>CM066319.1:164411360-173906360 GCA_033807775.1 Saussurea involucrata | reverse complement strand
TCTATCTATCTATCTATCTATCTATCTATCTATCTATCTATCTATCTATCTATCTATCTATCTATCTATCTATCTATCTATCTATCTATCTATCTATCTATCTATCTATCTATCTATCTATCTATCTATCTATCTATCTATCTATCTATCTATCTATCTATCTATCTATCTATCTATCTATCTATCTATCTATCTATCTATCTATCTATCTATCTATCTATCTATCTATCTATCTATCTATCTATCTATCTATCTATCTATCTATCTATCTATCTATCTATCTATCTATCTATCTATCTATCTATCTATCTATCTATCTATCTATCTATCTATCTATCTATCTATCTATCTATCTATCTATCTATCTATCTATCTATCTATCTATCTATCTATCTATCTATCTATCTATCTATCTATCTATCTATCTATCTATCTATCTATCTATCTATCTATCTATCTATCTATCTATCTATCTATCTATCTATCTATCTATCTATCTATCTATCTATCTATCTATCTATCTATCTATCTATCTATCTATCTATCTATCTATCTATCTATCTATCTATCTATCTATCTATCTATCTATCTATCTATCTATCTATCTATCTATCTATCTATCTATCTATCTATCTATCTATCTATCTATCTATCTATCTATCTATCTATCTATCTATCTATCTATCTATCTATCTATCTATCTATCTATCTATCTATCTATCTATCTATCTATCTATCTATCTATCTATCTATCTATCTATCTATCTATCTATCTATCTATCTATCTATCTATCTATCTATCTATCTATCTATCTATCTATCTATCTATCTATCTATCTATCTATCTATCTATCTATCTATCTATCTATCTATCTATCTATCTATCTATCTATCTATCTATCTATCTATCTATCTATCTATCTATCTATCTATCTATCTATCTATCTATCTATCTATCTATCTATCTATCTATCTATCTATCTATCTATCTATCTATCTATCTATCTATCTATCTATCTATCTATCTATCTATCTATCTATCTATCTATCTATCTATCTATCTATCTATCTATCTATCTATCTATCTATCTATCTATCTATCTATCTATCTATCTATCTATCTATCTATCTATCTATCTATCTATCTATCTATCTATCTATCTATCTATCTATCTATCTATCTATCTATCTATCTATCTATCTATCTATCTATCTATCTATCTATCTATCTATCTATCTATCTATCTATCTATCTATCTATCTATCTATCTATCTATCTATCTATCTATCTATCTATCTATCTATCTATCTATCTATCTATCTATCTATCTATCTATCTATCTATCTATCTATCTATCTATCTATCTATCTATCTATCTATCTATCTATCTATCTATCTATCTATCTATCTATCTATCTATCTATCTATCTATCTATCTATCTATCTATCTATCTATCTATCTATCTATCTATCTATCTATCTATCTATCTATCTATCTATCTATCTATCTATCTATCTATCTATCTATCTATCTATCTATCTATCTATCTATCTATCTATCTATCTATCTATCTATCTATCTATCTATCTATCTATCTATCTATCTATCTATCTATCTATCTATCTATCTATCTATCTATCTATCTATCTATCTATCTATCTATCTATCTATCTATCTATCTATCTATCTATCTATCTATCTATCTATCTATCTATCTATCTATCTATCTATCTATCTATCTATCTATCTATCTATCTATCTATCTATCTATCTATCTATCTATCTATCTATCTATCTATCTATCTATCTATCTATCTATCTATCTATCTATCTATCTATCTATCTATCTATCTATCTATCTATCTATCTATCTATCTATCTATCTATCTATCTATCTATCTATCTATCTATCTATCTATCTATCTATCTATCTATCTATCTATCTATCTATCTATCTATCTATCTATCTATCTATCTATCTATCTATCTATCTATCTATCTATCTATCTATCTATCTATCTATCTATCTATCTATCTATCTATCTATCTATCTATCTATCTATCTATCTATCTATCTATCTATCTATCTATCTATCTATCTATCTATCTATCTATCTATCTATCTATCTATCTATCTATCTATCTATCTATCTATCTATCTATCTATCTATCTATCTATCTATCTATCTATCTATCTATCTATCTATCTATCTATCTATCTATCTATCTATCTATCTATCTATCTCTATCTATCTATCTATCTATCTATCTATCTATCTATCTATCTATCTATCTATCTATCTATCTATCTATCTATCTATCTATCTATCTATCTATCTATCTATCTATCTATCTATCTATCTATCTATCTATCTATCTATCTATCTATCTATCTATCTATCTATCTATCTATCTATCTATCTATCTATCTATCTATCTATCTATCTATCTATCTATCTATCTATCTATCTATCTATCTATCTATCTATCTATCTATCTATCTATCTATCTATCTATCTATCTATCTATCTATCTATCTATCTATCTATCTATCTATCTATCTATCTATCTATCTATCTATCTATCTATCTATCTATCTATCTATCTATCTATCTATCTATCTATCTATCTATATCTATCTATCTATCTATCTATCTATCTATCTATCTATCTATCTATCTATCTATCTATCTATCTATCTATCTATCTATCTATCTATCTATCTATCTATCTATCTATCTATCTATCTATCTATCTATCTATCTATCTATCTATCTATCTATCTATCTATCTATCTATCTATCTATCTATCTATCTATCTATCTATCTATCTATCTATCTATCTATCTATCTATCTATCTATCTATCTATCTATCTATCTATCTATCTATCTATCTATCTATCTATCTATCTATCTATCTATCTATCTATCTATCTATCTATCTATCTATCTATCTATCTATCTATCTATCTATCTATCTATCTATCTATCTATCTATCTATCTATCTATCTATCTATCTATCTATCTATCTATCTATCTATCTATCTATCTATCTATCTATCTATCTATCTATCTATCTATCTATCTATCTATCTATCTATCTATCTATCTATCTATCTATCTATCTATCTATCTATCTATCTATCTATCTATCTATCTATCTATCTATCTATCTATCTATCTATCTATCTATCTATCTATCTATCTATCTATCTATCTATCTATCTATCTATCTATCTATCTATCTATCTATCTATCTATCTATCTATCTATCTATCTATCTATCTATCTATCTATCTATCTATCTATCTATCTATCTATCTATCTATCTATCTATCTATCTATCTATCTATCTATCTATCTATCTATCTATCTATCTATCTATCTATCTATCTATCTATCTATCTATCTATCTATCTATCTATCTATCTATCTATCTATCTATCTATCTATCTATCTATCTATCTATCTATCTATCTATCTATCTATCTATCTATCTATCTATCTATCTATCTATCTATCTATCTATCTATCTATCTATCTATCTATCTATCTATCTATCTATCTATCTATCTATCTATCTATCTATCTATCTATCTATCTATCTATCTATCTATCTATCTATCTATCTATCTATCTATCTATCTATCTATCTATCTATCTATCTATCTATCTATCTATCTATCTATCTATCTATCTATCTATCTATCTATCTATCTATCTATCTATCTATCTATCTATCTATCTATCTATCTATCTATCTATCTATCTATCTATCTATCTATCTATCTATCTATCTATCTATCTATCTATCTATCTATCTATCTATCTATCTATCTATCTATCTATCTATCTATCTATCTATCTATCTATCTATCTATCTATCTATCTATCTATCTATCTATCTATCTATCTATCTATCTATCTATCTATCTATCTATCTATCTATCTATCTATCTATCTATCTATCTATCTATCTATCTATCTATCTATCTATCTATCTATCTATCTATCTATCTATCTATCTATCTATCTATCTATCTATCTATCTATCTATCTATCTATCTATCTATCTATCTATCTATCTATCTATCTATCTATCTATCTATCTATCTATCTATCTATCTATCTATCTATCTATCTATCTATCTATCTATCTATCTATCTATCTATCTATCTATCTATCTATCTATCTATCTATCTATCTATCTATCTATCTATCTATCTATCTATCTATCTATCTATCTATCTATCTATCTATCTATCTATCTATCTATCTATCTATCTATCTATCTATCTATCTATCTATCTATCTATCTATCTATCTATCTATCTATCTATCTATCTATCTATCTATCTATCTATCTATCTATCTATCTATCTATCTATCTATCTATCTATCTATCTATCTATCTATCTATCTATCTATCTATCTATCTATCTATCTATCTATCTATCTATCTATCTATCTATCTATCTATCTATCTATCTATCTATCTATCTATCTATCTATCTATCTATCTATCTATCTATCTATCTATCTATCTATCTATCTATCTATCTATCTATCTATCTATCTATCTATCTATCTATCTATCTATCTATCTATCTATCTATCTATCTATCTATCTATCTATCTATCTATCTATCTATCTATCTATCTATCTATCTATCTATCTATCTATCTATCTATCTATCTATCTATCTATCTATCTATCTATCTATCTATCTATCTATCTATCTATCTATCTATCTATCTATCTATCTATCTATCTATCTATCTATCTATCTATCTATCTATCTATCTATCTATCTATCTATCTATCTATCTATCTATCTATCTATCTATCTATCTATCTATCTATCTATCTATCTATCTATCTATCTATCTATCTATCTATCTATCTATCTATCTATCTATCTATCTATCTATCTATCTATCTATCTATCTATCTATCTATCTATCTATCTATCTATCTATCTATCTATCTATCTATCTATCTATCTATCTATCTATCTATCTATCTATCTATCTATCTATCTATCTATCTATCTATCTATCTATCTATCTATCTATCTATCTATCTATCTATCTATCTATCTATCTATCTATCTATCTATCTATCTATCTATCTATCTATCTATCTATCTATCTATCTATCTATCTATCTATCTATCTATCTATCTATCTATCTATCTATCTATCTATCTATCTATCTATCTATCTATCTATCTATCTATCTATCTATCTATCTATCTATCTATCTATCTATCTATCTATCTATCTATCTATCTATCTATCTATCTATCTATCTATCTATCTATCTATCTATCTATCTATCTATCTATCTATCTATCTATCTATCTATCTATCTATCTATCTATCTATCTATCTATCTATCTATCTATCTATCTATCTATCTATCTATCTATCTATCTATCTATCTATCTATCTATCTATCTATCTATCTATCTATATATATAGGTGGAGGTTCAAACGAGAACACCTTCATTCTACGAAACACAAGAACGCCTATATGACACGCAATAACACACAAGAGGGGATTTGGTGATGTGTAGGTGACTTGGCCCACGAATTAGGTCACAGCAAAGGCCGCCCACGCCTGTGATTTATTATCACATATGATGGACTATAGTAAACAAGTGTTATCGCACTTTATAAAATTGCGATGTTCTGGTTTGAACCTACCCATATATACATGCACATATACATACATGCTTGATGAACAATGTATAGCCGATGTGAGTTTCCAACACAAGAAACATAGAAATTTTGAACAAGAATATGCAAAAGGAATTAATCTAAATCAACTTACCGAGGATTCCAGTGTGGTAGGAAAGAGGAACATCAGTATATTGAATCTTTATCAAAGACTCGGGATTCGTGATCAAGCTATATTCTTCCCAATTAGTGGATCCTGATATCAAGTCGCCTTTCTTGAAGTCAGGGTGAGTCGAATCCAAAACTTTTGCGACTCCATATCCAGATATTAGCTATTGAAAATAATGGTTCGGTTTAAAAATCTCATCCCCTTTTCAGTTAATCTATCAAACATTAATGGAAATAAGGTAAAAAAAAGAAAACTCATATCTCTTATAGCAAGTGATCTAGATTCTAGACATACCGAACCAGGGACAAAAGAATCGACATAAGCTCCTTCAAAAGGCTTGCTCATGCGACCCCTCATGTAAGGGTCACATGATAGATAAAGATTCTTCGATAAAATTAAACCACCATCGTTCGTGGGTAGCTTTAAACTGATGGTGGTATCAGAATTTACCACCATGTCGGATTCTTTTGGATATCCATTTACGTAGTCTTTGAATATCACCCGTTTGTTTCTCTCCACCATCACCTCCGACGACCCTTTTGCCACCTCTGTCATTTTATGTTCTATGTATTAGCTTTTTTTGTACGAAGATGATTCATATATACATATATATATATATATATATTTAAAGGTTTATTTTTTGAAATGTAGTATATGGTTAGGTAAGCCGGCCAACAATCGTTGCATCCAAGAACATTGAAAATCCATTTCTTTAATATTTGTGTCCCTTTATTGTGGTTGTTTTATTTATTTAAAGTACGATAATTTTCATTTATTTATTATGAGTTAAGTAAACTACAAATTTGGTCTATGTGGTAAAGTTACAAGATAGCCATCATGGTTTACAAAAGCGTCCAGATTTGGTCCATCTCTCTAACGACCGTTAAAAATTCGATTAACCGAGGGATATTTTCATCGTTTTATCGAACTTCTTTGTCTTTTATTCAATCAAAAAACACACGGACCAAAATTATAAAATCAATTTTGGTCGGGTAAAAGACTAAAAAAAATTGATAAAAATGCTTGAAGGTTTACTACGAATGGATATTGGCATTTTGTAACTATACAATGCAAGAATGTGACATTGTCAATAACAGTTGACGATTGTTCTTGGTTTTGGGCTCTTCTGAACCGGTGCTGCTTCAATCAGCGTACCCAGTTTTGCTATTTGTAGTGTTGTTTCTGTAGCGGGTTGACAACAACAAGATGATGCTCGAGTCTGCTTTTTATCGTTGCTGATTGAATTCATCTGTTGGTACAGCAAGTCTGTCCCTGCTTAATGAAATACTGTTGCCACTGTTGTTGGAATTTGATTATGGTTAACCAAAGACTTGATTGTGCTCTTTAATCGAACACACGAAAACTGTATGTATTAGATTTCTATTGAAATAAATTGGTTGGGTTCATTTAAAGATGTAATTTGTTGCCAATCCGGTAGACAACCTTTATAATCTAATCTCGTTTGGATATGGATTAGATTAGTAGATCGTTTAAATAGGGTTATTTTCTTCATTTTTTACAATTAAGTTTTACCTCCTGTCGCATTGCATATGTATACAAATAGTTCTTTAATAAAAATATATAAAAACATCATCACACTGAAACATTGCAGCTTTTTATTAAAGGAAACATCTCGACATAAAAAATAAACATCGAATAACCTAGTCACGTGCTACAACTACTACTTGTTTTCCAACATTTCTACCGGAAAACAGGCCAACGAGGGCGGCGGGCCCCTTTTCGAGGCCTTTGGCGATGTCCTCAAGATATTCGATCTTCCCTTCTCGAATAAGAGGCAAAATTAAGTCATAAAACTTAGGATACAGATGAAGGTAATCGTAAAATGTAAACCCTAAAATTTTAATACGTTTGAAGATGACAAGAGATAGGTTGTACACGCCTTCGGGTTCGTGAAGCCTGTTGTATTGCGAAATCATCCCGCAAGAAGCAATGCGTCCGTGAACCCTCATGTTGGAAAGTACTACATCGAGCATCTTTCCTCCAACGTTGTCAAAGTATACATCAATGCCATTAGGAAAATACCTAAAAAGGGGATGAAGAAAAAATGTATCATCAATTTATATAAGGTTTACTTGAAAGTTTGATGGGATATTAAATGTAAATCTATATCTATATCTATATATATATAATAAATAAGTAACTAGCATGACACGTGTCGTATTCTGGTGAGCCGACTTCAGTATTTTCCCGCCTAAACATGTATCTGAACGCGGTTTACATTATAAGTTCAATTAGCACACACACATTCACTCCTCCTTAGATCTCTCTTAATTCAATATTTTTAATTTATACGTTACATTTACTACCCTTATAATTAGGTATGTAGTTTACTTTTAATCCCTTACTTTTTTATTTTTCATTTTAGACTCTTATCATATTAACATAAATAATGTATATGAACTAAAATGCATTAAAAACATTTCTATGTTTTACAAATTATACCATTGTAATCGCTTCGTCAATACCTTCGAAATGAGCCCAATATTGAATATTTTTGGATTTAATTATATTATTAAATATCATAAATATATACGAATTAATGTGTCGTGATTAGTACGAGATTTGTTGAAATTAGTATGGGATTTGATATAAATAATCACTAAATTGTCGTGATTTTATTTTTGCAATTTTATATCAATTTTTACTTCAAAGTCGAATTCCTTCGACGAATTACAATTCTATCAAATTTCATTCTGTCAACGAAACACCCTTAGAATTATCATAAGAGATTTAATTACTTGGAAAAAAAATATCACTTATCAACTGACTTTTGGATTATGAGTTCGAACCTTTTTCAAAATAATAAATAAACAAATATTTTAGTATAGTATATTTAATTATTTATACTTTCTTACATCATCTCCAATGATTGGTTGAAGAGTGTTTGAGGATGACTTGAAAATAGGTTGAACATGACTTGATCATTGGAGCAAAGGGTTGGAGTTTCTCAGGTCTTTGAAAAATGGATTGTGAGAGGCAAGAGAGAGAGAGAGAGAGAGCATTATGGTGGGACCAACATATTATTTATATTTTTTTATTGTTTCAAGTCTTTGATTTTAATCTACCATTGTGGATGCCCTAAATCATGATTATATTATTTCCTCTAATTTTAATTGAACTACATAATATCAGTTATCAACAGATGGTTAGTTAATGATATTTTCAAAGGCAAATTGTTATGCTTTCCGTCAATTCACTTTAAATTAATTTTTTATAATAGTTGATAAGTTTTCTGGCATGATTTAACTTTTTTAAATTACCCCGTGTAATACACGGTTCGAACCTAGTTTTTTAAATATATAATTAATTTTGAAATCTCTATAATGACGAAACTAGTTGAGTTGAGTGTAATTTCTCAAAGACTTTAACTTTTATTTCTCAATTTTGGAGAAATTATGGAAAAATTGTTGGGAATGTGGTCACAAGGTATTAGTTTTCAAAATAGACGTCATCCGGTATTGCCCGTTTTTATGAAAGTAAATATGTTCTTGTCATCTATGATATCCCATTTATCGTTTTATTTCCATTAAGAAACAAAAATGAAAGTCGAACCTCTTCAATGTCGCATCGAGGTCTTGTTCTTCTTTGTAGTTAAAAGCCTCATCAAACCCGAATTTGTTCTTAAGTAGATCAACCTGGTAGTATAGATGAAATTTATTCACGAGCTCAAACAAAATGTTAAAAAAATGTTCAAAAAACAGTACGATCGGTTGCGCTATACTCGCATCCACTAACCTTTTCCTTGGATCCGGCACTTCCAACAACATGACAACCAGCACGTTTCGCAAATTGCCCAACAAGCTGACCGATTGCTCCTGATGCCGCTGACACAAAGAAATACTCTCCTTTCTTTGCAGAACAAAATTCGTAAAAACCAACATAAGCGGTCATGCCAGCCATACCTAAAACATGTATGAATTTAGGAAACAAACGAGCCTCCAACATAAATGCTTAGATCAACGCTTAAAACAACATAGACCAGTTTACCTAAGATTCCCGTGTAGTATGAAAGAGGAACATCGGTATGTTGAATCTTTGTCACTTGTGGATCTCGAACCATACTGTATTCTTCCCAATTCACGAACCCCGTAACATAGTCGCCTTTTTGGAAGTTGGGGTGAGTTGAATCCACGACTTTTGATACCCCGACTCCAACTAAAGGCTACATAAAATAAAGGTGTTAGGCACGCTCCAACCTATATATCATAGCATGAGATTATGTTGCGGTGTGTATTTTCAAAGTGATTATTATAGATGTACAAATATATACTAGAATAAGATAACAATCATATAACTATTTTCTATAACTTTAAGTGTGTATATATATATATATATAGAGGGCTCTTCTTTTGCTAACCAACCTATTGGTAGTAACCGTGCTAACTTATATTGACCAATGAGATTGCAGATTTTGTTTTGGTTTAGGTATAAAAATCTCGAAAATGGCAAGGTTAAAATCGGTAGTTCAATTTTAAATATGATATGGATGATTCCTTATTTATAGCATTATCTTGTTTCTTTATTTGAAATAATCATAATTATGGTATTAAAATATTTTCTGATTTATCTTTATTCTAACTGTATTAGTTTATTAGAACGTATTATTATTCTTCTTCTTCAAGAATTTCGGCCATGGAAACTGAATAAAGTTTTCTAAAAATTACCAGGTTGCATAAATTCACAGCAAAAAAGTTGCTATAAAATTGCATGTATGCACATATTAATCATTTATATCCTACACATATGGTTACCAAACCACAGAATCATATATGCACAAGAATAAAACAGTTGGTATGTTTATGAAAAATTCTAAGTATGCCTATGATTGCATATATGCACAAGAATAAAATTGTTGGTATGTTTATGAAAATTTTTAAGTATGTCTATGATTGCATATATGCACATTAAACATTTATGAAAAATTCAAGTATGCTCTATAATTGCATATATGTGCATACGTGTAGTATATTTATGAAAAACCCAAACTAAAACCAATATATACTGCATACATGCACATTTTATTAAAAACACATCCTAACACCAAATTAAACCAACATTTGATGCACATATGCATGATTTATGAAAAACCCAACCCAAAACCATCATATTCTGCATATATGCACAATTTATTGAAAACCCAACCCAAAACCAACCTAAACCAAATTTATTGCACACATGCACGTTGGTCTCCAAAAAATTGTTTTCGCCTATGTTTGGGATAAATATGGAAGGAAACTCCGTGACGAAATTTAATGCACATATGCACGTTGGTCTCCAAAAAATTATTTTCGCCTGTGTTTGGGATAAATATGGAAGCTCCGTGAAATGGGGATCTTTCCCATATCTGAATATTAGAGACGAGTGCAATTTGACAATATGGAAGGAAACTCGATTTTGGGAGTTTGACGTTTGGGAATTGGGAGTGATGAAATATGGAAGCTCCGACAAAAGGGGGATTTCCCTTATCTTAGTTTTAGAGTTGAATGCAATTTGACGATTATACCCCCGTGCATATGTGTTGATTGAAGTTGTCATCCGTTTTTGGTAACTATTTAGGAAATAAATAACACTATAATCCTAGCCATTGATTTCTATGATTAATGGTCCTGATTTGGTTAGCACGGTTAGTACCAATAGGTTGGTTAGCAAAAGAAGGGAGCCCTATATACAAATCAAATACAAACCGTGTAGTTGTTGCACCCCTTACAAACCAATGTGCACATATGCATAATCTAAGATGCATATATGCATCATCGCATATGAATGTATGTCCATTATATGTATATATTTGCACGTATGCATAAGCATATGTATATGCACATTGTTCACATATGCACACTGTAGTTTGTAAGGTGTGCAACAAATGCAAGGTTTGCATTTTACGGAGCCTCTCTCTCTCTCTCTATATATATATATACAACAATTGGGGAAGGTTCAAACGAGAAGCTAAACCATATGCGAGAATGCAAGAAGTGTGATATCATATATGATACACAAGTTTAATCGTATATGATTATACACATGTTACACTGGCAATACATAGACGTTTAGTCATATATGATTAAACAAACTCAGATGTCGTGTCATCATATATGATATTACACTTCTCGCATTCTCGCAAAATGTTTAACTTCTCACACGATCCTTCCTCTACAACAATATTATCATATAGAAAGTTCAAATGAAAACAATAAAAAATGGTGAATGAATTTGTTCAAAAAAATGTGATTATCGAGTATGTGCTTACCAACAAAAGTTACTATTATTAATTATCTTATCACGTAACATTCTCGGTTATCAAAATGGATTGTTGGTGAGCGTTTTTACCTATAAGTAAAATTTACTGGGTAAATGTCTTCTTTTTCATTTTTACCGGATAAAATTTTCAATCCTTCTATGCCTCTTACAAGTAAAATTCTTTGTCCTTGCCTTACACATTTAGTAAAATAAATAATCGGATAAATGTTTACCTAATAAGCGTTCGGTAAATGACCCTTAGCCTTCAAAAACTTTATTCTTGAAACTAAAATAATACCTAATACTTTTTAACAAGGGATTCTAAGCCTTAGAGGGTGCCACATCATCTTTCTTGGATTTTACTTTTATATATATAAAGATTGAACATATATTAAACATAACTAAAATTGAAACCAAATAAATTAAAATAAACAAGCAATAAATTATGTTTTACTTGACATCCTTATTGTTATATTTTTTCATCCGGTTTTTCAATTTCTCATGTTAGGGGCCGTACCAAACACTTACCCGAGTAAACGCTTACCAGTAAATTTATATTACCGATCCAAAAAGCAAGTAGAATATATAATATTAAAATCGATAGGAACATACCGATCCAAGAGTGAAGGAATCTGTATAAGCTCCTAAGTAGGCCTCGCTCATGCGATTCCTCATCATCGGATCACAAGATAAATACAGATTCTTCGTCAAAATCACACCAGATTCATTCTTCGGCAGCTCCAGAGAAATGGTAGCATCAGAACTCACCACCATATCGGATTCTTTGGGGAATCCATCGACGTAGTTTTTCAATAACACCTGCTTATTTCTCACCATTGCTGCCATTTTTATGTATATATGTATCTAAATAGGTTTTGATCTTCCATGAAGAAGACGATTATTTGATTTATAGCAACTTGGTCTACTGTACTGGGGTATGTTTGACATTTCTATTCAATTGCAATTGCAATTGTCGGCAACCCATTTTTGAAAAAGCACACACATAAACAGTATAATTTAATTAAAATACCCAAAGTTTGACTTTTACTTACCAAAATACCCATTTTCTCTTTGATTTTATCAAAATACCCATTTTTTCCGAGAAAGGTTCCGCGATCGCGGACAGGGACCATTTTTGTAATTTTTTTTGATTGTTTTGATTTAAATGTTACACTTTCAACCCCTATACTTATTTACTTACTTTACTTTATACCTTTTACTTTCATAATTTTAATTTTACATTTAACACATATAATTGTTTATTAACTAAAATACGTTAAAAAAATACGTTTTAATTTTAACAAGTTACACCATTATAATCGTCCCTTCGATACGTTCGAAATGAGCCCAATATTGAATATTTTTGGATATATACTACATAAAAATATTTTTTATATTTAAAATTCATATTCTTATAGTTAATTATTTAATTTATGGTACTTTTATAGTTAAAATACGGTTTATTTATTTTATTATCGATGGTTCAAGTGTAAGTATTAAAAATTGGCGGACGCTTTGTGATGGACAGACATACATCATTTTGTGCATACTCTATAACTGCAAATACTTCAGCTCCAAACACACATGAATCATCATTCGCCAAATACCCATTTTCACAATTCTTAAATGAGTCCAATGATACCAACTTGTCAAAACCCCATTTCATATTTTTCTCGTGAAACCTTGTCCTATTACCATTCACGATATCTATAAACACATACAAAAAATAAAAATTTAAAACGATTTAATGAATTTGTTAATATATAATTATTATGTTAATGCGATAGAAGTGTAAAACAAAATTGAAAAAAATAAGAGATGTACCATAAATTAAATAATTAACTATAAGGGTATGAATTGTAAATATTAAAAATATTTTTATGTAGTATATATGATATATAATAAAATAAATAAATTCAAAAATATTCAATATTGGGCTCATTTCGAACGTATCGAAGGGACGATTATAATGGTGTAACTTGTTAAAATTAAAACGTATTTTTAACGTATTTTAGTTAATAAACGATTATATGTGTTAAATGCAAAATTAAAATTATGAAAGTAAAAGGTATAAAGTAAAGTAAGTAAATAAGTATAGGGGTTGAAAGTGTAACATTTCAATTCAAAAGTCATCAAATTGAAGGAATTGGGTGGGTCGGGGGACACTCCCCCGCGATTGCGGGATGAAAATTTACAAAAATGGTCCCTGTCCGCAATCGCGGACCCCCTTCGCGGAAAAAATGAGTATTTTAGCAATTTCAGAAGAGAAATGAGTATTTTGGTAAGTCAAAGTCAAACTTTAGGTATTTTAATTAAATTCCCTATATTTTAATTGTATTTAGTTATTTAATCTACTTTGTATTTTTATTTTTCTAATTTTCTAATTAGATTTTGATATTCGGTGAAGACGACGATGACTCCATTTATAGCAACTTGGGTCCATTGTGGCCTGTTTGATATTTTCCATTCAATTAATTGCATTTATCTACCATCCATTCTGGAAAGCTGTACTGTACAAAGGATAACATAACAAAGAGTAAACTACAATTTTGGTCCCTATGGTTTATACCAATCTTTGAAAGTGGTCCTTATACTTCAATGGTTATAATTTTCGTACCTACTATTTATATTTTACTTTGAAAATAGTCCCTTGAATTTAACATCGTTAAAATCCCAGTTAAGTGTTGGGTATTTGTTTCCAAACTGCTGGCCAACATAAAAGTGGCTAGTCCCATTCCCCTGAGATGGTTGTTGTTTTTTCATTCTTTCCAACTTCTTCTTCCTTGGTCTCTCAAAATCAGAATCTGAGCAACTCTCAAACTCAGCTACATCTATTGGGTGTCCACTATCATCGACATTGTCCTCCTCTACATTTTCATGTTGTCCAAGCCATTCAACATTCCAGTCTACAACTGAGTTAAAGTTGGACATGCCAACCTCCATTTCATCTTCTAATTGGGTTTCCATGCTATAATCAGAATCCTCATCATCTATTTCAACCCCTGTTTCATCATGTAGTTCATCATTAACCTGTATGTCATCATCTATTTCAATCCCTGTTTCATCATGTAGTTCATCATTAACCTGTATTTCATCATCTTTGTCATGCCTTTCATCAACTTGAGAAGCCCAGAAGGGATCAAGTTCCAAAAATGGATCCCTTATCATGTCATCTATTTCAACCCCTGTTTCATCATGTAGTTCATCATTAACATGTATGTCATCATCTATTTCAATCAGTATTTCATGAAATTCCCAAAATGGATCCCTTATCATGTCATCAACCTGTGGTATGTATCCCTTATCATGTGTATCCCCCCCCTGTTTCACCCAATTCAACCTCTGCATTACTTTGTGCATCACCCATTGTTCCACCCAAGTCAACCTCTGCATTACTTTGTACATCACCCATTGTTCCACCCAAGTCAACCTCTGCATTACTTTGTACATCACCCATTGTTCCACCCAAGTCAACCTCTGCATTACCTTGTACACTAGGTTGAACATCTACTCAGTCCCTACCTCTGTCTGAGTATATTCCAATAGTAGTTTCTTTTTACATGATGAACTCTCAGATTTTGAAAATGGCTTCCTACACCTCCTAAGTTCTGGTGATCCCTGGGTAGGAAGTTCCTCAATAACCACATTACATTTTCCAGGTGACTTATATGAGGGTATTACAGTGGTCATAAAATGCTCAATGAATACCTCAATAACCTTGTAATTGCAAGTGTATTTCAGCAAATTTATTATGTCTTGATCACTAACTATGTCTTGCAATCCATTATCAAGGTCTAGGTCAGGGATTTTAAAATGGTACCACATTGGATGTTTAGTAGTGTACCCTATCTCTTGAACCATCTCATTTATGTCAAGAACACTCAATTGATCAACGTCTACCAAGTCAACAAAATTTGTCTTACCTTTGGCATACTTCCTTCCTGCACTTTTGGTAAAGAACCCACCATGAGTGATCTTGAGGGTAATCAGGTTGGGTTCACCTTCTGCAAACAAAGTAACAAAATTTTTATATATCAACAACGTACACTAACAACTGTGGAACAAATTTTTAACTTCATAAACCATACCGTAAGCTTCATGAGGATCAAATGCTTCGAAACGGCCACGGATGCGCCAAAAAGATGGGCTCATCGTCAAAGGTTGTTGATGATCGGGGTTGCAGAGCGAGGTGAGGAAGATGAAGGGATTAATAAAGTGGGTTTTGATTTTAAGGATAATATTACGACAAATTAATACAGATATATCATTTAACCAAAAGGACAAATTTACCCTCATGTGCAATGCACGTGAAGGGGCTTGACGGACGCACACAAACGGTGTTAGCTCAGAGGGACCAAAATCGAGCACTTCTGGATGTTAGACGGTCAATTTTGCAATAAAAATTTTCTGGGGACTAAAAGTGCGAAAATCAACATACCACAGGGACCAAAAATGCAATTCACTCTATTTTTTATATTTAAAATTCATATTCTTATAGTTAATTATTTAATTTATGGTACTTTTATAGTTAAAATACGGTTTATTTATTTTATTATCGATGGTTCAAGTGTAAGTATTAAAAATTGGCGGACACTTTGTGATGGACAGACATAGATCATTTTGTGCATACTCTGTAACTGCAAATACTTCAGCTCCAAACACACATGAATCATCATTCGCCAAATACTCATTTTCACAATTCTTAAATGAGTCCAATGATACCAACTTGTCAAAACCCCATTTCATATTTTTCTCGTGAAACCTTGTCCTATTACCATTCACGATATCTATAAACACATACAAATAATAATAATTTAAAACGATTTAATGAATTAGTTAATATATGATTATTATGTTAATGCGATAGGAGTGTAAAACAAAATTGAAAAAAATAAGAGATGTACCATAAATTAAATAATTAACTATAAGGGTATGAATTGTAAATATTAAAAATATTTTTATGTAGTATATATGATGTATAATAAAATAAATAAATCCAAAAATATTCAATATTGGGCTCATTTCGAACGTATCGAAGGAACGATTATAATGGTGTAACTTGTTAAAATTAAAACGTATTTTTAACGTATTTTAGTTAATAAACGATTATATGTGTTAAATGCAAAATTAAAATTATGAAAGTAAAAGGTATAAAGTAAAGTAAGTAAATAAGTATAGGGGTTGAAAGTGTAACATTTCAATTCAAAAGTCATCAAATTGAAGGAATTGGGTGTGTCGGGGGACACTCCCCCCGCGATTGCGGGATGAAAATTTACAAAATTGGTCCATGTCCGCAATCGCGGACCCCTTCGCAGAAAAAATGGGTATTTTAGCAATTTCAAAAGAGAAATGGATATTTTGGTAAGTCAAAGTCAAACTTTAGGTATTTTAATTAAATTCTCTATATTTTAATTGTATTTAGTTATTTAATCTACTTTGTATTTTTATTTTTCTAATTTTCTAATTTTTATTTTTTTATTTACATTCTTATTGCATTATCCTACATAAATCATAAATTAACTGAAATATATCAAAAAATACGTTTCTATTTTTATAAATTGTATCATCATAAACGTCTTGTCAATACCTTCAAAAAAGATTAGTATTTTTTTTTGATTTAACCATTTAAATATAATAAATACGTAAAAAAATTATACTTTACACCCTTATAGTTCACTACTAGAAAAAGAGGTATCAGTGACAAAAATCAGTGATCGAAAATTCTGTCACTAACCAGTGACGGATCAACGACGGAACGATCAAGAACACGACCCGTCACTAATCCGTCACTAATCCATCGCTAATCAGTGCCGGATTTGCGACGGAAGCTTTTATTTCTCTTGTTTTCTCACATTTATGTGTTATATGTACACATATGTATATGAATTGTTATATGTATTCGTGAGTCCGCGTTATATATATAGAGTGAGGGATTTGCCTCAAATACCCATTCTATAGCTCATGCTTCTTCCTATACCCACTTTACCACCCTACTTCCATAAATACCCAAAAGTTTTGCAGACAAACTTACGCGGAGAAACTCTCTGCGTATGTTTGGTTTCCCTCCAAGAAATTAAAGAAAAAACATTTTAAGTTTACGCAGAGAGTTTTCTCCGCGTAAGTTTTTCTGTCCCACGTGTCTGCGTAAAGTCCACACGTGCACCACGTGTACTCCACCTTGAAAAAAAAGTTTACGCGGAGAGATATAAAAACTTACGCAGAGAAAAGTTTTTGCGTAAGTTTTAAATAATTTTTTAATTTTTTTTTGATTTTTATAAATATATTTAAAATATAATTTTTTTGATTTGACATAATAAGAAAGCTAATTTTAGAGAATCTTTTACTATTTTTTAATTTTTTTATTAATTTTTTTTCTACAAAAATTAAAAATCTAATAAACCTAAAAAATTGTAGAATTTTTTATAAAAATCACATACATTGTTTTAACCAATATTTTAACATATTCTGAAAAAACTTGTGTTTTATTTTTAAAGATTTTTTTATGTAAATATTTGTAAGAAATATTTATATAAAAATAAATAAATAAATAATTTATTAGTTTTTTTAAATAATCTTTGTACAATTGAGTTGATAACACCTTAAGTCTGATTTTTTATTAATTTTTTCTTTTTTAAAAACAATAAAAATCTAATAAACCTATAAATTATACAACTTTTTATAAAAATCATAATAAAAATCATATATATTTTTTAAATCAATATTTTTAGCATATTCTGAAAGTACATGTGTTTTGTTTTATTTTTAAATATTTTTTATATAATTATATTTTTAAAATTTTTCATATAAAAATAAATGGTTAAGATTTGAGTTAATAAAGTTAACACAAAAAATAAGGTTAACAAATGAACTCAACCCTGTATATATGTATGTATGTACACGTGTTGATTGCTAACCGCGATATCATATGTATTTGTTGTATATATGTTGATATGTTGACATGTTGTGTATATGTACATGCATGTGAATGTGTTATATGTATCCGTTGGTCCATGTTGTATATATATGTATATATGATGTGTATATGTGTTGATTATTAATGGTTCTTAGGGTTTAGTGGTTCTTAATAGGCTAGTGATCTTATAGAGGCACTACACACCACATGCATATATTCAATAGATGCATATATGTAGTACACACATATCTGCATACAAACATGTAATAAGTCACCATTCATGTTATTGGCCCTTAATAAGTTACTAGAAGTCTACCCGCGCAATGCAGCGGGAGGTATTTCAATTTCGAAACGAGAACTTGAACCCTTAATTCCACTTCTTGTTTCACTCTATTCTCCGCTTTTTAGTCTTGTATTGGTTAAATGAGAATCGACTGAGACACATAAATTTAAATTTAGCATGGTTAACTGATAGGAAAAGGTTAACTCTGAGTAAATTTCAATATCATTGCAATCACAAATCAAATAGGAGAAAAAACCTAGCAAATAACTTGATTTTAAATTAGAATCTAAACTCTTCTACATGTTTTTGAACTGACAAAAGTGGAAATGATGTATGGCAAATATCCAGAGATGTCAGCTATGAAGAAAAGATAATCAAATCCATATCCAATGAATAATTGTTGAGATAAAAAGTACAAGGGAGAAATAATTGTCATTTGATAAACTTACCTGATCAATCCTACAATGGGTTCAAAGACGGCCTCAAAGTTATTTGCACATACGAACCTCTGATTGTTCTCTATGTGATGTAGAATCCGAATATAGAAAAATTCTTACCCAAAACCTGCAGCATAACCATCAACTTAAGTACTACAACATGATAAACCATGTAAAGAAGCAACACAAAGGTGGTTCATGTACAACGCAAAACAAATGCCTCAATGGATTTCCAATTTTACAAAAGATGGAAATTACACTTGCAATACAAATGCCTCGATGTACAAAGCAAAATAGATGACCATTGGTAAGGGGAAAAAGCATGTACTCCACTTGCAAATCGTATGGTAATGGCTCATCACCAATCAATATATGTTGGTAAAATAGGTACTTAAGATAGAAATTAGCATATGTTCTAGAAGCTAGCGAAAGAGTGGAGACTTACTGAATGATATATAGAATTATAGATTTAAAAGCTTTCAACATTGTTAACCTTCAAAAATAATAACGCAGAAACCTACAAAAAAACTAAAATTATAAGCACCATACATGAAATGGATGTGAATGCACAATGCTTTGAATGTCAAAAGAACAAAACATTAGATTAAACCATCAACAAATGGAGTTGAACCAACCAACAGTTATAACAAAATACAACGATAGACAAAAATCTGAGCCTGATTAACTTGATCTCTTAGTTATTTTCATTCAAGTTCTCAAACTTTTGATGCCAAAAGATCAACTTAAAAAAAATCAGCACACGGCCAACATATAGTTTGCTCCAAGTTATAGGAAATTTCGTACCAAAATAGACTCATCAAAACAAACTCTTTGCAATGCAGCTGAATGTAAGTAATAATATCAAAGCTTTTGTGAGTGTTTAGAGAAGATTGTAAAGATATTATAGATAATAGATTTTCTCACTCTTTCTACAACTTAAACTCTTTTCGATGAGTTATGGTTTCAATCCAGGTCTCCGATAAATGTTATTTTACTACACTTGATTATGAGATGAAAAATTAATTACACCCTCTACTATTAGGGGTAAAAATGTGATTGTGTCATTCAAAATAAGATGGATGCTTATTTTAGAACGGAAAGAGTATACAATAAGCATTGGATATATATAAAACTAACACAAGTAAATCACATAGTATGAAAAAAACTTGTACCTCCGGATATATTCTGCATTATGCCGCTTGCAGGACAATTGCCTTGAGGTCTAGCTTGCAATTGAGATTGCCAGTAGACACAATGTTCCTAGATGTACTGGGAACATCATATTTTTGTCACTTGAGAATGCAATTAGCTCAATACAACAAATGTGACTGTTAGCTCCACACAATATAGACTACCCATTTTAAACAAATTATACTGAATGCGAAAATGCAAGATTAATGTCACTATGTAGGAGCAGAAAATCACAAGAGCCAACTCATTAAAGGCCAAAGCCGGAAGTGAAACCTTAGGTTCTTGTGGTATATAAAAATCCTTTTTACCTATTGAATAACCGTCAACTCATGACCGCACCAACTCATGAATAGCATAAAAGCTTTGACTTTATCATAAATCGTCCCTATAAAAATATAAACACAAAAATATGCATCAACTTTACAAAAATTCCAATTTCAATTTCAATTACATAACATTACAAGGAAACATGTACTTATATCATGGCCCACTATGCTTACCAAGTTCTCGTTGTCATCGTCTAAGAGATCCTCAAGATCTGCCAGAAAATAATCTTCAAGATATGCCTGAAAAAAACATACATCTGTTATAAACAGCTTCTGGTTATTACAGTGGATTAAACACGAAACAAATTGCAATATATATAATTTCGTAGACATTACAATAAAATCACGACATTACAAGATTAATGACAGATGGGTTCCACTGAGTTTTTATCCAGAAATAAAAAAACAAATATAACCTCTACGCTATCAACGCCAATAAGGGAATTTGAGATATCTTCAAGGACTGAGAGTAGATTCTGTTGAACATAGCAAATTGCGCTAGCTGTACTTTGTGAAATGTCTGAAGAAGCTTCTGCATGTTCGTCATCCTGCTTAACAGCTTCACATATCCAATCTTTGTCCATAAAAACTATGTGAAGATGCTTAAACAATGGCTCTATAAGAGCAATCCTGAAATAAATTAAGTACCCCATCCACTCAATCAATAAGTAGCACAAAAAAATGATAGCAAATAATTCCAGTAAATATAAGGCTACTATCAAAAGTTCTAAGATCCATGGACCAGTGGAAGCAAACCTGTTCACTATGTCTTTCTTTAGTAGCAAAATATTTAGCAGAGAACTCAGAAATGAGAACTTGCTGCAAACGCCTCTGACCCGCATCATTATTTAGTTCAGATTTCAGATGGGTCATTGCTTTCTTTTTCTTCTTCCCATGTGGTGTACCATGTGAAGCAGCTGCTTTTTCCAAAACAAAATCAAGCATCCGCTGTACAGTCAAGGTAAAAACCTGCAATATTGAGGGACAGTTAACAGAAGTTAAAACCACCTCGCAAGAAAAATATGAAAGACCACCAAAAATGCAAAAGAAAACAATTGTCGCTGAGTAACTTGAAAATATTTCAGTGAAATTCTTACAGAAACTGGAGTGAAAACTTATTTGATCTGGAAAATATAGAAAATAATTATGCATTTATAGAAAATTTTCAGATTTATTACATAACATTCGTCTATCGTATATAAAAAAGAAGTTCTATCAGGTTACAACTTCCCCCTCTTATTCAAGAGAAAACATAAATTTCCTTTAAAAGATGCTTCCCGGTTACTATTTTCATGAAATTATAACGAACAAAAAATAGCATGAAATCACAGGTATACAAGTTTTCTCAACGGGAACAAATTTAAAACATATTCATATGTCACAGGAGGCATAAGAAATTTAAGCCATATATATAAGAGCACAAGAGGCACAAAAATCAAAAGGAGGATGAAGATATAGAGATAAACGAACTTGCATCTGCAACAAGGCCACTCTAGCAGCGTTCTGAATTTCGCCATTGTAACTTCGAAACAGATACACAAGTTCTTGAAAGAGAAGTTCCTGCAAGTTAAGAATGAATTGCTAGTAAACCTACTTCAAAGATTATTATTATTACTTATTAGATTTGACATGTGTATTTGACAAGTTAATAAAGTTCGTGAAACCTGGTTAAATCGATATTGGGTTTCGATGTTTAAGTAAGAAACATCAAACAGCAAGTATTGAGACGAATCCGAAAGCCACAGAGCATAAAATCGAAAACCATAGAGCAAAAAAAACCCAAATCGACAGTGATGGTGAAACCGTACCTAAGATGGGGAAACTCTGATAACAAACCGTGAAACCTTGGTGATGGTGAGAACGCTTTCCCCTCCACAGAGCATAAGATCATTTTGGGAAGAAACATCGAACCAGCAGAGCATAAACCCCAACCATTTTCTAATTTTTTGGCTCTCTAATAGATTTTCATGTTTTAACCCCAACCAAAAACCAAAATCGAAGCTTAAACCAAAATCGAAGCTTAGACCAAAATTGAAGCTTTTAACCAAATCGATAGAACCAAAATCGATTAGACAAAAATCAACCAAATCGATTAACCAAAAGCGATGTGAAATCAACCAAACAAAAAAAAACCTAAATTAGAAATGGTGAATCACAAACCTTTTTTGAGTTGATTCCATCTCCTTCTCGACAATCCTTCAAATCCTAAATCAACCAAACAAAAAAAACCCTAAATTAGAAATCGACCTCAATGAGAGAGAGAGAGAGAGACAGAGAGAGAGTTGAAATCGATAACCATCACGTAATCGATCATTCTGGAGTTTGAATCGTCCCTGAGGTTATCGGGAGGTTGAATAGCGTCTTGGAGAAGGAAGAGGCGTGCGTGTGATTACCGAGGCGTGCTCTGTCTGTGGGTTTAGGCGGTGGATTCAAAATGAGGATGGATGAGAGAGAAGCTCTAAGTTTAAGTAATTATGCATTAAAGGGTGGTACACATAGCTTGAGAGGTTGTTTTTAAGAGTTTGGGGGTTAAATGTATTATAAGATAGTATAGATTATAGATAATTAGTTCAATCAAATTATCTATACTACCTTATAAAGCATGTAAGACTTTTGTCTTAAAGTCTTAAAGTCTTAAAACATTTTCTTTTATCTTTTAATAATTTGATTGAACTAATTATCTATAATCTATACTATCTTATAATACATTTAACCCCCAAACTCTTAAAAACAACCTCTCAAGCTATGTGTACCACCCTTTAATGCATAATTACTTAAACTTAGAGCTTCTCTCTCATCCATCCTCATTTTGAATCCACCGCCTAAACCGACAGACAGAGCACACCTCGGTAATCACACGCATGCCTCTTCCTTCTCCAAGACGATATTCAACCTCCCGATAACCTCAGGGACGATTCAAACTCCAGAATGATCGATTATGTGATGGTTATCGATTTCAACTCTCTCTCTTTGTCTCTCTCTCTCTCATTGAGGTCGATTTCTAATTTAGGGTTTTTTTTGTTTGGTTGATTTAGGATTTGAAGGATTATCGAGAAGGAGATGGAATCAACTCAAAAAAGGTTTGTGATTCACCATTTCTAATTTAGGTTTTTTTTGTTTGGTTGATTTCACATCGCTTTTGGTTAATCGATTTGGTTGATTTTTGTCTAATCGATTTTGGTTCTATCGATTTGGTTAAAAGCTTCAATTTTGGTCTAAGCTTCGATTTTGGTTTAAGCTTCGATTTTGGTTTTTGGTTGGGGTTAAAACATGAAAATCTATTAGAGAGCCAAAAAAATAGAAAATGGTTGGGGTTTATGCTCTGCTGGTTCGATGTTTCTTCCCAAAATGATCTTATGCTCTGTGGAGGGGAAAGCGTTCTCACCATCACCAAGGTTTCACGGTTTGTTATCAGAGTTTCCCCATCTTAGGTACGGTTTCACCATCACTGTCGATTTGGGTTTCTTTTTGCTCTATGGTTTTCGATTTTATGCTCTGTGGCTTTCGGATTCGTCTCAATACTTGCTGTTTGATGTTTCTTACTTAAACATCGAAACCCAATATCGATTTAACCAGGTTTCACGAACTTTATTAACTTGTCAAATACACATGTCAAATCTAATAAGTAATAATAATAATCTATGAAGTAGGTTTACTAGAAATTCATTCTTAACTTGCAGGAACTTCTCTTTCAAGAACTTGTGTATCTGTTTCGGAGTTACAATGGCGAAATTCAGAACGCTGCTAGAGTGGCCTTGTTGCAGATGCAAGTTCGTTTATCTCTATATCTTCATCCTCCTTTTGATTTTTGTGCCTCTTGTGCTCTTATATATATGGCTTAAATTTCTTATGCCTCATGTGACATATGAATATGTTTTAAATTTGTTCCCGTTGAGAAAACTTGTATACCTGTGATTTCATGCTATTTTTTGTTCGTTATAATTTCATGAAAATAGTAACCGGGAAGCATCTTTTAAAGGAAATTTATGTTTTCTCTTGAATAAGAGGGGGAAGTTGTAACCTGATAGAACTTCTTTTTTATATACGATAGACGAATGTTATGTAATAAATCTGAAAATTTTCTATAAATGCATAATTATTTTCTATATTTTCCAGATCAAATAAGTTTTCACTCCAGTTTCTGTAAGAATTTCACTGAAATATTTTCAAGTTACTCAGCGACAATTATTTTCTTTTGCATTTTTGGTGGTCTTTCATATTTTTCTTGCGAGGTGGTTTTAACTTCTGTTAACTGTCCCTCAATATTGCAGGTTTTTACCTTGACTGTACAGCGGATGCTTGATTTTGTTTTGGAAAAAGCAGCTGCTTCACATGGTACACCACATGGGAAGAAGAAAAAGAAAGCAATGACCCATCTGAAATCTGAACTAATCTATACTACCTTATAAACCATGTAAGACTTTTGTCTTAAAGTCTTAAAACATTTTCTTTTATCTTTTAATAATTTGATTGAACTAATTATCTATAATCTATACTATCTTATAATACATTTAACCCCCAAACTCTTAAAAACAACCTCTCAAGCTATGTGTACCACCCTTTAATGCATAATTACTTAAACTTAGAGCTTCTCTCTCATCCATCCTCATTTTGAATCCACCGCCTAAACCCACAGACAGAGCACGCCTCGGTAATCACACGCACGCCTCTTCCTTCTCCAAGACGCTATTCAACCTCCCGATAACCTCAGGGACGATTCAAACTCCAGAATGATCGATTACGTGATGGTTATCGATTTCAACTCTCTCTCTCTCTCTCATTGAGGTCGATTTCTAATTTAGGGTTTTTTTGTTTGGTTGATTTAGGATTTGAAGGATTGTCGAGAAGGAGATGGAATCAACTCAAAAAAGGTTTGTGATTCACCATTTCTAATTTAGGTTTTTTTTGTTTGGTTGATTTCACATCGCTTTTGGTTAATCGATTTGGTTGATTTTTGTCTAATCGATTTTGGTTCTATCGATTTGGTTAAAAGCTTCAATTTTGGTCTAAGCTTCGATTTTGGTTTAAGCTTCGATTTTGGTTTTTGGTTGGGGTTAAAACATGAAAATCTATTAGAGAGCCAAAAAATTAGAAAATGGTTGGGGTTTATGCTCTGCTGGTTCGATGTTTCTTCCCAAAATGATCTTATGCTCTGTGGAGGGGAAAGCGTTCTCACCATCACCAAGGTTTCACGGTTTGTTATCAGAGTTTCCCCATCTTAGGTACGGTTTCACCATCACTGTCGATTTGGGTTTCTTTTTGCTCTATGGTTTTCGATTTTATGCTCTGTGGCTTTCGGATTCGTCTCAATACTTGCTGTTTGATGTTTCTTACTTAAACATCGAAACCCAATATCGATTTAACCAGGTTTCACGAACTTTATTAACTTGTCAAATACACATGTCAAATCTAATAAGTAATAATAATAATCTATGAAGTAGGTTTACTAGCAATTCATTCTTAACTTGCAGGAACTTCTCTTTCAAGAACTTGTGTATCTGTTTCGAAGTTACAATGGCGAAATTCAGAACGCTGCTAGAGTGGCCTTGTTGCAGATGCAAGTTCGTTTATCTCTATATCTTCATCCTCCTTTTGATTTTTGTGCCTCTTGTGCTCTTATATATATGGCTTAAATTTCTTATGCCTCCTGTGACATATGAATATGTTTTAAATTTGTTCCCGTTGAGAAAACTTGTATACCTGTGATTTCATGCTATTTTTTGTTCGTTATAATTTCATGAAAATAGTAACCGGGAAGCATCTTTTAAAGGAAATTTCTGTTTTCTCTTGAATAAGAGGGGGAAGTTGTAACCTGATAGAACTTCTTTTTTATATACGATAGACGAATGTTATGTAATAAATCTGAAAATTTTCTATAAATGCATAATTATTTTCTATATTTTCCAGATCAAATAAGTTTTCACTCCAGTTTCTGTAAGAATTTCACTGAAATATTTTCAAGTTACCCAGCGACAATTATTTTCTTTTGCATTTTTGGTGGTCTTTCATATTTTTCTTGCGAGGTGGTTTTAACTTCTGTTAACTGTCCCTCAATATTGCAGGTTTTTACCTTGACTGTACAGCAGATGCTTGATTTTGTTTTGGAAAAAGCAGCTGCTTCACATGGTACACCACATGGGAAGAAGAAAAAGAAAGCAATGACCCATCTGAAATCTGAACTAAATAATGATGCGGGTCAGAGGCGTTGCAGCAAGCTCTCATTTCTGAGTTCTCTGCTAAATATTTTGCTACTAAAGAAAGACATAGTGAACAGGTTTGCTTCCACTGGTCCATGGATCTTAGAACTTTTGATAGTAGCCTTATATTTACTGGAATTATTTGCTATCATTTTTTTGTGCTACTTATTGATTGAGTGGATGGGGTACTTAATTTATTTCAGGATTGCTCTTATAGAGCCATTGTTTAAGCATCTTCACATAGTTTTTATGGACAAAGATTGGATATGTGAAGCTGTTAAGCAGGATGACGAACATGCAGAAGCTTCTTCAGACATTTCACAAAGTACAGCTAGCGCAATTTGCTATGTTCAACAGAATCTACTCTCAGTCCTTGAAGATATCTCAAATTCCCTTATTGGCGTTGATAGCGTAGAGGTTATATTTGTTTTTTTATTTCTGGATAAAAACTCAGTGGAACCCATCTGTCATTAATCTTGTAATGTCGTGATTTTATTGTAATGTCTACGAAATTATATATATTGCAATTTGTTTCGTGTTTAATCTACTGTAATAACCAGAAGCTGTTTATAACAGATGTATGTTTTTTTCCAGGCATATCTTGAAGATTATTTTCTGGCAGATCTTGAGGATCTCTTAGACGATGACAACGAGAACTTGGTAAGCATAGTGGGCCATGATATAAGTACATGTTTCCTTGTAATGTTATGTAATTGAAATTGAAATTGGAATTTTTGTAAAGTTGATGCATATTTTTGTGTTTATATTTTTATAGGGACGATTTATGATAAAGTCAAAGCTTTTATGCTATTCATGAGTTGGTGCGGTCATGAGTTGACGGTTATTCAATAGGTAAAAAAGATTTTTATATACCACAAGAACCTAAGGTTTCACTTCCGGCTTTGGCCTTTAATGAGTTAGCTCTTGTGATTTTCTGCTCCTACATAGTGACATTAATCTTGCATTTTCGCATTCAGTATAATTTGTTTAAAATGGGTAGTCTATATTGTGTGGAGCTAACAGTCACATTTGTTGTATTGAGCTAATTGCATTCTCAAGTGACAAAAATATGATGTTCCCAGTACATCTAGGAACATTGTGTCTACTGGCAATCTCAATTGCAAGCTAGACCTCAAGGCAATTGTCCTGCAAGCGGCATAATGCAGAATATATCCGGAGGTACAAGTTTTTTTCATACTATGTGATTTACTTGTGTTAGTTTTATATATATCCAATGCTTATTGTATACTCTTTCCGTTCTAAAATAAGCATCCATCTTATTTTGAATGACACAATCACATTTTTACCCCTAATAGTAGAGGGTGTAATTATTTTTTCATCTCATAATCAAGTGTAGTAAAATAACATTTATCGGAGACCTGGATTGAAACCATAACTCATCGAAAAGAGTTTAAGTTGTAGAAAGAGTGAGAAAATCTATTATCTATAATATCTTTACAATCTTCTCTAAACACTCACAAAAGCTTTGATATTATTACTTACATTCAGCTGCATTGCAAAGAGTTTGTTTTGATGAGTCTATTTTGGTACGAAATTTCCTATAACTTGGAGCAAACTATATGTTGGCCGTGTGCTGATTTTTTTTTAAGTTGATCTTTTGGCATCAAAAGTTTGAGAACTTGAATGAAAATAACTAAGAGATCAAGTTAATCAGGCTCAGATTTTTGTCTATCGTTGTATTTTGTTATAACTGTTGGTTGGTTCAACTCCATTTGTTGATGGTTTAATCTAATGTTTTGTTCTTTTGACATTCAAAGCATTGTGCATTCACATCCATTTCATGTATGGTGCTTATAATTTTAGTTTTTTTGTAGGTTTCTGCGTTATTATTTTTGAAGGTTAACAATGTTGAAAGCTTTTAAATCTATAATTCTATATATCATTCAGTAAGTCTCCACTCTTTCGCTAGCTTCTAGAACATATGCTAATTTCTATCTTAAGTACCTATTTTACCAACATATATTGATTGGTGATGAGCCATTACCATACGATTTGCAAGTGGAGTACATGCTTTTTCCCCTTACCAATGGTCATCTATTTTGCTTTGTACATCGAGGCATTTGTATTGCAAGTGTAATTTCCATCTTTTGTAAAATTGGAAATCCATTGAGGCATTTGTTTTGCGTTGTACATGAACCACCTTTGTGTTGCTTCTTTACATGGTTTATCATGTTGTAGTACTTAAGTTGATGGTTATGCTGCAGGTTTTGGGTAAGAATTTTGCTATATTCGGATTCTACATCACATAGAGAACAATCAGAGGTTCGTATGTGCAAATAACTTTGAGGCCGTCTTTGAACCCATTGTAGGATTGATCAGGTAAGTTTATCAAATGACAATTATTTCTCCCTTGTACTTTGCTGGGAACTGAAGATATGCCAAGTATGGTTAGTACTGCCAGAACAACATTACTACTGCCAGATCAAGTTAGTACTGCTAGTTCAATGTTAGTGCTGCCAGAACAAAGATACTACTGCTAGTTCAAGGTTAGTACTGCTAGTTCAATGTTAGTGCTGCCAGAACAAAGATACTACTGCTAGTTCAAGGTTAGTACTGCTGAGATATTAATACTGCTGGAACATTATTAATACTGCTTATGTGAGGTTAGTACTGCTAGACAAGTTACTACTGCTGGTACATGGTTAATACTGCTGAACAAAGTTAATACTGCTGGTATATTACTACTGCTGGAATATCATTAATGCTGCTGATCAAAAGTTAGTACTGCTGGTGTCTTACGAAAACTGTTAGTACTGCTTGGGCATATCAAACATTACTACTGCTGAAAGATTATTAGTACTGCTTGAGAAGAATGAAGTTAATACTGCTTGTGATCAGAACATGGAATGCGAGATTGAAGGAGATAAAGATGGATTGATTGAAGATATACTTAAAAGAATATTCTGAAGATCAATCTTATTTTGATAGTTATCTTGTAATTATTCAGTATATATATTTATTGATAGATAGCTATTAACATGACGAGATAGAAGAAAAAAAAGAGACGAGTCAATATACGTGTGTGAAAAAGAATTCGATTGTGTTTTAGAGAGAATTAACCTCAAGGTTTAAGAACCCTATTTCTAGAGAAGTAGAAGTCGTCTTGTTGAGCCTGTTCAACAAGATTGTGGTTTGGTTGTAATCTTGTGAGTCGATTTAGTGAATACACAAAGTGGTGAATTTTCTGTTACATTGTTCTTGATTGTGAGAATTAAAGTTCTTTTCCGCAGAATCTTTAATTCTGAATTCTAAGTGTCTATTGTCTTGTTAAGATTCGATCCTGACAAGTGGTATCAGAGCTTGTGTTTCTTAGAATTCTACAAACATTATGGAAAATTCTATTAAATCAAACAATACTTTTGATTGGAGTGATCAAGCAGAAGAGGCAATCCAGAATCATGCACTCATGGCAGAAGTCTCAGATATTCCTACGGAGGTAAAATCTAATCTCTGTTCTCAAGCTTGTATAGACACTGTTAAAAGGTATAGAGATCACAATCAGGGAATGTGTGATGACCTTAAGAGATTAGAAAAGGACATAAGAGATTATGTATTGATTGTTGAGAGGTTTGAAGAACAAATTAAGGCTTTTCAAGCCAATGAACTTCAACACTCATATGATACAAACTACTGGAAGTGGGAAAAGGGTGGTCTGGAGTTCCAACTGAAAGAGTCAAGGGAAGAGTGTGAGAAACTAAAAGGAGAGCTTGAGAAAGTTAAACTTGATGTAGAAAAGTTTACTTGTGCCTCCAAAGTCATGGACAACATAATCAACTCTCAAATCCATAGTAAGTTGAAACCAGGAATAGGGTACAATGCCACACCCCCACCCTATAACAACAACTACATCCCTCCTAAGTCAGACCTATTAGAAACCAAGGATAGGAAGGACTTACCTAAAGGAGCCACTGAAGTAGATCCATTAGATAAAGTAGTTGTTGAGGATGAGACCGACAAAGTAGGATCTGATGAGGAATGTGAAAGTCCATGTGTTAAGAACAATGAGATGAAAAGGACTGACAAGGGAAAGGGAGTTCATTATACACAGACCACTGTTGTGAACTCTAAAACTTGTGAACATTGTTCTTGCAAGAAATCTCAAGAGAATAAGCCCCAAAAACATGATAAAAGGAGGGGAAATCAAAGAAATTGGAATAACCAGTGGGCACAAAAGCAAGGAGTTGATCTGCAAAGGATTAACAGACCAAAACCTTGTTTCATCTGTGGCAGATTGAATCATCTTGCCAAACACTGTTATTTCAATCCTATTAACCAAAGGATGAATTTTCAAAGACCTTTTTATAAATCCAATGGTTATAGGAAGCCTGCAAGGAACCATGTGGCTAAGAAACAAGCTAAATCCAAAAGCCACATGAGGAAAAAGACTGAAAAGGAATGTGTCAATATGTGGGTCTCCAAAAGCACTAATACCTCAGATAGTACTGCTGAAAAGGATAGTGCCGCTAGAAGCAATACTACTGCCAATACTGCTGCTAGCAGTGTTAGTGCTGCTAACTCGGTTAGTGCTGCTAACTCTGTTAGTACTGCTAACTCTGTTAGTACTGCTAACTCAGTTAGTGCTGCTAACTCTGTTAGTACTGCTAACTCTGTTAGTGCTGCTAACTCAGTTAATGCTGCTAACTCAGTTAGTGCTGCTAACTCTGTTAGTACTGCTAACTCTGTTAGTACTGCTAACTCAGTTAGTGCTGCTAACTCAGTTAGTGCTGCTAACTCTGCTAGTACTGCTAACTCAGTTAGTGCTGCTAACTCAGTTAATGCTGCTAACTCAGTTAGTGCTGCTAACTCTGTTAGTACTGCTAACTCTGTTAGTACTGCTAACTCAGTTAGTACTTCCTCTAAGGTTAATACTGCTTCTAGTGTTTGTGCTGCTAGACCAATTATATTGACAAAGTACTCCAATTCGGCAGTACCTAAATTTGAAAATCTCATCAAAACCCAATGCAAGTACTTTGATGAGCAAGGGAGACCCAAGACCACTTCGGCTTGGGTTCCCAATAAAAACTAATTGATTTATCAGATGTGCAGGGCAACCAACAGCTCAAGGGAAAGAGCATCTGGCACGTTGATAGTGGTTGCTCCTGGCACATGACAGGTAACATGTCCTGCCTCAAGAATTTCAAAAGAATTGATGGAGGACATGTTGCTTTTAGGAATAATCTTGCAGGAGGTAAGATAAGTGGTAAAGGTGATGTGTCAGAAGGTAAGATGACATTTGAGGATTTGACAAATGCTGCAAAGTGCAAGTATAGTTACTACTGCCAGTGCAGAGTTACTACTGCTAATGCAGAGTTACTACTGCTAGTGCAGAGTTACTACTACTAGTGCAGAGTTACTACTGCCAGTGCAGAGTTTCTACTGCTAGTACATATTTTCTACTGCCAATGAGTAGTTAATACTGCTCAGTAGTTAATACTGCTTTGCAGTTAATACTGCTCAGTAGTTAATACTGCTTTGCAGTTAATACTGCTCAGTAGTTAATACTGCTAGTGCACAGTTAATACTGCCAATAAGTAGTTAATACTGCTTCGTGGTTAATACTGCGTATGTCGTTAATACTGCTTTTGAAAATCTAGGGCAAATACTGCTATAAATACCCCTGTTTGCCCGCCAAAGTTCATAACGACTCTTCGCATTAACTTCTTCTCTCTCTCGTTCTAACCCCTTCTCCCTAGAATCTCTGTGTTTTCTTTACAAATCCTCAGGAAGCACAACGATTATGGAGTTTGTCGACGAGCATAATGAGATTGCAATGCTTCAGAAGCCGAAGCAGGCCGAAGGATTTCATGAAATTGTGGATTTTCTCAAGTCCACTCATATTTCGTATGCCCTAACGGTGAATCCGACAATATACATCGAGCATCAGACGCAATTCTGGGCCAATGCCACCGTAGAATCCGAAGATGGGCATAAAGTCATTCAAACAAGGGTATGTGACAAACCCTTGAAAGTTTCAGAAGAACTCATTCGCATCACTCTTCGACTAGATGATGCCTCAGGTATATCTTCTATTCCCAATGAAGAACTCTTCTCAACTTTACAAAGAATGGGGTATGAAGGTCCCATTGGAGTTTTTAAATTCTACAAGTCAAAGTTTTTTACTCAATGGAGATTCTTTGTTCATACCCTAATGCATTGTATTTCAAAGAAAACTACTGGATGGAGTGAGTTCAGCAGTACTATTGCTTATGCTCTAGTCTGCTTAGCCACTAACAGGAAGTTTAATTTTTCTCAAATGCTTTTCAATGATCTTGTGGCAAACCTGGAATCCAAAAAGCGTTTCTATATGTATCCAAGGTTTGTTCAGGAAGTAATTACCAAGGAATTGACGGATATGCCTCAATTTGATGAGGTATATGTGCCAAAATCCCCTAAAGGGAAGGTTTTTTCAAATATGAAAAGACTTCCTAGGGACTCGGAAGGAGTTGACACACCATTGTTCTCTACAATGATGGTTGTGTCCCGCACACCTGAAGGTATGGCATCAGGGTCAAGGCCCTCATTAGACACGCCCACTGATGACCAATCCCAACCTTCCATCACAAAAGACATCCCTCAGTCCATTCTTGAACGACCCACTCCCACAATAACCAAAAAGTTTGAAAGAAGAAAGGTACACAAGGTTCCTTCCCTTGATGTATCTCCTAAGAGCCCGAAGCGTTTAAGCCCTCTGTTGGAGCATTCTCCAATGGAGAATATCGAAAGGGAAACCACAGGGGTGTCTCCCAACCCCAAGAAGGTGCTCACTAAGGAGAAGGTTGAGCATGTGAGTCGCAAGGCTGCCACTACTTCTGCTAGCAAAGAGAAGGCTAGTGGTAAAATAACTAAGCCCTTCCTCACGGCAACTCAGGGTGAGAAATCATCCAGAGGTCCCAGGTGCCAAGAAACCAAGGGGGTAGGTAGTGCTTTTGCTAGGCAAGAGACACCTGCTAAAACTTCCAATGATCCTTTAAGGGAGGTAAAAACTCCTAAACAGGGTGAGGATAGATATACGTACGAGGAATTGATGGAAACTATTGCAAATATCAACATTGAGGTCATGGATCAGAAATAGGAAATTGATGAACTCAAGAAAGTGGTCCTCTATCAAAACTCACAGCTTGAGAAGCAAAGGAAGATGATCACTAAGTTGATGCACAGAAAGAAGAAAGCTCAGTTTGTCCTTAGGAGAAGAAACCCTACCAATGATGCTTCCAAAAAGGGGGAGTTAGACTCTGATCTAAACATGGAGGATGCAAACATTGAGGGGGAGTATGAGTATAAGGTTGAGGGGGAGACTGAGAAGAAAGCAGAATCTGTTCCTACAGTAACTAAAGCAGAGATTGATGAAGAGATATATGGGATTGTGAAGGACAGTGTCGAAGCAGCAGTATTAAAGGTCATAAAAGAAGCAGTAACAGCTATAGCAGTAGAAATGGTTACTGCTGCTGAAAAACAAAAGGCAGCAGAAACTGTTAGTGCTGCTAAGAGCCACAAAGAAGAAACAGCTGAAACCACTCCTGAAGCTGTTAAATCTTTCAAAAGAACAAAGAGGCCAAGAACAAAGTCAATAGCCTCAAAGAAGAAAGATATAAAGAAGCCAAGGGTGGATCCAACTGTAGAAGAAGCCCAGGAGGAAGCAGTGAAAGAGAAATCTGATCCAAAAGTTGCTGAAGAAGAAGTGGCAACTTCATCAGGTCAACCAAGCAATGTACAATCACAATCAAATGCTCAATGTGATGTGTATATAACTGGGGTTGATACTAATCCAATCAAGACTACACCATTGTCTTCCATGCCTCCTGAGATCATCTTCTGGGACACATTGAAAGATGGAAGAAAGGAGTTGATCAAAATCAAAAGGGCAGATGGAAAGTTTGAAGTTTGTCCTACTTGGGGAAAACTTATCAGAACATGCTCTAGATCGGACTTGGAAGAGATGTTCAAGGTGGGAATGAGGCTATATGGAAACATGCTGACAGAGCAAGGTATGTCTATCACCAAGATGGTTCTTGAATACTTGTGCTTAATGTTCAAACCAGAAGCAGTTCAGTATTTGATGGCAAGGAATTTTCAAGTCATTACCAACTGGATGCTCATTGAGAATTGTGGAGTGTATGTCATCTCTCTTGACAATACATTTCATGAATATTATTTGGTGGATGTTGTATACAAGCACAGCATGAAAAAGTTGAATGGAATGCTGCATGCTAAGTTGGTGAGTGACAAAGACTCTAAGATGGCAAGATACCTTGTAAAAAGGATTCTCAATCAAAGTCTGGGATTGGATCCAAATTTATGCGTTGATGATTAGGTTTTGGAAGCATCATCTGAAGAACTTAACTTCTCATCCTGAAAAGTCAAGTTAGGGGGAGATTGTTGGGAACTGAAGATATGCCAAGTATGGTTAGTACTGCCAGAACAACATTACTACTGCCAGATCAAGTTAGTACTGCTAGTTCAATGTTAGTGCTGCCAGAACAAAGATACTACTGCTAGTTCAAGGTTAGTACTGCTAGTTCAATGTTAGTGCTGCCAGAACAAAGATACTACTGCTAGTTCAAGGTTAGTACTGCTGAGATATTAATACTGCTGGAACATTATTAATACTGCTTATGTGAGGTTAGTACTGCTAGACAAGTTACTACTGCTGGTACATGGTTAATACTGCTGAACAAAGTTAATACTGCTGGTATATTACTACTGCTGGAATATCATTAATGCTGCTGATCAAAAGTTAGTACTGCTGGTGTCTTACGAAAACTGTTAGTACTGCTTGGGCATATCAAACATTACTACTGCTGAAAGATTATTAGTACTGCTTGAGAAGAATGAAGTTAATACTGCTTGTGATCAGAACATGGAATGCGAGATTGAAGGAGATAAAGATGGATTGATTGAAGATATACTTAAAAGAATATTCTGAAGATCAATCTTATTTTGATATTTATCTTGTAATTATTCAGTATATATATTTATTGATAGATAGCTATTAACATGACGAGATAGAAGAAAAAAAAAAGACGAGTCAATATACGTGTGTGAAAAAGAATTCGATTGTGTTTTAGAGAGAATTAACCTCAAGGTTTAAGAACCCTATTTCTAGAGAAGTAGAAGTCGTCTTGTTGAGCCTGTTCAACAAGATTGAGGTTTGGTTGTAATCTTGTGAGTCGATTTAGTGAATACACAAAGTGGTGAATTTTCTGTTACATTGTTCTTGATTGTGAGAATTAAAGTTCTTTTCCGCAGATTCTTTAATTCTGAATTCTAAGTGTCTATTGTCTTGTTAAGATTCGATCCTGACATACTTTTTATCTCAACAATTATTCATTGGATATGGATTTGATTATCTTTTCTTCATAGCAGACATCTCTGGATATTTGCCATACATCATTTCCACTTTTGTCAGTTCAAAAACATGTAGAAGAGTTTAGATTCTAATTTAAAATCAAGTTATTTGCTAGGTTTTTTCTCCTATTTGATTTGTGATTGCAATGATATTGAAATTTACTCGGAGTTAACCTTTTCCTATCAGTTAACCATGCTAAATTTAAATTTATGTGTCTCAGTCGATTCTCATTTAACCAATACAAGACTAAAAAGCGGAGAATAGAGTGAAACAAGAAGTGGAATTAAGGGTTCAAGTTCTCGTTTCGAAATTGAAATACCTCCCGCTGCATTGCGCGGGTATACTGCTAGTAACTTTTATTTGCCAACTTTATTCATAATACGGAAAGGTAAACGAAACAGTCGTTTATTCATGAGTTATGACAACAACTTGTTTTCCGACATTTTTGCCGATATATAAACCGGCCAAGGCAGTCGGACCATTCTCAAGGCCTTCGACAGTGTCCTCGACATACACGATCTTTCCTTCTTTAATGAGAGGCACAATCATATCCAAGAACTTAGGGTATAAGTGATAGTGATCGAAAATGAGGAACCCTTTCATTTGGATACGTTTGTAGATAAGTAAATGGAGGTTGTATATGCCTTCGAGTTGATCAAGGTTGTATTGCGAGATCATCCCGCAAACTGCAATGCGACCCTCAATTTTCATGTTTCTTAGTACTTCATCGAGCATCTTTCCCCCAACGTTATCAAAGTAAATATCAATACCATTTGGGAAATACCTGATATAAAAATTATTAAGCATGAATAATGAATAACTGATAGTTCGATTATATTGTTGATGATAAATAAATAGTATCAGAAAGTAGAAATCTTGACCTTTTTAAAGCGACATCAAGGTCTTGTTCTTCTTTGTGGTTAAATGCCTCGTCAAATCCAAATTTGTTCTTCAGTAGATCAACCTTATCAAACCAAACCAGGAAAACCATACAAAATCCGCATTACAAATATAAGCTAAAATGATGTTTTTAATACCACGGCATGTGTTTATAGGATCAAACACTTTTTCACCCTATGTAAAAGTGTTACAATAAGTTTTAAGACGTTTTTGAGCATTTTAACAAGTTTTTACAACATATTTATAATAAAACGCCCTATTAGTTTTTTTATATGACATTATTTGAAAACAAAATCATATAAAAATAAGTGTTATAAATAAATGTGTGTTTATAGTTTATAGTTCATTGTTCAAAAGTGTCATATAAAATCACTAATATGACACTGTATTTCAAAAGTGTCATGAAAAACTTGTTGAGCTAAAAAATGTCCTATAGACTTATTGTGACATTTGTACTTATGACACATTATTGTTTGACTATATAAAAATAAATCTTTTAAAAGCAATCTATTTAAAACACTTGATCATTTTTTAAGATTTACAAACCCGGTTTTTTTTCTCGCTTGACGGATCAATTGGTGTGCATAAGTTAGTCTGGAAACCCACTGTTGCCATAAAACAAAACAAAAAAGGACTTTGTTGTAGTAAAGTTGCATTTATGATGAACAATTGCCTTTATTTCACCTTTTCTTTCGAACCAGCACTTCCAACAACATAACAACCGAAGAGTTTCGCAAATTGACCAACCAGTTGACCAACCGCTCCAGATGTTGCTGACACGAATACTAAATCTCCTTTCTTCGGGGAACAAATATTGTGAAAACCAACGTAAGCAGTCAGACCAGCCATACCTAAGCAATGCCCAAATTCATGTAACATATAATATTCGGATAAGAGTTATAAAATATGTGGAACTCCACCAGATAACTCCCCAAAAAATCCCTTGAAGACAAAAGAAAGTTCTAACATATATGAAAGAGAAATTATCCAAATCTAGCCGATGTGAAACTTCAACAAGGATAATGTAAAAAGAATCCATATAAATCAACTTACCTAGGATTCCCGTATAATAGGAAAGAGGAACATCATCAACATGTTGAATCTTTATCAGGTACTGTGTGTCTTTAATCAAACTATATTCTTCCCGGTTAACGAGTCCCCATATCAAGTCGCCTTTCTTGAAGTCAGGGTGAGTTGAATCCAAAACTTTTGCCACTCCATATCCATATATAGGCTATATGAAATAACGGTTTATGAGAAAACCATGTTCCCTTAATCTCGTTACCAAAAAATTACAACTATATTTCGGTTTTTAACAGTTTTTTCATACTCGGACCTTTTTATGAACAAATCCCTAAAAAGAAAGTTGAAACCAAGGACGGACCCATTGTTGGGCCCCACATAACCAAAAACTTTTATTTCTTATAAATACATATAATATACTTTTAATCCCCCAAAAATATATAAATTTGAATTCAAACACCCTTTACAAAAGTTTCAGGATCCACCACGGGCTATAACCAAAGAAGTTTCCAAAAATAGAAAAAAAGTTGTATATTTTACGGTAAATGACAAGGACTTACCAAACCGGGAGTGAAAGAAGTGACGTAACTTCGTTCAGGCTTCAACAGCTTTGCTCATGCAATTCCTCATATAAGGATCGCATGACAGATAAAGATTCTTCGATAAAATTAAACCATGGTCGTCGTTATTTGGTAGCTCCAAACGAATGGTGGTATCAGAATTTACCACCAAGTCGGATGGTTTCATATACCCATTCGCGTAGTCTTTCAATATCACTTGCTTGTTTCTTACCACCACCACCTCTGCCATTTTCTGATCTATCAATTGTTAGCTATTAATTGGTTTCTACATATGAAGATGGTGAATATATATATAGTATATGTATGTATATATAATATGTATAGGTTTCTAATCGTGTATTATTTAATCTAACATATGTATATATAACATGCATATGTTTCTAATGGTGTATTATTTAATATAACATATGTATATATAATATGCATTTGTTTCTAATGGTGTATCATTTAATCTTAACACATGATTAGGGGAATCTATACATATAATAAATAAGTAACTAGCATGCCACGTGTCGTCTTCTGGTGAGCCGACTTCTGTATTTTCTTGCTTAAACATGTATCTGGACGCAGTTTACATTATAAGTTCAATTAGCACACACATATTCACTACTCCTTAAATCTCTCCTTAATTCAATTTTTTTAATTTATACGTTACATTTACTACCCTTATAATTAGGTATGTAGTTTACTTTTAATCCTTTACTTTTTTATTTTTCATTTTAGACTCTTATCATATAAACATAAATAATGTATATGAACTAAAATACATAAATTATATATATATATATATATATATATATATATATATATAGAGGGAGGTTCAGGGAAAACCTCAAATAAATGAAAAACTAAAAAACACTTTATCAACCGTTAGATTAGATGATCTGATGGATGTGATTAGACGGACGGTTACAACAATATTAATTAAATTAAAAAACCTCACCCCCTATTTTTTATTCGAAAAAATACGAAAAATAAACAAAATAAATTACACCAAATAAACGATCATATTTTTCTCGTTAATTTGACATCCATATTGGTATACTTTTTCCTCCGTATTTCATGGTTTTCCGGTTTTCCAGTTATTTAGGGTTTTCCCTTGAACCTGACCCTATATATATATATATAGACTTGGGATCATGTGAGACCAAGGGTTTTTCGTGAGACCGGTAAGACCCATTTGTAGCCTTTGGATTAGATCATCAAAAATGATCAATGGTCTCAAGTTACACAAAACAAAATCCCCGACCTAAAATTCTATGTCCTTTCGCCTCTTATCCGCATAACTCTTTTGCCGGTCGCGAGCGACCTTCAGTCTCTCGCGCACTTGGACAATCTTGTCCGAAGTCAGCTGTACAATCTCTGGTCCGGCCAACTGTCTCTCTCCCACTTCGTTCCAACACAAGGGTGTCCGACATTTTCTACCGTAGAATGCTTCAAATGGCGCTGCCTTGATGCTCGAGTGGTAGCTATTATTGTAAGCGAACTCGATCAACGATAGGTGCTTCTCCCAAGAGCCTTGGAAATCTAAAGCACATGCTCTCAACATATCCTCCAACGTTTGGATCGTCCGCTCACTCTGACCGTCGGTATGAGGATGATAAGTGGTACTCATCTTGATCTGCGATCCCATTTCTCTTTGGAAACTCCTCCAAAACGTGGAGGTAAACCTGCTATCCCGGTCAGATATAATCAACGAAGGCACACCGTGACGGGTTACTATCTCGTCGATGTACAACCTTGCTAACCGCTCCAACGAGTAAGACTCTTGTATGGGCAGGAAGTGAGCTGATTTCGTGAGTCGATCCACGATCACCCAAATGGCGTCATAACCCTTCGGAGTTCTAGGCAAATGAGTCACGAAATCCATCGTGATCTGATCCCACTTCCACATCGGTTTCTCCAGAGACTGAAGATTCCCGTACGGTCTTTGATGCTCGATCTTTACACGCGAACACGTCAAACAAGTCTCTACGAGATGAGCTACATCTTTCTTCATCCCAGGCCACCAATAATCTCGACGTAGATCTCCATACATTTTGTTAGTTCCAGGGTGAATCGTGTACTTAGATTTGTGGGCTTCCTCTAAAATCATCTTCCTGAGCTCCCCGAATTTTGGGACCCAGATTCTCCCCCTAAGACACTTCACCCCCCGACTATCTTCCACTAGTGAGGACGTTTGTCCCACCATTCTTTCCTTTTTGAGATTTTCCCCTCCGAGCGCCTCCTCTTGACATTTCTTTATCTCTCCCAACAAATTGAATGTCACCTCGGCCCTCATGGCCACAATACTGGGGGTTTCGCTTCGTTCCTTACGGCTCAAAGTGTCCGCCACTACGTTTGCCTTCCCCGGATGGTATTCGATCTTACAGTCGTAATCGGTCAACAACTCGATCCATCTCCTTTGGCGCATATTCAACTCTTTTTGGTCAAAGAGATGACATAAGCTTTTGTGGTCCGTGAAGACCTGCACTTCGTCCCATACAGGTAATGCCGCCAAATCTTCAGGGCAAAAACCACTACCGCCAATTCTAGATCATGCGTGGGGTATCGAACCTCGTGATCCTTTAACTGCCGGGAGGAATACACGATCACCCTTCCTCGTTGCATGAGTACGCAACCCAATCCGAGCTTCGAAGCATCACTGAGCACCACGAAATCGTCCGAACCGTCTGGTAACAACAATACCGGAGCGCTGCTCAGCATACCCTTCAGTCTTTGAAAAGCTTCTTCTTGCTTCTCTGACCATACGAACTTGACATTCTTCTTGGTTAAAGACGTTAGTGGCGTGGCGATACGCGAAAAGTCCTTGATGAACTTCCGGTTATACCCTGCCAGTCCGAGGAAACTTCGAACTTCTGACGGATTCTTAGGTTGTTTCCAATCTCGGATGGCTTCAATCTTGGCCGGGTCAACCATGATTCCCTTTTCAGACACCACGTGTCCGAGAAACTGCACCTCCCTCAGCCAAAACTCGCACTTGGAAAACTTCGCATACAACTTCTCTTGCTTCAATAGCTCGAGAATTGTACGAAGGTGACTTTCGTGCTCCGCTTCCGATCTTGAAAATATCAGGATATCATCTATGAATACTATGACGAACTGGTCTAAATAAGGTTGGCACACCCTATTCATCAGGTCCATGAATGCTGCCGGGGCGTTAGTTAGCCCGAACGGCATCACCAAAAATTCGTAGTGTCCATATCTGGTTCTGAAGGCAGTCTTCGGCACATCCTCCTCCCTTACCTTGAGCTGATGATAACCTGACCTCAAGTCTATCTTGGAGAAGTAACCGGCTCCTTGTAACTGATCGAACAGGTCGTCGATTCTCGGTATCGGGTACTTGTTCTTGATCGTGACCTTGTTGAGTTCTCGGTAGTCTATGCACATTCGCATAGTACCGTCCTTCTTCTTCACGAAGAGCACATGTGCTCCCCACATAGATGTACTAGGTCTAACGAATCCCATTGTCTAATAACTCCTGTAATTGAGTCATCATTTCCTTCATTTCGGACGGCGCCAATCTATATGGTGCGCGGGCAATAGGTGCAGCTCCGGGCATCAAATCAATTCTGAACTCGATCTGACGATCCGGAGGTAGACTTGTTAAGTCATCCAGAAATACTTCCGGGTACTCATTTACCACTCGCACATCACCCACCCCACGCTTCTCTTTCTTGGCGTCCAACACGTACACCAAGAATCCTTGACACCCCTTCCTCAAACACTTAGTAGCCCTAATCATGGAGATAAGGCTAGTCTTTCTATCACGGCGGTTCCCATAGATCACTACGGTATCTCCATCAGGTAACCGAATCCTGATCAACTTTTTGTTGCAAACGATATTCGCATCGTTCGCGACTAACCAATCCATACCCAACACTACATCAAACTCTCCCATTGCCATGGGATATAACTTCGTAGGCACCAACCTCCCTTCTTTATCTATGACACAATCTTCTACTACTTCTTTAACATACACCCAACTATCATTTGCAGTTTCCACCTCTAGTGCTCTCTCCAAACGTCTAGGCCTCACCCCCAAACATTTCATAAAATCATGAGATACAAAAGAGCGATTTGCTCCTGAATCAAACAACACCTTGGCACATAGAGAGTTCACTAGAAACGTACCTGCCACCACATCTGGAACTTCCTCCGCCTCTTCCGCAGTCATGCGGAATGCACGTCCCTTCGGACGCACCGGTTCTGCTCCCTTGTCATTTCCTTTCCCACCCTGTCGTTCACCATACGGGACTGATCCCCCTTTCTTCAATTGTGGGCAATCATTACGCATATGGCCAGTAGCCCCACATTCGTAACAAGATTTTCCTCCACTGCGACAATCCTTTGACATGTGACCGGGCAAGCCACACCGGTAGCATGAGTTTGAACCTGCCATGCACTCTCCCCGATGCACCCTGTTACATTTCGTACATGGTTTTCCAACGGTATCCTTACTAACACGGTTGTCTGGTCGAAACACTTTCCCTTTTATGAAGTCATTACCCGGTCCATCCCATTTGCGTTTATCACCACTCTTCTCAGTCGTTTGGCGAACCTTTTCTTTCTCGATCATCTCGGCCGCGTTAATGGCTGCCTGAAAGGTAGTGGGGTTCCTTGTCAGAACTAGTTCTCGGATGCTACTTTTCAATCCGTGGATGAATCGTTCCACCCGTCGTTCCTCCGTTGGCACATACAAGTCTGCGAAACGAGACTTCACGATAAACTTTGTAGTGTACTCTCGCACCGTCATACCTCCCTGATCCAACCCCAAGAACTCTTCTTCCAACCTTTTCACTGCCGCTAGTGGACAGAACTGAGCTTTGAACCAGTCTACAAACATTTCCCACAACATTCCCTTAGCCATTGCAGAACCTTTTCCCCCAGTCTCTGCATCCCACCAGTACACTGCCTCAGACTTCAGCATGGATAGGGCAAACATCACCCGATCCCCATCAGCACACTTACACGTATCAAACAGTAGCTCCATTTCCTTCACCCATTTCATTGCTAGGACGGGGTCACACTCGCCCTTGAAGGTAGGGGGCTTGCATGAGGCAAAGGCCTTGTAACTACATCCCTTAGCTGCTGACTCATTCACCACTAGAGAGATTGCTTTCGAGTGACTCCCAGTGCCAGTCTCCACCGGGCTTGACAGTTCCACACTCTCCCTGTTCTCACTCGCCTCTTTGCTCTCCAAGGCTGACTCATTCTGCTTAGTAAGGAGAGTTTGCAGAGTCTCCTGAATTTTACCAAGCTCAGCAGCCAAATTTTCTCGAGTGACAAATGTGGATCCCCGGCCTCGACCACGTCCCCTTGTCGGGTTCCCTCTTCTTACAGTAGCCGAACTCTCTTGGACAGAGTCTTCTTGGTTGACGGAAATTTCCACACTCCTTGTCCTTCCACGGCCTCTTCTGCGACCCCTTCCGCGGTTAATCGGTCCATTCTCTAGGACCTCTTCCTCCTGATTCCTTGGTACAGCAGGTACCGACCTACTCCTCAAATTTCTTCCAGCCATTTCGCAAGTACTGAAAGAAAATAACCATTAGCCCTTGTTGATCCAAACCCTCAGTGATTTGATAATGACCCTCTCTTATATACTTAGTGAAAATTGTAAGTAAACAATATGTATCAGAGTTTCACTATCGCTGATAAGTACTAAGATATTCCAGTACCGCTGATAGGAACTCTCGCTCTTTTAATTAAACATTCAGCGACACTGTTCACCATAATGCTCTGAGCCTGTTCAGTCCTTATGGTGATCGCTGATAAGTTAGTTTTTTACTTATGATCCCTGAAGACAAGTTTCACGTCAACATAGGTTCTACGTTGAAGTCGAAGATCAAGCTCAAGAACCAGCGACAAGTCTCCTAATGAACTGATGCGGATCAGTGAAGACTCAGATTTGTCCACTCAACGTGAAGTATCAAGTACAAGACTTCAGCTATCGCTGAACTTTATCATTCGCTGAATAGATAATGATAAAGCTCTGAATCAACGAAAGTTGATCATGAAGTCCTCCATACAAAATACTTTTGTCTTAACCACCCTTGCACGACTCCGTACGAAATGTCAGAAAAGAACCTCCGACTATCTGAATCCGTACAACAACCCTGACACTACACTGTTCATACATGCGGCTACTAAGGTTGTCAACAAAGGTCAATGACATGCAACCAACCAGCTGATGACACGTGTAAAGTGTATACTGACTTGCATTAAATGCATGCAGTATATAAAGAGATGAACCCACTTCATTTGAAGTAACTTGCTAACTCTGGACAAGTTCAATCTCTTATCTCAAGATAGGTTATTATTAGTAATTTCCTTATCTCTCTTAGTGCAAGAAACCTTAGTGTTCCAACTTTTTTAGATTTAGGTTTATCCTTAATCTTGTTTCCGCAACAAGCTGTAAATTGTTAATGATTTATCAATAAACAATTTAGAAAAGTAAAATCTGTGTGTTTGTATTCAACCCCCCTTCTACAAACTTGTATAGGCCTTCGGGACCAACAAGTGGTATCAGAGCGGATTTGTTTAATCTCATAAACAAGATCTAATCTAAGATATTTCTCTTCCTTGCTATTATCTGAAAATAGCCACCAACACAAACACAAATTATATAGACAATGGTTCTCTTGCAAAACCCCCTAGATTTTCCAGAGATAACTTTAACTTATGGAAAAATAGGATGATACTCTTCTTAGAAGGTGTAGACCCTACTATGCCTTACTTTCTTGAGAATGGTCCATTCATCCCTGTAAGAATAGATGCTGCAGTTCCAGCCGCTGAGAATAGACCTGCTATTCCTGAAAGGCTGGTCCCTAAAGAAATATTTCAGTGGACCGATGAAGATAAGAAGAAAGTGGCTATAGATACAAAAGCCAGATCCATACTTTCCATGGCTCTTCCTGACGAAGTCTACCATTCCGTCATGAATCTGAAAACATCAAAAGCCATGTGGGACACAATATGTGTTCAGTATGAAGGAACGTCTGAAGTCCAGGACTCAAGAAAAATCAACCTGGTAAGACAATACGAAAGCTTCATTTCTGGTAAGAATGAATCTCTCTCTGAAGTTCACCAACGTTTTAATTGCTTAATCATAGATCTAAAAACTGTTGGTAAGGAATATTCTAACTTTGAAGTGCTGACAAAGTTTCTAGAATGTTTACCTGAAAGCTGGGACAATTATTCTATGTGTCTCAAGCTGTCAAAGGATCTTAAATCTATGACCATTTCAACCTTATATGGTACATTGCTGAATCATGAGCAATCAAGCCATCTTAAGAAGAATCTTGTAAAAGATTCCAAAATCACCCATGTTGCTTTACTCTCAGAGGAACCTTCTACTCAGCGACCCGTGGTCACTATCACTGAGTTAGAAAGTAACTCTGAAAGGTCATCAGATTCTGATTCTTCAGATGATGATGAATCTTTGGCTCTCCTAACTAAAACATTCAGGAGATTCGCCAAAAAGAAGATGTTTAGAAAGAACAAACCTCTTTCCATAACTGACAAGCCTAAATCATCAGCTTTTGTTGATAAGGCTACTGCTACTTGTTTCAACTGCGAAAAGACAGGTCATTTCACTAATGAGTGCAGATCTAAGAAAGTCACTAGACCTTCAGCTTTCCCAAAGAAATCCTTTGTTCCAAGGAATAAAGATGATAAATACGCAAAGCTGAAGGAAAAGTATTCAAAGCTGAAAAGCTTTAAGAAGAAAGGCAAAGGCTTAATGGCGAACTATGATTGGGCTGAATCTGATAAAGAAGAATCATCATCTGACTCTGAAGATGATGAAGCCAATCTCTGCCTTATGGCTAAGATTGAAGATGAGGAAGAAAGTTCAGACATTCCCTCCACTTCAACCTCTGCTATTCAGGTATCGCCTTCTTTCTTTACCAATATTGCAAATATTGATGAAGCTGATAGTCTCCGTAAGATCGACCTATTGACTAGAAGTTTATACGAAGCCATGAACGGCAAAACTGTGGTTGAAAACCAAAACCTTGATCTCGCTGAACAACTGAAAAACTGTCACCTTCAAATAGAAAAGCTTTCTAAAATTGAAGAAGATTTCAAAGATCAAGTATATTTAAATCAGCTAGTCAAAATCGAACGAGCAGAAGCTATCGCTGCATTAAAAGCTGAAAAAGCTACTGTTGAAGGATGGTGTAATTCTTCAACAAAGATCACTGAGATAATAAAGTCTCAGATTCCCCTAAGTGATAAACGTGGTTTGGGTTACAAATATGATACTCCAAAACCAACCACTGAGCGTTCAATGCTTAAATTTGGAACGTTCGTATCCTTAGTCGCTGATACTTCATCTTCTTAGTGCTCCTCGTCCATTACACCAATCCCTGAGGAAACTCCTACCTCCTCAAAAGGCAAGGAGAAAATGGTTTATTCAAAACCTACCTCTGTCTCTAAAGACAAAGGTAAAGGAGTTGTTATTTACCAAAATCCTCAGAAGGGTACCTTAGTACCAAAGCTGAATGCTTCTAAAGCCTCAGTGACCTACCCCTCTGGATCTAGAAAGCTGATCTCTGGATCTATTCAGCGATCTACTCCTAGACTCAGAGTGGATGTCCTTGGTAAGAAATCTGAAGAACTGAATGTTCGTCCCATTTCTAAAGCCAATAGTTTACTTGGTGCTGGCACTTCTAATTCGAAATTAAAAGGTCAGCATTCAAATGGTCCTAGAACTACTTTTAGTTATAGGAAATGTTATCACTGTGGACTCACCGATCATATTGCTAGTAAGTGCCCCACAACCACAAAAGCTGAAAAGATAGCTAAGGTGAAGATTTCCCCCAAGGCAAAGAAGACCAACCCTGATGCAAATCAGGTCAAGGTGACTCCTACCACTGAAGTTAAGAAATTAACCAAAGTGAAGAAAGACAAAGCTGAATCTTCAAATGCTGCGAAGACCGCTGAACCTTCTATTCCAACTAGCTCCACTGACAAATGTGTATACATGGTTAAGTGGGTACCCAAGAAAAATTAATCTCTCTTTTTATTTCAGGTTAAGAAGGGTATCTGGTATCTCGATAGCGGATGCTCTAGACACATGACTGGAAAGAAAAACCTGCTCGCTGAATACAAGGAAGAGAAGGGTCCCTCTGTGACTTTCGGTGGAAATGGAAAAGGACATACCAGAGGGTATGGTGTACTTTCAAATGGTACAACCTCCTTCAGAAGAGTCGCATATGTTGAAGGGCTGAAGCATAATCTTCTGAGCATCAGTCAGCTTTGCGACATGGATAACAAAGTGATTTTCACTAAGGAATCCTGCTTTGTCACTGACAAAAAGGAGAAGATAGCTCTCAGCGGTTATCATTTGGAAAATGTTTATGTAATAAACATGGACTCAACAACCACTGAGAACTCCTGTTTCTTCTCAAAGGCATCTTCTGATGTCAACTGGCTATGGCATAAGAGGCTTTCGCATCTAAATTTCAAGACACTGAACACTCTTTCTTCAAAAGAGTTAGTCACTGGTCTACCTCAACATTCATACGCCAAAGAGTCTTTATGTTCAGCGTGTGAAAAAGGGAAGCAGACCAAGGCAAGCTTTAAGTCAAAGCAAGTCTCCTCAGTGTCATCTCCTCTACAACTACTCCATATGGATTTGTTTGGTCCTGTTAACAAACAATCCATCGCTGGAAAGAAATATACGCTGGTCATAGTTGATGAATTCTCTCGTTACACATGGGTAATGTTTCTCCGTTCTAAGAGTGACACCCCTGAAGAACTCATCACCTTTGTTCGAAAGATGGAAACCCTGAACAATATGACTGTTCGCTCTATAAGGAGTGATCATGGAACTGAATTCAAAAACAGTTCTCTTGATTCCTTCCTTGAGAGTAAGGGTATTTCTCACAACTTTTCGTCAGTGAGAACACCACAACAAAATGGAGTCGCTGAAAGAAGAAATAAAACAATTATTGAAGCTGCACGTTCAATGCTCAGCGATTCTCACCTGCCTACTCAGTTTTGGGCAGAAGCTGTCAACACTGCTTGTTTTACGCAAAACAGGTCGCTGATAGTTAAAAGATTCAAAAAGACAGCCTATGAACTCTTTCATGGGAGAAAGCCTTCAATCAGCTTTCTTCACATCTTTGGATGTCAGTGTTTCATACTGAACAACAGAGATGCCCTTGGAAAGTTTGATCCTAAGGCTGATGATGGAATCTTTCTTGGATACTCCTCAGTTTCCAAAGCCTTCAGAGTCTTCAACCGTAGAAGACAAACTGTAGAAGAAACTATTCACGTCACGTTTGACGAATCCCGTTCAGCGAACTCTAAACCGAACGCTGATACTGAAGAACTGAATCAATGGATGTTTTCTCATCTTGGTGATTCAGAAGACATTCCCACACCTCATGATCATCAAGTAGAAGATGATAGTCCTACTATCATTCCAAACATGCAGAATAGTGAAGCTGAAACATCATGGGTCTCAGTTGTTCCTATAAACACTATACCTGCAGTTGATCCAAATGTCTCAGACATTCCATCTATTTCTCAGCAATCAGTAAATGAAATGACAAATACAAGTATTCCTCTCTTAGCTGATACTCCAGAAGCAGCTGAAGCCTCATCTTCAGCTCCTCCAGTTCAAGAGGAGTCAGCGACTTATGCTCCAGCTCAGCGATGGACCGTAAATCACCCAATTGATCAAATTCTTGGTGATCCAAACGCTGGTATTCAGACTCGTAGAAGTGCAGGTAATATTTGTTTATTTGTTAACTTTATTTCTCTAACTGAACCAAAGAAAATAGATGATGCCCTCAGAGATCCAAACTGGGTCAGCGCTATGCAAGAAGAGCTGACTGAATTCGAAAGAAACAAAGTTTGGAAACTTGTTCGCAGCCCAACTGACAAAACAGTGATAGGCACTAAATGGGTCTATCGAAACAAGTTGGACGAACATGGTACTGTAACTCGCAACAAAGCTCGTCTTGTTGCTCAGGGATACAGACAAGAGGAAGGCATAGATTATGACGAAACATTTGCTCCCGTAGCAAGACTTGAATCTATTCGTCTATTCTTAGCATACACGGTACACAAAAACTTCAAAGTACACCAGATGGATGTTAAGTCAGCGTTTTTGAATGGAAAGCTGAATGAAGAAGTTTATGTGAAACAACCTCCAGGATTCTCAGATCCTAAGCGTCCAAATTATGTTTATAAGCTGGATAAGGCACTTTATGGCTTGAAGCAAGCTCCTCGTGCATGGTATGACACTCTCTCTACTTATCTCCACATTGAACATTTTGAGCGAGGTAAGATTGACAAAACTCTATTTTTTAGAAAAGTGAAAGGTCATATCATTTTAGTTCAAATATATGTTGATGACATTATATTTGGTTCTACTAACCCCGAGCTTTGTACTCGTTTCGCTGATAGAATGAAAGATGAGTATAAAATGAGCATGATGGGTGAACTAACATATTTCCTTGGTCTTCAGATTAAGCAAACTGAGAAAGGAACTTTCATTAATCAAGGAAAATATGTTAAAGATATGCTGAAGAAATTCGACTTAACTGAAAGTTCAGCTATGAAAACCCCTATGGCACCACCGCTGATACTTGATAAGGACACTAAGGGTGTTCCTGTCAATGTCACACTGTACCGTGGGATGATCGGCTCACTACTGTATCTTACAGCTAGCGGACCCGATATTATGTTTGCAACTTGCTTGTGTGCACGATATCAAGCTGAACCAAAGATATCTCATATGAAAGCTGTAAAGCGAATCTTTCGATATCTTAAGGGTACAACGAATCTAGGTCTTTGGTATCCCAAAGACTCAGGATTCGATCTAACTGCCTATTCAGATAGTGATTTTGCAGGATGCAAAATGGATAGGAAAAGCACCACAGGAGGATGTCAACTCCTAGGTGGAAAGCTGGTAAGTTGGACAAGTAAAAAGCAAAATTCAGTGTCCACTTCCACAGCTGAAGCTGAGTATGTAGCCGCTGGAAGCTGTTGTTCTCAGGTCTTGTGGATGAGAAATCAGCTACTAGACTATGATCTTCAGCTCTCCAAAATTCCAATCTATTGCGACGGCACTAGTGCCATCGCTATAGCAAACAATCCAGTGCTACACTCAAAGACGAAACACATAGAAATCAGATATCATTTTATCAGAGATCATGTGATGAATGGTGATATAGAACTTCATTTTATCCCAACTGATTATCAGTTAGCTGATTTATTTACCAAACCTCTTGATGAGACAAGATTCAACTTTCTCATCAGCGAGCTTGGAATGCTGAACTTTGAAGGGTAAAATCTTCTGCGGTTCACATTGATCAGCGATAGGATAAAATCAATTCGTATAACCTATTCAATCATCTTCTCTCTGAATAAACTTGGTTAGCTGATATCAAGGTATGTTTTTCTCTCTCTGACAAACGCATGAAAATGCAAGATTTCAAAACAAAATGCATCGCTGAATATCTCTTCCTTAACAGCGATACTTTGAAAGTTCTTAAAACCATCACTGATATTTCTATTCAGTGCTTCATGTTTTTCAAAAGAGTCCCTGAGCTTTCAAAACCTCAGAGACATCCTAAAAGAATATGAAAGGACAGTTGTGACGTCATTGCAACGGATAAACCTCGGCACGTTCTTCTTTCTGACACACGTTTGCACGTCTCGTTCAAACTTCCAATCAAATGCAAACACGTGTCCGTGTCATGATGAAAACCTTTTCCCGCTCAAGGTTTTCTCTCTCTAAACTCCCTATATAAACAAACTCTTGGTTTATATTTGTCTTTTACGCGATCAATCTTCCTCCGCAAGAAAAGAATTACTGTTGCATTTGTGCTCTTAAAACCTTCAAGAATTGTTCATCATCTTCTTCATCAAATATCAAGGTTAATATGTTCTTATTTTTCAAATACGTATAACTTGTTTCCGATCTTCTCATTGATTTAACAAGATCAAACAAAAGAACTTCGTAAAATGAAATCATTTCTTTCATGGTTTTATGAACACAACCATTTCATGGTTGTTCTTCAAGTTTAAATGCAAAAATCTTAAACTTGTTCTTCATTCGTTTCCAGAATCTAATTCTTCATAGAAAACTGGATAACAAGATTCAATGGGTTTTACATTTCATGTCAAAAATCAAGAAAAACCCTAATCTTCATTAAGACATTTTTGTCTGAATGAAATGGATAAAATTCGAACCATCTTAATGAAAAATCTTTCCACATTAAGATTATTCTTATTTGTTAACAACTTTGGTTGAACTGATAATACAGAGAAATGGCAACTTCCAAGATTCATGCCACCGCTGAGAACATCTCTTCTGACTCTGAGGAAGTGGAAATCATCAAGGCTCCACAGGTTAAGTTTACTCTGGATCAACTTGACTGGACCAAGATAAACAACCTCTCTGCGCTTTTCGAGTTTCCTCCTCGAAAGTAAGTCACACATCTGGATGATGCTGTGAATTTCCTTAAGAATAGCTGCATTTCAACAGCCCTGACCATTTCATCTCCTGCAAGTCAGCTACTACTATCCCAGTTCTGGTACTCTGTCAGACACTCTCAGCTACCCTCTGCCAAAGATCCATCCAAAACCATTGACTGCATACTCAGCGATACTGAGTATGGCACAATAAAGATAACCCCCACCATAATTCGCAAAGCTCTGAACTTTCCCAGCGCTACCAAAGAAAAACCTTTTGTTCCATTCCCTGACCATAAGAAGCAAGCTGACAAAGACGCCATCATTGCTTTCCTCGACGCAATGGGTTACATCTGGGAAACTGGAAGGGACAAGAAGCCCGAGAAAAAGCTGACGCTGATAAAGAAGTCAAAAATGCCAAGCGAGATGAATTTCATCTTCGCCCATCTGATCAGCTGCATGACAGCGAAGACCGGCTCCTCTGATCAAGCCGCTCAACCTCAGCAAGCTATGGGATATGCTCTGCTGAAAGGTCTACACATTGACTGGGCATCTATTATCTATGATGACTTGGTGCAAAGAGTAGATTCTGCCGCTGATAGACCTGCATGGTTTCCCTACCCCCGATTCATCAGCGCCATCTTTCAATATGGCCTGAAGGACAGCTACCCGCAAGAGGGTGACCTGAAACTCTCTCAGGTTGGCCCTAAGGTGCTCGACTTCAAACCTGTCGAAAATGAGGTACGTCTTTCTACCCTTCTCACTCTTCTCAACCCCACTTCTTCGACTTCTGTGGCTCCTTCAGCGACAATACCCATCGCTGATACCCCGTCCACACAATCCTCTCCTTCTAAGAAAAGGAAACACTCTTCAACCCAACTTGGTTCCAAAAGGATCAAGAAAACCAAGGAGCAGCCCCAGCAATCTCTTGCTGAAGACTCCTCAGCTCATTCTGCAGAGCTGAAGGAAAGTTCTGTGGTACGCTCTGCCACACCCATTCAAGCCATCCCTTCAGTCCAGGCTTCAGCGTCTCTAAACGCTGAGGTTAGAAACTTGGAACCTACCCAACCTCCTTCAGTCTCTCAAAAGACCGATGAAGTGATTTTCAGCGAATCCAACGCTGAACTCAGTACCCGAACCCAATTCTTATCCTTCGCTTCTCCCTCTACTCACTTGGACTCTCCTCCAAAGAACACTGGAGATGCCATCATTCCAGAAGCCACCGCTGACGCTTCTCAAAGAATGATGAAGGCAGGACCTGCAGAGATCACCATACCTCACCGTACTTTTGAGGAAGATATGGAACATTTTTCAGGAACCCGCAACTTTGACGAGTTCATCAATCCTCCTGCAGGTACAAATCAAACCATATACACTGTAACTAAACCTGAAACTTCTGAGCTTTCCTTTGTTCACAAGTACTTATCTGTTACAGGTCCTAATTTGGGAGACATCAACGCTTCTCTGAAGTCCGTGGAAACAAAGCTGACCGGACTCACCACCACACTCTCCAACAACTCTACAGCTGTAACAACCGCTAGAGAAAATTTGACAAAGCTGACAACGGTGGTGGAGAAGAAAGCTTCCACAGATGACTTGAAGCAACTTGATAAGACTCTCGGCGACTTCGCTAAGGTGCTCGCTGATATCTACACAGACTACACCTCACTCAAAAACTCAGTTTCCTCCATGTCCGGCGAAGTAACAACGCTGAAGACATCTGTTGGAACACTAGAGGGAGATATGCCTGCTGTGAAGATAAATGTCCAAACTCTGACAACTGACTTAGGCTCTGTAAAGACCGACGTTGGTTCGATGAAAACGATGATCGAGCAACTACTGAAGAATGCGAATACTCCTGCTCCTGAACCTGCCCCTGCCCCTGCATTGGAAACTTTCACAGCGGCGGATCGCACTGAGCTTGAGAAGATCAATCCTGCTATAACTGGCCTAGAAGTCAGATTAGCCAAGATTGAAGGCTATATAGGTATCTCTGGCCAAGAAGACAGAGAACCTTCCACAGCTGAAGAGTCTGCACATTCCTCCCCCACTCATCATGAGAAAGAGGGGGAGAAGAGCGCTGAACATCCCGGGGAGAAGAGCGCTGAAGAAAAGAGCGCTGAAAACCTTTCCAATGATGAATCTATTAGGGGAGAGAAGAATGAAGAACTCAACGCTGAACCTCAAGGAGTTGAAAACCCTGAGGGAACCGAGAAGCTCGCCTCTGTATCTGAGGGGGAGCAACTCGAAGAAGAAGCTGAAGAATCTGAAGCAGAAGATGATGAAGCCATCGACATCCCTGATGATGAACCATCCTCCTCTCCAAGGAATGATGATGATGATGACGAAGATGACGATGATTTCTTTATCGTCAAACCTGCCCCAAGGATCAAAACTCTTAAGGGAATCTCAATAAATGAACCTACAGGGGAGCGGACAAAGACAAAGCCCTCAGCTTCTGGAGCTGAGAAAGGCAAAGGCAAAAGCGTCGCTGAAGATGAAAATCTGATGATCTTGCTTGAAAAGCCGGTTTGTCAGGTACACTAAACATCTCTCACTCTATCCCTCCTCTATAAGTTCTACTACCCTAGCCTACACCTAAACATATTTCTCTTTCTCTTTCTACCCAAGTTCTTCTACCCAAGTTCTTATTTGTAAGATCGTTGTGTTTCAGCTAGTCCTCTCCCCTGTTTGAGGATGTCGCTGAAGGTTCTACAACTGCGACCTCACCAATAAAGCCAGCTGCTGCTGATGAAATAATCCCAGTCTTATATTTGATCTCTGAGACTGATGAACCAGAAGAACAGCTACTCTCGCACAAACGCAGACCTTCCTTAGCTCCTCAAAAGCTAAGTGAAGAGGATCAGAAAAGAAGAGAAGAGATGATAAAGCGATTCGAGGATCGGCGAATCATTCTGAAGCGTGATCAACTTCCTTCAGTTCCTCCAAAGTTCAAAATTTCAAAAGCTGGATACCAGGAACACCTCAGAGCTGAACGCCTCATCGCTGAAAGAAAGGAAGCTGAAGAGAAAGACAGAGAATACGCCATCAAGCTTACTCAACGATCAATCAAAGACCCCAAGCTGAAAACAGTTCCAATTGATGTTCAACGTCAGCTCTTGGGTGATGCTCAAGAAATCGTTAGAGAAAAGACAAAGGTCTCTGATACAACTTTGGAATGGGCTAAACAAATGCTGACCTATCGATCAAGACCATCCAAAATAATCAAGGCCAACATCAGAGGAAAAATGTACGCTGATGTTCCTGTTGTTGAAGTGGATGTCTACAGAGATGACAAAACCAAGCAAACCTTCTATGCTGCTTCACTAGAAAATTTTGGTCTCTCTGAATGGTTAGAAACGAAATTAGCCATTCAGGGATCGCGCTCAAAGTTCAAAAGCCATGTCGAGATGATCTTAAACAAACAGATCGACCTGCTTTCATCTGCTGTGGATATTCCTCCTACTCTTCCTCAACCGAAGAAAGCCTCTGCTAAGAAGAAGAAAGTCTCTGATTCAGGTCCAATCATTCGAAATGAAACGGGTATTGGTTTCTCTCGTACTGAAGTTCTTGGCCCTGATGCTAATCTTTCAATGATTGACACCTCCCTACCACCTGGAGAAACTTTCATCCCTGGCACAGTGGTAAGTGATCCCTATGGTATATTCTTCTTAGACTACGATGGAAATCCTCACTTTCAACGTGTCTCTGAGCTCCACATCGCTCCCATCGAACAACTCAGAGATCTCGTACACTGGTGTGAAGTCAGACGCGACATCAAAGCTAGACACCTGAAGCCCTTGATTTTTGAAGCAGCTCTGAAGTTAAAGAATCAAGGAGTAAATGTTCCTGACTGGATGATCCCCACTAAAAAGATCCTTGATGAACTTCTCATTAAGGAAGAACCCTTTGAAAACTGATATAATCACCTTTTTCTCTATTGTATCAGTTATCCTTCTGTACTTGTAATTTATTTCGCTTGTACTTATAATCTTTCTATTCTCCAATGTAACCTGATTCAATATTTTAAAGAAATATTTCAGCGAACGTACTTTACTCCATCAGTACTGAAAAGATCCCAGAAAACAGTAAAAGGGACAAATATTTTATGAGTTCTTTTTATCCTTATGTTTTCATTAAATAGCAATTTTCTTTGTTGCAATGTCATAATCAAATAGGGGGAGATTGTTGATCCAAACCCTCAGTGATTTGATAATGACCCTCTCTTATATACTTAGTGAAAATTGTAAGTAAACAATATGTATCAGAGTTTCACTATCGCTGATAAATACTAAGATCTTCCAGTACCGCTGATAGGAACTCTCACTCTTTTAATTAAACATTCAGCGACACTGTTCACCATAATGCTCTGAGCCTGTTCAGTCCTTATGGTGATCGCTGATAAGTTAGTTGTTTACTTATGATCCCTGAAGACAAGTTTCACGTCAACATAGGTTCTACGCTGAAGTCGAAGATCAAGCTCAAGAACCAGCGACAAGTCTCCTAATGAACTGATGCGGATCAGCGAAGACTCAGATTTGTCCACTCAACGTGAAGTATCAAGTACAAGACTTCAGCTATCGCTGAACTTTATCATTCGCTGAATAGATAATGATAAATCTCTGAATCAACGAAAGCTGATCATGAAGTCCTCCGTACAAAATACTTTTGTCTTAACCACCCTTGCACGACTCCGTACGAAATGTCAGAAAAGAACCTCCGACTATCTGAATTCGTACAACAACTCTGACACTACACTGTTCATACATGCGGCTACTAAGGTTGTCAACAAAGGTCAATGACATGCAACCAACCAGCTGATGACACGTGTAAAGTGTATACTGACTTGCATTAAATGCATGCAGTATATAAAGAGATGAACCCACTTCATTTGAAGTAACTTGCTAACTCTGGACAAGTTCAATCTCTTATCTCAAGATAGGTTATTATTAGTAATTTCCTTATCTCTCTTAGTGCAAGAAACCTTAGTGTTCCAACTTGTTTAGATTTAGGTTTATCCTTAATCTTGTTTCCGCAACAAGCTGTAAATTGTTAATGATTTATCAATAAACAATTTAGAAAAGTAAAATCTGTGTGTTTGTATTCAACCCCCCCTTCTACAAACTTGTATAGGCCTTCGGGACCAACAGCCCTTGCTAGACATGACATCACAAATTGCTATATAAGGTAATCTTAAGCACGCACATGTACCTGTAAGTTCGTAATTACACTGGCCAGGTGTAACCCCAAACTTACCTTACACGTTTGTCCTTGGCACCTTATTTCCTAGCGCGTCTATAGTGATCGTTCCTAGAGGCAATCCTATGTCTCGGCTGTGTTCCTCATCTTACAGTTTAAGTTTAGGCCCGACTGGTCACCTAAATCCCTTAAACTAAGGCTCTGATACCATTTGTAACGTCCCACATTCTTAAACATTCAATATCATAAAATAAGCCTTCGGGTTACATAATTAAGCTTGTCTTTACATCATCATCAAACCAAACTAAACAAAAATGACAGCGGAAGTCTCTATATCCACAACCGAGTTCTATCTATAGTCATCCGTCAAAAACTTGGAGTCACTAAGAGCTCCACATCCTCCTTGCCTTCTCCTAGTTCTTACTAGAAGAATCCACGGTATGCTTACCTGAAAATGGTTTAGTTTTTGAAAAGCGAGGGTTAGACCAAAAGGTCTAGTGAATTACCTCCATAAAACATTTATCACAGTATAAAATCATTTCATTGAAAATACATTCACATCTTTCTCATAAACATCATCCAAGGTTCAACACAGGGTTCAGGGATCGCATAAGCTACTCCGATCGGGGCCTAACGGACACCCTCACGTCTACACCGGAATCCAAGTGGACCCCCTGTTCCTTCATGTAGGAGGAAACGAATTCCAACCTACAAGCTAACCTCCATATGCCCAAGGGATTAGAAATCCCAAGGTACCCTGACCCCACTGTGCAACCGACTCCACATAGCATACACATACATTTGAAATCATATTCATGAAAACCTTAAACATCATTTCATTTGCAAATAAACATGCAAAACATGGAAACATGCATAACTTTTATAAATCAGTTCATGCTCGAAAAGGGAACCATATTCAGTAAAACATAGTACGTCATAAAAAGGTTGAGAGAACTCACCTTTGATTATCGTAGAACGCACTTCTTATATACCTCCAAGCTAAACCAATCGAACACCTAAGGGCATTAGATTCACATCAGATTAAAGGGTTCAAACCTACTGGCAGCGAACACAATCCGGGTATCAAACTGTCCGGACACCCTAACTTTCCGGATGCCCCAACTTCCCGACACCAGAACTGTCCGGATGCTAGGATTTTCCGGACGCACCCTATTCCGGATATCACACCCGGTAACTCAACTTATCCGGAAAGGACAACCACCCGGACACTATCATACAACTTTACCCGGGGACAAGCAATCTTATCCGGAAACTACTATAATCTGCTAGTATCCGGATACGACGGCTGTTCGTAAAAACCCTCTGAAAAATGATTGTTAACTCGCTTTCAGCCATAAGGTTGATTAGATAAACGTAAGGGTTCGTCCCCCAATCCTAAACACCTATTTAATCCATATTCTTACCCTTAAATCGACACATTAACCACCAAAACTCAAGATACCCAATAAAGGAAGGTTTAGGTGGAAACTTCATCTAATTCTTCACTATTCAATCCCAAAAATCAAAGACAACAGAGAAGAGAAAGCTTGTAATGATCAGTAAAACGAAAGTATGGAAGATTACCTGAATCAAGACCTTCCTTGCATAAGAACCCTTCCACCACACCTCTTTCTCTCTTCTTTGCTCTCTCACAGCCGCGAACACCCACAATGGTTAGAAAAATACTGATTTCTCAAACAATAAACTGACCTAGGGAATTGTACCCTATTCACCTTTCACCATATTACCAAAAAGACCCTCAACTTTAACTTTAAATTCTTACACCAATGTAACAACCCAGTTTCCATAATATAACATTAAACAATATTACAACCAAAAACGGTCCCAAAGAATATAATCTACATCAGTTCTACTCTAAACTCGCAGTGGAAAACACCTTCACAACTGAGATGCTACAGGTAGACCGACGGTAATCTACAAGTCTTCACTAGACTCTAGCTCTTCTACAACGCCACAACCTTCCATCATCACCAGATGAAACCCCAAACACGTCTATCACCTGAAAATGGTTTTAGTTTTTGAAAAGCGAGGGTTAGACCATGAGGTCTAGTGAATTCCCTCTTTAAAACAGTTCTACACAAATAACAACATAAACATTTAACCGATATAAAATACTCGGAATTCCAGTTTAAATACCCGACTCCACATAAGGGGATAGCACAGTGGTCGCAACTTTCATCGCCTTACAAAGCCAGGTACGACATTCACCTTACAAAGCCAGGTACAACATTCACCTTACAAAGCCAGGTCGGGCATACGGGACATCCATACCGACCCACTGTGCGACCCGACTCCCCACATAACAACATCATCGCATGCATATGCAATCAACATTTACATATAAATGAACGTATAAACAACTTGCATGCAATTGTAAACATTTCCATGTCATGTACAATAAAACCTTTCAAAAAGTTTAATCATGTCATCATGCTCGTAACCATAATCAGTTATGAAAACCTTTCGCAAAACGTTTCATTCACATAAAGAAGGTAAGGGAACTCACCTTAGCCTTAGCACATCGACACACGCTCTGGAACACACTTTAGCTCAAACCGAACACCTGAATTGGATGTCATAAGAATGGTGTTAACCATCTAATTACCTCCAAAAACATCCCTACTAAGCCCCTAAAACAAACCCCAAAACGATGCCTCAATTCTAGACCCGAAACACGAAGCGAACCGAAGAAGGTGCACAAAACAGGAACTTACGCCACCTTCCACGCGGTTTGCAAACCGCGGGACAAACCGCGCAACTTCCTGTTCGTCCCTCCCAATTCTGCACAAAAATTTTAGTCCGAAATCTCAACCCCAAAACCCCCAAAAGGCTCTAAAATCGATTTTAAGCATCCAAAGCAAGATAATGGATGTTCTAGACCTTTCCTCACAATTACCAAGCATAAAAACATCATTTAATCTAACCAAAACCATCCAAAACCCAACCATTGATTCATGATTTAAAACCCCAAAACTCAAAAACTCAATCCATAGAAGAATGGAGATTACTAAGCAAATAAGATGAAGTTTCTTACTGAAAAGATTAAAACTCATAGGGAATAAATCCCAAAATCAGTTGCCTTCATTCTTATGGATTAAAACTCAACCAACAAATGGATTATCCAATCCCCAAATCATATGCTAGACTAGCCAAACATAGAGAAGAAGAAGAAGAAATCATACCTTGAAGATACTACCATCAATCATTGAAGTCATCCATCTTCCACACACCCAAATCAGGGTTTTGGCTCTCTAACTCCCCTCTCCCTATTTCTTCTCCCAAACGTATGAACCAACACTGAAATGAAGAACATAGGGTTTACATCTTATTCAAACTCTTGATTTCACCCCTTGACCACTTAAGTTCTAAGTTTCACACTTTGGCCACCAAAATTCCCATTTTATTCTAAAAACACAAGAGTGGAAAATATGGGGTGTTACATCACCTCCCCCTTATTAGAATTTCGTCCTCGAAATTCCATTGCCGGACACATGCCGCAATTTGGAGTTAACTTCCGACTTCCATTACTCACGTTACCCAAACAAAATTTCTTAGGGAGTTGCAAATACATTTCTACAAGATCCACTTCTTTGTCTTTCAAATTCACGACCGGTCAGCCCATTGCTCGCTCCTAACGACGCAACAAAATCCCACTCTTCATCCTTTCACGCTACTTACAATGGCAACACCGCACCGAGATTTCAACCAACACTCCCCAACATAGGGACGTGAAACACACCAAAAATGTTCCAAAATTACATCGAGTACAATTAATTCATTCAATATTTCCCCCAATCCTTTCGATAACTGCCACTACTCCATTACAATGTCGTCCAATTCAATCTCTTACTGAAACACACTACTCCAAACTATGGGAATGTTTTCCCACCCAACTGTTCTCCCGACTTGAGATTGAAATTACTCATCCTTTCTAATCCAATCCTCTTATTCCCATTCACTTATTCATCCCTTTCCTGATCAGAACCGATAACGTACAACATTCTTTGGCATCGCTCCTTGGCCAACTACCACATTCTCAGGTCGGTAGCATGCCCAGCCATACACACTTGCAATTTCTTCGATCAATCATACTACTCACAACAATCATTAAGCCATAACTCGTTTCTATACACAAATATTTTCAATGCCAAAACCACCGCATGGTTCCAATATCTAGGAACTACCACCAAAATTCACTTGCCTTTCCACAAGAAGGAGTGACCAAGCTCACTCAAACTATCTCAATTAATCGAATACTGAATGACACGCTCAGGTGAAACATTCTCCCCGACAATACCGAATCTAAACCAAAGGCCTCTCAACCAGGGCACCACATCCGACCACTTGCGTTCAATCTAACTTGATAAACTAAAGATGCCTCAAAAGAATGTCTCGCTAAAATGTGTCCGCTTTTAGAACGGTCGCACGAACTTAGCTTCCTCAGCCCTTTAACCAGGACATACACAACAATCCCTTTTTCTTATGTCTTACAAATAACAGATCCTTAATTATAGTCCATCTTTCCAGAGTCTCCTGACATCTTCTCACCGCAAGCCTGTCTATACGTGATCTACTATACCGTCATCATTTTCTCTCGTGCTTGCACGGAACGCTCTTCACACACCACTACAGTCCAAAAGGACGGTTCCTCCTAAATCTTCAGTCAAGATCTTTAGCCAAGTCCTCGCAATGTACTTAGCACCGAGGACTACCACGAGCTCCTAGCTTCCAACACAGTCATCATACTCATTGCATTACTTGACATCCACGGAATACTCCAACGCTCCTGACTAAACTCTAAACGAAGCACCACAGCTTAACGGTTACAGTATCCTCTTCGACAATCAAGTAAAGTATGAAAACTCACTCCAAAATCCAATGGAATCGAGAAGGACAAGGGTTCTCCTTTCATCCCGTCACCAACCGCAACTCAATCTCCATACCTCAATCTAGCATTAACGTATATTGCCTGTAAATCCACACACTTCAATTGAGCATACTCACTACCTTTGACTACTTCGATATTACGTCCAACCATCATTACATCTTTGACTTACACGTTCCTTCGGTACCAAGTGGTACCACTTCCTCACGCCACTGTCGCACTACGCAACCATCTTGCAGCAAGCTGACATGATGCCTTTACACACACAGAAGATATTACTTCCTTCATGCCACCCATAACACAATTTCATTTGAAGTAAAACGTTTCCCGACTTTGTCTCTCCCGGGCCTCGTCGAACTACATGCCAAGACCATCTAATCAAAGCACACCCGCTTCGATTACACTAGTCCTTCGTCTTAAATGGCCCATCCAACCCCATAGGAAATCACTTATACTACCACAATCTTTCACTTCTGTAACACACACACACAAGGTGGTCCAACGTCATGCCGGATACACACCTTTCTCCGAACAACTTCTTACATCTTTGCAAGAAAACTCAACAAGATAACCACACTATAGTTACTTCTCCAATACCAACCTCCTGACAACTATCCAACAGAACAGTCATTGATTTCAACATCGACAACCAACATGCAATTGTCCAGTCGTCTCACGACAGACAAGGATTCCCGAAGGAATCTACCTTTCCTAACTCCTCGAACAAGTTCTCGTTTCTCGTCAACTTCTCGCGATCTATCTCCGCTATGCTAAACACCTTACGTATAAGCAAATCATCAAAACCTCAAAGGACCCCACTAGGTGTTCCTATACTATATCATTTACGTAATCTCGGACAACCTCATTCGATCACACACAACGAGTTCATTCTCACGATTCGATCTCCTGGCAACACTTCTAATTTGAGACATGTTAAACAGTCACAAACCTCCATATCAATGGACTACATGATGATTCCATTCCTTCCTGACAATCGAGGATTCCTAACAGAATCCACTTCGTTCATCGCATCATAACCAACTTATACCCCACCGTTCACACTTGAGGAAAAACACAAGACCTTTCTTAGTGCAAAATCTAATTACCATCCTATCTTAGTACTCAGACTCACAGCCGATTACATTACATTAAGTAACGTAACGCTACATATCACCATTCCACCAAAAGAATTACTTCGACCATTTCAAATCTTACCGCAAATAAAACCATTCTCACATAACTAAGCAATAGTTCAAACTACAATCACACCGACATTCCGAATTCACTGCCCGAGACTCCCGGTATTCACCCACTTCCTCTAACGGACACACTAAGGTCATAACTCGACCACATCTTATTCAACTGACAATTCCACTCCCAAAGCCTTTCCTCAACCCCAATCGTAATACCCTTCTCGACCTAGCGAGTTCATAGCCTTCAAACACAATGACACAACGTTTGAAATCATTTTACACTCCTTTAAAAACACCATAGATACAAAATCATTACACAAGCTTGAGTATGCATGCAGCAACACCACTCAAGTTGAATAGTAACACAACGACCGCAAGGATCGTTCACAAGCAACTCTACGATAACTCGTAACCTTGTCCATCCCAATCGATGCCGACACAACGGTCGTCTCCAACGGAACCCTTTCCAATACGACATTTTTTTTCCGAACGAAATCACTTACCCAAAGTGGGTCTGTCAACTCCAACACTCGTTCATATAATAATAACGAGTCAATACTCATTTTGTTTATAAAACAAAACCACGCAATAAAACGTTTTCAATATTTTTGTAACGAAGGTTCTCTTCCACAAATAAAAGCGTGAAATAATTCGTAGATCACTAAATTCAAAGCTTTATCGTATAATGAAAACAAGTTTGTCTTTTACTTTAAAGAAAACACACGCTCGCACGTGTCAACTTATTTCTCAAAACAAGAAAACCTGTCATGCACGTACATGCTTTTAATCATGAAAGAACTCGTGTAATTCGTTTAATGACATGATGCATGAAATCCGATATGCAATTGAAGGCTATTAACTCTACCCAAGTCAACTGTACGTTCACTTCAACTCTTCACTGACACCATACTATGACCAATAACCGCTTTCTTACTTATGCTACGACTTGTAGTACAAATGCTTCATAACCCACCTGATCGACCGCTCAACATGGTTTAACAGTTGACCACTTATCTCACCTTCTACTCTTTTACATTCCTCAAAACAACACAGATCTCTTGCAATCATTAACCTTGCCGCTAAACCGTTGACAAAGGAATCCAAGACTAGATTCCCTCACCCGATCTTGAATTTAAGGTTTTCAAGATGCCAACATAATTCTCACTTTCTATCCCAGAGAGTTTACCTCTAGACAACTCATTAACATTCCAGACAACACTTCTTTTAGAAGCTACGAACATCACCTCACAAGGGATCTCCCATGACACATCAACTCTTTGCTATCAAGCACAAGGTTAGAACCTTCTACATACTGCCACACTCACCACTCACCCCGACAATAGTGATTAATTACACCCATGCACCTGTAGATCCATAATAGCATTGGCCAGATGCTATTTGAATTTAACTTACATGAGGGTTCTCACTACCATTGTCAAGATATTTTACGATTAAGGTCTTTCCTAATGGCTTCCTATATCTCAGTTGTGTCTCACTCTGTCCCACAGTTTAAGTTTAGGCCCATCCGGTCACCTAAATCCCTTAAACTATGGCTCTGATACCATTTGTAACAACCCAGTTTCCATAATATAACATTAAACAATATTACAACCAAAAACGGTCCCAAAGAATATAATCTACATCAGTTCTACTCTAAACTCGCAACGGAAAACACCTTCACAACTGAGATGCTACAGGTAGCCCGACGGTAATCTACAAGTCTTCACTAGACTCTAGCTCTTTTACAACGCCACAACCTTCCATCATCACCAGATGAAACCCCAAACACGTCTATCACTTGAAAATGGTTTTAGTTTTTGAAAAGCGAGGGTTAGACCATGAGGTCTAGTGAATTCCCTCTTTAAAACAATTCTACACAAATAACAGCATAAACATTTAACCGATATAAAATACTCGGAATTCCAGTTTAAATACCCGACTCCACATAAGGGGATAGCACAGTGGTCGCAACTTTCATCGCCTTACTAATCCAAGTACGACATTCACCTTACAAAGCCAGGTACGACATTCACCTTACAAAGCCAGGTCGGGCATACGAGACATCCATACCGACCCACTGTGCAACCCGACTCCCCACATAACAACATCATCACAAGCATATGCAATCAACATTTACATATAAATGAACGTATAAACAACTTGCATGCAATTGTAAACATTTCCATGTCATGTACAATAAAACCTTTCAAAAAGTTTAATCATGTCATCATGCTCGTAACCATAATCAGTTATGAAAACCTTTCGCAAAACGTTTCATTCACATAAAGAAGGTAAGGGAACTCGCCTTAGCACATCGACACACGCTCCAGAACACACTTTAGCTCAAACCAAACACCTGAATTGGACGTCATAAGAATGGTGTTAACCATCTAATTACCTCCCAAAACATCCCTACTAAGCCCCTGAAACAAACCCCCAAACAATGCCTCGATTCTAGACCCGAAACACGAAGCGAACCGAAGAAGGTGCACAAAACAGGAACTTGCGCCACCTTCAACGCGGTTTGCAAACCGCGGGACAAACCGTGCAACTTCCTGTTCATCCCTCCCAATTTTGCACAGCAATTTTAGTCCGAAATCTCAACCCCAAAACCCCCAAAAGGCTCCAAAATCAATTTTAAGCATCCAAAACAAGATAATGGATGTTCTAGACCTTTCCTCACAATTACCAAGCATCAAAACATCATTTAATCTAACCAAAACCCAACCATTGATTCATGATTTAAAACCCCAAAACTCAAAAACTCAATCCATAGAAGAATGGAGATTACTAAGCAAATAAGATGAAGTTTCTTACTGAAAAGATTAAAACGCATAGGGAATAAATCCCAAAATCATTTGCCTTCATTCTTATGGATTAAAACTCAACCAACAAATGGATTATCCAATCCCTAACTCATATGCTAGACTAGCCAAACATAGAGAAGAAGAAGAAATCATACCTTGAAGATACTTACATCAATCATTGAAGTCATCCTTCTTCCACACACCCAAATCAGGGTTTTGGCTCTCTAACTCCCCTCTCCCTATTTTTTTCTCCCAAACGTATGAACCAACACTGAAATGAAGAACATAGGGTTTACATCTTATTCAAACTCTTGATTTCACCCCTTGACCACTTAAGTTCTAAGTTTCACACTTTGGCCACCAAAATTCCCATTTTATTCTAAAAACACAAGAGTGGAAAATATGGGGTGTTACATCTATTGTAAGATCCCACATTGGTTGGGGAGGGGAACAAAGGTTGCCTTATAAGAGGAACTTGATACCTCTCCTATCAGACGCGTTTTAAAACCGTGAGTCCGGGTGTGTGGACAAAGCGGACAATATCTGGTACGGTTGGTCTGGGATGTTACAGATGGTATCAGAGCCGGGAACCGAACTGGTGTGCCAGCGAGGATGCTGGGCTCCCAAGGGGGGGTGGATTGTAAGATCCCACATTGGTTGGGGAGGGGAACAAAGGTTGCCTTATAAGAGGAACTTGATACCTCCCCTATCAGACGCGTTTTAAAACCGTGAGTCCGGGTGTGTGGACAAAGCGGACAATATCTGGTACGGTTGGCCTGGGATGTTACAACCAAGACCACTAAACCTTCATATTTACACAATAAAAACCCGGTTGTTACACAATGTGTTATATAGGTGGGATTATTTGTTAATTGAGTAATAATATTGGCATTATCTGGTTGGGAGGAGTTTGATGTCGTTTGACCTTAGAACAAAAGAAGTGAACCTTCACAGTGAATTTGCTATTAAGGTTATTACCTTCACAATGAGTTTGCTGTGAAGATTACCTTCATAGTGAGTTTGCTTGAAGATTACCTTCACAGTGAGTTTGCTGTGAAGATTCATTCAATTGATGTTAAAGTACATTGGAAACAATGTAATAGTTTAAAACATTGAATCAAATTCTATTAATTAAAAAAAAAAGATACACCAGCACCATTTGATGTTTCTATAAAGTGAGTTTGATGTGAAGGTTACCTTAATTTACTGTGTAGGTTCACTTAATTTCACTTGTGACCATTTTACCTTTTATATATTATATATTGTATATTATTTGAATCAATGGCATTTTAATACCAAGAGTACAACCCATAAAATAGATTATCATACAAAACATGATCCATCATGAATGTGTATATTTATGAGATTGTGATGCATATATACCATGTATAGGGGCAGTGCAACCAGCCTTCATTTGAATATCCTTTTCCAATGGTTTTGCTGTCTGCAACAAATGCTCCAACTTATCATCCCCAATTTACAAACCTTTACTACAAACTTACCATGAAGATTCACTTCATTTCACTTAGGACCAACTTGCTTTTTATATAGTGTTTATTTATCGATTTAATTGCATTCTAATAACGAGGGTAAAAATATCCTTTGTAATTTAATTCTTATTGAATTAATTTACAAACCTTCACCTCAAACTTATTGTGAAGGTTCGGCTAGTTTTACTTGGGATCGACTTACCTTTTATACATTGTTATTTCAATTAATGACATTGTAATACCAACTTACCTTCATGTAGATAGTCTTTCTTAATAGCTTCGATTGTCTGCAATAAATGCTACAACTTCTCATTCCATTTTTAAAAACCTTCACAACAAACTTACTATGAAGCTTTAGTTGATTTCACTTGGATCAACTTACTTTTGTACATCATTTATTATTTGAGTTAATGGTATTGTAGTACCAACATTACATACCACAAAAAGATTACAATCTTTGGAGCACTGTATCATAATTGATGTTAATTATAATTTGCTTTTACCTTTATTGTAACTTGTAAGTAGGTTGTTTAATCCATTCTTTTAGTACAATGTTCTTTTAATTGATTTTGTTCGCATTTCAGTTTAAGCATAATAATAATAGATAATACTCGTTTGATTGTTGATCAAGAATCAATAGATATTGAACACACACTTCCAGAAGAAGAAGAAGATGATAAACAAGACCTAGGAGAAGAAGATAATGATGAAGAGGTCCAAGAGGAGTTAGAATCATGCCAAGATGCAGAAGGATCAAAAGGTATTAAGCCATTGAGCTTTCCCAAAATTCGTGTCAAATAGTTTTACCATCTTATCAAATGAACAAACCTTCACGGTAAACTTATTGTGAAGGTTGACTTGATTTCATTTGGGACCAACCTAACCGTTATTTTACGGTAATTTAACAAATAAATTGATTATACTTTCACTTAAAACCAATGAACCTTCAATTTTAACAAGTAACATGAACTTAGTTTTAACAAGTAACATGAACTTTTAGTGTAGTTTGCTCTCAAGTTTCTTTGAACGTTTTTGTATTGTCATGTAATAAAACAGGGTCTTTTCCTAATCTTAAGAGGGGACCATTACTACTAGCTTGGTGATGTTCGGTCTCCAAAATCCATCATTTGAGAGTCTAGACAACATCAAAGAGAAAGATACCAAAATTAGTGGAAGAAGTCGAAGAATGGGAGAACTTAAGACAAAGAAAAGAAATTGGATTTGAACAAGAGCAGTTTGGAATTGTACGCATTATTTCGTTAAGGAAGACATTTAACATTACTTTTGTGTTTGATATTGTCAAATTATCCTATAAACCTTTTGATATATGAATAAAAGTTTCATATCATATTTTGATTTCATTATACATTTTGAATGCAAAAATATGTACTTAAACTTCATTTTGTCCAATAACTGAATAAACCTTCAAACAAAGTATTGTGTGAAGTATTAGAATATTGCTTTGAGGTAATTTATGTGAAGGTTTAGCAGATTGATTTGACGTTGGCCACCAACTTAATTGCTTAAAATTGTTCTTTACCTTCAAACATTCATAGAGCACTTACTGTGAAGGTTCTCTTGATGTCACTTGGGACCATCTTTCCCTACCTGTTTATTTTTTATTTTTTGGTTAATTGTATTTTTAATATAATATGTACCTTCAACATCAGTTCCCAGTTCAGAATCAATTATAATTCTACTGAAGTATAGCAAATGTTATTGTAAGAAGAAGGCCACTTTTAAATTAAAACTTCACTTAAGTTTGTTGTGAAGGTAATTTTGTTTTCTATTTATTTTTTGTTTCATAACTGATACTCGTTCTTGTATATAATGTTGTGAGTTTGAAAGATGATATAACGTTATTATCTCTTGTCCCGACAAGTCATCAAGTTGTCTAACAAGGAATATTGCAACCACAAAGGCTTAACAGTATACCTTCCGAGGAAGCAAAAAAGAAATCAATAATTTCAACTAAAAACGAAAATATAATGAAGAAATCAAGGGTTTTAAGTCAAGATAGATATCATATAGTAGAAGTGTTGAGAACGAGCGTGTCAACACATTGCTTTTAAGCTAGTTGATGTAATGGTTTAGAATATTGTTTTTGTGGTAAATTTTGCAAATATTTGGTAGGCTGGTTTTATGTTAGCCTTGAACTTAATTGATAAACATTGTGATGATGTATTGGAAGCAACTTGATCGTTAAATAGTTTTTATGAGCCAATGATAATTAATTTTCAAACAACCTCATAACCTTCACAGAAAATATTGTGTGAAGGTTTAGGTTATTTCTTGTGAAGTTCTTTCTATAAAGATTTTGTAGATTGGTTTGACTTTTAAGTAAGTTTATTAGTCTCAATTACATCAATTCATTCAATGATACTAACTTTCTTGTATCAATTGTCTACCTTCAAATCAATTGATTGAACCCTCATAACAAACTTAATGTGAATGTTAAGTTGATTGTTATGAGCTTGCGTATTTAGTATCAATTGTCTAAATGATACTAAATCTCGTGTATAAATTGTTTTTACCATAATGTCAACTTAATGAGCCTTCACATCAAACTAATTGTGAAGGTAGTTTTGTGTAATGGTTTAAACTATTGTTCTTGAGATACATAATATAAATACTTAGTAAAATGATTAGAAGTTTGCCCAAATATTAATGGATGGACATTGTGATGATATTTTGGGAGTAACTTGGCTGTTAAATAACTTTCATGAGCCAATCATACTGCAATTCATTTTCATGAGTAACCCGGTAAGAGTTTGGTAAATGACCCGTAACTTTCTTGTATCACTTGTTCTTACCTTCACATTAATTGATTAAACCTTCACAACCAACTTAGTGAAGATTAATGTGAATCTTCATCATTGTTTTGATAATTGGTAGTGAATGTCTTTTAAATACAAATTTACAAGTCAAAGCTAATGATATTAAATTACATTTTCAAGCAATTTCTAATCTACGTTTGTATTAATTGTTTCAATGATCCTAAAATTACTTGTTTGGAATTGTTTTTTTATCTTCAAGCAAATTGAATGAACCTTCACAACAGACTTACTGTGAAGATTCAGTTGATTGTTGTGAAATACACTAAAAGCACAATGAAATTTTATTAAACCATATTTCCAAAAGTATTTAACAATTTCTAGCATTCATTGTTCGTAATCAATAGTCCGCATAATCCAACATCACTAAAAATACCACAACTTTTAATGTAAATTACGGCAATGAAGCATCATGAATTGAAAGAGACTATTAGCAGTATCATCTTCATGAGCAATTCCAGTACGTGAAACACGTACATATGATGAAAATAGCATTTGCGACATAACAACATCAACAATAAAAGAATGATAGGTTATAAGGACCTTGATTATAACAATAGTAGTGATAGGTTCAGAAGCAATAAGATAATATTCCTTCATAGCAAGAATTCGAAACAAGAATATCTACACTTTCAAGTTTTGACACAACTGAATATCAAACAACATTAGCAAATTATTAATCTATCGGAGATGAATGCAATTTTTTTTTTGAAGATTTTGACTTTTAAATGTCCATTTTGAAGAAAATGTTGAAGATGTTCTTAGAGCATCTTTATTTTAAGTTATAATTTTACTCCAACAATTTTTTCAAAGCTCTCTTACTTTTTTGTATTTATAAGACTTTGTTGAAAAAGAAAACCAAAATCTTAAATTTCCCATTTTCTTTTTTTATTTTTAAAAATTAAATAATTATCATTTTATAATTTTATAAAATTGTAATTTGGAGAAAAAATTATAATCGTATAATTTTATCTGAATATAAAATGTAATAATTAGTAATCTCTTGCTTGATATTGCTATTGAAATTAATAATGTTTGAAATTTTGAAAATGGTATACATATTTTTCTTTTCCTACATCTATCCTAAAAATTGAAAATTTGTAATTAAATTTAAAACTCCTCTAAAAGAAAACCGTCTGTAACAACCCAAATTCTAGTAGGTTTTAGAGTTTGATGGCCAAAGTGAAATAAATGAAAGTTAAGTTGAGGGACCATTTCTGTATTTTGTGCAAGGTATTTATATGCACAAACTTTTAGGGCAACCCCCATTTGCAAATCAGTATTTTTGGTCTTGTGTGTGTGTGGTGACGTGAAGCAAGGAAAGAAGGAAAAAGAAGAAGAAGAAGGAGGCAATAGAGAGGAGAAATCAATCAGGTAATCCTTCTTAAGTTCGTATTCTGTGTAATTTAGCATTCCCTTCTTCTTTAGCTTGGATTCTATGATTGAAACCAGTGATTTCTTAAGCTTTCCCCATTTTCCCTAAAAAGTGGGTTTTATGGGTTTTGGTCTTAATGAAGCGATTTTAGAGGTTATAAATGGATTAAGTGAGTGTTTGGGGTTAGTGAATGAACCCTTGAGGTTATCTAATCAAACTAATGACTAAAATCGGGTTAGAAATCAGTTTTAGAATTATTAAACTCGAACAGCCGTGTTTTCCGGACACCAGCCTTCGATGGTGTCCGGGTAGGTTGCAGGTGTCCGGGTAAGGGCCCCGTGAGGGTGTCCGGGTATTTCTTAGTATCCGGGTAGATGAAGTTTCTGGATAAGTTTAGTGTCCGGGTAGTCTTTCCCGGATAAGTCCAGCGTCCGGATTGTCGTGTGTCCGGACAATGCTGCGTCCGGAAAAGGTGATTGTCCGGAAAAGGGGTTGTGTCCGGAAAAGGGTGTTGTGTCCGGAATGGGCTATCCGGACAGTAGGTCTGAACTATTTATCTGATGTGGATCTATTGCCTTAGGTGTTCGGTTGGGTTAGCTTGGCAGTATTTAAGAGGTGCAGTGTACGTCAATCAAGGTGAGTTCCCTAAACCTCTTTTATGACGCAAATGTTAAATGATTCTTTTACTGATTATGGTTTTAACAAGCATGAAATATTTATGAAATGATATGCATGGAAGGAAAAGGAATGTTTGATATGTTGAAATGATGCGCATGATTTATAAAGAGTCAAATGCTTTTATGAAACGTATGTGCATGCTATGTGATGTCGGTCTGTACTGTGGGATCAATGAGCCTCGGGATCTGATGATCCCTTGGATATGTTTGACGAGACGGTAGGTTGGAATTTGTTTCCTCCTAGGCGGGTATCGGGGAGTCTGCTTGGGCCCCGATCGCGAATGGTTAAGGGATCCATTACACAGTGCAGTACCATATGTGATGATTTATGATGCATTTTAACGAAAGGATTTCATATTGTTTATACATGTTCTTTTACAGAGGGAATTCACTAGACCTTTTGGTCTAACCCTCGCTTTCAAAACTAAACCATTTTCAGGTAAGCATGTTAAGGGTTCTTCCAGTAAGAACTAGGAGGCGATAAGAAGTACTTGAAGCTTAGAGTAACTTCAAGTTTTGGCTATGATGACTATAGAATAGCTCTCGGCTGTGGATTTAGAGACTTCCGCTGTCAATTTTGTCTAGTATGAATTATTGATGATGTAAAGGCAAGGTTTATGTAATTCGAATGCTTATTTGTGGTTGTTTGCCTGCTATGAAATCTGGGACGTTACACCGTCAGCGGCCACCACGACAAAATTATAGAATGAAAAAAAGAAGATGGTCAAAATTGCCCCTGTACATTCAAAATGGATGACCAATACCATCCATTAGATTAATCAAACTGAAAATTCATCAATGGTTGCTAGTTGGTCTCACGGGTCTCACGAAAAATGTGTGGTCTCATCTGAACCCAACCCTATATATATATATAGAGGCTCATTAAATTGTAAACCATGAAATTGATGTAAACTATGAAACCAAATCTTGACCATTGATTATTTCAATCAATGATCATGATTTAAACGGTGGCATGGTTGTAATTTTGTATGAAATAGGTGGCACGATGGTCCATTTGGAATTATGAAAAGGGCAAAATCGGAAACAGTGAATCGATCTCTATTTGGAAACAAATACGAAAACCGTGAAATCAGGGATCCACGTCTATCTCTTCCAGATTCCACGACCACACCAATCCAAAATCAACTGATTCTATGAAAATCGTAATCGTCTGAAAAAATCTGTAAATTCTGTTGCTTTAATCGATTGCAAGGGATGGATGAAGAAAACAGGGTCGTGAGAGGTTAGGGTTTCTTGCTGCGTTTTCCATCATTGACGATGCTCTTCATATACTCATATTTATGGATTTGTTGTGCAGCTAGAAGGAAGAGTGACAGAATAAAGTTGCTAACCTCCTTCTCCAAGTTCAAAAACACCCAAGATAATCCAGTAGACGTGGAAATGGAAGGAGTGGCGACTGATGGTATTAACACGGAAGGTACGAAAAACTTGATTTTGGGTGATTAATGTATGAAAAAAGCATTGTTGTATCGACAACAAAAGTGTTGTTTCCAGAAACCGATTGCTGCTAACAAAAATCATTGTTTTTCTCATTCGATTTGTATGAAAAAACCCCATTTTTTTTAGAAAACGACAGATGGTACAAATTTATGAAAAAACCCCAATTTTTGCAGCCCTATGTGAAAATTATGTCCTAACCATTCAATTTGGAGCTGAACGTATATGAAAAAGGTCATAACATAAATGTGAATACGTTCGTTAAGTGTTGGTATGAAGAATTAGGCGGCTTGTTTGTATGAAAAATAGAAGTAGAAAAAATGTTTGTTTCATTGTTATATGAAGTTTGTCATGTTACACTAAAATCATCATGCCACCGAAAACTGTTTAATTGATACAGACGTATGTAACAATTTTTTGGTTTGAAACAAATATGTGTATGAAAAAAGAGGGTTTGCATATATGAAACTGGTTTTTACTTTTTAACACCACTTGTATATGAAAAACTTATTCTAACACAGTTTGTGTTGGTATGAAAATATGGGTATGTTGTTTGTATGAAACGAAGTTGTGAATGAAAAAGGTGGGTTTTCATACCATGAACTGATTTTTCATATCGCTTATTATACTACATTTTGTAACTGTAATTGGTATGAAAACAAGATTTGAAACTATTTTTGGGTATGAAAAGCGTATTTCAAACATTAACTCAGTTTTCATATCATTGATTTATCATCAAGGTATGATTATATTAGGATTCGTCCCATATGTGTAATGGATTTGATAGCCTTAACAAAATAAGTTGTGACACGTATCATATATTGTTGTAAATGTTCATCAAATTATGGAATATGGATATTAAGATTCCATTATTTCATGTAACCAGACACTAGAAAAGTAAGCTCCATTCTGTGACGAAACCACAAGAGGTAATTTTGTATGTGTAATAAATTAACTTATGGATGGATTATGTAACAAAGTACACATGTCTTTATGATCCAATATTGAATTTGAGTGAATTTTCGTAAGGCACTGCGATGGTAACACAAACTCGGTCAGACGATGGAAATGCAAATATAGACCATTCAGGTAATCACGTAGGATCTAATACAACTGTTTGCTTTAGACACAACAAAGATACATATGTTTGATAAAGCTTGGTCACTTGCAGCACCCGACAAAGACGTTGAAGAAGCTCATGAAGAGATAATTGACGTTCTCGGACGTGTTCGGAAGAGGTCAAAAGGGACACGTATGACTCTTATTAAACTGATCAAAACAACAAAAAGGCAAAGAACTTTGACGCACTGTGTTTATTGTATGAAATTGTATATGAATATGTAATTTATTGGATGATTTGTGATGCAATGTTGACTCAACATTGATCTTGAGCAAGTAACATGTTTTATAAGGAAAATAAACCACTTCCAGTACACGAAAAGCAAAGAGACGAGCATGAAGACGTTTTTGACGTACCGGTACGGGGTCGGAAGAGAGCAAAGAACACAGGTAGGAGTTTTGCTAATCTCGCATACGTGTTTGGATTATATTGATTTTTATAAAACTTGTGTGTATGTTATTAAAATTCTCAAAACGTTTGCATTTAATTGAATTGTTATTTCATATGAAACAATATGTTGAGGTGGTATAGAGCAAATTGAAAACAGACGAACGACAAGAAGCGCGTCGAAAAGGGAAAATGTGGATAAACGATCAACGTCGAAAGGTAACATATGAAATCTAAAATTGTAAAAATAAAAAGGTTATATACATCATCGCTATACATTATTAAATATGAACAACTTAATCAATCAAATGTTCACATGTGAAAAACGTGTTAAATATGAAACGTCATACTTTCATGACAAAATACATACATCAAAAAAAGTTAAAGAAACATCAAACTACCAAGAAAATATAATACCTATGAAAAAATAACAGTTTCATATAATACGCGGTTATTGAGAGCTTTATAAATTTGTTAAATAATTGGAGAAAACCTGTGAAAAAACTTACGTTTCTTGATTGGTGTAACGTCAAGAGCATCATTACAATCTACTGCATCACTATCATGGAGTAAATCTTCATCACCTTCTTCGTCGGAAGCAAGTGCAATAACAAAATCGGCAAGTACGTCGTCAACCACTATGTCATCATGTATGGTTTGTTCTTCGTTTTTTTTTCTTCCATATTATACGACATGATGGCGATAATTATTAAACTAAGAGAAAGAAGAAAAATTGGAACGAAATTCTGAAACAAAAAAAGGTTATGGAGATGATGGTGGTTTTAAAAAACGGTTCAATTAAAAAGATGATGATCAAATAAGTTTCAATGAAGAAGATGATGATAAAAAACGGTAAAATCAAAAATAAAATAAAAAAACGAATTAAATTCAATCATTTCCTAAAATAAAGGATAGTTATCCTTATTTATGAAAATTCCGAAATTAAAAGAAAATGTATGAAAGACGATTTTGCCCTTAATGACAAATTAATCAAGATTAAAAATCAAGGACTAGGATGAGTTTACATAGTTTACACACATTTAGTGGTTTACATTTTATTATCCATATATATATATATATATAGTTGGGTTCTCGTGAGACCAACATGTTTTCGTAAGATCCGTAAGACCACAAAATAACACTAAAACTTTACAACGATTCATTATAAAGGTAAGAAAAACAATGAACTTTCACAGCAAAAATACTGTGAAGTATCTTCACAGTACCTTTACAGTTTAGTGTTATTTTTATGGACAAATAGTCTGGTTTGATCTCAAGTCTCTCTCTATGTATATGTAATATTCATATGTATGTACAATCTCATGTTTTTTTTAATTGGATTTGAGTTTCATTTGTTTTTAACTTCTGATTGGATTGGACGAACCACCATCACATAATTTTTTATATAGGGCTAGTGGGTTTGAGTAGAGATTGCTAAAAATAGGTTTTAAATAGTAATTTCGTAATAGGTTTTGGTTCCGATTTAAAATACGAAGACCCAGTTAAGTTTAATACATGGTTATATTCTAATTCGGTCCCACTTAATTTTTTTATTTTTATTTTAAAATCGTTTTTTAACTTATAACTTTTTTTTTTGAAAACTTTGGTCCATCAAATATATAACAAGTACGTTTTTATTATAATTGGATCAAATCGAACATTAAAAAATACTTATGTTTAAAAAATATGTTTTATTATAGTTGGATCAATCAAACGCACTAACATTTGCGTTTTTATTTTAAAATGTAGTTAAAAATACACTTAAAAATAAATTTTAGATAAAAAATTGGGTCGGTCCCATAACTAGTCTCGGACCATGTTGGGCCTTGTTTTTTTGATAAAATTTGTAATTGGTTAAAGACCGGCGGTCCCAAACCTATCCCAAACGGTCCTGGTCGCGTGGGTCCCAAGTCGGTCTCGGTCCTCCACTAGTACCGGGCCCATTTGGTTATCTCTCATTGGAATGCGTTAATTTAAAATAGAGTAAATTGCGTTTTTAGTCCCTGTTTTTTGTGATAATCAATTAATAAAAATGTAATTTAATTATTTTTATAATTGGTTTTATAGTTTATTTATAAAAATAAAATCACTTCCATTCCAAATTCTACTTTCAAACACACCAAAGATTTGAAATCTCTCAAATTCAATTTCTTCCATGAAATCCAAATCCCTTAAAATCATTTCATCAAACCAAAGGCCCCCTTAATGGTGAGTAACAATCATAAAGACGAAAAATGTAATTTACTCTCATCATTATGAGTGAACTTTACATTTGGTCCCGAGATTTGGCTATTTCTTTTTTTGGGAAGGGTGTCCCAGCACAGCCCGGACTAATCCCTGACAATTTTGAAACTTAAAGATGTCTTATCAATGTTGAGGACGCCTGAAATAGAAACCCTGGGTAGATGGGATATTCCACCACATCACCCAGGACGATCAACCACTGCGCTACAACCTGATTGACTATTTGGCTATTTCTTTGAATGTGAGATCTGAACTTCAATAAAATCAAGTTTTCATCCTCTATGTTTGAATGTGGGATCTGAACTTTACCTTGTTGAGTTCTCGATAGTCTATGCACATCGACATAGACCCATCCTTCTTCTTAACAAATAGTACCGGCGCTCCCCAAGGCGATGAGCTCGGACGAATGAAACCCTTGTCGAGTAGCTCTTGCAGCTGCGTCATCATCTCCTTCATTTCCGCTGGTGCCAGACGATAGGGCGCACGCGCAATCGGTGCCGCTCCAGGCATCTGATCTATTCTAAACTCTACTTGACGATCTGGGCCAGACTCGTCAAGTCATCCGGTAACACTCTCGGGTACTCACTTACTATTCCACTCCCTTCTTCTCTATCTTAGCATCTAGCACGTAGGCTAAATACCCCAGACATCCCTTCCCCAAACATCGTCTAGATTTCATCATATATATCATACACAACTTCCTATCCCGACGATCCCCATAAATTACTACTTCCTTTTTATCAGGCAAGGCGATGCGAATCAACTTCTTATTACATACAATGTTCGCGTCGTTATCCGCTAACCAATCCATTCCTATTATCACATCAAACTCCCCCATGCCCATAGGGTACAAACGCAATGGAAACAAATGACCATCTACATCAATGCTACACCCCTCATAGACTTCCTTCACCCAGACTCGACTATCATCCACTACTTCTATCTCAAACCCAAAGTTCAACCTCTTGGGTTTCACTTATAATTTCCGAATAAAATTTGGCGACACAAAAGAACGAGTGGTGCCCGAATCAAACAGTACTTTAGCAAAAGTCGAGTCAATAGGGAAAATACATGTCACCATATCTGGCGTATTCACTGCTTCCTCTGCCGACATGTAGAAAGCCCTCGCCTTCGTGCGAGCAGGCTCCATCTTTCTATCTTCGTCCCTTCCACCACTATTACCGCTATAGCCACCAGCAAATCCCCTCTTTAACTGCGGACAGTCCATCTTGACATGGTCTGGCAAACCACACTGATTACATGATCTCGAACTACGGCAATCTCGTGCCATGTGCCCCGTCTTTCCACACTTGAAACACCCTTCCTTATCAGCCAAACATTCCCCTTTATGCATCCGGTTACACTTTCCACACGGTTTCTCTCCTGCTCTAGGTCCCACCCATATCTCGGGTCTAGGAGCATTTGACCTATTAACATCATGATTCGGCCCTTCCCACTTCCGCTTATCCCCGACTCTCTCTGACATCTGCCTGTTTTTCTCTTTTTTCGTGAGTTCTCGCAGTATCTACCGCAGCTTGAAAAGTAGCGGGATCTTTTACCTGAACCAACTCTCTCACACTGCTCTTCAATCCCCAGATGTACCTCTCTATGCGTCTCTCCTAAGTAGGTACATACAGTTCGGCAAATCGAGCTTTCTCAATAAACTTTGACGTATACTCTTGTACTGACATTGTCCCTTGTTCCAACCCCATAAATTCCTCCTCAAGCTTCTTAACGGCCGCCATCAGGCAAAACTGAGCTTTGAACCTCTTAGTGAACAACTCCCAGGTAGTTGTCTTTGCTATCTTTGAACCCTTACCACCAGTCTCGACATCCCACCAAAAGATGGCATCTGCCTTCAGCATAGACATGGCAAACAACACCTTGTCTTCCTCAGCACATTTACTTGTGTCGAAAGCTAGTTCCATTTCACGAATCCATCTCATAGCCAAGACTGGATTACACTCCCCGCTGAAAGATGGAGGTTTGCACGACGCAAAAGTCTTAAAAGTACATCCTTTCGTTGTCTTCGGTTCACTGAAAGATGGAGGTTTGCACGGTACTTTCCTGATGGAAAGGCTCACGCACTTCAGGTGCTCCCACACTCTTAGCCCGACGGGTGATCGGCATCTTTTTCCCTCCTCGAGTTGCCAAACCGGTCCCCACCGCCTGAGAGGTAGCTCGTTGTGGCGGTCTCCCCCATCCTCTTCCTCGACCTCCGCCCCTTCCGCAGGTGGTCGCCCGCCTCGGAGGATCCACTGGTCCTCCTCCAGAATTTCCTCCACGCGAATCTCCTCCGCAACCGGGATTGTACCCACTACCGGCACAGATCTACTCCTCAAAGTTCTTTCAGACATTCTTGACTACTAAAACACGCCAAAAATAAACAACTTCAGAAAACAACTCCAGAATAATAAGGCAGATTAAGCACATACATGTACCTGTAAATCCGCGATTACACTGGCCAGGTGTAACCCCGAATCTACCTTACATGACTGTCCTCGCTACCCTACTAGTCTTATTTCTGATATAGTGCTCTCCTAACGCTTTCCTAATTCTCATTTGTGATTTCTACTCCCACAGTTTAAGTCTAGGCCCGTCCGGTCACCTAAATCCCTTAAACTATGGCTCTGATACCAATTGTAACAACCCAAACAAAAATATAAAGCATAACATAGCATTGAATATTAATCAGCCCAAAGGGGGGTCCTAAAATTTTCTCAAATACAACTGTATCAAAACTAGGTTTGCGGAAACAACCTATACACAACTGAGAATATAAACTGAAAGTCTAGAAGATAACTGCCAATAACTATCGGCTAACAGCATCCACACCTTAACTCTTCTCCTTGCCCTTTCCAGAGCTCCCTACTAAAGACTTCCCTGAAAAGGTTTAGTTTTGGAAAAGTGAGGGTTAGACCATAAGGTCTACTGAGCTCCCTCTAGTGGCAACAGTTTCATTAACAAGTATTTAAAGCATTTCATAACATTTATAAACAACAACTTTAAACAAAGCTTTCATGTAACAACCACACATGCGAATGGCACACTAAAGTCACTCGGAAGTGACAACGTGTCAGTCTCACACTGCCTTACTGGGTCACTCCTCCCATAGCATAAACGGGACACCCCCCGGGTATGAGTACTGGCGGGCCACCCCCCCCCCCCCCCCCCGACTTAGACAATTCACATCTATCAATAATGTATGCATACACTTTAAACTAACTTTCCAAACACATCATCATACAACATAAATAAACCATTTCATATTCCTTTCTTACTTCTGAAATCACGTTAAAAAAACACGTATTTAGTTAGAAAACTCACCTGGTGCCCTTATCAACTTTTCTTCCTTTACCTCTTACCTTCAATTTGGGATACTTGAGTAAATGGATGGAAAAACAAGCTGACCGGATACCAACTAACCGAACACCACCTTCGGATACCCTGCTTTCCGGATACCAGCTATACGAACACTATTCATCAAACACTACACTGTCCGAATGCCACTTACATGATACCATACTATCTGGACTCCACTTTCCGGACATCTACGCTATCCGGAAAACTACCCTATCTGAACACATCTACCGGACTTTACGTTGTCTGGACGCTACATTATCCGGACATCTCTTCCGGACACTTTCCGGACACGGGGTCCGGGTACTCCTTACCGGACACTAGATCCGGACATCTGCACAGAGTCACTTACCGGACGTGAGGTCTGTGACTGATTGGGATAGAAATCTACTGCCAAACCCCCAAACAAATTGATTTCACAATAATAATAACATTACAACAATACTTAACCCTTTCTTAACAAACCCTTTGCTGCTTAAACATAAAGATGATGCCTAAATACCCCTTAGAGCATCATTTACAACCATTCAACCACAAAAAAACCCACTCAAAATGATTTCATCAATGTAAACCAAGTACAAGGATTGGAATCTGAGATTACCTGGTAGAATCAATGCAGAACTAGACTCCAATTTCCACTTCTTTGCTTTCTTCTATTGTGAGATTGATAGCTTGATTTTCTTCTCAGCTTCCTCTAACGCCGCTCCAAGAGAGAAATGGTGAAACTTAGGGTTTTGTGCCCAAAACAAGGATTTTATACCTTCTCCCAAATTTACAAATCAGCCCCCAAAGTCTTAGCCTCTTAACATTTTTCACCAAATTCTCAAATCTTCCCAATAGAACCCCGGATATTACATGACATCCTCACCATCCCTCCGACCAAGGCCGGTCATCAGATTTTAGAGGCCAAAAAACTAAAATTGGCCCTTAATTTCTATATTAATTATTAAATTATTTTACTATATTCCAACGTCTATTTGATAATAAATCAATCAAAGAATCTTCATTGATTTTAAACAAACCATTCATCTTTTATTACATTTTAGCGTTTAAGATATCTAATTCGTATTTATTATTCTGAGGCTGATTTTTATTTAGAATCCATTAATCATAACCAATCTTACAAAAACACATTTCAACAAGAACTTTTATTAATCGATAGTCATTAAATAAAGGGCAAAATGCACAAAATAGCAACCTACTTTCATTTATTTCTTTATTATAGCATTGTACTTTCACTTTTTTTATTACAACAATGTACTTTCAATTTATTTTTTATTAGGGCATTGTACTTTAAATAATTTACCCATTATAGCATTGGGTAACCTGTTACCTTTAAAACCGGTTTTCTTTTGCTGATGTGTCATTTTAAAGTGACGTGGCTGTCTACATGGCATTAAAAAAATATTTAAAAATTCATTTTAAACCCTTTCAAAAATACGACTCACACTTCACGATTTCAAACCTCTTCGTCTCCCTCACGATTTCAAACCTCTCTTCATCTCCCTCACGATTTCAAGTGCGGCTCCATCTTCAATCGTTCATCTCCATTGTGCGGCTCCATCGTAAATCGTTCGTCTCCTCTTGTGTAAATCGTTCCTTTTTTGGGCAGCCTCTAAAGCGTCATACGAACAACAATTCTTTGAAGTGATGGCTGAAATCAAAGGTATTTAGCTTTTTCTAATGTTATTTTGCTGCTGTATTTTGCTGTTTTTTAGCTGTGTTGCTGTTTTTTGCTATTTTTAGCTGTTCTTGCTGTTTTTACCTGTTTTGAGGCTGTTTTTAGCTGTTATTTTGCTGTTTTGATTATGTTGTAATTGGAACTGGAGTAATAAAACGAGGTAATAGAAAATAAATTTGAAAGTACAAGTTGCTATTTTGTGCATTTTGCCCTTAAATAAACGATTATATCAAAAAAATAAGACCTTATATAAAACATATAGAAACAATCAACTAGGATTATAATAAAAAATCTAAATTCTATTAACTAAATAATCATAGAAAAATTATTAGAAAATATAAGAAATTGAAAGAACATTAACTAATAAAAGTTATTGTATCCTGTTTTTAATAAGAATTTTGAAAATGCAAGAGTCAAATAAGACGTCGCTTGTCGGTGACAATGAGAAATGTAAATTAAAGAACACAATAAAAGAATAAATTAAGAATTTTAGGTTTGAATTTGAAAATTAAATTATAAATAGCGTTTTTAAAATCAATTGTATAATTTAATTGTAGTATATTAATATAGAATTATGAAAAAAGGTAATTAAAAAGTTATTAAGAAATAAAAAAAGTTAACAAAGAAAATGAAAACATAGAAAAACAACATTTATTTATAAACTAAATTTATTTTAATAAAAAAAATTAAAAATTACCACGAGGTCCTCTGTGATCGGAGGTCCTGCGTGACGGCACCACCGGCATACCCCCAGGGCCGGTTCTGCCTCTGACAATGAGTCTCAGTCGCAAACGCACGATGTATGTCGTTCTTCGACGGTGATTGTCCTTCTCTTATGTCACATTATCAACCTGCTCGATAGAGAATCGTGTACATCGTTGAAAATAGATGACCGAAACTTTTACTTTTTCATGTTTAAGTGTGATAACGTGACAGAGTTTCTTGTTGTTCTTGATTATAGGGTGTTAAAAGAACATTGTTGATTTAGGGTTTTTTTCTGTTCTTAGATTAGAGGGTTTTGAGAAAGATTTGCTTATTTGGAGTCTATATTTATAATTTTGTATTACATATTTTTGCAATAAATTTGTGCAATATATATTGTTGATGTTCTTCATGGATTTGCATTTATTATTGTATTTGTTTGTAAATTTTGTTTTAGATTTGTTTTTCTATCTGGATTGATATGTATGGAAGAACATGAACGTAGATCTTGTTTTTCTATAGGCTCATGTATTTAGACTTTAATCAATAAACAAGTTAGCAGATATCAGTATCTCCAAGAAAAGGCTAATGATATATATCTGCAAGCAAATAAGCTTTCAAATTTATGAACTTTAAGTGCTCGAAAATCTTTATGCTTACGACTTTTTGGTTACCTTCTACGGCATGAGAATGACCAGGATGCAAATCGAAGTGGCTCTTTCGCTGCAAAATCAAAGGATGAAACTAAGAAATTGGAGCATTTCCTTGAATGCACGTTCCAATTGCAAAGGTACATTGTGGCATCAGGACAAAAACTAATAGAGATACAGTTCAAGATCGCTTCTGGGTTTGTTGATGATGAATTTTGATGGATGTGCAACCGACTTTGACATGTTGAAATTTGTTGAATGCCTTCGAACCGTATTCAAGGAAGTTCAAAGATGTCTTGAATCATAGGAGACCTTGAGGTCCCACTTGCTTGGCATGGGATGATACATCAAAGAATTTAGCTCTTTGATACTATTTAGTTCTAATATATAATATATTGTAATAACCAAAGTATGTGGTTTACATGAATGTGTGTAGGAAAATAAACAAAATTTTGATGAATTTTATAAAGGTTCCCCTTCCATAAACAAGTTACCCACAAGAAGAATAAGTTACTTGTATTGTTGAAACTATGTTACATAAGGAATCAGAATATTCCAATGGCATCTCACCAATGGTTCCATTTCAGATAAGTCCCACATCGTTCAAGATTCTATAAAGCAGGCACATATGCAATATCAAGTTATGAACTGTAGTTATCAATAATACTTTGTTTCAAAGCTTTCTGATTTTTTTTAAGACGTTCAAAAATGTCTTATTACAATAATTTTAGGTCGGTAAATGGTTGAAAATTTCAGTTAAAACTTATCAAACTAAAAATGGAAAACCATGCTATTTTGACAATCAATGTCCGATTATCGATAAGGTTGGTGCCGACAGTTTTCGACATATAAGGTTACTGGCGGTTTTTTGTGTCAGGGTTGTTATGTTATACTAGGCATCAACCCGTTATCGATGGTATTTGGCTTGATGAGAGTAGTTGTTTGATGTCGATAAACCGTCGATAACTGTAATTTAATTAAAAAAATATATTTAAATGTTGTACTTCATGTAATTCTTATTATTCTTGTTCAACCACTTTTCTTTTATCTAGTATCTATATGCAGTATAAAGCTAAATGAAATTAAAAATAATCAAATTTGTCAAAGGTTATCTACAATATGTACATATATTTATTACTATCTACAAAATCTTTAAGGGGGGTTGGTTGGGAGACCGCTAAAAACCTTGAAGTAATTAACTCTGTAAATCGAGATGGAATCAGTAGCAGCCGCAATCATCAAAGTCAAAAACATCATCTTAAGTTTAAGCAATAATTCAAGATAATTTTCCTTCACGAGGTCTCGATTGGAGAAGTATTGTAGTGTAATGAAAACCCTAAGATAATCGACTTGGTTGCACCGCGTAGCACATATTCTCTCTGTCTCAAAATAAATGTCTATGTGATAATGTTGTTTTTCGACATCATTTTGAATCTTGAATCGGGTAGATATTGCAAGTCTCCAAAGAAAATAGTGGTTATTTAATGGGTTTTTGCAAGAAAGTACAAGTCATGATGATTTAGGAGAAGAGAGAGGATTCGGGGTGAAATCGAGCAGGAACTGAAGCAGAATCAGAAGAAAGAAGCAACGAGCATCCAAGCTGAAGCGGGTTCAAACAGTGTCTCGCGCGAGTTCCTACGCGGCTCTACTTGCGTCGTGAACCGTGCCACCTCCTTGGAACAGTGCTCCGCGCGGCTGTACCCACGCCATAACTCGCGCCAATCACCTGTCATTTAAAAACATTTCGTTTGGCTAGGGTTGGGCATCCTGATTTCAGTTCATGGACGACAGAGAAAAGGACGATTTTTGGAGAACAAAATACGATTTTTGGGAAGAGAAAGAGGAGGATAACATCATTGCCGGGAAGATTGAAGCAAACAACGAGTACTTAAGAGTGGAGGGATTGCTTCTCATGGAGTTATTTATTACTTTCATAGCTTTCATTAGAACAATGGTTGTAATTTCAACTTTGTTTACGTTTAGTATGATTCTTATCACCCCCAACATGAGCTAATCCTTTAATGTTAGGGGTTGGATGAATTTATGGGTTTTTAACCTTGAGGATGTGAGTGAATTTCAAATTGGATTTTTCTTGATTAATGAAGCATATGAGTTGTTCTTAATGCGTTTAGTAGTCTGATCAACTAGTAGACGATCTTTCGAATCTTGTTTATCTTTGAGAAAAGTTTGCAAGATCTGAAACTAACTTGTATGCCACATATGAGAATTGGATAGAGATTTACACTTTTCTTATTACACAAATAGCATCTAAACCAATTCCTTGTCGCTCAGTTAATAATTGATACATTAATTGCGATAGTCAATACCTGGTTCCTCTGGTTCGATACTCGTACTTCCGTACGTATTACTTGACTCGACATCATACACTTGCGGTTAGATTCAGGAGGGTTTTCCTGTCACTATGATGAAAATGACATAATTTTGGGATTGTGTAATTATTTACCCTTTGAAACCCTAATCTACCACCTCATGTTTGCCGCCAAGGAGCAACGTTCACAAGTGGAAACCGTTCATCTGTGTGGCATCCTCACCATCCCTCCGACCAGGGTCGGTCCTAAGATTTTAGAGGCCAGAAAACTAAAAGTGGACCTTAATTTTAATGTTAATTATTAAATTATTTTTACTATATTCCAAACGTCTATTTGATAATGAATCGATCAATGACTCTTCATTGATTTTATACAAACTATTCATCTTTTATTATTCTTAACGTTTAAGATATCTAATTCATATTTATTAGTGTGAGACTGGTTTTTATTTAGAATCCATCAATCATAACTGGTCTTACAAAAACACATTTCGATAATAATGTTTATTAATAGATCGTTATTAAATAAACGCTAACATTAAAAATTAAAAACCTTATTTAAAACATATAAAATAATCAACAATGTTAAAAAAATATTCTAAATTCTGTTAAATAATTGACGATAAATTATAGAAGAAATTATTAGAAAAGATAAGAAATTTGAAGAATGTGTATCCATCTTTATAAAGTGCAAGAGCCCAAAATGAGACGTTGCTTGTTGACAATGAGAAATGTAAATTGATGAAACAAAATGATAAAATAAATTAAGAGCATCTCCAACAGCTTCCCTAAAATGGGGAAAATAGAAAAAATGTGGATTTTGGACTAATATTTTGCTCCAACAGCTTCCCCAAAACTATCCTTAAAATGGAAAAAGTTGGAGAGAGAGTTTTTTTCTCCAAATATGGAGATCACTCCAAAAATGATTACCAAGTGAGAGAACCAATAGGAAACTTTAAAAATAAATATGTAGAGAGAGAAGTAATATTTTAATAGATAAATGAAATATTTTAATATTTTAATTAATGTTGGATTCTCCAAAATGGGGAAGCTGTTGGAGATGAATGTATATTTTTTTTGGGGATTTTGGCTTTTGGTTTCCCATTTTGAAAAAATTATGAGGAAGCTATTGGAGATGCTCTAAGAATTTTAGGTTTGAATATGAAAATTAAATTATAAAATACGTTTTTAAAAACAATTGTATAATTTAATTATCGTATAAATATATAATTGTGAAACAAAAAAGTAATTAAAATATTCTATACCTTTTTTTAAAAAAATAAAAATATTCTATACTTAAGTCATTATAAAAAGTTAAGAAATAAGAAATCATTAAGTTTAAAACAAGAGTAAATTACACTTTTCATCCTTATGGTTTTCATCCACTATTTATTTTAGTCCCCTCTTTTAAACTAATTACAGTATGAGTCACTGTGATTGTCATTTTGCTTAACTTTTGATCCATCAAACTAACTTATGTTTTAAAGTTTGTTAACTCCATGGTTATTTTCATCTTTTTAACATTCCTTTAATTTTATATTAAAAATAAAGAATATATCTATATAAGGTTCTTACAAGCAATATATTTAGTGGCTTGTAGGACTACCATTGTGAAGAGTTTTTCTATAAGAACTCAAACTCTTTTAGGTTCTTAAATAAGAACTTTGATTCTTACCTTGATGTTTGATGTGAAGTGACATAATACTAGTTTTTTTCTTGACTTTATGATCATTAATATTATACAATTAACTTGAAAAAAAATAGATTGGACCCACAAAAATATGTTTTTGTAAGAACTACCATTGTAGCATTTTATGTGAGTTCTTGTTTTGATGAGTTAGAATTGAGGTGTCAACAAAAACTGCAAAAAGGAGGTTCTTATAAGAACCTCCATTAGAGATGCTCTTAATGCATCCACATAATGAGGAAGGATCATGGGGCACTGTGTATCCTTTCCCCATTTTACAACTCAACAACGACTCTACATCGCTCTCCATTCCCGAGTGTTGCTCTTCTTCTCCGACGTGAACTCCGACATAACTACGCACACCTCTTAGATTTAGTCGGAAAAACTCCCCACCCTCCCTCAGGTACCTTACCATCGTAATTCGTAAACCTCTCGAAAACATCTATTTGGCATCTCCATGAGCGACAAACCTCAATTTCAGGGGGTTGCTCTTTCTCTGTCAAAACAAAAACCAAACTCGTGGATTTTGATTAGTGGGTTGCAGGTTTTCTTGGAGGGTGGAGATGAGTGGGTTTTGAAATTTTTGATTTCTGGATTGTAGGTCCTCATTCCCCTTCCATAACTTAGTACATTACAGTAGGAGCTTCAATTTTGGTTTTGCCATTGTTGGTTTGAGAAGTTGTGGTTGGATCGTTTTTCTTTTGGAAATGGAGGATGTTTCTGGCTCCATGACTGTTAATGACGTTTTCTGACACCAGGACTGATACTGGACGTTTTAGCTTGCTAGAAATAGCTATCAGATTAGGTATTTTGTCTAATTTTCGGGTCTCGACTTGGTCTCATCACTTACTCTCATCAAATAATCCAAATACTTCAACATCTAAACCCCAAAGCGTAACCCAAATCGAAACCCCAAATGGGAGGTGTAGTGTGTGTGCGAATCAGTGACAGGGATGGGTAGGGGAGTCGCCGGGAAGTTTCCAGGAGTGGTGGCCTCATTTCGAAGAAGAGGGACGGACGGTGTGTGTTTAATATATATATATATATATATATATATGTGTGTGTGTGTGTGTGTGTGTGTGAGAGAGAGAGAGAGAAAGAGAAAGAGTGGAGTCAAGTTCAAACGAGAACAGTACCTATTTAAAAGAATACAAAAACGAACAAAATCATCAGTAATTTTTCATTAACACACGAAAAAGGGACTGTAACGACCCAGACCAATCTGGAAAGTTTTACGTTTTTCGTCAAGATTTGGTAATAAGTAGAAGTTGAGGGGCTGATTGGTATCTTTGGGATGGAGTATAAAAGGGGCCAAAACCCTAGGAGAATATTTCCTATTGCTGATTTTTGTTGTGTGGTCGGCTGGAAGAACAAAAGAGAGAAAAAGGAAAAGAGGAGAAAAGAGGAAGAAAGAAAGGAAGATAAGGAAAGAGAGAAGAAAGAGATTTCGTTTTTGGAAAGAAGAGAAGGTGTTCTTTAGTAATCAATCCACCAGGTAAACCTTCCTTAACCTCTCGAATCTGTAGTCTGATTATAGAAGGTTTATCCTTTTGAGTTTTGGTTAAAAAGTAGAGTTTGAAGGTGGGTGGGAGAAATCGAGCCTCATAATGTGTTATTGTTGCTAAGAACTCGTAATTGCTAAGTTTATAGTTGTTGTTGCTATTATTAATCTTTAATTCGAGAGAATCGAGTTTAGCCTATGGATTTCAGCCCAAAAATGGACCAGGTCGACGTCCGGACACCTTCTCGGGCGTCCGGATTTCGTTGATGGATAGAAGGTCTTCGGACGAGAGAGTTGTCCGGATAGGAATGTTTATCCGGGTAGGTGTTGAGTCCGGTAAAGTCTTGTATCCGGTAAGTTCGGTACCCGGAAAGGGGTATCGTCCGGAGAGTAGAAGTTACCCGGAAAAGGAGTGTTGTCCGGATTAGTTGTCGTCCGGATTAGTGTGGGTGTCCGGACTCTTTAGCGTCCGGAAAAGTAGGGTTGTCCGGAAAAGTAGGGTTGTCCGGAAACTTTTGTTGAGTTGTTGTTTTATGCCCGTTTATTCAGGGAAAGTCGATTTGGAAGTGTGGAACCGTTTAGGAACAAGAAGTAAGAGCCTCAGGTGAGTTTTCTAAACTAAAATGTGTGGCTTTTAAAGTGTTTTTCAAAAATGTTATGAATGTTGAGAATTGCCATGCTTTATTATTATGCTTTAATTGCATGGAAGTTGTTTAAAGTTTTATGTAGAATGTATGCATACATCAAGGAGACGTAAACTGGCAAAGACGGGAGAGTAGTTCCGCCAGCTCTCGTGCGGGAAGGGAGGTCCCTATATGCCAGGAGCGAGGCTCCGCAAGGCAGCATGAGGCTGACTCGTTGTCACCCTCGGGTGGCTTCAGGGTGTCAGATTACGAGGAGGCGGACTTTAGTCCGTATATGATTTTGACGTGTTGAGTATGAATGTTTAAAGCTGAAGAGATAAACTGTTTTTAAATGCTTTGATAACTGTTAGGAGGGACTCACTAGACCTCATGGTCTAACCCTCGCATTTTCAAATTAAAACCTTTTCAGGTAAGCAGGTTTTCAGGAGCTCGGGCAAATAGGCTGAGCTTAGCAAGAAGAGTCAAGAAGCATAGTGACACTCTAGTTATTAGTTTTTCTCAGTTGTGTATAGGTTGTTTCCGCCAACCTAAGTTATTTAGACAGATGAAATGAAACTTTTGTGGACCCAGTTTTGAAATTATTTAAATATAAATGCTGAGTATGCTTTATTTAGATTGGGTTGTTACAATTGGTATCAGAGCCATAGTTTAAGGGATTTAGGTGACCGGACGGGCCTAAACTTAAACTTGGGAGTAGAAATCACAACTGAGAATCAGGAAATGCGTTAGGAGGACACTATTATAGAGATATGACTAATAGGGTACTGAGGACTGTCATGTAAGGTAAGTTTGAGATTCCACCTGGCCAGTGTAATTGCGAACTTACAGGTACATGTATGTGCTTAACCTGCCTTATTATTCCGAAGTGGTAGTTAGAAGCTAGTGTTTATGTCGTGTTCCAGTACTTTAGAATATCAGTAAGATCCCTGAGGGGTAGGGTGAGACCCATTGTAGGGGAAGTATCGTGAGAAATCATTTATGAGGTGATGTATGTATACGTCATAGAGAAGAAATGATGTATAGAATGTTATGAGTCGCCTAGAGGTAGATCTTCGTGGATTCGAAGAGGATGAAGAGTGTGTTAGTCAAATTGTGTATAGTAGAGGCTAAATCTCTAAAGGGCATGAATTGTTTCTTAGGCGTGAGGGAATGATCCTAAAAGGAGACAGTTGGAAATTTGTGTATGTGTAAAGAATGCCATGATGATGCTTATGAGTCGGAGTGGTAGTATGATCTCTAGTTGAGATGAAACGTCATGATAGATATATAAGCCTTGGATTGGTTGATTAAGATATTATGGATTTGACAAGTATTGTTATTGAAGGATGTGTTACAATTCTACCGGGATTCTTACTAAGAATTGATAAGGAAGAATCGATATGTTAAAGTAAGAAGTTGATGGTAGTATGATGGGATATGAAATTTTCAAATTATTTTGAAAGTTGTGAATTGTTGGGTTACTCGGTGGGAGTTGGTAGTTAAGAAATCAGTTTAGACTGAGGAATCTTGTGATTTCCAAATATCGAGATATTGATATTAAGTTATTAAATATGATAAATTATGGTTAGTAGAAAGAAATGAACTGAGTTTCAGTTAGAGTTTATCGTTTGAAGCAAGTTGATAATTACAGTTGGAATGAGTTGGTCAAGTTAATATTGCTAGTGATAAAGAGAAAGAACTGTTTTGTTTTGCACTAGCCAAGAAAGGCAGTCGAGTTCTAGAACTGTTATAGTGGTCATGAATCAGACAAGGTAATTAAGGAAGGACAGTGTCGAGATCTTGGATGTGTCAATTCAAGAGCGAGCAGAGGATTAGAGCTCTGACCCTTTAGTCGAGTTGTTCAGTGGCAGGATCTGTGAAGAGAGATTTATGTAGAGGATTGAAAACGTGTAGAGGTATAATATGAGATGATTTGATCGAGACGAAGATAGTATGAAATGGTTGAGTAAGTGGACCGTTGAATGTATGTATAGCAAGTTGTTGCGAGGCCGAGAGGGCGACCACTGGTCGAAGGTAGAGTGTCAAGGATAAGTTGTGTGAGTAAAGCGATCGACCCTGTTTGAGTGAGTAGCCTTCAATTGCAAGTAGAGTTTCATGCATTGAGTTCGTGTATGTGTACATAAGATTTTTCATAAGTAAAGTAAATGTGTAAATATCAAATTTGATCGGATATGAGTCGGCGTGTGCAAGCGTATGTTTAAAGAAAAATACAAATCCATTTAAATCGTACAATGAAGTCTTGAGGTTTGCGATTTGCAAAATATTCCACTCTTTTCATGATAAGTCAAGAAAACGTTTGAATGCAAAACTTTTATAACCAAATGAGAGTAGACATGATGAAGTTATATAATTGAGTGTGAGAACCGACTGGTTTATTTCGTGTCGGTAATTCCTTTCAGAATCTTGTTGTATGAAAAGATTTACATCCAAATATATTTCTGTCCTAACAACATATTTTTGGTCGAGTAAGATTAAGTTTTGCGGAACGATCCCCGAGATCGTTGTGCAGGGCATTGGAGTTACGAGAATGTTGGAGCCGTGTGTACCCAAGTTGTTTCTAAGTGTTGTTCTTTAAAAATGATAAAAAAAAGTATGAAATGATTCATTTATCGCGTTGTCAGGCATGAAGGCTATGAACTTGCTAGGTCGTAGAGTACTACATTTTAAGCTAAGGAAGAACTCCTAGAGTGGAGAGGTGTTGGACAATCAAGGGAGAATGTTTGTAGTTTTGGTGTTTGTGTTCAATAGGAGAGGTGTTGGTATTAGCAACTCGTTATGAGTAGTGTGGTGAAGTAGGAATGAGATATCCTCGACGCCGTATAAGAGTTTCAAAGTGATCTTGTAATATTGACGTTTCACGAGTGAGTTTGAAATGAGAACGACGGGATGTGAATTTGATTATGATATGTTGGAAGGATTAGGTTCAGTAAGGGACCCTTGTTGAATAATAGGTTAAGGAAGTATCAACAGGTCAACTATTGACGTTAAAGTCGGTAGTTGTGTAAGCTGCTTGAGACCGAAGACTTGAATCAGAAGGTTGAAAGTTGAAGGACCACTTTGTAGGGGTGTTAAGATAGGGAAAGGCTGCTGTTTTAGATAAGCGTTTTACTAGCGAGATGGATGGTTCGTAAAGAATGAAGTATTTAACACAAACGAAGTGAGGGTATAGATTATGTCGATCTGTGAGGAAATGTACCCTGTCGATGTAATGGTTTGGTATTGCAAAGAGCTAGCAAGAAACGAGTATGTTAGAATTAATCAGAAACTCGGGTGTTGTGGTTCAACTAGAGCTGGGGAGAGACAATGTAGCGAGATAGACTCGGTTATTTATGTGTGAGGTCTTGAAGATAAGTTTGAGTTGTGTATGAATGGCCATGAGAGTTTTGGTCTGCAGTGTGATGTTATGAGTGAGGAATGTATAGTTATGTAGTGGCAATAATTGCCAAGTTAAAAGTGCCAGCTAGCGTCGTAGTGATGTGATGTTAGAGAAAGAGGAAGCATCAGATAGAAGCCTTTTTGGGAGTTTCGAATGAGGTGTTCGAGTGTTAACCAGGTTGTTGGAGCACGTGGGGTGTAAGTTGACGTGGTGATATGTTTATGTCCGGGATAGCATCACGGAGTGGTGGTGGGTAGTTACCCAAAGGAGAAACCAAGTGTTTGTAGTTGTAAGAGTCGCTAAGTAAGCATATTTTGGGATCATTGGAAGTTTAAAAAGATGATGGATGTATTAGTCAAAATGTGGTGGAGTAGATGTGAAATCCTTAAAGAATGTGAGTGTTGCTTATGTGTGAACGAATTGTCTGAGAAAGTAAAAGTTGGAGTTTAAAGAATGTACAGTGACGTCGAACTCTGGTGACGTTCGAGGTGATTTAGTCGAAAGCCTTAAGTTAGAATTTTAGTGCAACCGTTTGGTTATGTATAGTAATGAGACAGCATTTGCAGCTTAAGAATTGTCGGAAGAGAGGGGCGAGTAATGTTGGTGGGCAGTACTCCACGCTAGCGTGGGGAGGTGAAGACAGTATGTCGGAATAAGTAAGTAAATCGGAAGTAGTAAACTTGACAGTAATGCCGATAGGCGCAGTGTTGTGTAGATTGTCCTTGATAAGTGTGCTAACTTTTGGAAGAAGTATTGAGGAAGTAAATTGTGTATGATCTTGTGCAGGAAAGAAGTGGATAAGACAACTGAATGAGTTAAGTTAGTGATTTTGTGAGAAACGTTCAAGCGAACTGATCGTTCAGTGTAAGCTATTGAAAACAGTAGGGTGTGATCGTGGTTACCCCACCTAGTTGAGTGGGAGTAACCGAAGTTATGTTATATGACTGGACGCTTGTAGCAAGCAGTGAGAAATTGATGAGCCTTCAGGATAAGTTCATTTCGGATAGGTGAGTACCCCAATAAGGAATTATAGAGGTTTCCTTCTATTAGACACGTTAAGTGTGAAATGATGAAGTGGTGAGAACGTACGAATTAGTTGACGAGTTGTAGCCAATGTAATTCGGGAAAGGAGTATGATCTGCATAGACGAATGTCGGTTGGAAGAAGTAATCTAGAATTTCAGGTATGCCAAGGAGAGGCTCAAGGGTGTGAGCTTGTCGGGGTGTACAAGGTTGGCCTGGTGCCAAGTTGTCAGTGAGCGAGTTTTCCTGGCAGAAGATTCTCGTTGTTGTGGCGGGAAATTTCTACCAAGTTCTTTTTCTTAAGGAAGTATAAATGTATGAGAGACTTTAACTAGACGTGTTTAAAACCGTGAGTCCCGAGGTGTGGACGGAGGCGCGGTTGGCCTTGGTTTTATCAGATAGTTTTAAGCAAGTATAGTGATCGAAGAGGGAACAAGTAAATAGTGCAAGTTAGCACGTTTTAGCAAGTGATGACTCACCGAAGGCGGTTTCACGCATGGAGTGCGGTTACGTTTCCCCATCTGAACGATTTGGGGCAGCCGATTAGAACTGAGTGGATGGATTGAAAACATAAGACTGTGGAACCTCGAAGAATTGAGGGATGTGTAAAGTGGACTACGTCTGTGGGTCCGTCGGAGTTATGAAAGTTGAATAGTTAGCGCGTGATCTTGAGGTACTAAATGAAATTCTGGAAGGATTCGTAGTGTGATGTGCGTCTCTGTTATGAGGAACAGATGAGGGTAGTTGTAGTGAGATCGACCTTGCAAGAATTACAGGCGATAAGGAGTTGACCTTCGTCTTTAATGAGCAAGTTAGAGCAGCGGCATACAAGTAGGACTTGCCAGAAGAAGTAAGAGGAGTTCATCCAACTTTTCATGTGTCAATCTGAAGAAAATGTTTGGCCGGGACCGATGTAGCCATTCCGTTAGAAGATGTCAGCATTGATAAGAAATTTATGTTTGAGGAAGAGCCGATTGAGATCGTAGACAGTAAAGTGCGGAAAACGAGGAACAAGGAAGTCCGCTTAGCGAAGGTTTAGTGGAAGTATCACAAGGGACGAGAAGCAACGTGGGAAGTAGAATCCAATATGAAGTCTAGGTACCCTCACCTTTTTGAAAATGGAATTCCGGGGACAGAATTCTTTTGAGGGGGGAGTGTTGTAACGACCCAGACCAATCTGGAAAGTTTTACGTTTTTCGTCAAGATTTGGTAATAAGTAGAAGTTGAGGGGCTGATTGGTATCTTTGGGATGGAGTATAAAAGGGGCCAAAACCCTAGGAGAATATTTCCTATTGCTGATTTTTGTTGTGTGGTCGGCTGGAAGAACAAAAGAGGAGAAAAGAGGAGAAAAGAGGAAGAAAGAAAGGAAGATAAGGAAAGAGAGAAGAAAGAGATTTCGTTTTTGGAAAGAAGAGAAGGTGTTCTTTAGTAATCAATCCACCAGGTAAACCTTCCTTAACCTCTCGAATCTGTGGTCTGATTATAGAAGGTTTATCCTTTTGAGTTTTGGTTAAAAAGTAGAGTTTGAAGGTGGGTGGGAGAAATCGAGCCTCATAATGTGTTATTGTTGCTAAGAACTCGTAATTGCTAAGTGTATAGTTGTTGTTGCTATTATTAATCTTTAATTCGAGAGAATCGAGTATAGCCTATGGATTTCAGCCCAAAAATGGACCAGGTCGACGTCCGGACACCTTCTCGGGCGTCCGGATTCGTTGATGGATAGAAGGTCTTTGGACGAGAGAGTTGTCCGGATAGGAATGTTTATCCGGGTAGGTGTTGAGTCCGGTAAAGTCTTGTATCCGGTAAGTTCGGTACCCGGAAGGGGTATCGTCCGGAGAGTAGAAGTTACCCGGAAAAGGAGTGTTGTCCGGATTAGTTGTCGTCCGGATTAGTGTGGGTGTCCGGACTCTTTAGCGTCCGGAAAAGTAGGGTTGTCCGGAAACTTTTGCTGAGTTGTTGTTTTATGCCCGTTTATTCAGGGAAAGTCGATTTGGAAGTGTGGAACCGTTTAGGAACAAGAAGTAAGAGCCTCAGGTGAGTTTTCTAAACTAAAATGTGTGGCTTTTAAAGTGTTTTTCAAAAATGTTATGAATGTTGAGAATTGCCATGCTTTATTATTATGCTTTAATTGCATGGAAGTTGTTTAAAGTTTTATGTAGAATGTATGCATACATCAAGGAGACGTAAACTGGCAAAGACGGGAGAGTAGTTCCGCCAGCTCTCGTGCGGGAAGGGAGGTCCATATATGCCAGGAGCGAGGCTCCGCAAGGCAGCATGAGGCTGACTCGTTGTCACCCTCGGGTGGCTTCAGGGTGTCAGATTATGAGGAGGCGGACTTTAGTCCGTATATGATTTTGACGTGTTGAGTATGAATGTTTAAAGCTGAAGAGATAAACTGTTTTTAAATGCTTTGATAACTGTTAGGAGGGACTCACTAGACCTCATGGTCTAACCCTCACATTTTCAAATTAAAACCTTTTCAGGTAAGCAGGTTTTCAGGAGCTCGGGCAAATAGGCTGAGCTTAGCAAGAAGAGTCAAGAAGCATAGTGACACTCTAGTTATTAGTTTTTCTCAGTTGTGTATAGGTTGTTTCCGCCAACCTAAGTTATTTAGACAGATGAAATGAAACTTTTGTGGACCCAGTTTTGAAATTATTTAAATATAAATGCTGAGTATGCTTTATTTAGATTGGGTTGTTACAGGGACTTTGACCGCGACTTCAGGTTCGTGTGGCTTTTTTGCGCGTTAATGTAAAATCACTAATGATTTTGTTCGTTCTCATATTCTTTTAAATAGTTATTATTCTCGTTTGATCCCTATCTATATAAGTATATATACATGTTATTAGTCCCAAATGGCTAATAAGATTAATAACAAGTATTGTAGAATTAGGGGAGGGGGGGTTGAATACAATACACAAATTTTTCACTTAATTAATTCTTTATTGATTTATCAAATCAAGAATTACACACATAAATACTTAGATTGTTGCGGAAAGATCAGATAAAATCTATTCTAACAATCTTCACAAAGTAAACTGAAAACAAAACACAGAGATTGAAAGCTATAAAGTTCAAGGAGAGAAAAGTCTTGCACTCAGAAATCTTCAGGAATGCGCAACCTTGCATGGAGAGGTCTTCCTTCTTTATATAGTGTTGGAAGCCTTTAATGCTTGGGACACTTGTCATCTGGAGATTCAAAGATAGGAGTTGACTCTGAAAAAGTTGACAAGTCTCTTTCACACTTTTCTCAGTACTAGGAAGAATAAGCACGCTTGATTGAGACATTATCTAAAATTGGAATAAAGACAAATAGTCATTTTTTCCTGACATTAGATCTTGTCCCATATTTAATGATCTTTTTCTGCAAAGTTTCACCAAGGAAGACCTCACCGATTTGCGTCTGAAAATCAATGAGACTTATGCCGAAAATGATGAAGGCATCGGCCAGGATGGTCACCGATTTTCCAAATGGAAAATCGGTGAAAATAACTTAGTTCTATTGAAGAGAAATGTATCTTTACCACAATGAGAAACATTTCTGATTGATTTCGGTTGATCTTCGACTACACCGAACATTTGATATCTTGACTAAGTTCTTACAAAGAACCATAGAAAAATATTCTAAGTAAGATTACAAAGAGTAAATCAGTAGGTCATCTTCAAATCTTTGGTGACCCAACAATCTCCCCCTATTTGAAGTTAAGCTTTATACTTAGAAAATTTTAAGAGTATCTGAACAAGTAATGCATTTTGACCATTTTTACTCTTTTGGGTTTCTTTTCACCTAGACCATTCTTTTTGTTCTTTTTGGTCTGTTTTATCTTTTATGGATTTGTTAAGTATATCCAACAATTACAGAAAGGAAAGTAAATATGTACAACAAATGAATGAAATTAAAAGAAAATCTAAGTTATAGATAAAAGAAGTACTTGTATTTACTATTCAATCATTACATCGGTGGATGAGTTACAAGTACTAAAAAGATAGATAAAACATGTCACTTGATTCCTTTTCGGTGCTTGATTTCGGAGACAGTGTTTTGGTACAAGGTTCGGCTTGATTCCCCTTCCATAACTTAGTACATTACAGTAGGAGCTTCAATTTTGGTTTTGCCATTGTTGGTTTGAGAAGTTGTGGTTGGATCGTTTTTCTTTTGGAAATGGAGGATGTTTCTGGCTCCATGACTGTTAATGACGTTTTCTGACACCAGGACTGATACTGGACGTTTTAGCTTGCTAGAAATAGCTATCAGATTAGGTATTTTGTCTAATTTTCGGGTCTCGACTTGGTCTCATCACTTACTCTCATCAAATAATCCAAATACTTCAACATCTAAACCCCAAAGCGTAACCCAAATCGAAACCCCAAATGGGAGGTGTAGTGTGTGTGCGAATCAGTGACAGGGATGGGTAGGGGAGTCGCCGGGAAGTTTCCAGGAGTGGTGGCCTCATTTCGAAGAAGAGGGACGGACGGTGTGTGTTTAATATATATATATATATATATATATATGTGTGTGTGTGTGTGTGTGAGAGAGAGAGAGAGAGAGAGAGAGAGAAAGAGAAAGAGTGGAGTCAAGTTCAAACGAGAACAGTACCTATTTAAAAGAATACAAAAATGAACAAAATCATCAGTAATTTTTCATTAACACACGAAAAAGGGACTGTAACGACCCAGACCAATCTGGAAAGTTTTACGTTTTTCGTCAAGATTTGGTAATAAGTAGAAGTTGAGGGGCTGATTGGTATCTTTGGGATGGAGTATAAAAGGGGCCAAAACCCTAGGAGAATATTTCCTATTGCTGATTTTTGTTGTGTGGTCGGCTGGAAGAACAAAAGAGAGAAAAAGGAAAAGAGGAGAAAAGAGGAAGAAAGAAAGGAAGATAAGGAAAGAGAGAAGAAAGAGATTTCGTTTTTGGAAAGAAGAGAAGGTGTTCTTTAGTAATCAATCCACCAGGTAAACCTTCCTTAACCTCTCGAATCTGTAGTCTGATTATAGAAGGTTTATCCTTTTGAGTTTTGGTTAAAAAGTAGAGTTTGAAGGTGGGTGGGAGAAATCGAGCCTCATAATGTGTTATTGTTGCTAAGAACTCGTAATTGCTAAGTTTATAGTTGTTGTTGCTATTATTAATCTTTAATTCGAGAGAATCGAGTTTAGCCTATGGATTTCAGCCCAAAAATGGACCAGGTCGACGTCCGGACACCTTCTCGGGCGTCCGGATTTCGTTGATGGATAGAAGGTCTTCGGACGAGAGAGTTGTCCGGATAGGAATGTTTATCCGGGTAGGTGTTGAGTCCGGTAAAGTCTTGTATCCGGTAAGTTCGGTACCCGGAAAGGGGTATCGTCCGGAGAGTAGAAGTTACCCGGAAAAGGAGTGTTGTCCGGATTAGTTGTCGTCCGGATTAGTGTGGGTGTCCGGACTCTTTAGCGTCCGGAAAAGTAGGGTTGTCCGGAAAAGTAGGGTTGTCCGGAAACTTTTGTTGAGTTGTTGTTTTATGCCCGTTTATTCAGGGAAAGTCGATTTGGAAGTGTGGAACCGTTTAGGAACAAGAAGTAAGAGCCTCAGGTGAGTTTTCTAAACTAAAATGTGTGGCTTTTAAAGTGTTTTTCAAAAATGTTATGAATGTTGAGAATTGCCATGCTTTATTATTATGCTTTAATTGCATGGAAGTTGTTTAAAGTTTTATGTAGAATGTATGCATACATCAAGGAGACGTAAACTGGCAAAGACGGGAGAGTAGTTCCGCCAGCTCTCGTGCGGGAAGGGAGGTCCCTATATGCCAGGAGCGAGGCTCCGCAAGGCAGCATGAGGCTGACTCGTTGTCACCCTCGGGTGGCTTCAGGGTGTCAGATTACGAGGAGGCGGACTTTAGTCCGTATATGATTTTGACGTGTTGAGTATGAATGTTTAAAGCTGAAGAGATAAACTGTTTTTAAATGCTTTGATAACTGTTAGGAGGGACTCACTAGACCTCATGGTCTAACCCTCGCATTTTCAAATTAAAACCTTTTCAGGTAAGCAGGTTTTCAGGAGCTCGGGCAAATAGGCTGAGCTTAGCAAGAAGAGTCAAGAAGCATAGTGACACTCTAGTTATTAGTTTTTCTCAGTTGTGTATAGGTTGTTTCCGCCAACCTAAGTTATTTAGACAGATGAAATGAAACTTTTGTGGACCCAGTTTTGAAATTATTTAAATATAAATGCTGAGTATGCTTTATTTAGATTGGGTTGTTACAATTGGTATCAGAGCCATAGTTTAAGGGATTTAGGTGACCGGACGGGCCTAAACTTAAACTTGGGAGTAGAAATCACAACTGAGAATCAGGAAATGCGTTAGGAGGACACTATTATAGAGATATGACTAATAGGGTACTGAGGACTGTCATGTAAGGTAAGTTTGAGATTCCACCTGGCCAGTGTAATTGCGAACTTACAGGTACATGTATGTGCTTAACCTGCCTTATTATTCCGAAGTGGTAGTTAGAAGCTAGTGTTTATGTCGTGTTCCAGTACTTTAGAATATCAGTAAGATCCCTGAGGGGTAGGGTGAGACCCATTGTAGGGGAAGTATCGTGAGAAATCATTTATGAGGTGATGTATGTATACGTCATAGAGAAGAAATGATGTATAGAATGTTATGAGTCGCCTAGATGTAGATCTTCGTGGATTCGAAGAGGATGAAGAGTGTGTTAGTCAAATTGTGTATAGTAGAGGCTAAATCTCTAAAGGGCATGAATTGTTTCTTAGGCGTGAGGGAATGATCCTAAAAGGAGACAGTTGGAAATTTGTGTATGTGTAAAGAATGCCATGATGATGCTTATGAGTCGGAGTGGTAGTATGATCTCTAGTTGAGATGAAACGTCATGATAGATATATAAGCCTTGGATTGGTTGATTAAGATATTATGGATTTGACAAGTATTGTTATTGAAGGATGTGTTACAATTCTACCGGGATTCTTACTAAGAATTGATAAGGAAGAATCGATATGTTAAAGTAAGAAGTTGATGGTAGTATGATGGGATATGAAATTTTCAAATTATTTTGAAAGTTGTGAATTGTTGGGTTACTCGGTGGGAGTTGGTAGTTAAGAAATCAGTTTAGACTGAGGAATCTTGTGATTTCCAAATATCGAGATATTGATATTAAGTTATTAAATATGATAAATTATGGTTAGTAGAAAGAAATGAACTGAGTTTCAGTTAGAGTTTATCGTTTGAAGCAAGTTGATAATTACAGTTGGAATGAGTTGGTCAAGTTAATATTGCTAGTGATAAAGAGAAGGAACTGTTTTGTTTTGCACTAGCCAAGAAAGGCAGTCGAGTTCTAGAACTGTTATAGTGGTCATGAATCAGACAAGGTAATTAAGGAAGGACAGTGTCGAGATCTTGGATGTGTCAATTCAAGAGCGAGCAGAGGATTAGAGCTCTGACCCTTTAGTCGAGTTGTTCAGTGGCAGGATCTGTGAAGAGAGATTTATGTAGAGGATTGAAAACGTGTAGAGGTATAATATGAGATGATTTGATCGAGACGAAGATAGTATGAAATGGTTGAGTAAGTGGACCGTTGAATGTATGTATAGCAAGTTGTTGCGAGGCCGAGAGGGCGACCACTGGTCGAAGGTAGAGTGTCAAGGATAAGTTGTGTGAGTAAAGCGATCGACCCTGTTTGAGTGAGTAGCCTTCAATTGCAAGTAGAGTTTCATGCATTGAGTTCGTGTATGTGTACATAAGATTTTTCATAAGTAAAGTAAATGTGTAAATATCAAATTTGATCGGATATGAGTCGGCGTGTGCAAGCGTATGTTTAAAGAAAAATACAAATCCATTTAAATCGTACAATGAAGTCTTGAGGTTTGCGATTTGCAAAATATTCCACTCTTTTCATGATAAGTCAAGAAAACGTTTGAATGCAAAACTTTTATAACCAAATGAGAGTAGACATGATGAAGTTATATAATTGAGTGTGAGAACCGACTGGTTTATTTCGTGTCGGTAATTCCTTTCAGAATCTTGTTGTATGAAAAGATTTACATCCAAATATATTTCTGTCCTAACAACATATTTTTGGTCGAGTAAGATTAAGTTTTGCGGAACGATCCCCGAGATCGTTGTGCAGGGCATTGGAGTTACGAGAATGTTGGAGCCGTGTGTACCCAAGTTGTTTCTAAGTGTTGTTCTTTAAAAATGATAAAAAAAAGTATGAAATGATTCATTTATCGCGTTGTCAGGCATGAAGGCTATGAACTTGCTAGGTCGTAGAGTACTACATTTTAAGCTAAGGAAGAACTCCTAGAGTGGAGAGGTGTTGGACAATCAAGGGAGAATGTTTGTAGTTTTGGTGTTTGTGTTCAATAGGAGAGGTGTTGGTATTAGCAACTCGTTATGAGTAGTGTGGTGAAGTAGGAATGAGATATCCTCGACGCCGTATAAGAGTTTCAAAGTGATCTTGTAATATTGACGTTTCACGAGTGAGTTTGAAATGAGAACGACGGGATGTGAATTTGATTATGATATGTTGGAAGGATTAGGTTCAGTAAGGGACCCTTGTTGAATAATAGGTTAAGGAAGTATCAACAGGTCAACTATTGACGTTAAAGTCGGTAGTTGTGTAAGCTGCTTGAGACCGAAGACTTGAATCAGAAGGTTGAAAGTTGAAGGACCACTTTGTAGGGGTGTTAAGATAGGGAAAGGCTGCTGTTTTAGATAAGCGTTTTACTAGCGAGATGGATGGTTCGTAAAGAATGAAGTATTTAGCACAAACGAAGTGAGGGTATAGATTATGTCGATCTGTGAGGAAATGTACCCTGTCGATGTAATGGTTTGGTATTGCAAAGAGCTAGCAAGAAACGAGTATGTTAGAATTAATCAGAAACTCGGGTGTTGTGGTTCAACTAGAGCTGGGGAGAGACAATGTAGCGAGATAGACTCGGTTATTTATGTGTGAGGTCTTGAAGATAAGTTTGAGTTGTGTATGAATGGCCATGAGAGTTTTGGTCTGCAGTGTGATGTTATGAGTGAGGAATGTATAGTTATGTAGTGGCAATAATTGCCAAGTTAAAAGTGCCAGCTAGCGTCGTAGTGATGTGATGTTAGAGAAAGAGGAAGCATCAGATAGAAGCCTTTTTGGGAGTTTCGAATGAGGTGTTCGAGTGTTAACCAGGTTGTTGGAGCACGTGGGGTGTAAGTTGACGTGGTGATATGTTTATGTCCGGGATAGCATCACGGAGTGGTGGTGGGTAGTTACCCAAAGGAGAAACCAAGTGTTTGTAGTTGTAAGAGTCGCTAAGTAAGCATATTTTGGGATCATTGGAAGTTTAAAAAGATGATGGATGTATTAGTCAAAATGTGGTGGAGTAGATGTGAAATCCTTAAAGAATGTGAGTGTTGCTTATGTGTGAACGAATTGTCTGAGAAAGTAAAAGTTGGAGTTTAAAGAATGTACAGTGACGTCGAACTCTGGTGACGTTCGAGGTGATTTAGTCGAAAGCCTTAAGTTAGAATTTTAGTGCAACCGTTTGGTTATGTATAGTAATGAGACAGCATTTGCAGCTTAAGAATTGTCGGAAGAGAGGGGCGAGTAATGTTGGTGGGCAGTACTCCACGCTAGCGTGGGGAGGTGAAGACAGTATGTCGGAATAAGTAAGTAAATCGGAAGTAGTAAACTTGACAGTAATGCCGATAGGCGCAGTGTTGTGTAGATTGTCCTTGATAAGTGTGCTAACTTTTGGAAGAAGTATTGAGGAAGTAAATTGTGTATGATCTTGTGCAGGAAAGAAGTGGATAAGACAACTGAATGAGTTAAGTTAGTGATTTTGTGAGAAACGTTCAAGCGAACTGATCGTTCAGTGTAAGCTATTGAAAACAGTAGGGTGTGATCGTGGTTACCCCACCTAGTTGAGTGGGAGTAACCGAAGTTATGTTATATGACTGGACGCTTGTAGCAAGCAGTGAGAAATTGATGAGCCTTCAGGATAAGTTCATTTCGGATAGGTGAGTACCCCAATAAGGAATTATAGAGGTTTCCTTCTATTAGACACGTTAAGTGTGAAATGATGAAGTGGTGAGAACGTACGAATTAGTTGACGAGTTGTAGCCAATGTAATTCGGGAAAGGAGTATGATCTGCATAGACGAATGTCGGTTGGAAGAAGTAATCTAGAATTTCAGGTATGCCAAGGAGAGGCTCAAGGGTGTGAGCTTGTCGGGGTGTACAAGGTTGGCATGGTGCCAAGTTGTCAGTGAGCGAGTTTTCCTGGCAGAAGATTCTCGTTGTTGTGGCGGGAAATTTCTACCAAGTTCTTTTTCTTAAGGAAGTATAAATGTATGAGAGACTTTAACTAGACGTGTTTAAAACCGTGAGTCCCGAGGTGTGGACGGAGGCGCGGTTGGCCTTGGTTTTATCAGATAGTTTTAAGCAAGTATAGTGATCGAAGAGGGAACAAGTAAATAGTGCAAGTTAGCACGTTTTAGCAAGTGATGACTCACCGAAGGCGGTTTCACGCATGGAGTGCGGTTACGTTTCCCCATCTGAACGATTTGGGGCAGCCGATTAGAACTGAGTGGATGGATTGAAAACATAAGACTGTGGAACCTCGAAGAATTGAGGGATGTGTAAAGTGGACTACGTATGTGGGTCCGTCGGAGTTATGAAAGTTGAATAGTTAGCGCGTGATCTTGAGGTACTAGATGAAATTCTGGAAGGATTCGTAGTGTGATGTGCGTCTCTGTTATGAGGAACAGATGAGGGTAGTTGTAGTGAGATCGACCTTGCAAGAATTACAGGCGATAAGGAGTTGACCTTCGTCTTTAATGAGCAAGTTAGAGCAGCGGCATACAAGTAGGACTTGCCAGAAGAAGTAAGAGGAGTTCATCCAACTTTTCATGTGTCAATCTGAAGAAAATGTTTGGCCGGGACCGATGTAGCCATTCCGTTAGAAGATGTCAGCATTGATAAGAAATTTATGTTTGAGGAAGAGCCGATTGAGATCGTAGACAGTAAAGTGCGGAAAACGAGGAACAAGGAAGTCCGCTTAGCGAAGGTTTAGTGGAAGTATCACAAGGGACGAGAAGCAACGTGGGAAGTAGAATCCAATATGAAGTCTAGGTACCCTCACCTTTTTGAAAATGGAATTCCGGGGACAGAATTCTTTTGAGGGGGGAGTGTTGTAACGACCCAGACCAATCTGGAAAGTTTTACGTTTTTCGTCAAGATTTGGTAATAAGTAGAAGTTGAGGGGCTGATTGGTATCTTTGGGATGGAGTATAAAAGGGGCCAAAACCCTAGGAGAATATTTCCTATTGCTGATTTTTGTTGTGTGGTCGGCTGGAAGAACAAAAGAGGAGAAAAGAGGAGAAAAGAGGAAGAAAGAAAGGAAGATAAGGAAAGAGAGAAGAAAGAGATTTCGTTTTTGGAAAGAAGAGAAGGTGTTCTTTAGTAATCAATCCACCAGGTAAACCTTCCTTAACCTCTCGAATCTGTGGTCTGATTATAGAAGGTTTATCCTTTTGAGTTTTGGTTAAAAAGTAGAGTTTGAAGGTGGGTGGGAGAAATCGAGCCTCATAATGTGTTATTGTTGCTAAGAACTCGTAATTGCTAAGTGTATAGTTGTTGTTGCTATTATTAATCTTTAATTCGAGAGAATCGAGTATAGCCTATGGATTTCAGCCCAAAAATGGACCAGGTCGACGTCCGGACACCTTCTCGGGCGTCCGGATTCGTTGATGGATAGAAGGTCTTTGGACGAGAGAGTTGTCCGGATAGGAATGTTTATCCGGGTAGGTGTTGAGTCCGGTAAAGTCTTGTATCCGGTAAGTTCGGTACCCGGAAGGGGTATCGTCCGGAGAGTAGAAGTTACCCGGAAAAGGAGTGTTGTCCGGATTAGTTGTCGTCCGGATTAGTGTGGGTGTCCGGACTCTTTAGCGTCCGGAAAAGTAGGGTTGTCCGGAAACTTTTGCTGAGTTGTTGTTTTATGCCCGTTTATTCAGGGAAAGTCGATTTGGAAGTGTGGAACCGTTTAGGAACAAGAAGTAAGAGCCTCAGGTGAGTTTTCTAAACTAAAATGTGTGGCTTTTAAAGTGTTTTTCAAAAATGTTATGAATGTTGAGAATTGCCATGCTTTATTATTATGCTTTAATTGCATGGAAGTTGTTTAAAGTTTTATGTAGAATGTATGCATACATCAAGGAGACGTAAACTGGCAAAGACGGGAGAGTAGTTCCGCCAGCTCTCGTGCGGGAAGGGAGGTCCATATATGCCAGGAGCGAGGCTCCGCAAGGCAGCATGAGGCTGACTCGTTGTCACCCTCGGGTGGCTTCAGGGTGTCAGATTATGAGGAGGCGGACTTTAGTCCGTATATGATTTTGACGTGTTGAGTATGAATGTTTAAAGCTGAAGAGATAAACTGTTTTTAAATGCTTTGATAACTGTTAGGAGGGACTCACTAGACCTCATGGTCTAACCCTCACATTTTCAAATTAAAACCTTTTCAGGTAAGCAGGTTTTCAGGAGCTCGGGCAAATAGGCTGAGCTTAGCAAGAAGAGTCAAGAAGCATAGTGACACTCTAGTTATTAGTTTTTCTCAGTTGTGTATAGGTTGTTTCCGCCAACCTAAGTTATTTAGACAGATGAAATGAAACTTTTGTGGACCCAGTTTTGAAATTATTTAAATATAAATGCTGAGTATGCTTTATTTAGATTGGGTTGTTACAGGGACTTTGACCGCGACTTCAGGTTCGTGTGGCTTTTTTGCGCGTTAATGTAAAATCACTAATGATTTTGTTCGTTCTCATATTCTTTTAAATAGTTATTATTCTCGTTTGATCCCTATCTATATAAGTATATATACATGTTATTAGTCCCAAATGGCTAATAAGATTAATAACAAGTATTGTAGAATTAGGGGAGGGGGGGTTGAATACAATACACAAATTTTTCACTTAATTAATTCTTTATTGATTTATCAAATCAAGAATTACACACATAAATACTTAGATTGTTGCGGAAAGATCAGATAAAATCTATTCTAACAATCTTCACAAAGTAAACTGAAAACAAAACACAGAGATTGAAAGCTATAAAGTTCAAGGAGAGAAAAGTCTTGCACTCAGAAATCTTCAGGAATGCGCAACCTTGCATGGAGAGGTCTTCCTTCTTTATATAGTGTTGGAAGCCTTTAATGCTTGGGACACTTGTCATCTGGAGATTCAAAGATAGGAGTTGACTCTGAAAAAGTTGACAAGTCTCTTTCACACTTTTCTCAGTACTAGGAAGAATAATCACGCTTGATTGAGACATTATCTAAAATTGGAATAAAGACAAATAGTCATTTTTTCCTGACATTAGATCTTGTCCCATATTTAATGATCTTTTTCTGCAAAGTTTCACCAAGGAAGACCTCACCGATTTGCGTCTGAAAATCAATGAGACTTATGCCGAAAATGATGAAGGCATCGGCCAGGATGGTCACCGATTTTCCAAATGGAAAATCGGTGAAAATAACTTAGTTCTATTGAAGAGAAATGTATCTTTACCACAATGAGAAACATTTCTGATTGATTTCGGTTGATCTTCGACTACACCGAACATTTGATATCTTGACTAAGTTCTTACAAAGAACCATAGAAAAATATTCTAAGTAAGATTACAAAGAGTAAATCAGTAGGTCATCTTCAAATCTTTGGTGACCCAACAATCTCCCCCTATTTGAAGTTAAGCTTTATACTTAGAAAATTTTAAGAGTATCTGAACAAGTAATGCATTTTGACCATTTTTACTCTTTTGGGTTTCTTTTCACCTAGACCATTCTTTTTGTTCTTTTTGGTCTGTTTTATCTTTTATGGATTTGTTAAGTATATCCAACAATTACAGAAAGGAAAGTAAATATGTACAACAAATGAATGAAATTAAAAGAAAATCTAAGTTATAGATAAAAGAAGTACTTGTATTTACTATTCAATCATTACATCGGTGGATGAGTTACAAGTACTAAAAAGATAGATAAAACATGTCACTTGATTCCTTTTCGGTGCTTGATTTCGGAGACAGTGTTTTGGTACAAGGTTCGGCTTCGGGAAGATGAGGCATAAGACTGAGAATGCCTTCCAGGAAGATGATGTCTGCAAGGTGAATCTGATCAAATCTGAAGAATCTTCGGTGGCTAATCCATCGTTGAAGAATAAACCTGCAATCGATGAGAGAGACAAAGTAGTGGAAGGATATTGTATACCATAGTTGGAATTGACAAGTCAAGATTTTCAACATATGGGACTCTTCCTTTGGCAGCCATGTCTTTGAAAACCGTATCCTTCACCGATTTGGTTTTGGTGGTAGGAAGTTTAACTTCTTCTTTCAGGCTTCAGACGTGTGCAGCTTCTTCGGAGGAAATATCAATTTGGTGTTTCTTTTTTATTTCTTTCATTCGAGTCATCAGCCCACTCAGATAATTGATGAAGATATCCCTCTTTGGATTTGAGCATTTGACGAGAAGCTTTGACAGTTCGAGCCATTCGGAGAGATCGAACCGTTTTCAGATTGTGATATCTGATGCTCCTTGAAGACCCATCTTTCCTGTCTATAATCAACCGAACATCAGAGGGAGTGGATTTTGAAGTAGCAATTTTCACACCTGTAATCTGTAACTTATCTGTCCGATAAGTCATAGATTTTTTGTACCATTGAATTTCTCTCCCCCTGAGCTCCTCAGCCTTCTTCACCGAATCCTCAAGAGAACCCAACTCCGATTTTTGGGCTTCTATCGGATCAGTGATTTTGGCTTTGATTGCCTCTTCTTTTGCCACCTTTAAAGACAAAACATTGTCAGCATCTAAAATCTTTTGAGCTCGGAGGGCTTCCTCAATTTCTTGAGGAGGGAGCCCTAGATCGAAGACAACTCCTTGGGAAGGAGGTTTAAGTCTCAAAGTTTCAGCATCTGCAGGTCGGGAGCCATATTTTGCTTCCTCTCTCTTTCTCTATTCATCCATGGCTTCCTGCTCGGCAGAAAGCTTTCCTTTCCCTTTGCCTTTTGGGCTTTCGGCCGGACCAGGTTGTTCCCCCTCAGTCCTCAGATGGTCCGATGGTTCCCTCCACCGAAATGACAGCAGGTTCCACCGATTTTTGTTGTTCAGATGCCACCGATTTCAAGGGATCAACTTGAATTTCGGTGGCCTTTGGCTTTGTGGAGAACTTGATGGTGGGTGTGTCTAATGGAAGTTGAGTGCTAGATGCGGGTCGAATAGAAGGTTTCGGGGAGCCTTCTTTGGACATTTCTCCCCCTCAGCACCAGACGAGGAAGACACACCCAAGCTATCAGATACCCGATCGACCCTCCGAGCTACCCGATGAAGAACTTCCCGATCAACATTATCAAAAGAAAAGTCGCCCAAATCCAAATCCCAATCCAAAGAATCGGTGAAGACATCCACCTTCTTATGGAGGTATTTAAGAGACTCCAGGATTTCAGAGTTGAAAGTCTGTTGCTGAGAATCTCGATCTCGGAGCCGTTGAAGTTTAGAATCCCTAGCATCGGAAGAAAATTTCAAGGCCCCAATGGATATTGACAGATGAGAGTTAGAGGTGGTTAAATCCTCTAACTTTCTGCCAAAAGTACTGAGAGATTCGGTGAGCGACTGGAGTAAGGCCCGAAGAGGAGCCTCGAATGAGGGATGTTGAGCTTGCTCTTCCAACAGACGAACCCGATTGGCAGTCTGAGAAATAAAAGTAAGTGAGGCTTGTTTGAAAGCCTCAAATTGAGTCCCAACAAGCCGACTCTGACGAGCACCTTCCTGAATATCGGCCAAAAGATCGGAGGGAAAACGGATGTTGGAACCTGAGGGTGCATCATGTTGTTGATTGGGGAGGTGAAATCTTGGAGTGGTGGGGGATAAGGGAGTACGTGGTAGAGTTCTGGATTCTGGAATGGTTGAGGATGAAGGTTGATCAGATAGGGGATCCGGAAAGAGAGTCCTTGTGGGTGAGAGAGAAGGAGATGGAGAGGAGCTATCTTCAGAAGAAGATAGGTGAGATCGGGGAGGGGTGTCCATGAGGTGATTTCGGTGGGGAGGGTATCGGTATGGGGGACGTCGGTGGAGGGGAGGGGATTGGCGTGGAAGTTTTCGGTGGGGGGAAACTTCGATGGTGGTGAGGTGTTTTTCGGTGGTGGTGATTTTCGGTGGTGGATCAACCTCTGATGGAGAAACTTGAGAGGAAACAGGAACAGGTGATGGATCTCGTCTGTGAGGGGTGGCCGAACGTGCCTAGTATCCTGTAACAAAAAATCCAGAAAGTCCATACTCTCAGGATCGACCTCTGGATTGGCCGACCCTTCACGGGGTTGTCAGAGTCATCGACCACAAAATGGTCGGGTGATAGGTTGTGCAGTGCGAAGGCAAAACCTTGGAGGGGAGAGACCTCCAGTCATCTGCATCACCTAAAGAGATAGGTGATGAGGAATGATGTGGGGACTCCGAATGTACAACCGAAGTCTTTTGAGAGACAGCAGAGGAGGTGGTTATTGGGAAAGCATATTCCCTTGGCCCTTGTGGGACAATTTCAACAGCCACCAATTTTTGAGAATCGGTGACCGGTATGGGAGGCTTGGCCGAAGGTTTCCTAAGTCTCTTTAGAGGAGACTTAGGATGGGATTTAGAGTGCCTCCATTTTTAGAAGGGGTTTTGACTTGGGTAGCCATCGAAGGTGATTTCGGTGGCATGGTCTCAGAAACTGATACGGAGGTATCGGGGGCCCTTGATTTTTTCTTTGCGCCCCCGATTTCACTCGGGTAGAAGGGACAGGGGCCACTACAGCGGGAGGGTCCGAAGGAAATTCTGGGTGTACAAACCTAGGGATTTCGACATCTCCCCACTGCAGATCGGGAGAATGAGCAAAAGTAATCATACATGGGCGTAATGGCAAGTCGGAGGCACGAGCAGGTACATCTAGAACAGTTTTTCCAACAACGGGAGCAGACCACTCATAGACGAACTTCGGAGATTTAGACTTTCGATCGGTAGCAACAGTGGCCATCTTGTGATGGATGATCATGGAGATGAACCTGGGGTAGGCCGCATGGCATCGTTTCGGTGGGGAGATCACATTGGCAAGTTCAGTGAAAAAGTATTGAGCAAAGTAAATTTTTCTTTGGAAGATGAGAGCATGGGCTAGAGAGGTGATGTAGGAAGGGGATTGGTCTTGTCCACTTGTTTTCTTTAAGAGGCAGCAGATGACATGGGTGAAGAAAGAATTCCACACACCACCCATATACTTGCGTAGGAGAGTACTTGGACCTTTGGAAGAAGTGTCAGAAGTGTAGTTTAGAGTTCTTACCCTCATCTTCATTTTCAGTTCCAAGGTGGAACTCTTCATATTCAGGAAAAGATGGATGGCGTAGAGCATCACGGACATCCTCGACCCCAAAGGTGAGGTCCTTGTCTTCATCATCAGACAAAATTGAGGCATTGATGGAATCGTTGGAAGGGTCATACACACAAGTAAGCCAGAATTGGCCAATGAGGACATTGCTCATCTTGGGACTGCATGTAAATGCATGGAGGAGACGTGATCGAGCAAGAAACTTTGAAACAGTTGCAAATTCTTGATGGTTGGGATCAACTTCAAATCTAGCAACGTGGTTGCATGGATTGAACTTCAAGTCTTCAAAACAAGTTGGGACATCCTTGGATGATTTGGGGATTTTAGGAAGCTTGGAGGAGGTTGAAGATGCAGAGATAATTGCAGGTTTTAGTAGAGAGAGCGTAGAATAGTTTCAGGTCTTGAAAATTGGAAATGAGGAAGATGATGGGTTTTTATAGTGAGGGAAGTTGAAAGGGTGAAAGGGCGGCAACGGTTAGAGTTTTTAAAAAAATGAATTAAATATATATTTTAAAAAAATAATGATGACAAAGGTAATATGAATCGGCCGAAACAATAGATTCATGAAAGTGGAATGGGAAGAGTCAAATCTTACTGACATCTAGGTGTAGGGATGATGTCAACATCGATTCGTGTGAATGGATAAGAGAAAGAAATCGATGAAAAGGGGAATCGATGGTACAGTATAATTGGAGAGATGGAGGACTTACGGATAAGTATGCGATCGGAGGGAAAATTCGGAGGATGAGATCTTCGGAGAGGTCGGATTGGTCATCGATTTGACCCAAGGTTTGGAGAATTTTGGATCGGAGGGCTTAAGCATGGGATGGCCATCGAGATTGGATACACCGATGGAGACGATTAGGTGAGAGATCGGAGGCATCGGTGAACACAAGAATCGGTGATTTTCGATGGGAGATCTCTTGGGAAGAGGTGGGATCAGATTTCGGTGAGGATTATGTCTGAAAGTTACCGAATGGCTTAGTTTCGGTGGAAGTTTCCACTGATTTTCCACCGAAAGAGAGACTTCGGTGTGAGTGACCTTTGAATGGAAATAATTCAAACACATAATAATAATAATAATAATAATAATAATAATAATAATAATTTTTTAAAATATCTAAGTATAGCATTCCAAGTTCTCCAATAAGAAAAATGAATCTTGCTTCATCTAAGGGTTTGGTGAATAAATCTGCAAGCTGAAGATTAGTAGGAATGAAATGCAGCTCTATGTCACATTTGGAAATGTGATCCTTAATGAAGTGATATATGATGTCTATATGTTTGGATCTGGAATGAAGAACTGGATTGTTTGCAATGGCAATTGCACTTGAGTTGTCACATAGTATGGGTACTTGTGAGTAGATTTGATTGTAGTCCCTTAGTTGATTTTTCATCCACAAGATTTGAGCACAGCAGCTTCCAGCAACAACATATTCAGCTTCAGCAGTAGAGGTTGAAACTGAGTGTTGTTTCTTATTGGACCAACTGACCAGCTTGCCACCAAGAAGTTGGCAACCACCTGTGGTGCTTTTTCTATCAACTTTGGAACCTGCATAGTCAAAATCTGAATACCCAATTAGATCAAAACCTGAGTCTTTGGGATACCAAAGATCCAGATGCAAGGTACCTTTCAGGTACTGGAAAATGCGTTTAACAGCAGCCAAATGAGATTCTTTGGGATTGGCTTGATAACGCGCACAAAGACAAGTAGCAAACATAATATCGGGTCTATTGGTAGTAAGGTAGAGAAGGGACCCAATCATACCTCGATAATTCGTTACATCAACGGATTTACCATCCGAATCAGCATGAATTTTCAAGGGTGGTGCCATAAGAGTTTTCATAGGAGAGCAATTTTCAAACTTAAACTTTTTGAGAAGGTCACGAATATATTTGCTTTAATTTATAAAAATCCCTTCAGAAGTTTGTTTGACCTGGAGGCCTAAGAAAAATGTAAGCTCTCCCATCATGCTCATCTCATATTGACTCTTCATGAGAGAAGCAAACTCATCACATAGTGACTCATCAGTGGCACCAAAAATGATGGCATCCGCATAGATTTGAACAAGTATAAGATTACCTGAGGTTTGCTAGATGAACAAGGTGGTGTCAATTTTACCTTTGTAATAACCATTCTTCAGGAGGAAGTCAGCAAGAGTATCATACCAGGCACGAGGATCCTGTTTGAGACCATAGAGAGCTTTGTCCAACCGGTACACATAGTCAGGATGTATGGAATCTTCAAATCCAGGTGACTGTTTCACATAGACTTCTTCTGCCAATTCACCATTGAGGAAGGCACTTTTAACATCCATCTGGAAGACTCTGAAATTTTGGTAAGCAACATGAGCCAAAAAGATTCATATAGCTTCAAGTCTAGCAACAGGTGCAAATGTTTCATCATAATCAATTCCTTCTTCCTGTCTGTATCCTTGAGCAACAAGTCTGGCCTTGTTTCTGATCACAGTTCATTCTTCATGCATTTTGTTCCTGAAGACCCACTTGGTTCCAATAATCGTTTTCTTTGGAGGACGAAGAACCAATATCCAAACCGTGTTTCTTGTGAATTGAGAAAGTTTATCTTGCATGGCAGTGATCCAACATGGATCAGCTAGTGCTTCCTCAATTTTCTTTGGTTCTATGAGAGATAGAAAATTCACATGGAGGCAAATATTTCCAATTCCTCTTCTAGTCTGGACCCCAACTTGTTGATCACTGATTATTTGGTCAATAGGGTGATCTTTGGTCCATTTAGTAGCAGGAGGTAGAGTGGGTGGAAGGCTTGATGATGGAAGAGATGGATGAGTTAAGGTGGTTTGAGACGGATTTTTGGTAGATGGTGTTATGGGATTGATAGAGAGATATTTTCGGTGGAAGGTGGATCGGCCAGTATAGGAGTTGGAGAATTTTGTTGATGAGAGCCAGGAGGATTATTTTGATGAGAAGGATTTTGAGTAAAGGGAATAGAAGTGGAATCGATAGAGACCGAGGATGAAGCATCACCAATGCAAGATGAAATCCACCTATTTACTTCATCATCATCATTTGAGAGAGATGATGATCTGAAGTCATCAAACTTAACATGAATGGATTCATAAATGCATTTCTTCTGAGGTTGTACACACGATATGCTTTTGAGGACAAGGAATATCCTACAAAAGTTCCTTCATCAACCTTAGGATCAAATTTCCCAAGGTTTTCCCGATCATTTAGAATGAAGCACACACAACCAAAGACATGGAGAAAACCTATGTTTGGTTTTCGGCCATGGAAAACTTCATAAGGAGTTTTCCCATGTCTTTTAACAATCACTTATCTGTTTTGGGTAAAACATGCAGTATTGACAACTTCTACCAAAAAATAAGTGGGAAGATTTGATTCACTTAGCATTGATCTGGTAGCCTCACATAGAGTTCGATTCTTTCTTTCAACTACTCCATTTTGTTGAGGAGTCCTGACTGCAGAGAAAATTTGGGAAATTCCTTTGTCATTGAAAAAGTCTTCTAAGACACTATTTTTGAATTCAGCGCCATTGTCACTTCTTACAGATCTGACGAGCTGACCATTTAGAACCTCGTTCTTTTTGATGAAATTGATGATCTCTTCACTTGAATCACTTTTGTACCTGAGAAAACATACCTAAGTGTATCTTGTGAATTCATCAACAATAACAAGAATGCACCTTTTCCCTCCTAGACTGGGGGTGTTGACTGGTCCACATAGATCCATATGCGACATCTGAAGAGGAAGAGTGATGGAGGAACATTTCTTGGTTTTGAAAGAAGATTTGGTGAGTTTTCCTTTCTCACAGGCATCACACAGCTTTTCTTTCACGAAGTTCAGTTTCGGCATGTCGGTCACTAATTCTTTGTTGGAGAGAATGTGCAGAGTTTTGAAATTCAAATAAGACATATGTTTGTGCCATAGCCAATTTCTTTTGGCTGTATCATCAGACACAAAACAGACATTGGAGGTACTGTGATATTGTCCCATGTCTATGACAAAACGGCGCCAAAAACTAGATAGGTGAGTTTACACCCCCTACTCTAACCGCCGATCTCGGAGTGGCATAACTATGTTCGGCTAGATTTTCTATCAGCTTCACTGCTTCCTCGTATGTTTTATCCATGAGAGCTCCACCCGCTGCAGCTGTGATTTCGTTTTTGAACTGCGGGTGGAGGCCGCTAAAAATGTCTGGATGACAACCTAACCATGCAGCCCATGATGAGGACATTTTTTAGCATGTCCTTGTATCTCTCCCATGCCTCATACAAGGTTTCCTGATCCCACTGAGCAAAGTGAGTGATGTCAGCCATAAGTTGGGTTGTCCTACCTGGTAGAAAGAACTTCTAAAGGAAAGCAACTGCCATGTCTTCCTAGGTCCTGATCTGATCGGGAAGTATGCTCTCCTCCCATATTTGCGCTCTCCCTTTCAGTGAAAAGTTGAACAGTCTCAACTTGAGTGCATCCTCCGATAATCCGTTGATCTTGAAAGTGTTGCATATCTTTTCAAAGTTTCGGATATGAGCATGTGGATCTTTAGTCGGCGCTCCTCCAAGTTGGTTCTGTAGTACCATTACGATAGTGCTTGGCTTAATCTCAAAATAGTTCGCAGCTGTCGTGGGAGGTTGTACATCTCTTCGGGCAACTCCGATGTTGGGATTAGCAAAGGAGCGCATCGGTACTCTCTCTGGAGGCCGGTTACCAGGTGGCTGGTTCACAGGTAATTTCGTCACCCATTCTCAACTGTTTCCTGGCTTTGGATGCTTTCCTCAACTGACGAGTTGTTCGTTCGATTTCTGGGTAGATTGGTTCTTTACCTCTCCCTCGAGCTCCTCTTGGCATAAACCAATCAGTACCTGAAGGTGAAAGGATGAAAGTTAGTAACCCAGAAACTGAATAATAACGAAAATAAAAATAAAATAAGAAAAAAAATGTTCAATATAATAGCGCTTATAGATGGTAGTGCTATCAGTGCAAACTAGTTCCCCGACAACGGTGCCAAAAACTTGATAGGTGAGTTTACACCCCCTACTCTAACCGCAAGTGTACGGGTCCAATCAAGTAATAAGTACGGAAAGTATGAGTATTGAACCAAATGAACTAGGAACTAAGTATCACAATGACTATCCTCGCTATTAACTGAACGAACGAATTTAAGGTTTTTTGTTTGGAAAGTGGTGAATTGTAAACAAAGAAAACACAATTGACTAATGGGCTTAAAAGAGACTTTTGATAGAGAACGGGTTGAGGGTTGGAAATCCTATGGTTATTTTCCTTCGATGAACACTATACCCGGAACATTTATTACCGGTTCTTCCCTATGAATCCTAACTCTTGAAAACTCACTGTTGTCCTTTCTCAAGCAACAACGGATCTTATTTTGAAAACATAAGTTTTTTCTCTCGATCTCCACCGATGGACTCAAAACACATTAAAGTAGGATTTGAAAGGACGAAGGGTGATTCAGCTATCTATATCCGAATCTCCTCTTCGACATGTAATTACCAGATCTGGTTAGTAATTAATTCTCTCGAACTTAATTAGAAACAAAGTAATCAATTGGGGGTGATCAATCCGACAATTGTATTAAAAACGTAAATCACATGCTTCATAGATTCAAAAACAGATAACAAGTGTTCCAGTCACATGTCGTAGAAAGTTAAGCCATAATCAATCCAACCCCCAACATCTAAAGGTTAGTTATGTTGGGGTGGAGAAGAACACGAAATAGTACTAGAAATTAAAGCTATAACACATCGTTTTCTCAAACGTGAGTGTAGTACTGATTAACTCCCTTCTCTCGGCTCTAATCTGTTAACGACGCTTCGTTCCCCTTCAATCGGCTCTCTATCGCTGGTTAAAAATGGCTTTTCCACCTCTGAAAATCGCCTCTCTCTTGCCCTAGGTCGTTTGTGAATACCCCCCCTTTCCAAAATCGATTAAACAATAATTCTGAAATAGGGAGTTGCGCGGTTTTCCCCGCGACTTCAAGTCGCGTGGGAAACCGCGCGTGTCATAATATGGCACGGCTAAGTCTTGGACTGGCATCTGCTTGCCTATATGGGCTTCCACTTTGGGTCTTCAATCTTCATTTTTCCATTTCTTTTCTCGAGTGTTGCTCGTTTCTGAAATGTCTGCAAATATCACTGAAAAACATTGAAAGTACCACCGATTTGCTTTAAAACAAGCCACTCTCTTTGGATTGTGGTATGCCAATAACGCCCAGATTTGGCGTTATCCATAGTACAACTTTCATGTCTTTATCAACAATGGTACATATACAAAGTTTGAAGATAAATTTGTAACCTAGATCACACAGCTGACTTATGCTTAGAATTTTGTGCATCAGTCCTTCAACAAGTGCTACCTTATTGAAAGTGACAGATCCATTTGTGAGAGTACCATAACCTTTTGTGTAACCTATAGAATTATCTCCAAAAGTTACTGATGGACCTTTTTCAGACACATAGTTTATAAGAAGAGATTTGTTTCCAGTCATGTGACGTGAGCATCCACTATCCAAATACCAATTTGATGATGCTCATGAACCTGCAGTCACAGAGAGATTAGTTTCTTGGTACCCATTTGGTAGTGGGTCCTTTTGGTTTGGGTTAGAAGAAGAAGAATCCTTAGTTTCAGTTCGGTCAATTCTATCCTTAGGATAATCCTTAGCAAGGTGAAAGGTGTCTCCACAGTTGTAACATTTTCTATAAATGAAAACATTTTTGGATTTTTGAACTTTTTCTTTGCCTTTGCCTTTGACATCTATTTTCAAGGACTTTGAACCAAAGCTAGACATCAGAGGAGGAAAAACTAAGATTCCCTTGACAGAGTTGGTGCTTACATCACTTGGAGCAAAGTTTGTGGGAATGTTTTAAAAAGAAGCTTTTGAAAGAGCTAAAGACTTTCTTTTTAAAGAACCGTTGGTTGCAACAGTTTTACCCTTTTGGACACAGAAAGACGTTGGTTTGCATTAGAAAGATTTCTTTTGGGCACTTGAGGACACATGAGTTCAGAAGAAGAAGCTTCATCTAAAGTCAAAATTTTCAGAAGATCATGGATAGGTTTCGAGGAGTCATCTGAGTCCCGAGCTTCATTATTTGGAAAATATATGGGGTCTTTCGCTTTTATAAACATTCCAAATCTTAAAGCTTCAGATAAATCAGCAGAATTCCTGGACACAGACCCAATGGAGCTAGAATCGGAGGTTTCATAAAAGTTTGGTGAAACACAGGAAGAGGAAGCATGAGCTTGTGAAGGTTGATCAATTTCCATTTTTCCGAAACCTAGACCAGTTTTATCATCACAGGAAATTTAATCTTGAAATATTTTTTCAAGATTCTTTGAGGAACTGGTCCATTTTCTCACAGTCTCTTGCTCTCTTTTTAATCTTTTAAACAATTTGTTTTTCTCTTTAGCAATGATGTGATTTATGGTTTTCAAGTCCTCCAGCTCAGCTTTGATTTTGTCAAAGTGTTTTAGTTGAGAAAGATATATTTGAAGTTGTGAAGAAAGAGATTTGACTTGAGTTGAGGCCTTTTTCTTTGCATCTTTGGCATTATAAAAGTCAATCGTCAAAGAATCATAAGCATCAATCTTTTCAGATTCAGACATGGAGTTGAAGGGATGTACCTGAGGAGAAGATGATGAACACTCAGTTGACACCTGTAATAACCGGGTTTCTATGAAAGTTGTATATTAGTGGTGAGTGTGGTGTGAAAGTGAAAGTTGGAGGACTTGAGTGTAAATAGTGGAAATAGGGTTAAAACCCCAAAACCCTCAATTCTTTCCTTATTTTGGAGAGCGGCTGAGTGTGTGTTTGGAGGTGAAGCAACCTTGTTATTCGGAAGAACGAGCTTGGGATTTGGAGCTTTGGAGTGTGGATCACCATCTTCTACAAGGTAGTTTCCTCCTCCTTAATCCTTGGAACTCTTGAGTGATACTTGAAAGATTGTTGTGGAGTCTGATTTCTGGGGTTTCCATTTGGAAGTGGTTTTTGGACCGATAACTCTCAAGGGGGAGTGGGTTGCGGCCTGTATGTTTTATCCTTTTTGTTCAGTGTGTAAATAGATCGGGGAGGGTAGCCTATTTGTTAAAAAGACTTGAATAAAATCTCTATTTGGTTGTGTTGATTGAATCTGTCCGTATTCAGAAAAGTCACCAGGTTAGGTTGGGTTTTCCGATCGTATTAGAATCCGGATGAGTTACCCGGAAAGTATCGGAGTCCGGATAGTTGTCCAGAAGTTATTGTCCAAGAGGTAGTTATCCGGGAGGTATCGAGGTCCGGATAGTTTTCCGAAGGTGGTGATAACGCCACTTTTTGGCGTTATTTTCGGTCCTCAAACCAATGAGATTGGCTTGTGTTCTAGCAAAAAGGCGGAATTTTATGGTTCTTCGAGCGAATTGTGCAGGTTATCCGAAAGAAGGCAATCATCGAGAAAAGAAGCGGAAAAGAGCCCAAAACGAGTACAAAACAAAGCCCAACGGAAACCTAGGACACAGATCCGCAAACCAGAAACTGACCCGAAGTACATCCAGAAACCGCACGGTTTCTGGCGCGGTTTGCAAGTCGCGGCCAAAACCGCGCAACCCCCTGTTCCAGTTTTATATCTTGGTGTTTTCCGGTTTTTAGGTTATCATTCACACACGACGACGGCCAGCAGCTGGGGGGCGATTTTCAGAGGCTTTTCGGAGACTTTGGAGCCACGATAGAGGATCGATCGAGGAGACGTTCACCACACGAATCGGATTAGAGCCGAGAGAAGGGAGTTCATCATTACATTCATCACATCCACAATCATTATGTTTGCACACACTAGTTTCCTTCCTTTTCTTATGTTTTTATCCACCACCAACATGAACTAATCTTTAGATGTTGGGGGTTGGGGGTTGGAATGAATTCGGTTTAAGCTTATAGACATTTGATTTGAACCTTTTATCAGTTTTTCCTATTTTAATGAAGCATGTGATTTAATCTTTAATGCTTTTGTGAGTTTGGCCAGCTTTCAATTGTTTTGTTTGTTTTTCAATTAAGTTCGAGAGAATTAATTGTTAACTAGAACTAGAAATTGCATGCCTAAGGTGAGAAATTGGATAGAGATATACCAAGTAAGCCTTAGTCCCGTTAAAATCTTGAGTTCAATGTGTTTTGAGTCCATAGGTTGAGATCGAGAGATAAAACTTATGCTTCCAAAATAAAACCCGTGGTTGCTCGAAAGAGAACAACGGTGATTTTAGAGATTGGGTATTCATTATACGGAATAACTGGTAATTGTTTTAAGTCAAGTATTTGTACGTGAAAACCTTAGGATTTCCAACCCTCAACGGTTTTCTCTATCAGAAGTTCTCAAGTTGTTTACTGTCTCGTTTGTGATTTGTTTTCTTGCAATTAGTTAGTTTTATACCAACCACTCAAAATTGCGACCGTTCAGTTAATAGATCTTATAGTCATTGTGATACTTAGTTCCTAGTTCCCTGTGTTCGATACTCGTACTTTTGTACTATTACTTGATTTCGACCCGTACACTTGCGGTTAGATTTAGGGGGTGTAAACCCGCCTATCAAGTTTTTGGCGCCGTTGCCGGGGAACTAGTTGCAACTGATAGCACTACCAGCTATAAGCGCTATTACATTAAACATTTTTGTTTTTGTTATTCTATTTCATCACTTTCAGTTTTTGGATTGCTACATTTGTTTATTTCCGATCAGGTACTAATTGGTTTATGCCAAGGAAAACCTGAGGGGAAGGAATCGAACCACTCGATCCGGAAATCGAAAGAACCGCCCGTCAGTTAAGAAGAGAATCAAAAGCTAAAAGGCAATTGAAGATGGGTGACGAAGCTCCTCCTGAGAGACGCCCTATGCGGACGTTTGCCGATCTGAATGTGGCAGCCGCCCGCATAGGCATCCAAGCGCCCACCACTGCGGCAAATTTTTTCGAGATCAAGCCGAGTACCATTGTTATGGTACAACAGAATCAGTTTGGGGGAGCACCAACTGAAGATCCCCATGCACACCTTCGTGCATTTGAACAGATCTGCAATACGTTCAAGATCAATGGGATGGAGGAGAACGCGATCAAGCTGAGGCTATTCAGTTTTTCCCTAAAGGGTATAACTGAAATTTGGATAGAGGGCCTACCATCGGATCAGATCACTACATGGGCAGGCCTGAAAGCTGCGTTCCTCCAGAAATTCTTCCCACCGGGAAGAACCGCTCAACTGATGGCCGACATCACCCACTTCGCTCAATGGGACCAAGAGACCCTATACGAGGCATGGGAGCGATATAAAGATATGTTGAAAAAGTGTCTGCATCATGGGTTACACGGCTGGGTAATTATCCAAACGTTCTTTGGAGGACTTCACCCGCAGTTCAATAATGACATCACTGCTGCAGCGGGTGGAGCTCTCATGAATAAGACATATGAAGAAGCAGTCGAGTTGATCGAGAACTTAGCCGAGCATAGCTATGCCACTCCACGATCTTCCATCAAACGGGTAGCTAGTGTTCAAGAATCGGATGAACTGAAGGCAATAAAAGCTCAATTAGCCGCTATCACAAACCACTTGAAGGGAAGTAGTCCGGAAGTGTTCCCCGCTCCTCAAGAACCTGAACAGGTTCAATTTTTGCAAAACCGGAACAACCAGCCGAGGAACGACCCTTACTCGAATACCTACAATGAGGGGTGGAAGAAACACCCTAATTTTTCATGGAGTCAACCTCAAGGGCAACAACAATACGGTAATCCTCCTAACTTTTCTAATTCTTCTAATGCTAACAATGTTTACCGTCCTCCAGGTTTCAACCAAAGGAAATTCGATGAAGGACCATCCGTAGAGAAGAAACCGGGGCTGGAAGATATGATGATGAAGTTTATGACCAAGATGGATAGCACGGTTGAAGAGTTAGCAAGCATGGTTAACACGGTCAAGGCAGCTACTGATCAGAACACGACATCCATAAGGCTCCTTGAAAGGCAAGTGGGACAAATTTCTGAAGTCCTACAAAACCGAGCTCCCGGGACATTCCCTAGTCAAACTGAAAGGAAACCAAGGGAAGAATGCAATGCCATTTATCTGAGAAGTGGCAAGGAGATGATCAAGGAGGCGAATGTTGAGCTGAAGGACGATTGTCCTAGTGATATGGTTGATAGGGAGAATCCGAAGGAAAAAGAGGTGACACCCCCATCACAACCGGCAGTCAAACCATATGTGCCACCGCTACCATTTCCGAGTCGAGTAAAGGCACATAAAGATGAGGAACAGTTCAAGAAATTCCTTGACATTTTCAAGAAGTTGCACATCAACATCCCATTTGCATAAGCACTTGCCCAAATGCCAACATATCTCAAGTTCATGAAGGACATCTTATCCAAGAAGAGGGCAATTGAACACCAGTCCACCATTACACTTACTGAAGAGTGCAGTGCGATCATTCAGAACAAGCTTCCCCGAAGCTTAAGGATCCAGGGAGTTTTTTGATTCCTATTCAAATTGGGAATTTTAATTTTGATAAGGTGTTATGTGATTTAGGAGCAAGTATTAATTTAATGCCTTTATCTGTTTTTAGGAAACTGGGATTGGGGGAGGTGAAGCCTACAAACATGACTCTCAAACTCGCTGATAGATCAATAATGTACCTGTATGGAGTGGTAGAGGATGTGTTGATTAAAGTCGACAAGTTCTACTTTCCGGTGGACTTCGTGGTGATCGACATAGATGAAGATGAAGAAGTCCCGTTGATATTGGGAAGACCCTTTCTGGCCACGAGCAGAGCACTAATCGACATGGAAGAAGGTGAGATGACATTGAGGGTTGGCGGAGAAAGGGTAACATTCAAGATGTTCGATAATGTACGAGGTCAAGTTGGAGAGGAGCCGGGTAATCACGAAAAGCCTAAGGAGTGATCAGAAGGAAGGTTGAGCCACGACTGAAACCAAGGCGCTGGGTGGGAGGCAACCCACCGAGGTTTGCGTTTTCTGTTACTATTTATGTGTTAGAGTGTTCTTTATTTAAAAAAAATCGCAAAAGAGACTTACGCGGTTTTGGCCGCGGACTACAAACCGCGCGCTAAACCGCGGGCGTCTCTGGTTTGTTTGTGAAACAGATACTTACGCGGGATTCCCCACGGCCTACAAACCGCGCGCTAAACCGCGCGGGCCCCCATGGCCGCTTTGGGTTTCTCGTGTGGTGTTTGTTATGTTCTTGCGTATGTCGTTTTAATTTTCTTTGCGTTCTTTTTCCTTTTGCTTTCTTGTGTTTTTGCATGCTCTCTCTCCGTCCCCTCCGATGTCTCTCATATGGGCGCTCAAATCTTTTCAAGAGAATCTTCTCCGCCCGGTCAAACAGGTTTGTTCTAACTTTGTATGTTAACGAGTGATGTATGATGTTTGTGTCCTTATTAGTTAAACGAGATGCAACAAACCTAAGTTTCACTTAGGTTTGGGGTGCCTCACCTTTCCACATCTACACACTCACTTTTAATCCTGTGCAAACCTCGGTTTTACCGAGGTTTGGGGTTGGCTTTGTCTGACAAACCTAGGCCACGGCCTAGGTTTGGGGTGGCCATTTATGAATAACTTTGGGCCCGCTCTTTGATGTTTTGTATTGATGCGTTGTCCTTCCTGCTTGATGACTGTAATAATTGCACAATGATTTGCGTCGCATCGCCTACACCGTTACTTGCACATTGGGGACAATGTGTGGGTAAGGTTTAGGGTTGCCCAATCGGGCCCATGTTTATGCACGTAGATTTCCTGCACTTCTGAATGGCTAGATCATAGTAGCTAAATTTTTGTTTTGAATAATCGAGACCAACCATTGTGGGAAGAATCATGTGATAGTAATGTGACCATTAGGGAAGGACCGGGAAAAGACATGACTAGGGACATTAGTGGAGACCACCCAATAGCGAGTTTTTGAGCCTAAATGACGTTCTTCACTTCGAGGGATTTAAACACAAAATTCATATATACTTTTTGGAATTCCTTGTCGTGATTATAGAGTGATCTCACTATAATATTGCATTGAGTAGCAAAGACGACCATCGGGATATTGGGTAAGGGTATAGGAGACCATATCGTGTGGACCTTAAGAGATGATTCCAGGCATTGTGTGAAATTTTAACCCGTTTTTAGCTATCGTTCCTTTTTACCCATTGTGTGTACCCATAACCTTTTTGCAGCCAAACACTCACCCTATTCATTTCATGACCCACCATTAAATCCTAACCAAAAGCCTTAGCCAACCCTTATCCGAAAGTGTGTCAATCAGAAGCAGTACAGGCCAGTCATGAAAATAGATAGAAAAGAGGGTCAATGCAGCCCCAATCAAATAAAGAGGGCCAATGAAGTCCCAACTTATAAAAAATACAAAATACAAAAAGAAAACACATACAGTTGTTTAGATAGCTTTACCGCAGAAAATAAGAGAGTCAAAGCGACTCCAGCAGTGACAAAGAGGGCCAAATAATAGAAAGTGAAGTCAAGAAGTTCATAACTGCTAATGGTTGACACACCGAGGATTTTTTATCCGCTCACCCTTCGTTTCTTAGCCATAACCCTAGCCCCGTTACAACCCTTGTAAAGACCTGGATGATCTTATGGAAAACGTGATTAGAGTATACGACCACCTTTACCGATAGTCCTTGTCTTGCTACTTGATTCCTTTCTGAGATCGACTTTTTGGACATTTGTGCGTCTTTCATTAGAGTTGGCATGTGATTTTCGCGTATTCTTGTACATAACTTCCTTCTACATGACAACATGTGCGACAGCCTAGGTTCGAGTGAAATGAGAGTATCCCGTGAGGTAGGGTCGAGGCGAAATGTTTTCCCTATTATGTTTGGACCTAATACAACCTTAATGTAATCGGAGCAGTCACGAGTTCAACTCACAATGGAAGGCCATAGATCAAACAGAATAAGGATGAGGCGAGAGTGAGATAGGCATTCACGGGTATGGGAAATCACCAGTGCATTACGTGGTACCAATTGGGAGTTGTGCAATTATTATTTCACTGATATATGCTTTTATTCTATTTTATCGCTAATTTGCTTGAGGACAAGCAACGCTCGGTTTGGGGTTGTTGATAACGCCACTTTTTGGCGTTATTTTCGGTCCTCAAACCAATGAGATTGGCTTGTATTCTAGCAAAAAGGCGGAATTTTATGGTTCTTCGAGCGAATTGTGCAGGTTATCCGAAAGAAGGCAATCATCGAGAAAAGAAGCGGAAAAGAGCCCAAAACGAGTACAAAACGAAGCCCAACGGAAACCCAGGACCCAGATCCGCAAACCAGAAACTGACCCGAAGTACATCCAGAAACCGCGCGATTTCTGGCGCAGTTTGCAAGTCGCGGCCAAAACCGCGCAACCCCCTGTTCCAGTTTTATATCTTGGTGTTTTCCGGTTTTTAGGTTATCATTCACACACGACGACGGCCAGCAGCTGGGGGGCGATTTTCAGAGGCTTTTCGGAGACTTTGGAGCCACGATAAAGGATCGATCGAGGAGACGTTCACCACGCGAATCGGATTAGAGCTGAGAGAAGGGAGTTCACCATTACATTCATCACGTCCACAATCATTATGTTTGCACACACTAGTTTCCTTCCTTTTCTTATGTTTTTATCCACCACCAACATGAACTAATCTTTAGATGTTGGGGGTTGGAATGAATTCGGTTTAAGCTTATAGACATTTGATTTGAACCTTTTATCAGTTTTTCCTATTTTAATGAAGCATGTGATTTAATCTTTAATGCTTTTGTGAGTTTGGCCAGCTTTCAATTGTTTTGTTTGTTTTTCAATTAAGTTCGAGAGAATTAATTGTTAACTAGAACTAGAAATTGCATGCCTAAGGTGAGAAATTGGATAGAGATATACCAAGTAAACCTTAGTCCCGTTAAAATCTTGAGTTCAATGTGTTTTGAGTCCATAGGTTGAGATCGAGAGATAAAACTTATGCTTCCAAAATAAAACCCGTGGTTGCTCGAAAGAGAACAACGGTGATTTTAGAGATTGGGTATTCATTATACGGAATAACTGGTAATTGTTTTAAGTCAAGTATTTGTACGTGAAAACCTTAGGATTTCCAACCCTCAACTGTTTTCTCTATCAGAAGTTCTCAAGTTGTTTACTGTCCCGTTTGTGATTTGTTTTCTTGCAATTAATTAGTTTTATACCAACCACTCAAAATTGCGACCGTTCAGTTAATAGATCTTATAGTCATTGTGATACTTAGTTCCTAGTTCCCTGTGTTTGATACTCGTGCTTTTGTACTATTACTTGATTTCGACCCGTACACTTGCGGTTAGATTTAGGGGGGTGTAAACCCGCCTATCAGGTGGTAATCCGGAAAGTGCCAGAATCCGGATAATACTCGGAAATCGGTCCGAAAACCGGGTGTCCGGAAAGTATCCGGAAGTGGTTGGAACCGGAAGTGTGTATCAAGAAAACTCCCACTGGCTGTGTTGGTGTTGGATACCTTTGGGATTCTTTTAGTATGTTGAGTGGGGAGTGTTTTAAGAAGCTCGAGAGTGACTAGGAAATAATGCTTGAGTGGCTTTTCACTCTCGTGTGCATTGTTTTGTTATGTAGGTGTGTGGTTTGAGAGTAGCAAGTTCAAGTGAGAACGATTTAGCGTGGACGCCAGGTGAGTCTTTTTAAACTGAAGCTATCGATACTTGAAATTTCTACTTGTACCGATATATATTGATTTGCATGTTTCTACGATGTTTCAAATATGCATGATGAACGTGTGTTATTGTAATTGCGGGTATGTACGGGGTGGGACATGTGATGGCTTATTATGGTCATATGGGGAGTGTGTCCCATACAGAATGCATGAATTTGTTTCATATAATTATTAAGGGCGGGTGTGTGCCCTAACACGTTGTCACAAGTGTGTACGTGACGAAGGTGTGGGCCATCAACATGTGTTGTATGCTTAACTGACTGATAAAGGTGTATTTGTTTATAAACTCTTATAAACTCATTTTGTGAATATTGTGGTGCGATGTTGGTTTCTAGAGGGATCTCACTAGACCTCATGGTCTAACCCTCGTTTTTCAAAACTAAAACCTTTTTCAAGTAAACAGGTAATAGAGGGCTCGATTAAGGGAAAGGACAAGGTGTGAGTTGGATGTCTGCTTAGAGGGAGCCTGTTTGGAGATGGTAGAATTAGAAGACTTTTTTATTATTATTTAGTTATGTTCTCAGCTGTAGTTAGGGTTATTTTCCGCGAACCCAGTTTTGTAAATTTTGATAGTGTGACTCTGTTGGGCCATTTTGGCGTTTGTATTTAAAGTTGTTGCTTTTGGCATGCTAGTTTGGTGTGGGTTGTTACAACACCAAAAAGTTGATGTAATCACCTTTTCAGAGTTCTCCACTTCATCAATCTTTGCCATGAAGCACATGTTTAGAGAGTCCTTGTCACTCTCAGAAGTAGGCTCATTTGCCCATGAGTTTCAGCAAGAAGTCCTTTTCCTTTTCGAAGAAGTCCTTCATTTCTCTCCTTTTCTCTCTTATATTTGGCTTTGTATTTCTCAGCACGGTCCAAATGTTCAAAAGAGGAAGGTTGATTACTTTTTCTAGAAAAAATTTGTTTTGAAAATTTATTCTTTGGCTTGTCATTTTTGGAAGAGAATCGGTCAGAGGAGGTAGTCCTTGTTCTTTCAATGCATTTGCTTCTACACTCAGAAGCAAAGTGACCTTTCTTACCATAGTTGAAACATTCATCATTTGTCTTGACAGTAGAGGATTTTTTTGCGGAAGAAGAAGGTTTTCTGAAAGTTCTAAATTTTCTTGAAAACGGGGTTTGTTCTTGAACCCTGCCACCATAGCCATTTCATCAGTTATCTGTTCGACAGAAGTTTCCTCACCTCCATCACCGACATCACTTAGATATGCCTCCGTTTGGTGGGTAGATTCATCTTGACTATCATTGTCAGATTCTGATGAGGGGTAGGTAATTCTGGGCACACACTGAGCTTTCATGGAAATATCACTGACAAGGGCTACAGAAGAGCCTTTTATCTCTTACTGTTCCATAGAGTACAGTAAGAGGCATGTATTCAATATCATTGGTTGTCTTTATGCAAATACAGATATTTACCCAAAAGTCAGGAAGACAATCCGTAAATTTGCACAGGACTTCCTCATTTTCATACACCCTACTTAACAACTTTAAGTCATTAAGAAGGTTGTTAAAACGGTTATAGTAGCTGGAGAGAGATTCTCCCTTTTCATGAGTAAAAAGCTCTTACTTTCTAATGATAGCAATTTTCTTGCTTTCTTCACCTCGTCTGTACCTTCGTACAGAACGCATAGAGTGGTCCACATTTCATTAGTTGTAAGGAAATTTACTAAAGAATGGTAGACCTCATCAGGAAGAGAAAGTGCAATGATTGTTCTAACTTTAGAATCAAGATACACCAGCTGTTTTTCTTCATCGGTATATTTCTTTGGATTTTTAAGAATATAACGACCGGTTGCAGCAGATTTTTCTTCATCAGAGGAATCATCAGAATCATCTTTTTCAGCAATTTCTTTATCGGACTTTTGAGTTTCATAGCGAGCCCAAACTCTAGGGACAATGGGTCCCTCACTAAGAATGGTTGGATATCTGCTATCCACTCCTTCCATGAAAAGCATCATCCGGCTTTTCCACAAAGAAAAATTGTTGGGTTTAAACTTAGGAGGTTTGGCTATAGAGCCATTTTCAGAATAAGTGTTTTGAGAAGAAACTTCATTGTTTGAAGAGGAAGCAACCATTGCAGATCAAGTTTATTGAGATTAAACTTTCCTTCTCTGATACCACTTATTAGTCCCCAAATGGCTAATAAGATTAATAACAAGTATTGTAGAAGGGGGGTTGAATACAATACACAAATTTTTCACTTAATTAATTCTTTATTGATTTATCAAATCAAGAATTACACACATAAATACTTAGATTGTTGCGGAAAGAACAGATGAAATCTATTCTAACAATCTTCACAAAGTAAACTGAAAACAAAACAACTTCTAAAACACAGAGATTGAAAGCTATAAAGTTCAAGGTGAGAAAAGTCTTGCACTGAGAAATCTTCAGGAATGCACAACCTTGCATGGAGAGGTCTTCCTTCTTTATATAGTACTGAAAGCATTTAATGCTTGGGACACTTGTCATCTGGAGATTCAAAGATAGGAGTTGACTCTGAAAAAGTTGACAAGTCTCTTTCACACTTTTTCTCAGTACTAGGAAGAATAGCATGCTTGATTGAGACATTATCTAAAATTGGAATAAAGACAAATAGTCCCTTTTTCCTGACATTAGATCTTGTCCCATATTTAATGATCTTATTCTGCAAACTTTCACCAAGGAAGACCTCACCGATTTGCATCTGAAAATCGGAGAGACTTATGCCGAAAATGATGAAGGCATCGGCCAGGATGGTCACCGATTTTCCAGATGGAAAATCGGTGAAAATAACTTAGTTCTTTTGAAGAGAAATGTATCTTCACTCCACAATGAGAAACATTTCTGATTGATTTCGGTTGATCGTCGACTTCACCGAACATTTGATATCTTGACTAAGTTCTTACAAAGAACCATAGAAAAACATTCTAAGTAAGATTACAAAGAGTAAATCGGTAGGTCATCTTCAAAATTTTGGTGACCCAACACATGTGTACATATATATATATATATATATATATATATATATATATATATATATATATATATATATATATATATATATATATATATATATTAATTGAACAATAATTTATTTTTTAAATTGAAAATAAAGAAATACGAAAAGACAAATATACCCCTGTAGTTAATAGACTATTTTTTAACAAAAGTTAGTTTAGGGACAAAAGTGAAGCAAAATGGAAATCACAATGACCAAAGCTGTAATTAGTTCAAAAAGAGACTAAAGTTGATAGTAGGAGGTAACCACAAGGACAAAAAATGTAATTTACTCTTAACATAGAAAATGAAAACATAAAAAAACAAAAATTATTATAAACAAAGTTTATTGTAATAAAAACTTTAAAAATTACCCCGAGGTCCTCTATGATTGGAGGTCCTGTTACGGTACCACCGACATACCCCAAGGGTCGGTCATACCTCCGACAACGAGTCTTAATCACAAACGCATGATGTATGTCGTTCTTCAACATGTTTCAGTCTAATGACTTATTTGTTCCAAAAAATTGTCCAGAGACTGATCATTTCAAACAACAAAGTATATTGGGTTTTTTGTACTTTTCCCATTTAAATATCCGTAGAAGATGATTGGGGTTCATTATTTCTGATCAACGTTTTATATTGGGAAACAATAGATATATTTATGAAATCAGATATTCGTTGAATTAGATGAATGATTGAAATTAGTTTATATGGTCCATAACATTTCCATGCTTATATTTGATTTTGAATCTATGTTTTTTATGTATAGACAAAGGATAATGTGAAACAAGAGTTAATGAGAGAAACGTAAAAAATGAATGTTGACCCTTGATCACTTTTAATCTCACTCTTACCCTTGAATTACCTTTTAAAAAGGAAATTATTCGGTGCATCTAATTAGTGTTGATCTCCAATTATAATTTATCCAAGAGTCTAGATCCTCTTTTTCGTTTCTCACATAATTTATTTTCTCAATTTTCGCTAGAACCCTAGCCTCTAGGTATATAACTTTAACTTTCATTAAAGTTTTTTTATAAAAAAAAACTTTAATCTTAAACCAATTCTCAGGAAAGGTCGGGTTCGATGAAAGTTTAAGGTTAACATAAAAACCGTGAGAAGTGGTTATTAGTATAATGAAATGCATCAAGATAAGATAAACCAAATTAATTCCTACTCAGAAGAGCATTTGATCAAAAGTAATTTAACGGTTCAGATATCCTTTTGACTTGTTTATTCTCACACTATCCATCGCCTTCCAGGAATTTTGTTTTGAATTTGAAGAACGTGAAGGCAAAACTCAGGTGGAATAGCGTTTGTGGAGACTTAGGGTGCGTTTGGTTTACGGGAATGGATTGGATTTGGATTTCAAATTCATTTCAATCCCACGTTTCCATAGAATTTGGAATTGGAGGGTTTTGAAATCCTTGGATTTTTTGTTGAAATCCCATGTCTGGTGGATTTTGAAATCCTTTGGTGAAGGCTGGGATTTGAAATCCAATCTGGACTGGATTTCATGAATAGAATTTAACTGTTTTTTTTACTTCCCATGTTTGATGATGATGATGAGGGAGAGCACGTGAGGCATGTTTGTGAAGCATGTGGGGTTTATTGAAATCTAATCCATTCCAATCCATTCCTGTAAACCAAACGCACCCTTAGGGTTTAGGGTTTAGGCCCACAAATGGGCCTAAAATCACGTTAAGAAGAAAGTCGAAGAAGGTATAAACCCTAAAACCCCCATCACTTTCTAATTCTAATTACGATCGCTAGTGTTGTTAATGTTTACAATTTAAATTCGCCTCAATTACATTATTTCTGACTCAAATGTCGAATGTTTTAGGGTTTATTATAGATTCACAAACGTTATTAGGAAGTTGGGTATCATGACTCACACTGTTCCACCATGATGATTTGAATTTATCAACATGAAGATTTTAGAAGCAGATTGTCTTTGAATTTTATCCATTTGGGAAATGCTAACTAACCCTTTTGTGGGCTGATTGAAATGTTTTAAAATAGATTTAAACCTGGAATCTATGTATGTAAACATCCATAACCATACATGTGTAAAGAATTTTCACTACAAATGCATAATAGTGTACCTCAACTATCACCAAACTAAATGAATTTATGAGCTAAATAGGATTTATTCACATATGAATAAACCTATAATAAGTTTACAATAACAAAACCTTAGGATGTAATAAAGAAGTTTACAATAACAAAACTAAATACTTTCTCCGTCCCAAAATGAATGTCAGCACACAATTTTAGAAATTTATAATCATTACACTTTTTAATTAATTAAATGACAGTTATTTTTTGTCATTCAATGGTTGTAGCTTTACGAAGCAAAATAAAGGCACAGGCACTAAAGGAATGCTATTATTACACTTCTAAATATGACGAGTGTGCTTCTGGGTGAACGTTTTCTGTTGTGTGGAAATGTCGTAAACAAGCTAAAGAACTAAATAATTGTCTTCATGAGTAGTAAGTTCATTCTTCTTATCTTTTACCCGACTTGTGCCTATCTTTTATACTTCCCCATAGGGGTGTAAATGAGACGAGACAACTCGTGAGCTACTCGAGATCGACTCGGTCAACACTCGCCTCGTTTAGGCTCGACTCGACATACTAACGAGTCAAGTCGAGCGAACTGATACTCGACTCGATAAGCTCGTGAGATACTCGAATATATTATATATATATAATTTATTTTATATTATAAGTTATAGAATATAATGTTAAAAAGTTAATAATAATTGTTTTAATATAATACATTAATAATAAAATAATATAATTCATGAACAAGTTTTTTTGTTCCTTTAATTAAACGAACGAACATGAAGAAGGGTCTCGTTCGTTTATTCATGTTCGTGAACGTTTGTTCGTTCAATTATGTTCGTTTACGTTGTAAATGTTACTAGAGAAATTAAAGCAAAATAGTGTACGTAAATGTTTGTGTACGTTTAAGTTTGTTTATTAATATAATGAATAAACATCACAATAATAATAATTAGTAATATTATTTTAATAGAATTGATAATAAAAATAAAAATAATAATAAACTCAAGTTTTTTGGAAAAAAATTTGGAAACTAATCATGTAAAAGACATGGGTGAACTCTTGAGGGAGTGTGTCTAGTCCATCCCACATTGGTGGGATATAGAACTCAATGTTTTGAACTCCATTATATATAGTCCCTTTCATTCCCTTGTTTTTACATCAATTGTCTTTCCTTAATGGCTTGAGCAAAGTGGTTTGAGCCTATATGATTATTTTAATAGGAGTTCCCTCATAAAGTGGGTTCACACATTGAGTTCTTTTATGCATTAAACGACTTTGAGCTTGAATCGAGCTTGAAATGAGTTCGAGTTCGAGCTTAGGAATTGGCTTTCGAGTCGAGTTCGAGTTTGGATTTTTACTACTCGCGAGTTTTCGAGCTCGAGCTCGAGTATTGGCTTTCGAGTCGAGTATAATGATACTAGAGCTCGACTCGCATCATTTACACCCCTACAGTTCCCCATCCCCAAAAATTGCAACGGTTAATTGAGGATATATTTATAAGAAAAAGCGTTTGCCCGTAGTGAAATTTCTTTCCTACTATATGATAAAAAATAAGGGAGATGGGAAAAGATTGGTAAATTACTAAACTACCCATGTCAAATCAGAACCCCTAAAACTCCACATTTAAGTCCAATCTTGTCCAATTATGTCTTGGTGCCAAAAGCACCCTGAACTCCATTTTGGGTTCATCCATTGATGCGGGATTTCAACAACATTGGCATTGGGCATCTTTGGTTCAACTAATCTACGGGGTTAATTCACACCTCCACAAAATCGGCAAAATTCAGCCTTTTTGGCTAATATGTATGAGTACCATCGAAGTTACGGGTGTTTTTCTTGCAGCACAAACGACAAAGTATTAGAAGAAATGAAGAAAGAATACGCGCTTCAAGAAGATGTCGGCAATATTATAAATTCTAGTTCTAAAAAAGTAGTCGTTTGTCGACTGCTATTGCTACGATCTGGATTTTTATAGACATAAAGTTTATCTATGTTCATTTTTCAAACACTTGATTTTGAAACCCAGAATCCATTGTAGATTTGGTGTTCTTGGAGGTGTTTCACCAAAAAGAAAGAAACAGAAAAGAACTTTCTGTGGCTTCTTTGACAGCAGTTTATATTTATTGTCTTTCATGCATTGTGATTTGTGAAGATGGAGATATGTTATGGCTATGTTTAACAAACCAGTTGATAGGCTACATCTGAAAAGCTAATTGTCTATTAATAGGTTAGTAGATAAGTTAGGGCCTGTTTTGTTAGCAGCTTAATGAGCTTAATGGGACACATAGCTTATACAGTCAGCTATACATGACTGTTTGGTAGTAGCTTAATGATATAGAAAGTGACTTATCTATTAAGCTTTTAGAAGTGAGTTTTGTCCAAACCAGTCTCTTTCAAATAAAAAACATGGTCCTTTTATCTATGAAAACACCCTCCCAAAAAAAAACTTTTCCAATCTATACAGACAGACAAAGACAACTTTATTCATACACCCCCTTAGTTATGTTAAGTTGATAAGTTAGATAATGATATAAAATTACCTAAACGGACATGTTAAAAACCTAATTGAAAAAATGTGGTATAATTGAGAAAAATCTTGGAAATTATTTTTCAAAATTGAGAAAATAAAGAATTAGAGATTTTACTGACCTTTTTTTCCCTCTACAAATTCTACAAAGGGTTCTTTAAAATGGAAAAAGTATAAGAAAAATATAAAATCCTTCAAATATGAAGAAGTACCTGAAAAAGATTACTTAGTGAGAAATTATATTTTATTATTTTTACAATTAAAAATATTTAAAATTAAACGACTTAGACTAATATTTTATTAAACATATTAAAAAGTTTAACAAATATAATCAATGTTATAATAAAAAGATGGAAAAATTGAAAAGAAGTTTACCAACAATTCATTTTGACGGCCGCAAATGTAGTCGATAATCGGAAAATGATAACCAGCTATTACTAGTTAAACTTTTAGTAACTGGACTTCAACATGACTCTGATATAGTTCAAATGGTAATAAAGTTTAAAATGTTACAAAACCAAGATCTTAATTAGAAAAAAATGGAATCTAATTCAAAAGGCTTACTTTACACATCTCCAGACAAAAACCACCCTTTTACCTTCAAGTGTAAGCTGAAAAACATAAGCAAGAGGCTTAAGTCGGCTTTCTCATGTTACGGCCAGCACGAATCACTTCATCCACAAGTAGCAGCTGCGATGCAATTACCGGCCTGTAAAAATAGATCACAATTTCAATTGCTATAAACAGATAACACTAATTAACAAGTAAAATAAATGTTTATTTTTAAACAAAGAGACTATGTTCGAATTCTACCCTTGATTATGAAATGGAGAAATTCATTACTCACTCTACTATTACGGGGTAAAATCGTCATTCAGTTAAAACTGTGCCTTTTTCATTGTGGACATTTATTTCCGGATAGAGGGATCAGTATCAAGGTCTTTGCGAAGTACAAACTGAATTAAACTAACCAAACACACACACGACACAATCTGTAGCTTTCTACATACCCGGAGTTTATGATTTGGCGCTTCACAGCATAATTGTCGAAAATACCCTCCATCTGAGGGTCGATTGGCTCCCCTGTGTGCTGATTTATCCCCACAATGTTACCCTTATCATGCTCCCCCTGATCAAATATTCAACTTAAATCAATAACCCCAATATGTCGGAAGAGAAAAATGAAATAAAGTTGGAGACTAGGGTATATAAGAATTACAGTCAATGAAATTATAACGTCTTGCGTGTCAAGTCCAGAATTTTCAGCAAGCGTTTTGGGCACAACAAGAAGAGCATCAGCAAAAGCTTGAATACCGAGCTGAGCACGCTGTTCACAAATGTAACCACCAAAAGGGTAAATGTGTAATTTATAAGTGATCTAACCATAAGAATGTGAGGAAAATGACTAACTTACCCCTTTGACAGATTTTTTCACTTCGTTGATTAAGTGCTGTCGAGCAGCAACCTCAAAAGCCCCGGCACCCTAAGATGCATATTTAAATTATTAGCGATAATAGTTTTATATCAGAAATTTAAGTGTTATGTCGTCTTTTAGGCTAACTAAATTCCCATAACTGCACTCTATATCTTTTAGGCTAAAAACATGCTATGAAGTTATTATGCTAAGCACATTAATGCTCAAGAAGCTCATAATAATTACATTAATGAAAAAGGGGCTGTTTACTTACAGCTTACTGAGCTTAATGGTCTAGCGGCTTCTTCACTCAGCCATACATGAGTGTTTCTTTACGGCTTAATTGTTAAGCCATTAAACTAAAATGACTATAGAATAAGCCAGGAACCCTTGTCCCCATTAAGCCACCACAGACAAATTAATACCTGAAATGCCCATAAATAATCCAACCCTCTATTTTTGCCTCCCTCAAACCCATTGATCTCCCGTCCCTCAGACAGCTAGATTATCCAGACAGACAACTTTACACATACAGGGCTTAATGTAAAAAAGTAAACAGCCCCAAAGACTTACTAATACAACTGCTTCATCTTCAATAGTATTTTTGACAGATCGCAGGCCATCTCTAACAGCATCCTTGATTTGGGCAATCGTGTGGTCATTAGGTCCTTCATTATCACAAGTAGTAACGGTTAAGCGACAATATAGATCACACAAAAACCTGATAAAATCATACAACCGGGCCCGCAAGCAAATTGTTGAACATAGACTTAATTTTCAGCATAACAGAACCATGAAAAAATGATAAAATACCTTTAATTAAAATGGTACAGGAGTGAGGATGTTTTACTTCTTCAACAAAAGTATACTTCTCTTCTCCAAGAACATGTTCATATACCAGTCCAGCCCATCCAAGGCAATCAGGAGTTAAATCATCCACAGAGTTGACAGCCTCCCCACCACATGCCAAAACTAATCGCTCCATATTTCTCCTCTTGGCTCTTCGAAGAGCAACTATCTGAAAAAAGTTCCACCTCAGCAATTTGAAAAGACCAGTAATAAACTAGATATTACTATAATTTCAAGCAACTTACCCCTGCCCTAGCAAGAAGATCCAATGATGGAGGATCGATTCCTTTCTGATTGATAACAACAAAGTTCTTATCAGTTCCATTGCACACCTGCACACCGCCAAAAACAAAATATTTGAATATTTTAGTTTTGGAAACAAAGAAAACCAATGACAGGGTTCAGGTTCTTCATGACTTCACATGTGAATGTTGGCATAGAAATGTTATGTGCATAGATCATGAGCTACATCATGACTTCACATGTGAGTGTTGGCAAAGATATGTGCATAGAGTATGAGCTTCTTCATGACTTCACATGTGAATGTTGGCATAGAAATGTTATGTGCATAGAGTATGAGGTTCTTCATGACTTCATGATCCACTGACACCTAGGTTGAATACCTTATTTTTCAGCTCGATTATTTTCCGCACTCTCTCGTCAACCGAGCGCCTCTCTGCAACAACCATTGCTTCTCTTTGCTCCGCATTTGAATAAAAGAATCCAGCATTTATTTCACTGAAAGAACAGACCAACTTAATATTGACATGATTTGTATCCCAAAAAAAGATCAAAAAACAAATATATACTCTGAAGTTTAATTTTACCTTTTCTCATACTCCAATGATACATTGCATGTCAAAATGTAGCAATTCTCTGCTCGCCTTTTCATATCTGGATGCCTGGATCCATGGTCAAGGACAAGGCCCTCTACCTAAAAAATCTTCAAAAATTAAAGTAGATAGAAGCAACCACCCTGCCAAATTACTAGCTTCAAACGTTATTAGTGAGTAATTAAAAGTCTAGCATACCAAACGAGTGTCTACATCAAACTTCTGGCGCATGTGCATAATCTCAACCATAAAAAGATCAATTGGTTCTTCTGGCTTGCGAATGCAGAGTACCTAAGCATAAATGATTCGGTTCCTGTCAGCTGGAAGTTAATGTAGAATGTTGATTACAAAAATTTAAGCAGAAGTTAATGTAGAACATATCTAGAAAGCTCACCGAATTTACAACTATGTCAGTCAACTGATCTGCCAATGCTTCATACAACTGCAAAATCATTACAAGTAATAACAATAATATAGGAACATCAGTACATATTCATTATAAAGAAAAAAGAAAAAAGGAGTAGAGCAGCTTAAATACCTTTGTTCTTAATGTCGTCCTTGCAACCATCTTCAGCATCTCTTTGTCAGGCTCGTCGCCCATCACAACAGGAGTTTTGAAATTTTCCAGAAATTGCAGTGTTGCCTTTTTGGCAATTTCAAAACCATCAACCAAAACACGTGGATGCATCCCTTCATTAAAAGAATTTAAAAAGTAATAATATGATTCAGTTACATAAACATTCAGACAAGAATAGTAACTATAACGATGCGGATGAACTTGAGAGATCTGAAAGTTACATTCAGAAGTAAGTAAAACAGACAGCTTTACTGCTTGATAAACAACTTTTGACAAAAAAATATATACATAATATTTGCAAGTAGTTTCCCAAATATCTTCATCGAGTAACAAATCCAAGATGAAAGCTGAATATCATCGAGTACAGGTTCTTGAAGCTAATCATATAAAAACTGAATAACAAGTCGGAAACAAATATTAGAAGAGTGACAAACCCTCATCAATATAGCGGTCAGACTGTTTCATAAGCTCGCCAATGAATATGACCGTAGATGTTGTCCCATCTCCACTTATATCATCTTGTGCAACAGCTGTCCTTGCAATCATAATTGCAGTCGGATTTTGAATTTGCTGAAAGCATATTTAACATGATCACTATGAAATTTGGCAATACTCTAATTAGATTTTAAATGATCAAACAAAGATAGTAGACAGTGATAAAGATGTGATATCATTATTACAACAGCGGGCTGGTTAGTTAGCATCTGTTAACATTTAATTTCCAAAGAATTCACATATCCTTCATAGTATAATTTCTCCCACATCCAGGCAGACTCACTAAGCAGACTAACTATAACACCAAAAGCAAAAACACACACACACACACGGAAGCATCAATCAGTAATCCACCATTTCCAAGTACTGTAGCCATAAAAACTAAAATCCATAAGGCTCCTTAATTCGAATTATGTAAAATACAAGTTTGTATAAAAGCACCGATAACTAACCATCTCTTTCAGTAGGGTGTTGCCATCCTTGGTTAATTTAATATCTCCAGATCCACCAACAAGCCTGTGAAAATTTGGCACAACAATCAAAATCTGAATGAAACAAAAACAATACAACAGCCATTATATTATGGAAAACGGAAACAAAAAACTAACATCTTAATGGTGCCTTTAGGACCGAGGTTGCTCTTGAGAACATCTTGTAAACCCTTGGCGGCATTGATGTTCATATGAAGTGCAGCCGATTTGTTCAACACTTCGGCATTAGGGTTCAGAACTCGTACAGACATCTTCCTTTCTAAGATTTCACGAATCAAAAACTCAAAAAATTTAAATTCAAAAAAGCATATTAAATCTAAGATAAATAAACAGTATCTCGAAAATTACCTGTGATGAGTTAGAGTGAAAGTGTATCTTGTAGGTTTACACGCGTGCACCTAGACGGCGGCGGAGATCGGAGCGGAGAAGGGCGGAAGCGCGACGGAGCGCTTGTAGTTTTCTTCTTAAGTCGAGTAGGCGGGTTTTAGGGCCTTCTCGAGAACAAAATGGATTTTCCAATATAACCTTTAGCGTAAAATACAAAAATAGTCCCTAAACTATTAAGCAATGGAAACTTTTAGCTACTTTAGGTTTACACTTTACATTTTTAGTCCAAAAACAAAATTAACCATGACACCTTATTGAAAGTGGCAATTTCCTCCCCCCAATTTGCTCGGTAACGAAAATTAACAAGTGTGGGATAATTAATTCATTATATTATATCAAGGGAAATTAATTAAAATGCCAAAAGTCCAACTTCGAGTTACCAAAATGTCACAAATCTCTCCCATCTTACAAAAATGCCCCAAAAATCCGCGATAGAGTCCGTGATCGCGGGCCCCAGGCCACGTGTCACCAAACTATGCCCACTTTGCCCGCGTTGGTCCCTCAAGAATGCCCGCGGTCCAGATTTCCCCCCTCAAGAATGCCCGTGTTGGCAGTTTTGGTCCCTGCCCGCGTTTGACTTCCTTTAACCCCCGCGATCGCGGGATGACGTGGCACGAACTTTGGCCAAAAGTGCCCCGCGGAGCCCCTCAACTTTGGCCGTGGTGCACATTTGGCCCCTGCCCGCGATGGACCAAATTTTACAGTTTTGGTCCCTGGAAATTTACACTTTTGGTCCCTGTACTTAGACGAATCTTGCATGTTTTTACTGTTTTTTTCCACAATTATTGTACTTTGAAGACCGATTTGTGGTTGAAATTCATTTGCATGTTTGAGATTTCATCCATAAATATCAGTAATATGCAATTCACAATTCACACTTGTTTATTGCTTTCTTTCTTGATTTATCTCTTGCTTTCTTTCTTTGAATTGCTCTCTCTTGATTTCTCTTCTCTCATTTCATCCACAAATGGCATCGTCATCAAACCCTAAGTCTACTCCTGAAAAAATGCCACCTCAAATCGAGGTTGCCATAGCAAAAAAGGAAAAGGAGATAGATGAACTAACAGAAGAGTGGAAAAAAATTATGGACAGGTAGGCAGTCCATTTGAGAAAGATCGAAGAGGAAGACAGGGAGAACAAAAGGATGAAAGGGGATATAAAAGCTCGGGAGGCTCGTGTTCGTCGAGAACAAGAAGCAATTCACCATATTCTGCAAGACTTCGCAGTTATTCAAGCGAAGGTAAACGAGAAGCAAGCTTGGATTGATGAAACTAAATCAATTTTTAAGTAGGTGGTGGTTGTTTTAGTTGTTTTGTATTTTATTTTTTTGTATTTTTTTTATTGTGTTGTTGTTTGTATTTTTTTTACTGTGTTGTTGTTTTGTATTTTTTTGTTGTTGTTAATTTCTCTGAAAAGTAGTTTTTAAGCCGCTGAACCACGGTTAGGTTGGATACATCAAGTCAGAGGTTACCTCATTCGGATAAACAAACATGGGGTTTTGTTTGTTAATGATGCTAGATTTTGGTAGTCGTACTCTATCCACGTGGGCCTACTCCTCTTGTAGAATATATGACAACCCTCAACTCATTTGCTAAAGTGTGTCCGGGTTGTGGTACACAATGGCCATACGTGGTTGCAAAAGCAGAAGCCGTTGAAGAAGGGTCAGAAAGATTGAAGATGAAGAGCATGTTGGATGGAATACAAACTAGCTGTGTTATCAATGTTCATTTAAAAGCATATGTATGTGTGTGTATATATAATATGAATATATATATCATTTACAAACTAGCTGTGTTATCAATGTTCATTTAGAAGCATATGTATGTGTGTGTATATATAATATGAATATATATATCATTTATAAACTAGTTGTGTTATCAATGTTCATTTAAAAGCATATGTATGTGTGTATATATAATATGAATATATATCATTTACAAACTAGCTGTGTTATCAATGTTCATTTAGAAGCATATGTATGTGTGTGTATATATAATATGAATATATATATATATATATATTTTACAAATAAGCGTTCAGATCAACAGTATCATATGTGTTTGTTCCATATGGTTCAAGCTGTGACGGGTGATAGGGCGGGTATCACCCCTCCTAAATCTAACCGCAAGTGTACGGTGTCGAAATCAAGTAATAACGTACGGTAAGTACGAGTATCGAATCCACGGGAACTAGGAACTAAGTATCACAATTACTATAAGCTCTATTAACTGAACTGTCGATATTGAGAGATGGTTGGTTTATAAACTAATTAAGTGCAATAACTAAAGAAATCGCAAACGGAACAATAGACAGCTTGAGGAAAATTCAATAGAGAAAATAGTTGAGGGTTGGAAATCCTAAGATTTTACACATGCAAACACTTGACTCGAAACAATTACCAGTTAATCCATCTAATGATTCCCAAATCTTTTAAGATCACCGTTGTTCTCTTTTGAGCAACACGGGTTTTATTTCAAAAAGGACAGGTTTTATCTTTCGATCTCAACCTATGGATTTCAAAATACATTAAGCACAAGATTTATGTTGAACGGCTAGGTTTTATCTCTCGATTTCCAACTAACGGTTCAATTGGGACTAAGACTTACTCGATATATCTCTATCACCGATTTATCGTTTTAGGCATGCAATTCCTAGTTCTATTTAACAGTTAATTCTCTCGAACTCAACTGAAAATAACAAAACAATTGAAAGCTAGCTAGACTCTCAAAAGCATTAAACACAAAATCACATGCTTAATTAATGAGGAAAAACTGATAAAGTGTCAAGTCAATTATTCACATGCTTACAAACCAAAATCATTCCAACCCCCAACATGAACAGGTTAGTTCATGCCGGTGGTAGATTCAAACACAATAGAAGAGGATGAAAACGAGTATGTAAACATGATAAACGAAAAAGATGAAATCGTGATGAATGTGATGACTCCCTTCTATCGTGCTCGTATCTACTTCGCGTGATGAATCGCTCCTCGTTTGAACCTCTATCGTGCCTCCAAAGACCCCGGAAAATCTCCAGAAATCGCCCCCTAAACTGCTCTGGCCGTCCTCGAAAAGTTGCGCGAAAAATGACCTAAAATCTACAAAAAACGACTTTTATTTCTGCGTGTCGCGGTTTGTGCCGCGGTTTGCAAACCGCGCGCCAAACCGCGCGGCGGCGTGGAACAGTGTGTGCTGCGACTTGTGCCGCGGTTTGCAAACTGCACGCCGCGGTTTGGGAACAGTGCGCCGCGGTTTTGGGCTAGGATGTCGGGTTTCCGGTGGGCTTCGTTTTGGCTCTCTTTTGGACTCTTTTTAGCTTCTTTTCTCGAGGATTACCGCCTTTTAGAATACCTGCACATTCCACTCGATAAACCGTAAAATACACGCCTTTTTACTTGAACACAAGCCAATCTCATTGGTTTGAGAACCGAAAATAACGCCAAAAAGTGGCGTTATCAACAACCCCAAACCGAGCGTTGCTTGTCCCCAAGCAAATTAGCGATAAAAACATAATAAAAGCATATATCTGTGAAATAAGAATAACTGCACAATTCCCAATCGGTACCAAGTGATGCATCGGTGATTTCCCATACCCGTGAATATCTATCTCACTCTCGCCTCATCCTTATTTTGTTTTACCTATGACCTTCCATTGGGAGTTGAACTCGTGACTGTTCCGATTACGTTCGGGTTAGACTAGGTCCAAACATACTAGGGAAAACATTTCGCCTCGACCCTACCTCACGGGATACTCTCTTTGCACTCGAACCTAAGTTATCGCTCGTGTTGTCATGTTTAAGGAGGTTATGTACAAGAATACTCAAATTATTACATGACAACTCTAAGGAAAGACGCACAATTGTCCAAAAATTTGATCTCAGAAGGAGTCAAGTAGCAAGACAGGGAATATCGATGAGGGTGGTCGTATACCGTAATCACATCTTTCAAAAGATCATCCAGGTCTTTACACGGGTTGTAACGGGGCTAAGGTTAAGGTTAAGAGACGAAGGGTATAAAGGATCAAAAAATCCTCGGCGTGTCAATCATTGGCAATTCCGAACTTCTCGTTGCTTCACATTTGCTCACTTGGTCCTTTTTCGTCACTATTGGAGTCGCTTTGACTCACTTATTATGCAGCTCTACTAGAGACTATCTAACTAACGGTGTTTATTTACTTTTCGTTTTTTTTGGGACTTCATTGGTCCTCTTTATTGATTGAGGCAACATTGGCCCTCTTTTCTCTTTCTTGACTGGCCTGATTTCTTTCTTTTCCGCTCTATCTCTCTAAGTTCATTACTGCTTCCGATTGACACACTTTCGGATAGGGTTGGCTAAGGCTCATGGCTGAGGGTGTAATGATGTGTTTAGAAACGAAAAGGTGAGTGTTTGGCTGCAAAGGGGCTAGAGATACACATAAAAGGGTAAAAAGGGAAATGGTAGCTAAAACAGGTTAAAACAAACACATAATGCCTGGAATCATGTCTTAAGGTCCACACGATTTTGTCTACTATACCCTTACCTAATATCCTGATGTTCGTCTTTGCTACTCAATACAACAATGTAGCGAGATCATTCTACATTCACGACAAGGAATTCGAAAAAGTGTATAAGAATTTCGTGTATGAATCCCTCGCAATGAAAAACGTCTTTTAAGGCTCAAAGCTCACTATCGGGTGGTCTCCACTAATGTCCCTAGTCATATCCTTTCCTGGTCCTTCCCTAACGGTCACGTCACTATCACAAGATTCTTCCCACAATGGTCGGTCTCAATCATTCAAAACAAAAATTTTAGCTACTTTGATCTCGACACTCAGAAGTGTAGGAATTCTACGTGCATAACTTGGGCCCGATTGGGCAACCCCAAACCTTACACACACATTGTCCCCAATGTGCAAGTAAAGTCGTAGGTGATGCGACTCGAATCATTGTGCAATTATTACAGTTATCAAAAGGACGGGTAAGGCATTACATAGCAAGCAAAAGAAAACCCAAAATTTCTAAAATGGGCACCCCAAACCTAGGTCGTGGCCTAGGTTTGCCAATAAAAGCCAACCCAAACCTCGGTAAAACCGAGGTTTGCACAGGGTAAAAAAAAGTTGAGTGTGTAGATGATAAAAATTGAGGCACCCCAAACCTAAGTGAAACTTAGGTTGTGGCATCTCGCTTAACTAATAAAGACCATACATCGTACACCACTCGTTAAACAGACAAAGTTGAGAGCGTACCTGTTTGCCCGGACGAAGGAGGATTTTTTCGACAGATTCGAGCACTTAGAGAAGATGGAGAGAGCATGCAAAACAAAAGATATCAAAGCAAAAGACAGAATGCAGGAATATGAAACACACAAAGCAAGAAAGGAATAAAAATTTGCACGAAAAACGAACGAGAGCCAACAGGGGACTCCCGCGGTTTAGCCCGCGACTTGCAAGTCGCGTGGCAAACCGCGTAACTCTCTGTCTCAGAAAACCAACAGAGTGCCCCGCGGCTTGCTGCGCCGTTTGCAAACCGCGTGTCAAGTCGCGTATGTCCCTGTTTGTTTTTCGCTTTTTTCGATTTTTCGATTTTTATGGTTTTTCGGGAATAAGAAACACACTCAAAATAAGCAAATAATAAAGGAAAACAAACCTTGGTGGGTTGCCTCCCACCCAGCGCCGCATTTAAAGTCGTGGCACGACTATGTGGTTTCAGCTTGGCTCAGTATCCGCGGAGTTGGATCGCCCACACCTGCGATTCTTCGCGGATTCTCTTACTTTTGGCCCTCCATGACCAGCTTCAGATCCTTCATCTCTTCCAACTCTTACCTTCTCGAACATCTTGAAGATTTCGCTTTGGCCGCCGACTCGGAAGGTTATCTCGCCTTCTTCCATGTCAATCAAAGCTCGGCTCGTAGCCAGGAAGGATCTCCCCAGAATTAACGGAACCTCTTCGTCTTCGTCTATATCTATGACTACGAAGTCGACGGGAAAATAGAACTTACCTACTTTGATGAGCACGTCCTCGACCACTCCATACGGGTACCTTATCGATCGATCAGCCAGCTTAAGTGTCATGAATGTGGGACTCACCTCGCCCAATCCAAGTTTCCTGAAAATAGACAGAGGCATTAAATTGATACTCGCCCCTAAATCACATAAAACTTTATTAAAAGAAAGATCCCCAATTTGAATAGGGATAGAGAAACTCCCTGGATCTTTAAGCTTCTGGGGCAACTTATTCTGGAAAATCGCGCTGCACTCTTCAGTGAGTGCAACGGTGGCCTGATGATCGATTGCCCTCTTTTTGGATAAAATTTTCTTCATGAACCTCATGTATGAAGGCATTTGTGCCAATGCATCTGCAAAAGGGATGTTAATAGTTAACTTTTTAAAAACATCAAGAAATTTAGAAAAATGAACATCATCCTTGTTTGCTTTCAATCTGCTCGGATAAGGCACTCTCGGAATTTCCGGCTTGACCGGTGGTGGCTCTTGCTCCTTTACTTTGCTCTCGATCTCTTTCTCTTCCCTCTTACGCTCCTCGTCAGCCTCTAATGCATCCATATCAATGATCTCCACATCATTCTCGGCTTCCTTTGCTGGCTCCTCATTCAACTCCTTGCCATCTCTCAGATAGATGGCATTGCAATGTTCTTGATTCCTCTTTTCAGCCATACTCGGAAAACTACCGGATGGTCGGGTTTGTAGGGCCTCGGAAATCTGCCCCACTTGCCTCTCGAGAATCTTGATTGCAGCCGTATTCTGATCAGTTGCGGCTTTTACCGTGTTCACCGTGTTTGCCAGCTCTCCGACCGTGCTGTCCATTTTTGTCATGAACTTCATGAGCATATCTTCCAATCCCGGTTTCTTCTCCCCGGATGGTCCCTCGCTCCTTTGGTTAAAACCTGGAGGACGGTAAGCAATATTAGTATTGGAAGAGTTTAAAGAGTTAGAGAAATTACCTGGTTGTTGACCCGACTGATTCCATGAAAGATTGGGATGCTTTTTCCACCCCTCGTTATAAGTGTTGGAGAAAGGGTCGTTTCGCGGCTGATGGTTGCGGTTTTGCATAAAATGAACCTGTTCAGGTTCCCCTAGATTGCTTCCCTTCATACGGTCCGTGATAAAAGCTAGTTGAGCTTTTATCTCTTTAAGTTCATCTGACTCTTGAACATTCGCTACTCGTGCGATGGACGATCGTGGAGTGGAGTAGCTATGTTCGGCAAGGTTCTCGATCAGCTCGACCGCTTCTTCATAGGTCTTGTTCATGAGTGCTCCCCCCGCTGCAGCCGTAATATCATTCTTGAATTGCGGGTGAAGGCCTCCAAAGAACGTTTGGATTATGACCCACCCATGAAGACCGTGATGTGGACACTTCTTCAACATGTCCTTATAGCGCTCCCAAGCTTCATATAACGTCTCTTGGTCCCATTGCGCGAAGTGCGTGATGTCGGCCATCAATTGCGCGGTTCTTCCCGGTGGGAAGAATTTCTGGAGGAACGCTGCCTTCAGTTGTGCCCAAGTGGTGATGAGATCTGATGGAAGGCCCTCTATCCAGATTTCAGCTCTACCCTTTAGGGAAAAACTGAAGAGTCTTAGCTTAATCGCGTTCTCTTCCATCCCGTTGATCTTGAACGTGTTGCATATCCGTTCGAAGGCTCGTAGATGCGCGTGGGGGTCTTCAGTTGGTGCTCCCCCGAACTGATTCTGTTGTACCATTACGATGGTACTCGGCTTGATTTCGAAGTAATTCGCAGCGGTGGTTGGTGCTTGAATTCCTATGCTTGTCGCCGCCACGTTCGGATCGGCGAACGACCGCATAGGGCGTCTCGCTTCGTCGCCCATGAGTACCTGAGAAGAAAACGAACAGACTTAGCAATTCAGAAATTAAAGGTATGAAATAAAATATGAAATAAATAAAAAAATGTCCAATCTAATAATGCTTATAGATGGTAGTGCTATTAGTTGCAACTAGTTCCCCGGCAACGGCGCCAAAAACTTGATAGGGCGAGTATCACCCCTCCTAAATCTAACCGCAAGTGTACGTTGTCGAAATCAAGTAATAACGTACGGTAAGTACGAGTATCGAATCCACGGGAACTAGGAACTAAGTATCACAATTACTATAAACTCTATTAACTGAACTGTCGATATTGAGAGATGGTTGGTTTATAAACTAATTAAGTGCAATAACTAAAGAAATCGCAAACGGAACAATAGACAGCTTGAGGAAAATTCAATAGAGAAAATAGTTGAGGGTTGGAAATCCTAAGGTTTTACACATGCAAACACTTGACTCGAAACAATTACCAGTTAATCCATCTAATGATTCCCAAATCTTTTAAGATCACCGTTGTTCTCTTTTGAGCAACACGGGTTTTATTTCAAAAAGGACAGGTTTTATCTTTCGATCTCAACCTATGGATTTCAAAATACATTAAGCACAAGATTTATGTTGAGCGGCTAGGTTTTATCTCTCGATTTCCAACTAACGGTTCAATTGGGACTAAGACTTACTCGATATATCTCTATCACCGATTTATCATTTTAGGCATGCAATTCCTAGTTCTATTTAACAGTTAATTCTCTCGAACTCAACTGAAAATAACAAAACAATTGAAAGCTAGCTAGACTCTCAAAAGCATCAAACACAAAATCACATGCTTCATTAATGAGGAAAAACTGATAAAGTGTCAAGTCAATTATTCACATGCTTACAAACCAAAATCATTCCAACCCCCAACATGAACAGGTTAGTTCATGCCGGTGGTGGATTCAAACACAATAGAAAAGGATGAAAACGAGTATGTAAACATGATAAACGAAAAAGATGAAATCGTGATGAATGTGATGACTCCCTTCTATCGTGCTCGTATCTACTTCGCGTGATGAATCGCTCCTCGTTTGAACCTCTATCGTGCCTCCAAAGACCCCGAAAAATCTCCAGAAATCGCCCCCTAAACTGCTATGGCCGTCCTCGAAAAGTTGCGCGAAAAATGACCTAAAATCTACAAAAAACGACTTTTATTTCTGCGTGCCGCGACTTGTGCCGCGGTTTGCAAACCGCGCGCCGCGATTTGGGAAAACTGCACGCCGCGGTTTGGGAACAGCGCGCCGCGGTTTTGGGCTAGGATGTCGGGTTTCCGGTGGGCTTCGTTTTGGCTCTCTTTTGGACTCTTTTTAGCTTATTTTCTCGAGGATTACCGCCTTTTAGAATACCTGCACATTCCACTCGATAAACCGTAAAATACACGCCTTTTTACTTGAACACAAGCCAATCTCATTGGTTTGAGAACCGAAAATAACGCCAAAAAGTGGCGTTATCAACGGGCCCGGGGTGTGACTGACTGAATGTCTCCTTGGCACGGTTGAAGGGGCGGGATTTGGACACTCTCCACGAGTGTGTCCTACGCATTGGCACCGAGTACAACTTCGTTGTATCGAACTTTCACCACGTGATGGACGTCGGTCGTTCTTTCTCGGTCTCCCGGCTCTGCTCTTATCCATTAAAGGTGGATAGCATAGCGGAAGCGGGTCGGGTGGATACACCCATGCTGTAGGGGGTCCAGCTGGGTTTATTACCTCCACGTATGTTTTCCGGTAATATTCGGACGTGAAGAAAGGTACAGCCAAGTCGCTGCAATCTGTACGACCCATATATCTTGCTGCAGCGATGGCATGGCCACACGGTAACCCAGATTTATCCCATTCGCGACACGAACAAAAGTGGTCTTCCATATTCACAATCGCGTGAATATAGTCATCATGCACCTCGTACTTCCCATACCCGATTGCTCTTACCGGCCATGTCGCTGCACGACGCGCCCTGTACTGAACGATATTCTCCGCCGTTGGTGTGAGTGCATTTTGCATCTCAGCTCCTTTTAGGCGTCGAATTTGGTACCACTCTTGTTGAAAGGCTCGAAAGTAGTCCATAAGATTAACAATCGGACATCTACGCGCAAAACGGGAGAGTGCATTCACAGACTCTGCACTATTCGAGGTCAGAATGTCATACCGTTGTCCAGGAAAATGGGCCGCAGACCACCTCTCCGGTCCAGCATCGTCAAAGACTTTGGCTGCTTCGTCGGCACTATATCGTAGCATATTCATGTACTTGTTAAACTCCCGATCCGTATATGCTCTGCATGCCGCCCAATAGACATCCTTGTAGGTGGTAATACGTTTGTCCTTGGATTTGGCGTTCATCTCCAAATGTCGACAGCATATGGCTTGAGGGGCGTTTGGGTACATGGCAGAGATTGCGGCGCTTATGGAAGGAGCCCTGTCAGACATAAACACCAACCCTTGCGGGTCTCCGATAGCTTGTCTCAACATGGACATAAACCAAGTCCACTCGTCCCCGGTTTCAGACTTGCCTACGCCGAAAGCTACTGGAACGATGGAGTTATCCCCGTCCATGGCAACCGCGAGGAACATCATACCCAGTAACGGCCCTTTAAATGGGCTGCGTCTATTATCAGGACACGACGTAGATTTGCCAGAAATGTGCGGATCTGCAAAAACATAGGTGGTTTTCATTTGTAAATGTTATAGTTTATAATGTGTAAACATATGACGTGTTAAAATACGTACCGCGGGTCCAAGGGCCACGAAGCACATCTCAAACCGTCGACGTGAATCGGTCCGTAGCTGCGTGACAGTACCAGGGTTCTACAGCTGCAAATTATATAAATATGTCGGGAGTCGTTCATACGACTCCTCAAACGTGCCTCTCACCATAAACAGTGCATGGCATCGCGCATGCCAAGCTTGGTGGTAATCAATCGTGACGCCGAACTGCCGGTGAACATCGTGGACGATGTCCTTTGGAAGCAATGACCTGCTAACATCAAGAAATTTGTTTTTCAGCATCGCACCCAAAGTCTTTTTGCCGGCTTGTTTGTGGTGGGGATTAAGTTGCGTCCTCGTACAAGTGTGTACGTCGTGCAACTTTTTAATCATTATCGCCCCTCCTTTGGGACCCGTGTGAATCGCGTACAACCTCCACTCACACTTTTCTCTGGCACATTCAACTACGTATCTGTTTTTGTCAGATTTCCGCGCGTGACTTTGGAAACCCTCTTCCAAGAACTTGAGTCTGATCTGACTTGCCAAGAGATCCTTCGAATCGAATATATGACCTGCTTTTAACCTTTCACTGCGAATATAAGGTGTAGGTTCGTAGGTTTGTGTCTGGGTATGGGAGTCTGGAAGAATAGGGGGCATATCAAAAAAGTCATTTATCTGACTACATGATTTTCTACTAGGGGTATATTCTTCGTGATCATCATTATCGGTGTCTGATCTGTCTATTTCAGAATTACCCGTTCTGAAAACGTGGGTTTCGTCATCAGCATCTCCAGCAGTACGCCCTTCGTGTGGTTGTGGTGGTTGTTGTTGTTGAGAATCAGGCTGCTCTATTTGGAGGTCTTCGTCGTCGTCACCGTCGGATACGCCGGGATACACAAAAAGTAATGGGGGCCTTTCTGAATCGACTGCAAAGTGCAGAAAAGTAGAGATATCCCCATCGTTGGATAAATCCACAAATGACTCATCGCCATTTTTAAACACTAACTTGCAAACAGTAGAAGAGTTGATTCCACATTTTTGCATGGCGTATGCAAGAAATTTCTGATAAGTATAGTTTACTGGCAATTTTACACCATGCTTAGATTTATAAGCAAAATTCCACTCATTGTTATCTTGCTCCCATTCACCATCAAAACAGAAATATAGCTTAGATTTTGCAACAGATGAACTCATTTTTTCAGTAGTATCTCAAACACAAAATATTGCAGAAAGAAATCAAGAAAGAAGTATGAAATCGGTGTGTGGATTATGGCTTGCATTGTACATCTATTTATCAATGAAATAACCAACATTGATGACAACCAATCTCTCATTTCATCCACAAACTGGTATTCCAAAAACACTGATTTAACATTGATTCAAACATGCAAATGAATTTCAACCACAAATCGGTCTTCAAAGTACAATAATTGTGGAAAAAAACAGTAAAAGCATGCAAAATTCGTTTAAGTACAGGGGCTGAAAGCGTAAATTTTCAGGGACCAAAAGTGTAAATTTCCAGGGACCAAAACTGTAAAATTTGGTCCATCGCGGGCAGCGATCGCGGGCAGGGGCCAAATGTGCACCACGGCCAAAGTTGAGGGGCTCCGCGAAGAACTTTTGGCCAAAGTTCGTGCCACGTCATCCCGCGATCGCGGGGGTCAAAGGAAGTCAAACGCGGGCAGGGACCAAAACTGCCAACACGGGCATTCTTGAGGGGGGAAATCTGGACCGCAGGCATTCTTGAGGGACCAACGCGGGCAAAGTGGGCATAGTTTGGTGACACGTGGCCTGGGGCCCGCGATCGCGGGCTCCATCGCGGATTTTTGGGGCATTTTTGTAAGATGGGAGAGATTTGTGGCATTTTGGTAAGTGATGGTCAAACTTAGGGTATTTTAATTAATTTCCCTTATATTAAACTCAAACCATATTTTTCATTATTATTTTCATTCATCTATATTTATACTATATTATAGCATTTATGAAAAACTCTTAAAAACAACCTTTAAAGCTTCATATACTGCTATTTAATGCTAATTACGTAAAATATTTTAAAAACAACTAATAAAGCTTTATGTACCGCTTTTAATGCTAATTACTTGATTAATATTTATCTCTAACAACCTTCAAATTCTTAAATCGTGGACTCTTATTAATTAATCTCTATCTCTAACCACTTTCAAATCCTCAAATCATGAAATCCTTAAAAAGCGTCATTCTTTAAACAAATTTATATGAAAACATGATCTTTTTCTCCAAACCACACATTAAAATAAAGTAGAACATTAAAATCAAGATATATCGCGCTGCATTGCACGAGTAGCCTTCTAGTTACCTTTCAATGCATTCGACAAAACACCCTCCTTAACTTTTAGAGTAAATTATGGATTTGGTCCATGTGATTTGTTGGTTTTTATGGATTTCATCCTTGTACTTCATTTATTACAGAAATGGTCCCAATGGTTTGCACTTTCCATTAGATTTGGTCCCTCGACCAAAGAAGAAAGTAAAGTCGTTGGTTTAAATGAGAGGAAAATAGTGAAATGACCAAATTGCCCATCACGTGAGAAGCACATGAAGCCTTAAACGGCCATTTGTTAGACGGCGTTAGAGCTTTGGACCACTTTCAGAGCAAAATAAGAAGACCAGGGACTATTCTTGCACTTATTGAAGATATGGGACCACTTTCGGTGATTTTGGTATACACCAGGGACCAAAATTGTAGTTTACTCTAAAAAATATGGTGTTCTTCATGTTCTTCATATGTTGATTTAGGGTTTATTTTATTCATAAAGAAGATGAAGATTCAAGAAAAAAATAAAAAATGGTTAAATAATGAAAAGACAAAAATACCCTCGAGCTTAACGGAGTAGTTGGACAGACGTTAGGGGTAGGGACCAAATCCAATGGAAAGTGCAAACCACTGGGACCATTTCCGTAATAAATGAAGTGCATGGACGAAATCCATAAAAACCAACAAATCACAGGGACCAAATCCGTAATTTACTTCAACTTTTATTAATTTTTGGGCCCTGCCTATGGGATTTGAGAGTGGGCCTGGCCCATTCCTGGCTCCACCTGGCTTGGGGTTTTACGATCAAAATTCAGTACTTCCACACAATCAAATATTCATATTCCGGTACACCGAATTTCACAGGATTCTCACCGATTTGTCGCTGGCCGGCGAAGCACAAACTGAAAGGGGAATATCCGACGCCGTTGCCGGCCGGTGTTATACTGTTTCAATTTTAATCAAAGACAACTATATTGATTTCATACAGCAATGGAGAAAACTGGAGCGCTATTGATTCTATATGGTAGTGAAACCGGCAACGCGTTAGACGCAGCAGAACGAGTAGGTCGCGAAGCTGAAAGAAGAGGTTGTCCTGTTCGTCTATCTTCCCTCGACGAATTTCACCCTGTAAGTCTAATTTATGCAATTACACAACCATCTTCTTCAGAAACGGTACTTAATCTTAAAATTATTTAGTTCATGTATTTTGTTGCAACCAAGTAGCTTAGGAATCTTGTTGGTCTGTGTTTCTCGTTTTTTCTTTATTGTTGAATGTGTTAATGCATTTAGTTAATTGGGGTTTGGTTCATAGATTTGGAAGAATCTGATGGAATTGGAATGTTGAATTTCTTTGACCAAATTCCATTCCCTCTTTGCTTCATTCTTTTTTAGGGAAGGAATCTCAAAATCCAATGACAATTTAGATGGTAAAACGACTGTTATGGAGTTATACACACATACATGGCTGATTCAAAAGCATCATGCATGATCTTGTTCTAGTTTTCGGCCCTCGTTTGATCTTCGTCACTATTGTAATTTTCCCACTAGGTGATAGTTCACTGGGTCTTGGTGTCTCTTGAAGCATTAGGTTTTATGTTTGAATCCCGCTAGGTGCTATGAAAATATTACTATCAGGGTTTAAATAAAACAAAACTTTTTTTTAATAAAGATCAATACTTTATTAATAAAAATTGAACTTAATGAAGATGAAAACTTTATTAACAAATGTCGAAACTTTATTCACTATAAATTGATAAACAGAAATTTGAACGTAAAAAACCGGGATTTATACCGCAACAGTTGAAAGTTCAATGTAAAGAAAGGAGTAGAAGAAGGCTGTTCACGAAGGGAACGGAATTAAATACAGTGCTGAAAATTAAAACGAACCTGGAAATCGTAGATGATGTAGAACAAATCACACGGATAAATATAACCTTGTTCTTAAAGGTTTTATACAACTATTTGATGTTGTGAGTATCTCAGTTGCAATGCCCTACGATTTGATGCAATCAAAATCCAAATGCCAACAGCATAGACAATCGAATTTATGCAAATCAGATGCAAAATATCGATGGTAGAACAGAATTGCAGAAATGAGCGGTAGAGAGAGCAGATGCAGAGAGTAGGGAGATCGTTTTTTCAGTGTGTTTCTAGGATAGGCCTACACCCCTTTTTATATTAGAGATGTGATCGGATAACCACCTGATTACATCCCTAAAATTGGGGTTTCTTACCAAGAATCGGACCTAATAGTTACAGTACTTGGAGACTAAGTTGAACACTAGTTAAATAACTCTTTTAATTAATCTGTAATCTCTCTAAACAATTTTATAAAAAGAAAGCTTAAGAGCTCGGGGGGAGGCTCCGATGTATCGTGAGCCACTCGGCGAATTATGCGACCCGCATTCTCGGCCATGGCCACGCACTCACATGTGCATTGCATTTTCATAGGACCCCCAACATAAGCCCACAAAATCATTCAAGACCCACTTGAATTTAAAAGCTTATAAAGCCGTTGAATGTTCGCATTTCTACCAATGTGTGATGGAAGAAAACTTCCAAACTCACTATTTCAACATAAATCTCCAACAATTTCCTAAGGGTGCATAAATCAACCCCATGTACTAGTTGGGCAAAAGGCATTGCATATACCTCAACAAAAGTAGAGATTTCAATGTGATCGTGGGTGGATATATCTATAATTATAAATGGGAAAGTCTATCTTAAACGACCATTACTTTCACCTTCAAGTTCATTATGCTTTTAGGCTTTAAGGTCTTGAGCTTTTTTCACTAAAGGGAATGACACTATTGGCAGAGCAGATATCTCTAAAGTTGGGTGACTATTATCTTAGCAATTTTAAAAAAAGATACCATGTTAAGACAAGTATCTTATTTCTTAAAATGCGGACTCCGATTTTTCCGTTACTAAGTGATCGTTCTAGTTTGAAAGGCAAGTTTGGGTATCAATCTCGCTTGGGTGAGTTCTTCATCAGCCTCTTGTGGGTTACAATTCTGGGTGAATGTACTTTTCAGGAAGCAATTCCAATTTAAGACATCATTTATTGTCACTAAACTTATTTCTTCTATAAAGATCTGAATATTAAAGATAATTGTGTTTTTTTAATACTCGTGGGCAGGGGCGGAGCCACCTTGGAGCCAGAAGTGGCAGTGGCTCCCCCTCATACTCCCTATTGGCAGAGCAGATATCTCTAAAGGCACTCCCTAGATAAATTTTCTGGCTCCGCCCCTGCTCGTGGGTTTGTACATTTTATCACACACACTGTAATTGTTTGTTTTCTCCGTTTACATATTTTAATCAATGCGTTATGTGCTTTTGCTATGCATATTGCTTGTGGATTACGTCAGAGCTCCTTACCTAGTGAAGAATTTGTAATTTTTGTAGTCTCCACGACTGGACAAGGGGATACCCCAAACTCCATGAAGGTTGGTTATTGTTAGCGCTTTTGAGTCTCAAAGGTTGCATTTTTTAGCGTTTTTCATTTTAATTCCTGACAACCCATGTTTAGGCATTTTGGACGTTTCTTTTGCAAAGAAGTTTAAGCCCACAATGGCTCCAAAACACACACTATGCGGTGTTTGGATTGGGGGATTCAGGTTACCAGAAATACAATGTAAGTTGATTTAGTTCCAATTATGTGATCTAGTTACAATATTTGGTGTCTATTATTATATGTAAAGTTTTAGATATTCAACCTCATGAAATATATTTGTACTAGTAAATTGGATATATTTGAGATTATGTTGTGCAATAGTTTACATGTGTTATTTTGATTCAGTTTGTGGCAAAGAAGCTTGACAAAAGACTTGCAGATCTCGGGGGTAAAACAATCATGGAAAGAGGTTTGGGAGATGATCAACATCCTTCAGGGTATCTTTCTTTAAAATATTTTTCTTGCTTGAAAAAATATTTATAATTTTTGAAAGGAAGAGGGATGGAGTCTTATAATTTTCTTTAAAAAATCCCATTAAAAAAATATTTTATGATTTTTGAAATGGAAAATATTGCAGGTATGAAGGGGCCTTAGATCCATGGATGTTCTCTTTATGGACCATGTTATATAACGAAAATCCACAACTCTTCCCAAAAGGTTTGGATGCTTTTGTTTCTAATCTAAAGATTCTCGATCAACCCAAAGTAGATATAACTTATCTTGACTCCGATGGAGGGTATTCACAGTCTTCAGGGCAAATTGGTAATTAGCATACTTTGTCTCGAGTTCACTATTTTTTTTAATTTAGTTTATCACTTCTTATGCCACCAAAACCAGTTTATTAATTATTTCAATAATTTGCTAATAAATTGAACTTTTTGTTCACAGATTTGAAGTCACTTGAGAAGGAAATAGTGAGGTCTCGGTCAATGTTGTTCGGAAAAAAGTCAAACGACAAGAGTAAACTTGACTGCTTTTTGACAATGGTAGTGACGGAATTCCCTAGTATCTATGTGCTTGAAGTATTAATATTTCCGAAACTTTTTTGTCAATGAATGACAATTTTTTATGAATTTCTGTTTTCAGTTTTTCTCATCATGCTACTATAATTTATACCATTGTTACTGATAAAGGTGAAAAGTTATTCAATAAGCCGAGAAGGTTGCAGCAAAGATGTACGGCATTTTGAATTTGAGGCTCTTTCATCTGTAAGTACGCCATTATTAAGCTCTTTCAACTGTTTCAGAAACAGAATCCCGCTGATAAATTTGTACGAATTTGCTTCTTTCAGAATATCGAGTATGAAGTTGGCGATGTTCTCGAGATTCTACCTGGACAAAGCCCTGAAGCTATAGATGCATTCATGAAGCGGTGTAATTTAAACCCTGAATCATATATTATTGTAAGCATTTGTTTCTATATATCCAAGTTATTCCTGTTTTTCACATGGATTTATTTTGCTTATTCGTAGAATAGTTGTGCATATGATATATATATAGATTTTGGATTTCAGGTTAAGCCTAGAAATAAAGAGGATTTTCTCGAGGATGTTGTAAATGCCTCAAAAGGTCCCATAAAGTTAAGAAGATTTGTCGAGTTGAATATGGATATTGCCTCAGCATCACCCAGACGTTACTTCTTTGAGGTAAAGTGTTTGAATAGATTTTATGTGTAACTAAATGACGATTTTACCCTTGATAACAGAGACAATAATGAATTTCTTGTAGGTGATGAGTTTTTTCGCTACTGCTGAACATGAGAAGGAGAGGCTCGAGTATTTTGCGTCACCCGAAGGACGAGATGATCTGTATCAATACAACCAGAAAGAACGAAGGACTGTTTTAGAGGTAGAATTTCAATACTCACTTTATTATTAAGGGTAAAGCTGTCACCTTTGGGATGAAAGTGAATGTGCTTACTCGAGTTCCGTCATTGTGCAGGTACTCGAGGATTTCTCGTCTGTGCATATGCCATTTGAGTGGTTGGTGCAGCTGACTCCTCCCTTGAAAACACGGGCATTTTCAATTTCTTCGTCTCCTTTGGTTCACCCTAATCAAGTACACCTCACTGTGAGCATAGTTTCATGGACAACTCCTTTCAAGAGGAAACGGACCGGTCTGTGCTCCAACTGGCTAGCTTCTCTCGATTCTCACCAAAGTATGTAACCGCCCTTTGTTTCGATTTATTCGATTTATGTGTACCCTCTACACACTGGCACTATGAATAAGTTAAACCAAACGATCTCAGTTTATATCCTGAGATGTATACAGACGTGTCTCTACACACTAGCATTGTAAATAAGTCAAACCAAACGATCCCAATATATTCCACTTTCGAGCATACATGTTCGAGTATGTTTTATTAAAATTAACCAAAAGTTGCATACATCCCACATTGCAAAGTATGTTTTCATCACTAATGTTACTACATTGGTGGTATATATCTCTGTAAATGTTATTCTACATGTAAATGTAAATGCAAATATATATATATATATATATATATATATATATATATATATATCTAGAGAGAGGGAGGGAGGGAGGGAGTTTACCTAAAAAAATGGAAAATTGAGGAACACCCTGGTAGCCCTCTTGTGCATACAAGTAACTTAAGTTGTTTTTTGGTTTTTATGCACGTGTGCATGTTACAAATTACTTGTACGCAACTACGCACAAGTGCATACCGCCCGGTTGAAGGCCACCAATATATATATATATATATATATATATATAGGGTACAAATCAAATACAAACCATGTATTTGTTGCACCTCTTACAAACCAATTTGCATATATGCATATATGCATTATCCCATATGAATGTATGTCCATTATATGTATATTCTTGCACGTATGCATATGCACATTGTTCATATATGTACACCGGTTCTGCACATATGCACACTGTGGTTTGTAAGGTGTGCAACAAATGCAAGGTTTGCATTTTACGGAGAGAGGGAGAGGGAGAGGGAGAGGGAGAGGGAGAGGGAGAGGGAGAGGGAGAGGGAAACTGAGGGACACCAGGTAACCGTTCATCTGCACGGTATGCACATGTGCATACAAGTAAATTAAGTTGTTTTTCTAGTTTTTATGCACATGTGCATACCGTCTAGATGAACGACTACTAGTGTCCCTCAGTTTTTGCAGTTTTCTTCTGAACCTGACCCAATAATTATATATACATAATCCTATCCATATTTGTATTTTCACAAGCTAGGGTTTTCACTAAAACGACCGTTCTACTCTTGAGGGAGAGGTCACGTCTGCATGTATCGTATATCGTCGTGTCCTGGACCCCACCTCCAGGAGAGATATACCGGGTTCATTTGGTTGGTTTTATTCATATTTGTATTTTTAGACAAGATTGAACGGGTGAGAGTGAGGAGGAAGGTGAAAGAATCGTGGAAGATTTTAGGGTCTTAAATCTGACAGGGGTAGTTTAGTAATTTACCAATCTTGTCCTGTATTCATGAACAGGTGTCTGCATACCAGCATGGTTTCACAAAGGCTCTCTTCCTGCACCCCAACCCTCACTCCCACTCATCCTCATTGGACCTGGAACCGGTTGTGCACCTTTTCGTGGCTTCGTGGAGGAACGGGCCTTCAAAGATCGTGAATCCACACCAACTGCCCCAATTCTTTTCTTTTTTGGCTGTCAAAACGAGCATAACGACTTCTTGTACAGAGATTTTTGGCTTTCCCACTTGCAAAACGGTGGGGTTCTTTCGCACGAAAAAGGCGGGGGATTTTATGTTGCTTTTTCACGAGACCAACCACAAAAGGTGTATGTCCAACATAAGATGCGTGAACAGAGCGGAAAGATTTGGGATTTGTTGAGTAAAGGGGGTGCGGTTTATGTTGCGGGTTCTTCAAATAATATGCCGTCGGATGTGTTGGCGGCTTTCGAAGAGATCGTGGCTCGAGAAGGTGGCGTGTCGAGGGAAGATGCAGTAAGGTGGCTGAGGATGTTGGAGAAAGGTGGCAAGTACCATGTTGAAGCATGGGCTTGAGTTTACCTAATTATTTTTTATATATTATATATATTGTTAGGATTGGATTTCGGTGAGAAGTTGAGGTTAACGTGAGAAACGTGCGAAATGGTTATCATCCGTTTGATGAGAAATGGATGCACATTAGGATGAGATGCACCGGATCAATTCTCTTCTAAGCTGCAATTCATGGGAGGACATTTGATTAAAAGTGATCAACTGTTCAACTCTCACGGTAACCTCAATTTCTCACATGATCCCTTCCCTTCGCTTATATTGTTATCTTGTTATATATGCGATATACCAGGTTTGTTTGGTTTGAATTTATCTGATGGGAGTATGGGATTGATTAGATAGATGGTTTACCAAATTGATTTATTTGATTCATTTACTGACATTTTATTCATAAAAGGATCCATAGTTTTGATCATCAATTTTGATATTTATCTAATTGTGGTTTATTTATAATTTAATGATATTTTGGTTGTAGTATTTATTAATGTTATACTGTATATTATAGATTTTGGTTCTCAGATTTCAAACTTATTTAAAAAAGTTGTATAGGTTCTCCTTCTTTTGTTAATCAAAAGATTATTGTTAACTTTATTAATTAATCTCAATCATCATGCACACAACCACTATTTAACTTGTGGTCATGTTCACCAAGGAAAACATGTTTGTCACCTATGGACACATGAGTTGAGTGTAAAACATGATGAAGCAAACCCCTGAGTCCAACATATACCCTTTCTAACTTTACAAACCGCTGAGTCCAACATATTTATTGGCAATGAAGGTTAACAAAACATTAGACCTCCTAAAACATGGATCAGGCTCATGGGAAAACTTTAAAAAACATGGATCACTTGTGCATAAAAACAAAAAAATTACATAATTTACCTGTATGCACACGTACATACAAGGGCCACCAGGGTGTTCTTCAGTTTTCCGTTTTTTTAGGTTTAACCATATATTTAAACTAAAAACACATGGTGTAAACAACTAATAAATATAAAAGTATAGTTAAAAATATATATAAACTAGAAACATTGAAATAATAAATACACTTGAAGTATTCTATTTAGTGTTAAAAACAGTATAATAAACTAAAGATTAATAACTGTATACATCAAATTTGCATTATTATAATATAAGAAATGAAAGAAATGATATGATGATACTTGAAATGTAACGTTAATTGTTTTTGAAATAATATAGAAATTAGACTAAATTACATTCCCGGTCCCTGTGGTATGATAATATTTTGGATATAATCTCTAATTTGCATTTATTACACTGGGCGTCCTTGTGGTACGCATAAGCGCACGCGGAGAGTCCCTCCCTCTAACGCCGTCTACCTTGGCACCGTTAATTCATTTACGCGCCTAAAATTAGAGGGGTAAAATCGTCCAAGCCACTTTTTCCTCTCATTTTCGTATAACACTGAGTAATTAACGTAAGACGTTCATTTCTTTCTTTAATCCTTAAAAAAAACCATGATCATCTTCAAAACCCTTTTCTTCATCATGTTGATCGGAAAATCCAAGCAATATTCATCTCCATCGTGCAAAATGGGGGGGGGGGTACATTGTGGCAGGTTCGAAGCAAGGAAGATAACACCGAGTACATTGACGTATATGGTATGTAATGTAGTAAACACTTGATTGTCCCTCCTTTTTAGTATCCTGTGAAGCTTATCTTGGATTTGGTAATAACAAAATCGTTTTTTTCCCACAGAGTTGTACCCTATGTTGGTTAGCTTCAAGATTCATCATGGAGGGTTTTTCACTAAGAAACCTGGTAGGAGTTATCAAGAGGTAAGTTAACTTATGTTGATTTAGTAGACACAAATGTGTTCTCTATACATGAGTTGGATGCCATGATGATGGAAATTGGCTATAGACAACCAATTCCTACTTATTATCACTTTAGAATCCTTGGTTCGGACTTGGACTTTGGTCTAAAAGCCTTAGGAAATGATCAAGATGTGATAAATATGTTGAAGTATGTTCTTGGATGCAGAGTGTTTGAAATATACACTGAACAATGGAAAAGTAAAGTGGGTACTTATTTGACTAGTCCTAGGGGTACTAATGTTGTCATAGAAGAAATTGAAGAAAACCCTTCACCTGAGTTAAGTAGACTTATGAAAAAGGTGCATGAACGAGTTCCTAGCTCTTGCAAGAAGAGACTAATGCTTGAATGGCATAATATGGGGATTGGCAATAGTGATTAAGTCCAACATAATGACAGTGAGGTAGGTGATCAAGTCCAACATAATGCCAATGAATTAGGTGATCAAGTGCAACACCATGGCAGTAAGGTAGGTGACCAAGACAAAGATAATCATTTCAATGTTTTGGATGATCAACATAAAGGTCCTACTACTCCTGTTTTGGATGATAATCAGTTCAATGTAATGGATGATCAACATAAGGGTCCTACTAATGATGTTTTGGATGATATAAATTCAATGTTTTGTTTGATAAACTTGAAAGCCAAGGAGTATTTGGACAGGATTTTAATCCTTTCCCAGATTATGAATACAATTTTGATATAACTGAAAAGGGTGATGCAATCAGGAGAGTAATAATGAACAGAGTGATGAGAGTGAGAGTGATGACATTGATTACATTGTGGATGAAGTGGACAAAGTAGACATAGACATCAGTGCCTTTGACCTACACACGGATGTTGAAGCAGAATAGATTGGTAGGAGGGAGGAACAAGTGGTTGGAGAAGGAAATAATATTGTTGTTGATGCAGTGGACCATGATAAATCTGAAAGTAACACCGATGAATCAAATATGGAGATGGAAAGGAAAAGAAAGTTGAAACAGATTAGGATGGAAAGGGCTCAAAGTGATGTTGCAGAAGGGCCTCCTAGTTTTTATGTTGGTAAGGTATTTGGTACCAAAGATGGCATTAAAAAATGATTGATATGCATGCAATATTGACTAGAAGGAAGATTCATGTAATTAAGACTGATTCAATGAGGATTCGGGCTGTGTGTAAAGGTACACTACCATATTTGAATAAAGAAAGTCGATGTGGGCCAAGTCAAGGAAAAGAGGAATCAATCAGTGGGCCCTCATGTCCTTGGGTCCTGCTGATTTCAAAGGGTAAAAATGATTCCAATTGGATGGTCAAAACATATGTGGACACCCATAAATGTCTTCAAACAAGATATGTTAGGGCTTGTACAACTTCTTTCCTGTCCCAACATCTAGTAGATACCCTAATTCACAATCCAGATATCCTTGTCAAAACTGTTCAAATGGATATGCAGAAAAAGTATGAGCAAAACTGTTCAAGGATGAAATCACATCGAGCAAAGGCAATGGACTTGAATAAATTGCGTGGAGACTATGCTGAGTAGTACAAGACTTTGAGGGGCTACCTTCTTGAAGTTCAGAGAACAAATGTTGACATAACTGTGAAGTTGGAGGTTGAGGTGGACCCTAACCCATCAATTGAAACAAGAAGATTCAAGAGGGTGTATGTGTGTCTTGGGCCTTTGAAGAGGGGTTTCAAGGCTAGCATGAGGGATTTTTTAGGGTTGGGTGGAGCCTTCATGAAAGGTCATTTTTCTGGACAAATTCTCACAGTTCTTGGAATTGATTCCAACAATGGCACATACCCCATTGCATATGCCATTGTTGAGGCAGAAACCACTTCATTGATTAAGTTTCTTAGGAGATGATCTAGATCTAGCAACTAATTCAAACTTAACATTTATATCTGACAGGCAAAAGGTACTTTTCCATTCTATACATCTGTTAGTTATTATATTAGTATGATTGTATGTCTAATAAATATATATGTTTGTGTGACTTGTAGGAATAGTTCCTACAATTTCAGAGGTATTCCCTTTTGCAGAACACAGGTTTTGCCTAAGGCACATCCATGAAAATCTGAAACTCCAATGGAAAGGTAATTTGTACAAGGATCTGCTGTGAAAGTTTGCCTCGACACCCACTGTCAGGAGTTTGATTGTGCAATGGAGCATGTAAAGATGGTGAATCTTAACACATTTGAATGGTTGAAGCAAATACCCCCTCATCATTGGGTCAGGTCTCATTTTACAGGTAATCATGCTTATTAGAATGGTTTTTAAGATATGTTGCTTCATTTGGTAATTAAGACATGTTACTTCAATTGGATTCTAAATTACAGGAAGAAGTCATACAGATGTGTTGTTGAACAACATCTGTGAGGTATTCAACAAACAATTAGTGGAAGGAAGAGACAAACCCATCATCACCTGTTTGGAGTACATAAGGCAATACATCATGAAGAGAATTGCAAATGTGCAGACCCTAATTGACAAAGCAGAAGGTCCCCTCACTCCAAATGCAACAAAACTATTTGATAAGATCAAGAAGGATGTTGTGGATTACAATGTCATATGGAATGGTGAATGCATATACCAAGTTAGTGGTCCATGGATGGACCAATGCATTGTAGATGTAAGGGAAAAAACTTGTTCTTGCTATAAATGGGAGCTCACTGAATACCACGCAAACATGCTGTTGCAGCAATATGGAATATGCATAGTAATGGAGAACATGTTGAAATCCTTGAGAACTGGGTGCATCAAACTTATTGGTTGGATACATTGAAGCAGATGTATAGTTACAAGTTGGAACCTATTAACGGAAGGAAGCTGTGGGTGAAGTCTACATGCTCAACCACTTTGATTCCACCCACCCATCACACTCAAGTTGGTAGGCTAAATAAGAAAAGGAAGAAGGCTGTTGGAGAAGGGATTGACTCAGGAAGGAAGCTGAAAAGAGTTGGAAAGACAGTAACATGTGTGAAATGCAGGAAAGAAGGTCACAACTCTAGGACATGCAAGGGACAAGCCCCATGAATTGGTTCTTATGTTGTTTAATGATTTAACAATAACTTTTGGATATTAGTTATGCAAACAATAGCTTATGTTTAATGATGTTGGTTTTTGGATGTTAGTTTAATCAAACAGTAGCTTATGGGATCACCTATTTGGGTGTTAATTTTTGAATGCAAAACAGTAGCTTATGTTATAATTGAATCCATGTTTGTCAAAATTTAGCTTATGTGCAAAAGAGTAGCTTTATGCAAATTGTAATAGATGCAAACATTGTAGCTTTATGCAAATTGTTATGCAAATTGTAAGTTATGCAAATTATTCAAAACCTATGGAAATTGTAACTTACATTCAACAATCTGAGTTTAAACAAAACAAACTTATTACATTAAACAATTTGATCTTACAACACACAATCTGAGATTACATTAAACAACGCAAAACATTCCAATTGCCAAAAGTTACATCTAACCAAAAGTTGGCCTAACCAAAACAACCAAAAACTTACATCTAACCAAAGGTTGGCCTATTACAACAAATTAAGTCAACCAAAATAAAAAAAAACATTTCAATTGCCAACCATGTGAGACACAACAACAACTTAAGTGTGCGATTTTCTTGTTCCACCATGTCTTTCGACTTTAACAACCCTGGAATAATCATCTTTGACCGATCACACAAAGCTGGCTCAAACCAATCAATGAAACCGCAGTTTCTTGCCTATTTATCATGGAAATGAATTAAACGATCAATTAGGGCAAATCCAATCCGTGTTTGACAGAGATGAAGAAAATTAAATACCTTTCTTGAACAACAATAAAAACGTCTTTCTAGGTTTGAAGAGGTCCACGAAGTTTGAACAATTACATCTGATCCATAACTACATCTCTTCATAAGTGGCCTTGAAGGTGTTCGTGACTAGTTACCATTGTGAAACGGTCTGGAGTTAGCAGAGAAAGAGAAGTGGTGGAAGAAGAATGGATTGATTAAGTGATTTAAATGAGAGGGAAAAGGTGGATGAACGATTTTACCCCTCTGATTTTAGGCGAGTAGTGTAACACCCTAAAAATCAGGGCTAATTTAAACTTCAAATGAAACCAGTTATGACAAAATAGCATCCAAACTTTTATATAAGAGGAGAATTAACTATGAGGTTTCATAATTACAACATGGAATTTTCCCAATAACTTATTAATCTAATCATGTCCACTACAATTAGATTAACTAAGTTATCTAAACAATCCATCAAAAGCCTCCATGCTTTAGCTAACTCCTCCGCTTATCTCTTAAGTTGGATACATCAAAAGCTCTCGGCCCACATCCCATTTACTTCCTTGAGCCTGTACCTGGTAAGAAAATTTAATTTGAAAGATTAGGCTTACGCCTAGTGAGATCATCCAATTTCAAATTAAAGACGTTAACAATTTGAATAATATCTAATACATATAAACAAACCTGTTCTCCACCGTTCTTACCATACATATGCTCACCTCAACGACAGGATCATGCCCGATCCCATAAATATGACTAACATTCAGTAGGTCATATTATCCAAATCAAGAGCCTACTACGAATCTTTATAGATTCTAGACTATTGCTCTTATCCAAGAAATTACATATTGCTTTATGCCTATTTCTTGACCCAGAAGTAGAGATTACAAGTTACTTTATGTCTACCTCTGATCTTCCCATAGAAATCAGGAATTACAATTTACTTTACGCGTATTCCTTGATTTCTATACTATGAAATAGAAATTACAATTTCCTTTATGCCTATTTCTCATTTCATAACACCTTTACTAAATGGGAATTACAATTTACTTTATGCCTATTCCTCATTACAGGTCAACGAGAATTACAAATTTCTTTATGCCTATTCCTCGTTACAATACGTACCGTGCCTATGGATCCATTACACATACTATATACAATTATAGTATTCACTTAACCCCAACCTTTTAGCCTAACACACTAACATCCGACCGTATGTATGTTCAAGCTACTAAGATTGTAGTTCAATTTCTCAATCATACACTGTCCAAAAGTTATCAAAACTACAAGTTGTCAGATACTTAAAAGAATCCAGAATATCAATAGTGGCCAAACAGCTAGAGTTTCCGGACACCCCCAAACTATCCGGATAACAGAACTTCCCGGATACCCACACCTACCGGACATACTAATCCCATCCGGATACCTATCGGAAACATAAACAGTCTGGACAACAAAACTTTCCGGACAACATGTCTTTCCGGTCAATATGGCTTTCCGGATAATATCCGGAAACCAAGATAATCCGGATACCATCCGGTATCTAATTCATCCGAAAACTACAAACAATTAATACTTACCGGGTGTTCTTGCCTCGTCCGGACACCTTTGCACAGAGGTTTCCGGATACTGTTCTTTTGTCCGGAAACCTCGACCTGCAGCCTATTTTTACAGTCTAAATCCGTGTCTGTTCCATTCAGCTTGTTTCAACACATTCATTCAGTCCCAATACAGTTTATACACATATCTTAATGATTAATTTTACAGAAAACAAGGATTTAGGTCAAAATAGAGAATGAACTCACCTTTAAGAAAATAAACCCACTTCTCTTCACAATCTGGTTCCAAGCTGTTATCAATGATTCTGGAAACCAATTTCAATAAATAGATTGTTCATAACTAAACAATTACAACAAACCATATCTGAATCCATGGTGAATTCCTTACCAATTTTGAAGACAAAATCTTGAGTTTTCCTTCTTCTCTTCTTTCTCTCTTTTCTCTCTAATCTCTTTCTCTGATTTTCTCTAAACCGACCCAACACAAGAAAATGAGATATTTCTCAAATCTCAGCCTCTTATCCATACACACTATCACTAAATGACCAATCACACCTTCTAGTTTCTAACTTTACACAATACCATCAAACTTTGGTTATTTAACTTTTAACCCCATTGATTTAAATACTTGCAAAGATAACACAAACTTACAACTTAATTACAAAACAACTTCACTTATATTAAAATATAACATAATGAAATTTCGGGATGTTACAATACTCCCCAACTTGAAAACGATTTCGTCCCCGAAATCAAAGTTAGGTAAACATGTGAGGATATCTAGTCTTCATATCCTCCTCCGACTCTAACGTCATGTTAGCACCTCGATGATGCTTCCAGTGTACCTTTAACATAACCACTTCCTTACCACTACGTAACCTTCTAACCGATCTTTCCAAAATTGCTTCCGGTTCTTCTACACAACGGCTCTTCTCATCCACTCTCACGTCAGAAAGTGGAATCACATCAGTCTCTTCGGCTAAACATTTTCGAAGGTAACAAACATGGAAGGTATTGTGGATGCCTTCCAATTCAGGTGGAAGATCCAACTGGTAAGCTTGTAATCCCACTCGCTTAGTTATAGTGAAAGGTCCTAGAAAACGAGGACTTAACTTCCCACGTTTGCCAAACCTTATCACACCTTTCCATGGGGATACTTTAAGCATTACATTCTCCCCAACTTGGAATTCTTTCGGTCTTCTTTTCGGATCAGCATAACTCTTTTGTCGATCCTGAGCTGCTTTCATATGCTGCCGAATTTCTTTCACCTTGTCAGCTGTTTGTTGTACCAGTTTCGGACCAACAAACTGTTTCTCTCCGGCTTCTAACCAACACACCGGAGTTCTACATTTTCGGCCATACAAGGCTTCGAAAGGTGCTCTTCCAATACTAGAATGGCAACTATTGTTATACGCAAATTCCACTAAAGGTAAATGCGCATCCCAGTTACCTCCAAAATCCAATACACATTATCTGAGCATGTCTTCTAAAGTTTGAATGGTTCTTTCGCTTTGCCCATCAGTTTGTGGATGATATGCAGCACTCAAATTAACTTTCGTACCCAATTCTTGTTGTAGTGACTGCCAAAACCTCGAGGTAAACCGACTATCACGATCTGACACTATAGACACCGGTATACCATGTCTTGACACCACTTCATCAATATATAGCTTCTCCAGTTTATCTATTGGTGACGCTTCTTTCATAGCCAGAAAATGCGCACTCTTAGTCAATCGGTCCACGATTACCCATATAGTGTCGTTACCTTTTTGTGTCTTTGGTAACTTCGTCACGAAATCCATAGTGATCTTCTCCCACTTCCATTCCGGAATTTCCAAAGACTGAAAACTTCCGTAAGGCTTCTAATGTTCCGCTTTTACCAAAGAACATGTCCTACACTTCTCTACTATTCGGGCCACATCTACTTTCATAGCTGGCCACCAATAATGTAGCTTCAAGTCCCTATACATCTTAGTACTCCCAGGATGTATAGAATACTTAGATCTATGGGCGTCTTCGAGAATCAACTCTCGGTTTCCTCCAATCTTTGGTACCCAAACACGGCCTTGAAACAACTTAATTCAACGGCTATCTTCAATCAGTTGAAGATGTTGCTTGCCCATCACTTCTTCTTTCAGATTTTGCTCCCGTAAGGCTTCCGCTTGTGCCTCCTTTATCTTTTCCATCAAACTTGACGTCACGTCAATTCTAGCGTTAGTCGATTTCAAACACCCACTATACTCTTTTCTGCTTAAAGCATCAGCTACGACATTTGCTTTACCAGGATGGTAATGCAATTCACAATCGTAATCCTTAAGTAACTCTAACCAGCGCCGTTGTCTCATGTTCAACTCTTTCTGACATGTTGCAAGCTTTTGTGATCAGTATAAAGAATACACTTCGTTCTATACAAATAATGCCTCCACAGCTTCAAAGCAAATACGACTGCTGCTAATTCCAAATCTTGCGTAGGATAATTCTTCTCATGCTCTTTAAGTTGCCTTGATGCATAAGCAATCACTTTGCCATGTTGCATCAATACACATCCCAGACCCATCTTTGAAGCATCACTATAGACCACCAAATCTTCTGTTCCTTCTGGTAAGGCAAGAATAGGAGCTTCACATAACTTTTGACGTAAAGTTCTGAAAGCTGATTCTTGTTTCTCCGTCCAAACAAATTTCACGTTCTTTCGGGTTAACATAGTTAAAGCAGAAGCAATCTTTGAGAAGTCTTTAATAAACCTTCGATAGTAACCGGCTAAACCCAAGAAACTTCTTATTTCAGACGCGCTCTTCGATGTCTCCTAATTTGTCATAGCTTCTATCTTTGCTGGATCTACTTTAACTCCCCCCGAAGTGATCACATGACCTAAAAATTGTACCTCCTTTAACCAGAATTCACATTTCGAGAACTTCGCGTACAATTTCTCTCTTCTCAACACTTCTAAGACTTCACGTAGATGATATTCATGATCTGCTTCAGTCTTTGAATAAACAAGTATGTCATCAATAAATACAATGACAAACCTGTCCAAAAATGGTCGACATACTCTGTTCATCAGATCCATGAACACAGCAGGAGCATTTGTCAACACAAATGGCATTACAAGAAATTCATAATGCCCATACCTTGTTCTAAACGCTGTCTTAGAAATATATTCATCTCTTACTCGAACTTGATGGTACCCCGACCTCAAATCAATCTTAGAAAAACATCCCGCACCTTGGAGTTGATCAAACAGATCATCAATCCTTGGAAGCGGAAACTTGTTCTTAATCGTCACCTTATTCAGCTCACGATAGTCGATACACATTCTCATGGTGCCATCTTTCTTTTTGACAAACAAAATCGGAGCTCCCCAAGGTGAAGAACTCGGTCTAACAAAACCTTTATCCAACAACTCCTGAAGTTGAGTCATCATCTCTTTCATTTCGGCCGGCGCTAAGCGATACGATGCACGCGCTATCGGTGCCGATCCAGGGATAAGATCAATACGAAACTCTACCTGTCGTTCAGTCGGTAGGCCTGGAAGATCATCAGGAAATACGTCCGGAAATTCAGGTACCACCTTAATATCTTCCACTTGTTTCTTTTCCGACCTTACATCTAAAACATACGCCAGATAGGATGAACATCCTTTCAATAAACATTTACGCGCTTTTGCAATAGAAATTAACGGAACTTCCCCTTTTTGCTTTTCCCCAAAGATGAGTACATCATCCCTATCAGCCATCGGAATCCGTATTAATTTCTTTGCACAAAGTATCTCTGCCTGGTTGACTGTCAGCCAGTCCATACCCACAATCACATCGAATCCCCCAATTTCCATCAACAACAAGTCGATCGAAAATTTTGTTTCCCCTACTGAAATAAAACCACCATCTAATCTTTCACGAACTAAGACTTGACCCCCGTTAGCTACCTCAACTACTAAAACAGCTTCCAAGGTAGTGACAGGCATAACTAACTTGTGGTAAAACAACTTGGACACAAACGACAAATTTGCACCACAGTCAAATAAAATGCGCGCATGAATAGAATTTATGAGGAATGTACCAGAAACGACATCTTTTGATTCTTTCGCCTCTTCTGCCGTCATATGAAATGCCCGGCCTGTTGGTTTGGGAACATCTGTTTTCTTTCCTTGATCTCCGCCCTTCTTTAATTTCGGACAATCTCTTCGGATGTGTCCGGGCTGTTTACACTCATAACAGATCGGTCCTTGGACAGGTTAGTTAGCCGCTATATGCCCAGGCTTTCCGCATTTGAAGCATTCATTTCCGACTATCCGACACTGACCAAAATGTTTACTTCGACATTTCGAACACCAACTTTGTTCCCGGCAAGGTTCATAACGAACGTTCTTCCTAAATGATTTGGATTTTTGAGAGGAATCCGTCCGACCTTCCCACTTCCGCTTTTCTCCCACGTGTGTCTTTTCTTCTTTATCCTTTGCGTACACTTCCTCTATAACTTTTGCTTCTTCAATCGTCTCTCTCAACGTTGAAGCTTTTGAACTCCGCACCCTTGACATCATATCTGCCGGCAAACCCTTCAAATAAGCTTTAACTTTGTCTTTCTCAGTTGGAGCCACATGCCCCACTAAGTTTAGCCTCTCCATGAAAGATTCCGTATACTTCCTAACAGATGAAGTACCTTTCTTGAGAGTCCGAAACTCTTCTTCAATTCTATCCATCTCGTTTTCATTGTAGTATTCTTCCAGAATCTTCTTCTTGAAGGACTCCCAAGTCATAGCAGTCAAGACTGGAGCCGAGATTGTAGTCGTCACTACATTCCACCAAGTCAGGGCATTACCTCTTAACATTTGAGATGCAAATATGACTTTTGACTTCTCATCACAATCACAAGCTCGAAAAGCTTGTTCCATCTCCCTGATCCAGTTCATGCAGGCTACTGGATTATCTGCTCCTTTAAACTCTGGCGGTTTACAGCTTAGGAACATTTTGTATGAACATATTCTTTCAATTCTCCTTTCTGTCTCTGACCCGGGGTTACCAACTGGATTTATTACCCCAGTATCAGTTCCCGTTCGACGTAGCTCCGTACTTCGATCGTTTAATACTTTCATAAACATTTCGGCTTGTTTTTCCATCGTTGTATTCATCATTCTCGTCATGTTTTCCATCATACGAGATTCCATTGTCGATTCAACCGTTTCTTGACTGGCGGTACTGGCACCCGTTCTAGGTACCTGTCTATTAGATCCTCCCGCAAATTGTAATCGCGGAGGACTTTCATGAGTTTCACTAGTTCCAGGTCGCTTTTCTCCTGACCAATCCATTCCGGCCCTATCCATTGAAGAGATAGGAGACATTGGTGGCGTATTCACCATCGTTCTGATATAACTGTAACAACCCGATATTTCCAAATATACACATATAACATAAATTGCATAACGTCGTTACATAACAAAGATACATCATATATAAAATATGGTCCCCTAGTCTTTACAACCAAAATATGGTATTTCGTTACAAACTTTTCGCTAATTACATACACGATATTTAGTAATGAAACTATAACTACAAAACACATCTTAGTCTTCAAATCATAAGTCTTCACAAAAGCCATCCACTGATTATTTCTTTTACTTGCTCTTATCCGATCCACGCCCTGGAATACATATTTAAAACAAAATGAGGGTTAGACCTAATGGTCTAAGTGAGAAAATCCCTGTTTCTTTGAAAGCCCTTTTGCACACCACCATTCACATAATACAAACACCATTACCAGTTATGACTCAATCATCATGTATTTTCCCATCTCATTTTCTTGGCCATATTAGTTGGTTGCAAGCCAACTAATAAATTAACTTCGTTGTACGACAATTACAGCCAACAACGCTGTACGAATATTACAGCCAACACACTGGTCCTAAGCCCGGCCAACGTATTCTCATATAGTAGAATACTCCTTTAAATACAATATCTCAATATATTATATTTCAGACATAAACACATAATCACACCATTTATTAGATTCCCAATCCACACATAAATGTATTCCAGTTTAAAAACGTTTTAAAGTAAAACTCACTTGTTTGCTTAACAAAACTCTTCCCGGTCTTTGGCAACTGATTTAGCTTTTACCTCCGATTCACAGTATCTGAAACAAATAGGTACAGATATCTCTTTACCAAATAGAACACACAAGATTTACTAAAACCAAGAACTTTAGATAAATCTATCTAAGTCTTATTCTCAATTATTTCCCCCAAACCCGTACTTAAGTTAAGTCCACCGTATATTTAGTCCTCATTCATTCCCTATCCAAGAATTAACAAAACACAGGTTACTGGATACTCAAAAGCATCCAGACTCTCAAAATTGACCAAACAGCTATACTTCCCAGACAACACCAACTTCCCGGACAACACCAACTTTTCGGTCAACAAGACCAATCCGGACAGCATGACTTTCCGGACAACCTTAATAATCCGGACAACCCATCTATCCGGATACTACAGTAATCCGAATACTATCCGGTAAACCATTTCACCCGAAAACTTAGAGAAAATAGGACTTACCCGGTTAATCGATTCATCCGGATACCTGCAAGAAAGAACTACCGGACACTATCAACATATTACCCGGACACCACCCAAGAAACTACCGGACACTCTCATCTTATCCGGAAACCTCTGACTGTTCATCAATTTTCTACCCAGAATCCGACTAAATCAATACCAGATGTGTAATTGACTATTCTAATCCGATAGAAACCTTCCAAAAGCAATTACAAACATAAAATACAAAGGAACATACCTCAATTTTACTTCTAAGCATACCAATTTGAATCCTTAGCCACCAAACCTTTCTTCCTTCTTTTTCTCTTCTCAAAACACACACACACACACTAAGCTTTCTGGATGAATCTTGCTGAAATGAAAATATCTGATTGTCTAAAGGGATATTATCAAACCAAGTTACCACTTTAGCCCCTAAACTATCCATTAATGACCAAAACACCTTTAACTCCTAACTTAACCCAAACTTACCCTAAACTTCAAATTTTAAAGTTAACAAAATTTAACGGAACTAACATTTAACTAACGAACTTACCCGGGGTATTACATCATCTCCCCCTTAAAAGAATTCCATCGCGGAATTCGGTTAGGCAAAATGGTACGGGTACTTAGTTCTCATCTCTGATTCCGATTCCCATGTAGCATCCCGTCCCTTATGATGTCGCCACTGAACCTTTACTTGACTGATCTCCTTATTCCGCAAAACTTTGACTTTACTGTTAACAATGGCTTCAGGTTCCTCCACATAATTCAACTTTTCATCAACTTGCATGTCGAGTAGAGAAACTGTCTGATCTGGCGTAACCAAACACTTCCGAAAATTTGAAACGTGAAAAACATTGTGAATCCTACTTAACTCTGACGGGAGATCCAACCTGTAGGCTACTTCGCCAATTCTTTCTGTTATTGCATCTGGTCCAATGTATCTTGGGCTCAGCTTACCTTGTTTCCCAAATCGAATGACTCCTTTCCAAGGTGAGACTTTTAACATCACAAAATCTCCAACTTGGAATTCTAACGGCTTTCGGCGTCGGTCAGCGTAGCTTTTCTGTCTGTCTTGAGCCACTTTCAAACGTTCCCGAATCTGAGAAATCTTATCCGCGGTCAACTGAACTATATCTGGTCCTGCTAACTGTTTCTCTCCCACTTCGTTCCAACACAGAGGCGTTCGGCATTTTCTACCATACAAAACTTCAAACGGTGCCGCTTGTATGCTGGAATGATAATTGTTGTTGTAGGCAAATTCTATCAGTGGCAAGTGCTTATCCCACGATCCCCCAAAATCAACAACGCAGGCCCGTAACATATCTTCCACATACTGAGCAACACTTCTTTTCATTCCCGGCCACCAGTAGAACTGTCGTAGATCTTTATACATCTTATTCGTACCTGGATAAATAGAGAAACGAGATTGATGAGCTTCTTGAAGTACCCGATCACGTAAACCATCCAAACGAGGCACCCAAACTCTGTTTCCCAAACACAGTAATCCACGATCATCTGGTACAAGTGTGGCTGATATCCCTACTAACCGTTCTGGTTTCAAGTGCTCTTCTTGAAAGGCTTCTACTTGACACCTCTTCAATTCGTCAAAGATGTTAGGTAGAAGTTCAGCCCGTAGTGAAATGGCCTTTATTGTTCCACTCCTTTCTTGCCGACTCAGTGCATCAGCTACCACGTTCGCCTTTCCCGGATGATAAAGAATTTCACAGTCGTAGTCATTCACAAGTTATAACCATCTTCTTTGCCTCATATTCAATTCCCGCTGATCGAAAAGATGTTGAAGACTCTTATAATCGGTATAAATTTGACACTTAGAACCATAAAGATAATGTCTCCAAATCTTCAGCGCGAAAAAAACTGCTGCAAGTTCCATGTCGTGTGTAGAGTACTGCCGTTCATGATCCTTCAGTTGATGAGAAGCATAAACCATAACTTTCCCGCGCTGCATTAATACACAACCCAATCCCAGTTTGGAAGCATCACTGTAAACAACAAAATCATCAGGACCTTCAGGCAATGACAGAATCGGAGCGCTACAGAGTTTCTCTTTCAATATTCTGAATGCTTCATCCTGTTCTGCTTTCCATTCAAACTTTATATTCTTTCGAGTCAGTTTGGTCAACGGCGTAGCAATACGGGAGAAATCTTGTATAAACTTTCGATAGTAGCCGGCTAAACCCAGAAAACTTCTTACCTCGGTTGGCGTTCTCGGCGGTTCCCACTTTTCAATTGCTTCTACTTTCATCGGATCAACTTGAATGCCTTTTTCAGAAACTAAATGTCCTAGTAACTGAACTTCTCGAAGCCAAAATTCACACTTAGAAAATTTTGCATACAACTGTTCCTTTTTCGACAATTCCAGAATCAAACGAAGATGTTGGGCGTGCTCTTCTTTGGACCATGAGTAGATAAGGATATCATCGATAAATATAATAACGAATTTATCGAGATATGACTTACATACTCGATTCATTAAATCCATAAAAGCAGCTGGGGCGTTCGTCAATCCAAAAGGCATCACTAAGAATTCATAGTGACCATACCGTGTGCGAAAAGCGGTTTTCAGAACGTCTTCCTCTTTAACCTTCAGCTGATGATAACCAGATCTCAGATCAATCTTGGAGAAATAGCAAGCTCCAACTAGTTGATCAAAGAGGTCATCAATTCTGGGAAGCGGATACTTGTTCTTGATCGTGCACTTATTCAGTTCCCGATAATCTATAAACATCCTCATCGAACCATCCTTCTTTTTCACAAACAGAACCGGTGCTCCCCACGGCGAAGAACTGGGTCTGATGAAGCCTTTATCTGAAAGATCCTGCAGTTGTGTCATAATCTATTTCATCTCTGGAGGTGCCAGTCGATACGGTGCATGGACAACAGGAACGACTCCAGGAATCAGATCTATACCAAACTCTACTTGTCTAACGTGCGGAAGGCTAGTCAGATCTTCTGGAAAAACTTCCGGAAATTCACAAACAACCGGAATATCTCTCAGCTTATTCTTTCCTAGCTTAGTATCTATCACATAAGCTAAGTAACTCGGGCATCCTTTATTGATACACTTACGAGCTTTCAACAAAGAAATAATGCAAGACTGATGATTTCTACCATCACCATAAATCACTACTGGTCCCTTCTCAGGTAAGACAACATTTATCAATTTCTTATCACAAACTATATTAGCCTGATTCTCGGCTAACCAATCCATTCCCACTACCACATCAAACTCGATCAAGGCTATAAGAAATAACTGAATAGGTACCTCGTACCCATCTATGTTTATCTCACAACTATCAAATACCTCTTTAACCGGTACTTGATTATCATTCGTCGTATCTACCATTAACACATGATCTAACACTTTAGGCTTTAAATACATATAGGCAGCAAAAGAAGGCGACACAAACGATCGGTTTGCACCGAAATCAAATAACACTTTAGCACGTGTAGAGTTTATTAAGAATGTACCTGTAACCACATCAGGAGTCTCATCTGCTTCTTGCTCTGTCATCTGGAAGGCACGACCCCTTGCTCTTTGTGGCTCTGACCTCGGTACTACCGGTCTAACACCCGTTGGTCTTACTGATGTACCACCCTGTTGTACTCTCCCCAATGGACAATCGGACTGAAGATGATCAGGAGAATTACACGAGTAACAAAATCTAACTACTCGACAGTCTCTAGCAATATGACCGATCTTTCCACACTTATAACAATTTCGAGGATCAACCTGACAACTCCCTTGATGAAAACGGTGGCACTTTGGGCAAGGTCTTTCAACCGGCCGAAAAGGCGTACGACTATCGAATCTCTGAAATCTGGACTTCTTTAAATCATATTGTGGTCCTTCCCACTTTCTCTTCCCCACACTCTTATCACCAGTATCTCTCCCTCTATCACGTTCCACATTTTCTGCGGCATCAACTGCGGCTGAGAAGGTTTCCGGCCCCTTTGCAATCACTAGACTTTGGATTTCTGACTTTAATCCGAAGATAAACCTTTCCATCTTCAATGCCTCCGTAGCAACATAGTATTCAGCGAATCGTGACTTCTCCAGAAAACGAGCAGTGTAATCCCTGACTGATAAACCCCCCTGTTGTAGGTTCATGAATTCCTCTTCCAATTGCCTAACTGCGGCTTGTGGACAGATCTGTCTTTTGAAAGCTGCTGCAAATTCTACCCAAGTAAAAGTAGAATATACATCGGATCCCCTATAGGTAATGAGAGCTTCCCACCAGTTTAGGACATCTGCTTTCAACATCGCGGTTCCGTATAATACTCTGTCTTCCTCAGCACATTTACTGGTTTTGAATTCGACTTCTATCTCCTTCAGCCACCTCATGGCCTTCACTGGATCCCGTTCCCCTGATTACGTTGGAGGTTTATAGCTTAGAAACATCTTATAGTCACACATCCGTGGCACTGGTATAACAGTAGGTGTAATAGGCATCTCGTCTTCCAGATTAGGATTTGGTATTACAGTTTCATTATGGCGAGTTCGATCGAACATAACTTGTATACTTGCTTGCAGTCTTCCCATTTCAGCCGTCAGGTCGTCCCTTGTAACAAATTCTGTACCTTGCTGCTGAACTCTGCCTCCAGTTCTGCCCCTACCTCGTTCTCATCCTCTTCCCCTTGTCCCAATTGTTGGATTCGTTCTATTTGGGTTTCCTCCTTCCTCTCTATTCGTATTTTGAGTACCGTTTGCCATTTTATAGATTCAGACAAGGTTAATATACACATAAGCACATACCCCATATAATAAGGTATTCTAGTTCAAACATGTACCTGTAAGTTCATGATTACACTGGCCAGGTGTAATTTGAAATTACCTTACATGATGTTCCTTCTACCTTTTATACTTAGCATCCCAAGGTTCTAAATGTATAGGGACATCCTACTTCACATGCAGTTTAAGTCTAGGTACGGATACCAATACCTAAATCCCTTAAACTAGAGCTCTGATACCACCTGTAACAACCCGATATTTCCAAATATACACATATAACATAAATTGCATAACGTCGTTACATAACAAAGGTACATCATATATCAAATATGGTCCCCTAGTCTTTACAATCAAAATATGGTATTTCGTTACAAACTTTTCACTAATTACATACACGATATTTAGTAATGAAACTATAACTACAAAACACATCTTAGTCTTCAAATCATAAGTCTTCACAAAAGCTATCCACTGATTATTTCTCTTACTTGCTCTTATCCGATCCACGCCCTGGAATACATATTTAAAACAAAATGAGGGTTAGACCTAATGGTCTAAGTGAGAAAATCCCTGTTTCTTTGAAAGCCCTTTTGCACACCACCATTCACATAATACAAACACCATTACCAGTTATGACTCAATCATCATGTATTTTCCCATCTCATTCTCTTGGCCATATTATATGGTTGCAAGCCAACTAATAAATTAACTTCGATGTACGACAATTACAGCCAACAACGCTGTACGAATATTACAGCCAACACACCGGTCCTAAGCCCGACCAACGTATTCTCATATAGTAGAATACTCCTTTAAATACAATATCTCAATATATTATATTTCAGACATAAACACATAATCACACCATTTATTAGATTCCCAATCCACACATAAATGTATTCCAGTTTAAAAACGTTTTAAAGTAAAACTCACTTGTTTGCTTAACAAAACTCTTCCCGGTCTTTGGCAACTGATTTAGCTTTTACCTCCGATTCACAGTATATGAAACAAATAGGTACAGATATCTCTTTACCAAATAGAACACACAAGATTTACTAAAACCAAGAACTTTAGATAAATCTATCTAAGTCTTATTCTCAATTATTTCCCCCAAACCCGTACTTAAGTTAAGTCCACCGTATATTCAGTCCTCATTCATTCCCTATCCAAGAATTAACAAAACACAGGTTACTGGATACTCAAAAGCATCCAGACTCTCAAAATTGACCAAACAACTATACTTCCCGGACAACACCAACTTCCCGGACAACACCAACTTTTCGGTCAACAAGACCAATCCGGACAACATGACTTTCCGGACAACCTTAATAATCCGGACAACCCATCTATCCGGATACTACAGTAATCCGGATACTATCCGGTAAACCATTTCACCCGAAAACTTAGAGAAAATAGGACTTACCCGGTTAATCGATTCATCCGGATACCTGCAAGAAAGAACTACCAGACACTATCAACATATTACCCGGACACCACCCAAGAAACTACCGGACACTCTCATCTTATCCGACAACCTCTGACTGTTCATCAATTTTCTACCCAGAATCCGACTGAATCAATACCAAATGTGTAATTGACTATTCTAATCCGATAGAAACCTTCCAAAAGCAATTACAAACATAAAATACAAAGGAACATACCTCAATTTTACTTCTAAGCATACCAATTTGAATCCTTAGCCACCAAACCTTTCTTCCTTCTTTTTCTCTTCTCAAAACACACACACACACACTAAGCTTTCTGGATGAATCTTGCTGAAATGAAAATATCTGATTGTCTAAAGGGATATTATCAAACCAAGTTACCACTTTAGCCCCTAAACTATCCATTAATGACCAAAACACCTTTATCTCCTAACTTAACCCAAACTTACCCTAAACTTCAAATTTTAAAGTTAACAAAATTTAACGGAACTAACATTTAACTAACGAACTTACCCGGGGTATTACAATAACACAAAGAAATAACCATCAGAAATGGTTACATATAAACAGTCCGGACAACAAAACTTTCCGGACAACATGTCTTTCCGGTCAATATGGCTTTCCGGATAATATCCGGAAACCAAGATAATTCGGATACCATCCGGTATCTAATTCATCCGGAAACTACAAACAATTAATACTTACCGGGTGTTCTTGCCTCGTTCGGACACCTTCGCACAGAGGTTTCCGGATACTGTTCTTTTGTCCGGAAACCTCGACCTGCAGCCTATTTTTACAGTCTAAATCCGTGTCTGTTCCATTCAGCTTGTTTCAACACATTCATTCAGTCCCAATACAGTTTATACACATATCTTAATGATTAATTTTACAGAAAACAAGGATTTAGGTCAAAATAGAGAATGAACTCACCTTTAAGAAAATAAACCCACTTCTCTTCACAATCTGGTTCCAAGCTGTTATCAATGATTCTGGAAACCAATTTCAATAAATAGATTGTTCATAACTAAACAATTACAACAAACCATATCTGAATCCATGGTGAATTCCTTACCAATTTTGAAGACAAAATCTTGAGTTTTCCTTCTCCTCTTCTTTCTCTCTAATCTTTTTCTCTGATTTTCTCTAAACCGACCCAACACAAGAAAATGAGATATTTCTCAAATCTCAGCCTCTTATCCATACACACTATCACTAAATGACCAATCACACCTTCTAGTTTCTAACTTTACACAATACCATCAAACTTTGGTTATTTAACTTTTAACCCCATTGATTTAAATACTTGCAAAGATAACACAAACTTACAACTTAATTACAAAACAACTTCACTTATATTAAAATATAACATAACAAAATTTCGGGATGTTACAAGTAGGGACATTAACGGTGCCAAAGTAGACGGCGTTAGACGAAGGGACTCTCCGCGTGCGTTTATGCGTACCACATGGACGTCGAGTGTAATAAATACGAATTAGGGACTATATCCAAACTATCACCATACCATAGGGACCAGGAATGTAATTTACTCTAGAAATTGTTTAACTATTGGATGTTGGAAGAAAAAATATATTTGAAATAAAAAATTATCAAAAAAGAATTATTTAATCTTTGCTTTTATCCGATGATTGACGAACCAGCTCTGTCCCAGGTTCTCCCTCCCCCTTTGTACGACGCCGTTTGGTGGTTCTGCCTCTAATCACTCTCACCGTCGCCGGCTCGGTGGCTCCGGCGATCTGCCACTGTCCTACCCGTTGTCCGCTGCTGAACGGCCATTCCGCAAACCCTAGCATCGCATCACGATTCGCGGCCTAACGGTAATAGTTTCTTGTTAATCAGTAGTTCTCTATTTCAATTAACATCTATAGGAATCACTTGATTTGATTTTTATGAGTTTGGATATGTAAACGAAATTCTAGTGTATATGCGATTAAAATCGTTAAAATGCATAAATTGTACTGTCTTAGCTAAACCCTACAGGATAGTTGGAATATTTAGGTCTGAATTTTGGGGTTTATTGGTTTTCTCTAATTTGCTAATGCAAATAAAGTGGTTAGATAGTTGGAATGGTTAGTGTTTGTTTGATTTGATGGAATGTTTTTGAGGGATTTGAATGTGTAAGAAAGATTTAGAATATTTGGTTTGCAGGAGTTGGAATGGAATTGAATTCCTTTTTTTTTTCTAGTTTTTTTTTGGTTTGTAGGATTTGGAATGAAATTTAAACATTACGATTAGGGAAGATTTGATAAAAGATGCGGGAAAGAGATGCGATGGAAACAATTGAAATCCATAGAATTTGGATTTGAAATGAAAACCATCTCCAAGGGTTTTCTAAATCCGGCGCTTGTGGTATTTCATTGAAATCCCGGGATTTCGAATACAAACTTTCGTTCAAACCAAGCACAAAATTGGGATGGAATTCAAATCCAAATCCTTCAAATTCCTACCAAATCCCGCAAACCAAACAGGCCCTTTTCTCTTGTTTCATCTCAATGAACCTGCTTGTTTATAATTTGTAGGCAGATGTATCTTAAATTAACAAAGAGATTTTATTATTCCAATGATAATTTTAGGATTATAGAGCATTTCTTTATCAAGTGCAAGCATAAATGATAACCAGATATCGAACGCCAGAAAGACAAAGAACTACTACTGTATAAGGAAAATTAATGTTTCCCCATGTAAAAAATTAAAAGAAATTTCTTATCTTTCCATCAAATTGCTAAATGTTCTTAACTGCAAGTATATATAATATATATATATATATATATAAAAGGGTTGGGTTCCGGTGAGAAGTTTCTCACGCTTCTCACCGTTAACTGAACTTCTCACACGAACCTTCGCCTATATATATGTGACAAAAAAAATTAATTGTTTAGTTTTATCTATTTTTGTATAGTTCACATTTCACAAACCAATATAATTTTGCCACATTTTCTAAATTCATTTAAGTGTTAATCATCCCTCTCAATCCTTTCGTCTCCAACAGTTCATTAAGATGTTATCGTCATTGGGAATGAGTGTGAATTGCAATTGTTCTTACAAGCCCTCTACTGGTACAAATTTTCACGGGGAATCAGTCCTTCTGAACCCCTCCACCGTTAACTTTACCCCGCCAAAGCTCTCTGCCACCGCTAAATTCAGCCATGCCTCCACAAGATTTAGAAAGCCTACTCCTATAGCAGCGGCAGCTGGAGTAATTGCAGCAGAAACGCCAGTGGAATCTGAGGTCCACTTCTTTTCTCTATAATTCGATCTTCAAATTTCTATTTTTTGCCACCTATGCAGTGTTTCTCTAGCTGTATATGTATTAGGGATGCCTTATGAAAAATTGCAAGTGATACCCATGTGCATGAAACGTGGTGTTTCTCAAATTCAATTTGATATGAAGTTTGTTACTAATTTCAGACACATTTTGAATTTGAAGTTGATTAATATCCAAAGTCACATAGGTGAAATAGCAATTAGGGCTTTTTTGATAGAATGCTGTAAAAAGAATTGAGAAAATTGAAAAGTTGCATATGGGGTTGTGGGGTCAAATAATGATACATGAGAGTCAAGATTAATATGGTTTTGGAGGCATATATAACAAAAGTCCCCTTCTTTTACAAACCCAAGAATTCTTGCAAACGTGCACTGTATAAATACTGCATTTTCACACGTTTTGTTTCATATGTGAAACAACACATGAAAACTAGTTTGTAAGACTATCGTTTTTTGGGTTTATAAATGATTATGTGTCTATATAACAATGCAGCTATATTGTGTTTATAAATGATCGATGGTCCATTTGCAATGAAAAGTGAAGCACGATGTTTCTAAAAGTCAAATATATAATCTAGAAATTGGTTAAAACTTGTAGAAGCTTGGAGTGGTTGTGAAGGCGATGGAGAAACCTCGACTCGTGTTGAAGTTCATTTGGATGGAGAAAAACATTGGGTTAGCCTTGGACCAAGTGATTCCGGGATACGGAACCATTCCTGTGAGTCCTTACTATTTTTGGCCCAGGAAAGATGCTTGGGAAGAGCTTAAGATGATGCTTGAAAGTAAGCCATGGATTTCTCAAAAACAGGTAATTATTCTGCTTAATCAGGCCACTGATATCATTAACTTGTGGCAGCAGAGTGGTGGTGATTTACAGTAATTTGTTGTTGTTTACTGTTGTGGATTTATAGACTTTGATATTGTTCACAAATTGATAGAGATAAAATGTGATTCATTTTTGTGTTTTTTTTTCTTGGTTTTTTTGGATCTACTTTTATTTCGGGTTATTTAGGTAACGTTATGTTCTCGAAACCTTTGTTACGAAGGAAAGAAAAACAAAATAGAAGTTTAAGGAAATAGAATAGAACCTTGTGAAAAGATTATTAAAATTACAAAACTATCCGATCTTTCATTTTAAGTGATATGTTTTAAAGGGTATGTTTATAAAATGACATATTTTATGTCCTTTCTATCCTGTTCAAGTAAATAAAAAAATATATAATCCTTTTTATATTTTCCTTCTCTTTCGATAACACAGAATACAAATATTCTTTTCATTCCCATTCTTTTCTTCTCCTAAAATTCGGGCCCCCTTAAAGAGAGACTTATTAACGGTTGATAAATCGTAAATCTATGTTCAAACACTTTTCGTACAGTATTCCATACATTTCGTAACTTTTTTTCATAACTCATTCCGTAATCTATGTGTAATGGACCTATAATTGCCTTTTTAGTTTTAAAAGAGAAATTAATTAAAATAGTCATTTTACACGACCAAGTCCGGTCATGAGATTTAGGATGCACAAGCTAAACCCCAAAAAAAATGCCCCTAATACATTTATGTATTAATGTATATACATATAAAACAAAAGGAACTATTTGAATAATGAGTATGTATTGTTTATGTTTTGAATTCATACATGATCACATTTGTCCCAAAATGTTGCATGCTGATTTTCTTTTTGTATCAGTTTTATGAATAACTCTTGAAAGTGCACGTCTACACTGCACTTTCAAGAGTTTCTGTTCAAAATAGTTCAACGATAACATATTATCGTAACTGCCAACATAACTCCATGCTTTTAACATATAAAACAACTTAATCTCATGAATGGTTTACTTTCTACAAAACTAATTAACAAGCTAAGATGATTAGATGGTTTGCCTTTTTGAAAATATGATAGGATTTTTAGAAAAGAACCATTAATTCAAGTCAATCTACAGATTTTGTGGGTCTTATTTGTGCATCAAATGGGATAGGTATAACATGTGTTGGTATCTACTTCTCATGTTAACCTCAACTTTTCGGAAGCTAATCCAAACAAATAAACCTAATTACCTAACCTATGATAATCTAAGCAAATAAACCAAATCTAATCAAATAAACCTAACAAATGAGTAAATTGTTTGCTTGGAAATTCAGAATATAAAATAAAACTAATAATCAAATAAACCTTTAACATTAGAAATTATGAAATTAAAAATTTACCTGAAGTACTCACCGGTAGGTAGGCATGGCAACGGGGCGGGTATGGGGCGGGGTTCACCATCCCCGGCCCCGGGTTGGGTTGGACGGTTTTTGACAATTTTACAACCCAACCCAATTATGACGGCTTGAAAAATCTCAACTCAACCCAACCCATTCAAAAGTATAACCCGACCCAACCCTTGCGGGTTGTGGCGGGTTGGGTGGGTTGAGCGGTTTGGTAGTGTACATAAAGTTCACGATTGAAATACGACAAATAAAACTAAAAATATACCCAACAAAGTTATTAGTTATTACAATCGTCTAAATATATTAAATTCTTAAGTCTTAACCATCAAAAGTGTAAATTGTAGCATCCAATTTAAATCCTCAATCAAGTAGGACCGTCTCCGACTCCAATGTTGCCTTCTCCTTGAGTTGTGACTTGTTTAGTTTAAGTGAGCAAATGGCGCGTTCCGAAGTGGGTAGTGGGAGAGAAGGGATGTCATAATTGAGGTTTTGAATAAGACGACCTTTTTATTTTGCATTAGATATAGTTATTGGCTTACTCTCCCGAAAGAGTAATTTGAATCTATATATTATAAAATCCTCAAACTATATAAATATATTTTTAATAAAATGAGTTCCAACTTCCCAAAGATTCAACCCATAAGGAATCATTACAAATCTTGATAAATGAAAAAGTTTCCTACTTATACCTCATTATTTGAGTCAAGTTTTACAGTAAAGACCCCCATATTGACTTATGTTACTTGTCACAAAACTATGTATTTTTTAAATTATCACAAAGCCAAGTTATTAACTTCAATACGTTAAGATCTATTCTTCAATATAATTGAATGAGCGAGAAATGCAAGCTCTAAATGATTTTTTTTATTGAAAAGCTAGGACTTGAGGGGTTCTTATAGATCTAATTCATTGAAATTCCATACAATAAAGCGAAAGAATTATAAACCAGCATTTCTTAAACAGTTAAACTAGATATACAATTATACATAATATACTCACTAATTATATTAGTTATTTTAATTTGGGTTTCGCGGATTGACGGTTTTTTCCCTGCCTTTGGTAAGCCCATGACACAACGGTCACTTTTCTTATTCGAAGCTACCTATGCAAAATTGGGCTGAAAAAATGATGCCCACTTGATCAACCTTAGTCAAACTAGGTCAATCTTAACCGGAAATAACCAAGGCCTTTGGTCAATCTCACTTTCTTTAGTTGACAAAATAACCCTTAGAAAGGTAACTTTTATTACTTTACACATCTAGTCCTTCACTAGAATATTAATTACAAAATACCCTCGATTTTGGGTGTTACATAATATATTTAAATGACAACTAAGTTTTGGAATTTATTAAAAAACAAGAGAAAAATAGAACAAGACTAAAATACCTCCCATTGAATGGGTGAGTGTTAACAGTAGCTCATGAGAAGGACGAAAATATAACAAAATGAGCAAACAATGATGTTAAAATTAGAATAAACAAACTGTAGGGAAGAAAAACAATAAAGTACATAAAACATAAGGACCAAAGTTGTAGTTTAGGACAGTCTTTTTAGACCAACCACACACCTGCAAGACCATACTTCTTTCTAAAGAGTCACATCAGCTTTGCAATAACACATTCCACACACATGCAAGACCAAAATCCTTTCAAAACTAATAAATTACAATATAAATATGAAATAATATTAATAATTAATGTGTAAACAAACAAACAAATTAATTAAATTAAAAAAAATGCCTTTTTTTTAAAGAAAGCAAGATTTCATTAATGATCGAGGTTACAAGAGGAGTTAACAAGATCTGCTAGCATACTAGGAAAGTTTAAAAAAGCAGTACGATTAGGTAAATTTTGAGCATTTCTAGCGATGGTGTGCGTCGTACTATTAGCTTGTCTTCGGACGAAACTGACTTTAAAACTCCTCACTTGGGAGAGGAGGGATCTGTATCGGTCCATAAGTGACCCGAATTCAGAGAGGTTCTCCGCTTCCGAATTAACGGCATCAACCACCAGTTTCGCATCCGATTCAAAAATCACCCGGTGATATCCAAGCTCAACAATCCAATCAATCGCGTACCAAAGAGCCAAGGCCTCGCATTCCTTAACCAGCGGGATTCCTTCGTCGATGGTCGCACGACAAGCAATAACATTCCCGTTGTTGTCACGAATCACAGCACCCGAGCCCCACTGTTTGGAGGAGTTGAAGATCGCCGCGTCGATGTTACATTTTACAAAACCCGTCGGAGGGGGGGGGGGGTGCCAAAGGTTGCATTCAACGGGGGGTGCTGGAATATGGTTTCTAGGACCCATATTGTTAGTTGAAAGCCAATCCGCACGTGTATTAGTCGCAACGCGATTTGCCCATCTCGGAATTTTGACCACTCCATTTATCCAAACATCATTTCGCAACTTCCAAATACTCCAGCAGGTCATAAGGACTGTGTTACGGAACGATTTGTCGTTGTCATTCAAAACGGCCGTAAAGAAGGAGAAGAAATCCTCCGTGCCGTTGGCGATCAAGATAATACGATCCCACATACTCGCCTCTTTCCAAACTTTCTCCGCGACTCGGCACCCGATGAAGAGGTGCCAATTGTTTTCCGGGTTGGAACCGCACATGGCGCAACGCCAATCAACATTCATGCCCCGTTTTTGAAGGTTGACCCGGTGTGGGAGGACATCTTTGCCAAGTCTCCAGGAGAAACATCTTATTTTATGGGGGATTTTAGCCTTCCAAATGCGGGACCAGTCAACTTCGATAGAGGAGTTTTGAGGGTGTTGGGGCAGATTCATTAAGAATTTATAGCCTCTTTTTACCGAGTAAACGCCGTTTTGACTAAAGTGCCAAACTAAGCGGTCGCTCCCACCGACGGGTCTAGGTAAATTTAGGATTTCTCCTATGTCGCGAGCCGAGAAGGAACGATTTAGACTGTCATGATCCCAAACGACTGAATTACTCGCGAAAAAATGACAAACCCGAATGTTATCATCTTCGATAACTGGCCTGCTTTCCACCCAAAAATTTTGATCGTCTCGGAGCCACGGGTCCTTCCAGACGGAGATAGACTCTCCATTTTCGATCTTCCACCTAAAACCCTTTTTTAAGCTTTTGTGAGCATTCCAAATACTCCTCCAAACAAAGCTTGGGTTGTAGCCCAGTTTGGCATCGTAAAAGTTCCCATTCAGAAAGTATTTAGCTTTAAAAACTCGACTAACCAAAGTATTCGGTTGGGATAAGAGTCGCCACCCTTGTTTCCCCAACAAGGCAATATTGAAAGCTGAAAAGTCTCGAAAACCAAGACCCCCCAAGTTCATCGATTTACACAACTTCTCCCAATTCATCCAGTTTATATTTCGAGAACCATCCATCTTAGAGTTCCACCAAAAAGCATTGAGCAAACGCTGGATGTCTTTTAAGAGAGACGTTTGTAATAAAAAACACTCATATAAAATACCGGAATGGCTTGGGCCGCCGCTTTAATGAGAGTGAGTCTCCCCGCATTTGAGATCGGTTTGTTCCGCCATTTCGCAAGCCTTTGCCAAACTTTTTCCTTTATGTGGCGAAAATAGCTCTTTTATTACGCCCGATAACGGAAGGAAGGCCCAAATACTTCCCGGTATTAATCGGGCTCGAAACCCCGAAGATGCTCGAAATAATGCTTTTTTCGTTAGGGGCGAGATTACTACTAAACATTATACCCGATTTGGCCAAATTAACCGCTAATACAGCCCCTCTCTCGAAATTATGGAGAATCGACTTAAGAGTCGTACACTCCTCCACGGTTGCTTGACAAAAGAGGATGGCGTCATCCGCAAAGAGTAGGTGAGATATGGTCGGGGCCCGTCTTGAGACCCGACATCCTTGAATGAGGTTCCTAGAGGTAGCCTCCGCAAGGAGAGAAGAGAGACCCTCCATACAAAGAATGAAGATGTACGGGGAAAGCGGGTCACCTTGACGGAGGCCCCTTTTAGGATAAATCGGTCCCGAGATGTCGTTGTTGATGCGAACGAAGTACCTAACCGAGGTAATGCATAACATGATCATGTTCACCCAAGACCCGGAGAACCCCATTTTGGTGAGGATGATACGAATGTAGTTCCAATCAAGCCTATCGTAGGCTTTGCTTATATCGATTTTAAGCGCGACATTCCCAAATTTTCCCCGGGTGTTCATTTTCATGCTATGGAGTAGCTCGAAGGCAAGAAGAATATTGTCCGTTATAAGTCGTCCTTTTATGAAGGCCGATTGGTTTTCCGAGATCACTTTCGGGAGTATTCTTTTGAGCCGGTTAGCAAGAACTTTGGTTATGATTTTTAGGATAACGTTGCAAAGCGCAATGGGGCGGAGGTCTTTCATACTAGACGGAGAACCACACTTAGGAATGAGTGTGATGATGGCATCATTGATGCCTTCCGGGAACTCTTGATTGCGGAGCCAAGAGACACCCGTCGAGAAAATGGTATCGCCAAGCAAGTGCCAATAGTGTTGGAAAAAACGAGGGTTAAAGCCGTCGGGGCCCGGGGCTTTATCGGGGTGCATTTGAAAGAGAGCTTCCTTAAATTCCTCCTTGTAGAACGGAGCATCCAAGAAGGCATTATCATTAGGCGAGATGCAAGGTCTAACCGTATCGGTGATGAGATTTGCCGACCCATTGCTATCCGAAAAGAGTTTATTAAAATACTCGACGGCAACGGAAGAAAGACCCTCGGGGTCCGAAACCCACTGCCCGTCATCCTTTTGGAGGCGGTGAATATGGTTTTTTTTCCTCCTCCCATTGGCGTGGGCGTGGAAAAATTTTGTATTAAAGTCCCCTTCTTTTAGCCATAAAATTTTGGCTCTTTGCTTCCAATGTTCATCCTCTTTGATTAGAAGAGAGATTAACCTTTGGTTGGTGGCCTCAAATTCGTGAGCGTTAGCGGGAGAGGAGTGATCACGGAGATAAGCAAGTTTTTGATGGCAAAGGTTGAGATCATTTTTATGGGACTCATGAAGATTCCGTCCCCATTTGCGAAGGTTTCCGGCCAACGACGAGAGCCGGTTTTGGAGATCCCGAGAGGAACCACGAACCCAAGCACTTGAAACAAGAGGGTCAAGGGTCTCCTCATGAAACCATTTGTTCTCGAATCGGAAGAAGCTAAAATTTTTCCGTCTCACCGTGTTGTCCTCTTGAGTGTGAAGGACGATAGGGGAATGATCGGAAGTGGGACAAACCACGTTTTCCACCCAAGCATTAGGGAAGAGATTTAGCCACGGCGGGGAGCCCACTGCGCGGTCTAGGCGTTCCCAAACTTCGTTGGGTTTGCCCTTGTGCCTAAACCACGTAAAGGGGAAGTCGTGCATGGGGATGTTGATGAGATTACAATCCGAGAGGGCGTCACGAAACCCGTTGATGCACCAATCCGGATGAATAAGAAGACATTTTTTTTCCTTTTGCGCGGTAAGATCGTTAAAATCTCCTATAACCACCCAAGGATAGTTTGAGTGGGTGGCTAAAGAGCGGAGAAGGTTCCAAGAATCTCTACGTCTTCCCCGATCGGGAAATCTGTAGAAACCCGTAATCCTCCAATTACCTTGGTTATGGTTGGTGATGAGAAGATCAATATAATTTTGCGAGTACGACAAGAGCGAAACAGTTGGTATGCCATTCCATAAAACACAAATACCGCCACTTCGGCCATTACAATCGACGTCAAGACAATTTTCAAAATTCAAACTACACTTGATGACCTCGATTCTAGATTGAGCTACAAGAGTTTCAAAAAGAAAAATAACGCCGGGACGGTGACAGCGGAGCAGGTCCTTCAGGACCGGAACTTTCTTTTGTGAAAGACCTTTCTAATTTAGAAAGATGAGGGTTGTCTTGCAAGACCTCGCAAGACACATGACATGTCATGTCATCTCAAGAGATGCGTGAATGCTCTTAAAAAGAAATTATTTTGAAATATGTGCAATAACCTGCAAACCAGAACATTTATAAATGACGACATGCATACAACATACGATATATGTTCTAGAACTATGATATTTAATATTTACTACAAATGTACCATAAAGTAGTAACTCAAAGGCGAAGGTGGATTTCTTTACACCAAATAATTACTATTATATAAAATAAAATAAAAAATAGTTATAATTATAATTAATAATATAGAATAGAAAACACTAAAAAATAAAAACTGGTTTAAATGAGCTACAAATAGCCTCAGTGCAAAAGTCTTTGGTAGCTTTTTACTATTACAAAAAAAAATTCAAATAATTGTCTGGTATTGGAGTGAAAAGCTTTTTGGTGAAATGATTGGTGTATACCAACCTATTTTTGCATTAGTTTTTTAGAGCATCTTCAATGCATAAGTCTTTCATAACTTTTCACTATTAAAAAAAAGTTTTTTAAAAGTTTTTTATGCATTGGAGTGGAAAACTTTTTGGTAAAAGGGTTGGTATATATCAACCTGTTATTGAAATAGCTTTTTAGTAAAAAAAGTTGAGAAAAAAGCTTTTTAAAAGGCATTTTGTATTGGAGAAGATTTTTAAAACAACCTTTTGTTGAACAAATCAGTGGAATTCTTATTTGGCAAAAAGAAAAAGTCATTCAATTGATCAAAAAACTTTTGATAAAGGTTTTGCATTAGAGAAGGCTTTTGGAAATAAGTTTTTGATAAAAATAAGTCAGTGGAAATCTATATGGCAAGAGTAAAAAGTTTTTTAATAGGTTAACCATTGTGGATGCTCTTATTATGTTCTACTATTTTAAACTATCATAACTCAAAGTAAATCTTCGATATGCTATTGTACCTTCCTAATTTTCCATCATTGATATAAAATAGTGGCACATATCAAATTAAGACGGTTTCAGTTTGATAGATCGTAATTTTTTTCCATTACAAGAAGATAGTTGAGCGGGTGGCTAGGACCCCTTAAAGTCCGCCCTTGGTCAAAGGGCACTCATCCAATGCATAACTATTTTGTGAAAATGTATTTAGATAAGATATGCCTAGACCAATCCTCGTATCAAGTGATTTATGGGTGGACTTGAGATTAAGAGTGATCCAAGGTTCAAATCCACTTGTTACGCTTCTTACGTTAACTCAACTCTTCACACGATCTTTCATCTCTCTCTCTCTCTCTCTCTCTAGATAAGTACCTGCGCGCGATGCGGCGCGAAGTATCTCAAATTTAAAGCCGAGAATTCGAAAAAATAATTTTGTTTCATGTTTATATTTATACGCTTTTAAATCGCATATCAGATGTATAAAATTAAAGGTCAATATGGTTAATTGGTCAAAAAAATTAGAGGAAATAATATAATCATGATTAATAAAGTATAAATAATTAAATATACTATACTAAAATATTTGCATATTATATTTTGGAAAAAGGTTCGAAGTCATAATCCAAAAGTCAGTTGATAAGTGATATTTTTTTTCCATGTAATTAAATCTCTTATGATAATTCTAACTTCTAAGGGTGTTTCGTTGACAGAATGAAATTTGATAGAATTGTAATTCGTCGAAGGAATTCGACTTTGAAGTAAAAATTGATATGAAATTGCAAAAAGAAAATCACGACAATTTAGTGATTATTTGTATCAAATCTCATACTAATTTCAACAAATCTCATACTAATCACGACACATTAATTCATATATATTTATGATATTTAATAATATAATTTAATCCAAAAATATTCAATATTTGGCTCATTTCGAAGGTATTGACGAAGCGATTACAATGGTATAATTTGTAAAAAAATAGAAATGTTTTTAATGCATTTTAGTTCATATACATTATTTATGTTTATATGATAAAAGTCTAAAATGAAAAATAAAAAAAGTAAGGGATTAAAAGTAAACTACATACCTAATTATAAGGGTAGTAAATGTAACGTATAAATTAAAAAATTGAATTAAGAAGAGATTTAAGGAGGAGTGGATGTGGGTGTGCTAATTGAACTTATAATGTAAACTGCGTCCAGATACATGTTTAGGTGATAAAATACTGTAATCGGCTCACCAGAAGATGACACGTGACATGCTAGTTACTTATTTATTACATGTATATATATATATATATATATATATATATGATACAAATCAAATACAAACCATGTATTTGTTGCACCCCTTACAAACCAATGTGCATATGTGCACAATCTAAGATGCATATATGCATTATCCCATATGAATGTATATCCATTATATACATTCTTGCACGTATGCATATGTATATGCACATTGTTCACATATGCACACTGTGGTTTGTAAGGTGTGCAACAAATGTAAGGTTTTCAACCACAAGGGTTGTGGCGTGGTGGTAAGGGCCTGGGGAGTTCATAGCGCTTGCCCGAGTTCGAGTCCCACACGCAGCACTTGTGGCCACTAGGGATTATCTCAGGGCTGCATTACTTCGCGGTCGGTGTGTTTGCCAGGGATGTACTGGGCCGAAGGCCCAGGAACCCTACCCAAAAAAAATGTAAGGTTTTCATTTTACGGATATATAGGGTTGGGTTCACGTGAGACTAGTCTGTTTTCGTGAGAATGTGAGACCACATTTTTACTCTTGAAACTTCACAGCAAAACACTGTGAAGGTAGAAAAAATACGAACCTTCACAAAAACACTGTAAAGGTTACCTTCACAGTATTTTGCGGTAAAGTTTCAAGTTTAAAAATGTCGTCTCACGGGTCTCACGGAAATAGCTTGGTCTCACATGATCTCAAGTCTCTCTCTCTCTCTCCGTGTGTGTGTGTATATATATATATATATATATGGTCAGGTTCAGGGAAAACCGTAAAAAATAAAAAATTGAGGAACAATCTGGTAGTCGTTTATCTGGACGGTATGCACATGTGCATAAAAATCATTTGTAAGATATGCACATGTGCATAATGCACACGTGGATAAAAATAAAAAAATAACTCAATTACCAGGGTGTTCGTTAGTGACCTCTGATCTTCCTTGTTCCTCAAGGAGGAAATCGATAGCCTTTAAGATAAGAGCCTAGTATGCACATGTGCATATTGTCCAGATAGACGGTTATCAGGATATTCGTCAGTGTTTCATTTTTATGAGGTTTTCTCTAGTTAACTTTGTTAACCTCAATTGGCCAATCAAAATTATATATTTAACTTGATTTTATTCCACAAGTTACAATTGGTTCAAGGGTATATTTGTAAATTATTAATATTGTTTTATAAAACGATTTTGTGTTTAGCTTCCGTAATTGTCTCTTAGATAATTATGAAGATTATTTTGTATTTAAGTTCCTTATTTTTTTTAATAAAACCGTTATCTTGTTTCACTTGTGAAAAATATTTTCAATTACGGAAATGCTTCACTTGTGACTAGGGGCGGATTTATCATTCATCAATAAGTACCCAACAAATTGTCACAAACATTATATCAACTCGCCACTTTTTTTCACCAAATTTTTTATCAAAATTTTCATCTATAGCAACGACCTTGTCGTAGCCAAAAGTCAAAAGAATATCTCAGATTTTTCCCATCTTCTAGCCACGACAAGTCGTCGCTATAACTGTCTAAAAATCATATCAGTCCGCCACTTTTTCACACCATAATTTTTATCAAAATTTTCATCAAAATTTTCATCTATAGCAACGAACTTGTCGTTGCAAAAAGTCAAAAGAATATCTCGAATTTTTCCCATCTTCTAGCCACGACAAGTCGTCGCTATAGCTATTTACAGCAACAACCCAAAATCACCGCTATAGGCGTCGTCACTATAGCCATCATTTCTTGTAATGTCGAAAGAAATAATCTTGTTTCATATTCAGTTTTCTTCTCTATCACACGATGCCAATTTTATGGTTTTATGTGTTTTTAAATCGCATACAAATTCAAGGTCAATATGGTCAATCGGTCAAAGCTTTTTGAAAAGGATTCGCTCGATAGTAGGGTCTTCAAACCCAAAAATTGAGTTCATTTTGAAGGTTTTGATGAGACAATTGTAACAACCGTGTCCTAAATGTGACGTTCTGTAAAAGTTGTGGCTAAAGCAAAAGACAAGAGGATAGAGAGACTTGGTTGCAATTTGGAAAAGATATATAAAGGGGAAGAAATCCCTAAATTTCATTTCATCTGATTCTTTGCGGCTACAATCGAGAATAGAGAAGGAGGAAGAAGCTGAAAAATCGATTAAGGTTTCTTCACTAAGGTAAACATCGATTCCTTCTATTTTGGGTCATAGTATCTAATCTCTTCATTGTTTTGAGGATTGTTAATTGGAAAATCACCATAAACCTTACTGTGTTCTCTAAAAAATGGTATTAAAGGGGTTTGGTGTGATTTTGGGTGTTTAATGGTTAAATAGACGGATTATTGGATGGTGTAAGGCTGAAATGTTAATCCAATCTTATATTTAAACGAGTTGGGTCGAAAACCATTGCTTATGATCGATTTAAGAGGGTTTTCGGGGGTTTTTAGTTCGTAGTGTCCGAATGTCGCCTGGTCCGGACAATTTGGTTTCCGGATGAGTCTAGTTTCCGGATGGAAGTTTCCGGATAGTGTCGTTTCCGGGTAAGGGTTTCCTGGTAGTTAGAGTCCGGGTGTTGGGGCCCGGATAGCTTCTCCGGATAGTTAGTGTGCGAATAGTTAGTGTCCGGTTAGCTTCTCCCGATAGTTGGTGTCCGGATAGCTTCTCCGGATAGTTGGTGTCCGGATAGCTTCTCCGGATAGTGGCCTCCGGATGTGAATCCGGGAAGTAGCGGTTCCGGACAGTTTCTGTGTCCGGTAGTTTGTGTCCGGATAACTAGTTTGCTGAGGTTTGTTGATATGCTTTAGGTGTTCGGTTCATTTCGGCTGGTTCAAGAGAGTGACATGTGCGTAGGAAATCACTACAACCAGGTGAGTTCCCTTATACTCCTTTTTGATGAAACGAAATGTTAAACACTTTTGATTATTACTGATCATGGTATGAAATGCACACATGCTTATTTATAAACTTGTTATAAATTCGAAGCATGAATTATATGTTTGAGAACGTTATGCACATATGCTATGAACTGTTTTTAGAAAGATACATGCATTGCTAAATGCTTCCTCTTAGCCTTGCTTTGTATGCTTATGTGGAGTCGGGTTGCACAGTGGGATTAGTATACCTCGGGATCCGATTATCCCTTGGGAGTTTATTATGAACCGGTAGGTATGGAATTTGTTTCCCGCCCATTCGGGTAATGGGGAGTCTGCTTAGGCCCCAACATGAGGCGAAAGGGAGGTTGCTTGGGCCCCGATCGTGGTTGTTGACGGATATGGATGTGGTCTATGAACACTGTGAAAATACCCATGTTTGTTATGGAGTTACTTGTGGGCCTTCAGGCGGATAATGAAATGATGTTATGCATGTTTTCGTATAAATTGCTTTTCAGAGGGAATTCACTAGACCTCATGGTCTAACCCTCGCTTTTCAAAACTAAAACCATTTTCAGGGAAACGCATTAGTGATGCTTCGTCTAAAGGAAAAGAGAATGCAAGAAGAATAGAGATGGAGACGATGTGGTGTAGAGCACTCTAGTTCTTAACTCAGTATTGTTTTAGTATAGCTAGTTCTCGGCTGTGGAAGTTTGTTTCCGCTGCAAGTTTGGTAATCTCATGTTTTTGGGATTTTATGTATGTATTGGGACCCTTGTGTTGGGATATTTTAATGAAAGTCTTTGTTATGGATTTTGGGTTGTTACAAATGGTATCGGAGCCATAGTTTAAGGGATTTAGGTGACCGGATGGGCCTAAACTTAAACTGTATGATGGGGGACACAACCGAGATATAGGGATTGCCTTTAAGATCACTCTAGGTGCACTAAGGATAAGGTAATGAGAACTGTCATGTAAGGTAAATTTGAAGTTACACCTGGCCAGTGTAATTGCGAATTTACAAGTACATGTATGTGCTTAAATTGCCTTATGTAGCAAAGCTGTCGTTCGAGTGTAAGTTATTTGTGGTTATTCCAGTTCTCGTAATGTCTGGAAGATTGCTATTGTTGAGACAGTCGACGGAAGGGTGGGAAATATGAAGTAAATTCTAACCTTGAGGTGATGGCAATGGTTTTTGAAGTAATGTGTGAGGTCATTCATGATGTGAATGATGAAACTTTCTGGATGGAGTGTTGTTCGGGGCGATAGTGAACCGACTAAAGATAGAACTTCTTGGGTTCGGAAGGGATGAATGGCTGGCTAAGGGTAAACTCCTAGTTTCTAGTGAGTCTCCCCATTCTTGGGATTAATGGGTCGAACATTTGGAATAGGAAATGAGGATTGTGTTGGAGTCTTGAAAGTTTCAGCTCAGGAACGAGTGAAGGAGGTGAGCCTCTGACTTTTAGTCAAGCGATTTAGTGGCAGGGATAATGAAGGAAAGATATCAGTGTTGGATTAAAATTTGCGTGTGAGAAGGATGTGAAGTAGTTGTATCAGTCAAAGTTTTAAACCGCATGACTTGGGGGTCATTGGTATATGCGAAAGCTGTGTGGGGTGGTCAGACAGGTGGGTTGTGAAGCACCTGTACCATAATTTGCTTTAAGGGTGAGAAGGAGACCGTTGATCGAAAGTGAATGTCGATGATAAGAGATTGGGAGTACCATGGTGGACCTTATTAGAGTGAATAACCTTCATTGCAAATTTAGTTTCATGCATGGTGTCATTAAATGAATTACAAGAACTTTTCTTCATGTTAAAGTTTTATACGAGCGAAATGAGTTTCTTGTTTTGGGAATAAGTCGATGCGTGCAAGCGGGTGTTTAAAGAAAAAGACAAACTTGTTTATGTGCACGATAAAATTTCGAACTTAGTGAATTGTAAATTATTTCACCCTTTTCTGGTTGGGATAACCTTTGTTGCGAAAATCAAGAAAACATTTTATTGCAAGTTTTTTTTTTTATAACTGAAATGAGTATTAGCACGTTGCTATCATACAAATGAGTGCGGGAGCCAATTAACTCACTTTGTATAAGTGATTTCGTTCCAAAATTTTCTAGTTGTATTGGAAATATTTTATTGAATATATTTTTTGTTTGCGCCGACATAGATTCGACGGGCCAATGTTATGATTTATCGTGGGCTTGCTGGTGAGCGATCCTTGAGGTCGTTGTGTTTATGATTCAACTTGAGTAGTTTTGTGTCATGTATACTCGGGTTTGTTTCATGTCATCGTATCTATCGAACTTTCAAATGCACGAAATGATGTAAGAATTGTGTTGTCATGCATGAAGGCTATGAACTCGCTAGGTCGTGGAGGATATGGTAATTAAGAATAAGGAGAGGTGTCGAGTATGAATTTTGTCGATTGGGCCCATTATGGTCGAGGTATGACCTTAGTGTCCCAGTTAAAGGAGGACGGTGAATGACGGGAGTCTCGGACATTGATTTTAGTAATGTCCATATTATTTTGGATTAGACTCTGGTTCTGGTATTAAGAATGGTTATGTTTGGGGTAAAAATTTCGAAGTCGTCGAGGTACTTTTAATAATGTAATATTAGTAAGTAACATTGCTACATTTTGGGAGGAAATGTTTTGGCATTGGGGTCGAGTGTTGGAGGTGGTCCTATAGTTAGACATTGTGATGCCCTCAGCCGTTGCCCCATTGGTCGGCCCTGACCTGTTCGTATGATATCTTTTGTTTTTCACCATCAATTAATAGAAAACAGATCTTTGAGTAAATTACATTTAATATTTTTGCTTCTGTATTTTGTCGATCTTCTTCGTTTCCGTCTCTAGCCAACATGGTTCAAAATTACTACAAACTATGTCAAATCTAGTCAAACTTGATCAACCTTAGTCAAACTAGGTCAATCTTAACCAGAAATAACCAAGGCTTTGGTCAATCTCACACTTTCGTTCGTTGACAAAATAACCCTTAGAAAGGTAACTTTTATTACTTTACACATCTAGTCCTTCACTAAAATATTAATTACAAAATGCCCTCGATTTTGGGTGTTACATAATATATTTAAATGACAACTAAGTTTTGGAATTTATTAAAAAACAAGAGAAAAATAGAACAAGACTAAAATACCTCCCATTGAATGGGTGAGTGTTAACAGTAGGCAGTAGCTCGTGAGAGGGACGGAAATATAACAAAATGAGCAAACAATGATGTTAAAATTAGAATAAACAAACTATAGGGAAGAAAACAATGAAGTACATAAAACATAAGGACCAAAGTTGTAGTTTTGGACAATCTTTTTAAAAAGAAATTATTTTGAAATATGTGCAATAAGAGCATCCACACACGTCTTGCAAGAGCCCTTTCAAGATGACATGGCATGCCATGTGTCTTGCAAGGCATTGCAAGACCACCCCATCTTGCAAGTAGGGGTGCTCACGGGTTAGGTTGGCCAGGTTGATGGCACTTTAACAACCCAACACATTCATTGCGGTTTGAAAAATCTCAACCCAACCCAATCAAAAGTGCAACCCAACCCAAACCGTTCGGGTTGGGGTGGGGTGGTCGGTTTGTCGGGTTGAAACTTTTATTGATCCTTTCACCATTTAACTAAGTTATCGTGTCTAAACAAATTGCTACATGTTTCCAAATATCTAAATGGTCAACAGATTACTAAATCGTCTAATAAAAGTTTGCTTATAAATGTTTTGTTTATAAATGTGGCATCAAGAATCAATAACAAGATTACTAAAGTAACAAGTGACCAACAATTGTCTGTTTATAAATGTTCAATAGTAACAATATTGCTTTGTGTAATAATCGAGACCAAAGTGGAAGAGTTTTAAGTCTTGGGGTTAAATTAATAAACTGGAAGTTGAGGGACTAGTTGGTAAATAAGGGATAAGGTGTAAGGACCCAATGATTGGGGCACAAAACCCTAGGAGGGCATTCTTTATGCTGTTGGCGGCTGATTAGAGGAAAGAAAAGAAAGAGAGAAAGAGCAAAAGAAAGAAAGAGAGAAAGGGCAAGAAGGAAGAAGGAGAGAAGAAGCAAGAAAGAGAGGAGGAGTCTTATGATTTAGTTGGGAGAAGAGGAAGATTCTGCAACCTCAAACCTGCAGGTAATCAACCCTCTACATCCTTAATCTGTGTTGTTGTTGCTAAGTTAGGTTTTCTAAGGTTTTGGTGTATTGGTTGAGTTGGAGCTCAATGGATGAGATTAAGTGTCTTAATGCGTTGTTACAGATAAGATTTTAGTACTTTATGAACCTAACAAATCTGAATAAGGTTGCAAATCTTTAATCCGTGGGATTTTGATCGTAACTGTGATTTTCAGTTCAAAAGGAGTCTGAGTCGGCGTCCGTAAAGTCTCTTGGATGTCCGGACACGATGATCCTTTTGAGGGTCTCCGGATGGGGAGACTGTCCGGATAGGGAAGCTATCCGGGTGAAATGTGTCCGGTAAGTATAAGAGTCCGATAAGTATAAGTGTCTGGTAAGAAGGAAGTACCCGGATTATAGTGTTGTCCGGAATGTAGAGTTATCCGGATTGTTATGTCGTCCGGAAAGGGTGGTTGTCCGGAAAGGGTTGTGTCCGGAAAGATGAGTAATAAGTTTATGTTTTGTCCATTCATTCAGGAAAATCGATTGGGAGTCGGGAACAAATTAGAAAAGAGAAGTAAGAGCATCAGGTGAGTTTTCTAACTAAAATGCGTGACCTTTAACGTGTTTTCTAAAGCGAGTACATGATGTGAAATGCCATGTTTTATTATTATGCTGTTAATTGCATGAAAGTTGTTTAAAGTTTTATATGGGATGTATGCATACATTGAGTGAGATGTAAATTGGCTAAGTCGGGGGGTGTGGCCCGCCAGCTCGTGCTAGGAGGTGTGACCCGTTTATGCCATGGGAAGTGTGACCCTGTAAGGCAGCATGAGACTGACTCGTTGTCACCCTAGGGTGACTTCAGGGTGCCAATTTACGGGTGCGGACTTTATCCGTGAATGATTTTATATGAACAGAATTGGGGATGATTTATATTGAAAATTATAAACTGTTTTAAATGCTTTGATAACTGTTAAGAGGGACTCACTAGACCTCATGGTCTAACCCTCGCATTTTCAAATTAAAATCTTTTCAGGGAAACGGGTAATGAAAGGCTCTGGCAAGTGAGCAGGATGGTTAGCGGGGAAGTTCGATAGTGTAGTGACACTATTATTTAGTTTAGTATCATTCTCAGTTGTGTAGGTTGTTTCCGCCAACCAGATTTTGTAATGATGTAAGAAATTTTGAGACCCGATTTGGGGATGTTTCATTTTATATGAATTTCATGCTTATTTTGACTGGGTTGTTACAATTGGTATCAGAGCCATAGTTTAAGGGATTTAGGTGACCGGATGGGCCTAAACTTAAACTTTGGAGTAGAAATCACAACTGAGAATCAGGAAATGCGTTAGGAGGGCACTATTTTAGATATAGGAAATGCGTTAGGAGGGCACTATAGTAGATATAGGACTAATAGGGTACCGAGGACAGTCGTGTAAGGTAAGTTTGGGATTTCACCTGGCCAGTGTAATTGCGAACTTACAGGTACATGTATGTGCTTGATCTACCTTATTATTCCGAAGTTGTAGTCTTAAGCTAGTTTATATGTTGTGTTCCAGTAATCTAGAAGGTCAGCAAGATCCCCGAGGGATAGACCGAGCTCTCTTGCTTGGGAAGTATCATGAGAAATCATATATGATGTGATGTATGTATACATCGAAGAGAAGAAATGTTGTATAGAATGTTAGGAGTCGTCTAGAGGTAGCTCTTCGTGGATTCGAAGAGGAATAATGTTGAGTTTGAGTAAGACTCCTGTTTCGGGAGAGTCCCAGTTCTAGGAATCATGGGATAGATCAGTCGGGATGGTAAGGAAGGACAGTGTCAAAACCTTGAAAGTATCAATGGAGCCCTGACTTCTTAGTCGAGCTTTTCAATGGCAGGATAAATGAAATAAGATACCTGTAGAGGCAAAATGTGAGATATTGATCAAGACAAAAATAGTATGAAACGGTTGAGTAAGTGGACCGTTGAATGTATGTATAGCAAGTTGTTGCAAGGCCGAGAGGGCGACCTCTGGTCGAAAGTAGAGTGTCAACGATAAGTTGCGTGAGTAAAGCGATTGACCTTGTTTGAGTGAGTAGCCTTCAATTGCAAGTAGAGTTTCATGCATTGAGTTAGCATATGTGTATACGAGATTTTTCATAAGTAAAGTAAATGTGTAAATATCAAATTTGATCGGATATGAGTCGACGTGTGCAAGTGTATGTTTAAAGAAAAATGCAAATCCATTTACATCGCACAATGAAGTCTTGAGGTTTACGATTTGCAAAATATTCCACTCTTTTCGTGATAAGTTAAATTATTGCAAAAGTCAAGAAAACGTTTGAATGCAAAACTTTTATAACCAAAATGAGTATTGACATGTTGAAGTTATATGAATGAGTGTGAGAACCGACTAGTTTATTTCGTGTCGGTAATTCCTTTCAGAATTTTTTCGTATGAAAAGATTTTCATCCAATATATTTCTGTCGTAACAACATATTTTGGTTGAGTAAGGTTAAGTTTTACGGAAGGTTGCATGCAAACGATTCTCGAGATTGTTGTGCAGGGCATTGGAGTTATGAGAATGTTGGGGTCGTGTGTACTCAAGTTATTTCCAAGTGTTGATTCTTTAAAATGATAAAAAAAGTGCGAAATGATTTATTTATCGCGTTGTCATGCATGAAGGCTATGAACTCACTAGGTTGTAGAGTACTACATTTTAAGCTAAGGAAGAACTCCTAGAGTGGAGAGGTGTTGGACAAATCAGGGGAGAATGTTTATAGTTTTGGTATTTGTGTTCAAGAGGAGAGGTGAGCAGTGGAAGAGTCGAAAGTGGATTTTAGTGTCGGTTGTATGAGGGTCTGTACCCTCGTGTGGTGACTGGAATTACAGTTGCCGAGGGACGTCTGTGTTCAGGGGAAGGACTAGAAGTCATCAAGGTGTTGGTATTAGCAACCCGTTATGAGTAGTGTGGTGAAGTAGGAATGAAATATTCTCTACGTCGAATAAGAGTTTTAATGTGATCTTGTAATTTTGAAGTTGCACGAGAAAGTTTGAAATGAGGACGGCGTGATGTGAACTTGATTATGATATTTTGGAAGGATTAGGTTCAGTAAGGGACCCTTGTTGAAGAATAGGTTAAGGAAGTATCAACAGGTCAACTATTGACGTTGAAGTCGGCAGTTGTGTAAGGTGTATGAGGCCGAAGACTTGAATAAGAAGGTTGAAAGTTGAAGGACCACCTTGTAGGGGTGTTAAGATAGTGAAAGACTGCTGTTTTAGATAAGCGTTTTACTTACGAGGCAGATGGTTCGTAAAGGGTGAAGTATTTAGCACAAACGAAGTGAGTGTATAGATTATGTCGATCTGTGAGGAAAGGTGCCCTGTCGATGTAATGGTTTGGAATCGCAAAGAGCTAGCAAGAAACGAGTATGTTAGAGTTAATCAGAAATTCGTGAGTTGTTGATCTAGAGTTGGTAAAAGACAAAGTAGCGAGATAAACTCGATTTTTATGCAGGAGATTTTGAAGGGAAGTTTGAATTGTGTGAATGACCATGAGAGATCTGGTCTGCAGTGTGATGTTATGGGCAAAGAGTGTACGGATGTGTAGTGACAGTAATTGTCAAGCTAAATGTGCCAACTTGTGTCGTAGTGATGTGATGTTAGAGAGAGAGGAAGCATCAGATAGAAGCCTTTTTTGGGGGTTTCGGATGAGGTGTACGATTGGTTAACCAGGTTGTTGTAGCACGTAGGGTGTAAGTTGACGTTGTGATATGAGTATGTCCGGGATAGAATGACAGAGTGGTGGTGGGTAGTTACCCAAAGGAGAAAACAAGTGTTTTGGTTGTAAGAGTCGCTAAGTAAGTACATTTTGGGATCATTGGAAGTTTAAAGAAGATCATGGGTGTGTTAGTCAAAATGTGGTGTAGTAGATGCGAAATCCTTAAAGAATGTGAGTTGCTTCTTATGTGAGAAGGAATTGTCCAAGACAGTAATAGTTGAAGATCAAAGAATGTGTAGTAACAGCAAACACTGGTGTCAGTTCGAGGTGATTTGGTTGAATGCCTTAAGTTAGAATTTTAGTGCAACCATTTGGTTATGTATAGTAATGAGAAAGTGTTTTCAGCATGGGAATTGTCGGAAGAGAGGGGCAAGTAATGTTGGTGGGCAGTGCTCCACGCTAACGTGGGGAGGTGAAGATAGTAAGTCGGAATAAGTGAGTAGGTTGGAGGTAGTAAGCTTGACAGTAACACCGAAAGGTGGAGTAGTGTGTCTAGACTTCCGTCGGTAAGTGTGCGAACTTCTGGGAAGAGTATTGAGGAAGGGGATTTGTGTATGTTTTGTGCAATAAAGAAGTGGATAAAGCAATTGAATGATGTGAGACAGTGTCGTTGTGAGAAATGATCAAACGAATTGGTCGTTCAGTGATAAGCTATTGGGAATGGTTTTGTGTGAGCATGATTACTCCTCCTTGTCGAGAGAGGGTAACCGAAGTTATGTTATATGACTGGATGCTTGTGGCAAGCAGTGAGAAATTGATGAGCCTTCAGGATAAGTTCAATTCGGATAGGTGAACACTCCAATGAGGAATTATGGAAGTTTCCTACTATTAGTCACGTTAAGTGTGAAGTGCTGAAGTGGTGAGAACGTACGAATTAGCTGTCGAGCTGTAGCCGATGTGATTCTGGAAATGAGTAAAATTTGCATAGATGTGTGTCGGTTGGAAGAGGTAATCTGGAATTATATGTAAACCGGGAAGGGAACTCTCACGTGTGAGTTCGTCGGGATGTGCAAGGGTGGCCTTATGCCAAGTTGTCAAGTGAGGGAGTATTCCTGGTCTAATATTTTGTTGTTGGGCGGAGAATTTCCGCCAAAATTTTCTCTTTTAAGGAAGTAAAGAGGTAGGAGAGACCGTAAGTAGACGTGTTTTAAGACCGTGAGTCCAGACGTGGGGACGGAAGAGAGCAATAGGAGGCGCGGTTGGCCTTGGATTTTCTAGTGGTAATTAAGCAAGTATAGTATTCGGAGAGGTTGCAAGTAAATAGTACAAGATAGCACGACATAGCTAAGTGGTGACTCGCCGAGGGCGGTTCCAATGTATGGTGTACAGTTATGTTTCCCATCAAAATGGTTTGGGGTGACCGAGTAGAACTGAGCTGGTTGGATTGAAAAACATAAGACTTTTGAGCCTTGAAGTTTGAGAGAAAGGTAAGGTGGACTAAGTCGGTAGATCCGTCGAAGTTATGAAAGTTGAATAGATAGTGCGCGATCTTGAGGTACTCCATGAGATTTTGAGAAGAAATTCATAGTGTGATACACGTCTCTTTTGTGGAGAGTCGATGTGGGAAGTGAGATGTTGGCGACCTTGCAAGAAATACAGACAATAAGAAGTTGATTTTTGTCATTAGTAAGCGAGTTAGAGCAGCGACATACAAGTAAGACTGGTTAGAGGAATTAAAGAAGTGTTGGTCAGATGCCGATATGGCCATTCCATTAGGAGATGTTACCATCGATGAGAGACAGTTGTACGAAGAAGAACCAATAGAGATTGTGGACAGTAAGGTCCGGGAAAAACAAGGAATAGAGAAGTTCGACTAGTAAAAGTTCAGTGGTGGTATCATAAAGGACGAGAGACTGTCTGGGAAGTAGAGACGGACATGAAGTCCAAATACCCTCACCTTTTCGAGAATGGAATTCCAGGGACGTAATTCTTTTGAGGGGGGAGTGTTGTAATAATCGAGACCAAAGTGGAAGAGTTTTAAGCCTTGGGGTTAAATTAATAAACTGGAAGTTGAGGGACTAGTTGGTAAATAAGGGATAAGGTGTAAGGACCCAATGATTGGGGCACAAAACCCTAGGAGGGCATTCTTTATGCTGTTGGCGGCTGATTAGAGGAAAGAAAAGAAAGAGAGAAAGTGCAAAAGAAAGAAAGAGAGAAAGGGCAAGAAGGAAGAAGGAGAGAAGAAGCAAGAAAGAGAGGAGGAGTCTTATGATTTAGTTGGGAGAAGAGGAAGATTCTGCAACCTCAAACCTGCAGGTAATCACCCCTCTACATCCTTAATCTGTATTGTTGTTGCTAAATTAGGTTTTCTAAGGTTTTGGTGTATTGGTTGAGTTGAAGCTCAATGGATGAGATTAAGTGTCTTAATGCGTTGTTACAGCTAAGATTTTAGTACTTTATGAACCTAACAAATCTGAATAAGGTTGCAAATCTTTAATCCGTGGGATTTTGATCGTATCTGTGATTTTCGGTTCAAAAGGAGTCTGAGTCGGCGTCTGGAAAGTCTCTTGGATGTCCGGACACGATGATCCTTTTGAGGGTCTCCGGATGGGGAGACTGTCCGGATAGGGAAGCTATCCGGGTGAGATGTGTCCGGTAAGTATAAGAGTCCGGTAAGTATAAGTGTCCGGTAAGAAGGAAGTACCCGGATTATAGTGTTTTCCGGAATGTATAGTTATCCGGATTGTTATGTCGTCCGGAAAGGGTGGTTGTCCGAAAAGGGTTGTGTCCGGAAAGATGAGTAATAAGCTTATGTTTTGTCCATTCATTCAGGAAAATCGATTGGGAGTCGGGAACATATTAGAAAAGAGAAGTAAGAGCATCAGGTGAGTTTTCTAACTAAAATGCGTGACTTTTAACGTGTTTTCTAAAGCGAGTACATGATGAGAAATGCCATGTTTTATTATTATGCTGTTAATTGCATGAAAGTTGTTTAAAGTTTTATATGGGATGTATGCATACATTGAGTGAGATGTAAATTGGCTAAGTCGGGGGGCGTGGCCCGCCAGCTCGTGCCGGGAGGTGTGACCCGTTTATGCCATGGGAAGTGTGACCCTGTAAGGCAGCATGAGACTGACTCGTTGTAACCCTAGGGTGACTTCAGGGTGCCAATTTACGGGTGCAGACTTTATCCGTGAATGATTTTATATGAACAGAATTGGGGATGATTTATATTGAAAATTATAAACTGTTTTAAATGCTTTGATAACTGTTAAGAGGGACTCACTAGACCTCATGGTCTAACCCTCGCATTTTCAAATTAAAACCTTTTCAGGGAAACAGGTAATGAAAGGCTCTAGCAAGTGAGCAGGATGGTTAGCGGGGAAGCTCGATAGTGTAGTGACACTATTATTTAGTTTAGTATCATTCTCAGTTGTGTAGGTTGTTTTCGCCAACCAGATTTTGTAATGATGTAAGAAATTTTGAGACCCGATTTGGGGATGTTTCATTTTATATGAATTGCATGCTTATTTTGACTGGGTTGTTACATTTTGACAGAAACAAAAATGACAGTAACAAGCATTCAAAATTAGATTTAAATGTTTTTACGGGTTGTCGGGTTGGGTCGGTTTGTTTTGGGCCTAACCCGTTATCAACCCAATATATGCGGGTTGGTCAAAAATAGTATCGATTATACATCGGGTTGGCTCGGTTTGAGTTTTTTTTGTCTCGGGTTGTGTTGGGTTGGCCGGGTTGGTCGGAAATTTGAGCACCCCTACTTGCAAGGCATTTCAACAAATTAAATATATTAAACAAACACATTTTTTAATTTAATTAGTTTGTTTGTTTGTTTGTTTAAACATTAATTATTATTAATATGTTTATTAAATTTAATTCATTTATTAGTTTATTTAAACATTATTTTTTTTAATATTTTTATTAAAATTTCTTACCCACGCTTTATTTTAAAAAAATAATATTTTTATGCAATGTTTTTTATTTAAACTGCTAAATTATATTTACACAAAATATAATAAATGAAAACAAAAGTAAAAATTTAGTAATCTATATTTTATAATTAATTTATTAGTTATATTATAATTATCTATATTATAATTATTTATATTATAATTTATTAGTTTAGAAAAGAGTTTGGTCTTGTATGTGTGTGGAAGGTGTTATTGCAAAGCTGATGTGACACTTATGAAAGGAGTAAGGTCTTGCAGGTGTGTCAATGGTCTAACCTGCAAACCAGAACATTTATAAATGACGACATGCATACGATATATGTTCTAGAACTATGATATTTAATAGTATTTACTACAAATGTACCATAAACTAGTAACTCAAAGGCGAAGGTGGATTTCTTTACACCAAATAATTACTGTTATATAAAATAATAATTATAATTAATAATATAAAATAGAAAACACTAAAAAAATCAAAACTGGTTTAAATGAGCTACAAATAGGGTTGGTGTACACCAACCCTTTCACCAAAAATAGGTTGGTGTACACTAAAAAAATCAAAACTGGTTTAAATGAGATACTGATTTTACAAATCTGTCAAGTTTGAATTCAAATATTAACACATCCAATTTTAGCAACATCTTCAAATAGCTTTTTAGTAAAAAAAGTTGAGAAAAAAGCTTTTGAAAGGCTTTTTGTATTGGAGAAGATTTTTAAAACAATTTTTTTTAAGAAAATTAGTGGAATTCTTATGTGGCAAAAAGAGAGTCATTTAATTGATCAAAAAGCTTTTGATAAAGGTTTTGCATTAGAGAAGGTTTTTGGAAATAAGTTTTTGATAAAAATAAATTAGTGGAAATCTATGTGGCACATATCAAATTAAAACGGTTTCAGTTTGATAGATCGTAATTTTTTTCCACTACAAGAAGATAGTTGAGCGGGTGACTAGGACCCCTTAAAAGTCCGCCCTTGGTCAAAGGGCACTCATCCAATGCATAACTATTTTGTGAAAATGTATTTAGATAAGATAACAAAGATGCATAGACCAATCCTTGTATCAAGTGATTTATGGGTGGACTTGAGATTAAAAGGGATTCAGGGTTCAAATCCACTTGTCACGCTTCTTAAGTTAACTCAACTCCTCACACAATCTTTCGTCTCCCCCCTCTCTCTCTCTCTCTATATATATATACATATATGTATATATACATATATGTATATATACATATATGTATATATACATATATATGTATATATACATATATATGTATATACACATATATATATATATGTATATACACATATATATATATGTATACACACATATATATATATATATATACATATATATACATATACATATATATACATATATATACATATACATATACATATACATATATATATATATATACATATGGGGTTGGGTTAGACCATGGGACCACATTTTTACTCTTGAAAGTTGAAACTTCACAGCAAAACATCGTAAAGATAAACAGTGGCGAATCCTGGAAAATTTATTATTGGGGGCACACTCAACAAGTTATGGCTGTTAAAAAATTCTGAAACCAAAAACCAAATATTTCACCTGAACTAGACGATTTTGGGTTATTTGATTTTTGGCTTAAACTGTTCAGTTTTATCAAATAAATATAACTTTTTTGGTTTTTCGATTAATTTTTACTATTTCGGATAAACCGAGACATTATATTGCTATGTACTCAAAATGAACACATTGCACAAAATGAACACATTGCACATTAATAGTCAGTAACAAGAAATCAGAGAACCACAAGGGTTGTGGCGTACTGGTTAAGACCTTGGAGATGTGGTGAAATATCCTATCTTTCTCTCTCTCTCTCTCTCTCTCTATATATATATATATATATATATATCACTAAACTAAAAGTAAAAGTGATCAATGAATGCGTTCAGAAGTTCATTCAGAAGTTCATTGTATGTAGCCTTTGTTATAACATTCAATTCAGAAGTTAATTGTCGAGTATTGGTGAAAGGGTTTGTTTATTCAATTGTTACATCTATACGGATACTTAAATGACCGAAATACATTAACATTTAACATTTTTTTATTATTTAAATTATCATTTATTGTAATTCCTTTTCTCTTGATCAATTTATCTAACAAAGTTTTAAAATTCTCCTTTGAATGTAATTTAGTTATAATTTTTCCTATCTATCCGGTAAGTTGTTGTTCTTGTAATATTTGATGATGTTAATATTAATTTTTTTTATCTATATGAATTTAGGCCTTTCATAAATATATGTTCATGTCATACAAAATTAGAATATCAATAATTTATCAGTCAGAATAGATACACAATAAAAAAAATCTTAGTAACTTTTGGTATAGTTTGTTGCATGAATTGAGATTTTCTATACACCGAAACAAAAACTAAACTAAACGTATTTACATTTTAATAAAATTTCTGATACTTAAATCAAGTGGGTTGGCAAAACTATCGACGATTAAATTCAAACTATTCACCGTAAACAGGGACGGATCTCAAAAAACACAAATATATGAAATAATTTCATCAAAATAAACAATTTTATGAAACAATTTCATCAAGAAAACCTACGAAATCCAAAGTTTACATGAAAAAAGTTTACAAAATAGTGATCTCTATGTAGTGGCGTAATAATTTGTAAACCTTTTTTCTATATACATATATATGTTTAATTTAAATATCAAACAAATTTGATTAATTAGCAAAAGATAAATTTTAAATGAAAATATGATATTTTGAGAGTAAATTGCATTTAATAAAAACAATTGATTGGTATAAAATAAAACTAGTTTTTTTCTTGAATTATATTAAACCTTTTTTATATGATAATTTAAAATAAATAAAATTTTTAACTAAATCAATAAATAAATAAACTGAGATTTCAATATAAAACTTAAAAAACAAATATCAATAATTTTAATTGAATAATTTCAGTTATTATATTAGTAAGCTATGATTAACAGTAATTGATATCCTCTTTTAAGTTAAATAAAAATTAATAGAAAAATATAACTAATATAATAAAGGAAATTATTAAATTAAATTCATTCATAAGTAAATGATATCTTTTTTTTCTTTAAAGTTTTAAGTTGAAATCTCTTAAAATTGATAGTCATTTCTTGATTTACTTATGAATTTTTATTTTATTTCAAATGATCATATGAAGAAGTATAATTAATAAAATTCGAGGAAAAAAATGTTTTATTTTATGCACATTGGTTGTTGTTTTTATTAAATGCACTTTATTTCCACTATTTCATATTTTCATTTAAACTTTATTTTTTACTAATTAATCAAATTTGATTAATATTTAAATTAAAACACAAACACACACACACACACATATATATATATATATGTTTATATATGTAGAAAAAATGTAATAGAGAAGGAAAAAGTAAAAAGAATACGATATATATAAATGCCAAATTTATAATAATGTATAAATGAAATTTTAGGATAAATATTTAAAACTTTACATACCTCAAGGACTAAATATGTAATTTCCCAAAGATTTTTTAACGACTCATCTTAACAGTGTTAGACGTAAGGACGAAAATGGAAGCAATTGATTACCACAAGGATGAAAAAGGCAGCTTTTAAACTACAGTGACGAAAACCGTTATAAACATCAAACCACAGAGATGAAAATCATAATTTACTCTATATTTATCGACCCAGATCGATGCAAACTACTCATTTGCAACACGGATATTAGGCAAATAAGTAACTATGGCATGGTTTATTTTTTCCAAAATAGCTAAATTAATAGTATTAATAGAACAAAAAAAATATTCATTTCGAAACATCGAAAAAAAATACATTTGGCTATTAGGTGTTGACTAGAGTAATTTTGGTTTTGTTGCCATGACAACTACATCAAATGTTGTAGCGCAGTGGTTGATCACCTTGGGTGATGTGGTGGAATATCCCATCTACCCAGGCTTCGATCCCAGACGTCCTCAACATTGATAAGACATCTTTAAGTTTCAAAATTGCCAGGGATTAGTCCGGACTGTGCCTCAGATACTCTTTCTAAAAAATCTACATCAAATGTTAGAATGAGAAGCTTGGGCCTTTAATAAGTAAAGTGCAATAAAAACAGTTGAGAATTGAGACTTTGATTATAGGCTTAATCATTTGGCTATCATTTTGTATGTTGTTGTCAATCTATTTTAACATCTAATGTAACAACCCAAAAGTACAATAGAACAAACATAGCATTTAAGCATAAATTTACAAAACTGGGTCCCAAAATTTTCGTTACAACATACATAAACTAAGGTTGGCGGAAACAACCTATACACAACTGAGAAACTACTACTACAAGTGACACCGACATTGCCTCTAACTGCATCAGTACTCTATCCTGCGCTTGCCCACTTACCTGAGCCTCCTACTCAAAGCTTACCTGAAAAGGTTTTATTATGGAAATGCGAGGGTTAGACCATGAGGTCTAGTGAGTCCCTCCTGACAGTTCTCAAAATCATTTAAAACAGTTTATCTTTTCAACATAAATCTTTCATATATAAACTTTCAATAATAAACTTTCGCATAGCTGATTTCAAAATATTGCACATAAAACTTCCGTATAACTTTTCATAAAAGTTTCGCATAAAACTTCCACGGATAAATCCGCTCCTCGTAATCTGACACCCTGAAGCCACCCTAAGGTGACGACGAGTCAGTCTCATGCTGCCTTATTTTGGGGCCACTTCCCCTGGCATAAAGGGTCTCCACTCCCGCACGAGCACTGGCGGGTCTCCACTCCCGTCTTGGCCAGTTTACGTCTATCACAACGTATGCATACATTCTACATAAAACTTTAAACAACTTTCATGCAATTAAAGCATAATAAATAAGGCATGGCAATTCTCAACATTCAAAACACATTTTGAAAACACTTTAAAAGCCACACATTTTAGTTTAGAAAACTCACCTGGCTTGCTTGCTCCAAAGCTCCTCACTTACACTTCCGATCTCTAAGTGGAACACCTATTATATAGGAATGTATATCAATATCTAATAATTTATATTCGAACTTGCCCCGAACTTAACCCAAACTTATCTAAGTTGGTAACTTCCACTTCTAGTCCACAAATCATTATTAATGGTCTTTGCTTATTTATCCAATTGAAATGCTATATCGGATCCATTAATTTACCCGACTCTAGGTTTCCCCCGACATAAAATTATAACCCTAGATTCTAAATATCAAAGCCGGATCATGATAATAATAATATGACCAAATTTAACTAATTAATTAAGCTACCAATTACGTACTAGGCCCTTAATTTAATTATAGACTTTATTAATACTTCAAACCCAAATTAATAACTAAGCCCAAAAGAGCTTAATAATTCCTTCGGCCCAACACTCAAATCGGCCCAACTTGAATTATGGGTCAACTTTCGGAACATACCGACTTCCGGTACACCCGGTTCCGAAAAAACCGATGATTACGAACAAACCCACATATTTCGCCATTATTCTAATTCTACTCCATATTGACAACAATTCTTCTTTTTAATTGACACAAGCTATTCCCTAACCAAAAACCCACATAAACACTTGATTTAACTATGACAACAAGAATTATAATCAAAACTCTATTTTAATACTCTTATTTGATTTCTCATTTCACATAGCCGAGTGCAACTAGAGACCTAACAAATCTAACATTACTTGAAAAAGAGAGCAATGCAATGGAAGGGTTTCTTACCGGAATAAAACCCCACGGAATGGAAAACTGTTGCCCAGAACTCCGGCGACCACCTCCGGCGACCACCACTGCCGGCCACCGCCGACGACCACCACCGGTAGCCGACTGCCGGTATTCCTCCGATCATCTTCTCCGTCGCCGGTGAACCCATCCACCACCTTCATCTCTCGCAACCTCCATCTCTCTCACGCTGCTCTCTCCCTCTCTCTTTATCTCTCACGCAACTCTCGCTCTTTCTTGCTGCTCTCTCTCTCTCCCGCAGTCTCTCTCTCTCTCACGAAGCTCTCTCTCTCCGCCGTCTATCTCTCTCCCTCCGGCTGTCTCTCTCTCTCTCGCTCGCCGACGGTTGTCTCTTCATCGACGCCTCTCTCTCCCTCTCTCAGCCGGCTGCCCACACACAAGACCTCCATTTCTCTTTCTGCTTTTTCTCTCTCTCGATGGCAGCAACAGCCCCTATACTAAACCCTAAAATGAATTTCTTATTTTCTAATACTAAAAATACTGCACACTCCAAAAGAAGGGAAACTTATTTCTTACATTTTCACATATTGCCCTCAATCTTTCCCACAAATAACCAATTCAACCCCTATCTTTTATTTAAGTCAAAATATTAATTTGGGTTATTACAATCTCTCCTCCTTAATGGAATTCCGTCCCGGAATTCACTCCAAGGATAACTGGCGAACATTATTAACAAAGCTTAAATCTCAGCTCTCGAAATAGTCTTTCTAATAACAAAACAATAGTACCTACCTTCACGCCCTAGCTGCGCAATCCTGATTAAACTCACAATCTCCGATTATAACAGGAAAAACACTATCATTTTACTCTTCGACTTCCAATCAAACCTATTGATTTAGGAACACCACATAACTCGGCTTTCAAAATACTTTCGGTTAACCATAATGACCAAAATCAGATACCTCTATAAAAGACATTCTCACTTTCTTACTTAGATTCAACGTGACTAGTTCTTTAATGACTAGCATGTCATTCCCCAAAGACACTTCCTCAAGAATGTTCGTAATCCACCTTTCAATTCACATTAAACAAAAAGAGGTTGTAGGCATCTCAATACTTACAAATCCCTAATCGTCTTTATCTGATTTGTGACCACAATAACAGTTTCCGCTCTCAACTGCATTTTCTCGAATGGTGCAACCTATAACTACCGACCATTACCGCACAAAACACAACAATTCCTTCTCTTTATCACTACTAACTTTAACTTGACCAACTCATTTCACTTATGATTATCAACTTATTTCAAGAGGTAAACTCCAATCGGACTGCAGTTCATTTCTTTCAATCCACCATAAATTAACATATATAATAACTAGCTTCAACACCTCGTTATGCTGGTATTCGCAAAATCCGACAGTCAAAATTGATTTCTTACTAACAACTCCACTAAGTAACCCAACAACTTGCAATTTTCGAAATAATTTGAAAATTTCTCCTTCCATCGCACTATCATCAACTTCTCACTTTAACAGATCGATTCTCTCCTATTAATTCTTAGTAAGAATCTCGGTAGAGTCATAACATCTCTTATGATAACAATAAATGTCATTACCTAACAATCCTTAAAATTGTTAATCAGCCAAACAAAAGCTTATACATCTATCCCGACGTTTCGAATCAACTAATGATCATACCACCTCTCCAACCCATAATCATCATCCTTCTTTAAACATAACCAAATTCCAACTATCTCTCTCTAGGGTCACCCCCCTTCACAAAAGAAACGATTCGCGTTCTGCAAATATCTAGCATTTACCATAACACATTGACTAATCCACTCTTCAACCTCTTTAAACTTCTAATGATTTCAACATATACCTACTTAGCGACTATTACAACTGAGACACTTGGTTTCTCCTTTGGGTAATATCCCACCACTACTCCGTCCTTCCATCCCGATCGTAATCGTACCATAAAGTCAACTTACTCTCTAACATCACCTCACTACGATACTAGCTAGTACATTTAGCTTGGCAATTAATGCCATTACATAACTGTACGTTCCTCACTCAATACATCACACTGCAGACCGAATCTCTCATAGTCATTCATTCATAATCCACACTTTCCTTCATGTTCTTCCGTATACTACAATCGAGTTTATCTCACTACGTAGTCCTTTCCCAACTTGTTGAACTATAATCCACGAGTTCTCAAATAGCTCACACGCAACCATTCTAGTTAGCTCTTCGCGATCCGAGCCCTTACGAAGACACACCACTTTTCTTACTGACTGCTAAAATCTACACACTCGCTTCGCCCAAGTTACATACCTCATCATCCTACGAACCCTCCACTCTTCGTAAATAGAATGCTTAATCAAACAATAACTTCTCTGCCCCTTAGAACCCCTACAAGGTGTTCTATCAACTCTCAACTTTCTAATTCAAGTCTTCGGTCTCGGCCAACGTACACATCCGTCGACTTCTACATCAACTGACAATCCTGTAACTACTTTCTTAACTTATTCTTAAACATGGTTCCCTTACGGAACTTACTCCTATCAACAAATTGAATCATCTTCATGATCCGTCTCCCTCCTCTCGTAACCTACTCAGGTAACATTACCATTAAAAGCTCACATCGAGACTCGCATTCCTACACCACATACTTTTCATTCTTCCTTACCACACTATTCTTAACGAGTCGCTAAAATCGTCACCTTGAAGACTTCAAGCCCTTCATCCGAACACAACCGTCCCTTGACAACCGCACATCCAACTACCGAACAAGGGTGCAAACCCTCATTCGACCGATACTATAATCCACTACTGACTCTATCACTGTCCACCCTTCCTCTTGGCCACTCTTACTAAGGTTATATCATTCTTTCCTGATTTGACCAATATCTCTTCACTCTCGGAGTTCTTCCTCGGCTTAAAATGTAATACTCTATGACCTAGTGAGTTCATAGCCTTCATGCATAACAACGCATTAAATAAATCATTTCGCACACTTTATCATTTTAAATAAACAACACTTGAAAACATCTTGGGTACACATGCCCCCATCACTCTTATAAATTCAACGCCCTGCACAACGATCTCGAGAATCGTTTGCATGCAACTTTTCCATAAACTTAATCTTACTCCTACCGAACGGTGTCAATATGACAGTGATATATTGCATGAAAATATTTTTATTTGGCACAATTTTGAAAGAATTAACGTCGCCAGGTAAATCAGTTGGTTTTCGTACTCATAAATAACTTCAACATGCCATTACTCACTTTGGTTATAAAAGTTTTGCATTTAATCGATTTCTTGACTTTTGCAATATATTAACTCATCATGAAAGGAGCGAAATACTTTACAAATCATGAAACTCGAAACTTCATGGCGCCATGTGAATGAAATCACCTTTTTCATTAAACGTACGCGTGCACATTCTGACTCATTTTCGATCAAAATTTATCTTTACATATTTAACTTAAATCGTGAAAATTTCATGTTACATAAAAAAAGGACACCATGCATGAGACCCTACTTGCATTTGAAGGCTACTCACTCTAACAAGGTCAACTGCTTTACTCGCTTAGCTTATCCTTGACATTCTACCTACGACCAACGGTCGCCCTCTTGGTCACGCAACAACTTGCTGAGCACCCTTTCCACATCTCACTTACTCAATCCTTTTCCTACTATTTCGTTTTAATCACTATCCCATTTTCTACTTCTACATGCTTTCATTTCACAATAAGTATCTTATTTCATTTACACTGCCTTTGAAAAGCTCGACTAAGAAGTCAGGGTTCTATTGATACGTTCAAAATTTCAACACCGATATTCCTTATCATTCTAACTGATCTCATCCCACTATTTCTAGAACTGGGACTTTCTAGAACAAGAGTCTTACTCAAAATCAATCATTTTATCTCTTCGAACCCACGAAGATCTATCTCTATACGATTCATAACATTCTAAACACATTTCGCCTCTACGATGTATACATTATTCACTTCATAATAATTTCCCATGAACTTTCCCAACAAGGGGTCTCAGTCTACACCTCAGAGATCTCATTGACATTCTTACGTACTGAAACACGGCATACACACTGGGTAGGTTAATAAGGTAGGTTAAGCACGTACATGTACCTGTAAGTTTGCAATTACACTGGCCAGGTGGAATCTCAAACTTACCTTACATGACAGTCCTCAGTACCCTATTAGTCCTATCTCTATAATAGTGTCATCCTAACGCATTTCCTGATCCTCAGTTGTGATTTCTACTCCCAAGTTTAAGTTTAGGTCCGTCCGGTCACCTAAATCCCTTAAACTATGGCTCTGATACCATTTGTAACAACCCAAAAGTACAATAGAACAAACATAGCATTTAAGCATAAATTTACAAAACTGGGTCCCAAAATTTTCGTTACAACATACATAAACTAAGGTTGGCGGCAACAACCTATACACAACTGAGAAACTACTACTACAAGTGACACTGGCATTGCCTCTAACTGCATCAGTACTCTATCCTGCGCTTGCCCACTTACCTGAGCCTCCTACTCAAAGCTTACCTGAAAAGGTTTTATTATGGAAATGCGAGGGTTAGACCATGAGGTCTAGTGAGTCCCTCCTGACAGTTCTCAAAATCATTTAAAACAGTTTATCTTTTCAACATAAATCTTTCATATATAAACTTTCAATAATAAACTTTCGCATAGCTGATTTCAAAATATTGCACATAAAACTTCCGTATAACTTTTCATAAAAGTTTCGCATAAAACTTCCACGGATAAATCCGCTCCTCGTAATCTGACACCCTGAAGCCACCCTAAGGTGACGACGAGTCAGTCTCATGCTGCCTTATTTTGGGGCCACTTCCCCTGGCATAAAGGGTCTCCACTCCCGCACGAGCACTGGCGGGTCTCCACTCCCGTCTTGGCCAGTTTACGTCTATCACAACGTATGCATACATTCTACATAAAACTTTAAACAACTTTCATGCAATTAAAGCATAATAAATAAGGCATGGCAATTCTCAACATTCAAAACACATTTTGAAAACACTTTAAAAGCCACACATTTTAGTTTAGAAAACTCACCTGGCTTGCTTGCTCCAAAGCTCCTCACTTACACTTCCGATCTCTAAGTGGAACACCTATTATATAGGAATGTATATCAATATCTAATAATTTATATTCGAACTTGCCCCGAACTTAACCCAAACTTATCTAAGTTGGTAACTTCCACTTCTAGTCCACATATCATTATTAATGGTCTTTGCTTATTTATCCAATTGAAATGCTATATCGGATCCATTAATTTACCCGACTCTAGGTTTCCCCCGACATAAAATTATAACCCTAGATTCTAAATATCAAAGCCGGATCATGATAATAATAATATGACCAAATTTAACTAATTAATTAAGCTACCAATTACGTACTAGGCCCTTAATTTAATTATAGACTTTATTAATACTTCAAACCCAAATTAATAACTAAGCCCAAAAGAGCTTAATAATTCCTTCGGCCCAACACTCAAATCGGCCCAACTTGAATTATGGGTCAACTTTCGGAACATACCGACTTCCGGTACACCCGGTTCCGAAAAAACCGATGATTACGAACAAACCCACATATTTCGCCATTATTCTAATTCTACTCCATATTGACAACAATTCTTCTTTTTAATTGACACAAGCTATTCCCTAACCAAAAACCCACATAAACACTTGATTTAACTATGACAACAAGAATTATAATCAAAACTCTATTTTAATACTCTTATTTGATTTCTCATTTCACATAGCCGAGTGCAACTAGAGACCTAACAAATCTAACATTACTTGAAAAAGAGAGCAATGCAATGGAAGGGTTTCTTACCGGAATAAAACCCCACGGAATGGAAAACTGTTGCCCAGAACTCCGGCGACCACCTCCGGCGACCACCACTGCCGGCCACCGCCGGCGACCACCACCGGCAGCCCACTGCCGGTATTCCTCCGATCATCTTCTCCGTCGCCGGTGAACCCAGCCACTACCTTCATCTCTCGCAACCTCCATCTCTCTCACGCTGCTCTCTCCCTCTCTCTTTCTCTCTCACGCAGCTCTCTCTCTTTCTTGCTTCTCTCTCTCCCGCAGTCTCTCTCTCTCTCATGAAGCTCTCTCTCTCCGCCGTCTATCTCTCTCCCTCCGGCTGTCTCTCTCTCGCTCGCCGGCGGTTGTCTCTTCATCGACGCCTCTCTCTCCCTCTCTCAGCCGACTGCCCACACACAAGACCTCCATTTCTCTTTCTGCTTTTTCTCTCTTTAGATGGCAGCAACAACCCCTATACTAAACCCTAAAATGAATTTCTTATTTTCTAATACTAAAAATACTGCATACTCCAAAAGAAGGGAAACTTATTTCTTACATTTTCACATATTGCCCTCAATCTTTCCCACAAAGAACCAATTCAACCCCTATCTTTTATTTAAGTCAAAATATTAATTTGGGTTATTACATCTAATGCATTTGAGATTGTGGGAACCACCAAATAACTAATACCCGCATGTCGATCTTTAATCGGACAAGATTAAAATAACTAATACACGAAATCTATTTTACTATGTGACAAGATTTATTGGACAACATATACAAAGATTAATCGGTTGTTTAATATAATTCCGTATTTGCAAAAAGTTCAAACACAAATGCATGCCGAAAATAAAGAGTTTAAACTAACACTGTGATATAGTGCGGTTTCATCAACGTGTCTCCTCCACTTTTCCCAAGCCCTCTAGAGATGAACGATCCACTAATGGAAACTTTCTATGGTAGAGTGATCAAACCTTGGTATAATGAAGATTACAAGATGTTCTGGTTTTGATTTATGAGCAAATTAACTTGTGGATCTACTCACACGAATAAACTGTAACAACTCAGGCTAAAATAAAGCATGCAATTCATATAAAATAGAACATCCTAAAATGGGTCCCAAAATGTCTTACATAAGTCTCAAAATTTATGTTGGCGGAAACAACCTATACACAACTAAGAAATACTAAAACTAGAAATAATAGTGTCTCTGTCTCTACTGCATTTATTCACTAGCAACTCTGATCACTTGCTAGAGCCTCCAACTGCTTGCTTACCTGAAAAGGTTTAGTTTGGAAAATGCGAGGGTTAGACCATGTGGTCTACTGAGATCCCTCCTGACGGTTCTCAAAAATCATTTAAAAACAACATATAACTTTCACATATAAAACTTTCACAAATCTTTTCATAAATCATTCACAGATAAATCCGCTCCCGTAAATGGCACCCTGAAGTCACTCAAGAGTGACAACGATTCAGTCTTACGGTGCCTTACTGGATACTCTCTTCCATGGCATAAACGGGTCACCCTCCCAGCATGAGCACTCGCGGGTCTACCTCCCGATTTAGCCAGTTTACGTCTAACACAATGTATGCATACATCTCAGAAAAACTTTACATAAACTTTCATGCAATTTAAATCATACAAATAAAAGCATGGCATTTCTCATCATTTATTTACTTCAGAAAACACGTTAAAAGCACGTATTTTTAGTTAGAAAAACTCACCTGGTACGCTTACTTTCCTTTCCTACACTGTTCCTGACTTCCAATTGGTTTACCTGAGAAATGAAATGATATGCAACTGCTCAGATCCTAAACCAGCTGTCCAGACTCTATCCGGATTTGACTTACCGGGTGCCTGCAACTTACCGAGTCTACACTTACCGGATTTCTACACATTTACCGGGTAAAATACCCCATACCGAAACTATCCGGTAACTCGAACTTACTGGGACTTGCCTACTTACCGGGCATCTACTTACCGGATACCACAACGATACCGGATGCAGCCACTTACCGGGTGTCCACTGACCGGTAACTACACTAGTCGAATACTTACTTGGAACAAGCTTAAGCTTACCGGATTCCTCACCCGGTAATCATCACCAGGGCGGTTCCCGGGTGTCGCGACTGTGTGAAATCGGGTACGAAAAATCCTTGCTAAGAGCCCTTAATCAAAACGTTAAAGTGACAAAATCACAACAAAACATTTGGAGTCCGTTCCTTACAAACTCTTTGCTACACAAACACGATTATGGGTGTTTAATCTTTCCTTTAAGGCATCAATTTTTAACTTTCTTGGCAAGAACTCTAAAAAACCCATCATTCCATCCAACAATCAAAAATAGGGTTTTAGATTAGGAATTACCTGATAGGATTACTTGCAGAATCGTACTCCAACTCCACTCCTTCTTCCAATTTCAATGAATGATGATCTTCTTCTTCAATTGCACATGAACCCCAAAATCTCTTTCTCTGCCTTCTAGTTCTCTTAGCCGCCACCAAGAAAAATGAATTGGTTCCCTAGGGTTTTGTGCCCAATTAGAGGCTTTTATACCTTCTTAGAAAATTACATTTCAGCCCTTGCACTTACAACTTTACCACATTTCTCACAAGACTTTAATCTTTTTCCACTTTGGTCTCGATTATTACAATACTTCCCCCTCAAAAGAATTCTGTCCCCGGAATTCCATTATCAAAGAGGTGGGATACCTGGACCTCATGTCCGCTTCCACCTCCCAAGTTGCCTCTCTTCTCTTATGATACCTCCACTGGACTTTTACTAGTTGGACTTCTCTGTTTCTCGTTTTGCGGACCTTACTGTCTACGATCTCTAATGGTTCTTCTTCGTAAGTCAATTTCTCATCGATACTGACGTCTTCTAACAGAATGGCCACATCGGTCTCGACCAAATATTTCTTCAGATTTGACAAATGAAATGTTGGATGAACTCCTCGTAACTTTTCTGGCAATTCCAACTTGTAGGCTACGGCCCCAACTCGTTCAATAATAACGAAAGGTCCTACATATCTCGGCCTCAACTTTCCTTTCTTCCCGAAGCGCACTACTCCTTTCCAAGGCGATACCTTTAGCATTACTTTGTCCCCCACTTGGAATTCAATAGGCTTTCTCCTTCTATTCGCATACTTCCTCTGTCGATCTTGCGCGATTCTCATCCTTTCCCGGATCACTTCAATCTTATCTGCCGTTATTTGTACAATCTCTAGACCTACCAACTGTCTTTCTCCTACCTCGTTCCAACACAACGGCGTACGACACTTCCGTCCGTACAATGCTTCGAATGGTGCTGCCTGGATACTCGCATGATAACTGTTATTGTATGAGAACTCTATTAACGGTAGATGCACTTCCTACGACCCTTTGAAATCGATTACACACACTCGAAGCATATCCTCCAACGTCTGGATGCTTCTCTCACTCTGACCATCCATCTAAGGATGATAAGCCGTGCTTAACTTCAATTGCGAACCCAACTCCCGCTGCAGACTTCTCCAAAATGCTGACGTAAACCGACTATCACGGTCAGACACGATGGATCGCGGCACCCAGTGCCTAGATACAATCTCATTAATGTAAAATCGGGCTAATTTCTCCAACGAATCCGACTCCTTAATAGGTAAGAAATGCGTGGACTTGGTGAGAATATCCACAATCACCCAAATCGCATCGTTACCCTTCGGAGTCCTCGGTAACTTCGTAACGAAATCCATGGTGATGTTGTCCCATTTCCACACTGGTATCACCGTAGACTGAAGTTCTCCATACGGTCGTTGATGTTCTGCTTTAACCTTCAAACACGTTACACACTGCTCCACAAAGTGAGCGATGTCCTTCTTCATTCCCGGCCACCAGTAGAATTGTTTTAAGTCCCAATACATCTTGTTCGTTCCCGGGTGCATAGAATACCGCGACTTATGCGCTTCTTCCAAGATGCTTACCCTCAAGTTTCCCAACTTGGAAATCCACACTCGGTCCTTCATACACTTTAATCCACCGCTGTTGACTTTGAACAAAGATGAAACTCCAACAACTCGCTCTCTCTTTACATTCTCCTCTAGTAACGCCTCTTCTTGAAACTTCTTAAGTTCGTCTAGAAGGTTCGAAGTTGCCTCGACTCTGAAAGCCATCACTTTTGTTGACTCTCCTCGTTCTTTCCGACTTAACGCATCAGCTACAACATTCGCTTTACCCGGATGGTAAAGGATTTCACAGTCGTAGTCGTTTAGTAGCTCCATCCATCTCCTCTGTCTAATATTCAATTCCTTCTGGTCAAACAGGTGCTTCAGACTCTTGTGGTCGGTGAAAATCTGGCACTTCACTCCATACAGATAGTGTCGCCATATTTTCAAAGCGAATACCACTGCTGCTAGCTCCAGGTCGTGCGTAGGGTAGTTCTTCTCGTGTTCTTTCAACTGTCGGGAAGCGTAATCGACCACCTTCCCGTTTTGCATTAAAACACACCCTATCCCGAGCTTAGAAGCATCGCTGTAGATTACGAAACCTTCTGATCCATCTGGTAGCGACAAAATTGGAGCGCTGCTCAAACTCTCTTTCAGCTTCTCGAATGCGGCTTCTTGCGCTTCGGTCCACACGAATTTGACATTCTTCCTTGTCAAAACGGTCAACGGTGTGGTTATACGAGAGAAGTCCTGAATGAACTTCTGGTAATAGCCCGCTAACCCAAGAAAACTTCTCACTTCCGATGGCGACGTTGACGGCTCCCAACTCTTAGCGGGGTCCACCTTGATGTCATCCGCCGACACTACGTGACCCAAAAATTGAACTTCTCTCAACCAAAATTCGCACTTCGAAAACTTGGCGAACAGCTTCTCGCGTTTCAACAATTCTAACGCTGCCCGAAGATGTTTCTCATGCTCCTCGCGGGTACGTGAGTAAATCAGAATATCGTCAATGAAGACGATCACACACTTGTCTAACAACGAGCTACACACCCTGTTCATCAAATCCATGAACACTTCTGGGGCGTTAGTCAAGCCAAAGGGCATGACTAGGAACTCGTAATGCCCGTACCTCGTACGAAAAGCTGTTTTAGACACGTCTTCCTCTCTTATTTTTAACTGATGATATCCCGGTCTCAAATCTATCTTCGAAAAGTAACTCGCACCTTGCAACTGATCAAAGAGGTCATCAATCCTCGAAAGCGGGTACTTGTTCTTCACTGTTACTTTGTTGAGTTCACGGTAATATATACACATCCGCATAGATCCGTCCTTCTTCTTTACAAAAAGTACCGGCGCTCCCCAAGGCGATGAGCTAGGACGAATGAAACCCTTGTCTAATAACTCTTGAAGTTGCGTCATCATCTCCTTCATTTCCGCCGGTGCCAGGCGATAGGGCGCACACACAATCGGTGCCGCCCCGGGCATCAAATCTATTCTGAACTCTACTTGGCGATCTGGGGGCAGACTCGTCAAGTCATCCGGAAACACTTACGGGTACTCACTGACTATCGGCACATCTCTTACTTCTTTCTTTTTCTTTCTTAGCATCTAGCACATAAGCTAAGTACCCTAGACATCCCTTCCCCAAACACCGCCTAGCTTTCAACATCGAAATCATACATGACTTCCTATCTCGACGATCCACATATATCACTACCTCCTTCTTATCCGGCAAGGCGATACGAATCAACTTCTTATTGCACACTATGTTAGTGTCATTCTCCGCTAACCAATCCATTCCTAATACCACATCAAACTCCCCCATTCCCATCGGATACAAACGCAAAGGAAACGAGTGACCATCTACGTCTATGCTACACCCCTCATAGACCTCTTTCACCCAGACTCGACTATCATCGGCCACCTCTACCTCAAACCCATAGTTCAACCTCTTGGGTTTCACTTGCAGTTTTCGAATAAAGATCGGTGACACAAACGAGCGATTGGCGCCCGAATCAAACAATACTTTAGCATAAACCAAGTCAATTGGGAAAGTACCTGTCACCACATCCGGCGTATCTACCGCCTCCTCCGCTGACATGTGGAAAGCCCTCGCCCTAGCACGAGCCAGCTCCACCTTTCGTTCCCCGCCTCTTCCTTCGCTACTAGCGCTGTCACCTCCAGTGTACCCCTTCTTTAGCTGTGGGCAATCCCACTTGACGTGATCTGGCGAACCACACTGATAACACGTCTTTACCCGCGACAGTCTCGAGCCACGTGCCCTGTTTTCCCTCACTTGAAACATCCGCCCTTGTCCGCCAAACACTCCCCCATGTGCATCCGGTTGCACTTACCACACGGTTTCTCTCCCGATCTAGGCCCCACCCGCAGCTCGGGTCTGGGCGCACTTGGCCTCTTTCCATCTCTGAATGATCCTTCCCACTTTCGTTTGTCTCCGACTCTCTCGGTCATCTGCCTGTTCTTCTCTTTCTCAGTGAGTTCCGCGGTATCTACCGCAGCCTGGAAAGTAGACGGATCTTTCACTTGCACCAATTCTCTTATGCTGCTCTTTAGCCCATAAATATATCTTTCTAAGCGCCGCTCTTCCGTAGGCACATACAGTTCAGCAAATCGGGCCTTCTCAATAAATTTCGACGTGTACTCCTGAACCGACATTGTCCCTTGCTCCAATCCCAGAAATTCCTCTTCTAGCTTCTTAACTGCCGCCAACGGGAAAAACTGTGCTTTGAACCTCTTAACAAACGATTCCCACGACGTGCCCTTAGCTACCTCCGATCCCCTACCTCCGGTCTCAACATCCCACCAATAGATGGCCTCAGACTTCATCATTGATATTGCAAATAGTACCTTATCTTCCTCGGCGCACTTGCTAGTATCAAATGCTAACTCCATCTCACAAACCCATTTCAAAGCCAGAACGGGATTGCGTTCCCCGTTGAAAGTCGGAGGCTTGCACGAAGCGAAGGTCTTAAACGAGCACCCTTTCACGGTCTTAGGTTCATGAACAACAATCGGAGTTGTCACCGAGTTGTTTCCTATCTCAGTCCGTGGTAGACTGTCTTCCTCGGTCTTTTTCTCAGTACCACTCTTGGTTTGTAACGCCCCAAAATTCGGGCTAATTTGAACCTTAAATTTTAACAAGTTATGATAAAATAAACTTCATCTTTCATATATATAGCAAGTGAATTAACCACTAGGAGTATATTTACAAATACAGAATTCTTCAAATGACATGTTAATCTAATTATGCCACTATAATCAGATTAACTAAGTTATCTAAGCAATCTTTCAAAATCTCCTTCTGTTAATTGACTTTTCCGCTATTCCAAAATGCTCGTCCCACCTCCCTTTTACTTTCCCGAGCTAGTACCTGGTAAAAAACATTATATTGAAACGATTAGGCCAACGCCTAGTGAGAACATTCGTTTCCACAATAATATTTGCAAAATCAATGTAAACAAGTTATATCAAACCTGATTACCCTTTTTCTTACCATACGTGTAACTCTATTCCGTTAACACGATTTTTCATCCAATTCCATGAATATGACTGACACACATTCCATCATCATATCAACGTCTTAGAGCCACACTACGAATCTTCACTAATTCTAGATTAATACTCTTATTCCAGAAATCGCAATATACACATGCTCATTTCCATTCATATCCTATTCCAGAGCCACACTACGAATCTTTCTCAGATTCTAGATTAATGCTCCCACCTAAGAAATCGCAATATACACATGCCCATTTCTTAGGAAAGGAAGTAGAGATTACAATTACATATGTCAATCCCTCTTCTTCCTTAGAAACCGGGAATTACGTTTATTCCAGGGTTTCTCACACACATCAGAATAATGACTAACTTCATCTATTCTACGTGTACATAACCATTAGTACCACACACATCAGAATAATGACTAACTTCATCTATTCCACGTGTACATAACCATTAGTACCACACACATCAGAATAATGACTAACTTCATCTATTCCACGTGTACATAACCATTAGTGCCTATGGATCCATTACACTTTACTAACGTATATGCATAACAACATATCACACCACATCTCATATCGTATTCTTAACTCTGAGAATACTAGATAACCTATCGCATTTTCATCCTCAAATGCACCCCTTCGGCGACTTAGCACGGGGTTTCCGCTAACATTCTCAATTTCTCAAAAGTGTCCGGACAACAGGGGTTTCCGGATACCTTAAACTATCCGGACAACTATACTTTCCGGATAGCTACAACTCACCGGGTAACCAAACATTCCGGATACCACTACTTTCCGGATAATTCATATTTTCCGGATACTTATCAAATCCGGACAACACCCGGAGACTAAAACAACCCGGATACTATCCGGTAACTATTTTTATCCGGAAACTTACAATAAAACTAAACTTACCGGATACTCTTCTGCGTCCGGAAACATTCATCACAGGGGTTTCCGGATACGACTTTTTATCCGGAAACGTCGGTCTGCAGCCTAATATTTGATCTAATTCGATGTCTGTTCGATTCAGCTCATTCCAGACCATTCCATACAGTTCATAACCAATTTATACAGCTATTTCAAGGTTTAATTTAACATATAAACACTGATTTGCACAAACAACAAATGAACTCACCTTTTTGAAGAAAACCCACTTTTGCACAATCTGATGCTCCAATCTGTTGTTAATGATTCTGAAAACCAATTCAACAACCAGATTCGTTTACAACCCAACATCTATAACAAATTTTATCTGAAAACATGATCAATTCCTTACCAATTTGAAGCCAAACTCTTGTTTTCTTCCTCTTCTCTTTTTTCTCACTTTTCTCTCTTTTCTCTTCGATTTTCCAAACCGACCCAACACAAAATGAGATAAGAATATGATTTCAGCTACTTTATCCATACACACTTTCCATAAATGACCAAACACACCCTCAAGTTTCAAGATTTCCAAAAGTAACATCACACTTTACTTTCTTGCATTTTAACCTCATTGAATTATAAAATTACAACATAATTCAAGGTTTAAACCAAAATCCCATTAAATCCCAATTCTCACTAAAATAATATTATTGAAAATCCAGGATGTTACATGGTTCCTCCCTCATATGTAGTCTTATTCTGGTTGTCTAGCACTGCTTGTAAAGTCTTTTGCAATTTATCCATCTCTGCCGCGAACTTATCCTCAGTCACAAAAGCCGGTGCGGCGTCAGTATGACGTCCTTTCTTACCTTTCGTTTTCTTTGCAGGCGCTGAACTCTCCTGCTCAGATATCTCCTGTACTTCTGGTTCCTCTACGCTCTTTGCCTTACGCCTAACCGGTGCTTTCTTCTTCTTACCTTTGCCCTTAGTGGCTGCCGCTCCCACTTCGGTAGCAACCTTCCTTGGAACCGTTCCTCTACCTCTCCCATGACCCCTACCTCTCCCACGAGTGGCCGCCGATCTTTGAGGATTCACTGGTCCATCCTCCGCTAGCTCCTCAATCCGCACCGCCTCCTCATGTGGCGTAGTGTCTTCATTCGATACCTCCTCCACGATGGGTATCGATCTATTTCTCAAGGATCTCACAGACATTCTTGATTACTGATACACAACAAGTAAACTAACTTAGTACTACCACAACGGAATAATAAGGCAATTTAAGCATATACATGTACTTGTAAGTTCACAATTACATTGGCCAGGTGTAACCCGAAACTTACCTTACATGACTGTCCTCGGTACCCTATTAGTCCTATTTCTACATTAGTGCCCTCCTAACGCATTTCCTGATTCTCAGTTGTGATTTCTACTCCCAAAGTTTAAGTCTAGGTCTGTCCGGTCACCTAAATCTCTTAAACTATGGCTCTGATACCAATTGTAACAACCCAGGCTAAAATAAAGCATGCAATTCATATAAAATAGAACATCCCAAAATGGGTCCCAAAATTTCTTACATAAGTCTCAAAATTTAGGTTGGCGGAAACAACCTACACACAACTGAGAAATACTAAAACTAGAAATAATAGTGTCTCTGTCTCTACTGCAGTTATTCACTAGCAACTCTGATCACTTGCCAGAGCCTCCAACTGCTTGCTTACCTGAAAATGTTTAGTTTGAAAAATACGAGGGTTAGACCATGTGGTCTAGTGAGCTCCCTCCTGACGGTTCTCAAAAATCATTTAAAAATAACATATAACTTTCACATATAAAACTTTCACAGATAAATCCGCTCCCGTAAATGGCACCCTGAAGTCACTCAAGAGTGACAACGAGTCAGTCTCACGCTGCCTTACTGGATACTATCTTCCATGGCATAAACGGGTCACCCTCTCGGCATGGGCACTGGCGGGTCTACCTCCCGACTTAGCAAGTTTACGTCTAACACAATGTATGCATACATCTAAGAAAATCTTTACATAAACTTTCATGCAATTTAAATCATACAAATAAAAGCATGGCATTTCTCATCATTTATTTACTTCACAAACACGTTAAAAGCACGTATTTTTAGTTAGAAAAACTTACTTGGTACGCTTACTTTCATTTCCTACACTGTTCCTGACTTCCAATTGGTTTACCTGAGAAATGAAATGATATGCAACTGCTCAGATCCTAAACCAGCTGTCCAGACTCTATCCAGATTTGACTTACCGGGTGCCTGCAACTTACCGAGTCTACACTTACCGGATTTCTACACACTTACCGGGTAAAATACCCCATACCGGAACTATCCGGTAACTCGAACTTACCGAGACTTGCCTACTTACCGGGCATCTACTTACCGGATACCACAACGATACCGGATGCAGCCACTTACCGGGTGTCCACTGACCGGTAACTACACTAGTCGAATACTTACCTGGAACAAGCTTAAGCTTACCGGAACTTACCGGATTCCTCACCCGGTAAACATCACCAGGGCGGTTCCCGGGTGTCGCGACTGTGTGAAATCGGGTACGAAAAATCCTTGCTAAGAGCCCTTAATCAAAACCTTAAAGTGAAAAAATCACAACAAAACATTTGGAGTCCGTTCCTTACAACTCTTTGCTACACAAACACGATTATGGGTGTGTAATCTTTCCTTTAAGGCATCAATTTTTAACTTTCTTGGCAAGAACTCTAAAAAACCCATCAATCCATCCAACAATCAAAAATAGGGTTTTAGATTAGGAATGACCTGATAGGATTACTTGCAGAATCGTACTCCAACTCCACTCCTTCTTCCAATTTCAATGAATGATGATCTTCTTCTTCAATTGCACATGAACCCCAAAATCTCTTTCTCTGCCTTCTAGTTCTCTTAGCCGCCACCAAGCAAAATGAATTGGTTCCCTAGGGTTTTGTGCCCAATTAGAGGCTTTTATACCTTCTTATAAAATTACCTTTCAGCCCTTGCACTTACAACTTTACCACATTTCTCACAAGACTCTAATCTTTTTCCACTTTGGTCTATGTTATTACAATACTTCCCCTCAAAAGAATTCCGTCCCTGGAATTCCATTATCAAAGAGGTGAGGATACCTGGACCTCATGTCCGCTTCCACCTCCCAAGTGGCATCTCTTCCCTTATGATACCTCCACTGGACTTTTACTAGTTTGACTTCTCTGTTTCTCGTTTTGCGGACCTTACTGTCTACGATCTCTAATGGTACTTCTTCGTAAGTCAATTTCTCATCGATACTGACGTCTTCTAACAGAATGGCCACATCGGACTCGGCCAAACATTTCTTCAGATTTGACACATGAAACGTCGGATGAACTCCTCGTAACTCATCTGGCAATTCCAACTTGTAGGCTACGGCCCGAACTCGTTCAATAATAACGAAATGTCCTACATATCTCGGCCTCAACTTTCCTTTCTTCCCGAAGCACACTACTCCTTTCCAAGGCGAGACCTTTAGCATTACTTTGTCCCCCACTTAGAATTCAATAGGCTTTCTCCTTCTATTCGCATACTTTCTCTGTCGATCTTGCGCCATTCTCATCCTTTCCCGGATCACTTCAATCTTATCTGCCGTCATTTGCACAATCTTTGGACCTGCCAACTGTCTTTCTCCTACCTCGTTCCAACACAATGGCGTACGGCACTTCCGTCCATATAATGCTTCGAATGGTGCTGCCTGGATACTCGCATGATAATTGTTATTGTATGAGAACTCTATTAACGGTAGATGCACTTCCCACGACCCTTTGAAATCGATTACACACGCTCGAAGCATATCCTCCAACGTCTGGATGGTTCTCTCACTCTGACCATCCGTCTGAGGATGATAAGCCGTGCTTAACTTCAATTGCGAACCCAACTCCCGCTGCAGACTTCTCCAAAATGCTGACGTGAACCGACTATCACGGTCAGACACGATGGATCGCGGCACCCCGTGCCTAGATACAATCTCATTAATGTACAATCGGGCTAATTTCTCCAACGAATCCGATTCCTTAATAGATAAGAAATGCGCGGACTTGGTGAGAATATCCAAAATCACCCAAATCGCATCGTTACCCTTCGGAGTCCTCGGTAACTTCATAACGAAATCCATGGTGATGTTGTCCCATTTCCACACTGGTATCACCGTAGACTGAAGTTCTCCATACGGTCGTTGATGTTCTGCTTTAACATTCAAACACGTTACACACTGTTCCACAAAGTGAGCGATGTCCTTCTTCATTCCCGGCCACCAGTAGAATTGTTTTAAGTCCTAATACATCTTGTTCGTTCCCGGGTGCATAGAATATCGCGACTTATGCGCTTCTTCCAAGATGCTTACCCTCAAGTTTCGCAACTTGGGAATCCACACTCGGTCCTTCATACACTTTAATCCACCGCTGTTGACTTTGAACAAAGATGAAACTCCAACAACTCGCTCGCTCTTTACATTCTCCTCTAGTAACGCCTCTTCTTGAAACTTCTTAACTTCATCTAGAAGGTTCGAAGTTTCCTCGACTCTGAAAGCCATCACTTTGGTCGACTCTCCTCGTTCCTTCCGACTTAACGCATCAGCTACAACATTCGCTTTACCCGGATGGTAAAGGATTTCACAATCGTAGTCGTTTAGTAGCTCCATCCATCTCCTCTGTCTCATATTCAATTCCTTCTGGTCAAACAGGTGCTTCAGACTCTTGTGGTCGGTGAAAATCTGGCACTTCACTCCATACAGATAGGGTCGCCATATTTTCAAAGCGAATACCACTGCTGCTAGCTTCATGTCATGCGTAGGGTAGTTCTTCTCGTGTTCTTTCAACTGTCGAGAAGCGTAAGCGATCACCTTCCCGTTTTGCATTAAAACACACCCTAGCTCGAACTTAGAAGCATCGCTGTAGATTACGAAACCTTCTGATCCATCTGGTAGCGACAAAATCGGAGCGCTGTTCAAACTCTCTTTCAGCTTCTCAAATGCGGATTCTTGCGCTTTGGTCCACACGAACTTGACGTTCTTCCTTGTCAAAGCGGTCAACGGCGTGGCTATACGAGAGAAGTCCTGAATGAACTTCCGGTAATAGCCCGCTAACCCAAGAAAACTTCACTTCCGATGGCGACCTTGGTGGCTCCCAACTCTTAATAGCTTCAATCTTAGCGGGGTCCACCTTGATGCCATCCGCCGACACTACATGACCTAAAAATTGAACTTCTCTCAACCAAAATTCGCACTTCGAAAACTTGGCGTACAGCTTCTCGCGTTTCAACAATTCTTACTTCGAAAACTTTCCTTTCCTACACTGTTCCTGACTTCCAATTGGTTTACCTGAGAAATGAAATGATATGCAACTGCTCAGATCCTAAACCAGCTGTCCAGACTCTATCCAGATTTGACTCACCGGGTGCCTGCAACTTACCGAGTCTACATTTACCGGATTTCTACACACTTACCGGGTAAAATACCCCATACCGGAACTATCCGGTAACTCGAACTTACCGGGACTTGCCTACTTACCGGGCATCTACTTACCGGATACCACAACGATACCGGATGCAACCACTTACCGGGTGTCCACTGACCGGTAACTACACTAGTCGAATACTTACCTGGAACAAGCTTAAGCTTACCGGAACTTATCGAATTCCTCACCCGGTAACCATCACCAGGGCGGTTCCCGGGTGTCGCGACTGTGTGAAATCGGGTACGAAAAATCCTTGCTAAGAGCCCTTAATCAAAACGTTAAAGTGACAAAATCACAACAAAACATTTGGAGTCCGTTCCTTACAACTCTTTGCTACACAAACATGATTATGGGTGTTTAATCTTTCCTTTAAGGCATCAATTTTTAACTTTCTTGGCAAGAACTCTCAAAAACCCATCAATCCATCCAACGATCAAAAATAGGGTTTTAGATTAGGAATTACCTTATAGGATTACTTGCAGAATCGTACTCCAACTCCACTCCTTCTTCCAATTTCAATGAATGATGATCTTCTTCTTCAGTTGCACATGAACCCCAAAATCTCTTTCTCTGCCTTCTAGTTCTCTTAGCCGCCACCAAGCAAAATGAATTGGTTCCCTAGGGTTTTGTGCCTAATTAGAGGCTTTTATACCTTCTTAGAAAATTACCTTTCAGCCCTTGCACATACAACTTTACCACATTTCTCACAAGACTTTAATCTTTTTCCACTTTGGTCTCGGTTATTACAATACTTCCCCCTCAAAAGAATTCCGTCCCTGGAATTCCATTATCAAAGAGGTGAGGATACCTGGACCTCATTTCCGCTTCCACCTCCCAAGTGGCCTCTCTTCCCCTATGATACCTCCACTGGACTTTTAGTAGTTGGACTTCTATGTTTCTCGTTTTGCGGACCTTACTGTCTACGGTCTCTAATGGTTCTTCTTCGTAAGTCAATTTCTCATCGATACTGACGTCTTCTAATAGAATGGCCACATCGGTCTCGGCCAAACATTTCTTCAGATTTGACACATGAAACATCGGATGAACTCCTCGTAACTCATCTGGCAATTCCAACTTACAGGCTACGGCCCCAACTCGTTCAATAATAACGAAAGGTCCTACATATCTCGGCCTCAACTTTCCTTTCTTCCCGAAGTGCACTACTCCTTTCCAAGGCGAGACCTTTAGTATTACTTGGAATTCAATAGGCTTTCTCCTTCTATTCGCATACTTCCTCTGTCGATTTTGCACGATTCTCATCCTTTCCCGGATCACTTCAATCTTATCTGCCGTCATTTGTACAATCTCTAGACCTGCCAACTGTCTTTCTCCTACCTCGTTCCAACATAACGGCGTACGACACTTCCGTCCGTACAATGCTTCGAATGGTGCTGCCTGGATACTCGCATGATAACTGTTATTGTATGAGAACTCTATTAACGGTAGATGCACTTCCCACGACCCTTTGAAATCGATTACACACTCTCGAAGCATATCCTCCAACGTCTGGATGGTTCTCTCACTCTGACCATCCGTCTGAGGATGATAAGTCATGCTTAACTTCAATTGCGAACCCAACTCCCGCTGCAGACTTCTCCAAAATGCTGACGTGAACCGATTATCACGGTCAGACACGATGGATCGCGGCACCCCGTGCCTAGATACAATCTCATTAATGTACAATCGGGCTAATTTCTCCAACGAATCCGACTCCTTAATAGGTAAGAAATGCGCGGACTTGGTGAGAATATCCACAATCACCCAAATCGCATCGTTACCCTTCGGTCGACTCTCCTTGTTCCTTCCGACTTAACGCATCAGCTACAACATTCGCTTTACCCGGATGGTAAAGGATTTCACAGTCGTAGTCGTTTAGTAGCTCCATCCATCTCCTCTGTCTCATATTCAATTCCTTCTGGTCAAACAGGTGCTTCAGACTCTTGTGGTCGGTGAAAATCTGGCACTTCACTCCATACAGATAGTGTCGCCATATTTTCAAAGCGAATACCACTGCTGCTAGCTCCATGTCGTACGTAAGGTAGTTCTTCTCGTGTTCTTTCAACTGTCGGGAAGCGTAAGCGATCACCTTCCTGTTTTGCATTAAAACACACCCTAGCCCGAGCTTAGAAGCATCGCTGTAGATTACGAAACCTTCTGATCCATCTGGTAGCGACAAAATCAGAGCGCTATTCAAACTCTCTTTCAGCTTCTCGAATGCGGATTCTTGCGCTTCGGTCCACACGAACTTGACGTTCTTCCTTGTCAATACGGTCAACGGTGTGGCTATACGAAAGAAGTCCTGAATGAACTTCCGGTAATAGCCCGCTAACCCAAGAAAACTTTTCACTTCCGATAGCGACCTTGGCGGCTCCCAACTCTTAATAGCTTCGATTTTAGCGGGATCCACCTTGATGTCATCCGCCGACACTACGTGACCCAAAAATTGAACTTCTCTCAACCAAAATTCGCACTTCGAAAACTTGGCGTACAGCTTCTCGCGTTTCAACAATTCTAACGCTGCCCGAAGATGCTTCTCATACTCCTCACGGGTACGTGAGTAAATCAGAATATCTTCAATGAAGACGATCACACACTTGTCTAACAACGAGCTACACACCATGTTCATCAAATAAATGAACACTTCTGGGGCATTAGTCAAGCCAAAGGGCATGACTAGGAACTCGTAATGCCCGTACCTCGTAGGAAAAGCTGTTTTAGACACGTCTTCCTCTCTTACTTTTAACTGATGATATCCCGATCTCAAATCTATCTTCGAAAAGTAACTCGCACCTTGCAACTGATCAAAGAGGTCATCAATCCTCGGAAGCGGGTACTTGTTCTTCACTGTTACTTTGTTGAGTTCACGGTAATCTATACACATCCGCATAGATCCGTCCTTCTTCTTTACAAAAAGTACCGGCACTCCCCAAGGCGATGAGCTAGGACGAATGAAACCCTTGTCTAATAACTCTTGAAGTTGCGTCATCATCTCCTTCATTTCCGCCGGTGCTAGGAGATAGGGCGCACGCGCAATCGATGCTGCCCCGGGTATCAAATCTATTCTGAACTCTACTTGGCGGTCTGGGGGCAGACTCGTCAATTCATCCGGAAACACTTCCGGGTACTCACTGACTATCGGCACATCTCTTACTTCTTTCTTTTCTTTCTTAGAATCTAGCACATAAGCTAAGTAGCCTAGACATCCCTTCCCCAAACACCGCCTAGCTTTCAACATGGAAATCATACATGACTTCCTATCTCGACGATCCCCGTATATCACTACCTCCTTCTTATCCGGCAAGGCGATACGAATCAACTTCTTATTGCACACTATGTTAGCGTCATTCTCCGCTAACCAATCCATTCCTAATACCACATCAAACTCCCCCATTCCCATCGGATACAAACGCAAAGGAAACGAGTGACCATCTACGTCTATGCTACACCCCTCATAGACCTCTTTCACCCAGACTCGACTATCATCGGCCACCTCTACCTCAAACCCAAAGTTCAACCTCTTGGGTTTCACTTGCAGTTTTCGAATAAAGATCGGTGACACAAACGAGCGATTGGCGCCCGATTCAAACAATACTTTAGCATAAACCGAGTCAATTGAAAAAGTACCTGTCACCACATCCGGCGTATCTACCGCCTCCTCCGCTGACAAGTGGAAAGCCCCCGCCCTAGCGCGAGCCGGCTCCACCTTTCGTTCCCCGCCTCTTCCTCCGCTACTACCGCTGTCACCTCCAGTACCCCTTCTTTAGCTGTAGGCAATCCCACTTGACGTGATCTGGCGAACCACACTGATAACACGTCTTTATCCGCGACAGTCTCGAGCCACGTGCCCTATTTTCCCGTACTTGAAACATCCGCCCTTGTCCGCCAAACACTCCCCCTTGTGCATCCGGTTGCACTTACCACACGGTTTCTCTCCCGATCTATGCCCCACCCGCAGCTCGGGTCTGGGCGCACTTGGCCTCTTTCCATCTCTGATTGATCCTTCCCACTTTCGTTTGTCTCCGACTCTCTCGGTCATCTGCCTGTTCTTCTCTTTCTCAGTGAGTTCCGCGGTATCTACCGCAACCTGGAAAGTAGACGGATCTTTCACTTGCACCAATTCTCTTATGCTGCTCTTTAGCCCATAAATATATCTTTCTATGCGCCGCTTTTCCGTAGGCACATACAGTTCAGCAAATCGGGCCTTCTCAATAAATTTCGACGTGTACTCCTGAACCGACATTGTCCCTTGCGTACTCCTGAACCGACATTGTCCCTTGCTCCAATCCTAGAAATTCCTATTCCAGCTTCTTAACTGCCGCCAACGGGAAAACTGTTCTTTGAACCTCTTAACAAACGATTCCCACGACGTGCCCTTAGCTACCTCCGATCCCCTACCTCCGGTCTCAACATCCCACCAATAGATGGCCTCAGACTTCATCATTGACATTGCAAATAGTACCTTATCTTCCTCGGCGCACTTGCTAGTATCAAATGCTAACTCCATCTCACGAACCCATTTCAAAGCCAGAACGGGATTGCGTTCCCCGTTGAAAGTCGGAGGCTTGCACGAAGCGAAGGTCTTAAACGAGCACCCTTTCACGGTCTTAGGTTCATGAACAACAATCGGAGTTGTCACCGAGTTGTTTCCTATCTCAGTCCGTGGTAGACTGTCTTCCTCGGTCTTTTTCTCAGTACCACTCTTGGTTCCTCCCTCAGATGTAGTCTTATTCTGGTTGTCTAGCACTGCTTGTAATGTCTTTTGCAGTTTATCCATCTCCGCCGTGAACTTATCCTCTATGCTCTTTGCCTTGCGCCTAACCGGTGCTTTCTTCTTCTTACCTTTGCCCTTAGTGGCTGTCGCTCCCGCTTCGGTAGCAGCCTTCCTTGGAACCGTTCCTCTACCTCTCCCACGACCCCTACCTCTCCCACGAGTGGCCGCCGATCTTTGAGGATTCACTGGTCCATCCTCCGCTAGCTCCTCAATCCGCACCGCCTCCTCATGTGGCGTAGTGTCTTCATTCGATACCTCCTCCACGATGGGTATCGATCTATTTCTCAAGGATCTCACAGACATTCTTGATTACTGATACACAACAAGTAAACAAACTTAGTACTACCACAACGGAATAATAAGGCAATTTAAGCACATATATGTACTTGTAAGTTCACAATTACACTGGCCAGGTGTAACCCCAAACTTACCTTACATGACTGTCCTCGGTACCCAATTAGTCCTATTTCTACATTAGTGCCCTCCTAACGCATTTCCTGATTCTCAGTTGTGATTTCTACTCCCAAAGTTTAAGTCTAGGCCCGTCCGGTCACCTAAATCTCTTAAACTATGGCTCTGATACCAATTGTAACAACCCAGGCTAAAATAAAGCATGCAATTCATATAAAATAGAACATCCCAAAATGGGTCCCAAAATTTCTTACATAAGTCTCAAAATTTAGGTTGGCGGAAACAACCTACACACAACTGAGAAATACTAAAACTAGAAATAATAGTGTTTCTGTCTCTACTGCACTTATTCACTAGCAACTCTGATCACTTGCCAGAGCCTCCAACTGCTTGCTAACATGAAAAGGTTTAGTTTGGAAAATTCGAGGGTTAGACCATGTGGTCTAGTGAGCTCCTTCCTGACGGTTCTCAAAAATCATTTAAAAACAACATATAACTTTCACATATAAAACTTTCACAAATCTTTTCATAAATATTTTCATAAATCTTTCACAGATAAATCCGCTCCCGTAAATGGCACCCTGAAGTCACTCAAGAGTGACAACAAGTCAGTCTCACGCTGCCTTACTTGATACTCTCTTCCATGGCATAAACGGGTCACCCTCCCGGCATGAGCACTGGCGGGTCTACCTCCCGACTTAGCCAGTTTACGTCTAACACAATGTATGCATACATCTCAGAAAAACTTTACATAAACTTTCAGGCAATTTAAATCATACAAATAAAAGCATGGCATTTCTCATCATTTATTTACTTCAGAAAACACGTTAAAAGCACGTATTTTTAGTTAGAAAAACTCACCTGGTACGCTTACTTTCCTTTCCTACATTGTTCCTGATTTCCAATTGGTTTACCTGAGAAACGAAATGATATGCAACTGCTCAGATCGTAAACCAGCTGTCCAGACTCTATCCAGATTTGACTTACCAGGTGCCTGCAACTTACCGAGTCTACACTTACCGGATTTCTACACACTTACCGGGTAAAATACCCCATACCGGAACTATCCGGTAACTCGAACTTACCGGGACTTGCCTACTTACCGGGCATCTACGTACCGGATACCACAACGATACCGGATGCAGCCACTTACCGGGTGTCCACTGACCGGTAACTACACTAGTCGAATACTTACCTGGAACAAGCTTAAGCTTACCGGAACTTACCGGATTCCTCACCCGGTAACCATCACCAGGGCGGTTCCCGGGTGTCGCGACTGTGTGAAATCGGGTACGAAAAATCTTTGCTAAGAGCCCTTAATCAAAACGTTAAAGTGACAAAATCACAACAAAATATTTGGAGTCCGTTTCTTACAACTCTTTGCTACACAAACACGATTATGGGTGTTTAATCTTTCCTTAGGCATCAATTTTTAACTTGTTTGGCAAGAACTCTCAAAAACCCATCAATCCATCCAACAATCAAAAATAGGGTTTTAGATTAGGAATTACCTGATAGGATTACTTGCAAAATCGTACTCCAACTCCACTCCTTCTTCTAATTTCAATAAATGATGATCTTCTTCTTCAATTGCACATGAACCCCAAAATCTCTTTCTCTGCCTTCTAGTTCTCTTAGCCGCCACCAAGCAAGATGAATTGGTTCCCTAGGGTTTTGTGCCCAATTAGAGGCTTTTATTCCTTCTTAGAAAATTACCTTTCAGCCCTTGCACTTACAACTTTACCACATTTCTCACAAGACTTTAATATTTTTCCACTTTGGTCTCGGTTATTACATAAACTCACATACAACGATATAACAATATCATCAAATTGAAAGCGTAAGTGAAAGTTTCGCTATCTTAGATGATTTCATGAAACTTTTAATGCTTAAAGAGTGACGAGTTATTAAGGTTATAAGTGTTGCAAGAAGCGAATTTTTTTTGAAAGGCATTTGCATTTCGGGGGGTGTCCTGAATAGGTCTAGACTAATCCCCCCACGACCCACGACCCGGCCCAAACAGCAGGCCCACGATCTGCCCCTTGATTCGGGGATACCTCCGCGTTGTAACGACCCGGACCAAAATGGAAGGAAGTTACGTATTGGGTTAAAAGTTAATATTAAAGAAAGTTGAAGGGCTATTTGGTAAAGAAGAGAGGAGGTATTTAAAGGGCACAAAACCCTAGGTGAGTCATGCTATTACTGATTCTTGTTGTTGTTGACGGCTGGAAGATCAAAGAAAGAAAGAGAAGGAAAGAATAGAAAACAAAGGAGGAAGGAAGAAAAGGAGACAAAGCAAGAGAGGAGAAAGGGATTTCGGATTTGGAGAGGGAAGAAGAGGTCCTTCATCATTCAATCAACCAGGTAAACCTCCTTTAATCTCGAATCTGTGGTTGGGTTGTAGAATGGTTGTCTTTTGGGGTTGTTTTGTTAAAGTAAAGTTTGAAGATAAATGAGAGAAATCGGGTCTCATAGTGCGTTATTGTTGCTAAGATCTCGGTAATTGTTGAGTCTAGTGATGTTGTTGCTATTGTTAATCCTTGTTTCGAAAGAATCGAAATAGAAGGTAGATTTCAGCCTCAAAAAGGGGTCCAGGCCGACGTCCGGGAACCTTCTCGGACGTCCGGACTCATTGATGGATAGAAGGTCTCCGGACGAGGGAGTTATCCGGATAGGAATGATTATCCGGGTAGGTGTTGAGTCCGGTAAAGTCTTGTATCCGGTAAGTTCGGTACCCGGAAAGGGGTATCGTCCGGAGAGTAGAAGTTACCCGGAAAAAAAGGGGTGTTGTCCGGATTAGTTGTCGTCCGGATTAGTGTGAGTGTCCGGATTCTTTGGGCGTCCGGAAAATCAGGGTTGTCCGGAGAGTTGTTATTATCCGGATACTTTTGCTGAGTAGTTTGTATTATGTCCTTTTATTCAGGAAAGTCGATTGGAAGTTGGGAACCGATTAGAAACGAGAAGTAAGAGCATCAGGTGAGTTTTCGGAACTGAATTGTGTGGCTTTTAAAGTGTTTTCAAAACGTGTTGGGATGATGAGAATTGCCATGCTTTATTATTATGCTTTAATTACATGAAAGATGTTTAAAGTTTTATATGGAAGGTATGCATACATTGTGATAGACGTAAACTGGCCAAGACGGGAGAGTAGACCCGCCAGTGCTCGTGCGGGAGAGTAGACCCTTTATGCCAGGGGAAGTGGCCCCAATATAAGGCAGCATGAGACTGACTCGTTGTCACCTTAGGGTGGCTTCAGGGTGTCAGATTACAAGGGGCGGACCTTATTCCGTGAATGATTTTATGAGATCAGTTTTATGAAAGATTTATGCTGAAAAGATAAACTGTTTTATATGCTTTGATAACTGTTAGGAGGGACTCACTAGACCTCATGGTCTAACCCTCGCATTTTCAAATAAAACCTTTTCAGGTAAGCAGGTACAGAAAGGCTCTAGCAAGTAAGCAGGGCGATAGCAAGAGAAAGATGGATAGTGTAGTGACACTATAGTTTATCTTAGTTTACTTCTCAGTTGTGTAGGTTGTTTCCGCCAACCATTTTCGGATTTTATGTAAGAAATTGTAGATCGCAATTTTGGGATATTTCATTTTTATGAAACGAATTGTTTAAAAATGTTGGGTTGTTACAGTTGGTATCAGAGCCATAGTTTAAGGGATTTAGGTGACCGGACGGGCCTAAACTTAAACATGGAGTAGAAATCACAACTGAGAATCAGGAAAATGCGTTAGGAGGTCACTATTATAGAGATAGGACTAATAGGGTACTGAGGACTGTCATGTAAGGTAAGTTTGAAATTTCACCTGGCCAGTGTAATTGCGAACTTACAGGTACATGTAAGTGCTTAACCTGCCTTATTATTCCGAAGTGGTAGTAAGGAACTAGTGTTTATGTCGTGTTCCAGTACTTTAGAATGTCAGCAAGATCCCTGAGAGGTAGACTGAGACCTTTGTTGGGGAAGTTTCTTGAGGAGTCATGGATGATGTGATGTATGTATACATCGTTGTGACGGATTGTTGTTTGGAATGTTATGAGCCGTTTAGAGGTAGACCTTCGTGGTTCGAAGAGGATGAGTGATTACTTTTGAGTAAGTCTTCTGGATCAGGAGAGTCTCGATTCTAGGAATCGTGGGATAGATCTGTTCGGATAGTAAGGCGGGACAGTGTCGATAATAAGTTGCGTGAGTAAAGCGATTGACCTTGTTTGAGTGAGTAGCCTTCAATTACAAGTAGAGTTTCATGCATTAAGATCGTATATGTGCATATGAGATTTTTCATAAGTAAAGTAAATGTGTAAATATCAAATTTGATCTGATATGAGTCGGCGTGTGCAAGCGTTTGTTTAAAGAAAAATGCAAATCCATTTACCTCGCACAATGAAGTCTTGAGGACTACGATTTACAAAATATTCCACTCTTTTCATTATAAGTTAAATTGTTGCAAAGGTCAAGAAGACGTTTGAATGCAAAACTTTTATGACCAAGATAAGTATTGACATGTTGAAGTTGTATAAGTAAATGTGAGAACCGACTGGTTTACTTCGTGTCAGTACGTCCTTTCAAAATTTTGTCGTATGAAAAGATTTTCATCCAATATTTATTTCTGTCGTAACAATATATTTTGGTTGAGTAAGATTAAGTTTTACGGAAAGTTGCATGCAAACGATTCTCGAAATCGTTGTTGAAACACCCTAAAAACAGGGTAAATTTAAACCCCAAAATAAATGCTATGATCATTAAAGATACCAAACTTTTATAACAACAAGGATCTACAACATCATTTTATATACAACATTTAAACTTGTCCTAAATAATCTTATTAATCTATTCTTACAACATAAATAGATTAACTAGATTATCTAAGCTTCGTCCCAAAATCTCCAAAAGAATTGCTGGATCCTTCAACACCTCAAAGTTTGATATGAAATTCACTCCCCAAACTTCTTTCCCGAACCTGAACCTGGTAAGACAATTCAACTTAAAACATTAGGCTTTCGCCTAGTGAGGTTAATCAATTCAAATTTAAAACTCAACAACTAAAACATCAGGTGTCTCAAACCTGCATCTTTCATCTTACCAAATCAAATTCCAACCACTATGACTATTTCACCTAGTCATTAAATAGAATAACAACATCAACTACTTATAATCCCACCAGATTTATAAGAAATTAAACTCAACAACCCATGAAATGCAAATTACAACTCGATGTAATTTTCTCACACTTCATTATTTAATAAACACCGGAAATGCGAATTACACCTTAATGTAATTCTCTCACACTTCCTATCGCCTGAAATGCAAATTACAACTCGATGTAATTTTCTCACACTTCATTATTTAATAAACACCGGAAATGCGAATTACATCTTAATGTAATTCTCTCACACTTCCTATCGCCTGAAATGCAAATTACAACTCGATGTAATTCTCTCACATTTCAATACCTCACCATCCTGAATCACTGGTTCCCAATGGGATTTTATTCATCGATGATCACAACAACCGGGAACCCTCACAGATGATTCAGAATTCACTCCACCACTAGAACTACATTATAGGTCCCAGCTTGTATGCGGTTCCCATTAAACCGTACTAAGTTGCCCACTAGACCAAATGTAAATTTTAGTCATCGCAACACAATAAATATGTATCATCACTCTTTCTATCACATCCATAGTGCCAATAATATCAGATAAATCTCTATATTTAATAACTGATATAAACTCTTCATATGATAATATCTCATGCATATTCTTCATCATTAAATCATGTCAAGAGCATATAAATAATAACATGAAAACATCACATAAAATCATCATGCATTTTTATTTCAAAAAGCATCAAAGTTCGCGACTACTGATTGCGGGTTTCATGAAATTCGCAAGCCAAAGCTGCGAATTTCAGAAGTTCGCAGGCTATGGTTGCGAATTTCAGAAGTTCGCAGGCTATGGTTGCGAATTTTATCTGATTCTCGCAAGCCAAGGCTGCGAGATTCGTTCACTGCTCATCATCATCTACCTCTCATTAAGCTGTTTCTTACCAGATTAAGCATTAAGCACATAAAATGATATTTAAGCTCAATAAACACATACACCATTGTTTACATGTTAAGTTTTAAGCAAGAATCAACTAAACTCACCTCAAAAGTCGATTTATACACTAATTCACGTAAGAGCTTAACGAACAGCTTAATGGCAGCTTTATCAACAATCTGGAAATAAACAGACTTTTAAAAAAACTATACATCCTAACCACAAATAGTTAAGAAAACAAGTTCTTACCTCTAATTTCACCACTGATTTCTTTTTTTTTCTTTTCCTTCCTTCGTCCTTTCTTTTTTTTCTCTCGATCTCTCTGTCTCAATCTCTCTCTCGGTTTCACTTTCTCAACCGAAATACACACCAACATAAGACACACACACACTCTCAATTACTTAGCTTACATAGCTAAATTAATGACACCTCATAATTTAAAACATGAGTCATAGACCATTTCCAAATTAAACCTCCAACTTTCAAAGAATTGCACAACAAACCCTCAACATGAAAATCCATTTCAACAACACTTTCAATCAATTACAAACCTAACCCCCAAGTTAGTTTATAAATTCATAAAATAATATAACAGAAAAATTTAGGATGTTACAATACTCCCCAACTTGAAAATGATTTCGTCCCCGAAATCAAAGTCAGGTAAACAAATGAGGATACTTAGCCCTCATACTCTCTTCTGACTCTAAGGTTACATTAGTACCTTTATGGTGTTTCCATTGTACTTTCAACATAGCTGCTTCGTTACTACTACGTAGCTTTCTAACCGATTTTTCTAAAATTACCTCTGGTTCTTCCACACCGCAACTCTTTCATTAACTCTCACCTTAGTGATTCAATCACATCTTTCCTCTTTAGCCAAAAATATTTCCAAAGATAACATACTTGGAAGGTATTATGAACCCCTTCCAATTCTGGCGGAAGATCCAAATATTATACTTGTAACCAATCTCCTTAGAGTAATTGTTATCATCAAATCCATGTTTGACTACTTCTTAGTCTAACATACCGTTATCATTTCTCTCTTGTTTACACGAATTATCCACCACACACAACTACAGTTCAAAAAGGACAATTTTTCTAAAAACGTCAGTTAAGATCTCTACCCAAACCCTCGTAACACCGAGAACTGCATTTGATGTATTTCTTTTACATCTACTGAATACTCCAACACTATAGCTTAACGGTTACAGTATTCTCTTCACCTAAAACCCATGGGATTGAGAAGAACAAGAGTCTTCCTTTCATCGCATCATCATCGCAATTCACTCTCCATGCCTCAAAATAACATTAACATGTACTACCTGAATATGTTCACTATAAAATAAGCATACATGTTACTATTAAATACTTCAATAACCACGGCAGTCCATTATTACTTCCATGACTTACACATTTCTTCGATAAAGAATGCTATCATTTCTTCACATCACTATTTCATCGTACCACCACAATACAACCAAGCACCAAAGTATCGAACATCAAAAGTGATAACTCTTATTGAACTTTGCAATATAATTACATTCTTAAGTCCAATCTTTCTATCCTTGTTTCCCCACGTTAGTTTACTATTTTTCAAGTATTAACTGTCTCTTTCTCTCAACTTTCCACATACCAATAGAATTATCTTCTTACGAAACATATTTAAACAGTTTCATCAAAATCCCTAACTTAAAACATTCAGCCAAGCTATCTCGAAACGACATTACCGTTCGAAATTATTACCATTCTTAGATTTTCAACTAATAATTTCTCATACATTTCTTTCACACATAAAGAGCCACTTATATTCTTTAACAATCTTGCCTTCGCTACACCACATTGATCTACATACTCATCATCTTTATTAAACTTCCAGTGATTCAAAATATAACTTAATTGGCAACTCATACCATCAAAATTTCTTTGGATAACCACTCTCCACTGCTCCGACATTCTACTTCGATATAAGCCATATTACCCAGTTATCTTACAAACCACATGTTTTATCAACTTTTATTAACAAATAATGCTTTCCAACCGGAATTCCCAAAACTTCCATTCGGATACTTCCTCTTTCAAACATCATATCTCATACTAGATGACACATGTATCTTGGCAATTAATGCCACTACTCGTTCATACATTCTCCACCCATAACATTTACCACAGACCATGTCTCTCATAGTTATTTGTACATATTTAATTTTACAATCCCATTTTCTCGTCCAAATACACGGGTCTATATCACTAAATATCTCCTCCCCAACTTTAGTTAAACTACCACTCTCGATTTGCTAAAATATCTTGAACTTATTCGTTCATACTAACTCCTTGTGATTCCAAACCAAAACCAAAACACGGCACAATCCTTTACGGATCAACATTTTCCATACCTCAATTCATTTGTGCCTAATACTTTCTCCTTTGTAAATCATCCACATCGCAAGTAAAATACTTCTATAACACAACAGTCTTTCAAAATTTATCATTCTTACAAAGGGTCCTTCAGCTTTTAAGCTTCTGTTTTATACTTAACATTCATACATGATCCCAAAAGGATAGCCAATGCATTCATGTTATATAAATTTAAATTTTCAATACCGATTATGCAAGTTCAACCCCAAACCTACGCCAAGCTTATCAAATCGGGTCAAAGTTCTTAAGACTTAACTGAATCCAAAACCGAGTCATCTACTCAACGGATCTAAAGACTATTTATCAATATTAACTCACGCGAATAGATACATCCAACTCACATTATGCAACATACTCTCCGAGGCGTGATAATCTTACTACTCCTTTATTGCTACTTTCCTAATGAAGTCAAAATTTTTGCAATTACACGTAAATGCAACTCTTTTCATACTCTACAATATATTATATGCCCAGGTTCATTAGTTCCAAAGATACTAAGTAAAATATCAAATAATCTTTACACCTAAGACCAATACTTAAACTGTCACCGGTTCAAATACAACGCAGTTAAACATATAACACATCCAATACTCCATCTCGAATCATTAAACTGACAAATATTCAAAAGACTCGTTTGTATATTAATCAGGCCTTTAAGGTCAAAACAAACGTTTGGTTAAACACATGTCACTCACACGGTTACGTAAACCAAAATTCCTCTTTACTCAAGATCTTAACCTTATTAATTATTTAATTGGCCATCGACCCCAAAATAAAAGTTTATTACTCTCAAAACCTTCACATTTTCAAAGTGTAACACGACAAAATTATTATACAACCACAAAATACCAAAAACGTGCTTCGACCACATAACTTTCACTTAGGTTATAATTAATCAAACTCAAAATCCCTCAATTGCGTCGCATACACTAATACCCACTTTGCGCATACCCTCTGCATAACAGCATACCGGTATCGCTCACGGTTTTGTTCCTACTCGCACGGGCATACGCGGGACGCATCCAGACCGTACCCAGTGACAGACAAAAGGTCTCGTACACCTTACACAACTCTCGCCTTCAAAGTTAAAACTCGACATCTCAATACTTCCTTAACCCTGAACCTAATTCTTCCTTCAGTCACAACCGACCCTCGGCAATTGTATTACTAATCACCGAACAAAGGTACAGACCCTCGTATTATTGTAACTAAAGTTCACTTTCGACTCTCCCACTGTTCATCCCTCATTTGAATACAATTATCAAAACCACAAACTTTCTCCCAAGGTTCATCCAACACCTCTCCACTCTTGGAGTTCTTTCTTAGTTTACAGCGTAATACTCTACGATCTAACGAGTTCATAGCCTTCATGCTTGACAATATAATAAATAACTCAATCCACACTTTTCTCATTTAAATAAACAATATTCGAAACAACGTGAGCACACACGCCCCAACCATTTTCATAACTCCCATGCTCTACACAACGATCTCAAACCGTTTGTCTACAACTTTCGTAAAACTCAATCTTTCTCAACCAAAAATGTTGTTACAACAGTAATATCTTAGATGAAGATCTTTTCATACGACAAAAGTTTAAATTTATTGACACAGAGTAAACTAGTCGTTTCTCATACTCTTTTATATGATATTATCAAATCAATACCCTTGGTTGGTTATAAAAGTTTACTGATCAACACTTTCTTGACCTATTTGTTATCATACAACTTTTTATGTAAAGTATAAAATATTTTGCAAGTTGCTAAACTTCAAAATTTCGTTAGGTAACGTAATTGAAATTGCCCTTTTTCTTTAAATACATACTTGCACATACTAACTCATCCTTGAATAAAATTGTTATTTATACAATTGATTTGAAACCAAGAAAACTCATGTAACACACACAAAAACATCATGTACAAAACTTACTCGCAATGAAGGCTATTTACTCAAACAAGGTCAATCGTTTTACTTACGTAACTTATCATTGACACTTTACTTCCTACCCGAAGTCACCCTCTCGGCCTTATAATAATTTCTATATATGCATTCCATGGCCCCCATACTCAACCATGTCATACTAGTTCTGTCTTAATCAATCATCTCATATTCTATCTCTGCACCTATCAAATCACCTATTAAAGGTTACCTTGGCAGACTTTCATGAGTCCCACCAATTCCAGGTTGTCCTTCAAACCCCCAATCATATACTGCTCTGTTCTCTAAAGGACCTTGGTGACGAATTCACCATCATTTTACTATAACTTAAAGAGATAACCACGAGAAATGGTTATGCACTTACATACATACTAAACGTACTTTACCGATCGTTAGTCACTGTAACAATTTAGAAATAGACATGCTCGTGTAACAATATATTCATAATAACAGTAGCTAATTGAAATTGTGAACATATCATACAGGAGAATCCCCATTATCATTGTCATAGCACTATTTTCACATATTTCCGTTAACTCTAAGACTATCCCGTCTTAACACTTCTACCCATATCTCACATATCATAACCTACTACGTCTCAGCTTAAGTCTAAGTATCTCATCATCATACTTAGTTCGCTTAAACTAGTGCTCTGATACCATACTGAAACACCCTAAAAACAGGGTAAATTTAAACCCCAAAATAAATGCTATGATCATTAAAGATACCAAACTTTTATAACAACAAGGATCTACAACATCATTTTATATACAACATTTAAACTTGTCCTAAATAATCTTATTAATCTATTCTTACAACATAAATAGATTAACTAGATTATCTAAGCTTCGTCCCAAAATCTCCAAAAGAATTGCTGGATCCTTCAACACCTCAAAGTTTGATATGAAATTCACTCCCCAAACTTCTTTCCCGAACCTGAACCTGGTAAGACAATTCAACTTAAAACATTAGGCTTTCGCCTAGTGAGGTTAATCAATTCAAATTTAAAACTCAACAACTAAAACATCAGGTGTCTCAAACCTGCATCTTTCATCTTACCAAATCAAATTCCAACCACTATGACTATTTCACCTAGTCATTAAATAGAATAACAACATCAACTACTTATAATCCCACCAGATTTATAAGAAATTAAACTCAACAACCCATGAAATGCAAATTACAACTCGATGTAATTTTCTCACACTTCATTATTTAATAAACACCGAAAATGCGAATTACACCTTAATGTAATTCTCTCACACTTCCTATCGCCTGAAATGCAAATTACAACTCGATGTAATTTTCTCACACTTCATTATTTAATAAACACCGGAAATGCGAATTACACCTTAATGTAATTCTCTCACACTTCCTATCGCCTGAAATGCAAATTACAACTCGATGCAATTCTCTCACATTTCAATACCTCACCATCCTGAATCACTGGTTCCCAATGGGATTTTATTCATCGATGATCACAACAACCGGGAACCCTTACAGATGATTCAGAATTCACTCCACCACTAGAACTACATTATAGGTCCCAGCTTGTATGCGGTTCCCATTAAACCGTACTAAGTTGCCCACTAGACCAAATGTAAATTTTAGCCATCGCAACACAATAAATATGTATCATCACTCTTTCTATCACATCCATAGTGCCAATAATATCAGATAAATCTCTATATTTAATAACTGATATAAACTCTTCATATGATAATATCTCATGCATATTCTTCATCATTAAATCATGTCAAGAGCATATAAATAATAACATGAAAACATCACATAAAATCATCATGCATTTTTATTTCAAAAAGCATCAAAGTTCGCGACTACTGATTGCGGGTTTCATGAAATTCGCAAGCCAAAGCTGCGAATTTCAGAAGTTCGCAGGCTATGGTTGCGAATTTCAGAAGTTCGCAGGCTATGGTTGCGAGTTTCAGAAGTTCGCAGGCTATGGTTGCGAATTTTATCTGATTCTCGCAAGCCAAGGCTGCGAGATTCGTTCACTGCTCATCATCATCTACCTCTCATTAAGCTGTTTCTTACCAGATTAAGCATTAAGCACATAAAATGATATTTAAGCTCAATAAACACATACACCATTGTTTACATGTTAAGTTTTAAGCAAGAATCAATTAAACTCACCTCAAAAGTCGATTTATACACTGATTCACGTAAGAGCTTAACGAACAGCTTAATGGCAGCTTTATCAACAATCTGGAAATAAACAGACTTTTAAAAAAACTATACATCCTAACCACAAAAAGTTAAGAAAACAAGTTCTTACCTCTAATTTCACCACTGATTTCTTTTTTTTCTTTTCCTTCCTTCGTCCTTTCTCTTTTTCTCTCGATCTCTCTGTCTCAATCTCTCTCTCGGTTTCACTTTCTCAACCGAAATACACACCAACATAAGACACACAACACTCTCAATTACTTAGCTTACATAGCTAAATTAATGACACCTCATAATTTAAAACATGAGTCATAGACCATTTCCAAATTAAACCTCCAACTTTCAAAGAATTGCACAACAAACCCTCAACATGAAAATCCATTTCAACAACACTTTCAATCAATCACAAACCTAACCCCCAAGTTAGTTTATAAATTCATAAAATAATATAACAGAAAAATTTAGGATGTTACAGTTGTGCAGGGTATTGAAGGGGTCGTGTGTACCCAAGTTGTTTCCAAGTGTTGTTTCTTTAAAATAATCAAAAGTGTGATGATTTATTTATCGCGTGGTCATGCTTGAAGGCTATAAACTCACTAGGTCGTAGAGTACTACATTTTAAGCTAAGGAAGAACTCTTAGAGTGGAGAGGTGTTGGACAGATCAGGGGAGAATGTTCGTAGTTTTGGCACTTTTGTTCAAGAGGAGAGATGAGCAGTGGGGGAGTCAGAAGTGGACTTTAGTGTCGATTGTATGAGGGTCTGTACCCTCGTGCGGTGACTGGAAATACAGTTGCCGAGAGATGGTTGTGTTCAGGGGAAGGACTAGAAGTCAGCAAGGTATTGGTATTAGCAACTCGTTATGAGTAGTGTGGTGAAGTAGGGATGAAATATCCGCGTCGTTGAATAAGAGTTTTAAAGTGATCTTGTAATATTAACGTTTCACGAGTGAGTTTGAAATGAGGACGACGGGATGTGAATTTGATTATGATATGTTGGAAGGATTAGGTTCAGTAAGGGACCCTTGTTGAAGAATAGGTTAAGGAAGTATCAACAGGTCAACTATTGACGTTAAGTCGGTAGTTGAGTAAGGTGTATGAGACCGAAGGCTTGAATCAGAAGGTTGAAAGTTGAAAGACCACTTTGTAGGGGTGTTAAGATAGTGAAAGACTGCTGTTTTAGATAAGCGTTTTACCTACGAGATGGATGGTTCGTAAAGAATGAAGTATTTAGCACAAACGAAGTGAGGGTATAGATTATGTCGATCTGTGAGGGAGTGCGCCCTGTCTATATTGGTTTGGGGATCGTAAAGAGCTAGCAGGAATCGAGTATGTTAGAGTTATTCAGAAATTCGTGTGTTGTGGTTCAACTAGAGCTGGGAGAGAGGCAATGTAGCGAGATAGACTCGGTTAATTATGAATGAGGTCTTGAAGATAAGTTTGAGTTGTGTACGATTGGCCATGAGAGTCCTGGTCTGCAGTGTGATGTTGTGAGTGAGTAATGTACAGTTATATAGTGGCAATAATTTCCATGTCGAATGTGCCAGCTAGCGTCATAGCGATGAGAGATTAGAGAAAGAGGAAACTTCAGATAGAAGCCTGTTGGAGGTTTCGGTTGGGGCGTTCGATTTGTTGGAGCACGTAGGTGTAAGTTGACGTTGTGATATGATTATGTTCGGAAGGAAATGTCGGAGCGGGAGTGAGTGATTACCCAAATAAGAAACCAAGTGTTTTTTATTGCATGAGTCGATAAGTAAGTATGTGGTTAAAACCTTTGGAAATTTTAGAGAAGGCGATGGATGGGTTAGTCAAAGATGTGGGGTAGTAGATGCGAAATCTTTGAAGAATGTGAGTTGTTTCTTATGTATGGAGGAATGATTAGAGGATGTATTAGTGAGAGATCCAAAGATGTGCAATGACTTCGAGCACATATGCCATTTCGAGATGACTTGTTTGAATACCTTAAGTTAGAACTTTGATGCCACCGTTTGGGTATGTTTAGAAACGAGTAAACGTTTCAGCAAGTGAAAAGGTTGGAAGAAAGAGGCAGGTAATGTTTGAGAGGTGATGCTTCACGTTATTGTGGGGAGGTGAAGATAGTACGTTGGGATAGAAGAGAAGGTTAGAAGTAGTAAGCTGGTCAGTAACACCAAGAGGTCGAGTAGCGTGAATAGCTTGCCGGTAAGTGTGTGAACTTCTAGAAAGAGTTTTGAGGAAGGGGATTGTGTACGTCTGGTGTAGGAAAGAAGCGGATAAGATAGTCGAATGAATCGAGTTGAGTTGGCGATATTGTGAGAAACGGTCAAACGAACTGATCGTTCAGTGTAAGCTATTGAGAACAGTAGAGTGCGACCTAGGTTACTCTTCCAAGTTGAGCGAGGATAACCGAAGTTATGTTATGAGACTGGACGTTTGCGGCAGTCAGTAAGAAGTTGTTGAGCCTTCGGGATAAGTTCAATTCGAACAGGTGAGCACTACAATAAGGAATTTTAGAGTTTCCCATTTTTGGCCGCGATTAAATGTGAAATGTTGATGTGGTGAGAACGTGCGAGTTAGTTGTCGAGCGGTAGCCGATAGGATTCGGGAAGGGAATACGGTCTGCTTAGGCGCTTATCGGTTGGAAGAAATGGACTAGAATTACAGGTAACTCGAGGAGAGAACTCTTAGGTGTGAGTTCATCAAGAGGTGCAAGGGTGGCCTTGTGCCAAGTGGTCAGGAGAGTGATGATTCCTGGTTTTAGAGTCTCGTTGTAGTGTCGGGGAATTCCGCCAAGTTCCTTCTTTTAAGGAAGTAAAGGGGTATGAGAGACCGTAAGTAGACGTGTTGAATAACCGTGAGTTCCGACGTGGAGGCGGAAGCGAGCAAATGGAGGCGCGGGTGCCCTTGGATTCTTCTAGTGGTGTTTAAGCGAGTATAGTATTCGGAGAGGTTGTAAGTAAATAATGCAAGATGCCACGTTTTAGCCAAGTAGTGACTCGCCGAGGGCGGTTTTCTGAGTATGGGGTGCGGTTATGTTCCCTATCAGAACGGTTTGGGGGACTGAGCAGGATTGAGCTGGTTGGATTGAGGAACATAAGCCTTTTGAGCCTTAAAGTTTGAGAGATAGGTAAGGTGGACTAAGTCTGTGGAGCCGTCGAAGTTATGAAAGTTGAATATATGGTGCGCGATGTTGAGGTACTCGGTGAGATTTTGAGAAGAAATCTTTAGTGTGTTACACGTCTCTTTTGTGGAAGAGCCGATGTGGGAAGTGAGATGATAGCGATCTTGCAAGAAATACAGGCGATAAGAAGTTGACTTTCGCCATTAGTGAACGAGTTAGAGGAGCGGTATACGTGTAAGACTGGCTAGAGAAGTGAATGGGTGTCCATCCGACATTTCATGTCTCGAATCTAAAGTAGTGTTTGTCAGAAGTCGATGTGGTTGATTCTTAGAGGGGACATCAGTATTGATGAGAGTTTGACTTACGTAGGAGGACCGATTGAAGTTGTGAGTAGTAAAGTACGAAAGTCGAGACACAAAGAAGTACGCTGAGTGAAGTTTCAGTGGAGGTATCGTAAGAGACGAGAGGCATCGTGGAAGTCGGATCAGTTATGCAGACCTGATACCCTCACCTTTTTGTAAACGGAATTCCGGGGACGGAATTCTTTTGAGGGGGAAGTATTGTAACGACCCGGACCAAAATGGAAGGAAGTTACGTATTGGGTTAAAAGTTAATATTAAAGAAAGTTGAAGGGCTATTTGGTAAAGAAGAGAGGAGGTATTTAAAGGGCACAAAACCCTAGGTGAGTCATGCTATTACTGATTCTTGTTGTTGTTGACGGCTGGAAGATCAAAGAAAGAAAGAGAAGGAAAGAATAGAAAACAAAGGAGGAAGGAAGAAAAGGAGACAAAGCAAGAGAGGAGAAAGGGATTTCGGATTTGGAGAGGGAAGAAGAGGTCCTTCATCATTCAATCAACCAGGTAAACCTCCTGTAATCTCGAATCTGTGGTTGGGTTGTAGAATGGTTGTCTTTTGGGGTTGTTTTGTTAAAGTAAAGTTTGAAGATAAATGAGAGAAATCGGGTCTCATAGTGCGTTATTGTTGCTAAGATCTCGGTAATTGTTGAGTCTAGTGATGTTGTTGCTATTGCTAATCCTTGTTTCGAAAGAATCGAACTAGAAGGTAGATTTCAGCCTCAAAAAGGGGTCCAGGCCGACGTCCGAGAACCTTCTCGGACGTCCGGACTCATTGATGGATAGAAGGTCTCCGGACGAGGGAGTTGTCCGGATAGGAATGATTATCCGGGTAGGTGTTGAGTCCGGTAAAGTCTTGTATCCGGTAAGTTCGGTACCCGGAAAGGGGTATCGTCCGGAGTAGGGGTGAGCAGCGGAATTGGGTACCCGCCTTTGGAACCGGAACCGCTCCGGAACTGCCGGTTCCGGAACCGGAACCGATGTGACTGGTTCCGGTTCTTAAAATAACGGAACCGATGTGACTGGGTCCGGTTCCGGTTCTCATTTTTTTAGAACCGCTACCCGCTGGGTACCCGCCGGGACCGGTTCCAGGACCAGGTACCCGGAACCGCTGGGTACCCAGAACCGGAACCGCTGGGTACCCGGTACTAGCGGTACATTTTAATAGAAAATATCTAATATTTAATATTTATTACATATTTAATCTATGTGAAAAAATATCTAAATTAGATTAATAATTAAAATTTTAAAATTATCTAAATAAAGATTACTAGTTTAAGAAAAAATTGTTAAAGAACATTCATAAAAGGTTGACAAATTGTATATATAGTGTTAGGCCTTAAAAAAATTGTTTACTCTTAGCGATGTGGGAGCTGGCAGCACCATCTTTCAGTTTTTGATGAAAGACCTTGTCCCACATCGAAAATTTTGAGAAAATCATGCCTCATCTTTCAGTATATATAACCCTCATCTCTTCCCTTTCAATTGCATCACTACTTTACTACATTGCTTGGGTTTAGCCTTTGGCTTGAGCCCTTTTCCTTGAGCCCCTTTGGCTTGAGGCTTTGTAAAAATATTAATGGATTCACTACATTGCTTGGGTTTAGCCTTTGGCTTGAGCCCTTTCCCTTGAGCCCTTTGGCTTGAGGCTTTGTAAAAATATTAATGGAGCACCCTATTAGAGTGGTTGCACCATTTGTTTTTTCAAATATAAATGTGTTCGATTAAAGTTTGTTTAAGTTCGTTTGTGTTCGTTTAGGTTCGTTTGTTTGTGTTCGTTTAACATTTTAACAAACAAACATAAACGAACATAAACGACTATATTTTTTAAACGAACGCACACGAACACCAAAAATGCTTATGGAAGAAGTTGTTGGACATTTAAAATGTTAAAAATTAAAAAAACAATTGGTAGGCGGGTACCCGGAACCGGAACCGGTTCCCAGCGGTTCCGGGACCGGTTCCAAAATTATGAGAACCGACGGGAGCGGTTCCGGTTCCGGTTCCGGTTCCTTCTTTCTAGGAACCGCCGGTTCCGGTTCCGGTTCCATAAAAATAGGCCGGGTACCCGGTATTGCTCACCCCTAGTCCGGAGAGTAGAAGTTACCCGGAAAAAAGGGGTGTTGTCCGGATTAGTTGTCGTCCGGATTAGTGTGAGTGTCCGGATTCTTTGGGCGTCCGGAAAATCAGGGTTGTCCGGAGAGTTGTTATTATCCGGATACTTTTGCTGAGTAGTTTGTATTATGTCCTTTTATTCAGGAAAGTCGATTGGAAGTTGGGAACCGATTAGAAACGAGAAGTAAGAGCATCAGGTGAGTTTTCTGAACTGAATTGTGTGGCTTTTAAAGTGTTTTCAAAACGTGTTGGGATGATGAGAATTGTCATGCTTTATTATTATGCTTTAATTACATGAAAGATGTTTAAAGTTTTATATGGAAGGTATGCATACATTGTGATAGACGTAAACTGGCCAAGACGGGAGAGTAGACCCGCCAGTGCTCGTGCGGGAGAGTAGACCCTTTATGCCAGGGGAAGTGGCCCCAATATAAGGCAGCATGAGACTGACTCGTTGTCACCTTAGGGTGGCTTCAGGGTGTCAGATTACGAGGGGCGGACCTTATTCCGTGAATGATTTTATGAGATCAGTTTTATGAAAGATTTATGCTGAAAAGATAAACTGTTTTATATGCTTTGATAACTGTTATGAGGGACTCACTAGACCTCATGGTCTAACCCTCGCATTTTCAAATAAAACCTTTTCAGGTAAGCAGGTACAGAAAGGCTTTAGCAGATAAGCAGTGCGATAGCAAGAGAAAGATGGATAGTGTAGTGACACTATAGTTTATCTTAGTTTACTTCTCAGTTGTATAGGTTGTTTCCGCCAACCATTTTCGGATTTTATGTAAGAAATTGTAGATCGCGATTTTGGGATATTTCATTTTTATGAAACGAATTGTTTAAAAATGTTGGGTTGTTACACGCGTGATCACCACGGGGTTCGAACACAGGTAGTAAGGGCTTCCACTACTTACCCTTCCAGGATGTTACCAAACCACTGAGCTACAACATCTTTGGTAAGAAGCGAATTGAATTCTAAGACAAACCATTCATTTTACAGCAAATTATAAATTTTGTTCGGACATATACAGACGTTTGTGTGGATTCCATGCCGACAATTGGCTTAAAATTTTCATATTTTTTAATGTTTTTTTGGTCGTTTAAAATTTTTTCGTTAGAGAGAAAAGAGTTTGAAAATTCACAAAAAAAAACATTTTGTACATTTAACATCCGAATTTGTCAAGTTAACGTGGGTTTTGCTGTGAATAATTCATTTTTAACGAGGGTTTTCGAATCAATTTGAATTCCATTTTTTTAAAAAACTCGTAAAGTTTGTTACGATATTTGATATAAAACTAAAATATATTCTAATAGCACAATATTAATGATGCAACGTAGGTTTGCGGAATGGTCGATAAACGTCTAAATCCTTTAAGATAACAAATCTACCAGCATAGAACCCGAAAAGTACTCTTATAAACTGGAGATAAAACTATAAAATAGAATTTTATTGATCAATAATATGAATAACGAAGAAAAGAATAAAACTTATTTATAAACTGAACTAACTAAGAGATAAGTATTAACTTAAATTCAAATTTAATCCTAAACCAACTATAAAAGTAATCTATACATATAATAAATGAGTAACTAGCATGCCACGTGTCGTCTTCTGGTGAGTCGACTTCATTGTTTTCCCGCTTAAACATGTATCTGGACGCATTTATATTATAGGTTCAATTATCACACTCACATTCACTCCTTCTTAAATCTCTCATTACTTCATTTTTTAATATTTATATCTTACATTTACTACCCTTATAATTACCTATGTAGTTTACTTTTAATCTCTTACTTTTTCATTTTTTCATTTTAAACTCTTATCATATAAACATAAATAATGTATATGAACTAAAATGCATTAAAAAAACATTTCTATTTTTTACAAATTATACCATTATAATCGTTTCGTCAATATCTTCGAAATGAGCCCAATATTGATTATTTTTTAATTTAATTATGTTATTAAATATCATAAATATATACAAATTAATGTGTCGTTATTAGGGTTAACTTCATTTTGACTAATATTGAATATCTTTAGATACATACAAACATATCCCTACTTATAATAAATTCAAAAAAAATCCGTAATCCAAAAAATACGGGATTTATTTCTAAGTTTAAATTCAAATTATTGATATAGTTTGATTTTTTAAATTCTATTTTATTATAGAGTTAACTTCATTTTGACTAATTAATGTTAACTATTCAGTTCTAATTCAAAAAAATTTACCCTTATTTTATCCCAAATAAACTTATTTTACCCATAATAAACGTATATTCTAAAAATAAACTTATTTTACCCCTAATAAAATTGAACTCGTGTCCTTCTCTGCTGCAAATTAATTGATCAATTTGTCTCTCCTCTCATCACCTGCTTCGTGCTCCTCTCACAGGTACAATCAAATTGAGTCCTCAAATTTTGTGAAGATTCCAACTTGGAAAGTTAAATCTTGAAATATATCCACCTAAACCCATTTTCCATATTCTATTATCCAACAATTTGAGAAGAACCCTATTGGGGTAGACCCCAAAAGATTCAAGAGTTCTTGTTTGTTTCTTTTGTTTGAGAAGAACCCTATTGGGGTTTCGCAATCCAACAGATGTGGGATACAATCAGAACCTTAATGATTTTTGCCAAGAAAGAAGCTTTAAATTAAATGGGTTTCTTCTCAATGTTCATAACTGATTATTTTATGAATTTATGTTGTGTCGATTTAGATCTTTCACGAAAAAACAATCAAAACTACTGTTTTTGGACCAATTTAGGGAATTGGGATTTGACTGAAACTAATTTGGGTTTGTTTTATTTTTTGAAATCATCTTTTCTTTTTTGGGTTGATTTTGATTTCTAAGAATCTTTTAGATTTTTACAATTTTACTATCTCTTTCTTTAGTAATCAAGCTCTGTTTTATTGTTAATATGAACAAGTTTCCATTTCTGTTGTTGGAGAATGTTGTTTTGATCATTTTTTGCTACTAAACTATGAACAACTAAGATATGAGAGAACAAGTCATATGACATCAGAATGAATTATGCAAATTAATTGATCAATTTACAGTAGATATTTACACCGCTGGGATTTGCACCAAGTTGCTGTTTCGAACCTTTTTCAAAAATATAAATATGCAGATTTTTTAGTATAGTATATTTAATTATTTATACTTTCTTAATCATGATTGTATTACTTTCTCTATTATCACGTTTTGGTACAACAATAAGCTAATCCAAACACTTTGTACTGTATATAACTTATCAATTATAAATTTTTAATATTTATTCATATTTTTTATTAATTTTTTGCAAAACATTCTTTGTGAAAACGGCCTAAAACAATGACATTTTGTAACCAGTTGCAAAAAAAAAAAATCTCTAAAGGGAAAAAAGCTTGAAAAAGTAGCATCGTGCTTTCGATAATCATTCATATCTGTAAGATAAGTTTTCTGACATGATTTAATTTTTTTAAATTACCCTGTGTAATACACGGGTTCAAACCTAGTTAAATAATAAATAAAAATAAACCAATAAAAATCATAATCTAATTATAAAGTTGATAAATAATAACTAAAACTAAATAATTATCCTAAACTAAGAATTGTAATAATCAAATAAACAAATCGTAGTCAGGAGACGCACGCAACTTTGCATGCGACCAAAGTTGCGGAATAAGTCACATAACTGACAGTTTCTCGGTCAGTTAAATCTAAAACTTTTTTTTGAACAAACAATATACAATTTTTTCTCACCGACAATAAATTAAATAAATCAATTAAAAGAGGAAATTTATACCCTTTTTGTTATTGATTGCGAAACATTCCAAAGTTATGTCTAAAACATAAATAGATGCATGGAAAAATTATACTCATCCTTTTACAAAATATACCAAAAAAAACGTTTCATCCTTTCACAAAATATACCATGTTTTATAAAGTTTAAGGGTTTTATAATTCAAAAAAATAGTTTAAGAACTAAACATGCTAGAAGTGTTTAAAGTAAAAAAGAAAACGTAAATCAGTTTTACTGTTCATATATCCTATGTCTTTCAAACCCCTCGTTGTCTCATCGTCATCCGCTCTCTATCATCACCGTTAATTGGTTCCCACCGTCGATCTTCCTCTTTTTGATTGTTTTTATTTTCTCTTTCAGTTATCCACCGTTTTTTATATGTCTATACGTTCTCCATTAAATTGTTGTAAATGATGGAGAATCGGAAAACCAAAAAACAAATAAAAAAGAGGGAGATCAATGGCATGTATCAATGACGATATATGGTATGGAGAACGAACTACGATAGGGCGACGAGGAGTGCGTGGAGGAGTGATGTCGTGTGCACGAGGTTCGAATTGCGTAGGGTTTGAGAAGGGTAAAACTGATTTTAGTTTTTCTTTTTTTAATTTAAAACCTTTTCAACCAGTTACATGCGTTTTTTTTGTTTTGTTAAAATGGCGTGGATAATCAATTTTTAAAAACTTAATAACCTATTTATTCAAGAAAAATCAGGAGCTTATCATTCAGAATGATAAAGTTTCATATTTTTTCATTAAAAAACAATTTAAAAACTTAACCTTTCAAAACGAAAAAAAAAATTGTTGGATTTCTTTTAACTTTTCCTTGCGTCTTTCACATTTAAAAATATTAATGAATAAAAGAAACGGATGTTTGACTGTTAACGGTTAATATAATCGTACGACCGTCTTAAGTCTCATACGTCGTCGTACAGAACGTACGGCCAACATAATTACGTACGATCGAGCATACGTCCGTGAGCAACTCATAAGATCGTATCCTAGTGCAAGGGTGGTCTTATAGAAATGTTATCTGGATTTTCTAGCGTCAGTCGTGAGGTGTGGTTTTTTACCCAAACACTCTCCTTCAACTTTAAAACGCGTATGTGTCGGATTTATTGATCCATGTACGCTTGTACTTTTCACTTCGAACAATTGTGTTGATGTAGGTTTAGAAAATATGTATAAATGATTCCACATTTTGTAAAAAGATCAAGAGGAACTCACATGCGGCTTGACACACCACCATACGCCCCAAGTGTCACTCAGGCTTGAATCGAACACCTGAATTAGACAACATATAAATGATGTGTTAGTGCTTAAATATGATTGTACCAAGTAGAGGGACCTACTATGTCATTATGTCAAACTTATCATAGGTATATATAGTTTGCTACTTTCCTCTTATGGAATTAGGTCATTTCTCTACACACACTAGCCACACACACAAGTATTGTATTCCAATCCATATTGTGAGCTTTTGATCATTGAATGAATATAGAGATGGCTTCCTTTGATGTTATTATAGATTGATTACTTGTTCTGTGATCACAATTGGTATCAGAGCTCGTATATCACATTGATCAGATTAGGATTGTTAGGGTTTTTGCAAAGGTTGAGTGTTCTTCATATTTCTTCATCTTTTGGTTGATTTTAGCTATTAGAGTTCTTCTAATGGATTAGAATCGATCAAGGGTTGTCAGTAGACTAGTCCTGAGTGTTTTTATTCCGCAAAATCACTAGGATTGTAGCTCAGTTTGTGCTTTCACCCATTTTCGGACTTTTGTATTTCTGCACTCTGTTTTGCATCGAAAAACCACTTTTTGTTGCTTTTTGGACAAAACACGAAGCATTAAAGTTGCCCATAATAGTGTCACGAACCTGCGTACCAAATTTCAGCCAAATCCGTGTAGTTTTGAAGATTCGACTCAAGAACATCTTGAATCTCCATAACTATCGCAACCCTCGAAGTTTCATATCTATCGCAAGTGTGAACAGTACCATATCGCAAGGGTCACTTGCGACAAGAGTGTTATCGCAATCGTTAATGTTTGAACAGTAACTTATCGCAACCTCCTGTTGCGATAAGGTTAGATTTTCCTATTGCGACAAGTTTCTTATTGCGACAGATTTTCCTTTTGCGACAAGATTTTCTTATTGCGACAAGTTGTGTGTTGCGATATCCGTGTATTGCGATAAGGTTTGGGTTGCGACAAGCATTGGGCTGCGACAAGACAGTGTGTTGAGACAAAAGTTTGTGTAATCACTATTTCCTAATCAGATTAAAAAGATATTAAAAGATCAACGACAAGTAATCTAAATATGACTGCCAGAGATATTTTGACCATAGGTTTAAAAGATAAATCGCCTGTCCTATTCCCAAAAGATTTCAAAATATGGAAAGACATGTTTCTTGACTATGTGGAATGCCAAGAAAACGGTGCTCTAATTTATGACTCCTTAATGATCGGGATACAACCAGATGTTTTTCGAACAGAACCTGGTGGAAGTGTTATAAAAGTTAATCCAAGAGATTACACGGGTGATGAATTACTAAGACACAAAGTTGATAAAGCAGCTAGGTCATTGGTTATGCAAGCCTTAACCAATGACATATATCGGAAGGTTGACAGTTTGAGTGAAACAGGGAAAGGAATGTTTGATGAGCTGATCAAGTTGTATCAAGGTTCAGAAGTGGAAACTCAAATGAAAGTTTCGAATGTCGTCAACAATTTTGAGAATTTCAGGCAGAAAGATGGTGAGAATCTAGACGATGCATATGATCGTTTCACAACCATCTTAAATGAACTCAGCAGGTACAAGATCAAGAAAGACATCATCGAGCTGAATGTGAAATTCTTGAGCGTGCTTCAGCCCGAATGGAAGAAGTATGCTCATAGAATGAAATAGAATTCTAAGTTGGATTCTCTTCCGCTACAACAGATGTTTGAAACGTTAAAGCAAGATGAGGATGATGTTGATCTGAAAAAGAAGAAGTTGATGAAAAGGGAGAAGAAGGATAAGAAGGAAAAGAAGATAGTGGGGTCTAAGAAGAAAGAAGAGGAGGATGAGCTTGAGAGTGAACCGTTAGCTTTGGTGTCAAGAAAGTATGCTGAAAAAGGTAAGAGTATTCAGCAAGAGGATTATGGGTTAGATCAGGATGATTTGGATGAGGCGGAAAGCTTAAGGCAGACAATGATACTTCTCTCCAAGGCCTTTCAGCACAGATTTGTAAAAACTCCTGGATCAAATAACCAACGTTACTCATCTGGTTCTAAAAACTTTGAGCACAAGAATCGAATTGAGTCAAAGAAACAGTTTGAAGATCATAAGGAAGACAGTAAAAGGTTGGAGGTGAAGAAGTTTGGTGAAAGAAAGGATGAAGAACAAAAGTGTTACAATTGTGGGAAGTCCGACCACTTCTCCAAAGAGTGCTGGAAACCGAAAGTAAGGAATTCCTACTACTACAAGAAGAAAGCGTTGTTGGCAGAGCAAAAGGAGTCTGGAATAGCACTGCTGGTGGAGGAAGAGTATTGGTTGGACCAAACTGATGATGAAAGAGAAGATGAGACAGCTGCAATGGCAAAGATGTGCTTGATGAGCAAGGATGGTGAGGATTCAGAGGCTGATGCGGCGCCCGAGACAAATGAGGTAGATTCCTGCACTGTTAATCACTATGCTAATCAGTTTAACGTTTTCCAACTAAAATTCGATGACTTAAATGAGAAACTCAAAAACGCGCATAAAATAATAGAATCTCAAAGAAAGACAATAATTGACCATAACAAGTTAAGTCATGAGTTGAGATGGAAAAATCTCGAACTTATTTCCGAAATAGAATGGATGAAATGGAAGAAAAAGTAAAAGTTTCTGAAGATAGGAAGATTGAGCTTGAAAAATTGTTGCAATCTTATAAAGATATTAACAACGAATTGACCGAAAAGGCAAGTGATCTAGAAGCGAAGCTGTACAAACTTGGTCAATCTGAACAAACCATTTTCCTAAACACTCCAAAGAATTTCAGATATTACAATTCAAAATGGGGATTAGGATACGACAATCCTAATTACTTGGAAAATGCTTTGAAAAAGGCACCATGTCTTTACAAGTTTGAATGGCTTCCTCTTCCATCCTTGAAACCTAAATACAGAATCAACTGGCTTAATGAGGAAGAACAAGGGGTTGAGGAAGAGATTAAGAGAAAGAAGACTGTGACAATGCAACTTCCTTTTATCTATGACAGCGAAAATAGGAAGGCTTTGGTTTGGAACTGGAAACAAACCTTGTCTAATGACTATTTCCAAAGCTATGATGTTGAGCCACCAAAGGAAACTGTATCAAAACCCGTTTTTGAAGGAAAAACATATTACCCTCCTTTGGTACTCGAACAGAAGGTTGTCGATCTTGAGTTGAATATTAAAAGCAAAATTGAGGAAATCAGAAATGATGATCAACTTGCTTTTGATATTGAAAAGGAAGTTATGATATTTGTTTTGATAAATAGCAAGATAGATAAGACTGAAAAGGTTGTTTCTGAATCGTCAACAAAAAGCTTTGAAGAAAAGAAATCTCTTGAACTTAGATGCTTGAATCTTTCAAAACAAGTCTCTGATTTTCAGAAAATGCTATTTCTTGAAAAAGATCAAATTGAGAAAGAGAGAGATTTAAGTTCGAAAGAAAATCTCTTGAAACTGAAAGTGTGATATTTGCAAAGAAAATAACTGATTTAGAAAACGTTTTGATCAAAGAGAGAAAAAATCTTGAGTGTAATAAAGAGTATTTTCAGAATGAAATCTCAAGACTTTTGGGAAAATTGTCAACTTTATCCACTGAAGCTATGACAGAGTTTGCGAGTAAATCTTCCTCTGATTCAGATGCTTCCTCATGCAAAGCTTTCATGGGCGATAATCTTTACAGAAGCATGAATGTGGATGACTTTGATGATTTTGGTCCTATTGAAATAGAGGAACAACCTGTTAATGAAAACTCTTGTGATATCTTCCATAACTCTTCTTCCGATGACATTAAGGTTGATTGTGTTATTGACATTTTTGGTGATGGGAAGGGTAAGAAAGCACAACAAAAAGATGTTCAATTTGACTTTGGTGCTAAACTTTCAGATCATTCTGACTTTTTGTTCAAGGAAGAGGAACCCAAGAAGAATTTCTTCGAAGGGGAATCTTCTAAACCCGTTGAGAAAAAGAAAAAGAAAAAGAAAAAGAAAAAGAAGAAAAATAAGCGCAAATCTAAATCTTCTCGAGCTCAAAATTCCTACGCTTACGATTCTTATTTTGATTCCGTTTCAGATCGTTATTTAAGAAACAACTCGCGGTTAGAGTGGAGAATAAAGGAGTCCACACAGGATGTGGCCCAGAGAAAATCATCTACTGTCGCTTTTAATTCCAAGAAAAACACTTTTGTTTCTACTGTTAGTAATCATGTTGCTTCCAACAAACAAAAACTTGTTATTCCATACAAGATTTCTTCAATGCAACAACTGATTAATTTAGCACATGATCAAATTTGTTGTTCTTCATGTGGTGTAGATGATTTTATTTGCAAGTCTGATTATTCTTCATGGTTTGGTTATAATTTATATGGTTCTAATCGTTTTTACACAAATAGATATTATAACCACAACAACTCAAAGAAACATGCCAACCCAAAACCTGTTAATTCTCCAAACCCGAAAGGACCCAATTGGCAATGGGTACCTAAAGCTGTTTAAATTCCATTTTGCAGCTCCGTCATGTGTGGTATTTGGATTCTGGTTGCTCAAAACACATGACAGGTAGAAAGGAGCTGTTGAGCAACTTTGTGGAAAAAGATGGAAGGAAAGTTAAGTTTGGGAATGATCAGTACTCTCCAATCTTGGGTTATGGAGATATAGTAACAGACAACGTCAGGATAACCAAAGTTAATTATGTTGAAGGCTTAGGACATAACCTGTTTAGTATAGGTCAGTTTTGTGACAAAGACCTAGAAGTCCATTTCAAAAAGACCTGGTGTGCAGTTCTAACCGACGAAGGAAATGAACTTCTAGTTGGTTCTAGAAAGTCAAATCTTTACACTATTGACCTATCCAAGATTAAGCCAAAGAATGACGTGTGTTTGTTGACTAAGGCAACAATGGAAAAGAGTTGGTTATGGCATAGACGACTATCTCATCTCAACTCTCGTTACATTCAAAAGCTAACATTGGGTGATTTAGTTTTAGGTCTACCGGTTCTGTAGTTTGAGAAAGACAACTTCTGTACTGCTTATGAGAAGGGGAAGATAAAGCGAGCTCCTTATCCACTGAAACCCGAACCCAGCACACACAAACCTTTGGAAATCCTTCATATGGATCTCTATGGTACGATGAAGACTCAGAGTGTCAGTGCCAAACGATACGTGTTAGTCATTGTCGACGATTATTTGAGATATACTTGGGTCAAGTTTCTTAGATCAAAAGATGAAACACCTGACTTGATAATCTCGTTAATCAAACAGTTCAGACTGTTAGGTCAGATAACCGGACAGAGTTCAAGAACAAGACTCTTGATGATTTCTTTAAATCATTAGGAATATCTCATCAATATTCTGTGGCTAGAACACCTCAGCAGAACGGAGTCGTTGAAAGACGGAACCGCACACTTGTTGAAGCCGCCAGAACGATGCTGTCTTATGTTGATCAACCTCTGTTCCTATGGGCTGAAGCTGTTTCTACGGCATGCTATACACAAAACCGTTCTATTATCCATCGTCGGTTTGGAAAAACTCCATATGAATTGATCAATAATAGAAAACCTGTAATACACTACTTTCGTGTTTTTGGATGCAGGTGTGTTGTGCTGAACGACAAGGACAACTAGAATAAATTCAGTCCTAAGGGTATTGAGGGTGTTTTCATCGGATACTCGCTCACGTCAAAAGCATACAGAGTCTTTTTCAAGTCTTCTAGAACTGTGAAAGAAAGCATAAACGTCAGATTCGACGAAACTGAAGACTTGGCTTCTGTGCAAAATAGTACAGAACCCGCAATATCAAGAATTCTAGCATCTGGACAAATCCGTCCAATGATGACTAGATCTTCAAACAAGGATCAAGCTTCCACTTATAACTCTAAACCTAATGATCTTGATTTATTGTTTGAATATTTTTATGATGATTATTTTGGTAATGATAAACCTTCTTCATCTATTACTAACAGGAGCAATGTTGCCACACCACCAGCAAATGCTACATTGTCAGGGCCTTCACCGGTACTGACTACTCCTACAACTGGTGCAACAACTCCTGCATCGTCTTCAAGTAACACACATATGGCATCTTCACAAACAATACAACATGTATCCACGAATGGTGCTTCTTCCTCAGGTACAACTTCTAACGCCAATGGTGAGGACTCTGCAACTCAACCTGAGTCATCTTCTGAAGCAGATCCGGAGGCAGTTCCTGTTGAGACTTCTGTCAATGAACCGCCCCACAAACGGAACCTACCTTGACAATAGAGTTGAATTTTGATAAAGATCCTACCTTAGTGGATCCCAATGAAGGTGTTGTTGTTGATCCAAACCCCCAGTGATTTGATAATGACCCTTCTAAACACTTAGTGAAAATTGTAAGTAAACAATATGTATTAGAGTTTCACTATCGCTGATAAGTACTAAGTCTGTTTCAGTACCGCTGATAGGAACTCTCGCCCTTTAAGTTTAATATTCAGCGAACCCTGTTCATCCAGTAGCTCTGAGCCTGTTCAGTCTCTGGGATGATCGCTGATAGTTTAGTTATTTACTTATGATCTCTGAAGACAAGTTTCACGTCAACATAGGTTCTACGTTGAAGTCGAAGATTAAGCCCAAGAACCAGCGACAAGTCTACTAATGGACTGATGCGGATATCAGCGAAGTGACAGAATTGTCCACTCAACGTGAAGTATCAAAGTAGAAGACTTTAGCAATCACTGAGCTTTATCACTCACTGATAAAGTACTGATTCAACGAAAGCTGATCATGAAGTTTCATCTACAAGTTACTATTGTCTTAACCTCCCTTGCACGCCTTCGTACGAACTGTCAGAACGGACATCTCCTTTGTCCAGAATCGTACAACCACTCTGATTCTACACTGTGCATCATGCGGCCAAAAGGATGTTGTCTAAAGCAAATCTCATGCATCTAATCAGATGTTGCCACGTGTAAAGTAATACTGCCTTGCATTAAATGCATGCAATATATAAGAAGAACCCTACTTCAGTTTTGAAGTGTGTGCGCACTTGCTCTAAATGCTCGACCATCTTCTTCTATCTCTCTTAGTGTTAGAATATTATTCGTAGTATTCTTATCTCCTCTCTATCTTAATTCTAGTGCAAGAAACTTAGTGTTCTTAACTTGTTTAGATTAGGCTTAGTCCTTAATCTTGTTCCGCAACAAATTGTAAATTGTTTGATTATATCAATAAACAATTTAGAAAGTAAAAATCGTGTGTTTGTATTCAACCCCTCCTTCTACAAACTTGTATAGCCCTCTCGTGACCAACAAGTGGTATCAGAGCAGATTTGTTTAATCTCATAAACAAGATCTTATCTATACTAATCTTCTCTCTTCCTCGTTGTTTCTTAAAATGGCTACCAACACAAACACTAACTATATTGATAATGGTTCTCTTGCAAAACCCCCTAGATTTTCCAGAGATAACTTCAATCTATGGAAAAATAAGATGATACCCTTCTTAGAAGGTGTAGATCCAACTATACCTTATTACATCGAAAACGGTCCATACATCCCTATTAGAATTGATCCTAAAGTTCCAGCCGCTGAGAATAGAGCTGCTATTCCAGAAAGATTGGTTCCTAAGAAAATTCATATGTGGACTGATGAAGATAAGAAGAAAGTGGCTCTCGACACCAAAGCCAGATCCATTCTTTCCATGGCCCTTCCTGACGAAGTCTATCATTTCGTCATGAACCTGAAAACTTCGAAAGCCATGTGGGACACAATCTGTGTTCAGTATGAAGGTACATCTGAAGTCCAGGACTCACGTAAGATCAACCTGGTAAGACAGTACGAAAGCTTCATTTGTGGTAAGAATGAAACTCTTTCTGAAGTACATCAACGTTTTAACTGCTTAATAATAGATCTGAAAACCGTTGGTAAGGAATATTCTAAATTTGAAATTCTAACAAAGTTCTTAGAATGTTTACCTGAAAGCTGGGACAATTATTCAATGTGTCTCAAGCTGTCAAAGGATCTTAAATCTATGACTCTTTCTACCTTTTATGGCATGATGCTTAATCATGAGCAATCGAGTCATCTTAAGAAGAATCTTGTAAAAGATTCCAAAAGCACCCTTGTTTCTTTAATCTCAGAGTCACCATCCACTCAGCGATCTTCTATTACTATCACTAAGTTGGAGACTAACTCTGAATGCTCATCAGATCTTGATTCTTCAGATCTTGATGAATCTATGGCTCTCCTTTCTAATAAATTCAGGAGATTTGCCAATAAGAAAAATTTCAGAAAGAACAAACCTCTTGCTCTTACTGACAAGCCAAGATCATCAACTCCTGTTGATAAGGCTACTGCTACTTGCTATAACTGTGAAAAGATAGGACATTTTGCTAGCGAGTGCAGGTCAAAGAAAGTCTCTAGAACCTCAGCGTTCTCCAAGAAATCCTCTAACCCCAGGTCTAGAGATGAAAAGTACCAAAAGCTGAAAGAAAGGTACGCAAAGCTGAAAGGCTTTAAGAAGAAAGGCAAAGGCCTAATGGCTGATTATGATTGGGCTGCATCTGATGAAGAAGAATCATCTGACTCTGAAGATGATGATGAGGCCAATCTCTGTCTCATGGCCAAAATTGAAGAAAAGGAAGAAAAGTATGACATTCCCTCTGCTTCATCTTCTACCTCTAAGGTATCACCTTCTTTCTTTACCAATATTTCCAATATTGATGAAGCTGATAGTCTTCGAAAAATCGATCTCTTGACTATGAGTTTATATGATGCTATGAATGGCAAAACTGTTGTTGAAAATCAAAATATTGATCTCGCTGAACAACTTAAAAACTGTCACCTTCAAATAGAAAAGCTTTCTAAAATTGAAGAAGATTTAAGAGATCAAGTTCATATATATCAGCTAGTTAAAATCGAGCGCGAAGAAGCTATCGCTGCATTAAAAGCTGAAAAAGCTACTGTTGATGGATGGTATAAATCCTCAACAATGATCACTGAGATAATTAAGTCTCAGATTCCTCTGAGTGATAAACGTGGTCTTGGTTTCAAAGCTGGTACTCCAGAACCAACCACTGACCATTCCATGCTTAAGTTTGGAATGTTCGTATCTTCTATCCCTGATACTTCATCATCTCAGTGTTCATCTTCAAAAACTCCAATTCCTGAGGAAAAACCTACCCTAGTGTAATACCCCGGGTAAGTCCGTTAGTTAAATCCTCTTTCCGTTAAATAAAGTTAACTTTAAAGTTAGATGTTTAGAGTATGTTTGGAAAAAATTATGAGTTTAGGGGTGTTTGGGTTATATTTGAGAAAGTTCAAGGTTTATTTGGTAGTTGTGGATTGATATTACCTCATAAGCCTTAGATATTATTCAGATACCAAAAGTAAGAAAGTGTGTGTGTGTGCGGGAGTTCTGGAGGCGAAAAGAAGCAAAAGAGGAAACGTATGGTTAAGACTTCAATCGATTGGGTTAGAAACGATTTTGAGGTAAGTATCTTTACATTTTGTGTTTGTAATCATGTATAGAAGATATCTATCGGTTTAGAAATGTCGATTTCATTGTTTAGTGATAGTCTCATTCGAATCTGGGAATTTTGGAACCGACTATGTTCTTGAGAGTCCCGGGGAAGTCCCGGTAGACTCCCGGTCATTTTAGACTCCCGGTAATGTGGAGTCCCGGTGTAGTAGAGTCCCGGTATAGCGCCTCCCGGTACTGAGACTCCCGGTACTGTGTAGTCCCGGTAGTTTGTAGTCCCGGTAGTTTGTCAAGTTTAGTGAATACAGTTGAGAACAGGAACTGGTAGGTTTTATATGTTTGGCTAGTAAAGCAGTGTATGTATCTTAAATTGTTTCAGATTCTGTGGAGTCGCGGTAAGAGATAAGACCATTTTGAAAGGTGCTTGCGAGCGTGTGCAATAATCAAAACAGGTGAGTTTTACTTTAAAAACGTTTTTAACTGGAATACATATACGTGTGGTTTGGGAATGTGATAATTGGTGGTTATTGGTTTATATGTGTGATATATGTGAATTATAATATATTGAGGTATTATATTTACATGAGTATTATACTATGTTATAATACGTTGGCCGGACGTAGGACCGGTGTGTTTGGCTATAGAATCTGTATAGCGTTGCTTGGCTGTAGATGTTGTACAGTGTTGTAAATTATTAGTTGGCTTGCTACCAACTAATATGGCCAGGAGGAATGAGAAGGGAAGGTACATGATATGTGAGCTTAATTGGATATATGTGATTGTGTTGCGTGATTTATATGAATGAAGTTATATAAATGGTTTCAAACTAACAGGGATTTTCTCACTTAGACCATCGGGTCTAACCCTCATTTTTGTTTTAAAAATATGTATTCCAGGTGGTGGATCGAGTAAGAGCAAGTAATTAGAGTAACCGATGGATGGCTTTTGTGAAGGATTATATGATGAAGATTTTTGGCATGTTTAGCAGTTGTATTACAATATTTAATGTTATGTATGTATTTAGTACAACGTTTGTAGTAGAATGGCTTCTGCTGATTGTAAAAGACTACGAGACCGAACTTGTAATATAATGTTTCGTTTGTTATATCAATGTTATGTTACATTATGTGATTTGTCGTGTATATGGGAAGTGGGATGTTACAAATGGTATCAGAGCCTTAGTTTAAGGGATTTAGGTATTTGTATCTGTACCTAGACTTAAACTGCATGTGAAGTAGGATGTCCCTATCATTATAGAACCTTGGGATGATGAAGTATAAAAGGGAAGAAGGAACATCATGTAAGGTAATTTCAGATTACACCTGGCCAGTGTAATCATGATCTTACAGGTACATGTTTGAACCAAAATACCTTGTTATATGGGGTATGTGCTTATGTGTGTATTAATTTTGTTTGAATCTACAGAATGGCAAGTGGTACTAGACGAAAGAACCGAGGAGGAGGAAACCCGAATAGTACTAATCCGCCGATAGGAACAGGGGACAGGGGAGGCAGAACTGGGGGCAGAGTCGGGGGTAGAACCGGGGGTAGAGCTGGGGGTCGAGCCGGAGGCAGAGTTCAGCCACATGGTACAGAGTTCGTTACCAGGGATGATTTAATGGCAGAAATGGGAAGACTGCAGACTAACATACAAACAATGTTTGAACGTAGTCGTAATAATGAAGCTGATAGACCAGATCCGGAACAGGAAGTCGAACTGCCAATCACCCCTACGGTCTTACCGGTAATGAGAAAATGTGATTACAAGATGTTTCTTAGTTGCAAGCCTCCTACATACTCAGCAGAAAGGGATCCAGTGAAAGCAATGAGATGGATGAAGGAAATAGAAGCTATTTTCAAGACGAGTAAGTGCGCTGACAAAGATAGAGTATTGTATGGAGCAACAATGTTAAAGGTGGATGCTTTGTATTGGTGGGAATCTTTTATTCATTCTAAAGGATCTGATGTTTACTCTAACCTCTCTTGGGAAGAATTTGTGATAGCATACAGGGAACAATTTTGTCCCCAAGCAACCGTCAAACAACTAGAAGGGGAATTTATGAACTTGCAACAAGGAAACTTATCTGTTCGAGACTATACCGCTAGCTTTCTGGAAAAGTCTCGGTTCGCAGAATACTACGTTGCTACAGAGACGATGAAGACGGAAAGGTTTATTTTTGGGCTTAACTCAGAAGTCAGAAGGCTAGTGACTGCAAAAGGACCCGATACCTTCTCAGCTGCAGTTAATGCCGCGGAGAATGTTGAACGAGATATTAGAAGAGATGTTGGCGATAAAAGTATCGGGAAGAGAAAGTGGGAAGGACAACAATACGATCCAAAGAAGTCCCGATTTCAGAGGTATGATAACCGTCCGCCGTTTCGACCAGCGGAAAGACCATGTCAGAAGTGCAACCGTGTCCACCAAGGAAATTGCCAAGGTGATTTACGAGCGTGTTATAAGTGTGGGAAGACCGGACACATCATTAAAGATTGTAAGGTAACGCGGTTATGTTTCTTATGCAATTCTCCGGATCACCTTCAGTCAGACTGTCCGCGGGGGAGGATACAGCAAGGTGGGTCATCGGGCAGGCCAGCGATTGTTAAACCAGTAATACCAAGACTGGAACCGCCAGTAACCAGGGGTCGCGCATTCCAAATGACTGAGAAAGAAGCGGAGGAAACTCCATATGTGGTCAGAGGTACATTTCTAATAAACTCTACACGTGCTAAGGTGTTATTTGATTCCGGTGCAAACCGATCGTTTGTGTCTCCTGCATTTGCTGCTTGCCTGTGTTTGAAACCTAAAATGCTAGAACATGCTCTATCAGTAGATACGGCAAATGATAATAAAGTGTCAGTTAAAGAAGTATTTGATGACTGTGTGATAAATATAGAGGGGTGTGGAGTGCCGATACAATTGTTTCCGATAACCTTGATAGAGTTTGATGTGGTGGTTGGGATGGATTGGTTAGCGGAGAATCAGGATAACATAATTTGTGATAAAAAGTTAATAAATGTTGTATTACCTGATAAAAGACCAGTAGTGATTTATGGTGATCGTAGGAATCATCAGTCTAGCCTAATATCTATGATAAAAGCCCGTAAATGTGTCAGTAAGGGTTGCCCGAGTTACTTAGCCTATGTGATAGATAGTAGGCCTGAAAAGATTAAGTTGGAAGATATTTCTATTGTTAGTGAATTTCCAGAAGTTTTCCCTGAAGACTTGAATAGTCTTCCTCCTGTTAGGCAAGTAGAATTTGGTATCGACTTAGTTCCTGGAGCCACTCCTATTGCTCGTGCACCGTATCGTTTGGAACCTCCAGAGATGAAAGAGATGATGGCACAACTGCAAGACCTATCCGATAAAGGCTTCATCAGACCTAGTTCTTCGCCGTGGGGAGCACCAGTGTTATTTGTGAAAAAGAAGGATGGTTCGATGAGAATGTGTATCGACTACCGAGAACTGAATAAGCGCACGATAAAGAACAAGTATCCGTTACCCCGAATTGATGACCTCTTCGATCAGTTAGTTGGAGCTTGCTATTTCTCCAAGATTGACCTAAGATCCGGTTATCACCAGTTGAAAGTTAGAGAAGAAGACGTCCTAAAGACAGCCTTTCGAACAAGGTATGGTCATCACGAATTCTTAGTAATGCCGTTTGGACTGACGAACGCTCCAGCTGCCTTTATGGATTTAATGAATCGGGTATGTAAGCCGTATCTCGATAAATTTGTAATTGTATTTATCGATGATATACTTATCTATTCCCGATCCAAAGAAGAGCATGCGCAACACCTTCGTTTGATCTTGGAGTTATTAAAGAAGGAGAAGTTGTACGCTAAATTCTCGAAATGTGAATTTTGGTTACAAGAAGTTCAGTTTCTGGGGCATGTAGTTTCAGAAAAAGGGATACAAGTTGATCCGATGAAAGTGGAAGCAGTTGAAAAGTGGGAACCGCCGAAGACAGCAACCGAAGTACGTAGTTTTCTGGGTTTAGCCGGCTACTACCGGAAGTTTATAAAAGACTTCTCTCGTATCGCAACGCCTTTGACTAAGCTGACCCGAAAGAACCTGAAGTTTGAATGGAAAGCAGAACAAGACGAGGCATTCCGTATATTGAAAGAGAAGCTGTGCAGCGCACCGATTCTATCACTACCTGAAGGTTCGGAAGACTTTGTTGTTTATAGTGATGCGTCCAAACTGGGATTGGGATGTGTGCTTATGCAGCGTGGGAAAGTTATTGCTTATGTTTCTCGACAATTAAAGGATCATGAAAGACAGTATCCTACGCATGACATGGAACTTGCAACAGTCGTCTTCGCGTTAAAGATTTAGAGACATTATCTGTATGGTTCCAAATGTCAGATTTATACCGATCACAAGAGTCTCCAACACCTTTTTGATCAGAAGGAACTGAATATGAGACAAAGGAGATGGCTAGAATTGCTGAACGATTACGACTGTGAAATCCTTTATCACCCGGGAAAGGCGAATGTGGTGGCAGATGCGCTGAGTCGTCAAGAAAGGGGTGGAACAATAAAAGTTATTTCGCTACGAACTGAACTCCTACCCAACATATTTGATGAATTGCAGAAGTGTCAAGTGGAGGCTTATCAGGATGAACATCTGAAATCAGAACGGTTAACGGGAATGTCAGCATTGCTAGTAACAGATGATCGTGGGTTATTGTGTCTGGGAAACAGAGTGTGGGTACCTCGTTTGGGTGGGTTACGTGATCGTGTTTTACAAGAAGCTCATCAATCCCGTTTCTCTATTCACCCAGGTACAAACAAGATGTATAAAGACCCAAAGCAATTCTATTGGTGGCCGGGGATAAAAAGAGGGATTGCTCAGTATGTGGAAAGATGTGATACTTGTAAGAAAGTAAAGATCGAACACCAAAAGCCGTTTGGCCAACTACAACGGCTAGAAATACCTATGTGGAAGTGGGAGCAGATTACCACAGATTTCATCACGAAGCTACCAAGGACTCCTAAGGGATTTGATTCTATTTGGGTGATCGTCGACAGATTGACAAAGTCTGCACACTTTCTACCGATAAAGGAAACCGATTCGATGGAGCGATTAGCTAAGTTGTACATTGACGAAATAGTAACTCGACATGGAGTTCCAATCTCGATTATTTCTGATCATGATAGTCGTTTTACTTCAAGATTCTGGAGAAGTTTTCAAAGGGAAATGGGGACACAGATAAAGTTAAGTACGGCGTATCATCCCCAAACATATGGGCAGAGTGAACGAACGATTCAGACCTTAGAAGATATGCTCCGGGCTTGCATTGTTGATTTTGGAGGATCGTGGGATAAGCATTTACCGTTGATCGAATTCGCTTACAACAACAGTTATCATTCTAGTATACAAGCAGCACCGTTTGAAGTATTGTATGGTAGGAAATGCCGAACGCCTCTGTGTTGGAACGAAGTGGGAGAAAAATAGCTAGCGGGACCGGAAATAGTTCAGTTAACCGCCGATAAGGTTACTCAGATTCGTGAACGATTGAAAGTGGCTCAAGACAAACAGAAAAGCTACGCTGACCGACGCCGAAAGCCATTGGAATTTCAAGTCGGGGATTACGTAATGTTAAAGGTTTCGCCGTGGAAAGGAGTCATCCGATTTGGACGACAAGGTAAACTTAGCCCAAGGTATATCGGACCATTTGCAATAATAGAAAGGATCGGTGAAGTAGCTTACCGATTAGATCTTCCACCAGAATTGAGCAGGATCCATAATGCGTTTCATGTATCAAACTTCCGAAAGTGTTTGGTTACTCCAGATCAGGCAGTCTCTCTACCAGATATCCGAGTCGATGAAAAACTGAATTATGTAGAGGAACCGGAGGTCATAGTTGATCATAAAGTCAAAGTGCTACGGAATAAAGAAATCAGGCAAGTGAAAGTTCAGTGGAGGCATCATAGAGGTCAGGATGCTACGTGGGAATCAGAATCGGAAATGAGAGCCAAATACCCTCATCTTTTCACTTAACTGAATTCCGGGACGGAATTCTTTTAAGGGGGAGATGATGTAATACCCCGGGTAAGTCCGTTAGTTAAATCCTCTTTCCGTTAAATAAAGTTAACTTTAAAGTTAGATGTTTAGAGTATGTTTGGGAAAAATTATGAGTTTAGGGGTGTTTGGGTTATATTTGAGAAAGTTCAAGGTTTATTTGGTAGTTGTGGATTGATATTACCTCATAAGCCTTAGATATTATTCAGATACCAAAAATAAGAAAGTGTGTGTGTGTGCGGGAGTTCTGGAGGTGAAAAGAAGCAAAAGAGGAAACGTACGGTTAAGACTTCAATCGATTGGGTTAGAAACGATTTTGAGGTAAGTATCTTTACATTTTGTGTTTGTAATCATGTATAGAAGATATCTATCGGTTTAGAAACGTCGATTTCATTGTTTAGTGATAGTCTCATTCGAATCTGGGAATTTTGGAACCGACTGTGTTCTTGAGAGTCCCGGGGAAGTCCCGGTAGACTCCCGGTCATTTTAGACTCCTGGTAATGTGGAGTCCCGGTGTAGTAGATTCCCGGTATAGCGCCTCCCGGTACTGAGACTCCCGGTACTGTGTAGTCCCGGTAGTTTGTAGTCCCGGTAGTTTGTCAAGTTTAGTGAATACAGTTGAGAACAGGAACTGGTAGGTTTTATATGTTTGGCTAGTAAAGCAGTGTATGTATCTTAAATTGTTTCAGATTCTGTGGAGTCATGGTAAGAGATAAGACCATTTTGAAAGGTGCTTGCGAGCGTGTGCAATAATCAAAACAGGTGAGTTTTACTTTAAAAGCGTTTTTAACTGGAATACATATACGTGTGGTTTGGGAATGTGATAATTGGTGGTTATTGGTTTATATGTGTGATATATGTGAATTATAATATATTGAGGTATTATATTTACATGAGTATTATAGTATGTTATAATACGTTGGCCGGACGTAGGACCGGTGTGTTTGGCTATAGAATCTGTATAGCGTTGCTTGGCTGTAGATGTTGTACAGCGTTGTAAATTATTAGTTGGCTTGCTACCAACTAATATGGCCAGGAGGAATGAGAAGGGAAGGTACATGATATGTGAGCTTAATTGGATATATGTGATTGTGTTGCGTGATTTATATGAATGAAGTTATATAAATGGTTTCAAACTAACATGGATTTTCTCACTTAGACCATCGGGTCTAACCCTCATTTTTGTTTTAAAAACATGTATTCCAGGTGGTGGATCGAGTAAGAGCAAGTAATTAGAGTAACCGATGGATGGCTTTTGTGAAGGATTATATGATGAAGATTTTTGGCATGTTTAGCAGTTGTATTACAATATTTAATGTTATGTATGTATTTAGTACAATGTTTGTAGTAGAATGGCTTCTGCTGATTGTAAAAGACTATGGGACCGAACTTGTAATATAATGTTTCGTTTGTTATATCAATGTTATGTTACATTATGTGATTTGTCGTGTATATGGGAAGTGGGATGTTACACCTAGTCTCTAAAGACAAAGGTAAGGAAGTTGTTTTTAACCAAAAACCTCAGAAGGGTATCTTTGTACCAAAGCTGAATGCTTCTAAAGCTTTAGTGACTTATCCCTCTGGTTCAAAGAACAAGATCCCTGGATTAATTCAGCGTGGATTTATTCAGCGATCTATTCCTAGAATCAGAGTAGATGTCATTGGTAAGTAATCCGAAGAACTGATAGTTCCTCCCATTTCCAATGCCAAAGGGTATACTTAGTGTTGGCCCTGCTCATTTAAAACTAACGGCCAAGCATACAAATGATCCTAAAGCTACTTTTAGTTATAGGAAATGTTATCATTGTGGACTTACAAATCATATTGCTAGTAAGTGCCCTACAGCCACCAAAGCTGAAAAGATAGCTAAGGTGAAGATCAATGTCTCCAAGACAAAGAAGACCAATGAGGTTAAGAAATTAACCAAAGTGAAGACTGACAAAGATGAATCTTCAAATGCTGCGAAGATTGTTGAACCTTCCACTTCCTCTACCACCACTGACAAACCTAAGCCCAAAATGATATGGGTACCCAAGTCAAACTAATCTTCCTTTGTTTGCAGGTTAAGAAGGGTATCTGGTATCTCGATAACGGATGCTCTAGACATATGACTGGTAAGAAAAACCTACTCACTGATTTTCAGGAAGAGAAGGGTCCCTCAGTGACCTTTGGTGGAAACGGAAAAGGCTATACCCGAGGGTTTGGTGTACTCTCTAATGGTACAACAACCTTCAGAAGAGTCGCATATGTTGAAGGGTTGAAGCATAATCTTCTAAGAATCAGTCAGCTTTGCGACATGGATAACAAAGTAATCTTTAATAAGGAATCCTGCTTTGTCTCTGACAAAAAGGAGAAGATAGCTCTCAGCGGTTATCGTTTGGAAAATGTTTATGTAATAAACATGGACTCTACAACCACTAAGAACTCCTGTTTCTTCTCAAAAGCCTCTTCTCAACTGGTTATGGCATAAAAGGCTCTCTCATCTCAACTTCAAGACACTGAATACTCTTTCTTCTAAAGAGTTAGTCACTGGTCTACCTCAACATTCATACGCTAAAGAGTCCTTATGTTGAGCGTGTGAAAAAGGAAAACAGACCAAAGCAAGCTTCAAGTCTATGCAAGTCTCTTCAGTGTCATCTCCTCTACAACTTCTCCATATGGATTTGTTTGGCCCTGTTAACAAACAATCCATCGCTGGAAAGAAACATACATTGGTCATAGTTGATGAATTCTCTCGCTATACCTGGGTAATGTTTCTCCGTTCTAAGAGTGACACCCCTGAAGATATCATCACTTTTGTTAGGAAAATGGAAGTCCTGAACAACATGACCGTTCGCTCAATAAGGAGTGATCATGGGACTGAATTCAAAAATAGTTCTCTTGATTCCTTCCTTAAGAGTAAGGGTATTTCTCACAACTTTTCTTCAGTGAGAACACCACAGCAAACGGAGTCGCTGAAAGAAGAAATCGAACTATCATCGAAGCTGCACGTTCCATGCTCAGCGATTCTCACCTACCTACTCAGTTTTGGGCAGAAGCTGTCAACACTGCGTGTTTTACGCAAAACAGGTCGCTGATAGTCAAAAGATTCAAGAAGACAGCCTATGAACTCTTCCTGGGAGAAAGCCTTCAATTAGCTTTCTTCACATCTTTGGTTGTCAGTGCTTCATATTAAACAATAGAGATGCCCTTGGAAAGTTTGATCCTAAGGCTGATGATGGAATCTTTCTTGGATACTCCTCAGTTTCCAAAGCCTTCAGAGTCTTCAATCGTAGAAAACATACTGTAGAAGAAACTATTCACATCACTTTTGACGAATTCCGTTCAGCGAACTCAAGACCTTCTGCTGATACTGAAGAACTGAATCAATGGATGTTTTCTCATCTTGGTGATTCAGAAGATGTTCCCACTCCTCCATCTCATACTCATACCGCTGAAGATAATGATCCTACTATCATCTCTGGCATGCAGACTAGTGAAGCTGAAACGTCATGGGTCTCAGTTGTTCCTCTTAACACTATGCCTGCTTCTGAACCTTCTACCTCAGACATCCCATCTACTTCTCAGCAATCAGTGAATGAAATGCCATATGCACCTTTTCCTGTCTTAGCTGATATACCAGAAGTTGCTGAAGCCTCATCTTCAGCCCCTCCAGTTCAGGTTGAGTCAGCGACTCATGCTCCGGCTCAGCGATGGACTATTAATCACCCTATTGATCAAATTCTTGGTGATCCAAACGCTGGTGTTCAGACTCGACGAAGTGCAGGTAACATTTGTTTATTTGTTAACTTTATTTCTCTGATTGAACCAAAGAAAATAGATGATGCCCTCAAAGATTCAAACTGGGTCAGCGCTATGCAAGAAGAGCTGACAGAATTTGAAAGAAACAAAGTTTGGAATCTCGTTCCAAGACCATCTGACAAGTCAGTGATAGACACTAAATGGGTCTATCGAAACAAGTTGGATGAACATGGAACTGTAAACCGCAACAAGGTTCGACTTGTTGCTCAGGGATACAGACAAGAGGAAGGCATAGACTACGACGAAACTTTTGCTCCAGTGGCTCGTCTAGAAGCCATTCGTCTTTTCTTAGCTTACGCTGTACACAAAGACTTCAAAGTTTATCAAATGGATGTCAAGTCAGCGTTCCTCAATTGAAAGCTGAATGAAGAAGTCTACGTGGAACAACCCCCAGGATTCCCAGATCCTAAGCATCCAGGTTATGTTTATAAACTGGATAAGGCACTTTATGGCTTAAAGCAAGCTCCTCGTGCATGGTATGACACCTTATCCTCTTATCTACTTATCGAAAAATTTGAGCGAGGTAAAATTGATAAAACGCTACTTTTCAGGAAAGTAAAAGGTCATATCATTCTTGTTCAAATATATGTCGATGACATTATATTTGGTTCCACTAACCCTTACCTTTGTACTCGTTTCTCTGAAAGGATGAAAGCCGAGTATAAAATGAGTATGATGGGTGAGCTAAGATATTTCCTTGGTCTTCAAATCAAACAAAATGAAAAAGGAACTTTCATTAATCAGGGAAAGTATGTTAAAGATATGCTGAAGAAATTTGATTTAACTCAGAGTTCAGCTATGAAAACCCCTATGGCACCGCCGCTGACACTGAACAAGTATCCTTCTGGAAAACCTGTTGATGTCACGACGTACCGTGGGATGATCGGCCCTCTCTTGTATCTTACAGCTAGTCGACCTGATATTATGTACGCTACTTGTTTGTGTGCACGATATCAAGCTGAACCTAAGGAATCTCATATGATCGCTGTAAAGCGAATCTTTCGTTACCTTAAGGGTACTCCTAACCTAGGTCTTTGGTATCCCAAAGATTCACGATTTGATCTAATCGCCTATTCAGATAGTGATTTTGCAGGTCGCAAAATGGATAGGAAAAGCACCACAGGAGGTTGTCAGCTCCTGGGTGGAAAGCTGGTGAGTTGGACAAGTAAAAAGCTAAACTCAGTGTCCACCTCAACCGCTGAAGCTGAGTATGTAGCTGCTGGAAGCTTCTGTTCTCAAGTCTTGTGGATGAGAAATCAACTACTAGACTATGACCTACAGCTCTCAAAAATTTCCAATCTACTGCGACAGCACAAGTGCCATCGCAATAGCCAACAATCCGGTGCTACACTCAAAGACCAAACATATCGAAATCAGGTATCATTTTATCAGAGATCATGTGATGAATGGTGATATAGAACTTCATTTTATCCCGACTGATTTTCAGTTAGCTGATCTGTTCACCAAACCTCTTGATGAGACAAGATACAACTTTCTTATCAGCGAGCTTGGAATGCTGAACTTAGAAGAGTAAAATCTCCAGCAGTTCACATTTGATCAGCGATACGATAAAACAAATTTGTATAGCCCATTCTATCACCTACTCTCTGAACAAAATTGATTCGCTGATATCAAGGTACGTTTTCTCTCTTACTTACTGACGTTCGCATGTAAATGCAAGATTTCAAAATATGTCCCTGAGTCTTTAAAATGTCCGTTTTCTCTGAACTTATCAAGGTACGTTTTCTCTCTTACTTATTCAGTGCTTCATTTTTTTAAAATGTCCCTGAGTCTTTAAAATCCTCAGAGACATCCTAAAATATGAAAGGACGTTTATGACGTCATCCTAAACGGATAACCCCTGGCACGTTCCTCTGACACACGTTTGCACGTTTCGTTGTCTCATCTAATCAAATGTAAACACGTGTCCGTGTCATGATGAAAAACTTTTCCCGCTCATAGTTTTTCTCTCTCTAAACTCACTATATATACTCCTTCGAGTGTATATTTTTCCTTACGCGAACAACTTCTTCTTCAAGAAAAGATTTACTGTTGCATTTCTGAACTCAAGTTTCCAGAAATTCTTCATCTCCTTCTTCGAACAAACAAGGTTAATATTCTTATTATTTACCTGTTTTAACTTGTTTTTGATCTTATATCTGCTTTTAAAAGATCAAACAAAAGAAAACTTCTTAAAAATGAAACCATTTTCTCTCATGATTTTATGAATACAATCTTCATGGTTGTTCTTCAAGTTTATCTCTAAAATCTTAAACTTGTTCTTCATATATTTTTCCAGAATCTCTTCTTCAAACAGAAACTGGAAAACACATACTCTTCATGTTTTGTATTTCTTTTTCAAAACAAGAAAAACCCTAATCTTTATTAAGGCATCTTTTGGCTGAATGAAATGGACAAAATTTCAAACACATCTTTTTGGAAATTCTTTCCATTTTAAGACATTTTTTTTGTTCATCTTCTGCTTGGTTCTATGTGTTTACACAGAGATGGCATCCACTGACACTCCTACCGCTGCTGAAGTTACTGAAATAACAAAGGCTCCTCAAGTCAAGTTCACGCTGGAAAACGTTACTTTTCAGAGCAACAATCCCTATGCTCTCTTTGACTACCCTGAAAAGAAGCAGGTCACACATCTGGATGACGCTGTAAATTTTCTGAAGACATGCCCCATCTCCACAGCTCTATCCATCTCTCCTCCCGGTAATAAACATCTCCTAGCTCAGTTTTGGTATTCTGCCAGAAGTGCTCAGCTCACATCTACCAAGAACCCTAAAAAGAAAATCGATGTCATTCTCTTTGACACCGACCATGGCACCTCCAAGATTACACCTGGTAACACCAGGTGTGCCCTTAACCTTCCCTCAGCCTCCAAAGAAAAACCTTTTGTCCCTTTCCCTGACTCCAAGAAAAACTCATCTGATAGGGAAGCCCTGATTGCATTCTTTGATGCAATGAACTATGCATGGGACACAAGGAGAGACGACCTCCCTGAAAAGAAGCTGACTATAATGAAAAAATCAAAAATGCCAAGCGAAATGAACTTCATCTTTGCTCATCTCATCAGCTGCTTAACAGCAAAATCTGGTTCTTCTGACCAAGCCTCTCAACCTCAACAAGCCATGGGGTACTTACTGCGGGGTCTCCATGTTGATTGGGCTTAGATCATCTTTGATGATATGATATTCAGAGTGAATGCTGCTGATAGACAGCATGGGTTCCTTATCCCAGGTTTATCAGTGCTCTTTAAGTACAAGGCCTGAAGGACAAATATCCGAAGGTGGGTGACCTGAGACACTCTAAAGTCGGCCCCAAAGTTCTAGACTTCAAGCCACTGCCAAACGAGGTACGTCTCTCTACACTCTTATCTATTCTTAATCCTCCTTCTTCTACTTATGCGGCTACTTCAGTGGTAATCCCCACCGCTGATACCCAGGCTGCAAAATCCAATCCTTCTCATAAAAGGAAACACTCTGCTAGCCAACTTGATTCCGCAAGGATCAAGAAAACCAAAGAGCAACCCTCCAAGCATTCACATGCTGAAAACTCCACGACTCATCTCATACAAGAGTCGCTGGATAGTTTCGTGGTACGCTCTGCCACAGCTGAACAAGCCACCCCTTCCATCCCGGCCTCAACGTCTCTACACACTGAGGTTACAAACTTGGAACTGAACCCACCTCCCTCAGTCTCTCTACAGACTGAAGTGATTTCTAGCGGATCCAACGTTGAACTCCGCAACCAACAACTCTTCTCAACCTTTGCTCCTCCCTCTCAATCTTTGGACTCTACTCTAATCTTTCCAACGTTCTCTGGAACGCCCGTCATTCTGCATGATACAGCTGCTGATGCTCTACAAAGAATGATGGATGCACATTCAGGACCTGCAGGCTCTTCCATGCGCCAAGGCACTCTCGCTGATGATATGGAACACTTTTCGGGTCATCGAGGTTTTGACGACTTCACCAACCCACCTGCAGGTATACACATAACCATACACATTCCTCTCTCTCAACCCCAAACTTCTGACCTTTCCTCTGTTCATAAGTTATTAACTGTTACAGGTCCTAACTTGGGAGATATCAACACTTCCCTGAAGATCCTGGATACAAAGATGACAACTCTCACCACAACTCTCTCAGCGAACTCTTCAGCGGTTACAAACGTTGGAGAGAATCTCAAAACGCTGACTGCTGAAGTAGCAAAGAAAGCCTCCAGTTCTGATCTGGAAAAGGTGGAAAACAGTCTTGGAAATCTTGCTACTGCTGTTGCTGAAAACTCCACCTCCGTCAACAATCTCAACGTCACCAACGGCATTCTCTTCACCAACTTCTCAACCCTGTCCAGCGAGGTCACAACGCTGAAGACAGCGGTTGGTACCCTTCAAGAAGAGGTGTCCTCTTTAAAGACGGATGTCAGCACTGCCACCGGATTACTTCAACAGATACTCGATCGCCTGAACTCCCCTACATGCGCTCCTTCTCACATCACTCAGGCTGATGGTGAAGAACTTCAAAGCCTTAATCCTGCTATATCTGGCCTAGAAGACAGATTAGTTGCGATTGAACTATGTGTCGGTATCTCTAGCCTGGAAGACATGGAACCAACACACTGTGATGATGTTGTTGCTGCTGAATCTGACCATACCTCCCACACATATCATGTGGAAGAGGGGGAGAAGATTGATGGTCTTCCCCATGATGTTGAGGGGGAGACAAATGGAAATGCTGATACTTCTACTGATCAACCTCATGGAGTTGAAAACCCTGAGGGAACCGAGAAACCTCCCTCTGTATCTGAGGGGGAGAAACTCGAAGAGCAACTCAAAGAAGTTGTTGCTGAAGAGGACGAATCTGATAAAGCTGAAGACGATGAAGCTATCGACATCTCTGACGACGAACCATCCTCATCTAACAATGATGACGATGACTTTGATGATGATGATGACTTCTTTTTCGTTGATCCCAAGAAGGCTCCTGCTCTAAAAGGGATTTCAATCAATGAACCTTCAGGGGAGCGGATAAAGCCTGCAGCATCTGAAGCTGACAAAGGCAAAGGCAAAGATCTCGCTGAAAATGATAATCTGATGATCTTGCTTCAGAAGCTAGTTCGTCAGGTACACTACCTCCTATTCCCTTACACTGCATCCCTTCTCTATCCCTTCTCTATCTCAACTCTCCGCTCCATAAAACCTCTATACACTTAAACCCCATTCGTTTTCTCTCTCTTTTCTTCCCAAATCTTACTCAAAAGATCGTTGTGCTTCAGCTAGCCCTTTCCCCTGCTTGAGGATCCAGTTGAAGTTCATCAAGCTGCATCAACAATAATCCCAGCTCCTATCGCTGAAGAAATAATCCCAGTCTTGGATTTAATCACCGAGACTGATGAACCTGAAGAACATATGCTCTCTTGCAAAACCAGACCTTCCTTGGTTCCTCAATTGCCAAGTGAAGAAGAACAAAGAAAAAGAGAAGCAATGATCAAACAATTCGAGGATCAGCGAATCATCCTTCCTCGTGACAAAGTTCATGCTCCTAAGTTCAGACTTTCAAAGAAAGAATTTGCTGATCACCTCAGAGCTGAAAGGTTACTCACCGAAAGAAGGGAAACTGAAGAAAAAGATAAGGCCTTCGCCATCCAGCTTGTCTAACAATCGGTGAAAGACCCCGCGCTGAAAAGAACTCCCATTGATGTCCAACGTCAGTTATGGGAAGGCGCCCAGAAGATTGTCGAAGAGAAGACCAAGGTATCTCAATCCACCTTGAATTGGTGCAAAGAGAAACTACACTTTCGATATCGAGCTGCAACAATCAACAAGGTACACATCACTGGAAGATCAACCATCAGAGTACCAATTGTTGAAGTCCAGATATTCAGAGAAAACGGCACAACTGAAACCTTCTATGTTGATGCCATCACGAAGTATGGTCTATCTGAATGGTTGGAGATCAGAATAGCCATTCAGCACTCACGCTCAAAATTCAAAGATCATGTCGAAAAACTTCTAAATCGACATATCGACTTGGTTTCATCTGTTGTGGATATTCCTCTCCCTGCCGCTCCTACGCTGAAAAGAAAAAGAGCCTCTGCAAAGAAGAAGTTAAAAACTTCAGATTCAGGTCCTCCTATCCGAAACGAAACAGGTATTGGATTCTCTTGTGCTGAAGTACTTGGTCCTGAACCTGACCTCTCTTTACTCGATACATCTCTGCCACCTGGTGAACGCTTCGTCCCTGGTAAAGTCATAAGCAATCCTTATGGCATATTATTTCATGACTATGACGGACGACAACACTTTCAATGTATCTCTGAGCTACCCATCACTCCAATCGAACAACTCAGGGATCTCATCTATTGGTGTGGATTCAGATATGATCTTCTCGGACACTTCATGAAACCCTTGATCTTCAAGGAAGCCCAAGAAAGAAGAAATCAGAGAAAAGAAGTCCCTGACTGGATGATCGCTACGACAAAGACCCTTGATGAACTTCTCATTAAGGAAGAACCACTATAGCTGATAAGATTGCCCTGTAATTTCTCCTTGTTTATCAGCTAACATCTTTTGTACTTGTAATTTAAATTTGCTGTACTTGTAATTTTTCTACTTCCCTTTGTAACCTTATACAAAGTTTAAAGAAAGATTTCAGCGAATGTACTTTACTCCATAAGTACTTAAAAGATCCCAAAAAACAGTAAAAAGGACAAATATTTTATAAGTTCTTTTTATCCTTATGTTTTCATACTTATCAATTTTCTTCGTTGCTATGTCATAATCAAATAGGGGGAGATTGTTGATCCAAACCCTCAGTGATTTGATAATGAACCTTCTAAACACTTAGTGAAAATTGTAAGTAAAAAATATGTATTAGAGTTTCACTATCGCTGATAAGTACTAAGTCTGTTTCAGTACCGCTGATAGGAACTCTCGCTCTTTAAGTTTAATATTCAGTGAACCCTGTTAATCCAGTAGCTCTGAGCCTGTTCAGTCTCTGTGATGATCGCTGATAGTTTAGTTATTTACTTATGATCTCTGAAGACAAGTTTCACGTCAACATAGGTTCTACGCTGAAGTCGAAGATTAAGCCCAAGAACCAGCGACAAGTCTACTAACGAACTGATGCAGATATCAGCGAAGTCACAGGATTGTCCACTCAACGTGAAGTATCAAAGTAGAAGACTTTAGCAATCGATGAGCTTTATCACTCGCTGATAAAGTACTGATTCAACGAAAGCTGATCATGAAGTTTCATCTACAAGTTACTATTGTCTTAACCTCCCTTGCACGCCTTCGTACGAACTGTCAGAACGGATATCTCCTTTGTCCAGAATCGTACAACCACTCTGATTCTACATTGTGCATCATGCGGCCAAAAGGGTGTTGTCTAAAGCAAATCTCATGCACCCAATCAGCTGCTGCCACGTGTAAAGTAATACTGCCTTGCATTAAATGCATGCAGTATATAAGAAGAACCCTACTTCAGTTTTGAAGTGTGTGCGCACTTGCTCTAAGTGCTCAGCCATCTTCTTCTATCTCTCTTAGTGTTAGAATATTATTCGTAGTATTCTTATCTCCTCTCTATCTTAATTCTAGTGCAAGAAACTTAGTGTTCTTAACTTGTTTAGATTAGGCTTAGTCCTTAATCTTGTTCCGCAACAAGTTGTAAATTGTTTGATTATATCAATAAACAATTTAGAAAGTAAAAATCGTGTGTTTGTATTCACCCCCCCCCCCCTTCTACAAACTTGTATAGCCCTCTCGGGACCAACAGTTGTATCTCTCCTCCCACATTCAACAAGATGGACTAAGAGTCACCCCATTGAACAAGTCATTGGTGACGTCTCCGAATCTGTAAAGACAAGATCTGCAACGGCTAACGAAGTCCTTTACGCGCTCTTTCTAAGTCAAGTTGAGCTTACAACAGTTCGACAAGCCTTAGAAGATCCGGATTGGATTATTGCCATGCAAGATGAGCTGAATTCTTTTGAAGCATTGAATGTGTGGAGACTAGTTCTTAGACCCAAAGTTAAAACGGTAATTGGTACCAAGTGGGTCCTGAAGAATAAGAAAGATAAAGATGGGATTGTTGTGAGAAACAAAGCACGCCTTGTAGCGAAAGGGTATAGGCTACAAGAGGGAATCGATTACGATGAGACGTATGCACCGGTAGCTCGCTTAGAGACAATCTGGATGTTTCTTGCATTTGCCGCTTTGAGAAACTTCACTGTCTATCAAATGGACTTGAAGACTGCTTTCTTGAACGGTATCTTGAAAGAAGAAGTATATGTTTCTCAACCGGAGGGCTTTGTAGACAAAGATAAACCAGATCACGTCTACATTCTTGACAAAGCTCTCTACGGTCTCAAGCAAGCCCCTCGCACCTGGTATGAAATCTTATCTACCTACCTACTTTGTGCTGGCTTTCGGAAAGGTAAAATCGACACAACTCTCTTCACTCTGCATAAAAATGGTGAGATCCTTCTGGTACAAATTTACGTTGATGATTATATATTTGCTTTAACTGACCCTGGATTGTGTACTTGGTTTTCGGGCATTATGATGACTAGATTCCAGATGAGTATGATGGGAGAGATTAATTTCTTTCTTGGATTACAAGTCAAGCAATTCTCAACAGGTATCTTCATCAACCAATCCAAGTATGTGTTTGACATTTTGTAGAAATTCAAGATGGAAAACTGTACCTCAATTGGTACACCTATGACTCCTGGATCTAAAATTGGTCCGGATCCACATGGTGTAGATGTAGATGTTAAGATCTACAGAGGGATGATAGGCTCTTTAATGTATCTTACGACAAGTCGTCCAGATATAATGTTTTCAACATGTCTATGTGCAAGATTTCAGGCACAACCAAAGGAGTCACATCTTGGTGCTGTTAAAAGAATCTTTCGTTATTTGAAGGGGACACCGTATCTTGGTCTGTGGTACCCAAAGGGAACGGGATTCGAACTCACTGCATATTCTGATGTGGATCATGGAGGTAGTATGCTAGACCGGAAGAGCACATCTGGTCATGTGCAGTTTTTGGGAGACAAACTAGTTAGTTGGTCTTCGAGGAAACAGAACTGTGTTTCAACATCAACTGCGGAGGCAGGATATGTTGCCGCTGCCAGTTGTTCACAGGTTCTGTGGATGAAGACTCAACTGATGGACTACGGCTTCAAGTATGAGAAAATCCCCATTTACTGTGATAACAAGAGTGCAATTGCCATATCAGCTAACCCAGTCCAGCATACAAAGACCAAACACATCGACATCAGGTATCATTTTATTAAAGATCATGTCGAAAAAGGTACAATTGAGTTATACTTTGTCACAACTTAGTATCAACTTGCCGATCTCTTTACGAAAGCTATGGATGAAAAACGATTTAACTTCTTAGTATCCAAGCTCGGCATGTTGAACATGAAAGTTTAATATTCTATATTGATCATATAATGGATGGAAATATGTGTATGTCAATCTAGTTATTTCTATCTAGATTGATACATTCAAATTTTCATCACATTCTATTCTCAATATAAGATATTTTATTTTCATGTCTTTGTTGTTTTTCATTGTTTATTCTTTTTGTCACTTTACATTCTTGTTATGATATATGTGTCTGCATAAGGTGTGTTCATAGTCTCAGGGGGAGTACAATAAAAGAAGTATGCACAAGAATAGGGGCAATGTGCATATCTGACTTAGCTTGTAAGTGTTGATTTCATGTGTTCCTTACTTGACGATCACAAGGTATGTTCTCTAATTTGTTTTAGACACAAACTCTTAAATGATGAAAATCAATTTTTCTAAACATACTTGTATCATTTAAGGGGGAGTGAAAATATTTCAAAAACCTTGAGTGCTTAATCAATTGGAAGTTGGACATCTTCCAATGTGATAAAATCTTTCAAAACTTTATCTGAAAAATGTCCAAGTTTCACTGTTATCGCAACCTTCACTTGCGATATCACAGTGAACAGTGTGTTATCGCAACCTACTCTTGCGATAACTCAGTGAACAATGTTTTATCGCAACCTTATGTTGCGATGAAACCATGTATAATCCTTATCGCAACCTTGCAGTGCGATAAGAGGATGGGAACAGTATCTTGTCGCAACCCGTTGTTGCGATAAGGTTGTAAGGTTATCGCAATTCGTTCATTGCGACAACCTAACACGTAGCAGGTCAAACCTTTGGACCAATCTTGTGTTGCCACGTGTCACTGAGTTTGAAAAATCGTATAAATATGCGAGGGTTTTTTCCACACTTGTCTCATCTCAAAACCCTTGTTCTCTCTTCAAACTGCTACTGTGCTTCTCAATTTTCAAAGAATTTTTGCGATTTCTGTTGCATTCATTCGACTCAGACCTACATCGAGGTATCGTATCCTGTTTTTCACTCGATTTCATCCAGTATATCGCATGTTACAGTCTATTTTTAGGGTTTTAGGTTCGAAGTCTTTGTTATCTGCTTAAATCAATGTGTTTGTGTGTTTGTGTAGGTAAAATTGCATAGGGTTTACTCACGATGTCATTGCGAGTCTAGTGGTATAGGTTTTAACATCAAAATGTGCGAAAAAGTTAGATCTGGGCCTGAACACTTAGGTTTTATTCGGTGTTCATCCTTGTCGCAACCAACACATCTTCAAACATTCAAAACTATCGCAACGGTCTATGTTCATCCTTATCGCAACCTTTAGTTGCGACAAGACCTTATCGCAACCCATGTGTTGCGATAACCTCTTGTCACTTTCTTCATGTTGCGATAACTCTTTGCTTGCGATAAGCTTTTGATGTGGGTTGCGATAAGCCCATGACTTAGGGTATTTTTGATTTTTTTTTTCAAAGTCAATATCAACTTTGGCACTATACTAAACTGTTAAGTGGTTCTGATGGCTGATCATGATGGGAACTCCTCGGATGAAAACACCATCATCCATTCACATCGTTCATCCCACCCGTCCGTCAATGCTCGTGACCGGGATGAAGAGATTTTCCCGAGGGAGAATTTTGTGAGATTTGATGATAACAACCATCATCTAGATCTAGCGGTTCCCTTCGACTATCAGATAATCATAGAGATCATCCGCGGCCATCCTCTACGAACTGCACTTACCCGAGTCGAGCTTGTACCGGCCATCTATCTTCAACAATTTTGGGGTACACATCAGTTCCATCTGACTCATCGTACACCACATTTCACGGTCAGAGTTGATCACTTTGACGCCAGATTTACTCTACGAGGACTCCGTCGTGCACTTAATCTTCCTTATTTCGAGAACTTTGAGGATCCGGTTCCTGAAGAACAACTATTCGCCGATATCAGAAGTCTTGGATATCAACACCCCGACAACCACATTCTTACCGGTTCATCTCAGTTCAGACGCAACTATCTTCCAAGAGTATGGTACACACTATGCTCTATATTTAACCGTTGTATGACTTCCAAACACACAGGCTTAGACAAGACGAACCTACCTATCCTACGGATGTTCCATGCCTTTGCTTTTAACAGGAACATCGACTACGCTATCCTGCTATGGAATGAACTTATCGAGCTAGTCGAGGACAAGGCTCGCCCAAAGAAGGACCGTAATTTCGTGCCATACCAGAGATTCTTCCAGATTCTGATTCATCAGATTATGGAAGGCAATCATGAGATTCCCCGATGTGCAGATGCTCCACGAGGCCCGAGCCAGTACATGCATTACATAAGGATGCCTAAGCACGTAGATTTTGCTCACAAAGCCGTCATCCGAGAAGACGTACTTGCATATGCTGACCAACAGTCTTGGGTAGTTCAACAGTATAGGCTAGAAAATGCATTGATGGTCCAGCCAAAACCGGAGGGACCTCCCTACGATGCAAACCTACTAGGAGGTGAGTGTCAGAATGTCGAGGGGGTTCAAGAACTCGGGGTTCTTGAACAATGAGAGGTGAGGAGACCGAAAAGAAAGAGAGTCAGGAGAAGATTACGGACTGTTGGCCATGCATCCTCTTCCAGACCAGCTCAACCACCACCTCGACCTCCTCCAGTTAAGATCTTTGACGACGATGTCTCATGGAACTCAGCCGATGCTGATGCCTCATCTTCTGATGATGAGGAAGCACCAGTCTTTCCACCTTTTGATGATGATTAAAATGACGATGACTCCGATCATGACCCGCAGGCCCATCTAATTCCAAGGCATATGGGTCGAAGACCACGAGTCGTGAGTTCCGATGTTGATTCCACACGGAACAACGGACTCTTCGACACTGCTTCTGATGCCGCTGGTCCTTCTAATCCGAACGAAGAAGAAGTAGAAGTAGAAGTGGAAAATGTAGGTAGTGGTGAGGAAAGAGGGAGAAAAGAAATGAGCGATGCTGTGATAGAGTCGGAAAAAGTTTTAACTGCCGACTCTCCCCACACCGATCGAAGTCGGGTAGCCACATCTTCTACCAACGAGCGTACGTCGCCGTTGCGTATTGAACAAGCCATGGTGGACCCACCCATGCATAGCACACCCCCTCCAAGACACTCATCGGTCTCTCAACAGACCGGTGTTTCATTTGCCACAGGGGAATTAGCACAAAGTCTATCGGCAACACAATCGGTGTTTGCTGGTATTGAAACAGGTAGGCTCCTGCTCCGGCCACCGACCTTCCTTCAACGCACATCGGGTCTAGGACCATTCGGAAGAACATCTTTTCCTAGGACACAAATGATGGTACAACACCAAGTTGAGAGCTTTCGTGCTCCAACCGGAACACCCCGAGTTAGGCCGCCATTCGTTGGTGCCTCGCGAGGACCGGGTGGAAGTCCTGTCACTACTAACATCATGCCAGCGGCGAACACAGGCCGTGTAGCAATAGCTACCACGCCAACCGAGAACCTATGTGGCTCGGGAGTTAGATCTATTTTCCCATCATTAACTATTTCGCAGGTGGCTCAGAACCTTGGTCCGTATCCGCACTACATCACCTTGGAGGTTTTGCGGTGTTCACTTGCATCAATTGACACAACCTACCGAAAACACACCGACGAGTTGAAGAAGATTGTCGGTGACCTATCTGCTGAAGTTAAGAGAGCTATCAAAGGCAAAGGCGTTGCTGAATCTTCGTCAACTCCTCCGAATCAACCATCTCGCGATGAATCCGATCCACATACACCACCACCAGTACCGTTACACCAAATACCAGAAGACCAGCTCAAATCAGAGCTGTTAGCTCGTCTTCTTGCCAAAAGCGACTCGAGTACAGCTGAAGAGGTTGACTTAATTGCATTACTTCGTCAACATACCCAACCTCAAGCCCAAACCTCAACCCAACCACCTTCTAGCAACGACTTCCAGCGCCTCACCGATTCTATGAAATATATGACGGAAGCTATGATGAACGGATTCACCTCTATCACCGACAGGCTTCACGTCGTTGAGGAGAAGTGTGGGATTCAGGCTCAAGTTCCACAAAAACGAAGACATGATGATCCGGATGATGCTGATCTTCATGAGGGGGAGAAGAGAGCACGGGTCAGAGAAACAACGGGCACGGGCATGAGTACAGGAAATGAAGGGGGTTCAGTCAGCGAACAGGTACCAACTGAAGGTGGAACGGCGACTGATGTGGTACAGGTACAAGATACTGAAATGGATGTTCTAGCTGATGTCATAACTGGGGTTGAAAAGCCTTCGGTTGTTGACAATAGAACGACGGATGAGCGGATGGCCGATGATATGCTTATTGAGGTCATTTACATTGATTCAGAAGAAGAGCCAGAGCAGTTAAGCCACAAGATAAAAGAAGAAATGGTTGATGCTTTGGATGATGTTCTTGATACTACTGGGGATCAGGTTATGGAAGTTGAATCCGAAGATGATGCTCTTCCACCGCCAGAAATAGCAGATCCGGGTATAGGTACTTCAGCTTCACAAGCTCCGGTAATTCATGATGGGAAGATCAGAGATCCAGTACTTGAGGCAGAGCTTAGAATCTATCAAGTTGTCATTGATGCTGAACCGAGGTACGTGGCTACGGGAGAAAGAGTGTCACTCCTGACTCCGTATCTAGAGACCCTAAGGAAAGAACTATATGTACGGGATGTTTAACAAATCAACTTGGAGAGAGTTTATGGGATTGAGGACTGGCCATCACTGAGGAAGATCGAGTTTATGTACGTTATGAGAAATAAAGACAGAGAAACAGGTGCTGTCAGATCGGACAACATGATTATGAAGTTGCTGAAGGTTGAATCTCAAAAGTTGTTCGATGTCTTTTATCATGAGTTTACCGTCTTGAGATCTTATGGTTTCGAATGTGTGTTCTCTGAGGCTGACTTCAAGAGTCTGAAACTAGATGACCTCCTGACCCTTTACAACCTCCTGGCCTCTCGCCCAGAGAAGAAGAGTGCATATGACGCCGCTTACCAGAGTGTGAAGAAGTTTATGAGAAATATTCTGAAGTTCTCATACATTACTGATTTCCAGATGGCTTTAGAATCTCATCAAGCTCATGTGAACGTCAGAAGACCAAACATACGCTTGCCTGATATTCAAGGTATCCCCGCTTACACCGTACTGAAAAAGCCTGAGCTCGGGGTTGTCTACCTTGATACTGACTCAAAGAAGAGATTCATGAAAATAATTGAGATCAACAAGTTATGTGAGGGTACTATGAAGATAATTCAGGTTCACCTGGAGAGCAAGCTTCGTCTGGATGGAAATGGAAAGGTAAAGCTCACAGATAAAGAAAAGGATCTGATCAACCAAGTGATTGAAGCCATCACCTACCGGAAAGACTACCGACATTTCTTACGAAGATTCGAGATCATCTTCGGTATTCGAAAGAAATATGTGACCCCGGTAGACGTCTAAATCTTTTGTCTCTATATTGGTACAAAGGGGGAGATTGTTAGTGCTTAAATATGATTGTACCAAGTAGAGGGACCAACTATGTCATTATGTCAAACTTATCATAGGTATATATAGTTTGCTACTTTCCTGTGACACCCCAAAATAGGGTCAACAAAAACTTCCATAAAACGGAAGAGTGATATATAATGCCATTGCACGAGCTCACAAAAGAGGGGGATTACACCTGCCGGTTTACAACAAAGTGTAATATCTACAACTAATTGACAACCAACTAATCTAATCTCTACTATAGAAATAAGATTTACAAAAAGTGTCATCGTTAGGCTAACTTTGATCTTCTATCTTTAGCATCTCAAATGTATCCCCACGCTCACATATCCCCAACTATGCCTTCTTAGGGATGGCACCACTAGAACCTGTGACACACACATCAGACACAGAACAAGTGTTAGGCATGGAATGCCTAGTGAGTTAAACATATAGTAAAACATGCAGTTATGTCATATAAGAGATATTAATTTGGTCATTCACAAATCGGACTCTATGGGAAGACCCCAAACATCAACTCAAGTTACATCATATTTGAAGATATACCTTAGCGTCTACCTCCAAGGTAACGCCTCAAGGCCCGGCACATCGGGACTACCTATATGGTATTAATCCCGAAAGCGTGGATCGATACACAAACCTCCAAGGTAAGTGCCCAAGATTATATCTTCCTAATGCCTACTTAGAGACTCCTCCAATTTGTGAATACCAACAAACAACTACTCCAAGCAGTTCATAAATCCAATCATTAACTTCATCAAAAGACAGTCCAACTATCTCATTAAGCACATGATTTCTACATACAAGAAATCCTCCACTTATCCACATACATATAAGTGATATCATGAGTTCATCATTTAGCATGGCAACACATACTAAATTAGCATATTAAGTCACTTCTATTATAATCATAATTTCTTCATTAAGACATAGCTTAATCCATTAAGCTCCAAACCCTAATATTTAGGTTTGACCAATTTCACATGATCACCATCATAAAAGATACAATTCCAAATAGAATAAAATACCACATCACCTTTATCTTACCATTGAGCCCCTTAAATTTCCTCTTTAGAGAAATAAGAGCTTATTGGCTCAAAGTATACTTCAAGGCAAACTTGTTAGAAATAAATGAAATGATAGAGTAAATTATGTAACAAGTATACTTTTAAATCAAAGTTACTCACCTTAAAGCTCCAAATATGGAAACCCTAGAAATGGAAACCCTTGATCTTGACCCCTTCTAGCTAGTAGTACTTGAAGTTGAGATTGATCACCTAATACCCACCATAAATGTTCATAAACACTCTCCAACAACTAACAATTAATGGAAGGGAGTAGTAATAACGAAACCCTACCTTTTTGGAAGAAGAAGTCGACTGCCAAAGTGTTCTAATTTCATCAAATGAGCTAGAAATCCGTAACTCTCATTTTATACCAAAACAGGTCGGTGCGATTGTGACATGGCGATAGTGACACTGTCACTATCGCCGGGGCACTCTCGCTCAACTCCCCCAAACTCTCGGTACCAAACCCGCGATTGTGACCATGCGATAGTGACACTGTCACTATCGCCTAAGGCATACTCGCCTGAAACCCAAATGCCTGTAAGATCGAACTTGCGGTACAAAATCGGCGATTGTGACACCCGCGATAGTGACACGGGCACTCTCGCCGGTCACTATCGCCCAGAGGGCACCAAGCCTCATTTGATCCCCTTTTCAGCCCTTGAAATAGATTCTAACGAGGTACTATCTATGCTATACCAATAAAATACTTGAACATGCAAAACAATCACATAAACTACTCATAACGAAAATCGGGGTGTTACAATTCTCCCCAACTTGAACAAAATTTCTTCCTCGAAATTTAAGATTGTACGGATATCGACGTCTTATGTCCTGTTCCGGTTCCCATTGCACTATTAACAAAGACATCTCTTTACCACTTCGTAATCTCTTAACTGACCTTTCGAAATTGCCTCTGGTTCTTCCACACCACAATTCTTCTTTTCCATTCTTACTTTAGTAAACGATATCACATCGTTTCAATATGAAATATTTTGTACATCTCTTCCCTTTTAAGTCTTACATACTTAATCACAATTAAAAGTCCAGGAAAAACCAGAATTCATCTTTTCATATTTTCTGAACCTTACCTCTTTCGTTAGTATCCACTCCTCAACTTGAATTTACAAACCTCCTTAGAGTAATTATTCATCATCAAATCTTTACCCGACTATTTCTTGGTCTACCATACCGACATTAATCGCAAATCGATCTCCGGGTCTCAAAAGAATATTACCATCTACTACTTGAAAACCTACACTCGCCTTAAATTGAGCATACTCACTACTATTGAATACTTCAATAATTACGACAGACCTTTGTTACATCCACGACTCACACGTTTCTTTAGTACAAAGGGTTACCATTTCCTCCCACCACTATCGCATTATGCGACCTTAATACAACCAAATACTAAAGTGTTGTACAACAAGGGTGATAATTCCATTGAACCTGTAGTTTAAATACATTCTTAGGTCCGATCTTTTTATCATTACTTCTCACGATAGTATGGAGTGTTATTCTCCAAACATTACTTGTCTCTTTCTCTCAACTTTTCCACATACTGATAACATTTTCTCATTACTATACATAACAACACAGTTGTACCAAAATTCTACTCAAGGCAATCAACTAAGTTATCTTGAAACGACATACCGTGCCAATGTACTACACAATTTTTTTTTTTAATCTACAACTAATATTTCTTCGGACAATTCTTTCACATATAAGAAGCAACTCTCATTCCTCAAGGATTTTGCATCTATTTCACCACAATTTGACTAACACCCTCCTCATCTTTGTTAAACTTCCTATGATTCAAAATCATAAACTTACTTAGCAATTCACACAACTATCATCTCTTTGGATAAACACCCACTACCTTTCCGCCATTCTATTTCGATATTAGCCATATCACTACACCATCATGCAACCACATACTCCAAAAACTTTATTGATAACTAGTACTCTTTATCTGGAATCCCCGAAAAGACTTCCATTTGAAGTTTCTTCCTTCTAGCCTCACATTACAAATTAGTTGATACATTTATATCGGAAATTTATCCCACTACTCGTCCGTACATTCTACAACTATAACATTTCACAGCAGACTAGGTCTCTCATGATTATTCATACACGAATCAACTTACCTTCATGTTCTTCCGCATATTTAACCGAGTCTATTTTGTTACGTTATCTCTCCCCAACTTCAGTTGGACCACAACTCACGATTTTCTAATTAACTCATACCTACTCGTTACTTTCTAATTCTTGGTGATTCCAAACCTTTACATAAACCGGACATACTCTTTCACAGATCACACAATCTATGTACTCCTTTCGTTCGTCTCAATTACTTCAGTCCTTACTAATCATCCACTTTGTAAATAAGGCACTTATTTAAAACCACAGTATCTCAATATCCTAACACCTTTACAAGGTGGTCCTTTAACTTTTAATCTTCTGATTCCAGGCTTAATATTCATACATGACCTCAGAAAATAAATGTATTTATATCATGTAAACTTCAATCATAATACAATTTATATAATTCCAACCCCAAGCCTACGTCGGGCTTATTTAAACCAGGCGAATACTCCTAATACTCAACCGAGTCCAAAACCAAGCCTTCCGCTCAAGGATCCAAAGATTATTTATCAACATCTACTCATGCAATTAAATACATCTAACTCACATCATGCAACGCACGCTCCGAGGCGTGATAATCTTACAATCCCTTCATTGCTACTTTTCCAATGAAGTCAATCCATATATGTATCTATAGGTACACGTGTATACAACCTCTTTTATACTCAACAATAGATATTTACCTTACTAGAGTTCATTAGTACCCTAGGTACTAGGAATACACGATCACTATAACTTCTGATTTAATCTTAGAATATTTTTCTTTCTATCTCACCACACTACTCATAGCGAGTTACTAATTTCATCACCTTAATGACTACTAATCATTCCTCCGGACGCAACCGTCCCTTGGCAATTATGTTTCTAATTATCAAATAAGGGTACAGATCTTCTTACAATCGACACTAAAGTTTACTTTCGATTCCCTCACTATTCACCTCTCCTTTTGAACGCAAATACTAAGACTATAAACATTCTCCCATGATTTATTTCACACCTCTCCACTCTTGGAGTTCTTTCTTAGTTTAATATGTAATACTCTACGATCTAGTGAGTTCATAGCCTTCATGCATGGCAACGTGATAAATAAATCATTTCACACATTTTCTCATCTCAACGGACGATGCTTGAAACAACTTGGGCACATATGACCCTAACATTCTCATAACTTTAGTGTACTGCACAACGATCTTGAGAACCTTTTGCATACAACTTTACTCGCAATAGAAGGCTGCTTACTCGAACAATGTCAATCGTTTTACTCACCCCACTTGTAACACCCTCGAATTTAGAAAGAGCAACTAAATTAAAATTTCCAATAATACATCCGAAACCATATGTAAAATACCTCAAATTACAAACTATGGTTATCTCCAAACAACGCATACTACTCAAGTCTTATTCCCAAACCTAAACCCGCTTTAGACATCACTTAATCCAAATACAAGTGCTATTTCCCAAGGGTAAATGCGGAAATATAACTTAAGCTATTCACCTCTCATGCACCTTACTAGCACTCGCCACTTCACAATGTAAACATTAAAACGTGAATACCGAGGTCCAACCCTGAGATACCCAACCGACCATTACCAACGACTGACTAACATGCCTATGAATCCAATACAATATAGTCTACTATTTTCATGCCTATCCTGGAATGACTCACTCACCCAAGCATGTAAATATTCAAACGTGCAATAAATGCAAAATGGTGCAATAAAAGCAACCCATCAACAAGACTCTACACCGAGCCCGTTTAGCCGGACAAATGTCCCCAAGACTTACTCACAATCAAAACCAAGCAAAATGCTCCAAGCTTGTTAAACCCAAACGTCGGTCAAAATACATTTAAACTTTGTTTAGGCAAGCTATATTTCAAAATCACCATTAACCCCAAAACTCATCACGGTTTAAACAAAAAGGGTTTTCCCAAAGGATTCACACCTTTATAATTCTCAAAATGACACGGCTATTGTGACAACTCACCCCACTTATCATTAACACTCTACTTCCGACTAGTGGTCGTCCTATTGACCTTGTAACACTTGCTATCCATGCGTTCCACGACCCACTTACTCAATCATTTCATATTATTTTCTTTTTAATCAATCACCTTTCATTCTATCTCTACACCTCTCCATCCACCTATTTAAGGTTGCCTCAGCGGCTTTCATGAGTCCTACCAGTTCCAGGTTGTCTTCCAACCTCCACCATTTACTGATCTTATCTCCAAAGAATTGAAGAACCTTGGTGGCATACTCACCATCGTTCTATTTTAACACAAAGAGATTGCCATAAAGTGGTTATACTAGTATAAACATGCAAAACGTACTTTACCGATCATTAGTCACTGTGACAATTTAGAAACAAGTATGCTCGTGTAACTCATGTTCATAATAACAGTAGCTAATTGAAATTGCGAACATACTTTACATGAGAATTTTCGTTGCTATTGCTACAGTACTAAATTCATGTATTTCCGTCGACTCTAAGACTATCCCGTCTTAGTACTTCTACCCAAATCTCGCAAGTCATAACTTAATTCATCACAGCTTAAGTCTAAGTATCTCCTCAGCATACTTAGTTCACTTAAACTAATGCTCTGATACCAACTTGTGACACCCCAAAATAGGGTCAACAAAAACTTCCATAAAACGGAAGAGTGATATATAATGCCATTGCACGAGCTCACAAAAGAGGGGGATTACACCTGCCGGTTTACAACAAAGTGTAATATCTACAACTAATTGACAACCGACTAATCTAATCTCTACTATAGAAATAAGATTTACAAAAAGTGTCATCGTTAGGCTAACTTTGATCTTCTATCTTTAGCATCTCAAATGTATCCCCACGCTCACATATCCCCAACTATGCCTTCTTAGGGATGGCACCACTAGAACCTGTGACACACACATCAGACACAGAACAAGTGTTAGGCATGGAATGCCTAGTGAGTTAAACATATAGTAAAACATGCAGTTATGTCATATAAGAGATATTAATTTGGTCATTCACAAATCGGACTCTATGGGAAGACCCCAAACATCAACTCAAGTTACATCATATTTGAAGATATACCTTAGCGTCTACCTCCAAGGTAACGCCTCAAGACCCGGCACATCGGGACTACCTATATGGTATTAATCCCGAAAGCGTGGATCGATACACAAACCTCCAAGGTAAGTGCCCAAGATTATATCTTCCTAATGCCTACTTAGAGACTCCTCCAATTTGTGAATACCAACAAACAACTACTCCAAGCAGTTCATAAATCCAATCATTAACTTCATCAAAAGACAGTCCAACTATCTCATTAAGCACATGATTTCTACATACAAGAAATCCTCCACTTATCCACATACATATAAGTGATATCATGAGTTCATCATTTAGCATGGCAACACATACTAAATTAGCATATTAAGTCACTTCTATTATAATCATAATTTCTTCATTAAGACATAGCTTAATCCATTAAGCTCCAAACCCTAATATTTAGGTTTGACCAATTTCACATGATCACCATCATAAAAGATACAATTCCAAATAGAATAAAATACCACATCACCTTTATCTTACCATTGAGCCCCTTAAATTTCCTCTTTAGAGAAATAAGAGCTTATTGGCTCAAAGTATACTTCAAGGCAAACTTGTTAGAAATAAATGAAATGATAGAGTAAATTATGTAACAAGTATACTTTTAAATCAAAGTTACTCACCTTAAAGCTCCAAATATGGAAACCCTAGAAATGGAAACCCTTGATCTTGACCCCTTCTAGCTAGTAGTACTTGAAGTTGAGATTGATCACCTAATACCCACCATAAATGTTCATAAACACTCTCCAACAACTAACAATTAATGGAAGGGAGTAGTAATAACGAAACCCTACCTTTTTGGAAGAAGAAGTCGACTGCCAAAGTGTTCTAATTTCATCAAATGAGCTAGAAATCCGTAACTCTCATTTTATACCAAAACAGGTCGGTGCGATTGTGACATGGCGATAGTGACACTGTCACTATCGCCGGGGCACTCTCGCTCAACTCCCCCAAACTCTCGGTACCAAACCCGCGATTGTGACCATGCGATAGTGACACTGTCACTATCGCCTAAGGCATACTCGCCTGAAACCCAAATGCCTGTAAGATCGAACTTGCGGTACAAAATCGGCGATTGTGACACGGGCACTCTCGCCGGTCACTATCGCCCAGAGGGCACCAAGCCTCATTTGATCCCCTTTTCAGCCCTTGAAATAGATTCTAACGAGGTACTATCTATGCTATATCAATAAAATACTTGAACATGCAAAACAATCACATAAACTACTCATAACGAAAATCGGGGTGTTACATTTCCTCTTATGGAATTAGGTCATTTCTCTACACACACTAGCCACACACACAAGTATTGTATTCCAATCCATATTGTGAGCTTTTGATCATTGAATGAATATAGATATGGCTTCCTTTGATGTTATTATAGAATGATTACTTGTTCTGGGATCATAATGTTAAATCATCTTAATAATATTAACAACATCTGTTACAATCCTTCAGACAATCCCCTAATCGATGCCTTAAACTTAGCCCAAAACGAGAAACGAAACAAAATCGAAAATGCATTTGGAAATTGCCATTGCGAGTTTCATTCGACCTAAGTCACATGAAGGTCACATTCATTCTAGAAATTCCCTTCACGGTATTTTCAGTAAGAAACCCCATAGTCACATTTGTCGAATCCTTCCCAAATCGATTTTATAGCCTAAAATTGAGGGAATCGATGCCTAAAACCATTCCAATCATCAATGTAACTTCAAGACATGATTTAAACCATCCTAATCCATCTATGAACAATGATTTTAACCCATAAAACTAGAAACCTTCAAACCCTTTATTAAACCATAAGCAATGGTGAGTTTTCTCAATAGAACCATTTGAAAACCAATCCAAACAATAACCTATCTAGATTATTCAATCCAATAACATTGAGGAAGATATAAAATCATATTTGAACCTAAGACACCAATAATGGAGCTATTACTTAAGAGAAAGAAGTTACCTTAGAGAAGATGATTCTTGTACATCGATTTCTTCAATAACTTCAACAAAAAACAATTAGATCCTTTCCTTTCAAGACATCATCTCCTCCCTATCTGATTTTCTTCAAAAACTTTAGATGAAAGAACGAGGGTGAATAAGGGTTTTACCCTCTTTTAGCCACTAAATTAGTATATGGTCCCTGAAATAAGGAGAAATTACACTCACACCCTTGAACTTCCATACATTCTCAAAATGAGGGCCAATGTTATTATAGGTGGTTTCTTATGTAACGTAATCACACCTCCAATATGATCTCTATCCACGTTTATAACATGTTCATCGAACAAACTGCTTAGAGGTCAAAATCACTACTTAGTTATCAAAAAATGAAACTAGTAGCTACCAGTTGACTCATCATGCTATTCTTTAAACATTTGTTGCGACGTGGAACCTGTTAGATTACTCCCAAAAAGAGTTATTAAGAAGAGAAAAAAAGTTCCAATATTCATAAAGGAGAAATAGTTCAAATCTGATCGATCTCCAACATTTATATAACATCAACAAGTATTACAACAAGATTGATACATGAAAATGTAACTTGAATCTCCAAGATATCACATTCCAACACCAACATTTATATCAATAAGAGCAAATAGAAAGTATAAATGTTTGGAAGACCCCTATTACTAATATTTATGGACCGAGATCGATGCAAACTACTCATTTGCATGATTCGTTTTTTCAAAAATAGCTAGATTAATAGTATTAACGGAACAAAACAACAATTCATTTCCAAACATCGTAAAAAAACACATAAGAACAACGGTCAACGGGTGTCTACTCCCTGTTTATCTGATTAGTATACATTTTACTGTTAGGTGATGACAAAACAACTACATCAAATGTTAGAATCAGAAGTTGGGGCCTTCAATAAATAAAGTGCAATGAAAACAGTTGAGACTTGAGACTTTGATTATAGGCTTAATCATTTGGCTATCATTTTGTACTTAATAATACTAGTGTTGGTTACCGCGCGTTGTGCGGTGGCGATAATTATTTTATAAGAAATGCAATTGAAAATAATAATGTATTTCAAAAGTGATTAGTTTGCATATATCGATAATAGTTTTTTTTTGTTACGAAGAGTTTAATATGCACCGGGTAATAATTATGTTTTTATGCTAATATAATACGAACAACATGACCCACAACCATATCATCATTATTGAAAATAATATGTATGTGTGTGTGTGTGTGCAAGCGCAAATTAGTTAATTAATATGCAAGATGGTCTATATTTGTTTATACATCCTTGTTGTGTTTCATTTTTATCAATATTACGTTATGTTGATTATTTAAAGATGTGTTAAGTGTATCTAAAAACCTACAAAACATAACCTAAAAATTAGTGTCACACGTTAACATAAAACATAACCTAATTAATTCATAAAATAATTAGTATGTATTTATATTATTAAAAAATGTAATAACACATCACATTTTTTATACATACCTGATTAAAAAATTCCATGTCCTCTTCAACTTTCATCTTCTTCACCCCTCACCAAAATAATTTCTAGGATTTCATTTTATTTTTTGTTGAAAACATAGACATCATAAATTATCACAATATTGACAAATGTCTCATTAGAATTTTTTCTTGAAGTAGTCAAAATATAACACAATTATCAATCACGTATAAAAGGTTAATGTCGATGGAGCTTAAACTTAAAAAAAATTATCAGATCATGTAATCACAAAATATCAAAATTTTATTTGAATCTATATGATTCAAATGTAAACACAATTATCTTATGATAACAACAAATCCAACAATATGCGAGAGAAAAAAAAATATAATAACAAATTGGCAATGATCGAATAAATGTTAAGTAAAATGTAAAAATTATATTTGTTGACTATTTTTATAAATCTCTCTCTCTCTCTCTCTCTCTCTCTCTCTCTCTCTCTCTCTCTCTCCACACACACACACACACACACACACATATATATATAATGTTTGGTTCACGTGACACCCACTTGTTTTCGTCAGACCCGTGAAACCACAAACAACACTGAAACTTTACAGCAAAACACTGTGAACGTTAAAAACTCTGAATCTTCACAGTGTTTTGCTGTGAAGGTTCAATGTTATTTAGGTTGTCTCAATGATCTTATGAAAACAACATGGCCTTACATAATCCGAGGTCTATATATTTCTATAAATGTGGTGTTGAAGAGATAATGTAGCATCTTTTAATATTTTGAATCATTTATCTTTTTTTCCCAAATTTATTTTTTAAATGTTGAATATATTAAAGACTTCTCTATGTTCATATGTAAATTATATTTTCATTAGAAGTGAGGGGTTTATTAGTAATTTTACATACCTATTGCAATATATGTCAATTAATCATTTTTAAATATAGAATACACGTGCAAGTCCATATAGAAAACTTTATTTTAATTAAATGTTGGTTTTGAGACTATTCAACTAATAGACTTATGAAATATGTTGGATGTGTGATGAAAATTATAAATAACAAACATAGTTTATATATTTGTATATAACATTTATTGACGTTGTTTAAAATAAGTTGATACACAAAATACCATAAAATTAGAAAATAACTAAAAATCTTCTAATATAGTGAAAGATTTAGAACAAACAAAACTCTAAGACTACAATAGCCAAAAAGAAAATTATAAATATACAATTTAAAATAAATAGAGTTATAGAAACAATAGAAAAATTAATATTTAAATAATTATTTAGTAAAACTGTATTATCAAATATTTATATCATTATTATTATTAAAATATGTAGTTTAATTAATCTTTATATTTAAAACCAGATATTATAATTCTTTTAAATTGTAATCGTCTTTAAAAAATACAATAATACATGATTAAATATAATACAAAACGGTGTTTTTTATCATAATTATTATCTTTTTATAAAAACAAAGACGTAGAAGTTTTAAAATCTAATATATAAAAAAGAAATCAAGGGTTCACCTCCTTTATTTTCTTCCAATATTTTTTTCCTTTTCAACAATATTTTTTTGTATTTAAAACTTTTCTTTTTGCAATATGGGTCAAATTTTAGATTGATGCATTAGCCAACTGAACACGATTACATTGCATTCGCAAACACCATCAGTTTTTCACTTACTTGTGTGGGGGGTGATTCACCAACTTCATTTCCTAAATTGATAGTTTTCGATAACATTGTTGATAATGAAACTCTTACGTTGTATGAAGCAAAAAGTAAATTCATAAATGAAAATTAGTATAGTATTAAACATGATTCAATAATTGAAGGCCAAGAAACAAACTTTGGATAATATTAGTCGATTTACATTCTCATAAAACTTAGATTTCTCAAATGTAACTCTAAGAATATCTATTAATTTATATATCAAACTATAATTGAATATAATTATGTAGATTTACGCCCCCTTTGCGAGAAACAACGTAGTACTTGAATAAACAATACACAAATATTCTTTTAGCGTTGTCACGTTGTGGGCTATGCTCCTGAGAAAAAAATAGAGAAATGAGAACCAAGGTAAATAATACATAATGAAATTATAAAATAGACAAAATCAAGAATATATTAAAATTAAGGAATAGTTGGATGAAATCATTACATGTACTAATGTATATGTGTACCATGGTGATGAGACTTTAATGCTACTCCGCATATTTGATGATCTTTAGAGCTTGTTTCTGTTTGTGTCACCTACTACAAAAAACACAAAATCAAGAATAGAAATGAGAACTATGATAATAATACATAATGAAAATTATAAAATAGACAAAATCAATAAATGAGAACTAAGGTAATAATACATAATGAAATTATAAAATAGACAAAATCAAGCATAAATTGAGATGGAATAGTTGAATGAAATCATTACATGTAGTAATGTATATGTCTACCATGGTGATGAAACTTTAATACTCCTCTACATATTTGGTGATCTTTAGAGTTTTTTTTTTGCTTGTATCACCTACTACAAAAAAACAACATAAAGATCATATGACGTCAACACAATATCAAATAACTTAACTATAAACAAAAGTTCATACCCTAGATCGATCTTCTAGTGAGAGAAAATGTATTATGGAGGTAGGTTGTATGACAAAGAAGTAAAAAACCAATAACATGTACAAAAAAAATATATTTGTGCTTAAATAAGGAAAAATGAATGATTAATAAAATAAATGAGGAAATATGAATGGTTAATAATATTTATGAACATAAATTGCAATAAAACAAATGATTAATATAGGAAGATGAATGGTTTAGGTATTAAAAGTTAATTAAAGTGATGTCAAAATTACCAAAATACCCTTCTTTAAGTGAAAATATATTTTTCATAAAAGGGCATTAAGGTCTTTAACATATCAAATATTTTAAAAAATCAAAAAGCTAAGAAAAAAGAAAAATGGTCTTATCATTCTTAGAAGATGCCACCTCATCATCTTTGATTTTCTCTTTTAATATATATATTGATTGTTGTCGATCAATCTATTTTAACATCTAATGCATTTGAGATTGTGGGAACCACCAAATAACTAATACCCGCATGTCGTTTTTTAACCTTTGAAACAATAAATTCACTTAATTAAGATGAAAACGGTCTTATTTGAAAAACGTTTTATTTTCTCTTTTTTTGTTCGCGTACAACAATATAACAATATAACTCGAAAAGTTTGTTACGATATTTGATATAAAACTAAAATATATTCTAATAGAACAATATTAATGATGCAACGTAGGTTTGCGGAAGGGTCGATAAACGTCTAAATCCTTTAAGATAACAAGTCTACCAACGTAGAACCCGAAAAGTACTATTATAAACTGGAGATAAAACTATAAAATATAATTTTATTGATCAACAATATGAAAAACAAAGAAAGTAATAAAACTTATTTATAAACTAAACTAACTAAGAGATAGGTATTAAACTTAAATATAAATTTAATCCTAAGCCAACTATAAAAGTAATTAAATAATAAATAAAAATAAACCAATAATAATCATAATCTAATTATAAAGTTGATAAATAATAACTAAAACTAAATAATTATCCTAAACTAAGAATTATAATAATCAAATAAACAAATCATAGTTAGGAGACGCATGCAACTTTGCATGCGACCAAAGTTGCGGAATAAGTCACGTAACTGACAGTTAAATCTGAAACTTTTTTTGAACAAACAATACACAATTTTCTCTCACGGGCAACAAATTAAATAAATCAATTAAAAGTGGAAATTTATACCCTTTTTGTTACTAATTGCAAACATTCAAAAGTTATGCCTAAAACATAAATAGATGCATACAAAAATTATACTCATCCTTTTACAAAATATACCAAAAAAAACGTTTCATCCTTTCAGAAAATATACCAAAAAAAAGTTTCATCCTTTCACAAAAATATACCAAAAAAAACGTCAATCTCTTTACAAATATACCAAAAATGCCTAAAATATATGTTCATCCCACTAACATAAATATACTAAATGTCGTTTGCAATAACAAAGTGGTGTTTAATGTAAAGTAAGAGTATCATCAACCGTATATTTTTTCTGATATATTGGTCAAGGGATAGGCTTTTTTTTCTATATGTTGTGAAAACGATGAGCGTATTTTTGGTATATCTTGTGATCGATGGTCGGATGGGTATAGTTTTTGTATGCATCTATTAATATTTTAGGCATAACTTTTGAATGCTTTAGAATTAGTAGTTGAAATAATATAATTTTTCTGTTTAATTGGTTCATTTTATTTTGTTGTCAGTGAGACACTTAGAATGTTTTTTGGTCATGTTTTGTTTAAAAACGTTTCAAATTTATTTATTTAAAATTAAGTACATGATTTTATTTATTCAAAAAAAGTTTGAGATTTATTTGTTAAAAAGTTCAACAATATATTTGGTAAAAATATTTAGAAAAAAGTTTAGGAATTTATTTGTTAAAAACTTCTGGGATTTAACCATTCAAAATCAGAGAGTTTATTAGTTTTTTTTAGATTTATTTTTTTCAAATTAGTATCACATTAACATGTTTTATAAAGTTTAAGGGTTTTATAATTCAAAAAAATAGTTTAAGAACTAAACATGCTAGAAGTGTTTAAAGTAAAAAAGAAAACGTAAATCAGTTTTACTGTTCATATATCCTATGTCTTTCAAACCCCTCGTTGTCTCATCGTCATCCGCTCTCTATCATCACCGTTAATTGGTTCCCACCGTCGATCTTCCTCTTTTTGATTGTTTTTATTTTCTCTTTCAGTTATCCACCGTTTTTTATATGTCTATACGTTCTCCATTAAATTGTTGTAAATGATGGAGAATCGGAAAACCAAAAAACAAATAAAAAAGAGGGAGATCAATGGCATGTATCAATGACGATAGATGGTATGGAGAACGAACTACGATAGGACGACGAGGAATGCGTGGAGGAGTGATGTCGTGTGCATGAGGTTCGAATTGCGTAGGGTTTGAGAAGGGTAAAATTGATTTAAGTTTTTCTTTTTTTAATTTAAAACTTTTTTAGCCAGTTACATGCGTTTTTTTTGTTTTATTAAAATGGCGTGGATAATCAATTTTTAAAAACTCAATAACCTATTTATTCAAGAAAAATCAGGAGCTTATCATTCAGAATGATAAAATTTCATGATTTTTTCATTAAAAAACAATTTAAAAACTTAACCTTTCAAAACAAAAAAAAAATTGTTGGATTTCTTTGAACTTTTCCTTGCGTCTCACATTTAAAAAAACTAATGATCTATTTGTAATAAAAAGTCAACTACATTATATCATCATTTAGGTAGCGTTTGGTATGCAGACCGGATGGAATGGGATGGGACGGGACGGAACTGGACGGGACTGGACTGAATGGAACGGGACAGGACTGGACTGGAGGAGATAATTTTAATCTAGGTTACGTTGGAAAAAAGGGCTATTTTAGTAATCTTATGTTTTAGTCCCATGTTGTTCCACCTATTTTGGTGGAACAAAAAATCTTAAGTTTTGTCCCATGAAAACTTGTTTTTGTCCCATGTTGTCCCATCTGATTTTTGTCCCATGGCATACCAAACATGAGACTATTTTTTTTGTCCCGTCCCGTCTCATCTAGTCTGCGTACCAAACGCACCCTTATTGTACTTAACTAAAATATATTTAAACTATTATAATTTGGATTTGATCATGAAAAATCGAGTAAAATTGAAGTATATATTTGAATTTGAATAAACTATAAATTTGTTTATAAAATCACAAGAATGACATAAGGCCATCCGTACCCGGTGCGGGATGGGCAGCGGGATGGCGCGGGGACGAGGCGGGATGGGCTACGGCCCGGGCGGGGTTGGCGGGGCGGGATGGTATCCGGGGATGGGATCCCGATCCATCCCGAAGGGTTTTTAAAAAAAAATTAATTAATTTTTTTTAAATTCATGCCGTTGAACGGCTCTATTACTAAAAAAATTATTTTTCTCAATTTAATCTCACTATATATTTAACCCTCAACCTCTTATTTCTCACACCTCTCAACCTCTTATTTTTTCACACCTCTCAAATTCTCGCAACCTCTTATTTCTCACACCTCTCAAACTCTCTCAAACACTCTTCCATTCTCTATATTTTAAACAATATGGATTCGCCACAACCCGGTTCACCAACCGCATCATCATCATCATCCGTAGACACCGACGAGTTGTTGAATCTACAAAGGGAAATTTTTCAACATACTGCACAATCGCTGTATGGTAGCACCGCCTCATCGTCAACAAGAGAGAGGGCCGCAAACATTGAAAGAGGTCGAGTAACTGCAAACGAGCGGCTTATGCGGGACTACTTTGGCGTCAACCCGATTTATACACCAGATATGTTTAGGCGGCGGTTTAGGATGAGCAGACAACTATTCGAACGAATAGTTGAAGATTTAGAAGTAGGGTATCCGTATTTTAGACTTCGGTTTGACGGGTTAGGCAAACAAGGTTTTTCTCCGATACAAAAGTGTACTTCCGCTATTCTGCAATTGGCGTATGGAGTAGCTGCTGACGCACTTGACGAGTACATCCGTATGGGAGAGAAAACGTCACGAGATTGTCTGTACAAATTCTGCACAGGTATTATTGAACTGTATGGTCAGAAATATTTACGCAAGCCTACTTTTATTGATATTCAAAAGTTGTACGCCGCGCATGAAGCTAAACACGGATTTCCCGGCATGCTCGGCAGCATAGACTGTACTCATTGGGCGTGGGCAAATTGTCCGAATGCATGGCGAGGTCAATTCATGAGAGGTGATCATGAGCACCCGACAATCATGCTAGAAGCAGTGGCCTCTCAAGATCTATGGATCTGGCACGCATACTTTGGTGTTGCCGGTTCCAACAACGACATCAATGTTCTCAATCAGTCGCCCATCTTCAACGATGTATATGATGGAAAAGCACCCGAGTGCCCTTTTGAGGTGAATGGAGCCACCTACAAGCACGGATATTATCTAACGGATGGGATATATCCGGAATGGGCTACTTTCGTAAAATCATTTACGTGCCCACAAGACCTTAAACGACAAAAGTTCAAGTCCGCGCAAGAATCCGCACGTAAAGATGTTGAACGAGCTTTTGGCGTGCTTAAACAACGTTGGCATATACTTCATAACCCGACACGCGGATGGGAACCGGCAATATTGAGAAACATTATGTACGCTTGTGTCATATTACACAATATGATACTCGAAGACGAAAACCATGCTATTTGTGGTGACGTGGAAAACGACTTTTTCACGAATGATATCGAAAGCCAAATCAGTGAGACACAACGCGCGGCAAATGTTCAAGAAGTCATAAACCGGGACACTCATAATAACCTTCGGTCGGATTTGGTCGAACATATTTGGCGTATCCAAGTTCCCAACAATGACGACGAGTAGATTTTTAAATTTATTTTGTAATTTTTATTTTTAATGAATGATATGAATTTTAATTTTTATTATTTATCTTATTTTTATTTATTAAAAAATATATAAATATTTTTATTTTGTTAAATAATTAAATGTATAAATAAAAGAATTAAAATAAATGAGGTGGCAAAAGGGTTTGAGGGAATGGGGTACGGGTGTTTAGGGATTGTTAGGGTTTGAGTGAGGGATGAGAGAAAAGCTGATGTGGCGCTGATGTGGAGTGGAATATTTGAAAGATTCCCTCCATGGGGTACGGATGGCCTAAATCGAAAGAATAAAATCTGAATTTGTTAATGATGTTGATGAGTTGATCTTTATATATATATATATATATATATATATATATATATATAAAGCTAGCTTCCTATATATTTGGTAAAAGGTATAACAAGGATCAAAAATCTTGTTTGATAAGAGATATAACATGGCCCGAGTCTTTTAGCAGGTAAGATTATCGGGGTCCTTGTTATGTCTCCTATCATAAGAGACTAGTTTTTTATATATAAAAAGATCAACTGTATAAACAAATTCAGAGATTATTAATAAGAATTGAGCTTCTTACATGATAAGATTATTAGTTCTTGTCATATTTAACAAATAAGATAAGTGATAAAAAATTACTTGGTAAACATTTAGTAAACAATCAATTAGGCTTAGTATTCTTAAATTGATTCTAACTTTCACATTAATACAAATCCATCTATTAATTTTTTATATAATACGAGGATCAACAATATAAATAAAATATTTAATTACATAACTTAACAAGATAATTACTTATTGGCAAATATATTCAAATGATTAAAAAGGGTACATGGTCCCCTAAGAGCAATTACCCGTGTGGTTATATGATTTTGAAAAAGAAAGGAGGTTTCCTTATTACTTCAAATATAAATAGAGTCATGTCAAGTTGAAGTTGAATCGAAATCTTACAATTAAAAATAACTTGGAACAAAAAAAATCAAATTTTAATTCAATTTTGATAGTTCTATACATCACTCTAATCAAATCCATTGAGTTATTTTATAATGAAATTTACAAACCTAAAACAATGTTGTTTTAAGTGTAAGAAGAACCGGTTTGAATCCAGTTTTAAACCGTGCAAAACTGGTATTTGAAAAAACCTTAAGCCAAGAATCAGACAAGAACATGATTTGTTCTTACTTTGATTGCTCTCCTATCTTGATTTGATTCTTCTTTTTTGTAGATTAAGGATAACTTTTGCATACCCTACACATAATTAAGGTAAAAGACTGAAAAAACCCAACGAATAATCTGATTTTGAATGGTTAAGTCCTTAAACTATTTTTCTGAATGAAAAACCCTTATATTTCCTAAAACCGGTAAAATACATCTTTGTGACCTATAATAAAAACATGTTAATGTTATACAAATTTAGAAAAAGTCTAAAAAATTCAACAAACTATTTGATTTTGAATGATGTCCCTAGATTTTTTTAACAAAATAATTTCTAAACTTTTTTCTAATTTTTTTACCAAATATATTCTTGAAAATTTTGAATCCTATTACTTGATTATATTCTCTGAACTTTAAAAAAAAATCTTAATGGACATTTGATAAACTTAAAGTATAAAAAATTAATCCTATTACTTAAAGTATTATATATAATTAATTAATTTAAAAAAAGTATAAAACATGTAACAAATTTTATTTTTCAAACATAATTACGGATTTGGTCATGTGGTTATTATGAAATTAGTCCCTCGAATAAAGATAAAAAAGAAAACGGACGAAAATGTCCTCACAGATAACAGAGGAACTTGATGGCCATTAAAGGGAGGGACCAATCGGTTACAAAATTTCAAACGACGAGTCCAAATCTGTAAAAAATAAAGTTTAGGAACCATTTTCGTAATGATTGACAAACCATAGGGACCAAATCCATAATTCACTCTAAATCTATTATTACACCGAGATTAAAAACCTATGCAAAAGAATTGTTAGTAATATTTTAAACAATTAAAAGTATTTAATGTTCGTGTGTATATGTTTTAAATATAATAAAAATGAATATTAAAAGGTATTCTAGAAACAAATAGGTAAGCAATTGTTCTTTAAATACGATTAAAAATATTAGGTATGTGTCACCACCCTAACTCACAACCACCTCCTTCAAACCGTGAACCCAACCCCCACCGGCTTAACTTAAAAGACCATTACCGACACTTTCTTTTACAAACCAACTTGTTTTCTGTTGTTTTCTATATATGATTTTATATTAAAATCATGCGTAAAATCACATATGATTTATGTGATTTTGGTCACGTTTTAGGGTTGTGAGCCACGTCGACCGTATACTCTTTCGTCAACCAATACGAGATTTGATTGTTTTATGTTCTTTATTTGATTATTGTTCTCGGTTGAACCAGGCCCGTTCCTGATATTTTATGGGTCTGAGCCAGATGTAAAAAAGGACCCTAGATATGTACGAAAAATCTTCAATATATTGTTTTTATCATCTGAAAGAACATTGAATTCAAAAAAAATACTAATAATTTATATAAGATTGTTTTCGGTAGGGGTGTTCGCGGTCCGGTTTGGGCGGTTTAACCCCTCAAACCACAAACCAAACCACTAGTGGCGGTTTGGGAAATTTTCAAACCGAGCGGTTTGACATCAAGTGTCCAAACCGGTCAAACCGGACCGCGGTTTAGGCGGTTTGGTCCGACCGGTTTAGGCGGTTTGGGCCTTTTATGGGCTTTAAAAGTTAAACTTAAAAAAATACATACAATTAATGATAATGTAGGAAACAAAACATAGTCCACAAGTCTTTAAAAAACAAAACATAGTCCACAAGTCTTTAAAAAACAAAACATAGTCCACAAGTCTTTAAAAAACAAAACATAGTCCATGAATAAATTAGCAAAGGCCACGGCTTGTTGGCTTCACTTCTTCTCTTTCCGCTCCATCCAAATCTTCATCTTTTATCACCAACAATCTGGAAAAAATTGACAATTATATAAATTATAAAGAAAAAATGACTTTTTCAACATTTTATCACCCAACAACCAACATTATATAATTACCTTAACTTGAAAATAAACAAACTTAGAAATAAACTAACTTAGAAAACAGATTAAACAAAACAGATTTAACTAGTAACTACTAACTACGTACTAAAAAAACAGATTTTAAACTAACTTAGAAATAAATTTAGAAATAACCTAACTTAGAAACAAACAGTGAAACACATACTAATTTCACATCAGTTAAAAAAACTTAGAACATAACACATACTTTAACAAACTTAGAACAAAACTTAGAACAAAACACATACTTTAGAAATAACCTAACTTAGAAACAAAACAGTGAAGAAAACACATACTTGAAGTCGTGAGGGGCTGAGGGCTGTGTGCGTGCGTGGCTGCGTGTTGTCTGATGCCGTGTGATGCGGTGCTGAGTGTTGTCTGCCGCGTGCGTGTGGTCTGTTGCGTGCATGAAGCCGTGGACGGTGGTGGCTAGAGGTGGACGGTGGTGGCTAGGTGTCGATGGTGGTGGCTAGGGTTGTGACTGAAGCCGTGAAAAACGAAAATTGAAACTTGAATAATTGAATTCTTGAAAGAGGCCGTGAAATTTGAAAGAAGAGGAAAGTCAAATGAAATGGGCCCTTACACAATTTGGGCTTAAACTTAAGGTATAAAATTAAAAAAAAAAAAAATATATATATATATATATATATATATATATATATATATATATATATATATATATATGTGGCGGTCGGTTCGGTCCAAACCGCCCAAAAAAATCCTCAAACCGCAGATCGGACCGGACCGTCCGGTTTGGCAATTTTTCAAACTAGGTCGGACCGCCAGACCGCTCAAACCGCCAAAAACGGTCCGACTTGACTTGGTTCGACCGGTTTGAGCGGTCCGACGGTTTTTTTGAACACCCCTAGTTTTCGGGTAAGTCTAGAAACAAAATCAATATATAATTTATTTCTAATATTATCTACTATATCATCTTTACATAGCATCGTTAATCCAATACACCGTCAAAAAACATCTTATGATATACCTGCAATATATAGACATTGACATCATTTTGGGTCACAATCTAGCTTGCCTATTCGGTGTAACACTCTATGTACATCAATATAAATCAAATGAGTTTCCATCTCACCTCGTGTGTATGTTTTTCATCACCTTTTTAAACTTTTAGGTTTAAAAAAAACTTTTTCGGAACCATCAATGTTTGAATCAAAAGACCATGTTCGTTATAACTTGAGATCATGTTATTGTTTTTTTTACAAATAGAGAAGTACTTAAAATAATGTACTCGATATTAGGTAATAAGAAATCAATGATGTATGAAAAAATAAGGTTAGTTATTGAAATTCTAGATATAGATATAAGTTGGACCGTCTCATATACTCGATAATTTTTTTTTTTCAAAAGATAGAAGTTATCATACTTAATAACAAGAACTTAACTATATTCTAATAGAAAATAGAATTCTTGTGGATGAAGTAATCAAAAAAGTTGGTAGGAGATGAATGATAGAGAATATATTAAGGTTTCTTAGGTAAATAGTTTTAAACTTTGATACTAGATTAAAAAACTTAGATAAACAATAAGGAATATTATAAAATAAATGACCAAATAATGTTCACCATATTTTTCTTCTCTAATTAATTAATAAATGTAAGGGCCCTAATATAATACCAAATTCTTATTTAGCACTATTAGTTACTAAAAAATTAGTAAACTTGTGTCTATTTTATTTACTAATTTTTTGAACTACTATAATATATACTTAAAATTTTTGGGCCCCTATTTCTTGTAGGCCCTGGACGTGTGCCCGGCCTGCCCTCCCCAGGCACGACCCTGGGTTGAACCCCTACCCTTCCCCACCCCTTTCTCTCTCTCTCTCTCTCTCTCTCTCTCTCTCTCTCTATCTATATATATATATATAGTCCCCTTCAAATGTAAACTTTTTTTTCGTGTAAACCGTGTAAACTTTGTAGTTTCATAGGTTTTTTTGATGAATTTTTTTTTATGAAATTGTTTTTTTTGATGAAATTGTTTCATATCATTCATTTCTTGACGAATTTTTTGTATGAAATTTGTAGTTTCATAGGTTTTTTTTCATTTTTATGAACTGTTTCATACATTTTTCGTTTTCACCTATGAAACTACAAATTTCGCAAAAAAAATTCATCAAGAAATGAATGATATGAAACAATTTCATCAAAATAAACAATTTCATAAAAAAATTCATCAAAAAAACTTATGAAACTACAAAGTTTACACGGAAAAAAAAGTTTACATTTGAAGCTCTCTCTCTCTCTCTATATATATATATATATAGGGGGCCATTCAAGGGAGAACTAATTAGTTTGTGGTAACCGTGAGATCCAATCTCAACCACAAATCAACATATAAATTAGGAAATTATTAATTTTGGTATTTTTGACTTTAGATTTTAATTAAGGGGCATTCTAGGTATTGCAAAATATCCTTTCTCCTCTCCGGTCTCCGACAAACTTATTCCGGCGAACACCAAGAACTTTTGTGATACCATTGTGATACCCATTGTGATACCCATTGTGATGCATACTACCATCCATTTCATAATCACGTTCGTTGCTATTGTGATACCCAAGAACTTTTGTGATACCACTTTGATACCTATTGTGATACCTACATCATCACATTCATTACTTTTGTAATACCCAAGAACTTCTGTGATACCAATGTGATACACAAAAATACATACAACATACAGACCTTTATCCTCAGTGTGATATCACTGTAATATTGGTGATACTTATGTGATACACCCAAACCTAAAAATCAAAATCAAACCCACAACGATACCGACTGTGATACCCCATCAAGATTTGAATCGAGGTTTAATGGAGATATGTGGTTTTATGTTCTAGGTACGATGGAGATGGAGTCTCAACACCGTTTGTCGGCTTCGATGGAGGTTGAGATCTCGAGTTTAAAGAATTGGTTTCAATGGAGAGGGAGATCTTTGGTTTTCAGAACCAGGTTTGATGGAGATGGAGACTCAAGAACGGTCGACGGCTTCGATGGGGATAGAGATCTGGAGTTTTCATACCTTGTTTCGATGGAGAAGAAGATATGGGTTTTTCGACGACGTGACTAGTTTGAGAACATCGACGGGATGCGACGGTGACAATTTCGGCTTCTTCTTGGCCATGGTATTGGAGTGTGTGGCGGTGACGACTTCAATTGATGAAATCATATTAGAAAATGGAGAAATGGTGGATTAGAACAAAATGGAGAAATGGTGAATGGTCATATTAAAAGCATGTGGCGGCAGGGCAGCAAGAGGTTTTAGGGTTAGGTGTTGTCAAATGAAATTAAATTACCACTTTGCCCTTATTTTTATTTTTGGAAGTAACATTAATTATCTAAAATGATTGGCTCGTATTGGATCTCACGGTTACCACAAACTAATTAGTTCTCATTTGATTAAGCCCTTATATATATATATATATATATATGGGTTGGTTATTTTACAAACCCATGAAATCTAACAAACCGTACAAACCACGTTCAACCAATCACATTTTTTCATTTTCTTCACTTTTTCTTTATTATGAGGGTTGATTAGTCAATAATACATGAAACAATTTCATCAAGAATATATAAAGATCGATTAATCAACAATATATGAAACAAATTTCATCAAAGTGAGAAATACATGAAACAATTTCATCAAGAATATATAAAGATCAATTAATCAACAATATATGAAACAAATTTCATCAAAGTGAGAAATACATGAAACAATTTCATTGTTACATAAAAACAAAAATATATGAAACAATTTCATCAAAAAAGGATTTATATGAAACGATTTCATCATATGAAACACTTTCATGAAACAATTTCATTCAATTAAACATTGAAAATAAGAGTTTGTACGGTTTGTTAGATTTCGTTGGTTTGTAAAATAGTCTTTGCCTATATATATACATATATATATATATATATATATATATATATATATATATATATATATAGTCTTAGGTTCATTTGAGAAGTTCTAAATATATGAGAAACAGAGAAGTAATTTTGGTCATTTATTCGGTCAAAAGTTGCGGCTTTGACTGATCAAAATTTACGGCTGTTCCAGAAATAGAAGCGCAGTTTCGTAACTTTTACAAAAACACGGGAAAAGTTCATATATGAACCTGTGTGATTGACATATGAACTCTATGTTCATATGTGAACCCATGTAATTCACATAAGAACTAGTTCATATACGAACCTTTGTGATTCATATATGAACCTTTATGTTTCATATATGTACTAATTAACTGTAGGTTCATATATGAATAAGTTGAACCAATTAACTGATTCATATATGAACCTTTGTGATTCATATATGAACTCTTTTTTGACTAATTCTAATATGAACTAATTAACTGATTCATATATGAATCACAAAGGTTCACATATGAATCACAAAGGTTCATATATGAATTCGTTAAAAAGAGTTCATATGTAAATTACAAAGGTTCATATATGAACGTATAGTCATATGTGAATTACACAGATTCATATATGAACTCGTCCCGCGTATTTTACGAAACTACCCCTTTATCTTGTGCAGACCACGCATGAACTATGCGTTCATATACGAACATTTGTAATTCACATATGAACTCTTTTTAACGAATTCATATGTGAACCTTTGTGATTCATATGTGAACCTTTGTGATTCATATATGAATCAATTAATTAGTTCATATGAGAATTAGTTAAAAAAGAGTTCATATATGAATCACAAAGGTTCATATATGAATCAGTTAATTGGTTCAACTGATTCATATATGAACCTACAGTTAATTAGTTCATATATAAAAACACAAGGGTTCATATATGAATCACAAAGGTTCGTATATGAATTAGTTAAAAATAGTTCATATGTGAATTACATGGGTTCACATATGAACAGATAGTGCATATGTAATCACACAGGTTCATATATGAACTCGTCTCGTGTTTTTGTAAAAGTTACGAAACTACCCTTTTATTTTTGGAACAACCGCAACTTTTGACCATTTAAAGCCGATCTTGAACGAATAAATGACCAATATTACTTCTCTATTTCTTATATATTTAGCACTTTTCAAATGAACCTAAGGCTATATATATACACATAGAGAGCTTCAATTACTAACCATTTGATTTTTACAAACCAATATCAATTGTAAGTATATATAATCAAAATGATGTAGATTAAATCGATTTCTAAATTTACTCTTAACCGTATCTTTAACGAATTTGATAACAACCTCTAAATCAATGGTCGAGATTAGGTTTGTATGGTTTGTAACAATTGGATGGTTTGAGATTAGGTTTGTATGGTTTGTAACCATTGGATGGTTTGTATTTGAAACCTCCTATGTATGTGTGTGTGTGTGTATTTGTGTATATATTGATTTGAAAAATGCCAATGTCGCACAATGTGTCCCACTTCAGGATGAATATTCATTGTGAATAACACATTCGTGATGCATATGAAAGTGTTATTCATCATGAATATCACAATCATGATGAATATGGACGTGGTATTTATTATTACCCATACATTTATAATAAACATGTTACAAGATTCATGTTATTTATTATGAATCACACATTCATAATAAATGACGGCGACTATCACGTGTCAAAGTCGCCGACCTTGTACCCCATTCGGTACATTCTCCGCGACAATGACAGCAAGAATACCCTTGGCACTTTCACATGTGAATGTCGCATAGGGATGGTAACGGGGCGGGTTTTACAATACCTGGCCCGACCCCGGTTTATGGTAAAGGACCCCGACCCCGGTCCCCGACGTGTAGGGGGATTCTTATCATCCCCGGTCAACGAGCAGGTCTGTCCCCGGTCAAACCCGGTCAATTTCCCCGTTACCCATCCCCGTTAAAGACCCGGTCCCCGACCCCGTTTCAATTTCCAGATTCCCAGAACGAGGTCGAAGACTCGAAGGAGACGACTTTCGAATTAGGGATATGATTGGAACGAGGAACTTCATGTTGTGCAACAAACTTGAGAAGGTGGTGGAGGGTGGTGATGGTGTCGGAATAACAAGGAAAAGCTCCGACAGCTAGCTAGAAGACGTGGTCCACTAAATAACTCAATCTGAAAGTTTCTTCTCATTGAATCTGGATTTTCAAGTATGATTCTTGATTTGGGATTTAGGTTGGGGGGGGGGGGGGGGGGGGGGGGAGTAACTGGGAATAAACTAAATAATAATTAATAAAAATATTAAATCTAAAATATTATATATATATATATATATATATATATATACATATCGGGTAGCGGGTGGGGCGGGGATATGTCACCCGGCCCCGACCCCAACCCCGGTTTGAGACTACCGGGTATCCCCGGACCCGTTTTGGTGGGGATTCACAGGCCCCGTCCGGGTTGGGTAAACTGGGTTCCCACCGGATCGGGGCAAATATCTATCCCTAATGTTGCCATCGGGGGGAGGCTATGGTACAACCGCGACGAAAATGCTAGCGAGAATGCCATTTACGCATAATTTTCGGGCTAAGTCGCCCGACATGTCTTGGCATATAAAAAGCCCTTGCCCAATTATTATCCTCACTTTCTCACAAATTCAGTTTGGAGCTCAACTTTTAGACCTATGAGAATTCAAGGCTTCATTGGGATCATCTAGTGGGAAGGTTCAAGCATTTCCAACCTCAGGTTCCATTTTCTTCATGTTTGCTAGGGTTTTTGCAACTTTTTCTAGGTTTCATCCAAAAACCTGAGTGGTAAGTTTTAAAAGCGTTGTAAACTAGATGGATATCTTTATATGCTATTCTATCTCCATTTCATAGAATATTTTGGTTTTTCTCTTCTAACTTGGTAATTTGTTCATAATCACCGATCTCAAAAGTATATTAGTCGCATTTCATAAAAATCCATACGACCAACAAATTTAAGTAAAACAACAAAATATATTAAATAGAATTAATATTAAAATATTAATATATCTATCTATATGGATACATATATACACACACGCACGGTGACACCGTATAATATATTAGGATTTATTTTAATATATATTCAGTATATTTTAAATCATATTATATTCTTTCATCTTCAAAATTTCAAATACTGATAGTTCTCTTTTCTTTTCTATCTCCAACAAATATATTTTCTAAATATTTGAAACATCCTCTTTTCAGTAATGTCATTATTTGATTTTAAACCTTAATATTTGTATCTGACGTATATACCTTCATACCGGATAAATATCTTAAATTATCTATCAAATATCAAAATTGTTATATATCATCATGCTTAACACTTATCTTAAAGATTTAAGATATCTATATAGACATAATTTTGTCATTATTGTAATAGTGAAAACGGGGTGTTTCAATTTACAAGCAAAAATCTTATTTTTTCTATTATGAAGTATAAGTTATACAACAGTTTTCAGTTATAGACATGTATGAAAGATATTAAATGCTTGGAATAATTCAAAGGAGTATAAATACGATTTAGATGACAATCCAATAGTTGCAGAGAGGCTTCCATCAGATTCTATACATTATTCACAACTCTTCAGCCCGAGGGGTTTATGAATCCAATGCGTTAAAGAATGATTCTTCTTTAAGTGTTCATCGGATCATGTCAAAAACCCGATATGTGAAGTATTATCGGATTAGACCTATTTTTGTGGCAAAAATTACAGATCTATTTCTAAGTGATTGTACGTGGGATGTCTATATGTATTATATACAAATCTGGTGGTTGAGACTATCAAATTGGTTTTATGAGGTACTGACATGATAGGGAATATCTCTCTAGAAGATTAGGTCTAACCTTCATTTTGTTTTTTCAAATGTGCGTAAAAATGAAAGGGGAAAAGGAAAGATGTGATATTATGTGTCAGACTGCTATATGTGAAAGTGGAAGATTCTAGATGATATTTCTTATCTTTGTAAATATATCTCATTTATGGACAAATTTATCGAAAAATTCGTAGTGACTTCCATGACATTATATAGTTTTGAATTATGGGACCCAACGTGTAGCCAGATATAGTTCGGTTTGTATGAATACATGCTATATGAAATGTTGGGTTGTTATATTTGGTATCAGAGCCTAAGTTTATGAGATTTATGTATTCAGATCACTACTTAGACTTAAAATGTATGATTTTATATGAAACTAAGATGTCCTTGTTATGTTTAGATTAGAGCCATGGAATATTAAATATAATAGGTAGAATGAATGTCGTGTAAGGTAAATTCAAATTACATTTGGCCAATATTTTATGAGTTTACAGGTGCATGTTTGAACTGAAATATCTTATTATGTTTGGGCATGTGATTAAATGTATATATCATGTGAATTGACAGGGTGGCAAGTAAATTTCGCTGTTCATTAAGGACCATTTCAGTTAATCCTAAGGAGGCAAATCCTCAAACTGAAAATGTAAGTGATAAACCGCCAACTAATCAAGGAGGAGGTATAGCTCGTGGAATGGGAATCGCTGAACTAGAGATAAATCCAGAAACTGCATATGTTAGAAGTCGAGGTCGGGGATGAAGTTGAGGTCAGGCAAGAGGAACAAATCGGGGGACACCATTGAATTAGGAAACTTCAGTGCAAGAAAGTTTAACTAGTGGTAGAACTAGAGGCCGGTCTAGAGGTCGGGGTTGAGCACAAGATTTTGAATATGTCACACGAGCATATTTAGCCGCAAAATTAGGAAAGCTTAAATCTAATCATTAGTTTTTATTGGGAAACCTCCAGTTACAGAAACTAAAGAAACATATGTGATTATAAGATGTTTTTGGATTCTAAACCTCCATCGTATTCTAGTGAACATGATCTAGTTAAATCCATGTGTTGGTTAAAAAATAGAATCAATCTTTAAAATGAGTAAATGTGCAAATAAAGATAAAGTTTTGTTTGCTTCTTTTGTGTTAAAATATGATATTTTATATCGATGGGAGCTTCTGACATCTTCTAAAGGGCTGGACGTTTTTGAAACTATGTCGTGGACATATTTTACTAATGTGTTCAAAGATCAATTTTGTCCACAAGCAGCGTTTACACAGTTATAGGAAGAATTTTCGAAATTAGAACTAGGTAACATGACCTTCGGGATTATATTGCAACTTTTTTAGAAAAAATCCAGATTTGATGAATTTATGTATATTCCAAAGTTCGTAAAGTGGAAAGATTTATTTGGGGATTAAAATCTTTCATTAGAGGATTTGTAATATTTATGTGTCGAGAGACTTTTACCTCCGCCATTGATGCTAAAGAAACAACAGAAAAAGATAAAAGTCGAGAGTTTAGTGAGAAAAGTGGGGAGACAAAGAAATGGGAGGACCATCAAATGAATCTAAAAAGCCAATATTTAATAGATTTAATAGTCGTCCAAATCCCAAATTCACTGAATGTCCATGTTAGAGATATAATATAATACATCGAGGTGATTGTAGCCCGAATCTGCGAAACTCTTATAAATGTGGAAAACCTGGACATATTGCGAGAGATTGTCAGATCGTTCAGTTTTGTTATTATTGCAACTCTCTCGATTATCTTCAATTTGATTTTCCACAAATGAGGGCTTGGGGAATACTCTCTGTTGGCAATCAAGGAACCAGTGATATATATGAAATTTCGAGGAGCCTAAAGCAAATGGGCGTACATTTCAGATGTCTACAGTTGAGGCTGAGGAAAATCCTGATGTTGTAACATGTATATTTTTAGTAAACTTTGTATGTGAAAAGGTGTTATTTAACTCTAGTGAAAATCGCAAATTAGTGTCTCATTCCTTTATTATTTGATTTCATATGAAACCTAAAATTTAGATTATGCCTTAGTGGTAGAGAATGCAAATGATAATCAAGTTTCAATTAGTGAGGTATTTGATGATTGTAATATAGACGTGGACCGGTATACGGTACCAATTCGTTTGTTCTCTATGTCTTTAAATGAATTTGATGTGGTAGTGGGAATGGATTGGTTATCAGAAAATCAAGTTAGTATTATGTGTAACAAGAAGTTGATCCATATTGAGTTACTTGGGAGGGGACCGGTTGTAATCTACGGTGACCGTAGAGACCATCAAACCAGTCTTATTTCTATGATAAATGCCCGTAAATGTGTAAGGAAATGTTGTCAGAGTTTCTTTGCTTAGGTAATTGATGTAGAGAAATAAAGCGGTAAAATTGAAAACATAGTGGTAGTTAGTGAGTTCCCATAAGTCTTTCGTGATGAGTTGACTAGTCTTCCACCACACAGACCGGTTGAACTTAGAATTGACTTGATACCAGGGTAGGGCCAACTACACTATTATCGCGTTGTGCTAGAACGTCAACTATGTTATTATTGTGTCATGCTAGAATGTCAACTATGTTATTATTGTTCAGGGGATTAAGTTCTTTTTTGGTTTTATATGCATGTGTGCATGTTACAAATTATTTGTATGGAGTACATACCGACCAGATGAAAGACTACCAAGATGTTCCTCACTTTTCCATTTTTTTGAGGTTTTCCCTGAAGCTCCTTCTCTCTCTCTCTCTCTCTCTCTCTCTCTCTCTATATATATATATATATATATATATATATATATATAGTCGGGTTTAAACGAGAAGAATATCTATTTAAAAGAACACGAGAACGAACAAAATCATTAGTGATTTTACATTAACACACAAAGAAAAGACTTTGGCCCCGACTTCAGGTTCACGTGGGTTTTTTGCGCGTAAATGTAAAATCAGTAATTATTTGTTCGTTCTCATTTTCTTTTAAATAGTTACTGTTCTCGTTTGATCCTCCATCTACACATTGTTTCTATTGAAAATACTTTTTTCTTGATAAATAAAATAGAGAGCAACGATAGAAACTACATTAAAATCACGTTTACAATACGTCTAAATATCTAAATGTCATAATAAACTATTTTACGGCTTTTAAGTCTATAAGACCAAATAATTAATTATAAGTTATATGTAAAAACGTTGTAATAAATTTATAGTACGATTTTAAACGTTTTAACAAAATCTTAAAATAGTTTAAAAATAAATTATTGTATTAGCTAACCCAAAAAACCTATATTTCCTACAAAAGGCAAATAAATGAAGGTTTTTGAGTGAATACTTGTGATCTTGAAGAATGTTCTATGATTACCTTAAAACTTACCCAAGGTACACGTATGCATTGATGGAATACTATTATTAATATGAATAAAAATATGTTGTATTTATATTCAATGTTCATTTCTTGTCTCAATAATCATATGAATGTTGATTAAAATGTTGAAGTGGTTTTATATCCCTAATATTTATCCCTAACTACATTTTTTCAAGTTTTTTAAACAATAAAATATTGCAAACTTAATTGCATCTTAACTATTAATTAAAATGAGATATCTGCGGAATTACCCAATAAATGTCTCCTAACACCACGATGGGGACCGGTAGAAGCAGGGGCACCTGTGGGAACATCTCTACTGATGACTCTTACGATCTTTCTAGAGAACTTGTTGCTCTCTTGATAGATACTTATCATATTACCTTGTAAACACATTCCAGACATTTACATGACGAACCTAAGGATGTATACGACATTGTGTGAACGTGTATTCATCTATTTCTTATCTTCATGTATTATACACTATATTTTATGTGTGTTATTTTAACAAAAAATAGACATGAGGGATACACTAAAATATGAATTCGGTTGTTACAAAATATAAGCAACGGTATCTTTGACATTTTGTATATTAACACATGCAACTTTATTTTTGGAACAAAATTATTTTGGATTGCTTAGACATTGGGCTTATTTTTTTTTATTTTATAGATCACATGTTTTAAGTTTTTCAGAGTTATTACTGTTAAATTGTTAATTTTATGGTTTATAGGAGTGTTCAAGGTCCAGTTTGTAGAAAAATGGTGAATTGAACCGTATGAGGTGGATATTTAGCTACCCTAACCGAAACTGAACCGTAGGTTTAACCGAACATAAACTAAAGAAGACGTTTATCCGCAGTTAGGTTCACGATTAATGAAATTTATATAAAAATATCATTTACAAATTAAAATAAGTTTAATTACCAAAGGGCCTTTGGCCTAGCGTTATTGGTGTAATAACCAAGGTTTTAATGTAATGGAATAAGAGTTTTATGGAGAAAAGTGAAATAATGAACTTTAGGGGCTGTTTTGAAAATAATGGAAAGAGGGTATAAAACCCTCAATAATTGCACAAAACCCTATATCTGAGAAATCATTTTTGGGCGGCGTATTGGAGAAGAGAGAAGAATTCAAGCTGTTATCCACAACTTTGGGAAGAGAAGAGCTAATTGGAAGAGAGATTCTTCATCAAACAATTCTGGGTAATCCTTAACTCTAATCCTTGTTGTTTTGTTTGATTATCGGAATTATATATGGGTTTTGAAGTTGTTGTTGGGGATTGTTTGTTCTTGAGGATGAGTAATCAGGTCAATGAATTAATATTGGTAAGAAGTGAGCCTTGATTGCTAATCGATATATATTTATCTATTGAATGCTCACCCTGTGATTCTGGAGTCCCAACCCATTTGGGAAATGTTTTTTTTATCGAATCGATTGGTAGCAGCCGTTCGACAAAACCCCTCGCACAAGGAAATCGCCCTAGCTGGTGAGTTTTCCGGATAGGTATCGGATAACCCCCACTGTCCGACTATTATGTAGTCCGGATGAGCGTCGATCAAGTGTCCGACAGAGTAGTTTTCCGATAGTGTTGTTTTCCGATTGGGGTTTTCCGATAGGGAGACTTCTGATAAAATTGGGTTTTCCGGATGCTGTCCGGAATTGAGATCCAGAAAAGGGAGAGTCCGGATGTTGTGTTCGGAATTGAGGAAAAGTCGCATTTTGCAGGGGTGTTATTTAAGGTGTTGTTTAGAAATAACCTTGGGTGTCGGGCAAGCGACTTACCACTCTTGTTTCGTTTAAATCATAGGTGTTCCGCCTAAAGATCTGAAGCGTAAGTGAGAAGTAGCGAACAAGGAACAAGTGAGTTTTTCTAACTGAAAATGAGATGATTCGTATGCTATTTTAAATGCATGAGATATTATGAAACTGGATGTTTTATCTTACGTATATAAAGCTACATGTTTGTTATGCTTGAGAAGGTTATGTTATTATGTACGCATACATTTGTAAGTGAGCATGATACGGCTAAGTCGGGGGGGGGGGGGGGGGGGATACCGGGGTGTGTGTCCCGTTCATGCCGCGGAGGCTGTGTTCCAATTAAGGCAGTGTGAGACTCACACGTTGTCACCAGTATACGGGAATCCAGTGTGCCATTTCATGTGTGGATGCTTATTGATGAAAGTTAAATGTTTTCGATATATCAAATTGTTTATAAATGCTTATAAACTGTTTAACCCTCGACTTTTCAAATCTAAACTCATTTTCAGGAAAGTATCTAGTAGGAGGTTCGAGCAAGGGAAAGGAGAAGGCCTAAGCGTGAGGCGAGGATTAGATAATAGTTATATTTACTTGTTTAAATTCGAGGTTTTGATTAGAAACTCTCAGCTGTGTATAGATTGTTCTGCAAACCTAATTTTGTAATGGTTGGTTTCAGTTAGGGGTGAGCAAAACCCGACCGGTCTGAATAACCCGACCGACCCAACCACCTGAACCACCCAAAACCCGCCACCCGATACACCCGACCACCCGAACCTGAGATTTTTTTCGGATATTACAGATCGGGGTGGGTATACATAAACCACACCCGACCCGTCCGACCACCCGAACTTTTATTTATATTTTAAAAAAATTATTAATTTATTTATTTTATACATAGAATATATGTGTGGTTTGTATGTGTTTGTATTTATGTGTGGCTAAAGTATGTGTTTCAGTGTTTGTATTTATGTGTGGTCATTTCCGGCATACTTCATCGGCAGAAATGGAAGATTTGGGAGCTGGACACACAAAAGTGGGCTGGAATTGAAGCCCAACCCGACCGGATCCGAACCGCCACCCGATCTATCTGATATCCGATATCCGATCTTGTAATTGGACGGGTTTCGGGTTCTGTGACTCCACCCCGAAATCTGATCGGGGATTGTGTTTTGGACCCCGACCCGCCCGATGCTCTCCCCTAGTTTCAATTAAATTTTGGGGCCGTTTTGGCTGGATGATTTACATTTGAATGTTTATGCTCTATTTTTAGAATCTAAAATGTTACAATTGGAGTCTTTGGCCTTCTAGAAGGTCAGGGTTCAAATCTCACTAAAGGTAAGAAGAGTGTGTGAGTTTATTTGTTGCATTTGCCGTATATAAATATTATATATTTCAAAAAAAAGTTTAATTGTTTACAAAACATCCATTTTTCAACTCCTTCATGACTTCAAACCACCAAATTTAATCATTTGTTATAATATTGAACACTAAAATGTAAAAGACTTTTATCCATTCAACTTTAGATTAATAAATAAATAAATAATAAATACATTATATATGCTTCGGGTACCCGCAGGTACCTAAAATTCAAAATCTAAACCAACATGTGAATTTTGAATTTTGATTTTTCGTTTATTGATTTTTTATGTTTCGGTCAAACGATACGACTTGGTTCCTCGATTTTTCGGTGTTTAAACACCCCTAGATCCAACACCCAAAGCTTTTCAAGAAACATCCATAGAAAAAATTATTCTCAACAGCTACTCAATTGTCACGATTTTCCAATCACCTTCCATCTGATCGTTGATTTAGGTTGTGCACACTATTGATAGATTGAATGTCATCCGTTAACTAATGCGAAATAATTGGTTGCATCAACAACCTTATTGCGTTGCATAAAAATAATGGTGTAAGACCATCTTCAATGGGGTCACTAAATCTTACACTAAATACTAAATTTGGTGTAAATGTAATAACCCAGTTTCAGAAGGATTAAAAGTTTGGTGGTAAATGTGTAAAAATGGAAAGTTTTATATAAAGGACTTATTTGAAAAGTGTGGAAAATATATATAGGGGCAGATCCCTAGGGTTTTGGTCGCTGCTACTGTTTATGCTGCATTGTTGGTGGCTGAAGGGGGAAATGGAGGGACAGTGAAAGGAAAGCTGGGGCATCGATTCTTCCTTTTGGGGAGACTCCGATTTGGTAAGTAATGATCTCTCATGTTATCATTCTGTATTAAAGCTATTTAGGAAAGCTAAGAGTTGTTCAAGTTCCATGTTTTAGCTGGGTTTGTTGGATAAGAACACTGTGGAGAGTTTTAGTTCCCGATTGGGATTGTAATCTAATGAAATCAATGGACTAGGAACTTGTGTTGTCTAAGGAGTTACAATAGAACATTTTGGGTAAGAATGATGTGTTAAAATCTCAGCTTACTGGACTCCCTAGGAAGAATTCGAGTGTTGAATCGCATAAGGTTCGTCCCTGTTCGGGGTACCGGGAGTTCGGGGTACCGGGAGTTCGGGGTGCCGGGAGTTCGGGGAACCGGGAGTTCGGGGTACCGGGAGTTCGGGGTACCGGGGGTTCGGGGTACCGGGAGTTCGGGGTACCGGGACTGTTGGTTTGGGCTTCGCTTGGGCTTCGTTTGTCAGGCCCGTAGTGTCTAGCCATTGGACCGACGTGTTTAGAATTTAGCTTAAGTCTCTTGAATAAAAGGGATCCAATATGTTATAGATGGGCCTAAATGAGTTATTTGCGACCAAATTAAGAGAGGGACTTAGGATCAGAATTGGAGACGTGCCTAATTGAATTATGAATTAGTTCTTAGGTGTACCAACGTAACAAGACAAGAGGCTAAGAAGAAGATTGCTTTTCAGGTGAGTTCCCTAAACCCTTTTTACGACGCGAAGTGATAAATGTTTCTTTTACTGAGTATGGTTTATCGAGCATGAAAAGTATGAATCGATTTGCATGACTTTCACGAATGATCTTATCTTAAATGAAAGAGATGTTTAGCATGACATTATGAAAGATATGATTTATGAAAAGCATATTTTACATGTTTGCATGAACATATGTGTAAACTACGTGGAGTCGGTCTGTACTGTGGGATCAAAGAGAGGTTCTCGGGGTCTTAGGACTCTTGGTTATGTATGATAGACCGGTAGGATGGAATTTGTTTTCATCCTATTCGGTAGAGGGGAATCCGCGGGGATTCCAAGTGGCGAGAAGGGAGTCTGCTGGGGCCCTGATCGCAATATGTTATGTGATCCACAACACAGTGCAGCACCATGATTGATGATGTGTTACAGATTATTTATAAATCTTTAAAATGTTTTCCAACTGTTTATATATGTTGTTTTTTGAGGGAATTCACTAGACCTTTTGGTCTAACCCTCGCTTTCAAAACTAAACCATTTTCAGGTAAGCGTACAGCAAGTTCTTCTAATAAGGACTAGGGGAGGAGGCAAAGAGAACTTAGAGCTTAGAGAGGCTCCAGATTATGTTTTGTTTTATTGATTAGATAGTACTCGGCTGTGAGTTTAGAGACTTCCGCTGTAATGCTCTGTTTAGTATGCATAATGATGATGTAAAGACACGTTTAACTAGGTGATTTTGAATGCTTATGATACATTTTGTTTGTTATGAAAAGTGGGACGTTACAAATGGTATCAGAGCCTTAGTTTAAGGGATTTAGGTGACCAATAGGGCCTAAACTTAAACTGTAAGATGAGGAACACAGCCGAGACATAGGATTGCCTCTAGGAACGATCACTATAAATGCACTTAAGAATAAGGTGCCAAGGACGAACGTGTAAGGTAAGTTTGGGATTACACCTGGCCAGTGTAATCACGAACTTACAGGTACATGTGCATGCTTAAATTACCTTCTATAGCAAATTTTCCGTGTCGCGTCTAGCAAAAGTTAAATTGTTGTTTCCCTTCAGTTAAGTGTTATGTCTGGGAGAACATTGAGGAGCAGGTTAGCAAGATCCCTGAGGGATGGACTAATACCCCTTGTTGGGGAAGTATCATGAGAAATCACTTATGATGTGATGGATGTATACATCGTGGTGAAGAAATGTTGTATAGAATGTTAAGAGTCGTCTAAAGGTAGCTCTTCGTGGACTCGAAAAGGACGAATGTTGAGTTTGAGTAAGACTCCTGTTTCGGGAGAGAGCTCCAGTTCTAGGAGATCATGGGATAGATCAGTCCGGATGGTAAGGAAGGACAGTGCCAAACCTTGAAAGTATCAATAGATCCCTGACTTCTGAGTCGAGCTTTTCAATGGCAGGATAAGTGAAATAAGATACCTATAATGAATTGAAAACATGTGGAAGTAGAAAGTGAGATAGTTGAATCAAAACGAAGATAGTATAAAATGATTGAATAAGTGAGATGTAGGACACATGTATAGCAAGTTGTTTCACGACTGAGAGAGCGACAGTTGGTCGTAGGTATAGTGTCAAGGATAAACGGTGAAGCGAAGCGGTTGACCTTGTTTGAGTGAGTAGCCTTCAATTTGCAAGTAGAGTCTCATGCATGACATTCTTTTATGTAACATGAAATTTTCACAATTTAAGTTGAAGGTGTAAATAGAAATTTTGATCGAAAATGAGTCAGAATGTACACGCGTATGTTTAAAGAAAAGGTGATTTCATTTACATAAAACAAAGAAATTTTGAGTTTAACGATTCGCAAGTATTTCACACTTTTCATGATAAGTTAAATTGTTGCAAAAAGGTCAAGAAAATGTTTGCCAGCAAAAACTTTTATAATCAGAATGAGTATTGATACTTTGGTCTTATAAAGTGGGTATGAGAACCGACTGGTTTACTTTGTGTCGGTATTCTTCTTTCAGAATTGTGTCGTATGAAATGATTTTCATTCAACGTATTACTGTCGAAATAACAACATTTGGAATTGAATAAGATTACGGTTCACGGAAAGATGCATGCAAGCGATTCTCGAATCGTTGTGCGGGGCATTGAAGTTAAGATGGTAATGGGGTCGTGTGTACCCAAAGTGTTTCCAAATATGGTTTATTTAAAATGATAAAATGTGTGGGATGATTCATTCACCGTGTTGTCATGCATGAAGGCTATGAACTCGCTAGGTCGTAAGATGTTACATGTTCAGCTAAGGAAGAACTCTAAAGGTGGGAAAGGTGTCGGACAATTCAGGAAAGAATGTGGTAGCTTTAGCATTGGTGTTCAAAGGGAAAGGTGAACAGTGATGGAGTCAGAAGTAGATTATAGTATCGATTGTATGAGGGTTTGCACCCTTGTTCGGTAGCTGGAAGTACGGTTGTCAAGGGACGGTTGTGTCTGGAGGAAGGACTTGAAGCCTTCAATGTATTGGTTTTGGCAACTCTTTATGGGTAGTGTTGTGAAGCAGGAATGAAAGGTCCACGGTGTGGGTCATGAGTTTCGAAGGGAACTGGTAATATTGATGTTACATGAGTAAGTTTCAAAATAGGGGCGACGGATTATAAAGTTAACTATGATGTGTAGGGAGGAATGGGTCTCGTAAGGAACTCATGTTAAAGGATAGGTTAAGGAAGTAGTTAAGAGTTATCTTTGGTTGTGGAAGTCGGCAACGGTGTATGTTGACCGAGGCCAGAGACTCAAACCAAGTGAGTGTAGGTTGATAGAATATCTTATAGAGGTGTTAAATTAGTAAGAGACTGTTGTTGTTGAATAAGCGTTCTATTTACGAGATGAGGAGGGTCCGTAGAAGGACAAGATGTGTAACACAAGCGGAGTGAGTGTAGACTATACAGTCAGTAAGAAAATGTGTCATGTCTAAGAAAGGACTCGGATCATAAAGAGCTAGCTAGGATGTTTGTGTTTGAGCTAAGTGCGAACTCGTGAGTCGTAGTTCAACAAGTTGGGAGAGAACTAAGTAGCGAGACAAACTCGATTGTAGTATACAGGAGAACATGAAGAAAAGGGTGAACTGTGTACGAATGACCATGCGAGACTTGGTCGGTAGTGTGATGATAGGAGTGGTGAATGTACGAACGAATAGTAGCTTCAATTTCCAAGATATCTGTGTCAGCCGGTGATGTAGTAAGGCGATATTAGAAAGATGAAGGATTAGAAGGAAGTCCTTTTGGGATTTCGGGTAGAGTGTACGTTTTGCAATCCCAGTTGTTGAAGTACGTAGTTTGTAAGTTTGTGTGTATTTTGACTTTTATCGGAATGGGATGTCCGGGCAGAATTGGGTGATTGCCCAGCTGTGAGACCAAGTTGTGTGGTTACATATGTTGTTAAGTATGTTCTTGAAGGCGGAGTAAGTTTAAAGAAGATGATGAATAGATTAGTCAAGCTGTAGTATAGTAGATGAGAAGTCGTTAAAGAATGAAAATTGTTCCTTATGCGTGAGGGAATGATCCTAGAAGGAAATAGTTGGAAATGTTGGTTATGTTTAAGGAATGACATGATGATGATTGTGGGTCAGAGTGGTAGTATGATCATTAGTTGATTTGAAATGTCATGATAGAGGTATAAGCCTTTAGTTGGTTGATTAAAATCTTATAGATTTGTTAAGTAATGACGTTCATTTGTTATTACAGGATGTGTTACAATCCGAGGGGAAGTGTTATTGGGATTAACGCATTGATTGTTGAAGAATTATTTAGGTAAATCTAAGTAAGGAATTCGGGATGACGGTATATATATATCGGTCTGATTTTTATGATCATGGTGGTTAATCGAAAGAATTGTGGAACCCGAGTTTTGGGGTGTTCCTGAGTTAATAGATCCGTCTGTAAGAGGGAATCCAAGGGGGCTGGATTATTAGAGTGAATAGGGGACGTACTAAGAAACCCTTTGGGGTCATTGGAAGTTTAAAGAGAATGAGGGTTGCGTTAGTCAAAATGTGGTGGGATAGATGTGAAATCCTTAAAGAATGTAAATTGTTGCTTATGGGTGAAAGAAATGTCTGAGAAGGTAAAAAGTTGGAGATTAAAGAATGTGTAGTGACGTCGAACACTGGTCTTGTTTCAAGACGGCTTGGTCGAATGCCTTAAGATAAAATCTTAGTGCAACTGTTTGGTTATGTGAGTGATGAGAAAGCAATACCAGCATGTGGAAAGGTCGGGAGAGAGGGGCAAGTAATGTTTGGTGAGCAGTGCTCCAAGCTAACGTGGGAAGGTGAAGGCAGCATGTCGGATTAAGTGAGTAAATTGGAAGTAGAAAACGTGACGGGAATGCTATAAGGTGCGGTGTTGGGTAGATTGTCATTGATAAGTGTGCGAACCGTTGGAAAGAGTATTGAGAAAGGGAATTGTGTACGATTTTGTGCAGGAAAGAAGTGGATAAGACACTTGAATGAGTTAAGTTAGTGACTTTATGAGAAATGTTTAGACAATTTAGTCGTGCATTGATTAAGCCAGTGAGAACAGTGGTGTGAGCAGGGTTACTCCTCCCAGTTGGGTGAGGATAACCAGAGTTATGTTTTATGTCTGAACGAACGAGGCAACTAGCGAGGGAATGATATGATTCAGGATGTGTTTAATCTGAATAGGTGAATACTTCACCGATGGGCTTGGAGGTTCCTACTCTTAGTTTCGTTTGAGTACAGGGTGGTGAAGTAGTGAGGATGTGAGAGATGATGAAGAACTATGGTCTATGTGGTCCGAGCAAAAGGGAAATGTTATAGGCATAGATGATTGTTGGGTGGGGTAAGGTTGTGAGTTGTAGGGATACACGGTTGGCCTTGTGCCCATCTGCCAATGTGAGCAAAGGTTTCCTAGTAATTGAATCTCGTGTATAGCGGGGGATTCCGCCAGGTTCCTTCTTAAAGGAAGTAAGGATGCATGAGAAGCCTTAATTAATATTCTATTGTTAAGACCGATCGAATAGGAACAATAGCCTATGAGTTAGAATACCGTAAGAACTGAAGGGGATGCATCCAATGTTCATGTTTCGAATTTATGAGGTGGTTAACTGAGTCAGAAGTGGCATTACCTTGGAGAAATTTCTGTTGTGGCGTGGGCTTGATGCCCGTGTCTTTTCCAATGAGGAATTCCGAGGACAGAATTCTTTTAAGGGGGAGTGTTGTAATAACCCAGTTTCAGAAGGATTAAAAGTTTGGTGGTAAATGTGTAAAAATGGAAAGTTTTATATAAAGGACTTATTTGAAAAGTGTGGAAAATATATATAGGGGCAGATCCCTAGGGTTTTGGTCGCTGCTACTGTTTATGCTGCATTGTTGGCGGCTGAAGGGGGAAATGGAGGGACAGTGAAAGGAAAGCTGGGGCATCGATTCTTCCTTTTGGGGAGACTCCGATTTGGTAAGTAATGATCTCTCATGTTATCATTCTGTATTAAAGCTATTTAGGAAAGCTAAGAGTTGTTCAAGTTCCATGTTTTAGCTGGGTTTGTTGGATAAGAACACTGTGGAGAGTTTTAGTTCCCGATTGGGATTGTAATCTAATGAAATCAATGGACTAGGAACTTGTGTTGTCTAAGGAGTTACAATAGAACATTTTGGGTAAGAATGCTGTGTTAAAATCTCAGCTTACTGGACTCCCTAGGAAGAATTCGAGTGTTGAATCGCATAAGGTTCGTCCCTGTTCGGGGTACCGGGAGTTCGGGGTACCGGGAGTTCGGGGTGCCGGGAGATCGGGGTACCGGGAGTTCGGGGTACCGGGAGTTCGGGGTACCGGGAGTTCGGGGTACCGGGGGTTCGGGGTACCGGGAGTTCGGGGTACCGGGACTGTTGGTTTGGGCTTCGCTTGGGCTTCGTTTGTCAGGCCCGTAGTGTCTAGCCATTGGACCGACGTGTTTAGAATTTAGCTTAAGTCTCTTGAATAAAAGTGATCCAATATGTTATAGATGGGCCTAAATGAGTTATTTGCGACCAAATTAAGAGAGGGACTTAGGATCAGAATTGGAGACGTGCCTAATTGAATTATGAATTAATTCTTAGGTGTACCAGCGTAACAAGACAAGAGGCTAAGAAGAAGATTGTTTTTCAGGTGAGTTCCCTAAACCCTTTTTACGACGCGAAGTGATAAATGTTTCTTTTACTGAGTATGGTTTATCGAGCATGAAAAGTATGAATCGATTTGCATGACTTTCACGAATGATCTTATCTTAAATGAAAGAGATGTTTAGCATGACATTATGAAAGATATGATTTATGAAAAGCATATTTTACATGTTTGCATGAACATATGTGTACACTACGTGGAGTCGGTCTGCACTGTGGGATCAAAGAGAGGTTCTCGGGGTCTTAGGACTCTTGGTTATGTATGATAGACCGGTAGGATGGAATTTGTTTTCATCCTATTCGGTAGAGGGGAATCCGCGGGGATTCCAAGTGGCGAGAAGGGAGTCTGCTGGGGCCCTGATCGCAATATGTTATGTGATCCACAACACAGTGCAGCACCATGATTGATGATGTGTTACAGATTATTTATAAATCTTTAAAATGTTTTCCAACTGTTTATATATGTTGTTTTTTGAGGGAATTCACTAGACCTTTTGGTCTAACCCTCGCTTTCAAAACTAAACCATTTTCAGGTAAGCGTACATCAAGTTCTTCTAATAAGGACTAGGGGAGGAGGCAAAGAGAACTTAGAGCTTAGAGAGGCTCCAGATTATGTTTTGTTTTATTGATTAGACAGTACTCGGCTGTGAGTTTAGAGACTTCCGCTGTAATGCTCTGTTTAGTATGCATAATGATGATGTAAAGACACGTTTAACTAGGTGATTTTGAATGCTTATGATACATTTTGTTTGTTATGAAAAGTGGGACGTTACAGTAAATGACACTATTCACATCTCCGATGGGGTCTTATTTTTCACACTAAATTTAGTGTAATGAATAGTATTACACTATTCATTTACACTACTTTTAAATTAGAGCGTGACCCATTGGAGATGCCCTAAATTACCTTTAAGCATTGAGTCATTTTTTTTAAAAAGAAAGCATAGAGTCATTTAATGCTTTATAGATAAACATTTGATATTTAATTTATTATGGTTATACTTACAAACAAAAACTAGTTTAATCAAAGTTTGGTCTCAAGATAGTTAGAAAAAACACTTCATTAACCTGGTTTTAACCTGTTTTAGTTCAAAATAAAGCCAGCTCTTAATATAAGTTGTGATCCATTTTAATCCTACTTTTTATTTGATTAAATATGATATATTACAAGTTAATAAAAAAACAGAAAAAAAATATTATCCGGTCTAACTCAAAAATACAGAAAAATACAAAAAATTTGTATTACAAGTTAATAAAAAACAGAAAAAAAAATTTGATCATAAAAAAAGAACAAAACAAGTAGAGTAAATTACATAAATCGTCCCTGATGTTTGGTCCCTTTTTGGATATGGTCCGTATTTCGAAAAAATTACACGGATCGTCTCTGAGGTTAGACAAACCGCACGAAATTGGTCCCTCCCTCTAACAGAATCTGTTAACCCCGTTAAGTCAAGGGGTATTTTGGTCTTTTTACATTTATTTTTGTCTTTATTCTAAAAGAAAAGTAAAAAACAAATAATTAAATTAAAATTAACGCCCCCTACACCCACTACCCCCCCCCCCCCCACCCACCCACCCACCCACCCTCCTTCTTCTTCCTCACGACCCCCCACCTCCACCCACCACCTCCGGCCACCACCTACAACCGCCCCTTCCTCACCTTTCTTCTTCCTCACTCTATACATGTAAACCCCATGTATATATACCTGTATATATACCTGTAAAAAAGAGGAAGATGATATGTATGATTGTAAGGCACCTAAATTAAAAAGGAAGAAAAAAGGATGGAAAGAAATAAAATGAGTCCAAGAGAAGCTAGGAAGAATGAAACCAAGGGAGGGAACTGAATACACACATAACAATAATAGTTGGCTTCCATTCAGTTTTTGATGAATCTTATCTCTAAATTAAAAATGATCTCTACCCTTTTTCACTCTTACTTATTTTGTTTTGGAGTAATTTTGATGCATGTGATTTTGATGCTTGTAAAATCCCAAAAATCCTTTTTACTTGCATGTTTTATTAAATTCTGTAACAACCCAATCCAAGACATGCCCAAAACAAGACATATATAATGATATATCGCCAAAACTTGGCCCAAGGTTCACACCATCAAAATAACAAAACTTGGGTTTGCGGAATAACCCTAATACAACTGAGAGTTTCTAATAACAAAAATGTAAAGGAAGTCCTCTAATGCCACGCCATGCCCGCTCTCACGCCTTCTCTTTACCACTAGAGGAACTGCCCTTAACCTGCTTACCTGAAAAGGGTTTCAGTTTTGAAAATGCGAGGGTTAGACCACAAGGTCTAGTGAGATCCCTTAGTTACAGACACACCACATTTATCATTTTAAAACTTTGCGAAACGTAAATCAATATGAAGTTTGGCAAATAACATATGGGACACACCCCCCATAACACATCACACTATGACATATGGGACACACCCCCCATAAGCACCGCATCAGATCGTATGGGACACACCCCCCATATAGCTCACATCATGCATAAGTAACATATATGCACATACATTAAGTAAACACGCTCGTACAAGTAAATAAACAAGTACCATCAAGCTTTGGCTAGAAAAACTCACCTGATTTGCTTACGTCCTTCTCCTACTCTGACTCGCACTTTCAAACGACCTACCTGAGCGAAAGGATGAAAACGCATAAGCCGACTGCATCACTTATCCGGACAAAACCCCTTTTCCGGACAACACCCCTTTTCCGGACAACACCCCTTTTCCGGACGACACCCCTTTTCCGGACAACACCCTTTTTTTCCGGACAACACAATACCCGGACAACTCGATACCCGGACAACTCTATACCAGGACAACTCTCCATTCGGACAACATCACATCCGGACAACTCCTATCCGGACACACACATCCGACTGACGAACACTTACCCGGAAACCTTCATCTGAACAACGTGTCCGGACGTCCAGGGAGGTTTCCGGACGTCGACCTGCTCCCTTTTTGGAGCTGAAATTAACTAAATAGATCGAAATACTCGAAAGGAAGATTTGCAGCAATACCAGAGTCATTAACCTCAAAAGTTCCTGAAATCCTAGCAGCTAAATCACACTACAGGGTCCAAACTCTCCCATTTAGTCTCATAACCCACTTTCAACACCAAAACCCCAAAATAACCATTCTGATAATCAAACCACAGATTCGAGATTAAAATGAGAGTTTACCTGGTGATTTCCTGCTGCAAATTCGAATCCCAAACACACCCTGGCTTTAGATTTCCAAGCACCAAGCTCCTTCTTCTCCAAAAATCACAAGAGCTCCAAAAAAAAACCCTTCTCCCTTTTCTTTCTCCAAAACACAGCCGACACACACACTCTAAATCAGTCAAAATGGAATGTTTCTAGGGTTTTGTGACCATTATATACCTTGTCCTATTTTACAAAATACTACCCTCAACTTCCATTTATAATAAATCCACCACAAGACTTGGAACCATTCCTTTTTGGACACGGTTACTACAACACTCCCCCCTCAAAAGAATTCCGTCCCCGGAATTCCATTCTCGAAAAGATGGGGGTACCTGGTCCTCTTTTCCGATTCCACCTCCCACGTAGCCTCCTTCCCTTTGTGGTATCTCCACTGAACCTTTACTAGACGAACCTCTTTATTCCTCGTCTTCCGGACCTTACTGTCCACGATTTCTATTGGTTCCTCCACGAACGTCAAATTCTTGTCAATACTGACATCCTCCAACGGAATGGCCACATCAGGCTCGGCCAAACATTTCTTCAAGTTCGACACATGAAACGTCGAATGAATTTTGCTTAACTCCTCCGGCAACTCCAACCTGTATGCCACCTCACCCACTCGCTTGGTGATGGCGAAAGGTCCAACGTATCTTGGTTTTAGTTTCCCCCTTTTTCCAAATCGAACTACTCCCTTCCACGGTGATACTTTGAGCATCACTTTATCCCCCACCGCGAATTCAATTGGTTTTCTTCTCTTATTCGCGTACGCTCTTTGACGATCCTGAGCCACTTTCAATCTTTCCCTGATCACATTGATCTTATCGGCAGTTAACTGCACGATTTCCGGTCCTGCCAACTGCTTCTCTCCCACTTCATTCCAGCACAACGGCGTCCTACACTTACGCCCATACAACGCTTCAAACGGAGCCGCTTGAAGACTGGCGTGATAGCTGTTGTTATACGAGAACTCGATCAACGGTAGGTGGGATTCCCACGAACCCTTGAAATCTACCACACATGAACGCAACATGTCCTCCAGGGTCTGGATAGTCCTCTCGCTTTGTCCATCCGTCTGAGGGTGATAGGCGGTGCTCAAACAAAGCCGCGTGCCTAACTCCCTTTGCAGACTCCTCCAGAACGACGACGTGAAGCGACTATCACGATCGGAGATAATGGACGACGGCACTCCATGCCTCGTCACTACCTCGTTGACGTACAATTTGGCCAACCTCTCCAACGAGTCGCTCTCCCGAATAGGTAGAAAGTGAGCCGACTTGGTGAGACGGTCAACTATCACCCATATAGCATCGTGACCCTTCGGGGTCCTTGGTAACTTTGTTACAAAGTCCATGGTAATACAGTCCCACTTCCACACTGGAATCTCTAAGGGCTGCATTTCTCCATACGGCCTTTGGTGCTCTGCCTTGACCTTCAAACAGGTTACACAACGCTCCACAAAGTACGCGACATCTTTCTTCAACCCCGGCCACCAATACAGTTGCCTCAGGTCTCGATACATCTTATTAGTACCCGGGTGAACAGAATATCGCGACTTATGCGCTTCTTCTAAGATCCGCTCACGCAGACCTCCCAACTTAGGAACCCACACTCGGTTTCCAAAACACCTCACCCCACTCTTTTCACACTTCAAGGATGTCACATAGCCGACAATCCTCTCACTTTTCCACTTCTCCTCTACTAGAGCTTCCTCTTGAAATTTCCTGATCTCGTCGAATAGATTAGGAACCATTTCAATCCGAAAGGCCACCACTTTCGTTGGCTCTCTTCTTTCTTTCCGACTCAAGGCGTCGGCCACGACGTTCGCTTTACCTGGATGGTAAAGGATCTCGCAATCATAATCACTCAACAACTCCACCCAACGACGCTGTCTCATATTCAGCTCTTTTTGATCAAACAAATGCTGGAGACTCTTATGATCAGAATAAATCTGACACTTAACCCCGTACAAGTAGTGCCTCCAAATCTTTAGCGCGAAAATCACCGCCGCTAACTCCATATCATGCGTAGGATAATTCTTCTCGTGCTCCTTCAACTGACGGGATGCATAGGCAATCACCCTTCCGTCTTGCATCAAAACGCACCCTAGCCCCAACTTGGACACATCACTGTAGATTACAAATCCTTCGGTTCCATTAGGCAAGGATAGAACCGGAGCACTACTCAACTTGTCTTTCAATTTGCTGAACGCCTCCTCTTGGGCCTTAGTCCACACAAACTTAGAATTCTTTTTGGTTAAAGCAGTCAACGGCGTAGCTATCCGAGAAAAGTCCTGAATGAACTTCCGGTAGTAGCCTGCTAACCCAAGAAAACTTCTCACCTCCGATGGCGATCTCGGGGTCTCCCACCCCTTAATGGCCTCAACTTTAGCCGGGTCTACCTTGACACCATCTTCCGACACCACGTGTCCTAAAAATTGGACTTCTTTAAGCCAAAACTCGCACTTAGAGAATTTCGCAAACAACTTCTCTCGTCGCAACAGGTCTAGCACTAAGCGAAGATGCTCTCCGTGCTCACTTCCAGATTTGGAATAAATGAGGATGTCGTCGATGAACACAATCACACATTTGTCTAACAGCGCACTACACACCCGATTCATCAGATCCATGAATACCGCCGGAGCATTAGTCAACCCGAAGGGCATGACTAAGAACTCGTAATGCCCGTACCTCGTACGAAAAGCCGTCTTCGGCACATCCTCTTCCCTTACTTTCAACTGATGATAGCCAGATCTCAGGTCTATCTTCGAGAAGAATTTCGCTCCTTGCAACTGGTCAAACAAATCGTCGATCCTCGGGAGCGGGTACTTATTCTTGATCGTCACCTTGTTGAGCTCGCGATAATCAATGCACATTCGCATCGATCCGTCCTTCTTCTTGACAAACAGTACCGGTGCTCCCCAAGGTGACGAACTAGGGCGTATGAACCCCTTATCCAACAACTCTTGCAACTGAGTCATCATCTCCTTCATCTCTGCCGGTGCCAACCGATACGGCGCACGCGCTATCGGTGCCGCGCCGGGCATCAAATCAATTTTGAACTCGACTTGTCGATCCGGGGGTAAACCCGTCAGGTCATCCGGAAATACCTCCGGAAACTCACTCCCCACCGGGACGTCTTCTAGACTTTTCTTCTCCTTTTTAGCGTCTAACACATATGCTAGAAAACCCTGACACCCCTTTTCTAAACAATGCCTCGCCTTCATCACCGTGATGAGACAGGACTTACGTTCACGCCTATCCCCATAGATCACTACCTCGGACTTATCCGGCAATGCGATACGTATCATCTTCTTATTGCACAAAATGCTAGCATCATTACTAGCCAACCAATCCATTCCTACCACAACATCAAACTCTCCCATACCCATCGGGTATAGGCGCAAGGGAAAAGTATGACCCTCTACTTCCATACTACACCCCTCATACACCTCCTTCACCAAGACGCAACTATCGTCTGCAATTTCAACCTCAAAACCACACTCTAACCTTTTAGGCATCACAGACAGACACTGAGCAAAGGTCGGCGATACAAACGAACGGTTTGCACCCGAATCAAACAACACTTTAGCAAGCTTCGAATTAACAAGAAATGTACCTGATACCACGTCAGGCTCATCAGCCGCCTCTTCCGCTGACATGTGAAAAGCCCTAGCCCTCACTCGGCCTGGTTCCACCTTCTTTTCTCCACCTCTTCCTCCTTGACCCCCTCCCGAACCACCAGAAGATCCCTTCCTCAACTGCGGGCAATCAGGTTTGATATGATCCGGAGAGCCACACTGGTAACACGTTCTCGGGCTAGAACATTCCCGCGCCATGTGCCCCAGTTTTCCACACTTATAACAACCATCAGGTTCAAAGCAATCTCCACGGTGCACTTTATTACACTTCCCACACGGTCTGTCACTGAACCTCGGTCCCCCCCGCAACTCGGGTCTAGAGGTCTTAGATCTCTTCACATCCCGCACGGGTCCATCCCACTTCCTCTTATCCACACTCCTTTCTGACGTCTGTCGGTTCTTTTCCTTCTCGGTAACTCTGCCACATCGACCGCCGCTTGAAACGTCGCGGGGCCACGGTTCTGCACTAGCTCTCTTATACTGCTCTTCAGTCCCCACACATACCTTTCAACTCGTCTTTCCTCAGTAGGTACATAAACTTCAGCGAAACGTGCCTTTTCAATGAACTTAGAAGTGTATTCTTGCACAGACATCGACCCCTGCTCAAGTCCCATAAACTCCTCTTCCAATCTCTTCCTTGCCGCCAACGGGCAAAATTGGGCTAGGAACCTTCCAGTGAAAGTTTCCCACGATGTCTTCTTTGCCACTTCCGAGCCTTTACCTCCTGTTTCCACATCCCACCAAAAGATAGCATTTGCCTTCAGCATTGACATGGCAAACAGCGCCTTGTCTCCTTCAGCACACTTACTTGTGTCAAACGCTAGCTCCATCTCCCGAACCCACCTCATTGCTAACACCGGGCCACGTTCCCCACTGAAAGATGGAGGCTTGCAAGACATAAAGGTTTTGAAGGTACACCCCTTAACAGACTTTGACTCTCCTGTCACAAATGGGGTCACTTGGGAGTGGCTCCCCACCTCAGTTGTAGGTAATTTGGATGCTTCAGCCTCAGTTTCTTTCACACTTTCAGTTTGCCCTTCCGATGTCGACCCAGTACGATGCTTCAGCAATGCCTGCAAAGTCTCTTGCAGTTTACCCATTTCAGCAGTAAACTTTTCTTCCGTCACAAAAGCCTGGTTGCGGTCCAGACTCGGACCCTCTTTCCCTGAAGCGGTACTCTCAGATTGGGTCGGCTTGCGTACCTCCGGTGCTCCCGCACTCTTAGCCCGACGGACGGTCGGCGCCTTTTTCTTACCTCTGGTCGCCATCCCGCTATTCCCAGTCTGGGTGGCAGCTCGTCGGGGTGCTCTTCCCCGACCCCTTCCACGGCCTCCGCCTCTCCCGTGGGTAGCCGGTTGTCTCGGAGAACCCACCGATCCACCCTCCAAAATCTCCTCCACGCGGATTTCCCTCGCCGGCACAGACTTACTCCTCAAACTCCGTTCTGACATTTCAACTACTGTAACATTACACAAAATATAGATTAACAACCGCCCCAAAGTAACAAGGCAAGAGTGATCCCCGTCATGTACCTGTAAATTCACAATTACACTGGCCAGGTGTAATCCTGAACTTACCTTACATGATAGTTTTCACCACCCTATTATGTACGCATCCCAGTGAGGTCTCCCTAGGCCTTCCTATTTTCTCAGTTGTACTCTACAGTTTACGTTTAGGCCCATCCGGTCACCTAAATCCCTTAAACTACGGCTCTGATACCATTTGTAACAACCCAATCCAAGACATGCCCAAAACAAGACATATATAATGATATATCGCCAAAACTTGGCCCAAGGTTCACACCATCAAAATAACAAAACTTGGGTTTGCGGAATAACCCTAATACAACTGAGAGTTTCTAATAACAAAAATGTAAAGGAAGTCCTCTAATGCCACGCCATGCCCGCTCTCACGCCTTCTCTTTACCACTAGAGGAACTGCCCTTAACCTGCTTACCTGAAAAGGGTTTCAGTTTTGAAAATGCGAGGGTTAGACCACAAGGTCTAGTGAGATCCCTCAGTTACAGACACACCACATTTATCATTTTAAAACTTTGCGAAACGTAAATCAATATGAAGTTTGGCAAATAACATATGGGACACACCCCCCATAACACATCACACTATGACATATGGGACACACCCCCCATAAGCGTCATACCATCATATATGGGTCACACCCCCCATAAGCACCGCATCAGATCGTATGGGACACACCCCCCATATAGCTCACATCATGCATAAGTAACATATATGCACATACATTAAGTAAACACGCTCGTACAAGTAAATAAACAAGTACCATCAAGCTTTGGCTAGAAAAACTCACCTGATTTGCTTACGTCCTTCTCCTACTCTGACTCGCACTTCCAAACGACCTACCTGAGCGAAAGGATGAAAACGCATAAGCCGACTGCATCACTTATCCGGACAAAACCCCTTTTCCGGACAACACCCCTTTTCCGGACAACACCCCTTTTCCGGACGACACCCCTTTTTCGGACAACACCCTTTTTTCCGGACAACACAATACCCGGACAACTCGATACCCGGACAACTCTATACCAGGACAACTCTCCATTCGGACAACATCACATCCGGACAACTCCTATCCGGACACACACATCCGACTGACGAACACTTACCCGGAAACCTTCATCTGAACAACGTGTCCGGACGTCCAGGGAGGTTTCCGGACGTCGACCTGCTCCCTTTTTGGAGCTGAAATTAACTAAATAGATCGAAATACTCGAAAGGAAGATTTGCAGCAATAACAGAGTCATTAACCTCAAAAGTTCCTGAAATCCTAGCAGCTAAATCACACTACAGGGTCCAAACTCTCCCATTTAGTCTCATAACCCACTTTCAACACCAAAACCCCAAAATAACCATTCTGATAATCAAACCACAGATTCGAGATTAAAATGAGAGTTTACCTGGTGATTTCCTGCTGCAAATTCGAATCCCAAACACACCCTGGCTTTAGATTTCCAAGCACCAAGCTCCTTCTTCTCCAAAAATCACAAGAGCTCCAAAAAAAAACCCTTCTCCCTTTTCTTTCTCCAAAACACAGCCGACACACACACTCTAAATCAGTCAACATGGAATGTTTCTAGGGTTTTGTGCCCATTATATACCTTGTCCTATTTTACAAAATACTACCCTCAACTTCCATTTATAATAAATCCACCACAAGACTTGGAACCCTTCCTTTTTGGACACGGTTACTACAAATTCCGGGTTTGACATCTACACCATATTACAACTATCTTTTACGATGGTTGATTAGCAGCCTTCAATATATGGTTTTGTATGTTTGTCAAAACATGCACACACATGTATATATACATGGGGTTTACATGTATAGAGTGAGGAAGAAGAAAGGTGAGGAAGGGGCGGTTGTAGGTGGTGGCCGGAGGTGGTGGGTGGAGGTGGGGGGTCGTGAGGAAGAAGGAGGGTGGGTGGGTGGGGGGGGGTAGTGGGTGTAGGGGGGGTTAATTTTAATTTAATTATTTGTTTTTTACTTTTCTTTTAGAATAAAGACAAAAATAAATGTAAAAAGACCAAAATACCCATTGACTTAACGGGGTTAACAGATTCTGTTAGAGGGAGGGACCAATTTCGTTCGGTTTGTCTAACCTCAGGGACGATCCGTGTAATTTTTTCGAAATAGGGACCATATCCAAAAAGGGACCAAACATCAGGGACGATTTATGTAATTTACTCAAACAAGTAATATTTTATCCGGTCTAACTCAAAAAAAAAGAACTAATAAAGTTAGAATTTATAATGTCATAATTCTTGTCACACCCGTTGCAAATTAGGGGCCGTTTACAAAACGCTTACCCGGGTAAGTACTTACCAAGTTACATTAGCTTACCAGATGAATATGGCAAGGACCAAGAATCTTACCCGGTAAGAGCGAAAGCAAGAACCGAGAGTCTTACCCGGTAAGTGAGTGCGACGACTCTTACCACGGTTAGCGCTTACCGGGTAAATTGTTGCATACGATGCCATTTTGGTGGACTAAAGTCTTACCCGGAAAGTAAGTGATAGTGTTGAATTTTCCGGTAAGCACTTACCCGGGTAAATGATTAGGTAAACGACCCCTTAATGTCCCTACAAACTTTAATCAAGTTGACTTAATCAGCCAAACATCTAATACCCAATGTTCTAAAAAACTCGCTGCACAACCGCCATGACACCAAGACTTGTCTCTCACACCACGTTAAGCCCATGGCACGCCATGACCTAATGAGCAGTTTTCGTAATGCGATATTTGATTTTTATTTACGTTTTTAATGTCTTATTTGCAAGTTTTTTTTATAATATATAACCTAATTTAACTTGCTTATTACTATTGACTCATTGAGTAACACTACAAAACATATGTTTTTATATATAATATAATATAGAGTAAATTACACTTTTGGTCCCTGTGGTTGCCAGCTACTATCAAGACTGGTCCATATTTCAAAGTAATTACAAAATCAGCCATTATGGTTTCTTTTTTATTTCAATGTTGGTCCCTGTATGGTTGCCAGCTACTAAATCCATCCATCTGCCGTGAAGTGTTGCATCAATCCAGGGGCAAAATGGTCCAAACCCATTTAACCCATTTCACCTCTGTTACCCCCATACGCATCTGATTTCAATTAAGAAACCATCGATCCCCAAAATTCTTTGCCCTACTTTTCGATTTTCTTCTCTTCGAACAGAGGATTCGTCTGTGTTTATGTGTATCGTCTTCATCAGCACCATCACCGGCAACTGAACCTTCCTTCTCCTCCGATGACCAACCGGCAACTGAACCTCTCCTCCCCCTCCGGCCTTCTTCTTCGATGTCAGCCCCTCCCCCAGCGGTAGTCTTCGAACAAAAAATCGAACAGAGGATTCGTCTGTGTTTATGTGTTTGATTTTGTGGTGGTGAGGATTATGCCGATGGCGTCGACCATTCGTCCTTCTCTCTCATCGTTCGCCACTTCTCGTTTTTGTCCTACTATCTCCATGGCCAATTCTTCTTCGCGTTTCAATTCGCTTCACTTTTCTTCCAATGGTATGAATATGGATATGGATATGGATAGGTTTTGTATTTTTTTTGTTGAATTTTGTGTTTTAATTGTTGTGTATGTGGAATTGTGGATCATATAAGGTTATTTGTTAATTTTGTGGTTTGAATTCAGTTAATTAGTTTTAGTTTTTGCTTAAGAATTGATGAGTTTTAGTGCATTTTGTGCAAATTTTTTATCGTTATATACGATTTGTGGTTGAGAACATGTAGGGATGTATTTGAGCTTGAAAATTTGAAGAGAATTGAGAAGGAGATGGATTCGAGCTGAATTGATTCACTGTTCTCTTGTTATCTTGACAACCAAAGCACCCTCATGCAGATCAAATGAAGGTTGGAAGCATGTGTCCATGTATAGCAAACTAGCTAATAATCGAAGGAAGTGAAAATCTCAGAGTTTCATGGGGATCGATGGTTTCTTAATTGAAATCAGATGCGTATGGGGGTAAAAGAGGTGAAAGGGGTTAAATGGGTTTGGACCATTTTGCCCCTGGATTGATGCAACATTTCACGACAGATAGGCATGGCAATTTGATCCGACCCGGTGGGGAACCCGGTTCACCCGACCCGACCGGGGCCGGGGATTCCCCGCCAAACCGGGTACCGGGGCCGGGGAAACCCGTTAGTTGAAAACCGGGGCCGGGTTGACCACCCCCGACCCGCCCCGGACCCGGTATATATATTAATAAAAATATATATATATATTTATTAATATATAATCAATTTTAATATGTTACAAGACATGAAATTTTTCTTGGGCATTACGTCGAACAGTGAGACAGCGATCTGAGACTGACCAAGTTTCAAGTATGTATTGAGGAGGTGGTTGGTGACAAACCTCGTGGAAGAACACCCAGACGTGATTATCAAAGAATGGAGTTGTTGAACAAGTGAGAGTGAGTGGATTTGTATGCATGATTTGAGGAGGTAGGAGTAGAGAGATGGATCCAAATATATGTGTGAAGTGAAGGTCCTGAATGCTTCATTGATTGTTTCCAAAAAAACACAAACGGGTCGGGGAACCGGGTCCAAACCGGGGATGGGTCTTTGACTGGGTATTGACCAATAGTTGATCGGGGCCGGGTTGGGAATCCCCGTACCCGCCCGGGGCCGGGGCCAGGGGTTATTATTACAAACCGGGGCCGGGGATGGGGAACCCCGCCCCATACCCGCCCCGTTGCCATGCCTAACGGCAGATGGATGGATTTAGTAGCTGGCAACCATACAGGGACCAACATTGAAATAAAAAAGAAACCATAATGGCTGCTTTTGTAATTACTTTGAAATAGGGACCAGTCTTGATAGTAGCTGGCAACCACAGGGACCAAAAGTGTAATTTACTCTATAATATATGAATTAGAAATTTGACGCCATAAGTCACGCATTGAAAATGTCATGGCTTCATCATGACTCCTTTTTCTTCTTTAAAATTTTATAATAATAAAACACATAGATGACAAAAATTGGGCTTTTAACCGTCTAGGTTTCGATTATAACCACACTGCTATGGAAAAAAAATGTAACAACTGAAACAAGAGTAAAAAATTTAGTGTCGATTTCAGTCTTATATTTCCCACAATTTATTTTTCTCTTACGATTCATATTTAGAAATCAAGGAATTGGTAGTTATCAGAATACAATGGAAAGATTCATTTAGCGAAGGGTTTGCTTGCATAACGAGTGTTACTTATTTTACCGGATGTGTATAATAATGATTAAGAATCGTATTTGTTAAGAATAATAGCAAAGACCAAGAATTATACCTGGTAAGTAAGGGAGAAGACTTCTACCCGGTAAACTTTTATCAGAGAAAAAAAACTTACCAAAAATCAATTTTGATGGCCGAAAATATTACCCGATAAGGTAAGATTTGCATTGAGTCGGTGGACCTTTAAGATGAATCAAAAGCTCACAAAGTCGCCCGAGGTGTTTTTAGCCAAATTCCACCATTACGAGGGATTTTGAGTTGTTTGGTTGATTTCTAGGGAATTTTGAAGTTTTTTGATTGATTTTGAGTGTTCTTTTCTAGTTTTTTTATTGATTTGAAGTGGCTTTTTGGTTGATTTCAAGGGGATTTTTCAGTTTTTTAGTTGATATTCCTTCTATTTTTAATATCCCGGAACACCGCTCAAAGTTTAACAGATGCACCTTTTATACCAAAAAAAACTTTTACTTGCGAAAATATGTTGAGAAGGTGCATGAAATCCCGCTCGGGCCTTCATAAAGTCTGCCCCTATAAGGTTGTAAATAAGGGTGGTGAATTTTGCCGCTAAACGCTTGCCCGATAAGACGTTTGATAAATGACCACTTAATTAATTGTTCTTCAAGATGAACATAAAAATTGGGCCTTTTTGCCCGGTCCTAATAAACCGGTCTCTTAACCGGTAAAAAAAACATATAATTGGACTTAATAGATCATGCCTTATTTGATTCCAATTTGTCTTCTTTACGGTTTCGACTGGTCCAATTAGGGTCGTCCCTGGAGAGGATAGTACGGGCGCATTGTCCAGGGCCCGAAAATATTAGGGGCTTAAATGTTTTTCTTCAGTATATAATAGTAGTCAAAAGATTAATATATTAAAGATATCTAAAAATTGTAGCATATAATAAGAAGCAAAAAAACTAATAGATAATAAGGGCCTAAAAATATATTAACTAATTACATAAGAGAAGAAAATCAAAAAAAGTTAATTGACATTTGTTATATGTTATTTCTTATTGTCTATCCAATTTTTATTGGCTATTGTAAATTTTTGTTGGATATTTTTATCTATTTATGTTTCTATTGACTATTGCTATTTGTTTATGTTGTTTGTGTAATTGCTTTTATTTGTTATTGCTATATGTTTTTGTTGAATATTTTCATCTATTTATGATTCTGTTGACTATTGATATTTGCAATTGTTTTTTTTCAATTGATTTACTTGGTTATTGTTATATATTTTTGCTTCTACAGATGATATTGTATTATTGTTTAACGATCTATCTATTGTTACGACGTGTTACATGGTTTTGTGATTAACTGATAGGGAAACTGATATAGGTCCACAAAGTGGCAACAATGTTCGCACAGTGGCAGTGCAAGTAATCAAGTGGTAGTATACCAATGATCGTTTCCACATAGACTGAACTACCGAGAATCTGGGAATTTTTATGAACTTTTTTTTAGAGGAAAACTCCAGGAAAATTTAAGAAGGCAAAAAAGGAATACAAGCGTTCAAGGCAAAAGCCCAACCCAGGCCAAACGGCAAAGCAAAAAAACTTGGTAACAACACCATACCAAGCAACAATCAACCAAAACAAACAAAGATTATACGAACAATACAAGCTCCAGAAATAAATAACAGCCCATCGCCTCCAAAAGCCACGCTAAAAGCACCACTCATGATTCATTATCATTCAAGGGGATCTTCCGAATCATAGTCTTCCAAGCAACCCGCAACAAAACAAGCTCCACAATATCCTTCGCAAGCTGCTCCTCCGAACGTCTTTGATTCCGAAATAATCTACGATTTCGTTCCCGCCAGATGTAGTAAACAGTAGCGGATAGAGATAATTTCTGAGCCGTGGACCGTAACTTCAACGAACCATCCGCCAGGACATTAAGAATACCATCCCAATCTTCTCGGAAACCATACATATTGGCTTCACACTTGACCCGCCTCCAAACCCTCACTGAGAAAACACATCCAAAGAAGAGGTGATTGTGAGAATCCGGGCAGTCCCCACAGAAAATGCATTGTAAATCGGGAGGATCATGTTTCCAAAGACCAATCCGATCCTGTGTTGGCAGTCTCTGTAAACAAGCACTCCACATACAGAATGCATGTTTCGGAATATAACCTTTAAACCACACAAATTTGTACCAAGGGGCCGTAGGATACAACTCCTCCATGGACCGCCAAGCATTACTTACCGTAAATTCCTGTAGCATATCATTTGGCCCCTTCCATAAAATCCGATCACCAATCGAATCCTGAATTATTGGAATTGTATGTGACCCTAGTTCAGGCCATCTTTCAGTCCACGGTAAAGGCCAGTCCCCATTGATGGTATCCAAAACGTCTCGAACTGTCGAATTCAGCGAAAAGCCACCAGCACTAAAATTGCGATAATAAATGTGCTCGGCAAAAGCCCCACATTCAACCCAGGTGTCCTCCCATGCGTTAGATGATCTGCCATCACCTATAGAAGAGAAAAAAAAGCGCCTAACATGTTTGCGCAAATCTAGCATTTTACGGAAAACCCACGACCAAGCTGGTCTTACCCGGACGGACCATAAAGAAGAGGTGCGTAAATAATGGAACATAACCCACCTGACCCAAAGAGAATTACGACGGCATAAAATATCCCACACATGTTTCGTGACAAGAGCACGGTTCCACACACCCAGACGACGAAGACCAAGTCCTCCACATTCCATAGGTTTACAAATATCCTGCCATGCCACTCGACATTTACCGCGTGAGGAATCACCTTGAGACCATAGGAAGTCCCGACAAATAGATTCTAGTTCATGAATAATACCAGACGGGAAAACGAAAACCGACATCCAGTAAAGCTGCAAAGACTGGAGCACAGAGATAATTAATTGACGGCGCCCACCATACGAAAGAAATTTAGACTTCCAGTTATGAATTCGGAGCTTAACTTTACTAATCAAGGGCCCGAAGTCGCTGACTTTCAACCGAACTGGGGATAGAGGGACCCCAAGATACCGGATGGGGAACACCCCCGATCTGAAAGGTAAGCAGTTCATAATCAATTGTTTTGTGTCCTCAGGAACATTACCAAAGAAAACCTCACTTTTAGCAATACTAGGAGCGAGTCCCGATCTAACACGAAATATCTCTAAAGCTTTCTTTAAGATCTCCACCGAAGCGAGGTCACCACGTGTAAACACGAACAAGTCGTCAGCAAAGCACAATTGGGTAATGCCCATCTCATGCAACCCCCTATGGTAACCAAAAGAATCAGCTTCCTCAATACAATGCTTTAAGATCATGGAAAATCCTTCCATAATAAGGGTAAAAAGGTAGGGGAAATAGGATCACCTTGCCTTATGCCCCGAGCGCCTTTGAAAAAACCCTCTGAACTGTCATTAACAACAACTGAGAACGACGATGTGTGAAGCATCTCCTTAATCCAGTTACAAAACACCGGATGAAACCCAAACCCTTGCAACATATGCAAGATGTAGTCCCAACTCACCGTATCGTACACCTTTTGAATGTCGATCTTAAAAGCACAACACGGATATCCAGAATTCAATTGGTAGCCCGACACGAGTTCATGCGCCATCAGAATTTTATCAGATATGCGCCTACCAGGACTAAACGCAGATTGTGCAGAGCTAACCAGCTGGTCCAAATAGCCTTTCATACGGTCCGAGATTAATTTGCTAATACACTTATAAATAACCGAGCAACAAGATATAGGCCGAAAGTCAGTTATCTTGGAAGCGTTCGGAACCTTCGGGATTAAGCAAAGAAGGGTGTGGTTCACTACTTTTGCGATATGGCCAGAGTAGAAGAAATTGTGAACCGCCAATAACAGATCATTTCCAACCACCTGCCATGCCGCCTTGAAAAAATTCGCAGAAAACCCATCAGACCCAGGAGCTTTATCGTTTCCAATACTAAACATTGCAGATCGAATTTCCTCATCCGTGATAGGTCTGATCATATGGAGCGCTTTAGAGAGAACCAGCTTATGTTCGAAAAAGTGGGAAGGCATAATGGGATCAACATTCAAGTCAGATTCGCCAAGAATCCCTTGAAAGTGAGAAACAAAGAGCTTACCAATATCATCATCGTACACAAACACCCCGTCCAAACCACAAACCGATCGTATAAAATTTACACTACGACGCTCCTTAACCACCTTATGAAAAAACTTAGTGTTCCTGTCTCCTACGTTGAGCCATCGTACATTTGCCCGTTGACGAAGCACGGTTTCTTCATCAATACATGCCTGCTGGTAGGCCATCATAAGGTGCGCAAGATCCTCAATCAGATCAGCATTAGAAGGGTCACTATCAACAGCAAGTTGGATTGCATCTAACTCAAACTTTAGGGTCTCCACTTTTTTTGATAAATCACCATATGAAGCTTTCATCCGACGTAACGCTGGTTTTAGAAGTTTAAGTCGACAAAGAAGCTTGTGCATGAAAGATCCGTGTACCTCCAAACCCCACACATTAGCCACCGCCGTCATGAAATCAGGGTGCGAAGCAACAACGTTATCAAATTTGAAGCCTTTACGCTTTTTGCGGGGCACACCCCTGAACGAGATGATACCTGGGACATGATCAGAAAGACCTCGTGGCAGGAAAGACACGGAGGCATCTCCAAATCTATCACAAAATTCCGTATTGCCAAGGATTCTATCAAGCTTACGGCAAATACCATTACCTCCTCGCGGCTTTTGATTCCAAGTAAATTGGATGCCCGTATAAGGAATGTCGAACACCTCAACATCCTCAATGCATAGGAAAAAAATCTTCCATATCCGAGTTACGGCGCGAAGACCCACCAAACCCATCATGGGGAAAAAGCATAGAATTAAAATCCCCCATAAGAATCCATGGGTTACTTCCAAGAAGGACCTTAGATTTTCGTAATCCCGACCATAAAAGACGTCTTGCCACCTCGTCGTTCGATCCATAAACCACAGTGAGAAAAATAGGGTGAGAGGTACCCCGTAGCCGAACAAGACAGTGAAAATATTGTCCATGGCTTTCAAGCAAATTTAGATCAAGCACTTGAGGATCCCAAGCAATTAGAATCCTTGTTCCAGAAATCGAGCACGCAACATTAGACACCCAATTCCATCTTCCAAAAACTCTGTCACAAACGCTCACTACGACGTCCTTGTTTAAGTGACTTTCAACAATAGAGCATAAAGACAACCCATTCAAAGCGATAAACGATTTGACCTCTTGTTGTTTAATCCGGGACGATAATCCCTGGATGTTCCAGCATGCAAACTTAATCATTACGTACCTTGAGGTTGTAGCGAGAGCGAGGGTTGTGGTTCGGTTTAGAAAACGTACGGAGGGACTTCAAAAACTGCCAACATCAGCGAAACCGAGGTTGGGCCAGGGGGCATTGACGAAGAAAACCCATCACCCTGTGGTGGTCTATCATTATCCAAGTACTTTGAGGAGCCACCCGTAGAGGAATGTAGCGAGAGCGAGGGTTGTGGTTCGTGCTTGGAGAGCCCCACATCTGCATTCAAAGAAGAAAACTCAAAATTCACGTGTTTACCAGTGCCTTCATCTTGCCTGCGAGATCCTCCTTTTCTTTCCGAGGCATATCCCTAGTAGATTTATTTTGTTTTTTGGCCTCCAAATTCTACGCTTAACACGCACAAACCCCTCATCATCCACTGCAGCCTGATTACCTTTTGCTTTTTCAGCTCTTGCCACTTCTGCCCGCACACAGGCACCCGTTTTGTGACCAAAAACACAGCAGTGTCCACATTGGAGTGGTACCCAAAGATATTCCACACGCACCTTCACAGATTCATCCTTGCCTCCAGTAAGACTTGGTATACTGACTTCAACTTCCCTTTTGAGTTCCCACACCGCCCAAATCTCAATTAGAACCTTTGCAAAACCAGGCCTTCCCCACGATTTCTCACACATCTCCATCGTGCAGGAGTCCATCTGTTTAGGAACACCCAGGGCACTTGCAATTCTACTTATACCCTCCCTATTAAAAGCAACGAGAGGCACATTATGTAACTTAACCCAAAGAGGGCAGGTTGTATGGGCAGGTTTTACAAGCCCCTTTGTGGGGTCCCATGGGAAGACAAAGACAGGAACACCCTTGACCATTAAAGGACCCTTTTCAATCACTTGTAAGCATCCCCCTTCGTCATTAAATCGAAAGAAAAAAAAATACCGTTTTCGTTCATCATGGCATCCTTAAAACCAAACTTATTCCAAGCCGTTTTGACAAACCGATGGACAAGAGGAAAGTGGAGAGTAGGACCTAGGAAATACCCGAAAACAGTAGAATTAAACGACTTGCTGGCCTCCTTTGCAAGAGCACGTGGAATTTCCACTTTCGAGGCTTTCTTGTCTTCTAACGGGAAGAATTGCAGAGAGTTCGACGATGGGGACCCCACCACCGATGCGAAGTTCCGCTTTAGAATCTCTACATTCCCATAGGTAAGGTCATTTCCATTTGAAAGACGATCAAACACAGAGGTTCTAGTGGTCTGCAAAGGATCAAAATGGGTATCCTTTGGCATATTCCCAACTGCATGGGGATCTGACGTACCCTCCCTAAAAGCAAGCTGCTGCACGTTGGAACTATGCAAAACCCTAGCCGAACCATTACCGGCCCCTGCCATTTCTTCGGGGGTCAAGCTTGTACCTGACGACGGACCCATACCACAAAAGGCGACAAAGCTCCCCTTGGAACCAGGACCAGATCTGAAGCCACGGCACAGAATCACTGAAGGTTCTCCCGGATACTTTAAGCGCAAGTAACGAAGACCTAGGTTGCCCTAGGTGCTGAAACTTGCAAGTAACCGGAAAAAAGTTCAGTAACGACCGTGGAAACACAAACATGTCGAGGAGAAACAAGACGAGATCGCTAAGAAGTTGATTAGCTCATAATAAAATTTAAGAACATAGTAGAAGTAAATGAATACTTGCATAAACATGAAACGAAACTGTCGCCACAGCGGTGAGACAGTGTAGAGAAATTCTATTACTTGAAAGTAAATACAAGAAATTATGCTAGAAAATAAAAACTTCTCTTCTGCGCCATATCTTCTTAGAGGGAATTTGAAGCTTGGAACGGTATGTCTTGAGTGTAAGCACAAAGCTTCAATTTATAGGAGGTGAAAAGATAAGATGCTGATCCTTTTATCCCTTAGAGAAAAACTTCATACAATCATTTAGGCACAAGGAGCTTTCTTCTTCTATTCATGTTAAAACCTCAGATCTTCTTTCAACTTGACAAGCTCCATGTAAGAAAAAATACCCCTTAAAAATATTATCCAAATCTTCCTTGGATTTGCTCGCAATGGCCAGTTTATGGTCACAATTCCAACAAGGACGATTTTTAGAATAAAATTAAATATTTGTATTTCATCACATATTAAAAACATTTTAGAAAAAAAGAAGGAGAAAGAAGCAAAGTGGGTATACAATTGACACAAAAATAAGAGTATAAGAGTTGTCATTAATCAATAAATTTTCCATTCTAAATGTATTCAGTAATATCTTTTATATATGTCATGTTTGAATACATTTAATCCTAAGTCCTAACATCTTACTTTAGTAGAATAAGAAAAGAAGGAAAATGAAATTCAAATACTGTAACACGTCGAATTTTCCATTATGTAATGTTTTGATACAAAGGGGTTCAAAAAAAAGATTAGTCAAGATTTAGGACTAATTTTGAATTGTAAAACTTCAGGGTAGATTTTGTCAATTGTTGAAAGTTGGTTTGCATTTAAAGATTGAGTCGGCTTGGAATTAAGATAATATCTTATTTGGGTGCTTGAAATCGGTCTATCAAAGAAGAGAAGGAAAAAGTTTCTAGAATCCAAAATTGGCTACGGTAAGAGCTGAATTCTGATTCTCAATCCAATCTTTTAGAAATCAATAATCAGATTAAGCTGATTTGATTTGGTATTGGTTAGTTGGTGAAAGATTGAAGGTGAAATCAATTGGAATTGCAGTCTGTATTCGAGTTCATAACCCAGGTGAGTTCATCTTTCTTAAAAGCAATGTTTTCATTAAATTAAGCAGTAAGATGTTAGTACTAACGGTATTGGGGGTGAATGGATACTTGCAAAATAAGTTGGATGGAACATATTTTGATCTGGGTTGGATTTTGCTGGGCAGGTCGAAGGTATCCGGGTAAGTCTGTAGTGTCCGGTAAGTTTCATATCGGTAGTGTCCGGTAAAAGTATTAAGAGTGAAATCGTCCGGTAAGCACATAGTTTCCGGATAAATAGTTACTGGATGGTATCCGGATTTCTTTGGTTTCCGGAAGCCATCCGTATTGTATGTGTTCCCGGATTCTGATGGTTTCCGGGTATGAGTTCCAGACAAATGACCGGATAGTATTGTATCCGGATACTTCTGATGTTCCGGATATTTTGGAAGTTCCGGATACTTCTGATGTCCGGTCACTTCTGATGTTCCGGATATATATGAGTTTTCCGGATAGTTCCGGATTTGGGTTCCGGATAAGGGATTTTAGCGGAACCCCCGTGCTAAGTCGCCGAAGAGGGGAAAATTGAGAATATGATATGAAATGTTTTGTGCGTTCGAAGAAATATGCACGTATGTTAGTAAGTGTAATGGAGCCATAGGCACTGGCATTATTTGTAACGTGGAATATGCATAAAGTAAATTGTAATTCTCGTTGACCTGAAATGAGGAATAGGCATAAAGTAAATTGTAATTCCTATTTTGTAAGGTGATGAGAAATAGGGAATAGGCATAAAGTAAATTGTAATTCCCATTTCGTATTGTGATGTGAAACATGGAATAGGCATAAAGTAATTTGTAATTTCCGTTGACGTGTAATAAGGAATAGGCACAAAGTAAATTGTAATTCCTATTTCATAGTGTGACGTGAAACGTGGAATAGGCATAAAGTAAATTGTAATTCCCATTGACGTGGAAATGATGAATAGGCATAAAGTAAATTGTAATTCCCATTTCGTATTGTGATGAGAAATTTAGGAATAAGCGTGAGTTAATCGTAATTCCTGATTTCTTTGGGAATGTGAGAGATAAGCATATAGTAAATTGTAATCTCTACTTCCACTCCAAGAAATAGGCATAAAGTAAATTGTAATTTCTTGGACATGAGCAGTGATCTCGAATCTGTGATGATTCGTAGTAGGTTCTCGAACGTGATGATATGATTTACTGAGTGTTAATCATATTCATGGAAGCGGGTATGTTCCCGTCATCACAAGATGTTTATAGGTACAGTAAGAATGATGGCAAACCATGTTTGTTTATACGCTTTGTTTACATTGATTTCCAAAGCTTATAAAGTTTTAATTTGAAAATGGATGTTCTCACTAGGCGTAAGCCTAATCGTTTCAAATTAAATTTTCTTACCAGGTACGAGCTCGGGGAAGTAATAGCGGGATGAGGGACGAGTGATTTTGATACTCAACTTTTGGTGATGAATGGAGAAGTTAGCTTATACGAAGATGTTTTGGTGAATGGTCTAAACAACTAGTATAATCTGATCTTAATGTTTAGGATTAGATTAGCAGGTTGTTTTGATAAGTTCGATTTGTATATGTGAACCCTCATTACTAATTCTCCATTTATGTATAAAAGTTGGATGAAATTATGGTTAACTTTGTGGAATTTTAAGGTTTAAATTCGTCATGGTTTTTGGATGTTTCAAATACTTTCATCAATTGTTTGATATCTTTCATTTGGATTCCTATACAGTAAGATTCTATTTAAGTGCTCAAACAACCATTCATGAAGCTTGCATATTATAGTCACATTCATTATTTATTTTGAATGAATCTCAAGTGAATCATCGTTTTTTCCACATTCTTTCCAATCTTGATTCGTTTACTTGTCCAGGAAAACCTAGACAATCTTATCTATCATTGAGCTCTCATCGACTCTCTCGATTACTCCCTTCACGTAAGTTCTTTATTTATAACAAAATAACACGTTTCTCGTTAAAATCTAATAAAATTCTTACCTTTTATTAATGAAAAAACATTTATTGATTTTTACATACTTATTGATGACCCCGGCCTTTTTTCATAAAATGTTACAACAATTATTTTACAATGAAGAAAACAGAGATTTTAGCAAATTTTTTGCTCTAACAGTTATGCCAACTATCTTGTATGATAAAATAGAAAAAAAAAAGAAAAATTTGTAAAAATATCTAAATTTAGAGAAATTCTAAAACTATATAAAATAGAGAGATATTATATTATAATTATCTTTTACCAATATATTGTAAAATTTAATATGTAGGAAGGATAAATAATATTTTGAGTAAATTACACGGTTGGTCCTGTGGTTTACACTTTCTACCCATAGTGGTCCCAAAAACAAAATAATTACGCAAAAGGCCCCTGTGGTACGCATTTTCGTACCCTTTTGGTCCCTCCCTCTAACAAACTCAGTTAACCCTGTTAACTCAAAGGGGTATTTTGGTAATTTCTCGCTATCTTGTCTTTTTCTAGTTTGTCTTTTTCTCACTTCATCTTCCTCAAACCCTTTTCTCTTCCTCTCTCTTTGACCAACAACACCTGCAACTTATATATATATATATATATATATATATAGGTATACAAAACCACCATTTTCTCTCTCTCTCTTTGACCCACATATATATATATACACATACACACATATGCACATATATATATATATATATATATATATATATATATATATATGGGAGGTATCCGTTGCAAACCAGTCAGTTTGTGCAAACCGTACAAACTCATATCCACCAATCATGAATCTGCAATTTTTCTTTAATTTGGCTTCATGAATATATAAATTTGGCTTCATGAATATAAAATTTGGCTTCATGAATCTATATTTTCCGGTGGAGCCCTAAAATACCCTTATGGATATAAAAAAGAAGTTATGGATATAAAAAAACAAGTTACGTGATTGGTGGAGATGAAAAAATATGCTAAAAGCCTTAAAATACCCTTATGGATAAAAAAAGAAGTTACGTGATTGGTGGATATGAGTTTGCACGGTTTGCACAAACTAACTGGTTTGCAATGGATAATTTGCCTATATATATACATATACAAAACACACACACATATATATATATATATATACATATACAAAACACATACACACATATGCGCACACACACACACACATATATATACATATATATACATATATATATGTATTTGACCACTTTTCATCACACAAATTCATCACCACCAACTCTCTCTCTCTCCTCCCTCTTTCTCTCTCAATGAAATTCAACAGCAAAAACAAGAAGAGATCTCTCTTCGCTTTGATTTCAATTGTTTTCCTTTTCTTGCTATCGTTCAATGGCGCTTCCATTTTTTCCGTCAAGATTCCTACACTTGGTCCCGCCACCGCCCACTCGCCGGAAAAACCAACCCTTTCTTCCTTCCATTTTTTCCGTCAAGATTCCTTCACTTTCTCCTTCAACCCATGTTATAAAAAGCCAACAACCCAGTTCTGAAGTGAGTTTCGATTTGGGTCTGTCGTCGATGATTGGACAGAGCTCTGGGAAGGAGGTCAGACTTTGTGAGGGTTGGTTCGGGCTCCACTGATTCCACTTTTCTGTGGGATTTTTTGAGTGTGAGGATTAAATATATGAAATCGATTGGGATTTCTTCCATCTGAGCAGAGCATCGTTGTCTTGGTGGTGGTGCAAATGGAATCGCCATTGAAGACCATCTGAGCAGAGAAGAAGATCGATGTCTTGGGTGGTGGTGGAGATGGAAATCGATTAGGATTTCTTCCATCTCCCTGTGTTTACATATATATATATATATATAATTATATATATAATATAATGTTAAAATATAATATTAAAATATTTTATTTTTTTATTTTTATTAAGAAAAAGATAAAATAGTGAGAAATGGCCAAAATACCCCTTTGAGTTAACAGGTTTAACTGAGTTTGTTAGAGGGAGGGACCAAAAGGGTGCGAAAATGCGTACCACATGGGCCTTTTGCGTAATTATTTTGTTTTTGGGACCACTATGGGTAGAAAGTGTAAACCACAGGGACCAAGCGTGTAATTTACTCTAATATTTTATTATTGAATATTATATTAATATAACTATTATTAAAATTATTAAAATAAAATAATAGTTACAGTAATTAAAAAATAACCTTTCACAAATTTTTAATTTTTCATTCTAGAGTGAATTGCATTTTTGGTCCCTCATGAATGCCTGGATTTCATATTTCGTCCCTCCAAATCTGAAAGTACATTGATGGTCCAAAAAATGAGTTTCGGAGCCCAAGCTGGTCCTTCCACTAACACCGTTAGTGGAGGCTTCATTAACTCTATCATGTGCCCCTCACGTGAGGGGCATTTTAGTCTTTTTACTTATCTTCTCCCACCTCCTTCCTCATCAAGAACACTTTCCAGAGCCACCACCTTCCACCATTGCAACCAGCACCATTGATCATCTTCAACGACCGTCAACACATATATTGAAGTAAAAAACAAAGAAAAATCAAATTAAGATGAACATGAATTTTAAGAGCAAGAAACACGAATTTCTCAATAATACTTATAAGTTTAAACAATTTCATTAATAAGATATGCGATGTATAAAAAATACAAACCCTAAAAGCATCTAAAATCAGAACACTAAATCAAATCTCTAAAATCAAAACCCTATGTCAAATCTCTAAAACCAGCTAATGATCAAAATCCTAAATCAAATCTCTAAAATCAGCTAATTATCAAAACCCCAAACAAGTTTACACAAACAATCAAATCCATATTTCAACTTCAAACCCTAAACTGGATAAGAATTTCGACTTCAAATCCTACCAGATCTGGACTTCGATTTTGTTTCGGTTGAAAATATGGACCTGGGTTCAAGTTCATCAGCATTTGAGAAGAGAAGTTGGGAAGGATACTGTTGTCGTCAAGCCCATATGTCGTTTCTGGTTCAAAGAACACCATCACCATTCATCTTGATTCTGAATTCTTGGATTTCCATCACCTCTTAACCTAACTATTCGACTGCATCATCTTCGATCGTGGTCGAGGGTTTGGGAACTCCGTCTGGTTCGAAGAACACCATCACCAGATCTAGATCTTGAAGGTGTTCACCGAAGGAGGAGGGTTTGTTCAAATATTTGGTCTTGTTAGAAAGGGGGAGAAAAGATTGAGAGATCTTCAAATGGGTTGGAAGGAAATCGAGACCATGATTAGGTAAATGGAAAGTTTCATTCTTCCATAGATAGTTTATAGAGTGAGAGATTGAAGGAGAAATTGAGGGAGAAAATTGAAGGTAAATGGAAAGGTTATCATTCATCCATGATTATTTTTTATTTAAATTATTTATAGAAATATAAATATAGCTTTTAACTTTTTTTTTAAATAACTTAAAGTTAGGTGAAAAGATAAAAATGCCCCTCACGTGAGGGGCACGTGGCAGCTCTAACGACACCAATATGGACGGCGTCAGTTAGAGGGACCATTTTGGGCTGGAAAACTCAATTTTAGGGACTATAAGTGTACTTTCAGTTTTGGAGGAACGAAACGTGAAATCCAGACATTCACGAGGGACCAAAAATGCAATTCACTCTTCATTCTATTGGACCATCTCCAATGGAGGGTCATTAAATCTTACATTAAACATTAAATTCGGTGTAAATGGCGCTATTCACATATCTAATGCGGTCTCTATTTTTCACACTAAATTTGGTGTAATTAATAGTATTACACTATATTTGGTGTAACACTGTTAATTTACACTACTTTTTACACTAGCTTTTACATCACTTTTATAAAATAGTGTTATCCATTAAAGAAAATTTACTATTAATACTAAAATTTATACTATTTTTCACACTACTTTTGAAATTTAATGTTAAAATTTAGTGTGTGACCCGTTGGAGATGCAAATAATGATATTGTTAAATGATAATAGTTAAAACCCCACCCATCAGCCCCAATACATTTGGAAAACGACCCGTCTATATGGTGACACGTACTTGAATGCATATCTAATGACTAACATACTTCCAACCTAGATTCCAACCAATATATAATAATCATTGACATGCGATAGCTTCCCACATAAAATCTAATCCTATATATATATCTTTAACAATTTATTATTACATAACAAAAAATACAAGATAAATGATTACATTTTTAACCAATTTATTACTATATATTTTAAGTAGTATGTTTAACGTTCGTGATAACAAAATAGTGATTACTAATTTAAAATAAAAGTGATTTCTAACGTGTAACACCTCGAAAATTTCATAAATATTTATATATTTTTTTGGAAGAATGATTAAGATAATGGGATGATATTATTTAAGCATTATGCCGAAAGGGTCAAAAACAAGAATTACTAAAGTCGTAATTCAATTGTGAAATGGTGAAACCTAGAGGGCCAGTTTTGCCAAATGTTGATAGTTGATCTCATATAAAAAGAAAGAGTCGGCTGAATTGAGAAGATATCTCAATTTTAGTGTTGGAAGGCGGGTTGAAAAGCAGAGAAAGGAAAGAATTTTGGATTGCTTTCGGTTTCTGATTCGCGTGGTGAATAAAGTTGATTCGAGTCTGTATTGTTTTTTGTCGATCTCACAGGTGAGTTCATCTACTTGTTTTATTTAATAAAACTTATCTGTCTGTTAGAAAGGATTTGTTAAGTCTGTTTGATATGTCTATGAAGGGGTAAATGGAATACTGGGTAGAAATTGAATGAACCATCGAAATAATCCGGAAGATGAATGTTCCGGATTGAACCGGATTCCAGATTGAGTTCCGGATTTGGTATCGGATTTGATACTGGATTCCGGATTGGTACCGGATTTAATATCGGATTCCGGATTTGGTATCGGTTTTGATACCAGATTCCGGATTGGTACCGGATTCCATAGTGGTATCGGATTTGATACCAGATTCCGGAAGTGGTACCGGATTCCGTGTAAGTTCCGGATTTGATACCGGATGGTTCCGGACTTTGATTCCGGAATACTTTTCCGGATGAGTTTTCCGGATAGTTCCGGATTTGGGTTCGGGATAAGGGTATGATAGATTATTTGGGATTCTTAGCTTTGAGAATATGATATGAAATGTTTTGTGCATTCGAGTGAATATGCACGTCTAGTAAGTGTAATGGATCCAGAAGCACTGCATTAAGTGAAACGTGGAATATGCATAAAGTAAATTGTAATTTCCGTTGACCTGAAATGAGGAATAGGCATAAAGTAAATTGTAATTCCCATTTCGTAAGGTGATGTGAAACGGGGAATAGGCATAAAGTAAATTGTAATTCTCGTTAACCTGAAATGAGGAATAGGCATAAAGTAAATTGTAATTCCCATTTCGTATGGTGATGTGAAATAAGGAATACACATAAAGTAAATTGTAATTCCTTCATAGTGTGACGTGAAACGTGGAATAGGCATAAAGTAAATTATAATTTTCGTTGACGTGGAAATAAGGAATAGGCATAAAGTAAATTGTAATTCCCATTTCGTATTGTGATGAGAAATCTAGGAATAAGCGTGAGTTCATCACAATTTGTGATTTCTATGGGAAGGTAAGAGATAGACATAAAGTAAATTGTAATCTCTACTTCCACTCCAAGAAATAGACATAAAGTAAATTGTAATTTATTGGACATGAGCAATGATCTCGAATATGTGATGATTCGTAGTAGGCTCTCGAACGTGATGATATGACTTACTAAGTGTTAGTCATATTCATGGAATCGGGTATTTTCCCGTCATCGCAAGATGAGTATGTGTACGGTAAAAATGGTGGCAAACCAGGTTTGTTTATACGTTTTGCTTACATTTGGTTTTCAAAGCTTATAAGTTTTAATTTGAAAATGGATGTTCTCACTTAGCGTAGGCCTAATCGTTTCAAATTAATTTTTTTTACCAGGTACGAGCTCGGGAAAGTAGTGGGAAGAGGGACGAGTGATTTCCGGTATTCAACTTTTGATGATGAAATGGAGAAGTTAGCATACGAGGATGTTTTGGTGGATGGTCTAAACAACTAGTATAATCTGATCTTAAGGTTTAGGATTAGATTAGCAGGTTGTTTAGATAAGTTCAAATTGTATATATAAATTCTTTCGGCTAAGTCTCCATTTGTGTATAAAAATTGGAATGAAATTCTTATTAACTTTGATAAATTTTAAGGTTTAAATTTGTCATCGTTTTCGAACGTTTCATAACGAGAGACATTCATTATTATATAATAATAAATTGGTTACATTAATAATGATTACTTTTTAAAATACAAGATAAATGATTAATATACCTTTAAAATGATCTATCATGACATTAACATTGTTGGCGTCCTATAAATACTATTTTATAGTAATGTTTAATATTATCTGACAGTTAGTGCAATTAATGGAGATTAATCACAAGAGAAAGATGTGTTTTTGGTTAAGCTATAATACAAGTTAGGAGAAGCGGAGTTTACACTTGTACATCTTTGTGTGGCGGGGGTTTAAATGGATAGCGCCCCTTGCATGGTCTAAGGTGCCACCCCATGCGGTTCAACTTAAGTGTCTAAGTTCAATATTTAGGGTTTAGTATGCTTGAGCTTTAGAGGTACTGATCAACGAGTGCCATTAGTGGCATTGATCAACGTTCTTTCAGTCACACTGATTAGCGAGGCCCATTAATGACATTGAGTAACTTGCCATTCAGTTATATTGATTAATTGAGTAGTTACTCGATGATGTTGATAAGTGAGTACACCCACGTATGCTAACACTTATTATTCTTAACTTATATGTAACCATTGGTAAACGTCAGTAATGTAAGTTTTGTGATAGTGAAGGGCTGAATAAGGTCGAATTGTTGCTTATGGAAAGTGTTCTTACATGATCCAAGATTCTTATTCAAGGTATTTTCATTGACTAATCAAGATACTCTAATTCAGATTTTCTAACATCAACTGGCGATGAACTGAAATGAAGGACTGAGAGTTGAGTACCATGATAAATTTACTTCTTTTTCCTTTTATGTGTTTGTAATTCCCCTTCTCATTTACTTATTTTGGTTTGGAGTTCTTGAGGATAAAAGTTTGCGTTTTGATTAGTGTATGCGTCGTTTTTGGAGCTGATTAGTCTTTGTGGCGGGTCACCACTATGGCGAGCAGTTGCTGGAAAATTTTGCCTGAAGATCTGTTGCCAATTCTGTGAAAAGGGTGCAGGTCTCAGGCTTGGTGAATGTTGAATTTTGTCATGAAAGTGAAGAAGAAAGGAGATAGAGACAAGCTTGGATAGAATAAAGGTGAGTTGCTTAAGCCACTGTTTTGGAATCCAATTTTTGGCACTTTAACTTTTCAAAACGGACATCCTTCGAGCTTGGATCTTGGTGATGTTTAGCAACCGATTTTCTTTCGGGAAACTTTAGTTTTTGCATGCATTCTCGGCTATCTCACTACTTCAACACTTCCTGAAACACTTGATTTAAGCTATAAAAATACCACTATATTTACATGGAAATAAACAATTTAACTTGGAAAGTGGCATGAAAATAACACCAAAAACTGGTGTTATCATCTGTTCACATATTTAAAGGGAGCTTGGGAGTTAGTCCCATTTGAAACAAGCAACAATTCAAGAATCATGAAGATTGTAACAAGATGAGATATAATAGGAAATATGGTGTATTATTCAAATGTAAGAGGACTACCTAGAGAGAGAAAATGGTTCTCTTTCTAGAACACACACACTACACAATGAGCTCATTATGAAAATGATTCTCTTAACCCTAATTACACACACTAATCCTTATATACTCCCTTGTTAGTCACTTAAGCCCAAGACCATATTACAATAACCCAAGCCCATATTACAATTATAACACTTTACAAAACTATCTTATATTTTGGACATTTTATGTCCTAACATTGGGCATTACACATCACACTTCATACCATCGAGAAGCAACTGAGAATTTCTTAGTTTATGTTTGCATTTAACTTAGTTAAGCTCCTGCAATTTTCTTTCTATCCACCACGGTGGCGAACTTGTGACCATAGTGGCAAGTCTTATTTTAATGCAATTTACATTTTTTCTTTCTTTCATCATGTCTTTACTTATGAGCAGTAGCTAAACCCTCTTTGGATGAAGGTGTAAGCCAAACCCGAGAGGTTAAAATGTAACACTTGGATTGTTGATCCAAACCCTCAGTGATTTGATAATGACCCTCTCTTAAACACTTAGTGAAAATTGTAAGTAAACAATATGTATTAGAGTTTCACTATCGCTGATAAGTACTAAGACTTTACAGTACCGCTGATAGGAACTCTCACTCTTTAGATTAGATATTCAGCGAACACTGTTCATCATCATATAGCTCTGAGCCTGTTCAGTTCTATTGATGATCGCTGATAGTTTAGTTTGTTTACTTATGATCCCTGAAGACAAGTTTCACGTCAACATATGTTCTACGCTGAAGTCGAAGATCAAGCTCAAGAACCAGCGACAAGTCTACTCATGAACTAATGCGAATATCAGCGAAGCCAAGATTTGTCCACTCAACGTGAAGTATCAAGTAGAAGACTTCAGCAATCGCTGAACTTTATCATTCGCTGATAAAGATCTGACTCAACGAAAGCTGATCATGAAGTCTCCCTGCATGTTACTATTGTCTTACCTCCCTTGCACGTCTCCGTACGAACTGTCAGAACGGACATCCCTTTTGTCTGTAATCGTACAACAACTCTGATTCTACACTGTGCACCATGCGGCTACTAAGGTCGTCTACAAAGGTCAATGACATGCAACCACTCAGCTGCTGCCACGTGTAAAGCCATACTGCCATTCATTAAATGCATGCAGTATATAAGAAGAACCTTACTTCAGCTTTGAAGTGTTCTCGGACCATCTTCTTATTTCTCTCTTATTGTTAAGTTATTATTCGTAATTTCTTTAACTCTTTCTAGTGCAAGAAACTTAGTGTTTCTCAGGACTTGTTTAGATTAGGTTTATCCTTAATCTTGTTCCGCAACAAGTTGTAAATTGTCTTGATTTATCAATAAACAATTTAGAAAAGTAAAAACGTGTGTTTGTATTCAACCCCCCCCCCCCCTTCTACAAACTTGTATAACCCTTCGGGACCAACAAGTGGTATCAGAGCAGATTTGTTTAATCTCATATACAAGATCTGATCTATACTAATATTTCTCTTCCTTGATATTTCTTAAAATGGCTACCAACACAAACACCAAATATTGACAACGGTTCTCTTGCAAAACCCCCTATATTCTCCAGAGATAATTTTAATCTATGGAAAAATAAGATGATTCTCTTCTTAGATGGTGTAGACCCTACTATGCCTTACTATTTTGAAAACGGCCCATATATTCCTATAAGAATTGATCCTGCAGTTCCAGCCGCTGAGAATAGACCTGCTATTCCAGAAAGGCTGATTCTTAAGGAAATTCTTATGTGGACTGATGAAGATAAGAAGAAAGTGGCTATCGACACCAAAGCCAGATCCATACTCTCCATGGCTCTTCCTGACGAAGTCTACCATTCCGTCATGAACCTGAAAACCTCAAAAGCTATGTGGGACACAATCTGTGTTCAGTATGAAGGTACTTCTGAAGTCCAGGACTCTCGAAAGATCAACCTGGTAAGACAGTATGAAAGCTTCATTTGTGGTAAGAATGAAACTCTCTCTGAAGTACACCGACATTTTAACTGCTTAATAATAGATCTGAAAACTGTTGGTAAGGAATATTCTAACTTTGAAGTACTGACAAAGTTCTTAGAATGTTTACCTGAAAGCTAGGACAGTTATTCTATGTGTCTCAAGCTGTCAAAGAATCTAAAATCAATGACCCTTTCTACCTTATATGGCACGATGTTGAATCATGAGCAATCGAGTCATCTTAAGAAGAATCTTGTAAAAGATTCCAAAAGCACCCCTGTTGCTTTAATCTCAGAGTCACCTTCCACTCAGCGATCGACTATCACCGTCACTGAGTTGGAAACTAACTCTGAAAGATCATCAGACTCTGACGTTTCAAATAATGATGAAACTCTGGCATTCCTGGCTAATAAGTTCAGGAGATTTGCTAGAAAGAGTAATTTCAAGAAGAACAAACCTCTTGCTATTACTGACAAGCCAAGAGCATCAACCCCTGTTGATAAGGCTACTGCTACTTGCTATAACTGTGAAAAGATAGGACATTTTGCTAGCGAGTGCAGGTCAAAGAAAGTATCTAGACCCTCAGTTTTTTCCAAGAAAAACTTTACTCACAGGACTAGAGACGAAAAATACAAAAAGCTGAAAGAAAGGTATTCAAAGCTGAAAACCTTTAAGAAGAAAGGCAAAGGCCTTATGGCTGACTATGATTGGGCTGCCTCTGACGAAGAAGAATCATCTGACTCTGAAGATGATGATGAAGCCAATCTATGTCTCATGGCCAAACTTGAAGATGAGGAAGAAAATTCTGACATTCCCTCTACTTCAACCTCTGCTACTAAGGTATCACCTTCCTTCTTTACCAATATTTTAAATATTGATGAAGCTGATAGTCTTCGAAAGATCGATCTCTTGACTAGAAGTTTATATGAAGCCATGAATGGCAAAACTATTGTTGAAAATCAAAACCTTGATCTCGCTGAACAACTTAAAAACGGTCACCTTCAAATAGAAAATCTTTCTAAAATTGAAGAAGATTTTAAAGATCAAGTTCACTTAAATCAGCTAGTCAAAATCGAGCGCGAAGAAGCTATCGCTGCATTAAAAGCTGAAAAAGCTACTGTTGATGGATGGTATAATTCCTCAACAAAGATCACTGAGATAATTAAGTCTCAGATTCCCCTGAGTGATAAACGTGGTCTTGGTTACAAAGCTGGTACTCTAGAACCAACCACTGACCGTTCCATGCTTAAATTTGGAATGTTCGTATCCTCTATCCCTGACACTTTCTCATCTCAGTGTTCCTCTTCTAAACCGCCTATCCCTGAGGAAATCTCTACCTTAACTTCTAAAGGTAAAGAAAAAGTTGTTTATCCAAAACCTACCTCAATCCTTAAAAATAAAGGTAAAGGAATTATTTTTAATCAAAATCCTCAGAAGGGTACCTCTGTACCAAAGCTGAATGCTTCTAAAGCTTCAGTGACTTATCCCTTTGGTTCAAAGAATTAGATCCCTGGATTTATTCAGCGTGGATCTATTCAGCGATCTACTCCTAGAATCAAAGTGGAAATTATTGGTAAGAAATCCAAAGAACTGAATGTTCCTCCCATTTCAAAAGCCAATAGCTTACTTGGTGCTGGTCCTTCTAATTCAAAATCAAAAGCTCAACATGCAAATGGTCCTAGAACTACTTTTAGTTATAGGAAATGTTATCACTGTGGACTTACCAATCATATTGCTAGTAAGTGCCCTACAACCACCCAAGCTGAAAAGATAGCCAAGGTGAAGATCATTGCCCCCAAGGCAAAGAAGACCACTGAGGTTAAGAAATTAACCAAAGTGAAGACTGACAAAGCTGAATCTTCAAATGCTGTGAAGACTGGTGAACCTTCCACCTCCTCTTCTACCCCCACTGACAAGTGTGTACACATGGTTAAGTGGGTACCCAAGACAAACTAATCTTCCTTTGTAATGCAGGTTAATAAGGGTATCTGGTATCTCGATAGCGGATGCTCTAGATACATGACTGGTATGAAGAACCTGCTCACTGAGTACAAAGAAGAGAAGGGTCCCTCTGTAACTTTCGGTGGAAATGGAAAAGGACATACCCGAGGGTTTGGTGTACTCTCTAACGGTACAACAACCTTCAGAAGAGTCGCATATGTTGAAGGGCTGAAGCATACTCTTCTAAGCATCAGTCAGCTTTGCGACAAGGATAACAAAGTAATCTTTACTAAGGAATCCTGCTTTGTTGTTGACAAAAAGGAGAAGATAGCTCTCAGCGGTTATCGTTTGGAAAATGTTTATGTAATAAACATGGACTCAACAACCACTGAGAACTCTTGTTTCTTCTCAAAAGCCTCATCTGATGTCAACTGCTATGGCATAAGAGGCTCTCTCATCTCAACTTCAAGACACTGAACACTCTTTCTTCAAAAGAGTTAGTCACTGGTCTACCTCAGCACTCATACGCCAAAGAATCCTTATGTTCAGCGTGTGAGAAAGGCAAGCAGACCAAAGCAAGCTTTAAGTCAAAGCAAGTTTCCTCGGTGTCATCTCCTCTACAACTTCTCCATATGGATTTGTTTGGCCCTGTTAACAAACAATCCATCTCTGGAAAGAAATATACAATGGTCATAGTTGATGAATTCTCTCGATATACATGGGTTATGTTTCTCCATTCTAAGAGTGACACACCTGAAGAACTCATCACCTTTGTCAGGAAGATGGAAACCCTGAACAACTTGACCGTTCGCTCAATAAGGAGTGATCATGGGATTGAATTCAAAAATAGTTCTCTTGATTCCTTCTTTGAGAGTAAAGGTATTTCTCACAACTTTTCTTCAGTGAGAACACCGCAACAAAACGGAGTCGCTGAAAGAAGAAATAGAACTATTATTGAAGTTGCACGTTCAATGCTCAGCGATTCTCATTTGCCTACTCAGTTTTGGGCAGAAGCTGTCAACACTGCTTGTTTTACGCAAAACAGGTCGCTGATAGTCAAAAGATTTAATAAAACAGCCTATGAACTTTTTCATAGGAGAAAGCCTTCAATTAGCTTTCTTCACATATTTGGATGTCAGTGTTTCATACTGAACAACAGAGATGCCCTTGGAAAGTTTGATCCTAAGGCTGATGATGGAATCTTTCTTGGATATTCTTCAATCTCCAAAGCCTTCAGAGTCTTCAATCGAAGAAGACATACTGTAGAAGAAACTATTCACGTCACATTTGACGAATCCCGTTCAGCGAATTCTTGACCTTCTGCTGATACTGAAGAACTGAATCAATGGATGTTTTCTCATCTTGGTGATTCAGAAGATATTCCCACTCCTCATACTCATACCGTTGAAGATGATGGTCCTACCATCATCCCAAACATGCAGAATAGTGAAGCTGAAACATCATGGGTCTCAGCTGTTCCTTTAAACACTATGCCTGCTTCTGAACCAAATGTCTCAGACATTCCATCTACTTCTCAGCAATCAGTAAATGAGATAACATCTGCACCTACTCCTCTCTTGGCTGATATTCCAGAAGTTGTTGAAGCTTCATCTTCATCTCCTCCAATTCAATTTGAGTCAGCGATTCATGCTCCGGCTCAGCGATGGACTGTAAATCACCCAATTGATCAAATCCTTGGTGATCCAAACGCTGGTGTTCAGACTAGACGAAGTGCAGGTAATATATGTTTATTTGTTAACTTTATTTCTATGATTGAACCAAAGAAAATAGATGATGCCCTAAAAGATCCAAACTGGGTCAGTGCTATGCAAAAAGAGCTGACTGAATTTGAAAGAAACAAAGTTTGGAATCTTGTTCGAAGACCAACTGACAAGACAGTGATAGGCACTAAATGGGTCTATCGAAACAAATTGGACGAACATGGAACTGTAACCCGCAACAAGACTCGACTTGTTGCTTAGGGATACAGACAAGAGGAAGGCATATATTACGACGAAACGTTTGCTTTAGTGGCTAGACTAGAATCTATTCGTCTATTCTTAGCATACGATGTACACAAAGACTTCAAAGTATATCAAATGGATGTTAAGTCAGCATTTCTCAATGGAAAGCTGAATGAAGAAGTCTATGTGGAACAACCTCCAGGATTCTCAGATCCTAAGCGTCCAGGTTATGTTTATAAACTGGATAAGTCACTTTATGGCTTAAAGCAAGCTCCACGTGCATGGTATGACACTCTGTCCTCTTATCTCCTAATTGAAAATTTTGAGCGAGGTAAAATCGACAAAACTCTATTTTTCAGAATAGTAAAAGGTCATATCATTCTTGTTCAGATATATGTTGATGACATTATATTTGGTTTTACTAACCCTGAACTTTGTACTCGTTTCGCTGATAGAATGAAAGAAGAGTATAAAATGAGTATGATGGGTGAACTAACATATTTCCTTGGTCTTCAGATAAAACAGAATGAAAAAGGAACTTTCATTAATCAGGGAAAGTATGTTAAAGATATGCTGAAGAAATTCGATTTAACTCAGAGTTCAGCTATGAAAACCCCTATGGCACCACCACTGACACTAAACAAGGATTCAAATGGAATACCTGTTAATGTCATGCTGTACCGTGGGATGATCGGCTCTCTCTTGTATCTTACAGCTAGCCGACCCAATACTATGTATGCAACCTGTTTGTGTGCACGATATCAAGCTGAACCTAAGGAATCTCATATGATCGCTGTAAAGCGAATCTTTCGTTACCTTAAGGGTACTATGAACCTAGGTCTTTGGTATCCCAAAGATTCAGGGTTTGATCTAATCGCCTATTCAGATAGTGATTTTGCAGGTTGCAAATTGGATAGGAAAAGCACCACAGAAGGCTGTCAGCTCCTGGGTGGAAAGTTGGTGAGTTGGACAAGTAAAAAGCAAAATTCAGTGTCCACCTCAACTGCTGAAGCTGAGTATGTAGCCGCTGGAAGCTGTGTTGTTCTCAGGTCTTGTGGATGAGAAATCAACTACTAGACTATGACCTTCAGCTCTCGAAAATTCCAATCTATTGCGACAGCACAAGTGCCATCGCTATAGCCAACAATCCAGTGCTACACTCAAAGACCAAACATATCGAAATCAGGTATCATTTTATCAGAGATCATGTGATGAATGGTGATATAGAAATTCATTTTATTCCAACTGACTATCAGTTAGCTGATCTGTTCACCAAACCTCTTGATGAGACAAGATTCAACTTTCTCATCAGCGAGCTTGGAATGCTGAACTTTGAAGAGTAAAGATCTTCAGTGGTTCACATTTGATCAACGATAGAATAAAACAATTATATAACCCATTCTATCATTCTCTCTCTGAACATAATTGATTCGCTGATATCAAGGTATGTTTTCTCTCTTGCTCGCTGACGTTCGCATATGAATGTAAGATTTCAAAACAAATTGCATCGCTGAATATCCCTTCCTTAACAGCGATACTTTGAAATTTCTTAAACTAACACTGATATTTCTATTCAGTGCTTCATGTTTTACAATATAGTCCCTGAGCTTTCAAAACCTCAGAGACATCCTAAAATATGAAAGGACGTTTGTGACATCATCACAACGGATAAACCCTGGCACGTTCTTTTTCTGACACACGTTTGCACGTTTCGTTTACCATCCAATCAAATGTAAACGCGTGTCCGTGTCATGATGAAAAACTTTCCCGCTCGAGTTTTTCTCTCTCTCAAATCTCACTATATAAACTATTTCGAGTTTATATTTTTTCTTTACGCGAACTTCTTCTTCAAGCAAGAAAAGATTTACTGTTGCTTATTTCCAGAAAACTGTTCATCTTCTTCTTCGATTACCAGGTTAATATTCTTATTATTCATCTGCATAACTTGTTTCTGATCTTCTTGTTGCTTTTAACAGATCAAACAAAAGAAACCTTTTCTAAAATGAAATCATTTCTTTCATGGTTTTATGAACACAACCTTTTCATGGTTGTTCTTCAAGTTTAAAACTCAAAATCTTAAACTTGTTCTTCATTCGTTTTTCCAGAATCCTTATCTAAAGGAAAATGGAAAACAAGACTTTTACTGGGTTTGTTTTTCTTTTTCAAAACAAGAAAACCCTAATCTTCATTAAGACATTTCTGTCTGAATGAAATGGACAAAAATCGGAAAACATCTTATTGGAAAATCTTTCACATTAAGACTATTCTTTATCTATGTTCATGGTTGATATGTTAAACAGCAATGGCATTTTCTACTCCTGCTCCTACCGCTGAGAAATCCACTGCTGCAAAGAAACTGACTCTCGTCAAAGCTCCTCAGGTCAAGTTCAATCTTGAGGAAGTCGATTTTTCAAAATCGAACAACATCCATGCGCTTTTCGAGTTTCCTCCTCGAAAGCAAGTCACACATCTGGACGATGCTGTGAATTACCTCAAAACATGTTGCTTATCTGCAGGCCTGACTATTACACCCCATGCTCATCAATTCCTACTATCTCAGTTCTGGTATACTGCCAGAAGAGCTCATGTACCCCATGCTAAAGACCCAACGAAGATCGTTGACTCCATTCTGTGTGACACCAAATTTGGCACCACCAAAATCAACCCTGTCATTATTAGGAAAGCACTGAATCTTCCTACCTCTACCAAAGAAAACCGCTTTGTCCTTCTCCCAAACCACAAAAACCATGATGATAGGGAAGCCATCACTGCATTCTTCGATGCAATGGGTTACGCATGGGACACTGGAAGGGACAAGAAGCCTGAGAAGAAACTGACCATGATCAAAAAGTCCAAAATGCCCAGCGAGATGAACTTCATCTTCGCACATCTGATAAGCTGCATGACAGCGGAGAGTGGCTCTTCTGATCAAGCTGCTCAACCTCAGCAAGCAATGGGCTATGCATTGCTGAAAGGTCTAAATGTTGACTGGGCCTCAATCATCTACGACGACCTTGCGTTCAGAGTGGATATGGCTGAAAGACCTTCATGGGTTCCTTATCCCTGATTCCTCAGCGCCATCTTTCAACTTGGACTTGGGGACAAATACCCAAAAGAGGGTGATCTGAGACTCTCTCAGGTTGGCCCTAAGGTGCTCGACTTCAAGCCGCTGGAAAACAAGGTACGTCTTTCTACTATCTTATCTCTTCTCAATCCTTCTTCTTCTACTTCTGCAGCTCATTCAGTGGAAATCCCCACCGCTGATACCCACGCTGCACCCTCCACTCCTTCTCGAAAAAGGAAACACTCAACTTCCCAACTTGGTTCCAAAAGAATCAAGAAAACCAAGGAGCAACCCCCCAAGCATTCACATGCTGAAGACTCCACAGCTCATCTTGAAGAGCTGATGGAAAGTTCTGTGGTACGCTCTGCCACAGCTGAACAAGCCACCCCTTCCATCCCAGCTTCAGCGTCTCTAAACGCTGAAGTTATAAACTTGGAAATGAACCTACCTCCTTCAGCCTCTCTACAAACTGAAGTGATTGTCAGCGGATCCAACGCTGAACCTCGCACCCAACCATCATTCTCATCCCTCATTCCTCCTACTCAATCTTTGGTCTCTCCACCAATTTTCCCAACTTTCTCAGGGACACCCTTCATCGTACATGACTCAGCTACAGACACTCTAAATACGATGATGGATGAAAACTTAGGATCTGCAGCCACCTCCATGCGCCAAGGTACTCTTGAAGGCGACATGGAATATCATTCAGGACACAAAGGGTTCGACAACTTCGCCAACCCGCCTGCAGGTATACACACAATCCAAAACACTCCTCTCTCTCTACCCCAAACTTCTGAGCTTTCTTCTGTTCATAAGTTAATAACTGTTTCAAGTCCTAATTTGGGGGATATCAACACCTCCCTGAAGGCCCTGGAAACAAAGGTGGAAAATTACAACACCATTCTCTCCACGAACTCTTCAGCGGTTACAGACACTGGAGAGAAACTCAAAAAGTTGACCGACATCGTTGGTACGAAAGCCTCCAAAGCTGATCTGGAGAAGGTGGATGGTAGCATTGCTCAATTTGCTACCACCCTCGCTGATAATTCAACCGCCACCACCTCTCTTTCAACAAACTTCACCACCTTATCCAATGAAGTCACATCATTGAAGACAGAGGTTGATTCTCTTAAGGGTGAAGTCTCCACGATCAAGACTGAGGTCTCCGCCATCAAAGAAATTGTTCAGAAAGTACTCGATCGCCTGAACGCCCCCAACTTCTCATTTTACTCAGGTCGATCGAGAGGATCTTCAAAAGATCAATCCTGCTATAACTGGCCTGGAAGTCAGACTAGCAAAGATTGAGAACTGTGTTGGGATCTCTGGCCTAGAAGACAGGGACTAAATACACACAGCTGCTGCTGATCAATCTGTTACCTCCCCCAACCATAATGTGGAAGAGGGGGAGAAGACTAAAGAAGACCTTCCCCATAATGCTGAGGGGGAGGGTATTGAAACTGCTGCTGCTACTTCTACTTCACAACCTCACGGAGTTGAAAACCCTGAGGAAACCGAGAAACCTCCCTCTGTATTTGAGGGGGTGCAACTCGATGAGCAACTTAAGGAAGCTGCTGCTGACGTGACCGAACCTTATGCTGAAGAGGTCGAGTCTGAAGAAGAAACTGAAGACGATGAACCTGTCGACATCTCTGATGAAGAACCATCATCATCCCCCAAAGATGATGATGATGACGATGATGACGACGACTTCTTCTACATCCAGCCTGTTGCAAAAGCCCCAGCTCAAAAAGGGATCGAGATAAAAGAACCTTCAGGGGAGCGGACCAAGACAAAGCCTGCAGCGTCTGAAGCTGACAAAGGCAAAAACAAAGGCCTCGCTGAAGAAGATAATCTGACGATCTTGCTTCAAAAGTCAGGTTGTCAGGTACACTACCTTCTATTCCCTTACACTGCATCCCTCCTCTATCCCTTCTCAATCTCAATCCTTCTATCCTTAAAACCTCTATACACTTAACCACATTCTTTTCTCTATCTCTTTTTTCCCAACTTTTCTTACTTAAACGATCGCTGTGTTTCAGCTAGTCCTCTCCCCTGTTTGAGGATCCCACTGAAGCTCCTACGACTACACCAGAAATAATCCCAGCCACAAGAGCTGAAGAAATAATCCCAGTCTTGGATTTAACCACTGAGACTGATGAACCTGAAGAACAGCTGCTCTCTCAGAAAAATAGACCTTCCTTGGCTCCTCAAAATCTAAGTGAAGAGGATCAAGAAAAGAGAGATGCAATGATCAAACAGCTTGAAGATCAGCGAATCATTCTTCCTCGTGACAAAATCCCTGCTCCCACAAAGTTCAGGATATCAAGGAAAGAATAAGAGGATCATTTAAGAGCTGAAAGATTACTCGCCGAAAAGAAGGAAGCTGAAGAAAAAGATAAGGCTCTCGCCATCCAGCTTGTCCAACAATCGGTGAAAGACCCCGCGCTGAAAAGAACTCCCATTGATGTCCAACGTCAGCTATGGGATGATGCCCAAAGGATCGTTGAAGAAAAGACTAAAGTATCTGATTCGACTTTGGAATGGTGTAAAGAAATGTTGAACTATCGATCTCGACCATCCAAAATCATCAAGGTAAATATCAGAGGAAAACTGTTCATAGACGTTCCTGTTGTTAAAGTTGACGTATTCAGAGAAGACAAAACCAAGCAAACCTTCTATGCTGCAACTTTAGAGAAATTTGGTTTCTCTGAATGGTTGGAAGTGAAATTAGCCATTCAACGATCTTACTCAAAGTTCAAGAGCCATGTCGAAAAAAATTTAAATTCTCAGATCGACTTGGTTTCTTCTGTTGTGGATATTCCTCCCTCCACTCTTCTTCCTCCTCAACAAAGAAGAGCCTCTGCAAAGGAAAAGAAAACCTCAGACTCAGGTCCTGCTATACGGAATGAAACAGGTATTGGTTTCTCTCGTGCTGAAGTTCTTGGTCCTGATGCTGGCCTCTCAGCGCTTGACACCTCCCTACCACCTGGTGAAACTTTCATCCCTGGCAAAGTCCTAAGTGATCCCTATGGTATATTCTTTCTAGACTGCTATGGAAATCAACACTTTCAACGCATCTTTGAGCTTCCAATCACTCCCATCGAACAGCTCAGAGACCTCATATACTGGTGTGAAGTCAGACGCGACATTCAGGCACGTCACCTCAAGCCCATGATCTTTGAAGAAGCAAAGAACAAAAAGGATCAAGGTGTAACAGTCCCTGACTGGATGATTCCCACATCAAAGACCCTTGATGAACTTCTTATTAAGGAAGAACCTTTTGACGGATAGGATCTCCTTGTCATTCTTTCTATCATTATCTGTCTACATCTTCTGTACTTGTAATTTTATTTGCTGTACTTGTAATTTTTCCACTTCCCTCTGTAATCTTTACGAAGTTTAAAGAAAAATTTCAGCGAATGTACTTTACTCCATCAGTACTGAAAAGATCCCAGAAAACAGTAAAAGGGACAAATATTTTATGAGTTCTTTTTACCCTTATGTTTTCATTAAATAACAATTTTCTCTTTTTCTATGTCATAATCAAATAGGGGGAGATTGTTGATCCAAACCCTCAGTGATTTCATAATGACCCTCTCTTAAACATTTAGTGAAAATTGTAAGTAAACAATATGTATTAGAGTTTCACTATCGCTGATAAGTACTAAGACTTTACAGTACCGCTGATAGGAACTCTCACTCTTTAGATTATATATTTAGCGAACAATGTTCATCATCATATAGCTCTGAGCCTGTTCAGTTCTATTGATGATCGCTGATAGTTTAGTTTGTTTACTTATGATCCCTGAAGACAAGTTTCACGTCAACATATGTTCTACGCTGAAGTCGAAGATCAAGCTCAAGAACCAGCGACAAGTCTACTCATGAACTGATGCGGATATCAGCGAAGCCAAGATTTTTCCACTTAATGTGAAGTATCAAGTAGAAGACTTCAGCAATCGCTGAACTTTATCATTCGCTGATAAAGATCTGACTCAACGAAAGCTGATCATGAAGTCTCCCTGCATGTTACTATTGTCTTACCTCCCTTGCACGTCTCCGTACGAACTGTCAGAACGGACATCCCTTTTGTCTGTAATCGTACAACAACTCTGATTCTACACTGTGCACCATGCGGCTACTAAGGTCGTCTACAAAGGTCAATGACATGCAACCACTCAGCTGCTGCCACGTGTAAAGCCATACTGCCATTCATTAAATGCATGCAGTATATAAGAAGAACCTTACTTCAGCTTTGAAGTGTTCTCGGACCATCTTCTTATTTCTCTCTTATTGTTAAGTTATTATTCGTAATTTCTTTAACTCTTTCTAGTGCAAGAAACTTAGTGTTTCTCAGGACTTGTTTAGATTAGGTTTATCCTTAATCTTGTTCCGCAACAAGTTGTAAATTGTCTTGATTTATCAATAAACAATTTAGAAAAGTAAAAACGTGTGTTTGTATTCACCCCCCCCCCCCCTTCTACAAACTTGTATAACCCTTCGGGACCAACATGGATGTTACCGCATTTTGCTAACTTCTCGTTTGGTAATTCAAGTTGAAGCTTTAACTCAATGTGTACAAGTCGATCAGTTATGTATGTTAATATTAGATCTTTGACCCAGAAATGGGTGGATCTGAATACGGCTTGAGTGATGTAAGGAGGTTTGAGAAAAATATTCAATAATCGCATAAACCCCAAATTTTTCTATAGACGATCAGGAAAATGATCAAGGAATGGTGGGGAAAATGATCAAGGAACGATCGGGACAACGGTCGGGGGAACGGTCGAGGAACTCTCAGTACTATTGAGGCTATAGTGCCCGACTATAATGCCTAATGACATAGATGCATGGGCAAAGTCGAGGGAGTATATCAACTTAAGTACATTTCGGGCGAAAATTCCCAACGATAATGCCATTGGCATTGTCGCAAGCAGGTTCTAGGCTTAAAATCTGATTTTCGGCTTATTCTTCATTTGGCATTTCTAACCTGATTGAGGCGATATCGAAGGCTATAGATTCGTATTTTGAAGCTTTTCAAGGTGGTAACAACCTTGAAGATTTTAGGTCCGGGTATGCCTATAATCAACCATTTCATAACCTAGGGTCTGGTTCTTTTTACCTCAATCCTCATTTCTTCTCTTGGGTTTGTTCGTTTATGTTTTTGGAGTAAAAAAGATATTCTTGAGAAGGTTTACACCATAGATGTAGAATTTAGCAAGTTGATCTAAAGTATTCATCTTTTGAAGTTAGAGATGGAGTATGGAATCTAGGTTTAACCTAACATAGAAAGGTGAGTTCAAGTTGCTTTATGAAAACTATGTACATGACAAAAATGTTTATTGTGAAGTATTAATGTGTTTACTTGTTCTTTATAAAAAATATGGGTTATTTGGTGAGTTTTGCATATTTGATACATTTGATTTACAAATCCTATGAAATGCCAATATTTGGAATTTTTGGTCATTTTGATATCTAAACCTTCATAATGTGACTTTTGACAAGTTATTTTAGAAATAAAGGTTATTTGACAATAATGCATTTTTTGGTGTATTTTATTTGATAAATAGTTTAGAAATGCATATTTTGTGTTACGAGATATTTTGGAAGTAAAAACCGTATGATTTATATTTAGAGATAATTTATCCCGATATTGAATTTTTTTGGCCAAATCATACGTTTGAGTATGATTTTACCTATTTACTGAACAAATGAATTTTTTTTTTGAGAAGGGTATCCCAGACCACATTGGGCCCAGACTAATCCCTAGGCAAATCGGGCCTTTGGCCCAGCTGCTAAAGCATGCAGCCCTGAGATTATCCTCAGTGGCCACAAGTGTTGCGTGTGAGGCTCGAACCCGGGCAAGCGCTATGAACTCCCCAGGCCTTACCACCACGCCACAACCCTTGTGGTTAACAAATGAATTTTTGTTGAGCTTTTAGCTCGGTTTTGACTCCGATGAGTCTTGGGGACGTTTCTCCGTTTGATTTGATCTTTGTCGAGCTTTTGGAGTTATATGCACTTGTGGCATATATAATTGTAAGTTATATGTTTTGAGTGCGTCGGTCATTTATTTGGAGCCAAGTAATGTTTTAGACTGTAATGCAATGGTCTCTAATGGAAAGTAAGGTGTGAACTCTTTAAGTCGGACATCAGACATTGAGCAGTAAAATGTAATCTCTTGTGGTATCTGTCTTGGGATACTAATTTCCCTTTTGTAACTTGAAATAGACATTGGGTCTTTATTGGAAAGTAAGGTGTGGGCTCCTTGATTCGGGCATCGGCCAATGAGCAGTGAAATGTAATTTCATAGTGAATAAGTCTAGACTCAAATTTGGACAACCCAAGGTACAAACCTAGTGTGGTTGAATTGGGACTCCACAAGCAATAGACATGGAATTGTTGAGTTGGTTCACTCATTAACAATAGACCGGGAAAGGTTGATGTAAATGAATGTGTAATTTGTAAGTGACACTCATATAACATAAATATGTGACCTACTTTTGTGTTCTGTCACATTCAATGGAATCAGGTCTCCCCCTTCACCGAAAGGTGAGTTTTAGATATGATATTTCAACCAATTTTTTGTGTTATTTTGGGTATGAAGCGTATCCATGATTTGACGTTCCATTTGTTATTTAATGTTTATATTTGGTTGCTTTGGAATGCTGGAGTTCATTTATGTTTTCAATATGTGAATATCAAGCTTTATGTTTGGTTGTGTGAGTATTGAGCTATGGTTGCATATAAACGAGTGCTTTGATTTAGAGTTTTCATCACGAAAAACAGTGGGTTTTGAAAAGATGTTGGTTTTATGATAAAATACATTTCATATGAGAATTATGTTTTAAATAAGTAGTCTTTCGGTTTTATCATTTTATAATTATGATGAAAATTGTTTGAACTCATTAGGGATTAAACCTAACATTTTTATTTGTTGGCATGTGCATCAGGTCCTTGTTGGGGGAATGATACTAGCGACATCGTGAAGAGTTGAGTGCTAGTTAGACACACGTGCATGATCTAGTTTCGATGGTGTCTTCCGCTTTAAGAGATGACGATGGTTATTGGGTTTTAGTAACACCCGTTGTCCCTATTTTAGATTTTGTGTAAGGTTGATTTACATTTATTGAAGTTAAACCTTAAATATTATTTTAAGTTATTCAGTTATTGATGTACTTAGAAATTTTTAAATTAATCGTTTTTTTCTAATTTGAGGGTGTTACATATATGAGTTTTTTTCATAATCGAACTAAGATGAGATGCCAGTCAAGTGTGTGTGTCATATAGATATGCGCATCTCTTCACATTAGTGGAGTTATGATCTTCGAGATCTACTTAGTAAGGTCGTTGGTAAACTGAAAGTTAGCATTTGTGCATACTTTATGATAAAATCGTGATCATAACCTATACGACATAGCTTCGAGAGGAGAAAATCGTGTGGGGTCATATTGTGACTGGTTTCGTCAACTATTTAAGTTATTTTTATACTCTCGGGAAAAACTTACACTCGTTCCCGTTTTTGTTACTTGTTATATTAAATCGTTAATATTCGCTCAAAATCAACCAACTTTATAAATTCTAAACTTTGCACCATAAATTCGTGGAAATCTCCAATTCTTAGTTAAATCCAATCCTTGTGGATACGATTTTTGGTCCTTACAATTATAGTACTTGCAAAGCGAACTCAATAGTTGGTGTACATTTGCACTACTATTGTGTCATATTTTACGTGTGAGTATCTTTGCTACCAAGTTTTTGGGGCGACTGTCGGGGTTGGACACGATTTACATTCTAAGATATTAATTTCCACTCGAGCCCGAGTTGTAGGTATTCTTTAGCACTGTTTCCATGTTGTATGTCACGAATACACCTGTCTTTCACCCTAATGGAAGATTTTATTGGGATGCCCCTAATTACAATACTTTAAATTATTCATTGGAGCATCCTAATATTTTCACAAAACTTCAAGATGGTGGCACCTACGCTTCACTTGCATTTCCCTATCAAGATTGGAATGACACATATTTGAATACACTTGACCAATCATGGTAGAAACAAGTTGATTATTCATGTGATTTTCAAGGGACAAATCCTTGATATGGATTCCCATCCTTTGTTCTCAACTACCCCTCGATAATTTTTTTGAACAACCCAGGCCATCAAAATCTTTTGAAAGTATTTCCCCAAACTTAATTGAAAATCTTACAACTTTTTTGGAAAATTTTACATCCTCTTTTGATGCCTTGAGCACTACGATGGGACAACTAGTTGACGAGTTGAAAAATCAAAGTTAAGGCCTTTACCAAGTGATAACGAAAAATTAATATGAGTTGGTAAGGATGAGAGTGATGTTGAGTTAAAGAATTTTTAGGCAAAATCCAATCACAAGAGCAAACCTTCTTACTCAATACTGAATACGTGCTTCAAGATGCTAAAATTCCTAATGTAATGATTTAGCTCATATTGTGCAACCTTATTTTCTTGACCATAGTGCTCCCATGGTGGTCACACATCGGACCGTGGGAATAATTTATGTCATCAAAAGCTCGGAAGTTTTGATTAGATCATGTTCTTTGGGTGGTGGAGTTGTTGGAAGAGCCTTTGGTAAGGTGGATGTGGCTATCATCTTGAAACCATCCCACCTTTGAAGATGCGTACGTGGGGTGATGAACCACATCCTACCTAATCTTATTACAATTTTTTCTCACCCTTAACTCCATTTTTATGTTTTTTTTACCATTTCACTTTTTTGTGTGTGTGATATTTGAGTCTATTTTTTGTATTTTTTTTCCCACTAGTATCAAAGTATTTGGGATAAAAAAAGGAAAATAAATAAATAAAGTCTTCTCATCTTATATCCTTAGATTTTTATCTCATAGTTTGAATAATCTTTCCACTACTATAAGATTTCTAAAACTAAGTAACCAAGTCACCGATGTCCATATTGATTAAACTTTGAACCTTAGAAATGACATAGGTCGTCTTTATGAACACCTAGCCGATACACTATTCTTTATACAGAAAGCCACGAGTTTTTCAAACGTGTGCCTCCCAATTAAAAAACATGTTTCTTACATCTATTAAAAAAATTCTCAAACAAAAATCTTCTTAATCCATACAGACAGATTAATCCACATAGATAATTTTACCCGTAGAGGACTTAATGGAGAACCAACCAAACAACCCTTAATTTGAAGATTGAACTCTCATAGGTAGACTGTCTCTTTTATCTTCGTTTCCTGGATGACTAATTTTATGATTGAAGCACCAAGCACGACCTTATTTAATAATCTTCTTTTTTGTTTCTCTCTATCTTGTTCGAGAAGTAACCTCACTTGCAGTTTTCTTGACTTCGTTCATCATGATACTAATCGTTTGTAACAACCCACACCAAACAAGCATGCCAAAAGATACTTCTTTAATTTAAAACACCAAAATGGCCCAACATAGTCACACTAACAAGATTACAAAACTGGGTTCACGGAAATAACCCTAACTACTGCTGAGAACATGACTACAAGATAAAAGGGAAAGTCTTCTACTCCTTCTATACGCAAGCTCCAGGTCACGTCTTGCCAAACCCTCTAAACGAGCTCTCGGCTACCTACTTACCTGAAAAGGTTTTAGTTTTGAAAAGCGAGGGTTAGACCATGAGGTCTAGTGAGATCCCTCTTGCTACCCACACCACGCCACAATTATCAACTAAAAAGAGTTTATAAGCATTTATAAGCAGTTACACCGTTATCAGTTTAAATACATACACGCATATTAACGGCTCGCACTTAGTCACGTACACACTTGTGACAACATGTTAGGGCACACACCCGCCCTTAGTGATCATATGAAACGAATTCATATATCCTGTATGGGACACACTCCCCATATAATCATATTACATTTTCACATGTCTCGCATATATCCATAAATAATGTACACGCTTTGATCATGCATATTTAAAACAACGTAAATCATGCAATTCAAAATATCGGTACAAGTAATAAATTTGAGTATCGATAAAGTTTCAGGTTAGAAAGACTAACCTGGCTTCCACGCTAAATGTTCTCACTTGAACTGCTATCCTCTACCGCACACCTACATTTTCGCCCAACACACGAGAGTGAATAAGTCACTCAACTTCCCACAAGGATTTCTATCACCCCTCCCGAGACACATCCCGACTTCCTTAAGGCACTCCCTACTCGGCACACAAAGAGGATCCCAAAGGATTCCCGACACAGTCCCAAATAGTGGAGTTTTCCGGACACACACCGCTTTCGGATTCCGGTACAATCCAGACTCCTTCCGGATTCTGGTACAATCCAGACTACTTCCGGATTCCGGTACAATCTGGTCTCCTTCCGGATTTCACTACATTACCGGGAACCACTTCCGGACTCCCAAGGACTTCCGGACTCCCCCCTTCGATTCCGGACTAGGCGAGTTCCAGACTCTGGGGTTTTCTAACGAACACTTTAAATTCCGAACACCTCAATCGACTACACCACACGACTCCAAACTTGGTGTTAAGCCATTATAATCAAGGATACATCATCTCTGAACTATTTAGCAAGTTATCCCATCCGATTTCTACACTGATTTGATTAGGAAGAACACACAGACTCCATTTCCTTTCTTTCTAGCGATAAACAAAAGTTATCAGACTCCACCACTCCCAAACCTTCAAATTAGACTGCAAAGGAGAAAGAGAAGAAGATTACCTTGAGGATGATGATGATTCCACACACAACTTGGAGAAATCTCCATTGCTTTGACTCCTCGATGATTCTTGCAACCACCGATCACCCCCCTTAGCCGGACACACTGATTTGATGAAATTAGGGTTATTAGGGTTTTACCCTTATTTATATCACTCACACTTGCACACTAAACTTTTCCACTCTCACACTTTACACACCAACTTTTATAATTTAACTCAAAACGAACCCAGTTATTACAGCATCCTCCCCTCAAAAGAATTTCGTCCCCAGAATTCCATCTTCGAACAGATAAGGAAAACGGTTCCTCAACTTTCTAACCTTGCGATCTACGATCGCCAACGGTTCCTCCACATAATTCAAATTTTCGTCCACACGAATGTCTTCTAACGGTACGGCCATACTTTCCTCGGTCGAGCACTTTCTAAGACTCGACACGTGAAATGTCGAATGAACTTCCCGAAGCTCCTCTGGCAACTTTAGCTTATACGCCACCTCACCTACACGCTCGGTGATGGTGAACGGCCCGACATCCCTGGGTCTAGTTCCCCTTTCTTTCCAAACGCACGTCTTTCCACAACAAAACTTCAAGCGTTACATTGTCTCCTACTTGGATTTCAATCAATCTTTTCCTTTTGCTCACATAACCCTGCGGCGGTCTTGAGCCACCCTTAACTTCTCGCGAATCTGTTTGACTTATCGATGGTCAACCGCGCGACCTCCGACACCAAATGCTTCTTCCCCATGATACAACTTTATCTTTGGAAGATTCACAGATAACCGCCCATGCCACCCTCTTTGCTTTTCTAAGGATTCTTTTGCTCCCACGCTGCATAACCTCTCAACAACAGGGCGTATCCCAACAATTTTCACACTTTCGGTTAACTACAACGCTTACCTTAGACAATTCTTGTACCACAACTATGACACCTCAGGCCCACTGTACACAATACCGTCCACACACTTAGACGCATGGTTTTGAAACGAATTAAGATTTTCACCTACAACTTCACTTCTGTGACAAAACAAAATACACCAGATAACGCCACAACACCATGAATCCCTTAGTAGAATAACGAACATTCCATTCACCAACTTATCACAAGGTCAACCTCGGGTATCACCTTAACTCACAGTTATGATCCTCTTCAACAAGATAAAACACAACTCTACAATCACTTTCCCCAACACAAAATACTCCTAAAGCAGATTACACCTTCTTGCCTGAATTGCATTTACTACGATCCATCAACAATCAATTCACACGTTTTCACTACATCATCACCCCCACACTATACAGAGCTAAAAGTAGGAAACCTCCACACTCCAATATCTGAAGTACCCATCAATCCAAACAGAACCACTCCTGAAGACACACCTTCAAATTCTCCTTGCATCCAACAATCGTCCATCTACATGCGAAACAATTCGAGTTTCACCCACTCAACAGGAAGGAGCAACCATGCTCACACAAAACTATTCCCATTAGCTTAACGCTGAACGACAAAGCTCAATTGGAATATTTCCCTCACTACTACCAAGTCTCACCCAATAGTCCTTCACTCTAAGTACTACTTTCAACTTCCTTTTCAAGTCATAAAACATGTTTCCAAAGAACAACTCACTAGAAGGTGCACACTTTAGACCAACCACGCAAGCTAGCTTCCCTCGACCCTTGAATCATCACATACACGCCAATCCTCTTTCTTACACTCCCATTAGGGGTTCATGTACCCGACAATGACACTCTAAAAACGTTGCTTCCCATCTTCTGCGTCACTTGCCACACTTTCTACCTCCAGTTTACTCACTTAATTCAACACACCATCTCCATTTCCTCGGGCTAGTGTGGAACATTTCTTGTTCAATATTGACCACTCTATACCCGCATTTCAACGGTTATTATACCTAACCAACAGTTTCACCACATCTCATACAAGAATTCAACTACGATATTCTGAGATAACACCCAATGCTCGAAGCCACCACACACTTCTCGTTTCCCCAAACGAGATTAACTCACTCCTTTGAATTTCATTTACATGCAAAGATTAGCTCAACATTCCCAAGGATTCTGTGTCTACTACGAAACATCATAAACTAACCAATCCAACATCTTCACAGATATTACAATAACACACGGCAACTCGCTCATCAACTCATCGCAACTGAAGAGCACACAATTTCCTTCTTAGTTAGCCACCAACCACCACCTCATTCTTTTATCCTCGAATAGACAATACTACAACACCCACCAAACATCCTTTCATATCAACACATATATTTTGCCACCTTTGCAAAACTTACCAGAAATCTCCGAGCAAGGGTTTCCACTTACGCTCATCTCATAATACAACACTAGTCCACCACTTATCCTCACAACAACTTGTTATCACACCAAAGACTTGATCGTCCACCTTGCATAAGTTACCACTAACTTATCCACACAACCACCTCACCGCAACATGACACTAAAGGCAGAATCCTCACAATCATTATTACACACAATAGGCCTTGCTTCTCCGTGCCAATCACAACAAACATTTGAAATGAAGCTATCCCACGACCTGGTCTTTTCTCAAACCCAGATGAACCACAACTTATGATCATGTACTTCACTCGATCAAGTCTTTATCACCAGCCGACTCTTCGGAATCCACACAAAATACGCTTAAATAAACCAAACGATAAAATGCACCCTCGTGGACCCGCATAATCCACGTGTCCCACCTAAGTTGTGCTAACCACTTCATCAATCACATAGGAAAATCATCTATCCAACTATCAATTCTCCACTTTCAGAACACTCACAAAAGGCGGTCCAGCCTCTTGATAGATACACACCTTTCCCCAACCGACCTCTTATCTCCGCGCATACACCCGACAAAATAATCACACCGGGGTTACCTTTTTCCAATTCCAATCTCCAGACAACGATCTCAATAACCGTCGTTGACTTCAACATCAACGTCTGACATGAAAATGATGCTTCTACGGTGCCTCCAACAACGAGAATTTCTACTGAAATCTAATTCTTCCCACACATCGTAACTAACTTTGTGCCCCACTGTCCTCATATGTTTGAGCCACAAGACTTACCCGATAAATAGCCTAAATACAAGGCCATCTCAACTCCGGCCATTTCATCAACATACTACAACGCTGTCTTTCGATGTACCTTGCCCACTCAGAAATCACAGGGACACACCCCTCGCCGCCAGCCACACGTCAAATTACTAAACAAGTGCAAAGACCACCATAAAACAAGCATCTCTAAAGTCAAAGACTGAGGCTGCAGTTATTCGCCGCCCTCCCTAAAAGGAAACACCAAGGTCACGAATCGACCATCGACGACTCAACCACATATTTCCACTCTCAAAATTTTCCACATCCTTAGGCGCGATATCTCTCACTACCTAGCGAGTTCATAGCCTTCATGCATGACAGCACAATAATTTAAATCGTTTTACACACTTGAAATACATCGCTAAACAAGGTTTGACATGCATGACACGACACATCCATAAAGAATAGCCACACACACATCGATCTCGAGGATCGCTCACACGCAACCCATGATATCTCACAACCTTGTCCAACAATCGAAGGTGCATTCACTGAAACTCTTTTCGTGCAAATTTGTAAAATACGGCAAAATCACCCACACTGGGAGAGTCGGTCGACTCTCACACTCGCGGATATGACAACAACGTGTCCATACTGACTCCGTGTAACATCCTAAATTTTCGTTATTAGTATTTTAATAAGAATTGGGATGTATTTGTATATGTTGTAACCTTGGGATTGTATGGAAGTTTTATAATCCAATTTAAGGTTAAAATGCAAAAGATGAAAGTTTAGTGTAACTTTTGGAAAGATTAAAACTTGGTGGTAGTTTAGTCATTTTCCTAATTGTGTTGAATAAAACATCTGAGATAAGTGAAAATATCTCATTCTTGTTTGTGGAGTCGGTCATTAAGCAGAAAGAAATAATAGAGAGAAGAAAGAAAGAAAGCAGAATTTGTCATCAATTTGGAAAGACATCGTTGTTGGTTTTGGAGAGATTGGTTGTTTTTACTTCGATGATGAACGAATCTGTATTTTGGGATTGAATTGCAGAATCATAAACAAAAAGATTGAAGTTCTTATTTGTGCAGAAGTCGGTTTCGCAGCATAAGGTGAGTTCATTCGATTCATTGTACAAATCAGTGTTTTTAAGTTGTACTAACCTTAATATAGATGTATAAATTGATTGAGGACTGAATGGAATACATAGATTGAACTGATTTTACAAGTTAAGTCGATTTGTGGACTTATTGAAATAAACTGTACGTAGTCCCGGTACATGAAAGCCCCGGTACTTAAGAGTCCCGGTAGTGGCAAGTCCCGGTAGAGGCAAGTCCCGGTAGTGGCAAGTCCCGGTAGATGCAAGTCCCGGTAGTGGCAAGTCCCGGTAGTTAGAAGTCCCGATAGAGGCAAATCCCGGTACTTATGAGTTCCGGTGAAGTTTCGGTACATGTGTTGAATACCGGGAGTTGGGGTACCGGGAGTTGGGAATACCGGGAGTTGGATAAAAAGATTCAGTTTACAGATTTTGGTAATAGATCTTGGATATGAACTTAAGAATATAATAGTTAAGGTATCCAGAGACTTTGTATTATCTGTACTATTCTAGAAATTGGAAAGTATAGTTTCGTTAATCGTGGAAAGGTGCGATTTAAGAATTGACATATTTTTATGTTACTTGAACATACGTACCCTTGAAGAGTAGTATGTTAGGTTTATAGACTGCGCTAGTGTGATACTAGGCAGGAATGTGTTAAATGTGAGTTGCTCATACTGAATGATATGACGAATCTATATGGTATAAAGGCGATTTGCTCATACTGAATGATATGAGAAATCTGTATTAAACATTAATTTGCACGAGTAGAAATAAGTGTAATGGATCCATAGGCACTAAAGTTTGGTAATCACATGGAATAGGCGTGTGGTATAACTCGTTTAATCGTTATTCCAGTGTGTGTGGGAAATTATGGAATAGGCGTGTGGTATTAATCGTTATTCCTGATTTCTAAGGAAGAGAGTGAGGTTGACATAAGTACTTGTAATCTCTGCTTCCTTACTGATAAATGGGCGTGTGTAATCGCGATTTATTGGTGGAGAGCATTGATCTAGAATCTTTGAAGATTCGTAGTGTGGCTCTGGGGTATGATATGCTGATGGATTTGTGTCAGTCATAGTCATGGGAATGGATAAAATTGTGTAATGGAATAGAGTTATACGTACGGTAAGAAAAGGAGTAACCAGGTTTGTTATAACTTGTTTACATTGATTTTTGCAAATGTCATTATTGAAACGAATGTTCTCACTAGGCGTTGGCCTAATCGTTTCATATGTTGTTTTCTTACCAGGTTCAGGCTCAGGCAAATAAAGGGTTGTGGGACGAGTGTTTTTGGAATAGCAGATGTGGCAATTAACAAAGAGGAGATTTTTGAAGGATAGCTTAGATAACTCAATTAATCTGATTATAGTGACATGATTAGATTGATAGGTTATTCGAAGTATCCTGTATTGTAATTACACTCTTGATGGTTAATTCCTTTGCTATCTATATAAGTTGTAATTTTATTATCATAACCTGTTGTAACTTGAGGTTTAAATTGGCCCGGATTTTGGGGCGTTACACTCCGCTTATAAAACCATGTGATCAATTTTTTTTTATTTCTACAACGAAGGTTAACTCACTCGTAAAAGAGGTGAAATAAGTCGTTATTTCTCCAAGTTCAAAATTTATCACACATCATAAATAAAAGTGTCTTTTCCTTCAAACACACACTTGCACGCGCCAACTCATTTCAAATCCAGAAACTTACAAGGCACACACACACACACGCACACACACAATGAAGGACTCATGTAACTTGTTTGAAAATACAATGCATGACTCACTTTACATTGAAGGCTATTCGCTCAAGCAAGGCCAACCATTGACATTCACAACAATTCAGCACCGGTGCTCTACTTCCGACCAAACCATCAGGTTTCTCACTTTTTCAACGACCTTTGGTACTGGTGCCTCCCCCACATATTCGTATTCCCCAACTTCATCGTTACCACTTGACTACTGATTTACAAAAAAATATACGGCTTCACTTCGACCCCGAATAGGTTAACCAACGATAGCCCCTTTTCATCCTATCCTCGCCTCATATTACCAACCAACACATATACCATTTCTCAACCACCCTTGCCACTCTTCCACTGACTATAGAGTAAGAAAACACATCTCTACTACCCGATTCATGAGTAAAAACTCTCAAGATCCCAATTCATCGACATCTAAAACTCCAAGAATGAAGAATCATCAGAAATTAGGGGCTCACGTCAAATCAATTATTCCTCCCTTATGAGCAAAAGAGATTCTACCTCACACGGCCACCCACAAATCACGCAATACTCCTTCTAGATGGTGTCGTTACTCACACCATGAACGGTCTCGCACAACACATTAAACCATTGCCATCATGGCAAGGTTAGAACTCTACACACTACCACTACTCGCCACACACTACCACCACTCTCTACACACTACCACCACTCTCTACACACTACTCCCTCCATCGATCATCTGAACAACAATAATCAAGCACACCCATGCACCTGTGAATTCATAATGACATTGGCCAGATGTGATTTGAATTTACCTTACATGAGAGTCCTTACTACCATCGCACTGAATTCTCAGTGACCAAGGTCTTCCATAAAGGCTTCCTATATCTCAATTGTGTCCTCCTACTCCACAGTTTAAGTTTAGGCCCATCCGGTCGCCTAAATCCCTTAAACTAGCGCTCTGATATCAACTGTAACAACCCACACCAAACAAGCATGCCAAAAGCTACTTCTTTAATTTAAAACCCCAAAATGGCCCAACATAGTCACACTAACAAGATTACAAAACTGGGTTCGCGGAAATAACCCTAACTACAGCTGAGAACATGACTACAAGATAAAAGGGAAAGTCTTCTACTCCTTCTATACGCAAGCTCCAGCTCACGTCTTGCCAAACCATCTAAACGAGCTCTCAGCTACCTGCTTACCTGAAAAGGTTTTAGTTTTGAAAAGCGAGGGTTAGACCATGAGGTCTAGTGAGATCCCTCTTGCTACCCACACCACGCCACAATTATCAACTAAAAAGAGTTTATAAGCATTTATAAGCAGTTACACCGTTATCAGTTTAAATACATACACGCATATTAACGGCTCGCACTTAGTCACGTACACACTTGTGACAACATGTTAGGGCACACACCCGCCCTTAATGATCATATGAAACGAATTCATATATCCTGCATGGGACACACTCCCCATATAATCATATTACATTCTCACATGTCTCGCATATATCCATAAATAATGTACACGCTTTGATCATGCATATTTAAAACAACGTAAATCATGCAATTCAATATATCGGTACAAGTAATAAATTCGAGTATCGATAAAGTTTCAGGTTAGAAAGACTCACCTGGCATCCACGCTAAATGTTCTCACTTGAACTGTTATCCTCTACCGCACACCTACATTTTCACCCAACACACGAGAGTGAATAAGTCACTCAACATCCCACAAGGATTTCTATCACCAATCCCGAGACACATCCCGACTTCCTTAAGGTACTCCCTACTCGGCACACAAAGAGGATCCTAAAGGATTCCCGACACAGTCCCAAACAGTGGAGTTTTCCAGACAACCCACTTTCGGACACACACCGCTTCCGGATTCCGGTACAATCTGGACTCCTTCCGGATTCCGGTATAATCCGGTCTCCTTCCGGATTCCGGTACAATCCGGTCTCATTCCGGATTTCACAACATTACCGGGAACCACTTCCGGACTCCTAAGGACTTCCGTACTCCCCCCTTCGATTCCGGACTAGGCGAGTTCCGGACTCTGGGGTTTTCTTACGAACACTTTAAATTCCGAACACCTCAATCGACTACTCCACACGACTCCAAACTTGGTGTTAAGCCATTATAATCAAGGAGACATCATCTCTAAACTATTTAGCAAGTTATCCCATCCGATTTCTACACTGATTCGATTAGGAAGAACACACAGACTCCATTTCCTTTCTTTCTAGCGATAAACAAAAGTTATCAGACTCCACCACTCCCAAACCTTCAAATTAGACTGCAAAGGAGAAAGAGAAGAAGATTACCTTGAGGATGATGATGATTCCACACACAACATGGAGAAATCTCCATTGCTTTGACTCCTCGATGATTCTTGCACCCACCGATCACCCCCCCCTTAGCCGCACACACTGATTTGATGAAATTAGGGTTATTAGGGTTTTATCCTTATTTATATCACTCACACTTGCACACTAAACTTTTTCACTCTCACACTTTAACACCAACTTTTATAAATTAACTCAAAACGAACTCGGGTATTACATCGTTATTCCTTTGATAACACGTAAAAACGTTGAGATTTGAGGAAGAATTTAGCCCAAAAATGAAACCGGGGTTCAAACGAGAAGACGGTTAATTTGCAAGAATGTGAGAATCAACATGAACCATATAATTCATTAATTAAATATATTTTAAATAAAAAATGGAAAATAATTTTAGAAATTAGGATAACCATTATTTTGAATTGGATCAAATATTCGGTTAAAGATATAACTATAACAAAAACACAATTTAAATCACTTAAAAACCTATTATATCTTTTAAATTTGTTTATTTTTGAAATTTTAATTTTAATTAATTTGTAAATGTTTTTGTCAAGTTTTATATAATATTTTTATAGATATACTTTTGATAATAATAAAAAATCACAAGTTTCATCAAATATCACATGTGATATTCTAAATCAATTCATTATCTTTTTAATCATTTTTATTTACTTTTTGGATCCACATTTTGAATCACTTGTGATTATTTTTGTTCAACATATGATATATTACGTATCATATATGATTAACTGTGATTTTTTTACATATCACATATGATAATATACGTGTGAATATAAGTTATATATTATCACATGTGATAATAAGCATTTACATATAAGTGATGTATTATCACATGTAAGGTTCTAAATGACGTGAGGCGTGGCGTAGCGGCGATACCATGACGTTTATCAAGGCGTGACTCGTAGCGACAAATCTCTATATCATATATAATATTGTATATAAAAACATATGTTTTGTACTATTAATCGATGAGTCAATAACAATAAACAAGTTAAATTAGGTTATATATTAAAAACTAACAAATAAGACACTAAAAATGTAAAGAAAAATCAAATATCGCGTTATAAAAGACCGCACATTAGGCCATGGCGTGCCACAAACATAGCGTGCCGTGAGACACAAGCCTTGAGCCACGACGCGTCATGACGGCTGTCATGGCGAGCCTTTTAGAACAGTTTGCATCACAAAAAGATATAAAATATCAATAACTATCACATGATATGATTGATACGATTATCAAACAAATTATCTTATATAATAAAAACCTTATAATCAAATTGTTACAGATTTATACTTTTGTATAAATCGATTTATATAGAAATCTGTTTGGAAAACAACTCAATCCCAATTTACTAGAAAGTATCACCATGATCACAGATAATTCTATCTATTTTTATTTACTTTAATAAGATTTAATTTAATTTATTAAATAATGTATGTAATCTATACTTTTTTTCGTTTTCCCACAAATTAATTTGATTTAAATTTCAACTAAATACCATGTATAATAACTTATAATCGAATAAATAAAAAGAAAAATGTTAATCCCTCCAAAATAAGAGGTTATGAAAAGTCCATTTATTATATGAAACTTTATATGGTCGCTAAAATTAAATGGCATTAATTGCGCCCGCAACCACACCCATTTAACGGTAGGCCGGCGTTATGTCAATTTGGTGGTATATACATATATATAATATATATATAGAGGTGGGTTCAAACAAGAATGGATGCTATTTAAAAGAATAAATGAATAACTCTCAACCATTCATTTTTAAAAACAATTCCAAAAATAATCACTGATTTTTGGAAGTTTATTATTTTTGGAATTATTCATAATCATTGATTTTTGGAAGTTATTATTTTTGGAATTATTCATAAAAATGATTGGTTGTGGGTTATTCCTTTATTCTTTTAAATAGTTGTCATTCTCGTATGATCCTCCCTATATATATATATATATATATATATATATAGAGAGAGAGGAAAGATCAAATGAAAACTCAAATTAAATTGTAAACATGAGGACAAATCTCGTCCATTGATCGCAGCTATATTTAAGCCATTCCTAAAATTCAGCTTTAGGGGTATTTTCGTCAAATTAGAATGAGCGCATCCTTTATTGACTTTTTATTTTCTTTTTTAATTAAAAAACTTTTACCCCCTTAAATTTTAAAATAAATTATCTCAAAAATTACTAACATTTTAAGCAAACAAATTAAATCAAAAAAACGAGAATTTCGTGCTCTTCGATATGACATCCATCATGATATAGTTTTTTTTCTCGTTTTAACCGTTTTACGTGAAATCGTGTATATGTGTTATATTCAGAGTGAATAAAGGTACATTTATTCAGTTTTGAATATTTACCTTTATTCAGTCTGAATATATAGAGTTATTCAGACTGAATAAAGGTACAAAATTTAAACATTTATTCGTTTTGAATATCTACCTTTATTCAGTCTGAATATAACACATATTCAGACTGAATATAACACATATTCAGTCTGAATATAACACATATTCAGTCTGAATATAACACATATTCAGACTGAATATAACACATATTCAGACTGATGTATTTATATGTGTTCTTCAGTTTTTCGTTTTTTGAGGATTTTCTTTGAACCTCTCTCTCTCTATATATATATATTGTGCGTTTCAATTGTAAATCAAACAATTTTAACAAACTATACAAACCACTATATATATATATATATATATAAAAGATTATGAACTTAGGAATAAATTAAAACTCAAACGGGAATCATTTTAGCATGCCCCTCTGCAAGTGATCTATTATGATCATTCAAGTAACCAAGATCTCGTATTTGATTTCGTTTATTATGTTCCATTAAATGTTAACTGTGCAAGTATGATGTTTGTCAATGGGGTACACCTTTTAATGGAGGAGATTACTGGATGATGAGCATCAGAATGTATATGGATCAGAAGCCTCGATGATGGGTAGTTTAGGAGGACCTTTTGAATAATTACACCATTTTTGTTTATTCAAACCTCATTTTCATGCTTACCTTTCTGTGATATAAATACATCAGTTTGAATATGTGTTATATTCAGACTGAATATGTGTTATATTCAGTCTGAATATAACACATATTCAGTCTGAATATGTGTTATATTCAGTCTGAATATAACATATATACACGATTTCACTTAAAAAACGGTGAAATCGAAAAAAAGCTATATCATGATGGATGTCATATCGAATAGCACGAAATTCTCGTTTTTTGATGTAATTTGTTTGATTAAAATGTTAGTAGTTTTTGAGATAATTTATTTTAAAATTTAAGGGGGTAAAAGTTTTTTAATTAAAAAAGAAAATAAAAAGTCAACAAAAGATGGTTGATTCCAATTTTACCCCTGCGCGCTAAAAATTCACTAAGCCATGGACATAGTTTTCAAGTTATTTACAAAATTGCCACCGTGTTTTTTATTCGTTGATCTGATCTCCGATTTTTTAATCAAGGGCTGTGGTTTGTCCTCACGTTTACAACTGAAATTTAGGGCCAATCTGAGAAAGTTTCAGATCACCCTCTTCAGGATAGCTGTCCTTCAGGCCATATTGAAAGATGGCGCTGATGAATCGTGGGTAAGGAACCCATGCTGGTCTGTCAGCGGCAGAATCGACACGTTGAATCGGGTCTTCATAAATAATGGAGGCCCAGTCAATATTTAGACCTTTCAGCAGTGCGTATCCCATGGACTGCTGAGGTTGGGCGGCTTGATCAGAAGATCCGGATTTCGCTGTCATGCAGCTGATCAGGTGAGCGAAGATGAAATTCATCTCGCTGGGCATTTTGGATTTCTTTATCAGCGTCAGTTTCTTCTCAGGCTTCTTGTCCCTTCCAATATCCCAGATATAACCCATTGCGTCAAGGAAAGCAATGATTGCTTCTCTGTCAGCATGCTTTTTGTGGTCAGGGAATGGAATGAAGGGTTTTTCTTTGGAGGCATTTGGGAAGTTTAGGGCTTTGCGGATAATTGCGGGTGTGATCTTGATGGTGCCATACTCAGTATCGCTGAGTATGCAGTCTATGGTTTTGGATGGATCTTTGGCAGAGGGTAGCTCAGTGTGTCTGGCAGAGTACCAGAACTGGGATAAGAGCCGCTGACTGGCAGGAGGTGTTATGGTCAGGGTTGTGTAGATGGGGCTGTTCTTCAGAAAACTTACAGCATCGTCCAGATGTGATACTTGCTTCCGAGGAGGAAACTCGAGAAGAGCTGAGAGGTTGTTGGCCTTAGTCCAATCGAGTTGATCCAGCTCGAACTTCACCTGGGGGGCTTTGAAGATTTCCATTTCCTCAGAGTCAGTGGAGATGGATTCAGCGGTAACATTCAGCTTTGAAGATGCCATATCACTGTATTATCAGTTCAACCAAAGATGTTAACAGATAAGAATTATCTTAATGTGGAAAGAAATTTCCGTTAAGATTTTTCGAATCTTGTCCATTTCATTCAGACAAAAAATGTCTTAATGAAGATTAGGGTTTTTCTTGATTTTAAAAGAAAAGTAAAACCCATAAAATCTTGTATTCCAGTTTCTAAAAGAAAAATGGATACGAATGAAGAACAAGTTTAAGATTTAGATTTAAAACTTGAAGAACAACCATGAAATGGTTGTGTTCATAAAACCATGAAAGAAATGATTTTATTTTAAAAAGTTCTTTTGTTTGATCTTGTTAAAACAAAGAGAAGATCGAAAACAAGTTATACGCATTTGATAAAAAATAAGAACATATTAACCTTGAAGTTGAATACCAAGATGAAGAACAGTTCTTGAGGTTTTTGAGAGCACAAATGCAACAGAGAATTCTTTTCTTGCGGAGAAAGATTGTTCGCGTAAAAGACAAATATAAACCAAGAGTTGTTTATATAGGGATTTTTAGAGAGAGAAAACCTTGAGCGGGAAAAGGTTTTCATCATGACACGGACACGTGTTTGCATTTGATTGGAAGTTTGAACAAAACGTGCAAACGTGTGTCAGAAAGAAATCGTGCCGAGTGTTATCCGTTGCAATGACGTCACAACTGTCCTTTCACATTCTTTTAGGATGTCTCTGAGGTTTTGAAAAACTCAGGGACTCTTTTGAAAAACATGAAGCACTGAATAGAAATATCAGTGAAGGTTTAAGGAATTTTCAAAATATCGCTGTAAAGGAAGAGATATTCAGCGATGCAATTTATTTTGAAATCTTGCATTTACATGCGATTGTCAGAGAGAGAAAACATACCTGGATATCAGTTGAACCAAGTTTATTCAGAGAGAAAATGATGAAATGGATTATATAAGTTGATTTTATCCCGAAGCCTATACAAGAATGTATAAACGTATCGCTGATTAAATGTGAACCGCTGAAGATTTTATCCTTCAAAGTTCAGCATTCCAAGCTCGCTGATGAGAAAGTTGAATCTTGTCTCATCAAGAGGTTTGGTAAACAAATCAGCTAACTGATAATCAGTTGGGATAAAATGAAGTTCTATATCACCATTCATCACATGATCTCTGATAAAATGATATCTGATTTCTATGTGTTTTGTCTTTGAGTGTAGCACTGGATTGTTTGCTATAGCGATGGCACTTGTGCTGTCGCAATAGATTGGAATTTTGGAGAGCTGAAGATCATAGTCTAGTAGCTGATTTCTCATCCACAAGACTTGAGAACAGCAGCTTCCAGCGGCTACATACTCAGCTTCAGCTGTGGAAGTGGACACTGAGTTTTGCTTCTTACTTGGCCAACTTACCAGCTTACCACCCAGGAGCTGACATCCTCCTGTGGTGCTTTTCCTATCCATTTTGCAACCTGCAAAATCACTGTCTGAATAGGCGGTTAGATCGAATCCTGAGTCTTTGGGATACCAAAGACCTAGATTCGCAGTACCCTTAAGATATCGAAAGATTCGCTTTACAGCTTTCATATGGGATATCTTAGGTTCAGCTTGATATCGTGCGCACAGACATGTTGCAAACATAATATCGGGTCGGCTAGCTGTAAGATACAATAGTGAGCCGATCATCCCACGGTACAGCGTGACATTGACAGGAACACCCTTTGTGTCCTTATCAAGTATCAGCGGTGGTGCCATAGGGGTTTTCATAGCTGAACTTTCAGTTAAGTCGAATTTCTTCAGCATATCTTTAACATACTTTCCCTGATTTATAAAAGTTCCTTTTTCAGTTTGCTTAATCTGAAGACCAAGGAAATATGTTAGTTCACCCATCATACTCATTTTATACTCATCTTTCATTCTATCAGCGAAACGAGTACAAAGCCCAGGGTTAGTAGAACCAAATATAATGTCATCAACATATATTTGAACTAAAATGATATGACCTTTTACTTTTCTAAAAAACAAAGTTTTGTCAATCTTACCTCGCTCAAATTTTTCAATATGGAGATAAGTAGAGAGAGTATCATACCATGCACGCGGAGCTTGCTTTAAGCCATAAAGTGCCTTGTCCAGTTTATACACATAACCTGGACGCTTAGGATCTGAGAATCCTGGAGGTTGTTCCACATACACTTCTTCATTCAGCTTTCCATTTAGAAATGCTGACTTAACATCCATCTGATGTACAGTGAAGTTTTTGTGTACAGCATATGCTAAGAAAAGACGAATAGATTCAAGTCTTGCTACAGGAGCAAAAGTTTCGTCATAATCTATGCCTTCCTCTTGTCTGTATCCCTGAGCAACAAGACGAGCTTTGTTGCGAGTTACAGTACCATGTTCGTCCAACTTGTTTCGATAGACCCATTTAGTGCCTATCACCGTTTTGTCAGTTGGTCTACGAACAAGTTTCCAAACTTTGTTTCTTTCGAATTCAGTCAGCTCTTCTTGCATAGCGCTGACCCAGTTTGGATCTCTGAGGGCATCATCTATTTTCTTTGGTTCAGTTAGAGAAATAAAGTTAACAAATAAACAAATATTACCTGCACTTCTACGAGTCTGAATACCAGCGTTGGGATCACCAAGAATTTGATCGATTGGGTGATTTACAGTCCATCGCTGAGCCGGAGCATGCGTCGCTGACTCAGTCTGAACTGGAGAAACTGAAGATGAGGCTTCAGCTACTTCTGGATTATCAGCTAAGAGAGGAATGTTTGCATTTGCCACTTCATTCACTGATTGTTGAGAAATAGATGGAATTTCTGAGACATTTGGATCAACTGCAGGTATAGTGTTTATAGGAACAGCTGAGACCCAAGATGTTTCAGCTTCACTATTTTGCATATTTGGAATGATAGAAGGACCATCATTTTCTATTGTGTGAGCATGAGGAGTGGGAACATCTTCTGAATCACCAAGATGAGAAAACATCCATTGATTCAGTTCTTCTGTATCAGCGTTCGGTTTAGAGTTCGCTGAACGGGATTCGTCAAACGTGACGTGAATAGTTTCTTCTACAGTTTGTCTTCTTCGGTTGAAGACTCTGAAGGCTTTGGAAACTGAGGAGTATCCAAGAAAGATTCCATCATCAGCCTTAGGATCAAACTTTCCAAGGGCATCTCTGTTGTTCAGTATGAAACACTGACATCCAAAGATGTGAAGAAAGCTGATTGAAGGCTTTCTCCCATGAAAGAGTTCATAGGCTGTCTTTTTGAATCTTTTAACTATCAGCGACCTGTTTTGCGTAAAACAAGCAGTGTTGACAGCTTCTGCCCAAAACTGAGTAGGCAGGTGAGAATCGCTGAGCATTGAACGTGCAGCTTCAATAATTGTTCTATTTCTTCTTTCAGCGACTCCGTTTTGTTGTGGTGTTCTCACTGACGAAAAGTTGTGAGAAATACCCTTGCTCTCAAGGAAGGAATCAAGAGAACTGTTTTTGAATTCAGTTCCATGATCACTCCTTATTGAGCGAACAGTCATATTGTTCAGAGTTTCCATCTTCCGAACAAAGGTGATGAGTTCTTCAGGGGTGTCACTCTTAGAACGGAGAAACATTACCCATGTGTAACGAGAGAATTCATCAACTATGACCAGCGTATATTTCTTTCCAGCGATGGATTGTTTGTTAACTGGGCCAAACAAATCCATATGGAGTAGTTGTAGAGGAGATGACACTGAGGAAACTTGCTTTGACTTAAAGCTTGCCTTGGTCTGCTTCCCTTTTTCACACGCTGAACATAAAGACTCTTTGGCGTATGAATGTTGAGGTAGACCAGTGACTAACTCTTTGGATGAAAGAGTATTCAGTGTCTTGAAGTTGAGATGTGAGAGCCTTTTGTGCCATAGCCAGTTAACATCAGAAGATGCTTTTGAGAAGAAACAGGAGTTCTCAGTGGTTGTTGAGTCCATGTTTATAACGTAAACATTTTCCAAACGATAACCGCTGAGAGCTATCTTCTCCTTTTTGTCAGAGACAAAGCAGGATTCCTTAGTGAAAATCACTTTGTTATCCATGTCGCAAAGCTGACTGATGCTTAGAAGATTATGCTTCAGCCCTTCAACATATGCGACTCTTCTGAAGGATGTTGTACCATTTGAAAGTACACCATACCCTCGGGTATGTCCTTTTCCATTTCCACCGAAAGTCACAGAGGGACCCTTCTCTTCCTTGTATTCAGCGAGCAGGTTTTTCTTTCCAGTCATGTGTCTAGAGCATCCGCTATCGAGATACCAGATACCCTTCTTAACCTGCAATACAAAGGAAGATTAGTTTTGCTTGGGTACCCACTTCACCATGTATACGCGTTTGTCAGTGGAAGTAGTTGGAATGGGTTTAGCAGTCTTCGCAGCATTTGAAGATTCAGCTTTGTCTTTCTTCACTTTGGTCAATTTCTTGACCTCAGCGGTAGGAGTCACCTTGACCTGAATTGCAACTGGTTTGGTCTTCTTGGGTGCTATCTTCACCTTAGCTATCTTATCAGCTTTGGTGGTTGTGGGGCACTTACTTGCAATATGATCGGTAAGTCCACAGTGATAACATTTCCTATAACTAAAATTAGTTCTAGGACCACTTGAGTGCTGAGCTTTAATTTGGAATTAGAAGTGCCAGCACCAAGTACACTATTGGTTTTTGAAATAGGACGAACATTCAGTTCTTCAGATTTCTTACCAAGGATATCTACTCTGAGTCTAGGAGTAGGTCGCTGAACTGATCCAGAGGTCTGATTTCTAGAACCAGATGAATGAATCATTAAGGCTTTGGAAGCATTCAGCTTAGGTACTAAGGTACCCTTCTGAGGATTTTGATAAATAACAATTCCTTTACCTTTGTCTTTAGAGACAGAGGTAGGTTTTGAATAAACCATTTTCTCCTTACCTTTTGAGGAGGTAGGAGTTTCCTTAGGGATTGGTGTAATCGACGAGGAGTACTGAGATGAAGAAGTGTCAGCTACTGAGGATACGAACGTTCCAAATTTAAGCATTGAACGTTCAGTGGTTGGTTTTGGAGTATCATATTTATAACCCAGACCACGTTTATCACTCAGAGGAATCTGAGCCTTAATTATCTCAGTGATCTTTGTTGAAGAATTACACCATCCTTCAACAGTAGCTTGTTCAGCTTTTAATGCAGCGATAGCTTCTGCTCGTTCGATTTTGACTAGCTGATTTAAATAGACTTGATCTTTAAAATCTTCTTCAAATTTAGAAAGCTTTTCTATTTGAAGGTGGCAGTTTTTAAGCTTTTCAGCGAGATCAAGATTTTGGTTTTCAACCACAGCTTTGCCGTTCATGGCTTCGTATAAACTTCTAGTCAGCAGTTCGATTTTACGGAGACTATCAGCTTCATCAATATTTGCAATATTGGTAAAGAAAGAAGGTGATACCTGAATGGCAGATGTTGAAGTGGAGGGAATGTCTGAACTTTCTTCCTCTTCTTCAATCTTGGCCATGAGACATTGATTTGCTTCATCATCTTCAGAATCAGATGATGAGGCTTCTTCATCAGAAGCAGCCCAATCATAGTCAGCCATCAGGCCTTTTCCTTTCTTCTTAAAGCTTTTTAGCTTTGCATACTTTTCCTTCAGCTTTGAGTATTTGTCATCTTTATTCCTTGGAACAAAGGATTTCTTTGTAAAAGCTGAAGGTCTCATGATTTTCTTTGACCTGCACTCGTTAGCGAAATGACCTGTCTTTTCGCAGTTGAAACAAGTAGCAGTAGCCTTATCAACAAAAGCTGATGACTTAGGCTTGTCAGCTATAGAAAGAGTTTTGTTCTTTCTAAACATTTTCTTCTTGGCGAATCTCCTGAACTTTTTAGTTAGGAGAGCCAAGGATTCATCATCATCTGAAGAATCAGAATCTGATGACCTTTCAGAGTTACTTTCTAACTCAGTGATAGTGACCACGGGTCGCTGAGTAGAAGGTTCCTCTGAGATTAAAGCAACAGGGGTGCTTTTGGAATCTTTTACAAGATTCTTCTTAAGATGGCTAGATTGCTCATGATTCAGCAATGTGCCATATAAGGTAGCAAGTGTCATTGATCTTAGATCTTTTGACAGCTTGAGACACATGGAATAATTGTCCCAGCTTTCAGGTAAACATTCTAAAAACTTTGTCAGCACTTCAAAGTTAGAATATTCCTTACCAACCGTTTTAAGATCTATAATTAAGCAATTAAAACGTTGATGAACTTCAGAGAGAGTTTCATTCTTACCAGAAATGAAGCTTTCGTATTGTCTTACCAGGTTGATCTTTCTTGAATCCTGGACTTCAGACGTTCCTTCATACTGAACACATATTGTGTCCCACATGGCTTTTGAGGATTTCAGGTTCATGACGGAATGGTAGACTTCGTCAGGAAGGGCCATGGATAGTATGGATCTGGCTTTTGTATCTATAGCCACTTTCTTCTTATCTTCATCGGTCCACATGTGTATTTCCTTTGGAATCAGCCTTTCAGGAATAGCAGCTCGAGTTGCAGTGGCTGGAACTAAAGGATCAATAGTTACAGGGATGTGTGGGCCGTTTTCAAGATAGTAGGTCATAGTAGGGTCTACACCTTCTAGGAAGAGCATCATCCTATTTTTCCATAAGTTGAAGTTGTCTCTGGAAAATCTAGGGGGTTTTGCAAGAGAACCATTGTCTATATAATTTGTGTTTGTGTGGGAGGCCATTTTCAGATAATAGCAAGGAAGAGAAATATCTTAGATTAGATCTTGTTTATGATATTAAACAAAACCGCTCTGATACCACTTGTTGGTCCCGAAAGGCCTATACAAGTTTGTAGAAGGGGGGGGGGGGGGTTGAATACAAACACACTATTTTACTTTTCTAAATTGTTTATTGATAAATCATTAACAATTTACAACTTGTTGCGGAAACAAGATTAAGGATAAACCTAAATCTAAACAAGTTGGAACACTAAGGTTTCTTGCACTAAGAAAGATATGGAAATTACTAATAAAATCCTATCTTGAGAGAGATTTGAACTTGTCCAGAGTTAGCAAGTTACTTCAAATGAAGTGAGTTCATCTCTTTATATACTGCATGCATTTAATGCAAGTCAGTATACACTTTACACGTGTCATCAGCGGATTGGTTGCATGTCATTGACCTTTGTTGACAACCTTAGTAGCCGCATGAATGAACAGTGTAGTATCAGAGTGGTTGTACGATCTCAGATTTTCGGAGGTTCTTTTCTGACATTTCGTACGGTGGCGTGCAAGGGAGGTTAAGACAAAAGTACTTTGTACGGAGGACTTCATGATCAGCTTTCGTTGATTCAGCGATTATCATTTACTATTCAGCGAATGATAAAGTTCAGCGATAGCTGAAGTCTTGTACTTGATACTTCACGTTGAGTGGACAAATCTGAGTCTTCGCTGATCCGCATCAGTTCATTAGAAGACTTGTCGCTGGTTCTTGAGCTTGATCTTCGACTTCAGCGTAGAACCTTTGTTGACGTGAAACTTGTCTTCAGGGATTATAAGTAAACAACTAACTTATCAGCGATCACCATAAGGACTGAACAGACTCAGCGCATTATGGTGAACAGTGTTCGCTGAATGTTTAATTTAAAGAGCGAGAGTTCCTATCAGCGGTACTGTAAGATCTTAGTACTTATCAGCGATAGTGAAACTCTGATACATATTGTTTACATACAATTTTCACTAAGTATTTAAGAGAGGGTCATTATCAAATCACTGAGGGTTTGGATCAACAAGTTGCGATAGTTATGGTAGTTGCGATAAGTATGATTGTCGCAACCTTGGGTTGCGACAAGATTGATAGTAGCGCAACAGTTAGTTGCGACAGTTGGTTGTATCGCAACAGTTGGTTGCGATAAGATGCATGTCGCAACAGTTGGTTGCGACAAGAAGGGGTTATCGCAACAATGGGTTGCGATAAGTATTGTGTCGCAAGTAGTAGGTTGCGACAAGGGTTATCGCAGCTAGTGGGTTGCGATAAGTGTCGAGAATTTTGGTTATTTAGGATTCTTAGTCTTTAAGGGTTATGTACAGTAGATTAATACCAGTACAATATGTATTTGGGTATTTCAGATCTTTGTGAAGTTGGTGACAGAAATTCTTACGACTTTAAGAAAGTAAAGTAAGAATGACGCGACTACTATCAGGTGAGTTCATTCTTACCTTACCCTTTTATAACGTTTTTAAATTATGGTAAGGTGCATTTTATAATGAACTGCTTTGATGGATTTTGGAAGAATGATTTTATGAAGAAAATATTGATTACTTTAAATTGATGGTTTTGCTTAAATTCATTAATGTTATTTGAAAATGAATTAGATTAAGCAATAGCCTGCACGAGTACAAATAAGTGTAATGGATCCATAGGCATTAGTCGTTATGAACACATGGAATTGGCGTGTGGATTAATCGTAATTCCAGTGTGTGTGAGAAATCGTGGAATTGGCGTGTGGATTAATCGTAATTCCCTATTTCTAAGGAAGAGGAGAGATTGGCATGTGTAATTGTAATATCTACTTCCTTTCCAAGAAATGGGCATGTGAAATTGTGATTTCTTAGATATGAGCATTAATCTAGAATCCGTGGAGATTCGTAGTGTGGGCTCAGGAATATGATACAATGACTGACTTGGTGTCATTCATAATCATGGAATCGGGTATAACCCCGTCATCGAAAGATGGTTACGCGTGTGGTAAGGAAAAGGGTAAACCAGCTTTGTTATGCCTTGTTTACATTGATTTTTACAAATATTATTTTGAAACCGAATGTTCCCACTAGGCGTTAGCCTAATCGTTTCAAATGATATTTTCTTACCAGGTACTAGCTCGGGAAAATAAATGGATGTGGGACGAGAGCTTTTGGATTAGCGGAGAAGATAATGAATACTGAGGTTTTGATGGATTGCTTAGATAACCTAGTTAATCTGATTATAGTGACATGATTAGATTAATAGGTTATTTGAAGAATTCGGTATTTATAAATATGACCTCATAGATATTTCTCTGCTCAGATATAAAGTTGGAAGTTTATGTTTAAATCTTGTTATAAATTGAGGTTTAAATTAGCCCTGAATTTAGGGTGTTACACCATCCGTCTGAGGGTGATAGGCGGTGCTCAAACAAAGCCGTGTGCCTAACTCCCTTTGAAGACTCCTCCAAAAAGACGACGTGAAGTGACTATCACGATCGTAGACAATGGACGACGGCACCCCATGCCTCGTCACTATTTCATTCACATACAACCTTGCCAACATTTCTAACGGATCGCTCTCCCGAATGCGTAGAAAGTAAGCCGACTTGGTGAGACGGTCAACTATCACCCATATGGCATTGTGCCCCTTCGGGGTCCTTGGTAGTTTCGTGACAAAGTCCATTGTGATACAGTCCCACTTCCACACTGGTATCTCCAAGGGTTGCATCTCCCCGTACGGTCTTTGATGTTCTGCCTTGACCTTCAGACAGGTCACACACCGCTCCACAAAGTACGCGACGTCCTTCTTTAATCCTGGCCACCAATACATTTGTCTTAGGTCTCGGTACATCTTATTGGTTCCCGGGTGTACAGAATATCACGATATATGCGCTTCTTCCAAAATACGCCCCCGCAAACCTCCCAACTTAGGAACCCACACTCGGTTCCCCAAACACTTCACACCATCCCCGTTACACTCCAAGGATGTCACATAGCCAACAGTCCTCTCACTTTTCCACTTTTCAACTTTTCTTCTACTAGAGCTTCCTCTTGAAACTTCTTAATCTCGTCCAACAGCTTGGGAATTACGTCGACTTGAAAGGCCACCACTTTAGTTGGCTTTCTTCTTTCCTTCCGGCTCAAAGCGTCGGCCACGACGTTCGCTTTACCCGGATGGTAAAGGATCTCACAATCATAGTCACTTAACAACTCCACACAACGGCGCTGTCTCATATTCAACTCCTTCTGATCAAATAAGTGCTTAAGGCTTTTATGATCGGAATAGATCTGACACTTAACCCCATAAAGGTAGTGTCTCCATATTTTTAGCGCAAAAACCACTGCTGCTAATTCCATGTCGTGCGTAGGGTAACTTTTCTCGTGCTCCTTCAACTGACGGGATGCATAGGCGGTCACCTTTCCGCCTTGCATCAGTACACAACCTAGCCCCAACTTGGACGCATCACTGTAGATTACCAATCCCTCTGTCCCACTAGGGAAAGATAAAATCGGGGCACTACTCAACTTGTCTTTCAGTTTACAGAACGCTTCTTCTTGAACCTCTGTCCATTCGAACTTAGCACTCTTCTTGGTCAAAGCAGTCAACGGCTTAGCTATCCGAGAAAAGTCCTTAATGAACTTTCGATAGTAGCCCGCTAAACCAAGGAAGCTTCTCACCTCAAATGGTGATCTCGGGGGGTTCCCATCCTCTAATGGCCTCTACCTTGGCCGGATCCACCTTGATACCTTCTCCTGACAACACGTGTCCTAAGAATTGGACTTCCCTAAGCCAGAACTCGCACTTATAGAATTTTGCAAACAACTTCTCTCGCCGCAACAATTCTAACACTAAGCGGAGATGCCCTTCGTGCTCACTCCGAGATCGGGAATAGATGAGTATGTCATCGATGAACACAATCACACACTTGTCTAACAGCGCACTGCACACCCGATTCATTAAATTCATGAATACCGCCGGAGCATTAGTCAACCCAAAGGGCATGACTAGAAACTCGTAATGCCCGTACCTCGTGCAAAAAGTCGTCTTTGGCACATCTTCTTCCCTTACCTTCAACTGGTGATAATCGGATCTCAAATCTATCTTCGAGAAGAAGTTCGCCCCTTGCAGCTGGTCAAACAGATCGCCGATCCTCGGGAGCGGGTACTTATTCTTGACAGTCACCTTGTTGAGCTCGCGATAACCTATGCACATTCGCATAGATCCATCTTTCTTCTTGACAAAGAGTACCAGCGCTCCCCATGGTGACGAACTAGGGCGTATGAATCCCTTGTCCAGCAACTCCTGCAATTGCGTCATCATTTCCTTCATCTCCTCCGGTGCCAACCGGTACGGCGCACACGCTATTGGTGTCGCGCCAGGCATCAATTCAATTCTAAACTCGACCTGACGATCCGAGGGTAAGCCCGTCAGGACATCCGGTTCCTATGGGTTCCGGTTTCCATTGGTTCCGGTTCCTACGGTTCCGGTTCCATGGTTCTGGTTCCTAAGCGTTCCGGTTCCAATAGTTCCGGTTCCTAAGGGTTCCGGTTCCAATGGTTCCGGTTCCTACGAACACTGAAAATTCCGATTTAATCGACCAATTCTCACGCGAATCTATTGCGGTGTTTACCATTAACATAGGGAAAAGTAGATACCGATTATCTTAGCCACTAAACCATCCAATTTACACTGTACAAATAGGGAGAACACAGTCTCCATTTCCTTTCTTCTAAGAAGAATAACACAACTCAGACTCCATCATTTTAGACCTTAAGATCAAATTGTAAAGGAGAAAGAATGGAGGATTACCTTGCAAATTGATTCCACACCCAATATCTGGAGAATCCCAAATCGTCTTCACTCCTGATGATTTCGCACCCACCAATCGCACCTCAGCCGCACACCGTATTCTTGAGCCCATTCAGAATCCCTAGGGTTTTACACCTATTTATACACTTCCCAAAGCACACCAAACTTTCCCCTTTTTCACACATTACACCCCAGAAATTAATATTTATTCGCAAAAAGGACACAGTTATTACATTAGCCATACATCTGACGTAAATCTAAGGATTTCAAATGTAACACCCTAAAAATCAGGGCAAATTTAAACCTGAATTAAAAGGGTTTACATAACTATATCCATAACATAAATATTCTATATGAGTGTAAATAGTAACAATAGTCAATTTACATCAACTTGTCGCCACTATAAACTCTCCGCTCGTCCCATTACCTCCCTGAGCTCATACCTGATAAGAAAATGTTATTTGAAACGGTTAGGCTAATTCCTAGTGAGAACATTTAGTTTCAAAATAATACTTTTAAATCAATGTAAACAAGGTTTATCAAACTTGACTTACACTCGTTCTTACCGTACTCGTACTCGTATCATAATAACATAATCATATTCAATCCCATGAGTATAACTACCATTCATAAAGTCATATCACCATATTCAATAGCCTACTACGAATCATCACGGATTCTAATTTATCGATCAATCCTACAGACTTACATTCAAACATCATACCTTCTTCTTGAAATGGATATAGAAATAGCACTTATATATTGCCTATTTTTAATCCACCGAAAACACATGAAAACAACACTTACTCTTTGTCTAATTCATATTTCCACATCTCAAATACGAATAACAACTCTACCTTGTCTATTCAATCAACCAACCTGAATAGCAATTATGCCTTTGCCTATTCAACCGTTCCTATATGAATAGTAATTCTATAATACCTATTCAATCATTCCATATGAATAGTAATTCTACTTCGCCTAGCCAATCATTCAACATGAATAGCAATTCTACTTTGCCTATTCATTTCATTCCTAGTTAACAGAAATATGACTAACACTAAGTCAGTCATGATATCATGTTCCAGAGCCGCACTACGAATCTCCACGGATTCTAGATTAATGCTCATATCATATTCTAGAGCCGCACTACGAATCTCCACGGATTCTAGATTAATGCTCATATCATATTCCAGAGCCGCACTACGAATCTCCACGGATTCTAGATTAATGGTCATATCATATTCCAGAGCCGCACTACGAATGTCCACGGATTCTAGATTAATGCTCATATCATATTCCAGAGCCGCACTACGAATCTCCATGGATTCTAGATTAATGCTCATATCATATTCCAGAGCCGCACTACGAATCTCCACGGATTCTAGATTAATGCTCATATCCAAGAAATTGCAATTACACATGCCCATTTCTTGGAAAGGAAGTAGAGATTACAATTTCACATGCCAATCTCTCCTCTTCCTTAGATATCAGGAATTACGATTAATCCACACGCCCATTCCACGATTTCTCACACACACTGGAATTACGATTAATCCACACGCCAATTCCATATGTTCATAACAACTAGTGCATATGGATCCATTACACTTAACCGTACTCATACAGGTTATTACTTAATATAGATTCCTCATAGCATTCAGTATGAGCAAATCATGTTTATACCACATACATTCCTCATATCATTTAGTATGGGCAAATCTTCTTTATAAATCTCTCATATCATTCAGTATAAGCAAATCACATTTAATATGTCAATTTCTTATAACATAAGTCTAACCATCAATATCATCATTCACGGCCCTTGATATAAATATTATTGTAACCCACTTGCCCATTAAATCCAATAGTTAAAACTCATATAATCGCCCATCCAAAATTCATTCAAAACATTTCATTATAAAAATGAACCTTACCATAATTTAAAACATTATAAAAAGGTAAGGTAAGAATGAACTCACCTGATAGAAGTCGCATCACTCTTACTTCACTTTCTTAAATCGTATACATTTCCTTCACCAACTTCACAGAGACCTGAAATACCCATATACATATTGTACTGGTATTAATCTACTGTACAGGACCCTTAAAGACTAAGAATCTTAAATATCCCAAAATTATCGACACTTATCGCAACCAACTAGCTGCGATAACCCTTATCGCAACCTTATACTTGCGACACAGTATTTTATCGCAACCCACTATTGCGATATCCCAACTTATCGCAACCAACTGTTGCGATGTACACCTTGCGGCCACTAATTGTTGCGATACCATTGAGCTTGTCGCAACCCAAGGTTGTGACATTCATAACTATCGCAAACATCATAACTATCGCGACTCACTGCTGCGATATTCATAATTGTCTCAACCAACTGAATTCATACTTAACCCAGAAATCTATAGTTTTAAACTATGAATGATTCTGTAACTATGCAGATATGTTTAAGACTACTATTAGAAAACAATTATAAACCCAGATTTCTCATATCCTTCCAAAATTATCAAGACCCATTTCTAAACTCAAAGAAAACTTTATAAACATAAAATGAAGAATTTGTATAAGATAGTTACCTTTGATTCCACATATTTGTTCTTAATTTTCCAGCTGAAGGAATCTGCTTATCTTCTTCTTCTTCCTTCTTTTCTCGATTCTATCGCTCTTTTCTCTCTTTCTCTTCGCCGTGAAACACACACACACACACATACTACCAATTGATGAAATGAAGACACCTCACCTCCTTTAATCAAAAAGAGGCGGTGATGGTAAGTTTAACCCTTCCTCTTATAAATTAAAATTAAAGTTTACCCCTTAACTTATAATTCCATAAAATCAATAATGTAACTTATTCGGGGTTAAACTCTAAAATTAACCTATCAATTAACCGATCATAACTTACTAAATAATTACGCTCTAATTATTTAATAATTAAACGTAATCCTTCATAGAAAATCGAGATGTTACATCAAATTTTAAGAACACGGACTATTTTCATTGTTTAACTCTTTCTCAAATCAAACACATACAAAATATTAGAAAGTTACTAGGGAAGGAGTAACTTACTTGCAATTTTTCCTCCAAGCAATCCTTCACCATTTCCTTCCAAGACCTTCAATCCTCTCTTCTCTCGATTTCAGCGGCCAGTTTCACAATAATGAGAAATTTAGGGATTTCTTCCCTTTTTATACTTCTATCATTTTACATTTCAGCCCCTCAAGTTACCACCTTTCATTCTTTGACCACACTTTATCTAGGTTTTTGCCAATTTAGATTTATGGTTATTACAACACCTCACCTTTAAAAGAATTCCATCCTCGGAATTCCTTGGCCAGAAGATGCGGGTACTTGATCCTCATCTCAGACTCCATTTCTCACGTTATCAATTATCCTTTGTGGAATCGCCACTGAATCTTCACGTGACTAACCTCTTTAGTCTTTTGATCCTAAATTTTATGGTCGATGGTCGATTTTAACTTCCCGTCTACGCGCATAACTTGCAAAGACACAACTCCACTAGCTTTAAACCAATGCTTTTCAAGATAGAGGCGTGAAACGCAAAACGACCTCCCACATGTCCGTTAAACATATCCAGTCCATAATCCAATCCCTCAATCCATTATACCAAAATATAATCGACTCAACTCAACCCTCTTTTCTTTCAACACTTCCCCAATCAAACATCCAAACCCAATTTAAACCAAGCCAACCAAGCCAAACCAAGCCAAGTCAAACCAAACCAAGCCAAACCAAACCAAGCCAAACCAAACCAAAACAAACCAAGCCAAGCCAAACCAAACCAAGCTAAACCAAGCCAAGCCAAGCCAAACCAAACCAAAACAATCCAAGCCAAACCAAAACAAGCCAAACCAAACCAAAATCTTTGGCATCAAACCGACCCCCATCACGACATACGTCTAACACGACGAGTATCTTCTTTCCCTCAAGCCATGATGACTACAACTCAACAATGGTAACCAATTCATACGCTTCCACCACATCATCACCTCGCGCTTATACATAATTAACCACATGAGATCTCCAATATCCAATCCAGAGTATCCACCGACTCAAGCTGAACCAACCTTGAAGACACATACTCAAATTCTTATTGCATCCAACAAGTGTCCAGCCATACAAAAATTAAAGTTTAAGTTTGCCTCATTCAACAAAGAGTGACCATTCTCTCGCGAAACTATTCCAGAAAACACCTCGTTGTACACCATGTTCGCTTCATAATGTTGATGATCACTCAAACTTGACGTCTCACCCTTTGTGCGTCCCGCACCGCCACTTATACCATGCCTCCTCGAAGGCATAGATCACCCACTCCTGGGGAAAACGACTTACTAACCCGTGCAAGCCCTCCCACATTCTAACCATGTCATACACAACAACCTTCGTTCTTATACCCTCATGAGGAGTTCAATTACCTGTCAATAACATTGCTTTAAATATTGCTTCATCTATTTGGTGTCACTTACCAACCTTCTTAGTTTCACTTTCCCACTTATTCGAACATGCCGTTTTCACCTCTTTATGCTAGTCTGAAACTCTGCCCACCTACCAACACCTACTCCGCTTCCGATCAGTTCAAGCGTGCCGATAGTACGTTTACATTACTATGCCTAACCCAACGACTGTACCAAAATTCTCACCCGATGTAATCAGTTAGTCATCCTTCATACAACACTTAATGCTAGAAAGCACCACGTGTATCCTGTTCTCCAACAGAGTTAATCTACTCAGCAAAATTTCTTTATACACCAGGATTATTTCAACCTTCCCGAAGAATTTTAATTCTTCGACTCAACACCACAAACTAATCGACGACATTCTCATCGATATCCACTCGAAAATAGATGAACTCACCCAAAATTCAACACAACCGTGAAGAATACATGCTCTTCTTTTAGGTAGTCGCAAGCTACCACACAATCTTTCGTTCTCAAACAACAACAGCTCAATTCCGTCTACAAATCCACACTTCAATCAAGCATACTTGCCATTCTTGATTACCTCCCATAAATCTCCAAATCAGAATTCACACCTAACTTATCACTCATTACAACATAAGTCCACCACCCAATATAACGGAAACTCATTATCACAACAAGGACTTACACAACTCCCTTAGCATGAAGTGCAACCAACTTGCCCACACGGCCATCACACTGCAACAAATTCTTCCTGATCCCCTTTTTACACACAATAGATACCGCCTTCTTCATACCAATTGTAACACCAATATATGAAGTAGAGTCATTTCACGACTTTTTTTTCTCGAGTCTAGATGAACCACAGAATCATGATCATCTAATTTACTCAAACAAGTTCTCTTTTCTCGTGACTCAACGTATAAACGAATCATTAAAAACCCTGCTAGGGAATCACCTACCCACACCGGTGATCTTCCGCTTTCCTAACGCCCACACGAGGCGGTCCAACCATATGGCAGTATACGCCTTTCTCCGAACGATCTCTTACATCCACACCCAACAGGGTTACGTCTCTAGTTTCAATCTCCAGACAATGCCTTCAACTTAGGATAATATTAACAATCGCAAACCTCAATATCAATAGACAACATGATGATGCTCCCATAATTCCGACAACCAGGATTCCGAACGGAACCCACTTCATACAATGTATCATAACCAACTTTATACCCCACCGTTCTCACTTGAGGAAAAAACAAGACTTTCCTTAGCGCAAAATCTAATTACAAGACCACCCCAAAACGCAGGATCAAAGCCGACAACATTTCATGAACTACCGTAATCCTACTTATTAGCATGCTACCATTAGAATCACTTCGACAACTTCGAACTTCACCCAAAACATAACCATTCTCAAATAACCAAGCAAGAGTCTAAACTTCAATCATACTAACATTTCCGAATTTATTGCCCGAGACTCCCGCTATTCCCGTTCTCCTCTAACTGAAACATTAAGGTCATAACTCGACCAAAATCTGATCAACTGGACGATTTCCATTCTCAGAACCTTTCCTCTTTTCCTTAGTTGTGATAACCTCTACGACCTAGCGAGTTCATAGCCTTCATGCATGATGACACAACGATTGAAATCCTTTTGCACATTTGAATTCAAGAGATACATATCCTAAAACAACCTTGAGTATGCATGACACAACACCACTCAAGCTGAATAGTAAAACACAACGACCAAGGATCGCTCACATGCAGCCCCACGATAGTTCACAACCTTGTCCAACCAAATCGATGTCGGCACAACAAAATGTGTCCAGTGCCTTTAAATACGACTAGAAAAGTTCTTAATGAAATCACTTACACAAAATGGGTCAGTCGACTCCCACACTCATGTATATGATAACAGCGTGTCAATACTCATTTTAGTTATAAAAACTTTGCAATTAGACGTTTTCATGATTTTCGCAACGAAGCTTCACTTAACATGAAAAAGGGTTAAATAATTCGCAGATCACTAAGTTCAACGTTTTACCGTGTAATGAAAACAAGTTTGTCTTTTTCTTTAAAAGCACACACTTGCGTGCGTCAACTTATTTCCCAAAACAAGAAGAAATTCATTATGTACGTATATACTTTTAACATGAAAGAGCTCGGGTAACACATTTAAAGACATGAGGCATCAAACTCAACTTGCAATTGAAGGCTATTCACTCTAACAAGGTCAACTGTTATACTCACAACAACTTATCCTTGACGCTCTACTTTGACCAACAGACACTTTCTCATCCTTGCAGCAACTTGATGTACAAGTGGTTCACAATCCACCTGTTCGAACACTCTACACGGTTCCAAATTGACCAATTACATCACTTTCTACTCATGTGCATACTTCAGTCAACACTGACATCTTTCCTTCATGATCCTTGCCACTATATCGCTTGACTAAAGTCAGAGGCTCATCCCCTTCGCCCGTTCCATCACTGAAACTTTCAAGACTCCAACACAGTCCTCATTTCCTAACCCAAATGATCGACCCATCAATTCCAAGAATGGGGACTCACTAGAAACTAGGAGTTTACCCCTTGCCAGCCATTCATCCCTTCTGAACCCAAGAAGTTCTACCTTTAGTCGGTTCACTACCGCCCCAAACAATACTCTTTTCCAGGAGGTGCCGTTATTTATACCATGAGTGGCCTTATGCATCACATCAAAACCATTGCTATCATCGCAAGGTTAGAATTCACTCCAGATTAGTACCCTTCTCTCGACTGTCTTAAAAACAGTAATCTTCCAGACATTACGATAACTGAAACAACCACGTATAACAAACACTTAAACGACAGCTTCGCTAAATAAGGCAACACATACATGTACCTGTAAATTCACAATTACACTGGCCAGGTGTAACTTCAAATTTAACTTACATGACAGTTCTCGCTACCTTATCCTTAGTGCACCTAGAGTGATCTTAAAGGCAAACCCTATATCTCGGTTGTGTCCCTAAATTCACAGTTTAAGTTTAGGCCCGACCGGTCACCTAAATCCCTTAAACTATGGCTCTGATACCATTTGTAACAACCCAAAATCTGAACTAACAATATCATGGGTAAAAATCCCAAAATTCGTCCCAATACATCACAGTATAAACACAGTTTACAAAATTCACAGCAGCGGAAACACACTTCCACAGCCGAGATGTCTAAAGCTACACGTGTTGTTGTAGTGCTCTAGACCTGCTATCCCCCGCCTCTAAGCTTCTCCTTCCCTTAAGGAGTACATCACAAATCCACTTACCTGAAAATGGTTTTACTTTTAAAAAGCGAGGGTTAAACCATTAGGTCTAGTGATTTCCTTCTAAAAAACCGTTTAACACAGTCTCATCTTTAAATCACATAACTGTTACAATAATAAAAATAACAGTTAAGCATAAATAACCTCCACATACAAGGGTAATTGCACATTGGTCTCCACGTGATTCCTCACTCGGGGCCCCCAGTAGATCCCTACGGCCCCCATAGTAGATGCCATTACCGTGTGCACGAGAAACAGATTCAAGGCACACGGTTCAACCACACGCCAAGGATCCTTGACGATCCAAGGTACCATCAGCCCCACTGTGCAACCCGACTCCACATAATAGTATATAATCATGAAAACATATAGTTCATGAAGATACGGTAAAAAATGCTTGCATTAATAAAACAACAAAACTCATTTTGTGTGCGTATCAAAATCGTGTAACCATCGTCAGATATTGAAAACAAGTTCAATTTAATCATTCATAAAAGAGTACAAGGGAACTCACCTGATTATCGAGATTAGAAGCACACACGCCTCACTCCCAGCTAATAAATATGAATACCTATTTTTAGCAACAACAACAACAACCCAAGATCAGGACTCATGCCCGAAGGATTCACAGCCTGAGGAAAAACTGTTCGGAACCCCATTTTCTCAAAAACACCCTAATCCGAACTCTCCTATACGGAATCCGGAATCCGGTATTCGGGATCCGGTATCCGGGATCCGGAACCCACTCCCGAAAATCTCAGTTCCGGAACATTTATCCGGAAGTCGTACCCGGAAAACCTCAGTCCGGAAGAACACTTGTCCGGACCAAGCGATTTCCGAAAGTCACGAACTGCAAAACCCCAAAACTTCTTAAATCGATAGAAACGTCAATTTTTGTCCTAAACCCATTTAAATGCTTACTTAGGGTTAACACCCCAACCCTTAACCATCATTCAATCAAACAATCCTTGCATTAACCATACATCTGATGTAAATCCAAGGATTTCAAATTTTAAGAACACAGACTATTTTCATGGTTTAACTCTTTCTCGAATCAAACACATGCAAAATATTAGAAAGTTACTAGGGAAGGAGTAACTTACTTGCAATTGATTTCCTCCACGCAATCCTTCACCATTTCCTTCCAAGACCTTCAATCCTCTCTTCTCTCGATTTCAGCCGCTAGTTTCACAATAATGAGAAATTTAGGGATTTCTTCCCTTTTTATACTTCTATCATTTTACATTTCAGCCCCTCAAGTTACCACCTTTCATTCTTTGACCACACTTTATCTAGGTTTTTGCCAATTTAGATTTATAGTTATTACAATATTTCAAATATTATTATTATATTAATTTTTTTAATTATTATATATATATATATATATATTGATTAATATTTAATATATTAATTAATATTTTGTATAAATGTTGGCTTCTATTATTCAAATATTATTATTATATTAAATTTTTTTAATTATTATATGTATTGATTAATATTTAATATAATAATTAATTTATTGTATTAAAGTTTAAAAAAATTATTTAGTGTTTTTAAATTGTAAATTACGATTAAATAATTTAATTTTTTTAATAAAAAGTAAATAAGCAAATATGTGAATAGTTTTATTATAATTTCTATCAAAGAAATTCAAAGATATATATATATATATAGATGAATAATAAATTGTAAACCGCTAAATGTGTGTAAACTTGTAAACTTTTGGATTTCATAGGTTTTCTTGATGAAATTATTTTATGAAATTGTTTATTTTGATAAAAATGTTTCATATAACTCATTTCTTAATTAAATTGTTTCATATATTTGTGTTTTTTTATGTAAAACGAAAATGTTTCATCAAGTTTCATAGTAATGAAAAAAAAATATGAAACTACATAGAAAACACAAATATATGAAACAATTTCATCAAGAAATGAATTATATGAAACAATTTCATCAAAATAAACAATTTTATTAAAAAATTTCATTAAAAAACCTATGAAATCCAAAGTTTACACGAGAAAAAGTTTACAAAATAGTGAGTCTCTCTCTCTCTCTCTCTCTCTCTATATATATATATATCCTTGGGTTCAAATGAGAAGTGCAAATTTTTTAAGAAATAGAGAAGTGATCTTGGCCATTTATTCGGTCAAGATCGGTTATAATTGGTCAAAAGTTGCGGCTTTGACTGATCAAAAATTGTGGCTGTTCCAAAAATAGAAAGGCAATTTCGTAACTTTCACAAAAAACACGGGCTGAGTTCATATATGAATCTGTGTGATTCACATATGAACTATACGTTCATATATGAATCTTTGTAATTCACATATGAACTCTTTATAACTAATTCATACATGAATCTTGTGATTCATATATGAACTTTTGTGTTTCATATATGAAACTAATTAACTGTAGGTTCATATATGAATCAGTTGAACCAATTAACTGATTCATAGTTTAGATTGTGCATAAATCCAAACCTATCATTTTTATGTAACCTTTTCGGTGGTTTCTTTGCTTGTTTTTGCTTTGGGTCTGCCTTTTGGCCTTTTGATTCCGTGCACTTTCTTGGCTTTCTATCTTGTTTTGTGTTGTTTGGTTATTTATAAGTGCTCGTCTGTTTCTTTTAGACCTTTCTGCTTCATAATTACCAGGCTCGTTTCTGACATTTTTTGGGCCCTAGACGAGATGTAAAAGTGGTCGCTAACTACAATTTTTTTCAATATATTGTTTATGTCATAAAAAATAACGTTGAATGCAACAAATATTAATTTATATAAAACCGTCTTTTCCGATAATCCTAGCGAAAGTTCAATCAATAATTGTTTCAAAGTTAATATTATCTACCATATTATTTTCACATAAGATCGTCAATCTGCTCCACCATCTAAGACATCTTATGATATATCTTTATTATATAGATTGAAATCATTGTGTTCACTATGTTGACCATTCAGAGTAACGCTTCAAGAAAATCAACATAAATCAGTTGAGTTTTCACCTATTACCTGATATTAGTGGTTTTCATCGCCATTTGAAACTTTTAGAGTTGAATTTTTTTTATGAACCAACAATCTTAGGATCAAAAATCCATGTTGGTTATACTTTGAGATCTTATTCTTGTTTTAGAAATAAAAGAGTAATTAAGATTCATGCACTGAATATTAAGTAAGAATGAGTCAATAATGTATGAAAAAAGAAGAATATCGTTTTGAAATTCTAAACATAGATATAAGTTGAGTTATCTCATATAGTTGGTAATTATTTTCAAAAAATAGGTTTTTTCTTAGTTAATAACAAGAAATCTAATATATCCTAACAAAAAAAATCATGCGGATGGAAATAATCATTAATAAAAAAAGTATGTGAAAAATGAGTAATTGGGTATATATCAAGGTTTCTAAGAAAAATTGTTTTTAGATATTAGTACTAAACAAAATAACTTAGTAAAATAATAAGCAATATTATAAAATGAAAGACCAAATAACTTTTTACAAATTTTGTTGTTAATGCAGCTAATTAATACATGTGTAGGCCCATAATATAATGCTAAAATCTTTTTGGGTTCCTATTATATACTAATTTTTTTATCATTATTATTTACGTTTTTTTAACAACTACTATATAATGTATACTTAAAATCTTTGGGTTCTTATTTCCTTTGGGTCCTGGGCGTACGACCGACACGCCCTCCCCTAGGGACCACCCTAGTAAATACATCTCACTATTGCTTTTATCAAGTACTTGTGTATCTACTATGTACTTGTTATGTGTTTTTAATAGTAGGTTGACTTTAAAAAGAATTAAATTTTCCATGCTAAATTTTTTAGATGTAATATGATTTATGAAATGTATAAAATAATGTTAATTTATTATTGCCATGAATTGAAGTGTTGCAACCAACACAGCTTTGAATTTAGTTGCCATAATTGTAGCATGTGTTTCCCATGGAATCATGATATATTTCCTTCCCAGGCTTATATAACCTGGACAACCACATGTATTAGAAATAAAACTTTTTTTTCAAGTTCGAATCAAGATTATGTCAAAGTCATTGTCGTCATGAAGGTTCACCTGCGATGATTCTAGGTCGATCATGTAGAGGATTAGACGATTAGTCGATTTACATAAATTGGCCCGGAAACCAACAATTACAAAAGAAAACCATTTAATTATTAGATTGGCTTAAAATAACGAAAGTAATATTTATGGTCGGGTGGTCAAGATGGTATACATATATATGTGGTTTGAAAATTCTCCGTATTTTTTTTACTCAAGTTCATTTATTAGCGGATCGGAGTCAATGTCTACCCTTTTAGGTGTTCTACACAATTTGGGACGTACATCTGCTTGCTTTAGTTTGGCATCCTTAGACGGATTGGAGTCTTACATCGATTAGTATTATATTTGGTTCAATATTATGTTTGGGTTAAACAAAATTATATTTGCAAAGAAAACTCACAAATAGGTGTTTTCATATTCTAATGATTTTAAGTTGATTTTATTTTGAAATATTTACGGGATGTTTTGTTAGTTTTTCGTTAAGTCATGTATTAATAATGATGTCTTTTTACAAATTAATTTGTTATAACTTGGTAATGTTTTTGTTTAGTAGGGGTTTTTCATGGGAAGAGTATGTTTTTTAATTTGGATAGACAGATTTGTAAAAAACTTGACTTTCTGCATAAAGCCTCTCCTAGAAGCTTACTGAATAAGCCAATTTCCATATCATTAAACAACTACCAAACAATCATGTATAACTGATCGAACAAGTTGTGAGTCTCATCAAATTCATTAAACTGCTAACAAACAAGCTCTTAATCACAAAGTTTTAGTTAATTTCTTCAATAATGTTGTAAGTATCCTTAATATTTATTCACATGTTGATAAAGAGTTGTTTTATGAAAAAAGAACCAAGTTAAATATTCTCCGTCTCAAAATACATGTTCAATAGGATTGTGTAATTATTACATGTTTTAATTAACAAAATAATAATTTTTACCCTAAAATACTTGTAGAGACATCAATTTTCTCCACCTTATAATTAAAGGTAAAAAAAGAGTGAATCTTGGATTTGGTCCCCGTGGTTTTGGATTTTCATTCACATACTGAATAGTATGTTTATTATGGATGTAGTCGCTGTAACAACCCAAAAATCCATAACAGGCATAAGAATTAAAATGTCCCAAAACGGGTCCCAATACATAACATAATATCTCAAACAGAGTTACAATTTTTGCAGCGGAAACAAACTTCCACAGTCGAGAAACTAACTAAGCTAACAAGCTAAGCTTAAGAGAGCTACAGTGCTCTAAACTCGAGTCTTCAGCCTCTACCTTCGGACCTTTGCTTTGCCTTAGAGAAAGCACCACTATCTTTCTTGGCTGAAAATGGTTTTAGTTTTGAAAGCGAGAGTTAGACCACGAGGTCTAGTGAATTCTCTCTCGAAAAACAGTTTAAACAAATCTCATCTTTAAAACACGTAAACTGCCATAATATAAAATAAAATAACAGTTTAAAGTAACCATCTCCACATAAGGGTATTTGCACAATGGTCTCCACGCCCATCACATCCACGTGATGTCCACACTCGGGGGGCCCAGTACGTAGATCCCCACGGCCCCCCAGTAGATGCCATAACCGTGTGCGCGAGAAACAAATTCCAGGCACACGGTTCACCAAACTCTCAAGGATCCTCAATGATCCAAGGTACAACCAACCCCACTGTGCAACCCGACTCCACATACAAGTATACCAAGTAGGGCTAGAAATCATATAGAAGTTGCATGTATCTTTGTAAAAACAGATTCATAGCATACGAGTATAACGTTCCCAAAACATTTATTTCATGCGGGAAATAAAGTTGAATTTATAAATAAAATCATGCTCGCATATCATACAATTGTCAGTAGTAAAAAATATACTTAACATCTCAGTTCAAGTAAAAAGGGTTAAGGGAACTCACCTGGTTGTAAACACGCGCCTCTCTTACGAACAAGCCGAGCCGAACCCAACACCTAAGGCATACCATACACTTCAGTCAGTAGCATACCCGAAAAGTCCTTTTTGAAAACCTATATCCGGATCCGCCCGAAATCCGGTATCTGGAAAACACCATCCGGAATCCGGTATCCGGAGACTCCATCCGGAATCTGAAGACTCCATCCGGAATCCGGTATCTGGAAGACACCTCCGGAATCCGGTATCAAATAAATATCTGGTTGTTACAGTCGCTCTGGCATGCAATATGTTGTGCTTAAAGTCCCTGAAGGCTAAGACTGTTAAATTTGAGACGTTAAAGGCATCATGTGTTTTGCACACCATGGGTATAAATGTCATTTTGCCTTTCCCTTTCAATTATTTAATAGTGAATTGTGGATTTGGTCCTGTTGGATATTTTTTGTGCAAAAACGGCTATTTGCTTTAAAAAAATAACAATTGTTTGAAATCAACATTACATCCCCAAAAAGACAACCTAACAAAATAGCAGTTTGTCTGGATAACAATCTTATATTGTTTATTTAAAAATAACAGTCTTATTTTTTTAATGATGTATATATATATATAGACTTGAGATCATGTGAGACCAAACCATTTCCGTGAGACCCGTAAGACCAAAAAAATAACACTAAACCTTCACAGCAAAAGACTGTGAAGGTATTGTGAAGGTAAACCTTCACAGTGATTTTGCTGTGAAGGTTTGTTGTTTTGCTTACATTCACAATAAATCGTTGTGAAGTTTCAGTGTTATTTTGTGGTCTCACGGTCTCACAAAAACAGGTTGGTCTCACGTGAACCCAACCCTATATATATACACTTGTGTGGATGAAAATATTTTTTTTATTTTTTATAAAAAAAAGACAAAAGAATTGAATACCACAAAGGACCAAATCCACAACAAACATACTATAGAGACCTTAGTCACAAAAAATATCCAAACACATGAACCAAATCCACAATTCACTCTTAAATCATTAAAAGGGAAAATGCAAAATGACATTTATATCTATTGTATGCAAGGCAAATGAAACCTTTAACATCTCAAAGTTAATGATGTTAGGCTTCAGGATTGCAAATCGGACTACATCCATAATAAATATAATATAAAAATCTTAATCAAAGAAAAAACAAAACCACATTGACCAAATCCATATTCACTCTAAAAAAGGTGCATATTACTTTTAAAAGCTAATATTTATTTTAGAACAAATAATAATAATATAAACACCTATTTTAAAATCCGAGTAATAGCCTATCGAGACTAAACTATCAATGGTAATAGCAATGTTCTAAAAAACTCGTCACACAGTCACCAACTCACCATGGCGCGCCATGGCACCAAGGTTTGTGTCTCACATCACGTTATGTCTGTGGCACGCCATGGCGTAATGCGTAGTATTCGTAATGCGATTTTTTTACGTTTTTAATGTCTTATTTGCAAGTTTTTTAATATATATAGTCCAATTTAACTTGCTTGTTATTATTGATTAATTGAGTAACACTATAAAACATATGTTTTTATATAATATTATATATGAATTAGAAATTTGACGTCATACGTCACGTTTTAAAAACACCATGACTTTGTCATGGCTCCTAAAACTTAAGGTTTGGTCTTACCGCTACACCACTTCTCACGCCATTTAGATCCTTGGTAACAGCAATACTTTTAAGCTAGCTAAAACAAAGTGGTTATTTTTTAATTACTGAAGTCCAAACTATTAATGGTAATAGTAATACCTTTAAGGTAGCTAAAACATAGTGGTTACTTTTTATTTACTGAAGTCCACAAGTATATATATATATATATATATATATATATATATATATATATATATATAATATGACCAAAGCCAAACCCTATGATACCTTTTGTTTATTTTTTAGCTAAAAGGAGTGGACACGTGTTAGAAACTTAGAATATAAGGAAATTCTGTATGGTTCATATAAAGTAAGCATTTGAATTTTCTTGAAGGAAAGAAAAGAAAAAAAATAAGATAAATTATATATATATGTTTTTGAGATTGAGATTGAGATTGAGATTGAGATTGAGATTGAAAGGAAAGAAATGAAATGAAATAAATTTTAATGTTCTTTAGTACGAGAGGAAAAAGTAAAAGGAAGATGTCACTTTTACCGATATACATTTATTTATTTCATAATGAAATGTAATCAACGTTATATGTATAATTATTTTTCTATAATCCTTTTCTTTCCTTCCCACTCCCACATTTGGGAGGAAAATTAATTATATTTTTCTTCATTTTCCTTTTCTTTCCTCTCTTTGAAAAAATTGAGAACACAACATTTTTCTTTCCCTTTCCCTTTCCCTTTCGTATAAACAAACTCAAGAACACAGCATAAATGAAGTATGTGGACAATTAAATACTACTACAACTTAGATGCCACCAGTTTTTAAGTATCTTAATAGACTATTTTATAAGATTTAATTTATAAAATCAAAAAGTGAAATATTTTATCTAAAGACGTTTTTATAGAATAATTGTCTTTATAAGACATTTTTGCAAATAGTGTCTTACAAAATAGCTAATACAATGTTTTTTCATAAAAGCTTGTACGATGCTCGAAAAAACGTCCTATAAACTTATTACAATGCGTTAAAATAAGACATTTTATTTTTCGGTCATATAAATTAAATTTCATAAAATAGTCTATCATAATGCTTAGATTTTTTTTAATTTGATGTGTATCTTTAGGAGTAATTCCTTAAATTAGTTAGATAAGTCATAGTTTATTGTAGTGCATATAGCTATGTATAATTAATTGGACCATACCCTATTTTGTTTGATTAAAATTAGGAGAGTTCGTGACTTGTTGGATCCGCAGACCTTGTCGATCCGCAGACCCATGGTCGTCAATCTTGGCGATCTGAGTGTTCGTGACTTGTTGGATCCGCAGACCTTGTCATGGAACGTGGATTTGGTTGAGAGAACCTTCTGTTGTTGGGACCGATCTTGCATTCTTAATTTACCTCCCCCACCAGATTCTGGTCCTGACAGAATGATTTGACATTGGACTCCCAACGGAATTTATTCCGTCAAATCCAGTTATGCTCTCATTGTGGGCCGCCTGGTTCAAAATTCTCATCTATTTATCGACGCGGATTGGCAACGTATTTGGAAAGCCAATGTCCCCATCAAAATCAGATTTTTTGCTTGGCGTGCTTTACGTGACGTCTTACCCACAAGAGACTCCCTCCAAAGAAAAGGGATTCATACATCTCCTTTGTGTCCGCTATGCCATTGCAATGTGGAAAACACCTGACACATCTTTGTGGGATGCCCTTCGGTTGCACCCGTGTGGGCGGAAGCGGGTATGTGGCTTGTCGTTGATGGAGTGGCGGGAGATGCGGACTCCTTTCGGGATCTGGTATTCAAGCTCCTCTTTGAGCGTCCACGTCACATTGGGGACCAGTTTATTGCCCTTCTTTGGAGTATCTGGCATCGCAGGAACAGTGACGGATCCAGGATTATTTCCTCATGAGGCACCTTTAAGGTAGTTTAAATGCCCGTAAAATTGTCCGATGTATTTTTAGCCTAAATCCAACGTTTCGAGGGCTTTTTAAAGTTTTTTGGTTGATTTTAAGAGATTTTTAAGTTTTTTGTCGATTTCAAGGGACTTTTTTGGTTTTTTAGTCGATTTCGAAAGTTAATTTTTGTTTTTTGGTTGATTTATAGACACTTTTTTTGGTTTATGGGGTCCCGGACAATAAGTTACTGGGGGGACATTAAGGTATATGTTGGTGCAAGTGTACCACATCTCTATATATTTATATATATTTATTTTGATGATTACAAACACAACGCATTATTGTTTATCTAACAAATTAATCCAAGTGTGCAGTTGTTGAAGAACACGAAGATTTAATCTGAAGGGTTCAAGACGGAAGTGTTTACGTCGTCATTATTGTTTATAACTAATAATGATAAACACCCTAAAATAATATACCACTTGGATATTTCTAAAAACCCATAAATTAATTTTAATAAAGGTTTTAAGAAGATCAGCAAGATTTGGTTGCAGTTCTGGAAAGTTTTCATTCCTGACGCCGGTATACCGTGGGGAATACCCGGTATACCGCGGGTACACCAGGCCGGTATACCGCGGCTGTTCAGCCGGTATACCGCGGCAGGCCGTGTACAATTCCTATTGGTTGAAGTGGCTTTTCCTGACGGCGGTATACCGCGACGGTACAGCCGGTATACCGCGGGTACGTTTTTCCAGAAGTCAACTTTGCATGTAGCCGTTGTGTACCAGTGTGCTTTCTGACCGCGGTATACCGCGGTGTGCAAGGCGGTATACCGCCAGGTCATGTGACCGTTGGAGCTTCTTGGTATATATGAAGCATGCTGTTGATGAAGACTTTAGACCTAAGAATACAAGAACAGTAACAACAAGCTGCTACCACCTCTCAGCTCTCTCAACTATTTATAATATATATTTTATAAAATATTTTTTATAAAATATCCAAGTGTGAGATATTATACAAGAGTGATTACCCATTGTGAGTTATACTCCTCTTGTAAGTTTTTGAATAACGGGTGTGTGATCCTGTTTATCTCATAGCAGAGGCTTGAGAAACTATTACAATACCTTTGTACTTGGTTTGTATTTCTACCGTAAAGAATACATTTATTGGATCGTGTCGAGAAGTGTCTCGGCTGCTGGTTTATCACAGTTGGTGGTAAATCAGTAAATCTCTGTGTCAAGTATCTCTATCCCTTATCTCTTTATTTATTCCGCTGTGCTATATTATATTTATTTATATAAACCGCTTTGCATTTATATTTATTTATATAATCTCTGTGTATTTAAATTATATCTGTTTATATAATTGTTGTATACTTATTTATTTATACTCTGCTTTATTTATTCTGTATTTATTTATAAAAGAATTTTTGAAAGTAAAAGATTTTAAATACAACCTTCCCCCCCCCCTTAGGTTGTCCAACATTTGGTATCAGAGCAGGGCTTTCAAAAATTTTCTGTTTAAATTTTTAAAGTCATTTCTTTAATTTTTTTTTAAATGGCTCAACAAACTAATTTTGTGTTCTCTAAAACTCCTTTGATAGATACTGAAAAGTTTGGCATTTGGGCCGAGCTATTTGAATGTCACGTTCGTGGCAAAAGTCAAAAAATTTGGGATATTATAGAAAATGGGAATTTTAACCCTACTATTATAAAAAATAATGTTATTGTTGATAAACCTGTTAAGGACTGGACTCCCGCTGAAGAATCTCTTTTTTGTTTAAATTTTGAGGCTAAAAATATATTATATGCTGCTTTAACTTCCGATGAAATAGAAAGAGTTTATACTTATAAAACTGCTAATCAAATCTGGCAAAGCTTGAGCGACACTCATCGTGGAAATACTCAAGTTAAAAGCTCTAAAATAAATATTCTTGTTCATGATTATGAATTATTTGAAATGTCAAAAGATGAGTCAATCGACTCAATGTTTAAACGTTTTAACCTCATTATGACTACCTTGAAGGGATTAGGTCGTACTTATCCTAATGAGGATTATGTAAGGAAAATTCTTCGAGCACTTCCTTCGGAGTGGATGGCAAAAATCACATCCTTGGAAGACTCCCGAGATCTCGCAACTATGAAGCTCGATGATCTCATCGGCAATCTTAAAGTGCACGAAATTGCACTAAGAAGAAATCAAGTCCGGGAGCAAGTCAAAAAGAAATCCATCGCTCTCAAGGTCGTTGCCTCAAAAGAAAAGGAAGAGGAGGAAGATGCAAGTTCATCCGATGATGAACCCGAAAATCTTGACGATTTAGTCAAGTTGGTAAGAAAACTTTCTAAACTTCTTTCTAACAAAAAGTTTGCCAATATTGATAGGTTTCAAGAAAATGAAGACTACCGTCGTGGTAGTAAAAACCAAAGTCGCAACGTCCACAAAAGTGAAGACAAATATGACGAATCTAGCGACGATGAAAAAGCCAATAAAAAGAAAGGCTTTTGCTATGTGTGTGGTGACAAGGATCACTATGCAAGTGTGTGTCCAAAACGAGCAAAACAAATCAACACACCAAAAGCTCTCGTTGGAGGCGCGTTGAGCGCAAGCATAGATGAAGCCAAAAATTTTTGTTTCATGGCCGACCATGATAATGAGGTATCTTCATCATATTCTTCTAAAAATAATTATGATAATAATTATAGTGATAATTACTATAGTGACGATGAAAATAATCTTGACGAATTATATAAATCATTTCATGCTATGGCCGCTCTCGCAAATAAATATAAAGATGAAATTTCTAATTTAAAAGAAACCGTATCTGTATATAAAAAGGAAATAGATGACGGTAATCAAAAATCTGCTTATGATTTAGATGTTATCACTAAATTAGAAAATAAATTAAGTGAAAAAGATATTTGTAAATCTTGTGTTATTTTAAATGATAAAATAGCATGCTTAAGTGAAAATAAAAATGAAAGTGTTGCATGTACAAAATGCGAGTCTCTTGAAAATGAAGTTGCATATTTAAATGCTAAATGTAAATCGCATGAGAAAGATAATCTGTTAGCTAATGCATTTCAAAATAGCAATGATAAAGTGCTTAAAATGCTAAATATGCCTAATCGTATAAATTGTCGTAAAGGCATTGGTTCCGATACATGTGTTGATAAATGTTCGTGTAAACCCATTAAAAGATTTTTTGCATCTCCTAAAGTTGATACGAGAAAACCTCCATATATGTCAAAAATAAAAAATGTGAATTATGGAAGGAAACCGTATGCTCGTATGTATAATGGTAATTTTTCTAGACCTAAAAATAATGCGAATATAAATGCTTCATTTTACGTCTATGATAAATACGATCGCAAAATTAAAATGGTTAGAAAATGGATTCCGAAAGGAATGTTTAATGTTGACAATCCCGGTGGGATGCGTTTGTGGTTTTAAACCATTTTTATGGTTTTATATGTTGTCGTATTTTGTTTTATGTCGACAACATATTTTTTTTTTTTTTTTGCAGTTTATGTTGTATACTAACTGTTAAGAGGACCCATAAGAAAAGGGTACCACGAAATATTTTCTTTGCCTTTTGTAGGTGTTTCCTGACGAGGTTATAATACGTGGTTACCTGCCGAGGTTATAATACGTTGTTACCTGCCGAGGTTATAATACGTGGTTACCTGCCGAGGTTATAATACGTGTTACCTGCCGAGGTTATAATACGTGTTACCTGCCGAGGTTATAATACGTGGTTACCTGCCGAGGTTATAATACGTGGTTACCTGACGAGATCATAATACGTGGTGATTTTTTTAATCACATAAAATTAACCGAATATTGAAGCCTTAAGATCCGTTTTGGTGCAAGTGTTTCGTATTGGTTTGTATATCTTTGTCTCTATTGCTTTTTGCATTTTATTTTATCCCTCAAATTTTATAAAATCAAATTGATATCGTTATTAATTTGAGGGGGAGCGTTTTATTATATTTACCCATGAGTTTATGCTCTCTCAAATATATGCATATTTTGAGGGGGAGCATCTCTCGAGAGGAAGCATACCGTCTTTCTTGACCCTTTTTGTTTCGACAAACGGGGGAGAGAAACCGCATATGCTCTTGCTTAGCGGTTGTGTTTGTCATCATCAAAAAGGGGGAGATTGTTGGTGCAAGTGTACCACATCTCTATATATTTATATATACTTATTTTGATGATTACAAACACAACGCATTATTGTTTATCTAACAAATTAATCCAAGTGTGCAGTTGTTGAAGAACACGAAGATTTAATCTGAAGGGTTCAAGACGGAAGTGTTTACGTCGTCATTATTGTTTATAACTAATAATGATAAACACCCTAAAATAATATACCACTTGGATATTTCTAAAAACCCATAAATTAATTTTAATAAAGGTTTTAAGAAGATCAGCAAGATTTGGTTGCAGTTCTGGAAAGTTTTCATTCCTGACGCCGGTATACCGTGGGGAATACCCGGTATACCGCGGGTACACCAGGCCGGTATACCGCGGCTGTTCAGCCGGTATACCGCGGCAGGCCGTGTACAATTCCTATTGGTTGAAGTGGCTTTTCCTGACGGCGGTATACCGCGACGGTACAGCCGGTATACCGCGGGTACGTTTTTCCAGAAGTCAACTTTGCATGTAGCCGTTGTGTACCAGTGTGCTTTCTGACCGCGGTATACCGCGGTGTGCAAGGCGGTATACCGCCAGGTCATGTGACCGTTGGAGCTTCTTGGTATATATGAAGCATGCTGTTGATGAAGACTTTAGACCTAAGAATACAAGAACAGTAACAACAAGCTGCTACCACCTCTCAGCTCTCTCAACTATTTATAATATATATTTTATAAAATATTTTTTATAAAATATCCAAGTGTGAGATATTATACAAGAGTGATTACCCATTGTGAGTTATACTCCTCTTGTAAGTTTTTGAATAACGGGTGTGTGATCCTGTTTATCTCATAGCAGAGGCTTGAGAAACTATTACAATACCTTTGTACTTGGTTTGTATTTCTACCGTAAAGAATACATTTATTGGATCGTGTCGAGAAGTGTCTCGGCTGCTGGTTTATCACAGTTGGTGGTAAATCAGTAAATCTCTGTGTCAAGTATCTCTATCCCTTATCTCTTTATTTATTCCGCTGTGCTATATTATATTTATTTATATAAACCGCTTTGCATTTATATTTATTTATATAATCTCTGTGTATTTAAATTATATCTGTTTATATAATTGTTGTATACTTATTTATTTATACTCTGCTTTATTTATTCTGTATTTATTTATAAAAGAATTTTTGAAAGTAAAAGATTTTAAATACAACCTTCCCCCCCCCTTAGGTTGTCCAACAGTATACAACTGAAAAATTCGATTTTTTACCCTAAAAAATTCAAAAATTTTCCCTTTTCATGGGGGCCCTTCCCCCCACAACAACCCATATGCATCCGCCCCTGCGCAGGAACGACATTTTATGGAATGACGGGCCGAGGGATCCTACTTCGGTCGTTCGGAGAGCTTGTCGGACGCTTTCAGAATGGACGGACGCACGCATATTCAATCAAGGAGTTCAGATCCCCTCTTCTCAACCGGGCCCCATCTCTTGGGCGGCCCCAAGGCTTGGTTTCTTCAAGTGCAACACTGACGCTGTCACGTTTGATCTCTCGAATACTGCGGGATTCGGGGATGTTATTCGTGACAGCAGGGGGTTGTTTGTTGCTGCTAGGGCTACGCCCTTCAACTCCCTCCCTCCGGTCAGAGAATGCGAAGCACGTGCTCTCAGGAACACCATGCAGTGGGTTATCTCACAGGGCCTTACCCACGTCGTTTTCGAAACTGATGCCAAGGTGGTCGCGGACGCTATTTACGACACTATTCGGGACTATTCCGAGTTCGGGGACATTATTGACGATATCCGAAGCATTCTCCTTACTCACGGAAACTTCTCGGTTCATGCCATTGGAAGACAAGCTAACGAGGCGACCCACATTTTAGCGCGTCACTCTCGTTTACTTTCTTGTCCTATCATTTACCATGTTATTCCTAGTTTTCTAGCTCTCTGTATTACCTACAATTGTGTTAATTTTAATTCTAATTAAACGAATGTGCCTCAACCGGGTGATGGCCTAGCCGAAGCTTGTTAGAGTCTCATTCTTCACCTTTCAAAAAAATAAAGTGACAGGTGAACATTAGGTTGGAGTAATGGAGGGCATTGTCGGAAGCAAAAGGTTTAATTAATGCAATTTCAGTAGGAAGTGAACAGGACTTAGGGGTTGTTCGGTTGTGGCTTAATGGGCTGTATAGTCTATATGGTTTATTCGCTCAGCCATAACAAGCCGTTCGGTTGTGGTTTATTCGGTCAGCTGGTGGCTTAATTGGTCAGCTAGAAATACCAAGTCCTTTACACTCAGCTATCCATTTTTCCTATCTACCCCTCCCATTAAAAGAAAAAAACCTAATAACTCTCTCACACATCGACATCTCACTACACATCTGCTTCTCTCACACATCGACATATCACTCGGTTGCTTCCCTACCGATCGATTTTCTTGTTGTATCTCTCCATCGATTTTCTGTGTTTATGGTATCGATTTTCTGGTTTTTGGATTTTCTGTATCGAGATGCTTCACGGAGTATAAATAAAAAGAATGTTATTTTGGATTTTCTGGTATCGAGATGCTTGAGCGTGTTATAAATAAAAGAATGCTTGAGCTTCAGGGAGTTGTTAAAGTGACAAGAAAGAATACAGATAAAGGAGAAAGAGGGACGGTGGAATAGAGATAGAAATGAAAAGGGTTTGGGATTAAGTTAAATATTTAATTATGGTATATCAGTTTTTTTTTTAAATATGATAATTAAATCAAGTTGTTTTATTTAAAAACATATAAATTGATTTTTCTATAATTAAATGTCATTTATTCAATATTTTATCAAACAATTGTTTTATTTAAACAAAAATAAAGACCGAGGGTAAAATAGTCATTTTTAATATTCAGACTGTTTATTCAGCCCAACAACCGAACAACAATTTATCTGTTAACATACAGATAACTATATCCATTCAGGTCTTAATAAAAAATGAACCGAACAACACCTTAGGGGAGTAGGAATTGAACAAGAGCTAGGTGTAGAAGTCAATATTGGTGTTTAAAAGTTAGCCGAAAACAACAGTTTTGAGTATTTGAGATCTATGAATTAAAAGAAGGAAGAAAGACGTTACACATAGCATAAAGGTTGGTTGGTTAAAGTGGAGTGCGACCAAAAAAAAGTTGTGTTACAAGAAGATCATGTTAAAATTGAGATGGTTAATTAGTTCTACAAGGTGAGGATTATGTTGGCGATAATAAAAGCGCATGCAAGAAATTGGAAGTTGCAGAAATAAGAATGTTGAGGTGACATGCAGTCGGGCCTTAGCGGTCTTGGCGAAAAAAGTATGTCTGCCTCTTAAGATGTACAAAAATTATATGTACATCTTACACTACTCTATTATTAAATGTGATATATATATATATAGCCTTAGGTTCAATAGAGAAGTCCAAATATTTAGAGAAATAGAGAAGTGATCTTGGTCATTTATTCGGTCAAAATCGGTTATAATTGATCAAAAGTTGCGGCTGCTCCAAAAATAGAAGGGCAATTTCATAACTTTTACAAAAAACACGGGCTAAGTTCATATATGAATCTGTGTGATTCACATATGAACTATACGTTCATATATGAACCTTTGTAATTCACATATGAACTCTTTATAACTAATTCATATATGAATCTTGTGATTCATATATGAACCTTTGTGTTTCATATATAAAACTAATTAACTGTAGGTTCATATATGAATCAGTTGAACCAATTAATTGATTCATATATGAATCTTTGTGTTCATATATGAACCTTTGTGATTCATATATGAATTTTTTTAACTAATTCATATATGAACCTTTGAGTTCATATATGAATCTTTGTGATTCATATATGAATTTTTTTAACTACTTCTCATATGAACAAATTAACTGATTCATATATGAATCATAAAGGTTCATATATGAATCACAAAGGTTCATATATGAATTAGTTAAAAAGAGTTTATATGTGAATTACAAAGGTTCATATATGAACGTATAGTTCATATGTGAATCACACAGATTCATATATGAACTCAGCCCGTGTATTTTTTACGAAACTACCCCTCTATCTTGTGTAGACCACGCGAGTAATTATCTGTTGCTTCTCGGTCAAAGCCGCCGATCTTGACCGAATAAATGGTCAAGATCACTTCTCTATTTCTCTAAATATTTGGACTTCTCTATTGAACCCTTCCTTATTTATATATATATATATATAGGTATATATATAGGTATGAGATCATGTGAGAAATAACATTGTTGATAAGAAATGTGAGACGTTAATATATATCTTTAGTCTTTTTGAGTTGGTTTAATACCATTATGATATTAATATTTTATAAGAATTCTAAAGTTTGTGTTTTTAAATTATTTTAATAAAATTGATACAAATTTGAAATCAAATAATTCTTTTTAGATTACAAATAATTGGAGATCAGTTTATTTGTTTTTTGTTTCTGTTTATGACATTTAGGCACTTGATTAACCAGTCAATATTTTTTTATAAAATATGCAAAAAAATTAGGAGGGCTAAACACTATAATAAAATGAGGTTTATAGGACCACAATTTTTTAAGAGTTTTAATATACTGATTTGTAATACTTAATTTATATGAGTATAAAATAAAGTCTTATATCTAAAGGTGACATAACAAGTTTTTAAGATAGTTTATGAAAAACTTCGTATCAGCTATTTTATAAACACTATTTGAAGAAGTGTGTTAATAAAAATAAGTATCCTATAAAAAGATGGATTTATATAACACTTTCTAAAAAATGTCCTATAAAATAGCAAATGCGATATTTTGTTTTAAAAATGTTTTATAAAACTGGTTAAGACTCAAAAAAATCTATAGACTTAATTACAATGTCTTTAAATACGATGTTTTTTTTGCTATTATAAGTTATATCCTATAAAATATTATATTAGAACACTTAAAATTAGTGATGTCTTAGATATAAACCCAATTTTAATGTACTAAAAGTGGTATATGATACATAAAGTTTTATTATTATTAGCATATAATTAAGAATTACTATCAATTTATATATAATTTCTAATTAATATTAATTAATAATATTTAATAATTAGTTAATAGTAATTAAGAATAATTAATAACATTTAGGGGTATAACTAAAAAAAATAATTTTTTTAAAACTTATGGCAAATTAAATGAAACTTTTTCAATAAACTCAAAACAAGTTAGTTTGTAAGTGATAAACATGATTAAATTGGTTTTTATAAAAGTAACAAATCTGGGTATTAAATAAGGTATTATGCCAGGTCTTTTTAAAATGTTAAAAGAATTTAAATATTTCCTTATAGAATTGAGTTGAGGAGGTTTCAACATGTGTAAGGTGGGAGGCAATTCAAGTGAGAACTGAGTTATCTATGATAACCGTGAGATTTAATCTCAACCATAAATTAGAAGATTAATTAGTAAATCATTAATTTTAGTAATTTTAATTAAAATTTTGAAGTAAAGGGTATTTTAGGTATTTTAGAAAAATCCTCTCTCCTCTCTCCGGTGAACATTATTTCGGCGAATACATGATGCACACTGTGATACACTTTGTAATCGAAAATACGTGATGCATGCTGTGATACCCTTTCGTAAACATAAAAAATAAATAAGAAATGTTGTGATACCCTCGTAAAACAACGAAGATACATTGTGATACATGTAATACCCGTAATTTTCGGGTAAGAATAATTTCAAGTTAATGTGGAAATCGATCTTTCAAGAGAAATAGAAGAAATAGAATTTTGGATTTAGTCTTAGATTTTATAGTCTTTGTTGGTTCCTTTTTGTTTAAACAATGATGATTCTTTCAGTTTAGTTCAGATGGGTTTATATTGCGGAAGCGTATTTAATGAACTGAAAGAAATGCTAAGGTAGAAGAACACACAATATCAAATAAGTAATGAAGATGACAAATAAATATCTCAAAGGTTACTGTATTTGATATTATCAAGAACACCAAGAACATAACAAGAAATCTGCTGGTGTGTGTGTTTGTGCGTAGCTTAATATCTGATTCTTGTTAATAGAAGAACTCAACATGAGTCTTCTATTTATACTACTACAAAGGGGACATACTTTAGACAATAAGGACTGATCTATAGTAGACAGGATCGTATGAACAGTAGAAGGTACTGCATACATTAAATGCGCTGATATCAACTTGGTACTGAGCCCTATCAGAGTTTGACACGTGGAGGTTGTCAGGGCACTCCTCGTACAAGTTGATGAACGGATCCTGGAACAGTAGAAAGATATTTGTTGATTTCTTCTAAGTCTTCAGTGTACCGCAGAGGCTCTGTCAAGGGTGACAGAGGTTCTGCGGCTCGGTCCTCTGTGAGCAGTCTTCTGTCGATTCTTGCCTTAGGTCTTCTTGGTGTCTCGGCAGAGCCTCTGTTGGAGGCTTCTATACTTAGCCTATTTTTCACTACTTTCATAAACCGAAAGATTGGAGCTAACAATCTCCCCCTAAGTAGTAAAAAATGAAAATTTGAAAAGTACATGGATTTTTAGGCTAAGTACATACTAAGAACACTTTTCTTTTCACATTTGATTATGCCAGAGGCATTTACATATGATTGTATTTGAAAAGAAAAATTACAGAGGATTTGTTTGATTAACTCAGACGTTGGCATCTTTGAAGTCGTTATAACTTCTGCGGTCGAGTCCTTCCTTTATAAGCTCGTGATAGAAACTGATGCAGAGTTTTCTGAAGTTGATTGTTGCATCGATGATCTCTATCAGTCTGTCGGCTAGGCTTTGATCCATGAGCTCTGTTCCTCTGTGCTCTACTAGGATCACTCTGAACTCTATCAAAGTACTTGTTGCGTACTTCTGACAGTCCATCTCTACGAACAATCTTGATCTTCCCGCAGGATCTTGAAACACTAACCCGACCCTTGGTGATGTGATGATTGAGTTTGGTACAGTAGAGGGAGGGCAGTAGTCTTCTGGCGGTTGAACAACCAAGTTCTTCACTCCAACGTCTCTAGCTAGTTGGAAATCAACCATGCTGTATAGCAGAAGCTTCTCGCGTATGGCCTTTCTGATCACCCTGTAGGCTCTGCGAACTGGATCGGTTGTGAAGTTCTTTTTCGTCCAGTCCAGAAGATCAGGTAGGTCATAAGGATTTAGATTCCTAAGATCCGCATCAGAGAATTGGTTCTCGGATTTGTCCTCTCTTTTGACCTTGTAGATGTTGTAAGAGACCTTAGGCCAGGTTCTGGTTTTAGAGAACTTACAGTAGATGACCTTGATGATTTTGGAGGATGAGAAGACTTCATGTTTTGGCTTGGGATTTGTTCTGGTGAAGAGGTTTTCAAGGTCAGCTCAGAAATCAGGATCTTGAATGGTTGGTGCCGTTTGATCTATGCTCATTCTGCTGTATAAGTACCTGTACACTACCTCTTCCATTTATGGTGGTGGTGGTTGAGGCAAGGTTTTGCGCAGAGCATCCAATTTGTTTTTGACTTCTGCCACTCGATCTTCTGTAGGAGGTGCCTTTGGATCCAGAGCAGGAATGTTTGACAGAGGTGTAGCGCCGAAAGCCCAGTCTTCTTATTCAGGCTTTGGTGTTATATACGCATCGAAAGAGCTCTTCATCAGTTTTTCTGTCGAAGGTTGATGCTTGGGCTTTTTCTTCTGCGGTTCTTCTATCATAATCCCTTTGCCTTTGTCTTTCGTCGTTGGTTTGTCTGCTTGTAGAGATGGGGTATCCTCTGTGGGTTTTGGCTTTTGAGTTTCAGAGGGTTTGGTTGTAGGAGGTTCTATGGGGGTTGCTTCTGTTGGTTTTGACACTTGGGTTTCTGAGGGCTTGATTGGTGATTTGGGTTCTGTTGGAGAGGCTTCAGGTGTTTTGTTCAGATATTTTCTCTCTTTTTGAGCAATGGTTTTGATTCTTGGGTTGGTTTTAGGTGTTGGGGAAGGTAGTTCTTCTTCAGAAGATGTCAGAATTTGGAAGTTTTCTTGGGTTTGGACATCTTCTTCGAATACAGATGGGAATTCCACAGAGGTGGTTATTGCCTCTGTGGACTGTTGTTGTGTTCCTCCTTGGGTTTGAGTTGGAGGTGCTTGAGATATAGGTTATGCGGATAGCGGTGGAGCTTGTATACCTCTGCTTGCAGCTTTTTCCCTTTGTTTATGCCCTTGATTCTCCCCCTCAGGATGATCTGGTGGACTATCAGAGTCATCACCAGAGTCATCCTGATCCTTATCTGAAGTACACTCTGTTCTGCACGAAGCTTTAGGTTTCTTTGGCGGAACAGCTCTTGCAGCGATCATCTTGGCGCATAAATCATCACAGAGGCCGAGGAGTGTTTGAACCTCTGCTTCTGTGTTGAAGCGCATTCTGCCGACGCTCTTCTGGAAGTCTTTAACATAATTTGCGTTGGCGGCAGTGAAAGCGACTATTACTTTTGTGACTTGATTAATTACCCCTTGCCCAAGCTCTGTCAGCTGAGCTCTGGTCATGTAGTCAGAAGGCTTCATGGCCAGAGTTTCTTGTAGAGTCTTCTCCTGAACTTGTTCTAATGCCTTCTTTAGATCTTCAGGTGTAAGGCCCTTAGAAGCGGAGGATTGCTCTTTCAGCTTTTGAAGGAAATGCTTGACAGGCTCTTTGAAGGCAGAGGTAGCGGCTTTTCCGAATTCAGTAGCGGCAGAAGTAGCACTGGTGGTAGCAGTTGACTTCATCTGGGTTACGGGATTTTGCACCTCTGTGGACAGGTTGTCCATTTTGGTGTTCAGATTAAGGATTGCCCTGGATGTTGTTTCTGCAAAAGATTTGAAAGAGCTTTGCAACTCCTTCAATGTATTGTCCACAGAGGTGACAAGGGTTTGGAACTCATCCCTTGATATATGTGAACTAGTTGTAACCTCTGGGGGAACACATTCTTCCCTAGAGTGAGTCTCTGTTCCTGAGACACCTTCTTTCGCCCTTGTTTTTATGTTGGGGCGGAAGGATTTCCTTCTAATCCTTGAGAAGAAACTTTTGGAGTTTCAGTCTCTATAGAAGTTCTGTCAAGGACATTGTCTTGATCCACTCCAGAGGTGGGTACAAGATTATCCTTGAGTTGACTTGGGGATTTGTCTAGAATCCCTTCGTCTGTGTGCATTCTAATCTCCTCTGAAGAGATGTTTGGGCCTAGGTGTGTGCGTGTAACAGAGGAAACAAATTCCTCTGCTGGGATGTCTGATGTGATCTGGGGCAATTGATCACTTACTAAGGGCAAATCCTTTAGAGAGGATTCCCCTGGAATGGTTTCCCCGGTTTCTAATGGTACAGAGGATGAAAGAATTTCCTCTGTCCGGATGGTTTGGGTTTGGGTTTGGGTTGGGGTCGAGCTGTGCTGCTCTTTTTCAATATTGCCTTCTGCCACTAGACTGGCGGCAATAGAAATGTGGGTTGCACTGGGAGTTGGTTTTGGTTGTGTGCCTCTACTATTCCAGGCATCTTTTCTTGCTTCTGCTTCTGTGAAGCATCCAACCACTTGTTCTCCATCTATGATCTCTACCTTTGTAGCTATCCTATGGCTTGCTGTTTCTACCCTGACTTCTGGGCTTTTCCCTAGATCATCATAGCATGGATTTGTCCCAATTAGTCGCATGACATGTGGATGATAAAGACCTTTTCTTATTTGGTCTGCTTCTTCATCAGAATCCACTTCTGAGACTTCTACCCTTGTCTCCCTAGATTCAACCATCTCCTCTGTTGGACCTCCTAACATGGTGTCCATGTGATGTTCTTCTGCAGCTACCTCTTCCTCTGGGCTTGCCCTTTGTACATCAAATCCTGGTTGAGTGAAGGGGTTCTGTAGTACTTCTGGAGTTTTAGACTGATTGTTTTGTGGCGTTTGATCATCTTCTTCTAGGTCAGAAGAGATTCTGAAGTCTGTTTCTTCTGTAGAGCCATGGGAGAGGGGTTCTGCAGTCCATCCAGAAGTGTCAAGAGTGTTGGCAAACTCAGGGCGTTGGAGGAAGTCAGAGAAATCTCCGTGATGCGCATAGTTGAGAGGATTGGGGGATTGCAGAGGTGATTGGTGAACTTCTTCTTTTATCACATCATCCTCTGCTATAGTTTGCATAGGAGAGATAGGCTTTTTGGACTTTTTCTTGCTTTTCCTTCTCTTTGGTTTCGGTGCACTCTCCTCTGAGGTTTTGGATTTTCTTTTCTTCTTTTCCTTTGGAGGAAAGGGAGGTGCATAAGATCCAACCTCTGTTGCATGAGGTGGAGACTTTTGTGTTTGAGCAGCAGAAGTAGAGGTGCCCTCTGTGGTTTTCCTCTTGTGAGTTTTCTTTTTAGTAGAGGCAGAGGGTTTGCTTTTCATTGCAGAAGGGATTATGGTTTTTCTTTGTGCAAGGAATCTGGCCTGAACTTCTTCATGCTTCTGAAAAGCTACTGCCCATTCTTCATCTGTCATCCTTTTGACTACTTCTGTTCCTAAGGGGGCTCCTAAACGCGGGGGTGTCACAGGACTTGGGTCTGGAGTCCTGTGATCGCGTATATATTCTAGACTAAGGGTTTCATCCGTGGCATATCCTAGAAGCTTGGTTGGCAGAGGTCTGCAGAAGGGGTATCCATCTTCATGTTCTGTTGGGGTGTTCTTGGTCATGGCGTACATTTTGGTTGTTGGCCCCTCCATAGGCCATTTTTCAAGTAAGAGCAGAGGCTCTAACAGAACACCTAGTTTTCGTTGAAATTGCAGAGGAGGCAGAGCTTCTTTCTTCTGTCCCTTTTTCCGCTGGAAGATGATTTTTCTGTCTATGGTGTTAACCATTTCCTGTATCATAAGTGTGGCGAAGTCCAGAGGTAGGTCGTAGTAGACCCCGTACATTATGGCTAAGATCTGGTGTGAAGATTGATCTGGACTGCCCACTTTTCCGGTTAGGCACCTGTTGAGTATGGAAAATAGTGTATTCCACAGAGGTGGTAATCTGCCTCTGCGGAAGTCATTCCTCTTTCTTAGTGGCAAGTTGTACCCCAACATTTCAATGAACCTGCAGAGCTCTTCGTCTGTAGGTTCCTCTGCATAGGCCTTTATCCCTAGAAGACCTCTGGTGGGTAAGCTAAACTCAAGTGAGAACATCGTTCTGTTGAACTTGAGTTCAAGATGGTCGGATTTATCTGGCTTGGAAATGTAGCCCTTTATCTGTCTATCCTCTGGATCAAATCTGCAACTTTGCCAGAATTGATTTAGGTATCTGGCAGGGATTTTGTCGACGGTTTTGGTTAGGAGAGGGTAGAGGATGTGGTTTTCCAAGATATGGAGAAGAAGAGCATGTGCTTCCCCAAAAGCGGTTTTAAATGGAACCAGATAGTGGTTATTTTGTTTTAAAGGTAGAACATTATCAAAATGTTCATGTTCTAAGAAATTTTGAAGGTGTGTGGTCGGAGCAAAGTCTGCTTCGTCGCCGGAGTTGTCCTTTTCTAGGTCTCTGGCTATTGCTGGGTTTTCAGAGTGTTCAGGGGAGTTTGTAATACCCCGGGTAAATCCGTTAATTTAAATTCTAGTTCCGTTAAGTTTATTTTCTTTATAATTGATGTTAGGGTAAGTTTAGGAGGGTTTATAAGTTTAAAGGGTAAAAGTTTGACCAAAGGATAAATTAAAGGTGTATTAGTTATTAGTGAGGAGTTTAGGGGTGGAAATGGTAAATATATGTAGATAATACCCTTTTAGTTTTCTGATATTTTCATATCAGCTAAATATCCAGAATTTCAGTGTGTGAGTGTGTGTATTGAGAGCAAAAGAAGAAAAGAGAAGAAGTAAAGCTAGGGATTCAACTTGGTACTTTTGGAAGTGAATTTGAGGTATGTTGCTTTGTATTTTGTGTTTGTAAATGTGTTTAGATAGTTTCTATCGGAGTAGAATAACCGATTACACTTCCAGTAGTGATCTCTGTTAATTCTGGGTCGAAAATGATGAAACCGACAGAGGTGTCCGGACGCAGTATGAAGGTGTCCGGATAGTTTTGTTGAATGTGTCCGGGTAGATTCTTGGGTAGTGTCCGGGTAAGTTATTGATAGAGTCCGGACGATTCGATTGATGGTTTCCGGATGATCTAGAGTCCGGATGGCATCCGGATTCCTTTGTTGTCTGGATTAGTCTGTGGTGTCCGGATTCCTCGTGTTGTCCGAATTCCTTGTATTGTCCGGAAAGTTGTCCGGATACTTTGAGGTTTCCAGATAACTTGGCTGTTTGGGTAAATTTTGAGGATAAAAGTTATGTAGATGTATCTAGAGTCCATAACCTGCTAGTAAGTCTTATACATAAGTTGGTAAGGAGATATTTGTATGTAAATGGTTTCAGATTCTGAGCTATTTGGATAAAGGATCGGATAGCTCGGAGAAAGGCTTGGAAGCGTATTTTAAGCATTCAAGGTGAGTTTTTCTTTAAAACGTTTTTGAACTGGAATACATATATATGTGTATATATATATGAGATGATTATGTGGTAGGAATATGATTATGTGTATATAAATGACAATATGATGTAATGAGATATGTATTGTATTTATATAAGCTTTTCACTACACGAGTGCACTTGTTGCCGGGTTCCGGTGTGCGGACCGGTGAGTAGTCGGGTTCCGGTGTGCGGACCGACAGGTAGCCGGGTTCCGGTGAGCGGACCGGTTGTTGATTTATTAGTTGGCTTGCTACCAACTAATATGGCCATTTGTGGAGGAATAAGGTGAATGAGATGTACACGATGCACGAGTCTGGATTGGTATTTAAATACGTGTGGTATGTTTATATTTTACGAAAGGTTTATCTAAACTATTTTGATACAAAGGATTTACATAAAAGGTTTGATAATGATTTTGGAAAGGACCGGGATTAACTCACTAGACCCGTTTGGTCTAACCCTCATTTTGTTTTCAAAAAATATGTTTTCCAGGTTAAGGATCGGCAGGAGAGGATGAAGTATAGGAAGCTTTTGTTGGATGTTGATTAGGAAGCTTTCATATATTTTGAAATGTCAAGACTAATGAGACCGTACTTGGTTTGTTATGTAACTTTTGTTGTAAATCAATGTTATGTATGAATGTTATGTATTATGATGTATGTTATGGGATTTGGGTCGTTACAAATGGTATCAGAGCCCTAGTTTAAGGGATTTAGGTATTTGTACCCGTACCTAGACTTAAACTGCATGTGAAGTAGGATGTCCTTGATATATTAGAACCTTGGGATGCTAAGTATAAAAGGTAGAAGGAACATCATGTAAGGTAATTTCAGATTACACCTGGCCAGTGTAATTGTGATCTTACAGGTGCATGTTTGGACTGGGATACCTTATTATATGGGGTATGTGCTTATGTGTATATTAATCTTGTCTGAATCTACAGAATGGCAAGCGGTACTAGAAATACGACTAGAGAGGGAGGAAGAAATCCTAATAGAACGAATCCAACAGTCGGGACAAGGGGAAGAGGAAGAGAAAGAGGTAGGGGCAGAACCGGAGGTAGAGTTCAGGGGCAAGGTACGGAGTTTATTACAAGAAACGATCTGATGGCGGAGATGGGAAGACTTCAAGCAAATATCCAGACTATGTTCGACCAAGCTCGTCATACTGAAACACCAGATCCTGGTTTGGAAGACGAAATGCCCATTACACCTACGGTCATACCAGTGTCAAGAAGGTGTGATTACAAGATGTTCTTAAACTGTAGACCTCCAACTTACTCAGGAGATAGAGACCCAGTGAAGGCAATGAGATGGTTAAAAGAAATAGAAGCCATCTTCAAGACCAGTAAGTGTGCGGATGAGGACAGAGTATTATACGGAACGGCGATGTTGAAGGCAGAAGCTCTGTACTGGTGGGAAGCTCACATTGATTCCACAAGATCGGATGTATACTCTACTTTTACTTGGGACGAATTCACAACAGCATTCAAAGGACAGTTTTGTTCTCAAGCAGCAGTTAGACAATTGGAAGAGGAGTTCATGAACCTACACCTGCGAAGTTTATCGGTTAGGGATTACACCGCTCTCTTTCTGGAGAAGTCTCGCTTTGCAGAGTACTATGTTGCCACGGAGGCTCTAAAGATGGAAAGGTTTATTTTTGGATTAAATGCAGAAATTAGAAAGCTAGTGACTGCAAGAGGACCCGATACCTTCTTAGCCGCAGTGGATGCCGCGGAAAATGTGGAACATGATAACCGGAGAGACGTTGGTGATAAGAGTGCTGGGAAAAGAAAACTGGAAGAAACGATGTACGATTCGGAAGAATATGAATCCCCGAGGTTTGATAGTTATTCACCTTTCAGACCAGTTGAAAGACCATGTCTAAAATGCAACCGTGTGCATCAAGGAAACTGTTATGTGGATTCCCGAAGTTGTTACAAATGTGGAAAGACTGGTCACATAGTTAGAGACTGTCGAGTAACTCGATTATGTTTCGTTTGCAATTCCCCGGATCATATTCAGGCAGATTGTCCGCAATGGAAAGCACAGCAGAGTAGTATGACGGTAAGACCAACGAGTGGTAGACCGGGAGAGGAACACGGGCCGGAGGTACCGAAAGCAAAGGGTCGAGTTTTTCAGATGACGGAACAAGAGGTGGAAGAAAGTCCTGATGAGGTTACAGGTATATTTCTATAAACTCTATACGTGATAAGGCATTATCTGACTTCGGTACAACATGGTTATTGATATTTCCGTGCCTTTGTTGCTTATCTGTGTTAGAGATATAGGTGGGTGTGGGGTGGCTATTTAGTTAGTTCCTATGGTTTTGATTGTGTTGGTGCAAGTGTACCACATCTCTATATATTTATATATATTTATTTTGATGATTACAAACACAACGCATTATTGTTTATCTAACAAATTAATCCAAGTGTGCAGTTGTTGAAGAACACGAAGATTTAATCTGAAGGGTTCAAGACGGAAGTGTTTACGTCGTCATTATTGTTTATAACTAATAATGATAAACACCCTAAAATAATATACCACTTGGATATTTCTAAAAACCCATAAATTAATTTTAATAAAGGTTTTAAGAAGATCAGCAAGATTTGGTTGCAGTTCTGGAAAGTTTTCATTCCTGACGCCGGTATACCGTGGGGAATACCCGGTATACCGCGGGTACACCAGGCCGGTATACCGCGGCTGTTCAGCCGGTATACCGCGGCAGGCCGTGTACAATTCCTATTGGTTGAAGTGGCTTTTCCTGACGGCGGTATACCGCGACGGTACAGCCGGTATACCGCGGGTACGTTTTTCCAGAAGTCAACTTTGCATGTAGCCGTTGTGTACCAGTGTGCTTTCTGACCGCGGTATACCGCGGTGTGCAAGGCGGTATACCGCCAGGTCATGTGACCGTTGGAGCTTCTTGGTATATATGAAGCATGCTGTTGATGAAGACTTTAGACCTAAGAATACAAGAACAGTAACAACAAGCTGCTACCACCTCTCAGCTCTCTCAACTATTTATAATATATATTTTATAAAATATTTTTTATAAAATATCCAAGTGTGAGATATTATACAAGAGTGATTACCCATTGTGAGTTATACTCCTCTTGTAAGTTTTTGAATAACGGGTGTGTGATCCTGTTTATCTCATAGCAGAGGCTTGAGAAACTATTACAATACCTTTGTACTTGGTTTGTATTTCTACCGTAAAGAATACATTTATTGGATCGTGTCGAGAAGTGTCTCGGCTGCTGGTTTATCACAGTTGGTGGTAAATCAGTAAATCTCTGTGTCAAGTATCTCTATCCCTTATCTCTTTATTTATTCCGCTGTGCTATATTATATTTATTTATATAAACCGCTTTGCATTTATATTTATTTATATAATCTCTGTGTATTTAAATTATATCTGTTTATATAATTGTTGTATACTTATTTATTTATACTCTGCTTTATTTATTCTGTATTTATTTATAAAAGAATTTTTGAAAGTAAAAGATTTTAAATACAACCTTCCCCCCCCCTTAGGTTGTCCAACATTTGGTATCAGAGCAGGGCTTTCAAAAATTTTCTGTTTAAATTTTTAAAGTCATTTCTTTAATTTTTTTTTAAATGGCTCAACAAACTAATTTTGTGTTCTCTAAAACTCCTTTGATAGATACTGAAAAGTTTGGCATTTGGGCCGAGCTATTTGAATGTCACGTTCGTGGCAAAAGTCAAAAAATTTGGGATATTATAGAAAATGGGAATTTTAACCCTACTATTATAAAAAATAATGTTATTGTTGATAAACCTGTTAAGGACTGGACTCCCGCTGAAGAATCTCTTTTTTGTTTAAATTTTGAGGCTAAAAATATATTATATGCTGCTTTAACTTCCGATGAAATAGAAAGAGTTTATACTTATAAAACTGCTAATCAAATCTGGCAAAGCTTGAGCGACACTCATCGTGGAAATACTCAAGTTAAAAGCTCTAAAATAAATATTCTTGTTCATGATTATGAATTATTTGAAATGTCAAAAGATGAGTCAATCGACTCAATGTTTAAACGTTTTAACCTCATTATGACTACCTTGAAGGGATTAGGTCGTACTTATCCTAATGAGGATTATGTAAGGAAAATTCTTCGAGCACTTCCTTCGGAGTGGATGGCAAAAATCACATCCTTGGAAGACTCCCGAGATCTCGCAACTATGAAGCTCGATGATCTCATCGGCAATCTTAAAGTGCACGAAATTGCACTAAGAAGAAATCAAGTCCGGGAGCAAGTCAAAAAGAAATCCATCGCTCTCAAGGTCGTTGCCTCAAAAGAAAAGGAAGAGGAGGAAGATGCAAGTTCATCCGATGATGAACCCGAAAATCTTGACGATTTAGTCAAGTTGGTAAGAAAACTTTCTAAACTTCTTTCTAACAAAAAGTTTGCCAATATTGATAGGTTTCAAGAAAATGAAGACTACCGTCGTGGTAGTAAAAACCAAAGTCGCAACGTCCACAAAAGTGAAGACAAATATGACGAATCTAGCGACGATGAAAAAGCCAATAAAAAGAAAGGCTTTTGCTATGTGTGTGGTGACAAGGATCACTATGCAAGTGTGTGTCCAAAACGAGCAAAACAAATCAACACACCAAAAGCTCTCGTTGGAGGCGCGTTGAGCGCAAGCATAGATGAAGCCAAAAATTTTTGTTTCATGGCCGACCATGATAATGAGGTATCTTCATCATATTCTTCTAAAAATAATTATGATAATAATTATAGTGATAATTACTATAGTGACGATGAAAATAATCTTGACGAATTATATAAATCATTTCATGCTATGGCCGCTCTCGCAAATAAATATAAAGATGAAATTTCTAATTTAAAAGAAACCGTATCTGTATATAAAAAGGAAATAGATGACGGTAATCAAAAATCTGCTTATGATTTAGATGTTATCACTAAATTAGAAAATAAATTAAGTGAAAAAGATATTTGTAAATCTTGTGTTATTTTAAATGATAAAATAGCATGCTTAAGTGAAAATAAAAATGAAAGTGTTGCATGTACAAAATGCGAGTCTCTTGAAAATGAAGTTGCATATTTAAATGCTAAATGTAAATCGCATGAGAAAGATAATCTGTTAGCTAATGCATTTCAAAATAGCAATGATAAAGTGCTTAAAATGCTAAATATGCCTAATCGTATAAATTGTCGTAAAGGCATTGGTTCCGATACATGTGTTGATAAATGTTCGTGTAAACCCATTAAAAGATTTTTTGCATCTCCTAAAGTTGATACGAGAAAACCTCCATATATGTCAAAAATAAAAAATGTGAATTATGGAAGGAAACCGTATGCTCGTATGTATAATGGTAATTTTTCTAGACCTAAAAATAATGCGAATATAAATGCTTCATTTTACGTCTATGATAAATACGATCGCAAAATTAAAATGGTTAGAAAATGGATTCCGAAAGGAATGTTTAATGTTGACAATCCCGGTGGGATGCGTTTGTGGTTTTAAACCATTTTTATGGTTTTATATGTTGTCGTATTTTGTTTTATGTCGACAACATATTTTTTTTTTTTTGCAGTTTATGTTGTATACTAACTGTTAAAAGGACCCATAAGAAAAGGGTACCACGAAATATTTTCTTTGCCTTTTGTAGGTGTTTCCTGACGAGGTTATAATACGTGGTTACCTGCCGAGGTTATAATACGTTGTTACCTGCCGAGGTTATAATACGTGGTTACCTGCCGAGGTTATAATACGTGTTACCTGCCGAGGTTATAATACGTGTTACCTGCCGAGGTTATAATACGTGGTTACCTGCCGAGGTTATAATACGTGGTTACCTGACGAGATCATAATACGTGGTGATTTTTTTAATCACATAAAATTAACCGAATATTGAAGCCTTAAGATCCGTTTTGGTGCAAGTGTTTCGTATTGGTTTGTATATCTTTGTCTCTATTGCTTTTTGCATTTTATTTTATCCCTCAAATTTTATAAAATCAAATTGATATCGTTATTAATTTGAGGGGGAGCGTTTTATTATATTTACCCATGAGTTTATGCTCTCTCAAATATATGCATATTTTGAGGGGGAGCATCTCTCGAGAGGAAGCATACCGTCTTTCTTGACCCTTTTTGTTTCGACAAACGGGGGAGAGAAACCGCATATGCTCTTGCTTAGCGGTTGTGTTTGTCATCATCAAAAAGGGGGAGATTGTTGGTGCAAGTGTACCACATCTCTATATATTTATATATATTTATTTTGATGATTACAAACACAACGCATTATTGTTTATCTAACAAATTAATCCAAGTGTGCAGTTGTTGAAGAACACGAAGATTTAATCTGAAGGGTTCAAGACGGAAGTGTTTACGTCGTCATTATTGTTTATAACTAATAATGATAAACACCCTAAAATAATATACCACTTGGATATTTCTAAAAACCCATAAATTAATTTTAATAAAGGTTTTAAGAAGATCAGCAAGATTTGGTTGCAGTTCTGGAAAGTTTTCATTCCTGACGCCGGTATACCGTGGGGAATACCCGGTATACCGCGGGTACACCAGGCCGGTATACCGCGGCTGTTCAGCCGGTATACCGCGGCAGGCCGTGTACAATTCCTATTGGTTGAAGTGGCTTTTCCTGACGGCGGTATACCGCGACGGTACAGCCGGTATACCGCGGGTACGTTTTTCCAGAAGTCAACTTTGCATGTAGCCGTTGTGTACCAGTGTGCTTTCTGACCGCGGTATACCGCGGTGTGCAAGGCGGTATACCGCCAGGTCATGTGACCGTTGGAGCTTCTTGGTATATATGAAGCATGCTGTTGATGAAGACTTTAGACCTAAGAATACAAGAACAGTAACAACAAGCTGCTACCACCTCTCAGCTCTCTCAACTATTTATAATATATATTTTATAAAATATTTTTTATAAAATATCCAAGTGTGAGATATTATACAAGAGTGATTACCCATTGTGAGTTATACTCCTCTTGTAAGTTTTTGAATAACGGGTGTGTGATCCTGTTTATCTCATAGCAGAGGCTTGAGAAACTATTACAATACCTTTGTACTTGGTTTGTATTTCTACCGTAAAGAATACATTTATTGGATCGTGTCGAGAAGTGTCTCGGCTGCTGGTTTATCACAGTTGGTGGTAAATCAGTAAATCTCTGTGTCAAGTATCTCTATCCCTTATCTCTTTATTTATTCCGCTGTGCTATATTATATTTATTTATATAAACCGCTTTGCATTTATATTTATTTATATAATCTCTGTGTATTTAAATTATATCTGTTTATATAATTGTTGTATACTTATTTATTTATACTCTGCTTTATTTATTCTGTATTTATTTATAAAAGAATTTTTGAAAGTAAAAGATTTTAAATACAACCTTCCCCCCCCCTTAGGTTGTCCAACAGATTGAGTTCGAGGTAGTAGTGGAAACTAAGTATTCATACCTTTTCGCTTAACCGAATTCCGGGACGGAATTCTTTTAAGGGGGAGATGATGTAATACCCCGGGTAAATCCGTTAATTTAAATTCTAGTTCCGTTAAGTTTATTTTCTTTATAATTGATGTTAGGGTAAGTTTAGGAGGGTTTATAAGTTTAAAGGGTAAAAGTTTGACCAAAGGATAGATTAAAGGTGTATTAGTTATTAGTGAGGAGTTTAGGGGTGGAAATGGTAAATATATGTAGATAATACCCTTTTAGTTTTATGATATTTTCATATCAGCTAAATATCCAGAATTTCAGTGTGTGAGTGTGTGTATTGAGAGCAAAAGAAGAAAAGAGAAGAAGTAAAGCTAGGGATTCAACTTGGTACTTTTGGAAGTGAATTTGAGGTATGTTGCTTTGTATTTTGTGTTTGTAAATGTGTTTAGATAGTTTCTATCGGAGTAGAATAACCGATTACACTTCCAGTAGTGATCTCTGTTAATTCTGGGTCGAAAATGATGAAACCGACAGAGGTGTCCGGACGCAGTATGAAGGTGTCCGGATAGTTTTGTTGAATGTGTCCGGGTAGATTCTTGGGTAGTGTCCGGGTAAGTTATTGATAGAGTCCGGACGATTCGATTGATGGTTTCCGGATGATCTAGAGTCCGGATGGCATCCGGATTCCTTTGTTGTCCGGATTAGTCTGTGGTGTCCGGATTCCTCGTGTTGTCCGGATTCCTTGTATTGTCCGGAAAGTTGTCCGGATACTTTGAGGTTTCCGGATAACTTGGTTGTTTGGGTAAATTTTGAGGATAAAAGTTATGTAGATGTATCTAGAGTCCATAATCTGCTAGTAAGTCTTATACATAAGTTGGTAAGGAGATATTTGTATGTAAATGGTTTCAGATTCTGAGGTATTTGGATAAAGGATCGGATAGCTCGGAGAAAGGCTTGGAAGCGTATTTTAAGCATTCAAGGTGAGTTTTGCTTTAAAACGTTTTTGAACTGGAATACATATATATATGTGTATATATATATATGAGATGATTATGTGGTAGGAATATGATTATGTGTATATAAATGACAATATGATGTAATGAGATATGTATTGTATTTATATAAGCTTTGCACTACACGAGTGCACTTGTTGCCGGGTTCCGGTGTGCGGACCGGTGTGTAGCCGGGTTCCGGTGTGCGGACCGGTGAGTAGTCGGGTTCCGGTGTGCGGACCGACAGGTAGCCGGGTTCCGGTGAGCGGACCGGTTGTTGATTTATTAGTTGGCTTGCTACCAACTAATATGGCCATTTGTGGAGGAATAAGGTGAATGAGATGTACACGATGCACGAGTCTGGATTGGTATTTAAATACGTGTGGTATGTTTATATTTTACGAAAGGTTTATCTAAACTATTTTGATACAAAGGATTTACATAAAAGGTTTGATAATGATTTTGGAAAGGACCGGGATTAACTCACTAGACCCGTTTGGTCTAACCCTCATTTTGTTTTCAAAAAATATGTTTTCCAGGTTAAGGATCGGCAGGAGAGGATGAAGTATAGGAAGCTTTTGTTGGATGTTGATTAGGAAGCTTTCATATATTTTGAAATGTCAAGACTAATGAGACCGTACTTGGTTTGTTATGTAACTTTTGTTGTAAATCAATGTTATGTATGAATGTTATGTATTATGATGTATGTTATGGGATTTGGGTCGTTACAGAGTTCGCCGGAGAGTGAGCAGGGGAGTTTTTATGAGCGTGAGAGGTGGAAGCCATTTCTTGGATAAGAAAAAGATGAATAATGAAGAATTTGCAGGTTTTTTGCACAAGTTCGCCGGAGAAGAAAGTGTAAGTTCGTAAAGTTTTTAGAAGGTGAGGTATCTTGGGTTTTATACTGAGAGGTAACGGTAGAATCTGAAGAGGTAATATTTGAGAGTGAATATAATTTGGGGTCCGCACTTGAGTGTATACGGCTGGTTCAACTTTCCACAAGAACGTGTGCCATGTACGTCCAATGAAAATGCGACACGTTAGAAGTCTTTTGAAGTCTTTTGATTATTTCTTGTTTGGAATGTCATAAGCAAGGTTTCTAGGACATATTTGAAAGTTTGTGTCCTAGAAAATTGTTTTCAAGAAGGATTTGTACGAGATACTCACTTTTTGACTTTTCTGACCTCGGTTAAATACCTGACTTCTGTGGTTGTTGTTGATCACAATTCTTCTTTGGCTCCCCCTTGAACTAACAACTTCTGTAAATCAGTTCAAGGTTTCCTTCTGCTCCCCCTTGACCTATGCTTGGATCAAATGAGATAAGTTTTGCATATAACATAGGTCAAGTTCAATAGAGGTTCTGTGTAGGCCGTCAGAGGTTCTGAGCAGACCAACAGAAGCTCTGTGAATTTTTAGAACCTTTTATGATGGAGAATTTACATACAGAAATAAATCAGACAACTAAAACAATAAAAACAATATATTTACATATTTACAGAGGATAGAATTATACTTACAGAGGTTTTAACTCATGTTAATCATTCCCAACTTACCCACCAAGAAAAGGAATATTTTCTCATCTAGTGCTTTGGTGAATAAGTCTGCAGGCTGGTATTCTGTAGACACGAAATGCATTTCGATTGTGCCATATTCAACATGATGCTTCAGAAAATGGTAACGAATGTCGATATGCTTTGTTTTTTAGTGCTGTACTGGATTGGCAGAGATGGATATGGCGCTCTTTGAGTCACAGAAGATAGGTATCTTGTATATGTTGTGACCATAATCTTTTAGCTGAGTTTTCATCCACAGAACTTGGGAGCAACAGCCAGCAGCAGCAACGTATTCAGCTTCTGCCGTAGATGTCGATACACAGTTCTGTTTCTTTGAAGTACAGCTAACTAATTTCCCACCTAGGAATTGACAACTCCCAGAGGTACTCTTTCTGTCGAGCTTGCAGCCTCCATAGTCTGAATCTGTATAAGCTTTAAGACCAAAACCAGAGTTCTTTCGGATACCAGAGGCCAATATTTTTGGTCCCTTTGAGGTATCTGAAGATCCTCTTTACAACAATATCATGGGATTCCTTCGGGTTAGCTTGATATCTTTCATAGAGGCATGTGGCATGCATTATGTCAGGTCTACTTGCGGTTAAGTATAACAGAGACCCAATCATACCTCTGTAGAGCTTGCACTCTACAGATTTATCATTTGGATCTGAGTATAACTTATTTCCAGTGGCCATTGGGGTCTTCATTACAGAGGCATCAGAGAGACTGAATTTTGTAAGCATGTCAGATACATATTTTGCTTGATTTATGAAAATTCCATCCGATGATTGTTTCACTTGGAGTCCGAGGAAGAAAGTTAATTCTCCCATCATACTCATTTCAAACTCACCCTGCATGAGCTTTTCGAAATCTTTGCACTGTTGTGCATTTGTAGACCCAAAAATAATGTCGTCCACATATATTTGTACAAGCATAATTTCATCACCTTTCCTTTTATAAAACAAAGTTGTATCTATCGTACCTCTGTCGTAGTTGTTATTGAGAAGAAAGGTTGAGAGTGTTTCGTACCATGCTCTTGGAGCCTGTTTCAGTCCATACAGAGCTTTGACAAGGTAATACACGTATTTTGGGTACTTGGAGCTTTCAAACCCTGGTGGCTGCTGGACATAGACTTCTTCTTGGATTTCGCCATTTAGAAAAGCCGATTTTACATCCATTTGAAATACTTTGAAACCTCTGTGGGCTGCAAAGGCTAAAAATATTCTTATAGCCTCGAGCCGTGCGACAGGGGCAAAAGTTTCATCATAATCAATGCCTTCTTCTTGGAGATATCCCTTGGCCACCAATCTTGCTTTGTTTCTAATGACCACCCCATCCTCGTCCTTCTTGTTTCTGAAGACCCATTTTGTCCCTATGGCTTGTTTCCCTCGTTGCAGAGGTACTAGGGTCCATACCTTGTTTCTCTCAAACTGTAGAAGCTCTTCTTGCATAGCATCTACCCAGTTTGGATCATCTAGGGCTTCAGAGATCCTTTTTGGCTCGATCATACTGATAAAATTTGTAAAGAAACAAAAATTAGCAGTGGCTGATCTTGTTTTGACCTTTTTAGAAGGATCGCCGATTATAAGGCTTTGTGGATGGCTTTTCGTCCATTGAGTTGTTCTTGGGAGATGGTCATCGAAGTCATCAAGTTGATCTACAGAGGTTGTGCTCTGTTGTTCTGGTGCACCTTCTGTTGTAGATGGTGCTTCTGTATTTGTGCTTGGTTTTTCAGCTTGTGGGATGATTGGTATGAGTGTTGGTATTCTTTCCTCTGAGGAAGTAGAGACTGAGTCGTCGTGTTCCTCTGGTATTGGTTCCTCTGTAGTTGCTGAAGTTGGTATTTCAGTAGCTTCTATGGTTGTATCCTTTGTTGTATCACCTTCTGTTGGCTCCCCTTCGGTATTTGCATCTGTATGATTAACAGAAGAAGATGAAGTATTTAAGGGACCAGTTAGAGATATACCTGTCTCGATCTGACTGATAGAAGATGATCCTCCAGAGGCTCTGACGGTTCCAGCAGATGGATCAATGTCATCATGGAACATCTCTTGAAATAGAAGATTTAAGTCTTCTTCTCTTGTTTTTGAGATGCCAGAGGATTCCCTCTTTAGCCCGAGTTCTGAACTGATTTGTTCAGAAGTCATTTGGAAAGAATCGTCAAAAGACACGTTGATGCTTTCTACAATGGTTCGTGACTTCAGAAGATAGACTCTGTATGCCTTGGATGCGGCAGAGTATCCAATGAACTTGCCTTCATCAGCTTTTACTTCAAACTTTCCTCTTGCTTCTCTGTCGTTTAAGACAAAGCATTTGCATCCAAATACATGGAAGAACTTGATGTTTGGTCTCCTTTTGTTGATCAAATGATATGGTGTCTTGATGTGCCTCTTTACGATGGTTGATCGATTTTGGGTATAGCAAGCGGTCGATACTGCTTCTGCCCAAAATGTCATTGGTAATCCACATGCTGTTAGCATAGTTCTAGCAGCCTCCACAAGCGTGCGGTTCTTTCGTTCAACCACGCCATTCTGTTGTGGGGGTGCGTGCAGCAGAGAAGTTCTGTGATATTCCTTCTTCTTTAAGATAGGCTTCAATGACAGAGTTTTTGAATTCTGTGCCATTGTCGCTTCTTAGTTTCTGGATCCTGCACTCATACAAAACTTGGATTCTTTTCATTAAATTTATCAGAATGTTTGGAACATCTGATTTCTTTCTGACAAATTCAACCCATGTAAATCTTGAATACTCATCGATTAAAACAAGTATATATTTCTTGCCACCTAGGCTCTGTGTAGCGATTGGACCGCAGAGGTCAACATAAAGCATATACAGAATCCTAGGGCAAGACACATCAGTTTTGCCTTTATGGGAAGCTCTTTTGAGTTTTCCCATTTCGCAGGCAGAGCATAAATGATCTTTATTAAACTTAACATCTGGTAGACCTTTGACTAGATCAAGTTTTGAAAGTTTATCTAGAGTATGAAAGTTTAAGTGACAGAACCTGTTATGCCATAACCAGGCTTCTTCGCTTTTGCATGTAACAAGGCAGAGCTTTTCTTCCTAGTTCTTGGCACAGAAGTTCATGAGATACATATCACCTCTTCTTTCGGCTCGCAGAAGTTCGACTCCTGTGTCTTCACCTTGTAGAGAGCAGAAGGTTCTTTTGAACATCACATCAAAACCCGTATCGCAGAGTTGACTTACACTTAGAAGATTGTGTTTAAGGCCATCCACATGTGCAACGTTGCATACGGTTATATTTTTCTTCTTTATGACCCCATAGCCTTTAATGTACCCCTTTTTGTTGTCTCCAAAGGTCACAGATCCACCATCGTGTTTTTCTTTGTATGTGGATAGAAGACCTCTGTCGCCAGTCATGTGCCTCGAGCATCCGGAGTCTAGATACCAGATCGGCACATACTGCTTCTGCAAGACAATCAGAGAGTTTTAGGTACCCATATCCAAATGGGTCCAGTTTTGTTAGGGATCTTCAAGTTTGCCTTAGCATTCTTGGTCTTTGTTTTAACTTCTGTTGAAGAACTATTTTGTTTCTTCTTACCCTTGAATTTAGCATTTTCTTTGGGTATAGAGAGGAAACATTTTGAACTTGAGAAGTGTTGGCTTAATTGAAACATGAGATCAAAGCAATGACAGTATTGAATGTGCGAAGAGATTTGCTTGAACTTTTCATTAAAGACATTAAATGAGGGTACAGAGGCATTACAATTTATCCTAACATTCGACTTTCTATTACAAGAAGGTTTATGTAGGCTAGATTGTTGTTTGCAAAATCCTTTGTTGAGAGCGGCCTTCTGTGTACCCCTTCTGTGGTGAACTTCTGCAGATTTCACTGTCACAGAAGAAAAAGATTTATTATTTTTGGTCCATTTACCCTTCTGTTGCCATGTTAATTTTTCTTTAACATGTTTTAAGGGCTTCAAAATCTTTGAACTTGTTGGAGTTTTAGGGGACATTTCCTTCTTTAGTTTAAAATTGTCAAGCTCAATAGAGGCTTTGGCTTGTATACACATGTTCAGAAAGTCTGGACAGATAGGAACTTTTGTGATTTTCTCCTTGGGAGAAATAATTCTGTTAAGAACTTCAGAGGATGGTTTAAAATCCTCTGTGTCACGAGGTATTATCTCTGACTTGGAGTCAGTCTCAGATTCGTCAGAGGATGAGTCGTCCTCATAAAAAGAGGTTGAGTCACTTGGTTCTCTTTCGACAGAGGCTGGACTTTCAGAGCATGTTCCATACTCACTTTCTTCCTTTTCTGTGGCACTATCTTCTAAGTCAACAGAAGTATCTGTTAAGTCTTCTTCAGAGAGATTTTGATCATTGGAAGGTGTACAGAGGTTTTCTTCAGATATATCAAAATTTTCTTTTGTAAGATTTGGCTTGAACTCAGGTGCCTCTGCTGATAACTTCTTTTCAGAATTCATCATGCAGACAAATGCAACTTGAGTTTGAGTCTCGGGTAACCAAACTTGAAGATTCCTATCTGATCTTGAGTTTTCAGATACTTCTTAGGTTTGGATTATCTTTTGACAGAGATTGAAGGTGACAAATCTGTGTTTTCAAACCACACATTTGTCATCTTCAGAGGTTCCCCAGAGACTTTTTTCCTTTTACTTACAGAGAGTAGATTTGGAAATCCAGGTTTTCTTGTATCTCCTATATGAAATAGAGAAGACATAGATTTGTCTCTTTTGTTTCCTGTATATGGATCTATATCACAGAAGCCAATTCCCCGTCTCCCTATTTGTGTATTGATTTTCTCGTACACCTTCTGTGCATCTTGAAATTTTTTAATTAAAAGATCTATTCTGAGTAAGTCTTGACAGAGGACTTCTCTTTCCTTTTGAAAATAATGTTTAAGAGCTAGGATGTTCATTCTATCACACTCAACGTCCATAAGTTCTTTCGATTTTGTTTTTAAAGAAGAATTAAGTTCATAAATATTTTCTTTCAAAGGATTTAATTTTTTGTTCCAGTTTGTTTCAATTTCTTCATTTTCTAGAAAAAGTTTGGCTTTTTCTTGAGTGAGAAGTCTAGCTTCTCTCTCATAGAATCTCTCATAGAAGGTGAACTTTTTCTGAATACTTTCGCATGTCTATTTAAGTTTAGTGTATTCAATGTTAAGTTTAAGCAAATCAGCTTCTGCTGTATTAGAGTTAGAGTTAGAAGTGGATACCTCACTATCAGAGGCAGAGCTGACTTCTGCCATGCCACAGAACAGGGCGTTCTTTGTTTCTCCTCCTTCAGAGGATGTATCTGATAGCCAGTTTTCTTGATTTACCATTAAGGATTTATGAGCATAGTATTCAACTTTCTTTTTGTAGAAAGCAGCATCCCTCTGAGGGCGATTTGATTTGCTTCTGCATTCGTTGGCGAAGTGACCTGGCTTTCCACAATTGTAACAGCCTTGGTTCTGTGGAGCGTTTCCAGCTTTGTCGTCTGACCTCTGTCGTTCACCACTTCTGTCGGTTCTGCACTCATTTGCATAATTGTAACACCCGTAATTTTCGGATGTACAACTTCGAATCGGTGTGGATTTGATCCTTTAAGAAAAATATGGAAAATAGGATTTTGGTTTAAATCTTAGATTTTATGGTCTAGTTGGATGAGGAATTCGAATACGAGTCCAACGGTTCTTTCCGGAGCGAAAACGGAGCTATAACGAAGAAGTTATGGCCAAAACAGTGTGTAAGAATAAACCAAACAAACAGAAGTTGGCGCCAGTTATGGCGCCGATGGACTGGCGCGGAGACTGGCGCGGAGCCCCTGGACGAAATAAATCAGATTTTTAACCCATTTTTCTCTTCTATCTTCCCATTTCACTCTCACTCTCGAACTCAGCTCTGTCTCTCTCTAAAATCTGAATACTCTCTCTACAAAACCCTAAATCTCTTCTCTTCTTCTTCATCCTCTCCACCCAAATCATTCACACTTCCACCATTGTTGAGGATGTAAGAGCTTGAAGCTTCATGGGAGTTTTGGAGCTATCTTTTGGAGGTTACAAGTGGAAAAAGGTAATCTCTCCTTACCCAAGAGTGTGATTATTGTTGATTTCCTATTATTGCTACCTTGTATTGATTTGGGACGATTTTGGTGGTTATTAGTTAAAGAAATCTTAAGTTCTTCATATCTAAGAATTAGGGTTGATATAAGTTGGGGGTTTTGATGTTTTATGGTTGGAAAATGACTACATGTGGATGGATTGTGATGTTGATAGTTGGAGACTTATGAATGTAGGTTTTAGAAGTTGTTGCTTGAAGATGCATGTGGGTTCAAAGGAGCTTACGTTTGGAGAAGCTCTAGATTTAGCTAAATCTAGCTAAGGTGAGTTCAATTTACTTTGCAAAAACTTTGTACATGCCAAAATGCTATTTTTCCAAGATGTTAAGTGTTTTACTTGAAAACTATCAATGTTAAGCTATTTGGTGAGTTTTTTTTACCTTTTGAGGTATTATTTTGTGGTAAAAGTTGTAAAACATTATGTTTGAATGTTTTGGAAAATATGATAGATAAATTCTATATAGAAATGGATTATTGAATTACATGATAAAATGGAGTCCAATTACTATGAGAATGCACTTTGTGATGTTTTGAAAATGTAAAGGTTGAATCCTTTTGGAAAGGAGGGTTATCCCGATCCAAAGCTTTATTTCGAGTTTTCATAGAATTGTGTTACTTGGTTGCTTACACAATGTCTAAACGCGTTTGATACATTGGTAATTATTATTTACGGGTTTAGTAAGTTTTGAGCACTTGCTCGGTTTTGACTTTGAGATAGTCTTGGGACATTCGTCCCGTTTAAATAGCTCGATGGGGAGTCTTATTTACGGGTTGCTTTTATTGCACCGTGTTGCATTTTATTGCATGTCGTTGATATTTACATGCTCGGGGTGGAGTCTAGGATGTGTTACATGCTTAATTTCATTTCATTTGCATGATATGACGTCGATAAATGATCATTAGATCTTTGAGCAGAGGGCTCGGTTTTGGACTCAATTGGGTCTTGATGGCATTCGCCCGGTTTTAATAAGCTCGACGTGGGCTTGGGGTTTGCATTTCATGAGTTGCATCATATTTGAAGTTTACATGATTTGAATGCATTAGTTATTCTTTTGAGGTCTTGTATGAATTTTTAAGTTAAGTAAGCTTGTTTTGGATGGTGGGTTTTTCCAAGGTAAAGACCTAGTATGGTTGAACTTGAGGGCTTGGACTAAAGACCTAGTTTGGGTTGATGTCTAAGAGGGGCTAAAGACCTAGTTTGGGTTGATGCCGGAGATGGACTAAAGACCTAGTTTGGGTTGATGTCTAAGATGGGCTAAAGACCTAGTTTGGGTTGATGCCGGAGATGGACTAAAGACCTAGTTTGGGTTGATGTCTAAAATTGACTAAAGACCGAGTTATGGTTGATGTCATATGTTACTTGCATTTATTTAATTGTGGTTTAATTTATGTGTTTGCCACATTCGATGAGATCGGGTCTCCTCCGTCACCGAAGGGTGTTGATTTCGGATATTTTATTTATCCACATTGTTGAGGTTATATTACATGCATATGGATTGTTTTCCATGATTGATGGACGGATTTATGTTACATTCTTATTGGACGTTGTAACTGCTGTAGTTTTATTCTATGGTATTTGGATTTTAATACATTTTACGTTGCGTGAGTTTTGCTTCGTATTATGTTTCCAACGAAAGAATATATTTAAATGGATGGTTTCCATGTTTTACGGGTTGAGTATGTATTGTCAACCGTATTTGCAGGTTTTGCCTAAAACTAGATTTATTCACGTATTTGAGTGGATTGGGGTTCGTAACTCATTTTTGGAAAACACTTTACACTTTTGGGGGAAGATTCCCATGGATTTTGGGTGCGTTGGAAAATGAGTCATTTATGTCTATTTTGAGAACTCTTTTGAAAGGATAACCTTTGTCGCAAACTTTCATTAAAGATTTGTTGAATCATGACTAAAACCACTAATTCCTGATTTATGTTTTATATAGTCATGATAAAATGCTTGAACTCACTAGGCGTAAGCCTAACCCTTTTTATTTGTCGGCATGTACAACAGGCTCAGGTTTGGGTAGCTCTAGCTACATTGTGAAGTGGCGAGTGTTAGTAAAGTGCACGAGAGGTGAATAGCTTAAGTTATGTTTTCCGCATTTACCCTTGGGAAGTAGCACTTGTATTTGGATTAGGTGATGTCCGAAGTGGGTTTAGTCTTGGTAATGAGACTTGTGTAGTATGTATTACTTGGAGATAACCATTGTTTGTAATTGGAGGTATTTTACCTATTGTTTCGGATGTAATATCGAAAATTTTAAGTTAGTTGCTCTTTCCAAATTTGAGGGTGTTACAAGTTGGTATCAGAGCATAAGTTTGAGAGATTTAGGTGTTGACTTTGAATACCTAGACTCAAACTAGCGTTTGTTTAAGTAAATGATAGTGAATTTCACCTTTAGGCACTTTAAGATATGATGTTTTGAAGTTGATGGATGTTGTTAGAAACGAGAATCACATCGAGGGTAACAAGGATAGTCATGTGCTGTACGTTCATGGTGACACCTGGCCAGTGTCATGGTGAACCTACTAGTACATGTGCATACTTGAATTGCTATCATGTGATGATCGTTGGGGTAGTGAAGGAGGTTCTAAGCTAGTAGTCGTTGGAATAGATGAACGATTCTAGTATTAGTCACTTGGAGTGACGATAAGCATAATATTTACTTTAAGCAGACCGTTTCGGGTCAAGATTGATGGTTAGATTATAACCTTAGGCTTTTGAGCCGACTTTGATTGGAGGAAAAACCGTAAGGTTAATTGATGTAATTCCCAACATGCCTTAAGAGGTTTGAATATCCGGGTGGAAATAGTGGACCGAAGAATTTTGGAGGAGTTTGAGTTGAGACGTTGAATGCCGACTAGGTTTTGCACAAAATCTACTTTGGAAATAAATTGCATTAAATATTTGTGTGTGTTCAAATCCTTATGAGGATTGTGTTACAAGTTTGGAAAATGTTTAGCACACACAATATTTCAAATCATGGTTTTGGACGTACATGAACCATTTTATGGCGGGGGTTGCAAACTCTGTCGGAATTTGTTTCATTTTGTTATCATCCAACATTTCTTTAGGGTACGGTGATATCCGTGTTTTATGGTGTTTAAGATGTTGGGCGAGTGACTACGACTTGTGACTTTAACATTGGATCTCCTCCACATATGTTAGAGTTGGGACGGAAAGTTACCTTCCATGATGTCTGTATAAAACTATTTTGGGAATTTGTTTAATATGAGTTTGTTAAACAGTGTTGTTTATATGGTATTACCATGGAAAGGTATTGTGGGATTTTGGCGTCTCGTTTATGATTTTGCTTATAGCAATTTGGCTTTGGAAGCATGATGTTTAGTGCGATTATGTTGACTTGGAGTCATTGAGTTCGTTGAAGTTCATAGAGTTTTGTGTACGACTTTTTGCATCGTGTGAGTATAATTTTACTACGTGCATACTCTAATTGCTTATGTGAAAGGTTTACGAGTTATGTTGGGCATTTGGTTCCACTCGAGTTTTGATTGAGAAAAGTAAATTTTATGCCGTAAGGCGACTAAAAAGAGATGAGTTTGGAACTCTAGTGTCGCGTAACTTTTCTTTTAGAAGGTTTGTGTTACTAAGTATTTCGTTGCATATGGTTCAGTGTATGGATTGATTTGTACATGACTTAAGTGAGACCTGAAAGAACATTTGGTGAAATTCGATTTGCCGATTATTTTGGGAGAATTCGAAACCTTTTTGGTTCTTGGAGAAATGTGTATTGGAAGTATTTTGACAAATACATCTTAAGCATTGACGTTCTTGACGTTTTATGTCCCAAGTACGAAACTTTGAGGAAAAACGCTTCGTGAGGAAGATTTTAGAAAATTTTTGTATAAAATTATAGTACGCGGGATTTCTTATGTTTTGGACATTGATGCGCACCGTTGGTGCAATTTAAGATTTGAAAATAACTTTGAAACCTTTTGATGTCAACTAATTATTAACATTTATTTCCTCCTATGTTTTGAAATAACACATTGTTGTGTGCAAGTTTGCCAAAGACGTCTTATTCAAATGTCATTATAGGAACGGATGAGAAATTTTGAGAAATTGATTTAAAGAGTTTCCTTTTTAGGAAATTTAGCCGCGAACCGTTTGATGCATGTCTTTTCGTTTCAAGAAAATTTCTTATGGTAAGGTTACAAGCTTGCATGTCTACCCCAATGTGAAGTCGTATAATGTTTTAGTCGATATTTTCGAGTGATGGAAACGTATGGGTTTTTGTATTAACTAAGGAATTTGCACAAGTCATTTGTGAGTATTGGTAAATCGTTCCATCGTTTTGTGTAATAAATTGACGCACGCAAAATTTTGTTGGTGAACCTTGCCCCATGCCGTATTATGGTTGGCAAGGAAATGTTGGAGTCAAATGTCATTTGGATCGCCTTTGAAATACGTGCACACTTTGTGTTGCACCCCGTTTAAGGTGTTGCACCCCATATTAGAACCGTGGCGGTTCCTTTTAGAAAAACTATTCGTTACGCTTTTGCGTTTTGTGGGTAAACTAATTTGCAATGAAATGGTTTTCAACATGATTTTCATATGGGGGACAAGCGTGTCCAGTTTTACGTAACTACCGAACTGATAGTAGTAGTTTTGTGCATACGGTTATTTGATATGAAAACCTTAGTGTTGAAAATATTTTGTGAATGGTTTTGATTAATTGGCATATTTATTGAATAACGCACTTGAAAACCTTGAACTCGTTAGGGCCTTAGAAAGAATAAGTAACCCAGTTAAGGGTAAGTGCGTATAGGAATTCGACGGTGGAAGGTTGAGTATTCCACGTGTGTTGGTATTATGGGCCGGATGATATCGGTAGCAAGGTAATTGGGTTTGTGGTAATTGGAGGGTTAAACTTGCGTTAATACATTTTGATGTTGGTATAGCCGTTTTGTTGACGACTTTAGTTTTGCAGAAAACCTCGGTAAATGGAACTCATGTGTGGGTTTTGTTAGAGTGCAAAGGTTGGTGATAATTAGGTGTCAACTTTTGGGCTTAAGGCCAAGCACCTTTAGTGTAATCGGGGGATTGTAGCCGATTTTAAAAAGAATGATGGTGATGGTAGTAGTAACCTTAAGATACTCATTTGTGATGAGTGGTTTTAGTGAACTAACCTTTGTGTATGGTTGATGAACCTGTCCGTTTGATGATTAATTATTGAGATGGATTTTGGAGTCTATTAGAGCTCATTGGATGTGGATGGCCGTTAACGATAGGGACAATTGAAATTAGAGATTCGGTTGGTCTTAGTATTAATTGAGCCTGAAATTGATTTAGAGTTTGAAACTGAAATCAAGATGTATAGAACATTTTAAGGTTGGGAGACGACTGAAGTCGTATGGTTGGGAGTTTCCCTATGGTTGGAACGTTTATCCGTACATAAGTACAGCGTATGTGTAGGGGCTTTGTTGATAAACAATTGTTCGAGGAATTGTCTTTATAGACCGTGTGGATGGAATTTAGATTCCCGTTAGGAATTGATGAATTATGGTCGACAGTGAGTTGGTTGACTTTGGGTTGTAAAGGATATAGATTTCGAGGACGAAATCGTTTTAAGGTTGGGAGAATTGTAACACCCGTAATTTTGGGATGTACAACTTCGAATCAGTGTGGATTCGATCCTTTAAGAAAAATATGGAAAATAGGATTTTGGTTTAAATCTTAGATTTTATGGTCTAGTTGGATGAGGAATTCGAATACCAGTCCAACAGTTCTTTCCGGAGCGAAAACGGAGCTATAACGAAGAAGTTATGGCCAAAACAGTGTGTAAGAATAAACCAAACAAACAGAAGTTGGCGCCGATGGACTGGCGCGGAGACTGGCGCGGAGCCCCTGGACGAAATAAATCAGATTTTAACCCATTTTTATCTTCTATCTTCCCATTTCACTCTCACTCTCGAACTCAGCTCTGTCTCTCTCTAAAATCCGAATACTCTCTCTACAAAACCCTAAATCTCTTCTCTTCTTCTTCATCCTCTCCACCCAAATCATTCACACTTCCACCATTGTTGAGGATGTAAGAGCTTGAAGCTTCATGGGAGTTTTGGAGCTATCTTTTGGAGGTTACAAGTGGAAAAAGGTAATCTCTCCTTACCCAAGAGTGTGATTATTGTTGATTTCCTATTATTGCTACCTTGTATTGATTTGGGACGATTTTGGTGGTTATTAGTTAAAGAAATCTTAAGTTCTTCATATCTAAGAATTAGGGTTGATATAAGTTGGGGGTTTTGATGTTTTATGGTTGGAAAATGACTGCATGTGGATGGATTGTGATGTTGATAGTTGGAGACTTATGAATGTAGGTTTTAGAAGTTGTTGCTTGAAGATGCATGTGGGTTCAAAGGAGCTTACGTTTGGAGAAGCTCTAGATTTAGCTAAATCTAGCTAAGGTGAGTTCAAGTTACTTTGCAAAAACTTTGTACATGCCAAAATGCTATTTTTCCAAGATGTTAAGTGTTTTACTTGAAAACTATCAATGTTAAGCTATTTGGTGAGTTTTTTTTACCTTTTGAGGTATTATTTTGTGGTAAAAGTTGTAAAACATTATGTTTGAATGTTTTGGAAAATATGATAGATAAATTCTATATAGAAATGGATTATTGAATTACATGATAAAATGGAGTCCATTTACTATGAGAATGCACTTTGTGATGTTTTGAAAATGTAAAGGTTGAATCCTTTTGGAAAGGAGGGTTATCCCGATCCAAAGCTTTATTTCGAGTTTTCATAGAATTGTGTTACTTGGTTGCTTACACAATGTCTAAACGCGTTTGATACATTGGTAATTATTATTTACGGGTTTAGTAAGTTTTGAGCACTTGCTCGGTTTTGACTTTGAGATAGTCTTGGGACATTCGTCCCGTTTAAATGGCTCAATGGGGAGTCTTATTTACGGGTTGCTTTTATTGCACCGTGTTGCATTTTATTGCATGTCGTTGATATTTACATGCTCGGGGTGGAGTCTAGGATGTGTTACATGCTTAATTTCATTTCATTTGCATGATATGACGTCGATAAATGATCATTAGATCTTTGAGCAGAGGGCTCGGTTTTGGACTCGATTGGGTCTTGATGGCATTCGCCCGGTTTTAATAAGCTCGACATGGGCTTGGGGTTTGCATTTCATGAGTTGCATCATATTTGAAGTTTACATGATTTGAATGCATTAGTTATTCTTTTGAGGTCTTGTATGAATTTTTAAGTTAAGTAAGCTTGTTTTGGATGGTGGGTTTTTCCAAGGTAAAGACCTAGTATTGTTGAACTTGAGGGCTTGGACTAAAGACCTAGTTTGGGTTGATGTCTAAGAGGGGCTAAAGACCTAGTTTGGGTTGATGCCGGAGATGGACTAAAGACCTAGTTTGGGTTGATGTCTAAGATGGGCTAAAGACCTAGTTTGGGTTGATGCCGGAGATGGACTAAAGACCTAGTTTGGGTTGATGTCTAAAATTGACTAAAGACCGAGTTATGGTTGATGTCATATGTTACTTGCATTTATTTAATTGTGGTTTAATTTATGTGTTTGCCACATTCGATGAGATCGGGTCTCCTCCGTCACCGAAGGGTGTTGATTTCGGATATTTTATTTATCCACATTGTTGAGGTTATATTACATGCATATGGATTGTTTCCATGATTGATGGACGGATTTATGTTACATTCTTATTGGACGTTGTAACTGCTGGAGTTTTATTCTATGGTATTTGGATTTTAATACATTTTACGTTTCGTGAGTTTTGCTTCGTATTTTGTTTCCAACGAAAGAATATATTTAAATGGATGGTTTCCATGTTTTACGGGTTGAGTATGTATTGTCAACCGTATTTGCAGGTTTTGCCTAAAACTAGATTTATTCACGTATTTGAGTGGATTGGGGTTCGTAACTCATTTTTGGAAAACACTTTACACTTTTGGGGGAAGATTCCCATGGATTTTGGGTGCGTTGGAAAATGAGTCATTTATGTCTATTTTGAGAACTCATTTGAAAGGATAACCTTTGTCGCAAACTTTCATTAAAGATTTGTTGAATCATGACTAAAACCACTAATTCCTTATTTATGTTTTATATAGTCATGATAAAATGCTTGAACTCACTAGGCGTAAGCCTAACCCTTTTTATTTGTCGGCATGTGCAACAGGCTCAGGTTTGGGTAGCTCTAGCTACATTGTGAAGTGGCGAGTGCTAGTAAAGTGCACGAGAGGTGAATAGCTTAAGTTATGTTTTCCGCATTTACCCTTGGGAAGTAGCACTTGTATTTGGATTAGGTGATGTCCGAAGTGGGTTTAGTCTTGGTAATGAGACTTGTGTAGTATGTATTACTTGGAGATAACCATTGTTTGTAATTGGAGGTATTTTACCTATTGTTTCGGATGTAATATCGAAAATTTTAAATTAGTTGCTCTTTCCAAATTTGAGGGTGTTACAATAATGGCCTGGCTTACCACATTTGTAACACTCTTGATTCTGTGGAGTGTTGCCAGTTTTATCGTCCGACCTCTGTCGGTCATTACCTCTGTCATTTCTGTCATTTGACCTCTGTCGGTCACCACTTCTGTCGTTTCTTTCGTTTGACCCTTCTCTTTCGTAGCGTTCATTACCAGTCTTCTTCTGGTATCCTCTGCTGAATTCCCTAGTCAAGAGTGCTAATGATTTAGCTATCGAGGCCAGGGTTGTTTCTTCTTCTTCCTTCTCTTCTTCACTATCAACTATCATAATTTTCTTCTTCTTCTCCTTCTTTTCCTCTGTAGTTTTCTCTTTCTTTGGTTTCTCTTTAGCCTCTGTAGTCTTACCAACTAGTGCAAGAGGTGCACTGATCTGGGCTTTTGTTTGTGCTACTTGAGGCTCTTGGGCTGCCAATGTTCCATAGAGGTCTGATAGAGTCTAGGAATCTAAGTCTTGATTTGTTTGAAGAGACATAGATAACTGGAGCCATTCTCCATTTAGACTTTTAAGGAACATGACTTTATTTTCTTCAGAAGTTATGTGGATTCCGAACTTCTTGCATTTGTTGATTAGCTAGTTGAACCGATCATATGTAGACTACAGAGTTTCTGTTGGCAGAGCTTTAAATGCATAGTATTCGTTTATGTATTGAGCTCTGCGGTTCTTCTGAGTTTTGGTCCCCCTTTCTAGTTGTTTTTCCAGTTCCTTCCATAGATCATATGCAGATTCACATGCATCTAGGGACTGAAAAAGGTCGTTGGGAATAGCCATGATCAGAAGTCTTTTTGTTTTCTGAGCCACTTCATATTTTGCCCAATCAGAATCAGACCACTTACCCTGAGCTTTTGGTTTTTCGTGTTCAGGGATTTCTGGTGTGTCGTCTGTGGAAGGAATACGTGGTACTGTTATCATAGGAACAAAAGGAGGGTTACGGAGATAGTAAACGAGTTCTTTATCGGTACCCTCAAAGAAGTGAATCATACGTATCTTCCATTGAGGGTATTCATCTCTAAGAAGAGTGGGAGGTTTGGTTAAGGAACCAGCAGTGAAAAAGTTGTTTGTACTTGTCATTTTGAGAGAGAAAATATCCAGAAAATGGGGTATGAACAGCAAACCTTTTTAGAGTGAGAAGTGGATGCTTCGTATGAAGTTTCTAAGCTTAACAGCTTTTCAACTTAGCACAAAAATGGTGTTTTAACCAGAATAACAGATTCTATAAGTTTACCAAAGTTCGAATGAATCGAAAATGGCAGAAAAACAGAAACTGTTTATGAAGAATAGGTTAAAAATCCAAGTTTCTACCAAAGATCATTGTTTAGAGTGGATCCCTTGATATTAAAAATCAAGGTTTGCTCTGATACCAATTGTTGGTTCCTTTTTGTTTAAACAATGATGATTCTTTCAATTTAGTTCAGATAGGTTTATATTGCGGAAGCGTATTTAATGAACTGAAAGAAATGCTAAGGTAGAAGAACACACAATATCAAATAAGTAATGAAGATGACAGATAAATATCTCAAAGGTTACTGTATTTGATATTATCAAGAACACCAAGAACATAACAAGAAATCTGCTGGTGTGTGTGTTTGTGCGTAGCTTAATATCTAATTCTTGTTAATAGAAGAACTCAACATGAGTCTTCTATTTATACTACTACAAAGGGGACATACTTTAGACAATAAGGACTGATCTATAGTAGACAGGATCGTATGAACAGTAGAAGTTACTGCATGCATTAAATGCGCTGATATCAACTTGGTACTGAGCCCTATCAGAGTTTGACACGTGGAGGTTGTCAGGGTACTCCTCGTACAAGTTGATGAACGGATCCTGGAACAGTAGAAAGATATTTGTTGATTTCTTCTAAGTCTTCAGTGTACCGCAGAGGCTCTGTCAAGGGTGACAGAGGTTCTGCGGCTCGGTCCTCTGTGAGCAGTCTTCTGTCGATTCTTGCCTTAGGTCTTCTTGGTGTCTCGGCAGAGCCTCTGTTGGAGGCTTCTATACTTAGCCTATTTTTCACTACTTTCATAAACCGAAAGATTGGAGCTAACAGTCTTGTTGGATGGAGAATTAAAATACGAATCTAACGGTCCTTTTCGAAGCGAAAACGGAGCTAAAACGAAGAAGTTATAACCAAAACAGATGTCCGCATAGGTAAGCAAGTGGACGTCCACATAGAGCCGGATGTCCGCGTGGTTCCCCGGAAGAAACACAAATTTCAGTTCTGATGCAAGTGGACGTCCGCATTATGTCTGGCAAATTTTTCACCCTTTTTCACTTTCAACTTTTTCCTCCTCTCTCTCTTACCTTTTATAAACCAGATCAGTTCTGGTCTCTCTCTCCCTCACTCGACCTCCATCTCCAAAACTCCCCAAATCATCCTATCCTTCTCATATTTTTCTCACAAATCAAACCCCACACCATTTTTATGGACCTTAGCCTTTTCAAGAACCTTTACTTTGGCCATGAAAGTGGTTGTTCTCCATCAAGCTAAAGAATGAAAGCTTAGAGCAAGAGTTCGTCATCTCACTCCCATACTTGGAGTTGGAAGTTCATTTTGGTAACCTAGGGGTGCTTTGTTGATGGATTCAAGTTATGATTGAGGTAATCTTCTCTCGTTTCTTCCACCTAAGAATTAAGGTTTTCATATAAATGGAGATGTTGCTGGACAATGTTTGGAGAATGATTTTAAGTGTTTGGGGATTAATATTTATGGTTGGAAACTTGTGGATTTAGGTTTTTGGAAGTTTTACTTAAAGATGCAAGTTTCATTAGAGGAGCTCAAGTTTGGGAAAAATCTAGATTTAGTCTAAATCTAGCAAGGTGAGTTAAAGTTGATTTGTGAAAATGTTGTACATGCCAAAAATGTTTATTTTAAAGTGTTTAAGGGTTTTACATAAAATTATCAATTGTTGAGTTATTTGGTGGGTTTCTAGTATTTAAAAGGTTTAACTTTATAAATCTTGTATAACACCAACTTTTGGGATTTTTGGGTAATTTGATAAATAAAGTATAAATAGAAGTGTTTTGATAATTTATTGCATAATTGGAGATTTGTAACAACCCAAAATCCATAACATAAATCTTATTTATAAAATATGTAACACCCTAAAATCAGGGCTAATTTAAACCTCAAATTTCAACAAGTTATGATATAATAACCTTCAAACTTTCATATAGGAAGTACATTAACCATAAGGAGTATATTTACAAATACAGAATCCTTCAAATAACCTATTAATCTAATCATTTCACTATAATCAGATTAACTAAGTTATCTAAGCAATCCCTCAAAATCTCCTTCTGTTAAATGACTTCTTTGCTATTCCAAAACGCTCGTCCCACAATCATTTACTTTCCCGAGCTAGTACCTGGTAAGAAAACATTATATTGAAACGATTAGGCCAACGCCTAGTGAGAACATTCGTTTCCCCAATAATAATTGCAAAATCAATGTAAACAAGTTATAACAAACCTGATTACCCTTTTTCTTACCATACGTGTAACTCTGTTCCGTTAACACGATTTTACCCAATTCCATGAATATGACTGACACACATTCCATCATCATATCATGTCTCAGAGCTACACTACGAATCTGCACTGATTCTAGAGTAATGTTTCTATTCCGGAAATCGCAATATACACATGCCCAGTTCCGTACACATCTATTCCAGAAACCGCAATATACACATGCCCATTTCTGTACACATCTAAGAAATAACAATATACACATGCCTATTTCTTAGAGAAGGAAATAGTGATTACAATATACACATGCCAATCTCTTCTTTTCCTTAGAAATCAGGAATTACGTTTATTCAATGATTTCTCACACACATCAGAATAATGATTAATCTTCATCTATTCTACGTGTACATAACCACTAGTGCCTATGGATCCATTACACTTACTACACACCTGCCTAGTATCAAACTAGCACAGTCTTTAAGCCTAACACACTACCATTCAATTGTAAGTATGTTCAAGCTATAACGATTACCTTTCAATTCCTAAATTGCACTTTTCTATGATTAACAAAATCTGCAATCTTCCAATTTCTCAGAAGTGTCCGGATAACTTTGATTTTCCGGATAACTAAGCCTTCCGGATAAATATAACTCACCGGATACATGCTTAATCCGGACAATACACTTTCCGGACAAACATCTAATCCGGACAACACCCGGAAACTACAGTAACCCGGATACTGTCCGGTAACTATACTTATTCGGACAACTAAAGAAATTCGAAACTTACCAGGTACCTTGCTGCATCCGGATACATTCATCCCAGAGGTTTCCGGACACGACATTTCGTCCGTAAAACTCCATCTGCAGCTTAAAAATTCGATTACACCTATGTCTGTTCTATTCAGCTCATTCCAAACCATTTCATACAGTCCATAAACAATTTATACAGTTATTTCAAGGTTTAATTTAACATGTAAACACTGATTTAAGCAAACAACAAATGAACTCACCTCTCAAGGAAGTTATACCCACTTTGCACAATCTGATTCTTCAAATCTGTTGTTTATGATTCCAAATACCTATTCCACAATCAAATTCGTTTACACACACATAACTACAACAGATTTTATCATAAACCATAGACAATTACTCACCAAAATGAAGACAAGCCCCTGCTTTCTTTCCTTCTCCCTTTTCTCTCTTTCTCTCTATTTCTTCTTTCAGCCTCTTGACCGACCCCAAATCACAAGAACTGAAATATCTGCTACCTCTTTTGCTTTATCCACACTTACTTTCACAAAAGACCTATTACTCCTTCAAGTTTCATTATTTCCAAAATAACACCGAACATTAAACCCTTGTAGTTTAACCCTATTGAATTATAAATTACAACATAATTCAAGGTTTTAAACCAAAATACAATTAGATCCCAATTCTCATTAAATTACTATTATTGAAAATTCAGGATGTTACAATACTCCCCAACTTGAAAATGATTTCGTCCTCGAAATCAAGATCAGGTAAACAGATGGGGATACCTATCCTTCATACTCTCTTCCGACTCTAAAGTCACATTAGCACCTCGATGGTGTTTCCATTGTACTTTCAACATAGCTACTTGCTTACCACTACGTAGCTTTCTAACCGATCTTTCCAAAATTGCCGCTGGTTCTTCTACACATCGGCTCTTTTCATCCACTCTTACATCAGTAAGTGGAATCACATCTTCCTCTTCGGCTAGACTTTTCCGAAGATAACAAACATGAAAGGTATTGTGGATTCCTTCCAATTCAGGTGGAAGATCCAACTGATACGCTTGCAATCCGACCCTCTTAGTGATAGTGAAAGGTCCTAGAAAACGAGGACTTAACTTCCCACGTTTACCAAACCTTATCACACCTTTCCATGGGGATACTTTAAGCATCACACGCTCCCCAACTTGGAATTCCTTTGGTCTTTTATTCGAATCAGCATAACTCTTTTGTCGGTCTTGAGCTGCTTTCATATGCTGTCGAATTTCTTTCACTTTATCAGCTGTTTGTTGTACTAACTCCGGACCAGCAAACTGCTTTTCTCTGGCTTCTAACCAACACACCGGAGTTCTACATTTTCGACCATACAAGGCTTCGAAAGGTGCTCTTCCAATACTAGAATGATAACTATTGTTATACGCAAATTCTACTAACGGTAAATGCGTATCCCAATTACCTCCAAAATCCAATACACATGACCTGAGCATGTCTTCCAAAGTTTGAATGGTTTTTTCACTTTGCCCATCAGTTTGCGGATGATAAGCAGTGCTCAGATTTACCTTTGTACCTAATTCTTCTTGTAGTCACTGCCAAAATCTCGAGGTAAACCGACTATCATGATCTGACACTATCGACACCGGTATACCATGCCTTGACACTACTTCATCAATATACACCTTCGGCAATTTCTCTATTGGTGACGCTTATTTCATAGCCAGAAAATGAGCACTCTTAGTCAAACGGTCTACTATCACCCATATGGTGTCGTTACCCTTTTGCGTCTTTGGTAACTTCGTCACGAAATCCATAGTAATCTTCTCCCACTTCCATTCTGGAATCTCCAAAGATTGGAAACTTCCATAAGGCTTCTGATGTTCAGCTTTCACTAAAGAACATGTTGTACACTTTTCCACTATTCGTGCCACATCTACTTTCATAGCTGGCCACCAATAGTGTAACTTCAAATCTCTATACATCTTAGTACTTCCAGGATGTATAGAATACTTAGATCTATGAGCATCTTCTAGAATCAACTCTCGATTCCCTCCAATATTTGGTACCCAAACACGGCCTTGAAAAAACTTAATTCCACGGCCATCTTCAGTCAGTTAAAGATGTTGTTTGCTCATTATTTCATCTTTTAGATTCTACTCCAGTAAGGCCTCCGCTTGTGCCTTTTTTATCCTTTCAATCAGACTGGACATTACATCAATCCTAGCATTGGTCGTCTTCAAACACCCATTATACTCTTTTCTACTTAAAGCATCGGCCACTACATTTGCTTTACCAAGATGGTAATGTAATTCACAATCGTAATCCTTAAGTAACTCTAACCAGCGTCGTTGTCTCATATTTAACTCTTTCTGATCAAAGACATGCTTCAAACTCTTGTGATCAGTATAAAGAGTACACTTGGTCCCATACAAATAGTGCCTCCACAACTTCAAAGCAAAAACAACCGCTGCTAACTCTAAATCGTGCGTTGGGTAGTTCTTCTCATGCTCTTTAAGTTGTCTTGACGCACAAGCAATTACCTTGCCTCATTGCATCAATACACATCCCAAGCCCATCCTGGAAGCATCACTGTAAACGACAAAATCTTCTGTTCCTTCTGGTAAGGCAAGAATAGGGGCTTCACACAACTTTTGACGTAAAGTTCTGAAAGACGATTCTTGTTTCTCCGTCCAGACAAACTTCACGTTCTTTCTAGTCAATAAAGTCAAAGTAGAAGCAATCTTCGAGAAGTCTTTAATAAATCTCCGATAATAACCCGCAAGGCCTAAGAAACTTCTTATTTCAGACGCACTTCTTGGTGTCTCCCAATTCGTCATAGCTTCTATCTTTGCTGGGTCTACTTTAACTCCTTCCGAAGTGATCACATGACCTAGGAATTGCACCTCTTTTAACCAGAATTCACATTTCGAGAACTTCGCGTACAATTTCTCTCTTCTCAACACTTCTAAAACTTCGCGTAAATGGTGTTCGTGATCTACTTCAGTCTTTGAATAAACAAGTATGTCATCAATGAAAACAATGACAAACTTATCTAAAAAGGGTCGACACACTCAGTTCATCAGATCCATGAACACTGCTGGAGCATTTGTCAAACCAAATGGCATTACAAGAAATTCATAATGCCCATACCTTGTTCTAAAAGCCGTCTTAGGAATATCTTCATTTCTTACCCGAACCTGATGATACCCAGACCTTAAATCAATCTTAGAAAAACATCCCGCACCTTGGAGTTGATCGAACAGGTCATCAATCCTTGGAAGCGGATACTTATTCTTAATAGTCACCTTATTCAGCTCACGATAATCTATACACATTCTCATAGTACCATCTTTCTTCTTAACAAACAACACCGGAGCTCCCCACGGCGAAGAACTCGGTCTAACAAAACCTTTATCTAACAACTCCTGAAGTTGAGTCATCATCTCTTTCATTTCGGCCGACGCTAGACGATACGGTGCTCGCGCAATAGGTGCCGATCCAGGAATGAGATCAATACGGAACTCTACCTGCCGCTCAGTCGGTAGGCCTGGAAGATCATCGGGAAATACGTCTAGAAAATCACGTACCACTTTGATATCTTCTACTCGCTTCTTTTCTGACTTTACATCTAAAACATAAGCTAGATAGGATGAACATCCTTTCATTAAACATTTATGGGCCTTTGCAACAGAAATTAACGGAACTTCCCCTTTTTGCTTTTCCTCAAAGATGAATATATCATCCTTATTAGCCATCGGAATTCTGATTATTTTCTTTGCACAAAATATTTCTGCCTGATTGGCTGTCAGCCAATCCATACCCACAATCACATCGAACCCTCCAATTTCCATTAACAACAAGTTGATCGGGAACTTTGTCTCTTCTAACGAAATAAAACAACCATCAAGTCTTTCGCGAACCAAGACCTGACCCCCATTAGCTACCTCAACTACTAAGGCATCTTCCAAAGTAGTAACAGGCATAGCTAACTTGTGAAAGAATGACTTGGACACAAATGACAAATTTGCACCACAGTCGAATAAAATGCACGCAGGACAAGAATTAACAAGGAATGTACCCGAAACAACGTCTTTTGATTCCTTAGCTTCGTCAGCTGTCATATGGAAGGCCCGACCCGCTGGCTTTGGAACGTTTGGTTTCATACTATGATCCCCGCCCTTTTTCAACTTTGGACAATCCCGACGGAAGTGACCAGGTTGTTTGCATTCATGACACGTAAATCCTTGTACTGGACAATTGCTCATACTATGCCCACTTTTCCCACACTTGAAACATTCCAACGCTGTCACCTGACACGACCCAAAATGTTTACTCTTGCACTTTGAACACCAATTTGGTTCACGACGCGAATCATAACTTATTTCATCACAGCTTAAGTCTAAGTATCTCATCAGCATACTTAGTTCACTTAAACTAATGCTCTGATACCATATTGTAACACCCTAAAATCAGGGCTAATTTAAACCTCAAATTTCAACAAGTTATGATATAATAACCTTCAAACTTTCATATAGGAAGTACATTAACCATAAGGAGTATATTTACAAATACAGAATCCTTCAAATAACCTATTAATCTAATCATTTCACTATAATCAGATTAACTAAGTTATCTAAGCAATCCCTCAAAATCTCCTTCTGTTAAATGACTTCTCTGCTATTCCAAAACGCTCGTCCCACAATCCTTTACTTTCCTGAGCTAGTACCTGGTAAGAAAACATTATATTGAAACGATTAGGCCAACGCCTAGTGAGAACATTCGTTTCCCCAATAATAATTGCAAAATCAATGTAAACAAGTTATAACAAACCTAATTACCCTTTTTCTTACCATACGTGTAACTCTGTTTCGTTAACACGATTTTACCCAATTCCATGAATATGCCTGACACACATTCCATCATCATATCATGTCTCAGAGCTACACTACGAATCTGCACTGATTCTAGAGTAATGTTTCTATTCCGGAAATCGCAATATACACATGCCCAGTTCCGTACACATCTATTCCAGAAACCGCAATATACACATGCCCATTTCTGTACACATCTAAGAAATAACAATATACACATGCATATTTCTTAGAGAAGGAAATAGTGATTACAATATACACATGGCAATCTCTTCTTTTCCTTAGAAATCAGGAATTACGTTTATTCCATGATTTCTCACACACATCAGAATAATGATTAATCTTCATCTATTCTACGTGTACATAACCACTAGTGCCTATGGATCCATTACACTTACTACACACCTGCCTAGTATCAAACTAGCACAGTCTTTAAGCCTAACACACTACCATTCAATTGTAAGTATGTTCAAGCTATAACGATTACCTTTCAATTCCTAAATTGCACCTTTCTATGATTAACAAAATCTGCAATCTTCCAATTTCTCAGAAGTGTCCGGACAACAGGGGTTTTCCGGATAACTTTGATTTTCCGGATAACTAAGCCTTCCGGATAAATATAACTCACCGGATACATGCTTAATCCGGACAATACACTTTCCGGACAAACATCTAATCCGGACAACACCCGGAAACTACAGTAACCCGGATACTGTCCGGTAACTATATTTATTCGGACAACTAAAGAAATTCGAAACTTACCCGGTACCTTGCTGCATCTGAATACATTCATCCCAGAGGTTTCCGGACACGACATTTCGTCCGGAAAACTCCATCTGCAGCTTAAAAATTTGATTACACCTATGCCTGTTCTATTCAGCTCATTCCAAACCATTTCATACAGTCCATAAACAATTTATACAGCTATTTCAAGGTTTAATTTAACATGTAAACACTGATTTAAGCAAACAACAAATGAACTCACCTCTCAAGGAAGTTATACCCACTTTGCACAATCTGATTCTTCAAATCTGTTGTTTATGATTCCAAATACCTATTCCACAATCAAATTCGTTTAAACACACATAACTACAACAGATTTTATCATAAACCATAGACAATTACTCACCAAAATGAAGACAAGCCCTTTCTTTCTTTCCTTCTCCCTTTTCTCTCTTTCTCTCTATTTCTTCTTTCAGCCTCTTGACCGACCCCAAATCACAAGAACTGAAATATCTGCTACCTCTTTTGCTTTATCCACACTTACTTTCACAAAAGACCTATTACACCTTCAAGTTTCATTATTTCCAAAATAACACCAAACTTTAAACCCTTGTAGTTTAACCCTATTGAATTATAAATTACAACATAATTCAAGGTTTTAAACCAAAATACAATTAGATCCCAATTCTCATTAAATTACTATTATTGAAAATTCAGGATGTTACAAAATACCCCAAACATGGGTCCCAGTACATACATAAGGTCCCAAACCAGAAATTTCAAAACTTGCAGCGGAAACAAACTTCCACAATCGAGGACTAGCTATACTGCCAAGCAGACTCCCCATCTCCCACGTGTGCAGGAAACAGATTCCGTGCACATCGGGTCGATATTTTCACTCCCAAGGGATCGTCAGATCCCAAGGTACACTAATCACACTGTGCAACCCGACTCCACATAAGCATACAAAGCAAGGCTAAGAGAAAACATATAGCGATGCATGTATCTTTGTAAAGGCGGTTTATAACATGTGTGCAGAACGTTCTCAAACATATAATTCATGCTCCGAATTTATAACAAGTTTATAAATAAGCATGCGTGCATTTCATACCATGATCAGTAATAATCAAAAGTGTTTAACATTTCGTTTCACCAAAAAGGAGTATAAGGGAACTCACCTGATTTATGTGATTTGCTAAACTCACGTCTTACTTCTGAACGAACGGAACCCCACACCTAAGGTAAACAAAACAAATCACCATCAAATTACTTGTCCGGACAAAAAAGCAAATCCGGACAGACCGCTTATCCGGAAAACCCGGTAAGTCCGGAAAACTCTATCCGGATACCTCATCCGGAAAACCTTGTCCGGATACTTCGTCCGGAAAACCTCATCCGTAATACCTCATCCGGAAAACCTTGTCCGGAAAACCTCATCCGAATACCTCATCCGGAAAACTACACGTATCCGAATACTTCCAGAAACTAAAGCTATCCGGAACACACCCACTTCCGGAAAACGGCGATATCCGGATTTGTCGAACTGTGGAAATCCAAATCCGACATAAAGGATATTAGGGCACGATTTTACCATAGAAACTTTTAGATAAACATTCGGGTTCACATTTCCAACTTAAAACACCCATTTAACCCCATAACAATACATTAATCCATTCATTGATGCAAAACCATAAGTTTTTCTCACTAAAAGAACACAGACTCAGATTTCATGCGTTTTTCTCAATCTCAATATGTAACAAGACATAAGAGGGCTGTAAGGGGATCAATAACTTAGTTGGAGCCGAATTTCCCCACGAATTTCGTGCCAGTTCCTTGCAAGACTTCAGTCCCCTTTTTCCCCTCTTCTAGCTCTCGATTTTCCTCAGCCGCAATAAATGAGCAACAATGACTTCTTTCTAGGGATTGCTCTACTTTATATATATTTTCTAAATTGCAACCCAGTCCCTCTTTTCTCTTGTCTTTCTCTTTCGCCACAACTTTTATAGAAAGTTACAATTTGGACACGGTTATTACAAGATTATTTAGTAAAAATGCACTTTTAGTGTTTTGTTGGAAATATGCGTAATTTATGTTGTGGGACGTTTTGAAAATACGAAAATATGGGTCATTGGATTTTAATTGGTCGTTCCCGACGTTATGAATATCTTGGAAACGGTAAACCTTCTTGCTTTTGGGCCAAAGGTCAATTGTGATTTGGGAAAAGATGTATTTTGGGTATTTTGATGAATAAATATTAAGTATTGCCATTTTAAGGATTCATCTTACAAATGTAAATTTTTTGGTATAAATGCATTTTGATGGGTACTTTGGAAAAACGATTTGTCTTAATCTAGAGTGGAGTGGAGTTATTCATGTCCATGGAGCATGTTTCGCATAAACGTGGGTTATTTACGTTGTATTTCATTATTTGACTTTTTATAAGCGGTCAATTGATTTTGGTTGAGTTTATGGCTCGGTTTATGACTTTATTGAGTCTTGAGGACATTTGTCCGGTTTTAATAATTTAATGTGGAGCCTTGGATGTGTGTTGCATTTATTGTATTTTATATGGAGATTACATGTTTTGAGGCGTGTGTCATTCAAGTGGAGTCATGTACTATTAGACTGTAATGCATTGGATCCATAGCATATGAGTCAGTCATTTTGTTTATATAGTGGAGAGTCTTGGTATTCTCATTTTGGGAAGTATGCCATTATGGTATTTTGTGTCCTGGTGTTGTGGAGAGGAACTGTATTGGGTTGTACTCCAGAATTTTGGGTTTGTGGTTTGATGTTCTAACACTTGTGCACGAGGGTCAAACCACTTGAGTTATCAAGTAAGGAGTCTCGACTCCAATTCTTGAATGCTAGTAAGTAGGCAATAAAGGTTCAATGGAAACCTTGAGGTGTAATTTACTAGAAAATGAACAGGAAACAAGATCGTGTATCCTTGAGGTGTAGCTGGGCACAACAGGCAATAAAGGATAAGGTGGTGCCACCTGTTGCTGGGTGTGGGACTTGATGTGTAGCTTATTGTAGCAGGGAATGGAGCCCGAATCGAGTTGGAGCTTATTAAAGCAGACAATAGAGTCACGATCTGAGGTGTAGTTCAGTAACATAGTTATGCGACTTAACTTTGTGTTCCGTCACATACAATGGAAGCGGGTCTCCCCCGTCACCGAAAGGTGTTGTTTGGGTATTTATTTTTATCCATGTTTTCGGTGACGTATTATATTTATATGGATTTCTTTCCATGATTTATGGGTTGTGTTTTAAGCCTCATCCGTGTTTGGATGTTTTGACTAATAGAGATTTATTCACGTTTATATAATTGGAAATTAAATATTTATTCACATTTTGAGTGAGTTTGGATCTGAACTTATTTCGGGAAACACTATATATTTTGGAGCTTTCGTCATAGAATTTGTATGCGTTGGAAAATGGGTTGTTTGCATATTTAACATAAACCCTTTTGGAAGTCATGATTTAAGTTGCACTCTTTTCGTTTAACGAATTAATTAATCATGATGAAAACTCTTGAACTCACTAGGCGTTGGCTAACCTTTTTTTTATCGGTATGTGTTCTGGTTGGGGAATAGTACTAGTGACACTATAAAGGGATGAGAGATAGTTGTATGCACGAAAAGGGAATAGCTTGGTGAAGTCTTCCGCACTTTGGGAATAACAATTTATCTTTGGGTTGAGTAACACCCGACCTTATTTAGTCTTGGTGTATAACTTAAGTTAATGAATTGTGAAGTTAATCATATGATTTAAAGTTGAGGTATATCCAAGGATGATTTTGTAGAAAGGATTCTATCCTTTGTTCGGTTATTTTATCGAAGTTTTTATTTAGTTGCTCTTTCCAAATTTGAGGGTGTTACAATACACTTTGTAAGCAACTATGATACATATTGTGATACCCAATAATTCTAAACTTTAAGAAAGAAACTTACCATGATACACTGTGATACCCTTTCGTAAACATCGAAAATAACGAAAATAAATAAGAAACGTTGTGATACCCTCGTAAAACAACGAAGATACACCGCGATACACTTGGTAAACAACTATAATACATATTATGATACCCAATAATTCTAAACTTTCAGAAAGAAACTTACTATGATACATTGTGATACTCATCATGAAGATACAGTGGAAGAAAAAAAAACGTGTTTAACCAACCTAACAGAATATTGCATGTTTTCCTGCTTAACGTCAAGGTGGAGGACTCTCGAACGACAGTCATGGTGTAGGTAGGCGATAGATTTTGTGACGTCGAGTGCAACAGCCACAACAGTGTCACCCCAAAACTCAACCCATCACAACGTCCTCCCCCCGACCACGACATCGAGACTCCAAAACTTAACCCATCACGGTGTTCTCCCTCCGGCCACGGCGTCTAGATTCCTTCGAGAGATGATGTGCAGCTACTGTGATATGGAGAACGAAAAAGGAAGCGAAGATATCATGGGGAAATCTTCCAACCGGATCTAAAAAAGGAGAGAGTAAATCTTCCAACCGGATCTAAAAAGGGAGAGAGTACGATGGAGTTTTCAATGGTAAAGAGAATAGGCGTCGGAGAAAATAAAGGTAGAGGAGTAGTCAAATGATACAGTATGGTTGGGGTCCTCGAAAAACGCAAAGGAATAAGAGGAAGGATGCGACTTTATTTAGAGAAAAAGAAAGATTTAAGGAATTAGGTATAGTGTAGAGAGAGAGAGAGAGAGAGAGAGAGAGAGAGAGAGAGAGAGAGAGAGAGAGAGAGAGAGAGAGAGAAAGAAAGAGTAGACATATAGGATATTTCACTATATATTTTAGGAGATAATTTAGGATTATTAACCTACTTAGATGTAAAAACTAAATTTACAAAAATACCCTTTTATATTTATTTAAAATTTATGTTAATTATCTTAAATGTGTGGCTTACATTGAATCTCACAGATACCACAAACTACCTAGTTCTCATTTGATTAAGCCCCTGCGTAAGATTTATGTTCAATATTTTTTAGAAAGTGTTTGATTCTTTGAATAATCAAATGTTAAATTTTCTAAGTTTTGTTGTGTCAAAAGTTATCTAGGTTTTAAGAAAGTTTTCACAAAATCTATCCATTCATGCATGGTTTTGGATTCTTACGTACTTTAAATCCGTATGTCTATGTCAGAAATATGTCAAGAGTTACAATATGTAACACTATAAGTTAAATAGTCAAAATCTTAAAAAAAAAATGTTATTATGGACGTTCATAATCAATCTTTTGTGAACAACTTTTGTGTTGTGAATATATAGAACGATCTTCAAGCCTCATTTTTAGGTTAAGCACTTCTTTCTTCATTAGCACAGTAGTAACATATGCATTACAAGAATAGTGTGAAAGAAATCATGTTTTTATAAGACGATATTTTGGCAAATCTACCCTGGTGTTGATGATGATTAAATATCTTGGTAAATGATCTAGTTAAACTGTAAGGCATCACTTGAGAATGTTGATATGAACTATCAACTTGGGTGAAATGTTGAGTGCCCTACTGATAACTCTCGTTTTTTAAAGTTATTTGCGTTAGTCCCAGCTATGGATTAGCAAAGATAAACAAGTATTGTAGAAGGGGGGGGGGAGGGGGGTTGAATACAATACACAAAAAATTTCACTTAATTAATTCTTTATTGATTTAAAATCAAGAATTACACATAGAATCTTAAAGATTGTTGCGGAACAAAACAGATAAATTTGTTCTAACAATCTAACACAAAGTCACACAAAGAATAAGAAACAATTGTAAAACACTAAGAAAACAATGAACTTGAGAGAGAAAAATGCCAGCACTTGAAAGCTTTGAAAGTCTGTAATCTGGTAATCTTAGCAAGGAAGGAGATGACCTCTTTATATAGTGCCTCATGCATTAAATGCATGGACACTTGTCAAGCAGAGCTTGGAAGACAGGAAGGAAGCAGGTCTTCTGAAAAGTACTGAGATGTACTTTTGTCTTTGCACATTTGTCTTGAAGCGTTGATCTGCTTATTGAAGGAGATAAAAAATCCAAAGAACCTTTTTCTGATCCTCGGATTATGTCTCTGTCATTGCAAGATATCCCAAATATATTTTGCAGATAAAGTGGAATATACCCGTTGTAAACTGTTGGCCTAGGATCTCTTCAAAGATATCTTCAAAGAATTCTTTCTTAAGGAATTCTCTGCCGATCATGTCTTCAACATCTTCAAGTGATCCTGCCGATCATGTCTTCAACATCTTCAAGTGATCCTGCCGATCATGTCTTCAAGATTATCCTTGCTCTTCAAGTGTACTGGCCTAAGACCTTAGGTGGTCTCAAGTAGCAGCTTAATCTTTGGTTGAGAAGTCTATCTTCAATCCGCTTTGAAGATATACTTCTACTTTGTTTCTTCGGTTGATCTTCGTCGACGGAGGCTCGGAGCTGCAAAGATGAGCCGTGAGTGAGCCGTCGTCGGAGCTGCGTCGTCGTCCTCGTGGATTCGTGGGTGCAACAAAGATGAGCCGTGAGTGAGTCGTGAGTGAGATTAGGGATTTAGGGTTTCACAAGTGTGAGTCGTGTGAGAAGTGAGAGAAGAGGGAAAATGGAAAATTAAGAGTGAGCCGTGAGTTTACTGTTTTGAAAATTTTCAGATTTATTAAAAAAAATATTAAACCCTAAAATATAATTGGTATCGGTTCGGTTCTCATGTATCGGTTCGGTTCTCAAGGTTCGGTTCGGTTCTTAGTCGGTTCGGTTCTTATGGTTCGGTTCGGTCGGTTACCATCGGTTCTGGACTGCCATCCAACAACCGAACCGATCCAATTGGATGTCAAATTTTTCGATCCGATCCGATCCAATTGCAATTGGATATCCAATCAAGGTCGGTCGGTTCTAATTGGATCGGTCGGTTTTGATTGGATCGGTTGGTTTTCTGCACACCCCTAGTAGAGAGGTTGCAGATGTGTCAGGGGCAATGACAAGGATGGCTTCAAGGAAGATAGAGTCAGCCATAGATATCTGCTCATATCGGAAGAATTGTTGTGTACCTTGGGCATTGTTGAAGAAAATGCCCGGATACGGTCTGCAGATCACAAAAGGAGATTTTCTGGAGGGAATTTTGGGAAGCTCTAAGTTCAGGTTCTTGAGGTCAGGAAGAATTCCTATAGCATCGAGATCTTGGAAGATGGTTTCCTGGAATTCTTTCTTTATCTTCTTCAGATTGTCAAAAAGTCATCTGATATAGAGGTTTGCAGCAACTAGGTTCGGGTTTTTTGAATCTTTTAGACATTCTGCAATTTCATACCATTCTGACATACCATAAGAATCAAGGTCATGAAATCTTACCGATGTGATGGTGTTGTCGGCCCGAGTAAGTATCACATATACGTCCTGTGATTCTTTATGAGTAGCCAGTTTTGCTTCAACGATTTTTGAGATGTTGGTCCTTCCAAGTAACCTCTTCTTGCACCATGCTAACTTTTTGGAGAACTCAGATTGCTCCCCCTCAACTAATGTACCTGCATGTTCAAAAGTTTGCTCCCCCTGAGTTGGTGGATCTGCTTGTGCCGATTTGGATGGGTTAGAAGGACCAGGTCGGCCAAAGGGACCCGATCTGTCGCTGGCAAATATGTCTGGTATTTTCTCCCCCTCGGCGACAGACAGGTAATAACGTTTCACCCACCCGGCAAAGGTGGTGAGTGTGCGAGCCTATTCTTCAGAAAGAGCATCCATCTTTTGGTGAAGAGAGGTAATAGAACTAAGGAGTTGAGAGTTGATGCCCTATTGGCTTTGAAGTTTAGACTGGAGCCTATGAACTTCTTGGTCACGAGCATCGGATGCAACTTTCATAGTAGTCATGGAGAGAGTGAGACTGGCATTGGAGTCTAGGAGAGACTGAAGCTAAGAGTGTAAGCCAGAGAGAGAACCCTGGATGGATTCAAGTTGGCTTGCTGTGGAGACATATCTGGTGATGGGATCTTCATACATGTGATGAGTAGGTGTAGAAGGATGATGAGGAAGATACCTTGAAGATGGATGAGAGGATAGCACCAGCATGTCAATGATAGGATCTCCAGAAGGTGGTAGACTTGTAGATGAGTCAGCAACATAAGAGCTTGAATGCTCAATTTCTTCATGTGGAGAGGGGCTAGGAGGCGTGAAGACAAGAGGAGAAGGTGAGCCATAGAAACTTGCAGATGAGGTGTCTTTGGATGAAGACAACTGAACTTCTTCGGTGGTAGTCAGTGAGTGATGCCGAGATGCAAAAGTGGGAAGAACCTCTGGAGAATCTTCAACAAGAAAATCAACTAAACATGTATGACCCGTAGTGGGTCGTGTAGAAACATCATCGATCGCAGGACGATCGGGTGATAGGTCGTGCAGTAAGAAAGCAATACATTGGGCTGGAGAGAGGCCCAAGTCATCCTCAACCACCAAGAAGTTGGTAGAAGAAAGGGCATTGTGGGTCTCCAAATTTTCAACCGAAACCTATTGGGAGGAGACGGAGGAGCTAGCTAAGGGGTCAGCAGATTCCCTGGGCCTGGTAGGGACAATTTCAACAGCTTCAGATTGTGGAGAATCTGTTGCTGGATGTATGGTTATGGCCCTTAAAGGATCCTTATGCCTCTTTGGATGAGGCTTAAGGAGGGATGAGGAGTGACTCCACTTCTTGGAAGGGGTGTGGACTTGGGTAGCCACCAAAGGTTCTTTTGGTGGCAGAGTCATAGAAGCGAGTGCAGAGCTACCAGAAGCTTTGGATTTTTTTGATTTGCTTGTCAGTTTCACTTGGGGAAGGGGAGAAGGGTCCATTACAGTGGAGGAAGCCACAATGGGACGAGGGTCCCGGGCATCTCCCCATTTTAGATTGGGAGTGTTAATGAAAGAAGACATACCTGGAAGAATAGTGGAGCCATCTGGTTCGCGATGTAGAATTTGCTTGGTAATAGTTGAATGAGAGAAATCAAACACAAATTTGGGAATAGGTGACTTTTGATCAACTTCAAGAGCAGCAGCCATCTTGTGGGAGATGATGAGAGATAGAAATCTAGGATAGGCTACATAGGGCCTCTTAGAACTGTCTATAACACTAACTATTTCATCTAAGAAATATTTACCAAAATCTATCCTTCTTTGAAACAGAAGTACATGGGCAAGCTTGGTGGCATAAGATGGAACTTGGTCATAACCGCTTGTTTTACGACTAAGGCATAAAAGGATATGAGTAAAAAAGAAGTTCCATACCGGACCCATGTTTTTGCGCATAAGAGTTCCAGGCCCTTTATCACCGTCTTTGTGTTCGTACTGGATCGCACTTACCACCTCAGCATGCTCTTTGTCTAGGACAGACTTAGCATGTTCTTTGCCTAAGGGAAACTTCTCATAAGTCGGAAAAGTTAGAAGATGTAGAGCAGACCGAATATCTTCAACCCCAAAACTAAGATCCGGTTCACCATCAGAAAGGATGGAAGCCTTGATTTGCGCAGTAGATTCATCATAGAAGCAAGAAATCCAGAAGTTACCAAGAAGGAGCTTGCTCATTTTGATGCTTTTGGTGAATGCATATTGCAGAGGAGACTTTTGAAGAAAGATGGAAACTTGGTTGTGTTGGGGATATTCCGGGTCAGAAGCAAATCTTGCAAGGTGATTGCAAGTGTTGAAGACCAATTTGTCGTAAGTATAAGTAGGAGGAGAAGATGGTGATGCCATAGTGAGAAATGGAAGATGTTAGAGATAAGAGAGAGGTGAGAGGTGTGAAAAAAATGAGAAGGTTAGATGTGGTATTTATAGTGAGGAAGAGTGAGTAAAAGGATGGAGAATATATGGTGGGTAAAAGGATGGAGAAGGTTGAGTGTGATGGGAGATAGTAGGTTTAGGGTTCAGATAGGAGGAAAAAGGGTATGAGGAAAGGAGAAAGTTATATAGGGAAGAGGGAATAGGTAGGAGAGAAATGATGTTATAGAATTTATCTTAAAAAAAATGGGGGATTGGGTTTTTTTCTAAAAATTTCGGCCATGAAAAAGGGGGGGGGGGGGGGGGGGGAATGGAGTTGTCTTCGTCCGAAAATTGAAAAGGGAGGGGGGTGTCGGCAGCATGCAAGTGGGTGGGTGGTTTCGGTGGTATGTTGGTTCGGCAAGAGAGAGGTAAAGAGAGATGGCTGGAAGTCAGTCGGCAGAAGGAAGAGCAAAGCGGCCAAGCTGTCGATGGTGTGGTTGTCGGCAGTTAAGGAGAGGGGAGATCGGCTGCCGATGGGTGTTTGGCATCAGTATTGGCAACACAGCCGAGAAGTCGGCAGCAGGTGGAAACAAATCGGTAGGTTAGCCGATCGGTAGCCGAAATGTGGATGCTATCGATGGGAAGGACACCTCCGAAGGGTGATGTGGCGGCAGAAAGAAACGGATCGGCAGCTAGGTGTGTCGATAGCAGTCGAGAGAAGGATTATCGGCGGGAAAAAGTCAGCCGATGGTGGGCTTTTCGGCAGCAGCAGGTAATCGATGGTGTGGTGTTCGGTGGTCGGCAAAAGCGAAAACAGCCGATGGCTGTTGGTGATGATCAAATCGGCAACAAAGGAATTTTCGACAAGGGGAATTTCGGTGGAGATGTGATTAGGGAGGAGAAGAGATGGATTTTTGTGAGATGAGTTTTAGAAGAAAAATATGAACCGAAATTTTATAAAGGAATAGGAAAAGTTGGTTTAGGTTAGATGTTAGGTTGTTTTTGTATAGATGGAAAAATGATGGTGTGGATTTAAAGTAAAAATGGATAGGTAAAGAAATGGATGGTTAGGATTGAGAGTGACTTGGATTGAGAGAGGTAAAAGTTGTGTTTGTTGTGTGAGGTAAAAGAAGTTGGGTTGTATTGGGATAGGTAAAAATAGAAAAGAAGAGTAGAAAAGAAGGATTGGAAATAGAAAGAAGTGGACTTTCCTTGTAACAACGAACTTATCAGTTTTGAAATGTCTAACTGATAAATAATAAACACAGTATATATATATATATTTTCTTTTTCTATTTTCTTTTTCCTTTTTTTTTGATTTTTCTAAATGTCTAAATTTAACATTCCAAGTTCTCCTAAGAGAAACTTGAACCTAGCTTCTTCTAGAGGCTTTGTGAAGAGATCCGCCAGTTGAAGATCGGTGGGGATGAAATGCAGCTCAATATCACCTTTGGAGATGTGATCTCTGATAAAGTGATATCTGATGTCAATGTGCTTGGATCTAGAGTGAAGCATCGGATTGTTGGCAATGGCAATTGCACTGGAGTTGTCACACAGTATTGGGACTTGAGAGTAGATTTGATTGTAGTCCCTTAGTTGATTCTTCATCCATAAGATTTGAGCACAACAGCTACCAACAGCAACATATTCAGCTTTAGCCGTGGAGGTGGAGACTGAGTGTTGCTTCTTGCTAGACCAGCTAACAAGTTTACCACCAAGGAGTTGGCAGCGTCCAGTAGTGCTCTTTCTATCAACTTTTGATCTTGCAAAGTCAGAATCTGAATAACCCATTAGATCAAAACCTGAGTCTTTGGGATACCAAAGACCCAGATTCGTGGTACCTTTCAGATACCGAAAGATGCGTTTAACTGCGGCCAAATGAGATTCCTTAGGATTGGCTTGGTAACGCGCACACAGACAAGTAGCAAACATAATATCAGGTCTACTAGCAGTAAGGTAAATAAGTGACCCAATCATACCTCTAAACTTGGTGACATCAACAGACACACCAGCTGGATCAGCATCAAGTTTTAGAGGTGGTGCCATAGGAGTTTTCATGGGAGAGCAGGTATCAAATTGAAACTTTTTCAAAAGATCACGAATGTATTTGCTTTGGTTTATAAAGATACCTTCAGAAGATTGTTTTACTTGGAGACCCAAGAAAAATGTTAGCTCCCCCATCATGCTCATCTCATATTGACTCATCATGAGAGAGGCAAATTCATCACACAGTGATTCATCGGTGGCACCAAAAATGATGTCATCAACATAGATTTGAACAAGAATAAGATTACCTGGGTTTTGCTTGATGAAAAGAGTGTTGTCAATCTTACCCCGAGTATACTTGTTCTTCAGAAGAAAGTCTGCTAGAGTGTCATACCAGGCACGAGGAGCTTGTTTAAGGCCATAGAGAGCCTTATCCAATCTGCACACATAGTCAGGATGAGAGGGATCTTCAAATCCAGGAGGTTGTTTAACATAGACTTCTTCAGCTAGTTCTCCGTTCAGGAAGGCACTCTTGACATCCATCTGGAAGACTCTGAAGTTCTTGTATGCAACATGAGCAAGGAAGATTCTGATTGCTTCAAGTCTGGCAACTGGAGCAAATGTTTCGTCATATTCAATTCCTTATTCTTGCCTATACCCTTGAGCAACCAGCCAGGCTTTATTTCTGATGACATTGCCTTCTTCATCCATCTTGTTTCTGAAGACCCACTTGGTTCCTATGATTGTTTTTCGGGGAGGACGAGGAACCAATCTCCAGACCTTGTTTCTTTCAAACTGAGAGAGTTCTTCTTGCATGGCAGTGATCCAACATGGATTAGCTAGAGCTTCTTCAACCTTCTTAGGCTCTATAAGGGACAAGAAGTTCACATAGAGACATATATTGCCTACTCCTCTTCTGGTTTGGACACCAACCTGTTGATCACCAATTATTTGATCAATTGGATGATCTTTGGTCCATTTTATAGTAGGAGGCAAAGCTGGAGGAAAGGAAGGTTGAGCATGAGATGTAGAGGGTAGATCTTCAGGATGAAACGATGGAAGATTCGGTGGATTTGATGAAGAAGGGATATTTGAAGGATGAGAGAGATTGGTGTTTTGAAGAGAATTTTGGTTTTGGGAAGTTTGGACCGGCAGAGGATTTTCTTCTTGGTTTGAGGAAGGGTTTGAAGATGTGGAAAGGTTATTATCTTGAGAGGTAGGATTTTGAGGAGATGGTATGGGAATAGTTGGGTTAGGTGGAGAAGGAGAAACATCACCCATGCAAGAGGTGATCCAACTATTTAATTCATCATCATCTGAGGAGAGGGATGATACCTTGAGGTCATCAAACTTGACATTCTTTGATTCATCAATACATTTTCTCTGAAGGTTGTAGACCCTGAATGCTTTAGAGGTGAGAGAATAACCCATAAAGATGCCTTCATCTGCTTTAGGATAAAACTTGCCCAAGTTCTCTCTGTCATTTAATATATAGCATACACACCCAAAGACATGAAGAAAGCTGATGTTTGGTTTTCTACCATAAAAGACTTCATAAGGAGTCTTGTTATGTCTTTTTACAATAATGGACCTATTTTGGGTAAAGCATGCAGTATTAATTGCCTCAGCCCAAAAATAGGTTGGCATGTGAGATTCACTCAGCATGGATCTGGCAGCTTCACACAACGTCCTGTTCTTTCTCTCCACTACACCATTTTGTTGTGGAGTCCGTACAGCTGAAAAATTCTGAGAGATGCCCTTCTCAGTGAAGAAGTCATCCAAAACATTGTTTTTGAATTCAGTGTCGTTGTCACTTCTTACTGATCTCACCAGCTGCCCATTCATCACTTTAGATCTTTTGATGAACTTTATGATTTCTTCAGAAGTATGACTTTTATACATGAGAAAAAATACCCAAGTGTAACGTGTAAATTCATCAATAATAACAAGAATGTACCTTCTTCCACCAAGGCTTGGAGTGCTGACTGGTCCACATAGATCCATGTGCAGCATCTGAAGAGGTTGAGAGATGGAGAAGCATTGTTTGGATTTGAACGAGGATTTTGTGAGCTTTCCCTTCTCACAAGTAGCCCATAGCTTTTCTTTCACAAAGGTCAGCTTTGGCATTCCAGACACGAGCTCTCTAGAGGAGAGAGAGTTCAAGGTCTTGAAGTTGAGGTGAAAGAGACGCCTGTGCCAAAGCCAGCTGATCTTGGCAGGGTTTTCAGAGACAAAACAGATATTTGTTCCAAAAGATGAACTTTGTCCCATGTCTATAACATAGAAATTTTCTTTTCGGTACCCAGAAAGTACAGCTTTCATGTCTTTGTCAACCACCGTGCAAATGGACAGTTCAAAGATTACTTTATACCCGAGATCACACAGCTGGCTTATGCTCAAGAGGTTGTGCATCAAGCCTTCAACATAAGCGACTTTATTAAAGGTAACAGAACCATTTGAGAGAGTTTCGTACCCTTTAGTATTGCCTCGAGAATTATCGCCAAAGGTAACGGATGGTTCTTTAGCAGACACAAAGTTAACAAGAAGAGATTTGTTTCCAGTCATGTGACGTGAACATCCACTATCCAGATACCAGATCTGTTGATGTCCATAGACCTGTAGTCACAGAAAAATTAGTTCTTTGGTACCCATTTGGAGATGGATCCTTTCGGGTCAGAAGAAGAAATAGAGAGATCTTTGGATGAGTTCCTGTCCATTCTTTCAAGAGGACAATCTTTAGCCATATGAAAAGTGTCAGCATAGTTATAGCATTTTCTATAGATAAAAACCTTTTTAACACTATGACCACTTTCCTTCTTTTGACGTTTCACATTGATTTTTATGATCTTGGCTGAAGAGGATGAACCAAGAGGTGTGGATCCTAGAATTCCTTTGTAAGGGTTAAAGGTTGGTGAATGACATGATTCTTTGGGAATTGACATCTTCAGGAGCACAGATCGAGGAATGGGAAAAATAGAAGATTTATCAAAATATTTCTTTGGAGTTTTTCTTTTGCGATGGATATAGGCAACTGATTTCCCTTTATCAGAAGTGGAAAATCTGTTTGAAGGAGGTTGAGGTTCTCTCTTAGGGATCTTTGAAGGCTTAGGTTCAGAGGAAGAGGCTTCATCTATGTGTAAAGATTTCATCAGCTCGTGAACAGGTTTGGGAAGGTCATTAGAGCCTTGGGCTTCTTCAACTTCAGAAGTTGAGGCATCACCTTTAGCTTTAATGAACATCCCAAACTTCAAGGCTTCAGAAAGATCAACATAGTTCATTGAATGAGTATCACTTGAATGGTCTTCAGAGGACTCATAGAAAGGAGGAAGCACAAAGGAAGTTGAAGCATGAACATTTGAGGAAGAGTCAATGTCCATTTTGCCAAAACCAAGTCCAGATTTGTCATCACACTTCATTTGGTCTTTAAAAATCTTTTCTAAATTCTTAGAAGAGTTAGTCCACTTTTTCACAGTTTCTTGTTCCTCTTTAAGTCTTTTGAATAGCTTATTTTTCTCTTTAGCAAGTGCAAAGTTTATGGTTTTCAGATCTTCAAGCTCAGCTTTGATTTTGTCAAAATGTTTTAGTTGAGAAAGACAGATTTGAAGTTGAGAGGTCTATGGGTAAAATTTCACCAGTCTCGACCACGAACAAAACAAGGAAACATTTATTACACTTTTCCATGATGAGACAAAATCATAAGCATTTTATCTTTTGACCAAAGTTGAAATCGAAAGTTACTCGCGACACTCGACCGTCGTATGGAACCTCACGACTTCGACCGACTAACATATGACATTTTTGTTACTCTTTTATTGTTTAATGCAGGGTCAACACCATTAATGACCAACGGACATAACCGACAAGGACAATTATGAGCATTAAACCCAGTGGCTGTTACGACCGTTATTTGAAGATTTTAAGGAATCATTTAAAGCGCTCGAAGACTATAAATACAAAGGCTCAATCATCATTTCGGATACCTTGAATCATCTGAACTCTCGAGAACTCTCAAGCACACTCGAAGCAAAGAATTCTCTCTCAAAAGATCGCCCACGACGCACGACTTACTCGCACGACACTTAGTTTCTATACACGACGCACTTGTTTTTTAATTCGATACACTTGTTTACTTTACATTTAAAGTCTTTCCTTCATTTGTATTGTAACCTTTGTACTCTCGACACCTGAAACACAAGGACATCGCCCCTGTTTGGCGACCATAGTGCAGCGACGACATCATCACTGTCGTCCGCGGGTTTTTTCCTGGTTGAGGTTTTTCCCGCGTCACCAAATTCTCTGTCTCATTTACGTTTTTCTGTCTTCGTCGTACTGTTTGTCGAACGATTCCTATATTTAGTTGTTAAGCTCCACAATCAACCTTAAGTTATCCTTCTGGACGATTTTTGGCATTAACAGTTTGGCGCCCACCGTGGGGCACCATCTAGAGAAAATATTCGACAAACGTGCGTCTTACTAACGGTTTCTTGGAGTTTCCTTTTGTTTCTGTTTCAGGAAAATGGCAGCCCATGGAAATCAAGAGCAGCTCATTGCCCAGATGTATCATGAGCTGGAAGCTGCGTGGAATCAAATCAATGTCTTGGCTGATCAGACTCGGAGAGCAGCTGAGGAAATCGCGCGGCTAAGGAATCAGAATCCGGGTGGATCATTCGGACCACAGAATGGTCCTAGACCATTCGTTCAAAATCCAAGTCTAGGACCGTTCGGTCAGAATCCGAAATCCGCTCCATTCGTCCATAATCCAGGATCCGCTCCATTCGTCCATAATCCAGGTTCTGGTCCATTCGTTCAGAATCCAGGACCAGAATCGTTCGGTCAGAATCAGAAGCATGGTCAATTCATGCAGAACCAGCAGCAGGGATCGTTCGGTGGCAATCCCCAGTTCGGGCCAGTTCCTCCTCAGCATCTGAGGCCACCACCCATGAACAATGGGTCCCAACCGTACTTCATCCCTTTCAATGGGGATACCAATGGCTCGTCGTACGGAAATGGCACCAGCTCAGGAGTCATTCCTCCAGCCGGTCTCGATCCTAACGACCCCGTCGCTCAGCGGTTGAAGATGCTAGAAGATTAGAACGAGCATGTTTTGTCCTTGCTCGCTAAGCTGCCGGGGGCAGCCGTGCCTGTCGACGTCGAGCCTCGCTCAAGATTTCAGGCGTCGCCTTTCGTCGACACGATCGTGATAGTCGACGTTCCGAAAAAATATAATATTCCCTCTTTCACGCCCAAGTATTCGGGGATAACTGATCCGACGGAGCACATCGCGCAGTATAAGCAGTTAATGTGGACGATCTCGATCCTACATGTATATCAAGAGGTTTGCATGTGCAATAGTTTTGGGGCGACCCTTACAGCTCCTGCCCTCCAGTGGTTGATTAACTTCAAACCTAAATCCATCGGGTCGTTCGCCGAGCTAGTCAACCAATTCCCAGCAATTCGCCAATAGTCGCAAGATGGAGAAGCAGACCAGCGATTTGTACTATGTCGTACAAAAAGCTGGAGAATCGATCCGGAGCTATTTCAATAGGTTCAACGCAGAAATGATCAGTGTCCATAACTGCGACGTCAAGACAGCGATCGAAGCCTATAAACGCGGTCTAGACGACAGTTCGGGTTTGTACACCGATTTGACCAAGTATCCCCTAGAAATTTTTGAAGATGTCCGTGCCAGAACCCTAGCATATATGAGGGTGGAGGACGACGTTGCCTTTCGTCGTAAGCACACCGATGACAAAAGGTCGTTAAGTGTAAGAAAGCCATAGTTCAAGACAAAGGCAGTACCCAAACCGGAATCTGCACGAAAAATCTCGAACGTCCGATTCAAGACAAAGCGGAATCCAAGACCACGACCAAATTTCCCCAGTACCCTAAGATATCCTCCTACGGATTCAAAGGGACCACTAAAGACTTGGTCGAGGCTCTGAGGACCGTCCAGGCGACCATTCGGTGGCCGAAGAAGACCGACAAAGACGACGATAAGAAAGAAAAATCGAAATGGTGCGATTTTCATGTCGACCATGGTCATGCGACAGATGATTGCATAGCTCTTAAAAAAGAGCTAGCATATCACGTCCCAAAGGGCAATCTCAAGGATATCATCGATGACGTCGTTACTCCAGCTAACGACGTTCGTCCACCAACCCCCGAGCATGCAAAAGTCGTCAACTGCATCACTGGTGGTTCCGACGTGTGCGGTCTGACGTATTCTGTGGCCAAACGTCACGCCAGCCAGGCACCCGACGATCGACCTATCCCACGCTCATCAAGACCCAAACCAGATCTAGAGTTAGAGGCCATGAAAATCACGTTCGACCAAGATGACCTCGGTAATTCGTATCAGAAGCATCATGACGGGTTGATCATTCAACTCACGATTGGTAATTGTTTAACCCGGCGACTCTTGGTCGATGGAGGCAGTTCAGCGAACGTCATCTTCCTTGATACTATCAAGGCCATGGGAATCGATCGATCGGAAATCACCCGACGCTCGACAACCTTGGTCGGTTTCAATGGAGACGCGACGAGTACCTTTGGGGAGATCACCTTGCCCGTCTATGCAGGGGGAATCAATAAGCAGACGAAGTTCAACGTCATTGATTGTTCGTCGGACTATAACATCATCTTAGGTCGACCGTGGATCCATGAAATGAAATCCGTTCCCTCGACGTATCATCAGACCATGAAGTTCCCTACGCCGCGGGGAATCCAGGAAATCAAAAGTGAGCCGAAAGTCACCCGTGACTGCTATAAGACCACCCTGGAGCCACAGAAGTAGGCCGTCTAGCAGTTACAGGTCGAGGAAATAGTCCTGGACCAGAACAAGCCTGACCAGAAAGCCTTCGTAAGTTCGTCTCTCGATCCCTGCCTTAAAGACAAGCTAATATCTTTCCTGCAGGAACATGACGATTGTTTTGCCTGGTCGCACGAAGACATGGTCGGCATAGACCCTGGCGTCATTTCCCATAAGCTCAATGTCGACCCGTCATTTAAACCTATCAAACAAAAGCGTCGGAATTTTGCTCCTGAAAGGAATAAGATAATAAATGATGAGGTCGACAACCTCCCTAAGACAGGGAAAAATCGAGAAGTAAAATACCCCGACTGGCTTACTAATGTCGTGGTCAATGGAAAGGTCCTTATCGTATCTCAGAAGTCGTGGGTAAAGGTGCCTATCGTCTCCAAACCCTCGACGGTCGAGATGTCCCACGTAGCTGGAATGCAACACATCTAAAAAGGTATTTCTTCTAAACCCTTTTCTCTCATATGATTTTTATTCATCACGACGATTACTGACTTAAGCATTGGAGGGTCGTTGGTTAGCCAACGACCAACCTCTGACATTGTTTTATCGCAGGATCGCACGACATAAGTTACTAAGTCTATCACATGACATCAGTATACCTTCGCAAGGTCGCATGACATAAGTAATCGGGTCTACTATATGATTTGATTTGATTATCGCATGGACGCGTGATTCAGATTCACCGCGCGATTTAATTGTGCGATTGACCCACGATCTAAGTGTTTTAACTTACAAAAATTTCATGTTCCGAATGTATGCTTTGATCGCATGTACCTATGTTTTCCTACACGATTTAAAAATATCAAAGTCTTACGATTTATGTTTTAATCGTTGTATTTCAATAAATGCCTTTGTCGCAAGTGCCTACGTTTGATATATATACGACTTATGTTTATTCTCATACGATCAGTATTGTGCTCGATGTTTGTTTATGGATTGACAATAAAATAATGCACAAACTCAAGGGAAATGTAAATTTCATTTCATCAAACGGTCAGGTACATACTCGACCACTAACAGTCGAGTGATAGAAACAAAAGACAAAGAATTTCCTAAGACTGAGGGGGAGCATCGGTTGCATTTTTACCAGAAGCTTCGCCTTTGGATCCCTCATCCGTCTCCTCCTCGTCGGCCTCCTTCTCGTCATTTGAGTCGAGATCTCTCGCAGATCCGACGTCCCTCAGATAGAAAGCAAGCTCCTCCGACACCGAGGCAAGAGGATTCTTCCCCAACAGATGTTGCCTCATGATCGCCGCCCTGATAGTCAGACGAGCCAAGGCAAATACGGACTTAGCCTCGTCCTTGAGTTCTTTTACCTCCTTCTCCAGGTTCACCACCCTGGACTTAGATTCCTCGGCTTCTTTTTCCTTTACAGCCAACGACTCCTTCGTCCTGTCCAACTCCTCCCATTGGTCGGCGATCAAGGACAGAGACTGTTTCAGGCGGTGGTTCGCCTCATCCTTCGCATGTCCGACGGCCTCCAAATCGTTCAGAGCATCATCTTGACGTACGAACATGGCCTCGACATGCTCCTGAGACGACCTCTCCCTCTCCAACGCCGCATTCTCTCTCCCAAGAGCAGAAGATACTAGGCCTTCTATCTTCGTTGTTTCAGCGTGCAAGGCCAAGGAGGATTGGAACGCCTGTAAAACATAGGACACATGTTAATAAACATTCGACATGTTAATAAACATTCGACAAAGTTTAAACGACAAAAGGTAAACAAGTCTTGAGAGAAAGACTCACCAAAAATGCCAGTCCGGCAACATGCGCTCCCGTCTCCTCGACGGAGACCCCTTGGAAACGCTCCTTGAAAGACGAGAGCTGGAACTTCCCTAGATGGGGGAAAAGTTTCGTCCCGTCTAGGACGTTGTCGACCATAAAGTCCGACAGCAACGTAAAGTTGATCGTCGTGACCTCGGCTTCTCCAGTCGCACGACCCTTGCCCTTGTCGGCCGACGAAGGGGACGATGCTGCAGACGGAGATACCACCAATTTCGTCGGAGGCGCAGAACTGACAGGATTTGCGTCGATTGCATCAGAAGACGTCCTCGTCTTCTCAGCAGATGCAATCGACACCTTCACCTTCTCAGCCGTGGCAACTCCAGACGAGCCTCCCGTCTTCAAAGACGGTGTTTGGGTAAAAAATCACACCCTCGACCGACGTGGGAAATTCCCTCGACATGACCCGTGGACCTTGATTACCCTAATATCTACAAAAGTCATACCCCCGATCGACAAGGGTAATACCCATTATTGCCATATCCCCGACATACGATTGTTGGTTATTAAACGACATCCTGTTTCAATAGTCACTCGGGATAGTGACTTTACATCTCATGATCGCTCGATACGCATCGCATGTCACACCTGTCGCCAGCCATGCGTCGCACGTCACTCGTCACTAATCTTACGTCACTAGTCTTATGTCGCCAGTTACGTTTCGCCAGTTACGACTCGTCGGTCTTACGTCGACAGTCCCCTATCGTCGGTCTTATATCGCTCTAGTCCTGCGACAACATTGTCCTGACCAACTGGTCTTACGACCCAATCCTCCGACATCATCCTAGTCTTACGACAGTTTTATAAGACCATTCCTATACTAAGATAAGGTCTTACAAGACATTTACAGTCATATACATGGTCTTGTATTTCGGTGACGGACGTATGCTCCGTAAGACCGACGTCCAGAACTTAAGATGGTCTTACGATTACACTAACTATCAATGGTCGACAGCCGTTTCTTTTGTTCATTAATGCAGGTCTACAAGCCATTATGGTACAACGGTCAATAACGGTCTAGCCCTTAATGACATTAAAGACTCAACAACGGTTACAAAGACAATCATCAAAGCGTATTTAATGTCGACAGCGGTTACAAGACCAACCATTAAAGCTCATCAATGACCATCGAAACCTATATAAAGGCTGCTCCAACTTCAAGCAAAGAGAAAACAGACAGAGCTACTTACACCCACTTCTATATTTTTCTCTCAAACAGCAAGGCATTCCAACACGCAAGTATCGCACGACGACAGTTCGAACCACTCGACAACGACAAATCGGACCACACGACGGCAGCTTATTTCGCACGTTTAACACTCGACGCACACTTTTTACACACGACTAAGTGTATTTTTACTTCATTTGTAACCTATTGTACACAAATCACCTGTAACACAAGGACTTTCGCCCCTGTTTGGCGACCATAGTGCACTGTCGACTCTCACAGAGTCGACCGCGGTTTTTTCCCTCGTTTTGGGGTTTTCCGCGTCACCAAATCTCTCGTCTTATTTACCTTTTCCTCGCAATTGTGTTATTTGGCTTGAGATACGTTTATTTAGTTGTTAAATGTCCACATCGACCTTAAGTTGTATTTTTGTGCGATTTTTGGTATTAACAGTTTGGCGCCATCCGTGGGACCCCATCTAGAGAAAATCTCAAGCCAACACGCACCGGTCTAACGATCTTGTAAAGTTATTTCAGGTACAGGGAAAATTATCAAGATTCCATGATTCAACTTCAATCGGAATTGAATGCGGCTCGAAGCCAGACTCAAGCCCCGATAAAAAAAATGCTCCGTCAAAATATCGCGTATATCGCATCATCCAAAGGACTCGGGGGCTCGGAACTCCCTTCACAAACTGAAAAAATACCGCATTCGATTTCCAAAGTCCTCGGAAAAAAGGCGCTTATCGACTTCATGTTACGGTAACTGTGACGTCCCATTTAGAACAACTCTATATATATATATATACTCTAAGTATATTCTCCTCGTTAATTATTTTGATCTAATATATGATCGTTGATTCAAGCATCAAAAGATCATTGGTCAAACCAACGACCACCCCCGATTTTATATTGCAGGCTCGCAAGATCATATGAATACAGGTCTTACGATTTACATCGTGAGAAACCAAAGTCTCTACGACTTAAAAAAGCACAGGTTGCAAATTATAGTCGTCAATAAAAGACGACTCGCATTTTTTCTCATGATCGCCAGTGATGGCAAACGCAAGTTGCGATTTATAGTCGTCAATAAAAGACGACCCACATTTTTTGTGATCGCCCGTCACGACAAACACAGGTAAAAATCCTCGGTCGCCAATAAAAGCGACTCGCATATTGAAATATCATCGCTAGTCATGGCATATGTCGTCAATAAATACGACTTGTACATTGAATTTCACAATCATCAGTCATGGTAAGACGCATGTCAAAACGCAAAAGTCGCCAATAAGTTCGACTCGCACATTTTAAACTCAGGGTTGCCAATAAAGGCAAGTCGCAAGATTAACCGTATAATCACAAGCAAGAGTCTTTCAAGAAGGCGATTACATCCTCCGTCGAGTGTTCCAAAGCACTCAAGACCTTAATGTAGGTAAACTTTCCACCAAGTGGGAAGGTCCTTATCTTATCTCAGAAGTCGTGGGTAAAGGTGCCTATCGGCTCCAAACCCTCGACGGTCGAAATATCCCACGCAGCTGGAATGCAACGCATCTGAAAAGCCAACGACCAACCTCTGACATTGCTTTATAGCAGGATCGCACGACATAAGTTACTAAGTCTATCATACGACTTCAGTAAAATCGTACGGTATAAACAATCAGTTTTATTAGACGACTCGATTGTATAACTACAAGAACATATGATTCAAGTTCATCGTATGATCAAATCACACGATCGTAAGGTCTAGCGACCCCACAAGCTAAGTTCTTTAACTTAGAAAAATTTCATGTTCTAAATGAATGCTTTGATCGCATGCGCTTATGTTTGCTTATACGATTCAAAAAGTCTTATGACTTACGTTTTAATCGTTGTATTACAATGGATGCCCAAGTCGCACGACTTCTTGTTCATTTTTGTACTTAATGAATTTTTACAGTTGACATTACATTTGTCCATGACATGTATGAGTCGACATAATACTCAGGTTCAATAGAAAGGTATTTTTTTACCAATTATCGCTAAAGCAAAACTTACACAACGTAACATATGTCTCTAACGACCGTATCGGCTGGAACGCCAGATCATAGGTCTTTAACGACCATATCGGCTCTAAACGCCAGATCACAAGTCTATAACGACAGTATCGGCTCGGAACGCCAGATCATTGGTCTATAACGACCATATCGGCTCTAAACGCCAGATCAAAAGTCTATAACGACCGTATCGGCTCGGAACGCCAGAACATAAGTCTTTAACGACTGTATCACAAGATCCTTAAATTTTATCTTGGTTCGATCATCTTATGATCGCCGCCAAGCTTTATTTCGGACCAATCGTCTTACGATTGACTCCTGACCCATACGTCTCATTTTGATCGTCTTACGATCATCGTCGATTCCTTACTTTTTATGGTCGTCTTACGACCGTCATATGAACACCACAAGTATCTTGCACATTAAAAATCATCTTTCGATCGTCACAACTTACTTAACACCATCGACTGATCACACGATTCTAGCTGACCAAGCCGATTTTCTTCTAAATGATCCAATTAGCAAAAGTGACACGTCTCCGTAGAAACACATTGGTACGAGATCTGAAATTCAAATGCCTTTGAAATTCAAATCTCGGGGGTCTAACTGTTTGGGTAAAAAATCACACCCTCGACCGACGTGGGAAATTCCCTCGACATGACCCGTGGACTTTGATTACCCTAATATCTACAAAAGTCATACCCCCGATCGACAAGGGTAATACCCATTACTGCCATATCCCCGACATACGATAGTTGGTTATTAAACGACATCATGTTTCAATAGTCACTCAGGATAGTGACTTTATATCTCATGATCGCTCGATACGCATCGCATGTCACACCTGTCGCCAGCCACGCGTCGCACGCCACTCGTCACTAGTATCACGTCACTAGTCTTATGTCGCCAGTTACGACTCGTCGGTCTTACGTCGACAGTCCCCTGTCGTCGGTCTTATATCGCTCTGGTCCTGCGACAACATTGTCCTGACCTACTGGTCTTACGACCCAATCCTCCGACATCATCCTAGTCTTACGACAGTTTTATAAGACCATTCCTATACTAAGATAAGATCTTACAAGACATTTACAGTCATATACATGGTCTTGTATTTCGGTGACGGACATATGCTTCGTAAGACCGACGTCCAGAACTTAAGACGGTCTTACGATTACACTAACTATCAATGGTCGACAGCCGTTTCTTTTGTTCATTAATGCAGGTCTACAAGCCATTATGGTACAACGGTCAATAACGGTCGAGCCCTTAATGACATTAAAGACTCAACAGCGGTTACAAAGACAATCATCAAAGCGTATTTAATGTCGACAGCGGTTACAAGACCAACCATTAAAGCTCATCAATGACCATCGAAACCTATATAAATGCTGCTCCACCTTCAAGCAAAGAGAGAACAGACAGAGCTACTTACACCCACTTCTATATTTTTCTCTCAAGCAGCAAGGCATTCCAACACGCAAGTATCGCACGACGACAGTTCGAACCACTCGACAACGACAGTTCGGACCACACGAAGACAGCTTATTTCGCACGTTTAACACTCGACGCACACTTTTTACACACGACTAAGTGTATTTTTACTTCATTTGTAACCTATTGTACACAAATCACCTGTAACACAAAGACTTTCGCCCCTGTTTGGTGACCATAGTGCACTGTCGACTCTCACAGAGTCGACCGCGGTTTTTTCCCTCGTTTTGGGGTTTTCCGCGTCACCAAATCTCTCGTCTTATTTACTTTTTCCTCGCAATTGTGTTATTTGGCTTGAGATACGTTTCTTTAGTTGTTAAATGTCCACATCGACCTTAAGTTGTATTTTTGTGCGATTTTTGGTATTAACAGTTTGGCGCCATCCGTGGGACCCCATCTAGAGAAAATCTCAAGCCAACACGCACCGCTCTAACGATCTAAAGCCAACAAAGATAATACCCATTATTATCATGTCCCCGGCATACGTTAATAACCGCGATAATTGGTTATTGAAAGACATCTTGTGTCAATAGTTATTCAAGATAGTCATCTTATATCTAATGATCGCACGTCACGTGTCACATGTTACACGTCGCACGTCGTATGGCATACATCGTTAGCGACCTGTCGCTAGTCTTATGTCACTAGTCACACGTCACCAGTCTCATGTCGCCAGTTACGACTCATCGGTCTTACGTCGACAGTCTTCTGTCGTCAATCTTATATCACTCTGGTCTTACGACCTGGTAGTCTCATGACCTGGTGGTCTCATGACCTGGTCCTACGACATCATCACCTTGGTCTTACGACCTAGTGGACTTACGACCCGGTCTTACGACCTAGTCTTGCGACATTTCTATAAGACCATTCTTATATTAAGGTAAGGTCTTACAAGACGTTTACAATCATATACACGGTCTTATACTTTGGCGACAGTCGTATGTTCCATAAGACCGACGTCCGAAACTTAAGACGGTCTTACGACTATACTAACCGTTAACAGTCAAACAGTTGTTTTCCTTTGTTCATTAATACAGGTCTACAGGCATTTATGAACGACCAGAAACAAAACCAATCATCAAAGACATTCAGAGCCCGGCAGCGGTTACGAAGTGTGCCATAAAGACACCATTTATGGCCAACGGCTATAACCGATGAAGCCTATTATGAGCATTCAATCCGTCAATGAAGACAGCGACCGTTACAACAGTCATCAAAGCACTTAATGAGCTAATTAAAGAGCCCGAAGACTATAAATATCAAGCAAAATCCTCATTCCAGGGGGACCGGACACCAAATAATCACAAGACACACACCAAAGTATCAATGAATTAGAAATCATACGGCGAACTCAAGAACACCCGAAGTGAAGAACTTTCTCTCAAGTGATCGCTCTCGATGCACGACATCCGCTCTCGATCAGCAGTCTACATATTGTTTTCACACACGACAAACACCTGTTTTTACGTTCAAACACTTGTACTTTACATTTCGAATGATTTTCTTCATTTACTTTACGTTCAGACACCAGTATCCAAGGACATCGCCCCTGATTGGCGACCATAGTGCAGCGACGACACCCCCTGTCGTCCGCAGGTTTTTTCCTCGATTGAGGTTTTTCCTGCGTCATCAAATCCCTTGTTTCTTTATTTTATTTATCGTCGCACGTCTCGTCGAAAGATTCTTTCTTTAGTTGTTTAAGTCCACATTGACCTTAAGTTGTTCCTTTGGTGCGATTTTTGGCATTAACAGTTTGGCGCCATCCGTGGGACCTCATCTAGAGAAAATCCTCGACGAACGTGCACTCTACTAACGGATCCTTGGAGTTTCTTCTGTGAATCTTTTATTATTTTTCAGGTAAATGGCAAATTATCAAGATCCCATGATTCAACTCCAATCGAAATTGAATGCGGCTCGAAGCCAGATTCAATCCCTGAAAAAGAAAAAAAATGCTCCGTCAAAAGTATCGCATGTGTCGCATCATCCAAGGGACTCGGGGGCTCGGAATACCCTTCACAAACTGAAAAATACCCCGTTTGATTTTGAAAATCCTCGGTAAAAGGCGCTTATCGACTCCATGTTACGGTAACTGTGACGTCTTGCTCAAAACAACTATATATATACTCTAAGTATATTTTCCTCGTTTAATTATTTTTATCTAATATATGATCGTTGATTCAAGCATCAAAAGATCATTGGTCAAAACCAACGACCACCCCCGATTTTACATTGAAAGCTCGCAAGACCATATAAGCACAGGTCTTACGATTTATATCGTGAGAAACAAAAGTCCCTAGGACTTACATCGCATGTCCTACGATTTATGGTCGTCAGTAAAAGGCGACTTACGTTTTTTCATATGATCGCCAGTCACAACACAGGTTAAAATTCTCGGTCGCCAATAAAAGCGACTCGCATGTTGAAATCTCATCGTTAGTCATGGCATATGTCTTCAATAAAAGACGACTTGTATACTGAACCTCATAATCACCGGTCATGGTAAAATGCATGTCAAAACATAAAAGTCGCCAATAAGAAATATGAAATAAATTGGTCGTGTGATATCCGAAATTGTCCGCGACAATAGATCCTAGTTTATAAGCAACAGGACTCGACAGTTCTGTGAAGACCACGACATCAAGCTGACAACCTCGACACCCAGGGGCAAGTGGTCAAGCGACACTTCAGCAAGAACATCAAAGCTAAAGTCTTTCAAGAAGCCGACTACGTTCCCCGTCGAGTGTTCCAAAGCACTCAAAAGCTCCATGCAGGTAAGCTTTCCACCAAATGGGAAGGTCCTTGTCATATCTCAGAAGTCATGGATAAAAAGGCCTATCGGCTTTCAACCCTCGGCAATCAAGATATCCCACGTAGTGGGAATGCAACGCACCTGAAAAGGTATTTCCCCTAAGCCTTTTTTCCTGCTTTCACATAATTTTTATCCATCATAGCGACTACTGAATTAAGCATCGGAGGGTCGTCGGCTAGCCAACGACCAACCTCTGACATTGTTTTACCGCAGGATCGCACGACATTAGTTACTAAAGTCTAATATATGACTTAAGTCTCGCAGGATCGAACGATATATAAGTCTATCATACGATCTTAACCTCGCAAGGTCGCACGACATAAGTAATCAGGTCTATGACTTGATCATTCCATCACAGGAACACATAATTCAAAGTTCATCGTATGATCAAATCACATGATCATAAGGTCTAGCGACCCCACAATCTAAGTTCTTCAACTTAGAAAAACTTCATGTTCTGAATGAATGTTGTAATCGCATGCGCTTATCTTTGCTTATACGATTCAAGAATATAAAAGTCTTATGACTTCGTTCTAGTCGTTGTATTACAATGGATGCCCAAGTCGCACGACTTCTTGTTCATTTTTGTACTTAATGAATTTTTACAGTCGACATTACATATGTCCATGACATGTACGAATCAGGTTCAATAGAAAGGTAAACTTTTTACCGACTATCGCTAAAGAGAAACTTACAACTAGCTAAAAATGCTAGACACAACGTATCATAGGTCTCTAGCGACCGTATCGGCTGTAAACGCCAGATCAAAGGTCTTTAACGACCAAATCGACTCGAGTGCCAGAACATATGTCTCTAAACGACCGTATCGGCTGTGAACGCCAGACCACAGGACCACGTCGACCGAGAACGCCAACCCGGCGACATGGACCCCTGTCTCCTCGATAGGAAAGCGTTCCGTGAAAGATGGGAGAAAATATTTCCTCATATGAGGAAACAACGTCGTCCCGTCTAGGACACCAACAACGTTGTCCCGTCTAGGACACCATCGGCCGATGACTCGTCCCCCTTGTCGGCAGACGTTGGGGACAACACCTTAGACACTAACTTCGTCACTGTCGCCGGAAGCGCCGAACTTGTTGGTGTCGCGTCCATCGCGCCAGAACGGCTGGATGACGCCCTCGCCTCTTTAGGCGTGACAACTCTCGACGAAACGTCAGCCCGCGAAGACGGTTCCTTCAGGACTACCGTCCTTATCTTCTTCAAGATTTCCGACCCAGCTGTCGGGGCATTCTTTCTCCTTTCCCGGCCTCGAAGGACAAGCACAACTTGCGTCGCCTTCCTTGGCTGACCAAGTCAGTTTTCCTCTGATGATCTTAACAAAAGTAACACGTCTCCGTAGCAACGCATTTTACTTTAGTGCGAGATCTGAAATTCCACTGGCTTTGAAATTCAGATCTCGGGGGGCTAACTGTTTGGGTAAAAAATCACACCCTCGGCCGACTTGGGAAATCCCCTCGACACGACCCATGGACATTGATTACCCTACCCCCGGCCGACAAAGATAATACCCATTATTATCATGTCCCCGGCATACGTTAATAACCGCGATAATTGGTTATTGAAAGACATCTTGTGTCAATAGTTATTCAAGATAGTCATCTTACATCTAATGATCGCACGTCATGTGTCGCATGTTACACGTCGCACGTCGTATGGCATACATCGTTAGCGACCTGTCGCTAGTCTTATGTCACTAGTCACACATCACCAGTCTCATGTCGCCAGTTACGACTCATCGGTCTTACGTCGACAGTCTTCTGTCGTCAATCTTATATCACTCTGGTCTTACGACCTGGTGGTCTCATGACCTGGTCCTACGACATCATCACCTTGGTCTTACGACCTAGTGGACTTATGACCCGGTCTTACGACCTGGTCTTGCGACATTTCTATAAGACCATTCTTATATTAAGGTAAGGTCTTACAAGACGTTTACAATCATATACACGGTCTTATACTTTGGTGACAGTCGTATGTTCCATAAGACCGACGTCCGAAACTTAAGACGGTCTTACGACTATACTAACCGTTAACAGTCAAACAGTTGTTTTCCTTTGTTCATTAATACAGGTCTACGGGCATTTATGAACGACCAGTAATAAAACCAATCATCAAAGACATTCAGAGCCCGACAGCGGTTACGAAGTGTGCCATAAAGACACCATTTATGGCCAACGACTATAACCGATGAAGCCTATTATGAGCATTAAATCCGTCAATGAAGACAACGACCGTTACAACAGTCATCAAAGCACTTAATGAGCTAATTAAAGAGCCCGAAGACTATAAATATCAAGCAAAATCCTCATTCCAGGGGGACCGAACACCAAATAATCACAAGACACACACCAAAGTATCACTGAACTCAGAAATCATATGGCGAACTCAAGAACACCCGAAGTGAAGAACTTTCTCTCAAGTGATCGCTCTCGATGCACGACATCCGCTCTCGATCAGCAGTCTACATATTGTTTTCACACACGACAAACACCTGTTTTTACGTTCAAACAGTTGTACTTTACATTTCGAAGCATTTTCTTCATTTGTATTGTAATCACTGTACGATCGACACCAGTATCCAAGGACATCGCCCCTGATTGGCGACCATAGTGCAGGGACGACACCCCCTGTCTGTAACAACCCAAATCCCATGTACACAACATATCACATAATGTAACACAACATAGATATAACAAACTAACTTCACATTACAAGTACGGTCCCGTAGTCTTTTACAATCGAAAGAAAACCATTCTACTACAATCTTTGTACTATTTACATACATAACATTTAATATTATGATACAACTGCTAAACAAGCCAAAATCTTCATCTTATAATTCTTCACACAAGCCATCCATCAGTTACTCTAGTTACTTGCTCTTACTTGATCCACCACCTGGAATACATATTTTTAAAACAAAATGAGGGTTAGACCTGATGGTCTAAGTGAGAAATCCCTGTTAGTTTAAAAACCATTTATACCAACTTCATTCATATAATTCACGCAACACAGTCATATACATCCAAATAAGCTCACATATCTTATACTTTCCCTTTTCATTCCTCCTGGCCATATTAGGGGTAGCAAGCCAACTAATAATATACAACGCTGTACAACATTTACAGCCAAACAACGCTATACGGATTCTATAGCCAAACACACCGGTCCTAAACCCGGCCAACGTATTATAACACATTATAATACTCATGTAAATATAATACCTCACTATATTATAATTCACATATAAACACATAGTCATCAACTATTTCAATCCCAATCCACGCATATACGTATTCCAGTTAAAAACGTTTTTAAAGTAAAACTCACCTGTCTTGATTATTACACACGCTCGCAAGCTCCTTTCAAAATGATCGTATCCCTTAACACGACTCCACAGAATCTGAAACAAATTAAGATACATACATCGCTTTACTAACCAAACACATAAAGCCTATCCATTTCCTATCACCAACTGTCCCTTTACACACTGCACTTAACCCATTACAGGGATTACATAGAGTACCGGGACCACAGAGTACCGGGACTACAGAATACCGGGACTAATTGGTATCGGGAGTTCGATCACCGGGAGTCTCAGTACCGGGAGTCACCACACCGGGACTTACTACACCGGGAGTCCATCACACCGGGACTCACTACACCGGGAGTCTATCACACCGGGAGTCGACAGCACCGGGAGTCGACAGCACCGGGAGTCTATCACACCGGGAGTCTATCACACCGGGAGTCGACAGCACCGGGAGTCTACCGGGACTTCCCCGGGACTCTCAAGAACACAGTCGGTTCCATTTCTCAGAAATCGATTGAAATCTATACCAATTACTGAAATCATAACTTCTAAACCGATAGATATCTCCTATTACAAATTACCAACACAAAATATAAAGGGACTAACCTCAAAATCGTTTCTAACCCAATCGATTGATGCTCGAACCGTAACTTTCCTTCTTTCTCTTTCTTCGCCTCCAAAACTCCCGCACACACACATATTTTCTAATTTCAGTATAAGAAAACCATCTAAAGACTTAACGGGTAATATCAAACCATATCTTACCAAAGAGACCTTGAACTTCTCAAATTTAACCCAAACACCCTTAAACTTATAATTTTCCCAAACATACCCTAAACATCTAACTTTAAAGTTAAATTATCTAACGGACTTACCCGGGTTATTACATCATCTCCCCCTTAAAAGAATTCCGTCCCGGAATTCAGTTAAGTGAAAAGATGAGGGTATGCGGCTCTCATTTCTGTTTCGGATTCCCACGTAGCATCCTGACCTCTATGATGTCTCCACTGAACTTTCACTTGCCTGATTTCTTTATTTCGCAGCACTTTGACTTTATGATCAACTATGGCCTCCGGTTCTTCCACATAATTCAATTTTTCGTCGACTCGGATATCTGGTAGAGAGACTGCCTGTTCTGGAGTAACCAAACACTTTCGGAAGTTCGATACATGAAACGCATTATGGACCCTGCTCAATTCTGGTGGAAGATCTAATCGGTAAGCTACTTCACCGATCCTTTCAGTTATAGCAAACGGTCCGATATACCTTGGGCTAAGTTTGCCTTGTCGTCCAAACCTGATGACTCCTTTCCACGGCGAAACCTTTAACATTACAAAATCCCCGACTTGGAATTCCAATGGCTTTCGGCGTCGGTCAGCGTAGCTTTTCTGTCTGTCTTGAGCCACTTTCAATCGTTCACGAATCTGAGTAACCTTATCGGCGGTTATCTGAACTATTTCCGGCCCCGCTAACTGTTTCTCTCCCACTTCGTTCCAACATAGAGGCGTTCGGCATTTCCTACCATACAGTACTTCGAACGGTGTCGCTTGTATGCTGGAATGATAACTGTTGTTGTAAGCGAATTCAATCAATGGTAAATGCTTATCCCACGATCCCCCAAAATCAATAATGCAAGCCCGGAGCATATCTTCTAGGGTCTGAATTATTCGTTCACTCTGCCCATCGGTTTGGGGATGATACGCCGTACTCAACTTTATCTGTGTGCCCGTTTCCCTTTGAAAACTTCTCCAAAATCTTGAAGTAAAACGACTATCACGATCAGAAATGATAGAGATTGGAACTCCATGTCGAGTTACTATTTCGTCAATGTATAACTTAGCCAATCGCTCCATCGAATCGGTTTCCTTTATCGGTAGAAAGTGTGCAGACTTCGTCAATCTGTCGACGATCACCCAAATAGAATCAAATCCCTTAGGAGTCCTAGGTAGTTTGGTGATGAAATCTGTGGTAATCTGATCCCACTTCCACATAGGTATTTCTAGCCGTTGTAGTTGACCAAACGGCTTTTGGTGTTCGATCTTTACTTTTTTACAAGTATCACATCTGTCCACATACTGTGCAATCCCTCTTTTTATCCCCGGCCACCAATAGAATTGCTTTAAGTCTTTATACATCTTGTTTGTACCTGGGTGAATAGAGAAACGGGATTGATGGGCTTCTTGTAGAACACGATCACGTAACCCACCCAAACGAGGTACCCACACTCTGTTTCCCAGACACAATAACCCACGATCATCTTTTACTAACCATGCTGACATCCCCGCTAACCGTTCTCATTTCAGATGTTCATCCTTATATGCCTCCACTTGACACTTCTGCAATTCGTCGAATATGTTGGGTAGAAGTTCAGTTCGTAGCGAAATAACCTTTATTGTCCCACTCCTTTCTTGACGACTCAATGCATCAGCTACCACATTTGCCTTTCCCGGATGATACAGGATTTCACAGTCGTAGTCATTCAGCAATTCTAGCCATCTTCTTTGTCTCATATTCAGTTCCTTCTGATCAAAGAGGTGTTGGAGACTCTTGTGATCGGTATAAATCTGGCATTTGGAACCATATAGATAATGTCTCCAAATCTTTAACGCAAAGACGACTGCTGCAAGTTCCATATCGTGCGTGGGATACTGTCTTTCATGATCCTTTAATTGTCGAGAAGCATAAGCAATAACTTTCCCACGTTGCATAAGCACACATCCCAATCCTAGTTTGGACGCATCACTATAAACTACAAAGTCTTCCGAACCTTCAGGTAGTGATAGAATCAGCGCGCTGCACAGTTTTTCTTTCAATATTCGGAATGCCTCGTCCTGTTCTGCTTTCCATTCAAACTTTAGATTCTTCCGGGTCAGCTTAGTCAAAGGTGTTGCGATACGAGAGAAGTCTTTTATAAATTTCCGATAATAACCGGCTAAACCCAGAAAACTACGTACTTCGGTTGCTGTCTTCGGCTGTTCCCACTTTTCAACTGCCTCTACTTTCATCGGATCAACTTGTATCCCTTTTTCTGAAACCACGTGCCCCAAAAACTGAACTTCTTGAAACCAAAATTCACATTTCGAGAATTTAACATACAACTTCTCCTTCTTTAATAGCTCCAGAATCAAACGAAGGTGTTGCGCATGCTCTTCTTTGGATCGGGAGTAGATAAGTATATCATCGATAAATACAATTACAAATTTATCGAGATACGACTTACATACCCGATTCATTAAATCCATAAAGGCAGCTGGAGCGTTCGTCAGTCCGAACGTCATTACTAAGAATTCGTGATGACCATATCTTGTTCGAAAAGCAGTCTTTAGAACGTCTTCTTCTTTAACTTTCAACTGGTGATAACCGGATCTTAGATCAATCTTGGAGAAATAGCAATCTCCCACTAACTAATCGAAGAGGTCATCAATTCGGGGTAACGGGTACTTGTTCTTTATTGTGCGCTTATTCAGTTCTCGGTAGTCGATACACATTCTCATCGAACCATCCTTCTTTTTCACAAATAACACTGGGGCTCCCCACGGCGAAGAACTAGGTCTGATGAAGCCTTTATCTGATAGGTCTTGTAGTTGTGCCATCATCTCTTTCATCTCTGGAGGTGCCAAACGATATGGTGCACGGGCTATAGGAGTGGCTCCAGGAATTAGGTCTATACCGAATTCTACTTGTCTAACAGGTAGGAGACTATTTAAGTCTTCGGGAAATACTTCAGGAAATTCACTAACAATAGGGATATCTTCCAACTTAATCTTTCCAGGCCTACTATCTATCACATAGGCTAAGTAGCTTTGACAACCCTTGCTGACACATTTACGGGCTTTTATCATAGATATTAGGCTAGACTGATGATTCCTACGATCACCATATATCACTACTGGTCCCTTCTCAGGTAATACCACATTTATTAACTTCTTATCACATACTATGTTAGCCTGATTCTCGGCTAACCAGTCCATTCCCACTATGACGTCAAACTCTATCAAAGTCATAGGAAACAATTGTATCGGAACTTTACACTCCTCTATATTTACCACACAGTTATCAAACACTTCCTTAACTGACACTTGATTATCATTCGCCGTATCTACTGATAGAGCATGTTCTAGCATTTTTGGTTTCAAACACAGACAAGCAGCAAATGTAGGAGACACAAACGATCGATTTGCACCGGAATCAAATAACACCTTAGCACGTGTAGAGTTTATCAAAAATGTACCTGTAACCACGTCCGGAGTTTCTTCCGGTTCTTTCTCAGTCATTTGGAATGCGCGACCCCTGGTTACTGGCGGTTCAAGTCTTGGTATTACTGGTTTAACAATCGCTGGCCTGCCTGAAGATCCGCCTTGTTGTATCCTTCCCCTCGGACAGTCTGACTGAAGGTGATCTGGTGAATTGCATAAGAAACATAGCCGCGTTACCTTACAATCTTTGATGACGTGTCCGGTCTTCCCACACTTATAACATGCTCGTAAATCACCTCGGCAATTTCCTTGGTGGACCCGGTTACACTTTTGACATGGTCTTTCCGCTGGTCGAAACGGCGGACGGTTATCATACCTCTGAAATCGGGACTTCTTCGGATCATATTGTGGTCCTTCCCACTTTCTCTTCCCGATACTTTTATCGCCATCATCTCTTCTCATATCTCGTTCAACATTCTCCGCGGCATCAACTGCAGCTGAGAATGTATCGGGTCCTTTTGCAGTCACTAGTCTTCTAACCTCTGAGTTCAGCCCGAAGATAAACCTTTCCGTCTTCATCGCCTCCGTAGCAACGTAGTATTCTGCGAACCGAGACTTTTCCAGGAAGCTAGCGGTGTAGTCTCGAACGGATAAGTTTCCTTGTTGTAAGTTCATAAATTCCCCTTCCAATTGTTTGACGGCTGCTTGGGGACAAAATGCGTTCTTGTAGGCTATCACAAATTCTTCCCAAGAGAGGGTAGAATAAACATCAGATCCTTTAGAATGAATAAAAGATTCCCACCAATACAAAGCATCCCCCTTTAACATTGCCGCTCCATACAATACTCGATCTTATTCAGCGCACTTACTCGTCTTGAAAATAGCTTCTATTTCCTTCATCCATCGCATTGCTTTCACTGGATCCCGATCTCCTGAGAATGTAGGAGGCCTGAAACTAAGAAACATCTTGTAATCACATTTTCTCATTACCGGTAAGACCGTAGGGGTGATTGGTAGTTCGACTTCATGTTCCGGATCTGGTCTATAAGCTTCATTATTACGACTTCGATCAAACATTGTTTGTATGTTAGCCTGCATTCTTCCCATTTCCGCCATTAGATCAGCCCTGGTAACGAATTCCGTACTATTTGGCTGGACTCTGCCCCCGGCTCGACCTCCAGCTCTACCCCCGACTCTGCCCCCTGTTCTTCCTCCACTGTCTCCTGTTCCTATTGGCGGATTAGTTCTATTTGGATTTCTTCCTCCTCCTCGATTCTAATTTCGCGTACCGCTTGCCATTCTGTAGATTTAAACAAGATTAATATACACATACGCACATACCCCATATAACAAGGTATTCCAGTTCAAACATGTACCTGTAAGATCACAATTACACTGGCCAGGTGTAATATGAAATTACCTTACATGAAGTTCCTTCTACCTTTTTATACTTCATCATCCCAAGGTTCTATAATGATAAGGACATCCTACTTCACATGCAGTTTAAGTCTAGGTACAGATACAAATACCTAAATCCCTTAAACTAAGGCTCTGATACCATTTGTAACAACCCAAATCCCATGTACACAACATATCACATAATGTAACATAACATAGATATAACAAACGAACTTCACATTACAAGTACGGTCCCGTAGTCTTTTACAATCGAAAGAAAACCATTCTACTGCAATCTTTGTACTATTTACATACATAACATTTAATATTATGATACAACTGCTAAACAAGCCAAAATCTTCATCTTATAATTCTTCACACAAGCCATCCATCAGTTACTCTAGTTACTTGCTCTTACTTGATCCACCACCTGGAATACATATTTTTAAAACAAAATGAGGGTTAGACCTGATGGTCTAAGTGAGAAATCCCTGTTAGTTTAAAAACCATTTATACCAACTTCATTCATATAATTCACGCAACACAGTCATATACATCCAAATAAGCTCACATATCTTATACTTTCCCTTTTCATTCCTCCTGGCCATATTAGGGGTAGCAAGCCAACTAATAATATACAACGCTGTACAACATTTACAGCCAAACAACGCTATACGGATTCTATAGCCAAACACACCGGTCCTAAACCCGGCCAACGTATTATAACACATTATAATACTCATGTAAATATAATACCTCACTATATTATAATTCACATATAAACACATAGTCATCAACTATTTCAATCCCAATCCACGCATATACGTATTCCAGTTAAAAACGTTTTTAAAGTAAAACTCACATGTCTTGATTATTACACACGCTCGCAAGCTCCTTTCAAAATGATCGTATCCCCTAACACGACTCCACAGAAACTGAAACAAATTAAGATACATACATCGCTTTACTAACCAAACACATAAAGCCTATCCATTTCCTATCACCAACTGTCCCTTTACACACTGCACTTAACCCATTACAGGGATTACATAGAGTACCGGGACCACAGAGTACCGGTACTACAGAATACCGGGACTAATTGGTATCGGGAGTTCGATCACCGGGAGTCTCAGTACCGGGAGTCACCACACCGGGACTTACTACACCGGGAGTCCATCACACCGGGACTCACTACACCGGGAGTCTATCACACCGGGAGTCGACAGCACCGGGAGTCGACAGCACCGGGAATCTATCACACCGGGAGTCGACAGCACCGGGAGTCTACCGGGACTTCCCCGGGACTCCCAAGAACACAGTCGGTTCCATTTCTCAGAAATCGATTGAAATCTATACCAATTACTGAAATCATAACTTCTAAACCGATAGATATCTCCTATTACAAATTACCAACACAAAATATAAAGGGACTAACCTCAAAATCGTTTCTAACCCAATCGATTGATGCTCAAACCGTAACTTTCCTTCTTTCGCTTTCTTCGCCTCCAAAACTCCCGCACACACACACACTTTCTAATTTCAGTATAAGAAAACCATCTGAAGACTTAAGGGGTAATATCAAACCATATCTTACCAAATAGACCTTGAACTTCTCAAATTTAACCCAAACACCCTTAAACTTATAATTTTCCCAAACATACCCTAAACATCTAACTTTAAAGTTAAATTATCTAACGGACTTACCCGGGGTATTACACTGTCGTCCGCAGGTTTTTTCCTCGATTGAGGTTTTTCCTGCGTCATCAAATCCCTTGTTTCTTTATTTTATTTATCGTCGCACGTCTCGTCGAAAGATTCTTTCTTTAATTGTTTAAGTCCACATCGACCTTAAGTTGTCCCTTTGGTGCGATTTTTGGCATTAACATTTTCCGCGTCACCAAATCTCTCATTTTATTTACTTTTTCCTCGCAATTGTTTTATTTGGCTTGAGATACGTTTCTTTAGTTGTTAAATGTCCACATCGACCTTAAGTTGTACTTTTGTGCGATTTTTGGCATTAACAGACGGTCCCTCGTGACAGACATCCTTGTCCTCTTCAAGACCCCCGACCCAGTTGTTGGGGCCTCTTTCCTCTTCTCCTTCGCCTTGCGAGCCAACTCGGCTTGAGCCGCCTTCTTAGACATAACAGACGGCGCTTTCGGCTGAGATTCTCCTGTAAAGTAAAAAAGGAAGAACAGTTAAGCAACTGAAAGTAGTGGAAAGAGTAAGACGAGCAGAGTAGGGTACACTTACCAGTCATCTCTACCCCCTCCTCTTTCTTCTCTTCCTCCTCTTTCTCTTCTACCTCCTCTTTCTCCTCTTCCTCCTATGTCTTCTCTTCTTCCTCCTCTTCCTCTCGACTCCCCTGACGATTCTCGCCCAAGAAGACTAAGTCGTCGTCTTCGTCTATCAGATGACGTGTGACAAACGAGCGATCGTCAGTGCTGATCTCAAGGAACTTCTCGATCTTGGCCTTGGAGTCGTCGTTGGGCTTCACCTTTTCAAAGTTGATGTCTGAAAGCACAAGAGGAAGAAAATCAGTTAGAAAGCAAATCAATAAGTGCAATAAAAATACGCTCGACTAAAGCTAAAACTCACCCGCCATGTTCCAACCTGACCTGATCCAATCACTGTCGGGGTCCAGTGTCGCTACTCGCACGAATGCGTACCTGGTCTTCCATTTGCGGTCGTTGATCGCAGTTTTTAGAACCAAGGTACGATCGCCCTTGTGTTTCGAAAACAGGCTGTAGCGACGGTATATATCCTTCTTGACCTGATAAGCCGTCAACAGGTCCGTCACGTTCATCGGCGACTCCTAATTCGAGGTAAGTCGCTCGATGACCTGGATAACATGCCAAAACTGGGGCATTAGCTACCCCGGTGACAGGTAAAACTCACACATAAACGCCTTAGCTAAAGGCGAATATGGCCATTGAAACCCTATCTTAAATGGGTACTTGTATATCACGACATACCCCTCTGGACACATCTCCGGTCGAATTTGACTGTCCTTGCTCACTATAATCCCCGCAGGGATTTTGGCTAAACTTCTAAGGTTGTCAATATCATCTTGATCTCGAATGGTACTTCTGGGTTCGGTCGACATCGCTAAACCTGTTAACCAAATTTGTCTATCTGAAAAGCCCCAGATATCCCAGTTTTTCCTAGGTTTCCTCGCAATTGACTTACGACGCATGCAAAGACTAAGAGATCGTACCTTATATAGGCGCTCTAAAACCTTGAATTGCCTAAACGGTTTGAAGATTTTGCAGGTTTGGAAGTGATTCGCTGAAGAATGGCAAGAAATCTCTTTCTAAACTTTCTGAAAAGCGTAAAATGGAAAAGATCCACCGTGGGTCTCTATTTATGTAAACAATCATGTCAGGTCGAGTCACTCGATGATCGACACGTGCCTTCGCCTTTTCGTATGCACACACGGATCGTCGACACCTGGCGTTGATAGCTGTTAAGCATGATCGCACGTCAGCATGATGTCACGATCTTATCGCCTTCTCAACTTCCATAGTTCAAATCGAACCGATTCAATTTCCTGACTAACGACTTTCGACACGTGTCACGACCCTAGACGTCCGATTGACAAAATTTTAAAATTCGAATTTGCCACTCTATTTTCAAATTTTGGGGGCAAACTGTTTGGGTAAAATTTCACCAGTCTCCACCACGATCAAAACAAGGAAAACATTTATTACACTTTTCCATGATGAGACAAAATCATAAGCACTTTATCTTTTGACCAAAGTTGAAATCGAAAGTTACTCGCGACACTCGACCGTCGTATGGAACCTCACGACTTCGACCGACTAACATATGACATTTCTGTTACGCTTTTATTGTTTAATGCAGGGTCAACACCATTAATGACCAACGGACATAACCGACAAGGACAATTATGAGCATTAAACCCAGTGGTCGTTACGACCGTTATTTGAAGCTTTTAAGGAATCATTTAAAGCGCTCGAAGACTATAAATACAAAGGCTCAATCATCATTTCGGATATCTTGAATCATCTGAACTCTCGAGAACTCTCAAGCACACTCGAAGCAAAGAATTCTCTCTCAAAAGATCGCCCACGACGCACGACTTACTCGCACGACACTTAGTTTCTATGCACGACGCACTTGTTTTTTCATTCGATACACTTGTTTACTTTACATTTAAAGTCTTTCCTTCATTTGTATTGTAACATTTGTACTCTCGACACCTGAAACACAAGGACATCGCCCCTGTGTGGCGACCATAGTGCAGCGACGACAGCATCACTGTCGTCCGCGGGTTTTTTCCTCGTTGAGGTTTTTCCCGCGTCACCAAATTCTCTGTCTCATTTACATTTTTCTGTCTTCGTCGTACTGTTTGTCGAACGATTCCTATCGTTAGTTGTTAAGCTCCACAATCAACCTTAAGTTATCCTTCTGGACGATTTTTGCCATTAACAAGAGGAAGGAGATTTTATCTGAGCATTTGCCTTTTTCTTACCATCTTTAGCATCATGGAAGTCAACAGTTAAGGAGTCAAAAGCATCAATCTTTTCAGCATCAGTAAGAGAGAAAAAGGGATGTACCTGAGTGGATGAGGAAGAGCATCTTGTTGAGACTAGAGCAAGAGTGGAAGGAGTTTCCTCACAGTCATTTATGTCATCAATCTTTGCCATGAAACAAATATTGGCCATGTCCTTATCACTGTCAGATGTGGGTTCATCTGCCCAGTCATGAGACTCAGCCACCAGACCCTTTCCCTTTTTGGAAAGCATTTCATTTCTCTCTTTTTCTCTTTTGTATTTAGCCTTGTACTTTTCAGCACGATCAGAGTTCACAGAGGAAACAGATTGGCCATACTTTTGAGAGGAAGAGAAATTTGAATCAGGTCTGGATATGCTAGATTTTGAAAGAGAACGACCAGAAGAAGAGTTCTTAGATCTTTCAGAGAGTTTGCTTCTGCACTCAGAGGCAAAGTGACCTTTCTTCCCACATTTAAAGCATTGCTCATTTGATTTATCAGTTGAAGAGTGCTTGGGGAAATTTTGAGAATATTTTCTAGAAAATTTAGATTTACCAGAAGAGAAACGGGATCTAGGTTTAGAATAACCTGCCAGCATGGCCATGCCATCTGACAGTTGGTCAACAGGGGTTTCCTCACTTTCATCATCAGCGTCACTAAGGTATGCCTACGAATGATCATTGGTATCTTCCTGACTATCATGGTCAGAATCATAAGGATATGTGATTCTAGGAACGCACACAGATCTTTTGGAAGAGTCACTCACAAGAGCTAGAGAAGAGCTCTTGATGTCTTTAATGACAGACTTCCTTTGGAGCTTGTTTTGTTCAAAGTTAAAGAGAGTACCATAAAGAGCTGTGAGAGGCATATGATCAAGGTCCTTGGTTGTCTTAATGCATGTGCAGATGTTTTCCCAAAAATCAGGAAGACAGTCCATAAATTTACATAAGACTCCCTCATTGTCATAAATGCGACCCAACAACTTAAGATCATTAAGTAGACCGTTAAAACGGTTATAGTAGTCAGAAAGAGATTCTCCTTTTTCATGAGAAAACAGTTCGTATTTTCTAAGAAGAGCGATCTTTCTGCTCTTTTTCACTTCAGAAGTGCCTTCATAAAGAACTCACAGTGTGGACCACATTTCTTTAGCAGTAGAAAAGTTTACAAGAGAATGATAAACCTCATCAGGTAGAGAGAGGGCAATGATGGCTCTGACTTTAGTGTCAAGAGCTACAAGACGTTTATCATCATCATTGTACTTACTGGGGTCCTTTACAATGTATCTCCCAGTAGCAGGTGTTCGTTCTTCCTCATCAGAAGAAGAATCATCACCATCCTCATCTTTGTTTTTGGCATTATAACGATCCCAAACTCTAGGGACAAGAGGTCCTTCATTGAGTATGGTAGGATATCTGCTGTCAACTCCTTCAAGGAAGATCATCATACGACTTTTCCATAGAGAGAAGTTATTAGGGTTAAACTTTGGTGGTTTTGGTATGAAGCCATTGTCGTATGATCCAGCAATAGTGTTTTTAGAAAAAAACATTGTTTAAGGAAGAAGATGAAGCCATGGCAGATCAAGTTTATTAGATTAAACTGACCTGCTCTGATACCACTTGTTGGTCCCAGCTATGGATTAGCAAAGATAAAGAAGTATTGTAGAAGGGGGGGTTGAATACGATACACAAAAGTCACACAGAGAATAAGAACAATTGTAAACCACTAAGAAAACAATGAACTTGAGAGAGAAAAATGCCAGCACTTGAAAGCTTTGAAAGTCTGTAATCTGGTAATCTTAGCAAGGAAGGAAATGACCTCTTTATATAGTGCCTCTTGCATTAAATGCATGGACACTTGTCAAGCAGAGCTTGGAAGGCAGGAAGGAAGCAGGTCTTCTGAAAAGTACTGAGATGTAGTTTTGTCTTTGCACATTTGTCTTGAAGCGTTGACCTGCTTGTTGAAGTTGAACTTTCTTGAAGGAGATAAAAAATCCAAAGAACCTTTTTCTGATCCTCGGATTATGTCTCTGTCATTGCAAGATATCCCAAATATATTTTGCAGATGAAGCCAATATACCTGTTGTAAACTGTTGGCATAGGATCTCTTCAAAGATATCTTCAAAGAATTCTTTCTTAAGGAATTCTCTGCCGATCATGTCTTCAACATCTTCAAGTGATCCTGCCGATCATGTCTTCAAGATTATCCTTGCTCTTCAAGTGTACTGGCCTAAGACCTTAGGAGGTCTCAAGTAGCAGCTTAATCTTTGGTTGAGAAGTCTATCTTCAATCCGCTTTGAAGATATACTTCTACTTTGTTTCTTCGGTTGATCTTCGACTTCACCGAACATTTTTATACAATTAAACTGCTTGTAAAGAACCTAAAAATTATTCTAAGTATGAACTGTGTAAAAATGAAAGACTGAGGTCATCTTCAAATCTTAAGTGACCCAACAATTTGTTGTTCAATACACCTGTTTTTATGTGGTTTTTATGTGATTTTTATACCCATTTTGCTTCTTTCCATTCCTTTTGGTCTAAAATGTTTTCAAAGGATAATAATAAACTAATGAGTAAATTTTGCATGAAAATCGTCACTTTTGACAGTGGTCACAATCCTACCACTGTGGGCAAATCCAACTTGGTTTGGTGGAGATTTGGACGAATTAAAAGGAAAAAAAAGAAAAGCTAAAATTCTGGAGTTATGGATAGGTCTTGGATAAAGAAGATGAGAGTGAATTAGAAAGACCTTGGGTTTAAAGAAAGTGTGTACAATTTGGGTAAAGGATGTTGCATCTCACTTTCCATCCACTATATAAAGAAGACATCCTCACACTTTGAAGACATCATTTTGGAGCTTGAAGAGCTCTCTCTCTCTAGTCTTATTTGTAGTTTTTACTTTCTAGTCTTTACATTACCGTCTTTAAATTTTTGTCTTTAAAATTTATGTATTTATTTCCTTGTATTGTAAGACTTTATTATTAATGAGAATGTCTCTTAAGTATTATTCTACTTTTATTGATTTATTTACTTTCATTATGAGCTAATCACCTTAATGGGTGTGGGTGTGAGTCAAACTTAAGACTAACTAAGCATTTGGGTGTTGCCATTTTTACTAAATCTTAATTTTGGTCACTTGAGTCGGGACTTATACTTAACGAGAATAAGTCGATCACTTTGAAGTGTTAATATTAGATCTTGACCTCGAGAGGGGCAGATTCGAAATACGGCTTAAGTGATGCACAAAGATTTGAGAGAGTCTTTGATAACCACGTCGAGATGCGGGTTTTGTATGATTTATTAAGGTTCAAATGCCGATCGAGATTTATATCACAAAAATATTTGGGTATTGTTAATCCCAGATGGCTAATAAGAACAAAAACATGTATTGTAGAAGGGGGGTTAAATACAATACACAAAATTTTCACTTAATTAATTCTTTATTGATTTATAAAATCAAGAATTACACATAGAACACTTAGATTGTTGCGGAAAGAACAAATGAAATCTATTCTAACAATCTTCACACAGTAAAACTGAAAACTACATAACTTCTAAAACACGAAGATTGAAAGCTATTTAGTTCAATCGAGGAGAGGAGCAGAATGTCTTTAGCACAGAGAAATCTTCAAGAGTTGTCGATTGCATGGAGAAGTCTTCATCTTTAAATAGTTCCATGAGCATTTAATGCATGGGACACTTGTCACTTTGTCATTTGAAGATCAGGTTTGACTCTCAAAAGTTGAAGTGCCTTTTCCTATTTTCATGGTGCTAAAAAACTTTGATGGTGACAATATCTAAGAATGAGAAAAATGACAGATGACCCTTTTTTCCCCATACCAGATATTACCTCTTTGATGAAAATCTTCTTAGCAAAGAGACAATGGAGGATCCTTCTATTTTGAGGATCCCACCGATTTGTCATGGACAAAATAGGTGAAAATCTTCTTAGCAAGGAGACAAGGGAGGATCCTCCTATTTTGAGGATCCCACCGATTTGTCATGGAGAAAATCGATGAGATAGAAAATATTACCTCTTTTGACGAAAATCTTCTTAGCGAGGAGATAAGGGAGGATTCTCCTATTTTGAGGATCTCATCGATTTGTGATAGGCGGGTTTATGACCCCCCTTAATCTAACCGCAAGTGTACGGGTCGAATCAAGTAATAGTACGGAAAATACGAGTATTGAACCAAGGGAACTAGGAACTGAGTATCACAATGACTATGATCACTATTAACTGAACGATCCGATTTGATGAATCGTTGATAATCGATTAAATAATATATTAAAAAAATAAACTTTAGAGTAAAAGCAAAGAACAAATTTGGATTTTTCGGGAGAAAAGTAGTTGAGGATTGGAATCCCAATGGTTTCACAAAGAAAACTCCACTTATGATAATTATCAGACTAATCCAATCAAGTGAATACACAATCACGTAAATAATTGTTATTCTCTCTCGAGCAACAACAAAGTTATTTCTAGAAAACGCAGGTTTTATCTCTCGATCTCAACCTAGGAATTCAGAAATTCATTAAGAACAAGATTGTAAAAGCAAGTACTAAGGTTTACTTGGTATATCTCTATCCAATTTCTCACCCTAGGTATACAAATTCAAGCCAAGTTATGGAATCGTTCTCTCCAATCGAATTCCTAACAACTAAATCAATTTTCAAGGTGATCAAACTCACAAAAGCATTAAAACCAAATTCATATGCTTCATTGATTAGAAAAACTGATAAAAATCACAAGATTTTGTGTTTATATGCTTACAAACCAAAGTTCATCCAACCCCAACAATCTAAGATTAGTTCATGTTGGGAGTGTTAAAACACAAAGCAAAAAGGAAGAAAAGTAGAGTAGACATGGTCTCTTGAACAAGAAATCGATGTATGAACAAACACCCTTTTTTGTTGAATCGCAATACCCACGAACAAGGAATTGATGTTCGTTAATCCGACGTTCCCCGATGATTTCGTAGCGTTAATCGGCGTTAAAAACTATGAAAAATCGCCTCAAGTTGCCCCAAAATCGTCCCTTGCCTCTCTCTCGTCGATATAGTGAAGAATGAATCAAAACCCTAGGTGAAAAGGCTTTAAAACGTATCAGCACGTCGTCGGTACTTACACCGGGTGTTAAAGTACCGACAGAAGTACCAATGGACACTGTTTTCCAGAAGCCGTCCGGAGTTGCACCGAGACTTTAAGTACCGGTAGGCACTGTTTTGCAAAAATTAAGATTTTTCCTTTGCTTGATGGCCCAACTTGCCAAGTCTCGGTGGCACCTTTTTGAGTTTCTTTAACACATTTCTCCGAGCTTTAACCCACAAATTGACTCGTACATCTTCCATTTACCATCAACTTGTCGGATACTTCATTATCGTCTATAATTCGCTTCTTTCAAACCAAATTCTTCGTTTATTCTCAAAACATGAATTCCTGAAAAACTCATAAATAAACCGTGAAATACGCTTCGTTTGCTTGGAATTCAAGCAATTTAATCACGGAAAGTGGTGCTAAAATAATGCCAAAAATGGCGTTATCAATTTGTCATGCAGAAAATCGGTGAGATAGCTTAGTTTGGGTTGAGAAGTCCATCTTCAATCCGCATTGGTAGATTTACTTCTTCTTGATTTCGGTTGATCTTTGACTTCACCGAACTTTGAAAACATGATTAAGCTATTACAAAGAACCTAAAATTTATCTAAGTATAAAAGATGTTTTTCAAAGAATGTAAGGAGATCAGGAGGCCATCTTCAAATATTTGATGACCCAACAGGTATAAATCTTCATATTGGTAGAACTTGACGTTTAGAGTCAAACTTAATTAAATCTGCAATATTAAGATTCGGCAGAAGTGGGAACTTTGTGGCCATGGTTCATAACAATTCCCTTTTGAGAGATCGGGATTCTTATGAACAGCTTCGTGACACAAAGTTTCTGACCATTTTGCTATTATGAATGTCTTAAGAAAAACTCATACTCACACCCCTCTTTGATATAAGAAGTTTATTTCTTTATTTTAATTGTTATAACCAGCAAGAATTGATAACTTTTTCACAACCCAAACAAGTACTAGAAGTTCATGCATGTCTCGGATTCTTAGTTGATCCGTCCCTGTGGAAACGATCTCGGTATTATTACCACTTTATTACTTATAGCAATCATAGCGCCACTGTGGTAACATAGTGGTCACTTTGTGGACCTATACGATTTTCTGCTATCACATACATTGTATTAATTGTGCACCGTTAAGCATCACACTTATTCTAGTGAATCTCCTCTCGTGATCTGTGTCGGGAAAAGTGGACTAAGGGGCCGTTTACAAAACGCTTACCCGAGTAAGTGCTTACCAAGTCATATTAGCTTATCGGATAAATATGGCAAGAAGCAAGAATCTTACCCGGTAAGAGCGGAAGCAAGGACGGAGAGTCGAAAGCAAGGACCAAGAGTCTTATCTGGTAAGTGAGTGCGACGACTCTTACCACGGTTAGCGCTTACCGGCTAAATTGTAGCACACGATGTCATTTTGGTGGACTAAAATCTTACCTGTGAAGTAGGTGATAGTGTTGAATTTTACCGGTAAGCACTTACCCGGGTAAGTGATTAGGTAAACGGCCCCTAAGAGAAGAGATCGAAACCCCCATAGATCCGTTGTGCTATTTCTCAAACCTTTTATTTTCCTCTTTTGTGTTGAAATGATATGTGTCGTAAGTTGTATTTTGTTAAATATTTCCAAAAGATAAAATAGACCGGAATCGAAAAATAATGGTAATAACCTATTCATATCCTAATCACTTGGGTTGTGGTGTACTGGTAAAGCCTTTGGGGGATGTAGTGGAAGCTCATCTACCCAGTGTTCAAATCCAGGTACTACCAAAGCCCTTGTGGCCATGGAGGTTCACCTGCGATGACTCCAAGCCATTCGTGGTCGCCCGAGGATTAGTCGGTACGCATAAACTGGCCCGAAAACCCACGGTTACCCAAATAAACCTATTCATATCCCTCTAGATTGTTCTAGCACTTCTTTTTGGACTCCCCGTCGTCCTTGAACCTCCTTTGATCATCATCCATTTCTCAAACACTATCCAAAAAACAAATAAGTCGACTTTGAATCTCGTTAAAATAAAAATACGCACATTTTTTCATTGAACATATAAACTCAAATTTCTATCATAAAAATTGGACCAAGCCAATGAAATGACCAACCCACAAGAGTTAAATTAATTCTATCCAAGGTTCTAAATGGCGTGAGGCATGGCGTGGCGGCGAGGTCAAGCCTCAAGCCTTACGAGTTACGGCGAGGCCATAACGTTTTTCAATGCGTGGCTTAAGGCGACAAATCTGTATATATATATATATATATATATATATATATATATATATATATATATATATATATATATATATATATATATATATATATATATATATATATATATATATATATATATATATATAGGCTGAGTATCAAATACAAACCAATTAGTTTGTACAAACTCGTACAAACCATACATAGCTTCATGATTTTGTAAATTTGGCTTCATGAATGTATATATATATATTTTGGCTTCATGAATATATCATTTGGCATTTTTAACTAATTTTTTTACAAAAATACCCTAAAATACCCTTATTTTTGTAAAAAAATTAGTTACAAATGCCAAATGATATATTCATGAAGCCAAATTATATATTCATGAAGCCAAAATATATATATATATATACATTCATGAAGCCAAATTTACAAAATCATGAAGCTAGGTATGGTTTGTACGAGTTTGTACAAACTAGTTGGTTTGTACCCGATACCACCCCTATATATATATATATATATATATATATATATATATATATATATATATATATATATATATATGGAAAAGTTCAATAGAGAAGTGCAAATATTTAGAGAAATAGAGAAGTAAAAAAACACGGGACCGTTCATATATGAACGTTCATATATAAACAGTCATATATGAACGTTCATATATGAACAGTCATATATGAACGTTCATATATGACTGTTTATATATGAACGTTCATATATGAATGGTCCCGTGTTTTTTTACTTCTCTATTTCTCTAAATATTTGCACTTCTCTATTGAACCTAAGGCTATATATATATATATATATATAGATGTTTGTGTCAATGTCATGAACAACAGTGATTAAACAAATTAAATTCATATAAACTATAAGCAAAAAAAGAACCATACATTGATAATTTTATACCGTATATACAAAGCTTACAAAAATGATATCAATAGATCATAACAAAACGAATGTTTTAATAATGGTTTCATAATTCATACATCTCTAATCTAAAATTCTAATATCATACACAAAACTTCCTCACCTTCAACTTGTGGTTAATTAATACCCGCTTTTAGTGAATAATTATAATCATTAATATTTAACTTAATAAGCCATAAATTATATATAAGTAAAGCAAAAAAACAAAAATTCACGCCTCAAACACGCCTTATAACCCGCCATAACGCGCCATAACACGTCGTAACCCGCCTCAAACACGCCATAACGCGCCATAACCCGCCATAACGCGCCACACTGTAAGCTACGCCCCAGAGTCGTGCCACGAGCTTTAACGTGGCGGCAAGGCCACGCCTCGACGTTATGGCGCGTCATAACGCGTTTTTTAGAACCTTGATTCTATCAAATTTCTATATATTGAAAAATTAATGTAAAAGTTAAATTTCTAGGTAAATCTTTTTTTGGGTATTAAATTTATTAAGTTTACTATAATGTAAATTAATGGTTAATAAATGTATTTTAAATAACTTAAAACAGTTTGTTTGGGAGTGCTTATATTTTTGACTTATTTGCTTATAGCTTCTCCCCACCGCAAATAAGCTATTTGGAGTGTTTGGATAGAAAAAATCAAAAGTTCTTATTTGCTTCTCCTCACCACAAATAAGTTGTTTTTGATAAGTCATTCTATACCTACTTATTTCCTTATCCTTATTTCCTTATCTATCCAAATTACCTTTTTACCCTCAATTTTTAACAAACAATTTTTAAAAACTGTTTTTCCTCACCAAATAAACAAATAAGCATAAGTTAAAAATATAAGCACTCCCAAACACCCCTAAATTTGCCAACAACTTTCAACATGCATGTTAATAATAATAACAATACCGATAAATAATAATAAAATTTTAAAAAAATAATAGTATTAATAAATAAAATGAATAAAAATTGATGATGGTCATAGTTAAGTTACATGTTGTTTGTTTACCTCTTAATTGTTCTATTAAGAGGCAACCTCTGAATCGCTAAGGGGTGAATCTTGTTTGGCAAAAAACAAGTCTGTCTTTTAATGGTTCTAAACCCTCTGGATGATTTTGTATCTTGGCTCTCGTTTAACCATTAAAAGTCCTAATTTTATTCTAAACAATTATCAAGCAATCATACTTCATTTCGCATTATATCATAAGAACCTCTTAGTCATTTTGACCACTTAATCATTCAGCATCAAATTATTCAGCAACTGCCAAACAACCGCTAATGTTTTTAAATCGATTAATTAAGGAGGAGAAAACAATACTTTTACTTTTACCGTAAAATATTACTAATTAATACTTAAGTTTTTTTAAATAACCTGTTGGGTAGTTTTAAAATTAAAATCAAGAGTCCTTGTGGTTTGCTAAAAACTTTTGTTTTCATCCTTATGGTTTAAAAATTTCAATTTTCGTCCCTGTGGTTTGAAATTTGTTATTGTTTTCATCCTTGTCATGATCTTTCTTAAAAGCCATCACTACCCAAAAAATCCGCGATGGGCCCCGCGATCGCGGGCCCAGGCCCACGTGGCAAACGGTTTCGGCCAAAAGCCCCGCGAAGCCCCCCAACTTTGCCCGCATTGGCAAGTTTCGTCCCTGTCCGCGATCGCAGCCCGCGATGGGCCCGCGATAGGGCAAAAAAAATTTACATTTTTTGTCCCTGTTTTTTGTGTCTTTGTTCAGTAAAAAAAAAGTACAAACTGTTCAAAAGAAATTTTAGCAAAACCGAGCTGCGTGAGCACGAGATTTTGGAGCTGCATTCGTGTCCGCAGGTCGCGCTCGCACCCAAGTTCGACGATTTTAGCTTGCGAAATCGTCAATCGGCACCCCCCCCTGCGCGCGAGTAGGTGTTGGAGTAAAACCATGCAAGGAGCTTGTCAACTCGTCTCACTTCTTTGCTTATAAACCAATGAAAGTTTATTCCTTCTACCTATGTGGGACACGTTCCCACACCCAACTTGATTTTTGCTAATTTCATGGTTTTTACTTAACTTTGAGTATCGATATCTCATTCACACATACTCCGTTTTCGACGCATTATATATCGTTTTGATATTCATACTATTATATTTTAAAAATAAATTAATCAAGACTTCAAAGTTTATAAAAACGTTAATTGGTAAATATATTTTAAAAATGTCTAAAAGACGCTTAAAAATATTTTACACATTATTGTGACACTTTTACATAAACATACAATTTTTTGGTATGAGTGTATGAATTTATAAGACCAATGCATTCTATTAATTAAATAAAGTAATTTTTTTGTTAAAAATTCCTGTAAAATGTTAATTGTCTCACCCTATAAAAGGGTTAATTGATTGTTAAAATGTCATATAAAAAAATTAATTGTCATCACTTTAATAAAGAGAAAAAAGTTAATAATGTATTTTAATGTGAAAATTATTTAACAGTTTACATTTGATTGTTGTAATGATATAAATCAAACTCGTAAAAAAGTTGAAACTATAAAAATATAAAAAATGAATTGGATTAAAGATATTTAATTATTTCAACATAAAAATACAAAAAGGCGTAGTTTATCTATGCACTAATTTTTTATTGCAGAATATTTTAAATATTTTAATATATAATTAATAATTTAATTATATATTACGCTTAAAATAAAAAAAAATAAGGAGGTGAATTGGAGAAGGGAGTGGGTGGGTGGGTAGGGGGTGTATTCTTATGGTGGAGTACTGGAGTTCATTAAAAGGAGAAAGAGAAAAAAGGTATTTAAATAAATCAAAATAGAAAAAAATACTGAAATGACTAAAATAACTTTAAGTTAACAGATTATTTTTAATAGAATTAGTCTTAGGGATCAAAATAGCAATAAATTACAAACCATAAAGATGAAAAAAGCAATTTTAAAATCATTACGAAAATAGCAATATTCAACAAACCACAGGGACGAAAATCGTAATTTACTCTAAAATCAATAATAGTTACAATATTCCGTTTTAAAATGGGAAATTAATTAAAATACCACAAGTCAAACCAACTGTTACCAAAATACCCTAAAATTTTTCAACTTTGCAAAAATGCCCAAAATACCCGCGATGGGGTCCCGCGATCGCGGGATACGCTGACGTGGCACGTATTTTGGGGCCAAATGCCCCGCGAAGCCCCTCAACTTTGGCCGCGGTGCACTTTTGGTCCCTGCCCGCGATCGTAGCCCGCGATGGCCCAAAAAATTACACTTTTGGTCCCTGAAATTTTACACTTTTGGTCCCTGAAAATTTACACTTTCAGCCCCTATACTTAGACGAATTTTGCATGCTTTTACTATTTTTTTCCACAATTATTGCAATTTAAAGACCGATTTGTGGTTGAAATTCATTTGCATGTTTCAATCAATGTTAAATCAATGTTTTTGGAATACCAGTTTGTGGATGAAATGAGAGATTGGTTTTCTGATATGTTGGTTGTTTCATTGATAAATAGACGTAAAATTCAAGCCATAATCCCCACACAACGATTTCATTGTTTGTGTTTGAGATACTACTGAAAAAATGAGTTCATCTGTTGCAAAAGCTAAGCTATATTTCTGTTTTGATGGTGAATGGGTGCAAGATAACAATGAGTGGAATTTTGCTTATAAATCTAAGCATGGTGTAAAAGTGTCAGTAAACTACACTTATCAGAAGTTTGTTGCATACGCCATGCAAAAATGTGGAATCAACTCTTCTGATATTTGCAAGTTAGTATTTAAAAATGGCGATGGGTCATTTGTGGATTTATCCAACGATGGGGATATCTCTACTTTTCTGCACCTTGCAGTCGATTCAGAAAGACCCCCATTACTCTTTGTGTATCCCGGCGTATCCGACGGTGACGACGACGGTGACGACGACGGTGACGAGGAGGGTGATTCTCAACAAATAGAGCATCCTGATTCTCAACAAATAGAGCAGCCTGATTCTCAACAACAACAACCACCACAACCACACGAATGGCGTACTGCTGGAGTTGCTGATGACGAAACCCACGTTTTCAGAACGGGTAATTCTGAAATAGACAGATCAGACACCGATAATGATGATCACGAAGAATATACCCCTAGTAGAAAATCATGTAGTCAGATAAATGATGTACCTTTCTTCACGTCCGAATATTACCGGAAAACATACGTGGAGGTAATAAACCCAGCTGGACCCCCTGCAGCATGGGTGTATCCACCCGACCCGCTTCCACCATGCTATCCACCTTTAATGGATAAGAACAGGGTCGGGAGACCGAGAAAGAACGACCGACGTCCATCACGTGGTGAAAGTTCGATACAACGAAGATGTACTCGGTGCCAATGCGTAGGACACACTCGTGGAGAGTGTCCAAATCCCGCCCCTTCAACCGTGCCAAGGAGACATTCTGTCAGTCACACCCCGGGCCCGTCACAGCTTGAACCATATGGAACAAACCCATATGATAATGTTGATCTAAACACTGATTTGTAAATGATATATATACACACATACATATGCTTCTAAATGAACATTGATAACACAGCTAGTTTGTAAATGATATATATATATTCGTATTATATATTTACACACATAAAGAAAATAGGAGACCTTCAATTTTTCTTAGTATTTTCTTGACCTTGTTCTTGCATCCATGGCAGTGAATGTTAACTCTGAGTACACATGTCTGTTTATATATTCATATTAGATACGTTTTAATTTTAACAAATTACACTGTTATAGTTAATTATTTAATTTATGGTACATCTCATATTTTTTTCAATTTTGTTTTACACTCCTATCGCATTAACATAATAATCATATATTAACTAATTCATTAAATCGTTTTAAATTATTATTATTTGAATGTGTTTATAGATATCGTGAATGGCAATAGGAGAAGGTAGAATTGTTTATAAATGGGGTTTTGACAAGTTGGTATCACTGGACTCATTTAAGAATTGTGAAAATGGGTATTTGGCGAATGATGATTCATGTGTGTTTAAAACACTTCAGCTCCAAACACACATGAATCATCATTCGTCAAATACCCATTTTCACAATTCTTAAATGAGTCCAGTGATACCAACTTGTCAAAACCCCATTTCATATTATATATATACACACACATACATATGCTTCTAAATGAACATTGATAACACAACTAGTTTGTATTCCATCCAACAAGCTCTTCATCTTCAATCTTTCTGACCCTTCTTCAACGGCTTCTGCTTTTGCAACCACGTATGGCCATTGTGTACCACAACCCGCACACACTTTAGCAAATGAGTTGAGGGTTGTCATATATTCTACAAGAGAAGTAGGCCCACGAATGAGGTAACCTCTGACTTGACCTTGCATGATGTATCCAACCTAACCGTGGTTCAGCGGCTTAAAAACTACTTTTCAGAGAAATTAACAACAACAAAAAATACAAAACAACAACACAGTAAAAAAAATACAAATAACAACACGGTAAAAAAAATACAAAACAAAAAAAAATATAACCACCACCTACTTAAAAATTGATTTAGTTTCATCAATCCAAGCTTGCTTCTCGTTTACCTTCGCTTGAATAATTGCGAAGTCTTGCAGAATATGGTGAATTGCTTCTTGTTCTCGACGAACACGAGCCTCCCGAGCTTTTATATCCCCTTTCATCCTTTTGATCTCCCTGTCTTCCTCTTCGATCTTTCTCAAATGGACTGCCTTCCTGTCCATAATTTTTTTCCACTCTTCTGTTAGTTCATCTATCTCCTTTTCCTTTTTTGCTATGGCGACCTCGATTTGAGGTGGCATTTTTTCAGGAGTAGACTTAGGATTTGATGACGATGCCATTTGTGGATGAAATGAGAGAAGAGAGAAATCAATTCAAAGAAAGAAAGCAAGAGAGAAATCAAGAAAGAAAGCAAGAGGAAGTGTGAATTGTGAATTGCATACTACTGATATTTATGGATGAAATCTCAAACATGCAAATGAATTTCAACCACAAATCGGTCTTCAAAGTACAATAATTGTGGAAAAAACAGTAAAAGCATGCAAGATTCGTCTAAGTACAGGGGCTGAAAGTGTAAATTTTCAGGGACCAAAAGTGAAAATTTTGGTCCATCGCGGGCTGCGATCGCGGGCAGGGACCAAAAGTGCATCGCGGCCAAAGTTGAGGGGCTTCGCGGGGCATTTGTACCCAAAGTACGTGCCACGTCAGCCCTAGCCCGCGATCGCGGGATCCATCGCGGGTATTTTGGGTATTTTTGCAAAATGAATTTTTTTTTGGGTATTTCGGTAACAATTGGTCAAACTTTGGGTATTTTAATTAATTTCCCTTTTAAAATTATAATGAATAATTTAATTTATTTCATGAATAATTCAATTTATTTCATGTTAGAAAACGTATTTATTATAAAGCTAGCTTTTTTTTGGGTTACATGTTTGGATGATCATAAGTTAGCTTATAAGCTATAAGCTAGTTTTTGAAACGCTAGCTTTTCAGTAGTTTTTTGTGAATATTCCAATATTGCTCTTATTAATATTAATTATTATTTATTAACTATTATTATAAATAAATATTAATTTTTTAAATTTAATTATTATTAATTAATTAATATTAATTGATATTAACTGAAAATTATAATATTAAATTTCAATTATAAATTGATATAAATTTTTAATTATTTAGAATTATTGTTAATCATATCAATTTTTTTTATTTTTTTAATACTAATCAATATATTTTAATTACCAATTACTATTATATTTTTAATTATTATTTTATTATTTTTTTCAAATTATATGTAACGGTTATTTAGGCATTGTTTGGCAAAAAAAAGTTAACTTATTTTTGGGGTACATGTTTGGATGACCATAAACTAGCTTTCTGAAAAGCTACTTGGAGTAGATTATGAGTAGCTTTTTGTAAATATTTCAATTATGCCCTCATTAATATTATTTATTATTTATTAACTATTTTTTTAATATGTCTTTTTTGGTCATTTAAATGTTTATAATCTACTTTTTGTTAAACGTGGCTTTTTCATCAGCTAGCTTATCAACTACCAGCTAGCTTATCAGCTACCAGCTAGCTTATCAGCTACCAGTTAGCTTATAAGTAATAAGCTAGCTTATCAGCTAGTTTGCCAAACATAGCCTATAAAATCATAGGTTAATATATATTTTTTCTAAAAAATTATGTTAACAATATCAAAATTTATAGTATATATATATGTTATAATAAATTTTAAATTATTTTAATTAACATGTTATATTATTTAATTTTTCTTTATTACATTGGTTGTATTAATTAACATATTATATTGCTATAAATTTGTTTTAATTATATAATTAAATATTATAATAGATAATTCTTTGAAAATACCCTTTTTAGACATTTTACATTTTTTATAAGCTAGTTTTGCCAAACGTGACTTCTTTATCAGCTACTAGCTAGCTTATCGATCAACAGCTAGTTTATCAGCTACCAGCTAGCTTATCAGCTAGTTTGCCAAACATAGCCAAAATGTCCCAAAAATGTTTGTACTCCCGTTATTTATGCATCAAAATGCCTATATTTTTAAGTAAATTCTTAAGTTATTCTACTAAGAGTGAATTATGGATTTGGTCTTTGTGGCTTTGTGTTTTCTTTGACTATGATCCTCATTCTATGCTTATTATGGATATACTCCATGTGGTATGCAATATATTGTGGCTAGGGTCCCTCAACACTAACATCGTTAAGTTTGAAAGGTTAAAGACATCATGTTTACGTTTCCATTTCAATTAACCTATACGTTTTTAAAACAAAGAATACTGAATTGTGGATTAGGTTCCTATGCATCATTTATCATCTTTAAAACACATTTATCATCTCTCTTAATTATACTAACAAAATTTTCCATAACATTTAGATAAAATAATAATACATCCAGTTACATTAGAACCTTATATAAAATAATAATTGTAACACCCCAAGTCCTTAAAATATGAACCTTTTGGAAATTTTGGGGCCAAAGTGAGAAGTGTGCAACTTTAAGGACTTAGTGGCAAAATCTGAAAAAAATATATATGTATAAAATGGGGTAAAACCGCTAAAATCCCTTCATTCTTCATTATTGACGGCTGGAGCAATGGGGAGAGGAGGATTAGAGAACCAAAACCCTAAATTGGGAGTGTGAAGAAGGGTAGCATCAAGGGAATTAATGGTATCATCTTCAAGGTATGATTTCTCCTCCTTATTTCCCAATTTGTGGTTAGTTTGGTTGATGGGTTAGAGTTTTTATTAAACCATGAGATTGTGATTTCTAATCAATGGAAAAGGAAACAAATGATTTTGGGATTGATTCCCTTATGATTTTTGATCAAGTCATTAAGAAATTTCATTCTTTTTGCTTCGTAATCTTCATTCTTGCTATGGAATGAATTTTGAGTTTTGGGTTTGAATCTTGAATCAATGGATGGGTTTTGAATGGGTTTCATTAGATTAAATGATGTGTTAATGTTTGGAAATTGGGGGGGAAAGTTTAGAACATCAATTATCTCATTTTAGAGGCTTAAAATCGATTTGGGGCGAGTTGGGAGTGAGAAAGAGCAGTTTCGGCTGAAAAATCGTGTGCAGGCGCTCCGCGCGAGTTGTGGCGCAAGTTAACTAGCGCGGGAAGTAGCGCCAAAGGCTGTCAGTACCCCGCGCGCATTGTGGCACGAGTTAACTAGCGCGGGAGGTAGCGCCAAGCCCTGTCAGGTGTTTTCGGCTCTTGTTTCGCGTACTGTTTAAGGCTAAGGTTGGGGCATCGTCTAAGGGTTGTCTTAGGGATCTTTTGGGATGTAATTAGATAATTTAACACCGCTTTTATGACGTCTAATTCAGGTGTTCGGTTTGGGCTAAAGTGAGTTTCGGAGCGTGTGTCGATTTGCTAAAGCTAAGGTGAGTTCCCTTAACTCTTTTGGTGCAAATGAAATGTTTTGCTAAAATTTTCATAACTGAATATGGTATTGAATATGATGGCATGATTAAACACTTCGAAAATCTTTATTACATGATGTGGAAACGTTTATTAATGCATGAAAGTTGTTTATACGTTCTTTCCTACGTAAGCGTTGAATGCATGTTCTTGTGAGTTGTTGTTACGTGTGGGGTCAGGTTGCACAGTGGGGAGGTGAACCTCAGATTGTTGAGAATCCTTGGAGAGTTGATTGGACCGTGTGCCTCGAATCCGTTTCTTGTGCACACGGGTATGGCATCTACTAGGGGCCGTGAGGATCTACTGGGGGCCCCGAGTGTGGACATCACACGAGGTGATGGGAGTTGAGACCACTGTGTAATACCCTTATGTGGAGTCGAGCATTTAAATTGAAATTCCGTTTATTATTGTAACAGTTGAATGTTTTAAATTATTGTTTGTGTGGAATTGTTTTTAGAGAGGGAATTCACTAGGCCTCATGGTCTATCCCTCACTTTTCAAAAATTAAAACCATTTTCAGGTTAGAGTTTTGTTTGGGGTTTTGTCTAGAGAAGATGAAAAGAGGTGACGCTGTAAGAGAGAAGTAGTCTAGTGGTGGCTTGCAGTTCACCGTCGGGCTTCCTGTAGCATCTCAGTTGTGAAGGGGTTTATCCGCTGCGTACTTAGAGTTAGAATCGTTGTAATGTCTACAATTTTGGGACCGTTTTGGTTGTAACTTTATGAATTATGTTTTATGGATTTTGGGTTGTTACAAATGGTATCAGAGCCATAATTTAAGAGATTTAGGTGACCGGATGGGCCTAAACTTAAACTGTGGAGTAGAGGGAGACACAACTGAGATATAGGAAGCCAATAGGAAGACCTTAATTATAGGATATCTTGACAATGGTAGTGAGAACCCGTAAATTCAAAATCGCATATGGCCAATGCTATTATTAATTTATAGGTGCGTGGGAGTACTCAGCCTCTATTGTTGGGATGATTGGTGAGTGTGACAGGTGGTAGAAAGTTGTAACCTTGCAATTAATAGCAAAAGGCTGATGTGTAATGGGTGATCACATATAATGTGATGCTTTTAGCTTCTAGAAGAAGTGTTGTTCGGTATGTCAGTGAACCGACTAGGTGTATAATTCTTGGGATTCAAAGGGATGAATGGTTGGTTAAGGGCAAACTCCTAGTTTCTAGTGAGTCCCCGTTCTTGGTTTTTAGGTGTCGATCAGTTGGGATAGAAAGTGAGGACAATGTTGGAATCTTGAAAGCTTCAATTCAAGATCGGGTGCAGGAATCGAGTCTTTGACTCTTTAGTAAAGCGGTTTAGTGACAAGGATAATGAAGGAAAGATATCAGTGTTGTATTGAAGTATGCATAAGAGCAGAAGGTGAGATAGTTGGTCAATTGGGAAACCATGTGGAGTTGTCGATCAAGTGGGTTGGGAAGCACTCGTATAGCAGGTTGTTGCATGGGTGAGAAGGTGACCGTTGGTCAAAATAGAGTGTCAGTGATAAGTTGATGTGAATACAACTGTTGACCTTGTTAGAGTGAATAGCCTTCAATTGCATATCGAGTTTCATGCATTATGTCATTAAATGTGTTACATGAGTCCTTTCATGTTAAAATTACGTACGCATATAATGAATTTATCGTTTTGAAAATAAGTCAATGTGTGCAAGCGTGTGTTTAAAGAAAAAGACAAACTTGTTTACGTTGCACGATAAATTTTGAACTTAGTAATTTGTGAGTTATTTCACGCTTTTCCCATGTTGAGAGCATTTTCGTTGAGAAAAATCAAGGAAACGTCTAATTGCAAAGTTTTATAACCAAAATGAGTATTGACACGTTATTATCATTTAATGTTACTTTTTAGAGGTTTTTAGTTGCATCCATTAGCTATATAGATACAAATAACAATCCTCATTAACATAAAAATATATACGAACACTTATTTTAATATGAAGTAATAATAAATATAAAAACAAGGTTTCTAATTTGAGGTGAAATTTTGATTAGGGAATCATAGAGCCTCTTATTTAGGCAAATATTTAGTTTTATTGGGCGTGGAGCGAGTGTCGTGGTGTTTAATTTCTTTTTAGGGAAATTACATAAATCATCATCTATCTTTGATTAAATTGCAAAAACAATCCTCCTCATCAACGAATAATGATATGCATGGTCTTGTTTAGCCAAATATGGATATAGATCCGTTTGGTTCAACTTAATTACATTGTCTCGTGTTTAATTAGCAAACATAAATTTTGAGAACGAGAGAGGACGGGAGAGGGAGAGAGATCACTGCAACAAATTAAACTTGTTTTTTCAGATATTTTTATAAGACCTTTACAAACCTTTCTTATAAAAATTATTAATAGGGTACTTTACTTCTTAAGTCATATTAGGTTGTGTAACTTCGTTTTAACAACTTATGAATGTCATGATCGTTAGCAATACGTTGTCTCATGTTGTTTGAGAATTAGAACAACTGTTAGACACTTTTAAGTCCTTATTGTTAAGTTGATTTGGATCTTATTGAATTAATATATTACTTTGTGTATGAATCATTAATTACAAACGACATCAAAATGATTAAAGGTTGAGGTGTAAAAGATTGGACCGATGCATCTTCAAAGAAATATCGATTATGGGTGTACATTTTTATGTTTTGTATAAGTCATACGAGTACATCAAGAATTTTGTATAAGTTTGTAAATAACCTGTGTTATCTAGCGTCTTGCTAGTTTGGTTGGAATGAATCGTGCTTTTTGCTGTCCAAAAAAAAAGTCATACGAGTTCATCAAGAATTTATGTGGGAGATATCATAAATTATTGTTCTTTATCCCTTGTAAATTGAGCAATAGAAGTACTTCAGAGTTCACGTTATTTAAAGGTTAATTAAATGATTCGTATACTACTTCAGGCTTGAGATATATAATACATTGTTGGTATACAGCTAATATTCATATCATTCCATCACTAAACGAAAGACTTTTACCTATGAACTTTTTTCTGAAAAATCTGTCACTAAAAAGTGATTCGTCACAAAAGTTGGTGTGTAAGTTTTTTTTATGAGTGATGCAAATCAGTGACAAATTAGGATTATTTTGGGGATCCATGGGTATTTTCTCGAAAAACATCGGATTTTACTGAAACATTGATATTTTCTCGGTAATCACCGCCGAAAGTTTCCCTAGGTTGAATTTTGTGGTTAAAGTCATTCGTTTTGTAGTGTTTTTATTTGTAAGTAATTTATTCTTTTCAAATGTATAGTTTTTCATAATATATATTCCTTATCTAAAATAAGGTATTAACAAAATTGTATGTATGTTTAACCGGAACATAAACAAATATTAACGTTAACAACCTACATTGATAGAGTTTTTCATATTAGGGATTTTAATGTATATACTATAAACACAAGGAACCAAAATGTTAAATTCAAAATCGAACTTTTTATTAAAGGAACTCACAACAGTACTCAGGGACCGTTGCATGATGTTGAAACTGACCCCTCCATCATTTATATCTTCTCATCTGTCTTCATTCATTACCCTTACCTTCACCTCTTCCCTTTAAATCTCCCTCCACCTCTCTTCTTCTTCATCCGGCATCCGCCATTGTTATAATTATTCCTCCATTTCTTTCTCTGAAAAAACCCTTCTAAGATGCCACAAATCTTGCCGGATTTCTCATCCTCCGTCAAGCTTAAGTATGTAAAGCTTGGATATCAGTATCTCGTTAACCATATCCTCACATTCTTACTCATCCCCATCATCGCCGCCGTCGCCGTCCAACTCCTCCGTGTAGGACCGGAAGAACTCATCACCACCGTCAAATCCCTCCATATTGACCTTGTTCAAATACTATCCTCCGTTTTTCTCATACTCTTCATCTCAACCGTGTATTTCATGTCCAAACCAAGATCTATTTATCTCGTTGATTACACGTGCTACAAAGCTCCGATCACGTGCCGTGTTCCGTTCTCTACGTTCATGGAACACTCGAGGTTGATTTTGAAAGATAACCCTAAAAGCGTTGATTTCCAAATGAGGATTCTAGAACGTTCGGGGTTAGGTGAAGAGACGAGTTTACCCCCGGCGATTCATTACATCCCACCAAACCCTAATATGGAAGCTTCTAGAGGTGAAGCTGAACTTGTTATCTTCTCCGCTATTGATAATCTGTTTCAGAAAACTGGGTTGAAACCGAAAGATATCGATATTCTTATCGTCAACTGCAGCTTGTTTTCTCCGACGCCGTCGTTGTCGGCGATGGTGGTGAATAAGTATAAACTGAGAAGTAATATTAAAAGCTTTAATTTGTCCGGAATGGGATGCAGCGCTGGATTGATTTCCATAGATTTAGCAAGAGATTTACTTCAAGTTGTTCCGAATTCAAATGCCCTTGTTATTAGTACTGAAATTATTACTCCAAATTATTATCAAGGAAACGAACGAGCGATGCTTCTTCCCAATTGTCTTTTCCGAATGGGTGCCGCCGCTTTACTTTTATCGAACAAACGCCGTGAACGCAGCCGTGCAAAGTACAAACTCGTTCATGTTGTTCGAACTCATAAAGGTTCAGATGATCGAGCTTATAGATGTGTTTACGAACAAGAAGATCCTCAAGGACTCATGGGAATAAACTTATCGAAAGATCTCATGGTGATTGCTGCTGAAGCGTTGAAGTCAAACATAACGACGATTGGTCCGTTAGTTTTACCGGCGTCAGAGCAGCTTCTTTTTCTTTTCACTCTCATCGGTCGGAAAATCTTCAATCCGAAATGGAAACCCTACATTCCGGACTTTAAACTCGCGTTTGAACACTTCTGTATTCACGCCGGTGGAAGGGCGGTGATCGATGAGCTTCAGAAGAATCTTCAGTTGTCGGCGGAGCATGTTGAAGCTTCTCGGATGACGTTGCACCGGTTCGGTAATACGTCGTCGTCTTCGTTATGGTATGAACTGAGTTATATTGAGTCAAAAGGGAGGATGAAGAAAGGTGATAGGGTTTGGCAAATAGCGTTTGGAAGCGGGTTTAAGTGTAACAGTGCTGTTTGGAAGTGTAACCGGAGTATTAAAACTCCGACCGGTGGGCCGTGGGAGGATTGCATTGATCGGTACCCGGTGCACATCCCGGAGGTCGTCAAGCTGTGAATTTATTACTGTGTTAGAGAAAAGAAAAATAAAACAATTTCAAAGTTATTGTGTTTTTTTTTATAATTAATTTTCTCTTTTATTTTTCTTTTTGAATATTTGTGCAGAATTCAAAATTCTGGAAGTGTAAAACAAGATTTGATGTGTTATATATGTAAACAACTATATATGTTGTGTATCATTTTATACTTTTTGGGTTTTAGTGGCTGCATCTGGACAGCCGCCCTTGGGGTCTGTTTTGCGGTGCTTGGTCTGCCGTCTGTGTGCCGGTTCGCTCCTGCGAACTTAAGTGCGTTCGTCTTGGTCGGGTCGGTTTCTTTTGTGTTTTGTGTTGTTTCGTGTTCGGCCGCTTCGGCTCTTGTGGTTTGTTGTTGTTAGGGCATCCACAATGGTAAACCCATTCCAAAGACTTGATCAAAATAAATTATATTAAAAAAATAGTGGGTCCCACCAAAGACTTGAAAGACTTGAAGTTGCCTCTCACAACACTTCTTCAAACGACTTGAGGTTTCTCAACCCTTTGATAAATAAACCCATCATCAAGTCATGACTCCAATCATCAACCCATGTTCAAGTCATTTTCTCAACCATTGGAGATGCTCTTACCATTTGGTTTTGTGGTTGGTATTAAAATGCTTTGCCTTTCAAGAAAAATATTAACTTTACATAGTGTTTTTGTTTTTTTGATATGTTAATTTTATATTTCCTAGTTATTTCATTCATTTAATTGTCACATTTTTTTAATTCATCTCATAAATTTATCATGATTTATCTTATTCACTTATCATAAAATTTTTCATTCACTTACAATAATTTTCTCATTTACTTAATTATCACATTCATATATAATTTATTTTATTTCTTCTAATATTCAAAATTTTCAATTTTAATTCTTTTTTTTCTGCAAATAAATCATACTCATATCACAAATTGAATCTTGCAACAAGAAAAACATGTATGAAACATTAAACAAAAACATTGTTTCATCCATGAAAATCTGTTTAAACTTTTTTAATTATCTTATTCATTTTTTGGTTTCATTTATGAACTTTGTTTAAATTTATTAATTATTTCATTCACTTTCTTGTTTTATTTAAGAATTTTGATAAAATTTTTGGAACAACCAAAGTTCACAGAAAAAAATAAAAAAAATAAATTCCAAAATAACCAAATTTAAGGAATAATTGGAATTAAAATTAAATCTAAAAGATTAATGGAGTTATACCCTAATTTAAGGTATACGAGAATAATCTAATTTAAAAAATAACTAAATTTATCTTCCAAAAGTAAGACATGATTTGTTCCTAGCTTTTCCTTCGGTTAAATTCATTTAATTTTGTTCTTTTTTTATTACTTTATAACCTATAATTTAATCGTAAGTTAATTATAACACTAATTAATAAGGCATTGTTTGGCAAAAAAAGCTAGCTTATAAGCTATGTACATGTTTCGATGACCATAAGCTAGCTTTTCAAAGCGCTAGTCAAGATAGCGTTTCATGAGATTTTCATCTTTTGATTTTTTTTCTTTCAAAAATACCCTCAATTATATAATTATTATTTTTTTATTATTTTTTTAATATGTCATTTTTAGTCATTTTACACGCTTATAAGCTAGTTTTGTCAAACGTGACTTTTTCATCAGCTAGCTTATCAGCTACTAGCTAGCTTATAAGTCAACAACTAGCTTATCAGCTAGTTTGCCAAACATAGACTAAGTTAACATATAATATTTTAATTCCATACATTAATTATTTTGTTAAAATTACCAAAGTAAGTAAGACAAGTTTAAAAAAATATGGATTGTAGTGTTTAAATTTAAATTTAGTTAGAGCATGATGTCAAAATCTAAAAAAATTACTTTTATTTCTAATGCATTCTTTATTTTAAGGAATATAAGATGAATTATATTACTGAAATATCCCATACATATTATAAAATACTTTTTTATAAACATTATTTAATTCAATGATTCTTATCAGTAGCAATAATTAAAATCAATTTTTTCATAAGCAATTCTTTTTTTTTAGGTTTTTATAAGTTGGAAATTATCATCATCTCTTTTTATTTTCTTTATTATGGGAAACTCAGGGAGAAAACAAAAATTCTTAAAATATCTATATATACTATATTATAAAATATTTATATATGAAAAATATTAAAAACAATCCCTAAAGTTTTATGTACCGCTATTTAATACTAATTACTTAAAATCTCTTAAAAACAACTAATGAAACTTTATGTACCGATTTTAATGCTAATAACTTGATTAAATATACTTATCTCTAACAATTTTTAAATCCTTAAATCGTGGACTTTTGTTTATTAATTTTTATCTCTAACACTTTCAAAAATTTTCAAATCATGAACTCCTTAAAAACCGTCATTCTTTAAACAATTTATAAAAAAACATGACCGTTTTCTTAAAACGACACATTAAAATATATAAATTAAAACATTAAAATCGAGATATATCGCGCTACATTGTACGAGTAGACTTCTAGAAGGATCAAGTGCCTTCTTACCGCTGTGTTCTCGATTTCTTTTGCAAAGGAATGGGAAGGAAAAGTGGGAATAAAGAAAAAATCCCTGTGTTGTTGAGTTATTTCAGGAAGCAAATGAAAGGAAAAATAAGGAGACTATAGTTGATTTTTGTTTGTAAAAGTTTCCTCCCAAATATAGGAGGAAAGAATAGAAAAGACACTAAAATTATTTAAGTTTTTTCATAAAATTATTCATTTACCCATTAATTATAATTCGTAGTAAAATAAAGAGAATTTAATTAAAATACCCAAAGTTTGACTTTGACTTGCCGAAATACCCATTTCTCTTTCGAATTTGCCGAAATACCCATTTTCCCACGAAAAATCCTGCGATCGCGGGACCCACAACGACGTGGCACCACGTGGCACGATGTGGCACCATCTTTGGCCAAATCTCCCGCTATGCCCCCTCAAGATACCCCGCGGCTGCAACATTCCCCCCCCCCCCAAGTTTGCCCGCGGGACCACTTTTGGCCCCTGTCCCGCGATCTGATCCCGCGGTAGTCCCGCGATTTTACTATATTTGCAGTTTTGGCCCCTCTAGTTTGGGGCAAATTAAAAAAGCATAAATGGTCCCTATAGTTTTTTTAGGTTATCATTTTATGTAGTTGAGGTTTTTAATGTATTGTTTCTATTCCATTTTAATGTATTTAATATAGAAATTAATTAAAGAAAATATTTTCCCCATTTTAAGTTATTTAATAAGGAAATTAATTAAAAGATCAGTTATTGCAAATCATCTTCCCAAACGAAACGGATACAGTTCAGGTAAACAAACACTACTACAAATTTAGTCTATTGCGACGACAAAAGTCGTTGCTAAAGATCAATATTGATCTTTAGCAACGACAAACGTCGTCGCAATAGACTACATTTGTTGTAGTGAAAGGAATCTATGACTGGAATGCGTCCTGGATTCCGGTGATGAAGGTAACATTTTCCTTGATGACGTCCTCCATTCCCGTGTAGTCGTCTTCGATTTCTTGTAATTCCCCTTCTACTTCCTTAATCTGTCGTTTGCACCTCCCGAACGTGAGCCCTAGTCATGGCCAGTTCTCGTTTCTTCTCCGCTAGATACTCCATTTTCCCCTGCTGAATCCCCCTGTTATGGTTCCACATACCTTTTACCTTTTCGATATTGACGTTCGCCTTATCAATGGATTTTTGCACTAAGGGAGTAATTCGTTGACTTTGTGGAAGACCCGTTGGCTGGGTACAATGATACATTGGTGGGGTAATTCTGTCATTATTGAAGTGGTAAATCTCGCATGCCATCTCCCAGTCTTCTTCCTCCTCAGCCGTGAATGGATAATCGGCCGCAGTTCGCCCATAGTTTCTCCACTCCTCGTCTGTTTCTGGTACCTTCCAGGTACTCCGGCGAGCTCCATCGTTCAGTGGTTGGTAGGCTGCTGTACGTGAAGTTCCAGCCCCATTCGCCGACCTGTTCCCCCTTGATCTTGAACCTCCAGCCACAGTGTTAAGAAAAGCGAGAGAATGTTTGTAAACGATGTAAAAGAATGTATAAAAGATAGATAACAAGTTGTGAATTACTACTTCATCATGCCATCTATTTATAGCCGTGAAAATGTATGTTCTTCATCAGGGATGTGGATATGGTCAAAGATTTCGTCTGAAAAGATGCCTGCATGATTCATCTGAATAGTTCACTGCAAGATTCGTCTGAAAAGAGCCTGTAAGATTCGACTGAAAAAGTAACTGCAAGATTCGTCTGCAAAAGGAAGTCTGCTCATGAATAAAGGTCTTTCAATAGGCTGAAAAGTAGTCTTTAAGTAGTCTAAGGATTAATGCACATGTGAATCAAGAAATAAATGATTGTTCATCCAATAATCTCTGTATTAGGATTACCACAAGTTTCATAAACCTACTTACTAGGTGTTGGAAAAATTTAGTAAAAATATGGTTTTTACTAAACTTTGGACACATTTAAATATATATATATATATATATATGTGTGTGTGTGTTATATTTAACTAACTCTTAGTGGGTTTATGTTCTCCTATATGAGAGCTTCGAAACGATATATAATGCGTCCAAAACGGAGTATGTGTGAATGAGATATCGATACTCAAAGTTGAGTAATTGGATGAAATTAGCAAAAACCAAATAGGTGTGGGAATGTGTCCCACATAGGAAGAGAGAGTAAAGTGTTGCATGTTTTTACTGTTTTTGTCACACTTTTTAGGCTTCAAGTATTCATATGTGCAATACTTTAACAAAATAATAAACAAAATTATAACTTCAAGTTAAATAATTTAACAAAATAAGTTAACACTAAAAATAACAATCATTAATGTTACATAAACAACCTAATCATCTTTCCGTGGAACACAATGCCCATAAATGGTCTCCGCCATATGTATGCGAAAGTCCGCGACCTCTTGTTCGGTGCGGGAAGTGTGTAAATCTACCACATCGTCTGAAATCAAGATGCTGACATTACGGCATACCCAGACACCGCAATCCGCATTCATCCCTTGCTGTTGTGGTGCATTCTTGGCGAACTTGTGACGGAAGTGCACTGACTTTTCGCGACGGTCCACATCCCCGAGCAGACTAAAGAACCCCGACAGCTGATCTTTAAATATGGCAAGACGCTCATGCAAAGCGTCTGTGAAGAGACTGCCAGGGTCGCTGTCATATATGATCATCAACATACGTGGAAGATCAAACACTCCGAGCACCCAATGTTTAGGATGAATGCATATAGGGATGTACACCTGAAATATTACAATATTAGACAACTTAGTTAGCAATCAAACAACTTAAATAAAATAAGAGTAAAACGATTTACATACAGTATCGAGGTACCGCCAAGAAACCCCTTCCACACCGTTGCATGAGTTAGCCACGGAGGCGGGACCTTAATGTGGAAGGACCATGAACGGAAAGAAAGAAGTGTGCATGATGGTCCACCTCGTGTCTGGTTGTCGGGAACGTAGGAGCATGGAGACCCAACAATCCATATGCTATACACAAAAAATATATGGTTAGACATGTAATATAAATATATTTGATTATATAACTATAGGTAAACTTCAATACTAACCACATCCTCTAAATCAGACAGCAAAGGGTCAACTGCCAGCAATACTTGGAAAAACGAGGGGGTAATGTCCAGGTTGATGAAAGGGATGAATATCAGGCGGGGGAGGTCACCAGTCTAGCACAGGTTCAATATCTCTGAGGCCGGAAGACGCTCCGTTGAAGCCATCTTTCCCTTTCCCGCTTTCTTTCCCGCCTTCTTTCCCGCTCCCTTTCCTGTCACCTTTGGCCTGGCTCTCTTTTCAAGGGGCGGTGTGGTAGATCCTTCTCGGCCAAATAGTGGGCTACCGAACCATGATGAAGCTTTCCTATTCCGCTTCGGCCTATCAGGTTCTACCACATCCATCGGGTTAAATTCCGGTTCCGAGAAGTGGTCCGTGAGAATTTCCGAGCACCGCAAGTCCTCTCCCGACCCCATCGACTGAAAATTAACTTATTAGATGTTTTAAGTACAATTTCATCATGTTCACAATTAAACCAAAACTACCAAAATAACTTACAGTCATAGTATGTGGTGGCGGTGTGACGTACGACGGCCCCGCCATGTCCGGCCTGTAAAAGTCTGTCTGCGGTATTCTAAGGAGGTCCGTGAATGATGAGGTGCCGAACGTCGACGTTGGGTGTGTATAACCCCCTGCCTCCATCATCCCAGTCCGCATGACATAATTCATTTTAACAGTTACAAACCTAGGAACGAATATATAACTACATTGGTTATTCAGTGTGACTTACACCCTCCGAGAATGACGAATAGGATGTGGTGCCAAACGGCGTCGGTGCCCCCTGTCCGAATGGAGCGGAGATAGGCATCGTACCCGACAGCTAAAACAAATATGGAACGTAATATTAATATACAAACTAAAAGATCATGGCCGACAAATTAAGTTAAACACTAACCTGAACAGCGCGAAACTGTCTGACGAATGCCTCCAGATCGTTTAAACATGTGTCTACAGGCCCGTGGACGTAGTCCCACAGCTCCTCATGACTGCCACGAAATGGCCAGTAGACGTGTGTCGGATCTTGATGGGAGGAGGAAGGGGGTGCCTCATATCGATCGGAAGTGGGCGGCTGATATCGATCGGAAGGGGGCAGCTGATAGGAGGAGAAAGGGGGCGCCTCATAGGAGGAGAAAGGGGGCGGCCTCGCGTCGTCTTCCTCATCTTCGTCAGATGAGGAACTAGACCCAGATGTGGAAGGAGAGGAACGCTGGGCCCTCTGATGTCGTGCCTCATCTCTATCGATAAAGGTCACGCTGTTTCTCTACCAAGGCGTGTCCCTCTCGGTATCCATAGCTACAATGTTTACGAGAGGCGCATACGCCTGCTAAATATATGGTAAAACACAAAAACTTAATAACAGGGAATAACGTAGGAAACATTGTAAACATAGTGAAAGAACTTACGGTGCTTGCCCGACCGAAGAACGCAAGGCAATTGTTCCTATTAAGGTTAACAACCCTGTCCCAACGGGTTCCCCTAATCAACCTGTCGGTGCGCATGGTGAAACTGGAACGGGCGATGGGAAACATCTCCAAGATCCATATCTGGAATTACACAAGAAAAGCAAGTACGTAAAAAGGAAAGCCAAACAGTCTGTATGTATTATTGTTTATGTTATATACTACTTATCTAACCTTGAAGGCGTATGTGAATCCACCAAGAGCCATCTTCGCATGTATGTCGACGCGTCTGGCGATAGCTCGGTGCATTTATCTGTAGGTATATGTCAAGATGTGGCTACCCCACGGATACCTGCTAAACAAACACAAATCCTGGATGGCCATAAGGACCTTCTCGGAAGCATACTGGATCCACTCACGGCCCATGAAGCCCATCTCCACCGTCACCACCAAGCATACACGGACAACACCCTCGTCGCTAAGGGCAGAAAGACGGACACCATCTTTCATCGTGTCCACGACTGTCCTCAACCTCAAAGGAGATGGTGGCACGTCAGGCCAAACCCTACTAACCCAAGTAATGTGTGATAACAGAGGAAGGGGGGTTCGTCTCCAAAAAGTAGTCCTATAATAAGACAGAACTCGTGACGGCCAAACCGCATATCATGCCCGAAGACATAAAAAAACTTCTCGTCCTCATCACCATTGTCGACCTTGACCTCCAGCTGTAGAAACATGTGGACTAGCATGGGGTCGCCACCGCTCATGGTAAGATCCAGCCATGGACCGAAAGGTGTCCCTCTAAAGATCTTATCAACCGCACGTACCCGATCTCCTAAACTGGCGAAGCGCTGTCTCATCTCTACGATGAACGAAACGCGACACCTTAACGTCAAGTCGATCGTTAGAAAATTGCGCTGCATAGAAAATTCACGGACGTTATTGTTGGGTCACTTAAGATTTGAAGATGACCTCAGTCTCTCAATTTTACACAGTTCATACTTAGAATAATTTCTAGGTTCTTTACAAGCAGTTTAATTGTATAAAAATGTTCGGTGAAGTCGAAGATCAACCGAAGAAACAAAGTAGAAGTATATCTTCAAGGCGGATTGAAGATAGATTTCTCAACCAAAGATTAAGCTGCTACTTGGGACGTCCTAAGGTTTTAGGCCAGTACAAGGTCCTAAGGTTTCAGGCCAGTACAAGGTCCTAAGGTTTTAGGCCAGTACACTTGAAGAGCAAGGAAAATCTTGAAGACTTGATCGGTAGGATCTCTTGAAGATGTTAAAGACTTGATCTCCAGGATCTCTTAAAGATGTTGAAGATATGATCGGCAGGATATGTTGAAGTCATGATCGGCAGAGAATTCCTTAAGAAAGAATTCTTGAAGATATCCTTGAAGACATCCTAGGCCAACAGTTTACAACAGGTATATTCAGCTTTATCTACAAAATATATTTGGGATATCCTGCAATGACAATGTTATAATCCGAGGATCAGAAAAAGGATCTTTGTATTTGTTATCTTTTTTAAGAAAGCTCAACTTCAACAACAGGTCAAGGCTTCAAGACAAACATACAAAAACAAAAGTACATCCAGTACTTTTCAGAAGTAGCTGCTTCCATCCTGCCATCCAAGCCCTGCTTGACAAGTGTCCATGCATTTAATGCATGAGGCACTATATAAAGAGGTCTTCTCCTTCCTTGCAAAATCACCAGTTTACAAACTCTCTCAAGCTTTCAAGTGCTGGCATTACTCTCTCTCAGAAGTTCATTTGTTTTCTAAGTGTTTTACAACTGTTCTTATTCTCTGTGTGACTTTGTGTTAGATTGTTTAAGCAGATTTTATCTGTTTTGTTTCGCAATAATCTTTAAGTTTTCTGTGTGTAATTCTTGATTTTAAATCAATAAAGAATTAATTAAGTGAAAAAATTTGTGTATTGTATTCAACCCCCCTTCTACAATACTTGTTTACCATTGCTATTCCATAGCTGGGACCAACAAGTGGTATCAGAGCAGTCAGCTTAATCTAATAAGCTTGATCTGATCTGCGATGGCTTCATCTTCTTCTTTAAACAATGTTTCTTCTCAAAACTCAAATGCTGGATCATACGAAAATGGCTCCATAGCCAAACCACCAAAGTTTAACCCTAATAACTTCTCTCTGTGGAAAAGTCGTATGATGCTCTTTCTAGAAGGAGTTGACAGCAGATATCCTACTATACTCCATGAAGGACCTATTGTCCCAAGAGTTTGGGATCGTTATAATGCCAAAAATAAAGATGAGGATGGTGATGATTCTTCTTCTGATGAGGAAGAACGAACACCAGCTACTGGGAGATACATTGTAAAGGACCCCAGTAAGTACACTAATGAAGACAAGCGTCTTGTAGCTCTTGACACTAAAGTCAGAGCCATCATTGCCCTCTCTTTGCCTGATGAAGTTTATCACTCTCTTGTAAACGTTTCTACTGCTAAAGAAATGTGGTCTACTCTGTGTGTTCTTTATGAAGGAACTTCTGAAGTGAAAAAGAGCAGAAAAATCGCTCTTGTTAGAAAATATGAACTGTTTGCTCATGAAAAAGGAGAATCGCTTTCTGATTACTATAACCGTTTTAACAGTCTGCTTAATGATCTTAAGCTGTTGGGTCGCATTTATGACAATGAGGAAGTCTTATGCAAATTTATGAATTGTCTTCCTGAGTTCTGGGAAAACATCTGCACATTCATTAAGACAACCAATGATCTTGATCATATGCCTCTTACAGCTCTTTATGGTACTCTCTTTAACTTTGAGCAAACCAAGCTCCAAAGGAAGTCTGTCATTAAAGATATCAAAAGCTCTTCCCTAGCTCTTGTAAGTGACTCTTCCAAAAGATCTGTGTGCATTCCTAGAATTACATATCCTTCTGATTCTGACCATGATAGTCAAGAAGATACCAATGATCATTCGGAGGCATATCTTAGTGATGCTGATGATGAAGGTGAGGAAACCCCCGTTGACCAACTGATAGATGGCATAGCCATGCTGGCAGGTTACTCTAAACCTAGATCCCGTTTCTCCTCTAGTAAATATAAATTTTCTAGAAAATCTTCTCAAAATTTCCCCAAGCACTCTTCAACTGATAAATCAAATGAGGAATGCTTTAAATGTGGGAAGAAAGGTCACTTTGCCTCTGAGTGCAGAAGCAAGCTTTCTGAAAAATCAAAGAACTCTTTATCTAGTCGTCCCTTTTCAAAATCTAACAGATCCAGACCCGATTCAAATCACTCCTCTTCTCAGAGATCTGGCCAACCTGGTTCCTCTGTGAACTCTGACCGTGCTGAAAAGTACAAGGCTAAATACAAAAGAGAAAAGGAGAGAAATGAACTTCTTTCAAAAAGGGAACGGGTCTGCTGGCGGAGTATCATGACTTGGTAGATGAACCCACATCTGACAGTGATAAGGACATGGCCAATATTTGTTTCATGGCAAAGATTGATGACATCAATGACTGTGAGGAAACTCCTTCCATTCTTGCTCTAGTCTCGACAGGATGCTCTTCCTCATCCACTCAGGTACATCCCTTTCACTCTCTTACTGATGCTGAAAAAATTGAAGCATTTGATTCTTTAACTGTTGACTTCCATGATGCTAAAGATGCTAAGAAAAAGGCAAATGCTCAGATAAAATATCTTTCTTCTCAACTTCAAATCTGTCTTTCTCAACTAAAACATTTTGACAAAATCAAAGCTGAGCTTGAAGATCTGAAAACCATAAACTTCACACTTGCTAAAGAGAAAAATAAGTTGTTCAAAAGACTTAAAGAGGAACAAGAAACTGTGAAAAAGTGGACTAACTCTTCTAAGAATTTAGAAAAGATTTTTAAAGACCAAATGAACTGTGGTGACAAATCTGGACTTGGATTTGGCAAAATGGACATTGACTCTTCCTCAACTGTTCATGCTTCCACTTCCCCTATGCTTCCTCCATTCAATGAGTCCTCTGAACACCATTCAAGTGATACTCATTCAATGAATTCTGTTGATCTTTCTGAAGCCTTAAAGTTTGGGATGTTCATTAAAGCTAAAGGTGATGCCTCAACTTCTAAAGTTGAAGAAGCCCAAGGTTCTAATGACTTTCCTAAACCTGTTCATGAACTGATGAAATCCCTACACATATATGAAGCCTCTTCCTCTGAACCTAAGCCTTCAAAGATCCTAAAGAGAGAACCTCAACCTCTTCCAAACAGATTTTCCACTTCTGACAAAGGGAAATCAGTTGCCGAGTTCCATCCCAAAAGAAAAACTCCAAAGAAATATTCTGGTAACTCTTCCAGTTTTCCCATTCCTCGATCCGTGCTTTTGAAAAAGTCAGATTCCAAAGAATCCTGTCACTCACCAACTCTCATCCCTTACAAAGGAATCATAGGAACCACACCTCTTGGTTCATCCTCTTCAGCCAAGATCATAAAAATCAATGCGAAAGGTCAAAACAAGGAAAGTGGTAATAATGTTAAAAAGGTTTTTATCTATAGAAAATGCTATAACTGTGGTGACACTTTTCATATGGCTAAAGATTGTCCTCTTGAGAGAATGGACAGGAACTCATCTAAAGATCTCTCTGTTTCTTCTTCTCACCCAAAAGGACCCATCTCCAAATGGGTACCAAAGAACTAATTCTTCTGTGACTGCAGGTTTATAGACATCAACATATCTGGTATCTGGATAGTGGATGTTCACGTCATATGACTGGAAACATATCTCTTCTTGTTAACTTCGTGTCAGCTAAAGGTCCATCTGTTATCTTTGGCGATAATTCTCGTGGCAGTACTAAAGGCTACGGAACTCTCTCAAATGGTTCCGTCACCTTTAATAAAGTAGCGTACGTTGAAGGCTTGATGCACAACCTCTTAAGCATAAGCCAGCTGTGTGACCTCGTCTATAAAGTAATCTTTGAACTGTCCATTTGCACGGTGGTTGACAAAGACATGAAAGCTGTATTTTCCGGGTACCGAAAAGAAAATGTCTATGTTATAGACATGGGACAGAGTTAATCTTTTGGATCAAACATCTGTTTTGTCTCTGAAAACTCTGCTAAAATCAGTTGGCTTTGGCACAAGCGTCTCTCTCACCTCAACTTCAAAACCTTGAACTCTCTCTCTTCTAAAGAGCTCGTGTCTGGTATGCCAAAGCTAACCTTTGTGAAAGAAAAGCTGTGTGCTGCTTGTGAGAAGGGAAAGCTCACAAAATCTTCATTCAAGTCCAAGCAATGCTTCTCCATTTCTCAACCTCTTCAGATGCTGCACATGGATCTGTGTGGACCAGTCAGCACTCCAAGCCTTGGTGGAAGAAGGTACATTCTTGTTATTATTGATGAGTTTACACGCTACACTTGGGTATTTTTTCTCAGGTACAAAAGTGATGCTTCTGAAGAAATCATAAAGTTCATCAAAAGATCTGAAGTGATGAATGGGCAGCTGGTGAGATCTGTGAGAAGTGACAACGGCACTGATAAAAAACAGTGTGTTGGATGACTTCTTCAATGAAAAGGGCATATCTCAGAATTTTTCGGCTGTTCGGACTCCACAACAAAATGGTGTGGTAGAGAGAAAGAACAGGACGCTGTGTGAAGCTGCCAGATCCATGCTGAGTGAATCTCACCTGCCGACCTACTTTTGGGCTGAAGCAATTAATACTGCATGCTTTACCCATAATAGGTCCATCATTGTAAAAAGGCATAATAAGACTCCCTATGAAGTCTTTTATGGTAGAAAACCAAACATCAGTTTTCTTCATGTCTTTGGGTGTGTCTGCTACATTTTGAATGACAGAGAAAACTTGGGCAAGTTTGATCCTAAAGCAGACGAAGGCATCTTCATGGGTTATTCTCTCACCTCCAAAGCATACAAGGTCTACAACCTTCGGAGAAAATGTATTGATGAATCAATACATGTCAAGTTTGATGACCTCAAGGTATCATCTCTCTCCTCAGATGACGATGAATTAAATAGTTGGATCACCTCTTGCATTGGTGATGCTTCTCCTTCTCCACCTAACCCAACTATTCCCATACCTTCTCCTAAAAATCCCACCTCTCAAGATAATAATCCTTCCTCATCCTCACACCTGTTAGGGCAAGTTTTATATGTTGATTTAAAGTTCAAGGGTGTAATTTGTATTTGTTTAAACATAGTCCATAGTGAATGGGCCGTGGGCTTGTTTCCACGGGCCCAGCATATATAATGTACAATTAGCTTAGAAAATAGCTAGTTGTCTCATTTAGCTTTTCAGTACTGTAACGATTATTCTCTGAATCAAATAGCTAAGTGGGCAGCCTTTGTGATTAGTTTATCTGTTCATATATCGTAATCACATAAAAACGATTGTTGCACGGATCTGGATCCTACAATTGGTATCAGAGCAGACGGATGGATTGATTCTAAGGTTTGAATTCATCAAATTCTGGTTAGTTTGACTTTCACTCGTCTGACTTTTTCTTGAATTCTTGACTTTTTGATTCAATCAAAATCAGTTGTTTTTGTTTATTGGGTTGTGTTAGAATTATCATTATAAGAGTTTCTGCAAAATTTCACATCCTAATTCGTTCGTTTGATTGATCAATTTTGCAAATCAAGTTCAAAACTTTTGGTTGTGTTCTTACTCAAAAATCCGATTTTTGATACCAAAAAGTGTTGTTTTTGCTCTAAAATCGATTGGGTTAGTGTTGTTTTGTGCTTGGGATTGTTTCTAACCTTTCAGGAACACATTAGAGTAACCCTAGTTGAATTTTAGATCGATTTGAACAAAACAGCCGCAGTGTCCGGACACAACAGCCGCATTTTCCGGACAGATCAAGGTGTCCGGACGTTTGTGGTTCCATCCGGACAAGTCAGTCATCCGGGTAAGTCAATCATCCGGGTAAGTCAATCATCCGGGTAAGTTTTTCAAATCTCTATCTTTCCGGGTAATCTAGTTCCGGACAACTCAAAGTTTCCGGAATTCGTTTTATCCGGAAATCCTCATTTACCCGGAATCATCGTAGTATCCGGACACATCATTCTTTCCAGAAACTTCAAAGTACCCGGAAATTCCATAATTTTACGGACTCTATTGTATCCGGTAAAGTCTTGCTTATCCGGTTAATTCCATCCGGTATCTTTAGAGCATCCGGTAACCTTGGTTATCCGGACAACTCAAGATATCCGGACAACTCTACATTATCCGGACAACTCTGCATTCTTGAACTGTTTTTTCGTAAATCTAGTCCAGATACTTCCTGATCAGACCCTTACTTGGATTCCTATCCAGTAAGACCACTGTAGTCCACTTTAGAATCTTAGAATCTTAGACCCTTACTTGCGTTAGGATATCACTCTTAGAATCTTGCGTTAGGTTCTCATTTCGAATCAATATATCCGTCTGACGATCACTCCGTTGCAACCAAAGATGTCTGCTTCTCGTGACGCTCTCGCCATTGGTACCGACACCAAACCTCCATGCCTATACCCAAACGAGTACAGTCAATGGCGCGACAGATTCATGATTTTCATTGAATCAAAGGACAACTATGAGTTCATCAAGCAAGCTCTTGAAGAAGGTCCTATCGCGCCACCAATGAAGGATATTGAAGCCGCTGAAGGTGTTGAACCCAAGAAAGAGAAAAAGACCCTTGCCGAAATGTCAGAGTTTGAAAGAGGGAGGATAGAAGGGGAGAAACAGGCGAAGAGATATTTGGTGCAAGCTCTTCCCAACTCGACCTACACTGCCATCGACAGCTACAAAGACACGGCTAAAGGCATGTGGGACCAGGTAGCCAAAATGATGCGTGGGAGTGCAGTTGGAAACCAGCTGAAGATCAATACTGCTATAACCAAGTTCGATGGTTTCAAGCAGCGTCCTGGCGAGACTCTTACTCAGGCTTATGAACGTTTCTGCTCTCTACTCAATGAGCTGAACAAGAATGGGATAGTTCGGTCAAACACGGAGAATGCTCTCAAGTTCCTCAACAACCTCTTACCCGAATGGAAAGTTTTTGCATCTCATGTCAGGCATATGAAAGTTCAGGATCTATTCTTACAATCAAATATGAACAATTAAGATCGTATTCACAGCAACTGGTCATATGATTTATTAACAATCTGTGAATTACAAGATATTACAATGAATTTCTCTCTCAATAGATCTAACAATTTATGCGTAAAGAGTTATCCGAAAAGTTAGCCCAAAAGATTCAGTTAGCTACAGTTGCTAACTCCTATATATACTGTAGAGAATAGCTAAAGCTACAGTACATATGAGAAACAGACTAATAGAACAATTACATGTGTCCTAATTAGTAGCTGAATATAACAGATAATATCCCAAGATATGAATTCTGAACATACTTCTGAATAAGCGCTTCAGAACATTTGTCTTCATAGTCAGAAGTTCTGAGTCTCCTACTCAGAACTCTGAACCTTCTAGTCAGAATCCAACACTTAGAATCTTTTTGAGATTTCTCACTCAGAACTTCTGAGTCTTCTACTCAGAACTTCTGAGTCTTCTTTAGTCTTCTTACTCAGAACTCAACACTTGTGTTTTTGACAAAACTCTAGACCTAACAGCATAACAACCTGATTGAAAGAATCGGCATAAATGAACTCTACGAGACACTTCTTCAAGATGAAGATGAAGTGAATGAGCTACTTGCCGAGAAGAAGACTGAACCCAAGCCTGTAGCTGATCCTATTGCTCTTATTTCCACCAACAAGGGAAGACCTTCGAGTCGACACACCGAACGGGCTCAAAAGCATAATTCTTCTGATTCTGAACCGGAAGAGAAGAAAGATGAAGATTCTGATAGTGAAGTAAACGACTTCATGAAAGCCATTGCCCTCCTGACAAAGACCTTCAAGAAACAACAGTTTTACAAGAAACCAACGTCTAATGGTCAGCGCTACTCCACTTCTGCCAACAAGCGTCATGACTACAAAGACAAACATGAAGGTAAGAAGAAGGTCGATGAGCAAGATCAGACTGAGAAGAAGGACAAGACTGAGAAAGTTGACCGCAAGAAGAAAGATGAGCCCGTGAAATGCTATAATTGTGGGAAACTTGGTCACTTTGCCAAAGATTGCCGCCAGCCTACAGTAAAGAATGTCCACTACTACGAGGCCATGCTAGCTTTAGCAAAACAAAAGGCGACTGGAGAAGCAATGTTCGCTGAGGATGATTACTGGCTGCAAAGATCTGATAATGAAGATGAAGATGAAGTTGCTAATGCTTTCATGGGATATCATTCCTCCACTGATGAGGAAACCGCAACTGCACTTGCAAATCAGGTATGTGAATCTTGTCAACCAGATTTTTTGAATGCTATGCAATCATTTTATGGTCAGGCTGAATCCTTTAAGGCCACTTCTAAAGAACAAAAGCTTGAAATTAAAACTCTAACAGAAAAGCTTAATGTTCAAACGAAGTTAACTGAAAAGTATAAGTCTGAAAATGCTGATTTAAAAGATAAATGCAAAATCCTTTCATTAGCACCCAAAGACTTAAGGGCCAAAATATCTGAACTCCAACGTCAGCTTGATCAGTGCTTGAATGAGAAAGAAGACATTATTTATCAATGTTCTTCCCTTCAAGTTCAACACAAGGAGTATGTGGCTAAAATCCTAAACCTTGAAACCAAACTCCACCAAAGGGGACAAACAGATCAAACCATTTTCCTGAACAAACCCAAAGAGTTCACGTATTTCAACAAAGAGTGGGGAATCGGATATGATAATCCCCACTATTTAAAAAAGGGAAGATGGCATGTACCCATTCTATATGACTTTGCCTGTTATGGTTTATCTACAAAGTACCCGGAGTACAAAATCAAGTGGACTGGTCCTCTAGATCCTGAGAAGGAAGAGGAAACCGAGGAATATAAACGCAAACACAAACAAGGAATACAACTTCCATTTTGTTATGAGCCTTTAAATTATTCTTATAAAAAGGACAAAAAGTACCTCTCCAATGACTACTTCGACCCTTACAAGGTTGCTACGCCCAAGGATTCCTCCAAGAAGGATGAGGACCAAGCAACCGCAACCAAGTCTGAGACGGATGAGTTTAAACTCTATGTTCCCCCTCTCATCTTGGAAGCAAAGATAGTCGAGTTGGAGCAGTCATTAGAAAAGGAAAGGTCCAATTTTCAAATGGAAAAGCAAGCTTTACTTGAAAAACTTGAGAATCAACAACCGGTCAAAACCTCTTCCAAGTCATTCTGACTTTTTGTCTCCAGTGGTTAATCGTCCGGTCAATTTTCAAAAAGGCGTCTGTTCTCAATCCACGACTCCGGCTGTGATCAAGATTCTTAAAAATGCTTCAAATTCTCAAAAACAATCACAGCCGAAGCAAAAGACCGGTCAACCACCTGCTAAAAATCCTGTTCCTTCAAAAGTCACTGACCGCACTGTCCCTGTTGTTTCGGATAAAATCGGTCGCGCTAAACAAGAAAAACCAAAGTGGCTAAAGAAGGAACCTGTCGAAGGTGCTGCATCAAAGTCGTTCAATACTGTCTTTTTCCCGAGAATGAACAAAAACGATAGTGCTTGGAATCATAGGAGTAATTTTGTTAAAAGAGATATTAATTTTCCGATGAAAATTTACTCCATTCAGCAATTGATTCAATTATCGCACGATCGTTTGTGTTGTTCTAGTTGTGGTTGGAATGACTTTGATGATATTCAGAATAATGATTGGTTTGGGTCATATCAAAGGTTTAAACATACACCCAAACGAAAACCCCGTAATAACCAGCAAAGACACTATCAAAAACGGGGTTACCAATCAGCGGTTAAACCACAGCGGGAGACCAAACCTGCTCCTAGATGGGTTGCTCCTACTGAGGTTAAACCGGCACCCAGGTGGAAAGCTGATACAAAATCTGTTCCTCCTAAAGGTGTAAATTCTGCACCGAAGAAGAAACAAGTGCCAAAACCAGTCCCCTCTAACGGTGTAATTCCTATACCTAAAGGGAAAGCTGGGACAAAGCAAGCTTCCCCAAACGGTGCCAAACCTAACCCTCCCGGACCCAGGCAAATCTGGGTACCGAAGGTCCGCTAAATTTGTTTTGCAGGACGGTCATGTGTGGTCCTTAAACACTGGATGCTCCACACACATGATCGCAAGGAGGGAGCTGCTCACGATCTACAAGGAACAATATTAAGAAGACGTGAGGTTTGTCTATACCTGTGCTTTAACAAGCTGTTCACGTGTTTAGGGGGAGCATGATCAGCTATCAGGTATGTTACTCTACTGTTGAGGGGGAGCATCACACACATTTTCTCTTAAACATGTTAAAAAGTTTTTTGTGTGTGGATACTCCCGTGTGCACTTCACTCTACGCGCACATTCTGAGGGGGAGCATGTCATCTAATGCTCATCATTTGAGGGGGAGCGACACAGATTTTTCTTTAAATGTCCAAAGTTTTTGTGTGTCGGACTCTCCATTGCACTATTCGAGGGGGAGCAAAGTTTTCCCCATGCTCAGTTTAAGGGGGAGCGAGAGAAGGTTCGTTTTCAATCCGAATTGTCCTATTTTTTTGCAAAATCTACAGGGCCAGAGCAATTTGTGTGAAAATCCCATAGTATCCGGATAGTCCTATTTTTGTCCGGAATCCTCAACTTTGTCCGGAAACTATCTTGCCATCCGGAAACTGCTGCTGTCTGGACACCTTTTGTCCGGACACTTTGGTTTGTCCGGTAAGTTTGTTTTTTTCCATTATTTGTCCGGACACCCCTGTGTATTGTCTATCCAGTACCTATTTATCACTGCCTGTCCTCAGTCTATCTCAGATTGAGCCTCTTAATGCAAAGGTACGCGCCGGAATTTGTTTATCCGTCTTGATTACTAACTTTGGGTCTCTTACAGATATTCCATGGCGGATCAACAACCTCTCACTTCGAGGGGGAGCAAGTCAATCCCTAAGTATGTTTTGAGGGGGAGCAAGATAATACCCTAGCTATGCATATACCTAAAGCCCTACCTATGATAGCATATAGACGAGAGTTAGGGAATCCCATGGTCCAGCCAGCGCCGGAGGGACTTTCCCCGGGACATAGAACATGTGAGAAGGAGGGAGTTAAGATTGAAAGCGAACCAAGCAAGATTGAGCCGTAAAGATAACGAGGCTCCTGAGCGAACCCAGCCACATGTCACCCGGGTTGCCACATCTGCTATCCCGTCTCATTTGTTGGGACGGGGTATTGAAGAAGCCTCCGTGGACCCAGCGGAGCAATTGCACACCCCCCATAGCCACTCATCCCTCTCAAAACAGACGGATGTTTCAATATCACACGGGGAACAAGCACAACTTCCACCGGTCTCTCACTCGGAGAGTGCTGGTGTTGAAATAAGAGACCAGCAGCCCCCGGTCTCGACTTCTTTGTGTGCACCATCGAGTCTAGAGCCTTTTGTTACTGAACATTCTTCGCCTAGGACACTTGATGCGGAACAACACCAAGTCGCGGCTCTCAGTGACCCGACCGGAACGTCTATAGTGTCTCCGACTTCAGGAACACGAGGATTGGACGGAAATCCTACCACAGTTAACATCACGCCAGCTGTGAACGTAGGTGGCACTGCCTCTAAGGTAGTTGCCTCAACGGGTACTCTAAGTGAGCCCGGAGTTATTTTACCCGACTTTGTGTCAAAAGGGTCTCTGGACAGCACCCTTGAGGCTGTCCAACAGGTTATGGAGCATAAAATGCAGGAACATGTCGCTGCTGAACTTGCCAAAGCGATGCATGCTGTCAAAGGAAAGGGCCACCTCGTCGACACTGAAACCGCCTCTGTGCCTCCACCGACTCAACCTCAACCTACTTACTCGGTGGACACCCTGAAGACGATGCTCTTAGCCAAACTGCTCCAGGAATCCGACACAACCACATCAACCGAAGCAGACCTGATCTCAGTTCTTCGATCCCAGGTCACTGCTCCTTTTTCGTCCATCACATCACGCCTTGACGCCATTGACTCGACCCTCAACGACTACAACAAAGCGCTTGCCACGCTGTCTGAGAGGGTCCGCTCACTAGAAGACACTTGTAAGAGTCAAGCCGGCGGTTTCAAACGCAAGCACGATGACCAAGAGGATCCTGATCACCGTGAGGGGGAGAAGCGACAACGTCTAACCGAGACTGCCTCCCTGATCCAGCCTGCAGCGACATCTGTGGTTCATCAGGAACCTTCAACTACGGCCGCTTCAACAGAGACACCCGAAGCCGAGTTGCCTTTAGCACAGATGGTCATCGACATGGATATCTCAGATGACGAAGCCCCAACGGTTGAAAAGCCCGAGGGTACAACACAGGAATTGGTCGAACAAGAACCATCAGACATGCCAACGCTCACCATGATTGATCCTGCATGTGAAACCAACCCGGAAATCGAAGACGCATGGTACGAAAAAGCTGCCACAGCCGTAAACTTCGAGGTAAATCTGGTGTTTCCCACTGATGAAGACGACAATATTGATTACGACCTGGTACGACTCCCGTTCACTCGACTCAACCCGCTACGACTTCATATCAACCCGAAAGCTCCAATGCAGAAATCCTGACATCTCCTCAGCAAACGACAGCTCCTGATCTTCCTCCCCCTCCTCAGCAACAAAACCGTTGGGAGAAGATCAAGGTCCTCATTCCTCATCTGGAGGAATCTCTGAAGAAGTTGTTTGTTCACAGAATTCGCCCGATCGAGCCGACCTTCTGTCTTGGCATCTATAGTCCTGATCCAGGTCGTCAACTCCGATACGTAGAAGCCATGAAGCGGTGTCTTCCGAGAGACCAGGTTCGAACCAAACATAAAATTTCAGAGGTGCTAAAGATTCAGTCAAACAAAATTTTGAAGATCGTCTTTCCCGTATTCACTGTTCGACGTGAAGATGGAAAAGAATGGATTAAGCATCTCCATCCGTTCGACCTCCTGGTTATTCTGAGAGACCTTCGCACCAGAACCATCCGACCGCTTGCTGTAACAAAGGCGCTCGAAGCGGTTCGTCGATTCCTCGTCCGATCTATTATGATGTCTTATCTTACGGACTTTCAAATGGTAATCGAGAACCGATCAAAGAAGGTAAATCTGCTCAAACCGAATCTGAAAGCTCTTGAACTGTCGATGTATCCCGAGAACGCAATGCTGCTTCAACCGGAATTTGGGACCGTCTTCCTCAACGCTCAGAAGGAAAAGAAGTTTATGAGGTTCATTCAGGTAGATCGATTTTGCGATGACACACTGCTCAAGGTTCAAGACGCTCTTCGGAAGATCATCAAGCACGAATCCGAAAATCCAAAGGTATCCTATGTACCAAATCTGAATGAAAGAACTGCTCAGACTGCTTTGGATATTGTTGAAGATCGTCTCGACTACCGCCGCGCCATCAGATTCTTCGAGGTTCATTTCGCTCTTCGCAAACGTTATGTCTACAACTGGCAAGAGATAGAGCGCGAATTTGAACTTCAAATCAAAGGGGGAGATTGTTAGGGCAAGTTTTATATGTTGATTTAAAGTTCAAGGGTGTAATTTGTATTTGTTTAAACATAGTCCATAGTGAACGGGCCGTGGGCTTGTTACCACGGGCCCAACATATATAATGTACAATTAGCTTAGAAAATAGCTAGTTGTCTCATTTAGCTTTTCAGTACTGTAACGATTATTCTCTGAATCAAATTGCTAAGTGGGCAGCCTTTGTGATTAGTTTATATGTTCATATCTCGTAATCACATAAACACGATTGTTGCACGGATCTGGATCCTACAACACCCTTCTTCAAACCAAGAAGAAAATCCTCTGCCGATCCAAACTTCCCTAAACCAAAATTCTCTTCAAAACACCACTCTCTCTCATCCCTCAAATACCCCTTCTTCATCAAATCCACCACATACTTCTTCTTTCAATCCTCCTCAAGATCTACCCTCCACCTCTCATCCAAAACCTTCCTATCCTCCAGCTTTGCCTCCTGCTATAAAATGGACCAAGGATAATCCAATTGATCAAATAATTGGTGATCAACAGGCTGGTGTCCAAACCAGAAGAGGAGTAGGCAATATCTGTCTCTATGTGAACTTTTTGTCTCTTATAGAGCCAAAGAAGGTTGAAGAAGCTCTAGCTGATCCATGTTGGATCACTGCCATGCAAGAAGAACTTTCTCAGTTTTAGAGAAACAAGGTCTGGAGATTGGTTCCTCGTCCTCCCCGAAAAACAATCATAGGAACCAAGTGGGTCTTCAGAAACAAGATGGATGAAGAAGGCACTGTCATCAGAAATAAAGCCAGGCTGGTTGCTCAAGGGTACAGGCAAGAAGAAGGAATTGACTATGATGAAACATTTGCTCCAGTTGCTAGACTTGAAGCAATCAGAATCTTCCTTGCTCATGCTGCATACAAGAACTTCAGAGTCTTCCAGATGGATGTCAAAAGTGCCTTCCTGAATGGAGAGCTAGCTGAAGAAGTCTATGTGAAGCAACCTCCTGGATTTGAAGATCCATCTCATTCTGACTATGTGTACAGATTGGATAAGGCTCTCTATGGCCTTAAACAAGCTCCTCGTGCCTGGTATGACACTCTAGCTGACTTTCTTTTGAAGAACAAGTATACTCGGGGTAAGATTGACAACACTCTTTTCATCAAACAAAGCCCAGGTAATCTTATTCTTGTTCAAATCTATGTGGATGACATCATTTTTGGTGCCACCGACGAATCACTGTGTGATGAGTTTGCCTCTCTCATGATGAGTCAATATGAGATGAGCATGATGGGGGAGCTCACATTTTTCTTGGGTCTCCAAGTAAAACAGTCTTCTGAAGGTATCTTTATAAACCAAAGCAAATACATTCGTGATCTTCTGAAAAAGTTTAAATTCGATACATGCTCTCCCATGAAGACTCCTATGGCACCACCTCTAAAACTTGATGCTGATCTTGCTGGTGTGTCTGTTGATGTCACCAAGTTTAGAGGAATGATTGGGTCACTTCTTTATCTTACTGCTAGTAGACCTGATATTATGTTTGCTACTTGCCTGTGTGCGCGTTACCAAGCCAATCCTAAGGAATCTCACTTGGTTGCGGTTAAACGCATCTTTCGGTATCTGAAAGGTACCATGAATCCGGGTCTTTGGTATCCCAAAGACTCAGGTTTTGATCTAATGGGTTATTCAGATTCTGACTTTGCAGGATCAAAGGTTGATAGAAAAAGCACTACTGGAAGCTGCCAACTCCTTGGTGGTAAACTTGTTAGCTGGTCTAGCAAGAAGCAACACTCAGTCTCCACCTCCACTGCTGAAGCTGAATATGTTGCTGCTGGTAGCTGCTGTGCTCAAATCCTATGGATGAAGAATCAACTAAGGGACTACAATCAGATCTACTCTCAAGTCCCAATACTGTGTGACAACTCCAGTGCAATTGCCATTGCAAACAATCCGGTGCTTCACTCCAGATCCAAGCACATTGATATTAGGTATCACTTCATAAGAGATCACATCTCCAAAGGTGATATTGAACTACATTTCGTCCCCACCGATCTTCAACTGGCAGATCTCTTCACAAAGCCTCTTGAAGAAGCTCGGTTTAAGTTTCTCTTAGGAGAACTTGGTATGTTAAATTTAGATGTATAAATAAATAAAAAAGAGAAAAAGAAAAATAAAAAAAAAAGATTTTACTGTGTTTATTATTTTATCAGCTAGAAACTTTGATAAAATATTGGGTACAAGAAAAGTCAACCCTTTCTCAATTTTATCTTCCATATCCTACCTTCTCTCTTTTTACCATATCTTCCTCACAACAAACACATCCCTTTTACCTCTCTCAATCCACGTCACTCTCCATCCTAACCATCCATCTTTTTACCTATCCATTTCTACTTTTGATCCACACCCTCAACCTACCCTCAAACCTTACCCTCTACAAACACAATCTATTTTTTTTACCTTCACCTTACCATCTCTTTTCTCCTACAAATTTACCTTACTCACACATATCCTACATCTCCCCTCACAAACTTCCTAACCAACCAAATAAGACAAACCTCACACAATACCTCCTAACCACCGACAACAAGCAACCCAAACACCATCTTCGTCGGCTGTCTCCCTTCCGCTGACACCCTCACGCCGACAGCATCTCACGCCGACCCCCTGCGGCCACCGACGCCATCGACGAAACCCTCCACCACCGCCGACACCGACTGCTGCTGCCGCCGATCTGCTGCCACCGACCGCCGCCCTGCTGCTGCCACCGACCACCGACGCAAACCTCCGCCATCCCACCCTCCTTCCTCGTCGTCGGCTGCCGAGAACACCCCCCACCGACCCTCTCCTTCCACCGATCCACCCGATACACACTACCCCTCTCTACCCCTTAACCACCGAACCCCACCCCACCCCACCGATACCCTCTCATCTCACCCCCCTCCACCGACGACCCAACTCACCCACTAACCTCAATAGTTTTCCTCTCTAGTTTTTGGCCGAAGGTTTTAACCCCAAACCTAAACCCACCCTTCCTATAACTCCTCGTCTTTAAGACACTCCCTTCTCTCTCTCCTACTTTTCCTATTTCCCATATATCTCATCCTACCTAACCCTATACCTATCATCTCCCATCACACTCCACCTCCTACCTCCTATTACCCAACATATATTTTCTTCCCTCTTCTTCTTATTACCCATCTTTACCCCCTATAAATACTTCTTCTCCTCTCATTCTTTTTCACCCTCTCCATCTTCTCCTTTCTTTTTCTCTCCATTTATCATGATGACATCCTCTTCTTCTCCTCCTAAATTCACTCATGCAGACTTAGTCTTCAACTCTTGCAATCATCTTGCAAGATTTGGTAATGACCCCCTCTATCCAGAACACAATCCAGTCTCCTTTTTTCTTCAACAGTCTCCTCTCCAATATGCCTTCACCAAGAGCATCAAAATGAGCAAAGTGCTTCTGGGAAATTTCTGGGTTTCTTGCTTCTATGATGATGCTACTTCACAAATCAAGGCCTCCATCCTTTCTGATATTGAACCTGATCTCAGCTTTGGGGTTGAAGACATTAGGTCTGCTCTACATCTTCCAACTTTTCCTTCTTATGAAAAGTTTCCTCTTGGCAAAGATGCTGCATCTCTTTTGGACATTGAACATGGTGAGGTGGTCAATGCAATCCAGTACGCATCTAAAGAAGGTGATAAAGGGCCTGGCACTCTCATGCGCAAAAACATGGGTCCGGTATGGAACTTCTTCTTTACTCATATCCTTCTATGCCTTAGTCGTAAAACAAGAGGTTATGACCAAGTTCCATCATATGTCACCAAGCTTGCCCATGCTCTTATGTTTCAAAGACGGATCGATTTCGCCAAATATTTCTTTGATGAAATAGTTAGTGTGATAGACAGTTCCAAGAGGCCGCATGTTGCATATCCCAGATTTCTTTCTCTCATCATTTCTCAAAAGCTGGCTGCTGCTCTTGAAGCTGATCAAAAGTCAGCTACTCCCAAGTTTGTGTATGACTACTCTCCATCAACTGTCACCAAACAAATTCTGCAACGCGAACAGGATGGAACCACCATTCTTCCAGGTATGTCTTCTTTCATTAACTCTCCCAATCTACAATGGGGAGATGCCCGGGACCCTCGTCCTATTGTGGCTTCCTCCACTGTAGTGGACCCTTCTCCCCCTACCCGAGTGAAACCGACAAGCAAATCCAAAAAAACTAAAGCTTCCGGTAGCTCCGCACTCGCTTCTATGACTATGCCACCAAAATCACCTTTGGTGGCTACCCAAGTCAACACCCCTTCCAAGAAGCGGAGTCACTCCTCATCCCCCCTTAAGTCTCATCCAAAAAGGCATAAGGATCCTTTGAGGGCCATAACCACCCATCCAACAACAGATTCTCAACAATCTGAAGCTGTTGAAATTGTCCCAACCAGGCCCAGGGAATCTGCTAACCCCTTAGCTAGCTCCTCCGTCTCCTCCCAACAGGTTTCGGTTGAAAATTTGGAGACCCACAATGCTCCTTCTTCTATCAACTTCTTGGTGGATGAAGATGACTTGGACCTCTCTCCAGTCCAAGGTACTGCTTTCTCACTGTACGACCTATCACCCGATCGTTGCACGGTCGATGTTACTGCACGACCCGATGAGGGTCATACATGTTTACTTGATTATCTTGTTGAAGATTCTCCAGATGATCTTCCCGCTTCTGCATATAGGTATCACTCACCAACTACCACCGAAGAAGTTCAGTTGTCTCCTACCAGTGACAACTCCTCTGCAAGCTTCCATGGCTCATCTCCTCCTCTTATCTCAAAGCCTCCTGGCTCTCCTCCACATGAAGAAATGGAGCATTCAAGCTCTTATGTTGCTGCCTCATCTGCAAATCTACCACCTTCTGGAGATCCTATTGTTGACATGATGGTGCCATCCTCTCCTCCATCTTCAAGGTATCTTCCTCATCACCCTCCCACACCTACTCATCACAGGTGTGAAGCTCCCATCACCAGATATGTCTCCCCTGCAAGCCAACTTGGATCCATCCAGGGTTCTCTCTCTGGCTTACACTCTCAACTTCAGTCTCTTTTAGATTCCAATGCCAGTCTCACGCTCTCTATGGCTGCCATGAAAACTGCTTATGAGGCTCGTGATCAGGAAATTATTAGGCTACAGTCATCCATTGAGAGCCAGCAAAGCCTAAATAATCAGCTTCTTGGTGGTCTTGTCTCTCTTCACCAAAGGATGGATGCTCTTCCAGCGGCGCAGCCTCGAGTCCTCACTCACTTTGCTGATGTTGTCCTGTCTCGTGAACGGTCGGCCGCTGAGGGGGAGAGAGGTCTAGAAACTCTTTCCAGCGACCAACCGGGTCAATCTGACGTGCCAGGTCCTTCTGACCCATCCAAATCGGCACAACCAGATCCACCAACTCAGGGGGAGCAAACCATTGAAAATGCAGGTACACTAGTTGAGGGGGAGCAATCTGAGTTCTCCAAAAAGTTTGCATGGTGCAAGAAAAAGTTACTTGGAAGGACCAGTATCTCTAAAATCGTTGAAGCCAAACTAGCTACTCACAAAGAATCACATGATGTCTATGTGATACTTACCCGGGCTGACAACTCCATCACACCGGTAAGATTTCATGACCTTGATTCTTATGGTATGTTAGAATGGTACGAAATTGTTGAATGTCTTAAAGATTCAAAAAGTCCGAACCTAGTTGATGCAAAGATATATATCAGAGGACTTCTTGACAATCTAAAGAAGATAAGGAAAGAATTCCACCAAACCATCTTTCAAGATCTTGCTGCTATAGGAATTCTTCCTGATCTCAAGAACCTGAACCTAAAGCTTCCCTCAGTCCCCACCAGAAAATCTCCTTCTGTGTTATACAGACCGTATCGGGGCATTTTCTTCAACAATGCCCAAGGCACACAACAATTCTTCCGATATGAGGAGATATCTATGGCTGACTCTATCTTCCTTGAAGCCATCCTTGTCATTACCCCTGACACAACTGCAATCCCTCCACTACAACATGTCATCCTAGCTGAACTACAGAAAAGGATGAATTGATCATCTTTTTATGTTTCTGATATGTACTTGTAAACTTAAGTTATTTCTCTTTCAAGTTTTCAATACAAGTACACTTTTGTTAATAGTTTGTACAGCTATACTTTACCATTTCTTCTTACTTGTAAATGTCAGATACAAAAAAAAATACAAAAAAACAAAAAGAATGGACTATGTGAAAAGAACCCAAAAGAGTAAACAAGGGTCAAAAATGAATTATTCAGTGTTTACTTCTCAGATTCTAAGTATGGATGTCATCCTCAAATAGGGGGAGATTGTTGGGTCACTTAAGATTTGAAGATGACCTCAGTCTCTCAATTTTACACAGTTCATACTTAGAATAATTTCTAGGTTCTTTACAAGCAGTTTAATTGTATAAAATGTTCGGTGAAGTCGAAGATCAACCGAAGAAACAAAGTAGAAGTATATCTTCAAGGCGGATTGAAGATAGATTTCTCAACCAAAGATTAAGCTGCTACTTGGGACGTCCTAAGGTTTTAGGCCAGTACAAGGTCCTAAGGTTTCAGGCCAGTACAAGGTCCTAAGGTTTTAGGCCAGTACACTTGAAGAGCAAGGAAAATCTTGAAGACTTGATCGGTAGGATCTCTTGAAGATGTTAAAGACTTAATCTCCAGGATCTCTTAAAGATGTTGAAGATATGATCGGCAGGATATGTTGAAGTCATGATCGGCAGAGAATTCCTTAAGAAAGAATTCTTGAAGATATCCTTGAAGACATCCTAGGCCAACAGTTTATAACAGGTATATTCAGCTTTATCTGCAAAATATATTTGGGATATCCTGCAATGACAGAGATATAATCCGAGGATCAGAAAAAGGATCTTTGTATTTGTTATCTATTTTAAGAAAGCTTAACTTCAACAACAGGTCAACGCTTCAAGACAAACATACAAAAACAAAAGTACATCCCAGTACTTTTCAGAAGAAGCTGCTTCCATCCTGCCATCCAAGCCCTGCTTGACAAGTGTCCATGCATTTAATGCATGAGGCACTATATAAAGAGGTCTTCTCCTTCCTTGAAAAATCACCAGTTTACAAACTCTCTCAAGCTTTCAAGTGCTGGCATTACTCTCTCTCAGAAGTTCATTTGTTTTCTAAGTGTTTTACAACTGTTCTTATTCTCTGTGTGACTTTGTGTTAGATTGTTTAAGCAGATTTTATCTGTTTTGTTCCGCAATAATCTTTAAGTTTTCTATGTGTAATTCTTGATTTTAAATCAATAAAGAATTAATTAAGTGAAAAAATTTGTGTATTGTATTCAACCCCCCTTCTACAATACTTGTTTACCATTGCTATTCCATAGCTGGGACCAACAGTTATAATGCTTGTTTGGTTTATTGGGTTGATAATTATTCGTCTGTTTTAGTTTTAGAAAATAACCCACTCAATGAATTGGACTTTCAAGTAGCAGGGGAATCACAAGGATTGCTCAAGTCCCCACATACCTTAGGGCTATTTACACCCGTTTGACAAAATCTAAATAGATATGTTGTAGGTTTTTTTTATTTCAATGTAACATTGTTAGGGTTTAGGATTTAGGGTTTAGGGTTTAGTGACCTAAGTTGTCATTCACTAAAGTTTAGGGACCTAAGTTGTCATTCACTAAAGTTTAGGGACATAATTTGTCATTCACTAAAGTTTAGTGACCTAAGTTGCCGTTCACCAAAGTTTAGGGACCTAAGTTGTAAATTAGCAAAGTTTAGGGACCTAAGCTTGCATTCACTAAAGTTTAGTGACCTAAGTTGTAAAGTAGCAAAGTTTATGGACCTAAGTTGTCATTCACTAAAGTTTAGTGACCTAAGTTGTAAAGTAGCAAAGTTTAGGGACCTAAGATGGCATTCACTAAAGTTTATGGACCTAAGTTGTCATTCACTAAAGTTTAGGGACCTAAGTTGTAAATTAACAAAGTTTAGGGACCTAAGTTGTAAATACACTCATCTTTTTATAACCAACACTTTAACATTTTTTTGGATGAATAAACCAACTTTTTTATTAAAAAAACACTAACATTTATTTTATAAAACTCACTCTAACATTTAATTTTAAAAAAACACTCTCTTTTTATAACAAAAAAAACACTAACATACTTTTTTTATAAAATAAATTTAACATTTATTTCTATAAATAACACCAACTTTTTTATAAAAAAAACACAAACATTTATTTTATAAAACTCACTCTAACATTTAAATTTAAAAAAAAACATTCTCTTTTTATAACCAAAAAAACACTAACATACTTTTTTTATAAAAAAATCTAACATTTATTTCTATAAATAACACCAACTTTTTTTATAAAAAACACTAACATTTATTTTATAAAACTCACTCTAACATTTATTTTTTAAAAAAACACTCTTTTTTATAACCAAAAAAACACTAACATACTTTTTTTATAAAAAATATTTAACATTTATTTCTATAAATAACACCATCTTTTAAAAAAAAACACTAACATATTTTTTATAAAACCACTTTAACATATTTTTTTATAACAACAAATTTAAACAACAAAGTTTACATATTAAATATTTCAAAAATTTAAGATAACAACAAAGTTCAAACAACAACATTCAAACAACAAGTTCAAACAACAAAGTTTAAACAACAAAGCTCAAACAACAAAGTTATAACAACAAAGTTTACATATTATATATTTCAAAAATTTAAGATAGCAACAAAGTTCAAACAACAACATTCAAACAACAAAGTTCAAACAACAAAGTTCAAACAACAAAGTTCAAACAACAAAGTTTAAACAACAAAGTTTAAACAACAAGAAACTACAAGAAGTAAAGAAAAATGACTTACCACATCCCTAACACGTGACATCTTCAAACCGATCGCGTAATCGACACGAGAAGTTGAGAGAGTTAAAAAATGAGAAGTTTAAAATGGGAAGTTTAAAAATGGGAATGGTGGCCGGATGTTGGTCCCCCACCCTCTCTCTTTATAGCCGACATTGGAGGGTGGGGGTTGGGAAGACATAATAAAAAATTAGGGTTTCAACCCCAGCCCTACATGTGGCAGGTAAATCCCGCGATCGCGGGAAAAATCGCGGGATCAGGGGCCAAAAGTGTATTAGCGGGCATACTTGGGGGGGGGGGGAAATGTTGCAGCTGCAGGGTATCTTGATGGGGCATTGTTTGGGTAAAAAATCACACCCTCGACCGACGTGGGAAATTCCCTCGACATGACCCGTGGACCTTGATTACCCTAATATCTACAAAAGTCATACCCCCGATCGACAAGGGTAATACCCATTATTGCCATATCCCCGACATACGATAGTTGGTTATTAAACGACATCCTGTTTCAATAGTCACTCAGGATAGTGACTTTACATCTCATGATCACTCGATACGCATCGCATGTCACACATGTCGCCAGCCACGCGTCGCACGTCACTCGTCACTAGTCTTACGTCACTAGTCTTATGTCGCCAGTTACGTGTCGCCAGTTACGACTCGTCGGTCTTACGCGACAGTCCCCTGTCGTCGGTCTTATATCGCTCGGGTCCTGCGACAACATTGTCCTGACCTACTGGTCTTACGACCCAATCCTCCGACATCATCCTAGTCTTAGGACAGTTTTATAAGACCATTCCTATACTAAGAAAAGGTCTTACAAGACATTTACAGTCATATACATGGTCTTGTATTTCGGTGACGGACGTATGCTCCGTAAGACCGACGTCCAGAACTTAAGACGGTCTTACGATTACACTAACTATCAATGGTCGACAGTCGTTTCTTTTGTTTATTAATGCAGGTGTACAAGCCATTATGGTACAACGGTCAATAACGGTCGAGCCCTTAATGACATTAAAGACTCAACAGCGGTTACAAAGACAATCATCAAAGCGTATTTAATGTCGACAACGGTTACAAGACCAACCATTAAAGCTCATCAATGACCATCGAAACCTATATAAAGGCTGCTCCACCTTCAAGCAAAGAGAGAACAGACAGAGCTACTTACACCCACTTCTATATTTTTCTCTCAAACAACAAGGCATTCCAACACGCAAGTATCGCACGACGACAATTCGAACCACTCGACAACGACAATTAGGACCACATGACGGCAGCTTATTTTGCACGTTTAACACTCGACTCACACTTTTTACACACGACTAAGTGTATTTTTACTTCATTTGTAACCTATTGTACACAAATCACCTGTAACACAAGGACTTTCGCCCCTGTTTGGCGACCATAGTGCACTGTCGACTCTCACAGAATCGACCGCGGTTTTTTCCCTCGTTTTGGGGTTTTCCGCGTCACCAAATCTCCCGTCTTATTTACTTTTTCCTCGCAATTGTGTTATTTGGCTTGAGATACGTTTCTTTAGTTGTTAAATGTCCACATCGACCTTAAGTTGTACTTTTGTGCAATTTTTGGCATTAACAGTTTGGCGCCATCCGTGGGACCCCATCTAGAGAAAATCTCAAGCCAACACGCACCGCTCTAACGATCTTGTAAAGTTCTTTCAGGTACAAGGCAAATTATCAAGATCCCATGATTCAACTTCAATCGGAATTGAATGCGGCTCGAAGCCAGACTCAAGCCCCGATAAAAAATGCTCCGTCAAAATATCGCGTATATCGCATCATCCAAAGGACTCGGGGGCTCGGAACACCCTTCACAAACTGAAAAAATACCGCATTCGATTTCCAAAGTCCTCGGTGTTGGGAACTGAAGATTTGCTTAGTATGGATAGTACTGCCAGAACAACTTTAATACTGCCAGGGCATAATTAATACTACTAGAGTGAAGTTAGTACTGCTTGTCAAGATTAATACTGCTGAAGCAAGGTTAGTACTGTTGAGTCAAGTTAATGCTGCTGGAATGAATTAATGCTGCTGGAGAATATTAGTACTGCTCATGCTGAATGAAGTTAATACTGCTCGTGCATAAAGATGTTAATGCTGCTTGTGATCATAAGTTTGGAATGCGAGAATGTTGGAGATAAAGATGGAATGATTGAAGATAAGCGTGAAAGAATATTCTGAAGATCAATTTTGTTTTGATAGTTATCTTGTAATTATTTTGTATAAATAGATTGTGATAGATAGCTATTCGACATGAGAGTTTCAGAATACGTTTTGTTTTAGAGAGAATTAACCTCAAGGTTTAGAACCCTATTTCTAGAGAAGTAGAAGTCGTCTTGATTGAGCCAGTTCATCAAGATTGAGGTTTGGTTGTAAGCTTGTGAGTTGAATTAGTGAATACAAACAACTGTGTGTTTTCTGATATATTGTTCTTTGATTGTGTGAATTAAAGTTCTATTCCGCAGATTCTTTAATTCTGAGTTCCAAGTATTATTAGTCTTGTTAAGATTCGATCCTGACAAGTGGTATCAGAGCTTGGTTTCTTAGAAATCAACAATCATTATGGACAATTCTATTGAATCAAACAGTACTCTTGTTTCTAAGGTTCCCATGCTCAGACCCAATGAGTTTGACATGTGGAAAATTAGAATCAAGCAGTATATTCTGCTTACTGATTATTCCATCTGGAATATCATAGAGAATGGTCCATGTGCTGAAGGAAGAATTGGACCAGATGGCAAAAGACCTCCTCCAAAGACTGATACAGAGAGAAAAGTCAGACAAATAGAGATGAAGGCCTTAAGCACTCTGCTTTTGGCTATCCCCAATGAATATCAGCATCAATTTCATCACTGCACTGATGCTCAGACTCTGTGGAATGCATTGGAAAAGAGATTCACTGGCACCAAAAGCACCAAGAGGAATCAGAAGGCAATTCTCAAGCAGCAGTATGAAAACTTTACTTCTACTAAGAATGAGTCTATGACTCAAACTTTTGATAGATTTAATAAGCTGATTGGAGAATTGGCCACAGTAGGAGTCAAGATGGAGGCTGATGATGTTAACAGAAAGTTCTTAAGATCATTAGGTGAAGAGTGGACAATGTATACTGTGTCCTTCAGACAGAATGACCAATTGGAAGATAAAGAGCTTGATGATCTTTACAATGATCTTAGAGTCTTTGAAGCAGAGGTTGAAGCCAAAAAGAAGCCCTCTGGATATGTACATAATGTTGCACTCCTTTCAGCATCACCTGATTCTACTGCTAACCCTGAATCAGTTAGTGCTACTGGAGGAGTCAATCAGGAAAAGACCAATGATTCAGTACTAGAAGCCTTCTTTTCTAGTCATGTTAATTCCTCATTGATTAATGATGACTTAGAACAGATTAATGCTGATGATCTTGAAGAGATGGATATCAAGTGGCAGATGGCTATGCTGTCTATGAGGGTGAAGAGATTCATAAAGAGGACAGGGAGAAACAACTTTTCCCAAAGAAGAGAAGATGGTGCTGGATTTGACAAGTCCAAAGTTGAATGCTATAAGTGTCACAAGATGGGACACTTTGCCAGGGAATGCAGAGGTGGAACATCTCACAACAGCCATCAACAAACTCAGGCTGGAAGCTCCAATCAAAACAGAAACTCTATTCAAGCTCTTGTCTCTCAACAAGGAATGGGATTTGATTGGAGTGATCAAGCAGAAGAGGCCATCCAAAATCAAGCACTTATGGCTGAAGTTTCAGATCTTCCCACTGAGGTAAAATCTAATCTTTGTACTCAAGCTTGTATATACACTGTTAAAAGGTATAGAGATCACAATCAGGGAATGTGTGATGACCTTAAGAGATTAGAAAAGGACAGAAAAGACTATGTAGTAATTGTTGAGAAGTTTGAAGAACAGATTAGGGCTTTTCAAGCCAATGAACTTCAACACTCCTATGATACAAACTACTGGAAATGGGAAAAGGATGGTCTAGAGTTCCAGCTTAGAGAATCCAGGGAAGAGTGTGAGAAACTAAAAGGAGAGCTTGAGAAAGTTAAACTTGATGTAGAAAAGTTTAATTGTGCCTCTAAAGTCATGGACAACATAATCAACTCTCAAATCCATAGTAAGTTGAAACCAGGCCTAGGGTACAATGCCACACCCCCACCCTACAACAACATCTACATCCCTCCTAAGTCAGACCTATTAGAAACCAAGGATAGGAAGGACTTACCTGAAGGAGCCACTGAAGTAGATCCATTAGATGAAGTAGTTGTTGAGGATAAGACTGAAAAAGAAGGATCTGGTGAGGAATGTGTAAGTCCATGTGTTAAGAACAATGAGATGAAAAGGACTGGAAAGGGAAAGGGAGTTCATTATACACAGACCACTGTTGTGAACTCTAATACTTGTGAACATTGTTCTTGCAAGAAATCTCAAGAGAATAAGCCCCAAAAACATGATAAAAAGAGGGGAAATCAAAGAAATTAGAATAACCAGTGGGCACAAAACCTTGTTTTATTTGTGGCAAAGGATTAACAGACCAAAACCTTGTTTTATTTGTGGCAAATTGAATCATCTTGCCAAACACTGTTATTTCAATCCTATTAACCAAAAGAAAAGTTTTCAAAGAAGTTTTCAAAAATCTTCTGGTTATAGGAAGCCTGCAAGGAATAATGTGGCTAAGAAACAAGCTGAATCCAAAAGCCACATGAGAAAACAGACTGAAAAGGAATGTGTCAATATGTGGGTCCCCAAAAGCACTAATGTTAGTACTGCTACCTCAGATAGTACTGCTGACAAGGATAGTGCTGCTAGAAGCAATACTACTGCCAATACTGCTGCTAGCAGTGTTAGTGCTGCTAACACTGTTAGTACTTCTTTTAAAGAGAATGCTGCTGCTAGCAGTGTTAGTGCTGCTAACTCTGTTAGTACCTCTTCTAAGAACAATACTGCTGCTAGCAGTGTTAGTGCTGCTAACACTGTTAGTACTTCTTCTAAGGTTAATACTGCTTCTAGTTTTTGTGCTGCTAGACCAATCATATTGACAAAGTACTCCAGTACTGCAGTACCTAAGTTTGAAAATCTCATCAAAACCCAGTGCAAGTACTTTGATGAGCAAGGGAGACCCAAGACCACTTTGGCTTGGGTTCCCAATAAAAACTAACTGATTTATCTGATGTGCAGGGCAACCAACAACTCAAGGGGAAGAGCATCTGGCATGTTGATAGTGGTTGCTCCAGGCACATGACAGGTAACATGGCATGCCTCAAGAATTTCAAAAGAATTGATGGAGGACATGTTGCTTTTGGAAATAATCCTGCAGGAGGTAAGATAAGTGGTAAAGGTGATGTGTCAAAAGGTAAGATGACATTTGAGGATGTTTACTATGTTGAGCAATTGAGATACAACCTGTTAAGTGTATCACAGGTCTGTGACAAGAAACATAGTATATTATTTACTGATTCTGAATGCATTATTCTTGCTCCTGGATTCAAAGTAGTTGATGAAAACATGATACTATTGAGAACTCCTAGAAAGGATAATGTGTATTGTTTAGATTTAGAAAGTGTTTCATCTGATTCATCTCTAAATTGTTTGGTATCAAAAGCTTCAATAGATGAATCATCACTTTGGCACAGAAGGATGTGTCACATGAATTTTAAAACAATGAATAAACTTGTTAAAAATAATCTTGTTAGGGGTTTACCATCAAAAGTCTATTCATGTGATGATCATTGTGTTGCATGTCTCAAAGGCAAACAACACAAAACTTCTCATAAGTCCAAAGAGATAAACACTATCTCAAATCCTCTTCAGTTGTTGCATATGGATCTGTTTGGCCCTACAAATGTCATGAGCATTGGTAAGAAGTCATACTGTTTAGTTATTGTTGATGATTACTCTAGATTTACTTGGGTATATTTTCTGAGAACTAAAGATGAGACAAGTGGACTGATCAAATCTTTTATTCTTAGAATTGAAAACCAATCAAATCAAAAAGTGAAAGTCATTAGATCAGATAATGGGACTGAATTTAAAAACTTTGATCTAAACACCTTTTGTGAGGAAAAAGGAATTGAGAGACAATACAGTGCTCCTAGGACTCCACAACAGAATGGTGTTGCTGAGAGAAGGAATTGGACACTGATTGAGGCTGCTAGATCTCTGTTAGCTGATTCAAAATTACCCACTACTTTTTGGGCAGAAGCAGTTAATACTGCTTGTTATGTTCAAAACAGAGTTTTGGTCATAAATCCTAAAAACAAGACACCTTATGAGCTTTTTCTGAAAAAGAAACCATTTATTGGATTTTTCAAACCATTTGGGTGTCCTTGTACAATTCTCAATACCAAATCTCACTTAGGTAAGTTTGATAGCAAAGCAGATGATGGCTTTCTTGTTGGTTACTCATCTCAGAGTAAGGCTTACAGAGTGTTTAATACCTCTTCTAGAATAATTGAAGAAAGTGACAATGTCAAATGCAATGAGAACACACCAAATCCTATTGGTTCAGGTCCTGATTGGCTATTTGACATTGATTCACTCACTAATTCTTTGGGTTTCAGTAGTGATGTAAATGCAGGACAAAGGGATGCACCACCATCAGATAACAGTATTCAGTCTGTGATATTTCCACTCCCTACCATTGATCATGTTGACTCCTGTGAACCAGAAAAGGAAGCTGAACCCATTCAGAATGAAGAAGAGAGAAGAATAGAGGAAAATCAGACTTCAAGAGAGTCTGAAGTGACTGAAGAAGCTGAAGAAAATCCAGACTTAAATGAGTCAAATCTGGATGTGAACTTTCAAGAGGAATATGGTCATCCATCAAGAACTTAGAAAAATCATCCTCCTGAGTTGGTTATAGGAGACATTGCTTCTCCCATGATGACTAGGAATCAAAGCAGACTTCAAGAGCTACAAGATCAGCAGAATACAGTTAATACTGTACTTACTTGCTTTCTATCCCAAATTGAGCCCAAAAAGGCTTATGATGCTATGAAAGATCCAAGTTGGATAGAAGCAATGCAAGAGGAGCTGCTACAGTTTAAATTACATGATGTTTGGGACTTGGTGGACCTTCCAAAAGGTCATAGAGCAATTGGCACCAAGTGGATTTTCAGAAACAAGAAGGATGACAGAGGAATTGTGATCAGAAACAAAGCAAGGCTGGTTGCACAAGGGTATACTCAGGAAGAGGGCATAGACTATGAGGAAGTCTTTGCTCCAGTGGCAAGGATTGAAGCAATTAGGCTATTTCTAGCCTATGCCTCATACATGAAGTTCAAGGTCAACCAAATGGATGTAAAAAGTGCTTTTCTGTATGGAAGTATTGATGAAGAAGTATATGTCTGTCAACCCCCTGGATTTGAGAATCCATTGCACCCTGACAGAGTGTACAAGTTGAAGAAGGCACTTTATGGTTTACATCAAGCCCCAAGAGCATGGTATGACACCCTGTCTACCTATCTCTTGGAAAATGACTTTGAAAGAGGAGTCATTGACAAGACCTTGTTCATTAAGAGGAGAAAGAAAGACACACTACTTGTTCAGATCTATGTGGATGACATCATCTTTGGATCCACAAATGATCACATGTGTAAAGAGTTTGAAGAGTTAATGCACAAGAGCTTCAAGATGAGTTCCATGGGAGAACTTACTTTCTTCCTTGGGCTTCAGGTGAAACAGAGGAAAGATGGGATTTTCATAAGCCAATCCAAATATGTGAAAGACATCCTGGACAAGTATGGTTTAACAGACTCAAAGCCAGCAAGCACACCAATGGAGACACACAAACAGATCACTGCAGATCTTGAGGGGGAGGATGTGGATGTCCATCATTACAGATCTATGATTGGATCACTCATGTATCTCACAGCCTCTAGACCAGACATTATGTTTCCAGTATGTGTTTGTGCCAGATTTCAGGTTACACCTAAGCAATCACACCTTCATGCAGTCAAAAGAATTTTTAGATACCTAAGAGGGCAACCTAGATTAGGTCTTTGGTATCCTTATGAATCTTCATTTGACTTGCTTGCATACTTAGACAGTGACTTAGGTGGAGCTAACATGGATAGGAAGTCTACTTCAGGTGGATGTCAGTTTTTGGGTGCAAGACTTGTATCATGGCAGTGTAAGAAACAAACCACAGTGTCCTTATCTACAACAGAAGCTGAGTATATAGCTGCTGCAAGTTGCTGTTCTCAGGTGTTATGGATTCAGAATCAGATGTTGGACTATGGGGTAACATTTCTTCACACTCCAATCTTCATTGACAACAACAGTGCCATTAGCATTGTTAACAATCCTGTCAAGCACTCAAAAACAAAGCACATAGAGATCAGGTATCACTTTATTAGAGACTGTAATGAAAAGAAATTGATTCAAGTTGCTAAAGTTCATACCAATGACCAGTTTGCAGATCTATTCACAAAAGCTTTTGATGTGGGTAGATTCACTTTCTTGGTAGCAAGTGTGGGCTTGATCAACCTTGAATAAATTCATGATTTTTAATTTTTTATACCTATATTTCTTTGTATATTTGGTGTTACTAACTAGTTTTCTCAGAACCTCAGTATGACTCAGATTGACAAGTGCTGCAAAGTGTAAGTATAGTTACTACTGCCAGTGCAGAGTTACTACTGCTTTGTAGTTAATACTGCTTAGTAGTTAATACTGCATGTGTAGTTAATACTGCTTAGTAGTTAATACTGCATGTGTAGTTAATACTGCTTTGTAGTTAATACTGCTTAGTAGTTAATACTGCATGTGTAGTTAATACTGCTTTGTTGTTAATACTGCTTAGTAGTTAATACTGCTTGTGTAGTTAATACTGCTGTGTAGTTAATACTGCCTTGCAGTTAATACTGCTCAGTCGTTACTACTGCTAAGTCGTTAATACTGCTTTTAAAGAAAATCAGGGCTAGTACTGCTATAAATACTCTTTCAGCCCGCCAAAGTTCATAACGTCTCTTTGCATTCAATTTATCTCTCTCTCGTTCTAACCTTTTCTCCCTAGAATCTCTGTGTTTTCTATCCAAATCCTCAGGAAGAATGACGACAATGGAGTTTGTCGATGAGCACAATGAGATTGCGATGCTTCAGAAGCCAAAGCAGGCCGCAGGATTTCATGATATTATGGATTTTCTCAAGTCCACACACATCTCTCATGCCCTAACAGTGTGCCCAACCATTTATATCGAGCATCAAAAGCAATTTTGGGAGAATGCCACTGTTATATTCGAAGATGGGCAGAAAATCATTCGAACAAGGGTTTGTCACAAACCCTTGAAGGTCACAGAGGAGGTTATTCGCATCACTCTTCACTTAGATGATGCCTCAGGTATAACCTATCTCTCTAATGATGAACTTTTCTCGACCTTACCAAGAATGGGGTATGAAGGTCCCATTGGAATTTTTAAATTCTACAAGTCAAAGTTTTTCACCCAATGGCGATTTCTTGTTCATACTCTTATGCACTGTATTTCAAAGAAAACAACTGGATGGAGTGAGTTTAGCAGTACCATTGCTTATGCCTTGGTCTCCTTAGCCACTGCCAGAAAGTTCAATTTTTCAGCAATGATTTTTAATGATCTTGTGGCAAACCTAGAATCCAAAAAGAGCTTTTACATGTATCCCAGGTTTGTCCAAGAAGTAATTAACCATGAATTGACGGATTTACCTCAGTCTGCTGAGGTATATTTGCCAAAACCCCCTAAAGGGAAGGTTTTCTCAAATATGAGAAGAATTCCTAGGGACTCGGAAGGAGTTGACACACCATTGTTCTCTACAATGATGGCTGTGTCCCACACCACTGAAGGTATGGCATCAGGGTCAAGGCCCCCATTAGACACACCCACTGATGGCCAATCCCAACCTTCCATCACCAAAGAAATCCCACAGTCCATTCTTTTAAGACCCACTCCCAAAATCACCAAGAAGTTTGAAAGAAGAAAGGTACACAAGGTTCCTTCCCTTGGTGTATCTTCTAATAGCCCAAAGCCTACAAGCCCTCTATTGGAGCATTCTCCAATAGAGAATATCAAAAGGGTAACCACAGGGGTGTCTCCCAACCCCAAGAAGGTGCTCTCTAAGGAGAAGGATGAGCATGTGGGCTGCAAGGCTGCCACTACTTCTGCTAGCAAAGAGAAGGACAGTGGTAACATCACTAAGACCTTCCTCACGGCAACTCAGAATGTGAAAACATTCAGAGGACCCAGGCGCCAAGAAACCATGGGAGTAGGTTGTGCTTTTGCTATGTAAGAGACACCTACTAAAACTTCCAATGATCCTGTAAGGGAGGTAAACACTTCTAAACCAGGTGAGGATAGATATACTTATGAGGAATTGATGGAAACCATTGCCAACATCAACATTGATGTCATGAATCAGCAGAAGGAGATTGATGAGCTTAAGAAGGTGGTTCTTTATCAACACACCAAGATAGAGAAGAATAAGAAGATGATCACCAAGCTGCTGCACAGAAGGAAGAAAGCTCAGTATGTTCTGAAAAGGAGAAGATCAACCACTGATGCTTCCAAAAAGGGGGAGTTAGAAACTGAACTAAACATGGAGGATGCAAAAGTTGAGGGGGAGAATGAGCATAAGGTTGAGGGGGAGGCTGAGCAGGTTGCAGAAGTTGCAAAGGAAGCAGAAAGTGAGAAAGCAGCAGTAACTGAAACTGCAGAAAATGAGAAGGAAGTAGTATCTGAGTTTCAAGCAGCAGAAACCACAGAAAAAGCAGTAGAAACAGTTAATGCTGCAGTATCTGAGATTGAAGCAGCAGTAGCTGAAATTATGAAGAGTCTTGTTGATGCAGCAGTATCTGAAAGTGAGAAGGAAGCAGTATCTGTATCTACAGTAACTAAATCTGAGATTGAAGCAGAGGTATTTGAGATTGTGAAGAATAGTGTTGAAGCAGCAGTATCAAAGATAGTAAAAGAAGCAGTAACAGATAGAGCGGCAGAAATGGTTAATGCTGCTAGTCAAAAAGCAGCAGAAACCATTCAAGCAGCAGAAATGGTTAATGTTGCTGAAAAACATAAGGCAGCAGAAACCATCCCTGAAGCAGCAGAAACAAAGGAAACAGCTGAAACCATTCATGAAGCTGTTAAATCACTCAAAAGAACCAAGATGGTGTCAAACAAAAGACCAAGAACAAAGTCTATAGCTTCAAAGAAGAAAGTTGTAAAGAAGCCTAGGGTGGAACCCATTGTAGAAGAAGCTAAGGAGGAAGTTGTGAAAGAGAAAGCTGATCAAAAAGTTGCTGAAGAAGAAGTGGCAACTCCATCAGGTCAACCAAGCAATGTACAATCACAAACAAATGCTCAATGTGATATGTATATTACTGTGGTTGATACTAGTCCAATCAAAGTTAAACCATTAGCTTCTATGGCTCCTGAGATCATCTTCTGGGACACATTGATAGAGCAGAGAAAGGAGTACATTAGAATCAAAAGAGCAGATGGGAAGTTTGAAGTCTGTTCTACATGGGGAAGACTTATCAGAATATGCTCTAGATCTGACGTAGAGGAGATGTACAAGGTTGGAATGAAGCTGTATGGAAATATGCTGACTGAGAATGGAATGTCCATCACCAAAATGGTACTTGAATACTTGTGTCTAATGTTCAATACAGAAGCAGTTAAGTATTTGACAGAAAGGCAATTTCAAGCTGTTACCAACTGGATGCTTATTGAAAACTGTGGTGTGTATGTCCTAACACTTGACTATGCATATCATGAGTATTATTTGGTGGATAAAATATACAAGCACAGCATGACAAGGTTGGATGGAATGCTAAAAGCTAAGTTGGTGTGTGACAAAGATTCTAAGATGGCAAGATACCTGGTAAGAAGGATCATCAATCAAAGTTTGGGATTGAATCCTGACTTGTGTGTTCAAGATTAAGTTTTGGAAGCATCATCATCTGAAGAACTTGACTTCTCAACCTGAAAAGTCAAGTTAGGGGGAGATTGTTGGGAACTGAAGATTTGCTAAGTATGGATAGTACTGCCAGAACAACTTTAATACTGCCAGGGCATAATTAATACTGCTAGAGTGAAGTTAGTACTGCTTATCAAGATTAATACTGCTGAAGCAAGGTTAGTACTGTTGAGTCAAGTTAATGCTGCTGGAATGAATTAATGCTGCTGGAGAATATTAGTACTGCTCATGCTGAATGAAGTTAATACTGCTCGTGCATAAAGATGTTAATGCTGCTTGTGATCATAAGTTTGGAATGCGAGAATGTTGGAGATAAAGATGGAATGATTGAAGATAAGCGTGAAAGAATATTCTGAAGATCAATTTTGTTTTGATAGTTATCTTGTAATTATTTTGTATAAATAGATTGTGATAGATAGCTATTCGACATGAGAGTTTCAGAATACGTTTTGTTTTAGAGAGAATTAACCTCAAGGTTTAGAACCCTATTTCTAGAGAAGTAGAAGTCGTCTTGATTGAGCCAGTTCATCAAGATTGAGGTTTGGTTGTAAGCTTGTGAGTTGAATTAGTGAATACAAACAGCTGTGTGTTTTCTGATATATTGTTCTTTGATTGTGTGAATTAAAGTTCTATTCCGCAGATTCTTTAATTCTGAGTTCTAAGTATTATTAGTCTTGTTAAGATTCGATCCTGACACTCGGAAAAAAGGCGCTTATCGACTCCATGTTACGGTAACTGTTACGTCCCATTTAGAACAACTCTATATATATATATACTCTAAGTATATTCTCCTCGTTAATTATTTTGATCTAATATATGATCGTTGATTCAAGCATCAAAAGATCATTGGTCAAACCAACGACCACCCCCGATTTTATATTGCAGGCTCGCAAGATCATATGAATACAGGTCTTACGATTTACATCGTGAGAAACCAAAGTCTCTACGACTTAAAAAAGCACAGGTTGCAAATTATAGTCGTCAATAAAAGACGACTTGCATTTTTTCTCATGATCGCCAGTGATGGCAAACGCAGGTTGCGATTTATAGTTGTCAATAAAAGACGACCCACATTTTTTGTGATCGCCCGTCATGACAAACACAGGTAAAAATCCTCGGTCGCCAATAAAAGCGACTCGCATATTGAAATCTCATCGCTAGTCATGGCATATGTCGTCAATAAATACGACTTGTACATTGAATTTCACAATCATCAGTCATGGTAAGACGCATGTCAAAACGCAAAAGTCGCCAATAAGTTCGACTCGCACATTTTAAACTCAGGGTTGCCAATAAAGGCAAGTCGCAAGATTAACCGTATAATCACAAGCAAGAGTCTTTCAAGAAGGCGACAACATCCTTCGTCGAGTGTTCCAAAGCACTCAAAAGCTTAATGCAGGTAAACTTTCCACCAAGTGGGAAGGTCCTTATCTTATCTCAGAAGTCGTGGGTAAAGGTGCCTATCGGCTCCAAACCCTCGACGGTCGAAATATCCCATGCAGCTGGAATGCAACGCATCTGAAAAGCCAACGACCAACCTCTGACATTGCTTTATCGCAGGATCGCACGACATAAGTTACTAAGTCTATCATACGACTTCAGTAAAATCGTACGGTATAAACAATCAGTTTTATTAGACGACTCGATTGTATAACTACAGGAACATATGATTTAAGTTCATCGTATGATCAAATAACACGATCGTAAGGTCTAGCGACCCCACATGCTAAGTTCTTTAACTTAGAAAAATTTCATGTTCTGAATGAATGCTTTGATCGCATGCGCTTATGTTTGCTTATACGATTCAAAAAGTCTTATGACTTACGTTTTAATCGTTGTATTACAATGGATGCCCAAGTCGCACGACTTCTTGTTCATTTTTGTACTTAATGAATTTTTACAGTTGACATTACATTTGTCCATGACATGTATGAGTCGACATAATACTCAGGTTCAATAGAAAGGTAAATTGTTTTTACCGATTATCGCTAAAGCAAAACTTACACAACGTAACATAGGTCTCTAACGACCGTATCGGCTCGAACGCTAGATCATAGGTCTTTAACGACCATATCGGCTCTAAACGCCAGATCACAAGTCTATAACGACAGTATCGGCTAGGAACGCCAGATCATTGGTCTATAACGACCATATCGGCTCTAAACGCCAGATCAAAAGTCTATAACGACCGTATCGGCTCGAAACGCCAGAACATAAGTCTTTAACGACTGTATCACAAGATCCTTAAATTTTATCTTGGTTCGATCATCTTATGATCGCCGCCAAGCTTTATTTCGGACCAATCGTCTTACGATTGACTCCTGACCCATACGTCTCATTTTGATCGTCTTACGATCACCGTCGGTTCCTTACGTTTTAAGGTCGTCTTACGACCGTCATATGAACACCACAAGTATCTTGCACATTAAAAATCATCTTTCGATCGTCGCAACTTACTTAACACCATCGACTGATCACACGATTCTAGCTGACCAAGCCGATTTTCTTCTAAATGATCCAATTAGCAAAAGTGACACGTCTCCGTAGAAACACATTGGTACGAGATCTGAAATTCAAATGGCTTTGAAATTCAAATCTCGGGGGGCTAACTGTTTGGGTAAAAAATCACACCCTCGACCGACGTGGGAAATTCCCTCGACATGACCCGTGGACCTTGATTACCCTAATATCTACAAAAGTCATACCCCCGATCGACAAGGGTAATACCCATTATTGCCATATCCCCGACATACGATAGTTGGTTATTAAACGACATTCTGTTTCAATAGTCACTCAGGATAGTGATTTTACATCTCATGATCGCTCGATACGCATCGCATGTCACACCTGTCGCCAGCCACGCGTCGCACGTCACTCGTCACTAGTCTTACGTCACTAGTCTTATGTCGTCAGTTACGTGTCGCCAGTTACAACTCGTCGGTCTTACGTCGACAGTCCCTTGTCGTCGGTCTTATATCGCTCTGGTCCTGCGACAACATTGTCCTGACCTACTGGTCTTAAGACCCAATCCTCTGACATCATCCTAGTCTTACAACAGTTTTATAAGACCATTCCTATACTAAGATAAGGTCTTACAAGACATTTACAGTCATATACATGGTCTTGTATTTCGGTTACGGACGTATGCTCCGTAAGACCGACGTCTAGAACTTAAGACGGTCTTACGATTACACTAGCTATCAATGGTCGACAGCCGTTTCTTTTGTTCATTAATGCAGGTCTACAAGCCATTATGGTACAACGGTCAATAACGGTCGAGCCCTTAATGACATTAAAGACTCAACAGCGGTTACAAAGACAATCATCAAAGCGTATTTAATGTCGACAGCGGTTACAAGACCAACCATTAAAGCTCATCAATGACCATCGAAACCTATATAAAGGCTGCTCCACCTTCAAGCAAAGAGAGAACAGACAGAGCTACTTACACCCACTTCTATATTTTTCTCTCAAACAGCAAGGCATTCCAACACGCAAGTATCGCACGACGACAGTTCGAACCACTCGACAACGACAGTTCGGACCACACGACGGCAGCTTATTTCGCACGTTTAACACTCGACGCACACTTTTTACACACGACTAAGTGTATTTTTACTTCATTTGTAACCTATTGTACTCAAATCACCTGTAACACAAGGACTTTCGCCCCTGTTTGGCGACCATAGTGCACTGTCGACTCTCACAGAGTCGACCGCAGTTTTTTCCCTCGTTTTGGGGTTTTCCGCGTCACCAAATCTCTCGTCTTATTTACTTTTTCCTCGCAATTGTGTTTTTTGGCTTGAGATACGTTTCTTTAGTTGTTAAATGTCCACATCGACCTTAAGTTGTATTTTTGTGCGATTTTTGGCATTAACAGGCATAGCGGGAGATGGTGCCACGTGGTGCCACGTCGTTGTGGGTCCCACGATCGCGGGATTTTTCGCGGGAAAAATGGGTATTTCGGCAAATTCAAGAGAGAAATGGATATTTTGGCAAGTCAAAGTCAAACTTTGAGTATTTTAATTAAATTCCCTAAAATAAATGGAGGTGTGTTTATAGATTTATATTTTTGTTATTAGGTTCTCTCCTTCGCTTTTTCACTGATTTGACTTCACTTTACTTAAGATTAAAGAGAGGGGCCAGTCGGGCAGTATAAGATTCATTTTATTTTCTTCCATTTATTTTCTTTACTTCCACCCTCAAAAATATATATATATATATATATATATATATATAGAGAGAGAGAGAGAGAGAGAGAGAGAGAGAGAGAGAAATGTTCAAACGAGAACGCTAACTATTTACGAGAACACGAGAACGGCCGCCCATGTACAAAATCACATGTGATTCACGTACAAAATCACATGTGATTTTACACTACCTGGATTTTGTACGTGATTTGTACAAAATCACATGTGATTTTACACTACCTGGATTTTGTACAAAATCACATGTGATTCACGTCCAGATTTCCAAGGAGTGTAAAATCACATGTGATTTTGTACGTGAATCACATGTGATTTTGTACATGGACGGTCGTTCTCGTGTTCTCGTAAATAGTTAGCGTTCTCGTTTGAACCCACCTTTCTATATATATATATATATATATATATATATATATATATATATTGTTTTAGTGTGTTTATAGTTTAACTTAATTAAGGGGTTGTTTACTAATATAAATTGGATAACTGCTAACCAGACAATATTGCAGTTTCTATCAACACTAATTATTGATCGGGTAAGAGTATGTGTTTAGTTTATCAACGTCATGAACCGATAAGATAAGCTTGGCAAGTATTGTATGTAACAACCCAAAACCAACAATTCATAAAGAAAGTATTATAACCAAAACGGTCTCGAGGTATACCAAAATACATCATTCTCAATTCAAGATACGCAGTGGATATACATCCACAACTGAGATTTAGAATAAATCTAATGGAGAACTACAAGCCTCTGTTAAACCACGCCTCTTCTCCGACATCACCTCTTCTCTTTCCCGTTTTGAATGAATTCCCAACTTTAGTCTTTACCTGGAAATGGTTTTAAGTTTTGAAAAACGAGGGTTAGACCATAAGGTCTAGTGAATTCCCTTTCAAAAGACAGTTTAATTTTTTTTCAAAAGAACATAGAAACTGCCATGAAGGCCTAACAATAACACATGGACATTCAACACGGGTCTTTGCACAGTGTTCGTAGTCAACCATCACCTCACTGTGATGTCCACAACTGGGGCCCCAATAGATGCCCACCAATGTTCACATGAAACGAATTCAAGTCACATAATATAATATAACTCCCAAAGGATTTCACAATCCCAAGGCACCTTAATTCCACTGTGCAACCTCAAAACAACCACCAAATCACATATTTCATGATATGAAACACCTTAGGCAATGTTTGCTCAATAATAAAGAAGTTCGAGTAAACGTTTATTCATGCATTGCAATTCATGTTAAAACGATAAAACCATGATCAGAGTTGAATCATTTACAAACATTCCACATGCGCAAAAAGGTTTAAGGGAACTCACCTGAAGTCCGATACACCACCACATGTCTTATAAGTCACTTAGGATGAAACCGAACACCTGAATTCGACGACATAAGATTGGTGTTAAACCATCTAAAGCATCTTAAAATAATCCATTTCAATCCCCATGACAATCCCCTAATCGATGCCTCGAACCTAGCCCCAAACGAGAAACGAAGTAAAATCGAAAACTACCAAAATAGTGTTCCAAGCGACTTTGGCCGCGACCAAACCTGCTTCAAATTCTCTTCGGGAACTGTTGGGCCCTACACAAATTTTCCAACAAAATACTCCAAGATCACCCAGAGAATCCCTGGGTAATCTGTCACTCTGATTTGCATTACCCACCAAAAATTTACCCACCAACTTTGTGATGGTTTTGTGACGACTCACCCTTTAGCAACAGATTTCCCAGGGGAAAGGTTTGTAGGTAAAAGTCTTTCATTTAATAGTGTAGGCCTGGTAAGTATTGTATGTAAGTATGTAACAACCCAAAACCAACAATGTCATAAACAAAGTATTATAACCAAAATGGTCTCGAAGTATACCAAAATACATCATTCTCAATTCAATATACGTAGCGGATATACATCTACAGCTGAGATTTACAATAAATCAAACGGAGAACTACAAGCCTCTACTACACCATGCCTCTTCTCCGACATCACCTATTCTCTTTCCCGTATTGCATGAATTCCCAACTTTACTCTTTACGTGAAAATGGTTTTAAGTTTTTAAAAACGAGGATTATGCAATAAGGTCTAGTGAACTCCCTTTCAAAAGACAGTTTAAACAGTTCTCAAAAGAACATAGAATCCGCTATGAAGGCTTAAAAATAATACATAGACATTCAACACCAAATACGGGTCTTTGCACAATGTTCATAGCCAACCATCACCTCACCATGATGTCCACAACCGGGTCCCAACAGATCCCCATGGACCCCAGTAAATGCCAAACCAATGTGCACATGAAAACACCATTTAATCCAACCAATATCTATCTCTTAAACAAGATTTTAACCCAAATACTCAAAGCTTGGAACCCAAGAAGTTACCATAAGAATAGGTGATTTTCCTTAGTGAACAACATGGAAAACAACAAGAATCGATCTCCAACACTATCTCATTGAGTTTTGAAAGGAAATACCGAAAGGTTTAGAAATTTCCCCATCTAACAACATAAACCCAAAACAAGAACATATGGGTTAGAAGATAAAACTTACCTTAGGGCATCTCCAATGGGTCACACTATATTTTACACTAAACATCAAAAGTAGTGTAAAAGGTAGTGTAAAATTTAGTGTTAATAGTAAATCTTCTCCAATGGGTAACACTATTTTTTACACCAAATCATTTTTATATGAATTTATTAAACTTTCAATAATATTCTTATATTTATTAACTTTACAATTTATACCCATATTTTTTATTTAGATGATAACTTGTTATTTTTTATTTTTTATTAATTATGAACTAAATTATTTTAATGCATAAAACAAAACTGTTTATTAAACAATAAAAGTTACATTAAAACAAATAAAGAAGAGAATACATATGCATTTAATTATTTCATTACTATATTTTTCTCACAAATGATCGATTAACGCATTCTGAAGCTCGAAGTGTGCCACTTTGTCTTTGATTTGTCTATAACGAGCGAGAAATTGTTGAAATTGTTTATTATCATTCATCACCGTTTCAACCTCTATCACTTCTCTTACAACTTCAATTGGTGCATCAAATATTTTATCATGTTGACTTAATTAAAACATAAAAAAATTAATATAAATAATATATATATATATATATATATATATATAAAATAAACCTATTTAAAATTTAACACTTTAAAAGACAAAAATAATAAATCTCAAAATTGAGGGACCAAAAATGTAATTGAAAAGTGGTATAAAAAGTAATGTAAAAAGTAGTGTAAATGAATAGTATTACACCAAATATAGTGTAATACTATTCATCACACTAAATTTAATGTAAGATTTAGTGACCATCGGAGAGGGTCTTAGAGAAGATGATCTTCAAATCCTTGAAACAAAGCTCTCTCACTAAGAATCTCAATGAGAGGTTTTATTTCCCTCAAACCTCTAGCCTCTCTATTTCTAAATACGTATGCCACAAATGAACAATAATAGAGGGTTTCCCCTTTTTAGCCTCATAATTACAAGCTAATCCCTGAAATCAAAAGAAATTTCATTTATCCCCTTAAACTTCCATAAATTCATATTTTAACAACCAAGGTTATTACATTATAACAATTAACATCTCTCACTACGTAAATCTCTCTTACCCAATAATGAACTCTAAGCAAGCATAAATGAATTTATTCATCCAACCACAACTACAAAAACTGGATGTGAAATAATATCTTTGGTATTCACATAATGCTTCGTGTATTAATTTAACCAACCTTGTTGATTTTCTTTTAAATAAGAAGCCATTATATTGTTGGGTTTAGTTTTAAGACAAAAAATTATTTATATCATTTATATAACACTAGTGTTGGGCCCGTGCGTTGCACGGGGACGATAATATATTTTTAAAGACAATGAAATGAGTTAAAATGGAACATACTTCATCACCTAATATATATATGAGAGAGAGAGAGAGAGAAGGATTAAACGCGAGAAGACGAGAAGTGTGATATCATATATGATTACACGCCATGTGCTTGTGTTTAATCATATATGATTAAATGTCTATGAATTGTCAATGTAACACGTGTTTAACATGTTTATAGATTTCAAGACCATCCATCACCCTTTTATATACCCATCTTCTTCTTCCAAACTATTATTTGTCCATCAATGTGGGATGAACAAACTTAACCTTAGTTTAAGATTTAAGGAATGCTCAAACCAAATGGTCGAAGTCATATATCTGGTTTCTCCTTTAAACTTGCACTATAATGTAACACTCGTAATATCCGGGTAAGTATAATTTCAAGTCAGTGTAGAAATCGATATTTCAAGAGGAATAGAAGAAAAATTATTTTGTATTGAATCCTATATTTTATAGTCTTGTTGGATGGAGAATTCAAATACGAATCCAACGGGCATTTCCGGAGTGAAAACAGAGCTAAAACGAAGAAGTTATGGCCAAAGCAACTTTCTGTACAACTTCGACTAAAGTGACAAGTGAAAGTGACATATGTCACAATCGCATTTCACTCTCGCCGGTTTTGTACCGAGAGTTAAGGGACTACGGCGAGAGTGCCCAACGAAAGTGACAATTGTCACTCTCGCGCGTCACTTTAGCCAACGGGCACCTGGTGTATAAAAACGCGATTTTCACACATTTCAACCCCATTTTCATTTCCCCACTTCTTCCCTTCATCCCTTTATCTCCCAAACTGAAACCCAAAGCCTCCAAAGTCGATTATGAGCCATTTAACCACAAGATTCGAGATTTGCAAGTGATTTCTTCATCTACCATGGTTTTGGGAAACAAATCTTGAAACACTTTCACTTCATCTTTTTCACCCAAAGCTTTCTAGGGTTTCATCCAACCTTTTTGTCCATTTTCAAGAGTTGGAGCTTATGGTGTTTTGTTGGTGATCTATAGGTGTTTTGTTGGTGGATTCTTGTTGTGATTGAGGTAATCATCTCTTTTCTTCATCTATGGAAATTAGGGTTTGGGTATAAGTTGAGATTATTGATGAAAATGCCCGGGGAACAATTTTATATGGTTGAATATGATTATTGATGGTTGGAAACTTATGGATTTAGGTTTTGGAAGATCTGGCTTGAGGATTCAAGTTTCTTCAAAGGAGCTCAAATTGGGAAAAATCTAGATTTAGCCTAAATCTAGCAAGATGAGTTCAAGTTGATTTGTGAAAACGTTGTATATGCCAAAATGTTTATTTTAAAGTCTATATTTGTTTTACACAAAATTATCAATTGTTGATTTATTTAGTGGATTTTGATTCTTTGAAGTGTTGAGATTTACAAATCTTGTAAAACACCCACAATTGGGAAGTTTGGGTAATTGACAAATAAATCACGAATGAAAGTGTTTTGTTAATTTAATGCATAAGCGGAGTTTGTTTGGTCAAAATACACTTTTAGTGTTTTGTAAGATTATGGAAAGTTTATGATATGGTACGTTTTGAAAATGTGAACGTGTAAGTTGTGGATTTTGGTTATTCTCGACCTTATGAACATATTGGAATTGTAAACCTTTTGGTTTTGGGCCGAAGGACAATTGAGAGTTAAGAGACAAAGATTTTGGGTAACAATGTATTTTGGTTTATGTAACCGTGTTGGCATCACGTAATTAGCCAAACGCTTATTTTGCCAGCTTTAGTAGCTCGAGATGGAGCTTTAGATGTGTTATGCACTTAACTGCGTTTTATTTGAGAATATACCCTTTTGAGTGTTTTGCCTCATAAGTGAATACCATTTGACATTTATGCACTCTTGGTACTTTTGGGTTTTATAAACCATTGCGAGTTATATACAGTATCAAGTTATAAAGTATTTGGGTATATGTATATATGGTTTAACTTCATTTGGAAAGTGGCAATGAATGGGTTTCTAGTTAGTCATGCCTTAGAGCATGTATTTGCATAATGTGGGTTAGATACACTTCATTTGCAATGTTGACTTTTAATAAATGGTCATTTGATCTTTTGAGCTTTTGGCTCGGTTTTTGACTCTGTTGGGTCTTGAGCACATTTGCCCGATTTTGATAGCTCGATGTAGAGCTTTGGTTATGATTTGCGTGTATTGCATCTTATTTGGGAATTACATGATTTGAACGCGTTGGTTATTCTTTTGGAATCATGTGTAAATTTTTAAATTAAACAAGCTTTTTTTGAATGGTGAGATCCCAAGGTAAATATCCGGTTTGGGTTGAACTTGGTGGTTTTATGCTAAAGATCCGGTTTAGGTTGATGCCTCAATAGACTAAAGATCTGGTTTGGGTTGATGTCTCCGTCGACTAAAGATCCGGTTTGGGTTGATATCTCACTAGGCTAGAGATCCGGTTTGGGTTGATGCCTCACTTGACTAAAGATCCGGTTTGGGTTGATGTCACAATAGAGTAAAGATCTAGTTTGGATTGATGTCTCTTTAGACTAAAGACTTGGTTTGAGTTGATGTCTCAATGGACTAAAGATTCAGTTTGGTTGATGTCCAAGATTGACTAAAGACCTGAATAGGGTTGATGTCATAGGCTTTTCCATACATGAAACATGCTTGTAACTTATAATTGTGGTTTAACTTTTGTATCCGCCACATTCGATGAAATCGGGTCTCCCCCATCATCGAAAGGTACTGTTTCGAGTATTTCTTTTATCCATGTTGTTGATGACGTATTATATTTATACGGATTGTTTTCTATGCCTTATAGGTGGTATATTATGCCTCATCCTTGTTTGGATGTTTCGATTATTGGAGTTTTATTCGCGTTGATATTATTTGAAAATTTTATATTTATTCACATCTTGAGTGAGTTTTGGAATTTAGTCCATTGTTGGGAAATGATTTTCATTGGAGTTTCCATTACGAAATTTGTGTGCGTTTGGAAAATGGGTTGTTGGTATATTTAATACAAATTCCCTTTTGGAAATCATGTTTTAAGTTGCATCTTTTTCGTCTAACGAATTATTTAATCATGATGTAAACTCTTGAACTCACTAGGCGTTAGCCTAACCTTTTTATTTGTCGGCATTTGCAACAGGTTCAGGTTGGGAATAGTTCTAGTGACACTGTGAAGTGGGATAAGATTACCATGGACTTTGTGACTAAGTTACCAAGTACGTTGAAAGGTAACGATACTATTTGGGTAATCGTGGATCGTTTAACCAAGAGTGCTCATTTCTTGGAAATGAAGGAAGCTTCACCAATAGATAAGCTAGCCAAGTTATATATCGATGAAGTGGTGTCAAGACATAGTATACTCGTGTCTATAGTTTCTGATCGTGACAGCCGATTTACTTCAAGGTTTGGCAGTCACTACAAGAAGAATTGGGCACAAGAGTGAACTTGAGCATTGCTTATCATCCACAAACGGACGGGCAAAGTGAAAGAACCGTTCAGACTTTGGAAGATATGCTCAGGTCCTGTGTAATTGATTTTGGAGGTAACTGGGATACGCATTTACCCTTAGTGGAGTTTGCGTACAACAATAGTTATCATTCCAATATTGGAAGAGCACGTTTTGAAGCCTTAAATGGACGGAAATAGAACTCCAATATGTTGGGTAAAAGCTGGAGAAAAACAATTTGCTGGTCCTGAATTGTGCAACAATCGGCCGATAAAGTGAAAGAAATCCGGAAACACATGAAGGCGACTCAATATCGACAAAAGAGTTACACCGAACCGAAAAGAAGACCGAAAGAATTCCAAGTTGGGGAGCGGGTGATGCTAAAGGTATCCCCGTGGAAGGGTATTATAAGGTTTGGAAAGCGTGGAAAGTTAAGTCCTCGTTTTCTTGGACCTTTCACAATAACCAAGCGAGTAGGACTTCAAGCGTATCAGTTGGATACTCCACATAAATTGGAAGAAATCCATAATACCTTCCATGTCTGTTATCTTCGGAAATGTTTAGCCGAAGAGGAAAATGTTATACCACTTTCTGAAATAAGAGTGGATGAGAAGAGTCGTTGCGTGGAGGAACCGAAAGCAATTTTGGAGAGAACGACTAAGAAGCTACGACATAAGGAAGTGGTCATGGTTAAAATACAATGGAAACATCATAGAGGTGCAAATGTAACTTGGGAAGCGGAAGAGGATATGAAGAATATATATCCTCAATTGTTCGTATAGTTTCGATTTCGGGGACGAAATCCTTTTCAAGTTGGGGAGATTTGTAACACCTCGAATTTTCCATTAGGTAATGTTTTGTTGTAAAGGGTTCGAAAGAAAAATTAGTCAAAGTTTTAGACTAATTGTTAAATGCAAAACTTAAGGGTAGATTTGGTCATTTGGTGATAGTTGATTTTGTATAAAATGAGTAGGTCAGCTACAATTGAGATTTCATCTCAATTTGGTTATGTGAAGTTGGTCGAAGCAGGAAGTCTAACATCTTCGTTTTGGTAAGAAAATTGATGATCTATTTGGATTCTAGTTGATCAAGAATGAGTGTATGAGTAAAGTTTGGCTTCCAATTAGGTTTTGCATCATATTTGAATTTGAAGTGCTGGGTGACTTAATCTGCAGCTTGCGTTCGAACTCTCATCAGGTGAGTTCATCTCATTTTGATATTATAGACAATGAAATTGGACGACTTTTATGTTGTTAAATTGTCTACGTGTTTTAGAACTGCTGTAGTGATATGTATTGAACTGAGAATTGAGCTATTAAGGAAAGTCGATGGTAAAAATTGAATACAGTCGAAGTTACCGGATAAAATGTAGTATCCGGTAAACTCCTGTTCAATGGTGTCCGGACAAGATATAGTATCCGATAAGTATTAATTCTTGCAGTGTCCGGTAAAAGTTAAGTTCCCGGAAGTATCCGAAACTCAGTGTTTCCGGATGAATCTGGAATAATTTTATGGGTTATCCGGTAAGTGAGGTTTCCGGATAGAAGTTCTGGATTGTTTCCGAATTCCGGTAGTGTCCGGATATGAGTTCCGGACATCTGGTCCCGATAGTTCTATTGATGAGTTTCTGGTAAGTAATGATATCCGATAACTTTTGACAGGGAACATTTTTATGACTTGAAATTCATTCCTGGCAGTATGAACATACTTATAACTCGATTTTAAGTATAATATGATTTGACGTATGATTTGGTTGATACACACTTTTACTAGGAAGTGTAATGGATCCATAGGCACTAGTATTATGTGAACACGTGGAATAGGCGTGGACTAATCGTAATTCCCATGTGTTTGATAAACGTGGAATAGGCGTGGACTAATCATAATTCCTGTTTGATTGAAATAAGGAATAGGCGTGGACTAATCGTAATTCCCATTTCATACTGAGACGCGAAATCGTGGGATAGGCGTGGACTAATCGTAATTCCCGATTTCTATTGGAAGAAAAGAGATAGGCATTGCTTAATTGTAATTTCTATTTTTTCTCCAAGAAATAGGCATGGACTAATTGTAATTTCTTGGATATGAGCAATGATCTAGAATCCGTGGAGATTCGTAGTGGGCTCTTGAACATGATTCTATGACTTACTTAGTGTTTGTCATACTCATGGAATTGGGTATGATTCCCGTCATCGAAAGATGTTATGTGTACGGTAAGTGTACCATCCCGAATTTTTTCAATAATAGTATTTTAATGAGAATTGGGATTTATTTGTATTTTAGTTTTAATCTTGAATTATGTAGTAATTTTATAATTCAATGGGGTTAAAATACAAAGGATTAAAGTTGGATGTTACTTTTGGAAATATTGAAAATTGGAGGTGTGTTTGGTCAATTGCTGAAAGTGTGTATGGATAAAGGGGCTGAAGGATTGAGATAATATCTCATTTTCTTGCTTGGGTCGGTTTAGAAGCAGAGAGAAGGAATAGAGAGAAAAAGGAAGAAAGCAAGGTTTTGGACTCAAATTGGTAAGAAATTTACCTTAGATTCAGATAATAATTGTTGTAGATGTATGATTGTAAACGAATTTGGTTGTTGATTAGGTTTTCAGATTCATTAACAACAGATTTGAGCAGCAGATTGTGCAAAAGTGGGTTATCTCCTTTAAAAGGTGAGTTCATTCTATTTTGGTGTTACAAACCTTAAATTGGATTGAGTGCATATGTGTATAGAGTTGCTACATGGATTTCTTCATGTTATTTTATGTTAAAAACCTCATTTTGATGCTAAAACTTCCATAGAATGAACCTAATAAAGTGGGGATTGAGTTGGGGTGTTAAAGGGTTGGAGCAGGGGCTGTTTTCTGCCCAACAGTGGTCTGCGCGTCTCTCGGCGCGTATGGAGCCGCACCCACATCCGCGCACAACACTGTTTCAGCAGTTTCTGATTTTTGTTTCTTGCGTATCGGTGTCGTTTTAGGGCGTAATATAGGCGTATGGGTACTCGTTTTGAGTGTAAGATAGAATTTGAACACTTTGAACATGTTAGTTTGGACATATAACAACTCCAAGTATTGTTCTTAATGTCGGTTGTTCGGTTTCTAGCTCGGTTGCGATTCGGGGGTGTCCGATGGGTTGTTAAGGTTGTCAATTATCGTAGTAAGTCTTGTATACATATAATTATGTGGAGGTCATTAATGTGTATATATATTTCAGGCTCGGTTGCCCCTTGTTAGGGCGTTGCCCCTTGACCCCATCCTCTATCCGGGTAGCGGAACCCCCGTGTCAAGTTGCCGAAGGGGAAACAATTGAGGAGGAAGACACGATAGGTTATTTAATATTCTTAAGATTGAGAATATGATACGAGAGTGGCATGATTTTTTGTTATGTATATACGTTAATAAGGTATAATGGATCCGTAAACACGAGTTGTATTGGATAACGTAGGATATGCAAAGTATAATTGCTATTCCTGTTTATAGTGGAATGTAATGAATAGGCAAAGTAGAATTGCTATTCATATTGAAAAGATTGAATAAGTAAAGTAGAATTACTATTCATATTACAATAATAGAATATGCAAAGTATAGTTGCTATTCTTGTTGAAAGGAGGAATAGGCGAGGTATAATTGCTATTCCCGTGTATCCTTGGAAATGATTGAATAGGCAAAGTACAATTGCTATTCACATTGATTGATGAATAGACAAAGTAGAATTGTTATTCTGATGTATAAATTGAATAGACAAAGTAAAATTGTTATTCATGTGTATGATTGAATAGACAAAGTAGAATTGTTATTCATGTATATGATTGAATAGACAAAATAGAATTGTTATTCATGTGTATGATTGAATAGACAAAGTAGAATTGTTATTCATGTGTATGATTGAATAGACAAAGTAGAATTGTTATTCATGTGTATGATTGAATAGACAAAGTAGAATTGTTATTCGTGTGTATGTTTAAATAGACAAAGTAGAATTGTTATTCATACGGAATGTTGGAATAGGCATAATATGATTGCTATTCAGGTTGAATGTTTGAATAGGCATAGTATAATTGCTATTCAGGTTGAAAGAGTTAATGGGCAAAGAGAGTTGCTATTGATAATTGAGATATGGGAGTATGAATTAGATGAAGTGTAAGTGTTGTTTGAAGGATTTGAAATAGGCAATGTACATATATAAGTGCTATTTCTGTATTCCATTTCAAAGAGAAGGTATGATGTTTGAATATAAGTTTGTAAGATTGATTGATAAACTAGAATCCGTGAGGATTCATAGTAGGTTATTGGATATGGTGATACGACTTTATGAATGGTAGTTATACTTGTGGGATTGAGTATGATTATGTCATTATGAGACAAGTATGAGTATGGTAAGAATGGTGATAAAGTAGGTTTGAATATATGCGTTGATTATCTAAGATTCCAATGCTGTTAATGTTTTAATTTAAATTGGATGTTCTCACTAGGCGTAAGCCTAATCGTTTCAAATCAACTTTTCTTACCAGGTACTAGCTCAGGAAAAGTAAAGGGAAGAGGGACGGGTGCTTTTGGGTATTCAACTTGTTGATGTTAAGAAGAGAAGTTAGCTGATATGAGGATGTTTTGATGAATGACCTAGACAACCCGTTTAATCTTTTCATGGTGAACAATATTGGATTAATAGGTTGTTTTGGAGAATCCGAATTGTATGTATTAAACCTCATAGTTAATTCTCTACTTATATATGAAAGTTGGATGATTCTATAAGTAAACCTTGTTAAACTTAAGGTTTAAATTAGCCCTGATTTTTAGGGTGTTACAATATGGTATCAGAGCAGTAGTTTAAGTGAACTAGGTATGCTAAGTGAGATACCTAGATTTAAGCTGAGATGAATTAAGTTATGATTCGTGAGATATGGGTAAAAGTACTAAGACGGGATAGTCTTAAAGTTGACGGAAATAAGTGAAATTGGTACTGTAATGATGATAATGAGGATTCTCATGTATGATATATTCACAATTTCTATTAGCTAATGTTATTATGAATATATTATTACACAAGCATACTTGTTTCTAAATTGTTACAGTGACTAATGAGCGGTAAAGTACGTTTCATATATCTAGTTATGTGTTGTGAGATCCCACATCGGCTAGGAGGGGGAACGAAGTCCTCCTGAGGCCTTTTGCATGTCACTGGGTACGGTCTGGGTGCGTCCCGCGTATGCCTGTGCGGGCAGGAACAAAACCGTGAGCGGTACCGGCATGCTGTTATGCAGAGGGTATGCGCAAAGCGGACAATATTGTGTACGGTGGGCTAGGAATGTTACATGTGTAACCATTTCTTATGGTTATTTCTTTGTGTTATATCAGAACCATGGTGAATACGCCACCGAGGTCCTCTAATTCTTCGGAGAATAAAGCAGTAACTAATTGGGGGTTGGAGGGACAACCTGGAACGGGCGGAACTCATGAGAGTCCGCCGAGGCCACCTTTAATAGGTGGATTGGAAAGTCAAACGCATAGAACGAGTACTGGTACTTCTAATCCGGAAATGCCAGAATCGACAATGGAGTCTCGTATGATGGAGAACATGACGAGAATGATGAATACAGCGATGGAAAAACAAGCCGAAATGTTTATGAAGGCACTGAACGATCGAAGTACGGAGCTACGTCGAGCGGAAACCGATACTGGTGTAATAAATCCAGTTCGTAACCCTGTGATAGAGGCAGAAAGGAGGGTTGAAAGAATATGCTCATATAAAACGCTTTTAAGCTGTAAACCGCCAGAGTTTAAAGGAACAGATAATCCCATAGCCTGCATGAACTGGATTAGGGAAATGGAACAAGCTTTTTGAGCTTGTGAATGCGATGAAAAGTCAAAGGTTAGATTTGCATCTCAAATGCTAAGAGGCAATGCGCTGACTTGGTGGAATGTATTGACGGATACAATTTCGGCTTCAGTCTTGACTGCTATGACTTTGGAGTCATTCAAGAAAAAGATTCTAGAAGAGTACTGTAATGAAAAGAGATTGATAGGATCGAAGAAGAGTTTCGGACTCTTAAGAAAGGTACTTCATCTGTTAGGAAGTATACTGAGTCCTTTATGGAAAAATTGAATTTAGTGGGGCATGTGGCTCCAACTGAGAAGGAAAAGATTAAGGCTTACTTGAAGGGTTTGCCAGCTGATATGATGTCCAGAGTTAGGAGTTCAAAAGCTTCAACACTGAGGGAAACGATTGAGGAAGCAAAAGTGGTAGAAGAAGTTTATGCAAGGGATAAAGCGGAGAAGGCTCAAATGGGAGAGAAAAGAAAATTTGGAAGTCGATTGGAACCTTCACTAGGACTGAAATCCCTTGGTAAGGACACTCAACTTGAGACTCGATCAGAGTCTAATTGGTGTCAGAAATGTAAGAGTAAACATTTTGGGTCGTGTCGGGAGATATCAAGGGAATGTTTTAAATGCGGAAAGAGTGGTCATCAAATAGAGAGCTGTCCCATCCAAGGACCAACTTGCTATGAATGTAAGAAGCCTGGTCATTATCGAAGGGATTGCCCAACGCTGAAAGATAGCGGGAGTAAAGGGAAGAAACCCAACATCTCAACAGCAAAGGATTGAAACTTTTCATGTGACAATGAAAGACGTTAGGGAATGTATGGATAAGTTTTGATTTTGTCCTTGTTTATTCCACACATAGGTGTATGTGTATTATGTAAATAATGTTAACTTATCTTTTTGTATTTTGGTGATATCAAAAGTTAGTTATATCGGCTGTTATTATTGAAAAACGCTTTAATTTTTGAAATAATTAAAGAAGATCAAACAATAGTGGGATAAAGATTGGATGATAACAGTTGCTTTAAGGAGGATTGCAAATCTAAGTTGGGGAGCTGGTAATGTTGAAAGATGTAAGGTTCAGAAAATGTGGAAAGTTGAGTCCCTATTCTTCCTGGACTTTTAATTGTGATAAGGTTTGGCAACGTGAGAAGTTGAGTCCTCGTTTTCTAGGACCTTTCATTATCACTATGAGGATTGGATTGCAAGCTTATCAGTTGGATCTTCCACCGGAGTTAGAAGGAGTCCATAATACTTTTCATGTTTGCTATCTTCGGAAATGTTTAGCCGAAGAGGAAGATGTGATTCCACTTATTGACGTAAGAGTGAATGAAAAGAGTCGCTGTGTGGAAGAGCCTGAGGCGATTTTAGAAAGATCGGTTAGAATGTTACGTAATAATAAGGAAGTGGTTATGTTGAAAGTACAGTGGAAACACCATCGAGGTGCCAATGTGACTTTAGAGTCAGAAGAAAGTATGAAGGATAGGTATCCTCATTTGTTTACCTGATTTTGATTTCCGGGACGAAATCATTTTCAAGTTGGGGAGTATTGTAACATCCCGAATTTTTTCAATAATAGTATTTTAATGAGAATTGGGATTTATTTGTATTTTAGTTTTAATCTTGAATTATGTAGTAATTTTATAATTCAATGGGGTTAAAATACAAAAGATTAAAGTTGGATGTTACTTTTGGAAATATTGAAAATTGGAGGTGTGTTTGGTCAATTGCTGAAAGTATGTATGGATAAAGGGGCTGAAGGATTGAGATAATATCTCATTTTCTTGCTTGGGTCGGTTTAGAAGCAGAGAGAAGGAATAGAGAGAAAAAGGAAGAAAGCACGGTTTTGGACTCAAATTGGTAAGAAATTTACCTTAGATTAAGATAATAATTGTTGTAGATGTATGATTGTAAACGAATTTGGTTGTTGATTAGGTTTTCAGATTCATCAACAACAGATTTGAGCAGCAAATTGTGCAAAAGTGGGTTATCTCCTTTAAAAGGTGAGTTCATTCTATTTTGGTGTTACAAACCTTAAATTGGATTGAGTGCATATGTGTATAGAGTTGCTACATGGATTTCTTCATGTTATTTTATGTTAAAAACCTCATTTTGATGCTAAAACTTCCATAGAATGAACCTAATTAAGTAGGGATTGAGTTGGGGTGTTAAAGGGTTGGAGCAGGGGCTGTTTTCTGCCCAACAGTGGTCTGCGTGTCTCTCGGCGCGTATGGAGCCGCACCCACATCCGCGCACAGCACTGTTTCAGCAGTTTTAGATTTTTGTTTCTTGCGTATCGGTGTCGTTTTAGGGCGTAATATAGGCGTATGGGTACTCGTTTTGAGTGTAAGATAGCATTTGAACACTTTGAACATGTTAGTTTGGACATATAACAACTCTAAGTATTGCTTTTAATGTCGGTTGTTCGGTTTCTAGCTCGGTTGCGATTCGGGGGTGTCCGATGGGTTGTTAAGGTTGCCAATTGTCGTAGTGAGTCTTGTATACATATAATTATGTGGAGGTCATTAATGTGTATATATATTTCAGGCTCGGTTGCCCCTTGTTAGGGCGTTGCCCCTTGACCCCATCTGTTATCCGGGTAGCGGAACCCCCGTGTCAAGTTGCCGAAGGGGAAACAATTGAGGAGGAAGACATGATAGGTTATTTAATATTCTTAAGATTGAGAATATGATACGAGAGTGGCATGATTTGTTGTTATGTATATACGTTAAAAGGTATAATGGATCCGTAAACACGAGTTGTATTGGATAACGTAGGATAGGCAAAGTATAATTGCTATTCCTGTTTATAGTGGAATGTAATGAATAGGCAAAGTAGAATTGCTATTCATATTGAAAAGATTGAATAGGTAAAGTAGAATTACTATTCATATTACAATAATAGAATATGCAAAGTATAGTTGCTATTCTTGTTGAAAGGAGGAATATGCGAGGTATAATTGCTATTCCCGTGTATCCTTGGAAATGATTGAATAGGCAAAGTACAATTGCTATTCACATTGATTGATGAATAGACAAAGTAGAATTGTTATTCAGATGTATAAATTGAATAGACAAAGTAGAATTGTTATTCATGTGTATGATTGAATAGACAAAGTAGAATTGTTATTCATGTGTATGATTGAATAGACAAAGTAGAATTGTTATTCGTGTGTATGTTTGAATAGACAAAGTAGAATTGTTATTCATACGGAATGTTGGAATAGGCATAATATGATTGCTATTCAGGTTGAATGTTTGAATAGGCATAGTATAATTGCTATTCAGGTTGAATGAGTTAATGGGCAAAGAGAGTTGCTATTGATAATTGAGATATGGGAGTATGAATTAGATGAAGTGTAAGTGTTGTTTGAAGGATTTGAAATAGGCAATGTACATATATAAGTGCTATTTATGTATTCCATTTCAAAGAGAAGGTATGATGTTTGAATATAAGTTTGTAAGATTGATTGATAAACTAGAATCCGTGAGGATTCGTAGTAGGTTATTGGATATGGTGATACGACTTTATGAATGGTAGTTATACTTGTGGGATTGAGTATGGTTATGTCATTAGGAGACAAGTATGAGTATGGTAAGAATGGTGATAAGGCAGGTTTGAATATATGCGTTGATTATCTAAGATTCCAATGCTGTTAATGTTTTAATTTAAATTGGATGTTCTCACTAGGCGTAAGCCTAATCGTTTCAAATCAACTTTTCTTACCAGGTACTAGCTCAGGAAAAGTAAAGGGAAGACGGACGGGTGCTTTTGGGTATTCAACTTGTTGATGTTAAGAAGAGAAGTTAGCTGATATGAGGATGTTTTGATGAATGACCTAGACAACCCGTTTAATCTTTTCATGGTGAACAATATTGGATTAATAGGTTGTTTTGGAGAATCCGAATTGTATGTATTAAACCTCATAGTTAATTCTCTACTTATATATGAAAGTTGGATGATTCTATAAGTAAACCTTGTTAAACTTAAGGTTTAAATTAGCACTGATTTTTAGGGTGTTACAATATGGTATCAGAGCAGTAGTTTAAGTGAACTAGGTATGCTAAGTGAGATACCTAGATTTAAGCTGAGATGAATTAAGTTATGATTCGTGAGATATGGGTAAAAGTACTAAGACGGGATAGTCTTAAAGTTGACGGAAATAAGTGAAATTGGTACTGTAATGATGATAATGAGGATTCTCATGTATGATATATTCACAATTTCTATTAGCTAATGTTATTATGAATATATTATTACACAAGCATACTTGTTTCTAAATTGTTACAGTGACTAATGAGCGGTAAAGTACGTTTCATATATCTAGTTATGTGTTGTGAGATCCCACATCGGCTAGGAGGGGGAACGAAGTCCTCCTGAGGCCTTTTGCATGTCACTGGGTACGGTCTGGGTGCGTCCCGCGTATGCCTGTGCGGGCAGGAACAAAACCGTGAGCGGTACCGGCATGCTGTTATGCAGAGGGTATGCGCAAAGCGGACAATATTGTGTACGGTGGGCTAGGAATGTTACACGTGTAACCATTTCTTATGGTTATTTCTTTGTGTTATATCAGAACCATGGTGAATACGCCACCGAGGTCCTCTAATTCTTCGGAGAACAGAGCAGTTACTAATTGGGGGTTGGAGGGACAACCTGGAATGGGCGGAACTCATGAGAGTCCGTCGAGGCCACCTTTAATAGGTGGATTGGAAAGTCAAACGCATAGAACGAGTACTGGTACTTCTAATCCGGAAATGCCGGAATCGACAATGGAGTCTCGTATGATGCAGAACATGACGAGAATGATGAATACAGCGATGGAAAAACAAGCCGAAATGTTTATGAAGGCACTGAACGATCGAAGTACGGAGCTACGTCGAGCGGAAACCGATACTGGGGTAATTAATCCAGTTCGTAACCCTGTGATAGAGGCAGAAAGGAGGGTTGAAAGAATATGCTCATATAAAACGTTTTTAAGCTGTAAACCGCCAGAGTTTAAAGGAACAGATAATCCCGTAGCCTGCATGAACTGGATTAGGGAAATGGAACAAGCTTTTCGAGCTTGTGAATGCGATGAAAAGTCAAAGGTTAGATTTGCGTCTCAAATGCTAAGAGGCAATGCGCTGACTTGGTGGAATGTATTGACGGCTAGAATTTCGGCTTCAGTCTTGACTGCTATGACTTGGGAGTCATTCAAGAAAAAGATTCTAGAAGAGTACTGTAATGAAAATGAGATGGATAGGATCACAGAAGAGTTTCGGACTCTTAAGAAAGGTACTTCATCTGTTAGGAAGTATACTGAGTCCTTTATGGAAAAATTGAATTTAGTGGGGCATGTGGCTCCAACTGGGAAGGAAAAGATTAAGGCTTACTTGAAGGGTTTGCCAGCTGATATGATGTCCAGAGTTAGGAGTTCAAAAGCTTCAACACTGAGGGAAACGATTGAGGAAGCAAAAGTGGTAGAAGTAGTTTTTGCAAGGGATAAAGCGGAGAAGGCTCAAATGGGAGAGAAAAGAAAATTTGGAAGTCGATCGGAACCTTCACTAGGACTGAAATCCCTTGGTAAGGACACTCAACTTGAGACTCGATCAGAGTCTAATTGGTGTCAGAAATGTAAGAGTAAACATTTTGGGTCGTGTCGGGAGATATCAAGGGAATGTTTTAAATGCGGAAAGAGTGGTCATCAAATAGAGAGCTGTCCCATCCAAGGACCAACTTTCTATGAATGTAAGAAGCCTGGTCATTATCGAAGGGATTGCCCAACGCTGAAAGATAGCGGGAGTAAAGGGAAGAAACCCAACATCTCAACAGCAAAGGATTGAAACTTTTCATGTGACAATGAAAGACGTTAGGGAATGTATGGATAAGTTTTGATATTGTCCTTGTTTATTTCACACATAGGTGTATGTGTATTATGTAAATAATGTTAACTTATTCGTTTACAATCATACATCAACAACCAAATTCGTTTACAATCATACATCTATTCACAAGGTGAACGTCAGGAGAAGAACGACCATAGGTGTTCTAGTAGGTGAGGCCAACTTATTCAGAGAAAACGGTACCAAGGAAACCATCTATGCTGCTACTATCAAGAAGTACGGTTTCTCTGAATGGTTGGAGATCAGAATAGCCATTCAGCAATCACGCTCTCAATTTAAAAATCATGTCGAGAAACTTCTAAATCAACAGATCGACTTGGTTTCTTCTGCTGTGGATATTCCTCCTCCTCCTGTTCCAAAAAGAAGAAGGGCCTCTGCAAAGAAAACAATAATACCTTCAGACTCAGGTCTTCCTATCAGAAATGAAACAGGAATCGGATTCTCACGCGCTAAGGTACTTGGTCCTGAACCTGACCTCTCAGCTCTCGACACCTCCCTGCCCCCTGGTGAACGTTCCGTCCCTGGTAAGGTCATAAGCGAACCTTATGGTATATTCTTTCATGACTACGATGGACGAGAACACTTTCAATGTATCTCTGAGCTACCCATCACTCCCATCGAACAGCTCAGAGATCTCATCTATTGGTGCGGATTCAGAAATGATCTCCTCGGACACTTCATGAAGCCCCCCTAATCTTTAAAGAAGCACAAAATAGACGAAATCTTGGTGAAACTGTCCCTGACTGGATGATTCCTACAACAAGAACCCTTGATGAACTTCTCATTAAGGAAGAACCTGAATAGCTGATAGGATTCCCTGTAAATTCTTCTATCCTTGTTAGCTAAATATCTTTTGTACTTGTAATTTTATTTGTCGTACTTGTAATTTTTCCACTTCCCTTTGTAACTTATACGAAGTTAAAAGAAAATTTTCAGCGAATATACTTTACTCCATCAGTACTTAAAAGATCCCAGAAAACAGTAAAAGGGACAAATATTTTATGAGTTTTTTTATCCTTATGTTTTCATAGTTAGCAATTTTCCTTCATTGCTATGTCATAATCAAATAGGGGGAGATTGTTGATCCAAGCCCTCAGTGATTTGATAATGACTCTTTAAGAAACACTTAGTGAAAATTGTAAGTAAACAATATGTATTAGAGTTTCACTATCGCTGATAAGTACTATAACTCTACAGTAACGCTGATAGGAAAGACATGCTATTTAGAAAAGACATTCAGCGAACACTGTTCATCCAGTAGCTCTAAGCCTGTACAGTCTCTGTGATGATCGCTGATAAGTTTTAGTTGTTTACTTATGGTCCATGAAGACAAGTTTCACGTCAACAAAGATTCTACGCTGAAGTCGAAGATCAAGCCCAAGAATCAGTGACAAAGTCTACTAATGAACTGATGCGGATATCAGCGAAGCCAAGATTTGTCCACTCAACGTGAAGTATCAAGTAGAAGACTTCAGCGATCGCTGAGCTTTGTCACTCGCTGATAAAGTACTGTTCAACGAACGCTGATCATGAAGTCTTCCTCTACAAGTTACTTTTGTCTTATCCCCTTGCACGCCCCCGTACGATCTGTCAGAACGGACATCCCTTCTGTCCATTATCATACAACAAACTCTGATTCTACACTGTACATCATGCGGTGTAACAACCCAGTTCCTATAACATACAACATATAACATAACCTGCATATATATCATTGATTTACAACGAAAGTTACATAACAAACCAAGTACGGCCCCTTCGGTCTCCTAAATTACAAAATTATATATATAAAAGCTTCCTTCACTTTATCCTCTCCTTTGCCGATCCTTAACCTGGAAAACATATTTTTGAAAACAAAATGAGGGTTAGACCAAACGGGTCTAGTGAGTTAATCCCAGTCCTTTCCAAAATCATTATAAAACCTTTCGTCAATCAAAATAGTTTAAATACAACCTTTGCCAATACACACACATATACCATAAGTATATAAACGTCACATATATATACCACACGTATTTTAATTACTACATCAAGACTCGTGCATCGTGCTCACCTCCTCCTCATTCCTCGTTACCATGGCCATATTAGTTGGTAGCAAGCCAACTAATAAATCAACGCCGTACAACAACTACGACATATCACCGGTCCGCACACCGGAACCCGACAATACACCGGTCCGCACACCGGAACCCGGCAACACACCGGTCCGCACACCGGAACCCGGCAAAAAGTGCACTCGTGTAGTGCAAAGCTTATATAAATACAATATATATCTCATTACATCATATTGTCATTTATATACACATAATCATATTCCTACCACATAATCATCTCATATATATATATACACATATATATGTATCCCAGTTCAAAAAAACGTTTTAAAGCAAAACTCACCCCTATCGCTTATCCATAAACACTTCCAAGCTTTTCTCCAAAAGATTCAGTCTTTCAATCCAAATCTACAAAATCTGTAACAGATTAAATACAAATATCGCCTTACTAGTCAAACACATAAAGCCTACTAAAATCTTATCCTCAACAGCTCTCCCTTCAGCGACTTATCACGGGGGTTCCGCTACCGGATAGCGGATGGGGTCAAGGGGCAACGCCCTTGCGGGGTCTGGGGGCTGCCCCCCAGGAAGTTTTCGGAGCAACTTAATCCAAAAATACAATCAGAAACTATATCCGGACACTACCAAAACTACCAAAACTCGCTGCACCGGGACTCCACTGTACCGGGACTCTCCCGTACCGGGACTCTCCAGTACCGGGACTCCACACTACCGGTACTCAATGAAATATACCGGTACTCTCAAGAACACAGTCGGTTCTATTTTACCCAGATCCAAATTAAACCTATACAACTACAAATTAAACATTCTAATCCGATAAAAGTCTAATACTACTGATCATAAACATAAAACATAAAGGACTTACCTCAAAATCGTTTCCAACCAAGCCAATTGAAGCCCTAACCGTACGAACTCTTCTTCTGCTTCTTCTCGTCTCCAAACACACACTAACACACTGATAAATCTGATTTTAGGTTTGTGAAATATCTGAAGTCTACAAGGGTGTATATCAAATCCCCGTTTACCAAATGAACCTTCAACTATCAACTAATGTCCAACACCCCTTTTACTTATTATTTTACCCTAACTTACCCTAAACCTCGTTTTATAAAGTTAACTAGATTTAACGGAATTAGGATTTAACTAACGAACTTACCCGGGGTATTACATTATCTCCCCCTTAAAAGAATTCCGTCCCGGGATTCGATTAGGCAATAAACGAGGGTAATCAATTACCATAAATCGCTTTCAAACTCATACAACATAATTATACCCTTTCCAGATAAAACTTGCTTAGCAATTACAACCTATTTCTTATACTCTTCCAAATAAAACTCATATTGTAACATAGTTTCCAAAAACAATAAAATGTCTTAACATAATTGCAAAACTCGATGAGAAGTCAAAGACTTACGCCTCTACTTTAACTTACAATGCCAATTTCTCAATTGTACAAATACTACACCAAATATCATTCACACATCTAGACTCCATATTTTACATTAAGCTCCAATCTAATGGTTTCGCACAGAATTTCATCATTCTTAAAAGAACGCATTCTACCAATGTTAATGTCTCATCAATCTAACACCCCAAAAGTAACGACACCCTACTCTCCAATAGATCACAGAATCAACTTGGAATATCACCTTAACCCGTAGTTAAACTTTTCTCCATAGACCAATCACAACTCTACCGTCACTTCTCTAACCCAAAATACGTCTAAGACAGACCACTTTCTTGCATTAATTACACCAATCACGAACCATAGATACTACCATGTCCTATCCAATGGTCCATCACTCTGAGCATTACATTAGACTACTTTCTTCCACTCTCTTCTCAACATAAAACATGTTTCCCCAAGGACAGCTCACTAGGAGGTACTCACTCTAGATCGATCCCACGAGCTAACTTTATTTCACTTCCAAACCAACCGCACACACCCAATTTCAACAATTACCATATTCACTCAACAATTTCACCACACCTCATATTAGGAACTTAATCGAGTTAATCCGAAATCACATTCAATTGTCGAAACAACCACACACTTTTCATTTCTCAAACAGTAATACTCCACTACTTAGCCAACCATCTACTACCACTCCAATCACTTATTCTCGAAAAACAATACTACACACCACCTAGTTATTCGTGCCTTTCCACACATACTTGCCACATCTGAACAACTTATAAACAAATCCCAAACAGAGGTTTCCACTAACACTCACCCCATCACAACGTTAATCCGTCACTAAAAATTTACTACTACCACGCTTCGCACGTTTACAAATTATAAACTACCACCATTTTATCCACATCACCCCACATATTTAAACAATACCTTTCTAGGTAGCGTCAACAATCATACTAAGTGTAATCCACACAACACACTAAACGGTCTCCTTCATGACAAGGTCAAGACTTCACACATCATCGTTACTCTCTACACATAATCGTCATGCCCCACACACTACTATCATTCTTTACACTCTGGCCATCATACTCCACATTTTAACAAAATCAGGACAACAGTAATTAAGCACACCCATCCCCAAAATATAACAACCATAAAAACATCTTATTAACAAAATCAGTACATCTTTATTTCACCTCGTGCCTCGATTAGCACAAAATATATCATCGTGCCTCTTTCAACATACAATATTTCACCGTGCCTCTTCTAGCACAAAATTATATATATATATATATATATATATATCACAAATCATCTAACACATTTGAATTTTTATTTATAACATAAACTTTAACATTTGGAGGCATAACCTAGCGTTTGAAATACTGAATTTTACATAACGCCACATTCTACACTTTCGCAATATCTTTCCAAAATTATAACATGCACCTTTAATTTGAAAATTGCTAACAATTGCAAGTGTTAGATCAATCATTCCAAATTAAACTACCAACCACTTTCGTTCTCATACCATAAATTTTATTATCACCTTGATAAATCTTTCAAATCCAAACACATATGATAACGGGTTATCACCTTTGATCACTAATAGCTTTTCCTTACTAATCATTCCCAATAACACTCTTCACTTTCTAGTTTCGATTACCCTCGATTTATCACTTAAATTTATCCCAAGCAATATCATAATAAATAAACATACTAATTTCAATATCATCCAAAATATTTGTTACACTCTTACTAAATTAGAACCAACCTCTTTTCACACCAAATGCTTCCAAACCTACACTCTTACTAAGCCTTATCACAAATAATTCATATATCCCCAATATAATTTTTGTTAACAAACGAAAACTTTAATTCAATCACCCGACAATCTCTTCTTTCATCATAACTTCTTATTCCAATATATACCGAATTACCGAGGATCACTTATCATTACCTAATCCAAAGTTTTAACAAAATCAAGTTCCAACACCATCCTATACTTACTACTACCTCAAATTCCAACAAGATTATCAAAAATAACTTAATAGGCACTCCACTCCTATCTATATTACCAACACAATTATCAAATTCTTTTCTAATGCAAATAAGCAACAAAAGATTGAAAACACAATTAATCGGTTTGCACCGAAGTCAAATAGCACTTTAGCACATGTAGAGTTTATGTAAATATACCTGTCTTCGTCTCTATCCATATGTCGAGACCGACTTGCCACTCTGTAGACTTCAACAAGGTTAATATACACATAAGCACATACCCCATATAATAAGGTATTCCGGTCCAAACATGTAACTGTAAGTTCACAATTACACTGGCCAGGTGTAACTTGAATTTACCTTACATGATGTTTCTTCTACCTTGTTATACTTAATATCCCAAGGTTCTAAAATAATAGGGACATCCTACTTCACATGCAGTTTAAGTCTAGGTACAGATAATAATACCTAAATCCCTTAAACTAGGGCTTTGATACCATTTGTAACAACCCAGTTCCCATAACATACAACATATAACATAACCTGCATATATATCATTGATTTACAACAAAAGTTACATAACAAACCAAGTACGGCCCCTTCGGTCTCCAAAATTACAAAATTATATATATAAAAGCTTCCTTCACTTTATCATCTCCTTTGTCGAGCCTTAACCTGGAAAACATATTTTTGAAAACAAAATGAGGGTTAGACCAAACGGGTCTAGTGAGTTAATCCCGGTCCTTTCCAAAATCATTATAAAACCTTTCGTCAATCAAAATAGTTTAAATACAACCTTTGCCAATACACACACATATACCATAAGTATATAAACGTCACATATATATACCACACGTATTTTAATTACTACATCACGACTCGTGCATCGTGCTCACCTCCTCCTCATTCCTCGTTACCATGGCCATATTAGTTGGTAGCAAGCCAACTAATAAATCAACGCCGTACAACAACTACGACATATCACCGGTCCGCACACCGGAACCCGAAAATACACCGGTCCGCACACCGGAACCCGGCAACACACCGGTCCGCACACTGGAACCCGGCAAAAAGTGCACTCGTGTAGTGCAAAGCTTATATAAATACAATATATATCTCATTACATCATATTGTCATTTATATACACATAATCATATTCCTACCACATAATTATCTCATATATATATATATACACATATATATGTATCCCAGTTCAAAAAAACGTTTTAAAGCAAAACTCACCTCGATCGCTTATCCATATACACTTCCAAGATTTTCTCCAAAAGATTCAGTCTTTCAATCCAAATCCACAGAATCTGTAACAGATTAAATACAAATATCGCCTTACTAGTCAAACACATAAAGCCTACTAAAATCTTATCCTCAACAGCTCTCCCTTCAGCGACTTATCACGAGGGTTCCGCTACCGGATAGCGGATGGGGTCAAGGGGCAACGCCCTTGCGGGGTCTGGGGACTGCCCCCCAGGAAGTTTTCGGAGCAACTTAATCCAAAAATACAATCAGAAACTATATCCGGACACTACCAAAACTACCAAAACTACCAAAACTCGCTGCACCGGGACTCCACTGTACCGGGACTCCACTGTATCGGGACTCTCCAGTACCGGGACTCTCGAGTACCGGGAGTCCATAGTACCGGGACTCCACACTACCGGTACTCAATGAAATATACCGGTACTCTCAAGAACACAATCGGTTCCATTTTACCCAGATCCAAATTAAACCTATACAACTACAAATTAAACATTCTAATCCGATAGAAGTCTAATACTACTGATCATAAACATAAAACATAAAGGACTTACCTCAAAATCGTTTCCAACCAAGCCAATTGAAGCCCTAACCGTACGAACTCTTCTTCTGCTTCTTCTCATCTCCAAACACACACTAACACACTGATAAATCTGATTTTAGGTTTGTGAAATATCTGAAGTCTACAAGGGTGTATATCAAATCCCCATTTACCAAATGAACCTTCAACTATCAACTAATGTCCAACACCCCTTTTACTTATTATTTTACCCTAACTTACCCAAAACCTCATTTTATAAAGTTAACTAGATTTAACGGAATTAGGATTTAACTAACGAACTTACTCGGGGTATTACATGCGGCTACTAGGTTGTTTACAAAGGTCAAACCATGCAACCAATCAGCTGCTGCCACGTGTAAAGTTGAACTGCTACGCATTAAATGCATGCAGTATATAAGAAGAGCCCTACTTCAAAATTGAAGTGCTTGACCATCTTCTTCTTTCTCTCTTAGTGTTAGAATATTATTAGTAATATTCTTATCTCCTTTTCTGTCTTAATTCTAGTGCAAGAAACTTAGTGTTCTCATACCTTGTTTAGATTAGGTTAATCATTAATCTTGTTTCGCAACAAGTTGTAAATTGTTTGATTATATCAATACACAATTTAGAAATTAAAAATCTGTGTGTTTGTATTCAACCCCCCCCCCCCTTCTACAAACTTGTATAACCCTCCGGGACCAACAAGTGGTATCAGAGCGGATTGTTTAATCTTATAAACAAGATCTTGCTTATACTAATATTTTCTCTTCCTTGCTATTACTCATAATGGCTACTAACACAAACACTAACTATATTGACAATGGTTCTCTTGCAAAACCCCCTAGATTTTCCAGAGATAACTTTAATCTATGGAAAAATAGGATGATACTCTTCTTAGAAGGTGTAGACCCTACTATGCCTTACTACATCGAAAATGGCCCATATATTCCTGTTAGAATAGACCCTGAAGTTCCAGGCACTACTACTAGAGCTGCTATTCCTGAAAGAGTTGTGCCCAAGGAACCTCATAATTGGTCTGATGAAGATAAGAAGAAAGTGGCTATCGACACTAAAGCCAGATCCATTCTTTCCATGGCTTTTCCTGACGAAGTCTACCATTCCGCCATGAACCTGAAATCCTCCAAAGCCATGTGGGACACAATCTGTGTTCAATATGAAGGTACTTCTGAAGTCCAGGACTCAAGAAAAAGCAACCTGGTAAGACAGTACAAAAGCTTCATTTGTGGTAAGAATGAATCTCTCTCTGAAGTACATCAGCGGTTTAACTGTTTAATAATAGATCTAAAAACCGTTAGTAAGGAATATTCTAACTTTGAAATTCTGACAAAGTTCTTAGAATGTTTACCTGAAAGCTGGGACAGTTATTCAATGTGTCTCAAGCTATCAAAGGATCTAAAATCAATGAGTCTTTCTACCTTATATGGCACTATGCTCAATCATGAGCAGTCGAGTCATCTTAAGAAGAATCTTGTAAAATATTCCAAAAGCACCCCTGTTGCTTTAATCTCAGAGTCACCTTCCACTCAACGATCCACTGTTACTATCACTGAGTTGGAGACTAACTCTGAATGCTCATCAGATCCCGACTTTTCAGATCTTGATGAATCTATGGCTCTCCTATCTAATAAGTTCAGTAGATTCGCCAAAAAGAAAATTTTCAGAAAGAATAAACCTCTCGCTCTCACTAACAAGCCTAGATCATCAACCCCTGTTGATGAGGCTACTGCTACCTGCTTTAACTGTGAAAAAGTAGGACACTTTGCTAGTGAATGCAGGTCAAAGAAAGTCTATAAACTCTCAGCTTTCTCCAAGAAATCCTCTAACCCCAAGTCTAGAGATGACAAGTATCAAAAGCTGAAAGAAAGGTATGCAAAGCTGATAGACTTTAAGAAGAAAGACAAAGGCCTTATGGCTGACTATGATTGGGCTGCCTCTGATGAAGAAAAATCATCTGACTCAGAAGATGATGATGAGGCCAATCTCTGTCTCATGGCCAAAATCGAAGATGAGGAAGAAAATTCTGACATTCCCTCTACTTCAGCCTCTGCTACTAAGGTATCACTTTCTTTCTTTACACATATTTCAGATATTGATGAAGCTGATAGTCTTCGAAAGATCGATCTCTTGACTATGAGTTTATATGATGCCATGAATGGCAAAACTGTTGTTGAAAATCAAAACTTTGATCTCGCTGAACAACTTAAAAACTGTCACCTTCAAATAGAAAAACTTTCTAAAATTGAAGAAGATTTAAAAGATCAAGTTCATATAAATCAGCTAGTCAAAATCGAACGTGAAGAAGTTATCGCTGCATTGAAAGCTGAAAAAGCTACTGTTGAAAGATGGTGTAAATCCTCAACAACGATCACTGAGATAATTAAGTCTCAAATTCCCTTGAGTGACAAACGTGGTCTTGGTTACAAAGCTGATACTCTAGAACCAACCACTGATCGTTCCATGCTCAAATTTGGAACTTTCGTGTCCTCTATTCCTGACACTTCATCATCTCAGTGTTCCTCTTCAAAAACTCTTATCCCTGAGGAAATCTCTACCTTAACTTCTAAAGGTAAAGAAAAAATTGTTTATCCAAAACCTCAGAAGGGTACCTTTGTACCTAAGCTGAATGCTTTTAAAGCTTCAATGACTTATCCCTCTACTTTTAAGAATAAGATCCCTGGATTCATTCAGCGATCTACTCCTAGAATCAGAGTGGATATTTTTTTTGATAAGGTTCATCTAGGCTTTGCCTAGACTACATCCTTGGAAATTTGGAAACAAAGGAACAAAGCGGCCGTCTGAGACTAAGCCTGGCCACATAATGCTGACGCCTGGACTCGAACCCGGGGTGATCAGAGTGGATATTATTGGTAAGAAATCTGAAGAACTGATTGTTCCTCCCATTTCCAATGCCAAAGGTATACTTGGTGCTGGCCCTGCTCATTTAAAAATAACGGGTAAACATGCAAATGCTCCTAAAGCTACTTTTAGCTATAGGAAATGTTATCACTGTAGACTTACCAATCATATTGCTAGTAAGTGCCCCACAACCACCAAAGCTGAAAAGTTAGCTAAGGTGAAGATTACTGCCCCCAAGGCAAAAAAGACCACTGAGGTTAAGAAATTAACCAAAGTGAAGACAAATTCTGAAGCTGAATCTTCTAATGCTGCGAAGATTGCTGAACCTTCTACTTCCTCAACCACCACTGACAAGTGTGGACCCATAGTTAAGTGGGTGCCCAAGTCAAACTAATCTTCCTTTGTTTGCAGGTTAAGAAGGGTATCTGATATCTTGATAGCGGATGCTCTAGACACATGACTGGAAAGAAAAACATGCTCACTAAATACAAGGAAGAAAAGGGTCCCTCTGTGACCTTCGGTGGAAATGGAAAAGGCTACACCCGAGGGTTTGGTGTACTCTCTAATGGTACAACAACCTTCAGAAGAGTTGCATATGTTGAAGGACTGAAGCATAATCTTCTAAGCATAAGTCAACTATGTGACAAGGATAACAAAGTGATTTTCACTAAGGAATCCTGCTTTGTCACTGATAAAAAGGAGAAGATAGTTCTCAGCGGTTATCGTATGGAAAATGTTTACGTCATAAACATGGACTCTACTACCACTGAGAACTCTTGTTTCTTCTCAAAAGCCTCATCAGATGTCAACTGGTTATGGCATAAGAGGCTCTCTCATCTCAACTTCAAGACACTGAATACTCTTTCTTCTAAAGAGTTAGTCACTGGTCTACCTCAACACTCATACGCCAAGGAGTCCTTATGTTCAGCGTGTGAGAAAGGGAAATAGACCAAAGCTAGCTTCAAGTCTAAGCAAGTTTCCTCAGTGTCATCTCCTCTACAACTTCTCCATATGGATTTGTTTGGCCCTGTTAACAAACAATCCATCGCTGGAAAGAAATATACATTGGTCATAAATGATGAATTCTCTCGCTATACCTGGGTAATGTTTCTCCGTTCTAAGAGTGACACCCCTGAAGAACTCATCACCTTTGTTAGGAAAATGGAAGTCCTGAACAACATGACCGTTCGCTCAATAAGGAGTGATCATGGTACTGAATTCAAAAACAGTTCTCTTGATTCCTTCTTTGAAAGCAAGGGTATTTCTCACAACTTTTCCTCAGTGAGAACACCGCAACAAAATGGAGTCCCTGAAAGAAGAAATCGAACTATCATCGAAGCTGCACGTTCAATGCTCAGCGATTCTCACCTGCCTACTCAGTTTTGGGCAGAAGCTGTCAACACTGCTTGTTTTACTCAAAACAGGTCGCTGATTGTCAAAAGATTCAAGAAGACAACCTATGAACCTTTTCATGGGAGAAAGCCTTCAATTAGCTTTCTTCACATCTTTGGATGTCAGTGTTTCATACTGAACAACAGAGATGCCCTTGGAAAGTTTGATCCTAAGGATGATGATGGAGTCTTTCTTGGATACTCTTCAGTTTCCAGAGCCTTTAGAGTCTTCAATCGAAGAAGACAGACTGTTGAAGAAACTATCCATGTCACCTTTGACGAATCCCGTTCAGCAAACTATAAACCTTCTGTTGATAATGAAGAACTGAATCAATGGATGTTTTCTCATCTTGGTGATTCAGAAGACATTCCCACTCCTCATACTCATCCCACTGAAGATGATGATCCTACTGTCATCCCAAGCATGCAGACTAGTGAAGCTGAAACATCATGGGTCTCAGCTGTTCCTCTTAACACTATGTCTGCTTCTGAACCTTCTGTCTCAGACATACCATCTACTTCTCAGCAATCAGTGAATGAAATGACATATGCATCTATTCCTCACTTGGCTGATATACCAGAAGTTGCTGAAGCCACATCTTCAGCTCCTCCAGAAGTTCAGGTTGAGTCAACGACTTATGCTTCGGCTCAGCGATGGACTATAAATCACCCTATTGATCAAATTCTTGGTGATCCAAATGCTGGTGTTCAGACTCGACGAAGTGCAGGTAACATTTGTTTATTCGTTAACTTTATTTCTCTGATTGAACCAAAGAAAATAGATGATGCCCTCCAATATCCAAACTGGGTCAGTGCTATGCAAGAAGAGTTGACAGAATTTGAAAGAAACAACGTTTGGAAACTTGTTCCTAGACCATCCGACAAGTCAGTGATAGGAACTAAATGGGTCTATCGAAACAAGTTGGATGAACATGGAACTGTAACCCGCAACAAGGCTCGACTTGTTGCTCAGGGATACAGACAAGAGGAAGGTATAGATTACGATGAAACATTCACCCACGTGGCAAGACTCGAAGCTATTCGTCTATTCTTAGCTTACGCTGTACACAAATACTTCAAAGTTTATCAAATGGATGTCAAGTCAGCGTTCCTAAATGGAAAGCTGAATGAAGAAGTTTACGTGGAACAACCTCCAGGATTCTCAGATCCTAAGCATCCAGGTTATGTTTATAAACTGGATAAGGCACTTTATGGCTTAAAGCAAGCTCCTCGTGCATGGTATGACACTCTATCCTCTTATATCCATATTGAAAAATTTGAGCGTGGTCAGATTGACAAAACTCTATTTTTCAGGAAAGTTAAAGGTCATATTATTCTTGTTCAAATATATGTCGATGATATTATATTTGGTTCCACTAATCCTGACTTGTGTACTCGTTTCGCTGATAGAATGAAAGCTGAATATAAAATGAGTATGATGGGTGAGCTAACATGTTTTCTTGGTCTTCAGATCAAACAAAGTGAAAAAGGAACTTTCATTCATCAGGGAAAGTATGTTAAAGATATGTTGAAGAAATTTGATTTAACTCAGAGTTCAACTATGAAAACCTCTATGGCACCGCCACTGACACTAAACAAGGATCCTTCTAGAAAACCTGTTAATGTCACAGCATACCGTGGGATGATCGGCTCTCTTCTGTATCTTACAGCTAGCCGACCTGATATTATGTATGCAACCTGTTTGTGTGCACGATATCAAGATGAACCTAAGGAATCTCAGTTGATCGCTGTAAATCGAATCTTTCGTTACCTTAAGGGTACTCCTAACCTAGGTCTTTGGTATCCCAAAGACTCAGGGTTTGATCTAATCGCCTATTCAGATAGTGATTTTGCAGGTTGCAAATTGGATAGGAAAAGCACCACAAGAGGCTGTCAGCTCCTGGGTGGAAAGCTGGTGAGTTGGACAAGTAAAAAGCAAAACTCAGTGTCCACCTCAACTGCTGAAGCTGAGTACGTAGCCGCTGGAAGCTGTTGCTCTCAGGTCTTGTGGATGAGAAATCAACTACTGGACTATGATCTTCAGCTCTCAAAGATTCCAATCTATTGCGACAACACAGGTACCATCGCTATAGCCAATAATCCAGTGCTACACTCAAAGACCAAACACATTGTAATACCCCGGGTAAGTTCGTTAGTTAAAATCCTTTCCGTTAAATAAAGTTAACTTTAAAGTTGGATTTTAGGGTAAGTTTAGGTAAATTTATAAGTTAAGGGTGTGTGGGTCATTATTGAATAGTTCAAGCCTTATTTGTAAAATAGTCTAAAATATAAATACCCCTAAGATTTGAAGATATTTCATAATCCAGAAATATCAGTGAGTGTGTGTGTGTGTGTGTGTGTTTTGGGAAGAAAAGAAGCAAAAGAAGAAATAAAGCTAGGGATTCAAATTTGAGTACTTGGAAGTGGAATTGAGGTATGTTGCTTTGTATTTTATGTTTGTAATTACTAGTAGATACTTCCTATCGGAGTAGAATCACTGATTTCATGTCTAGTAGTAATTTCAGTCGATTTATGGGTAATTTGGGGTAAACAGTCAGAGGTTTTCGGACACAATGAATGTGTCCGGGTAGTTTCGTTGGTGGTGTCCGGTAGTTTTGTTGGTAGTGTCCGGTAATTTCTTTCGATGGTGTCCGGACGATTCGATTACCCGGTAATTGCTCTTTTTCTATAGTTTCCGGATGATTTATGTTACCGGGTGGTATCCGGGTTACTTCGGTTTCCGGATGGCGTCCGGATTATTGATATTATCCAGAAAGTTATGTGTCCGGATTGCTTATGCTGTCCGGGAAGTTGTTTTGACCGGATTGTTTGGGTTGTCCGGATAGTTTTAGCTGATTGGTCACTTTTGAGGATTTAAGTTATCTAGAGTCCTTAGTCTACTAGTAGGTCTTATGTGTTCTTTTAGTAAGGGGATATTTGTAATTAATCTGTTTCCGATTCTGAGAATTTTGGGTAAAAGATCGGATAGCTTGGAGAAAAGGCTTGGAAGGGTTATTGATAAGAGATCAGGTGAGTTTTACTTTAAAACGTTTTCAAACTGGAATACGTATATGTGTGGATTGGGTATGTGATAGATGTGTGATTATGTGTTTATATTAAAATGGATATGTGGTTGAAAAGTGATGACGTGTTTATAAATGACAATATGATATATTGAGATATATATTGTATTTATATGTATATTGCACTACACGAGTATACGGTAGCCGAACTAATAGTCGGTGGAGTTTTGGCTGTAATTGTCGTACGGTGGTGTTGATTGTAATTGTCGTACGGTGGAGTAATTGATTAGTTGGCTTGCAACCAACTAATTTGGCCATGGGAATGAGGAGATGTACACGGTGCACGAGTCTTGCTTGGTATTTATATTATATGTGGTATATTTGTGTTTTACAAAAAATGATTTCTAAACTGACACGGATTATATCACTAGACCGTTTGGTCTAACCCTCATTTTGTTTTAAAAAATATGTATTCCAGGTTCAGGAAGGTATAAAGAGAAGGATAAAGTGTAGGATGCGGTTGATAGCTGACAAAGATTAGGAAATGCTTATATTTTGTATTGTATAGTTTTGAGACTATGGGACCGTATGTGAATTACTATGTATCTTTGGTTATGAATGTAACGATGTTATGCAATATATGTTATTTGTTGTATGTTTGGGAAACTGGGTCGTTATACACATCGAAATCAGGTATCATTTTATCAGAGATCATGTGATGAATGGTGATATAGAACTTCATTTTATCCCAACTGACTTTCAGTTAGCTGATCTGTTCACCAAACCTCTTGATGAGACAAGATTCAACTTTCTCATCAGCGAGCTTGGAATGCTGAACTTAGAAGAGTAAAATCTTCAGCGGTTCACATTTGATCAGGGATAAAACAAACTTGTATAACCCATATCCATCATCTTCTCTCTGAACAAAATTGATTCGCTGATATCAAGGTATGTTCTCTCTTGCTCGCTGACGTTCTCCTAGAACTGAAAGATTTCAAAACAAATCACATCGCTGAATATCTCTTCCTTTCAGCGATACTTTTGAAATTTCTAAATCTTACACTGATATTTCTATTCAGTGCTTCATATTTTCAAAACATCCCTGAGTTTTCAAAAACCTCAGAGACATCCTAAAATATGAAAAGACGTTTGTGAGATCATCAAATGGATAAACCCTGGCACATTTTTTTCTGACACACGTTTGCACGTTTCGTTTTCCTCGACCAATCTTATTCAAACACGTGTTCGTGTCATCATGAAAAACTTTCCCGCTCATAGTTTTTCTCTCTCTAACTCTCACTATATAAACACATTCGAGTTTATATTTTCACCTTACGCGAACAACTTCTCTTCCAAGAAAGAACACTGTTGCATATTGAACTTTTCATTTCCAGAAATCGTTCATCTTCAATCTTCAACCTTCAACAACCAAGGTTAATATTCTTATTATTTACCTTTATTAACTTGTTTCTGATCTTATCTTTGTTTTTAAAAGATCAAACAAAAGAACATTTTTAAAATGAAATCATTTTCTTTTCATGATTTTATGAACACAATCTTCATGGTTGCTCTTCAAGTTTAAAACAAAAATCTTAAACTTGTTCTTCATATGTTTTTCCAGAATCTCTTCTTTAAAGGAAACTGGAAAATAAGACATTCACTAGTTTTGAATCTTTGTCAAAACTAGAAAAACCCTTATCTCCATTAAGACATTTTTTTTGTCTGAATGGAATGTGCAAAACCCTAAAACGCTATTTTGAATATTTTATTCATTTTAGGATCTTCTGTTCATATTCTTATATTATAAACAGAAATGGCATCTTCCACAGACGCTCCTACTACCAAATCTCCTACTGCTGCTGAGAAAGTGGTTCTCACAAAGGCTCCTCAGGTTAAGTTCAACCTTGAGCAAGTTACATTCCAACACAACAACCATTACGCTCTCTTCGATTTCCCTCAGAAAAAGCAAGTCACACACCTCGATGAAGCCGTGAATTTTCTCAAGACCTGTCCCTTATCGACAGCTCTGACTATTGCACCCCCTGCTCGTCGTTCTTTTCTAGCTCAGTTCTGGTATACTGCCAGAAGAGCTCAGGTACCCTCACCCAAAGACCCAAAGAAACAACTTGATGTCATTCTATGTGACACCAAATATGGTACTTCCAAAATCAACCCTGGTACCATCAGATGCGCCCTCAACCTTCCCGCAGCTACCAAAGAAAAATGCTTTGTCCCTCTACCAAACCACAAAAACCTAGATGATAGGGAAGCAATCACTACATTCTTTGATGCAATGAAGTATGTGTGGGAAACAGGGAGAGATAAACTCCCTGAGAAGAAGTTGACCCTGATCAAGAAATCAAAGATGCCAAGCGAGATGAACTTCATCTTCGCTCATTTGATCAGCTGCATGATAGCAAAAACTGGTTCCTCTAATCAAGCCTCTCAACCTCAGCAGGCCATGGGATATGCACTGCTGAAAGGTCTTCACATTGACTGGGCATCAATCATCAACAACGATCTGGTGCTAAGGGTAGATATGGCTGACAGACCAACATGTGTTCCATATCCCCGGTTTGTCAGTGTTATCTTTCTACACGGGCTTGGAGACAAATACCCAAAAGTGGGTGACCTGAGACTCTCTCAGGTTGGACCTAAGGTGCTCGACTTCAGCCCCATGCCAAACGAGGTACGTCTTTCTACTATCTTATCTATTCTTAATCCTCCTTCTTCTACTTCTGCGGCTACCTCAGCGGTAAACCCAACTGCTGATACCCTGGTTGCAACCTCCACTCCTTCTCGAAAAAGGAAACACTCTACTACCCAGCTTGAATCCGAAAGGATCAAGAAAACCAAGGAGCAACCCTCCAAGCCATCAACGGCTGAAGACTCCACACCTCTTTCTGTACAAGAGTCGTTGGATAGTTCTGTGGTACGCTCTGCCACAGCTGCTCAAGCCACCCCTTCCATACCAATCTCAGCGTCTCTAAACGCTGAGGTTATAAACTTGGAATTGAACCCCCCCTCCTTCAGAATCTCTAAGGATTGAAGAAGTATTTCTCAGCGGATCCAACGCTGAACCCGTCACCAAAACCCTCTTCTCAACCATCATTCCTCCCACCATTTCTAAGGACACTCCACCAGTATTCCCCCCATTCTCTGCAACAAACGTCATCATTGATACATCAGCTGCAACTTTACAAGGGCTGATGCATCAAAATATAGGATCTACAGGCACTTCTATGCGCCAAGGCACTCTGGAAGGCGACATGGAACACTACTCAGGCTATCAAAGCTTCGAGGACTTCACCAACCCGCCTGCAGGTATACACAAAATCCAAAACACTCCTCTCTCAAAATCCCCAACTTCTGAGCTTTCCTTTGTTCATAAGTTACTTACTGTTGCAGGTCCGAATTTGGGAGATATTCACAACTCCCTGAAAGATCTAGTGACAAAGGTGGACTCTTACAACACCACTCTCTCCACTAACTCTTCAGCGGTTACAGACGCTGGAGAGACTCTCAAGACGCTGACAACAGAGGTAGCAAAGAAAGCCTCCAGTGCTGACATGGAGAAGGTTGAAGGTCACATTGGCAGTTTTGCTACTACTATTGCTGACCACTCCACCTCCATCAACAATCTCAACTCCACAAACACCACCCTCGCAACAAACTTCTCCACTCTGTCCAATGAATTCACATCATTGAAGACAAAGGTTGGAACTCTTAAGGGTGAGGTCTCCACGGTCAAGACTGAGATTGGCACTGTCAAAGACCTCCTTTAGCAAATCCTCGATCGCCTGAATGCTGCTACTTGTGCTCCGTCGCATTTTACTCAGGTGGATCGTGAGGATCTTCAAAGACTCACTCCTGCTATATCTGGCGTGGAAGACAGATTAAGTAGGATTAAAACCTGTGTTGGGATCCCTGGCCTGGAAGACAATGACCCAATGTATACTGATGCTGCTGCTGCTGATATTTCAGTTACCTCCCCCACTCATGATGTGGAAGAGGGGGAGAAAAATAACGAAGGTCTTCCCCATAATGCTGAGGGGGAGAAAACTGAAGAAAGTCATCCCCATGCTGAGGGGGAGACAACTAATATTGTTGCTGTTGCTACTACAAATGAACAACCTCAGGGAGTTGAAAACCCTGAGGGAACCGAGAAACCTGTTGGTCCCGAAAGGCTTAAACAAGTTTGTAGAAGGGGGGGGGGGGGGGTTGAATACAAACACACTATTTTACTTTTCTAAATTGTTTATTGATAAATCATTAACAATTTACAGCTTGTTGCGGAAACAAGATTAAGGATAAACCTAAATCTAAACAAGTTGGAACACTAAGGTTTTCTTGCACTAAGAAAGATAAGGAGATTACTAATAAAATCCTATCTTGAGAGATTTGAACTTGTCCAGAGTTAGCAAGTTACTTCAAATGAAGTGAGTTCATCTCTTTATATACTGCATGCATTTAATGCAATCCAGTATATACTTTACACGTGTCATTAGCGGATTGGTTGCATGTCATTGACCTTTGATGACAACCTTAGTAGCCGCATGAATGAACAGTGTAGTGTCAGAGTGGTTGTACGATTTCAGATTTTCGGAGGTTCTTTTCTGACATTTCGTACGGTGGCGTGCAAGGGAGGTTAAGACAAAAGTACTTTGTACGGAGGACTTCATGATCAGCTTTCGTTGATTCAGCGATTATCATTTACTATTCAGCAGATGATAAAGTTCAGCGATAGCTGAAGTCTTGTACTTGATACTTCACGTTGAGTGGACAAATCTGAGTCTTCGCTGATCCGCATCAGTTCATTAGGAGACTTGTCGCTGGTTCTTGAGCTTGATCTTCGACTTCAGCGTAGAACCTTTGTTGACGTGAATCTTGTCTTCAGGGATCATAAGTAAACAACTAACTTATCAGCGATCACCATAAGGACTGAACAGACTCAGCGATATGGTGAACAGTGTTCGCTGAATGTTTAATCTAAAAGTGCGAGAGTTCCTATCAGCAGTACTGTAAGATCTTAGTACTTATCAGCGATAGTGAAACTCTGATACATATTGTTTACTTACAATTTTCACTAAGTATTTAAGATAGGGTCATTATCAAATCACTGAGGGTTTGGATCAACAATCTCCCCCTATTTGATTATGACATAGCAACAGAGAAAATTGCTATTTAATGAAAACATAAGGATAAAAAGAACTCATAAAATATTTGTCCCTTTTACTGTTTTCTGGGATCTTTTCAGTACTGATGGAGTAAAGTACATTCGCTGAAATTCTTTCTTTAAATCTTTGAATCAGGTTACAATATGAATAAGAAAGATTACAAGTACAAGCGAAATAAATTACAAGTACTGAAGGATGACTGATACAATAGAGAAAATGGTGATTGTTGTCAGCCTTCAAAGGGTTCTTCCTTAATGAGAAGTTCATCAAGGGTTGTCTTTTCAGTTGGAATCATCCAGTCAGGAACCTTTTCTCCTTTATTCTTTAGCTTCAGAGCAGCTTCAAAAATCAAGGGTTTTAGGTGTCGTGCCTGAATGTCTTTTCTGAAGTCGCACCAGTAGATGAGATCTTTGAGCTGTTCGATTGGAGTGATTGGAAGCTCAGCGATCCGTTGAAAGCATTTACGTCCGTCGTAGTCAAGAAAGAATATTCCATAAGGATTACTGATGACTTTACCAGGGACGAAAAGTTCACATGGTGGCAAAGAGACATCAAGGGCAGATAGATCAGGATCAGGACCAAGTACTTCAGCGCGAGAGAAACCAATTCCAGTTTCATTTCGTATGACAGGACCTGAGTTTGAATCTTGACGTTTCTTCCTTGGAGAGTCCTTTTTTCTTTTCGGCTTTAGATCAGGAACAGGAGGAATATACACACAAGAAGATATCAAATCGATCTGTCTGTTTATCAGCTTTTCGAAATGATCCTTGTACTTAGATTTTGACGGTTGGATAGCTAACCTCATCTCCAGCCATTCAGAGAGACCATACCTTTTTACAGTGTCAGCACGAAAGGTTTCAGATGAGTCATCTTCTCTGAACAGTTTGATGTCAACAATAGGTACTCCGACGGAGGTTCTTCCAGAGATGAATACCTTGTTGATCTTCGTTGGACGATATCTGAAGTGGATTTTCTCTTTACACCAGATCAGGGTGGTCTGAGAAACTTCAGCTTTCTTTTCCACGATCTTCTGGGCTTGTTCCTAAAGCTTTCGTTGGATTTGAATGGGAATACGCTTCAGCTTGGGGTCTTTGACAGATTCTTGAGTGAGCTTGATGGCGTATTCTCTGTCTTTATCTTCAGCTTCCTTCCTTTCAGCGATGAGGCGTTCAGCTCTGAGATGATCTTGGTATTCAGCTTTTGAAATTCTGAACTTAGGAGGAACTGAAGGTAGTTGATCGCGCCTTAGGATGATTCGCTGATCCTCGAATCGCTTTATCATTTCTTCTCTCCTCTTTTGATCTTCTTCACTCAGCCTTTGAGCAACTGAGGAAAGTCTGTTTCTGTGCGAGAGAGGTTGTTCTTCTGGTTCATCAGTCTCAGAGATTAAATCTAAGACTGGGATTATGTCTTCAGCGTTAGCTGGAATTATTGGTGAAGTCGCAACAGATCTTTCAGCGATATCCTCAAACAGGGGAGAGGACTGACAAATCGGCTTTGCAAGTAGGATCGTCAGATTATCATCTTCAGCGATGCCTTTGTCTTTGCTTTTCTCAGCGCCAGAGGCTGAGTGCTTTGTCTTTGTCTTCTCCCCTGAAGGTTCTTTTATTGAAATACCTTTAAGAGCTTTGGTTCGAGGAGCAGGTTTGACAACAAAGAAATCATCGTCATCTTCATCATCATCATCATCGTTCCTTGGAGAGGAGGATGGTTCAGCTTCAGGGATGTCGAAGTCTTCGTCTTCTTCTGCTTCAGATTCCTCAGCATCTTCATCGAGTTGCTCCCCCTCAGATATAGAGGCGAGGTTCTCGGTTCCCTCAGGGTTTTCATCTCCCTGAGGTCCAGTAATCCGATCTTCATTACCCTCTCCCCTGATAGATTCATCATGGGAAAGGTCTTCAGCGCTCTTCTCCTGTTCAGCGCTCTTCTCCCCCTCTTTCTCATGATGGGCGGGGGAGGAATGGGTAGATTCAGCATTGGTGTTGTCTCTGTCTTCTGGGCCAGAGATTTTCACACAACCTTCAAGCTTAGCTATTCTGTCTTCTAGGCCAGAAATAGCAGGCGTGATTTTCTTCAGCTCTTGGCGATCCTCTGCGGTGAATGAGTCCAAAACAGGTGCAGGGGCCGGAGCAGGAGCTGGATTATTTGCCTTGTTCACCAGCGTCTCGATCATTGTCTTGACGGAACCAAGGTCGGTCTTCACTGAGCCCAAGTCGGTCTTGACCACTGACATATCACCTTCGAGTGTACCAACCGATTTCTTCAGCGTTGTAACTTCGCTGGAAATGGTGGAAACTGATGATTTGAGGTTGGTGTAGTCAGTGTAGATGTCGGAGAGCACTTTGGCAAAGTCGACGAGAGTTTTATCAAGATCTTTGATGTCATCAGAGGAGGCCTTCTTTTCCACCACAGTAGTCAGCTTCGTCAGATTCTCTCCAGCGTTTGTTACAGCTGTAGAGTTATTTGATAGACCGGTGGTGAGATCCGTAAGTTTCATCTCCATAGACTTCAGAGACTGGTTGATGTCTCCCAAAAAAGGACCTGTAACATATAAGTACTTGTGAACAAAGGAAAGCTCAGAAGTTTCAGGTTTAGTTACAGTGTTTAAGGTGGGATCTGTACCTGCAGGAGCGTTGACGAACTCATCAAAGTTTCGAGTCCCTCCATAGTGTTCCATATCTCCCTCAAAAGTTCCGTGAGGAATGGAGATCTCTGCAGGTCCTTTCTTCGTCATTCGCTGAGAAGCTTCAACGGCTTCTTGAATGATGGCATCTCCAGTTTTGACTGGAGGAGTGTCCAAAGAAGTAGAGGGAGGAGCGAAGGATAAGAATTGGGGTTGGGGTTCAAGTTCAGCGTTGGATTCGCTGAGAAGTACTTCATCAGTCTTTTGAGAGACTGACGAAGGTTGGGTAGATTCCAAAGTTCTAACCTCAGCGTTTAGGGACGCTGAAGTAGGTTTAGAAGGGATGGCTTGAATTGGTGTGGCAGAGCGTACCACGGAACTTTCCTTCAGCTCTTCAGAATGAGCTGAGGAGTCTTCAGCATGCAACTGCTGGGGTTGCTCCTTGGTTTTCTTGATCCTTTTGGAATCAAGAGGGGTAAGATATTGTTTCCTTTTCTTAGAAGGAATGGATTTTGTGGCCGGGGTATCAGCGATGGGTATTGTCGCTGAAGGAGCCACAGAAAGCGGAGAATTAAGAAGAGTGAGAAGAGTAGAGAGACGTACCTCGTTGGCGACAGGCTTGAAGTCGAGAACTTTAGGGCCAATCTGAGAGAGTTTCAGATCACCCTCTTCAGGATAGCTGTCCTTCAGGCCATATTGAAAGATGGCGCTGATGAATCGCGGGTAAGGAACCCATGCTGGTCGGTCAGCGGCAGAATCAACACGTTGAATGAGGTCTTCATAGATGATGGAGGCCCAGTCAATGTTGAGACCTTTCAGCAGTGCGTAACCCATGGCCTGCTGAGGTTGAGCGGCTTGATCAGAAGATCCGGATTTCGCTGTCATGCAGCTGATCAGGTGAGCGAAGATGAAGTTCATCTCGCTGGGCATCTTGGATTTCTTTATCAGCGTCAGCTTCTTCTCAGGTAGCTTGTCTCTTCCAGTCTCCCAGATGTAACCCATCGCATCAAGGAAAGCAATGATTTCTTCCCTGTCAGCGTGCTTCTTGTGGTCAGGAAATGGAATGAAAGGATTTTATGAGGTAGCGTTAGGGAATTTCAGAGCTTTACGGATTATTGCGGGGGTTATCTTGATGGTGCCATACTCAGTATCGCTGAGTATGCAGTCGATGGTTTTAGATGGATCTTTGGCTGAGGGTAGGTTGGTGTGTCTGGCAGAGTACCAGAATTGGGATAATAGACGCTGACTGGCAGGAGGTGTGATTGTCAGTGCTGTGTATATGGGGCTATTCTTCAAAAAAATCACAGCGTCGTCTAGATGGGATACCTGCTTCCGAGGAGGAAACTCGAGAAGCGCTGAAAGGTTGTTTGCCTTTGTCCAGTCTAGTTGATCCAGCTCAAACTTAACCTGAGGAGCTTTGGTGATTTCCAGTTCCTCGGAATCACTGGAGATGGACTCAGCGGTAACATTCAGCTTTGAAGTTGCCATTTCATTGTATTATCAGTTCAACCAAAGATGTTAACAAATAAGAAATATCTTAATGTGGAAAGAGAATTTCCATTAAGATTTTTCGAATTTTGTCCATTTCATTCAGACAAAAAAGTCTTAATGAAGATTAGGGTTTTTCTTGTTTTTTTTTTTTTTTTTTTTTTTTTTTTTTTTTAACGAATATAACACCTATAAGCCTTGTATTCCAGTTTTTTTTTAAAAAACATGGATACGAAAGAAGAACAAGTTTAGGATTTTAGATTTAAAACTTGAAGAACAACCATGAAATGGTTGTGTTTATAAAACCATGAAAGAAAATGATTTTATTTTTGAGTTCTTTTGTTTGATCTTGTGTAAAACAATGATAAGATCGAAAACAAGTTATTTGCATTTGATAAAAGATAAGAACATATTGACCTTGAGTTTGATGAAGAAGATGATGAACAATTCTTGAAGATCGAGAGCACAAAATGCAACAGTGTTCTTTTCTTGCGGAGAAAGATTGATTCGCATAAAAGACAAATATAAACTTTGAGAGAGTTTATATAGGAAGAGAGTACAGAGAGAAAAACTTGAGCGGGAAAGTTTTTCATCATGACACGGACACGTGTTTGCATTTGATTGGATAGACAACGAAACGTGCAAACGTGTGTCAGAAAAAGAAACGTGCCTGGTGTTATCCGTTGCAATGACGTCACAACTGTCCTTTCACATTCTTTCGTTGTCTCTGAGGTTTTGAAAGAAAAACTCAGGGACTCTTTGGAAAATATGAAGCACTGAATAGAAATATCAGTGAGGGTTTTAAGAAATTTCAAAATATTATTCAGCGATGAAAGAATTTGAAATCTTGCATTTTCATGCGTTTTGTCAGAGAAAACATACCTTGATATCAGTTTAACCCAATTTATTCAGAGAGAAGATGATGAAATGGATTGTACTAGTTTATTTTATCCAGAGCCTATACAAGAATGTATAAACGTATCGCTGATTAAATGTGAACCGCTGAAGATTTATCCTTCAAAGTTAAGCATTCCAAGCTCGCTGATGAGAAAGTTGAATCTTGTCTCATCAAGAGGTTTGGTAAACAAATCAGCTAACTGATAATCAGTTGGGATAAAATGAAGTTCTATATCACCATTCATCACATGATCTCTGATAAAATGATATCTGATTTCTATGTGTTTTGTCTTTGAGTGTAGCACTGGATTGTTTGCTATAGCGATGGCACTTGTGCTGTCGCAATAGATTGGAATTTTGGAGAGCTGAAGATCATAGTCTAGTAGTTGATTTCTCATCCACAAGACTTGAGAACAGCAGCTTCCAGCGGCTACATACTCAGCTTCAGCTGTGGAAGTGGACACCGAGTTTTGCTTCTTACTTGTCCAACTTACCAGCTTTCCACCCAGGAGCTGACATCCTCCTGTGGTGCTTTTCCTATCCATTTTGCAACCTGCAAAATCACTGTCTGAATAGGCGGTTAGATCGAATCCTGAATCTTTGGGATACCAAAGACCTAGATTCGCTGTACCCTTAAGATATCGAAAGATTCGCTTTACAGCTTTCATATGAGATATCTTAGGTTCAGCTTGATATCGTGCGCACAGACATGTTGCAAACATAATATCGGGTCGGCTAGCTGTAAGATACAGTAGTGAGCCGATCATCCCACGGTACAGCGTGACATTGACAGGAACACCCTTTGTGTCCTTATCAAGTATCAGCGGTGGTGCCATAGGGGTTTTCATAGCTGAACTTTCAGTTAAGTCGAATTTTTTCAGCATATCTTTAACATACTTTCCCTGATTTATAAAAGTTCCTTTTTCAGTTTGCTTAATCTGAAGACCAAGGAAATATGTTAGTTCACCCATCATACTCATTTTATACTCATCTTTCATTCTATCAGCGAAACGAGTACAAAGCTCAGGGTTAGTAGAACCAAATATAATGTCATCAACATATATTTGAACTAAAATGATATGACCTTTTATTTTTCTAAAAAACAAAGTTTTGTCAATCTTACCTCTCTCAAATTTTTCAAGGTGGAGATACGTAGAAAGAGTGTCATACCATGCACGAGGAGCTTGCTTCAAGCCATAAAGTGCCTTATCCAGCTTATAAACATAACCTGGACGCTTAGGATCTGAGAATCCTGGAGGTTGTTCCACATAAACTTCTTCATTCAGCTTTCCATTTAGAAACGCTGACTTAACATCCATTTGATGTACAGTGAAGTTTTTGTGTACAGCATATGCTAAGAAAAGACGAATAGATTCAAGTCTTGCTACAGGAGCAAAGGTTTCGTCATAATCTATACCTTCCTCTTGTCTGTATCCCTGAGCAACAAGACGAGCTTTGTTGCGAGTTACAGTACCATGTTCGTCCAACTTGTTTCGATAGACCCACTTAGTGCCTATCACTGTTTTGTCAGTTGGTCTCCGAACAAGTTTCCAAACTTTGTTTCTTTCGAATTCAGTCAGCTCTTCTTGCATAGCGCTGACCCAGTTTGGATCTCTGAGGGCATCATCTATTTTCTTTGGTTCAGTTAGAGAAATAAAGTTAACAAATAAACAAATATTACCTGCACTTCTACGAGTCTGAATACCAGCGTTGGGATCACCAAGAATTTGATCGATTGGGTGATTTACAGTCCATCGCTGAGCCGGAGCATGCGTCGCTGACGCAGTCTGAACTGGAGAAACTGAAGATGAGGCTTCAGCTACTTCTGGATAATCAGCTAAGAGAGGAATGCTTGCATTTGTCACTTCATTCATTGATTGCTGAGAAATAGATGGAATTTCTGAGACATTTGGATCAACTGCGGGTATAGTATTTATAGGAACAGCTGAGACCCAAGATGTTTCAGCTTCACTATTCTGCATATTGGGAATGATAGTAGGACCATCATTTTCAGTTGTATGAGTATGAGTAGTGGGAACATCTTCTGAATCACCAAGATGAGAAAACATCCATTGATTCAGTTCTTCTGTATCAGCGTTCGGTTTAGAGTTCGCTGAACGGGATTCGTCAAACGTGACGTGAATAGTTTCTTCTACAGTTTGTCTTCTTCGGTTGAAGACTCTGAAGGCTTTGGAAACTGAGGAGTATCCAAGAAAGATTCCATCATCAGCCTTAGGATCAAACTTTCCAAGGGCATCTCTGTTGTTCAGTATGAAACACTGACAACCAAAGATGTGAAGAAAGCTGATTGAAGGCTTTCTCCCGTGAAAGAGTTCATAGGCTGTCTTTTTGAATCTTTTGACTATCAGCGACCTGTTTTGCGTAAAACAAGCCGTGTTGACAGCTTCTGCCCAAAACTGAGTAGGCAGGTGATAATCGCTGAGCATTGAACGTGCAGCTTCAATAATTGTTCTATTTCTTCTTTCAGCGACTCCGTTTTGTTGTGGTGTTCTCACTGACGAAAAGTTATGAGAAATACCCTTGCTCTCAAGGAAGGAATCAAGAGAACTGTTTTTGAATTCAGTTCCATGATCACTCCTTATTGAGCGAACAGTCATATTGTTCAGAGTTTCCATCTTCCGAACAAAGGTGATGAGTTCTTCAGGGGTGTCACTCTTAGAACGGAGAAACATTACCCATGTATAACGAGAGAATTCATCAACTATGACCAGCGTATATTTCTTTCCAGCGATGGATTGTTTGTTAACGGGGCCAAACAAATCCATATGGAGTAGTTGAAGAGGAGATGACACTGAGGAAACTTGCTTGGACTTAAAGCTTGCCTTGGTCTGCTTCCCTTTTTCACACGCTGAACATAAGGATTCTTTGGCGTATGAATGTTGAGGTAGACCAGTGACTAACTCTTTGGATGAAAGAGTATTCAGTGTCTTGAAGTTGAGATGTGAGAGTCTCTTGTGCCATAGCCAGTTGACATCAGAAGATGCCTTTGAGAAGAAACAGGAGTTCTCAGTGGTTGTTGAGTCCATGTTTATAACGTAAACATTTTCCAAACGATAACCGCTGAGAGCTATCTTCTCCTTTTTGTCAGAGACAAAGCAGGATTCCTTGGTGAAAATCACTTTGTTATCCATGTCGCAAAGCTGACTGATGCTCAGAAGATTATGCTTCAGCCCTTCAACATATGCGACTCTTCTGAAGGATGTTGTACCATTTGAAAGTACACCATACCCTCGGGTGTGTCCTTTTCCATTTCCACCGAAAGTTACAGAGGGACCCTTCTCTTCCTTGTATTCAGCGAGCAGGCTTTTCTTTCCAGTCATGTGTCTAGAGCATCCGCTATCGAGATACCAGATACCCTTCTTAACCTGCAATACAAAGGAAGATTAGTTTTGCTTGGGTACCCACTTTACCATGTATACGCGTTTGTCAGTGGAAGTGGTTGGAATGGGTTCAGCAGTCTTCGCAGCATTTGAAGATTCAGCTTTGTCTTTCTTCACTTTGGTCAATTTCTTGACCTCAGCGGTATGAGTCACCTTGATCTGACTTGCAACTGGTTTGGTCTTCTTTGGTGCTATCTTCACCTTAGCTATCTTATCAGCTTTGGTGGCTGTGGGACACTTACTTGCAATATGATCGGTAAGTCCACAGTGATAACATTTCCTATAACTAAAATTAGTTCTAGGACCACTTGTGTGCTGAGCTTTTAATTTGGAATTAGAAGTGCCAGCACCAAGTACACTATTGGTTTTTGAAATAGGACGAACATTCAGTTCTTCAGATTTCTTACCAAGGACATCTACTCTGAGTCTAGGAGTAGGTCGCTGAACTGATCCAGAGGTCTGATTTCTAGAACCAGATGAATGAATCACTAAGGCTTTGGAAGCATTCAGCTTAGGTACTAAAGTACCCTTCTGAGGATTTTGATAAATTACAATTCCTTTACCTTTATCTTTAGAGACAGAGGTAGGTTTTGAATAAACCATTTTCTCCTTACCTTTTGAGGAGGTAGGAGTTTCCTCAGGGATTGGTGTAATCGACGAGGAGTACTGAGATGAAGAAGTGTCAGCTACTGAGGATACGAACGTTCCAAATTTAAGCATTGAACGTTCAGTGGTTGGTATAGGAGTATCATATTTATAACCCAGACCACGTTTATCACTCAGAGGAATCTGAGCCTTAATTATCTCAGTGATCTTTGTTGAAGAATTACACCATCCTTCAACAGTAGCTTGTTCAGCTTTTAATACAGCGATAGCTTCCGCTCGTTCAATTTTGACTAGCTGATTTAAATGGACTTGATCTTTAAAATCTTCTTCAAATTTAGAAAGCTTTTCTATTTGAAGGTGGCAATTTTTAAGCTTTTCAGCGAGATCAAGATTTTGGTTTTCAACCACAGCTTTGCCGTTCATGGCTTCGTATAAGCTTCTAGTCAGTAGTTCGATTTTACGGAGACTATCAGCTTCATCAATATTTACAATATTGGTAAAGAAGGAAGGTGATACCTGAATGGCAGATGTTGAAGTGGAGGGAATGTCTGAACTTTCTTCCTCTTCTTCAATCTTGGCCATGAGACATTGGTTTGCTTCATCATCTTCAGAATCAGATGATGAGGCTTCTTCATCAGAAGCAGCCCAATCATAGTCAGCCATTAGGCCTTTTCCCTTCTTCTTAAAGCTTTTCAGCTTTGCATACTTCTCCTTCAGCTTTAAGTATTTGTCGTCTTTATTCCTTGGAACAAAGGATTTCTTTGTAAAGGCTGAAGGTCTCATGATTTTCTTTGACCTGCACTCGTTAGCGAAATGACCTGTCTTTTCGCAGTTAAAACAAGTAGCAGTAGCCTTATCAACAAAAGCTGATGACTTAGGCTTGTCAGCTATAGAAAGAGTTTTGTTCTTTCTAAACATTTTCTTCTTGGCGAATCTCCTGAACTTTTTAGTTAGGAGAGCCAAGGATTCATCATCTGAAGAATCAGAATCTGATGATCTTTCAGAGTTACTTTCTAACTCAGTGATAGTGACCACGGGTCGCTGAGTAGAAGGTTCCTCTGAGATTAAAGCAACAGGGGTGCTTTTGGAATCTTTTACAAGATTCTTCTTAAGATGGCTAGATTGCTCATGATTCAGCAATGTGCCATATAAGGTAGCGAGTGTCATTGATCTTAGATCTTTTGACAGCTTGAGACACATGGAATAATTGTCCCAGCTTTCAGGTAAACATTCTAAAAACTTTGTCAGAACTTCAAAGTTAGAATATTCCTTACCAACCGTTTTAAGATCTATAATTAAGCAGTTAAAACGTTGATGTACTTCAGAGAGAGTTTCATTCTTACCAGAGATGAAACTTTCGTATTGTCTTACCAGGTTGATCTTTCTTGAATCCTGGACTTCAGACGTTCCTTCATACTGAACACATATTGTGTCCCACATGGCCTTTGAGGATTTCAGGTTCATGACGGAATGGTAGACTTCGTCAGGAAGGGCCATGGATAGTATGGATCTGGCTTTTGTATCTATAGCCACTTTCTTCTTGTCTTCATCGGTCCAATGATGGATTTCCTTTGGAATCAGCCTTTCTGGAATAGCAGCTCTAGTTGCAGTGGCTGGAACGGCAGGATCAATCGTTACAGGGATGTGTGGACCGTTTTCAAGATAGTAAGGTATAGTAGGGTCTACACCTTCTAAGAAGAGTGTCATCCTATTTTTCCATAAGTTGAAGTTGTCTCTGGAAAATCTAGGGGGTTTTGCAAGAGAACCATTGTCGATATAGTGAGTGTTTGTGTTTGAGTTGGCCATTTTCAGATAATAGCAAGGAAGAGAAAATATCTTAGATTAGATCTTGTTTATGAGATTAAACAAATCTGCTCTGATACCACTTGTTGGTCCCGAAAGGCTTAAACAAGTTTGTAGAAGGGGGGGGGGGGGGGGTTGAATACAAACACACTATTTTACTTTTCTAAATTGTTTATTGATAAATCATTAACAATTTACAGCTTGTTGCGGAAACAAGATTAAGGATAAACCTAAATCTAAACAAGTTGGAACACTAAGGTTTTCTTGCACTAAGAAAGATAAGGAGATTACTAATAAAATCCTATCTTGAGAGATTTGAACTTGTCCAGAGTTAGCAAGTTACTTCAAATGAAGTGAGTTCATCTCTTTATATACTGCATGCATTTAATGCAATCCAGTATATACTTTACACGTGTCATTAGCGGATTGGTTGCATGTCATTGACCTTTGATGACAACCTTAGTAGCCGCATGAATGAACAGTGTAGTGTCAGAGTGGTTGTACGATTTCAGATTTTCGGAGGTTCTTTTCTGACATTTCGTACGGTGGCGTGCAAGGGAGGTTAAGACAAAAGTACTTTGTACGGAGGACTTCATGATCATCTTTCGTTGATTCAGCGATTATCATTTACTATTCAGCAGATGATAAAGTTCAGCGATAGCTGAAGTCTTGTACTTGATACTTCACGTTGAGTGGACAAATCTGAGTCTTCGCTGATCCGCATCAGTTCATTAGGAGACTTGTCGCTGGTTCTTGAGCTTGATCTTCGACTTCAGCGTAGAACCTTTGTTGACGTGAATCTTGTCTTCAGGGATCATAAGTAAACAACTAACTTATCAGCGATCACCATAAGGACTGAACAGACTCAGCGATATGGTGAACAGTGTTCGCTGAATGTTTAATCTAAAAGTGCGAGAGTTCCTATCAGCAGTACTGTAAGATCTTAGTACTTATCAGCGATAGTGAAACTCTGATACATATTGTTTACTTACAATTTTCACTAAGTATTTAAGATAGGGTCATTATCAAATCACTGAGGGTTTGGATCAACAAAACCTCCCTCTGTATTTGAGGGGGAGCAACTCGATGAGCAACCTGAAGCTGAAGTTGATGTCACCGTACCTTACGCTGATGAGGTCGAGTCTGAAGAAGAAGCTGAAGACGATGAAGCCGTCGACATCTCTGATGATGAACCATCATCATCCCCTAAAAACGATGATGATGATGATGACGATGATGATGACTTTTTCTTCGTCCAGCCTATCAAGAAGGCCCCATCTCAAAAAGGGGTCATGATAAAGGAACCATCAGGGGAGACGACAAAGACAAAACCTGCAACATCTGAAGCTGATAAAGGTAAAAACAAAGGCCTCGCTGCAGAAGGCAATCTGTCAATCCTACAAATAAAGCCAGTTTGTCAGGTACAATATCTCTTCTTCCCTTACACTGCATCCCTCCTCTATCCTTTCTCAATCTCAGTTCTCCTCTCCATAAAACCTCTATACACTTAAACCCCATTTTTTCTCTATCTCTTCTTTCCCAAATGATCTTACTCAAATGATCGTTGTGTTTCAGCTAGTCCTTTCCCCTGCTTGAGGATCCAACTGAAGTTCCTACTGCTACATCAACAATAATCCCAGCCACAAGAGCTGATGAAATAATCCCAGTCTTGGATTTCCCTAAGACTAAAGAACAAGAAGAAGAGCTTCTCTCTCACAAAAACAGACCTTCCTTGGCTCCTCAAAAGCTAAGTGAAAAGGATCAGAAAAAGAGAGAAGAAATTATCAAGAAGCTCGAGGATCAGCGAATCATCCTTCCGTGTTCCAAAGTCACTCCTAATCCTACTAAGATCAGACTGACAAAGAAAGAGTTCACTGATCACCTCCGAGCTGAAAGATTACTCGCCGAAAGAAGGGAAGCTGAAGAAAAAGATAAAGCCTACGCCATCCAGCTTGTCCAACAATCGGTGAAAGACCCCGCACTGAAGAAGACTCCCATCGAAGTCCAACGTCAGTTATGGGAAGACGCCCAGAAGATCGTTGAAGAAAAGACCAAGGTATCTGACTCTACCTTGTAATGGTGCAAAGAAAGACTGACTTATCGATATCGGGCTGCCAGAATTCACAAGGTGAACATCAGGAGAAGAACGACCATAGGTGTTCGAGTAGTTGAGGCCGACTTATTCAGAGAAAACGGTACCAAGGAAACCATCTATGCTGCTACTATCAAGAAGTACGGTTTCTCTGAATGGTTGGAGATCAGAATAGCCATTCAGCAATCACGCTCTCAATTCAAAAATCATGTCGAGAAACTTCTAAATCAACAGATCGACTTGGTTTCTTCTGCTGTGGATATTCCTCCTCCTCCTACTCCTGTTCCAAAAAGAAGAAGGGCCTCTACAAAGAAAACAATAATACCTTCAGACTCAGGTCTTCCTATCAGAAATGAAACAGGAATCGGATTCTCACGCGCTAAGGTACTTGGTCCTGAACCTGACCTCTCAGCTCTCGACACCTCCCAGTCCCCTGGTGAACGTTTCGTCCCTGGTAAGGTCATAAGCGAACCTTATGGTATATTCTTTCATGACTACGATGGACGAGAACACTTTCAACGTATCTCTGAGCTACCCATCACTCCCATCGAACAGCTCAGAGATCTCATCTATTGGTGCTGATTCAGAAATGATCTCCTCGGACACTTCATGAAGCCCCTAATCTTTAAAGAAGCACAAAATAGACGAAATCTTGGTGAAACTGTCCCTGACTGGATGATTCCTACAACAAGAACCCTTGATGAACTTCTCATTAAGGAGGAACCTGAATAGCTGATATGATTCCCTGTAAATTCTTCTATCCTTGTTAGCTAAATATCTTTTGTACTTGTAATTTTATTTGCTGTACTTGTAATTTTTCCACTTCCCTTTGTAACTTATACGAAGTTAAAAGAAAATTTTCAGCGAATGTACTTTACTCCATCAGTACTTAAAAGATCCCAGAAAACAGTAAAAGGGACAAATATTTTATGAGTTCTTTTTATCCTTATGTTTTCATACTTAGCAATTTTCCTTCATTGCTATGTCATAATCAAATAGAGGGAGATTGTTGATCCAAACCCTCAGTGATTTGATAATGACTCTTTAAGAAACACTTAGTGAAAATTGTAAGTAAACAATATGTATTAGAGTTTCACTATCGCTGATAAGTACTATAACTCTACAGTAACGCTGATAGGAAAGACATGCTATTTAGAAAAGACATTCAGCGAACACTGTTCATCCAGTAGCTCTAAGCCTGTTCAGCCTCTGTGATGATCGCTGATAAGTTTTAGTTGTTTACTTATGATCCGTGAAGACAAGTTTCACGTCAACAAAGATTCTACGCTGTAGTCGAAGATCAAGCCCAAGAATCAGCGACAAAGTCTACTAATGACCTGATGCGGATATCAGCGAAGCCAAGATTTATCCACTCAACGTGAAGTATCAAGTAGAAGACTTCAGCGATCGCTGATCTTTGTCACTCGCTGATAAAGTACTGTTCAACGAACGCTGATCATGAAGTCTTCCTCTACAAGTTACTTTTGTCTTATCCCCTTGCACGCCCCGTACGATCTGTCAAACGGACATCCCTTCTGTCCATTATCGTACAACAAACTCTGATTCTACACTGTACACCATGCGGCTACTAGGTTGTCTACAAAGGTCAAACCATGCAACCAAGCTGCTGCCATGTGTAAAGTTGTACAGCTACGCATTAAATGCATGCAGTATATATGAAGTGCCCTACTTCAGCATTGAAGTGCTCGGCCATCTTCTTCTTTCTCTCTTAGTGTTAGAATATTATTAGTAATATTCTTATCTCCTTTTCTATCTTAATTCTAGTGCAAGAAACTTAGTGTTCTCATAACATGTTTAGATTAGGTTAATCCTTAATCTTGTTCCGCAACAAGTTGTAAATTGTTTGATTATATCAATAAATAATTTAGAAAGTAAAAATCTGTGTGTTTGTATTCAACCCCCCCCCCCCCTTCTACAAACTTGTATAACCCTCCGGGACCAACACGACACAGTACTTGTCGCAACCCATTGTTGCGATATCCCTCTTGTCGCAACCAACTATTTGCGACATAACATCTTATCGCAACCCACTGTTGCGATACAACAACTTATCGCAACCAACTGTTGCGATACAACTATCCTGTCGCAACCCAAAGCTTGCGACATTCATCTTTATCGCAACTACCATCTTTATCGCAACTAACTGTTTGCGATATTCATCTTTGTCTCAACTAACTGTAAACGTAATTAAGTCCAAATTGATACTTTTAAGCCATGTTTAAATCTGTAAATGTGCAGATATGCTTAACACAACTAGAAGAAGAGACTGGTAAACCCAGTTTTTCCATATCTTACAAAAACATAAAAACCCAAATTCTAACCCAATAGAATTAATCTCTAAATATCTATACATAAACGACAAGTGTATTAGAAACATACCTTAGTTTTTACCAACTGAAACTCTTAATTTCCTGCTATAAAATCTGCTTTTCTTCTTCTTCTTCCTCTTTCTTTCGGTTCTCTCTCTCTCTCTCTCTTTGATTTCTCTCGTACAACACACACACAAAGAACAAAGAAAATATCTCTTATCTCCTTGTGAAATGACACCTAGCTGAATTCTAAAGAATGAGGCGGTGGTGTTGACACATCTTTCAACACTTAACCAAATTAGTCCCTTAGTTATCATCAAATGACAATTTATACCCTCCAACATATAAATTAAAATTAAAGATTACCCCTTAACTTATAACTCTGTAAAACAAATAACGTAACTTATCCGGGGATAACTCTAAAATTAATCTATCAAATAATTATACTCAAATTATTCAATAACCCAAACATAACAATTTATAGAAAAATCGAGATGTTACAATACTCCCCAACTTGAAAATGATTTCGTCCTCGAAATCAAAGCTAGGTAAACAAGTGAGGATATCTAATCTTCATATCCTCTTCCGACTCTAACGTCACATTAGCACCTCGATGGTGTTTCCATTGTACCTTTAACATAACCACCTCCTTATTATTACGTACCTTTTTAACTGATCTCTCTATGATCGCCTCTGGTTCTTCCACACAACGGCTCTTTTCATCCACCCTTACATCAGTAAGTGGAATCACATCATTCTCTTCGGCTAAACATTTCCGAAGATAGCAAACATGAAAGGTATTGTGGATTCCTTCCAATTCAGATGGAAGATCCAACTGATATGCTTGCAATCCAACTCTCTTAGTTATGGTGAAAGGTCCTAGAAAACGAGGACTCAACTTCCCACGTTTACCAAACCTTATCACACCTTTCCATGGGGATACCTTAAGCATTACGCGCTCCCGAACTTGGAATTATTTTGGTCTTCTTTTCGGATCATCATAACTCTTTTGTCGATCTTGAGCTGCTTTCATATGCTTCTGCATTTCTTTCACTTTATCAGCCGTTTATTGCACAAGTTCAGGACCAACAAATTGCTTCTCTCCAGCTTCTAACCAACACACCGGAGTTCTACATTTCCGTCCATACAAAGCTTCGAAAGGTGCTCTTCCAATACTGGAGTGATAACTATTGTTATACGCAAATTCTACTAGCGGTAGATGCGTATCCCAGTTAACTCTAAAGTCTAACACACACGACCTGAGCATATCTTCCAAAGTTTGAATGGTTCTTTCGCTTTGCCCCTCCATTTGTGGATGATAAGCAGTGCTCAAATTAACTCTCATACCCAATTCTTCTTGTAGTGACTGCCAAAACCTCGAGGTAAACCGACTATCACGATCCGACACTATAGATACCGGTATACCATGCCTTGACACCACTTCATCGATATACAGCTTCGCCAATTTATCTATTGGTGATGCTTCTTTCATAGGCAAAAAGTGAGCACTCTTAGTCAATCGATCCACGATTACCCATATAGTGTCGTTACCCTTTTGCGTTCTTGGTAACTTTGTCACAAAATCCATGGTAATCTTCTCCCACTTCCATTCCAGAATCTCTAAAGATTGAAAACTTCCGTAAGGCTTTTGATGTTCGTCTTTTACTAACGAATATGTCATACACTTTTCTACTATTCGTGCCACATCTACTTTCATAGCTGGCCACCAATAGTGTAACTTTAAATCCCTATACATCTTAGTACTTCCAGGATGTATAGAATACTTAGATTTATGGGCGTCTTCGAGAATCAACTCTCGATTTCCTCCAACCTTTGGCACCCAAACACGACCTTGGAACAGTTTAATTCCACGGCTATCTTCAGTCAGTTGAAGATGCTGCTTGCTCATAACTTCATCTTTCAGATTTACTTCCAATAAGACATCCGTTTGTGCCTCTTTTATCCTTTCAACTAAACTTGATGTTACATCAATTCTGGCGTTGGTCGTTTTCAAACACCCACTATATTCTTTTCTACTTAATGCATCAACTACAACATTTGCTTTACCGGGATGGTAATGCAATTCACAATCATAATCTTTAAGTAATTCTAACCAGCGTCGATGTCTCATATTCAACTCCTTCTGATCAAAGACATGCTTCAAGCTCTTATGATCAGTATAAAGAGTACACTTCGTTCCATACAGATAATGCCGCCACAACTTTAATGCAAACACAACTGCTGCTAATTACAAATCGTGGGTAGGGTAATTCTTATCATGTTCTTTAAGTTGTCTTGATGCATAAGCAATCACCTTGCCTCGTTGCATCAATACACACCCCAAACCCATATTTGATGCGTCACTATACACAACTAGATCTTCTGTTCCTTCCGGTAGTGCAAGAATAGGAGCTTCACATAATTTCTGACGTAAAGTTCTGAAAGTCGATTCTTGCTTTTCAGTCCAGACAAACTTTACATTCTTCCGAGTCAACATGGTCAAAGCAGAAGCAATCTTTGAGAAGTCTTTTGATAAACCTCCGATAGTAACCTGCTAGACCCAAGAAACTTCTTATTTCAGACACGCTCTTTGGTGTCTCCCAGTTTGTCATTGCTTCTATCTTTGCTGGATCTACTTTGACTCCTTCCGAAGTAATCACATGCCCTAGAAATTGTACCTCTTTTAACCAGAATTCATATTTCGAGAATTTTGCGTACTGTTTCTCTCTTCTCAACACTTCTAAGACTTCACGAAGATGGCGTTCATGATCTACTTCATTCTTTGAATAAACAAGTATGTCATCAATGAATACAATGACAGACTTGTCTAAGAATGGTCGACATACTCTGTTCATCAGATCCATGAACACGGATGGAGCATTTGTCAACCCGAACGGCATTACAAGGAATTCATAATGCCCATACCTCGTTCTGAACGCCGTCTTGGGGATGTCTTCATCTCTCACTCGAACTTGATGATATCCCGACCTCAGATCAATCTTTGAAAAACATCCCACACCTTGGAGTTGATCGAACAGGTCATCAATCCTTGGAAGCGGATACTTGTTCTTAATCGTCACCTTATTCAGCTCCCGATAATCGATGCACATTCTCATAGTACCATCCTTTTTCTTAACAAACAATACCGGAGCTCCCCAAGGCGAAGAACTTGGTCTAACAAAACCCTTGTCTAACAACTCTTGAAACTGAGACATCATCTCTTTCATTTCGGCAGGCGCTAAGCGATACGGTGCACGCGCTATTGGTGCCGATCCAGGGATAAGATCAATACGAAACTCTACTTGTCGTTCAGACGGTAGACCTGGAAGATCATCGGGAAATACGTCCGGGAATTAACGTACCACCTTAATATCTTCCATTTGTTTCTTTTCTGACTTCACATCTAGAACATACGCTAGATAGGATGAACATCCTTTCATCAAACATTTACGCGCTTTTGCAACAGAAATTAACGGAACTTCCCCTTTTCGCTTTTCCCCAAAGATGAGTACATCATCCTTATCAGCCATCGGAATCCGGATTAATTTCTTTGCACAAAGTATTTCTGCCTGGTTGACTGTCAGCCAGTCCATACCCACAATCACATCGAATCCCCCAATTTTCATCAACAACAAGTCGATTGGAAATTTCGTTTCTCCTACCAAAATAAAACAACTCTCAAGTCATTCGCGAACTAAGACTTGACCCCCGTTAGCTATCTCGACTACTAAGGCATCTTCCAAGGTAGTGACAGGCATAGCTAACTTCTGATAGAACGACTTGGACACAAACGACAAATTTGCACCACAGTCAAATAAAATGCGTACAGGAATGGAATTAACGAGAAATGTACCCGAAACGACGTCTTTCGATTCTTTGGCTTCGTCAGCTGTCATATGAAATGCCCGACCCATTGGCTTGGGAACAATTGATTTCTTGCTTTGGTCTCCACCCTTTTTCAGCAGTGGGCAATCCCGGCGGAAATGACCCGGTTGTTTGCACTCGTAGCACGTTGATCCTTGGACAGGACAATTATTCAGAGTATGTCCACTTTTACCACACTTATAACATTCCAGCGTGGTCACCCGACATGGACCATAATGTTTACTCCGACACTTCGAGCACCAATTCGGCTCCCGACGAGATTCATAACAAATATTTTTACCAGATGCTTTTGATTTCTGAGAAGACTCTGACCGGACTTCCCATTTCCGTTTCTCTCCCACTTGCATCTTTTCTTCCTTGTCTTTAGCGTAAACCTCTTCCATAACTTTAGCTTCTTCAATTATCTCCCTCAACGTTGAAGCTTTAGCATTTCGTACCCAGGACATCATGTCCGCTGGCAAACCTTTCAAATAAGCTTTAATCTTTTCCTTCTCGGTCGGAGCCACATGCCCCACTAAATTTAGCTTCTCCATGAAGGATTCAGTGTACTTCCGAACAGTTGAAGTACCCTTCTTAAGATTCCGAAACTCTTCCTCAATCCTATCCATTTCATTTTCGTTGCAATATTCTTCCAAAATCTTTTTCTTGAATGACTCCCATGTCATAGCCGCTAAGACTGGAGCCGTTACAGTAGACGTCACTATATTCCACCAAGTCAACGCATTACCTCGTAACATTTGAGACCCAAACCTGACCTTCGATTTCTCATCACATTCACATGCTCGGAAAGCTTGTTCCATTTCCCTGAGCCAATTCATGCATGCCACTGGATTGTCTGCTCCGGTAAACTCTGGCGGTTTACAGCTTAGAAACGTTTTATATGAGCAGACTCTTTCCACCCTCCTGTTTATATCTGTCACAGGATTACAAATTTGATTTATTACCCCAGTGTTAGTCTCCGTTCGGCGTAGTTCAGAACTTCGATCATTCAACGCTTTCATGAACATCTCTGTTTGTTGTGACATTGTTGTATTCATCATTCGCGTCATGTTCTCCATCATACGAGACTCCATTGTCAATTCCGGCGTTTCTGGGTTGACGGTACTGGTACTCGTTCGATGTACTCGACTGTCCGCTCCTCCCATAAACGGTAACCTCGACGGACTTTCATGAGTCCCAACCATTTCAGGTCGCTTTTCTACCGACCAATCAATCACTGCCCTATCCCCCGAAGAATTAGGGGACCTTGGTGGCGTATTCACCATCGTTCTGACATAACATAAGAAAATAACCATAAGAAATGGTTACACATATCCAGATACATGAAACGTACTTTACCGTTCATTAGTCACTGTAACAATTTAGAAACAAGTATACTTGGAATTGTGAACATACTATACATGAGAATCCTCGTCACCATCGTTACAGTACTAATTTCACGTATTTCCGTCGACTCTAAGACTATCCCATCTTAGTACTTCTACCCATATCTCACAAATCATAACTTACTTCATCTCAGCTTAAGTCTAGGTATCTCACTAGCATACCTAGTTCATTTAAACTAATGCTCTGATACCATATTGTAACACCCTAAAAATCAGGATAAATTTAAACCTTAATTCTAACAAGGTTAAACATAAGATCTGCCAAACTTTTATACATAATAGAGAATTGACCTTGAGGATTCATATATACATCAATGCAAATTCAAAATAACCTATTAATCTAATCCTGTCAACTAAGATCAGATTAAACTGGTTATCTAGGATTTACCAAAACTCCTCACTAAGGCTAACTTCTTCATTTCCACAAAAAGTATGTACTCGAATGCACTCGTCCCACAGCCCTTTACTTTCCCGAGCTAGTACCTGGTAAGAAAATATATAATTTGAAACGATTAGGCTAACGCCTAGTGAGAACATTCGGTTTCAAAATAATACTTTAAAAATCAATGTAAACAAGGCATAACAAACCTGATTTACCTTTTTCTTACCATATGTATCAACATCTTACGATGACGGGATTAAACCCGATTCCATGAATATGACCGACACCAAGTCATTCATGATATCACGTTCCAGAGCCCACTACGAATCTCCATGGATTCTAGATTAATGCTCATATTCAAGAAATCACAATTACACATGTCAATTTCTTGAAAAGGAAGTAGAGATTACAATTAAGCCATGTCTATCTCTTTCCTTCCTTAGAAATCGGGAATTACATTAGTCCACGCCTATCCCACAATTTCTCATCAATGTGAAATAGGAATTACGATTAATCCACGCCTATTCCTTATTTCACCTAAACGGGAATTACGATTAGTCCACGGCTATTCCACGTTTATCATACACACTGGAATTACGATTAGTCCACGCCTATTCCATGTGTTCATAAAAACTAGTGCCTATGGATCCATTACACTTATTTTGTACTCGTGCATGTTATTGCTTAATATAAATCATTTTCAAATAACGTTAACGAATTTAAGCAAAACCATTAATTCCAAGATAACCAATTTTGCTTCGTATCAAAACTCATTCAAGAAACATTCATTATAAAATATACCTTACCATTCTTTGAAATACATTTATAAAAAGGGTAAGGTAAGAATGAACTCACCTGATAGCAGTAACGTCACTCTTACTTCATTTCTTAAAGTTGTAAAGACTTTCCGCTACTAAACTTCCCAGAGTCTGAAACATCCAAATACATATTGTACTGATATCAAACTACTGTACAGGACCCTTAAAGACTAAGAATCCTAAATAATCAAAATTCTCGACACTTATCGCAACCCACTAATTGCGATAACACTTGTCGCAACATACTACTTGCGACACAGTACTTGTCGCAACCCATTGTTGCGATATCCCTCTTGTCGCAACCAACTATTTGCGACATAACATCTTATCACAACCCACTGTTGCGATACAACAACTTATCGCAACCAACTGTTGCGATACAACTATCTTGTCGCAACCCAAAGCTTGCGACATTCATCTTTATCGCAACTACCATCTTTATCGCAACTAACTGTTTGCGATATTCATCTTTGTCTCAACTAACTGTAAACGTAATTAAGTCCAAATTGATACTTGTAAGCCATGTTTAAATCTGTAAATGTGCAGATATGCTTAATACAACTAGAGAAGAGACTGGTAAACCCAGTTTTTTCCATATCTTACAAAAACATCAAAAACCCAAATTCTAACCCAATAGAATTAATCTCTACATATCTATACATAAACAACAAGTGTATTAGAAACATACCTTAGTTTTTACCAACTAAAACTCTTAATTTCCTGCTATAAAATCTGCTTTTCTTCTTCTTCTTCCTCTTTCTTTCGGTTCTCTCTCTCTCTCTCTCTTTGATTTATCTTGTATAACACACACACACAAAGAACAAAGAAAATATCTCTTATCTCCTTGTGAAATGACACCTAGCTGAATTCTAAAGAATGAGGCGGTGGTGTTGACACATCTTTCATCACTTAACCAAATTAGTCCCTTAATTATCATCAAATGACAATTTATACCCTCCAACTTATAAATTAAAATTAAAGCTTACCCCTTAACTTATAACTCCGTAAAACAAATAACGTAACTTATCCGGGGATAACTCTAAAATTATTCTATCAAATAATTATACTCAAATTATTCAATAACCCAAACATAACAATTTATAGAAAAATCGAGATGTTACAATTTCCGGTAACATCCGGATAGGCTTAGTGTCCGGTAAGTTATGATGTCCGGATAGTTGTGGTGTCCGGAAACCTCTAATGTCCGGTCACTTCTGATGTCCGGATACTTCTGATATTCTAGATATTTATGAGTTTTCCGGATAGTTCCGGATTTGGGTTCCGGATAAGGGACTTTCCGGATATGGTTTTCGGATTGATTTCCGGATGTGTTATCTTGTTAAGCTTTTCTAAAAAAATCTAGGGCGCTGCCGCCAGACTCCGCAAGGGCGTTGCCCCTTAACCCCATCCGCTAACCTGGTAGCGGAACCCCCGTGTTAAGTTGCCGAAGGGGGGACAATTGAGAATAAGGGTATGATGTATTATTTAGGATGTTTAGCTCTGAGAATATGATATGAAATGTTTTGTGCATTCGAATAAATATGCATGTATGCTAGTAAGTGTAATGGATTTATAGGCACTAGTATTATGTGAACACGTGGAATAGGCGTGGACTAATCGTAATTCCCGTTGAATTGAAATGAGGAATATGCGTGGACTAATCGTAATTCCCATTTCATATTAAGAAGAGAAATCGTGGGATAGGCGTGGACTAATCGTAATTCCCGATTTCTGTTGGAAGTTAAGAGATAGGCATGACTTAATTGTAATCTCTACTTCCACTCCAAGAAATAGGCATGGACTAATTGTAATTTCTTGGACATGAGCAATGATCTAAAATACGTGGTGGTTCGTAGTGGGCTCTCGAACATGATACTATGATTGACTTAGTGTTTGTCATATTCATGGAATCGGGTATGCTCCCGTCATCGCAAGATGTTTATATGTACGGTAAGAATGATGGCAAACCAGGTTTGTTTATACGCTTTGTTTACAATGGTTTCCAAAGCTCATAAAGTTTTAATTTGAATATGGATGCTCTCACTAGGCGTAAGCCTAATCGTTTCAAATTAAATCTTCTTACCAGGTTCTATCTCGGGAAAGGATAAGCTGGGATGAGCGTCGAGAGGTTCCTGAGTATGCTTCTGATGACATAATGGAGAATTAATGGAAGTATTGATGTTTTGGAGATTTTGTAGACAACCTTTATAATCTAATTGTGCATGTTATGGATTAGATTAGTAGGTTGTTTATAAAAGTTGGATGTATATACAAACCTTGTTATGACTTCTCCATTTATGTATAAAGTTTTTGGAAAATAGTTGTTGTGGACCTTGTAAAAAGTAAGGTTTAAATTTGTTGCGATTTTTGGACGTTTCAGTAAGATACCCAGACTTAAGCTGAGATGATTAAGTTATGATTTGTGAGATTGGGTATAAATACTAAGACGGGATAGTCTTAGAGTCGACGAAAATACGAGAATTGAGAATCGTGATGATGGTAACGAGGATTCTTATGTATAGTATGTTCATAATTTCAATTAGCTACTGTTATTATGAATATATTGTTACGTAAGCATACTTGTTTTATATTGATATGGTGATTGATAAACGTTAAAGTACGTTTCTTGTGTTGGGATTGTGCATAACCATTCCTCATGGTTATCTTTTGTGTTATTCAGAATTCAATGGTGAATACACCAACCTGATCTCCTACTTCTTCAGAAGAAAGGGCGGCAAATGAATGGGTGGAGAAGCAACCCGAAAGTGGTAAAACTAGGGTAAGTCTACCAAGGCCACCAATCGTATATGAACTAGAATGCATTAAAAAATCATTTCTTGTTTACAAATTATACCATTGTAATCGTCTCGTCAATACCTTCGAAATGAGCCCAATATTGAATATTTTTGGATTTAATCTTATTATTAAATATTATGAACATGTACGAATTAATTTGTTTTATATCCCTTAGATTGTTCATTTTCATCTTACAACATTATAATATTACAAATACGTATCAAGATTTTTCAAGAATGACTAAAATATATTAATAAATGCATTTTTTACAAATTATATTATTACAATATTCTCGCCAATAATTCCAAAATAAGTTAATAATTAAATATTTTTTTAACTTAATAATATTGTGAAATATCATAAATGTAACATCCCAAAAACATAACATGCATTCATCTAGAAAATAAACATTCACATTACATAAATATCTTGTCTTTACATCATCAATAAAGTGATCTAAGTAAAATTGACAGCGGAAGACTCTACGTCCACAGCCGAGATTCTATCTATAGTCATCATTCAAAATCTTGGAGTCGCTATGAGCTCCACATCTTTCTTGTCTCCATCTAATTCTTACTAGAATTTCCCACTGTACGCTTACCTAAAAATGGTTTAGTTTTTGAAAAGTGAGGGTTAGACCAAAAGGTCTAGTGAATTCCCTCCATAAATATTTATCAGAGTATAAAGATCATTTCATAAGGAAAATACTTTCACATCTTTCTCATAACATCATCCAAGGTTAAACACGGGGTTCAGGGAATTGCATAAGCTACTCCGATCGGGGCCTAACGGACACCCTCTCGTCTACGCCGGAATCCAAATGGACTCCCCGTTCCTTTATGTAGGAGAAAACGAATTCCACCCTACAAGCTAACCTCCATATGCCCAAGGGATCAGAGATCCCAAGGTACCCTGACCCCACCGTGCAACCGACTCCACATAGCATACACATACATTTGAAATCATATTCATGAAAATCTTAAACATCATTTCATTTGCAAATAAACATGCAAAACATGGAAACATGCATAACTTTTAAAAATCAGTTCATGCTCGAAAAGGGAACCATATTCAGTAAAACATAGTACGTCATAAAAAGTTGAGAGAACTCACCTTTGATTATCGTAGAACGCACTTCTTATATGCCTCCCAGCTAAACCAGTCGAACACTTAAGTGCATTAGATTCGGATCAGATTAAACGACTCAAACCTACTGACCAGCACACACACTTTCCGGGTACCAACCTGTCCGGACGCCATGATTTCCCGGATACCCGTATTACCCGGATACCAAGACTCCTCGGATACACCTTCTTTACGGATACCAAGACTCCCCGGATACACCTTCTTTCCGGATTCTATACCCGGTAACTCAACCTACCCGAAAAATCACTCACCCGGGAACCATCATAAAACTTCACCCGGGAACTAGCATCCATATCCGGAAACTACCATAACATCACGAACTGGTAGTGTCCGGATACGACTGCTGTTCAAAACCCAGAATTCTAAAAGTGATTAAACTCAGTTATTTGATATCCTCTCGATTAGACAACCATAGGGGTTCATTAACTAGTCATAAACACTAAATAAATTCCATTTTAGACCACCAAATCGGCACATTAGCAATAAAACTCCAAAATACTCAATCAGGAGATGTTTAGATAAAACCCTAACAATCCCTCACGATTTCCTCCCCAAATCGTGAACAAGTAAGAATATTGGACCTGAATCGAGTAGAAGAAACATGCTAGAAGATTACCTTAACAATTTCTCTGCACAAACTGAGGGATTCCAACCTTTAGCTTCTTCTCCTCTCTATTTTTCCTTAGCCGCCAAACACCAAGAGCACACACACACACACACAATACTGATTTCAGCAAATGGAGGCTGCCCTAGGGATTGGAGTCTTTATATACATTTCACTAATTGCTAAATAGTCCCTCAACTTAACTTTCATTTATTTCACTTTGACCACCAAACTCTAAAACCCACTAGAATTTGGGTTGTTACAACACTCCCCCCTTAAAAGAATTCCGTCCCCGGAATTCCTCAATGGAAAAGATGCGGGTATCATGCCCACACCACAATTGACACTTTCCCAAGGTAAAGCCACTTCTGACTCGGTCAACCACCTCAATAGATTCGAAACATGGAACATTGGATGCATTCCCTTCAGATCTTACGGTACTCTAACTCGCAGACTGCTGTTCCTATTCAATCGGTCTAAACCTTAGAAGAGTAAATAAGGTTTCTCAAGCACCTTTACTTCCCAAAAGGAGGAACCTGGCGGAATCCTTCCCTACCACACGAGATTCATCTACTAAGAAACGGTCACTCACTTGACAGCTTGGCACAGGGCCAACCCTGTACATCCCGACAACTCACAACCCCGAGTTCCTTCATCGTATCACAACTCACTACCTTGCACCACCAACAATCGTCTATGCAGATACATTTCCTTTATCTCGGACCACATAGACCGGAATTCGACAATCACCTCTCCCATCCTCACCACTTCACCACCTTATACTTAAACATAACTAAGAGTAGGAACCTCCAACCCATCGTTGAAGTGTTCACCTACTCAATTTAAGCTTATCCTGAAACACATCAATTCCTCCCGGATTGCCATGTTCGTTCATTCTTATAAAACGTAACTCCGGTTATCCTCACTCCACTGGGAGGAGTAATCATGGTCACACCATACTATTCTCACTAGCTTAATCACTGCACGACCAATTCGTTTAAACATTTCTCACAAAGTCACTAACTTAACTCATTCGACTGTCTTATCCACTCCCTTTTTGCACAACCTTGTACCCAATTCCCCTCCTCTATACTCTTTCCAATGGTTCGCACACTTATCAATGACAATCTACACAACACTGCACCTTTCGGCGTTACTGACAAGTTTACTACTTCCAATTTACTCACTTATTCCGACATGCTATCTTCACCTCCCCACGTTAGCGTGGAGCATTGCCCACCGAACATTACTTTCCCCTCTCTCCCGACCTTTCCACATGCTGCTATCGCTTTCTCATTACTCACACAACCAAACAGTTGCACCAAGATCTTATCTTAAGGCATTCAACCAAGCCATCTTGAAACAAGACTATTGTTCGACGTCACTACACATTCTTTAATCTCCAACTTTTATCTTCTCAAACCTTTCTTTCACACATAAGCAACAATTCACATTCTTTAAGGATTTCACATCTATCCCACCACATTTTGACTAACACAACCCTCGTCCTCTCTAAACTTCCAATGACCCCAAAGTGTGTTTCTTAGTAACGTCCTCTATTCACTCTAATAATCCACCCCCCTTGGATTCCCTATTACAAACGGGTCTATTAACTCAGGAACACCCCGAAACTCGGCTTCCACAATTCTTTCGATTAACCACCATGATCATAAAATTAGACAGATGTATACATATACCGTCATCCCGACTTTCTTACTTAGATTTACCTTAAATAATTCTTTAACAATCAGTGTGTTAATCTCAATAACACTTCCCCAAGAATTGTAACACATCCTGTAATAACAAATGAACGTCATTACTTAACAAATCTATAAAATTTTAATCAACCAACCAAAGGCTTATACCTCTATCATGACATTTCAAATCAACTAATGATCATACTACCACTCCGACCCACAATCATCATCATGTCATTCCTTAAACATAACCAAATTTCCAACTATTTCCTTCTAGGATCATTCCCTCACGCATAAGGAACAATTTTCATTCTTTAACGATTTCTCATCTACTATACTACAGCTTGACTAATCTATTCATCATCTTCTTTAAACTTACTCTGCCTTCAAGAATATACTTAACAACATACATAACCACAAAGCTTGGTCTCACAGTTGGGCAATCACCCAATTCTGCCCCGACATTCCATTCCGATAACAGTCAAAATAGACACCAACTTACAAACCATGTACTTCAACAACTGGGATTGCAAAACGTACAGTCTACCCGAAATCCCAAAGGACTTCCTTCTAATCCTTCATCTTTCTAACCTCGCCTTACTACATCACCGGCTGACACAAATATCTTGGCAATTGAAGCTACTATTCGTTCGTACATCCACCACTCCTATCATCACACTACCGACCAAGTCTCTCATGGTCATTCGTACACAATTCACCCCTTTCATTCATATTCTCCCGTATACTACAATCGAGTCTGTCTCGCTACTTAGTTCTCTCCCAACTTGTTGAACTATGACTCACAAGTTCACACTTAGCTCAAACACAAACATCCTAGCTAGCTCTTTATGATCTGAGTCCTTTCTTAGACACGACACATTTTCTTACTGCCTCGTATAGTCTACACTCACTCTGGTTGTGTTACACACCTTGTCCTTCTACGGACCCTCCTCACCTCGCAAATAGAACGCCTATTCAACCACAACAGTCTCTTACTAATTTAACACCTCTACAAGATATTCTATCAACTTACACCCATCTGGTTTGAGTCTTCGGCCTCGACCAACATACACCGTTGCCGCCTTCAACAACAGAAGACAACTCTTAACTACTTCCTTAACCTATCCTTTAACATGAGTTCCTTACGGGACCTATTCCTCCCTACACATCATAGTTAACTTTATAATCCGTCGCCCCTATTTCGAAACTTACTCAAGTAACATCAATATTACAAGCTCCCTTCGAAATTCATGGCCCACACCGTGGACCTTTCATTCCTGTCTCACAACACTACTCATAAAGAGTTGCTAAAACCAATACCTTGGTGACTCTTAGTCCTTCCTCCGGACACCATCGCCCATCGGCAACTGTGTTCTTAGTCACCGAGCAAAGGTACAGACCCTCATACACCTGACACTAAAATGCATTCCCGACTCTTCCAAGGTCCAACTCTCCCCTTAAACACATATACCAAAACTACATATGTTCTCCCTCGACTTGACCAACGCCTCTCCGCTCTCGGAGTCCTTCCTTAGCTTAAGACGTAATACTCTACGACCTAGTGGGTTCATAGCCTTCGTGCATGACAATACAGTAAATAAATCCGTTTACATATTTTATCATTTTAAATAAACAACATTTAAAAACAACTCGGGTACCCGTGACCCCATCACTCTTATAACTTCAAAACCCTGCACAACGATTCGAGAATCGTTGGCATGCATCTTCCCGTGAACCTCAATCTTGCTTAATCCGAACAATGTTATTACGAGAGTAATATATTGCATGAAAAATCCTTTCGTATGAGACAATTCTGAAAGAATTACCGACACAAAGTAAACCAGTCGGTTCTCACACTCAATTGTATGATATCAAAAGGTCAACAAGCATTTTGGTTATAAGTGAAATGCAGGTAACCATTTTCTTGACCATTTTTGTAACAATTTATCTTATCATTAAAAGTGTGGAATACTTTGCAAATTGTTAACCTCAAAATTTCAATGTGCGACGTACTGAAATCGCTTTTTCTTTAAACGTGCACTCGTACAAGCTGACTCATTTTGTTCAAAGTTGACATTTACATTTTTTATTTTAAATCGTGAAAATTTCATGTTACATAAAAGAACGCCATGCATGAGATTCTATTTGCAATAGAAGGCTACTCACTCAACGAGGTCAACTTCTTTACTCACGCAGCTTATCATTGATACTCCATTTACGATCAAGGGTCGCCCTCTCGGTCAAGCACTAACTTGATGTACATGCGTTCCACATCTCACTACTCAACCATTTCACACTATTTTCGCTTTGATCGACTACCTCACTTTCTACTTCTACATGCTTTCAATTCACTATAAGTATCTTATTCCATTTGTACTGCCAATGAAAAGCTCGACTAAAAAGTCAGGGCTCCATTGATACTTTCAAGGTTTTGACACTGTTCTATCTTACTATCCCAACTGATCTATCCCATGATTTCTATAACTAGGACTCTCCCGAAACTGGAGTCTTACTCAAACTCAAACATTCATCCTCTCCGAATCCACGAAGAGCTACCTCTAGACGACTCATAACATTCTTTACAACGTTTCTTCTCTACGATGTCTACATACATCACATCATAATGACTCTTACACTACACTTCCCCAAGCAATGGAGCTCGGTCTATCCCTCAGGTATCTTGCTGATCTATTCCTCAACGTTCTTCCAGCCATAGCACTAAACTGAAAGAAACCGATAGTTAATCCTTGCTGGACGTGACACAACAATTTTGCTATATAAGGTAAGTTTAAGCACGCACACGTACCTGTAAGTTCGTAATTACACTGGCCAGGTGTAATCCCGAACTTACCTTACACGTTTGTCCTTGGCACCTTATTTCCTAGTGCATTTATAGTGATCATTCCTAGAGGCAATCCTATATCTCGGTTGTGTTCCTCATCTTACAGTTTAAGTTTAGGCCCTATTGGTCACCTAAATCCCTTAAACTAAGGCTCTGATACCATTTGTAACATCCCAAAAACATAACATGCATTCATCTAGAAAATAAGCATTCACATTACATAAATATCTTGTCTTTACATCATCAATAAAGTGATCTAAGTAAAATTGACAGCGAAAGACTCTACGTCCACAGCCGAGATTCTATCTATAGTCATCATTCAAAATCTTGGAGCCGCTATGAGCTCCACATCTTTCTTGTCTCCATCTAATTCTTACTAGAATTTCCCACTGTACGCTTACCTGAAAATGGTTTAGTTTTTGAAAAGTGAGGGTTAGACCAAAAGGTCTAGTGAATTCCCTCCATAAACATTTATCAGAGTATAAAGATCATTTCATAAGGAAAATACTTTCACATCTTTCTCATAACATCATCCAAGGTTAAACACGGGGTTCAGGGAATTGCATAAGCTACTCCGATCGGGGCCTAACGGACACCCTCTCGTCTACGCCGGAATCCAAATGGACTCCCCGTTCCTTCATGTAGGAGAAAACGAATTCCACCCTACAAGCTAACCTCCATATGCCCAAGGGATCAGAGATCCCAAGGTACCATGACCCCACCGTGCAACCGACTCCACATAGCATACACATACATTTGAAATCATATTCATGAAAATATTAAACATCATTTCATTTGCAAATAAACATGCAAAACATGGAAACATGCATAACTTTTAAAAATCAGTTCATGCTCGAAAAGGGAACCATATTCAGTAAAACATAGTACGTCATAAAAAGTTGAGAGAACTCACCTTTGATTATCGTAGAACGCACTTCTTATATGCCTCCCAGCTAAACCAGTCGAACACCTAAGTGCATTAGATTCGGATCAGATTAAACGACTCAAACCTACTGACCAGCACACACACTTTCCGGGTACCAACCTGTCCGGACACCATGATTTCCCGGATACACCTTCTTTCCGGATACCAAGACTCCCCGGATACACCTTCTTTCCGGATACTATACCCGGTAACTCAACCTACCCGAAAAATCACCCACCCGGGAACCATCATAAAACTTCACCCGGGAACTAGCATCCATATCCGGAAACTACCATAACATCACGAACTGGTAGTGTCCGGATACGACTGCTGTTCAAAACCCAGAATTCTAAAAGTGATTAACCTCAATTATTTGATATCCTCTCGATTAGACAACCATAGGGGTTCATTAACTAGTCATAAACATTAAATAAGTTCCATTTTAGACCACCAAATCGGCACATTAGCAATAAAACTCTAAAATACTCAATCAGGAGATGTTTAGATAAAACCCTAACAATCCCTCACGATTTCCTCCCCAAATCGTGAACAAGTAAGAATATTGGACCTGAATCGAGTAGAAGAAACATGCTAGAAGATTACCTTAACAATTTCTCTGCACAAACTGAGGGATTCCAACCTTTAGCTTCTTCTCCTCTCTATTTTTCCTTAGCCGCCAAACACCAAGAGCACACACACACACACACACACACACACAATACTGATTTCAGCAAATGGAGGCTGCCCTAGGGATTGGAGTCTTTATATACATTTCACTAATTGCTAAATAGTCCCTCAACTTAACTTTCATTTATTTCACTTTGACCACCAAACTCTAAAACCCACTAGAATTTGGGTTGTCACAATAAATACGTATCAAGATTTTTCAAGAATGACGTATCGATATTTTTTTTAACTTGTACATTTTATGCTCTTATTTATATTTATCTATTATACTCTTTTAAAAAATAATTCCATTTACGGTTATTTTTGAACTTTTAAGAAGTACAAATCTTAATACATTATGTACAAGTTAAAAGCTTTAAAACCTCCCAAACAATTTTCAATTTCTAAGTTACATTTTATACCTTTAGAATTAGTTATTCAATTTACTTTTAATCCCTTACATTTTCATTTTTTATTTTACACCATTATCATATTAACATAAATAATCGTATATGAACTAGAATGCATTAAAAATACATTTCTATTTTAAAAATTATATCATTGTAATCGTCTCGTCAATATCTTCGAAATAAGCCCAATATTGAATATTTTTGGATTTAATCATATTATTAAATATCATGAACATGTACAAATTAATTTGTTTTATATCCCTTACATTATTCATTTTCATTTCACACCCTTATAATATTGAAAATACATAATCATAGTTTAACTAAAATATATTAATAAATGCATTTTTTTACAAATTATATTATTACAATATTTTCGTCAATAATTTTAAAATAAGTTTATTATTGAATATTTTTTAACTTAATAATATTGTGAAATATCATAAATACGTATCAAGATTTTTCAAGAATGACGTATCGAGATTTTTTTAAACTTGTACATTTTACACCTTATCTATATTTATCTATTATACTTCTTTAAAACCTTCCTCGTTCAACATGATAATTAAAAATAATTTTTTTTTAAATTACAATTTATAGCATTATAATTAGTTATTTAATTTACTTTATATCCTTCTCATTTCATTTTTCATTTTACATCTTTATCATATCAACATACATAAACTAAAATGCATTAAACAAATATGTTTTTTTACAAATTATATTATTATAACCGTCTCATCAAAACCTTCAAAATGAGCACAAATGTTATGAGTTTGAAGACCCCACTATCGAACGAATATTTTTCAATTTTTTTGAGTATTAATAAACATGAATTTATCGATTTGCAAAGTAGTAACATCTTATGATCTCAAATCCTAACAGTATAAATCAAACATTCGTGAACTGTTTACGATAAATGATACGCTATTAATGATAACAAATTGATACATCATTAATTAATGATAAGTTATATGCATTCATGATGAATAACACATGAATGTATGAGACACGTGACACACTCCCTTTTGTCCCTCAATTCACAACCTAAAACCGGTTTGTAATTGAACCCGCCTCCCTATATATATATATATATATATATATATATATATATATATGTGTGTGTGTGTATAGTTGAGTTTCGGTGAGAAATTGAATTAACGTGAGAAACGTGAAAGTGGTTTGCACATTAGGTTGAGATGCACCAGATTGATTCCCGTATCAATCGCGATTCATGTATGGCTTGAGATTAAAAACGATCAAGGATTCAGATCCACTTTTATTCTTCTCTCGTTAATTCAACTTCTCACATAATAATTCATGTATATATACACATATATGTGTGTGTACTCTTTTATATGAAGGTGAATTGGATTAATTTTCCTTCTTTTCTCTAATGTATTGAAGAAACTTGACCTACCAGAATCTACTTGACACCTTGATTTTGCCTTCTCAAATCTAGAAATTAAACTCATGGCTTAATTTAATTAAGCAAAGATAATGTAAAACAGTAATACACACTTAAAGATTAATTTCTTTATTTCCCCTTTTTTCATTCAGCTTCTTTTTAACGTAATATTTATAATAATAAATAGTCTGTACACGAAGAGAGAACGCATGCCATGTGGCAAGTTGTGATGGCTCTATATATTTCTTATTATATATTCTAACATATGTTTTGGTACAAAAAACATTAATGATTTTGTTACGCAATAAGACTAAACATAACTAATAGATTGATGTGGGCATCTTAACTGTTGTTGTAAGTAGAATCCTTACCTTTTCTAGGTTATTATTTGTTGGATATTTGTAAAGTTTACTAGAACCCTTGTCCCACATAGGAGTCAAGGCAATAATTAGAACACCTAATAAACTCCAACCTTAGAGCATTAAATGAATCATTTAATTGCTTGGGCTTGGAATGTGGTGTTCTTGGTGGGCTCTCCTTGACATGTGAGAACCAAAAAATAGGTTGAGAACCATGAGAACTGATCTAAGCCGTAATTTGGTTTTGATCATGTGGTTTTAGTTAAAAATTGTTTCACCAAATGAAAAGGGCAAAATTGTCATTTTGGCTACAAGATTCACCGGGTGAAACATACAAATTTATTTATTAGATAGATTCATCATATGAAATCGACAGATTCACCATATGAAACACATCGATTCACCATATGAACACCATATGAAACATATCGATTCACCATATGAACACCGTATGAAACTCATACTAACTTTATTTCACCACATGAAATCAAACACAAATTTCATTTATAATCTATTTTCACCTAATGAAATTATATACAATTTATGTCTACAATCTGATTCATATCCGATTTCATAATCACCGGTGGACATGGACTCTCTGACTGCCGAAGGAACGATCATGGCACTATCTTCATTCCAGTTGGTGTATACACTGTCTTAGCTCAAAAAAGCCAAAAACAGGAATATTAGCATCAAAGCAACCAAAAAAGTTTCAGAATCCAAAAGAAGCAAACAGAGCAGCTATCAATCACGTAAGGATGAAGAAAAAAGTTGGATTAAAAGGATAAATCCAGATCAAAACAAAGTGATTGAATTTTGAAACCAATAAATCAAAAAGGTGTTTTTGGAAACCGAGTAGGAGATACAGATAAGGAAGAACATAATCACACTGAACTTCAAAAAGTGAAAATCAGATCAAAACAAGTGATTTAACACAATAAATCAAAAGGGTTTTTGAAGAGATAAAGATAACTGAACAACATAAACTCTAAAACTTTCAAAATTAACATAACTCACCTGAAGAAGATAAAGAGAATCGAATCAAAAGTGGATAAAATGACGAAAATCCAGATCAAGAAACAGATCTAAGGTGTAATCAAAAGGATTTGGTTTTCTTTGAATCGAAGCAAGAAAGCGAGAGAGAGAGAGAGAGGGAGAGAATAAGAGAGAGTCGGTTGTGGGTTTTTGGGTGAGAAAATGCAGGATAATGGAGTATGGGGTTCTTAGCCGGGAAAGATGGTGGGGTTTGGGTGGTTGAGAGGATGATGGATGAAGTAAGTGGTGGAGGTTTTCATCTTTCCCTTAAATTTTGTGGCGTATGGGAGAAGATAGGATGAGAGAGGTTGAATTACAATCTTACCCTTAAGCTTTTAAAAATTTCACTAATATTACAACAAATGCCATCATTGTTAATCACCCTTGATTAAAATCCTTAAATGATTGAGATTAGTCCTTACGGTTCTCAACATATTTTTGGTTTGCATTTGATTATCGTCCTATATATATATATATATATATATATATATATATATATATATTAAATGTCAAAGATTGGGCCTTGGACCTTGGGGCTCAATTCATCACTTTCATCCCCTTTTTCTCTGGTTTCTCTCTATACGATCCATGGACACATAAAGGAAACTCGACAGATTCTCGTTCTCGTGCAAGAACGCGAATAGATAGTTGTATCCTCTAAACGGACGCTCGAAGTACGCACGAGTAGGGGCGAAATTCTATTTAAGGACACTGCTTCGCAGGCCTCTATCTGATTTACATTTTGATAAGAATTTCGATTTGTACATATTACATATATACATATACGTTGTATTTGTTGAGTTGTTGTAATAATTTTGTACACAAACATGTACATATATTTGTGAATTTCTTCTCGGTTAATCTTTGGTTCTAACAATCTTAAACAGAATTTTGTGATGGATCCTACATCCATGATAAAGAACCATGTGGAAAAGCCAGAAATATTCAAGGGGACGGATTTTAGACGATGGCAACAGAAGATGTTGTTTTATCCAACAACTCTTCATGTCTCCAACGTGTTAACGGATGACGAGCCCACAAATCCGCCCGTGGGTCTTGGACAAAACGTTCCGACCGCCGCTCAAACGAAACAATTTGAGAAAGCGGTGCAAACTTGGAGAAGCAACGAGTATAATTGCATAAATTACATACTCAACGCTCTCGATGATTCCCTTTATGATATATATTCGACCTTTAAAACCGTGAGGGAGAATTGGGAATCATTGGAGAGAAAACAAAACCGAAGTTGCTTGCTCCAAACGATTTGTGGTAGGAAAATTCCTACACTACAAGATGACCGACTCTAAGTCAATCATCAAACAAGTCGAGGAAGTCCAAGTCATCACTCACGAGTTGGAAGTGGAAGGTATGGGACTAAACTCTAACTTTCTGGTTGGGTCTATAATTGAGAAGTTGCCTCCTTCATGGAAGAACTTCAAATTATATCTTAAACACTTAACTGATGATATGAGCTTTGAACAACTTGTCCTTAAACTCCGAGTTGAGGAGGATAACAGGATTAGCGACAAGGCCGATGCAAATTCCCTTGAGCCCAATGCAAACATAGTGGCTGCAAGCACATCAAAGGGAAAGTTTCAGAAATTTAAGGGCAAAGGTGTTGCCCCGAAGCCATCTTTCAAGAACTCTCTTGCCCCACAAAGGAAGAACTTCAAGAAACTACATATCCTAAGCTGTTGGGTGTGTGGAAAGCCCGGCCATAGGGCTAAAGATTGTAGACACAAGAGAGATCATGGTGGTGGAAACGGTGGTGGAGGTGCTGGTCCTTCCCACCAAGCAAATATGGCTGATTCTGAAACATAATTCATTGGAGTGATAGAAGCAAATTTGGTGACCAACCCGGTGGATTGGTGGCTTGACACCGGAGCCACTAGACACATTTGCATCTCCAAAAGCTCTTTTGCAACCTATCAGAAAGTTAGTGATGAAGAACCGATGGCTATGGGGAATGCTTCAACTGCGAAGTTGGAAGGAAAAGGGAAAGTGATACTAAAGCTCACTTCCGGGAAGGACCTTGTTCTTACAAACGTACTTCATGTGCCTGACATTAGGAAGAACTTAATTTCTGGTCCTATGTTAAGCAATAAGGGATTCAAGGTTGTGTTTGAATCCGAAAAGTTTGTAATTACTAAAGGTGGATTGTATGTTGGGAAGGGTTACCTAAGTGAGGGACTCTTCAAGATAAGCTCTGTACATAACAATGTAAGTATTGATAATAAAACAACGGGCTCTAGCTCGACTTCCATGTACATGATTGAGTCCTCTACCTTATGGCATTCTCGACTTGGACATGTCAATTTCCGTTGTTTACAAAGAATGACGAAACTTGGCATGTTACCATCTTGTTCAATGAACAAGAAAACAAAGTGTGAAATCTGCATAGAATCTAAATTCTCTAGTCATCCACATAAATCCGTTGAGAAAAATAATCAAATACTTGGTCTAATTCATAGTGACTTGTGTGACTATAAAGCAACTCCAACACGTGGAGGGAAGAACTATTACATATCATTTATTGATGATTGCAGAAAATTTTGCTATGTGTATCTTATCAATACTAAAGACGAGGCTTTAAACATGTTTAAGACATACAAAGCCGAAGTTGAGAACCAACTTGATAAACGGATCAAAATCCTAAGATCCGATAGAGGAGGAGAATATGAGTCAAATGACTTTTGCTCCTCTCATGGTATTGTACATCAAACAACGGCTCCCTATACTCCTCAACATAATGGAGTACCCGAACGGAAAAATCGGACATTGAAAAATATGATCAACTCAATGTTGATAACATCGGGAGCGCCACATAGCTTATGGGGTGAGGCTTGCCTCACGGCCAATATGATATTGAATAGGATCCCTCACAAAAAGAGTAATAAATCTCCATACGAAATATGGAAAGGAAGGTTACCAACCTTCAAAAGAATGAAAGTTTGGGGTTGCTTGGCGAAAGTTCAAGTTCCTTTGCCTAAAAGGACAAAACTTGGACCCAAAACCATAGATTGCATTTATCTTGGTCCTGCCAAGAATAGTGCAGCCTATAGGTTTCTAGTTCACAAGTCTAACGTAGATGACATAAGTGTTAATACAATATTAGAATCTGCTGAAGCAGAATTCTTTGAAGACATTTTTCCTTATAAGGATAGAGAAGGCCAAACCTCTAATCCTAGGAAAAGAACTTATGAGGAAACGAGTCATGATGAATTAGATCAACGTAAGAAAGACATTCAAGATAGAGCTTCCAAGGTTCAACAAGAAATTGAACCTAGAAGAAGCAAACGTGGAAGAATAGCTAAAGACCTTGGACCCGACTATATGACCTTCAATGTAGAAGGTGAACCTTTATCCTATAAGACAGCCATGGAATCTTCGGAGGCACCTTATTGGGAAGAGGCTATCAATAGTGAGATAGACTCAATCATTCAAAATAATACTTGGAAATTGGTTGATCTACCTCCGAGACACAAACCCATTGGTCATAAATGGATCTTTAAAAGAAAACTTAGACCTGATGGTACCATAGAAAAATACAAGGCTAGACTAGTAGCCAAAGGGTATCGTCAAAAGGAAGGTCAATATTTCTTTGATACTTATTCGTCGGTTACTAGAATAACGTCTATTAGGACTTTGGTAGCAATAGCAGCGATTCACAATTTGGAGATTCACCAAATGGATGTGAAAACTGCATTTTAAATGGCGAATTAGATGAAGAGATCTATATGCAACAACCGGAAGGGTTTGTTGTCAAGGGTCAAGAACACAAGGTCTGTAAATTGGTGAAGTCCCTCTATGGACTTAAACAAGCACCGAAACAATGGCATGAGAAGTTTGATAACACTTTGTTATCAAACGGCTTCCAAATCAATGAATGTGACAAATGTGTATATGTTAAACAATGCAAAAATGCATATGTTATTATATGCTTGTATGTTGACGATATGCTTATCATGGGAACCAACTTGGATGTTATTAATCAAACCAAGAAGATGCTACATTCCTCCTTCGATATGAAAGATTTGGGAATAGCCGACGTTATCCTTGGTATTAGAATTCAAAGAAGTTCTAATGGATACATCCTATCTCAATCCCACTATATTAAGAAAGTTCTCCGGAAATTTGGACACTATGATGACAGACCAGTGGTCACTCCTTTTGATCCATCCAGTCAATTGAAGAAAAATCAAGGAGATAGTGTCTCTCAATTAGAATATACTCAAGTACTCGGAAGCTTGATGTATATTATGAATTGTACTAGACCTGATATAGCATATTCGATGAGTAGACTTAGTCGCTATTCACACAATCCTGGAAGAGATCATTGGTTTGCACTAGTAAGAGTGCTTCGATATCTCAAACATACATTGAATTATGGATTGAATTACACGAAATATCCTCCTGTTTTGGAAGGATACTGTGACGCCAATTGGATTTCCAACAATTATGAAAGTAAGTCCACAAGTGGGTATGTCTTTACACTTGGTGGAGCATCCGTGTCTTGGAAATCATCCAAACAAACGGTGAATACACGATCAACAATGGAAGCAGAATTTGTGGCCTTGGACAAAGCGGCTGAAGAAGCAGAATGGCTTAAAAGCTTCCTAGAAGGTATTCCCTTGTGGCCAAAACCAGTACCAGCCATTTATATACATTGTGATAGTATGGCAGCTCTCACAAGAGCAAAGAATCAGATATACAATGGTAAATCAAGGAACATAAGGCGTCGTCATAACACTATTCGTGACTTGCTAAAGAATGGTATGATATCAATAGATTATGTGAAGTCAAAGGAAAACATAGCTGATCCTTTGACGAAAGGGCTAAATAGAGAGCAAGTCATATACACATCGAGGGGGATGGGCTTAAAGCCAACTTAATGAGTTACTACTCGACGGAAACCTAACCTAGCAACATTGGAGATCCCATGGTCTAGGTTCAATAGGCAAACTAGTTGGGGAAACTCAAGAAGCAAGACAACACACATGTATGCTCATTCCAATGATAATTTTTGTGTGTTTTCCGTTGATGGTTAAGGGATGAATATTAATTCTTAATAATGCTAATAACTTTGATAGTGGAACAAGACAGAATGTTCTTGATTAGCATTACCTATGTGAGATTGATGTGTGGTCGAATCTATGAGGACCGAGATGGCTACGTTCTCTAAGAATCTCATGAAGAAAGGATACGTTCAAGGCCGAAATGAACACAACCGTAAGAGTTACACTATGTGCTAGATATGATGTATGTGATACTTATTGTCTCGATTTACTACACAACGTGGTTAGTTCAAGACCTTGTTCACTACCCACAAAGTAAATCCGATTTGTACTCACTATGAAAGGTTCAAGTCCAAAAGACACCTTTTCAAATGTATGTCATATCTTCTTTCATGGAATAAGAAAATTTCTTTATTGTATTACTTATTTTATATTCAAATGTGGGGTATTGTTGGTGTTTGAATAGAAAATGTGGGGTATTGTTGGAAATTTGTAAAGTTTACTAGAACCCTTGTCCCACATAGGAGCCAAGACAATAATTAGAACACCTAATAAACTCCAACCTTAGAGCATTAAATGAATCTTTTAATTGTTTGGGCTTGGAATGTGGTGTTCTTGGTGGGCTCTCCTTGACATAAATATATATATATATATATATATATATATATATATATATATATATATATATATATATATATATATATATATATATATATATATATATATATATATATATTAAATGTCAAAGATTGGGCCTTGGGCCTTGGGGCTCAATTCATCACTTTCGTCTCCTTTTTCTCTGGTTTCTCTCTTTACGATCCATGGACACATAAAGGAAACTCGACAGATTCTCGTTCTCGTGCAAGAACGCGAATAGATAGTTGTATCCTCTAAACGGACGCTCGGACTACGCACGAGTAGGGGCGAAATTCTGTTTAAGGACACTGCTTCGCAGGCCTCTATCTGATTATCACGCAAACGTCGATTCCAAGTTAGTCGTTATTTACGTTTTGATAAGAATTTCGATTTGTACATATTACATATATACATATACGTTGTATTTGTTGATTTGTTGTAATAATTTTGTACACAAACATGTACATATATTTGTGAATTTCTTCTCGGTTAATCTTTGGTTCTAACATTATTTAGGTCGGTTTAGCACCGTCAACCATACCTGTTCTATTCCATACGGAAAAAAGATATAAAAAAAAGGTTCAATAAAAATCTATCTTTGTTAAAGGACAACGAAGATAGAGAGAACCGAAAAGCTGTAAATTTTCATTAATCATAAGTCCTATAAATAGGGAGGATTACATAGAGAATACGATAAACATGAAAACAAGATTTACTCCATAAATAACTCTAATAGCTTATAATTATCTTTATCTCTATCTTTATCTCTATCGTCATATTCTTTAAACGAAAACACAGTTATCCTACAACAATCTTATTATTATTCTTATCTATTTGATATGTAGGTTTCGAGATTAGTTAATTATATGGCGATGGAAATTATAAACGTCAAATATATATTTATATTTATAAAATGTACGTGGAATGGTTAGACAAATGTCTCTCTCGAGTTAGGTGTTGGGTGAAAGTATGCAAGTAGGTTTGAATAATTAATACGTATAATTAATATGGAGTTTGGGTTGAGTACCAATAGCACAGTATCTATAACAAATATTTTTATAACTTTTTTAAAATAAAAATTAAAAGTAATTCTTAAAAATAAAATCGTATCTCACTCGAGATTCTTTATTTTATTTTAAGAAACTTTGACATTTATTATATTATTAAAATATTATATTGTTTTTTTATCTTCATGCATTTTTGAATTTTTTTTTTTATGTAAACTAATAATAGTTTAATCTTATTGGTGAAAATGAACTAAAAAATAGTTTCTCTTACCTCGATCCTATCAAGTTTTGAAGAATTCTCTAAATAGAGAACAAATTCTCATTTTTTTTATTTTATAGAATCTGATGGAGATGCTCTTATGCATCTATTTTATCCATGTACCATCTTTTTAAAGGTACCGTAACTCATTTAACATATGATTGTGTGTCTGCTTACATTTTAGTACAAAATTCGTAGAATGAAACACAAAAAATTGGAAGAAAAAAAAAAGATAAACAAAAGAAAACGAAGGTTTTATGATCTTGTTACAAATTTCGATGGTGCAATCTTCACTTATCGTACTGGCAATAAGACTGTGTAGGTTGGTTCCTGCTGAGAAAACCAATGGTTTAGACAGTTATGGATTGAATTGAACCGAAGTTGATGATCATATAATACATTATGGTTCTTAGGTTTGGAATCACTATAATAAAATTGATATTGTTCTAATAGAATACTTGATAGATTTTCTAAGTTTATAAGACCAAAAACTAGGTGTTTTATTAGTTTGAAATACTGTTTTACTCTTTAAATGAGACATAAATGTAACTTTTTACACATGTTTTATAATAACTATAAAATAATATAATTGTATGGTAAGCAATGTTGAATGAAGTATTTTGGGAATCAACCCAATTGTCCTTTTCCATATTGAATTATGGGCCAATGGCCATGAATGTATCATTTGGGACCATTGGTCAATTGCATTTAGTTATACAGTTAGATTTTAAATAAGTATAATCTAGCTGGTGATCTAAATCAAAACCATTTCAATGATTGATTTATATCGTTTTAGATATATGCACGTTAGAAAGAGCGTGAAATTCTTTTTCCTTTCCGCAGGACCAGGAGATTGGATCTAGCCGTAAGAAGAATTTGCCATTTACGTTTTTCAGTTTAATGTTTCATTTTTTTTTTGAAAGGCAACAATTTATTAAAGCAAAAACAACAAATTACAAAAACAAGACCCCTCTCTTTCAAACACAGCTGCGAGAAGCAGAAACAGGAGGAGAGAAAAAAGGGAAACCCCGCCCAGAGGCTACAAACGAGAGGCGAAAGGCACCGGACTCAAAAGCAACATACACCACATGGACCACTTTCAAAGATTTCTATATACTATAGGGACCAAAATTAGAGTTTAAACTCATCATGTGCAAGGCACATGATGCCTTTAACCTTTCAAACTTAACGGTGTTAGTGTTGAGGGACCCTGACCACAATATATTGCATAATACAGGGACCATAACCATAATAAACATAAAATGAGGACCATAGTAAAAGAAAATACAAAACCACAAGGACCAAATCCACAATTCACTCAAAATTATATTATATATTTAACAATCAATTTTAAATTCTTTTAATTAAGATATTATATTATTTAATTTTTCTTTAACATTTTTTTGTAGTAGTTAACAAATTATAGTATTAGAAATTTATTTGAATTTACAATGAAATTAATGCAATTGACTATTTTTTTTCCAGATTTTTTAGTGATTTGCTAATTTTACATGGTTATAAGCTATTTTTTTGTAAAATATAATTTATTCATCAGCTAGTTCATCAACTATTAATTAACTTATCAGTTAACAACTAGTTTTTATCTAGTTTATCAAAAATAACCTTAATAAATAATTGACAAATTTAAAACTTACAAATTCAAACAACTCAATGACATTCAAAGTTTTTAGTAAGAAGTTAATATTTATAATCATACAATATTCATCTGAACTGTCTCATCTAAGAGGGTGTTTGGGAGTGTGTTTGAAAAGAGCTTATTGACTTATTGGCTTCTCAAGAAGTCAATAAGTTAAAAATTGTGTTTGGCAAATTCAAAAGTGCTTTTGAAAGTTCATTTTGATTTCACTGCAAACGTGATTTCTGAGAAGTCATGAGGAGCTGACTTTTGAAGGAGAAAATGACTTCTTGGTTGCAAAATTACATAAATAACCTCATGCTTAATAAATTTTTATTACATTTTTTTGATATAATAAATTTTATTATATTATATGTTTGTAAAAAAAATATTTGTTAAAAAAAATATTTGTTGTCTAAAAATAACTTATTTGTTAAAAAAAATATTTGTTAAAAAAAATAAATTTTTTGTCTAAAAATAGGCATGTCCTTTTTGGTCATTTTACATGTATAAGCTAAGCCAAACACTTTTTAAAAAATCACTTATTGACTTTTTCTACCACAAAAGCTAATCCAAACACTTTTTTAAAAACTCCTTTTTCAAAAGCAATAAGTCAATAAGCACTTTTGACCAAAAGCACTTTTGGACTCAAAAAACACTCCCAAACACCCTCTAAAAGCATTAAAGACTCTTCATTTTAGTATGGAATTATTATCATACCCAACTTATATATATCTATATAGAGGCTCACTATTTTGTAAACTTTTTTTCGTGTAAACTTTGGATTTCATAGGTTTTTTAATGAATTTTTTTCATTAAATTGTTTATTTTGATGAAATTGTTTCATATCATTCATTTCTTGATGAAATTGTTTCATATATTTGTGTTTTTTATGTAGTTTCATATATAATTTTCATTCCTATGAAACTTGATGAAACTTTTTCGTTTTACATAAAAAAACACAAATATATGAAATAATTTCATTAAGAAATGAATGATATGAAACATTTTTATCAAAATAAACAATTTCATAAAATAATTTCATCAAGAAAACCTATGAAATCCAAAAGTTTACAAGTTTACACACATTTAGCAGTTTACATTTTATTATCCCTCTATATATATATATATATATATTTTTTTTTTGAGACACACTAAAAATAAAACATATGTTATTATTATTGTTGTTATTATTATAAATGGTTTCCAACCAATTATCAAAGGTTGTTTCAATACCAATTTTGCATCATTGCCAACCTTCAGAACTAGAAACCAAACGAGGTATGATTTATCATTGTAATCGGGGCATTTCTAACAGTATCTCTAAAATGAAGAAAATAAGGATATTCAATAGTTTTTTACTTCAATAGTTTCTCTAAAACTTTTTTTAAAATGAAGAAAATATGAGAGAGAGTGTAATTTTACCCAAATTTGGAGATATCCAAAAAAAATGATTACCAAGAGAGAAATTATTTTTCATTATATCTAACCAATGAGAAACATTGAAATGAAATGTTTAGGTGAAAAAAATAATATTTAAATAAATATATAGAATATTTATTAATATAATCAATTATTTATCTCTAAAATGAGAAATCTGTTTGATATGAAAGAAATATTTTTGAAAATTTTAATTTTTTTTTTAAATTTTAAATAATCTGTTGAAGATGTTCTTATAATTCAATATTTTAAAATTAGGTTATAGACGAATTTCATAACAATATACTAGGGGTGAGCAATCGGTCGAGTCGGGGCCCAAAACCCACCACCCGATTGGATATCGGGGTGGGGTGAGGCCACCCGAAAACCGACCGAGATGGAAATCGGATATCGGATATCGGGTTTCTCGGGGGCGGGGGCGGGTCGGTCGGGGATTCGGGTTGGGCCTGGAAATTCCAGCCCAAAATTAGAACTGGTTTTTGGGCTTTTTTTGGCACACTTTTAATGATTTTTTTAGCACACTTTTAATCATTTTAAACCTGGTTTTTTTGCATCATTTTAAACACAATTACCAATTACCAAACTACCAAATACCAATATCATTTTAAACGCAATTACCAAACTAACAAAGTATAAAGTCTATAAACTACCAAATACCAATTACCAAACTACCAAATACCATTATACCAATTACCAAACTACCAATATCCAATCTTGATTCTTGCGTAGTTGCGTACACCTCCAAACTCCAAACCACAAACACAAATTACCAAATGTCCAAACACAATTACCAAATGTCCAAATACCAAACTACCAACCAAGTACCAAAGTTCCGAAAGTTCCAACTTCCAACCATTAATAGTCCAAAACTCCAAATTACCATCAAGGCATCAACTCATCAAGCCAACTAATCAAAAAAACCACAAGTCGAACAAAAAAAATCAATAACCATAAATATAATGATAAATCAAAAAACCTGTGGTATAGTCTCGTACCTTCAAAGTTCAAATCACGAATCAACTTCAATCCCCTCTAAATCGTTTGAAGCTTGTGTACTAGGAGTATCTTCAGTACCACGAGCCGAAGAAGTTCCAAGCCTCAAAATTTCCATTTCTGCACATTTTAAAATTGAAAACAACAAATTTTAAAGTGTTTATTTTAATCTATAAATTATGAAACTCATAAATTAATGTCGTACGCGTACCTTTCTCAAACTTCTCAAGATCCTCTATGTTTTCTTCCACCGCAAGTGGTTCAGTAGGGTCCCTTAACCCATCTTGCGTACAGATAAGTGCTTCAACTATTTTAGGAGTTAGAGAACTCCTAAAATTATCCAACACTCGCCCACCTGTACTAAAAGTCAACTCGGATGCAACGGTAGAAATGGGTACGACAAGGACATCTCGTGCAACTTTGGAAAGGATGGGAAACCGTACACTATTAATCTTCCACCACTTAAGCAAATCAAACTCTAAGCCATTATCATCCACATCCAACTCATTCATTTTTCTCTCTAAGGTCCCACTTTCAAGTCTTTGCTTCTTCAAAAAGTTTTTATACTTTGATTGTTTTCCAAGAGGGGGGAGTCCTTGTCCCGATTGCGATTGGGATTGGGAAGGTACAGAAAATTCTTGCGAATAATCCTCAAACAAAGAAGTGAGTTGAGTCTTTACCTTCTGAAAACACGCTTCACCTCTTTCTTCACCAAACAATTGACAGAACTGGGCAGGCATGAAGTCCACTTTATCTCTTGGATCCAAAACATTGGCAAAGAAAATCACCAAGTTCATCTTCTCCGGATCACCCCAGTATTTATCAAACTTCTCCTTCATTTTGATACCCATATTCTGTTTATAGAAAAAAAAGTCAACGTAAATATGTAATATATAATTATATATAAACTATAACAATGTAAATATGTAATATATAATTATATATAAACTATAACAATGTAAATATGTAATAATGTAATATATAATTATATATAAATTATAACAATGTAAAATTACCTTTCCAGTTAAATTCTGAGAAGCCATCATCTCCGTAAGCGTAACCCCAAATCACATATCTCGGTAAGGTAACAATTGGAAGTGATATACAGAGAGCCTGAGATTTTTAGCGTCATCTCATAAAAGGTCTTCAAAAGGGTTACGAAGCTCTCTAAATACACCCAATCAAAATCCGCCAACACAGAATCACCCAAATCTATCCTGAACGAGTCATCGTGTCCATCATATGCTTCAAACACGGTTCTATAAGGGATGGCATTCCTGAGCATCATATAAGTAGAGTTCCATCTAGTAGGAACATCAAGACAAAGAGAACTACGTTCTTCCACCCCAAGTAACGTAGCCAGTTCTCTAAACTTGAACAACCTAGTCGGTGAGCCCCTTACCCATCTAACACAATCTCTAAGCTTCTTTACCGACGAATCTGCCATCTTCAACCCATCTTGGACAACCAAATTCAATATATGTGCAACGCATCTCATATGTAAGTGTTGATCCCTAACAGATGAACACCCCCAAGATACCAGTTTGCTTTTCAAGAACCCTATGGCAACATCGTTAGAAGATGCATTATCTACTGTGATGGTAGAAATGTTTTTGAGGGCGGATCATGTTGACCTAAGATTTTCAACTGATAAAGATCCAGATTGGCTTCGAGATGTAAGAAAGAGAGAAATCAGTATCATGAAAGACTGGATCTCGAAATACTATCACATGCATTCTAGCTAATTCCAAAGCATGGTGGTAACATATAAAGGATCTACGTTTTCTTCATATAAGACTGCGTGTCTAATGATTTATGAATTTCAGTTTACTTTAAACATTTAAATATCAATATTTATGCATTCCTAGAAAATAGACAAACGCTATGATTATTGTAAGAGGAAAAAAATCGGTGTCTGAAAGGTGCACCAGCTTAATTTTAAAGTGTGCTCTCAAATATGTTGAAAGAGAATTCATAACGAATCTCAAACATGCGTGAGATGGTTTAGACATATTTTAACATATTTTGATGTATATAAACAATAAAATTACGTTTCAAACTCGTATTAAGACTTTTCTTTTGTCATTGCTGAAATTATCGAAAGAAAACCCATTAGTTATCCCTGTGACGGTTGTTCCTTCTTCCATGGATCACGAACCACAACGCAAAATCAATCCACTGATAGCTCAGGCTGCCTCTAAATCGGGTTTTTGGATTAGTGGCCAGAAAAAATATTTTTTTTGTTTATTTTTGAGTAGTACGTCTCTTCGATTTTCTTGTTTATTTTTCTTTTTTTCTTTCAAGCTAAACTTCAATGGAAGGAAGCCACATGTGAAGTGTCGAGAAAAAAAGAAAACATAGTTTCCATCTTTTTAAGACTGTCACGTCATACTCAATGGTTTTTATTTTAATATAGATATAGATATAAATAGATGTTTATAAGAGAAAAATAATATTTTATTTAATGTACAATTTATTATAATAATATAATTAATGTTTTAATCTTTAAAATATAAATGTTATTGAAGATAAATGTAAATTCTTTTAAAGATTCTAAATTTTTATTTTGTATTTTAAAGAAATTAAAAAAAAACATATGTTATATATTGCTTTAAGTTTTCAAATGCTTGCCATATTTGAGTTAGATGGGATCATGGGGCTTATCTGGAGGAAACCCTGCAGAAGCTGTTTGTACACAAGCTACGCCAGATCGAGCCGACCTTCTGCCTGGGCATTTACAACTACAGTCCCGAATACCAACGCCGATACATCTGCGCAATGAAGCGGTGTCTTCCAGTCAGCCAAGTCAGAACCAAGCATCAGATCACAGAGGTAATCAATATCCAGTCAAGTCGTATGATGAAAATTATCTATCGTGTATTCACTGTCCGACGTGAAGATGGGAACGAATGGAAATTTTCTGAAGCCGACTTCCAGAACCTCCGACTGTTTGACTTCCTGGTGATTCTGAAAGACCTATGTTCAAGAACTATCCGCCCGCTTCCCGTTACAAAGGCGCTCGAAGTTGTTCGTCGATTCCTGGTCCGCACAACTATGATGTCTTATCTAACGGACTTCCAAATGGTTGTCGAGAACAGGGCGAAGAAGGTAAATCTGATAAAGCCGAATCTGCAAGCTCCTGAGTTGAATATGTATCCCGAGAACGCTATGCTTCTAGAACCAGAATTTGGGATCGTCTTCATCAATGAACAGAAAGAGAAAAGATTTATGCGGTTCAGTCAGGTAGAAAGATTCTGCGATGGCACGCTCTACAAAGTTCGAGATGCTCTTCGAAAGATCATTCAACACGAGTCTGAAAATCCAAGGGTTTCGTATGTTCCTAATCCGAATGAAATAACTGCTCGGAATGCCCTGGAAATGGTTGAAGAACGCATCGACTATCGCCGTGCTATCAGATGGTTCGAGATTCACTTCGCGCTTCGAAAAAGATATGTCGAGAACTGGCGCCAAATCGAACTTCAAATCAAAGGGGGAGATTGTTAGGGTCGTTTTATGTTGATTTAAAGTTCAGGGTTTAAATTGTAATTCTTTATTTTTAGCTCTATTAGTGAACGGGCCGTGGGCTTGTTAACCACGGGCCCGCCATATATAAAGCAATCTAGCCTTAGAAAAATAGGCTAGTTGTCTCATTTGCTTTCCTACACTTTTATTGTAATACTCGCAATATTGAAAGCTAATACAGAGATGACCAGTTGAAATCGTATGCTTCATTGTTTAATCGTTTGATTTCATTATCGTTGCACGGATCTGGAACTAACAGCTAGAATTTTGATGCTGATTTTGTTCCTAATTTTGACTTTGACTTGATCCGTAGATGTAAAAGCCACTTGAGAAATTTAGTAGATTAGGGATTTTTTCGTTTGACTTGATCTATAGATGTAAAAGCCACTTGAGAAATTTAGCGGTTTAGGGATTCTTTTGGTGGTTATTGACTTATTTTTGGAATGATTTTGGTGATCTAGTTGAAGATTTCAGTAATCCAAATCAAATGATTTGTTGGTGATTGTTCTCTTTGAGGCTTGAGTCATCTTGATTTATGGATTTAACCCACTTCATATTTTATAGTAGATGGTGTATATAGTTCATGGCTCTTGACTTTTCTTTAGGGGATTGATTTAAATGGTTTAGTTAAAGATTTCAGTGATTATTTCATTTATCGAAAAACCCATATCAACAAATTTGTGGGAATTTGTTTTTTTTTTAAGCTAGAGCTATCTTGATTAAGAGATTTAACCCACTTAAGATTTTATAGTAGAATGCGTATATATAGCTCATGGTTGTTGACGTTTTCTTAGGGGGTTAATTTGGATGGTTTTTCGTTGCTATGCTGAATTTTTTAAGACATGTAAAGGGCATAGTTTGAATCAAAGACATAAATCAAGAGTAGTTTAATAGACCAGAGGACTATTGAAGATGAGATCTTCGATAATGTACATGCATATCTACATAACTACGGTAGGATGGTACGAATCTGTGAACCCTTGAAGAAAACCTAGAATCACCCTCTCATGTGTTACTTTTATCAGTAAAAAAAGTACAGAAGATCAAATTGGGAAGGCAGTAGTGTAACATCTCGATTTTTATAAAAGATGATGTTTGGGTTTATTAAATAATTTGAGTATAATTATTTGATAAGGTATGATTTATTATGTGATAGATTAATTTTAGAGTTTATCCCCGAGTAAGTTACGTTATTGGTTTTGTGGAGTAATAAGTTAAGGGGTAAACTTTAATTTTAATTTATAAGATGAAGGGTGAAATTTGACAAGTAATACAAGTCAAGGGGGTTGTTATGAATTATGTGGTGACTCACCACCACTTTGTCTATATATGTGGAGGCAAGATAGCTTTCATGATATCTTGTGTGTGTATTTCGGTGTGAAAAAGAGAGAAAAGAGAGAGAAAGCCGAGAAGAAAGAAGAGAAGAAGAAATCAGATTTTATCCAGAAAAATTAAGAGTTCATTTGGTGACAATCAAAGGTATGTTTCTAGTTAAATTGTTCTCTTTATGTGTATGGAGTTTTTATGAGTTTAGAATTGGGTTTTGGGTAATTTTGATGATTATGAGAAATCTGGACTGATAATATTGTTATGTTAATAGTATTGAACATATCAGGAAAGTTATAGAAACATGCATGGCTTAAAACTAGAGATTTCTGGGTTTTTACGTTTTTCAGTTAGTTGAGATATTCATGAACTCAGTTAGTTGCGACAGTTATGAACTCAGTTAGTTGCGACAGTTATGACGTTAGTTGGTTGCGATATGGTGATATGTCTCAACAGTTGGTTGCGATATGGTGCTATGTCTCAACAGTTGGTTGAGATATGGTGTTATGTCTCAACAGTTGGTTGAGATATGGTGTTATGTCTCAACAGTGGGTTGAGACATGGTGTTATGTCTCAACAGTTGGTTGCGACAAGAGGGAGTTATCGCAATAGTGGGTTGTGACAAGGTATATCGCAGCTAGTTGGTTGCGATAAGAAACGAGAACTTTGGATATTTAGGATTTTCAGTACTTAAGGGTCCTGTACAGTAGATTAATACTAGTACATTATGTATATGAGTATTTCAGATCTGTGTGGAGTTGGTGACAAAAGTTCATACAATTTAGAGAAGAAAAGAAAGATATTACTGCTATCAGGTGAGTTCATTCTTACCTTACCTTTTTATAATGTTTTAAATTGTGGTAAGGTGTATTTTATAAATGAATTGATTGGATGACTTTTGGAAGAATAATTTTATGAAGTAAAATTATATCAAGACTCGGAAGTGTTAATATTGATGGTTAGAATTATAGAATGAGGAAATGGACGTATTAAAATATGATCGGCTTATATTAAATGATATAAGAGATATATAATAGGAGTTTGATTGTTACTTAATGATATGAGGAATTTGTGTGATAAATATGCGATTGGCACATACTGGATAATATGAGAAATACATATAAGCATTGTCCTGTACGAGTGTGAGTAAGAGGAACGGATTCATAAACATTAGTTTTATTTGCTGACGTAGAATAGGCAAAGTATAAATTGCTATTCCTGTTTATATTGGAAGTTAATGAATAGGCAAAGTAGAATTGCTATTCATAATTAAAAAGGAGGAATAGACAAAGTATAATCGTTATTCTCGTGTATCCTTGAAATGATTGAATAGACAATGTAGAATTGTTATTCATATGTATGATCGAATAGACAAAGTAGAATTGTTATTCATGTGTATGATTGAATAGACAAAGTAGAATTGTTATTCATGTAAATGATTGAATAGACAAAGTAGAATTGTTATTCATGTGAATGATTGGATAGGCAAGGTAGAATTTCTATTCATGTGAATGATTGGATAGGCAAGGTATAATTGCTATTCACGTTGAATGATTGGATAGGCAAGGTAGAATTGCTATTCACGTTGAATGTTTGAATAGGCATAGTATAATTGCTATTCGAGGAAATGTTTGAATAGGCATAGTATAATTGCTATTCGAGGAAATGTTTGAATAGGCATAGTATAATTGCTATTCAGGTTGAACGAGTAAATAGGCAAAGTAGAGTTGCTATTTGTATTTGAGATGTGGAAGCATGAATTAGACGAAGTGTAAGTGTTATTTTTGTGTTTTCGGCGGATAAAAAAATAGGCAATATATAAGTGCTATTTCTATATCTACTTCAAGAAGAAGGTATGATGTTTGAATGTAAGTCTGTAGGATTGATTGATAAACTAGAATCCGTGATGATTCGTAGTAGACTATTGAGTATGGTGATGTGACTTTATGAATGATAGTCCTACTCATGGGATTGAGTATGAGTCAGTTATTATGAAAAGAGTACGAGTATGGTAAGGACGAGTGTAAGTCAAGTTTGATAAACCTTGTTTACATTGATTTAAAAGTATTATTTTGAAACTGAATATTCTCACTAGGCGTTAGCCTAATCGTTTCAAATTATATTTTCTTACCAGGTATGAGCAAGGAAGTAATGGGATGAGTGAAGAGTTTATAGAGACGACAAGTTGATGTAAATTGACTTTTGTAATTGTCTTCACTCGTTAAGAAAGTTTATGATATGGATTTTAGATGAGTAAACCCTTTTATTTCAGGTTTAAATTAGCTTTGATTTTTAGGGTGTTACAAGTAGGATGTATTCATTTTGTGATTTTAGAAAATCTAGCAAGTGTGCCTTTTTGAGTGGAAACTGCCTACCGATAGTCAGCACAAGTTACTTGTAAAATGTTAAGGATGTATCAAAGTTGCGGGTTTATAGAATGATTTCTTTTGTTAAGAGGAACTTTTTCATTTGAAAAATACGAGCAAGAAACACTACAACTTTTGGGGGATTCTAATTAAGGAAGAATAATGTGAATGTATGTATTTGATATTAGATGGTGATTTGTCTATATTATCATGATGGATAAGTAATAGTCTCATTAATGATGGTTAACCTTTAACTTTGTTTGACAGGCACATCAAATTCTGATAGGTTTTCTTTTTATATTGGTTTTCATTTGGGTCAACGATTTCTTCTTCGTGCATACATGTCATACAAATTTCAGTTTTGGTGATTGGAGTTTCTGCAATTTATTAATCTTTGCAAGGCAAACTAAAACAATTATACAACCTATCAATTCATACAAAAAAATCCCAAGTGCTATCACTAAAGAACATAATCATTCACTTTCCATGTTTTAGTTGATTTTCTTCTAAAATCGAATATGCAGCATTGTTTAACTTCAAAAGCAAAACCTGGAATGTGTCAATGACTCTATGTCTAATGTAGACACTTTCAGGAATAACGGACATACCTGTCTACAATAACAGTTGTCCCTTATCAAATTGTTGATGACTGACTATATATAATTGTGCCAGGAGGTGGTACTAATGTTCCTAATCAAATGTCAATTTGTAAATGACTATCGAAGACCATGCTCTTAACCATGACTGTTACAAAAGATTACTATTAACCTGTGTATATCAAATTTGGTCTTGATATTTCTCTGTGTGTGTATATATATCCGGATATCAACACCTACTTTAGTTTCTTCTACTTTCTATAGTGAAAAACATGAATGGAAGTCAGAAACCTACAGAAAATTTACTTAAAGCTAAAATTAAGAAAGAATGATAACATTGGTAAGAAAATTGAGGAAAAACTGTCTTCGAACAACTTGGAGCCTTCCCAAAATGCTTAGAAAGGACATATGTTGTAAAGATTATTGGGGAATTGAAATATCTAATGGTGTTGTGACTTCTGTTTTTCCCTCTTTACCAGGTACCTTTCTGTTTGAGGGTAAATCTTTTATACCTTTTTTTCTTTTGCTGGCGAGTGCCTATTATTAGTTTATTACCAAAAAGCCCATTTGTTTTGGTAAGTATAACATCATATGTCCAAGCATGCTAACTGATCACTCTGCTTTTGAAAATTAGGGAAAAAACATTGTAATTGGCAACAATGTGCCTAAAGAACCATTTTAGTTGCCATAATGCTTGTACTTATTAACTTTTGCCGCATTTCATACATTTTTTGCTAACTATTGTGTTTTTTTTGCATTTATTGAAGTTTAATTGTTTGTTAGAACTTCCGGACTAAATAAAATGGTTAGAAATGTTGTTCAAACAAATCATATGTACAGTTGCTAAGATATTGATTCATTCTCTATGATATATCAGGGAACAACAATGGGGAAGAGTAAGGAATATCCTCCAAATTAGGCATGTCAGATTCAAGGTCCATATGCTCGAGTTACACCAGCTTGCTTCTTCTCTGCTGCTGCAACATCATCATGATTCATTAATTCAACAAACGCTGCTTCATCATCATCATCATCATCATCATCATCATCATCATCATCACCTGCTTATCATCAACCACCATTAATGGATTCAGCCATCCTTCACCCTCCGTCCATTAAAATTACAAGTGAGATACCCCCATACTTCTTTAGGAGCTGAAGCTACAACGAGCAGATAGAGCATATAAACACTTCTAGGAGTCATCAATGCAAGGTGATCATTCATTTTATTACAAGTTGTAGGCATTAGCTTGACATATTCCTCAGCCTTTTTCGCTTATATTTTGTTTGTGGGCTTACAGGTGGTGAAGACATGGTTCAACAAAGAGCGAATGAAAATCGTTTGGACTTACATGACAGCAAAGCTTTCTGAAATTTCCGTTTTGATTAGGGTTTGGATTAAGTATGCCTTTGATATTGTTACTGGATCCGCCTATTATTGAATCATCAGAGATTCTAAAAATGATTAGACTAGCTTTATGTAGAAAGTGGTACTTGGTGTAGTTGTTGGCACAAAGCAATAGAAATGTCAAATTTGCACTTGTGATTTGATCAAAATACTGTCGATCAAGTTTTTTGGGTTCAGTTGCTTTTGATTAAATTATCTGGGGAGTAAGATATGAAAGGTTTCAGCATCCTCATTTCATTCCATGTGTTTATAAAGGCATTGTTAATGTTTCCCCACGTTATCAAGAAACTATTACCTTTTGCTTGCATACAATTTCTTTACTGACAGAACTCATACATCCCTCACTTCTGTAGCTTGTTAATGTTTCCTAAAAATCACATTAAATATGTAATTTTGACCACAAATAAATCTTCTCAAAATATAAAAACTTCGAACCATATCAAGGGAATTTTACTCTAGCTTGGTGACTATTCAAGTTGGAAATATATGTTCACCAATTTATCTTTAATGGAAGATTTACGATTTTCTTCGATAGACACAATTCACTTTTATTAAGCATTGGAGCTACTAATAACATTTATAGACTAATGCATACCAAAGTACTTCAGAGTTGATGCATGATTCACATATATGTGCATTAAACGACTTAAGCACCATTCTTCATAGGCTAAGAATACAAACTTAACATGGAACATGATTGCCATTTTGATTTCGAGATGCTTTGCGACCAGGTACATACCTTTGTCAATTGTTTTTTTTGATTTCGAGATGCTTTGCGAGCATGTACATACCTTTGTTAATTGTTTTTTTGATTTTAAAATGATTTGCGCCGCATGGCGCGCGGGTACGTAACTAGTTCTTCAATATGTATAGAATTATTTATAACAAATTTTATGTTTAATAAGTAAATAATAAATTAAGAAAAATATTTTTCCACAACGTTTATTAAATCATGTAACAAGAAATGATAATATTTAATATAAAATACAATTTCAAATGACTTTTAATTTAACCAATTATATCCATTTTATTTTATTAGATCATGGTGTTTATAATTCAATTAAAAGTTAATTACGGATTTGGTCCATGAGGTATGTTTGGTTTCGCAAAAATGGTCCATGAACTTTATTTATTACAGATTAGAACTCGTCGTATGTTATTTTGTAACAGATTGGTCCCTTCCTATAACGATCATCCAGTTCCTCCGTTATCCTTGAGGACATTTTCGTCTTTTTTTTTTGTTTTAACTTGGAGGGACTAAAAAATCACGAAAAACATTTAAAAAAAAAACTATATCAATATAGATGTGAAGGTTTTTTTTGAGTAATTTATTTCGCTCAATTATTTTTTATTTTATTTCGTTTTTTTTTCCAAATAAAAATAGGGGTTAAGGTTTTTATAATTTAAAAAATATTTGTTGAAAATGTTCATTTAATCACACTCATTGAATCCACTAATCTAATTGTTGATGAAGGTGATTTTCCCTAAATCTCACTATATATGTGTGTATGTGCGTGCGTGCGCGCACATGTCTGGACATCGGTAATTTTTTTAAAAGAGAATATATTAATTAAAATAAAACTTAAAATATAATAATTATTTAATTTAATAAACTTAAAGTAAAAAAATTAACAATTTTTATTTTTCAAACATAATTATGGATTTGGTCCATGTGGTTTATGTGGTTATTAGTCCGTTAGAGGACAAAAATGTCCTCATGAATAATGGAGGAACTGGATGATCGTTAGAGGGAGGAACCAATCTGTTACAAAATGACACACGACAGTCCTTACAAAACTAGGAAAAGAGGTATGAAGGTATCAGTGATGGAAAGTGACGGAAAATTCCGTCGTTGAATAGTGACAAATTAGCGACGAAATGACCACAAACATTATTCATCGCTAATAAGCATCACCTACCACCTTTTCAGCGACGGAATATTAGTGACGGAGCGATCAATGACAGAATTTTCCCACACTTGGTGTTTATTTTTTTAGTGTACGTAATCCATAACAAATGAAGTTTAGGAACATTTTCATAAACCCATAATACCACAGGGACCAATCCGTAATTAACACTTTTATTATGTATTTCTAATCTTTATAAGGCCATCAGTACCCCATGGAAGAATCTTTCAAATATTTCAGCTCCACATCAGCGCCACATCAGCTTTTCTCTCATCCCTCACTCAATCCCTAACAATCCCTAAACACTCTTACCCCATTCCCTCAAACCCTTTTGCCACCTCATTTATTTTAATTCTTTTATTTATACATTTAATTATTTAACAAAATAAAAATATTTATATATTTTTTAATAAATAAAAATAAGATAAATAATAAAAATAAAAATTCATACCATTCATTAAAAATAAAAATTACAAAATACAAAACACTACCAATTATGAAATTTTTGAATTTGCTCTTTTGTCGCTAAAGTAACCCTCAAAGCGTTTCCCGTAAGGTGATCATGCGGGGTCATGAAAAACTCGAAGTCTTTCTCAAATCGTTTTGAGCGTTCGATTTCGAGTTCTTGTTCCAACCTATGTCGTTCGAGTTTTGAGCGTTCGATTTCGAGATCGAGTTTTTTCATTTTGTATTCCATTGTATCATCAATCTTGTCGTTGAACGTCGTCAACAACTGAGTAACACTTTCGTCCGTATTCGCCCCGGACGTATTACTCGTTGATGATTTTTTTGCCTTGTTTCTCCCGATGGGTCGTTGAATTTGCTCGTCATCGTCATCATCGGAAGGTTGGGTACGTTTTGAACCCCGCGATGAAGTTGTCGTCATCGTTGGAACGGCTCCCCATTTTGGACATTTTTTTAGGACGTCCCAAGCTTGTTCGTGAGTGAAAGCAACTTTATGGCGTGCTAGATACCGTTCGTGTGCCGTTCGGGATATATCGACCTCACTCATCCCGCTTGATCTATTATTGAGCAAGTTGTTGTAGATGCCGCCAAACGAATTAACTCTTTTATTGAGGTCGTTGAACTTGCTATTGAGTTGATGGGTTGATCTATAACCTGGTTGACGACCCATGCGAGTAAAGAACACATGCCCGATTCGGCCCCAAAAACTTCCTACATTTATGTAAAATTAAGTATAAGAATAATAATAATAATAATAATAATAATAATAATAATAATAACAATAAAAATAATTACCACCGCTTTGTGCGTTACCGACCACGGGGTCCTCCGAAACGTCAACCCACGCCGACACTAACGCGAGTTCCTCGGCTTTACTCCACGTTTGTTTGGCGGCTTTCGTTGGTCTCGGATTTGATGGTTCCGGGTTAGATTGTTGTGTCGGGATAGATTGTGGTGTGTTCGGGGTAGAAGGTTGGGTTTCCGGAACAATGTCGTCGTCGAGATTGATTGCGGGTGAAGGAAGATTGTAGTTGGCCGGAGTAAAACATTGTTCAATCAAACCGGGACGTGTAAATTGGTAAGGAAATTGTTGGTGAAATTGTTGGGGAAATTGTTGCGGATATTGTGGCGGATTTTGTTGCGACCATTGTGGCAGAATTTGTTGCGACCATTGCGGATGATAACCTTGTTGTGTAAACGCTTGGAAACCAAGCTCTTGATCTTCTTGCGATTGTGGTGTATTCGGTCGGTTACGACGGGATGTAGGTGTTGTGTTTGGATTCATGATGAGAGAGGTGTGAAAAATAAGAGGTTGAGAGAATTTGAGAGAGTTTGAGAGGTGTGAGAAATAAGAGGTTGAGAGAATTTGAGAGGTGTGAAAAATAAGAGGTTGAGAGGTGTGAGAAATAAAAGGTTGAGGGTTAAATATATAGTGGGATTAAATTGAGAAAAATAATTTTTTTTACAAAGAGCCGTTGAACGGCTTGATTTTTAAAAATTAAATAATTTTTTTTTAAAAACCCTTCGGGATGAATCGGGATGGGGAACCCGGATTCCATCCCTTCCCGCAGACCATCCCCGAGCCGTAGCCCATCCCCGCAAGCCCGCAGCCATCCCCGAGCCCCATCCCGCTTGGGGTACGGATGGCCTAATATGCAATGAAGTTATTATAACTATATTAACATCAAATATTTTATAAATATTGTTTTTTGGATTTTAAAACATCTGTTAAATTATTTATAGTTTGATTATTTAAATTTTGTAAATAAAATTGAAAATAATATTATATTTGAGAGCAAATTTAATTTTGGTCTCTAACATTTGCAATTTTCAATCGATATCGTTCCTAAACTTCAAGAACTCAGATTTGGTCCTCACGTTTGTCAATTTCTAACGGACTTCGTCCCTCCCTCTAATAAACGTTAAGTTTTTATGCTAAATCCAGTCAAATGAGAAGCATTTTGGTTATTTTACTACTTTTCAGTTTCTTGTAAACCATAGAGACCATGTAACAACCCAACTCAACCAATAAAGCATAACGACATTAAATATATAACTTGCCGAAACGGCCTCAAAATATCAACTCAAACATACGAGTACAACACAAGGTTTGCGGAAACAGCCTATTACACAGCTGAGATTTCTAAAGACTATGCTTGACATGCTAACTATAACGACTTCCTTCTAGTCCAAAGCTTCACGTCCGGGCTTTCTCGTTGCCCTTACTAGAGCTTTCTACTAAGTGCTTACCTGAAAAGGGTTTAATTTATTGAAAATTGAGGGTTAGACCATGAGGTCTAGTGAGCTCCTTTTAGTGGCAACAGTTTCATCAACAAGTATAAAACTTTTCATTACCATTATAAACAACAACTTTAAACAATAAGCTTCCACATAAACTGCACATGTACGTGGCACATTGAAGTCCCGCAATGGCGACAACGTGTCAGTCTCACACTGCCTTACTGGGTCACTCCTCCCATGGCATAAACGGGACACCCCCCCCCCCCCCCGGGTATGAGCACTGGCGGGCCACACCCCCTGACTTAGCCATTACACATCTATCAACAACGTATGCATACACTTTAAGTTAACTTTCCAAACACACATTTTTCATGCAATATAACATAACATTTCATAATCATTTCTTACTTTTGAAACCACGTTAAAACATGTACTTAGTTAGAAAAAAACTCACATGTTCTTGCTCGGGGCTCTTACTTACGCTTCAAATCCTTGAGACGACACCTATGTGGAAAATGGAAATAAATGATGAGTTACTTATCCAAACTCCCTTTCCAATACCAGACTACTCTCTTCCAAAGCCGATTTCCCTAGTATCCGGATCAACTGTCCGGACTCACTATCCGGGGCATTATCCGGACACTTATCCGGACGTATCCGGTAATTCACTCGATCGCCCCATCCGGACGTATCCGGTAACCTCACTTGGTCACACCATCCTGATGTATCTGGTAACCTCACTCGATCACCCCATCCGGACGTATCCGGTAACCTCACTCGGTCACCCCATCCGGACGTATCCGGTAACCTCACTCGGTCACCCCATCCGGACGTATCCGGTAACCTCAGTATCCGAGGTCCTATCCGGGAACATAGCGTCAGACACTCAGTCCGGAAACCCATTCTTCGGGTTACATCCGGAAACTCATCCAGATATGGCACGAGCCTGGAAGTATCCACCAAATCCCAAGAAATTCAAATTTTTAACTAGCAACCCATTGGTTTTCAACACCCAAACGATGAACATCAGGTTCATTAGAATTAGAAAATCCAAAAACCTTCTTTCCATCAAGACCTTCAATTAACTCCCAAAAGTTTCCAAACAACTTAGGTTGAGAAAGGAATGCATCCAGGAAAATAATATGAGGGATTAAGATTTGTAGCTTACCTTGGAGGCTTGATTGCTGAAGTAATCCCACTTAACACCTTCCTTGATTTCTTCCAGAATCGCTAATGACAGCCAATTTCTTCCCTTGTCCTCTCCCTCTCACCCACACTCAGCCGCTAGAGAATTGGTAAACATCTTAGGGTTTTGTGCCTAAAAATAAGGGTTTTATACCCTCTCCCAAGGATTACAAACCAACCCCTAAAGTTATAGAGTTTTCACTTTCCCCACAACAATCCCAATCTTTTTATTTAGAACCCTGGTTATTACAGACCAAGAATGTAATTTACTCTTAAAAAATATAAAATTTTAATTACAATTTACATATTTGGTCCTCTTATCGTTTCCATCATCCTTAGCTCCGGCCATTGTCCTCAATTTCGAACACCAACTTCGACTGTTGTCCTCAATTCTGTCCACAAACTCAGTGCACCATCCTTATAGGAAAGCCCAAGGAAAATGTAATAACCAACTTTTTAAAGAATGTGTGAAGTAGAAATTACCGAAGTTAGAGGGTTTTGGCTATTTTCTTACAAAGAACAAAAAGTAATTGAGTTTTGGAAAACACCAAATCTCGGTGATTTCCATACCAGAATCACAACTAAACCACCAAAACAAAAACGTATACATGAATGTGATGGATGTCAATTGAAGTGGCACAAAATCTAAAAGAAAAAGTGAGAGAAGTATACACCGATGAGTTTTTCACCAGAACCTCCACCTACTAACAGACCGAGGTCCGAATGAGAAGACAATGCAATAAAATGTGATGTCGTGTTTTTCTCGATTTAGAGTTGTAAATTGAGTGTTTTATTATCCTCTCTCAATTTTAAAGAGGGTAAAAGTGGTAAAGAAAAGAGATTATGGAGGAGGAGGAAATGGGGTGACGATGGTTGCAGGTGAGATGATGGAGGCCACAACCCACATTTCTTGTACACAAGTACGATCGTGTTTCAAGGTGAGAGGCAATAGTGAGAGGCCATTGTTAGAGGCAGTAAAAGGGGATAGTGCTTACCGAAAGATTAACATATGTAGATTTTGTTCAAACTTTGATGGTGGGGGAGCTCACGTCGTAAACCGTGAGTGGGAAGATGGATTCTGGCAAAGTAAGGTGCTAGGGAAGAAGGGGAGGATTGCGGGTGGATCCACCACCGGAAAAAAAGTTAAAATAGTTTTAAATTGTCCAATGATTAGAATGCCCCTCATTTGAATGAAATTAGCTGAAGAACTTCACGTTCGATAAAGAATTAACTGGAAAACTTAACGTCCGTTAGAGGAAGAAACGAAATCCGTGGAAAAAAAAGACAAATGTGAGGGAACAAAACCGAGTTTTTAAAGTTTAGGCACGATATCCATTAAAAATTACAAAAGTCAGCAACCAAAATTGAAGATTACTCTATACATAATATCAAGTATATCGCCTTTTATGTAATTATAATAACTTTACATTTGTAGTGGACCCCAAATCTAATTTGATAAATTATCCATACAATTGTTATATACACTGCACACACACGTGCCATGTCATAATAAATGAAAATGTGACCATAGGCAATTAGAGTATCCACGTCGGTCTGGTAAGAGTTCTTGCAAGATGACATAGTATGTCATATGTCTTGTAAGACCGTGCAAGACTACCCTCATCTTGCTAAACTTGCAAGGTCTTTCAACAAATAAAATATATTAAACAAACACATTATTTACCTTAATTAGTTTGTTTGTTTGTTTAAACATTAATTATTATTAATATGTTTATTAAATTTAATTCATTTATTAGTTTATTTGAACATTATTTTATTAATATTTTTATTAAAATTTCTTACCCACGGTTTATTTTAAAAAAATAATATTTTTATGCAATGTTTTTTATTTAAACTGCTAAATTATATTTACACAAAATATAATAAAAAAAACAAAAGTAAAATTTTAGTTATCTATATTTTATAATTAATTTATTAGTTATATTATAATTATTTATATTATTTATATTATAATTTATTAGTTTAGAAAGGACTTTGGTCTTGCATGTGTGTGGAAGGTGTTATTGCAAAGCTGATGTGCCACTTGTGAAAGGAGTAAGGTCTTGCAGGTGTGTGGATGATCTTATCAAATACAAATACTTAAACGTGTCTCATGAAAAAAGGTGATGTGCCATAAACATTTACCATTAGAAATCCTGCCGTGAAACTAAAGAAATACAATTACCATAATTTCTTATACATAACTTTTGACATAATATCAAAAATTGTAAAATAGTAATAAACACATGTTGTAGAAAAGCTTGAAACTAGAGCAGAAGTTAAAAAATTTAAAATTTGATTTTATCTATTACCTATTTTTGTGAAATTATGATAAATTAGGTGTTTGTAGTTCATATTTTTGGCATATATCAAGCAAAGGAGTTTCATGTGAAATGTGTTTGTGATAGAAAATTGATGTTTCATGTGGAGCTTATTGTGTGAAAAACATGAACAACAAGTTTATTGGGCAAGTAGTGAAGTTGGCAACCCATGTTTTTGCTGAACCACTTAGTAATTAAAATAATTGTATTTTGTCTTAAATATGAATTTTTGTAAATATGTAAATAAATAACATATTATATGAATTTTCGGTCCATCCCCAAGCACTCGGCCCCTGACGTCCTAAACATCCATTGTTGGAACATGTAGTATTTATCACATGGTCTTGTCCCACGTAGGAGGAGTGAAGAAAGTTTCATTTGTTTAAAAGGTGAAAAACATTTTAAATGTTCGAATCAAATTTGGAGGGAACACAAAGGGCAAAGTCTAGAGGGCTTTTTTGGCAATGTTATATAGTTGAAGGACTATATATATCTATATAATCAAAGACATAGCAATTAGCACTTGGAGAAAAACTCCTTACATTTGTGGTCCTAACAGTTAACGGAAAAGTAGTTAGTTAATTTGGTTATTTTTGGAGGGAAAACGAACAATTGCATCTGTTAGTTTATGGCATCATCGACTATGACATATAAAGTTATAAACTATAGAACAATGAAATGCATGTCCAAACAATGTATTATTTCTTATAACAATGTCCATAATGAAAAGTGTGGAATCTGTGTTCAAGCAAAAATGAAACGGAAACATTTTCCAAAGATTGATAGGAACACAACAACCCTTTAGTTAGTTCATTCGGATATATGTGAATTGAATGGACAACTAACTAGAGGAGGAAATAGATATTTTCATAATTTTCATTGATGATTGTTCTATGTTTACTTGCGTATATTTACTAATCTAAGGACCAAGCTTTTGATGCTTTCAAAAGGTATAAGGATGAAGTAGAAACTCAAAAGGGTAAATAGATTCAAATACTTAGAAGCGATAGACGTGGAGAGTATTTCTCACATAATTTTCTTCCTTTTGTGAAAGTCATGGTTTAATACATCAAATGACGACTCCATATACACCACAACAGAATGGTGTAGCGGAAAGGAAGAATGGAGTTTTGCAAAATATGCTTAATGCTATGTCGGTAAATGCAAATTTACCAAACAATCTGTGGTATAACAACCAAAAAAAATCCAAACATGCAATGAATAAAAACATCCCAAAATGGGTCCCATGTACATAAGAAATCCATTAAACAAAATTTCAAAATCTAGCAGCATAAACGTCCTTCCACAGCCGAGAGCTAACTATATTAAGCAAACTGAAGGTACGAACTACAGTGCTCTATGCGCAGTCGCCTCCATCCCTAATCTCCATACTTTCTCCTTACCCTTACTCGAAGCACTACTAATGCGCTTCACTGAAAATGGTTTTAGTTTGGAAAAACTAGGGTTAACCATGAGGTCTAGTGAATTCACTCTGAAAAGCAGTTTATACGAGAGCATGCATAAAATTCATTGTTTTATCCGTCGTAATGCCCAACAAATAATTTCATAACAAATAGGGGTATTTGTATAGTGTCAAAGAGCACATACATAACCAGCAACAACCACGATCGGGGCCCAAACAGACTCCTCTCTCGCCTTCGGGGCCCAAGCAGACTCCCCATGTCCCTTGCATGTAGAAAACAGATTCCTTACACACACACGTTTAATGATTCGTCTCCCAAGGGACCGTCAGATCCCAAGGTACACTAATCCCACTATGCAACCCGACTCCACATAAGCATATAAAGCAAAGTTAATAGTAAAACAACGATGCATAAATCATTACAAACCTTTCGCATCATACGGGATAAACAATTCCAAGACATGTCATTTGTGCGAGGAATTTATAACAAGTTTATAAATAATCATGCGTGCATTTCATACAATGATCAGTAATAATCAAAAGCGTTTAACATTTCGTTTCACCAAAAGGAGTATAAGGGAACTCACCTTATTGCTGTAAATTGTCACACGCCAAGTCTCACTCTTGAACAAACTAAACACCTACAAGTCAACCAAACGGCATGGGTGATAAGTCACACGAATACCCCCCCCCCCCTCCAGAGTATAAAGAATCTTGGTATCCCCCTTCCGGGATATAGAATTCGGTACCCCCTACGGAGATACAAGACTCATCCGGAAACTACACTATTCGGATATCCCCCTCCGGAGATACAACTTTCGGATATCCCCCTCCCGGGATATAAACCTCATCTGGATACTCACAATTCGGAAAGCCACATTATCCGGAAAGCTACAGTATCCGGAACTACACTATCCGGATATCCCCCTCCGGAGATACAACTTCCAGATATCCCCTTCGGGGATATAAACCTCATCCGGATACTCACAATCCGGACAACCACATTATATGGACAACACTATCCGGACATGGCGATGTCTGCCCACTCGGACTGTGAAAACCCAAAAATCCTTAAATTGATCAGAAACTCCGATTTTTGCCACATACTTAATTTGATAAACGTTTGAGTTCACATTTTAGCCCTAAATAACCATTTTAACCATTCATCTATCCATTCATTAGTCCAAAACAATTAAAACCCCACCATATCCTTTTGTGAGATAACACTGTGAGAAATGAAGTGTTCTTTCAATTTACAAAGCCTTCACAATGTAGAAACCAAATTGCAAGAACTAATAGAGAAGAACCCTTGGACGATTTCCTAGCTTCTTCCTTTTTCTCTCTTCCTCGATTGTAGCCGCAAACATCCAGTGAAATGAATTTAGGGATTTCACCCCTTTTTATATAAGGTTCCTTTGCCTAAAATGTGTAAACTTGGACCCAAATTGAAGAGCATTTTCGTGGGATATGCAGAAAAATCGAAGACATATCCCCTTTTGGATCTCGATACCAATGTTATAGTTGAATCAAAGGATGTTGAATTTTTTGAGAATAAATTTCGATATGCCACAAAGTATTCACACTCTATAGATTGGCACTAGTAATAAAAGACAATTGCCTGAGACTTCTGTTGCACCTTGAAGAAGTGAAAGACCCAGAAAAGATAAAAATCTAAATCCATATTTCATTAACTCTCAAGCCATTGTATTCCTAATTGAAGGAGATAGGAATAATAAAGTCTTGAATAGAATGTATATTCTTCTACATGTAGAAGATACCCCAAGGACTTATCAGGAAACTATGACTTCCAAAAATGTTGCCTTTTGGAGGAGGCAATCAATGACGAGATGGATTCCCTTATGTCAAATAATACTTGGAAATCTCAGATATACCTCCTGGTTCCAAGGCTATTGGGTGCAAGTGGGTGTTTAGAGTTAAGTTGAATACTGTTGGGTCATCAAGATTTGAAGATGACCTCATGATCTCCTTTTATACTTTGAAAAACATTTTATACTTAGAGAAATTTTGGATGCATGGTTCTTTGTAATGGCTTGTACAAGATATCAAATGTTTGGTGAAGTCAAAGATCAACCAAAGTCAAGATTAAAGATTCTCTCATTGTGGAAGTGAAAGATCTTTTCTCAAACATACAAGTCATTGTTCACCGAAATTGTTCTCACAATTTCGGTGGTATTTCCACCGAAACTTCTCTCTATTTCGGCCTAGTCTCAAAGAAGCTTTTCCCAAAGATGATGTCATATATCTCAAAGATGATGTCACATATCTCAAAGATGTGTCACATATCCCAAATGACATTTCGGTGGGACCTCAAAGAAGCTTCAAAGATGTTTTCTCCAAAGATGTGTCACATATCTCAAGTTTCCATCGGTGGTGCTTTTCTTGAAAGAAAATCTGAGAAGCAAAAGGAGACAAAAGTGAGAGACATAATAAGACAAAATGAGAAGCAAATTCATTTTGTCTTGGAAGAAATCTTACAACCTTTCTTCGGTGGTGCATTTGTTGAAAGAGATTTTGAGAAGCAAAAGAAGACAAAACTGAGAGACATAAGAAGACAAATTGAGAAGATATTTTCTACATGGATAAAGTGACCTTCTGTCTTATTATCCATTTTCAGCTAAGGTCCCTGTTATCTGCTCAAGCTACTCTGTCTGCACCTAGTAAAAGGTGACAAGGACTTCACAACTTTCCAGAAGTCAACATCCTCAGCAAGTGTGAAGATGACAAGTGTCTCAAGCATTCAATGCTTGCACACTCCTTGTCACTATAAAAGGAAGAGCTCTCCATACTGAAATATACACATCTTGAGAGACTTTGAAGATTACTGTGAGCTCTTGATATTCTACGCAAACTGGAAGAATTCTCTAAGTGCAAGAATTTCCAGTTTGCTTGAAAAACTTTATAGCTTTGTTCTAAGTGTTCTTAGTTATTTTGTTGTATACTTTGTGTAAGATTGTTAGAATAGTTTATCTGTTCTTTTCCGCAACAGTCTTAAGTTTTCTATGTGTAATTCTTGTTGAAAGATTTTCAATAAAAGAATTAAAATTGTGAAAATTTTGAGTATTGTATTTGTTAGTCCCAGATGGCTATAACAAGTATTGTAGAAGGGGGGGGGTTGAATACAATACTCAAAATTTTCACAATTTTAATTCTTTTATTGAAAATCTTTCAACAAGAATTACACATAGAAAACTTAAGACTGTTGCGGAAAAGAACAGATAAACTATTCTAACAATCTTACACAAAGTATACAACAAAATAACTAAGAACACTTAGAACAAAGCTATAAAGTTTTTCAAGCAAACTGGAAATTCTTGCACTTAGAGAATTCTTCCAGTTTGCGTAGAATATCAAGAGCTCACAGTAATCTTCAAAGTCTCTCAAGATGTGTGTATTTCAGTATGGAGAGCTCTTCCTTTTATAGTGACAAGGAGTGTGCAAGCATTGAATGCTTGAGACACTTGTCATCTTCACACTTGCTGAGGATGTTGACTTCTGGAAAGTTGTGAAGTCCTTGTCACCTTTTACTAGGTGCAGACAGAGTAGCTTGAGCAGATAACAGGGACCTTAGCTGAAAATGGATAATAAGACAGAAGGTCACTTTATCCATGTAGAAAATATCTTCTCAATTTGTCTTCTTATGTCTCTCAGTTTTGTCTTCTTTTGCTTCTCAAAATCTCTTTCAACAAATGCACCACCGAAGAAAGGTTGTAAGATTTCTTCCAAGACAAAATGAATTTGCTTCTCATTTTGTCTTATTATGTCTCTCACTTTTGTCTCCTTTTGCTTCTCAGATTTTCTTTCAAGAAAAGCACCACCGATGGAAACTTGAGATATGTGACACATCTTTGGAGAAAACATCTTTGAAGCTTCTTTGAGGTCCCACCGAAATGTCATTTGGGATATGTGACACATCTTTGAGATATGTGACATCATCTTTGAGATATATGACATCATCTTTGGGAAAAGCTTCTTTGAGACTAGGCCGAAATAGAGAGAAGTTTCGGTGGAAATACCACCGAAATTGTGAGAACAATTTCGGTGAACAATGACTTGTATGTTTGAGAAAAGATCTTTCACTTCCACAATGAGAGAATCTTTAATCTTGACTTTGGTTGATCTTTGACTTCACCAAACATTTGATATCTTGTACAAGCCATTACAAAGAACCATGCATCCAAAATTTCTCTAAGTATAAAATGTTTTTCAAAGTATAAAAGGAGATCATGAGGTCATCTTCAAATCTTGATGACCCAACAATCTCCCCCTATTTGATGATGACACCCATACTTAGAAAAACATGAGTAAGACAGTGAATAATGCAAGTTGACCCTTCTTTACTCTTTTGGGTTCTTTTTCACACAGTCCTTTTTTTTTTTTTTTTTTTTGTGTGTGTATGTATATATGATATTTACATATAAGAAAAAAAATAAAAAGGTATAGCTGTACAAATAATCGAAAGGAAAAGGAAAGAAGTATAAACAGTATAAACAGAATGAATATTACTTGCATCTTTGGAGGGGCGAGTTGAAACTTGTGTCTGGCTTGAGGATTCTTCATTTTGATCAGCAACCTTAGGATACTTCTGCCCAACTGTTGCATCTTGGCATCTTTTCATGTTTAGCATCAGCATCCTTTGTCTTTGTTTTGCTCCCCCTCAGTTAGATCAGACGGTCTTTGTGTTTCTCCCCCTCAGTTAGATCCGCCCGGACTGAAGTGCTCCCCCTTGACCGGTCCGTCGATTTCCTCATTTTTTCAAGTTGGTCGCTGTATATGAGTACTGAGGGTTTATGTTGCTCCCCCTCAGATGAATTCTCCCCCTCAGCGGCCGACGTAGGAAAAACACCAAGAGAAAATGAAAAGATCGGCCAGAACCAAGACCAGTTTTTTTTTTTTTTTTTTTTTTATACCTTTCCACCGAAAATTGAGCAAAATCCACCGAAAATAGGCTATTTTCGGTGGGATTTTCGGTGGAAAATCGGTAGATTTTTTTTTTTTTTTTTTTTTTACCTTTCCACCGAAAATTGAGGAGAATCCACCGAAAATAGGCTATTTTCGGTGGGATTTTCGGTGGAAAATCGGTAGGTTTTTTTTTTTTTTTTTTTTTTTTTTTACCTTTCCACCGAAAATTGAGCAAAATCCACCGAAAATAGGCTATTTTCGGTGGGATTTTCGGTGGAAAATCGGTAGAATTTTTTTTTTTTTTTTTTTTTTTTTTTTTTTTTACCTTTCCACCGAAAATTGAGGAGAATCCACCGAAAATTGGCTATTTTCGGTAGGATTTTCGGTGGAAAATCGGTAGGATATTTTTTTTTTTTTTTTTTTTTTTTTTTGCTTTTCCACCGAAAATGAAGGAGAGTCCACCGAAAATTGGCTATTTTCGGTAGGATTTTCGGTGGAAAATCAGTAGTAAAACTTCTAAGACATTATGGAGAAAATCTTCAAAGTGAAGAAAAGATTGGAATTTCATCTTCCAATTTGATGACCCAAAAAGATTGAGTTTGAGGATTTGGGGTGACATCTGTAGAAGAGTTTGTAGTGGGTGGATTGGTGGAGGGATTTGAGGTGGTGGATCGGTGGAGGGATTTGAGGTGGTGGATCGGTGGAGATTCGGTGTGGAATCGGTGTGGATCGGTGTAGACTCGGTGGTGGATCGGTGTGAGGATTCCACCGAGGAGTTTGAAGGATTGTACCGAATTTAGAAGGGTTTCACCACCGAATTTGAAGGGTTCCACCGAATTTGAGGGGTACCACCGATCGAGGAGGCAAAACATATGATGGGAAGTAAAGTATGGTGGGATATGGTTTTGGTTTGGTGGTTAAGGAAAATTTCGGTGGTGAGGTTTAGAAAAGAAATGGGTTTAAAAAATAGAAGAGGAGGGTGAATAAATAAAGGTGGCCACAAAAAGAAAGAAAAGTTTATGGATGTGAGAAGGGTTTAAATGAGATTTTTGGTGGAAAGAAAATCGGTGTGGGCTGGTTGGGTTTCTTCTCAGCAGAAAATAAGGGTAGAAGGGTGGAAAAGCAATTTGGTGAACAAGATTCGGTGAAAGAGAAAAATGAATTCGGTGAAGAATGGGGAAATGGTTTAAAAAAAAATTGTGGATGAAATTTGAATTTCGGTGGATGAAATTCAATTTTGGTGGTTTTAAGAAAAGGTGATACCAGATTTTGTACTTTTCGGTGGTCGTGAGATTGCATGGTAAGAAAGTATTTTGGTGGAAGAAATTAGTAATTAGTTTTATTAAATTATTATTATTATTATTTATTATTATTTTAATATATATATATATACACATCGGTGAAACCGAAAGTATGTATATATATACATATTTGTTGGTGCAAGTGTACCACATCTCTATATATTTATATATATTTATTTTGATGATTACAAACACACCGTATTATTGTTTATCTAACAATCCTATCCAAGTGTACAGTTCTTGAAGAACACGAAGATCTTATCTGGAGGGTTCAAGACGGAAGTGTTTTCGTCGTCATTATTGTTTATAACTAATAATGATAAACACCCTAAAATAATATACCACTTGGATATTTCTAAAAACCCAACAATTAATTTTAATAAGGTTTTGAGAAGATTCAGCAAGATTTGGGTGCTGTCCTGGAAGCTGACTTTTCCTGACGGCGGTATACCGCGGCGGTACAGCCGGTATACCGCGGGTACACTACAGCCGGTATACCGCGGGTGTTCAGCCGGTATACCGCGGCAGGCCGTGTGCATCTCTGATTGGTTGAAGTTACCTTTTCCTGACGGCGGTATACCGCGGCGGTACAGCCGGTATACCGCGGGTACATAATTCCTGCCAACTTTGCATGTAGCCGTTGGTGTGTCAGTCACCTTTTCTGACGGCGGTATACCGCATGCATTTGGCGGTATACCGCGGATGCATAATGCCGTTGGAGATGCTGATATATAAAGAAGCTGTTGGTGATGAAGAAAAACAGACCTCAGACCACAACAACAGTAACAACAAGCAGCAAACTCTCAGCTCTCTCACTCTCACTTATTTTATATATATATATATTTTATAAAACATTTTTTATAAAATATCCAAGTGTGAGATATTATACAAGAGTGATTACCCATTGTGAGTTATACTCCTCTTGTAAGCATTTGAATAACGGGTGTGTGATCCTGTACATCTCATAGCAGAAGCTTGAGAATCAATTACGTTACCTTTGTACTTGGTTTGTATTTCTACCGTAAAGAATACATTTATTGGATCGTGTCGGGAAGTGTCTCGGCTGCTGGTTTATCACAGTTGGTGGTAAATCAGTAAATCTCTGTGTCAAGTATCTCTATCCCTTATCTCTTTATTTATTCCGCTGTGCTATATTATATTTATTTATATAAACTGCTTTGCATTTATATTTATTTATATAATCTCTGTGTATTTAAATTATATCTGTTTATATAATTATTGTATACTTATTTATTTATACTCTGCTTTATTTATTCTGTATTTATTTGTAAAAAGAATTTTTGAAAGTAAAAGTTTTAAAATACAACCTTCCCCCCCCCCTTAGGTTGTCTAACAATATTTATAATAATAATAATAATAATAATAATATAATAATCATAATAATAATTTCAATACCCTAAACCAATGCATCCTAAACAACGCCTATTCTTTAGTGGGTAGAGCAGTAAGATGAGAACTGGGAGGCTTTTCAAAAACAAGGAGATCTTGAAGGTTTTGTCAACTTTCTCACTTGTTCACATAGATCCATCTGCCCAGCTCAAAATCTGCAATCACAAAGAATTTAATTTCCAGGTACCCATTTTGAAGGTGGGTCCTTTTGGGTTAGAAGAAAAAGAATGACAAGAATTTATATCACTCAGAATAATTCTTTATTTCACACAGTCTTTGGCAAAATGAGAAATATCACCACAGATATAACATTTTCTATAAAGAGAGTTCATTTTAGAAACTTGACATTTTTCCTAACTTTTGCTCAAAGATTTTGAAGAGATAACAAAGAATGGGGGTGCATCACATAGAATTCATATTTCAAAAATTGGGAGTACATAAATCCTTTCTTTTGAATTGGACATTTTGAAACTCACAGATTTAAGAAGAAAATCGGTATGAGAAGTCATAAAGTTATTTTTGGAAAAATTTTGGAGGATTTCCTTTTAAGACAGAAACAACACCCAGAGACTAGCCAAATAAAATTTCCAAAATTTATGTTTTCAGATGTGATGGCAGAAATTATGAACACATAGCAAAAGAGTTTGAAATAAGAGAATTCATAAAAGATAGATAAAACACATAGTATGTACCTGTGAAGAGTAGAAGAAGCACTTAGCTGATACAAGAGCAGTTGAGGAGTCATTCGCTTTCAGATGTGGGTTCATCTGCCAAATCATAAGATTTAGCAGGCAGACCCTTTCCTCTTCTGACAAGTCTTTCATTTCTTTCCTTTTCTCTCTTGTATTTCTCCTTGTATCTTTCAGCCCGGTCAAAATTTGCAGAAGAGGAAGATTGGCTGAAATTTTTGGAAAATCGGTGGGAAGCACTTCTAAGTCTTTCAAGGTTTCTACTTTTACACTCAGAAGCAAAATGACCCTTTTTACCACAGTTAAAACATTCCTCATTAGATTTATATAAAGGAGAGTGTTTGGAGAGAGAAGAGGATGAATTTCTATCGAACTTAGATTTTCCAGAAGAGAGATGAGATTTGGATTTAGAGTGCCCATCCAACATGGCCATTTCATCAGATAATTTATCAGCTGAAGTTTCCTCACATTCATCCTTAGCATCACTAAGATATGCTTCTGAATGATCATTGGGATCTTCTTGACTATTATGGTCAGAGTCAGATGGGTAGGTGATTTTTGGAAAACACTTAGTCTTTTTGGAAGAGTCACTCAGGAGAGCTAGAGAAGAGTTCTTTATAAACTTTTGCAGTTTCGTCTGCTCATAGTTGAAAAGAGTACCATAAAGAACAGTAAGAGGCATATGATCAAGATCCTTGGTTGTCTTTATACAAGTACAGATATTTTCCCAAAAATCGGGAAGACAGTCCATAAATTTGCACAGGACTTCCTCATTGTCATACACTCTACCTAACAGCTTTAAGTCATTAAGAAGACTGTTAAAGCGATTATAGTAGTTGGAGAGAGATTCTCCTTTCTCATAAGAAAAGAGTTCATATTTTCTAACAAAACCAATTTTTCTGCTCTTTTTAACTTCATTTGTACCTTCGTACAAAACACACAGAGTGGACCACATCTCTTTGGCAGTAGAGAGATTTACCAGAGAGTGGTACACTTCATCAGGAAGAGAGAGAGCAATGATAGTTCTAACTTTAGAATCAAGAGACACAAGTCGTTTTTCCTCATCAGTATATTTCTTAGGATTTTTAAGAATGTAACGACCAGTAGCAGCAGATTTTTCTTCATCAGACGAATCATTAGAGTCATCTTTTTCCATGGTTTCTTTACCCGGCCTCTGCGTTTCATAGCGAGCCCAAACTCTGGGGATAAAGGGTCCCTCTTGGAGAATGGTTGGATATCTAGTATCCACTCCTTCCATGAACAGCATCATGCGGCTTTTCCACAAAGAGAAGTTGTTAGCATTGAACTTAGGAGGTTTTGAAATGGAGCCATTTTCAGAAAAGTTATTTTGAAAAGAGTTTTCAATAGTTGAAGAAGAGGAGGCAGCCATCGCAGATCAAGTTTATGGGATTAAACTTTCTGCTCTGATACCACTTGTTAGTCCCAGATGGCTATAACAAGTATTGTAGAAGGGGGGGGGTTGAATACAATACTCAAAATTTTCACAATTTTAATTCTTTTATTGAAAATCTTTCAACAAGAATTACACATAGAAAACTTAAGACTGTTGCGGAAAAGAACAGATAAACTATTCTAACAATCTTACACAAAGTATACAACAAAATAACTAAGAACACTTAGAACAAAGCTATAAAGTTTTTCAAGCAAACTGGAAATTCTTGCACTTAGAGAATTCTTCCAGTTTGCGTAGAATATCAAGAGCTCACAGTAATCTTCAAAGTCTCTCAAGATGTGTGTATTTCAGTATGGAGAGCTCTTCCTTTTATAGTGACAAGGAGTGTGCAAGCATTGAATGCTTGAGACACTTGTCATCTTCACACTTGCTGAGGATGTTGACTTCTGGAAAGTTGTGAAGTCCTTGTCACCTTTTACTAGGTGCAGACAGAGTAGCTTGAGCAGATAACAGGGACCTTAGCTGAAAATGGATAATAAGACAGAAGGTCACTTTATCCATGTAGAAAATATCTTCTCAATTTGTCTTCTTATGTCTCTCAGTTTTGTCTTCTTTTGCTTCTCAAAATCTCTTTCAACAAATGCACCACCGAAGAAAGGTTGTAAGATTTCTTCCAAGACAAAATGAATTTGCTTCTCATTTTGTCTTATTATGTCTCTCACTTTTGTCTCCTTTTGCTTCTCAGATTTTCTTTCAAGAAAAGCACCACCGATGGAAACTTGAGATATGTGACACATCTTTGGAGAAAACATCTTTGAAGCTTCTTTGAGGTCCCACCGAAATGTCATTTGGGATATGTGACACATCTTTGAGATATGTGACATCATCTTTGAGATATATGACATCATCTTTGGGAAAAGCTTCTTTGAGACTAGGCCGAAATAGAGAGAAGTTTCGGTGGAAATACCACCGAAATTGTGAGAACAATTTCGGTGAACAATGACTTGTATGTTTGAGAAAAGATCTTTCACTTCCACAATGAGAGAATCTTTAATCTTGACTTTGGTTGATCTTTGACTTCACCAAACATTTGATATCTTGTACAAGCCATTACAAAGAACCATGCATCCAAAATTTCTCTAAGTATAAAATGTTTTTCAAAGTATAAAAGGAGATCATGAGGTCATCTTCAAATCTTGATGACCCAACAGTATTCAACCCCCCCTTCTACAATACTTGTTATAGCCATCTGGGACTAACAAGTGGTATCAGAGCAGAAAGTTTAATTCCATAAACTTGATCTGCGATGGCTGCCTCCTCTTCTTCAACTATTGAAAACTCTTTTCAAAATAACTTTTCTGAAAATGGGTCCATTTCAAAACCTCCTAAGTTCAATGCTAACAACTTCTCTTTGTGGAAAAGCCGCATGATGCTGTTCATGGAAGGAGTGGATACTAGATATCCAACCATTCTCCAAGAGGGACCCTTTATCCCCAGAGTTTGGGCTCGCTATGAAACGCAGAGGCCGGGTAAAGAAACCATGGAAAAAGATGATTCTAATGATTCGTCTGATGAAGAAAAATCTGCTGCTACTGGTCGTTACATTCTTAAAAATCCTAAGAAATATACTGATGAGGAAAAACGACTTGTGTCTCTTGATTCTAAAGTTAGAACTATCATTGCTCTCTCTCTTCCTGATGAAGTGTACCACTCTCTGGTAAATCTCTCTACTGCCAAAGAGATGTGGTCCACTCTGTGTGTTTTGTACGAAGGTACAAATGAAGTTAAAAAGAGCAGAAAAATTGGTTTTGTTAGAAAATATGAACTCTTTTCTTATGAGAAAGGAGAATCTCTCTCCAACTACTATAATCGCTTTAACAGTCTTCTTAATGACTTAAAGCTGTTAGGTAGAGTGTATGACAATGAGGAAGTCCTGTGCAAATTTATGGACTGTCTTCCCGATTTTTGGGAAAATATCTGTACTTGTATAAAGACAACCAAGGATCTTGATCATATGCCTCTTACTGTTCTTTATGGTACTCTTTTCAACTATGAGCAGACGAAACTGCAAAAGTTTATAAAGAACTCTTCTCTAGCTCTCCTGAGTGACTCTTCCAAAAAGACTAAGTGTTTTCCAAAAATCACCTACCCATCTGACTCTGACCATAATAGTCAAGAAGATCCCAATGATCATTCAGAAGCATATCTTAGTGATGCTAAGGATGAATGTGAGGAAACTTCAGCTGATAAATTATCTGATGAAATGGCCATGTTGGATGGGCACTCTAAATCCAAATCTCATCTCTCTTCTGGAAAATCTAAGTTCGATAGAAATTCATCCTCTTCTCTCTCCAAACACTCTCCTTTATATAAATCTAATGAGGAATGTTTTAACTGTGGTAAAAAGGGTCATTTTGCTTCTGAGTGTAAAAGTAGAAACCTTGAAAGACTTAGAAGTGCTTCCCACCGATTTTCCAAAAATTTCAGCCAATCTTCCTCTTCTGCAAATTTTGACCGGGCTGAAAGATACAAGGAGAAATACAAGAGAGAAAAGGAAAGAAATGAAAGACTTGTCAGAAGAGGAAAGGGTCTGCCTGCTAAATCTTATGATTTGGCAGATGAACCCACATCTGAAAGCGAATGACTCCTCAACTGCTCTTGTATCAGCTAAGTGCTTCTTCTACTCTTCACAGGTACATACTATGTGTTTTATCTATCTTTTATGAATTCTCTTATTTCAAACTCTTTTGCTATGTGTTCATAATTTCTGCCATCACATCTGAAAACATAAATTTTGGAAATTTTATTTGGCTAGTCTCTGGGTGTTGTTTCTGTCTTAAAAGGAAATCCTCCAAAATTTTTCCAAAAATAACTTTATGACTTCTCATACCGATTTTCTTCTTAAATCTGTGAGTTTCAAAATGTCCAATTCAAAAGAAAGGATTTATGTACTCCCAATTTTTGAAATATGAATTCTATGTGATGCACCCCCATTCTTTGTTATCTCTTCAAAATCTTTGAGCAAAAGTTAGGAAAAATGTCAAGTTTCTAAAAGGAACTCTCTTTATAGAAAATGCTATATCTGTGGTGATATTTCTCATTTTGCCAAAGACTGTGTGAAATAAAGAATTATTCTGAGTGATATAAATTCTTGTCATTCTTTTTCTTCTAACCCAAAAGGACCCACCTTCAAAATGGGTACCTGGAAATTAAATTCTTTGTGATTGCAGATTTTGAGCTGGGCAGATGGATCTATGTGAACAAGTGAGAAAGTTGACAAAACCTTCAAGATCTCCTTGTTCTTGAAAAGCCTCCCAGTTCTCATCTTACTGCTCTACCCACTAAAGAATAGGCGTTGTTTAGGATGCATTGGTTTAGGGTATTGAAATTATTATTATGATTATTATATTATTATCATTATTATTATTATAAATATGTATATATATACATACTTTCGGTTTCACCGATGTGTATATATATATATATTAAAATAATAATAAATAATAATAATAATAATTTAATAAAACTAATTACTAATTTCTTCCACCAAAATACTTTCTTACCATGCAATCTCACGACCACCGAAAAGTACAAAATCTGGTATCACCTTTTCTTAAAACCACCAAAATTGAATTTCATCCACCGAAATTCAAATTTCATCCACAATTTTTTTTAAACCATTTCCCCATTCTTCACCGAATTCATTTTTCTCTTTCACCGAATCTTGTTCACCAAATTTCTTTTCCACCCTTCTACCCTTATTTTCTGCTGAGAAGAAACCCAACCAGCCCACACCGATTTTCTTTCCACCAAAAATCTCATTTAAACCCTTCTCACATCCATAAACTTTTCTTTCTTTTTGTGGCCACCTTTATTTATTCACCCTCCTCTTCTATTTTTTAAACCCATTTCTTTTCTAAACCTCACCACCGAAATTTTCCTTAACCACCAAACCAAAACCATATCCCACCATACTTTACTTCCCATCATATGTTTTGCCTCCTCGATCGGTGGTACCCCTCAAATTCGGTGGAACCCTTCAAATTCGGTGGTGAAACCCTTCTAAATTCGGTACAATCCTTCAAACTCCTCGGTGGAATCCTCACACCGATCCACCACCGAGTCTACACCGATCCACACCGATTCCACACCGAATCTCCACCGATCCACCACCTCAAATCCCTCCACCGATCCACCACCTCAAATCCCTCCACCAATCCACCCACTACAAACTCTTCTACAGATGTCACCCCAAATCCTCAAACTCAATCTTTTTGGGTCATCAAATTGGAAGATGAAATTTCAATCTTTTCTTCACTTTGAAGATTTTCTCCATAATGTCTTAGAAGTTTTACTACTGATTTTCCACCGAAAATCCTACCGAAAATAGCCAATTTTCGGTGGATTCTCCTTCATTTTCGGTGGAAAAGTAAAAAAAAAAAAAAAAAAAAAAAAAAAAAAAAACCTACCGATTTTCCACCGAAAATCCCACCGAAAATAGCCTATTTTCGGTGGATTCCCCTCAATTTTCGGTGGAAAGGTAAAAAAAAAAAAAAAAAAAAAAAAAAAAAAAAAAAAACCTACCGATTTTCCACCGAAAATCCCACCGAAAATAGCCTATTTTCGGTGGATTCTCCTCAATTTTCGGTGGAAAGGTAGTAAAAAAAAAAAAAAAAAAAAAATCCTACCGATTTTCCACCGAAAATCCCACCGAAAATAGCCTATTTTCGGTGGATTTTGCTCAATTTTCGGTGGAAAGGTAAAAAAAAAAAAAAAAAAAAAAAAAAATCCTACCGATTTTCCACCGAAAATCCCACCGAAAATAGCCTATTTTCGGTGGATTTTGCTCAATTTTCGGTGGAAAGGTAAAAAAAAAAAAAAAAAAAAAAAAAAAAAAAAAAACTGGTCTTGGTTCTGGCCGATCTTTTCATTTTCTCTTGGTGTTTTTCCTACGTCGGCCGCTGAGGGGGAGAATTCATCTGAGGGGGAGCAACATAAACCCTCAGTACTCATATACAGCGACCAACTTGAAAAAATGAGGAAATCGACGGACCGGTCAAGGGGGAGCACTTCAGTCCGGGCGGATCTAACTGAGGGGGAGAAACACAAAGACCGTCTGATCTAACTGAGGGGGAGCAAAACAAAGACAAAGGATGCTGATGCTAAACATGAAAAGATGCCAAGATGCAACAGTTGGGCAGAAGTATCCTAAGGCTGCTGATCAAAATGAAGAATCCTCAAGCCAGACACAAGTTTCAACTCGCCCCTCCAAAGATGCAAGTAATATTCATTCTGTTTATACTGTTTATACTTCTTTCCTTTTCCTTTCGATTATTTGTACAGCTATACCTTTTTATTTTTTTCTTATATGTAAATATCATATATACATACACACAAAAAAAAAAAAAAAAAAAAAAAATGGACTGTGTGAAAAAGAACCCAAAAGAGTAAAGAAGGGTCAACTTGCATTATTCACTGTCTTACTCATGTTTTTCTAAGTATGGATGTCATCATCAAATAGGGGGAGATTGTTGGGTCATCAAGATTTGAAGATGACCTCATGATCTCCTTTTATACTTTGAAAAACATTTTATACTTAGAGAAATTTTGGATGCATGGTTCTTTGTAATGGCTTGTACAAGATATCAAATGTTTGGTGAAGTCAAAGATCAACCAAAGTCAAGATTAAAGATTCTCTCATTGTGGAAGTGAAAGATCTTTTCTCAAACATACAAGTCATTGTTCACCGAAATTGTTCTCACAATTTCGGTGGTATTTCCACCGAAACTTCTCTCTATTTCGGCCTAGTCTCAAAGAAGCTTTTCCCAAAGTTGATGTCATATATCTCAAAGATGATGTCACATATTTCAAAGATGTGTCACATATCCCAAATGACATTTCGGTGGGACCTCAAAGAAGCTTCAAAGATGTTTTCTCCAAAGATGTGTCACATATCTCAAGTTTCCATCGGTGGTGCTTTTCTTGAAAGAAAATCTGAGAAGCAAAAGGAGACAAAAGTGAGAGACATAATAAGACAAAATGAGAAGCAAATTCATTTTGTCTTGGAAGAAATCTTACAACCTTTCTTCGGTGGTGCATTTGTTGAAAGAGATTTTGAGAAGCAAAAGAAGACAAAACTGAGAGACATAAGAAGACAAATTGAGAAGATATTTTCTACATGGATAAAGTGACCTTCTGTCTTATTATCCATTTTCAGCTAAGGTCCCTGTTATCTGCTCAAGCTACTCTGTCTGCACCTAGTAAAAGGTGACAAGGACTTCACAACTTTCCAGAAGTCAACATCCTCAGCAAGTGTGAAGATGACAAGTGTCTCAAGCATTCAATGCTTGCACACTCCTTGTCACTATAAAAGGAAGAGCTCTCCATACTGAAATATACACATCTTGAGAGACTTTGAAGATTACTGTGAGCTCTTGATATTCTACGCAAACTGGAAGAATTCTCTAAGTGCAAGAATTTCCAGTTTGCTTGAAAAACTTTATAGCTTTGTTCTAAGTGTTCTTAGTTATTTTGTTGTATACTTTGTGTAAGATTGTTAGAATAGTTTATCTGTTCTTTTCCGCAACAGTCTTAAGTTTTCTATGTGTAATTCTTGTTGAAAGATTTTCAATAAAAGAATTAAAATTGTGAAAATTTTGAGTATTGTATTCAACCCCCCCGTCTACAATACTTGTTATAGCCATCTGGGACTAACAAATACAGATGGCTCTATTCAAACCTTCAAAGCTATATTGGTGATACAGGGTTTTCGTCAAAGAGAATGAGTAGATTACTTTGATACATAGGCACCAGTAGCTAGAATTATGTCAATTAGAATACCCTTTGCTTTAGCTTAGGGTGCGTTTGGTTCGCAGAATGTTTTTTGATGGAATGGAATCTGTCAAAGGAATTTGACTTTGAAGGAATTGGAATGAAATGTTATCAGGTTTGACCATCTGTTTGGTTGACATACATTGGAATGGAATCTGCTAAAGGAATTGGATTTTGTCTGTTTGGTTCACATAATGTAGCTTTGGAATTGGAATTAAATATTAGTTAATGACCAAAAATACCTTTTTTGAAAATTTGAACCATCGGTGATGGTCGGTGGTGGTGGATCAGAACGGTGATGGTCGACAGTGGTGGATCAGAACGGTGGTGGACGACGGTAATTCAAAACGGTGGTGGCCGACGGTGGTTCAGGTCGGTGGTGGTCGGCGGTGGTTCAGGTCGGTGGTGATCGACGGCGGTTCAGGTCAGTGGTGGTCGGCGGTGGTTCAAGTCGGTAGTGGTTGGCGGTGGCTGAGATCGGTGGCGGTCGACGGTGGTTCATAACGGTGGTGTCGTGGTGGTCGTCGGTGGTTTAGAACGGTGGTGGTCAGCGGTGGTTCAGAACGGTGGTAATCGGAGTAGGAAAGATGGGATGGTTTTGTCTTTTTGAGAAAATTGGGTGGAATGGAATTGAATTCCTTCTCATTTGTGATGGAATGACCAAATCCATGAATGGTGGAATGTGTGGAATTCAATTCCATTCCATAGGTAACCAAACGCCCAGACGAAATTTGGTCAATGGAATTGATCATTTCAATTCCTTCCAATTTCGTCGGAATCCTGCGAACCAAACGCACCCTTATATTCATAACTTACCTATACATCAGATGGACGTAAACGACCCTTTTGAAGGAGGAGTGAAGAAAGTTTCCTTTGTTCAAAACGTGAAAAATATTTGAAATGTTGAATGAAACTTGGAGGGAACACAAAGAGGCAAAGTCTAGAGGTTTTTTTGGCAATGTTATATAGTTGAAGGACTATATAAACAAAGACTTAACACTTAGCACCTGTAGAAAAACTCCTTACATTTTTGGTCCTAACAGTTAACGGCCAGTTAACTTTTCCGTTAACTAGCTATTAGTTAATTCAATTATTTTTGGAGGGAAAACGAACCATTGCATCTGTTCGTTTACCATTGCACCGATTCGTGAAAAGTCACACATTTTGGTGAAAGGTTGCGACTGTTGGGATATTCTGCTATATATATGATTATTTCCTCAATTTTCATCTAGTTTTTCGTTTGCATCTTCTTCACCACAACAACCATGATCACGAGAAGAACTTGTAGGATTGTTACCTACAGTTCTTAAACTCGATGAGGTCTTGAGAAAATTAGCCTAGATCCATCAACGACACAGTGAGAGCTAACATTAATTAAGGATAGCGATTTATTCACGTCCTCGTTTTTATCAATTTGATCACTTTCGTTTTCTGTCCTATTCTCTGTTGTAACATCCATTTAGTTACTCCATAGTTTTATAAAACCATCTCCTATTTTAAGACGTTAATAATTATTTGACTCCAAAACAACGCGTTAAGATTATATATTATTAAATCATTAAATTAATTAAATGATTTAAGTTCACCCTTCCGTTAGGAATGATTAATTAATAAATATTAATTTATAATTAACCAATATATTAAATTAAATCTAATTTAATATACTAACTAAGTTAGAAACTAATTAATAAAGTTAATTAATGTTCTAACAATTCAATTACTACACTTTTCGTAAATTTATAAATCAACTAAATGATGTATTAAAGCCATCCTTGAAATTAATAATTAAAATGTAAATTTTCTAATTAATTAACACATTAAATTAAATTTAATATATTAATTAAATCAAAAAAATTAATTAATTAATTAATTAACTTCATAAGCAAAAAAGTAGAAAGGAGTAACTTATAGCGGTACGACACCGGAATAAGTTAATAAGTTAAAAGAAAATAACTCATGAAAAACTCCTTATTACTGGTGTCCAACCAGTATAAGCATTTTTTCCACATCGAAACACAAAAACTTCTTATTACAGAGTAAGTTAATAAACACTTTACAAATGCAATCCCAAACACCCCCTTAATTTTGAAACATTATTTGATAGCAAGTGATAACCACATCACATTAATCAAAATTGTAAATATGAGTAAATTTTGTGGGAGACTTCTTTTTAAACGTGACTACTTTTGAAGAAACAAATATTTTAGAGAGTATTATAATAAAACAACATATTTGATAAACCTTTTGCTAAGGGTTCGTTTACCTAATCACTTACCCGGGTAAGTGCTTACCGGTAAAATTCAACACTATCACTTACTTCCCGGTTAAGATTTTAGTCCACCAAAATGGCATCGTATGCATAACTTAGCCGGTAAACGCTAACCGTGGTAAGAGCCGTTGCACTCACTTACCGGGTAAGACTCTCGGCCCTTGCTTTCGACTCTCGGTCCTTGCTTCCGCTCTTACCGGGTAACATTCTTAGTCCTTGCCATATTCACCCGGTAGCTAATGTGACTTGATAAACACTTACCCGATTAACGTTTTGTAAACGGCCCCTAAGCACGAACTTTGATAGACCATTAATATGGTATTATGGGCTGGTCCATGTTTAAATGGAATAAACGGGCTTTAGTGGGCCTTTCGCATTCGTGAGCTTTATATGATTGGATTTTACCATTGGCCTTTCTTATGATCCCTATAAGTTTTTATTATATTCACACACACACACACACATATACACACACACACACACACAAATATTCTAACACAATATAACCTGTAATAATCTTAATAAAGCCCTAGTGTTTGATTATATGTGTGGTTTTATCACTTGATTGTAAAATTGAGTTACTGTAAGTCTGCAAAGTCTAATCGGGAAGAACATGACAGTGTCCCCTTTATTTTTGGTCGATGTCTGTTATTCATCTTATATGACCTATTTGGCTATTTACGTTGATTTCTCTAATAACTTAATTTGTTTTCGTTCATATATTTTCATTTGATGATTTGTGATTATATCGTCTAAGAAGTGTATAAACATCCTCATTCCGGATTAAGCTGTTCCGATTGAAGCAAGAAAATGATTAGTTGCACAAATGTGGAATTATTTGATTCTAGTGGCAATAATATTACGTTTGTCTAAAAATAAATGCAGTAGTTTCTTCTTTATGTTTTCCCAACTAAATATAATATTTTCTTTCATGATAAGTCTACTTACACTATTGTTTCAGATTGTTAGTAATTATTACAAGACTTTGTTTACACAATCCATGGATTTCCTTAATTAGTTAGCAAGGTATTTCTTGTTTTCTTTAAGACGGTTTGCTGGACCGAAAGTCTTACCCGGTAAGTGAGTGCGACGATTCTTACGACGGTTAGCGCTTGTTTACCGGCTAAATTGCTGCATACAATGCCATTTTGGTGGACTAAAATCTTACCCAAGAAGTAAGTGATAGTGTTGAATTTTACCGGTAAACACTTACCAGTGTAAGTGATTAGGTAAACGGCCCCTTAATTTTACTTTTCTCAGATCATAATTAAGATATTCCAGATACATAAAATCTGATTTTGTTGTATAACGAAGCCGAAACTATAAAGTGTCGGCAAGTACTAGAAGAAATTAGTGTTGTCGACTCTCACCCAATTTATGGTATCACACCAAACCATTTTCCTTCATGTTAGGCTTTTCCTTGAAGGACACATTGTCCTTAACAAGGGCAATCAAACAATGATATATCTAGTCGTTTTTGCTTTTGCTTTTGCTTTTGCTTTCTTTATATAACCTTTATAAACTTCTTTTTAGACTTTTTTGTTTATCTAATTTACCCTTAAATCATGATATCTTATAAATCAGAAGGTCACATGCATATCTTACCCTTAAATATCGTCCACTATGATCACATTTAATCAAATATAATTATAGTTGCAAAAATAGTGTAAAGCCCGTGTCCCGGTAGGGTTTTTAAAATTCTTAATGTAATTATTTTATTGACGTTTAAAGCGAGTCTTGTTAACGAAAGTTGTCAAAGGGGACCTTGAATGTTATGTGTGGCAAACCTTACTCCCTTTTGCAATAATATAGAAATTCAGGGACCAAAAGTGTCAAAGGGACTGAGCCTAGGGGTCAAAGGTGGACAATGGAGGTGTTTGGGTGGTTGAACGGCCAAGGGAAGGGGAACCGACCCCCCCCCCTCTTCCTCTTCTCGGCGGTTTCCAAATTGCACCAACATATAGTTTTCTTTTGTTATTTGCTTATTTTGGCTCCATAGTTTTTGATTTGCCGAGAGGGTGATCGTGAGTGTGAGAAGCCGAGAGAGGAAGAAAAAGAGAGAGAGAGAGAGGTCGCTGGAGAAACGCCGTCGCCGGAAAACCACCGGTGTCAACGTCCTTCGTCGGAGAGGTCGAGAAGAAGGGATTGCAGGCACGGTTGCGAGTCGTCGTTGTAAGGTATGGCTCTCGTTACGTTTCTGTTTTTGCGACGGCCATAACTTTTCCGTCGTAACTCCGATTGAGCCGAAACTGGTACCCACGGTTCAAGTTCGAGGTCGACCACGTTTTCCGTGTTTTAGCGGAAAACCGATTCAGCTTCTAGCTAGGTGAAAAAGTGGTCGCAAATTTGGTGATTTGTCATTTTATGTGAATGACGATTTTTCTGCCACTGTTTTGTCGTGGCCGTAACTTTTTACTCGTAGCTCGGATTGAAATGAAATCGGTGGCCGAAGTTCACTAATCGAGTCAGGAAAGTTTTTCGTGTTTTGCCGAGAATCTGGTTAAGCCTGTAGCTGGGCCGTATGGGGCTGTTTATACAGCCTGGTCCGAAAAACTTCCAGCTTTCTGTCCCTGTTTTGTTTTATGCATAACCTTTGCTTGGAATGTCGGATTGGGATGAAACTGGTGCCAAAAGTTCCCATTCTGAGTCTAGTAACTTTTATATGTTTTGTGGAAAAACCAGTTCGGGCCATAGCTAGTGTCAAATTGCCATTTTATACTGACAGGTCCTGTTTTAGCTGCACTGCGAGATGTTTTTGTAAAATTCGTATAGAGTGCTAGGAATATCGTTAGGACGCGTGCGATACGTCCCTGGAACCATAAGACATTGAACTTCCTGGATGTGGAATTAAGTTTTTGGTTTGATCAGTTTAGCAGGGGTAAAATGGGTCCCGAACAGACCTGCGTTTTTAGTATAAAAGCTGGAATTTTAGTTTTGCTAAACTAGTAAAAGTGTCGTGAGTTGGGACTTCCCGTTGACGTTTTAGTGCGTATTTAGGTGGGAAAAAATGAGGAAGGTTGACGTGCTGGTGTTGCGGCTCGGGAGCGCGTCGGTTTGCTTTGAGGTGAGTTCTCTCACCGCGTAGTTAGGAATTTCATGTATACCGTTGTTTTTGTGCTATGTGTTATTACGTGTTTACGTGGACCAATTTGGATGGGATGATTTAGCTGTGATTGTTGAAATTATATGTCGATTATTTGTGCTTGCGTACACCTCAGTGGGACTGGGGGGCTCGGTGGGACCGAGGGCTCGGTGAGACTGAGCTAGTACATCTATTTACCTTTACTCGGTGGGACCGAGGGCTCGGTGGGACTGAGCTAGTACAACTATTTACCTTTACTCGGTGGGACTGAGCTGGTATTGCTATATTTTTGTATACTCGGTGGGACCGAGGTTTGTATGTATGCATGAATCATTATGTGGCTTCGTATTCATGGTAGTGGTGATGTTTCCTACTTGCGAGTAGGGGCGATATGCGTGGGGTTGCTACCTACGTGTGTGGTTGAATTCACTAAGCATTATAGCTTACCCCTTCCCAATATGTTGTTATTTCAGGTGCGGGCGGCAGTCGGGCGTGACCGTACACACATCAAGCGCAGAGTACCAAAGATTGTTAAACTTTCACTTTCGAACCCTTTGAATTTAATTATATAATTTTCCGCTGCATAAACTTTGTTGACGGTTTGAGTCAACGACGTTAATTTCACTTAAGACGTGAATTATTGAATTATGGTTGTTTTATAATGAAATGTATGTTTTAAAAATTTTAAATTTCCTTGTAATTTTTGGGAAGTTACAAATAGACAATATAGGTAAACTTGTCAATCAGTTAAAATATATAGAACACCCTGCAATAGGTTGTGTTTGATATATATATAGTCTTTATAGTGGGATTTGTCCCACATGGAAACAATAGTGGTAATTTCACTTGAGTAAGGGAGTTATATATGTCTTTTGGGTTGTTTACCAAATTTTCTATTAAGTCCTGTATGGATAAAGTTGTTTTACCGAATAAATTTGACTGTCTGGATAAAAATGTCTTGGTGTTTACTTTTCTTTCTGAATCAATAGTCTGAATTATAAAAATGACATTTTTACCCTTGGTACCAAAATTCATCAGATTAGCAAATTTATTAAGAATTAAAGAAAAATCAACAGTAGGTGATCCCTATTGGTTCCGATCAATAGTACCAAAAATCATCGAGACTATCTTGGTTGCTATCACACCACACATACACCAATTGAAGAAAATCAACAAACCCATATGAGGAAAACCCATGAAAGATTGATGAAAGTGAATCCCTAATTTGAAGAAACTTCAAATCGATTTTGGTGATGCAGGGGGGTTCAAACAGGTAACCAATTTTGGAGATTAGGATTTTGATTTTGGGTATTAGGGTTTCGATTTTGGGTTTCTGTTCTTGGTGAGGCGTCAAAGTCGAAAGAGATGAGGAGGGAAGCAACGATTTCGGGAGGTGATGCAGGGTTTTGATTTCAGGAAGAAGATGCAAGGTTTTGATTTTGGGTTTTTGTTCCTGCGTCGAAGTTGAAAGAGATGAGGAGAGAAGCAACAATTTCGTATTCGTGAAGGAGATGCAGGGTTTTGATTTCAAGAAGGAGATGCAGGTTTCAATCTCGAGAAGTAGATGCACAATTCGATCTCTGGAAGGAGATGCAAATCAGGTTTACGTTTCGATCTAGAAGAAAGACATGCAAGTTCTTTTTTTCTACATAGAGTTCTTTTTAATTATAGGGGTAGAGAAGGTAAACTTTATGGCTGAATGGGGACTTTTTTTTCCACTCTTTTTTTTATTTTTTTTAATCTTTTTTATTATTTTTTATTTTATTTTTTATTATTTTTTATTTATTTTTTTTGTTTTTTTTTACTGTGCGAATAAGCTATTATTTTTTCTGTTAAGCCATAAGTAAATACCTCACTATGGATGTGCGAATAAGTCGGTTAAGCTATTATGCCCATTAAGCCACAAGTAAACAGCCCCTTAGGCTTATTACTTATCCCACATACGAAAAGTAAAAAATTCTTTCTAAGTTTATAATCTTTAAACAACGTGTAGAGTTGTTTAAGAGATCAATTGACCTAAGAAGGATTTGGCCTTGGTGTGTGGATTATGCACATATATTTAACGGTCAAAAGATATCACTAGCACTAGCGCGTGTGCGGTTTCAACAAAATGTGATTTTTTAGTGCTCGCACGGGACGTGAAACAGAAGTTGCCGCAAGTTTCCGTGCGGTTTAACTTGCTCCAAGCACTGGACGTTTTTTGACTGTTATTTTGACAAGTTTTCTCTTTGATTCAAATTTGGATAAGATTTTGAGTTGGTTAACCTTATCTAAATCGGTTAGAGGACATACCCTATATATATGTGCTATTATTACATGTTTTATCTAATTTTTGATTCTCTTTCTCTTCATACAAATTCTGCATACATGTTCTTAAGGTTTATGTTTAGTTGTTGAACATAACCTTTTGATTAGATCATTCCTAGGGGTGTATTAGTCTGAACCCAAAGAACCTTATAGTGGAGACTAATAATATCCTAAGGAAAATGATTCTATCACGTTCTAATCAAAGATTTCTTCAATCTTTTCTTTCAAAGTTGTCTATTTTCTAACAATGTCAAAAGAGGTTGTTGTTCATTTTTTGAATTTTCATAAATAACCAAGATTTTAAATAAGATTGCAAAAATGAAACAATTATTAGTGCTATGATCCAATTCATTTGAATAAACCTATTTAAAACGTTGTTTTTTTTACATTTATGGGTTAAAATTATCAACTTTAAGTATATATAGATTAAAGCAAATCAATATGAGTGGTTGATTTAGGGCTCTTGGACCTTCTCGGTTCTGTTTTCTAATCAATCAAAATTTGAGTTTGATTTAGGGTTCTTGGACCTTCTCGGTCCCTGAATCAGTTTTTGTTTTTCTCTTTGGGCTCCCTCCATGGAGGTGAGTGTTTGTTCTTCGGTGGGTGTTTGGCCGTGTCCCTTTAGGGGTTTCCATTGTTGCCCAGATGGAATGGCGGGGTCCAAGGGGTTTCCTCGGCTGGTTGCGCATATTAAGCGTCTCCATTTGTCGTCGGACGATCGGAGGGGGGCCTTGCGAGAGGCGCTCAATGCGGATTGTGAATTGTTTGTTTCGGTTGGGGAGACTTTAAAGGTCGCGGGTCAGTGGTTGTGTGGGGTATGTATGTGCTTACATGCTCTCAGCCGAGCATGCCATCATGCGGATGGGTTGGCCCGGTTCAAGTGGGTTGCGGGAGATGTGGAGGAGTTTGTAGTGGGGATCGCTAGGCCACATGTTGGGAGGGGAGTGGTTCCTTTGGGAGGGGTGGTGGTGGATGAGGTTCTCCTTGACCGAGTGTTCTCCATACCTATCACGACTGTTAAGAGCATCCCTCATAGTTGTCGTATGGCGTTTTCTCATGCGTTAGCTGCTGCTCTGGGTAAGGTGGCGGCTATGCCAACGTCTATTGAGGCGTGGGTAAAACTTTTGTTGTTACCACGTTGCATGTTGCGTGTTTTCAGGCCTTCTAACCGTCAGGAGCGCAGGGGTGGTAATCGGAAGTCTTTGCAATGCCATAGTATTCAGCGGTCGTTGGCAGCTTGGGGTGGGGATGGTTTTATTGAACTTATCCTATCGCTGTTTGCCCAACCCTTGAGGGTGGTCTCGGGAAAGGGTGAGCTTGCCTCTGGGTCCGATAGCTCAGCGGTGTGCGCCAATGTTAAACAATTTTTGAGGAAAGTTGCGGACGGACATTTCACTGCTGTTGTTAAAGTATTATGTTCTTCGGGGGTTGCACCTTTCAGTACGGATACTCTGACAGCGTTGTTGGCTAAGCATCCCAGTCTGCCCCCCCCCGGTTATGCCTGTTTCCTTGCTCTCTGATCCCCCTCTGGATGTGGATGTCGATAGCATTCTTGGGTGTATTCAATCTTTCCCAAAAGGGACTTCTTGTGGGCGGGACGGTTTGAGGGCCCAACACATTTTAGATGCTTTTTGCGGAGAGGGGTCGGCGATCGCCGTTGGGTTACTCAAGGCTATCTCTGTGGTGGTTAATTTATGGCTGGGGGGAGGTGCCCTAAGGTTTTGGCGGAGTTTGTTGCATCTGCGCCCCTCACGCCGTTGCTCAAACCGGACCATGGGATTAGGCCTATTGCCGTGGGCGCGATTTGGAGGAGGCTGGTCTCTAAGGTGGCTATGAGGGGTGTCCGGAAGGAGATGTCCAAATACCTTTGTGACTTTCAGTTTGGGGTGGGAGTCCCCAGCGGGGCAGAGGCCGTGCTCCATAGCGCGAATAGATTCTTAAACGTGTTTCACTCGGATGGGTCGTTGGCTATGCTTACTGTTGATTTCTATAATGCCTTCAACTTGGTGGATCGGACTACCCTCCTGCATGAGGTTCGGACTCGATGCCCGTCCATTTCCCTATGGGTGGATTTTCTATATGGTCAGTCGGCGAGGTTATATGTGGGTGATGACCACATTTGGTCCACCACCGGAGTTCAACAGGGGGACCCTTTAGGGCCTCTCCTTTTTGCCTTAGTTTTGCACCCTCTTGTTCACCGGATCAGGGACTGCTGCAAACTTCTTTTCCATGCTTGGTATTTGGATGATGGTACGATTATCGGAGACACTAAAGAGGTAGCTAAAGCCTTAGATATAATCAGGGCTGAGGGGCCCCGCCTGGGCCTTGAACTCAACATTAAGAAAACAGAAGTTTTTTGGCCGTCATGCAATGGGGTGAAGGTGCAGGATGGTTTGTTTCCCCGCGGGATCGGGAGGCCGACGTTGGGTGTGAAACTCTTTGGAGGCGCTGTCAGCCAGGATGCGGGGTTTATTAGTAGTTTGGCTGTGAAAAGGGCATCTCGTGCTGTGGAACTAATGAGTTGCCTCCCAAGTCTGCGGGACCCTCAATCGGTGCTCCTTTTGCTGCGCTCATGTATGGGTGTCGCAAAGCTGTTGTTCGGTCTAAGAACGTGCCAACCTATGTATATAGGGGAAGCTGTTTCTATTTTTGACAATGGCCTTCGGAGGGCGATAGAGGCTATTGTGGTTTGTGGGGGTCCTTTTTTTGGGGATTTTCAATAGAGGCTAGCATCCCTTCCGGCTCGGTTGGGTGGGTTGGGTTTATGTTCGGCTGAGGATGTATCTACTTATGCTTTTGTGGCCTCGAGGGCGCAATCTTGGAGTTTGCAGGACCAAATTCTTCAGGGATGTGGTATTGGTGGGTTTGACTCTGATTATGGGTGTGCGATGGAAAGCTTGCGCATGTCCCTTCCTGATTTCGATCTTAGCGGTTTCTCTAACAAGGACACCGCCCCCCCTAAAGCCCATAATGTTTTGGCGTCTGCCCTTTTTAGTGGAATCGCCCAGAGTTTGGGAGTGAAGTTTGATTTATCCCCTCGCCAAAAAGCGGTGTTTGAATGTCTCCGAGCTCCTCATGCTCAGGATTTCTTGACGGTTATCCCCATTGAAGGACTGGGTCAGCATATGTCGGCTCTAGAGTACCGGGCTATCCTTAAGTACCGGCTAATGATCCCTCTGTTTCCAGCTGATGAGCCTTGCCCAGTCTGCCGCAAGGCCTGTTTGGATCCTTTTGGCGAGCATGCGGTCCATTACAAGGAGTTACCTGGTTTCAAATATAGGCATGATTTGGTTAGGGATGTTCTGTATGATGTTCTTAAACGAGCTGGAATTTCTTCTAAAAAGGAGGCCCCAGTGAACTTTCTGACGGATCCGCTTGAAGGGAGGTCTACCTTACGGCCAGCTGATATACTTGTGTTTGGGTGGGCTGGGGGGAAACATGCTTGTGTAGATCTTACTGGAGTGTCCCCTCTTGTTGGGCTTAGGGAAAATGGGTTTGTGGCGGGCCAAGCTGCGTTGAGAGCGGAATCGAGCAAAGTTGCTAAACACGAGAAAGCCTGTGTAGAGAATCAACACGTGTTTATCCCTTTTGCTTTTGATACTTTTGGTTTCCTAGCTCCGGAAGCAAGGGAGTTTTTAACTAGGGTTCAACGGGTTGTGCAAAGTAATTTTTCGACCCTTAAGACGCAAAATTTCATTTTTAGTAGGATTGGTTTTGCCATCCAAAAGAGGGTTGCGGCACAGCTTGTTGCTCGTTTGCCTGCCATCTTATTGTAATTGGAGACTTTTTGAATTGGAATATCAATATGGTAAAGATAATGCAAATCAACTTTTGACTAATTTGGTCAAAATTTCCCGATCTCTCCTTTGTGACCCTCTAAATTTATTCAAATTTCAATCATAAAATCATGTAGATTCATACCTCTCCTTCCACACATTGCTTTCCGCCATTGATGACAAATCTTGATTTTTCATATTGCTTTTAAGAAAATAAAAGTTGGGAGCTTTCTTTTTCTTGAGGATTGTAGATAAAGTTGTATTGAAATTCGATCATTGAATCTTTTAGGTTTGATTACAAGTCGTTATCAGTGTCAAACATCGATGAAACATATTACAAAAATGCATCAAGTTAGGACCTTTTTTGCTACTGAATCTATGTTCCACCTTCTAAGCGTTTTACTTTATATAGAAGCTTTTGAACTCTTTCGCCCTTTTCCCCATTTTCGGGTGCGAGATTTTAGCCACCGGTAACACGATTATGTGGTTCTTGATTAATGTCTAAATGGTTTATCAATTTGAAAATTTATACTCTTATTAGTTATACGCAAAACATTTCGAATCTAAAACTGATAACTCAAAAGAATAATTTTGTTCCATTTGTAGTTTTATTCTCCATCACACGATGCCAAAAATAACCATAATATAATTTGTTTTAAAGAAGCATAGATAGATAAATATAGATAAGGGTATAAAATGTACAAGTTTAAAAAATCCGATACATAATTCTTGAAAAATCTTGATACGTATTTATGACATTTTAGTTTAAATAATTATGAATGTGTATTTTTAATATGATAAGTGTGTAAAATGAAAATGTAAGAAATATATAATAAATTAAATTCATATATATTCATGATATTTAATTATATGATTAAATCCAAACTTATTCAATATTGGGTTCATTTCGAAAGTATTGACGAGACGATTACAATTGTATAATTTGTAAAAAAATGTAATATATTTTAATGCATTTTAGTTCATATACGACTATTTATGTTAAAATGATAAGAGTTTAAAATGAAAAATGAAAAATGAAAAATGAAGAGATTAAAATTAAACTGAATAACTAATTATAAGGGTATTAAATTTAAGTTATATCTTTAAAAAAGATTTTGTTAAGGAGAGATATGACCAGAAATGTGTGTGGAGTGATAGTATGTATTCTTTAGAAGAGTTGTACGACATGCTATTATCTTACTCTTTCAAAACAATTTTAGAATTTTAATAAGATAACTAGATAAGTGCCCGCGCGCAATGCGACACAAAACATTCCGAATCTAAAACTGAAAACTCAAAAGAGTAACTTGTTCCATGTTTAATTTTATTATCCATCACACAATACCAAGAATAATCATAACTTTTTCCGACGAGTTCGAATTCTTAGGGGTGAAGGCACTTGAAAGAAAATGGTCGGACCACCACCCGATAATGCTTTATGACAACTCAAGCGGGTTTGGACCGAAACCGTTCAATGTTTTTGACACATGGCTACACGAAGAAGGGGTGGAAGATTGGTTAGAGAAGCATGGAATAAAGATGTGACATCAAAGGCCCCAGATTGCATCTTCCGGGATAAGCTAAAGAAACGTGAAATTGGCCTTGAAGAAGCTAAGTGGGGAAAAATTTTGGAAGTTGGAAGGGGAATTAGAGAAGTATAAGGAAGAAGTGAAGAACTTGGAAGCAATAACCGAAAATAGGAATCTAAATGAAGAGGAGAGGAACTGCTGGCTAGAGGTCCGTAACAAGTGGTTAGAGGCGGAAACAAAGAAGATGGATATGGCGCGGCAAAAAGCAAAAATCAAATGGGTGGAAAAAAGCGACGGAAATTCAAAAAATTTCCACGCAACGATAAGGAAGAGAGAGAGAGAAGAAATGGAATCCGAGGCTTGAATTTAGGAGCACAATGGACGGAAGAACCGAAAAGGATCAAAGAGGGAGTCTTCGAATTTTTCAAGAAGAAGTTCACATCGGAGAAAAAGGTTGGGCCGAAAATCACAAGCGGTAAGATCAAGAAAATAAAAGTTGAAGAAGCGGAGAATTTGGAAAGGAGATTCACGGAAGAAGAAATTTGGGAGGCGGTAAAAGCTTGCGGGAGTAATAAATCGCCCGACCCGGACGGTATCACGATGGCTTTCATAAGAAAATTTTGGGTAATAATTAAAGATGACTTAGTGAAGGCCATTGTAAATTTTGGGGAGAAAGCGGTAATTAGCGGAGGTTGTAATGCCTCGTTTCTAGCTCTCATTCCGAACACCCAAAGCTCGATCGGACTTAATGAATTTAGGCCGATTAGCTTGATTGGGATATTTTATAAAATTCTTTCCAAGGTTCTTGCGGAAAGAATCAAAAAGGTCTTAGGGGAATAATAGGAGATTCCTAAACGGCCTTTATAAAAGGAAGGCTCATTCAAGACGGAGTTCTTATAGCAAACGAAGTGGTGGAGTTCATCCGGAAAATGAAGAAGAAAGCGTTGGTCTTCAAAGTGGATTTCGAGAAAGCATACAATAGTGTTGAGTGGGAGTTTCTACTAGATATGATGGGAAAGATGGGATTTGGCAATAAATGGTGCAAGTGGATTAAAGCGTGTTTGGTGTCATTAACAATCTCGGTCTTGGTGAACGGGTCGCCAACTAAAGAGTTCATCATGCAAAAAGGACTAAGGCAAGGAGACCCATTATCTCCTTTCCTTTTCCTAATAGTGGCGGAGAGTCTCAATACCCTTATGATGGAAGCAAAGGAAAAAGGTATCTTCGAAGGAATCACGGTCGGGAAGGATAAGGTGGGGGTTTCTCACCTCCAATATGCCGATGACGCCATATTCTTCGGTAAATGGAGTACGAGGAACTTAAAAAACCTAATGAAAATCTTACAATGCTTTCATGAGGCATCGGGGTTAAAGATAAACATTAGCAAAAGCAAGTTATTTGAAGTTGGTGTAGAGGAAGACGAAGTACGAGCATGGGCGAGCGAAATTGGGTGTGGGTATAGGTCGTCACCATTCGTGTATCATGGACTCCCGGTAGGTGCGACAATGAATAAAATCGATAATTGGAAGGCGGTGGTTGAAAAAATGAAAAACAAATTGGCGGCTTGGAAGGCAAGATTGATTTCGTTTAGAGGTCGGCTCACATTCGTAAAATCCGTACTTAGTAGCTTATCGTTGTATTTTTTTTGCTTTTCCGTGCCCCGAGTGGAGTGATTAGAGAGCTAGAGAGGATGAGAAGTGCGTTTTTTTGGGGAGGGGGAATGGTACCAATGGGAAAGGGGTGTCATGGGTTAAATGGGCTAAAGTGGTGAGGGATTATAAACATGGGGGTCTTAATGTGGGAGGCCTTTGAGCCTTAAATTGGGGTTTGTTGGCAAAATGGTGGTGGCGGTTTCTTAGTGAGAAAAATGCTTTGTGGGTAAAGGGAATAGAAAGTATATATGGGAAGGGGTGGTCTTAAGGAGGATAGTAGGGGGTACAAAAGTGGGGGGGTCGGTTTGGAGCAATATAACCAAAATTAAGGAGGACCTAGGGAAAGTGGGTATTAACTTGGTGTCGTAGTTTAGGAAAGAGGTAGGGAACGGGAGGGAGATGAAGATATGGTCGGATAGATGGTTAGGGGGTGAAGTTTTGGGGGAAAAGTTCAAAATATTGTTGAGGCTTGAAACGAACAAAGAAGCGTCAATAGAGGAGAGAGGAGAGTGGGTAGAGGACAAATGGGCTTGTAAGTGGCCGTGGAGAAGGGAACCAATGGGGAGGGAATTAGGGGAGTTGGAAACTTTAATAGGTCTAGTGGAAGGGTGGGCTCCAAAAAGGAATGCGCAAGATACAATTAAATGGTTTATTGGCGAAAGTGGAGAGTTCTCGAAGCAAGAACTCCAATCCATCATAGAAGAAGGTTCGGTGGTGCAAGGAGAGCAAGCGGTGGAAACTAAATGGTCAAAAGTGTTACCAAAAAAGGTTAACATATTTGTATGGAGAGAAAGACTTAATAGGCTTCCGTGCAAAGTAGTATTGGACATACCGTTTATCCTTTGTCCAAAATGTAGGAATGCGATAGAGACGAGTAATCACGCGTTGGTTCAATGTAAAGAGGCATCAAAGCTTTGGGAAGGAATGGCGAGGTGGTGGAATGTCGACAAAGAAAGGATCGAGACTCTAAGTGGCATCATCGGAAGCAATGATCGTCCCTCACTTTGGGATGAAATGGCATGGAGCTTTCTATACCAAATCTGGAATCAACGGAACCGGGTAATCTACAAGGAGGATAAGAGAAAATTGGCGAACCTCTTGTTCGAATTTCAAAGGAAAAGCTTCGAGTGGTTGTCGAAAAGGTGCAGCGGCAGAAAGTTGGAGTGGGCTCAATGGCTTGTAGATCCAGTAGGGACAACAGGGACGAATTAACCTCAACAGTAGTGGCACAGAAGCAGAAGCAGGGCTGCTGGAAGTGTCTGCTTCTGCCAGACTATCTTGACTGCGACAGGGGCTATTTGGATAGCTTATGTGCCTGACAGGGCTGTTTGAACAACTTATTATGTTCGACAGGGGCTGTTTGGACAGTTTTTGTGTTCAGGGGCTTTTTGGACAACTTATTATGTTCGACAGGGGCTGTTTGGACTACTTTTGTGCTTGACAGGGCTGTTTGGATAACTTAATATGTTCGACAGGGACTGTGGGCAGAAGGTCTTGGCGCTAAGGTGATACTTGTTGCTGCTGTTATTATTCCCTTACTATAGGCTTACTTCTCGCAAGCCTTCGTTTTTGGTTTGGTTCCTAGTCGCATTCAGGCTAGTTTTGCTGATCGTGTTGTATTGTCACAATCTGGTTGTTGGTGATCTTTGGTGGTAGTATAATGATGCCTTTAAAAAAAATATAGATTGATATCATTTGGGGTCACAATGTTAACTAGTAGGAGTAGTACACTATGTAAATCAATATAAATTAGTTGAGTTCTCATCTCACTCATGTTAATGTTTTCAATCACCATTTTAAACTTTTAGGGGTAAAACAAACTTTTTCGAAATCATCAATCTTCGAATCAAAAGCTCATATTGGTTATAGTTTGAGATCTTATTCTTATTTGATAGATAGGAGAATACTTAAGATTTATACACTAAATATTAGGTAATAAGGAGTCACCAACGTATGAAAAACATGGGTAGTTTTGAGATTCTAAATATAAATATAAGTTGGACCACCTCATATGATTGGTATATTTTTTTTCAAATGATAGGAGTTTTCTTAGTTAATAACAAAAAATCTAGTTTAGTCTAATGGAAGTAAGGGGAGATGAATAAGAGAGAATATTTCAAGGTTTTCTAAGCAAGTAGTTTTAGACTTTGGTGGTAGATAAAAAAACTTAGAAAAACAATAAGCAATACAATAAAATGAACTACCAATTAACCTTTTTACATATTTTATTCTCCGGTGTAATGACTTGTAAACTGTTTGGGCCCTTAATACAATACTAAATTCTTTTTGGGTCTTATTATATACTTAAAAGTTTATGTCTCGTTTATTTACTATTTTTTTCAAATGCTATTATATACTAAAAAATTTGGGACCCTATTTTATTGTGGCCCCTGGGCGCTAATTATGATATAAAAATTAGATTTTCATAATCCTTGTATAAATTTTCAACAACTACATAATTCACGCGTAATACCACGATTTCATGTAATTTGTGTATATGTTGGAAATATATCTGATGATATGCTCTCTATATTATGAATATATTATCCCAATATAGTTAGGATATGTTAGAAATTTATTGATAGAGACCCCCTTTCTCTTATCCTTTGATTTGCTTGATTGTTTCCTTTTCTTATTTGGTCCCCTCTATGTATAAATAGGAGATTCTTGAATGATAATAAAGATATAACATTTTAGCTTACAATTTCATATGGTATGAGAGCTATCATTATGCCACCATGACCGACAATAATGTTGCCTTTTCCTTCTCTTAAAATTAAACCAAAATCGCTTGCTGCAACATCTCGTGGCAGAAGTGAAATAAAGGTTCACAATGTTGCAGTAGATCCCAACGTAATGGGTGAATCACATGGGACAATTGGAGTAGCATCGCTTCTGGATTTCACAAGAAAACAATGGCAAACCCTAGTTGATGCCCATTGGTAAACAACTGTCTAGTAATCACTAGACCGGTAAGTCTCTTAATAATTTGTAGATCATTGACACGGGAGCTTCTCATCATATTACGGGAAACATCAATTTCCTAATCAATATTTGTGATATATCAGATTGTCCCATAGGACTTCCTAATGGACCATCGATTGAGGCTACTAAAAAAGGCCCCGTCCATCTATCTTACAATATATGCCTTCATAATTTTCTTTATGTTCCAAAAATAAATTGCAACTTCTTGTCAGTCTCACAACTTACAAAAGATTTGTCATGTTTTGTTAAATCTCATATAAAATATGTGCCAAACAGGACATGCATTAAGGAGGGTGATTGGAACAGGTGAACGAAGGGATGAACTTGAACTTTACCGCTTCAGTTCTGCGATCGAGTTATGGCATAAATGAATGGGACATCTTTCTGAACAAATAGTGAAGTTACTTCCTTTGTTAATCCTCGAGACAATTTGAATAAGGCATGTGAGGTATGTCATCATGCTAAACATTCTAGAGACCTTTTTCCTTTAAATGAAGATAAAACATTTCAGATATTTGAGCTTGTACATTGTGATTTGTGGGGTCCTTATAATACTCCTCATTCTTGTGGGGCACATTATTTATTAACCAGAGTAGATGATTTTTCCCGTGTCGTGTGGGTATTTTTGTTGGTTGACAAAACATAAGTATTCAAGATGTTTCTTTTTTTCATAGCAATGATTGGTCATTAGTTTTCGCAAACTATTAAGATTGTGAGTAGTGATAATGGAACATAATTCAATTGTTTGAAAGATTATTTTTTGGCAACCGGTATACTTTTTCAAATCTCTTGTGTTGGGACTCCATAAAAATTTGGACGAGTGAAAAGAAAACATCGTCACATCCTTAACGTTGCCCGAGCCTTAAGATTCCAAGGGAACTTTCCTGTTTCTTTCTGGGGAGAGTGTGTTTTAACTGCTGCCCATCTAATCAATCGAACCCCCTTCCCAGCTTTTATCTAATAAGACCCCTTATGAAGTGCTCTTTGGTTCACTTCCATCTTATGAAACATTACAAATTTTTGGTTCGTTATGTTATGCCCATAATCAAAAAGCCAAAAGTGACAAGTTTTTGAACTTAAGTAGGAAGTGTGTCTTTATTTAGTATCCGTTTGGTAAAAAGGGATGGTTATTATATGATTTGGACATCCAAGAATATTTTGTCTCTAGGGATCTAAACTTTTTTTGGGAATGTGTTTCCATTCTTGGATCTCGATACCGTCATCCTCTGCTGCAACATCAAAATCCCTTCCATTGCGACGTGGTATGAGGGATAAAATTCCTACTGTCAAGTTTCGAGATTTCATCACTAACATAGTAGTAAAACAAAGTCCATCTCAAAGCTCACTCGCATCCCGGTCTCTGTCAGGTACACCGTTCCCTATTGCACATTATGTTCATTATGATAAGTTTTCTAAGCAACATCGCAAGTTTCTTACAACACTCACTACACGAGTTGAGACGAAATCCTTTAAGGAAGTTGTGAAAGAAGAACGTTGGCGTAAGGCCATGAAATCTGAAATACGTGCCTTGGAGGATAACACTACTAAACGAAAGACTTTTACCTACGAACTCTTCCCTGGGAAATCTGTCGCTAAAGAGTGATTCGTCACAAAACCGTCACAAAAGTTGATGGGTAAATTTTTGGTGGGTAATGCAAATCAGTGACAGATTACACAGGGATTCTCTGGGTGATCCATGGGTATTTTCTCGAAAAAAATCGGATTCTACCGAACCATTGATATTTTATGGGTGATCCCTGGGTAATCACCGACGCAAATTTCCCTAGGTGAATCTTGTGGGTAGAAGTCATTTGTTTTGTAGTCTAATGGCACTTAGACCATGAAACCTCTCCCTCTAGGGAAACGTGCTTTAGGCAGTTAATGGGTGTAAAATATCAAGTACAACTACGATGAAACAATTGAGCGCCTCAAGTCACACTTGGTTGTCATTGGTAACCATCAGGTTACCTGGATAGATTACAATGAAACCTATGCTCTCAAAGCAAAAATGGTGACAGTTCGGATTTTCTTGACGATCGTTGCATCAAAAAATTAGGAGTGACATCAAATGGATGTCCATAATTCTTCCTTGCATGTCAATCTAAATGAAGATGTGTATATGAAGCTCCCACCAAGATATGAATACGTGAATCCAGGATTAGTTTGTCGACTTCAAAAGTCGATATACGGCTTGAAGCAGGCTCCACGTTGTTAGTTTGCCAAATTGGTGACTGCATTGAAAACACATGGGTTTATCCAATCGTACTCCGATTACTCAGTGAAATAGGCACAAGGAAATAGGAATAGGTCGGACCAGCCTACAAAAATGAAACGGTCCCTCCGTATTCACGTATACCGGGGGTGTCGTACAACTTAATATCATAATATATGGTGATGATTTCCTTATTTCGATAACGATTCCGGTGCTATATTAGCTTTCAAAAATTATCTTAGTCAATGCTTCCACATGAAAGATCTTAAAGTGTTGAAATTCTTTCTAGGAATTGATGTTGACTGAAGTCATACAGGGATATTCTGGTGCCAAAGAAAGTATACATTGGACATTATATCCGAAACCGGCTTGTTAGGAGCCAAACTATGTGCCTTTCCTATGGAATAAAATCATCGGTTAGTGCTTGCTGATGGTCCTCTCTAGACGATCCTGAGCCACAAAGGCGTCTTGTGGGTTGACTGATCTATCTCGCTGTAGCACGACAAGATCTAGCCTATGCTGTTCATATACTATCACAATTTATGCATCAACCTCGTCACCAACATTGGGAAGCTGCACTTCGAGTGGTTTGTTATTCGAAGGGTAATCCAGCATAAGAAATTCTTATTTGCGCGAACAGTGACTTGACCATGACAGGTTGGTGTGATTCCGATTAGGATTCTTATCCTCTGACTAGACAGTCACTTACATGATGGATTATCTCTCCAGTTTCATGGAAAACAAAGAAACAACACACTGTGTCCCTTTCCTCTTTTGAATTAGAAAATCAAAGCATAGCCTTAATCACCTATGAGTTGAAATGGTTGAAAGGACTCTTACTAAGCCTCGATATTCAACATCCAAAAGTTGTGTCGTTGTGATAACCAATCTACCCTTCACATTGCCAAAAATCATGTCTTCCACGAGCGTACAAAACACAATGAAATAGATTGTCATTTCCTTCGTGACGACATTCAAGAAGGCTTAATGTTTCCATACATGGTTAATTATACTAGAATTCAACTAGCAGAGATCTTCACCAAGGCTCTTGATTAGAAACAGTTCCATTTCTTGCTTAACAAGTTGGGCATTTCCAATCCCCATGCTCCAACTTGAGGGGGATGTTGGAAATATATCTAATGATATTCTCTCTATATTATGAAGATATTATCCTAAGTTAGGATTTGTTAGAAATTTATTGATAGAAATATCATTTCCCTTATCCCTTGATTTTCTTAATTGTTTTTTTTTTAAATTTGGTCTCCTTTTTGTATAAATAGCAAATGATTGAATGATAATATGATAACAAAGATACATCATTTTAGCCTACGATTTCACAGTATATTTTGAAGCGCTCAATCTTGTTCGAAACACTCGTACTAAAAAACCTACTTGTCAAGTTGAAAAAAGTTTTGCTTAAATTAATAGTTTATAAATGAATAAAGAAATTTGAAAACTGATATATTTGAATGACTGTTATTTAAAATTAAATTCGTAATAATAATTATTTGTTATTTTGAATTAAGACTTAGAGCATTCATACACGACTCCTTGCAATATGACATGACATGACATGTCATGTGGCTTGCAAGAGAACCCACTTCTTTCATAATTAGAAAGATTTTTCACAAACAATATATATTAAACAAATGCATTTTTGTTTAATTTAATTAATTAGTTTGTTTGTTTAAACATTAATTATTAATATGTTTATTAAATTTAATTCATTTATTAGTTTATTTGAACATTATTTTTTTAATATTTTTACTAAAATTTCTTACCCACGCTTTATTTTTAAAAAATGATATTTTTATGCAATGTTTTTCATTTAAACTACTAAAATAAAAGTACATTAATATAAAAATTACGAAAATACAAATACTAATAGATAAACGTACACAAACATCAAAAAATGACATAAGTAAATACGACATAAATATTACATCTTCCTGAGTATGAGAACTATCTTCGACGTCATACAAGAGTCCGCAATTGGTCAACAAATCATCAATTGCAAACCGATTTAGAGGAAGAGTTTTGGAGTCGATTTGGAGAAGAAAAAATAATTAGTAATATAATGTTTATTGTGTATTTTGTGTAATATTTGTATTTTAGTAAACGTTGCATTCTTTCAATATATCCATGTATTTTATTTGTTAATTGAATTATATTTACACAAAATATAGTAAAAGGAAACAAAAGTAAAATTTTAGTTATCTATATTTTATAATTATCTATATTATAATTTATTACTTTAGAAAAGAGTTTGGTCTTACATGTGTGTAAAAGATGTTATTGCAAAATTGATATGACACTTTATAAAAGAGTATGGTCTTACAAGGTGTGGGTGTGGATGGTCTAATTTCTTATCCCATTTTATAATAATACTCTTTTCTATGTCACAATGATTGTTTAGTAAATGTTACAATGATTAAAACTGAATTATTAGTACTATTTAAATTCAAAAGTCCAAGTTGTGTATTTAATGGGAAAAAAAATAAAAAAGTTAATTTAAAATAATGGAAAAAAGTCAAGTCACAAAAGTTTCAAATGTGATAGAGTTCATGGTGAGAGCATAATAAAAAGAGCACAAACTTTTAATAATTTAGCAGTATTAAATAAATTCAAATTTAATAATAATAATAATAAGTTGTAAATTTTAATGTTTCGTTAGACTTTGTCGGGTTTATATGTTGAAATATATGTATTACAATATAATTTCAAAAACTTAAGAACAAATAAAAAAATGAGAGAAAAAAGCACATTATATTCAATTCACAAAATTGATGAAGAATAGAAGAAGATACATGAACACGGTTTGAAGACACGAATTTTGGTCGATCTTTAACCTTAAAAGCATGTGAATGGTGTTTAAAGACATGGATTTTTTTTTATCAAATCATACATAACGTATAACAAAGGTTTAGAACTATTAGAATTCATCGTCATTTAGAACTTATGGATCTTAAATCTCAATGTGCTAAATCAAATATATATATATATATATATATACTAGCAGAGTGCCCGTGCAATGCACGGGGGAGCAATTTATCGTAAACAAAAAATGAAAAGTCTTTGAACATGTAGCTTAGTTGACAAAGAGGTTGGGCGACTTTGCTTAAATACACAACAAATCCAAGTTTGAATCATGCATGAGATCGCTTTTAATCCCTTTGCTAGCCTCAATCACTAAGAAACAAAGGATCAGCAACAACAAAAAAGGAACCAGCATTGAGGAATGCCATCAAAAGAACCTTTTAAAAATCTATGCCTTGAACCTTTTTTTAAAGTGTATTTGGAAAATAAATTAGAAAATATTATATTAATATAACTTATGTTAAAATCTCTAAAATAGTGAATGTAACTCCTTTTAGATATATTAACTTTGATTCTCTATTTTAGAAAAATTATAGAAAATCTGTTAGAGATGCTCTAAGAACCGATTACGTTTGTGTATCTCGGGTCCAAACCATCTTTAAAAAAATAACAACCCAAGCTTTTTTCAACAAAACATGAACCAAAGTTTCAAGCTTTCCAATATATGAAAACATTTGTTCACAAACTATCACCATTTACCAGTTTTAGTTACAAAAACAAAAGAAAACCATTTTAAACTCTTTGAAGAAAAAATCCACACAAAGTTATGTATAAGAGTATGAACATTAAGCAACAAGGGCATCTTATGAGTAATGCATGAAAGAGTATCTGTTTCATTTTAGGATTGATATTTGCCCTTCTTGCGAGTAATGCATGAAAGAGTATCTGTTTCATTTTGTACCTCACATCTAAGAATCTCGATTCCTCTAACACTCGTCGCCACCTCAGCCTCTAATCGTTTTACATCCACCTCTTTCGCATACAGTTTTTCCCAAAGCAAACTTGTCATTAAGCCTCCTGCTTTCAAATCAGGCTTTACAACCTCCTGCACAAAAAACCCAATTCAAAATCATCATTATAGATGCTAAATTCAGTTTAGAAACAATAATCACCCGATTTCATTTCTGAAAGTTCAATTCACACACTGATCTTGGAGTAGAATTAAACTTTAGTTGATTTTAAATCATTATGTTTGGACTTTCTTTAAAGATGTATAATTTCATTATCTTGTAAGTAATAATAAGTCTGACCTCAAGAAGCAAAAGCTCAAGATTAGCTCGGAGCAGTCGCTATCTGGAGTTTTTGTGCAGGACTTCTCCCCTAGAACATCTGATACGGTCTGCAAACTTCTTGTTAGGCTTTTGGCTCCACTTTTAAACCCTTGGAGTTTCATATCTGATTCCATTATCAGAGTTTAATTCTCTTTCTTTCACATTTTCCAGTAACTTTAGAGCATAGTTGAACACCATCATTAATCAAGCACGTTCATTGATTTTGCAAACAATGCAGCTGGATACGAAATTTGATGCACAATCATTAATCAAGCACCTTTGTTGGATAACCAATGCCCATATTCCTTCATCCCACATTATTCATAACCATTGTCATGTAGATACACTTGTCGCGTCTATAAAACTTCTAACCATGCAAAAATAAAACAAATTATATTCGTTAATTATAACATCAAATCATCCATTAAACAACTTTCATAGCATACCATACATAAGTGGAACACTATAATTATTAAGTGAATTTGTAACATAAACACGAACTAATTACTAATATTTATTACGAACTTCCGAGGAAATCCTAATATGCAAATCACAAAATCGGGCTTGTTGGTAATCAACCTTTAATCAAATATGCAAACCACATAAAGTGGAGCTCCAACCTATATTACCATTTTACACGGATATTGAATAGAAGTAACGGCAAAAAAATCCAGATACTCCAATATGTTCAAGGGGTACCTTATCATCCACGGAATCGAACTTGGTTAGCAAGAACCCATCAATCTACCTCTTCAGCAAGAAACACAAAACACATCACCAAGACGGGCGTATAAGCAGGTTACTGAAGTTTTAATAGGCACAAGTCACTTCATTGGTAGGGAAATACACCCAACAGGAAGTGACTTTTAAATGAGGAAAGATGTATATTTTAATCTTACGTGTTATGAAAGGAAACACAAACAACAAACTCCAATATCCATATTGTTGGGGACAACACCTTGATGCTGTATGCTTAATTGTTTTTCTTCTAATATCTTTGTACATATGCACCATCAAATGATGAGTTACACGTGCATCTAAAATTTCAAAGGGAAGTAAGAATATATTGGATTGTTCATGATTTCCCACCTAATCAATAAGAAAAACAAAGATTATGTTCAACATATAAAGAAAAGAAGCGGTTGTCGGCATTAGAAATGGCATACAACATATAACAACATGATAAAAACACAGTCTTCAGATGGGTAGGTGATCAAGATTTTTGACATTCTTGTTCTATTTTTAGTGCTCAAGACAAAAAAAGTTTGATGCTTTCTTACTTTTTAGTAGGTACGAATTGGTGAAAAGATCAACCCCTCTTATGTTTGTTTTAGCATTTTGATGAGTTAATATAACGTCTTTTGGATATCCACGTGTGCCGCTAGTGTACATAATCGTACATATATCAGTAGGTTTAGGTGTTTTCAGGTCCTATGGATGTTCAGTCCCTTATTTGACAATATTAGAAACAATTAAAACAACTTAAAAACAACAAAATGTAGTTTATGCAGACTAAATCCAAATGAAAAACTAACCATTAAGCGCAATTTGATCCATATATTCCCACTTTACAGCCCTGTGAGCATACATAAATCTAATTTACGTGCTTAAAATTCAACACTAACTATTTTACGTGCTTATAGATAATAACATCACGATTTCCACATAAACTACACGAAGTTTCCATGAAATCAAATCAATATATGAAGCAGAAAATAGCATTGGAATTAATTTCTAAAGCTAAAAGATTTGTTATTATATTTAGGAAATAGGAATCAAGTAAACCAACCTCAACAGGCCCTCTGGATCAAATGGAGCAAGGCACCAAGCAGGGGCATTTGGTGGTAGGGGTCCATTATCTGAAGAATTGACACTGCATTCCTATAAGCACCGGATAAATCAGTTGCACTAAGAACAGTAATATATAGAGTCTACGGGGCCGTTTACCAAACACTTACCCGGGTAAGCGCTTACCAAGTCACATTACCTACCGGATTGATAAGCCAAGGACCAAAAATCTTACCGGATTGACAAACAGCAGCATCACCAAACAGCCATTAAGCACCATTAAGCCATCGCAACAGCCCACACATTCATACAGAGCACTTCCACAATCAGATCAGCCCTGCAGCCGCATCAGTATCTCGACTCAGCTTTACCCAATTGAATCACCCATCTGCGTGTGAACAGCCGCTGCGTCTTAACCAGAGTAGTTTTACCCAATTGAATCACCCATCTGCATGTGAACAGCCGCTGCGTCTTAACCAGAGTAGTTTTGTTACTGTAAATGAGCATGCCAGATTGTGGACTAAAACTGCTCCTAGCTGATGATTTGTGGACTCAAAAACAGGAACTAAGTTGTCCCTAACCATAGATAATAGCAGCTAAGGTCAAGGCTTCACACAGCCCCAAAGTCGTAGCCCTTAATGGCTAAATCCCAATCGGTTTATTGGCTTTTCACTATAATTCACTAAAACATAATATGGTCCTACTTGAAACCAACGAACAACAACCTAGATGGTACTGCACTAAATTTCACAAGCTTAAAGCGACCTATTAATCCTGTTTTGTTGTAGATAGAATAAAGAAAACGAAACAAAAATAGAACAATAATTATGAGAAAAAGACTAAAAGTTCGTATTTATACAAAACACCAACCTGAAAACCAATTATCCTCTTGCAAGGGACTTCTTTTTTTCTATTTAAGAAACTCGGGTCGGAATTGATCAACTACACGAGGAAAAAAGTAAATCTTTAGCATCTTCAAGATTCAAATGGGTAGCCTTAATTTTGTAACCAATGACTATTAATAGATTCAATAAGGACTTCATGTTGCATAACACAAAGAGAAAATAGTTTTACAACCAACTAAACGTGACTTCATATATGATCATGATTGATCAAAGCCAGAGCCATATATCTAAGAACGTGCATTTAGATATATATATATTTAAGTCGTTGAATATCCATACAACTAATAACAAATATACAAATTTACCTAAAAGTGTATGACATAAAAGCATAATAGAAGACAATGACCAACAATATAAACGTTCAATGCATTTTTGTAGACCCAAATTAAGAAACCAAAAAAAGAGTACGATTTTCTATCAGACCCCATTAACCCACCTTATTTCTCCTTCCATGTCCATCCAGTGATACAAATTCATCATCTCCTTTTTAACCATAAAAAACATAGAAAATTCCCTTTGTCTCCATACACCATAGTTGTTGAAAAAGAAGGTCCAAAGCAGCATGAACCATTCCATCCTTTTTTCTCCCAAATCCCAAATAACTTCCAATGTGGTAAAATACATACCAATTAGCCGAAGACCACAAACCTCGCAAGGATTTTCTTCTTTTAAACAATCTTGAAACATCCGAAAAAAGATAAAAACAAAATCAATGGGAATGAAAACAAACGCAAGTATTTGGTGATATACAAGTAAGCCATTTGTAGCCAAACCAAACTCAATTCAAAGATAAAATATTACATGCACTCAAACCAAATCTCATCGGTTCAAAACCAAATTGTAGCCAAACAGATTTAAAACTTTAACTGGAGTTTAGTTCAAAACCAAACCTGTTGATAAGCAAGCTTGGAGTTTGAAGGACCTGCTGATGAGCTTGATTTCAAATGGAAAAATCAAAAATGGTAGAATATGGAGAAAAGAACCAGGAACATAAACAAAGAAGAACCAAATACATAACATTAAAGCAACCCACAAAATTGTAAATACACCCAAATCAAACCAACCTAGTGACATGATAATTATACCCATTAAAGTACCTGAGAAGAAACTTTGTTGAAGTAGAAGTCGTAACTCACAAATAGAAACAAAGAAACCCACATTGATTGTGCAAAGAAACAAAGAATCCGAAAACCCTAAATGATGGTGAAATTGTACATGGGGCGTGAAGAGGTATGTGAAGAAATCTTCCATTAGAAAGAAGAAAACGTATGGTTGTAGAGTACCACAAAACAAAAACTTAAACATAATGGGAGAGAAAATTTTAGAGTAAACTTACTTGAAAGTCTTCAACCGAGAGAAACCCAGAGATCAATGAAAGGATTGATGTTGAGATGCAAAAGTTTAGGGGATGAAGCATATACCATCATCTAATTTGAATTCAAAAGTCCTCTGGAAGCAGGAAGAAATACTGCAGCTACAATGGCTCAGAGTGAAACAAGAAAGTATGGTCTTTGACGTGAAAAGGTAAAACAAGTATGGTTGTACTGTGGTTTGGTATGGTTTTTGTGTGTGAAGCTTCACAAACAGTTCCTGGCACACGTGAAATAAGGAATAAAAGTATGTGAGGAAGTAAGGTAAGTCCACCATCCATTTTTGTTGGTACGGGTTTAAACCCCTTTTGCTTAAAAGAGTTGTAACTTGTGCATAAGAAATGGTAATTAAGAGATTTCTAGATTTTATGCATAAAATCATTGTACATCATGCATGAGTGGTTGTATTTAAGACTTTATGTCTATATGGTTATATATGTAGTATAGATATATATAGAGTCCTACTAAATTGTAACCGCTAAATGTGTGTAACCGTTGTAACCAGTCGATTTCATAGGTTTTTTTTGATGAATTTTTTTATGGAATTGTTTATTTTGATGAAATTGTTTCATATCATTCATTTCTTGATGAATTTTTTTTATGAAATTTGCAGTTTCATAGGTTTTTTTCATTTTTATGAAACTTTTCATATATTTTCGTTTTCACCTATGAAACTACAAATTTCATAAAAAAATTAATCAAGAAATGAATGATATGAAATAATTTCATCAAAATAAACAATTTCATAAAAAAAATTCATCAAAAAAACCTATGAAATCGACGGGTTACAACGGTTACACACATTTAGCGGTTACATTTTATTATCTGTCTATATATATATATGTATATATATATATATATATATATATATATATATATATGGAAGGGTTCAATAGAGAAGTCCAAATATTTAGAGAAATAGAGAAGTGATCTTGTCCATTTATTCGGTCAAGATCGGAGGCTTTGACCGAGAAGCAACGGATAATTACTCGCGTGGTCTACACAATATAGAGGGGTAGTTTCGTAAAAAATACACGGGCTGAGTTCATATATGAATCTGTGTGATTCACATATGAACTATACGTTCATATATGAACCTTTGTAATTCGCATATAAACTCTTTTTAACTAATTCATATATGAACCTTTGTGATTCATATATGAACCTTTGTGATTCATATATGAACCTTTGTGATTCATATATGAATCAGTTAATTTGTTCATATGAGAAGTAGTTAAAAAATTCATATATAAATCACAAAGATTCATATATGAACACAAAGGTTCATATATGAATAAGTTAAAAAAATTCATATATGAATCACAAAGGTTCATATATGAACACAAAGATTCATATATGAATCAATTAATTGGTTCAACAGATTCATATATGAACCTACAGTTAATTAGTTTTATATATGAAACACAAAGGTTCATATATGAATCACAAGATTCATATATGAATTAGTTATAAAGAGTTTATATGTGAATTACAAAGGTTCATATATGAACCTATAGTTCATATGTGAATCACACAGATTCATATATGAACTCAGCCCGTGTTTTTTTGTAAAAGTTACGAAATTGCCCTTCTATTTTTGGAACAACCGCAACTTTTGACCAGTTAAAGCCGCAATTTTGACCAGTCAAAGCCGCAACTTTTGACCAATTATAACCGATCTTGACCGAATAAATGGCCAAGATCACTTCTCTATTTCTCTAAATATTTGGACTTCTCTATTGAACCTAAGGCTATATATATATATATATATATATGAAAAAGATCCAGGGAGAACCTTTGAAAATAAAAGAATCGAAGAACAAAAAAAACGGATGAAAACCTCAAAAAAGGGTCAGGTTCAGGGGAAACCTCAAAAAGGGGAAAACTGAAGAACACCATGGTAGTCATTCATTTGGACGCTATGCACTTGTGCATATAGATAAAATTAAGGTGGCGTTTGGTTCACAGAATGAAATTTGTCGGAATTGGAATCTGTCAAAGAAATTGGAATCTGAAGGAATTGGAATGGAACTTAATCATGTTTGACCATGCATTTGGCTGACAGGAATTAGAATGAAATCTGTAAAATTATTTAAATGTCTGTTTGGTTCATCAAATATAATAGTAGTGGTGCGGCGACAACGGTGCACGGTTGGTGGCGAGGGGTGAGGGTGAAGACCACAGTGGTAACGACGGTGATGGCGGCATCGATGGTTGCAACGACGATAGGTGGTGGTGGTGGCGGCAACGACAAGCGGTGGCGACGGTAACGACTACTAGTGGTGGTGCGACAGTGGCGGCGACTGGTGGCAGCGGTGGTGACATCCATCGTGGTGGTGGTAGTGACGGCTTCGGTGCTGGTGGGGGGGGGGTGTGGGTGAAGACAACAGTGGCAAAGACGGTGATGGCGGCGGTGACGATAGGTGGTGGTGGCGGTGGTGGTGACAACGGGTGGTGGCTGCGGCAGTGATGACGGGTAATGGTGGTGACGATGACCATGACAACGATAGGTGGTGGCGGCGGTGATGACAGATGGTGGTGGCGGCTGCGACGACAACGATGGCAACAGGGGGTGGCGGTGACGACGAGTGGCGGTGGCGGCGACGGCAATAGGTGGCAGCGACGGTGATGACGGATGGTGGTGGTGGCGGCGACGATGACGGTGGTGACATCCATCATGGTGGGATAAAATCATAATTTTTTCTTGAAGATGGTAGGAAGGAATTGAAATTCCTTGATAGAGGCTAAGGAATTTACATTCCACCATTTGTGGAATTTACATTCCTTTTGAAAACTCAAAAAATGAACCAAACGTAGGAATGGAATTTGGTCAATGGAATTGACCATTCCAATTCCTTCAAATTCCGTCGGATTCCAACGAACCAAACGCCACCTAAGTTGTTTTTTGGTTTTTATGTACGTGTGCATATTACAAATTATTTGTATGCACAAGTGCATACGTCCTGATGAAGGGCTACCAAGTGTTCATCAATTTTTCGTTTTTTTAGGTTTTTCCCTGAACCTGACTATATATATATATATATATATATATATAGGGGTTAAATCTAGTGAGGACCAAAAATAGAGTGAGGACCATGAGGACCAATCTCAATCATCCAAGGGTTTTAATCAAGGGCTATGGAACACAATGGCATTTTTGTGATATTCTTGAAATCTGAAACTAATTTTAAAGTAAATAGAAAGATGAAAGGGGCATTTACGACAATTGAGGTCCAATCCATAGTCCACAACAAAAATAAAAAATAAACCCTAGAATAACTCTGGTCTCTTTCTCTCATCAACTCTCGTCCCAAAACTCTTCACCATCATCAATGGCGGTTTCAAATTTGGGAAGTGGATCGGTCTTCTCTCGATCCCTGATAACTTCAACCATGGCCATCGTCATTGTCGTTGATATGATCCGTACACATCGATCGGGATGAACACGATGTTTCGCGGTGATGATTCCCCTGTACCATTCTTCTTCTTACTTCAACAACATAGTAGGTGTTTTTCCGGTGTTCTTCCTACCATTTACCGTCGAGTTTGAGGAGGCCAAATTTGATGGAGATTTTTCATGGACGGCTGAAGACGGTGGTTCTTCGAAGCCTAGAAGTCGGATTCAGGATTGAGGTGTTCTTCGAACCCATAAATTGGATCCGGGATTGAGGTGTTCTTGAAACCCAGAATCAAACCCATAAATCGGATATAGGATGGAGGTGTTCTTCAAACCCAAAATCAACCCAGGAAATCGAACATGATGAGTTAGGTTTTTGTATCGTTCTTGAGTTTGAGTTGGAATTTTCTTAGATTACTCTTCGATTTTGGTTTAGTATTTATGGTTGTTCTGGACTTGATCTAGTTTTTATGAAATGTTTGGTTGGTTTAGTTTATATTTCTATATGATTTGTTTGTATTCATAAGGTGAAACTGTTGATTTGTTTGTATTCATAAGGTGAAACTGTTGAATCTGGTGAATCCACATGTTTCATATGTTGAATCTGTGTTTTATATGGTGAATCTGTTTCACCTGGTGAATAGTGCATTTCATATGGTGAATTGTATTTGTGTTTCACCTGATGAAGAATTTATGTTTCACATGATGAAAGTGTGTTTCACCTGGTGAATTGTGCATTTCATATGGTGAATTGTGCATTTCATATGGTGAATCTATGTGTTTCACATGGTGAATCTGTGTTTTTCATTTGAATTGTGTTTCGGCTGGAAAATCGTTTTGTTTCATATGGTGAATCTGTGTGTTTCATCAAATGAATGAAGTTGTATGTTTCATCTGATGAATCTTGTTACCAAAATGACGATTATGCCCTTTTTTTTAATTAAAAACAACTTTTAATTAAAACCTTAAGATCAAAACCAAATTAAGGCTTAGATCACTCCTCATGGTTCTTAATCTTTTTGTGGTTTGCATTTGATTACCGTCCTATATATATATATATATATATATATATATATATATATATATATATATATAGAGAGAGAGAGAGAGAGAGAGAGAGAGAGAGAGATAGAGATGTGGGTTCAAACGAGAATGGTAACTATTTAAGAAAACACGAGAACGGTCGCTAATGTACAAAATCATACATGATTCACGTACAAAATCATATATGATTCACGCAACTTGTCCCGCGACTTTAAGTCGCGGCAAAAGTCGCTCGCGTCCAGTTTTTTGCCGTTAGTGTAAAATCACATGTGATTTTACACATGAACGACCGTTTTCGTGTTTTTCTTAAATAGTTGGCGTTCTCGTTTGGCCCTTTATATATATATATTGACCATGAACTCATGTTAGACAACAAAGAATTCTTCATTCAATTGATTTCTTTGATATTAATGAACTATTCCATTTATTCTTTCTGGTTTATTTTTCTTGAATAATAAGTATGATACAAATTCATGATACATACAATCTTTTTTCTAATAAGAACTCTTTAAGATTAAAAAAGTTTAAATAATTAAGGGGGTGGTATTTGCACAAAAAAGGTGTTAATGGCACCAAAAAAATCAAATGTTGATTGCATTGTTTTCATAACCAATCATTTTTTGATTTATATATATATATAATATATTATTTATTTGTTATATATATATATATTAGAAATATATATATATATATATATATATATTATTCTTTTTGTTTATATATATAGGGGTGTCAATTTTATACCGAGACAAACCAACCAATTCTCATACCAACCGTACCAATTTAATTGGTAGCAATTTAGTTGGTATCGACCTAATTGGTTGGTATACCGTACCAACTATTTAAACTTGGTTGGTACGTGGTATTAGAAGTCGTGTACCACGGTAATACCGTACCGTACCGACTTATTTTTCTAAATATTTATTAATTAAAGTTTAACAATAATATTGTATATTTTGATTTATAAAATTTTAAATTATCTTGTTTTACGTTTTGTTAAATTGTAATACAAATTGATATATAGAATTTGATTGAATTCATTCACTTATCCTTAATAACTTTGATAACTCGCCTACATCTCCACTCTTCTTGATTGAAAACCGTACCAACATGTATCAACCGAATAACAATGTAAACCGTGAATTTTTTGGGGCATTTTGGTAACACAAAGTTTAACTTAGGACATTTTAATTAATTTCCCTTTTTTTTATGCAAATAGTCTCCCCCATGATAAAACGTAAAAGTCAAAGACACTGTCATTGTACAGCCCATTCTATTTGTTTTCTTTATTTCCACCTATTTTTGTTATAAAAGAAGTCAACGGTACAAAAGTCAAAGGCATCTATCTAAATTGACTATCCTTGGACTCAAAATCTGATGCAGTCATCATGCTTATTCCTAATGCCGTCGGCATATTCACCCAAATCTTTGGTTGTACCACATGCTTCACCTCTTGTACTTCCCATTTTTGAAAAGAGATTAAACTTTGAGTGAATTACATTTCTGGTTCCTGTGGTATACACATATTTTAGATCGAGGCTTTCAAACAAATTAAGTACGGTAGTTCCAAACTTTTGTTTTTTCATAATAAATTGTCGATTTAACACTGTGAACTTAAAGTTCGTTACTCGCCTCGTGTGCCCTTCAGTTCTGTCATTTGGCAATACTGTCGTTTTAGAGTTATTCGACTTCGTTTTTAGTTTATCTGTTTTCTTTGTTTAATTAATCAATATCTAGAGTCCAAGTTCATAATCTATACTATATTATAAAACATTTGAGAAAACTCTTAAAACAAGTTTGTATGCATCAAATACTATTTTATTGATGCATATACTTAAAATTCAATTTTTTAAAGCTGCATACTTGAATTAATAACTAAGGGGCTGTTTACTTACGACTTAATGGGCTTATTTGTCTACTCGGCTTATTCACACAGCCAAAATGTGGTGTTTACTTACGGCTTATTCGCGCAGTCATGAGCTTATTCGCACAGATAGAAACCCTGTGTTGTCCACATTCAGCCCAAAAAAAGACAAGCCTACCCTTCTCCCAACATAACTCTCGCTGAAACAAAAGTCCCCCCCCCCCCTTCATTTTAGTATTCCCTGTTTCACCCTGCTCATACCAAACATCAGCCACCACCACCACCACCGGCAGCCGACTGCCGGCCACCGGATCCTTCCCCACTGCCGACGCACCACCACACGGACCTGCACCCTCCCGTTTCTCTCGATTCCTGCAACTCCTTCTCCTCCCTCTCAATCGATTACCATAACCTCCACCTACATCTCTCTCTCTCTCTCTCTCTCGATTTCTCACAGCAAGAGCCACAGACCACCGGCGACCTGCAGGTCTCGCCCCCCTCTCGATTCCCTCTTAATCGACTTCATCTCTCTCTCTTTCACCTCTCTCACCGGCGACCTACAGGTCTCGATTCCCCCTCTGCGATTTCTTTTATTTCTTTCTCGATTCCCCCTCTGCGATTTCTTCATCTTTGATTCCCCCTCTGCTTTTATTTGTATATTTTGCTTTTTATTTATTTGTCATACAATTGTTGATTTAGGTATGGAAATGGATTTAGGAATACATGTTTTGAGTTAAAATAATTTGCGTGTTTAAGAAATATCATTTGTCTTAAAAAAACAAACAATAATTTATCACACAACGTATAATTCTTACTTAGGGGTAAATCCGTCATTTTTGTCATTCAGACGGTTGGTTCAGATAAAAAAGTAAACAACAACATCAGTTTATCCGGACAGACAAATTTATCCAAACAGACAGATTTATCCATACAGGACTTAATGGAAAATTTGGTAAACAGCCCCTAACTGATAAACATATATAATCACATAGAACATAAACATCATATTTTGAATATAAATAAAATATAACTAGGATAATTATTGAATTTTAACAAAATACTTAATTGTTATTTTTATAAAAAACATTATATTATTAAACCTAAATTAAATAAAATTAAAGAAATTTATAAAAAACAATATTGCTCTCTAAAATCACACAACACCGTATTATAAAATCTACAAAAAAGTAAAATAAAACATTAAATTCGAGATGTATCTCGCTGCATTGCACAAATACACTTCTAGTCATATTAAAATATAGTTTTAAGGACCAAGTTCATAATCACATTAAAACACAATCTCATTATATTAAAATTGCATATTTCATTATGATAAAAACAACAAGAACAAATTCCAGATATGGTTTTGCAACAATAATTCAACAACTTCCAATTCACACAAATTAGATTTATACAGAAGATTCAAAGTCTTGATCCAAATAAAAACAAGAAAACGCATAAAACAAAACCAAAATATAAATATGAACAAGAAAAAAAATCCTAAATCGAGAGTGAATCAGATGCAAGCGTTGTTGTAATAACCGGATTTATTTTGTAAATAAAGGATAATGGTGTGTAGGTGTTGTGAAGAAGGAATCTTTGGTGGCCTTGGTGAGAATAGAAGAATTAGGGTAAAAACTCCTAAAATCCCTCATTTCTTATGCGGGTAGTGTGAGAAGCTTGGTGTGGAACAAATATTGCGAATTCGGAAGGAAGAGCTTGGATTGGGAACTTTGGAGTGTGAATCCCCATCATCATCATCAAAGTAATTTCCTCCTCCTTATTCTCCTGAGAAAAAGATCTATTTGAAGGTTGTAGTTAAGATTTGGGGTGTGAAGTCGAGTGAGATAGAAATCGGGACTGTGAGTTTCGTCTTAACCATTTCAATGAAGAAAGTCGGTAGAAATAGCTAGCTTAGTTGATAATAATGCTATTTCTTAAATCGTTATGGCTTAATATCAAGTTTTGGGAGCGATTCGTTCGGTAAAGCCCCCGTTATCCGGGAGTCGCTTGGTTCAAAGGTTATACCCGGACAAGTTTAGAGTCCGGATTTGGTTACCGGAAACCTTCGGAATCAGGAAGTCGTTATCCGGGAAAGGACCGGAATCCGGAAGTCGTTATCCGGGAAAGGACCCAGAATTCGGAAGCGTGTACCGGAAAGGGAGAATCCGGATTAGCCCGGATTAGTAGTATCTGGAAAATAGGGCGGATCCGGAGAGCAACGTCCGGAATCTGGACTGCCAGTATTCAGGGCATTGTGTGGTCGGAGTACTTTTAGGAGTGATTCATGAGTTTTGACTCCGAGAGATTTTTGGAGTGGTTTATTCACTATTGCGTATCGGGTGTTTATATAGGTGCGCGGTTAGGGTGAAGTATCCTCAAGCGAGAACTTTTAGCATGGACGCCAGGTGAGTCTTTCTAAACCGAAGTTCTGACGATACTTGATTTTATTGCTCGTACATTTTATATTGTATTGCATGTTTCCATGTGGTTTAAATTATGCAAGTTGAAGGTGTGCTATTTATACAGTGGTATGCATGGGTCGGGACTAGGGGTGGTTTATTATGATTCTATATGGGGAGTGTGTCCCACACGAAATATATGAACATGATTCATATAACTATTATGAGCGGGTGTGTGCCCTAACACGTTGTCACAAGTGTGTTCGTGACTAAAGTGTGGATCATCAGCATGCGAGTGTTTGTTTAAAACTAATAAGGGCGTAACTGTTCATAATTTCTAATAAACTCTTTCATTGGACATGTGTGGTGAGACTTTGATATCTTGAGGGATCTCACTAGACCTTGTGTTCTAACCCTCGCTTTTCAAAATGTAACCCTTTTTCAGGCAAGCAGGTAGTCGAGGGCTCAAGTAAGGGCAAGGGCAAGTTGTGAGTTGGAGCTTGCGTCTAGTGGAACTAGAAGACCTTTCTTTTAATATTTTAGATACATTTCTCAGTTGTAATTAGGGTTATTTCCACGAACCTTAGTTTTGAAATCTCGAATGTGTGACTTATGATTGGGCCGTTTTGGCATTTATATTTAACTTAGTAGGTTTGGCGTGCTTGATTGGTGTAGGTTGTTACAGTTGGTATCAGAACGATACTTTAAGAGATTTAGGTGACCGGATGGGCCTAAACTTAAACTGTGGAGTAGGGGGGGGGGGGACACAACTGAGATATAGGAAGCCTTTAGGGGAGACCTTGGTCATCGAGAATTCAGGACGATGGTAGTGAGGACTCTCATGTAAGGTACACTCAAATCACATATGGCCAATGTTATTATGAATTTACAAGTGCATGGGTATGCTCGATTACTGTTGTTCAGATAATCAACGTGTGGTAGTGTGTAGCGAGTTCTAACCTTACAATGATAGCAATGGTTTAGTGTGTTGTGCGAGATCGTTCGTGGTGTAAATGGTGACACCTTCTAGAAGGAGTATTGTTTGAGTTGTTGGTGGGCCCGATGTGAGGTAGAACCTCTTGGGTTCATAAGGGAAGAATAACTGACTGGAAGTTAGCTCCTGGTTTCTGGTGAGTCTCTACTCTGGGAGTTTGTTATATCGATCAATTGGGATCTTGAGAGCTTCAACTCAAGAATCGAGTAGTAGAGATGAGCCTTTTGATTCTCTAATCAGTAGAAGGGTGGCAAGGGTGGTTGAGGAGTGATAGCCGTGTTGATTGGTAATATGGGGCAAGAATAAGATGAAAAAAGGGTATTGTTGGTTAACCTATTTGGGGTCAAAGTGAAGCCGCATATTTTGCAAATCAGTAGTCGGGGTGGTAACTGTGTAGTTGGGACATACAGGTATGTGGGGAAGCACTGGTACCAAAGGTTGTTGCAAATATGAGAAACCTGATCGGAAGTAGGGCGCCGGTGTTAAAGTATTGTAAATGCCAACGATTGACCTTGCTAGAGCGAATAGCCTTCAATGTAAAGTGAGTCATGCATTGTGTTTTCAAACAAGTTACATGAGCCTTGCATGTCAAATGTGTGTGTGTGTGCCTTGTAAGTTTCTTGTTTTGGAAAATGAGTTGGCGCGTGCAAGCGTGTGTTTGAAAGAAAAGACAAATTTATTTACGTCATGTGATAAAGTTTGAACTTGGGGAATGGTGAATTATTTCACCTCTTTTTATGAGTGAGTTAACCTTTGTTGAGAAATCATGACAACATTTTATCGCATGGTTTTATAAGTGAAATCGGTATGGACACGTTGATGTCATATCAATGAGTGTGAGAGTCGACCAAGTCGCTCAGTGTGAGTAATTTTTCCGTATTTTAAAATTGCATGAAAAGAGTTTCAGTGAATGCATTTTCGATTGCTGGACAAGGTGGTGAGATATCATGGGTTGTGTGTGAGCGATCCTCGAGATCGATGTGTGTGTGGCTATTTTATGGCGGTGTCGTGTCATGCATATCTAACCTTGTTTCACAGCGTATTTTCAAATGTGCAAAACGATTTAAATCATTGTGTTGTCATGCATGAAGGCTATGAACTCGCTAGGTAGTGAGAGATATCGTATTTAAGGATGGGGGAAAGTTTCGAGAGTGGAAATGTGTAGTTGAGTCGTTGATGGCCGTTTCGTGACCTTGGTGTTTCCTTTTAGGGAGGGCGGCGAATAACTACAGTCTCAGTCTTTGACTTTAGAGATACTTGTATTATGGTAGTCTTTGCTCTTGTTTGGTAATTTGAGGCGTGGCTGGCGGCGGGAGGGGGGTGTGTTCCGGGTGATTTCGAAGTGGGCAAGATACTTCGAAAAGTAGCGTTGTAGTATGTTGATGAAATGGTGTCGGAGTGGAGCCAGAGTTGGTGGCGGCCTCGTATTTAGGCTAAATGTCGGGTAAGTCTTGTGCCTCAATCATGGGAGGATTGTGGGGCATAAAGTTAGTTAAGATGTGCGGGATGAAGCAGATTACGTTGGGAGTCCTCGTTTATCGGAGACACCGTGGGAGCATCATCATGTCGGCCGCTGACGTTGGAGTCAACGACCGTTCGTTAAGATCGTGTCGGGAGGCTGGAATTGGAAAAGAAAACCCTGGTGTGCTTATTTTGTTGGGTTTATGCAAATATGTAAGAGGTCGTACAGGGAAAGGCGTGTACCTGTCAGGATGCTGAACCGCCTTGTGCCAGTTTTATGAAAGTGGAAGATCACTAGTTGGATAGGTGATTTCCTGTGTGGTTGATGTTTCGTTTGTGAATGAAGTGGTTAGCACAACTGAAGTGGGACGCATTGATTATGTTGGGTTGCAAGGGAGCGCCTTACCTTTTGGTTTATTTGAGCTTGTTTCGTGTAGATCCCGAAGAGCCGGCGGGGGAAGAAGACTTGGTCGAGAGAGGTAGACGATGTTAATTTTGTGGCTCATCCTTATTCGAAGGAGTCAAAGTCGTGAGATAGCCTTGGTTCTAATGTATGTGTTACGCTTGGTATGGAGAAGTTAATGCCCATTGCGTGTACAAATGACCGTGAGGATTTTGCCTCTAGTGTGATGTTGTGGTATGGTGGTTGTGTGGATAAGTTAGTGATAGCTTATGCATAGTAGACGTGCAAGTCATTGGTGTGGTAATGAGTTGCTGTGAGGTTAAGTGGTGGGGTTGTTGTTGTTGATATGGGATAAGCGTAAGTGGGAATCTTTGGTCGGAGATTTCAGCTAAGTTATTCAAAGGTGGCATATATATGTGTGATGAGATGCATGAATGTTTGGTTAGTGATTTTGTATTGCTAGTTTGAGAATAAAGAAGCGGAGTAGTAGTTGGTGGCTACCTAAAGGAGAAAATCGTGTGCACTTTGGTCGCGATGAGTGATGGGCGAATTTATCCTGTGCCATTGAAATATTTATGAAGATGTTGGATTGGTTAATTCATGATGGTTCGTAGTAGATACGAAATCTTTGGGAATGTTGAATTATTCCTTGTGTGTAAAGGAATTCAAAGGAGTGGCTTAACCCCGTTTGGGAAACGAGAAGTGTGTGGTGGCTTCGAGCATTGGGTGTTATTTCGGAATGTCTTGGTTGAATATCTCGTGTGAGATGTGGTGAAACCGTTGGTTAGGCATAGTAACCGTTGGAATCACGTGTATGGAGTGGTCAATGTTGGACGGACAATGTTCCATACTAGTCTGAGGAGGTGGGGATGGTATGTTGAAATACATGAGTAAACTGGAAGTAGAAATTTGGCAAGTGACAAAAAAATGTGAATCAATGGGTACAGAGTGACATCGTCGGGTACATAAACTCCTAGTGGGAGTATGAGAAAGAGAATTTGCGTGTATGTGATGGTTTAAGGGTCGAGGAAAGCTAGCTTGTGTCGTTGGTCGAAAGTGTGCACCTTCTAGTGAGCCGTTCTTTGGAAACATGTTTTATGTTTTGAGAAGGAAGTGGAAGAAGGAAGTTGAATGTAATGCTCGGAATGAAGGACCATTGGGTTAGACTTGGTAGTAGTGTGGGAAATATTCCAAGTGAGCTTGTCGTTCGGTGTTAAGCTAATGGGGATAGTTTTGTGTGAGCATGGACACTCCTTCCTGTTGAGTGGGTGAAACTTGAATTTAATTCATATGTAGATGGACGATAGTTGGATGCAAGAAGAATTTGAATGCGTGTCTTCAGGATTGGTTCTGTTTGGATTGGGGGGTGCTTCAGATGAGGGATTGTGGAGGTTCCCTACTTCTGACTAAGTATAAGTGTGGGATGATGACATGGTGGGAGCGTATGAATTGGTTAACATTGATGAGTTGTAGTCAATTCGATTCAGGAAAGAAAGAATTATATGTGTTAGACATATGTCATGTTGGGGGAAGTGATTTTCGAATTGCGTGTTATCTGATCAAGAAGCTTATAATTGCGAGATATGGTGACATCCAAGGTTGACCTTGTGTTAAGATTGGCAACTGAGTGTTCGTTATTTTATAAAGGGATTCATGTTGTTGTGACGTTAATTCGATAAAATCCGTTCTTTTAAGAAAGTGAAGTTGTATGTGAAACCCTTAATTAGACGCGTTTTAAAACCTCGAGTCCAGGTGTGTGGACAAAGCGGAAAATATCTGATACGGTTGGCTTGGGATGTTACAGGTGTGTGGATGATGTTGTGTACAGTTGGCCTGAGGCGTTATTTTTTTATGTTACACGAATTTTCTGGGGTAAGAGTTGTAGTTAACCGAAAGTATGATAATTCATTGGTATATGCCCTATTGTGGAAGGGTTATGCATAGTAGGAGCAATAGAATCCTTAGAGAAGCAAAGAGGTTGGCATGTGCAGTTATCTGTGAATCTTCCAAGGATAAAGATGTATCGTGGGAAAGAGACATTTGGTGAGACCGAAGGTCGCGCGGTTGACTGCTGATAAGTCAACCAGATTCGCGAGAAGTTGAGGGTGGCTCAAGACCACCACAGGGTATATGTGAACAAAAGTAGGAGATCGATTAGATTTCTAGTGGGTGACAAAGTGACGTTTTAAAGTTTCGTAGTGGAAAGACGTTGTGCGTTTAGGAAAGTGTAACACCTCGAATTTTCCATGATTAATGTATATTATTATGGAAGATGTTAATTTCTTGTGAGTTGTGTTAATTTTGGAAGTTGTGTTATAATTTGATGTCGAAGGGTCGAAGGTGTAATTGGCCAATGTTTTGGGCTAATTTGTGAAATTGTGGAACTTGAAGTATAAAATCAGAAGGGCGGTAGAAATTGAGAAATATCTCATTTTCATTTCCTGTGAAGTCGGTTTCCGAGAGAGAAAGTAAGACCGAGTTCTAGGTTTCGTTTGGTAAGGAATTCAATTATCTTCTCCAATTCAATTCCTTTTAGGATTGATATTCATAAGATTCGTTATCTCCTTCTCAAATTAGGTACTCGTTATTTTGGTGTGAAAGATTGATGTCAATTGAATTTGGTTACTGCTTCCGATGTTGACACTCAAGTGAGTTCATCCTCACTATTAAACTCTATGTATTTACATCCAATGATTTTGATGGTTTAAACTTATTAAGGTGTTGGAAAACTGTAATTGTTGTGTAAGACATTAATTTGGAATACTTGGGATTTGAGAGATTAAAATTGTTCAGGTCGAACGTTTTCCGGATGATCCGCGGAATCGAGTCCCAGATGGTTTTCCCGGATAGGTCCCTAAATTTGGTTCCCGGATGGTCTTCATGGATAGGTCTTGGAATTGATCTCCCGGATTGCATCCCAGACTAGACTACCGGATTACGTCCCGGACTAGACTCCCGAACTGAGTTTACCAGATTTCCTTGATTCAGGATGTTACCAGAATACTTTGATTTCCGAATGTTACCAGATATGCTTTCTGGATTTGATTCCTGGATATATTTTCGGATTGTTTCCGGACATAGGTTCCAGAATAAGTTTTCTTGAATGGTTTCGGTATGGGGTTTTCCTGATCTTGGGTTATCCGGATATGAGCATTTTAATCATAACTTTAGCAATTGAATGTTACGAATATAATTGTAACTCAAATCCGGGTATGACACGATTTAATATATATATGTTTGATTGTGTATGCGCATATGCTAGTAAATGTAATGGATCCATAGGCACTAGCATTATTTGATATACGTGGAATAGACAAGGTAAATTGGAATTGCCGTTTATTGTGACGTGAAAACGTGGAATAGGCAAGGTAAATTGAAATTCCCGTTTTCTATTGAGAGATAAGGGATAAACGTGGAATATGCAAGGTAAATTGAAATTCCCGTTTATTGTGACGTGAAAACGTGGAATAGGCAAGGTAAATTGAAATTCCCGTCTTCTATTGAGAGATAAAGGATAAACGTGGAATAGGCAAGGTAAATTGAAATTCCCGTTTATTGTGACGTGAAAACGTGGAATAGTGTTAGTCCCAGATGGCTATAACAAGTATTGTAGAAGGGGGGGTTGAATACAATACTTAAAATTTTTACAATTTTAATTCTTTTTATTGAAAATCTTTCAACAAGAATTACACATAGAAAACTTAAGACTGTTGCGGAAAAGAACAGATAAACTATTCTAACAATCTTACACAAAGTATACAACAAAATAACTAAGAACACTTAGAACAAAGCTATAAAGTTTTTCAAGCAAACTGGAAATTCTTGCACTTAGAGAATTCTTCCAGTTTGCGTAGAATATCAAGAGCTCACAGTAATCTTCAAGGTCTCTCAAGATGTGTGTGTTTCAGTATGGAGAGCTCTTCCTTTTATAGTGACAAGGAGTGTGCAAGCATTGAATGCTTGAGACACTTGTCATCTTCACACTTGCTGAGGATGTTGACTTCTGGAAAGTTGTGAAGTCCTTGTCACCTTTTACAAGGTACAGTCAGAAGAGCTCATGCATGAGAAAAGAGCTTTGCATGGAAATGGATAATAAGACAGAAGGTCACTTTATCCATGTAGAAAATATCTTCTCAATTTGTCTTCTTATGTCTCTCAGTTTTGTCTTCTTTTGCTTCTCAAAATCTCTTTCAACAAATGCACCACCGAAGAAAGGTTGTAAGATTTCTTCCAAGACAAAATGAATTTGCTTCTCATTTTGTCTTATTATGTCTCTCACTTTTGTCTCCTTTTGCTTCTCAGATTTTCTTTCAAGAAAAGCACCACCGATGGAAACTTGAGATATGTGACACATCTTTGGAGAAAGCATCTTTGAAGCTTCTTTGAGGTCCCACCGAAATGTCATTTGGGATATGTGACACATCTTTGAGATATGTGACATCATCTTTGAGATATATGACATCATCTTTGGGAAAAGCTTCTTTGAGACTAGGCCGAAATAGAGAGAAGTTTCGGTGGAAATACCACCGAAATTGTGAGAACAATTTCGGTGAACAATGACTTGTATGTTTGAGAAAAGATCTTTCACTTCCACAATGAGAGAATCTTTAATCTTGACTTTGGTTGATCTTTGACTTCACCAAACATTTGATATCTTGTACAAGCCATTACAAAGAACCATGCATCCAAAATTTCTCTAAGTATAAAATGTTTTTCAAAGTATAAAAGGAGATCATGAGGTCATCTTCAAATCTTGATGACCCAACAATCTCCCCCTATTTGATGATGACATCCATACTTAGAAAAACATGAGTAAGACAGTGAATAATGCAAGTTGACCCTTCTTTACTCTTTTGGGTTCTTTTTCACACAGTCCATTTTTTTTTTTTTTTTTTTTTTTGTGTGTGTATGTATATATGATATTTACATATAAGAAAAAAATAAAAAGGTATAGCTGTACAAATAATCGAAAGGAAAAGGAAAGAAGTATAAACAGTATAAACAGAATGAATATTACTTGCATCTTTGGAGGGGCGAGTTGAAACTTGTGTCTGGCTTGAGGATTCTTCATTTTGATCAGCAGCCTTAGGATACTTCTGCCCAACTGTTGCATCTTGGCATCTTTTCATGTTTAGCATCAGCATCCTTTGTCTTTGTTTTGCTCCCCCTCAGTTAGATCAGACGGTCTTTGTGTTTCTCCCCCTCAGTTAGATCCGCCCGGACTGAAGTGCTCCCCCTTGACCGGTCCGTCGATTTCCTCATTTTTTCAAGTTGGTCGCTGTATATGAGTACTGAGGGTTTATGTTGCTCCCCCTCAGATGAATTCTCCCCCTCAGCGGCCGACGTAGGAAAAACACCAAGAGAAAATGAAAAGATCGGCCAGAACCAAGACCAGTTTTTTTTTTTTTTTTTTTTTTTTTTTTAACTACCTTTCCACCGAAAATTGAGGAGAATCCACCGAAAATAGGCTATTTTCGGTGGGATTTTCGGTGGAAAACCGGTAGGTTTTTTTTTTTTTTTTTTTTTTTTTTTTTTTTTTTACCTTTCCACCGAAAATTGAGCAAAATCCATCGAAAATAGGCTATTTTCGGTGGGATTTTCGGTGGAAAATCGGTAGGATTTTTTTTTTTTTTTTTTTTTTTTTTTTACTTTTCCACCGAAAATGAAGGAGAATCCACCGAAAATTGGCTATTTTCGGTAGGATTTTCGGTGGAAAATCAGTAGTAAAACTTCTAAGACATTATGGAGAAAATCTTCAAAGTGAAGAAAAGATTGGAATTTCATCTTCCAATTTGATGACACAAAAAGATTGAGTTTGAGGATTTGGGGTGACATCTGTAGAAGAGTTTGTAGTGGGTGGATTGGTGGAGGGATTTGAGGTGGTGGATCGGTGGAGAGATTTGAGGTGGTGGATCGGTGGAGATTCGGTGTGGAATCGGTGTGGGTCGGTGTAGACTCGGTGGTGGATCGGTGTGAGGATTCCACCGAGGAGTTTGAAGGATTGTACCGAATTTAGAAGGGTTTCACCACCGAATTTGAAGAGTTCCACCGAATTTGAGGGGTACCACCGATCGAGGAGGCAAAACATATGATGGGAAGTAAAGTATGGTGGGATATGGTTTTGGTTTGGTGGTTAAGGAAAATTTCGGTGGTGAGGTTTAGAAAAGAAATGGAATTTTAAGAGATTGGAGATGGTGATGTCATGAGAATGACATCAACATGCTTATGATGTCATGAAAGTAAAGAATTCTAAGGTTTTGTCAACTTTCTCACTTGTTCACATAGATCCATCTGCCCAGCTCAAAATCTGCAATCACAAAGAATTTAATTTCCAGGTACCCATTTTGAAGGTGGGTCCTTTTGGGTTAGAAGAAAAAGAATGACAAGAATTTATATCACTCAGAATAATTCTTTATTTCACACAGTCTTTGGCAAAATGAGAAATATCACCACAGATATAGCATTTTCTATAAAGAGAGTTCCTTTTAGAAACTTGACATTTTTCCTAACTTTTGCTCAAAGATTTTGAAGAGATAACAAAGAATGGGGGTGCATCACATAGAATTCATATTTCAAAAATTGGGAGTACATAAATCCTTTCTTTTGAATTGGACATTTTGAAACTCACAGATTTAAGAAGAAAATCGGTATGAGAAGTCATAAAGTTATTTTTGGAAAAATTTTGGAGGATTTCCTTTTAAGACAGAAACAACACCCAGAGACTAACCAAATAAAATTTCCAAAATTTATGTTTTCAGATGTGATGGCAGAAATTATGAACACATAGCAAAAGAGTTTGAAATAAGAGAATTCATAAAAGATAGATAAAACACATAGTATGTACCTGTGAAGAGTAGAGGAAGCACTTAGCTGATACAAGAGCAGTTGAGGAGTCATTCGCTTTCAGATGTGGGTTCATCTGCCAAATCATAAGATTTAGCAGGCAGACCCTTTCCTCTTCTGATAAGTCTTTCATTTCTTTCCTTTTCTCTCTTGTATTTTTCCTTGTATCTTTCAGCCCGGTCAAAATTTGCAGAAGAGAGGTGTTGGCTGAACTTTTGGGAATCATATTTGGATCTTTCCGATTTTGAGGAAAATCGGCCTGAGGAAGCAGTTCTGGGTCTTTCAAACTGTTTACTCTTACACTCAGAAGCAAAATGACCCTTTTTACCACAGTTAAAACATTCCTCATTAGATTTATCCAAAGGAGAGTGTTTGGAGAGAGAAGAGGATGAATTTCTATCAAACTTAGATTTTCCAGAAGAGAGATGAGATTTGGATTTAGAGTGCCTATCCAACATGGCCATTTCATCAGATAATTTATCAGCTGAAGTTTCCTCACATTCATCCTTAGCATCACTAAGATATGCTTCTGAATGATCATTGGGATCTTCTTGACTATTATGGTCAGAGTCAGATGGGTAGGTGATTTTTGGAAAACACTTAGTCTTTTTGAAAGAGTCACTCAGGAGAGCTAGAGAAGAGTTCTTTATAAACTTTTGCAGTTTCGTCTGCTCATAGTTGAAAAGAGTACCATAAAGAACAGTAAGAGGCATATGATCAAGATCCTTGGTTGTCTTTATACAAGTACAGATATTTTCCCAAAAATCGGGAAGACAGTCCATAAATTTGCACAGGACTTCCTCATTGTCATACACTCTACCTAACAGCTTTAAGTCATTAAGAAGACTGTTAAAGCGATTATAGTAGTTGGAGAGAGATTCTCCTTTCTCATAAGAAAAGAGTTCATAATTTCTAACAAGAGCAATCTTTCTGCTCTTTTTAACTTCATTTGTACCTTCATACAAAACACACAGAGTGGACCACATCTCTTTGGCAGTAGAGAGATTTACCAGAGAGTGGTACACTTCATCAGGAAGAGAGAGAGCAATGATAGTTCTAACTTTAGAATCAAGAGACACAAGTCGTTTTTCCTCATCAGTATATTTCTTAGGATTTTTAAGAATGTAACGACCAGTAGCAGCAGATTTTTCTTCATCAGACGAATCATCAGAATTATCTTTTTCCATGGTTTCTTTACCAGGCCTCTGCGTTTCATAGCGAGCCCAAACTCTGGGGATAAAGGGTCCCTCTTGGAGAATGGTTGGATATCTAGTATCCACTCCTTCCATGAACAGCATCATGCGGCTTTTCCACAAAGAGAAGTTGTTAGCATTGAACTTAGGAGGTTTTGAAATGGACCCATTTTCAGAAAAGTTATTTTGAAAAGAGTTTTCAATAGTTGAAGAAGAGGAGGCAGCCATCGCAGATCAAGTTTATGGAATTAAACTTTCTGCTCTGATACCACTTGTTAGTCCCAGATGGCTATAACAAGTATTGTAGAAGGGGGGGGGGGGGGGTTGAATACAATACTTAAAATTTTTACAATTTTAATTCTTTTTATTGAAAATCTTTCAACAAGAATTACACATAGAAAACTTAAGACTGTTGCGGAAAAGAACAGATAAACTATTCTAACAATCTTACACAAAGTATACAACAAAATAACTAAGAACACTTAGAACAAAGCTATAAAGTTTTTCAAGCAAACTGGAAATTCTTGCACTTAGAGAATTCTTCCAGTTTGCGTAGAATATCAAGAGCTCACAGTAATCTTCAAGGTCTCTCAAGATGTGTGTGTTTCAGTATGGAGAGCTCTTCCTTTTATAGTGACAAGGAGTGTGCAAGCATTGAATGCTTGAGACACTTGTCATCTTCACACTTGCTGAGGATGTTGACTTCTGGAAAGTTGTGAAGTCCTTGTCACCTTTTACAAGGTACAGTCAGAAGAGCTCATGCATGAGAAAAGAGCTTTGCATGGAAATGGATAATAAGACAGAAGGTCACTTTATCCATGTAGAAAATATCTTCTCAATTTGTCTTCTTATGTCTCTCAGTTTTGTCTTCTTTTGCTTCTCAAAATCTCTTTCAACAAATGCACCACCGAAGAAAGGTTGTAAGATTTCTTCCAAGACAAAATGAATTTGCTTCTCATTTTGTCTTATTATGTCTCTCACTTTTGTCTCCTTTTGCTTCTCAGATTTTCTTTCAAGAAAAGCACCACCGATGGAAACTTGAGATATGTGACACATCTTTGGAGAAAGCATCTTTGAAGCTTCTTTGAGGTCCCACCGAAATGTCATTTGGGATATGTGACACATCTTTGAGATATGTGACATCATCTTTGAGATATATGACATCATCTTTGGGAAAAGCTTCTTTGAGACTAGGCCGAAATAGAGAGAAGTTTCGGTGGAAATACCACCGAAATTGTGAGAACAATTTCGGTGAACAATGACTTGTATGTTTGAGAAAAGATCTTTCACTTCCACAATGAGAGAATCTTTAATCTTGACTTTGGTTGATCTTTGACTTCACCAAACATTTGATATCTTGTACAAGCCATTACAAAGAACCATGCATCCAAAATTTCTCTAAGTATAAAATGTTTTTCAAAGTATAAAAGGAGATCATGAGGTCATCTTCAAATCTTGATGACCCAACAAATAGGCAAGGTAAATTGAAATTCTCGTTTTCTATTGGAAGATAAGGGATATGCATGGTTTAATTGTAATCCCTACTTCCACACCAAGAAATAGGCATGGTTTAATTGTAATTTCTTGGACATGAGCTGAAATCTAGGATCCTCAGTGATTCGTAGTGGCGCTCTTAAACATGATACTATGACTTACTTAGTGTTCGTCATACTCATGGAATCTCTTATGATTCCCGTCATCGAAAGATGTTATGTGTACGTTATGGAAATTGCGAAAAGGTTACTTTATATGCTTCGTTTACAAATGTGGTTTTCAAAGCTTATAAATGTTTTGATCTTTAAAACGGGATGTTCTCACTAGGCGCAAGCCTAATATTTCCAAAACTAATTTTCTTACCAGATACTAGCATGGGCAAGGAATAAAAGGGATGAGTGAAGAGGGGTACCAGAATCATGCCTTTTGGAGATGAAATGGAGAAGTTAGTTGAATCAAAGATATTTTAGGAGATCACATAGACAACCCTTATAATCTGATCTTGTTTGTTATGTATTAGATTAGTAGGTTGTTTATGATATTTCATTTGTAACTACGAACTTTGGTCACTAATTCTCCATTTATGAATGTAAGTTTTGGAAGATATTGTTGTAGACCTTGCAAATTTAAGGTTTAAATTTATTTGAAATTTTAGGGTGTTTCAGTTTGGTATCAGAGCTATAGTTTAAGTGAACTAGGTATGATCGTAAGATACCTAGACTTAAGCTGAGATGAGTAAGTTATGATTTTTGAGATTTGGGTAGAAATCCTAAGACGGAATGGTCATAGAGTCGACATAAATACGTGAATTAAGAACTATGATGATGGTAACGAGAATTCTTATGTGTAGTATGTTCATAATTTCAATTAGCTATTGTTATTATGAATGTATTGTTACGAAAGCGTACCTGTTTCTGATTGTTATGGCGATTAACGTACGTTAAAGTACGTTTCCTTGTGTTTGGATTGTGTATAGCCATTTCTTATGGTTATCTCTATATGCTGTAACACCCTAAAAATTTGGAACGAGCAACTAACTTTAAAATTCAATAAATTAACCATAATAGATAAAATCATCTCTACAATTCCTTCATCAAACTACCTCGGAGTTAAAACATCTCAATGTCTACCAGAAATAACTAAATCAGGTGTCACTTAATACAATACAAGTTGCTAGTCCAAACAATTGCGGAAGGCTTCACTAATCGAGTCACCTCTCGTGCACTCTACTAGCACTCGCCACTTTACAATGTAGCTAGAGCTACCCCCATCTGAGCCTGTTGCACATGCCGACAAATAAAAAGGGTTAGGCTTACGCCTAGTGAGTTCAAGCATTTTATCATGACTGTATAAAATCATAAATCTAGAGAAGTGTGGCTTTAGTCATGATTTCAAAGGAGTTTACTTTAAATACAAATCATCCATTTTCCAACTCACCCAAATTTCCATTTTAATATCTTTATTATAACATGATTTCGCAAAATAGACTTATTCCCAAGTCAACAAAAAGGGTGTGATAACATTCGATGCTCAAAACGATTAGACTCATAAATATTTACCATTGTTCCGAAACATTCCAAAAGTATGGATGAAACATAGTTCGCAACTCATATACGTTGAAAGCAATTCTCATAAATATAACACCTTACTGAAAACATGGATAAACACAAATACCCGAAACTTACTCTCGGATGAGATATAACCCACAACTTACGTACCATGGAAAACAATCCATTTAAATAATACACGTCACCGAAAACATGAGTAAACAAATACCCAAAACAACACCTTTCGGTGACGGGGGAGACCCGTATACATCGTACGTGACGGAACACTAAAGTGGGTCACTTACTATGTAATAAAATACTCACGTGGATTACTCTCGCAAACCGAGCTCAACCACTCTAGGTCTATTGCTCTCGAGACTAGGGTGCCCCAACTTCAACCACCCCAGGTCTATACATTGGGTTACCAAATCCACAACAACACGTTAAGGATTACACCTTACTGCCCATGAGACGACGCCCGACCCTCCAGGTCCACGCCTTACCTATCATGGGACTCGATGCCTATCCCGTGCTAAGCACATATATGAAATTACACCTTACTGTCCATGAGACGACGCCCGACCATCTAGGTCCGCGCCTTACCTATCATGGATCCTGATGCCTATTCCGTGCTACAAGAGAACTAACATCTCGTAAGCTGGGCTCAATCAGTTCCGACTTCTTGCCCGCGAGACTAAAGGAAACTCAAATGCCTATGGATCCATAGCTAACAAGGTCTAAAACATTACACGACCCCAAATAAATAAGCAAGTGCGTTCAAAACATGCAATTCCCCAATAACGTAAATCATGATCAAAAATCAACTTTGAGCTATCAAAACTGGACAATTGTCCTCAAGACTTCACAAAATCCAATACCGAGCCACAAGCTCAACTGACTCAAAAGATAGTTCATAAAAAATCATAAAATGACATTAAACGTAGTAACACACACCTTTGCCAATAAATACTTTGAATCCTTGAAAACCCGAAATAAAACCTTAGGTTGGGAAACCCTCTTTTCAAAGAGCTCACACACTTACATTTTCAAACCATCCCATGATGTACTAAATGCATATTTCCAAGATATACACAAAATGCATTTTCATAACAAGTAGACTCCATTTGTAACATAAATCCATAACTCATTTTCATATAAGATTTATCTATCACATTTTTCCAAAATATCCAAAAGTTGTGTTTTACAATGTTTACCACAATTAAGACCTCAAAGGGTAAAATCCACCAAATGACTCAACATTAATAATTTTCAGGTAAAACACATAAATGCTTGGAAAATAACATTTTGGCATGTACAAAGTTTTCGCAAAGTAACTTGAACTCACCTTGCTAGATTTAAGCGAAATCTAGAGTTTCTCCAACGTAAGCTCCTTTGATGAAGTTTGCATCCTCAAGCCAAAACCTCCAAAACCTAAATCCATAAGTTTCCAACCATGAATATTCTTATCTAACCATAAAAATCACCATCTAACCAATTTACACCAACAATACCCATTTAAACAAAACCCTAGCTTCATAATCAAAGAGGAGAAGAGATTACCTTAACCACACTTGAATCCACCAACCCAAAGTGCTTCTATAACCACCAAGATGCACCAGAACTCCTAATCTTCAAATGGAGTGGAAAGGTTTGGGTGAAAACCTTAGAAATTGTAGAAATCTTACCAAAACGAAAGTGAGAAGAAGAGTTCTAACCTCCGATCCATAATCCCTTAATAAAAACTGAAAGAGAAGCTTTGGTTTGCATGATTTATGGCTTCAAGAGCTCCAAAAACGATTTAGAGGGTTAGGGTTTCGGTTTGGAAGGGAAAGGGGTGAAATGGGAGAAGTGAGAAGTGATTTGGGGTTGAAAGGGGTTTTAATCAGATTCAGCACCCCGACCGCGACTATGACACCGCGACTATGCCCTGGGCATTGTCGCTGGGCATAGTCGCGACCCGTGTACCACCTTCTGTTTGATTTCTCAATTTGTCCCTCCATCGCGACAATGACACTGCGACAATGACATGGTCATTGTCGCTGGTCATAGTCGCACAAGGCGTACCGAACCCCGAAACTCAACTTTTTCAACGCCAAAACTCCCGATACTCTTAGAGACTTTACGCAATGTCTTCCAAACATAAATCCCACCATTTTCGAGATGCAAAACATTGGGTGGTATTTGTTTACCGAAATTACGGGTGTTACAATCCTCCCAACCTAAAAAAAATGATTTCGTCCTCGAAATCTATATCCTTTACAACCCAAGGGTATCCAATTCAACACCGATTATAATTTATCAGTTCTTAATTGGAATCTAATTTCCCCCACACACAGTCTATCAAGACAAATCCTCGAACAATTGCTTATCAACAAAGTCCCTTCAAGTACACTGTACTTATGTCCGGGAGAACACTCCGACAATTGGAATAATTCTTAGTTAGATGACTTCGGTTGTCTCCCAACCTTAGCTGTTCCATACATCCCGATTTCAATTTCCGACTTTAAGTCAAACCAAGGTTTGTTCGCTAACAAACCCAACGGAATCATCGATTCTGATTATTCCTATCATTAGTTGCCATCTACATCCAACGAGTTCTAATAGACTCCAAGAATCCATCCCAATATCAATCATCAAACCGACAGGTTCTGTAACCATGCACGAAGGTTATTCCGCCAAAACCACTCGTCACAATTGAGCATCTTACGGTTACTACCACCATTACCATCATTCTTTTAAAATCGGACTACAATCCCCTGATTACACCTAGGTGCTTGGCCTCCAATCCAAAAGTCGACACCTAAATGTACTACCTACCTCAACATAGGTTACCGCGGATTTATTCCCTTAAGTACAAAGAGCATCATCCCCTTAACCGACACTATTCAACCTATAGCCACCACATGTGCCCGAACACTCGACTTTTCACAGTTGAGGTTCTATACAACTTACTCTTAATCGGGTTACTTACCTTTCCCAAGGTTCTAATGAGTTCAAGGTTTCCAGTGCATCACTCAATAAATATGCCAATCGACAAAACTTTTCATAGAAATTTTCAACACAAAGATTTTCATATCAAAATAATCGTACGCACAAAACTACTATTATCAATTTGGTAGTTACGTAAAAATGGACACGCTCGTCCAACACATGAGATCATGTTGAAAATTATTTCATTGCAGTTCAGATTTTCAACAAAACGCAAAAGCGTAAATAACAATTTTCGTTAAGATGAACCGCCACGGTTCTAGTATAGATTGACTCATGTCATGCACGTAAAGTAACCGCTCGGCTGTAAACAGGGTGCAACAACAGGTGTGCACGCATTTCAAAAGAAATCCAACGACATTTTGACTCCAAAATTTTTCCTTCTAACCATAAAATGGCATGGAACAAGATTTACCAATCAAAATTTGTGCATGTCAGTTTATTATACAAAACAAGGACACGATTCATAATTACACCTCAATCAAAACACAAAACAACCTGTGCAAGTTCCTTATTCAAGACAAAACCAATACGTTTCCATCATTTGAAATCATCGCCTAAAACATCATGAGAAAATTTCAAATTGGGGTAGACATGCAAGCTTTTAATACTTCTTAGAAATTTCTTGTACTGACACACATGCACCAAATAACCCACACCAAAACTTCAAGAGGTGAAATCCTTTAAATTGATTTCCCAAAATTTCTCATCCGGTCCTATAATGACATTTGAATAAAATGTTTTTGGCAAACTCGCACACAACAATGCGTTTTTCCAAAACATACGAGGAAATAAGTGTTAATAATTTATTGGAACCAAAAAGGGTTCAAACCTATTTTCAAATTCCAAGTTGTACCAACGGTGCGCATAAGTGTTCAAAACATAAGAATTCCACGCATCATAATTTTATACAAACGAGTTTTCTAAAATCTTTATCACGAAGCACTTTCCTCAAAATTTCGTACCAGGAACCTAAAACGTCGATGCTTAACATGTATTTGTCAACAATACTCAAACTACACATTTCCTTCCAACCAAAAAGGTTTTCAATTTTCCAAATTGTTTGGCAAACCAAAATTGACCAACGTCATCAACTTCTACATTTGTGTTTTCAAAATGTAAAGCATTTGCGAACTATGTATGATTTTCCACCACGCCAAAACATCTCCTTTGACCAAACGACCATCATTTATATAACGAGTTAATAAATCACGTTCATGCACGACTCGTTTATCAACGCGTCGAGAACCAATAGTACCAAGCTATGCATATCCCTAAGTCGATATAATGTCTTTACATGAAAATGATAATAAAACATTTAACGGACCAAAAGCGCACTAAGCAAGTTATTATGAAACGTCACCAAAATGTTCTTTCATGCATCACTTAAGCCACGTATAAGTTAATCCATACCCTGAACTATTTGCAACAAAATACTTAATAACACAAACACTTGAAAGAAAAGTTACACGACACCAGAGTTCCAAACTCATCCTTTCTTAGTCGCCTTATGGCATACAATTAACCTTTCTCAATAAAACTCGAGTGGGACCAATGCCCAACATAACTCGTAAACTTTTCACATAAGCAAATAGAGTATGCACATTGTACAATTGTACTCACACGACACGAAACGTCATAACCCAAACTCCATGAAATTCAACAAACTCAATGACTCCAAGTTAACAAAATAGCACCAAACATTGTGCTCTCAAAGTCAAATTGCTAAAAGCAAAATCATGGCTAAATGCCAAATTCCAAAATCCCATTTATGGTAATACCACATAAACAACATCGTTTAACAACTCACATTAAACAAATTCTTCAAAGTAGTTTTACACAGACATCATGAAAAATAACTTTTCGTCCCAACTCTAACATATGTGGAGGAGATCCAATGTTAAAGTCACAAGTCGTAGTTACTTGCCCAACATCTTAAACATCGCATAATATGATTATCGTTATATCCAAAATAATGTTGAACAATGATGAAATAAAGCAAACAAATTCCGGCAGAGTTTGCAACCCCCGTAATAAAATGGTTTCATACACGTTCAAAACCATGATTTGAAATCTTGTGTGTGTGCCAAACATTTCTCAAATTGTTTTAACACAACCCACATAAGAATTTGAAACACAAGAAATAACTGATGCAATTTATTTTCAAAAATAAATTTTGTACATAACTTAGTCGGCACGCAACGTCTCAACTCATACCCTTTCCAAATCCCTCCGGTCCACTATTGTCATCCGAATATTCAAACCTCTTAAGGCAAGTTAGGAAATACATCGATTAACGTTACGGTTTTTTCCTCAAATCAAAGTCGGCCCGATGAGCCTATGGTTCTAGTCCAACCATCAATCTTGACCCAAAACGGTCTACTTAAAGCAAATATCATGCTTATCGTCACTCCATGTGACCAATACTAGAATCGTCCATCTATTCTACGACTACTAGCTTAGAACCTCTTTCACTACCCCAACGATCATCACATTAAAGTAATTCAAGTATTCACATGTACTGGTAGATTCACCATGACACTGGCCAGGTGTCACTATGAACGCACCGTACACGATTATCCTTGTTACTCTCGATGTGATTCTCGTTTCTAACAGTTCCATCAACTTCAAAACATCCTATCTTAAAGTGTCTAACGGTGAATTTCACTCTCTTTTACTTAAACAAACGCTAGTTTGAGTCTAGGTATCCAAAATCAACACCTAAAACTCTCAAACTTATGCTCTGATACCAACTGGTAACACCCTAAAAATTTGGAACGAGCAACTAACTTTAAAATTCAATAAATTAACCATAATAGATAAAATCATCTCTACAATTCCTTCATCAAACTACCTCAGAGTTAAAACATCTCAATGTCTACCAGAAATAACTAAATCAGGTGTCACTTAATACAATACAAGTTGCTAGTCCAAACAATTGCGGAAGGCTTCACTAATCGAGTCACCTCTCGTGCACTCTACTAGCACTCGCCACTTTACAATGTAGCTAGAGGTACCCCATCTGAGCCTGTTGCACATGCCGACAAATAAAAAGGGTTAGGCTTACGCCTAGTGAGTTCAAGCATTTTATCATGACTGTATAAAATCATAAATCTAGAGAAGTGTGGCTTTAGTCATGATTTCAAAGGAGTTTACTTTAAATACAAATCATCCATTTTCCAACTCACCCAAATTTCCATTTTAATATCTTTATTATAACATGATTTCGCAAAATAGACTTATTCCCAAGTCAACAAAAAGGGTGTGATAACATTCGATGCTCAAAACGATTAGACTCATAAATATTTACCATTGTTCCGAAACATTCCAAAAGTATGGATGAAACATAGTTCGCAACTCATATACGTTGAAAGCAATTCTCATAAATATAACACCTTACTGAAAACATGGATAAACACAAATACCCGAAACTTACTCTCAGATGAGATATAACCCACAACTTACGTACCATGGAAAACAATCCATTTAAATAATACACGTCACCGAAAACATGAGTAAAACAAATACCCAAAACAACACCTTTCGGTGACGGGGGAGACCCGTATACATCGTACGTGACGGAACACTAAAGTGGGTCACTTACTATGTAATAAAATACTCACGTGGATTACTCTCGCAAACCGAGCTCAACCACTCTAGGTCTATTGCTCTCGAGACTAGGGTGCCCCAACTTCAACCACCCCAGGTCTATACATTGGGTTACCAAATCCGCAACAACACGTTAAGGATTACACCTTACTGCCCATGAGACGACGCCCGACCCTCCAGGTCCACGCCTTACCTATCATGGGACTCAATGCCTATCCCGTGCTAAGCACATATATGAAATTACACCTTACTGTCCATGAGACGACGCCCGACCATCTAGGTCCGCGCCTTACCTATCATGGATCCTGATGCCTATTCCGTGCTACAAGAGAACTAACATCTCGTAAGCTGGGCTCAATCAGTTCCGACCTCTTGCCCGCGAGACTAAAGGAAACTCAAATGCCTATGGATCCATAGCTAACAAGGTCTAAAACATTACACGACCCCAAATAAATAAGCAAGTGCGTTCAAAACATGCAATTCCCCAATAACGTAAATCATGATCAAAAATCAACTTTGAGCTATCAAAACTGGACAATTGTCCTCAAGACTTCACAAAATCCAATACCGAGCCACAAGCTCAACTGACTCAAAAGATAGTTCATAAAAAATCATAAAATGACATTAAACGTAGTAACACACACCTTTGCCAATAAATACTTTGAATCCTTGAAAACCCGAAATAAAACCTTAGGTTGGGAAACCCTCTTTTCAAAGAACTCACACACTTACATTTTCAAACCATCCCATGATGTACTAAATGCATATTTCCAAGATATACACAAAATGCATTTTCATAACAAGTAGACTCCATTTGTAACATAAATCCATAACTCATTTTCATATAAGATTTATCTATCACATTTTTCCAAAATATCCAAAAGTTGTGTTTTACAATGTTTACCACAATTAAGACCTCAAAGGGTAAAATCCACCAAATGACTCAACATTAATAATTTTCAGGTAAAACACATAATTGCTTGGAAAATAACATTTTGGCATGTACAAAGTTTTCGCAAAGTAACTTGAACTCACCTTGCTAGATTTAAGCGAAATCTAGAGTTTCTCCAACGTAAGCTCCTTTGATGAAGTTTGCATCCTCAAGCCAAAACCTCCAAAACCTAAATCCATAAGTTTCCAACCATGAATATTCTTATCTAACCATAAAAATCACCATCTAACCAATTTACACCAACAATACCCATTTAAACAAAACCCTAGCTTCATAATCAAAGAGGAGAAGAGATTACCTTAACCACACTTGAATCCACCAACCCAAAGTGCTTCTATAACCACCAAGATGCACCAGAACTCCTAATCTTCAAATGGAGTGGAAAGGTTTGGGTGAAAACCTTAGAAATTGTAGAAATCTTACCAAAACGAAAGTGAGAAGAAGAGTTCTAACCTCCGATCCATAATCCCTTAATAAAAACTGAAAGAGAAGCTTTGGTTTGCATGATTTATGGCTTTAAGAGCTCCAAAAACGATTTAGAGGGTTAGGGTTTCGGTTTGGAAGGGAAAGGGGTGAAATGGGAGAAGTGAGAAGTGATTTGGGGTTGAAAGGGGTTTTAATCAGATTCAGCACCCCGACCGCGACTATGACACCGCGACTATGCCCTGGGCATTGTCGCTGGGCATAGTCGCGACCCGTGTACCACCTTCTGTTTGATTTCTCAATTTGTCCCTCCATCGCGACAATGACACTGCGACAATGACATGGTCATTGTCGCTGGTCATAGTCGCACAAGGCGTACCGAACCCCGAAACTCAACTTTTTCAACGCCAAAACTCCCGATACTCTTAGAGACTTTACGCAATGTCTTCCAAACATAAATCCCACCATTTTCGAGATGCAAAACATTGGGTGGTATTTGTTTACCGAAATTACGGGTGTTACATATGCTTAGCAGAACACGATGGTTAATACACCAAATAGACCTCCTACTTCTTCAGAGAACCGTGTGGCAAATGGATCTATGGTGAATCAACCTGAAAGGGGTGGGGCTAACACAAGTCCACCAAAACCACCTATCCTAGGGGAAGGAGGAAGTCAAATTCATTGACCTGATGTCGGTACTTCTAATCCGACGATGAAGGAATCTACTCTGGAGTCACACCTGATGGAAAACATGATGAGAGTCATGAATGCTTTACTGACTCAATAGCAAGAAATATTTCTGAAACTATTAGATGATAGGAATGTTGAATTTCAGGGACGAGCTACGGGTGCTGAAATTGTAATTGCACCTACGAATCCGTTAATGAATGCTAATAAAAGAATGAAGGAAGTTTATGCCAGAAATAAAGCTGAAAAAGTTCAAGTGAGAGAGAAAAGAAAGTGGGAGGATCGATCAGAATCTTCCCAGAAATCGAAACCTTTTGCCAAGAATCCTCGTTTTGAATCCCGTCGAGAACCCAATTTGTATCAGAAATGTAGAAGTAAACATTGTAGTCTGTGTCGAGTATCTTTCAAGTACGGAAAGAGTGGTCATCAAATTGAGAACTGTCCCATTCAAGGACCAACCTGCTTTGAATGTAAGAAGCCTGGTCATTACCGAAGGGATTGCCCAAAGCTAAAGAATAATGGAAATCAAGAGAAGAAACCCAATACCCCAAGACCAACGGGCTGAGCATTTCACATGACGGCGGAAGAAGCTAAAGAATCGGCGGATGTATTTTCTGGTACATTCCTTGTTAATTCTATACATGCGTGTATATTGTTTGATAGTGGTGCCAACTTGTCTTTTGTATTGCAATCTTTTATTTAAAGTTAGCTATGTCAGTCATCATTTTGGAAGATGCCTTAATAGTTGAAATAGCTAATGGGGGTAAAGTCTTAGTTCGGGAAAGACTTGAGGGTTGTACAGTTATGGTAGAATGGAAGGAATTACCAATTGATTTGATCTTAATGGAAATAGGTGGGTTTATAGTTGTTGGTATGGATTGGTTGGTGAACAATTAGGTAGAAATTCTTTGTGCTAAGAAATTAATTAGGATCCCTATGCTCTAAAATGATGTTATACTCATTTATGGGGAAAAGAGAAAAGGGGATGTTCCGTTGGTTTCTATAGCCAAAGCGCGTAAGTGTTTAGTAAAAGGATGTTCATCCTATCTAGCATATGTAGTGGATACTAAAGAGGAAAACAAGCAGGTAGACGAGATAAATGTAGTATATGAATTTCCAAATGTATTTCCTAATGATCTTCCAGGCTTACCACCAGGACGACAAGTAGAATTCAAGATTGATCTTGTTCCAGGAGCGACACCAATTGCACGTGCACCGTACCGATTAGCACCGACTGAAATGAATGAAATGATGTCTCAGCTCCAAGAACTATGAGAAGGGTTTTGTCAGGCCAAGTTCATCACCCTGGGGAGCTCTAGTGTTATTCGTCAAGAAGAAGGATGACACTATGAGAATGTGCATTGTCTACAGAGAATTGAACAAAGTGATCATTAAGAATAAGTATCCACTCCCAAGGATTGATGACTTATTCGATCAACTCCAAGGCACGGGATGTTTTTCAACGATTGACCTAAGGTCGGGTTATCATCAAGTAAGGGTAAGGGATGAAGATGTTCCCAAGACGACGTTCAGAAAACGGTATGGACATTATGAATTTCTAGTGATGCCTTTTAGGTTGACAAATGCTCCTACTGTGTTCATGGATTTAATGAATAGGGTGTGTCGACCTTTCTTAGACAAGTCAGTCATTGTGTTCATAGATGACATACTTGTTTATTCAAAGAATGAATCCGACCATTAATGTCACCTTCGTATAGTCTTCGATGTTCTAAGAAAAGATAAATTGTATGCCAAATTCTCAAAATGTGAATTTTGGTTAAAGGAGGTACAATTTCTCGGTCACGTAATTACTTCTGAAAGAGTCAAGGTGGATCCGGCGAAGATAGAAGCAATGATGAATTGGGAAACACCGAAGAACTCATCGGAGATACGGAGTTTCTTGGGTTTGGCTGGCTATTACCGGAGATTCATAAAGGACTTTTCTAAGATTGCCTGTTCTCTGACAGTTCTAACACGAAAGAATGTAAAGTTTGCATGGACTAAAAAGCAAGAGTCAACTATTCGAACCTTACAAAAGAAATTATGTGAAGCACCTGTTATTGCACTAGCAGAAGGAACAGAAGATTTGGTAGTATATAGTTGTAACAACCAAAAAATAGAACAGGACATACATAGCATTAAATCATTGACATTACAATACTGGGTCCCAAAATTCTCTTTACAATAGTCTCAAACCTTAGGTTGGCGGAAACAACCAATACACAACTGAGAATAATCTAGCTTCTACAAGTGGCACTTGCACTGCTTCTAGCTGCGTCTGTACTCTATCTTGCTATTGCTCACTTACCTGAGCCTCCTACTATTTGCTTACCTGAAAAGGTTTTAGTTTTGAAAAGCGAGGGTTAGACCATGAGGTCTAGTGAGCCCCCTCCATAAACAGTGTACATCAACATTATAAAATCATTTTGTTGGGTCATCACAGATTTGAAGTTGACTCAATTAAACCCTCTTATATACTTAGAATGTTTTTGGATTCTTTTGTGTAACTTGTACTCTTATATCAATTGTTCGGTGAAGTCGAAGATCAACCGAAACCAAGTGCGAAGACTATCTCATTGCGGAAGTGAGAAAATCGGCAGCAAGTTTCTACAAGTTACATCACCACCGACATGCTTGTGCTATCGGTGGACACACATCACCGAATTGAAGAAATTTGATGAGGAGTTCAAGAAGACTTCCAGCGATATGTGTTCAGAAATCGGTGGGAGTTCAAGAAGACTGCACCGAAATATTAAACACTTCGGTGAAACTCTCTCTCTTTCTAAAGAAGTGAGATTTCGAATTGGTGCAATTTTCAATACAGGAGGTCGGCAGCCTTATTCTCTATAGACAAAAGAGAAGATCATTTATTATGAGACAATATCCTATTGTCAGATAAAAGTGGCATTTTGTCATTTTATCTATTCTCAGATAAGGTTTTTTTCTGGTACGACTGTCCTCCTGGTTCCTTGGATAAGTTAAAAAGGAGATATCAGCTTTTCAGAAGTCAACCTCTACTATGAATGGAAGAGTGACAAGTGTCCCATGCATTAAATGATGCATGGACTATAAATAGAGGTGAAGACTCTCCATGCAAATCACGCTTCTGAAGATTACTAAGTGCAAGCTCCTTTCTTACTGAAACTGCATCTTGTGTCTAAGTGTCCAATTTGTTCTAAGTGTTTTTCAGTTTACTTTGTGTTAGATTGTTAGAATAGTTTAACTGTTCTTTTCCGCAACAATCTTCTGGTTTCTATGTGTAATTCTTATTGAAAGATTTTCAATATATTGAATTAAAACTTGTGAAAAATCTAAGTATTGTATTCAACCCCCCCTTCTACAATACTTGCTGAGCCTTTTTGGGACCAACAAGTGGTATCAGAGCGGAAATTTTAATTCATAAACTTGATCCGCAATGGCTGCCTCATCTTCATCCCTAACTGTTGAAAACACTGGTCAAAACAATTTTGCTGAAAATGGTTCCATTTCAAAACCTCCCAAGTTTAATCCTAACAACTTTTCTCTGTGGAAAAGCCGTATGATGCTATTCATGGAAGGAGTGGATACTAGATATCCAACCATTCTCAAGGAGGGACCTATCATCCCGAGAGTTTGGGCTCGCTATGAAAAGCAGAGGCCTGGTAAGGAAACAATTGACAAGTCAAGTGACTCTGATGATTCTGAACCTTCCGACATAGAGAAAGCAAAGACTACTGGTCGTTACATTCTCAAAAACCCAAAGGAATATACTGATGAGGAAAAACGATTGGTGTCTCTGGATTCTCGGCTTAGAGCAATCATTGCTCTCTCACTTCCTGATGAAGTCTATCACTCTCTTGTTAATTTCGGTACTGCTAAAGAGATGTGGACTACTTTGTGTGTACTTTATGAGGGTACAGAGGAAGTGAAGAAAAGCAAAAAGATTGGCCTCATTCGAAAATATGAGCTTTTTGCCTATGAAAAGGGAGAATCTCTTCCAAGCTTTTATAACCGTTTCAACTCTCTCTTAAATGATTTAAAGTTACTAGGTAGAGTTTATGATAATGAGGAAGTTCTATGCAAGTTTATGGATTGTCTTCCTGACTTTTGGGAAAACATTTGCACTTGCATTAAAACTACCAAGGATTTGGAATACAAACTGTTTTGTATGGAACTCTGTTCAACTTTGAACAAACCAAGCTTCATAGGAAAACCATCTTCAAAGAGATAAAAAGCTCTTCAATAGCTCTTATCTGTGAAAGTTCCAAGAAAAGTCAAAATGTTCCTTGTATCACATATCCCTCATCAGACTCTGACACCGAAAATCAGAACAACCGTTCTCACCAAACGGAGGCATATCTGAGTGATGCCGATGATGAAGGTGATGAAATTTCGGTAGACCGAATGTCTGATGAAATGGCTATGATGGCCGGTTTTAAAAATAAATCTCGAAATTTCAACAAACCCAGAAGTTTCAGAAAACCATCCTTTACAAAAATGTCTTCTTCTGATAAGACAAATGAAGAATGTTTCAACTGTGGTAAGAAAGGACACTTTGCAGCTGAGTGCAGAAACAAGCGTGGGTCAAAAGTCAATTCTACGTCCTCTGACAAATATCCTTCCAAAATTGAGAAATCCAAAGATAAATCATATTTCAAGAAAGATTCTCAATCCTCCTCACTCTCTCATCAGGAACGTGCTGAAAAGTACAAAGCTAAGTACAAGAAGGAAAAAGAAAGAAATGAAGGATCTCAAAGGAAAGGAAAAGGATTAATGGCAGAGGCTCATGACTGGGAAGAAGAGGAAACCTCTGACAGTGATTCTCCAAATATGTGCTTTATGGCCATATCAGAAGAGGTGAAAGAAGAAAAGGCAAAGTCTCCAATGGCATTAGTTTCAACTGAATGCTCATCATCATACTCTCAGGTACACCCCTTCAATGACATGACTGATATTGAAAAGATAAATGCTTATGAATCTTTAACTCAAGACTTTTACAATGTCAAAGAAAGCAAGAAAAGAAAATCTGCTCAAGTTAAAAATCTTAAATCTCAACTTGAATCTTTCATGTGTCAACTTGGAAAGTTTGAGATAATCAAAACTGAGCTTGAAAATCTAAAAGTCATAAATCATGAAATTGAAAAGGAGAAGAATAAACTGTTCAAGAAGTTAAAGAAAGAACAGGAAGTTGTCAGAAAATGGACAAATTCTTCAAGGAATCTTAGATCTTTCAAGACCAAATCGGTGGTGATAACAAGTTTGGGTTAGGATATGAAAATTCTATGCTTGAAAAATCTTCCCATGCACTTGTTCCCATCACCGATACATGGGATGATGACTCTGAGTCAAACTCTTGTGATTCCATTTCTTTAAATTCTGCTGATCTTAGTGAAGCCTTAAAATATGGAATGTTTATAAAAGCCAAAGAATCTTCATCAAATCAAAACCATAAAGTGCCAAATTTGAAGGATACTGTTAAACCCATTCATGATGTGTTCAAAGATTTAACCATTGATAACAACTCTTCAAATCTTTCAAAATCTCAAGCGTTCAAAGAAAAACACACCATGGAAAAATCCTTCACCGATTTTGTCCAAAAGGGAAAGACCGAAGTTTTCTCAAGAAAGACCCCTGACCATGGTTCAACCTCAAGAACCGAACTTTTTAGAGGTCCTCGCAATCCACTTTTCGGTCCAAAGATTAAGATTGATATAATTGGAAAGGAAAAAGGAAAAGAACAAAAACCCAAAAGAACTTTCATCTACCGAAAATGTTATAATTGTGGTGATACCTTTCATCTTGCTAAGGACTGCCCAAAGGAAAGAATCGACAGATCCAAACCCAAGGTCTCTCACATTTCTAACCCAAAAGGACCCATTACCAAATGGGTACCTAAGAACTGACTTGATGTTGTCTGTAGGTTTTTGAGCACCAACAAGTTTGGTATTTAGATAGCGGGTGCTCACGTCACATGACTGGAAACAAACATCTTCTTGTAAACTATGTGTCAGAAAAGGGTCATTCTGTAACCTTTGGGGACAACTCCAGAGGTCACACTAAAGGGAATGGAACTCTCACGAATGGAACCCTCACCTTCAATAAAGTGGCATTTGTTGAAGGTCTCATGCATAACCTCCTTAGTATTAGCCAACTGTGTGATCTTGGATACAAAGTTATATTTGAACTGCGTATCTGTACTGTTGTTGACAAGAATATGAAGGTTGTCTTCTCTGGAAGAAGACTAGATAATGTGTATATCATTGATATGAGTCAAAATAACTCTTCAAATGTCTGCTTCGTGTCTGACGATACAGTCAAAAGAAACTGGCTGTGGCATAAACGTTTGTCTCATCTTAACTTCAAAACCCTTCATAAATTATCAAACAAAGAGCTGGTGACTGGCATGCCTAAGTTGAACTTCGTCAAAGAAAAGCTGTGTGATGCATGTGAAAAAGGGAAGCTCACCAAATCTTCTTTCAAAACCAAGAAATGCTCTTCCATCAATCTCCCACTTCAGATGCTGCATATGGATCTATGTGGACCAGTCAACACTCCCAGTCTAGGAGGAAGAAGGTACATTCTTGTTATTGTTGATGAATTCTCTAGATATACTTGGGTGTCTTTTCTCAGGTACAAAATTGATGCAACTGAAGAAATCATCAACTTTGTCAAAAAGAATGAAATTCTGAATGGTCAGCTTGTCAGATCTGTAAGAAGTGACAATGGCACTGAATTCAGAAACAGTGGTTTAGAAGACTTTTTCAATGAGAAAGGAATCTCTCAAAACTTCTCTGCTGTCAGAACTCCATAACAAAATGGTGTTGTGGAAAGAAGAAACAGAACTCTTTGTGAAGCAGCAAGGTCTATGTTGAGTGAAGCAAAACTGCCAACCTATTTTTCGGCCGAAGCTGTCAACACTGCCTGTTTCACTCAAAACAGGTCGGTGATAACAAAAAGACATGAGAAAACCCCGTATGAAGTCTTTCATGGAAGAAAACCAAACATTGGTTTCCTTCATGTCTTTGGCTGTGTGTGCTTTATCCTAAATGACAGGGAAAATCTTGGGAAATTTGATCCTAAGGCAGATGAAGGAATCTTTGTGGGATATTCCTTGACTTCCAAAGCCTACCGAGTTTACAATCTTCGGAGAGAATGCATTGATGAATCTATCCATGTAAAGTGTGATGATTCAAGATCATCTTCCTTGACAAATGATGATGAAGAACTACATAGATGGATATCATCATGCATTGGGGATTCTCCCATTTCAACCTCCACCGATCCACCTTGTACTCCAAATATTTCCTCTGTTCCAAACAATCAAGTTGGGTCGTCTTCTTTATCAACTGAAACCCTCTCTGCCGAAATTGCCCCCACCGAACCCTATCCATCATCCACCGAAATTAACCCCATCACCGAATCTCTTCCTGCCAATAATCCCTCTGACGACCCACCTTCATCACACCCTGCCAACACTCTAGCCCCGAACTTTCCTTCCATTTCAATTATTCCTTCACCGATGCCCCCTGCTCTTAAATGGACTAAAGATCATCCCATTGATCAAATCATCGGTGATCAGCAAGCTGGTGTTCAAACAAGGAGAGGTACCAGCAACATCTGTCTCTATGTGAATTTCCTATCTCTTGTTGAACCTAAAAAGATTGAAGAAGCCCTAAGTGATCCATGTTGGGTTTCGGCCATGCAAGAAGAACTCTCCCAATTTCAAAGAAACAAAGTCTGGAGACTTGTGCCTAGACCTTCAAGGAAAACAATCATCGGCACAAAATGGGTCTTCAGAAACAAAATGGATGAAGATGGTACTGTCATCAGAAACAAAGCCAGACTCGTAGCTCAAGGCTACCGACAGGAAGAGGGCATTGACTATGATGAAACATTTGCTCCTGTTGCCAGACTTGAAGCTATCAGGATCTTTCTTGCTCATGCTGCTCACAAGAACTTCAGGGTATTCCAAATGGATGTGAAAAGTGCTTTTCTGAATGGAGAACTAGCTGAGGAAGTCTATGTGAAGCAACCTCCAGGCTTTGAAGATTCCACACATCCAGACTATGTGTACCGACTTGACAAAGCTCTGTATGGGCTCAAGCAGGCTCCTCGAGCCTGGTATGACACTCTTGCCATCTTTCTACTCAAGCATGGATATACTAGAGGTAAAATTGACAACACTCTCTTCCACAAGCAAACTTCAGGTAATCTCATTCTTGTTCAAATCTATGTGGATGACATTATTTTCGGTGCCACCGATGAGTCTCTGTGTGATGACTTTGCCTCTCTCATGAAAAGTGAATATGAGATGAGCATGATGGGGGAGCTAACTTTTTTCTTAGGTCTTCAAGTGAAGCAAATTTCAGAAGGAATTTTCATAAACCAAAGCAAGTACATTAAAGATCTTCTGAAGAAATTTGTCTTTGAAAACTCCTCCCCCATGAAAACTCCCATGGCACCACCTTTGAAACTTGATACCGATTTAAATGGTGAATCTGTAGATGTTACCCATTATAGGGGCATGATTGGTTCTTTGCTTTATTTAACTGCTAGCAGACCAGATATCATGTTTGCTACTTGTCTGTGTGCCCGTTATCAAGCAAATCCCAAGAAATCTCATTTGGATGCTGTGAAACGGATTTTCAGGTATCTAAAGGGTACCATGCATCTGGGTCTTTGGTATCCCAAAGACTCAGGTTTTGAACTCATGGGGTATTCAGATTCTGCCTTTGCAGGTTCTAAAAATGATAGAAAAAGCACAACAGGCAGTTGTCAATTCCTTGGTGGAAAACTGGTAAGCTGGTCCAGCAAAAAGCAAAATTCAGTCTCAACATCCACTGCCGAGGCTGAATATGTTGCTGCTGGAAGTTGCTGCGCACAGATTCTATGGATGAAAAAACAGTTGAGAGACTACAATCAGTTCTACTCCAAGATACCCATCCTATGTGATAACTCAAGTGCAATTGCAATTGCAAACAATCATGTTCTTCACTCAAGGTCCAAACACATCGATATCCGATATCATTTCATCAGGGACCATATCTCCAAAGGTGACATTGAGCTGCATTTTATTCCAACTAATTTTCAGCTTGCAGATTTGTTTACTAAACCTCTGGATGAGGCCAGATTCACCTTCCTCATCGGTGAACTTGGCATGTTGTACTTAGAATAGGTTCAAAAAAAAAAACCTTTCGGTCTGATAAATTTCGGTGGCAACAAGATCCTTTTTCGGCATGAGCATCTTCAGTGATCTTTTCGGTGATCTGATAATTCTCGGTGGAACCTAGATCCTCTTTCGGCATGAATGCCCCAAGTGATTTGTTTTGGTGACTCATCTCTCGGTGGATCTGCTCGGTGCGCATATCTGCCCTCTTCGGTGTCTCAACGCCTCGGTGGATCTCTTCGGTAAGCATATCCTCACCGATTACATCTCGACATATCTTTCACCACCGATAATCTCTTCATTTCCTCACCGATGTCCACCGAATTCCAATCCTATCCACACGTCACACCTATAACCCTATTTGTGTCAGAACTGTTCACCTCCCCGTTTTTGTGAAACGGCTTCTTGACCACAACTTCCAATGTGGTCATGATTGCTTTTTCTATTTTACTTTATTTTATTTTCTTTTAACCGTTCCCCCTTTTTTTTAAACCCTATAAATACTCGACTCTTTCATTTCCCTATTCCTTTACATTTCCTTCATCTTCTTCTTCGCGTCTCCTCTATAACCTGCAACTTCGTGCTCTTTCGTGCTCTCTCTCTCGATCATCAATGGCGTCCTCCAAGAACAACCCCCCTACGTGTTTTGCCGATCTGAAATTCAACCCATGCAATCACGTTGCAAGATTTGAACCCGACCCCTCTCACCCAGAGTTTAACCATGTAATCAAGTTCTTCACTCGCTCTCCCCTTCTTCATGCCTTCTCCTGTAATCCCAAAATGAGCAAAATGCTCATTGGGAAATTCTGGCTTACCTGTGTGTATGACTCCTCAACTGATGCGATCCACGCATCCATTCTTTCTGAAGACAAGGGTGATCATGACCTCACCTTTGGGGTCGATGATGTTCGCACTGCACTTAAAATCGATGCTTTCGATCCCTATGACGAATGGCATTCCGATACCGTTCTCGAAGATGTCCTTAGTACAACAGGTTACGTGGTCGATGACAACTCCAAAGGCTCCAAAGGTCCTGGAACTCTTCTTCGGAGTCACATGGGTGGTGTATGGAACTTCTTCTTTGCCCATGTGATCCACTGCCTCTCCCGAAAGACAAGCGGCCACGATCAATCCCCTTCATACATCACCAAACTTGCCCATGCCCTAATTTTTCAACGCCGAGTTGATTTCGCCAAGTACTTCTTCACCGAATTGGTGGAAGTGATCTCACTTCCAAAGAAGTGTCACGTTGCCTACCCCCGATTCATCTCAATGATCATCACTCACAAACTTGGAAAAGCTCTGGACAAAGACCGCAAGTCCCACACTCCCCGATTCACTTATGACTGGTCTCCACCGATCGTCGGCGGCAAGACTCTCAACGTCGGTGTTCTCGACACCGATCGTCCTTTACGTCGAGGTATGATCACTTTAGCCATCTCTCCAGAACTTCAATGGGGTGATTCTGAAATTCCAGGGTTTCAACACCCCGATATCCCCGAGGTCCTTCCTGCTGTTGTGACCTCTTCCCTACGTCCCAGAGTAAAGTCGGTCGGCGCGAAGAAGAAATCGGCCACCGACACCTCCGCCGCTGCTTCCAGGACCATGACACCGATTAACCCATCAGTGGCTTCCCCGGTCCAAAAACCTTCTAAGCAGAGGCACTCTTCGTCTCCCCCAAAGATTCGTCTAAAGAGATCTCGAGGAAATGTCCGTGAGCCATCCCCTTCCAAATCATTTTTGTTCACCACCGACCATTTGATTATCCCTAAGCCATCTCTAAATTTACCTCCTCCAACTCATTCTTTGAGTGATCATGTAGACTCTCCCACCGACATTCTAGACTCTCCCGCCGAAAGTCTGGACCATGTACTGCACGGCCTTTCACCCGGTCACTTCTTGATCGATGATGATGCACAACCCGATCCTCCCCATGATTTCTTTGCAGGTCTCTTTGACGACACTGGTTCTCCCCGAACCTCCCCGTTGGTCGGAGCAATCCCCATTGAGTCCTCATCCCCCTCACCGACAGAGTCACCTTTGAACCAGACTTCTCCCCGAAGTTCTCCCCTGGTTCAAACTCCCCAAAGATCGCCTACGCCACACCGATCACCCTCCCCGGGTCGGCATTCACACCGACGAACTCCCTCTCCGCCACCGAGACCACTATTCCCCGATGAAATGCTATATCCCGGCAACATTCCCATTTCGGCGGAGGATCCCCATCGCATCCGCTACATAGTTACTGGGGATGTCGGGGGTGAAACCACTGTTCAAGCACCCTCTTTGATTGAAGACTTACAAGAAAGTGCTCGACAATGTCGGCTTGTCGGCACCCAATTTGAATCTTTCAAACAGGCCACTCTTGCAATGATTGCCATGACGAGTTCCCGAATGTCCACTATCGAATCTCGCCTGCCGCAGACTCTTTCAGATGCTATTGCCGATGCTATACGGCCCCTTACCACCGACATCAACTCTTTGGTTTCCAAGGTGGAATCTTTGTCCAGATCTCATGGGGATCTTGCTTTCTCCTTTGGTGCTTTCAAGGCATCCTCCAACGTCAAAGATTCTGAACTTCAGAGGATGCTTCAAGAAGCTAAGTCTCATCACGACTTCAGCCAGGCCACTGCCGACTCCCTTCGTGACATTCATGCCAACCTTCCAGAATTCGGCCAACTGGAGATGGATCTCGGTGACTTCACCATGGTTTCTGAAGAGGTACCGAAACAACTCTCTTTTCTTCATAAGAAATTCGACTACATTTTCAGACAGCTGGGTATGAAGATTCTGGCTGGTGCTGAGGGGGAGAAAAAGACAACCCAACCCAAGTTGCCATCTCTTAGACAGTCGGTCATCCCCAAGCCTCCATCTTCCACCGATGACATCCCTAAAACCACCGAAACGCACGCTGAAACCGCCGACATTAAGGGGGAGCAACTCTCTAAAGAAAAAGAGTTGGACTTGGAAGACAAAGCAACATCTGAGGGGGAGCAACTTTCTACGGCCGAAACAGACAAGGGAAAGAAAAGTCTTAATGCCGAACAATTGGCCGAACAAGAAAGAATAGAGAAAGAAAGGATGAAGTATGGGACTCGTCCCACCGATGCAGACAAACTCAAACTTAAACCTCCTTCATCACATCTGCAGGAACCCAATCTCGGACTGACTCCTCAAGAAATTGAGGAAGCCAGATTAGCCCAAAAAGCCCTTGATGATTCCAAGGCCCTCTCTTTAAAAGTTGCAGAGGAAGAAGCCAAGAAAGCCAAGTCCACCGATGCCGGATTGATCAAGGGCTTTATCCTATGGTCAGATAAAAGTGGCATTTTGTCATTTTATCTATTCTCAGATAAGGTCTTTTTCTGGTACGACTGTCCTCCTGGTTCCTTGGATAAGTTAAAAAGGAGATATCAGCTTTTCAGAAGTCAACCTCTACTATGAATGGAAGAGTGACAAGTGTCCCATGCATTAAATGATGCATGGACTATAAATAGAGGTGAAGACTCTCCATGCAAATCACGCTTCTGAAGATTACTAAGTGCAAGCTCCTTTCTTACTGAAACTGCATCTTGTGTCTAAGTGTCCAATTTGTTCTAAGTGTTTTTCAGTTTACTTTGTGTTAGATTGTTAGAATAGTTTAACTGCTCTTTTCCGCAACAATCTTCTGGTTTCTATGTGTAATTCTTATTGAAAGATTTTCAATATATTGAATTAAAACTTGTGAAAAATCTAAGTATTGTATTTAACCCCCCCTTCTACAATACTTGCTGAGCCTTTTTGGGACCAACACATTTTACAAAACTCTTAACGTTTTCCACATAAGCATCAAACATGGTGCTGCACAGTGTTTAAGGATCACACCGCTAATCGCGATCGGGGCCCAAGCAGACTCCCCTCTCGCCTCATATCGGGGCCCAAGCAGACTCCCCTCTATCCGAGTAGGAAGGAAACGAATTCCCTCCTACAAGCTTCTCACATATCCGAGTAGGAAGGAAATGAATTCCCTCCTACAAGCTCATCACAATGCCCAAGGGATCATCGGATCCCGAGGTTCTCAGATCCCACTGTGCAGACCGGCTTCACATAACATACACATAGCATAACGTAAATCACAAGCGTGAAATCATTGCACATCATTTCATATTGCTAAAAGTCGTCCTTTAAAATAAAGCGTACATTTCATGGAGAACATGCGTCACAGTTGTAAAACCAGTTTATGCTCGTAAACGAACCATAATCAGTAAAACATTCAACTTTCATTTAAGTAAAGATCATGTAAAATAACATGGCATTTCTACATAATCGTTTCCTTTGGAAAACACGTAAAATCGCGTATTTTTGTTAGAAAAACTCACCTGATGCGTTTACTTTCCTTCCCTACTCTGTTCCTGACTTCCAATCGATTTACCTGAGAAATGAATAAAGTACCATTGCTCAGATCCTAGACCAGCTTTCCGGACACCACCCAGACTTTACTTTCCAGAACCTGCATACTTACCGGAACCACTACTTACCGGGTCTCCCACTTACCGGAACTACTACTTACCGGGTCTCACACTTACCGGAACTACTACTTACCGGATCATTCAACTTACCGGGTAATCAGCTTACCGGGTAATTAACTTACTGGAACTACTACTTACCGGAAACTACCGGATTGATACACCCGGTATCCCTCACTTCCGGATACACCATCCGGTAACCTGCATCTGGGCTACTTACCGGGTACGGGTCTGATGACCGAAACGATGCCAAAATCCAAGGAAAACCCAACTAAGCTTGATTTCTCAATGACAACAGGCATTTATTACAACATCTAACTCTTTAATAATCGTTCCATGGCTGATTACACACATAGATGATGCTTAATCCCCACTTAGAATATCATTTACAACTTATAACCAAAACCCTCAATTAGACCAACAATCCAGAAAACATAGGAATTTGAGAGTAAGGATTACCTGATAAGAATGTAGGATCAAACCCCAAATCCACCTTCTCTTCCAATTTTTATTATTTAAGCTCTTCTTCTCCAATTTGCACTTGAACCCCAAGAATCTCTTTCTCTTCTCTCTATTCTCTCCTTCTCTTCTTTTTCTCAACCGCCATCCATAGGGATGAAATGGATTCTCTAGGGTTTTGACCCAATTTGTATCTTTCATAAATTGCTAAAAGGCCCCTTAACTTAACTTTAAATTCTTAGACTTTAGCCACTAAACTTTCAATACATACAAGAAATTTGGGTTGTTACAACACTCCCCCCGTAAAAGAATTTCGTCCCCAGAATTCCTCATTGGGAAAAGATGCGGGTATTTTGCCCACACCAAAACTGACACTTCCCCAAGGTAATGCCACTTCTGACTCAGTCAACCACCTCATTAAATTCGAAACATGGAATATTGGGTGCATTCCCTTCAGTTCTTACGGTACTCTAACTCGAAGACTACTGTTCCTACTCGATCGATCTTGACAACAGTAGATTAAATAAGGCTTCTCATGCATCTTTACTTCCTTTAAGGGGGAACTTGGCTGAATCCCCTGCCACAACACGAGATTCTTTTACCAAGAAACAATCACTCACTTGACAGCTTGGCACAAGGCCAACCCTGTACATCCCGGCAACTCACAACCCAGAGTTCCTTCATCGTATTACAAGAAATTCTAGATTACTTCTCCCAACCAACAATCGTCTATGCGTATAACCTTTCCCTTTCTTGGACCACCTCGACCACAGTTCGTCAACCATCTCTCACATCCTCACCACTTCACCACTCCATGCCTATACGTAACTATGAGTAGGAACCTCCAAACCCATCGTTGAAGTGTTCACCTACTCGAATTAAACTTACCCTGAAACTCATCAATTCCTCACTGATTGCCACGTTCATTCAGTCATACAAAACATAACTCCGATTATCCTCACTCAACTGGGAGGAGTAACCATGGTCACACCATACTATTCTCACTAGCTTAATCACTGCACGACCAATTCGTTTATACATTTCTCTCAAAGTCACTAACCTAACTCATTCAGTTGTCTTATCCACTTCTTTCCTACACAAAATCATACACAATTCCCTTCTTCAAAACTCTTTCCAAAGGTTCACACACTTACCGACGACAATCTACACACACTACTCCACCTCTCGGTGTTACTGTCAAGCTTCCTACTTCCAACCTACTCACTTATTCCGACATACGATCTCCACCTCCCCACGTTAGCGTGGAGCACCGCCCACCAAACATTACTTGCCCCTCTCTCCCGACCTTTCCACATGCTGATAACACTTTCTCATTACTATACATATCCAAACAGTTGCACTATGATTCTAACCTACGGCATTCAACCAAGTCGTCTTGAAACGACACCAGTGTTCGACGTCACTACACATTCTTAAATCTCCAACTTTTAATTTTTCGGACAATTCTTTAACACATAAGAAGCAACTCACATTCTTTAAAGTTTTCGCATCTACTACACCACATTTTGACTAACAAACCATCATCTTCTTTAAACTTCCAATGATCCCAAAATATACCTACTTAACGACTCTTACAATAAAAAACACTTGGTTTCTCCTTTGGGTAGCTACCCACCATCACTCCGTCATGCTATCCCGAACATAATCATATCACAACGTCACTTACACCCTACGTGCTCCAACAACCTGGTTAACAAATCGCACACCTCATCCGAAACCCTCAAAAAGGCTTCTATCTGATGCTTCCTCTCTCCCTAATATCACATCACTATGACACTAGCTGGCACATTTAGCTTGACAAATACTGTCACTACACATCCGTACATTCTTTGCCCATAACGTCACACTGCAGACCAGATCTCTCATGGTCATTCACACAATTCGAACTTGCCTTCATATCCTCCCGTATACATAATCGAGTCTGTCTCGCTACTTAGTCCTTTCCCAACTTGTTGAACTATATCTCACGAGTTCTCAATTAGCTCAAACACAAACATTCTAGTTAGCTCTTTACGATCCGAGCCCTTACATAAGCAGGACACAGTCCCTCACTGAACGATAAAAATCTACACACTCACTTCGCTCATGCTACATCCCTTATCCTTCTACGAACCCCTCATACTTCGTAAATAGAACGCTTATCCAAGACATCAGTCTCTCATCACTTAACACCCCTACAAGGTGCGCTAACAACTTTCAACCTCCTGGTTTAAGTTTTCGGCCTCGGCCACCTTACATAGTGGCTGACTTCGACCGCAACAGTCAACCTGTGGATACTTTCTTAACCTATTCTTTAACATGGGTCCCTTATGGAACCTAATTCTTCCAACATATCCCTTATGGAACCTAATTCTTCCAACATATCATAATCTACTTCATAATCTGTCTCTCTCCTTTCAAAACTTACTCATGTAACATCAATATTACAAGTCCACCTCAAAACTCATATCCCATGCCATGGACATTTCATTCTGCCTCACCACACTACTTATAACAAGTTGCTAAAACTAACACCTTGATGACTTCTAGTCCTTCCTCCGGACGCAACCGTCCCTTGACAACCGTATTTCCAGTTACCGAACAAGGGTACAGACCCTCATACAATCGACACTATGATCCACTTCCGACTCTTCCAATGTCCAACTCTCCTCTTAATCACATATACCAAACTACAAACATTCTCCCCTGATTTGTCCAACACCTTTCCACTCTCGGAGTTCTTCCTTAGCTTATAATGTAATACTCTACGACCTAGTGAGTTCATAGCCTTCATGCATGACAACGCGGTAAATAAATCATTTCGCACATTTTATCATTTTAAAATAAACAACACATGGAACTAGCTTGGGTACACACGACCCCATTACTCTTATAACTTCAATGCCCTGCACAACGATTCGAGAATCGTTTGCATGCATCTTCCTGTGAACCTTAATCTTACTCATTCCGAACGATGTTATTACGACAGTAATTGTAATACCCCGGATAAGTTCGTTAGTTAAAATCCATTTTTCCGTTAAATTTAGTTAACCTTAAAGTTGGATGTTAGGGTAAGTTTGGGTAAATTATTAAGTTAAGGGTACTTCGGTTATTATTGAATACGTTAGGGTCTAAAAGGGTAATTATGGTTGATAATATCTGAATTAAGAGTACAGATGTCTTCATAATAATAAAACTCAGATTTAAGGTGTGTGTGTGTTGAGAGCAAAAAGAAGAAGAAAGAAAGGAGAAAGATGGGTAAAGGCTCAAATTGGAGTTATTGAAGCTGATTAAGGTATGTTTCTAGTACAATTTACGTTTATAATGGTTAGTAGAAAGTATCTATCGGATTAGAATCATCACATCTAGTCTGGGGTTGAATTCTGTCGGATTTCTGGGCAAAATGGACCAAACTGACAGTAGTTTCCGGATAGATTGAATGTGTCCGGGTAGTTCTTGGGTGGTGTCCGGGTAATTTATTGATAGTGTCCGGATAATTTGTTTGATGATTTCCAGATGATTTAGATACCGGATGGCATCCGGATTCCTTTGGTGTCCGGATCCCTTATGTTATCTGGATAAATTGTGTTGTCCGGATTCTTTATGCTGTCCGGAAAGTTTATGATTGTCCGGGTAGTTTGAGGTTTCCGGATAACTTGGCTGTTTGGTCAATTTTGAGGATAAGAGTTATGTAGATGTATCTAGAGTCCATAACCTGCTAGTAAGTTTTATACATAAGTTGGTAAGGAGATATTTGTATATACATGGTTTCAGATTCTGAGAATTTTGGATAAAGGATCGGATAGCTCGGAGAAAGGCTTGGAAGCGTATTATAAGCATTCAATGTGAGTTTTTCTTTAAAAACATTTTCGAACTGGGATATATATATATATATGTGTGTGTGTATATATATATATATATATGAGATGGTTATGTGGTAGGAAAATGATTATGTGTATATAAATGACAATATGATATATTGAGATATATATTGTATTTATATGAGTAATTCACTACACGAGTATATGTTAGCCGAATTATTAGTCGGCGGAGTTGTAAGGAAATGCAACGGAGCTGTATGGAATTGCAGTGGAGCTGTAGGAAATTGCAGTGGGGCTGTATGTGATTGCAGCGGAGTCGACTGTATTTTGGTACAGTAACGATAATTAGTTGACTTGCTACCAACTAATCTGGCCATGAGAACGAGAATGAGGAGAATTACACGGTGCACGAATCATGATGTGGTATTTGTATACTTCTGGTATATGGGTGTTTAGACGAAAGGTTTATATAAACTATTTTGATACATAGCATTATGTGAAATGGTTTTATAACGATTTTGAAATGACAGGGATTATCTCACTAGACCGTTGGTCTAACCCTCATTTTCCTTTCAAAAATATGTATTCCAGGTCAAGGATTTGATAGCGGCAAAGGAAAGAATAAGGTGTAGGCTTCCTCCGTTGATCGATGTTGTTTAAGAATCTTTAATATATTTTGTAGTTTCAAGACTTTTGAGACCGAACTTGGCTTGTTATGTAACTTTTGTTGTAAATCAATGATATGAATGCATGTTATGTTATATGATGTATGTTATGGGATTTGGGTTGTTACAAATGGTATCAGAGCCTTAGTTTAAGGGATTTAGGTATTTGTATCTGTACCTAGACTTAAACTGCATGTGAAGTAGGATGTCCCTATTATTGTAGAACCTTGGGATATTAAGTATAAAAGGTGGAAGGAACATCATGTAAGGTAATTTCAGATTACACCTGGCCAATGTAATTGTGATCTTACAGGTACATGTTTGAACTGGAATACCTTGTTATATGGGGTATGTGCTTATGTGTGTATTAATTTTGTTTGAATCTACAGAATGGCAAGTGGTACTAGACGAAAGAACCGAGGAGGAGGAAATCCGAATAGTACTAATCCGTCGATAGGAACATTGGACAGGGGAGGCAGAACTGGGGGCAGAGTCGGGGGTAGAACCGGGGGTAGAGCTGGAGGTCGAGCCGGAGGCAAAGTCCAGCCACATGGTACAGAGTTTGTTACCAGGGATGATCTAATGGCAGAAATGGGAAGATTGCAGGCTAGCATATAAACAATGTTTGATCGAAACCGTCATAATAAAACTGGAATACCGGATCCCGGACCGGAAGATGAAATGCTAATCACACCGACTGTTGTACCAGTACAAAGGAGGTGCGACTACAAAATGTTTTTGAGCTGTAGACCTCCCACCTACTCAGGAGACAGGGATCCCGTGAAAGCAATGAGATGGATGAAGGAAATAGAAGCTATTTTCAAGACAAGCAAGTGTGCAGATGAAGATAGGGTATTGTACGGGGCAGTAATGTTAAAAGGGGATGCTTTGTATTGGTGGGAATCTTTTATTCATTCTAAAGGATCTGATGTTTATTCTACCCTCTCTTGGGAAGAATTTGTAATAGCCTACAGGAATGCATTTTGTCCCCAAGCAGCCGTCAAACAACTGGAAGGAGAATTTATGAACTTACAACAAGGAAACTTATCCGTTCGAGACTACACCGCTAGCTTTCTGGAGAAGTCTCGCTTTGCGGAATACTATGTTGCCACGGAGGCAATGAAGACGGAAAGGTTTATCTTCGGGTTAAATTCAGAAGTCAGAAAGTTAGTGACTGCAACAGGACCTGATAACTTCTCAGCCGTAGTAGATGCCGCGGAAAATGTGGAACGAAATATTAAGAGAGATACTAGCGATAAGAGTGCTGGGAAAAGAAAATCGGAAGAGATGACGCATGATCCAACGAAGTACGAAATTCAGAGGTTCGATAGGCACCTACCTTTTAGATCAAATGAGAAACTATGTCCAAAATGTAACCGCGCACATCAAGGAAATTGTTATGTTGATCCTAGAAGTTGTTACAAGTGTGGAAGGGCTGGACATGTCGCTAAGAATTGTCGCGCAAACTGATTATGTTTCGTTTGCAATTCCCCGGATTATATTCAGTCAGATTGTCTGCAAGGGAAAGCACAGCAGGGTAGTATGACGGTGAGACCAACGGGTGTTAGGCCGGGAGAGATACAAGGGTCTGAGGAACCGAAAGCAAAGGGTCGAGTCTTTCAAATGATAACACAAGAAGAGGAGGAAATTCCGGATGAGGTTACAGGTATATTTCAAATAAACTCTATACATGCTAAGGTATTATCCGACTTCGGTGTAAAATGGTTATTGGTATTTCTGTGCTTTTGTTGCTTATCTGTGTTAGAGACATAGGTGGGTGTGGGGTGTCTATGCAGTTAGTTCCTATAGTTTTGATTGAGTTCGAAGTAGTAGTGATAAGTATTCATGTCTTTTCACTTAACCGAATTCCGGGACGAAATTCTTTTAAGGGGGAGATGATGTAATACCCCGTATAAGTTTGTTAGTTAAAATCCCTTTTTCCGTTAAATTTAGTTAACCTTAAAGTTGGATGTTAGGGTAAGTTTGGGTAAATTATTAAGTTAAGGGTACTTCGGTTATTATTGAATAGGTTAGGGTCTAAAAGGGTAATTATGGTTGATAATATCTGAATTAAGAGTACAGATGTCTTCATAAGAACAAAACTCAGATTTAAGGTGTGTGTGTGTGTTGAGAGCAAAAAGAAGAAGAAAGAAAGGAGAAAGAAGGGTAAAGGCTCAAATTGGAGTTATTGAAGCTCATTAAGGTATGTTTCTAGTACAATTTATGTTTATAATGGTTAGTAGGAAGTATCTATCGGATTAGAATCATCACATCTAGTCTGGGGTTGAATTCTGTCGGATTTCTGGGCAAAATGGACCAAACTGACAGTAGTTTCCGGATAGATTGAATGTGTCCGGGTAGTTCTTGGGTGGTGTCCGGGTAATTTATTGATAGTGTCCGGATAATTTGTTTGATGATTTCCGGATGATTTAGATACCGGATGGCATCCGGATTCCTTTGGTGTCCGGATCCCTTATGTTATCCAGATAAATTGTGTTGTCCGGATTCTTTATGCTGTCCGAAAAGTTCATGATTGTCCGTGTAGTTTGAGGTTTCCGGATAACTTGGCTGTTTGGTCAATTTTGAGGATAAGAGTTATGTAGATGTATCTAGAGTCCATAACCTGCTAGTAAGTTTTATACATAAGTTGGTAAGGAGATATTTGTATATACATGGTTTCAGATTCTGAGAATATTGGATAAAGGATCGGATAGCTCGGAGAAAGGCTTGGAAGCGTATTATAAGCATTCAATGTGAGTTTTTCTTTAAAAACATTTTCGAACTGGGATATATATATATATATATATATATATGTGTGTATATATATATATATATATATGAGATGGTTATGTGGTAGGAATATGATTATGTGTATATAAATGACAATATGATATATTGAGATATATATTGTATTTATATGAGTAATTGACTACACGAGTATATGTTAGCCGAATTATTAGTCGGCGGAGTTGTAAGGAAATGCAACAGAGCTGTATGGAATTGCAGTGGAGCTGTAGGAAATTGCAGTGGGGCTGTATGTGATTGCAGCGGAGTCGACTGTATTTTGGTACAGTGACGATAATTAGTTGGCTTGCTACCAACTAATTTGGCCATGAGAACGAGAATGAGGAGAATTACACGGTGCACGAATCATGATGTGGTATTTGTATACTTCTGGTATATGGGTGTTTAGACAAAAGGTTTATATAAACTATTTTGATACACAACATTATGTGAAATGGTTTTATAACGATTTTGAAATGACAGGGATTATCTCACTAGACCGTTGGTCTAACCCTCATTTTCCTTTCAAAAATATGTATTCCAGGTCAAGGATTTGATAGCGGCAAAGGAAAGAATAAGGTGTAGGCTGCCTCCGTTGATCGATGTTGTTTAAGAAGCTTTAATATATTTTGTAGTTTCAAGACTTTTGAGACCGAACTTGGCTTGTTATGTAACTTTTGTTGTAAATCAATGATATGAATGCATGTTATGTTATATGATGTATGTTATGGGATTTGGGTTGTTACAGTAATACATTGACTGAAAATCCTTTCATACGACACAATTCTGAAAGAAATTACCGACACCAAGTAAACCAGTCGGTTCTGACACTCATTTATATGATATCAACAGGTCAATACTCGTTTTGATTGTAAAAGTTTTGCTGGCAAACGTTTTCTTGACCTTTTTGTAACAATTTAACTTATCATGAAAAGTGTGAAATACTTTGCACATCGTTAAGCTCAAAATTTCATTGTGCAATGTGAATGAAATCAACTTTTCTTTAAACATACGCTTGCACATTCTGACTCATTTTCAATCAAAATTGACATTTACATATTTACTTTAAATCGTGAAAATTTCATGTTACGTAAAAGAATGCCATGCATTAGACTCTACTTACAATTGAAGGCTACTCACTCAAACAAGGTCAACCGCTTCACTCACGCAGCTTATCCTTGACACTCTACCTTCGACCAATGGTCGCCCTCTCGGTCACGTAATAACTTGTTGTACATGCGTTCCACATCTCACTTACTCAATCATTTCATACTATTTTCATTTTGATCAACTATCTCACTTTCTATTTCTACATGCTTTCACTTCACTATAGGTATCTTATTTCATTTACCCTGCCATTGAAAAGCTCGACTAAGAAGTTAGAGCTCCATTGACATTTTCAAGATTTCGACACTGTCTTTCCTTAACATCCCAACTGATCTACCTCACGATTTCTACAACTGGGACTCAACAGAACCAGGAATCTTACTCAAACGCAATCATTCATTCTCTTCGAATCCACGGAGATCTATCTCTAGACGACTCATATCGTTCCAAACAACATTTCTTCTTTACGATGTATACATACATCCCATCATAAAAGATCTCTTACGATACTTCCCATATAATGGGTCTCCATCTATCCCTCAGGGATCTAGCTGACATTCTAGACTACTGGAACACGACATAGAAATTAACTTAAGACTAAAACTTCGAAATAATAAGGCAGATTAAGCACATACATGTACCTGTAAGTTCGCAATTACACTGGCCAGGTGTAGTCTCAAACTTACCTCACATGACAGTCCTCAGTACCCTATTAGTCCTATTTCTACAATAGTGTCCGTCTAACGCATTTCCTGTATCTATAATAGTGCCCTCCTAACGCATTTCCTGATTCTTAGTTGTGATTTCTACTCCAAAGTTTAAGTTTAGGCCCGTCCGGTCACTTAAATCCCTTAAACTATGGCTCTGATACCATTTGTAACAGCCCAAAAATAGAACATGACATACATAGCATTAAATCATAGACATTACAATACTGGGTCCCAAAATTCTCTTTACAATAGTGTCAAACCTTAGGTTGGCGGAAACAACCTATACACAACTGAGAATAATCTAGCTTCTACAAGTGGAACTTGCACTGCTTCTAGCTGCATCTGTACTCTATCTTGCTCTTGCTCACTTACCTGAGCCTCCTACTATTTGCTTACCTGAAAAGGTTTTAGTTTTGAAAAGCAAGGGTTAGACCATGAGGTCTAGTGAGTCCCTTCCATAAACAGTGTACATCAACATTATAAAATCATTTTATAAAACTCTTAACATTTTCCACATAAGCATCAAACATGGTGCTGCACAGTGTTTAAGGATCACATCGCTAATCGCGATCGGGGCCCAAGCAGACTCCCCTCTCGCCTCATATCGGGGCCCAAACAGACTCCCCTCTATCCGAGTAGGAAGGAAACGAATTCCCTCCTACAAGCTTCTCACATATCCAAGTAGGAAGGAAATGAATTCCCTCCTACAAGCTCATCATAATGCCCAAGGGATCATCGGATCCCGAGGTTCTCAGATCCCACTATGCAGACCGACTTCACATAACATACACATAGCATAACGTAAATCACAAGCGTGAAATATTTGCACATCATTTCATATTGCTAAAAGTCGTCCTTTAAAATAAAGCGTACATTTCATGGAGAACATGCATCACAGTTGTAAAACCAGTTCATGCTCATAAACGAACCATACTCAATAAAACATTCAACTTTCATTTAAGTAAAGATCATGTAAAATAACATGGCATTTCTACATAATCGCTTCCTTTGGAAAACACGTAAAATCTCGTATTTTAGTTAGAAAAACTCACCTGGTGCGTTTACTTTCCTTCCCTACTCTGTTCCTGACTTCCAATCGATTTACCTGAGAAATGAAGAAAATACCTGAGAGACGGGTTTACACCCCCCTAAATCTAACCGCACGTGTACGGGTCGAAATCAAGTAATAGTACAAAAGTACGAGTATCGAACACAGAAAACTAGGAACTAAGTATCACAATGATTATAAGATCTATTAACTGAACGGTCGCAATTTTGAGTTGTTGGTTTTAAATTAATTAATTGAAAGAAAACAAATCACAAACGGGACAATAAACAACTTGAGAACTTCAAATAGAGAAAACAGTTGAGGGTTGGAAATCCTAAGGTTTTCACTTACAAACAATTGACTAAAAACAGTTACCAGTTATTCCATATAATGAATACCCAATCTCTAAAATTACCGTTGTTCTTTCTCAAGCAAACAACGGGTTTTATCATGAAAAACACAAGTTTTATCTCTCGATCTCACCTATGGAATTCAAAACACATTAAAATCGAGATTGTAATGGGACTAAGGCTTACTTGGTATATCTCTATCCAATTTCTCACCTTAGGCATGCAAATTCTAGTTCTAGTTAACAATTAATTCTCTCAAATTTAACTGAAAACAAACAAAACAATTGAAAGTTGGCCAAACCCACAAAAGCATTCAAATCCAATTCACATGCTTCATTAAAAATAGGAAAAACTGATAAAAGTCTCAAGTCACATGTTCATACGCTTTAAACCAAATTCATTCCAACCCCCAACATCTAAAGATTAGTTCATGTTGGTGGTGGACAAAACAAAAGAAAAGGGAAGAAAACTGGTGTGTGTAAACATAATAAACGTAGACGTGATGAATGTGATGATGGACTCCCTTCTCTCGCCTCTAATCCAATTATCTTCGTGAACTCCTCCTTGATTAATCCTCTGTCGTGGCTCCAAAGTCTCCGAAAAGCCTCTGAAAATCGCCCCTAAGCTGCTGGCCGTCGTCATGTGTGAATGATAACCTAAAATCCGAAAACACCAAAATATAAAACTGGAACAGAGGGTTGCGCGGTTTAGGCCGCGACTTGTAAACCGCGCAGGAAACCGCACGGTTTCCTGAGGTGCGTGGGTCAGTTTCTGGTTCGTGGATCTGGGTCCTGGGTCGGCACGGGTCTTGGGCTTGGATCTCGGGCTTCCGTTGGCTTCGTTTTGTACTCGTTTTGGGCTCTTTTCCGCTTCTTTTCTCGATGATTGCCGCCTTTTAGATTACCTGCACATTTCACTCGATAAAACATAAAATTCCGCCTTTTTGCTAGAACACAAGCCAATCTCATTGGTTTGAGGACCGAAAATAACGCCAAAAAGTGGAGTTATCAACAACCCCAAACCGAGCGTTGCTTGTCCCCAAGAAATTAGCGATAAATAGAATAAAAGCATAAATCAGTGAAATAATAATTTCACAACTCCCAATTGGTACCACGTAATGCACTGGTGATTTCCCATACCCGTGAATGCCTATCTCACTCTCGCCTCATCCTTATTCTGTTTGATCTATGGCCTTCCATTGTGAGTTGTACTCGTGACTGCTCCGATTACATTAAGGTTGTACTAGGTCCAAACATACTAGGGAAAACATTTCGCCTCGACCCTACCTCACGGAACACTCTCATTTCACTCGAACCTAGGCTGTCGCACATGTTGTCATGTATAAGGATTTTATGTACAATAATACTCGAAAATTACATGACAACACTAATTAAAGACGCACAAATGTCCCAAAAGCTTGATATCAGAAGGGAATCAAGGAGCAAGACAGGGACTATCGGTAAAGGTGGTCGTATACCCTAATCACATTTTCCAGAAGATCATCCAGGTCTTTACAAGGGTTGTAATGGGGCTAGGTTTATGGTTAGGAAACGAAGGGTAAGCGGATCAAAAACCCTCGGCGTGTCAATCATTCGTAGTTCTGAACTTTCTTCACATTCTATAAATTGGCCCTATTTGCCACTGTTGGAGTCGCTTTGACTCTCTTATTATCTGCTGTAAATACTATCTAACTAACTGTAATTTTTTTTATTGGGGCGACATTGGCCCTCTTCTCTATCTTTTGGGTTAAAATTTGACCCAATTTATTTTTCAGGACTGGCCTGTACTATTTCTTTTCTGCTCTATCTTTCGCTGTTCGTTACCGCCTCTAATTGACACACTTTCGGATACGGGTTGGCTAAGGTTTTTGGTTCGGGTTTAATGATGGATTTGAAATGAATAGGCTGAGTGTTTGGCTGCAAACTGGGTTATGGATACACACATGAAGGGTGAAAAGGGATGATAGATAAAGATTGGGTTAAAATACACACAATGCCTGGAATCATCTCTTAAGGTCCATATGATCTGGTCTACTATACCCTTACCCAATATCCCGATGGCCGTCTTTACAAGGGTTGTAACGGGGCTAGGGTTATGGCTAAGAAACGAAGGGTGAGCGGATCAAAAATCCTGGTGTGTCAACCATTAGCAGTTATGAACTTCTTGACTTCACTTCCTATTATTTGGCCCTCTTTGTCACTGCTGGAGTCGCTTTGACTCTCTTATTTTCTGCGTTTAAGCTATCTAAACAACTGTATTTATTTTCTTTTTGTATATTTTTTTTTCGAGTTGGGACTTCATTAGTCCTCTTTATTTGATTGGGGCTGCATTGACCCTCTTTTCTATATATTTTTCATGACTGGCCTGTACTGCTTCTGATTGACACACTTTCGGATAAGTGTTGGCTAAGGCTTTTGGTTAAGGTTTGATGGTGGGTTTGAAATAAACAAGTTGGTGAGTGTTTGGCTGCAAAATGGGTTATGGGTACACACATAATGGGTCGAAAGGAACGATAGATAAAAATGGCTTAAACATACACACAATGCCTGGAATCATCTCTCAAGGTCCACACGATATGGTCTACTACACCCTTACCCAATATCCCGATGGTCGTCTTTGCTACTCAATGCAATATTATAGCGAGATCATTCTATAATCACGACAAGGAATTCGAGAAAGTGTATACGAATTTGGTGTTTAAATCCCTCGAAGTGAAAGGCGTCATTTAGGCTTAAATCTCACTATTGGGTGGTCTCCACTAATGTCCCTAGTCATGTCTTTTCCCGATCCTTCCCTAATGGCCATGTTACTATCACAGGATTCTTCCCACAATGGTTGGTCTCGATCAATCAAAACAAAAATTTAGCTACTATAATCTAGCCATTCAGACGTGTAGGAAATCTATGTGCATAAACATGGGCCCGATTGGGCAACCCCAAACCTTACCCACACATTGTCCCTAATGTGTAAGCAAAGTTGTAGGTGAAGCGACACAACTCATTGTGCAGTTATTACAATCATCAAGCAGGAAAGGCAAAACATTAACATATTATATCAAAAGCGGGCCCAAAGTTTTTCAAAAAGGGGCACCCCAAACCTAGGTCGTGGCCTAGGTTTGCCAACTAAAGCCAACCCCAAACCTCGGTGAAACCGACGTTTGCACATGATTAAAAGTGAGTGTGTGGATGTTGAAAGGTGAGGCACCCCAAACCTAAGTGAAACTTAGGTTTGTTGCATCTTGTTTAACTAATAAGGAAACACAACATCATACACCACTCGTTAACATACAAATTTAGAACATACCTGTTTTCCCGGACGGAGGGGATTCTCTTGCAAAAGTGAGGAGAATGGTTGGGAGACACCGGAGGAGATGGAGAGGGAATGCAAAGACAAAGGAAATCAAAGCAAAAGACGAAAGGAAGCAAAGAAACGAAACACACAAAGCAAGAAAGGAAAAACCCAACAGAGAGTTGCGCGGTTTGGCGCGCGGCTTGAGGCCGCGGTCAAAACCGCGTATGTCTCTGTCCTATTTTTTTTTGTAAATCAAAGCACTTAAAAGAAAACAAACCTTGGTGGGTTGCCTCCCACCTAGCGCCTTGGTTTCGGTCGTGGCTCGACCTTCCTTCTGATCACTCCTTCGACTTTCCTTGTTGATCGGATTCCTCTTCACCTCTACCTCTTTCGCTCTCGAACATCTTGAACACTGCCTTTTCCCCACCAACCCTTAAGGTTATCTCGCCTTCTTCCATGTCGATCAGTGCTTTGCTCGTGGCCAGAAATGGTCTTCCTAATATCAGTGGGACCTCTATATCTTCATCGATGTCCAGCACCACGAAATCCACCAGAAAGTAGAACGTGTCAACCTTGATGAGAACATCCTCTATCACCACATACGGATACACTATCGATCTATCCACGAGCTGAAGTGTCATGTATGTTGGCTTCACTTCACCCAAGCCAAGTTCCCTGAAAACAGATAAAGGCATTAGATTAATACTGGCTCCTAAATCACATAACACCTTATCAAAATTAAGATTCCCAATTTGAATAGGGATCGAAAAACTCCCTGGATCCTTAAGCTTCGGGGGAAGCTTGTTCTGAATGATTGCGCTGCATTCTTTCGTAAGTGTAATCGTAGCTTGGTGTTCGACTGCCCTCTTCTTGGATAAGATCTCTTTCATGAATTTGAGATATGTTGGCATTTGGGCAAGTGCTTCTGCAAATGGAATGTTGATGTGCAGCTTCTTGAAGATGTCAAGGAATTTCTTGAACTGTTCCTCATCTTTATGTGCCTTCACCCGATTCGGAAATGGTAGCGGTGGTACAAACGGTTTGACTACCGACTTCGATGGAGGTGTCACCTCTTTTTCCTTCGGCTTCTCCCGATCAATCATATCACTAGAACGCTCATCCTTCAGCCCAACATTCGCCTCCTTGATTATCTCCTTGCCACTCTCAGTTGAATGGCATTACATTCTTCTCTTGGTTTCCTTTCAGTCTGACTCGGAAACGTTCCTGGGGCTCGGTTTTGTAAGACTTCAGAAATTTGCCCCACTTGTCTTTCAAGGATCTTGATGGATGCGGTGTTCTGATCAGTTGGTGCTTTCACTGTACTCACTGTGCTTGCCAAACCTTCAACCGTGCTATCCATCTTTGTCATAAACTTCAACATCATATCTTCCAGCCCTTGTTTCTTCTCTACGGATGGTCCTTCATCGAATTTCCTTTGGTTGAAACCTGGAGGACGGTAAACATTGTTAGCATTAGAAGAATTGGAAAAGTTGGGATGATTACCTTGTTGTTGTTGGATGGGTTGACTCCATGAAAATTTAGGGTGTTTCTTCCACCCTTCATTATATGTGTTTGAGAAAGGGTCGTTCCTCGGCTGGTTGTTCCGGTTTTGTAAGAACTGAACCTGTTCAGGTTCTTGCGAAGTAGGGAACGCTTCCGGATTGCCTCCTTTCAAGTGGTTTGTGATAGCAGCTAGCTGTGCTTTTATCACCTTCAACTCATCCGACTCTTGAACACTAGCTACCCGTCTGATAGACGATCGTGGAGTGGCATAGCTATGTTCGGCTAAGTTCTCAATTAAGTCAACTACTTCTTCATATGTCTTATTCATAAGGGCTCCACCCGCTGCAGTAGTGATGTCATTCTTGAACTGCGGGTGAAGGCCTCCAAAGAACGTTTGGATAATCACCCAACCGTGTAGCCCATGATGCGGACACTTTTTCAACATGTCTTTATATCGCTCCCATGCCTCGTATAGAGTCTCTTGGTCCCATTGAGCGAAGTGGGTAATGTCGGCCATCAGTTGAGCGGTTCTTCTCGGTGGGAAGAATTTCTGGAGGAACGCAGCTTTCAGGCCTGCCCAAGTAGTGATCTGATCCGATGGTAGGCCCTCTATCCATATTTCAGCTCTACCCTTGAGAGAAAATCTGAATAGCCTCAGCTTAATTCCATTCTCGTCCACCCCATTGATCTTGAACGTATTGTAGATCCGTTCAAATGCACGAAGGTGTGCATGGGGATCTTCAGTTGGCGCTCCCCCACACTGATTCTGCTGTACCATCACGATGGTACTCGGCTTGATCTCGAAATAATTTGCCGCAGTGGTGTGTGCTTGGACTCCTATGCGTGCGGCTGCCACGTTCGGGTCGGCAAACGACTGCATAGAGCGTCTCTCAGGAGGAGCTTCGTCGCCCATCTTCAGATGTCTTTTAGCTTTAGATTCTTTGCGTAATCGACGGGCAGTTCTTTCAATTTCCGGATCGAGTGGTTCGATTCCTTTCCCCCGGGTTTTCCTTGGCATAAACCAGTTAGTACCTGAAAAGAATGTAAACAAAATTAGCAATCAAAAAACTGAAAGTGATGAAATAAAATAACAAAAATAAAAATGTTCAATGTAATAGCGCTTATAGCTGGTAGTGCTATCAGTTGTAACTAGTTCCCCGGCAACGGCGCCAAAAACTTGATAGGCGTGTTTACACCCCACTAAATCTAACCGCAAGTGTACGGGTCGAAATCAAGTAATAGTACAAAAGTACGAGTATCGAATACAGGGAACTAGGAACTAAGTATCACAATGACTATAAGATCTATTAACTGAACGGTCGCAATTTTGAGTTGTTGGTTTTAAATTAATTAATTGCAAGAAAACAAATCACAAACGGGACAGTAAACAACTTGAGAACTTCTGATAGAGAAAACGGTTGAGGGTTGGAAATCCTAAGGTTTTCACTTACAAACAATTGACTAAAAACAGTTACCAGTTATTCCGTATAATGAATACCCAATCTCTAAAATTACCGTTGTTCTTTCTCAAGCAACAACAGGTTTTATCTTGAAAAACACAAGTTTTATCTCTCGATCTCACCTATGGAATTCAAAACACATTAAAATCGAGATTGCAATAGGACTAAGGCTTACTTGGTATATCTCTATCCAATTTCTCACCTTAGGCATGCAAATTCTAGTTCTAGTTAACAATTAATTCTCTCGAACTTAACTGAAAACAAACAAAACAATTGAAAGTTGGCCAAACCCACAAAAGCATTAAAATCCAAATCACATGCTTCATTAAAAAAAGGAAAAACTAATAAAAGTCTCAAGTCACATGTTCATACGTTTTAAACCAAATTCATTCCAACCCCCAACATCTAAAGATTAGTTCATGTTGGTGGTGGACAAAACAAAAGAAAAGAGAAGAAAACTGGTGTGTGTAAACATAATGAACGTGGACGTGATGAATGTGATGATGGACTCCCTTCTCTCGGCTCTAATCCAATTATCTTCGTGAACTCCTCCTTGATTAATCCTTTGTCGTGGCTCCAAAGTCTCCGAAAAGCCTCTGAAAATCGCCCCTAAGCTGCTGGCCGTCGTCGTGTGTGAATGATAACCTAAAATCCAGAAAACACCAAAATATAAAACTGGAACAGAGGGTTGCGTGGTTTAGGCCGCGACTTGTAAACCGCGCAGGAAACCGCGCGGTTTCCTGAGGTGTGTGGGTCAGTTTCTGGTTCGCGGATCTGGGTCCTGGGTTGGCACGGGTCTTGGGCTTGGATCTCGGGCTTCTGTTGGCTTCGTTTTGTACTCGTTTTGGGCTCTTTTCCGCTTCTTTTCTCAATGATTGCCGCCTTTTAGATTACCTGCACATTTCACTCGATAAAACATAAAATTCCGCCTTTTTGCTAGAACACAAGCCAATGTCATTGGTTTGAAGACCGAAAATAACGCCAAAAAGTGGTGTTATCAGTACCATTGCTCAGATCCTAGACTAGCTTTCCGGACACCACCCAGACTTTACTTTCCGGAACCTGCATACTTACCGGAACCACTACTTACCGGGTCTCCCACTTACCGGATCATTCAACTTACCGGGTAATCAGCTTACTGGGTAATTAACTTACCGGAACTACTACTTACCGGAAACTACCGGATTGATACACTCAGTATTCCTCACTTCCGGATACACCATCCGGTAACCTGCATCTGGGCTACTTACCGGGTACGGGTCTGATGACCGAAACGATGCCAAAATCTAAGGAAAACCCAACTAAGCTTGATTTCTCAATGACAACAGGTATTCATTACAACATCTAACTCTTTAATAATCGTTCCATGGCTGATTACACACATAGATGATGCTTAATCCCCACTTAGAATATCATTTACAACTTTTAACCAAAACCCTCAATTAGACCAACAATCTAGAAAACATAGGAATTTGAGAGTAAGGATTACCTGATAAGAATGTAGGATCAAACCCCAAATCCACCTTCTCTTCCAATTTTGATGATTTAAGCTCTTCTTCTCCAATTTGCACTTGAACCCCAAGAATCTCTTTCTCTTCTCTCTATTCTCTCCTTCTCTTCTTTTGCTCAGCTGCCATCCATAGGGATGAACTGAATTCTCTAGGGTTTTGACCCAATTTGTATCTTTCCTAAATTGCTAAAAGGCCCCTTAACTTAACTTTAAATTCTTAGACTTTAGCCACTAAACTTTCAATACATACAAGAAATTCGGGTTGTTACAATAGTGATGTGTCAAAGATGGTTTGGGGTGTCTATTGATGCAACGCGGCAAAGTGATTGCCTATGCAGCAAGACAACTCAAAGAGCACGTAAAGAATTATCCTACCCATGATTTAGAACTGGCAGCAGTAGTACTTGCTTTAAAGCTATGGCGACATTACTTGTATGGAACGAAGTGCACTCTTTTCACTGATCATAAAAGTTTGAAACATGTTTCTGATCAGAAAGAGCTGAATATGAGACAATGGCATTGGTTAGAACTACTTAATCATTATGATTGTGAATTGCATTACTATCCTGGTAAAGCAAATGTAGTAGTTGATGCCTTGAGCAGAAAAGAATACAGTGGATGTTTGAAGGCAACCAACACCAGAATGATGTGATGTCAAGTCTAATTGAAATGATCAAAGTGGCACAAATGAAAACTTTATTATAAGAAAATCTTAAAAATGAAGTTATGGTTAAGCAACGTCTTCGACTGACTGAAGATAGTCGAGGAGTAAAACTCTTTCAAGGCCGTATATGGGTACCAAAGATTGGGGGAAATAGGGATTTACTTCTTGAAGACGCTCACAAGTCTAAATATTCTATGCATCCCGGAAGTACTAAGATGTATAGAGCTTTAAAACTACACTATTGGTGGCCGGCTATGAAGCTAGATGTGGCACAATGTGTAGAGAAATGCGTAACGTGTTCGTTGGTAAAGGATGAACATCGACGACCTTATGGGAGTCTACAATCTTTGGAAATTCCTGAATAGAAGTGGGATAAGATTGCTATGGATTTTGTGACTAAGTTACAAAAGACGTCGAGAAGTAACGATACTATTTGGGTAATTGTAGATCGTTTAACTAAAAGTTCTCATTTCTTACCAATGAGAGAAGCTTCACCAAAAGATAAGCTAGCTAAATTATACGTTGATGAAGTGGTGTCAAGACATGGTATACCTGTGTCTATAGTTTCTGACCATGGTAGTCGATTCACTTCAAGATTTTGGCAGTCACTAAAAGAAGAATTGGGTAAGAGAGTAACTCTAAGTACACCATATCATCCACAACGAATGGCAAAGTAAAAGAATGATTCAGACCTTAGAAGACATGCTAAGATCTTATGTAATTGATTTTGGAGGTAACTGGGATACGCATTTACCTTTAGTGGAGTTTGTGTATAATAGTAGTTTTCATTCCAGTATCAGAAGGGCACCTTTCGAAGCTTTATATGGGAGAAAGTGTAGGACTCCAATATGTTGGTTGGAAGCTGGAGAAAAGCAATTTGCTGGTCCCGAAATTGTGCAACAAACGACTGATAAGGTTAAGGAGATTCGGAAACACTTCAAGGCGACTCAAGATCGACAAAAGAGTTATGCCGACCAGAAAAGGAAACCAATAGAATTTCAAGTTGGGGAGTGGGTGATGTTAAAGGTATCCTCGTGGAAAGACATAATAAGATTTGGGAAGCATGGAAAACTGAGTCCTTGTTTTCTTGGACCTTTCACAATAACCAAGAGAGTAGGACTTCAAGCTTATCAGTTAGAACTTCCACCCGAATTGGAAGGGATCCATAATACTTTACGTGTTTGCTACCTTTGGAAATGCCTAGCTGAAGAGGAGAATGTAATACCATTTTCTGAAATAAAAGTGGATGAGAAAAGTCGTTGTGTTGAGGAATCGGAAGCAATTTTGGAAAGAACGACTAAGGAATTAAGGCATAAGGAAGTTATCATGGTCAAAGTACAATGGAAACATCATAGAGGTGCCAATGTAACCTTGGAAACAGAAGAGGATATGAAGAATAGATATCCTCAACTGTTTGTATAGTTTTGATTTCGAGGACGAAATATTTTTTAAGTTGGGGAGATTTGTAACACCTCGAATTTTCCATGATTAATGTACGTTATTATGGAGGATGTTAGTTTCTTGTGAGTTGTGTTAATTTTGGAAGTTGTGTTATAATTTGATGTCGAAGGTTCGAAGGTGTAATTGGCCAAAGTTTTGGGCTAATTTGTGAAATTTTGGAACTTGAAGTATAAAATCAGAAGGGCGGTAGACATTGAGAAATATCTCATTTTCATTTCTTGTGAAGCTGGTTTCCAAGAGAGAAAGTAAGACCGAGTTCTAGGTTTCGTTTGGTAAGGAATTCAATTATCTTCTCCAATTCAATTCCTTTTAGGATTGATATTCATAAGACTCGTTGTCTCCTTCTCAAATTAGGTACTGGTTATTTTGGTGTTAAAGATTGAGGTCAGTTGATTTTGGTTACTATTTCCGATATTGACACTCAGGTGAGTTCATCCTCACTGTTAAACTCTATGTATTTGCATCCAATGATTTCGATGGTTTAAACTTATTAAGGTGTTGGAAATCTATCTGTAATTCTTGTGTAAGACATTAATTTGGAATACATGAGATTTTGAGAGATTAAAATTGTTCAGGTCGAACGTTTTCCGGATGATCCTCGAAATCGAGTCCCGGATAGGTCCCGAAATTTGGTTCCCGGATAGGTCTCTCGGATTGCATCCCGGACTAGACTTCCGGATTGCGTCCCAGACTAGACTCCCAGACTTAGTTTACCGGATTTCCTTCATTCCGGATGTTACAGGAATACGTTGATTTTCGGATGTTACCGGATATGCTTTCCATATTTGATTCCCGGATATATTTCCGGATTTCTTCCGGACTAAGGTTCTGGAATAAGTTTTCTTGAATGGTTTCGGTATGGGGTTTTCCTGATCTTGGGTTATCCATATATGAGCATTTTAATCATAACTTTAGCAGTTGAATGTTACGAATATAATTGTAACTCAAATCCAGGTATGATACGATTTAATATATATATATATATATATATATATGTTTGATTGTATATGCACGTATGCTAGTAAGTGTAATGGATCCATAGGCACTAGCATTATTTGATAAACGTGGAATAGACAAGGTAAATTGGAATTCCCGTTTATTGTGACGTGGAATAGGCAAGGTAAATTAAAGTTCTCGTTTTCTATTGAGAGATAATGGATAAACGTGGAATAGGCAAGGAAAATTGAAATTCCCGTTTATTGTGACGTGAAAACGTGGAATAAGCAAAGTAAATTGAAATTCCTGTTTTCTATTGAGAGATAAGGGATAAACGTGGAATAGGCAAGGTGAATTGAAATTCCCGTTTATTGTGACGTGAAAACGTGGAATAGGCAAGGTAAATTGAAATTCCCGTTTTCTATTGGAAGATAAGGGATATGCATGGTTTAATTGTAACCCCTACTTCCACACCAAGAAATAGGTATGGTTTAATTGCAATTTCTTGGACATGAGCTGAAATCTAGGATCCTCAGTGATTCGTAGTGGCGCTCTTAAACATGATACTATGACTTACTTAGTGTTCGTCATACTCATGGAATCGGGTATGATTCCCGTCATCGAAAGATGTTATGTGTACGTTATGGAAATTACGAAAAAGGTTACTTTATATGCTTCGTTTACAAATGTGGTTTTCAAAGCTTATAAATGTTTTGATCTTTAAAACTGGATGTTCTCACTAGGAGCAATCCTAATATTTCCAAAACTAATTTGCTTACCTGGTGCTAGCATGGGAAGTGAAGAAGGGTACCAGAATCATACCTTTTGGAGATGAAATGGAGAAGTTAGTTGAATCGAAGATATTTTGGGAGATCACATAGACAACCCTTATAATCTGATCTTGTTTGCTATGGATTATATTAGTAGGTTGTTTATGATATTTCATTTGTAACTACGAACTTTGGTCACTAATTCTCCATTTATGAATGAAAGTTTTGGAAGCTTGTTGTAGATTTTTCAAATTTAAGGTTTAAATTTATTTGAAATTTTAGGGTGTTTCAGAAAGAAAGGGGAGCTAAGGCCCAGGTGTCGGGCCATTTGTCATGACCGAGCGTGTGGGTGAAGTGGCGTATAAGTTGGAGATGTCCCAAGGAACTTCGGGTAGTTCATCCGATATTTCACGTGTCGAATCCGATGAAGTGCTTGGCCGAGGCAAGTGTGGTCGTACCACTAGGATACATTCGCATGGATGAGAAGTTGAATTATGTTGAGGAACCGTTGGCGATCGTGGATCGCAAAATCAGGAAGTTGAGAACTAAAGATATACCATAAGGGCCAGGAAGCGACTGGGAAGTGGATTCAGACGTGAGGGTCCGTTTCCCTCGTTTGTTCGAATATGGAATTCCGGGGACGAAATTCTTTTGAGGGGAATATGCTGTAATAACCGGGTTTATTTTGTAAATAAAGGATAATGGTGTGTGGGTGTTGTGAAGAAGGAATCTTTGGTGGCCTTGATGAGAATAGAAGAATTAGGGTAAAAACCCCTAAAATCCCTCTTTTCTTACATCAATGTTGTGCGGCTAGTGTGAGAAGCTTGGTGTCGAGCAAACATTGCGATTTCGAAAGGAAGAGCTTGGATTGGGAACTTTGGAGTGTGAATCCCCATCATCATCATCTTGGTAATTTCCTCCTCCTTATTCTCCTGAGAAAAAGATCTTTTTGAAGACTGTAGTTAAGATTTGGGGTGTGAAGTCAAGTGAGATAGAAATCAGGACTGTGAGTTTCGTCTCAACCATTTCAGTGAAGGAAATCGGTAGAAATAGCTAGCTTAGTTGATATTAATCCTATTTCCTAAATCGATATGTCGTAATATCAAGTTTTGGGAGTGATTCGTTCGGTAAAGCCCCCGTTATCCGGGAGTCGCTCGGTTCGGAGGTTTTACCCGGACAAGTTTAGAGTCCGGATTTGGTTACCGCAAACCTTCGGAAGGACATGGAATCCTGAAGTCGTTATCCGGGAAAGGACCCGGAATCCGGAAGTCGTTATCCGGGAAAGGACCTAGAATCCGGAAGCATGTACCGGAAAGGGAGAATCCGGATTAGCCCGGATTAGTTGTATCCAGAAAATAGGGCGAATTCGGAAAGCAGCGTCCGGAATCCGGACTGCCAATATCCGGGGCATTGTGTAGTCAGAGTGCTTTTAGAAGTGATTCGTGAGTTTCGACTCCGAGAGATTTTGGAGTGGTTTATTCACTCATGCGTGTTGGGTGTTTATGTAGGTGCGCGGTTAGGGTGAAGTATCCTCAAGCGAGAACTTTTAGCGTGGACGCCAGGTGAGTCTTTCTAAACCGAAGTTCTGACGATACTTGCTTTTATCGATCGTACATTTTATATTGTATTGCATGTTTCCATGTGGTTTAAATTATGTAAGTTGAAGGTATGCTATTTATACTGTGGTATACAAGGGTCATGACTAGGGATGGTTTATTATGATGCCATATGGGGAGTGTGTCCCATACGAAATATATGAACATGTTTCATATGACTATTAAGGGCGGTGTGTGCCCTAACACGTTGTCACAAGTGTGTTCGTGACTAAAGTGTGGATCATCAGCATGCGGGTGTTTGTTTAAAACTGATAGGGGCGTAACTGTTCATGATTTCTCATAAACTCTTTTATTGGACATGTGTGGTGTGACTTTGATATCTTGAGGGATCTCACTAGACCTTGTGGTCTAACCCTTGCTTTTCAAAATGTAAAACCCCTTTTCAGGCAAGCAAGTAGTCGAGGGCTCGAGTAAGGGCAAGGGAAAGTTGTGAGCTGGAGCTTGCGTCTAGTGGAACTAGAAGACCTTCCTTTTAATATTTTAGATACATTTCTCAGCTGTAATTAGGGTTATTTCCGCGAACCTTAGTTTTGAAATCTCGAATGTGTGACTTATGATTGGACCGTTTTGGCGTTTATATTTAACTTAGTAGCTTTGGTGTGCTTGATTCGTGTGGGTTGTTATAGTAAGAGTGTTCCCTACTTCAAGAAATATCGTCTTCGAGGCCCATGGAGTCTTTGTGACTACTCTTTGTGTTTCAAGAACAAGAATGTGTAAAGTCTAGAGTTGTTATTTGAGGATGATTCCTTCTTGAGATTATGGAAGTCAGTGATAACTACAAGCATCCTAATGTTTAGTGAACATCTCAATCCAAAATATGTTGGCATTTTGTGTTACCTAGGATCATAGTGGTGGATCACGGCATGCCCATTGGGGAAATCCAACCTTTATAGTTCAACTAGCTTATTAGGAGATATGTAAGAGTTATATGCTATTTTATGGAATAGTGGTCAATGTTGCTTGATTGACTACTAAACCAATTTATCTTATTTTTTAGGACTTTCTGTTGTAAAAGAATGAGGTTTAGGGGAAAGAAGAAAGTCTTCGATCACTTCAGATTCACTTGTCGACTGAACCCCTAGCAATAGGCAGGTGGCTATTTCGGGGTTCCATGCCCAAGGATTGCCATATTATAGATTTTTTGATTTGTCGGGTAATCCGGCTAAAAGAATCGCTTTTCGCCTTGCAACAAGTTCGTTTTCAAGCATATAGCTTAGAGGGTGATCGTTGGACACAAACTTGTAAGAGTTATCTATGCTCCTCGGGGGTAGCACATAAATGACAACTTGAATTGGGATTTTGAGCATAAATATTAAGCTGACTTGTAAAAATTGGACCTAACCCTTGGGGATGTGGTAATACATCTCCACTCGATAAGATACAACTTTCGGGGCCTTATGGGGAAGGGTCGACCTTGTGTTTAGCTATTAATGACGGGGCAACATTAGGGACCAGAACAGGGACACGAAGCTTCTCCGTGATATTCTAGATAATGTTGTAGCACGCCTTGAGCACCAGCCTAAGGGGAGATTAAGCAACTCAAGCGAACTTCCCTGTGAGAGAAGCAAGTTGCGATAGCCTATTATGTTTTTCAGCAGCAAGTTACGGTATAACGCTTCGTCCGGTGGCTAACCTAAGTGCTTTGGACTATGAGCCTCTTAAAGAAGGCCTTATGGAGTAAAAGGGAAGTGCATGAATTCTTGGAATCGCTGGTAATCATAGATCATCATGCCACAGTGAATATGTACTCGGGCCCTATACATACCACCCATCACACCTTGAGAATAGGTTTTGCCTAAAGCATCTGTATAGACCTGGAAAAAACTGACATGACACGTTAACCCAACATGAGTTCGACACGAAATAAACAGGTTTGAATAATACATTTCAACCTGTTTAAGTAAACGTGTTGACACGACACTACACGAAAGTTTAATGGGTACGAGCAGAGTCAAAAATTTCAACTAAAAATGGCCCGAATAACCCATTTGTATATATATATATATATATGTTGGTCCCGAAGGGTTATACAAGTTTGTAGAAGGGGGGGTTGAATACAAACACACAGAGTTTACTTTTCTAAATTGTTTATTGATAAATCATTAACAATTTACAGCTTGTTGCGGAAACAAGATTAAGGATAAACCTAAATCTAAACAAGTTGGAACACTAAGGTTTCTTGCACTAAGAGAGATAAGGAAATTACTAATAATAACCTATCTTGAGATAAGAGATTGAACTTGTCCAGAGTTAGCAAGTTACTTCAAATGAAGTGGGTTCATCTCTTTATATACTGCATGCATTTAATGCAAGTCAGTATACACTTTACACGTGTCATCAGCTGGTTGGTTGCATGTCATTGACCTTTGTTGACAACCTTAGTAGCCGCATGTATGAACAGTGTAGTATCGGATTTGTTGTACAAATTCAGACAATAAGGAGGTTCTATTCTGACATATCGTACGGAGGCGTGCAAGGGTGGTTGAGACAAAAGTACTTTGTACGGAAGACTTCATGATCAGATTTTCGATGTTTCAGCGATCTATCATTTCATATCAGCGAATGATAGAGTTCAGCGATAGCTAAAGTCTTGTACTTGATACTTCACGTTGATTGGACAAATCTGAGTCTTCGCTGATCTGCATCAGTTCATTAGGAGACTTGTCGCTGGTTCTTGAGCTTGATCTTCGACTTCAGTGTAGAACCTATGTTGACGTGAAACTTGTCTTCAGGGATCATAAGTAAACAACTAACTTATCAGCGATCACCATAAGTACTGAACAGACTCAGACAATTATGGTGAACATTTTCGCTGAATGTTTAATCTAAAGAGCGAGAGTTCCTATCAGCGGTACTGGAAGATCTTAGTACTTATCAGCGATAGTGAAACTCTGATACATATTGTTTACTTACAATTTTCACTAAGTATATAAGAGAGGGTCATTATCAAATCACTGAGGGTTTGGATCAACAATATATATAAACTATGTTTTTAATGCTTTGGATTTTTAATGTTGTGGATTTGGTTAGAACTTATAAGTTTGAATTATAAAATTTGGATTACTAACGCTTTCATTTGAATTTTAGATTTGTATGTTTTTCTGAATTTTTGATTTTTGATTTTTGATTTTTGATTTTTGATTTTTGATTATATAAATATTAATGGATTTAAACGGGTTAAATGAGTTAGCAGGTCAAACAGGTTACCATGTTCAATATGTTAAGAGGATAAACGAGTTAATCGTGTTGTGTCGTGTTAGGCAGGTTAAATTGGGTCGTGTTCAGGTTGTGGTTTTTTGACCCGTTTATTCGGGTTAGACAATATCAACCCGTTTAACTTTGAACCCAACACAAACCCAACACGACACGTTCTCCAGGTACCACTAGTGCCACAAAGGCTTTTGGTGTTCATATTGGAGCATACCACGGGGGGGTCTTCGACTGGGGTGAGATCAATACGTTTTCTCGAATGAACAAATGTCCTATGCCACGTTTCGTGAACAACTATGCCCGAGAATGAATGAATTGTGATATAGCAAAAAAAAGCGTGAGGGACGTTATCAAGCTATGATGTTCAAAGGTGTAAATCTAATAGGATCTTCCCCATCACTCGAGAGGATGTGTAGTAGGTTCTCGAGGAAGCCCACAATCCATGACATATTGACGACACATAGATATATGATCACCTGATGACCCTGGGTACTATTGGATAACCATGGAGATAGATTTAGCAACATTTGTTAAGAGATGTAAGGTTTGTCAACTACATTACAACATCATACATGCTCCAGCTGTGCGGGAAGGAACTGGATTATTCTAACTCGAAAATAATTGGAAGTGCGAGTTACAGTAATCAGAAAAAAATCTCTCTCGACACTTTTTATCGATTCGGTACCTGAGGAATCATCCCCCCCTCGACCTCAGTTTGTCTTCTTGCCATATTTTTGTGTTTCCCTCTACTTGAATAGTTTTGTTGTACTAACTATTAATCTTTTTGCATGTTGATTTTTGTTGTCCTTCTTTCCAACCTATATTTTTCTTAGTTTTTCATCTTTATTGTCGTACCTCAGCAACCCGACATTGATGACCGAAGGTAGATCATTATCCCTCTTCTTAATTAGTTAAATTCCTGTGAAAGTGGCAGAAAAATGTTCTTGTTTCAGGAGTAGTGCTTCACGACCGTGAAGAAATCTTCGTGACCGCGAAACCGTGGCATAAACTTTCAGTATGAATCAATAAGTTTTCTTTGCGCCCGTGAAAGATAGGCAACAACTATGTCCCCTCAATTATCTTCTTATATCCTTCCTCTTTGGCTTCATCTCCCACGTACACTTGACTTTTCTCTTTTTTCTTCATCTACACAGAAACATATACCAAAGCATAAAAATTATCCCAAAATGAAATTCCAACTGTGATTAGAGAAAATAAGAGAGAAATAAATAACAATGCACGAAAAAGATAAACTAAACACTAAAACATAATAAAAATGCACCATATTCACAAAGTTAGGTGCATAAAATGCACTTAACAAACCACGTACAAGCTAAACTTTCTTGTCCCCAAGAAAGAAATAGAATTTGTTCGGATGAAAACAAAGAAAAGTAAGGAAAACAAACGAAAACCTTTGAATATGTCAAGACGAGTTATACCACAATTTCACTAACATAATTAAGCATTAACATCACATATCACAAACGAACAACCAAATGACACATGTTGGATTAGTGTAAATATAAGTAGGAACATATGATTACCAAAAAGTCTAACCAACAAACATTAATCAAGCATATCGCAAAAAAATCGCAACCTAAGAAGATTTCGCAAAAATACCATAGCCGCTAAGGGAAGGAATTAGTGATATATAAAAATGGATGGTCACAGTATCACTCTAAGCTCTCAAGTTTGTTTAGGGACATGTATACGCTCAAATCCATCCTAGCCGAGACAATATCTTGTAATCTTGACACGATTGAATTTATTCTTAAGTTCAAATATTACCATGATAATACGTGTAATGAGGGCTTTAGGGTAAGATTAGGCGTGTAAGGTAGGATTATGCTCGTTTATTGGTGTTGGAATATTGGTTTATGAGATTTTTTTGTATGAAAATAATGGTTCTTTTCCTAATGTTTTTATAGATTCAAGGCATATTACTTTTCCTCTTTTTTTGTATAAGACTTTGTGAACCCACAAGCTATGCTTGTTTTGGGGGATCCACAAACTACCTACACGCTACGTTTGTGTTTATTTCTAGAATAAATGCCAAATACATCTATCAAATTCAACCTTAATGTGCATTTTGTTTCATGGGTGTAGAGGTGTACAAAGAAGCGCTAGTTCTAACACCCCAAATTCCGGGCTAATTTGAACCTCAAATTTTCCATAAGTTATGATAATATAAACATTCAAACTTATATAAATAGCGAGTGAATTTAACCATCAAGAGTATATTTACAATACAGGATCCTTCAAATAACCTATCAATCTAATCATATCACTATAATCAGATTAATTAAGTTATCTAAGCAATCCATCAAAATCTCTTCTTGTTAATTGACACTTCTGCTATTCCAAAAACGCTCGTCCCACAACCCTTTACTTTCCCGAGCTGGTACCTGGTAAGAAAACATCATATGAAACGATTAGGCCAACGCCTAGTGAGAACATTCGTTTCAATAATAATATTTGCAAAATCAATGTAAACAAGTTACAACAAACCTGATTACTCCTTTTCTTACCGTACGTGTAACTCTATTCCGTTAACACGATTTTCATCCAATCCCGTGAATACGACTGACACACATTCCATCATCACATCATGTATTAGAGCCACACTACGAATCTTCACTGATTCTAGATTAATACTCTTATTCAAGAAATCGCAATATATACATGCCCATTTCTATTCATATCCTATTCCAGAGCCACACTACGAATATTTCTCAGATTCTAGATTAATGCTCCCAACTAAGAAATCGCAATATACACATGCCCATTTCTTAGGAAAGGAAGTAGAGATTACAAGCACTTATGTCAATCCCTTTTTCTTCCTTAGGAATTGGGAATAACGATTATTACCACACGCCTATTCCACAATTTCCACACACACACTGGAATAACGATTATTACCACACGTCTATTCCATGTGATTACAAAACACTAGTGCCTATGGATCCATTACACTTATTTCACACCTGCCTAGTATCAAACCAGCACAGTCTATAAGCCTAACATACTAACATTCTACGGTTTGTATGTTCAAGCTTCAAAGATTATAATTTAATTCCTAAATCGCACCTTTCAACGATTAATAGAACTGCAGTTTCCAAATCATTCAGAAGTGTCCGGACAACAGAGGTTTCCGGATACCTTATACTATCCGGACGACTAAACTTTCCGGACAACACACAACTTTCCGGACAACACACAACTTTCCGGATAATGATCTAATCCGGACAACACCCGGGTACTAAAACAATCCGGATACCATCCGGTAACTATATTCATCCGGAAACTTATACGAAATTAAAACTTACCGGATAACTTTGTCGCGTCCGAAGACATTCATCACCACGGTTTCCGGATACTACGTTTTATCCGGAAACCTCCGACCTGCAGCTTAAAATTCGATCTAGATACAAATTTGTTCGATTCAGCTCATTCCAGACCATTCCATACAGTTCATAACCAATTTATACAGATATTTCAAGGTTTAATTTAACATATAAACACTGATTTGCACAAACAACAAATGAACTCACCTTTTTGAAGAAAACCCACTTTGCTGCACAAATCTGATTCCAATCTGCTGTAAACGATTTTTGAAAACCTAAACAATACACAGATCCGTTTACAAACATACATCTACAACAAGTTCTATCAGAAACTATGGTAAATTCCTTACCAATGTGAAGACCTAACTTGTTTTCTTCTTTTTCTCTCTTTTCTCTATTTCTTCTCTCTGCCTTTGCCGACTCAAACACACAAGAATCAGATAAATATCTGATTTCAGCTACTATATTCATACACACTTTCCACAATAACCAAATGCACCCTAAAGTTTCAACATTTCCAAAAGTAGCACCAAACTTAATCCCTTGCATTTTAACCCCATTGAATTATAAAATTTCCATATAATTCAAGGTTTAACCCAAAATACAAATAAATCCCAATTCTCATTAATAAAGTATTATTGAAAATTCAGGATGTTACACTAGTGTTTATGCTCAAATTGGGTTACAAAGAAAAAAATATTTTTGAATTTTTTTCCTAATTGGATTTTCATGAAACGAATGTCTCTATGTATATTCATGATAAACTTGGACGAGAAACCACTCAAAAGCCTAGAGTACACTACGATGCGAGGTAACACACGGGAAATGAGAATTGGAATTGATTACATATGTGTCAATCCAAATAGACCCAAAATCTCACCAACTAAATCCATCCACGATTGTCATATTTGTAATGTAGGGGGACTATGGTATACCAACTAGTCCTGAAAGGCTACGTGGAACAGTATGCTTAACTGTGTGTGCAAGTGACAACTAAGGTATCATTATTCCTAAAAAAGTCACTTAATATGATGTAATGACCCAGTTTCCAACTTTAACCACAATAATATAAAACCATCCAAATATGATTCGAAAAGAATCGACTAAAATAATCTTCCCATAATCGCCTCAAAGAATATTTCTAACCGCAATAATAAGTAAAATATTTACTAATCGATACAACAAAGATCCTTTAACATACAAATCCAAAATCTCTACTAATACGCAACAACGGAGGTAAGTAAATCCAACTAGAGATTTAAATTCTCACCGATCTATATTCACCAGAACCTTTAACAAAAAACATAATTAACCCGACAATATTAATGACCCGGTAATTGTAAACAACCTTCACCATAATAATTACCGCTTACCTTTTTTCTCAGGCTAGCAATCCCAATATGAAATTCACCTAAAATGCATATTATCTAATACAAAATGAGGGCTAGAGCATGTAACAACCCAGAAACTTAAGCAAAGCATGACATTGATAAATAAAAGAAAATAGCCAGCCACAAACGGCCCCAAAATTTAACTGGAAACAACTGTCTCAAACTTAGGTTTGCGGAACAACCTATACACAACTGAAAACATAAGTTAAAAGTCCAAAATGAAAAGTGAAAGCAACTATCGCCTAGAAGCATCCTCACTTTAGATCTTCTCCTTGTTCTTTCTGGAGCTTCCTACTAATTGCTTTCCTGTAAAAAGTTTATTTTGAAAATGTGAGGGTTAGACCATAAGATCTAGTGAGCTCCCTCTAGTGGCAACAGTTTCATCAACAAGTATAAAACATTCATAACCAATATAAACAACAACTCTAAACAATAAGCTTTCACATAAACTACACATGTAAGTGGCACACTGAAGTCCCGCAATGGCGACAACGTGTCAGTCTCACACTGCCTTACTGGGTCACTCCTCCCATGGCATAAACGGGACACACCCCCTGGTATGAGCACTGGCGGAACACACCCCCCGACTTAGCCATTTCACCTATATCAACAAATATATGCATACACTTTAAATTAACTTTCCGAACACACACTTTCATGCAATATAAACATATTGCTTCATAATCATTTCTCACGTCTGAAATCACGTTTAAAAATACGTATTTAGTTAGAAAGACTCACCTGTCGTCCTTGCTCAAAACTTCTCACTTAGGCTTCCGATCTCTAGGTGGAACACCTATGATTTTAAAGAAAACGAGAGTGGTAAGTCAATTGTCTGACACTCGAGATTACTCCTGAACCACTCCCTAAAATAATCCCTGTTTAATTCGACTCCCCCAAGCCGAAGACTGGTTGAAGAGAGGTCAAGATAGTCACCAACAGATTGTTTGTCTTCTAGCCAAAAGAATATCAATAGAAGATATAGTCAACTAGTAGTCTAACAAATACTAATAATGGCAAACCGGATTTTGGAGTACAAATTTGTCCAACAAGTTTGGTTCACTAACTCTCTGAAACTCTCATCCTAGTATGGGAACATGCAAAAGCATGTAAGCAAAAGTATGTTCTAGAGCGTTATTTAATTAGTGTCAGTTTTACTTTACTGTTTCCTCTGCATACAAGGATGTGATGGGTTAACAAGTATCTAAATCAACTAAAAAAGCTGAAGTGAAAAGTACAAGCATGCATAGATCAAGAAATCGAAAAATGGCAAGTGTTAAAGATGAGGGAGAACATTTAATACACTGAAGACTATAAAATGTCTTCATCGTCATTGTTTGCAAATCACTTGTTTTGAAAGAACTTTTTTGTGAAAGTTTCAAAGTAACTTCAATGTCAATATCTAAAAGTTATTTTAGCTCTTCAGATCTAAAAGAGAAAATTATTTCTTCTCTCTTTCAGTGTTAGTAAATTTGTCACCCCTCAGACACTTTAGGATCAAGGTCTTGCTTCCTAGCTTCCACAATATATCTGTAATTTTATGTTTGAATAAAATATAAAATTAAAAACTGAAAATTTACTGTGTTTATATCCAACCTCCTTCTACAAACACCTTCTGTGTGAGTCATTGTAGTCTAGGACCAACATAGTCATTTTGAAGGATTTCATTCCAATTTCATCCAACCAAATATAATGAAAACTTATGGTGAACTTCCATCAAATTCCATTTCAATTCTTTATCAAATTCCGTTGATGAATGCCAATTCCATCAAATTTCATTTTACAAACCAAATGTCCATTAGGATGTGAAAATATGTCTTTTCAGTGGCATGCTTGACAAATTGTTTACCTCTAAGGCCATCCACACACGTGCAATTCATTTACACTTTCAATTGTGCCACATCAGCTTTTGCAATTACCATCCACACACCTGCAATTCATTTACACTTTCAATTGGTCCCCACCACAACATTTATTAATTACTTTATAAATTATTATATATATTATAATTATTTTTTATTAATAAATATATAATATAATAATATAAAGTAAAACTTTGACCCCACATGGGACCCACTATGAATTGCAAATGCAATTGCAATATCTGCAAGTGTTTGCTGAGGTGGCATGCTCTTTTTCTTTTGCAATTGTGTTTGCAAGTGTGTGTGGATGCTCTAAGAAGTTTACCGACTATATCCAAATTTTGTCAGATAGGTAGACTAAATGTCAACATTAAAACTTACCTTTTACGTTTTTGATTTATCACTTTATTTTATTTTAATATAAATAGAGGTATATATCACAACATCCTTTATATAAAATATCTATTTATAATTTGCATGATTAAAATGGTGGGCATAGTTAGGATGAAGACAAGAACACCCCTTGATGATAACTTTGTTGGAGATAGAGCACCAAGTTGCGTCCATCAAACTCATATCCCCACGTTTACAAACACATAAAGTGCACTATATCATTTTGTTTTTATTCATAAAATTAGTTTATTTAATTAATACAAATTAGTTTATTAAATATTTAGAAAAATAAAAGAAATATATTTCAATATTAGTTTTGTTTTACTTGATTTGAAAAAAAAACAAAGACGAAACTTGCAGAACAAAAGACGAAAGAAAATTATATGATCTGATAAAGCTATAAATTTAAAACTTTGCGATAAAGAACCGAAAAATTGTATGAAATATATGTTTATCAATTTTATAGGTATGACTATACACAATGACAAATCTCTAGTGGTGTTTGTTTTTTCAAAATAAGCTCTTAATTGTTACTTATGTCTGATTCGGTCAGACGTAAGATGATTCAGACCGTTTAATTTTTTTTCCTTTTCAGAGCCTCTTAACTCCTAATGTCCTCTGAATAATTAAGTGACAACCTAGCCACTTAATTACCTCTTATTTCCATCCAACATCATTTTTTCGATTTCAAAGTTGGTTTTAGCCCAGATGCTCCCCGTATTTGCGAAAACACAAAACACGAATATCGTAGATTTGTGTGTTGGCTTTCCAAAACATCTTGAATCGCTTAAATCGGCTCTTTGAAAATCTGTCAACGTCCTTCTTTTGTTTCTTTTTTTCGATTTTGTCTTTCGATCATCGATGGTCACTTCAATTGACGTATTTAAGTTGAATTTTTTAGGGATAAAATAGAAAATTATACATATTCAGACGTTTGTCAGTTTACAAAAACAAACAGTCTTATTGATTCAGATTTCAGACTTCAGCACCACCTCTTAAAAATCAGAAGTGAAATCAGACTTCAGACTTTAGCACATCTTAAAAATCAAACGCCACCTAAGATTTTCAACCAAGTTTCGCACTATCATGACAACAACAAAAAATCAAGAAATGTACTATATTATAGTTTCTCTTTTCATTTATCCTTTCCTTTTTCGGGCATAGTTCAATAATCATATTGTCTCGTCAGTTATTTAAATTTAACAAGAACAACCCGTTTCAATTATATTACTTAGGATGTACGGTATACATATTAACCAAACAATTGTATATCTTCAAGAACATGTAATAAAATATTTTACTTAATATGATTTTTTGAATTAAATCTTATTAAAAGACGAGACGTTATCTAGTCAAGAGTCATGAGTTTAAAAAATTAAAAAAAAAGGACAACTTAAAATTTCATTGATCTTGATCTCTTGCCTTTGAAATCCAATAAAATCTTAAAGGAAATTATTTTATTATGATATGCATATCTTATTCATATCTTGTTGTTGCCAATACCAATAGTGCAATTTATTTGATTTTATATCTAATATATTTTAAAATTTTGTAAATATTACAAGGGTTTTGCATAAGTCATTAGATGACTTTTTCTTTTTACCACATAAGAATTCCACTAATTTTCTTTAACAAAAAGTTACTTTAAAAACCCCCTCCAATACAAAGTCTTTTAAAAGTTTTTTCCTCGAACCTTTTTTACCACAAAGCTATTTCAATAATAGGTTGGTAGATACTAACCTTTTCACCAAAAAGTTTTTTACTCCGATGCATAAAAAGCTTTTAAAAAGCTTTTTGTAATAGTGAAAAACTATAAAAGACTTATATATTGAAGATGCTCTTATATATAGTGTAGGATCCCAATTACAAGTAACAATATAGAAACAATCAATTGTATTGAATGATTTGAGAAGAGTTTACAATATAGGAATTAAGAACACTCTCTCACAATGATGAAGCTCTGACAGGACTTCCAGTTATCATTGAAGTAAATTAAAAAATAAACTTCTCAAACTGTTCTTGGCAATATCACATAGATATGCATGTGGAATCACAAAGATTCGTGATATTGTGTGAAAGAAAAATAGAATATTATCTATTAGGCTCAAAAGTGTGTAAACTGTTTGGACAAAACAGGTATCCACAGACTCAATGTGCATGAGTGAAGTGTGAAGGTGGGGCAACTTTTCTTCTTTTCAATATCCAACCTTCCAAAGAAAGATCATATAGCATATGTGCTGCTTCCCCGTGGAAAAGTGAAACAGTTCCTTGTGGAGAAGGAAGTGAGTAACTGGTGGGGTTAATTCAAGAGTTGGCATGGGTAGTTGCCTGTTTCAATGACAATCACCAAAAATTTGTGATAAATCAGAAATGTGGTTTGCCCGGCTCAGAAAAGAGATGGTGCAGAGTTGTATAATTCTTTTGACTCTGTTCTCACACCCTCTTTCTTTTTATCATGTAGCTCACATCTAACCAAACTCTCTTTTTAAATTTTACCTCTTAAGCACAATGAGAAAAACATATATAGTTATCTCCCCCACTCTTTGATGTAGACCCTTCACCTCTCAAACACTCAAGGTTTACTTCTTTGGTAGGAAACACAGGTTTAAGTGATCCATAGAAGTTCTATAAAGCTCACACATTGATCCCATGAAATTGTTGTCCTAAAGATTGTATTGTTCCACACACTTGACCATTTGATGTCTCAGAAAACTATTTAAAATCCAACTTCTATATTTGAAAAAGCATTTTGGCATCTAGAAGTGGTTTGACCACTTGAAAGAGTTTTTATCATTTTAAAGATGGCCTTTCTCTAAACATGATAAGTTTTAAAGGTTTAGAAATTTTACCTTTTCATGGACATGGTCAGACTGGCTTTCTCCCCCTCGAATTGAGCATTAAATCTCATTTAAACGCAATTTGAAATCAGATATCCTGTAAAAATAAAAAGGTGTTGGTAATCATCTTTGATGATTCCACATTTGTTAGGAATATCCAGATGCACAGTTAATTCAAATTAAAAGGAAACATGGTGCTGGGGGTTAGAGATTTAGAAATACCAGTCAAAGTATGATCTGTTGAGGTACTGGTCCAACACTGATGTGTGTAGAAACAACATTCAGTTGAAGTCCTGGTTCTATACTGATGTGTATAGAAGCAACCTCAATCTGATTTGATTATGGCAATGGAGAGAGTGAAGCGATGCTTTCGATCCAGCAAGTATCTACTGACTTTGACAGTGAATTAGGCATATCAGATCACTGAATTTGAGAAAACTCACAACTTCAAAGTCGTGCGTCCGTGAATTATCTTTCCAATGCAACTGGACTCGTGTCAATTGGAGCACCGAGTAAAAAGTTATGCGCATGTTTCTGAAGCAGTGCAAAGCTGTCAAACAAAATGAAAAATTTCGGGCTCCGGGCTTTTGGCTTGATTTGATTTCTGGACCAACGAACTCTAATAAACATGCTTGAGTCTGCTTCTGGTCCCTTCTGGTCATTCCTCTTATTTCTGAAAAAAAATTGATCCATATAGCCTCTCACGAATCAACAGAGCTCTGGTGTCCCAAAAAAATCAACAGAGCTCTGGACAACTTCTGTCGATGATCAGAGCTCTGGTAGATGTCTCTATTAAAAGTCAACAGAGATAGCTCTGTTAAAAGTCAACAGAGATAGCTCTGTCAATTGCCTCTGATTTTTTTGAGTATCTGTAAAAATCAACAGAGCTCTGGTAGATGAGTTTAGAGAAACGACTCTGTCCAGCAGATGTACTGACTTTAACCGGGATTCTGACCACAACGAACACTGATTCAGACCAAGATCAAAACACGAAAGTTGTTCATCGTTGTCTTAGGAATCCAACGCATCTGGACTCATCAAATTTGGAGCTTCAAGGAGGGAGTTCTGTTGAAAATACGACAGGTGCGCAAAGCTGACAGCAAGTACCTCTGCTCTGTTGTACCTCTGCTCTGTTGTACCTCTGCTCTGTTGTACCTCTGCTCTGTTGGTGTACCTCTGTTCTGTTGGTGTACCTCTGCTCTGTTGGTTATCTCTGGTGGAACAGAAGTTCCCGACAGAGCTCTGATGAGGTCTAACAGAGCTCTGGTGAGCTTTTGCTGATTTCTTCTAAGTCCTCTGCCAGAAGTTTTACACCAACTTCGACACTACTTTACACCATGATAGCTCTGGAGTTTGAAAAAACTCAAAACATAAAGAGTGTGCATTGGTTTGTTATATTTTCAGATCATCTGGAATCACCTCTTTTCGAACTCGTACGACAAAGATATGGTTGATTTACCACAGTCGCACAGATCTGTCCATCAGCTTTCCATCAGCACACTGTTGTCTACTTCAACGATGCATATGGCCCTTATAAATTTCGAATCTCTGAATTCTAAAAACACGAAAGCTGTTCATCAATGTGTTTTGAATCCAGGACCTTTTGAATCGCATCAATCGGTGCCGTTATCAGTGAGATATGATCAATTTACTACAGCATCACAAATCTGCCAGCATGCTGTCATTGTACTTGATTGTTGTGCACCGAAATCAATTGCCTTTGACGGATGAGTCTTAAACTGAGTGTTTAAGAGTCCATTATCCACTGAAGTGTGAGTCCTTAACATATGTATTAAGGAGTCCAAGTACCTGCAAAACAGATTAAAGACATTTTGGTACCCATTTCCAAATGGGTCCTATTTTTTTAGGATTTGGAGTTGTCTTCAGGTCCTCTGGCTTGCCAGTTTTTGTTGGTTTGCCAGGTTCCTTTCTATGTTTTTTCTTATATTGGGTCTTTGAATATTTCTTATGAAATGACCCATTAGGAACACAGTTAGAACTAGAGAAATGGTTCTTTAATTTAAACAGAAGATCAAAGCATTTACAGTTATGAGAATGAAGAGATGAATGTTTAACAGAAACAGATGGCTTTGGAGCATTTATGACAGGAGTAGAGCTTTTGACTTTCCAAACCATTTTCACTCTTTTAAAAACAAGATTATCTGTATTATCAACACAAGAGTTTTCTAAGTCAAAATCCTTAAGCCTTTTAGCTAAAACATCTTTTTCTTTAAGATTTAAATCAAACTTCTTTAGAAGATCTGATTTATACATCTTCTCCGACATAATCTTGGTTGACAAATCAGATAGTCTTTTTGTCAATTTGGACATTTCAGCTTTAAAAACATTTCTTTCTCTCTCAAAATCATCTTTCAAACATTTTGTTTGAAATCCTTCAATCTTCTTCTTCTCAAACTCTTTTCTTTTAAAATTAGACTCTTTTCTCTCTTTTTCAAGAGTATTTTCTAAATCAAAAATTAGATTAGAAAAACTTAAACATTTAAGTTCAAGTCTTTTCTTCTCTTGTTCAGACTCAGATAAATTCCTTTTCAGTTCAATATTTTCACAGTTTAGGAGTTTACCTGATTCTTCAAACTTAGCAATCTTGTCTGAATCAATAAGAATGCTATTGTTCCTTTCTTCTAGCTCTTTCTCAAGAGTAGGAATGATCTTACGAAAATTAGTACTGAGCTTAGAATAATAATGAGCATCAGCATCAGCATCAGCACTAAATCTTAGTCTTGACATATTGTTACTTGAAAATTTAAAAAAAAATCGGATCGTTAACAGATACTTCGTGAGAAGTAGAATTTGTGCACTTGAGTCAATTTTTCAAATCTTATCGGATTGAGCTGAAATTTTGTAGGTAGGTGCACGAGGATATTCTGGACAACTTTAATTCTTCGAGTTTTGTCCAAAAACCAACAGAAAGTGGTTTTCCGAAGCAAAACAGAGTGCAGAAAAATAAAAGTTTAAAAGCTCCGAAAATTGAGTGAATGCACAAACTGAGCTACAAACCTAGTGATTTTGCGGAATAAAACACTCAGGTATTCTCTACTAACAACCCTTGATCAATTCTAAACCAGTAGAAGAACTCTAATGGCTAAAACCAACCAAAAAGATGAAGAACTTGAAGAACTCTCAACTTTGCACAAAAACACAATAATCTCTCAAAATTTGATAAAAATCAATGGATTGAAGCACAAATTCGAATCTGTTTGGCTCTGATACCAATTGTAGGATCCCAATTACAAGTAACAATATAGAAACAATCAATTGTATTGAATGATTTGAGAAGAGTTTACAATATAGGAATTAAGAACACTCTCTCACAATTGAAGCTCTCTCTCTCTCTCTCTCTCTCTCTCTCTATACATCTGACTGACTTGAATTGAGGCTAGGAGATTTTAAGAGGCTTAACCTAAAACTCTAACAAATTACACATTAAATACTTAGGTTTTAAGGCCTAAGCCCATTAGTCACTAAAGCCCACATATTTAATTTAGGCTTTTACAATTTAACCAAGTAATCTTGAATACAATATAAAATAAAAGCTAACAATCTCCCCCTTTGTATTCAAGATTAAAAATAGACAAATTAATAGGTTGGTAGATACTAACCTTTTCACCAAAAACTTTTTTACTCCAATGCATAAAAAGCTTTTAAAAAGCTTTTTGTAATAGTGAAAAACTATAAAAGACTTATATATTGAAGATGCTCTTATATATAGTATTCTTTATTTATGTTTTATTTAAATTGAAAATGGGTGATTTTTATTTTCTTTCTAACCTTAAATATACAAAGTACATATTAAGAGCTTGAACCCAACAATTATTTCATTTTAACACACAAATCTACAATGAAAACCCAAATTCTATCTTAAAAACTTAGTCAAAACCCTCACACATAGAACAAGAGTTTCCAATCGACAAAAAAAACACACTTATTTGACACAAAATATTCATATAAAAGTAAAAAAAATAATATATTAATTAATCACTATATTCCAAAATCTCAAAAGAATTGAAACACCTAATTTTCATTGTCGACATCTTTATCATCCCTTTACAAACCTCCAAAAAATAACTTTAATATGTATACAACCCGTAATAAATTAATATTTGTTTACAAACAAAAACTAAATCAATCTATATAAAAAATAGGGAAATTAATTAAAATGCCAAAAGTCCAACTTCGAGTTACCAAAATGCCACAAATCCCTCCCATCTTACAAAAATACCCCAAAAATCCGCGATGGAGCCCGCGATCGCGGGCCCCAGGCCACGTGTCACCAAACTTTGGCCACTTTGCCCGCGTTGGTCCCTCAAGAATGCCCACGGTCCAGATTTCCCCCCTCAAGAATGCCCGTGTTGGCAGTTTTGGTCCCTGCCTGCGTTTGACTTCCTTTGACCCCCGCGATCACGGGCTGACGTGGCACGAACTTTGGCCAAAAGTGCCCCGCGGAGCCCCTCAACTTTGGCAGCGGTGCACATTTGGCCCCTGCCCGCGATCGCAGCCCGCGATGGGCCGATTTTTACACTTTTGCTACCTGAAAATTTACATTTTTGGTCCCTGAAAATTTACACTTTCAGCCCCTGTACTTAAACGAAATTTGCATGCTTTTACTGTTTTTTTCCACAATTATTGTATTTTGAAGACCGATTTGTGGTTGAAATTCATTCGCATGTTTGAATCAATGTTAAATCAGTGTTTTTGGAATACCAGTTTGTGGATGAAATGAGAGATTGGTTGTCATCAATGTTGGTTGTTACATTGATAAATAGATGTAAAATGCAAGCCATAATCCACACACCGATTTCATACTTCTTTCTTGATTTCTTTCTGCAATATTTTGTGTTTGAGATACTACTGAAAAAATGAGTTCATCTGTTGCAAAAGCTAAGCTATATTTCTGTTTTGATGGTGAATGGGAGCAAGATAACAATGAGTGGAATTTTGCTTATAAATCTAAGCATGGTGTAAAATTGCCAGTAAACTATACTTATCAGAAATTTCTTACATACGTCATGCAAAAATGTGGAATCAACTCTTCTGCTGTTTGCAAGTTAGTGTTTAAAAATGGCGATGGGTCATTTGTGGATTTATCCAACGATGGGGATATCTCTACTTTTCTGCACTTTGCAGTCGATTCAGAAAGGCCCCCATTACTTTTTGTGTATCCCGGCGTATCCGACGGTGACAACGACGGTGACGACGACGAAGACCTCCAAATAGAGCAACCTGATTCTCAACAACAACAACCACCACAACCACACGAAGGGCGTACTGCTGAAGTTGCTGATGACGAAACCCACGTTTTCAGAACGGGTAATTCTGAAATAGACAGATCAGACGCCGATAATGATGATCACGAAGAATATACCCATATTAGAAAATCATGTAGTCAGATAAATGACTTTTTTGATATGCCCCCTATTCTTCGAGACTCCCATACCCAGACACAAACCTACGAACCTACACCTTATATTCGCAGTGAAAGGTTAAAAGCAGGTCAGATATTCGATTCGAAGGATCTCTTGGCAAGTCAGATCGGACTCAAGTTCTTGGAAGAGGGTTTCCAAAGTCACGCGCAGAAATCTGAAAAAAGCAGATACGTAGTTGAATGTGCTAGAGAAAAGTGTGAGTGGAGGTTGTACGCGATTCACACGGGTCCCAAAGGAGGGGCGATAATGATTAAAAAGTTGCACGACGTACACACTTGTACGAGGACGCAACTTAATCCCCACCACAAACAAGCCGGCAAAAAGACTTTGGGTGCGATGCTGAAAAATAAATTTCTTGATGTTAGCAGGTCATTGCGTCCAAAGGACATCGTCCACGATGTTCACCGGCAGTTCGGCGTCACGATTGATTACCACCAAGCTTGGCGTGCACGATACCATGCACTGTTTATGGTGAGAGGCACGTTCGAGGAGTCGTATGAACGACTCCCGACATATTTATATAATTTGCAGCTGCAGAACCCTGGTACTGTCACGCAGCTACGGACCGATTCACGTCGACGGTTTGAGATGTGCTTCGTGGCCCTTGGACCCGCGATACGTATTTTAACACGTCATATGTTTACACATTATAAACTATAACATTTACAAAGGAAAACCACCTATGTTTTTGCAGATCCGCACATTTGTGGCAAATCTACGTCGTGTCCTGATAATAGACGCAGCCCATTTAAAGGGCCGTTACTTGGGTATGATATTCCTGGCGGTTGCCATGGACGGGGATAACTCCATCGTTCCAGTAGCTTTCGGCGTAGGCAAGTCTGAAACCGGGGACGAGTGGACTTGGTTTATGTCCATGTTGAGACAAGCTATCGGAGACCCGCAAGGGTTGGTGTTTATGTCTGACAGGGCTCCTTCCATAAGCGCCGCAATCTCTGCCATGTACCCAAACGCCCCTCACGCCATATGCTGTCGATATTTGGAGATGAACGCCAAATCCAAGGACAAACGTATTACCACCTACAAGGATGTCTATTGGGCGGCATGCAGAGCATATACAGATCGGGTGTTTAACAAGTACATGAATATGCTACGATATAGTGCCAACGAAGCAGCCAAAGTCTTTGACGAAGCTGGACCAGAGAGGTGGTCCGCGGCCCATTTTCCTTGACAACGGTATGACATTCTGACCTCGAATAGTGCAGAGTCTGTGAATGCACTCTCCCGTTTTGCGCGTAGATGTCCGATTGTTAATCTTATGGACTACTTTCGGGCCTTTCAACAAGAGTGGTACCAAATTCGACGCCTAAAAGGAGCTGAGATACAAAATGCACTCACACCAAAATGCGGCGACATGGCCGGTAAGAGCAATCGGGTATGGGAAGTACGAGGTGCATGATGACTATATTCACGCGATTGTGAATATGGAAGACCACCTTTGTTCGTGTCGCGAATGGGATAAATCTGGGTTACCGTGCAGCCATGCCATCGCTGCAGCAACATATATGGGTCGTACAGATTGCAGCGACTTGGCTGTACCTTTCTTCACGTCCGAATATTACCGGAAAACATACGTGGAGGTAATAAACCCAGCTGGACCCCTGCAGCATGGGTGTATCCACCCGACCCGCTTCCACCATGCTATCCACCTTTAATGGATAAGAACAGGGCCGGGAGACCGAGAAAGAACGACCGACGTCCATCACGTGGTGAAAGTTCGATACAACGAAGATGTACTCGGTGCCAATGCGTAGGACACACTCGTGGAGAGTGTCCAAATCCCGCCCCTTCAACCGTGCCAAGGAGACATTCAGTCAGTCAAACCCCGGGCCCGTCATAGCTTGAACCATATGGAACAAACACATATGATACTGTTGATCTAAACGCTGATTTGTAAAATATATATATATATGCTTCAATCTTTCTGACCACGTATGTGTGAAAGAGATATCGATACTCAAAGTTGAGTAATTGGATGAAATTAACAAAAAACCAAATGAAGTAATTGGATAAACAACCTAAGTTTGATTTATTTGACAATGCGCATAAATGGACTCCGCCATATGTATGCGAAATGCCTTGGCCTCGGCCTCGGTCTGGTCAGGGTGTACAAATACCACATCGTTATTTATCAAGATGCTGGCATTACGACATACCCAGACACCGCAATCCGCATTCATCCCGCCCTGTTGGGGTGTATTCTTGGCGAACTTATGGCGAAAGAGCTCTGACCTATCGCGACGCCTCGTATCCTTGACCCGACAAAAGAAGTCAAATAGCACATCTTTAAACCTTCTCATCTGGTCTTCCAATTGGTCTCTGAAGAGATTGGCACTATCGCTGTCATATATGGTCATGGTCATAGCGTCAAGCTCAAACACTCCGAGCAGCCAATGTTTGGGATGAATGCATATTGGGATGTACACCTGAAATATTACAATATTAGACAACTTAGTTAGCAACAAAACAACTTAAATTAAATAAGAGTAAAACGATTTACATACCACATCGAGGAGAGCCCAAGAAACCCCTTCCACGCCGTTGCATGAGTTAGCCACGGAGGCGGGACCTTGATGGGGGAGCAACAGGTAGGGAAAGAAAATACTATACATTATGGTCCACCTCGTGTCTGTTCCACGATGTCTTTGCAGCAGCGAGACCCAACAATCGATGTGCTATACATAAAAAATAGATTGTTAGACATGTAATATAAATATATTTGATTATATGACTATAGTTAAACTTCATACTAACCACATCCTGTAACTCAGACTCCAAAGGGTCATCCGCCAGCAATACTTGGAAAAAGCGGGGGGTGATTTCCATGCTCAAGTAAGGGACGAATATCATGGGGGAGAGGTGACCAGTCCGACACATCCTCAATATTTCCGATGCCGGTTGAGGCTCCGGTGAAGGGACCTTTCCCTTTTTCTTTCCTCCCTTCTTTCCCCCCGCTTTCTTTGCTTGTTTTTTAGCGGCCGGTGGTGTCGTAGATCCTTGTTGGCCAAACGGGTGACGAAACCATTGTGAAATTTTATGCGACCGCTTTTGAGGGAGCGGGGTCACCTGTGGTGGTGGATCTACAACCTCCATCGGGTCATCTTCCGGCTCCGAGAAGTGCTCCGAGAAGTGATCCTGGATAATAGGAGACCCCGTCTGAAAATTAAGTTATTAGATGTTTTAAGTACAATTTAGGAAATGTTCACAATTAAACCAAAACTACCAAAATAACTTACAGTATAAATTTCCGGCCTGTAATAGTCGCCGTCCGAACCGCCAAAGATGTCCGTTATTGCTGTGGTGGCGAACGTCGTTGGGGACATCCCGGCCCCCGACATCCCGACCTGCGTGACATTGATCATTATAAGAGTTACAAACTTAGGAACACACATATAACTATAATGGTTTCTCAGTGTCACTTACACTCTCCGGGATAGTAGAATAGGATGTGGTGGCGAACGTCGTTTGGGACATCCCGGCCTGCGTGACATTGATCATTAAAATAGTTACAAAATTAGGAACAAACATATAACTATAATGGTTTCTCAGTGTTACTTACACTCTCCGGGATAGTAGAATAGGATGTGGTGGCGAACGTCGTTGGGGACATCCCGGCCCCCGACATCCCGGCCTGCGTGACCTTGATCATTAAAATAGTTACAAACTTAGGAACAAACATATAACTATAATGGTTACTCAGTGTCACTTACATTTTCAGGGAATGACGGATAGGATGTGGTGGCAAACGTCGCCTGTGCCCCCTGTCCGAACGGAGCGGGGATCGGTGTCGTACTCGACATCTAAAACAAATTTAGAACGTAATATTAATATACAAACTAAATAAACGTGGCCAACAAATTAAGTTAAACACTAACATGGACAGCGCTAAACTGTCTGTAGACTCCCTCCAGAAACTGTACACGTGACTCTAGCGACCCGTGGACGTAGTCCCACAGGTACTCATGACAGCCACGTTGTGGCTCGTAGGAAGGGGCCGCCTGATATGGATCGTAAGGGGGCGGCTGGTAGGAGGAGGAAGGGGGCGGCTGATATCCACCGGAAGGTGGCCTGTCGTCGTCTTCCTCATCTTCGTCAGATGTGGAAGGAGAGGGACGTCGAGCCCTTTCCGCCTCTGCGTCAATAAAGGCCACGCTGTCTCTGTACCAATCCGTGTCCATCTCGTCAGTAGTAGGCACAAGGCGCTCGAAAGGCAAGAGTGGCCACTATATATATGATAAAACATAAAAAAAATTAATAAGCGGGACTAACGTATGCAAATTGTAAACATAGTAAAAGAACTTACATTTCTAGATTCATTGAAGAACTTAACCCAAAGCGACCTACTTAGGGTAACACGCTTGTCCCAACGGGTTCCCCTAAGTACTCGGTCGTCTCGTTTGACGAAATATCGGATTAATGTGGGAAACATCTCCAAGATCCATATCTGGAATTAGACAAGAAGAGCAAATACGTAAAAAGAAAAGCCAAACAGTTTGTATGTATTATTAACAATTGTTATACTACGTATCTAACCTTGAAGGCGTATGTAAAACCACAAAGATTCATCTTTCATGTCGATCGGCGCGTCTGGCTATGGCTCGGTGCAGAATAGAGTAGCAATGTGTCCAGATATGGCTACCCCACGGGTAGCTGTTAAACAGCTCAAGGTCCTCGACGGCCCTAAGGACCGTCGATGAAGCATACTGGCTATACTCACGGCCCATGAAGCCCATATCCACGATCACCACCAAGCATACACGGACAACATCGTCGTCGGTTAGGGCACTAAGGCCCTCTTTCATCATGTCCCGGGCTGCCTTCAGCTTCAAACGAGATGCTGAAATGCCCCAAACCCTAGGAACGAAGGAGCAGTCTCCTAAGGGAGGAAGGGGGGGAGCCTCTCCAAAACGTAGTCCTGTAATTAGACAGAACTCACGACGCCCAAAATGCAATTGAGAGCCGAAGAAATCAAAATGCATCTCCTCCGGCTCAACGTTGGCGTCCTCGACCTCCAACTGTAGAAACATGTGTACTAGCGTAGGGTCGCCAGCAGAGTAAGACACATCCATCCATGGCCCGAACGGTGTCCGTCTAAAAATGGCCTCAAGGGTATCCGCGCGATCACCTAATCCCCTAAAGCGCCCTCCTAACTCCTCGATGTAGGCAACTTTGCACTTTAACGTCAAGTCGATGTTAAAGAAATCCCTCTACATAGTCATTCACAGATGTTATAGTTAGTATTATATATAGATGATTTTGCTTGTTTGGTTTATTGTGTTGATAATTATTCGTTTGTTTTAGTTTTTGAAAAGAAACCACTCAATCTATTGGACTTCCAGGTAGCAGGGGAATCACAAGGATTGCTTAAATCCCGACATACCTTAGGGCTATTTACACCCGTTTGACAAAATCCAAATAGATATATTGCGGTTTATTTTATTTCAACACATAATAGTGTTATAAATAGATATGTTGCGGTTTATTTTATTTCAACACATAATAGTGTTATAAATAGATAAAGTGCGGTTTATTTTATTTGAACGTATCATAGTGTTATAAATAGATAAAGTGCGGTTTATTTTATTTCAACGTATCATAGTGTTATAAATAGATAAAGTGCGGTTTATTTTATTTGAACGTATCATAGTGTTATAAATAGATAAAGTGCGGTTTATTTTATTTGAACGTATCATAGTGTTATAAATAGATAAAGTGCGGTTTATTTTATTTCAACGTATCATAGTGTTATAAATACATGTTGCGGTTTATTTTATTTCAACGTATCATATTGTTATATATAGATGTTGCGGTTTATTTTATTTCAACGTATCATATTGTTATATATAGGTGTTGCGGTTTATTTTATTTCAACGTATCATATTGTTATATATAGATGTTGCGGTTTATTTTATTTCAACGTATCATATTGTTATATATAGATGTTGCGGTTTATTTTATTTCAACGTATCATATTGTTATATATACACACTTTTAAGAATTATTTTTATAAAAACACACTCTTAACAAATATTTTTATAAAAAAACACATTCTTAACAATTTTTTTATAAAAACACACCCTTAACAATTTTTTATAAAAAAACACATTTTTAACAATTTTTTATAAAAACACACTCTTAACAATATTTTATAAAAAAACTGTTTTTATAAAAAATTGTTAAGGGTGTGTTTTTATAAAAAAAATTGTTAAGAATGTGTTTTTATAAAAAAAACACATTTTTAACAATTTTTTTATAAAAACACGCTTTTAACAATTTTTTTTTATAAAAAACACGTTTTTAATTTTTTTTTATAAAAACACATTGTTAACAATTTTTTTATAAAAACACACTCTTAACAATTTTTTTATGAAAAAACACACTATAACAACATACACATTATAACATACAAATATCACATTCAAACATAAAACCATAAAACTATAACAATTTTTAATAAAAACACACTCTTAACAATTTTTTATAAAAAAACACATTTTTAACAATTTTTTATAAAAACTGTTTTTATAAAAAAAATTAACAATTTTTTTATAAAAAAACACATTATAAAAACCATAAAACTATAACAATTTTTTATAAAAAAACTGTTTTTATAAAAAATTGTTAAGGGTGTGTTTTTATAAAAAAAATTGTTAAGAGTGTGTTTTTATAAAAAAAAAAACACACTTTTAACAATTTTTTTATAAAAACACACTCTTAACAATTTTTTTTTTTAAAAAACACGTTTTTTTGTAAAAACACATTGTTAACAATTTTTTATAAAAACACACTCTTAACAATTTTTTTATAAAAAAACACTCTTAACAATTTTTTTTATGAAAAAACACACTATAACAACATACACATTATAACATACAAATATCACATTCAAACATAAAACCATACATATCATGTTAAACATACAACATATTCAAACATAAGTTATAAACACTCTAACAACCTACAAATCATATATCTTAACTTAAAATAACATACAAAAAATAAAAAAAAACATAAAAGAAACATACCATAGAGGTAATACGAGACATCTTCACAAAACGCGAATGTGTTCCACACGACACAATTGAGAGAGTGGGAGAAAATTGAGAGAGAGTGGGAGTAAAAAATTGAGAGTGTTATAAAAAAATGAGATGGAGCCGAATTGGTCCCCCCCCTCCCCATTTATAGTGCGGTCGAAGAAAACAGTTAGGGTTTTGGTCCTCAAAGTCATTTTAGGGTTAACCCTGTGCCGACACGTGGCACTTTAGCTCGCGATCGCGGGGGTCAAAGGGAGTCAAACGCGGACAGGGACCAAAACTGTCAACACGGGCATTCTTGAGGGGGGAAATCTGGACCGCGGGCATTCTTGAGGGACCAACGCGAGCAAAGTGGCCAAAGTTTGGTGACACGTGGCCTGGGGCCCGCGATCGCGGGCTCCATCGCGGATTTTTGGGGCATTTTTGTAAGATGGGAGAGATTTGTGGCATTTTGGTAAGTGATGGTCAAACTTGGGGTATTTTAATTAATTTCCCTAAAAAATATGGATACATATTTTTTTTCTAAATATGGGTATAAAATAATTGATTTAATATAAAATAAAATTAATATTAATAAAAAAAAAGTATAGTTTTATTAAAAATGATAGATAGAGTTTTTTGCGACATTTAAATAGTTTTTCCTTGTTAGCAAATATATTTAAAAAGGGATTTGAATTATTTAATACCAAAAGTAGGGTTGTTTTGTAATAACCGAGTTTGTTTTGTAAATAAAGTATAATGGTGTGTGTGGTATGAAGAATCAAACTTTGGTGGCATTTGTGAGAAAAGAGTTAAAACTCCTAAAGTCCCTCATTTCATTCATCAGTATTGTGCGGCTGTGTGTGTGAAGCTTAGTGTGGAGAAAACCTTGCCATTGAGAAAGAAGAGCTTGGAAATTGGAACTAAGGTTCGTGAATCTTCATCTTCTTCGAGGTAATCACACTACCTTTAAATTTCTATGCCTATAGTGGGTTTGATGACGTTTCCTCTTTGGAACTCTTCAAAATGGTGTAAGATTTGGGAATGAGTATTAAATGGAGGAATCAGTGAGTTAAGAGTGTGTTTTGGTTTGGAATTGATTCCTATTAATGATTAGAATGACCATATCCATTTTGTAGTAGCTTAAATCGTAGTTTAGTAGGATTTCATGTCTGGTTGGGATTTTCGGAGGGAGTCGCTGTTCGATAAAAACCCCACTTGTCCGGAAGTCACTCTATCCGGAAACCCTTGGGAATCCGGAATTGTGCGAGTCCGGAGGCCGGTAGTCGTCCGGAAGAAGTTTTACCAGAAACCGTTGGGGAATCCGGAATGGAATCCGGAAGTTAGTACCGGAAAAGAGAAATCCGGATACGTCTGGATTAGGTGCGTCTGGGAAAGGACCGGAATCCGGAAGGGGTCCGGAAAGCAAATCCGGAATCCGGATCGCCTGTGTGCGGGACTCTGTATTGTTAGTAATATTTTAGAGAGTTCCTTGAGGGTCGGGACGCTGCGTGAGTAGTTGAGTGACTTATCCACTCTTGTGTGTTGGGTGCAAATGTAGGTACGGATAGAGGATAGCAGTTTCAAGTGAGAACATTTAGCGTGGACGCCAGGTGAGTCTTTCTAAATCGAAGCTTTGGCGATACTTGATTTATTTACTTGTTCATCATTTATTGAACTGCATGTCTTTGCGTGGCTTAATTACGCATGCTAAAGAAGTAATATTATGATTGATATGTGGAGTGTGTCCCGTACGAAATAAATGAATATGTTCCGTATAATTTGTAACAACCCAGAACTTTAAACTAAGCATACAATAAGATATAATTCAACCAACCAAAACTGACTCCAAAATGAACGAATACAATTGTCTCAAAATTTAGGTTTGCGGAACAACCTATACACAACTGAGAATATCAAAAAGTCTAAATAGCAAAAGTGTGGCGACTATCAACTAGAAGCATCTGCGTACTAAATCTTCTCCTTACCCTTATCGGAGCTTCCCACTAACGGTTTCCCTAAAATGGTTTAGTTTGGAGAATGCGAGGGTTAGACCATGAGGTCTAGTGAGCTCCCTCTTAAAAGCAACATTTTTTATCATCATATATAAATGAACATTTTAAAACAATTGATAACAACACAACTTTAAATATCTTTCACGCAAAACTGTACGTGTAAGCGACACATGGAAGTCACATAATAGTGACTTTGTGTCAGTCTCACACTGCCTTAGTGGGTCACACCTCTCATGGCATAAACGGGACACCCCCCCGGTATGAGTACTGGCGAGCCACACCCCCCGACTTAGCCATCTCACACCTATCAACAATGTATGCATACATTCAATTTAACATTCAAAACACACGTTTCAGTAATATAAACATTTCATTTCATATCTGCTTCCTACTTTTGAAATCGCATTTAAATCACGTATTTAGTTAGAAAACTCACCTGTCTTTCTTGCTCCAAAACTTCTCACTTTGGCTTCGGGCCCCTAGGTGGAATACCTATGATTTTAAAGAAACGAGAGTGATAAGTCTTATGTTTGATACTCGAGATTGCTCCCGAACAGTTCCCAAAATTTCCCATGTTCAGATCGGGCTTCCCAATCCGAAACCAAAGTTCCAGATTTCACTTGTCCGGACTCAGTTTCGGACTAACTATTCCGGACTAGGAGTTCCGGATCTCTCCTTTCCGGATTCCGATAAGGCTTCCTGATTCTCATCCCGGACTTGCATGCGAACTCCACTTCCGCACCGTATTCGGACTACACTTACTCTGGAATCTCATCCGGACTCCCGGTTTTCCGGATTGGGCGATTTCCAGACTCGGTGAGGACAATCATCGACACTTCTCAACAACAAGGGTCATGGATTAACCCTTCCTAAACCAAATTTCTAAGTCTCCCACTCAACATGGTGATTACTCCAACTCCCTTAACCCTCTTTTAAGGTCATAAAACTACAATCTGCCCCATCCTTAAGAGTTAATCGATTAATCAAACAATGTTATCTCTGCTCAATAATCTGGTTACTAATAGCCAATAATTACTATGAGATGGTAGGGATTACCTTGAATGGTTTGATGGAGCATCTTCTTCTTCTTCTTCTTCCAAAATCGCAGGTTGTAGCTTATTTCCTCTTTTCTCTACTCACTCACACAGCCACCAAAGGAAGAAATGACAATAGCCTAGGGTTTTGTGCCAAGATTGAGGGTTTTATACCCTCTATCGAAATTACACTTTGGTCCCTCAATTTACCAAGTTTCACATTACTCCCACATTTCTTATTTTTCTTTAAGCTTGAAACTTGGTTATTACAATACCTCCCCCTCAAAAGAATTTCGTCCCCGGAATTCCATTGCCGAAAAGTTGAGGGTACTTGGACCTCATGTCCGCTTCTACTTCCCAAGTTGCCTCTTGGCCCTTATGAAACCGCCACTGGACCTTTACCAGCCTGATCTCCTTGTTTCTCAACTTTCGAATCTTGCTGTCCACAATCTCTACCAGTTCCTCTACGTACGTCAGTCTCTCATCGACATTGTTATCCTCCAACGGAATAGCCACATCTGTCTCGGCCAAACACTCCTTTAGGTTTGAAACATGAAACGTCGGGTGAACTCCCTTTATTTCTTCCGGCAAGTCTAACCTGTAGGCCACTGCCTCGACGCGTTCAGTAATGACGAAAGGCCCCACATATCTCGGCCTCAACTTTCCTTTCTTCCCGAAGCGCACTACCCCCTTCCAAGGCGAGACTTTCAGCATTACCTTGTCACCTACTTGAAACTCGATAGGTTTCCTTCTTTTGTTTGCATACTTTCTTTGCCGATCCTGAGCGATCCTCATCTTCTCGCGGATTAGCTGTATCTTATCCGCAGTCATTTGCACAATTTCTGAACCTGCTAACTGTCTTTCTCCCACCTCGTTCCAACATAGCGGCGTCCGACACTTCCATCCGTACAAGGCTTCAAATGGTGCCGCTTGGATACTCGCGTGGTAACTGTTGTTATACGAGAATTCTATCAAAGGTAGACGTACTTCCCAAGAACCCTTGAAATCAATCACGCAAGCTCGAAGCATATCCTCTAACGTTTGAATAGTTCTTTCGCTCTGACCATCCATTTGGGGATGATATGTTGTGCTCAACTTCAATTGCGAGCCCAATTCTCGCTGAAGACTTCTCCAAAACGACGATGTAAATCGACTATCACAATCGGACACAATAGATCGCGGCACCCCGTGCCTTGACACGATCTCATTAATATATAACCGAGCTAACTTCTCCAATGGATCGGACTCCCTCATTGGAAGAAAATTGTGCGGACTTGGTGAGGCTATCCACGATCACCCATATTGTATTTTGCCCCTTCGGAGTCCATGGTAACTTCGTAACAAAATCCATGGTTATGTTATCCTATTTCCACACTGGTAACTCTAACGACTGAAGTTCCCCATACGGTCGTTGATGTTCTGACTTAACCTTCAGACACGTCACACATCGTTCCACAAAGTGAGCGATGTCCTTCTTCATTCCTGGCCACCAATAAAACTGTCTTAAGTCCCGGTACATCTTATTCGTCCCTGGGTGTACAGAATATCGTGACCTATGCGCTTCTTCCAGAATGCTTACCCTCAAGTTCCCCAACTTAGGAACCCATACTCGGTTCTTCAAACACCTCAATCCACTATTGTTGACACTAAAGAAAGACGTAATTCCAACGATTCTTTCACTCTTCACATTTTCTTCTAACAACGCCTCCTCTTGAGACTTTTTGACCTCGTCCAGGAGACTTGAAGTCGCCTCAACCCTGAAGGCCACCACTTTGGTCGATTCCCCTCGCTCCTTCCGACACAACGCGTCGGCAACCACATTCACTTTACCCGGGTGGTAAAGGATTTCACAGTCATAATCGTTCAGTAGATCCATCCATCTCCTCTGTCTCATGTTCAACTCCTTCTGATCGAAAAGATGCTTAAGACTCTTATGATCGGTGTAGATCTGGCACTTCACTCCATACAAGTAGTATCATCATATCTTTAAAGCGAACACCACTGCCGCTAGCTCCATGTCGTGCATAGGGTTGTTCTTCTCGTGATCTTTCAACTGTCGGGATGCGTAGGCAATCACCTTTCCATTTTGCATCAGTACGCACCCTAACCCAAGCTTGGAAGCATCGCTGTAAATTACAAAACCTTCAGATCTATCCGGTAATGACAAAATTGGAGCGTTGCTTAGGCTTTCCTTCAACTTTTCAAATGCGGTCGTTTGAGCTTCGGTCCAAACAGTACTTCGCGCGAGCGGGCTCCACCTTCCTATCTTCGTCCCTTCCACCACCATTACCATTATAGCCACCAACAAATCCCTTCCGTAGCTGTGGACAGTCCATCTTGACATGGTTTGGCGAACCGCACTAATAACATGACCTCGAACTACGGCAATCTCGTGCCATGTGCCCCGTCTTCCCACCCTTAAAACACCCTTCCTTATCAGCCAAACATTCCCCTTTATGCATCCGGTTGCACTTACCACAAGGTTTCTCTCCTGCTGGTCCCACCCGCAGCTCGGGTCTGGGAGCACTCGATATTTGGACCGTGAGTCTAGATGTGTGAATGATTTTGTGTGAGACCGGAGGTCACACGGTTGACACCGATAGGTCAAACATTTTTGCGAGAGGTTAAGCGTGGCTCAAGACCGCCACTGGTTTATGTGAGCAGTAGGAAGAGATTTATCAAATTCCATGTAGGAGTTGGTGCAATGTTTAGAATAAAGAAGTGTCTCTAGTGGAAGTTCAGTGGCGATTCCATAAGGGGCAAGAGGTAAGAGGCAACTTGGGAATTGGAATCGGACATGAGGGTTCGGTATCCTCGTTTGTTCGAAAATGGAATTCCGGGGACGGAATTCTTTTGAGGGGTGGATGTTGTAATAACCGGGTTTGTTTTTGGTCGATATTTGGAAATGTAGGATGAATTTCGGAAATCAGAAGTTGTGTGGTCTAAGTGTGAAAATTTAAAAGTTTGGTGCTCTTCATGAAGGTATAAAAGGATGAGAGAAACCCTAAATTTCTCATTTCTAGCTTTTTCAGTGTGTGTTGTGTGTGTGGCTAAGAGAAAGAGAAAGAGAAAGAAAAGGATTGTGACAAATTGAAGAAGAAGAAGGCGATTTTCAGCTGGGTGTTGGGAAAGGCTCCAGAATCATTCAGGTAAAACCAATCCTATCCCTCTTCAAGTGTGTGTGTTTTGTGAGTATTTGAAGAAGAAACATGGATTTTGTGGGTTTATTGTGTCCCTAATTAAATCTGATTAAGAGGTGTTGTAGTTTGGGAGAATGTGTATTTATCGACCCATATTGCTAATCTGGAGGTGTTGAGGGAATTAGGATAAGAGGCATAATCCTTCCCTGCATTTTTTAGTTTTCTCGTAGCGTCCAGAAACCTCCAATATAGGGTAGTGTCCGGACGATTTGTGGTGTCCGGATGAGAGTTGTGTCCGGGTAGAATTTTGATAGTAGTTTCCGGTAGTTAACCGGAAACCCTTGTGAATCCGGATAGTTTGGTTGTCCGGGTAGAACGTCCGGATAGCTCTGGTTGTCCGGATGGTTTTGGCCGTCCGAATAAAGTGTCCAAAAAGTTATGGTGTGACATAGTAGGGCATGCTGTAGTCCGAGGGGCTAACTGTGTGAGCGTGTAATTCCATCAAGTGACTTATCGTGGTGGTATGTACCCTTATAGGTGCAGTTGAAGGGAGAGCTCATCTAGTGAGAGGATTAAGCGGGACGACATGTGAGTTTCCTGATCTTAAAACCCTTTTCAAAAGTGGAACTTTATGCATGTTTACATTGGTAAATGCTCGTACTATTCTTTTAACCTTGCATGGAAAGTGCGATTTAAATGTGTGTGACCATGCTCTGGCTTTGGTGTGAAATGGGGGTGTGTCCCATATGGTTTGATGTATGAATCCTTATGCATAATTAATGGTAAGTGTTCATATTATCATTTGCTCATGAATGAAAAGTGTGATTTAATCGGGTGGACCTAAACTACCTTCGTGTGGACGAGCTATGGCATTTGTGTGAGATGGGGGTGTGTCCCATGTAGTGTGATATATGAATGTGTTTCATATATGGGCGGTGTGTGCCCCAGTTTACGCTGTCATGGTGTGTGTGACCATAGCGTGTACCATTAGCTCGTCATAGTGTGCTGATCATTATGTGTGTTTTTATCAAGTTTTGTACAATTATTTCTTACTGAAAGTTTTCCATAAACGGTATTATTGTGGCATGGCTTTTGAGGGAACTCACTAGATCTCATGGTCTAACCCTCGCTTTTCAAAACTAAAACCTTTTCAGGTAAGCAAGTAGTTGAAAGCTTGCTTAGAAGTTGGCAAGGCGTGAGACGGAGGTTGCATACAGAAGTATTAGAGGGCCTTCCTTTTACCTCGTAGTTACGATCTCAACTGTAGTTAGGGTTATTTCCGCAAACCCAATTTGTAATATGTTTAATGTATTACATTGAGCCATCTTTGCCGTTTTAATTTAAAGGCATAGCTTTTGGGTATGATAGTTTGGTGGGGGGTTGTTACATACATTCATTACGAGATATTGTAATAAATTAAAATAATATGCATTATAGTAACGTCCATCTATGTGTAAGTTACTTTTCCGGTAATTGCTCCATTATTTCGTAACTGACATCAATTAAAGATTAGGGATGCTTAATATGAAATGTGTAACTTAAGAATTGTACGAACTAACGAATAATTGTCATATATGAACAATGTTCAATACATAACATTTGTCATATATGGAATCAGTAGCTTATGAACAATCTTCACCAATTAAACTGTGGTATATATGGGCATATTCATTAGTGAGCACATACATTAATGTGTATATATGTGTCAGTGGTAAACAATGTTCACTGGTCGTTGATGTGAACAATCTTCACTAATGAACATTTAGTGGACGTTCATGCATGTTGACTGCCACTATGTTCATATTAATCATCCATCTTTGTTATTCAATGGTCTTGATCACTAAGAAACTTAAAAAATCAATATAATTAATATGCTTAAATCATGGAATCAGATCTACAGTGTAACAGTCTTAAAAAATCAATATAATTAATATCCTCAATGAATACCTACATCTTTTGAAACATCCTTATTTAAAATTGGTTTTTTATTGGTCTAAAGTAGTTTGTAGAGTTTTTTTTTTTGAGAAGGGTATCCCAGACCACATTGGGCCCAGACTAATCCCTAGGCAAATCGGGCCTTTGGCCCAGCTGCTAAAGCATGCAGCCCTGAGATTATCCTCAGTGGCCACAAGTGCTGCGTGTGGGGCTCGAACCCGGGCAAGCGCTATGAACTCCCCAGGCCTTACCACCACGCCACAACCCTTGTGGTTAAGTAGTTTGTAGAGTTAACACCAATGAATTGATAAATAAAAGATCATACACACACACACACACACATATATATATATATATATATATATATATATGTTATAATAAAAAATTTAAATTATGTTAACTTAAGTTAGCATAATTAAAAAAATTGACATATATTAACATATTTTAATGTATATTGACATGTAACCTATGTACATTTTGTAGGGTTCCTATTAAATTTAATTTTTATTGGAACCCAACCATATATATAAATATAATTTCAGAAAAAACATATATCCTTTTATATAAACAACTCTTAGATCAATATTTTTTCTCAATCAAAATCAATCATTCAACATATTTATCAAACAATAATTTTGGTTAATGTTTAATATAGACCGAAAAGTAAAGTAAATATTTCTAACATTTAGATTGTTTATTTAATACCACAACTAAAAACAATTTATTTAGCATCAAGATCGTGCTGACATACAAATACGAGGTTCCGAACAAATCCCGATATTTTTTGGGGCCCTTGTACTTTTATGTGGAATTTTTTGCCTATACCCAATTATATATATATATATATATATATATATATATATATATATATATATATATATATATATATATATATATATATTACTTTAACTCTTGTTTTAGCTCAATCTATTCGACCTTCTCCGTTTTAGTTTATCTAACTTAGGTCATCATTATGTTTTAGCAATTCAGCACAATGCCCCAATCTCCCTTCCCTCTTCTATCAGATTTATCGATTTTCTTATCCTGTTTACGACTGCAAATCTGTAAGCCTTTCTCCTTAGGTCTTTAATTTGAAGACTGAACTCTCCTAATCTACTAGTCTCGCTCATATTTGGTTTCCCAATGGCTATTTTTATGGTTGAACCACCAAGCACTACATGTTTAATGATCTTCCTCTTTCTTCTTTTTTCTTGTTCGACGAGCAACCTCCCTTGCATTTGTGTTGACTTTGTTCATCATGAATTTGATCAGCATTGTTCATAGCACTCTAACCCTTTGATAACATGCATAATAGTTGAAAGTTGAGGGAGAATTTGGCCCTAGGATCGAGCTAGGGTTTCTTGAGAAGTTGAGGTAGACAACAATTAGTAAACTCTAATATTGATTATGAAAAACTGCTTGAAGAGTTTGTTTCGAACAATATTAGAAGAATGACTCTATTTAAGTGAATTTTGTATGTTAGATTGTCAATTTAAGATATTTTTGTTGTTCTAACTTATAAGACTTTTAATATAATATATGATGTAAATTTTATATTTTGTCTTGGTAAAAGTGTATAGGGCCTCCAAAAAGATTGAAATGGTTGTGTTCCTTTGGAAAACAGGAGCCATAGCCTCAGGAAAAGATAACCGTATTCCTCCAAGAATCTATATGAAATGAAGTAGGATGGTTATTTCAAAACTTTTCTAGAACAAGCAGCAACCCTGTTGGTCCCGAAGGGCTATACAAGTTTGTAGAAGGGGGGGGGGGGTTGAATACAAACACACAAATTTTACTTTTCTAAATTGTTTATTGATAAATCATTAACAATTTACAGCTTGTTGCGGAAACAAGATTAAGGATAAACCTAAATCTAAACAAGTTGGAACACTAAGTTTCTTGCACTAAGAAAGAGAAGGAAATTACTAATAATAACCTATCTCAAGATAACAAGATGAACTTGACCAGAGTTAGCAAGTTACTTCAAAATGAAGTGAGTTCTTCTTCTTTTATATTGCATGCATTTAATGCATGTCAGTTTACACTTTACACGTGGCAGCAGCTGATTGGTTGTAGGATCTGACTTGAGTAGACAACCTTAGTAGCCGCATGGATGAACAGTGTAGTATCAGAGTGGTTGTACGATTTCAGACAATAAGGAGGTTCTTTTCTGACATCTCGTACGGAGTCATGCAAGGGTGGTTAAGACAAAAGTACTTTGTACGGAGGACTTCATGATCAGCTCTTCGTTGATTCAGCGCTTCATCATTGTTTATCAGCGAATGATAAAGTTCAACGATAGCTGAAGTCTTGTACTTGATACTTCACGTTGAATGGACAAATCTGAGTCTTCGCTGATCCGCATCAGTTCATTAGGAGACTTATCGCTGGTTCTTGAGCTTGATCTTCGACTTCAGCGTAGAACCTATGTTGACGTGAAACTTGTCTTCAGAGATCATAAGTAAACAACTAACTTATCAACGATCACCATAAGGACTGAACAAGCTCAGAGATATGGTGAACAATGTTCGCTGAATGTTTAATCTAAAGAGTGAGAGTTCCTATCAGCGGTACTGTAAGGTCTTAGTACTTATCAGCGATAGTGAAACTCTGATACATATTGTTTACTTACAAATTTCACTAAGTATTAAAGAGAGGGTCATTATCAAATCACCGAGGGTTTGGATCAACAATCTCCCCCTATTTGATTATGACATAGCAACAGAGAAAATTGCTATTTAATGAAAACATAAGGATAAAAAGAACTCATAAAATATTTGTCCATTTTACTGTTTTCTAGGATCTTTTCTGTACTGATGGAGTAAAGTACATTCGCTAAAATTTTTCTTTAAACTTCGTAAAGATTACAGAGGGAAGTGGAAAAATTACAAGTACAACGAATAAAATTACAAGTACACAAGTATAACTGATACAATAGAGAAATAAGGCGATCCTATCAGTTTATAAAGGTTCTTCCTTAATGAGAAGTTCATCAAGGGTCTTTGATGTGGGTATCATCCAGTCAGGGACTTTTACTCCTTGATTCCTTTTGTTCAGCGCTTCTTCAAAAATCAAGGGTTTAAGATGCCGTGCCTGAATGTCGTTTTTGAAATCACACTAGTAGATGAGATCTTTCAGCTGTTCGATGGGAGTGATGGGAAGCTCAGAGATACGTTGAAAACGTTTTCGTCCATCATAGTCAATAAAGAATATCCCATAGGGTTCGCTTATGACTTTCCCAGGGATGAAAGTCTCACCAAGAGGAAGAGATGTGTCAAGTGCAGAAAGGCCAGGTTCTGGACCAAGGACTTCATCAAGAGAAAAACCAATACCTGTTTCGTTCCGTATACGAGGACCATCATCTGAAGATTTAGACTTTTTCTTTGTAGAGGCCCTTCTTTTCTGACTTTCGAAAGGAGGGGGAGGAGAAATATCCACACAAGAAGAGACTAAGTCAATCTGTTTGTTTATCAGCTTTTCAACATGATCCTTGTACTTAGATTGAGACTTCTGGATGGCTAATCTGGTCTCCAACCATTCAGAGAGACCGTACTTCATGATGGCTTCAGCATAGAATTTTTCGTACTGTCCATTCTCTCTGAATATCTCGATTTCAGCGATTGAAACTTTGAGGGTTGATCTTCCAGCGATGAGTACCTTGACGATTCTGGAAGGTTGATATCTTAAGTGTACCTTTTCTTTGCACCAGTTTAAGGTAGATTGAGACACAATTCTCTTTTCTTCAACGATCTTCTTGGCGTCTTCCCATTGCTGACGTTGAACTTCGATTGGAGTTCTTTTCAGCTTGGGGTCTTTCACTGATTGTTGAGTAAGCTGGTTGGCGAGTTCTCTGTCTTTTTCTTCAGCTTCTCTTCTTTCAGCGATTAACCTTTCAGCTCTGAGGTGATCCTTGTATTCCTTTTGTGAAAGTCTGAAATTTGGAGGAATGGAAGGAAGTTGATCACGCTTCAGAATGATTCGCTGATCTTCGAATTTCTTTCTTATTTCTTCTCTTCTTTTTTGATCCTCTTCACTTGGTTTTTGAAGAACCAAGGAAGGTCTGCTTTTGTGAGAGAGCAGCTGTTCTTCAGGTTCATCAGTCTCAGAGATCAAATCCAAGACTGGGATTATTTCTTCAGCGTTGGGAGCTGGGATTATTGTTGGTGAAGTCGCAGCTGTAGAAACTTCAGCGATATCCTCAAATAGGGGAGAGGACTAGCTGAAACACAACGATCTTCAAGAGTTCAACACGATCCACCGTAGTAAAGTGCTCAGGTGCAGGGGCAGGGTCGGTCATGTGATTCAGGATCTGATGCATCATAGTCTTCATTGAACCAACGTCAGTCTTTACAGAACTTACGTCAGTCTTTAGTGAACTCACGTCAGTCTTTAATGAGCCAACGTCAGTCTTTACAGCAGTCATATCTCCCTCGAGTTTTTCAACCGATGTCTTCAGCGTTGTGACCTCGCTGGACATGGATTGAACTGATGTTTTGAGAGAGGTGTAGTCTGTGTAGATGTCAGCGAGAACTTTGGCAAAGTCGCTGAGAGTGTGATCGACCTTCTCCAAATCAGCTTTGGAGGCTTGCTGTTCCACCACTGTTGTCAGCTTGTTGAGATTCTCTCCAGCGTTTGTTACAGCTGAAGAGTTGTCTGAGAGAGTAGTGGTGAGACCTGTCAGCTTCGTATCTAGGTTCTTCAGAGAAGCGTTGTTGTCTCCCAAATTAGGACCTGTAACAGATAAGTACTTGTGAACAAAGGAAAGCTCAGAAGTTTCGGGTTTAGTTATAGTGTATATGGGTTGGTGTATACCTGCAGGAGGATTGGTGAATTCGTCAAAACCTCGGTGTCCTGAAAAGAGTTCCATGTCGTCAGCTAGAGTGCGTGTACGCATGGTCAGTTCTGCAGGTCCTGCATCCATCATTCCTTGAAAAATATCAGCTTTAGCTTCTGGAGGAATGACGGGTGGATTAGAGACCAATGGAGTAGAGAGAGAGGCGAAGGTTGAGAATGTTGGTTGGGTGCGGGGTTCAGCGTTGGATCCGCTGAGAATTACTTCTTCAGTCTTTTGAGAGGCTGAAGGAGGTTGGGTAGATTCCAAGTTTATAACTTCAACGTTTAGAGACGCTGAAGCTGGGATGGAATGGGTGGCTTGTTCAGTTGTGGCAGAGCGTACCACTGAACTTTCCTTCAGCTCTTCTAGATGAGCTGAGGAGTCTTCAGCAAGAGATTGCTGGGGTTGCTCCTTGGTTTTCTTAGTTCTTTTGGAACTAAGTTGGGTAGATGAGTGTTTCCTTTTAAGAGAATGAATGGAGGTTGCAGCTTGGGTATCAGCGATGGGTTTGTCCGCTGAAGGAGCTGCAGAAGTAGAAGAAGGAGGATTGAGAAGAGTTAAGAGTGTAGAGAGACGTACCTCATTTTCCACTGGCTTGAAGTCGAGTACTTTAGGGCCAACCTGAGAGAGTTTCAGGTCACCCACTTGTGGGTAGTTGTCCTTCAGGCCTGTTTGGAAGACGGCGCTGAGAAATCTTGGGTATGGAACCCATGGTGGTCGGTTAGCGGCAGAGTCTACTCTGAGCACAAGGTCATCGTAGATTATCGATGCCCAGTCTATATGTAGACCTTTCAGCAATGCATATCCCATTGCTTGATGAGGTTGAGCGGCTTGATCAGAGGAACCGGTATTTGCAGTCATGCAGCTTATCAAGTGAGCGAAGATGAAATGCATCTCGCTGGGCATTTTTGACTTCTTGATGAGGGTCAGCTTCTTCTCAGGCTTCTTATCCCTCCCAGTTTCCCATACATAGCCCATTGCATCGAAGAATGCAGTGATGGCTTCCCTATCTGAATGTTTCTTGTGGTCAGGGAGAGGAACAAAAGGTTTTTCTTTCGTGGCGATGGGAAGGTTCGGTGCTTTGCGAATAATGGCAGGGGTGATTTTTATTGTGCCAAAATCCGTATCACAGAGAATGCAATCAATTGTCTTTGAGGGATCTTTGGCTGATGGTAGTTGAGAGTGTCTGGCAGAATACCAGAACTGAGAAAGCAGTAGCTGATGTGCAGGAGGTGTTATTGTCAGGGCTGTCGAGAGGCAACAGTTTTTCAGGAAATTCACAGCATCATTCAGATGTGTGACTTTCTTTCGAGGAGTAAACTCGAAAAGCTGTTAGCTTTAATTAGGGGCTAATTAAAGCTAACAATCTCCCCCTAATGTTTTATAAAGAAAGCATCATCTTGTAGTCTCCCCCTTGCTTTCTTTAGAGGCGTTGGAGTGTCAATCTTCAAGTCTTGTGAGTCTTATTTTCCTGATCTTCCACAATGTTAGTTGCTTTAGTTCATTTTTTTAACTCCCCCTTGATCTTTGCCTACTCCCCCTTGAATGTTGCTTTATTTTTCAGATCCCAGTTATCTCCCATAGATTAAACTCAAACAATCAGAGAACGATTTGATGTGCGGAAGCTTGTATAACCAGTTTGAGTAATAACCGATGGTAGATAAACAACTAGGAGATGAAGAGTAGCGAACACATTCGGCTCATGAGAATCTTCATTAACAATAATAAGTAACAAGGGGTAATCATCTAACACAAAAGCACATAGCAACTGTTATCACAACAATTAAAATAATTGTGTGGCCTATGTTCAGAGTTGACAAATATGAAGCTCTGATATGACTTCCAGTTATCATAGAAGTAGAATTATAAAATTAAACTTCTTAAACTGTTCTGGCAATATCACATAGATATGCATGTGGAATCACAAAGATTCGTGATATTGTGTGGAAGAAAAATAGAATATTATCTATTAGGCTCAAAAGCGTGTAAACTGTTTGGACATAACAGGTGTCCACAGACTCAATGTGCATGAGTGAAGTGTGAAGGTGGGGCAAATTTCCTTCTTTTCAATATCCAACCTTCCAAATAACGATCAGATAGCATATATGTTGCTTCCCCGTGGAAAAGTGAAGTATTTCCCTGTTGAGAAGGAAATAAGTAGCTAGTGGGGTTAATTCAAGAGTTGGCATGGGCTCACTGCCTGTTTCAATGATAATCACCAAAGAATCGTGATAAATCAGTAATGTGGCTTGCCCGACTCAGAAAAAGTTAGTGTAGAGTTGTATAATTCTTTTGACTCTGTTCTCACACCCTCTTTCTTTTTATCATTTAGCTCACATCTAACCAAACTCTCTTTTCATTTTTACCTCTTAAGCACAATGAGAAAAACTCAGATGAGTTGTCTCCCCCACTCTTTAATATAGACCCTTTACCTCTCAATCACTCAAGGTTTACTTCTTTAGTAGGAAACACAGGTTTAAGTGAATCCATAGAAGTGCTATATATGCTCACACATTGATCCCATGAAATTGTTGTCCTAAAGATTGTATTGTTCCACACACTGACTATTTTTAGTCTCAGAAAAGCATTTAAAATCCAACTTCTATATCAGAAAAAGCATTTAGCATCTAGAAGTGGTTTGACCATTTTTGAAAGGTTTTATCATTTTAAAGTTAGCCTTCTTTAAAAATGATGAGTCTAAAGATTTAGAAATTTACCTTTGGATGTACATGGTCAGATTGGCATTCTCCCCCTCAAATTGAGTATTTAATCTCATTGAAGCTCAATTTGAAATTAGATATCCTGTAAAATCAAAAAATATTTTGGTAATCATCTTTGATGATTCCTCATTTGTTAGGAATATCCAAAAGCACTAATAATTAAAAACAATGCAAGGGGTTAGAGTTTAGAAATACCAGTTAAAAAACTCTGAACTGAACATATCTGAGGTACTGGTCCTACACTGAGTTATGTAGAAGCATCAATTCTGATGAGGTACTGGTTCTACACTGCTGTGTGTAGAAACGTCGAGAGAACACCGTTCTTGATAGCGGAAGGAGCATGAATTAAATGCAATGCTTTCGGTCCAGCACCTTACAACAGACTTTGAAGCTGTTTTTGGCATATCAACACACATAATTTGAGAAAATGCAGAACATCAAAGTCGTGCGTCTGTGAATTATCTTTCCAATGCAACTGGACTCGTGTAATTTGGAGCGCCGAGTCAAAAGTTATGTGCATGTTTCTGAAGCAGCGCAAAGCTGTCAAACAAACAATTTTCTGGCTCTGGACAACTTCTGACAAACCAACAGAGCTCTGGTAGATGTTTGGCGGCAGAGGTTGGTCGGCAGAGGTTTGGCGGCAGAGGTTTTGCGGCAGAGGTTGATCGTAGTGCCGACAGAGGCTGATCTCGTGTCGACAGAGGCTGATCTCGTGTCGACAGAGGTTGATCAACTGCTGACAGAGGTCTACCTTATGATCTGCATGAACTTTGATCTTCAAGACTGCTTCTGATCTTTTGAGTCTCTGAAAAACTCCACAGAGCTCTGATGATGATTTTAGTGAAACACAACTTTCTGTCCAGCATATGTATACTGACTTTAGTAGAGATTCTGACCAAGAAGAACACTGATTCAGACCAATCTCAAAACACGAACATTGTTCATCTGTGTCTTAGGAATCCAACGCATCTGGACTCATCAAATTTGGAGCTTCGAGGAGGGAGTTCTGTTGAAAATACGACAGGTGCGCAAAGCTGACAGCAAGTACTAAGATGTTGGGCTACGAGCTCTGAGGTTCGGTCGCAGAGGTTCAGTCCACAGAGGCTCTGTCGGGTTTCACAGAGGCTCTGTGGTGAACAGTACCACAGAGGGTGGTCGCAAAATTTTGAACCAAAGCTTATGTTGTCGCCAGAAGTTGGTCTGAGTGGTCGACAAAGAATGATTGCGGCTTGACAAACGCTTGACAAAGGCTCGGCAGAGGTTTGGTCGCGGCTCGGCAGAACCTTAACAGAAATGTTACACTAACTTTGACACTGATTTAGACCATTTTGCCTCTGGAGTTTGCAAAAACTCAAAACACAAACAACTTTCATTGGTTTGTTATCTGTTCAGATCATCTTGAATCGCCTCTTTTGGAGCTCGTACGAATAAGATATGGTTGATTTACCACAGTCGCGCAGATCTGTCCATCAGCTTTTCATCAGCACACTGTTGTATACTTCAACGATGCATATGACCCGTCTAAATTTCGAATCTCTGAAATATTAAAACACGAAAGTTGTTCATCAATGTGTTTTAAATCCAGGGCCTTTTAAATCGCATCAATTGGAGTCTTGATCAGTGAGATATGATCAATTTACTACAACATCACAAATCTGTCAGCATGCTATCATAGTACTTGATTGTTGTGCACCGAAATCAATTGCCTTTGAAGGATGAGTCTTAAACTGAGTGTTTAAGAGTCCATTGTCCACTGAAGTGTGAGTCCTTAACAGATGTATTAAGGAGTCCAAGTACCTGCAAAACAGATTAAAGACATTTTGGTACCCATTTCCAAATGGGTCCTTTTCTGTTAAGATTAGGATCTGTTGTAAGGTCCTCTGGTTTGCCAAGTTTAGCTGGTTTGCCAGGTTCCTTTCTATGACTTTTCTCACTTTGGGTCTTTGGAATTTTCTTTTGAAATGACCCATTTTGAACATAGTTTGATCTAGACAAATGGTTTTTTAATGTAAACAGAAGATTAAAGCATTTACAGTTATATGAGTGATGAGATGAAACAGAAACAAAAGGCTTTGGAGCATTTTTGACAGGAGTAGAGCTTTTGACTTTCCAAACCATTTTCACTCTTTTGAAAACAAGATTATCTGTATTATCAACACGAGAGTTTTCTAAGTCAAATTCCTTAAGCCTTTTAGCTAAAATCAGCTTTTTCTTTAAGATTCAAATCAAACTTCTTTAGAAGATCTGATTTATACATCTTCTCCAACATAATATTGGTTGACAAAACAGATAACTTTTTGTCAATTTGGAGTGAAAAGATTAACTGTTCAACCACCAAATTGATTTGGTAGAAACTTGGATTTTTAACCTATTCTTCATATTATTCAAACAATTTCTGTTTTTCTGCCATTTTCGATTCATTCGAACTTTGGTAAACTCATAGAATCTGTTATTCTGGTTAAAAACACCATTTTAGTGCTCAAAGCTTTTTAAAGCTTAAAAACTTCATACGAAGCATCCACTTCATACTCTGAAAATCTACTGTTAAAACCCTTTTTCTGGATAATTTATCTCTCTAAAATGACAAATACAAACAACTTCCTCTCTGCTGGTTCCTTAACCAAACCTCCCACTCTTCTTAGAGAAGAATACCCTCAATGGAAGATTCGAATGATTCACTTCTTTGAGGGTACTGACAAAGAATTGGTTTATTATATCCGTAACCCTCCTTTCGTTCCCATGATAACTGTACCTCGTGTTCCTAGAACAGACGACACACCTGAAATCCCAGAACACACGAAACCAAAGACCCAGGAAAATTGGTCTGATTCTGATTGGGCCAAATACGAAGTTGCTCAGAAAACTAAGGGCGCGTTTGGTTTACGGGAATGGATTGGAATTGAAAGGATTTGGATTTCAAATCCAATTCAATCTTATGTTTGTTTTGAAGGAATTGAATGTATTGACTTTTCTAAAATCCTTTTGACTTATTTAAAATCCCTCACCCAGTAGATTTGGAAATCCTTTGAGATAAGTTGGGATTTGAAATCCAAGTTTGTGGGATTTGAAATCCAATCCATTCCAATCCATTCCCGCAAACCAAACGTGCCCTAAGAGAATTCTGATTATGGCCATTCCAAATGATCATTTCCAGTCCATGGATGCATGTGAATCTGCATATGATCTATGGAAAGAACTGGAAAAACAACTAGAAGGTGGAGTCAAAACCCAAAAGAACCGCAGAGCTCAATACATAAATGAATACTATGCCTTTAAAGCTCTGCCAACCGAATCTCTGCAAACTACGTATGATAGGTTCAACTCTTTAATAAACAAATGCAAGAAGTTCGGCATCCACAGAACCTCTGAAGAAAACAACATTATGTTCCTGAAGTCCCTAAATGAAGAATGGCTTCAGTTATCTATGTCTCTGCAAACAAATCAAGACTTAGATTCCTGGACCCTATCAGACCTCTATGGAACATTAGCAGCACAAGAGCCTCAGGTAGCATAAGCAAAAGCCCGGATCATTGCACCTCTTGCATTGGTTGGTAAGACTACAGAGGTTAAAGAGAAACCAAAGAAAGAGGAAAGAAAGGAGAAGAAGAAGAAAATCATGATGGCTGAAAGTGAAGAAGAAGAGGAAGTAGCAGCAGAAGAAGAAACGACCCTGGCCTCGATAGCTAAATCTTTAGCTCTCTTGACTAGGGAATTCAGCAGAGGATACCAGAAGAAATCTGGTAATGAAAGATATGAAGAGATAATCGAGAAAGAGAAGGGTCAAACGACAGAAGTGACGAACGACAGAGGTCCAGTGACAGAAATGACAGAGGAAATGACCGACAGAGGTCGGAAGACAGAGCTGGCAACACTCCACAGATTCAAGAGTGTTACAAATGTGGTAAGCCAGGCCATTACACAAATGAATGCCGAACAGAAAGAAATGGTGACCGACAGAGGTCAGACGACAGAGCTGGAAGCTCCACACAGAACCAAGGATGCTACAACTGTGGAAAGCCAGGTCACTTTGCCAACGAATGCAGGAGCAAGTCAAATCGTCCTCAGAGGGATGCAGCTTTCTACAAAAAGAAGGCTGAATACTATGCTCAGAAGTCACTAATGGTGAACAAAGAAATCTGGGAGTCTGACACATCCTCTGACGAAGGCGAAACAAAGAATGCTCTATTCTGTGGCATGGCAGAAGTCAGCTCCGACTCCGACAGTGAGGTATCCACTTCTATCTCTAACTCTAATACTGCAGAAGTTGACTTGATTAAACTTAACATTGAATACACTGAAATGAAAAAGACATGTGAAGATATTCAGAAAAAGCTCACTTTCTATGAGAGAGAAGCTAGACTTCTCACTCAAGAAAAAGCTAAAATCTTTAAATAAAAAGAAGAAATTGAAATGGACTGGAACAAAAAGTTAAATCCTTTAAAAGAAAAGATTTATGAACTTAATTCTTCCTTGAAAATAAAGTCTAAAGAACTAATGGACGTTGAGTGCGACAGAATGAACATCCTAGCTTTTAAAAACTATTTTCAAAAGGAAAGAGAAGTCCTATGTCAAGATTTACTCAGAAGAGATCTTCAAATTAAAAAATTTGAAGATGCTCAGAAGGTGTACGAAAAAATCAACACACAAATAGGGAGACGGGGAATTGGCTTCTGTGATATAGACCCTTATACCGGAACCAAAAGAGACAAGTCTCTGTCCTCTCTATTTCACATTGGAGATACAAGAAAACCTGGATTTCCAAATCTTCTCTCTGTAAGTAAAAGGCCAAAAGTCTCTGGGGAACCTCACAGGAGGAAACCTCTGAAGATGACAAATGTGTGATTTGAAAATACAGATTTGTCACCTTCAATCTCTGTCAAAAGAGAATCCAAACCAAAGAGGTATCTGAAAACTCAAAATCAGATAGGAATCTTCAAGTTTGGTAATCCCGAGACTCAAACTCAAGTTGCATTTGTCTGCATGATGAATTATGAAAAGAAATTATCAGCAGAGGCACCTGAGTTCATGCCAAGAATTACAGAAGAAAAACTTGATATCTCTGAAGAAAACCTTTGTACATCTTCCAGCGATCAAGATATCTCTGAAGAAAACCTAACAGATACTTCTGTTAACTTAGAAGATAGTTCCTCAGAAAAGGAAGAAAGTGAGTATGTCACAAGTTCTGAAAGTCCAACCTCTGTTGAAAGAGAATCAAGTGACTCAACCTCTGTATATGAGGACGGTTCATCCTCTGACGAATCAGAGACTGACTCTAAGTCAGAAATAGGACCTAGTGACACAGAGGTTATTAAACAAACCTCTGAAGTTCTTAACAGAACTATTCCTCCCAAGGAGAAAATCACTGGAATTCCTATCTGTCCAGACTTTTTGAATATGTGCATACAAGCCAAAACCTCTCTTGAGCTTGAAAATTTCAAACAACAGAAGTTAATGTCCACTCAAATTCCAACGAGTTCAAAGATTTTAAAACCCTTAAAACCCGTTAAAGAAAAACTAACATGGCAACAGAATGGTAAATGGACTAAAATTAACAAATCTTTTTCTTCTGTGACAGTGAAACCAGCAGAAGTTCACCACAGAAGGGGAACACAGAAGGCCGCACTCAACAAAGGATTTTGCAAACAACGATCTAGTCTACATAAACCTTCTTGTAATAGAAAGTCTAATGTTAGCATAAATTGTAATGCCTCTGTGCCCCCATTTAATGTATTCAATGAAAAGTTCAAGCAAATCTCCTCGCACATTCAATGCTGTCATTGCTTTGATCTTATGTTTAAATTAAACCAACGCTTCAAAAGTCCACACTATCATCTTACTGTACCCAAAGAAAATGATAAATCCAAGGGTAAGAAGAAACAAAATGTTTCTTCAACAGAAGCTAAAACAAAGACCTAGAATGCTAAGGCAAACTTGAAGACCCCTGACAAAACTGGACCCATGTGGATATGCGTACCTAAAACTCTCTAATTGTCTTGCAGAAGCAGTATGTGCCAATCTGGTATCTAGACTCCGGATGCTCGAGGCACATGACTGGCGACAGAGGTCTTCTATCCACATACAAAGTAAAGAACGATGGTGGATCTGTGACCTTTGGAGACAATAAAAAGGGGTACATCAAAGGCTACGAAGTAATAAAGAAGGAAAATATAACCGTATGAAAAGTTGCAAATGTTGATGGCCTTAAACACAATCTTCTAAGTGTTAGTCAACTCTGCGATACGAGATTCGACGTAATGTTCAAAAGAACCTTTTGCTCTCTACAGAGCGAGGACACAGGACTTGAACTTCTGCGAGCCGAAAGAAGAGGAGATCTATATCTCATGAACTTCAATGCAAAGAACAAGAAAGACAAAATCTGCCTTGTTGCATGCAAAAGCGAAGAAGCCTAGTTATGGCACAACAGGTTCTGCCATTTAAACTTTCATACTCTTGATAAACTTGTAAAAGTTGATCTAGTCAAAGGTCTGCCAAATGCTAAATTCAATAAAGATCATCTTTGCTCTACCTGCGAAATGGGAAAACTCAAAAGAGCTTCCCATAAAGGCAAATATCTACATGCTTCATGTTGACCTCTGCGGTCCAATATCTACACAGAGCCTAGGCGGCAAGAAATATCTGCTTGTTTTGATCAATGAATTCTCTAGATTTACATGGGTTGAATTTGTCAGAAAGAAATCAGATGTTCCAAACATTCTGATAAATTTAATGAAGAAAATCCAAGTTCTATATGAGTCCAGGATTCAGAAACTGAGAAGCGACAATGGCACAGAATTCAAAAACTCCGTCATTGAAGCCTATCTTACAGAAGAAGGAATTTCACAGAACTTCTCTGCTGCACGCACCCCACAACAGAATGGCGTGGTTGAACGAAAGAATCGCACGCTTGTGGAGGCCGCCAGAACTATGCTAACCGCATGTGGATTACCAATGACATTTTGGGCAGAAGTAGTATCGACCGCTTCCTATACCCAAAATCGATCAACCATCGTAAAGAGACACATCAAAACACCATATCATTTTATCAACCAAAGACGACCAAACATCAAGTTCTTCCATGTATTTGGATGCAAGTGCTTCGTCTTAAACGATAGAGAAGCAAGAGGAAAGTTTGAAGTAAAGGCAGATGAAGGCAAGTTCATAGGATACTCTGCAACTTCCAAGGCCTACAGAGTTTATCTTCTGCAGTCACGAACGATTGTAGAAAGCATAAATGTTTCTTTTGACGACACCTTCCAAAAGACTTCTGAACAAATCAGTTCAGAACTCGGTCTAAAAGGGGAATCCACTGGCATCTCAAAAACACGAGAAGAAGACTTAAATCTTCTATTTTAAGAGATGTTCCATGAAGACATTGATCCCTCTGCTGTAGCCATCAGAGCCTCTGGAGGACCATCTTCTGCCAGCCAGAACGAAACAGGTATCTCTCTAACTGGTCCCTTAAACAACTCATCTTCCTCTATAAATCCTACAGATGCAAATGCCGAGGGGGAGCCAACAGAAGATGATACAACAAGGAAAACAACCATAGAAGCTATTGAAGAACCAACTCCAGAAACCACAGAGGAACCAATAACAGAGGAACAAAAAGACTCAGTCTCTACTTCCTCAGAGGAACAAACACCGCCACTCATTCCAATCATTCCACAAGCTGTAGGATCAAGCACGAAATCAAAACCAACGACAGAGGCCGTACTAGAACAACAATTAGAAACCTCTGAAGAACAACTTGATGAAATCGATGACCATCTCCCAAGAACAACAAAATGGACAAAAAGCCATCCTCCAAGTCTTATAATCGGCGAACCTTCTGAAAAGGTAAAAACAAGATCTGCCACTGCTAACTTTTGTTTCTTTACAAACTTTATTAGTGTGATCGAGCCAAAAAGGATCTCTGAAGCCCTTAACGACCCAAAATGGGTAGATGCTATGCAAAAAGAGCTTCTACAGTTTGAACGAAACAAAGTATGGACTTTAGTTCCTCTGCCACGAGGAAAACAAGCCATAGTAACTAAATGGGTCTTCAGAAATAAGAAGGATGAAGAAGGGGTGGTCATAAGAAACAAAGCAAGATTGGTGGCCAAGGGATATCGACAAGAAGAAGGCATAGATTACGATGAAACTTTTGCTCCCGTTGCACGGCTCGAAGCAATAAGAATCTTCTTAGCCTTCGCAGCCCACAGAGGTTTTAAAGTATTTCAAATGGACGTAAAATCTGCTTTTCTAAATGGAGAAATCCAAGAAGAAGTATACGTCCAACAGCCATCAGGGTTTGAAAGCTCTAAGTACCCAAAATCCGTGTACTACCTCGACAAAGCTCTGTATGGACTGAAACAGGCTCCAAGAGCATGGTACGAAAGACTTTCTACCTTTCTTCTCGATAATGGTTACGATAGAGGTACGACGAATACCACTTTGTTTTATAAACGAAAAAGTGATGAAATTATGCTTGTACAAATATATGTGGACGACATAATTTTTAGGTCTACAAATTCAGAATAGTGCAAAAAGTTTGAAAAACTCATGTAGAGTGAGTTTGAAATGAGTATGATGGGATAATTAACTTTCTTCCTAGGACTCCAAGTAAAACAATCATCAGAGGGAATTTTCATAAATCAAGCTAAATATGTCTCTGACATACTTTCAAAATACAGTCTCTCTGATGCCTCTGTAATGAGAACTCCAATGGCCACAAAAAATAAGTTAGACTCAGATCCAAATCGCATACCTATAGAGTGCACGCTCTACAGAGGAATGATTGGGTCTCTGTTATACTTAACTGCAAGTAGACCTGACATAATGCACGCCACATGTCTCTGTGCAAGATATCAAGCTAACCCGAAGGAATCCCATTATAATGCTGTAAAGAGGATCTTCAGATACCTCAAAGGGACCAAAAATCTTGGCCTCTGGTATCCGAAGAACTCTGGTTTTGGTCTTAAAGCTTATACAGATTCAGATTATGGAGGATGCAAGCTCGACAGAAAGAGTACCTCTGGGAGTTGTCAATTCCTTGGTGGTAAACTAGTCAGCTGGACCTCTAAGAAGCAGAACTGCGTATCCACATCTACAGCAGAAGCCGAATACGTTGCTGCTGCTAGTTGTTGCTCCCATGTTCTGTGGATGAAAACTCAGCTTATGGACTATGGCCACATCATATTCAAGATTCCAATCTTCTGTGACTCAAAGAGTGCCATAGCCATCTCTGCCAATCCAGTACAGCACTAAAAAACAAAGCATATCGATATCCGTTACCACTTTCTGAAACACCATGTTGAATATGGGACAATCGAAATAAACTTCGTGTCTACAGAGTACCAGCTTGCAGACTTATTCACCAAGGCACTAGATGAGAAAAGATTTCTTTTCTTGGTGGGTAAGTTAGGAATGATAAACATGAGTTAAAACCTCTGTAAGTATAACTTAATCTTCTGTAAATATGTTTATACATGTTTTTGTTGTTTTATATATTGCATTTTATTTCTGTATGTAAATTCTCAATCACCAAATGTTCAATACCAATCAGAGCTTCTATAGGATTGTTCAGAACCTCTAACAGTCCTTACAGAACCTCTGAAAAACTTGATCTATGCCCTAAGCATTACTTATCAAATTTTGACCCAAGCATAGATTAAGGGGGAGCAGAAGGAGACCTTGAAATGATCTACAGAAGTTGATCATTCAAGGGGGAGCCAAAGAGGAAAAGTGATCACTCATGATTCACAAAAATCAGGTATAATGCCGAGCAAGAGAGAGCCAAACGATAAGTATATCGAAACAAATCCTTTTTGAAAACAGTTTTCTAGGACAAAAATTTCTAAATATGACCTACAAACATTGTTTAAAATATACCAAACAAGTTTTGATCAAAAAGAATTGCGAGACTTCTGTTATGAGATTTTTAGTGTAATAGAGCTTCTGCTGAACTCAACAGAGCTTCTGTATGCAGAATCCTCTATAAACTACAAATCTCATACAAGAACTCTACCGATCAAACTCAAATGTTCTCTTTAAGGATTTACTCGAACAAAAGGTTAAAGAAGGTCTTTTGGGACGAAATATCTCATACAAACAGTTTTTGAAAATAGTTTTCTAGGACACAAATTTCCAAATTTGTCCTAAAAACAATGTTCAAAATATTTCAAACTTCAAATGATCAAAAAGATGCATAAATTTTGAGTTATGAGAAATTTGAGGTCATAGAGCCTCTGCTGAGCCCAACAGAGGCTCTTCCAGAGAAAATCTCTATAATCGTAAATTTAAACTCTTTCGATCGATTTGAATATCATCCAAAAGATCTCTTTCGCACAAATGCACACTTTGAGATTCTAAAAAGTTGTTGGTCACAGAGCTCATTCCACCAAAGAAACTCTGTTGACCAACACAAGCTTTTAAAAGAATATCTCGCACATAACCTTATCCAGAACAGTTTTCTAGGACACCAACTTCCAAATATGTCCTAAAAACAATTCTTAAAACAATTAAAAACTTGGATGATCAAAACGTTTAATAGATTTTTAGTTATGAGAAATTTCCTGTCATAGAGCTTCTGCTGGCTCTGGCAGAGCTTCATAACCTCTATGAAAGAAATTTATACTCTATAAATCTATCGATCCTCTCCAATGCTTTTCAAACGTTTTTGGTAAAGGTGCAAGCAACAGAGGATACAAAGAAAGTTTTCAAACTACAGAGCTCTAACTCTACAGAGCTTCTGTCATTTTCAAACTTGGGTAAATTCTGCAAAAGTAACGACTCTTTTACTGCGAGTGAAAATTATGTGGAGGAAAAGAAACACACGCGCCAAGCATTAATGGGCCGCGCACGACGTCAAGTCATGCTCTGACACTGCTGACGTGTCACATTTTCATTGGACTTACACGGCACACGTTCTCCTGGAAAGTTGAACCCGCCGTTCACACTCAAGTACGGATTCCAAATTTTATTTACTTCCATATATTTACCTCTTCAGTTTCTACCGATTACTATAAAACCCAAGTTACCACTCCTCATAAAACCTTTACGAACTTTCATCTTCTTCTCCGGTGAACCATTGCAACAAAAACCTGCAAGTTTCTTATCTTTATACAAGAAATGGCCTCGTCTTCTCAAGCTATCTCCCCTGCACACTCACCGGAGAACTCCCCTGAACACCTCGAACACCCTGAACAACCTGAACACTCTGAACATTCAAAAAACCCTGAAATCGCCAAAAACCTAGAACAAGATAACTCCGGCGATGAAGCAGACTTTGCTCCGACAACCCATCTCCAAGACTTCCTTGCTCATGAACATTTTGCAAATGTTCTACATTTAAAACCCAATAATCATTACCTTGTTCCCTCAAGAACTTCTTTTGGGAAAGCACATGCTATACTTCTCCATATCTTGAAACAACACATTCTCTACCCTCTTCTGTCCAAAACCGTGGACAAAATCCCTTCCCGATATATAAATCAATTCTGGCAAAGTTGCAGATTTGATCTAGAAAACCGATAGATCAAAGGCTACATCTCCAAACCCGATAAATCCGAACATCTTGAACTCAGGTTCAACAGAACGATGTTCTCTCTCGAGTTCAGCCTATCCACAAGAGGTATTCTAGGATTAAAGACCTTTGCACAGGAACCTACAGATGAAGAGCTCTGCAGGTTCGTCGAAATGTTGGGGTACAACGTACCACTCAGAAAGAGAAATGACTTCCGCAGAGGCAGATTACCACCTCTGTGGAATACACTATTTTCCATACTCAACAGATGTTTAACCGGGAAAGTGTGGAGTCCAGATCAATCCTCACACCAAATACTAGCCATCATGTACGGAGTCTACTACGACCTACCTCTGGTCTTCGCCACTCTCATGATGCAAGAAATGGTTAACACCATCGACAGAAAGAACAACTTCCTGCAGAACAAGTCAAACACAACAGGAGCTCTACCTCCTCTGCAGTTTCAAAGGATTCTAGGTGTTCTGCTAGAGCCTCTACTCTTGCTTGAAAAATGGCCAACGGAAGGGCCAATAACAAAGATGTATGCTATGAACAAAAACTCCCCAACAGAACATAAAGATGGATATCCACACTGCAGACCTCTGCCAAAGAAACTTCTAGGATATGTAGAGGACGAAGAACTAGAACTAGAATACATACGTGATCATAGGACTCCAGAACCAAGTCCTATGACACCACCGCGTCTTGGAGTTCCCATAGGTACAGAAGTATTAAATAGGTTGACAGATGAAGAATGGGCAGCTGCTTTTCAGAAGCACGAAGACAATCAAGCCAGATTTCATGCTCAGAGAAAATCCATCTTCTCTGCTTCAAAGAAACAAAAACTCTCTACCTCTACTCATAAGAGGAAAACCACAGAGGGTACCTCTACAAGTCCAGCAGAAGGTCATCCCTCTCCTCCTCATGCCACAGAAGTCGGATCTTCTGCTCCTCCCTCTCCCCCAAAGGAAAAGAAGAAGAGAAAATCCAAAGCCTCAGAAGAAGGGGCACCTAAACCTAAGAGGAGAAAGAGCAAAAAGAACACCGGGAAACATCTGTCTCCTATGCAACCAATTGCAGAGGAAGGAGTGGCAGAAGACATATAGGAACAGGGAACAGAAGGAGTAGCAGAAGAACAAACCCAAGAATCCCCTCTGCAATCCCCCAATCCCTTAAACTATGCGCATCACGTGGATTTCTCTGACTTCCTTCAAAACCCAGAGTTTGCCCATACTCTAAATACTGTTGGATGGACTGCAGAACCCCTCTCCCATGGGTCCACAGAAGAACTTGAATTCAGAATCTCTTCTGACTTGGAAGATGATGACCAAACTCCTAGGGATCATCAGGTTGAGACACCAGAAGTGCTACAGAACCCCTTCACCCAACCCGGATTTGATGCACAAAGGGCAAGTCCAAAGGAACAAATAGCTGTAGAAGACCATACAATGGACACCATGTTAGAAAAATGAAACGAGGGAGACAAGGATAGAGGTCTTAGAGGTAGATTCATATGAAGAAGAAGCTGACCAAATACGAAAAGGTCTCTATCATCCACATGTCATGCAATTATACGGCTCTCATCCAGTGTACGACTTCTTAGTTACTGGGGCAGGAGCTACAACAGAAGTTAGGGAAGAAGCACCAAGCCATAGGATAGCGACAGAGGCTGAAACTATAGATGGTGAAGTAGTGCTTGGGTGCCTAACAGAGGGAGAAACAAGAAAAGATGCCTGGATTAATAGAGGCACACAACCAAAACCAACTCCCAGTGCAGCCCACACTTCTATCACCGCCAGTCTAGTGGCAGAAGGTGATATTGAAACAGAGCCGCACAGCTCGACCCCAACCCAAACCATCCGGACAGAGGAAATTCTTTCATCCTCTATATACCAATTATATCCGGGGAAACTTTTCCAGGGGAGTCCTCTCAAAAGGACTTTCCCTCAGTTCGTTATCATTTGCCCCCGATCACAACAGAAATCCTTGCAGAGGAATTTGTTTTCTCTGCCACACGCACACAACTAGGACCAAACATCTCTTCAGAGGAGATTAAAGAGCACAAAGACGGAGAGACTCTAGACAAGTCTCCGAGTCAACTGAAGGACAATCTAGTACCCACCTCTGGAGTGGATCTAGACAATGTCATTCACAGAACTTCTGTAGAGTCTGAAGCACTAGATGCTTCTGCTCGAGGATCAGAAGGAAATCCTTCCGCCCCCAACGTACAAACAAGGGCGAAAGAAGGTGTCTCAGGAACAGAGAGTCACTCTGGGGACGAATGTGTTCCCCCAGAGGTTACAACGAGTTCACATGTATCAAGGGATGAGTTCCAAACCCTTGTCACCTCTGTGAACCAAACAATGAAAGAGTTGCAAAGCTCTTTCAAATCTTTTGCAGATACTACATCCAGGGCAATCCTTGATCTGAACACCAAAATGGACACCTTGTCCACAGAGGTGCAAAACACCGTAACCCAGATGAAGTCCTCTGCAACACACACTGCTACTGCCACTGCCACCTCTGCAGCAACTTAATTCAGAAAAGCCGCCACAAGTGCCTTCAAAGACTCTGTCAAGCACTTTCTTCTGCAACTAAAAGACCAATCTTCAAAATCTAAGGGTCTTACACTTGAAGACCTAAAGAAGGCCTTAGAAGAAGTTCAAGAGCAAACAACAAGAAATACTCAAGCCATGAAGCCTTCTGACTACATGACAAGAGCTCAAGTGACAGAACTCGGCCAAGGTATACTTGATTAGATGACCGAATTCATCAAAGCTTTCACCGTTGCGAACGCACACTATGTCAAAGAGCTTCAAGCTAGTGTCGGAAAAATGCGCTTCAACACAGAAGCATAGGTTGAAACACTGTTCGGCCTCTGTGATGACTTGTGCGCAAAGATGATTGCTGCAGGGGCTGTTCCACCAAAGAAACAAGATACATCTTGCAGGGCAGAGGGTACGACAGATAAAAATCAGGATGACTCTGATGATGACCATCATGGTCCATCAGATCATCCTGAGGGGGAGAATCGAGGGGAGAAACAAAGGGAAGAAACTGCGAGCAGAGGTCTACCAGCTCCACCAATAGTCACAGAACCCATCAACCAAGCACCTCCAACTCAAACCCAACGAGGAACACAAGATACCACATAGGCAATACCCACCTCTGTGGAACAACCCTCAATATTCAGAGAAGATGTCCAAACCTAAGAAGTCCATCTTCTGACATCCTCCGAAGACGAACTACCTTCCCCAACACTAAAAACCACCACCCCAAGAATAAAAACCATCGCCAACAAACCAACAAAACCAAGCCCTCTGAAGCTCAAATGTCAAAACCGACAGAGGCAACCCCCAAACCAACAGAAGAAGCAACAACAAAGCCCTCTGAACCTCAAATATCAAAACCTACAGAGGCAACCCCATCTCTACAAGAAGATCAGCCAAAGGCAAAGGATAAAGGAAAAAGGATTATGACAGAGGAACCACAGAAGAAAAAGCCCAAGCATCAACCTCCAACAGAGAAACTGATGAAGAGCTCTTTCGACGCCTTCAGAACACCAAAGCCAGAAGAAGAAGACTGGGCTTTTGGGATTACTCCTCTATCAGATATTCCTGTCCTAGACCCAAAGGCAAAATATTCAGAGGATCGAGTGGCAGAAGTCAAGAAACAATTAAATGCTCTACCCAGAACCTTGCCTCAAACACCACCACCACAAATGGAAGAGGTAGTGTATAGGTACTTGTACAGCAAAATAGGCATAATGGATCAATCAGAACCAACCATTCAAGATCCTGACTTCCGTGCCGACCTCGAAAGCATCTTCACCAGAACAAAACCCAAAGCAAAACATGAAGTCTTTTCAATATCCAAAATCATCGAGGTCCTCTACTGTAAGTTCTCCAAAACAGAACCTGGCATATACGCTCTTACAACGTCTACAAGGTCAGAATAGAGAACAGATCTCAGAACCAATTCTCAGATGCAGATCTTAGGAATCTCAATCCTTATAATCTACCTGACCTTCTGGAATGGACGAAAGAGAACTTCACAAAATATGAAGTTCGCAGAGCCTACAGAGTGATCAGAAAGGCCATGCGTGAGAAGCTTCTATTATACAGCATGGTAGATTTTCAGTTGGCTCGAGATCTTGGAGTGAAAAGATTAACTGTTCAACCACCAGAAGACTACTGCACTCCCTCTGATACACCAAACTCGATCATCACAAATCCAAGGGTCGGGTTAGTCTTTCTAGATCCTTCTGGTAAATCAAAGTTGTTCGTAGAGATGAACAGTCAGAAGTACGCAACAAGTACTTTGACAGAATTCAGAGCGATCCTAGTGGAGCACAGAGGAACAGAGCTCATGGATCAAAGCCTAGACAACAGACTGATAGAGGTTATCGATGCAACAATCAACTTCCGAAATCTATGCATCAGCTTCTATCACGAGTTCAAACAAGAAGGACTCGACCGCAGAAGTTTCAATGACTTCAAAGATGCCAACATCTGAGTCAATCAAACATATCCTCTGTAATATTTTCTTTTCAATACAATCATATGTAAATGCCTCTGGCATAATCAAATGCGAAAAGAAAAGTGTTCTTAAGTATGTACTTAGCCTAAAAATCCATGTACCTTTCAATTTTTCATTTTTCACTACTTAGGGGGAGATTGTTAGCTCCAATCTTTCAGTTTATGAAAGTAGTGAAAAATAGGCTAAGTATAGAAGTGTTCGACAGAGGCTCTGCCGAGTAGCCGAGTAACCGAGAAGATAGAAGTCTTCGACAGAGGCTCTGCCGGGATAACAAAGAAGACCGAAGTAAAGAAGCAACAGAAGACACTTCTAAGCGGACAAGACCACAGAGCCTCTGTCATACTTGACAGAGCTTCTGTGACAAGAAGAAGATCTACGCAAAGGATCTTAACAAGGACGGACATGCTTCTTACAATACCTACCATTCGAAGGTTCTAAAGATCAATCGTACAAAGGCGTGACCTGACAACTCCACGTGTCAAACTCTGATTGGTTTCCGCCTAAAGCTGAATACGGAGCATTTAATGAACGTTGTATCTGCAACAGTTGTAGAATAGTGTTTTGTACCTTCCAGCCCATACTACTCAACAGTATCTTTGTACCTTCAGTCCTTATTGTCCCCTTAAGAAGTAGTATAAATAGAAGGCTCATGTGAGCTCTTCTATTAAGCTGAATACCACAAAAATACACATAGATAATTAAGCTTTGCACTTCTCACACACATCATTAACTGCAGATTTCTTGTTAATCCTTTGAAGTTCTTGGTGTTCTTATTATATATCAAATACAGTAATCTTTGAGAAACATATGTTTTTTACTTTTTGCTTTATTTGATATTGTGTGATCATCTACCTTACTTTATCTTTCAGTTCTTAAATACGCTTCCGCACCATATCTAAATCTGAACTAACTGAAAGTTAAGATCATTGTTAAGAAATAGGAACCAACAAAAGCGCATAGAGGTTGTTTGACTTTGTCCAATCAAGTTCTTCAAGAGTGAACTTGACCTGAGGAGCCTTGATGATTTCCAATTCCTCAGCAGCAGCAGCAGTGTTCTCAGCGGTAGGAATGTCAGCAGATGCCATTTCTGTATTATCTTTTCAACCAAAGATTTAACAAATAAGAATAATCTTAATGTGGAAATATTTTCCAATAAGATGGTTCGAATTTTGTCCATTTCATTCAGACAAAAAATGTCTTAATGAAGATTAGGGTTTTTCTTGGTTTTGAAAAAAGAAAAGCAAACCCATTAAAAGTCTTGTTTTCCAGTTTCCTTTGAGAATTAGGATTCTGGAAAAACGTATGAAGAACAAGTTTAAGATTTTGCGTTTAAACTTGAAGAACAACCATGAAAGGTTGTGTTCATAAAACCATGAAAGAAATGATTTCATTTTTAAGAAGTTCTTTTGTTTGATCTTGTAAAATCAATGAGAAGATCAGAAACAAGTTATACATAATAGGTAAATAATAAGAACATATTAACCTTCGATGTTGATGAAGAAGGAGATGAACAGTTGTTCTGGAAATTTTGATAGCTCGAAATGCAACAGTAAATCTTTTCTTGCTTGGAGTTCGCGTAAAGGGAAAATATAAACCCAAAATGTGTTTATATAGTGAGATTAGAGAGAGAAAATCTTGAGCGGGAAAAGATTTTCATCATGACACGGACACGTGTTTGCATTTGATTGGAAGGTAAACGAAACGTGCAAACGTGTGTTAGAAAAAGAACGTGCCAAGGCTTATCCGTTGCAATGACGTCACAACTGTCCTTTCATATTTTAGGATGTCTCTAAGGTTTTGAAAACTCAGGGACACTTTTGAAAACATGAAGCACTGAATAGAAATATCAGTGTTGGTTTTAGAAATTTCAAAGTATCGCTGATTAAAAAAGAGATATTCAGCGATGCAATTTGTTTTGAAATCTTGCATTTACATGCGATTGTCAGTGAGAGAAAAACATACATTGACATCAGCGAATCAAGTTTATTCAGAGAGAAGATGATAGAATAGGTTATACAAGTTCATTGTTCCCGAGAGCTATACAAGTTTGTATAATTGTATCACTGATCAAATGTGAACCGCTGAAGATTTTACTCTTCAAAGTTCAGCATTCCAAGCTCGCTGATGAGAAAGTTGAATCTTGTCTCATCAAGAGGTTTGGTGAACAGATCAGCTAACTGATAATCAGTTGGGATAAAATTAAGTTCTATATCACCATTCATCACACGATCTCTGATAAAATGATACATGATTTCGATGTGTTTTGTCTTTGAGTGTAGCACTGGATTGTTGGCTATAGCGATGGAACTTGTGCTGTCGCAATAGATTGGAATTTTTGAGAACTGAAGGTCATAGTCTAGTAGTTGATTTCTCATCCACAAGACCTGAGAACGACAGCTTCCAGCGGCTACATATTTAGCTTCAGCTGTGGAGGTGGACATTGAGTTTTGCTTTTTACTTGTCCAACTCACCAGCTTTCCACCCAGGAGCTGACAGCCTCCTGTGGTGTTTTTCCTATCCATTTTGCAACCTGCAAAATCACTATCTGAATAGGAGATTAGATCAAACCCTGAGTCTTTGGGATACCAAAGACCTAGATTTGCAGTACCCTTAAGGTATCGAAAAATTCGCTTTACAACGATCATATGAGATTCCTTAGATTCAACTTGATATCGTGCACACAAACAGGTTGCGTACATAATATCGGGTCGGCTAGCTGTAAGATACAAGAGAGATCCGATCATCCCACGGTACAGCATGACATTAACAGGTATTCCAGAGGGATCCTTGTTTAGTGTCAGCGGTGGTGCCATAGGGGTTTTCATAGCTGAACTCTGAGTTAAATCGAATTATTTTCCGCATATCTTTAACATACTTTCCCTGATTAATGAAAGTTCCTTTTTCATTTTGCTTTATCTGAAGACCAAGGAAATATGTTAGTTCACCCATCATGCTCATTTTATACTCTTCTTTCATTCTATCAGCGAAACGAGTACAAAGATCAGGGTTAGTAGAACCAAATATAATGTCATCAACATATATCTGAACAAGAATGATATGACCTTTCACTATTCTGAAAAATAGAGTTATGTCAATTTTACCTCGCTCAAATTTTTCAATATGGAGATAAGTAGAGAGAGTGTCATACCATGCACGAGGAGCTTGCTTTAAGCCATAAAGTGCCTTTATCCTGTTTATAAACATAACCTGGACGCTTAGGATCTGAGAATCCTGGAGGTTGTTCCACATAGACTTCTTCATTCAGCTTTCCATTTAGAAACGTTGACTTAACATCCATCTGATATACTTTGAAGTCTTTGTGTACAGCGTATGCTAAGAATAGACGAATAGATTCTAGTCTTTGTACTGGAGAAAATGTTTCGTCGTAATTTATGCCTTCCTCTTGTCTGTATCCCTGAGCAACAAGACGAGCCTTGTTGCGGGTTACAGTTCCATGTTCGTCTAACTTGTTTCGATAGACCCATTTAGTGCCTATCACTGTTTTGTCAGTTAGTCTTCGAACAAGTTTCCAAACTTTATTTCTTTCGAATTCAGTCAGCTCTTCTTGAATGGCGCTGACCCAGTTTGGATCTTTGAGGGCATCATCTATTTTCTTTGGTTCAATCAGAGAAATAAAGTTAACAAATAAACAAATATTACCTGCACTTCGTCTAGTCAGAACACCAGCGTTTGGATCACCAAGAATTTGATCAATTTAGGGATTTACAGTCCATCGCTGAGCCGGAGCATAAGTCGCTGACTCAATCTGAACTGGAGGAGCTGAAGATGAGGCTTCAGCAACTTCTAGAGTATCAGCCAAGAGAGGAGTGGTTGCAGTTGTCATTTCATTCACTGATTGCTGAGAAGTAGATGGAATGTCTGAGACATTTGGTTCAGAAGCAGGTATAGTGTTTAAAGGAACCGCTGAGACCCATGATGTTTCAGCTTCACTATTCTGCATGTTTGGAATGATAGTAGGACTATCATCTTCAACTGTATGAGTATGAGGAGTGGGAATATCTTCTGAATCACCAAGATGTGAAAACATCCATTGATTCAGTTCTTCTGTATCAGCGGACGGTTTAGAGTTCGCTGAACGGGATTCGTCAAACGTGACGTGAATAGTTTCTTCTACAGTTTGTCTTCTACGATTGAAGACTCTGAAGGCTTTGGAGATTGAAGAATATCTAAGAAAGATTCCATCATCAGCCTTAGGATGAAACTTTCCAAGGGCATCTCTGTTATTCAGTATGAAACACTGACATCCAAAGATGTGAAGAAAGCTAGTTGAAGGCTTTCTCCCATGAAAAAGTTCATAGACTGTCTTATTGAATCTTTTGACAATCAGCGACCTATTTTGCTTAAAACAAGCAGTGTTGACAGCTTCTGGCCAAAACTGAGTAGGCAGGTGAGAATCGCTGAGCATTGAACGTGCAGCTTCAATAATTGTTCTATTTCTTCTTTCAGCGACTCCATTTTGTTGTGGTGTGCTCACTGATGAAAAGTTGTGAGAAATACCCTTACTCTTAAAGAAGGAATCAAGAGAACTGTTTTTGAATTCAGTCCCATGATCACTCCTTATTGAGCGAACGGTCAAGTTGTTCAGGGTTTCCATCTTCCGAACAAAGGTGATGAGTTCTTCAGGGGTGTCACTCTTAGAATGGAGAAACATAACCCATGTATATCGAGAGAATTTATCAACTATGACCAGCGTATATTTCTTTCCAACGATGGATTGTTTGTTAACAGGGCCAAACAAATCCATATGGAGAAGTTGTAGAGGAGATGACACTGAGGAGACTTGCTTTGACTTAAAGCTTGCTTTGGTCTGCTTCCCTTTTTCACACGCTGAACATAAAGATTCTTTGGCGTATGAGTGTTGAGGTAGACCAGTGACTAACTCTTTTGAAGAAAGAGTGTTCAGTGTCTTGAAATTTAGATGAGAGAGCCTCTTATGCCATAGCCAGTTGACATCAGATGAGGCTTTTGAGAAGAAACAGGAGTTCTCAGTGGTTGTTGAGTCCATGTTTATTACATAAACATTTTCCAAACGATAACCGCTGAGAGCTATCTTCTCCTTTTTGTCAGCGACAAAGCAGGATTCCTTGGTAAAGATTACTTTGTTATCCTTGTCGCAAAGCTGACTGATGCTTAGAAGATTATGCTTCAACCCTTCAACATATGCGACTCTTCTGAAGGTTGTTGTACCATTTGAGAGTACACCAAACCCTCGGGTATGTCCTTTTCCATTTCCACCAAAAGTCACAGAGGGACCCTTCTCTTCCTTGTATTCAGCGAGCATGCTTTTCTTTCCAGTCATGTGTCTAGAGCATCCGCTATCGAGATACCAGATACCCTTCTTAACCTGCATTACAAAGTAAGATTAGTTTTTCTTGGGTACCCACTTAACCATGTGTACACGTTTGTCAGTGGAAGTAGTTGGAATGAAAGGTTCAGCAGTCTTCGCAACATTTGAAGATTCAACTTTGTCAGTCTTCACTTTGGTTAATTTCTTAACCTCAGTGGTCTTCTTTGCCTTGGGGGCAATGATCTTCTCCTTAGCTATCTTTTCAGCTTTGGTGGTTGTGGGGCACTTACTAGCAATATGATCAGTAAGTCCACAGTGATAACATTTCCTATAACTAAAAGTAGTTCTAGGACCATTTGAATGCTGAGCTTTTGATTTTGAATTAGAAGGACCGGCACCAAATAAGCTATTAGCTTTAGAAATGGGAGGAATATTCAGTTCTTTGAATTTCTTACCAAGGACATCCACTCTGAGTCTAGGAGTAGATCGCTGAATAGATCCACACTGAGTAGATCCAGAGATCTGATTCCTTGATCCAGAGGGATAGGTCACTGAAGCTTTAGAAGCATTCAGCTTAGGTACTAAGGTACCCTTCTGAGGATTTTGGTTAAAAGCAATTCCTTTACCTGTATCTTTAAAGACAGAGGTAGGTTTTGGATAAACCATTATCTCTTTACCTTTTGAAGAGGTAGGAGTTTCCTCAGGGATAGGCGGTCTAGAAGAGGAACACTGAGAGGATGAAGTATCAGCGACTGAGGGTATGTGTGGATCCCAGATTGATCAAGTAACAATGAATTTGAAGCGATTAATCCTTTAGTGATTGAATGCAAAGAGTTACAAGATTAGAATGATGAACAAACTCTCTCTCTAAACTCTGTTAAGCGCACGACTAATCTCACTACTACTTCTCTAACCTAAAGATTGGAAAAACAACTTTATATACCAAGGGCTTTAAGCCTAAGCCCATGGACCACAAACACTAATCTAAGCCCATTTAGCATAAAAGGCTTTTACAAACAAATAAAGAAAACAATAATTATTTCTTTATATCACTTTCTATTTTATAGGACTTTTAGTCCTAACAATCTCCCCCTAAAGTTATATAAAGAAAAAATACGAACTTGAACTCTTCCGATCTTGATCTTCTCTTCGTCTTGAATCTTTGAAGCACTTTAGTGTTGCTTGTCTTCATATCTTTCACGCTCCCCCTTGAAATATGCTCTTGGTCTTCTTAGTATCACGAGTTGAACCACGAGTTGAATTAGCTTTGAAAACTTCAGCACTTTGTTAAACGGATAGAAAAACCATGCACGTTGTAATATTTTCAGCACATGTTATAACAGTTACTCCCCCTCAACTTTTGCTTACTCCCCCTCAACTTGATAGTCTGGGTCTTTGAACTTTTATAACGTTTTCCCCCTCATGATGATGATCTTTGTCTTTGAATTTGTATCAGTTCTCCCCCTCATGATGATTAGGAGCATCCTGAGCATCATGTAACTCCAAAGACAACACTGATGAGTAGCAAAAGTACCAGATAAAACGTTAAGTAACCAAAATGGGGTAATCTTCTAACACAGAAACACAATAGTAACTGTTATCACAACAATTAAAATAATTGTGTGGCCTATGTTCAGAGTTGGCATCGGGGTATCTCTGATAGGACTTCCAGTTATCACTGAAGTAAAATATTAAAAATTACCTCTCAAACTGTTCCGGCAATATCACGAATATATGCAATGGGAATCACAAAGACTCGTGCATATGTGAAAGAAATAAATTATATCGATTTGGCTCAAAAATTGATTTAACCTGGGACTCAAGTTAAAAATCAATTGACACAGTGAATAGAATATGAAGTTCGGAGACCGGAGCCGGTGTCTTCCTTTTTCAATATCTAAGACCTCCGAGTGAGGAATAGATAGATTATGTGCTAAATCTCAGTGCATTTATGAAACAAACATCTTTTGTGAGATGCTTGAGTGACTAGGTGGGGTGACACGAGTTGTCGACACTGGGTCCATGTCTGTTTCAATTTTCATCTCCAAAGAACGAGAATAAATAGATTGTGTGGTTACCCGGCTAACTGACTCGGTTTGGTAAGGACCAATATGTCTTTTAAGTCCTGTCACATCCTCACCAAATTTTTTTTTTACTCCAAACTCGTCTATACATCTAGACCCGTCACTGTTATCTAAAAATGATGTGTTTCTTGGGTAGGTCCTTCCGGTTCTGGATAGACCATAGAAACGATATAATTCCTAACACTCCTTTAATGAACCAAATAAAACATTAAGCACACATTGAAGTACGAGTTCTAAACTGAGATGTTTAGAAATCAATCTTTGAAGAACGAGTCCTGATCTGAGTTGATCAGAAGTCATTATAAAATGTGAATGAAGATCAAAGAACAAGGTCAAGCGCGACTAGGATGACTCAGTAAGCACAGTGTTTGCAACAAATGAAACAATTGATCAGAAAGTTTAATTGTGAAGAACAAGTCACAATTAATTTACCAGAGAAGAACTGAATCATTAGTAAGTAAGGACGTACTATGAGAACAAAATTGGAATTCAAGCGGGTGTATTTCCATCGAAAAATCAACAAAATATGTGAGACATGGAAATAACTAAATCAAAGAAAATATAACACGTGGCAATTCTGGAATTTAAAAACGGAGAAAAACAAACGCAAGTAAGTTTTTCAGGATGAATTGCCACGGTTCTTTGAATTCACAAAAAATTCATGTATATGTCAAATACCTGATGCTCCCCCTCAAATGTGGCACAACCTCCGAACGCAGTCATGTGAAAATAAAGTTCTGTATATTATCACACATGAAATCCCTGCAAAAACAGATCAAAAAGATTTTGGTATCCATGCTTTGATGGATCCTTGGTGGTTAGATGTCTTGACTTTAATATGGGGATTGGGGATGCTATAGGTACCATACCAGTTGTTCACATACCTTGGATGTACAAAGTCACTTTTTCCACAATAAGTGCAACAGATCTTTGCTCGGTTTAGACTGATTAGCTTAGCTATAGGGTAAACATGAGCACGTGAGCCAGTCTTGGAAGTAAATGACTTTGTATCAACTACAGGAGAATTATGAGACTTGTTTCCATCACTGTCTTTTGTAGTTGATTTCTTTCTCCAAACCATTTTTACTTTTCTAAGAACATGATTATCTGAAGAATCATGAAGCTCACTGTTAGAAGAGCTAGAGTAATAAGATTGTCTTTTGTGAGACTTACCGGTTTTCGGGCGTTTCTTTGACCGTCTTTTAGATTTTGAATTTGAAGAATTGGTCTTAGAAACATATTTGGAGTTGGAACATTCTCCCTTTTTAAAATTAACCGGTGAAGGCATTTTCTCAAGAAGTTGAATGTGACTTGCAAGCTTAGGAGCAACATCAATCTTAGAAAAATCATCTTCATGACAAGGAGTGGAATTCATAAACTCAGAAAATCTTCTTGCAGAATCAGGTGGAGTGTCGCCATCAGAGTCAGACGAGGAGTCATTCGCAAAGGGATTATCAAAAACCGGAAAAAGATTCTTTTGAACAGAGTCGGGTTCGATGGCCTTACCTTTATCCTTAAAGCTCAAATCCTTAGTGATGGTGTCATCAGACACTCCCATAAAGGCTTTGCACGACGAACTATCCGAGAAGATCTGAGCATCATCAAACGAGATTGTTTCAGTAGTGACCGGCGTCATTGGGGTATCCACAGAATTCCCTTTAGCCATTCTCAGCGTTAAGGCTTCAGATGTCAAAACAGCCAGTTGAGACGCCAACCTATCAATCTCGGTTCGATAGGACTCTCTTTCAGATTCGGGTAGTGTGTCGGGTCTATTCTGTTTGAGCTTTTCAATAGAATCTAAAAGTACAATCCTTTCGGTTTCATAAATGACCTTATCTCTCGCAATTGACTCTTCCAGTTTAAAAATAATATTTTCCAAAATCAGAGGTGGAACATAACGTTTCAACTCTGTTTGATCATTAGAGTCTTCATCTGCGGTTAACCGGAACAGGAGGCGGAGTCTCAACCGTTTTGGCAAGAGAGCAGATGTCAAAATAGTCATTGGGGAGATAAGGAATTTTGCTATTTAAATACGATGCATTAAGCGTTTCGTACACGAAGGGAATTTGTACATTTATGTTCTTCCTAGGCGGCGCATCATCCGATTTCGTGTCATTTTCAGAAGAGGAATTATCCGTTTTAGGTTTTGCCTCTATTGGAGGTAGAGGTATGGCGGTTTGTCTTTTAAAGTCCTCAAACTCCTCATCTTCCGGAGATGCCTTAGTCCACTTAATTTTGTACTCGGGATAAATCTTGTCTAAGCCCATGAAATCAAATTCATAAAGAGTGGGGACCTTCGACAAGACTTTCTTTAGGTAGCACGGATTATCATACCCGAGTCCCCAAAGCGAGTTGTAATATTTGAACTCCTTAGGCTTGTTCAAGTGGATGGTTTGCTCAGATTGACCAAGTTTGTAAAGTTTGGATTCAAACTCCTTAAGCTTAGTGGTCAACTTTTCATTTTCTTTTAAAACATTTTCTTGAACTAAGATGCTTTTAGAATACTCCTCCTGAGACTTCTCTAACTTTTGAGAATATTCAGATATTTGGGTCTCGAGGAGTTTAGCTCTTTCTGAATAGACCGAGCACTCAGTTTGATAGTTTTCTATCACACATTTGTCCTCATCTTTTTCAATCGCTAGCCTGCCTATGGCATCATATTTGAACTTAGCCTCGGCTTCTAGCTTAGAGATATGCGCTTCTAAAAGAGAAACTTTCTCTTTGAGCTCAGAGTAAGTCGGATAAGACATTGTTACTTGACAGAAGTGATCGTGAGACAATTCAAGATATCGATCAAAAGCAGACAGGGTTTACAGATTCGGAATTGAAAGCATGTTCAGTTTACTGTGGTGTGATCGAACTCATAGTTGTAGATGTTTTTAGCAGAAAAACAAGGGCGAAAGAAGGTGTCTCAGGAACAGAGAGTCACTCTGGGGACGAATGTGTTCCCCCAGAGGTTACAACGAGTTCACATGTATCAAGGGATGAGTTCCAAACCCTTGTCACCTCTGTGAACCAAACAATTAAAGAGTTGCAAAGCTCTTTCAAATCTTTTGCAGATTCTACATCCAGGGCAATCCTTGATCTGAACACCAAAATGGACACCTTGTCCACAGAGGTGCAAAACACCGTAACCCAGATGAAGTCCTCTGCAACACACACTGCTACTGCCACTGCCACCTCTGCAGCAACTTAATTCAGAAAAGCCGCCACAAGTGCCTTCAAAGACTCTGTCAAGCACTTTCTTCTGCAACTAAAAGACCAATCTTCAAAATCTAAGGGTCTTACACTTGAAGACCTAAAGAAGGCCTTAGAAGAATTTCAAGAGCAAACAACAAGAAATACTCAAGCCATGAAGCCTTCTGACTACATGACAAGAGCTCAAGTGACAGAACTCGGCCAAGGTATACTTGATTAGATGACCGAATTCATCAAAGCTTTCACCGTTGCGAACGCACACTATGTCAAAGAGCTTCAAGCTAGTGTCGGAAAAATGCGCTTCAACACAGAAGCATAGGTTGAAACACTGTTCGGCCTCTGTGATGACTTGTGCGCAAAGATGATTGCTGCAGGGGCTGTTCCACCCAAGAAACAAGATACATCTTGCAGGGCAGAGGGTACGACAGATAAAAATCAGGATGACTCTGATGATGACCATCATGGTCCATCTAATCATCCTGAGGGGGAGAATCGAGGGGAGAAACAAAGGGAAGAAACTGCGAGCAGAGGTCTACCAGCTCCACCAATAGTCACAGAACCCATCAACCAAGCACCTCCAACTCAAACCCAACGAGGAACACAAGAGACCACATAGGCAATACCCACCTCTGTGGAACAACCCTCAATATTCAGAGAAGATGTCCAAACCTAAGAAGTCCATCTTCTGACATCCTCCGAAGACGAACTACCTTCCCCAACACTAAAAACCACCACCCCAAGAATAAAAACCATCGCCAACAAACCAACAAAACCAAGCCCTCTGAAGCTCAAATGTCAAAACCGACAGAGGCAACCCCCAAACCAACAGAAGAAGCAACAACAAAGCCCTCTGAACCTCAAATATCAAAACCTACAGAGGCAACCCCATCTCTACAAGAAGATCAGCCAAAGGCAAAGGATAAAGGAAAAAGGATTATGACAGAGGAACCACAGAAGAAAAAGCCCAAGCATCAACCTCCAACAGAGAAACTGATGAAGAGCTCTTTCGACGCCTTCAGAACACCAAAGCCAGAAGAAGAAGACTGGGCTTTTGGGATTACTCCTCTATCAGATATTCCTGTCCTAGACCCAAAGGCAAAATATTCAGAGGATCGAGTGGCAGAAGTCAAGAAACAATTAAATGCTCTACCCAGAACCTTGCCTCAAACACCACCACCACAAATGGAAGAGGTAGTGTATAGGTACTTGTACAGCAAAATAGGCATAATGGATCAATCAGAACCAACCATTCAAGATCCTGACTTCCGTGCCGACCTCGAAAGCATCTTCACCAGAACAAAACCCAAAGCAAAACATGAAGTCTTTTCAATATCCAAAATCATCGAGGTCCTCTACTGTAAGTTCTCCAAAACAGAACCTGGCATATACGCTCTTACAACGTCTACAAGGTCAGAATAGAGAACAGATCTCAGAACCAATTCTCAGATGCAGATCTTAGGAATCTCAATCCTTATAATCTACCTGACCTTCTGGAATGGACGAAAGAGAACTTCACAAAATATGAAGTTCGCAGAGCCTACAGAGTGATCAGAAAGGCCATGCGTGAGAAGCTTCTATTATACAGCATGGTAGATTTTCAGTTGGCTCGAGATCTTGGAGTGAAAAGATTAACTGTTCAACCACCAGAAGACTACTGCACTCCCTCTGATACACCAAACTCGATCATCACAAATTCAAGGGTCGGGTTAGTCTTTCTAGATCCTTCTGGTAAATCAAAGTTGTTCGTAGAGATGAACAGTCAGAAGTACGCAACAAGTACTTTGACAGAATTCAGAGCGATCCTAGTGGAGCACAGAGGAACAGAGCTCATGGATCAAAGCCTAGACAACAGACTGATAGAGGTTATCGATGCAACAATCAACTTCCGAAATCTATGCATCAGCTTCTATCACGAGTTCAAACAAGAAGGACTCGACCGCAGAAGTTTCAATGACTTCAAAGATGCCAACATCTGAGTCAATCAAACATATCCTCTGTAATATTTTCTTTTCAATACAATCATATGTAAATGCCTCTGGCATAATCAAATGCGAAAAGAAAAGTGTTCTTAAGTATGTACTTAGCCTAAAAATCCATGTACCTTTCAATTTTTCATTTTTCACTACTTAGGGGGAGATTGTTAGCTCCAATCTTTCAGTTTATGAAAGTAGTGAAAAATAGGCTAAGTATAGAAGTGTTCGACAGAGGCTCTGCCGAGTAGCCGAGTAACCGAGAAGATAGAAGTCTTCGACAGAGGCTCTGCCGGGATAACAAAGAAGACCGAAGTAAAGAAGCAACAGAAGACACTTCTAAGCGGACAAGACCACAGAGCCTCTGTCATACTTGACAGAGCTTCTGTGACAAGAAGAAGATCTACGCAAAGGATCTTAACAAGGACGGACATGCTTCTTACAATACCTACCATTCGAAGGTTCTAAAGATCAATCGTACAAAGGCGTGACCTGACAACTCCACGTATCAAACTCTGATTGGTTTCCGCCTAAAGCTGAATACGGAGCATTTAATGAACGTTGTATCTGCAACAGTTGTAGAATAGTGTTTTGTACCTTCCAGTCCATACTACTCAACAGTATCTTTGTACCTTCAGTCCTTATTGTCCCCTTAAGAAGTAGTATAAATAGAAGGCTCATGTGAGCTCTTCTATTAAGCTGAATACCACAAAAATACACATAGATAATTAAGCTTTGCACTTCTCACACACATCATTAACTGCAGATTTCTTGTTAATCCTTTGAAGTTCTTGGTGTTCTTATTATATATCAAATACAGTAATCTTTGAGAAACATATGTTATTTACTCTTTGCTTTATTTGATATTGTGTGATCATCTACCTTACTTTATCTTTCAGTTCTTAAATACGCTTCCGCACCATATCTAAATCTGAACTAACTGAAAGTTAAGATCATTGTTAAGAAATAGGAACCAACAAAAGCGCATAGAGGTTGTTTGACTTTGTCCAATCAAGTTCTTCAAGAGTGAACTTGACCTGAGGAGCCTTGATGATTTCCAATTCCTCAGCAGCAGCAGCAGTGTTCTCAGCGGTAGGAATGTCAGCAGATGCCATTTCTGTATTATCAGTTCAACCAAAGATTTAACAAATAAGAATAATCTTAATGTGGAAATATTTTCCAATAAGATGGTTCGAATTTTGTCCATTTCATTCAGACAAAAAATGTCTTAATGAAGATTAGGGTTTTTCTTGGTTTTGAAAAAAGAAAAGCAAACCCATTAAAAGTCTTGTTTTCCAGTTTCCTTTGAGAATTAGGATTCTGGAAAAACGTATGAAGAACAAGTTTAAGATTTTGCGTTTAACCTTGAAGAACAACCATGAAAGGTTGTGTTCATAAAACCATGAAAGAAATGATTTCATTTTTAAGAAGTTCTTTTGTTTGATCTTGTAAAATCAATGAGAAGATCAGAAACAAGTTATACATAATAGGTAAATAATAAGAACATATTAACCTTTGATGTTGATGAAGAAGGAGATGAACAGTTGTTCTGGAAATTTTGATAGCTCGAAATGCAACAGTAAATCTTTTCTTGCTTGGAGTTCGCGTAAAGGAAAAATATAAACCCAAAATGTGTTTATATAGTGAGATTAGAGAGAGAAAATCTTGAGCGGGAAAAGATTTTCATCATGACACGGACACGTGTTTGCATTTGATTGGAAGGTAAACGAAACGTGCAAACGTGTGTTAGAAAAAGAACGTGCCAAGGCTTATCCGTTGCAATGACGTCACAACTGTCCTTTCATATTTTAGGATGTCTCTAAGGTTTTGAAAACTCAGGGACACTTTTGAAAACATGAAGCACTGAATAGAAATATCAGTGTTGGTTTTAGAAATTTCAAAGTATCGCTGATTAAAAAAGAGATATTCAGCGATGCAATTTGTTTTGAAATCTTGCATTTACATGCGATTGTCAGTGAGAGAAAAACATACATTGACATCAGCGAATCAAGTTTATTCAGAGAGAAGATGATAGAATAGGTTATACAAGTTCATTGTTCCCGAGAGCTATACAAGTTTGTATAATTGTATCACTGATCAAATGTGAACCGCTGAAGATTTTACTCTTCAAAGTTCAGAATTCCAAGCTCGCTGATGAGAAAGTTGAATCTTGTCTCATCAAGAGGTTTGGTGAACAGATCAGCTAACTGATAATCAGTTGGGATAAAATTAAGTTCTATATCACCATTCATCACATGATCTCTGATAAAATGATACATGATTTCGATGTGTTTTGTCTTTGAGTGTAGCACTGGATTGTTGGCTACAGCGATGGAACTTGTGCTGTCGCAATAGATTGGAATTTTTGAGAACTGAAGGTCATAGTCTAGTAGTTGATTTCTCATCCACAAGACCTGAGAACGACAGCTTCCAGCGGCTACATATTCAGCTTCAGCTGTGGAGGTGGACACTGAGTTTTGCTTTTTACTTGTCCAACTCACCAGCTTTCCACCCAGGAGCTGACAGCCTCCTGTGGTGTTTTTCCTATCCATTTTGCAACCTGCAAAATCACTATCTGAATAGGAGATTAGATCAAACCCTGAGTCTTTGGGATACCAAAGACCTAGATTTGCAGTACCCTTAAGGTATCGAAAAATTCGCTTTACAACGATCATATGAGATTCCTTAGATTCAACTTGATATCGTGCACACAAACAGGTTGCGTACATAATATCGGGTCGGCTAGCTGTAAGATACAAGAGAGATCCGATCATCCCACGGTACAGCATGACATTAACAGGTATTCCAGAGGGATCCTTGTTTAGTGTCAGCGGTGGTGCCATAGGGGTTTTCATAGCTGAACTCTGAGTTAAATCGAATTATTTTCCGCATATCTTTAACATACTTTCCCTGATTAATGAAAGTTCCTTTTTCATTTTGCTTTATCTGAAGACCAAGGAAATATGTTAGTTCACCCATCATGCTCATTTTATACTCTTCTTTCATTCTATCAGCGAAACGAGTACAAAGATCAGGGTTAGTAGAACCAAATATAATGTCATCAACATATATCTGAACAAGAATGATATGACCTTTCACTATTCTGAAAAATAGAGTTTTGTCAATTTTACCTCGCTCAAATTTTTCAATATGGAGATAAGTAGAGAGAGTGTCATACCATGCACGAGGAGCTTGCTTTAAGCCATAAAGTGCCTTTATCCAGTTTATAAACATAACCTGGACGCTTAGGATCTGAGAATCCTGGAGGTTGTTCCACATAGACTTCTTCATTCAGCTTTCCATTTAGAAACGTTGACTTAACATCCATCTGATATACTTTGAAGTCTTTGTGTACAGCGTATGCTAAGAATAGACGAATAGATTCTAGTCTTTGTACTGGAGAAAATGTTTCGTCGTAATTTATGCCTTCCTCTTGTCTGTATCCCTGAGCAACAAGACGAGCCTTGTTGCGGGTTACAGTTCCATGTTCGTCTAACTTGTTTCGATAGACCCATTTAGTGCCTATCACTGTTTTGTCAGTTAGTCTTCGAACAAGTTTCCAAACTTTATTTCTTTCGAATTCAGTCAGCTCTTCTTGAATGGCGCTGACCCAGTTTGGATCTTTGAGGGCATCATCTATTTTCTTTGGTTCAATCAGAGAAATAAAGTTAACAAATAAACAAATATTACCTGCACTTCGTCTAGTCAGAACACAAGCGTTTGGATCACCAAGAATTTGATCAATTTGGTGATTTACAGTCCATCGCTGAGCCGGAGCATAAGTCGCTGACTCAATCTGAACTGGAGGAGCTGAAGATGAGGCTTCAGCAACTTCTAGAGTATCAGCCAAGAGAGGAGTGGTTGCAGTTGTCATTTCATTCACTGATTGCTGAGAAGTAGATGGAATGTCTGAGACATTTGGTTCAGAAGCAGGTATAGTGTTTAAAGGAACCGCTGAGACCCATGATGTTTCAGCTTCACTATTCTGCATGTTTGGAATGATAGTAGGACTATCATCTTCAACTGTACGAGTATGAGGAGTGGGAATATCTTCTGAATCACCAAGATGTGAAAACATCCATTGATTCAGTTCTTCTGTATCAGCGGACGGTTTAGAGTTCGCTGAACGGGATTCGTCAAACGTGACGTGAATAGTTTCTTCTACAGTTTGTCTTCTACGATTGAAGACTCTGAAGGCTTTGGAGATTGAAGAATATCTAAGAAAGATTCCATCATCAGCCTTAGGATGAAACTTTCCAAGGGCATCTCTGTTATTCAGTATGAAACACTGACATCCAAAGATGTGAAGAAAGCTAGTTGAAGGCTTTCTCCCATGAAAAAGTTCATAGGCTGTCTTATTGAATCTTTTAACAATCAGCGACCTATTTTGCTTAAAACAAGCAGTGTTGACAGCTTCTGCCCAAAACTGAGTAGGCAGGTGAGAATCGCTGAGCATTGAACGTGCAGCTTCAATAATTGTTCTATTTCTTCTTTCAGCGACTCCATTTTGTTGTGGTGTGCTCACTGATGAAAAGTTGTGAGAAATACCCTTACTCTTAAAGAAGGAATCAAGAGAACTGTTTTTGAATTCAGTCCCATGATCACTCCTTATTGAGCGAACGGTCAAGTTGTTCAGGGTTTCCATCTTCCGAACAAAGGTGATGAGTTCTTCAGGGGTGTCACTCTTAGAATGGAGAAACATAACCCATGTATATCGAGAGAATTTATCAACTATGACCAGCGTATATTTCTTTCCAGCGATGGATTGTTTGTTAACAGGGCCAAACAAATCCATATGGAGAAGTTGTAGAGGAGATGACACTGAGGAGACTTGCTTTGACTTAAAGCTTGCTTTGGTCTGCTTCCCTTTTTCACACGCTGAACATAAAGATTCTTTGGCGTATGAGTGTTGAGGTAGACCAGTGACTAACTCTTTTGAAGAAAGAGTGTTCAATGTCTTGAAATTTAGATGAGAGAGCCTCTTATGCCATAGCCAGTTGACATCAGATGAGGCTTTTGAGAAGAAACAGGAGTTCTCAGTGGTTGTTGAGTCCATGTTTATTACATAAACATTTTCCAAACGATAACCGCTGAGAGCTATCTTCTCCTTTTTGTCAGCGACAAAGCAGGATTCCTTGGTAAAGATTACTTTGTTATCCTTGTCGGAAAGCTGACTGATGCTTAGAAGATTATGCTTCAGCCCTTCAACATATGCGACTCTTCTGAAGGTTGTTGTACCATTTGAGAGTACACCAAACCCTCGGGTATGTCCTTTTCCATTTCCACCAAAAGTCACAGAGGGACCCTTCTCTTCCTTGTATTCAGCGAGCATGCTTTTCTTTCCAGTCATGTGTCTAGAGCATCCTCTATCGAGATACCAGATACCCTTCTTAACCTGCATTACAAAGTAAGATTAGTTTTTCTTGGGTACCCACTTAACCATGTGTACACATTTGTCAGTGGAAGTAGTTGGAATGATAGGTTCAGCAGTCTTCGCAACATTTGAAGATTCAACTTTGTCAGTCTTCACTTTGGTTAATTTCTTAACCTCAGTGGTCTTCTTTGCCTTGGGGGCAATGATCTTCTCCTTAGCTATCTTTTCAGCTTTGGTGGTTGTGGGGCACTTACTAGCAATATGATCAGTAAGTCCACAGTGATAACATTTCCTATAACTAAAAGTAGTTCTAGGACCATTTGAATGCTGAGCTTTTGATTTTGAATTAGAAGGACCGGCACCAAATAAGCTATTAGCTTTAGAAATGGGAGGAATATTCAGTTCTTTGAATTTCTTACCAAGGACATCCACTCTGAGTCTAGGAGTAGATCGCTGAATAGATCCACACTGAGTAGATCCAGAGATCTGATTCCTTGATCCAGAGGGATAGGTCACTGAAGCTTTAGAAGCATTCAGCTTAGGTACTAAGGTACCCTTCTGAGGATTTTGGTTAAAAGCAATTCCTTTACCTGTATCTTTAAAGACAGAGGTAGGTTTTGGATAAACCATTATCTCTTTACCTTTTGAAGAGGTAGGAGTTTCCTCAGGGATAGGCGGTCTAGAAGAGGAACACTGAGAGGATGAAGTATCAGCGACTGAGGGTATGTGTGGATCCCAGATTGATCAAGTAACAATGAATTTGAAGCGATTAATCCTTTAGTGATTGAATGCAAAGAGTTACAAGATTAGAATGATGAACAAACTCTCTCTCTAAACTCTGTTAAGCGCACGGCTAATCTCACTACTACTTCTCTAACCTAAAGATTGGAAAAACAACTTTATATACCAAGGGCTTTAAGCCTAAGCCCATGGACCACAAACACTAATCTAAGCCCATTTAGCATAAAAGGCTTTTACAAACAAATAAAGAAAACAATAATTATTTCTTTATATCACTTTCTATTTTATAGGACTTTTAGTCCTAACAATCTCCCCCTAAAGTTATATAAAGAAAAAATACGAACTTGAACTCTTCCGATCTTGATCTTCTCTTCGTCTTGAATCTTTGAAGCACTTTAGTGTTGCTTATCTTCATATCTTTCACGCTCCCCCTTGAAATATGCTCTTGGTCTTCTTAGTATCACGAGTTGAACCACGAGTTGAATTAGCTTTGAAAACTTCAGCACTTTGTTAAACGGATAGAAAAACCATGCACGTTGTAATATTTTCAGCACATGTTATAACAGTTACTCCCCCTCAACTTTTACTTACTCCCCCTCAACTTGATAGTCTGGGTCTTTGAACTTTTATAACGTTTTCCCCCTCATGATGATGATCTTTGTCTTTGAATTTGTATCAGTTCTCCCCCTCATGATGATTAGGAGCATCCTGAGCATCATGTAACTCCAAAGACAACACTGATGAGTAGCAAAAGTACCAGATAAAACGTTAAGTAACCAAAATGGGGTAATCTTCTAACACAGAAACACAATAGTAACTGTTATCACAACAATTAAAATAATTGTGTGGCCTATGTTCAGAGTTGGCATCGGGGTATCTCTGATAGGACTTCCAGTTATCACTGAAGTAAAATATTAAAAATTACCTCTCAAACTGTTCCGGCAATATCACGAATATATGCAATGGGAATCACAAAGACTCGTGCATGTGTGAAAGAAATAAATTATATCGATTTGGCTCAAAAATTGATTTAACCTGGGACTCAAGTTAAAAATCAATTGACACAGTGAATAGAATATGAAGTTCGGAGACCGGAGCCGGTGTCTTCCTTTTTCAATATCTAAGACCTCCGAGTGAGGAATAGATAGATTATGTGCTAAATCTCAGTGCATTTATGAAACAAACATCTTTTGTGAGATGCTTGAGTGGCTAGGTGGGGTGACACGAGTTGTCGACACTGGGTCCATGTCTGTTTCAATATTCATCTCCAAAGAACGAGAATAAATAGATTGTGTGGTTACCCGGCTAACTGACTCGGTTTGGTAAGGACCAATATGTCTTTTAAGTCCTGTCACATCCTCACCAATTTTTTTTTACTCCAAACTCGTCTATACATCTAGACCCCTCACTGTTATCTAAAAATGATGTGTTTCTTGGGTAGGTCCTTCCGGTTCTGGATAGACCATAGAAACGATATAATTCCTAACACTCCTTTAATGAACCAAATAAAACATTAAGCACACATTGAAGTACGAGTTCTAAACTGAGATGTTTAGAAATCAATCTTTGAAGAACGAGTCCTGATCTGAGTTGATCAGAAGTCATTATAAAATGTGAATGAAGATCAAAGAACAAGGTCAAGCGCGACTAGGATGACTCAGTAAGCACAGTGTTTGCAACAAATGAAACAATTGATCAGAAAGTTTAATTGTGAAGAACAAGTCACAATTAATTTACCAGAGAAGAACTGAATCATTAGTAAGTAAGGACGTACTATGAGAACAAAATTGGAATTCAAGCGGGTGTATTTCCATCGAAAAATCAACAAAATATGTGAGACATGGAAATAACTAAATCAAAGAAAATATAACACGTGGCAATTCTGGAATTTAAAAACGGAGAAAAACAAACGCAAGTAAGTTTTTCAGGATGAATTGCCACGGTTCTTTGAATTCACAAAAAATTCATGTATATGTCAAATACCTGATGCTCCCCCTCAAATGTGGCACAACCTCCGAACGCAGTCATGTGAAAATAAAGTTCTGTATATTATCACACATGAAATCCCTGCAAAAACAGATCAAAAAGATTTTGGTATCCATGCTTTGATGGATCCTTGGTGGTTAGATGTCTTGACTTTAATATGGGGATTGGGGATGCTATAGGTACCATACCAGTTGTTCACATACCTTGGATGTACAAAGTCACTTTTTCCACAATAAGTGCAACAGATCTTTGCTCGGTTTAGACTGATTAGCTTAGCTATAGGGTAAACATGAGCACGTGAGCCAGTCTTGGAAGTAAATGACTTTGTATCAACTACAGGAGAATTATGAGACTTGTTTCCATCACTGTCTTTTGTAGTTGATTTCTTTCTCCAAACCATTTTTACTTTTCTAAGAACATGATTATCTGAAGAATCATGAAGCTCACTGTTAGAAGAGCTAGAGTAATAAGATTGTCTTTTGTGAGACTTACCGGTTTTCGGGCGTTTCTTTGACCGTCTTTTAGATTTTGAATTTGAAGAATTGGTCTTAGAAACATATTTGGAGTTGGAACATTCTCCCTTTTTAAAATTAACCGGTGAAGGCATTTTCTCAAGAAGTTGAATGTGACTTGCAAGCTTAGGAGCAACATCAATCTTAGAAAAATCATCTTCATGACAAGGAGTGGAATTCATAAACTCAGAAAATCTTCTTGCAGAATCAGGTGGAGTGTCGCCATCAGAGTCAGACGAGGAGTCATTCGCAAAGGGATTATCAAAAACCGGAAAAAGATTCTTTTGAACAGAGTCGGGTTCGATGGCCTTACCTTTATCCTTAAAGCTCAAATCCTTAGTGATGGTGTCATCAGACACTCCCATAAAGGCTTTGCACGACGAACTATCCGAGAAGATCTGAGCATCATCAAACGAGATTGTTTCAGTAGTGACCGGCGTCATTGGGGTATCCACAGAATTCCCTTTAGCCATTCTCAGCGTTAAGGCTTCAGATGTCAAAACAGCCAGTTGAGACGCCAACCTATCAATCTCGGTTCGATAGGACTCTCTTTCAGATTCGGGTAGTGTGTCGGGTCTATTCTGTTTGAGCTTTTCAATAGAATCTAAAAGTACAATCCTTTCGGTTTCATAAATGACCTTATCTCTCGCAATTGACTCTTCCAGTTTAAAAATAATATTTTCCAAAATCAGAGGTGGAACATAACGTTTCAACTCTGTTTGATCATTAGAGTCTTCATCTGCGGTTAACCGGAACAGGAGGCGGAGTCTCAACCGTTTTGGCAAGAGAGCAGATGTCAAAATAGTCATTGGGGAGATAAGGAATTTTGCTATTTAAATACGATGCATTAAGCGTTTCGTACACGAAGGGAATTTGTACATTTATGTTCTTCCTAGGCGGCGCATCATCCGATTTCGTGTCATTTTCAGAAGAGGAATTATCCGTTTTAGGTTTTGCCTCTATTGGAGGTAGAGGTATGGCGGTTTGTCTTTTAAAGTCCTCAAACTCCTCATCTTCCGGAGATGCCTTAGTCCACTTAATTTTGTACTCGGGATAAATCTTGTCTAAGCCCATGAAATCAAATTCATAAAGAGTGGGGACCTTCGACAAGACTTTCTTTAGGTAGCACGGATTATCATACCCGAGTCCCCAAAGCGAGTTGTAATATTTGAACTCCTTAGGCTTGTTCAAGTGGATGGTTTGCTCAGATTGACCAAGTTTGTAAAGTTTGGATTCAAACTCCTTAAGCTTAGTGGTCAACTTTTCATTTTCTTTTAAAACATTTTCTTGAACTAAGATGCTTTTAGAATACTCCTCCTGAGACTTCTCTAACTTTTGAGAATATTCAGATATTTGGGTCTCGAGGAGTTTAGCTCTTTCTGAATAGACCGAGCACTCAGTTTGATAGTTTTCTATCACACATTTGTCCTCAGCTTTTTCAATCGCTAGCCTGCCTATGGCATCATATTTGATCTTAGCCTCGGCTTCTAGCTTAGAGATATGCGCTTCTAAAAGAGAAACTTTCTCTTTGAGCTCAGAGTAAGTCGGATAAGACATTGTTACTTGACAGAAGTGATCGTGAGACAATTCAAGATATCGATTAAAAGCAGACAGGGTTTACAGATTCGGAATTGAAAGCCTGTTCAGTTTACTGTGGTGTGATCGAACTCATAGTTGTAGATGTTTTTAGCAGAAAACATTCCCAGAGAATATGTTCAGAATCACATTTTGAGTAACCCTGTAAAATTTCATTGCAAAATACTGATTTTTTAGCGAGTTATGATGATTTGAAGTTATGAAAGTTCAAAAATCACAAAACCTAAAAATCCGAAATTTACAGCTTCCGGTATTAGAGTCCCGCAAAAGGAAAGTCCCGCAATTGAGAAGTCCCGCAACTGGGAAGTCACAGAGAAATACCGGGAGTTGTGATACCGGGACTGGAAAACCAAGTCCCACAACTGAGTAATACCGGGACTAAATAAGGTACCGGGAGATGTAATACCGGGAGATGGAGTACCGGGAGATGGAATACCGGGAGATGTTCAGTACCGGGAGATAACAGCACCGGGAGTAATCACTACCGGGAGATATCAGCACCGGGAGTTATCACTACCGGGAGATAACTATACCGGGAGTTATTCACTACCGGGAGATATCAGCACCGGGAGTTATTCACTACTGGGAGATATCAGCACCGGGAGTTATCACTACCGGGAGATATCAATACCGGGACTTCGAAAACAAATCAGATACAAGAAAAACTTACCCGGTTCGATGAATTTCTGCAGTCTTGATGAGAAATAATCTGCAAGAAATTAGTACTAACAAGAAAACCAGCCCAAAAATACACGAAAACAATACTAAATCGAATCAACTAGTACTTTTGACAAGAAAAATTGATAATTTTCACAAACAGGGAGCAAAAAAAACAAATCAAGAATTTTAAAAATCAGGGATTTTTACTCAACCAAACGATTTGAAAAACGCAGATATATCTTAGAAAACGAATGAGAAGAATTTATCAAGCCCTCAATTTTGGGTTTTATCACCAAAATCAAAGCAATCAAATTATTGATATGAACACAGTGCGTGCGATGAATGATCAAGAAAAATCAAAAAGAATACCTTTGAATCGATAGCTTTGTCCCTCTGCTCTGATACCAATTGTGGATCCCAAATTGATCAAGTAACAATGAATTTGAAGCGATTAATCCTTTAGTGATTGAATGCAGAGAGTTACAAGATTAGAATGATGAACAAACTCTCTCTCTAAACTCTGTTAAGCGCACGGCTAATCTCACTACTACTTATCTAACCTAAAGATTGGAAAAACAACTTTATATACCAAGGGCTTTAAGCCTAAGCCCATGGACCACAAACACTAATCTAAGCCCATTTAGCATAAAAGGATTTTACAAACAAATAAAGAAAACAATAATTATTTCTTTATATCACTTTCTATTTTATAGGACTTTTAGTCCTAACAATCTCCCCCTAAAGTTATATAAAGAAAAAATACGAACTTGAACTCTTCCGATCTTGATCTTCTCTTCGTCTTGAATCTTTGAAGCACTTTAGTGTTGCTTGTCTTCATATCTTTCACGCTCCCCCTTGAAATATGCTCTTGGTCTTCTTAGTATCACGAGTTGAACCACGAGTTGAATTAGCTTTGAAAACTTCAGCACTTTGTTAAACGGATAGAAAAACCATGCACGTTGTAATATTTTCAGCACAGGTTATAACAGTTAATCCCCCTCAACTTTTGCTTACTCCCCCTCAACTTGATAGTCTGGGTCTTTGAACTTTTATAACGTTTTCCCCCTCATGATGATGATCTTTGTCTTTGAATTTGTATTAGTTCTCCCCCTCATGATGATTAGGAGCATCCTGAGCATCATGTAACTCCAAAGACAACACTGATGAGTAGCAAAAGTACCAGATAAAACGTTAAGTAACCAAAATGGGGTAATCTTCTAACACAGAAACACAATAGTAACTGTTATCACAACAATTAAAATAATTGTGTGGCCTATGTTCAGAGTTGGCATCGGGGTATCTCTGATAGGACTTCCAGTTATCACTGAAGTAAAATATTAAAAATTACCTCTCAAACTGTTCCGGCAATATCACGAAGATATGCAATGGGAATCACAAAGACTCGTGCATGTGTGAAAGAAATAAATTATATCGATTTGGCTCAAAAATTGATTTAACCTGGGACTCAAGTTAAAAATCAATTGACACAGTGAATAGAATATGAAGTTCGGAGACCGGAGCTGATGTCTTCCTTTTTCAATATCTAAGACCTCCGAGTGAGGAATAGATTCAAAGGTATTTTTCTGGTTTTTCTTGATCATTCAAAGTACGTACCGTGTTCATCTCAAGAATTTTTGATTGCTTTGATTTTGGTGTTAAAACCCAAAATTGAGGCTTGATACATTCTTCTCATAGGTTTTCTAAGATCTCTACAGTATGAAAGTTCCAAATAAGAGCATGGAACGATCAGTGGTTGGTTCTAGAAGATCAGCTTTGTAACCAAGACCACGTTTATCACTCAGGGGAATCTGAGACTTAATTATCTCAGTGATCTTTGTTGAGGAATTATACCATCCATCAACAGTAGCTTTTTCAGCTCTTAATGTAGCGATAGATTCTTCGCGCTCGATTTTGACTAGCTGATTTAGGTGAACTTGATCTTTAAAATCTTCTTCAATTTTAGAAAGATTTTCTATTTGAAGGTGACAGTTTTTAAGCTGTTCAGCGAGATCAAGGTTTTGATTTTCAACTATTGTTTTGCCATTCATGGCTTCATATAAACTTCTAGTCAAGAGATCGATCTTTCGAAGACTATCAGCTTCATCAATATTTGCAATATTGGTAAAGAAGGAAGGTTATACCTGAATTGCAGAGGTTGAAGTGGAGGGAATGTCTGAACTTTCTTTCTCATCTTCAATCTTGGCCATAAGACAAAGATCGGCTTCATCATCTTCAGAGTCAGATGATGATTCTTCTTCATCAGAGGCAGCCCAATCATAGTTAGCTATCAGGCCTTTGCCTTTCTTCTTAAAGCTTTTCAGCTTCGCATACTTTTCTTTCAGCTTGGCGTATTTGTCATCTTTATTCCTGGGAATAAAGTTTTTCTTTGGAAAAGCTGAGGGTCTAGAGACTTTCTTTGACCTGCACTCGTTAGCGAAATGTCCTATCTTTTCACAGTTAAAACAAGTAGCAGTAGCCTTATCAACAGGAGCTGATGATCTTGTCTTGTCAGTAATGGAAAGAGGTTTATTCTTTTTGAACATTTTCTTTTTGGCGAATCTCCTGAACTTTTTAGTCAGGAGAGCCAAAGATTCATCATCATCTGAAGAGTCAGAATCTGATGACCTTTCAGAGTTACTTTCCAACTCAATGATAGTGACCGAGGGTCGCTGAGTGGAAAGTTCCTCTGAGATTAAAGCAACATGGGTGCTTTTGGAATCTTTTACAATATTCTTCTTAAGATGACTCGATTGCTCATGATTCAGCATCGTGCCATATAAGGTAGAAAGGGTCATTGATTTTAGATCCTTTGATAGCTTGAGACACATAGAATAACTGTCCCAGCTTTCAGGTAAACATTCTAAAAACTTTGTCAGCACTTCAAAGTTAGAATATTCCATACCAACAGTTTTCAGATCTATTATTAAACAGTTAAAACATTGGTGTACTTCAGAGAGAGTTTCATTCTTACCACAAATGAAGCTTTCATACTGTCTTACCAGGTTGATCTTTCGAGAGTCCTGGACTTCAGAAGTACCTTCATACTGAACACAGATTGTGTCCCACATAGCTTTTGAGGTTTTCAGGTTCATGACGGAATGGTAGACTTCGTCAGGAAGAGCCATGGAGAGTATGGATCTGGCTTTGGTGTCGATAGCCACTTTCTTCTTATCTTCGTCAGTCCACATATGAATTTCTTTAGGAATCAGCCTTTCTGGAATAGCAGGTCTATTCTCAGCGGCTGGAACTGTAGCATCAATTCTTACAGGAATATATGGGCCGTTTTCAAGATAATAAGGCATAGTAGGGTCTACACCTTCTGAATCCTAAACCCTAAACCCTAAACTTTGCTAGAACAAGCAGCAACCCTTTGATGTTGTATCTGAATCTAAGCCAACAAACCCATCTCGTTGCCTCCATGTTATCCACGTAAATGCTCTGAATCCAGTTAATGTCCTACGACAAGAGAGAAGGTCATCTTTCTTCCTCGAATGCTATATAGGGTCTCCAATTTCTTGGAGGAGAGAAAGACCTTGTGGAACATAAACAGAAATAATTTATCCGGATGGATAATTTTTGCAACAAGCTTTATCCATTATCACACAGTGGTCTCTACTTATATAAGTGTAATGATGGTCCTTTTAATAAACAAGTGTTATAAGTACCAACGCAAGATGAATGGTTGATGCTTTAGAAGATCTCATATCTTCCAATGGCATGTTTGTCCTTTTACATATAGATGAACTTTGATAAATCACTACTTGTCAATTCACGTTCTATATTTGTCAAACAAGCTAGCTTACTCTGATTATATTTAACCAGATTACATATTATAAAATCAGATATAATAAAACACTTTAACTATTTGTTCCCCTTATTCGGAGATAAACTGTATATGTGTGAACCATTGGGGTTGTATCACGTTGAAAATAATTATAAATCATATTTATAAATATAAACGAAGAGCGACATCTAACAATATCGTTACCCAAATGATAAAGTTCGGTGATTCAGCTAATCAACAAAATTTTGTGATCATTATCAGTTGTAACAACGCAATACCAAAATACGAACTCTAATACCATCAAGTTCAATAAACAAGTATTGGCTTAATGCTAATCAAAACATCTCACCATAAGAAAACATTATATTAGTTATAGTGGAACTACTTAGTGAACTTATGACAAGTCTTAAAATAGAAAGATGATAAAAGGTTCAAAGTATAACAAAGTTTTGATAGATTATCTGCTTCCTAAAGACGACAACAATTTCTCCTGAAACACATTTAGAGTTAGAAAATAATGGAGGTTAGACCGTAAGGCCTACTGAGTTCCTTAAAATATTAAAAGACACACAACAATGAGAAAGTTATCAATAAACATATCGGATTATAAACTTATATGGTTATTATTTCCAAGGGTAACTAGCCACAACAGTTGTACACCATAATTTCATTATGGTCAACAATCCCTACATGATGGCAATCATTGCCAGCGATGTAACCCCGTGAAGCAAATTAACATAACCAGTCAACGTCATATGTACTTAGTGACAAGTCTTAATATATAAAGATCATAAATGGTTTAAAGTATAACAAAGTTTTGATAGATTATCCGCTTCATAAACTCAAGACAACATCTTACCCTTGCCATTGCTTGTACTCCCTACTAATGAATTCCCTGAAAAACATTTAGAGTTGGAAAATAATGGGGGTTAGACCATACGGCCTAGTGGGTTTCTTAAAATATTAAAAGACGTACAACAGTGAGAAAGTTATCAACAAACACAACGGCTTAAAAAATTATATGGATATTATTTCCAAGGGTAACTAGCCACAACAGTCGTATACCATAATTCCATTATGGTCAACCATCCCGGCATTATCCCAGTTATTGCCAACGATGTAACCTAGTGAAACAAATTCACAGAACCATTCAACCTCATATGTGGGCATTACAGTCTCACACCCAACACTCATGTTGTGTAAGTTAAACCCCCTCCACATTCTTCATTCAATCCGCGTATAAAACCTAAGCGATTTCATAACGAGTCAAGTCCGATACTCAATATCCTATCTTGTACCCATAGATTGATTCCATATCTCCATACTAATTTCTGTATATACAAGTCATAACATGTTAATTCAACCTAAACCCAAATTAATAGTTGATAAGGGACATTTTAGAATACAACATTCAAAGGTTATTATTACGTTTAGATATAACGAATAATAATAATAAATATAATCATTGGACAATGACTTTCATATAATATATAATGATACAATGTCCAAACAATAATGACTGGCTTTTAGGTATATGCACAAACATGTTCAACATCACAACGAACAACATTTTAGTTGAAATCATATGGACAACTAAAACCATTTAGTTTAACCCATTCAAGACTGTAGGTTATTATATGCCCACAACACGTGTCACACAGAAATGCTGCCAATGAGTATGTAAACCTAAAGGGTCGCACACAAAAGAACACATTTGCTTCCATTAGAAAGAAATCCCTTAAAGTCATGTTTGACAGTTAAATAGTTATTCTTGAAAGAATAATTATATGTGTAAAATGTAATTATGATAATTACAGGGTTTTATCTGTAAATATGAATAATTATTTGTTTATTGTTTAGATAACGATAATTATTTAAATTAAGATAATTATTCGAATTCATATGATTAGAATTCAAATAATTACAGATAAACAAAAATCCTATTTATTGTCTATATAAATAGGAGGCCAGGTCAGTTGTTTTAGCACTGATTGAATCCTGTGGATTAGACACATACACATATTAGCATAAAGATTCTTTTGGGATAGCACTCGGTGGAATTCGCGTGTTCGTGTGTGGATACTGTTAGAGGAAACTTGTGTTGGTTTCTAAGTGCCCTGATCGTTCAACCACAACAGATCTCAAAGGGTACAATTCTAAACACTCTATGGTGTGGTTGTTTAATTAAATGTATCATTGGATCCGATTGTGTTTTATGTATAATAGAAAAGTTTTCTAAAGATTTTGTAACCAAAATATTTGATTTTCCGCTGCGTTTAACGGTTTCCTATTGTATTAAAACCCAACAAAGACTTAATAAAACGGACCGAAAACTCCATAGTGCCATTGTCAATACGAGACAAGCACTTTTTGTTAGTTTAAGGGAACACATGCATTTAAAGCGGGTGCACCATTAAGTGCCCTATTTTTTTATTATTGCAACGAGTCAATTGAGTGATAACATGTCCACCAAGGGCCTTCTATGTAGGCATACATCCATCTTCTTTGGGGACAATAAAGGGGCATACAATATGCACTTCATGTTGAACATCGTAGTACTGGGTTTTTGTTGTTTTGTCGTTGAACCACCACCAATTATTAGCTAATCATGACTCATAATGGCTTACCTTAGGTTTGGATCGACGAGTTGCCTTTATGATGTAAAAAAATATGGTTTTTTCTCTATGTTGGCTTGGTTTTCAGACAGACCTTAAGCGATGAATGGTGGTGCATACAATGTTAGTATGACTCAATCTGAATGAATCATAATGAATTATTTTGTCCATTAATGTTTTTACATACCGGCGTGGCGGAAAGATCAAGCTTCATGCCTTATGAACCATTACGAAACCACGACGTTTTTCAAGACGTGAAGCATGCATACATACATACATATTTCTGTTATTACTTAATGATGTTGAATTATTCAAATTCATAAAAAAAGAATAAAAATAATATCTGGAAATTTAAAATTTCCTACAACTATTAAATTTGAAATAAAAAAATGTAAAGAGATGAAAGAAACGTGTCCAGACGACGACATGACACACCAACCACGTCACAACAACAACACATTTAAACTCCCACTATGGGGTTTAAACAGAACAAGGGACACATACATGGTTGTTATGACGTGTGTTTTAAACAATCTCCAACCCGACCACTAAAAAAATACTAAAAATGATGGGTCTATTAAATATTAAAAAATTTAACTCCAAATACACACTAAAACACATAATTCAATAATAAAGAAAACATAATTCAATAATAAAGAAACATATTTATGTATTATTATACTATCTCCTTAAAACTCAATAATATAATATGTAACATTTTCTATATCAATAATATTTAATACTTGGTCCTTAACATAATTTATTTAATATTTTAGTTTTAATTTAAAGGATTCTTTAGTGGATAGATATATATTACATTTAATAGGCAATATTATATATTATTAATTTTTGGTAATGAGATTTTATTTTGTTAAACATTTCATTATTATACAAATACTTTATATATGTATCATTAAACTTCATTGATCAAAATTTTAACAAAAGTATTCACATTTTTTGAACAAGTATAACATCCGAAATTTCGGTAAGTAAAATCCTAGACTTATATATATATTTATATATATATATATATATATATCTTATTGTTAAAATAGTTTAGGATTGATGTCTTGAACTTAGATTATCTTGAGTATCATATCTTTTAAGAAGAAAAGGTTTAAATGGATGAAAAATAGGAAAAAAACTCTTGGTACAAGTCTGCCTATATTGTCCGACTATAGTGCCAGAGGGCACTATAGCATGTCAGGATCACATAGGAGGAGAGGGTTTCGCTACATGTCGGGTGATAGTGACCGACAATAGTGATAGAGGGACGTATAGGAAGTTTTCTCTTCGTACGACTCGAGAAAAAATGATTTGAAGTTTAATAGCATGCCAGGGTCGCATAGAAAGGGGTGGGCTCGGTACAATTCAGACGATAGTGCCACCAGGTACTATCGCATGGCAGAATCACATGGAGGATTCTGCAACATAAAAACCCGATTTCCATGCCTTGTTTCATATTTTCTTCACTAACCTCATCTCCTATCATTTCCTCTCTAGTCCATCTCATTAAATACGAAGGTAAGAAGCATTTAAGGTGATTACTATGTATTTCAAAGTACAATTCATCATCAAAGCCATAGATTCAAAACTAGGGTTCAAGATCCAAGCTCCCGTCTTCATTCTTAGTGATTTCTTGGTTTTCTAGGTTTTTACCAAAACCAATCAAGGTGAGTTCTCTACACTTTTACAAAACTATATACATGTTAAATGTCTTATTTAATTCCTCAAACCTTTTATTTCATATTTAGGTGATTTTGGACCAACTAGGTCAAATTTAGGATTTTGGGAATTTTATGTATTTTGGTAAAAACAAGTGTAGGGGAATGGTTTTAAATACATGGGAGATGATTATTTCAAGATTTTGATGAGCTTTAGAATCCAAATGTGTAATGGCCATATCTTTGATTTTGTTGATAAAATAGGGATTTTACCGACTTGATGGCTACTTGTACATATATGTTAATATGTTGGAAATGATTTGGCATATCTAAAAGAAAATATATGTTAAACTATAATGTAATGAATCCAAAGAGTTTTATTGAATGTGTATGGGATGATATTCCCTATTTGTAACTTGAAATAAACATTAGGTCTTCTAGGCAATAAGGTGTGGGCTCTTGGAGTCGGACATCAACCATTGACCAATAAAGTTTAATTTCATAGTGAACAAGCTTAAACTTGAATTTTGGAGATCCCAAGTTACAGACCTAGTATGGTTGAACTTGGTGACTCCGCAAGTAATAGACTTAGAGTAGTTGAACTTGTTAGATCTTAATGATTGTTAATCCGCAAATTATGCTTATAAAACATGAATATGTGGCTTAATTTTGTGTTCTGTCACAATCTATGGTAAATCGGGTATTGTCGTCATCATAAGTTGTGGTGTGTCCTTCCAAGGGTGATAATGGTTTAAATGGTTTTCTTGTCTAGATTAAAGTTATGATTTCACTTTTAATGTTTTATATCTTTATTTTCTAATTGTTTAAACTCACTAGGCGTAGCCTAACACTTTTCTTAAATTAACATGTATATAAAGTTCTCTTAGCGGTGGGCCTCCGAAGTCTTAAGCGGATGTTTAGATGCTGCCAGAGGTAGTTTTGGGACTGATAGCTTTTGTTGATTGGCGATACTTTGCGACATGATTCTGATAGGATTTATATAAACCCTAAACCGGATCTTTAAGCTCAAGAATGATTAGTTCTAGATCATGGAATAAACATATACAAATCACAACATGAACAGCGGAATTAAACGACAGATTTGTATAGCTAACAAGGTTCATTAAACATACTGATTACATACTCACGCCCCAATTTGTTGACCTAAGTTATCAACAAACGAATACTTCTTCTCAAGTATTAGGATTAAGAACCTTGGGGCTCATGCACACACATCTACACGTTTTTGTTTAAACGTGGGTTTCAAGAACGTTTAATTCTATATCTCTAGGTTTCTTTATATACTAGAAACCTAGATAAACTAGAAACTAGATAAATACCAATCCTAGATAAACTAGGAATCCTAGATAAACTAGAATTTACAAGGATAACTATAAAATAAACATATTACAATTCGAACCCTTGTAAGTTGAAGTTTTGACACATCAAATCTATATGAAATATTCCTAACAATCTTCCCCTATTTGATGATGACAAAACTTAGCATCAGAAACTTCAAGTAGCTCTTCCCCTTTTTGACATAATCAAATCCAAAACTTATCAAACTTGAATCTTCCCCTTGAATGATCAACACTTCTTCTTCCCCTGAATTTATGCTAACCATCCTTGTGTCTTCGAGGTTATATCAATTACGTTGTAAAGAAAATTAACCATTATCTATTTGAAGTTGAAGTAAAAAACCAAACCTTGAGTCTTATATCCCGTAGAAACCAAGTGAACAACAACGTCATTCTCATGAATGAGGGGATCCCTGTCCTTCGACCAATCTTCTTCTCTAAGATTTCGTCAAATTGAAGTCACATTCTTCGAACAATTACGTTAATAATCTTCATAATATCACGGGTTCTATTTAACAGGTGAAGGATACCTTTAAAGATATGATAAGAACACAAACTCTAACTTTCACTTCTTCTTCAAACAAACTCTAATTAATCTTCCTTTTTGTAATCAACTGATGACGATCAAAGGGTAGTCATTTAAGCATTCTTCCTCTATCGTTCATCAAACCTTCATACCTTGTGTGTGTGAATTTTCTTGAAACAAACAAAAATCATCCTCCTTTTGTGGAGCATGATCCTAACATGGTGTGTGACATGTATTCTCCATTGCATCGCGGCTTTGATTTCATGGCTTTGAGGAATTCTGAGTGAAGAACAATTTTTATCAAGAAAAAAAAACTGTTGGATTTCGAGAATTTCTGGGAGCGTTCTGGACGTCGTACGGCCAATCCAACCAGACATAATGTTAAACAATGTGTTCCGAAGCTGCTGTCCAAAAATCGCGACGATCCGACGGTTCAATCTCCGGGAATAGGCGAAACGGCCGGCTGTGATTTTCCAGAAAATTTCTGCGAAAAATCTGATTTTTCTTTCTTTCGTTCGTCTTCTTTCGTCTCTTCAAATCTTCCATTAAACCTTGTTTTTCTTCCAGATCAGAGAGCACCATGTGCTCTGATACCACTTGTCAGGATCGATTCTTAACAAGAATTAAACTTCTTAGAAACAGAATTTAGAGAATCTTGCGGAATAGAACTCTAAATCAATTAAAGAACAATCAATAGAAATTCAATAAACTGTATATATATCAAACAGTTATAACTCACAAGTTTTACACCAAAACCTCAATCTTGTTGAACAGGCTCAACAAGACGATTTCTACTTCTCTAGAAATAGGATCTATGATCTTGAGGTTAATTCACTCTTGAATATCGAATTCTGTATATTATCTATCTTCCTTTTTCGTTCCTTCTAATAGCTATCTATCAATACTATTTATACAAAAGTAATTACAAGATAACCATAAAAAGTAAATTGATCTTCTGAATCTTCGTTAAACATATCTTGATCAATTCCTTCTTTATCTCCAAAAGCATCGCATACCAAACTTATCAACTCAGCAGTATTAATGATGATTTGGCTCAGCAGCATTAACAACCTTCAGCAGTATTAATCTTCACAGTCTTCAAGCAGTAGTAACTCAGCTCAGCAGTACTAACCATGTCTAGCAGTAGTAATTTGGTCTAGCAGCACTAACTTCATCTAGCAGCATTAACTTCATCTAGCAGCAGTAACCTTGCCCAGCAGTAGTAACGAAGAACTGGCAGTAGTAATGAAGACTTAGCAGTACTAACTATACTTAGCATATCTTCAGTTCCCAACATATTCTCCCTATTTATTGATAATCTCTCCTCCTCATTTGGTATGGAGAGTAATTCTCTCAAATATATATATATTTTTATATTTCTAATATATATATATATATATATATTATATAAATATATATATTATATATATATATTTAAATCAAAAAATAATTGGTACGAAAATAATTGCATTCAACACCAATCAAAAAAAGATTGGTGCGAAAATAATTGCATTCAACACCACCCTTTTTGAGGTGTATAGTACATATACAAAAAATTGGCTTTAAGACTAACTTTAACAAAAATCCAATCCAATCTTATTTTACTAAATGACAAAATAACAAACTAAAAAGAAAATAAAAAGCATCATATATATACATAGGATCACAATCTTCATCACAATCCAATCTCGGTTTGCATTTTTTCCCTTTTTTCAATTAAATTAATTTTACACATGTTGGTATTTGATTGGTTAGCTTAATATTTTTTTTTACCATAAATCTTATCACAATAAAAAGATAGCTTTAATAAAAATATCAAAAAATATCAAAGTATCAAAATACATATTTTTCAGTTATCTACAAATAGAGACCAATATTGATACATTTTTATCACACCAATTATCTCATGTTTCTTATTTTCAATTGTAATAAAAAGAATATTTTCGATATAATAAAATATTAAAAATATATATATATTGAAAATATTTGAAATTGGGTTGGATCACTAATAAATCATAGAAAATGTAAGATTGGATTGAGTTTGAAAATTATATAGGTGAAAGAGAAATAAATGAATTTTTAAATAGAGATTGAGTTGGATTGGTTTGCTGATAAATATAGTCTTAGAATTTTGGGGTATTTTGGTAAATATACTCAAGTTTAACATTAAAGTTAAATGACAATAATGATGAAGGGCATCTTCAACCCGCCGCTATAAGCATCAACTACATAAAAATGGAGGTTAGTTTCATTACAACTCGTTACTATAAGCATCAACTACATAAAAATGGAGGTCATCAAATTTGTTTCTATATTTGAAGGTCAAGAAAATTGACCTCTATATTTTGAATCCTATTATTATATTAATTTTTGTAATTGTTATACATATTGATAATTAATATATTTACTGATATTTTGTATTACATTTAGTAATTTATTTATTGCGTTTTACAATTGTAAATTACATTTAAATAATTTAGATTTTATTTAAATTAAAAAACAACATAAACATTGGCCTTGAGTCCTTGTTGTTTGGAGGTTTTTGTGTAACAACCGGGTTTTATATAGCAAATTTGAAAGTTTAGTGGCTATTGTTAAAAGAATGAAAGATAAGTTAAGGGACTATTTTGTTATTCTTGTAAAGATAGTTAAGGGTTCTAATCCCTAGGGCAACCCATTTTGTAGAAATCAGTATTATTGTTGGGGGTTTTGAGGTTTGGCGGCTAAGAGAAAGAAAGGAGAGAAGAAAAGAGTGTTCTTGGGAAGAAATCAAGGAAGAGAAGAATCAGAGAAGAAATCAGTGAGGTAATTCTTATCTCTTGTTAATTTAGTGTTCTTTTCTTAAGTGGTCTAGATTCTTATGTCTGAAATCAATGATTCAATGAGTTTTCACCCACATTTCCTTAAAAGTGGGTTTTGAGGGTTTTTGTCTTTGTAAATCGTTTTAATGGAAAGAAAGTGGTTTAAGTGGATGTTTAGGTTTGGTGGATTAACCCTTAGGCTGGTCTAATCAAATTAATGGCTGAAAACGGGTTTAATGATCACTTTTGTTAACTGTTTTTCGGACAACCGCAGTTTCCGGACACTGGTGTTTCAGTAGTGTCCGGATGGTTTGCAAGTGTCCGGGTAGAGTTTTGTGAGAGTTACCAGATGGGTATCTTTCCGGATAGTGTGTCCGGAAAGGGGTAGAGTTCGGATAGGGTGTCCGGAAAAGGGTAGAGTCCGGATAGTGTGTCCGGAAAGGGCTAGAGTCCGGATAGTGTGTCCGGAAAGGACTAGAGTCCAGATAGTGCGTCCGGAAAGTTCTAAGCGTCCGGAAAGACTCTGTATCCGGAAAGTGTTCACTGGCCAGTAAGATTGAACCATTTAATCTGATTCGAATCTAATGCCTTAGGTGTTTGATCGGATTAGCTTGGAGGTAGTTAAGGAGTGCGTTCAACGTTATCAAGGTGAGTTTTTCTAACTAAAATACGTGATTTTACGTGTTTTCCAAAGAAAGTGATTATGTGGAAATGCCGGTTATTTTACATGACTTTTACGTAAATGAAAGCTTAATATTTTACTGATCAGGGTATGTTTATGAGCATGATTTATTTACAAGCTTTTACGAACGTTATTCCCATGAAAAGTATGTTCTACTGAAAAGATTTTTCAGCAAGATGAAACGAATTGTAAAGTGTATTATAAATCTCATGTTTTATGACTATGATGGTTTATGTGAATGCTATGTGGAGTCGGTCTGCACTGTGGGATCAGAGATAGATCCTCAGGTTCTGATGATCCCTTGGATATGTATGACAGACTGGTAGGTTGGAATCCGTTTCCGCCTATCCGGTAGAGGGGAGTCCATGTGGGCTCCGGAAAGGGGAGTCTGCGTAGGCTCCGGGAAGGGAGTTTGTGTAGGCTCCAGAAGAAGCGAGAAGGGAACCTACTGGGACCCCGGTCGCGGAATGTTTATGTGATCCATTACACTGTGCAGTACCATGAATGATGTTTATGTGAAGAATGTGAATTGTTTTATAAATGATTTTTATAATGTTGATGTACACTGTTTATGGAGGGAGCTCACTAGACCTCATGGTCTAACCCTCGCTTTTCAAAACTAAAACCCTTTTCAGGTAAGCAAATAGTAGAAGACTCAGGTAAGTGAGCAAGAGCAAGATAGGGAACATATGCAGCTAGAGACAGTGCATGTGCCACTCGTAGCAGTTAGATTATTCTCAGTTGTGTATAGGTTGTTTCCGCCAACCTAAGTGTAGATGGATGAAATGAGAAATTTTGGGACCTAGTTTTGTAAATCTTATGTTTAAATGCTATGTTTGATCTATTGTGGATTTTTGGGACGTTACATTTTGTTTAATAAACTTTTGTTTGTTGTAACACCCCTAAAATGGAAGTAAATTTAAACCCGAAAATTTAATATAGAATCCACACTTATATAAATAAAATCACCCAATAAGAGAAAGTTGTAAAACGTTTACTACTGGAACACCCTCAAATTTGGAAATAGCAACTAAATAAAATTTTCAATAAAACAACCAATTAAGGATAAAATACCTTCTACAACCATTCCTGGAATTACCTCAATATAAAAACATAATAATTTCAACAATAAAAACCTAAGTCATTCGCCAAGGCTACCATAGGTCGGGTGTTACTCAACCCCAAAAACAAGTTGCTATTCCCCAAATGCAGAAGATTTCATCAAGCTACTTACTTCTTGAGCACACAACTAGCTCACCACTCTTCACAGTACTATATCTCAACCGGAACCTGTTGCACATGCCGACAAATAAAAAGGTTTGGCTAACGCCTAGTGAGTTCAAGAGTTTTTATCATGGTTATATAATTCGTAAAACAAGAAAGGTGCAATTTAAATCATGAGTTTAAAAGGATTTACTTTAAATGCAAACCACCCTATTTCCAACGCACACAAATCCCGTAACGAAAGCTCTAATATAAAATGATTCCCAAAATGGACTCAACCCAAAACCCACTTGAAAAGAGAAATAGTAAGTGATTTTCCAAAATAACAAAACATGAATAAATCTCTGATAGGATTTATAAAAACCCTAAACCGGATCTTTAAGCTCAAGAATGATTAGTTCTAGATCATGGAATAAACATATACAAATCACAACATGAACAGCGGAATTAAACGACAGATTTGTATAGCTAACAAGGTTCATTAATTTAAACATACTGATTACATACTCACTCCCCAATTTGTTGACCTAAGTTATCAACAAACGAATACTTCTTCTCAAGTATTAGGATTAAGAACCTTGGGGCTCATGCACACACATCTACACGTTTTTGTTTAAACGTGGGTTTCAAAAACGTCTAATTCTATATCTCTAGGTTTCTTTATATACTAGAAACCTAGATAAACTAGAAACTAGATAAATACCAATCCTAGATAAACTAGGAATCCTAGATAAACTAGAATTTACAAGGATAACTATAAAATAAACATATTACAATTCGAACCCTTGTAAGTTGAAGTTTTGACACATCAAATCTATATGAAATATTTCTAACAATCTTCCCCTATTTGATGATGACAAAACTTAGCATCAGAATCTTCAAGTAGCTCTTCCCCTTTTTGACATAATCAAATCCAAAACTTATCAAACTTGAATCTTCCCCTTGAATGATCAACACTTCTTCTTCCCCTGAATTTATGCTAACCATCCTTGTGTCTTCGAGGTTATATCAATTACGTTGTAAAGAAAATCAACCATTATCTATTTGAAGTTGAAGTAAAAAACCAAACCTTGAGTCTTATATCCCGTAGAAACCAAGTGAACAACAACGTCATTCTCATGAATGAGGGGATCCCTGTCCTTCGACCAATCTTCTTCTCTAAGATTTCGTCAAATTGAAATCACATTCTTCGAACAATTACGTTAATAATCTTCATAATATCACGGGTTATCTTTAACAGGTGAAGGATACCTTTAAAGATATGATAAGAACACAAACTCTAACTTTCACTTCTTCTTCAAACAAACTCTAATTAATCTTCCTTTTTGTAATCAACTGATGACGATCAAAGGGTAGTCATTTAAGCATTCTTCCTCTATCGTTCATCAAACCTTCATACCTTGTGTGTGTGAATTTTCTTGAAACAAACAAAAATCATCCTCCTTTTGTTGAGCATGATCCTAACATGGTGTGTGACATGTATTCTCCATTGCATCGCGGCTTTGATTTCATGGCTTTGAGGAATTCTGAGTGAAGAACAATTTTTATCAAGAAAAAAAAACTGCTGGATTTCGAGAATTTCTGGGAGCGTTCTGGACGTCGTACGGCCAATCCAACCAGACATAATGTTAAACAATGTGTCCCGAAGCTGCTGTCCAAAAATCGCGACGATCCGACGGTTCAATCTCCGGGAATAGGCGAAACGGCTGGCTGTGATTTTCCAGAAAATTTCTGCGAAAAATCTGATTTTTCTTTCTTTCGTTCGTCTTCTTTCGTCTCTTCAAATCTTCCATTAAACCTTGTTTTTCTTCCAGATCAGAGAGCACCATGTGCTCTGATACCACCTGATAGGATTTATAAAAACCCTAAACCGGATCTTTAAGCTCAAGAATGATTAGTTCTAGATCATGGAATAAACATATACAAATCACAACATGAACAGCGGAATTAAACGACAGATTTGTATAGCTAACAAGGTTCATTAATTTAAACATACTGATTACATACTCACTCCTCAATTTGTTGACCTAAGTTATCAACAAACGAATACTTCTTCTCAAGTATTAGGATTAAGAACCTTGGGGCTCATGCACACACATCTACACGTTTTTGTTTAAACGTGGGTTTCAAGAACGTCTAATTCTATATCTCTAGGTTTCTTTATATACTAGAAACCTAGATAAACTAGAAACTAGATAAATACCAATCCTAGATAAACTAGGAATCCTAGATAAACTAGAATTTACAAGGATAACTATAAAATAAACATATTACAATTCGAACCCTTGTAAGTTGAAGTTTTGACACATCAAATCTATATGAAATATTCCTAACAATCTCTATTATTCGAAACATCCCAAACACGGATGAGGCATACATCACAACCCATAAAATATGGAAAGCAATCCATATAAATAAAATACGTCACAAAAAACATGGATAAAAATAAATACCCAAACAACACCTTTCGGTGACGGGGGAGACCCGATTCCATGGTATGTGGCGGAACACAAAGTTAAGTCGTTTAACCATGTTATTGAACTACACCTCAGATCGTGACTCTATTGTCTGCTTTAATAAGCTCCAACTCACGTCGGACTTTATTGCCTGCTATAATAAGCTACACCTCAAGTCCCACACCCAGCAACGGGTGGCACCACCGTATCCTTTATTGCCTGTTGTGCCCAGCTACACGTCAAGGATACACGATCTTATTGCCTGTTCATTCTCTAGTAAGTTACACCTCAAGGTTTCCATTGAACCTTTATTGCCTACTTACTAGCATTCAAGAATTGAAGTCTCGACTCCTTACTTGATAACCCAAGATGTTCAACCCTCGTGCACAAGATATAGAACATCAATTATAAACCCAATAATCCCGGGGTACAACCAGATACGGTTCCTCTCCACAACACCGGGACACAGAATGCCAAAATGGCGTACGTCCCAAAGTGAGAATACTAAGATTCTCCACTTATAAAAATATGACTGACTCATATGCCTATGGATCCAATGCGTTACGGTCTACAAGTACATGACTCCACTTGAACGACACACACACTCAAAACATGTACTCTTCGAATAAAATGCAATAAATGCAACTGACAACCAAAGCTCACATTCAATTGTTAAAATCTGGACAAATGTTCTCAAGACTCAATAAAGTCATGAACCGAGCCATAAGCTCAACTAAAATGATTAACCACATATAAAAACCGAATAACGCATTAAAAAGTATGTAACCCATGTTTATGCGAAACATGCTCCATACACACGAATTACTCAACATCACTCTTAATTTAAGATACGTCATTCTCCAAAGTACACGTCAAAGTGCATTTATACCTAAAGATTTACAAACGTAAGATAAATCATTTAAAATAGCAATACTTAAGGTTCATCCATCAAAATACCCAAATTACGTCTTTTCTCAAATTACAACTTCTAAGATGTTCACAAGGTCGAAAATGACCCAAAACCCATTGACCCACATGTTCATGCTTTAAAACATACCACCACATAAGATTATGCATATTTCCAACAAACCACCAAAAGTGCATTTTTACTAAATAATCTTCCATTATGCACTGATTAGCAAAACACTTCAATTAATACTCATTTTGTCAAGATACCCAAAAATCTCAAAGGTAGGTGTTTTGTGAGATTTATAAAACCAAATTCTCCAAGAGATCAAAATCATTCAAATGACTCAACAATGAATATTTTTATGTAACCACTTAAAACACTTTAAAATGAACATTTAGGCATGTACAACGTTTTCACAAATCAACTTGAACTCACCTTGCTAGATTTAGGCTAAATCTATATTTTCCCCAAATTTGAGCTCCTTTGAATAAACTTGGATCTTCAAGACAAATCTTCCAAAACCTAGATCCACAAGTTTCCAAACGTAAATATCATATCTAACCACTTAAAATCGTTCACCAAAAATTTTCATCAATAATCTCAACTTTTACCAAAACCCTAATTTCCATAGATGAAGAAAAGAGAAGATTACCTCAACCACAACAAGAATCCACCAACAAAACACTTCTAGGTCACCAACAAGGCACCACAAGCTCCAACTCTTCAAAATGGACAAAAAGTGGGATGAAACCCTAGAAAGCTTTGATGAAGAAGATGAAGTGAAAGGGTTCTAGATTAGTTTCCCAAAACCATGGTAGATGAAGAAATCACTTGCAAATCTCGAATCTTGTGGCTAAATAGCTCAAAATCAACTTTGGAGGCTTAGGGTTTCGGTTTAGGAGATAAAGGGATGAAATGGGAGAAGTGATGAGTGAAATGGGGCTGAAAATCGCATTTTTTAAGGTTCAGGTGCCCGTGTGATTGTGACATGCGATTGTGACAGTGTCACAATCACGGGCACTATAGCACAAAATGTACCGAACTCTGTTTTGATCATAACTTCTTCGTTTTAGCTCCGTTTTTGCTCCGAAAAGAACCGTTGGACTCTTATTTGAATTATTCATCCAACAAGACCATAAAATCTAGGATTTAAGCCCAAAATCCTATTTCCTTTATCTCCCTTAAAAGATCGATTTCTATAATAACTTGAAATTGTGCTTACCCAAAAATTACGGGTGCTACCCCATTGTCATAATTACATGCCACATTCGTTGGGACGACATACCACTCGGTAACTCCGTTACTATTGTGACATATGTCACAATCACATGGCACTATAGCCGAGACTACCATACATTCAGTACTATTGGTGCTATTGTGACAGATGTCACAACTGCATGACACTATAGCCATACTCCATAATTGGTTCTTTCTTTACTGATTTCCCCCAGTTCAACATTTCTTCAATTGGGATAAAAATTCGGGTGCTACAACAAGCCAAAAGAATAGATGATAATTAACCTATTAATCTAAACTAAACTAAGTTCAGATTACGGATGAGTGTCACTATCATTACCAAAAGAATCTGTTAGGAATATTTCATATAGATTTGATGTGTCAAAACTTCAACTTACAAGGGTTCGAATTGTAATATGTTTATTTTATAGTTATCCTTGTAAATTCTAGTTTATCTAGGATTCCTAGTTTATCTAGGATTGGTATTTATCTAGTTTCTAGTTTATCTAGGTTTCTAGTATATAAAGAAACCTAGAGATATAGAATTAAACGTTCTTGAAACCCACGTTTAAACAAAAACGTGTAGATGTGTGTGCATGAGCCCCAAGGTTCTTAATCCTAATACTTGAGAAGAAGTATTCGTTTGTTGATAACTTAGGTCAACAAATTGGGGCGTGAGTATGTAATCAGTATGTTTAATGAACCTTGTTAGCTATACAAATCTGTCGTTTAATTCCGCTGTTCATGTTGTGATTTGTATATGTTTATTCCATGATCTAGAACTAATCATTCTTGAGCTTAAAGATCCGGTTTAGGGTTTATATAAATCCTATCAAGTGGTATCAGAGCATTGGTATCTTAGAAATTATGGACAACTCAATGGATTCTCACAGTACTCTTGTTTCAAAGGTTCCCATGCTCAAACCCAATGAATTTGACATGTGGAAACTAAGAATCAAGCAGTACATTCTTCTTACTGATTATGCAATATGGGACATTATAGAAAATGGCCCATGTAATGAAGGAAAGATTGGAGCAGATGGAAAGAGACCTCCTCCCAAGACAGATGCTGAAAAGAAAGTAAGACAAACAGAGATGAAGGCCTTAAGCACTCTGCTTTTGGCTATTCCTAATGAGTACCAACATCAATTCCAACACTGCACAGATGCACAGATGTTGTGGAATGCTCTGGAGAAAAGATTTACTGGAACAAAGAGCACAAAGAGAAATCAAAAGGCTATTCTCAGGCAACAATATGAAAACTTTATGTCTGCAAAGAATGAGTCTATGACTCAAACTTTTGACAGATTTAACAAGTTAATTGGAGAATTAGCAACTGTGGGTGTACACATGGATGCTGATGATGTCAACAGAAAGTTCCTTAGATCATTGGGAGAAGAATGGACCATGTACACTGTCTCATTCAGACAGAATGACCAATTGGAGGACAAAGAGCTAGATGACCTCTACAATGATTTGAGAGTATTTGAGGCTGAAGTTGAAGCCAAGAAAAGGCCATCAGGATTTGTTTATAATGCTGCTTTATTATCTTCATCCTCTGATACTGCTGCTAATCCTGATTCTGTTAATACTGCAGGTTCTGTTAATTCTGCTAGTGGAACCAATCAAGAGAAGACCACAGATTCTGTACTAGAAGCATTCTTTTCTAGTCATGTCCACTCTTCTCTAATCAATGATGATTTAGAGCAGATCAATGCTGATGATCTGGAAGAGATGGACATCAAGTGGCAGATGGCTATGCTATCAATGAGGGTGAAGAAATTCATCAAAAGGACTGGGAGAAACAACTTTTCCCAAAGAAGAGAAGATGGTGCAGGCTTTGACAAGTCAAAGGTTGAATGCTATAAGTGTCACAAGATGGGACACTTTGCCAGAGAATGCAGAAGTGGAGGATCACAGACTCCAAATGGAAACCAAAACAGAAGCTCCTCTCAAGCCCTTGTTTCTCAACAAGGAATGGGATTTGATTGGAGTGATCAAGCTGAAGAAGCCTGTCAGAATCAAGCTCTTATGGCAGAAGTGTCTGATATCCCCACTGAGGGCAACCAACAGCTCAAGGGGAAGAGCATTTGGCATGTTGATAGTGGTTGCTCCAGGCACATGACAGGTAACATGTCCTGCCTCAAAAATTTCAAAAAGGTTGATGGAGGACATGTTGCATTTGGGGATAATCCTGCTGGTGGAAAGATAAGTGGTAAGGGTGATGTTTCAAAGGGTAAGATGACCTTTGAAGATGTATACTATGTTGAACAATTGAGATACAACCTGTTAAGTGTATCACAGGTTTGTGACAAGAAGCATAGTATATTGTTTACAGACTCTGAATGCATTATCCTTGCTCCTGGATACAAAGTGGTTGAAGAAAACATGATACTTCTGAGAACTCCTAGGAAGGATAATGTTTATTGTTTAGATTTGGAAAGTGTTTCATCTGATTCATCTCTAAATTGTTTAGTTTCAAAAGCTTCTTTAGATGAATCATCACTTTGGCACAGAAGGATGTGTCACATGAACTTTAAAACAATAAATAAACTTGTTAAGAATAACCTTGTAAGGGGTTTGCCATCCAAAGTATATTCATGTGATGATCATTGTGTTGCTTGTCTCAAAGGCAAACAACACAAAACTTCTCATAAGTCCAAAGAGATAAACACTATATCAAATCCTCTTCAACTGTTACATATGGATCTGTTTGGTCCTACCAATGTGATGAGTATTGGCAAGAAATCATACTGCTTAGTTATTGTTGATGATTATTCTAGATTTACTTGGGTATATTTTCTGAGAACTAAAGATGAGACAAGTGGACTGATCAAATCTTTCATTCTCAAAATTGAAAACCAATCAAATCAAAGAGTGAAAGTCATTAGATCAGATAATGGAACTGAGTTTAAAAATTCTGATCTAAACACCTTTTGTGAAGAAAAAGGAATTGAGAGACAATACAGTGCTCCTAGGACTCCACAACAAAATGGTGTTGCTGAGAGAAGGAATAAGACACTGATTGAGGCTGCTAGATCTCTGTTAGCTGACTCAAAGTTACCAATTACTTTTTGGGCAGAAGCAGTTAATACTGCCTGCTATGTTCAAAACAGAGTTTTAGTTGTAAAGCCTAAAAACAAGACACCTTATGAGCTTTTCCATAAAAGGAAACCATATATTGGATTTTTCAAGCCATTTGGATGTCCTTGCACTATTCTCAATACCAAATCTCACTTAGGCAAGTTTGATAGCAAAGCAGATGATGGTTTTCTTGTTGGGTATTCATCTCAAAGTAAGGCCTACAGAGTTTTTAATACCTCTTCTAGAATAATTGAAGAAAGTGACAATGTCAAATGCAATGAGAACACACCAAATCCTATTGGTTCAGGTCCTAATTGGCTATTTGACATTGATTCACTCACTAATTCTTTGGGTTTCAGTGGTGATGTATATGCAGGACAAAGGGATACACCATCATCAGAACACAGAATTCAATCTGTGATATTTCCAATCCCTACCATTGATCCTGTGGAATTCTGTGAACACCATGAGGAGACTGAACCTATTCAGAATGAAGAAGAGAGGAGACCAGAGGAAAATCAGTCTTCAGGTTCAAATTCCAGAGAATCTGAGGTGACTGAAGAAGCAGAAACAAATCCAGAATTAAATGAGTCTAATCTGGATGAGGACTTACAAGAGGAAGCTGGTCATCAAACAAGAACTCAGAAAAATCATCCTCCTGAGTTGGTAATTGGAGACATTGCATCTCCCATGATGACTAGAAAGCAAAGCAGACTCCAAGAGTTGCAAGAGCAGCAAAATACAGTTTATTGAATTTCTATTGATTGTTCTTTAATTGATTTAGAGTTCTATTCCGCAAGATTCTCTAAATTCTGTTTCTAAGAAGTTTAATTCTTGTTAAGAATCGATCCTGACAAGTGGTATCAGAGCCCAAAAAGGCTTATGATGCCATGAAAGACCCAAGCTGGATAGAGGCAATGCAAGAGGAGCTGCTACAGTTCAAATTACAGGATGTTTGGGACTTGGTAGACCTTCCAAAAGGTCATAGAGCAATTGGCACCAAGTGGATTTTCAGGAACAAGAAGGATGACAGAGGGATTGTAATCAGAAACAAAGCTAGACTGGTGGCACAAGGGTACACTCAGGAAGAAGGAATAGATTATGAGGAAGTCTTTGCTCCTGTGGCAAGGATTGAAGCAATCAGGTTATTTCTAGCCTATGCCTCATACATGAAGTTCAAAGTGTACCAAATGGATGTCAAAAGTGCATTTCTGTATGGAAGCATTGAGGAAGAAGTATATGTCTGTCAACCCCCTGGATTTGAGAATCCATTGCACCCTGACAGAGTATACAAGCTGAAGAAGGCTCTCTATGGTTTGCATCAGGCCCCAAGAGCATGGTATGACACTTTGTCTACCTATCTCTTGAAAAATGACTTTGAAAGAGGAGTCATTGACAAGACCCTGTTCATCAAGAGGAGAAAGAGAGGTACTTTACTTGTTCAGATCTATGTGGATGATATCATCTTTGGATCCACCAATGATCAAATGTGTAAAGAGTTTGAAGAATTGATGCACAAAAGCTTCAAGATGAGCTCCATGGGAGAACTTACATTCTTTCTTGGGCTTCAGGTAAAACAGAGGAAAGATGGAATTTTTATTAGCCAATCCAAGTATGTGAAAGACATCCTGGACAAGTTTGGTTTATCAGACTCAAAGTCAGCAAGCACTCCAATGGAAACACATAAACAGATCACTGCAGATCTTGAGGGGGAGGATGTGGATGTCCATCATTACAGATCAATGATTGGATCTCTCATGTATCTCACAGCCTCTAGACCTGACATTATGTTTTCAGTCTGTGTTTGTGCCAGATTTCAGGTTTCTCCTAAGCAATCACACCTTCATGCTGTCAAGAGAATATTCAGATACTTAAAAGGGCAACCTAGATTAGGTCTCTGGTATCCTCATGAATCCTCTTTTGACTTGCTTGCATATTCAGATAGTGATTTGGGAGGAGCCAACATGGATAGGAAGTCTACTTCAGGTGGATGTCAGTTTTTGGGTACAAGACTAGTATCTTGGCAGTGTAAGAAATAAACCACAGTGTCCTTATCTACCACAGAAGCTGAGTACATAGCTGCTGCAAGCTGCTGCTCTCAGGTTCTATGGATTCAGAATCAGATGTTGGACTATGGGGTAACTTTTCTTCACACACCAATCTTCATTGATAACAACAGTGCTATTAGCATTGTTAATAATCCAGTCAAACACTCAAAAACAAAGCATATAGAGATAAGGTATCACTTTATAAGAGATTGCAATGAAAAGAAATTAATTCAGGTTGCTAAAGTTCATACAAATGACCAGTTTGCTGATCTATTCACAAAAGCTTTTGATGTGGGTAGATTCACCTTTTTGGTAACAAGTGTGGGCATGATCAACCTAGAATAAATTCATGACTTTCTGTTTTTATACCTATATTTCTTCATATATTTGGTGCTACTAACTTTCTTTCTCAGCATCCTCTGTTTTCCTCTGATTACCAAGTGAAGAAAAGTGTAAGTGCAGTTACTACTGCCAGTACAGAAGTTACTACTGTCGGTGTTCTAGTAGTTACTACTGCTTGTGCAGTTACTACTGCTCAGTAGTTAATACTGCTCAGTAGTTAATACTGCTAGTGCATTTAATACTGCTAGTGTAGTTAATACTGCTTGGTCGTTAATACTGCTCAGTAGTTAATACTGCTCAGTAGTTAATACTGCTAGTGCATTTAATACTGCTAGTGGAGTTAATACTGCTCGGTAGTTAATACTGCGAGGTAGTTAATACTGCTCGGTAGTTAATACTGCTCGGTAGTTAATACTGCTAGGTAGTTAATACTGCTTGGCAGTTAATACTGCTTGGCAGTTAATACTGCTCGGTAGTTAATACTGCGAGGTAGTTAATACTGCTTCTGATAATCTAGGGCATATAAATACCCCTGTTTGCCCGCCCATGTTCATAACGACTCTTCGCATTTACTTCTTCTCTCTCGTTCTAACCTAGACTCCCCAGAATCTCTGTGCTTTTTCTTTCAAGAATCCTTAGGCATCATGGAGTTTGTGGATGAGCACAATGAAATAGCCATGCTTCAGAAGCCGAAACAAGCTGCGGGATTCCACGCCATTGTCGATTTTCTAAAATCCTCGCACATCTCCTATGCACTCACGGTGAGCCCAACAATCTATATCGAACATCAGAAACAATTTTGGGAGAATGCCACTGTTAGTGTTGAAGAAGGGCAGAAAACCATTCGAACAAGGGTTTGTGATAAACCCTTGAAAGTCACTGAAGAGGTTATTCGCATCTCCCTTCAGTTGAATGATGCTTCAGGTATAACTTCTATTCCTAATGAAGAACTCTTTTCTACTTTACAAAGAATGGGGTATGAAGGTCCCATTGGTGTTTTTAAATTCTACAAGTCAAAATTTTTCAACCAATGGAGATTTCTTGTTCATACCCTGATGCACTGTATTTCCAAGAAAACTACTGGATGGAGTGAGTTCAGCAGTCCCATTGCATATGCCTTGGTCTGCTTATCCACTGCCAGAAAGTACAATTTCTCAGCAATGATCTTTAATGATCTTGTATCAAACTTGGAATCCAAAAAGACCTTTTTCATGTATCCAAGGTTTGTGCAAGAAGTTCTTAACAAGGAATTGATGGACTTACCTCAGTTTACTGAGGTATATGTACCCAAATCCCCTAAAGGGAAGGTTTTTTCAAATATGAAAAGACTTCCTAGGGACTCGGAAGGAGTTGACACACCATTGTTCTCTACAATGATGGTTGTGTCCCACCCCTCTGAAGGTATGGCATCAGGATCAAGGCCCTCATTAGATCAACCCACTGATGCCCAATCCCAACCTTCCATCTCAAAAGACATCCCTCAGTCCATTCTTGAACAGCCCACTCCCACAATCACCAAAAGATTTCAAAGAAGAAAGGTGCACAAGGCTCCTTCCCTTGTTGTACCTACTCAAAGCCCTACGCCTTTAAGCCCTCAATTGGAGCATTCTCCAATTGAGAATATCAACAGGGAAACCACAGGGGTGTCTCCCAACCTCAAGAAGGTGGTCTCTAAGGAGAAGGATGACCATATGGGTGCTAAGGCTGCCACTACTTCTGCTAGCACAGAGAAGGACAGTGGTAACATAAATAAGACCTTCCCCATGGCAACTCTAAATGAGAAATCATTAGGAGGACCCAGGTGCCAAGAAACCAAGGGGGCAGGTAGTGCTTCTGCTAGGCAGAAGGCTTCTGCTGAAACTTCCAAGGATCCTTTAAAGAAGGTAAACACTTCTAAACAAGGTGAGGATAGATATAACTATGAGGAATTGATGGAAACCATAGGGAATATCAACTTGGATGTAATGGCACAAAAGACAGAGATAGAGCAACTTAAGACTGTGGTCACCTACCAACAGTCTCAAATTGAGAAGCTCAAAAAGCTGGTCACCAGGTTGCTGAACAGAAAGAAAAAGGCAAGATTTGTGCTAAGAAGAAGAACTTCAACTGATGATGCTCCCAAAAAGGGGGAGTCAGAGTCAGAAGCCGAACTGAAACTGAAGGGTCAACATATTGAGGGGGAGACTGTTCACATAGAGACTGAGATGGAAATGGAGTATGCACAGGTTAAGGGGGAGACCAGTGAGACAGAAAAGGGGGAAGAGTGTGTTAAAGCAGCAGAAACCAAAGCAGCAGAAACCACAGCAGCAGAAACCACAGCAGCAGAAACTGTTAATGCTGCTGAGTTTGAACAAGCAGCAGAAACAGTTAATGCTGCTGAAGGCCAAACAGTCAAAGCAGCAGAAACTGAGCAGGAAGCAGTAACTACATCTCAAGCTGAAATAGATGAAGAAATTTACTGGATTGTAAAGAACTGTATTGAAGCAGCATCACTACATGTACTAAGAGAAGCAGTAACAGCCATAGCAGCAGAAATGGTTATTGCTGCTGAAAAACTTAAAGCAGCTGAACCAACTCCTGAGGCTGTCAAAACTCTTAAAAGAACCAAGATGATGTCCAAGAAAAGACCAAGAACCCAGCCCATAACTTCAAAGAAGAAAATTGAAAAGAAGCCAAGGGTGGAGTCATCTGCAGAAGAGGCCCAGGAGGAAACAGTGAAATCTGATGGAAAAGTTGCTGAAGAAGAAGTGGCAACTCCATCAGGGCAATCAGGCAATGTGCAATCACAAACGGATGCCCAATGTGACTTGTACATTACTAGTGTTGACTCTAACCCAATTCCACTTCAGGCTGAACCAATATCATCTAAGGCTCCTGAAATCATCTTTTGGGACACTTTGAAAGATGGTAGAAAGGAGTTCATTAGGATAAAAAGAGCTGATGGAAAATTTGAAGTATTTTCTACTTGGGGAAAAATTGTCAGAACTTGCTCAAGATCAGACTTAGAAGAGATGTTCAAAGTTGGGATGAAGATATATGGAAACATGCTGACTGAGCCAGGGATGTCAATTTCTAAAATGGTACTTGAATTCTTGTGCCAAATGTTCAAACCTGAAGCAGTTCAGCATAGGTTAAACACACAGTTTCAAGTCATTACCAACTGGATGCTCTATGAAAACTGTGGAGTATATGTCATCTCCCTTGACTCTGCAACTCAAGAATACTATCTTGTAGATGAAATATACAATCACAGCATGAAGAGGCTGCAAGGAATGTTACACACTAAGCTGACCTGCAACAAGGATTCAGCAATGGGTAGATTCTTGGTAAAGAGGATTCTCAATCAGAGTCTAGGCCTAAGTCCTAATCTGTGTGTACATGATGACTAAGTTTTGGAAGCATCATCTGAAGAACTTGACTTCTTTTCCTAAAAGTCAAGTTAGGGGGAGATTGTTGGGAACTGAAGATATGCTAAGTATAGTTAGTACTGCTAAGTCTTCATTACTACTGCCAGTTCTTCGTTACTACTGCTGGGCAAGGTTACTGCTGCTAGATGAAGTTAATGCTGCTAGATGAAGTTAGTGCTGCTAGACCAAATTACTACTGCTAGACATGGTTAGTACTGCTGAGCTGAGTTACTACTGCTTGAAGACTGTGAAGATTAATACTGCTGAAGGTTGTTAATGCTGCTGAGCCAAATCATCATTAATACTGCTGAGTTGATAAGTTTGGTATGCGATGCTTTTGGAGATAAAGAAGGAATTGATCAAGATATGTTTAACGAAGATTCAGAAGATCAATTTACTTTTTATGGTTATCTTGTAATTACTTTTGTATAAATAGTATTGATAGATAGCTATTAGAAGGAACGAAAAAGGAAGATAGATAATATACAGAATTCGATATTCAAGAGTGAATTAACCTCAAGATCATAGATCCTATTTCTAGAGAAGTAGAAATCGTCTTGTTGAGCCTGTTCAACAAGATTGAGGTTTTGGTGTAAAACTTGTGAGTTATAACTGTTTGATATATATACAGTTTATTGAATTTCTATTGATTGTTCTTTAATTGATTTAGAGTTCTATTCCGCAAGATTCTCTAAATTCTGTTTCTAAGAAGTTTAATTCTTGTTAAGAATCGATCCTGACAGAATAATTACACATACAACCCTATAAAAATAAAGATAGTACAACTAATTACACCAAGAATACAAAGAATGAAATATAAGTGCTAAGTGTGTCTAATATCCCCCCTTAAGCGAAACGGTGGCGGTCCGATGGATAGTAAATCCCGGAAGAACTCAAATTGATGACGTGAAAGACTTTTGGTAAAAATATCAGCCACCTGAAGCTTGGAAGGAACAAATTTGGTGTGGAGTTTCCCGGAAGAGACGAGTTCCCGAATAAAATGATAATCCAGCTCAATATGCTTGGCTCGTTTGTGAGAGACTGGATTTTGAGTGAGAAATAGCGCACTTTTATTGTCACATAACAGTGTCGGACGCACAGAAGGAAGGGCATGAAGTTCACGTAACAAGTGTGTGATCCATATTATTTCAGCTGCAGTATTCGCCATGGCTCGATATTCAGATTCACAGCTTGAGCGAGAGATGGTAGCCATATGTAGAACGCCGCGTCTCAAGACATCGAGCCCAGTCCGCATCAGAGTAACCAAGAATAGTTGAAGATTTTTGGCGAGAAAAGGTGAGACCAAAGGCCACAGTGCCCTTGACGTATCGAAGAATCCGTTTGACACTCTGATAATGGGAGAGGGTCGGAGCCTGGAGAAACTGACTAACCTGATTTACCGCAAATGAAATATCAGGGCGTGTAATGGTTAAATATTGAAGCGCACCCACAAGTGACCGATAGTGAGAAGGATCAGTGTATGGATCACCACTAGTAACAAAGGCGGCATTGGCGGCAAGGGGGGTGGTAACCGGTTTGGCATTAAGCAGATTTGCCCGTTTTAAAATATCGTGAGCATACTTGGATTGACTAAGGAACAAGCCGCTGTCAGTATAGGTCACTTCGAGCCCAAGAAAGAAATTAAGACGGCCAAGATCCTTGATGGCAAACTCGTTGTGCAATTTGGTGATGAAGGACTGGATAACCTGATCTTGATTGCCTGTAAGAATTAAGTCATCGACATAGACAAGCAAATACAGGATGCAGGAATCACGTTTGAACACAAAGAGAGATGGGTCAGCCCGACTGCACACAAACCCACTATCAACAAGAAAGGTGCTTAACCGATGGAACCAGGCCCGTGGGGCTTGTTTGAGTCCGTAAAGGGCTTTGTTTAGGCGGCACACATGATCAGGAAGATTAACGTCCGTAAACCCCGGTGGCTGCTCCATGTATACAAGTTCACTCAAATTGCCATTAAGGAAGGCGTTATTAACATCAAGTTGGTGAAGATTCCAGCGGTTGACAACAGCTAGGGACAGCACAATGCGGACCGTGGACGCCTTAACAACCGGGCTGAAGGTTTGGGAATAATCCAATCCCGGAATTTGGCTGAAACCTTGAGCAACAAGCCGGGCTTTGTGGCGTTCAATCGAGCCATCAGCAAGATATTTGGTCCGAAATAGCCATTTGCAACCAACCACGTTATGATTAGTGGGACGAGGGACTAACGTCCAGGTGTTATTGCGGCGAAGGGCATCCATTTCTTTTAGCATGGCGTCCATCCAGTGTGGGTGTCGGGCAGCAGTTTTAAATCCCCTTGGGTCGGAGGAAGCGTGAAGAGCAGAGAGAAGCCTATGAGTGGTAGTATTGGCTAAGTCAGCCCGATGTTCCGGTTTAAAAATGCCCGCCTTAGCCCACGTCATCATCGGATGACCCTCAGGTTGAGTCGAAGGTTGGTGAACAGGAGCCGAGGCACCAGAGGGTGTATCCAGAGGCGGAGTAGACGGCAAGACAGGTTCAGGAACCACCGGCGGACCAGGAGCAGCAGGTGTGTGAACTAGATGCGGGTCTATGGACTGGGAATGGGTGTCATCACCCGTATGGACTGCCGCAGGTGCGGGTTCAGCAGTAGGAGTGGAGTGGTTCAGCACAGAAGCGACTGGTGGGCTGCGTGCTTCATCACAAAGGCCACAAGGGAGCGTAGTAGCGGGGCGAACCAGATGAGAGGCTGGCGGCGACGAGCCAAACTGCGTAGTAGAAGCACCGAAAGAATCGTCCAGGAATTTTGTTAAGGTTAACACGGTTTCCGGGTTTTGCGAAGTGTCACCGGTGAACGGGAAAAGCTGTTCATCAAACTTAGCATGCCGAGTAATATAGATACGCGACGTTGTCGGATCAAGACATCGGAAGCCTTTGTATTGGGAGCAATAGCCGAGAAAAACACATGGAAGGCTTCTTGGAGAGAGTTTATGGTCTGCATAATCCCGTAAGTATGGGTAAACCTGGCACCCGAAAGAGCAAAAGTGATCATAGGTCGGGGATCTTTTAAAGATTAGCTCAAACGGGGATTTGTTTTGCAACACCGATGAAGGTAAGCGATTGATGATATATACGGCGGGACTGAACGCGTGAACCCAGTATGCCGGAGGAACGTGCCCATTAAATAGCATGGCGAGACCAGTTTCGACAATATGTCTATGTTTGCGTTCCACCCGACCATTTTGTTGCGGTGTGTAAGGGCATGAGACGCGATGGAACGTACCATTAGCATCAAGTAATTTTCGGACATTGTGATTCAGAAATTCGGTGCCACCATCACTTTGAAAAACCTTTACTTTGGTAGAAAATTGCGTTTGTACAAATGTTAGAAACACATCCAAGACGGCATAGAAACCCGACTTGGTTTTGAGAGGGTAAAACCACGTAAATCTAGAATAATCATCCACAAATGTAACATAATACCGATAAGCATCAATCGAACATTCGGGTGATGGACCCCACAAGTCACAATGAATCAAGTCTAAAACGTTTACAGCTCGTTTTTCATTTGGCGAAAAAGGTAACCGATGTGCCTTTGCCATCTGACAAGAGGTGCACACAATAGGTTTTGGTAAAAGAGAGGTAACCGATAAATGGCCCGTCTTATTTAAAAATAAAATAGTATCAAAGGACACATGTCCTAAACGAGAATGCCAAAGTTCAAAAGAAGCTTTCAACGTAGATCTGGTGGAGGCAAAAAAGGCTTGCGGGCTAGTAGACAGAACATATAGGCCACGGTCACATCGACCTTGAGCTAGAACCCGCTTCGTCGTTCGATCCTGAATGTAAAAATGAGGTTGGGAAAACAAAACATCCAAATTGTTATCTGAGGTTAGTTTGCTAACAGATAAAAGGTTTTTAGTAATCTCAGGAACGACCAACACATCCCGAAGCCGGATATTACTATTTAAAGAGGAGTGACCGATATGAGAAATGGGAAGAACCGTACCATTTCCAAAAGTGACTTTGTTGGTGCCCGAGTAAGGTGCTGGTTGAGCCACGGACGCAGCGGAAGAAGACATATGATCTGTAGCACCCGAATCAACATACCAATCTGGACCGGCGGATGTCACATGACATTGCGCGTGAAAGGCTTTAGCAAGATCGGCATCAGAACCGGGAGCATGGGAGGCATAAGTAGCAAGTTGTGGACACGCATTCGCGTAATGGACATTGGTGCGGCATAGTTGGCAGTGCGGTGGACGGCGCCCACGCCTACGACCACGACCAACAGTTCGATTACCACGACCCCGGTTGGAATTAGAGTCACTGGAGTGCGCAGTGAACGCCACAGGTGGAGTTGCGGAACCATGAATCGACCGCATAAATAGTTCATGCCCTTCGGCTTGGGCAAGGAGATCACGAAAAATAAGAGGAGTGCGAGAGGCCCGAATGGCAGTGGAAAAGGTCTCAAATGATGCACCAAGACCACATAAAAACCAGTGTACTTTGTCAGATTCCTCCACAGGGTGTCCAATGGCCGACAATTGATCACAAAGAGACTTGAATTTGCGCCCAAAATCAGAAACAGTAGACGAACCTTTCGAGAGTTGGCGGAGTTGGTCACGCAAGTTCAGAATCCTCTCAACCGAAGAGTTGCTGTAGGTAGCCTCTAAGGCAACCCAGATTTGGCGAGCAGTGTTAAAAGCAACAATTTCAGAGAAAGCTTCTTCAGTGAGGGAGGCCTGAAGAAGAATAACTGCGCGCTGATCGGCGGATAGCCAGGCTGCGTATGCCGGATTTGGCGTAGATTTGTCGTCCGTGATGATCTCAGTCGCCGGCATAGGGGAGGTGCCATCGACGTGGGACAACAGATTTTGATAGGTGAGAAGTGGAAGAAGTTGATTCTTCCACAGTAGGTAATTGGAGGAGGATAGCCGATTAGTGATGAGATGCAAGACGGTGTTCATGGAGAGGAGGGTATCGGTAGAAGAGGGGGACGCCATAGATCGGCGATGAAAAAAAAACAACAGAGTGGAGAGGAAGAGAATCAGACAGGGGAGAGGAAGAGAAGGAGGTAGGATCAGTTTAGGCGTCTGATACCATGAGAGAATTACTCTCCATACCAAATGAGGAGGAGAGATTATCAATAAATAGGGAGAATAATTACACATACAACCCTATAAAAATAAAGATAGTACAACTAATTACACCAAGAATACAAAGAATGAAATATAAGTGCTAAGTGTGTCTAATAATATTGTTATTCTTTTTGTTTATATATATATATATATATATTGTTATTTCTTTGTTCTTACGGTACTCTAACCCGCATGCTATTGTTCCTACTCGATCGATCTTGATAACCGAAGATTACTAAGGCTTCTCATGCATCTATACTTCCTTTAAGGAGGAACTCGGCTAAACCCTCCGCCACAACACGAGGTTCATTTACCAAGGGCCAAACACACACTTGACAGCTTGGCACAAGGCCAACCTGTACGTTCCGACAGCTCACAACCCAGAGTTTCCTTCATCGCAATACAAGCACATTCTAGATCACTTCTCACAACCGACAATCGTCTAAGCAGAATGACTTTCCCTTTCCGGACCACCTCGACCCCAGATCGTCAACCATATCTCATATCCTCACCACCTCACCACTCCATACTTATACGTAACTAAGGGTAGGAACCTCCAAACCCATCGTTGAAGTGTTCACCTACTCGAATTAAGCTTATCCCGAAACACATCAATTCCTCGCTCCTTGCCACGTTCGCTCAGTCATAAAACAAAACTCCGGTTATCCTCACTTGACTGGGAGGAGTAACCATACTATTTTCACTAGCTTAATCACTACACGATCAAATCGCTCAAACATTTCTCACAAAGTCACTACCTTAACTCATTCAGTTGTCTCATCCACTTCTTTCCTACACAAAATCCTACACCATCCCTTCCTCAATACTTTTTCCAAAAGTTCGCACACTTACCAGTGGCAATCTACACAACACTGCACCTTTCGGCATTACTGTCCAGCTTACTACTTCCAATTCACTCACTTATTCCGACATACCATCTTCACCTCCCCACGTTAGCGTGGAGCACTGCCCACCAAGCCTTACTTGCCCCTCTCTCCCGACCTTTCCACATGCTGATATCACTTCCTCATTGCTTACATAACCAGACAATTGCACCAAGATCCTAACTTAAGGCATTCCACCAAGTCGTCTTGAAACGACACTAGTGTTCGACGTCACTACACATTCTTTAGTTTCCAACTTTTACATTCTCAGGCAATTCTTTCACACAAAGCCACATCTCACACTCCTTAAGGATTTCACATCTATTCCACCACATTTCGACTAACACACCCATCATCTCCTTTAAACTTCCAGTGATCCCAAAACATGCTTACTTAGCGACTCTTACAACTAAAAAAACACTTGGTTTCTCCTTTGGGTAACCACCCACCACCACTCCGTCATTCTATCCCGAACATAATCATCCCACAACGTCCACTTACACCCTACGTGCTCCAACATTCTGGTTAACAAATCGCACACCTTATCCGAACCCCCAGAAAGGCTTCCATCTGATGCTTTCTCTCTCTCTAATCATCACATCACTACGACACTAGCTGGCACATTTAACTTGACGATTACTGTCATTACACCTCCGCATACTCTTTGTCCATAACGTCACTCTGCAGACCAGATCTCTCATTGTAACATCCTAAAAACAGGGCTAATTTAAACCTTAAAATTTTCACAAGTTATGATCATAGAACTTCAAACTTTGATAACCCGAGGATCAAATGTAAAGGTTTTATATATACAACACGTCTAACTCAAATAACCTATTAATCTAATCATACATCATAATCAGATTAACTAAGTTATCTAGTCCTTTGTCCCAAAAGCATCAAAAGAATAGCTAGATCCTCTGTCATCTCTAAGTTTGAATATTTCCAAAAGTCCTCATCACACATCCCCGCTTACTTCCCGGAGCTTGTACCTGGTAAGAAGATTCAACTTGAACAATTAGGCTTTCGCCTAGTGAGGATATTCAAATCAAATTAAAATTAACAAATAAAATATCAACAGATAAGTCAAACCTGTTTTCACCCATCTTACCGTACAACAACTCCTTCCAACAATAGGAATCTACCCCACTCCCATACTTATGACTAATTCATCTAGCCATAATTTCACTACCAAGAGTTTACCATGAATAATCCCATATTCAAGGTTAATACTCTTATTCAAGAAATTACAAGTCAAAACCTGCCTATTTCTTAATCCGGAAGTAGAGATTACAAATTACTTTATGCCTAACTCTAATCTTCCTTTCACAATTGGGAAATCTCTGATCTTCCCTATAAAAATGGAAATCTCCGATCTTCCATTCGAAATGGGAATTACAAATCAAAATCTGCCTATTCCACATTTCACATCCTCCCCACCTCAGAATCAATGGCCCCAATGGGATTTAATATATCGCGATACACAACCGGGGCCCCCGATGATTCAAGGTACACTCATCACTAGAAATTACATCCCTTTGGTCAATGGCTAGTAATCGGTTCCCATTAGACCGTACTAAGGTGCCCCCGGTGACCGGATGCCTATTTCTAGCAACCGCAACATAATACATAAGTATTATAACTCTTACTATCGTATGTGCATAACATACAATATATTACATCTCAAAACATATTCTATATATACAGTTATAAAGAATATTAGTAATCTCGACACCTCGACTTCTTAACTATCCCCTCTTTTCAATTTAGCACGGGGATCAACATAGCATAACTCATAGTCATCTATTTGGACTCATTACTGATTAAGACAAGTCCTTACAACTATCGACAAATTATAAGAATCAGTTTTGTAACAGAGTGAGAATTGCGCAACCAACAGCAGCGAAATACCTCACTTCTCGCAACCAACAGTAGCGAAATACTCTACTTCTTGCAACCCACAGTAGCGAGATTCTAACTTCTCGCAACCAACAGTAACGAGATTCTCACTTTGCGCTACAGTGACTTGCGAAATACTCATTTTGCGCTACAGTGGCTTGCGCAAAGTGGACATTTCGCGAGCACTATTCATCGTCTTCATCATTAAGTCAGTTCACAAATACTTCTTAATAAGTCTACTATTCTTCAATTAATTCGTACCAAAGCATTCAGACATAGTATAAAACATATCTATATCAATTTCAATGGCTAATTTTAAAGAGAAGTGAATAAACTCACCTGAATGGTTCTGAACACTTTATAGTTCTTCAAAACTCCAATTAAAGCTTTCCAGAACAGTTCACAATTCTCAAAAACAGCTTTTCTTTCTTCTGCTTCTTCTCGTTCTTTTTGTCTCTCACTCTCGATTTCTCTCCCTGTGTACCGAAATTACACCACACACACAAATAACAATAAGAATACCTCCTCTCTTTCTTTGCCTTTTCGCCCATCAGCACACACACATACAAATTGAATTTTAAACTATAAATAGAGGACACCTCCTCAAACAACTCTCTTCTTTTACTGATATGATGACACCTCATGACCAACATCTCAATTCAACCTTAAACTTTCATTAATTAACAAGATATACCCTCACACTTCCAAATTAAATTTAAAGTTTACCCCTCACTTATATTTTCATAAAACCATTAGCGTAACTTATTCGGGGTTAAACTCTAAAATTAATCTACCAAATAACTAACCTCAACTTATCAAATAAATATACTCAATTTATTTAATAATTCTAAATATCAACTTTTTATAAAAATTGAGATGTTACAATACTCCCCAACTTGAAAATGATTTCGTCCCCGAATTCAACGCTAGGTAAACAACTGAGGAGGTCTAATCTTCATCTCCTCTGCCGGCTCCAACATCACAATGGCACCTCTATGATGTTTCCATTGAACCTTTAATATAACTACTTCCCTACCATTACGTAACTTTCTAACTGATCTTTTCAAAATTGTCTCTGGTTCTTCCATACAGCGGCTCTTTTCATCTATTCTTACATCGGTAAGTGGAATCACATCATACCAACACGAAATATTATATATATATATATATATCTCTTCATTTCAAGTTTTACATACTTATTTACAGATAAAAGTCCAGAAAGAACAAGAATTCATCTTTTCATACTTTTGAGTCTTACTTCGATCCTCATTACCCGCTCCCCAACTTAGATTTGCAAACCTCCTTATAGTAACTGCTTATCATCAAATCTTTATCCGACTATTTCTTGGCCTACCCCACGATTATCATTTCTCTTATGCCCACACGAAACATCCACTACACACAGCTACAGTCCAAAAGAACAGTTTCTCTACAATCATCAGCCAAGACCTTTAGCCAAGACCTCGTAGCACCTAAAACTATCACAAGTTTCTATCTTTCCAACAGGGTCGATCCATTCATTTCATTTCTTTTATACATAAGAAGCAACTCATGTTCTTTAAAGATTTTGCATCTACTACACCACATTTTGTGTAAAGCCCGTGTCCCGGTATGGTTTTTTTTTCTTTTTAAAAAAAAATTTCTTAATGTTTTTATTTTTTAAAGCGAGTCTCTTTATCGGAAGTTGTCAAAGGGGACCTGGAATGTTATACGTGGCGACATTGCTTACCTTTTTGTTTATGACGAAAAACCAGGGACCAGAAATGCCAAGGGCGGAAACGAGGAGGGTTAAAGGTGAAAATGGGGGATGTTTGGTTGGAACGGCTAAAGGAGAAGGGGGACCGACCCCCCCCCCCCCCTCTTCCTCTTCTCGACAGTTTCCACACGGCACCCACAAACAGCCAATTATTTTGTGTTTGGTTTCATTTTCCTCATCGTTCGTTTTGGCCGGAGTAGGAAGGAGAGAAAGAGTTTGCGAGATAGAGAGAGACCGTGAGAAGGAGAAGAAGTTGGCCGGAAAATCTCCTGCCGTCGCTGCTACTGCTGCCGCCGGGAGTTCGCCGGAAACCGCCGTAGATTGTGTTCGTCGGAGGTCTCGACGGAGAGAGAAGCAGGGAGGTGCGGTTGTGTGGCGTCTTAACAAGGTAAGTCGTTCCTTCGTCTCGCTCCCTTTTCCTTTCTCTTGTTTCCGGCAAAACGACCACCGCGAAGCCACAGCCGCCGTACGCCGCCGCTGGGGTGGCCGAGGGCTGGGCGGTCTTGGTTGCGTGTGTGTGCTGGTAGGAGTTCGCATGTGGCAGCCGTGAGGGGGAGCGAGAGGGTGAGGGTGGTATGGAGAGATGAGGGGTGTGTGTGGGTGTGGGTGTCGCCGGAACGCCGCCGCCGCCGTGCCCCACTGCCGGAGGTGGCAGTGGGTGGTGCCCGTGGCGTAACCCTAAAACCACCCTGACCGTAACCTTAAACCATAAACCGTTAATCCTAATCTCAAAAACCGTTTTATCATTTTATGCGAATTGTTGTAATCTGCCACTATTTTGCGTAGATCATAACTTTTTGCTCGTAACTCCGATTGAGCCGAAATTGGTACCCACGGTTCCAGTTCGGGGTCGGTCACGTTTTCCGTGTTTTAGCAGAAAATTGGTTCAGCCTCTAGCTAGGCGAAAAAGTGGTCGCAAGTTGGTGATTTGTCATTTTATGTGAATGTCGATTTTCTGCCACTGTTTTGTCGTGGCCGTAACGTTTTACTCGTAGCTCGGATTGAAATGAAATCGGTGCCCGAAGTTCACTAATCGAGTCTGTTTAGGCCTGTAGCTGGGCCGTATGGGGCTGTTTATACAGCCGGGTCCGAAAAACTTCCAGCTTTCTGTCCCTGTTTTGTTTTATGCATAACCTTTGCTTGGAATGTCGGTTTGGGATGGGACTGGTGCCAAAAGTTTCGTTTCGGAGTCTATTAAGTTTCCTCTGTTTTGCGGAAAGACCAATTCGGACCATAGCTAGGGCGAAGTTGCCATGTTGTACTGAAAGGTCCGGGTGTTCGCTGTTCTGCGAATCATTTTTGTAAAATCTATAGTAAATTATAGAAAAATCGTTAGGGCGCGTGCGATACGTCCCTGAAATCGTAAGACTTAGAACTTCGTAATTGTGGATTTTAATTTCTGTATTTATCAGTTTTAAGGGGGGTAAAACAGGTCCCGAACAGACCCGTAACTTTTAATAAAAAGCTGGAATATTTAGTCTTTTGGAAGTTAGTAAACGTGTTATGGGTTGGGACGTTCCTTTGACTTTTTATACGTATTTAGGTGGGAGGAAGTGAAGAAGATTGCCGTGTTGGTGTTGCGATCCGTGAGCACATTGCTTAGCCTTGAGGTGAGTTCTCTCACCGCGTAGTTAGGAATTTCATGTATGTCGTTCTTTTGTGTTACGTGTTATTACGTGTATTTATGTGCTTACATGAACTAGATGGGATGTGATAACTGGTTGTGATTTGTTAAATTCGTATGTGGAATATATATATATGCATGTGTACACCTCGGTGGGACTGAGGGGCTCGGTGGGACCGAGGGCTTGGTGGGACTAAGCTAGTACAGCAATTTTTACTCGGTGGGACCGAGGGCTCGGTGGGACTGAGCTTGTATTAATGTATTTTGTGTACTCGGTGGGACCGAGGTTCGTGCTTATATAATAATCATTATGTGGGTTGATATTCGTGGTGATGGTGATGTTGCCTACTTGCGAGTAGGGGCGATATGCGTGGGGTTGCTACCTACGTGCGTGGTTGGATTCACTAAGCGTTTAGCTTACCCTTTCCCAATGTGTTGTTATTTCATGTGCGGGCGGCAGTCGGGCGTGACCGTACACACATAGAGCGCGGAGTGTCAAATATTGTTAAACTTTCATTTTCGAACCCTTTGAATTTAATTATGAAATTTTCCGTTGCATAAACTTTCTTGACGGTTTGAGTCAACGACGTTAATTTCAATTAAGACGTGAATTATTAAATTATGGTTGTTTTATAATGAAATGTATGTTTTAAAAAATTTAAATTTCCTTGTAATTTTTGGGACGTTACATTTTGACTAATACACCCATTATTTTCGTTAAACTTTCAATGATTCAAAAACATAAACTTATTTAGCGACTCTCACAACTAAAATTACTTTGGATAAACACCCACTACTGTTCCGACATTCTATCCCGATATTAGCAATATCACTACGCCATCTTACAATCCACATGTTCCAACAACTTTATTGACAATAGTACATTTCATCCAAAATCTCCGAAAAGACTTTCATCTAATGCTCCCTCTTTCTAACTTCTCATTACATACTGGTTAACACATATATCTTGGCAATTGATGCCACTACTCGTTCGTACCTTCTCCACCCATAACATCTCACGACATACCAGGTCTCTCATGGTCATTCGTACACAATTTAAACGTATTTTCATGTTCTATCGCATGATTAGCCGAGTCTATTTCACTAATTATTTCTCCCCAACTTTAGTTGAACCACAACTCACGGGTTTCTAATTAATTTAACTTACTCGTTTCATGCTATCTCTTTTGTGATTTCAATCCATTACACGGACAGGGCACAATCCCTCACAGATCGACACAGTCTATACACTCACTTCCTTCGTGCCTAATATTTCTTCCTTTATAAACCATCCACATCGTGAGTAAAACGCTTATCTAAAACAACAGTCCTTCACTATCTTAACACCCCCACAAGGTGGTCCTTCAACTTTTAATCTTCTGATTCAAGACTTAACATTCATACATGACCTCAAAAGAATAACCAATGCACCCACATCATGTAAACTTCAATTATAATACCAATCCTACAATTTCAACCCCAAGCCTACGTCGAGCTTATTACACCGAGTAAATGCCCTCAAGACTCAACCGAGTCCAAAACCGAACCATCTGCTCAAAGGATCAAAGGATCATTTATCAACATCAAGTCATGCAATTAAAATGTATCTAACTCACATCATGTATCTATATGTACAAGTGTATACAACTTCTTTTATACCCAACAATATAAATATATATATTTATATATACCTTACCAAAGTTCATTAGTACCAAAGGTACTAAGAATACAAGATCATCAAACGGTCCTCACACATAAGACCAATACTTAAAACGACATTTATTAAATAAAATGCAATTAAGCACATAACACATCGTAATTATTGCACATCCACGATAAACTCTAAAAACGTATTTTGACCACATGGATTTCACTGATGCAATAATTTAACCAAAACCTCTTTCACCCGTGATTTATTCGTCAATCACTTAAAAATCCCCAGATGTGGTTGAATGTATACCAACCCCAGTCCACCGTACACGATATTGTCCGCTTTGTGCATACCCTCTACATAACAGCATGTCGGTACCGCTCACGGTTGTTCCTGCCCGCACAGGCATACGCGGGACGCACCCAGACCGCACCCAGTGACAGACATAAGGCCTCATACATCTTAAGCAACTATCGACTTCAACGTCAAAAGTCGTATGTCGATACTTTCTTAACCAATTCTTTAACAAAGGTCCTCAACTAAGCCTAATCCTTACAACATATCATAATCCAATTCACATCCCATCGTCTTCTTCTCAAATTTATTCCTGCAACGTTAATATCACAAGATCACCGTAAATTCTTATTTAATATCGAGGATATTTTCCTTTCTGTCTCACCACACTACTCATAGCGAGTTGCTAATTCCATCACCTTAATGACTACTAATCCTTCCTCCGGACGCAACCGTCCCTTGGCCACTGTATTTCTAATTATCAAACAAGGGTACAGACCTTCTTACAACCGACACTAAAGTCTACTTTCGATCCTCCCACTATTCACCTCTCCTTTTGAACACAAATACTAAAACTATAAACATTCTCCCATGATTTATCCCACACCTCTCCACTCTTGTAGTTCTTTCTTAGCTTATAATGTAATACTCTACGACCTAGTGAGTTCATAGCCTTCATGCATGACAACGTGATAAATAAATCATTTCACACATTTTCTCATCTTAACGAACGATGCTTGAAACAACTTGGGCACACATGACCCTAACATTCTCATAACTTCAATGTACTGCACAACGATCTCGAGAACCGTTTGCATACAACTTTCCGTAAAACTTAATCTTTCTCAACCAAAATGATGTTGTTACGATAGTAATATATTTAAAAGAAAATATTTTCATACTATAAAAAGTTTAAAAGAATTTTCCAACACAAAGCAAGCTAGTCGGTTCTCACTTGATATCATCAAGTTAATACTTTTGTTGGTTACAAAGGTTTTGCTAGCCAACGTTTTCTTGGCCCCTTTTTTTACAATTAACTTTTCATGTAAAAATACGAAATATTTTGCAAGTTGCTAAATCCAAAATTTCATTGTGCATCAAAATGAAATTGTCTCTTTCTTAAAATACACATTTGTACATGCAACTCATCCTTGAATAAAATTGTTATTTATGCATTTATTTTAAAATCATGAAAACTCATGTAGCACACTCACTAGGACACCATGCATAAAACTTTACTCGCAAATGAAGGCTACTCACTCAAACAAGGTCAATCGTTTTACTCACATCACTTAACATTAACACTCTACTTCCGACTAGAGGTCGTCCTATTGACCTTGTAACACTTGCTATCCATGCGTTCCACGGCCCACTTACTCAATCATTTCATATTATTTTCATTTTGATCAATCACCTTACATTCTATCTCTACACATTTCCATCCACCTATTAAAGGTTGCCTCGGCGGGCTTTCATGAGTCCTGCCAGTTCCAGGTTGTCCTTCCAACCCTCAATCATTTACTGATCTGACTTCCAAAGAATTTAAGGACCTTGGTGACGTATCCACCATCGTTCTACTATAACACACATGAATAATCATAAAAATGGTTATACGAGTATAGACATACAAGACGTACTTTACCGATCATTAGTCACTGTAATAATTTACAAACTAGTATACTCGTGTATTAATATATTCATAGTAACAGTAGCTAATTGAGATTGTGAATATATCATATATGAGAATTCTCATTACCATCCCTACGGTACTAATTTCACGTAATTCCGTCGACTCTAAGACTATCCCGTCTTAATGCTTCTACCCAATCTCACAAATCATATCTTAATTCATTCCAGCTTAAGTCTAAGTACCTCCTCACCATACTTAGTTCACTTAAACTAAGGGTCTGATACCATATTGTAACACCCTAAAAACAGGGCTAATTTAAACCTTAAAATTTTCACAAGTTATGATCATAGAACTTCAAACTTTGATAACCTGAGGATCAAATGTAAAGGTTTTATATATACAACACGTCTAACTCAAATAACCTATTAATCTAATCATACATCATAATCAGATTAACTAAGTTATCTAGTCCTTTGTCCCAAGAGCATCAAAAGAATAGCTAGATCCTCCGTCATCTCTAAGTTTGAATCTTTCCAAAAGTCCTCATCACACATCCCCGCTTACTTCCCGGAGCTTGTACCTGGTAAGAAGATTCAACTTGAACAATTAGGCTTTCGCCTAGTGAGGATATTCAAATCAAATTAAAATTAACAAATAAAATATCAACAGATAAGTCAAACCTGTTTTCACCCATCTTACCGTACAACAACTCCTTCCAACAATGGGAATCTACCCCACTCCCATACTTATGACTAATTCATCTAGCCATAATTTCACTACCAAGAGTTTACCATGAATAATCCCATATTCAAGGTTAATACTCTTATTCAAGAAATTACAAGTCAAAACCTGCCTATTTCTTAATCCGGAAGTAGAGATTACAAATTACTTTATGCCTATCTCTAATCTTCCTTTCACAGTTGGGAAATCTCTGATCTTCCCTATAAAAATGGAAATCTCCGATCTTCCATTCGAAATGGGAATTACAAATCAAAATCTGCCTATTCCACATTTCACATCCTCCCCACCTCAGAATCAATGGCCCCAATGGGATTTAATATATCGCGATACACAACCGGGGCCCCCGATGATTCAAGGTACACTCATCACTAGAAATTACATCCCTTTGGTCAATGGCTAGTAATCGGTTCCCATTAGACCGTACTAAGGTGCCCCCGATGACCGGATGCCTATTTCTAGCAACCGCAACATAATACATAAGTATTATAACTCTTACTATCATATGTACATAACATACAATATATTACATCTCAAAACATATTCTATATATACAGTTATAAAGAATATTAGTAATCTCGACACCTCGACTTCTTAACTATCCTCTCTTTGCAATTTAGCACGGGGATCAACATAGCATAACTCATAGTCATCTACTTGGACTCATTACTGATTAAGACAAGTCCTTACAACTATCGACAAATTATAAGAATCAGTTTTGTAACAGAGTGAGAATTGCGCAACCAACAACAGCGAAATACCTCATTTCTCGCAACCAACAGTAGCGAAATACTCTACTTCTTGCAATCCACAGTAGCGAGATTCTAACTTCTCGCAACCAACAGTAACGAGATTCTCACTTTGCGCTACAGTGACTTGCGAAATACTCATTTTGCGCTACAGTGGCTTGCGCAAAGTGGACATTTCGTGAGCACTGTTCATCGTCTTCATCATTAAGTCAGTTCACAAATACTTCTTAATAAGTCTACTATTCTTCAATTAATTCGTACCAAAGCATTCAGACATAGTATAAGACATATCTATATCAATTTCAATGGCTAATTTTAAAGAGAAATGAATAAACTCACCTGAATGGTTCTGAACACTTTACAGTTCTTCAAAACTCCAATTAAAGCTTTCCAGAACAGTTCACAATTCTCAAAAACAACTTTTCTTTCTTCTGCTTCTTCTCGTTCTTTTTGTCTCTCACTCTCGATTTCTCTCCCTGTGTACCGAAAGTACACCACACACACAAATAACAATAAGAATACCTCCTCTCTTTCTTTGCCTTTTCGCCCATCAGCACACACACACATACAATTTGAATTTCAAACTATAAAATGAGGCCACCTCCTCAAACAACTCTCTTCTTTTACTGATATGATGACACCTCATGACCATCATCTCAATTCAACCTTAAACTTTCATTAATTAACAAGATATACACTCACACTTCCAAATTAAATTTAAAGTTTACCCCTCACTTATATTTTCATAAAACCATTAGCGTAACTTATTCGGGGTTAAACTCTAAAATTAATCTACCAAATAACTAACCTCAACTTATCAAATAAATATACTCAATTTATTTAATAATTCTAAATATCAACTTTTTATAAAAAATGAGATATTACACTCATGGTCATTCACACAATTAGAACTTGCCTTCACATTTTCTCGCATACACGATCGAGTCTATCTCGCTACTTTGTCCTTTCTCACTCTAGCTGAACTATAACTCCCTAGTTCCCAATTAGCTCAAACGTAATCGTTCTTGCTCGCTCTTTACGATCCGAGACCTTACATAAGCTGGACACAGTCCCTCACTGGACGATAGAATCTACACACTTGATTCGCTTGTGTTACATACCTCATCATTCTACGAACCCTCCATACTTCGTAAATAGAACGCTTAATCAAAACAATAACTTCTCATCTTCTTAGCACCCCTACAAGGTGTTCTATCAACTTTCAACCTTCTGGTTCAAGTCTTCGGCCTCGACCATCTTACACAACCGTCGACTTCTACATCAACTGACAACCTGTAACTACCTTCTTAACTTATTCTATAACAGGGGTTCCTTACGGAACCTAATCCTTCCAACATATGATAATCAACTTCATGATATGCCTCCCTCTTTTCGAAACCTACTCATGTAACATCAACATTACAAGCTCACCTCGAAACTCATACTCCCACGCCATAGACATTTCATTTTTCCTCCCCACACTACTCATAACGAGTTGCAAAAACCATCACCTTGAAGGCTTCGAGTCCTTCCTCCGGACACAACCGTCCCTTGACAACCGTACTTCTAGTTACCGAACAAGGGTGCCAACCCTCATACAACCGACACTATAATCCACTTCCGACTCTACCCCTGTTCACCTTTCCTCTTGAAAACAAATACTAAGGCTACAACATTCTTTCCTGATTTGTCCGACACTTCTCCACTCTTGAAGTCCTTCCTTAGCTTAACATGCAACATCCTACGACCTAATGAGTTCATAGCCATCATGCATGACAACGCAATAGATAAATCATTTCGTACATTTTATCATTTTAAATAAACAATACTTGAGAACATTTTGGGTACACCCGACCCCATCACTCTTATAACTTCAATGCCCTGCACAACGATTCGAGAATCGCGTGCAAGCATCTTCCGTGAACCTTAATCTTACTCCATCCGAACGATGTTAGTACGCCAGTGATATATTACATGAAAATCTTTTCATATGACACAATTTTGAAAGAATTACCGACACAAAGTAAACCAATCGGTTCTCATACTCATTTGTATGATATCAACATGTCAAGAAGCATTTTGGTTATAAAAGAATGCAGGTAACCATTTTCCTGACCTTTTGGAAAAGTTTAACTTATCAAGAAATGAAATACTTTGCAAATCGTTAAGCTCGAAATTCCTTTGTGCAATGTGAGCGAAATCACCTTTTCTTTAAACATACTTTTGCACATACTGACTCATTTTGATCAAAATTTATATTTACACCTTTAACTTAATCGTGAAAATTTCATGTTACATAAAAGGACACCATGCATGAGACTCTACTTGCAATTGAAGGCTACTCACTCTAACAGGGTCACCCGCTTTACTCACGCAGCTTACTCTTGACACTTTACCTACGACCAATGGTCGCCCTCTCGGTCATGTAACAACTTACTGAACACGCTTTCCACATCTCACTTACTCAACCCTTTCATATTATTTCATTTTAAACAACTATCTCACTTTCCACTTCTACATGGTTTCATTTCACTATAGGCATCTTATTTCATTAACCCTACCACCGAAAAGCTCGATTAAGAAGTCAGAGCTCCATTGACACTTTCAAGATTTCGACACAATCTTTCCTTACCATCCTGACTGATCTATGCCATGATTTCTAGAACTTGGACTCTCCCGACACAGGAGCCCTACTCAAACTCAAACATTCATCTTCCCGAAACCACGAAGAGCTACCTCTAGACGACTCGTAACGTTCTATACGACATTCCTTCTCTACGATGCATACATTCATCACCTCATAAGTGACCTCTCAAGAAACTTCCCCAACAAGGGGTCTCAGTCTACCCCTCAGGGATCTCGTTGACATTCTAACGTACTGGAATACGCCATAAACACTAGGTAGGTTAATAAGGTAGGTTAAGCACATACATGTACCTGTAAGTTCGCAATTACACTGGCCAGGTGAAATCTCAAACTTACCTTACATGACAGTCCTCAGTACCCTATTAGTCCTATCTCTATAATAGTGTCCTCCTAACGCATTTCCTGTGTCTACATTAGTGCCCTCTTAATGCATTTCCTGATTCTCAGTTGTGATTTTCTATACCCAAGTTTAAGTTTAGGCCCGTCCGGTCACCTAAATCCCTTAAACTATGGCTCTGATACCATTTGTAACGTCCCAAAAATCCACAATAGAACAAACATAGCATTTAAACATAAGATTTACAAAACTAGGTCCCAAAATTTCTCATTTCATCCATGTAACACCCCGCTTACCACGACACAATATTGTCCGCTTTGCCCCACTGGCTCACGGCTTTGTTCTTGGCGACCTGGCAAGGACTTCGCAAGGACTTCCCAGGAGGTCACCCATCCTGGTACTACTCCCACCCATACACGCTTAACCACAGAGTTCCCAAGGAACACGCATGCTTGTGGCCCCAAAACGCGTTGTGTCTGGTAAGGCCAAGGTTTACTAATATACCCAGCATCTCTCCTGTCCACGGCCGATGTGGGATATGCCTAAGGTGTTACACACACCCCCCCTTAGGGACTCATCGTCCTCGATGAGGTTTGCCCCATCATCCCGAACGGCACAGGAGTGGCTCTGATACCATTTGTAACACCCCGCTTACCACGACACAATATTGTCCGCTTTGCCCCACTGGCTCATGGCTTTGTTCTTGGCGACCTGGCAAGGACTTTGCAAGGACTTCCCAGGAGGTCACCCATCCTGGTACTACTCCCACCCAAGCACGCTTAACCACAGAGTTCCCAAGGAACCCGCATGCTTGTGGCCCCAAAACGCGTTGTGTCTGGTAAGGCCAAGGTTTACTAATATACCCAGCATCTCTCCTGTCCACGGCCGATGTGGGATATGCCTAAGGTGTTACAATCCATCTACCCTTAGGTTGGCGGAAACAACCTATACACAACTGAGAATAATCTAACTGTTACGAGTGGCACATGCACTGTCTCTAGCTGCATCTGTTCCCTATCTTGCTCTTGCTCACTTACCTGAGCCTTCTACTATTTGCTTACCTGAAAAGGGTTTTAGTTTTGAAAAGCGAGGGTTAGACCATGAGGTCTAGTGAGCTCCCTCCATAAACAATGTACATCAACATTATAAAAATCATTTATAAAACAATTCACATTCTTCACATAAACATCATTCATGGTACTGCACTGTGTAATGGATCACATAAACATTCCGCGATCGGGGTCCCAGTAGGTTCCCTTCTCGCCTCTTCCGGAGCCTACACAGACTCCCCTTCCCGGAGCCTACGTAGACTCCCCTTTCCGGATCCCACACGGACTCCCCTCTACCGGATAGGAGGAAACGGATTCCAACCTACCAGTCTGTCATACATATCCAAGGGATCATCAGAACCCGAGGATCTATCTCTGATCCCACAGTGCAGACCGACTCCACATAGCATTCACATAAACCATCATAGTCATAAAACATGAGATTTATAATACACTTTACAATTCGTTTCATCTTGCTGAATAATCTTTTCAGTAGAACATATATTTCATGGGAATAACGTTTGTAAAAGCTTGTAAATAAATCATGCTCATAAACATACCCTGATCAGTAAAATATTAAGCTTTCATTTACGTAAAAGTCATGTAAAATAACCGGCATTTCCACATAATCACTTTCTTTGGAAAACACGTAAGATCATGTATATTAGTTAGAAAAACTCACCTTGATAACGCTGAACGCACTCCTTAACTACCTCCAAGCTAATCCGATCGAATACCTAAGACATTAGATTCGAATCAGATTAAACGGTTCAATCTTACTGACCAGTGAACACTTTCCGGATACAGAGACTTTCCAGACGCTTAGAACTTTCCGGACGCACTATCTGGACTCTGGTCCTTTGCGGACACACTATCCGGACTCTACCCCTTTCCGGACACACTATCCGGAAAGATACCCACCTGGTAACTCTCACAAAACTATACCCGGACACTTGCAAACCATCCGGACACTACTGAAACACCAGTGTCCGGAAACTGCGGTTGTCCGAAAAACAGTTAACAAAAGTGATCATTAAACCCGTTTTCAGCCATTAATTTGATTAGACCAGCCTAAGGGTTCATCCACCAAACCTAAACATCCACTTAAACCACTTTCTTTCCATTAAAACGATTTACAAGGACAAAAACCCTCAAAACCCATTTTTAAGGAAATGTGGGTGAAAACTCATTGAATCATTGATTTTAGACATAAGAATCTAGACCACTTAAGAAAAGAACACTAAATTAACAAGAGATAAGAATTACCTCACTGATTTCTTCTCTGATTCTTCTCTTCCTTGATTTCTTCCCAAGAACACTCTTTTCTTCTCTCCTTTCTTTCTCTTAGCCGCCAAACCTCAAAACCCCCAACAATAATACTGATTTCTACAAAATGGGTTGCCCTAGGGATTAGAACCCTTAACTATCTTTACAAGAATAACAAAATAGTCCCTTAACTTATCTTTCATTCTTTTAACAATAGCCACTAAACTTTCAAATTTGCTATATAAAACCCGGTTGTTACACAAAAACCTCCAAACAACAAGGACTCAAGGCCAATGTTTATGTTGTTTTTTAATTTAAATAAAATCTAAATTATTTAAATGTAATTTACAATTTTAAAACGCAATAAATAAATTACTAAATGTAATACAAAATATCAGTAACTATATTAATTATCAATATGTATAACAATTACAAAAATTAATATAATAATAGGATTCAAAATATAGAGGTCAATTTTCTTGACCTTCAAATATAGAAACAAATTTGATGACCTCCATTTTTATGTAGTTGATGCTTATAGTGGTGGGTTGAAGATGCCCTTCATCATTATTGTCATTTAACTTTAATGTTAAACTTGAGTATATTTACCAAAATACATCAAAATTCTATTTATAAGTTATTAAAGCCAATTTTATGTATATGTACTATACATGTTATGTCTTTTATATAATTAGGGGAGTGCTAATGGCACCTCAAAAAGGGGGTGTTGAATGCAATTCACCAATTATTTTTTGATTTAAATATATATATAATATATATATTTATATAATATATATATATATATATTATTTATTTGTTTTATATATATATATATATTAGAAATATAAATATATATATATATATGTATATATATATTGTTATTCTTTTTGTTTATATATATATATATATAGTTATTTTTTTGTTCTTACGGTACTCTAACTCGCATGCTACTGTTCCTACTCGATCGATCTTGATAACCGAAGATTACTAAGGCTTCTCATGCATCTATACTTCCTTTAAGGAGGAACTCGGCTAAACCCTCCGCCACAACACGAGGTTCATTTACCAAGGGCCAAACACACACTTGACAGCTTGGCACAAGGCCAACCTGTACGTTCCGACAGCTCACAACCCAGAGTTTCCTTCATCGCAATACAAGCACATTCTAGATCACTTCTCACAACCGACAATCGTCTAAGCAGAATGACATTTCCCTTTCCGGACCACCTCGACCCCAGATCGTCAACCATCTCTCATATCCTCACCACCTCACCACTCCATACTTATACGTAACTAAGGGTAGGAACCTCCAAACCCATCGTTGAAGTGTTCACCTACTCGAATTAAGCTTATCCCGAAACACATCAATTCCTCGCTCCTTGCCACGTTCGCTCAGTCATAAAACAAAACTCCGGTTATCCTCACTTGACTGGGAGGAGTAACCATACTATTTTCACTAGCTTAATCACTACACGATTAAATCGCTCAAACATTTCTCACAAAGTCACTACCTTAACTCATTCAGTTGTCTCATCCACTTCTTTCCTGCACAAAATCCTACAACATCCCTTCCTCAATACTTTTTTCCAAAAGTTCGCACACTTACCAGTGACAATCTACACAACACTGCACCTTTCGGCATTACTGTCTAGCTTACTACTTCCAATTCACTCACTTATTCCGACATACCATCTTCACCTCCCCACGTTAGCGTGGAGCACTGCCCACCAAGCCTTACTTGCCCCTCTCTCCCGACCTTTCCACATGCTGATATCACTTCCTCATTGCTTACATCACCAGACAATTGCACCAAGATCCTAACTTAAGGCATTCCACCAAGTCGTCTTGAAACGACACTAGTGTTCGACGTCACTACACATTCTTTAGTTTCCAACTTTTACATTCTCAGGCAATTCTTTCACACAAAGCCACAGCTCACACTCCTTAAGGATTTCACATCTATTCCACCACATTTCGACTAACACACCCATCATCTCCTTTAAACTTCCAGTGATCCCAAAATATGCTTACTTAGCGACTCTTACAACTAAAAAAACACTTGGTTTCTCCTTAAGGTAACCACCCACCACCACTCCGTTATTCTATCCCGAACATAATCATCCCACAACGTCCACTTACACCCTACGTGCTCTAACATTCTGGTTAACAAATCGCACACCTTATCCGAACCCCCAGAAAGGCTTCCATCTGATGCTTTCTCTCTCTCTAATCATCACATCACTACGACACTAGCTGGCACATTTAACTTGACGATTACTGTCATTACACCTCCGCATACTCTTTGTCCATAACGTCACTCTGCAGACCAGATCTCTCATTGTAACACCCTAAAAACAGGGCTAATTTAAACCTTAAAAATTTCACAAGTTATGATCATAGAACTTCAAGCTTTGATAACCTGAGGATCAAATGTAAAGGTTTTATATATACAACACGTCCAACTCAAATAACCTATTAATCTAATCATACATCATAATCAGATTAACTAAGTTATCTAGTCCTTTGTCCCAAAAGCATCAAAAGAATAGCTAGATCCTCCGTCATCTCTAAGTTTGAATCTTTCCAAAAGTCCTCATCACACATCCCCGCTTACTTCCCGGAGCTTGTACCTGGTAAGAAGATTCAACTTGAATAATTAGGCTTTCGCCTAGTGAGGATATTCAAATCAAATTAAATTTAACAAATAAAATATCAACAGATAAGTCAAACCTGTTTTCACCCATCTTACCGTACAACAACTCCTTCCAACAATGGGAATCTACCCCACTCCCATACTTATGACTAATTCATCTAGCCATAATTTCACTACCAAGAGTTTACCATGAATAATCTCATATTCAAGGTTAATACTCTTATTCAAGAAATTACAAGTCAAAACCTGCCTATTTCTTAATCCGGAAGTAGAGATTACAAATTACTTTATGCCTATCTCTAATCTTCCTTTCACAATTGGGAAATCTCTGATCTTCCCTATAAAAATGGAAATCTCCGATCTTCCATTCGAAATGGGATTTACAAATCAAAATCTGCCTATTCCACATTTCACATCCTCCCCACCTCAGAATCAATGGCCCCAATGGGATTTAATATATCGCGATACACAACCGGGGCCCCCGATGATTCAAGGTACACTCATCACTAGAAATTACATCCCTTTGGTCAATGGCTAGTAATCGGTTCCCATTAGACCGTACTAAGGTGCCCCCGATGACCGGATGCCTATTTCTAGCAACCGCAACATAATACATAAGTATTATAACTCTTACTATCGTATGTGCATAACATACAATATATTACATCTCAAAACATATTCTATATATACAGTTATAAAGAATATTAGTAATCTCGACACCTCGACTTCTTAACTATCCCCTCTTTGCAATTTAGCACAGGGATCAACATAGCATAACTCATAGTCATCTACTTGGACTCATTACTGATTAAGACAAGTCCTTACAACTATCGACAAATTATAAGAATCAGTTTTGTAACAGAGTGAGAATTGCGCAACCAACAACAGCGAAATACCTCATTTCTCGCAACCAACAGTAGCGAAATACTCTACTTCTTGCAACCCACAGTAGCGAGATTCTAACTTCTCGCAACCAACAGTAACGAGATTCTCACTTTGCGCTACAGTGACTTGTGAAATACTCATTTTGCGCTACAGTGGCTTGCGCAAAGTTGACATTTCGCGAGCACTGTTCATCGTCTTCATCATTAAGTCAGTTCACAAATACTTCTTAATAAGTCTACTATTCTTCAATTAATTCGTACCAAAGCATTCAGACATAGGATAAAACATATCTATATCAATTTCAATGGCAACTTTTAAAAAGAAGTGAATAAACTCACCTGAATGGTTCTGAACACTTTACAGTTCTTCAAACCTCCAATTAAAGCTTTCCAGAACAGTTCACAATTCTCAAAAACAGCTTTTCTTTCTTCTGCTTCTTCTCGTTCTTTTTGTCTCTCACTCTCGATTTCTCTCCCTGTGTACCGAAAGTACACCACACACACACAAATAACAATAAGAATACCTCCTCTCTTTCTTTGCCTTTTCGCCCATCAGCACACACACACATACAATTTGAATTTTAAACTATAAAATGAGGCCACCTCCTCAATCAACTCTCTTCTTTTACTGATATGATGACACCTCATGACCATCATCTCAATTCAACCTTAAACTTTCATTAATTAACAAGATATACCCTCACACTTCCAAATTAAATTTAAAGTTTACCCCTCACTTATATTTTCATAAAACCATTAGCGTAACTTATTCGGGGTTAAACTCTAAAATTAATCTACCAAATAACTAACCTCAACTTATCAAATAAATATACTCAATTTATTTAATAATTCTAAATATCAACTTTTTATAAAAATTGAGATGTTACACTCATGGTTATTCACACAATTAGAACTTGCCTTTACATTTTCTCGCATACACGATCGAGTCTATCTCGCTACTTTGTCCTTTCTCACTCTAGCTGAACTATAACTCCCTAGTTCCCAATTAGCTCAAACGTAATCGTTCTTGCTCGCTCTTTACGATCCGAGACCTTACATAAGCTGGACACAGTCCCTCACTGGACGATAGAATCTACACACTTGATTCGCTTGTGTTACATACCTCATCATTCTACGAACCCTCCATACTTCGTAAATAGAACGCTTAATCAAAACAATAACTTCTCATCCTCTTAGCACCCCTACAAGGTGTTCTATCAACTTTCAACCTTCTGGTTCAAGTCTTCGGCCTCGACCATCTTACACAACCGTCGACTTCTACATCAACTGACAACCTGTAACTACCTTCTTAACTTATTCTATAACAGGGTGTAACATCCCTTAATCCCAACATACAAGTTTCATATAATTCACCACAAAATAACATATCATAATCCAAATACGGTCCCTTAAATTCTACAATTTGGTCTTTCAGTACAAACGTTTTCGAATAAAGTAAAATACATAACAACTACTAATTATAACTGAAATCTTCATAATCATTCAACATCCACAAAAGCTAAACATGAGAAATCCTATCATTGTCTCTTGTTTGCTCCATGTCCTGGAATACATATTTTAAAACAAAAATGAGGGTTAGACCTTGAGGTCTAGTGAGAAAAATCCCCGTTAGTAAAAGAGAACATTTGCACATAATTCACGTAAGAATACCAAATATGACTCATGCATCATGTATCTTTCCATCTCTGTCTCTTTTCTTTTCCTTGGCCATATTAATTGGTAGCAAGCCAATTAATTACTTTACACCGCTGTACTAAATACAACCAACACCACTGTCCCTTTGTACAGCCAACTTTCACCGGTCCTAAGCCCGGCCAACTAGTACTCATTCAATGTAATATTCATATAAACACTATATGCACCATATTACATTTAATCACATATATGTATTCCATTTGAAAACATTTCAAATAAAAACTCACATCGTGTTTTTATCATAAAAACTCTTCCAAGATAATTCACGTAGGTCGATCCTTCACAGAATCTGAAATCAGATAAAATACCAAATATCTCTTTTAACACTTAAACTTACAAAATTCTCAACTCAAATCGCAACCCAAAATAAATTATAAATCGCAATGAACAGTACCAAGTCGCAATCTCCTATTGCGATTTCACCCTAAGTCGCAACCCACTATTGCGATTCCACCCTGGAGTCGCAACCCACTATTGCGATTCCACCCTGGAGTCGCAACCCACCATTGCGATTCCAAACCCGAATCGCAATCAACTACTGCGATTCCAAGCCAAGTCGCAAACGACCATTGCGACTTCAATGCCAAGTCGCAACCAACTGTTGCGACTTCGTTGAATGTCGCAGTCGTCCATTGCGACTTCGATGAATGTCTCAGTCCACTGTTTCATTCTAAAACCCAGATTTTGCGGTTTTTATACTATGCATGTTTATGTAACTTTGCAGATATGTTTAAAACTAATATCACAACCTAACCATAAACTTAGACTCCCCAAAACATCCATTTTTAACAAAACCCACCAAGAACTTTAAACTAGTAAATTCAAGAACACTATGAGGAATTAAAACACAAAAAGGTATGGATTGTTTACCTTGATTACTTCAGTTTAAGTACTTAAATCTCTGCAGAAACCTTTGAATTCCTTCTTCCCTTTGAGTTCTTTCGATTTCTTTCTTTTTCTTTCAACACCGAACACACACTCACACTCAAACACTTTTGCTAATAGTGTTAAGAAGGAGACACCTCATCCTAATAGAATGAAAGTCGGTTGTAGCTAGCAGGAGGTGTCATCCAAATACCAAATATACCTTAAACTTGTTCCACTTAACAAAATATATCCCTAACTTCTATTAAACTTTAAAACTTACCCCTTAACTTCTTACTCCTTAAAATACCCATATAAACTTATAAAATTCCAAATTTAAATTAAATAAAATACCTGGTTATTACAACATCTCCCCCTTAAAAGAATTCCGTCCCGGAATTCGATTAAGCGAACAGATGAGGGTATTTGGCTCTCATTTCTAACTCTGACTCCCACGTAGCATCCTGACCTCTGTGATGCTTCCATTGTACTTTCACTTGTCTGATTTCTTTATTCCGCAAAACTTTGACTTTTCGGTCAACAATAGCTTCCGGTTCCTCCACATAATTCAACTTTTCGTCCACTTGTATATCCGGTAGAGACACTGCCTGATTTGGTGATACCAAACACTTCCGAAAATTCGACACATGAAAAGCGTTGTGAATACTGCTTAACTCTGGAGGTAAATCTAGTCGGTAGGCCACTTCCCCAATTCTTTCGGTAATTGCAAACGGTCCAATATACCTCGGGCTAAGCTTACCTTGCTTCCCAAATCGAATGACCCTTTCCAAGGCGAGACTTTTAACATTACGAAATCTCCTACTTGGAACTCTAACGGTTTCCGGCGTCGGTCGGCATAGCTTTTCTGTCTATCTTGAGCCACTTTCAACCTTTCTCGAATCTGAGTAATCTTGTCCGCTGTTAACTGTACTATTTCTGGCCCTGCTAACTGTTTTTCCCCCACTTCATTCCAACACAAAGGCGTTCGGCATTTCCTACCATACAATACTTCAAACGGTGCCGCCTGAATACTAGAATGATAACTGTTGTTGTAAGCGAACTCTATCAAAGGCAAATGTTTATCCCATGATCCTCCAAAATCAACTATACAAGCCCGAAGCATATCTTCTAACGTCTGAATTGTTCTTTCACTTTGTCCATCAGTCTGTGGATGATATGCTGTACTCAAATTGATTTGTGTTCCCATCTCTTTTTGAAAGATTCTCCAAAATCTAGAAGTAAAACGACTATCTCGATCAGAAATAATCGAAATTGGTACTCCATGTCGAGTTACTATTTCATTAATGTACAGTTTGGCCAAACGTTCCAAAGAATCGGTTTCTTTTATCGGCAAGAAATGAGTAGACTTCGTCAACCTATCCACAATCACCCAAATAGAATCGAATCCCTTTGAAGTTCTTGGTAACTTGGTAATGAAATCAGTTGTGATCTGATCCCATTTCCACACTGGAATATCTAAGCGTTGTAACTGACCAAACGGTTTCTGATGCTCAATCTTTACTTTCTTGCAGGTAATGCAGTCTTCTACATGCTTAGCAATACTTCTTTTCATCCCCGGCCACCAATAGAATTGTTTCAAATCTCTATACATTTTATTTGTACCTGGATGAATGGAGAATCGAGATTGATGAGCTTCTTGTAGTACACGATCATGTAATCCACCCAAACGAGGTACCCAAATCCTATTCCCCTAACACAACAACCCACGGTTATCTTTCCCAAGCAATGCTGATATCCCAACCAACCGTTCAGATTTCAAACTTTCTTCTTGATAAGCATCTAATTGGCACTTCAGTAATTCGTCAAAAATGTTTGGAAGAAGTTCAGCTCTTAAAGACATCGCCTTTATCGTTCCACTTCTTTCTTGTCGACTTAGTGCATCTGCCACCACATTCGCTTTTCCTGGGTGATAAAGGATTTCGCAATCATGATCATTCACTAACTCTAGCCACCTTCTTTGCCTCATATTCAGTTCCTTTTGATCAAAAAGATGTTGGAGACTCTTATGATCAGTAAAAATTTGACATTTGGAACCATACAGATAATGTCTCCAAATCTTCAATGCAAAGACAACCGCTGCAAGTTCCATATCGTGGGTAGGATATTGCCTTTCATGATCCTTTAATTGACGAGAAGCATAGGCAATTACTTTTCCACGTTGCATGAGTACACATCCCAAACCTAACTTAGAAGCATCACTGTAGACCACAAAATCATCCGAACCTTCTGGCAATGCTAAAATCGGCGCGCTGCAGAGTTTCTCTTTTAATATCCTGAATGCCTCGTCATGTTCTGCCTTCCATTCGAACTTCAGATTTTTCCGAGTCAGCTTCGTCAACGGTGTGGCAATACGAGAGAAATCTTTTATAAACTTTCGGTAGTAGCCGGCCAAACCTAGAAAACTTCGTACTTCTGTTGCTGTCTTTGGCGGTTCCCATTTTTCAACTGCTTCCACTTTCATCGGATCGACTTGTATACCCTTTTCAGAAACTATATGCCCCAAAAACTGAACTTCCCGCAACCAGAATTCACACTTTGAAAATTTCGCATACAACTTTTCTTTCTTCAATAATTCCAAAATCAAACGAAGATGTCGTGCATGATCCTCTTTGGATCGGGAATAAATAAGTATATCATCGATAAATACGATGACGAATTTATCAAGATATTGCTTACATACCCGATTCATTAAATCCATAAAGGCGGCTGGAGCGTTTGTCAATCCAAATGGCATTACTAGAAACTCATAGTGACCGTACCTGGTGCGAAAAGCAGTTTTCAACACGTCTTCTTCTTTGACCTTCAACTGATGATAACCGGATCTTAAATCAATCTTGGAAAAACAACAAGCTCCGACTAATTGATCGAAGAGGTCATCAATTCTAGGTAGGGGATACTTGTTTTTGATCGTTCGCTTATTCAATTCTCTGTAGTCGATACACATTCTCATCGAACCATCCTTCTTTTTCACAAATAAGACTGGTGCTCCCCACGGTGAAGAACTTGGTCTGATGAAACCCTCATCGGATAGATCTTGCAGTTGTGCCATCATTTCTTTCATTTCTGGAGGCGCCAAACGATACGGTGCACGGGCCACAGGGGTGGCTCCAGGAATTAAATCTATACCGAACTCTACCTGTCTAACGAGCGGAAGACTGTGCAAGTCTTCAGGAAATACTTCTGGAAAATCACTAACAATTGGAATGTCTTCCAACTTACTCTTCTCTAGCTTAGTATCTATTACATAAGCTAAGTAACTCTGACAACCTTTACTAACACACTTACGGGCTTTTATCATGCTAATAAGATTATACTGATAATTCCTACGATCGCCATAAATCACTACCGGCCCTTTTTCAGGTAACACAACGTTTATTAACTTCTTATCACAATTTATATTAGCTTGGTTCTCGGCTAACCAGTCCATTCCCACTACTACATCAAACTGTACCAGGGCTATTGGAAATAACTGGATCGGTACTCCGCACCCTTCTATATCTATCACGCAACTATCAAATACTTCTTTAACTGATACTTGATTTTCATTTGCCGTATCTACCAATAAAGCATGATCTAACACTTTCGGCTTTAAACGCATGTAAGCAGCAAATGAAGGAGACACAAACGATCGGTTTGCACCAGAATCAGATAACACCTTAGCACGTGTGGAATTTATTAAGAATGTACCTGTAACTACGTCCGGAGTTTCCTCCGCTTCCTTTGCTGTCATCTGAAATGAACGGCCTCTTGCTCTTGCTGGCTCTGACCTCGGTACTGTTGGTCTAACACCCGATGCTCTTGTTGACGTGCCACCCGATGGTATTCTTCCCAATGGACAATCTGATTGAAGATGATCTGGCGAATTGCATGAATAACAAAATCTAACCACCCGACAGTCTTTAGCAATATGACCAATCTTTCCGCACTTATAACAGTTTCTAGGATCTACCTGACAGCTTCCTTGGTGGAAACGGTGGCACTTTGGGCAAGGTCTTTCAGCTGCTCTAAAAGGTGGACGACTATCAAATCGCTGAAATCCAGACTTCTTCACATCGTGTGGTGGTCCTTCCCATTTTCTCTTTCCCGCACTCTTATCCCCAACATCCCTCTTATTGTCTCGCTCCACATTTTCCGCAGCATTGACTGCTTCTGAAAAAGTATTAGGTCTCGCTGCAGTTACCAACTTTCTAATCTCCGAATTCAATCCGAATACATACCTTTCCATTTTCATCTTTTCGGTGGCAACATAATATTCTCCGAAACGCGACTTTTCCAAGAAACGGGCTGTGTAGTCTCTTACCGATAAATTTCCTTGCTGTAGGCTCAGGAATTCCTCTTCCAACTGTCTAACTGCGGCTTGCGGGCAAAACTGTTCCTTAAATGCTCTCGAGAATTCGCCCCAAGTAAAAGTTGAATATACCTCAGGTCCTTCAGAGTCAATAAGGGCTTCCCACCAATACAAGGCGTCTGCTTTCAACATTGCTGTTCCATATAACACTTTATCTTCTTCCGCGCATTTACTGGTCTTAAATACAGCTTCAACCTCCTTCAGCCATCGCATTGCTTTTACTGGATCTCTGTCCCCTCCATAAGTGGGTGGTTTACAGCTTAAAAACATTTTATAATCACACTTTCTTGGTACTGATGTGACAATAGGTGCGATAGGCACTTCGTTTCCAAGGGTAGGGTCTGGTATTGCTGTTTCCGTATGATGAGTCTGGTTAAACATGGCTTGAGTATTTGCCTGAAGTCTTCCCATTTCAACCGCTAGATCGTCTCTCGTAACAAACTCCGTGCCTCGCCCCTGTACACTGCCCCCTGTCCTACCTCTGCCTCTTTCTCCCCCTCTTCCCCTTCCTCCGGCTGTTTGTCTCGTTCCACTTGCCATTCTGTTGATTCAAACAAGGTTAATATACACATAAGCACATACCCCATATAATAAAGTATTCTGGTTCAAACATGTACCTGTAAGATCATAATTACACTGGCCAGGTGTAATCTGAAATTACCTTACATGATGTTCCTTCTACCTTTTTATATTTATCATCCCAAGGTTCTAAAATAACAAGGACCTCCTACTTCGCATGCAGTTTAAGTCTAGGTACAGATACTAATACCTAAATCTCTTAAACTAAGGCTTTGATACCATTTGTAACATCCCTTAATCCCAACATACAAGTTTCATATAATTCACCACAAAATAACATATCATAATCCAAATACGGTCCCTTAAATTCTATAATTTGGTCTTTCAGTACAAACTTTTTCGAATAAAGTAAAATACATAACAACTACTAATTATAACTGAAATCTTCATAATCATTCAACATCCACAAAAGCTAAACATGAGAAATCCTATCATTGTCTCTTGTTTGCTCCATGTCCTGGAATACATATTTTAAAACAAAAATGAGGGTTAGACCTTGAGGTCTAGTGAGAAAAATCCCCGTTAGTAAAAGAGAACATTTGCACATAATTCACGTAAGAATACCAAATATGACTCATGCATCATGTATCTTTCCATCTCTGTCTCTTTTCTTTTCCTTGGCCATATTAATTGGTAGCAAGCCAATTAATTAATTTACACCGCTGTACTAAATACAGCCAACACCACTGTCCCTTTGTACAGCCAACTTTCACCGGTCCTAAGCCCGGCCAACTAGTACTCATTCAATGTAATATTCATATAAACACTATATGCACCATATTACATTTAATCACATATATGTATTCCATTTGAAAACATTTCAAATAAAAACTCACCTCGTGTGTTTATCACAAAAACTCTTCCAAGATAATTCACGTAGGTCGATCCTTCACAGAATCTGAAATCAGATAAAATACCAAATATCTCTTTTAACACTTAAACTTACAAAATTCTCAACTCAAATCGCAACCCAAAATAAATTATAAATCGCAATGAACAGTACCAAGTCGCAATCTCTTATTGTGATTTCACCCTAAGTCGCAACCCACTATTGCGATTCCACCCTGGAGTCGCAACCCACTATTGCGATTCCACCCTGGAGTCGCAACCCACCATTGCGATTCCAAACCCGAATCGCAATCAACTACTGTGATTCCAAGCCAAGTCGCAAACGACCATTGCGACTTCAATGCCAAGTCGCAACCAACTGTTGCGACTTCGTTGAATGTCGCAGTCGTCTATTGCGACTTCGATGAATGTCTCAGTCCACTGTTTCATTCTAAAACCCAGATTTTGCGGTTTTTATACTATGCATGTTTATGTAACTTTGCAGATATGTTTAAAACTAATATCACAACCTAACCATAAACTTAGACTCCCCAAAACATCCATTTTTAACAAAACCCACCAAGAACTTTAAACTAGTAAATTCAAGAACACTATGAGGAATTAAAACACAAAAAGGTATGGATTGTTTACCTTGATTACTTCAGTTTAAGTACTTAAATCTCTTCAGAAACCTTTGAATTCCTTCTTCCCTTTGAGTTCTTTCGATTTCTTTCTTTTTTTTTCAACACCGAACACACACTCACACTCAAACACTTTTGCTAATAGTGTTAAGAAGGAGACACCTCATCCTAATAGAATGAAAGTCGGTTGTAGCTAGCAGGAGGTGTCATCCAAATACCAAATATACCTTAAACTTGTTCCACTTAACAAAATATATCCCTAACTTCTATTAAACTTTAAAACTTACCCCTTAACTTCTTACTCCTTAAAATACCCATATAAACTTATAAAATTCCAAATTTAAATTAAATAAAATACCTGGTTATTACACAGGGGTTCCTTACGGAACCTAATCCTTCCAACATATGATAATCAACTTCATGATCTGCCTCCCTCTTTTCGAAACCTACTCATGTAACATCAACATTACAAGCTCACCTCGAAACTCATACTCCCACGCCATAGAAATTTCATTTTTCCTCCCCACACTACTCATAACGAGTTTCAAAAACCATCACCTTGAAGGCTTCGAGTCCTTCCTCCGGACACAACCGTCCCTTGACAACCGTACTTCTAGTTACCGAACAAGGGTGCCAACCCTCATACAACCGACACTATAATCCACTTCCGACTCTACCCCTGTTCACCTTTCCTCTTGAAAACAAATACTAAGGCTACAACATTCTTTCCTGATTTGTCCGACACTTCTCCACTCTTGAAGTCCTTCCTTAGCTTAACATGCAACATCCTACGACCTAGTGAGTTCATAGCCTTCATGCATGACAACGCAATAGATAAATCATTTCGTACATTTTATCATTTTAAATAAACAACACTTGAGAACATTTTGGGTACACCCGACCCCATCACTCTTATAACTTCAATGCCCTGCACAACGATTAGAGAATCGCGTGCAAGCATCTTCCGTGAACCTTAATCTTACTCCATCCGAACGATGTTAGTACGCCAGTGATATATTACATGAAAATCTTTTCATATGACACAATTTTGAAAGAATTACCGACACAAAGTAAACTAATCGGTTCTCACACTCATTTGTATGATATCAACAGGTCAAGAAGCATTTTGGTTATAAAAGAATGCAGGTAACCATTTTCCTGACCTTTTGCAAAAGTTTAACTTATCAAGAAATGAAATACTTTGCAAATCGTTAAGCTCGAAATTCCTTTGTGCAATGTGAGCGAAATCACCTTTTCTTTAAACATACTTTTGCACATACTGACTCATTTTGATCAAAATTTATATTTACACCTTTAACTTAATCGTGAAAATTTCATGTTACATAAAAGGACACCATGCATGAGACTCTACTTGCAATTGAAGGCTACTCACTCTAACAGGGTCACCCGCTTTACTCACGCAGCTTACTCTTGACACTTTACCTACGACCAATGGTCGCCCTCTCGGTCATGTAACAACTTACTGAACACGCTTTCCACATCTCACTTACTCGACCCTTTCATATTATTTCGTTTTAAACAACTATCTCACTTTCCACTTCTACATGGTTTCATTTCACTATAGGCATCTTATTTCATTAACCCTGCCACCGAAAAGCTCGATTAAGAAGTCAGAGATCCATTGACACTTTCAAGATTTCGACACAATCTTTCCTTACCATCCTGACTGATCTATGCCATGATTTCTAGAACTTGGACTCTCCCGACACAGGAGCCCTACTCAAACTCAAACATTCATCTTCCCGAAACCACGAAGAGCTACCTCTAGACGATTCGTAACGTTCTATACGACATTCCTTCTCTACGATGCATACATTCATCACCTCATAAGTGACCTCTCAAGAAACTTCCCCAACAAGGGGTCTCAGTCTACCCCTCAGGGATCTCGTTGACATTCTATCGTACTGGAACACGACATAAACACTAGGTAGGTTAATAAGGTAGGTTAAGCACATACATGTACCTGTAAGTTCGCAATTACACTGGCCTGATGAAATCTCAAACTTACCTTACATGACAGTCCTCAGTACCCTATTAGTCCCATCTCTATAATAGTGTCCTCCTAACGCATTTCCTGTGTCTACATTAGTGCCCTCTTAATGCATTTCCTGATTCTCAGTTGTGATTTTCTACACCCAAGTTTAAGTTTAGGCCCGTCCGGTCACCTAAATCCCTTAAACTATGGCTCTGATACCATTTGTAACGTCCCAAAAATCCACAATAGAACAAACATAGCATTTAAACATAAGATTTACAAAACTAGGTCCCAAAATTTCTCATTTCATCCATCTACACTTAGGTTGGCGGAAACAGCCTATACACAACTGAGAATAATCTAACTGCTACGAGTGGCACATGCACTGTCTCTAGCTGCATCTGTTCCCTATCTTGCTCTTGCTCACTTACCTGAGCCTTCTACTATTTGCTTACCTGAAAAGGGTTTTAGTTTTGAAAAGCGAGGGTTAGACCATGAGGTCTAGTGAGCTCCCTCCATAAACAATGTACATCAACATTATAAAAATCATTTATAAAACAATTCACATTCTTCACATAAACATCATTCATGGTACTGCACTGTGTAATGGATCACATAAACATTCCGCGATCGGGGTCCCAGTAGGTTCCCTTCTCGCCTCTTCCGGAGCCTACACAGACTCCCCTTCCCGGAGCCTACGTAGACTCCCCTTTCCGGATCCCACACGGACTCCCCTCTACCGGATAGGAGGAAACGGATTCCAACCTACCAGTCTGTCATACATATCCAAGGGATCATCAGAACCCGAGGATCTATCTCTGATCCCACAGTGCAGACCGACTCCACACAGCATTCACATAAACCGTCATAGTCATAAAACATGAGATTTATAATACACTTTACAATTCGTTTCATCTTGCTGAACAATCTTTTCAGTAGAACATACTTTTCATGGGAATAACGTTCGTAAAAGCATGTAAATAAATCATGCTCATAAACATACCCTGGTCTGTAAAATATTAAGCTTTCATTTACGTAAAAGTCATGTAAAATAACCGGCATTTCCACATAATCACTTTCTTTGGAAAACACGTAAGATCACGTATTTTAGTTAGAAAAACTCACCTTGATAACGCTGAACGCACTCCTTAACTACCTCCAAGCTAATCCGATCGAACACCTAAGGCATTAGATTCGAATCAGATTAAACGGTTCAATCTTACTGACTAGTGAACACTTTCCGGATACAGAGACTTTCCGGACGCTTAGAACTTTCCAGACGCACTATCCGGACTCTAGTCCTTTTCGGACACACTATCCGGACTCTAGCCCTTTCCGGACACACTATCCGGACTCTACCCTTTTCCGGACACCCTATCCGGACTCTACCCCTTTCCGGACACACTATCCGGAAAGATACCCATCTGGTAACTCTCACAAAACTCTACCCGGACACTTGCAAACCATCCGGACACTACTGAAACACCAGTGTCCGGAAACTGCGGCTGTCCGAAAAACACTTAACAAAAGTGATCATTAAACCCGTTTTCAGCCATTAATTTGATTAGACCAGCCTAAGGGTTCATCCACCAAACCTAAACATCCACTTAAACCACTTTCTTCCCATTAAAACGATTTACAAGGACAAAAACCCTCAAAACCCACTTTTAAGGAAATGTGGGTGAAAACTCATTGAATCATTGATTTCAGACATAAGAATCTAGACCACTTAAGAAAAGAACACTAAATTAACAAGTGATAAGAATTACCTCACTGATTTCTTCTCTGATTCTTCTCTTCCTTGATTTCTTCCCAAGAACACTCTTTTCTTCTCTCCTTTCTTTCTCTTAGCCGCCAAACCTCAAAACACCCAACAATGATACTGATTTCTACAAAATGGGTTGCCCTAGGGATTAGAACCCTTAACTATCTTTACAAGAATAACAAAATAGTCCCTTAACTTATCTTTCATTCTTTTAACAATATCCACTAAACTTTCAAATTTGCTATATAAAACCCGGTTGTTACACAAAAACCTCCAAACAACAAGGACTCAAGGCCAATGTTTATGTTGTTTTTTAATTTAAATAAAATCTAAATTATTTAAATGTAATTTACAATTTTAAAACGCAATAAATAAATTACTAAACGTAATACAAAATATCAGTAACTATATTAATTATCAATATGTATAACAATTACAAAAATTAATATAATAATAGGATTCAAAATATAGAGGTCAATTTTCTTGACCTTCAAATATAGAAACAAATTTGATGACCTCCATTTTTATGTATAGTAATGAGTTGTAATGAAACTAACCTCCATTTTTATGTAGTTGATGCTTATAGTGGCGGGTTGAAGATGCCCTTCATCATTATTGTCATTTAACTTTAATGTTAAACTTGAGTATATTTACCAAAATACATCAAGATTCTATTTATAAGCTGCTTAGACTATATTTATCAGCAAACCAATCCAACCCAATCTCTATTAAAAAATTCATTTATTTCTCTTCCACCTATATAATTTTCAAACTCAATCCAATCTTACATTTTCTATGATTTATTAGTGATCCAACCCAATTTCAAATATTTTTAATATATATATATTTTTAATATTTTATTATATCGAAAATATTCTTTTTATTACAATTGATAATAAGAAACATGAGATAATTGGTGTGATAAAAATGTATCAATATTGGTCTCTATTTGTAGATAACTGAAAAATATGTATTTTGATATTTTTTGATATTTTTATTAAAGCTATCTTTTTATTGTGATAAGATTTATGGTAAAAAAAATATTAAGCTAACCAATCAAATACCAACATGTGTAAAATTAATTTAATTGAAAAAAGGGAAAAAATGCAAACCGAGATTGGATTGCGATGAAGATTGTGATCCTATGTATATATATGATGCTTTTTATATTTTTTTAGTTTGTTATTTTGTCATTTAGTAAAATAAGATTGGATTGGATTTTTGTTAAAGTTAGTCTTAAAGCCAATTTTATGTATATGTACTATACATGTTATGCCTTTTATATAATTAGGGGAGTGCTAATGGCACCTCAAAAAGGGGGTGTTGAATGCAATTATTTTCGCACCAATCTTTTTTTGATTGGTGTTGAATGCAATTATTTTCGCATCAATTATTTTTTGATTTAAATATATATATAATATATATATTTATATAATATATTTGACATATATATATATTATTTATTTGTTTTATATATATATATATATATTTGAAATATAAAAATATATATATATATATTGTTTTTCTTTTTGTTTTAATATATAACGAGACGAATACTCCATTATAACCATTCATCAAAACCTTCAAAATGAGCACAAATGTTGGTTTGAAGACCCCACTATCGAACGAATATTTTTTTATGTTTTTTGACCAATTAACCATATTGACCTTTAATTTTTTGACCAATTAACCATAAAACAAAATTATTTTTTCGAATTCTCGGCTTTAGATTCAAGATACTTCGCGCCGCATCACGTTTGTATTCGTCTCGTCAATTCCTTCGAAATGAGTCCAATATGATTAAATCAAAAAATATTCAATATTATGCTCATTTCGAAGATATTGACGAGACGAATACAATGATATAATTTGTAATAAAAAAATGTATTTTTAATATATTTTAGTTTATATACGATTATTTATGTTAATATGATAAAGGTATAAAATGATAAATGATAAAGTAAGGGATTAAAAGTAATATAATAACTAATTACAGGGACCAAAAATGTAAATATATAATATTTTCAGATGTTAATTATTAAAAAAAGGAGAGGGAGGAACGGACATTTGATTTGATGAGTGGGGCCAATTAAATTGTTCTAATTTTCAGGTGTTCTTGCTTATCTGAATGACACATGGTTGAAACCATATAAAGAAATGTGTGTATCTGTTTGGACTGACAAATTTCTCCACTTTGGAAATCAGACAAGTAACAGAGTGGAGAGTCAACATTCCAAGTTGAAAACTTACTTGGATTCAACGCAATCAAGTCTACCGACATTTATGAGCAAGATCAATCAAATCATTCAGTCACAAGATACAGAAATTAAAGCAAGTATTGAAGTGAGCAAAAGTGTCACGAAACATCGTCATCGCATATCACACTTCCAACAATTGTGTGGTTTCGTTTCACATTATGCATTAGACATAATATTCCAAGAGTATGAGCGAGCTCAATCATATGGCTTATTTTCTGAAAATTGTAGTTGTCTACTACGTACAAGTTATGGGTTGCCATGTGCGCACGAACAAATGCAATACTTGAACAAAGGTCATCCTATCCCAATTGATTCAATTGATGTATTTTGGACGACGCTTGATGTATCACCGTGCCAATCTTTACAAGATGATGACATAGGTTGTGAAGCTGAAGTCCAAATGTTTACTGAGGAATTTAACAAGCAATCAAGATCTGGTAAGTTCAGTTTTCTGAGATAGATAAAAGAGATAGCCAGTGCATCAAAAACATAAGCTTTCTAGAAAAACTCATGTTGATACCTCATTTGCAACTCATGTTGACCCGTCTTTTACAAGTGAAAGACCCCTTAGACGTAGTAGTTCGAACGCGTCAACATTTGTTGACTTGGAAAAAATGAGTTACAAGGAACCACCGAGACACAGTTCTTTCATGGGCAAAAACTATAATGCACATCCATACATTAATCAATTTCCAAAGATGTTTCACCCTTACATTACGCATGTACATGATGTGAGAGGTGATGGAAATTGTGGATTCATAGCAATAGCTGTCTGTCTCGGTCTTCATGAAGATGCATGTCCCACAATTCGGTCTAACTTGATGGAAGAGTTAGATACACACAAGACAGAATACTGGAACGTTTTTGGAGGTCAATATTGGAATATTGTTTACAACACTTTAAACTTCTTTCAATATGATGGAGGTGCACCAGTTGAACACTGGATGACAATGCCTGAAATAGGTGTCTTGATTGCTTCAAAGTATAATGTGATATTACACGTTATAAATATGGCAGGCTGTGTGACGTACTTGCCGCTTAGGTCCACTCCGCCAGCGTGGTATCAACATGTTGTTTTTACAATTGGGTAACCATTATGTGAAATTAGATATGGCAGAAGGATACTCGTTCCCTACTATAACTCAACATTTTTTCCACTACAGTCATCAATGTGCTGCAGGATGAGCTACCCCATATTCAGATCAAATACAGAAGTACCAGCGACTTTTACGTGTTAATTGTACTACGGATAATGTTATTTTAGAATAATCGAATGTAATATAGATTATTTTATGTTCTATTTATATGTTAAATCGCAATGTTTATGTTTTATTTTTATAATTATATAATTATAAAAAACTAGTAATATAAATATTTTTAAATATTTATTTATTTTTAAATAAAATCAAAAAGTAAAAGAAAAAATATATAATACAAATAAATAAATAAAATAGAAAAACAAAAGACAATAAAAAGACAAAAAACAAAAAAAAATCATGAATATTAATCATTGGGGTAATCATGGGGTGCAAATAGCCAAATTTGGGGTGCCATTAGCCTCCCCTGTAATTATTCGTTTGTTTCCCAAGGATAAATATGTTATTATTCCACTACATATATCGACCCTATCAGTGACGGAAAATTCCGTCGCTGATCCGTCACTAAAGTAAATTCCGTCGCTAATCCGTCACTGAAAGTCTGTCGCTGTTCAGGTGGTGGGTGACGGATGTATTCAGCGACGGAACTCAGCGACAGATGTATTCAACGACGAAAATATTCAGTGACAGATCAGCGACGGATTTAATCTAGTAGGTTAATATTTTGCCCATTAAGTATTGTAACTCGTGCATTAACACTTGTACCTTTGTTACCATTGGTATAATAAAAAAAATTATTCTACAATTGGTATTGTGGAATAGTAAATGATTACATTCAATGCTTGTTCAATGTTACTTAGGCCATCGGTACCCGGCTCGGGATGAGCTCGGGATGGCCTGCGGGATGGTGCGGGGTCGGCTACGGCCCTTGCGGGATGCGGGGTGCGGGATGGATTCCGGGTTCGGGATCCCGATTCATCACGAAGGTTTATTAAAAAAAAATTATTTAATTTTTAAAAATAATGCCGTTGAACGGCTCTTTTTAAACAAAAATAAATAAATTTTTTTTCTCAATTTAATCCCACTATATATTTAACCCTCAACCTCTTATTTCTCACACCTCTCAAACTCTCTAAAATTCTCTCAACCTCTTATTTTTCACACCTCTCAAACTCTCTCAAATTCTTTCAACCTCTTATTTTTCACACCTCTCAAACTCTCTCAAATTCTCTCAACCTCTTATTTTTCACACCTCTCTCATCATGAATCCAAACAGAACACCTACATCCCGTCGTAACCGACCGAATACACCACAATCTCAAGAAGATCAAGAGCTTGGTTTCCAAGCGTTTACACAACAACAAGGTTATCGTCCGCATTTTTCCCAACAAATTCCGCCACAAATTTCGCAACAATATCCGGCACAATGGTCGCAACAAAATCCGCCACAATATTTTTACAACTCATTAGGCCATACGCAACAAATTCCTTACCAACTTACACGTTCCGGTATGATTGAACAAGGTTGTATTCCGACCAACTTCAATCCTTCTTCACCCTTCATCAATCTCGCCGACGACTACGTTCCGGAAACCCAACCTTCTATCCCGAACACACCACAATCTATCCCGACACAACAATCTAACCCGGGACCATCAAATCCGAGATCAACGAAAGCCGCCAAACAAACGTGGAGTAAAGACGAGGAACTCGCGTTAGTGTCGGCGTGGGTTGACGTTTCGGAGGACCCCGTTATCGGTAACGCACAAAGCGGTGGTAATTATTTTTTTTATTATTATTATTATTATTATTATTATTATTATTATTAATATTATTATTATTCTTATACTTAATTTTACATAAATGTAGGAAGTTTTTGGGCCCGAATCGGGCATGTGTTCTTTACTCGCTTGGGTCGTGAACCAGGTTATAGATCAACCCATCAACTCAATAGCAAGTTCAACGACCTCAATAAAAGAATTAATTGGTTTGGCGGCATCTACAACAACTTGTTCAATAATAGATCAAGCGGGATGAGTGAGGCCGATATATCCCGAACGGCACACGAACGGTATCTAGCACGCCATAAAGTTGCTTTCACTCACGAACAAGCTTGGGACGTCCTAAAAAAATGTCCAAAATGGGGAGTTGTTCCAACGATGACGACAACTTCATCGCAGGGGTTCAAAACGTACCCAACCTTCCGATGATGACGATGACGAGCAAATTCAACGACCCATCGGGAGAAACAAGGCAAAAAAAATCAACGAGTAATACGTCCGGGGCGAATACGGACGAAAGTGTTACTCAGTTGTTGACGACGTTCAACGACAAGATTGATGATACAATGGAATACAAAATGAAAAAACTCGATCTCGAAATCGAACGCTCAAAACTCGAACGACATAGGTTGGAACAAGAACTCGAAATCGAACGCTCAAAACGATTTGAGAAAGACTTCGAGTTTTTCATGACCCCGCATGATCACCTTACGGGGGAAACGCTTTGAGGGTTACTTTAGCGAGAAAAGAGCAAATTCAAAAATTTCATAATTGGTAGTGTTTTGTATTTTGTAATTTTTATTTTTAATGAATGGTATGAATTTTTATTTTTATTATTTATCTTATTTTTATTTATTAAAAAATATATAAATATTTTTATTTTGTTAAATAATTAAATGTATAAATAAAAGAATTAAAATAAATGAGATGGCAAAAGGGTTTGAGGGAATGGGGTAAAGGTGTTTAGGGATTGAGTGAAGGTTAGGAGAAAAGCTGATGTGGCGCTGATGTGAAGTTGAAATCTTTGAAAGATGGGGTCATGGGGTACTGATGGACTTATATCTTTCATGAAATTTGACATTAAAGTCTTCATTTTGCTTTTATGGTACAATATTTTACTTTTGTTAATGCAAAATAAATGTGATCTCTTTCTAAAAAGGTATAATTATAGGAAGAAAAAAAGAAAGAAAGCTATGAGTCTTTTCTAAAAAGTACGAATTGACATTTAAAATCAACAAATATATATATACGTAACAAAAACTTTATTTTCATATTACTTTTAAATTATGTAAAAAAAATCAATAAAACGATTTCTTTTTTGAATCATAAGAGCTTTTGTTGTGTTTTGACTATTTTCTAGCTTTTAGTAACACCTTGAAGCCCAATCCCATGGAATAGTGCAACAACTCATAAAGCAACTTAAAAGCACGACGAATGCGAAGTTATTGATAATTCACTATTTAAAAACTAAAAATGATAATTTTTAATTAGTAAATGTTATATTACAAAGCAAATTAATTAAATTATAAGAAAATTATTAATATTTTAGTTTATACTAACTTTCATTTTTAATAAAACAAATTAATTATTTAAATATAATTTACTATATTTAGACACAAAATAATTGAATTATAAACTTAATACAAAACATTATTTAATGTGTTAAACTATTAATCTCTCTCTCTCTCTCTCTCTCTCTCTATATATATATATATATATATATATATATATATATATAATTACAAAAAGTTGAATAAAATATTGATAAATAATTTTATAGAGTTACTTTATTGATCTCCAAATATAGATCCCTATTTTATTGACCTCCATATTTGTAACAACCGCGTCTTAAGTGTAACTTTCTGTAAAAGTTGTGGCTAAAGTGAAAGACAAGAGAAAAAGAGGACTTGGTTGCAATTTTGGGAAAGATATATATATATATGGGGGGACAAATCTCTAATTTTCATTCCATCTTCATTTTTCTGAGTATGTAAATCGGAAGAAAACCTTAATTTTTCACTTTGTTGCCTCTTAAAAACTATATTGGGGTTTTGATTAGTTTGGACTGATTAAGGGATGAACGGGTGGATTAAATGGTTGTTTAGAGTGAAAGGTGAACCCAAACGAGTATCTAATTAAGTCTGTGACAAAATCACATCCCCTAATCGATTTAAGAGATTTTGGGGTTTTCACAGTGCGAATATCCGGACGTCGCCATCTCCAGATTGTGGTAGTTTTCAGATGATTGGTATCCGGATTGTTGCAGTTTTCGATTAGTGTCCGAATTGAAGTCGCACCCGGATACTTGGTTTCCGGGTAAGGTAGCATCCGGATAGTGGTTCCTAGATACTTGGTTTCCGGGTAAGTGGTGTCCGGACTATGGGTTTCCGGATAAAGGGTGTCCGGATGGAAAGATTATGGATTGTGGTTTTCGGATAGTGTTGTCCGGATAAATAATGTGACTGGTATTAAGAGAGTCTGAATTTGGAGGGTCTGGTTTAGAGGGGACCTTTAAGGTTTGTGGTGTCCGATATAATCTCATATGCTATTTGGGACACTTGTAGGCTGACGGTTCGTTCAGAAGTGAGATTGTTGTGAGTCGAATTATTCGCATTTCAGGCGAGTTCCCTTGTAACCTTCTTATGGAAGATCAATTTGAACTTTCTTTCAATATCTGATGCTGGTAACATGAATTTTGATTCGTACCATGAAATGAATTATGACTGTTTCTATAATTACGAGCATGTTTTATCGTATCTTCAGGATGTATGTGTTTTCATGATTATATGTTATTATGTGGAGTCGGGTTGCACAGTGGGGCTAGTGGCACCTTGGATCGTTGAGGATCCTTAGTGTGTGGTTGAACCGTGTGCCTTGAATCTGTTTCTCGCGCACACGGAAAACGACATCTACTGGAGGGCCGTCTGGATCTACTGGGGGCCCCAAGTGAGGACATCACGTGGAGGTGATGGGCGTGGAGACCACTATGCAAATACCCTTGCGTGGAGGTTAACTGTGTTTAACTGTTATTTTATTTTATACTTTAACAATTATGTGTTTTAAAGATGAGACTGTGTTAAACTGTTTTCGAGAGGGAATTCACTAGACCTCATGGTCTAACCCTTGTTTTCAAAACTAAAACCATTTTCAGGCAAGAGGATTTGTGATGCTACTTCCAAAGGGAAGGAGAAGTTCAGAAGGCTTAGAGACGAAGGTAGCTGGTATAGAACACTATAGTAGTTTTGCTTTGCTTTGGACATCTCGGCTGTGGAAGTGTGTTTCCGCTGCTATTTCTTCTGTAAACTCTTATTATAATGAGATGTGTTGGGACCCATTTTGTGATGTTTATTTTGTATGCTTTGTATGGTTTTTGGGTTGTTACAATATTTTTAGTGTTTTAGTGTTAGGTTGGATATGTAAACACCTTTATTTTTATGTTTTTAATGTTGAGTTGGAGATGGATTTACTTAAAAGAGTTCACAAACTAGCATAATTTATTTTCAATCGATGTATAACATATTGCCACAAAGATGATCTTAAAATCCAAAAAAAACCAACTAACTATAACCAACTACTTAAAAGCTAGAAAATACAAAACTTAAAATTTTTATCTATAATCTAACTAGAACGAGTTGCTAGGACATCTTCAACACAATCATTAAAAAAAATAACATTAAAAATGGTTGGTTCCTTGAACACTAAAAAAACCAACTCCAATCATACATAAAAAAAACCCCAAAAACATCTTTAATTTTATAATAATAAAAAAAATGTATGTATTTTTCAGAAAAAAAATAATATGTATTTATTATTATAATATTTATTAAAACAAACAATTATAATCTATACTAAATTTTTATAATGAATAAATAATTATCACTTGAATTTTAAAGTAATTAATTTAATGAAACATCATTAAAATTAAAATGACAATCAAGAATCTTAATGATCAAAAGAATGACGGTAGAAGTTTTCAAATAGTTGTAATGCTCGCCGATGTAGGCTATGTTTGACAAACTAGTTGATCAACTAGCTGCTAGCTAAAAAAATAATATATGTATTTATTATTATAATATTTATTAAAACAAATAATATAATCAATAAATAATTATCATCTGAATTTTAAAGTAATTAATTTAATGAAACATCATTAAAATTAAAATGACAATCAAGAATCTTAATGATCAGAAGAATGACGGTAGAAGTTTTCAAATAGTTGTAATGCTTGTCGATGTAGGCTATGTTTGGCAAAATAGCTGATAAGCTAGCTGTTGACTGATAAGCTAGCTGATGAAAAAGTCATGTTTGACAAAACTAGCTTATAAACATGTAAAATTACCAAAAAGGACATCTTTAAAAAAATTATCAATTACGATATTTAATTATATAATTAAAACAAATTTATAAAAATATAATATGTTAATTAATACAACCAATGTAGTAAAGAAAAATTAAATAATACAACATCTTAATTAAAAGAATTTAAAATTTATTATTACATATACACCATAAATTTTTAATTTGTTAAAACAAGTTTTAGAAAATAAATAAATTAACTTATGATTTTAAATAACCGTTACATATAATATGAAAAAACTAATCAAATAATACTTAAAAAGATAATAGTAGTTGGTAATTAACATTATAAAATATATAAAAATAATTTTTATGATTAACAATAACTCTAAATAATTAAAAATTAATATCAATATATAATTAAAATTTAATTTAATAATTTTCAGTTAATATTAATTAACTTTTATTAATTAATAATAATTAAATTTAAAAATTAATATTTATAATAATAATAGTTAGTAAATAATAATAAGGGGAAATATTGGAATATTCACAAAAAGTTACTGAAACGCTACTCCAAGTAGCGTTTCAAAAAGCTAGTTTATGGTCATCCAAACATGTACAAAAAAAAAGCTAGCTTATAAGTTAGCTTATTTTTGCCAAACAATGCCGTAATCATTCAAGTGGATAACATAGAAATAGGGGATGGTCTAGCATTTTTTACATTTCTTTATTTTTTTGGATCGGGAAATTTTATAAATATCACGTTACAAAGTACATAATATCACAATAAAAAATCCATATTTTACTTTTTACTAATTTTCATTATTAATAAAATAAATTAATTATCTAAATATAATTACAATGTGCAAACACAGAATAACTAAATTATAAACTTAATATAAAACATTATGTATTAAACAATTAATCATTATGTATAATTACAAGAGTTGAATAAAATATTAATATTTAATTTTAGAGGCTCATTCTATTGATCTTCAAATATAGAGGTCTATTTTATTGACCTCCAATTTTGTAGCATTTTAGTGTTGAGTTGGAGATGAAAACATCTCCATTTTTGTGTTTTACTGTTGGGTTGGAGATGATTTTATACAAGGATAGAAAATAAAATTTGTGAGTTTGTGAATGGTATTATGTAAGGTGATAACACCAATTGTTAGTGTATTTTCATACAACTTTCGGATTAGTTCAGCTTATTTCCAATTAAATGAAGCAAAACATTTACAGTTTAAATAGAGTTTTTCAGGAATTTCTCAAATTGTGTATTGAGATCGAGAGATAAAACTTGTGCTTTCTAGAGATAATTCTGTTGTTGCTCGAGAGAGAATAACAATTAAAATTAGTGATTGTGTATGCATTTTATTGGAATTACGTGATAACTTCAGCAACTGAAGTGTTCTATGTGAAAACCATTAAGATTCCAACTCCCAACTAATTTTTTCCTGATCAAGTTTCCAACTTTCGTTTTCTAATTGAAATCGTGGAAGACGTCTTGATAAAGTTCAGAAAATTTATTTTCCAGTTGATTTCTTAGTCCAATATGTGGTCTTAAGATGTTGAGGTGTCATTGATTTTGGGAACACCGTTCTTAACCACAAGCAAAACTTTGATAGATATGGAAGAAGGCATGATGACTTTCAGAGTTGGTAATGAAAAGGTAACCTTCCATGTTCTCAAAAGCATAGAAGATAGAAATGAACCGAAGGCGGAGCAAATTGGATCAGAAACTGGTAATCATGGAAAGCAGATGTGGGAAAAATCACGAAAAACTGTACGTGTGAGTGTTTCAATTTTGCAAGCGATACCGAGCCACATTGAGAGCCACACAGTCGTGCCATGACATTAAATAAAGCGCTAGGTGGAAAGTAACCCACCAGGTTTGTTCCTTTTTATTTTTGTATTTTGAATTCCTTTTTAGAGTTTTAGAGTTAGTTTGTGATTTTAATTGTTTATTTATTTATTTAGTTTTAATCGTCATTCATGGCCTCTCATAAATCTGGGTTTGTACGATAAGTTCCCCGAGAAAACCAAGATCAAACTCGGGCCTACATTTGCAAGTGTCGTGTGTCACTAGTTTCACGGTAGTTTAAACTAACGTGAAATTCTCGGTAAGGTTTTTTTTTTGGAAAGGGTTCCTGGGCCTTCGGCCCAGTACATCCCTGGCAAATACACCGACCGCAAAGTAATGCAGCCCTGAGATAATCCCCAGTGGCCACAAGTGTTAAGTGTGGGATTTGAACCCGGGCAAGCGCTATGAACTCCCCAGGCCTTACCACCACACCACAACCCTTGTGTTTTCTCGGTAAGCTTTGTATCCATCACGAGTTAAAGGTGTGTTTGGTATACAGATGTGGGGGAGGGGGGAGGGGGAGGGATGGAACAAAAATAAATGTAACAACCGGGTTTCTCCTTATAGTTATGAGAGTCTAGTGGCCAATTTGTGAAGAAGGAAAGTTTTAGTAAGGACCTATTTTGCAATTTAAAGGGGGGGGGGGGGTATAAAAGGGCACTTTTCCCTAGGGCAGCCTCCATTGTTCCCAAATCAGTGTTTTGAGTCCTGTGAGTGTGTGGCGGCGAGGAGAAGTAGAGAAGAAGGAGGCTCAGGTTGAAATTTCTAATTTGGTGCCAAGAAATTATCCAGGTAATCATCCCATTATCTTTTTCCAATTTATTCCAAGTTATATTTCTTTTGAGGATTAGAGGAAGAAACCTGTTGGGTTTCTTCGATTTCTTCACCTGGGAAATCCTCCTCGTAAGCATTTCTGAACCAAATGAACCAGAGTGTTTTGCCACTGTTCTAAGACCTGCGTGTGAACAGTGAGAAAAGAAACCAGGTCGGCGCAAAAGTCCAGTTTGCGCCATAGGCGCTGGCGCAATGTCCGGTTTGCGCCATAGGCGCTGGCGCAAATGTCCAGTTTGCGCCATAGGCGCTGGCGCAAATCTTTGGGTGGCGCAAACCTTGGTTGTTCCAGTGTTGGGCCGATCTGACAGTTGGGCCGCATGGTTGATTTGAGCTTAGGGTTGTTTTGGGTTAAAAAATTTAAGGCCTAGTATGAAGAGGATAATCCTGATTATTTATTTAAGTTAGGGTTAAGAGGAGAACGTAGAATCAGATATTGAGTTAAACCTAATAAATTTATAAATTAATTATTAGGTGAACGGTCGGTGCGAGACTCCAAGTCACGAAAAGAATTTGCTATCAGGTGAGTTCTCTCACTCCTTTTTATGACGTACTATTTTTACTGAATATGGTTCCTTTATCGAGCATGAATTAATTTATAAAAGTTATGCATGTTTTCATGATTTAGGTGTTTACTCGCAAATGAAAGATGTGTAAGGTTTTCATGAATATGATTTCAAATGTTTGTGTATGCTATGTGGAGTCGGTTGCACAGTGGGGTCAGGGTACCTTGGGATTTCTAATCCCTTGGGCATATGGAGGATTAGCTTATGGGTTGGAATTCGTTTTCTCCTACATGAAGGAACGGGGAGTCCACTTGGATTCCGGCGTAGACGAGAGGGTGCCCGTTAGGCCCCAATCGGAGTAGCTTATGCGATCCCTGAACCCTGTGCTTAACCTTGGATGAAGTTATGAGAAAGATGAACTCTAGATGATTGCATGTTATGTTTATGGGACGTTACAAATGGTATCAGAGCCTTAGTTTAAGGGATTTAGGTGACCAATAGGGCCTAAACTTAAACTGTAAGATGAGGAACACAGCCGAGACATAGGATTGCCTCTAGGAACGATCACTATAAATGCGCTAGGAAATAAGGTGCCAAGGACAAACGTGTAAGGTAAGTTTGGGATTACACCTGACCAGTGTAATTACGAACTTACAGGTACATGTGCGTGCTTAAACTACCTTATATAGCAAGATTATTGTGTCATGTCTAGCAAAGGTTAATTATTGTCTTCTTTCAGCGTTAGTGAAATGGCTTGGAGAACTTTGAGGAGTAGGTCGGCACCTGCTGTGCCAAGGAATCAAGACGAAGAGGTACTAGAGAATGGACCGGTGGAACCGGCAAGGGCAACTGTTACCCGTGGAAGGGGAAGAGGTAGGAGTCATGGTAGGGGTCGGGGAAGAACACCCCGCCGGGCCGCCACCCAAGTGGCCGGGGATGGGGGAAACCCGAACCTGAGAATGACTCGTGCAACTAGAAGAACGAGGAGTGTGGAAGCCCCAGTTCATCAAGAAGACTCTCTTCAGGAGAGTTCAGCTTCCGCAAGAAGGGTAACTCAGCCAAGGGGACGTGGTCGAGGCCACGGATCTACTTTTGTCACTCGAGAGAACCTAGCTGCTGAATTGGGTAAGATTCAAGAGACCTTGCAGGCTCTCCTCACCAAACAGAATGAGTCGGCTTCGGGAAGCAAAGAACCAAGTGAGAACCGAGAAAGCGTGGGACTGTCTAGTCCACTAGTGACCGGTGCTGGAAGTCACTTGAATTCAAACCCTCAAGTGATGAATGAGTTAGCAGCTAAGGGATGCAATTTCAAGGCCTTTGCCTCATGCAAGCCCCCTACTTTTAAGGGCGAATATGACCCTATCTTGGCAATGAAATGGGTGAAGGAAATGGAACTGGTGTTCGATACATGCAAGTGTGCTGATGAGGATAGAGTAATGTTTGCTCTGTCCATGTTGAAATCTGATGCAGTTTACTGGTGGGAGGCTGAGACTGGGGGGAAGGGTTCAGCAATGGCTAAGGGAATGTTGTGGGAAGCGTTTGTAGACAGGTTCAAAGCTCAGTTCTGCCCGCTCGCAGCAGTAAAAAGACTGGAAGAAGAGTTCTTGGGGTTGGATCAGGGAGGTATGACAGTGCGAGAGTATACTACAAATTTTATTGAGAAGTCTCGCTTTGCAGATTTGTATGTGCCAACCGAGGAACGCCGAGTGGAGCGTTTCATTCATGGGCTGAAAAGCAGTATCCGAGAACTAGTTCTGACAAGGAATCCCACCACCTTTCAGGCGGCCATTAACGCGGCCGAGATGATCGAAAAGGACAAGTTTCGTCAGACGACTGAGAAGAGTGGTGATAAACGCAAATGGGAAGGACCGGGTATTGACTCCAGGAAAGGGAAAGTGTTTCGACCAGACAATCGCGTCAGTAAAAATACCGTTGGAAAACCGTGTTCGAAGTGTAATAGGGTACACCGGGGTGAGTGCATGGCGGGTTCAAACTCGTGTTACCGTTGTGGTTTGCCTGGGCATATGTCAAAGGATTGTCGGAGTGGAGGGAAATCATGTTACGAATGTGGGGCTACTGGCCATATGCGTAACGAGTGCCCTCAGTTGAAGAAAGGGGGATCAGCCCCGTATAGTGAAAGGCAGAGTGGGAAAGTAAATGAGAAGGGAGCCGAGCCGACGCGTCCGAAGGGACGTGCGTTCCGCATGACTGCGGAGGAAGCGGAGGAAGTACTCGATGTGGTGGCAGGTACATTTCTAGTGAACTCTTTATGTTCCAAGGTGTTGTTTGATTCAAGAGCAAATCGCTCTTTTGTATCTCATGCTTTTATGAAATGTTTGGGGGTGAGGCCTAGACGTTTGGAGAGAGCACTAGAGGTGGAAACTGGCAATGACAATTGGGTGTTTGTTAAAGAGGTAGTAGAGGAGTGTGTCATAGATATAGACGGGAGGTTGGTGGCTATGAAGTTATATCCCATGGCAATGGGAGAGTTTGATGTAGTGTTGGGTATGGACTGGTTAGCCGCAAATGATGCGAATATCGTTTGCAACAAAAAGCTGATCAGGGTTCGATTACCTGATGGAGATACCGTAGTAATCTATGGGAATCGCCGGGATAGAACCACTAGCCTTATCTCCTTGATTAGGGCTACTAAGTGTTTGAGGAAGGGATGTCAAGGATTCATGGCGTACGTGTTGGACGCCAAGAAGGAAAAGTGTGGGGTGGGTGATGTGCGAGTGGTAAACGAGTACCCGGAAGTATTTCCGGACGACTTGACAAGTCTACCTCCGGATCGTCAGATCGAGTTCAGAATTGATTTGATCCCCGGAGCTGCACCTATCACCCGCGCACCGTATAGATTGGCGCCGTCCGAAATGAAGGAAATGATGACTCAGTTACAGGAGTTGTTAGACAAGGGATTCGTTAAACCGAGTACGTCTCCATGGGGAGCACCTGTGCTCTTCGTGAAGAAGAAGGACGGTACTATGCGAATGTGCATAGATTACCGAGAACTCAACAAGGTCACGATCAAGAACAAGTATCCGATACCGAGGATCGACGACCTGTTCGACCAGTTACAAGGAGCCGGTTACTTCTCTAAGATAGATCTGAGGTCAGGGTGTCACCAACTCAAAGTAAGGGAGGAGGATGTGCCGAATACTGCATTCAGGACCCGGTATGGACACTACGAATTCCTGGTGATGTCGTTCAGACTAACCAACGCCCCGACAGCATTCATGGACCTGATGAATTGGGTGTGCCAACCTTATTTAGATCAATTTGTGATAGTGTTCATAGATGACATACTGATTTTCTCAAAGTCGGAAGCAGAGCACGAAAGCCACCTTCGTACAATCCTCGAGCTATTGAAGCAAGAGAAGTTGTATGCGAAGTTTTCCAAGTGCGAGTTTTGGCTGAGAGAGGTGCAGTTTCTCGGGCACGTGGTGTCTGAGAAGGGGATCATGGTTGATCCGGCTAAGATTGAAGCAATCCGAGACTGGGAGCAACCCAAGAATCCGTCAGAAGTTCGAAGTTTCCTCGGACTGGCGGGGTACTACCGGAAGTTCATCAAGGACTTTTCGCGTATTGCCACGCCACTGACATCTTTAACGAAAAAGAATGTCAAGTTCGTCTGGTTAGAGAAACAGGAAGAAGAATTTCAGAAGTTGAAGGAGATGTTGAGCAGCGCTCCAGTGTTGTCACTACCGGACGGTTCAAACAATTTCGTGGTGTTCAGTGATGCATCAAAGCTCGGTTTGGGTTGCGTACTTATGCAACGAGGTAAGGTGATCGCCTATGCCTCTCGGCAGTTAAAGGATCACGAGACTCGTTATCCCACGCATGACTTAGAACTGGCAGCAGTGGTTTTCGCTTTGAAGATTTGGCGGCATTATCTGTATGGAACGAAGTGTCAGATCTTTACGGACCACAAGAGTTTATGTCATCTTTTTGATCAAAAGGAGTTGAATATGCGCCAAAGAAGGTGGATTGAATTATTGACCGACTACGACTGTAAGATCGAATATCATCCGGGTAAGGCCAACGTAGTGGCGGACGCCTTGAGTCGTAAGGAAAGGAATGAGATTTCCAGCATTGTGGCTTTGAGAGCCGAGGTGACGTTTAATTTGATTGCAGAGATAAAGAAATGTCAAGTTGAAGCGCTCGAAGCCGGAAATCTCAAGGAGGAAAGGATGGTAGGACAATTGTCCTCGTTAGAAGAAGATAGTCGAGGGGTGAAGTGTCTTAGTGGGAGGATCTGGATACCGAAACTCGAAGAGCTCCTAAGGTTGATACTAGAAGAGGCTCACAAGTCCAAGTACACAATTCACCCCGGAACTAACAAGATGTATGGAGATCTATGCCGAGACTATTGGTGGCCTGGAATGAAAAAGGACGTAGCTCAATTTGTGGAGACCTGCGTGACGTGTTCGCGTGTTAAAATTGAGCACCAACGACCGTACTGGAAGCTTCAGCCTTTAGAGATACCTATGTGAAAGTGGAATCAAATTACGATGGACTTCGTAACCCACTTGCCTAAGACTCCAAAGGGTTATGACGCCATATGGGTGATTGTGGACCGTCTCACAAAGTCGGCACACTTCTTGCCTATTCGGGAATCTTACTCGATGGAGCAATTAGCCAAGTTGTATATTGATGAAATTGTAACCCGTCATGGAGTGCCATCATCGATAGTATCTGACCGAGATAGCAGATTTACCTCCACGTTTTGGAGAAGTTTCCAAAGAGAAATGGGATCGCAGATTAAGATGAGTACCGCTTATCATCCTCAGACCGACGGCCAGAGCGAGAGGACGATTCAGACGTTGGAAGACATGTTAAGAGCATGTGCTTTAGATTTCCAATGTTCATGGGAAAAGCATCTACCCTTGATCGAGTTCGCGTACAATAACAGCTATCACTCGAGCATCAAGGCAGCGTCGTTTGAGGCACTCTATGGTAGAAAATGTCGGACACCGTTGTGCTGGAACGAAGTGGGCGAAAGACAGTTGGCCGGACCGGAGTTGGTACAACTGACTTCCGACAAGATAGTTCAGGTACGTGAAAGGCTGAAGGTCTCTCGCGACCGACAAAAGAGTTATGCGGATAAGAGACAGAAAGACATAGAGTTCCAAGTCGAAGATTTTGTTTTGTTAAAGGTGTCCCCGTGGAAAGGAGTTGTACGGTTTGGGAAACGTGGGAAATTAAGCCAACGTTACATCGGACTTTTCAAGATTATAGAACGAATTGGGGAAGTGGCGTATAGACTGGATTTACCAGAAGAGTTGCAAGGCATTCATAATGCGTTTCATGTGTCAGATCTAAGGAAGTGTTTAGCCGACGTGACCAAAGAGGTGCCGTTAAAAGACATAAAGGTAGACGAGAAATTGAATTTCGTAGAAGAACCCGTGGCCATTTCGGATTATAAAGTGAGGAAGTCACGGAACAAAGAGACCAAGCTAGTAAAGGTTCAATGGCGGCACCATAAGGGTCCAGAGGCGACCTGGGAGTTGGAGTCGGAGATGAAATCTAGATACCCACATCTTTTCCAATAAGGAATTGCGGGGACGGAATTCTTTTAAGAGGGGAGTGTTGTAACAACCGGGTTTCTCCTTATAGTTATGAGAGTCTAGTGCCAATTTGTGAAGAAGGAAAGTTTTAGTAAGGACCTATTTTGCAATTTAAGGGGGGTATAAAAGGGCACTTTTCCCTAGGGCAGACTCCATTGTTCCCAAATCAGTGTTTTGAGTCCTGTGAGTGTGTGGCGGCGAGGAGAAGTAGAGAAGAAGGAGGCTCAGGTTGAAATTTATAATTTGGTGCCAAGAAATTATCCAGGTAATCATCCCATTATCTTTTTCCAATTTATTCCAAGTTATATTTCTTTTGAGGATTAGAGGAAGAAACCTGTTGGGTTTCTTCGATTTCTTCACCTGGGAAATCCTCCTCGTAAGCATTTTTATTCCTTTTGGAGTTTTGGACTTGGTGAACCGATCGAAGGGTTAATAGGAGGATCAAATGTATGGGTAGAGTGATGGATGAACTCGCAGGTTCGTCTAATCTAATTAATGGCAGAAGTGGGTAAAATTCTTATTATCAAATCTCTGGTTAGGAAATGTTATGGAAGAAATTAAGTTGAGTTTAATGTTAGTGATCATGGGTAAATGTTTGATGAAGAGTTAGTTTAGCATTTGAACCAAATGAACCAGAGTGTTTTGCCCCTGTTCTAAGACCTGCGTATGAACAGTGAGAAAAGAAACCAGGTCGGCGCTAAAGTCCAGTTTACGCCATAGGCGCTGGCGCAATGTCCGGTTTGCGCCATAGGCGCTGGCGCAAATGTCCAGTTTGCGCCATAGGCGCTGGCGCAAATCTTTGGGTGGCGCAAACCTTGGTTGTTCCAGTGTTGGGCCGATCTGACAGTTGGGCCGCATGGTTGATTTGAGCTTAGGGTTGTTTTGGGTTAAAAGATTTAAGGCCTAGTATGAAGAGGATAATCCTGATTATTTATTTAAGTTAGGGTTAAGAGGAGAACGTAGAATCAGATATTGAGTTAAACCTAATAAATTTATAAATTAATTATTAGGTGAACGGTCGGTGCGAGACTCCAAGTCACGAAAAGAATTTGCTATCAGGTGAGTTCTCTCACTCCTTTTTATGACGTACTATTTTTACTGAATATGGTTCCTTTATCGAGCATGAATTAATTTATAAAATTTATGCATGTTTTCATGATTTACGTGTTTACTCGCAAATGAAAGATGTGTAAGGTTTTCATGAATATGATTTCAAATGTTTGTGTATGCTATGTGGAGTCGGTTGCACAGTGGGGTCAGGGTACCTTGGGATTTCTAATCCCTTGGGCATATGGAGGATTAGCTTGTGGGTTGGAATTCGTTTTCTCCTACATGAAGGAACGGGGAGTCCACTTGGATTCCGGCGTAGAAGAGAGGGTGCTCGTTAGGCCCCAATCGGAGTAGCTTATGCGATCCCTGAACCCTGTGTTTAAACTTGGATGAAGTTATGAGAAAGATGTGAAATTATTTTCTTTATGAAATGACCTTTATACTGTGATAAATGTTTATGGAGGGAATTCACTAGACCTTTTGGTCTAACCCTCGCTTTTCAAAAACTAAACCATTTTCAGGTAAGCGTACAGTGGGCTATACTAGTAACAATTATATGGAGACGAGAAAGATGTGGAGCTCTTAGCGACTCCAATATTATGAAAGATGACTATAGATAGAATCTCGGTTGTGGACGTAGAGTCTTCCGCTGTCAAATTTTTATTCAGATCACTTTATGGATGATGTAAAGACAAGGTAATTATGTAATTTGAATGCTTACTTTCTAGATGATTGCATGTTATGTTTATGGGACGTTACAATAAATAGTCCCATGTTTGGCATGTCATGAGACAAAAATGAGGTTGGACAACATGGGACAAAAACTTAATTTCATGGGACTATTCTTGAGATTTTTTGTTCCACCAAAAAAGATGGAACAAATGGGACAAACCATAAAATGACCATGTTACCCTGTAACCCCAACCTTTCTCTCTAAACCATCGATGCATAGGTCGGAGTCGTGACCCCTTCCCATCTCTGTCCACCATCTATGGCTCTAGCCAATACCTATCTCTGACCATCTTTTTTCTAACCAATCCCCTCATTTTAACCCAGATTTACATTCTCCAAATAATCTAAATAAAACAAATGGATTTCAATAAGTATGAATATGGGTTCTCTTTTAAAACAAGAAAAAACAAGGAAAGGGAAGAAGGTGTTGGGACTAGTGATGGTGATCTCGGTGGCGGTTTTGAACAAGAAAATACGAGAAAGGAGAAAGGTGCAGGGAGTAGTGTTGGTGATCTTGGTGGCAATTTTGAACAAGAAAAAACGACAAAGGGGAAGCACCAGAACGAAGGTGAAGATGTTGGTGTTGGGTAAAACCATATTGATCAAGCGGTGGAAGGTGAGGAGATTTGGAAAAACACACGAAGGCTTTAAAGAGAAAGGTGAAGGGTGTTGGTGTTGGTTTTGGTGATCTTTAGTGAGGAGGGTTACAAGTATGGAGAGAGAGAGAGAGAGAGAGGGTATTTTAGGTTAACTTAGTAAAATAATATATAAATAATATATTTTTGAGTTTTTTTTTAATAATTGAAGGATGGATGAAAAATCAAAAATATAAATAAATATCATAATTGAATATATATTGTTAATTCTGTATGACAATTAATAAAATTTCAAGGGTAATTTGGTTATTTTAACCGTTTAGTCTAGTCTAGTTTAGTTGCACCAAACGTAGGACAAACTATTAGTTTAGTTTTATGCAGTCCCGTCCTATCCCATTTCATCCGGTCTGTATACCAAACGCTACTTAAAGGAGCTCAAGCGACTTTGTCGCTAGTTCGCTGAAGGGTTAACCTTCGCCAAAGTTTTGGTGGTTGTTGCCCCTTTCTCGACCCAACAACCATTTGGGCGACAAAAACTAGCACAATTATCTCCTTAGCCACTGGTTCATCAAGGGTGACTTACGGGAGTCAGACGACTTTAGCGCCAGTTTCGTGAACCAAAACTAGCACAGAACTCGCTTTAGGGACTGCCATATCAAGATTGTTTAGGGCGAGTTTGACGCCAGTTTCACGAAGACCGAACCAAAACGAAAGTCGCTTTGGCCTCTACCTTGTCACGCACCACATCAAGCTTTCAGGTGACTTGTTGCTGGTTTCACAAGCATAAAGTGGCGCCAAACTAGCGTTGGACGCTGCCAAGCCACGAGCTAAAGGCTTCTCGGGCGAGTTTCAAGTGAGTTCACAAACCCTAAACTGGCGCCAAACGAGCCCTAACTAGGGTTTATATAGCTTCTTTGGCCGATCTTTTCCCTGATTTGCACTCATGATTCTCACAAATCGGTCTCCAAACACGCGACTTCTCCTAGGGTTTTGCTTTTCACTTCAATCTCTATCTCCTCCACCAAATCATCTCATTTTCATCAAAGGTATGTATTATACTTTGAATTTCTATTTAATTTCACAAATGTGAGTCAGATTTGGGTGAAAGTTTGGATTCTCTCACTTCAGGTTTATGTGTAAATGTGAGAAATCAATTGGAGTTCCTTGTAGGGAATGAAACTTTGTGCAAATATTAACCTTATCACTTGATCTTTGTTGATATTCATCCTATGCAATTAGATTTGGGTTTTCTCAACCTAGAGTTTATATGTTCAAATGGATGAAATGTCAAGTTTTCTTGGTGATTGTTCATGTATGTGATAAATGATAAGTCTCTATGATGAATGTGAGCTAAATGTTAATTTCATCATAACATCTTAGAGTTTTCATTGTTCATAACATACAACTTTTTGTGGCTTATGTGAGTGTCATAAGAATGGGAATTCTATTGTCTAAAGGTATTGTGCTTACATAACTTGTTTATTATTGACACATATAAACCTTGAGGCTCTTTTTGTGTGACTTTGCAGTGGTGGGTAACAAATTGGGTCTATTCATAAAAAAGAGTATTCTGTTGTAATATATAGACATCTAATGGGACAAGCACATATACATTATAAGATGTTGTGATGAACATGATTTGTAGACAATACCAAGCGAGGTTTAAACCTAGGTTTGGGGTTGTGGGCTCTTTATGTAGACTGGTGTGCATCATCCTCCCACCTAGACCACAGTCTAGGTTTCGGGTGGTGTCCAACCAATTTATTATGCTTTGTTTTAATCGAGCGTTGACTATGTTGTTGTGCATGCTAAGCATTTTTACACACCTTACTTCACAACTAGATGGAATTTCCTAATATTGAACCCCAGTGGAAATCAAACTTATACTCTATTCAAACCTATGTTTCGACATAGGTTTGAGGTCGTTGCATCTCGACCCATCATAAGGATAAGGAGAAAATTGAAACCAAGGCCATGGCCTAGGTTTGGGATTACCAAATTTTTCCAAGCTAAATTTCACATTCCTTCTGGATTTCAGGAATGGGCAGAGCTAAAGCCACCAATACCACACCGAGATGCCTGGACTATGACAGACTCACACCTCTGCAAAAGGCATGGCTACGTCAAGGACCAAACCCGACATTACAGGAAAGGAGAGACTAGCTTTGTTTTCTTTGTTTGTCTTGTTGATCATATCACTACATTTACTTTCACGATATCCAAATGACTATACCAAATACTCGTATATGTTACCTTAGCGCACATATTTTAGTTGTTTATCATGGTTGTCATCTATGTCACTTTTCTACACACCTATTCACATCGGGCTCAAAACCAAGCTAACACATATGGACAATGTGTCGGTAAGGTTTGGGGTTGTAGACCCGGGTATACTTATCGCTGCATTACTTGTGTCAGAATATACAAAAAAATAGGACTATAGACATCGGAATTCATGAAAATCTTAGGTGCTAAAACATTTATATTGTTTTGAGAATCTGAGAACGGATATATGGTCTAGAGAGTAACCAAGAAATTGCATGATTATGGGACATTAGTGGAGACCACCGGTGAGAATTATTTTTGAACCTAACATCCACCTAATCATTTTTTAGGGAATTACATACTTTTGTCTTATACGTATACTTTTAACTCTTTTTTGTGATTATAGCATGATCTCAATATAATATTGCATTGATTAGCAATGACGTCCATAGAGATATTGAGTGAATGTATTGTCTACCTAATTTATGGACCTTAAGACATGATTTCAGGTACTGTGTGTTAAGTAATTTTGATTTCAACTTACGAATCCCTCTAATGTGTGCACCCAAGCCCATTTGCAGCCATACTGAAAAAAAAATCATTTCATAACCCACTACTAGACCCCATCCTAAATACTAGCCAACCCTTATTCGAAGATGTGTCACTTATGAATGTTTAGTAAAGATAACGATAGCGGGTATGAAAAGAAAAAAAAAGGATGTGAAATAGAAAATTAGACCTAATGGGTCAAGTAGCTACAAAAAGGGCCAGTTTGACCAAGTAGTCAAATAAAGCAAAAGAAGTAGCAAGGTGGAAAATTCAACCAAGGGTGTGAAAATGGAAATACAGCAAAAAAGGCAGCAGAAACATGGAGCAAATGTGGATTGTTCCTAGAAATGACACATCTAGGATTTTGATCCATAATAACCTTCGTTTCTCAACCACTAACCTAAACCCCATTACAAAGACTTGGATGATCTTTCGTAAAGTGTAAGAACGGTAGACTGAATTTTACTAATATCCCTGGCCTTGTTGTTTGATTCCTCATGAGATCACTTCGAATTACAATTGTGCGCATGTTGTTCATGCTACATCTTGTGATTTTCTTGCCCATGAACTCTAAATACATGAATAACATGTGTGACGGCCTAGGATTCAATTGTAACGAGAGTATTCCGTGAGGTAGGGTCGAGGTGAAATCCTCCCTAAAAGTGTGATAGAGTAATTACTTTCAGTACAGTGTCACTGTTATTAGTTCGATCTTCAATGTTTATGTTTCTATTACCTTTGGTGAGATTGAATTTCGGTCGTCTCGTCCTTGCACATCATGATTTTCTTGACACGATAATAGTATCCGCTAAGTACAACCGTTGGTCCGTTTTGCATATTAAGCCGTCTTACTTTTCTTTGATGTTAATTTTCTTGAGTACAAGCAAAACTTGGTTTCGGGTTTTGATAACACCAATTGTTGGTGTTATTTCATACCACTTTTTAATTAGTTTTGCTTATTTCCAAGTAAATGAAGCGAGAATTTTATAGTTTAAATCGAGTTTTTCAGGAATTGTCTTTATCATGTAAAGCCCAAGGAAGTGTAAGAAAATGGAAGAGAATCCAAGCGGAAAATATCATAAAAACTCTCAAGAGTTAGGAGTGATGATTGTCCATTAAAGAAGTGTGTTAACTTTTTGCCCATAACGATAGCCGGGACGACTTTGAGGCCAGTTTGTTGCTAGTTGCTGATTCACGTGAGTTGGGATATCGGCCGAGTTTCATGCTAGTTTAAACTAGCGTGAAACTAGAATGAACCTGCTGGAACGATTTTTAACCTTGTTTCACTTAGGGTTTACATTCATTATTGATTCTATCATATAGACGACAATAAGAGGCGAATTTGGGGCAACATTTTCATAAAGGAAGTAACGGATTGAATGAAGGAAACGATTGAGAAGCAATTTTGAAGCCGATTCTTGTATGTTCTTTGTGGTAATGCAAATCAATGGGAGTTTTTATGAATTTAGATTTTTGTTGAGAGACCATTGTTTGGATTTATTTAAACTTTTATTGTTTTGCTTTTTAATAACCCTAACATGAACTAATCTTTATATATTGGGGGTTGGATTACTTTTGGTTTGTAAGCATATGAATTCATAAAGTTGTGATTTTTATTTGATTTTTCAATTAATGAAGCATATGACTTAGTGTTTAATGCATTTGTAAGTCTGGTCGTCTTTCGATTGATTTGATTGTTGTAAGTTGATTTCGAGATAAATAACTTATGCGATTTATTTTTCAATTAATCGTGTGTTGAGATCGAGAGCTAAAACCTACGTGTAACACCCCGAATTTTGTCGGTAAGCAAATCAACCTTATGCGATTTATTTTTACTCCTAACTTAAGGATTTAGACCCCACTACCATGTGAGAGGACTTTTCGCAAGATAAGGTTTTATGAGAAATGCCAAGTATTATTATTTAAGATGTGGAGACTTAGTTTTGGGAACACTTTAAGCTTTTCGGACAAGGAAACTGATTTTTGGTATAACTGGACGTCCGCTTGAGACACAAGTCGGACGTCCGTGCTCGTGTGGAGATCCGCGCCTTTCCGCGGAAGCAACAGAGTTTTTGGGTGACTTGCGTTTGGCTTAAGGCCAGACGTCCGCTTATGACCCCATGCGGACGTCCGCGAAATGTCTGACGGGAAATTTTGGTTTTTTTTGGCATTTAAAGCTCCCTTTCTCTCTCACTTTACCACTTCACTCAAACTCGATTTCTCACACTCTTAGGGTGCGATTTTCACCTACAAAGGTCTCCTTCCATTTGATTTCAAGAATCAAACTCATTTATGATCCTTGGTACTTGGATCTAACCCCACCTACATCCTAGTTCAAGCATTGAAGAAGGTTAAGCAAACATCAAGAGTTAAAAGCTTCAAGTCTTTACCTCCTATTTCTAGGGTTTTGTTCTAGCTATGGTTTTCTCTTTCCAAACCCTTTAGTGAGTTACTTGTTCATCTTTTCTACATTAAAATGCTCATTACTTGTGTAAATCATATTTGTTGAACATTTGGGGGTCATTAATCCTCTCATACCTACTAATTGATGTACCTGAGATGCATTTCCTCTGGCTCCCGAATTGGGTCTTTAAAGATTTTGATCAAATGAGTGTTCCTATTTTTCACTAACATTTACATAAATAGGATATATTCCAAATATTTGAGATCAAACGGGTGAAATAGGGATTTTCCCTAAAATGAGTGTTTGGGATTTTATTGATTTATGAAAGGGTGTGTTTTGGGAAGAAACTTAAGGGATGGATGATAAACTTATTTTGCATACGTGTTGATACTTGAATGTCTTGACGATGGTACATGTGTAAACGGAACGATACCATACTATGTCTCGTTGTAGTTTCTAAATTTTATATGATCATATTGTGGAGTTTAATTTCTATTTCCTTGTGCACGAGGATTTTAGACCATATCGATTACATGCTCATACTTGTTGGCCATCTTGGGCCACTAGCAAGTAGGAAATAAAGGACATTGAAGTCCTTGAGGTGTAACTAGCGTCTAGATTAGGTAGGCAATAATGTCCCATAAGTCCTTGAGGTGTAACTCGACGGAGTAGGCAATAAAGGCATGTGATGGTTCGAGGCTGTGATGTCTTGATGGCATGGGAACTAGAACCGGGACATGAGGTGTAACCCAATAACATCATACGTGGCTCCACTCACGTGTTCTTGTCACCCAGATGGAAACGGATCCACCCCCCCCCCCCCCCCCCCGTATTTCAAAATATATATTTCTTGTGTTATGTTCAGTTGTAGACTATCATGGCAAAAATTGAGATTTGGTAAATTGGTATCAATTGGAGTCGGTAACCTTTGTTTTTATGATATTGTTACTATATTTGTAAATTGTGGCTTTTATAAGATCTCACTAGACTTTCGGTCTAACACTTATTGTTGTATGAATGTGGATTACTAGTCCCACTAGCGGTGCGTCTAGGACGTGATGGTTGGCCGGTCGTGCATGTAGGAGCACTTGAAGTGTCGGGCTTTTTGGGGAACTTTTGAGAAGAGATATTTTTGGAGATATAGCGACACCCATGTTAATCTAGTTTAAATCGTTTCTGGATTAAGTAGGTTGTTTTGTTTTATATCTCAATATTTGATACTTTGGAATTGTACAAACTATCCCGAATTTTATGGGTTTTAGTTAGCGTATTTAGAAGCTTTATGTCTACCCGTTTTCCGGAATTTCCCTATATATTTGTGTTAAATTTTAGGGTGTTACAAGTTGGTATTAGAGATCTAGTTTAAGTGAACTAGGTATGTAAGAATGATGCCTAGACTTAAACTTAAGCGAATAAGTTATTAATTGTGAGAATTGGATAGAACTATTAAGATGGGACGGTCTTAGAGTCGACGGAAATTACACCATTGAGAATTATGAAAGTGGTAACGAGAATTCTTATGTGTAGTATCTTCATAATTCCAATTAGCTACTGCTATTATGAATATATTGTTACGCGAGCATGCTTGAATTACTATGATTATGATGATCGATGAATGTATTAGTACGTTTCCTTATGTATTAATCTTGTATAGCCTATTTCTTATCTCCATTCTCGATTATGTGACAAACTGAAATGGTAAATACTCGAAGTTGAGTGCAATCCTCACCGGAAGGCCACTTCGTGACTGAATCCATGGCCGATCAACCGAATGAAACTGCGACGGTTGCGCCTCCTTCACTCCCGCCTCTCTTGGTTGGGAGAGTGGAACACATACCGCGGAGTAATATTGCCTCCACCGACCCTCTTCTGGCGAAGGTAACTCCTCAGACGCAAATGTTGGACATGATGAGAACCATGAATGAGACCATGGTAAAACAGCAGGAATAGTTTATGAAGCTACTGGAAGATAGGGACGTTAACCACAGCAGGCATGCAAATCAAGGGGAGTTTTTACGAATTCAGATTTTTGTCGAGAGACCATTGTTTGGATTTATGAATACTTTGATTGTTTTGCTTTTTAATAACCCCAACGTGAACTACTCTTTAGATATTGGGGGTTGGATTACTTTTGGTTTGTAAGCATATGAATTCATATAGTTGTGATTTTTATTTGGTTTTTCAATTAGTGAAGCATATGACTTGGTGTTTAATGCATTTGTAAGTCTGACCATCTTTCGATTCATTTGAATGTTGTAAGTTAATTTCGAGATAAATAACTTATAGTTAGATTTATGATTTATAAGCCTAAGGTGAAAACTTGGATAGAGATATACTAATTAAACCTTGGTACTATTTTGCAATCTTATTCTTAATTAATTTCTCAAATCATGTGTTGAAATCGAGAGATAAAACTTAAGTTTTCTAGAGATAATTTTGTTGTTGCTCAAGAGATAATAACAATTAAAATTAGTGATTGTGTATTCATTTAATTGGAACTATCTGATAACTTTTGCAACTAATGTGTTCTATGTGAAAACCATTAGGATTCCAACTCCCAACTATTTTCCAACTTTTGTTTTCTAACTTCATTCAAGAGTTTCATTAGTTTAATTAGTTAATCACTTATTCATTCAAATAACCAAATTTGGCCGTCTAGTTAATAGTGATTGTAGTCATTGTGATACTCAGTCTCTAGTTCCCTTGGTTCGATACTCGTACTTTCGTACGTATTACTTGATTTGATACCATACATTCTTCGTTAGATTTAGGAGGGGGGGGGGGTGTAAACCCATCTATCATAATACCATCCCCAACCCAACACTAAAAACACAAAATTGAAGGTCTTTTTATCTGCAATCCAACACCAAAACACTAAAAAGATGAAGGTCAATAAAGTAGGACTTTAAAATCAAATATTAATATTTTATTCAACTTTTTTAATTTTATATATATAGGTTAATAGTTTAATACAAGTAATTAAGTCATGTTTTGTATTAAATTTGTAGTTTAGTTATTTAAATTGTAAATTATATTTAAATAATTAATTTGCAATATTTAATAATTAAAAACTGTTATTTTAATTTTTTCGATGTTTAATTAAAGCAATTATTTTAAAATTCAGGTGACAATTATTTGTTGATTATAAATGTTTAGTATATATTATAACCGTTATGTTTTAATGAAATAGTATAATAGTACATACGTATGTTATTTTATTATTATAATATTAAAAATGTTTTTAGTGTGTTTTAGTATGTGAGCTTATTTTTTTTTGAAGCAAAAATGATATTAATGATCTCTAAACGAGCAAGTAATGTTCATAGGAGAAACAAGAAAACTCAGCAAGACATTATAAATCATGGGACAAGAAGAGAAACGGGAATTCTGCACCAACGTGTGAGCAACCACATTAGCTTGGCGCCTAGCAAAGAAGACAAAGTAAGAGTCTTGTTGTAACAACCCAAAACATTAACAGGCAAGACATGGATAAAATTCCCAAAATCGGGTCCCAATTACATAAGATAAAATTGTCATTAACTGAACAATATAGTCTGAACTATTCAAAAATTGGCAGCGGAAGACATTTTATCCACAGCCGAGACTTTCTATCTACGCGATCCGTCAAAACTATAGGGCTTCGTGCTAATGATTCCAACTCCTAGCTCAAGTCGTCTCCTTACCCTTGCTTGAAGCACCACTAGCGCGCTTCCCTGAAAATGGTTTAGTTTTGAAAGTGAGGGTTAGACCAAACGGTCTAGTGAATTCCCGCCGAAAACAAACTTTAATTACGAAATAAAAATCACTTCATTACTAAATCATACATGTCACCATATAGCATCACACAAGGGTACTTGCACAGTGTTCAAGGATCGCACCAACCGAAACCACGATCGGGGCCCAAGCAGACTCCCCTATCGCCTCATATCGGGGCCCAAGCAGACTCCCCATTACCCGCTTAAGGAGGAAACGAATTCCACCCGACTCCACAAAGCATATACACACAGCCAGCAATAAATCACAATGCGTGTAATCTCTATAAACAGTTCCGTAAGATTGAATAAGTCTTGTTAAGAAAACATACTTTCATAAAGATTTATCAAACTTGTGAATAATTGTACTCATAAACATACCATGATCAGTTAAAAGGAATTAACATTTCATTTCACGTAAAAAGGTTAAGGGAACTCACTTGTATGGTGTGATTTCCTAAGTAAGCACTTCTCCTCCGGACACTCCAAAATGAACCCGACACCTAAGGTACAACAACTACTTAAACCAATAAGTACCCGGAACCAAAACCTATACCTGACACAACTGCAACCCCGAACTTTGACTATTCTGGACTCTACTGTCCGGAAACCATTATCCGGAAAATCAAACCCGGATTCCACTACCCGGAAACCAAATACCGGAACCCAATCGAAAGCCGACTCCGGAACCTTTTCTGGATTCCAGACTCCAACTTCGGATACCGATCCCGGAACTAAATTCCGGATTCCGGACCCCAACTCCGGATACCGATCCCGGAACTCAATTCCGGATTCCGGACCCCAACTCCGGATACCGATAATCAACAAGTCCGGAAAACCCTCTTTTCCGGGTAAAGTGAGATCAAGTCTAACGCGCTGCAACCCAAAACTTCCCAACTTGATTCATTTGCGATAAAAATCCCAAACCCAGTTAGATACACCCCCAAACTTGCATTTCCAATCAAAATCTTTCGTTTTTGCTCATTGTCTTTTGGCCTGTCTTGACTCTTTCTTAGTCCAAAATTCAAGAAAACATTGCTACCCTCTTATGAAGAAAAGCACAGTGAAAATAGGTGGTGTTTATCGGTTCTCATAGCCCAAATCACACATACCATGGATATTACACACCAAAATAGAAAGAAGGTTTTAAGATTTTACCTCAGGCGATGACCCTCTTAGCCGATTTGTCCACTTCTTCCTCTCGATTCTTTTTCTCAGCCGCCAAGACACCAAAATCAGGAATGATGGAATAAAATGAGGGAACCTAGGGATTTTCTCCCTTAAATATCTTTCATTAATTGCCAATTAGTCCCTCCTCATCTTTTCCTTTATTATACTTTGGCAACCAGACTTCCAAACATTTCATAGAAAACCTGGTTGTTACAACACTCCCCCTTAAACGAATTCCGTCCCCGAAATTCCTTGATGGAAAAGATGCGGGTACTTCGCCCTCATCTCCGACTCCAATTCCCAAGTTACCTCTTGACCTTTATGATATCGCCATTGAACCTTTACAAGACTGATCTCCGTGTTCCTCAATTTCCTCACCTTAGAGTCTGAAATGGTATCGGGTTCTTCTACAAAATTTAGCTTTTCGTCTACCTTTACGTCCTTCAGCGACACGGCCTTGTCCACATCCGCCAGACACTTCCTCAGATTTGAGATGTGAAACACATTGTGTATACCCCGTAGCTCTTCGGGCAGGTCCAATCTATAAGTCACTTCCCCAATTCGTTCCGTGATTTCAAACGGCCCGATGTAACGCGGGCTCAACTTTCCCCTTTTTCCGAAGCGTAAAACTCCCTTCCATGGAGATACCCTTAACAACACCTTCTCCCCGACCTGAAACTCTATGTCTTTCCTCCTCTTGTCCGCGTAACACTTTTGTCGATCCCGAGCCACCTTTAACCTCTCCCGCACCTGAACTATCTTGTCCGAGGTCAGTTGCACAATTTCTGGCCCAACCAACTGTCTTTCTCCCACCTCATTCCAACACAAAGGTGTTCGACATTTCCTACCATAGAGTGCCTCATACGGTGCTGCCTTGATGCTCGAGTGATAGCTGTTGTTGTAAGCGAACTCGTTTTGCGGTAAGTGTTTCTCCCATGAGCCTTGAAAGTCCAGGGCGCATGCCCTTAACATATCTTCCAGCGTTTGGATCGTCCGCTCGCTCTGACCGTCGGTCTGAGGATGATACACGGTACTCATCTTGATTTGCGACCCCATTTCCCATTGGAATCTCCTCCAAAACGCAGAGGTAAACCTTCTATCTCGGTCTGATACTATTGACGACGGTACACCATGACGGGTTACCACCTCATCGATGTACAACTTTGCTAGCCTTTCTAACGAGTAAGTTTCCTTTATGGGTAAAAAGTGCGCCGATTTCGTAAGCCGATCCACGATCACCCATATTTTGTCATAGCCCTTTGGGGTCTTAGGCAAGTGGGTTACGAAGTCCATCGTAATCTGATCCCACTTCCACATAGATATCTCTAATGACTGAAGTTTTCCATAAGGTCGTTGATGTTCGATCTTTACTCGAGAACATGTCACACATCTTTCTACAAAATGGGCTATATCCTTCTTCATCCCAGGCCACCAGTAATCTTGACATAGATCCCCGTACATTTTATTAGTTCCTGGATGGATCGAATACTTTGATTTGTGCGCTTCCTCCAAAATCACTTTCCAAAGCTCCCCAAGTTTCGGGACCCAGATCCTCCTGCTGAGACACTTCATCCCTCGACTATCTTCCACTAACGATGTTGTTTGTCCTACCATCCTTTCTTTCTTGAGGTTTTCAGTTGCGAGCGCTTCAGCTTGACATTTCTTTATCTCGGCTAACAAATTAAACGTCACCTCGGTCCTCATGGCCACAATTCTGGGAGTCTCGCTCCTCTCCTTTCGACTCAAAGCGTCAGCCACTACGTTTGCCTTTCCTGGATGATACTCAATCTTGCAGTCGTAACCTGTCAACAACTCGATCCACCTTCTTTGGCGCGTATTCAACTCTTTTTGATCAAAGAGGTGGCACAAAGTTTTATGATCCGTGCAGATCTGACACTTCGTCCCATAGAGGTAATGCCGCCAATCTTCATAGCGAAAACCACGGCCGCCAACTCCATATCATGAGTGGGGTACCGAACCTCGTGATCCTTCAACTGCCGGGAGGCATATGCGATCACCTTTCCACGTTGCATTAGTCCACAACCCACTCCTAGCTTTGACACGTCATTATAAACCACGAAGTCGTCTGAACCATCTGGTAATGACAACACCGGCGCGCTACTTAGCATATCCTTCAGCTTCAGAAAGGCTTCTTCTCGAGCCTCTGACCAGGCGAACTTAACACTCTTCTTGGTCAAAGAAGTCAATGGCGTGGCGATACGCGAAAAGTCTTTAATGAACTTTCGATAGTATCCCGCCAATCCGAGGAAACTTCGAACTTCTGGCGGATTCTTAGGCCGCTCCCAATCTCGGATGGCCTCAATCTTAGACATGTCTACTATTATCCCCTTCCTAGACACCACGTGTCCGAGGAACTGCACTTCCCTCAACCAGAATTCGCACTTGGAGAACTTCGCATACAGTTTCTCTTGCTTCAACAACTCTAGAATCTCCCGAAGATGGCCTTCGTGCTCCTTTTCGGATCTTGAAAACACCAAGATGTCGTCTATAAACACGATCACGAATTTGTCCAAATAGGGTTGGCACACCCGGTTCATCAGGTCTATAAAAGACGTCGGGGCATTTGTTAGGCTGAATGGCATCACCAAGAACTCGTAGTGTAACACCCTAAAATTTAGAGTAAATTTAAACTTGAATTATTGCGGAATTAATACTTAAAATGACATAGACAAATCACCCAAAAAGGGGAAGTAATATTGTGGCGTTTACATTACAATTAATCGAACAGGATAAATCCAACAACCTACTAATCTAGATTGAGCAAAGTTAAGATTATATACGGGTGTTGCTATCTCGCTCTCAAAAGTATATTAAGCTATACACCAAAAGTTCGCCTCTATGTCCATCCAAAAATGCTACTGCCACATCCAGACTCTACTCTCAAGCCCGAGGAGCCCCACCACTAGAATGACCTGCTATACATGACATTTTAAGAAAAAGTGTTTGGCTAAAGCCTAGTGAGAGCAATCAATTATAAGTAAGAAATAAAAGTCATTATTAAATGAGCAATGAGTATGGTATTATAATCATAACGGAACACCTCGGATACCCAATACCTTTAAAGTAGCGGGGAAGACCCGCTTACCAAACGCAAGCGACGGGACATAATAGAAAACCACTTGACGAGTTAGTAAAATCAAACACTTAATAAAACACATAACGGATGCCGGGTGTGGCCACTTAAAACCACACCCAATGTAGGGCAACATCCTTAATGTATTCGCATGTAGGACTTATACCATACCGTCGATGCCTAGCCATGTCGCGATGTGGAAAACTAGCATCCTAACATCGGCGTAAAACTCTAGTGCCTATGGATCCATTACACTCAACACTTCATAACAACAATTTCTCATATATTTATATATACATATATATATATATATATATATATATATATATCAATATACATGCTCAAGTATACATATACGTAGTCAAATTTTCCCATCACATATTATTATTCCACATAATTTCCCAAGCACCACTTTTACCACCTACGGGTTCATTTTACCAAGTGTATTGTCCAAATCCCACCAAGATTTCCAAAACCCTAATTTTACATCATAAAGTGAAATTTTGCAAATTTGATTAAACTTCCAAGTTAAGATCAAGTAAGCCATAAGAAGACAAGATATGATCACCATTTCTCCTTACAACAAAACTATCCAAGTAAAGTCCCCAAAATCTATTAAAATGAGATTTAGGTTGAAACTCATCCATATTCTAAAATGTAAATCAAGAGAGTGTATTTGAAGGTGTAAATGAGAGTTATTTAACATGTATTAGGATAAATGAAAGGATGAACTCACCTTAAGAGGTTTGTTAAATGAAAACCCACTTCCCTTGAGAAACCCTAGAGATGGTGAACTTTAGAAATGGAAGGGCTTGGTCACTTGAAGTTCTTACACACCTAGTTGCTCTTCTTGTATTAACTAAGCCAGAAGGTGGAGTGTTTGCAAGAACCCTAGATGTATTAAATGAGGAGGGAGAAGAGAGAAAAGAGAGAAGAAATCGCCCCCAAGATGAGAGAGATCGATCAGTTACAAGAGAAATCAGAATAGCAGCCAAACCTTTACAAAAACAGTCCAAATAGCCGTTGCCCGTTTACAACTCCCGACTATACCCAAGCGACTGTGCCCAGGGAAATGTCACCATCCCCATACCACCTTCTGTCCGATTTGCAAAATTTTTCCCCTAACCGCGATTGTGACCATGCGACTATGCCCTGGGCATAGTCGCCGGTCATAGTCGCCGACGTCCTCAAGGTTGCTGGTTTGAGCTCGATTTTGTGCAACGAAACCTCCCAACGACCCATACGAAAGTATACTATCGAGAGATGATCATGTCCCTTCTACACCCATGCATGGCCAACTTAGCTAGTCCTAACCATGCACGTATGAACGTATGAAACCCATGAGGTTATGCTTACTAAAACGTATCATGGTTAAAGTGACGAGATTAAAACTGTGGAACAAAATCAAATTAATAAGACGAAAGGATTCCTTTACTTACGTGGAATTTTCGGGGCGTTACAATCCTCCCCAACTTGGAAATGATTTCGTCCGCGAAATCCCCAAATCAAGCAAATAAGCGGGGATACCGACGCTTCATGTTCTCTTCCGTTTCCCAAGTCACATTGGCGCCTCGGTGGTGTTTCCATTGCACTTGGACCATGTTAACATCCCTATGTCGGAGCTTCTTCGTCCCCCTTTCCAAAATAGTTTCGGGTTCTTCTACGCAACGACTATTATCCACCCGAATTTCTGATAAGGGTATTACGTTCTCTTCTTCCGCCAAACACTTACGTAGGTAACATACATGGAAGGTAGGATGGATCCCATCCATTTCCGGTGGTAGGTCTAATTTGTAGGCTTGCAACCCAACTCGCTCTAAAATGGTAAATGGTCCTAAGAAACGGGGACTCAACTTCCCACGCTTTCCAAATCGTATCAAGACTTTCCAAGGGGGTACCTTTAGCATTACCCGCTCCCCAACTTGGAATTCTATCGGTCTCCACTTCTTGTCGGCGTAACTCTTTTGACGGTCTTGAGCCGCCTTCAAGCGCTCTCGGATTTCCTTGACCTTATCCGCCGTTTGTTGAACAATTTCCGGACCCACAAATTGCTTTTCCCCCGCTTCCAACCAACATACCGGAGTCCGACACTTCCGACCGTACAAGGCCTCAAACGGTGCTCTACCGATGCTCGAGTGGTAGCTGTTGTTGTAGGAAAACTCGACTAGGGGTAAGTGTATATCCCAACTTCCACCGAAATTAATCACACACGATCTTAGCATGTCCTCTAAGGTTTGTATGGTTCTTTCACTTTGCCCATCCGTTTTTGGATGGTATGTCGTGTTCAAGTTCACTCTCGTACCCAATTCTTCTTACAAGGACTGCCAAAGACTAGAGGTAAACCGACTATCACGGTCGGAGACTATTGACACGGGTACACCATGCCTCGATACAACCTCATCGATATACAATTTTGCCAATTTGTCAATTGGTGTAGCCTCTCACATAGCGAGGAAGTGAGCACTATTGGTTAGACGATCTACTATCACCCAAATGGTGTCGTTTCCTTTAGCCGTCCTTGGTAACTTAGTCACAAAATCCATGGTGATCTTTTCCCATTTCCACTCGGGAATCTCCAACGATTGTAGGATCCGATACGGTCGTTGATGCTCGGCCTTTACTAACGAACAAGTTACACACGTTTCCACACAATGTGCCACGTCCAGCTTCATGACTGGCCACCAGTAGTGTAACTTTAAGTCCTTATACATTTTAGTGCTTCCCGGATGTATGGAGTACTTAGACTTATGAGCTTCATCCAAAAGTAGTTCTCGGTTTCCTCCAAGCTTGGGCACCCACACGCGCCCATTGAACAGCTTGATACCACGACTATCTTCTGTTAAGAGTAGCCTTTGCTTAACCATCCCTTCTTCTTTAAGGTTTTCCTCCAACAATGCCTCGGTTTGTGCCATCTTAATTTGCTCCATAAGACTTGACACTAGCTCAATCCTTGAGAGGCTCGCTCAGAGGCTCCCACTATACTCCTTCCGACTCAAGGCGTCGGCAACCACATTGGATTTATTCGGATGATAGAGTAACTCACAGTCATAGTCCTTTAGCAGCTCCGACCATCTTCGTTGTCGAATATTCAGTTCTTTTTGGTCGAAGACATACTTCAAACACTTATGATCCGTGTATAACATACATTTCGTGCCGTAGAGATAATGTCGCCACAACTTCAACGTGAACACTACCGCGCAAGCTCCAAATCGTGAGTGGGGTAATTCTTTTCGTGATCCTTGAGTTGCCTTGACGCTTAGGCAATCACCTTTCCCCTTTGCATTAACACACAACCCAAACCCATTTTCGACGTATCGCTATAAACCACGAAGTCTTCCGATCCTTCGGGTAAGGATAGAATTGGAGCTTCGCATAACTTCCTTTGTAGTGTTCGAAACGCCTTCTCTCGTCTTTCGGTCCAAACGAACTTCACGTTCTTCCGTGTCAAACTTGTCAAGGAAGAAGCAATTTTGGAGAAATCTTGAATAAACCTTCGGTAATAACCCGCTAGACCCAAGAAGCATCGAATTTCTAACGGACTCTTGGGAGGTTCCCAATTCATCATTGCTTCGATCTTAGAAGGGCCAACCTTTACGCCTTCCCGTGAGACCACGTGACCTAAGAACTGGACTTCTTCCAACCAAAAATCACACTTGGAGAATTTGGCGTATAACTTCTCTCCCCTTAAAATTTCCAATACTTCCCGAAGGTGTTGCTCGTGATCCATTTCGTCTTTAGAGTACACCAAGATGTCATCTATGAACACAATGACCGACTTGTCTAGGAATGGCCGACACACCCGGTTCATCAGGTCCATGAACACCGCCGATGCATTTGTCAACCCAAAAGGCATTACCAAAAACTCGTAGTAACCATACCTTGTTCTAAATGCCGTCTTCGAGACATCATCTTCCCTCACCTTCACTTGATGATAACCCGATCGTAAATCAATCTTTGAGAAGCACCCCACTCCTTGTAGTTGGTTGAACAAGTCATCAATTCTAGGGAGTGGGTACTTATTGTTGACGGTCACCTTATTCAACTACCTATAATCGATGCACATCCTCATTGTGCCATCTTTCTTCTTTACGAATAAGACCGGTGCTCCCCAAGGAGACGAGCTTGGCCTCACAAATCCCTTCTCTAAAAGTTCTTGTAGTTGCGCCATCATTTCTTGCATCTCGGACGGAGCTAATCGGTAGGGAGCTCTTGCTATCGGAGCTGCTCCCGGAATTAAATCTATCTTGAACTCTACTTGACGGTCCGGTGGCAAACCCGACAGGTCTTCCGGAAACACGTCGGGAAAATCCCTTACCACCTTTACGTCTTCAAGTTTTTTCTTCTCTAACTTAGCATCGATCACATACGCTAAGAAGGACAAACACCCTTTCACTAAACACTTGGGTGCCTTCAACATTGAGATTATTTCTACGTCCCCTTTTCTTCGTTCATCGTAAATAATTACAAAGTTGTTGCCCGTAGTGGGAATGCGTATCAACTTCTTAGCACACAAAATCTCGGCTTGATTAGTTGCTAACCAATCCATCCCAATCACCACGTCGAATCCTCCGATCACCATAGGTATTAAGTCAATCGAGAACTCTTTCCCTTCGATCTCTATCTTGCAACCCCTTAAGACCTCACGAACTATCACTTGACCTCCGTCGGCTATTTCTACCACTATAGCATCGCCTAAGTTACTAGTGGGCATAGATAACTTTTGGCAAAATGAATTTGACATGAAAGAAAAACTTGCACCCGAATAAAATAATACATGCATAGGTACGGAGTTTAGGATAAACGTACCCGACACTACGTCCGTCGAAGCCTTCGCCTCCTCGGTAGTCATTTGAAAAACTCTACCCGTAGCCTTTGGAGGGTCCACCTTCTCCCCCCCCCCCCCCGACTTTAACTTCAGGTACTCGCTTCTAAAATGACCCGGTTCCTTGCATTCGTAACATATTTGCCCCTTAACCGGGCAATGCTTGAAGATGTGACCGGTCTTGCCTCACTTGAAACAACTCCCGTGCATAGAGTGACATGGACCAAAGTGCTTGTTTCGGCATTGGGGGCACCACTTGGCCTCACGCCTCGAGTCACCCCCCACGATAGTTGGTATTAAACGGCTTCGCCCTCTTGGAGGGCATGGGGTTTCCCTCCCACTTCCTTTTCTCCGATACCACCATTTTCTCTTCCTTGCCTTGACTTTAGGCGTCCTCCACTAACTGAGCTTCCTCTATTGCCTCCCGGAGAGTAGACGCTCTTGACACTCGGACCATGGTCATCATGTCCGACAGAAGGCCCCTGATGTAAGTCTTATTTTTCTCCTTCTCAGTAGGGACCAGATGTCCCACCAGACCCAACTTCTCCATGAACAGTCGATTGTATTCTTTGACCGGCAAATTTCCTTTTTCAAGTTCCGGAACTCTTCTTCTATTCGGTCCATTGCTCTCTCATTACAGTATTCCTCCAGAATCTTCTTCTTGAAGACTGTCCATCTCAGTTTGGCCAACACCGCGGCCTCAACGGAAGTGGAGTAAACATTCCATTAAGTGAGGGGTATACCATTAGATTTAGGGATCATGACTTTAGGAATTATTCAGGCTATGTATGCATGCTTAAATATATCACATATGCTCATCATGCAATAAAAACTAAATCCTAAAACGTAAGAAACAACCCCAGACTCAAAAAATGTAAAATGAACAAAAATTGGAGCTAAAGAGGTATGAATGAACCTGTCCTACCCCTGAGGAGTAGGTTGTGAACCAAGTGGTTGGAATGAATGTTGCGGCACAAGAATCTGCATTTCCGTCTTTTAACAAGGTGTTCTTCTTTTTCAACAATTGGATCTCTTGTTGACAACTTCTTGAGGAATGGTGGAGATTGCTGGAGCACCTTAGTATGCTCTTCAGCCGTAACTGTCCTCACCAACTTACTATGGTGTTTCTCTTTCCACTTATGCTTATATAGTTTTCTCACCACTCGTTTAACTGGTTGATCACGACACAAGATTTTAATGGAATAAATGGGGGAACAATTCATCCCACAAAGAGTTTTCCACACACCCATACCCATAACAGAACTTGATTTTATGAAGCTTCCCGAGTCCTTGGATTGATCATCACATCCCTTTTGAAAAACAACTTGAATATTTTCTGCACAACTTTGCTGCAGGAATGCTGCAGCATCTGCAACAATATGTTCTTTCTGCACAGATTCAAAGCATGGGTTAATGACAATTTTGGCATTTTGTTGCACCTTTTCACTATTTTGAAGTGAAGAGGGATTGCTTAAATGCTCAGGTTCTTCCTCATAACTCTTCATCTCTTGACTATTTTCCAAAGTATTGACCTCATCCTCATCCTCACCAACATGTTCAAATTTTTCAATCTCACTTGGTATAGGAATTTGGTTTTGTCTATTGATCTCTTCAACTTGAGTTGTTACGTTCATAACTCTTTCGTTTATGTTCTTTAAGAAATCAATCATCAAAGCTTCAAGAGATTCCAAGTTTTCAACTTGTTCTAAATATGGCGTAGGGGGTAAAAATGAGTTGTTAAAATCATCCCCATGAAAATTCCTAGAAAAATCAACTTGTTCCTCCCAAGATTGGTCAAAAGTAGCTGCGTAGGTGTTACTCCAATCTTGGTAGGGAGTTATTGGTGATGTGAAAGTGCCATGATCTTGACCATTTAAAAACAAATTAGGATGATCCTCCCATGATTGAGTGTAACCATTAAAGTGTGATGTATCCCAATTACTATCTCCCATGAAATAATTGGATTCGAGGTTCGAAGGACAATTGTATGAGAAATGATTTTCGCCACAGTAGTCACAGAAAACATTTTCATACTGCCCAAACGAATGTCCCATTGAATCCATATTCACAGAAAGATAAAATCAAAGATTTGTTGCTTGTACACATATGGAGACGTATGGCAAGCAATAAAGATGTTTGAAAAATCAAATCTTTTTAAATCTTTTTACAACTTTTAGCTTGCCAATCCCCGACAACGGCGCCAAAAACTTGACAGTGCCTTGAATACACCTATAGACGTGTGCTTATTAAACCTCAAAGCAAGTATACAATGAGATCTAATATCGTCTTTCAAGTAATAAAGTGGTAAAATACCAGATATCGTCCCACAGAGATTGGAGTAAAAGTTCAATAAAAAGTAGAAAAAGGAAATGATTTCAGATGGCGAATTGGAAGAGATTGATTTGTTTTGTCTGGATTATCACTTTGATGTTGTTAACAGAGAATAAAGCAAGCACATGTGTAAAACTTTAAGGTGGGACTTAAACACAAATTCCAGCGGGCCATGCTGCAGAAATGCTGCAGCATGTAGTTCTGCCACAACTAGATCCACCATCTATTTTGAGGGTATTCCTCTCGGACTTCAGTATTCTCACTACTGTTTAGATTCAACTAGACATATCTCTGTGTAGTCTCCAGCTATTTATAGTGTAGAATAAAGTCCTCAAAATATATGGACGATCAAATCTCTTTGTATCAAAAACCGCTCTCTCGAGCTGATTCCCACATCATTCAAGTTGGTGTGTTCCAAGTGGTTTATCTCTAAATCCACTATACTTTAACATTTCTGATTCGTGACCAACTTGTCAAGAATAAATCAGTTTAGAAAAACATGGATGATAACTGTCACTTTATCAGTAACCTTCTCAAGTCTACTTTCCATATCATTCAAACTGACGTGTATTCAGTGGCTTATCTCTAAGTCCACGGCACTTTAACACTTTAGCAAGTGATCAGTTCGTCAAGAAGTGTCATTGGTTTTATAAAACTTGAATGAAATGATGGAACATTGTTATTGCGAAACAACGTCCACCTTTCTTTGGTTTAAAATCCCACTTTTCCGTTTCACACCCGGACTAATAAAATTAGCTACTCATAACGGAAAGTAAATAAAGCGATGAATGACATAAATTAAATTGCATAAATGTAAATGACTGAAATATAAATGACAAGAATAATAAATGACAGAATGTAAATTGCAAGAAATAAAAGACGAAAAGTAAAGTGCAAGAAATAAATACTTCAAATGCTTAGAATTAAATTACTTAGTAAATCAAGATTCAAGAGTGTCACTCTCTCAAATCTGATTCCAAAAGTTATCTACAAACATCCCCAAGCCTTCCCTTATATACTAAGGAAAAGGGAGGGGCAAAAGAGACATTTCCCATAAAGGGAGACAAAATGGTACAATAGTTGATATAAAGCAACCTACTACAATAATACACAAAGAGGTAAGATATTTCCAGATTTTTCTTCATTCTAGAAGCTTTCTAATTCAGCACAAAAGAGGTCTTTTGTCTGCCCAAAATAAGCCCCACTGCCTTAATGGATTAAGCTGCATGTTGCTCTATGTTGCTGTCATGCTGCAACATATGTTTGCACTATTAAATCTGCCAAAAAGAATACAAATTAGTCATTCTAAGTTATAAAACAAGTCATCCACTACTCTAGCTCCAATAAACAACAAAGTGGAAAATAAGTAAATAAAATGACTCAAATTTAGGGATATTAAAGATAAAATGACTCAAAATGGAAAGAAAAAGACTTAATATGCATTAAATAATTAATGCATATCACTGCCCCTCTCAGCATTTGAGAACCGAACTTCGCCTTTTGGTCATCTCCGCATTCACTAGATCGAAACGCTTGTTCCATCTCACGGATCCAATTCATGCAGATCACGGGATCATCAGTGCCTTTGAATTCAGGCGGCCTACAGCTCAGAAAGGTCTTGAATGAGCAACCTTTCCTTGCCCGCTCAGTCTCTGTTGTTCCCAAACCAACTGTGGGATTCCCATTTCCAGTACCCCCAGATCCAGCCACTATGATGTTTTCGGCAACCATCTCCTGCTTACGGTTGTTCGTATCCCTATCTTCTAGCAGTTTCAAAAGTTGTTCTTGTTGTTGGGCCATGGCCTTATTCATGGCTTTCATCATCCGGTCCATCATTCTTGTCTCGGTTGTCGCCTCCTCCATAATAGGATCCGACGTTTCCAGATCTTGGTGAGGGATATATGTTCTATTATCCCTCCCAAAACGGTGTTAATCGGCGGAGGCACCGCTGCCGTTGTCACACGTGGTTGATCAGCTGTGGATGTCGTGGCATCGTGGCCCTCCACTCTACTGCAAGTGTTTACCATAGGAGTCTGCCACACATTCGAGAATGAGGTGAGAATAAGACTATAAGAAGTTTAACCACAAGAAACGTACTAATACATGCATTAATCATCATAACAATAGTAATCTAAGCATACTCACGTAATAATATATTCATATTAGCAGTAGCTGATTGAAATTATGAACACACTTCACATAAGAATTCTCGTTACCATAGTCACAACTCTCAACTTATGTACTTTCGTCGACTCTAAGACCATCCTATCTTAGGAATTCTACCCAAAGCTCACCGATCAATACTTAATCGTTCCAGTTTAAGTCTAGGTATCTTAATGACACACCTAGTTCACTTAAACTACTGCTCTGATACCAACTTGTAATACCCTAAAATTTAGAGTAAATTTAAACCTGAATAATTGTGGAATTAATACTTAAAGTCCCCAAAATCTATTAAAATGAGATTTAGGTTGAAACTCATCCATATTCTAAAATGTAAATCAAGAGAGTGTATTCGAAGGTGTAAATGAGAGTTATTTAACATGTATTAGGATAAATGAAAGGATGAACTCACCTTAAGAGGTTTTTAAATGAAAACCCACTTCCCTTGAGAAACCCTAGATATGGTGAACTTTAGAAATGGAAGGGCTTGGTCACTTGAAGCTCTTACACACCTAGTTGCTCTTCTTATATTAACTAAGCCCTAGAAGGTGGAGTGTTTGCAATATCCCTAGATGTATTAAATGAGGAGGGAGAAGAGAGAAAAGAGAGAAGAAATCGCCCCCAAGATGAGAGAGATCGATCAGTTACAAGAGAAATCAGAATATCAGCCAAACCCTTACAAAAACAGTCCAAATAGCTGCTGCCCGTTTATAACTCGCAGGGCAATGTCGCCATCCCCGTACCACCTTCTGTCCGATTTTTAAATTTGTCCCCTAACCGCGACTGTGACCATGCGACTATGCCCCGGGCATAGTCGCCGGTCATAGTCATCGACGTCCTCAAGGTTGCTGTTTTGAGCTCGATTTTGTGCAATGAAACCTCCCAACGACCCATACGAAAGTATACTATCGAGAGATGATCATGTCCCCTCTACACCCATGCATGGCCAACTTAGATAGCCCTAACCATGCCCGTATGAACGTATGAAACCCATGAGGTTATGCTTACTAAAACGTATCATGGTTAAAGTGACGAGATTAAAACCGTGGAACAAAATCAAATTAATAAGACGAAAGGATTTCTTTACTTACGTGGAATTTTCGGGGCGTTACACGTAGTGTCTATACCTGGTCCTGAAAACGGTTTTCGGCACGTCCTCCTCCCTTACCTTGAGTTGGTGATAGCCCGACCTAAAGTCTATCTTGGAGAAATAATTGGCTCCTTGCAACTGATCGAATAGGTCGTCGATTCTCGGTATAGGGTACTTGTTCTTGATCGTGACCTTGTTGAGCTCACGGTAATCTATGCACATCCGCATAGTATTGTCCTTCTTTTTCACAAAGAGTACAGGCGCTCCCCACAGAGACGTACTCGATCTAACAAATCCCTTGTCTAGCAGCTCTTGCAATTGAGTCATCATTTCTTTCATCTCGGAAGGCGCCAACCTATAAGGTGCGCGGGCGATTGGTGCAGCTCCAGGCACCAAGTCGATTCTGAACTCGATCTGACGATCCGGAGGTAGACTTGTCAAGTCATCCGGGAATACCTCCGGGTATTCACTTACCACTCGCACATCCTCCACCCCACGCTTCTCCTTCTTAGCGTCCACTATGTACGCTAAAAATCCTTGACAACCCTTCCTCAAGCATCTAGTAGCCTTAATCATCGAGATAAGGCTAGTCTTCATGTCTCGGCGATTCCCATAGATCACTACTGGGCCCTTATCGGGTAACTGAACTCGAACTAGCTTCTTGTTGCAAACAATACTAGCATTATTCTCAGCTAGCCAATCCATACCCAACACTACATCAAACTCTCCCATTGCCATGGGGTACAACCGCATAGGCACCAGACTTCCTTCTTTGTCTATGACACAATCCTCTACCACATCCCTAATGCACACTCGGTCATCATTAGGAGTTTCTACCTCTAATGCCCTCTCCAAGCGTCTAGGCCTTACCCCCAAACATTTCATAAAAGCATGCGATACAAAAGAGCGATTTGCTCCCGAGTCAAACAACACCTTGGCATACAAAAAGTTCACCAGGAACGTACCTATCACAACATATGGAACCTCCTCTGCCACCTTTGCTGTCATATGGAATGCACGCCCCTTCGGACGTGCCAGCTCTGCTCCCTTGTCGTTCCCTTTTCCCTCTTGTCGATCACCGTACTGAGCTGGTCCTCTCTTCTTCAGTTGCGGACAGTCATACCGCATGTGACCAGTAGACCCACACTGAAAGCATGATTTCCCACTAGGAAAGTCCTTCGACATGTGACCGGGCAATCCACGCCGATAACAAGATTTGGAACCAGACATACACTCTCCCCGATGCATACGGTTATACTTCCCACACGGTTTGTTGAACACTTCTCGGTTTCCACGATTCTCTGTCCGAAACACTTTCCCTTTTCTTGCATCATTCTCGGGTCCATCCTACTTGCGTTTCTCCCCGCTCCTCTTAGAAATATGATGGTTCTTTTCCTTCTCAGTCAACTCGTCCGCATTGATGGCCGCTTGGAAAGTAGCATGATTTCTTGTCAAGACCAGTTCCCTGATGCTACCCTTCAATCCATAAATGTAGCGTTCCACCCGTCGCTCCTCCGTCGGCACGTACAGTTCCACGAAACGGGATTTTTCGATAAACTTCGAAGTGTACTCCCGCACCGACAACTCTCCCTGCTCCAAACCTAGGAATTCTTCCTCCAGTTTCTTTACTGCCGCTAGCGGGCAGAACTGCGCCTTAAACTTTTCCACAAAAGTCCCCCAGCTCATCTCCTTCGTCGCTGACGACCCCTTTCCCCCGGTCTCAGCGTCCCACCAGTACACTGCATCGGACTTGAGCATGGATAGAATAAACATCACTCTATCCCCGTCCGCACATTTGCATGTGTCAAAAACTAGCTCCATCTCTCTGACCCATTTCATTGCTAAAACAGGGTCGCACTCTCCCTTGAACGTAGGAGGCTTACACGAGGCAAATGCCTGGTAGTTGCATCCTCTAGCTGCAGACTCATTCACCACTAGCGGGGTCGACTGCGAGTGACTCCCCGTACAGGTTACCAACAGGCTTGACAACTCCACGCTTTCTTTGTTCTCACTTGCCTCTTTACTTCCGGACACCGACTGATCCTTCTTGGCAAGGAGAGCTTGCAGAGTTTCTTGAATCTTACCCAGCTCATCAGCCATATTCTCCCGAGTTACAAATGTAGATCCGTGGCCCCGACCGCGTCCCCTCGGCTGGTTATACACCCTTGCTGTAGTTGAACTCTCCTGCTGAGATACTTCCTGGCCAACTGGGATCTCCACACTCTTTGCCCTACAGCTCACTCTTGTCGTCCTTAGGATTGGGTTTCCCCCATCCCCTTCCACTTGAGTGGCGGCTCGACGGGGCGTTCTCCCCTGGCCCCTACCACGACCCCTACCTCTTCCCCGAGTGGCCGTCGGCCTAGGAGGCTCCAACGGTCCGTTAGCAAGGACCTCCTCATTCTGAATCCTGTGACTTCCAGGTACACACCTGCTCCTTAGCATTCTTCCAGCCATATCGAGAACTGAAATAAACCAGCGATTAACCTTTGCTTGACAAGACACAACAAGATTTGCTATATAAGGCAGTTTAAGCACGTACATGTACCTGTAAATTTACAATTACACTGGCCAGGTGTAATTCCAAATTTACCTTACATGCCTGTCCTTGATACCTTATTCTTAAGCGCAATTAGAGTGATCTTTCCTAAAGGCAATTCTATATCTCGGATGTGTTCCTCATCTTACAGTTTAAGTTTAGGCCCGACCGGTCACCTAAATCCCTTAAACTAAGGCTCTGATACCATTTGTAACAACCCAAAACATTAACAGTCAAGACATGGATAAAATTCCTAAAATCGGGTCCCAATTACATAAGATAAAATTGTCATTAACTGAACAATATAGTCTGAACTATTCAAAAATTGGCAGCAGAAGACATTCTATCCACAGCCGAGACTTTCTATCTACGCGATCCGTCAAAACTATAAGGCTTCGTGCTAAGGATTCCAACTCCTAGCTCAAGTCGTCTCCTTACCCTTACTTGAAGCACCACTAGTGCTCTTCCCTGAAAATGGTTTTGTTTTGGAAAGCGAGGGTTAGACCAAACGGTCTAGTGAATTCCCTCCAAAAACAAACTTTAATTACGAAATAAAAATCACTTCATTACTAAATCATACATGTCACCATATAGCATCACACAAGGGTACTTGCACAGTGTTCAAGGATCGCACCAACCGAAACCACGATCGGGGCCCAAGCAGACTCCTCTCTTGCCTCATATCGAGGCCCAAGCAGACTCCCCATTACTCGCTTAGGGAGGAAACGAAATCCACCCTACCGGTTTCAAATAAACTCCCAAGGGATCATCGGATCCCGATGTACCCTGATCCCACTGTGCAACCCGACTCCACAAAGCATATACACACAGCCAGCAATAAATCTGTTGATCCAAACCCTCAGTGATTTGATAATGACCCTCTCTTAATTACTTAGTGAAAATTGTAAGTAAACAATATGTATTAGAGTTTCACTATCGCTAATAAGTACTAAGACTTTACAGTACCGCTGATAGGAACTCTCACTCTTTAGATTAGATATTCAGTTTTGAAGTGTGCTCGGACCATCTTCTTATTTCTCTCTTATTGTTAAGTTATTATTCGTAATTTCTTTAACTCTTTCTAGTGCAAGAAACGTAGTGTTTCTCAAGACTTGTTTAGATTAGGTTTATCCTTAATCTTGTTCCGCAACAAGTTGTAAATTGTCTTGATTTATCAATAAACAATTTAGAAAAGTAAAAACGTGTGTTTGTATTCAACCCCCCCCCCCTTCTACAAACGTGTATAGCCCTTCGGGATCAACAAGTGGAATCAGAGCAGATTTGTTTAATCTAATAAACAAGATCTGATCTATACTAAGATTTCTCTTCCTAGCTATTTCTGAAAATGGCTACCAACACAAACACCAACTATATTCACAACGGTTCTCTTGCAAAACCCCCTAGATTCTCCAGAGATAATTTTAATCTATGGAAAAATAGGATGATTCCCTTATTAGAAGGTGTAGACCCTACTATGTCTTACTATCTTGAAAACGGCCCATATATTCCTATAAGAATTGATCCTGCAGTTCCAGCCGCTAAGAATAGACCTGCTATTCCAGAAAGGTTGATTCCCAAGGAAATTCATATGTGGACTGATGAAGATAAGAAGAAAGTGGCTATCGACCCCAAAGCCAGATCCATACTCTCCATGGCTCTTCCTGACGAAGTCTACCATTCCGTCATGAACCTGAAAACCTCAAAAGCTATGTGGGACACAATCTGTGTTTAGTATGAAGGTACTTCTGAAGTCCAGGACTCTCGAAAGATCAACCTGGTAACACAGTATGAAAGCTTAATTTGTGGTAAGAATGAAACTCTCTCTGAAGTACACCAACATTTTAACTGCTTAATAATAGATCTGAAAACTGTTGGTAAGGAATATTCTAACTTTGAAGTACTGACAAAGTTCTTAGAATGTTTACCTGAAAGCTGGGACAGTTATTCTATGTGTCTCAACCTGTCAAAAGATCTAAAATCAATGACCCTTTCTACCTTATATGGCACGATGCTGAATCATGAGCAATCGAGTCATCTTAAGAAGAATATTGTAAAAGATTCCAAAAGCACCCCTGTTGCTTTAATCTCAAAGTCGCCTTCCACTCAGCGATCGACTATCACTGTCACTGAGTTGGAAACTAACTCTGAAAGATCATCACACTCTGACGTTTCAGATAATGATGAAACTCTGGCATTCCTGGCTAATAAGTTCAGGAGATTTGCTAGAAAGAGTAATTTCAAGAAGAATAAACCTCTTGCTATTACTGACAAGCCAAGATCATCAACCCCTGTTGATAAGGCTACTTCTACTTGCTATAACTGTGAAAAGATAAGACATTTTGCTAGCGAGTGCAGATCAAAGAAAGTCTCTAGACCCTCAGCTTTTCCCAAGAAAAACTTTACTCACAGGACTAGAGATGAAAAATACAAAAAGTTGAAAGAAAGGTATTCAAAGCTGAAAACCTTTAAGAAGAAAAACAAAGGCCTTATGGCTGACCATGATTGGGCTGCCTTTGACGAAGAAGAATCATCTGACTCTGAAGATGATGATGAAGCCAATCTATGTCTCATGGACAAACTTGAAGATGAGGAAGAAAATTCTGACATTCCCTCTACTTCAACCTCTGCTACTAAGGTATCACCTTCCTTCTTTACCAATATTTTAAATATTGATGAAGCTGATAGTCTTCGAAAGATCGATCTCTTGACTAGAAGTTTATATGAAGCCATGAATGGCAAAACTATTGTTGAAAATCAAAACCTTGATCTCGCTGAACAGCTTAAAAACTGTCACCTTCAAATAGAAAATCTTTCTAAAATTGAAGAAGATTTTAAAGATCAAGTTCACTTAAATCAGCTAGTCAAAATCGAGCGCGAAGAAGCTATCGCTGCATTAAAAGCTGAAAAAGCTACTGTTGATGGATGGTATAATTCCTCAACAAAGATCACTGAGATAATTAAGTCTCAGATTCACCTGAGTGATAAACGTGGTCTTGGTTACAAAGATGATACTCTAGAACCAACCACTGACCGTTCCATGCTTAAGTTTGGAATGTTCGTATCCTCTATCCCAGACACTTTCTCATCTCAGTGTTCTTCTTCTAAACCGCCTATCCCTGAGGAAATCTCTACCTTAACTTCTAAAGGTAAAGAAAAAGTTGTTTATCCAAAACCTACCTCAGTCTTTAAAAACAAAGGTAAAGGAATTGCTTTTAACCAAAATGCTCAGAAGGGTACCTCTGTACCAAAGTTGAATGCTTCTAAAGCTTCAGTGACTTATCCCTCTGGTTCAAAGAATAAGATCCCTGGATTTATTCAGCGTGGATCTATTCAGCGATCTTCTCCTAGAATCAAACTGGAAATTATTGGTATGAAATCCGAAGAACTGAATGTTCCTCCCATTTCAAAAACCAATAGCTTACTTGGTGCTGGTCCTTCTAATTCAAAATCAAAAGATCAGCATGCAAATGGTCCTAGAACTACTTTTAGATATAGGAAATGTTATCATTGTGGACTTACCAATCATATTGCTAGTAAGTGCCCCACAGCCACCTAAGCTGAAAAGGTAGCTAAGGTGAAGATCATTGCCCCCAAGGCAAAGAAGACCACTGAGGTTAAGAAATTAACCGAAGTGAAGACTGACAAAGTTGAATCTTCAAATGCTGCGAAGACTGCTGAACCTTCCACTTCCTCTTCTACACCCACTGACAAGTGTGTACACATAGTTAAGTGGGTACCCAAGAAAAACTAATCTTCTTTTGTAATGCAGGTTAAGAAGGGTATCTGGAATCTCGATAGCGGATGCTCTAGACACATGACTTGTATGAAGAACCTGCTCACTGAGTACAAAAAAGAGAAGGGTCCCTATGTAACTTTCGGTAGAAATGGAAAAGGACATACCCGAGAGTTTGGTGTACTCTCTAATAGTACAATAGCCTTCAGAAGAGTCGCATATGTTGAAGGGCTGAAGCATAATCTTCTAAGCATCAGTCAGCTTTGCGACAAGGATAACAAAGTAATCTTTACTAAGGAATCCTGCTTTGTCGCTGACAAAAAGGAGAAGATAGCTCTCAGCGGTTATTGTTTGGAAAATGTTTATGTAATAAACATGGACTCAACAACCACTGAGAACTCCTGTTTCTTCTCAAAAGCCTCATCTGATGTGAACAGGTCATGGCATAAGAGGCACTCTCATCTCAACTTCAAGACACTGAACACTCTTTCTTCAAAAGAGTTAGTCACTCGTCTACCTCAGCACTCATACGCCAAAGAATCCTTATGTTCAGCGTGTGAGAAAGGCAAGCAGACCAAAGCAAGCTTTAAGTCAAAGCAAGTTTCCTCAGTGTCATCTCCTCTACAACTTCTCCATATGGATTTGTTTGGCCCTATTAACAAACATCGCTGAAAGAAATATACATTGGTCATAGTTGATGAATTCTCTCGCTATACATGTGTAATGTTTCTCCGTTCGAAGAGTGACACACCTGAAGAACTCATCACCTTTGTCAGGAAAATGGAAACCCTGAACAACTTGACCATTCGCTCAATAAGGAGTGATCATGGGACTGAATTCAAAAACAGTTCTCTTGATTCCTTCTTTGAGAGTAAGGGTATTTCTCACAACTTTTCTTCAGTGAGAACACCGCAACAAAACGGAGTCGCTGAAAGAAGAAATAGAACTATTATTGAAGTTGCACGTTCAATGCTCAGCGATTCTCATTTGCCTACTCAGTTTTGGGCAGAAGCTGTCAACACTGCTTGTTTTACGCAAAACAGGTCACTGATAGTCAAAAGATTTAATAAAACAGCCTATGACCTTTTTCATGGAAGAAAGCCTTCAATTAGCTTTCTTCACATCTTTGGATGTCAGTGTTTCATACTGAAAAACAGAGATGCCCTTGGAAAGTTTGATCCTAAGGCTGATGATGGAATCTTTCTTGGATACTCCTCAGTTTCCAAAGCCTTCAGAGTCTTCAATCGAAGAAGACAAACTGTTGAAGAAACTATTCACGTCACTTTTGACGAATCACGTTCAGTGAATTCTCAACCTTCTGCTGATACTGAAAAACTGAATCAATGGATGTTTTCTCATCTTGGTGATTCAGAAGATATTCCCACTCCTCATACTCATACCGTTAAATTTGATGGTCCTACTATCATCCTGTTGATCCAAACCCTCAGTGATTTGATAATGACCCTCTCTTAAACACTTAGTGAAAAATGTAAGTAAACAATATGTATTAGAGTTTCACTATCGCTGATGTACTAAGACTAATTCAGTACCGCTGATAGGAACTCTCGTTCTTTAGATTAAACATTCAGCGAGCACTGTTCACCATAATGCTCTGAGCCTGTTTAGTCCTTATGGTGATCACTGATAAGTTAGTTGTTTACTTATGATCCCTGAAGACAAGTTTCACGTCAACATATGTTCTACGCTGAAGTCGAAGATCAAGCTCAAGAACCAGCGACAAGTCTACTCATGAACTGATGTGGATATCAGCGAAGCAAGACCTGTCCATTCAACGTGAAGTATCAAGTAGAAGACTTCAGCAATCGCTGAACTTTATCATTCGCTGATAAAGATCTGACTCAACGAAAGCTGATCATGAAGTTCTCTCTGCATGTTACTATTGTCTTACCTCCCTTGCACGTCTTCGTACGAAGTGTCAGAACCAACATACCTTTTGTCTGAAATCGTACAACAACTCTGATTCTACATTGTGCACCATGCGGCTACTAGGATGTCTACAAAAGTACATGCGACCAATCAATTGCTGTCACGTGTAAAGCCATACTGCCATGCATTAAATGCATGCAGTATATAAGAAGAACCCTACTTCAGAAATGAAGTGTCTGTGCTCGGGCCATCTTCTTCTTTCTCCCTTATTGTTAAGTTATTATTCGTAATTTCTTTAACTCTTTCTAGTGCAAGAAACTTAGTGTTCTTAACTTGTTAAGATTAGGTTTATCCTTAATCTTGTTCCGCAACAAGTTGTAAATTGTCTTGATTTATCAATAAACAATTTAGAAAAGTAAAATATGTGTTTGTATTCAACCCCCCCCCCCTTCTATAAACTTGTATAGCCCTTCGGGACCAACAAGTGGTATCAGAGCGGATTTGTTTAATCTCATAAACCAGATCTGATCTATACTAAGATTTCTCTTCCTAGCTATTTCTTAAAATGGCTACCAACACAAACACAAACTATATTGACAACGGTTCTCTTGCAAAACCCCCTAGATTCTCCAGAGATAATTTTAATCTATGGAAAAATAGGATGATTCTCTTCTTAGAAGGTGTAGACCCTACTATGCCTTATTATCTTGAAAACGGCCCATATATTCCTGTAAGAATTGATGCTGCAGTTCCAGCCGCTGAGAATAGACCTGCTATTCCAGAAAGGCTGATTCCTAAGGAAATTCATATGTGGACTGATGAAGATAAGAAGAAAGTGGCTATCGACACCAAAGCCAGATCCATACTTTCCATGGCTCTTCCTGACGAAGTCTACCATTCCGTCGTGAACCTGAAAACCTCAAAAGCCATGTCGGACACAATCTGTGTTCAGTATGAAGGTATTTCTGAAGTCCAGGAATCTCGAAAGATCAACCTGGTAAGACAGTATGAAAGCTTCATTTGTGGTAAGAATGAAACTCTCTCTGAAGTACACCAACGTTTTAACAGCTTAATAATAGATCTGAAAACTGTTGGTAAGGAATATTCTAACTTTGAAGTACTGACAAAGTTCTTAGAATGTTTACCTGAAAGCTGGGACAATTATTCTATGTGTCTCAAGCTGTCAAAGGATTTAAAATCAATGACCCTTTCTACCTTATATGGCACGATGCTGAATCATGAGCAATCGAGTCATCTTAAGAAGAATCTTGTAAAAGATTCCAAAAGCATCCCTGTTGCTTTAATCTTAGAGTCACCTTCTACTCAGCGATCAACTGTTACTATCACTGAGTTGGAGACTAACTCTGAAAGATCATCAGAATCTGAAGTTTGAGATGATGATGAAGCTCTGGCATTCCTGGCTAATAAGTTCAGGAGATTTGCTAGAAAGAGTAATTTCAAAAGGAATAAACCTCTTGCTATTACTGACAAACCAATATCATCAACTCCTGTTGATATGGCTACTGCAACTTGCTATAACTGTGAAAAGATAGGACATTTTGCTAGCGAGTGCAGGTCTAAGAAAGTCTCTAGACCCTCAGCTTTTCCCAAGAAACACTTTACTCCTCGGACTAGAGATGAAAAATACAAAAGGCTGAAAGAAAGGTATTCAAAGCTGAAAACTTTAAGAAGAAAGGCAAAGGCCTGATGGCTGACTATGATTGGGCTGACTCTGATGAGGAAGAAACATCTGACTAAGAAGATGATGAAGCCAATCTCTGTCTTATGGCCAAACTTGAAGATGATGAAGAAAGTTCAGACATTCCCTCCACTTCAACCTCTGCTACTAAGGTATGACCTTCCTTCTTTACCAATATTGCAAATATTGATGAAGCTAATAGTCTTCGAAAGATCGATCTTTTGACTAGAAGTTTATATGAAGCCATGAATGGCAAAACAATAGTTGAAAATCAAACCTTGATCTCGCTGAACAGCTTAAAAATTGTCACCTTCAAATAGAAAATCTTTCTAAAATTGAAGAAGATTATAAAGATCAAGTTCACCTATATCAGCTAGTCAAAATCGAGCGCGAAGAAGCTATCGCTGCATTAAAAGCTGAAAAAACTACTGTTGATGGATGGTATAATTCCTCAACAAAGATCACTGAGATAATTATGTCTCAGATTCCCCTGAGTGATAAAAGTGGTCTTGGTTACAAAGCTGATACTATAGAACCAACCACTGATCGTTCCATGCTCTTATTTGGAACTTTCGTATCCTCAGTCGCTGATACTTCATCCTCTCAGTGTTCCTCTTCTAAACCGCCCATCCCTGAGGAAATATCTACCTTAACTTCTAAAGGTAAAGAAAAAGTTATTTATCCAAAACCTACATCAGTCTTTAAAAACAAAGGTAAAGGAATTGCTTTTAACCAAAATCCTCAGAAGGGTACCTCTGTACCAAAGTTGAACGCTTCTAAAGCTTCAGTGACTTATCCCTCTGATTCAAAGAATAAGATCTCTGGATTTATTCAGCGTGGATCTATTCAGCGATCTACTCCTAGAATCAAAGTGGAAATTCTTGGTTACAAAGCCAATAGTTTACTTGGTGCTGGTCCTTCTAATTCAAAATCAAAAGCTCAGCATTCAAATAGTCCTAGAACTATTTTTAGTTATAGGAAATGTTATCATTATGGACTTACAAATCATATTGCTAGTAAGTGCCCCATAGCCACCAAAGCTGAAAAGATAGCTAAGGGGAAGATCAATGCCCCCAAGGCAAAGAAGACCACTGAGGTTAAGAAATTAACCAAAGTGAAGACTGACAAAGCTGAATCTTCAAATGCTGCGAAGACTGCTAAACCTTCCACCTCTTCTTCTAACCCCACTGACAAGTGTGTACACATGGTTAAGTGGGTACCCAAGAAAAACTAATCTTCCTTTGTAATGCAGGTTAAGAAGGGTATCTGGTATCTCGATAGTAGATGCTTTAGACACATGACTGGTATGAAGAACCTGCTCACTGAGTACAAAGAAGAGAAGGGTCTCTCTGTAAGTTTCGGTGGAAATGGAAAAGGACATACCCGAGGGTTTGGTGTACTATCTAATGGTACAACAACCTTCAGAAGAGTCGCATATGTTGAAGGGCTGAAGCATAATCTTCTAAGCATCAGTTAGCTTTGCGACAAGGATAACAAAGTAATCTTTACTAAGGAATCCTGCTTTGTCGCTGACAAAAAGGAGAAGATAGCTCTCAGCGGTTATCGTTTGGAAAATGTTTATGTAATAAACATGGACTCAATAACCACTGAGAACTCATGTTTCTTCTCAAAAGCCTCATCTGATGTCAACTGGCTATGGCATAAGAGGCTCTCTCATCTAAACTTCAAGACACTGAACACTCTTTCTTCAAAAGAGTTAGTCACTGGTCTACCTCAACACTCATACGCCAAAGAGTCTTTATGTTCAGCGTGTGAGAAAGGGAAGCTGACCAAAGAAAGCTTTAAATCAAAGCAAGTCTCCTCAGTGTCATCTCCTCTACAACTTCTCCATATGGATTTGTTTGGCCCTGTTAACAAACAATCCATCGCTGGAAAGAAATATACGCTGGTCATAGTTGATGAATTCTCACGCTATACATGGGTTATGTTTCTCCGTTTTAAGAGTGACACCCCTGAAGAACTCATCACCTTTGTTCGGAAGATGGAAACCCTGAACAACTTGACCGTTCGCTCAATAAGGAGTGATCATGGGACTGAATTCAAAAATAGTTCTCTTGATTCCTTCTTTGAGAGTAAAAGTATTTCTCACAACTTTTCTTCAGTGAGAACACCGCAACAAAACGGAGTCGCTGAAAGAAGAAATAGAACTATTATTGAAGCTGCACGTTCAATGCTCAGCGATTCTCTCCTGCCTACTCAGTTTTGGGTAGAAGCTGTCAACATTGCTTGTTTTACGCAAAACAGGTCGCTGATAGTCAAAAGATTTAATAAAACAACCTATGAACCTTTTCATGGGAGAAAGCCTTCAATTAGCTTTTTTCACATCTTTGGATGTCAGTGTTTCATACTGAACAACAGAGATGCCCTTGGAAAGTTTGATCCTAAGGCTGATGATGTAATCTTTCTTGGATATTCTTCAATCTCCAAAGCCTTCAGAGTCTTCAATCGAAGAAGACAAACTGTTGAAGAAACTATTCACGTCACTTTTGACGAATCCTGTTCAGCAAACTCTAAACCGTCTACTGATACTGAAGAACTGAATCAATGGATGTTTTCTCATCTTGGTGATTCAGAAGATATTTCCACTCCTCATACTCATACAGTTGAAGATTGTGAAAACCCAGAATCTAGAAATGATATGTAGAGAGAAAATCTAGAGTGCACAAGTCATCCATGTATTGATCTCAAAAGTGTAAATGACAAATGCTACAATTGTTCTAGATTGTTGTCTACAAATTAACTAGACAAGCCTATTTATACCCATAACATACAAGGTATAAAGGCATTCTGAACTAATACAGCACATTGACTTTACAGTAAATCTTGAATACAATAATGCTCTAACAATCTCCCCCTTTGGATTCAAGATTTAAAAAATATGACAGCAGTCTTCAGCTCTTTGTAAAGTCAATCTTCTCCAACAGACACTCTATCAAACCATCTTCAAGTCTTGTACATGAAAAATAGATCTTTGCAGCTTCATTAGTCTTTGACAAACAGTAACTTCTCGTAACCTTCTTGATGCAAGAACCTTAGTTCTCATATTAACTTTAAGGATCTGAAACCATCAATTCGGATGTAGACAGATTCGAAACCATGGATTCGGATGTAAGAAGGATGCGAGACCATAAGGATTCGGATGCAAGAGGGTGCGAAACCATCCGTTTCGTAGTAAGTTGGATACGAAACCATGGAATCCGGATGTAGAAGGGTTCGAAACCATGGGATTCGAATCAATAAGGGTTCGAAACCATGGGATTCGAATCATGTAGAGTGCGAAATCAAGGAATCCGGATCAAGGCAGGTACAAAACCAACGGAAGTCGAATCAAGTTGGGTCCGAAACCATGGAAGTCGTATCAATAAGGATACGAAACCATGAGGATTCGTACCAAGGCAAGTGCGAAACCATGAGAATTTGGATCAGAAGGATAGAAGGATGCGAAATCATCTATGTTGTTGAACTTTTAGGTGTAAGCACATTCCGAAACGCTCAGAACTAAGATAACCAAATTCAGCAACATTTCAGACTTCTTCTTCAATACAATCTTCATCTCTTTGACCTTGAATAATCTTCGACATGAAATTGAATTAAACATTTCTCCCCCTTTTTTGACGAAAGTGGGCATCATGATCATCAAAAACCTTTTTCAATTTCAGTCGCGTCTCTGAGTATCACTAACAATCTCCTCCTTAATAAATAACCTTGCTCCCCCTCAAAATAAGAATTCTGGAGCAATTTGTTTTCTCCCCCTGAAAGTATGCATATATTTCATTAAAAATATTCATTTCAAATACAGTGCATTAATGAAAACATTTATACAAGGAAAATAAAATTCATTGAACTACATTTTATAACTACTAACATTTGATCATTTGAAAACTTTACAAAAGAAATCCAACTTAATGAAGTATACCATATTTTTCAATCAAATGCATGTGTTTGGATTCAAATACAAGTCATCATTGCATATCAAGTTAAAAATGTTCAGTTTCAACCTCTTTATTAAATCTATTTGGTTAGCTAGCATGCGAAATATGATTAGCAACAAGTAAATGCAATTCTAAAACATATAAGAATACTTTGCTCTACTCACACTATTTGTCCAAAATCAGGATTTTCACAAATTTACAGGTTTATCGCGACTTTGTATTTTCCCAAGTATTAAGAGATGTGTGCTCATTGGCATCTTTTAATTTTGTGCACATTGGCATCTTTTGATTTTGTGCACATTGGCATCTTTTGATTTTGTGCTCATTGGCATCTTTTGATTTGTGCACATTGGCATCCTTTGATTAAAAAGTTTAGTAAGAATAAGATACACCGTTAAACATGACTTTCTATCTGGTTTTATAGCAGGATTTGGGTTAGCAGATCCCATACCAGTTGGCCTTAGGTGCTAGGTGTCGAGCACCCCTTAGAACTTAATTTCCCAAACCAGAAAGGCCACATCGATATATCTTAAACCCATTTGTACCAGTAGAACATGGCTTTCTATCTGGTTCTATAGCAGGATTTGGGTCAGCCGATCCCAGACCAGTTGATCTTAGGGACTAGGTGTCGAGCACCCCTTAGGACTTACTCTCCCAAACCAGAAAGGCCACAGGCACAAACTTTCAAACTAAATGATAGTGCATAATTTTATTTGTTTATTTGATGCATCGCAATCACTTGGTTCTAAAACATAGTGCTTCCCCCATATTTTCGTTTACATCCATCATTTTGACAAATAGACTTTTTGAGCATTGTATTCTATATAAGTCCAGATTCACATAACTTTGAGCATTCAGCATAATTTCATTCATGTTTTGCTGACCTTTCGATTAATTTCAGAAGTGAAAGATGAAACAAATATAACTCAGATAATACAAAAACAATTGTAAAATCACCCTTGACACACATTTCATTCATTGAATGACAATTGAAAAATTTCATCTCAATGAATTAAATTTGTAAAGATTCAAACATTCAAAGCAGTAGAAATAAAATATAATGCAATATTACCTTTCACCACTTGTTCCTTGAAACAGAAAGATGTGACAGTTAAGGATATCACCTGAGAAGTATGAGTTCTAAACTGGTTTGTTTAGAAGTCTTAGACTTTGAAGTACGGGTCCTGAACTGAATTGTTCAGAAGCCATAGTCGTTGAAGCACGGGTTTTGAACTGATATGTTCAAAAGCCATAAACGTTGAAGCATGGGTCCTGAACTGATGTATTCAGAAACCAATATCTTTGCTCTCCCTTAATGGCACAAGTACTCTTCTTAAAAAATTCACCGCTTCTCTTCTATTTTCAGTCATGTGTGTGGTATATATATTTCCAAATCAGCACAACACATGATGAACCTGCAAAACAGATTAAGCATATTTTGGTACCCAACGGGACTTGGGTCCTAGTGTGTTAGGTGTAGATTTCTTACAAGGAATACTGTAAGTACCGTACCAATAAGAAGTAAAATCTTTATGCACAAAATCATTTGATCCACAAAAAGAACAACATATTTTCTTATGTGCCAACTGTAACAACCAGGTATTTTATCTAATTTAAATTTGAAAATTTTATAAGTTATTATGTTAGTGTTCTATGAAGTTAGGAGTTAAGGGGTAAGTTTTAATTTTTAGTTGGAAGATTGGGGGTAAGTTTTGCCAAATAGATTGAGTGTGGGGTTTATTTGGTGAGAGTGGAGATATTATCCACCCACACCGCCTTACTCATTTTAGACACAATAGGTGTCATCTTTAGACATTATTTGGTAAAAACACATAGTATGTATGTGTGTGTAGTTACGGTTTTGAGAGAGAGAGAGAGAGAGAAATCGAGAAAACTTAAGGGAAGAAGAAGGAAGAAATCCAGAGTATGCTGCTGTAATTTAAGGACCAAACTGATGTAAGCAAGGTAACAAATCCATCCTTGTTTGTGTTTTAATTTCTTAAAAGTGTTCTTGAGTTGCTAGTTAAGTTTTAGGTGGGTTTTGTTAAAAATGGATGTTTTGGGAAGTCTAAGCTTGAAAGTACGATTTCTGGGTAAATATTGGAATGAAAGTCGTTTTTGGCTGAGCTTAATTAAAAAGACGATGAACAGTAATTTTGCAGGTTTTCGCAACAGTAGGTTGCGAGAAGTGGGGTTTTCGCAACAGTAGGTTGCGAGAAGTGGGGTTTTCGCAACAGTAGGTTGCGAGAAGTGAGGTTTTCGCAACAGTGGGTTGCGAGTTCTTTGGTTTTCGCAACAGTGGGTTGCGAAAAGTGAGGAATTCGCAAGCTGTGGGTTGCGAAAAGTGTTATAATACAGATTTATTAATGAGGTGTATTCTTGTTAATTAACTATTTCAGATAGTAAAATTCAAAGATAAAAGTGGGACTTGTTGAAGAGATTTTTGGAGAACTATTGGAAAAGCATTCAGGTGAGTTTTACTTTTAAAACGTTTTCAACTGGGATACATATATATGTGATATATATATATATATATGAGATGGATACGTGTGGATTGAGAAAATGATTTATGGTGTAATTATGTGTATATATTAAGAGATATATATATGTGGTTGAAATGTGGTAAAAGGTTTATAAATGACAATATGATATATTGATACATATATATATTGTATTTATATGTGCATTACACTACACGAATATACGTTAGCCGAAACTATAGTCGGCGGAGGTGTTTGTTGTAGTTGTTGTACAGCGGTGTTGTAGTTGTTGTACAGCGGTGCTGTAGTTGTTGTACAGCGGTGTTGTAGTTGTTGTACAGTGGTGCTGTAATTGTTGTACAACGGTGTTGTTGGCTCGCAACCAACTGATATGGCCAGGGGAATGAGAATGAGAAAGAGGATGAGTTGAACACGGTGCACGAGTCTTGATTGGTATTTAATTAAGTGTGATATATGTGTGTTTATATAAAGGATCTTATATAAATGGGTTTTATAACGATTTTGAAATGACAGGGATTATCTCACTAGACCGTTTGGTCTAACCCTCATTTTGTTTTCAAAAATATGTATTCCAGGTCGAGGAAATTATAGCGGCAAAGGAAAGGATAAAGAGTAGGACGCTTTTTGCTGACTGATGTTGATTAGGAAGCTGTTATGTATGTTGTAGTTTCGAGACTTTGGGACCGTATGTGAATTATTATGAAATTTTCTTTTATGAATGTAACGATGTTATGCAATATATGTTATTTGTTGTATGTTTGGGAAACCGGGTTGTTACAGATGGTATCAGAGCCCTAGTTTAAGGGATTTAGGTATTTGGATTTATACCTAGATTTAAACTGCATGTGAAGTAGGATGTCCCCATTATTTTAGAACCTTGGGATGTTAAGTATAAAAAGGTAGAAGGAACATCATGTAAGGTAAATTCGAGTTACACCTGGCCAGTGTAATTGTGAACTTACAGTTACATGATTGGACTGGAATACCTTATTATATGGGGTATGTGCCTATGTGTATATTAACCTTGTTGAAATCTACAGAGTGGCAAGTCGGTCTCGGCGAATGGATAGAGACGAAGACAGGTATATTTATATAAACTCTACACGTGCTAAAGTGCTATTTGACTTCGGTACAAACTGATTAATTGTGTTTTCAATCTTTTGTTGCTTATATGCGTTAGAAAAGAATTTGATAATTGTATTGGTAATATAGATAAGAGTGGAGTGCCTATTAAGCTATTTTTGATAATGTTGTCGGAATTTGAGGTAGTAGTAAGTATAGGATGGTGTTGGAACTTGATTTTTTTAAAATTGTCGATTAGGTAATGATAAGTGATCCTCGGTAATTCAGTATATATTGGAATAAGTAGTTATGATGAAAGAATAGATTGTCGAGTGATTGATTTAAAGTTTCCGTTTGTTAACAAGTTTTATATCAAGGATATATGAATTAATTTCGATAAGGCTTAGTAAGAGTGTAGGTTTGGAAGCATTTGGTGTGAAAAGAGGTTGGTTCTAATTTTGTAAGTGTGTAACAAATATTTTGGATGATATCGAATTTAGTATGCTTATTCATTATGATATTGCTTGGGATAAATTTAAGTGAGAAATCAAGGATAATTGAACTAGAAAGTGAAGATTGTTTTTGGGAGTGATTAGTAAGGAAAAGCTATTAGTGATCAAGGTGATAACCCGTTATCATATGTGTTTGGATTCGAAAGATTTATCAAGGTGGTAATAAAATTTATTGTGTGAGAACGAAAGTGGATGGTAGTTTAAATTGGAATGAAGGATCTAACACTTGCAATTGTTTACAATTTTTCAAATTGAAGGTGCATGATTAGAATTTTGGAAAGTTATTGCGAAAGTGTAGAATGTGGCGTTATGTATAATTCAGTATTTCAAACGCTAGGTTATGCCTCCAAATGTTAAAGTTTATGTTATGAATAAAATTTTAAACGTGTTAAATGATTTGTGATATATAAAAATATATATATATATATATATATATATATATATATATATATATATATATATATATATATATATATAATTTTGTGCTGGAAGAGGCACGATGACATATTTTGTGCTGAAAGAGGCACGAGGTGAAATAAAGATGTACTGATTTTGTTATAAAGAAGTTTTTATGGTTGTTGTATTTCGGGGATGGGTATATAGTGTAGATCCAATTTGTTTATTATCGTTTTGAAAGAATATGTTAACGATATTTGAAAAAATGAAAAAGTGTGTGGTTGTTTCGGGCAATGGATGTGATTTCGGATTAACTCGGTTAATTTCCTGTTATGAGGTGTGGTGAAATTTTTGGTGAAGTATAGTAATTGTGGGAATTGGGTGTGTGCGATTGGTTTGGAGGTGAAAGAAAGCTAGCTCATAGGGTCGGTCTAGAGTAAGCACCTCCTAGTGAGCTATCCTTGGGGAAACGTATTTTATGTTGAGGAAAGAGTAGAAGAAAATAGTCGATTGTAATGATCGGGGTGAAGGACCATGGGATAGGACGTGGTAGTAGTATGAGAGTGATGTTGTAGCAAGTGTGGAAATCAATTGTAATCTAAGGTTCGGGGTCGGTGTAATTAATGCAAGAAAGTGTTGTCTGTCTTAGATATATTTTTGGATTAGAGAAGTGACGGTAGAGTTGGGGATGACCTATGGAGAAAAGTTCAACTACGGGTTAAGGTGATACTCCAAGTTGATTTTGTAATCTATTGGGGAGTAGAATGTCGTTATTTTTTTAGTGTTGGATTGTTGGGACATTTTAGAGACGGTGATCGAAGGCGCAGTGTGTACAGTCAGCCGAGACCAAGGGAAAAGATAGAGTACTTAGTGTAAGTTATTGCTTTCTAGAACATAGGAGTATGTATGCTAGATTGCCTGGTGCTTATTACTCTTTGCTGCATGACTATTACTTGCCAGTAGGAATTTATGCTAGTCTTGATAGGTTGTTAAGTGACTGCCTTATAAGTGGTATACAGTAGGAACTAAATAGCCTTAGAATATTTGATTTAGTTCTATTGCACAGCTCTTGTTTGAGTCTAACCATTGTGGGATAGAATCTTTATTTCGAATGTCTATCTGATTTCACACTGTATGCGACTGTGCATTCGCGAGGCGACTCGTCATGACTAGTGGAGATTCCGTCATAGCAAGGGTAGTAGGATGAGGTGAACCTGGAGTCTGGATTTGTGAATGATATTGGTATGATTGATCTGGGATATTATACCTTGTTTGTATCACGCGGGTTTTCCTCTTGGGGTAAGAGTTGTTGCAGTTAGGAGGGTACTAAATTGTTGGTATGCGCCTTGGTATTGAAGGGTTACGCATAGTGAGAGTTCTTTCAGCCTTTCTCGTGTCGATTCTGCGGAAGGGCTTAGCCGAAGCAACTAAGGTTGCACCGTTAGAAAACACCGGACTGGATCAAAGATGGAATGATGTGGGGGAAGCGTTGGCGATAGTGGGTCGCAAGGTTAGAAAACTAGGTTACTGATAACCTGGACTTAACTGAAAGAGAATATGCATACTATGATAATAAAGTATAACAAATTGATGCTTGAGAGTTTGCTGGATATAGAAAAATGGTTCAATGGGTTGGATGTTTACCTAATACTTCCCATGGATTGGAGAATTTAAGTTGAAAAAGGGATTTATATTAAGTGTTATGATTAGTGGGAAGAAAGCAATGATCAATAAATATTTTGATGGTCGTGTGATGAACCTTCTTTATGGAGTTGTTTAAGATAAAGAATTGTTTTAAACTTGGTGCTGGACTTTGCATGTTAAGTCGTTAATGAGTTATATGATTAGTGACATGAAATTTTTAACGGAGTTGTGATGAATTCTTTTCGGCTTAGTTTTGTAGTGAAATTATTACATGATGATTTGGTAATTATTTTAGTTGGGTAAGGTGAGACCGGTGTTGATAAATTTCAAATTGCGGAGTGGTTTAAGTGAAACAAATGTCTAAAGATTTGTGTTAGTAATTTTGTGCTAAGTTGGAGATGTAAGGAATTGATGTGATAACGAGTTTGTTATTTTTTAAGGAATGAATTGGTATTGATATTTGGATGGGAGTCGGTATGAGTTATGGTGGTGAGGTTATTGAGATAATTGAAATGTTTGAAATTGTGTTTTGCTGATATTCGAGAAATTAAGTTGCTATTTAGGCTTTGTTTTAATTTGATGGATGAATTGGTGTCAAGTGCAATTAAGTATGGTTGTGTGATTATAGTAATTATGCTATGCTTTCATGGGAAATGGAAATGGTAGGATGAAGTTTGTGGGTTTGATAAAATTAAGAAATTTTTTTGTGATATAAAGTGATTCGTGTTGAGTATATTCTATTCCATGAAAGAGTATAAGAAATAGGTAGTATTTACTAAGCAAATTTTATATTGAAAGTATATGTTTACGTTTTAGAGTTAGTATTGTAAAAGTGTAGAACACGACGTTTGTAGTAAAAGGCCGGTGAGCTTAAAAATAGTATTAGCGTGGTAAATGTCCCGAGTAAGCCTATAATGTTCTGTTATTTGGATTAGATTCATATGAGTATAAGTTATTTCTTTCTATGAGATAAGTGAATTTTCGAGTTAATTTGAACCTTCGTAGTATTTGATTATTGAGTGTGTATCGTTGTTTTAGAGGGGCGGATTTCTTGTGAGAAATTAAAACTCTTGATGTTTTGGGTTGAAATATTGAAGTGGGAGCAAATGGTAAACTAGAAGCAGTAAGGCGGTGGGTCTAGTAAAAAGTCCTTCGAGGATTCCGTAAACACTTTGATGTGTTCATAGAATTTGATATCTTTTCAACAGTAGTTACCCTAGTTCGTTGCTTGAGTGAATTCCGGGACGGAATTCTTTTAAGGGGGAGATGTTGTAATAACCAGGTATTTTATCTAATTTAAATTTGAAAATTTTATAAGTTATTATGTTAGTGTTCTATGAAGTTAGGAGTTAAGGGGTAAGTTTTAATTTTTAGTTGGAAGATTGGGGGTAAGTTTTGCCAAATAGATTGAGTGTGGGGTTTATTTGGTGAGAGTGGAGATATTATCCACCCACACCGCCTTACTCATTTTAGACACAATAGGTGTCATCTTTAGATATTATTTGGTAAAAACACATAGTATGTATGTGTGTGTAGTTACGGTTTTGAGAGAGAGAGAGAGAGAAATCGAGAAAACTTAAGGGAAGAAGAAGGAAGAAATCCAGAGTATGCTGCTGTAATTTAAGGACCAAACTGATGTAAGCAAGGTAACAAATCCATCCTTGTTTGTGTTTTAATTTCTTAAAAGTGTTCTTGAGTTGCTAGTTAAGTTTTAGGTGGGTTTTGTTAAAAATGGATGTTTTGGGAAGTCTAAGCTTGAAAGTACGATTTCTGGGTAAATATTGGAATGAAAGTCGTTTTTGGCTGAGCTTAATTAAAAAGACGATGAACAGTAATTTTGCAGGTTTTCGCAACAGTAGGTTGCGAGAAGTGGGGTTTTCGCAACAGTAGGTTGCGAGAAGTGGGGTTTTCGCAACAGTAGGTTGCGAGAAGTGAGGTTTTCGCAACAGTGGGTTGCGAGTTCTTTGGTTTTCGCAACAGTGGGTTGCGAAAAGTGAGGAATTCGCAAGCTGTGGGTTGCGAAAAGTGTTATAATACAGATTTATTAATGAGGTGTATTCTTGTTAATTAACTATTTCAGATAGTAAAATTCAAAGATAAAAGTGGGACTTGTTGAAGAGATTTTTAGAGAACTATTGGAAAAGCATTCAGGTGAGTTTTACTTTTAAAACGTTTTCAACTGGGATACATATATATGTGATATATATATATGAGATGGATACGTGTGGATTGAGAAAATGATTTATGGTGTAATTATGTGTATATATTAAGAGATATATATATGTGGTTGAAATGTGGTAAAAGGTTTATAAATGACAATATGATATATTGATACATATATATATATATATTGTATTTATATGTGCATTACACTACACGAATATACGTTAGCCGAAACTATAGTCGGCGGAGGTGTTTGCTGTAGTTGTTGTACAGCGGTGCTGTAGTTGTTGTACAGCGGTGCTGTAGTTGTTGTACAGCGGTGCTGTAATTGTTGTACAGCGGTGTTGTTGGCTCGCAACCAACTGATATGGCCAGGGGAATGAGGATGAGAAAGAGGATGAGTTGAACACGGTGCACGAGTCTTGATTGGTATTTAATTAAGTGTGATATATGTGTGTTTATATAAAGGATCTTATATAAATGGGTTTTATAACGATTTTGAAATTACAGGGATTATCTCACTAGACCGTTTGGTCTAACCCTCATTTTGTTTTCAAAAATATGTATTCCAGGTCGAGGAAATTATAGCGGCAAAGGAAAGGATAAAGAGTAGGACGCTTTTTGCTGACTGATGTTGATTAGGAAGCTGTTATGTATTTTGTAGTTTCGAGACGTTGGGACCGTATGTGAATTATTATGAAATTTTCTTTTATGAATGTAACGATGTTATGCAATATATGTTATTTGTTGTATGTTTGGGAAACCGGGTTGTTACAGAACCTAATCAAATGATTTGCGGAATGAATAGGATTAGGTTTAGCAAAAGACTTACCTTTGTGAGCATTGTTCTTTTTGACCTTTGATGTGGAAGCAGATGATTTTGGTACATCTTTCTTTGGAATCGTTGTGCCTTTGACTCTCCATTCCATCTTCACCTTTTTGAAGACTGGAACTTCTTCAGGTTTGGAAGTATTAACTTTAGGCACTTTTGATTTCTTATCTGATTTATCAAGCAGAGGATTATAGAAGAGATTTGTTGAACGAATCTGATCTTTTGAGAAATCTGTTGATCTATTAAATTGTTTAGAAGGAATGTTTTTAAAGCTTGAACTTGAAGCAGTTTTAAAAGAGTATTCAGAATCATTTGATTTAACAAATGGAGTCTGAAAGATAGTATCATGACTGACCTGCTTTGAGACATCAAATTTAAAAATGACGTCTTCAAGTTCTTTGACTTTGTTTATCAAAACATTTTTCTCTTTAAAGATTAGATCAAATTTCTTTTGGAGATCAGATTTGATCAATTGATCCTTCATAATATCAGCTGATAAACCAGGTAATCTTTTGGTAAGATTAAGAATCACATCTTCAAAATATTCGCGTTCCGATTCAAAATCTTTTTCCAAAAACTTTCTTTTATCAGTAATCTCTTTGAAAATTTCCATATTTTTCTTTTTAAGGGTTTTACTTTCCTTTTCAAAGAGATTTTTCTTTTCCGCAAAATCTTTTCTTTCTTTTTCCAAAAGATTTTCTAAATCAGAGATTTTCACGGAAAGTTCAGAACTTTTAATCTCAAAAGATTTTCGTTCAGTTTCAAAAACAGTTCTTTCTTTTTCGAGCTTCTCTTTTTTCTAAAAATAGAACTTTCTCAAATTCCGAAACTTGTTTTGAAAGTTTTATACATTTCAGCTCAGTTAGTTCCTTTTCTATAAGAACTTTCATTGAAGAAAGAGACTCTCTTATACGTTCAGACATCTTTTTCTTCAATTCAACGTTTTCACCTTCCAACGTTTTTCTTTTCTCTTGAACTTCTTTTAATTGAACTTGGAGATATGAGTTCCCCCTTCTCTCTCTCGATTTCTCTAATCTTCATATCAGCATTTTCACTTTGAAGAGTTGTTACTTTCTCTTGAAGTTTCTTGATTTGATTGTGCAGACTTGAGTTGTCTTTCTTTGTTTCAAGACCTGCAATATAAACTTCAAGATCAGTAATTCTTTTTGTAAGTTTAGCATTTGAAGAAGAAATGTCTAAAATTTGTCTCTTTAGATCAATATTTTCTTCCTCCAATGCTTTTATGCTTTTATCATGATGAGTTGAAGTATTAGTCTTAACAAAATTTTGCTTCAAACCTTCACCACTGGATTTAACAATAGTTTGCTTCAAACTTTCATTATTAGATTTAACAAAAGTTTGTGGTGTTGAAGGTATTTCTGTTATAATATATTGCTTCAAACTCATCTTTAATATTGCTAGAAAATGATCGTTCAGAAAATCAAGCAGAAAGTGTATAAAATACACTCTAGAAAAAAATTTATATAAAATTTTTTCTTGAAAAGCTCTTACAGTGTATGAAATACACTATAGTTTTTTTTTTTAACAACAAGAATTCGGATCAAGAAGGATTCGAAACCAAGGATTTCGAACCAAGAAGGATTCGAAACCAAGGATTTCGAACCAATAAGGATCTGAAACCAAGAGAATTCGAACCTAACTGGGTGCGAAACCACGGAATTCGAACATCACTTGATGCGGAACCAAGGATTTCGAACCTAACTGAATTCGAAATCAACACTTAACCAAAAATCACTTCTCTTTGTGATCCGAAACCAAGCTACAGTAAACAATGAAGGATCCGAAACCAACAGTAAATGATGAATGATTCGAAACCAACAGTAATTGAAGAAGGATCTGAAACCATCTATGAATGATCCGAAACCATCAAGAACAATCCGAAACCTTCACTTCGAACTCGAAAAACACAGATTCAGCCATAACCTTTTCAATTCTTGATCAATTGTTATGAAATTTGCACAGATTTGTTCGAAATTTGAATCCACACACTTTCTTAGTTGATCAGAAATCCTAATTCGATCAATTTAATCGAATTAAGATCCAAAACAGTAAGAAACGTTTTTCGAACAAAACATATACAAATTGCTCAAATTTGCAAATTCTGTGCAGATTTTGATAAAATTTCTTGTTTTAAAGATGATCAGGGATGAAAATCGAGTTCAATAGTGTCAAGAATCAACCAAAAAGATCAAAAATGGCAGAAAAGATAAATTCTGGATGAATAGTAATCGAAGAAGGGTTCGAAATCTTGATGAACAGTGATTGATGAAGGATCCAAAATCTTCAAGAACAGTGTAAAAAATCTTCAATTTGGTCTTTGATCTGCTTGAATTTTTTGTTTAGCTCTGATACCAAATGTGAAAACCCAGAATCTAGCAATGATATGTAGAGAGAAAATCTAGAGTGCACAAGTCATCCATGTATTGATCTCAAAAGTGTAAATGACAAATGCTACAATTGTTCTAGATTGTTGTCTACAAATTAACTAGACAAGCCTATTTATACCCATAACATACAAGGTATAAAGGCATTCTGAACTAATACAGTAAATTGACTTTACAGTAAATCTTGAATACAATAATGCTCTAACAAAGATGATAGTCCTACTATCATCCCAAACATGCAGAATAGTGAAGCTGAAACGTCATGGGTCTCAGCAGTTCCTTTAAGCACTATACCAGCTTCTGAACCAAATGTCTCAGACATTCCATCTACTTCTCAGCAATCAGTGAATGAGATGACATCTGCACCTACTCCTCTCTTGGCTGATATTTCAGAAGTTGCTGAAGCTTCATCTTCAGCTCCTCTAGTTCAATTTGAGTCAGCGACTTATGCTCCTGCTCAGCGATGGAATGTAAATCACCCAATTGATCAAATTCTTGGTGATCCAAACGCTGGTGTTCAGACTCGACGAAGTGCAGGTAATACTTGTTTATTTGTTAACTTTATCTCTCTGATTGAACCAAAGAAAATAGATGATTCCCTCAAAGATCCAAACTGGGTCAGCGCCATGCAAGAAGAGCTAACTGAATTCGAAAGAAACAAAGTTTGGAAACTTGTTCGAAGACCAACTGACAAGACAGTGATAGGCACTAAATGGGTCTATCGAAACAAGTTGGACGAACATGGAACTGTAACCCGCAACAAGGCTCGACTTGTTGCTCAGGGATACAGACAAGAGGAAGGCATAGATTACGACGAAACATTTTCTCCTGTAGCAAGACTATAATTTATTCGTCTATTCTTAGCATACGTTGTACACAAAGACTTCAAAGTATATCAGATGGATGTTAAGTCAGCGTTTCTAAATGGAAAGCTGAATGAAGAAGTCTCTGTGGAACAACCTCCAGGATTCTCAGATCCTAAGCGTCCAGGTTATGTTTATAAACTGGATAAGGCATTTTATGGCTTAAAGCAAGCTCCTCGTGCATGGTATGACACTCTCTCTACTTATCTCCATATTGAACAATTTGAGCGTGGTAAAATCTATAAGACTCTATTCTTCAGGAAAGTAAAAGGTCATATTATTCTTGTTCAGATATATGTTGATGACATTATATTTGGTTCTACTAACCCTGGCCTTTGTACTCGTTTCGCTGATAGAATGAAAGAAGAGTATAAAATGAGCATGATGGGTGAGCTAACATATTTCCTTGGTCTTCAGATAAAGCAAAATGAAAAAGGAACTTTCATTAATCAGGGAAAGTATGTTAAAGATATGCTGAAGAAATTCGATTTAACTCAGAGTTCAGCTATGAAAACCCCTATGGCACCACCGCTGACACTAGACAAGGATTCAAATGGAATACCTGTTAATGTCACACTGTACCGTGGGATGATCGGCTCTCTCTTATATCTTACATCTAGCCGACCCGATATTATGTACGCAACCTGTTTGTGTGCACGATATCAAACTGAACCTAAGGAATCTCATATGATCGCTGTAAAGCGAATCTTTCGTTACCTTAAGGGTACTATGAACCTAGGTATTTGGTATCCCAAAGACTCAGGGTTTGATCTAATCGCCTATTCAGATAGTGATATTGCAGGTTGCAAATTGGATAGGAAAAGCACCACAGGAGGCTGTCAGCTCCTGGGTGGAAAGCTGGTGAGTTGGACAAGTAAAATACAAAACTCAGTGTCCACCTCAACTGCTGAAGCTGAGTATGTAGCCGCTGGAAGCTGTTGTTCTCAGGTCTTGTGGATGAGAAATCAACTACTAGACTATGACCTTCAGCTCTCGAAAATTCCAATCTATTGCGACAGTACAAGTGCCATCGCTATAGCCAACAATCCAGTGCTACACTCAAAGACAAAACACATCGAAATCAGGTATCATTTTATCAGAGATCATGTGATGAATGATGATATAGAACTTCATTTTATCCCAACTGACTATCAGTTAGCTGATCTGTTCACCAAACCTCTTGATGAGATAAGATTCAACTTTCTCATCAGCAAGCTTGGAATGCTGAACTTTGAAGAGTAAAATCTTCAGCGGTTCACATTTGATCAGCGATAGGATAAAATCAACTTGTATAACCCATTCTATCATTCTCTCTCTGAACATAATTGATTCGCTGCTGTCAAGGTATGTTTTCTCTCTTACTCGCTGACGTTCGCATGTGAATACAAGATTTCAAGACAAATTGCATCGCTGAATATCTCTTCCTTAATCAGCGATACTTTGAAATTTCTAAAACCAACACTGATATTTCTATTCAGTGCTTCATGTTTTCAAAAGTGTCCCAGAGCTTTCAAAACCTCAGAGACATCCTAAAATATGAAAGGACATCCGTGACGTCATGAAACGGATAAGCCTTGGCACGTCTTCTTTCTGACACACGTTTGCACGTTTCGTTTACCAGCCAATCAAATGCAAACACGTGTCCGTGTCATGATGAAAAACTTTCCCGCTCTAGTTTTTCTCTCTCTCTCTCTAATCTCACTATATAAACACATTTTGGGTTTATATTTTTCCTTTACGCGAACAACTTCTTCCTCAAGAAAACTACTGTTGCATTTTTGCTCTCAAGTTTTCAAAGAACTGTTCATCTTCTTCTTCTTCAACGAACCAGGTTAATATTTCTTTTATTTACCTGTTTTTTAAAACTTGTTAATGATCTTCTCATTGTTTTTACAAGATCAAACAAAAGAACTTTTTCAAAAATGAAATCATTTCTTTCATGGTTTTATGAACACAACCTTTCATGGTTGTTCTTCAAGTTTAATCGCAAATATCTTAAACTTGTTCTTCATACGTTTTTCCAGAATCCTAATCCTCAAAGGAAACTGGAAAACAAGACTTTTTATTGGGTTTGCATTTCTTTTTCAAAAACAAGAAAACCCTAATCTTCATTAAGACATTTTTGTCTGAATGAAATGGACAAAATTCGAACCATCTTATTGGAAAATCTTTCCACATTAAGATTATTCTTATTTGTTATATCTTTGGTTGAACTGATAATACAGCAATGGCATCTACTGATATTCCTACTGCTGAGAACACTGCTGCTGCTGAGGAATTAGAAATCACCAAGGCTCCTCAGGTCAAGTTCACGCTTGAGGAACTCGATTGGACAAAAACAAACAATCTCTATGCGTTTTTCGAGTTTCCTCCTCGAAAGCAAGTCACACATCTGAATGATGCTGTGAATTTCCTCAAAACCTGTTGCCTCTCTACAGCCCTGACCATAACACCCCCAGCTCATCAACTACTACTATCTCAGTTCTAGTATTCTGCCAGACACACTCAGCTCACATTGACCAAAGACCCCACGAAGAAAATCGATTGCATCCTCCGTGACATTGATTTTGGCACCATAAAAATCACCCCTGCCATTATCCGAAAAGCACTGAGCCTTCCCATCGCCACAAAAGAAAAAACCCTTTGTTTCTCTCCCTGACCACAAGAAACATGCTGATAGGGAAGCCATCACTGCATTCTTTGATGCAATGGGTTATGTATGGGAAACAGGGAGGGACAAGAAGCCTGAGAAGAAGCTGACCCTCATCAAGAAATCCAAAATGCCCAGCGAGATGAACTTCATCTTCGCACACTTGATAAGCTGCATGACTGCAAAGACCGGCTCCTCTGATCAAGCCGCTCAACCTCAGCAAGCAATGGGCTATGCATTGCTGAAAGGTCTTCATGTTGACTGGGTCTCGATAATCTACGATGATGTTGTGCTCAGAGTAGACTCTGCTGCTAACCGACCATCATGGGTTCCATATCCTAGATTTATCAGCGCCGTCTTCCTCAAAGGACTTGGGGACAAGTACCCAAAAGAGGGTGATCTGAAACTCCCTCAGGTTGGCCCTAAGGTACTCGACGTCAAGCCAATGGCAAACGAGGTACATCCTTCTACTCTCTTAACTCTTCTCAATCCTCCTTCTTCTACTTCTGCAGCTCATTCAGTGGAAAAACCCACCGCTGATACCCCAGCTGCAACCTCCACTCCTTCTAGAAAAAGGAAACACTCATCTTCCCAACTTGGTTCCAAAAGGACTAAGAAAACCAAGGAGCAACCCCATAAGCAATCTCTTGCTGAAGACTCCTCAGCTCATCTTGAAGAGCTGATGGAAAGTTCTGTGGTACGCTCTGCCACAGCTGAACAAACCACCCCTTCCATCCCAGCTTCAGCGTCTTTAAACGCTGAAGTTATAAACTTGGAAATGAACCCACCTCTTTCAGCCTCTCTACAGACTGAAGTGATTCTCAGCGGATCCAGCTGAACCCCACACCCAACCATCATTCTCATCCTCCATTCCTCTCACCTCTTCTTTGGTCACTCAATCTATTCCCCTATTCTCCTCAACAACCGTCATCCTCAGCGACACTACTGCTGGACATTTTCAGAGGATGATAGGACACACCACAGGACCTGCAGATACTTCCAATCGTCTAGGTAATATTGAAGACGACTACGAAAATTTTTCAGGACATCGAGGTTTCGACAACTTCGCCAACCCGCCTGCAGGTATACACAAAATCCCACACACTTCTCTCTCTCAACCCCAAACTTCTGAGTTTTCCTCGGTTCATAAGTTAATAACTTTTTCAGGTCCTAATTTGGGGGATATCAACACCTCCCTGACGGCCCTGGAAACAAAGATGGAGTCTTTCAACAAAACTCTAACTGCAAATTCTTCAGCGGTTACAAACGCTGGAGAAAATCTGAAGATTTTGACCACTGAGGTCGAAAAGAAAGCCTTCAAAGCTGATTTGGAGAAGGTTGATGGTAGCATTGCTCAATTTGATACCACCATCGCTGAACATTCAACTGCCATCAACAACACCAACACCGCTCTCACTACAAACTTTACCTCTCTGACCAATGAAGTAATATCATTGAAAACAGAGGTGAGTACTCTTAAGACCGAGGTCTTCACGGTCAAAGCTGATGTTGGTACTGTCAAAGAAATGATTCAGTAAGTGATCGATCGTCTGAATGCTCCAACTTACACTCCATCGCACTTTACTCAGATTGATCGACAAGAACTTCAAAGCCTCAATCCTGCTATATCTGGCCTGGAAGACAGATTAACAGGGATTGAAAACTGTATTGGGATCTTTGGCCTTGAAAACAAGGACCCAATGTAGGTTGACACTAGTGCTGCTGAATATTCTGTTACCTCCCCCAACCATGATGTGGAAGAGGGGGAGAAGCCTAAAGAAGACCTTCCCCATAATGATGAGGGGGAGAAGAAAAATGAAGAAGACCTTCCCCATGCTAAGGGGGAGGGTATTGAAAAGGAAGCTGCTGCTGCTACTTCTTCAAAACCTCAGGGAGTTGAAAACCCTGAGGGAACCGAGAAGCTCGCCTCTGTATCTGAGGGGGAGCAACTCGAAGAGCAGAACATTGAAGCTGCTGCTGATGTAACCTCACCCTACGCTGAAGAAGTTGAATCTGATGAAGACGAAGCTGAAGACGATGAAGGTGTCGACATCTCTGATGATGAACCATCTTCTTTTCCAAAGAATGATGATGATGACGATGATGATGATGACTCCTTTATCGTCAAGCTTGTTCAGAAGACTACAACTCTTAAAGGGATTTCGATAAACGAACCTTCAGGGGAGCGGACCAAGATAAAGCCTGCAGCGTCTGAAGCTGACATAGGCAAAAACAAAGGCCTCACTGAAGAAGACAATTTGACGATCTTGCTTCCAAAGCCAGTTTGTCAGGTACACTACCGTCTATTCCCTTACACTGCATCCCTCATCTATCCCTTCTCAATCTCAATCCTTCAATCCATAAAACCTCTATACACTTAACCCCATTCTTTTTCTATCTCTTTCTTCCCCCAACTCTTCTTACTTAAAAGATTGATGTGTTTCAGCTAGTCCTCTCCCCTGTTTGAGGATATTGCTGAAGTTTCTACAGCTGCGACTTCACCAACAATAATCCCAGCTCCCAACGCTGAAGAAATAATCCCAGTCTTGGATTTAACCACTGAGACTGATGAACCTGAAGAACAGCTGCTCTCTCACCAAAACAGACCTTCCTTGGCTCCTCAAAAGCTGAGTGAAGAGGATCAAGAAAAGAGAGATGCAATGATCAAGAGATTCGAAGATCAGCGAATCATCCTGAAGCGTGATCAACTTCCTTCTATTCCTCCAAAGTTCAGACTTTCACAAAAGGAATACCAGGATCACCTCAGAGCTGAAAGGTTAATCGCTGAAAGAAGGGAAGCTGAAGAAAAAGACAGAGAACTCGCCATCCAGCTTGTCCAACAATCGGTGAAAGACCCCACGCTGAAAAGAACTCCCATTGATGTCCAACGTCAGCTATGGGATGATGCCCAAAGGATCGTTGAAGAAAAGACGAAAGTATCTTATACGACTTTGAAATGGTGTAAAGAAATTCTGAATTATCGATCTCGACCATCCAAAATCATCAAAGTAAACATCAGAGGAAGACTGTTCGTTGACGTTCCTGTTGTTGAAATTGATGTATTCAGAGAAGACAAAACCAAGCAAACCTTCTATGCTACTACTTTAGAGAAGTTTGGTTTCTCTGAATGGTTGGAAGTGAAATTAGCCATTCAGGGATCGCGCTCAAAGTTCAAGAGCCATGTCGAGAAAATTTTAAATACTCAGATCGACTTGGTTTCTTCTGCTGTGGATATTCCTCCTTCCACTCTTCTTCCTCCTCAACAAAGAAGAGTCTCTGCAAAGGAAAAGAAAGTCTCAGACTCAGGTCCTCCTATACGGAATGAAACAGGTATTGGTTTCTCTCGTGCTGAAGTTCTTGGCCCTGATGTTGATCTCTCAGCGCTTGACACCTCCCTACCACCTAGAGAAACTTTCATTCCTGGAAAAGTTGTAAGTGATCCTTATGGTATATTCTTTCTAGACTACCAAGGAAATCATCACTTTCAACGCATCTCTGAGCTTCCAATCACTCCCATCGAACAACTCAGAGATCTCATATACTGGTGTGAAGTCAGACGCGACATTAAAGCTAGACACCTGAAGCCCTTGATTTTTGAAGAAGCTCTGAACAAAAAGAATCAAGGAGTAGATCTCCCTGACTGGATGATTCCCACATCAAAGACCCTCGATGAACTTTTCATCAAGGAAGAACCTTTTGACGGATAGGATCGCCTTGTAATTCTTTCTATCCTTATGTGTCTACATCTTTTGTACTTGTAATTTTATTCGTTGTACTTGTAATTTTTCCACTTCCCTATGTAATCTTTACGAAGTTTAAAGAAAAACTTCAGCGAATGTACTTTACTCCATCAGTACAGAAAAGATCCCAGAAAACAGTAAAAGGGACAAATATTTTATGAGTTCTTTTTATCCTTAGGGGAAGATTGTTGATCCAAACCCTCAGTGAATTGATAATGACCCTCTCTTAAACACTTAGTGAAAATTGTAAGTAAACAATATGTATTAGAGTTTCACTATCGCTGATGTACTAAGACTAATTCAGTACCGCTGATAGGAACTCTCGTTCTTTAGATTAAACATTCAGCGAACACTGTTCACCATAATGCTCTGAGCCTGTTCAGTCCTTATGGTGATCGCTGATAAGTTAGTTGTTTACTTATGATCCCTGAAGACAAGTTTCACGTCAACATATGTTCTACGCTGAAGTCGAAGATCAAGCTCAAGAACCAGCGACAAGTCTACTCATGAACTGATGCGGATATCAGTGAAGCAAGACCTGTCCATTCAACGTGAAGTATCAAGTAGAAGACTTCAGCAATCGTTGAACTTTATCATTCGCTGATAAAGATCTGACTCAATGAAAGCTGATCATGAAGTTCTCTCTGCATGTTGCTATTGTCTTACCTCCCTTGCACGTCTCCGTACGAAGTGTCAGAACCAACATACCTTTTGTTTGAAATCGTACAACAACTCTGATTCTACACTGTGCACCATGCGGCTACTAGGATGTCTACAAAAGTACATGCGACCAATCAGCTGCTGCCACGTGTAAAGCCATACTGCCATGCATTAAATGCATGCAGTATATAAGAAGAACCCTACTTCAGAAATGAAGTGTCTGTGCTCGGGCCATCTTCTTCTTTCTCCGTTATTGTTAAGTTATTATTCGTAATTTCTTTAACTCTTTCTAGTGCAAGAAACTTAGTGTTCTTAACTTGTTAAGATTAGGTTTATCCTTAATCTTGTTCCGCAACAAGTTGTAAATTGTCTTGATTTATCAATAAACAATTTAGAAAAGTAAAATCTGTGTGTTTGTATTCAACCCCACCCCCCCCCCCCCCCCCTTGTACAAACTTGTATAGCCCTTCGGGACCAACACATCCCAAACATGCAGAATAGTGAAGCTGAAACATCATGGGTCTCAGCTGTTCCTTTAAACACTATACCTGCTTCTGAACCAAATGTCTCAGACATTTCATCTACTTCTCAGCAATCAGTAAATGAGATAACATCTGCACCTACTCCTCTCTTGGCTGATATTCCAGAAGTTGTTGAAGCCTCATCTTCAGCTCCTCCAGTTCAATTTCATTCAGCGACTTATGCTCCGGCTCAGCGATGGACTGTAAATCACCCAATTGATCAAATTCTTGGTGATCTAAACGCTGGTGTTCAGACTCGACGAAGTGCAGGTAATATTTGTTTATTTGTTAACTTTATTTCTCTGATTGAACCAAAGAAAATAGATGATGCCCTCAAAGATCCAAACTGGGTCAGCGCTATGCAAGAAGAGCGGACTGAATTCGAAAGAAACAAAGTTTGGAATCTTGTTCGAAGACCAAGTGACAAAACAGTGATAGGCACTAAATGGGTCTATCGAAACAAGTTGGACGAACATGGAACTGTAACCCGCAACAAGGATCGACTTGTTGCTCAGGGATACAGACAAGGGGAAGGTATAGACTACGACGAAACATTTGCTCCAGTAGCAAGACTAGAATCTATTCGTCTATTCTTAGCTTACGCTGTACACAAAGACTTCAAAGTATATCAAATGGATGTTAAGTCAGCATTTCTCAATGGAAAGCTGAATGAAGAAGTCTATGTGGAACAACCTCCAGGATTCTCAGATCCTAAGCGTCCAGGTTATGTTTATAAACTGGATAAGGCACTTTATGGCTTAAAGCAAGTTTCACGTGCATGGTATGACACTTTATCCTCTTATCTCCTAATTGAAAATTTTGAGCGAGGTAAAATCGACAAAACTCTATTTTTCAGAATAGTGAAAGGTCATATCATTCTTGTTCAGATATATGTTGATGACATTATATTTGGTTCTACTAACCCTGATCTTTGTACTCGTTTCTCTGAAAGAATGAAAGAAGAGTATAAAATGAGTATGATGTGTGAGCTAACATATTTCCTTGGTCTTCAGATAAAACAAAATGAAAAAGGAACTTTCATTAATCAGGGAAAGTATGTTAAAGATATGCTGAAGAAATTCGATTTAACTCAGAGTTCAGCTATGAAAACCCCTATGGCACCTCTGCTGACACTAAATAAGGATTCAAATGGAATACCTGTTAATGTCACGCTGTACCGTAGGATGATCGTCTCTCTCTTGTATCTTACAGCTAGCCGACCCGATATTATGTACGCAACCTGTTTGTGTGCACGATATCAAGCTGAACCTAAGGAATCTCATATGATCGCTGTAAAAAGAAATCTTTCGTTACCTAAAGGGTACTATGAACCTAGGTCTGTGGTATCCCAAAAACTCAGGGTTTGATCTAATCGCCTATTCAGATAGTGATTTTGCAGGTTGCAAATTGGATAGGAAAAGCACCACAGGAGGCTGTCAGCTCCTGGGTGGAAAGCTGGTGAGTTGGACAAGTAAAAAGCAAAACTCAGTGTCCACCTCAACTGCTGAAGCTGAGTATGTAGCCGCTGGAAGTTGTTGTTCTCAGGTCTTGTGGATGAGAAATCAACTACTCGACTATGACCTTCAGCTCTCGAAAATTCCAATCTATTGCGACAGCACAAGTGCCATCGCTATAGCCAACAATCCGGTGCTACACTCAAAGACCAAACATATCGAAATCAGGTATCATTTTATCAGAGATCATGTGATGAATGGTGATATAGAACTTCATTTTATTCCAACTGACTATCAGTTAGCTGATATGTTCACCAAACCTCTTGATGAGACAAGATTCAATTTTCTCATCAGCGAGCTTGGAATGCTGAACTTTGAAGAGTAAAATCTTCAGTGGTTCACATTTGATCAGCGATAGGATAAAACAATTATATAACCCATTCTATCATTCTCTCTGAACCTAATTGATTCGCTGATATCAAGGTATGTTTTCTCTCTTGCTCGCTGTTGTTCGCATATGAATGTAATATTTCAAAACAAATTGAATCGCTGAATATCTCTTCCTTAACAGTGATACTTTGAAATTTCTTAAACTAACACTGATATTTCTATTCAGTGCTTCATGTTTTTCAAAATAGTCCCTGAGCTTTCAAAACCTCAGAGACATCCTAAAATATGAAAGGACGTTTGTGACATCATCACAACGGATAAACCCTGGCACGTTCTTTTTCTGACACACGTTTGCACGTTTCGTTTACCATCCAATCAAATGCAAACCCGTGTCCGTGTCATGATGAAAAACTTTCCCGCTCGAGTTTTTCTCTCTCTCAAATCTCACTATATAAACTATTTCGAGTTTATATTTTTCCTTTACGTGAACTTCTTCTCCAAGCAAGAAAAGATTTAATGTTGCTTATTTCCAGAAAACTGTTCATCTCCTTCTTCGATTACCAGGTTAATATTCTTATTATTCACCTGCATAACTTGTTTCTGATCTTCTTATTGCTTTTAACAGATCAAACAAAAGAAACCTTTTCTAAAATGAAATCATTTCTTTCATGGTTTTATGAACACAACCTTTTCATGGTTGTTCTTCAAGTTTAAAACTCAAAATCTTAATCTTGTTCTTCATTCATTTTTCCAGAATCCTTATCTAAAGGAAAATGGAAAACAAGACTTTTACTGGGTTTGTTTTTCTTTTTCAAAACAAGAAAACCCTAATCTTCATTAAGACATTTCTGTCTGAATGAAATGGACAAAAATCGGAAAACATCTTATTGGAAAATCTTTCACATTAAGACTATTCTTTATCTATGTTCATGGTTGATATGTTAAACAGAAATGGCATCTTCTACTCCTGCTCCTACCGCTGAGAAGTCCACGGCTGCAAAGAAACTGACTCTCGTCAAAGCTCCTCAGGTCAAGTTCAAGCTAGAGGAAATCGATTTTTCAAAATCGAACAACCTTCATGCGCTTTTCGAGTTTCCTCCTCGAAAGCAAGTCACACATCTGGATGATGCTGTGAACTACCTCAAAACATGTTGCTTATCTACAGCACTGACTATTACACCCCCTGCTCATCAATTCCTACTATCTCAGTTCTGGTATATTGCCAGAAGAGCTCAGGTACCCCATGCCAAAGACCCAACGAAGATCGTTGACTCTATTCTGTGTGACACAAAATTTGGCACCACCAAAATCAACCCTGCCATTATTAGGAAAGCACTGAGTCTTCCTACCTCTACCAAAGAAAACCGCTTTGTCCCTCTCCCAAACCACAAAAACCATGCTGATAGGGAATCCATAACTGCATTCTTCGATGCAATGGGTTACGCATGGGACACTGGAAGGGACAAAAATCCTGAGAAGAAACTAACCTTGATCAAGAAGTCCAAAATGCCCAGCGAGATGAACTTCATCTTCGCACATCTGATAAGCTGCATGACAACGAAGAGTGGGTCCTCTGATCAAGCTGCTCAACCTCAGCAAGCAATGGGCTATGCATTGCTGAAAGGTCTAAATGTTGACTGGGCCTCAATCATCTACGACGACCTTGCGTTCAGAGTGGATATGGCTGAAAGACCTTCATGGGTTCCTTATCCCAGATTCATCAGCGCCGTATTTCAACAAGGACTTGGCGAGAGGTACCCAACAGAGGGTGATCGGAGACTCTCTCAGGTTGGCCCTAAGGTGCTCGACTTCAAGCCGCTGGAAAATGAGGTACGTCTTTCTACTCTCTTATCTCTTCTCTATCCTCCTTCTTCAACTTCTGCAGCTCATTCAGTGGAAATCCCCACCGCTGATACCCACGATGCACCCTCCACTCCTTCTCGAAAAAGGAAACACTCATATTTCCAACTTGGTTCCAAAAGAATCAAGAAAACCAAGGAGCAACCCCCCCAGCATTTACACGTTGAAGACTCCACAGCTCATCTTGAAGAGCTGATGGAAAGTTCCGTGGTATGCTCTTCCACAGCTGATCAAGCCACCCATTCCATCCCGGCTTCAGTGACTCTAAACGCTGAAGTTATAAACATGGAAATGAACCCACCTCCTTCAGCCTCTCTACAGACTGAAGTGATTGACAGCGGATCCAACGCTGAACCCCACACCCAACCATCATTCTCATCCCTCATTCCTCCTACTCAATCTTTGGTCTCTCCACAAATTTTCCCAACTTTCTCAGGGACACCCTTCATCGTACATGACTCAGCTGCAGACACTCTAAATACGATGATGGATGCAAACTTAGGATCTGCAAGTACCTCCATGCGCCAAGGTACTCTTGAAGGCGACATGGAATATGATTCAGGACACAAAGGGTTCGACAACTTCGCCAACCCGCCTGCAGGTATAAACACAATCCAAAGCACTCCTCTCTCTCTACCCCAAACTTCTGAGCTTTCCTCTATTCATAAGTTAATAACTGTTCCAGGTCCTAATTTGGGGGATATCAACACCTCCCTGAAGGCCCTAGAAACAAAGATGGAAAATTACAACACCATTCTCTCCACGAACTCTTTAGCGGTTATAGACGCCAGAGAGAAACTCAAAAAGTTGACCGAGATCGTTGATACGAAAGCCTCCAAAACTGATCTGGAGAAGGTGGATGGTAGCATTGCTCAATTTGCTACCACCCTCGCTGACAATTCAACCGCAACCACCTCTCTTTCAACAAACTTCACCACTCTGTCCAATGAAGTCACATCATTGAAGACAGAGGTTGGTTCTCTAAAGGGTGAAGTCTCCACGATCAAGGCTGAGGTCTCCGCCGTCAAAGAAATTGTTCAGAAAGTACTCGATCGCCTGAACGCCCCAACTTCTCATTTTACTCAGGTCGATCGCGAAGCTCTTCAAAAGATCAATCCTGCTATAACTGGCATGGAAATCAGATTAGCAAAGATTGAGAACTGTGTTGGGATCTCTGGCCTAGAAGACAGGGACCAAATACACACTGCTGCTGCTGAACAATCTGTTACCTCCTCCAACCATAATGTGGAAGAGGGGGAGAAGACTAAAGAAGACCTTCCCCATAATGCTGAGGGGGAGGGTATTGAAACTGATGTTGCTGCTACTTCTACTTCACAACCTTAGGGAGTTGAAAACTCTGAGAAAACCGAGAAACCTTCCTCTGTATCTGAGGGGGAGCAACTCGATGAGCAACTTAAGGAAACTGTTGCTGACGTGACCGAACCTTATGCTGAAGAGGTCGAGTCTGAAGAAGAAGCTGAAGATGATGAACCTGTCGACATCTCTGATGAAGAACCATCATCATCCCCCAAAGACGATGATGATGACGATTTCTTTTACGTCCAGCTTGTTGCAAAAGCCCCAGCTCAAAAAGGGATCGAGATAAAAGAACCTTCAGGGGAGCGGACCAAGACAAAGCCTGCAGCGTCTGAAGCTGACAAAGGCAAAAACAAAGGCCTCGTTGAAGAAGACAATCTGACGATCTTGCTTCAAAAGCCAGTTTGTCAGCTAGTCCTCTCCCCTGTTTGAGGATCCCGCTGAAGCTCCTTCGACAACACCAAAAATAATCCCAGCCACAAGAGCTGAAGAAATAATCCCAGTCTTGGATTTAACCACTGAGACTGATGAACCTGAAGAACAGCTGCTCTCTCACAAAAACAGACCTTCCTTGGCTCCTCAAAAGCTAAGTGAAGAGGATCAAGAAAAGAGAGATGCAATGATCAAACAGCTTGAAGATCAGCGAATCATTCTTCCTCGTGACAAAATCCCTGCTCCCACAAAGTTCAGGATATCAAGGAAAGAATACGAGGATCATTTAAGAGCTGAAAGATTACTCGCCGAAAAGAAGGAAGCTGAAGAAAAAGATAAGGCTCTCGCCATCCAGCTTGTCCAACAATCGGTGAAAGACCCCGCGCTGAAAAGAACTCCCATTGATGTCCAACGTCAGCTATGGGATGATGTCCAAAGGATCGTTGAAGAAAAGACTAAAGTATCTGATTCGACTTTGGAATGGTGTAAAGAAATGTTGAACTATCGATCTCGACCATCCAAAATCATCAAGGTAAATATCAAAGGAAGACTGTTTGTAGACGTTCATGTTGTTGAAATTGACGTATTCAGAGAAGACAAAACCAAGCAAACCTTCTATGCTGCTACTTTAGAGAAATTTGGTTTCTCTGAATGGTTGGAAGCGAAATTAGCCATTCAGCGATCTCGCTCAAAGTTCAAGAGCCATGTCGAGAAAATTTTAAATTCTCAGATCGACTTGGTTTCTTCTGTTGTGGATATTCCTCCTTCCACTCTTCTTCCTCCTCTACAAAGGAAAAGAAAACCTCAGACTCAGGTCCTCCTATACGGAATGAAACAGGTATTGGTTTCTCTCGTGCTGAAGTTCTTGGTCCTGATGCTGACCTCTCAGCGCTTGACACCTCCCTACCACCTGGTGAAACTTTCATCCCTGGCAAAGTCCTGAGTGATCCCTATGGTATATTCTTTCTAGACTGCCATGGAAATCAACACTTTCAACGCCTCTCTGAGCTTCCAATCACTCCCATCGAACAGCTCAGAGACCTCATATACTGGTGTGAAGTCAGACGCGACATTCAAGCACGTCACCTCAAGCCCATGATCTTTGAAAAAGCAAAGAACAAAAAGGATCAAGGTGTAACTGTCCCTGACTGGATGATTCCCACCTCAAAGACCCTCGATGAACTTCTCATCAAGGAAGAACCTTTTGACGGATAGGATCGCCTTGTAATTCTTTCTATCCTTATCTGTCTACATCTTCTGTACTTGTAATTTTATTTGTTGTACTTGTAATTTTTCCACTTCCCTCTGTAATCTTTACGAAGTTTAAAGAAAAATTTCAGCGAATGTACTTTACTCCATCAGTACTGAAAAGATCCCAGAAAACAATAAAAGGGACAAATATTTTATGAGTTCTTTTTATCCTTATGTTTTCATTAAATAGCAATTTTCTCTGTTGCTATGTCATAATCAAATAGGGGGGGAGATTGTTGATCCAAACCCTCAGTGATTTGATAATGACCCTCTTTTAAACACTTAGTGAAAATTGTAAGTAAACAATATGTATTAGAGTTTCACTATCGCTGATAAGTACTAAGACTTTACAGTACCGCTGATAGGAACTCTCACTCTTTAGATTAGATATTCAGCGAACACTGTTCATCATCATATAGCTCTGAGCCTGTTCAGTTCTATTGATGATCGCTGATAGTTTAGTTTGTTTACTTATGATCTCTGAAGACGAGTTTCACGTCAACCAAAGTTCTACGCTGAAGTCGAAGATCAAGCTCAAGAACCAGCGACAAATCTACTCATGAACTGATGCGGATATCAGCGAAGCAAGACCTGTCCATTTAACGTGAAGTATCAAGAAGAAGACTTCAGCAATCGCTGAACTTTATCATTCGCTGATAAAGATCTGACTCAACGAAAGCTGATCATGAAATCTCCCTGCATGTTACTATTGTCTTACCTCCCTTGCACGTCTCCGTACGAACTGTCAGAACGGACATCCCTTTTGTCTGTAATCGTACAACAACTCTGATTCTACATTGTACACCATGCGGCTACTAAGGTTGTCTACAAAGGTCAATGACATGCAACCACTCAGCTGCTGCCACGTGTAAAGCCATACTGCCATGCATTAAATGCATGCAGTTTATAAGAAGAACCTTACTTCAGTTTTGAAGTGTGCTCGTACCATCTTCTTATTTCTCTCTTATTGTTAAGTTATTACTCGTAATTTCTTTAACTCTTTCTAGTGCAAGAAACTTAGTGTTTCTCAAGACTTGTTTAGATTAGGTTTATCCTTAATCTTGTTCCGCAACAAGTTGTAAATTGTCTTGATTTATCAATAAACAATTTAGAAAAGTAAAAACGTGTGTTTGTATTCAACCCCCCCCCCCTTTTCTACAAACTTGTATAGCCCTTCGGGACCAACAAAATCACAATGCGTGTAATCTTGATAAACAGTTCCGTAAGATTGAATAAGTCTTGTTAAGAAAACATACTTTCATAAAGATTTATCAAACTTGTGAATAATTGTACTCATAAACATACCTGTTTAGTGTGATTTCACGTAAAAAGGTTAAGGGAACTCACCTGTTTAGTGTGATTTCCTAAGTAAGCACTTCTCCTCCGGACACTCCAAAATGAATCTGACACCTAAGGTACAACAACCACTTAAACCAATAAGTACCCGGACCTAAAACCTATACCTGACACAACTGCAACCCCGGACTTTGACTATTTCGGACTCTACTGTCCAGAAACCATTATTCGAAAAATCAAACCCGGATTCCACTACCCGGAAGCAAAATACCGGAACTCAATCGGAAGCCGACTCCGGAACCTTTTCCGGATTCCGGACCACAACTCCGGATACCGATCCCGAAACTAAATTTCGGATTCTGGACCCTAACTCCGGATACCGATCCCGGAACTAAATTCCGGATTCCGGACCCCAACTCCGGATACCGATCCCGGAACTCAATTCCGGATTTCGGACCCCAACTCCGGATACTGATCCCGGAACTCAATTCCGGATTCCGGGCCCCAACTCCGGATACCGATAATCAACAAGTCCGGAAAACCCTCTTTTCCGGGTAAAGTGAGATCGGGTCTAACGCGCTGCAACCCAAAACTTCCCAACTTGATTCATTTGCGATAAAAATTCCAGACCCAGTTAGATACACCCCCAAACTTGCATTTCCAATCAAAATCTTTCGATTTTGCTCATTGTTTTTTGGTCTGTCTTGACTCTTTCTTAGTCCAAAATTCTAAAAAACATTGCTACCCTCTTATGAAGAAAAGCACAATGAAAATAGGTGGTGTTGATCGGTTCTCATAGCCCAAATAACACATACCATGGATGTTACACACCAAAATAGAAAGAAGGTTTCAAGATTTTACCTCAGGCGATGACCCTCTTAGCCGATTTCTCCACTTCTTCCTCTCGATTCTTTTTCTCAGCCGCCAAGACACCAAAATCAGGAATGATGGAATAAAATGAGGGAACCTAGGGATTTGTTCCCTTAAATATCTTTCATTAAATTCCAATTAGTCCCTCCTCATCTTTTCCTTTATTATACTTTGGCCACCAGATTTCCAAACATTTCATAGAAAACCCGGTTGTTACACTTGTTGGAGGAGCAAAGTACGACACCTCGAGATAATATCTCCAAATTCCGAAACGTCATTCCCAGAAGCATGAATAGCATCAACTACTTGTTTTGCATTTAATTCAAATATTACCTTTGGAAAACCAAGATCAGTCGCCTAAGACACAGCTTCAACAAGTGCAAGAGCCTCATTTTCCTTGACTAGCGGGATCCCATCCATGTTATAAGTTTGAGCAACTAAGAAATCCCCTTTATCATCTCGAAACACCATGACTAGTCTTGCACATGACATATCCTCTAAAGTGGTCGCATCAGTGTTGCACTTTACAAAATTCAGAGGAGGCTTATGCCATAGTGCACAAGATGTAGGATTTGTGGTAGAATTCAAACAAGACTTTAGATCTTCCGCCAATCCTCAAGAACCTCGAAGGCGTTTTGCATCGTCTGATGGGCGGTGATAAATTTATTTTGCCACAATTTTGCATTCCTCTGTCTCCAGATGCTCCACATGATCATAAAGAATTTTTATGTAACCATCTTAGGTGGCGTTTGGTTCGCAGAATGTTTTTGGATGGAATGGAATCTGTCAAAGGAATTTGACTTTGAAGGAATTAGAATGGAATGTTGTCAGGTTTGACCATCTGTTTGGTTGACAGAATTGGAATGAAATCTATTAAAGGAATTGGAATTTTTCTGTTTGGTTCACAGAATGTAGCTTTGGAATTGGAATGAATTTATTATAAATGACCAAAATACCCTTTTTGATAAGTTTTAATTTTTTAAAACAAAAAAATCTTTAATAAAATAATCATTAAATATAATTTTTTCACTAAAAATACTTTAATAAAATAATTTTTAAATACTTTAATGCGCAAAAAAATATAATATACACAACCCAGATAAAATATATTGTCAAACAAACAAAATTATATTTTGAAAAAATAAAATATATTTCAAGAAAATAAAAAAATGTATTAAATTATAGTATATAAAATTAAATTAAAATATAAATATAAATATAAAAATAAAAATAAAATATGAATATGAATATAAATATAAATATAAATATAAATATAAAATCAAAATCAAAATAAAAAATAAAAACCTAAAATATTAAATTAAATTATGTTATATTTAAGTTAAAGGGTATATTTGGAATTATGAAAATACAACATTCCATCAATTCCAATTCCATCAAAATCCTTCAAGATTGCTAAGGAATTTCAAATTCACTTATTTATGGAATCTGGTGGAATTGTACATTTCTTTTCGTCGAAAAAAATGAACCAAACGAGGGAATTGAATTCGGTCAATGGAATTCGACATTCCAATTCCATCAGAATCCGTGAACCAAACGACCCCTTAGAGTTTGAAGCTAGAAACCCATTATTTTTAAGGTTTTTAATATTTATAAAACCCATCATTTTTAAGGTTTTTAATTTTATTTTTTAGTGATTAGATTAAAGATGTCCCAGCATATATATTGTAAGAACATATTGTCACGAGGATCTTAAAATCCAAAAAACCAACTAATTATACCCAAAAACCAAAAAACACACACACACATATATATAAATATATACTAGATAAGTATCTGTGCGCGATGCGGCGCGAAGTATCTCAAATCTAAAGCCGAGAATTCGAAAAAGTAATTTTGTTTCATGTTCATATTTATACGTTTTTAAATCGCATATAAGATGTATAAAATTAAGGTCAATATGGTTAATTGGTCAAAAATATTAGAGGATATAATATAATCATGCTTAAGATCCTAATCGCGACATCTTTATGATGTTACTTTGGAGTATTTGGAACCTGCGGAACGATGCTTGGCTAAAGGGCGCGGTGAAGGTCCCGAGGGTGGTGACTCGTCAAGCTATCTTCTCTCGCTCGGAGTGGCTTTCGGCCAATTCGCCTCAAACTTGCGCCCGCGAACCCACTGCCCAAACCGAACACAGCCTATGGCACGCACCCCCCTTTGGGTTACCTTAAATGTAATGTTGATGCTGCGACGTTCCCTGATTCCAACGGTTGGGGCTCCGGTACGGTCCTACGGGATCCCCATGGGTCCACTATCGATTGGCTCTCTACTAGCGACATGGGCATCCCTCTTGTTAAGGAATGCGAGGCTATGGCGCTTGCAAATTCGATCAGCTGGGTTGCGAGTCTCGGTCATCAACGGGTTATTTTTGAAACCGACGTGAAAATCGTAGTTGACGCTATAAATGCGGAGGAGGGGGAGGACCTCGCGGAATTCGGGTTCATTATTAACCGGTGCAGACTGCTCATTTCCCGTTCAAACGATTACTCTGTAATCTTTGTTCGAAGACAGGCAAATGTAAAGGCCCATACCATTGCTAGGAATGCTAGGAACTGTCTTAGTCAAACTACCCGATCTCACTGTTCGGCTTTTATGCCCGATCCTTGTTTCAACAATTGTAATCCTGCTCATTAATGGATGTTGTTTCGCTTTGCTTTAAAAAAGTATAAATAACTAAATATACTATACTAAAATATTTGCATATTATATTTTTGAAAAAGGTTCGAAGTCATAATCCAAAAGTCAGTTGATAAGTGATATATATTTTTTCCAATTAATTAAATCTCTTATGATAATTCTAAGGGTGTTTCGTTGACAGAATAAAATTTGATAGAATTGTAATTCGTCGAATGAATTCAACTTTGAAGTAAAAATTGATATGAAATTGCAAAAAGAAAATCACAACAATTTCGTGATTATTTGTATCAAATCCCATACTAATTTCAACAAATCCAATATTAATCACGACACATTAATTCGTATATATTTATGATATTTAATAACATAATTAAATCTAAAAATATTCAATATTTGGCTCATTTCGAAGGTATTGACGAATCGATTACAATGATATAATTTGTAAAAAACAGAAGTGTTTTTTAATGCATTTTAGTTCATATACATTATTTATGGTTATATGATAAGAGTCTAAAATAAAAAATAAAAAAGTAAGAGATTAAAAGTAAACTACATACCTAATTATAAGGGTAGTAAATGTAACGTATAAATTAAAAAAAATGAATTAAGGAGCGATTTAAAGAGGAGTGAATGTGGGTGTGCTAATTGAACTTATAATGTAAACTGCGTCCAGATACATGTTTAGGCGGGAAAATAATATAGTCGGTTCACCAGAAGACGACATGTGGCATGCTAGTTACTTATTTATTATATATATATATATAGAGAGAGGGCAAATCAAATGCAAACCTTGCATTTGTTGCATCCCTTACAAACCAATCCTAACCTTTCATTTTTTCATCTAATGGTCTAGATTAATAAGGGTATGAATTGTAATCATCTTATTTATGGTTACCAAAATTGAAAAATAAAAAAACACGTGAAGGGCAAAGTTGGAACAAAAATTGGAATTTCAAATTGACTTCCTATGCAATCCCTAATATCTCTTGATGACAGCCTGGATGAATATCTCAGCCACCATTTCCTCATCCTCTTCCCCCATCGCCACCATCCCTCCTCCTCTTCCCCCGTCGCCACCATCCCTCCTCCTACTCGCTGTTTCTCCGGCTTCCTTATCTGAAAACTCTGGTTTAGATTCAGATCTAGATCCTGTAACGGCGTCATGCTTGATTGATGCGGCTCATTGCTTCGCCGGCGTTTCGGTACCTTAGATCGCGAAAGCGTAATCGGATCCTGAATCTGAAACATGTCGGTGCACGTTACATCGGTTTTCGATGTATCACGGAGTTCCGGCGTTGATAGATGTCCGTTCAAAAGCTCCGGATTCGGTCGTAACGTTCCGCCTCGAAGGATCGTCTCAACTGACGCCTGACATACGTGCCGTTTTTGGTAGGTAAGCATACGCAATTTTTTCGTATATGCAGTTGTACTACCGTTTTAATAATGGTTGCATATATGCAAATGTTCTACCGTTTGATGGTTGCATATATGCAACTGTTCTACCATTTGATGGTTGCATATATGCAATGTTCTACCGTTTTGATGGTTGCATATATGCAAATAGCTGCATGTATGCAAATGTTCCACAGTTTTGATGGTTGTATATATGCAAATAGGTGCATATATGCATATGTTCTACGGTTTTGATGGTTGCACATATCTAATGATTATCTATTAATTATTGCATATATGATACAGGTTGGGGTTTGCTGGGTGTTCACATGGAGTTGGTGGAGGATGGAGAGAGAAGAGGTGGTGGCGGTCAGAGATGGTGGTGGCCGGCGGTGGCGACGACGGCCGGCGGCGGCGGCGGCTGCAGAGATAAGAGAGAAGAGAAATTAGATGTTAGGCAAAAATTTAGGAAATGATTTGATTAGTTCAATCAGTTACAATCTTATCCAAAAATAACCAAAAATCTGTATTTGTCGATTTACTATATTAACCCTGAATAATATTTTTTATTTTAATAAAATACTAAATGACATGGACATATCAATGGTTGGGATGGGTTTGTAAAGGGGTGCAACAAATGCAAGGTTTGCATTTTACGGAGCCTCTATATATATATATATATATATATATATATATATATATATATAGGGGAGAGATCTTTTGCAAACCACATTTATTTTACAAACTATACAAACTAAAATCAACTAATCGGATTTTTCATTTAATTTTTATATAATTTCATTTTGAAGGGTATAGTTGACAATCCACATTACACGGGTATATTTATGGAAATATCTTTGTTTTGAATTTATCCGTAATTATAGAAAGTTAATCATGGTAATCTTAAATTTGTATATAACTTTAATGTTTTCCCTCTTTTATTAATTAAACGGATTTATATTAAAGCACAATCATTGTATCCATAGAAATTAAATTTAGGTTTTTAAATAATTTTTTCCTTATTTATGGTTTTATTTTCTATTACTCTTCTTCTAATTACAGTTTTATTATCTAATTAATTTTAAACAATTTTTATTAATTATAGTTTTTTTTTCTTAAGTACGGTTTCACTTTGGTTTCAATAAGTTTCATTATGTTTCATCATGGTTTCAACAATGTTTCATTATGGTTGCAATAAAGTTTCATCTGGATGATGAAATATATGTTTAAGAGCTTTGTATGGAGGTGAAATTGTTTCACTATATTTCACTATGATTTAATAAGGTTTCATTATGGTTTAATAAGGTTTCATTATGTTTCACTATGGCTTCAATAAAATTTCACTACGGCTTCACTATGGTTTTCCTACTATTTCACCGCATCAATGATGAAATAAGATTTTGTTATGTTCATTATAATTTTAATACGATTTCATTATGTTTGCACTATTGTTTCAATAATATTTTAGTGATTTATAATATATTAAAAAAATCATCTCATTGTCATCAAATATTCTTCAATTTTTATCCACGTCCTTAAAAAGTTGTTATTTGATGATTTTCCAATATTAGGCTTTCATGATCTATTTTACTCTTTTGTCCTTCCAATATAATTTTATGAATTTATTAAAATAAATTTTAACTTTTATTACCTAAAATAACACCATTTACATCTTAACCGTTGATTGATAAAATCTATGGTATATAGATCGATTGCAAAGTTTGTAAAATAAATATGGTTTGCAAATGAAACCATAGGGGTGGGTTCAAATGAAAACTCATTTTTCATTGTGCACGTGATGACCAATATTAGCTATTGATCAAATTTAGAAAACTAATAAATAGTTAAAACTTAATTAAATCAATTGAGAAGTGATTAGAGACAAATCTGGAAATTTGAATTAGCGTCTACTATCTTTGACTTTTTATTTTCTTTTTTAATTAAAAATTTTTTACCCCTTAAAGTTTAAAATAATTTATCTTAAAAATCACTAATATTTTAATCAAACAAATTACATCAACAAAAACGAGAATTTCGTGCTCTTCGATATGACATCCATCTCGATATAGTTTTTTCTTCATTTTAATCGTTTTTACGTGAAATGTTATGCATGTGTTATATTCGTTCTGAATATATATGCACGTTTCCTGATTTCCATATTCAATATAAATAACAAAGGGGAACATACATCTTTCAGGATGAACAATATACGAATTTATGATTCATGTATTATTCATCATGAATTGTGTATTATTTACCTTGAATGTTGTATTATTTATTCTGAATGATACATTATTCATGATAAATAATATATGAATGACATGTGAATGTGTTGACACATAACGCACTCTCTTTTGTTCTCCGATTCACAATCGGAACTTGGTTTTATTCATTATGAATATGTATGCACATCTTCAGGTGTTCACATTCAGTATGAATAACAAAGGTGAACGTCCATTCACTATTCATGATTAGTAATACAGTATTCAGGATGAACTATACAAAATTCAAGATGAATAATACACGAATTCATGAATCGTGTATTATTCACCCTGAATGATGTATTATTCATATTGAATGATACATTATTCATGGTGAATAATACATGAGTGACCCGTGAAGGTGTGGAGACGTGACGCACTCTCTTTTGTTCCTCGGTTCACAACCGAAACACGATAGGTTCCCGATTCATCTCGATGTGTGTTGGGTTACTGTAATGAAGAACACGATGCCTTACGACGTTGAAGAAATTGTTTTAGAAGGTGATGTCGAGTTACGGACTTACGGTGTCGAGATGATGTACACACTTGGAAGTACATAAATATTCATAATGAATATAACACATATATGACATTTCACGTAAAAACGGTTAAAACAACAACAAAAAACTATATCGAGATGGATGCCATATCGAAGAGCACGAAATTCTCATTTTTTTGATGTAATTTATTTGATTAAAATATTAGTAATTTTTAAGATAATGTATTTTAAACTTTAAAAGGGGTAAAAAAATTTAATTAAAAAAGAAAATAAAAAATTAAACATGGTAGACGTGAGTTTAAATTATCTACCTTTTTTTACCCATAATCATCTTAATTAATAGTTCTAATTAAAAACTCTATTTAATATGAGTTATTTGATCAATAGAGATGAAGTGACCGAGATTTGTCCTCACGTGCACAATAAAAATTGAGTTTTCATTTGAACTTTCCTCTATATTAATAATATATTAAAGGATATCTTTATATAATTGTTAGTAACCCCCAAAATTTTCCCAAATATAAAAAAAGTTAGTGTTAATTAAACAATTCATATATATATATATATATATATATATATATATATATATATATATATATATATATCTGCTGGGTATCAAATACAAACCAGTTAGTTTGTACAAACCATACCTAGCTTCATGATTTTGTAAATTTGGCTTCATGAATATATATATATATATATATATATATATATATATATATATATATATTGGCTTCATGAATATATAATTTGGCTTCATGAATGTATCATTTGACATTTTTAACTAATTTTTTTACAAAAATACCCTAAAATACCCATATTTTTGTAAAAAATTAGTTAAAAATGCCAAATGATATATTCATGAAGCCAAATTATATATTCATGAAGCCAATATATATATATATATATATATATATATATATTCATGAAGCCAAATTTACAAAATCATGAAGTTAGGTATGGTTTGTACGAGTTTGTACAAACTAACTGGTTTGTACCCGATACCACCCCTATATATATATATATATATATATATATATATATATATATATAGGGTGTGTTTCATTTACAAACCAAATAGATTGTACAAACCCTGTAAACCATTATATTAGGAAACAACAGATATATTTATGGTAATTATTATAATTCATTAATAATGATTGTGATATATATGGAAGATGATACCGTTCATTAATTATGATCATGACTTTAGATTAGGAAACATAATAAAATCAGATATTGATTAGAGTTGATGAACGGCTAAGAAACGGACCTTATATATATATATATATATACATATAATAAATAAGTAACTAGCATGCCAGATGTCGTCTTCTTGTGAGCCGACTTCAGTATTTTCCCGCCTAAACATGTATCTGGACGCAGTTTACATTATAAGTTCAATTAGCCCACCCACATTCACTCCTCCTTAAACCTCTCCTTAATTCAATTTTTTTAATTTATACGTTACATTTACTACCCTTATAATTATGTATGTAGTTTACTTTTAATCTCTTATTTTTTTATTTTTCATTTTAGACTCTTATCATATAAACATACATAATGTATATGAACTAAAAAGCATTAAAAACATTTCTATTTTTTACAAATTATACCATTATAATCGTTTCGTCAATACCTTCGAAATGAGCCAAATAGTGAATTTTTTTAGATTTAATTATATTATTAGATATCATAAATATATACGAATTAATGTGTCGTGATTAGTATGGGATTGGTTGAAATTAGTATGGGATTTGATACAAATAATCATTAAATTGTCGTGATTTTCTTTTTGCAATTTCATATCAATTTTTACTTCAAAGTCGAATTCCTTCGACGAATTACAATTTTATCAAATTCCATTCTGTCAACGAAACAGCCTTAGAATTATCATAAGAAATTTAATTACTTGAAAAAAAAAGATATCACATATCAACTGACTTTTGGATTATGAGTTTGAACCTTTTTCAAAAATATAAATACGCAAATATTTTAGTATAGTATATTTAATTATTTATATTTTCTTAATCATGATTATATTATTTCCTCTAATTTTTTTGACCAATTAACCATATCGACCTTTAATTTTATACATCTGATATGTGATTTAAAAACGTATAAATATGAACATGAAACAAAATTATTTTTTCAAATTCTCTGCTTTAGATTTGAGATAATTCGCGCCGCATCGCGCGCATGTACTTATCTAGTATATATATATATATATATTTCAATAAAAGTCAAATCTCGAGTCTTTTTGGAATGGAGTATTTTCCTTTTCTTGACGAGTGGTCATCACTATAAATTGCGTTCCTTGGCCCCCTCCAATTCATTCTCAAACTTCTTCCAATCTCTTTCTTAATTTTCCCTTTTATCAAAATATGAAATTGATGATCACAATGAGTGTGGTTTTATGGGCTTGTTTACTCATATTCCTCTATCTCTTCATCAAGATTACTTATCAAACTCTTACTTGTTACTTGCTAACACCCATACGCATCAAGAACGTCATGGCTCGGCAAGGAGTCCGTGGTCCCAAACCAAGGTTCCTTATCGGTAATCTCTTGGATGTCGCATCTCTCGTCTCCAAATCCACCTCCTTCGATATGCCCTCCATCGATCACGATATTGTCCCTCGTCTCCTACCTCACCTTGTCCTCTGGTCCAAAATATACGGTACTATACCCTTTTCGGAATCAATCACTCGTATAAAGAAGTAAATCGATCTCTTTGATTATAATCGAAAAAATATATCATTTTTTTGTATAATTATTATAGGAATATATATACAAGAAATAAAATATAAATAATTAAAAGAGTCTTGAATTCATGGTATGATATAATATTTCAAAAAGATCATGAATATCTTGATGTGAAAAAAGCAGTGATTTTCGTTTCCTTTTAAGAAAGAAAGAAAGAAAGATTATATATATATATATATATATAATTAAAATGGTTGGTATTTGCAGGAAAAAGATTTATATATTGGAATGGTACGGAGCCTCGGATGTGTTTGACGGAGACGGAACTCATCAAAGAGCTTTTGGTAAAGCACAGCACTATTTCTGGTAAATCATGGCTTCAACAACAAGGCTGTAAGCATTTCATTGGCCGTGGCCTTTTAATGGCCAACGGCGATGATTGGCACCACCAACGTCACATCGTCGCACCTGCATTTATGAGAGATAAACTCAAGGTATATACATATACATATACATATATATATATATATATATATATATTTACTGCTTTAGTTAAATACAGATGACTAAAACAAACATGTGTATATAGAGTTATGCTGGTTATATGGTGGAATGCACGAAAGAGATGATTCAGTCAGTGGAGAAAGAGGTGGCCACCGGAAGAACTGAGTTTGAGATCGGAGAATACATGGCTGGCCTCACCGCCGATATCATTTCTCGAACCGAATTCGATAGCAGCTACGAAAAAGGAAAGCAAATATTTCATTTGTTAACAATTCTACAACACCTCTGCGCTCAAGCTAGCCGTCACTTATGCCTTCCCGGAAGCCGGTAAATCATTTAATCCTTATATTTGTTGGGCCATAATTAAACGAGAACCACAAATACGTTACAAACAACCAATATAAAATTACTTTTTATATGAATTTTTTTTATCAAAACCTATGATTTAAGATATTGTTTTACATGTTTTCGTGTTCACCGTCCGAAAAAAAAATTACATGTGTAATTTATTTTTGAAAAAGATATGAAACAAAAGATATTAATTAGCATTTGATAAAAAATATATTTTTATATCGGTTTTCATGTATTTGTAACATATATATATATATATATATATATAGAGAGAGAGGGTGCGTTTCATTTACAAACCAAATAGATTGTACAAACTTTGCAAACCACTATATTAGGAAACAACAGATATATATATATATATATATAGTCTTAATTTCATGGATTCTTTATTATTTTCATTGAGTGAATGTGAATTGTGTGTAGATTTCTTCCGAGTAAATACAACAGAGAGATAAAATCTCTGAAAATGGAAGTGGAGCGTTTGTTGATGGAGATTATTCAGAGCCGAAGGGATTGTGTGGAGATTGGGAGGAGTAGTTGTTATGGAAATGACTTACTGGGGATGTTGCTTAATGAAATGCAAAAAAAGAGAGGTGAGGATGGATTCAGTTTGAATTTGCAGGTGATAATGGATGAATGCAAGACCTTCTTCTTTGCTGGCCATGAAACCACTGCACTTCTACTCACATGGACCATCATGTTGCTTGCCAGCAACCCATCTTGGCAAGATAAGGTTCGAGCCGAGGTTACACAGGTCTGCAATGGTGGTTCACCCTCAGTTGAACATCTTTCCAAGCTCTCAGTGGTATGCAATTAATCTCATTTATTTATTTTATATACATACTTTAATTAAATTTGCATAAAAAGGAAAAGATCTTTAAATATATTTTTTTTCTAAAATTAAATCATAATGGGGAAATATCTTGCTTAAAATATGTGGAAATAATATTTTTACTTTTTTTTTAAAATGGTTTTTTGATTTTAATTATTATGGAAAATAAGAAATAAGAGCATCTCCAACAGCTTCCTCGTTTTGGAGAAAATGGAGAATATTGGTATTTTGGGTTGTTTTTTTGCTCCAACAACTTCCACAAAACTATTTTCAAAATGGAGAAAGTAGGAAAGAGAAGGAATATTTCTCTAAATATGGAGTTAACCCAAAAAATGATTACTTAGTTTGAGCACCAATAAAAATCTTTGAAAAATAATATTTAGAGAGAGAAATAATATTTTAATAGATAAATACAATATTTTAATATTATAATCATTGTTTTTTTCTCCAAAATAAAGAAATTGTTGGAGATGAATGTTAATTTTTTTTAAGGATTTTGACTTTTGGTTTTTTGTTAAGAAATTTTAGAGAATTGGGATGCTCTAATGGTAATTTGACTTATATATTTTGGACTCCGAATAATTAAATGCGTTTTTCACTGAAAACTATTGCGATTTAAATGGACTCGAGATTCTCATGCATGGTTGTCTCCTTATCAATTGAATTTTTTATTTTGAACAAATTCAAAACTCTAATGGTTTGGTAGCCAAATTCAATTACATATTCATGAAAGAAATTGCTTTTAATACGTAATCAAAACTAATAGTAATTTTGTTTTACAATTTCTAATAATTAGATTTCAGTCGATCAAATATCTTATTTTTAACTGAATGCAGTTAAACATGGTGATTAACGAATCTTTAAGATTGTATCCTCCGGCATCTGTACTGCCTAGGATGGCGTTTGAAGATATAAAACTAGGCGACCTTCATATTCCGAAAGGATTGTCAATTTGGATCCCCGTGCTAGCCATACACCATAGTGAAGACATATGGGGCAAAGATGTAAATGAGTTCAACCCTAATCGGTTTGCCTCCAAGTCGTTCTCCCCTGGACGCCATTTCATGCCGTTTGCAGCCGGCCCACGTAATTGTGTCGGCCAATCTTTTGCCATGATGGAAGCCAAGATTATTTTGGCCATGTTAATATCCAAGTTCAAGTTTACAATTTCAGACAGTTATAGGCACGCACCGGTTATCGTCTTGACTATAAAACCAAAATATGGGGTTCAAGTGTGTTTGAAGCCCTTGGAAGAATGAGAGACATGTTGAAGTTTGGTGATTGAGCCTGATCAATTTTGACTCTTTTTTGGCTTGAATTTCAAGAAAAAATGCTTTATTTATAGTTTAGTTTCTTTGTGAGCTAATTAAAAATATATAGTTTTTGAGGGAGTGGAGAAAGAAGTGAAAGAGATAGAGATGGAGTGATGAGTGTAATGATCAAGATATGTTAATAAAATCAGAAAGAAAGAGGGAGACTATTTTTTGCTTTATATGTTGTGGTTATTGATAAATCACACTACTAGAATATTGACTTTCACCACTAGGTTTTCCTTTATGAAACAAGTTATACATTGATGTAGTTTTGCAATCATTACCAAATAGCTACAGTCAACTCATGATGAACTTCAACATGGATAATCTGATTTATAACATAGATAAAGGGGAGGTCAAATTGAATAATTCAAACTTAACCTATCTCTGACATTGTCATGTCGGTTATATAAACGAAACTCGCATTTCCAAACCCCATAAAGATGGATTATTGGACAAATTAGATTTTGAATCATATGAGACATGTGAAGCTTGTTTAATAGGAAAGAGGCAAATACTCCTTTTGAAAGTGAGAGAGTAAATAATCTATTGCGAATCATACATGGTGATGTATGTGGTCCGATGAACATACAAGATAGAAATGGTTATAGATACTTCATTACATTTACTGACGATTTCAGTAGGTTCGACTATGTATATTAAATGTGACATAAGTATGGGTCCTTTGAAAATTTCAAGGAACTTCAAAATTAAGTACAAAACCAACTTGGAAAAAGTATTAAGATTATTCGATCAAATCGATATGGCAAATACATTAGACCATTATTTTCTTGATCATCTTAGATATTGTGGTATTGTATGACAACTAACGCCATCCGGAACACCACAGTGGAATGGTGTATCCTTAAGGAGTAATCGTACAATATTGGACATGGTATGATCTATGATGAGTCAATCTAGCTTAGCCTTCTAACGTCATTTTTGGGATATGATCTAGAGATAGCGACTTTCACACTAAACCGGGTTCCATTAAAATATGTTGAAAATGCACCATATGAGATATGGATTGGGAAGAGTCCTAGATTATTTTTTGTGAAGATTTGGGGTTGTGAGGTTTACGTACACCGTTTAATCACAACTAAAAATGGAACCAAAATCTGATAAATGCATATTTGTAGTATATCCTAAAGAAAGTATGACATACTACTTCTATCATCCCCACGATAATAAAGTGTTTGTTGGGCGTCCTGGTGTCTTCATGGAAAATGAATTTATTCCTAAAGGTATTAGTGGGAAGAATTTAGAACATGAAGTTGTTCAAGATCAAAATATATCAACATAGATGGAACCAAGAAGTTATGGATCCACAAAGTGTTGTGGAAATGCAGTCTGATGTTGTAGCACAAAGTGCTTGTAAATTTTGTAGAAAACGGAATGAGGCTGAGAGATATGGGTTGCTCATCGCTCATACCAAAGATGTTGTAATAACCAGGTATGTTATTAGTTTATTTAATTTTATTATTTTAGTTTAAGGTGGGTTTGGAGTTGGTTTCATAAATTTAAGTTTAGTTAAGTGTTTTATGGAGTTAGAAGTCAATGGGTAAGTTGTAATTTTAATATAGAAGTATAGGGTATGTGGTGTCATTTATTAATAGTTAAGGGTTGATTTGGTTAAGGTGATTAAACAAATCACCCCAAACCGCCTCATGTGTTTAAGGAGGGGGTGAGGTGTCACACTAAGATACAATTAGTATCAATTTGTGTGTGTGTGTGTGGTATTTTCGGCAAAAGAGAGAGAAGAGAGAAAAGAAAGAAAACTAAGAAGAAGAAGAAAGCTGTAGATTTGCAGCTGGAAATTCTAGTAACAACTGAAGAAATCAAGTTAACAATCCTATACAAATTCATCCTTTTATGTGTATTAAGTTTTATATGAGTTTAGAATTGGGTCATGGTAATTTTAGAAGGATATGAGAGATTTGGGTTTAGAATAGTGTTCTAAATATAGTCCTAAACATATCTGCAAAATATCAGAAACATTCATGGTTTAAAACTGTAAATTCTGGGTTTAGGATGAATTTAGTTAACTGAGATAATGATGAATGTCAGGATCGAATCTTAACAAGATTAACAATACTTAGAATTCAGAATTAAAGGATCTGCGGAATAGAACTTTAATTCCCACAATCAAAGAACAATATATCAGAAAACACACAATTGTTTGTATTCACTGTTTCGACTCACAAGATTACAACCAAACCTCAATCTTGATGAACAAGCTCAACAAGACGACTTCTACTTCTCTAGAAATAGGGTTCTTAAACCTTGAGGTTAATTCTCTCTAAAACACAATCGAATTCTAATTGTATTTCGTATATCGTATTATTTTCTCGTCTCTTGTATATCGTCTTTCTAATAGCTATCTATCAACACTATTTATACACAATAATTACAAGATAACTATCAAAAATTAAATGATCTTCAGAATATTCTTTTAAGTATATCTTCAATCATTCCATCTTTATCTCCTTCAATCTCGCATTCCATGTTCTGATCCCAAGCAGTATTAACTTCATTCTTTTCAAGCAGTACTAATAATCTTCCAGCAGTAGTAATCTTCGATATGCCCAAGCAGTACTAACAGTTTTCGTAAGACACCAGCAGTACTAACTTTTGTTCAGCAGTATTAACCATGTACCAGCAGTAGTAACTTGTCTAGCAGTACTAATCATGTTCTTGCAGCATTAATGACTCAGCAGTACTAACCTTGAACTAGCAGTAGTATCTTTGTTCTGGCAGCACTAACATTGATCTGGCAGTAGTAATGTTGTTCTGGCAGTACTAACCATACTTAGCATATCTTCAGTTCCCAACAATCTCCCCCTAACTTGACTTTTCAGGATGAGAAGTTAAGTTCTTCAGATGATGCTTCCAAAACCTAATCATCAACGCATAAAATTGGATCCAATCCCAGTCTTTGATTGAGAATCCTTTTTACAAGGTATCTTGCCATCTTAGAGTCTTTGTCACTCACCAACTTAGCATGCAGCATTCCATTCAACTTTTTCATGCTGTGCTTGTATACAACATCCACCAAATAATATTCATGAAATGTATTGTCAAGAGAGATGACATACACTCCACAATTCTCAATGAGCATCCAGTTGGTAATGACTTGAAAATTCCTTGCCATCAAATACTGAACTGCTTCTGGTTTGAACATTAAGCACAAGTATTCAAGAACCATCTTAGTGATAGACATACCTTGCTCTGTCAACATGTTTCCATATAGCCTCATTCCAACCTTGAACATCTCTTCCAAGTCAGATCTAGAGCATGTTCTGATAAGTTTTCCCCAAGTAGGACAAACTTCAAACTTTCCATCTGCCCTTTTGATTCTGATGAACTCCTTTCTCTGATCTTTCAAAGTATCCCAGAAGATGATCTCAGGAGGCATGGAAGACAATGGTTTAGCCTGGATTGGATTAGTTTTAACCACAGTAATGTACAAATCACATTGAGCATTTGGCAGTGATTGTACATTGCTTGGTTGGCCTGATGAAGTTGCCACTTCTTCTTCAGCAACTTTTGGATCAGATTTCTCTTTCACTGCTTCCTCCTGGGCTTCTTCTACAGTTGGATCCACCCTTGGCTTCTTTACATCTTTCTTCTTTGAAGCTATGGACTTTGTTCTTGGCCTTTTGGTTGACATCATCTTTGTTCTTTTAAAAGATTTAACAGCTTCAGGAGTGGTTTCAGCTGTTTCTTCTTTGTGGCTCTCAGCAGCACTAACAGTTTCTGCTGCCTTTTGTTTTTCAGCAGCAGTAACCATTTCTACTGCTATAGTTGTTACTGCTTCTTTTATAACCTTTAATGCTGCTGCTTCAACACTACCCTTCACAATCCAATATATCTCTGTATCAATCTCTGCTTTAGTTACTGTAGGAACAGATTCTGCTTTCTTCTCACTTTCAATTACTGCTGCCTCCATAAGATTCTTCAAAATTTCAGTTACTGCTGCTTCAGTCTCAGACACTGCAGCATTATCTGTTTCTACTTCTTTTGCAACCTCAGCAGCAGTAACCGTTTCTGCTGCTGGTTCTGTTTCTGCTTCCTTTGTAATATCTGCAGCCTGCTCAGACTCCCCCTCAACCTTATACTCATACTCCCCCTCAATGTTTGCATCCTCCATGTTTAGATCAGAGTCTGACTCCCCCTTTTTGGAAGCATCAGAGGTTGTTCTTCTCCTTCTCAAAACATACTGAGCTTTCTTCCTTCTTTGTAGCAGTTTGGTGATCAGCTTTTTATTCTTTTCTATTTTGGTGTTTTGATGAAGAACCACCTTCTTAAGCTCATCAATTTCCTTCTGCTGATCCATGACCTAAATGTTGATATTTGCAATAGTTTCCATCAATTCCTCGTACGTATATCTATCCTCACCCTGTTTAGGAGTTTTTACCTCCCTTAAAGGATCATTGGAAGTTTTAGCAGGTGTCTCTTGCCTAGCAAAAGCACTACCTACCCCCTTGGTTTCTTGGCACCTGGGACCTCTGGATGATTTCTCACCCTGAGTTGCCGTGAGGAAGGTCTTAGGTATTTTACCACTGGCCTTCTCTTTGCTAGCAGAAGTAGTGGCAGCCTTGCGACTCACATGCTCAACCTTCTCCTTAGTGAGCACCTTCTTGGGGTTGGGAGACACCACTGTGGTTTCCCTTTCGATATTCTCTAATGGAGAATGCTCCACTAGAGGGCTTAAAGGCTTCGGGCTCTTAGGAGATACATCAAGGGAAGGAACCTTGTGTACCTTTCTTCTTTCAAACTTTTTGGTTATTATGGGAGTGGGTCGTACAAGAATGGACTGAGGGATTACTTTTGTGATGGAAGGTTGGGATTGGTCATCAGTGGGTGTGTCTAATGAGGGCCTTGACCCTGATGCCATACCTTCATTTGTGTGGGACACAACCATCATTGTAGAGAACAATGGTGTGTCAACTCCTTCCGAGTCCCTAGGAAGTCTCCTCATATTTGAGAAAACCTTCCCTTTAGGGGATTTTGGTACATATACCTCATCAAATAGAGGTATATCCGTCAATTCCTTAGTTATCACTTCTTGAACAAACCGTGGATACATATAAAACTGCTTTTTGGATTCCAGGTTTGACACAAGATCATTAAAAATCATTTGTGAAAAATTAAACTTCCTGGCAGTGGCCAAGCAGACCAGGGCATAAGCAATGGTACTGCTAAACTCACTCCATCCAGTAGTTTTCTTTGACATGCAATGCATTAAGGTATGAACAAAGAATCGCCATTGTGTATGAAATTTAGACTTGTAAAACTTAAAAACTCCAATGGGACCTTCATACCCCATTCTTTGTAAAGTTGAGTATAGTTCTTCATTGGAAATAGAGGTTATACCTGAGGCATCATCCAATCGAAGAGTGATGCGAAGGAGTTCTTCTGAAACTTTCAAGGGTTTGTCACATACCCTTGTTTGAATGACTTTCTGCCCATCTTCGGATTCCACGGTGGCATTGGCCCAGAATTGCGTCTGATGCTCGATGTAGATAGTCGGATTCACCGTTAGGGCATAAGAAATATGAGTGGACTTGAGAAAATCCACAATGTCGTGAAATCCTGCGGCCTGCTTCGTCTTCTGAAGCATCGCAATCTCATTGTGCTCGTTGACAAACTCCATAATCGTTGTTCTTTCTGATAGAAAACACAAAGATTCTAGGGAGAAAAGGGTTAGAGCGAGAGAGAGAAGTTGAATGCAAAGAGTCGTTATGAGCCTTGGCGGGCAAACAGGGGTATTTATAGCAGTAGTAGCCCTAATTTTCTATAAAGGCAGTATTAACGACTTAGCAGTATTAACGACTGAGCAGTATTAACTGCAAGGCAGTATTAACTACACAGCAGTATTAACTACACAAGCAGTATTAACTACATTGAGCAGTATTAATTACAAAGCAGTATTAACTACAAAGCAGTATTAACTACTGAGCAGTATTAACTACAAAGCAGTATTAACTACTGAGCAGTATTAACTGCAAAGCAGTATTAACTACTGAGCAGTATTAACTGCAAAGCAGTATTAACTACTGAGCAGTATTAACTGCAAAGCAGTATTAACTGCAAAGCAGTATTAACTACTAAGCAGTATTAACTACTGAGCAGTATTAACAGCAAAGCAGTATTAACTACTGAGCAGTATTAACTGCAAAGCAGTATTAACTACTGAGCAGTATTAACTACTGAGCAGTATTAACTACTCATTGGCAGTAGAAAATATGTACTAGCAGTAGAAACTCTGCACTGGCAGTAGTAACTCTGCACTAGCAGTAGTAACTCTGCACTAGCAGTAGTAACTCTGCACTAGCAGTAGTAACTATACTTGCACTTTGCAGCACTTGTCAAATCCTCAAATGTCATCTTACCTTTTGACACATTACTTTTACCACTTATCTTACCTCCTGCAGGATTATTTCCAAAAGCAACATGTCCTCCATTAATTCTTTTGAAATTCTGGAGGCAGGCCATGTTACCTGTCATGTGCCTGGAGCAACCACTATCAACATGCCAGATGCTCTTCCCCTTGAGCTGTTGGTTGCCCTGCACCTAAGATAAATCAATTAGTTTTTATTGGGAACCCAAGCCGAAGTGGTCTTGGGTCTCCCTTGCTCATCAAAGTACTTGCATTGAGTTTTGATGAGGTTTTTAAACTTAGGTACTGCAGAATTTGAGTACTTTGTCAATATAATTGGTCTAGCAGCATAAACACTAGAAGCGGTATTAACCTTAGAAGAAGTACTAACAGAGTCAGCAGTACTAACAGAGTTAGCAGCACTAACAGAGGTAGCAGCACTAACAGAGTTAGCAGCACTAACACTGCTAGCAGCAGTATTGGCAGTAGTATTGCTTCTAGAAGCACTATCCTTTTCAGCAGTATTGCTTCTAGCAGCACTATCCTTTTCAGCAGTACTATCTGAGGTATTAGTGCTTTTGGAGACCCATATATTGACACATTCCTTTTCAGTCTTTTTCCTCATGTGGCTATTGGATTTAGCTTGTTTCTTAGCCACATGGTTCCTTGCAGGCTTCCTATAACCATTGGATTTATGAAAAGGTCTTTGAAAATTTATCCTTTGGTTAATAGGATTGAAATAACAGTGTTTGGCTAGGTGATTCAATCTGCCACAGATGAAACATGGTTTTGGTCTGTTAATCCTTTGCAGATCAACTCCTTGCTTTTGTGCCCACTGGTTATTCCAATTTCTTTGATTTCCCCTCTTTTTATCATGTTTTTGGGGCTTATTCTCTTGAGATTTCTTGCAAGAACAATGTTCACAAGTTTTAGAGTTCACAACAGTGGTCTGTGTATAATGAACTCCCTTTCCCTTGTCAGTCCTTTTCATCTCATTGTTCTTAACACATGGACTTTCACATTCCTCATCAGATCCTACTTTTTCAGTCTCATCCTCAACAACTACTTCATCAAATGGATCTACTTCAGTGGCTCCTTCAGATAAGTCCTTACTATCCATAGTCTCTAACAGATCTGACCTAGGAGGGATGTATGTGTTGTTGTAGGGTGGAGGTGTGGCATTGTACCCTAGTCCTGTTTTCATCTTACTGTGGACTTGAGCATTTATTATGGTGTCCATAGCTTTAGAAGCTTTTGAAAACTTTTCAACATCAAGTTTAACTTTCTCAAGCTCTCCTTTTAGTTTCTCACACTCTTCCCTAGACTCTTTTAGTTGGAACTCCAGACCACCCTTTTCCCACTTCCAGTAATTTGTATCATATGAGTGTTGAAGTTCATTGGCTTGAAAAGCCTTAATTTGTTCTTCAAACCTCTCAACAATCAATACATAGTCTCTTCTATCCTTTTCTAGTCTCTTAAGGTCATCACACATTCCCTGATTGTACCTCAGTGGGAAGATCTGAAACTTCAGCCATAAGTGCTTGATTTTGGATGGCCTCTTCTGCTTGATCACTCCAATCAAATCCCATTCCTTGTTGAGAGACAAGAGCTTGAATAGAGTTTCTGTTTTGATTGGAACATCCAGCCTGAGTTTGTTGATGGCTGTTGTGAGATGATCCACCTCTGCATTCCCTGGCAAAGTGTCCCATCTTGTGACACTTGTAGCATTCAACTTTAGACTTATCAAAGCCAGCACCATCTTCTCTTCTTTGGGAAAAGTTGTTTCTCCCAGTCCTTTTTATGAACTTCTTCACCCTCATAGACAGCATAGCCATCTGCCACTTGATATCCATCTCTTCAAGATCATCAGCATTAATCTGTTCTAAGTCATCATTAATTAAAGGAGTTAACATGACTAGAAAAGAAAGCTTCAAGTACAGAGTCAGTGGCCTTTTCTTGATTGACTCCTCCAGCAGCACTAATTGATTCAGGGTTAGCAGTAGAATCAGGTGATGCTGAAAGGAGTGCAGCATTATGTACATATCCAGAGGGCTTCTTTTTGGCTTCAACCTCTGTTTCAAAGATTCTAAGATCATTGTAGAGATCATCAAGCTCTTTATCTTCCAATTGGTCATTCTGTCTGAATGACACAGTATACATGGTCCACTCTTCACCTAATGATCTTAAGAACTTTCTGTTAACATCATCAGCCTCCATCTTGACTCCTACTGTGGCTAATTCTCCAATCAGCTTATTAAATCTATCAAAAGTTTGAGTCATAGACTCATTCTTAGTAGAAGTAAAGTTTTCATACTGCTGCTTGAGAATTGCCTTCTGATTCCTCTTGGTGCTTTTAGTGCCAGTGAACCTCTTTTCCAATGCATTCCACAGAATCTGAGCATCAGTGCAGTGATGAAATTGATGTTGATATTCATTGGGGATAGCCAAAAGCAGAGTGCTTAAGGCCTTCATCTCTATTTGTCTGACTTTTCTCTCTGCATCAGTCTTTGGAGGAGGTCTTTTGCCATCTGGTCCAGTTCTTCCTTCAGCACATGGACCATTCTCTATGATATCCCAGATGGAATAATCAGTAAGCAGAATGTACTGCTTGATTCTAATTTTCCACATGTCAAATTCATTGGGTCTGAGCATGGGAACCTTAGAAACAAGAGTACTGTTTGATTCAAAAGAATTTTCCATAATGATTGTAGAATTCTAAGAAACACAAGCTCTGATACCACTTGTCAGGATCGAATCTTAACAAGATTAACAATACTTAGAATTCAGAATTAAAGGATCTGCGGAATAGAACTTTAATTCCCACAATCAAAGAACAATATATCAGAAAACACACAATTGTTTGTATTCACTGTTTCGACTCACAAGATTACAACCAAACCTCAATCTTGATGAACAAGCTCAACAAGACGACTTCTACTTCTCTAGAAATAGGGTTCTTAAACCTTGAGGTTAATTCTCTCTAAAACACAATCGAATTCTAATTGTATTTCGTATATCGTATTATTTTCTCGTCTCTTGTATATCGTCTTTCTAATAGCTATCTATCAACACTATTTATACACAATAATTACAAGATAACTATCAAAAATTAAATGATCTTCAGAATATTCTTTTAAGTATATCTTCAATCATTCCATCTTTATCTCCTTCAATCTCGCATTCCATGTTCTGATCCCAAGCAGTATTAACTTCATTCTTTTCAAGCAGTACTAATAATCTTCCAGCAGTAGTAATCTTCGATATGCCCAAGCAGTACTAACAGTTTTCGTAAGACACCAGCAGTACTAACTTTTGTTCAGCAGTATTAACCATGTACCAGCAGTAGTAACTTGTCTAGCAGTACTAATCATGTTCTTGCAGCATTAATGACTCAACAGTACTAACCTTGAACTAGCAGTAGTATCTTTGTTCTCGCAGCACTAACATTGATCTGGCAGTAGTAATGTTGTTCTGGCAGTACTAACCATACTTAGCATATCTTCAGTTCCCAACAATGAACATCATAGGTATCGCAACCTTGAGTTGCGACATTCATGAATATCGCAACCTTGGGTTGCGACAAGCTCTTGATATCGCAATGGTCAGTTGCGACTTGTGGTATATCGCAATAGTTGGTTGCGACATGATGTATATCGCAACAGTTGGTTGCGATATGCTACTGTGTCGCAGTAGTTAATTGCGACATGTGCAATGTGTTGCGACAAGGATTATCATTTTAGTTGGTTGCGATATGAGTCGAGGATTTTGGGATTTTAGAGATTTTAGTCTTTAAAGAGATATCTGTATTTATTTGGTTTCAAAATTCTGTGAATTTGGGGTAAAAGATTGGAGTGCTTGAGAATAGCTTGAAAGGAGTTTGTGATACGCAATCAGGTGAGTTTTACTTTAAAAATGTTTTCAAAACTGGAATACATATTTGTGGATTGAAAATATGATAAGTAGTGTGATTATGTGTATATGTATGAAGTATGATATATTGAGATGTATATTATATTTATACAAGTATAACACTACATGAGAGTACGTTGGCCGGGCTTAGGACCGGTAGAGTTGGCTGTACGGAGGGACAACGATGTTGGCTGTAATTTTCGTACAACGGAGTTAATTTATTAGTTGGCTTGCAACCAACTAATATGGCCATGGAAATTGAGACAGGAAGTACACGATGCACGAGTCTTAATTGGTATTCATCTTTGGATTATGTATATGGTATTTGTGCAAAGGGTTTTAAAACTAACAGGGATTTTCTCACTTAGACCGCTAGGTCTAACCCTCATTTTGTTTTAAAATATGTATTCCAGGTCGTGGAGCAAATAAGAGCAAGTGATAGGACAATCTATGAATTTCTTTTGAGGATGTATGTTTTTGAAGATCCATGAAGTGTTTTGTATCTATAATGCTAGTAGTTTTTATGTAAATTATTAGTCAAAAAGTTTGTACTGAATTACTTATTGTAGTTATAAAGACTATGGGACCGTAAATGTTAAATGATGTATCTTTTGTAGTAAAGTTATGTTATGAAATATATGTCATTTGTGTGTATTTGGAAATTGGGTTGTTACAGATGTATTGCTCGTGGATGATGAGTCCACTAGTTACCAAGATGTTTGGCAAGCACTAACTCCGAGAAATGGCTATATGCTGAGAATAGAAATGAACTTCAAGTGTGAAAACCAAGTTTGAAACTTAGTTGACCACCCCAACGAGGTATGATCTATAGGGTGCAAATGGGTTTTCAAGAAAAAGATCGATTGGTCTCAAAAGGTTTCAAACAAATTCAAGGTGTTGATTATGATGAAACTTTCTCTTCATTCGCAATGATTAAGTTTATTAGAATTTTACTAGCCATTACATCATATCATGATTATGAGATTTGTCAAATGGGAGTCAAAACAACTTTCCTTAATGGAAATTTACTTAAGGACGTATATACGATAAGACTTGAAGGTTTTGTCACTCCGGAAAAATCTCGTAAGTTAAACATGTCTCAACGATCTATTTACGGATTGAAGCGAGTTGGAAACATCGTTTTGATGAAGCAATCAAAGAGTTTGATTTCTTAAAAAATTAGGATGAACATTGTGTCTACAAAAAGGTTAGTCAGATATTGTATCATTTCTTTTATTGTATGTAGATGACATACTCATTAGAAATGATATTCTGATGCTCGAGTTTGTAAAGGCTTGGTAAGAAAAATATTTTTCAATGAAAGACTTGGGTGAAACTGCCTATATGTTAGGAGTTCGGATCTATAGAGATAGACCATGAAAATTATTGTGCTAGTCAGAGTACGTATACAGAGAACGTGTTGAAACAGTTCAACATGTATTATAGCAAGAAAGGGTTCTTACCTATGTCTCATGGTGTTGGGAACTGAAGATTTGCTAAGTATGGATATGTTGATCCAAACCCTCAGTGATTTGATAATGACCCTATCTTATATACTTAGTGAAAATTGTAAGTAAACAATATGTATCAGAGTTTCACTATCGCTGATAAGTACTAAGATCTTACAGTACTACTGATAGGAACTCTCGCTCTTTTAGATTAAACATTCAGCGAACACTGTTCACCATATCGCTGAGTCTGTTCAGTCCTTATGGTGATCGCTGATAAATTAGTTGTTTACTTATGATCCCTGAAGACAAGATTCACGTCAACAAAGGTTCTACGCTGAAGTCGAAGATCAAGCTCAAGAACCAGCGACAAGTCTCCTAATGAACTGATGCGGATCAGCGAAGACTCAGATTTGTCCACTCAACGTGAAGTATCAAGTACAAGACTTTAGCTATCGCTGAACTTTATCATTCGCTGAATAGTAAATGATAATCGCTGAATCAACGAAAGATGATCATGAAGTCCTCCGTACAAAGTACTTTTGTCTTAACCTCCCTTGCACGCCACCGTACGAAATGTCATAAAAGAACCTCCGAAAATCTGAAATCGTACAACCACTCTGATACTACACTGTTCATTCATGCGGCTACTAAGGTTGTCAACAAAGGTCAATGACATGCAACCAATCCGCTGATGACACGTGTAAAGTGTATACTGAATTGCATTAAATGCATGCAGTATATAAAGAGATGAACTCACTTCATTTGAAGTAACTTGCTAACTCTGGACAAGTTCAAATCTCTCTTAAGATAGGATTTTATTAGTAATCTCCTTATCTTTCTTAGTGCAAGAAACCTTAGTGTTCCAACTTGTTTAGATTTAGGTTTATCCTTAATCTTGTTTCCGCAACAAGCTGTAAATTGTTAATGATTTATCAATAAACAATTTAGAAAAGTAAAATAGTGTGTTTGTATTCAACCCCCCCCCCCCCCTTCTACAAACTTGTATAGGCCTTTCGGGACCAACAAGTGGTATCAGAGCAGATTTGTTTAATCTCATAAACAAGATCTAATCTAAGATATTTCTCTTCCTAGCTATTATCTGAAAATGGCCAACACAAACACAAACACTCACTATATAGACAATGGTTCTCTTGCAAAACACCCTAGATTTTCCAGAGATAACTTCAACTTATGGAAAAATAGGATGACACTCTTCTTAGAAGGTGTAGACCCTACTATACCTTACTATCTTGAAAACGGCCCACACATCCCTGTAACAATTGATCCTGCAGTTCCAGCCACTGCAACTAGAGCTGCTATTCCAGAAAGGCTGATTCCAAAGGAAATCCATCATTGGACCGATGAAGACAAGAAGAAAGTGGCTATAGATACAAAATCCAGATCCATACTATCCATGGCCCTTCCTGACGAAGTCTACCATTCCGTCATGAACCTGAAATCCTCAAAAGCCATGTGGGACACAATATGTGTTCAGTATGAAGGAACGTCTGAAGTCCAAGATTCAAGAAAGATCAACCTGGTAAGACAATATGAAAGCTTCATCTCTGGTAAGAATGAAACTCTCTCTGAAGTTCATCAACGTTTTAATTGCTTAATTATAGATCTAAAAACGGTTGGTAAGGAATGTTCTAACTTTGAAGTGCTGACAAAGTTTTTAGAATGTTTACCTGAAAGCTGGGACAATTATTCCATGTGTCTCAAGCTGTCAAAAGATCTAAGATCAATGACACTTGCTACCTTATATGGCACATTGCTGAATCATGAGCAATCTAGCCATCTTAAGAAGAATCTTGTAAAAGATTCCAAAAGCACCCCTGTTGCTTTAATCTCAGAGGAACCTTCTACTCAGCGACCCGTGGTCACTATCACTGAGTTAGAAAGTAACTCTGAAAGGTCATCAGATTCTGATTCTTCAGATGATGATGAATCCTTGGCTCTCCTAACTAAAAAGTTCAGGAGATTCGCCAAGAAGAAAATGTTTAGAAAGAACAAAACTCTTTCTATAGCTGACAAGCCTAAGTCATCAGCTTTTGTTGATAAGGCTACTGCTACTTGTTTCAACTGCGAAAAGACAGGTCATTTCGCTAACGGGTGCAGGTCAAAGAAAATCATGAGACCTTCAGCTTTTACAAAGAAATCCTTTGTTCCAAGAAATAAAGACGACAAATACTTAAAGCTGAAGGAGAAGTATGCAAGGCTGAAAATCTTTAAGAAGAAAGGAAAAGGCCTGATGGCTGACTATGATTGGGCTGCTTCTGATGAAGAAGCCTCATCATCTGATTCTGAAGATGATGAAGCAAATCAATGTCTCATGGCCAAGATTGAAGAAGAGGAAGAAAGTTCAGATATTCCCTCCACTTCAACATCTGCCATTCAGGTATCACCTTCCTTCTTTACCAATATTGTAAATATTGATGAAGCTGATAGTCTCCGTAAAATCGAAGTGCTGACTAGAAGTTTATACGAAGCCATGAACGGCAAAGCTGTGGTTGAAAACCAAAATCTTGATCTCGCTGAAAAGCTTAAAAACTGCCACCTTCAAATAGAAAAGCTTTCTAAATTTGAAGAAGATTTTAAAGATCAAGTCCATTTAAATCAGCTAGTCAAAATCGAACGAGCGGAAGCTATCGCTGCATTAAAAGATGAACAAGCTACTGTTGAAGGATGGTGTAATTCTTCAACAAAGATCACTGAGATAATTAAGGCTCAGATTCCTCTGAGTGATAAACGTGGTTTGGGTTATAAATATGATACTCCAATACCAACCACTGAACGTTCAATGCTTAAATTTGGAACGTTCGTATCCTCAATAGCTGACACTTCTTCATCTCAGTACTCCTCGTCGGTTACACCAATCCCTGAGGAAACTCCTACCTCAAAAGGTAAGGAGAAAATGGTTTATTCAAAACCTACCTCTGTCTCTAAAGACAAAGGTAAAGGAATTGTTATTTATCAAAATCCTCAGAAGGGTACATTAGTACCTAAGCTGAATGCTCCTAAAGCCTTAGTGATTCATTCATCTGGTTCTAGAAATCAGACCTCTGGATCAGTTCAGCGACCTACTCCTAGACTCAGAGTAGATGTCCTTGGTAAGAAATCTGAAGAACTGAATGTTCGTCCTATTTCAAAAACCAATAGTGTACTTGGTGCTGGCACTTCTAATTCCAAATTAAAAGCTCAGCACTCAAGTGGTCCTAGAACTAATTTTAGTTATAGGAAATGTTATCACTGTGGACTTACCGATCATATTGCAAGTAAGTGTCCCACAGCCACCAAAGCTGATAAGATAGCTAAGGTGAAGATAGCACCCAAGAAGACCAAACCAGTTGCAATTCAGGTCAAGGTGACTCCTACCTCTGAGGTCAAGAAATTGACCAAAGTGAAGAAAGACAAAGCTGAATCTTCAAATGCTGCGAAGACTGCTGAACCCATTCCAACCTCTTCCACTGACAAACGCGTATACATGGCGAAGTGGGTACCCAAGCAAAACTAATCTTCCTTTGTATTGCAGGTTAAGAAGGGTATCTGGTATCTCGATAGCGGATGCTCTAGACACATGACTGGAAAGAAAAGCCTGCTCGCTGAATACAAGGAAGAGAAGGGTCCCTCTGTGACTTTCGGTGGAAATGGAAAAGGACACACCCGAGGGTATGGTGTACTTTCAAATGGTACAACATCCTTCAGAAGAGTCGCATATGTTGAAGGGCTGAAGCATAATCTTCTGAGCATCAGTCAGCTTTGCGACATGGATAACAAAGTGATTTTCACTAAGGAATCCTGCTTTGTCTCTGACAAAAAGGAGAAGATAGCTCTCAGCGGTTATCGTTTGGAAAATGTTTACGTTATAAACATGGACTCAACAACCACTGAAAACTCCTGTTTCTTCTCAAAGGCATCTTCTGATGTCAACTGGCTATGGCACAAGAGGCTCTCACATCTCAACTTCAAGACACTGAATACTCTTTCATCCAAAGAGTTAGTCACTGGTCTACCTCAACATTCATACGCCAAAGAATCCTTATGTTCAGCGTGTGAAAAAGGGAAGCAGACCAATGCAAGCTTTAAGTCAAAGCAAGTTTCCTCAGTGTCATCTCCTCTTCAACTACTCCATATGGATTTGTTTGGCCCCGTTAACAAACAATCCACCGCTGGAAAGAAATATACGCTGGTCATAGTTGATGAATTCTCTCGTTACACATGGGTAATGTTTCTCCGTTCTAAGAGTGACACCCCTGAAGAACTCATCACCTTTGTTCGGAAGATGGAAACTCTGAACAATATGACTGTTCGCTCAATAAGGAGTGATCATGGAACTGAATTCAAAAACAGTTCTCTTGATTCCTTCCTTGAGAGCAAGGGTATTTCTCACAACTTTTCGTCAGTGAGAACACCACAACAAAACGGAGTCGCTGAAATAAGAAATAGAACAATTATTGAAGCTGCACGTTCAATGCTCAGCGATTCTCACCTGCCTACTCAGTTTTGGGCAGAAGCTGTCAACACGGCTTGTTTTACGCAAAACAGGTCGCTGATAGTCAAAAGATTCAAAAAGACAGCCTATGAACTTTTTCATGGGAGAAAGCCCTCAATCAGCTTTCTGCACATCTTTGGTTGTCAGTGTTACATACTGAACAACAGAGATGCCCTTGGAAAATTTGATCCTAAAGCTGATGATGGAATCTTTCTTGGATACTCCTCAGTTTCCAAAGCCTTCAGAGTCTTCAACCGAAGAAGACAAACTGTAGAAGAAACTATTCACGTCACGTTTGACGAATCCCGTTCAGCGAACTCTAAACCGAACGCTGATACAGAAGAACTGAATCAATGGATGTTTTCTCATCTTGGTGATTCAGAAGATGTTCCCACTACTCATGCTCATACAACTGAAAATGATGGTCCTACTATCATTCCCAATATACAGAATAGTGAAGCTGAAACATCTTGGGTCTCAGCTGTTCCTATAAACACTATACCCGCAGTTGATCCAAATGTCTCAGAAATTCCATCTATTTCTCAGCAATCAGTTAATGAAGTGACAAATGCAAGCATTCCTCTCTTAGCTGATAATCCAGAAGTAGCTGAAGCCTCATCTTCAGTTTCTCCAGTTCAGACTGAGTCAGCGACGCATGCTCCGGCTCAGCGATGGACTGTAAATCACCCAATCGATCAAATTCTTGGTGATCCCAACGCTGGTATTCAGACTCGTAGAAGTGCAGGTAATATTTGTTTATTTGTTAACTTTATTTCTCTAACTGAACCAAAGAAAATAGATGATGCCCTCAGAGATCCAAACTGGGTCAACGCTATGCAAGAAGAGCTGACTGAATTAAAAGAAACAAAGTTTGGAAACTTGTTCGAAGACCAACTGACAAAACAGTGATAGGCACTAAGTGGGTCTATCGAAACAAGTTGGACGAACATGGTACTGTAACTCGCAACAAAGCTCGTCTTGTTGCTCAGGGATACAGACAAGAGGAAGGCATAGATTATGACGAAACCTTTGCTCCAGTAGCAAGACTTGAATCTATTCGTCTTTTCTTAGCATATGCTGTACACAAAAACTTCACTCTACATCAAATGGATGTTAAGTCAGCGTTTCTAAATGGAAAGCTGAATGAAGAAGTTTATGTGGAACAACCTCCAGGATTCGCAGATCCTAAGCGTCCAGGTTATGTTTATAAGCTGGATAAGGCACTTTATGGCTTGAAGCAAGCTCCTCGTGCATGGTATGACACTCTTTCTACTTATCTCCATCTTGAAAAATTTGAGAGAGGTAAGATTGACAAAACTTTGTTTTTTAGAAAAATAAAAGGTCATATCATTTTAGTTCAAATATATGTTGATGACATTATATTTGGTTCTACTAACCCTGAGCTTTGTACTCGTTTCGCTGATAGAATGAAAGATGAGTATAAAATGAGTATGATGGGTGAACTAACATATTTCCTTGGTCTTCAGATTAAGCAAACTGAAAAAGGAACTTTTATAAATCAGGGAAAGTATGTTAAAGATATGCTGAAGAAATTCGACTTAACTGAAAGTTCAGCTATGAAAACCCCTATGGCACCACCGCTGATACTTGATAAGGACACAAAGGGTGTTCCTGTCAATGTCACGCTGTACCGTGGAATGATCGGCTCACTACTGTATCTTACAGCTAGCCGACCCGATATTATGTTTGCAACATGTCTGTGCGCACGATATCAAGCTGAACCTAAGATATCCCATATGAAAGCTGTAAAGCGAATCTTTCGATATCTTAAGGGTACAGCGAATCTAGGTCTTTGGTATCCCAAAGATTCAGGATTCGATCTAACCGCCTATTCAGACAGTGATTTTGCAGGTTGCAAAATGGATAGGAAAAGCACCACAGGAGGATGTCAGCTCCTGGGTGGAAAGCTGGTAAGTTGGACAAGTAAGAAACAAAACTCAGTGTCCACTTCCACAGCTGAAGCTGAGTATGTAGCCGCTGGAAGCTGCTGTTCTCAAGTCTTGTGGATGAGAAATCAACTACTAGACTATGATCTTCAGCTCTCCAAAATTCCAATCTATTGCGACAGCACAAGTGCCATCGCTATAGCGAACAATCCAGTGCTACACTCAAAGACAAAACACATAGAAATCAGATATCATTTTATCAGAGATCATGTGATGAATGGTGATATAGAACTTCATTTTATCCCAACTGATTATCAGTTAGCTGATTTGTTTACCAAACCTCTTGATGAGACAAGATTCAACTTTCTCATCAGCGAGCTTGGAATGCTGAACTTTGAAGGATAAATCTTCAGCGGTTCACATTTAATCAGCGATACGTTTATACATTCTTGTATAGGCTCTCGGATAAAATAAACTTGTACAATCCATTTCATCATCTTCTCTCTGAATAAATTTGGTTAAACTGATATCAAGGTATGTTTTCTCTCTGTGACAAAACGCATGAAAATGCAAGATTTCAAATTCTTACATCGCTGAATATCTCTTCCTTAACAGTGATATTTTGAAATTTCTTAAAACCCTCACTGATATTTCTATTCAGTACTTCATATTTTCCAAAGAGTCCCTGAGTTTTTCTTTCAAAACCTCAGAGACAACGAAAGAATGTGAAAGGACAGTTGTGACGTCATTGCAACGGATAACACCAGGCAGGCTCTTTTTCTGACACACGTTTGCACGTTTCGTTGTCTATCCAATCAAATGCAAACACGTGTCCGTGTCATGATGAAAAACTTTCCCGCTCAAGTTTTTCTCTCGCTACTCTCTTCCTATATAAACACTCTCAAAGTTTATATTTGTCTTTTACGCGAATCAATCTTTCTCCGCAAGAAAAGAACACTGTTGCATTTTGTGCTCTCAATCTTCAAGAACTGTTCATCATCTTCTTCATCAAACTCAAGGTTAATATGTTCTTATCTATTATCAAATGCGAATAACTTGTTTTCGATCTTATCATTGTTTTACACAAGATCAAACAAAAGAACTCAAAAATAAAATCATTTTCTTTCATGGTTTTATAAACACAACCATTTCATGGTTGTTCTTCAAGTTTTAAATCTAAAATCTTAAACTTGTTCTTCTTTCGTATCCATTTTTTTTAAGAAATTGGAATACAAGGCTTATGGGTGTTATATTCGTTTTTCAAAACAAGAAAAACCCTAATCTTCATTAAGACTTTTTTTGTCTGAATGAAATGGACAAAATTCGAAAAATCTTAATGGAAATTTTCTTTCCACATTAAGATAATTCTTATTTGTTAACATCTTTGGTTGAACTGATAATACAGTGAAATGGCAACTTCAAAGCTGAATGTTACCGCTGAGTCCATCTCCGCTGATTCTGAGGAACTGGAAATCACCAAAGCTCCTCAGGTTAAGTTTGAGCTGGATCAACTAGACTGGACAAAGGCAAACAACCTCTCAGCGCTTCTCGAGTTTCCTCCTCGGAAGCAGGTATCTCATCTAGACGACGCTGTAAATCTTTTGAAGAATAGCCCCATCTACACAGCACTGACAATCACACCTCCTGCCAGTCAGCGTCTATTATCCCAATTCTGGTACTCTGCCAGACACACCGACCTACCCTCCGCCAAAGATCCATCTAAAACCATCGACTGCATACTCAGCGATACTGAGTATGGCACCATCAAGATAACCCCCGCAATAATCCGCAAAGCTCTGAAATTCCCTAACGCTACCTCAAAAAATCCTTTCATTCCATTACCTGACCACAAGAAGCACGCTGACAGGGAATAAATCATTGCTTTCCTTGATGCGATGGGTTACATCTGGGAGACTGGAAGAGACAAGCTACCTGAGAAGAAGCTGACGCTGATAAAGAAATCCAAGATGCCAAGCGAGATGAACTTCATCTTCGCTCACCTGATCAGCTGCATGACAGCGAAATCCGGATCTTCTGATCAAGCCGCTCAACCTCAGCAGGCCATGGGTTACGCACTGCTGAAAGGTCTCAACATTGACTGGGCCTCCATCATCTATGAAGACCTCATTCAACGTGTTGATTCTGCCGCTGGCCGACCAGCATGGGTTCCTTACCCACGATTCATCAGCGCCATCTTTCAATATGGCCTGAAGGACAGCTATCCTGAAGAGGGTGATCTGAAACTCTCTCAGATTGGCCCTAAAGTTCTCGACTTCAAGCCTGTCGCCAACGAGGTACGTCTCTCTACCCTTCTCACTCTACTTAATTCTCCGCTTTCTGTGGCTCCTTCAGCGACAATACCCCTCGCTGATTCCCAGGCCACAAAATCCATTCCTTCTAAGAAAAGGAAACAATCTCTTACCCCTCTAGATTCCAAAAGGATCAAGAAAACCAAGAAGCAACCCCAGCAATTCCATGCTGAAGACTCCTCAGCTCATTCTGAAGAGCTGAAGGAAAGTTCCGTGGTACGCTCTGCTACACCAATTCAAGCCATCCCTTCTAAACCTACTTCAGCGTCCTTAAACGCTGAGGTTAGAACTATGGAATCTACCCAACCTTCTTCAGTCTCTCAAAAGACTGATGAAGTACTTCTCAGCGAATCCAACGCTGAACTTGAAACCCAACCCCAATTCTTATCCTTCGATCCTCCCTCTATTTCTTTGGACACTCCTCCAGTTAAAGCTGGAGATGCCATCATTCAAGAAGCCGTTGAAGCTTCTCAGCGAATGACGAAGAAAGGACCTGCAGAGATCTCCATCCCTCACGGAACTTTTGAGGGAGATATGGAACACTATGGAGGGACTCGAAACTTTGATGAGTTCGTCAACGCTCCTGCAGGTACAGATCCCACCTTAAACACTGTAACTAAACCTGAAACTTCTGAGCTTTCCTTTGTTCACAAGTACTTATATGTTACAGGTCCTTATTTGGGAGACATCAACCAGTCTCTGAAGTCCATGGAGATGAAACTTACAGATCTCACCACCGGTCTATCAAATAACTCTACAGCTGTAACAAACGCTGGAGAGAATCTGACGAAGCTGACTGCTGTGGTGGAAAAGAAGGCCTCCTCTGATGACATCAAAGACCTTGATAAAACTCTCGCCGACTTTGCCAAAGTGCTCTCCGACATCTACACTGACTACACCAACCTCAAATCGTCAGTTTCCACCGTTTCCAGCGAGGTTACAACGCTGAAGAAATCGGTTGGTACACTCGAAGGTGATATGTCAGTGGTCAAGACCGACTTGGGCTCAGTGAAGACCGACCTTAGTTCTGTCAAGACAATGATCGAGACGCTGGTGAACAAGGCAAACAATCCAGCTCCTGCTCCGACCCCTGCACCTATTTTGGACTCATTCACCGCAGAGGATCGCCAAGAGCTGAAGAAAATCACGCCTGCTATTTCTGGCCTAGAAGACAGAATAGCTAAGCTTGAAGGTTGTGTGAAAGTCTCTGGCCCAGAAGACAGAGACAACACCAATGCTGAGTCTACCCATTCCTCCCCTGCCCATCATGAGAAAGAGGGGGAGAAGAGCGCTGAACAGGAGAAGAGCGCTGAAGATCAAAATAAGAGCGCTGAAGACCTTTCCCATGATGAATCTATCAGGGGAGAGGGTAATGAAGATCTAATTACTGGACCTCAGGGAGATGAAAACCATGAGGGAACCGAGAACCTCGCCTCTGTATCTGAGGGGGAGCAACTCGAAGAAGATGCTGAGGAATCCGAAGCAGAAGAAGACGAAGACATCGACATCCCTGAAGATGAACCATCCTCCTCTCCAAGGAACGATGATGATGATGATGATGAAGATGACGAATTCTTTGTCGTCAAACATGCTCCTCGAAAAGCTCTTAAAGGGATCGTGATAACCGAATCCACAGGGGAGAAGACAAAAACAAAGACAAAGCACTCAGCCTCTGGCGCTGAGAAAAGCAAAGACAAAGGCATCGCTGAAGATGATAATCTGGCGATCCTGCTTGCAAAGCCGATTTGTCAGGTACACTAAACTTATTTTTCCTTCCCTGATCATCTCTGAACAATCAGTTATCCATTCCACAAACACCATACACATCCACATTATTTTTTTCTATCTTTTCTACCCAAGTTCTTCTACCCAGTTCTTATTTGTAAGATCGCTGCGTTTCAGCTAGTCCTCTCCCCTGTTTGAGGATATCGCTGAAGGATCTACTATTGCGACTTCACCAATAATTCCAGCTACCGCTGAAGACATAATCCCAGTCTTAGATTTAATCTCTGAGACTGATGAACCAGAAGAACAACCTCTCTCGCACAGAAACAGACCTTCCTCAGTTCCTCAAAGGCTGAGTGAAGAAGATCAAAAGAGGAGAGAAGAAATGATAAAGCGATTCGAGGATCAGCGAATCATTCTAAGGCGCGATCAACTACCTTCAGTTCCTCCTAAGTTCAGAATTTCAAAAGCTGAATACCAGGAACATCTCAGAGCTGAACGCCTCATCGCTGAAAGGAAGAAAGCTGAAGATAAAGACAGAGAATACGCCATCAAGCTCACTCAAGAATCTGTCAAAGACCCCAAGCTGAAGCGTATTCCCATTCAAATCCAACGAAAGCTTTGGGAACAAGCCCAGAAGATCGTGGAAAAGAAAGCTGAAGTTTCTCAGACCACCCTGATCTGGTGTAAAGAGAAAATCCACTTCAGATATCGTCCAACGAAGATCAACAAGGTATTCATCTCTGGAAGAACCTCCATCGGAGTACCTATTGTTGACATCAAACTGTTCAGAGAAGATGGCTCATCTGAAACCTTTCGTGCTGACACTGTAAAAAGGTATGGTCTCTCTGAATGGCTGGAGATGAGGTTAGCTATCCAACCATCACAATCTAAGTACAAGGATCATTTCGAAAAGCTGATAAACAGACAGATCGATTTGATATCTTCTTGTGTGGATATTCCTCCTGTTCCTGATCTAAAGCCGAAAAGAAAAAGGGGCTCACCAAAGAAGAAACGTCAAGATTCAAACTCAAGTCCTGTCATACGAAATGAAACTGGAATCGGTTTCTCTCGCGCTGAAGTACTTGGTCCTGATCCTGATCTATCTGCCCTTGACATCTCCTTGCCACCATGTGAACTTTTCGTCCCTGGTAAAGTCATCAGTAATCCTTATGGAATATTCTTTCTTGACTACGACGGACGTAAATGCTTTCAACGGATCGCTGAGCTTCCAATCACTCCAATCGAACAGCTCAGAGATCTCATCTACTGGTGCGACTTCAGAAAAGACATTCAAGCACGACACCTAAAACCCTTGATTTTTGAAGCTGCTCTGAAGCTAAAGAATAAAGGAGAAAAGGTTCCTGACTGGATGATTCCAACTGAAAAGACAACCCTTGATGAACTTCTCATTAAGGAAGAACCCTTTGAAGGCTGACAACAATCACCACTTTCTCTATTGTATCAGTCATCCTTCAGTACTTGTAATTTATTTCGCTTGTACTTGTAATCTTTCTTATTCATATTGTATCCTGATTCAAAGATTTAAAGAAAGATTTCAGCGAATGTACTTTACTCCATCAGTACTGAAAAGATCCCAGAAAACAGTAAAAGGGACAAATATTTTATGAGTTCTTTTTATCCTTATGTTTTCATTAAATAGCAATTTTCTTTGTTGCTAAGTCATAATCAAATAGGGGGAGATTGTTGATCCAAACCCTCAGTGATTTGATAATGACCCTATCTTATATACTTAGTGAAAATTGTAAGTAAACAATATGTATCAGAGTTTCACTATCGCTGATAAGTACTAAGATCTTACAGTACTGCTGATAGGAACTCTCGCTCTTTTAGATTAAACATTCAGCGAACACTGTTCACCATATCGCTGAGTCTGTTCAGTCCTTATGGTGATCGCTGATAAATTAGTTGTTTACTTATGATCCCTGAAGACAAGATTCACGTCAACAAAGGTTCTACACTGAAGTCGAAGATCAAGCTCAAGAACCAGCGACAAGTCTCCTAATGAACTGATGCGGATCAGCGAAGACTCAGATTTGTCCACTCAACGTGAAGTATCAAGTACAAGACTTTAGCTATCGCTGAACTTTATCATTCGCTGAATAGTAAATGATAATCGCTGAATCAACGAAAGCTGATCATGAAGTCCTCCGTACAAAGTACTTTTGTCTTAACCTCCCTTGCACGCCACCGTACGAAATGTCAGAAAAGAACCTCCTTCAGAAAAGAACCTCCTTCCCGAGGGTATGGTGTACTTTCAAATGGTACAACATCCTTCAGAAGAGTCGCATATGTTGAAGGGCTGAAGCATAATCTTCTGAGCATCAGTCAGCTTTGCGACATGGATAACAAAGTGATTTTCACTAAGGAATCCTGCTTTGTCTCTGACAAAAAGGAGAAGATAGCTCTCAGCGGTTATCGTTTGGAAAATGTTTACGTTATAAACATGGACTCAACAACCACTGAAAACTCCTGTTTCTTCTCAAAGGCATCTTCTGATGTCAACTGGCTATGGCACAAGAGGCTCTCACATCTCAACTTCAAGACACTGAATACTCTTTCATCCAAAGAGTTAGTCACTGGTCTACCTCAACATTCATACGCCAAAGAATCCTTATGTTCAGCGTGTGAAAAAGGGAAGCAGACCAAGGCAAGCTTTAAGTCAAAGCAAGTTTCCTCAGTGTCATCTCCTCTTCAACTACTCCATATGGATTTGTTTGGCCCCGTTAACAAACAATCCATCGCTGGAAAGAAATATACGCTGGTTATAGTTGATGAATTCTCTCGTTACACATGGGTAATGTTTCTCCTTTCTAAGAGTGACACCCCTGAAGAACTCATCACCTTTGTTCGGAAGATGGAAACTCTGAACAATATGACTGTTCGCTCAATAAGGAGTGATCATGGAACTGAATTCAAAAACAGTTCTCTTGATTCCTTCCTTGAGAGCAAGGGTATTTCTCACAACTTTTCGTCAGTGAGAACACCACAACAAAACGGAGTCGCTGAAAGAAGAAATAGAACAATTATTGAAGCTGCACGTTCAATGCTCAGCGATTCTCACCTGCCTACTCAGTTTTGGGCAGAGGCTGTCAACACGGCTTGTTTTACGCAAAACAGGTCGCTGATAGTCAAAAGATTCAAAAAGACAGCCTATGAACTTTTTCATGGGAGAAAGCCCTCAATCAGCTTTCTTCACATCTTTGGTTGTCAGTGTTACATACTGAACAACAGAGATGCTCTTGGAAAATTTGATCCTAAAGCTGATGATGGAATCTTTCTTGGATACTCCTCAGTTTCCAAAGCCTTCAGAGTCTTCAACCGAAGAGGACAAACTGTAGAAGAAACTATTCACGTCACGTTTGACGAATCCCGTTCAGCGAACTCTAAACCGAACGCTGATACAGAAGAACTGAATCAATGGATGTTTTCTCATCTTGGTGATTCAGAAGATGTTCCCACTACTCATGCTCATACAACTGAAAATGATGGTCCTACTATCATTCCCAATATACAGAATAGTGAAGCTAAAACATCTTGGGTCTCAGCTGTTCCTATAAACACTATACCCGCAGTTGATCCAAATGTCTCAGAAATTCCATCTATTTCTCAGCAATCAGTTAATGAAGTGACAAATGCAAGCATTCCTCTCTTAGCTGATAATCCAGAAGTAGCTGAAGCCTCATCTTCAGTTTCTCCAGTTCAGACTGAGTCAGCGACGCATGCTCCGGCTCAGCGATGGACTGTAAATCACCCAATCGATCAAATTCTTGGTGATCCCAACGCTGGTATTCAGACTCGTAGAAGTGCAGGTAATATTTGTTTATTTGTTAACTTTATTTCTCTAACTGAACCAAAGAAAATAGATGATGCCCTCAGAGATCCAAACTGGGTCAGCGCTATGCAAGAAGAGCTGACTGAATTCGAAAGAAACAAAGTTTGGAAACTTGTTCGAAGACCAACTGACAAAACAGTGATAGGCACTAAGTGGGTCTATCGAAACAAGTTGGACGAACATGGTACTGTAACTCGCAACAAAGCTCGTCTTGTTGCTCAGGGATACAGACAAGAGGAAGGCATAGATTATGACGAAACCTTTGCTCCAGTAGCAAGACTTGAATCTATTCGTCTTTTCTTAGCATATGCTGTACACAAAAACTTCACTGTACATCAAATAGATGTTAAGTCAGAGTTTCTAAATGGAAAGCTGAATGAAGAAGTTTATGTGGAACAACCTCCAGGATTCTCAGATCCTAAGCGTCCAGGTTATGTTTATAAGCTGGATAAGGCACTTTATGGCTTGAAGCAAGCTCCTCGTGCATGGTATGACACTCTTTCTACTTATCTCCATCTTGAAAAATTTGAGAGAGGTAAGATTGACAAAACTTTGTTTTTTAGAAAAATAAAAGGTCATATCATTTTAGTTCAAATATATGTTGATGACATTATATTTGGTTCTACTAACCCTGAGCTTTGTACTCGTTTCGCCGATAGAATGAAAGATGAGTATAAAATGAGTATGATGGGTGAACTAACATATTTCCTTGGTCTTCAGATTAAGCAAACTGAAAAAGGAACTTTTATAAATCAGGGAAAGTATGTTAAAGATATGCTGAAGAAATTCGACTTAACTGAAAGTTCAGCTATGAAAACCCCTATGGCACCACCGCTGATACTTGATAAGGACACAAAGGGTGTTCCTGTCAATGTCACGCTGTACCGTGGAATGATCGGCTCACTACTGTATCTTACAGCTAGCCGACCCGATATTATGTTTGCAACATGTCTGTGCGCACGATATCAAGCTGAACCTAAGATATCCCATATGAAAGCTGTAAAGCGAATCTTTCGATATCTTAAGGGTACAGCGAATCTAGGTCTTTGGTATCCCAAAGATTCAGGATTCGATCTAACCGCCTATTCAGACAGTGATTTTGCAGGTTGCAAAATGGATAGGAAAAGCACCACAGGAGGATGTCAGCTCCTGGGTGGAAAGATGGTAAGTTGGACAAGTAAGAAGCAAAACTCAGTGTCCACTTCCACAGCTGAAGCTGAGTATGTAGCCGCTGGAAGCTGCTGTTCTCAAGTCTTGTGGATGAGAAATCAACTACTAGACTATGATCTTCAGCTCTCCAAAATTCCAATCTATTGCGACAGCACAAGTGCCATCGCTATAGCGAACAATCCAGTGCTACACTCAAAGACAAAACACATAGAAATCAGATATCATTTTATCAGAGATCATGTGATGAATGGTGATATAGAACTTCATTTTATCCCAACTGATTATCAGTTAGCTGATTTGTTTACCAAACCTCTTGATGAGACAAGATTCAACTTTCTCATCAGCGAGCTTGGAATGCTGAACTTTGAAGGATAAATCTTCAGCGGTTCACATTTAATCAGCGATACGTTTATACATTCTTGTATAGGCTCTCGGATAAAATAAACTTGTACAATCCATTTCATCATCTTCTCTCTGAATAAATTTGGTTAAACTGATATCAAGGTATGTTTTCTCTCTGTGACAAAACGCATGAAAATGCAAGATTTCAAATTCTTACATCGCTGAATATCTCTTCCTTAACAGCGATATTTTGAAATTTCTTAAAACCCTCACTGATATTTCTATTCAGTACTTCATATTTTCCAAAGAGTCCCTGAGTTTTTCTTTCAAAACCTCAGAGACAACGAAAGAATGTGAAAGGACAGTTGTGACGTCATTGCACGTTTCGTTGTCTATCCAATCAAATGCAAACACGTGTCCGTGTCATGATGAAAAACTTTCCCGCTCAAGTTTTTCTCTCTCTACTCTCTTCCTATATAAACACTCTCAAAGTTTATATTTGTCTTTTACACGAATCAATCTTTCTCCGCAAGAAAAGAACACTGTTGCATTTTGTGCTCTCAATCTTCAAGAACTGTTCATCATCTTCTTCATCAAACTCAAGGTTAATATGTTCTTATCTATTATCAAATGCGAATAACTTGTTTTCGATCTTATCATTGTTTTACACAAGATCAAACAAAAGAACTCAAAAATAAAATCATTTTCTTTCATGGTTTTATAAACACAACCATTTCATGGTTGTTCTTCAAGTTTTAAATCTAAAATCTTAAACTTGTTCTTCTTTCGTATCCATTTTTTATTAAGAAATTGGAATACAAGGCTTATGGGTGTTATATTCGTTTTTCAAAACAAGAAAAACCCTAATCTTCATTAAGACTTTTTTTGTCTGAATGAAATGGACAAAATTCGAAAAATCTTAATGGAAATTTTCTTTCCACATTAAGATAATTCTTATTTGTTAACATCTTTGGTTGAACTGATAATACAGTGAAATGGCAACTTCAAAGCTGAATGTTACCGCTGAGTCCATCTCCGCTGATTCTGAGGAACTGGAAATCACCAAAGCTCCTCAGGTTAAGTTTGAGCTGGATCAACTAGACTGGACAAAGGCAAACAACCTCTCAGCGCTTCTCGAGTTTCCTCCTCGGAAGCAGGTATCTCATCTAGACGACGCTGTAAATCTTTTGAAGAATAGCCCCATCTACACATCACTGACAATCACACCTCCTGCCAGTCAGCGTCTATTATCCCAATTCTGGTACTCTGCCAGACACACCGACCTACCCTCCGCCAAAGATCCATCTAAAACCATCGACTGCATACTCAGCGATACTGAGTATGGCACCATCAAGATAACCCCCGCAATAATCTGCAAAGCTCTGAAATTCCCTAACGCTACCTCAGAAAATCCTTTCATTCCATTACCTGACCACAAGAAGCACGCTGACAGGGAAGAAATCATTGCTTTCCTTGATGCGATGGGTTACATCTGGGAGACTGGAAGAGACAAGCTACCTGAGAAGAAGCTGACGCTGCTAAAGAAATCCAAGATGCCCAGCGAGATGAACTTCATCTTCGCTCACCTGATCAGCTGCATGACAGCGAAATCCGGATCTTCTGATCAAGCCGCTCAACCTCAGCAGGCCATGGGTTACGCACTGCTGAAAGGTCTCAACATTGACTGGGCCTCCATCATCTATGAAGACCTCATTCAACGTGTTGATTCTGCCGCTGACCGACCAACATGGGTTCCTTACCCACGATTCATCAGCGCCATCTTTCAATATGGCCTGAAGGACAACTATCCTGAAGAGGGTGATCTGAAACTCTCTCAGATTGGCCCTAAAGTTCTCGACTTCAAGCCTGTCGCCAATGAGGTACGTCTCTCTACCCTTCTCACTCTACTTAATTCTCCGCTTTCTGTGGCTCCTTCAGCGACAATACCCCTCGCTGATTCCCAGGCCACAAAATCCATTCCTTCTAAGAAAAGGAAACAATCTCTTACCCCTCTTGATTCCAAAAGGATCAAGAAAACCAAGGAGCAACCCCAGCAATTCCATGCTGAAGACTCCTCAGCTCATTCTGAAGAGCTGAAGGAAAGTTCCGTGGTACGCTCTGCCACACCAATTCAAGCCATCCCTTCTAAACCTACTTCAGCGTCCTTAAACGGTGAGGTTAGAACTTTGGAATCTACCCAACCTTCTTCAGTCTCTCAAAAGACTGATGAAGTACTTCTCAGCGAATCCAACGCTGAACTTGAAACCCAACCCCAATTCTTATCCTTCGATCCTCCCTCTATTTCTTTGGACACTCCTCCAGTTAAAGCTGGAGATGCCATCATTCAAGAAGCCGTTGAAGCTTCTTAGCGAATGACGAAGAAAGGACCTGCAGAGATCTCCATCCCTCACGGAACTTTTGAGGGAGATATGGAACACTATGGAGGGACTCGAAACTTTGATGAGTTCGTCAACGCTCCTGCAGGTACAGATCCCACCTTAAACACTGTAACTAAACCTGAAACTTCTGAGCTTTCCTTTGTTCACAAGTACTTATATGTTACAGGTCCTTATTTGGGAGACATCAACCAGTCTCTGAAGTCCATGGAGATGAAACTTACAGATCTCACCACCGGTCTATCAAATAACTCTACAGCTGTAACAAACGCTGGAGAGAATCTGACGAAGCTGACTGCTGTGGTGGAAAACAAGGCCTCCTCTGATGACATCAAAGACCTTGATAAAACTCTCGCCGACTTTGCCAAAGTGCTCTCCGACATCTACACTGACTACACCAACCTCAAATCGTCAGTTTCCACCGTTTCCAGCGAGGTTACAACGCTGAAGAAATCGGTTGGTACACTCGAAGGTGATATGTCAGTGGTCAAGACCGACTTGGGCTCAGTGAAGACCGACCTTAGTTCTGTCAAGACAATGATCGAGACGCTGGTCAACAAGGCAAACAATCCAGCTCCTGCTCCGGCCCCTGCACCTATTTTGTACTCATTCACCGCAGAGGATCGCCAAGAGCTGAAGAAAATCACGCCTGCTATTTCTGGCCTAGTAGACAGAATAGCTAAGCTTGAAGGTTGTGTGAAAGTCTCTGGCCCAGAAGACAGATACAACACCAATGCTGAGTCTACCCATTCCTCCCCCGCCCATCATGAGAAAGAGGGGGAGAAGAGCGCTGAACAGGAGAAGAGCGCTGAAGATCAAAATAAGAGCGCTGAAGACCTTTCCCATGATGAATCTATCAGGGGAGAGGGTAATGAAGATCTAATTACTGGACCTCAGGGAGATGAAAACCCTGAGGGAACCGAGAACCTCGCCTCTGTATCTGAGGGGGAGCAACTCGAAGAAGATGCTGAGGAATCCGAAGCAGAAGAAGACGAAGACATCGACATCCCTAAAGCTGAACCATCCTCCTCTCCAAGGAACGATGATGATGATGAAGATGACGAATTCTTTGTCGTCAAACATGCTCCTCGAAAAGCTCTTAAAGGGATCGTGATAACCGAATCCACAGGGGAGAAGACAAAAACAAAGACAAAGCACTCAGCCTCTGGCGCTGAGAAAAGCAAAGACAAAGGCATCGCTGAAGATGATAATCTGGCGATCCTGCTTGCAAAGCCGATTTGTCAGGTACACTAAACTTATTTTTCCTTCCTTGATCATCTCTGAACAATCAGTTATCCATTCCACAAACACCATACACATCCACATTATTTTTTTCTATCTTTTCTACCCAAGTTCTTCTACCCAGTTCTTATTTGTAAGATCGCTGCGTTTCAGCTAGTCCTCTCCCCTGTTTGAGGATATCGCTGAAGGATCTACTATTGCGACTTCACCAATAATTCCAGCTACCGCTGAAGACATAATCCCAGTCTTAGATTTAATCTCTGAGACTGATGAACCAGAAGAACAACCTCTCTCGCACAGAAACAGACCTTCCTCAGTTCCTCAAAGGCTGAGTGAAGAAGATCAAAAGAGGAGAGAAGAAATGATAAAGCGATTCGAGGATCAGCGAATCATTCTAAGGCGCGATCAACTACCTTCAGTTCCTCCTAAGTTCAGAATTTCAAAAGCTGAATACCAGGAACATCTCAGAGCTGAACGCCTCATCGCTGAAAGGAAGAAAGCTGAAGATAAAGACAGAGAATACGCCATCAAGCTCACTCAAGAATCTGTCAAAGACCCCAAGCTGAAGCGTATTCCCATTCAAATCCAACGAAAGCTTTGGGAACAAGCCCAGAAGATCGTGGAAAAGAAAGCTGAAGTTTCTCAGACCACCCTGATCTGGTGTAAAGAGAAAATCCACTTCAGATATCGTCCAACGAAGATCAACAAGGTATTCATCTCTGGAAGAACCTCCATCGGAGTACCTATTGTTGACATCAAACTGTTCAGAGAAGATGGCTCATCTGAAACCTTTCGTGCTGACACTGTAAAAAGGTATGGTCTCTCTGAATGGCTGGAGATGAGGTTAGCTATCCAACCATCACAATCTAAGTACAAGGATCATTTCGAAAAACTGATAAACAGACAGATCGATTTGATATCTTCTTGTGTGGATATTCCTCCTGTTCCTGATCTAAAGCCGAAAAGAAAAAGGGGCTCACCAAAGAAGAAACGTCAAGATTCAAACTCAGGTCCTGTCATACGAAATGAAACTGGAATCGGTTTCTCTCGCGCTGAAGTACTTGGTCCTGATCCTGATCTATCTGCCCTTGACATCTCCTTGCCACCATGTGAACTTTTCGTCCCTGGTAAAGTCATCAGTAATCCTTATGGAATATTCTTTCTTGACTACGACGGACGTAAATGCTTTCAACGGATCGCTGAGCTTCCAATCACTCCAATCGAACAGCTCAGAGATCTCATCTACTGGTGCGACTTCAGAAAAGACATTCAGGCACGACACCTAAAACCCTTGATTTTTGAAGCTGCTCTGAAGCTAAAGAATAAAGGAGAAAAGGTTCCTGACTGGATGATTCCAACTGAAAAGACAACCCTTGATGAACTTCTCATTAAGGAAGAACCCTTTGAAGGCTGACAACAATCACCACTTTCTCTATTGTATCAGTCATCCTTCAGTACTTGTAATTTATTTCGCTTGTACTTGTAATCTTTCTTATTCATATTGTATCCTGATTCAAAGATTTAAAGAAAGATTTCAGCGAATGTACTTTACTCCATCAGTACTGAAAAGATCCCAGAAAACAGTAAAAGGGACAAATATTTTATGAGTTCTTTTTATCCTTATGTTTTCATTAAATAGCAATTTTCTTTGTTGCTAAGTCATAATCAAATAGGGGGAGATTGTTGATCCAAACCCTCAGTGATTTGATAATGACCCTATCTTATATACTTAGTGAAAATTGTAAGTAAACAATATGTATCAGAGTTTCACTATCGCTGATAAGTACTAAGATCTTACAGTACTGCTGATAGGAACTCTCGCTCTTTTAGATTAAACATTCAGCGAACACTGTTCACCATATCGCTGAGTCTGTTCAGTCCTTATGGTGATCGCTGATAAATTAGTTGTTTACTTATGATCCCTGAAGACAAGATTCACGTCAACAAAGGTTCTACGCTGAAGTCGAAGATCAAGCTCAAGAACCAGCGACAAGTCTCCTAATGAACTGATGCTGATCAGCGAAGACTCAGATTTGTCCACTCAACGTGAAGTATCAAGTACAATACTTTAGCTATCGCTGAACTTTATCATTCGCTGAATAGTAAATGATAATCGCTGAATCAACGAAAGTTGATCATGAAGTCCTCCGTACAAAGTACTTTTGTCTTAACCTCCCTTGCACGCCACCGTACGAAATGTCATAAAAGAACCTCCGAAAATCTGAAATCGTATAACCACTCTGATACTACACTGTTCATTCATGCGGCTACTAAGGTTGTCAACAAAGGTCAATGACATGCAACCAATCCGCTGATGACACGTGTAAAGTGTATACTGAATTGCATTAAATGCATGCAGTATATAAAGAGATGAACTCACTTCATTTGAAGTAACTTTCTAACTCTGGACAAGTTCAAATCTCTCTTAAGATAGGATTTTATTAGTAATCTCCTTATCTTTCTTAGTGCAAGAAACCTTAGTGTTCCAACTTGTTTAGATTTAGGTTTATCCTTAATCTTGTTTCCGCAACAAGCTGTAAATTGTTAATGATTTATCAATAAACAATTTAGAAAAGTAAAATAGTGTGTTTGTATTCAACCCCCCCCCCTCCTTCTACAAAGTTGTATAGGCCTTTCGGGACCAACAGGATAATACTGCCAGAACAACATTACTACTTCCAAAACAAAGTTACTACTGCCAGAACAAAATTACTACTGCAAGACAAAGTTAATACTGCTGGAAGAAGGTTAGTACTGCTTGTCAAGATTAATACTGCTGAAGCAAGGTTAGTACTACTGAGTCAAGTTAATGCGGCTGGAATGAATTAATGCTGCTGGAGAATATTAGTACTGCTCATGCTGAATAAAGTTAATACTGCTGATGTGATGCGAAGATTTTGGAGATAAAGATGGAATGGATGAAGATATGCTTAAAGAAGATTCAGAAGATCAATTTATTTTTGATAGTTATCTTGTAACTATTTAGTATAAATAGATGTTGATAGATAGCTATTCAAAAAAAATATATATATACGAAATACGCGATATACGAGAGTTTTTGAGAATACATTCTGTTTTAGAGAGAATTAACCTCAAGGTTTAGAACCCTATTTCTAGAGAAGTAGAAGTCGTCTTGATTGAGCCTGTTCATCAAGATTGAGGTTTGGTTGTAAGCTTGTGAGTTGAATCAGTGAATACAAACAGCTGTGTGTTTTCTGATATATTGTTCTTTGATTGTGTGAATTAAAGTTCTATTCCGCAGATTCTTTAATTCTGAGTTCTAAGTATTTTTAGTCTTGTTAAGATTCGATCCTGACAAGTGGTATCAGAGCTTGTGTTTCTTAGAACTCAACAATGGACAATTCTATTGAATCAAACAGTACTCTTGTTTCTAAGGTTCCCATGCTCAGACCCAATGAGTTTGACATGTGGAAAATTAGAATCAAGCAGTATATTCTGCTTACTGATTATTCCATCTGGGATATCATAGAGAATGGTCCATGTGCTGAAGGAAGAATTGGACCAGATGGCAAAAGACCTCCTCCAAAGACTGATGCAGAGAGAAAAGTCAGACAAATAGAGATGAAGGCCTTAAGCACTCTGCTTTTGGCTATCCCCAATGAATATCAGCATCAATTTCATCACTGCACTGATGCTCAGACTCTGTGGAATGCATTGGAAAAGAGATTCACTGGCACTAAAAGCACCAAGAGGAATCAGAAGGCAATTCTCAAGCAGCAGTATGAAAACTTTACTTCTACTAAGAATGAGTCTATGACTCAAACTTTTGATAGATTTAATAAGCTGATTGGAGAATTGGCTACAGTGGGAGTCAAGATGGAGGCTGATGATGTTAACAGAAAGTTCTTAAGATCATTAGGTGAAGAGTGGACAATGTATACTGTGTCCTTCAGACAGAATGACCAATTGGAAGATAAAGAGCTTGATGATCTTTACAATGATCTTAGAGTCTTTGAAGAAGAGGTTGAAGCCAAAAAGAAGCCCTCTGGATATGTACATAATGCTGCACTCCTTTCAGCATCACCTGATTCTACTGCTAACCCTGAATCAGTTAGTGCTGCTGGAGGAGTCAATCAGGAAAAGACCAATGATTCAGTACTAGAAGCTTTTTTTTCTAGTCATGTTAATTCCTCATTGATTAATGATGACTTAGAACAGATTAATGCTGATGATCTTGAAGAGATGGATATCAAGTGGCAGATGGCTATGCTGTCTATGAGGGTGAAGAAATTCATAAAGAGGACAGGGAGAAACAACTTTTCCCAAAGAAGAGAAGATGGTGCTGGATTTGACAAGTCCAAAGTTGAATGCTACAAGTGTCACAAGATGGGACACTTTGCCAGGGAATGCAGAGGTGGAACATCTCACAACAACCATCAACAAAATCAGGCTGGAAGTTCCAATCAAAACAGAAACTCTATTCAAGCTTTTGTCTCTCAACAAGGAATGGGATTTGATTGGAGTGATCAAGCTGAAGAGGCCATCCAAAATCAAGCACTTATGGCTGAAGTTTCAGATCTTCCCACTGAGGTAAAATCTAATCTCTATACTCAAGCTTGTATAGACACTGTTAAAAGGTATAGAGATCACAATCAGGGAATGTGTGATGACCTTAAGAGATTAGAAAAGGACAGAAAAGACTATGTAGTAATTGTTGAGAAGTTTGAAGAACAGATTAGGGCTTTTCAAGCCAATGAACTTCAACACTCCTATGATACAAACTACTGGAAATGGGAAAAGGATGGTCTAGAGTTCTAGCTTAGAGAATCCAGGGAAGAGTGTGAGAAACTAAAAGGAGAGCTTGAGAAAGTTAAACTTGATGTAGAAAAGTTTAATTGTGCCTCTAAAGTCATGGACAACATAATCAACTCTCAAATCCATAGTAAGTTGAAACCATGCATAGGGTACAATGCCACACCTCCACCCTACAACAACTACATCCCTCCTAAGTCAGACCTATTAGAAACCAAGGATAGGAAGGACTTACCTGAAGGAGCCACTGAAGTAGATCCATTAGATAAAGTAGTTGTTGAGGATAAGACTGAAAAAGAAGGATCTGATGAGAAATGTGTAAGTCCATGTGTTAAGAACAATGAGATGAAAAGGACTGGAAAGGGAAATGGAGTTCATTATACACAGACCACTGTTGTGAACTCTAATACTTGTGAACATTGTTCTTGCAAGAAACATCAAGAGAATAAGCCCCAAAAACATGATAAAAAGAGGGGAAATCAAAGAAATTGGAATAACCAGTGGGCACAAAAGCAAGGAGTTGATCTGCAAAGGATTAACAGACCAAAACCTTGTTTTATTTGTGGAAAATTGAATCATCTTGCCAAACACTGTTATTTCAATCCTATTAACCAAAAGAAAAGTTTTCAAAGAAGTTTTCAAAAATCTTCTGGTTATAGGAAGCCTGCAAGGAATAATGTGGCTAAGAAACAAGCTGAAACCAAAAGCCACATGAGAAAACAGACTGAAAAGGAATGTGTCAATATATGGGTCCCCAAAAGCACTAATGTTAGTACTGCTACCTCAGATAGTACTGCTGACAAGGATAGTGCTGCTAGAAGCAATACTAAAGACAATACTGCTGCTAGCAGTGTTAGTGCTGCTAACACTGTTAGTACTTCTTTTAAAGACAATACTGCTGCTAGCAGTGTTAGTGCTGCTAACACTGTTAGTACTGCTTTTAAAGAGAATACTACTGCTAGCAGTGTTAGTGCTGCTAACACTGTTAGTACTTCTTTTCAAGAGAATGCTGCTGCTAGCAGTGTTAGTGCTGCTAACACTGTTAGTACTTCTTCCAAGGTTAATACTGCTTCTAGTTTTTGTGCTGCTAGACCAATCATATTGACAAAGTACTCCAGTTCTGCAGTACCTAAGTTTGAAAATCTCATCAAAACCCAGTGCAAGTACTTTGATGAGCAAGGGAGACCCAAGACCACTTCGGCTTGGGTTCCCAATAAAAACTAACTGATTTATCTGATGTGCAGGGCAACCAACAGCTCAAGGGGAAGAGCATCTGGCATGTTGATAGTGGTTGTTGCAGGCACATGACAGGTAACATGGCCTGCCTCAAGAATTTCAAAAGAATTGATGGAGGACATGTTGCTTTTGGAAATAATCCTGCAGGAGGTAAGATAAGTGGTAAAGGTGATGTGTCAAAAGGTAAGATGACATTTGAGGATGTTTACTATGTTGAGCAATTGAGATACAACCTGTTAAGTGTATCACAGGTCTGTGACAAGAAACATAGTATATTATTTACTGATTCTGAATGCATTATTCTTGCTCCTGGATTCAAAGTAGTTGATGAAAACATGATACTATTGAGAACTCCTAGAAAGGATAATGTGTATTGTTTAGATTTAGAAAGTGTTTCATCTGATTCATCTCTAAATTGTTTGGTTTCAAAAGCTTCAATAGATGAATCTTCACTTTGGCACAGAAGGATGTGTCACATGAATTTTAAAACAATGAATAAACTTGTTAAAAATAATCTTGTTAGGGGTTTACCATCAAAAGTCTATTCATGTGATGATCATTGTGTTGCATGTCTCAAAGGCAAACAACACAAAACTTCTCATAAGTCCAAAGAGATAAACACTATCTCAAATCCTCTTCAGTTGTTGCATATGGATCTGTTTGGCCCTACAAATGTCATGAGCATTGGCAAGAAGTCATACTGTTTAGTTATTGTTGATGATTACTCTAGATTTACTTGGGTATATTTTCTGAGAACTAAAGATGAGACAAGTGGACTGATCAAATCTTTTATTCTTAGAATTGAAAAGCAATCAAATCAAAAAGTGAAAGTCATTAGATCAGATAATGGGACTGAATTTAAAAACTTTGATCTAAACACCTTTTGTGAGGAAAAAGGAATTGAGAGACAATACAGTGCTCCTAGGACTCCACAACAGAATGGTGTTGCTGAGAGAAGGAATAGGACACTGATTGAGGCTGCTAGATCTCTGTTAGCTGATTCAAAATTACCCACTACTTTTTGGGCAGAAGCAGTTAATACTGCTTGTTATGTTCAAAACAGAGTCTTGGTCATAAAGCCTAAAAACAAGACACCTTATGAGCTTTTTCTGAAAAAGAAACCATTTATTGGATTTTTCAAACCATTTGGGTGTCCTTCTACAATTCTCAATACCAAATCTCACTTAGGTAAGTTTGATAGCAAAGCAGATGATGGCTTTCTTGTTGGTTACTCATCTCAGAGTAAGGCTTACAGAGTGTTTAATACCTCTTCTAGAATAATTGAAGAAAGTGACAATGTCAAATGCAATGAGCACACACCAAATCCTATTGGTTCAGGTCCTGATTGGCTATTTGACATTGATTCACTCACTAATTCTTTGGGTTTCAGTAGTGATGTGAATGCAGGACAAAGGGATGCACCACCATCAGATAACAGTATTCAGTCTGTGATATTTCCACTCCCTACCATTGATCCTATTGACTTCTGTGAACCAGAAAAGGAAGCTGAACCCATTCAGAATGAAGAAGAGAGAAGAATAGAGGAAAATCAGACTTCAAGAGAGTCTGAAGTACTTGAAGAAGCTGAAGAAAATCCAGACTTAAATGAGTCAAATCTGGATGGGAACTTAGTTGAGGAACCTGGTCATCCATCAAGAACTCAGAAAAATCATCCTCCTGAGTTGGTTATAGGAGACATTGCTTCTCCCATGATGACTAGGAATCAAAGCAGACTTCAAGAGCTACAAGATCAGCAGAATACAGTTAATATTGTACTTACTTGCTTTCTATCCCAAATTGAGCCCAAAAAGGCTTATGATGCTATGAAAGATCCAAGTTGGATAGAAGCAATGCAAGAGGAGCTGCTACAGTTTAAATTACAGGATGTTTGGGACTTGGTGGACCTTCCAAAAGGTCATAGAGCAATTGGCACCAAGTGGATTTTCAGAAACAAGAAGGATGACAGAGGAATTGTGATCAGAAACAAAGCAAGGCTGGTTGCACAAGGGTATACTCAGGAAGAGGGCATAGACTATGAGGAAGTCTTTGCTCCAGTGGCACGGATTGAAGCAATTAGGCTATTTCTATCCTATGCCTCATTCATGAAGTTCAAAGTCTACCAAATGGATGTAAAAAGTGCTTTTCTGTATGGAAGTATTGATGAAGAAGTATATGTCTGTCAACCCCCTGGATTTGAGAATCCATTGCACCCTGACAGAGTGTACAAGTTGAAGAAGGCACTTTATGGTTTACATCAAGCCCCAAGAGCATGGTATGACACCCTGTCTACCTATCTCTTGAAAAATGAATTTGAAAGAGGAGTCATTGACAAGACCTTGTTCATTAAGAGGAGAAAGAAAGACACACTACTTGTTCAGATCTATGTGGATGACATCATCTTTGGATCCACAAATGATCACATGTGTAAAGAGTTTGAAGAGTTAATGCACAAAAGCTTCAAGATGAGTTCCATGGGAGAACTTACTTTCTTCCTTGGGCTTCAGGTGAAACAGAAGAAAGATGGGATTTTCATAAGCCAATCCAAATATGTGAAAGACATCCTGGACAAGTATGGTTTAACAGACTCAAAGCCAGCAAGCACACCAATGGAGACACACAAACAGATCACTGCAGATCTTGAGGGGGAGGATGTGGATGTCCATCATTACAGATCTATGATTGGATCACTCATGTATCTCACAGCCTCTAGACCAGACATTATGTTTCCTGTATGTGTTTGTGCCAGATTTCAGGTTACACCTAAGCAATCACACCTTCATGCAGTCAAAAGAATTTTTAGATACCTAAGAGGGCAACCTAGATTAGGTCTTTGGTATCCTTATGAATCTTCGTTTGACTTGCTTGCATACTCAGATAGTGACTTAGGTGGAGCTAACATGGATAGGAAGTCTACTTCAGGTGGATGTCAGTTTTTGGGTGAAAGACTTGTATCATGGCAGTGTAAGAAACAAACCACAGTGTCCTTATCTACAACAGAAGCTAAGTATATAGCTGCTGCAAGTTGCTGTTCTCAGGTGTTATGGATTCAGAATCAGATGTTGGACTATGGGGTAACATTTCTTCACACTCCAATCTTCATTGACAACAACAGTGCCATTAGCATTGTTAACAATCCTGTCAAACACTAAAAAACAAAGCACATAGAGATCAGGTATCACTTTATTAGAGACTGTAATGAAAAGAAATTGATTCAAGTTGCTAAAGTTCATACCAATGACCAGTTTGCAGATCTATTCACAAAAGCATTTGATGTGGGTAGATTCACTTTCTTGGTAGCAAGTGTGGGCTTGATCAACCTTGAATAAATTCATGATTTTTAATTTTTTATACATGTATTTCTTTGTATATTTGGTGTTACTAACTAGTTTTCTCAGAACCTCAGTATGACTCAGATTGACAAGTGCTGCAAAGTGTAAGTATAGTTACTACTGCCAGTGCAGAATTACTACTGCTAGTACATATTTTCTACTGCTAATGTGTAGTTAATACTGCTTAGTAGTTAATACTGCTTAGTAGTTAATACTGCTTCGTAGTTAATACTGCATGTGTAGTTAATACTGCTTTGTAGTTAATACTGCTTTGTAGTTAATACTGCTTCGTGGTTAATACTGCTTTGTAGTTAATACTGCTTAGTAGTTAATACTGCTTGTGTAGTTAATACTGCTGTGTAGTTAATACTGCCTTGTAGTTAATACTGCTCAGTCGTTAATACTGCTAAGTCGTTAATACTGCTTCTAAAGAAAATCAGGGCTAGTACTGCTATAAATACTCTTTCAGCCCGCCAAAGTTCATAACGTCTCTTTGCATTCAATTTCTCTCTCTCGTTCTAACCTTTTCTCCCTAGAATCTCTGTGTTCTCTATCCAAATCCTCAGGAAGAATGACGACAATGGAGTTTGTCGATGAGCACAATGAGATTGCGATGCTTCAGAAGCCAAAGCAGGCCGCAGGATTTCATGATATGGTGGATTTTCTCAAGTCCACACACATCTCTCATGCCCTAACAGTGTGCCCAACCATATATATTGAGCATCAAAAGCAATTTTGGGAGAATGCCACTGTTATATTCGAAGATGGGCAGAAAATCATTCGAACAAGGGTTTGTGACAAACCCTTGAAGGTCACAGAGGAGGTTATTCGCATCACTCTTCACTTAGATGATGCCTCAGGTATAACCTATCTCTCTAATGATGAACTTTTCTCGACCTTACCAAGAATGGGGTATGAAGGTCCCATTGGAATTTTTAAATTCTACAAGTCAAAGTTTTCACCCAATGGCGATTTTTTGTTCATACTCTTATGCACTGTATTTCAAAGAAAACAACTGGATGGAGTGAGTTTAGCAGTACCATTGCTTATGCCTTGGTCTGCTTAGCCACTGCCAGAAAGTTCAATTTTTCAGCAATGATTTTTAATGATCTTGTGGCAAACCTAGAATCCAAAAAGCGCTTTTACATGTATCCCAGGTTTGTCCAAGAAGTAATTAACCATGAATTGACGGATTTACCTCAGTCCGCTGAGGTATATGTGCCAAAACCCCCTAAAGGGAAGGTTTTCTCAAATATGAGAAGAATTCCTAGGGACTCGGAAGGAGTTGACACACCATTGTTCTCTACAATGATGGTTGTGTCCCACACCACTGAAGGTATGGCATCAGGGTCAAGGCCCCCATTAGACACACCCACTGATGGCCAATCCCCACCTTCCATCACCAAAGAAATCCCACAGTCCATTCTTTTAAGACCCACTTCAAAAATCACCAAGATGTTTGAAAGAAGAAAGGTACACAAGGTTCCTTCCCTTGATGTATCTCCTAATAGCCCAAAGCCTACAAGCCCTCTATTGGAGCATTCTCCAATAGAGAATATCAAAAGGGTAAGCACAGGGGTGTCTCCCAACCCCAAGAAGGTGCTCTCTAAGGAGAAGGATGAGCATGTGGGCTGCAAGGCTGCCACTACTTCTGCTAGCAAAGAGAAGGACAGTGGTAACATCACTAAGACCTTCCCCACGGCAACTCAGAATGTGAAAACATTCAGAGGACCCAGGCGCCAAGAAACCATGGGAGTAGGTTGTACTTTTGCTAGGCAAAAGACACCTACTAAAACTTCCTATGATCCTGCAAGGGAGGTAAACACTTCTAAACCAGGTGAGGATAGATATACTTATGAGGAATTGATGGAAACCATTGCCAACATCAACATTGATGTCATGGATCAGCAGAAGGAGATTGATGAGCTTAAGAAGGTGGTTCTTTATCAACACACCAAGATAGAGAAGAATAAGAAGATGATCACCAAACTGCTGCAAAGAAGGAAGAAAGCTCAGTATGTTCTGAAAAGGAGAAGCTCAACCACTGATGCTTCCAAAAAGGGGGAGTTAGAAACTGAACTAAACAAGGAGGATGCAAAGGTTGAGGGGGAGAATGAGCATAAGGTTGAGGGGGAGGCTGCAGTATCTGAGATTGAAGCAGCAGTAACTGAAATTATGAAGAGTCTTGTTGATGCAGCAGTATCTGAAAGTGAGAAGGAAACAGTATCTGTATCTACAGTAACCAAATCTGAGATTGAAGCAGAGGTATTTGAGATTGTGAAGAATAGTGTTGAAGCAGCAGTATCAAAGATTATAAAAGAAGCAGTAACAGCTAGAGCAGCAGAAATGGTTAATGCTGCTAGTCAAAAAGCAGCAGAAACCATTCAAGCAGCAGAAATGGTTAATGTTGCTGAAAAACATAAGGCAGCAGAAACCATCCCTGAAGCAGCAGAAACAAAGGAAACAGCAGAAACGTTCCCTGAAGCAGCAGAAACAAAGGAAACAGCAGAAACGATCCCTGAAACAGCAGAAACAAAGGAAACAACTGAAACCATTCCTGAAGCTGTTAAATCACTCAAAAGAACCAAGATGGTGTCAAACAAAAGACCTAGAACAAAGTCTAAAGCTTCAAAGAAGAAAGTTGTAAAGAAGCCTAGGGTGGAACCCATTGTAGAAGAAGCTAAGGAGGAAGTTGTGAAAGAGAAAGCTGATCAAAAAGTTGCTGAAGAAGAAGTGGCAACTCCATCAGGTCAATCAAGCCATATACAATCACCAACAAATGCTCAATGTGATATGTATATTACTGTGGTTGATACTAGTCCAATCAAAGTTAAACCATTAGCTTCTATGGCTCCTGAGATCATCTTCTGGGATACTTTGAAAGATCAGAGAAAGGAGTACATTAGAGTAAAAAGAGCAGATGGGAAGTTTGAGGCCAGTTCTACATGGGGAAGACTTATCAGGATGTGCTCTAGATCTAACATTGAGGAGATGTTCAAGGTAGGAATGAAGCTTTATGGAAATATGCTGACTGAGAATGGAATGTCCATCACCAAAATGGTACTTGAATACTTGTGCCTAATGTTCAATACAGAAGCAGTTAAGTATTTGACAGAAAGGCAATTTCAAACTGTTACCAACTGGATGCTTATTGAAAACTGTGGTGTGTATGTCATAACACTTGACTATGCATATCATGAGTATTATTTGGTGGATAAAGTATACAAGCACAGCATGACAAGGTTGAAAGGAATGCTAAAAACTAAGTTGGTGGGTAACAAAGATTCTAAGATGGCAAGATACCTGGTAAGAAGGATCATCAATCAAAGTTTGGGATTGAATCCTGACTTGTGTGTTCAAGATTAAGTTTTGGAAGCATCATCATCTGAAGAACTTGACTTCTCTTTCTAAAAGTCAAGTTAGGGGGAGATTGTTGGGAACTGAAGATTTGCTAAGTATGGATAATACTGCCAGAACAACATTACTACTTCCAGAACAAAGTTACTACTGCCAGTAAAGGTTAGTACTGCCAGAACAAAATTACTACTGCAAGACAACGTTAATACTGCTGGAAGAAGGTTAGTACTGCTTGTCAAGATTAATACTGCTGAAGCAAGGTTAGTACTGCTGAGTCAAGTTAATGCTGCTGGAGAATATTAGTACTGCTCATGCTGAATAAAGTTAATACTGCTGATGTGATGCGAAGATTTTGGAGATAAAGATGGAATGGATGAAGATATGCTTAAAGAAGATTCAGAAGATCAATTTATTTTTGATAGTTATCTTGTAACTATTTAATATAAATAGATGTTGATAGATAGCTATTCAAAAATATATATATATATATATATATATATATATATATATATATATATATATATATATATATATATATACGAAATACGCGATATACGAGAGTTTTTGAGAATACATTCTGTTTTAGAGAGAATTAACCTCAAGGTTTAGAACCCTATTTCTAGTGAAGTAGAAGTCGTCTTGATTGAGCCTGTTCATCAAGATTGAGGTTTGGTTGTAAGCTTGTGAGTTGAATCAGTGAATACAAACAGCTGTGTGTTTTCTGATATATTGTTCTTTGATTGTGTGAATTAAAGTTCTATTCCGCAGATTCTTTAATTCTGAGTTCTAAGTATTTTTAGTCTTGTTAAGATTCGATCCTGACACATGGCATATCACTTTCTAAGACGTAGTGCTCTACTACATCTTAAAGAGGGTGATTGATGAGTAAGATTTCATATGCTTCGACAATTACATCTATCATGTATGGCATGATATGTATACGACCTAACGTACCGTAGCTTTGACGAGTAGATATCAATCCAATCCAAGTGATGGTCACGGGATTGCCGTAAAAAATGTCCTAAAATACTTGGAAAAAAAATGATTCGTTCTTGATATATGGCGGTGAAGAAGCTTTAAGTGTAAAGGGTTACACTGATGCAAGCTTCCAAACGGATAAAGATGATTTTTTTATCCTAGTCGGGTTTTGTGTTTAATTTGCTTTAATGGTATTGCTATGAGGTGGAAGTGTTCCAAGCAAGCAATAATAGATGATTCTACAATAGAAGTTGAGTGCACCGCAGCAGAAGATGCATCTAAGGAAGTTGTTTGGATCAAGCATTTATTTCTCAACTTGGAGTTGTTCCTAGAAGTGATAGTCCTATAGAGTTGTTATGAGCCAACAATGGAGCTATAGCACATGGCAAGAAACCAATATCTCACCAATGATCCAAACATATTATTAGAAAATATCATCTTATTACAGAGATTATTGAAATAGGCGATGCTAGTAAAATTAAAGTGTCAACTAACAAAAATGTTGTTTATCTACTAACCAAGTCATTAACGCAATAGAAGCCTGAAGGACACAATAGATTGATGCAGCGTAGGTTTGCGAAAGGATCGACAAGCGTCTAAATCTTTTAACGGATGAGACTTACGAGCGTAAAACTCAAAGAACTAGAGAATCCTCTCAAAAAAGGAGAATTTTATTAATCGATAAATTTGATTAACAATGAAACTTAACAATCATATTTATAATCTAAACATGTTAATATATGGAAATAAATATATCCTAATTCTAAACCAACTAGGAAACTCAATAAAATATTAGCTAAAGATAAATCCTAAAACTAAAAAGAAAACTAGACATTAATCCTAATCTAATTATAATAACTAAATAATTAAGAAACAAAATAATGAAATAAAGAGATAAACCCAATCCGTGCAGGACGGATCAAAACATCCACGCGACTTTGAACGCAACCCAAGTCGCGGGATAAGTTTCGTAAACGACTGTGGTACGGAGTTTGAACCAGGTATTTGGCCTTCTTTCGAGCTCGTTTTCTCTTTTCCCGAATATTTGTGAAAACCTTTATTAACTCTCGAATTCTCCCTGTATCAGTCACCCTCACTTGAAAAGAACTCGTCCTCGAGTTCACTTGAAAAGCATCTTCATCCGACCCGTAAAATATTTGTTTCTTCAAAACGTTTAGATTCACAACTTGGTCTCCAAAATTCAAAAATTTTGACCAATCTTCAAATTCCAACGGAGGTTGTCGTGATTGTTTCCATGAAAACGATATTTTATCAAACTCTACCTGGAATTGTTTCGGTTTGAACCGTAGCCTTGGGTGCTTGAATAATGGAAACATCAATTTCAGGCTCAACCTTTTTGACTTCTTGTGACAAAAGTTTCGTTGGCTCGGGAATGTCCTTAACCGGTTCACTTTCTGTTTCTTCGGTGGCTGGTTCGAAATCTGGTTCGGACACTTTGGTCTCGGTCAAGATTTCTTATTGTGGCTCGGTCACAATGGGGACGACTTCCTCTTAGAATTTATCCGACAAGACTTTGACTTTTCCGGAATGGGTGGTTGTTTGACCAGGGAAGAAACTGCTTGTATAATACGGCCGTAGTTGTTGTTGCACAAAACGTTGACCCGTTCCTCGTGCCTATCCCTTCTTCGGCGGTCGCCGTTGTTGGGTTTAAGATAGAGTTTGTTAAGAATCCGTTCATAGTCTACCGGCAAGAATCTTTCCATCATAAGTTGCTTCATTCTCTTCCAAGATGGAACTGGTCTCTTTCGTTGTCGTTGTCTTTGCACGACCGGTTTATCCCACCAAACAGCAGTGGCATTCTTTAGACGGAAAGCAACAAACTTTACCTGCTTGTCTTCGGGCACCTTTACAACGTCAAAGAATCGATCGACTTCGATTTGCCAATCTAAGAATTCTTCGAATCTCATAGTTCCGTAAAAAATGGAATGTTCGTTTTCATACGATAATCGTGTTTGTTTCTTCTCAGATTCTTCAGATCTCCGTCCTCCTCTTCGAATTCGGAACTCGAGAGATTTACTGGGTTACGGTTGCCATTGCGTAGAACCCTAACCGGTTCTTCAAACTTGTCTCTTCTCCGACGATTGTCATTGACGAAATTAGGTTGAAGTGTGTTGACAACCACTGTCAGATTAGCGAGTGTTGTGGATAAGACCACACCCATCTCTACTAAATCCGCTTTGGTAGTCGGCTGTTGATCTACCATTGATGGTGAAAAGACAGGTGAATCCTGCTCTGATACCACTTGATGCAGTGTAGGTTTGCGGAAGGATCGACAAGCGTCTAAATCCTTTAACGGATGAGAATTACGAGCGTAAAACTCAAAGAACTAGAGAATCCTCTAAAAAAGACGAATTTTATTAATTGATAAACTTGATTAACAATGAAACCTAACAATCCTATTTATAATCTAAACATGTTAATATATGGAAATAAATACATCCTAATTCTAAACCAATTAGGAAACTAAATAAAATATTAGCTAAAGATAAATCCTAAAACTAAAAAGGAAACTAGACATTAATCTTAATCTAATAATAATAACTAAATAAATAAGAAACAAAATAATGAAATAAAGAGATAAACGCAATCCGTGCAGGACGGTTTAAAACATCCATGCGACTTTGAATGCGATCGAAGTCGCGGGATAAGTTGCATAAACGACTGTGGTACGGAGTTTGAACCGGGTATTTGGCCTTCTTTCGAGCTCGTTTTCTCTTTTCCCGGATATTTGTGAAAACCTTTATTAACTCTCGAATTCTCCCTGTATCATAGATCAATTGGTATACGATGCATGGATGATTGGTTTTAGTGTAAGTAGGATATTGTTAGTGAATGCCCAAAAGGCAATCATGTGATAATTGTAATTTTGAGTTTTGTTTCAAGAAACTAATAAATAAATAAAAAGGCATTGCCCATTTTATTATGTCTATATTATATTATTTGTTTAAATTATTCATATTAAATAACCTTAAATAATGTATTCTTAATGTCCCTAGTTAAATATTATTTCGGGTTTAAGGTTGAAGTAATATGATAATGACTAGCATATCGAATCCGCATATGGGTACAAAATGGAGATTTTGTGTACCCAACGTGACTTTCTATGAGAACACTGCCTTGGTTGTCATGTGACGGTCATAAGTGTTTCTCATGTGGTCAATGTACATGTAATTCTTTGACATAAGAACATGGAGTTTGTTGTGTGTGAGTGATGACATTTATTCTAATCATTTCGTAACTGGGTGACATAATGATAGTTGGGTATGTTATAAATCACATAGTTAAACTAGCAGGAATATAATTTGTCCCTTCTTTATGACGAAAACGATGTCTTTGGGCCCTTGATAAATATATACTAGGGATGAGCGTCGATGACCATTTTCCCAAACCAAACCGGGACCAGACCGAACCCAAACTGGTACCATGTAATTGATCCAGTTATCCATTCCAATATTTCGACAAATTTGGTATTAGGGGTTCATTAGTCGGTACCGTTATTCTCCCCAAAAAACGAACCCGAACCAGAATATTAAGGGACATTGACTTTTTAAATTCCTAAATTATGCAAAATATATCATCTCCTAAACTAACCTTATATTTTCCTAATCATGATATATCATCTTCTAAACTAACCAAACATTCGTTGTAATGAACAAAATGGAAAAGGAAAAGCGTAAAAGACTACCGAAGATTATTGAATTTTTGATTGGTTTTGAACTTTTGAACTTTTGATTGTTGAACTTCTGCTTGTTGAACTTTTGATTGTTTGGGATTCGTTTTGATACAAACTTCAAACATTATGAAGATATTTTTGTTTGCGATCAGTGTTGATACATGTATGATACATTTTCATATTTTCGGTCCTAAGTGGTCCTTGTACCGTTCCCGTCCCGAAACTGAAACCGCAACTGAACCGGTACATACAGTTTGGTTTGCGGTCCTACTTTTTAGTCCTAAAAATATTCGGTACCAACCAGCTCGGACCCGGTTCTGTCCCGAGCTCATCCCATGAGGAAATGCATGTTTGCTTAGATAATTGATATGAGATCTCATGATATGTTTTATTATTATATTAGGGAATCAAGAAACTAGAAATTGAACATAACTAGAATTACGCATTCAATCTCTCGTGTTCAATTTGGACATCAAGGACAAAAAAATTAAATGTATAAACTAAAATTGACTACAAACGACAATTTGTTGCAACTTATTCTCGTTATTTGGGTGACGGTGATGTATTACTAGATACCGCTCATCGGTTTGTAAATATAAACACGAGATTGATATTTGTTATCAATATGTCGAGAACCTATTTGGTCACGCGCTTTGAACATATCTAAATAAGGAGTTTCATTAATTAACGGTTTAATTATTATATCTTATTTGTATTGTTTAGATAAAATCAAAATAATGTATTTTTTATGTTGGACATAAACTAAGTTGACTAAGGATGGTCTTAAAAATAAGAGTGATGGTGTATGGATACTCTGACACTCAAGTAAGATGTAGGTATAGTGGTAGTTGTATGTAATATTTCTCAATCCGATAAAATATATGACATTTTTATGCAAGAAAATTGTAACATCCCTAAAATGCAACAGGACATACGTAGCATTAACTCATAAACATTACAAATCTGGATCCCAAAATCTCGTTACATCATTCATAAACTAAGGTTGGCGGAAACAACCTATACACAACTGGGAATAGTCTAACTTCTACCAGAGGCACTTGCACTGTCTCTAGCTGCTTCTGTACTCTATCTTGCTCTTGCTCACTTACTTGAGCCTCTTACTACTTGCTTACCTGAAAATGGTTTAGTTTTGATAAGCGAGGGTTAGACCAAAAGGTCTAGTGAATTCCCTCCGAAAACAACATTTATAAACAGTGGGAAAATCGTTTATAAAATTCATCATCAAACTTCACATAACGTCAAACATGGTACTGCACCGTGATGAGGACCGCATAAACTAACCACGATCGGGGCCCAAGCAGACTCCCCTCTCGCCTCGTATTGGGGCCCAAGCAGACTCCCCTCTACCCGAATAGGAGGGAAACAGATTCCAACCTATCGGCTCATCACCCATGTCCAAGGGATCATCGGATCCCGAAGCATACTGTAATAACCGGGTATATTATTGGTGTATATAATTTTAGTATTTTGGTTTTAAGATAAATTTGGGAAGTGTTTTATGGAGTTATAAGTCAAGGGGTAGACTTTACTTTTAATTTATAAGTTAATGGGTGTAAGTTGTCATTTGATGATACTAGAGGGGTTAGTTGGTTAATTGATGGATGAGGTGTTCATCACAAACCGCCTCTTTCATTTCATTTTAGAAGCAGGTGTCCTTCATTTAGATATTAAAGGAGAAAGGTGTTTCATTATCAGGTATTGAAATATCTAGCAAATATCACAAAGTTTGTGTGTGTGGTTGGTGTTCACGGCAAGAGAGAGAGATAGAGAATTTAGAGAGAGCAAGGTCAAGGAGAAGAAGGAATCATATTATTTGCAGCTGAAGTTTAGGTTTCACATCAAGAAGAACTAAGGTAATAATCCATACAAATCCTCTTGTTCTATGTTTCTTAGTTTGCTATGAGTTTTGAAGTGAGTATTGATCAAATCAGTAAGAAACTCCATCCTCTTTGCTTGGCAATCTCCATTTTTCTATGGTTTGAGTTTTGAGCTTTTGGGTTTTGAAATCATGAATCATTGGATGGGTTTTAGATGGATTTTGTTAGATTAAATGGTGTTTTGTGGTTGGGTATTTGTGGGGAAAGGTTTAGAACATCCATTATTTCATTTTGGAAGCTTAAAATCGTTTTGGGATGAATAGGGTTTGAGAAAGGACCATTTTCGGCTGAATTGGAAGTGCAGGTTCTCCGTGCTAGTTTGGTGCTAGTTAACTAGCGCGGGAAGTAGCGCCGTTCTCTGGTCCAGTGTCTCGCGCCCCTTTTGGCGCGAGTTTTCTAGCACGGGAAGTGGCGCCGGGCACTGTTTCGCGTTTTCGGGTTTCGTTTCGCGTACGGTTTGAGGTTATGTTTGTGGTATCACCTAAGGGTTGTTTTTGGGGCTTATTAGGAATGGAATTGGGACATAATTAGATGGTTTAACATCATTCTTATGGCGCCAATTCAGGTGTTCGGGTTGGGCTAAAGTGTGTCCCGGAGCGTGTATCAATGTGCTAAGATCGAGGTGAGTTTTACTTTAAAAACATTTTCAACTGGGATACATATATATATATATATATATATATATATATATATGAGATGGATATGTATGGATTGAGAATATGATATATGGTGTGATTATGTGTTTACAATAAGAGATATATATGTATTTATATATATATATATATATCTATGGTTGGAATGTGATGAAAGGTTTATAAATGAAAATATAATATATTGAGATATGTATTTTATTTATATGTGCATTACACTACACGAGTGCACATTAGCCGGGTTCTGGAGTGCGGACCGGTGTGTTGTCGGGTTCCGGTGGGCGGACCGGTAGGTTGCCGGGTTCCGGTGTGCGGACCGGTGACGTTGCTAGCTGTACATGAGTACAGTGGCGACGGCTGCAATTGTACAGCGGAGATGATATGTGATTAGTTGGATCATAACCAACTAATATGGCCATTTGTGGAGGAATAAGGTGGAATGAGATGTACACGATGCACGAGACTTGATTGGTATTTAAATACATGTGGTATATGTGTGTTATATGAAAGGTTTTATATAAACGGTTTTAATACAAGGGTTTATATAAATTGGTTTTAAAAGGATTACTAAATTGACAGGGATTATCTCACTAGACCGTTTGGTCTAACCCTCATTTTGTTTTCAAAAATATGTATTCCAGGTTGAGGAATTTATAGCGGCAAAGGAAAGGACGCATTTGATGACTGATGATGATTAGGAAGAATTATGTATTTTGTAAATTTTGAGACTTTCGGACCGTACGTGATTTATTATGTATTTTCTTTTATAAATGTAACGATGTTATGCAATATATGTTAATTGAAACATGTTTGGGAAATCGGGGTCGTTACACATACCGATCCCACGGTGCAGACTGCCTCCACGTAGCATACACATAATATGTCATACATCATACAACTTGGAATATCGTAAACCATATAATCATTTCATCATGCAAAATATTCTTTGAATGAAGTGTGAGCTTTCATGTAAAAACATGCATATCGATTTGGTAAACATTTCGTGCTCAAAGTGAACCATTATCAGTTAAAAGACCAATTAACACATTGCGTCGTAAATAGGTTTAGGGAACTCACCTTTTTGCTAGCGTTGTACACAATCTTTAAAGTATCTCCAAGCTAATCCAAACGAACACCTAAGGGCATTAGATTCGCATCAGATTAACAGTTCAACCCTACTGTCCGGATAACTCTTTCCGGACACAGCTATTTTCCGGACACAGCAACTGTCCGGACACTAATCCGGACACCTGGACTTTCCGGATTCAACATTACTCTGGATACAACCTATACGGACACAACTATCTGGGCACTACTCCTTTCCGGACACACTATCCAGAGAGTTACGCATCCGGTAACTCCCATGAACTCCTACCCGGACACTTGCAACACGTCCGGACACCACTGAACATCGGTGTCCGGAAACTACGGCTGTTCGAACTTAAATGTCTAAAAGTGATCATTACCCCGTTTTTAGCCATTAGTTCGATTAGATAAACATAAGGGTTCATCCCCCAACCCTAAATACCCACTTAATCCATTTTCTTAACTTTAAATCGATACTCACTAGCCAAAAACCACAAAAACACTTCCAAAGGCATTTTGGTGAATAACACAATGGAATCAAAGGTTTCTCACCAAAACACTCAGACCATCAGGAACAGAAGCATTAAACAATCAGTAGCCAAAAGATTAGAGAGGTTTACCTTGCTGATTCTTCTCTTCTAGGATTTCTTCTCAAAACTCTTTCTTCCTCCTTTTCTCTCTTAGCCGCCAAACCACAAACCCAAATACTGATTTCTCCCTTTAGCCCTAGGACATTGGGCATTTAAATACCTCCTCTCAATTTCCATTTTTGGCCCTCCAAGCATACTTTCATTCTTTAGACAAATGGCACTGAACTTTCAATACATACTTAGAATTTCGAGTTGTTACAACACTCACCCCTTAAAAGAATTCCGTCCCCGGAATTCCTTATTGGAAAAAGATGCGGGTATCTTTCCCACACCAAAGCTGACACTTCCCCAAGGTAAAACCACTTATGACTCAGTCAACCACCTCCTTAAATTCGAAACATGGAACAATGGGTGCATTCCCTCTAGTTCTTACGGTACTCTAACTCGGAGTCTACTGTTCCTACTCGATCGATCTTGACAACAGTAGATTAACTAAGGTTTCTCTTGCATCTTTGCCCCCTTTAAGAAGGAACTGGGCTGAATCCCCCGCCACAACACGAGATTCTTTTTGCCAATAACCAATCACTCACTTGACAGCTTGGCACAAGGCCAACCCTGTACGTCCCGACAACTTGCAACCCAGAGTTCCTTCATCATAACACCAGCAATCCTAGATCACTTCTCCCAAATCCAACAATCTCCTAAGCGGATAACATTTCCCTTTATCGGACCACTTCGACCACGGTTCGTCAACCATTTCTCACATCCTCACCACTTCATCACTCCATACTTGTACGTAACTAAGGGTAGGAACCTTCAAACCTAACGTTGAAGTGTTCACCTACTCAAATTAAACTTATCCTGAAACACATCAATTCCTCGCTGATTACCACGTCCGTTCAGTGATAAACAAAACTCCGGTTATCCTCACACAACTGGGAAGAGTAACCGTGGTCACACCATACTATGTCACTAGCTTAAACATTGCACGACCAATTCGTTTAAACATTTCTCACAAGGTCACTAACTTAACTCATTTAGTTGTCTTATCCACTTCTTTCCTGCACAAACTCATACACAATTCCCTTCCTCAATACTCTTTCCAACGGTTCGCACCCTTATCCATGACAATCAACACAACGCTGCACCTTTCGGCATTACTGTCAGGTTTACTACTTCCAATTTACTCACTTATTCAAACCTACTGCCTTTACCTCCCCATGTTAGCGTGGAGCACTGCCACCAAACATTACTTGCCCCTGTCTCCCGACCTTTCCACATGCTGATATCACTTCCTCAATTCTTACTTAACCAACCAGTTGTACCAAGATCCTAACTTAAGGCATTCCACCAAGTCGTCTTGAAATGACACTAGTGTTCGACGTTATTACACATTCCTTAATTTCCATCTTTTACCTTCTCAGACAATTCCTTTCACCCATAAGCAATAGCTCACACTCTTTAACGATTTCACCTCTATTCCACAACAATTTGACTAGCACACCCATCATCTTCTTCAAACTTCCAATGTTCCCAAAATATGCTTACTTAGCGACTCTTACAACCAAAAGTACTTGGCTTCTCCTTTGGGTAACCACTCACCACCACTTTGTCATTCTAACCCTAACATAAACATACCACAACGTCAACTTACACCTTCCGTGCTCCAAACATCCGGTTAACAAACCGTACACCTCATCCGAAACTCCGAAGAGGCTTCTATCAGATGCTTCCACTCTATCTAACACCACATCACTACGACCCTAGCTGGCACACTCAGCACGACAATTACTGTCACTAAACATCCGTACACTCTCTGCCCATAACATCATACTGCAGACCAGATTTCTCATGATCAATCACACTATTCGAACTTGTCTTCACCTCCTCCCGCATACACAATCGACTCTATCTCGCTACTTAGTCCTTTCTCAATCCGTCGAACTATAACTCACGAGTTCCCAATTAACTCAACACGAACATTCTAGCTAGCTCTTTACGATCCGAGCCCTTACATGGACACGACATAATTCCTTACGGACTGATATCGTCCATACTCACTCCGTTTGTACTAGACACCTTACCCTTCTATGGACCCTCCACATATCGCAAATAGAACGATGTTCAACCACGATGGTCTCTAACTAACTCCGCACCCCCACAAGGTGTTCTATCAACTTTCGCTCTTCTGGTTCAAGCCTTCGGCCTTAACCATCTTGCACAACTGTCGACTTCTACAACTACAGATAACCTGTAACTACTTTCTTAACTTATTCTTTAACAAGGGTTCCTTACGGAACCTAATCCTACCAACATTTCACTTCATAAAACGTCTCCCTCTTTTCTGAACTTACTCCTGTAACATCAATATTACAAGCTCACCTCAAAACTCATATCTAACACCGTGGACATTTCGCTTCTGCCTCTCAACACTACTCAACGAGTTGCTAACACCAACACCTCGATGACTTCTACTCCCTCTCCTGGGCCCCATCCGTCCCTCAACAACCGTACTTCCAGTTTCCTAACAAGGGCGCAGACCCTCATACACCCGATACCACGGTCTACTCCCGATTCTACCATTGTTCGGCTTTTCTCTTGAACATAGTACTAAAGCTACAACATTCTTTCCTGATTTGCCCGACCCTTTCCCACTCTTGAAGTTCTTCCTTAGCTTAACATGTAATATCTTACGACCTAGTGAGTTCATAGCCTTCATGCATGACAATGCAGTAATTTAATCATTTCGTACATTCTATCATTTTAAATACACAACATTTGGAAAACAACTCGGGTACACATGACCCCATTACTCTTATAACTTCAATTCCCTGCACAACGATTCGAGAATCGTTTGCATGCTTCTTCCTGTGAACCTCAATCTTGCTCAATCCGAACAACTTTATTACGACAGTAATATATTGCATGGAAATCTTTTCGTATGACCCAATTCTGAAAGAAATTACCAACACCAAGTAAACCAGTCGGTTCTCACACTCATTTGTATGATATCAACAGACCAATACTCATTTTATTGTAAAAGTTTTACTGGAAAACGTTTTCTTGACCTTTTTGTAACAACTTAACTTATCATGAAAAGTGTGAAATATTTTGCAAATCGCTAAGCTCAAAATCTCAATGTGAAATGTAACAAAACAAACAATTATTTGAGTCCCAACTTCCAATGTGCAGACAGACGGTACGATTCCGTACTAGTACTAGTACTAGTACTTGATTGATTGATGCCGCCCGTGTGCCTGCTCCCTCCCTCCGTATTTACCTTCCCCACGAAACAGTACTTTAAACGTACACCCATACAAGCTGATTCATTTTGTTCAAAATTGACATTTACGTATTTACTTTAAATCGTGAAAATTTCATGTTACACCAAAGAACGCCATGCATGAGACTCTACATGCAATTGAAGGCTACTCATTCTAACAAGGTCAACCGCTTTACTCACACAACTTATCCTTGACACTTTACCTTCGACTAATGGTCGCTCTCTCGATTATGCAATAACTTGCTGAACCTGCGTTCCACATCTCACTTACTCAACCATTTCATACAATTTTTTTTTGTTCTGATCAAATATCACACTTTCTACTTCTACATGCTTTCATTTCACTATAGGTATCTTATTTCATTTATCCTGCCATTTAAAAGCTCGACTAAGAAGTCATGGCTTCATTGACACCTTCAAGATTTCGACACTGTCCTTCCTTACCATCCTAACTGATCCATCACCTGATTCCTAGAACTGGGACTCTCCCGAAATAGGAGTCTTACTTAATTTCAACATCCATCCTCTTCGGATCCACGAAGAGTTACCTCTAGCCGACTCATAACGTTCTATACAACATTTCTTCTCTTCGATGTATACGTACATCACCTCATATACGACTTCTCATGAAACTTCCCCAATAAGGTGTCTCAGTCTACCTTTCCGGGATCTAGTTGACATTCTAACGTACTGGAACACGACATAAAGACTAGGTAGGTTAATAAGGTAGGTTAAGCACATACATGTACCTGTAAGTTCGCAATTATGCTGGCCAGGTGAAATCCCAAACTTACCTTACATGACAGTCCTCAGTACCCTATTAGTCCTATCTCTATATTAGTGTCCTTCTAACGCATTCCCTGCATCTACAATAGTGCCTTCCTAACGCATTTCCTGATTCTCAGTTGTGATTTCTACTCCAAAGTTTAAGTTTAGGCCCGTCCGGTCACCTAAATCCCTTAAACTATGGCTCTGATACCATTTGTAACATCCCTAAAATGCAACAGGACATACGTAGCATTAACTCATAAACATTACAAATCTGGATCCCAAAATCTCGTTACATCATTCATAAACTAAGGTTGGCGGAAACAACCTATACACAACTGGGAATAGTCTAACTTCTACCAGAGGCACTTGCACTGTCTCTAGCTGCTTCTGTACTCTATCTTGCTCTTGCTCACTTACTTGAGCCTCTTACTACTTGCTTACCTGAAAATGGTTTAGTTTTGAAAAGCGAGGGTTAGACCAAAAGGTCTAGTGAATTCCCTCCGAAAACAACATATATAAACAGTGGGAAAATCGTTTATAAAATTCATCATCAAACTTCACATAACGTCAAACATGGTACTGCACCGTGATGAGGACCGCATAAACTAACCACGATCGGGGCCCAAGCAGACTCCCCTCTCGCCACGATCGGGGCCCAAACAGACTCCCCTCTCGCCTCATATCGGGGCCCAAGCAGACTCCCCTCTACCCGAATAGGAGGGAAACAGATTCCAACCTATTGGCTCATCACCCATGTCCAAGGGATCATCGGATCCCGAAGCATACCGATCCCACGGTACAGACCGCCTCCACGTAGCATACACATAATATGTCATACATCATACAACTTGGAATCTCGTAAACCATATAATAATTTCATCATGCAAAATATTCTTTGAATGAAGTGTGAGCTTTCATGTAAAAACATGCATATCGATTTGGTAAACATTTCGTGCTCAAAGTGAACCATTATCAGTTAAAAGAACAATTAACACATTGCGTCGTAAATATGTTTAGGGAACTTACCTTTTTGCTAGCGTTGTACACAATCTTTAAAGTATCTCCAAGCTAATCCAAACGAACACCTAAGGGCATTAGATTCACATCAGATTAACAGTTCAACCCTACTGTCCGGATAACTCTTTCCGGACATAACTATTTTCCGGACACAGCAACTGTCCGGACACTAATCCGGACACCTGGACTTTCCGGATTCAACATTACTCCGGGTACAACCTATCCGGACACAACTATCCGGGCACTACTCCTTTCCGGACACGCTATCCGGAGAGTTACGCATCCGGTAACTCCCATGAACTCCTACCCGGACACTTGCAACACGTCCGAAAACCACTGAACATCGGTGTCCGGAAACTACGGCTGTTCGAACTTAAAATGTTGGGAACTAAAGATATGCTAAGTATGGTTAGTACTGCTAAGTCTTCATTACTACTGCCAGTTCTTTGTTACTACTGCTGGGCAAGGTTACTGCTGCTAGATGAAGTTAATGCTGCTAGATGAAGTTAGTGCTGCTAGACCAAATTACTACTGCTAGACATGGTTAGTACTGCTGAGCTGAGTTACTACTGCTTGAAGACTGTGAAGATTAATACTGCTGAAGGTTGTTAATGCTGCTGAGCCAAATCATCATTAATACTGCTGAGTTGATAAGTTTGGTATGCGATGCTTTTGGAGATAAAGAAGGAATTGATCAAGATATGTTTAACGAAGATTCAGAAGATCAATTTACTTTTTATGGTTATCTTGTAATTACTTTTGTATAAATAGTATTGATAGATAGCTATTAGAAGATACGAAAAAGGAAGATAGATAATATACAGAATTCGATATTCAAGAGTGAATTAACCTCAAGATCATAGATCCTATTTCTAGAGAAGTAGAAATCGTCTTGTTGAGCCTGTTCAACAAGATTGAGGTTTTGGTGTAAAACTTGTGAGTTATAACTGTTTGATATATATACAGTTTATTGAATTTCTATTGATTGTTCTTTAATTGATTTAGAGTTCTATTCCGCAAGATTCTCTAAATTCTGTTTCTAAGAAGTTTAATTCTTGTTAAGAATCGATCCTGACAAGTGGTATCAGAGCATTGGTATCTTAGAAATTATGGACAACTCAATGGATTCTCACAGTACTCTTGTTTCAAAGGTTCCCATGCTCAAACCCAATGAATTTGACATGTGGAAACTAAGAATCAAGCAGTACATTCTTCTTACTGATTATGCAATATGGGACATTATAGAAAATGGCCCATGTAATGAAGGAAAGATTGGAGCAGATGGAAAGAGGCCTCCTCCCAAGACAGATGCTGAAAAGAAAGTAAGACAAACAGAGATGAAGGCCTTAAGCACTCTGCTTTTGGCTATTCCTAATGAGTACCAACATCAATTCCAACACTGCACAGATGCACAGATGTTGTGGAATGCTCTGGAGAAAAGATTTACTGGAACAAAGAGCACAAAGAGAAATCAAAAGGCTATTCTCAGGCAACAATATGAAAACTTTATGTCTGCAAAGAATGAGTCTATGACTCAAACTTTTGACAGATTTAACAAGTTAATTGGAGAATTAGCAACTGTGGGTGTACACATGGATGCTGATGATGTCAACAGAAAGTTCCTTAGATCATTGGGAGAAGAATGGACCATGTACACTGTCTCATTCAGACAGAATGACCAATTGGAGGACAAAGAGCTAGATGACCTCTACAATGATCTGAGAGTATTTGAGGCTGAAGTTGAAGCCAAGAAAAGGCCATCAGGATTTGTTTATAATGCTGCTTTATTATCTTCATCCTCTGATACTGCTGCTAATCCTGATTCTGTTAATATTGCAGGTTCTGTTAATTCTGCTAGTGGAACCAATCAAGAGAAGACCACAGATTCTGTACTAGAAGCATTCTTTTCTAGTCATGTCCACTCTTCTCTAATCAATGATGATTTAGAGCAGATCAATGCTGATGATCTGGAAGAGATGGACATCAAGTGGCAGATGGCTATGCTATCAATGAGGGTGAAGAAATTCATCAAAAGGACTGGGAGAAACAACTTTTCCCAAAGAAGAGAAGATGGTGCAGGCTTTGACAAGTCAAAGGTTGAATGCTATAAGTGTCACAAGATGGGACACTTTGCTAGAGAATGCAGAAGTGGAGGATCACAGACTCCAATTGGAAACCAAAACAGAAGCTCCTCTCAAGCCCTTGTTTCTCAACAAGGAATGGGATTTGATTGGAGTGATCAAGCTGAAGAAGCCTGTCAGAATCAAGCTCTTATGGCAGAAGTGTCTGATATCCCCACTGAGGTACAATCTAAACTCTGTTCTCAAGCTTGCATTGATGCTGTTAAAAGATATAGGGATCACAATCAGGGTATGTGTGATGACCTTAAGAGGCTAGAGAAAGATGTAAAAGATTATGTTAGGATTGTAGAAAGGTTTGAGGAACAGATTAGAGCTTTTCAAGCTAATGAACTTCAACACCACTATGATACTAACTATTGGAAGTGGGAGAAGAATGAGTATGAGATTAAGCTGAAAGTGTCTGGGGAGGAGAATGAAAAGTTAAAAGAAGAGCTTAAAAAGGTTAAACTTGATGTTGAAAAGTTTACCTGTGCTTCTAAAACCATGGACACCATCATTAAAGCACAAATCCATGACAAGATGAAAGTAGGGATAGGATACAATACCACACCTCCACCCTACAATAACAACTACATACCTCCTAAGTCTGATTTGTTAGAGACCAAGGATAGAAAGGAACCTGAATTAAAGATTGATATAGATCCTTGTGAAAAAGAAATAGTTGTTGAGGATGAGACTGACAAAGTAGACTCTGATGAGGAATGTGAGAGTCCATGTGTCAAGAACACAGAGATCAAAAGGACTGAAGAGAAAAAGGAAGTTCATTACACACAGCCCAAAGTTGTGAACTCAAATACTTGTAAACAGTGTTCCTGCAGGAAATTCAAAGAGAACAAGCCCCAACAACATGATAATCAGAGGGGAAATCAAAGGAACTGGAATAACCAGTGGGCTATGAGACAAGGAGTTGACCTGAAAAGAATCAACAGGCCAAAACCTTGTTTCATCTGTGGTAAGCTAAATCACTTAGCCAAACACTGTTATTTCAATCCTGTTAACCAAAGGTTTAATGCTCAAAGATCCTTTCAAAAACCTGGTGGTTACAGAAAGAATGGTGGATATAAAAAGTCTGCAAAGAAAAATGTGGCAAAGAAACAAGATAAACCCAAAAGCCACATAAAGAAAATGACTGAAAAGGAATGTGATACTATGTGGGTTCCAAAAAGCACTAAAAACAATACTGCTGCTAGCAGTGTTAGTACTGCTAACACTGCTAGTACTGCTTCAAAAGTTAGTGCTGCTAGCAGTATTAATACTGCTAGTAATCATTCCAAAGTTAGTGCTGCTAGCAGTGTTAATACTGCTAGTATTCAGTCCAATGTTAGTGCTGCTAATACTTTTAGTGCTTCTTCTTCAGATAGTACTGCTGCTAGCAGTATTAACTCTGTTAATACTGCTTCTAGCAGTGTTAACTCGGTTAATACTGCTACCTCTGTTAGTACTTCTGAGGTTAATACTGCTAGCACTGTTAGTACTGCTAGCACTGTTAGTACTGCTGCAAGTGCTGCTACACCAATAATTTTTACAAAGTATTCCAGCACAGCAGTACCAAAAGTTAAAAATCTCATCAAAACCAAGTGTAAGTATTTTGATGAGCAAGGGAGACCCAAGACCACTTCGGCTTGGGTTCCAAATAAAACTAACTGATTTATCTTGATGTGCAGGGCAACCAACAGCTCAAGGGGAAGAGCATTTGGCATGTTGATAGTGGTTGCTCCAGGCACATGACAGGTAACATGTCCTGCCTCAAAAATTTCAAAAAGGTTGATGGAGGACATGTTGCATTTGGGGATAATCCTGCTGGTGGAAAGATAAGTGGTAAGGGTGATGTTTCAAAGGGTAAGATGACCTTTGAAGATGTATACTATGTTGAACAATTGAGATACAACCTGTTAAGTGTATCACAGGTTTGTGACAAGAAGCATAGTATATTGTTTACAGACTCTGAATGCATTATCCTTGCTCCTGGATACAAAGTGGTTGAAGAAAACATGATACTTCTGAGAACTCCTAGGAAGGATAATGTTTATTGTTTAGATTTGGAAAGTGTTTCATCTGATTCATCTCTAAATTGTTTAGTTTCAAAAGCTTCTTTAGATGAATCATCACTTTGGCACAGAAGGATGTGTCACATGAACTTTAAAACAATAAATATTCTTGTTAAGAATAACCTTGTAAGGGGTTTGCCATCCAAAGTATATTCATGTGATGATCATTGTGTTGCTTGTCTCAAAGGCAAACAACACAAAACTTCTCATAAGTCCAAAGAGATAAACACTATATCAAATCCTCTTCAACTGTTACATATGGATCTGTTTGGTCCTACCAATGTGATGAGTATTGGCAAGAAATCATACTGCTTAGTTATTGTTGATGATTATTCTAGATTTACTTGGGTATATTTTCTGAGAACTAAAGATGAGACAAGTGGACTGATCAAATCTTTCATTCTCAAAATTGAAAACCAATCAAATCAAAGAGTGAAAGTCATTAGATCAGATAATGGAACTGAGTTTAAAAATTCTGATCTAAACACCTTTTGTGAAGAAAAAGGAATTGAGAGACAATACAGTGCTCCTAGGACTCCACAACAAAATGGTGTTGCTGAGAGAAGGAATAGGACACTGATTGAGGCTGCTAGATCTCTGTTAGCTGACTCAAAGTTACCAATTACTTTTTGGGCAGAAGCAGTTAATACTGCCTGCTATGTTCAAAACAGAGTTTTAGTTGTAAAGCCTAAAAACAAGACACCTTATGAGCTTTTCCATAAAAGGAAACCATATATTGGATTTTTCAAGCCATTTGGATGTCCTTGCACTATTCTCAATACCAAATCTCACTTAGGCAAGTTTGATAGCAAAGCAGATGATGGTTTTCTTGTTGGGTATTCATCTCAAAGTAAGGCCTACAGAGTTTTTAATACCTCTTCTAGAATAATTGAAGAAAGTGACAATGTCAAATGCAATGAGAACACACCAAATCCTATTGGTTCAGGTCCTAATTGGCTATTTGACATTGATTCACTCACTAATTCTTTGGGTTTCAGTGGTGATGTATATGCAGGACAAAGGGATACACCATCATCAGAACACAGAATTCAATCTGTGATATTTCCAATCCCTACCATTGATCCTGTGGAATTCTGTGAACACCATGAGGAGACTGAACCTATTCAGAATGAAGAAGAGAGGAGACCAGAGGAAAATCAGTCTTCAGGTTCAAATTCCAGAGAATCTGAGGTGACTGAAGAAGCAGAAACAAATCCAGAATTAAATGAGTCTAATCTGGATGAGGACTTACAAGAGGAAGCTGGTCATCAAACAAGAACTCAGAAAAATCATCCTCCTGAGTTGGTAATTGGAGACATTGCATCTCCCATGATGACTAGAAAGCAAAGCAGACTCCAAGAGTTGCAAGAGCAGCAAAATACAGTTAACACTGTTCTTACTTGCTTTCTGTCCCAGATTGAGCCCAAAAAGGCTTATGATGCCATGAAAGACCCAAGCTGGATAGAGGCAATGCAAGAGGAGCTGCTACAGTTCAAATTACAGGATGTTTGGGACTTGGTAGACCTTCCAAAAGGTCATAGAGCAATTGGCACCAAGTGGATTTTCAGGAACAAGAAGGATGACAGAGGGATTGTAATCAGAAACAAAGCTAGACTGGTTGCACAAGGGTACACTCAGGAAGAAGGAATAGATTATGAGGAAGTCTTTGCTCCTGTGGCAAGGATTGAAGCAATCAGGTTATTTCTAGCCTATGCCTCATACATGAAGTTCAAAGTGTACCAAATGGATGTCAAAAGTGCATTTCTGTATGGAAGCATTGAGGAAGTAGTATATGTCTGTCAACCCCCTGGATTTGAGAATCCATTGCACCCTGACAGAGTATACAAGATGAAGAAGGCTCTCTATGGTTTGCATCAGGCCCCAAGAGCATGGTATGACACTTTGTCTACCTATCTCTTGAAAAATGACTTTGAAAGAGGAGTCATTGACAAGACCCTGTTCATCAAGAGGAGAAAGAGAGGTACTTTACTTGTTCAGATCTATGTGGATGATATCATCTTTGGATCCACCAATGATCAAATGTGTAAAGAGTTTGAAGAATTGATGCACAAAAGCTTCAAGATGAGCTCCATGGGAGAACTTACATTCTTTCTTGGGCTTCAGGTAAAACAGAGGAAAGATGGAATTTTTATTAGCCAATCCAAGTATGTGAAAGACATCCTGGACAAGTTTGGTTTATCAGACTCAAAGTCAGCAAGCACTCCAATGGAAACACATAAACAGATCACTGCAGATCTTGAGGGGGAGGATGTGGATGTCCATCATTACAGATCAATGATTGGATCTCTCATGTATCTCACAGCCTCTAGACCTGACATTATGTTTTCAGTCTGTGTTTGTGCCAGATTTCAGGTTTCTCCTAAGCAATCACACCTTCATGCTGTCAAGAGAATATTCAGATACTTAAAAGGGCAACCTAGATTAGGTCTCTGGTATCCTCATGAATCCTCTTTTGACTTGCTTGCATATTCAGATAGTGATTTGGGAGGAGCCAACATGGATAGGAAGTCTACTTCAGGTGGATGTCAGTTTTTGGGTACAAGACTAGTATCTTGGCAGTGTAAGAAACAAACCACAGTGTCCTTATCTACCACAGAAGCTGAGTACATAGCTGCTGCAAGCTGCTGCTCTCAGGTTCTATGGATTCAGAATCAGATGTTGGACTATGGGGTAACTTTTCTTCACACACCAATCTTCATTGATAACAACAGTGCTATTAGCATTGTTAATAATCCAGTCAAACACTCAAAAACAAAGCATATAGAGATAAGGTATCACTTTATAAGAGATTGCAATGAAAAGAAATTAATTCAGGTTGCTAAAGTTCATACAAATGACCAGTTTGCTGATCTATTCACAAAAGCTTTTGATGTGGGTAGATTCACCTTTTTGGTAACAAGTGTGGGCATGATCAACCTAGAATAAATTCATGACTTTCTGTTTTTATACCTATATTTCTTCATATATTTGGTGCTACTAACTTTCTTTCTCAGGATCCTCTGTTTTCCTCTGATTACCAAGTGAAGAAAAGTGTAAGTGTGGTTACTACTGCCAGTACAGAAGTTACTACTGTCGGTGTTCTAGTAGTTACTACTGCTTGTGCAGTTAATACTGCTCAGTAGTTAATACTGCTCAGTAGTTAATACTGCTAGTACATTTAATACTGCTAGTGTAGTTAATACTGCTTGGTCGTTAATACTGCTCAGTAGTTAATACTGCTCAGTAGTTAATACTGCTAGTGCATTTAATACTGCTAGTGGAGTTAATACTGCTCGGTAGTTAATACTGCTTGGTAGTTAATACTGCTAGGTAGTTAATACTGCTAGGTAGTTAATACTGCTCGGTAGTTAATACTGCTCGGTAGTTAATACTGCTAGGTAGTTAATACTGCTTGGTAGTTAATACTGCTAGATAGTTAATACTGCTTGGCAGTTAATACTGCTTGGCAGTTAATACTGCTCGGTAGTTAATACTGCGAGGTAGTTAATACTGCTTCTGATAATCTAGGGCATATAAATACCCCTGTTTGCCCGCCCATGTTCATAACGACTCTTCGCATTTACTTCTTCTCTCTCGTTCTAACCTAGACTCCCCAGAATCTCTGTGCTTTTCTTTCAAGAATCCTTAGGCATCATGGAGTTTGTGGATGAGCACAATGAAATAGCCATGCTTCAGAAGCCGAAACAAGCTGCGGGATTCCACGATATTGTCGATTTTCTAAAATCCTCGCACATCTCCTATGCACTCACAGTGAGCCCAACAATCTATATCGAACATCAGAAACAATTTTGGGAGAATGCCACTGTTAGTGTTGAAGAAGGGCAGAAAACCATTCGAACAAGGGTTTGTGATAAACCCTTGAAAGTCACTGAAGAGGTTATTCGCATCTCCCTTCAGTTGAATGATGCTTCAGGTATAACTTCTATTCCTAATGAAGAACTCTTTTCTACTTTACAAAGAATGGGGTATGAAGGTCCCATTGGTGTTTTTAAATTCTACAAGTCAAAATTTTTCAACCAATGGAGATTTCTTGTTCATACCCTGATGCACTGTATTTCCAAGAAAACTACTGGATGGAGTGAGTTCAGCAGTCCCATTGCATATGCCTTGGTCTGCTTATCCACTACCAGAAAGTACAATTTCTCAGCAATGATCTTTAATGATCTTGTATCAAACTTGGAATCCAAAAAGACCTTTTTCATGTATCCAAGGTTTGTGCAAGAAGTTCTTAACAAGGAGTTGATGGACTTACCTCAGTTCACTGAGGTATATGTACCCAAATCCCCTAAAGGGAAGGTTTTTTCAAATATGAAAAGACCTCCTAGGGACTCGGAAGGAGTTGACACACCATTGTTCTCTACAATGATGGTTGTGTCCCACCCCTCTGAAGGTATGGCATCAGGATCAAGGCCCTCATTAGATCAACCCACTGATGACCAATCCCAACCTTCCATCTCAAAAGACATCCCACAGTCCATTCTTGAACAGCCCACTCCCACAATCACCAAAAGGTTTCAAAGAAGAAAGGTGCACAAGGCTCCTTCCCTTGTTGTACCTACTCAAAGCCCTACGCCTTTAAGCCCTCAATTGGAGCATTCTCCAATTGAGAATATCAACAGGGAAACCACAGGGGTGTCTCCCAACCTCAAGAAGGTGGTCTCTAAGGAGAAGGATGACCATATGGGTGCTAAGGCTGCCACTACTTCTGCTAGCACAGAGAAGGACAGTGGTAACATTAATAAGACCTTCCCCATGGCAACTCTAAATGAGAAATCATTAGGAGGACCCAGGTGCCAAGAAACCAAGGGGGCAGGTAGTGCTTCTGCTAGGCAGAAGGCTTCTGCTGAAACTTCCAAGGATCCTTTAAAGAAGGTAAACACTTCTAAACAAGGTGAGGATAGATATAACTATGAGGAATTGATGGAAACCATAGGGAATATCAACTTGGATGTAATGGCACAAAAGACAGAGATAGAGCAACTTAAGACTGTGGTCACCTACCAACAGTCTCAAATTGAGAAGCTCAAAAAGCTGGTCACCAGGTTGCTGAACAGAAAGAAAAAGGCAAGATTTGTGCTAAGAAGAAGAACTTCAACTGATGATGCTCCCAAAAAGGGGGAGTCAGAGTCAGAAGCAGAACTGAAACTGAAGGGTCAACATATTGAGGGGGAGACTGTTCACATAGAGACTGAGATGGAAATGGAGTATGCACAGGTTAAGGGGGAGTCCAGTGAGACAGAAAAGGGGGAAGAGTGTGTTAAAGAAACCAAAGCAGCAGAAACCACAGCAGCAGCAGCAGAAACCACAGCAGCAGAAACTGTTAATGCTGCTGAGTTTGAACAAGCAGCAGAAACAGTTAATGCTGCTGAAGGCCAAACAGTTAAAGCAGCAGAAACCAAAGCAGCAGAAACCACAGCAGCAGAAACCACAGCAGCAGAAACTGTTAATGCTGCTGAGTTTGAACAAGCAGCAGACACAGTTAATGCTGCTGAAGGCCAAACAGTCAAAGCAGCAGAAACTGAGCAGGAAGCAGTAACTACATCTCAAGCTGAAATAGATGAAGAAATTTACTGGATTGTAAAGAACTGTATTGAAGCAGCATCACTACATGTACTAAGAGAAGCAGTAACAGCCATAGCAGCAGAAATGGTTATTGCTGCTGAAAAACTTAAAGCAGCTGAACCAACTCCTGAGGCTGTCAAAACTCTTAAAAGAACCAAGATGATGTCCAAGAAAAGACCAAGAACCCAGCCCATAACTTCAAAGAAGAAAATTGAAAAGAAGCCAAGGGTGGAGTCATCTGCAGAAGAGGCCCAGGAGGAAACAGTGAAATCTGATGGAAAAGTTGCTGAAGAAGAAGTGGCAACTCCATCAGGGCAATCAGGCAATGTGCAATCACAAACGGATGCCCAATGTGACTTGTACATTACTAGTGTTGACTCTAACCCAATTCCACTTCAGGCTGAACCAATATCATCTAAGGCTCCTGAAATCATCTTTTGGGACACTTTGAAAGATGGTAGAAAGGAGTTCATTAGGATAAAAAGAGCTGATGGAAAATTTGAAGTATTTTCTACTTGGGGAAAAATTGTCAGAACTTGCTCAAGATCAGACTTAGAAGAGATGTTCAAAGTTGGGATGAAGATATATGGAAACATGCTGACTGAGCCAGGGATGTCAATTTCTAAAATGGTACTTGAATTCTTGTGCCAAATGTTCAAACCTGAAGCAGTTCAGCATAGGTTAAACACACAGTTTCAAGTCATTACCAACTGGATGCTCTATGAAAACTGTGGAGTATATGTCATCTCCCTTGACTCTGCAACTCAAGAATACTATCTTGTAGATGAAATATACAATCACAGCATGAAGAGGCTGCAAGGAATGTTACACACTAAGCTGACCTGCAACAAGGATTCAGCAATGGGTAGATTCTTGGTAAAGAGGATTCTCAATCAGAGTCTAGGCCTAAGTCCTAATCTGTGTGTACATGATGACTAAGTTTTGGAAGCATCATCTGAAGAACTTGACTTCTTTTCCTAAAAGTCAAGTTAGGGGGAGATTGTTGGGAACTAAAGATATGCTAAGTATGGTTAGTACTGCTAAGTCTTCATTACTACTGCCAGTTCTTTGTTACTACTGCTGGGCAAGGTTACTGCTGCTAGATGAAGTTAATGCTGCTAGATGAAGTTAGTGCTGCTAGACCAAATTACTACTGCTAGACATGGTTAGTACTGCTGAGCTGAGTTACTACTGCTTGAAGACTGTGAAGATTAATACTGCTGAAGGTTGTTAATGCTGCTGAGCCAAATCATCATTAATACTGCTGAGTTGATAAGTTTGGTATGCGATGCTTTTGGAGATAAAGAAGGAATTGATCAAGATATGTTTAACGAAGATTCAGAAGATCAATTTACTTTTTATGGTTATCTTGTAATTACTTTTGTATAAATAGTATTGATAGATAGCTATTAGAAGATACGAAAAAGGAAGATAGATAATATACAGAATTCGATATTCAAGAGTGAATTAACCTCAAGATCATAGATCCTATTTCTAGAGAAGTAGAAATCGTCTTGTTGAGCCTGTTCAACAAGATTGAGGTTTTGGTGTAAAACTTGTGAGTTATAACTGTTTGATATATATACAGTTTATTGAATTTCTATTGATTGTTCTTTAATTGATTTAGAGTTCTATTCCGCAAGATTCTCTAAATTCTGTTTCTAAGAAGTTTAATTCTTGTTAAGAATCGATCCTGACAAGTGGTATCAGAGCATTGGTATCTTAGAAATTATGGACAACTCAATGGATTCTCACAGTACTCTTGTTTCAAAGGTTCCCATGCTCAAACCCAATGAATTTGACATGTGGAAACTAAGAATCAAGCAGTACATTCTTCTTACTGATTATGCAATATGGGACATTATAGAAAATGGCCCATGTAATGAAGGAAAGATTGGAGCAGATGGAAAGAGGCCTCCTCCCAAGACAGATGCTGAAAAGAAAGTAAGACAAACAGAGATGAAGGCCTTAAGCACTCTGCTTTTGGCTATTCCTAATGAGTACCAACATCAATTCCAACACTGCACAGATGCACAGATGTTGTGGAATGCTCTGGAGAAAAGATTTACTGGAACAAAGAGCACAAAGAGAAATCAAAAGGCTATTCTCAGGCAACAATATGAAAACTTTATGTCTGCAAAGAATGAGTCTATGACTCAAACTTTTGACAGATTTAACAAGTTAATTGGAGAATTAGCAACTGTGGGTGTACACATGGATGCTGATGATGTCAACAGAAAGTTCCTTAGATCATTGGGAGAAGAATGGACCATGTACACTGTCTCATTCAGACAGAATGACCAATTGGAGGACAAAGAGCTAGATGACCTCTACAATGATCTGAGAGTATTTGAGGCTGAAGTTGAAGCCAAGAAAAGGCCATCAGGATTTGTTTATAATGCTGCTTTATTATCTTCATCCTCTGATACTGCTGCTAATCCTGATTCTGTTAATATTGCAGGTTCTGTTAATTCTGCTAGTGGAACCAATCAAGAGAAGACCACAGATTCTGTACTAGAAGCATTCTTTTCTAGTCATGTCCACTCTTCTCTAATCAATGATGATTTAGAGCAGATCAATGCTGATGATCTGGAAGAGATGGACATCAAGTGGCAGATGGCTATGCTATCAATGAGGGTGAAGAAATTCATCAAAAGGACTGGGAGAAACAACTTTTCCCAAAGAAGAGAAGATGGTGCAGGCTTTGACAAGTCAAAGGTTGAATGCTATAAGTGTCACAAGATGGGACACTTTGCTAGAGAATGCAGAAGTGGAGGATCACAGACTCCAATTGGAAACCAAAACAGAAGCTCCTCTCAAGCCCTTGTTTCTCAACAAGGAATGGGATTTGATTGGAGTGATCAAGCTGAAGAAGCCTGTCAGAATCAAGCTCTTATGGCAGAAGTGTCTGATATCCCCACTGAGGTACAATCTAAACTCTGTTCTCAAGCTTGCATTGATGCTGTTAAAAGATATAGGGATCACAATCAGGGTATGTGTGATGACCTTAAGAGGCTAGAGAAAGATGTAAAAGATTATGTTAGGATTGTAGAAAGGTTTGAGGAACAGATTAGAGCTTTTCAAGCTAATGAACTTCAACACCACTATGATACTAACTATTGGAAGTGGGAGAAGAATGAGTATGAGATTAAGCTGAAAGTGTCTGGGGAGGAGAATGAAAAGTTAAAAGAAGAGCTTAAAAAGGTTAAACTTGATGTTGAAAAGTTTACCTGTGCTTCTAAAACCATGGACACCATCATTAAAGCACAAATCCATGACAAGATGAAAGTAGGGATAGGATACAATACCACACCTCCACCCTACAATAACAACTACATACCTCCTAAGTCTGATTTGTTAGAGACCAAGGATAGAAAGGAACCTGAATTAAAGATTGATATAGATCCTTGTGAAAAAGAAATAGTTGTTGAGGATGAGACTGACAAAGTAGACTCTGATGAGGAATGTGAGAGTCCATGTGTCAAGAACACAGAGATCAAAAGGACTGAAGAGAAAAAGGAAGTTCATTACACACAGCCCAAAGTTGTGAACTCAAATACTTGTAAACAGTGTTCCTGCAGGAAATTCAAAGAGAACAAGCCCCAACAACATGATAATCAGAGGGGAAATCAAAGGAACTGGAATAACCAGTGGGCTATGAGACAAGGAGTTGACCTGAAAAGAATCAACAGGCCAAAACCTTGTTTCATCTGTGGTAAGCTAAATCACTTAGCCAAACACTGTTATTTCAATCCTGTTAACCAAAGGTTTAATGCTCAAAGATCCTTTCAAAAACCTGGTGGTTACAGAAAGAATGGTGGATATAAAAAGTCTGCAAAGAAAAATGTGGCAAAGAAACAAGATAAACCCAAAAGCCACATAAAGAAAATGACTGAAAAGGAATGTGATACTATGTGGGTTCCAAAAAGCACTAAAAACAATACTGCTGCTAGCAGTGTTAGTACTGCTAACACTGCTAGTACTGCTTCAAAAGTTAGTGCTGCTAGCAGTATTAATACTGCTAGTAATCATTCCAAAGTTAGTGCTGCTAGCAGTGTTAATACTGCTAGTATTCAGTCCAATGTTAGTGCTGCTAATACTTTTAGTGCTTCTTCTTCAGATAGTACTGCTGCTAGCAGTATTAACTCTGTTAATACTGCTTCTAGCAGTGTTAACTCGGTTAATACTGCTACCTCTGTTAGTACTTCTGAGGTTAATACTGCTAGCACTGTTAGTACTGCTAGCACTGTTAGTACTGCTGCAAGTGCTGCTACACCAATAATTTTTACAAAGTATTCCAGCACAGCAGTACCAAAAGTTAAAAATCTCATCAAAACCAAGTGTAAGTATTTTGATGAGCAAGGGAGACCCAAGACCACTTCGGCTTGGGTTCCAAATAAAACTAACTGATTTATCTTGATGTGCAGGGCAACCAACAGCTCAAGGGGAAGAGCATTTGGCATGTTGATAGTGGTTGCTCCAGGCACATGACAGGTAACATGTCCTGCCTCAAAAATTTCAAAAAGGTTGATGGAGGACATGTTGCATTTGGGGATAATCCTGCTGGTGGAAAGATAAGTGGTAAGGGTGATGTTTCAAAGGGTAAGATGACCTTTGAAGATGTATACTATGTTGAACAATTGAGATACAACCTGTTAAGTGTATCACAGGTTTGTGACAAGAAGCATAGTATATTGTTTACAGACTCTGAATGCATTATCCTTGCTCCTGGATACAAAGTGGTTGAAGAAAACATGATACTTCTGAGAACTCCTAGGAAGGATAATGTTTATTGTTTAGATTTGGAAAGTGTTTCATCTGATTCATCTCTAAATTGTTTAGTTTCAAAAGCTTCTTTAGATGAATCATCACTTTGGCACAGAAGGATGTGTCACATGAACTTTAAAACAATAAATATTCTTGTTAAGAATAACCTTGTAAGGGGTTTGCCATCCAAAGTATATTCATGTGATGATCATTGTGTTGCTTGTCTCAAAGGCAAACAACACAAAACTTCTCATAAGTCCAAAGAGATAAACACTATATCAAATCCTCTTCAACTGTTACATATGGATCTGTTTGGTCCTACCAATGTGATGAGTATTGGCAAGAAATCATACTGCTTAGTTATTGTTGATGATTATTCTAGATTTACTTGGGTATATTTTCTGAGAACTAAAGATGAGACAAGTGGACTGATCAAATCTTTCATTCTCAAAATTGAAAACCAATCAAATCAAAGAGTGAAAGTCATTAGATCAGATAATGGAACTGAGTTTAAAAATTCTGATCTAAACACCTTTTGTGAAGAAAAAGGAATTGAGAGACAATACAGTGCTCCTAGGACTCCACAACAAAATGGTGTTGCTGAGAGAAGGAATAGGACACTGATTGAGGCTGCTAGATCTCTGTTAGCTGACTCAAAGTTACCAATTACTTTTTGGGCAGAAGCAGTTAATACTGCCTGCTATGTTCAAAACAGAGTTTTAGTTGTAAAGCCTAAAAACAAGACACCTTATGAGCTTTTCCATAAAAGGAAACCATATATTGGATTTTTCAAGCCATTTGGATGTCCTTGCACTATTCTCAATACCAAATCTCACTTAGGCAAGTTTGATAGCAAAGCAGATGATGGTTTTCTTGTTGGGTATTCATCTCAAAGTAAGGCCTACAGAGTTTTTAATACCTCTTCTAGAATAATTGAAGAAAGTGACAATGTCAAATGCAATGAGAACACACCAAATCCTATTGGTTCAGGTCCTAATTGGCTATTTGACATTGATTCACTCACTAATTCTTTGGGTTTCAGTGGTGATGTATATGCAGGACAAAGGGATACACCATCATCAGAACACAGAATTCAATCTGTGATATTTCCAATCCCTACCATTGATCCTGTGGAATTCTGTGAACACCATGAGGAGACTGAACCTATTCAGAATGAAGAAGAGAGGAGACCAGAGGAAAATCAGTCTTCAGGTTCAAATTCCAGAGAATCTGAGGTGACTGAAGGGCTATACAAGTTTGTCCCGAAGGGCTATACAAGTTTGTAGAAGGGGGGGGGGGTTGAATACAAACACACATATTTTACTTTTCTAAATTGTTTATTGATAAATCATTAACAATTTACAGCTTGTTGCGGAAACAAGATTAAGGATAAACCTAAATCTAAACAAGTTGGAACACTAAGTTTCTTGCACTAAGAAAGAGAAGGAAATTACTAATAATAACCTATCTCAAGATAAGAAGGATGAACTTGTCCAGAGTTAGCAAGTTACTTCAAAATGAAGTGAGTTCTTCTTCTTATATACTGCATGCATTTAATGCATTGCAGTTTACACTTTACACGTGGCAGCAGCTGATTGGTTGCATGTCATTGACATTTGTTGACAACCTTAGTAGCCGCATGTTGAACAGTGTAGTATCAGAGTGGTTGTACGATTTCAGACAATAAGGAGGTTCTTTTTCTGACATATCGCACGGAGTCGTGCAAGGGTGGTTAAGACAAAAGTACTTTGTACAGAGGACTTCATGATCAGCTTTTCGTTGATTCAGCGATCTATCATTCTTTATCAGCGAATGATAGAGTTCGGCGATAGCTAAAGTCTTGTACTTGATACTTCACGTTGAGTGGACAAATCTGAGTCTTCGCTGATCCGCATCAGTTCATTAGGAGACTTGTCGCTGGCTCTTGAGCTTGATCTTCGACTTCAGTGTAGAACCTATGTTAACGTGAAACTTGTCTTCAGGGATCATAAGTAAACAACTAACTTATCAGCGATCACCATAAGTACTGAACAGACTCAGAGTATTATGGTGAACAGTGTTCGCTGAATGTTTAATCTAAAGAGCGAGAGTTCCTATCAGCGGTACTGTAAGATCTTAGTACTTATCAGCGATAGTGAAACTCTGATACATATTGTTTACTTACAATTTTCACTAAGTATAAAAGAGGGGGTCATTATCAAGTCACTGAGGGTTTGGATCAACAATCTCCCCCTATTTGATTATGACATAGCAACAGAGAAAATTGCTCTTTAATGAAAACATAAGGATAAAAAGAACTCATAAAATATTTGTCCGTTTTACTGTTTTCTGGGATCTTTTCTGTACTGATGGAGTAAAGTACATTCGCTGAAATTTTTCTTTAAACTGTGTAAAGATTACAGAGGGAAGTGGAAAAATTACAAGTACAGCGAATAAAATTACAAGTACAAAAGATGTAGACAGATAAGGATAGAAAGAATTACAAGGCGGTCCTATCCGTCAAAAGGTTCTTCCTTGATGAGAAGTTCATCGAGGGTCTTTGATATGGGAATGATCCAGTCAGGGACATCTACTCCTTGATTCTTTTTCTTCAGAGCTTCTTCAAAAATCAAGGGCTTCAGGTGTCTAGCTTTAATGTCGCGTCTGACTTCACACCAGTATATGAGATCTCTGAGTTGTTCGATGGGAGCTATGTGGAGCTCAGAGATACGTTGAAAGTGATGATATCCATAATAGTCTAAAAAGAATATACCATAGGGATCACTTACAACTGTGCCAGGAATGAAAGTTTCTCCAGGTGGTAGGGAGGTGTCAAGCGCTGAGAGATCAGCATCAGGGCCAAGAACTTCAGCACGAGAGAAACCAATACCTGTTCCATTCCGTATAGGAGGGCCTGAGTCTGAGACCTTCTTTTCCTTAGCAGAGACTTTTCTTTGTTGAGGAGGAAGAGTTGAGGGAGGAATATCCACAGCAGAAGAAACCAGGTCGATCTGTTTGTTTAAGATCTTCTCGACATGGCTTTTGAACTTTGAGCGCGATCCCTGAATGGCTAATTTCGTTTCTAACCATTCAGAGAGACCAAACTTTTCTAAGGTTGCAGCATAGAAGGTTTGCTTAGTCTTGTCTTCTCTGTAGACATCTACTTCAACAACAGGAACGTCTGCGTACAGTCTTCCTCTGATGTTTACTTTGATGATTTTGGATGGTCTAGATCGATAGGTCAGCATTTGTTTAGCCTATTCCAAAGTCGTATCAGAGACCTTAGTCTTTTCTCTAACAATCTTTTGAGCATCATCCCATAGCTGACGTTGAACATCAATTGGAACTCTTTTCAGCTTGGGGTCTTTTATTGATGGCGTATTCTCTGTCTTTTTCTTCAGCTTCCCTTCTTTCAGCGATCAGGCGTTCAGCTCTGAGGTGCTCCTTGTATTCCTTTTGGGAAACTCTGAACTTTGGAGGAACCGAAGGAAGTTGATCACGCTTCAGAATGATTCGCTGATCTTCGAGTCTCTTGATCATTTCATCTCTCTTTTCTTGTTCCTCTTCACTTAGCTTTTGAGGAGCCAAGGAAGGTCTATTTTTGTGAGAGAGAGAGAGAGAGAGACTGTTCTTCAGGTTCATCAGTCTCAGAGATCAAATCCAAGACTGGGATTATTTCTTCAGCGTTGGGAGCTGGGATTATTGATGAAGTCGCAGCTGTAGGAACTTCAGCGATATCCTCAAACAGGGGAGAGGACTAGCTGACAAACCGGATTTTTAAGCAAGATCATCAGATTTTCATCTTCAGCGACACTTTTTCCTTTGCCCTTGTCAGCTTCAGATGCTGATGGATTTGTCTTTGTCCGCTCCCCTGAAGGTTCATTTATCCGAATCCCTTTAAGAGCTATAGTTATCTGAGTAGGCTTGACGATAAAATAGTCATCATCATCGTCATCTTCATCATCATCATTCTACGGAGAAGAGGATGGTTCATCATCAGACAAGTCGATGGCTTCTTCATCTTCAGCTTAAGACTCGGTTTCTTCAGCTTCTTCTTCGAGTTGCTCCCCCTCAGATACAGAAGTAAGCCTCTCGGTTCCCTCAGGGTGTTCATCTCCCTGAGGTCCAGTGGCTGCTTCAGTTGTCTTCTCACCTTCTTCAGTAAAGGTGAGGTCTTCAGTCTTCTCTCCCCTGATAGATTCATCATGGGAAAGGTCTTCAGCGCTCTTGGAAGGGTCTTCAGCGCTTTTCTCCCCCTCTTTTTCATGATGACTGGGGGAGGAATGTGATGATTCAGCAGCTTGTGTTGTATCCCTATCTTCTTGGCCAGGGATCCCCACACATATTTCAATCGCTGATAATCTGTTTTGAAGACCAGAAATACCAGGATTGATCTTCACGAGTTCAGCACGATCCGCCGTTGTAAAAGATGGTGAAGGTGCAGGGGCAGGTGCAGGGGCGGTCGTGTTGGTCAGGATCTGCTGCAACAATGTCTGAATTGAAGTGATGTCATTCTTCATCGTGTTGACATCAGTCTTCACATAACTCATGTCAGTTTTTACAGAACTGACATCAGCCTTTACAGCAGACATATCACTTTCGAGTGTGCCAACCGATGTCTTCAGCGTTGTGACCTTGCTGGACATGGTGTCAACTGATTTCTTGATGTCGAGGTAGTCTGTGTAGATATCAGAGAGAACTTTGGCAAAGTCGGTGAGTGATTTATCAACCTTCTCCAAATCAGCTTTGGAGGCATTCTTTTCGACGACAGTTGTCAGCTTTGTAAGATTCTCTCTAGTGTTTGTTACAGCTGAAGAGTTGTCAGAAAGAGTAGTAGTCAGACCTGTCAGCGTCGTGTCTATTGTCTTCAGAGAGGCGTTGAAGTCTCTCAAATTAGGACCTGTAACATATAAGAACTTGTGAACAGAGGAAAGCTCAGAAGTTTGGGGTTCAGTTACAGTGTATATGGGTTTGTGTATACCTGCAGGAGGATTGGTGAATTCATCAAAATCTCGGGTTCCTGAGTAAAGTTCCATATCGTCGGCTAAAGTGCGTGGACGTATGGTCATCTCTACAGGTCCTATACCCATCACTCCTTGAAGAGTATTTTCTTTAGCTTTTGGAGGAATGACAGGTGCTTCAGTGATAACAGGAGTGGAGTCCAAATGAGTAGAGGGGGAAGCGAAGGGTAAGAATGGAGGTTGGTTACTGAGTTCAGCGTTGGATTCGATGAGAATCACTTCATCAGTCTTTTGAGAGACTGAAGGAGGTTGGGTAGATTCCAAGTTTGTAACCTCAGCGTTTGGAGACGCTGAAGTTGGGATAGAGTGGGTGGCTTGTTCAGCTGTGGCAGAGCGTACCACTGAACTTTCCTTCAGCCCAACAAGACGAGCTGAGGAGTCTTTAGCAATAGATTGATGGGGTTGCTTTTTGGTTTTCTTAGTTCTTTTGGAACCAAGTTGGGTGTCAGAATGTTTCCTTTTTAGAGAAGGAATGGAGGTTGCAGCTGGGGTATCAGCGGTGGGTTTGTCCACTGAAGGAGCTGCAGAAGTAGAAGAAGTAGGGTTTAGAAGAGTTAGCAGAGTAGAAAGACGTACCTCATTTTCCATCGGCTTGAAGTCAAGAATCTTAGGGCCGACCTGAGAGAGTTTCAGGTAACCCTCTGATGGGTAGCTGTCCTTCAGGCCTTTTTGGAATACGACGTTGATGAATCGAGGATAGGGAACCCATGGAGATCTGTCAGCGACGGAGTCCACTCGTAGTACCAGGTCATCATAGATAATTGATGCCCAGTCTATATGTAGACCTTTCAGCAATGCTAATCCCATTGCATGCTGAGGCTGAGCGGCTTGGTCAGAGGAGCCGGTCTTGACAGTCATGCAGCTGATTAAATGAGCGAAGATGAAATTCATCTCGCTGGGCATTTTAGACTTCTTGATAAGGGTCAGCTTCTTCTCGGGCTTCTTGTCCCTCCCAGTTTCCCATACATAGCCCATTGCGTCGAAAAATGCAATGATGGCTTCCCTATCTGAGTTTATCTTGTGGTCAGGGAGGGGAACGAAGGGTTTTTCTTTGGTAGCGATAGGAAGGTTGAGGGCTTTACGAATGATGGCAGGGGTGATCTTCATGGTGCCATAGTCAGTATCGCAGAGGATGCAATCAATTGTTTTTTAGGGGTCTTTGGCTGATGGTAGCTGAGAATGTCTGGCAGAGTACCAGAATTGGGATAGCAAAAGCTGATGTGCAGGAGGTGTTATGGTCAGGGCTGTGGAGATGGAACAGTTCTTTAGGAATTTCACGGCATCATCTAGATGTGTGACTTGCTTTCGAGGAGGAAACTCGAGAAGCGCATAGAGGTTATTTACCTTGGTCCAATCCAGTTTGTCAAGAGAGAACTTGACCTGAGGAGCCTTGAGGATTTCCACTTCCTCGGCAATGTTATCAGCAACAGTTTTCTCAGCGATGGTGTTCTTGGGAATGTCAGAAGATGCCATTTTCTGTATAAACAGTTCAACCAAAGATTAACAAATAAGAATAATCTTAATGTGGAAAGAATTTTCCAATAAGATGGTTCGAATTTTGTCCATTTCATTCAGACAAAATGTCTTAATGAAGATTAGGGTTTTTCTTGTTTTTGAAAAACGAAATGCAAACCCAAAAAGAATCTTGTTTTCCAGTTTTCTTTAAAGATTGGGATTCTGGAAAAACGTATGAAGAACAAGTTTAAGATGTCAGGATCGATTCCAAACAAGAATAATTATACTTAGAAATCAGAATTAAAGAATCTTGCGGAATAGAACTTTAATTCAAACACACTTCAATGAACAACTAATCAGAAAACACAATCTGTTTGTATTCAAAACTTCAACTCACAAGTTTACAACCAAACCTCAATCTTGTTGAACAGGCTCAACAAGACGACTTCTACTTCTCTAGAAATAGGGTTCTAAACCTTGAGGTTAATTCTCTCTAAAACAAAAACGAATTCTTAAAAATTCTCTTAGAATAGCTATCTATCAACATCTATTTATACTAAATAATTACAAGATAACTATCAAAACAAAATTGATCTTCAGAATATTCTTTCATGCTTATCTTCAATCATTCCATCTTTATCTCCAACATTCTCGCATTCCATAATTATGATCACAAGCAGTATTAACATCGTTATGCACAAGCAGTACTAACATTGTTCCAGCAGCATTAACTTTTACTTGTAGTACTAACTTTGCTCTGGCAGTAGTATTGTTGTTCTGGCAGTACTAACCATACTTGTCAAATCTTCAGTTCCCAACAATCTCCCCCTAACTTGACTTTTTAGGTTGAGAAGTCAAGTTCTTCAGATGATGCTTCCAAAACCTAATCATGAACACATAAATCAGGATTCAAACCCAGGCTTTGATTGATAATCCTTCTCACCAAGTATCTTCCCATTTCAGAATCCTTGTTGCAAGCCAACTTAGCATGTAGCATTCCATTCAACCTTTTCTTGTTGTGCTTGTATGCAACATCCACCAAATAATACTCATGATATGTATAGTCAAGTGTGATGACATACACTCCACATTTTTCAATGAGCATCCAGTTGGTAATGGCTTGAAAATTTCTTTCTATCATATACTGAACTGCTTCTGGTTTGAACATTAGGCACAGGTATTCAAGAACCAATTTGGTGATAGACATCCCTTTCTCATTCAACATATTTCCATACAGCTTCATTCCAACCTTGTACATCTCCTCTACGTCAGATCTAGAGCACATTCTGATAAGTCTTCCCCATGTAGAACAGACCTCAAACTTCCCATCTGCTCTTTTGACTCTAATGTACTCCTTTCTCTGATCTACCAAGGTATCCCATAAGATGATCTCAGGAGGCATGGAAGATAATGGGTCAACTTTGATTGGATCAGTATTAACCATAGTGATATACATATCACATTGAGCATTACTTGGTTGACCTGATGGAGTTGCTACTTCTTCTTCAGCAACCTTTGTATCATCTTTCTTTTTTGGAACATCCTCTTCTTTTTCTTCTTCTACCACTGGTTCTACCCTAGGTTTCTTGACAACTTTCCTCTTGGTAGCTATAGACTTGGTTCTTGTTCTTTTCAGTGATGCCAACTTTTCACCCAGGGTTTCTTCTTGCTTTTTAGGAGTGTCATGTTTGGCTTTAATCAAAGCCTCTGCAACTTCAACTTCTTCCAAAGTAGGCTTTTTAGTTTCTGTTGCTTCCTTTGTTTCTGCTGCTTCTTCCTTTGTAGATACTGCTTCTTGCATGGTTTCTGCTGCTTCTTTTGTTTCTGCTGCCTCTGGAATGGTTTCTGCCGCTTCTGCTTTTTGACTTTCATCAGTATTAACCGTTTCTGCTGTTGGTTCAGTTTCTGCTTCTTTCTGAATTTCAGCAGCATTAACCTTTTCTGCTGCATGATCAGTTTCTGCTTCTTTCTGAATTTCAGCAGCATTAACCTTTTCTACTGCATGATCAGTTTCTGCTTCTTTTGCAATTTCTTCAACACACTCATTCTCCCCCTTTTACCGTGCACTCTCCATGTTGAATTCAGCTTCTGACTCTCCCTTTTTGGGAGCATCATTGTTGGGGCTTCTTCTTTTAAGAACATACTGAGCTTTCTTTTTCTTGTGCATCAACTTTGTAATCAGCTTCTTATGCTTCTCAAGCTGTGTTTGTTGATATAGGACCACTTTCTTGAGTCCATCTATCTCCTTTTGCTGACTTACAACATCTGTGTTGATATTGGCAATGGTTTCCATCAATTCCTCATACGTATATCTATCCTCACCTTGTTTAGGAGTTTTTACTTCCTTTAAAGGATCACTGGAAATTTTAGTAGGTGTCTTTTGCCTAGCAAAAGCACTGCCTACCCCCGTGGTTTCTTGGCACCTGGGACCTCTGAATGATTTCTCATTCTGAGTTGCCGTGAGGAAGGTCTTAGTTATGTTACCACTGTCCTTCTCTGTGCTAGCAGAAGTAGTGGCAGCCTTGCTACTCACATGCTCAACCTTCTCCTTAGTGAGCACCTTCTTGGGGTTGGGAGACACCCCTGTGGTTTCCCTTTCGATATTCTCTATTGGAGAATGCTCCAATAGAGGGCTTAAAGGCTTTGGGCTTGTAGGAGGTACATCAAGGGAAGGAGCCTTGTGTACCATTCTTCTTGTAAATTTTTGTTTATGAGAGGAGTGGGTCTTTGAAGAATGGACTGAGGAATTTCTTTGGTGATTGAAGGTGGGGTTTGGCTATCAGTGGGTTGGTCTAATGAGGGCCTTGACCCTGATGCCATACCTTTTTTTGTGTGGGACACACCCATCATTGTAGAGAACAATGGAGTGTCAACTCCTTCCGAGTCCCTGGAAGTTCTCCTCATATTTGAGAAGACCTTTCCTTTAGGGGGTTTAGGTACATATACCTCAGTAAATTGAGGCAAATCCGTCAATTCCTGAGTAATCACTGCTTGGACAAACCTTGGGTACATATAAAAACTCTTTTTGGATTCCAGGTTTGACACAAGATCATTGAAAATCATTTGTGAAAAATTAAACTTCCTGGCAGTGGCCAAGCAGACCAGGGCATAAGCAATGGTACTGCTAAACTCACTCCATCCAGTAGTTTTCTTTGAAATGCAATGCATTAAGGTATGAACAAAGAATCTCCATTGTGTAGAAAATTTAGACTTGAAAAACTTAAAGATTCCAATGGGACCTTCATACCCCATTCTCGTTAAAGTTGAGTATAGATCGTCATTAGGAATAGACGTCATACCTGAGGCATCATCCAATCGAAGAGTGATGCGAATAAGCTCCTCTGTAACATTCAAGGGTTTGTCACACACCCTTGTTTTGATGATTTTCTGCCCATCTTCAGACACCACAGTGGCATTTTCCCAGAACTGCTTCTGATGCTCGGTGTAGATTGTCGGGGTCACCGTTAGGGCATAGGATATATGCGTGGACTTGAGGAAATCCACAATGTCGTGAAAACCTGCGGAGTGTTTTGGCTTCTGGAGCATGGCAATCTCATTGTGTTCGTCGATAAACTCCATTGTACCTGAGGATTCTTGACAGAAAACAGAGATTCTTGGGAGAGAATAGTTAGAAAGAGAGAGAGAGATGAATAGAATTCAAAGAGACGTTATGAACTTTGGCGGGCTGAAAGAGGTATTTATAGCAGTATTAGCCCTAATTTTTCTTTTAAAGCAGTATTAACGATACATGCAGTATTAAGTACGAAGCAGTATTAACTATGTACTGGCAGTAGTAACTATGCACTAGCAGTAGTAACTATGCACTGGCAGTAGTAACTATGCACTGGCAGTAGTAACTATGCACTGGCAGTAGTAACTATGCACTGGAAGTAGTAACTATGCACTGGCAGTAGTAACTATGCACTGGCAGTAGTAACTATGCACTGGCAGTAGTAACTATGCACTGGCAGTAGTAACTATGCACTGGCAGTAGTAACTTTTCAGCACTTGTCAATCTGAGTCATACAGAAGATCCTGAGAAGAAGAGTTAGTAGTACCAAATATAGAAGGAAATACAGGTATAAAAACTGAAAATCATGACTTTATTCAAGGTTGATCATGCCCACACTTGTTACCAAGAAAGTGAATCTACCCACATCAAAAGATTTTGTGAATAGATCAGCAAACTGGTCATTGGTATGAACTTTAGCAACTTGAATTAATTTCTTTTCATTACAATCTCGAATAAAGTGATACCTGATCTCTATGTGCTTTGTTTTTGAGTGTTTGACTGGATTGTTAACAATGCTAATAGCACTGTTGTTGTCAATGAAGATTGGAGTGTGAAGAAATGTTACCCCATAGTCCAACATCTGATTCTGTATCCATAGAACCTGAGAGCAGCAGCTTGCAACAGCTATATACTCAGCTTCTGTTGTAGATAAGGACACTGTGGTTTGTTTCTTACACTGCCAAGATACAAGTCTTGCACCCAAAAACTGACATCCACCTGAAGTAGACTTCCTATCCATGTTAGCTCCACCCAAGTCACTATCTGAGTATGCAAGTAGATCAAAGGATGATTCATAAGGATACCAGAGACCTAATCTAGGTTGCCCTCTTAGGTATCTAAATATCCTCTTGACTGCATGAAGGTGTGATTGCTTTGGTGTAACTTCAAATCTGGCACATACACATACTGGAAACATAATATCTGGTCTAGAGGCTGTGAGATACATGAGTGATCCAATCATTGATCTGTAATGATGAACATCCACATCCTCCCCCTCAAGATCAACATTGATCTGTTTGTGTGTCTCCATTGGTGTGCTTGCCGGCTTTGAGTTTGATAATCCAAACTTATCCAGGATGTCTTTCACATATTTGGATTGGCATATGAAAATCCCATCCTTCTTCTGTTTCACCTGAAGCCCAAGGAAGAAAGTAAGTTCACCCATGGAACTCATCTTGAAGCTCTTGTGCATTAACTCCTCAAAGTCTTTACACATGTGATCATTTGTGGATCCAAAGATAATGTCATCCACATAGATCTGAACAAGTAGGGTGTCCTTCTTTTTCCTTTTAAAGAATAAGGTCTTATCAATGATTCCTCTTTCAAATCCATTTTCCAAGAGATAGGTAGACAGGGTGTCATACCATGCTCTTGGGGCTTGATGTAGACCATAAAGTGCCTTCTTTAACTTTTACACTCTGTCAGGATACAATGGATTCTCAAATCCAGGGGGTTGACAGACATACACTTCTTTATCTATAGTCCCATATAGAAAAGCACTTTTTACATCCATCTGGTAGACCTTGAACTTCATATATGATGCATAGGCTAGAAACAACCTAATTGCCTCAATCCTTGCAACTGGAGCAAAGACTTCCTCATAGTCAATACCCTCTTCCTGAGTATACCCTTGTGCAACCAGCCTGGCTTTGTTCTTGATCACAATTCCTCTCTCATCCTTCTTATTTCTGAAAATCCACTTGGTGCCAATTGCCCTATGACCTTTTGGAAGGTCCACCAAGTTCCAAACATTCTGTAGCTTGAACTGTAGCGGCTCCTCTTGCATTGCTTCTATCCAACTTGGATCTTTCATAGCATCATAAGCCTTTTTGGGCTCAATTTGGGATAAAAAGCAAGTGAGTACAGTATTAACTGTATTTTGCTGATCTTGTAGCTCTTGAAGTCTGCTTTGATTCCTAGTCATCATGGGAGAAGCAATGTCTCCAATTACCAACTCAGGAGGATGATTTTTCTGAGTTCTTGATGGATGACCAGATTCCTCTTGTAAGTTCACATCCAGATTTGACTCATTTAAGTCTGGATTTTCTTCAGCTTCTTCAGTCACTTCCTATTCCTTCTCTCAGCAACACCATTCTGTTGTGGAGTCCTAGGAGCACTGTATTGTCTCTCAATTCCTTTTTCCTCACAAAAGGTGTTTAGATCAAGGTTTTTAAATTCAGTCCCATTATCTGATCTAATGACTTTCACTTTTTGATTTGATTGGTTTTCATTTTTAAGAATAAAAGATTTGATCAGTCCACTTGTCTCATCTTTAGTTCTCAGAAAATATACCCAAGTAAATCTAGAGTAATCATCAATAATAACTAAACAGTATGACTTCTTGCCAATGCTCATGACATTTGTAGGGCCAAACAGATCCATATGCAACAACTGAAGAGGATTTGGGATAGTGTTTGTTGGTCCCGAAAGGCCTATACAAGTTTGTAGAAGGGGGGGGGGGGTTGAATACAAACACACAGATTTTACTTTTCTAAATTGTTTATTGATAAATCATTAACAATTTACAGCTTGTTGCGGAAACAAGATTAAGGATAAACCTAAATCTAAACAAGTTGGAACACTAAGGTTTCTTGCACTAAGAAAGATAAGGAGATTACTAATAAAATCCTATCTTGAGAGAGATTAGAACTTGTCCAGAGTTAGCAAGTTACTTCAAAAGAAGTGAGTTCATCTCTTTATATACTGCATGCATTTAATGCAAGTCAGTATACACTTTACACGTGTCATCAGCTGGTTGGTTGCATGTCATTGACCTTGGTTGACAACCTTAGTAGCCGTAAGGATGAACAGTGTAGTATCAGAGTGGTTGTACGATTTCAGATATTCGGAGGTTCTTTTCTGACATTTCGTACGGAGGCGTGCAAGGGTGGTTAAGACAAAAGTACTTTGTACGGAGGACTTCATGATCAGCTTTCGTTGATTCAGCGATTATCATTTACTATTCAGCAGATGATAAAGTTCAGCGATAGCTAAAGTCTTGTACTTGATACTTCACGTTGAGTGGACAAATCTGAGTCTTCGCTGATCCGCATCAGTTCATTAGGAGACTTGTCGCTGGTTCTTGAGCTTGATCTTCGACTTCAGCGTAGAACCTTTGTTGACGTGAAACTTGTCTTCAGGGATCATAAGTAAACAACTAACTTATCAGCGATCATCATAATGACTGAACAGACTCAGCGCATTAATGATGAACAGTGTTCGCTGAATGTTTAATCTAAAAAGCGAGAGTTCCTATCAGCGGTACTGGAAGATCTTAGTACTTATCAGCGATAGTGAAACTCTGATACATATTGTTTACATACAATTTTCACTAAGTATTCAAGAGAGGGTCATTATCAAATCACTGAGGGTTTGGATCAACAATCTCCCCCTATTTGATTATGACATAGCAACAAAGAAAATTGCTATTTAATGAAAACATAAGGATAAAAAGAACTCATAAAATATTTGTCCCTTTTACTGTTTTCTGGGATCTTTTCAGTACTGATGGAGTAAAGTACATTCGCTGAAATCTTTCTTTAAATCTTTGAATCAGGTTACAATGAAGAACAGAAAGATTACAAGTACAAGCGAAATAAATTACAAGTACAGAAGGATAACTGATACAATAGAGAAAAAGGCGATTATATCAGTTTTCAAAAGGTTCTTCCTTAATGAGAAGTTCATCAAGGGTCGTCTTTTCAGTGGGGATCATCCAGTCAGGAACCGTTACACCTCGTTTTCTTTTGTTCAGCGCTTCTTGAAAGATCAAGGGTTTTAGGTGTCGTGCCTGAATGTCCTTTCTGAAGTCACACCAGTAGATGAGATCTCTGAGCTGTTCGATTGGAGTGATTGGAAGCTCAGCGATCCGTTGAAAGCATTTACGTCCGTCGTAGTCAAGAAAGAATATTCCATAAGGATTACTGATGACTTTACCAGGGACGAAAAGTTCACATGGTGGCAAAGAGATGTCAAGGGCAGATAGATCAGGATCAGGACCAAGCACTTCAGCGTGAGAGAAACCAATTCCAGTTTCATTTCGTATGACAGGTCCTGAGTTTGAATCTTGACGTTTCTTCTTTGGAGAGCCCCTTTTTCTTTTCAGCTTTAGATCAGGAACAAGAGGAATATCCACACAAGAAGATATCAAGTCGATCTGTCTGTTTATCAGCTTTTCGAAATGATCCTTGTACTTAGATTGTGACGATTGGATAGCTAACCTCATCTCCAGCCATTCAGAGAGACCATACCTTTTTACAGTGTCAGCGCGAAAGGTTTCAGATTTGCCATCTTCTCTGAACAGTTTGATGTCAACAATAGGTACTCCGATAGAGGTTCTTCCAGAGATGAATACCTTGTTGATCTTCGCTGGACGATATCTGAAGTGAATTTTCTCTTTACACCAGATCAGGGTGGTCTGAGAAACTTCAGTTTTCTTTTCCACGATCTTCTGGGCTTCTTCCCAAAGTTTTCGTTGGACTTGAATGGGAACACGCTTCAGCTTTGGGTCTTTGACAGATTCTTGAGTAAGCTTGATGGCGTATTCTCTGTCTTTCTCTTCAGCTTCCTTCCTTTCAGCAATGAGGCGTTCAGCTCTAAGGTGTTCCTGATATTCAGCTTTTGAAATTCTGAACTTAGGAGGAACTGAAGGCAGTTGATCAGGCCTTAGAATGATTCGCTGATCCTCGAGTCGCTTTATCATTTCTTCTCTTCTCTTTTGATCCTCTTCACTCAGCTTTTGAGGAGCTGAGGAAGGTCTGTTTCTGTGCAAGAGAGGTTGTTCTTCTGGTTCATCAGTCTCAGAGATCAAATCCAAGACTGGGATTATTTCATCAGCAGCAGCTGGCTTTATTTGTGAAGTCGCTATAGTAGAACCTTCAGCGATATCCTCAAACAGGGGAGAGGACTGACAAACCGACTTTTCAAGCAAGATCGCCAGATTTTCAAATTCAGCGAGACCTTTGCCTTTGCTTTTCTCAGCGCCAGAGGCTGAGGGCTTTGTCTTTGTCTTCTCCCCTGAAGGTTCTTTTATTGAGATTCCCTTAAGAGCTTTGATCTTTGGGGCAGGTTTGACGATAAAGAAATCATCATCATCTTCATCATCATCATCATCCTTTCTTGGAGGGGAGGATGGTTCATCTTCAGGGATGTCGATGTCTTCATCTTCTTCTGCTTCGGATTCCTCAGCATCTTCTTCGAGTTGCTCCCCCTCAGATACAGAGGCGAGCTTCTCGGTTCCCTCAGGGTTTTCATCTCCCTGAGGTCCAGCGGTTAGATCTTCATTCCTCTCTTCCCTGATAGATTCATCATGGGAAAGGTCTTCAGCGCTTTTGTTTAGATCTTCAGCGCTCTTCTCCTTGGAATGTTCAGCGCTCTTCTCCCCCTCTTTCTCATGATGACTGGGGGAGGAATGGGTAGATTCAGCGTTGGTGTTATCTCTGTCTTCTGGGCCAGAGATTTTCACACAACCTTCAAGCTTTGCTATTCTGTCTTCTAGGCCAGAAATAGCAGGCGTGATTTTCTTCAGCTCTGTGCGATCTGCCGCTGTGAAAGATTCCAAAAAAGGGGCAGGGGCAGGAGCAGGAGCTGGATTATTTGCCTTGATGACCAGCGTCTCGATCATCGTCTTCATAGAACTAACGTCGGTCTTTACAGAGCCTAAGTCAGTCTTGACCGCTGACATATCACCCTCGAGTTTTCCAACCGATGTCTTCAGCGTTGTTACTTCGCTGGACACGGTCGAAACTGAGCTTTTGAGGCTGGTGTAGTCAATGTAGATGTCAGAGAGCACCTTGGCATAATCGGCGAGAGTCTTATCAAGTCCCTTGATGTCTTCAGTGGAAGCTTTCTTCTCCATCACCGTCGTCAGCTTTGTCAAATTTTCTCCAGCGTTTGTTACAGCTGTAGAATTGTTGGAGAGTGTGGTGGTGAGACTGGTCAGCTTTGTTTCCACGGACTTTAGAGAAGCGTTGATGTCTCCCAAATTAGGACCTGTAACACATAAGTACTTGTGAACAAAGGAAAGCTCAGAAGTTTCAGGTTTAGTTACAGTGTTTAAGGTGGGATTTGTACCTGCAGGAGGATTGATGAACTCGTCAAAGTTGCAAGTTCCTGAATAATGTTCCATATCCTCTTCGAAAGTACGGTGAGGTATGGTGATCTCTGCAGGTCCTTTCTTCATCATTTGTTGAGAAGCATCAGCGGTGGCCTCTGGAATGATGGCATCTCCAGTGTTAGCTGGAGGAGTGTCCAAAGAAGTGGAGGGAGGAGCGAAGGATAAGATTGGGATTCGGGTTCTGAGTTCAGCGTTGGAATCGCTGACAATCACTTCATCAGTCTTTTGAGAGACTGAGGGAGGTTGGGTAGTTTCCAAGTTTCTAACCTCAGCGTTTAGAGACGCTGAAGTCTGGATTGGAGGGATGGCTTGCACGGGTGTGGCAGAGCGTACCATGGAACTTTCCTTCAGGTCGTCAGAATGAGCTGAGGAGTCTTCAGCATGGAATTGCTGGGGTTGCTCCTTGGTTTTCTTGATCCTTTTGGAATCAAGTTGGGTGTGAGAGGGTTTCCTTTTCTTAGAAGGAGAGGATTTTGTGGTCGGGGTATCAGCGATGGGTATTGTCGCTGAAGGAGCCACAGAAAGCGGAGAATTTAGAAGAGTGAGAAGAGTAGAGAGACGTACCTCATTGGTGACAGGCTTGATGTCGAGAACTTTAGGGCCAATCTGAGAAAGTTTCAGATCACCCTCTTCAGGATAGCTGTCCTTTAGGCCATATTAAAATATGGCACTGATGAATCGTGGGTAAGGAACCCATGCTGGTCTGTCAGCGGCAGAATCGACACGTTGAATCAGGTCATCATAAATAAGGGAGGCCCAGTCAATGTTTAGATCTTTCAGCAGTGCGTATCCCATGGACTGCTGAGGTTGGGCGGCTTGATCAGAAGAGCCGGACTTCGCTGTCATGCAGCTGATCAGGTGTGCGAAGATGAAGTTCATCTCACTGGGCATCTTGGATTTCTTTATCAGCGTCAGTTTCTTCTCAGGCTTCTTGTCCCTTCCAATATCCCAGATATAACCCATTGCGTCAAGGAAAGCAATGATTTCTTCTTTGTCAGCGTGCCTCTTGTGGTCAGGGAATGGAACGAAGGGTTTTTCTTTGGTAGCATTTGGGAAGTTCAGGGCTTTTCGGATAATGGCAGGGGTTATCTTGATGGTGCCATACTCAGTACCCTAGGCCTGGTTTCATCTTACTGTGGATTTGAGCATTTATTATGGTGTCCATGACTTTAGAAGCACATGAAAACTTTTCAACATCAAGTTTTACTTTCTCAAGTTCTCCTTTTAATTTCTCACATTCCTCCCTAGACTCTTTCAGTTGGAACTCCAGACCATTCTTTTCCCACTTCCAGTAGTTTGTATCATATGAGTGTTGAAGTTCATTGGCTTGAAAAGCCTTAATTTGTTCTTCAAACCTCTCAATAATCACTACATAATCTCTTCTATCCTTTTCTAATCTCTTAAGGTCATCACACATTCCCTGGTTGTGATCTCTATACTTTTTCACAGTGTCTATACAAGCTTGAGAACAGAGATTAGATTTTACCTCAGTAGGAAGATCTGAGACTTCTGCCATGAGTGCATGATTCTGAATTGCCTATTCTGCTTGATCACTCCAATCAAATCCCATTCCTTGTTGAGAAACAAGGGCTTGAACAGAGTTTCTGTTCTGGTTGAAGCTTCCAGTCTGAGCTTGTTGATGGTTGTTTTGAGATACTCCATCTCTGCATTCTCTGGCAAAGTGTCCCATCTTATGACACTTGTAGCATTCCACCTTAGACTTGTCAAACCCAGCACCATCTTCTCTTCTTTGGGAAAAGTTGTTTCTCCCAGTCCTCTTTATAAACTTCTTCACCCTCATAGAAAGCATAGCCATCTGCCACCTGATATCCATCTCCTCAAGATCATCAGCATTAATCTGTTCTAAGTCATCATTAATTAATGAGGAGTTAACATGACTAGAAAAGAAAGCTTCTAGTACAGAATCATTGGCCTTCTCCTGATTGACTCCACCAGCAGTACTAACTGATTCAGGGTTAGCAGTAGAATCAGTTGATGCTGATAGGAGTGCAGCATTATACACATATCCTGAGGGATTCTTCTTGGCTTCAACCTCTGCTTCAAATACCCTAAGATCATTGTAAAGATCATCAAGCTCTTTATCTTCTAACTGGTCATTCTGTCTGAAAGACACAGTATACATTGTCCATTCCTCACCCAATGATCTTAGAAACTTCCTGTTTACATCATCAGCCTCCATACGAACTCCAACTGTAGCCAATTCTCCAATCAACTTATTAAATCTATCAAAAGTTTGAGTCATAGACTCATTCTTTGTAGAAGTACAATTTTCATATTGTTGCTTAAGAATTGCCTTCTGGTTCCTCTTGGTGCTCTTGGTACCAGTGAATCTCTTTTCCAATGCATTCCATAAAATCTGAGCATCAGTGCAGTGATGAAATTGGTGCTGATACTCATTGGGAATAGCCAAAAGCAGAGTGCTTAAGGCTTTCATCTCTGTTTGTCTAACCTTTCTTTCTGCATCAGTCTTTGGAGGGGGTCTTTTGCCATCTGGTCCAGTCCTTCCTTCAGCACATGGACCATCCTCTATAATATCCCAGATGGAATAATCAGTAAGCAAAATATACTGCTTGATTCTAATCTTCCACATGTCAAACTCATTAGGCCTGAGCATGGGAACCTTTGAAACAAGAGTACTGTTTGATTCAACTGTGTTGTCCATATTGATTGTAGATTTCTAAGAAACCAAGCTCTGATACCACTTGTCAGGATCGATTCCAAACAAGAATAATTATACTTAGAAATCAGAATTAAAGAATCTTGCGGAATAGAACTTTAATTCAAACACACTTCAATGAACAACTAATCAGAAAACACAATCTGTTTGTATTCAAAACTTCAACTCACAAGTTTACAACCAAACCTCAATCTTGTTGAACAGGCTCAACAAGACGACTTCTACTTCTCTAGAAATAGGGTTCTAAACCTTGAGGTTAATTCTCTCTAAAACAAAAACGAATTCTTAAAAATTCTCTTAGAATAGCTATCTATCAACATCTATTTATACTAAATAATTACAAGATAACTATCAAAACAAAATTGATCTTCAGAATATTCTTTCATGCTTATCTTCAATCATTCCATCTTTATCTCCAACATTCTCGCATTCCATAATTATGATCACAAGCAGTATTAACATCGTTATGCACAAGCAGTACTAACATTGTTCCAGCAGCATTAACTTTTACTTGTAGTACTAACTTTGCTCTGGCAGTAGTATTGTTGTTCTGGCAGTACTAACCATACTTGTCAAATCTTCAGTTCCCAACATAAGATTTTTGCATTTAAACTTGAAGAACAACCATGAAATGGTTGTGTTCATAAAACCATGAAAGAAAATGATTTCATTTTTAAGAAGTTCTTTTGTTTGATCTTGTTAAAACAATGAGAAGATCATAAACAAGTTATTTGCATTTGGTAAATAATAAGAACATATTAACCTTTGATGTTTGAAGAAGATGAACAGTTGTTCTTGAAAAATTCGAGAGCAAAATGCAACAGTGAATTCTTTCTTTGCTTGGAGGAGAAGTTCGCGTAAAAGGAAAATATAAACCAAGAAATTGTTTATATAGAGAGATTAGAAAGAGAAAATCTTGAGCGGGAAAAGATTTTCATCATGACACGGACACGTGTTTGCATTTGATTGGCGAGTAAACGAAACGTGCAAACGTGTGTCAGAAAGAAGAACGTGCCGGGGCTTATCCGTTGTAATGACGTCACAACTGTCCTTTCATATTCTTGGTTGTCTCTGAGGTTTTGAAAAAAAACTCAGGGACACTTTTGAAAACATGAAACACTGAATAGAAATATCAATTGGTTTTAGAAATTTCAAAGTATCGCTGATAAGGAAGAGATATTCAGCGATGAAATTTATTTTGAAATCTTGCATTTACATGCGATTTTTAGAGAAAAACATACCTTGATATCAGCGAATCAAGTTTATTCAGAGAGAAGATGATAGAATGGGTTATACAAGTTGGTTTTATCCTGTTGCTGATCAAATATGAACCGCTGAAGATTTTATTCCTTATAGTTCAGCATTCCAAGCTCGTTGATGAGAAAGTTGAACCTTGTCTCATCAAGAGGTTTGGTGAACAGATCAGCTAACTGATAATCAGTTGGGATAAAGTGAAGTTCTATATCACCATTCATCACATGATCTCTGATAAAGTGATACCTGATTTCGATGTGTTTTGTCTTTGAGTGTAGTACTGGATTATTTGCTATAGCGATGGCACTTGTGCTGTCGCAATAGATTGGAATTTTTGAGAGTTGAAGGTCATAGTCCAGTAGTTGATTTATCATCCACAGGACCTGAGAACAACAGCTTCCAGCGGCTACATACTCAGCTTCAGCTGTAGAGGTGGACACGGATTTTGCTTTTTACTTGTCCAACTCACCAGCTTTCCACCCAGGAGCTGACATCCTCCTGTGGTGCTTTTCCTATCCATTTTGTAACCTGCAAAATCACTATCTGAATAGGCGATTAGATCGAATCCTGAGTCTTTGGGATACCAAAGACCTAGATTCGCTGTACCCTTAAGATATCGAAAAATTCGCTTTACATTTTTCATATGAGATATCTTAGGTTCAGCTTGATATCGTGCACACAAACATGTTGCATACATAATATCGGGTCGGCTAGCTATAAGATACAACAGTGAGCCGATCATCCCACGGTACAGCGTGACATTAACAGGAACACCCTTAGTGTCCTTATCAAGTTTCAGCGGTGGTGCCATAGGGGTTTTCATAGCTGAACTTTCAGTTAAGTCGAATTTCTTCAGCATATCTTTAACATACTTTCCCTGATTAATGAAAGTTCCTTTTTCATTTTGCTTTATCTGAAGACCAAGGAAATATGTTAGTTCACCCATCATGCTAATCTTATACTCATCTTTCATTCTATCAGCGAAACGAGTACAAAGATCAGGGTTAGTAGAGCCAAATATAATGTCATCAACATATATCTGAACAAGAATGATATGACCTTTTACTTTCCAGAAAAATAGAGTTTTGTCGATTTTACCTCGCTCAAATTGTTCAATATGGAGATAAGTAGAAAGAGTGTCGTACCATGCACGTGGAGCTTGCTTTAAGCCATAAAGTGCCTTATCCAGTTTATAAACATAACCTGGACGCTTAGGATCTGAGAATCCTGGAGGTTGTTCCACATAGACTTCTTCATTCAGCTTTCCATTTAGAAACGTTGACTTAACATCCATCTGATATACTTTGAAGTCTTTGTGTACAACATATGCTAAGAATAGACGAATAGATTCTAGTCTTGCTACTGGAGCAAATGTTTCGTCATAATCTATGCCTTCCTCGTGTCTGTATCCCTGAGCAACAAGACGAGCCTTGTTGCGGGTAACAGTTCCATGTTCGTCCAACTTGTTTCGATAGACCCATTTAGTGCCTATCACTGTTTTGTCAGTTGGTCTTCGAACAAGTTTCCAAACTTTGTTTCTTTCGAATTCAGTCAGCTCTTCTTGCATGGCGCTGACCCAGTTTGGATCTTTAAAGGCATCGTCTACTTTCTTTGGTTCAGTTAGAGAAATAAAATTAACAAATAGACAAATATTACCTGCACTTCGTCGAGTCTGAATTCCAGCTTTTGGATCACCAAGAATTTGATCAATTGGATGATTTACAGTCCACCGCTGAGCCGGAGCGTGAGACGCTGACTCAACCTGAACTGGAGGAGCTGAAGATGAAGCTTCAGCGACGTCTGGAGTATCATCCAAGAGAGGAATGAATGCAATTGTCATTATATTCACTGATTGTTGAGAAGTAGATGGAATGTCTGAGACATTTGGTTCAGAAGCAGGTATAGTGTTTATAGGAACAGCTGAGACCCATGATGTTTCAGCTTCACTATTCTGCATATTTGGAATGATAGTAGGACCATCATCTTCAACTGTATGAGCACGAGGAGTGGGAATATCTTCTGAATCACCAAGATGAGAAAACATCCATTGATTCAGTTCTTCAGTATCAGCGTTCGGTATAGAGTTCGCTGAACGGGATTCGTCAAACGTGACGTGAATTGTTTCTTCAACAGTTTGTCTTCTTCGATTGAAGACTCTGAAGGCTTTGGAGACTGAGGAGTATCCAAGAAAGATTCCATCATCAGCCTTAGGATCAAACTTTCCAAGGGCATCTCTGTTGTTCAGTATGAAACACTGACATCCAAAGATGTGAAGAAAGCTGATTGAAGGCTTTCTCCCATGAAAAAGTTCATAGGCTGTTTTATTGAATCTTTTAACTATCAGCGACCTGTTTTGCGTAAAACAAGCGGTGTTGACAGCTTCTGCCCAAAACTGAGTAGGGAGGTGAGAATCGCTGAGCATTGAACGTGCAGCTTCAATAATTGTTCTATTTCTTCTTTCAGCGACTCCATTTTATTGCGGTGTTCTCACTGAAGAAAAATTGTGAGAAATACCCTTACTCTCAAAGAAGGAATCAAGAGAATTGTTTTTGAATTCAGTCCCATGATCACTCCTTATTGAGCGAACGGTCAAATTGTTCAGGGTTTCCATCTTTCGAACAAAGGTGATGAGTTCTTCAGGGGTGTCACTCTTGGAATGGAGAAACATAACCCATGTATAACGAGAGAATTCATCAACTATGACCAGTGTATATTTCTTTCCAGCGATGGATTGTTTGTTAACAGGGCCAAACAAATCCATATGGAGAAGTTGTAGAGGAGATGACACTGAGGAGACTTGCTTTGACTTAAAGCTCTCTTTGTTCTGCTTCCCTTTTTCACACGCTGAACATAAAGACTCTTTGGTGTATGAGTATTGAGGTAGACCAGTGACTAACTCTTTTGAAGAAAGAGTGTTCAGTGTCTTGAAATTCAGATGAGAGAGCCTCTCATGCCATAGCCAGTTGACATCAGATGAGGCTTTTGAGAAGAAACAGGAGTTCTCAGTGGTTGTTGAGTCCATGTTTATTACATAAACATTTTCCAAACGATAACCGCTGAGAGCTATCTTCTCTTTTTTGTCAGTGACAAAGCAGGATTCCTTGGTAAATATTACCTTGTTATCCTTGTCGCAAAGCTGACTGATGCTTAACAGATTATGCTTCAGCCCTTCAACATATGCGACTCTTCTGAAGGTGGTTGTACCATTAGAGATTACACCAAACCCTCGGGTATGTCCTTTTCCATTTCCACCGAAAGTCACAGAGGGACCCTTCTCTTCCTTGTATTCAGCGAGCAGGCTTTTCTTTCCAGTCATGTGTCTAGAGCATCCGCTATCGAGATACCAGATACCCTTCTTAACCTGCATCATAAAGGAAGATTAGTTTTTCTTGGGTACCCACTTAACCATGTGTACACGTTTGTCAGTGGAAGTAGTTGGAATGGAAGGTTCAGCAATCTTCGCAGCATTTGAAGATTCAGCTTTGTCAGTCTTCACTTTGGTTAATTTCTTAACCTCAGTGGTCTTCTTTGCCTTGGGGGCAATCTTCACCTTAGCTATCTTTTCAGCTTTGGTGGCTGAGGGACACTTACTAGCAATATGATCAGTAAGTCCACAGTGATAACATTTCCTATAACTAAAAGTAGTTCTAGGACTATTTGAATGCTGAGCTTTTGATTTAGAATTAGAAGGACCAACACCAAATAAGCTTTTGGCTTTTGAAATGGGAGGAACGTTTAGTTCTTCAGATTTCTTACCAAGAACATCCACTCTGAGTCTAGGAGTAGATCGCTGAATAGACCCACGCTGAGTAGATCCAGAGATCTGATTCCTTGATCCAGAGGAATAAATCACTAAAGCTTTAGAAGCATTCAGCTTTGGTACTAAAGTACCCTTTTGAGGATTTTGGTTAAAAGCAATTCCTTTACCTTTATCTTTAAAGACAGAGGTAGGTTTTGGATAAACCATTTTCTCTTTACCTTTTGAAGAGGTAGAAATTTCCTCAGGGTTAGGTGGTCTGGACGAGGAACACTGAGAGGATGAAGTGTCAGCGACTGAGGATACGAAAGTTCCAAATAAGAGCATGGAACGATCAGTGGTTGGTTCTTGAGTTTCATATTTGTAACCAAGACCACGTTTATCACTCAGGGGTATCTGAGACTTAATTATCTCAGTGATCTTTGTTGAAGAATTACACCATCCTTCAACGGTAGCTTTTTCGGCTTTCAATGCAGCTATAGCTTCTGCTCGTTCGATTTTGACTAGCTGATTTAAATGCACTTGATCTTTAAAATCTTCTTCAATTTTAGAAAGCTTTTCTATTTGAAGGTCACAGTTTTTAAGCTGTTCAGCGAGATCAAGGTTTTGGTTTTCAACTATAGTTTTGCCATTCATGGCTTCATATAAACTTCTAGTCAAGAGATCGATTTTACGGAGACTATTAGCTTCATCAATATTTGCAATATTTGTAAATAATGAAGGTGATACGTGAATAGCAGAGGTTGAAGTAGAGGGAATGTCTGAACTTTCTTCCTCATCTTCAATCTTTGCCATAAGACAGAGATTGGCTTCATCATCCTCAGAGTCAGATGATGATTCTTCTTCTTCAGAGGCAGCCCAATCGTAAACCATCAGGCCTTTGCCTTTCTTCTTGAAGCTTTTCAGCTTCGCATACTTTTCTTTCAGCTTAGCATATTTGTCATCTTTATTCTTGGGAATAAAGGATTTCTTGGGAAACGCTGAGTTTCTCGATACTTTCTTAGAACTGCACTCGTTAGCGAAATGTCCAATCTTTTCGCAGTTAAAACAAGTAGCAGTAGCCTTATCAACAGGAGTTGATGATCTTGGCTTATCAGTTATAGAAAGAGGTTTGTTCTTTCTTAACATTTTCTTTTTGGCGAATCTCCTGAACTTTTTAGTTAGGAGAGCCAAAGATTCATCATCATCTGAAGAGTCAGAATCTGATGACCTTTCAGAGTTACTCTCTAACTCAGTGATAGTGACCGAGGGTCGCTGAGTAGAGGGTTCCTCTGAGATTAAAGCAACAGGGGTGCTTTTGGAATCTTTTACAAAATTCTTCTTAAGATGGCTTGATTGCTCATGATTCAGCATCGTGCCATATAAGGTAGCAAGGGTCATTGATCTTAGATCCTTTGACAGCTTGAGACACATAGAATAACTGTCCCAGCTTTCAGGTAAACATTCTAGAAACTTTGTCGGCACTTCAAAGTTAGAATATTCCTTACCAACAGTTTTCAAATCTATTATTAAGCAATTAAAACGTTGGTGAACTTCAGAGAGAGTCTCATTCTTACCACAAATGAAACTTTCATACTGTCTTACCAGGTTGATTTTTCGAGAGTCCTGGACTTCAGCAGTACCTTCATACTGAACACATATTGTGTCCCACATGGCTTTTGAGGATTTCAGGTTCATGACGGAATGGTAGACTTCGTCAGGAAGAGCCATGGATAGTATGGATCTATCTTTTGTGTCGATAGCCACTTTCTTCTTATCTTCGTCAGTCCATGTATGAATTTCTTTGGGTACCAGCCTTTCTGGAATAGCAGGTCTATTCTCAGCGGCTGGTACTGCGGCATCAATTCTTATAGGAATAAATGGGCCGTTTTCAAGATAATAAGGCATAGTAGGGTCTACACCTTCTAGGAAGAGAGTCATCCTATTTTTCCATAGATTAAAACTATCTCTGGAGAATCTAGGGGGTTTTGCAAGAGAACCACTGTCGATATAATTTGTGTTTGTGTTGGTAGCCATTTTCAGAAATAGCAAGGAAGAGAAATATTAGTATAGATTAGATCTTGTTTATGAGATCAAACAAATATGCTCTGATACCACTTGTTGGTCCCGAAGGGCTATACAAGTTTGTAGAAGGGGGGGGGGGGGGGGGTTGAATACAAACACACAGATTTTACTTTTCTAAATTGTTTATTGATAAATCATTAACAATTTACAGCTTGTTGCGGAAACAAGATTAAGGATAAACCTAAATCTAAACAAGTTGGATTACTAAGTTTCTTGCACTAAGAAAGAGAAGGAAATTACTAATAATAACCTATCTCAAGATAAGAAGGATGAACTTGTCCAGAGTTAGCAAGTTACTTCAAAATGAAGTGAGTTCTTCTTCTTATATACTGCATGCATTTAATGCATTGCAGTTTACACTTTACACGTGGCAGCAGCTGATTGGTTGCATGTCATTGACCTTTGTTGACAACCTTAGTAGCCGCATGTTGAACAGTGTAGTGTCAGAGTGGTTGTACGATTTCAGACAATAAGGAGGTTCTTTTTCTGACATATCGTACGGAGTCGTGCAAGGGTGGTTAAGACAAAAGTACTTTGTACGGAGGACTTCATGATCAGCTTTTCGTTGATTCAGCGATCTATCATTCTTTATCAGCGAATGATAGAGTTCAGAGATAGCTAAAGTCTTGTACTTGATACTTCACGTTGAGTGGACACATCTGAGTCTTCGCTGATCCGCATCAGTTCATTAGGAGACTTGTCGATGGCTCTTGATCTTGATCTCCGACTTCATCGTAGAACCTATGTTAACGTGAAACTTGTCTTCAGGGATCAAAAGTAAACAACTAACTTATCAGCGATCACCATAAGTACTGAATAGACTCAGAGTATTATGGTGAACAGTGTTCGCTGAATGTTTAATCTAAAGAGCGAGAGTTCCTATCAGCGGTACTGTAAGATCTTAGTACTTATCAGCGATAGTGAAACTCTGATACATATTGTTTACTTACAATTTTCACTAAGTATAAAAGAGGGGGTCATTATCAAATCACTGAGGGTTTGGATCAACACAAAGGCATTTTGGTGAATAACACAATGGAATCAAAGGTTTCTCACCAAAACACTCAGACCATCAGGAACAGAAGCATTAAACAATCAGTAGCCAAAAGATTAGAGAGGTTTACCTTGCTGATTCTTCTCTTCTAGGATTTCTTCTTAAAACTCTTTCTTCCTCCTTTTCTCTCTTAGCCGCCAAACCACAAATCCAAATACTGATTTCTCCCTTTAGCCCTAGGACATTGTGCATTTAAATACCTCCTCCCAATTTCCATTTTTGGCCCTCCAAGCATACTTTCATTCTTTAGACAAATGGCACTGAACTTTCAATACATACTTAGAATTTCGGGTTGTTACAAAAATGATCTTGCAATTTTCTCCCCTTCACCTACAATTATATGTTCCCTTTTCTTTGTAAGTTTTAAAATCGTGACTAGCATCACGAGAAAGCAAAGGATTCGGATTGTTAGAAAGGATACCGTGGAGGCATCAAGCATTGTTTTGTAGTGATTCAAAGTCTCTTTAACTGTGAGGTATAATTTTGAAACACCCGATTTATTCCTGTTATGGGTCGTTGGAACCAACATGTTGTACATTAAGCCTTTGACTTGATATCATGGAGTTTGTTGTGTGTGAGTAGTGTACTTAGACAACACATTGTATTTGCATAACTTGATGACATAATGGTTATTGAATATATCATATATCACTTAGTAGTACTATCATGAATCAAGATAGGATTTGTCCCTCTTAGATGACAAGTGTGATATCCATGGGCCCCTTAATTGAATAGTGCTAAGGAAATGTATGCATGCACATATAGTCAATATAGGCTACTGATATATGTCTTATCAGTATATTTCAGATCGAGGAAGTAAAGATCTGACATAACGAGGATGACAGATACATGCCTTGTTTTCAATATTGATATCCAAGACAAATGGACATAAATGTGTACACTGATAATGATCACACAATTGGTTGATTAGCTGAATCACCAAACTTTATCGTTTGGGTAACAATGATGTATTATTAGATGATGCTCTCCGTTTATACTTATAAACAAGATTTGTAATTATTGCTAACGTGATAAAGTTTCATGGGTCACACGCATAAAATGTATATCTGAATAAGAAGAATAATCAATTAAAGTGTCTAATTATTATATCTATTTTTTATATTTGATCTGATTAAATATAATCAGATCAAATCAAATATAGTCAGATCATAGCTACATAGTTTGACAAGCGTGGAATATGAGCTGACAGGTAATGACTTGTCAAATCTAATATATGTGGAAAAGAACAAGCATGCCTTTAGAAGATATGAGATATTCTATTACCTCAACCACTCTTCCGACATGGTACTTATAATACTTGTTTATTATAAAGATCATCATTACACTTGTATAAATATAGATTGATTGTGAGAAAATGAAAGGTGCCGGTAAAAAAAGGATGATTGCAAGAATTATCCATCCAGATCAATTCTTTCTCTCTATATTCCACAAGTTGCTCTTTCTTTCCTCTAAGAATTGGAGAACGCATCTCGAATTCGGGAAGAAAGAGAACCCCTCTCTTGGCGTAGGACATCAACTGGATTCAAATCATTTGTGTGGATAACGTGGAGGCAACGAACTAAGTTCATTGGCTTAGATTCGGATACGACATCAAAGGATTGATGCTCATGGTAAATTTATGAAACACCGATCCTACTTCATTTTGTATGGATTCTTGGAGGAATACGGTTGTTTTCCGCTTAATTTATGGCCCCTGTATTCCACCACTTGTCGGCACAAAGGTGTTGTTTGGCAAAAATGTGTTTCTTTTTCTGTAAGGCAAACCTTTTTCCCGGTTTTTTGTTTGGCCATCTTGCTTTGTCAGATTTGTGCTAGCATCGAGTATACATATCCTCTCATCAAATTGTACCTTATTTGACGCAGTAGGATTATGCGTGGAACGGATCGACAATCGTCAAATCCAAATAATGGATGAATCTACAAGCGTAGAACCATAAAATAAGAGAAAACTCTTAAACTAGAGATAAAACTCTAAAAGATTGATTAATCAATAATAATTCAGAATGAAAAACAATGAAACCTACTAGTCCTATTTATACTAAAGCTAATTAAGATAACTATTCAAACTAATCTTAATCCTAAACCAACTAGGAAAGTAATTAAATAATTAATAAAAGAAACTAAATAATAATCCTAATATAATTATAAAGATAATAACTAAAACTTAAGTAATTATCCTAAGGAAAATCAAGGAAAGATAACTGATAGATCAGGGGGTAACGCGGCTTGGGCCGCGACTTGCAGGTCGCGCGCTAAGCCGCGTATGTCTCTGTTTCTGTTTTCTTCGATGCCAAATTCCGATCCTTTTTCTCGTTTTCCAAAGATAGAAGAAACACGTTAATGACCCGTGAATACCCACTATATCAGTCACCCTCACTTGAAAAGAACTCGACCTCGAGTTCACTTGAAGATCAACATTATTTGGTTCTTTAGGGTTTCGATGCAACATCGAATCATTCACGTATAATACTTTCTCCCTTAAATTATGCTGATCCATAATTCGGTCTTTAGATTTCAGAAAGGTTGACCAATCTCCAAGTTACAAATGATCTTGCCTCGGTTGCCTCCACACAAGTGACGTTTTATCAAACTCGAAAGGGTAAGAGGCTAAAAGGACTTTACCGGGAACTATTTCGATTTGATCAAGAACCTGGGGTGCTGGGTTGATGGAAGCATCATCTTCAGGATCATCTTTGAGACAATCGTTTTGTGGATCGGGAATGTCTTCCATTAACTCGCTTTTGGCTTCTTTGCCCCTGGTTCGACCCGAGTTGAGAGGTCCTCCACCGGTTCGCTTACGATTTCTTCGGGGGTTGGCCCGAGATCTGGTTCGAACACTTGGGCCTCGGTAAAGATGTCTTGTTGTGGCTTCGGCACAATAAGGAAACCCTTACCTTTGCCCTTGTCGCGCAAGTCTTCATCTTTTTCTGGTGGTTTGTTAGGAATGGGCGGTTGTTTGAGTTGAAAAAAAACTGAATTGATAATACGGTGGTTGATAACTCTATTTTTAGAGTTATTATTTCCATTTATTTTCCACTTTATTTTGTCAATTTTAGCCATTTCACTTCTAAAAACCCCCATTCTTGGTATGATTTACGAAAACGAGCAAAAGGAGTGAACCATGGTCTTTAATAAATTATTTGGGGAAGTTTTGGGTGTTTTCTCGATTTTTCATCCGCAGTGACGTATACAGTGCCCACTCCGGTTCCCCACTCTTCGAGCTGATCAAAAAGAAATCAAAAAGAAACTTTTAGTTGGGATCTAATTTTCTGGAGGAGGAAGGTTCATATGGCAGAGAAATGGCTGGAGAAGTACAAGGTAGTTCTCATTGAAGATAGCATCAAGTACACCTCTTTGTACTTGGAGATTGACTTGGAGAAGGGACCATTGGATAAAAGAATTGCACAAGGAGCTGAATTCTGCCACAACTCAGCAGTCTTTACCCATTGGAAGACCCACCTCTTTTGTGTAATACCCAACTCCTTCTCCTAGTATATAAAGGAGCACTTGGGTGCCATTAAATGCATGCTTAGTTTTCATCCTTCAATACTTTTAGTCTCAAATTCTCTCAACTACCACATTAGCTTTAGTCTTTTATTTACTGCAGTAACTAGCTTTAATTTTCAGTAATTTACTTTCTTAGTTTAAATTGTAGTTCGTATTACACAGTGCAGGGACGACTTCTCGTTCCCCACTGTGAGCAGTTAACTCAAGTCACTTTCAGTTTTATTATGTGCAAATCTTCATCTTTTGTTTTCTTTACTTCGGAAATGTTAGGCTAAAATATCCTTTGGGATGTAGGAAGGAGAAGTACCTGGATTTTATCAAAAATGCTTGAGTAATCTTTATACTTAGAATATTTGTTGTTTTGGTCTTTCATTCTCGATATTTACCCAAGGATGCGAACAAGCTGATCACTTGCAAGGATCTAAAGTCTAGTTCTTAACTTAGAAATAAGTAGAGCGCAGTGACACGAGCTTGAATGATGCTAGGGGATTCGAAAGAATTCTTTTGACACTTACGAAAGTGAGGTCGGCACAGTGAGCTAATCTCTGCCCACTGGAGTAGTAGGCAAGCTAATTTGTGTATTAAAAACACTTAGAGTATTTGTCTCTACACATTCCATCGAGGCCTGAAAAGGTCCATTTAGAGATTACCATTGACAAAACAACAAGTACTAAGAGTATGGGATTTTTATCTAACGGTGTGAGTATTTTGTAACCGGGCTTTTCTAGCGAAAATGTCCACCACGAATACGAGGATCACTCTAAGGACCGAGTATTTGAGATAAAATTTAGGGAAAATCCAACCTACATTCCTCCTTTTTAGCATTTAGTAAATCGTTTCAAGTAGCTATTTTACCAAACCAAACCAAAGTATTATTTTCCTCTCTAGTTGAAACTTGTAAAATGAGCTCATGAGAACCGTATTGTCTTGATTGTCCAGTCTCTGTGGATTCGATTCTGGTATTTTACCAACTATTACTTGCTGTGACGATCATAGTGGACAGTGTACACTTGCACTTCCCACTGTGGACAGTTTGCAACCCACTGCGATTAAAACACACATTTCGCACGTAACAAGTTTTTGGCGCCATTGCCGGGGACTGGCGTGATTTTAAATCTCAAGACATTAGTTTTTGTTCGAGCCCGAGTAACTAGTTTTTCTAAGCTGTTCGTATTGTATGCCACGGCGACAACTCGAACATTTGGTTCCAATAGATCTCGAAATAGAAAAAACGTTGCGAAAAACACGAAGAAGCAAGAAAACAAATCGACAACCTCCTGTGATCCCCACTGTGAACATGGCTGCAGTACCGCCACCTATAGTGGAGACCACAATCACGATTGCCGATAACAAAGATCGAAAAATACGGGACTATGCTACTTCCGGAGTTGGTGATTTAAGCTCCGGAATTTTGAGACCCAATATTGTTGCAACGCATTTTGAACTCAAACCGGTGATGTTTCAAATGATCCAAGCCATGGGTCAATTTGGAGGATCGCCATCTGAGGATCCGCACTCGCACTTAAAATCTTTTTTAGAAATGACCGATTCCTTTCAATTGCAAGGTGTTAGTGATGAGGCATTAAGACTAAGGCTTTTCCCTTTTTCATTAAGGGACAAAGCAAAATCTTGGCTGAACGCACATGCACCTCACTCGATAACCACTTGGCAAGAACTTGCCGATAGATTTTTGCAAAAATACTTTCCTCCAACAAGGAATGTTAGATTTCGAAATGATATAATTTTATTTAGACAAGAGGAAGATGAGGCTGTTTCGGATGCATGGGAACGATTTAAAGATTTACTTCGAAAGTGCCCACATCATGGCATCCCACATTGCATCCAATTGGAGACCTTTTACAATGGTCTTTCCAATGCAGCCAAAATCATCTTAGATGCAACAGCCGGTGGAACATTTACGAGTATGACTTACAACGAAGGATATCAAATCTTAGAAAAAGTGTCCAACAACAATACCGAATGGTCAAATCCGAGAGCACCCATGTCTAAGACCAACACCATAGATTCCGAAGCACTCAAAACCATGAATGCACAATTAGTGGCCTTGACAAAAATCGTTTTAAATCAAAATCGAGGCCAAGTCAATTCCGCAACCCATCTCGCTGATAACTGCTCCCTTTGTGGAGAGGAGCATGTTTTCGACTATTGTCCAGCAAACCCCGAATCTGTTAATGTCATAGGGACCAACCAAAGGAACAACCCTTATTCGCAGACTTATAATCCAGGTTGGAGAAATCATCCGAATTTCTCTTGGTCCGGTAATCAAGGACTCCAACCCCAAGGACCGAGTCACATCCAGCAAAGACCATACAATCCCCCGGGATTTCAGCAACATCACAGTGGGCAATCCCCACATCACAGTGGGCAATCCCCACAACCATACCAACCACGATCCAACCAACCAGCTGAGGCTCAACAATCGATCGAGTCGATTCTCAAAGGTTTTATGAATCAAACCCAAGCAGCCATTAGGAATATAGAGACCCAAGTAGGACAGCTAGCCGTTGAAGTTAAGAATAGACCACCAGGAACGTTACCGAGTGATACCGAGCAAGCTAGAGTGATAGGAAAAGGACCAGAACATGTCAAGTCCATAACTTTAAGGAGTGGAAAGGATCTGAAAAATATCATTTTTGAATCTGATGATTCGCCTCAAAAACCCACTGTGAGCACCTCAGTGGGCACTCCTCAAGTCACTGTGATCCCCACAGTGGGGACCGACATCCCTGACCTTCCCACTTTTGGACCTGTCCCAAAGACTACTGTTCCAAAGCCAATACCACAGCAAACTCAGATTGACCCACGAAACATTCCATTTCCTCAAAGAATGAAGCCTAAAAATGTCGATGTTCAGTTTAAAAAATTCTTAGACATTTTTAAGCAACTTCACATTAACATACCCTTGGTAGAAGCTCTCGAGCAGATGCCAAGCTATGTTAAATTCTTAAAAGATATTTTGAACAAAAAGAGGAAGTTGGGTGAATTTGAAACTGTGGCTTTGACCGAAGAATGTAGTGCCCTCCTAACAAGCAAGATTCCACCTAAGTTGAAAGACCCGGGTAGTTTCACCATTCCATGCATTATAGGAGGACAAGAAGTAGGCCAAGCACTCTGTGATTTAGGAGCTAGTGTCAACTTGATGCCTTTGTCCATTTTTAACAAGTTAGGGATTGGAGAGGCTAGACCCACAACCGTGACATTACAACTAGCCGACCGATCCATTGCCTACCCCAAGGGAAAAATAGAAGACGTTTTGGTCCAAGTGGATAAATTTATCTTCCCCGCCGATTTTCTTGTTTTAGATTATGAGGCCGATAAAGAAATCCCAATCATCTTAGGACGTCCGTTTCTTGCAACCGGACGTACTTTGATCGATGTGCACAAAGGAGAACTCACGATGCGAGTTAATGACCAAGAGGTAACTTTTAATGTTTTCAAATCTCTCAAATATATAGACACCGAAGATTGTTTTGCCTTAAGTTCGATTTATGAAACCCACAATTTTGGCAATTTGCCCACAGTGGGGAGTACAGTTCCCACAGTGGGGATTGACAGTGAGCACTCTGAATCAGAGAGTAATGACACTTTTAAGGATGAGTGTAATAAGATGGTTGCAGCTTTTGAACCTCTGGACTTCAAGGATAGAGATGTTCAATCCCCTTCAATAGAACAACTTCCCGAGTTAGAGCTTAAACCATTGCCTTCCCATTTAAAGTATGCTTATCTCGCTAAGGATAATAAACTTCCCGTCATTATCTCTTCCAAACTTAGTGAGAAACAAGAACAACTTCTGATTGATTTGTTGATAAAGCATAAGGGAGCAATTGGTTGGACCATAGTGGACATTCGAGGGATTAGCCCCTCTTTATGTCAACATAAGATTAACTTGGAGAATGACCACCCGGGGAAAGTCCAACCCCAAAGAAGGTTGAACCCCATCATGAAGGAGGTAGTTAAGAAAGAAGTCTTGAAATGGTTAGATGCTGGTATTATCTATCCCATTGCCAGTAGTAGTTGGGTGAGCCCCGTTCAATGTGTCCCTAAAAAGGGAGGAACAACAGTGGTCAGAAATGAAAAGAACGAACTCATTCCAACTAGGACTGTTACGGGATGGAGAATATGCATGGATTATAGGCAACTGAATCTAGCAACAAAGAAAGACCATTTCCCGTTACCTTTTATTGATCAAATGCTTGATAGATTAGCGGGAAAGGAATTTTATTGTTTTCTAGATGGATACTCCGGATATAACCAAATCCACATCGCACCCGAAGACCAAGAAAAGACCACCTTTACTTGTCCATATGGTACTTTTGCATTCCGGAGAATGCCTTTTGGTTTATGTAATGCTCCCGCTACTTTTCAACGCTGTATGATGGCCATTTTTACTGATATGATAGAAGATACCATAGAAGTTTTTATGGACGATTTTTCTGTGATCGGCACATCATTTGATAACTGTTTGAGGAATCTAGAAAAAAGTTTGGTGAGATGTGAAACCCACGACCTTATTCTAAATTGGGAAAAATGTCATTTCATGGTCGAAGAGGGCATCGTTTTGGGTCATCTTGTGTCGAAAAAGGGTTTGGAAGTTGATGAAGCAAAACTAGAAGTAATCTCCCAACTTCCCGAGCCCACAACGGTAAAAGGCATTCGCAGTTTTTTAGGTCACGCAGGTTTCTATAGGAGGTTCATAAAAGATTTTTCCAAAATAACTAAACCCCTATGTAACCTGCTGCAACATGAAAGAGAGTTTGTTTTTACCAAAGAATGTAGAAACGCATTTGAAATAATCAAAAATGCCTTAGTTACTGCACCCATAGTGACCACTCCTGACTGGTCACTCCCATTTGAAGTCATGTGTGACGCCAGCGATTGGGCTATAGGTGCAGTACTAGGCCAACGAAAAGATAAGATTTTTCATCCAATATACTATGCAAGCAAGACTTTGATCGAGGCTCAAATCAACTACACTGTAACCGAAAAAGAACTACTTGCAGTAGTTTTTGCTTTTGATCGTTTCAGGTCTTACTTAATTGGAGCAAAGGTCATAGTACACACCGATCACGCAGCCATCAAATATTTGATCAACAAGGCTGACTCTAAACCTAGGTTGATCAGATGGGTGCTGTTGCTGCAGGAATTTGACCTCCAGATCGTCGACAGAAAAGGAACAAGCAATCAGGTTGCTGATCATCTGTCCAGGCTCGAGAAGACAGTGGGCACTGTTGACCCCACTCCTGACCCCACTCCGGTAAAAGAAACTTTTCCCGATGAACAATTATTATCTGCGCAATATCATAATGAAACTCCTTGGTATGCTGATATTGCAAACTTTTTAGCAAGTGGATTTAAGCCCCACGGGATGAGTGGACAACCATTCAAGAAATTTTTACACGACACACGACAATACGTTTGGGACGATCCCTTCTTGTACAAGATAGGGGCGGACCAAATATTAAGGCGTTGTGTCCATGGGAGTGAACAACATCAAATACTCCATGGTTGTCACACATCCCACTACGGTGGCCACTTCGGTGGAAACCGTACCGCAGCAAAAATTTTGCAAAGTGGATTCTTTTGGCCCACTGTTTTTAAAGACTCATTTGAATTCGTGAAAAATTGTGAGCAATGTCAACGTACGGGGAATATATCGCAAAGAAATGAAATGCCTCTTAACAACATTCTAGAGGTCGAACTTTTTGATGTATGGGGGATAGATTTTATGGGACCTTTTCCAAATTCCAACAATAACTTTTACATCTTGGTTGCGGTAGATTATGTTTCAAAATGGGTAGAAGCCATTGCTTGTCACTCCAATGATGCTAACACTGTGGTGAAGTTCTTACACAAAAATATATTCACTCGCTTCGGAACACCACGAGCATTAATTAGTGACGAAGGCACCCATTTTGTAAACAAAGTCATGGCCTCGGTTCTTGCTAAATATGATATTCATCATAGAGTGGCCACCGCATACCACCCACAAACCAATGGGTTGGCCGAGCTTTCAAATCGTGAGATCAAGGGAATTTTGGAAAAAGTTGTTAAGCCACACCGTAAAGATTGGTCAATCAAACTCGATGATGCTCTTTGGGCCTATCGAACAGCCTATAAAACTCCTCTGGGAATGTCTCCATTCAAATTAGTTTTTGGCAAAGCTTGCCATTTACCGATTGAATTAGAGCACAAGGCGTTCTGGGCCCTTAAAGAGCTTAACATGAGTGAGGATGCCGCGGGAATCAAAAGGAGTCTGCAAATACATGAGCTAGAGGAGTTGCGATATCACTCCTATGAGAATGCAAAGTTGTACAAGGAAAAGACCAAGATGTGGCACGATCGTCGAATCAACCATAGGGAGTTCATGGAAGGACAACAGGTACTATTGTTCAATTCTCGTCTCAAACTCTTTCCAGGTAAACTTAAATCAAGATGGACGGGACCATACACCATTGTCAAGGTGAGTCCTTTCGGAACAGTGGAGTTGAAATCCCCACAATCGGGTCAAACCTTTAAAGTCAATGGGCAAAGGGTAAAGCATTTTTTGCATGAAAGTGCCCACATCCCTGCCCACTCTCCGCCTCGCTATGGTTAAGCAATGTCACAACCGTTTGTAAATATTTTATTTCAGTTATTTGCTGTCTTTTTATTATTTTTGGTCTTTTTAATTCTGCATGGTAGTTTGTTTTAATGTGTGTAGGAGAAATTGCCGCTTTTTGGAGGAAAAATCAAGAAAAAGCTTCGCAGTGGGGAGATGCATGTCCCTGCGTTCCTCACTCTCGGTCTGGCATAGGAAAAGACGGTTTGGGAGGGACCCACGGCTGACGCACATCATGCTTTTTCTTACAAACATCAACTTTTCCTGCCACTTGTCAAAAGCCCACCTATTCCCAAGATAAACCATCATTATCTTTTTCTCTCTCTACTAACCGTCCCCAATCAACTCAAAAACCATCACCCTCAAATCAGATTTTTACTTTAACTTCCCTAAACACACCAAGTTTCTTCATCTTCTCCATTTCTCTCTCAAAGAAAACCCACAAACCTAAAACCCTTCCTAAAACCCTAAAAATGGCAAGAACCAAGAGAATGAACACCAACCCCGATGCACTCACACGTGCGGCCGTCCGCCGCAGGACCGCCGAGGAACAACCACCGGAAGCCGTCACCAATGACCTAAACGAACCGCCACCGGTCTCCGGCGAAAACCCGATCATCTCCGGTGCAGCCGACGAGGGTTCTTCAAAGCACGAAAGCCCAAAAGCTACTTCATCATCGCAAGTCTCAGACAACAGTATCACCCATTTCGAGACCGAGACACTTCTAGCCGAAGAAGAAGAGAGACGGTTAGCAGAGGAGTTCAAACAGAAAATGGAAGCCATTAGAAAAAGAAAGGAAGAGGTCGAGAGGAGGCGTCGAGAGGAAGAAGAAAGAATCAGAAAGGAAGAAGAAGAAAGAATCAGAAAGGAAGAAGAAGAAAGAATCAAAAGAGAGGAGGAAGAGAGATTGAGGAGGGAAGAAGCCGCAAGATTGGCTAGAGAGGAGGAGGAGCGATTGAAAGAGGAAGAACGAAAGAAGGATGAAGAAGCAAGGATATTCGAGCAGAAAAAGAAACAAGCAGAGGAGGAGTGTTTGGCTCGTGAGGAAGAAGAAAGACAGAAGAAGATTAAGGAGCAGGCTCAGACATTAGACATTCCCCAGAACAAAAATGCTGATAGTGTGGAGGATGTCCACACCACTGCCCACAGTGAAGAAACCCCAACCAGAGCACTCCAGAGGAACAGGGGAATGGTTACACGATCTGGTGCATCCAAGAAGGCATCGTTTGCAAAACCGAAAAGAAAAGCGTCGAGGAAAGGTAAGGGTATCGAACCCTCTTTAAGTTCTTCTTCTAGTGATACTAATACGGGAAGTGAACAAAACCTTTCTGAAAATCCACATCTGTCCACTGTGGGGACTGCTCATGCCCCCAGTGGGATACCGAGGCAATTCACTTCCCCAGCTGCTAGAACCCACTTTGAGTATATTTGCACTCGGAAGTTGAATTTAGAGAGGGGTTTTGACCCCGACTTTGTAGAAGAAAATCCCTTTGTCAAAGATAAACTTGTAGCGCAAGATTGGGCAACCATTGCCACTGCCAATCGCCGCGCTAATGCATCATTAGTCCGAGAATTTTATGCTGAGGCCTCCCAAGCCAAAGAATCATTTGTTAAGATCAGAGGAAAGGTTGTGGACTTTACTCCAGGCAATATAAACCGAGTGTTAGGTAGAGGAGCTCCGGAACCTTGTGCTTTCGGACAGTTCCTGGCAAAGATGACTCTGGCTGATGAGGAATTGATTTTAAAAGAAATAGCAGTTGAGGGAAGGCCATGGAATCAGGATGGCCAAAGAAGGTGTCTATATGCTGGCAGCCTCACCACTGAGGCTGCTGTATGGTTCCAATTCCTAAGGGCCTCGGTGGCCCCAACATCGCACGACACAACTCTCTCCATGCATAAGTGTGCCATGCTTTACTGCGTTCTCACTAAAAAGAAGATCAATCTGGGAATCATAATGCATGGTGCCATCCATCAGGCCAGAACACGAACCAAGGTAATCCTACCCCTTCCTTGCCTTATTACACTATTGCTAATAGATGCCGGAGTGCCCACAGCTGAAGAAGACCAGTGGATCATTTCCACGAAAAACATCAGTATTCAGACAATTAAGAAGATGAGAAGAGAGATAGGAGGCCCGTCTGTTGAGCCTGCCCAGGTACAGCCCAATGTGCGAATAGCCGACGAGCACATAGTGGGCACTGAAGTGCCCACTGTGGGGAAGAAGGGTACCCCACTCCATTCAACCGAGGCCGGATCATCAAGCAACCAAATGGGAGAGATTTTGGCAGCTTTAAAGAAGCTCACATACAGGATCGAGTTGCTGGAAAGTGAGCAGCGATACCAGAACCGGGCCATGCAGAAATTTTGGATGTATACAAGAGAACGAGATGAGGTGACGGGCCTGATGATGAAAGAGGCCAACCCAATGCTAGCTGCTCAGCTACCAGAATTCCCGAAAGATATTTGCCCGGTTAATGACAGTGAGGATGAGTTCGATGATGATGATGCGGATCTGTCACCGCAAGCCACCCAAACCCCGTGAATGGTTTGTTTTTAAAACAATGGTTTCGCTCTTTTGCTCACCAAAAACAATTTTATTTTGTTTGGTTGATCTTTTTGTGCCTATGGCTAGGCATTGACACTATTTGCTGTTTTAACTTTTTAAATATCGATGCATGAAAATCCTACCGGTAGGTAGGTACTTTTGGGTACTAACATATTGATTGTTTGAATGCTTTTTTGACCTCGTTTCCATTTCAAGGTACAACTTTCGGCTTCCGACTTAAAAGGTCACTTTTGTAAGTACAAATCTCAACTTGTCCCGTGAAATGATATAGGCCATTTTTCGCATCCAAACACGATCCTTTTTATACCCCCAAACCACCACCTTTGTTCATTAATTCAATGTCACAGTGGGGACACTGTGAGATTTTAAGTTTGAGGTGGGAACTTCCAGAGTGACCTCCAGTTTGCTCACAGTGAGGACACTGTGAAGTCCAAGTTTGAGGTGGGTAAGCCGTACCCCCCTCCAAAAAAAAAAAAAGAGAAAACACAAAAATACAAAAACAGAAGAAAATAGGAGTAGCACTAACAAAATTGATGGTGTGCCTTTTCTGGACCATCAAAGTGCTCACTCCCAGAAAACGATGGTGTGCCTATTCTGGACCATCAGAATACCCACCCTCACAAAAAAAATAGCCATACTCATTATACCCAAATAAAGCCTGAAAGTGTACGTTCTTATCATAGCAAAATACTAAACACCCACTTCTTGAAATAAAAATCTCAAAGCGAGATCTTCGGTCCATGTTTGGAAATTTTTGCCAAAACCCTTGGGAAAAGATTCAAAGCCATAAACCTTTCAAACCCAAGAAAGCCCTATTGATCAAAAGGTAAACAAGGGAAAGGTTTCGTCAAACACAAAAGTGAAATTTTCAAGTTTGGAACCGAAGGAAGTATCGAAGGAAGGAGATCAACGCCCATTCAAGTCAAGAAATATGTAAGTCTTACCTTTGCCCTTGTCGCGCAAGTCTTCATCTTTTTCTGGTGGTTTGTTAGGAATGGGCGGTTGTTTGAGTTGAAAAAAAACTGAATTGATAATACGGTGGTTGATAACTCTATTTTTAGAGTTATTATTTCCATTTATTTTCCACTTTATTTTGTCAATTTTAGCCATTTCACTTCTAAAAACCCCCATTCTTGGTATGATTTACGAAAACGAGCAAAAGGAGTGAACCATGGTCTTTAATAAATTATTTGGGGAAGTTTTGGGTGTTTTCTCGATTTTTCATCCGCAGTGACGTATACAGTGCCCACTCCGGTTCCCCACTCTTCGAGCTGATAAAAAAGAAATCAAAAAGAAACTTTTAGTTGGGATCTAATTTTCTGGAGGAGGAAGGTTCATATGGCAGAGAAATGGCTGGAGAAGTACAAGGTAGTTCTCATTGAAGATAGCATCAAGTACACCTCTTTGTACTTGGAGATTGACTTGGAGAAGGGACCATTGGATAAAAGAATTGCACAAGGAGCTGAATTCTGCCACAACTCAGCAGTCTTTACCCATTGGAAGACCCACCTCTTTTGTGTAATACCCAACTCCTTCTCCTAGTATATAAAGGAGCACTTGGGTGCCATTAAATGCATGCTTAGTTTTCATCCTTGAATACTTTTAGTCTCAAATTCTCTCAACTACCACATTAGCTTTAGTCTTTTATTTACTGCAGTAACTAGCTTTAATTTTCAGTAATTTACTTTCTTAGTTTAAATTGTAGTTCGTATTACACAGTGCATGGACGACTTCTCGTTCCCCACTGTGAGCAGTTAACTCAAGTCACTTTCAGTTTTATTATGTGCAAATCTTCATCTTTTGTTTTCTTTACTTCGGAAATGTTAGGCTAAAATATCCTTTGGGATGTAGGAAGGAGAAGTACCTGGATTTTATCAAAAATGCTTGAGTAATCTTTATACTTAGAATATTTGTTGTTTTGGTCTTTCATTCTCGATATTTACCCAAGGATGCGAACAAGCTGATCACTTGCAAGGATCTAAAGTCTAGTTCTTAACTTAGAAATAAGTAGAGCGCAGTGACACGAGCTTGAATGATGCTAGGGGATTCGAAAGAATTCTTTTGACACTTACGAAAGTGAGGTCGGCACAGTGAGCTAATCTCTGCCCACTGGAGTAGTAGGCAAGCTAATTTGTGTATTAAAAACACTTAGAGTATTTGTCTCTACACATTCCATCGAGGCCTGAAAAGGTCCATTTAGAGATTACCATTGACAAAACAACAAGTACTAAGAGTATGGGATTTTTATCTAACGGTGTGAGTATTTTGTAACCGGGCTTTTCTAGCGAAAATGTCCACCACGAATACGAGGATCACTCTAAGGACCGAGTATTTGAGATAAAATTTAGGGAAAATCCAACCTACATTCCTCCTTTTTAGCATTTAGTAAATCGTTTCAAGTAGCTATTTTACCAAACCAAACCAAAGTATTATTTTCCTCTCTAGTTGAAACTTGTAAAAGGAGCTCATGAGAACCGTATTGTCTTGATTGTCCAGTCTCTGTGGATTCGATTCTGGTATTTTACCAACTATTACTTGCTGTGACGATCATAGTGGACAGTGTACACTTGCACTTCCCACTGTGGACAGTTTGCAACCCACTGCGATTAAAACACACATTTCGCACGTAACAGTGGTCATGGTTACCTTTGCGTGGAACCCTAACTTGATTATTTCTTCTGTCTCTTCGCCGATGGTTGCCATTGTTGTTGAAGGCGTTTGTGACGTCCGCTATTAGATTAGCGAGTGCCGTGACAGCCGCGGTCATCTCTTCAAAATCTGCTTTGGTAGCAGGTCGGTCGGCCATTGTTAATAAAAGAGATAGGAGAAACCTGTGGCTCTGATACCAACTGACGTAGTAGGATTATGCGTGGAACGGATCGACAATCGTCAAATCCAAATAATGGATGAATCTACAAGCGTAGAACCATAAAATAAGAGAAAACTCTTAAACTAGAGATAAAACTCTAAAAGATTGATTAATCAATAATAATTCAAAATGAAAAACAATGAAACCTACTAGTCCTATTTATACTAAAGCTAATTAAGATAACTATTCACACTAATCTTAATCCTAAACCAACTAGGAAAGTAATTAAATAATTAATAAAAGAAACTAAATAATAATCCTAATATAATTATAAAAATAATAACTAAAACTTAAGTAATTATCCTAAGGAAAATCAAGGAAAGATAACTGATAGATCAGGGGGTTACGCGGCTTGGGCCGCGACTTGCAGGTCGCGCGCTAAGCCGCGTATGTCTCTGTTTTTGTTTTCTTCGATGCCAAATTCCTATCCTTTTTCTCGTTTTCCAAAGATAGAAGAAACACGTTAATGACCCGTGAATACCCACTATATCAGTCACCCTCACTTGAAAAGAACTCGACCTCGAGTTCACTTGAAGATCAATATTATTTGGTTCATTAGGGTTTCGATGCAACATCGAATCATTCACGTATAATACTTTCTCCCTTAAATTATGCTGATCCATAATTCGGTCTTTAGATTTCAGAAAGGTTGACCAATCTCCAAGTTCCAAATGATCTTGCCTCGGTTGCCTCCACACAAGTGACGTTTTATCAAACTGAAAAGGGTAAGAGGCTAAAAGGACTTTACCGGGAACTATTTCGATTTGATCAAGAACCTGGGGTGCTGGGTTGATGGAAGCATCATCTTCAGGATCATCTTTGAGACAATCGTTTTGTGGATCGGGAATGTCTTCCATTAACTCGCTTTCGGCTTCTTTGACCACTGGTTCGACCCGAGTTGAGAGGTCCTCCACCGGTTCGCTTACGATTTCTTCGGGGGTTGGCCCGAGATCTGGTTCGAACACTTGGGCCTCGGTAAAGATGTCTTGTTGTGGCTTCGGCACAATAAGGAAACCCTTACCTTTGCCCTTGTCGCACAAGTCTTCATCTTTTTCTGGCGGTTTGTTAGGAATGGGCGGTGGTTTGAGTTGAAAAGAAACTGAATTGATAATACGGTGGTCATGGTTACCTTTGCGTGGAACCCTAACTTGATTATTTCTTCTGTCTCTTCGCCGATGGTTGCCATTGTTGTTGAAGGCGTTTGTGACGTCCGCTATTAGATTAGCGAGTGCCGTGACAGCCGCGGTCATCTCTTCAAAATCTGCTTTGGTAGCGGGTCGGTCGGCCATTGTTAATAAAAGAGACAGGAGAAACATGTGGCTCTGATACCAACTGACGTAGTAGGATTATGCGTGGAACGGATGGACAATCATCAAATCCAAATAATGGATGAATCTACAAGCGTAGAACCATAAAATAAGAGAAAACTCTTAAACTAGAGATAAAACTCTAAAAGATTGATTAATCAATAATAATTCAGAATGAAAAACAATGAAACCTACTAGTCCTATTTATACTAAAGCTAATTAAGATAACTATTCAAACTAATCTTAATCCTAAACCAACTAGGAAAGTAATTAAATAATTAATAAAAGAAAATAAATAATAATCCTAATATAATTATAAAGATAATAACTAAAACTTAAGTAATTATCCTAAGGAAAATCAAGGAAAGACAACTGATAGATCAGGGGGTTGCGCGGCTTGGGCCGCGACTTGCAGGTTGCGCGCTAAGTCGCGTATGTCTCTGTTTCTGTTTTCTTCGATGCCAAATTCCGATCCTTTTTCTCGTTTTCCAAAGATAGAAGAAACACGTTAATGACTCGTGAATACTCACTGTATCATTATTTTTTGTTATTCGGTTTCTAAAATGCATCCCGGTATATATTTTGCGTAGGTTATACATAACGTAGCATTTGGTATGCTGATTAGATAGGACAAGACTGGACTAATTGTTTGTGTTGGGTCTTGTTCAAAACACGATTTCAAAAGGATAACATTTTGCAACGGAAGCTAAAATTTTTGAACAACATTAAAACCATTTATAACACCCACCAAGGATCCAGTTGCATGAACATGAAAGATTAAAACATACATAGGGAGTTTCTAGAAAATACAACATTTGTAGTCCTTTGAAAAAGCTTCTAGAAATCGAAGATGGAGATAGCAAGAACTCAACCGAGAGCTCCTCTAGAGAAGTCCACCAACAAGCTCCAACACCAATGTATGCTAGTACTAACTCTTGCTTAAACCTCTTAAGCTTGAAGCCAAAATCCGATTTTTGCTTCAAGAGAGGGAGATAGCTTTTCTTCTTCTCACTAACTCTTTTAGAGAGAATTTTAGAGTGTGTGTGTGTGTGTGTGTGTAAAATTTCGTTCAAGTGGAAGTCCAAGTAAGAAAGATGAATGCCTTTCTTATTTACAAAAGTCTTACATGCAAAACACAATCATGAGCCTTGAACCTTTCAAGCACATGCATTGGACCAACACTCCTCATGGGTCCCACATGTTGTCTTTCAACTTTTATATAAAAGATATGGACTTTATAAATTCATACCATATGAATTTTATTTATTTAACTTAACCTTTAATTAAATAAATAAGTCATATAAAACTAATTAAATCATTTAACCTTTAAATGATATAATTACCACACACAAATTAATTCATACTATATGAATTAAGATATTATTTTCCATAAAATAATAAATACAAGAGTTATGATATTTTAACATGAATCAAATTCAACTAGTTAAAATAATCAATACAGTGTCTACTTATTATTGGTGTGACCCTATAGGATCATATGTTATTGGCAATATCATTTTATGATTATTCTTGAGCATGTAGAACCAACAATCTCTCACTTGCTCAAGATTGCATTATAGAATGATACAGACAGTGGTGAACGTCTAGCAACATTTCACTGCCCCCAACAACACATGATGAAGTGCCATTCAATAACATCCAATTCCCATAAGCTCATAGCTTCAATTGATGTAAAAGGTGACGTATCAATTATCCCCTTGTTCGGACATCATGTTGAACATGAGACATGGATCACTATCATTCTCATTTATTGTTCAACTTCAAGTCAGGCACCTTTGATGTCTCACTCTCAACGCATAAGAGGAACAAATCCCATCTTGACTACATACGCATCTTGTGCAGTTCATACTATACGTTTATAACTGCCTGGTCAAAGAGCAGCATTTAACCATATCAAAGCACAACACTCACAACACTTAAGTCCCTAATATGCATCTCAGGTCAAAGGATACAAAAATACTACCTTTATTCAAGAATCACTTATGACGACGATCCATGAAGTGATCTTGAAGCGGGTCATGTCCAATAATTGTTCTCTAACAAGTACCTATGAAACTTGGTTGCAACGCTTTGCCATATTCATCCTATGAATATCAACCAATCCAATTCATATTAGTCATTCTTCGTAGTTGATCCCACAACTATGATCGACTATGGACATTTAGAATAATCTATATTATTCATGGATTAAACATGCTAATATAGAACACAACAAGTATTAATGAAAAGATTATATCCTATATATCAGCTTCAAAACAATAGTTGTTGTTTACTTTGTTCCAACATCCAAATACTAAATCCAAATCAGATCCAATCACTAAAATAACGAAGTCCTATAACTCTCGCATGACTCTCATGTTTAGCTTGTGGAAGGGGCTTCGTGAATGGGTCCGCCAAATTCTGATCTGTATGAATTTTGCGAATACTGATATCTCCTCTCTCAACTTCATCCCGTATGTAGTTGAATCTTCAGAGAATGTGCCTCGTCTTCTGATGTGACCTGGGTTCCTTAGCTTGCGCAATGGCACCCTCATTGTCACAGAAGATTTCTAGGGGAACCTGAATGGTAGGGACTACCCCTAGATCATCAATGAACTTCTTCATCCAGGCAGCTTCTTGTGCATCTTCTGAAGCAGCAATGTATTCTGACTCAGTAGTGGATTGTGCAACCACGCTTTGCTTGGAACTCTTCCAAGAAACAGCACCTCCATTCATAATGAAGACATACCCCGATTGTGATCGAGAATCATCTCGATCTGTTTGGAAGCTAGCATCGGTGTAACATTTTACACTATGATTTTCTTCCAAACCTCCATAAATGAGAAACATTTCTTTAGTTCTTCGCTAGTACTTAAGAATGTTCTTTACGGCTATCCAATGACCTTCTCCCGGATTCTGTTGGTATCTACTCGCCATGCTCAAAGCATACGATACATCCGGTCTCGTGCATAACATGGCATATATGATGGATCCAATTGCAGAAGTATATGGAATTCCATTCATTTTCTCTAGCTCAACCTTTGTGTTAGGGCATTGAGACATGCTCAAAATGGTGCCATTTGGCATTGGCAAGAAGCCTCTCTTAGAGTCTTGCCTCTTGAACCTCTTCAAGATCTTGTCAATATATGCACTTTGACTTAATCCTATAAGTCTCCTTGATCTATCTCTATAGATCTTTATTCCAAGAATATAGGCGGTTTCTCCTAAATCTTTCATTGAGAAACAATTACTAAGCCATGCCTTAACGCCTTTCAACGTTTGAATGTCATTCCCAGAGAGTAGTATGTCATCTACATACAACACTAGGAATGTCACAATGCTCCCACTAGCCTTCTTGTAAATACAAGGCTCATCCTCATTCTTAAGAAAACCAAACTCTTTGATTTTCTCATTAAAACTAAGGTTCTAGCTTCGAGATGCTTGCTTTAGTCCATAAATGGATCTTTTAAGCTTACACACTTTATTAGGATGCTTAGGATCGACAAAACCTTCAGGCTGAACCATATAGACATCTTCAAGTAAGTGTCCATTGAGGAAAGCCGTTTTGACATCCATTTTCCATATCTCATAGTCATAATATGCGGCTATGGCAAATAGTATTCTAATAGACTTAATCATTGCAACAGGTGAAAAGGTCTTGTCATAGTCAATACCATGAGTTTGAGTGAGTCCTTTTGCGACAAGTCTTGCTTTATAAGTGTGTAGATTTCCATCCATGTCAGTTTTCTTCTTGAAAACCCATTTACTCCCTATAGTCTTACTATTAGGAGGAAGATCAACCAAGTCCCATACTTGATTATCGTACATGGATTGCATCTCAGTGTTCATGGCTTCTTGCCATTTGTCAGATTCAGAATCTGATATAGCACTTTGGTAGTTGGTGGGTTCATCAGAATCAACCATAAAGCATTCGTCAATGAGAAATCCATATCTCTCTGGTTCTTGACGAATCCTACCAGATTTGAGAACACTTTGTGTTTCATTAAGTTCATGATCAACTATTTGTTCAGTTTCAACAACTTCTTGTTGAGAGCTAGTGCCAACCTCTGGTGCATTAGGTTGTGGTTCTTCTTCAAGTTCCACATGCCTCCTACTGGCCTCGTCCATCAGAAACTTGCTTTCTAAGAACTCAGCTTTCCGAGCAATAAAGATCCTATTCTCGGTGGGATTATAGAAATAATACCCTAAACAATCTTTAGGATATCTTATAAATATGCACTTAGTAGATCTGGGATCAAGTTTGTTAGAAGCTTCTTGTCTCACATAAGCTTCACATCCCCACACCCTTAGGTAAGATATGGATGGAACCTTTCCATGACAAATCTCATAAGGTGTCTTATCTACTTTCTTGGTTGGTTCCATATTCAAAATACGGGCAGCGGTAAGTAAGGCGTAACTCCAAAAGGAAATAGGGAGAGTACTTTTGCTCATCATAGAGCGAACCATATCTAATAGGGTTCGGTTCCTCCTCTCAAACACACCATTATGTTGTGGTGTTCTAGGTGGAGTCAGTTGTGAGATAATCCCATGACTCACTAGATGATTTATGAATTCATCACTTAGGTACTCGCCTCCTCTATCAGAACGAAGGACTTTAATGGTCTTGTTGAGTTGATTTTCAACTTCACTTTGAAACAACTTGAACATTTCAAATGCTTCATGCTTATGATTCATCAAATAAACATAACTATAACGACTGAAGTCGTCAGTGAAGGTGATGAAGTATCTGTCACCATATCTAGTCATGGTTTTGAAAGGACCGCACACATCCTTATGTATGATTCCTAACAAATCCTTAGCTCTTTCACTTGAACCAGAGAAAGGAACTTTAGTCATCTTGCCTTGTAAACAAGACTCGCATATATCAAATGAATCATGTTCATTTGCCTTCAAAATACCACTCTTTTGAAGTTGGGACATGCGTTTCTTGTTTATATGGCCAAGACGACAATGCCATAGATAAGAATCACTCAAATCATATTTGGGTCTTTTGGTGTTTGCATGGTATATAGAACTATTGTTTGGAGAACTATCTAGATTCACTTCATATATTCCATTTAAAGGCCTTGCCTCAAAATAAAGTATATCATCTTTGAATGCATGAATATAATCGTCCATAAAACGATAAGTAAATCCAGATTGTTTTAAACGAGCAACTGATATTATATTCCTAGTCAAACTAGGTACAAAACAAACATTGTTTAATTTCAAATACATGCCATTTGGTAAGATCAAATCAAAATCTCCAAGTGCTTGGACCGCAACTCTTGCTCCATTGCCCACGTGGAGTACCATCTCGCCTGTCCTCAGTTGCCTACTCTTTCTGAACCCCTGTAACGAATTACAAATGTGAGTTCCACACCCAGTATCAAATACCCAAGTGTTTGGTGAAGAAGTAAATAGGTATATCTCTATTATATAGATACCTGAAGGGCCTTTGCCGGCCTTCTTCTTCTTCAACTCTGCAAGGTAGGTAGGACAATTCCTCCTCCAATGGTCAGTGATGCCACACTCGAAGCATGCATCTTCTTTGGCCACCTTTGCCTTCTTCTTAAGGCTGTGAGGCTTGGGCAACTCCTTTGCCCTTGCCCTTACCCTTGCCCTTGGCGACCTTCGCCTTAGCCTTTGAGTTGTAGGGTTTAGATTTCTTGATTCCTCCCTCCCTTATCATGAGCACATGAGAGGCTCTCTTGGGGATATTCTTCTCAGCATTTTTGAGCATCGAATGCAACTCCGAGATAGACTTGTCCCAGCCATTCATGTTGTAGTTCATGATGAACGTGTCATACGACTTTGGCAGCGAGTTAAGGATCAAATCCATTGCCAAATCATTTGGATAAGGAGAACCAAGTCTCTCCAAATGGTCGATGTGACTCTTCATCCTTAGAACATGACTGCCCACGTCCTTGCCCTCCTTCAATTTACAACCATGTAACGCTCGAACAGTTTCAAAGCGTTCGGTTCTAGCTTGCTATTGGAACATTTCCTTCAGCTACGTAATCATGTCATATGCACTGTGATGTTCCAGATCCTTCTGAAGTTCTGGAATCATTGACGCGAGCATAAGACTAGATATCTCGATTGAATCATCAACATGTTTCAACCAAGCAGCGTAAGGAGCCCTAGGAGTGGCAGGTGGCTCATCAGGAATGGGAGTGTCAAGCACATACAACTTCTTCTCGGGTTTGAGAACAATTCTTAAATTCCGTTGCCAATCAAGGAAGTTAGTATGGTTTAACTTGTCCTTCTCAAGGATGTATCGTGTAACAACCCAAATTCTAGTGGGTTTTAGAGTTAGTGGTCAAAGTGGAATAAATGAAAGATAAGTAGAGGGACTGTTGTGCAATTTGTGAAAGATATTTAAGGACTCCAAAATTCTAGGGCAGCCTCCATTTCACAATTCAGTATTGGTGTGGTGTGTGTGTTTGGCGGCTCAAGGAAGAAAGGAGAAGAAGAAAAGAGAGAAGAAGGAAACTCTTGGAGAGGAATAAAGAAGTGAAAATCAAAGAAGAAGTCAACAAGGTAAACCTCTCCTAATTCCGTTTTCCTTGTTGATGTAGTTTTCCCCTCGTATTCAATCTGGATTTGTAAGTCTGAATGTAGAGATTCATTGAGTTTTCATCACTTTCTCCTTGGAAGTGGGTTTTGAGGGTTTTTGGCCTAGTAATCGATTTTAAGGGATTAAAGTGGGTTTAATTGGGTATTTGGGGTTAGTGAATGAACCCTTGAGGTTATCTAATCAAACTAATGGCAAAAATCGGGTTAATGATCACTTTTAATAAATCTGGGTTCGAACAGCCGTGTTTTCCGGACACCTGTTTTAGGTGGTGTCCGGATAGGTTGCAGGTGTCCGGGTAAGTGCCCCATGAGGGTGTCCGGGTGTTTCTTAGTATCCGGGTAGCTGAAGTCTCCGGATAAGCTTAGTGTCCGGGTAGTTTTGCCCGGATAAGTCTAGCGTCCGGACAAGTGTGGTATCCGGACAATTATGGTATCCGGACAAGTGTGGTATCCGGACAACTATGGTATCCGGACAAGTATGGTATCCGGACAGGTGTGTGTTGGACAGTAGGTCGAGCCATTTAATCTGATCTGAATCTAATGCCCCTAGGTGTTCGACTGGTTTAGCTGGGAGGAATTTAAGAAGCGCGTTCTACGATAATCAAAGGTGAGTTCCCTAACCCTTTTTCGGCGTAAAGTGTTAAACGTTTTCTTTACTGTTTATGGTTCTTAAAGCGCACAAAATGTTTATAACCGAAATGCATGTTTCTCACGAACGTACCTATTTATATCTAAAAGAAAGTTTGACATGATGAAATGTAAGGCATGCTTTGTAAGGTTTTATTACATGCTTTATGTAACGTATGTGCATGCTATGTGATGTTGGTCTGCACTGTGGGATCAGTGAGCCTCGGGATCCGATGATCCCTTGGTTATGGATGATGAGCCTATTGGTTGGAATTCGTTTCCTCCTAGGCGGGTATCGGGGAGTCAGCTTGGGCCCCGATACGAGAGGGTGAGAGGGGAGTCTGCTTGGGCCCCGATCGCGGATGTTTATGCGATTCCCCATACAGTGAAGTACATTATGTGATGAGTTACGATGTTATCATCTAAATGATTTTTACTGTTGATACATGTTGATTTCGGAGGGAATTCACTAGACCTTTTGGTCTAACCCTCGCTTTCAAAACTAAACCATTTTCAGGTAAGCATGTTAAGGGTTCTTCCAGTAAGAACTAGGAGGCGATAAGAAGGACTTGAAGCTTAGAGTAACTTCAAGTTTTGGCTATGATTACTATAGAATAGCTCTCGGCTATGGATTTAGAGACTTCCGCTGTCAATTTTGTTTAGTATGAATTATTGATGATGTAAAGACAAGGTGTTATGTAATCCGAATGCTTATTTATGGTTGTTTGCCTGCTATGAAATTTGGGTCGTTACAAATGGTATCAGAGCCTTAGTTTAAGGGATTTAGGTGACCATTCGGGCGTAAACTTAAACTGTAAGATGAGGAACACAGCCGAGACATAGGATTGCCTCTAGGAACGATCACTATAAATGCGCTTAGGAATAAGGTGCCAAGGACAAACGTGTAAGGTAAGTTTGGGATTACACCTGGCCAGTGTAACTACGAACTTACAGGTACATGTGCGTGCTTACAATACCTTACTTATAGCAAATTTGTTGTGTCACGTCTAGTAAGGATTAACTATCGGTTTCTTTCAGTTTAGCGCTATGGCTGGGAGAGCGTTGAGGAATAGGTCAGCAAGATCCTTGAGGGATAGACCGAGCTCCATTGTTTGGGGAAGTGTCGTGTAAGAGTCAGTATGATGTGATGTATGTAGACATCGTAGAGAAGAAACGTTGTAAAGAATGTTATGAGTCGTCTAGAGGTAGCTCTTCGTGGATTCGGAGAGGATGAATGCTTGAGTTTGAGTAAGACTCCAGTTTCGGGAGAGTCCTAGTTATGGAAACCATGGGATAGATCAGTTGGGAGGGTAAGATCGAACAGTGTCAAAACCTTGAAAGTATCAATGGAGTCTTGACTTTTAGTCTAGCTTTTCATTGGTAGGATAAATGGAATAAGGTACTTATAGTGAATTGAAAGCATGTAGAAGTAGAAGGTGAGACAGTCGATCAAAGCGAAAATAGCGTGACATGGTTGAGTAAGTGAGATGTGGAACACATGTACATCAAGTTAGTGCTTGACCGAGAGGGCGACCCTTGGTCGAAGGAAGAGTGTCAGGGATAAGTTGCGTGGGTAAAGCGGTTGACCTTGCTAGGGTGAGTAGCCTTCAATTGCAAGTAGAGTTTCATGCATAGCTTTCTTAAATATAACATGAAAATTTTCACGATTTAAATTAAATGTGTAAATATCAATTTTGATCGAAAAGGAGCCAGAATGTGCAAGCGTATGTTTAAAGAAAAGGTGATTTCATTCACATTGCACAATGAAATTTTGAGAATAACGATTGCAAAGTATTTCACACTTTTCATGATAAGTTAAATCATTACAAAAGGACGAGAAGACGTGTGCCAGCAAAACTTTTACAATCAAATGAATTTTAACCGATTGATATCATATAAAAGAGTGTGAGAACCGACTGGTTTACTTGGTGTCAGTAATTTATTTCGAAATTGTGCCGTATGAAAGGATTTTCATTCAACGTATTACTGCCGTAATAACATCGTCCGGAATTGAGTAAGATTAAGGTTCACGGAAAGATGCATGCAAACGATTCTCGAATCGTTGTGCAGGACGTTGAAGTTATAAGAGTGATGGGGTCATGTGTACCCAAGTGTTTTCCCAAACGTGGTTTATTTAAAATGATAAAATGTGTAAAAGGATTTATTTACTGTATTGTCATGCATGAAGGCTATGAACCTACTAGGTCGTAGAGTATTACGTCTTAAGCTAAGGAAGAACTCCGAGAGCGGAGAGGCGTTGGTCAAGTCAAGGGAGAACGTAAGTAGTTTTGGTATTTGTGTTTAAGGGGAAAGTTGGACCTTGGAAGAGTCGGGAATGGATTTTAGTGTCAGGTGTATGAGGGTCTGTACCTTTGCTCGGTAACTGAGAACACAGTTGCCGAGGGGCGATGGTGTCCGGAGGAAGGACTAGGAGTCATCAAGGTTTTGGTCTTAGCAACTCTTTATGAGTAGTGTTGTAAGGCAAGAATGAAAGGTCTACGGTGTGGGCCATGAGTTTCGAAGGGAGCTTGTAATATTGATGTTACATGAGTAAGTTTCGAAATAGGGGCGACGAATTATAAAGTTAACTATGATGTGTAGGGAGGAATAGGTCCCGTAAGGAACTCACGTTAAAGGATAGGATAAGGAAGTAGTTAAGAGTGTCTTTTGTTGTTGAAATCGGCAACGGTGTATGTTGGCCGAGGCCGAAGACTCAAACCAGATGAGTGTAAGTTGATAGAATATCTTGTAGAGGTGTTAAATTAGTAAGAGACTGTTGTTGTTGAATAGGCGTTCTATTTACGAGGCGAGGAGGGTCCGTAGGAGGACAAGGTGTGTAACACAAGCGAAGTGAGTGTAGACTATACCAGTCTGTAAGAAAATGTGTCGTGTCTAAGAAAGGACTCGGGTCATAAAAGAGCTAGTTAGGATGTTCGTGTTTGAGCTAAGTGTGAACTCGTGAGTCATAGTTCAACAAGTTGGGAGAGAACTAAATAGCGAGACAGACTCGATTGTAGTATACGGGAGAATATGAAGGAAAGTGTGAATTGTGTACGAATGACCATGAGAGACTTGGTCGGTAGTGTGATAATAGGAGTGGTGAATGTACGAATGAATAGTAGCGTCAATTGCCAAGATATCTGTGTCAGACGGTGATGTAGTAAGGCGATGTTAGAAAGATGAAGGATTAGAAGGAAGTCCTTTTGGGATTTCGGATAGAGTGTACGTTTTGCAATCCCAGTTGTTGAAGTACGTGGGTTGTAAGTAGGTGTGTATTTTGACTGTTATCGGAATGGAATGTCGGGGCAGAATTGGGTGATTGCCCATCTGTGAGACCAAGCTTTGTGGTTACGTATGTTGTTAAGTATATTCTTGAAGGCAGAGTAAGTTTAAAGAAGATGATGAATAGATTAGTCAAGTTGTAGTATAGTAGAGGAGACATCGTTAAAGAATGAAAACTGTTCCTTATACGTGAGGGAATGATCCTAGAAGAAAATAGTTGGAAATTTTGGTTATGTTTAAGGAATGACGTGATGATGATTGTGGGTCGGAGTAGTAGTATGATCGTTAGTTGATATGAAATGTCATGATAGAGGTATAAGCCTTTGGTTGGTTGATTTAAATTTTATAGATTTGTTAAGTAATGACGTTCATTTGTTATTACAGGATGTGTTACAATTTTTTGGGAAGTGTTATTGAGACTAACACACTGATTGTTAAAGAATTATTTAAGGTAAATCTAAGTAAGAAAGCCGGGATGACGGTATATATATATCTGTCTGATTTTATGATCATAGTGGTTAGTCGAAAGAATTGTGGAACCCGAGTTTCGGGGTGTTCTTGAATTAATAGATCCGTTTGTAATAGGAATCCAAGGGGGGTGGATTATTAGCGTGAATAGGGGACGTTACTAAGAAGCATATTTTGGGGTCATTGGAAGTTTTAAAGAGGATGAGGGTTATGTTAGTCAAAATGTGGTGGGATAGATGTGAATTGTTGCTTATGTGTGAAAGAAATGTATGATAAGGTAAAAGTTGGAGATTAAAGAATGGGTAGTAACGTCGAACACTGACACGGAGTTTTGACACCCCGTGGATCTAACCGCAAGTGTACGGTGTCGAATCAAGTAATAACGTACGGAAGTACGAGTATCGAATCCACGGGAACTAGGAACTAAATATCACAATTACTATAAGAACTATTAATTGAACTGTCGAAATTTGAGGATTGGTTTTATACTAGTTACTTGCAATAAACAAAATCAACACAAACACAAGACAAACAGAACAGCTTTAAAGACTTCGATAGAGAGAAAGTTGAGGGTTGGAAATCCTCAAGTTCTACACATGCAAATAATTGACTCAAAACAGTTACCAGTTAATCCTCTTAATGACTCCCAAATCTTTTAAAGATCACCGTTGCTTTCTTTCGAATAACAACGGATTTTATTCTGAAAAGGATAGGTTCAATCTCTCGATCTCACCCATGGATTTCAAAACACATTAAGTACTCGATTTATGTTAAATTGGCTAGATTTTATCTCTCGATAATAACCTAACGGTTTAAATGGGACTAAAGCTTACTTGGTATATCTCTATCACCTTTTTGGGCTTTAGGCATGCAATTCCTAAGTCTAAATAGCAGTTAATTCTCACGAACTTAATTGCTAATCAACAAATCAATTGTAAACTGGCCAAATTCACAAAAGCGTTAAGAACAAAATCACATGCTTCAATTAATAAGGAGAAACTGATAAAAGTTCAAATCAATTCGTTACATGCTTAAAAACCGAATTCATTCCAACCCCCAACACGAACCGGTTAGTTCATGTCGGTGGTGGATTCAAACATAAGAGAAAAGTATTCAAAAGTGAATGTAAACATGATCAAATGTAAAAGTGAAATCGTGGTAACAATTGATGAAAACTCCCTCTCGTGTTCGTCTCTTCGCTCGGTCTTGAATGTAATCGTGATCGGCTCTGTATCGTGACCTCGAGGACTTCGAAAAATCGCCCCGGAACTGCTCTCGATCGTCTGCCGTCCGAGTGATCTCGAATAATGACCTAAACCCGGAAAAATATAGCTGAAAATCATGAAACAGAAGGCTACGCGACTTGCTGCGCGACTTGCAAGTCGCGTGGCAAGTCGCGCGTGTTCCAGAATGTGTGCGGGTCGGTTTCTGGTTCGCGGGTCGGGTCCTGGTTCGGTCGCGGGTCTTGGGCTTGACTCGTGGGCTTCCGTTAGGCTTCATTTGGACTCGTTTTGGGCTCTTTGGGCTCTTTTTAGCTTCTTTTCTCGATGGTTACTGCTTTTTAAAGAACCTGCACATTCCAATAAATAAACCATAAAATTCCGCTTCTTTGCTTAAATACAAGACAATCTCATTGGTTTGAGAACCGAAAATAACGCTAAAAAGTGGCGTTATCAACAACCCCAAACCGAGCGTTGCTTGTCCCCAAGCAAATTAGCGATAAAACTGAGTAAAAGCATATATCAGTGAAATATAATAACTGCATAACTTCCAATCGGTCCCATGTGATGCACTGTTGATTTCCTATACCCGTGAATGCTTATCTCACTCTCACCTCATCCTTATTTTGTTTGATCTATGACCTTCCATTGTAAGTTGAACTCGTGACTGCTACGATCACATCAGGGTTAGACTAAGTCTGAACATACTAGGGAAAACATTTCGCCTCGACCCTACCTCACAGATACTCTCGTTTCGCTCTTGAACCTAGGTTATCGCTCGTGTTGTCATGTTTATGGAAGTTATGTACAATAATATTCGAAATATTCCATGACAACTCTAAAGAAAGACGCACAAATGTCCAAACTTTTGATCTCAGGAGGAATCAAATAGCAAGACAAGGAATATCGGTAAAGGTGGTCATAGACTCTAATCACGTTTTCCAGAAGATCATCCAGGTCTTTATAATGGTTGTAACGGGGCTAAGGTTAAGGCTAAGAAACGAAGGGTAAAAGGATCAAAAATCCTCGGCGTGTCAATCATTTGCCATTCCGAACTTCTCGTTGCTTCACATTTGCTCACTTGGTCCTTTTTCGTCATTATTGGAGTCGCTTTGACTCACTTATTATGCAGCTCTACTAACGGTATATATATATATATATTTTTTTTTGTTGGACTTCATTGGTCCTCTTTATTTGATTGGGGCATCATTGGCCCTCTTTTCTATTTCTTGACTGGCCTGATTTCTTTCTTTTCCGCTCTATCTCTCTAAGTTCATTACTTCTTCCGATTGACACACTTTCGGATTGGGTTGGCTAAGGGTTTAATGATGGGTTTAGAAAAGAAAAGGTGAGTGTTTGGCTGCAAAGGGCTATGGATACATACAAGGGTAAAAAGGGACGATAGCTAAAAATAGGCTTGACAAAACACACAATGCATGGAATCACGTCTTAAGGTCCACACGATATGGTCTACTATACCCTTACCTAATATCCCGATGTTCATCTTTGCTACTCAATGCAATAATGTAGTGAGATCATTCTACATTCACGACAAGGAATTCGAAAAAGTGTATATGAATTTAGTGTATAAATCCCTCGAAATGAAAAAACGTCTTTTAGGCTCAAAACTCACTATCGGGTGGTCTCCACTAATGTCCCTAGTCATGTCCTTTCCCGGTCCTTCCCTAACTTTCACGTCACTATCACAAGATTCTTCCCACAATGGTCGGTCTCAATCATTCAAAACAAAGATTTTAGCTACTTTGATCTAGACACTCAGAAGTGCAGGAAATCTACGTGCATAACTTGGGCCCGATTGGGCAACCCCAAACCTTACCCACATATTGTCCCCAATGTGCAAGTAAAGTCGTGGGTGATGCGACTCATTGTGTAGTTATTAAAAGAACAGGAAAGGCATTACATATATAGCATAAAAAGACTACCCAAATTTTCTAAAACTAGGCACCCCAAACCTAGGTCGTGGCCTAGGTTTGCCAAATAAAAGCCAAAAAGAAGCCAACCCCAAACCTCGGTAAAACCGAGGTTTGCACAGGGTCAAAAGCATTGAGTGTGTAGATGCGAAAGATGAGGCACCCCAAACCTAAGTGAAACTTAGGTTTGTTGCCTCTCGTTAAACTACTAAGGAATAAACATCATACACCACTCATTAAAAGCAAGGTTTAGAACGTACCTGTTTTGCCCGGTCGACTGAGATTCTCTTATAAGATTCGAGCACTTAGAGGGGATGGAGGGAGCACATGCGCACACAACAGAAATAAAAGCAAAAGAAAAAATGCAAGAAAAATTGAAACACACAGATGCAAGAAAGCAACCAAGATTTGCACGAAAAACGAACGAGAGCCAACAGGGGACTCCCGCGGTTTAGCCCGCGACTTGCAAGTCGTGTGGCAAACCGCGTAACTCTCTGTCTCAGAAAACCAACAGTGTGCCCCGCGGTTTGCAAACCGCGTGGCAAGTCGCGTATGTCCCTGTTCGTTTTTCGCTTTTTTCGATTTTTCGATTTTTCGATTTTTATGGTTTTTCGGGAATAAGAAACACACTCAAAATAGCGAATAATAAAGGAAAACAAACCTTGGTGGGTTGCCTCCCACCCAGCGCCTTATTTAAAGTCGTGGCACGACTGTGTGGTTTCAGCTTGGCTCTGCATCCGCGGAGTTGGATCGCCCACACCTGCGATTCTTCGCGGATTCTCTTACTTTTGGCCCTCCATGACCAGCTTCAGATCCTTCATCTCTTCCACTACTTCTTCTCTCTAGCAACTTGAATCTCACGTTCTCACCGCCAACTCGTAATGTGATCTCACCCTCTTCCATGTCGATTAAAGCTCTCCCGGTAGCTAGGAATGATCGTCCCAAGATCATCGGAACCTCCTCATCCTCATCTATATCTATCACCATGAAGTCTACCGGGAAGTAGAATTTACCAACCTTAATCAGCACGTCTTCGATCACCCCGTATGGATACCTTATCGATCTGTCTGCTAGCTTGAGCGTCATGAACGTTGGACTAACCTCGCCCAATCCAAGTTTCCTGAAAATAGAGAGGGGCATCAAATTAATACTAGCCCCTAAATCATACAAAACTTTATCAAATGAAAACTTCCCGATTTGGATAGGGATAGAAAAACTCCCTGGATCATTGAGCTTCTGGGGAAGCTTATTCTGGAAAATGGCGTTGCACTCTTCAGTGAGTGCAATGGTGGCCTGATGATCGATTGCCCTCTTCTTGGAAAGGATCTCTTTCATGAATTTCATGTAAGAGGGCATTTGGGTGAGAGCATCTGCGAATGGAATATTAATGGTTAGCTTTTTAAAGACATCAAGAAATTTAGCAAAATTAACCTGATCCTTATTCGCGTTCAGCCTGCTCGGGTAAGGCACTTGTGGGATTTCCGGCTTGACCGGCGGTGTCACGTCTTTCTTTTTCTCTTCACTTCTCATACGCTCTTCATCAGCCAATGCATCCATGTCACTGATCTTCACCTCATTCTCGGCTTCCTTTGCTGGCTCCTTGTTCAGCTCCTTGCCATCTCTCAGATAGAAGGCATTGCAATTCTCTTGATTCCTCTTTTCGGCCATACATGGAAATGCTCCGGGAGGTCGGGTTTGTAGGGCTTCAGAAATCTGCCCTACTTGCCTCTCGAGAATTTTGATTGCGGCCGTATTCTGCTCAGTTGCGGCTTTTACCGTATTCACCGTGCTCGCTAGCTCTCCGACCGTGCTGTCCATTTTTGACATGAACTTCATCATCATGTCTTCAAGGCCCGGCTTCTTCTCCCCGGATGATCCTTCATTTCTTTGCTGAAATCCTGGAGGACGATAAACATTATTAGTTTGAGAAAAGTTAGAAGAGTTAGAAAAATTACCTGATTGTGGTTGACCGGGCTGATTCCACGAAAGATTGGGATGCTTTTTCCACCCCTCGTTGTAAGTGTTCGAGAAAGGATCGTTTCTCGGTTGGTTCCGGTTCGCCACAAAATGGACTTGATCAGGTTCTTGAATACTGCTTGCTTGCAAATGGCTCGTAATCGCTGCTAATTGGGTTTTAATCTCCTTAAGCTCATCCGATTCCCGAACATTCGCTACTCGTGCAATGGATGATCGTGGAGTGGAGTAGCTATGTTCGGCAAGGTTCTCGATCAGCTCGACTGCTTCTTCATAGGTTTTGATCATGAGAGCTCCCCCCGCTGCAGCCGTAATATCGTTCTTGAATTGTGGGTGGAGGCCTCCAAAGAACGTTTGGATTATGACCCACCCATGAAGACCGTGATGTGGACACTTCTTCAACATGTCCTTATACCTCTCCCAAGCTTCGTATAACGTTTCCTGATCCCATTGCGCGAAGTGCGTAATGTCGGCCATTAACTGTGCGGTTCTTCCCGGTGGGAAGAATTTCTGGAGGAAAGCTGCCTTTAATTGTGCCCACGTGGTGATAAGGTCTGATGGTAGGCCTTCGATCCATATTTCAGCTCGACCTTTTAGTGAAAAACTGAACAGCCTCAGTTTGATTGCGTTCTCCTCCATCCCGTTGATCTTGAAGGTGCTGCAAATCCTCTCGAATGCGCGGAGATGTGCATGAGGATCTTCGGTCGGTGCTCCTCCAAACTGATTTTGCTGCACCATTACAATGGTGCTCGGCTTTATTTCGAAATAGTTGGCCGCATTGGTAGGCGGCTGAATACCTATGCGGGCCGCTGCCACATTCGGGTCGGCAAACGACCGCATAGGCACTCTCTCAGGAGGTGGTCTCTCATCACCCATCTTTAATTGTCGCTTAGCTTTGGTCTCTTGGCGTAGGCGACGAGCAGTTCTTTCAATTTCCGGATCAAAGTCTTCAATCTCTTTCACTCGAGTCGTCCTTGGCATAAACCAAGTGGTACCTGAAAAGAAAGAAAACAAAGTCAATAATCCAAAACTGAAAGTGGTGGAAAATAACAAGAAAAGAAAATGCCCAATCTAATAGCTCCTATAGATGGTAGTGCTATTAATTACAACTAGTTCCCCGGCAACGGCGCCAAAAACTTGACACGGAGTTTTGACACCCCGTGGATCTAACCGCAAGTGTACGGTGTCGAATCAAGTAATAACGTACGGAAGTACGAGTATCGAATCCACGGGAACTAGGAACTAAATATCACAATTACTATAAGAACTATTAATTGAACTGTCGAAATTTGAGGATTGGTTTTATACTAGTTACTTGCAATAAACAAAATCAACCCAAACACAAGACAAACAGAACATCTTTAAAGACTTCGATAGAGAGAAAGTTGAGGGTTGGAAATCCTCAAGTTCTACACATGCAAATAATTGACTCAAAACAGTTACCAGTTAATCCTCTTAATGACTCCCAAATCTTTTAAAGATCACCGTTGCTTTCTTTCGAATAACAACGGATTTTATTCTGAAAAGGATAGGTTCAATCTCTCGATAATAACCTAACGGTTTAAATGGGACTAAATCTTACTTGGTATATCTCTATCACCTTTTTTGGCTTTAGGCATGCAATTCCTAAGTCTAAATAGCAGTTAATTCTCACGAACTTAATTGCTAATCAACAAATCAATTGTAAACTGGCCAAATTCACAAAAGCGTTAAGAACAAAATCACATGCTTCAATTAATAAGGAGAAACTGATAAAAGTTCAAATCAATTCGTTACATGCTTAAAAACCGAATTCATTCCAACCCCCAACACGAACCGGTTAGTTCATGTCGGTGGTGGATTCAAACATAAGAGAAAAGTATTCAAAAGTGAATGTAAACATGATCAAATGTAAAAGTGAAATCGTGGTAACAATTGATGAAAACTCCCTCTCGTGTTCGTCTCTTCGCTCGGTCTTGAATGTAATCGTGATCGGCTCTGTATCGTGACCTCGAGGACTTCGAAAAATCGCCCAAAATCGCCCCGGAACTGCTCTCGATCGTCTGTCGTCCGAGTGATCTCGAATAATGACCTAAACCCGGAAAAATATAGCTGGAAATCGTGAAACAGAAGGCTACGCGACTTGCTGCGCGACTTGCAAGTCGCGTGGCAAGTCGCGCGTGTTCCAGAATGTGTGCGGGTCGGTTTCTGGTTCGCGGGTCGGTTTCTGGTTCGCGGGTCGGGTCCTGGTTCGGTCGCGGGTCTTGGGCTTGACTCGTGGGCTTCCGTTAGGCTTCGTTTGGACTCGTTTTTGGCTCTTTGGGCTCTTTTTAGCTTCTTTTCTCGATGGTTACTGCTTTTTAAAGAACCTGCACATTCCACTAAATAAACCATAAAATTCCGCTTCTTTGCTTAAATACAAGCCAATCTCATTGGTTTGAGAACCGAAAATAACGCTAAAAAGTGGCGTTATCAAACACTGGTCTAGTTTCAAGACGGCTTGGTTGAATGCCTTAAGATAAGATCTTGGTGCAACTGTTTGGTTATGTGAGTATCGAGAAAGCGACACCAGCATGTGGAAAGGTCGGGAGAGAGGGGCAAATAATGCTCGATGGGCAATGCTCCACGCTAACGTGGGGAGGTGAAGATAGTATGTCGGAATAAGTGAGTAAGTTGGAAGTAGTAAACCGGACGGTGATGCCGAAAGGTGCAGTGTTGTGTAGATTGTCATTGATAAGCGTGCGAACCGTTGGAAAGAGTATTGAGGAAGGGAATTGTGTTTGATTTTGTACAAGAAAGAAGTGGATGAGACAACTGAATGAGTTAAGCTAGTGACTTTGTGAGAAATGTTTAAACGATTTGGTCGTGCAGTGTTTAAGCTAGTAAGAATAGTATGGGGTGACCATGGTTATTCCTCCCAGTTGTGTGAGGGTAACCGGAGCTATGTTTTATGACCGAACGAGCGTGGTAATCAGCGAGGATTTGATGTGTTTCAGGATAAGTTTAATGCGAGTAGGTGAACACTTCAACGTTAGGTTCGGAGGTTCCTACCCTTGGTTACGTACAAGGATGGAGTGGTGAAGTAGTGAGGATGTGAGAAATGGTTGATGAGCTGTGGTCGAGGTGGTCGGGAAAAAGGAAATGTTTCCGGCCTAGGCGATTGTTGGATTGGGAGAAGTGATCTAGGATTGCTTGTATTTCGATGAAGGAACTCTAGGTTGTGAGTTGTCGGGACGTTCAGGTTTGGAGTTGTGTCAAGCAGTCAAGCGTGTGTCTGTCTCTTGGTAAATGAATCTCGTGTTGTGGCAGAGGATTTAGCCAGGTTCCTCCTTAAAGGAAGTGTTGATGCATGAGAAGCCTTAGTAAATCTTCTATAGTCAAGATCGATCGAGTAGGAACAGTAGCCTACGAGTTAGAGTACCGTAAGAACTAAAGGAAATGCACCCAAGGTTCCATGTTTCGAGTTTAATGAGGGGGTTGACTGAGTCAGATATAGCTTTACTTTGGGAAGTGTCGGTTTTGATGTGGGCAAGATACCCGCATCTTTTCCAATGAGGAATTCCGGGGATGGAATTCTTTTAAGGGGGGAGTGTTGTAACAACCCAAATTCTAGTGGGTTTTAGAGTTAGTGGTCAAAGTGGAATAAATGAAAGATAAGTAGAGGGACTGTTGTGCAATTTGTGAAAGATATTTAAGGACTCCAAAATTCTAGGGCAGCCTCCATTTCACAATTCAGTATTGGTGTGGTGTGTGTGTTTGGCGGCTCAAGGAAGAAAGGAGAAGAAGAAAAGAGAGAAGAAGGAAACTCTTGGAGAGGAATCAAGAAGTGAAAATCAAAGAAGAAGTCAACAAGGTAAACCTCTCCTAATTCCGTTTTCCTTGTTGATGTAGTTTTCCCCTCGTATTCAATCTGGATTTGTAAGTCTGAATGTAGAGATTCATTGAGTTTTCATCACTTTCTCCTTGGAAGTGGGTTTTGAGGGTTTTTGGCCTAGTAATCGATTTTAAGGGATTAAAGTGGGTTTAATTGGGTATTTGGGGTTAGTGAATGAACCCTTGAGGTTATCTAATCAAACTAATGGCAAAAATCGGGTTAATGATCACTTTTAATAAATCTGGGTTCGAACAGCCGTGTTTTCCGGACACCTGTTTTAGGTGGTGTCCGGATAGGTTGCAGGTGTCCGGGTAAGTGCCCCATGAGGGTGTCCGGGTGTTTCTTAGTATCCGGGTAGCTGAAGTCTTCGGATAAGCTTAGTGTCCGGGTAGTTTTGCCCGGATAAGTCTAGCGTCCGGACAAGTGTGGTATTCGGACAAGTGTGGTATCCGGACAAGTGTGGTATCCGGACAAGTATGGTATCCGGACAAGTATGGTATCCGGACAAGTGTGAGTTGGACAGTAGGTCGAGCCATTTAATCTGATCCGAATCTAATGCCCCTAGGTGTTCGACTGGTTTAGCTGGGAGGAATTTAAGAAGCGCGTTCTACAATAATCAAAGGTTAGTTCCCTAACCCTTTTTCGGCGTAAAGTGTTAAACGTTTTCTTTATTGTTTATGGTTCTTAAAGCGCACGAAATGTTTATAACCGAAATGCATGTTTCTCACGAACGTACCTATTTATATCTAAAAGAAAGTTTGACATGATGAAATGTAAGGCATGCTTTGTAAGGTTTTATTACATGCTTTATGTAACGTATGTGCATGCTATGTGATGTTGGTCTGCACTGTGGGATCAGTGAGCCTCGGGATCCGATGATCCCTTGGTTATGGATGATGAGCCTATTGTTTGGAATTCGTTTCCTCCTAGGCGGGTATCGGGGAGTCTGCTTGGGCCCCGATACGAGAGGGCGAGAGGGGAGTCTGCTTGGGCCCCGATCGCGGATGTTTATGCGATTCCCCATACAGTGCAGTACCTTATGTGATGAGTTACGATGTTATCATCTAAATGATTTTTACTGTTGATACATGTTGTTTTCGGAGGGAATTCACTAGACCTTTTGGTCTAACCCTCGCTTTCAAAACTAAACCATTTTCAGGTAAGCATGTTAAGGGTTCTTCCAGTAAGAACTAGGAGGCGATAAGAAGGACTTGAAGCTTAGAGTAACTTCAAGTTTTGGCTATGATTACTATAGAATAGCTCTCGGCTGTGGATTTAGAGACTTCCGCTGTCAATTTTGTTTAGTATGAATTATTGATGATGTAAAGACAAGGTGTTATGTAATCCGAATGCTTATTTATGGTTGTTTGCCTGCTATGAAATTTGGGTCGTTACATATCGAAGGTAATTGGTATGATGGGTATTTGCACTTCGCGACATCTACAAAATTTAACAAAGTTCATTTAGTATTTTCGATGTTTAACTCTTTAATAATTAATACCCTTTATGTTCCAAAAACATTAATTACTTAAAGTCTAGGATCCAAGTTGTAAAACAAATAAACGGTTAGGTATCCTTTTTCCCGTCTATTTAATTCAATAAGGTAGGTAACGTTTACCATTTACATCAAATGTAAATCCTAGCAGTATGGGATCCTTAACAACATTTGTTAATTGGCATGTTTGATCACATCTATGCCTCGGGTCTCTAATGCTTATGTAACTTTTTTCACAAAGATTCCCGATCAAGTCATCCAATTTGAAAAACTTGTGGAATCGGCCCATAACTAGTTATTGGAATAGCGAATACCACCTCGGCCATCAAAAGACAACCCAAGCGGTTAGGTAACCTTTTTCCCACAAGTACCATACAAATGACGTGCGAGTGTTTCTTCAAAAGGACGGCATAGACTTGCGTTTAAAAAGGGATTTTTATATGTTTTATAATTCTAGCTTTAAAAACATATTGTATCATGTATATTGCATGCATCCAATATCACATGGTACCTTTTATTGAAAAATCATATTTTTCTTTTATTGTTTCTTTAAGTTCAAAATAAAATCTCCATTTTATTAACTATTTCGTTGCGGTCAATTTTAAACTAATATCCTATATTAATGTTCGAGTTTGAGCGCATTAGAACCAATTTTAGTCTTTTAGTAAAACAACCTTTTATTATTTAGACATGGAGTTTGGATGAGTTTTAAAATCACAATTTTAACTCATTTTACCATTTCAAAAATTTTAAGAGTTTTTAGAATAAATCTCCTTTTATTTTAAAAACTCAATTTTATCATTTTACATTAAAATGTTATTTTTGAAAAGCCAAACTCCAAAAGATGATTTACTTTTATGTTCAAAATATTATCTAGCATGCAAAATCCTATTTCAACCACACATGATAATATCAACATAAACATTCAACAACATTATGTAAAAGTGTATAAACCAAGTTAAATTTTTTAGTGACAATTATTGTGAACCAAACAAGAATGTCAAATCCATTCCTAAGGGACAAAGGACCAAACTCCAAATGATGTCTTCGAGCTCCAACTTGCTAAAGCAACCATTTCATGCAAGATCTTCTAGGAACTCCATGGTGTGTGTGTTTGCTCCTTGAAAGCCGAGAGGTGGAACCACCACCAAAACCAAGAGCACCAAGAGCATCTTCAAATGGTCTTCATTCTTCAAACTTGTTACATTTTTATATAAATAAACTAATCTAACATTAATCTATCATATACAAAAATAACAAAATGAAAGAATGTCAGGATCGATTCTTAACAAGAATTAAACTTCTTAGAAACAAAATTTAGAGAATCTTGCGGAATAGAACTCTAAATCAATTAAAGAACAATCAATAGAATTCAACACACTGTATATATCAAACTGTATTACTCACAAGCTTTACACCAAACCTCAATCTTGATGAACAAATCTCACCAAGACGACTTCTACTTCTCTAGAAATAGGATCTACGATCTTGAGGTTAATTCTCTCTTGAATGGCTAAACAAACTTTTTGAACAACTGTTCTCTCTATCGTGTATCTTCTATATATTGTCTAATAGCTATCTATCAATACTATTTATACAAAAGTAATTACAAGATAACTATCAAAAGTAAATTGATCTTCTGAATCTTCGTTAAACATATCTTGATCAATTCCTTCTTTATCTCCAAAAGTATCGCATGCCAAACTTATCAAGTCAGCAGTATTAACAATGACTTAGCTCAGCAGCATTAACGAACCTTCAGCAGTATTAACCTTCACAGTCTTCTAGCAGTAGTATCTCAGCTCAGTAGTACTAACCATGTCTAGCAGTAGTAATTTGGTCTAGCAGTACTAACCGTGTCTAGCAGTAGTAACTTCGTCTAGCAGTAGTAACCTTGTCTAGCAGTAGTAACTTCGTCTAGCAGTAGTAACCTTGACTAGCAGTAGTAACGAAGAACTGGCAGTAGTAAAATTGTCTTGGCAGTACTAACCATACTTAGCATATCTTCAGTTCCCAACAATCTCCCCCTAACTTGACTTTTAGGAAAAGAAGTCAAGTTCTTCAGATGATGCTACCAAAACTTAGTCATCATATAAGCATAGATCAGGACTTACACCTAGACTCTGATTTAGAATCCTTTTTACCAAGAATCTTCCCATAGCAGAATCTTTGTTGCAGACCAATTTTACATGTAACATCCCTTTCAGTCTTTTCATGCAGTGTTTGTAGATTTCATCCACCAGATAATACTCCTGATATGTGTTGTCAATTGATATAACATACACTCCACAATTTTCATAGAGCATCCAGTTGGTTACTGCTTGAAAAGGTCTTGCTGTTATGTGCTGAACTACTTCTGGTCTGAACATTAGGCATAGGTATTCTAACACCATCTTTGTGATAGACATACCTCTTTCTGTCAACATGTTACCATAGATCTGCATGCCTACTTTGAACATCTCTTCCAAGTCAGATTTTGAGCATCTTCTTATAAATTGTCCCCATGTTCTGTAGACTTCAAACTGCCCATCAGCTCTCTTGAGTCTGATATACTCCTTTCTCTCATCTATCAAAGTATCCCAGTGACTGATTTCAGGAGGTTTTGAATCTAATGGAGTCACTTTGATTGGTTCAGTATCAACCATAGTGATGTACAAGTCACATTGTTCATTGCTAAGTGATTGTGCCTTACTGGATTGACCTGTCTTACTATCTCCTTGTCCTTCATCCTTGGCAACTTCTTCCTTTTCTTTCTCTTCTACCACTGGTTTCTCAACAGGTTCTACCTTTTGCTTCTTTACAAACTTCTTTTTAATAGCCACAGACTTTGTTCTCTTTCTGCTGAAAACCATCTTTGCATCCTTAGTTTCTTCCTGTTTCTTGGCAGTTGGAGGTGTATCATGTTTGGCTTTGATTAAAGCCTCTGCAACCTCCACTTCTTCTACTGTAAGCTTCTCTGTTACTGTTTCTGCTTTCTTTGTAGATTGAGCAGCATTAACTGTTTCTGCTGCTTGTTTAGAGTCAGCAGCATTAACAGTTTCTGCTGCTACTTCAGTTTCAGGCTCTTCAGCAGCATTAACTGTTTCTGCTGCTTGTTCAAACTCAGCAGCATTAACAGTTTCTGCTGCTGTGGTTTCTGCTGCTGTTGTAGTTTCTGCTTCTTTAACAAGCTCTTCCACCTTTTCTGTCTCCCCCTTATTCTGTGTACTGGACTCCCCCTTAAACTGTGCATTATCAATTTCCATCTCAGTCTCCATCTGAACTGTCTCCCCCTCAACTTGTGGACCCTTCATATTCAGTTCTGCTTCTGATTCTGACTCTGACTCCCCCTTTTTGGGAGCATCATCAGTTGGAATTCTTCTTCTCAGCACAAATCTTGCCTTTTTCTTTCTGTGCAACAACTTGGTGACCATCTTCTTGAGCTTCTCAATTTGAGACTGTTGGTAGGTGACCACAGTCTTCAGTTGCTCAATCTCCTTCTTCTGTTCCATAACATCCAAGTTGACATTTCCAATGGTTTCCATCAATTCAACATAGTTATATCTATCCTCACCTTGTTTAGAAGTGTTTACCTTCTTTACAGGATCACTGGAAGTAGCCATCAATTCCTCTTTGTTATGTCTATCCTCACCCTTTTTAGAAGTTTTTACCTTCTTTAAGGGATCCTTGGAAGTTTTAGCAGAAGCCTTCTGCCTAGCAGAAGCACTAACTGCCCCCTTGGTTTCTTGGCACCTGGGTCCTCCTAATGATTTCTCATTTAGAGTTGCCATGGGGAAGGTCTTATTTATGTTACCACTGTCCTTCTCTGTGCTAGCAGAAGTAGTGGCAGCCTTAGCACCCATATGCTCATCCTTCTCCTTAGAGAGCACCTTCTTGGGGTTGGGAGACACCCCTGTGGTTTCCCTGTTGATATTCTCAATTGGAGAATGCTCCAACTGAGGGCTTAAAGGCTTAGGGCTCTAAGTAGGTACATCAAGGGAAGGAACCTTGTGCACCTTTCTTCTTTGAAACTTGTTGGATAACACAGGAGTGGGCTTTTGAAGTATGTGCTGAGGGATATTTATAGTGAGTGAAGGTAGGGGTTGGCCATCAGTGGGATGATCTAATGAGGGCCTTGATCCTGATGCCATACCTTCAGAGGGGTGGGACACAACCATCATTGTAGAGAACAATGGTGTGTCAACTCCTTCCGAGTCCCTAGGAAGTCTTTTCATATTTGAAAAAACCTTCCCTTTAGGGGATTTGGGTACATATACCTCAGTAAACTGAGGTAAGTCCATCAATTCCTTGTTAATAACTTCTTGCACAAACCTTGGATACATGTAAAAGCTCTTTTTGGATTCCAAGTTTGATACAAGATCATTAAAGATCATAGCTGAAAAATTGTACTTTCTGGCAGTGGATAAGCAGACCAAGGCATATGCAATGGGACTGCTGAACTCACTCCATCAAGTAGTTTTCTTGGAAATACAGTGCATCAGGGTATGAACAAGAAATCTCCATTGGTTGAAAAATTTTGACTTGTAGAATTTAAAAACACCAATGGGACCTTCATACCCCATTCTTTGTAAAGTCGAATATAGGTCATCAGAAGATAGAGAGGTTATACCTGAGGCATCATCCAAGTGAAGAGAGATGCGAATAACCTCCTCTGTGACTTTCAAGGGTTTATCACAAACCCTTGTTCGAATGGTTTTCTGCCCTTCTTCGAAACTAACAGTGGCATTCTCCCAAAATTGCGTCTGATGTTCGATATAGATGGTTGGGCTCACCGTTAGGGCATGGGAGATGTGCGAGGATTTAAGAAAATCGACGATATCGTGGAATCCCGCAGCTTGTTTCGGCTTCTGAAGCATGGCAATTTCATTGTGCTCATCAACAAACTCCATGATTCCTGAGGATTCTTGAAAGAAAAACACAAAGATTCTGGGGAGAATAGGTTAGAACGAGAGAGAAGAAGTTAATGCGAAGAGTCGTTATGAACTTTGGCGGGCAAACAGGGGTATTTATATGCCCTAGATTATCAAAAGCAGTATTAACGACATAGGCAGTACTAACTGCACAAGCAATATTAACTACTAGAACACAGGCAGTAGTAACTCTGCACTAGCAGTAGTAACGCTGCACAGGCAGTAGTAACTACACTTGCACTTTTCTGCACTTGGTAATCTGAGGGAAACAGAGGATCCTGAGAAAGAAAGTTAGTAGCACCAAATATATGAAGAAATACAGGTATAAAAACAGAAAGTCATAAATTTATTCTAGGTTGATCATGCCCACACTTGTTACCAAAAAGGTGAATCTACCCACATCAAAAGCTTTTGTGAATAGATCAGCAAACTGGTCATTTGTATGAACTTTAGCAACCTGAATTAATTTCTTTTCATTGCAATCTCTTATAAAGTGATACCTTATCTCTATATGCTTTGTTTTTTAGTGTTTGACTGGATTATTAACAATGCTAATAGCACTGTTGTTATCAATGAAGATTGGAGTGTGAAGAAATGTTACCCCATAGTCCAACATCTGATTCTGAATCCATAGAACCTGAGAGCAGCAGCTTGCAGCAGCTATGTACTCAGCCTCTGTGGTAGATAAGGACACTGTGGTTTGTTTCTTACACTGCCAAGATACTAGTCTTGTACCCAAAAACTGACATCCACCTGAAGTAGACTTCCTATCCATGTTGGCTCCACCCAAATCACTATCTGAATATGCAAGCAAGTCAAAAGAGGATTCATGAGGATACCAGAGACCTAATCTAGGTTGCCCTTTTAAGTATCTGAATATTCTCTTGACAGCATGAAGGTGTGATTGCTTAGGAGAAACCTGAAATCTGGCACAAACACAGACTGAAAACATAATATCTGGTCTAGAGGCTGTGAGATACATGAGAGATCCAATCATTGATCTGTAATGATGGACATCCACATCCTCCCCCTCAAGATCTGCAGTGATCTGTTTATGTGTTTCCATTGGAGTGCTTGCTGGCTTTGAGTCTGATAAACCAAACTTGTCCAGGATGTCTTTCACATACTTGGATTGGCTAATAAAAATCCCATCTTTCCTCTGTTTTACCTGAAGCCCAAGAAAGAATGTAAGTTCTCCCATGGAACTCATCTTGAAGCTTTTGTGCATCAATTCTTCAAACTCTTTACACATTTGATCATTGGTGGATCCAAAGATGATGTCATCCACATAGATCTGAACAAGTAAAGTACCTCTCTTTCTCCTCTTGATAAACAGGGTCTTGTCAATTATTCCTCTTTCAAAGTCATTTTTCAAGAGATAGGTAGACAGAGTGTCATACCATGCTCTTGGGGCTTGATGCAAACCATAGAGAGCCTTCTTCAGCTTGTATACTCTGTCAGGGTGCAATGGATTCTCAAATCCAGGGGGTTGACAGACATATACTTCTTCCTCAATACTTCCATACAGAAATGCACTTTTGACATCCATTTGGTACACTTTGAACTTCATGTATGAGGCATAGGCTAGAAATAACCTGATTGCTTCAATCCTTGCCACAGGAGCAAAGACTTCCTCATAATCTATTCCTTCTTCCTGAGTGTACCCTTGAGCAACCAGTCTAGCTTTGTTTCTGATCACAATCCCTCTGTCATCCTTCTTGTTCCTAAAAATCCACTTGGTGCCAATTGCTCTATGACCTTTTGGAAGGTCTACCAAGTCCCAAACATCCTGTAATTTGAACTGTAGCAGCTCCTCTTGCATTGCCTCTATCCAGCTTGGGTCTTTCATAGCATCATAAGCCTTTTTGGGCTCAATCTGGGACAGAAAGCAAGTAAGAACAGTGTTAACTGTATTTTGCTGCTCTTGCAACTCTTGGAGTCTGCTTTGCTTTCTAGTCATCATGGGAGATGCAATATCTCCAATCACCAACTCAGGAGGATGATTTTTCTGAGTTCTTGTTGGATGACCAGCTTCCTCTTGTATGTTCTCATCCAGATTTGACTCATTTAATTCTGGATTTGTTTCTGCTTCTTCAGTCACCTCAGATTCTCTGGAATTTGGACCTGAAGACTGATTTTCCTCTGCTCTCCTCTCTTCTTCATTCTGAATAGGTTCAGTCTCCTCTTGGTGTTCACAGAATTCAACAGGATCAATGGAAGGGATTGGAAATATCACAGATTGAATTCTGTGTTCTGATGTTGGTGTATCCCTTTGTCCTGCATATACATCACTACTGAAACCCAAAGAATTAGTGAGTGAATCAATGTCAAATAGCCAATTAGGACCTGAACCAATAGGATTTGGTGTGTTCTCATTGCATTTGACATTGTCACTTTCTTCAATTATTCTAGAAGAGGTATTAAAAACTCTGTAGGCCTTACTTTGAGATGAATACCCAACAAGAAAACCATCATCTGCTTTGCTATCAAACTTGCCTAAGTGAGATTTGGTATTGAGAATAGTACAAGGACATCCAAATGGTTTGAAAAATCCAATATATGGTTTCCTTTTATGGAAAAGCTCATAAGGTGTCTTGTTTTTAGGCTTTACAACTAAAACTCTGTTTTGAACATAGCAGGCAGTATTAACTGCTTCTGCCCAAAAAGTAATTGGTAACTTTGAATCAGCTAACAGAGATCTAGCAGCCTCAATCAATGTCCTATTCCTTCTCTCAGCAACACCATTTTGTTGTGGAGTCCTAGGAGCACTGTATTGTCTCTCAATTCCTTTTTCTTCACAAAAGGTGTTTAGATCAAAAATTTTAAACTCAGTTCCATTATCTGATCTAATGACTTTCACTCTTTGATTTGATTGGTTTTCAATTTTGAGAATAAAAGATTTGATCAGTCCACTTGTCTCATCTTTAGTTCTCAGAAAATATACCCAAGTAAATCTAGAATAATCATCAACAATAACTAAGCAGTATGATTTCTTGCCAATACTCATCACATTGGTAGGACCAAACAGATCCATATGTAACAGTTGAAGAGGATTTGAGATAGTGTTTATCTCTTTGGTCTTATGAGAAGTTTTGTGTTGTTTGCCTTTGAGACAAGCAACACAATGATCATCACATGAATAGACTTTGGATGGCAAACCCCTTACAAGGTTATTCTTAACAAGTTTATTCATTGTTTTAAAGTTCATGTGACACATCCTTCTGTGCCAAAGTGATGATTCATCCAAAGAAGCTTTTGAAACTAAACAATTTAGGGATGAATCAGATGATACACTTTCCAAATCTAAACAATAAACATTATCCTTCCTAGGAGTTCTCAGAAGTATCATGTTTTCATCAACCACTTTGTATCCAGGAGCAAGGATAATACATTCAGAATCAGTAAACAATATGCTATGCTTCTTGTCACAAACCTGTGATACACTTAACAGGTTGTATCTCAATTGTTCAACATAGTACACATCTTCAAAGGTCATCTTACCCTTTGAAACATCACCCTGACCACTTATCTTTCCACCAGCAGGATTATCCCCAAATGCAACATGTCCTCCATCAATCTTTTTGAAATTTTTGAGGCAGGCCATGTTACCTGTCATGTGCCTGGAGCAACCACTATCAACATGCCAAATGCTCTTCCCCTTGAGCTGTTGGTTGCCCTGCACATCAAGATAAATCAGTTAGTTTTATTGGGAACCCAAGCCGAAGTGGTCTTGGGTCTCCCTTGCTCATCAAAGTACTTGCACTTGGTTTTGATGAGATTTTCAAATTTAGGTACTGCAGTACTGGAGTACTTTGTCAAAATTATTGGTGTAGCAGCACTAGCAGCAGTATTAACCTCAGAAGTACTAACAGTGCTAGCAGTACTAATACTGGGAGCAGCAGTATTGTTAGCAGCAGTATCAGCAGTACTAACAGAGGTAGCAGTATTAACAGAGTTAACACTGCTAGAAGCAGTATTAACAGAGTTAATACTGCTAGAAGCAGTACTATCTGAAGAAGAAGCACTAAAAGTATTAGCAGCACTAACATTGGACTGATTACTAGCAGTATTAACACTGCTAGCAGCACTAACTTTGGAATGATTACTAGCAGTATTAACACTGCTAGCAGCACTAACTTTTGAAGCAGTACTAACAGTGTTAGCAGTACTAACACTGCTAGCAGCAGTATTGTTTTTAGTGCCTTTTGGAACCCACATAGTACCACATTCCTTTTCAGTCGTTTTCTTTATGTGGCTTTTGGGTTTATCTTGTTTCTTTGCCACATTTTTCTTTGCAGACTTTTTATAGCCACCATTCTTTCTGTAACCACCAGGTTTTTGAAAATATCTTTGAGCATTAAACCTTTGGTTAACAGGATTGAAATAACAGTGTTTGGCTAAATGATTTAGCTTACCACAGATGAAACAAGGTTTTGGCCTGTTAATTCTGTTCAGATCAACTCCTTGTCTCATAGCCCACTGGTTATTCCAGTTCCTTTGATTACCCCTTTTGTTATCATGTTTTTGGGGCTTAAGCTCTTGAGATTTCTTACAAGAACAATGTTTACAGGTATTGGGAGCCACAACTGTGGTCTGTGTGTAATGGACTCCCTTTTCCTTTTCAGTCCTTTTGATCTCATTGTTCTTTCCCCAAGGATTTCCATCTTTCTCATTGGTCACAATTTCATTGTCTAAGGGAACCTTACTACTAACACTCTTGTTCTTCTTAGATTCTTCCTTCTCTGTTTTATCCTTAACTACTACTTCTTTTTCACAAGGATCTATATTAATCTTTAATTCAGGATCCTTCCTATCCTTGGTCTCTAACAAATCAGACTTAGGAGGTATGTAGTTATTATTGTAGGGTGGAGGTGTGGCATTGTACCCTATCCCTACTTTCATCTTGTCATGGATTTGAGCCTTAATGATGGTATCCATGGTTTTAGAAGCACAGGTAAACTTTTCAACATCAAGTTTAACCTTCTTAAGCTCTTCTTTTAATTTCTCATTCTCCTCCCCAGACACTTTCAGCTTAATCTCATACTCATTCTTCTCCCACTTCCAATAGTTAGTATCATAGTGGTGTTGAAGTTCATTAGCTTGAAAAGCTCTAATCTGTTCCTCAAACCTTTCTACAATCCTAACATAATCTTTCACATCTTTCTCTAGCCTCTTAAGGTTATCACACATACCCTGATTGTGATCCCTATATCTTTTAACAGCATCAATGCAAGCTTGAGAACAGAGTTTAGATTGTACCTCCGTGGGAATATCAGATACTTCTGCCATAAGAGCTTGATTCTGACAGGCTTCCTCAGCTTGATCACTCCAATCAAAGGTAAAGTTTGATTCAATAGAATTTTCCATAATGATTGTAGAATTCTAAGAAACACTTGCTCTGATACCACTTGTCAGGATCGATTCTTAACAAGAATTAAACTTCTTAGAAACAAAATTTAGAGAATCTTGCGGAATAGAACTCTAAATCAATTAAAGAACAATCAATAGAATTCAACACACTGTATATATCAAACTGTATTACTCACAAGCTTTACACCAAACCTCAATCTTGATGAACAAATCTCACCAAGACGACTTCTACTTCTCTAGAAATAGGATCTACGATCTTGAGGTTAATTCTCTCTTGAATGGCTAAACAAACTTTTTGAATAACTGTTCTCTCTATCGTGTATCTTCTATATATTGTCTAATAGCTATCTATCAATACTATTTATACAAAAGTAATTACAAGATAACTATCAAAAGTAAATTGATCTTCTGAATCTTCGTTAAACATATCTTGATCAATTCCTTCTTTATCTCCAAAAGTATCGCATGCCAAACTTATCAAGTCAGCAGTATTAACAATGACTTAGCTCAGCAGCATTAACGAACCTTCAGCAGTATTAACCTTCACAGTCTTCTAGCAGTAGTATCTCAGCTCAGCAGTACTAACCATGTCTAGCAGTAGTAATTTGGTCTAGCAGTACTAACCGTGTCTAGCAGTAGTAACTTCGTCTAGCAGTAGTAACCTTGTCTAGCAGTAGTAACTTCGTCTAGCAGTAGTAACCTTGACTAGCAGTAGTAACGAAGAACTGGCAGTAGTAAAATTGTCTTGGCAGTACTAACCATACTTAGCATATCTTCAGTTCCCAACAAAGAATGCCTATTTACTATTACATACTTTATGAATAAATAAATATTACATCCATTTGAATAAGCAACACAACCATCATCACAAGGGGTCATTGGCTTGTTTATACACATCATTTACATACAACAAAATAAACAAACACTTTGTTTTTCTAAGGCAACTTTTATGACCAAAAAATGCATGTAAATTTTGGTCAAATAAAATAATAATTATAAACTTTTGAAGTTGCCAAAGATGCCATGCATGAACTCTTCATGCAAGATGAAAATCACCCATGGCTTCCAAAAACCAAGTTTTTCATATAAACTTATAATCTTAACATGCATGCAAAAGTGGCTCTGATACCACTTGTTCAAAACACGATTTCAAAAGGATAACATTTTGCAACGGAAGCTAAAAATTTTGAACAACATTAAAACCATTTATAACACCCACCAATGATCTATTTGCATGAACATGAAAGATTAAAACATACATGCGAGTTTCTAGAAAATACAACCTTTGTAGTCCTTTGAAAAAGCTTCTAGAAATCGGAGATGGAGATGGCAAGAACTCAACCGAGAGCTCCTCTAGAGAAGTCCACCAACAAGCTCCAACACCAATGTATGCTAGTACTAACTCTTGCTTAGGAAACCTCTTAAGCTTGAAGCCAAAATCTGATTTTTGCTTCAAGAGAGGGAGATAGCTATTCTTCTTCTCACTAACTCTTTTAGAGAGAATTTAAGAGTGTGTGTGTGTGTGTGTAAAATTTCGTTCAAGTGGAAGTCCAAGTAAGAAAGATGAATGCCTTTCTTATTTACAAAAGTCTTACATGCAAAACACAATCATGAGCCTTGAACCTTTCAAGCACATGCATTGGACCAACACTTCTCATGGGTCCCACATGTTGTCTTTCAACTTTTATATAAAAGATATGGACTTTATAAATTTATACCATATGAATTTTATTTATTTAACTTAACCTTTAATTAAATAAATAAGTCATATAAAACTAATTAAATCATTTAACCTTTAAATGATATAATTACCACACACAAATTAATTCATACTATATGAATTAAGATATTATTTTCCATAAAATAATAAATACAAGAGTTATGATATTTTAACATAAATCAAATTCAACTAGTTAAAATAATCAATATGGTGTCTACTTGTTATTGGTGTAACCTTATGAGATCATATGTTATTGGCAATATCATTTTATGATTATTCTTGAGCATATAGAACCAACAGGTTGTTCTACGTTTGGTACGACTAGAACATGACTGGACTAATCGACTATTTTGCATTTGGTAAAATGGATAGGACGAGATATTAAAATGACCATATTACCCCTAACATGAGTTTTAATGTTTTTTACTGTATATTATTTATAAATGACTTGGATTAACTAAATATATAAATGATATTAACATTTATAATTTTATTAACACAAAATTAGTTAAACATATTTACAAACCATTTCTTCCACCATTATCGGTTCATCACAAGGTTCTTCTTCCACCATCATCAGTTCCTGACCAGGTTCTTCTTCCATCATCATTAGTTAATTACCAGATTCTTCTTCTTCAATCATAGATCTGGACATCAAGAGAAATCATACATTGAAAACAGAAATCATAAACCAAGTTTTTCTTCTTATCGAAACAAATCTTTAAATCGATTTCTGGAGATAGATTAAGAACTCGATTTCTGAAATGGCAGATGAAGAACCTAATAGAAAAACTCTTGAGTAGAATCTATAGAAAACTTAATCCATAAAATCAGACCAGAGATAAAGTCAATAAAGAAACTGGAAGTAGAAGAAGAAAATATGGAGGTCGATGAAGAAAATCGTACATGGAAATCGCACCGAAAGATGAAGAATTTGGAAGAAGGCGACTTGGTGTAGTCGATGAACGATCTGGAAGAAGCCATGAATTTGGTAGAAGATGGATGCGATGAATGAATTGGAAGAAGATGGATGTGATGAACTAGTGTAAAAAATTTGGAGGCATCGATTAGATTAGGTTTAGTTACCAATGTGTAAAATAAAGGGGTAATATTGTAATTTCTTATTTAGTCTCATGTTATTGCGCCTATTTTGTGGGAAAAAATTGTTTAGGTTTTGTTTCATGGTGTCCTATCGCATTTTTATCTCATGACATACCAAACATGAGACTATTATTTTTTAATCCCATCTCATCCCGCCCAGTCTGCATACCTCATAACCATCATTTCTTAGTATTATTTGTTTTCTTTTTAAAACTTTTCACCCCTTTTACCACTCCAAATACCCATTTGAATCTTCTATTATTTCTTTGATCTAAATCAATCCTGAAGTTGAGAAATAATTAAAAAGCCGGATTTTGGTGCTGGAAGTCATTGTGTCAAGTCACCATTGTTGTAAGCAGTAGCTAGAAATCTTTATGGGGTTTTATTGCCAAAAATTTGAAAGAAATTACAGGCTGTGGACAAGGTCAATGTTGAAACTTAACATGAAAGAAGAGAAGGAAAGTGACAAAGTGGATAAAGAGAAATGGGGAAGAAGGCAAGCATTGAGAAGTCACTTTATCCCCCTCAATTCATTTTCATCTTTTCTCATATATATAATGGAGTTTGGCATTGGCATTTCAAATGATCAAACTCTTCATACAGTTGAAGATTCAACTGGTCTTTATTTTTAATCTTGTGTTCTTAGTTTAACTAGTTTAAATTTTCGCACTTTTACTTTCCATCACCACTGTGGTGAGCTTGTGGCCACAGTGGCAAGTTTTCGTTTAATACAATTTACGTTTCAGTACTTCTTTTATTTTATTATGTATTTACTTACGAGCAGTAGCTAAACCCCCCTTTGGGTGCGGTGTAAGCCAAATCCGAGAGGTTAAAATGTAACACTTTGGTGTTATTGCATTTTGCTCACTTCTCGGTTTAGTCATTCAAGTCGAAGCATAACTCAATGGGGATAAGTTGATCACCTGTGCGTGTTAATATTAGATCTTTGACCTCGAGAGAGGTGTGATATGAAATACGGCTTGAATGATGCAAGGAGGATTGAGAAAATCTTCAATAATCACATAGAGATATGATGTGTTGCATAATCGAACTAAGATCTAGATGTCGGTCGAGTTGGTGTGTCATAGAGATATGCTCATCTCTCCACACTGGTTGGGCTAAGATCTACTTAGTGAGATTGGTAAACCAAAAGTTATCATTTGTCATTACTTTATGATAAAACCGTAATCGCAACCTATACGATGTAGCTTCGAGAGGAGGAAATCGTGTGGTGTCACATTGTGATCGGTTTTGTTAACCATTTAAGTAATCAATATGCTCTCGGGGAAAACTTACACTCATACCCACCTTTTATTATGTCGTTAATTCAAATTTCAATATTTCGCTTACAACGAACCAAATTTATAAAACTACCAGAAGTTCGTGGAAGTCTTTGATTCTTAGTTAGTTCAACCCATGTAAATTCAATTTTTGATCTTTACCATTATATTACTTAAAAAGTAAACTCGATAATTGACATATACTTGCACCACTAGTGGGCACCACATTTTACGTGTAGATATTTTTACTACCAATACCAAACTCACCCTAATTGATATTCTCCACTACACTTTTATTACAATAATACTTCGCCACTATAATTTGATTAAATAAAATATCTTAAACATTAATGCTCTACACCCAAAATGTATTCACTCATCCCAATTTCAAGTATTTGAATATCTGATGCAAATCTAGGAAACAATATCTTAAACTTATTTTGTTTTCGTCTCTAATTACATAGCATTTTGAGCAACTAATAATATAATATAGATCACGTTTTTAACTTGAGTCAAATAGGTTTTTTGTTCTTGAGGTAACCATTTCATAAAGATATATATATATATATATATATATATATATATATATATATATATCTTTAAAAACCCAAGAAATTTGTGAGAAAATATTAGAGTATCTCCAATGGTTGATTGAAGAAAGATTGAAAATGCTAAATCAAGACTTGACCATTGAAATTAATAACATAAAAAAAACTTTAATTATCAACCATTTGAGATTCCTCAAGTTTTTTAAGGAATGGATATAAAAGGTAAAGAAAGAAAAAAAAAGTATATTATGATGGGATCTATCAATGCTTTTTTGACCATTTGTTTAATACAAATAATTAATATTTTAAATATGGTTTAAGAACCTTTATTGCTAATATAATAATCTAGTTAAATAAAAGTCTAAAAAAGCTATTTGATTTTGAATGATAAAATTTTCTAAAATCGGTAATATATCATTATAAATTTATAACTTGTAAAAACACCTTAATGTGATAAAATATTGGAAAAGGTTAAAAAATCCAACAAACTATTTGAATAATTAAGTCCCTTAATATTTTTAACAAATAAATCTAAAAATGTTTTCCTAAATCTTTTTACGAAATAAATTTATTGAATTTAAAAAAAACCCCAAAGTTTTTTTTAATAAACCAAATCAGGAACTTAATTTAAAACAAATAAATCTAAAAAAATTGGAAAAATAAATCATGAACAAGAAAATATATATAATTCTTTTTACCGACAACAAAGTAAAATGAATCAATTAAACAAAGAACAATTATACCCATTAGGGAAATGTTCAGAAAAAACCCAACAAACTGTAACAACCCAGTCTAAATAAAGCGTACATGACATTTAAATTTAAAGAATTACAATATTGGGTCCCAAAAATTTTCATTACATCAGACTCAAAACTTAGGTTGGCGAAACAACATATACACAACTGAGAACATACTAGTTACTATAAGTGGCACATGCACTGTCTCTATCTACATCTGTACTCTATCCTGCTCTTGCTCACTTACCTGAGCCTCCTACTATATGCTTACCTGAAAATGGTTTAGTTTTGAAAAGCGAGGGTTAGACCAAAAGGTCTAGTGAATTCCCTCCGTAAACATCGTACATCAACAGTATAAAATCATTTCATAAAACTCATAACATTCTCCACAGAAACATCAATCATGGTACTGCACAGTGTTTAGAGATCACATAAGCTAACCGCGATCGGGGCCCAAGCAGACTCCCCTTTCGCCTCATATCGGGGCCCTAACAGACTCCCCTCTATCCGAGTAGGAAGGAAACAAATTCCCTCCTACAATCTCATCACAAATCCTTGTAGGAAGGAGACGAATTTCCTCCTACAAGCTCGTCACAAATGCCCAAGGGATCATCGGATCCCGAGGTACTCATATCCCACTGTGCAGACCGACTCCACATAACAAACACATAGCTCACCATAAATCATGAAACGTGAAGACTTTATAAATCATTCCTGTTGTGCTAAATCATCTTTCAAACAAAACATATTTTTCATGGAGCGGTTCGTAAAAGCTTGTAAGCAAATCATGATCGTAAACACACCATAATCAGTAAAACATTTAACTTTCATTCAAGTAAAAATCATGTAAAATAACATGGCATTTCTACTCAATCACTTTCTTTGGAAAACACGTAAAATCACGTATTTTAGTTAGAAAAAATCACATGGCTTGCTCGCTTCAAAGCTTCTTACTTACACTTCCGATCTCTAGGTGGAACACCTATTATTTAGGAAATGCATAACAAAATCTCATAATTTATATTCGAGCTTACTTTCGAACGTAACCCACCATTATCTAAGATGACAAGTTACACTTCTAATAAATTGAATATCGGATCATTTAATATTCAGTTCCTTAATAACCTTCGGCCCAATTAAATTTACATTTCGGATCTTATAAAAATAGAGTCTACTTAATTTCCCAAAACTCTCACACGGTCCAATTAAATTAAATACCGAATCCCTTAAATTAAAACCCAAAATATCGGTTTTTGCTTTGATATACCTTACCGGACCCAAAATTAATAAAGCCCACAATTTCCGGTTTTGGTCCAAATGGAATTACCGGATTATTATTGGTTGGGTTCCGGATCCAAAAACATAAGCAAACCGAGAGCCCAATTTAAAACGTACCGGAAGCCCAAGCCCAAGTATTCCGGATCCATTTCCCTTACCCAATTCCGGTTCTACTACCCTTACCCAATTCCGGATCAACCACCCTTACCTAATTCCGAATTTAATTAAGGGATTCTGGATCTCCTTTTCAGGTTCCGGATCTCCTTTTCAGGTTCCGGATCCCACTTCCACAATACCGGATCCCGTAATTAATCCATTCCGGGTCTTGGTTTATTGGCCCAACATCCAAGAAGTTAAATGGAGTTTCTGATCTATCACAACATTTCGGATCCCTTTGGATTTGGACTCCGGATCTACTAAGCTCAAGGTGAACTTCCAGAACTAACATTGGATTCCGGATCCTTTGAATTTCTATTCCGGAACCTCGACATAAATTATGGTTGTGCGATTCTGATTAACATAAACACTGAAAATGTAACAACCCGAATTTCAAGTTTGTATTGAAAGTTTAGTGGCTAAAGTATAAGAAGTTAAAGTTTACTTGAGGGACTATTTTTGCAATTAGTGAAAGGTATTTAGAGGCACAATTCCCTAGGGTTAGCTGAATTTCACTTATTCTTGTGGTGTTGACGACTAGAGAAGGAAGAGAGGAAGAAAAGTGGTTTTTGGAGGAAGAAATCAAAGGGAGAAGAAATCAGTAAGGTAACTCTTATTCCTTGTTAGTTTAGTGTTCTTTTCGTAATTGGTCTGGATTCTTATGTCTGAAATCAGTGATTCAATGAGTTTTCACCCACATTTCCTTAAAAGTGGGTTATGAGGGTTTTGTCTTTGTAAACCGATTTAAAGGATCAAAAAGTAAATTAAGTGGATGTTTAGGTTTAGTGGATGAACCCTTAGGTTTGTCTAATCGAATTAATGGCAGAAAATGGGTTTAATGATCACTTTTAGATAATTGTTTTCGAACAGCCGTAGACACTAGAAGTTCTTGATGTTTCAGTAGTGTCCGGATGGTTTGCGAGTGTCCGGGTAGAATTCTCATGGGAGTTTCCGGATGGGTGTTCTTCTGGATAAGTGGGGATCCGGATGTTAGTACCCGTTAAAAGGGTGTGTCCGGAAAGTCCTGGTATCCGGGCAGTTCGGGTATCCGGGAAGTCCTGGTATCCGGGCAGTTCGGGTATCCGGGAAGTTAGGGTATCCGGACAGTTCGGGTATCTGGGTAGTTGGGCGATCCGGACAGTTGGGATATCCGGAAAGTGTTAGTATCTGGAGTATTTAAGAATCTAAATGCCTTAGGTGTTCGATTGGTCTAGCTTGGAGATATTTAAGAAGTGCGTTCTACGTAACCAAAGGTGAGTTCTCTCGACCCTTTTATGACGTACTATATTTTACTGATATGGTTTCTTTTACGAGCATGAAACGTTTTATAAATGTTGTGGATCCCAGATTAACAAGCAATCAACAATTAATCAACACAATCAGTAATAACCAGCCATAAATCTCACTTGTATTGATAGATCGAATGAATAAGATTCAGTAGCAGACTGTAGCCGTACAAAGGTTTTGCAAAACAATAATAATGATCATTAACCTAATATTAGGTAAAACACAAACTATTTATACCCAAAGGGTATTTACAAGAAATGACAAGACAAGTCCCTGAACTTCTAATTCCACCCAAAATAAGACCTAACAATCTCCCCCTTGGAATAGAAGTTCGCGTTCACGCCAGTCTGGAACATAGCGCTTTCGGATAGCAAAGAGCACTTCAAAATATCTGATGCTGCTTCTGAATTCAAGCCGGTCTTCAATGGCTTTGAGAAGATCTTCGGCAAGGTACTCGCGAAGATTGACATACTGCTCTGGAGGAGCATTCTTGACTTCTTCTTCTAAAATCTTCTTCAGATCAGACTGGATTTTCACCAATGTTCCCTCGCTAAATTTATGCACTTCACTTTTTCTGATGAACCGTTTCTCCCCTTTTCTGTTTAGATACACGAACCCTGTTTCTGGTTTAGAAAGTAAAGAGTGTACCTGTGCGTCTTCAGGGAGGTTGTTAGGTCCATGATCTTCATACAATCCAAGTATTGTGTAACAAGATGATGAAGAACATTATTGAAAAAGAAATCTAACCTAGAGAGAACACAAAGTGATTAGAGATCTACATCTTGTATTAATGAATTCACTTCTTATAAACTACAAGTAAAGACCTATTTATAGTCTTCATCACTTGCTACAACAATTAAGCCTAAGCCCTTTAACACGGCTATTGCTTTATAAAACTTTCTATTATAAAGGACAACTTCAGTGTCCTAACAGAGGTTCAGATTGGGCTTTAAGATGTTGATCTTTTTCTGATTACTTTCGAGTCCCAACTGAAAATCTTCGATGTATGATAATGTGATCGTGCACTTCATAAATCTTTTGATAGCTTCGAGGGCTTTGGTGTAGGATAGAGGCCGAATAGTAAGAGTCTTCAAAAATCTGAGTAGTACTGGGAAATCTCTCAGGCAAAGATGTTTGAAATCGGATTCTGAGAAGGTCCAAATATTTCCGTCATCCTTTTTTACTGAGAAGGTCGGAAAGACAACTTTAACGATTCTGTCAGATTCAATATTCACGATTTCGGTGATTCTGTGCTTGGAGTAGACCTGATGTCTCATTCTGCCTCTTTTCATAACTTCCACATACTGCGATCTGATCGGCTCATCAAGGAACGTGGCCCCATGACATTGTACAGGGTCAAGAGGCCTTATCCAGTGAGCGAAGATTTTCTTCTGAGATTCTTCCAGATACGGTACTAAGATTCGAAACCTTTCCCAACGAGCTGGTTGAGGATATTGGGGTGGAACCGCTTCTGGAATTGACACAATAGTTTCAGATGAACCTGCATTATCAGTAAGATCAGCCGAAGCGGTAGATACCTGTTCACCCAGAAGAAGAAGTTGGTCATAATCAAACTCTGTCATCAAATCGTCATCGCCCTGTATTTCCCACAAGGCATCAGTTTCTGTCTGAATAGCAACAATCGCTCTTTGCCTCCAATCGGTTTCAAGTTCCGGATCACCGGCCGAGTCCTCATCAATAAGCTCTAGGACGGGCCGCTCCGAAACTGTTGGCATTAACGTGTCTTCCGATGGACCTTCGGGCTTTTCAACCGTCGGGTCTGCTGACTCTTCTAAGATGTCTCTGACCGGTGAAGAAATCTCCATGTCCTGAACCATTTCGGACTCTGACGGTTGTTGTTGCTGTGGTTCAGTTGGAGTTACCGTTGAAGTTTCTGCCGCCGCGGATGACAGCTCAGTCAGTCTTATTCTCTTCTCCCCCTCATGTTGATCACGGTCATCCGGATCATCATGTCTTCGTTTGGTACTCTGGACCTGACCCTTACAGGTGTCTTCAAGGCTGGCAACCCTCTCGGTGAGCCTGTTGAGTGCCTGCCTGACATCGGATAGTTGGGCCGTAATTGAGTCGGTCGGAGCGATAGGGGGCGGTGGTTGGGTTTGCGAGCGGAGAATGCTCACTAATTCTGCATCAGCCGAGGCGGAAATGTTTGAGTCGGTCAACAGCTTGTCCAGTAAGGCGACTTTGAGATCATCAGCGGACATGTGCTGGACAGCCGGCGCGGTTGACGGTTGGGATAGTCTGAGTTGAGGAGTCGGTTGAGGAGCCGAAGATGCCGTGGCTTTACCTGTGATAGATCGACGAATGAACGCCAAATCCTCGGAAACCTGCTTCATAATGTCCGATTGGACAGCCTTTAAGGCACCGTCCACGTATTCCTTGGAGACGAACTCCGGGAAACTAACTCCGGCGGCACTTAGCCATTCCGTTGTAGTAGCTGTGGTGGATTGCACCGCAGTACCGCCTACGTTCACGGTTGGCGTGATGATAGCCGTGGTAGGACTTCCGCCATGTCCTTGCGAACTACCAAAAGGTAGAGTCGCTCCGGGCGTTCCGATCGAGGCACGAAGACTCTCGACGTTAGCAGAATCAATGACCCGTGTCCTAGCCAAAGAAATGTCATAATCAAAGGGATCTAGACTCAATTGTGCATCCAAAGAAGGCGAGACCGGGGGAGGCTGGTCTCTAGTTTCAACACCAGAACTCTCCAAGTGAGAGACCGGTGGAAGTTGTGCTCGATCCCCGTGAGAAGTTGAAACCGGATCCTTTTGAGAGGAAACGGAGTGGCTAGGGGGGGTGTGCAAGTGCGTTGCTGGGCCCACGACGTCTTCTTCAATATCCCTATGCAATGAATGCAAAGGAATAGTAGATGTGGCTGCCCGGCCAGATGAAGGCTGGTTGGGGGTAACCTGTGAAGATTGCCCTATCACACGCTCACGGTCATTCTTTAACTTACTTCTCCTTTAACGCACAGGCTCACTTTCAATGTCTTTTTCAACTAAAACTCCCTCCGCTATCCTTATCTCTCCAATATTGGCTTGGGGGTTAGTTGCATCATCATCATCGTCGTCAGATTCGGTTTCCTCACTGTCGGATTCCTCAGACCCTTCTTCGTGACCAGAGGTCGAGCCTGATTGAGACTCGGATCCGGATACCGATTCGGAGCCAGAGGCGGTGCCGACAGTTGTTCCGGAGGAAGAACCGGATTCGGAGCTGGAAGAGGAGGCTGCCTCTTCGGCTGTGTGTACTCGGGAAACTCCTTCCACCACCACATCGTGTAGGGCGGAAGCTTCAGCAGGTGGTGAATGAGGTCTAGGTCGAGACGTACTAGCATCGCGTGATGACCGCCCGACACTACCCACGCCTGAACCCCTCACTATATTTTCTCTCTGCGCGCCCCGTACGACAGCCCCTGCTGGTCGGACCCCTCGTCCTCGCATACGTGGACCCTCACGTCTCTCGGCTCGCGCTCCATGGGCAGGTCCAGCCGGATCTGGCTGGTCCATAGGAGCGACTATGTTGTTTTCTGTCCTATATGCTATCACACTTAGTGCCGATTGGTCCGCGATAGCTAGTAAGGCAGCAGGAATAACCATAGGAACTATACCTTCTAAGACTCGAATATTTTGAATACGAGTCATTCGAGTAGCGAGTAGTACCTCGTGATCAGCGCGACGAGGAATGGCGAGGTCGGAAGCCATGTAGTGTGCGACAATCATCTGAAGGAACCGAGGATAGGGAAGAAATGAAAGCCGTCTGTTTCCGTCTAACTTCTTCTGGACTTGAGCCACAAGCTCCGTCCATAGTAGCTCTGCGTAGTCAACGTTTCGGCTGTAGATCACCGCATGGAAAAGGCGTAGCATGTTGACTGACGTACGATCAATTCCTTTTGTGACGGCGGAGAGACACCTGTTCAGAATAGTGAACAGGGTGTACCAGACAAGCTGAAGGTGTGTGCGAGTGAAGCTGGATGGTTGATGAAGGCCCTCACGATATCCGAGGGCCTGAATGTCTCGTCACAGCGTGTCATCTGCGACTTGTGCAACGAAGGCTTCTTGACCTGGAACGGCATTCGCGGCCGGTAGACCAAGGATGGTGCGGAAGATATGACGCGTGATGGTGAATTCAGAATCACCTATGCGAGCGCGAAGTGCAAAGTGTCGGCCGCGAGGGATAAGTTCGAAAGATCGCCAGAGTTGATGAACGTAGATGGCTGGAACCGAAGGATGAGCCGTCAAAGCTTGGTTGAGAGCATGGCGCTTTAGAATCTCTACTATCACTTGGCATTGGCAGTTAAAATTCGTCGGTACCAAGTGATAGTTGTTAGGTACCAAAGGAAGGTTCGGACCTTTAGGGAGTAGAGGAGCAGGATGAGCCATATACCTGTAAAATTATCTAGATAGTCAGAAAAGAGCCCATTGTCAGATAAAAGCAAATCTTGAGGTCCGTATTCTCGGATTTGGAACACCGAGAGTCGGTACAGTGCAAGACCGTTCACGACTCGAGTCTTGTAGGATCCGAGTTTAATGAAAGCAAGAAAGAACAGTTGAGGTGCATATAGGCAAATCTTACGGAGCTCGCAAAGATCAGTACTTGAAAAATTGGAAATACCAGGGCCTAAAAGCACCGGGAGTTAACCTACCGGAACTTTAAAAAAAAAACTAAGGTACCGGGACTTGGAACTACCGGTACATGGAAATACCGGGACTCAGAACTACCGGTACATAGAACTACCGGTACATAGAACTACCGGGACTTAGAACTACCGGGACTTAGAACTACCGGGACATAGAACTACCGGGACTTAGAACTACCGGTACATGAGAGTACCGGGACGTAGAACTACTGGGACAAGTCTACCGGGAGTCGGGACTACCGGGAGTCGAGACTACCGGGTGTCGAGACTACCGGGAGTTCGAAAACCCTAACAGTGTCGCGATGAAGATCTATGAAATCGATCGTGAGTAGTGTTCTACAACTCGATTAAAGTGATAAACTCAAAAAGAATAGAGATTAGGGTTCGTACCTGAAGATTGGTGAGGATTGGAGTCCGATTGAGGAAGAAATCGCAAGCAGAGGGTATGGTACCGGGAGTTTTGTGGTGCGGGAGTTTTTGGGTGCGGGAGATATGAAAAATATGAAAAAATTCAAGGAAAACCTTGTTTATATACTCCGGTCCCGATACCGGGTGAGGTTGGTACCGGGTCCCGTAACTCTCCCGGTTCCATATATTCCAACTGCTAAAACTAAAAAAAACTTTGACACTCCAAAAAAAAATTTGATCTTCTCCCCCTCAGATTTTCAACCTGACATCGCTCCCCCTCAACTTTTCAAAAATAGCAGCCCTTTTTTTTATTTAAAGAAGCAAAACACACAATTTGAGAGAAAAGAATAACTAAATAAAATGTTGACAAAATGACAAAAACTCCCCCTAGACTTGTCAAACGGATATTTCTCCCCCTCGATTTCTCAAAAAAATTGCTTTTCCACACAGAGATAGAATACGTACCTTTGGAACTAGGCATTCGAGGAATCCTCTTGAAAACACACAGTTAGAAGCACGGGAATAACAAAGACAAGACGAACAACGTAAAGACACACGGAAAACTGGAAAAACAAACGAAAGGAAACACTACCCGGGAATGTACAGAAAACAAGTCACCGATGTGCGTGAAACACCTAAGCCACGCGGCGTGATAAGTGTATCTGAAAGAGATACAGTTATCCCGTTGTGTGGGAAAGGAGATTCCAGTACAACTGAGACTCAAACTTTCAGATTAAGCATACCAAGCTTGGACACTAGGGCGAAAAATCGCTTTTCGTCCAACGCCTTGGTAAACAAATCTGCTAGTTGATTTTCCGTACACACAAAGTAGAGTTCCACTGTACCTTTCTCCACATGGTATTTGATGAAGTGGTAGCGCGCGTCTATATGTTTCGTCTTTGTATGCTGCACCGGATTGCTCGTGATGACAATAGCACTTTTGGAGTCACAGTAGATGGGGATGTGCGAGTAGTTGTACCCGTAATCCTTCAGTTGTGTCCGCATCCAAATCACTTGGGAACAGCAGCTGGCCGCGGCTACGTACTCCGCTTCCGCCGTGGAGGTGGAGACGCAAGTCTGCTTCTTTGAGGCCCAGCTAACCAGCTTGTCGCCTAGGAACTGAACGTGTCCCGTCGTGCTTTTCTGGTCGAGCATACTTCCCGCATGATCGGCATCAGAATACGCGGTAAGTTCGAAACCTGTATCCTTCGGGTACCAAAGGCCAAGATTAGCAGTACCTTTCAAGTAACGAATTATACGCTTAACTGCTATCATATGAGATTCTTTAGGATTAGACTGAAATCTAGCACACAGAAAAGTAGAAAACATTATGTCCGGTCGACTTGCCGTCAAATACATCAGCGAACCAATCATTCCTCGATAGGTAGTAGTGTTAATAGCCTTTCCGTTAGGATCAGCGTGCAACTTCGTACCGGGGGACATAGGAGTACTCATGGGTGAGCACTGTTCCATCTTGAATTTCCGAAGAATATCCGCGATGTACTTAGACTGATTGATGAATATCCCGGTCGACAGTTGTTGAACTTGAAGACCAAGAAAGAAATTCATTTGTCCCATCATACTCATTTTAAAATGCTTTTTCATGAGGAATGAAAAGTTGCGACAGTATTGCGGGCAAGAGGAACCGAAGATAATATCATCGACATAGACTTGAACTAACAGAATGTGCTCACCTTCCCTCTTTATGAAAAGAGTTGTGTCGATCTTACCTTTCGAGAAGCCAGAGATCAGAAGAAAAGTTGACAGTTTATCGTACCAGGCTCTCGGTGCTTGTTTTAGTCCATATAACGCTTTGTCGAGTCGATACACATGGTTCGGGTGATCCGGATCTACGAAACCTTCTGGCTGGGAGACATACACCTCTTCTTTTAGATCGCCATTCAGAAACGCCGTCTTCACATCCATGTGATATACCGTGAAGTTTTTGTGTACGGCGTACGCGAGAAACATCCGAATGGCTTCGATTCGGGCCACTGGTGCAAATGTCTCTTCGTAGTCGATCCCCTCTTGTTGTCTATACCCCTTAGCGACCAAAAGTGCCTTGTTTCGGACCACGACACCATTCTCGTCCTTTTTGTTCTTGAAAATCCATTTCGTGCCAATGATGGTTCGGTGCTTCGGGCGAGGGACCAGACGCCAAACTTTGAGACTCTCAAATCCGTTGTGCTCTTCTTGCATGGCCATTATCCAGTCCGGGTCGTGTAAAGCATCCTTTACTGATGCCGGTTCGACATTGCTCAAGAAAACCGAGAAGAGGCACTCATTACCGGTTGCCGCACGGGTTTGAGTATTGCTCAGCAAAGCAGGTGCAGCGTCATCTTCAGCTTCCGAGGTAGCTCGAGTCTGAACTGGAGCGGTCGGACTGCCAATAATTTGCTCCGGAGGGTGCGCTCGAGTCCATTTCCTCGTGTGGGGTAGAGGATCCAAAAGAGGTTCTGAATTATCCGCATCGACGTAGGACCCAAGGGGTAGATTCTGAACAGCTTCAAGGGATGGAACCGGATGTAGTCTTGGAACGGCCGCATGTGGAGCTACAATAGCGGTTGACGAAGATGTGGCAGTGTCGTCCGAGCCGTTACTTGCTCCGGGGGAAGAAGTGGTTGGAACCACTGATGAGGGAGGTGTCGTCGTCGCAATTACAGGTGAAGTAGGTGAGTCCTCCGAGGATGTATCATTGGGGGTCGGAGGAGGACCGGAAAAGTCGGTCGACACCACTATAGTTCCATCTGCATTCAAAGAAGCATCAGTAGAGACTGGGGGAAAAATAAATCATTATAAAAATTTTGAAACAGAAGATCTAACTCAGAAGATTGTGACTTCGACGTATTGGACGACGAAGGATCTACTGTTGTATGCTTGGGTTCCGATCGAGAGAGATCAGAAGCCAGCACTCCAGTAAGCGCGGGTTCCGAACTGTTATGTCCAGAAGCCAGGTCGACCAATTCGTCGAAGGTCACGTTAATACTCTCGATCACACTCTTGGTCCTTTTATTATAAACGCGATATGCTTTGGAAGATGTCGAGTAACCAATGAAGATCCCCTCGTCCGCCTTCGGCTTGAGCTTGCCGAGATCATCCTTATCGTTCAGAACGAAGCATTTGCAGCCAAACGCATGAAAGTATCCGATGTTGGGGGTGCGCTTATTGATGACCTCATAAGGCGTCTTGTTGAAGCGCTTGTGGATGATGGATCTATTTTGAGTGTAGCACGTTGTCGCGATAGCCTCGGCCCATAGAAACATAGGAAGAGCGTACTGAGTCAGCATGGTGCGCGCCGCTTCCACCAAAGTGCGATTACGACGTTCTACCACGCCATTTTGTTGTGGAGTCCTTGCTGCCGAGAAGGTGTGCGAAATCCCCGCCGAAGTGAGAAAATCGCTGATGGTACGATTCTTGAATTCCGTTCCGTTGTCCGTGCGAATCGTGACCACGGACAGCTGAAGGTTATTTTGAACTCCCTTGAGGTGGTTGATTATAACCTCGGGTGTCTCGTCCTTTGAACGAAGGAACTTGACCCAGGTGTACCTTGAGTAGTCGTCCACCATCACTAAGACGTACTTCTTGTGACTTATGCTTTGAACGCGCATAGGGCCGCAGAGATCCATGTGGATCAGTTCTAATGGACGTGACGTGCTTGGAACCGGTTTTGGCTTGTGAGACACCTTCTTCATCTTACCCATCTTGCATGCAGAGCAGAGATGTTCTTTCGCGAATTGTAGTTCTGGCATACCCTTGACTAGTTTACCCAGCACCAGCTTATTGATGTTCTTGAAGTTGAGATGCGATAGCCGTCGATGCCATAGCCAGTTCTGTTGAGTAGTCGCTTTGGACATTAGGTAAACTGCTTTATCGGTTTTGACTGTGGCGAGATTGATGGTGTACAAGTTCGTCCGTCGAGTATCAGCGAGAATTTCCGTCCCATCGTCAGCTAGAATACTGCATCTCTTCGCCTTGAATCGCACTTCAAGATCCTTGTCACAAAACTGGCCGATGCTGAAAAGGTTGTGACCAAGGCCGTCTACGTAGGAGACCCGTTTGATCGTGAGTTTGTGCTGAACAAGGTCGCCGTAGCCCATGATCGGGACCACATTATCATTTCCAAACCGAACATCACCGCAGTACTCCTCCTTGAAGTTGGTGAGTAGCTCCCTTTTACCAGTCATGTGCTTGGAGCATCCAGAGTCGAGAAACCACAGATGACCGGGCTGCAAAACAGAGATTAAGCACGTTTAGGTACCCATCTGGTAGTGGGTCCTTGGGTGTTAGGTGCAGCACCATTGTTTGAGACCAGTTTAGAGCTGGGTCTTTTTGGTTTGGAATTGTGTGAACCATTAGAATTAAAAATATGATATGAGCCAACCCAATCATTTGCATATCTAGAGTCAATCAAGTCATTCACACCACAAACAGAACAACAAACATATTTACGCGAAAAACCAATCAATTGATGAACATTGTCAAGTTTAACAGGAAATTTAAAACCATGTTCAACAGAATTGTTCCAACCAAATTCATGTTTGTCGTTATTATTCCTATTATTCAAAACAGAAGTAAATGACTTGTTCTTCTCAGGGCGCATCTTAGCATTCTTCTCTACCCACTCTCTTCGAGCCGCTTTCCCCCGACCCGTACTATCTGAAATTACATTAGTTTGAGCGTTAGAGAAATTTGAGAAAATGGGTTGTTTAGAAGAGCCTTTACCGGTTGTACCACTTTTCTTAGACCGACGTTTAGATTTGGTTTTTGATGTGGTCTTGGAAACGGTTTTCGAATTCGAACATTCGCCCTTCTCAAAAATTAACCGGTTCTGGCAATTTTTCTAAAAATTTAGAGTGACTAGGAAGCTTCAGATCGAAGTCAAATTTAGAAAAATCATCGTCATGACAAGGAGTGGAGTTCATAAACTCAGAAAATCTTCGTGCAGAATCAGGTGAAGTGTCTCCATCAGAGTCAGATAAGGAGTTATCCGCAAACGGATTGTCAAAAATTTGTAAATGGTCCTTTTGAACAAAATCGGATCCGATGGCCTTACCTTTATCTTTAACACTCAAATCTTTAGTGTTGTTGTCATCAAACACTCCCATAAAGGCTTTGCACGACGAACTATCCGAAAAGATCTGAGCATCATCAAACGAGATTGTTTCAGGAGTGACTGGCGTCATTGGGGTATCCACAGAATTCCCCTTAGCAATTCTCAGCGTTAAGGCTTCAGATGCCAAAACAGCCAGTGAGTCGGGTTTATTCTGTTTGAGCCTGTCAATAGAATCTAAAAGTACAATCATTTTGGTTTCATAAGTGACCTTATCTCTTATAATTGACTCTTCCAGTTTAAAAATAATTTTTTCCAAAATCAGAGGTGGAACATAACGTTTCAACTCTGTTTGATCATTAGATTCTTCATCTGTGGTTGCCGGAATAGGAGGTGAAGTCTCAACCGTTTTGGCGAGAGAGCAGATGTCAAAATAGTCATTTGAGAGATAAGGAATTTTGCTTTTTAAATACGATGCATTAAGCGTTTCGTACACGAAAGGAATTTGTACATTTATGTTCTTCCTAGGCGGCGCATCATCCGATTTCGTGTTATTTTCCGAAGAGGAAGTATCCGTTTTAGATTTTGTCTCTATTGGAGGTAGAGGTATGGCGGTTTGTCTTTTAAAATCCTCAAACTCCTCATCTTCCTTAGATGCCTTAGTCCACTTGATTTTGTACTCTGGATATATCTTGTCTAAGCCCATGAAATCAAATTCATAAAGAGTGGGAACCTTTGACACGACTTTCTTTAGGTAGCACGGATTATCATATCCGAGTCCCCAAAGTGAGTTGTAATATTTGAACTCCTTGGGCTTGTTCAAGTGAATGGTTTGTTCAGATTGACCAAGTTTATAAAGTTTGGATTCAAGATCTTTAAGCTTAGTGGTCAATTTTTCATTCTCTTTCAAAACATTATCTTGAACTAAAATGCTTTTAGAAAATTCCTCTTGAGATTTCTCTAGCTTTTGAGTATATTCAGATATTTGGGTCTCGAGAAGTTTAGCTCTTTCTGAATAGGCCGAGCACTCAGTTTGATAATTATCTATCACACATTTGTCCTCAGCCTTTTCAATCGCTAGTCTGCCTATGGTATCATATTTTAACTTAACCTCGGCTTCTAGCTTAGAGATGTGGGCGTCTTTGGTCTTAACCTTATTTTTAAATAAATCCAAAATGCGCACCATTTCATGCATTTGATTTAACAAGTTAGCATTGGAAGAACCACATACCTGGCACTCGTGTTTGTCCTTCTTTTCGTCGGAAGAATCATCTTCGGAATCAGTATCTTCCGGATTCAAACCAGTGTAACACATATGAGCTTCCGCATCTTCATGCTCATCATCAGTCTTGAGCAGCCAGTGATCGTCTTCCGCCATCAATGCTTGACCTGCCTCTTTCTGTCTTGCTAGAAGCATTTTGTTCTTGTAGTACTCAGCATTACGTACTACAGGCTTCCGGCAATCTTTGGCGAAATGACCTCGCCTCCCGCAGTTATAGCATTTCACGGGTTCATCATCATCTCGATCATCAGACTTTCCTTCAGTGCGCTTCCCATCGTCATTTCTCTTTCTTCCATCATCATTCTTGTGTTTCCCATCGTTTTTGTCCTTGTAATCCCGTCGCTTGGAGTTAGTGGAGTATCGCTGGTTGTTATTCGTTGGCTTCTTGAAGAACTTTTTCCGTGCGTACTCCCGTGTTAACAAGGCGACAGCTTTCTTGATGCTATCAAGCTCAGGATCAGAATCACTTTCTGGTTAGTCATCTTCATGTTCGGATTCACTCGGAGCGTCTTCTCGATGAGAACTGCGTGAAGACTGTTTTTCCTTCTTGTGTGACATTAAGGCAAGAGGATCTTCCTTTATCTTCTCTTTAGACTTGTTATCTCCCATCAATTCGGCAACATCATCTTCATCTTGAAGTAACATCTCGTATATCTCGTGCAGCGGAACATTCTCTAGCGAACGGTTGTGGCGGACGTGTTGAACAAAGCCCTTCCATTCAGGTTGAAGGTTTTTGAGAAACTTGATGTTGCATTCTAGATTGTACTTGAAGATATTGTTCTTGTGCAAATCATTCAGAAGTGTACAGAAGCGTTCATATGTCTCAGTGAGGGATTCGCCTCTTTTAGTTCATACCTAGTGAAGCAATTAGTGATCTTCATCTAATTTCCTTCTCGACTGCCTTGCATTATCTTGGCTAGCTGATCCCACATTCCTTTGGCCGTGTCCTTGTAGCTGTCGATGCTACAATAGATGCTGTTAGGAAGACTATATACCAGATAAGTTTTAGCCAATATGTCACCATCGGCTTTACGTTTCTCTTCTACCGTCAGTTTGTCATACGGTTTGGGCACTTTGTGGGCAGGAGGTCCACCTTCAATAGCTGGAACATCCATTAATGGTGGAGCAACAGGGCCCTCCTTGAGCGAGCGAAGAATCTCCTCGTAAAGTGGCTTGGTTTGAATGAAGCACAAAAATCTGTCTTTCCATACATTGTATTCCCCGCGATATAGAACAGGAGGCTTGAACTCAGATCCGATAGCGAGTGCGTCTTGTGAAGCCATTGAGATTGCAGCGGTGATCGTAGGACGTGGTGTGATTCAAAGGATTTTGAGAAACCTAACGCAAATTCTAACAGAGTGTAGCCTAAGACAGTTCTACTGGATGACACAGAATAGTATCGGGAGATGTCAGTACCGGAAGTTAAAGTACCGGAAGTTGAAGTACCGGGAGAAAATAGTTCCGGGAGTTATCTACCGGGAGATGACTACACCGGGAGTTAATACTATCGGGAGATATCAGCACCGGGAGTTATCACTACCGGGAGATGACTACACCGAGAGTTACACACTACCGGGAGATATCAGTATCGGGAATATTTACTACCGAGAGTTATCAGCACCGGGAGTTATTACTACCGGGAGATATTAATACCGGGACTTCGAAACCAAATAGAAACAAGAAAAACTTACCCGGTTCGATGAATTTCTGCAGTCTTGAACAGAGATAATCTGCATGTACTTAGTACTAACACGAAAACTAACACAAAAACTCACGAAAACAATACTAGAAACGAATCAACTAGCACTTTTGACCAGAACAATTAATACTTCTCACGAACAGGGAGCAAACACCAAACAGATCAAGAATTTTAAAAATCAAGGATTTTTACTCAACCAGACGATTTGAAAACACTTGTATATCTTAGAAAACTTATAAGAAGAATTTATCTAGCCTCAATTTTAGGTTTTAACACCAAAATCGAAGCAATCAAATTCTTGAGATGAACACAGTGCGTGCGATGAATGATCAAGAAAAAAAAAATACCTTTGAATCAACGTCCTTCTGCTCTGATACCAATTGTGGATCCCAGATTAACAAGCAATCAACAATTAATCAACACAATCAGTAATAACCAGCCATAAATCTCACTTGTATTGATAGATCGAATGAATAAGATTCAGTGGTAGACTGTAGCCGTACAAAGGTTTTGCAAAACAATAATAATGATCATTAACCTAATACTAGGTAAAACACAAACTATTTATACCCAAAGGGTATTTACAAGAAATGACAAGACAAGTCCCTGAACTTCTAATTCCACCCAAAATAAGACCTAACAAATGTTATGCATGAAATGCATGTTTACTCAGCGATTGAAATAATGCTTAACGTTTTCATAAACATGAGTTCGAAATGTTATGTGTATGCTATGTGGAGTCGGTTTACACGGAGGGGTCAGGGTACCAGGGGATTTGATAATTCCTTGGGCATATGAGATTACCTTGTAGGTTGGAATTCGTTTCCTCCTACATGAAGGAACAAGGGGTCCACTTAGACTCCGGTGTAGCCGAGAGGGTGTCCGTTAGGCCCCGATCGTGGTAGCTTATGTGATCCCTGAACCCTGTGTTGAACCTTGATTGATGCTTATGTGAAGGATATGAATTTTTTTCAATGAAATGATTTTATACTGTGATAAATGTTTTATGGAGGGAATTCACTAGACTTTTTGGTCTAACCCTTGCTTTTCAAAAACTAAACCATTCTCAGGTAAGCGTGTTACGGTTTCTTCTAATAAGAACTAAGAAATGGCATGGAGGATTTGGAGCCTAGAGCGACTCCAAGTTTTGATTATGATGGCTATAGATATAGTGCTCGGCTGTGGATTTAGAGACTTCTGCTGTCAAATTTTGATTAGTATAGGTTGATGATGTTTTAAAGACAAGTTATTGTTGTAATTCGAATGCTTATTTTATGTTATTGCTTGATTATGTTTTTGGGATGTTACAAATGGTATCAGAGCCTTAGTTTAAGGGATTTAGGTGACCAGTCGGGCCTAAACTTAAACTGTAATATGAGGAACACAGCCGAGACATAGGATTGCCTCTAGGAACGATCACTATAAATGCGCTTAGGAATAAGGTGCCAAGGACAAACGTGTAAGGTAAGTTTAGGATTACACCTGGCCAGTGTAATTACGAACTTACAGGTACATGTGCGTGCTTACAATACCTTACTTATAGCAAATTTGTTGTGTCGTGTCTAGCAAGGATTATTAACGGTTTTTTCAGTTTAGTGCTATGGATGGGAGAACGTTGAGGAATAGGTCAGCAAGATCCCTGAGGGATAAACCGAGCTCCATTGTTTAGGGAGTGTCGTGTAAGATCATATATGATGTGATGTATGTATACACCGACGAGAGGAAATGTTGTATAGAATGTTATGAGTCGTCTAGAGGTAGCTCTTCGTGGACTCGAAGAGGGTGGATGTTGAGTTTGAGTAAGACTTCTGTTTCAGGAGAGTCCTAGTTCAAGAGATTGCGAAATGGATCAGTTCGGATGATAAGGAAGGACAGTGTCGAAATCTTGAAAGTGTCAATGGAGCCCTGACTTCTTAGTCGAGCCTTTCAATGGCAGGATAAATGAAATAAGATACCTATAGTGAATTGAAAGCATGTAGATGTAGAAAGTGAGATAGTTGATCAAAACGAAAGTAGTATGAAATGGTTGAGTAAGTGAGATGTAGAACGCATGTACAGCGAGTTGTTGCATGACCGAGAGGACGACCATTGGTCGTAGGAAAAGTGTCAAGGATAAGTTGCGTGAGTAAAGCGGTTGACCTTGTTAGAGTGAGTAGCCTTCAATAGCAAGTAGAGTCTCATGCATGGCGTTCTTTTATGTAACATGAAGTTTTCACGATTTAAGTTAAATGTGTAAATATAAATTTTGATCGAAAATGAGTCAGAATGTGCACGTGTATGTTTAAAGAAAAGGTGATTTCATTCACATTGCACATTGAAATTTTGAGCTTAACGATTTGCAAAGTATTTCATGCTTTTAATGATAAGTTAAATTGCTACAAAAAGGTCAAGAAAATGGTTACCTGCAATTCATTTATAACCAAAATGCTTATTGACCTATTGATAGCATACAAATGAGTGTGAGAACCGACTGGCTTACTTTGTGTCGGTAATTCTTTCGAAATTGTGTCATATGAAAAGATTTTCGTTTAATATATCACTGTCGTAATAACATCGTTCGGATTGAGTAAGATTAAGGTTCACGAGAAGATGCATGCAAGCGATTCTCGAATCGTTGTGCAGGGCATTGAAGTTATAAGAGTGATGGGGTCATGTGTACGCAAGTTGTTTTCAAGTGTTGTTTATTTAAAATGATAAAATGTACGAAATGATTTATCTACTGCGTTGTCATGCATGAAGGCTATAAACTCACTAGGTCGTAAGATATTACATGTTAAGCTAAGGAAGAACTCCAAGAGTGGAAAAGTGTCGGACAAATCAGGAAAGAATGTTGTAGCTTTAGTATTTGTGTTCAAAAGGAAAGGTGAACAGTGGTAGAGTCAGAAGTGGATTATAGTATCGATTGTATGAGGGTTTGCACCCTTGTTAGGTAACTGGATGTACGGTTGTTGAGGGACGGATTGGGCCCAGGGGAAGGAGTAGAAGTCATCGAGGTGTTGGTATTATCAACTCGTTGAGTAGTGTTGAGAGGCAGAAGCGAAATGTCCACGGTGTTGGATATGAGTTTTTAGGTGAGCTTGTAATATTGATGTTACATGAGTAAGTTCAGAAAAAGGGGAGACGTATTATGAAGTGATTATGATATGTTGGCAGGATTAGGTTCCGTAAGGAACCCTTGTTAAAGAATAAGTTAATAAAGTAGTTACAGGTTATCTGTTGTTGTAGAAGTCGACAGTTGTGTAAGGTGGCCGAGGCCGAAGTCTTGAACCAGGAGGTTGGAAGTTGATAGAACACCTTGTAGGGGTGTTAAGAGGATGAGAAATTATTGTTTTGAATAAGCGTTCTATTTACGAAGTATGGAGGGTTCGTAGAATGATGAGGTAAGTAGCACGAGCGAAGCGAGTGTGTAGACTTTATCATTTAGTAAGGGACTGTGTCCAGCTTACGTAAGAGCTCGGATCGTAAAGAGCTAGCTAGAATGTCTGTGTTTGAGCTAATTGAGAACTCGTGAGTTATAGTTCAGCAAGTTGAGAAAGGACTAAGCAGCGAGATAGGCTCGATTTTATGCGGGTAATTTTGAAGGCGAGTTTAAATTGTGTATGGATGATCATGAGAGATCTGGTCTGCAGTGTGATGTTATGGGCAAAGAGTGTAAGGATGTGTAGTGACAGTATTTGTCAAGCTAAATGTGCCAGCTAGTAGAGGTGGCAAAAACTGACACGACACGCTAACCCGACACGAACCCGACACAAAATAAACGGGTTTGGGTAATACATTTCAACCCGTTTAATTAAACGGGTTGACACGACACGACACGAAAATTAAACGGGTAAGGTTAGGGTTAAAAAATTCAACTCGAAATTGACCCGTTTAACCCGTTTAAATTAGGCCATTCTTTGAACAATTAAATATGGGCTTAGACAATCAAATTTTTAGTTTTAAAGTTTTTGCCATGTTATTAGAAAATTCATAGAAAATCAACCGTTGGTCCAAATGAGGTGAATGATATACCGTTAGAAAGATTAGAATGTCCTTAAGAACTGTTATGAAGAGTTAAAGTCCTAATTATGAGTTTAAATGTGTCAAAACACTGAGTTTTCACATTGTAGACAAGAACCTGCGCACTGTTTTTGTAAAGGTTGTAGCGGTATGATTATAGCTCCGAATTGCATGAATCCAGTTTCTGTGGAATCCTAAGATATCAATGAACAACTTTCATTTAGATGATAGTGTCCAATTTGACTTCTAAATGGAAGAAATATATCGTAACTTATGGCATATAGGAGCTGTCAATTATGAATTTTAAAGTTTCTGCCATGTTATTAGAAAATTCATAGAAAATCAACCGTTGGTCCAAATGAGGTGTACGATATACCGTTGGAAAGCTTAGAATGTCCTTAAGAACTGTTATGAAGAATTAAAGTCCTAATTATGAGTTTAAATGTGTCAAAACACTGAGTTTTTGAATCAGCTCACATTGTACACAAGAACCTGCGCACTGTTTTTTTAAAGGTTGTAACGGTCTGCTTATAGCTCCGAATTGCATGAATCTAGTTTCTGTGGAATCCCAAGATATCAATGAACAACTTTCATTTAGATGATAGTGTCCAATTTGGCTTCTAAATGAAAGAAATATATCGTAACTTATGGGCTATGGCATATAGGAGCTGTCAATTTCTGTATGTTTCATAAGGAAGTGGGATTTCCTCCCATCCCACATTGGTGGGAAACAAAAACCTTATGCTCTATGCCCACTATAAATATGATCTCACCCCTTGTATTTTCATTTGCATCACCCTCCTTGACCCTAGCTTGGTGGTTTGAGTCCGTTGGCTTAGACCCTCTAAGTTGGTGCACCCTATTATGTTGGAGCACCCTATTAAAAGTTTTATATTTATAAATGTTAAACGGGTTAAATGGGTTAAACGGGTTAAATTGGTTAAACTGGTTAAATGGGTTAGTGGGTTAAACGGGTTAGCGGGTTAAACGGGTTAGTGGGTCGTGTCGGGTTAGACGGGTTAAATCAGGTCGTGTTCAGGTTGAGATTTTCTGACTCGTTTATTAAACGTGTCGTGTTCGGGTTAGGAACTCTCAACACGTTTAACCCGTGAACCCGACACGAACCCGACACGACATGACCCGTTTGCCAGGTCTACCAGCTAGTGTCGTAGTAATGTGGTGTTAGAGAGATAGGAAGCATCCGATAGAAGCCTTTTGGGGGTTTCGAATGAGGTGTGCGACTTGTTAACCAGGTTGTTGGAGCACATAGGGTATAAGTTGACGTTGTAATATGATTAAGTTCGGGATAGAATGATGGAGTGATGGTGGGTAGTTACTCAAATAAGAAACCAATTGTTTTGTGGTTGTAAGAGTCGCTAAGTAAGCATATTTTGGGATCATTGGAAGTTTAAAGAAGATGATGGGTGTGTTAGTCGAAATGAGGTGGAATAGATGTGAACTCCTTAAAGAATGTGAGCTGCTGCTTATGGGTGAAAGATTTGTCTGAGAAAGTAAAAGTTGGAGATTAAAGAATGAATAGTGACGTCGAACACTGGTGTCGTTTCGAGACGACTTAGTTGAATGCCTTGAGTTAGGATTTTGGTGCAACTTTTTGGTTATGTAAGTATTGTGATGGTGGTATCAGCATGTGGAAAGGTCAGGATAGAGGGGAAAGTAATGTTTGGTGGGCGGTGCTCCACGCTAACGTGGGGAAGTGAAGACCGTATGTCGAAATAAGTGGGTAAGTTGGAAGTAGTAAACTTGACAGTAATGTCGAGAGGTGCAGTGTTGTGTAGATTGTCACTGATAAGTGTGCGAACTTTTGGAAAGAGTATTGAGGAAGAGAATTGTGTATGATTTTGTGCAGGAAAGAATTGGGTGAGGCAACTGAATAAGTTAAGTTAGTGACTTTATGAGAAATGTTTAAACGAATTGGTCGTTCAGTGATTAAGCTAGTGAGAATAGTATGGTGTGACCATGGTTACTCCTCCCAGTTGTGTGAGGATAACTGGAGTTATGTTTCAGGATAAGTTTAATTCGAGTAGGTGGACACTTCAACAATGGGTTTGGAGGTTCCTACTCTTAGTTACGTATGACTATGGAGTAGTGAAGTGGTAGGGATATGAGAGATGGTTGACGAACTATGGTCTAGGTGGTCCGAGAAAAGGGAAATGTTATCTACATAGACGAGTGTTGGGTGGTGCAAGGTTGTGAGTTGTGATACGATGAAGGAACTCGGGATTGTGAGTTGTCGGGATGTACAGGGTTGGCCTTGTGCCAAGTTGTCAAGTGAGTGATTGTTTCTTAGTAAATGAATCTCGTGTTGTAGCGGGGGATTCCGCCAAGTTCCTCCCTAAAGGAAGTATAGATGCATGAGAAGCCTTAGCAATCTACTGTGTCGAGATCGTTCGAGTAGGAACAGTAGCCTACGAGTTAGAGTACCGTAAGAACTGAAGGGAATACACCCATTATTCCAGGTTTCGAATTCAGTGAGGTTGTTGACTGAGTCAGAATGTGGCTTTACTTTGGAGAAGTTTCAGTTTTAGTGTGGGCAAGATACCCGCATCTTTTCCCAATAAGGAATTCCGGGGACGGAATTCTTTTAAGGAGGAGTGTTGTAACAACTCGAATTTCAAGTTTGTATTGAAAGTTTAGTGGCTAAAGTCTAAGAAGTTAAAGTTTACTTGAAGGACTATTTTTGCAATTAGTGAAAGGTATTTAAAGGCACAATTCCCTAGGGTTAGCTGAATTTCACTTCTTCTTGTGGTGTTGACGGCTAGAGAAGGAAGAGAGGAAGAAAAGTGGTTTTTGGAGGAAGAAATCAAAGGGAGAAGAAATCAGTAAGGTAACTCTTATTCCTTGTTAGTTTAGTGTTCTTTTCGTAATTGGTCTGGATTCTTATGTCTGAAATCAGTGATTCAATGAGTTTTCACCCACATTTCCTTAAAAGTGGGTTATGAGGGTTTTGTCTTTGTAAACCGATTTAAAGGATCAAAAAGTAAATTAAGTGGATGTTTAGGTTTAGTGGATGAACCCTTAGGTTTGTCTAATCGAATTAATGGCAGAAAATGGGTTTAATGATCACTTTAGATCATTGTTTTCGAACAACCGTAGTTTCCGGACACTAGAAGTTCTTGATGTTTCAGTAGTGTCCGGATGGTTTGCGAGTGTCCGGGTAGAATTCTCATGGGAGTTTCCGGATGGGTGTTCTTCCGGATAAGTGGGGTTTCCGGATGTTAGTACCCGGTAAAAGGGTGTGTCCGGAAAGTCCTGGTATCCGGGCAGTTCGGGTATCCGGGAAGTCCTGGTATGCGGGCAGTTCGGGTATCCGGGAAGTCCTGGTATCCGGGCAGTTCGGGTATCCGGGAAGTTAGGGTATTCGGACAGTTCGGGTATCCGGGTATTTGGGCGATCCGGACAGCTGGGATATCCGGAAAGTGTTAGTATCCGGAGTATGTTAACTGTACAGTAGGGTCAGACCATCTGATCTGATACGAATCTAATGCCTTAGGTGTTCGATTGGTCTAGCTTGGAGATATTTAAGAAGTGTGTTCTACGTAACCAAAGGTGAGTTCTCTCGACCCTTTTATGACGTACTATGTTTTACTGATATGGTTTCTTTTACGAGCATGAAACGTTTTATAAATGTTATACATGTTTTGCATGAAATGCATGTTTACTCAGCGAATGAAATAATGCTTAACGTTTTCATAAACATGAGTTCGAAATGTTATGTGTATGCTTGTAGGTTGGAATTCGTTTCCTCCTACATAAAGGAACATGGGGTCCACTTGGACTCCGGTGTAGCCGAGAGGGTGTCCGTTAGGCCCCGATCGTGGTAGCTTATGTGATCCCTGAACCCTGTGTTGAACCTTGATTGATGCTTATGTGAAGGATATGAATTGTTTTCAATGAAATGATTTTATATTGTGATAAATTTTTTATGGAGGGAATTCACTAGACCTTTTGGTCTAACCCTCGCTTTTCAAAAACAAAACCATCTCAGGTAAGCGTGTTACGGGTTCTTCTAATAAGAACTAAGAGATGGCATGGAGGATTTGGAGCCTAGAGCGACTCCAAGTTTTGATTATGATGGCTATAGATATAGTGCTCGGCTATGGATTTAGAGACTTCCGTTGTCAAATTTTGATTAGTATAGGTTGATGATGTTTTAAAGACAAGTTATTGTTGTAATTCGAATGCTTATTTTATGTTATTGCTTGATTATGTTTTTGGGATGTTACAGAAAATTAATCCATTAAATCGATTAATCGAACTCTTTCCCATCCACCATTATTCTAACTACATTAAACACATTTAATTCCTTTTAAACACCCCTTTTTAAACTCCAAAATTTTGAATCCCACAAGCAAACCAAACAATCAGACATAACTCTAAAATAGAGGTTGGAATTTGGGATTACCTGCTAGACCTTGCTGTAGAATCATATTTCAGTACTCTTCCTCTTCTAACTTTGATGATCGAAGAACTTTCTTCTCCAAATAAATTTTGAGACCACACTCTCTCTTTCTCTGCTATTTTCTCTTGAGCCGCCACAAATAATCACCAAATCATTGATCCTAGGGTTTAACACTCATTTTATACTCTCCTAAACATACACCAAACTTTTTCTTTTTTCACACTTTGCACCACAAAACTTAGATTTATTTAAACTAGGATCACGGTTATTACACAAACTATCTCATTTTGAATGATTAAGTCCATGAGCTATTTTTTGAATGAAAAAATCATTAAACTTGTTCATTCTGAATTATTAAGTTCCTGAACCATTTTTTTAAAGAAAAACTATAGAACTTTTACATTTTGAATGATTGATTCCTTGAACGTTTTTTGAACAAATAAATCGTCGAAGTTTTAAAAATTAGTTACCTAAATTCTTTTAACAAAGAAAAAAAACTACGGGATACCAACTAAAAAGGTTTTAAAGTAAAAAAAAACATAAATCAGCTTTATCATTCCCCAACCCTATGCCATTCAAACCCCTCGCAAACAACGGTATCACTCCCCTCGTCACTCCTCGTTCCAACATTGTTGTCCATGCTCCATATCGTCTATCACATTGTTGACCCCTGTCATCGATCTCCCTATTATTGATTTATTTTTTATCTAACAAAATAGGGAGGATCAAAAGATAGAAAAATAGATCAAGAAGATTGAGATTGATGTGTACAAGTGAATCAAACAAACGAATCAACTAGAACACAATTAAAGTAGGAAGAATCACTGTCATATATGTAGAGAGAAAAGATTACAGAGTGCTTAATGCTTCAAAGTACAAAGTGAATCAATAGCTACAAGATTACAAAGAGACAAAGCTTTTATACCCTAAGGGTATTTACAAATCCATCCCTCAACTTTAATACAACAAAATATACCCTAATAGAGATTGATGGCGGAACCAATAGTCTGATAGATGATATAGAGAACAAACAACAATGCGAAATGAATAGTGGCAAGGGTGAGTGATATCGATGTTTGCATTGGTTCGAATGGTGTAATGTTTGGGAACGGTAAAACTGATTTAGGTTTTTTTTACTTTAAGACATTCTTAGTCTGTTATAGATATTTTTCTTTTTTGTTAAAACGATGTAAGTAACCAATTTTTTAAAGTTCAATAGTTTAATTTATTGAAAAAATATATTCAAGGACATAATCATTCAATATGAGAAAGTTTAATGGTTTTATCATAAAAAAAACAGTTCAGAGAGTTAATCATCCAAATTGAAAAATTATAATGATTTTTCCATCCAAAAAAATAGTTTAGAGACTTAATCATTGAAAATGGAATAGTTCGTTGGGGTTTCTTTTGAACTTTTTTCTTTCCATTACTAATTCTGAAGCATTCAAAAGTTATGCCTAAAGCATAAATAGATTATAGATATATATATATACATATATATATATATATATGTAAATTATACTCATCCCTTCACACATATACCAAAACTCATACCCATCCCTTCACAAAATAGTTGACGGTGCACATGAAAGTCGAACACTTGATGAGACTTTTACTTTAGATTAAGTATCACTTTGTTATTGTAAATGACATAACTTTTGGTATATTCCTGTTAGTGGGATGAACATATATTTTGTGAATGGTGGAATGTTTTTTTTGTATATTTTGTGAAATGCTTGGCTTTTTTTGGTATATTTTGTGAAATGATGAGTATAAACTTTGTATGTATTTATTTATGTTATAGGCATAAATTTTGAATGCTTCAGAATAATATTAGAAATGGTATAACTTTTGTCCATTTTATTGGTTCATTTTACTTTGTTGTTGGTAACAGGAATTTTATATATTTTTTGTTCAAGAAAAATTCCGTTGAATTAACTCAAAATTAAGTTCATGATTTTTTTTATTGAAAAACACTTTGGCATTTATTTGTTCAAAAAATTCAAGAATTTATTTGGTAAAACGATTTTGGAAAAATTTAGAGATTTATTCGTTAAAAAATTCAGGTGTCTAATCATTCAAAACCAAATTATTTGTTGGGTTTTCTTAGATTTTCCCACATTTTTATCACATTAACCTGGTTTAGGTTACAAAGGATGTGTTTAACTGTAACATCCCGATTTTTGGAACTTTTAAAATAAATATGAAAACTAGGATTTTGGATTAAATCCTAGATTTTATAGTCTTGTTGGATGGAGAATTCAAATATGAGTCCAACGGGCTTTTCCGGAGCGAAAAAGGAGCTAAAACGAAGAAGTTGTGGCCAAAACAACTTTCGGTACAACCTCGGCTAAAGTGACACTTGTGTCACTCTTGCATGTCACTCTCGTCGGTTTTGTACCGAGAGCCATGGGACCCGAACGAGAGTGCCCAGCGAAAGTGACACTTGTGTCACTCTCGCGCGTCACTTTAGCCGTCGGGCACCTGGAGCATAAAAACGCGATTTTCAGCCCAAAACTTCATTTCCTCATATCTCTATCATTTCAACTCCGATTTTGTTGATTCAAGTTGCTATGGTTTCATTTTTGAGAGCTTTTCAAGGATAGATTGTTAGTTTTGGGTAGGTACAAGAGTATTTGGTGGTGAAGTGGAAGCAAGGATCAAGAGCTCATCATCATCACCTCCATCATCAAGAAATTTAGGGTTTTCTTGGTTTTCATCAAAACCTAAGTGGTGAGTCCATATTCCTAGATTCTAAACTTTATTATGAGTCGTAAATGTTCCATTGTTGACTCCTAGTGTTTTATTTCTCCAATTTCAGTTTGGATGATTTTGAGAAAAGTTAGGTCAAACTAGGGTTTTGGGTCAAAATGGAGATTTTGATGTTTTATGTTGGGGGAAACAATTCTAAGTGGTTGGATCTGAATATTTATCATTGGAAACTTATGGATATAGGTTTTTGGAAGATTTGGCTTGAAAATTCGTGTTCCTTCAAAGGAGCTTACGTTTGTGGAAAAATCTAGATTTAACCTAATCTAGCAAGGTGAGTTCAAGTTGATTTGTGAAAACGTTGTACATGCCAAAATTGTTCTTTTCCAAGTATTTATGTGTTTTACATGAAATTATCATTTGTTGAGTTATTTGGTGGGTTTTAACTACATGAAGTATTTAACTTTATAAACCTTGTAAAACACTCATATTTGGGATTTTCGGATATTTTGATGTGTAGGAATCATAAATATGTCTTTAAATGATTTATTGCTCGAATGGAGTTTATTCAATGGTTTAAACATGTTGGTGTAATTGATTTTATAAACCATTTGAGGAAAATGCACATTTTCGTGTCATGAGTCATTTTAAGAATTATAAGAGTATGACTCCATTTGGGAAACCATTGGTTCTAATCCGTGACGAGTTTCGGGTTAATAATGATTTTGTGGTATACGTTTACCTAAATGATGTTTAAATGTATTTTATATTATGAGGACCGTTATTTAGTGGCCTAAAGGGGTTTTGAGCATTTTGCTCGGTTTCGACTTTAACTGAGTCTTGAGGACATTTGTCCGGATTTTAACATTTGAATATGGAGCTTTGGTCACAAGTTGCATTTATTGCATTTTATTTGAAGAGTACATGTTTTGAAGGTGTGTGTCGTTCAAGTGGAATCGTGTACTATTAGACCGTAATGCATTGGATCCATAGGCATATGAGTCGGTCATATTTGCATGGTGGAAAGTCTTGGTATTCTCACTTTAGGATGTACGTCGTCTTGACATTTTGTGTCTCGGTGTTGTGGAGAGGAACCATATTGGGTTGTACTCCAAGATTTTGGTTTATTGTTGATGTTTTAACACTCGTGCACGAGGGTTAGACATCTTGGTTTATCAAGTAAGGAGCCGATACTCCAAATCTTGAATGCTAGTAAGTAGGCAATAAAGGTTCCATAGAAACCTTGAGGTGTAACTTACTAGAGAATGAACAGGCAATAAGATCGTGTATCCTTGAGGTGTAGCTGGGCACAACAGGCAATAAAGGATATGGTGGTACCACCCGTTGTTGGGTGTGGGACTTGAGGTGTAGCTTTTTATAGCAGGCAATAAAGTCCGACTCGAGTTGGAGCTTATTAAAGCAGACAATAGAGTCACGATCTGAGGTATAGTTCAATAACATAGTTATGCGGCTTAACTTTGTGTTCCGCCACATACAATGGAATCGGGTCTCCCCCGTCACCGAAAGATGTTGTTTGGGTATTTATTTTATCCATGTTTTCGGTGACGTATTTTATTTATATGGTTGCTTTCCATATTTTAAGGGTTGTGATGTATGCCTCATTCGCGTTGGGGATGTTATGAATAATAGCGATTCATTTATGATTTCAATCATTTTGGAAATCAATTACTATTTCACTTTTCAAGTGGGTTTCAGGATGAGTCCATTTTGAGAATCGTTTTATATTAGAGTTTTCATCACGGGATTTGTGTGCGTTGGAAAATGTGTGGTTTGCATTTAAAGTAAATCATTTTTGAACTCATGATTTAAATTGCACCTCTCTCGTATTACGAATTATATAATCATGATAAAACTCTTGAACTCACTAGGCGTTAGCCTAACCTTTTTATTTGTCGGCGTGTGCAACAGGTTCCGGTTGAAATGTAGTTATAGTGACACTGTGAAGAGTGGAGAGCTAGTTGTGTGCTCAAGAAATAAGTAGGTTGGTGAAATTTTCCGCACTTGGGGAATAACAACTTGATTTTGGGGTTGAGTAACACCCGACCTTTTGTAGTCTTGACGAATGACTTAGGTTTTGACTATTGAAAATATAATGTTTATATTGAGGTAATTTCAAGAATGCTTTGTAGAAAGAATTTTACCCTTAAGTGGTTATTTTATTGAAAATTTTATTTAGTTGCTCTTTCCAATTTTGAGAGTGTTACATTAATCGGTTTTAAAAAGTTCATGTATTTTATCATTCAAAAAAATTATTTAAGAAAATACATTTTTAGCGAAGTTTATATGTTCAACTCATTTGACCCGTTTTTCTTTTTACTATTTTTTTAAAGTTTACTATAAAATTTAAATAACATATAATTATGATATGAACTAAAAAGTTAAATAGGTAAATTTAAAGAATTATAACTTTAAACTTAAATTCTAACATAGTTTTTGAAGTCACCAAAAAGATATTGACTGTTGAAAAAATTAGTTTATGTTGATATGGCTATTTTCATTTGTAAGAAAATATTATAATGAAAATTAATTTTAATTTCTTAAATTTTTTATTTTAAGATTAGTTTTTTTGTTTATTTTTAAATTTCAATTACTCAAATAAAGTATAAATTAAAATAAACATGTTGCCATTATTTTATTAACTAACCAATACCAGAATTACAAGACATTGGTTGACTTTGGGAAGTTAAACAAGTAAAAGTGCATGAAATTTAGAAATAACCTTGAAATGTGGTCCTTCCACTCCTATATTTAACTTCCTAGTCAATTTCATATCATTGACTTTTTTCATATCACATGATTTTTAAGTCAAGGTCCTCATGTTAACCACAACCTTTTTGGTGCATATAGGGTAGTTAAGAAGTTTAGTAAACTATAATTATATATTTATATATATATAGACATTTAATTTAAAATAAAGATACAAATTTGGACATTTTTCATATAAAGTTGAAAAAATCGGCTTTTAAAAAACATATTGTGTTTAACGGATTACACTTAAATATTTGATATAGTCAAGGAAACATATTACAACTTTAATAACAAAAATTGGAACATATTTTTTTTGGGAAGAGTGTCAGGACTACGCCTAGACTAATTCCACGGTAAATTATGACTGTAAGAAATCAGCCTTGGTTAAACCTCAGTGGTCATAATTGTTGTGTACGTCTGGATTAGAACCCTAGACAGATGGGATATTCCACCACATCCCTCAGGGCTTTAACCAGTACGCCACAACCCCTTCTGGTTAAATTGGAACATATTATAAAAACATAAACAAAAAAACCCTTGATTTTTTTTTAAAAAAAAAATCTTCTTGTAGATGTCTCTTGCCATAACACCAACATAATACTTAGAAAGTATGTCTCGAAGAATAAATACCGAAACAAGAATATATTTTATTTTGATGCAAACTCTCAATTAATGAATTTGACATTACAAAAGCCATAATACATGTGGTATTCGAATCCAATACTTCTTCACTTATGTATCAAGCGTCAGCGGTTAATTTTGTATGGATCAAAACAATAATCCTTTACATATATACAATGTCTTTTTCTGTGACAAAGAAACCGTTTCAATGATTCCACGATCACCTTTGCATGGAAATCAAATTCTGTATAAAAGAAGTTGAATGGTCAATATGCGCAAATGGTGAAGATCGATGTTACAAATTTGTAAAATATATATACTTTGTCATTGCCAATTAAAGATCCTTATCTAACCAAAGTTGCAAGTGATGGTGAATTGGTGATATATGGTGGAAATTTGAATAAGATACCAAATCAATTAAAAATAAGCGGTTTGACTAGTGCAATATGGTAGTGTGCCATTGTATGGATCTTGGTTAATCTTCTTTAAACAATTATAGTAAGTTAAGTGACTTTTGAGATGATGTGGGGATCCAGATACATCAATACTTCCATTATATATACATATATATATATAAACATATCTTAAGAGTCAATTAAAAATATGAGTCAGAATTGTTATGCATCTCAAAAACGTATCAAATTTAGATATGTTTTTAATTAAATTCAAGTGGTGAGATTTGGTTACGTGCATTTGTGTTTTGCGTATCCCAAAATGCATCGATTCGATATGGTTCATGCATTTGTTGACTCAAATCCGAGTCTAATGCATGCCTTGGAAAACAATATTAAGATCGTACGCCTAACACATTTATGTTAAAAACAAGTGGATCAAAAGATGTTTAAATATAATCATTTATTTGATTTTTTAAAACTACAGTGTTTTTCTGAGACTCGTGAGACTACAAAATAACAATTAACTTTCATAACAAAACACTGTGAAAGTACAAAAAAACAAACATTTGCAACTAAAACATGTACTGTGAAGTTTACCTTCACATTGTTTTGCTATGAATGTTCAATATTTTCTTATGATCTTACAGGTCTCACTAAAACATGTTGATCTTACATTAGCCATGTGTGTGTGTGTGTGTGTGGACATTGGATCATGTGAGAACAATTTATTTTCGTTGGACCACAACATAACACTAAAGCTTCACAGTTTTTTTTGTTGTTGTGAAGGTTTGGTGTTTTTGGTACCCCATAGTATTTTGTTGTGACATAATATTTTGTTGTGAAGGTTTAGAGTTATTCTTTGATTAATTCACGGGTCTCACAAAAACATATCAGTCTCACGAAAACCCAATAGCTGCATATTTATATATAGATGTGTGTATATTATATGATTATAAAAAAATATATTATCCATAACGATAACAATGATTAAAAGAAAAGGTGTGTAGGGCTTTGATTTACAAGATTTTTTAAACATGCACGAGTGGCATCAAGTGCCCTTAAATTGGTAGGTCAAGCACCTTTAACTCTATTTATTTTAATATTTAAACGCCTTATTAATATTTAAAAAAAGAAAATTAATTAAAATGCCCAAAGTTTGATTTAGTTAATTTACTTTATACCATTTGGTTTTTTATTTTTCTTTTAGTTAATATAAGATTATTATATTAATGTGATAAGAGTGTAAAACGAAAATTGAAAAAGTAAGAGATGTACCATAAATTAAATAATTAACTATAAGGGTATGAATTGTAAATATTAAAAATATTTTTATGTAGTATATATGATATATAATAAAATAATTAAATCCAAAAATATTCAATATTGGGTTCATTTCGAAGGTATCGAAGAGACGATGACAATGGTGTAACTTGTTAAAATTAAAGCGTATTTTTTTAACGTATTTTAGTTAATATACAATTATATGTGTTAATATAATAAAAGTGTAAAATGAAAAATATAAAACTAAAAGGTATAAAGTAAATTAACTAAATAAGTATAGGGGTTGAAAATGTAAATTTGAAATCAAAATGTATGAAATTTGTGGGTATCGCGGGACAAAGGTCCCCATCGCGGCCTCCCATCCACGGCCTCCCATCCGCGCCAATTCGGCTGGGTTCGAGATCGCGGGTTCTATCGCAAAAAAAATGGGTATTTTTGCAAAACCAACGAGATTTTGGGTATTTCTGCAAGTTAAAGTCAAACTTTTGGTATTTTAATTAATTTCCCTTTAAAAATGCATGCTTTTAAAATTTTGGGAAATTAATTAAAATACCCCAAGTTTGAAGTTGACTTACCAAAATACCCTAAAAAATTATTTTCTTACCAAAATGCCCCTTTTTCCGCGATAAGATCCCGCGATCGCGGACAGGGACCAATTGTGTAAATTTTTGCAAGAAATATTTACACTTTCAGTCCCTGGCCCCCGCGATCGTGGCCCGCTATGGGGACTGAAAGTGTAAATAATCTTGCAAAAATTTACACTTTCAGTCCCTACCCGCTATAGAGGGCTCCCTCCGCAGAAAAAAGGGGCATTTTGGTAAGAAAATAATTTTTTGGGGTATTTTGGTAAGTCACTTTCAAACTTGGGGTATTTTAATTAATTTCTCTAAAATTTTTATTTAATGTTTCTTTAAGTAAATGCAATATTTTTGTCTTTAGTAAAATTTTATTTGGATATTATTTATATATATATATATATAGGGAAATTAATTAAAATGCCCCAAGTTGACTACCGTTTCATCGAAATGCCCTTTCTCTCTCCCAATTTGCAAAAATACCCTGAAAATCCGTGACCTCACCCGTGGCCCACGGATGTTTATAAAAACCCGATTTATACGAGTCATAAACCTGAAATGACGAATTTGCCCCTCAAAAGTCTGTGGCCCTTAACACGAATCCGTGGCCCACGAATGTTTATAAAAACCCTGATTTATACGAGTCATAAGCCTGAAATGACGAATTTGCCCCTCAAAAGTCTGTGGCCCTTAACACGAATCCGTGGCCCACGGATGTTCGGCTTTGAAACCCTAATCCGGCTTCCCCACCTACCCCATTTACTACCCCTTACCCCACAACCAATACAATAAATTAAGAGCATGGACCACAAACACACAACTCTCACTCTCTACTCTCTCCAACATAGTCGTATTGTGCACGCGTTTAAACAAGTTTGAAGACATTTTTCTTTGGCAAACAACATGAACGTGATGGCTCGTAAGGTAAGTTTTAAAACCTCGTCGTTGTATTTATGTGTTATTTGTGTTTTAATAAAATGTTTGTTATATATTTGTTCGAATATATAAGTTAAGTTTGATAACCTCATTGTGTTATATATAGCGTGTTTTTATTAAAATTTGCCTAAACTGTGTTATATATTTGTTAGATTAGAGCCTGTTTTTTTAATAAAATGTGTTCTAAAAATATGTGTTAGATATATATCATGATTTTTATTAAAATGTTTGTTAGATATATGACGTTATTTATAATTTAGGTCCCTTAAGTTTGCCCAAATTACAACTTAGGTCCGTGAAGTTTGCATAATTACGAATTAGGCCTCTTAAGTTTGCATAAATACGATTTTGGTCCCTCAAGTTTGCAAATTACAACTTAGGTCCTTGAACTTTGCATAATGACAAATTAGGTCCCTTAATTTTGCATAAATACGATTTTGGTCCTTGAACTTTATATAATGACAAATTAGGTCCCTTAAGTTTGCATAAATACGATTTTGGTCCCTTACGTTTGCAAATTACAACTTAGGTCCTTGAACTTTGCATAATGACAAATTAGGTCCCTTAAGTTTGCATAAATACGATTTTGGTCCTTGAAATTTGCATAATAACAAATTAGGTCCCTTAAGTTTGCATAAATACGATTTTGGTCCCTTAAGGTTGCATAATTTAAACTAAGGTCCTTGAACTTTGCATAATGACAAATTAGGTCCCTTAAGTTTGCATAAATACGATTTTGGTCCCTTAAGTTTGCAAATTACAACTTAGGTCCTTGAACTTTGCATAATGACAAATTAGGTCCCTTAAGTATGCATAAATACGATTTTGGTCCCTTAAGGTTGCATAATTTAAACTAAGGTCCTTGAACTTTGCATAATGACAAATTAGGTCCCTTAAGTTTGCATAAATACGATTTGGTCCCTTACCTTTGCATTACCATGTAGGAGGATTTTTACTATACGGACTTGACGCTCAAGTGTCGCCTGTCATTTGCAAAAGAAATTAAAACCCATATGGGCAATCTAACTGGACGGGAATTGATCTCAAGATTTCATCTCACACCTTTCGGTCCATGGCTCCACGTTACCATGACTGATGGCCACCCGACGCTGGTTCACATGTTTTTGCAAAAGGAGGTGATTGTGCAAAACGCAGATCGTGAGGTGATGTATTTTGATGTGTATGGACGTCACATGCACTTTGGGAGTGTTGAGTTCTGTCTTCTGACAGGACTCCGTTTCGGACCAGAACCCTCCCTTCCTCCCCTACCAACTGACGGGTTCGTTAGTAGGGTTTGGCCCGGAACCAATCCGGAGGACTTAAAGATTGACATGGTGGTTCAGCGGGTTAAGCGAGGTCTTGCAGATTATTCAGACGACGATATTATCCGTGTGTGTATAGTGCTGATGATAGAGGTCATGTTTATGGGTCGTGAGATATATTCAATCGTTTCCGATACAGTCCTTAGAGCAGTCGAGGACTTGGATACATGTAGCAGGTTTCCGTGGGGTAGCTACATCTGGACCCATACATTTAAACAATTGCACCTTGCCATCGTGCGACGCAAAGACAAGCATTCCAAGATGACTTTGTCCGGCTTTGTATACGCTTTTAAGGTTAGATAAGTAGTATAACATAAATTATAATTCGTTTGAGGTTGCCTTTTTATACGTACTTGTTGTGTAATTCCAGATATGGATCGTAGAGATGTTTCCTGTTGCCCAAGAAAATTTCATTCTGCGCAGCGATAGGTTTATTAGAGGAACCCGTTGGACCGGACAAAAGCAATGAACAAGAATACTTGCCTTGCCATATTCTAGTCCTGCATATTAATTCTATCATGGTTTTCAATTTATTTAGTCGTCGCGTCCGCCGCTTGGTGAGCTTGAGCCTACGGATGCCGAGTTGGCTCAGCCCTGGTTTAGCGAGAGTATCTCCTTCATTCGGAGATCTACGGAAAGGCCGACGAAGAGGTCACGACAGTCCTCTCCCGATGAGGATGACGAAGATGACGAAGATAACGCGCAACCTCAACATCCTGTTGGGGTTAACTACCCATATGAGGCGCCCCCCTCCCCTTTGCTACAACTTACACCGTTTACAAACATTTCAAAGCTTTCATTCAACACAATGGCTGGAGGTTCCAGGTCTAACAAGAAGAAGTCAACGAATGGGGCCGGATCTTCACGTTCCGTCGAGCAGCAAGAGTTGAATGATGGAAGTCAAAGAAGAAACTGGAAGGTCCCAGAAACTACGGAAGAATGGTCACAGTTTGGGAGAACCCATGCTGATTGGCCAATAACATATGAGGAGGTAGAACAATGGGAGTATGCATGGGAGTCATACGTTGACACACATCACTTCGCTGAACCACCAATGTGGTCTCCCAAGCTGGACGCGAACGACGACTTCGTAAGGTGCAAGTCCTGTCAGGAGGCGAACGCCGACATCGACAGGGTCAAAGAGATATGGCGGAAAAACAGGGAAATCCAACTAGAGAAAGAGAAGCTGATAGTTCAAAGGAAGCGGGAGATGAAAGAGTTGGAGGCCCAGATTGCATTCCTCCAACAAGAGATCTCTGAAGAGGCGATTACGGTCAGAGAGATCAAAGAGAACTACACCGGCCTGGAGCAGATGATCAACGAAAAGTCTGAGCGGATCATCCGATGCCAGGAAATCTACCCGCACTAGATCATCCGATTGCTTCTTTTGTTTTCATGCATTAGATTATCAGATTTCTCTTTTGTTGCTTCTTTTGTTTTCATGCATTAGATAATCAGATTTATCCCAACTGTTGTTTCTTTACTTTAAATGGAAATCAATGGAAATCAATCTTCAGCGCGTGAACATAATAACAAAAGTCGTTACAATAAATGGAAAACATTCTTCAGCGCGTGAACATAATAACAAAAGTCGTTACAACCAATGGAAATCAATGTTCAAGTCAAGAGTATCAGATCTAAGCGTTCCATGTGGTTCTAGCTCCGATGGGCCCTGCGACCAATATCTTTGGCTACTTGAACTTCTATTCCGGGGCACGCTTGAAGGTGCAGGATTTGGACAATCTCCACGAGTATGTCCTACTAATCCACACCTACCACAATTTCTCTGTATCGGACCTTCCCCCCGAGATGGACGTCGATCATTCTTTGATGGTCTCCCAGCACGTTTCTTTGTTATTAACGGTGGATAGCATCGCGGAAGGGGGTGGTGTGGCACAACCCATGATTCAGGGGGTCCAGTTGGATGAATTAACTCCCGATATGTTGCTCGGTAAGTTTCGGACGTGAAGTAACTTATAGCCAAATCACTGCAATCTCTGCGACCCATATGTCTTGCATCAGCGATGGCATGACCGCACGGCTACCCAGAACCTTGCCATTGCAGGCATGTACATTCATGGTTGATCATATCGACAGTCGCGTCCAAACGGTGATCCCGAACCTGGTACTTGTCATGTCCAATGCCGAAAACCCTCCAAGTCGCAGACTTTCCGGCCCTTCTGAAAAGTACCTTCTCCGCCTCTGGTGTGACTCTGCTACGCATTTGATCTACAATTATATGTGTTAATTGTGTTAAGATTTATAAACATCACAAAACTTATATATATATATATATATATATATATATATAGGTTCCAATTTTTAGACTTTATCAACCTCCCTTTAGCCGTCGAAGATGGTACCATTCTTGTTGAAAGGTGCGAAAGTACTCCATAAGCTGCACAATCGGTAATCTACGAGCAAAACGGGAGAGTGCATTCACCGACTCTACAATGTTGGAGGTCATAATGTTATATCATGCACCAGGAAAATGGGCCCTTGACCACCTCTCCTTACCACAATCGTCCATAACTCTAACTTCAATAGGTACACTCATTCGTAATTCATTCATGTAACGGTCAAACTCCCGAACCGTGTACGCCTTGCATGTCTTCCAGTAGGCCGTGTTGTTCGTCGTAATACGTTTGTCCTTGCTCTTCACGTTCATCTCCAAATGCCGGCAACATAGGGCATGGGGGGTATTTGGGTACACGACGGAAATTGCAGCGCTTATGGCCGGAGCCCTGTCGGACATAAACACTAACCCTGCCGGCTCTCCGATACATTCTCTCAACATGGACAAAAACCAACCCCACTCCTCCCCGGTCTCGGACTTTCCTACTCCGAAACCAATGGGCACAATGTTTTGATTTCCGTCCATGGCAACAGCCAAGAACATCATACCCAAGTAACGTCCCTTTAAATGGGCAGCGTCTATCACAACGACACGACGAAGATTTGTCAAAAAGGTTCTGATCTGCAAAAATGTTGGTGGTTTCCGTCAGTAAACGCTATAGTTTATAATATGTAAACATATGATGTATTAATATATGTACCGCAACTCCAAGGGCAGCAAAACACAACTCAAAACGTCCCCTTTCATCTGTCCTTATTCTGGTGCGTGTACCTGGATTATTCAACTCCAGATTATATAAATATGTAGGGAGTCGTTCATACGACTCCTCAGGAGTGCCCCTCACCAGTAGTAGGGCCCTACATCGCGCACGCCAAGTTTGGTGGTAACCGATAGTGATCCCGTACTGGTCGTTTATATCGTTCATGATGTCCTTTGGCCGAAATGCCCTACTAGCATCAAGAAATTTTCCTTTGAGCATATGGCCCAAAGTCCTTTTGTCGGCTTGTCGGTGGTTGGGATTCAGTTGTGTCCTAAAACAAATGTGTACGTCGTGCAAGCTTGTAACGTGAAACATCCCTCCTTTAGCGCCCACAGATCTCGCTGTAAAACGCCAATTACAATTCTCTATTGCACATACAGCCACATATCTTTCTTTGTCAGATTTCTTAACTTTTCTCTCAAAACCCTCTTCAATGCACTTAATGCCGAGCTGTATAATCATTTCATCCTTTGTTTCAAACATCAGACCTTCGCGTATCCTTGAACTACGATTATAAGGTGCAGGTTGGTAGGTTGGTATAGAGGTCTCTGAGGTTCGAAGGGGAGGAGGCATATCAAAATAATCATTTAACTCACCAAATGATTTATTACTAGGGACATATTCCTCATCATTATCGGTATCTGAGTTGTCAAAATCAGATATACCCACTGTGAAAACGTGAGTTTCGTCATCAGCAACTCCCACAAACCGTCTTCCTTCGTCTTCTACTTCTTCTTCTTCTAATCCTTGCGTCTCCGGAACAAATTCGGGATAATAGTCATTAAGACCATATGTATGATCCGGATTAAATGTTGCGTCATATGACGCCTCAAACTGAGAACACTCACCGACATGGGTTTCGTCATCACCTTCATCCTCACCTTCGTCATCACCTTCGTTGCACATCGATGGAACGACATACACAAAAAGAGATGGGGGACTGTCTGACTCGAGTGCAAATTGCATAAAATCATAAACATGTCCATCGTCGGTTAACTCGAAGATTGAGCCATCATTCATGTACACTAACTTGGTTTCACCAACAGCAGAACGTTCAATACCACATTTTTCAATGGCATAAGCAAGCAACTTCTGATGTGTAATGTTTACTTTCAGTTTCACACCTTGCTTAGATTTATAAGCAAAATCCCACACATCGTTATGTTGCACCCATTCACCATCGAAACAAAAATATAGCTTAGCTTTTTCAACATGTGAACTCATTTTTCAGTAGAAAGAAAAGGATTCAAATGATGAAAACAGAAAGAGATGTGATTTAAATGGTGAATAGATGAAATGAGATGTAATTCAAATGGCTTACAACTTACTGATTTTATATATGAAAGAGATGTGATTCCAAACATACAATTGAATTCACAAACGTACATCCCAACCATACAATTGAATTATGCCAAAAAACACCAAAAAGGAATCGCATTATAACTCTAATCCGTGGGCCACGGATATAATGTATTGCCCACGGAATTATAATCCGTGGTCCACGGACTTAGCGTCTTGCCCACAGATAAGTCAAATTTTGTAAAAAAATCCGTGGTCCACGGGTAAGCTCAGGGATTTTCAGGGTATTTTTGTGAATTGGGAGAGAGAAAGGGCATTTCGATGAAACGTTAGTCAACTTGGGGCATTTTAATTAATTTCCCATATATATATATATATATCCTAGATTCCTAGTAATCATTATTGTATATTATATATTACTTCACTTTATTAAGCTATAATTACTTCATTTCATTCATCATTTTAAGACACAAACTTGTAGAAAAATCAAGAAGAAATAAAAGAAACGAGTTTTTGGAAAGAGGAGATGTTGGTGGTGGTGCTACAAGTGGAGATGGGGGGAGAACCCAGGACGAACATTGTAAGATTTTGGGAAGAATATTAAAACTAAATCCCAAAAGAGACCTCCCTAATGTAATCAAAACCAAAATCTCAAAATTTGAGATTTCATAAAGCAAATCGAGAACAATTCCAAATCGAGCTAATTGATGTTTTGATGATAAGTACTCTGAATTCATGATATTTCAACAGATGTTTAGTACAGACTCAAGATTCAAGATACAAGATCTTGGCTGTAACATCCCAAAAATACAAGAGGACAAACATGGCATTAATTCATAAACATTAAAAAACTGGGTCCCAAAATTTCGTTACATCAGTCTCAAAACTAGGTTGGCGGAAACAACCTATACACAACTGAGAACGTACTAACTTCTATGAGTGGTACAGACTCTGTCTCTATCTGCATCTGTACTCTATCTTGCTCTTGCTCACTTACCTGACCCCCCGACTATATGCTTATCTGAAAAGGTTTCAGTTTTGAAAAGCGAGGGTTAAACCATGAGGTCTAGTGAGTTCCCTCCGTAAACAGCGTACAACAACATTACAAAATCATTTTATAAAACTCGCAACATTTTCCACATAAGCATCAATTATGGTACTGCACAGTGTTTAAGGATCACATAGCTAACCGCGAGCGGGGCCCAAGCAGACTCCCCTCTCGCCTCTTATCGGGGCCCAAGCAGACTCCCCTCTATCCAAGTAGGAAGGAAACGAATTCCCCCCTACAAGCTAGTCACATATCCGAGTAGGAAGGAAATGAATTCCCTCCTACAAGCTCATGACAAAAGCCCAAGGGATCATCGGATCCCGAGGTACTCGGATCCCACTGTGCAGATCGACTTCACATAACATACACATAGCATAACGTAAATCACAAGCGTGAAATCTTTGCACATCATTTCATATTGCTAGAAGCCGTCTTTTAAAATAAAACGTACATTTCATGAAGAACATGCGTAACAGTTGTAAAACAGTTCATGCTCGAAAACGAACCATAATCAGAAAAACATTTAACTTTCATTTCAGTAAAAATCATGTAAAATAACATGGCATTTCTACACAATCACTTTCTTTGGAAAACACGTAAGATCACGTATTTTAGTTAGAAAAACTCACCTGATGCGCTTACTTTCCTTTCCTACTTTGTTCTTGACCTCCAGTCGATTTACCTGAGAAATGAATGATGTACCATTGCTCAGATCCTAAACCAGCTTATCGGACACCATCTGGGTTCGACTTATCTGTTACTAACTCTTACCAAGTACTACTACTTACCGGGTACTCACACTTACCGGGTACGACTACTTACCGGTCGACACCACAAACCGAACAACTTACCGGGTAAGCTACACTTACCGGATAATCTACTCTTACCGGAACTCCACTTACCGGATAGCTCAACCTTACCGGATGGCCATCCGGGAACCATTTCACCCGGACACTCAACTCTTACCCGGAAACTTCACAAATATACCGGGAACTCTTCTGGATTCACACCTTCCGGACATTACCGGGTACTATCCGGGTTCTCTCCCGGTAACCCTCGTCACAAGGTGACTTACCGGGTACGACGGCTGGACTGATTTCGGGAACCAAAACTTGCTAAAATGCTCTGAATCCAAATCGATTTTGAGCAAAACATCAACATAACTTATTCAGCTCATTACCTTACTAAACCCTTAACTAAACTCTTACATAACCTAACTCTGCAGTAATTCAAAGGATTAGAATTGAAATAAGGAATTACCTAGATGGACTAGACTCAAATGCTACTTCCTCCTTCAGTTTGTTGATTGCTTAAGCATTCTCTTCAATTGAAATTGAAATCTGATTTCTCTCCTTCTCTACTCTTGCTCAGCCGCCAACAATGCACAAGAATGTTCCAAATGATTGGAAACCTAGGGAAAAGAATCCTTTTATATGTTTCTCAAATTGCCAAACAGTCCCTCAACTCAAGCTTTTCTTTCTTAGACTTTAGCCACCAAACTTTCATATTTTTCTAGAAATTCGGGTTGTTACAACACTCCCCCTTTAAAAGAATTCTGTCCCCGGAATTCCTCAATGGAAAAGATGCGGGTACCTGAACCCCGTATCCGCTTCTACCTCTCAAGCTTCTTCTCGTTCTTTATGACATCTCCACTGAACCTTTACTAATCTCCGACAAGTCTAACTTGTACGCTTCGGCTCCAACTCGTTCAATAATGGCGAAAATCAACTCCCTCTCGCCAGGATTTCTTGCAAGGTCTCCACCATCTCAACTGCCATTATTTGCTCTTCAAAATTGAGACGTGCATCGCACTAACAATTCTTCTACAATCTCATCGGACCCCAAGTTCGTACACTATCTAACCACTATTCAAAACTTCGACGGATCTTCGTAACATAATTCTACTTCACCTTCCTTCGGGACCAATCGGCTACCGCTCATCGCCCATTTCATACGTTCTCACCACTGTATCACCCACACTTATACGTAACTAAAAGCAGGAAACCTCCATGCTCCCTTATTGAAGTGTTCACTGATCCGGATTTGCTTATCCTGAAAACACATCGATTTCTCACTACCTGCCGCAAGAGTCTAGTCATATAACATAACTTCGGTTACCCTAACTCAACTGGGAGGAGTAACCATGGTCACCCCATACTATTCTCAATAGCTTATCACTGAACTACCAATTCATCTGAACATTCCTCACTACGTCATTAACTCAACTCATTCAACTTCCTTTTCCACTTCTTTCCCGCAAATCCCATACACAAATCCCCTTCCTCGATACTCATTTGAGTTCGCACACTTATCAGTGGCGACTTACACACTACTCCACCTTTCGGTGTTACTGTCAAGCTTACTACCTCCAACCTACTCACTTGTTCCGACATACTATCTTCACCTCCCCACGTTAGCGTGGAGCACTGCCCACCAACATTACTTGCCCCTCTCTCCATACCTTCCCACATGCTGAAAGTACTTTCTCATTACTATACATAACCAAACGGTTTCATCGAAATTCTAACTTAAGGCATTCAACCAAATCATCTCGAAATGACACCAGCATTCGATACTACTACACATTCTTTGATCTCCAACTATTACCCTCACGGAAAATTCTTTCACACGTAAGAAACAATTCGCATTCTTAACGATTTCGCCTCTACTACATCACATTTTGACTAAATAATTTATCATCTTCTTTAACTTCCACTGATCCCTAGAATATACTTACTTAGCGACTCGCATAACCAAAGACACTTGATTTCTCATTTGGGTAACCACCCATTACTGCTCTGACATTCTACTCCGATAATAGACGTATCACATTGCCACTTACAACTACGTGTTCCAACCACTTGCTTAACAATTCGCACACCTCATCCGGAATCCCGAAAAGGCTTCCATCTAATGCTTCATCTTTCTAACATCACGTTACTACAACACTAGCTGGCACATTTATCTTGGCAATTATTGCCACTACATAACTGAACATTCCTCACCCACAACATGACACTGCAGACCAAATCTCTCATGGCCATTTGTACACGATTCAAACTTTCCTTCTTATTCTCTCGCATCCATAAACGAGTCTATCTCACTACTTTTTCCTTTACCAACTCTAGTTGAACTATAGCTCACGAGTTCCCAATTGACTCAAACATAATTGTTCTTGCTAGCTCTTTACGACTCCAAACCATTACATAGACAAGGCGCATCCTTTCACAGATCGATAAGATCTACACACTCACTTCGCTCGTGCTATGTACCTCATCCTTTCTACGAACCCTCCCACCTTTTAAGTAAAACGCTTATCCAAAACAGCAGTCTCTCACTTACATAACACCCCTACAAGGTGTTCTATCAACTTTCACTCTTCGGGTTCAAGTCTTCGGCTTCAACCATCTCATCCAGCTGTCGACTTCAATATCAATACTCAACCTGTAACTACTTTCTTAACCTATTCTTTAAGATGGGTTCCTTACGGATCCTAATCCTTCCAACATATCATAATTGACTTTATAATCCGTCCCCCTAATTCCAAAACCTACTCATGTAACATCAATATTACAAGCTCACCTCAAAACTCTTATTCGCCAACGAGGATGTCTCATTTCTGCCTCACCACACTACTCATAACGAGTTGCTAATACCAACACCTTGGAGGCTTCAAGTCCTTCCTCCGGACGCAACCGTCCCTTGACAATCGTGTTTTCAGTTACCAAACCAGGGTACAGACCCTCATACAACCGACACTATAATCCACTTTCGACTATTCCACTGTCCCATTCTCCTCTTGAACACATATACCAAAACTACAAACATTCTTCCCTGATTTGTCCAACACCTCTCCCCTCTCGGAGTTCTTCCTTAGCTTAACAAGTAGTATTTTACGACCTAGTGAATTCATAGCCTTCATGCATGACGACACGATCAAAAATTCATTTGCAAATTTTAACATTTTAAAATAAACAACACTTGGAACAACTTGGGTACACATGACCCCAACATTCTCATAACTCCAATGCCTTGCACAACGATCTCGAGAATCGTTCGCACGCACCCTTTCAGTAAAACTCGATCTTCCTCAATTAAAACGACGTTGTCACGACAGTGACACGTTGAATGAAAATCTTTTGCATAACAAAATTTTGAAAGTGATCACCAACACGGAATAAACCAGTCGGTTCTCACACTCATCTCTATGACATCAATATGTCAGTACTCTTTTTGGTCATAAAAGTTTTGCTGACAAACCTTTTCTTGTCTTTTTGCACCAATTTAACTTATCATGAAAAGTGTGAAATACTTTGCAAATCGTTAAGCTCAAAATTTCATTGTGCAATGTGAATGAAATCACCTTTTCTTTAAACATACGCTTGCACATTCTGACTCATTTTCGATCAAAATTGATATTTACACATTTAACTTAAATCGTGAAAATTTCATGTTACATATAAAGAACGTTGTAACGTCCCAAAAACATGATCATGCAATACCATAAAATAAACATTCGAATTACATAATAATCCTGTCTTTACACCATCTATAAATCATACTAAACAAAATTAACAGCGGAAGTCTCTAAATTCCACAGCCGAGAGCTATTCTATAGTCATCATAATCAAAACTTGAAGTTACTCTAAGCTTCAAGTCCTTCTTATCACCTCCTAGTTCTTACTTGAAGAACCCTTAACATGCTTACCTGAAAATGGTTTAGTTTTAAAAAGCGAGGGTTAGACCAAAAGGTCTAGTGAATTCCCTCCGAAAACAACATGTACACAGTATAAAACCGTTTATAAAAAATATCATCGTAAACCTTAACATAACATCAAGCATGGTACTACACTGTATATAGGATCACAAAAACATTCCGCAATCGGGGCCCAATGGGCTACCCTCTCGCCCTTAACCGGAGCCTACGCAAACTCCCCTTTCCAGAGCTTACGCAGACTCCCCTCTACCCGAATAGGAGGAAACGGATTCCAGCCTACCGGTCTGTCATACCCATCCAAGGGATCATCAGATCCCGAGGATCTTTCTCTAATCCCACAGTGTAGACCGACTCCACATAGCACGTCATTCATTTCATAAAAACATACATCTTTCAACCTTTGTAAATCATCATTCTCAGTTCCTCAAGTAACATACGTTTTCTCAAGTAAAACATGTATTTCATGGAAAATCATGCGTAACGGTTATAAACATTTCATGCTCGTAAGTGAAATCATAATCAGTTAAAATGTTTAACACTTTAAGTCGTAAAAGGTTTAGGGAACTCACCTCCAAACTCTGAACGCACTTTTTACTACCTCCAAGCTAATCTGAACGAACACCTAAGGGTATTAGGTAAAAATCAGATTAAACGGTTCAAACCTACTGATCAATAAACATTTTCCGGATACCAACTGTCCGGACACCCTATCTGCCCGGATACCCGCACTGTCCGGATATCCCTACTTTCCGGATACCCGAACTGTCCGGATACCGCACCCGGTAACTCCACCTATCCGGAAAGGACACTCATCCAGAAACTACCATAACATTCTACCCGGGAACTAGTATTCCTATCCGGAAACTACTGTAGCATGAAGAACTGCTAGTTTCCGGGTACTACGACTGTTCGCCAAAAAGATCTAAAAGTGATCATTAAACCCATTTTCCGCCATTAATTGATTAGATAGACTTAAGGGTTCGTCCACCAACCCTAAACACCCATTTAATCCACATTCCTACCATTAAACCGATTAACACTGATTGAAACTCTCAAAACCCACTTTTAAGGAAAAGTGATGAAAACTAAATGAATCTCTACATTCAGACTTAGAAATCCAGATTAAAAACGAGAGGAATACTACATCAACAAGGAAAACGGAATTTGCATAGATTACCTTGTTGATTTCGATTTCTGATTAGTCTCCTCCTTGATTTCCTCCCAAGAACCCTCTCCTTCTCTTTCTCCTTGCCTTAGCCGCCACACACCACAAGCACAACCAAAAATACCGATTTCTCACCAAATGGTTTAACCTAGGGATTTGTGCCCTATTTACCTTTCACCATAATACCAAAAAGACCTTCAACTTAACTTTTATTTATTACAAAAACACCACAAAACTTTCATAATTACCAAAGTAAACCCGGTTGTTACAAACGCCATGCATGAAACTCTACTTGCAATTGAAGGGTACTCACCCTAACAAGGTCAACTGTTTTACTCACAAAACTTATCCGTGACACTCTACCTTCGACCAATGGTCGCCCTCTCGGTCATGCAATAATTTGTTGTACATGCGGTCCACATCTCACTTACTCACCCAATTCATACTATTTCGTTTTGATCAAATATCTCACATTCTACCTCTACATGCTTTCAATTCGCTATTGGTATCCTATTTCATTGACCCTGCCAGTGAAACACTCGACTAGAAATTCAGGGCTCTATTGACACTTTCAAGATTTCGACTCTGTCCTTCCTTACCATCCCGACTAATCTATCCCATGATTTCTAACACTGAGACTACCCCGAAACAGGAGTCTTACACAAAATCAATCATTTAACCTCTTCGAACCCACGAAGATCTACCTCTAGACGACTCATAACATTTTAAACAACATTTCTTCTTTTCGATGTATACATACATCACATCAAAATGATCTCTCATGATACTTCCCCAACGTTGGGTCTCAATCTACCCCTCAGGGGTCCTTCTAACATTCTGGAATAATGGAACACGACATATAACTAGCTTAAGGCTACAACATCAGAATAATAAGGCAGGTTAAGCACATACATGTACCTGTAAGTTCACAATTACACTGGTCGGGTGTAATCCCAAACTTACCTTACATGACTGTTCTCGGTACCCTATTATTCATATATCTACTATGGTGCCCTCTTAACGCATTTCCTATATCTACAATAGTGCCTTCTTAACGCATTTTCTGATTCTCAGTTTGGATTTCTACTCCCAAAGTTTAAGTTTAGGCCCGTCCGGTCACCTAAATCCCTTAAACTGGCTCTGATAACATTTGTAACATCCTAAAAATACAACAGGACAAACATGGCATTAATTCATAAACATTACAAAACTGGGTCCCAAACTTTCGTTACATCAGTCTCAAAACTAGGTTGGCGGAAACAACCTATACACAACTGAGAACGTACTAACTTCTATGAGTGGCACAGACTCTGTCTCTATCTGCATATGTACTCTATCTTGCTCTTGCTCACTTACCTGAGCCTCCTACTATATGCTTACCTGAAAAGGTTTCAGTTTTGAAAAGCGAGGGTTAGACCATGAGGTCTAGTGAGTTCCCTTCGTAAACAGCGTACAACAACATTACAAAATCATTTTATAAAACTCGCAACATTTTCCACATAAGCATCAATCATGGTACTGCACAGTGTTTAAGGATCACATAGCTAACCACGAGCGGGGCCAAAGCAGACTCCCCTCTCGCCTCTTACCGGGGCCCAAACAGACTCCCCTCTATCCGAGTAGGAAGGAAACGAATTCCCCCTACAAGCTAGTCACATATCCGAGTAGGAAGGAATGAATTCCCTCCATTTGTAACATCCCAAAAATACAACAGGACAAACATGGCATTAATTCATAAACATTAAAAAACTGGGTCCCAAAATTTCGTTACATCAGTCTCAAAACTTGGTTGGCGGAAACAACCTATACACAACTGAGAACGTACTAACTTCTATGAGTGGCACAGACTCTGTCTCTATCTGCATCTGTACTCTATCATGCTCTTGCTCACTTACCTGAGCCTCCTACTATATGTTTACCTAAAAGGTTTCAGTTTTGAAAAGTGAGGGTTAGACCATGAGGTCTAGTGAGTTCCCTCCGTAAACAGCGTACAACAACATTACAAAATCATTTTATAAAACTCGCAACATTTTCCACATAAGCATCAATCATGGTACTGCACAGTGTTTAAGGATCACATAGCTAACCGCGAGCGGGGCCCAAGCAGACTCCCCTCTCGCCTCTTACCGGGGCCCAAGCAGACTCCCCTCTATCCGAGTAGGAAGGAAACGAATTCCCCCTACAAGCTAGTCACATATCCGAGTAGGAAGGAAATGAATTCCCTCTGACAAGCTCATCACAAAAGCCCAAGGGATCATTGGATCCCGAGGTACTCGGATCCCACTGTGCAGACCGACTTCACATAACATACACATAGCATAACGTAAATCACAAGCGTGAAATCTTTGCACATCATTTCATATTGCTAGAAGTCGTCTTTTAAAATAAAACGTACATTTCATGAAGAACATGCGTAACAGTTGTAAAACAGTTCATGCTCGTAAACGAACCATAATCAGAAAAACATTTAACTTTCATTTCAGTAAAAATCATGTAAAATAACATGGCATTTCTACACATTCACTTTCTTTGGAAAACACGTAAGATCACGTATTTTAGTTAGAAAAACTCACCTGATGCGCTTACTTTCCTTTCAAATGAATGAAGTACCATTGCTCAGATCCTAAACCAGCTTATCGGACACCATCCGGGTTCGACTTATCTGTTACTAACTCTTACCGGGTGCTACTACATACCGGGTACTCACACTTACCGGGTACGACTACTTACCGGTTGACACCACAAACCGAACAACTTACCGGGTAAGCTACACTTACCGGATAATCTACTCTTACCGGAAGTCCACTTACCGGATAGCTCAACCTTACCGGATGGCCATCCGGGAACCATTTCACCCGGACACTCAACTCTTACCCGGAAACTTCACAAATATACCGGGAACTCTTCCGGATTCACACCTTCCGGACATTACCGGGTACTATCCGGGTTCTCTCCCGGTAACCCTCGTCACAAGGCGACTTACCGGGTACGACGGCTGGACTGATTTCGGGAACCAAAACTTGCTAAAATGCTCTGAATCCAAATCGATTCTGAGCAAAACATCAACATAACTTATTCAGCTCATTACCTTACTAAACCCTTAGCTATATTACTCCAAGAGGATGCTTGACCCACCTCTTTGAACATCATTCACAACTCTCAACAAACTCTTACATAACCTAACTCTGCAGTAATTCAAAGGATTAGAATTGAAATAAGGAATTACCTGGATGGATTAGACTCAAATGCTACTTCCTCCTTCAGTTTGTTGATTGCTTAAGCCTTCTCTTCAATTGAAATTGAAATCTGATTTCTCTCCTTCTCTACTCTTGCTCAGCCGCCAACAATGCACAAGAATGTTCCAAATGATTGGAAACCTAGGGAAAATAATCCTTTTATATCTTTCTCAAAACGATATGTCTATATTAGAACCCAAAAAATACTAACAACTTTTATTTAAGACATCCATAGCTAGAAATGGTAGTATACTTTTCAAAATCCTCATATATAAATTTTACTTTAATTAAATTGTATTTCAAGCTTCTTGTCTAGATTATATGTACCATTAAAAAGAGTAAATTACATTAATCGTTCTTGTGCTTTCTTCGTATTTTTCCCTTTTGCGTAGTTGGATATACCGATTGGTTCACTATCTAGATATTCATTTTCGAGGAGAGTGAAAATGGGTATTGGTTGGTGTCAAAGAGGATTTTCAGCATTTAAGAACTAGAATTTTACTTGTTTTAGCTACATAATGTTAGGGTTTCTCAAAATCAAGCTTCTATTGCGTTCTAGGGTCTTTTACCCCGTTTTTTCATGGAATTTTCCCCATATGGTCTTTCCAGTTTGTCTAGTCTACAATTTTTGACGGTTGTTTCTGACGGATTTTCCGACGGAAATCTTTCCAAGCGGATATCTGGTGGAATGAACAAAATTCAACATCAACGTAAATTCATCGGAAATCCGCCACAAAATATATATATTGAACCTTTGTGACAGATTTGTGACGAACATTTAATGAACCTGATTAAAAAAACTTGATTAAATGAATTAGAAGAAAAAAATGGTGGCTTTTCAACAGGATTATCCGCCGGAAATTCGTCGGAAAAGTTCATATGCGACAAGGGATCTTGCGACAGCCGAATCCATCGAAAATCCGTCGCTGATTGCCATTTCCGGCGGATTTTTTCGTCGGAAATGGCCATCTGTCTTGTAGTGTAATGGAGTTTTTGAAATAATTGGGTCAATAAATCTATAAGGTTTAAATAGGGATTCTTCTCTAAGATTGTTCAAAATAAACCTCTTTACTATGGTGATTGGGGTGAAATTTAATCATCGTTGTTGTCATTGTAGGGCAAATTGACAAAAGAAAATGGTTTTGTGAATCATCACATTTTGTTCTTGTTATCTTGATCCTTAATCTAACAAGTGATTTGGCTGAGATTTTACACGTCTACAACAGAGAAGGAACTCAAGTGGTGGTGAGGAAGACTCATGTGTGGTGCCATGGTGGTGGGGGTGCAGCGAGGGAGGTGGTGGTGGTGGTGAGGAAGACACAAGTGTGGTGGTGGGTTTACAGAGGTGGAGGTGGTGGACGACAGAGAAAGGGGGGGGGGGGTTCATCGGTAAGGGAAGGGACGCTAGAGGGAAAAGAAGGACGATAATTTTAGGATTTTGTTTTTGATTTTTCAATGAAATCATCTGTAATTAAAAGTTATACATTAACTTGTTATAATAAAAATGGCAAATGTGATTACTTTATACTAATAATTGAAGAAAATGGTAAAATACCATGCCCCTTGTTTAACAGATGATCTGTCTGTTAGATCCACATATCATTCATGTTGGGATTTCGATATATTTTTTCGCAGTAATGGCAAGAGTTTGAAGTTGAAAAAAGCACAAGGACGATTGTTGGTGTAATTTACTTCGTTCAAAATGAAGTTAGAAATTCAAAAAAAAATTATATTAATTGCAACTTTTTGATGAAATTTAATATATGTATAATCACTCAAATTTATGGATTTTTAATTACATTTTCAATAAGTAATATTTCAAGATGTACGTTTTATGTCGACTGTAAATGTTTTATCATTACCTTTTTATTTAAAAATATTTTAATTATTTATTAAAAAAGATGGTATATCTTTAAAGAATTATGAGAGAGAAGGAGAAGAAACATGTGAAGAGACCTTTGTCAATATGGACTTTAATCATTGAAATTAGTAATTAAATAATGTATTAGATTATTATAATAAGCACCTAATCATCAGTTTATGCGCCACCTTCCACCACCACCCACGACTGCCGGCGGGCCTGCCTTGCCTAATGCCTACCTCCATATTAAAACTTTAAAAAAGAATTTCAATTATATACTAGATAAACTTGAAATGTTTATTCATATATATATATATATATATATATATATATATATATATATATATATATATATATAACCCTGCAAACTACTATATTAGGAAACAACAGATATATTTATGGTAATTATTATGATTCATTAATAATGATTGTGATATATATGGAAGATGATAACGTTCATTAATTATGATCATGACTTTAGATTAGGAAATATAATAAAATCAAATATTGATTAGAGTTGATGAACGGTTAAGATTGGTTTGTGGGGCTTGTACAATCTATTTGGTTTGTAACGAAAACGGACCCTATATATATACATGTATATTTTGAATGACGAATGATCGTATGAGAAAAGAGTTAAAGTCGGAAACGTAAGAATGAATCAATCTAGGCTCTTATCGCATCTCTAATGGGCCACACTATATTTTACACCAAATATCAAAAGTAGTGTAAAATTTAGTGTGAATAATAAATCTTCTCCAATGGGTAACACTATTTTTACACCAAATCCTAATATTCTAGGCATATTACTTTTTATATTAATTTATTAAACTTTCAATAATATCCTTATATTTATTAACTTTACATTTTATATCCATATTTTTTTATTTAGATCATAACTTAATATTTTTTTATTAATAATGAAATAAATTATTTTAATACATAACTTTTTTATTAAATAATAAAAGTTACATTAAAACAAATAAAAAAGAGAATACATATGCATTTAATTATTATCATTACTATATTTTTCCCACAAATTATCAATTAACGCATTCCAAAGCTCGAAGTATGCTAGTTTGTCTTAGATTTGTCTATAACGAGCGAAAAACTGTTGAAATTGGTTATTATCAGTCATCACTGTTTAAACTCTATTGATGACACTTATCTTGCAACTTCAATTGGTGCATCGAAATCATGTTCATCTTTAATTATCATGTTATGTAAATTAATACATGTAATCATTATGTAAAATCAACCTAAAATGATATAAAAATAATTTATAATATATATATATATATATATATATATATATATATATATATATATATATATATATAATAAACCTATTAAGGCTATGTTTGGCAAACTAGCTGATAAGCTAGCTGATGAAAAAGTCACGTTTTGGCAAAACTAGCTTATAAACATGTAAAATGACCAAAAATGACATCTTCAAAAAATTATTAATTATAATATTTGTTAGTCCCAGATGGCTATAACAAGTATTGTAGAAGGGGGGGGGGGTTGAATACAATACTCAAAATTTTCACAATTTTAATTCTTTTATTGAAAATCTTTCAACAAGAATTACACATAGAAAACTTAAGACTGTTGCGGAAAAGAACAGATAAACTATTCTAACAATCTTACACAAAGTATACAACAAAATAACTAAGAACACTTAGAACAAAGCTATAAAGTTTTTCAAGCAAACTGGAAATTCTTGCACTTAGAGAATTCTTCCAGTTTGCGTAGAATATCAAGAGCTCACAGTAATCTTCAAAGTCTCTCAAGATGTGTGTATTTCAGTATGAAGAGCTCTTCCTTTTATAGTGACAAGGAGTGTGCAAGCATTGAATGCTTGAGACACTTGTCATCTTCACACTTGCTGAGGATGTTGACTTCTGGAAAGTTGTGAAGTCCTTGTCACCTTTTACTAGGTGCAGACAGAGTAGCTTGAGCAGATAACAGGGACCTTAGCTGAAAATGGATAATAAGACAGAAGGTCACTTTATCCATGTAGAAAATATCTTCTCAATTTGTCTTCTTATGTCTCTCAGTTTTGTCTTCTTTTGCTTCTCAAAATCTCTTTCAACAAATGCACCACCGAAGAAAGGTTGTAAGATTTCTTCCAAGACAAAATGAATTTGCTTCTCATTTTGTCTTATTATGTCTCTCACTTTTGTCTCCTTTTGCTTCTCAGATTTTCTTTCAAGAAAAGCACCACCGATGGAAACTTGAGATATGTGACACATCTTTGGAGAAAACATCTTTGAAGCTTCTTTGAGGTCCCACCGAAATGTCATTTGGGATATGTGACACATCTTTGAGATATGTGACATCATCTTTGAGATATATGACATCATCTTTGGGAAAAGCTTCTTTGAGACTAGGCCGAAATAGAGAGAAGTTTCGGTGGAAATACCACCGAAATTGTGAGAACAATTTCGGTGAACAATGACTTGTATGTTTGAGAAAAGATCTTTCACTTCCACAATGAGAGAATCTTTAATCTTGACTTTGGTTGATCTTTGACTTCACCAAACATTTGATATCTTGTACAAGCCATTACAAAGAACCATGCATCCAAAATTTCTCTAAGTATAAAATGTTTTTCAAAGTATAAAAGGAGATCATGAGGTCATCTTCAAATCTTGATGACCCAACAATATTAAAATATATAATTAATAAAAATTTATAGCAAAATAATATGTTAATTAATACAACCAATGTAGTAAAGAAAAATAAAATAATATAACATGTTAATTAAAAGAATTTTAAATTTATTATTACATATATACTATAAATTTTGAATTTTTTCAAATATTATAAATAAATAAATAAATTTTGAATTTGTTAAAACAAGTTTAGAAAAAATTATATATTAACTTATGATTTTAAATAACCGTTACATATAATAAAAAATAATAATTAAATAGATAATAGTAATTGATAATTAAAATATATTGATTAATATTAAAAAATATATAAAAATAATTTATATGATCAACATTCAACAATAACTCTAAATAATTAAAAATTAATGTCAATGTATAAGTAAAAGTTAATTTAATAATTTTCAGTTAATATTAATTAATTAATAATAATTAAATTTAAAAATTTTAAAATTTATTTAACACAACAGTTAATTAATAATAATGAGGGGCAATATTGAAATATTCACAAAAAACTATAAAAAGCTACTCCAAGTAGCGTTTCAAAAAGCTAGCTTATAGTCATCCAAACATGTACCCAGAAAAAAAAACTAGCTTTTTTTTGCCAAACAATGCCTAAGACTTTTAACATTTTAAAAAACAAAAATAATAAATCTCAAAATTAAGGGACCAAAAATGTAATTGAAAGTGGTGTAAAAAGTAGTGTAAATAAATAGTGTTACACCAAATATAGTGTAATATTATTTGTTACACTAAATTTAGTGTGCAAAATATAGACCGCATTAGAGATGGTCTTAAATCACTTTTAATCTCATCCCACTCATGAATCCCGCTTCTCACGGAAATTTATCGGTCCATCTCGTTGCATCTTATTTGTAATGATCTTCAATTAGGATTGATCGCAGGTTCTAAATCTCTTCTTTTGCTTCTCTTTGTAACTTTTGTTTTTTACAGGAACCCAACCCTATATCGAGTTGTGTGGGAATTTTTTTTCATGAGAACCATCTCATAGCCTTCGATGGTAGCTTCATAATAAAAGGTAAATTTGATGGCAGTTTCGTAGAAAAATAGAACTTTATTGACCAGATTATAAGGGAGACTGGATGTTCATGTAGGCATGGAAATGAGACCCGTCCCAATGAGTAACCCAAGATACCTGGCCCGACGGGGACAGGGATTCCCTTGCAAAACCGGTGAACGGGGATGGGGACAGGGACGGGTAACGTGGTCCCCGCCTCGCCCGTCCCCGAATATTAATTATATTATATATGCTTATTATTAATTACATTATTTTTACAACATTAGATTCAATATCTTTTAGATTTAGAAATATTATTTGGACATTTCGTCTTATATACATTTCTTTGAGTTGTTGTACCTTTTTAGATAAAAAACGTTGAAAATCGAAAGTGTTTGATCAAACGATTACGTATGATGTTGCGACTTTGTTCACATATGAATATTTGATACACAATAAAATCAATTTTTAAAAATGTGTGAGATTTAAACGTGACCCATTATGGATCGAGTGTGGTATTTAACATCGAGTGTGATATTTAACATATTTGATTTAAAACATATAATATTAACGGAAAAAGTCCTCGATTCCCTGTTAGGGATGTGATCATAATCCCCGATGGGGATGGGGACGGGTATGAAAATAGAGATTGGGACCGGGGACGGGGATCGGGATTGAGGTCCCCGCCCTATTCTCATGTCTATGTTCATTTGGCTTAACATACCTCACATATGTTAATATACATTAACGCAAATATATATAACTGATATACTAATTTAACACATTGTAACATCTTAGAATGCTCTTTTATCAAAATAATGCATGTGATGTGATGTGATGTGTTTTTAGAAAAGTTGATATGTGTATTACAAATATGTATGAGATAGTGTTGGGTCATTGACCAACATCTTCTTAAATCGAAACGTGGCGCTGACTGCTACGCTATATGGATATAAGTTGTGCCTTCTCCATCATCAATTGCTTTTGGGGTAGTGGTAAGTGTGATCCTAACATGTTGTATCAGAGTGGGTCACGAGCTCGAATCCCTTGGAGTGCATTTTAATGGCAAAGGCATGTTGTGCAGCCATTGTCTTCTAGCAAATATCTTGTTAGTACTGGCAGATGCTTGGGGGGGGGGGGAGATTGTTGGGTCATTGACCAACATCTTCCTAAATTGAAATGTGACGCTGGATGCTACGCCATATGAAAATAAGTTGCGCCTTCTCCATCAACAATTAATAGATAGAACGACTTAATTTTCTACTTTTGTTCTAAGTTAGTCAAAATCAAAGGTTTTGAAACTGGTTGGATATTAGATAACAACATGTTGATTTTATAAAATTTGTATACTATCAATTATAATTCTCATTGAAGTGATTTTATGATTGTATGGAATCAGAAAGATTGTTCTACAAGTTTTCTTTAGATATTGTATCTAAAACCAACAATAAAGTATGAGAAATTTTTTGATCTTGTAATGTGTTCAGTGCTAGAATAATTTTGTTCCAATTCAAACAATTTGAAACATGTTAGGGTACATGTTTAACCATGAAGGTATGAATGTCTTTTTTCTTTCATAAAGGGGTATTTCCATGGGTTTGCCTTGGTATCGTGTTCATACTGTTGTATTGAATGATCCCGGACGGTTAAGGCTATTAAACTCAAGATAAATCATCCATACAATAGCTTAATATATAGGTTAAGAAGAATTTTGGTGCCAAATTTGTATGTGCATTGAGAGGCTTCAAGGCCTTTGAATTGAGAAACGTAACAATTTGTTGGGTTGAATTAGCAAGTAAAGGGACGATTTTGATGCATATTGAATAATAGACCGTTGTCGAAAGTGTTTACAAATATATTTACATGTTATTAGTGTAGGTTGACTTTAGAATTTCCATGTGTAATACTTTCAAAGTTTGAAATAACGACTAGTTTAATTTTTTGAATAAACATCAAATAAATAACAAATATCTTATAAGTGTCAACCGTTGATACCGGTAACAACAATCTATGATTTAGCATCAAGGAATAGTAATTTAAATCGTATGCAAAGTCTAATTTAGGGATGATGTTACTAAAACCCAATAATTATCGCTATTTCCAATGTACAGAAGGCATTTTCAAAAAACTATTTCTGTATTGTGCCTATAACTAGCATTCAACTCATCACAGTGTCACGAGTATCATTCTCACGAGGACCTGATGCACATTCCGACAAATAAAAAAGGTTAGAATTAACGCTTAGTAGGTTCAACCGTTCAAGCAGTTTTCTTCATTTATATATAAAACAGTAAAACTGAAAGACTACTTATCTAAATAACAATTTATCAAATGAAATTTATTTAATATACAAGAAACATCTTTCCCGAAAACCAACATTTCTCGTAATGAAATCTCTAAATCAAACACACATTTAAGAATGACTCAAAACCCAACACTCACTCAAAACGTGAATAAAACTATATGTTTAAATATTGAAAACATGGATAAGACTCCACTACCCAAACATCAAAACATGGATAAGTTACATTATACCAAAAACAACATCATTTGGGGACGAGAGAGACCCGTATCCATCGAAGCGGGCGAACACAAAGTAAGCCATACATCAACGTTATCAAGTAACTACTCAAGATTCAATTGACCTTACTATCTATTTAGATGAATAACCTCAAGGCTCATGTCCTTAGTACCTACCCCCACCAGGTAGCACCTCAAGCCTCATGGTTTGTAACACCCTAAAAATCAGGGCAAATTTAAACCTGAACTAAAAGGGTTTACATATCTAATAACCATAATATATTCATTCATGAAGATTGGAAATAGCGACAAAATTCAGATTACATTAAAGGATCACTAAATAACAACTTATTAATCTAAACCATTCATACATGATTCTAGATAATCTAAGTTGTCTAAAGGATCTCCAAAAGACTATCATATCTTCAAAAGATATTTACATCAAACTTGTCACCATCAAATACTCTCCACTCATCCCGTTACTTCCCCGAGCTTGTACTTGGTAAGAAAATTTAATTTGAAACGATTAGGCTAACGCCTAATGAGAACACTCAGTTTCAAAATAATACTTTGAAAAGTTAATGTAAACAAGGCATAACAAACCTGATTTACCATCATTCTTAATGTAAACAAGCCCACTACGAATCTCCATGGATTCTAGATCATTGCTCATATCCAAAAATTACAATTAGTCCATGCCTATTTCTTGGAAAGGAAGTAGAGATTACAATTAAGCCATGCCTATCTCTTTCCTTCCTATAGAAATCGGGAATTACGATTAGTCCACGCCTATTCCACGATTTCACATCTCAATATGAAATGGGAATTACGATTAGTCCACGCCTATTCCTAATTTCACCTAAACGGGAATTACGATTAGTCCACGCATATTCCACGTTTATCAAACACACGGGAATTACGATTAATCCACGCTTATTCCACGTGTTCATATAATACTAGTGCCTATGGATCCATTACACATATTCGTACTAGTGCAGGCTATTGCTTAATATAATTCATTTTCTAATAACATGAATAAAATTAAGCAAAACCATTAATTCAAAGACAATCTTATTTCGTACATATTCATCACAATTTATCCAGAAAACATTCCATTATAAAAATACCATACCATAATTTTAAATATGTTTTTAAAAAGGTAAGGTAAGAATGAACTCACCTGGTAGCAACAACGTCCCTCTTACTTCACTTCTTATATTTGTAAGGATTTCCGTCACCAAACTCCACAAAGTCTGAAATAACCAAATACATATTGTACTGGTATCAATCTACTAAATAGGACTCTTTTAAAGACTAAGAATCCTAAATAACCCAAAATTCCATCGCTTATCGCAACCCACTGTTGCGACAAAACTTGTCGCAATCCACTTCTTGTGACAATCATGTTTGTCACAACTAACTACTTGCGACATCCTGACTTGTCTCAACTCAAAGAACCTCAAAGCTACTTTGTCGCAACCCAAAGCTTGCGACAATCACACTTATCGCAACCAACTGTTGCGACATACTCCTTTATCGCAACCAACTGTTGTGACAATCAATCTTATCGCAACCAACGTGTTGCGATGATCATACTTATCTCAACCAACAAAAATCGTAATTAAGCCAAAAATGATACTTTTAAGCTATGTCTGAATCTATAAACTTGCAGATATGCTTAAGACTATTAGCAAAAGAGGCTCATAAACTCAGATTTCTCATATCTTTCAAAAACACCATAACCCAATTTTTAAACCAATAGGGTTCATCTTTATATACACACAAACATAATTTGTATATAGAATCATACCTTATTTCACCAAAGGAATCCTCAACCAGCTGCTGAAATCAATCTCTTTCTCCTCTTCTATTTCTCGGTTTTGCTCTCTATCCCTTTTTCTCTTTGTTTTTGGTGAATGAAGTACACACACGGACCAAAATGAACAAATATCTTCCCTCCACTCATGTGAACAAAATAAGGCGGTGGTGATGAATTAAATTTCATCACCTTAACCAAACCAACCCTACACTTCCATCAAATGGCAAACTACACCCTCCAACTTACAAATTAAAATTAAAGCTTACCCCTTAACTTATCATTCCAATAAAAATAAATAACGAAACTTACTCGGGGATAAACTCTAAAATTATTCTATAAAGTAATTATACTTAATTTATCAATAAAACTAATTATAACACTTTATATAAAAATCGAGGTGTTACAAATCTCCCCAACTTGAAAATGATTTCGTCCCCGGAATCAAAGCTAAGTAAATAAATGAGGATATCTAATCTTCATATCCTCTTCCGCTTCTCACGTCACATTAGCACCTCGGTGATGTTTCCATTGTACTTTTAACATAACCACATCTTTATGTCATAGCTTGTTAATCGATCTTTCTAAAATCGCTTCCAGTTCCTCCACACAACGACTCTTTTCATCCACTTTTACTTCGGTAAGTGGAATCACATCATTCTCTTCGGCCAAACATTTCCGAAGATAACAGACATGAAAGGTATTGTGGATTCCTTCCAATTCAGGTGGAAGATCCAACTGATATGCTTGAAGTCCAACTTTCTTAGTTATGGTGAAAGGTCCAAGAAAACGAGGACTCAGCTTTCCGCGTTTACCAAACCTTATCACACCTTTCCACGGTGATACCTTAAGCATCACACGCTCCCCAACTTGGAACTCTTTTGGCCTTCTTTTCGGATCGGCGTAGCTCTTTTGTCGATCTTGAGCCGCTTTCATATGCTTCCGAACCTCTTTCACTTTATCAGCCATTTGTTGTACGAGTTCAGGACCAGCAAATTGCTTTTCTCCAGCTTCTAACCAACATACCGGAGTTCTACATTTCCGTCCATATAAAGCTTCGAAAGGTGATCATCCAATACTGGAATGATAACTATTGTTATATGCAAACTCTACCAAAGGTAAATGCGTATCCCAGTTACCTCCAAAGTCTAGCACACATGACCTGAGCATATCTTCCAAAGTCTGAATGGTTCTTTTACTTTGCACGTCCGTTTGTGGATGGTACGCAGTACTTAAGTTTACTCTTGTACCCAGTTCTTCTTGTAGTGATTTCCAAAACCTTGAAGTGAACCGGCTGTCACGATCAGAAACTATAGACACGGGTATACCATGTCTTGAGACCACTTCGTCAATATAAAGCTTCACCAATTTATCTATCGGTGATGCTTCTTTCATTGCCAGAAAGTGGGCACTCTTGGTCAACCGATCCACGATTACCCATATGGTATCGTTACCCTTTGACGTTCTTGGTAACTTCGTTACAAAATCCATAGTAATCTTATCCCACTTCCATTCCGGAATCTCCAAAGATTGCAGACCTCCATAGGGCCTTTGATGTTCAGCCTTTACTAACGAACATGTCACACACTTTTCTACTATTCGTGCCACTCTAAATTCATAGCTGGCCACCAATAGTGTAGCTTCAGATCCCTATACATCTTAGTACTTCTAGGATGTATAGAATACTTAGATTTGTGGGCGTCTTCGAGAATCAACTCCCGATTTTCTCCCACCCTTGGCACTCAAACACGGCCTTGGAATAGTTTAACCCCACGACTATCTTCAGTCAGTTGAAGACGCTGTTTGATCACGACTTCATCTTTCAAATTTTCTTCCAATAAAGCTTCCGCTTGCGCCGCTTTTATCCTTTCAATCAAACTTTACGTCACATCAATTCGGACGTTAGTGGGTTTCAAGCACCCGCTATATTCCTTTCTACTTAAACCATCAGCCACAACATTTGCTTTACCGGGATGGTAATGCAATTCACAATCGTAGTCTTTAAGTAGTTCTAGCCAACGTCTTTGCCTCATATTCAATTCTTTCTGATCAAAGACATGCTTTAAGCTCTTATGATCAGTGAAGAGAGTGCATTTTGTTCCATACAGATAATGTCGCCACAGTTTCAAAGCAAACACTACCGCTGCAAGTTCCAAATCATGGGTAGGGTAATTCTTCTGATATTCTTTGAGCTGTCTTGATGCGTAAGCAATCACCTTGCCGCGTTGCATCAACACACACCCCAAACCCATCTTTGATGCATCACTATACACCACTAAATCTTCCGTTTCTTCCGGTAGTGCAAGAATAGGAGCTTCACACAGCTTCTGACGTAATGTTCTGAAAGCTGACTCTTGCTTTTCAGTCATAAAAACTTGACATTCTTCCGAGTTAACACGGTCAAAGCAGAAGCAATCTTTGAGAAGTCTTTGATAAATCTCCGGTAATAACCTGCTAAACCCAAGAAACTCCTTATTTCTGATGCGCTCTTCGGTGTTTCCTAGTTCGTCATTGCTTCTATCTTTGTCGGATCTACTTTAACCCCTTCCGAAGTAATCACATGGCCAAGAAATTGTACTTCTCTTAACCAAAATTCACATTTTGAAAATTCCGCGTACAATTTCTCCTTCCTTAGAACTTCCAAGACTTCACGAAGGTGGTATTCATGATCGGCTTCATTCTTTGAATACACAAGTATGTCATCAATGAACACGATGACAGGCTTGTCTAAAAATGGTCGACACACTCTGTTCATCAGATCCATGAACACAGCTGGAGCATTTGTCAACCCAAATGGCATTACAAGAAATTCATAATGCCCATACCTCGTTCTGAACGCCGTCTTGGGAATATCTTCATCTCTTACCCGAACTTGATGATACCCCGACCTCAGGTCAATCTTTGAAAAGCATCCCATACCTTGGAGTTGATCAAACAAATCATCAATTCTTGGAAGCGGATACTTGTTCTTAATAGTTACCTTATTCAGCTCATGATAGTCGATGCACATTCTCATAGTGCCATCCTTTTTCTTTACAAATAAAACTGGAGCTCCCCAAGGTGAAGAACTTGGCCAAACAAATCCCTTGTCAAGCAGTTCTTGTAACTGAGACATCATCTCTTTCATTTCGGCCGGCGCTAAACGGTACGGTGCACGCGCTATCGGTGACGATCCAGGGACAAGATCGATTCGAAAATCTACTTGTCGTTCAGATGGTAGACCTGGAAGATCATCAGGGAATAGGTCTGGGAAATCACGCTACCTTTATGTCTTCCACTTGTTTCTTTTCTTCCTTCACATCTAGAACATATGCTAAGTAGGATGAACATCCTTTTACCAAACATTTACGCGCCTTTGCAACAGAAATCAACAGAACTTCCCCTTTTCTCTTCTCCCCAAAGAGGAATACATCATCATTGTCAGGCATAGGAATCCAAATTAATTTCTTTGCACAAAGAATTTTTGCCTGGTTGATTGTCAGCCAATCCATACCCACAATTAAATCAAATCCCCCAATTTCCATTAACAACAAGTCAATCGGAAATTTCTTTTCCCCAAACAAAATCAAACAACCCTCAAGTCTTTCACGAACCAAGACTTGACCCCCGTTAGCTATCTCAACTACTAAGGCATCTTCTAAAGTAGTGACAGGCATAGCTAACTTGTGATAGAACGATTTTGATACAAACGATAGATTGGCGCCACAATCAAATAATATACGTGCGGGAATAGAATTAACGAGAAATGTACCGGAAACAACATCTTTTGATTCTTTGGTTTCGTCAGCCGTCATGTGAAATGCCTGGCCCATCGGCTTGTGTAACACCCTAAAATTCAGGGTAAATTTAAACCTTAATTCTAACAAGGTTAAACATAAGATATGCCAAACTTTTATACATAATAGAAAATTGACCTTGAGGATTCATATATACATTAATGCAAATTCAAAATAACCTATTAATCTAATCCTGTCAACTAAGATCAGATTAAACTGGTTATCTACGATTTACCAAAAACTCCTCACTAAGGCTAACTTCTCCATTTTCCACAAAAAGTATATACTCGAATGCACTCGTCCCACATCCCTTTACTTTCCTGAGCTAGTACCTGGTAAGAAAATATAATTTGAAACGATTAGGCTAACGCCTGGTGAGAACATTCAGTTTCAAAATAATACTTTTAAAATCAATGTAAACAAGGCATAACAAACCTGGTTTACCCTTTTCTTACAATATGTTTCAACATCTTACGATGACGGGGTTAAACCCGATTCCATGAATAAGACTGACACCAAGTCAGTCATGATATCATGTTCAAGAGCCCACTACAAATCTCCACGGATTTAAGATTAATGCTCGTATCCAATAAATCACAATTACACATGTCAATTTCTTGGAAAGGAAGTAGAGATTACAATTAAGCCATGCCTATCTCTTTCCTTCCTTAGAAATCGGGAATTACGATTAGTCCACGCCTATCCCACGATTTCTCATCAATGTGAAATAGGAATTACGATTAATCCACGCCTATTCCTCATTTCACCTAAACAGAAATTACGATTAGTCCACGCCTATTCCACGTTTATCACACACACTGGAATTACGATTAATCCACGCCTATTCCATGTGTTCATAAAAAATAGTGCCTATAGATCCATTATACTAATTTGTACTCGTGCAGGTTATTGCTTAATATAAATCATTTTCAAATAACGTTAATGAAGTTAAGCAAAACCATTTATTTCAAGATAACCAATTTTACTTCGTATCACAACTTATTTAGAAAACATTCATTGTAAAATATACCTTACCATAAATTGAAATACATTTATAAAACAAAGGTAAGGTAAGAATGAACTCACCTGATAGCAGTAGCGTCACTCTTACTTTATTTCTTAACCGTTGTAAGAATTTCTGTCTCCAAACTTCACAAAGTCTGAAATACCCAAATACATATTGTACTTGTATCAATTTACTAATTAGGACTCTTAAAATCCTAAATAACCAAAATCCTCGACATTTATCGCAACCCACTAATTGCGATAACACTTGTCGCAACCTACTACTTGCGACACAATACTTATCGCAACCCATTGTTGCGATATCCCCCTCTTATCGCGACCCACTGTTGCGACATACATCTTATCGCAACCAACTGTTGCGATACAACAATCTTGCCGCAACCCAAAGTTGCGACATTCATCCTTATCGCAATTATCATCTTTATCGCGACTAACTGCGTTCATCTTTGTCTCAACTAACTGTAAACGTAATTAAGTCCAAATTGATACTTTTAAGCTATGCATGCACCTATAAATTTGCAGATATGTATAAAACTATGAGTATAAGAGACCTATGAACCCAGATATTCCATATCTTACAAAATCATCAAAAACCAAATTCTAAACCATTAGAAAGCTATATAAACTTAATAGAAACAATTATTGTGAAGAACATACCTTGATTATCACCAAATGGAACTCTTAATTTTACTGCCAAAATCTGATTTTTCTTCTCCTTCTTGCTGCTGCCGAGAGCACACACACACACACACATACAAAAGTCTAAAAATGAATCCAATATCTCATTTGTTTCTCTTTTGACTAAAAGAGGCGGTGGTGGTGATGATGTTTCATCACTTTAACCACACAAACCTTAAACTTTCAACAATTGGCAACTTTCACCCTCTAACTTATAAATTAAAACTAAAGCTTACCCCTTAACTTATAACTCCGTAAAACAAATAACGAAACTTACTCGGGGATAAACTCTAAAATTAATCTATCAAATAATTATACTCAAATTATTCAATAAACCAAACATAACACTTTATATAGAAAATCGAGATGTTACAATACTCCCCAACTTGAAAATGATTTCGTCCTCGAAATCAAAGCTAAGTAAATAAGTGAGGATATCTAATCTTCATATCCTCTTCCGACTCTAAAGTCACATTAGTACCTCGATGATTTTTTCATTGTACCTTTAACATAACCACTTCCTTATTATTACGTAACTTTTTAACTGATCTCTCTAAGATCGCCTCCGGTTCTTCCACACAACGGCTCTTTTCATCCACTCTTACGTCAGTATCTGGAATCACATCATTCTCTTCGGCTAGACATTTCTGAAGATAGCAAACATGAAAAATATTGTGGATTCCTTCCAATTCAGGTGGAAGATCCAACTGATATGCTTGCAATCCAACTCTCTTAGTTATGGTGAAAGGTCCTAGAAAACGAGGACTCAACTTTCCACGTTTACCAAACCTTATCACACATTTCCATGGGGATACCTTAAGCATCACGCGTTCCCCAACTTGGAATTCTTTCGGTCTTCTTTTCGGATCAGCATAACTCTTTTATCGATCTTGAGCTGCCTTCATATGCTTTTGAATCTCTTTTACTTTATCAGCCATTTGTTGCACAAGTTCAGGACCAACAAATTGCTTTTCTCCAGCTTCTAACCAACACACCGGAGTTCTACATTTCCGTCCATACAAAGCTTCGAAAGGTGCTCGTCCAATACTGGAATGATAACTATTGTTATACGCAAATTCTACTAACGGTAGATGCGTATCCCAGTTACCTCCAAAATCTAATACACACGACCTGAGCATATCTTCCAAAGTTTGAATGGTTCTCTCACTTTGCCCATCCGTTTGTGGATGATAAGCAGTGCTCAAATTAACTCTCGTACCCAATTCCTCTTATAGTGACTGCCAAAACCTTGAGGTAAACCGACTATCACGATCAGAAACTATAGACACCGGTATACCATGACTTGACACCACTTCATCTGTATAAAGCTTCGCCAATTTATCTATTGGTGATGCTTCTTTCATTGCCAAAAACTGAGCACTCTTGGTCAATCGATCCACGATTATCCATATAGTGTCATTACCCTTTTGCGTCCTTGGTAACTTTGTCACAAAATCCATGGTAATCTTCTCCCACTTCCATTCCGGAATCTCCAAGGATTGAAAACTTCCATAAGGCTTTTGATGTTCCGCTTTTACTAACGAACATGTCGCACACTTTTCTACCATTCGTGCTAAATCTACTTTCATAGTTGTCCACCAATAGTGTAACTTCAAATCCCTATACATCTTAGTACTTCCAGGATGTATAGAATATTTAGATTTATGGGCGTCTTCGAGAATCAACTCTCGATTTCCTCCCACTTTTGGCACCCAAACACGGCCTTGGAACAGCTTGACTCCACGGCTATCTTCAGTCAGTTGAAGATGTTGTTTGCCCATCACTTCATCTTTCAGATTTTCTTCTAATAACGCTTCCGCTTGTGCCTCTTTTATCCTTTCAATTAAACTTGATGTTACATCAATTCTGGCGTTGGTCGTTTTCAAACACCCACTATATTCTTTTCTACTTAAAGCATCAACAACAACACTTGCTTTACCGGGATGGTAATGCATTTCACAATCATAATCTTTAAGTAGTTCTAACCAGCGCCGTTGTCTCATGTTCAACTCTTTCTGATCAAAGACATGTTTCAAGCTCTTATGACCAGTATAAAGAGTACACTTCGTTCCATACAGATAATGTCGCCACAGCTTCAATGCAAACACGACCGTTGCTAATTCCAAATCGTGGATAGGGTAATTCTTCTCATGTTCTTTGATTGTCTTGATGCTTAAGCAATCACCTTGCCTCGTTGCATCAATACACACCCCAAACCCATCTTCGATGCGTCACTATACACGACTAGATCTTCCGTTCCTTCCGGTAGTGCAAGAATAGGAGCTTCACACAACTTCTGACGTAAAGTTCTGAAAGGCGACTCTTGTTTTTCAATCCAAACAAACTTCACATGTTTCCGTGTCAACATGGTCAAAGCAGAAGCAATCTTTGAAAAGCCTTTAATAAACCTCTGGTAGTAACCTGCTAAACCCAAGAAACTTCTTATTTCAGACGCACTCTTCGGTGTCTCCCAGTTTGTCATTGCTTCTATCTTTGCTGGATCTACTTTGACTCCTTCTGAAGTAATCACGTGCCCTAGAAATTGTACTTCTTTTAACCAGAATTCACATTTCGAGAATTTTGCGTACAATTTCTCTCTTCTCAACACCTCTAAGACTTCACGAAGATGGCGTTCATGATCTACTTCATTCTTCGAATAAACAAGGATGTCATCAATGAATACAATGACAGACTTGTCTAAGAATGGTCGACATACTCTGTTCATCAGATCCATGAACACGGCTGGAGCGTTTGTCAACCCAAATGGCATTACAAGAAATTCATAATGTCCATACCTCGTTCTGAACAACGTTTTAGGAATATCTTCATCTCTTACTCGAACTTGATGGTATCCTGACCTCAGATCAATCTTTGAAAAACATCCCACACCTTGGAGTTGATCGAACAGATCATCAATCCTTGGAAGCGGATACTTGTTATTAATAGTCACCTTATTCAGCTCCCGGTAATCAATGCACATCCTCATAGTGCCATCCTTCTTCTTAACAAATAATACCGGAGCTCCACAAGGTGAAGAACTTGGTCTAACAAAACCTTTATCCAACAGCTCTTGTAGCTGAGTCATCATCTCTTTCATTTCGGTTGGCGCTAGGCAATACGGTGCACGCGCTATTGGTATTGATTCAGGGATAAGATCAATACGAAACTCTACTTGTCGTCCAGACGGTAGACCTGGAAGATCATCGAGGAATACGTCCGGGAATTCACGTACAACCTTAATGTCTTCCACTTGTTTCTTTTCTGACTTCCCATCTAAAACATAGCTAGATAGGATGAACATCCCTTAACCAGACACTTACGCGCTTTAGCAACATAAATTAATAACTTCCCCTTTTCGCTTTTCTCCAAAGATGAGTACATCATCTTTATCAGCCATCGGAATCCGAATTAGTTTCTTTGCACAATGTATTTCTGCCTGGTTGACTGTCAACCAGTCCATACCCACAATTACATCAAACCCTCCAATTTCCATCAACAACAAGTCGATCGGACACTTTGTTTCTCCTACCGAAATAAAACAATCCTCAAGTCTTTCGCGAACCAAAACTTGACCTCCGTTAGCTATCTCGACTACTAAGGCATCTTCCAAGGTAGTGACAAGCATAGCTAACTTGTGATAGGACGACTTGGACACAAATGACAAATTTGCACCATAGTCAAATAAAATGCGCGCAGGAATGGAATTAACGATAAATGTACCCAAAACGATGTCTTTCGATTCTTTGGCTTCGTCAGTTGTCATATGAAATGCCCGACCCGTCGGCTTAGGAACATTTGATTTCTTATTTTGATCTCCACTCTTTTTCAGCTTTGGGCAATCCCGGCGGAAATGACCGGGTTGTTTGCACTCGAAGCATGTAGATCCTTGAACATGGCAGTTATTCAAAGTATGTCCACTTCTACCACACTTATAACATTCCAATGTTGTCACCCAACATGGACCATAATGTTTGCTTCGACACTTTGGGCACCAATTCGGCTCCCGACGAGATTCATAACGAACATTTTTGACAGATGTTTTTGATTTCTGAGAAGACTCTGACCGGCCTTCCCATTTTCGTTTCTCTCCCACTTGCGTCTTTTCTTCCTTGTCTTTAGCATAAACCTCCTCCATAACTTTGGCTTCTTCGATTGTCTCTCTCAACGTTGAAGCTTTAGCATTTCGTACCCTGGACATCATGTCAGCTGGCAAACCTTTTAAATAAGCTTTAATCTTTTCCTTCTCAGTCGGAGCCACATGCCCCACTAAGTTCAGCTTCTCCATGAAAGATTCAGTGTACTTCCGAACAGTTGAAGTACCTTTCTTAAGAGTCTGAAACTCTTCTTCAATTCTATCCATTTCGTTTTCATTGCAATATTCTTCCAAGATCTTTTTCTTGAACGACTCCCATGTCATAGCAGCTAAGACTGAAGCCGTTATAGTAGATGTTACGATGTTACACCATGTCAACGCATTACCCCATAACATTTGAGACCCAAATCTGACCTTTGATTTCTCATCACATTCACAAGCTCGAAAAGCTTGTTCCATCTCTCTTAACCAATTCATGCATGCCACTGGATTGTCTGTTCCGGTAAACTCTGGCGGTTTACATCTTAGAAAGGTTTTATATGAGCAGACTCTTTCCACCCTTCTGTTTACATCTGTCACAGGATTACGAATTTGATTTTTTACCCCGGTATCGGTCTCTGTTCGATGTAACTCCGAACTTCGATCATTTAGTGCTTTCATAAATATTTCCGTTTGTTGTGCCATTGCTATATTCATCATTTGCGTCATGTTCTCCATCATATGAGACTCCACTGTAGACTATGTCGTCGTCGGGTTAGAAGTACCAGTACTCGTTCTGTGCGTTTGACTTTCCAATCCACCTATTAGAGTTGGCCTCGGTGGACTTTCATGGGTTCCACCCGTTCCAGGTTTCCCCTCCAACCCCTAATCAGTTACTGCCCTGTCTTCCAAAGAATTAGAGGACCTTGGTGGTGTATTCACCATCGTTCTGATATAACACAAGGTAATAACCATAAGATATGGTTACAAGTATCCAAACACAAGAAACGTACTTTAACGTTCATCAGTTACTGTAACAATTTAGAAACAAGTATGCTTATGTAACAATATATCCATAATGACAGTAGCTAATTGAAATTGCGAACATACTATACATAAGAATTCTCGTTACCATTGTTACAGTACTTAATTTACGTAATTCCGTCGACTCTAAGACTATCCCGTCTTAGTCTTTCTACCCATATCTCACAAATCATAATTTAATTCATCTCAGCTTAAGTCTAGATATCTTATTATCATACCTAGTTCACTTAAACTAATGCTCTGATACCATATTGTAACACCCTAAAAATCAGGGTAAATTTAAACCTTAATTCTAACAAGGTTAAACATAAGATCTGCCAAACTTTTATACATAATAGAGAATTGACCTTGAGGATTCATATATACATTAATGCAAATTCAAAATAACCTATTAATCTAATCCTGTCAACTAAGATCAAATTAAATTGGTTATCTAGGATTTACCAAAAACTCCTCACTAAGGCTAACTTCTCCATTTTCCACAAAAAGTATATACTCGAATGCACTCGTCCCACATCCCTTTACTTTCCTGAGCTAGTACCTGGTAAAAAAATATAATTTTAAAGGATTAGGCTAACGCCTAGTGAGAACATTCAGTTTCAAAATAATACTTTTAAAATCAATGTAAACAAGGCATAAAAAACCCGGTTTACCCTTTTCTTACCATATGTTTCAACATCTAACGATGACGGGGTTAAACCCGATTCCATGAATAAGACTGACACCAAGTCAGTCATGATATCATGTTCAAGAGCCCACTACGAATCTCCACTGATTCTAGATTAATGCTCGTATCCAATAAATCACAATTACACATGTCAATTTCTTGGAAAGGAAGTAGAGATTACAATTAAGCCATGCCTATCTCTTTCCTTCCTTAGAAATCGGGAATTACGATTAGTCCACGCCTATCCCACGATTTCTCATCAATGCGAAATAGGAAATTACGATTAATCCACGCCTATTCCTCATTTCACCTAAACGGGAATTACGATTAGTCCACGCCTATTCCACGTTTATCACACACACTAGAATTACGATTAATCCACGCCTATTTCATGTGTTCATAAAAACTAGTGCCTATGGATCCATTACACTTATTTGTACTCGTGCAGGTTATTGCTTAATATAAATCATTTTCAAATAACGTTAATGAAGTTAAGCAAAACCATTTATTTCAAGATAACCAATTTTACTTCGTATCACAACTTATTCAGAAAACATTCATTGTAAAATATACATTACCATAAATTGAAATACATTTATAAAACAAAGGTAAGGTAAGAATGAACTCACCTGATAGCAGTAGCGTCACTCTTACTTTATTTCTTAACCGTTGTAAGAATTTCTGTCTCCAAACTTCACAAAGTCTGAAATACCCAAATACATATTGTACTTGTATCAATTTACTAATTAGGACTCTTAAAATCCTAAATAACCAAAATCCTCGACACTTATCGCAACCCACTAATTGCGATAACACTTGTCGCAACCTACTACTTGCGACACAATACTTATCGCAACCCATTGTTGCGATATCCCCCTCTTATCGCGACCCACTGTTGCGACATACTTCTTATCGCAACCAACTGCTGCGATACAACAATCTTGCCGCAACCCAAAGTTGCGACATTCATCCTTATCGCAATTATCATCTTTATCGCGACTAACTGCGTTCATCTTTGTCTCAACTAACTGTAAAACGTAATTAAGTCCAAATTGATACTTTTAAACTATGCATGCACCTATAAATTTGCAGATATGCATAAAACTACCAGTATAAGAGACCTATAAACCCAGATATTCCATATCTTACAAAATCATCAAAACCCAAATTCTAAACCATTAGAAAGCTATATAAACTTAATAGAAACAATTATTATGAAGAACATACCTTGATTATCACCAAATGGAACTCTTAATTTTACTGCCAAAATCTGATTTTTCTTCTCCTTCTTGCTATTGTCGAGAGCACACACACACACACACACACATACAAAAGTCTAAAAATGAATCCAATATCTCATTTGTTTCTCTTTTGACTAAAAGAGGCGGTGGTGGTGATGATGTTTCATCATTTTAACCACACCAACCTTAAACTTTCAACAATTGGCAACTTTCACCCTCTAACTTATAAATTAAAATTAAAGCTCACCCCTTAAGTTATAACTTCGTAAAACAAATAACGAAACTTACTCGGGGATAAACTCTAAAATTAATATATCAAATAATTATACTCAAATTATTCAAAAAACCAAACATAACACTTTATATAGAAAATCGAGATGTTACAGCTTGGGAGCATTTGGTTTCTTTCCCTAGTCTCCACCCTTCTTCAACTTTAGGCAATCTCCGCGGAAATGACTTGGTTGCTTACACTCGAAGCATGTTGACCCTTGAATAGGACAGTTACTCAAAGTATGTCCACTCTTTCCACACTTATAGCATTCCGGTGTGGTCACTCGACACGGACCATAATGCTTATTTCGACACTTCGGGCACCAATTCGGCTCCCGACGAGGCTCGTAGCGAAGATTTCTGCCAAATGATTTAGATTTCTGAGAAGACTCTGACCGGCCTTCCCATTTTTCGTTTCTCTCCCCCTTGCACGTTTTCCTCTTTGTCTTTGGCATATACTTCCTCTATCAATCTCGCTTCCTCAATTGTTTCTCTCAGTGTCGAGGCTTTAGAATTTCGCACCCGGGACATCATGTCCGCTGGTAAGCCCTTCAGATAGGATTTAATCTTTTCCTTCTCAGTTGGAGCCATATGCCCCACCAGATTCAGCTTTTCCATGAATGATCGAGTGTACTCCCGAATAGAAGAAGTACCCTTCTTAAGAGTTCGGAACTCTTCTTCGATTCTATCCATTTCATTTTCATTGCAATATTCTTCTAGAATCTTTTTCTTAAACGACTCCCACGTCATGGCAGCCAAGACTGGAGATGTTACAGTTCACGTTACAATATTCCACCAGGTTAAGGCATTGCCTCGTAACAATTGAGAACCGAACATGACCTTCGATTCCTCGTCACATTCACAAGCTCGAAAGGCCTGTTCCATCTCTCTAAGCCAGTTCATGCATGCTACTGGATTGTCTGCTCCAGTAAACTCTGGCGGTTTACAACCCAGAAACGTTTTATATGAGCAAACCCTCTCCACTCTCCTGTTTACATTCACTACAGGATTATGAAGTGGAGTTACTACACCAGTACCCGTCTCCGTTTGTCGTAGCTCCGTACTTCGATCATTTAACGCTTTCAAAAACATTTCGGATTGTTGTGCCATTGATGTATTCATCACTCGCATCATATTCTCCATCATGCGAGATTCCATTGTAGACTCAGTCGTCACCGGGTTAGAGGTACCGGTACTCGTTCTTTGCGTTTGACTTTCCAATCCTCCTATTAGAGGTGGTCTCGGTGGACTTTCGTGTGTTCCACCCATTTCAGGTTGCTTTTCCAACCCCCAATCAATTACTGCCTTATCTTCTGAAGAATTAGGGGATCTTGTTGGCGTATTCACCATCGTTCTGTATTTAACGCAAGAAAATAATCATAAGGAATGGTTACACGTACTCAAACACAAGAAACGTACTTTAACGTTCATTAGTCACTGTAACAATTTAGAAACAAGTATGCTTGTGTAACAATATATTCATAATAATATTAGCTAATTGAAATTGTGAACATACTATACATGAGAATCCTCATTACCATCGTTACAGTGCTTAATTCACGTATTTCTATCGACTCTAAGACTATCCCGTCTTAGCACTTCTACCCATATCTCACAAATCATATCTTAATTTGTCTCAGCTTAAGTCTAGGTATCTCACTATCATACCTAGTTCACTTAAACTAATGCTCTGATACCATATTGTAACACCCTAAAAATCAGGGCAAATTTAAACCTGAACTAAAAGGGTTTACGTATCTAATAACCATAATATATTCATTCATGAAGATTGGAAATAGCGACATATCTTCAAAAGATATTTACATCAAACGTGTCACCATCAAATACTCTCCACTCATCCCGTTACTTCCCCGAGCTTGTACCTGGTAAGAAAATTTAATTTGAAACGATTAGGCTAACGCCTAGTGAGAACACTCAGTTTCAAAATAATACTTTGAAAAGTTAATGTAAACAAGGCATAACAAACCTGATTTACCATCATTCTTAATGTAAACAAGCCCACTACGAATCTCCACGGATTCTAGATCATTGCACTTATCCAAGAAATTACAATTAGTCCATGCCTATTTCTTGGAAAGGAAGTAGAGATTACAATTAAACCATGCATATCTCTTTCCTTCCTATAGAAATCGGGAATTACGATTAGTCTACGCCTATTCCACGATTTCACATCTCAATATGAAATGAGAATTACGATTAGTCCACGCCTATTCCTCATTTCACCTAAACGAGAATTACGATTAGTCCACGCCTATTCCACGTTTATCAAACACACGAGAATTACGATTAATCCACGCTTATTCCACGTGTTCATATAATACTAGTGTCTATGGATCCATTACACATATTCGTACTAGTGCAGGCTATTGCTTAATATAATTCATTTTCTAATAACGTGAATAAATTTAAGCAAAACCATTCATTCAAAGACAATCTTATTTCGTACATATTCATCACAATTTATCCAGAAAACATTCCATTATAAAAATACCATACCATAATTTTAAATATGTTTTTAAAAAGGTAAGGTAAGAATGAACTCACCTGGTAGCAACAACGTCCCTCTTACTTCACTTCTTAAATTTGTAAGGATTTCCGTCACGAAACTCCATAAAGTCTGAAATAACCAAATACATATTGTACTGGTATCAATCTACTAAATAGGACTCTTTTAAAGACTACGAAGCCTAAATAACCCAAAATTCCATCACTTATCGCAACCCACTGTTGCGACAACACTTGTCGCAATCCACTTCTTGCGACAATCATGTTTGTCGCAACTAACTACTTGCGACATCCTGACTTGTCTCAACTCAAAGAACCTCAAAGCTACTTTGTCGCAACCCAAAGCTTGCAACAATCACACTTATCGCAACCAACTGTTGCGACATACTCCTTTATCGCAACCAACTGTTGCGACAATCTATCTTATCGCAACCAACGTGTTGCGATGATCATACTTATCTCAAACAACAGAAATCGTAATTAAGCCAAAAATGATACTTTTAAGTTATGTCTGAATCTATAAACTTGCAGATATGCTTAAGACTATTAGCAGAAGAGGCTCATAAACTCAGATTTCTCATATCTTTCAAAAACACCATAACCCAATTTTTAAACCAATAAGGTTCATCTTTATATACACACAAACATAATTTGTATATAGAATCATACCTTATTTCACCAAAGGAATCCTCAACCAGCTGCTGAAATCAATCTCTTTCTCCTCTTCTATTTCTCGGTTTTGCTCTCTATCCCTTTTTCTCTTTGTTTTTGGTGAATGAAGTACACATAAGGACCAAAATGAACAAATATCTTCCCTCCACTCATGTGAACAAAATAAGGCGGTGGTGATGAATTAAATTTCATCACCTTAACCAAACCAACCATACACTTCCATCAAATGGCAAACTACACCCTCCAACTTATAAATTAAAATTAAAGCTTACCCCTTAACTTATCATTCCAATAAAAATAAATAACGAAACTTACTCGGGGATAAACTCTAAAATTAATCTATCAAGTAATTATATTTAATTTATCAATAAAACTAATTATAACACTTTATATAAAAATCGAGGTGTTACATGGTTCTTAGTGCCTACCACTCTGGGTATCACCTCAAGACTCAATAATCTTAGTGTCTACTATGGAGTTTCACCTCAAGACTCGTTTCCTTAGTGCCTACTCGAATAAACCAAAGACTAAAAAACAAAGGTCTTGGAATCCGACTCATTTGAGTTCACCTCCGCAATACCCTGATGACCACAATGCTTACTCTAGCACTAACTCCAAAGTGAGAACATCAAAACTCCCCACGTAACAAATGTGACTGACTCTTGTGGCTATGGATCTATAGCTTTACAATATAAATTACATGAGTTGAAATAAATGATCAATGCACTCAAAACATGTACTTCTCAAATAAGGATGCAATAATGAAAATTCATACCCAAATCTAGACATCGAGCAATTTAAATCAGATAAATGTTTCCCAAAATTCAATATAAGTTAAAACCAAGTCAATAGTTCAACGACTCATTTGACTATACAATAAAAGTCATCAAACACAATCAAATGTATCTAACCGACGTTTATGCAAATACATGCTCAAAGACATGATTAACTTAAAAACCTGTCATTGGATGGGACAAATCATTTTCCAATTAAAATCATACCATTTATATTTCCAAAATGTCACATAACACTAAAAATGCATTTAACACCAAACTAAATACACTAAAAATGTTTTTAACACCAAATAGTTCTCATTTATAAGATAAATCATCAGTAGAGTCGTCACTCATAATATATTTATCAAAATATCCAACGTAGGTGTTTTACAAGATTTATAAAAATAAATTGTATCAAAAACACAAATATCATCAAATAAATAACACACTTGATAAACATCAAGTAGAACACTTATAAAATTTAAAATGCACAATTTTGGCATGTACATAGTTTTCACAAAGCAAATCAAACTCATCTTGCTAGGTTAGGTTAAACCTAGATCCCAAATTCATCTCTAAGCTAGCTTCCAAAATGGTGAAGGCTTTAGATCCACAAACATCCATCCTTAGAAGCTTTATCTAGGTCTCAACCAAACCTAGAAATTTACCAAAAGCAACCCAAAAATCATATTCATAACTAAAACCCTAAATATATTGCAAAAACTCCCAAAAGTTTAACCTTTTATAGAATAAGAATATCCCAACCAGATATCTTGAAGCCTTTAGGTTATATCTTCACCATAACGCTCCACAATTTCCCAAAATCGAACAAGAAAAGAGAAAACTAAAGGAGAAATAAGAGTAAAGAGTAAAGAAATGAGGGAGTGGGCAGAAATGGATTGAAAAATGAGAGGAAATCGGACAGCCGGGCTTAAGGGGACCTGGGCACGCAAATGGATTTTAATTTGGCACGACTTAGGTTTTTCGCGTCCTTGAGAGGTCGCACGACGCACGCACACACACAACCACTCGGGCGCCTTTTCAAAGAGGCTTAGGTCGCCCCATAATACGCCTCATCTACTGATTCCAAATCAATAGATACGCTCGACCCGTGCCACATTCCAGTGACTTAGACGACTTTTCGTGCGGCTTAGGCTGCCCGAAAAGTCACCTAAACCCCCAAATGTTCTGATTTTATCATTTTTTATCCCGATATCAATTTGAACACATCAGAACATTACTCTCCCAAAGTTAAATATTAAATCTAACGCTAATTTTCCGAGACTTTCTTTAGTAATTTACGGGTGTTACACCACGACCATTTTGTTTTAAAATTGGTACAACCGTATAGGTCTAAGATTTAATAGATAAAGTCTATGTTGTAGTTTGTATCATTAAAACTTTATGCAATGATTAGTATTTGACTTAGTGAATTTAATGTTCATGTGTAGATGTTCATATGAGTAGCAGTTCATGATCACTTGTTTCTCTATATGGCGCTTTCGCAACAAATTTCTTTTCGCTAGGACTATGTCTAGTCTTAGTATCCTAACCGATTTTATCGTTGACAACTCTTTTAGATGGGTGATCTATAGGTGTAAGGGCAGTCGAAAAAACTTCGTTGAGTGGAATACATCTCCCTCTTCTTGTCTCGGTCTTATGTAATTTTCCCTTGTCGATAGCTTCTGGCTATCCTTTTTAATAAGATTTGTCGTTTCAAAAAAAAAATATGAGTAGCAGTTCATTGTTAGATTGAATTCAAAATCCTACATGGTTGGGTGAATTTTCATGTGTGTTCCCAATTGGTATGCATGACTAGTATAATATTAGAAATATCGTGCATACTACATGCCTGTTTATGATTATTTTGATGTGCAACATGTTATCAATATGATAGTGTGTCAATGTGTATGCATGAAAATTCGTTCAACATGTGGGCCAACATTGCATACTGACGCAGCGGGGGTTTGCAGAAGGATCGACAAGCGTCTAAACCCTTTGATAGACGAGAATTACGAAACGTAAAACTCAAATAACTAGAGAATCCACTCTAAAAACGTAAAACGTTTATTGAATAATTGATAAAAGCTGATTAACAAAGAACCCTAATGCCCTATTTATAATCTAAAACTAATAGAAAGATAAATACTAAACTTAATAAAAGGATAATTAAGAAAACTTAAACTAAGCCTAATCCTATTATAATTAAATAATGGAAATTAAATAATAGAAATTAAAACAACTAAAGGGATATGGACTTGGAACTTGATCACGTGATATTGGGATGAAACGGAAACAGTGCCCGGCGCTCCTTGCGGCGCGGGTTGTCTAGCGCCGGCGTGGGCGCCATTATGCCAAACAGTTTCCGTCGCGGGTTGTGGCGCGGGTCAGGTGGCGCCGCCACTAGCGCCGCCGGCTTCCCTTCGTTTTGGCTCTCTTGTCGCTCGATCTGACTCGACCCGTATCGTCCGCTTCTTATATTCAATGCTTTATGCTCGCTCCTTTTTCGATGCCAAATTCCGAGTCTCTTTCGAGCTCGTTTTCCTTTTCGAACTTGTTTCTTTCTCTTCCAATTATTCATAAAAACCCTTCGATTTCTCCCTGTGTCATTTTGGCTCTCTTGTCGCTCGATCTGACTCGGCCCGTATCGTCCGCTTCTTATATTCAATGCTTTATGCTCGCTCCTTTTTCGATGCCAAATTCCGAGTCTCTTTCGAGCTCGTTTTCCTTTTCGAACTTGTTTCTTTCTCTTCTAATTATTCATAAAAACCCTTCGATTTCTCCCTGTATCAGTCACTCTCTCTTGAAAAGAACTCGTCCTCGAGTTCACTTGAAAAGTAGCTTTACTCGGTTCATAGAACATGCGTTTCATCAATCCGCTTGAATGCACAACTCGGTCTTCGAAATTTAAATTTTTTGACCGGTCTTTAAAATCCAACGGAGGTTGTTGCAATCCCTTCCATACGAGTAATAATTTATTAAACTCGAAAGGGTAAGAAACGTGAATAACTTTACCGGAAACTGTATCTGTTCGAGTCGAAATCTTGGGCGCTTGAATAACGAAAACATCATCCATGGGATCATCGTTCTTGACATCTTATGGCAACAGTTTCGTCGGCTTGAGAATGTCTTCCACTTGCTTGATTTCGGTTACTTTGACCGGGGACCCGAAATCTGCGACCGACTCTTTCTGAACGTTACTGGCTTCATGTTGTGACTTTGTTTCGATGGTAACAATCTCGTCTTCAACCTTGGCCGCCAAGACTTCTTCTTTTTCCGGTGGGTTTTCCGGGATCGGCGGTTGATTGGCTAGGGAAGAAGTTGGACTCATAATACGATTCTTATCGTTGCTCCTCTGGTTGGTGCTTTCATCGAAGTTGTCGACTAGTCTCATGGCAATTTTGAGTTCGCCCCAATGAAATAGTACAATGTCGTGCCGACGCTTTAAGTGGCGTTGGTATCGAATTGCCACGGTTGACCCAATAGAATGTGGCAAGCGTCCATATCGAGGATGTCACATTGTACCTCTTCTCGATAGTGTTTGCCAATGGAGATGGGTACCCGACAAGTTTGTGTAACTTTAACTTGAAAGCCATACTTGACCCACCCAAGAGAATATGGAGCTTCATGGGGTTGAGTGGGTAGATCAAAGTAGTCGACCAATTTCTGGGACACGAGGTTCACACAACTACCGTCGTCGATAACTACGTTACATACCTTTTTCTGCACTGAGCAATGAGATCGAAAGAGATCTTCGGGCAGAGATTCTTCCTTTGATGAAAGCAATATTCGTTGGAGTGCGATATCGATTTTTTCTTGCGAATCTTCCTCCTCCTCTTTGGATTCGGAACTCAATGGATCGACCCGGTTAAGGTTGCCATTAAATGGAATCCCAACCGGTCCTTCAAACCTGTCTCTTCTCCGACGGTTTTCGTCGACGATGTTGGGTTGAAGCCTATTAACAACCGCTGTCAGATTCGTGAGCGTTGTGGATACGGCCACATCCGACTCAACAAAGTCTGCTTTGGTAGCGAGTTGTTGATCTGCCATTGCTGGTGAAAAGACAGGTAAATCCTGCTCTGATACCACTTGACGCAGCGGGGGTTTGCGGAAGGATCGACAAGCGTCTAAACCCTTTGATAGACGAGAATTACGAAACGTAAAACTCAAATAACTAGAGAATCCACTCTAAAAACGTAAAACGTTTATTGAATAATTGATAAAAGCTGATTAACAAAGAACCCTAATGCCCTATTTATAATCTAAAACTAATAGAAAGATAAATACTAAACTTAATAAAAGGATAATTAAGAAAACTTAAACTAAGCCTAATCCTATTATAATTAAATAATGGAAATTAAATAATAGAAATTAAAACAACTAAAGGGATATGGACTTGGAACTTGATCACGTGATATTGGGATGAAACGGAAACAGTGCCCGGCGCTCCTTGCGGCACGGGTTGTCTAGCGCCGGCGTGGGCGCCATTATGCCAAACAGTTTCCGGCGCGGGTTGTGGCGCGGGTCAGCTGGCGCCGCCACCTTCCCTTCGTTTTGGCTCTTTTGTCGCTCGATCTGACTCGACCCGTATCGTCCGCTTCTTATATTCAATGCTTTATGCTCGCTCCTTTTTCGATGCCAAATTCCGAGTCTCTTTCGAGCTCGTTTTCCTTTTCGAACTTGTTTCTTTCTCTTCAATTATTCACAAAAACCCATCGATTTCTCCCTGTATCATTTTGGCTCTCTTGTCGCTCGATCTGACTCGACCCGTATCGTCTGCTTCTTATATTCAATGCTTTATGCTCGCTCCTTTTTCGATGCCAAATTCCGAGTCTCTTTCGAGCTCGTTTTCCTTTTCGAACTTGTTTCTTTCTCTTCCAATTATTCATAAAAACCCTTCGATTTCTCCCTGTATCATTTTGGCTCTCTTGTCGCTCGATCTGACTCGACCCGTATCGTCCGCTTCTTATATTCAATGCTTTATGCTCTCTCCTTTTTCGATGCCAAATTCCGAGTCTCTTTCGAGCTCGTTTTCCTTTTCGAACTTGTTTCTTTCTCTTCCAATTATTCATAAAAACCCTTCGATTTCTCCCTGTATCATTTTGGCTCTCTTGTCGCTCGATCTGACTCGACCCGTATCGTCCGCTTCTTATATTCAATGCTTTATGCTCTCTCCTTTTTCGATGCCAAATTCCGAGTCTCTTTCGAGCTCGTTTTCCTTTTCGAACTTGTTTCTTTCTCTTCCAATTATTCATAAAAACCCTTCGATTTCTCCCTGTATCACATACAATACATGAAACTGAAATTTTGTATTAGTAAGTTGGGGATGAGTTCCTAGTTCTGATAAGGAGTAGTACATTCTTGAGGAGTTCTTCGTGGTTTACGAGCTTTCAATTGTTTAAGTTATGTAATTTGGTATGGGACGAACTAGTTGTTGGTTCTCACGTTATCATTATTTCATTTTTAAAACTTCTGATGTAATAGTTTACTCTTAGGTATAAATGTTTGGATGATTTTGAGACTTAATTGTTTTATTTTGAAGTACTAGAAGTCTACTCGCGCAATGCAGCGCGATATATCTCGATTTTAATGTTCGAATTTTATTTTAATGTGTGTTTTTGAGAAAACGGTCATGTTTTTTTTACAAATTTGTTTAAAAAATAACGTTTTTTAAGGAGTTCATGATTTGAGAATTTGAAAGTGGTTAGAGATAAGGATTAATTAATAAGAGTCCACGATTTAAGGATTTGAAGGTTGTTATAGATAAGTATTAATCAAGTAATTAGTATTAAAAGCGGTACATAAAGCTTCATTAGTTGTTTTATAAGAGATTTTAAGTAATTAGCATTAAATAACGGTACATGCAACTTTAATGGTTGTTTTTAAGAGTTTTTCATAAATACTTTATAATATAGTATAGATATGATAGTCAGAAGCTTGAGTAAGTATTACAAGTCCCGAAACATATTCATGAGATTTAAAGAAGGTGTTACAATATATTTAATTATACACTATATTTTAAAAACCTTTAATTAACTATATTTTTTTAATAAATTAATTGAAAATGGGATTCAAACGTGCTTCCTTATGTCTCAATCAGAATTAACTTTGGCACGCATGGTTCTCTAATTTATTAGTATCACAATTATAATGCTAACTATTGTATTGTTTTTAGTCTTTATTATATAATTTTGATTTTCTATCATATAGAGCAAGCAAATAACTTCAATAACACTTTAAGACTTACATTTTAAATAATCTATGAGAGTATGAGACTATGTATATCTTCTTCTTTTTTGAAAGGCAACCAATTTTATTAAAACAAAACGAAAATACAAAGGGTTCTGCAAGGAGCAGAAAAGAAAACAATCCAAACAAAAAGAAGATGTACAAAGAAGTGCACCGAGCCCAGAGAACAAGCGTCCAACTAAGATCACGACTAAAAGAACCCAACACCAAAAGTAAAAACGAAGCACCCAAGACCGAAGTCAAGCCGAAACCCGAACAACAAAGAGGAAAAGTAGAAGCCCAATCCGACCAAGAGATTCCAAAACCTTTTGCACGCTTGGAGTCAAGTATATCTTTTTATCTTTTAAGATCATGTATTTAGATATAAAAAATTTATATAGCTTTTTCTTAAAAGCTAAATCAGCATATAAATGATATATTATAAGTAATGATTCTACGAGATCTCTATCATTAAAAAGCAAACAAATTACTTAAAAATGTCTACAAAAGATAGACGGACATCCACTCAATCTTTCTATTAAAGTTCATTCGATTTTTGTGAATGAAAAATACATATCTTACCTAAGTACGGGTCAGGTATGGGGCCGATCAGGGTTGCCGGTATCAACCTTTTGCCCAATATCTTACCTAAGTACGGAAACAAGATGTAATCATGCTATCTAATCAGTATTTCCGAATCTATCTAATTTAGTTATAAATCACTGAATGCTAGGAAATAGAAGGGGTTTTAATGATGATTTTAGCATGTAATCAACATAAATATGATTCTGCATTTTTGGAAAGTTAAATGTAATTTGTTGTAGGACTGAGTATAACTGGGTACCCGGCTAAATTTTATGGTACCGGAACCGGAACCGGCGGTTCCTAGAATGAAGGAATCGGAACCGAAACCGCTTACATCGGTTCTCTATATTTTGGAACCGGTCCCGGAACCGTCGGTTCCGGTTCTGGGTACCCAATGTCAACTTTTTAAATTTTTTTAACAGTTCATACAATAAAAATTGTAATTTTAAGTCTATTGCAAACTATAAAGTACCAACATAAAGTAACAAATACAACAAATGGTGAAAACTAATCCGATAAAAACTAATTATTACATAAAAAAATTAGAAACTCTCTCGAGTATTGAGTCTTGACATCAACAAGACTTCCATAACAATTAACGTCTTTACGTCAACACCTCAAATAAAACACTTGGAAGAAAACGAATAAAACATTTAATAAAGATACAAAACTAATACCACATCATTAAATATTTAAATATAATAAATATATAAATATAATAAAAAATTATTAAAAAAATAGCGGGTAACGGTTCCAAACAAAATGAGAACCAGAACCGGAACCAGTCTTAATCGGTTCCGTATTTTAGGAACCGGAACTAGAACCAATCACATTGGTTCCGGTTCTAGAACCGACAGTTCCAGAGCGGTTCCGGTTCCAAAGACGAGTACCCATTATAACTCATTCCAAATTTAAGTTTTCCAGTTGTTATTCAATCAATCTATCACGCCTATTTTGCCACGTATACGAACATCAAGTACATACTATCAAAACGCAAAATGAACATTAAAGAGAAACAAGCAAGTAAAATTCACCAGAGTCCAACTGTGTTTTAAAAGTCTTGAATATAGTTTTTGTGCTAATCTAGTATCCAAACCGGTAGTAAAAGTCAGCAAATAAGGTTAAGGATGTGCAACTGTGCATCAGGTTGGAACCAGATGAAAATCAAAATTAATGAAATTGAAAAGTAAATTGTTCTAAATCTCAATTGAATAACCAGTTCTCCACTAAATAAACCATAAACCGGATAAAACTTGGTTTTTTAGAGAAATTATTTAAAATGCCTCAAGTTTGACTTTGACTTACTCAAATTGTAATAACTGAGGTTCTAAATGAAAAGAATAGGAGTTTTGTGGGAAAAATTGGATTTCTTTAACTTTGAGGGTTGATTTGTAAATTTTTGAAAGAGGGTATAAAACCCTCAATGTTGGCACAAAATCCTATGTCTGATAAGGGAATTGCAGCGACGTGCGATTTAGAGAAGAGAAGAAAAGCTTGAATTCATTATTGCAATTTCTTTTTTTTAGGGGGGGGGGAAGCTAATCGGAAGAGAGATTCTTCATCAAAAGGTAACCTCTAGCTCTATTCTTTGTTGTTTTGTTGAGTAATAGAGTTTGTTAGGGAAGAGCTTTGAAGTAGTTCATGGTAATCGACACTTCTAGAGGTTGGGTTCGAATTGAATGGTTTATTGATGATGAGAAAGGATTTTGACTGTTTAATCATGTTAAATGTAGTTTGTGTACCTTGCAAAGTTTGGGAAATGGTTTGTTAAGGTTTTATTTAAGCATTTAAGGTCCTGTTCGATAAAACCCTCTTATTCGGAAATTGCCTCTGGGTGAAGTTCCAGGTACGGCTTTGGTTTCCGCTAGGGGTTTTCCGAATGCGTTTTCCGATAGGAATATTTGGAAGGATACTTCCGACAGAAGTTTTCGGATGGTTGGATTTCGGGTGGCAGCGTCCGGATGTGTAGTCCGGAAGTGAGTGTCCGAAAGTGAGTGTCCGGATGCGGAGTCCGGAAGTGGGTGTCCGGATTTGTAGTCCGGAAAAGTGATGGCCCGGAAATCTTTTTTCGAAATGGGAGAGTTCGAGTTAAGCAGGGATTAATTAGGGAGTTGTTTAGGGATGATCTTGAGTGACAGGCATGTGACTTACCACTCTCGTTTTCTTTAAATCACAGTTGTTCCACCTAGAGATCCGAAGCATAAGTGAGCAGTAGCAAGCAAGGACAGGCGAGTCTTTCTAACTGAAAATGAGATGTTTTGTATTCTATTTTAAATGCATGAGATATTATGAAACTGCATGTTTTATCTTACGAATATAAAGCTTCATGTTTATTATGCTTGAGAAGGTTATGTTATTATGTATGCATACATTTGTAAGTGAGCATGATACGGCTAAGTCGGGGGGGGGGGGGGGGGGGTGTCCCGCCAGTACTCATACCGGGGGTGTGTCCCGTTTATGCCATGGAGCGTGTGTTCTAATTAAGGCAGTGTGAGACTGACACGTTGTCACCGGTATACGGGACTCCCTGTGCCATTTCATGTGTGGATGCTTGTTGATGAAAGTTAAATGTTTTCGATGTATTAAGTTGTCATGAACGTTTATAAACTGTTATATATATATATATATATATATATATATATATATATATATTGTGGTTGTGGCACGAAAGTTTCCTAGAGGGATCTCACTAGGCCTGATGGTCTAAACCTTCGCATTTTCAAATCTAAACCCATTTTCAGGAAAGCACCTAGTAGGAGGCTTGACCAAGGGAAAGGAGAAGGTCTGAGCATGAGGCGAGGACTAGATGATAGTTATATTTACCTTGCTTTTATTTCGAGACTTTGTTTAGAAATTATCAGTTGTGTATAGGTTGTTCTGCAAACCTAACTTCATGGTTGTATTCAGTTAAATTTTGGGGCCGTTTTGGCTAGTATTTTATGGTTGAATGTTTACGCTTAAATTTTGAATCTGGGTTGTTACACAAATGCCCAAAATCTCTCCAATTTGACGAAAATATCCAAAAAATCCGTGAAAGGGTGCATGATCACGGACTCCTTTTGTGAATTGGATTTTTGTCCATGAAATTGATTATTGATCCATGAAAATGAATTTTTTTCGGTGAAGTTAATTATTGGAAAAGTGAAAAGAAGTTGGAAAAGTGAAAAGTTAAGTTTTTTTTCTCACTCAAATGCACAAAAACTTGGGTGGGTCCGTTAAACCCTTCTCTTTCCCATTTAAACAATTAAAGTAAATCGATTATTGGAAAAGTGAAAAATGAGTCTATGAAGAGTTAACTTTGATTATTGGAAAAGTGAAAAAATGAGTCCATGAAGAGGAGTTGACTGACAAAAATCAATTTCACGTACCAATAATCAATTTCACGGACAAAAATCCAATTCACAAAAGGAGTCCGTGATCACGGACCCGTTCACGGATTTTTTTTGGGTATTTTGGTTAAATTGGGATAGTTTGGGCATTTCAGTAAGTCAAACGTGAACTTGGGGCATTTTAATTAATTTATCTTTTTTTTATTTGAAAAATATCTAGGGAATGTTTGGGATTGCTTATTAAAAATGAATTATGTTTTTTTTGTAAAAATATTTCTCAATTTATGTGGAGTTAAATTGGAGTTTTATATAAAAAAATGTTTGGATTAGCTTATAGTAGTTCCAAAACGTAATAAGCGAATACGTTGTTTTTAAGGGGTGTTTGAGATTGTTTATACATGTAAAATAACCAAAAAATTGATAAATTATTTTAATAATTTGGAATGAAATGACTCGTCAAAAACTCCTTATAACAGGTGTCAAACCGATATAAGCATTTTTCTTTTTTTGGGGTCGACCCCGATAACAAAGAAGGAACCCATAAAAACTTAGGATCCAACACCATGATAAAATACCACCCTCAAGATTAGACCATGTCCCTGAGATTTGATAAAAGAAAGGTGCATTTGCAGTTAACTCGTTGTCATTGGATAAGTTATTAAGAATATGACGGAACGGAAGACCAAGGAAAGAAAGAAGAATGCACCGAAATGTAGGTGTTACGCCAAACAACACTGGTGGTTGTTGTAAGAGAATGCAACGCAAAGACCTAGAAAAAACGAATAATGAAACAATTCATATATTGAGGTGCTCATTTCAAAATTTCTGCTTTGTTATTCCCATCATCCTGTGGTTTTAGGATGATACACACGAAAGGTGGCATGATTCGAACCTACACTCTGACCATGTCTCACCGCCTTCAATCCATTAGTCTCCGTTACAAGGTAGGGCGAGGTGAGGAAAGCCAGAAATGAGTTCATGCCACAACGACCCCTATGGAAGGGACATTTCTCAAGTTTTTGGCTCACAATAAAGCCAGGGTCCTATTCTATCAAAACACTAAAAACTACTTATTACCAATATCACACCGAACAAATTAATAAACACCTTAAATAAGCAATTTCAAACACCTTCCTACAACAATATCATTTTAAGTTTGAAAAATAATAAAGAAACAATAATTGATCCACCGCTACTTTTGAATCGGAAAGAGAAATTAGTTTAAAAAAATCTACAACCTAAGAGCATCTTCAATGGTTGTTTGAAGAAAGTATAACATCTCAGGCCAACCGTACCAGATATTGTTCGCTTTGTCCACACACATGGACTCACGGTTTTAAAACGCGTCTGATAGAGGAGGTATCAAAGTCCCTTTTATAAGGCAACCTTCGTTCCCCTCCCCAACCATGTGGGATCTTACATTCTACCCCCTTTGGGAGCCCAGCGTCCTCGCTAACACACCAGTCCGGTTTCGGGCTCTGATACAATTTGTAACATCCAGCCCAATCGTACCAGATATTGTCCGCCTCGTCCGTACACCTTGACTTACGGTTTTAAAACACGTCTAATATGGGAGATATCAAGTCCCTCTTATAAAAAACCATTTGTTCCCCTATCAGGCGCGTTTTAAAACCGTGAGTCAAGGTGTGTGGACAAAACAGACAATATCTAGTACAGTTGGCCTACGATGTGACAGAAAATTTGAATAAGCCTTAATCAAGAGTTGAACATTAGAGTTAATGACTTGAAAAAGACTTTATTTATCAATCACTTGAGATTCCTTAAATCTTTGTAGAAATGGACATGAGAGGCAAAGAAAGCGAAAAAAATATATCATGGTGGGACACTACTACAGAAACTCTTATACAACCCCCCAAATCCTACCCGGTTAACTAAGAAACCGGGTACTATTTGACACATATGGGCTTTGTACCCGTCTGCTCCTAACAAACCGGGTTGTATTATTATCAAAATAAAGGGATAGTAATCGTACCCGGTTGTTCAGGAGAAACCGGGTTCTATTACGTGGGTTAGATGTAGTACACGTGCTGCGCGTTTTTTTTTAAATGCTACCCGGTTGCATTTAACAAACCGGGTACTATTTGTCTCCTAAATTCTCTAGGTAAACTAACTACCTCCTTTTTCTTCTCCACTCCAACATGAATGTACGGCAGACACATTCACCTCCCACTCTTCCATTTTTCCACTACCTCCCACTCTTCCATTTTTCTTTCAAATAGCTACTTACCACATCCTATTCCTTCTCACTTCATCCAACTCTTTTTTGTCTTCATTATCACAATTGAATTGAATTTCAAGGTAAAAGTAGTATTAATTGTTTATTTCTTTCCTTAAATACATAATACACACTTATATATACGTGTATTTTTTATATTTATATATATAATTCACGAATGTAGTGTGAAATAATATATAAGTAAATGGTGTTGTTTTTTATATTTCGTAGGACCGTTTGAGCAATCGAATTACAAGAATTGTGATTGAGTATTTTCAATCGACGCAACAAGGTAAATATTTCGTCATTTTAAACTTTAGTTTTGATTATTGTACGGACTACATACATAAATTTTTATTTTTTAGAAATGTTATTTGCATACACCATAACCCTTAGGTTTTATACCCGTCTGAAATAATCTAATAGAGATTATTTCAGATAGTCCCCGTTTTGGGACTGCTTTCTGAATAATTTGTCTCATTTAGGATGTGAATTTGTATTAGTCGATTAAGTATTTAGGAAAATTTCGGTAGTCATTTCTCATTGCTCCTACGAATATGTGTTTCACACGCATATTTGGGGAGTCAAAGGGAAATGTTGTCGAAATTTTTCTTTAATGCTTAATTCGCTAATACATTTTCACATATGAGACAAGTTATTTAGAAAGTGGGTTAGGATTGACCACCTGTCATTTGTTTTATTCATGCATTGCATACATTTAATTAATATTTTATTTTCTACATTACAGATGAATCGTAATACCTGGATGTACAAAATACCACGTGCTACCATTGAATATCTGACCAATTTGGATGAGTTTATCAAAGTTGCTGAAGATAATCGAATAAACAATGGAGAAAGTTACATTTTGTGTCCTTGTAAAGATTGTCATAATTTGCATAAGTTTACTGATTATAATGTAATTCAAGGACATCTGATATGTCGTGGGTTTATGGAAGGGTATACGATTTGGTCACGACATGGTGAGGTATTTGATGATCGTAACACGAGTCATGAATGTAATGTCGATAATTACGATGATTCAGATAATAGTAGTCGTGATAATATAGATGACATGTTACATGATGTGGAACCGAATGTAGCTGATAAGCATTATGAAAATTTTCAACAATTGTTTGTTGATTCTGAAAAACCGTTGTATGTTGGTTGTACAAAATTTACCAAGCTCTCAGCCGTGTTGAAATTATTTAACCTAAAAGCAAGCAATGGTTGGAGTGATAAAAGTTTCACTAGTTTATTAGAGATTTTGCATGAAATGCTTCCAGAAGAGAATGAGTTGCCTGTTTCTTTATACCAAGCAAAAAAATTAATGTGTCCAATGGGATTGGAAATTGAAAGGATACACGCATGTCCAAATGATTGTATGTTGTACCGAAACGAGTATGCAAACCTCCATGAATGTATTAGATGTGGTACATCACGGTATAAGCGAAAAAAACATGCGGAAGAAAACAGTGATGAGATGAAAAATGGCCCCCCGGCTAAATTGTTGTGGTATTTGCCCATTGTGCCAAGGCTGAAACGATTATTCGCAAACCCCAAAGATGCAAAATTGTTGCGTTGGCATGCCGAAGAGCGTAAAAGAGACGGGAAAATAAGACACGTGGCTGATTCTCCCCAATGGAGAAATATCGATTCTGATTTTGAAGAATTTGGCGATGAAATTAGAAATATCCGGTTCGGGCTTAGTTCAGACGGGATTAATCCGTTTGGAAACATGAGCAGTCGTCATAGCACCTGGCCAGTTCTGTTATGCATTTATAATCTTCCTCCTTGGTTATGCATGAAACGAAAATACATCATAATGTCATTGTTAATCCAGGGTCCCAAACAACCTGGGAACGACATTGATGTTTATTTGGCTCCGTTAGTTGATGACTTAAAAGAATTATGGAGTTCGGGCGTTCAAGTGTATGATGCGTACGGTAAGGAGGATTTTCTATTACGGGCCATGATATTTTGCACTATAAATGATTTTCCAGCGTACGGCAATTTGTCAGGATATAGTACAAAAGGGGCGAAAGCGTGTCCTGTGTGTGAAGATGACACGCATTCTTTGAGGTTGAGAAATTGTAAGAAAAACGTGTTCATGGGACATCGAAGATCACTACCAAGGGCCCACCCATACCGTAAATTGAAGAAAGCGTTTGACGGAAACATTGAGCTTGGAGTATTAAGGCCACCATTGGATGGGCCAACTGTATATTCTCGAGTTGAAGATCTAAACATTGTGCTTGGAAAACGTGCAACACCTCCTCCTAAGAATATTTGGAAAAAGCGGTCTATCTTTTGGGATTTGCCATATTGGGAGCACTTGCAAGTCCGACATTGTCTTGATGTTATGCATATTGAGAAAAATGTGTGTGACAGTTTGATAGGCTTGTTGTTGAACATTCCAGGGAAGATGAAAGATGGGGTCAAAGTTCGAAGAGACATGGTCGAGATGGGAATTCGATCACAGCTTACTCCTGTTGAAACTGGAAGTCGCACATATCTACCACCAGCTTGCTATACCTTGTCGAGAGTTGAGAAAACTAGATTTTGTCAATGTTTACAAGGTATTAAGGTTCCATCTGGATATTCGGCTAACATTAAGAAGCTGGTGTCAATAAAGGACTTAAAACTGCTAGGTATGAAGTCTCACGATTGTCATGTTTTAATGACACACCTTATTCCCATTGCAATTCGTGGGATCTTGCCAGAACATATTAGACACACAATCACAAAGCTTTGTTTGTTTTTTAACTTGATTCATTCGAAAGTGATTGATCCTGAAGTGTTGGATTCATGGCAGAAGGATATTATCCTCACTCTTTGCCAACTTGAGATGTACTTTCCGCCTTCCTTTTTCGATGTCATGGTTCACCTGATATCTCATATTGTTGGAGAAATTAAGGCATGTGGTCCTGTTTTTCTGCGCTACATGTATCCATTTGAAAGATATATGGGTTTCTTAAAGGGGTATGTTCGGAATAGAAATCGACTAGAGGGCAGTATCGTTGAAGGATATGCTTCTGAGGAGGTGATTGATTTTTGTACAGATTATCTAGCTGGTGTAACAAATGTTGGAATTCTGCAATCTCGCCACGAGGGAAGACTTGGAGGGGTTGGGACAATTGGTTTTAAGAAGATAGTTCCAAACCGGGACCAACTACAACAGGCACATTTTTTCGTCTTACAAAACATGACAGCTGTTGCTCCTTACATACATGAGCACATGACAATGTTACAAAATACAAATAGATTGAGGAGCGAAAAATGGTTGGCAAATGAGCATAACAGAACATTTGCAAAATGGTTGAAAGATCGAGTGAAGACAAGTTATGGGGGACAAAAAGTTGATCAGGTAGTGGAACGGTTGGGTTTTGGTCCTCGATATGATGTGTCATCATACCAAGGCTATGACATTAACGGATATACATTTTACACCAAGCGGCAAGATGAAAAAAGTACAATGCAAAATAGTGGAGTAACTCTAATAGCCACGACGACAGAATACAATAGATCGAATAATGATGTTAGGTCAAGGATCGCTAAGAACTCGTATTATGGTGTTATTCAAGAGATCTGGGAGCTTGATTATAATTTCTTCAGTATACCTCTGTTCAAGTGTAAATGGGTCGAAAACCAAAGAGGTGTTAAAGTTGACAATGATGGCTTCACAATTGTCGACCTTTCTAGAGATGCCTATGCATCTGAACCATTCATTCTAGCCAAACAAGCCTCCCAAGTGTTTTTTGTTGAGGACCCGAAGGATTCCAGATGGCATATCGTCTTGCATGGTAAAAGACACATAGTTGGTGTTGAAAATGTTGTGGACGAGGAAGAATATGATCAATTTGACGAGCTACCACCGTTTTCAGTCGGTATTCCATCTTCAAATGTTGATATTAATGATACAACTTACTTGAGAGCTGACCACAATGAAGGATTTTGGATTGATGAAAACCGCAAAGCGTGAAGGTAATAAATCATATGAAGAATTTTTTTTGCTTATAAATGTGATTAATTTATCAAAATCAATATATATTTATATGTCATATTTTGTTTTCAGGAACGAATCGAGGATATGAAAATACACGACGATTGTGTTAAGAAATGAAGAGAAGAAAAAAAGATTGATTATGTTTTATTAGTCTTTATATTATGCAAATTGTTTTATAATTATATATTTTTAGTTTTTTAATAGGGATGTTATGATCACAATTTTGTAATTATAATTTTACTTGATATATGATAATAGGATTTAAACATTAAAATATATAGTTTCAAAGAAAAACTTAAAATGTTGAAAAGTATGATATATTTAAAAAACGGTGAGCATATTTTATAATTTTTGTAAACAAAATTAGAAAATGAAGACCATGTTGTATTTAAAATATTTTTGTATTGTATCTCTTAATAAATTAATAGTATTTGTAGAGGGCCCAATTAAAGCCCGCGTAAAACCCTTATGCGCCAAATTCCAAATTGAAGCGAATTGGAAAAACCGTCTCCCTGCACATCGCCTACGAATTGAAGCAATTGAAGGTCTCCTCTCAAAAAACCAGGTACGCCCAAGCTTGAAATGTGTATGCTTTCTTTCAATAACATAAGCTTGAAATGTGTATTTGAAGTAGAGTCGAAAAGTATCGTAAATTTGAGTGTAAACTCTTCAATTGCTGTATTCGATTCTCACATAGAAGTGATGATTATCGGTTTAGTTAATTGAAAACCCTAGCATTCAACAGGGGTAATCGATTCTCCATTTGTGTTTTTGAGGAAGAGAATGATGCTTCGTTACGACATGTTTTCTTGAAATCTGAAGTGGAGATTTGTAATTTTTTTAAAAGGGGGATAAAGTCCGTTTCTATACTTCATCTAAAAGCATGTTGACTCTGAAAGAATCTTGCTATAAAATCTTTCAAGTTCATTAACCATCCATATTATGATATTAATAATAATGATATAAGTTTTTGTGTGCTTATTAGAGCCTTGATATTATATGCTTGTGTTCTATACGGAGTATTAAAATTTTCATCTTCATGTTCATATATAGCATGTGTGTTGCATTATGTTTTTAGTTTACTATTTAGAAATGTAAAACTTGGCATTGTTGGCTTTGACTACTTCATGAAATCCGAATAATGTGCCTTATAAAAATGATTTTTATATATGTTTTGTTCATATTTCATTTAGGAACTTGACTGGAACTTGAAGTGGGTTCTCTATAATTTGGAATATTTCGTAAACAATGATAGTTATTTGTGGATTACTATCAAGTGAGAGGCTTTTATCATGTAAAATTTATAAGTAATCATCATGATCACTATATGTTTTCTGATTTTTGTTTCAAGTAAATCACAATCACACTAAGGGGTGATTTCTGATTTCTGTTTCAAGTAAATTTGGAAGATCCTGAATGATTTGGTGCAAAATGATTAAGGAGTCAGAATGGTTAAGATGGTTCGTATGATTTAGTGTTCTGAATTAATATATTGCCTAGTATGTATTTAGCTTTGCAAATATAAATAGCCATATATCACATTGCAAAATAACATTGATCAAGTAGTAGTTCTTTATTTACAAATTAACAACAATACTAATGTTCATGGAAGTAAAAGGAAGACCTCAAGAAATGTCTGCTCTCTTTAACAACAACCAGAATAAATTGACCTCTTAAGAGTTAAGATCACTGCCCCAACGACTTGTGACAACTTGTAAACAAACTAGAAAACGCCAAATTAGGGTCCTGTATAACTGGAAATTAATCATGTCGGAAATTCAGAATCACAAGCCTCTAAACATACAGCCCACTTCAAAGGGGTTTAGTATATGCAACTAGTTCTTTCATATTCGACCGTATGTGATTAGCTCATTGTTGCCAACTTTGCCGGTTACTGCTTCAATTCCAATAAGCCATGACTGAAAACAACATAGATTAAAAAACGGCAGTAGAAACAAACACAACTTTAAAAGAAGCTCGTTGTATTAAAGGTTTGTAACCGTATGTTGATCAGGAATAGTTCATTACGGAACACATTTTCAACTTGTTATAGTTAAGCACCAATGATATATATATTTCATGCTTCATTAGATTTAAATATGGTATTTTTTTGCAGATATGTCAGATGACACTGGTTCATCAACATCTGGGGAGTCTATTAATAATTCTCATCCAAGAAACACATACGGGAGCCATGATTCTCAACCAAGCAACACAAATGGGAGCCATGGTTCTCAACCGACACAACAAAGACGTAAGAGAAGTGTTACGTTGTTAAAAAAACATAAAAAAACCCAGATTTGCATGTTGAGTTCAATAAAAATGGGGAGGTTATTGGAAAATATGAACGCAGATTCAGTAGTTGGGTAGGGGTCAACACAAGATCAATGGTTTCTATCATTGAACCATCTTGGGACAAAGTGGATAAAAAAGTAATGGATCTATTGTGGTCGGCTATCAAGGTATGATATCCAAGATGTGTTTACATGTACTCATGGTTTTATTTATTTATGTTAATGACAACTGACATACTTATTTTGAAATAGGATCATTGGAATATAAAGGATGACAAGTATAAAGTTCCAGTGCTTAAAATAGCCGGTACATCATGGAAGAACTTCAAGAAGAGCCTTAATAGAAAGTATCGTATGCAAGGCCGCAATCCTTGTTCTGATTACCCGTATCTCGATCAAGAAACATGGGAAGAGTTTTGTATCATGAAATCAACAGACGAATTTATGGTTTGTTACAACTTACAGATTTGCAGTCTTTTCATTTAATTTTTCGTCGACATATTTTAATTGCATTAGTTATTCTAACGTGAAGGAGAAAAGTGAAGAAGGGCGGAAGAATGCGGCTCTAAACACAAATCCGACCCGGTTAGGTGCAGGTGGGTATCGTTCGAATTATGATAATTGGAACAAGGAGATGATGGAGTCAGGCTACTCGTCAGAACTATTTCAGATTCAAGACGAGCGGGCAAGGAGCTTTTTGCTTGCAAGGAGAGTTAGAGCAGCTGATGGGACATTAAGGATTCCCACATGTCTTCAGGAATTAGTAGATAAGATTGTAAGAGAGAGTTCCATATTTTAGTTTATTTATATATTTCATTGAAAATTGTTTATTAATAATTATCATTTACATACATATTATTTGCATTAACAGATTGAGAAAGATAGACAGGCTTCAGAAGGACTTTGGATCCCTGGTCCGGGAGAGGATGTTCTTATAGCAGTGCTAGGACCTGAGCACCCAGGTCGCACCAGAGGAGTGAGCCACACAGTAGGCTTGAAAAAGACCATTCCTAGGATTTCAGAAAAAAAGAGAAAAGGCCAAACTCGTATGGATATGGATATCGACTGGGAGGAGAAAAGGATGAACTTTGAGACCGAGTGTGAGGAGAAGAGAAAGAACTTTGTTGCCGAGTGTGAGGAAAAAAAATGTTATTGAATGCCGAGATTGAGGAGAACCGAATGATCTATCGTGCGGAGGTGGAGGAGAACAATAAGTTACTCGATGCTAAGATTAAAAAGATCATGCAACTAACGTCCAATCTTAATAACACACATGATGGAAGCCCAAGCCCAGGGATGAGGAAGAGTAGTTGTGGTTCAGTGCCCTGTGTCGACGAATTTGATGGCATAAATGTAATTGAGCTCATACACACATATAATTATGCTTACATACTTACTAACATGTTTAGATAGATACTTACTTACTTACTTACGTGTTTAGATACATACATACTTACACATTTTTTTGCAGGAAGCCACTTCTTGCGAATTGTTGGCGATAGACGGTAACTACAAATTCCCATGTGCAAAAGGGATGGTCCATCCTATAGGGGATGGGTTATGTCATTTCACGCCCGTTAAGGAAAATTACGTGAAAGTTCATGTAGACCAAGTGAAAAATTATTTTGCAAACTATCCTCTTCCTGTACCGAATGAAGAAATGACGAAACTAGGTCAAGCACGAAACAACTTTATCCAATGGCCGCGTGATGCAATTGTTCTCACTCAAGTAAAAAGAAACCAGTCTTCTCTTTCTTTACTATCATAGTAAGATTTAATTATTTACATACTTTTCTTACGAACTTGTTAACAGGCCTCCAAAAGTCAACATGTGGTACACGATAAAGGAAATTCCACACAACCACCTGTGTTGGCTGAAACTGTGCCACAGAGCTCACAATCATTGCAGGGAAGGAGAAAAAAGACTACTCCTAAAAAGAAAACATTGCCATCTAAGAGTGTGATCCCGACGGAAACCTTGATGAAGAGGCCAAAAGAATTACAATCCTTATATAGGCGTTGGGAGTCCCTCCCGAATCCGAATGCAGGGATTCTTATTCGGGCCGAGCCTGGGGTATTTGGATCTCAATCACTTGAATTTATGATATTTCGTGAGGACATACATTCTTTAGTTAAGAATGCTTGGCTCGATCATACCATAATTGCTTGGTTCCAGATGTAAGTCAATGATTAGTACATATTCATTCTTATGATCCCAGTATTCTACTTTATTAAATTTTCATTTTTTAGGTTTTTACATTGGATGATGAAAAAAAATGAGAAGAACCGGTGTGGTTTCATATGTCCCTCTTGGATTCATGCCGATGAATGCATATCAAACAAGGAGGGTGTGATAAGTAAAATGGCTAATGTGATGTCTCACAATAGAGAATTGTGGTTTTTTCTTGCACCATACCTACAGAGGTACGATATGCTAACATCTTTATTTTTATAGTGCTTACGATTTATCCATTTCTTATTTATGCTAATGGTTTTAAACATTACCAGCCACCACTGGATCCTCCTTCTGATCATTCCTCGTCGTCGCATTGTGTATGTATTGGATTCGTTAATGTCTAAAGAGAAGACCGCAGACTTATACATCATCAAAGAGCACGTGGAAGCGTAAGTGATCGATTCTTTAATTTGTATAAATTTGATTTGTCTTTCTATAATTTCTAACACTACTATTGCTAATGTTTTTGTAGGGCTGTTACAAGGTATCTTGATGAAGGAGGGTCGTGTGATACCGATAAAGCCATGCCATTTAGATGGGAGCTCTCAAAGGTAATTCATCTCACTGTACATCTATAAAACTTATTTCATAGTTGGTTTTGTCTAATTCATACCTTTTTTTGTCGATCTAGTGTAATCAACAAATATCGGGTTGGGAGTGTGGCTATTATGTTATGCATTTCATGTTCAACTTTGTGATGTATCATCAATCACAGTTTCTGAAGAAAGTACGTATTTGTTAAACATTTTTTATTGTGTTTATTGCATTTAATCTTGTCGGCAAATAACAATTTTGATTTTCATTTGCATCTAGGTACCATGGTATGACACGACTCATCTGACAGAAAGAATGATGAACGTTATGGCCGTGACATGGGCTAAGCACTTTTCTAGCACTCATCGTTATTAATTTATCTTCGTTTAATAACTGTGTAAAATAATTACATTTATAGGGATTTTGACATTTATACGTCATTGCTATGGAAGCTCGCTTGATTCAAACAGTTGATGTGGATACCAGCCTACCGTTTGACCAATTTTGGCATCACTTGAAGTTGCAATTACGGAAACTTAGTATTATTGACAAACAAGTTTTATGAGGTCACTTTTGTAAGTTGCACTTTTATTCTCATACAAGATTTGAACTTTTGTGCTTATTTTGGTAGTCATTAAGATACTCTTGACTTGTATGAGGTCACTTTTGGTTGTCAATTTTTTGTGAGGCCACTTTTGGTTGTGAATTTTCATACGCTTCATGTAATTATTTCAAGTTAATTGGAATATGGATCTGCTGATTTTCATCTGTGTTGATATTGCATCCAGTTTTATTTATGTTTACTCTTTTAGGTAGCATATAAATTTGTGGTGAAATTGAAAAAAAAAAAATCATATCGTACCTGGTTTCTTATAAAGAACCGGGTTCTATTTGATGCCCCTTTTCGGTGATTACCGGTGGCAATAGTACCCCCGTACAATGAAGGAACCGGGTACCATTGTGGAAATCGTACCCGGTTATTACAACCGGGTAGTATTACATTCATAATCGTACCCCCTTGAATAGTACCCGGTCATATACCCGGGTACCATTAGTCTTAGCAACCGGGTTCTATTAGTATTTCTGTAGTAGTGGGACCAATATTATTTTTATATTTTTATTTTGTTCAGGTCTTTTACATAAATTAATCATTGTGGATGCCCTAAAATTGGATCCACCGACGGCTTTGATGTAGTTTGATACTTTAGTCTTTTGTTCGAATCTTCATTTTATTTCTTTTAAGTTTTACAATTATTTAAACAAAATAAATTTAAAAGTTTTACAAGGCGGCCGAGTGTAATTGCGACATTTCCTAGTCATGGAAGTGATCATATGATAGTGACACACAATCGTGCTTTTCTATCAAATTATATCCTAAAGTATAATATTTCAGTTGACTCATTTTTATAACAAAATATAATTTTTTAATATATTAAAAATTAAAAATTTATCTATTAATAGTATAACAAGAAAATTTGTAAGCTTTAATTTCATTATGTTCGTCTTTCGAATGGATGGGCAGTAGAATAAAGGAATGGAACGGGGACTGGTTCGCGTGGTTAGTAGGAATTCAAAATTGAAGACTCGGTAAACAAGCGTAAAGGGACCGGCTCGTGCTAAAAGACTCAGGTGGTATCGGCATCTAAAGGAGGCAAGTTTTTTAGCGATTACGCCTCGTAATCGATTTTTATGTTCGCTGCCTCCTGGCTACCAGTTTCGTCAACAGCAACTTGGAACAGGTTTCGATCGCTAGATGGTGTCGTTCTTTTTCGTCGCTGTTTGTGTTCGTTTGTTCTAGTTTGCTTGGTTCGTTTGTGAAAGTCTACTGTTGTTTTTTTTTTTCTTCGTGATTGTTGCTGTAGCATTGCCTGTGTTTATATCACGGTTGGTACTGTTTGGTTTTGGTTCTGTGTTTTAATAAAATTGTTGTTCGAAAAAAATGTTCGTCAATTAACTGAAAAGTTAGATTTTGGACGATAAACTAGTCATTAGTTTCAAAAAACTATTTATTAGTTAATAAGTTAGTTGTTAACTGATAAATTAATAAACTAACTAATAAATTAGTCACGTTTGATTGTGATTAATGTTTTTACCAAAAAAAAATGCATTAAGTAATTAAGTTTGATTGTGAGACAACAATTAAATAATGAATTATTAGAGATAAAATAAAAATAAATGACAAAGTAGATGCAAAAAACCCTGATATGGGTAGAAATCGCGGATGATTGGAAATACAATCGATGCACTATGGACGTTAATAAAGAACGTCATTCTTTATTGTTATTGCCGTTATTAGACGATGTCATAATAAATACGATTGTGTTTAGTAATTTTAGCATTGCAAATATGTTTTGAGAGCAATTGAGTGATTGAAACATTTCGTGTCCTTTGAGCTGATTTGAGTTTCATAGTTTTACTATTGCGTTGATCGTGTAACCACAACTTTCAATCCTTAATATCATGTATCTTTGATGAGACTCATAACTTATTAGATAATCATGTCGTTTCTTTCATTGGCCGTGTGTATTGTAGATATAAATGTCGAGATTTTATCTTAGTCGATTGTTATTATCAGTTTTCATTTAAACAGTTTAGCTGCTAAGAGCCTAAACTGAATAACCTAAAAGAGCATTGAAAAATTATCAATTCATTATAAATTACATAATAGGAAGAAAAAAGAGAGACAAGAAAAAAATAACATTTGTAGACTATTAAAAAGTTGTTGAAAATGAGATGTTTTGTATTCTATTTTAAATGCATGAGATATTATGAAACTGCATGTTTTATCTTATGAATATAAAGCTTCATGTTTATTATGCTTGAGAAGGTTATGTTATTATGTATGCATACATTTGTAAGTGAGCATGATACGGCTAAGTCGGGGGGGGGTGTCCCGCCAGTACTCATACCGGGGGTGTGTCCCGTTTATGCCATGGAGCGTGTGTTCTAATTAAGGCAGTGTGAGACTGACACGTTGTCACCGGTATACGGGACTCCCTGTGCCATTTCATGTGTGGATGCTTGTTGATGAAAGTTAAATTTTTTCGATGTATTAAGTTGTCATGAACGTTTATAAACTGTTATATATATATATATAGTGGTTATGGCACGAAAGTTTCTTAGAGGGATCTCACTAGGCCTGATGGTCTAAACCTTCGCATTTTCAAATCTAAACCCATTTTCAGGAAAGCACCTAGTAGGAGGCTTGACCAAGGGAAAGGAGAAGGTCTGAGCATGAGGCGAGGACTAGATGATAGTTATATTTACCTTGCTTTTATTTCGAGACTTTGTTTAGAAATTATCAGTTGTGTATAGGTTGTTCTGCAAACCTAACTTCATGGTTGTATTCAGTTAAATTTTGGGGCCGTTTTGGCTAGTATTTTATGGTTGAATGTTTACGCTTAAATTTTGAATCTGGGTTGTTACACAAATGCCCAAAATCTCTCCAATTTGACGAAAATATCCAAAAAATCCGTGAAAGGGTGCATGATCACGGACTCCTTTTGTGAATTGGATTTTTGTCCATGAAATTGATTATTGATCCATGAAAATGAATTTTTTTCGGTGAAGTTAATTATTGGAAAAGTGAAAAGAAGTTGGAAAAGTGAAAAGTTAAGTTTTTTTTCTCTCTCAAATGCACAAAAACTTGGGTGGGTCCGTTAAACCCTTCTCTTTCCCATTTAAACAATTAAAGGAATTCGATTATTGGAAAAGTGAAAAATGAGTCTATGAAGAGTTAACTTTGATTATTGGAAAAGTGAAAAAATGAGTCCATGAAGAGGAGTTGACTGACAAAAATCAATTTCACGTACCAATAATCAATTTCACGGACAAAAATCCAATTCACAAAAGGAGTCCGTGATCACGGACCCGTTCACGGATTTTTTTTGGGTATTTTGGTTAAATTGGGATAGTTTGGGCATTTCAGTAAGTCAAACGTGAACTTGGGGCATTTTAATTAATTTATCTTTTTTTTATTTGAAAAATATCTAGGGAATGTTTGGGATTGCTTATTAAAAATGAATTATGTTTTTTTTGTAAAAATATTTCTCAATTTATGTGGAGTTAAATTGGAGTTTTATATAAAAAAATGTTTGGATTAGCTTATAGTAGTTCCAAAACGTAATAAGCGAATAAGTTGTTTTTAAGGGGTGTTTGAGATTGTTTATACATGTAAAATAACCAAAAAGTTGATAAATTATTTTAATAATTTGGAATGAAATGACTCGTCAAAAACTCCTTATAACAGGTGTCAAACCGATATAAGCATTTTTCTTTTTTTGGGGTCGACCCCGATAACAAAGAAGGAACCCATAAAAACTTAGGATCCAACACCATGATAAAATACCTCCCTCAAGATTAGACCATGTCCCTGAGATTTGATAAAAGAAAGGTGCATTTGCAGTTAACTCGTTGTCATTGGATAAGTTATTAAGAATATGACGGAACGGAAGACCAAGGAAAGAAAGAAGAATGCACCGAAATGTAGGTGTTACGCCAAACAACACTAGTGGTTGTTGTAAGAGAATGCAACGCAAAGACCTGGAAAAAACGAATAATGAAACAATTCATATATTGAGGTGCTCATTTCAAAATTTCTGCTTTGTTATTCCCATCATCCTGTGGTTTTAGGATGATACACACGAAAGGTGGCATGATTCGAACCTACACTCTGACCATGTCTCACCGCCTTCAATCCATTAGTCTCTGTTACAAGGTAGGGCGAGGTGAGGAAAGCCAGAAATGAGTTCATGCCACAACGACCCCTATGGAAGGGACATTTCTCAAGTTTTTGGCTCACAATAAAGCCAGGGTCCTATTCTATCAAAACACTAAAAACTACTTATTACCAATATCACACCGAACAAATTAATAAACACCTTAAATAAGCAATTTCAAACACCTTCCTACAACAATATCATTTTAAGTTTGAAAAATAATAAAGAAACAATAATTGATCCACCGCTACTTTTGAATCGGAAAGAGAAATTAGTTTAAAAAAATCTACAACCTAAGAGCATCTTCAATGGTTGTTTGAAGAAAGTATAACATCTCAGGCCAACCGTACCAGATATTGTTCGCTTTGTCCACACACATGGACTCACGGTTTTAAAACGCGTCTGATAGATGAGGTATCAAAGTCCCTTTTATAAGGCAACATTCGTTCCCCTCCCCAACCATGTGGGATCTTACATTCTACCCCCTTTGGGAGCCCAGCGTCCTCGCTAACACACCAGTCCGGTTCCGGGCTCTGATACAATTTGTAACATCCAGCCCAATCGTACCAGATATTGTCCGCCTCGTTCGTACACCTTGACTTACGGTTTTAAAACACGTCTAATATGGGAGATATCAAGTCCCTCTTATAAAAAACCATTTGTTCCCCTATCAGGCGCGTTTTAAAACCGTGAGTCAATGTGTGTGGACAAAACAGACAATATCTAGTACAGTTGGCCTACGATGTGACAGAAAATTTGAATAAGCCTTAATCAAGAGTTGAACATTAGAGTTAATGACTTGAAAAAGACTTTACTTATCAATCACTTGAGATTCCTTAAATCTTTGTAGAAATGGACATGAGAGGCAAAGAAAGCGAAAAAAATATATTATGGTGGGACCAATATTATTTTTATATTTTTATTTTGTTCAGGTCTTTTACATAAATTAATCATTGTGGATGCCCTAAAATTGGATCCACCGACGGCTTTGATGTAGTTTGATACTTTAGTCTTTTGTTCGAATCTTCATTTTATTTCTTTTAAGTTTTACAATTATTTAAACAAAATAAATTTAAAAGTTTTACAAGGCGGCCGAGTGTAATTGCGACATTTCCTAGTCATGGAAGTGATCATATGATAGTGACACACAATCGTGCTTTTCTATCAAATTATATCCTAAAGTATAATATTTCAGTTGACTCATTTTTATAACAAAATATAATTTTTTAATATATTAAAAATTAAAAATTTATCTATTAATAGTATAACAAGAAAATTTGTAAGCTTTAATTTCATTATGTTCGTCTTTCGAATGGATGGGCAGTAGAATAAAGGAATGGAACGGGGACTGGTTCGCGTGGTTAGTAGGAATTCAAAATTGAAGACTCGGTAAACAAGCGTAAAGGGACCGGCTCGTGCTAAAAGACTCAGGTGGTATCGGCATCTAAAGGAGGCAAGTTTTTTAGCGATTACGCCTCGTAATCGATTTTTATGTTCGCTGCCTCCTGACTACCAGTTTCGTCAACAGCAACTTGGAACAGGTTTCGATCGCTAGATGGTGTCGTTCTTTTTCGTCGCTGTTTGTGTTCGTTTGTTCTAGTTTGCTTGGTTCGTTTGTGAAGGTCTACTGTTGTTTTTTTTTCTTCGTGATTGTTGCTGTAGCATTGCCTGTGTTTATATCACGGTTGGTACTGTTTGGTTTTGGTTCTGTGTTTTAATAAAATTGCTGTTCGAAAAAAATGTTCGTCAATTAACTGAAAAGTTAGATTTTGGACGATAAACTAGTCATTAGTTTCAAAAAACTATTTATTAGTTAATAAGTTAGTTGTTAACTGATAAATTAATAAACTAACTAATAAATTAGTCACGTTTGATTGTGATTAATGTTTTTACCAAAAAAAAATGCATTAAGTAATTAAGTTTGATTGTGAGACAACAATTAAATAATGAATTATTAGAGATAAAATAAAAATAAATGACAAAGTAGATGCAAAAAACCCTGATATGGGTAGAAATCGCGGATGATTGGAAATACAATCGATGCACTATGGACGTTAATAAAGAACGTCATTCTTTATTGTTATTGCCGTTATTAGACGATGTCATAATAAATACGATTGTGTTTAGTAATTTTAGCATTGCAAATATGTTTTGAGAGCAATTGAGTGATTGAAACATTTCGTGTCCTTTGAGCTGATTTGAGTTTCATAGTTTTACTATTGCGTTGATCGTGTAACCACAACTTTCAATCCTTAATATCATGTATCTTTGATGAGACTCATAACTTATTAGATAATCATGTCATTTCTTTCATTGGTCGTGTGTATTGTAGATATAAATGTCGAGATTTTATCTTAGTCGATTGTTATTATCAGTTTTCATTTAAACAGTTTAGCTGCTAAGAGCCTAAACTGAATAACCTAAAAGAGCATTGAAAAATTATCAATTCATTATAAATTACATAATAGGAAGAAAAAAGAGAGACAAGAAAAAAATAACATTTGTAGACTATTAAAAAGTTGTTGAAAATGCTTTTCAAAATACTAGCATGACTTACCTAACATGATTTTTTTAATAAATCTTAATATAACCTAACTATGGTTGCTTATCAAATATGACATTTTATAGTAATCTACAAGTGTTTTCCTTTTTTGTAGTTTTGTACTAATTTGGGTACTTGATTTTCAATCCACAATTGCAATTTGCAGTTATTAGTCTGTTCTGTTGCTCAGCAAAACGAGATATATGTATCTATGCATCTTGCTGAGCAACGGAACAGACTAATAACATGCAAATTGCAATTGGCATCCAACTTGTTACTGTAAAAAGGTTACAACCTTCATCTAAATTATTGGTTTCATGCATAATATTTCATTAAATGCATACACTAACATGGAATGCATATTGTTTCTTGAAAGTACCACCTTCATCTGATACATCGCATAAAATTTTATATGCATTGACATCTGCTGCAGAAATTTGACAAAATCGGCTATTTCATTTAGAGAATCAATGAGAATCCAAATACAATGGGCTAAATGAATGGTTTAGATGAGCGTTACACGAGGTTATAACCTTTTATTGGGTTGCAAAATAACTGTGGTCTATATATGGGTGGTTTATTTCGCAACCCAGTAAAAAGTTACAAACCCGTGCAACCCTCATCTAAACCATTCACTTTGTGCATTCATTATGTAGACACTGAATTGATTATTGGATTGCATCAATGATTACTAGTTTCATGCATACAATTTCTTCAAATGCATACACTAACATGAAATGCATACTGTTTCATGAAAATATCACCTTCATCCGATAAATTGCATGAATTGTTATGTGCATCAACAACTCATTGATGGTTGAGATTGGTTTTAAAGGTGCGTAATATTTCCAAGGTTTGTATTTAATTTAGAGTAACAACCGTAATTTTCGAGTAAGTGTAATTTCAAGTCAGTGTAAAAATCGATCATTCAGGAGAAATAGAAGAAATAGGATTTTGGATTGAATACTAGATTTTATAGTCTTTTTGGATATAGAATTCAAATACGAATCCAACGGTCCTTTCCGAGGCGAAAACGGAGCTAAAACGAAGAAGTTATGACCAAAACAGTGATCGGACAATAAACCGGGCGACCAGTGTCAAGTGGACATCTGCATAGGTAAGCAAGTGTACGTCCACATAAGGTCGGATGTCCACGTGGTTTCGCGGAAGAAACAGAAATTTCAGTCCTGATGTAAGTGGACGTCCGCATAGGGCTTCAAGTGGACGTCCGCATTGTGTCTGACGAATTTTCACCCTTTTTCACTTTCAACTTTTCCCTCCTCTCTCTCCTACCTTTTATAAACCAGATCAGATATGGTCTCTCTCTCTCACTCGACCTCCACCTCCAACCCCCCCCCCCCCAAATCTTCTTCTTCTCCTCATCTTTCTCTCCCAAATCAAACCCCACACCATTTTTATGGACCTTAACCTTTTCTAGAACCTTTTCTTTGGGTATGAAAGTGATTGTTCTCCATCAAGCTAAAGAATGGAAGCTTAGAGCAAGAGTTCGCCATCTCACTCCCATACTTGGAGTTTGAAGTTCATTTTGGTAACATAAAGGTGCTTTGTTGATGGATTCAAGTTGTGGTTGAGTTAATCTTCTCTTTTTTCTTCCACCTAAGAAATTAGGGTTTTGGTATAAATGGAGATGTTGATGGAAAATGTTTGGGGAACGATTTTAAGTGTTTGGGGATTAATATTTATGGTTGGAAACTTGTGGATCTAGGTTTTTGGAAGTTTGCTTGAAAATGCAAGTTTCTTCAAAGGAGCTCAAGTTTGGGGGAAATCTAGATTTAGCCTAAATCTAGCAAGGTGAGTTCAAGTTGATTTGTGAAAACGTTGTACATGCCAAAATGTCCATTTTAAAGTGTTTATGTGTTTTACATTAAATTATCAGTTGTTGAGAATTTGGTGGGTTTTAATTATTTAAAGTGTATAATTTACAAACCTTGTAAAACACCCACATTTGGGATTATTGGTAATTTGGGGAATAAAGTATAAATGAAAGTGTTTTGATAATTTATTGCATAAATGGAGGATATTTAGTAAAAATGTACTTTTAGTGTTTGTTGGAAATAAGCATAGTTTATGTTATAGTACGTTTTGAAAATACGGATCATTGGATTTTGGTCATTCCCGACCATGTGAACATTTTAGAAATTGTAAACCTTTTTGGTTTTAGGCCAAAGGTCAATTGTGATTTGAGAAACAAAGATTTTGGGAAAAGATGTATCTTGGGTATTTTGATGAATAAATCTTAAGTATTGGTATTTTAATTATTTATCTTATGAAAGTAAATCTTTTGGTATAAATGCACTTTGATGACTGCCTTGGAAAAATGATTTGTCTTAATCTAGAACTGATTTGAGTTATTCATGACTATGGAGCATGTTTCGCATAAATGTGGGTTAATTACGTTTTATTGCATTATATTACTTTAATAAATGGTCAATTGATTTTGGTTGATCTTATGGCTTGGTTTACGACTTTATTGAGTCTTGAAGGCATTTGTCCGGTTTTAATAACTTAATGTGGAGCATTCGGTGTGAGTTACACTCATTTTATTTGAAGCGTACATGTTTTAAGTGCGTGTGTCATTCAAGTGGGGTCATGTACTTTTAGACTGTAATGCATTGGATCCGTAGGCATATGAGTCAATCATATTTATATAGTGGAGAGTATTGGCATTCTCGCTTTGGGAAGTATTTGTGTCTCGGGGTTGCGGAGAGGAACCTTATTGGGTTGTAGTCCGGAAATTTTAGTTTGTGGTTTGATGTTCTAACACTTGTGCACGAGGGTTGAACATCTTGAGTTATCAAGTAAGGAGTCGAGACTCCAATTCTTGAATGCTAGTAAGTAGGCAATAAAGGTTCAATGGAAACCTTGAGGTGTAACTTACTAGAGAATGAACATGCAATAAGATCGTGTATCCTTGAGGTGTAGCTGGGCACAACAGGCAATAAAGGATACGATGGTGCCACCCATTGCTAGGTGTGAGACTTGAGGTGTAGCTTATTATAGCAGACAATGAAGTCCAACTTGAGTTGTAGCTTATTAAAGCAGACAATAGAGTCACGATCTGAGGTGTAGTTCAATAACATAGTTATGCGGCTTAACTTTGTGTTCCACCATATACAATGGAAGCGGGTCTCCCCCGTCAACGAAAGGTGTTGTTTGGGTATTTATTTTTATCCATGTTTTCGGTGACGTATTATTATATTTATATGATTGTTTTCCATGATTTATGGACTGAGTATTATGCATCATCCGTATTTGAATGTTTCAAATAATAGAGTTTTATTCACGTTTACATTATTTGAAAATTAAACATTGATTCACGTTTTGAGTGAGTTTTGGGACCTGAGTTCATTTTGGGGAATGCTATATATTTTGGAGCTTTCATCATAATAATTTGTGTGTGTTGGAAAATAGGTTGGTTGCATATTTAATATAAACCTTTTTTGGAAATCATGATTTAAGTTGCACTCTTTTCGTTTAACGAATTATTTAATCATGATGAAAACTCTTGAACTCACTAGACGTTAGTCTAACTTTTTTGTTTGTCGACATGTGCATCAGGTTCCGATTGGGGAATAGTGCTAGCGACATTGTGAAGAGATGAGTGCTAGTTGTATGTGCGAGAGAGGAATAGCTTGGTGAATTCTTCCGCACTTTGAGAATAGCAATTTATATTTAGGTTGAGTAACACCCGACCTTGTTTAGTCTTGGTGTATGACTTAAGTCAATGTATGTTGGAGTTAATTATATGTTTTAAAGTTGAGGCATTTTCCAAGGATGGATTTGTAGAAAGGATTTTATCTTTTATTTGGTTAACATATCGAAGTTTTTGATTAGTTGCTCTTTCCAAATTTGAGGGTGTTATATTTAGCCTCTATATATGTATATATATATATATATACACGAAGAATCGTGTAAGAATAAGAGTCAAGGTGAGAAGGTAAGAAGAGATATAGACTCTTGATTATTCTTAATCTCAAACTTACCCATGTGTCGCGCTTGATACGCGAATTGATATGTTGCATCTCGGTCTATCTCATCTCGGTGAATCCAAGTGTAAAGATCCCTTGTTACCCTTCTCATCATAACTTTCACAGTGAAGTTATTTCAAAACGGGTGAGTTGCAACTAATGACAAGGGGGACTTTTTATAACCACCATTGCATTAAATGCATTCTTCCAACTTTAACATGTGTCTTCATCTGATTTGTTGATCCATGCATGCTTGTATTTTTCACTTCGGTTTTTTGTAGTTGATGTAGACATTTATTAACCCATCTCATCATTTTGTAATAGAGGGAATAATAAATAAAGTATAACACTAAAAAATAGTGCTTTAGAACTTACATTGACTGACATTATTTTGCATGTTCCCATACTAGAATGAGAGTTAAATAGAGTTGGCTAGCCAAACCTTGCTGGAGAAGTTTGCACTCCAAAATCCATCTTGTCAATAGTAGTATTTTTCAGACTACTAGTTGATTTTATCTTGTATTTATCTTCTTTCGGCTAGATGACAAACCAATCCATTTTTGTGACTATTTTGACCTCACTTCAACTAGGCTTCGATTTCATTGAAGTCGTTTTTTCTTTGGATCAATACAGATAATTACAAGACTTTTATAAGTAAAAATCTTATCTTTTTCTATTCCGAAATATAAGCTATATATCAGATTTCAGCTACAAACTATTTATGAAGTATGTCTATCTGATGCATAAAAAGACTTAGAATGTTTTGAGGATATTGAAGTCTATAGACACTTCTTATCGGATGCATTGTCAAGATAAACTTTGATCAAACCTGAGATTTGAACTTTCAAACATTCTTAGTCTAGGATATGATGAACACTTTATATTTGAGACCTTGAGTTACATGATTCTTCTTTACAATGAATCAATGTGAATGTTCGTTGTTTCTCGTTCCTTCACAATGAATCACTGTGAAGTTTCAGTATTATTTTGTGGTCTCACGGGAAACCAACCCTATATATATGTGTGTGGGTAAATGATCATTTGTAACCCTCTCCATTTGTACAAACATACAAACTTAAATGAACCAGTCACAAAATTATTTTTTTCTTTTAATTTTTCTAATTAGAAGGGTTATTCCATCAATGTGGAGTTGATGGTTGTATAAGGCAACAAGCAATTATCAGAATAAATTACAATTTTAGTTCCCGTGGTTTGTTAACAATTTCTATTTTCGTCCTTATGGTTTTGAAATTGAGATTTTCATCCATATGGTTTACCATTTATCATCTTTTCCGTTCTTATGATTTAAATTTTATTGCTATTTTCATTCCTATGGTTTACAATTCATTTCTATTTTAGTCTTTCATACTTAAAAGTAGTGTTTTGTCCTTAAGGATGAAAATAGAAATGAACTGCAAACTATAAGGACAAAAACCGAAATTTTGAAACCACAAAGACGAAATCCATTATTTTTAACAAAACACAATGGGCAAAAAAACGTAATTTACTCCAATTATCAGATCCATAGTTTGTGGGATTTTAAATAATAAATTTTTATTTTTGAAAAAAATATGATGAATATTATTATCTTCCACATAAAACAAATTGATAAGGTTTTCAACAGATTTGATTTTTTTAGTATTAATTTGTTAAATAAACCTAAACCGTTTTGGGATTTTCATTAATGTAACCGTTTATTTATAGAAAGAGAATTCATTATTAATTTTCTAACCATTTATTTTTGTAACACTCCTACCCCGTTGTGATCCCAGAACAAGCATTCAACACAATAACATTCTTGAAGATGTCATCCCTCTCATTAATCACTAAATCCACAAGTACAAGATGATGAATATGGAGAGAAAGTGCAATAGTGTACATGGAAATATGGAATGACATCTTCAAGAATGTTATTGTGTTGAATGCTTGTTCTGGGATCACAATTGGTATCAGAGCTATGCAATTCATTCTGATTCAGATCCATTTTCATGATTATTGAGCTTTATTGAGTTTTTCATCTTTTTCCACCATTTTGATTGATTTTGGTCATTTGAGTTTATCAAATGGATCAGAATTGATCTAGGATTGGTTAGTGATTGTTTCCTAGTGAATTCATTCCGCAAATTCACATTTATTCGATCCAGATTTGATAGAATTGGTTATTTCGTGAAAAAGTGGTGTGACACTGTTTTTTGATCGGATTTCGCATCTCTGTTGGTTTTTGGACAAAACTTCAAGCATTAAAAGTGTTCAGAAACTCATCGCGCACCTACGTACCAATTTTCAGAATTTTTGGACTTGATTTGAGAGTTTTACTTCAGATTGATCTGATAATGATCTTTATCGCAACCTATAAGAGTTCATCATTATCGCACGAGATTTGATCTTAGTTATCGCAGAAATTTTTATCGCATCACTCAGTGTGTGATAAAATAGAAGGGGGATTTTATCGCACCTTTGGAGTTCGACAAAACCGGGTGAACAGTAGTTATCGCACAGATCGTGTGCGACAACTTTGAGGGTTCTTTTATTGCAAGGTGGTTTTTTTTCTTCTTGTTAGTCCCATTTGAACAAGCAACAATCTAAGTAATTAAAAAGATAGTAACAAGATGAGATACAAGGGAAATATGGTGTATTATTCATATGTAAGAGAACTTCCTAGAGAGAGAATGGTTCTCTCTCTAGAACACACACACTACACCATGGATTACATTGTAATATGATTTCTTACCCTAATTACACACACAAATCCTATATATACCCACTTGTTACACATGTAAGCCCATGCCCATATTACAATAACCCAAGTCCATATTACAGTTATAACCCTTTACAAAATTATCATATAATTAGGACATTTTGTGACCTAACATTCTCCCTTTATAGTTTTGTAAAGTAATCACCCTTCTCGAAAGATCTTCAGTTCCTCTCCCCCTTGATTTCTTTAGAAAACCATAGCGATGCATTTCTTCAAATGTAGTCTAGGCTCCCCCTTGAAATAAGCTCTTACTCTTTATATTTCAACCTTGAAAAACCGGATTGGATGTGCACCATAACCTCGACCGAGTGCACAAAAAACATCTTTAAAATGTTGAAACTCTAGCTCGTACCGATAAGCTCACAAGAAAGATAACGAGCGAGTTGTTGCGTGACAAACCAAAGTGCAATCTCAGTTTATAACACCAAATCCGTCGATAAACCGGGAGTTGAATAGGAATTCCTCTTAAGAGCTTGATTCGGATTTGCTCGAAGGAGGAAACATAATGAAGCATACACTACAAGGTAGGGATTAGAAGAACCAAACAAGTAACATTATTCAGCTACTGTAGAAAAATGCTCATCAACAAAATACTTCAAAACACTGAATGATGAAAATCCAGAACTTCAATCTTCAAGAAATAGCTGAATGATTACAAGCACTCAAGAGTCTGAATCACAACCAAAGCACCAGAACAATGATTGCAAGCACTCACAATTCTGATTGATCGGGTCAGAAGAATGATTAAGAGCACTCAAAGGTCTAGCATCATCAACAAAACTCCAGAATAATGATTGCAAATGCTCAAACGTCTAATCCAATCCAATCAAAGACTGAATTCCAACACCCACCTTCTGAAAATCTTGACAAACTTGAGCTCTTTTAAGCTTTGACAGTTGCTATAGGTATGTGACAAACTAAATATGAGAATGATGTCACACACGCTTTATGATAAAATCCATGAACAATGCCCCTAGAGAAAGTTTTTCCACTATTGAATGGGCGATAACTTGGGCGGGAACTTATTTTATCGCATGAAACATACGCGATAACTCTTTTTTATCGCATGATACCTGCGCGATAACCCATAAAGATTTTTATCGCACGTTACTTGTGCGATAAAAATATTGTTCATCCTATTTTATCGCACGCCACTTGCGCGATAAAAACACTGTTCATCTTATTTTATCACACGCCACTTGCGCGATAAAAACACTATTCATCGTATTTTATCACACGTCACTTACGCGATAAAAACACTGTTCATCTTATTTTATCACACGCCACTTGCGCGATAAAAACACTGTTCGTCTTATTTTATCACACACCACTTGTGCGAGAAACTTGAATTTCTTTAATGCGCGATAAAGATGAATATAGCCTTGTGCGATAAAGATGAACATGCCTTGTGCGATAACTTTGAACATATGAACTCAGTCCGAACTAAAAACTCAATAACGTCCAAAATGATCAAACTAAGATGGATTGATGATCGTATGATGTTCAGAAATATTTTTTGACCAATCCTTAGCATTCAGTACTGATCCAAACATAATTATACGCACAAAAGCATCTAAAAACTTACTGTTTCATCAAAAATGGGCTGTAGATCTTGAATTGTTGCAGAATGATCGTATCGATGAATGATTTCTTCGATTTGGCTCTGATACCACTTGTTAGTCCCATTTGAACAAGCAACAATCCAAGTAATTAAGAAAATAGTAACAAGATTAAATATGAGGGAAATATGGTGTATTATTCATATGTAAGAGAACTTCCTAGAGAGAGAATGGTTCTCTCTCTAGAACACACACACTACACCATGGATTACATTGTAATATGATTTCTTACCCTAATTACACACACAAATCCTATATACCCACTTGTTACACATGTAAGCCCATGCCCATATTACAATAATCCAAACCCATATTACAATTATAACCCTTTACAAAACTATCATATAATTAGGACATTTTGTGTCCTAACACCCGCGCAGCCTGTAACGGAAACGGAAGGTGTACAATCCGGTAATCAGATCAAAACTCAAAAACATCACGATTCAGAGCAGTACTAAGCTTCCCAAAAATAACATTTAACTTAAAATGAAACTTAAACATAATTACAAACCCAAAATGTTAATGATCCCAAAAGATAATTAAAAAAGTTGATCTTAATTCCTTTTTACTCCCATTTGTATCTCGATCTTTCAACCCATCCCTGGAGTGGGACCTAAACCTGCCGAGGAAACAGTAACACCTCAGTTGGGCAATGTTGCTCAGTGGGCGGATAATGTGTATAACCGTGTGCACATAATATAAGTCCAAATAAAGGTTAACGTAAAAATAATTGTAGTGAAACCATTCTGAACATGAATAAATGATGTAGAAATTATGTTTTCTTAAAAAAAATCAGTAAGTCACCTGTATTGCAATAATACGTTGTCTAATCGGATGATCAGTCCAATCAGACTTGGAATGTCAATGTCGGGCACAACACCACCCATTCCCCGACAACCAGTTTAGTTTTGTTATTCGGCTCTATCTGGTAATCGGTTCTATCCCGTAACCAGAGAAAAGTATTCGGCTCTTGGATGCATCCTACGTCCCCTATTTGGCTTGGCCTTAGCCTTTACGAAAACGCCATGGTCATTAATAGCACCACGGAAGGCATCTCAACACCCATGACCCAAGTGTTTAGTCTAATTCAAAATCAAGAAAACTCGTGTCGTTAAATCAATGGTTTCATCAATCTTACAACCAAATCTCAAATTTCATATTAATCAATTCAACCGATAATGGGTCGCATCATAATATTCAAAACAATGAAAACAATTCAAGGAATATTTGTCAAATCAACCGAAAACGGATCGTAACTTCAAAAATCGATTCATTTAGAAATCATGCAAATCATGTTTAAACACGAAGTCGTAAAGCATAAAATTAGACTCTTTCTATAACATGCTCAAACCGTGAAGCAAGTTCAATGTAATAGCATAAACCAAGATCTTGAAACAAACACAAAGTTTCTTATAAAGTATTCGGAACCGTTAGACTCGGAATCACATATGTCAACATGGATCGAATGTTTGAGTTTTTACAATCATTATTCTGATGTTTTTCTTTCAGATCCTAGACCTTTGAGTGCTCTTAATCATTATTCTGACCTGGTCAATCAGAATTGTGAGTGCTTGCAATCATTGTTCTTGAGTTATGGTTGTGATTTAGACTTTTGAGTGCTCAAAATCATTCAACTGATTTAAAAAGATTGGACTTCTGGGTTTTCTTCATTCAGAGTTCTGTATTCTAGAAATGAGCATATTCCTACGGTTGTTGAACAGTATTATATGTTGGTTCCCATATCCCTTTCCAATGAGTGTTTGCTACAAGTTGCTTCCTTCTACAAACATATTGGAACAAGTTTTTAAGCTGAAAGTCTATTCAACTCGGAGTTCAAAGACAGATTCTTTGTTATAAACTGAAGTTGCACTGTTGTAACGTCCCAATTTCAAAATCAAGCAATACCATAGATTAAGCATTCGAATTACATAAATAACTTGTTCATAAACATTCTTTTCACTAAGCTAAGCAAAATTGACAGCGGAAGTCTCTATTCCACAGCCGAGAGCTCTATCTAAACATCAGCCAAAAGACTTGGAGTCGCTCTAAGTTCCAAATCCTTCCTGCCATCTCACAGTTCTTACTAGAAGAACCCGTAACACGCTTACCTGAAAATGGTTTAGTTTTGAAAAGCGAGGGTTAGACCAAAAGGTCTAGTGAATTCCCTCCATAAAACATTTATCACAGTATAAAATCATTTCATTGAAAATACATTCACATCTTTCTCATAAACATCATCCAAGGTTGAACACAGGGTTCAGGGATCGCATAAGCTACTCCGATCGGGGCCTAACGGACACCCTCTCGTCTACACCGGAATCCATGTGGACCCCCTGTTCCTTCATGTAGGAGGAAACGAATTCCAACCTACAAGCTAACCTCCACATGCCCAAGGGATTAGAAATCCCAAGGTACCCTGACCCCACTGTGCAACCGACTCCACATAGCATACACATACATTTGAAATCATATTCATGAAAACCTTAAACATCATTTCATTTGCAAATAAACATGCAAAACATGGAAACATGCATAACTTTTATAAATCATTTCGTGCTCGAAAAGGGAACCATATTCAGTAAAACATAGTACGTCATAAAAAGGTTGAGAGAACTCACCTTGATAACGCTGGACGCACTCCTAGAAATCACCAAGCTAATCCAACTGAACACCTAAGGGCATTGAATTCGAATCAGATAAACAATTCACCCTACTGTCCGGATAACTCTTTCCGGACACAGCACTTTCCGGATACACCAATCCGGACACATAGACTTTCCGGATATTACTTCTTTCCGGTCACAACCTATCCGGACATAATCATCCGGACTCTTAGCCCCTTTCCGGACATTCTATCCGGATTCTACTTCTTTTCGGACGCATTATCCGGATAGATACGCATCCGGTAACTCCCAAGAAAACTTACCCGGACACTTGCAAAAACGTCCGGACACTACTGAACATTAGTGTCCGGAAACTACGGCTGTTCGAACCCAATCAGTCTAAAAGTGATCATTAACTCGTTTTTAGCCATTAATTTGATTATACAAACCTAAGGGTTCATCCACCAAACCTAAACATCCATTTAATCCACTTTTAGTCCTATAAAATCGATTTATGAAGACAAAACCCTCACAACCCACTTTTAATGAAAATGTGGTTGAAAACCCAATCAATCACTGATTCTAGACTTAAAGATTCAAGCCAACAAAAGAATTAACTGGGATTAAGAGTTACCTTACTAGTCTCTTCTTTGATTATTCACTTCTTTGATTTCTTCCCAAGACTCCTTTCTTCTCCCTTTTCTTCCTCTTAGCCGCCAACTCTCACAAACCCAACAATAATACTGATTTTTGAAGAATGAGGCCGCCCTAGGGATTTGTGCATTTATATATCTTTCATAGATAACACAAATAGCCCCTTAATTTATCTTTGCATTTCTTGCTAAAAGGACACTAAGCTTCCATTCTTTACAAAAGAAAGCCCGGTTGTTACAACACTCCCCCCTTAAAAGAATTCCGTCCCCGGAATTCCTTATTGGGAAAAAAGATGCGGCTATCTTGCCCACATCAAAACCGACACTTCCCAAAGAAAAGCCATATCTGACTCAGTCAACCACCTCATTAAGCTCGAAACATGGAACCTTGGGTTCATTTCCTTCAGTTCTTACGGTACTCTAACTCGTAGACTACTGTTCCTACTCGGTCGATCTTGACTACAGAAGATTTACTAAGGCTTCTCATGCATCAACACTTCCTTTAAGGAGGAACTTGGCTAAATCCTCCGCCACAACACGAGATTCATTTACCAAGAGACAGACACACACTTGACCGCTTGACACAAATCCAAACCTGAACGTCCCGACAACTCACAACCCAGAGTTCCTTCATCGAAATACAAGAAATCCTAGATTACTTCTCCTAATCAACAATCGACTATGCGGATAACATTTCCCTTTCTCGGACCACCTCGACCACAGTTCGTCAACCATTTCTTACATCCTCACCACTTCATCACTCCATCCTTGTACGTAACCCAGGGTAGGAACCTTCAAACCTATCGTTGAAGTGTTCACCTACTCGAATTAAACTTATCCTGAAACACATCAAATCCTCGCTGATTACCACGTTCGTTCGGTCATAAAACATAACTCTGGTTACCCTCACCAACTGGGAGGAATAACCATGGTCACACCATACTATTCTCACTAGCTTAAACACTGCACGACCAAATCGTTTAAACATTTCTCACAAAGTCACTAACTTAACTCATTTAGTTGTCCCATCCACTTCTTCCCTGCACAAAAACATACACAATTTCCTTCCTCAATATTCTTTCCAACGGTTCGCACACTTATTAATGACAATCTACACAATACTGTACCTTTCGGCAATACTGTCAAGTTTACTACTTCCAATTTACTCACTTGCTCCGACATACTATCTACACCTTCCCCACGTTATCGTGGAACACTGCTCACCAAACATTACTTGCCCCTCTCTCCCGACCTTTCCACATGTTGATATCGCTTTCTCATTACTTACATAACCAAACAGTTGCACCAAGATCTTATCTTAAGGCATTCAACCAAGCCGTCTTGAAACAAGACCAGTGTTCGACGTCACTACACATTCTTTAATCTCCAACTTTTACCTTCTCAGACATTTCTTTCACACATAAGCAACAATTCACATTCTTTAAGGATTTCACATCTTTCCCACCACATTTTGACTAACACAACTGTTAGCTCCAAATATTCATAATATTAGAAGTATTGAAAAATAGGCTAAGTATGAAAGAGTTCCACAGAAGGTCTGTGGTGTTCCACATAAGCTCTGCCGAAGCAAACAAGATCATTCAAGGAACACCAAGTCCCAAGAAGAATCTACAAAAGACTACTCACAAAGGACCAAAGAAGGGTCTACAGAAGAATGCTCACCAAGGACCGAGTCGCAGAACCTCTGTCACCCTTGACAGAGCCTCTGCGGTTCAGATTGAAGACTTGGAAGATATTTATAATATCTTGCCACTGTTGCAGAAATATCTTACCACTGTTACAGAAATATCTTGCTACTGTTCCAGGGTCCGTTCATCAACTTGTACAAGGCATGGTCCGAAAACAAACACGTGTCAAACTCTGATAGGAATCCTTGCAAGTTGGTATTAGCGCATTTAATGCATGCAGGTTTCCAACTGTTCATGCCATCCCTTCTTTCCTGTAGCAATAGTCCTTTTGTCTAGAATAGATCTTTTGTAGTAATATAAAAGGAAGACTCATGTTGAGTTCTTCCTTACAACTTACCAGCCAACATCAGACAACAACTAACACACAAAAACACTAGCACTCAATTATCGTCAAATCTGTTCTTAGTGTTCTTCATCAAATACAGTAAACTTTGAGATATTCATCTATTCTTCATATACTGTTTATTTGGTATTTTGTGCTGTTTCTATATAAACATATCGGTTAGTTCTTCAAATACGCTTCCGCAACACATCTTATTTGAACTAATAGATAAGATAATCTTTGTTAATCAAATACGGGAACCAACAATTGGTATCAGAGCAAAGCTTGTTTTTAAATATCAAGCGATCCTCGTTTAACAAGATTATTGTTAGAAACGTGGTCTGATTTTTAACCTGTTGTTCATTTCTTCAAAACAGATTCTATTGTTCAGCCATTTTCGATTTATTCGATATTTGGTAAATCTAGAGAAAGTGTTTCTTTAATTAAAACTCCATTAAAGTGCACTGTTGAGAGCTTCCAAACCCAGAAAATCTTTCCAGATAATTCTCTCGTACTTTTTCGTATCATATCTTCATTCTGAAACGTTCTACTATTAAAATGTCAAGCACACAAAATTTCTTCACAGCTGGTTCATTAACCAAACCACCATCTCTTCTACGAAATGAGTATCCTCAGTGGAAAATAAGAATGATCCATTTCTTTGAGGGTACTGATAAAGAGCTCGTACAATACCTTTATAATCCTCCTCATGTCCCTATGTTAATAGTACCTCGTGTACCAGCTACAGCTGACACTCTTGAAATCCCTGAGCATCAAAAACCTAAAACCAGGGATGGTTGGTCAGATCAAGATAAGGAAAAAGATGAACTCGCGCAGAAAACAAAAAGAATTATGATAATGGCAATCCCCAACGATCTCTTCCAGTCTTTAGATGCATGCGAATCTTCGTATGATCTTTGGAAAGAACTGGAGAAACAACTTGAAGGGGGGGCTAAAACTCAGAAAAATCGAAGGGCTCAATACATAAACGAATATTACGCTTTTAAAGCCCTGACAAATGAATCTCTGCAAACAACGTATGACAGGTTCAACTCTTTGATCAATAACTGCAAGAAGTTCGGCATCCACAGAACTTCTGAAGAGAATAACGTCATGTTTCTCAAGAGTCTGAACGAAGAATGGCTCCAGTTATCTATGTCTTTACAAACCAATCAAGATGTAGATTCCTGGACTCTTTCAGACCTCTACGGAACATTAGCTGGTCAAGAGCCTCAAATCGCACAAGCAAAGACACTAACCACTGCACCTCTTGCTTTGGTTGGCAAATCTACAGAAGATGCAGAGAGGCCTAGGAAAGAAAGAACTACAGAGGAAAAGAAGAAGGAGAAAAAGAAAAAGATGGTGGTAGTTGACAGTGAAGATGAAGAGATTGTGGAAGAAGGAGAAATAACTCTAGCATCAATAGCAACATCCTTAGCTCTATTGACAAGAGAATTCAGAGGAAACCAAAAGAGTTATGGTAATGAAAGATATGGTAGAGATAATAGAGACAGAAGAGAAGATCGAAGTAAAAGGGATCAAGGAAGAAGAGAAGAATCAGCTGACCGACAGAGGTCAGACGACAGAAGTAACGATCAACAGAGGTCGAGTGATAGATTCAACAGAGGAAATGACCGACAGAGGTCAGATGACAAGGCAAGCTACACACCACAAGAATGCTACAAGTGTGGTAAGCCTGGTCATTATGCAAATGAATGCAGATCGGAAAAAGGTGGTGACCGACAGAAGTACGACGATCGTGCTGGTAATACTTCCCAGAACCAAGGTTGCTACAACTGTGGGAAGCCAGGCCACTTTGCCAATGAATGCAGAAGCAGGTCAAATCGCCCACAGAAGGACTCAGCTTTTTACAAAAAGAAAGCTGAGTATTATGCTCAAAAGTCACTCATGGTGAACAAAGTGGTGAACAAGGAAGATTGGGAGTCAGATACAACCTCTGATGAAGAATACACCAACAATGCCTTGTTCTGTGGCATGGCAGAAATCAGCTCCGACTCTGACACTGAGGTATCTACTTCAAACTCCACCTCTAGTACTACAGAAGTTGATTTGCTTATAATTAAAACTGAAAATGTTGAACTGAAAAAGACTTGTGATGATATTCAGAAAAAGCTCACTTTTTATGAAAGAGAAGCTAGACTTCTCACTGAAGAAAAAGCAAAGATTTTCAAAGAAAAGGAAGAATTAGAAGCACACTGGAACAAGAATCTATTTCCTTTAAAAGAGAAAATTTCTGAATTAAATACATCTTTAAAATCCAAAACAAAAGAACTTTCAGATTCTGAGAGCGACAGACTTAACATTTTAGCTCTTAAGGAATATTTTCAAAAGGAAAGAGAAGTCCTTTGGCAAGATCTACTTAGAAGAGATGTGTTAATTAAAAATTATCGTGATGCTCAAAAGGTGTATGAGAAAATAAATACTCAAATAGGAAGGCGAGGTATTGGGTACAGTGATATTAATCAAGGTACAGAAAACAAAAAGAATAAACCTCTGTCATCTCTATTTACAGTAGGAAAAGTCAACAAACCTAATTTTCCAAACTTAATCTCTGTAAGTAAGAGAGTAAAAGTCTCTGGGGAACCTCACTTAAGGAAACCCATGAAGATGATAAATGTGTGGTTTGAAAACACAGACTTATCACCTTCAACCTCTGTCAAAAGAGGATCCAAACCAAAGAGATATCTGAAAACTCAAAATCAGATAGGAATCTTCAAGTTTGGTAAACCAGAGACTCAAACTCAAGTTGCTTTTGTCTGCACACAATAGATTCTGAAAAGAAATTATCTGCAGAAGCACTTGAGTTCAAACCAATCGTTTCAGAAGAAAAACTAAGAAATATAATTGAAAAAGATATAATGGAAATTAGGAAAATAGATATGTTGAAAAATCTATATACACCTTCTGTAGATCAAAAACTCTCTGAAGAGATCTTGTCAGACACCTCTGTTGACTTAGAAAATAGTTTTTCAGATAAAGAAAGCAAGTATGACACATGCTCGGAAAGTCCAGCCTCTGTCGAAAGAAATATTGATGACTCAACCTCTGTATATGAGGACGATTCATCATCTGACGACTTAGAGACTGACAAAATAGAAAAGATTCTTTGTGACACAAAAGTTATTAAACAAACCTCTGAAGTTCTTAACAGAACTATTTCTCCAAAAGAGAAAATCACTGGAATTCCTATCTGTCCAGACTTTTTGGATATGTGCATTCAAGCCAAAACCTCCATTGAACTTGAAAATTTCAAACAAAAGAAGTTGTCCACTCAAAATCCAAAAGATTCAAAGTTTTTAAAACCCTTAAAAATAAAAGAGAAACCAACATGGCAAAAAAAGGGTAAATGGACAAAACCTAACAAATCTTTTTCATCTGTGACAGTGAAATCAACAGAAATTCACCACAGAAGGCTGCTACAAACAAAGATTTTTGCCAACATCCTAATCTATATAAATCTTCTTGTAATAGGAAGCCGTATGCTAGAATAGAATGTAATGCCTCTGTGGCCCAGTTTAAAGCTTTCAATGAAAATTTCAAGCAAATCACTTCTGATATTCCATACTGTCATTGCTTTGATCTAATGTTCAAATTGAATAATCATTTCTGTAGTTCAAATTGTTTTCTCTCTGCACCTAAATCAAATATTAAAGAGAAACAAACTGATTCTTCGACAAAAGATAAAATGTATTTCAAGAATGCTAAAGCAAACTTGAAAAATTCTGACGAAACTGGACCATATGGATATGGGTACCTAAAACTCTGTGATTGTCTTGCAGAAGCAGTATGTGCCAATATGGTATCTAGACTCCGGATGCTCGAGGCACATGAATGGCAACAAAAGTCTTCTATCCACGTACCAAGAAAAACAAGATGGTGGATCAGTGACTTTTGGAGACAACAAAAAGGGGCATATTAAAGGCTATGGAGTCATAAAGAAAGTGAATATCACCGTACATAAAGTTGCATATGTGGATGGCCTAAAACACAACCTACTCAGTGTAAGCCAACTTTGTGACACAGGATTCGATGTACTATTCAAAAGAACATTCTGCTCTCTACTAAGTGAAGACACCGGAATTGAACTTCTGCGAGCCAAAAGAAAAGGTGATATGTATCTAATGAACTTCAATGCCAAAAACAAGGACAACATTTGTCTTGTTGCAAGCAAAAGTGAAGAAGCCTGGCTATGGCACAACAGGTTCTGTCACTTAAACTTTCATACTCTATATAAACTGGTAAAACTTGAACTGGTCAAAGGTTTACCAAATGTTAAATTTAATAAGGATCATTTATGTTCTGCCTGTGAAATGGGAAAACTCAAAAGAGCTTCCCACAGAGGCAAAACTGATGTGTCTTGTCCTAGGCCTCTGTACATGCTTCACGTTGACCTCTGCGGTCCAATCGCTATACAGAGCCTAGGTGGCAAGAAATATATACTTGTCTTAATTGATGAGTATTCTCGATTTACATGGGTTGAATTTATCAGAAAGAAATCAGATGTTCCATGCATCCTGATTAATCTAATGAAAAGAATCCAAGTTCTTTATGAGTGCAGAATTCTGAAGTTAGGAAGTGACAATGGCACAGAATTCAAAAACTCTGTCATTGAAGCCTATCTCACAGAAGAAGGATTATCCCAGAACTTCTCTGCCGCTCGCACCCCACAACAGAATGGCGTGGTCGAACGAAAGAACCGCACGCTAGTGGAGGCTGCAAGAACCATGCTTTCTGCATGTGGATTACCAATGACCTTTTGGGCAGAAGCAATTTCAACTGCTTGCTATACCCAAAATCGTTCAACAATCGTGAAAAGACACATCAAAACTCCTTATGAATTGATCAACAAACGGCGACCAAACATCAAGTTTCTCCATGTGTTTTGTTGATCCAAACCCTCAGTGATTTGATAATGACCCTCTCTTAAATACTTAGTGAAAATTATATGTAAACAATATGTATCAGAGTTTCACTATCGCTGATAAGTACTAAGATCTTACAGTACCGCTGATAGGAACTCTCGCTCTTTAAATTAAACATTCAGCGAACACTGTTCACCATAATGCGCTGAGTCTGTTCAGTCCTTATGGTGATCGCTGATAAGTTAGTTGTTTACTTATAATCCCTGAAGACAAGTTTCACGTCAACAAAGGTTCTACGCTGAAGTCGAAGATCAAGCTCAAGAACCAGCGACAAGTCTACTAATGAACTGATGCGGATCAGCGAAGACTCAGATTTGTCCACTCAACGTGAAGTATCAAGTACAAGACTTCAGCTATCGCTGAACTTTATCATTGGCTGAATAGTAAATGATAATCGCTGAATCAACGAAAGCTGATCTTGAAGTCCTCCGTACAAAGTACTTTTGTCTTAACCTCCCTTGCACGCCTCCGTACGAAATGTCAGAAAAGAACCTCCAAAAATCTGAGATCGTACAACCACTCTGATACTACATTGTTCATTCATGCGGCTACTAAGGTTGTCAACAAAGGTCAATGACATGCAACCAATCCGCTGATGACACGTGTAAAGCGTATACTGAATTGCATTAAATGCATGCAGTATATAAAGAGATGAACTCACTTCATTTGAAGTAACTTGCTAACTCTGGACAAGTTCAAATCTCTCTCAAGATAGGATTTTATTAGTAATCTCCATATCTTTCTTAGTGCAAGAAACCTTAGTGTTCCAACTTGTTTAGATTTAGGTTTATCCTTAATCTTGTTTCCGCAACAAGCTGTAAATTGTTAATGATTTATCAATAAACAATTTAGAAAAGTAAAATAGCGTGTTTGTATTCAACCCCCCCCCCCCCCCCTTCTACAAACTTGTATAGGCCTTTCGGGACCAACAAGTGGTATCAGAGCGGATTTGTTTAATCTCATAAACAAGATCTAATCTAAGATATTTCTCTTCCTTGCTATTTTCTGAAAATGGCCTCCCACACAAACACAAATTATATAGACAATGGTTCTCTTGCAAAACCCCCTAGATTTTCCAGAGACAACTTCAACTTATGGAAAAATAGGATGATGCTCTTCCTAGAAGGTGTAGACCCTACTATGACCTACTATCTTGAAAACGGCCCACACATCCCTGTAACTATTGATCCTTTAGTTCCAGCCACTGCAACTCGAGCTGCTATTCCTGAAAGGCTGATTCCAAAGGAAATACACATGTGGACCGATGAAGACAAGAAGAAAGTGGCTATAGATACAAAAGCCAGATCCATACTATCCATGACCCTTCCTGACGAAGTCTACCATTCCGTCATGAACCTGAAATCCTCAAAAGCCATGTGGGACACAATATGTGTTCAGTATGAAGGAACGTCTGAAGTCCAGGATTCAAGAAAGATCAAACTGGTAAGACAATACGAAAGCTTCATTTCTGGTAAGAATGAAACTCTCTCTGAAGTTCATCAACGTTTTAATTGCTTAATTATAGATCTTAAAACAGTTGGTAAGGAATATTCTAACTTTGAAGTGCTGGCAAAGTTTTTAGAATGTTTACCTGAAAGCTGGGACAATTATTCCATGTGTCTCAAGCTGTCAAAAGATCTAAGATCAATGACACTCGCTACCTTATATGGCACATTGCTGAATCATGAACAATCTAGCCATCTTAAGAAGAATCTTGTAAAAGATTCCAAAAGCACCCCTATTGCTTTAATCTCAGAGGAACCTTCTACTCAGCGACCCGTGGTCACTATCACTGAGTTAGAAAGTAACTCTGAAAGGTCATCAGATTCTGATTCTTCAGATGATGATGAATCCTTGGCTCTCCTAACTAAAAGGTTCAGGAGATTCGCCAAGAAGAAAATGTTTAGAAAGAACAAAACTCTTTCTATAGCTGACAAGCCTAAGTCATCAGCTTTTGTTGATAAGGCTACTGCTACTTGTTTCAACTGCGAAAAGACAGGTCATTTCGCTAACGAGTGCAGGTCAAAGAAAATCATGAGACCTTCAGCTTTTACAAAGAAATCCTTTGTTCCAAGGAATAAAGATGACAAATACTCAAAGCTGAAGGAAAAGTATGCAAAGCTGAAAAGCTTTAAGAAGAAAGGAAAAGGCCTGATGGCTGACTATGATTGGGCTGCTTCTGATGAAGAAGCCTCATCATCTGATTCTGAAGATGATGAAGCAAATCAATGTCTCATGGCCAAGATTGAAGAAGAGGAAGAAAGTTCAGACATTCCCTCCACTTCAACATCTGCCATTCTGGTATCACCTTCCTTCTTTACCAATATTGCAAATATTGATGAAGCTGATAGTCTCCGTAAAATCGAACTGCTGACTAGAAGTTTATACGAAGCCATGAACGGCAAAGCTGTGGTTGAAAACCAAAATCTTGATCTCGCTGAAAAGCTTAAAAACTGCCACCTTCAAATAGAAAAGCTTTCTAAATTTGAAGAAGATTTTAAAGATCAAGTCCATTTAAATCAACTAGTCAAAATCGAACGAGCGGAAGCTATCGCTGCATTAAAAGATGAACAAGCTACTGTTGAAGGATGGTGTAATTCTTCAACAAAGATCACTGAGATAATTAAGGCTCAGATTCCTCTGAGTGATAAACGTGGTCTGGGTTATAAATATGATACTCCAATACCAACCACTGAACGTTCAATGCTTAAATTTGGAACGTTCGTATCCTCAGTAGCTGACACTTCTTCATCTCAGTACTCCTCGTCGGTTACACCAATCCCTGAGGAAACTCCTACCTCCTCAAAAGGTAAGGAGAAAATGGTTTATTCAAAACCTACCTCTGTCTCTAAAGACAAAGGTAAAGGAATTGTTATTTATCAAAATCCTCAGAAGGGTACCTTAGTACCTAAGCTGAATGCTTCCAAAGCCTTAGTGATTCATTCATCTGGTTCTAGAAATCAGACCTCTGGATCAGTTCAGCGACCTACTCCTAGACTCAGAGTAGATATCCTTGGTAAGAAATCTGAAGAACTGAATGTTCGTCCTATTTCAAAAACCAATAGTGTACTTGGTGCTGGCACTTCTAATTCCAAATTAAAAGCTCAACACTCAAGTGGTCCTAGAACAAATTTTAGTTATAGGAAATGTTATCACTGTGGACTTACCGATCATATTGTAAGTAAGTGTCCCACAGCCACCAAAGCTGATAAGATAGCTAAGGTGAAGATAGCACCCAAGAAGACCAAACCAGTTGCAATTCAGGTCAAGGTGACTCCTACCGCTGAGGTCAAGAAATTGACCAAAGTGAAGAAAGACAAAGCTGAATCTTCAAATGCTGCGAAGACTGCTGAACCCATTCCAACTACTTCCACTGACAAACGCGTATACATGGTGAAGTGGGTACCCAAGCAAAACTAATCTTCCTTTGTATTGCAGGTTAAGAAGGGTATCTGGTATCTCGATAGCGGATGCTCTAGACACATGACTGGAAAGAAAAACCTGCTCGCTGAATACAAGGAAGAGAAGGGTCCCTCTGTGACTTTCGGTGGAAATGGAAAAGGACATACCCGAGGGTATGGTGTACTTTCAAATGGTACAACATCCTTCAGAAGAGTCGCATATGTTGAAGGGCTGAAGCATAATCTTCTAAGCATCAGTCAGCTTTGCGACATGGATAACAAAGTGATTTTCACTAAAGAATCCTGCTTTGTCTCTGACAAAAAGGAGAAGATAGCTCTCAGCGGTTATCGTTTGGAAAATGTTTACGTTATAAACATGGACTCAACAACCACTGAGAACTCCTGTTTCTTCTCAAAAGCATCTTCTGATGTTAACTGGCTATGGCACAAAAGGCTCTCACATCTCAACTTCAAGACACTGAATACTCTTTCATCCAAAGAGTTAGTCACTGGTCTACCTCAACATTCATACGCCAAAGAGTCCTTATGTTCAGCGTGTGAAAAAGGGAAGCAGACCAAGGCAAGCTTTAAGTCAAAGCAAGTTTCCTCAGTGTCATCTCCTCTACAACTACTCCATATGGATTTGTTTGTCCCCGTTAACAAACAATCCATCGCTGGAAAGAAATATACGCTGGTCATAGTTGATGAATTCTCTCGTTACACATGGGTAATGTTTCTTCGTTCTAAGAGTGACACCCCTGAAGAACTCATCACCTTTGTTCGGAAGATGGAAACTCTGAACAATATGATTGTTCGCTCAATAAGGAGTGATCATGGAACTGAATTCAAAAACAGTTCTCTTGATTCCTTCCTTGAGAGCAAGGGTATTTCTCACAACTTTTCGTCAGTGAGAACACCACAACAAAACGGAGTCGCTGAAAGAAGAAATAGAACAATTATTGAAGCTGCACGTTCAATGCTCAGCGATTCTCACCTGCCTACTCAGTTTTGGGCAGAAGCTGTCAACACTGCTTGTTTTACGCAAAACAGGTCACTGATAGTTAAAAGATTCAAAAAGACAGCCTATGAACTCTTTCATGGGAGAAAGCCTTCAATCAGCTTTCTTCACATCTTTGGATGTCAGTGTTTCATACTGAACAACAGAGATGCCCTTGGAAAGTTTGATCCTAAGGCTGATGATGGAATCTTTCTTGGATACTCCTCAGTTTCCAAAGCCTTCAGAGTCTTCAACCGAAGAAGACAAACTGTAGAAGAAACGATTCACGTCACGTTTGACGAATCCCGTTCAGCGAACTCTAAACCGAACGCTGATACAGAAGAACTGAATCAATGGATGTTTTATCATCTTGGTGATTCAGAAGATGTTCCCACTCCTTATACTCACACAGTAGAAAATGATGGTCCTTCTATCATTCCAAATATGCAAAATAGTGAAGCTGAAACATCTTGGGTCTCAGCTGTTCCTATAAACACTATACCTGCAGTTGATCCAAATGTCTCAGAAATTCCATCTATTTCTCAGCAATCAGTGAATGAAGTGGCAAACGCAAACATTCCTCTCTTAGCTGATAATCCAGAAGTAGCTGAAGCCTCATCTTCAGTTTCTCCAGTTCAGACTGAGTCAGCGACACATGCTCCGGCTCAGCGATGGACTGTAAATCACCCAATCGATCAAATTCTTGGTGATCCCAACGCTGGTATTCAGACTCGTAGAAGTGCAGGTAATATTTGTTTATTTGTTAACTTTATTTCTCTAACTGAACCAAAGAAAATAGATGATGCCCTCAGAGATCCAAACTGGGTCAGCGCTATGCAAGAAGAGCTGACTGAATTCGAAAGAAACAAAGTTTGGAAACTTGTTCGTAGACCAACTGACAAAACGGTGATAGGCACTAAATGGGTCTATCGAAACAAGTTGGACGAACATGGTACTGTAACTCGCAACAAAGCTCGTCTTGTTGCTCAGGGATACAGACAAGAGGAAGGCATAGATTATGACGAAACTTTTGCTCCAGTAGCAAGACTTGAATCTATTCGTCTTTTCTTAGCATATGTTGTACACAAAAACTTCACTGTACATCAGATGGATGTTAAGTCAGCGTTTCTAAATGGAAAGCTGAATGAAGAAGTATATGTGGAACAACCTCCAGGATTCTCAGATCCTAAGCGTCCAGGTTATGTTTATAAACTGGACAAGGCACTTTATGGCTTAAAGCAAGCTCCACATGCATGGTATGATACTCTCTCTACTTATCTCCATATTGAAAAATTTGAGCGAGGTAAGATTGACAAAACTTTGTTTTTTAGAAAAGTAAAAGGTCATATCATTTTAGTTCAAATATATGTTGATGACATTATATTTGGTTCTACTAACCCTGAGCTTTGTACTCGTTTCGCTGATAGAATGAAAGATGAGTATAAAATGAGTATGATGGGTGAACTAACATATTTCCTTGGTCTTCAGATTAAGCAAACTGGAAAAGGAACTTTTATAAATCAGGGAAAGTATGTTAAAGATATGCTGAAGAAATTCGACTTAACTGAAAGTTCAGCTATGAAAACCCCTATGGCACCACCGCTGATACTTGATAAGGACACAAAGGGTGTTCCTGTCAATGTCACGCTGTACCGTGGGATGATCGGCTCACTATTGTATCTTACAGCTAGCCGACCCGATATTATGTTTGCAACATGTCTGTGTGCACGATATCAAGCTGAACCTAAGATATCCCATATGAAAGCTGTAAAGCGAATCTTTCGATATCTTAAGGGTACAGCGAATCTAGGTCTTTGGTATCCCAAAGACTCAGGATTCGATCTAACCGCCTATTCAGACAGTGATTTTGCAGGTTGCAAAATGGATAGGAAAAGCACCACAGGAGGATGTCAGCTCCTGGGTGGAAAGCTGGTAAGTTGGACAAGTAAGAAGCAAAACTCAGTGTCCACTTCCACAGCTGAAGCTGAGTATGTAGCCGCTGGAAGCTGCTGTTCTCAAGTCTTGTGGATGAGAAATCAGCTACTAGACTATGATCTTCAGCTCTCCAAAATTCCAATCTATTGCGACAGCACAAGTGCCATCGCTATAGCAAACAATCCAGTGCTACACTAAAAGACAAAACACATAGAAATCAGATATCATTTTATCAGAGATCATGTGATGAATGGTGATATAGAACTTCATTTTATCCCAACTGATTATCAGTTAGCTGATTTGTTTACCAAACCTCTTGATGAGACAAGATTCAACTTTCTCATCAGCGAGCTTGGAATGCTGAACTTTGAAGGATAAAATCTTCAGCGGTTCACATTTATCAGCGATACGTTTATACATTCTTGTATAGGCTTCGGGATAAAATCAACTTTTATAATCCATTTCATCATCGTCTCTCTGAATAAACTTGGTTAAACTGATATCCAGGTATGTTTTCTCTCTCTGACAATCGCATGTAAATGCAAGATTTCAAAATAAATTGCATCGCTGAATATCTCTTCCTTAACAGCGATATTTTGAAAATTCCTTAAACCTTCACTGATATTTCTATTCAGTGCTTCATGTTTTTCAAAAGAGTCCCTGAGTTTTTCAAAACCTCAGAGACATCCTAAAAGAATGTGAAAGGACAGTTGTGACGTCATTGCAACGGATAACACTCGGCACGATTTCTTTCTGACACACGTTTGCACGTTTTGTTCAAACTTCCAATCAAATGCAAACACATGTCCGTGTCATGATGCAAACCTTTTCCCGCTCAAGGTTTTCTCTCTCTCAAAATCCCTATATAAACAACTCTTGGTTTATATTTGTCTTTTACGCGAACAATCTTTCTCCGCAAGAAAAGAATTCTCTGTTGCATTTGTGCTCTCAAAAACCTCAAGAACTGTTCATCATCTTCTTCATCAAAACTTCAAGGTTAATATGTTCTTCTTTTTTATCAAATGCTTATAACTAGTTTTTGATCTTCTCTTTGTTTTAACAAGATCAAACAAAAGAACTTTGTTTTAAATAAAATCATTTCTTTCATGGTTTTATGAACACAACCATTTCATGGTTGTTCTTCAAGTTTTAAATCTAAATCTTAAACTTGTTCTTCATTCGTATCCATTTTTCTTTTAGAAACTGGAATACAAGATTTTATGGGTTTTACTTTTCTTTTAAAATCAAGAAAAACCCTAATCTTCATTAAGACATTTTTTGTCTGAATGAAATGGACAAGATTCGAAAAATCTTAACGGAAATTTCTTTCCACATTAAGATAATTCTTATCTGTTAACATCTTTGGTTGAACTGATAATACAGTGATATGGCATCTTCAAAGCTGAATGTTACCGCTGAATCCATCTCCACTGACTCTGAGGAAATGGAAATCTTCAAAGCCCCCCAGGTGAAGTTCGAGCTGGATCAACTCGATTGGACTAAGGCCAACAACCTCTCAGCTCTTCTCGAGTTTCCTCCTCGGAAGCAAGTATCACATCTGGACGATGTTGTAAGTTTTCTGAAGAACAGCCCCATCTACACAGCCCTGACCATAACACCTCCTGCCAGTCAGCGGCTCTTATCCCAGTTCTGGTACTCTGCCAGACACACTGAGCTACCTTCTGCCAAAGATCCATCCAAAACCATAGACTGCATACTCAGCGATACTGAGTATGGCACCATCAAGATCACACCCGCAATTATCCGCAAAGCCCTAAACTTCCCAAATGCCTCCAAAGAAAAACCCTTCATTCCCTGACCACAAAAAGCATGCTGACAGAGAAGCAATCATTGCTTTCCTTGACGCAATGGGTTATATCTGGGATATTGGAAGGGACAAGAAGCCTGAGAAGAAACTGACGCTGATAAAGAAATCCAAAATGCCCAGCGAGATGAATTTCATCTTCGCTCACCTGATCAGCTGCATGACAGCGAAATCCGGATCTTCTGATCAAGCCGCCCAACCTCAGCAGTCCATGGGATACGCACTGCTGAAAGGTCTAAATATTGATTGGGCCTCCATTATTTTTGAAGACCTGATTCAACGTGTCGATTCTGCCGCTGACAGACCAGCATGGGTTCCTTACCCACGATTCATCAGCGCCATCTTTCAATATGGCCTGAAGGACAGCTATCCTGAAGAGGGTGATCTGAAACTTTCTCAGATTGGCCCTACGGTTCTCGACTTCAAGCCTGTCGCCAATGAGGTACGTCTCTCTACTCTTCTCTCTCTTCTAAATTCTCCGCTTTCTGTGGCTCCTTCAGCGACAATACCAATCGCTGATACCCCGGCCACAACATCCTCTCCTTATAAGAAAAGGAAACCCTCACACACCCAACTTGATTCCAAAAGGATCAAGAAAACCAAGGAGCAACCCCAGCAATTCCATGCTGACGACTCCTCAGCTCGTTCTGAAGAGCTGAAGGAAAGTTCCGTGGTACGCTCTGCCACACCCGTGCAAGCCATCCCTCCAATCCAGACTTCAGCGTCTCCAAACGCTGAGGTTAGAAACTTGGAAACTACCCAACCTCCCTCAGTCTCTCAAAAGACTGATGAAGTGATTGTCAGCGATTCCAACGCTGAACTCAGAACCCGAACCCCAATCTTAACCTTCGCTTCTCCCTTCACTCACTTGGACACTCCTCCAGCAAACACTGTAGATGCCATCATTCCAGAAGCCGCCGCTGATGCTTCTCAACAAATGATGAAGAAAGGACCTGCAGAGTTCACCATACCTCACCGTACTTTCGAAGAGGATATGGAACACTATTCAGGAACTTGCAACTTCGACGAGTTCATCAATCCTCCTGCAGGTACTAATCCCACCTTAAACACTGTAATTAAACCTGAAACTTCTGAGCTTTCCTTTGTTCACAAGTACTTATATGTTACAGGTCCTAATTTGGGAGACATCAACGCCTCGCTGAAGTCCGTGGAAACAAAGCTGTCCAGTCTCACCACCACACTCTCCAACAACTCAACAGCTGTAACAAACGCTGGAGAGAACTTGACAAAGCTGACAACGGTGGTGGAGAAGAAAGCTTCCACTGAAGACATCAAGAGTCTTGATAAGACGCTCAGCGATTTTGCCAAGGTGCTCTGTGACATCTACACTGACTACACAAGCCTCAAAACATCAGTTTCGACCATGTCCAGCGAAGTAACAACGCTGAAGACATCGGTTGAAAAACTCGAGGGTGATATGTCAGAGGTCAAGACTGACTTAGGCTCTGTAAAGACCGACGTTAGCTCTATGAAGACGATGATCGAGACACTGGTAAACAAGGCAAATAGTCCAGCTCCTGCTCCTGCCCCTGTCCCTATTCTGGAATCTTTCACAGAGGAGGATCGCACAGAGCTGAGGAAAATCACGCCTGCTATCTCTGGCCTAGAAGACAGAATAGCAAAGCTTGAAGGTTGTGTGAAAATCTCTGGCCCAGAAGACAGAGATAACACCAATGCTGAGTCTGCCCATTCCTCCCCCAGTCATCATGAAAAAGAGGGGGAGAAGAGCGCTGAACATTCCAAGGAGAAAAGCGCTGAAGATCTGAACAACAAAAGCGCTGAAGACCTTTCCCATGATGAATCTATCAGGGGAGAGAGGAATGAAGATCTGACCACTGGACCTCAGGGAGATGAAAACCCTGAGGGAACCGAGAAGCTCGCCTCTGTATCTGAGGGGGAGCAACTCGAAGAAGATGCTGAGAATTCCGAAGCAGAAGAAGATGAAGACATCGACATCCCTGACAACAAACCATCCTTCTCTCCAAGAAAGGATGATGATGATGATGAAGGTGACGATGATTTCTTTATCGTCAAACCTGCCCCAAGGATCAAAGCTCTTAAAGGAATCTCAATAAAAGAACCATCAGGGGAGAAGACAAAGACAAAGCCCTCAGCCTCTGGCGCTGAGAAAAGCAAAGACAAAGGCCTCGCTGAAGATGAAAATCTAGCGATTCTCTTTGAAAAGACGGTTTGTCAGGTAAACTAAAACTTTACTTTTTCCTTCCCTGAACTTCTCAACAGCTCACTAAGTTCTCCAAACCTATATACACATCCACATTATTTTCTATCTTTTCTACCCAAGTTCTTCTACCCAATTCTTATCTGTAAGATCGCTGCTTTTCAGCTAGTCCTCTCCCCTGTTTGAGGATGTCGCTGAAGGTTCTACTGTTGCGACTTCACAAATAAAGCCAGCTGCTGCTGATGAAATAATCCCAGTCTTGGACTTGATCTCTGAGACTGATGAACCAGAAGAACAACCTCTCTCGCGCAATAAGAGACCTTCCTCAGTTCCTCAAAAGCTGAGTGAAGAGGATCAAAAGAGAAGAGAAGAAATAATAAAGCGATTCGAGGATCAGCGAATCATTCTAAGGCCTGATCAACTGCCTTCAGTTCCTCCTAAGTTCAGAATTTCAAAAGCTGAATATCAGGACCACCTTAGAGCTGAACGCCTCATTGCTGAAAGAAAGGAAGCTGAAGAGAAAGACAGAGAATACGCCATCAAGCTCACTCAAGAATCTGTCAAAGACGCCAAGCTGAAGCGTGTTCCCATTCAAATCCAACGAAAGCTGTGGGAAGAAGCCCAGAAGATCGTGGAAAAGAAAACTGAAGTTTCTCAGACCACCTTGATCTGGTGTAAAGAGAAAATTCACTTCAGATATCGTCCAGCGAAGATCAACAAGGTATTCATCTCTGGAAGAACATCTATCGGAGTACCTATTGTTGACATCAAACTGTTTAGAGAAGATGGCACATCTGAAACCTTTCGTGCTGACACTGTAAAAAGGTATGGTCTCTCTGAATGGCTGGAGATGAGGTTAGCTATCCAACCATCACAATCAAAGTACAAGAATCATTTCGAAAAGCTGATAAACAGACAGATCGACTTGATATCTTCCTGTGTGGATATTCCTCCTGTTCCTGATCTAAAGCCGAAAAGAAAAAGAGGTTCTCCAAGGAAGAAACGTCAAGATTCAAATTCAGGACCTGTCATACGAAATGAAACTGGAATTGGTTTCTCTCGCGCTGAAGTACTTGGTCCTGATCCTGATCTATCTGCCCTTGACATCTCTCTGCCACCATGTGAACTTTTCGTCCCTGGTAAAGTCATCAGTAATCCTTATGGAATATTCTTTCTTGACTACGACGGACGAAAATGCTTTCAACGGATCGCTGAGCTCCCAATCACTCCAATCGAACAGCTCATAGATCTTATCTACTGGTGTGACTTCAGAAAGGACATTCAGGCACGACACCTAAAACCCTTGATCTTTCAAGAAGCGCTGAAGAAAAGAAAACAAGGTGTAACGGTTCCTGACTGGATGATTCCCACTGAAAAGACGACCCTTGATGAACTTCTCATTAAGGAAGAACCTTTTGAAAACTGATATAATCTCCTTTTTCTCTATTGTATCAGTTATCCTTCTGTACTTGTAATTTATTTCGCTTGTACTTGTAATCTTTCTGTTATTCATTGTAACCTGATTCAAAGATTTAAAGAAAGATTTCAGCGAATGTACTTTACTCCATCAGTACTGAAAAGATCCCAGAAAACAGTAAAAGGGACAAATATTTTATGAGTTCTTTTTATCCTTATGTTTTCATTAAATAGCAATTTTCTTTGTTGCTATGTCATAATCAAATAGAGAGAGATTGTTGATCCAAACCCTCAGTGATTTGATAATGACCCTCTCTTAAATACTTAGTGAAAATTATATGTAAACAATATGTATCCGAGTTTCACTATCGCTGATAAGTACTAAGATCTTACAGTGCCGCTGATAGGAACTCTCGCTCTTTAAATTAAACATTCAGCGAACACTGTTCACCATAATGCGCTGAGTCTGTTCAGTCCTTATGGTGATCGCTGATAAGTTAGTTGTTTACTTATAATCCCTGAAGACAAGTTTCACGTCAACAAAGGTTCTACGCTGAAGTCGAAGATCAAGCTCAAGAACCAGCGACAAGTCTACTAATGAACTGATGCGGATCAGCGAAGACTCAGATTTGTCCACTCAACGTGAAGTATCAAGTACAAGACTTCAGCTATCGCTGAACTTTATCATTGGCTGAATAGTAAATGATAATCGCTGAATCAACGAAAGCTGATCATGAAGTCCTCCGTACAAAGTACTTTTGTCTTAACCTCCCTTGCACGCCTCCGTACGAAATGTCAGAAAAGAACCTCCGAAAATCTGAGATCGTACAACCACTCTGATACTACACTGTTCATTCATGCGGCTACTAAGGTTGTCAACAAAGGTCAATGACATGCAACCAATCCGCTGATGACACGTGTAAAGCGTATACTGAATTGCATTAAATGCATGCAGTATATAAAGAGATGAACTCACTTCATTTGAAGTAACTTGCTAACTCTGGACAAGTTCAAATCTCTCTCAAGATAGGATTTTATTAGTAATCTCCATATCTTTCTTAGTGCAAGAAACCTTAGTGTTCCAACTTGTTTAGATTTAGGTTTATCCTTAATCTTGTTTCCGCAACAAGCTGTAAATTGTTAATGATTTATCAATAAACAATTTAGAAAAGTAAAATAGCGTGTTTGTATTCAACCCCCCCCCCCCCCCCTTCTACAAACTTGTATAGGCCTTTCGGGACCAACATGTTTGGATGCAAATGCTTTGTCTTAAACGACAGAGACTCAAGAGGAAAGTTTGAAGAAAAGGCTGACCAAGGCAAGTTCATCGGGTACTCTGCCGCTTCCAAAGCCTACAGAGTTTACCTTCTGAAGTCGCGCACAATAGTAGAAAGCATCAATGTGTCCTTTGATGACTCATTCCAAAAGACTTCTGAACAACTCAGTTCAGAACTCGGGCTAAACAAGGAAACCTCTGGCATCTCAAAAACAAATGAAGATTTAGGTCTTCTATTCCAAGAGATGTTCAAAAACGATGTTGATCCCTCTGCTGGAACTAAAAGCACCTCTGCAGAATCACCTTCTGTAAACGAAGTAAGTATCTCTCTGTCTGATCCATTTAATCCCTCATCCTCTTCTACAACTACTACAGGTACTAAAAATCTAACAGAAGATACGACATCAAAAGATTCTGCAACAGAGGTTATCCAAATACTAACAAATCCAACAGAGGAAGCAACACCAGAAGAAACACCAGAGGGAAGTGAAGATGAAACCACAATACCTACAGAGAAGGAAATCCCAACTTTAATACCCATTCCTACAGAAGCTGAACCATCAACCACTTCAACTACAGAAGTTCAACTTGATGACTCAAATGATCATCTTCCACTAACAACTCAATGGACAAAAAGCCATCCTCAAACACAAATCATCGGTAATCCCACTGATAAGGTAAAAACAAGATCAGCTTCTGCAAATTTTTGTTTCTTTACCAATTTTATTAGTGTGATCGAACCGAAAAAGATTTCTGAGGCCCTGGACGACCCAAACTGGGTGGATGCTATGCAAGAAGAGCTTCTGCAGTTTGAGCGAAACAAAGTATGGACTCTAGTACCTCTGCCACGAGGGAAACAGGCCATAGGGACTAAATGGGTCTTCAGAAACAAAAAGGATGAAGATGAAGTGATCATTCGAAATAAAGCAAGACTGGTGGCCAAGGGATATCGCCAAGAAGAGGGCATCGATTACGATGAAACTTTTGCCCCTGTTGCACGGCTAGAAGCAATAAGAATTTTCTTAGCCTTCGCAGCCCACGGAGGTTTTAAAGTATATCAAATGGATGTAAAATCTGCTTTTCTCAATGGTGAAATTCAAGAAGAAGTATACGTCCAACAACCACCAGGATTTGAAAGCTCAAAGTACCCAAGGTATGTCTATTACCTCGACAAAGCTCTATATGGACTGAAACAGGCTCCAAGGGCATGGTATGAAAGACTTTCTACCTTTCTTCTCAATAACGACTACAAAAGAGGTACCACTGATACAACTCTTTTCTTTAAAGGAGAAGGAAATGAGCTTATTCTTGTACAAATATATGTAGATGATATTATTTTTGGGTCTACAAATGCACAAAAATGTAAAGATTTTGAAAAACTCATGCAGAGTGAGTTTGAAATGAGTATGATGGGAGAATTAACCTTTTTCCTTGGACTTCAAGTCAAACAAACATCAGAAGGAATTTTCATAAACCAATCAAAATATGTCTCTGACATACTTGAAAAATATAGCCTCTCTGATGCCTCTGTCATGAAAACCCCAATGGCCACTGGAAATAAACTTTTTTCAGATCCAAATGGCATCTCTGTCGAGTGCACGCTTTACATAGGAATGATTGGGTCTTTATTATACTTAACGGCCAGTAGACCTGACATAATGCATGCCACATGTCTTTGTGCAAGATATCAAGCTAATCCTAAAAAGTCACATTATATTGCTGTAAAGAGAATCTTTAGATACCTCAGAGGGACCAAAAATCTTGGCCTCTGGTATCCACAGAACTCTGGTTTTGGACTAAAGGCATACACAGATTCAGATTATGGAGGATGTAAACTCGACAGAAAGAGTACCTCTGGGAGTTGTCAATTCCTAGGTGGGAAATTAGTAAGCTGGACTTCAAAGAAACAGAATTGTGTCTCAACATCTACGGCAGAAGCTGAATACGTTGCTGCTGCTAGATGTTGCTCTCAAGTTATGTGGATGAAAACTCAGCTGAAAGACTTTGGTCACATCATCTGCAAAATCCCCATCTTCTGTGATTCCAAAAGTGCAATTGCCATCTCTGCAAATCCAGTACAACATTCAAAGACAAAGCACATAGACATCAGGTATCACTTTCTGAAGTATCATGTTGAAAATCAAACCATCGAAATGCATTTTGTACCAACAGAATTTCAGCTTGCTGATTTATTCACCAAGGCACTTGATGAGAAAAGATTCCTTTATTTGGTGGGTAAATTAGGAATGATAAATATGACTTAATCTCTGTAAGTATCTTATCTTCAATTTTAAATTGTTGTACAAATTACTTTGTAAATTATTTTTTTATTTAGTAAATAATTTACTTTTGTATGTAAATTCTAAAATCTCTTTTCTGAAAACAAAAGAGCTTCTATAAGTCTCCTCGGAACCTCTGAAGATCCTTACAGAACCTCTGATACACGACCTATGTTATATACATTTACTTCTGATTATTTGAACCAAGCATAGGTCAAGGGGGAGCAGAGGAGAACAAACTTGATCTACAGAGGTTGATTAGATCAAGGGGAGCAAAAGGAGACATTGCTTAATCTACAGAGATTTATAAGTCAAGGGGGAGCAGAGGAAGAGATGACAACAACAGAAGAGAAGAACATTGCCGGACAAAGAAGAACAAAAAGGTTAGTATCTCGAACAAATTCTTGTTGAAAATAATTTTCTAGGACACAAATTTCTAAATATGTTCTAGAAACATTATTAAACACATTCAAAATAAAATTTTATCAAAAAGAATATTAAGTTTTCCATTATTAGAAATTTAAGGTCACAGAGCCTCTGCTGGGTCCAACAGAGGTTCTCCAGGCAGAAGCTCTGATCTTAAATCAATAATTCTTGGAAACTCTGTCAATCATCGCATACAAACACTGCAAAAGAAGTCACCGGTTAAAGAGTTCTCTCCACAAGAAAGAACTTATGTAGACCAACACATGTTTTAAAAGACTTTTTGCTGCACAAAACCTTTTTCAAAAACAATTTTCTAGGACACCAGCTTTCAAACAGGTCCTAAAAACATTGTTAAAAACAATCAAAAACTTGGATGATCAAAAATGTTTATAAATTATTAAATATGAGAAATTTCTTGTCTCAGAGCCTCTGCTGGCTCTGACAGAGGTCCAAACACCTCTGTAAAGGAAATTCTATGCTAATAATTTATCGATCCTCTCCATGGACTTTTCAACATTTTTTTTTGTGAAAGTACAACCTACAGAGGCAAGAAAAACAAAGTTTTCAAATCACAAAGCCTCTGTCAGTTTTTACTTTGGGCATTTCTGTAACAGTAACGGTAACTTTTCTGCGAGTGAGAATCATGTGGAGGTAAAGAGGCCCACGCGCCTAGCATTTAATAAGGCCGCCCACGACGTCTCGTCATAACTGACACAAAGGACATGTCATCTTTTCATTGGACCAACATGGAGCACGTTCCTCTGGAAAGTTGAACCCGCCGTAACCACTCAAGTGCGGACCCCAAAATATTATTTTCCTCAAAATATTAACCTGTTAGACAACCTAAGGGGGGGGTAAGGTTGTATTTTAAATCTTTTACTTTCAAAAATTCTTTTACAAATAAATACAGTACAGAAACAGTATAAATAAATCAGAGTATACAAATAATAAATATACAACAATTATATAAACAGATATAATTAAAAATGCACAGCGGAATAAATAAAGAGATAAAGGTTAGAGATACTTGACACGGAGATTTACTGATTTACCACCAACTGTGATAAACCAGCAGCCGAGACACTTCTCGACACGATCCAATAAATGTATTCTTTACGGTAGAACACAAACCAAATACAAAGGAATTTGTAATAGTTTCTCAAGCCTCTGCTATGAGATAAACAGGATCACACACCCGTTATTCAAATACTTACAAGAGGAGTATAACTCACAATGGGTAATCACTCTTGTATAATATCTCACACTTGGATATTTTATAAAAAAGGTTTTATAAAATATATATATTATAAATGAGAGAGATCAGATGAGCAGTGATGGTGTTGGTTGTATCTGTATTGTCTGTCTTTTCTTCTCCACCATCGCATGCATTATATAGCAACACTTCCAACGGAAACAAGCATCCGCGGTATACCGCCAAATGCACGCGGTATACCGTGCAGACAAAAGTACACTGACACTCAACGGCTCTCATGCAAAGTTGACTTCTGGAATACGTACCCGCGGTATACCGGCTAGGACTCGCGGTATACCGCCGTCAGAAAAAGTACTTCCAACCAATCAGAAACAAACACCACGCCTGCCGCGGTATACCGGCTGAACACCCGCGGTATACCGGCCAATATGTACCCGCGGTATACCGGGCATTCTCCACGGTATACCGGCGTCAGAATAGACACCTTCCAGGACGCAACCAATCTTGCTGGATCTTCTCAATAAACCTTATTTAATTAAAATCAATTATGGTTTTTAGAAATATCCAAGTGGTATATTATTTTAGGGTGTTTATCATTATTAGTTAAAAACAATAATGACGACGTAAACACTTCCGTCTTGAACCCTTCAGATTAAATCTTCGTGTTCTTCAACAACTGCACACTTGGATTAAATTGTTAGATAAACAATAATACGGTGTGTTTGTAATCATCAAAATAAATATATATAAATATATAGAGATGTGGTACACTTGCACCAACAATCTCCCCCTTTTTGATGATGACAAACACAACCGCTAAGCATGAGCATATGCGGTTTCTCTCCCCCGTTTGTCGAAACAAAAAGGGTCAAGAAAGACGGTATGCTTCCCCTCGAGAGATGCTCCCCCTCAAAATATGCATATATTTGAGAGAGCATAATCTCATGGGTAAAAGATAAAAAAACTCCCCCTCAAATTAATAACGATATTAAATTGATGATTTTATAAAATTTGAGGGATAAAATAAGCATAAAAAAAGACATGAAACAAAATAACCAAAAAGAAACACTTGCACCAAAACGGATCTTAAGGCTTCGATTTTCGGTTAATTTTATGTGATTAAAAAAAATAATTACCACGTATTATGACCTCGTCAGGAAACCACGTATTATAACCTCGGCAGGTAACCACGTATTATAACCTCGGCAGGTAACCACGTATTATAACCTCGGCAGGTAACACGTATTGTATCCTCGTCAGGAAACACGTATTGTATCCTCGCCAGGAAACACCTACAAAAGGCAAAGAAAATTTTTCGTGGTACCCTTTTCTTATGGGTCCTTTTAACAGTTAGTATAAAACATAAACTGCAAAAAATATGTTGTCGACATAAAACAAACACGACAAACAAACAAAACCATATAAATGGTTTAAAACCACAAACGCATCCCACCGGGATTATCAACATTAAACATTCCTTTCGGAATCCATTTTCTAACCATTTTAATTTTACGATCGTATTCATCATAGACGTAAAAAGAAGTATGCGGATTAACATTTTTCTTAGGATTCGCAAACTTATTATTATACATAAACGCATGTGATTTTCTCGACATATAATTCACATAATTCATTTTAGGAACATACGGAGGTTTTTGCGTTTTATTTTTAACAACAAATTTAGGTTTTTCAAAAACCTTTTTAATTGGCATACAATCACATTTTTCAATGCACGTATTTGAACCAATGCCTTTTCGGCAATTTATACGATTTGATATATTAAGCATTTTAAGCACTTTATCATTGCTACTATTAAAAGCATTTGCTAATAAGTCATTTTTCTCATGCGATTTACATTTAGCATTTAAACATGCAATTTCATTTTCAAGAGACTCGCATTTTGTACATGTAATATCTTCATGTGTCTTTTTATTTAAGCATGCAATTTTATCATTTAAAATAACACAAGATTTACAAATATCTTTTTCACTTAATTTATTTTCTAATTTAGTGATAACATCTAAATCATAAGCAGATTTTTGTTTACCGTCATCTATTTCTTTTTTATATGCGGATACGGTTTCTTTTAAATTAGAGATTTCATCTTTATACCTATTTGCAAGAGCGGCCATATCATGAAATGATTTATATAATTCGTCAAGATTATTTTCATCGTCACTATAATAATTATCACAATTATTTTTAGAAGAATATGATGAAGATACCTCATTATCATGGTCGGCCATGAGACAAATATTCTTGTCTTTATCTTCGTTTGCGCTCCACGCGGCTCCGACGAGAGCTTTTGGTGTGTTGATTTGTTTTGCTCGTTTTGGACACACACTTGCATAGTGATCCTTATCACCACACACATAGCAAAAGCCTTTCTTTTTATTGGCTTTTTCATCGTCGCTAGATTCGTCATATTTGTCTTCACTTTTATGGACGTTGCGACTTTGGTTTTTACCACCACGACGGTAGTCTCCATTTTCTTGAAACCTATCATTTTTGGCAAACTTTCTGTTAGATAAAAGTTTAGAAAGTTTTCTTACCAACTTGACTAAATCGTCAAGATTTTCGGGTTCATCATCCGAGGAACTTGCATCTTCCTCCTCTTCTTTTTCTTTCTCATCTTTAGAGGCAACGGCTTCTAAAGCTATGGATTTCTTTTTGACTTGCTCCCGGACCTGATTTCTTTTTAGTGCAATTTCGTGCACTTTAAGATTGCCGATGAGATCATCGAGCTTCATAGTTGCGAGATCTCGGGAGTCTTCCAAGGATGTGATTTTTGCCATCCACTCCGAAGGAAGTGCTCGAAGAATTTTCCTTACATAATCCTCATTAGGATAAGTACGACCTAATCCCTTCAAAGTAGTCATAATGAGGTTAAAACGTTTAAACATTGAGTCGATTGACTCATCTTTTGACATTTCAAATAATTCATAATCATGAACAAGAATATTTATTTTAGAGCTTTTAACTTGAGTATTTCCACGATGAGTGTCGCTCAAGCTTTGCCAGATTTGATTAGCAGTTTTATAAGTATAAACTCTTTCAATTTCATCAGAGGTTAAAGCAGCATATAATATATTTTTAGCTTCAAAATTTAAACAATAATGAGATTCTTCAGCGGGAGTCCAATCTTTTATGGGTTTATCAACAATAAGATCATTTTCAACTTTGGTTGGTCTAAAATTCCCATTTTCTATAATATCCCAAATTTTTTGACTTTTGCCACGAACGTGACATTCAAATAGCTCGGCCCAAATGCCAAACTTTTCAGTATCTATCAAAGGAGGTTTAGAAAACACAAAATTAGTTTGTTGAGCCATTTAAAAAATATTTAAACAGAAAATTTTTGAAAGACCCGCTCTGATACCAAATGTTAGACAACCTAAGGGGGGGTAAGGTTGTATTTTAAATCTTTTACTTTCAAAAATTCTTTTACAAATAAATACAGTACAGAAACAGTATAAATAAATCAGAGTATACAAATAATAAATATACAACAATTATATAAACAGATATAATTAAAAATGCACAGCGGAATAAATAAAGAGATAAAGGTTAGAGATACTTGACACGGAGATTTACTGATTTACCACCAACTGTGATAAACCAGCAGCCGAGACACTTCTCGACACGATCCAATAAATGTATTCTTTACGGTAGAACACAAACCAAATACAAAGGAATTTGTAATAGTTTCTCAAGCCTCTGCTATGAGATAAACAGGATCACACACCCGTTATTCAAATACTTACAAGAGGAGTATAACTCACAATGGGTAATCACTCTTGTATAATATCTCACACTTGGATATTTTATAAAAAAGGTTTTATAAAATATATATATTATAAATGAGAGAGATCAGATGAGCAGTGATGGTGTTGGTTGTATCTGTATTGTCTGTCTTTTCTTCTCCACCATCGCATGCATTATATAGCAACACTTCCAACGGAAACAAGCATCCGCGGTATACCGCCAAATGCACGCGGTATACCGTGCAGACAAAAGTACACTGACACTCAACGGCTCTCATGCAAAGTTGACTTCTGGAATACGTACCCGCGGTATACCGGCTAGGACTCGCGGTATACCGCCGTCAGAAAAAGTACTTCCAACCAATCAGAAACAAACACCACGCCTGCCGCGGTATACCGGCTGAACACCCGCGGTATACCGGCCAATATGTACCCGCGGTATACCGGGCATTCTCCACGGTATACCGGCGTCAGAATAGACACCTTCCAGGACGCAACCAATCTTGCTGGATCTTCTCAATAAACCTTATTTAATTAAAATCAATTATGGTTTTTAGAAATATCCAAGTGGTATATTATTTTAGGGTGTTTATCATTATTAGTTAAAAACAATAATGACGACGTAAACACTTCCGTCTTGAACCCTTCAGATTAAATCTTCGTGTTCTTCAACAACTGCACACTTGGATTAAATTGTTAGATAAACAATAATACGGTGTGTTTGTAATCATCAAAATAAATATATATAAATATATAGAGATGTGGTACACTTGCACCAACAATCCTTTCAGATTCTACGGTTACATACTCAGTATAAAACCCAAGTTACCTTTCCTCACAAAAACTTTACTCACTTTCTTCTCCGACGAACCTGCAACTATTCTCAAATCTTCACTTTACTTTGCAAAAATGGCTTCCAGTTCCCACGCTGCTCAAAACTCTCCGGCGAACTCTCCTCAACACTCCCTAGTGCATTCAGAGCACTCCCAAAATCCTAACATCGCCATAAATGCTTAAACAGAAAACTCCGGCGACTCTGCAAACTTTGCACCAACCACCAACCTTCAACATTTTCTGAACAAAGAACATTTTGAGGATGTTCTTCCATTAAAGTCCAACAACTGCTACCTTGTGCCCTCACCAACAGCCTTCGGCGAAGCCCATGTTCTTCTCCTAAATATCATGAAAAATCATATCCTATACCCTCTCCTTTCCAAACCCCAACCAAAATCCCTGCACGATATCTGAATCAATTTTGGCAAAGTTGCCGATTTGATTCAGATGATTCTCTGATAAAGGGCTATATTTCAAAGCCAGACAAGTTTGAGTACCTAGAACTCATGTTCAACAGAACCATGTTATCGCTGGAGTTCAACCTGCCAACCAGAGGTCTTCTTGGAATAAAGAAATATGCTGAGGTTCCTACGGACGAGGAGCTCTGTCGATTTGTAGAAATGTTAGGGTATAACACAACCCTAAGGAAACGAAATGATTTCCGCAGAGGCAGACTACCACCTCTGTGGAATACCCTCTTCTCCATCTTAAATCGTTGCCTCACAGGGAAAACCGGTAACCCTGACCAGAGCTCACACCAGATCCTGGCCATCATGTATGGGATCTATTATGATCTTCCACTCGATTATGCCACCATCATGATGCAGGAGATGATAAATACGATCGACAGGAAAATTGCAACCCATAAAGCCAAACAACATACACCAGGATATCTGCCACCTCTGCAATACCAAAGGATAATGGGAGTTTTACTCGAGCCTCTGCTTCTTCTGCAGAAATGGCCAATGGAAAGGCCAACTGTAAAACTCTATCCCATGAACAAAAACGTTCCTACAGAGCATGAAGACAACTACCCCCACTGCAGACCTCTGTCGAAGAACCTTCTGTCATATGCAACAGATGAAGATAGGAGCCCCCTTAGGTTTAGATGTAGTAGAGAGGATGACAGAAGAAGAATGGGCTAGAGCTTTAGAGAAACATTATTCAGTACAAGACCGTTTCAAAGCCCAAAGAGAGAGCATTTACCCCTCTTCTCCCAAAAGAAAACCCTCTGCAGCAGCACCGAAAAAGAAGAGCAAGAAAAGGAAAACCACAGAGGAAACTACAACCTCTGCAGCTCAACACTCTTCTCCACCACAAGCTGCAGAATCAAGATCTTCTGCACCTCCCTCCCCTCCAAAACAAAAGAAAAGGAAAACCAAATCCACAGAAGAGGGAGCTCCTAAGCCAAAGAAGAGAAAGTCAAAGAAGAAGAAACCAAGATCACCTCTGCAGGTCATAACAGAGGAAGTCGAACAAGAAGAGAAAGATCAGACTATGCCTCTGCAACCTCCCTCCCCAATAATCTATGCAGATCAACAGAGAGATTTTAATGCCTTCCTCAACAATCCCGACATTGCTCACACCTTAGATCCATCAGGATGGGTCGCAGAACCATTGGATCGGTCTACAGAGGTTCTGCGCACAACATAAGTCATATCTGCAGCTCAAGGTACTCAACCGATGCACCCTCACGTTCGACAACTCATAGGATCTCATTCTATATATGATTCCTTAAGAGCAGAAGCAGAAGTGACTATAGAGGAAACTGCAGAAGAAGAGGTAAACATAGAAATTGCAAGAGAGGAAGAGGTTAGGGTAGAAACCACAGAGGGTTCTACAGAAAAAGATGCCGCAGAAGTAGAAGGCACACATCCCCAACCCCTCCCAGTGCAACCCACATTTCTGATACCACCGGTCTAGTGGCAGAATGTATCATTGAAAAAGAACAGCACAGCTCAATCCCAACCCCACCCAGCCAGCCAGAGGTTACTCTTTCAACCTCTGTGCCTAATATAACCGGGGAAACCATTCCTGGGGAGTCCTCTCGAAAGGACTCACCCATAGTTCGTGATTTATTGCCCCAAATCACACCTGACATCCTAGCAGAGGAATTCGTTTCCTCTACCACGCACACAACGATAGGGCCAAACCTCCTTTCAGAGGGGAGTAGAGAGCACAATGACGAAGAGACTCTAGACAAGTCTCCAAGTCAACAGAAGGACATTCCAATACCCACCTCTGGAGTGGATTTGGACTCTGACCTTCACAGAACTTCTGTAGAGGTTGAAACTCAAGTTTCTCCTCGAGGATCAGAAGGAAATCCTTCCACCCTCAACGTACAAACAGGGGTGAACGAAGGTGTCCAAGGAACAAGGACAAACTCTGGAGACGAATGTGTTCCTCCAGAGGTTACCACGAGTTCACACGTATCAAGGGGTGAGTTCCAAACCCTTGTCACCTCTGTGAACCAAACATTGAAAGAGTTGAAAAGCTCTTTCAAATATTTTGCAGAAACAACATCGACTGCCATCTCCAAACTGAATACCAAAATGGACAATCTGTCCACAGAGGTACAAAATGTCATAGCAGAGATGAAGTCCACTGCAACAAACACTGCCACCTCTGCCGCAACTGACCTTGAAAAAGTCGCAACCTCTACATTCAATGACTCTGTCAAGACTTTCCTGCAAAAATTCAAAGATCAATCCTCTACTTCTAAGGGCCTTACACCAGAAGACCTAAAGAAGGCATTGGAAGAAGTTCAAGAGCAAACACTACAGAACACTCAAGCCATGAAGCCTTCTGACTACATGACAAGAGTTCAGCTCACAAAACTTGGGCAAGGAATCCTTGATCAAATGACAGAGTTCATCAGAGCCTTCACAGCTGCCAATGCGAACTACGTCATAGAATTTCAAGCTAGCGTCGGCAAAATGAGCTTCAACACAGAAGCAAAAGTTGAAACTCTGCTAGGCCTCTGTGATGACTTGTGCGCGAAAATGATAGTTGCAGGGGCTGTACCTCCAAAGAAATCAGGTACAACATGCAGGGCAGAGGGTACGACAAAGAAAAATCAGGATGACTCTGATGATGACCATCATGGTCCATCAGATCATCCTGAGAGGGAGAAACAAGGGGAGAAACAAAGGGAAACAGCTGCAAGCAATCCTCCAATATCAGCAGTACCAATTTCCTCTGCACCACCAACCTAAACCCAAACTCAGGAAACACAACAGAGATCCACAGAGGAAACACCAGCCTCTGTGGAAACCACCTCTGTCCTTGAAAAAGATGTCACTGAAGTTCAAATTCTTACTTCTTCATCCTCAGAAGAACTTCCCCATTCTCCACCAAAATCACAACCCAAAACACACCCAAGAAGAAAATCCATTGCCCACAAACCAAAAAGCTCAAAACGTTCTGCTACTTATGTCCTAAAAAGAATGGAGTTCATATCTGCTTTTAGAGCTGCAAAACGTTTTGATATCCCTCCACAAACCACAACCGAGCTCACAGAAGAAACATCTACAGAACCCAAATCCCCAATCAAACCAACAGAACCATCCGCACCAAAGTCCTCAGAAACTAAAAAGTCAAAATCTACAGAGGCAATTCCCATCATACCAACAGAGACATCAACACCCAAACCAACAGAAGCAATCCTACAGAGTCCAAGACAGGCAACAGGTTCTGAGCCTCCCAAAGCTAAAGATAAAGGAAAGGGTATCATGACAGAAGAACCAAAGAAGAAAAAGCCAATGCCTCAGACGACAGAGAAGTTGATGAAGAGCTCATTCGATGCCTTTGTCACTCCTAAACCTGAAGAAGACTGGGCATTCAATTCAGATCCTCTGTCAGAAATTCCAGTCCTTGATCCAAAAGCAAAGGTAACAGAGGGTAGGGTTGCAGAGATAAAACGAAAAATGGATGCTCTGCGAAGACCAATACCACCACCAACTACACGACATGCAGAAATGGAAGAGGTGGTGTATAGGTATCTTTACAGACAACAATATCAGAACAATCCTCCGCCACACATTGAAGATCCTCAACTCAGAGCTGACCTTGACAACACCTTCACCAGAACAAAGCCAAAAGCAAGGGCAGAAGTCTTCTCAGAGTCCAAAATTGAAAAGGTAATTTACTGCAAATTCTCTCAAACGAGAACCTTTCCAAAGATCAGGTACAACATCTACAAAGTCAAAAGGGAGAACAGGTCCGAAAATCAATTTTCAGATTCAGATATAAGGAACTTGAACCCCTACGATCTACCAGATCTTCTACTTTGGACGAAAGAAAACTTCGACAATGATGCCAACAGAAGGGCCTATCAAGTATTCAGGAAAGCGATGAGATAAAAGCTTCTGTTGTATAGCATGATAGACTTTCAACTGGGAATAGATCTTGGAGTCAGAAACCTGAGTCTGAGACCACCAGAGGATCACTGCCCACCTTCTGCAATACCCAACTCAATCATAACAACACCAAGGTACGGGTTAGTGTATAAGGATTCTGCTGGTCAAGTAAGACTTTTTGTGGAAATGGACTGTCAGAATTATGCAACCAGTACTCTTAACAAGTTCAGATCAATCTTAGAAGAAAACAGAGGTACTGGCCTTATGGATCAAGAATCAGCAGAAAGAATGATCAGAGAAATAGATGCTACAATTGGCTTAAGAGAACTCTGCATCAAATTCTATCACGAGCTCAGAGAAGTAGGATTCGACAACAGAAGTTTCAATGACTTCAAAGATGCAAATGTCTAAATCTCTTTTACATATCTCAGTAATAGTTAAAAAGAAATGAAATGAATCTTTTGAGGTATTGTTTAACCTCTGTCTACTTTACTTAGCCTAAATTATGCATAAAGTCAAATTTCCTTTTTCAATACTTAGGGGAAGATTGTTAGCTCCAAATATTCATAATATTAGAAGTATTGAAAAATAGGCTAAGTATGAAAGAGTCCCACAGAAGCTCTGCGGTGTTCCACAGAAGCTCTGCCGAAGCAAACAAGATCATTCAAGGAACACCAAGTCCCAAGAAGAATCTACAGAAGACTACTTACAAAGGACCAAAGAAGGATCTACAGAAGAATGCTCACCAAGGACCGAGCCGCAGAACCTCTGTCACCCTTGACAGAGCCTCTGCGGTTCAGATTGAAGACTTGGAAGATATTTATAATATCTTGCCACTGTTGCAGAAATATCTTACCACTGTTACAGAAATATCTTACTACTGTTCCAGGGTCCGTTCATCAACTTGTACAAGGCATGGTCCGACAACAAACACGTGTCAAACTCTGATAGGAATCCTTGCAAGTTGGTATTAGCGCATTTAATGCATGCAGGTTTCCAACTGTTCATGACATCCCTTCTTTCCTGTAGCAATAGTCCTTTTGTCTAGAATAGATCTTTTATAGTAGTATAAAAGGAAGACTCATGTTGAGTTCTTCCTTACAACTTACCAGCCAACATCAGACAACAACTAACACACAAAAACACTAGCACTCAATTATCGTCAAATCTGTTCTTAGTGTTCTTCATCAAATACAGTAAACTTTGAGATATTCATCTGTTCTTCATATACTGTTTATTTGGTATTTTGTGCTGTTTCTATATAAACATATCTGTTAGTTCTTCAAATACGCTTCCGCAACACATCTTATTTTAACTAATAGATAAGATAATTTTTGTTAATCAAATACGGGAACCAACAACAACCCTCATCCTCTTTAAACTTCCAATGACCCCAAAGTGTGTTTCTTAGTAACGTCCCCTATTCACTCTAATAATCCACCCCCCTTGGATTCCCTATTACAAACGGATCTATTAACTCAGGAACACCCCGAAACTCGGGTTCCACAATTCTTTCGATTAACCACCATGATCATAAAATCAGACAGATATATATACCGTCATCCCGACTTTCTTACTTAGATTTACCTTAAATAATTCTTTAACAATCAGTGTGTTAATCTCAATAACACTTCCCCAAGAATTGTAACACATCCTGTAATAACAAATGAACGTCATTACTTAACAAATCTATAAAATTTTAATCAACCAACCAAAGGCTTATACCTCTATCATGACATTTCAAATCAACTAATGATCATACTACCACTCCGACCCATAATCATCATCATGTCATTCCTTAAACATAACCAAAATTTCCAACTATTTCCTTCTAGGATCATTCCCTCACGCATAAGGAACAATTTTCATTCTTTAACGATTTCTCATCTACTATACTACAGCTTGACTAATCTATTCATCATCTTCTTTAAACTTACTCTGCCTTCAAGAATATACTTAACAACATACATAACCACAAAGCTTGGTCTCACAGCTGGGCAATCACCCAATTCTGCCCCGACATTCCATTCCGATAACAGTCAAAATAAACACCAACTTACAAACCACGTACTTCAACAACTGGGATTGCAAAACGTACACTCTACCCGAAATCCCAAAAGGACTTCCTTCTAATCCTTCATCTTTCTAACATCGCTTTACTACATCACCGGCTGACACAGATATCTTGGCAATTGAAGCTACTATTCGTTCGTACATCCACCACTCCTATCATCACACTACCGACCAAGTCTATCATGGTCATTCGTACACAATTCACCCTTTCCTTCATATTCTCCCGTATACTAAAATCGAGTCTGTCTCGCTACTTAGTTCTCTCCCAACTTGTTGAACTATGACTCACGAGTTCACACTTAGCTCAAATACAAACATCCTAGCTAGCTCTTTATGATCTGAGTCCTTTCTTAGACACGACACATTTTCTTACTGACTGGTATAGTCTACACTCACTCCGCTTGTGTTACACACCTTGTCCTTATACGGACCCTCCTCACCTCGTAAATAGAACGCCTATTCAACAACAACAGTCTCTTACTAATTTAACACCTCTACAAGATATTCTATCAACTTACACTCATCTAGTTTGAGTCTTCGGCCTCGGCCAACATACACCGTTGCCGACTTCAACAACAAAAGACAACTCTTAACTACTTCCTTAACCTATCCTTTAACATGAGTTCCTTACGGGACCTATTCCTCCCTACACATCATAGTTAACTTTATAATTCGTCGCCCCTATTTCGAAACTTACTCATGTAACATCAATATTACAAGCTCCCTTCGAAACTCATGGCCCACACCGTGGACCTTTCATTCCTGCCTCACAACACTACTCATAAAGAGTTGCTAAAACCAATACCTTGATGACTCCTAGTCCTTCCTCCAGACACCATCGTCCCTCGGCAATTGTCTTCTCAGTCACCGAGCAAAGGTACAGACCCTCATACACCTGACACTAAAATCCATTCCCGACTCTTCCAAGGTCCAACTCTCCCCTTAAACACATATACCAAAACTACATACGTTCTCCCTTGACTTGACCAACGCCTCTCCGCTCTCGGAGTTCTTCCTTAGCTTAAGACGTAATACTCTACGACCTAGTGGGTTCATTGCCTTCATGCATGACAATACAGTAAATAAATCCTTTTACACATTTTATCATTTTAAATAAACAACATTTAGAAACAACTCGGGTACCCGTGACCCCATCACTCTTATAACTTCAAAACCCTGCACAACGATTCGAGAATCGTTGGCATGCATCTTCCCGTGAACCTCAATCTTGCTCAATCCGAACAATGTTATTACGAGAGTAATATATTGCATGAAAATCTTTTCGTATGAGACAATTTTGAAAGAATTACCGACACAAAGTAAACCAGTCGGTTCTCACACTCAATTGTATGATATCAAAAGGTCAATAAGCATTTTAGTTATAAGTGAATTGCAGGTAACCATTTTCTTGACCATTTTTTGTAACAATTTAACTTATCATTAAAAGTGTGGAATACTTTGCAAATCGTTAACCTCAAAATTTCAATGTGCGGCGTACTGAAATCGCTTTTTCTTTAAACGTGCACTCGTACAAGCTGACTCATTTTGTTCAAAGTTGACATTTACATTTTTATTTTAAATCGTGAAAATTTCATGTTACATAAAAGAACGCCATGCATGAGACTCTATTTGCAATAGAAGGCTACTCACTCAACGAGGTCAACCGCTTTACTCACGCAGCTTATCCTTGATACTCCACTTACGACCAAGGGTCGCCCTCTCGGTTAAGCACTAACTTGATGTACATGTGTTCCACATCTCACTTACTCAACCATTTCACACTATTTTCGCTTTGATCGACTACCTCACTTTCTACTTCTACATGCTTTCAATTCACTATAAGTATCTTATTCCATTTGTCCTGCCAATGAAAAGCTCGACTAAAAAGTCAGGGCTCCATTGATACTTTCAAGGTTTTGACACTGTTCTATCTTACCATCCTAACTGATCTATCCCATGATTTCCATAACTAGGACTCTCCCGAAACTGGAGTCTTACTCAAACTCAAACATTCATCCTCTCTGAATCCACGAAGAGCTACCTCTAGACGACTCATAACATTCTTTACAACGTTTCTTCTCTACGATGTCTACATACATCACATCATAATGACTCTTACACGACACTTCCCCAAGCAATGGAGCTCGGTCTATCCCTCACGGATCTTGCTGACCTATTCCTCAACGTTCTCCCAGCCATAGCGCTAAACTGAAAGAAACCGATAGTTAATCCTTGCTAGACGTGACACAACAATTTGCTATAAGTAAGGTATTATAAGCACGCACATGTACCTGTAAGTTCGTAATTACACTGGCCAGGTGTAATACCAAACTTACCTTACACGTTTGTCCTTGGCACCTTATTCCTAAGCGCATTTATAGTGATCGTTCCTAGAGGCAATCCTATGTCTCGGCTGTGTTCCTCATCTTACAGTTTAAATTTAGGCCTGAATGATCACCTAAATCCCTTAAACTAAGGCTCTGATACCATTTGTAACGTCCGAATTTCAAAATCAAGCAATACCATAGATTAAGCATTCGAATTACATAAATAACTTGTTCATAAACATTCTTTTCACTAAGCTAAGCAAAATTGACAGCGGAAGTCTCTATTCCACAGCCGAGAGCTCTATCTAAACATCAGCCAAAAGACTTGGAGTCGCTCTAAGTTCCAAATCCTTCCTGCCATCTCACAGTTCTTACTAGAAGAACCCGTAACACGCTTACCTGAAAATGGTTTAGTTTTGAAAAGCGAGGGTTAGACCAAAAGGTCTACTGAATTCCCTCCATAAAACATTTATCACAGTATAAAATCATTTCATTGAAAATACATTCACATCTTTCTCATAAACATCATCCAAGGTTCAACACAGGGTTCAGGGATCGCATAAGCTACTCCGATCGGGGCCTAACGGACACCCTCTCGTCTACACCGGAATCCAAGTGGACCCCCTGTTCCTTTATGTAGGAGGAAACGAATTCCAACCTACAAGCTAACCTCCATATGCCCAAGGGGTTAGAAATCCCAAGGTACCCTGACCCCACTGTGCAACCGACTCCACATAGCATACACATACATTTGAAATCATATTCATGAAAACCTTAAACATCATTTCATTTGCAAATTGTTAGACAACCTAGGGGGGGGGAAGGTTGTATTTAAAATCTTTTACTTTCAAAAATTCTTTTACAAATAAATACAGTACAGAAACAGTATAAATAAATCAGAGTATACAAATAATAAATATACAACAATTATATAAACAGATATAATTAAAAGCACAGCGGAATAAATAAAGAGATAAGGGATAGAGATACTTGACACAGAGATTTACTGATTTACCACCAACTGTGATAAACCAGCAGCCGAGACACTTCTCGACACGATCCAATAAATGTATTCTTTACGGTAGAACACAAACCAAATACAAAGGAATTTGTAATAGTTTCTCAAGCCTCTGCTATGAGATAAACAGGATCACACACCCGTTATTCAAATACTTACAAGAGGAGTATAACTCACAATGGGTAATCACTCTTGTATAATAATCACTTGGATATTTTATAAAAAAGGTTTTATAAAATATATAAATTAAATAAGTGAGAGAGCTGAGAAATGGATGGAGTTGGTTGCTTGCTGTTGTTGTTTGTGTGGTCTGCTCTTTCTTCACCATCAGCATGCAAATATATAGCATGAAGCTTCCAACGGATAAGTGCATCCGCGGTATACCGGCTATCCCCCGCGGTATACCGTGCAGAGGAAAAAAGCACATCAAGATCAGAAAGTCAACTCTGCAAAAACCAACGGAAACAGTACCCGCGGTATACCGGCTGAACACCGCGGTATACCGCGCAGAAGAAAAGACTTCCAACCAATCAGAGATGCACACCGAGCTTGCCGCGGTATACCGGCTGAACACCCGCGGTATACCGGCTCTACCTTCGCGGTATACCTGCGTCAGAAAGTGGTTGCAGAAACAGTACGCATGGCAGATACTTCTAGAACCCAAATTTCTTATTTAAAATATTATTTAAAGGGTTTTTAGAAATATCCAAGTGGTATATTATTTTAGGGTGTTTATCATTATTAGATATAAACAATGATGACGACGTAAAGCACCAGTCTTGAACTCTTCAGATAAAATCTTCGTGTTCTTCAAGAACTGTACACTTGGATTAGATTGTTAGATAAACAATAATACGGTGTGTTTGTAATCATCAAAATAAATATATATAAATATATAGAGATGTGGTACACTTGCACCAACAATCTCCCCCTTTTTGATGATGACAAACACAACCGCTAAGCATGAGCATATGCGGTTTCTCTCCCCCGTTTGTCGAAACAAAAAGGGTCAAGAAAGACGGTATGCTTCCCCTCGAGAGATGCTCCCCCTCAAAATATGCATATATTTGAGAGAGCATAATCTCATGGGTAAAAGATAAAAAGCTCCCCCTCAAATTAATAACGATATTAAATTGATGATTTTATAAAATTTGAGGAAAAAAAAATAAGCATAATAAATGACATGAAACAAAATAACAAAAAAGAAACACTTGCACCAAAAAGGATCTTAAGGCTTCGATTTTCGGTTAATTTTATGTGAGCAAAAAATTACCACGTATTATGACCTCGTCAGGGAACACGTATTATATCCTCGTCAGGAAACACGTATTATATCCTCGCCAGGAAACACGTATTGTATCCTCGCCAGGAAACACGTATTATAACCTCGGCAGGTAACCACGTATTATAACCTCGGCAGGTAACCACGTATTATAACCTCGGCAGGTAACCACGTATTATAACCTCGGCAGGTAACCACGTATTATAACCTCGGCAGGTAACCACGTATTATAACCTCGGCAGGTAACCACGTATTATAACCTCGGCAGGTAACACGTATTGTATCCTCGCCAGGAAACACGTATTATAACCTCGGCAGGTAACCACGTATTATAACCTCGGCAGGTAACCACGTATTATAACCTCGGCAGGTAACACCTACAAAAGGTAAAGAAAATTTTCGTGGTACCCTTTTCATATGGGTCCTTTTAACAGTTAGTATAAAACATAAACTGCAAAAAAATATGTTGTCGACATAAAACAAACACGACAAACATACAAAGCCATATAAATGGTTTAAAACCATAAACGCATTCCACCCGGATTATCAACATTAAACATTCCTTTCGGAATCCATTTTCTAACCATTTTAATTTTACGATTGTATTTATCATACACATAAAATGAAGCATTTATATTCACATTATTGTTAGGTCTAGAAAAGTTACTATTATACATACGAGCATGCGGTTTCCTTCCATAATTCACATTTTTCATTTTTGACATATATGGAGGTTTTCTCGTATCAACTTTAGGAGATGCAAAAAATCTTTTAATGGGTTTACACGAGCATTTATCAACACATGTATCGGAACCAATGCCTTTACGACAATTTATACGATTAGGCATATTTAGCATTTTAAGTACTTTATCATTGCTACTATTAAAAGCATTTGCTAATAAGTCATTTTTCTCATGCGATTTACATTTAGCATTTAAACATGCAATTTCATTTTCAAGAATCTCGCATTTTGCACATGCAACACTTTCATTTTTATTTTCACTTAAGCATGCAATTTTATCATTTAAAATAACACAAGATTTACAAATATCTTTTTCACTTAATTTATTTTCTAATTTAGTGATAACATCTAAATCATGAGCAGATTTTTGTTTACCGTCATCTATTTCCTTTTTATATACAGATACGGTTTCTTTTAAATTAGAAATTTCATCTTTATATTTATTTGCGAGAGCAGCCATATCATGAAATGATTTATATAATTCATCAAGATTATTTTCATCGTCACTATAATAATTATCACTATAATTACTATCACAATTATTTTTAAAAGGACATGATGAAGATACCTCATTATCATGGTCGGCCATGAGACACGTTTCTTCATTTCTTTGATCTCGGGTTTCGTCTCTCTTTTCTTTTGAGTTTCCACCATAGGTGATGTTCAAGTTCTCCCAAATATCACGAGCAGTTTCAAAGAGATAAACACGCTCAATATCATCGTTAGTAAGAACCGAAAAGAGAAAATTTTTGGCTTCATAATTTAAACAACAATTATCCTTATCTTCTTCGGACCATTCCGAGCTAGGTTTTTCAACAACTTTGTTGTTTTGAAATTTTGTGGGTTTGAAATTTCCTTTAATAATAATATCCCAAATATTTTGATTTATCCCACGAACATAACGTTCAAAAGAATTTGCCCAAAGATCAAAATTTTCGAAATCAATAAGAAGAGATTTAGAAAACCAAGCATTTTGTTGAGCCATAACAAAAACGGATTTTAAAAAATTAAATAGACGATTTTTGAAAGCCCCGCTCTGATACCAAATGTTAGACAACCTAGGGGGGGGAAGGTTGTATTTAAAATCTTTTACTTTCAAAAATTCTTTTACAAATAAATACAGTACAGAAACAGTATAAATAAATCAGAGTATACAAATAATAAATATACAACAATTATATAAACAGATATAATTAAAAGCACAGCGGAATAAATAAAGAGATAAGGGATAGAGATACTTGACACAGAGATTTACTGATTTACCACCAACTGTGATAAACCAGCAGCCGAGACACTTCTCGACACGATCCAATAAATGTATTCTTTACGGTAGAACACAAACCAAATACAAAGGAATTTGTAATAGTTTCTCAAGCCTCTGCTATGAGATAAACAGGATCACACACCCGTTATTCAAATACTTACAAGAGGAGTATAACTCACAATGGGTAATCACTCTTGTATAATAATCACTTGGATATTTTATAAAAAAGGTTTTATAAAATATATAAATTAAATAAGTGAGAGAGCTGAGAAATGGATGGAGTTGGTTGCTTGCTGTTGTTGTTTGTGTGGTCTGCTCTTTCTTCACCATCAGCATGCAAATATATAGCATGAAGCTTCCAACGGATAAGTGCATCCGCGGTATACCGGCTATCCCCCGCGGTATACCGTGCAGAGGAAAAAAGCACATCAAGATCAGAAAGTCAACTCTGCAAAAACCAACGGAAACAGTACCCGCGGTATACCGGCTGAACACCGCGGTATACCGCGCAGAAGAAAAGACTTCCAACCAATCAGAGATGCACACCGAGCTTGCCGCGGTATACCGGCTGAACACCCGCGGTATACCGGCTCTACCTTCGCGGTATACCTGCGTCAGAAAGTGGTTGCAGAAACAGTACGCATGGCAGATACTTCTAGAACCCAAATTTCTTATTTAAAATATTATTTAAAGGGTTTTTAGAAATATCCAAGTGGTATATTATTTTAGGGTGTTTATCATTATTAGATATAAACAATGATGACGACGTAAAGCACCAGTCTTGAACTCTTCAGATAAAATCTTCGTGTTCTTCAAGAACTGTACACTTGGATTAGATTGTTAGATAAACAATAATACGGTGTGTTTGTAATCATCAAAATAAATATATATAAATATATAGAGATGTGGTACACTTGCACCAACACAAATAAACATGCAAAACATGGAAACATGCATAACTTTTATAAATCGGTTCATGCTCGAAAAGGGAACCATATTCAGTAAAACATAGTACGTCATAAAAAGGTTGAGAGAACTCACCTTGATAACGCTGGACGCACTCCTTGAAATCACCAAGCTAATCCAACCGAACACCTAAGGGCATTGAATTCGAATTAGATAAACAATTCACCCTACTGTCCGGATAACTCTTTCCGGACACAGCACTTTTCGGATACACCAATCCGGACACATAGACTTTCCGGATATTACTTCTTTCCGGTCACAACCTATCCGGACATAATCATCCGGACTCTTAGCCCCTTTTCGGACATTCTATCCAGATTCTACTCCTTTCCGGACGCATTATCCGGATAGATACGCATCCGGTAACTCCCAAGAAAACTTACCCGAACACTTGCAAAAACATCCGGACACTACTGAACATTAGTGTCCGGAAACTATGGCTGTTCGAACCCAATCAGTCTAAAAGTGATCATTAACTCGTTTTTAGCCATTAATTTGATTAGACAAACCTAAGGGTTCATCCACCAAACCTAAACATCCATTTAATCCACTTTTAGTCCTATAAAATCGATTTATGAAGACAAAACCCTCACAACCCACTTTTAATGAAAATGTGGTTGAAAACCCAATCAATCACTGATTCTAGACTTAAAGATTCAAGCCAACACAAGAATTAACAGGGATTAAGAGTTACCTTACTAGTCTCTTCTTTGATTATTCACTTCTTTGATTTCTTCCCAATACTCCTTTCTTCTCCCTTTTCTTCCTCTTAGCCGCCAACTCTCACAAACCCAACAATAATACTGATTTTTGAAGAATGAGGCTGCCCTAGGGATTTGTGCATTTATATATCTTTCAAAGATGACACAAATAGCCCCTTAATTTATCTTTGCATTTCTTGCTAAAAGGACACTAAGCTTCCATTCTTTACAAAAGAAAGCCCGGTTGTTACAATTGTGGAATGTCACGTAACTCGCACATTATCTTTCTTGTGAGCTTATCGGATGTGTTGAGTTTCTACAGTTGACGGTTGCTTTTAGTGCATTCAGTTGGGGTTATTATACATTGAATATAAAGTTGAAACTATGAAGAATAAGAGTTTTATTCAAGGCGTGACTTATGACGTCAAATTTTTAATTCATTTTTAATATTATATATAAAAACATATGTTTTCTAGTGTTACTCAATGAGTCAATGGTAATAAACAAGTTAAATTAGATTATATGTTGAAAAATTTGCAAATAAGACATTAAAAACGTAAAGAAAAAATCTAATATGACATTACGAAAACTGCACATTAGGCCATGACGTGCCATGAGCTTAACGTAGCGTGAGACACAAGCCTTGGTGCCATAGCGCGCCATGGCGGCTGTACGGCGAGTTTTTTAGAACATTGGTTTTTAGTAAGGTAACTTTTACATTTTTATATAATTTATATAGAAGTTTTAAAAGATCATGTTTTTTTTGTATTTATAATCACATGAATAAATTTATTACTGTATTTAATATTTTAATAAAAATTGTTAGAAGAGTGTATGCTCAAGTTAAAAATCAATATCATCTGCTATAAAAAGACAAAAAAAAGCTATAAAATGAAAATGCAATCCAGATTCATATTACACTGATATAAAGGTGGTTACTTGGCTCCTGTTTAAAGTGGAAATCATCAAAATCATGGATGTGACAATCTCAACTCATTTTTCTTTTTTCTACCCCCATCAATTTTTTTTAAGTGGAAATCATCAAAATCATGGGTGGACCTAGCTTGAGGATACAGTGGCACGTGCCACCGTATTATTTCTCCGACGAATGGTAAAAATTTGTATGTAAGTGAAAGGTGCAACCGTATCGTTTTGGAAGGTGCTACCGTATTCTTTTGGAAGGTTCAAGAAGGTGCAACCCTACCTCGTAATCAACCAAAAAACCAAAAAAACTCTTGAAATCAATAAAAAAAACGAACTAAAGCTCTTGAAATCAACCAAAAAAGGGGGGAAATCCCTCGAAATCGATAAAGAAACTTAAAAATCTCTCGAAATCAAGCAAAAAGTTTTAAAAATCCCTCGAAACAGTGGAATTAGGCTAAAAACACATCAGACAATATTGAATGCCGGTAAAAAGATGAAAACACGTCGATAGAAACCGTGATTTTTGTAATTATTTTTTTTTCTATATTATATGGTGCCACCGTATGTAAAAAATTATGGGTCCGCCCCTGATCAAAAGAACCATAACCATTTTACGTATATGTAATTAACAAGATGATCACTTTTTCACGTATTTGTCAAAACGTACTAGCTTCCGGTAATATACTTCGTTAGTATGGCAAAAAGCTTTAGCGAAATATGTGATCATTTTGGCAAATACATGAAAAGTGGTCATTTTATTAATTACGTTGCTTATATCGATTATTTTGGTGACTTCCCTCTTTTATCATATGTAGTAAGAATGTTACTTATACTATTTTGTTGGTGATCATAATGGAATTAAAAACTTTGATTAGTTGTGTTTTCCACAACTTTAATGATATACAACCTTTTAAAAGTTTTAAAACTATTAAAAATCATAATTTTAATAAAAATATATAGTAACAAATAATTTCATATACATCTCTTTACATTATATATAAAAAAATTATGATCTTGCGTGGAACAAGTGTAGGAGACACTTCAACTTTGTGGTATGCATTATGCATTGGATGTTTCCCTAAAAAGAAATAATAGCAAGTTTTGGACACAAAGTGGAAGAGTGGTAAGACCACTCTTGTCTTCACACCAACCTATTGTTAAGCTAAACTTACAAATTAATAAACACTAGACTTAGGGGTCGTTTACCTAATCACTTACCCGGGTAAGTGCCTACCGGTAAAATTCAACACTATCACTTACTTTCCCGGTAAGATTTTAGTCCACCAAAATGGCATCGTATGCAACAATTTAGCCGGTAAGCGCTAACTGTGATAAGAGCAGTCACACTCACTTACCGGGTAGGACTCTCGGTCCTTGTTTCCGCTCTTACCGGGTAAGATTCTTAGTCATTGTCATATTCATCCGGTAAACCAATGTGACTTGGTAAGCACTTACCCGGGTAAACGTTTTGTAGACGGCACCTTAATATAGATAGTCAGTTCAAATCTCCTCAGAATCACAAGAGATTTTTTTTAACTGTTATCTTCATGGTACCATGGAATTAATCGAGGTATGCACAATGCCCCGACATACACCGTTAATCAGAAAAAAAATTGGTTATCGTCTCAAATGGCCATTTTATGAAGAAGAAAAAAAAGGATATATTTGTTAGAGTTTCACAAGACTCACAAGCTTATTCAGTAAACAATACATGACTGTTTGATATAAGCTTAATGATATAGAAAGTGACTTATTCTGTATAGTGGCTTAATGATATAGAAAGTGACTTATTCTGTAAGCTTCAAGGGGGAGTTTTATGTAGAAAACCAGGTTTTTTCCAAATCTTTCCCTCTCAATTAAAAAACCAGCTCGTTCCATCTATAAAAAACTTTCATACAAAAATCTTCTCGATCTAAACAACCAGATTAATCCACAATTCCACACAGATAGCTTTATCCAAACAGGATTTAATGAAAAACCTACCAAACAACCCCTTACTTTATAGCCACCTCGATTTTCTTCTCACAAAATAACCAAGAACCTACAAGTCTACGCCGCAAGTCACGTTTCTTTGCGGTTTGTAACAAAATTTGACGCATCCAATGAAAAAGCGGGCCCACCACATGAACCATTGAAAACCGCAAGTTGTCGTATCGTAGTCCCTTGCGTCTAAGCACAAAAAAAAACAAGCCATAGTCGCATGCTGCAATTTGCGAAACGCAAAAATAAATGTCTTGTAAAGTTGACTTGCGGTTTCTTGACTATTTTATGAAATTCTTATATCTTTTCTGATGTGATTATTTAAGATAACCCAAAAAAAGGGGTAACTAGTAGTAGTGTGATGGTGGGTGCAGTCAAATCCATAATGGATGGCTTATCCTTTCAGGTGGATGACATGCATGCAAAGAGATAGATAGTACTTCACTTTGTACCAAAAAAACAACACCTACTATAGTGGAATGTGGATATCCAATTTTCTACTATTTAGGGTTGACATTTTTCTCAGATAACATATATACCAAACAACTATATATGCTTATGTGTTTACCTTATACTTGATGCATCATCCCAATGGTCACCATCATAATCAGTACCCATCACATGACTCAACCAAAAAGACACCATTATAATCAACAAATGCACAACTTAATCAACAACAAATTAACAATCCAAACCTTTCTTATCATGAGATTTATTATGAAACAACTGCAAATACCTACTGCTGAACCACATATTAATTAAGACTTATGAACATTCTCCAAATACCCAAATTCATGCATAGTTCAACTGCATGCATGCTATCAGTCTATCACCATGTGTGCCTTGTATAGCATGCATGCCATTCAGCCATGTGAACTCAAATAAGTGAAATAATTGTATCAATTACATTATCGCCTGTATTAATGTGTGTCAAATAGCTTGCAATGATCTGTGGTTTCCATGATCTTGCATTAAAATACCAAACTCCCTCAAGAAATCCAAATGTTCCCATGAAATAAAGGACATAGTTTCGTGTTTCTATTCACCGCTTCAACTTCGTATCGATCTCTTTGAACCAACAAAAGTTTCACGTATTAATTTTTAGTTCTAAAAGCAACTACGATCAACCAACAGACGCACACATCTCATTAAGTCCCAAAATCACACAATGCTAAATAGTACAGTGCAAACTGCCCTATTAAGCTCAACGCCAACATTCGTTCAATCAAGCCACCGGTTCATTATCAAAATTCAGCAGCTATTAAATCTCCAAAACGTATATTACATACAGCTAGCTGTGTCAAATTTCAAGAATGTTACTTGAACAATTCCAACAAATAATAACAGAAAACAAGAATATAATACGTACCTGGGAAAGCAAAGTGAAATCTATACTACTTTATAAAAAGACTTGCGTAATTATTTTCAAGATTCAATATTACCTACTTTTTTGCACAATGTACAACTTCTTAAGCTATGCACAACCTTTCACACCCACTTCCTCCAATACCTCTACCCTCAAAATTTTCCATTTTAATTTATAAGTTACACTTTTTTTTTTAAGTAATATAAGTTACACTTAATACCCTAATAATTAGTTATTAAATTTATTTTTAATTCCTTGCTTTTTAATTTTTTATTTTAAAACCTAATCATATTAACATAAATAATTGTATATGAACCAAAATGCATTAAAGATAAATTATTATTTTTTACAAATTATACCATTATACATACCTTCGAAATGAGCTCAATATTGAATATTTTTGGACTTAATCATATTATTAAATATCATGAATATATACGAATTAATTTGTTTTAGATTCTTTACGTTTTCATTTTACACCTTATTTACGGTTATTTTTGAATTTTTAAGAGATACAAATCTCAGTTAGATCATGTACAAGTTTAAAAACTTCAAAACCTCCACGTTCGACATGATAATTAAAAACACGTTATACACTTATAATTAATTTACTTTATATCTATTCTCTTTTCATTTTTCATTTAAAGAGATACACTTATTTTTGAATTTATAAGAGATACACTTATAATTAGTTATTTAATTTACTTTATATCTCTTCTCTTTTCATTTTTCATTTTCCCTTATCATATTATCATATATATATAAACTAAAATACATTAAAAATATGTTTCCTTTTTTCACAAACTATACCATAATACTCGTCTCATCAAAACCTTTAATTTTTTTTCACTGATTGACCATATTAATCTTGAATTTATATGCGATTTAAAAAGACATCAAATCATAAAACTATCATAGTGTGATGGAGAATAAAATTGAACATGAAAAAATGTTATTATTTCGAGTTCTCGGCCTTAGATTCGAAATGGTACGCACCACATCGTGCACGGATACGTATCTAGTTTGTCGGAAAGAGAGAATCGAGATTGAAATTACAGCAGTGAGCTCATTAACGTACCCGAAACGACAAAGCCAACTAGGGCTTTTTCCGTACGGTTGGGGGAAAAGAGGTTTATGAGGTTGGCCATTGGATTTTATGACACCTTTTTTCCCAATGGGCCTTGTTGTTGTTCCAGTTTGTTTGTTTTTTCTAATGGGCCAAGGGAGCGTTTGGATCCTCTGAATGGCAAAAGTGGTCATAAATAAAATGTTTTTAGAACAAGGTTGGATGGTATTTGATATAACCAATGATTTTACTGATTTTGGTTTTTAAAGTATGTTATTTATTATAGATTTGGTTATTTATCTTTGTTTATCGTAAAAGAATCTTTTATGGATTTGGTCTTTCACATTAAGGGTCCGTTTACCTAATCACTTACCCGGGTAAGTGCTTACCAGTAAAATTCAACAATATCATTTATTTTTCGGGTAAGATTTTATTCCACCAAATTAGCATCGTATGCAACAATTTAGCCGGTAAGCTCTAACCGTGGTAAGAGCCGTCGCACTCACTTACCGGGTAAGACTCTCGGTCCTTGCTTTCGACTCTCGGTCCTTGCTTCCGCTCTTACCGGGTAAGATTCTTAGTCATTGTCATATTCATCCGGTAAGCTAATGTGACTTGGTAAGCACTTACCCGGGGGTAAGCGTTTTTGTAAATGGCCCCTAACCGTCGTCCACTTTGTCTGTTAAATTCAAGGGCAATATGGTCTTTTTACTTTTATTTTTACCATTTTTTTTCAATTAATTACGTCTTTTCTTGAATATTTATCTTCTCAAACTTTGACTAACAAGAAAACCAAGATTAAACACCAAAATCCAAACCCCACATTAAACTTCAAAATCCAAATTGGATCAATCCTAATTAAAACCCTAGCAATCCGGCATTGGGTGGGAGTCCAGCGATAGGGTGGGTGTGGGGTTGAAGGTGGTCATAAATGGGATATGGTTTTATTTAGATTTGATTTAGGGTTTTTGGTTTAGTTATGATTGACTTATATGTTTGATTTAGGGATTTTGATATATGTTTTGGTTTAGGGTTTTTTAATTGTATATTGGTTTAGGTTTTAGGGGTTTGTTTATGCTCATGGTGAAAAAGATGAAGTTCAAAATACGAAGGAAAAAAAAATTAAAGATGTAAATTTGAGGAAAATAACAAAATGACCATTTTTGCCATCTTACTTAATGAAGAAAATAGACGGTTGTTAGCCTCAGGGACCAAATCCATAACAAATTGCATACATGGAGGTTTCTAATGTATAAATGAAGATAAAGAACCAAATCCATGATAAATGGCATACCTTAGGGACCAAAGTTGTAGTTTACTCAATATTTTAATTTGGTGCCATTAAGTTTAGTAATTTGTTAATATATATTTTTTTCCAATTTGTATCCACTCGATTATGTCATCTCTCAATTTTAATGAGCATCAAACATGGACCTATTAGGGACTGTTTACTAAACACTTACTGGATAAGTGCTTAGCGGATGTCACTTAGGGCCTGTTTGTTAGCAGCTTAATGAGCTTAATGAGACATATAGCTTATTCAGTCAACTATACATCACTGTTTGGTAGTGGCTTAATGATATAGAAAGTGACTTATTTATTAAGCTTTTAAGAGGGAGCTTTATGCAGAAAGCCAAGTTTTGTCCAAACCGGTCTCTCCCAATTAAAAAACATGTTCCTTCCATCTATGAAAACCCCCTCCCAAACAACAACCTTTCCAATCTATACAGACAGATTAATCCACACAGACAACTTTATTCATACAGGACTTAATGGAAAACCAACCAAACAGCCCCTTACTTAACTTAGGCCATGAACTTGCTTATTGTTATGACATCGAAAGGTTTATCAATCATTCCAAACACATGCCAACATACTCGAGAATTTATACCTTAAAAATCTCTAAATTTGATTCGTCACAACACACACACACACACACACCTTCATGAGAGAGAGAGAGAGAGAGAGAGACTCCCACCCTATATTTGCTTATCACCTTCATGAAAAGGGGTCAAAAGATGGCCCTTCTTCACAATTCATGTACCAAGAATCAGTTCAAAGCCACACACAACCAAGAACCCTAAGTATAGTTCCATGAAATGGAGCAATAAAACTTTATATGACATACACTACATCAAATCTTGCCATACCCATATCATAATGAGTTGGACTCAAGAGGAAAACTCAATCATAAAGTAACCAAAATTGATGGCAACATACTATGAAAGAGGATTATGGAAATGAATGATGTACCTTTGCTTGAAGTGGGAATAACTTCAAATATCTGGAAGCTTAATCTTCTGGAAGCAATTATATTATAACCAAATAAACAAAAGAAGGAGAATGGCATGTTCAAACAAAAAAATTTTGAGAAAGAGTTAGGAATTGAAGCATTTCAAACAACTTATCTAATAAGAGACAAGAACCACAATCAACATGAACAAAAATACTTAACATATAGAAAAATCAGCTATATATACTCTTCATAACCACAAGAAACATTCCCTGGTTAATCTTGTATCATCTCCAGATTTTGGCTGTTTTTCTAAAACATCCATCTTGGTTCCATTCATTTCCAATTTTTTGTATCTTAAAAAAAAGGTGATGGGTCACATAAATGCCTTGTCAATCCAAAAACGGTTGGGTAAATTAAGCATCTCGATCGATACCCCTCATTTGGAAAAAGGAAACCCGAAGATCGGAAATCGTTCAAATTTAAACCCACAAAAAACCCTAATTTGGGGGAAATCGAGATTCTTAAAATATATATGGAACCAACAACACATAAGTGAAGATGAATGAGAATACAGACCGGAATAAAAAAATATCTCGATGGAGCGATGGAGATGAACTCTAATCTGTGAACCCAAATTCAAAGAAAATTGAAAATGAAACAAAATCCAAATTATAATGGTGGGTTAAGTGTGTCGATTTCAGAGAGACACTGGGGAAAGGGAGAAATGAGATGAAACGTCCAAAAACCACAACAAATTTAAACCTCAAAACTTATCAGAGTTTACTACAACATCTTCCAAACTTTTATACATAAAGGGAGAATTAGTTACGAAGGTTCACATATACAACTGAACCATCAAAACAACCTATTAATCTAATCCTTAACACTAAGATCAGATTATATGAGTTGTCTAGGCGATTCCTTCAAAACATCTTCGTATACACTAACTTCTCCATCACTCTTCCAAAAACATAACTCGGATGTCCCTCCTCACTCATCCCTTTTTAACCTTCCCCGAGCTAGTACCTGGTAAGAAAATTTAATTTGAAAAGATTAGGCTTACGCCTAGTGAGAACATCAAATTTTCAAATCAAAATCTTTATAAGCTTTGAAATCTAAAACTCTAAGCAAAGCGTATAAATTAACCTGTTCCCACTTTCTTACCGTACACATAGCATCTTTCGATTACGGGAATCATACCCGATTCCATGAGTATGACAAACACTAAGTAAGTCATAGTCTCATGTTCTAGAGCGCCACTACGAATCTCCACGGATTCTAGATTACAGCTCATGTCCAAGAAATTACAATCAAGCCAAGCCTATTTCTTGGAATGGAAGTAGAAATAGCAATTATACCTTGCCTATTCCTAATCTCCCAAATGAAAACGAAAATAACAATTATACCTTGTCTATTTCACCGTTTCGCATCACGATAAAAGGGAATAACAATTATACCTTGTCTATTCCTCATTCCCAAATACATACGAGAATAGCAATTATACCTTGCCTATTCTACGTTATCAAATAATGTTAGTGCCTATGGATCCATTACACTTCCTAGCATACGTGCAGTACATCAAACATATCGTAATGTTAAAATTGAAATTCAACTGTTTAAGAATGTTCCCTGTTAAAAGTTACCGAAAACATCATTACTTACCGGACAAGGTATCCGGGACTCATATCCGAAAGCTACCCGAATCCGAGTACAATCCGGAACTGGTATCCGGAAAACACAACTTACCGGATACTTTTGTAATACATAATAGAAACACAAACAATCCGGATAACGTCCAGAAACCAAAGTAATCCGGGTAACATCCGGTAACCAAACTATCCGGGAACTAAATCTTTACCAGATACTGCAGGGAAATAGGACTTACCGGATACTTCTACTTTTTCCGGACACCATCAAAAGGAGTTTACCGGATACTTCTACTTTTATCCGGAAACTATCGACCTACACTCGATTTTCACCATCGACTCCTCTATAATTCAATTCCCAGTCACTTACATATTACTCCAGTATTTCTAAAACACTTAGACCATTTAATTTCATTGAAACCATTCAATTTTAATTGCAACAATATCAAAAAATGAGATGAACTAACCTGAAAACTAATTTCAAGTCTAATAACTCGACCCAAATCAGTAGCTTTGATTCACGCTTGCCTCTCCAACCACTGAATCAGAAGTTAATTTGGCTTATAAGTATCAACCCAAAAGCATTTTATTTGGAGGAGATGATAGGATTGCTTACTGAACAAAATCGCTATTCTTCTGCTTGAAACTGACTTCCCTGGAGTTGGATTTGAGATAATCTCAAATTTCACTGACTCTCCATTTTATATACCCCAATTTCTCCAAATTACAAAAACTACCCCAAAGTTTGCATTTTCATGAATTAGCAATTAAACTTTGATTCAAAACACTTTTAACCCTTCGACTACAAATTATAATATAACACTTAAAATAACACTTTCCAATATTAAACGTTTCTCCAAATAAACGTACAAAATTACGGAATTTTCGAGGTGTTACAAATCTCCCAACTTGAAAATGATTTCGTCCCCGAAATCAAGTTAGGTAAATAAATGAGGATATCTATTTTTTGTTGGTTCTATATGCTCAAGAATGATCATAAAATTATATTGCCAATAACATATGATCCTATAGGGTCACACCAATAACTAGTAGACACCATATTGATTATTTTAACTAGTTGAATTTGATTCATGTTAAAATATCATAACTCTTGTATTTATTATTTTATGGAAAATAATATATTAATTCATATAGTATGAACTAATTCGTGTGTGGTAATTATATCATTTAAAAGTTAAATGATTTAATTAGTTTTATGTGACTTATTTATTTAATTAAAAGTTAAGTTAAATAAATAAAATTCATATGGTATGAATTTATAAAGTCCATATCTTTTATATAAAAGATGAAAGACAACATATGGGACCCATGAGGAGTGTTGGTCCAATGCATGTGCTTGAAAAGTTCAAGGCTTATGATTGTGTTTTGCATGTAAGACTTTTTTAAATAAGAACGGCATTCATCTTTCTTACTATGCCTTCCTCTTGAACGAAATTTTACACACACAAACTCTAAAATTCTCTCTAAGGAGTTAGTGAGAAGAAGAAAAGCTCTATCCCTCTCTTGAAGCAAAAATTCGGATTTTTGGCTTCAAGCTTAAGAGGCTTCCTAAGCAAGAGTTCGTACTAGCATGCATTGTTGTTGGAGCTTGTTGGTGGACTTCTCTAGAGGAGCTCTCGGTTGAGTTCTTGTCATCTCCATCTCCGATTTCTAGAAGCTTTTTCAAAGGACTACAAAGGTTGTATTTTCTAGAAACCCCCTATGCATGTTTTAATCTTTCTTGTTCATGCAAATGGATCCTTGGTGGGTGTTAAAAATGGTTTTAATGTTGTTCAAAATTTTAAGCTTTCGTTGCAAAATGTTATGTTTTTGAAATCGTGTTTTGAACAAGACCCAACAAGTGGTATCAGAGCCACTTTTGCATGCATGTTAAGATTATATGTTTATATGAAAACCTTGGTTTTTGGAAGACATGGGTGATTTTCATCTTGCATGAAGAGTTCATGCATGGCATCTTTGGCAACTTTTTTTGTTTATAATTGTTATTTTATATGACCAAAATTTACATGCATTTTTGGGTCATAAAAGTTGTCTTAGAAAAACAAAGTGTTTGTTTTTTTTTGTATGTAAATGATGTGTATAAACAAGCCAATGACCCCTTGTGATGATGGTTGTGTTGTTTATTCAAATGGTTGTAATATTTATTTATTCATAAAGTATGTAATAGTAAATAGGCATTCTTTCATTTTGTTAATTTTTGTATGTAATAGATTAATGTTAGATTAGTTTATTTATATAAAATGTAACAAGTTTGTAGAATTAAGACCATTTGGAGATGCTCTTGGTGCTCTCGGTTTTGGTGGTGGTTTACCACCACCTCTCGGCTTTCAAGGAGCAAACACACGCACCATGGGGTTCCTAGAAGATCTTGCATGAAATGGTTGCTTTGGCAAATGGAAGCTTGAAGACATCACTTGGAGTTTTGGTCCTTTGTCCCTTAGGAATGGACTTGACATTCTTGTTTGGTTCACAAGAATTGTCACTAGAAAATATGGCTTGGTTTATACACTTTTTCATAATGTTTATGTTGATATTATCATGTGTGGTGGAAATAGGATTTTGCATGCTAGATAATATTTTGAACATAAAAGTAAATCATCTTTTGGAGTTTGGCTTTTCAAAATAACATTTTAATGTAAAATGATAAAATTGAATTTTAAAATAAAAGGAGTTTTATTCTAAAAACTCTTTAAAAAAAATTTGAAATGGTAAAATGAGTTAAAATTGTGATTTTAAAACTCATCCAAACTTCATGTCTAAATAATAAAAGGTTGTTTTATTAAAAGACTAAAATTGGTTCTAATGCGCTCAAACTCGAACATTAATATAGGATATTAGTTTAAAATTGACCGCAAAGAAATAGTTAATAAAATGGAGTTTGGATTTTGAACTAAAAGAACCAATAAAAGAAAAATATGATTTTCAGTAATAGGTACCATGTGATATTGGATGGATGCAATATACATGATACAATATATTTTTAAAGCTAGAATTATAAAAACATATAAAATCCCTTTTTAAACGCAAGTCTATGTTTTGTCCTTTTGAAGAAACACTCGCACGTCATTTGTATGGTACTTGTGGGAAAAAGGTTACCTAACTGCTTGGATTGTCTTTTGATGGCCGAGGTGGTATTCGCGATTCCTATAACTAGTTATGGGCCGATTCCACAAGTTTTTCAAATTGGATGACTTGATCGGGAATCTTTGTGAAAAAGGTTACCTAAGCATTAGATACCGGAGGCATAGATGGGATCAAACATGCCAATTAACAAGGGTTGTTAAGGATCCCATACTGCTAGGATTTACATTTGATGTAAATGGTAAACGTTACCTACCTTATTGAATTAAATAGACGAGAAAATGATACCTAACCGTTTATTTGTTTTGCAACTTGGATCCTAGACTTTAAGTAATTAATGTTTTTGAAACATAAAGGGTATTAATTATTAAAGAGTTAAACATCGAAAATACTAAATGAACTTTGTTAAAATTTTGTAGATGTCGCAAAGTGCAAATACCCATCATACCAATTACCTTCGATCCATCCTTGAGAAGGACAAGTTAAACCATACTAAGTTCCTTGATTGGCAACGAAATTTAAGAATTGTTCTCAAACCCGAGAAGAAGTTGTATGTGCTTGACACTCCCATTCCTGATGAGCCACCTGCCACTCCTAGGGCTCCTTACGCTGCTTGGTTGAAACATGTTGATGATTCAATCGAGATATCTAATCTTATGCTTGCATCAATGATTCCAGAACTTCAGAAGGATCTGGAACATCACAGTGCATATGACATGATTACGCAGCTAAAGGAAATGTTCCAACAGCAAGCTAGAACCGAACGCTTTGAAACTGTTCGAGCGTTACATGGTTGTAAATTGGAGGAGGGGCAAGGACGTGGGCAGTCATGTTCTGTAACAACCCGTTTTGTCAAGTGTATAGTTTAGTGGCCAAAGTGTATGAAATGAAAGTTTTACTTGAGGGGCCATTTTCGTAATTGTTGGGAACTATATATATATATATATAACCAGATCCCTAGGGCTGCTAACCATTTTAGTATTGTTGGCGGCTGAGCACTGGAAGAAGAGAAAATAGCGAAAGAAGGAATTGGACTGCGATTCTTGGGGAAGAGGCTTTAATTGGTGAGTAATCTTTCATTCCTTGTTTATTGATACTTAATGAAATAGATAGATAAGTTATTTTTCCAGTCTAGAATTCATGTTGTAGTTGGGTTTTTGTATCAGAGCACTGTAGGGAAGTTATCTTACGATTGGGTTGATAATCCAATGAATCGATCGATTAGGAAGTTGCTTGATTAAGGAATTTATGGAATAAATTGGGTAAGAATGTTGAGATAAAACCTCGTATATTGGACCGAATAGGAAGGATTGGTGTTGAAAATGAGTGGAGCTTGTCTTCTGCTCGAAATCGGTGGTACCGGGAGTCGATGGTACCGGGAGTCGGTGGTACCGGTAGTCGGTGGTACCGGGAGTCGGTGGTACCGGGAGTCGGTGGTACCGGGAGTCGGGTACCGGGATTCGGGGTACCGGGAGTCTTGGGTACCGGGAGTCGGAGACTATCGGGACTAGATTCAGTCCCGGGCTTAACTCGGTGGTGGGCCATGTAGTCTAGTGGACCGACGCATTGAGTTGGACCAAATGACTTCGGGTCCCTGTTGGGCTAAGGTAGGGGCAGACCTTGAACTTAGCAAGCTTTAGAAGAGACCCGCTAAGAAAACTTAAATGCATCTAATTAAATTCTAAATTTAATTACTAGGTGTACGGTCGGATCGAGGCAAGAGGTTAGGAAGATAATTTGCTATCAGGCGAGTTCCCTAAACCCTCCCTTTTTACGACTTAAAGTGTTAAATGATTTGAACTGATTATGGTTTCAACTACGCGCATGAAATGTTTACGATCTGATTTGCATGGAAGGAAAGGAATGTTTTATATGTTGTATTGATGCGCATGATTTATAAACTGTCAAATGCTTTTATAAACTGTTTGTGCATGTTATGTGATGTCGGTCTGCACTGTGGGATCAATGAGCCTCGGGATCTAATGGTCCCTTGGCTATGTACGAAGAGACGGTAGGTTGGAATTCGTTTCCTCCTAGGCGGGTATCGGGGAGTCTGCTTGGGCCCCGATACGAGAGGGCGAAAGGGGAGTCTGCTTGGGCCCCGATCGCGATTGGTTAAGCGATCCACCACATAGTGAAGTACCATATGTGATGCTTTACGATAAATGATCATCCTTTATATAAAATGATTTCATATTATTTATACATGTTGTTTTATGGAGGGAATTCACTAGACCTTCTGGTCTAACCCTCGCTTTTCAAAAACTAAACCATTTCCAGGTAAGCGACCTTCGAGTTCTTCCAAGTAGAATCGAGAGGTAGCAAGGAGGTGATGGAGCGTGTGAGGCTCCCAATTTTGCTTTGAAGAATATAGATAGTGCTCGGCTGTGAGCTTAGAGACTTCCGTTAGCAAGTTTTGTTTAGTATAGTTCACTGATGATGTTAAAGACAAGCTATTTATGTAATTTGGATGTTTAACTTATGATTTAATGCATGCTATGTTTATGGGACGTTACATGTTCTAAAGATGAAGAGTCACATCGACCATTTGGAGAGACTTGGTTCTCCTTATCCAAATGATTTGGCAACGGATTTGATCCTTAACTCACTGCCAAAGTCGTATGACACGTTCATCATGAACTACAACATGAATGGCTGGGACAAGTCTATCTCGGAGTTACATTCGATGCTCAAAACTGCTGAGAAGAATATCCCCAAGAGAGCCTCTCATGTGCTCATGATAAAGGAGGGAGGAACCAATAAATCTAAACCCTACAACTCCAAGGCTAAGGCGAAGGTCGCCAAGGGCAAGGGCAAGGGCAAATGAGTTGCCCAAGCCCCACAGCCTAAGAAGAAGGCAAAAGTGGCCAAAGAAGATGCATGCTTCGAGTGTGGCATCACTGGCCATTGGAGGAGGAATTGTCCTACCTACCCTGCAGAGTTGAAGAAGAAGAAGGCCGGCGAAGGCCCTTCAGGTATCTATATGATAAAGATAGACCTATTTACTTTTTCACCAAACACTTGGGTATTTGATACTGGATGTGGAACTCACATCTGTAATTCGTTACAGGGGTTCAGAAAGAGTAGGCAACTGAGGACATGCGAGATGGTACTCCACATGGGCAATGGAGCAAGAGTTGCAGTCCAAGCACTTGGAGATTTTGATTTGATCTTACCAAATGGCCTGTATTTGACATTAAACAATGTTTGTTTTGTACCTAGTTTGACTAGGAATATAATATCAGTTGCTCGTTTAAAACAATCTGGATTTACTTATCGTTTTTTGGACGATTATATTCATGCATTCAAAGATGATATATTTTATTTTGAGGCTAGGCCTTTAAATGGAATATATGAAGTGAATCTAGATAGTTCTCCAAACAATTGTTCTATATACCATGCAAACACCAAAAGACCCAAATATGATTTGAGTGATTCTTATCTATGGCATTGTCATCTTGGCCATATAAACAAGAAACGCATGTCCCAACTTCAAAAGAGTGGTATTTTGAAGGCAAATGAGCATGATTCATTTGATATATGCGAGTCTTGTTTACAAGGCAAGATGACTAAAGCTCCTTTCTCTGGTTCAAGTGAAAGAGCTAAGGATTTGTTAGGAATCATACATACGGATGTGTGCAGTCCTTTCAAAACCATGACTAGATATGGTGACAGATACTTCATCACCTTCACTAGACGACTTCAGTCGTTATGGTTATGTTTATTTGATGAAGCATAAGCATGAAGCATTTGAAATGTTCAAGTTGTTTCAAAGTGAAGTTGAAAATCAACTTAACAAGACCATTAAAGTCCTTCGTTCTGATAGAGGAGGCGAGTACCTAAGTGATGAATTCATAAATCATCTAGTGAGTCATGGGATTGTCTCACAAATTACTCCACCTAGAACACCACAACATAATGGTGTGTCTGAGAGGAGGAACCGAGCCCTATTAGATATGGTTCGCTCTATGATGAGTAAAAGTACTCTCCATTTGTCCTTTTGGAGTTACGCCTTACTTACTGCTGCCCGTATTTTGAATATGGCACCAACCGAGAAAGTAGATAAGACACCTTATGAGATTTGGCATGGAAAGGTTTCATCCCTATCTTACTTAAGGGTGTGGGGATGTGAAGCTTATGTGAGACAAGAAGCTTCTAACAAACTTGATCCCAGATCTACTAAGTGCATATTTATAGGATATCCTAAAGATTGTTTAGGGTATTATTTCTATAATCCCACCGAGAATAAGATCTTTATTGCTCGGAAAGCTGAGTTCTTAGAAAGCAAGTTTCTGATGGACGAGGCCAGTGGGAGGCATGTGGAACTTGAAGAAGAACCACAGCCTAATGCACCAGAGGTTGGCACTAGCTCTCAACAAGAAGTTGTTGAACCTGAACAAATAGTTGATCAGGAACTTAATGAAACACAAAGTGTTCGCAGGTCTGGTAGGATTCGTCAAGAACCAGAGAGATATGGATTTCTCATTGACGAATGCTTTATGGTGGATTCTGATGAACCCACCAACTACCAAAGTGCTATATCAGATTCTGAATCTGACAAATGGCAAGAAGCCATGAACACTGAGATGCAATCCATGTATGATAATCAAGTATGGGACTTGGTTGATCTTCCTCCTAATAGTAGGACTGTAGGGAGTAAATGGGTTTTCAAGAAGAAAACTGACATGGATGGAAATCTACACACTTATAAAGCAAGACTTGTCGCAAAAGGTTTCACTCAAACTCATGGTATTGACTATGACGAGACCTTTTCACCTGTTGCAATGATTAAGTCTATTAGAATACTATTTGTCATAGCCGCATATTATGACTATGAGATATGGCAAATGGATGTCAAAATGGCTTTCCTCAATGGACACTTACTTGAAGATGTCTATATGGTTCAGCCTGAAGGTTTTGTCGATCCTAAGTATCCTAATAAAGTGTGTAAGCTTAAAAGATCCATTTATGGACTAAAGCAAGCATCTCGAAGCTGGAACCTTCGTTTTAATGAGAAAATCAAAGTGTTTGGTTTTATTAAGAATGAGGATGAGCCTTGTGTTTACAAGAAGGCTAGTGGGAGCATTGTGACATTCCTAGTGTTGTATGTAGATGACTTACGACTCTTTGGGAATGACATTCAAACGTTGAAAGGCGTTAAGGCATGGCTTAGTAATTGTTTCTCAATGAAAGATTTAGGAGAAGCCGCCTATATTCTTGGAATAAAAATCTATAGAGATGGATCAAGGAGACTTATAGGATTAAGTCAAAGTGCATATATTAACAAGATCTTGAAGAGGTTCAGGATGCAAGACTCTAAGAGAGGCTTCTTGCCAATGCCAAATGGCACAATTTTGAGTATGTCTCAATGCCCTAGCACAAAGGTTGAGCTAGAGAAAATGAATGGAATTCCATATGCTTCTGCAATTGGATCCATCATGCATGCCATGTTATGCACAAGACCGGATGTATCGTATGCTTTGAGCATGACGAGTAGATACCAACAGAATCCGGTAGAAGGTCATTGGATAGCCGTAAAGAACATTCTTAAGTACTTGCGAAGAACTAAAGAATTGTCTCTCATTTATGGAGGTTTGGAAGAAGATCTTAGTATAAAGTGTTACACCGATGCTAGCTTCCAAACAGATCGAGATGATTCTCGATCACAATCGGGGTATGTCTTCATTATGAATGGAGGTGTTATTTCTTGGAAGAGTTCCAAGCAAAGCATGGTTGCACAATCCACTACAGAGTCAGAATACATTGCTGCTTCAGAAGCTGCACAAGAAGCTGCCTGGATGAAGAAGTTCATTGATGATCTAGGGGTAGTCCCTACCATTCAGGATCCCCTAGAAATCTTATGTGACAATGACGGTGCCATTGCGCAAGCTAAGGAACCCAGGTCACATCAGAAGACGAGGCACATTCTCCGAAGATTCAACTACATACGGGATGAAGTTGAGAGAGGAGATATCAGTATTCGCAAAGTTCATACAGATCAGAATTTAGCGGACCCATTCACGAAGCCCCTTCCACAAGCTAAACATGAGAGTCATGCGAGAGCTATAGGACTTCGTTATTCTAGTGATTGGATCTTATTTGGATTTAGTATTTAGATGTTGGAACAAAGTAAACAACAACTATTGTACTGAAGTTGATATATGGGATATGTTCTTTTCATTAATACTTGTTGTGTTCTATACTAGCATGTTTAATCCATGAATAATATAGATTATTCTAAATGTCCATAGTCGATCATAGTTGTGGGAACAACTATGAAGGAAGACTAATATGAATTGGATTGGTTGATATTCATAGGATGAATATGGAAAAGCGTTGCAACCAAGTTTCATAGGTACTTGTTAGAGAACAAGTAATGGACATGACCCGCTTCAAGATCACTTCATGGATCGTCGTCATAAGTGATTCTTGAATAAAGGTAGTATCTTTATATCCTTTGACTTGAGATGCATATTAGGGACTTAAGTGTTGTAAGTGTTGTGCTTTGATATGGTTAAACGCTGCTCTTTGACCAGGCAATTATAAAGGCCATTATTGGGTATAGTATGAACTGCACAAGAGGCGTATGTAGTCAAGATGGGATTTGTTCCTCTTATGCGTTGAGAGTGAGACATCTAAGGCGTCTGACTTGAAGTTGAACAATAAATGAGAATGATAGTGATCCATGTCTCATGTTCAACATGATGTTTGAACAAAGGGATACCTGATACATCATCTTCTACATCAATTGAAGCTATGAGCTTATGGAAATTGGATGTTATTGAATGGCACTTCATCATGTGTTGTTGGGGGCAGTGAAATGTTGCTAGACGTTCACCACTGTCTGTATCATTCTATAATGCAATCAGGAGCAAGTGGGAGATTGTTGGTTCTATATGCTCAAGAATGATCATAAAATGATATTGCCAATAACATATGATCCTATAGGGTCACACCAATAACAAGTAGACACCGTATTGATTATTTTAACTAGTTGAATTTGATTCATGTTAAAATAACATAACTCTTGTATTTATTATTTTATGGAAAATAATATCTTAATTCATATAGTATGAACTAATTCGTGTGTGGTAATTATATCATTTAAAAGTTAAATGATTTAATTAGTTTTATGTGACTTATTTATTTAATTAAAAGTTAAGTTAAATAAATAAAATTCATATGGTATGAATTTATAAAGTCCATATCTTTTATATAAAAGATGAAAGACAACATATGGGACCCATGAGGAGTGTTGGTCCAATGCATGTGCTTGAAAAGTTCAAGGTTCATGATTGTGTTTTGCATGTAAGACTTTTATAAATAAGAAAGGCATTCATCTTTCTTACTATGCCTTCCTCTTGAACGAAATTTTACACACACACACACACTCTAAAATTCTCTCTAAGGAGTTAGTGAGAAGAAGAAAAGCTCTCTCCCTCTCTTGAAGCAAAAATTCGGATTTTTGGCTTCAAGCTTAAGAGGCTTCCAAAGCAAGAGTTCGTACTAGCATACATTGGTGTTGGAGCTTGTTGGTTGTTGTAAGATTTATGCAACCTTAGAGATTCACTTAAAATAGAACTCAGTGCAAGTATACACCTTGAACTACTATCGTCTCGTAACAAGTAATAATGGTAAAAGTACCAGATATCGATCCACAGGGAAAACTTGTGAAAGCTTTTCAAAAGTTCAGTCTTTAAAAACCGATTTCAGATGGCGATTTCGAAAACAGATTGTTTGATTGGTTGGTTTGAGTTATCAGCTAAAAATCAATTCTAGAGAAGAAGCACAGGGTGCAAAGCTCCATAAAGATGAAAACAAGTGATTCAGCAAAGAGGTATTATAACATCCAGCCAGTCCTCCAACACAAATGCTATAGGACTGTTACAGCACCAACTATCGGTTCAAACGGCCTCCCAATAGTACACACTGGTCAACGTGCTATCGATACGATATCATTTATGTTAGACTTCGTGAATCCTAGCACAACACAGTGTTACCATCCTACCCCGTAAGAGTATAGTACTTGTTAGGCACTAAAACTATTTAGTAGTCTTCTCTTATCGTTTTAGTTAATTAAACTTAACCTTAACACTGGATGTTAATGCATTTTCATACATAAAATTAGTTGTCAATTAATTAAATGCAATCTTCAATGTAAGCGTAATCACCTGAAACGAATAGTTAGATACAATGTTATATTGAATACACCTCTTTACTTTCACACATATTTTACATCTAAACTTTACTTTACACCCCAAGCTCAGGCAATTAGCCCATCATGGCTTGATTTCTTCTTTCGAAAGGTGTAAGAAACGTAAGTGACATAATTAGAAAATACTGAAAGGAAATTGCAAGAAAATAAATTACAGAAAAGGAAAGACAGAAATTAAAATGTAGGAATTTCAACAACAAGAAAATAAAACAGAAAGTAATTACTGAAATTCAAATGACAATAAATTAAATGCAAGGCAACTAGAATCAGAATTAATAAACTAACGTGGTAACTTGGGTGTCAAGTTGTGAAAACTTGTCGCACAAGTTACGTCACAAAACTACTACTTACCTTGAAAATGTTGGAACTTGGAAATACTTAACTTCACAAATCAAAGGTTTCGAAATCTAGGAGGAAGAATATCCAAACTAAGATTAAGAGCTTTGAGAGATAAAGTAAGTGCTTGGAAAACGAGATGAGTCAAGAAAACAAACTAGATGTAACAAACTTTGTAAAATAATCGAGATCGTTGGAATGAAAGATGCGAAAACCGTAAATAACAACACGACGAATTACTACGAAATTAACTTGATTAAGCTTGAAACCGAGAGATGAAATACAACTGAAATTCATGACCAAGAGATAATATTCAGTAACAAGTGTTTGAGAGCAAAATGTAAGAGACTAATTAATTGTAGCAAGTAAAAAAAAGTGATTCTAATAGTTAACAAGCCATCTATATATAGGAGAGTTGTGTGGAGACAAAGCAATCAAAAGCTGGTGATTAAGACTGATGTTCCATGTGCTTTATGTCTCCTCAAAAGGTCAACTCCATCCTTGTCTTCAAAAGAGGCTTCGGCCCAAAGTTTCTTCAAAAAGGGCCCAGCTGCTAACTCCTTCAGCACTCCTACAGCATTCAATTCCTATAGCATTGCCGTAGTAGTGCCCAACCAAATTCTGTAATCATTCAAAACAGGCCCAATAAGATCCAAAAGACAGAGATTATACCATTAAATCATGCTTGACACCTAAAACACAGAAAATGCTAAAAGACTACTAAATAGGACAAAAATACTGACTTTGGGCAAATAAAGCAGACTAAAATTCTACTAAAAACGGCTGAAATAGGGTTAATAAATCAACCCTATCACAACCTCAAACTTAAAACGTTGTTTGTCCCCAAACAACAAAAATAAACATAAATAAAGACTCAATTTACTAAACGACTTAAAACCTAAAAAAAATTAGCCCCTGTTTTAATCATAATCATAATACAAACCACTGTTTTAGCACAAACTTGTTCAAAGCATACATAGCATGAAACCAATAGCCTTTCATAAACTGAGTTTATTCATCTAAGCATATAAACACACCCTCATAATCAACCTGAACTTCCCTAGTGTTAACAAAAATCATCAAGGAATACATTGTTAGGAATTGGGGTACGCATTCGGCTTTTCTTTTGATTTTGATGCTTTGCCTTTTTCCACACACTCACATTATCACTCAATGGCACAATTTTCCTGCCATTCATCTCATGTTGAGGTATAATGTGGACTCATTGGTCTCTTTTATCATTTAGGTGTCTTTGACACACTATTAAGCACAAAAAGAGCACTTTGTCATGCAAGATTTGTAAGGCATCAAGAGAGAATTGTGAGGTTTGCCTTAAGGTGTGTGAGGCAAATCTTACCCCACCTCAAACTTGAAATGGACAATGTCCCCATTGTCAAGGAAAATAGGAGCAGAAGAGGTATTTTGGGATTTTTATTTATGGCTTAGTGAGGAAAAATACCCTTGATGATTTAACCTTAACAGTTTGGGAAGCTGTTGGTGAGCGATGCTGGCAGTTTATACTTAGACAAACAAAACACCAGATTATTGTGGCTATAAGTACACACCAATCATGCTAAGGCAGCAGTGGAAACAGTGGTGCATGCATACAGATTATGAATGAAACAAGGACATAAAAATCAGTTCCCAAGAAAAACATTGAAGCAGAAAAGCAAAGATGAGAATGGGAAGATCCCACCTCAAACTTGCTTCTGCGCATGACTTAATGGTTTAGACACTACAAACTAAGCAACATTTTCACATAAATCAGCAAATTATCCAAACAAATCAGTGTGTTAAGCACTGACCACAGAATAAGACAACACAACAGCAAAGACTCAGACTGGACTCTAAAGCTGAAACCTCAAAATATAAAATAAAACATAAAACTATTTTACAATTACAAAGGAGAGAATGGCAGAACTTGTCCTACTCAGGTTGAGTAGGAGATGAATGGATCTGCAACAGGGATTTTGGGGGTGTTGGTACTGTCATGGGTTGCTGAGAACTCCCTCTTGTCCAAGCTTCCTTCACCTGAGCTTTGTGATGCTTATATTCAGTCCATTGCAGCCTGTCCTTCTTGATTGCTTCCACTTTCTTTCCAATCTTTTCTACCTGCCCAGCCAACTTCTTCACCTTCTTCTTAATCATCTTTTTCATGGATTTGTCATGCTTCTCCATTTATTTCACCAATTCCTCCTGGAGCTTTTCTTCTTGGTTCTTTTTGATCTTGCAGCACTACTGGAAGAGTGCTGTAGGACTGCGGTGTTTGGGCTATCCTGCTGAAGACTTCTGGCCCTCTGTCTGGTGATCCTCTGAGGAGTGCTAGAGGTTTCTCCCATGATGTATTCTTCCATCTCTGCCCTTTTTTTTGCTTCTTTGCAGCCACATTCTTTACCTGTTCAGTTGTGACTTTAGCAGCAGCCTCAGCTTTCTTCCCTTTACTCTTGATGTCTTTTGCCTTTCCTTATTGTGCCTTGCTTGCAAGTTTGGCCTTAGAAATGCCTCTCAGTCTGATTTTGAGCGATGTGAGGGTAGGATTTTTCTGCATAGTCTTCTCAGCCTTCTTCTTAGCCTGTTTCTTTGGTGATAGAACCTTGGGACTTTGTTTCTGTGTTTCTCGGGGAGAGGAAGGAAGAGAAGCATCCCTTGTGGGAGTGATGACTATCTCATCTTCCACATCATTATTTCCCCAATCAATACTGGTATCCACCTGGGGGTTCTCATCATCAGACCACTCTAATTGAGGCTGTTCCATGGGTTTGTCAAGGGGGTCGAGTGTTTCCATAAAAAATGGAGTGTCACTGGTGGCTTCCCCAAAAGGGACTCGAATCAAAGGGATTTTTTCTGATGTGACTTTAGAAACAGGGGTCTTAATAGAGGCATTTTCTGGTATCATGGTTTCAACAGGGTTGGTAATTGGCACAGAGGTGGCTTTTGGGATTTCTTGTGCAGGGTTTTTGATCACAGGTTCATCAACAAACATGGGGATTGGCTGCTCATTTATAGGGCTTTGTGGTATCACATCTTCCACAATAAGAGGGGCTTTCCCAGGGACATGATTAATTATACTTGCTGCATAAGAGGGCTCAATCACTGAGTTGGGTGTTGGCATTCTAGGTTGGTAAGTACGGTTAAACTTGGCAAGAAAAGCATCTAGTTGTGTAAGAGTGACGGTATCAGATTGTGTAGGAGGTCTTGGGGTTGTGGAAATGGCTTGTTGCACAGACAGCTCAGGGATTCTCACTGAAGAGATGATAGGTAGTTTAGGCAAAGGTGGGAAAGTTCTAGGTCTTCCTGTGTGCAACATGGATATGAATCCAGCAGGGATTTGGTTCAAATTGGACAGGGATCTCGGTTTGGAACTAGGGGTGATCAATATTAGAGGCCTTTGGGAGAAATAGGATGGAGTAGGAAAATCTCTAGGTACTCCTAAACTTTGATTCAACAGAGTTCCAATGGAGGTTTGTGGTCTGGAAGGAAAAGATGTTATCATATTTGCAGGCATGGGTTGAGATAGAGGTTTCTTACCATGGTTGTGGCTGGTGTCGTGTGATTCCTTAGGAAAGGGTCGAACCATGGCATGAACCGCTTCTACCAACGCATCCAAAGGGTTCGAACTTCCCACCTCAAACTTGCCCTCCTATAATGGTGATGTGTCTTCCTCAGAATCGGAATCGTCAGAAAGTGGAATGGCAGGCCCTTCTTCTGGTGTCATTGGCTTCGTCTTCAGGAAACCACTGCTCCTGGTTACTCGACGAATGGGTCTAAATGGTGGAACAGGGGGTAAAATCCGGGTTGGTGGTGCTTGGTTAATGGGAGTAGCATCAATGGGGTTCTCTCCATGTGTATCAGGGTTTTCAGAAGGAAACTCTCTTCTTCGAGCTTTGGACTTGGTTTTAGCCATGAAAAAATGGTGAAACAGGGGGTAGCAGGATTATTGTCAAAGAAAATGAGAATTCGAGATGGAAATGGAGGGTTTAGGGGTTATCGATGGCTTTTTAGAGAAAGGATGAGGCTTGGAGAGGAGGGTTACAGCTGCGAATTGGGAGAGTACGAGGTATCACTCGTACTTGAGATGGGTTCGTTGCAGAAGGTAGTACAATGGGGTGTACTATTGGAACGAGGAAGATGGTGAACAGCGATGCTATTGTACTCTTCCTAGGTTTAGAAACAGCAAACTAGTACCCGAATGTACTTGTTGGAGACGAAGGTGAAGGCGAACGGTGGCTATGGTGTTTTCCGATGAGTTTTCTGGCAAAAAGGGTGATGATGAAGTCAGACCATCATCACAGTTCTATGACCATTTGAAATGACCCCAAGAGTCATCTACACGACTCGGGCCATGGGTATGGGCTTTACGATTTTGGGCCTGTACTTTTGATCTGATACCTGAAATAAAACAAACATATCAAAGCATATGGGCTCAATCGTTTTTCAACATGGATTGAACAAACCAGCAAAATAGGGTAAGGCCCAAAATGAAAATTTTAGAAAAAGAAAACTTAAAATTTAATCCTAACGAAAAATTATTATACTAAAAAGTCAGAAAAACATTTTTGTTCTTTTTATTTTTATTTGAATGTTTTTTTATTTTATTTTATGCATATATACAGATGTAAATAAGAAAAACTAATTATCATTCATCAGGCTCGACAACCGTATAAGGTTGTGGTGGTGCTTCAGTTGGGTCAAAAATGGTTTGACTCTATGACCATTAACTTTGAAAGTAGTACCCCTTTCTGGATCAATGAGTTCAACTACACCATATGGGTATACTTTGGCAATACGATAAGGTCCAGTCCATCTTGAGTTCAGTTTTCCAGGAAAAAGTTTTAATCTTGAATTGAACAGAAGGACTTTTTGACCCTCATAGAGTTCTTTTGGAAGAATCTTTTTGTCATGCCATTTTTTGTGTTTTCTTTATATAACTTAGGATTCTCATAGGAAAAATTCCTATGCTCTTCCATTTCACAGAGTTGAAGAGTTCTTTTCTTACCAGCTTCATCCAGACTCATGTTGAGTTCTTTTATGGCCCAATAAGCTTTATGTTCTAACTCAACTGGCAAATGACAAGCCTTTCCATAAACCAATTTGTAAGGGGACATTCCAATAGGGGTTTTGAAAGCAATCCGGTAGGCCCATAGGGCATCATCCAATTTGGAGGCCCAATCCTTCCGGTGTGGCTCAACCACTTTTGCTAAAATTCCTTTTATCTCCCTATTTGACAACTCAGCCAAACCATTGGTTTGAGGGTGGTAAGCAGTTGCCACCCTATGCTGAATGTTGTATTTTTCAAGAACTTCCTCTAACAACTTGTTTATGAAACGGGTGCCTTCATCACTTATTAAAGCTCTGGGTGTACCAAATCTTGTAAAAATCTGTTTTTGCAAAAAATTGACAACTGTCCGGGCATCATTGGAATGGCAAGCCAAAGCTTCCACCCATTTGGACACATAGTCTACAGCCAATAAAATGTAGGCGCAATTATTGGAGATTGGAAAAGGTCTCATAAAGTCTATGCCCCAAACATCAAATAATTCTACTTCTAGAATTCCATTTAGGGGCATTTCATTTCTCTGAGAGATATTTCCACTTCTTTGACACTCATCACAACTTTTTACAAAGTTATGAGCATCATTGTACAAAGTAGGCCAGAACAACCGAGACTGTACAACCTTTGCTGCTGTCCTACTTCCTCCAAAATGTCCTCCACATGGTCCTGTATGGCAGTGCTGTAAAACTGATGTCATTTCTTCTTGTGGTATGCATCTTCTGATCATCTGATCTGCACAAATTTTAAACAAAAATGGGTCATCCCATAAATACTTCTTGGAATCATAGATGAGCTTTTTCTTGTGGTGTTTACTAAACTCCTTAGGAATGACTCCACAAGCCAAATAGTTTACAATGTCAGCAAACCAATGAGCTTTGGCATGTTGTATAGCCAAAATCCTTTCATCAGGGAATGTCTCACAAATCTCACCACTATAAACAGGTTTTTCTTGTTTTTCCAACCTAGACAAATGGTCAGCCACTTGATTATCCACTCCTTTTCTATCAATGATTTCCAAATCAAACTCTTGTAATAACAAGACCCACCTTATCAACCTAGGTTTTGCATCCTTTTTAGAAATCAAATACTTGATTGCAGCTTGATCTGTGTGAACAATTAGTTTAGTACCAATCAAGTATGCTCTGAATTTTTCAAAAGCAAAAACCACAGCTAATAATTCTTTTTCAGTAGTGGTGTAATTGATTTGAGAATCATTGAGAGTTTTATTGGAATAGTAAACAGGATGGAATATTTTATTTTTCTTTTGACCCAAAACTGCTCCAACTGCCCAATCACTAGCATCACACATTATTTCAAAAGGTTGGGACCAATCTGGTGCTATTACCACAGGCGCAGTGACCAATGCTTCTTTCAAAGTGTTAAAAGCTTTTCTGCAATCCTCATTAAAATTAAACACTTGGTCAATCTGTAGCAATAAACAAAAAGGTTTTGAAATTTTTGAAAAATCTTTTATGAACCTCCTGTAAAATCCAGCATGTCCCAAAAAACTTCTGATACCTTTGACTGTTGTTGGTTCAGGCAAATTTGAAATGACTTCTAATTTGGCCTTATCAACTTCTATGCCTCTTTTGGAAATGAGATGTCCCAACACAATGCCTTCTTTTACCATAAAATGACATTTTTTCCCAGTTTAAAACCAAGTCTGTTTCGTCACATCCTTTGAGACTCTTTTCCAGGTTTTGTAAGCATAGGTCATATGATGTCCCATAAACTGAAAAGTCATCCATGAAGATTTCCATGGAGGTTTCTAACATGTCAGAAAAAATAGACATCATACATCTTTGAAAAGTGGCTGGGGCATTACAAAGTCCAAAAGGCATTCTTCTAAATGCAAAGGTTCCAAATGGACAAGTGAAAGTGGTCTTTTCCTGGTCCTCAGGTGCAATGGTGATTTGATTGTAACCTAAGTAGCCATCTAAGAAACAATAAAACTCTTTTCCTGCCAATCTGTCTAACATTTGGTCAACAAAGGGTAATGGAAAATGGTCTTTTTGAGTAGCTTTGTTAAGCTTCCTATAATCCATGCATATCCTCCATCCAGACACTACCCTAGTAGGTATAAGTTCATTCTTCTCATTTGGTACAACAGTCACTCCACCCTTTTTGGGTACACACTACACAGGACTAACACATGTACTACTAGCAATAGGATAGATTATGCCTGCATCAAGCCATTTTAAAATCTCTTTTTTGACAACTTCTTTCATCACAGGATTGAGTCTTCTTTGAGGCTCAACTGATGTGAAGTCTTTATCTTCCAAAATGATTTTGTGTTGACAAATGGTTGGGCTTATGCCCTTGAGATCAGCAATGGTCCATCCTATGGCTTTTGTGTGAAGTTTTAGCATTTTGACCAATCTTTCCTCTTGTTCTAGGTCTAGTGATGATGAAATAATGACAGGCAACTTCCCAGGGTCCTCTAAAAAGACATATCTTAAATGTGAGGGAAGTTGTTTCAATTCTAAGTCTGGTGCAACTTCTAAGGATGGGACAAGAGTCTTCCTATCCTTATGATCTAAGGTTTCAAAAGCAGCAACTTCCTGTGGTGGTTGCAAGTCTTCACAGTCTTCCTTATCACTGTCAGAGTCTTCCATTCCCAGCATTTCTCCCAAGCTTTTGTCTTGACACCAAGTCTCTATCATGCTCAAAGTGGAACATTCCTCAACTTCTTCAGGGTACCTGAGAGAATCAAAAACATTAAAAGTGACTTCTTGGCCATGCACTCTCATGGTCAACTCTCCTTTCTGGACATCAATCAAGGTTCTTCCAGTGGCTAGGAAACGTCTTCCTAAAAGAATGGGGATATCTTTGTCAGCTTCAAAGTCTAGAATGATAAAGTCAGCTGGAAAAATAAACTTATCAACTTGGACTAGGACATCCTCAATTTTTCCTTTAGGCCAAGCTATGGTCTTATCAGCCAATTGTAGGGAAACAGTGGTAGGTCTAGCTTCACCTATGCCTAAGGTATTGAAAATGGATAAGGGCATCAGGTTTACACTAGCACCTAAGTCACAAAGTGCTTTACCTACTTTCTTTCCTCCTATGGAACATGGAATTGTGAAACATCCAGGATCTTTCATTTTAGGGGGAATCTTATTGGACAACAAAGCACTACATCCTTCAGTCAGAGCTACTATCTCATATTCAGTCAACTTTTTCTTTTTGCTCAAAATGTCTTTTAAAAACTTTGCATAATTTGGCATTTGCTCAATGGCTTCAACCAAAGGTATGTTTATGTGCAACTGTTTAAGAACATCAAGAAACTTTTTAAATTGAACTTCTTCCTTATTATTCCTCATCCTTTGGGGGTAAGGAATGTAAGGTGTGACTGAACTAGAGGGATCAATCTTGTAAAGGAGAGGTGCTTGTGTGGGTTTCATAGTTGGAATCTCTTCAGTCCTACAAGGTGCTACAGGACTGGGCTGAAGGAGTGCTGTAGGACTGCCACCAGAGTGTGACACATCAACTACTGCATTTTCTTTGGAGTTCTGGACTTTCTTAGGTTCATCAGGGAACAGCAAGGGGTAGTCTGACTTAGTGGGAAAGACTTGAATATTAACAGGCTTATCGCTAGCTTTGGTTCCACTAGTGCTACAGGACTGGTCTATAGGTATTGACGTATTGTAGCAGCAAAATCTGGTTTTGCCTTTTTCTTTTTCTGGCTCTGCTTTGTCTGTTTGTTCTTTTCTGGGATTTTCTTCTAAGGTCCTTCCACTTCTTAAAGTCACAACCTTAACCTGTTCTTTTCCATCTCGGCGTGGAATCTCTGTATCGCTAGGAAGAGTTCCTACTGGTCTTTTCTTCATTTCCAAAGCCATTTGCCCCATTTGAGTTTCAAGACCTTTAGCAAAAGTTTCAAGGTTTTTAATTGAGGCCTGAGTTTGGGTCATGAACCCTTTCATCATTGATTCCAAGGAAGTAGATGACTCAGCCTGCTGATTGGGCTTGTTGTTTTGGAAAGAAGAAGGTCTATTTTGAAAACTGGGTTGTGGGTTGTTGTGATTTCTTTGTTGAAAATTGGATTGTCCTTGAAAGTTGGATTGTCCTTGAAAGTTGGACTGTCCTTGTGGTCTTTGTGATGGTTGATTGAGAGAAGGACTTTGCCATGAAAAATTTGGATGATTCCTCCACTCAGAATTGTAAGTCTGAGAAAAGGGTCCTCCTTTGTTGTTGTTTTGCACATAGTTTACTTGCTCTGGATTGCTTGGACAATTTTCGAAAGAATGTCCATCTCCACAAAAGGTACACTGTACTGGTAAAACACCAGGGATAGCTGTAGCAGCATTAGCCTGCATAGCTGTGGCTAGGTTTTGAATTAGAGTAGCCATACTTGCCAACTGTGCAGTTAATGTTGAGTATGCATCAGAATCTGGTATCCCTGTTGTTCTCTTAGGTGGCAGTGCACGTGGATCAGACCATTGTCCATTATTGTCAGAAATCTTTTCTAGGATCTCATATCCTTCATTGTAGGTACAGGCTGTAAAAGATCCGCTTGCAGTAGCATCAAGCATTTGTTTAGCAGTGATATCTAGACCACTGTAAAATGTCTCTAGCTGAATGCAGTACGGAATGCCATGGTGAGGGCATTTTCTCAACAGCTCTTTAAACCTATCCCATGCATCAGGAACTGCTTCATTGTCCATTTGTTTAAAAGTGCAGATTTCATTTCTGGACTTAGCATTCCTGGTGGGTGGAAAATACTTTTTTAAAAACTTTTCTGCCATTTGGTTCCATGTGATTATAGAATCTGGTCGCAGAGAGTTGTACCAGGATCTTGCTTTATCTCTTAGAGAATATGGAAAAAGTTTTAGTTTCAAAGCATCATCCTGTACACCTGGTAACTTGAAAGAATCTGTAATTTCCATGAAAGACCTGAGATGAGAATGAGGATCTTCATGCGCCAAACCAGCGTACTAGCCGTTGATTTGGAGCATATGAAACATTATCGGCTTGGGTTCAAAATGATGCGTTTCGAGGGTAGGCTTAAGTATTCCTGAATGTAATTGATTTAAAACAAGAACAGCATAAGCCATAATACCTCCGTTTTTAGAGTTTGCAAGCCTGAAAATGTTTTGTTCCTCATCTTCAAGATTATGAATTGGTCTATTTTCAGGAATTCCGTCATTATTGGGGTTTCCATCGTTATTAGGATTTCCATTATTATTGGGTGGTCTATTAACAGGTTGACCATCCGGCCCAAATTCGAAGTTATTTTCACCTTCATCCGAAGTGTACTCATTTTCAGACTTCATTTTCAGCAACTAGCAACAAGTGTTTGAGAGCAAAATGTAAGAGACTAATTAATTGCAGCAAGTAAAAAAAGTGATTCTAATAGTTAACAAGCCATCTATATATAGGAGAGTTGTGTGGAGACAAAGCAATCAAAAGCTGGTGATTAAGACTGATGTTCCATGTGCTTTATGTCTCCTCAAAAGGTCAACTCCAGCCTTGTCTTCAAAAGAAGCTTCGGCCCAAAGTTTCTTCAAAAAGGGCCCAGCTGCTAACTCCTTCAGCACTCCTACAGCGTTCAATTCCTATAGCATTTCCGTAGTAGTGCCCAACCAAATTCTGTAATCATTCAAAACAGGCCCAATAAGATCCAAAAGATAGAGAGTATACCATTAAATCATGCTTGACACCTAAAACACAGAAAATGCTAAAAAGCTACTAAAAAGGACTTAAATACTGACTTTGGGCAAATAAAGCAGACTAAAATTCTACTAAAAACGGCTGAAATAGGGTTAATAAATCAACCCTATCAGTGGAATTCTTTAGAGGAGCTCTCGGTTGAGTTCTTGCCATCTCCATCTCCATCTCCGATTTCTATAAGCTTTTTCAAAGGACTACAAATGTTGTATTTTCTAGAAACCCCCTATGTATGTTTTAATCTTTCATGTTCATGCATGGTGGGTGTTAAAAATGGTTTTAATGTTGTTCAAAATTTTAAGCTTCCGTTGCAAAATGTTATGTTTTTGAAATTGTGTTTTGAACAAGACCCAACATTTTTCATATCCTCTTCAGCTTCTCACGTCACGTTATCACCTTTATGATGTTTCCACTGTACTTTTACCATGATCACTTCTTTATGTCGTAGCTTCTTAGTTGTTCTATCCAAAATTGCTTCACGTTCCTCCACGCAACGACTCTTTTCATCCACTTTTATTTCAGAAAGTGGTATAACATTTTCTTCTTCAGCTAAACATTTCCGAAGGTAACAAACATGAAAGGTATTATGAATTCCTTCCAACTCTGGTCGATCTAACTGATAATCCTGAAGTCCCACTCTCTTGGTTATAGTGAAAGGCCCAAGAAAACGAGGACTCAGCTTTCCACGTTTTCCAAATCTTATAATACCTTTCCACGGAGATACCTTTAGCATCACCCGCTCCCCAACTTGGAATTCTTTCGGTCTTCTTTTCGGATCGGTGTAACTCTTTTGTCGATCTTGAGCCGCCTTCATGTGTTTCGAATTTCCTTAACTTTATCAGTCATTTTTTGTACTATTTCAGGACCAGTAAATTGTTTTTCTCCAGCTTCTAACCAACATACTGGAGTTCTACATTTCTGTCCATATAAGGCTTCGAAAGGTGATCTTCCAATACTAGAATGATAACTATTATTGTACGCAAACTCCACTAAGGGTAAATGTGTATCCCAGTTACCTCCAAAATCAATTACACAAGACCTGAGCATGTCTTCCAAAGTCTGAATGGTTCTTTCACTTTGCCCGTCCATTTATGGATGATATGCACTGCTCAAATTCACTCTTGTACCCAACTCTTCTTGTAATGACTGCCAAAATCTTGAAGTAAATCGGCTATCACAGTCAGAAACTATAGACACAGGTATACCATGTCTTGACACCACTTCATCAATATATAACCTGGCTAGATTATCTATTGGTGAAGCCTCTTTCGTTGCTAAGAAATTAGCACTTTTAGTTAAGCGATCCACGATTACCCAAATAGTATCGTTACCCTTCAACGTCTTTGGTAACTTAGTCACAAAGTTCATGGTAATCTTATCCCACTTCCATTCAGGAATCTCTAAAGATTGTAGACTCCCATAAGGTCGTTGATGTTCAGCCTTTACCAACGAACACGTCACACGTTTCTCTACACATTGTGCCACATCTAGCTTCATAGCTGGCCTCCAATAGTGTAGTTTCAAATCTTTATACATCTTAGTACTCCCAGGATGAATATTTGGACTTGTGGGCGTCTTCAAGAAGTAACTCTCGGTTTCCCCCAATCCTTGGCACCCAAATACGGCCTTGAAATAGTTTAACCCCGCGACTATCTTCAGTCAGTTGGAGACGCTGCTTAACCATGACTTCCTCTTTCAGATTCTCTTCTAATAAAGCTTCTGCTTGTGCCACTTTGATTCTTTCAATTAGACTTGACATCACATCAATCATGGCGTTAGTCATTTTCAAACATCCACTGTATTCCTTTCTACTTAAGGCATCAGCCACAACATTTGCTTTACCAGGATGGTAATGCAATTCACAATCATAATCCTTAAGTAGTTCTAACCAACGCCATTTCCTCATATTCAGCTCTTTCTGATCAAAGACATGCTTCAAACTCTTATGATCAGTGAAAAGAGTGCACTTCGTTCCATATAGATAATGCCGCCATAATTTCAAAGCAAACACAACTGCTGCCAGTTCTAAATCATGGGTAGGGTAATTCTTTTCATGCTCTTTGAGTTGTCTTGATGCGTAAGCAATCACTTTGCCACGTTGCATCAACACACACCCCAAACCCATCTTTGACGCATCACTATAAACAACTAGATCTTCGGTTCCTTTCGGTAGTGCAAGGACAGGAGCTTCACATAGCTTCTTTTGTAAAGTTCTAAAAGCTGACTCTTGCTTTTCAGTTCACACAAACTTTACATTCTTCCGTGTCAAACTTGTCAAGGCAGAAGCGATCTTAGAGAAATATTTTATAAATCTCTGGTAATAGCCTGGCAAACCCAAGAAACTCCGTATCTCCGATGCGTTTTTTGGTGTCTCCCAATTCATCATCGCTTCTATCTTTGCCGGATCCACTTTGAATCCTTCCGCAGTAATTATACGGCCAAGAAATTGTACCTCTTTTAACCAAAATTCACACTTTTAAAATTTTGCGTACAATTTCTCCTTTCTCAAAACATCTAAGACTTCACGAAGATGACATTCGTGATCGGCTTCATTCTTTGAATAAACAAGTATGTCATCAATGAACACGATGACAAACTTGTCTAAGAATGGTCGACACACCCTGTTCATTAAATCCATGAACACCGCAGGGGCGTTTGTCAACCCAAAAGGCATCACCAGAAATTCATAATGCCCATACCTTGTTCTGAACGCCGTCTTGGGTACATCTTCATCCCTTACTCTTACTTGGTGATAGCCCGACTTCAAATCAATCTTTGAGATACATCTCGCGCCTTGAAGTTGATCGAACAAGTCATCAATCCTTGGGAGCGGATACTTATTCTTAATAGTCACCTTATTCAACTCCCTGTAGTCGATGCACGTTCTCATAGTGCCATCTTTTTTCTTGAAAAATAACACTGGAGCTCCCCAAGGTGAAAAACTTGGCCTAACAAATCTCTTTTCGAGCACCTCTTTCAGTTGAGACATCATCTCTTTCTTTTCATCCGGTGCTAAGCGGTACGGTGCACGTGCTATCGATGCTGCTCCTAGAACAAAATCAATTCTGAACTCTACCTGTCATTCTGGCGGTAAGCCTGGAAGATCATCGGGGAACACATCTGGAAATTCACGTACTATCTTTATGTCTTCCGCTCGCTTCTTTTCTACGTTAGCATCCAAAACATAAGCTAGATAGGATGAACATCCTTTTACTAGATACTAACGCGCTTTGGCAATAGAAATCAACAGAACATCCCCTTTTCTCTTTTCCCCATAGATGAATACAACATCATTTTCGGATATAAAAATTCGGATTAATTTCTTGGCACAAAGAATTTCTGCCCGGTTGCTCACCAACCAATCCATACCAACTACTATATCAAAACCACCAATTTCCATCAAAATCAAACCAATCGGAAATTCTTTTCCTTCTACCATAATAGTACAACTCTCAAGTCTTTCTCGAACTAAGACTTGACCTCCGTTAGCTATTTCAACTACTAAGGCATCTTTCAAGGTAGTGACAGGCATAGCTAACTTTTGGTAAAAAGATCGTGACACAAAGACATATTGGCACCACAATCAAATAATACTCGTGCAGGAATAGAGTTAACAAGAAATGTACCAGAAACTACATCCTTCGAGTCCTTTGCCTCATCCGCCGTCATATGAAATGCTCTGCCCGTCGGCTTTGGAGTATTAGGCTTCCTCTCTTGATTTCCGATTTTCTTTAATTTCGGGCAATCTCTTCGATAATGACCAGGCTGCTTACATTCGAAACATGTCGGCCCTTGGATGGGACAATCCTCGATCCGATGACCACTCCTTCCGCACTTGTAGCATTCCAGTGAAGTTACTCGACACGGACCTAAGTGTTTGCTTCTACATTTCTGGCACCAGTTCGGTTCCCGACGAGGTTCAAAACGAGGGTTTCTAGCAAATGGCCTGGATTTCTGAGAAGATTCTGATCGACCTTCCCACTTTCTCTTTTCCCCCACTTGAGCTTTCTCCGCTTTATCTTTAGCATAAACTTCTTCTATTATCTTTGCTTCTTCAATTGTTTCGTTCTATGGGCTTGACTTCCTCCTTCTCTCAAGATAGGTGCCCTTGGTGGACTCTCATAAGCTCCACCCCTTTCAGTTTGATTCTCAGCAAGTTCGTTTGCCACTCTATCTTCCGAAGAAGTAGAAGATCTATTTGGCGTATTCACCGTCGTATTCTGTTGAAGCACAAGAAGATAACCATAAGAAATCGCTACACGCACCTAAACACAAGAAACGTACTTTAACGTTCATTAATCACCATAACAATTTAAAAACAAGTATGTTTACGTAACAATATATTCATAATAACAGTAGCTAATTGAAATTATGAGCATACTATGCATAAGAATCCTCGTTACCATCATCACAGTTCTTAATTCACGTATTTCCGTCGACTCTAAGACTATCCCGTCTTAGTAATTCTACCCAATCTCACAAATCATAACTTAATCATCTCAGCTTAAGTCTAGGTATTGTTAGTCCCATATGGCTATAACAAGTATTGTAGAAGGGGGGGGGTGAATACAATACACAAAATTTTCACAATTTTAATTCTATTATTGAAAATCTTTCAACAAGAATTACACATAGAAAACTTAAGACTGTTGCGGAAAAGAACAGATAAACTATTCTAACAATCTTGCACAAAGTATACTAACAACAACAACTAAGAACACTTAGAACAAAGCTATCAAGTTTTAGAGCTGTATGGAAATTTCTTGCACTGAGAGAGATATCCAGAAAGCGTGATTTGCATGGAGGAGTCTTCTTCCTTTTATAGTGAAGGTAAGGTACTGAGCATTAAATGCTTAGTACGAATATCCTTCAGTTACTTGTAACATACCAAAGGACTTCTGAAAAGTACCAGTGGACTTCTAAAAAGCTGATAAGTCACCATCACCTTTTTCTTGAAACAAGGAATAGAAGCCATGCTGAAAGGACATTTTCTAGAAAGATAATAAGACAAAAGGTTACTTTTGCCTGTAAGCAGATTTTGTCCCGAACTAAATGATCTTCTTGATGAGTATTCCAAGACAATATCACCAAAGGAATTCCACCGATAATATAGTCAAGATTTTAAGAACCATCTGTAAGGAAAACCATTTTCACAAAGATCCCACCGATTTAAGAATCTCATCGGTGGGATGATGTCTACCGATTTGCGAGGGCAAATTCGGTGAACGATGTCCACCGATTTTTGATGTCTTCATCGGTGGAGAGGAGGTCCACCGAATTGTGAGGACAAGTTCGGTGGAACGATGTCCACCGATTTTTGATGTCTTCATCGGTGGAGAGGAGGTCCACCGAATTGTGAGGACAAATTCGGTGGACAATGACTTGTTATGTTTGTTGAGAAGAGTCTTCTATTTTCCACAAGTAGAGAGTCTTCAAGCTTGGTTTCGGTTGATCTTCGACTTCACCGAACAATTGCTATTTTGTACAAGTCATTCAAAGAACCAAACTAAAATATTCTAAGTAGGATTTTAGGGAAAACATCGGTGAGTCAATTTCAAATCTTTGGTGACCCAACAATCTCCCCCTATTTGAATTTGAGCTCCTTTCTTAGAATATTTAGGAGTATGAAAGATTAAAATGCATTTTGACCCTTTTTACTCTTTTGGGTTCTTTTCACATAGACCATTCTTTTTGTTCTTTTTGATCTTTTTCTTTTGTATGAGTATGTATACTATGTACAGTATATATAAATAAATGAAAGTAAAGTTATGTACCGAAGGTAAATTCAAATAGAAGGGTACTTGTATTAAGATAATTTTCTCGTACATTTATCAAAATGAGAAACAACCTTTTACAAGTACCATTGAGAGTGAGGGCCTATTTTTCGGTGGTTTGTCTGCGCTTGATTTCTTCCAACACATTTCGGAAGAAAGGTTGAGCTTCGGGAATGTTTGGAAATAGGTTGGTGATGCCTTGAAGAAACATAGTGTCGGCTATGGCAATTTGTGCAAATCTGAAGAAAGCACGACGACCGTAACCATCATTGAAGAACAGCCCGGGAATCGGTGAGAGGCTCAAAGTCATAGTAGGATATGGCACCGAAGTGGGGAGGGAAAGATTTAAGTTGCTCACATTTGGAATCTTCCCTTCCGTTGCCATTTCTTTGAACACCTTGTCGGTAGGATTCTTGACTTTGGGAAGGCGGATTTCTTCTTTCATTGACTGAAGTTTCGCCCTTTCATCGGAGGAAAGGATGATGTTGTGTTTTCTTTTAATCTCCTTCATCCTTTCCATCAATCCTTCAATGCATTTGATAAAAGTGACTTTCTTCGGGTTTGCACTTTTGAATAGATGCTGAGAGATCTCATACCATTCGGTGAGGCCGAGATTTTTGAGATGAACATCTGTTAAACTTTTCAGTGAACCATCATCTCTGTTGATGATCAGCCTGATATCCTTCGGGTTGACTTTGGAAGTAGCAATTTTAACATTTGAGATTTGGGCTCTGCTACTTCGGTGGTGCATGGTCTTCTTTTACCAACTTATTTCGTCATTCTTTTCTTCTTCAATGGCACTCAGTATCGATTTCTGGATTTCGATGGCATCGGTGGATCTTGCTTTTGCGGCTTCTTCTTCGGCAGCTTTCAGAGAGAGGGCTTTAGATTTATCTAAAGCAATTTGAGCAAGTTTAGCTTCCTCAAGTTCCTGAGGAGAAAGGCCGAGATCGGTGGTGGTTGCTTGGGATGGAGGTTTCAGTTTAAGAGTTTCAGCACCTTCAGGTCGGGCCCCATACTTAGCCAAATCCTTCTTCTTCTTTTCTTCTTTTGCCAATTCTTCGGCCGAAATGACTTCCTTGCCTTTGACTTTGGGAGCTTTGCTAGATTGCTCCCCCTCAGTTGATGCATTTGGTTCCACTGTCGATGAAGACTGGATCGGTGTAGAGATTGATTCGGTGGAACCTGTATGTTTCGGTGGTGAGGAGTTTTTCGGTGGAGGCTTGTTGCTAATAGATTTCTTGAGGGAGGGTAGTTTTGGTGGAGCAACGGTTTTCTCCCCCTCAGCAGCAGCCGGAACCGTAAAACCCAACTGTGTAAAAACACTGTCAAACTTTGAGTGAAGAAAAACCATGCTTGCAGTGGTGGCATCGGGGATTAGAGAAAAATCACCTAAGTCCATTTCCCATTCGGATTTCATCGGCATGTTTTCGGTGGTAGAAGCAGTGGATAGGGAGTCCACTTTCGAAGACAGGGAAACAAGGACATTATTTAAGGGCTGAAGCGCATCGGCAAGGGCAGCAGCAAGTAATTGTGGCAACTGAGACTCTAGCACCGAGATTCTAGAGTTGGCCTGAGAAATTAAGGAAATTGTGGATTGTAGAAAAGCAGATTGTCGACCAATGCTTGTAGAGGAGTGACCACCGATTTCTGGCAAAGAATATTGTAGGCGCAGTGGGTCTATTTCCGTGGTGAGAGTGGGAAGGTAAGTTGACAACTCATCGGAGTAGAGAATTCTTGGTGGAGGAGAAGCTTTTCTATTTGGTGTTGGCGATCGGTGTGGGGTAGGCGATCGGCAGGGAGATACCTGATCTTTCGGGGAGGGAGGCTCGGTGGGATTTTCTTCGGTGGACGGGATGGTTCGGGGAGAACCAGTGTCCTCTAAAAGAAAATCAAAGAAATCACTTGGGGGGGGGGTTTAATAGGGGGGAACCCTGATTGGGTGGTGCATCTTCTTCAATCATAAACTGATTGGGTGAAAGGCCGTGAAGTGACAAAACAATTCCTTCGGGGGGAGAGACACCGAAGTCATAACTTTTACCCGAAGAGGTGGGAGAATAGGCAAAAGATGGGAGCTCCATTTCTACAACTGTGGTCTTTTGAGAGACCGCAGAGGAGTCGGTTGTGGGTTTAACAAAGTCCCGAGGATGGGATTGTTCGGTCAAAGGTACCCGAGATCTTTTTAGAGAAGATTTTGGGGGGGATGAAGAGTGCATCCGCTTAGAAGGTTTGCTGACCGGGGAGCCACCGATGGTTTTATCGGTGACGTACTCCTAAAATCGGTGGCAGAGGTGTCGGGGGCCTTGATTTTTTCTTTAGTGCGCCCCCCGACCTAACTCGGGATTTCGGAGAAGGGGCCACTACAGTTGGAGTGATCTCAGAAATTTCCGGGTGTTTAAATCCGGGAATTTCCGTATCACCCCAATGTAGATCGGGAGAGTGAGCGAGTGAAATCATACCTTGTCGTAGAGGGCGATCGGTGGCGAGAGGTCCGACATTTAAAGTTTTGAGACCAACGACCGGGGAAGACCAATCATAAGTGAATCGGGGCGATTGAGATTTTCGATCGGTCTCCAACGCCTTGTTTAGTTTGTACTGAATGATCATCGAGATGAAACGCGGATAGGCAACATGGCATTTCTTGGGGTGCTTAATCACTTCGATGAGTTCAGTAAAGAAGTATTGGGCAAAGTCGACTTGTCTTTGAAAGATGAGGGCATGGGCGAGCTTTGTGATGCATGACGGGGATTGATCGTGCCACTGGTTTTACGAGAAAAGCAGTGAATGATATGGGCAAAGAAGAAATTCCACACTCCTCCCATTTTGCTGCGAAGGAGAGTACCGGGACCTTTGGAGCTTTTGGATGAATCGTCAAGAACGTAACCAATCGTTTGAACAACATCTTCATGTATGGTGTCCACATATAAGTCATCATATTGAGAAAAGGATTGGATCTTGAGAGCTTGGCGAACATCATCGACCCCAAAAGTAAGGTCGTGATCACCTTCGTCGTCAGTAAGAATGGAGGCATGAATAGCTTCGTTTGACGGGTCGTAAACACAAGTTAACCAAAACTTCCCAATGAGCATTTTGCTCATCTTTGGGTTGTGGGTAAAAGCATGGAGGAGAGGGGATCGAGAGAGAAATTTAGTTACCGTAGAAAACTCGGGATGAGATGGATCAGATTCGAAACGAGCAACGTGATTGCATAAGTTGAACTTGAGATCTTCAAATCGTGTGGGCAATTAATTCGGTTTGCACCGAAGTCAAATAGCACTTTAGCACGTGTAGAGTTTATATAAATATACCTGTCTTCATCTCTATCCATACGTCGAGTTCGACTTGCCACTCTGTTGATTCGACAAGGTTAATATACACGTAAGCACATACCCAATATAACAAGATATTCCGGTTCAACATGTACTTGTAAGTTCCCGCTTACACTGGCCAGGTGTAATTTGAACATACCTTACATGATGTTCCTTCTACCTTTTTATACTTAACATCCCAATGTTCTAAAATAATAAGGACATCCTACTTCACATGCAGTTTAAGTCTAGGTACGGGTACAAATACCTAAATCCCTTAAACTAGGGCTCTGATACCATTTGTAACGACCCGGTTTCCCAAACATACAACAAATAACATACAACGCATAACTTCATTACATTCATAATAAAAGATACATCACAAACCAAGTACGGTCTCAATAGTCTTGACATTACAAAATATATATAAGCTTCCTAATCACATCCATCAAAAGCTTCCTACACTTCATCCTCTCCTGCCGATCCTTAACCTGGAAAACATAATTTTTGAAAACAAAATGAGGGTTAGACCAAACGGGTCTAGTGAGTTAATCCCGGTCCTTTCCAAAATCATTATAAACCTTTTATGTAAATCCTTTGTATCAAAATAGTTTATATGAAACCTTTCGCCCATACACACATATACCTCTTGTATATAAATACCACATATACCACACGTATATAAATACCAAACAAGACTCGTGCATCGTGCTCCACTCATCCTCATCCTCGTTCCCATGGCCATATTAGTTGGTAGCAAGCCAACTAATAAATCAACGCCGTACAACAACTACGACACACAACGCCGTACAACATCTACGACCAACAACGCCGTACAACATCTACGACCAACAACGTCGTACAACAACTACGACACACACTTCAGCCGGCATAGTTCGGCGTTCTCTCGTGCAGTATAATACTTACATAAATATAACGTCTCATTATATTATATTTAAAAGCATATACTCAATCGTATCTCAATATACGATATACCACACCATCACACATATCCTTTTCATATATATATATAAACACACATATATATATACATATATCACAAATTCTCAATACACACATACTCATATATATATAAACACATATATATGTATATTCCACACATTCTCAATCCACACATGCTCATATATATATAAACACATATATATGTTCCCCAGTTGAAAACGTTTAAAGTAAAACTCACTTGAATGCTTACAATATGCTTCCAAACCTTTCTCCGAGCTATCCGATCCTTTATCCAAAATTCTCAGAATCTGAAACCATTTACATACAAATATCTTCTTACCAACTCATGTATAAGACTTACTAGCAGGTTATGGACTCTAGATACATCTACATAACTTTTATCCTCAAAATTTACCCAAACAGCCAAGTTATCCGGACAACCCAAACAACCCGGACAACACCACTTTTCCGGACAACAAGACTTTTCCGGACAACCTCAGTAATCCGGACAACAAGACTAATCCGGACAACACGATTTATCCGGACAACACACGGAATCCGGATGCCATCCGGACTCTAAATCACCCGAAAACCCTCAAACAAATCATCCGGACACTATCAATAAACTACCCGGACACCACCCAAGAAGCTACCCGGATACCTTCATATTATCCGGACACCTCTGACTATTTATCCCATTTTCACCCAGAAATCGACTGAATCATTAACAGAAGTGTTTGGGATGTTTCTACTCCGATAGGAACTACTTACTAGCAATTACCAACATAAAATACACAGGGAACATACCTTAAATCATTTCCAAGCAACCCAATTGAAGCCTTAACACTAGCTTTCTTCTTTTCTCCTTCTTGCTCTCTCAACACACACACACACACTAAACTGAGATCTGGATAATTGTTGTAAATGAAAATATCTGGATATAGCTTAAGGGATAATATCTATCCATACTTACCATATAGACCTTGAACTTCTCAATAATGACCCAAACACCCTTAACTTATAAACTTATCCAAACTTTCCCTAAATAGAAACTTTAAAGTTAAATAAACTTAACGGCATTAGATTTTTAACTAACGGATTTACCCAGGGTATTACATTATCTCCCCCTTAAAAGAATTCCGTCCCGGAATTCGGTTAAGCAATAAACGAGGGTAACTACTATAAATTGCTTTCAAACTCATACCACACACTATTCTCAACATTACCAAAACATCAATAATTTTAATTCAACACAAAAATTTCCGCCCCTATAAAACAACAATAATTACCAACTTATTAATACCAACTACTTAATTCGAACTTTACATACATCGTCCACAATTTACTCAACTAATCCATCCCCCATAAATAATGACAGTCTATTTTCTAATAGATCACAGAGTTAACTTGGAGTATTATCTTAACCCGTAGTTAAACTTTTCTCCATAGACTATACCCAACTCCACCGTCACTTCTCTTACCCAAAATACGTCTAAAACAAACAACACTTTCTTGCATTAATTATACCGACCACGAACCCTAGATCACAATTGATTTCCACACTTGTCACAACATCACTCTCGTACTACTACCACGTCCTATCCAAGGGTCCTTCACCCCGATCATTACATTTGACTACTTTCTTCCACTCTATTTTCAACATAAAACACGTTTTCCCCAAGGATAGCACACTAGAAGGTACTCACTCTTAACGGATCCTATGAGCTAGCTTTCTTTCACCTCCAAATCAATCGCACGTACCCAATTTCAACAACTACTATACTTTACTAACAACTTCACCATACCTCATATCAGAAACTTAATCGAGTCAATCCGAAATCACACTCAATGCTCAAAATAACTTCACATTTTCCATTTCTCAAACGGTAATACTCTATTCTTTAGCTAACCATCTACTGCCACTCCATTATCTTATTCTTGAATAATACTACTACATACCACCTCAACATCCATACCTCTCCCCACATACTTTTGACACCTTCACACAACTTACAAACAAAATTCTGAGCAGAGGTTTCCACTTATACTCACTCCATATCCTCACAAATCCACCACTTAATCTCACGAAATTCATCACTACTACACCTCGCACATTCACTAATTATAAACTGCCACCATCTTATCCACATTACCCCACACATTTAAACAATACCTTTCTTGATAGCGTCAACAATCACATTAAGTATAATCTACACAACATACTAAACTGTCGCCTTCATGACTAGGTCAAGACTTTACGCACTATCGTTACCTTCCACACACAATTCATCACGTTCTACATACTGCTACTAATCTTTACACTCAAGCCATCACACTTCACACACTAACAAATTAGAACAACAATAATTAAGCACACCCATCATACCTCCTAACAGAACCCACTTCATCCAAAGCTTCATAACCAACTTATACCCCCACCGTTCTCACTTGAGGAAAAACACAAGACTTTTCATAGTGAAAATCAATTTTTTTTTCAACCTATCCAGTACTCAGACCCATCGCCGATAATATTACATCAAGTAACACAATGCTACTTATTACCATTCCACCACAAGGATTCACTTCGACCCCTTTCAAATCTTACTGTAAATAAAACCATTCTTACATAACCAAGCAATAGTTCAAACTACTATCATACCGACATTCCAAATTCAAAATCTCGACTCCACATAAGGGTATTGCACAGTGGTCTCAACTTTTCATCACCTTATTAAACCAGGTACGACATTCACAATTATTCTCCACTGTGCAACCCGTCTCCACACATAACAACAACATCACAACAGCATGCAATCAACAATTACGTAGAATTAAACATATAAACAACACGCATGCTTTAATACATGTTTTCATATCACATAATATAAAACCTTTCAAATAATTTAATCTGATCAACATGCTCGTAACCAATATCAATTATGAAAACCTTTCGTAAAACCTTTCATTCACACAAAGAAGGTAAGGGAACTCACCTTAGCCTTAGCACTTCGACACGCTCCGGGATACACTTTAGTTCAAACCGAACACCCAAAATGATCGCCACCAAAAATGGTGTTAACTATCTAATTACATCCCTAAAACATTCCCAAATCAGTTCTAAGGCCCCCAAATCGATATTTTAGATACTCTAAACATTAAGAACCAATAATCATCATTTTAAACGACATAAAACCCATCAAATCTATCACTCCAAAGCTCAAAAACTCAATCCATGGAAAAATGAAGATTATCAAACAATTATGATGAAGCTTCTTACTGATTTGAACAAAATTCATAGGGAATCAATCCCAAAATCATTTGCCTTCTTTCTTAGGGATTAAAACTCATCCAACGATAGGATTATCAAATCCCTAGCCATAAACTTGCCTAATCAATAAAGAGAAGAAAAGAAGAAGAAATCAGACTTTGAAGAAGATGACTACAACCATGCTGCAACTCTTTCTTTACATCTCCAATCGAATTTGCAAAAATCGAAAACTTTAAATCAATCCCCCAACAATTCCTTACTTTCATCATAACCTCACTTATTCCAGTATATCAACTTTTATCTTCTCGTACCAAATTATCGAGGATCCCTTATCATTACCTAATCAAAGTTTTAACAAGATCAAGTTCCAACATCCTCCTATGCTTACTACTACCTCAAATTCTAACAAGATTATCGAGAATAACTTAATAGGCACTCCACACACATCTATATCGCCAACACAACTATCAAGCTCTTTTCTAATGCAATTAAGCAACAAAAGAACGAAAACACAATTAATTCGGTTTGCACCGAAGTCAAATAGCACTTTAGCACGTGTAGAGTTTATATAAATATACCTGTCTTCATCTCTATCCATACGTCGAGTTCGACTTGCCACTCTGTTGATTCGACAAGGTTAATATACACGTAAGCACATACCCAATATAACAAGATATTCCGGTTCAACATGTACTTGTAAGTTCCCGCTTACACTGGCCAGGTGTAATTTGAACATACCTTACATGATGTTCCTTCTACCTTTTTATACTTAACATCCCAAGGTTCTAAAATAATAAGGACATCCTACTTCACATGCAGTTTAAGTCTAGGTACGGGTACAAATACCTAAATCCCTTAAACTAGGGCTCTGATACCATTTGTAACGACCCGGTTTCCCAAACATACAACAAATAACATACAACGCATAACTTCATTACATTCATAATAAAAGATACATCACAAACCAAGTACGGTCTCAATAGTCTTGACATTACAAAATATATATAAGCTTCCTAATCACATCCATCAAAAGCTTCCTACACTTCATCCTCTCCTGCCGATCCTTAACCTGGAAAACATAATTTTTGAAAACAAAATGAGGGTTAGACCAAACGGGTCTAGTGAGTTAATCCCGGTCCTTTCCAAAATCATTATAAACCTTTTATGTAAATCCTTTGTATCAAAATAGTTTATATGAAACCTTTCGCCCATACACACATATACCTCTTGTATATAAATACCACATATACCACACGTATATAAATACCAAACAAGACTCGTGCATCGTGCTCCACTCATCCTCATCCTCGTTCCCATGGCCATATTAGTTGGTAGCAAGCCAAATAATAAATCAACGCCGTACAACAACTACGACACACAACGCCGTACAACATCTACGACCAACAACGCCGTACAACATCTACGACCAACAACGCCGTACAACAACTACGACACACACTTCAGCCGGCATAGTTCGGCGTTCTCTCGTGCAGTATAATACTTACATAAATATAACGTCTCATTATATTATATTTAAAAGCATATACTCAATCGTATCTCAATATACGATATACCACACCATCACACATATCCTTTTCATATATATATATAAACACACATATATATATACATATATCACAAATTCTCAATACACACATACTCATATATATATAAACACATATATATGTATATTCCACACATTCTCAATCCACACATGCTCATATATATATATATATAAACACATATATATGTTCCCCAGTTGAAAACGTTTAAAGTAAAACTCACCTGAATGCTTACAATATGCTTCCAAACCTTTCTCCGAGCTATCCGATCCTTTATCCAAAATTCTCAGAATCTGAAACCATTTACATACAAATATCTTCTTACCAACTCATGTATAAGACTTACTAGCAGGTTATGGACTCTAGATACATCTACATAACTTTTATCCTCAAAATTTACCCAAACAGCCAAGTTATCCGGACAACCCAAACAACCCGGACAACACCACTTTTCCGGACAACAAGACTTTTCCGGACAACCTCAGTAATCCGGACAACAAGACTAATCCGGACAACACGATTTATCCGGACAACACAAGGAATCCGGATGCCATCCGGACTCTAAATCACCCGGAAACCCTCAAACAAATCATCCGGACACTATCAATAAACTACCCGGACACCACCCAAGAAGCTACCCGGATACCTTCATATTATCCGGACACCTCTGACTGTATATCCCATTTTCACCCAGAAATCGACTGAATCATTAACAGAAGTGTTTGGGATGTTTCTACTCCGATAGGAACTACTTACTAGCAATTACCAACACAAAATACACAGGGAACATACCTTAAATCATTTCCAAGCAACCCAATTGAAGCCTTAACCCTAGCTTTCTTCTTTTCTCCTTCTTGCTCTCTCAACACACACACACACACTAAACTGAGATCTGGATAATTGTTGTAAATGAAAATATCTGGATATAGCTTAAGGGATAATATCTATCCATACTTACCATATAGACCTTGAACTTCTCAATAATGACCCAAACACCCTTAACTTATAAACTTATCCAAACTTTCCCTAAATAGAAACTTTAAAGTTAAATAAACTTAACGGCATTAGATTTTTAACTAACGGATTTACCCGGGGTATTACAGTATCAGTGTTTTAGTGATTTCGGTGAAGGATTGCTTCGGGGTAGAGTGATACCGATAATGTTATTGAGAGCATACCACCGATATGAGAAATAATTCGGTGAAAGGAAGAGAATCGGTGGTGAGGATCAAAAGGAAGAGCATACCACCGATATAAGAGAATCGGTGGTGAGGATCAATCGGTGGTTGTATATGACCAAGTTGTGAGTTATTTCGGCAGAGGAAGTGCTACTGACAAGATGAAAGATTTCGGTGTAGAAAGAAACAGAAGAAATTGTCCACCGATGAGAGATCGGTGGAGGTTTGGGTGAGAATAGAAGATTGTCCACCGATGTGAGATCGGTGGAGAATAAAACACTCATTTAGTCTTGTAGGTTGCACATTCCAAGTTCACTTATTAGAAAGTTGAACCTGGTTTCATCAAGGGGTTTTGTGAATAAATCAGCAAGTTGCAAATCGGTGGAAATGAAATGCAGTTCAATGTCACCTTTGGAAATGTGGTCCCTGATGAAGTGATACCTAATGTGTCAGGATCGAATCTTAACAAGACTAATAATACCTAGAACTCAGAATTAAAGAATCTGCGGAATAGAACTTTAATTCTCACAATCAATGAACAATATATCAGAAAACACACACAGCTGTTTGTATTCACTAATTCGACTCACAAGCTTACAACCAAACCTCAATCTTGATGAACAAGCTCAATCAAGACGACTTCTACTTCTCTAGAAATAGGGTTCTAAACCTTGAGGTTAATTCTCTCTAAAACAAAACGTATATTGCGTATTTTGTATTGTATCTCAGAATAGCTATCTATCAACATCTATTTATACAAAATAATTACAAGATAACTATCAAAACAAAATTGATCTTCCGAATCTTCTTTAAGTATATCTTCATCCATTCCATCTTTATCTCCAAAATCTTCGCATACCAAACTTATCGCATCAGCAGTATTAACTTCATTCAGCATGAGCAGTACTAATATTTTCCAGCAGCACTAATTCATTCCAGCAGCATTAACTCATTCCAGCAGTACTAACCTTGCTTCAGCAGTATTAATCTATTCCAGCAGCATTAACTTGACTCAGCAGTACTAACCTTGTTCCAGCAGCATTAATGCATCAGCAGTACTAACCTTGTTCCAGCAGCATTAATGCATCAGCAGTACTAACCTTGTTCCAGCAGCATTAATGCATCAGCAGTACTAACAGAGTTCCAGCAGTATTAACTTTGTCTTGCAATAGTAACTATGTTCTGGCAGTACTAACCTTTACTGGCAGTAGTAACTTTGTTCTGGAAGTAGTAATGTTGTTCTGGCAGTATTATCCATACTTAGCAAATCTTCAGTTCCCAACAATCTCCCCCTAACTTGACTTTTAGAAAGAGAAGTCAAGTTCTTCAGATGATGATGCTTCCAAAACTTAATCTTGAACACACAAGTCAGGATTCAATCCCAAACTTTGATTGATGATCCTTCTTACCAGGTATCTTGCCATCTTAGAATCTTTGTTACCCACCAACTTAGCTTTTAGCATTCCATTCAACCTTGTCATGCTGTGCTTGTATATTTTATCCACCAAATAATACTCATGATATGCATTGTCAAGTGTTATGACATACACACCACAGTTTTCAATAAGCATCCAGTTGGTAACAGCTTGAAATTGCCTTTCTGTCAAATACTTAACTGCTTCTGTATTGAACATTAGACACAAGTATTCAAGTACCATTTTGGTGATGGACATTCCATTCTCAGTCAGCAAATTTCCATAAAGCTTCATTCCCACCTTGAACATCTCTTCCAAGTCTGATCTAGAGCACATCCTTGTAAGTCTTCCCCATGTAGAACTGACCTCAAACTTCCCATCTGCTCTTTTTACTCTAATGTACTCCTTTCTCCCATCTTTCAAAGTATCCCAGAAGATGATCTCAGGAGCCATAGAAGCTAATGGTTTAACTTTGATTGGACTAGTATCAACCACAGTAATATACATATCACATTGATCATTTGTATGTGATTGTACATTGCTTGGTTGACCTGATGGAGTGACCACTTCTTCTTCAGCAACTTTATGATCAGCTTTCTCTTTCACAACTTCCTCCTTAGCTTCTTCTACACTGGGTTCCACCCTAGGCTTCTTTACAACTTTCTTCTTTGAAGCTATAGACTTTGTTCTTGGTCTTTTGTTTGACACCATCTTGGTTCTTTTGAGTGATTTAACAGCTTCAGGAATGGTTTCAGCTGTTTCCTTTGTTTCTGCTGCTTCAGGGATGGTTTCTGCTGCCTTATGTTTTTCAGCAACATTAACCATTTCTGTTGCTTGAATGGTTTCTGCTGCTTTTTGACTAGCAGCATTAACCATTTCTGCTGCTCTATCTGTTATTGCTTCTTTTACTATCTTTGATACTGCTGCTTCAATACTATTCTTCACAATCTCAAATACCTCTGCTTCAATCTCAGATTTAGTTACTGTCGATACAGATACTGTTTCCTTCTCACTTTCAGATACTGCTGCATCCACAAGACTCTTAATAATTTCAGCTACTGCTGCTTCAATCTCAGATACTGCAGCATTAACTGTTTCTACTGCTTTTTCTGTGGTTTCTGCTGTTTTCTCACTTTCTGCTTCCTTTGCAACTTCTGCAACCTGCTCAGACTCCCCCTCAACCTTATGCTCATTCCCCCCTCAACCTTTGCATCCTCCATGTTTAGTTCAGTTTCTAACTCCCCCTTTTTGGAAGCATCAGTGGTTGATCTTCTCCTTTTCAGAACATACTGAGCTTTCTTCCTTCTTTGCAGCAGCTTGGTGATCATCTTCTTATTCTTCTCTATCTTGGTGTGTTGATAAAGAACCACCTTCTTAAGCTCATCAATCTCCTTCTGCTGATTCAGGACATCAATGTTGATGTTGGCAATCGTTTCCATCAATTCCTCATAAGTATATCTATCCTCACCTGGTTTAGAAGTGTTTACCTCCCTTTCAGGATCATTGGAAGTTTTAGTAGGTGTCTTTTGCCTAGCAAAAGCACAACCTACTCCCATGGTTTCTTGGCGCCTGGGTCCTCTGAATGTTTTCACATTCTGAGTTGCCGTGGGGAAGGTCTTAGTGATGTTACCACTGTCCTTCTCTTTGCTAGCAGAAGTAGTGGCAGCCTTGCAGCCCACATGCTCATCCTTCTCCTTAGAGAGCACCTTCTTGGGGTTGGGAGACACCCCTGTGGTTACCCTTTTGATATTCTCCATTGGAGAATGCTCCAATAGAGGGCTTGTAGGCTTTGGGCTATTAGGAGATACATCAAGGGAAAGAACCTGTGTACCTTTCTTCTTTCAAACTTCTTGGTGATTTTGGGAGTGGGTCTTAAAAGAATGGACTGTGGGATTTCTTTGGCGATGGAAGGTTGGGATTGGTCATCAGTGGGTGTGTCTAATGGGGGCCTTGACCCTGATGCCATACCTTCAGTGGTGTGGGACACAACCATCATTGTAGAGAACAATGGTGTGTCAACTCCTTCCGAGTCCCTAGGAATTCTTCTCATATTTGAGAAAACCTTCCCTTTAGGGGGTTTTGGCACATATACCTCAGCAGACTGAGGTAAATCCGTCAATTCATGGTTAATTACTTCTTGGACAAACCTGGGATACATGTAAAAGCGCTTTTTGGATTCTAGGTTTGCCACAAGATCATTAAAAATTATGGCTGAAAAATTGAACTTTCTGGCAGTGGCTAAGCAGACCAAGGCATAAGCAATGGTACTGCTAAACTCACTCCGTCCAGTTGTTTTCTTTGAAATACAGTGCATAAGAGTATGAACAAAAAATCGCCATTGGGTGAAAAACTTTGACTTGTAGAATTTAAAAATTCCAATGGGACCTTCATACCCCATTCTTGGTAAGTTCGAGAAAGGTTCATCATTAGAGAGATAGGTTATACCTGAGGCATCATCTAAGTGAAGAGTGATGCGAATAACCTCCTCTGTGACCTTCAAGGGTTTGTCACAAACCCTTGTTCCAATGATTTTCTGCCCATCTTCGAATATAACAGTAGCATTCTCCCAAAATTGCTTTTGATGCTCGATATATATGGTTGGGCACATTGTTAGGGCATGAGAGATGTGTGTGGATTTGAGAAAATCCACAATATCATGAAATCCTGCGGCCTGGTTTGGCTTCTGAAGCATCGCAATCTCATTGTGCTCATCGACAAACTCCATTGTCGTCATTCTTCCTGAGGATTTGGATAGAAAACACAGAGATTCTAGGGAGAAAAGGTTAGAACGAGAGAGAGCAAAAATTTAATGCAAAGAGACGTTATGAACTTTGGCGGGCTGAAAGAGTATTTATAGCAGTACTAGCCCTGATTTTCTTTAAAAGCAGTATTAACGACTTAGCAGTAGTAACGACTGAGCAGTATTAACTGCAAGGCAGTATTAACTACGCAGCAGTATTAACTACACAAGCAGAATTAACTGCTAAGCATTATTAACAACAAAGCAGTATTAACTACACATGCAGTATTAACTACTAAGCAGTATTAACGACAAAGCAGTATTAACTATACATGCAGTATTAACTACTAAGCAGTATTAACTACAAAGCAGTATTAACTACACATGCAGTATTAACTACTAAGCAGTATTAACTACAAAGAAGTATTAACTACACATGCAGTATTAACTACAAAGCAGTATTAACTACAAAGCAGTATTAACTACACATGCAGTATTAACTACAAAGCAGTATTAACTACACATGCAGTATTAACTACTAAGCAGTATTAACTACAAAGCAGTATTAACTACTAAGCAGTATTAACTACAAAGCAGTATTAACTTCATATGCAGTAGAAAATATGTACTAGCAATAGTAACTCTGCACTGGCAGTAGTAATTATACTTACACTTTGCAGCACTTGTCAATCTGAGTCAAACTGAGGTTCTGAGAAAGCTAGTTAGTAACACCAAATATACAAAGAAATACAGGTAGAAAAAATTAAAAATCATGAATTTATTCAAGGTTGATCAAGCCCACACTTGTTACCAAGAAAGTAAATCTACCCACATCAAAAGCTTTTGTGAATAGATCTGCAAACTGGTCATTGGTATGAACTTTAGCAACTTGAATCAATTTCTTTTCATTACAGTCTCTAATAAAGTGATACCTGATCTCTATGTGCTTTGTTTTTGAGTGCTTGACAGGATTGTTAACAATGCTAATGGCACTGTTGTTGTCAATGAAGATTGGAGTGTGAAGAAATGTTACCCCATAGTCCAACATCTGATTCTGAATCCATAACACCTGAGAACAGCAACTTGCAGCAGCTATATACTCAGCTTCTGTTGTAGATAAGGACACTGTGGTTTGTTTCTTACACTGCCATGATACAAGTCTTGCACCCAAAAACTGACATCCACCTGAAGTAGACTTTCTATCCATATTGGCTCCACCCAAGTCACTATCTGAGTATGCAAGTAAATCAAAAGATGATTCATAAGGATACCAGAGACCTAATCTAGTTGCCCTCTTAGGTATCTAAAAATTCTTTTGACTGCATGAAGGTGTGATTGTTTAGGTGTAACCTGAAATCTGGCACAAACACATACTGGAAACATAATGTCTGGTCTAGAGGTTGTGAGATACATGAGTGATCCAATCATAGATCTGTAATGATGGACATCCACATCCTCCCCCTCAAGATCTGCAGTGATCTGTTTGTGTGTCTCCATTGGTGTGCTTGCTGGCTTTGAGTCTGTTAAACCATACTTGTCCAGGATGTCTTTCACATATTTGGATTGGCTTATAAAAATCCCATCTTTCCTCTGTTTCACCTGAAGCCCAAGGAAGAAAGTAAGTTCTCCCATGGAACTCATCTTGAAGCTCTTGTGCATTAACTCTTCAAACTCTTTACACATGTGATCATTTGTGGATCCAAAGATGATGTCATCCACATAGATCTGAACAAGTAGTGTGTCTGTCTCTATCCTCTTAATGAACAAGGTCTTGTCAATGACTCCTCTTTCAAAGTCATTTTTCAAGAGATAGGTAGACAGGGTGTCATACCATGCTCTTGGGGCTTGATGTAAACCATAAAGTGCCTTCTTCAACTTGTACACTCTGTCAGGGTGCAATGGATTCTCAAATCCAGGGGGTTGACAGACATATACCTCTTCATCAATACTTCCATACAGAAAAGAACTTTTTACATCCATTTGGTAGACTTTGAACTTCATGTATGAGGCATAGGCTAGAAATAGCCTAATTGGTTCAATCCTTGCCACTGGAGCAAAGACTTCCTCATAGTCTATACCTTCTTCCTGAGTATACCCTTGAGCAACCAGCCTTGCTTTGTTTCTGATCACAATTCCTCTGTCATCCTTCTTGTTTCTGAAAATCCACTTGGTGCCAATTGCTCTATGACCTTTTGGAAGGTCCACCAAGTCCCAAACATCCTGTAATTTAAACTGTAGCAGCTCCTCTTGCATTGCTTCTATCCAACTTGGATCTTTCATAGCATCATAAGCCTTTTTGGGCTCAATTTGGGATAGAAAGCAAGTAAGTACAGTATTAACTGTATTCTGCTGATCTTGTAGCTCTTGAAGTCTGCTTTGATTCCTAGTCATCATGGGAGAAGCAATATCTCCTATAACCAACTCAGGAGGATGATTTTTCTGAGTTCTTGATGGATGACCCGGTTCCTCAACTAAGTTCCCATCCAGATTTGACTCATTTAAGTCTGGATCTTCTTCAGCTTCTTCAGTCACTTCAGACTCTCTGGAATTTGGACTTGAAGGCTGATTTTCCTCTATTCTTCTCTCTTCTTCATTCTGAATGGGTTCAGCTTCCTTTTCTTGTGCACAGAAGTCAACAGGATCAATGGTAGGGAGTGGAAATATCACAGACTGAATACTGTTATCTGATGGTGGTGCATCCCTTTGTCCTGCATTTACATCACTACTGAAACCCAAAGAATTAGTGAGTGAATCAATGTCAAATAGCCAATCAGGACCTGAACCAATAGGATTTGGTGTGTTCTCATTGCATTTGACATTGTCACTTTCTTCAATTATTAAACACTCTGTAAGCCTTACTCTGAGATGAGTAACCAACAAGAAAGCCATCATCTGCTTTGCTATCAAACTTACCTAGGTGAGATTTGGTATTGAGAATTGTACAAGGACATCCAAATGGTTTGAAAAATCCAATAAATGGTTTCTTTTTCAGAAAAAGCTCATAAGGTGTCTTGTTTTTAGGCTTTATGACCAAAACTCTGTTTTGAACATAACAAGCAGTATTAACTGCTTCTGCCCAAAAAGTAGTGGGTAATTTTGAATCAGCTAACAGAGATCTAGCAGCCTCAATCAGTGTCCTATTCCTTCTCTCAGCAACACCATTCTGTTGTGGAGTCCTAGGAGCACTGTATTGTCTCTCAATTCCTTTTTCCTCACAAAAGGTGTTTGGATCAAAGTTTTTAAATTCAGTCCCATTATCTGATCTAATGACTTTCACTTTTTGATTTGATTGGTTTTCAATTCTAAGAATAAAAGATTTGATCAGTCCACTTGTCTCATCTTTAGTTCTCAGAAAATATACCCAAGTAAACCTAGAGTAATCATCAACAATAACTAAACAGTATGACTTCTTGCCAATGCTCATGACATTTGTAGGGCCAAACAGATCCATATGCAACAACTGAAGAGGATTTGAGATAGTGTTTATCTCTTTGGACTTATGAGAAGTTTTGTGTTGTTTGCCTTTGAGACATGCAACACAATGATCATCACATGAATATACTTTTGATGGTAAACCCCTAACAAGATTATTTTTAACAAGTTTATTCATTGTTTTAAAATTCATGTGACACATCCTTCTGTGCCAAAGTGAAGATTCATCTATTGAAGCTTTTGAAACCAAACAATTTAGAGATGAATCAGATGAAACACTTTCTAAATCTAAACAATACACATTATCTTTTCTAGGAGTTCTCAATAGTATCATGTTTTCATCTACTACTTTGAATCCAGGAGCAAGAATAATGCATTCAGAATCAGTAAATAATATACTATGTTTCTTGTCACAGACCTGTGATACACTTAACAGGTTGTATCTCAATTGCTCAACATAGTAAACATCCTCAAATGTCATCTTACCTTTTGACACATCCCCTTTACCACTTATCTTACCTCCTGCAGGATTATTTCCAAAAGCAACATGTCCTCCATTAATTCTTTTGAAATTCTTGAGGCAGGCCATGTTACCTGTCATGTGCCTGGAGCAACCACTATCAACATGCCAGATGCTCTTCCCCTTGAGTTGTTGGTTGCCCTGCACATCAGATAAATCAGTTAGTTTTTATTGGGAACCCAAGCCGAAGTGGTCTTGGGTCTCCCTTGCTCATCAAAGTACTTGCACTGGGTTTTGATGAGATTTTCAAACTTAGGTACTGCAGAACTGGAGTATTTTGTCAATATGATTGGTCTAGCAGCACAAAAACTAGAAGCAGTATTAACCTTAGAAGAAGTACTAACAGTGTTAGCAGCACTAACACTGCTAGCAGCAGTATTGTTCTTAGAAGAGGTACTAACAGAGTTAGCATCACTAACACTGCTAGCAGCAGTATTTTCTTTAAAAGAAGTACTAACAGTGTTAGCAGCACTAACACTGCTAGCAGCAGTATTGGCAGTAGTATTGCTTCTAGCAGCACTATCCTTGTCAGCAGTACTATCTGAGGTAGCAGTACTAACATTAGTGCTTTTGGGGATCCACATATTGACACATTCCTTTTCAGTCTGTTTTCTCATGTGGCTTTTGGATTTAGCTTGTTTCTTAGCCACATGTTTCCTTACAGGCTTCCTATAACCATTTGATTTTTGAAAAGTTCTTTGAAAATTTATCCTTTGGTTACTAGGATTGAAATAACAGTGTTTGGCAAGATGATTTCAATTTGCCACAAATAAAACAAGGTTTTGGTCTGTTAATCCTTTGCAGATCAACTCCTTGCTTTTGTGCCCACTGGTTATTTCAATTTCTTTGATTTCCCCTCTTGTTATCATGTTTTTGGGGCTTATTCTCTTGAGATTTCTTGCAAGAACAATGTTCACAAGTATTAGAGTTCACAACAGTGGTCTGTGTATAATGAACTTCCTTTCCCTTTCCAGTCCTTTTCATCTCATTGTTCTTAACACATGGACTTACACATTCCTCACCAGATCCTTCTTTTTCAGTCTTATTCTCAACAACTACTTTATCTAATGGATCTACTTCAGTGGCTCCTTCAGGTAAGTCCTTCCTATCCTTGGTTTCTAATAGGTCTGACTTAGGAGGGATGTAGTTGTTGTTGTAGGGAGGGGGTGTGGCATTGTACCCTATGCCTGGTTTCAACTTACTATGGATTTGAGAGTTGATTATGTTGTCCATGACTTTAGAGGCACAATTAAACTTTTCTATATCAAGTTTAACTTTCTCAAGCTCTCCTTTTAGTTTCTCACACTCTTCCCTAGATTCTCTATAAGCTGGAACTCTAGACCATCTTTTTCCCATTTCCAGTAGTTTGTATCATAGGAGTGTTGAAGTTCATTGGCTTGAAAAGCCCTAATCTGTTCTTCAAACTTCTCAACAATTACTACATAGTCTTTTCTGTCCTTTTCTAATCTCTTAAGGTCATCACACATTCCCGATTGTGATCTCTATACCTTTTAACAGTGTCTATACAAGCTTGAGTACAGAGATTAGATTTTACCTCAGTGGGAATATCTGAAACTTCAGCCATAAGTGCCTGATTTTGGATGGCCTCTTCTGCTTGATCACTCCAATCAAATCTCATTCCTTGTTGTGAGACAAGAGCTTGAATAGAGTTTATGTTTTGATTGGAGCTTCCAGCCTGAGTTTGTTGATGGCTGTTGTGAGATGTTCCACCTCTGCATTCCCTGGCAAAGTGTCCCATCTTGTGACACTTGTAGCATTCAACTTTGGACTTGTCAAATCCAGCACCATCTTCTCTTCTTTGGGAAAAGTTGTTTCTCCCTGTCCTCTTTATGAATCTCTTCACCCTCATAGACAGCATAGCCATCTGCCACTTGATATCCATCTCTTCAAGATCATCAGCATTAATCTGTTCTAAGTCATCATTAATCAATGAGGAATTAACATGACTAGAAAAGAAGGCTTCTAGTACTGAATCATTGGTCTTTTCCTGATTGACTCCTCCAGCAGCACTAACTGATTCAGGGTTAGCAGTAGAATCAGGTGATGCTGAAAGGAGTGCAGCATTATGTATATATCCAGATGGCTTCTTTTTGGCTTCAACCTCTGCTTCAAAGACTCTAAGATCATTGTAAAGATCATCAAGCTCTTTATCTTCCAATTGGTCATTCTGTCTGAAGGACACAGTATACATTGTCCACTCTTCACCTAATGATCTTAAGAACTTTCTGTGAACATCATCAGCCTCCATCTTGACTCCTACTGTGGCCAATTCTCCAATCAGCTTATTAAATCTATCAAAATTTTGAGTCATAGACTCATTCTTAGTAGAAGTAAAGTTTTCATACTGCTGCTTGAGAATTGCCTTCTGATTCCTCTTGGTGCTTTTGGTGCCAGTGAATCTCTTTTCCAATGCATTCCACAGAATCTGAGCATCAGTGCAGTGATGAAATTGATGCTGATATTCATTGGGGATAGCCAAAAGCAGAGTGCTTAAGGCCTTCATCTCTATTTGTCTGACTTTTCTCTCTGCATCAGTCTTTGGAGGAGGTCTTTTGCCTTCTGGTCCAATTCTTCCTTCAGCACATGGACCATTCTCTATGATATCCCAGATGGAATAATCAGTAAGCAGAATATACTGCTTGATTCTAATTTTCCACATGTCAAACTCATTGGGTCTGAGCATGGGAACCTTAGAAACAAGAGTACTGTTTGATTCAATAGAATTGTCCATAATGATTGTAGAATTCTAAGAAACACAGGCTCTGATACCACTTGTCAGGATCGAATCTTAACAAGACTAATAATACCTAGAACTCAGAATTAAAGAATCTGCGGAATAGAACTTTAATTCTCACAATCAATGAACAATATATCAGAAAACACACACAGCTGTTTGTATTCACTAATTCGACTCACAAGCTTACAACCAAACCTCAATCTTGATGAACAGGCTCAATCAAGACGACTTCTACTTCTCTAGAAATAGGGTTCTAAACCTTGAGGTTAATTCTCTCTAAAACAAAACGTATATTGCGTATTTTGTATTGTATCTCAGAATAGCTATCTATCAACATCTATTTATACAAAATAATTACAAGATAACTATCAAAACAAAATTGATCTTCTGAATCTTCTTTAAGTATATCTTCCTCCATTCCATCTTTATCTCCAAAATCTTCGCATACCAAACTTATCGCATCAGCAGTATTAACTTCATTCAGCATGAGCAGTACTAATATTTTCCAGCAGCACTAATTCATTCCAGCAGCATTAACTCATTCCAGCAGTACTAACCTTGCTTCAGCAGTATTAATCTATTCCAGCAGCCTTAACTTGACTCAGCAGTACTAACCTTGTTCCAGCAGCATTAATGCATCAGCAGTACTAACCTTGTTCCAGCAGCATTAATGCATCAGCAGTACTAACAGAGTTCCAGCAGTATTAACTTTGTCTTGCAGTAGTAACTATGTTCTGGCAGTACTAACCTTTACTGGCAGTAGTAACTTTGTTCTGGAAGTAGTAATGTTGTTCTGGCAGTATTATCCATACTTAGCAAATCTTCAGTTCCCAACATAATGTCTATGTGTTTGGATCTGGAGTGAAGAACAGGGTTGTTTGCAATAGCTATTGCACTGGAATTGTCACGCAGAATGGGAACTTTTGAAAAGAATTGATTGTAGTCCCTTAGTTGATTTTTCATCCACAGGATTTGGGCACTGCAACTTCCAGTAGCAATATATTCAGCCTCAGTAGTTGATGTTGAGACTGAATTATGTTTCTTGCTGGACCAGCTTACTAATTTTCCACCAAGAAGTTGGCAGCTGCCTGTGGTACTTTTTCTATCAATCTGAGAACCTGCAAAATCTGAATCTGAGTACCCAATTAGTTCAAAACCGGAGTCTTTGGGATACCAAAGACCCAGGTGCAAAGTACCCTTGAGATACCGAAAAATCCGTTTTACAGCCTTCAAATGTGATACTTTTGGATTGGCTTGATAACGGGCACATAGACAAGTCGCAAACATAATATCCGGTCTGCTAGCAGTTAAGTACAGAAGAGAACCAATCATTCCTCGAAAAAGGGTAACGTCCACAGATTCACCTTTAAGATCAGCATTGAGTTTCAAAGGTGGTGCCATGGGAGTTTTCATAGGAGAGCTATCTGAAAAGTTAAATTTCTTCAGAAGGTCACGAATGTATTTACTTTGGTTTATAAATATCCCTTCTGGAGATTGTTTGACCTGAAGGCCCAAAAAGAATGTAAGCTCTCCCATCATACTCATCTCATATTCACTCATCATGAGAGAGGCAAACTCATCACAAAGTGATTCATCAGTGGCACCAAAGATGATGTCATCAACATAGATTTGGACAAGAATAATATTACCTGAGGTTTCCTTGATGAAGAGAGTGTTGTCAATTTTACCTCTGGAATATCCATTCTTTAGAAGAAAGTTGGCGAGAGTGTCATACCAAGCACGTGGAGCTTGCTTGAGACCATAAAGAGCTTTGTCAAGTCTGTAAACATAGTTTGGATGAGTTGGGTCTTCAAAGCCAGGAGGTTGTTTCACATAGACTTCCTCTGTAAGTTCCCCATTGAGGAAGGCACTTTTGACATCCATTTGAAAGACTCTGAAATTTCGATAGGCAGCATGAGCTAGAAAGATTCTTATTGCTTCAAGTCTTGCAACAGGGGCAAAAGTTTCATCATAATCAATGCCTTCTTCCTGTCTGTATCCTTGAGCAACCAGTCTTGCCTTGTTTCTGATAACTGTACCGTCTTCATCCATTTTGTTTCTGAAGATCCATTTGGTTCCAATGATTGTCTTCTTTTGGGGTCTGGGAACCAATCTCCAAACTTTGTTTCTCTCAAATTGAGAAAGCTCTTCTTGCATGGGAGTGATCCAACAGGGATATGAGAGAGCCTCATCAATCTTTTTGGGTTCAATAAGAGAGAGAAAATTTACATAGAGACAAATATTTCCAACTCCTCTACGTGTTTGAACACCTGCTTGTTGATCACCGATGATTTGGTCAATGGGATGATCTTTGGTCCATTTTGTGGCTGGGGGCAAAGGTGGTGGATTATTTTGAGTGAGATGAATCGAAGTAGTGGGATCAGTGGTTCGGTGGAGGGCTGGATTTTCGGTGGTAGGGGTAGGATCGGTAGAGGGATGTGTGATGGTTGAAGAGGGAATTTCGGTGGGAGAGAGCATTTCGGTGGGATGGTCAAATTCGGTGGGAGTTATGAGTGGTGACCCAGTATGGTTACTTGATGGGGAAGGATTTGAGGGAATGGAAGATGTATCGGTGGAGTTGACTATGGGAACATCGCCTATGCATGAGGAGATCCATCTGTGCAATTCGTCATCATCATTTGAAAGAGATGATGATCTTAGATCATAAAATTTGACATGAATGGACTCATCAATGCATTTTATCCTGAGATTATACACACGATATGCTTTGGAAGATAAGGAGTATCCAACAAAGATTCCTTCATCAGCTTTGGGATCAAACTTCCCAAGATTGTCACGATCATTTAGGATAAAACACATACAGCCAAAGACATGAAGAAAACCAATATTTGGTTTTCTGCCATGGAAAACTTCATAGGGGGTTTTATCATGTCTTTTGGATAACACCGACCTATTTTGGGTAAAGCAGGCAGTATTAACAGCTTCAGCCCAAAAATAGGTAGGAAGGTTTGATTCACTTAGCATGGATCTAGCAGCCTCACATAGAGTTTTGTTTTTCCTTTCCACCACTCCATTTTGCTGAGGAGTCCGGACTGCAGAGAAGTTTTGAGAAATTCCTTTCTCAGTGAAGAAGTCTTCAAGAGCACTGTTTCTGAATTCAGTGCCATTATCACTTCTTACGGAACGAACAAGTTGACCATTCAGAACTTCATTTTTCTTGACAAAGTTGATGATTTCTTCAGTTGCATCACTTTTATACCTGAGAAAAGAGACCCAAGTATATCTAGTAAATTCATCAACAATAACAAGAATGTACCTTTTGCCACCAAGACTAGGAGTGCTGACTGGTCCACATAGATCCATGTGCAACATCTGAAGAGGAAGAGTAACGGAAGAGCATTGCTTGGTCTTGAAAGAAGTTTTGGTAAGCTTCCCTTTTTCACAGGCATCACATAGCTTCTCCTTGACAAAATTTAACTTTGGGATACCCGTCACCTTTGGAAATGTGATCCCTGATGAAGTGATACCTAATGTCTATGTGTTTGGATCTGGAGTGAAGAACAGGGCTGTTTGCAATAGCTATTGCACTGGAATCGTCACACAGAATGGGAACTTTTGAAAAGAATTGATTGTAGTCCCTTAGTTGATTTTTCATCCACAGGATTTGGGCACTGCAACTTCCAGCAGCAATATATTCAGCCTCAGCAGTTGATGTTGAGACTGAATTATGTTTCTTGCTGGACCAGCTTACTAATTTTCCACCAAGAAGTTGGCAGCTACCTGTGGTACTTTTTCTATCAATCTGAGAACCTGCAAAATCTGAATCTGCGTACCCAATTAGTTCAAAACCGGAGTCTTTGGGATACCAAAGACCCAGGTGCAAAGTACCCTTGAGATACCGAAAAATCCGTTTTACAGCCTTCACATGTGATACTTTTGGATTGGCTTGATAACGGGCACATAGACAAGTAGCAAACATAATATCCGGTCTGCTAGCAGTTAAGTACAGAAGAGAACCAATCATTCCTCGAAAAAGGGTAACGTCCACAGATTCACCTTTAAGATCAGCATTGAGTTTCAAAGGTGGTACCATGGGAGTTTTCATAGGAGAGTTATCTGAAAAGTTAAATTTCTTCAGAAGGTCACGAATGTATTTACTTTGGTTTATAAATATCCCTTCTGAAGATTGTTTGACCTGAAGGCCCAAAAAGAATGTAAGCTCTCCCATCATACTCATCTCATATTCACTCATCATGAGAGAGGCAAACTCATCACAAAGTGATTCATCAGTGGCACCAAAGATGATGTCATCAACATAGATTTGGACAAGAATAATATTACCTGAGGTTTCCTTGATGAAGAGAGTGTTGTCAATTTTACCTCTGGAATATCCATTCTTTAGAAGAAAGTTGGCGAGAGTGTCATACCAAGCACGTGGAGCTTGCTTGAGACCATAAAGAGCTTTGTCAAGTCTGTACACATAGTTTGGATGAGTTGGGTCTTCAAAGCCAGAAGGTTGTTTCACATAGACTTCCTCTGCAAGTTCCCCATTGAGGAAGGCACTTTTGACATCCATTTAAAAGACTCTGAAATTTCGATAGGCAGCATGAGCTAGAAAGATTCTTATTGCTTCAAATCTTGCAACAGGGGCAAAAGTTTCATCATAATCAATGCCTTCTTCCTGTCTGTATCCTTGAGCAACCAGTCTTGCCTTGTTTCTGATAACTGTACCGTCTTCATCCATTTTGTTTCTGAAGATCCATTTGGTTCCAATGATTGTCTTCTTTCGGGGTCTGGGAACCAATCTCCAAACTTTGTTTCTCTCAAATTGAGAAAGCTCTTCTTGCATGGCAGTGATCCAATAGGGATCTGAGAGAGCTTCATCAATCTTTTTGGGTTCAGTAAGAGAGAGAAAATTTACATAGAGACAAATATTTCCAACTCCTCTACGTGTTTGAACACCTGCTTGTTGATCACCGATGATTTGGTCAATGGGATGATCTTTGGTCCATTTTGTGGCTGGGGGCAAAGGTGGTGGATTATTTTGAGTGAGATGAATCGAAGTAGTGGGATCAGTGGTTCGGTGGAGGGCTGGATTTTCGGTGGTAGGGGTAGGATCGGTAGAGGGATGTGTGATGGTTGAAGATGGAATTTCGGTGGGAGAGAGCATTTCGGTGGGATGGTCAAATTCGGTGGGAGTTATGAGTGGTGACCCAGTCTGCTACTTGATGGGGAAGGATTTGAGGGAATGGAAGATGTATCGGTGGAGTTGACTATGGGAACATCACCTATGCATGAGGAGATCCATCTGTGCAATTCGTCATCATCATTTGAAAGAGATGATGATCTTAGATCATCAAATTTGACAAGAATGGACTCATCAATGCATTTTCTCCTGAGATTATACACACGATATGCTTTGGAAGATAAGGAGTATCCAACAAAGATTCCTTCATCAGCTTTGGGATCAAACTTCCCAAGATTGTCACGATCATTTAGGATAAAACACATACAGCCAAAGACATGAAGAAAACCAATATTTGGTTTTCTGCCATGGAAAACTTCATAGGGGGTTTTATCATGTCTTTTGGATAACACCGACCTATTTTGGGTAAAGCAGGCAGTATTAACAGCTTCAGCCCAAAAATAGGTAGGAAGGTTTGATTCACTTAGCATGGATCTAGCAGCCTCACATAGAGTTCTGTTTTTCCTTTCCACCACTCCATTTTGCTGAGGAGTCCGGACTGCAGAGAAGTTTTGAGAAATTCCTTTCTCAGTGAAGAAGTCTTCAAGAGCATTGTTTCTGAATTCAGTGCCATTATCACTTCTTACGGAACGAACAAGTTGACCATTCAGAACTTCATTTTTCTTGACAAAGTTGATGATTTCTTCAGTTGCATCACTTTTATACCTGAGAAAAGAGACCCAAGTATATCTAGTAAATTCATCAACAATAACAAGAATGTACCTTTTGCCACCAAGACTAGGAGTGCTGACTGGTCCACATAGATCCATGTGCAGCATCTGAAGAGGAAGAGTAACGGAAGAGCATTGCTTGGTCTTGAAAGAAGTTTTGGTAAGCTTCCCTTTTTCACAGGCATCACATAGCTTCTCCTTGACAAAATTTAACTTTGGCATACCCGTCACCAGCTCTTTGTTGGAGATTTTATGAAGGGTTTTGAAATTTAGATGAGAGAGACGTTTATGCCACAACCAGTTCCTTTTGGATGTGTCATCTGACACAAAGCAAATATTGGATGAATTGTTTCTTAGTCCCATATCAATGACATAAACATTTTCCATCCTTTTTTCAGATAACACCACTTTGAAATTCTTGTCCACAACAGTACAGATACAAAGTTCAAAGATAACTTTATATCCAAGATCACACAGTTGGCTAATGCTTAGAAGATTATGCATGAGGCCTTCAACAAATGCCACTTTATTGAATGTGACAGATCCATTGGTGAGAGTTCCATAACCTTTGTTGTAGCCTTTAGCATTATCACCAAAAGTTACAGATGGACCTCTTCCAGACACATAGTTAACTAGTAGAGATTTATTTCCTGTCATGTGACGTGAGCACCCACTATCCAGATACCATATTTGATGGTGCTCAAAAACCTGCATGCACAAACAGATTAGTTCTTTGGTACCCATTTAGAGATGGGTTCTTTTGGGTTAGAAGAGGATGAGTCCTTAAGTTTGGTTATGTCCATTCTTTCTTTTGGACAATCTTTGGCAAGATGAAAAGTGTCCCCACAGTTATAGCATTTTCTGTAGATGAAAGTCTTTTTAGGCTCTTAAACCTTTTCTTTTCCTTTTCCTAAGGCATTTAGCTGAATGGCTCTAGGACAAAAGGTCTTTTTCGGTTTTAGCAGTATTTCCTTTTCTTTTCCCTTTTCTAAGACATTAATTTGAATTGCTTTAGGACCCAAAGATGAGATGTGAGGAGGAAAGCTTAAAATTCCATTTCCAGAGGTGATAGCAAATTTGGAAATACTTTTAGAAGTATTATTGAAATGTTCTTTTCCAAGATCTGAGGACTTTCTGAAAGAAGAGACATCGGTGTCATGAGTTCTTTTGAGAAACTTGGTCTTTGTAGAGTTGGAGGAAGAAGCTTCATCAATAGTTAACACCTTTAGAAGATCATGGATGGGTTTTGAAAGATCATTGGAATCTTGTTTCTCAGTGGACTGAATTGAAGAAGATTCTTTTGCTTTTATGAACATTCCATATTTTAAAGCTTCACCTAGATCAAGAGAGTTTAAGGAGACAGAGTCACAAGATCTAGACTCTGAAGCATCATCCCATACATTTGAGAAAGGAGTGAGTGCATAAGATGAAGTTTTGGGAGAGTCTTTTCCAAATCCTAGCCCAAATTTGCTATTGCCACCGATTTGGTCCTGAAAAATTTGCTCAAGATTTTTTGAAGAAGTTGTCCACTTTCTGACAACCTCTTGTTCTCTTTTTAGTTTCTTGAAAAGTTTATTTTTCTCTTTGGAAATCATGTGATTTATGGTTTTCAGATCCTCAAGCTCAACTTTGATTTCCTCAAACTTTTCAAGTTTAGACATGCAGATTTCAAGTTGAGAAGTGAGATTTTTAACCTGAACAGATTTCCTTTTCTTACCATCCTTAACAGAGTGAAAGTCTTTAGTTAAAGATTCATAAGCATCTATCTTTTCCCTATCTGACATATCATTAAAGGGATGTACCTGAGCATATGATGTCGATCACCCAGACGACACAAGAGCCATTGGAGAGGTAGCTTTTTCTGAATCTTCCACATCTTCTGAGATGGCCATAAAGCATTTGTTGGGAGAGTTGTTGTCACTGTCAGAGGTCTCTTCTTCCCAATCATGAATTTCGGCCATGAGACCCTTTCCTTTTCTAAGGAGACCCTCATTTCTCTCTTTTTCTTTCTTGTACTTGGCTTTGTATTTCTCAGCCCTTTCTTGATGATCTTTGGTTGAAGACTGAGTTTCTTTCTTGGAAAGGTTTGATTTGAAAGAGATATTTTTGGGTTTTTCATAATTTGAGGAAAACTTGTTTGAAGATGAATTTCTAGAGTTCATCACACGCTTACTTCTGCACTCAGCTGCAAAGTGACCTTTCTTTCCACAATTAAAACATTCTTCATTTGTCTTATCAGTTGAGGAAACTTTTGTAGAAGAGAAGGGTTTTCTGAAAGATTTGGATTTGTTCGAGAAATGAGATATGTTTTTAAAACCAGCTAACATAGCAATTTCATCAGACAGCTGCTTAACCGAGATTTCTTCACCTTCATCATCGGCATCACTTAGATATGCCTCCGATTGGTGAGAATAGTTGCTTTGGGTTTCATTGTCAGAATCTGATGAAGGATAGGTGATTCTTGGAACATTTTGAGATTTTCTGGAGTTTTCACTGACAAGAGCAATAGAGGTGCCCTTTATCTCTTTGATGAAAGTTTTCCTTTGTAACTTGGTTTGTTCAAAGTTGAAGAGAGTTCCATATAAGACAGTTAGAGGCATGTACTCAAGGTCCTTGGAAGTTTTGATACAAGTGCATATGTTCTCCCTAAAATCAGGGAGACAATCCATGAACTTGTTTAGAACTTCCTCGTTATCATAGATTTTGCCTAATAACTTCATATCATTTAGAAGAGAGTTAAAACGATTATAGTAGCTAGGAAGAGATTCACCTTTTTCATGAGTGAAGAGTTCATATTTTCTTATGAGAGAAATCTTTTTGCATTTCTTCACTTCCTCTGTACCTTCGTACAGAACACACAGTGTGGTCCACATCTCTTTAGTAGTTTCAAAGTTAACTAGAGAATGATAGACTTCATCAGAAGTGAGAGAGCAATGATAGATCTAAGCTTTGAATCAAGAGTGACTAGGCGTTTTTCTTCATCAGTATATTCCTTAGGATTTTTTAGAATACAACGTCCAGTACCCTTTGCTTTCTCTTTGTCGGAAGGCTCAGAAGTGTCGGAGTCACTAGAGTCCTCCTTGTCAGTTGTTTCCTTACCAGGCCTCTGCGTTTCATAGCGAGCCCAGACACGAGGGATAATGGGTCCCTCTTTGAGAATGGTTGGATATCTAGTATCCACTCCTTCCATGAATAGCATCATACGGCTTTTCTAAAGAGAAAAGTTGTTGGGGTTAAACTTAGGAGGTTTGTTAATGGAACCATTTTCAGAAAAGTTGTTTTGAAAAGCATTTTCAACAGTTGAAGAAGAGGAGGTAGCCATTGCAGATCAAGTTTATGAGTTAAACTTTCTGCTCAGATACCACTTGTAGAAGGGGGGGTTGAATACAATACACAAAATTTTCACAATTTTAATTCTATTATTGAAAATCTTTCAACAAGAATTACACATAGAAAACTTAAGATTGTTGCGGAAAAGAACAGATAAACTATTCTAACAATCTTGCACAAAGTATACTAACAACAACAGCTAAGAACACTTAGAACAAAGCTATCAAGTTTTAGAGTTGTATGGAAATTTCTTGCACTGAGAGAGATATCCAGAAAGCGTGATTTGCATGGAGGAGTCTTCTTCCTTTTATAGTGAAGGTAAGGTACTGAGCATTAAATGCTTAGTACGAATATCCTTCAGTTACTTGTAACATACCAAAGGACTTCTGAAAAGTACCAGTGGACTTCTAAAAAGCTGATAAGTCACCATCACCTTTTTCTTGAAACAAGGAATAGAAGCCATGCTGAAAGGACATCTTCTAAAAAGATAAAAAGACAAAAGGTTACTTTTGCCTGTAAGCAGATTTTGTCCCGAACTAAATGATCTTCTTGATGAGTATTCCAAGACAATATCACCGAAGGAATTCCACCGATAATATAGTCAAGATTTTAAGAACCATCTGTAAGGAAAACCATTTTCACAAAGATCCCACCGATTTAAGAATCTCATCGGTGGGATGATGTCTACCGATTTGCGAGGGCAAATTCGGTGAACGATGTCCACCGATTTTTGATGTCTTCATCGGTGGAGAGGAGGTCCACCGAATTGTGAGGACAAGTTCGGTGGAACGATGTCCACCGAATTTTGATGTCTTCATCGGTGGAGAGGAGGTCCACCGAATTGTGAGGACAAATTCGGTGGACAATGATTTGTTGTGTTTGTTGAGAAGAGTCTTCTATTTTCCACAAGTAGAGAGTCTTCAAGCTTGTTTTCGGTTGATCTTCGACTTCACCGAACAATTGCTATTTTGTACAAGTCATTCAAAGAACCAAACTAAAATATTCTAAGTAGGATTTTAGGGAAAACATCGGTGAGTCAATTTCAAATCTTTGGTGACCCAACAGGTATCTCACAATCATACCTAGTTCACTTAAACTACAGCTCTGATACCAAACTGAAACGTCCAAAAACCACAACAAATTTAAACCTCAAAACTTATCAGAGTTTACCACAACATCTTCCAAACTTATATACATAAAGGGAGAATTAGTTACGAAGGTTCACATATACAACTGAACCATCAAAACAACCTACTAATCTAATCCTTAACACTAAGATCAGATTATACGGGTTGTCTAAGCGATTCCTTCAAAACATCTTCGTATACACTAACTTCTCCATCACTCTTCCAAAAACATAACTTGGATGTCCCTCTTCACTCATCCCTTTGTAACCTTCCCCGAGCTAGTACCTGGTAAGAAAATTTAATTTGAAAAGATTAGGATTACGCTGATAGGTTACGGTTTACACCCCCCCCCTTGACTACCCGCAAGTGTACGGTGTCGTCTCAAGTAATATGTACGTAAGTACGAGTATCGAATCCACAGGAACTTGGTGTTAAGTACCGCAATGACTGTAAAAACTATTAACTGAACGATTGGAAATTGGTTTGGTTGGATTTCTGAAATATTAAATTAACTAAAGCACACGGGAACGTTGGAATGGATGAGAGATTTGGAAAAGTTAAGAGGGAGATTGAAGGGCTGGAATCCGAATGGTTTATTCAACTAGAATTCATAGTGATTTATGATTAGTTTTAATTATTAATGACTTGCAAAAATCCGATCTCATTGTACTCTTCCAAGCTACAGCAAGAATTTATTCAATTGAGCTTGTTCATCTTTCGATCTCACAAATCGATTGAATAAATGGACAGATTTAGAACACAACACCGAGTGAATTTTTATATCTCTATTCAAATTCTCTCGGTGGCAAATGAACCCAATCTTAATCTCGAGACTTCTCTCAAACATACTCAAGAATGATGAAATCATTTAACAAGTGATCAATTCATTAAATGCGTTAAGTACGAGTTCAAAAACGTCATCCATCTATTAATACCAAAACATAAATCATCCAAATCTACATCGATAACCCAAACATCATCCAACCCCCCAACATGTAGTTTAGCTCATGTTGGGGGGTGCAAAAGAAATTGAAAGGTAAAGAAAAGCTTCAAAGAATTCATGGTCCGAAAGGTATAGAGATAATGATAAATAACTCCCTGGGAAGAATCCCCCGTTGATCTCACGTGCTCAATCGTCTTTGATTTCTCTTCACAATCTGTTTCCCTCGTGTTCACCTTCTCGAAGATCTCTGTTTCTCCTCCAAAAATCGCCCCTTGGCTAGCCGTCGTCGTCCGTGTGTCAAAAAGTGCCAAACCCTACTAAAAGAAAGAGTTTTAAAGAACTGGGCGTCGGGGCCAGCACCAGCGCGGATGGACTGGCGCCATGACTGGCGCCAACTTATGTTTAGATTCTTGGCGCGGATGGCGGCGCCAAGACTGGCGCCGGCTTCTGTTTCTCATTTCCTCAATTTTTCTCGTTTTCCTCTCCGGAACTCGAATCTGTTGCTCTTCTGGACAATAATGCTTAAACCTGTACTTTCTCACCAAAAACCCGTCAAATACCCGTATTTCACTTGAAGACACGCGTAAACCACCCAGTTTAGGATTAAAAATAATGTCGAAAATCGACATTATCAACAACCCCAAACCGAGCGTTGCTTGTCCTCAAGCAAAATAGCGATAGAAAATTTAAAAACCAGGGTTATAACAAAATTCGCACACATGTGAAGTCAGTGGTGTCATTATGGATCTTTACACATCTTATTCAACAAAAGGGATTAACAGATTAATCAGAATCCTTTACCGATACACCCTAGTTTGCAAAAGTCGAAACTCTTACTCTTTGAGAATAGAACTGGTCGGGACCACACTACATCAAATTCCACCTAAAGTCATGCATGATCAGGGAGGATTTCGCCTCGACCCTACCTCGTCGGACTCTCAATTCACTCGAACCCTAGGTTGTCTCACGTGTTGTCGTGCAATTGGAAGTTATGTGCAAGAATACTCAATTAATAGCATGAACAACGTAACAAGAAAACGCACCAATGTCCAAATAAATGATCTCGGATGGAACCAACTAACAAGACTAAGGCTATCAGTGTCACTTTCATCTATCCTCATACTTTCCAAAAGATCAATCAGGTCTTTACAAGGGTTGCAATGGGGCTAGGCTATGGGCTAAGAAACGAAAGGTAATTAGGATCAAAAGTCCTCACAGCACCGGTGTACGATAAATGGTTCCCCTTCCCTTTTTTTTCTTTTGCCTTTTTCAACATATTTGCATCCCATTTCCCTTGATTGAGTATGTCACCCTGATTTTCTTCTACACCATCGAGCTCCCAAATTATTTTATTTTTCGCCAGTGAGTTGGCCAATTGGCCTTATTTCTTTTTCACTGTTTTTTTAATGCCCTTTTTGCATGACCCTTTTTGGTCATATCACTCTTTCTGTGCTTCTTTCTGATTTACATCTCTTTATTTCCCCCCTTTTTCGTGCAATGTCCCCTCCCACCTCTCGTAACCGGTACTTGTTTGGACCACGTAGGCTATTAATAAGGCTAAGGGTTTAATATGGGGTTCAGAATCGACAAAATCAGTGTTTGGCTGCAAAAATTGGCTAGGGATCGCTCAAAAAAGAAGGGTGTGCAAGATAAAACACTCTATACTCACATTGCCTGAAATCATTTCTCAAGGTCAATACTCAGATAAGATTCTAATGACACTAGATATCCTTATGGACGTCTTTGCTGATTGGTGCAAGTCTATAGTGAGATCAACTATAGTCACGACAAAAATTTAGTGAGGTGTGTATCGAGTTTATGTATTTCCTCTCAGAATCGACGCTTGAATGGCTCAATACCTCACTATTGGGTGGTCTCCACTAATGTCCCCAATGCATACACTTTTTCAGGTCTCATTTGATGCTATATTATCCCCTACAGTTCATTCCTAAAAAAAACAGAGTTCTACTTACTACTAACGGTGAATCAGAAAAAAATTCAATCATAATGATCATAATATCGTTCCTTGCCTAAGACATAATAAAGATCATCAGAATGATACCATGACTTCATCGCTACCCCAAACCAAAATACACATTGTCCCCAATGTGCATATATCGCTATTACAGTCCTCCAAAAATATTGTGTGCGAATTAATTACAGTCATCCGAAATGAAATTATGCAATTTAAGTACAGTCATCCCAAATAAAAATCAGAGCAAAACAGATCAAAAAGGGAACAGGAAAACAAACCGGCTTCATTCCTCTCGATTCCAGCGCCTGCCACCACCCGGTCGCTGTCTCCTCACTCTTCGTGCCGGTGGTGGGTTTGATGGTCCTGCGCCATCATGGGCCTCTTCCTCTTGATCTGGCACACCCAAATACCTGAACCCCTTTTGCATTATTATTGTTGTTCGTAGATCCCTTTCCACTACATCCAAACGCTCGTGAATCCGCCGGTTGCCCTCAGGCTGATTCCCTTCATCCGCAGTTGGATCATAATTGACGTCGTCGGCGTCCACAGCATCTACATCGCTGGTTATCTCCATTTCCTCATCTGCGGCTGTGTTCCGCGCAGAAGCGGCGCCTATCATATGTAACACAATGATATGCCCAACATCAAGTGGCATGTTGTTTTGGATGCAGAATAAGATGCGGGCCACATAGGGATCAGCGTTTGTGTAATGTGTGGAAGGAGCCAATCTCCCCTTTATGAATCGCAGCCATACTCCGATCTCGGGTCAGAGTTCGCTTTTCTTTATTTCATCCTCCTTTACCACCCAACGCTCACGGCCACTCCGTCGCAGTGCTGCAGCAATGATAGGACTATGAGTCTCTTCCTGTCCCACACCCTGGATGGGTGGTATGCCAAAGGTTGCGTCCAGGTCTTGGTAACGTGGTACTTGATAGTGACGACAAATGTCATCGAAAGTGATTCGCATTGTCACCCCCCGAACGACGACTGTGTGGTGTTCCCCAAAGGCGGGTGGCACCATGGATGCATAGAATTCTAGTACAAGTTCTGGATCGAACGGCTCAGGTGCCCTCACATAATTGGTCCATCCCCGCTGCTCCGCTATTTCTCGTACCCTTTGGTTCGGCATATCATCTATCTTCATCCCCCGTTCGGGATGAATTGTCCTTTCTGCAAAATTCACGAGACGCTCGTTGAAGTTCCTATGAGGTGCCCGTGCTAATGCCGCTCGTTCCGCTGGGGACAGCTGATAGTAGTGGAACCACCTGCCGGGAGCATCTGGTCTCGTACGCACCATGGTTCTGCAAACAGATGTTGAGTTAATTAGTAATGCATACTTAGTAGGGCCACCCCAAACCTAGTCCAAGACTAGGTTTGTTGCATAACTCAGATTTTCAATTTAAGCACAAGAACCATACCCCAAACCTTGGTAAAACCAAGGTTTGCAATGGGGTGCTGTGTGGAAAAGAAATCAAAAGTGGACACCCCAAACCTAAGTGAAACTTAGGTTTGTGTAGTCTCTTATATCTAACGAAGCACATACCCACACACCTTCACAATATGTCACCAAAATTCTGCCCTAGCACATGGAGATTCATAAAATTTCAGCAGCTTAATCATTAAGCAGAATCAATAAGCACTGCTTCCCACAATTCATATAGTATAAACAATAAGTAGTGAAATTCATGGATGTTCATCTCCCCCATCACAACCTAGCATACTCAACAAATAGGAATAAACAAGCTCTTAACAAGCACAAAATCATCAACAAGTGGTGAGCCCAACTGAACTAGCATGAATCCCAAAACAAATTAAGCCCTAAGTGAAAAACAAACTATGGACTAGTCATAGCAAAATGTTCTCATGGCATCAATCATCACTTGCTCATGTATACCCATTTGAAGATGAAGAACAATAAGGGAGCAACATCATACCTTCGATTTTGAACCAAACATTCCCAACAAAGTGAAATTAGGGGTTAGAGAGTGTACCTTGATGCTTTGTGGAAGAGGAAATTTGAAAAGATTGGGAGATTCTTGAACTTGGAGGCCGAAATCGAGGGGTGCAGGCGTTTTGGAGAAGGAAACGGCGAAGGTTCTCTTAGGGTTTTGGAACAATGGCTGACAAAAAACGAGATTGGGGATTTATACCTGTCAGTAGCTCCGCACGGATACCGGGGCCGATTGGGCCGCGCGGTGATCCGCGCCAGCCTCTGTTTGACGCCTCTTCTTTCTTCCGCGCTAATGTTGGCGCTGATGGATCGGCCCGAAGGCCCGCGCCAGCCTCTGTTTGATTTGGCTCATTTAATCCGCGCTAATGCTGGCGCCAGTGGATCGGTGCCAGTACTGGCGCCAGCCACTGTTTGATTCTTTCACTTCTTTCTTTTGCTTCTTTAGTTCTTCGCTCAATTCTTCCGACGATGTTCGATCTTCAAGGCTTACTTCACAGAGATTAACACACAAAAACACAAAAATTAAACGAAACAAAACAAAACACACAAACATAAACGAAAACTAACCTATGGTGGGTTGCCTCCCACCCAGCGCCGTGTTTAATGTCGTGGCACGACGTCTCATGCAATCACTCCTTGATCCCATCCAAATAGATGCTCGTTATCCCTGCAGCTTCACCACCCAAATACGGTTTCACCCGTTGACCATTCACCTTGAATCTTTGGCCGTCCGGCCCCTCTAGTTCTACCGAACCATATGGAAATACTTCAATCACCTTGAATGGTCCCGACCACTTGGTCTTCAGCTTTCCTTGAAATAAACGCAAACGAGAGTTAAATAATAAAACTTGCATACCCGGCATTAATACCTTTTCTCGTAGGCGTTGATCATGAAATCTCTTGGTGCGTTCTTTGTAAATCGTGGCGCTCTCGTATGCATCTTGCCGAATTTCCTCCAGCTCATTCAATTGCAATAGACGCTTTTGTCCGGCTTTTCCCATATCCATGTTTAACTGCTTTATTGCCCAATATGCTCTGTGCTCCAACTCAACCGGTAGGTGGCACGATTTGCCAAACACCAACCGGTATGGAGTGGTTCCAATTGGTGTCTTGAAAGCCGTACGATATGCCCATAATGCGTCGTCTAGCTTTGTTGACCAGTCTTTCCTCGATGAATTCACCGTTTTCTCCAAGATGCATTTCAACTCGCGGTTCGATACTTCCACCAACCCATTTGCTTGCGGATGATAAGGGGTAGTAACTCGATGTTTTACTCCATACTTCCGGAGTAGCATGTCGAGATACTTATTACAAAAATGACTTCCCCCGTCGCTAACCAATGCCCTTGTGACCCCGAACCTTGAAAAGATGTATTTCTTGATAAATTGGACAACTACCTTCGAATCATTGGTCGGTGTTGCAATTGCTTCTACCCACTTCGATACATAGTCAACTGCGACCAATATGTATTCATTTCGAAACGAGGGGGGGAAAAGGCCCCATGAAGTCAATGCCCCATACGTCGAATAGTTCTACCTCCATGAATATTTGCATCGGCATCTCATCCTTCTTTGAAATATTTCCCGCTCGCTGGCATCTATCACATCGGGAAATGAACTGGCGAGTATCCTTGAACATTGTCGGCCAGAAAAATCCCGATTGTAGCATTTTTGCAACCGTTCGATCAGCACTGAAATGACCTCTACATTCCAAAGTATGGCAGAATGTGAGGATACTCTCTTTGTCTTCGTCGGGTACACATCGTCTGATCATCCCGTCTCCACATCTTTTGTACAAGAACGGTTCATCCCAATAGTACTGTTTGGCTTCTGCGTAGAACCTCTTCCGTTGATGTGAGTTCAGTCCAAAAGGTTTCACATCACCTGCAAGAAAATTAACTAAGTCAGCATACCAAGGGTCAACAGAAGACTTAATGGAAAATAACTGCTCATCTGGAAAAGAATCATTTATAGGGATAGTTTTGATTGTTTCCGACGACTCCTCTTCGATTCTGGATAAATGATCGGCCACTGAATTCTCGGACCCTTTCTTGTCCCGGATCTCAATGTCGAACTCTTGCAACAGCAGTACCCATCGAATTAACCTCGGCTTTGCGTCTTTCTTCGCCATTAGGTATTTCAACGCCGAGTGATCAGTATAGATAATAATCTTGGATCCGACCAAGTATGATCGGAACTTCTCACAAGCGTACACTACTGCCAATAACTCTTTTTCGGTGGTTGCATAGTTGATATGTGCCTCATCTAGCGTTTTGTTGGCATAATAAATCACATGCAATTTTTTCTCCTTTCGTTGACCCAAGACAGCTCCCACAGCTATATCGCTTGCATCACACATGAGCTCGAATGGAAGATTCCAATCGGGTGCGGTGAGTATTGGTGCCGAAGTCAGCTCCCTCTTCAATCTGTCAAAAGCCAAAACACACTCATTAGAAAAATCAAACTTAGCATCTTTTAACAGCAAAGAGCATAAAGGTTTAGCAATTTTAGAGAAGTCCTTGATGAAACGCCGGTAAAACCTTGCGTGTCCCAAGAAGCTTCTCACTCCCTTCACTGTTGTTGGATATGGCAGATTCTCTATCACAGCTACTTTCGCTTAATCCACCTCTATGCCTTCCCTTGAAATCTTGTGTCCAAGTACGATGCCTTCCGTTACCATGAAATGGCACTTCTCCCAGTTAAGTACTAGGCTCGTTTCTTGACACCGCTTCAAAACTGCTTCTAAATGATCGAGACACACGTCGAATGAATCTCCAAACACCGAGAAGTCATCCATAAATATCTCAATTGTCTTCTCCACCATATCGGAGAAAGTGACCATCATGCACCGCTGAAAGGTAGCCGGTGCGTTACACAAGCCGAACGGCATTCTCCGATACGCGAAGGTGCCATATGGACAAGTAAATGTCGTCTTGTCTTGATCTTCCGGTGCAATGGGGATCTGATTGTACCCTGAATATCCATCAAGGAAGCAATAGTATGCATGACCTGAAAGTCGCTCCAACATATGATCGATAAATGGAAGTGGGAAATGGTCTTTCTTGGTGGCGTCATTCAACTTCCTATAATCGATACACACACGCCACCCGGTCACTGTTCGTGATGGAATAAGCTCGTCGTTGTTGTTTTTCACGACTGTGATTCCTCCTTTCTTGGGTACAACTTGTACCGGACTTACCCACGGACTGTCGGCCACAGCATATATGATTCCAGCATCTAAAAGTTTTAACACTTCCTTCCGGACTACTTATTTCATGTTTGGATTCAGCCGACGTTGGTGCTGAACAGTAGGCTTGTGCTCTTCTTCCAGATTAATTCTGTGCATACAAACAGTTGGGCTCAACCCCTTCAAATCTGCTATGGTCCACCCGATGGCAGATTGGTGAGCCCTCAAAACTCGGATCAACTTTTTTTTCTCTACCGAAGTGAGGTGTGCAGCGATGATTACCGGTAGTGTTGAATTGTTGCCTAAAAAGGCATACTCTATATGTGCTGGTAACTGTTTAAGCTCTAACTTGGGTGGCACTTTTGATGATGGTTGTGATTTGGCAATTGGCTCACCCAAATCCTCTTTCGTTGATCTTTTCGGGCCTCGATACTCGGACAACGCATTCAGTTGCTTCACACTCTCGTTCTCGCTATCGGTGCATATTCCGGTTAAGGCATTCCCAAGTGGATCACCACTATGATTAATTTGGGAAGTCTCCTCAACAATTTCATCTATCACCTCAACCCGATAACAAGTACCTCTCTCTACCCCGACTCGTGTTGTTGGAAAGACATTGAACACAACCCTTTCCTTGCCAACGTTAAGAGATAACTTTCCGCCTTGCACATCAATTAGTGCCCCTCCGGTGGCCAAAAATGGTCGGCCCAAAATGAGAGGGATCTCCTTGTCTTCATCCATATCCAGGATCACAAAATCTGCTGGAAAGTAGAATTTGTCTACCTTTACCAAGATGTCTTCGATGACTCCGTACGGATATTTGATGGATCTATCCGCCAGTTGGAGTGTCACGTTTGTAGGCTGCACCTCTCCCAATCCAAGCCTCCTGAAAATGGACAAAGGCATCAAGTTAATACTTGCACCTAAATCACAAAGTGCCTTACCAAAATCGGCACCTCCTATATGAACAGGAATCGTAAAACTCCCTGGATCTGTCAATTTCTGTGGGAGTTTGTGCTGGATTATTGCACTGCACTCTTCGGTGAGTGCCACGGTTGCGTGTTCCTCAATTTTCCTCTTGTTAGAGAGGATATCCTTTAAGAACTTCACGTAAGATGGCATCTGAGCTAATGCTTCTGCAAAAGGAATATTAATGTGTAATTTTTTAAACACTTCTAAAAATTTAGAAAACTGAACCTCATCCCTTTGCGCTTTCAACCGGTTCGGATATGGGACTTTCGGTGCCCCCGGTGGTATGGTTGTCTTCGGTGCAGATTTTGGTATCTCAGCGTTGGAAGCATTCTTATCTTCCATTTCCAGCTCCTCATCCACCTTCGCTTCGTCTTCTTCTTCCGTCGCATGATCATTGGTTTCTTTTTCTGCCTCTCTCGTCTCAAGATATGGGTCTTTGGCTAACTCTTTCCCGCTCCTCAGCTGGATTGCCTTACAATCTTCTCGATTCTTCTTCTCGGGCTGGCTCGGAAAAGTGCCTTGACTCCGAATAGCTAGTGCATCTGCCATCTGCCCCATTTGTCCCTCAAGAATTCGGATCGATGCGGTGTTCTGTTCCGTCGCAGCTCTTATCGTTCCGACTGAACTTGACAGTGTACCAACGGATGATGTCAATTCTCCAACCGCATTGTCCATTTTTGACACAAAGTTCATTAGCATCTCTTCCAATCCGGACTTTTTCTCCCCTCCTTGTGCTTCATCTTGCCTCCTTTGATTGTAACCTGGAGGACGATAAACGTTAGTAGATTGAGTAGAAGAGTTAGAAGTATTACCGTACTGATTTTGTTGCTGCTGAAACATTGGCTCCTTTTGTGCATTCTGAGGCTGGCTCCAAGAGAAATTAGGATGTCGTTTCCATCCCTCATTATAAGTATTTGAGAAAGGGTCGTTCCTCGGCCGGTTATTGCGGTTTTGAAGGAATTGCACTTGCTCCGGCGGAGGAAACTCTTGAGATGAACCAAATGGTTCTTGACAGCCCATATCCCCTTGGAGAGTTGGCTGAATTGTTGTCCCTTTCAGCTGATTTATGATAGCTGCCAATTGTGCCTTAATAACTTTCAGTTCGTCACTTTCTTGCACACTTGCCACTTTCCTAGTGGCTGACCGAGGAGTGGCATAACTATGTTCCGCAAGATTCTCAATCAACTCATACGCGTCTTGATATGACATATTCATCAGTGCACCGCCAGCAGCGGAGGTGAGGTCATTCTTATGATGTGGATGCAATCCCTGATAGAACGTTTGGATGACCATCCATTCTTGCAGACCATGATGAGGGCACTTTTTCAGCATCCCCTTGTATCGCTCCCAGGCCTCATAGAAGGACTCTTGATCCCATTGGGCAAAATGAGTGATATCTGACAGCAATTGGGTTGTTCGCCCCGGTGGGAAGAATTTGTTTAAGAAAGCCGTCACCATATCATTCCATGTACGAATCTGTCCGTTTGGTAGACTCTCTTCCCATTCAGTTTCTCGACCCCTCAGTGAAAACGGAAAGAGTCGGAGTTTGATCGAACATGAGTCAACTCCATTCACCTTGAAGGTGTTGCAAATCTTCTCAAATGTTCTCAAATGGCTGTGCGGGTCTTCAGATGCTGCTCCTCCGAACATGTTTGCTTGCACCAATTGGATGGTGCCAGTCTTGATTTCAAAATTATTTGCTGCAATTGGAGGAACATAAGGTCCTCTCTGTACGGCCCCCATGTTCGGATTAGCAAAATTTCGCATAGACACCCTCTGTCGTGGTGGTGGCGGATGATTCACATTATTGTTAACGTTGTTGTTGTTAACGTTGTTGAGACCGGGATTAACATTATGGTTCTGATTGTTCGCATTCACATTTGGAATTGGTTCCTCGTTACCCATGGCGAACCCTTCTCCCCAATCTTCCCCAGCATTGATGTTGTCGTTGTTGTTGTTAACGTTGTCGAGACCCTCAATTTCTTGCTGACGTCTGAGTCTGGCTTGCCTCCTTAATCTCCTTGCAGTCCTTTCAATCTCAGGATCAAACGGTTCGAGTTCACCAGAGGAACTCCTCCTTAGCATAAACTAGAAGTGATCTGCAGCAAAGAATAGATTACAAGTTAGTTCTCGGAAAAAGCAGTAGCAAGAATTTGGATCGAAATCGTGAATATGGAGGATTAAAATGAAAAATTAAAATTGCAATAAAAGAAAATGCTCAATATAATAATTCCTACAGCTGGTAGTGATATTAACACAAAACAAGTTCTCCGGCAACGGCGCCAAAAACTTGATAGGTTAAGGTTTACACCCCCCCCCCCCCCCTTGACTACCCGCAAGTGTACGGTGTCGTCTCAAGTAATATGTACGTAAGTACGAGTATCGAATCCACAGGAACTTGGTGTTAAGTACCGCAATGACTGTAAAAACTATTAACTGAACGATTGGAAATTGGTTTGGTTGGATTTTTGAAATATTAAATTAACTAAAGCACACGGGAACGTTGGAATGGATGAGAGATTTGGAAAAGTTAAGAGGGAGATTGAAGGGCTGGAATCCGAATGGTTTATTCAAGTAGAATTCATAGTGATTTATGATTAGTTTTAATTATTAATGACTTGCAAAAATCCGATCTCATTGTACTCTTCCAAGCTACAGCAAGAATTTATTCAATTGAGCTTGTTCATCTTTCGATCTCACAAATCGATTGAATAAATGGACAGATTTAGAACACAACACCGAGTGAATTTTTATATCTCTATTCAAATTCTCTCGGTGGCAAATGAACCCAATCTGAATCTCGAGACTTCTCTCAAACATACTCAAGAATGATGAAATCATTTAACAAGTGATCAATTCATTAAATGCATTAAGTACGAGTTCAAAAACGTCATCCATCTATTAATACCAAAACATAAATCATCCAAATCTACATCGATAACCCAAACATCATCCAACCCCCCAACATGTAGTTTAGCTCATGTTGGGGGTGTGCAAAAGAAACTGAAAGGTAAAGAAAAGCTTCAAAGAATTCATGGTCCGAAAGGTATAGAGATAATGATAAATAACTCCCTGAGAAGAATCCCCCGTTGATCTCACGTGTTCAATCGTCTTTGATTTCTCTTCACAATCTGTTTCCCTCGTGTTCACCTTCTCGAAGATCTCTGTTTCTCCTCCAAAAATCGCCCCTTGGCTAGCCGTCGTCGTCCGTGTGTCAAAAAGTGCCAAACCCTACTAAAAGAAAGAGTTTTAAAGAACTGGGCGTCGGGGCCAGCACCGGCGCGGATGGACTGGCGCCATGACTGGCGCCAACTTCTGTTTAGATTCTTGGCGCGGATGGCGGCACCAGTTGGCTGGCGCCAAGACTGGCGCCGGCTTCTGTTTCTCATTTCCTCAATTTTTTCGTTTTCAGCTCCGGAACTCGAATCTGTTGCTTTTCTGGACAATAATGCTTAAACCTGTACTTTCTCACCAAAAACCCGTCAAATACCCGTATTTCACTTGAAGACACGTGTAAACCACCCAGTTTAGGATTAAAAATAATGTCGAAAATCGACATTATCATACGCCTAGTGAGAACATCAAATTTTCAAATCAAAATCTTTATAAGCTTTGAAATCTAAATCTGTAAGCAAAGCGTATAAATTAACTTGTTCCCACTTTCTTACCGTACACATAGCATCTTTCGATGACGGGAATCATACCCGATTCCATGAGTATGACAAACACTAAGTAAGTCATAGTCTCATGTTCTAGAGCGCCACTACGAATCTCCACGGATTCTAGATTACAGCTCATGTCCAAGAAATTACAATTAAACCAAGCCTATTTCTTGGAATGGAAGTAGAAATAGCAATTATACCTTGCCTATTCCTAATCTCCCAAATGAAAACGGAATAGCAATTATACCTTGCCTATTTCTCATCTCCCAATATAAAACGGAAATAGCAATTATACCTTGCCTATTTCACCATTTCGCATCACGATAAAAGGGAATAACAATTATACCTTGTCTATTCCTCATTCCCAAATACATACGAGAATAGAAATTATACCTTGCCTATTCTACGTTATCAAATAATGCTAGTGCCTATGGATCCATTACACTTCCTAGCATACGTGCAGTACATCAAACATATCGTAATGTTAAAATTGAAATTCAACTGTTTAAGAATGTTCCCTGTTAAAAGTTACCGGAAACATCATTACTTACCGGACACTTCCAGTAAGACTATCCGGACAAGGTGTCCGGAACTCATATCCGGAAACTACCGGAATCTGAGTACAATCCGGAACTGGTATCTAGAAAACACAACTTACCGGATACTTTTGAAATACATACCGGAAACACAAACAATACGGATAACGTCCGGAAACCAAAGTAATCCGGGTAACCTCCGGTAACCAAACTATCCGGGAACTAAATCTTTACCGGATACTGCAGGGAATTAGGACTTACCGGATACTTCTACTTTTTCCGGACACCATCAAAAGGAGTTTACCGGATACTTCTACTTTTATCCGGAAACTATCGACATGCACTCGATTTTCACCATCGATTCCTCTATAATTCAATTCCCAGTCACTTACATATTACTCCAATATTTCTAAAACACTTAGACCATTTAATTTCATAGAAACCATTCAATTTTAATTGCAACAATATCAAAAAATGAGATGAACTCACCTGAAAACTAATTTCAAGTCTGAATAACTCGACCCAAATCAGTAGCTTCGATTCACGCTTGCCTCTCCAACCACTCGATAGCTGAATCAGAAGTTAATTTGGCTTATAAATATCAACCCAAAAGCAATTTATTTGGAGGAGATGATAGGATTGCTTACTGAACAAAATCGATATTCCTCTGCTTGAAACCGACTTCCCTGGAGTTGGATTTGAGATAATCTCAAATTTCACTGACTCTCCACTTTATATACCCCAATTTCTCCAAATTACAAAAACTACCCCAAAGTTTGCATTATCATGAATTAGCAATTAAACTTTGATCCAAAACACTTTTTACCCTTCGACTACAAATTATAACATAACACTTAAAATAACACTTTCCGATCTTAAACGTTTCTCCAAATAAACGTACAAAATTACGAAATTTTCGAGGTGTTACATGAGACGAAGCAATAGGATTAACAAGTGAATAACAGATACCTTAATTAACCATATAATGGGGAAGATGGTTATTTTTTTAACACCGACGAAATTATATTAAAACTCGGCAAGATGCTAGAGGAAATTTGAATCATGAATCTATCATGTTGGGAGCTTCAATCATCATATGAGGAAGATGGATGTGTTAACACCGTGGGGAACATATGATAACAGGACCGGTCTAGGGAAGAGAATTCGTGAAATTAGCATCGACAAGTTGTACAATATGTTGGAAATATTGTGGAGGTTGGAAGTTTTCTTCCATCCCACTTAGATGGAAATCGGAAAATGAGAAAACTTTATAAGTCCTTCCATTCAGTTGGGCTTTGAATGTATTGATGGGCTTATGGTGGGGGTTTCAAAGAAGTGCAACGCACATACGCGTGCACGCGTAGCCGTGGCTGAGGCCGAGGGCGTGGTTTTTGCGGAGTGGCGCGAGGAGCCTCGCCTCGAGCTCCCGAGTTTCTTTTTGCAGAGAAATGAGGATTTGTTACAGATTTTGAATTATAAAAAACGTGTTAAATAAAAACGTGTTCAACAAGTCGGAGAATCAGTCTCCAACTAACTAAGAGGCCCCTGTTTTATGGGATTTAAGCCCACGTTTTCTAGGGTTTCACCAGGTTGAAACCATTCCAGAAAACGCACCCAAAAAACAGAAGCTTTTCGCTGCTATCTGCTCTCTACTTCTCTCTCGTTTTTTCTCTGCATTCTGCCGTCACTATTTCCATCGTAATTCTGCATCGGCTTTGCTTTTAGTTCAGTTATCATAGCTGTTGATAAACTGAACAAGTATACTGCATCAAATCCTGGGTTTTGTGGTCTGATACTCACAGCTTTAGAGTGACCGTATAAAACCTTTAAGGACAGGTTTTACTCACTGTACAGTTCGATTTCGCTTTGATCGTCAAACGGGTTGGTATTTACAATTTTGTCGTGTTATTTCTTTCCGTTCATTAGAGTGAACAGTTTGCTTCTACCCCATTCTTTTAACGAATCTATCACGAAAGATAGAATCGTTTTTAGGTTCATTTAAATTTGAGTTGTAATTGATAACCATATAATCAATTGTTCTAAAACAATTTATTTATAAAGTTGTTATCTTTATAAATAAAGTTGCAAACTTTATTTATAAAGTGGTGTTTTATTAAAGTTCATTAATTTATTGTTGCAATCTTCTTTGATAAAGCTGTAATTTTATTAAAAAAGCTCAATTAATTATTTTATTTGAATTTTGCTAATAATAAAATTCAACACAATATGCTTTAGAATTTTTAATTAAGAGATTCTCTAAATTTATGCAAATTAAAAAGTAGTGTTTTATGCTTAAAATGTTGGTTTTAAGACTTTAAGGTGGCGTTTGGTTCACTGGAAAGTAATGGAATCTGGTGGAATTGGAATGTGACATTCCATTGACCAGATTCCATTCCAGTGTTTGGTTCAATCTTTTGGGCAAATGGAATCCCTACAATTCCATTGAATTCCATTATTTAGCCATTTAACATTCCATCACTTAAACCATGGATTTCAATGGAATGGAATTGATTTTTTTCATAATGCCAAAACTACCCTTTGTACCTGATCTGCTCTCTCTTCGTCTTCTCCATTGCACACAGCAAGAAGGTCACCATCGCACACCTCCATTTACACGATTTCCAGGTTCTGCAATCTCTCCATCGCACACCTCCATCTTAGTCGACACTCATCTCCATCGCACACCTCTCTTCAATAGGTAATGGTTCGATTTTATCCATTTGTTCGATTTTGACAGCAAGAACCTGGAATGGTGCTCTAATCGAAGAAGGTTTTTGGATCGATTGGAGGTGTGCGAGTTTGATTTGTGTCGAGTTCGATTTTGACAGCAAGAACAACAATTTCGATTTTTATTTGTGTCGAGTTCGAGTTCGATTTTGACAACAAGAACAACAAGGTTTTTGTGATCGATTGGAGCCCTAATCGAATAAGGTTTTTGGATTTGATCGAATGGTGCTCTAAGCATGGAAGAAACAGATTTTGAAAAAAACAAGGGGTAATCGATTGGAGCCCTAATCGAAGGTTTTTGGATTTGATCGAGTTTTGTTGTGATCGATCGGATGTTTGGTGGCTGAATCGATGGGGTAATTTGGTATGATTTTGAAAAAACAATTAAAATTATCAAAAAGGGTATTTTGGTCATTTATCAAAATTTCATTTCAATTCCAAAGCTACATTCTGTGAACCAAACAGATAGATTCCAATTCCTTTAACAGATTCTATTCCAATTCTGTCAACCAAACAGCTGGTCAAACCTGACAACATTCCATTCCAATTCCTTCAAAGTCAAATTCTTTTGACAGATTCTATTCCATCAAAAAACATTATGCGAACCAAACGCCCCCTAAGACTTTTATGGAGTTGCTTTATAAGGTAGTATAAATATATAATAAAAAAGGAAATTAACTGTTTTAGCCATTTTTCATTATGGTTTAACCTCCTAGCCACATTCTCTCTCACTTTACCAAAATAGCACCAGGTCCTCAATTTCTAGGTCCGCAAAAAACCCCAAACAAATCCAAATTTGATCGTTTTGCCTTAATATATTTATTGACTCATGTTCGCAATATACAAAAAAATTGGAAAATCGATCAGTTTCGTTTTTTTTTTTGAAGTAGGTTTGCAATTACGGATCTAGTGTCATTTTGGTAAACTTGGAGATAATGTGGCTAAGAGGTTAAATAATCATGAAAAAATGACAACTAATTTCCCTACAAAATTAATATTTTAAGAGTTTTCATAAAATAAAATAAAAAAATTTGGTTTGATGGAATTGTTTTGAAGATTTGGATTTCGTGAAATAATCTGAAATTAGAAGGATTAGGATTTGAAATTAAATTAAATTTCATTTTTTATATGTAATTTATAAAACTAATCATAAAAATAATTAAATTACATTTACATTTATTTATTATTATAAAACACATGTTTTAACATATTTAAAATATTGCATACAAATCTTAGAAAATCTCATGAAATTTTATATATAAAACACATTTTTAACATATAAAACACATGTTTTTAACATATTTTAATCATACCTATGAGATTTTAAAATCGTATATTTATATAATTTCATGTTTTAATGAAATCTCAAATTTTCAAATCCATCAAAACTTCAAATCAAACATGAGATTAAAATAGAATTTAGAGTAAGTTGCATCATAGGTCCTTATGGTTCGTTTAGAATTTGGATTACAGCTCTTCTTTTAAAATAAGTACATTCAACATCCCTGTGGTTTGCATTTTGTTTCGACCTAGGTCCCTATCACTAACACCGTTAAATCTAATACGTTAACTCAAGAATACATTGGTCATTCTAATATTTTTTTTCTTATCTATTACCTAACAATTCTAATCCGTTAACTCAAGGATACGCCTCCATTCCTCTATCGGTCTCCTCCCACAGCCGTCTCCAACTCTCCATTCTCAATCTCTAGACACCGTCAAGCATACATCTTCTCAGGTGAACCCTTCCCCTTTTCCCGACAAACCCACGGTTGTTCCAGCCTTCTACGAACCCTAACACTACCACCAATTCACCATCTTCACGAGTCATGCCTCCGTCTCCGGCTGCCATATTCACACACCGACCCACCTTTATCTTCTCCTGTGGTCGAAGGACAAACACCAACGGATTTGTCGTCTCCCCTTTTTTTTCCAGCCCCTTCCCTTCCTTCCTCCTTCTCTCTCCGACAACCCCAACATTTCACATCTTCATCCATCACATACCTCACCTCCCCACCCCCCCCCCCCCCCCAACCGTTCACACCCTCAACTTCGCCATTGATGAGATAATTTTTTTGAAAAACTATGGTTTCAGACATTCATGAATCTCTCCAGAAGTTATGGTGGGACCTAGATAACTTTTATATTTTTTTATTACTTTACCATTGTGGATGCTCTAAGGATGCCCGATATACTTATTTTGAATGAGGGATGGTATCCAAATTCTGAACTAGCCGCAAGGACCTCTGATTTAATTTACTCTAGAATTTAATTCTAAATTCTTTGAAATTTAATTTAATCCTGTAAATTAAACATCATTCAAGTATTTTGCTATAGACTAGACCATTTAAGTATTTTGTTAATCACCGATGATATATTTTGAGACATATAATAATTTCAAAATATCAACTTTAATGTCAAAGCAAATTTGTACAAATTTATTTATTTTTAATTAAAAACCGTCTTTCTTACTATTTTATTATCGAAAAGTATAAATTAAAAACGAAATGGTCGGATAATAATAAAATGTAATTCGTACACATACAGTCATACACATATATTATCATTGTCATTTTATTTTTTGTTAATATAATTTTTTCTTTTTGCAAAAAAAAATTGTATACAAATTTCAAACAAAAATAAAGGAAAAAAAACACTCGATCTGAACCGTCAAAACTGATCTAGTACAATTCACTGAGTACAACAATCTTGTTACACTGGATAATCTAGTCCCAGTTCCATCCTGTAAACTGCCTCGCCGGAGTTATCTGAAGCTCTGGTTAGGTTTTGAACGTTTTGGGGACTCCGGCTCCGGCTCTGATGAGCAGGCTCAAAGCCAAGCGTCAACTCCAGTCCAATCTCATCGTTATTGTCCTCAATCGTAGGCGACTCATGCATCTCGGCTTTAACCGGAGCCGCGCCGCCGGAGCCCTGATCAGCCGTATGTACGGACACCAAGCTTTCCTCAGCCGTCTCGTGGTCGTGGCTCTCACCTTCCGCCACATGAGCCGCCGGCTCAGATTGGTGGCTCAGTGTCGACTCATGACTAGACGCCCTGTTATTAACTTCGTCGTGACCCGATTCCTCCTCGCACGACCCGACCCAAACCCGATTATCTTTTGCTTTTCCTTTCGATCCGGATCTCTTGAAACGACACTGTGTCCTGATCCGGTGAAGCTCGTTAGACTTAGACCCACCGGAGTTTCCATCCTTTGATATGTGACGGATATCGTACGCCTTTAACGGCGGCCCGTTATTTGTCTCCTCCGTATCGGAAGCCACCTGAACGATCGGAGACCCATTCAGCACCGCCTCCACCGCATTCTGACAAAGCTGCCACCTTCCCGACCATAACAACCCAACCGACCCGTAAATCGGGTTCACAATCCGACCACAAGCCTCGTATAAAAGAGACCGGAAAATCCCTGTAAAACAAAACCCATCAATCTCCATTGGTTCAACCCAGGGTTCAAATCCAAGCGTACACGGCAATTTGTGACCAATCAACAATTGTAACCACTAAGTTTAATCAGTGTCTTACGGTCATAATTTGTCAAGGATTAGGTTCCAAAAAAAAGAATCCAAATTCAGAAAACCAAAAAAGAAATCAAATGACGGTTAGTTAGTTAGTTAACTCACCAGGACGAAGGTGTTCGGGACCGGCGTTAATGAGGTTCATGAGTCCGGCCCGGCCGTAGAACTTGGCTAAAAACACGGTGGCGTTTGCTTGTGATTCCGGCGATTTAATCCACTGCAAACAAGGTCTGATACTACAGTCATCACTACAGCCTTTCCGTAGGACTCGACAGCCATTACAGCTCATTCTCATTGTTAATTACAGGTTTATAGAAATGGAGAGATGAAGAAGATGAAGAAAAGGGTCGATACTTGAAAGATACGGTGGTGGGTGGGTGGGTATATATATATATATATATGTATGTATATATGTAAGGAAGGATATATAGTTGGCCGCTGGATTTTTGGGAGGGCGCAGTTGTTTCGAAAGGACTGGTATTATATGCGTTTTTTCAAAACCAGGTTTTCCACATTCATGGAACTATAAAAAAGTATTGCATTTGAATGATTCCTTTTTTTCATTTTATTTTATAAATTTAAAAAAAAATGTTCGTACATCCACTTGGGTTAAATCACAAGTCCACCTCTAGTTTCAATGGAGGCGCGTCACACTCACCTCCCACCTATCACGGTTTCAGTTCGCGGCAGCCTTAGTAATGGCTTTGGCTGTCACACCATGCAAGAGTCACCGACTACAAAATTATTTATTTATTTGAGAATCCAGTTTTTATGGAGTGTTTTATGTTTTTTAAATTGTTTATCAGCTTACCTAATATTAAATTAAAGTTTTATAAAAACTGTTTAGATCAGTTATCGTCCTATCAAAACATAATAAGTAGATAAATTACTTTTGATGTTTGACAAATAAACAAATAAGTTAGAAAAAGGTAACTTATGACAATTCAACATTAAAAAAAGTTAATTAAGTTATAAATGAGTAAGGGTCTGTTTGGTTGTGGCTTATTGGGTAAACCCACAGCTTATTCGCTTAGTTTTGAGAACCACCATGTCCAGGCTCAGCCACAAAAAAGACTCTCCTACCCTTCTCTCAAATAGCCAACAACCCCTAAATGCTTTGGATTCTGGACTCCCTCTTCTCTGCTTCATCGACGCCTCCCTCTTCTCTCCTATTATAGACGCCTCCCTCTTCTCTGCTTCATCGACGTCATCCACCAACGTCTTCCTCTGGTCTGCTTCATTGACCGATGCATCCCTCTCCCCTGCATCGGTTTTTCTTCTCACCTGCTCATCAATTTCTCCTCTCCTATGTGGGTTTTGTTCTTCAGTTAAATGATTTTGAACATCGTATATTGATGTTGATTGTTGCTAGATTTTAGGTCAGGTTCTTGGAGTTTGATTCGGTAGAAAGCAAATTGAACATCGTTTACTTTTCTAAATGAGAAGCAACAAACTTATCCTCTGGTCATTTGGGATTCAATTAAAAACCCTAATTTGGCATTTGAGAAGCAGCGGCAAATTGGAAATCGTTTACTGGTGTGTATGAAGTCATGGAAGAAGAAGATTGATGATATTCAGAGCTTTTGCCGCCATTCCCTCTCACACTGTAGATTCAAGTTTTCAATGAATTGCTTTTTTTGGTTAGATTTCTCATAATATTACATATTATTTGGAGGATTTTCACCATATGTGAAGATAGTGTTTGATTTTTTATATTTAATTGTTTAGCTTAAAAGAATTAAATTTTGTGTTTGATTTTAAGGACCTGATGTGTCTAGATATTAATTTTGTATTTTGATGTTCGATTAAGTTTTTAATCATCGTGTGTTGAGATAATATAAAAGGGTAAAATGATCATTTTTACCGTTCAAACAGTTTATTCAGTACAGTAAACAAACAACAATTTTATTAATACATACAGACAACTTTATGCACAAAGTCAACTTTATCCATACAGGACTTGATGAAAGACCAACCAAACAGACCCTAAAAGCATCTCCAACAAGTTTTATAACTTCTATAAAACAGAGAATCAAAATTTAAAATCTTTAAAACGAATTACATTATCACAAATTATATTAATATAATATTCTCTAATTTATCTTCCCTATATACTTTAAAAAACTTAATATAAAATGATAAAAAAAATTCAATTTCATTGATGGTATTAAATAAAATAATTATTTCTCTATCGTACCATTAATTTTTAGAGATCCTCTAAATTGGAAAAAAAATTCAAGTTTTCTCTGTTAAGAAGAAGTTTAAGGGCATATGAGATTTATCTTTGCATTTTCATTTTTGCCCTACTTACCTTAATTAATTTCATTCTAGTTTTCATTTATTAATTCAATATGATCAATTGTTAAAATTTGTTCATGGATTTTTAATGAAATCGTGGTTCTTAATAAAATCCATCATATACATATATATTATAATACAATACATAAAAATACTATAATATAATATAATAGTTTTTAATTTATAGGAATGGTAACGAAAATATTACTTTGAAGCAAAGATTTATAACAAAATATTAACTATAATAAATAATTTTGTATTTATTGAAATATAGCAAAGTTGTTAGTTTTATATATAAACCACATACTCAATTGTAAAGTAACAGAGATTAGGGGTGAATATGATATGGTACCATTTTTTTTCTCAATATCATGTACCAACCAGTTATAATTTGTATGCAAAAAATTATATCATGTACAAATCAACCTTAATTGGTACCAACATCTTTCAGTTGATACGGTTTTGTACCAACATTTTAAAAGTTTACAAACTTGGTGATCTTCACGAGTATCACGATGTAATGGGTGAGTAGCACATTTTATAGTATGTGCCCACATTGAGAGAGGAATGAGACGTTAACCAATCATACCTAAGGCAGTAACCTAGCCGAGTAAAACTTTGACCGTAAACAATTAAAAGTTAATTCAATAAATAATTAAATCTATTTAAAGAACATTCACATCATTAGATGCATAAAATAATCAAATATATTTTATTTCATTGATTTTTGTCTAATAAATAAATATATAATATATACATGTATATAAGTCAGTACGATATAATATTATTATTTATTTTTTTTGGGAAGGGTGTCCTAGGCTATGCCTAGACTAATCCTTTGGCAAATTATGACTGTAAGACATCAGCCCTGATTAAACCTCAGTGGCCACAATTGTTGTGTACGCCTGGATTAGAACCCTTGGCAGATGGGATATCTCACCACATCCTCATGGCCTTAACCAGTACGCCACAACCCTTGTGGTTTACGATATAATATTATTGTGATAGACGAGTTTCAATACTATGTATCAACTCAAGTTTACTAAATTGGTACCATAATATCAATCAATGTAGAGTAAACTACACTTTTGGTCCCTGTGGTTTAGTGTTTATAACACATTTGGTCCCTACAGTTTAAAAATTACACTTTAGCCACTACAGTTTGCTATTTCGTCCGGATTTGGTCCCTGAATCCAACAGCCGTTAAAAACTCTCGTTAACTGAGGGGTATTTCAGTCTTTTTACCTTTTCATCACATTTTATGTTAAAAAATAAAAAAGTAAATTGCAGGGACCAAAAGTGTAGTTTACTCTCTCTATATATATATATATACATATACATACGTATGTGTCTGTGTGTGTCTCAACCCCTCACCCACCGCCTCCGCTCTCCTTTTCTTCTCCGGTGGTCACAACCTACCTCCGGCGATCATAACCCATTCCTTGATGACCCAAATGCAACCGATGAAAACCCTTATACCATTACCATCTTCCTCTTCTTTTTTTTAGACAATTTTGCACATCAAAACCCTTATACCATTACCTTGAGGAACTTGGGTTTTGGTGTGCAAAATTTGTCTAGAAAAAGAAATGGATAAGCATCATCATCAGCTTGCTTTTCTGAACAACCAACGTTTTGTTCATCAAATCGCTTTCGGTACTGCTTTCGATCCATCTGTTTGCTTTTATTTTCAATCGAGGTTGTGATGATTTATTTCTGCATTTAATTTTTCCGAGCATAGGTTTGTGGGCAACGTTTTGTTCATCAAATATCGCTTTCGGTACAGATTTCGATCCATCTCTTTGCTTTTATTTTCAATCGAGGTTGTGATGATTTATTTCTGCATTTAATTTTTCCGACCATAGGTTTGGGGGTAGTGGGTGAAAGTTGACCCGTATCTTGGCGGGGCGACCCGAACGGTGTTGCAGCCATGGCGGTGTTTGATATATATCCCATTTGTATGATTCTAGATCTGCAGATCTGAGCCTTTAGCTGGTATTGAGAGAAGAAATGAATTTGGGGAAAATATTGATGGAAATTAACAGTGTGTGCATACAGGCTTCTGCTGCTGGTGGTGGTGGTGGTGGTGGTGGTGGTGGTGGTGGTGGTGGTGGTGGTGGTGGTGGTGGAGGAGGAGAGTGGTGGTGGTGGTGGTGGTGGTGGTGGAGAGTGGTGGTGGTGGTGGTGGTTCTGCTACCGAGCACACACACAGACACATATCTTCGACCATTTTTAGTCCCTGCATTTTTTTAACATAAAATGTGATGAAAAGGTAAAAAGACTGAAATACCCCTCAGTTAACGAGAGTTTTTAACGGTTGTTAGATTCAGGGACCAAATCCGGACGAAATAGCAAACTGTAGTGGCTAAAGTGTAATTTTTAAACTATAGGGACCAAATGTGTTATAAACACTAAACCACATGGACCAAAAGTGTAGTTTACTCATCAATTTAATTGATATTAATTTAATTGGTTACAATTAAATTAATACAATTAAAGCATCTCCAATGCAAGGTTATTATAAGAAATTCATCCCCTTTGAGTTCTTATTTAAGAACATTGGTTTTTTTTTGTAACCTTGGGTTTCCGGGTTAGCTTACGCGCACCGACTAATCCCCGGGCGACCACGAATGGCCTGGAGTCATCGCAGGTGAACCTCCATGACCACAAGGGCTTTGGCAGTGCCTGGATTTGAACTCTGGATAGATGAGTTTCCACTACATCCCCCTAGGGCTTTACCAGTACACTAGGATCTTACCATGAAGTTTGTGTGAAATGCCAATGTCCTCATTTTTATTGCTACTTAAATTTAATATTTGGTATTTATTTATTTATAGATATAAAATAATTATTGATGTAGACAAATACATGGGACCCACAAAAATGAGGTTTTCTTATAAAAACTACAATAATGGACTTTTATGTGAATTTTTAAATTATTGAAGTAGAAATAAAATGACACCAAAAAAAATATAAAAAGAAAATTATTATAAAAGCCTCAATTGGAGAGCCTCTTAAGAGCATCTCCTCCAATGCATAAGCTTTTAAGACTTTTTACTATTTACAAAAAATCTTTATAAAATCTTTTTAGCATTGGACACTAAGACTTTTTAAAAGCTTTTTAAACAAAGGGTTAGAGTTTTAAAAGCTCTTACACAATATCTTTTCAACATTTTCTTTTAAAAAGTAAAATTTCATTTTAGCCCTTCTCATTTAGATATTCATTTTACACCTAATGAAATTTCATTAATTAATTATACTTCTATAATTTATTATATATTTAAAATTAAACTAGATTTTTTTTTTGATAAAATACATTGTTATAAAGATTTTTTGAGAAATATGGATCATTAAATATATTTCTGTTTTCAAAAGATATGTTTTGGGTTTAGAATTACTCGTTTAATATTTTTTATTGTAATATTTTTAAATATTTGAATTTTAAAGTGAAGTGTTTTTCTTTGAAAAAATTTGACATGATTTTTAAAACGACAAATTAAATGAAGGACTTTATAAAACATTTAAAATAGACGAGGGTAGATTATAATGTAATTAGTGAAAAAGTTTTTAGAAAGGATTTTACATTGGAGAAGATTTATAAAGGTTTTTAAAAAAACTTTTACATTAGTAGGAAACTGACGTGACAAAAATAAAAAGTCTTTTAAAGACTTATGCATTGTAGATGCTCTAGTACTCCAATTCATTAAGTTTGTTATTGTACACTTCAAGGATGGTGAGTACAAGTTAAAGGTTCCAAGCTGAAAAAAAAGGAAGCGCGTGGAAGGAACGTGAAAGTTGTCAGATTGGGATCGAATCGCCACATAAGAAAAAAGGGTGGCCCACCAGGTTTAATCTCCTGGTTTTCGGGAAGTTGTGTTCAGCTTTTTATGTGAGTGTGAGTCAGCACCCAACACCAAAAACCAGTGTCTGGTTTCCGGTTCTGTGGGCAAATACCATGGGCCTTACCACATTGGAATATCGCCCTCTTTCTCATTCTCATGCTTATCCCATAAACCAGGAGACCTCCATCCAAATTCACCCACCATTTTTTTTATTTTCAAACTAGGTAATAGTAGGGGTGTTCACGGGTTGGGTTGATCGGGTTAAAGGCATTTCGACACATCAACCCAATGTTGGCGGTTTGAAAAAATTTCAACCCAACCCAACCCAAACAAAGACACAACCCAACCCAACCCAACCCGTTCGGGTTGATCGGGTTGGTCGGGTATGAACGGACCCGTGTTTTTTTACTTCTCTACTTCTCTAAATATTTGCACTTCTCTATTGAACCTAAGGCTATATATATATATATATATATATATATATATATATATATATATATATATATATATATATATATATGTGTGTGTGTGTGTGTGTGAGAGAGAGAGAGAGAAGGAGTTATATAGAGATGGATAAGAGATTGAATATATATATATAGTTATATAGAGATGTATACGAGATTGAATATATATATATATATATAGGGTTCATCGGGTTGGGTTGGGTTTAAATTATCGTAACCCGATATCAACCCAATACATACGGTTTGAAGATTTTACAACTCGATTGGACATCGGGTTGCTTTGGGTTGGGTTTTTCCACGTCGGGTTGGGTTGGGTTGATCGGGTTTTTGAGCACCCCTAGGTAATAGCACCGTGCCTTGCGTGGTGAATACAAATATTATTATAAAATTAATATACTTTATTAAAAATTGATTTATAAACAGTTGTTATCTTACTAAAAAACCATAATTTATTAAAATAAGTATTGTTATCTTACTAAAAGAAAGAATACAAACATTGATATAGATCTTAGTAAAAAAAAAAAAAAAATTTGATTTATAATCATCGTTATCTTATTAATAAAAACAAAAATTAAATAGATAAAAAATAAATTTTATTAAATAAATTTTGATTTATTAGTATTGTTAGGTTACTCCATAAAAATGTATAAATAAAAACATACAATATTAAAAATGTTTATTTATAAATATTGTTAACCAACTAAAAGATATATATATATATATATATATATATATTTATAACCTATTAAAACAAGTATATTTGATTTATAAGCATTGTTATCTATCTTATAAAATTGGTATAGATATAATTAAAAAAATAAAATAATTTAAAAGTTTTGATTTATAATCATTTTTAACTTATTAAGAAAACAAAAAATTAAATAAATAAAGAATACATTTTATTAAATAAGTTTAGATTTATAAGTACTGTTAGTTTATTCTTAAAAATATAAAAAAAAATATTAAAAATAATTTTGATTTATAAGCATTGTTAGCCTATTAAAGGATAAAAAAATGTAAATAAAGAATACATTTTATTAAATAAGTTTTGATTTATAAGTATTGTTAGTTTATCCATAAAAATATAAATAAACAAAAACATACAATATTAAAAATATTTTTGATTTATAAGCATTGTTAGTTTACTTAATGATAAATAAAAATGTAAATAAATAATACATTTTATTAAATAAGTTTTGATTTATAAGTATTGTTAGTTTATCCATAAAAATATAAATAAATAAAAAACATACAATATTAAAAATATTTTTGATTTATAAACATTGTTAGTCTACTTAAGGATAAATAAAAATGTAACATATTAAAATAAGTATTTGATTTATATTGATTGGTATCTATCTTCTATAATTATAAAATAAAAAATGAAAAGTTTTCTAATTAATTACAACATTTAATGTATGGTTTGTATTTAAAATAAATCAAAATTCTATAAAAATAGATAAATGGACATGGATGTCTCTCATTAACCCTTCCCCATACATTTTGCTTTATATATATATATATATTGTATGATTGTTATCTATCTTATAAAATTGGTATAGATATTACTAAAAAAATAAAATAATTTAAAAGTTTTGATTTATAATCATTGTTAACTTATTAAGAAAACAAAAAATTAAATAAATAAAGAATACATTTTATTAAATAAGTTTTGATTTATAAGTACTGTTAGTTTATCCTTACAAATATAAAAAAACAATACTAAAAATATTTTTGATTTATAAGCATTGTTAGCCTGCTAAAGGATAAAAAAATGTAAATAAAGAATACATTTTATTAAATAAGTTTTGATTTATAAGTATTGTTAGCTTATCCATAAAAATATAAATAAACAAAAACATACAATATTAAAAATATTTTTGACTTACAAGCATTGTTAGTCTACTTAATGATAAATAAAAATGTAAATAGAGAATACATTTTATTAAATAAGTTTTGATTTATAAGTATTGTTAGCTTAACCATAAAAATATAAATAAACAAAAACATACAATATTAAAAATATTTTTGATTTATAAGCATTGTTAGTCTACTTAAAGATAAATAAAAATGTAACATATTAAAATAAGTATTTGATTTATATTGATTGATATCTATCTTATATAATTATAAAATAAAAAATAAAAAGTTTTTCTAATTAATTACAACATTTAATGTATGGTTTGTATTTAAAATAAATCAAAATTCTATAAAAATAGATAAATGGACATGGATGCCTCTCCTAAACCATTCCCCCTACATTTTGCTTTATATATATATATATATATATATATATATATTGATATATTGATGTTAGCTTATCCATAAAAATATAAATAAACAAAAACATACAATATTAAAAATATTTTTGATTTATAAGCATTTCTAGTCTAATTAAGGATAAATAAAAATGTAACATATTAAAATAAGTATTTGATTTATATTGATTGATATCTATCTTATATAATTATAAAATAAAAAATGAAATGTTTTTCTAATTAATTACAACATTTAATGTATGGTTTGTATTTAAAATAAATCAAAATTCTATAAAAATAGATAAATGGACATGGATGCCTCTCCTTAACCTTTCCCCCTACATTTTGCTATATAGGATATTAAAGAATATAGGGGTAGGATATTAAAGAGACCCTAGCATTCTAACAAACCATACAACCATAATCTCTACCATTCATTATAGATCTACAGATGAGATCACCTCCTGCTTTTACTGAATATTATTAATTAAATAATAATCATTATTTCATAAAAAATGTAGCGAACAGGGCATTTTGGGAATTTCATCAGAGGAATCAAACCCGATATTCATGGAAGGTTTGATCGTGAAAATCAAAATCCCTAAATTAATGGAAGAGATGAAACTTCTTTGGACGAACGATTTTGAATACCAAATTCACCGTCTTCATCGTCGTTCTAGAGAGAGAAGAACCATCAATGGCAGAAGGAAGTCAAGGTAAACAGTTAATGATTCAACCCTAACTACATAAATTTCTTCAAACTTCATCTGAAAACTTCTATTTCTTTGTTTTCAACAAGGACGAACCAGGGGAAACAGATTACCGCTTCTGAAACCATTTTCAAAGTTCAAGAACACGGCTGAAACACCGATATTGATCGATTTGGATACTGATGAAAAACGAAAACAAAAGATGGAGCCGATAAAAGTGGGGGAAAACGAAAATCATCGTCAGAAAAAGGTTAGGGTTTCTGTTTGCTTTTGCTTAAAATTTTTAGGATTTCTTAGGGTTTATGATGAAACGGCTTAAAAATAACAGGGAAATCTTTATTTCTAGGGTTTCTTTAGACTAAAAATTTCCATTCACAAAACTAATTTGCACAATCAATCAATGAGTTCATACATACATTCGAAAAGATCTAAAACATTTCTGTTACTTAACACTTATTCATGCTATGATCATCAAACATTTCAGTTGCTGAACATTTATTCATGCTATGATCATCAAACATTTCTGTTGCTGAACATTTATTCATGCTATGATCATCAAAACATTTCAGCTGCTGAACATTTTTTCATGCTCTGATTATCAACAATTTCATAAAATGAATAGAAACTGTGAGTTTAAGATATCTTATGAAGTTTAAATTCATTTAATGTACGAAACATCCCCAAACAGTAAGTGCTGAAAATATGTTTTTGTGTATTTAACATTCAACATATGGTATATACAGCTTTTTTTCTTGTGCATTGTGAATACCTACATGATAATTCACAATAAAGTGATCCTCGCAAACTTCCCTTGGGAACGGCCTTACCCAGATGGGTTTTCTGTTCTATTTCACATACATGGGTCTTAATGCATTAGTTCTGTATTTTGAATTGGTTTTTTTGCTGCTGTTTGCTTTTGTATACATGCAGTAAAAAATTTGTGGAGGTTTGTTTAAGTTGAATAAAATATTGTGCTGCTTTTGCTTAAAAATCACAATAAAGTAACACATGTCAAATATGTGGTCAAAGTTTAGTGCCAAATGTCCATTTCTCTAGCCTTTTCACATGCTCTGTTTTATAATAGCTGAGAAATTATCAATATGGATAATTTAGATAGAGATTTACATGTTATTTTTATTTCTTTTTATTGTGTGCAATTTGATGTACGGTTGGTTTAAGAATAGTTTCTTTAATAATAAGTTTACATGTTTTGAATCTATATTATAGTTTGCCTGCTACCTATTCGATAAAACGTCAAACAAAAAAGTGAAAACTTTTTGATGTTCAACATTTGATTTAAATTGCAAAACAGCCCCTGAATGATTGATTATAAAATGATTTTTGTAGACAAACATAAAATGCAAACAACACCATGTATCTCTTTGAATGCTTGAAAATTAACCAACTATAATTCAATTATGCAAGGTACAACATCAAGCCTCAATGACAAAGAAAACAAACATCGGGGGAATACCGCTTCACAGGGGTTGAGTCTTTGATGGAAGGTTTTGCTATGGAAGAGAAACCAGGTATGGACTTTCCAACACCATATAAATTGATTTTACAATGAACTCTAATAGGTGTTGCATCAAATGTAGTTGATAAACGAAAGGTAAACGAAAAAGGAATGGGACAGACAAGGATGGAGAAAACACCAAAACATGAGAGTGAGTTGATTCGACTAGCTTACAAACCACACAAACATTTTAATGTTTTAGGTTACCATATACCAACTAAGACGTTTGATGTTTGTGGTTGCAGTACATGATGTAAAAGGTGATGACAACATATCCAACATAATTGACCTAGGAAGCACAAGAAGCATGATCAGAAACATCAAGGAGGAGCAACAGCAACCATCTTCAGAAAATATACAAGAAGACCATGAAAGTAAGGTTGAGATACAAAAGGGAAAACAGAAGAAAGGTACATCTAACTGATTAAAATCACTTCACAATGTAAAAGAAAAATGATGAACTATTTAATTAGAAATATTTCCTGCAGGCGGTTTACCAAAAAAACCAAAAGTTGAGCACAAAGTTGAATCAAAACATCATCCTGGTAAGCAAACATCATCTGCATCATGTAATGTGCCTACAAGGTTCGGTGTCCTACGAACAAGAACATCCCCACGGACCCTATACGATGCAGTTATCAGTCTAAACCAAGCACAAAAAAGGGCTGTTGATAAAATGGGTTTAGGATCGTTATTAGAGATGACCATAGATGGGATACCTTCCAAACTAGGATTCTATGTGGTAGACAGGTTGAACACAACAACAATGACCCTGGAATTAAGGAATTGCAGTATTGCAATTACCCCAGAATCAATACATGAAATTCTAGGGGTACCGAAATCAGGAATAGATCTACTCGAGGAAGAAAATGTCGTTGCGGGAATTCAGATGTCGGACAAGTGGAGAGATCAGTTCACCAAAGAATGGATTAGGCCAATGGATGTGAAAAACCTGTTGAAAAAAACAGTAGATGCTGATTACCAGTTTAAAATCAACTTCTTGGTACTATTTCTCAATCTAATGGTAGAATGCAGCGGAGTGGGTCGGTGCAACACTGCTTTCCTTTCAAGAATCAAAGGCGAGGATATGCTTCCAAAAATTAATTGGAGCAAGTACATATACGATAAGATCAAGAGGAGTAAACAACTTTGGACAAGGGAAAGCAAAAGCTGTTTCTATACTGGGCCTTTAACGTACCTAACTGTAAGTTACAACACTATCTACTTTATTCATAAATGAATATTTATTCATAGCATGAGGAATATTATATTTATGTTATAATTTTGACAAAAATAATTTTAAACTCACACAATTTCATGTAAAATTGCAAGCTATTGTATGTTGAAGCGACTATCAACGACAAAGATGAGGTGCCACAAAAAAAACATGCAATATGTTCATGGAATATAGTACATCTACGGAAACGAGAATCAATAGAAATCGAATCCGGAGGGTTCGGAATGTTGCAGGTTAAGCCCAAGTATCTACTTCCAAGTTTGGTATCACAACCAAAAACAAAAGTAGACCCACATACACCACTAGTAGAACCAAGGATAAAGGTACAATATTAACACACTTCCAACATTGTTTACTAGACTCCTATTTAATTAAACAAATACAATAAACATGACTGGTTTTAATTACACGCAGGACTATATCAAGCGAATGGACGATTGCATGATGCGCCTAATGAAGGCGAAAACCGACGCAGAAAGGTGTCTCACCGATGCAATTTCAAGGTACCCACATGATGAAATCTTAATGAAGTACCAAAGACAGCTCGTCGACCTACTCAATGCGGATTCTGGGATAAAAAAGCAGCACAGAAACATGCCAGACACTGGCGAACCATCATCCTCAAAGGACATTGTCCTTAGCCAACACAACAATGAAGAATGCCCAATTCCACTGAGCTTCCTACCTGCCACATTGCCTCCTGTATATTACAGTCCAGAGTTTTTAGAAGAGTTGGATAGATCAACAGAAAAGGCAATTCAGATTTCAGCAGCAAAAAGAGCACTTAATATTGAGAAAGAAGCCAACTCACAAGGGATGTGCGAAGCGACGATGAACGTCAACATGTCTGATGAAGGTACAGAAACATTGCAAATTGGAAACAGACATGTGGTTGACGATTTCCCTAAATTTGATTTAGGAATATCACCGGTGAAAGAAACGTGCCTAGACACAACCGAAAAGACAGTTGAGGAACATAAATCAAAGGAGAATGCTAAAGGAAAGAACATTGTGGCCGACACACAAGCCGCAGATGAAACATGGAATGATATGGAAATTAGGGAAGATGCTGATATCGATGAAATGACCAAAAAAAGAAACACAAAATTGGGGGACCATCTACGCTCACCGTATGTGGTTCGTTGTGTCGACTTGAAAATAAACACAGAAGACAGAAAGGTCAACGAATGGTCATTGGCTAACTTCGGAAGTGCATCGTAAGCATTCATCTCATAATTACTTTTCAAATTAATATGTTCTAATAGATAATTTAGTACTATTATAAACAAAAAATATAACACCAACTAATTTTCAGTGACATAGTTTTATAGGCTCTGGATGACACAATGTTTAACCGTAATGAAATCGAGGCTATGGAAGCTAGAGCAACTATGAGCGAGACTATACTAAACGCATGGGCTGCCGTACTTAACTACAACGAACGATACCGGAGCAAGGATTCGCCAGGACGATACTACTTCAACACAACAATAATGGTAAGATTTCATCACTACTTAAATATCTCATTTTAACAATTTATAAAACTAACAATGTTGCTTGTTCGTCATTTCATGACGCAAAACTGAAGAGCGACTGCAAACTCCGCAAAAAATCAATCGACTTGAATAAACAATACAACGTCTTTAGGAGGAACTTGACTGCAACTCTCAAACACAACATGGATGTTGTTCGATTCAGAGACATCGACTTGGTATGTGTTTTATATTAATTAGTGTAGTAAATATAAATCCATATAACATTGTATGAATAATCATTGGTATGTGGTTGACATGGAATGAGTAATTTAATACATGGTTTCGTTGTATGAATACATATGCATTCTTCCCGATTGTTGGTAACAATCATTGGTATGTGGTTGTGTTCAATCTGAAGACGCCAAGTGTTGTGATCTTAGACACCAAGTACGAAAAACCGACAGATGACGAAACCATGATGCGTCAATACGGTCTAATCACCGACATTCTGCCATGACTTCTAAATTCATAAATAATAAACTGTGTATTAAACTCTACACTACCATTAAACACACCGCACAACAGTAATTTTGTAATCACATTTCAGCAAATGATGATGATAAAACATCTGCTTACGGTTGCACACCCTGCGGGAAACATGCTCGATGAAGTGGGTCAAGAAAGGCTTCAAATGGAATGGAAAACAACTAGGAACTTCGAAGACCATGGAATATTCGCGATGCGGCACATGGAAACCTACATGGGTTTGAATAAGGGATGGCGTACATGACTAGCATCAGAAGGTCCAACACAAGACACCCAGTTGGCTGATTTAAGAGTTAAGTATGCGGCGAAGATACTTTTAAGCAATTGCAACCAAAAGAAGGGGTACGTGGAAGCAGAGGTAGAAAAATGGTTCAAACTAGATGAGGATAGTCGAACACAGCATATTCAGAATGCAAGGAACACCCGTCATGAAAGGCTTCCTCTCTACGCTTAATGGATACTACTTCAAACCAAGAAACAAAAACTCCATGCTTTATTGTTTTCATTCTGTGTTAAACTTACAGACCTATATTTTCATATGCTTAGATGTTATTGGGTTTTGAAAACTTTTTTTGATCCTGGATTATGATTTTTATCGACATTAGGCGTTTAACTAATTCAGCTGTATTTATTGAAAGAATACTTGTTTTCATTGCTACAACTGTAATGTCATTAAGCTGTCATAACTAGAGTATGAACATTTAACATGCAAAGATCATGACCTGTATTTTTCACTCAATTCACAAATCTACATCATTATTATTACTATAGTTATTAGTATTGACGATTCTTCTACAATTTATAAACACAATATCATGTCTATAAACTTTAAATCATTACATTCATCATAGCTAAATTTCATTTTTTGGTATTGATAAACTTACATTTAATAATTACATATTCACCAAATTATTTTTTAATATAAAATTCATTAAACACTTATGAATATCAACACAATAGTAATAAATCAACGACGTATCGATAATAATAAAGTACCATTAATATTAACAATGGGAATACTGTCATTCCTTACCAAGAAATACACACAAAAAAATCCCATCATGTACATAACATCATGACCAACCGCAAAAACCCACCATGAACACCAACACTAATAACATCACCAAACACCAACACCAAGTTATTAAATAAAACACAAAATCAGCCATTTAATTTAAAATACTAATTTAATGATTACACAAGCAACTCTGATTCATAACTTATTATATAAAACAAACTAAAACAACCAGTTGATAAAACAAAACTTAGAATATCATTAAAGTGCCATCTCCTGGAAATTATAAAACCCAATCCAAATAAAAATTCCATAACGCAATGTTCAGAAAATAAACTAAAAACACTACTAGTTCATGAAATAATAAAAAGCTAAATGCAAATGTGTTCATCAAACAAAATTAATATTACTACTCAAGTACCACGTTTGGGACAGTTGCGGGAATCATGAGTAACCTTATCACCGCATGTACGACAGGTCCTTTTCAACTTCTTAGCTCGCTTCTCCGCTTTCTCACGCACGCCTATCAATCTCTTGTCAGTACCGCAACCTTTATTTCGGATGCCAGTTGGTGGTAACACCTCAGCGGTCTCGGGAACCCGTGCACCAATCAAATCTTGAATGGTATCATTTTTCTTTTCAGTCGCTGATTTCATTGCATCATCAACTTGAATTGCATCATTCCACTTCATCAGTAATTCAACAAATGCTTCCAATTAAGACTTATCATTCCTAACTTTGTCGACTATTTCTTCAACAAGTGAAAAAATTCTGCCCATCAACCTCTCTTTCTCGGTATCAATCTCTCCATATCGAACACGTGCCGAAAGCCACTGAGGTGGAATTAAATCACACCTCCAACGACGCAAAATATACTTTTCAGGAATACAATGAGCACCATCGTTTATCAAGACTCGAAAAGCATGTCGACATAGTATCCCATCACGTAAAAACATATTACAGCTACAATCAACCGTACCTTCAAGTACATCTTGAACAACCTACAACATAAACTTAAGAAGGTAAAAAAATGCATGCAATGTTAACTAGTAAACAATGAAATAAATATATAACTTACTGTGAACCTCTTCTTAACCTCATAATCCTTGTTCATGTGAGTAACGGTAAACACATTTTTCCCATCGTTCTCCGTTGGACCCACTACACCGCAATACCAAGCCGCCTTATTCAACTCATTTTGAACATCAAAAAATATGGCGCGAGTATAGACAGTGGCCGCATGCGCTTCTATCTTGCTAGTCGAAACCATTCGTGGACGAGTTGATTTGTTTTTAAACTCAATTGCACAGTGACTTTTCCGTTGAACCTCAATCGCCATATCAAATGAACACAAGAAGACAACCAAATCATTCCAAAAAGCAGCATATACATTAAAAAAATGCATTAATGCTCTCGGAACGGGATGTGGTCTTCATTAGACCGGACATAGGAGAGTCTTTGAAAAATGTTGGAATCCATGAACGTCTAATATCAAACAAATCGTCGAACCATGAATCACCGTGAAGGCCATATTCCTCCATCAATGCATTCCACTTAATCTCAAAATCAGACGGCTCTATGTGTAAATCCCATATCAGCTTGTTCAACTCGGCAACAAATGACGTTTGAGTCAATAGAAACACACTAATCTATATAGAAACAAAAAAAAATTAATTTTAAAATATATTACATGAATAGAATAATATCCATAACACAGAAAAGTAAAACTCAAATCATAAACTACCTTTGCTTTTATTTTCTTCGTGATGTGCCACATACATAATCGGTGAACACTACCGGGAAAAGCGATCGGAATTGCTTGCTTCATCGCAGCACACTGATCGGTAATAACAAATGAAGGTTGGCGACCGTGTGCTTTCATAAACGCCCGTAACACCCAAGTATAAGATGGAACCGTTTCGTTGCGAATCAATGCAGCACCCACAACCACAGACTTTTTGTGATTGTCAACAGCCACGAAGGGAACGAAAATCATCGCATGCCTAATAAAAAAAATTATTACAGCGTACATGGAATCACGGTATGAAAAAAAACCGAAATTATCATAAAACAAAACTTACTTATTTGTGCGAAATGTTGCATCGAATGAAATGACGTCTCCAAATTCCCTATAATTAGCCCTTGCTATCTCATCGGCCCAAAATATGGAAATCAACTGCTTCTCGTTACATTTGAATTCAAAAAAGAACTCGGGACAACATTTCTTCCTACTAATCATTGTGTTTATTAACATCTGCGCATCCTTGTTGCCAACAAATGTTACCATGTCCTTTTTAAAAATTTGATAATCTTTTACAGTTCCACCGGACAACTCTAATCCACCTTTAAGTGCTGTGCGCATCCTATGGGATTTGGAAACACCGACTTTAGAAGTACATGCATTATACACATCCCTACGGTCAGCGAACCTAAGCTCACGTTTCGCTCTAGACAACGACATCTCCTCTTGACTATACAACAAGTGGTTATGCTTCTCGACAAAATTGTATACCTCATATCGACCTCTTTCTTTAACAAAGTGAATCTTATAACACGCTAAACAACCAGATCGTTTTAGATTAGAATTACGTTGCCTCCTCTGACCAGAATTAACCTCTAGTGAATCAATTACTTTAGGAGCGGGAATACCTTCCTTGTTGCATACAAAGTAACGAGTCGTAACACGGCCAAGCTTGTTAGTCTTCTTATTCGATAGACGCACATCAAAGCCAGCTATAGTTGCATACTTCCTATATGCAGATTCAGCCAACTCAGCCGTCAAAAAAAAATCACCAACCTTCGGTTTAAGACTCTCCTCGACAATCGGTAAGTAATATTTAGTTCCCGCTGGACTCTCTTCCATAACTTGAGATACATTATCTAAAAAAATTATCAAACAACTTAAAATTAAATAACATTAAACAACAACAGAAGTGAGTTAATTCACAAACCAACACATATTAACTACTATAAAAGCAAATTAGAAAACAATAAACTTCATAAACTGGAATGTTTTAAAAATTTAAATAAAACACCAAAAACATGGCGTGAAAAAAATAACAAAAAATTGATAACCTAACAACAATATTAAAAAAATTAAATGTCCAACCTTCTTCTTCATCAAACCCATCGCCTTTATACTCCGGTTGATTGAACCCTTCTTGATCAGCGTCGGAAACAACCGTATTATACTCAAGGTTATCATCTTCGTTACAAAACGAACCAAACAACGGTTCTTCAAACGCAGCCTGTGAACCGTAAACAGTAGTCACCGGTGAATGATGAACAGTCGCCGGCGGTGAATGATGAACAGTCGCCGGCGGTGAATAGTTTGCATCCATAGGCACCGATGAACCAGTCACATCTTCAGAGCATACGCGATGTTGATTCCTGGAAGACGATGCAATATCGGAGCCAACCATTGACAGATTTGGATTGAATAGAAACTTGAATTACAGAAAAACTAGACTGGATATATTGGGTTTAAAGATGATAATGGAGAAATCAGCCAGATTTGATAAAAGGATAACTGCCAAAAAAAAACTTCCTAATAAATCTGCAATTGATTCCTTAATTCTCGACAGAATCTAAATTAACAAAAAATAATAATAATAATAATAATAAATGTAAAATACCTGTATTACCCTTGTTCCCATGCAAAACAGTGAAAACATGAAAACTCTCATCAGATTGATCCTACGGTCATTGAATGGTTTGCATGGTTTGTTAGTTTTAAATGGTTTGTAAAATATCCATGGCCTATATATATATATATATTGATTGTTAGTCTACTTAAGGGTAAATAAAAATGTAAATAAAGAATACATTTTATTAAATAAGTTTTGATTTATAAGTATTGTTAGCTTATCCATAAAAATATAAATAAACAAAAACATACAATATTAAAAATATTTTTGATTTATAAGCATTGTTAGTCTACTTAAGGATAAATAAAAATGTAACATATTAAAATAAGTATTTGATTTATATTGATTGGTATCTATCTTATATAATTATAAAATAAAAAATGAAAAGTTTTTCTAATTAATTACAACGTTTAATGTATGGTTTGTATTTAAAATAAATCAAAATTCTATAAAAATAGATAAATGAGATGTCTCTCCTTAACCCTTCCCCCTACATTTTGCTTTATATATATATATATTGATTCACAATTTTTTTAAATATTTCTAAACGACTTTGCAAGTAGCAGCTAAATTTTGGTGGTCAATATTATGTTAAAATATTTCAAGAATTTCATTAAAATAAAGAAAAATAGGAGAATAATGATAAAAATCTCCAAATTTAAAAAATATTTCTAAAAATAATTACTCATGAAGTAGAAATAATTTTTTATTCGAGTAAACTCTAATTTTGGTCCTTGAGGTTTAGTGAAAAATCTGAAAATGGGACCTGTACTTTGATAAGTCTGGAAATCGTCCTTATGGTTTGCATTTTACTTTGAATATGGTCCCTGATCATTAACTCCGTTAAAAATATCCGTCAGAGTGAAGGGTAGTTATGTCTTTTTATTAATATTTCTAATATCTTTTTTAAATAAAAACCTATATTATATTAAATTACATAATATATATACAGAATGTACACACACAAATATATACACATGAAACTGGCATCTCCGTCGACCCTCCGATCTCCTTGTCCGTTTTCAGTCACCATCTCCGATCAACTCATCTCCATTTTGATATCTGCTTCTGCTAAAGTCTTTAAGCCAATCCCCACCAAACCCATCTCCATACTCTCCATCCAAAACTTCCCTAAAGGCGTCACCGCCATAAAACTACCACCACAAACTGCCACCATCCCCTTCCAAACCGCCATTGTCGAAGCCATATTCTCCACCTTGAGCACATGTGATGCTGCTTTTGCAGCACAGCAGATTGCTGACATCACTGAAGGAGACAAAAGGGGTGGTGATTAAGTTGGGGATTGGTGTGGTGTGGCGGCGACTTCTGGGTTGTTTACCGCCGCTGAGGCTACGGCTGACGAAATTGCCGCCGTGGCTGAGGCGGCGGCGGCTGCTGCTGCTAGTGATAACAGAGGACAACTTCTTTTGATTGTGATCACTCCTGCTATCCTTTGGGCGCTCTACGATATTTTACTCCATTGAAGGTGGTGGTTGTGTCCATTTTCACGATTGCAAATGCTCGAGTACATGGTACGACAATCGGCACGGTTTACGGAGTGCTCGGGCCTCGGTAGCTGTCTTCTTCATCAGTTCCCCGAAATGAGATTCGTAAATCTCCTACCGTGAATCGTTTGCACAAGCTTGCTACACCGTAGTCAAATGTTCGACGAAAGCGGCGGCATCGCAGCGGCTATCGGAGCAGTTTTGATCCTTTGCCGGAAAAACTACGGTCAACCAAAGGAATTCGATCTGCAATTACAGTTTCTTGATAAAGCTGCAAAGTTTCTTGATAAATCAGAGATTTACTCAAGTGAACGGTGGGACCTGCAAAGTTTCTTGATAAACCTGCAAGTCCATAGATTTCAAAAACAAGTTCGATGTTTGATGTTTATTAAAAACCTGCAAATTTTAAGATTTCAAAACCCAAGTCCACTGTTTAGGTGGTAATCTAAAGCTGGGAAATGATGAGTTGGTCGGAGATGGTGATCGGAAAACGGACAAGGAGATCGGAGGGTCGACGGAGATGCCCGTTTCATGTGTATATATTTGTGTGTACCCGTCTGTATATGTTATATAATAATATAGGTCTTCATTTAAAAAAAGATATTAGAAATATTAGTAAAAAGACATAACTACCCTTTACTCTAACGGATATTTTTAACGGAGTTAATGATCAGGGACCATTTTCAAAGTAAACTGCAAACCACAAGAACGATTTCCAGACTTATCAAATTACAGGTCCCACTTTCAGATTTTTCACTAAACATCAAGGACCAAAATTAGAGTTTACTCTTTTTTATTCCTTCTATCAATTGAATTTCTTTACATTAATGTTTAGCAGAGAAAAAATTTTATACGTTGTCTTAAATATTTTAATAATATATAATTGTGTAATCTTCAAAATAGAAAATCTGTTGTTTTTTAACTTTTATTTCTCTATTTTCTAAAGAAGTTTATGGAGATGCTCTTATAACTCAATTGGTTAATAATGACAAGAGTTCCGACCAACTTTTACGTGGATATCGATTAATTTTGTTGGATTTTGAATAAAATAATAAATAAAATAAAATATAAAATTTCATATCATATGTGCTTTAAAAACAACCAAAACATTTTAAGTGACAAATTAACATGTGTAAAATCATTTTTTAAAAGCCGGAATTTGAAATCGTTAAATCTAATTGTAAAATCTAAAACATTATAATTGACGTATATATACAGAGAAAGGAAGGATTGTGTGAAAAAATAATTAAAATAAGAAGCGTAAGAAGGGAGTTGAACCCTTGTTCACTATTAATCACACACACACACCCATGAATTGTGTTTCTCGCAAGAATTGATTTGATTCATCTCATTAGTGTTAATCTTCAATTAATATTGATCCAAGGGTCCAGATCCCTTTTTACGCTTATCATCATAACTTCAATTCTCACCGGAACTCAATTATATATAGGCAAAGGATCACGTGTGAAGTTAAGGTTAACGTGAGAAGTAGATTTGAACCGTTAATCACTTTTAATCAAATGTCTTCCCATGAAGTGCGACTTAGAAGAGAATTGATCTGGTGCATCTCATCCTAACATGTGTCCATTTCTCATCCAACGGTTGATAACCACTTCTCACGCTTCTCATGTTAACCACAACTTCTCACTGTAACCAACCCTATGTATGTGTGTGTGGAGTTTCATATACAAACATCTAAATAGTATAAACCATACAAACTAATTAATGAGATATTTATTGAAATTATGAAATTTTAATTATTATGATTTAGATATTTATGAAACCACATATCTATTAGACTAGATATAGATCTGGTGCATCTCATCCTAACATGTATTTGTATCATTTACACACACATATATATATATATATATATATATATATATATATATATATGTGTGTGTGTGTGTGTGTGTGTGTGTACAAAGGGAGAAGTTCAGTTAGGAACCCAAAATTGATTTGGAGCCTGAAATCCACCCACAACGTGCCATGCTTCTCTCTTCAGGTTGAATATTTATCATGAATAACACATTCATGATGAATATGAATGTGGTGTGGAGTTGGTAGCGGAAAATCATATAGTTCCACAAAGTGGCCACATTGTTCCCACAGTGGGGGCACAAGTGTAGACCTTTCACGATCTTTTGACTACAGTTTTCTAATATGAATCAAGATAATGTAACATGTCTGATTAAATGTTACATTTTAGTTAATGCTACATATATACCAAGATTCATACTTATATAGTGGCAACAACACTATGAAAGAGCTCGAACCAAATGATTATCTATCATCTATCGTGAATAATATATGCAACACATTAAAAAATGTCCAAATGGCTACTGATGTGACTAATTTATCTGGTGTAAGCTCTCATTTCATAAATTTTTTATCAGAAATCAGTTAAAACATCTTGGGGCCTGTTTGGAAGTGGCTTAATGAGCTCTTCAGCTTATTCGCTCAGCCATGTAATGGTGTTTGGACATGGCTTAATGATTTGGAAGGGAACTGAGCGAATAAGTTTTCAAGGGGTACACTTATGGAGACAGACACCATCTTTCCCATCTTACCCCTCCTCCCATCGAGAAATCTGACCAGTGTCTTCCATCGCTTCTCTCCTCCCTCTCTTACAATAAATCGAATATCCATCTCCAGCAACCTCCACATCCTTCCATCGATCCTCCCCCGCCGTTGGCGTTGACCGGTCGGCAGAAAAGGCTGAAGACGACACCGGAATATCTAACCTAGTGGGTCTCTTCCTCTTCAATAGCATCAGAGAAGTAGAAGAACAAAAAATGGGTAAATCATCGTTAGAAGCCCTGATAAGGCCGCTAGCCGACTGTGGTGGCTTCTGAAGTTGAAACTTGAAGGACGACGACGGCGAAATGGAAGGAGACGACGACGAGTGGGCCAAATTCAAAGATTCAGGTGAGAGGAAGCATGAGTCATTCGTACCTGATATTTCATGTTTGAAAAAACGTGATGGAGCCTAGGCATAGTCAAACAAATAGACAGATGGAGAGAGAAGCGGGAGTTTTGAAACAAACTTGTGTGAAGAAAAGCGGGAATTAAGAGATTTCCATATTTAAGGGAAGAATGTAAGCTTTGTTGACTTGTACATTATGCTTCAAATATTGTAATTAAGAGATTTTTCAAATTCATGCAGAAAATGATAGTAATTTATGTTTTATGAGTTGTATTTAAGATTTTTTCTTAAATGCATATTAAGGTAGTATGTATATATATATATATATATATATATATATATATAGAGGAAGACTATTTTATAACCCTTAAAAAGGTTGCAACCCTATATATATATATATATATATATAGAGGAAGATTGTTTTGCAACCCACTATGATACTCATTATGATACCTAGGGATGGCAAAAAAAAACTGTCCCCGACGGGGAATCCGATACCCGAACCCGGTTTGACCGGGGATGGGGACGGGGATGGGAATCCCCAAATTTGTTAATCAGGGATGGGGGACCTCTAAAACCTGGCCCCGAGTACTTAATAGTAAGTTTGTATATATAGTATGTGTGTATGTATATGTGTATATACATATATGTAACACAATAAAAATGATAAATCAAGGAGTATAGTATATATATATAACACCAATATAATCAATATTCGATTATGAGAAAACTTTCAAGATATATTATTGTATTGATATTATTATTCTGAGAAATTTTAGTGATATAACAACGTGGATGAATAAAATATATAATATTAATATATTTATTTCGAATTACTCTTGTTTAAACGCAACCAATAAAATTTGGTTGATTAAAATTTATAAAAATACGTCGTTCAAACATGAAATTGACATTAAAAAAACATTATATTAAAAAAAATAAGTTTTATAAATGGGAAAAAAAATCCTCAATTCCCCAATGGGGATGGGGATGGGAAAAGAATTTTGTTCCCCAGCGGGGATGGGGATGGGGATTGCAATCCCTGGTATCCCCGGCCTCGTTGCCATCTCTAGTGATACCCACTATCAGGGGCGGACCTACACACACAGGAGAGGGTGCACGGGCATCCGCTCGACTGTCCCGTCGTAGTGGAATTTTTTTGTTGGTTGTATCTGTGCACCCGCTTAGTTTTTAAGTGTGCTCTCATATATTTTTCAAACATAATTTAAAACAAAAGTGTGGGGTTGGTATTATGGCTAGCATGTTACTTTACTTTTCATAGGTCATGGATCTAATCTTGTTGGCAACAAATTCAAGTTTTTTATATTTTAATTTTTAGTTACTAAAAAAGACAAACAAATATTTGACAAATTAAATGAATTCAATACCTCAACTACAATATAAAATCTTACCAATTAACTACAACTATTTCTTATTTACAATTTTCTCAGTCTTGCTTTTGATTTTTTTTTCCCAATTTATCCATTATTAATCTTAAATTTGTTTTCTCATTCTAATGACAACACATTTTTATCTGAAAATAACTTGAAAATGAAATAAAATTAATTGAATTTAACTATTTAACACTTAATTTAGTATTAAGGAAACTGAAATATTTCCTTGAAATCAACCAAAAAAAGTCTCGAAATCAACAAAAAAAATTAAAATATATGTTAAAATCAACCAAAAAATCGAAATATTCTCTCGAAATCAACAAAAAATCAAAAAAGTCATGCGAAAATCAACCAAATAACTTAAAAAATCCCCTGAAGGCGGAATTCGACTAAATACACATCAAGTAAACTTGCAGACATTTGATCAAATTTTAAAGGTGCATCCGCTCGGGAAAAATCCTGGGTCCGCCACTGCCACTATACACGTTGTGAACGCCTTTCAAATCGTAAAACTAAATATTGCAACCTTAAATATAATATTTTACAGGTTTCAATCCTTGTTATAGATTCTAAGGCCATCAGTACCCCATCCAGGAATCTTTCAAAGATTCCAGCTCCACATCAGCTTTTCTCCCATCCCTCACTCAATCCCTAAGGCCATCCGTACCCGGTGCGGGATGGGCTCGGGATGGCCAGCGGGGTCATGCGGGGTGGGCTACGGGGCGAGCGGTATCAGCGGGAAGGGATGGAATGCGGGATCCCCACCCCGTTTCATCCCGAAGCATTAAAAAAAAAGGGTTTGGTCCAATAAGAAGTCAACACGTGGATTAGATAAATGAAATAAGAATTAAAATAAATGAGGTGGCAAAAGGGTTTGAGGGAATGGGGTACGGGTGTTTAGGGATCGTTAGGGATCGAGTGAGGGATGGAAGAAAAGCTGATGTGGCGCTGATGTGGAGTGGAATATTTGAAAGATTCCCTCCATGGGGTACTGATGGCCTAACAATCCCTAAACACCCTTACCCCATTCCCTCAAACTCTTTTGCCACCTCATTTATTTTAATTCTTTTATTTATACATTTAATTATTTAACAAAATAAAAATATTTATATATTTTTTAATAAATAAAAATAAGATAAATAATAAAAATTAAAATTCATATCATTCATTAAAAATAAAAATTACAAAATAAATTTAAAAATCTACTCGTCGTCATTGTTGGGAACTTGGATACGCCAAATATGTTCGACCAAATCCGACCGAAGGTTATTATGAGTGTCCCGGTTTATGACTTCTCGAACATTTGCCGCGCGTTGTGTCTCACTGATTTGGCTTTCGATATCATCCGTGAAAAAGTCGTTTTCCACGTCACCACAAATAGCATGGTTTTCGTCTTCGAGTATCATATTGTGTAATATGACACAAGCGTACATAATGTTTGCCAATCTTGAGAGTTCCCATCCGCGTGCCAGGTTATGAAGTATATGCCAACGTGCTTTAAGCACGCCAAAAGCTCGTTCAACATCTTTACGGGCGGATTCTTGCGCGGACTTGAACTTTTGTCGTTTAAGGTCTTATGGGCACGTAAATGATTTTACGAAAGTAGCCCATTCCGGATATATCCCATCCGTTAGATAATATCCGTGCTTGTAGGTGGCTCCATTCACCTCAAAAGGGCACTCGGGTGCTTTTCCATCATATACATCGTTGAAGATGGGCGACTGATTGAGAACATTGATGTCGTTGTTGGAACCAGCAACACCAAAGTATGCGTGCCAGATCCATAGATCTTGAGAGGCTACTGCTTCTAGCATGATTGTCGGGTGCTCATGATCACCTCTCATGAATTGACCTCGCCATGCATTCGGACAATTTGCCCACGCCCAATGAGTACAGTCTATGCTGCCGAGCATGCCGGGAAATCCGTGTTTAGCTTCATGCGCGGCGTACAACTTCTGAATATCAATAAAAGTAGGCTTGCGTAAATATTTTTGACCATACAGTTCAATAATACCTGTGCAGAATTTGTACAGACAATCTCGTGACGTTTTCTCTCCCATACGGATGTACTCGTCAAGTGCGTCAGCAGTTACTCCATACGCCAATTGCCGAATAGCGGAAATACACTTTTGTATCGGAGAAAAACCTTGTTTGCCTAACCCGTCAAACCGAAGTCTAAAATACCGATACCCTACTTCTAAATCTTCAACTATTCGTTCGAATAGATGTCTGCTCATCCTGAACCGCCGCCTAAACATATCCGGTGTATAAATCGGGTTGACACCAAAGTAGTCCCGCATAAGCCGCTCGTTTGCAGTTACTCGACCTCTTTCAATGTTTGCGGCCCTCTCTCTTGTTGACGATGAGGCGGTGCTACCATACAACGATTGTGCAGTCTGTCGAAAAATTTCCCTTTGTAGATTCAACAACTCGTCGATGTCTACGGATGATGATGATGCGGTTGGTGAACCGGGTTGTGGCGAATCCATATTGTTTAAAATATAGAGAATGGAAGAGTGTTTGAGAGGTGTGAGAAATAAGAGGTTGAGAGAGTTTGAGAGGTGTGAAAAATAAGAGGTTGAGAGAATTTTAGAGAGTTTGAGAGGTGTGAGAAATAAGAGGTTGAGGGTTAAATATATAGTGAGATTAATTTGAGAATTTTTTTTTTACAAAGAGCCGTTCAACGGCATTATTTTTAAAAATTAAATAATTTTTTTTAATAAACCTTCGGGATGAATCGGGATCCCGAACCCGGAATCCATCCCGCACCCAGCATCCCGCTGAGCCCGTAGCCCATTCCCGCTGAGCCCGAACCCATCCCGAGCCCCATCCCGCGCCGGCTACGGATGGCCTAATACAAGTTGTGTTACACTCTGATACAAGTATATGAGTGGGGTCAACATGGTGGTGGATGGTGCGGACGTGAAAGATGTGGGTGCTAAAAAAGGAGATGATATCAAAAATCAATTTGGTTGACAAAATTATGATAAGCGCGTCATTAACGAATAACTAATAAAAACTTAATTTTAGATTTTAATTAATCAATTTCTAATTTAAATTAGGAAAATTACTAATAACCATTTATCCATTAATTAAACAAAAAAATAATATAAATAATTAATTGGCTAAAACTAGATCTTACGATTATCACATACAATTGTTATTGTTCACATAAAATAAAATATTCTATATATATAGATAAAATAGAATATTTTATTTGATGTAGAACTAGTGTTGATTTATTGTTCACATAAGACGTTATTTCATCTGACGCAAAAGCTCATTTTAATGGAGAAAACCTTGATTTCATTTTAGTTGAACAATATAGATTAGTGGCAAAAATAAATAAATTGTTGAAGAGAAAAAAATGTGGAGAGAGGGGGGGGGGGGAGCGGTGGCGAGAGAGGACTGGTGAGGGGGCACGAGCATGGAAGAAGTACAACAACGACAGCGACGCAAACCGAGGAGCAAAGGACGTCAACACCTCGAACCAGGTTTCATTTCTATTCTTCAACTTTCCGGCGAATATGGAGATGGGTAATCTATGGAGGATTTTCAAAAACTACGGGGTTGTCTCAGACATGTATATGGCAAGGATAACACTAAGAAGCGGAAAAAAGTTCGGCTTTGTGAGATTTAGAAAGGATACTGGCATAGATTCGTTGGAGAGGAGATTGAATAACATTTGGATAGGAACGTACAGATTAAGGGTATTCCTGGCAGCAAAAAATCAAAGAAAAAACACTCACGTAGGAAAACCGGAACGCCGACAAGATCCAAAGGAGGAGAGACCGATTGAAAGAAGAAATAAAGTGGGAGACAAAACGTATGCGGAAGTAGTGAAAGGGGAGAATTACACAAAAGAAAAGGATGCAAGAGACAAAAGGCAAGGAGAAGAGATGGTGGAAATCTGGACTCCGGTGGAAAGCGCAAGAAAGTACCTAAACCACTGTATCGTTGGAGAAGTGAGAAAGATAGACAACATTCTGACTCTCAAAAAAATGACCAAAGATAGAACTCTTGGGGTGGAGGAGATGAAAATGCTGGGTGGACGGTCAGGTTTTGTTGAAAATGGATAATGAAGAAAATATAAAAAAGGTGCTAACAGACAAAAATAATGGGCTGCATGTCTGGGTAATCGACTTACGCAGATGGACGGAAGGTTTTCGCAATTCGGAAAGGCTTGCTTGGATAAAAATATCAGGAGTACCACTCCATGGTTGGAACGAGAATTTTTTTACGGGAATTGCAAGTAAATGGGGAAAGGTCCATAAAACATGTAACTGCAATCTTGAAGAAAGCGATAACTTGTTGTGGGGTAAAATTCTAATCAGTACCTCTTTGCAATCGACAATCAATGGCCTCAAGAGTGTGAAGGTTGGAAATTTCTTTTATCTGATCAAAATCGAAGAAGAGGAGAATAGTCTAATGGGAGTATCGGAGGAAGGAGACGACGAAGATTCCGATGTAGAAGTTGATGATGAGGAGGAAGGGGGATCCTGGGCACCGTCGATCTGGTCTGAAGAAAAGGAAAAGTCAGAAGACGAAGATGAGTGGGGATTAGAGGAGACGTGGCTTGGAGGACAGGAAAAAGAGGGGGGAAAACTGAGGAACAAAACTGGTGTAAAAACACCGGCGGAGCGGCTGGAGAAAATTTTGCAGGAGAGGGAGAAAATTTAGCGGGTGCGGAGATGAGTGCCGACGACGTCGCCGGAGAATCGGCCGCCGGTAAGGGAGATACGTTGGTGGGGGAGGAGAAAGAATTCGAAGAGTCTGCCTGTCTTGGAAATAGGGGTAAGTTCCAAAATCCTCATAATGAGGGTGGGTCTCCCAAAAAAGTTGAGGCAAGTCACGTGCAGAAAGAGGTGGAACCGGTTGCCTTGTCAACTAAAAAAATAAATGAAGAAGAAACAAGTGGGGGAGAAAATATGGTGGAAATTGGGCTGAACTACCAAAGCCCAAGGAATTTATTTGTGGACCATCAAACAACTTCAAAGTGGGCCAACAATAACTACATCAATAACCAAAATCTAAGTGGGCCAAATAATACAACAACAGGAAAGTCATCAGAAGCTTCAGTCGTTAGAAAGAATTACGAACCAGCAGAAGGAATTAAACAAAGGTCAGGATTAGAGTTGGATGGGGGGCGCTCGAAATTGGACTCCTACGGTCAGAAGACGATTGCTGGTAAATCAAAAGGGAAAAAAGGTGAAGGCACAAATTTTGGTGGGGGCAAAGTCAGCTTCCATCTGATTAAACAGATGGCCAGGAGAAGCGGTAGGAAGACAGGAACGAAGAAAGGGACAAGTAATGATTCAGAAAGGAAAGTATCGAGCAGTAGAACAGGCAAGAAGGGATCGTCAAACTCTAATTTATACACGGCACTCTCAAATGAATTGGGGAGCAAAGAATCCGCAGATGCGTTAAAAGAATTTGGCAATATTTTGGGAATGGAATGGAATAACCAAAGTTCACAGGCGGAAAGTATCCCCAAAGGCAGCGGCAAGTCAAAGGAAGGTACGGATCGATCTAACAATGTTGTTTTATGAAGATAGTCTCAATGAACATACGCGGATTAGGATCGTGGGAAAAAAGGAGATGGATACGAGAGATTGTAGCGAAAGAAAGAACTTGGGTGGTTGGTATTCAAGAAACGAAAGTAAAAAAATGGGATAAAACTTACGTGGCGGGAATTTGGGGCGGGGTGGACGTGGAATTTTTGCAAAGCAATGCCATAGGTAAATCCGGGGGACTCATTACAATGTGGGATAATAAAGTGTTTTCCATTGAGACCGTAATAAGGGAGGAGTCTTTCCTTGTGGTGATTGGTACTTGTGTGGGGGAGAAGAGGAAAATTGGGCTGATTAACGTGTACGGCCCAAATGATCTTAAGGAGAGAATGGAGGTGTGGAAAAGGTTAGAAACATACGTCACAAAAGAGGAGACTTGTTGGTGTGTATTTGGCGATTTCAACGAAGTGAGAAGTGAGGCCGAAAGAATCAACTCGGTTACAAACATGAAAGGTGCGGAGGAATTCAATGAGTTTATAAATAGAAGTGATTTAATAGAAGTACCCATGATTGGAAAGAAATTCACAAGAGTGAGTGACGATGGGTTAAAGCACAATAAACTTGACCGATTCTTGATGACGAGCGAATTCGGGGCTTCATGGAAGAAATTGGGAGTGAGAACTTTGGAGAGAAAATGGTCGGATCATGCACCGATCATGTTATTTGAAGATAAAAAGGACTTTGGACCTAAACCGTTCAAGTTCTTTGATTCATGGCTTAGTGAGGATGGGGTAGAGAATGTGGTTAAAACTGCATGGAACAAAGAGGTAACATCAAAGTGGCCGGATGAAATCTTTCGGGACAGATTGAAAAACGTCAGAAACGATCTCAAGTCATGGGCAAAAAAGAAATTTGGGGATATAGATTCCGAATTGAGGGTCGCAAAGGAGGAGGTAATCAAATTGGAAAGGGCGGCGGAAGGAAATGGTTGGGACGGAGGGGATAGAGAGAGATAGGTTCAAGCAAGAAATAAATGGTTGGATCTCGAAAAGAAAAAAATAGAAATGGATAAACAAAAGGCAAAGGCGAAGTGGGTGACTCATGGAGACGAAAACTCAAAAGTGTTTCATGCTGCAATCAAACAACGGGAGAGGAAGAACACGATAAGAGGAATGCACACGAACGAAGGGTGGACGAAAGACCCGAACAAGATAAAGAATTATGCCTTCGACTACTTTAGAGGTAAGTTCTCTTCACAATTCGGTGAGGGGCCGAAATTACGTGCAGAAAAATACGCGAAAATTTCTGCGGAGGATGTGATAGAGATGGAGAGACCTTTTGAAGAAGAAGAATTATGGAACGCGGTAAAGAGTTGTGGAAATAATAAATCTCCGGGCCCGGATGGTTTCACGGTCGGCTTTCTGAAGAAATTTTGGGAGGTAGTGAAGGGAGATTTAAGTCGGGTAATTAATCGGTTTTGGAAGAGAGGAAAGATAAGTGGGGGTTGCAACTCATCGTTTCTAACTTTAATACCAAAAGTTGACGCTCCTTCGCATCTTGGAGAATTTAGACCAATAAGTCTAATCGGCATCCTTCACAAAATAATCGCAAAATTATTGGCGGAAAGATTAAAAAAGGTGATGAGAAATATCATTAGCAACCCACAAAGTGCTTTCATAAAAGGGCGATATATTTTAGACGGAGTGTTGATCGCAAATGAAGTCATTGATGAAGTTCGGAAGAAAAAAAGGGAAGGATTGATCTTTAAAGTGGACTTTGAGAAGGCATACGACACTATCGAGTGGTCATTCCTACTTGATAGTATGAGAAAGATGGGGTTCGGACACAAGTGGGTAAATTGGATAGAAGCGTGCCTTAGCTCCACAACAATGTCGGTATTAATCAATGGGTCACCGACCAAGGAGTTTCCAATGAAGAGAGGTCTTAGACAAGGAGATCCTCTTGCCCCCTTCCTCTTCCTCATAGTAGCCGAAAGCCTTCATTTATTGATAAAAGAAGCGGAAAAAGGTATGTATGAAGGAATAAAAGTCAGGAAAAATGAAGTCTCGGTATCCCACTTGCAATATGCGGATGATGTGGTGTTCTTCGGGAATTGGAGCATTTCAAATTTAAAAACTCTTTTAAAATTTTTACTTTGCTTTCAAAGAATGTCCGGACTAAAAATGAACGTCCGGAAGAGTAAAATCTTTGGAGTGGGAGTGGAGGAAGAGGAAGTATCTAATTGGGCGAGAAGTGTGGGTTGTGGATGTGGAAGACTACCTTTCTTTTATCTCGGACTCCCAATTGGATCTACAATGAAAAGGTTGGAGCATTGGAGGCCGGCCGTAGAAAAGGTAAGAAAACGACTTGCAACTTGGAAAGCGAGACTCATCTCTTTCGGAGGTAGACTTACTTTGGTTAAATCGGTTTTGGGTAGCTTACCGTTGTATTACTTCTCGTTGTTTCGTGCCCCGAGTGGAGTGGTGAAAGAGTGTGAGAGAATGAGATCGAGATTCTTTTGGGGAGGGGGATGGAAATAACGCAAGTAAGGGGGTGACATGGGTAAAATGGGCAAAGACTTTAAAAAACTTCGGGAACGGGGGATTAAACATAGGGAGTTTGGGGTCGATGAACCGAGCTCTTTTGGGAAAATGGTGGTGACGGTTCCTTACCGAAAAGGAAACGTTATGGGGTACGAGTAATAAAAAGCTTATATGGGGATGAGGGGGATTATGGGGTAAAACGATCAGCTTTAATGGTGCAGGTACGACATGGTCAAGCATAATACGGCTTGGGACGGAACTAGACAGCGAAGGCATAAATTTCACGACATCATTCGGGAGGAAAATCGGCAATGGGAAGGATACAAAGTTGTGGACGAAGAGATGGATCGATACCGAGAGCCTACAAGAAAATTATCCAAGACTTTTCCAACTTGAGGAGCAAAAAGACGCAAGTATTGCGGAGAGAGGAGAATGGGTTGACGGAGAATGGCGGTGGAAATGGAAATGGGGGAGACAACCGAGAGGAAGAGCAAAAGGGGAGCTTGATAATCTAATGAACAAGTTGTCCGGATTTACACCGAACGAAGGAATGGAGGATGGAACGGAGTGGCTAATAGATGAAACGAAGGAATATACAGTTAAAAGAATGCGAGAGATCCAAGAGGCAATAGAGGAAAATGCAAGGGGAGAAGCGATTCAAACGAAATGGCCAACGATATCTCCAAGGAAGGTATGTATTTTTATGTGGAGAGTACGATTAGGTCGAATTCCATGTAGAGTAGCGTTAGACAAAATGGGAATTGATTTGGACTCGACACTTTGCCCACGATGCGGGGAAGTGGTCGAATCCTTAGATCATGCACTAGTGACATGCCCGGAGGTTAAGAGGCTATGGAATCTTACCGGGAAATGGTGGAAGAGGAACCTAGAGGATTCTGAATTTATACAAGAGGTACTACAAGAAAATAACCCAATAGAGGAGAACGCGAAAGGAAGATCGGTGTGGACGGAAGTCAAATGGTCGCTAATGTATCTTATCTGGGGACATAGAAATAAGATGGTGTTCATGGCGGAAAAAGGAAAAATTTCGGACCTATTCTTTGAGTTCCAAAGGAAAATTTTCGAATGGCTCGTGAAAAGATCGAAAGGAAAAATAAGGGGCTGGACGGAATGGCTAATAGACCCGACAACTATGTAAGGAATGGGAGAAGGTAGCGAATCATGGCGAAACCAGCAGCTGGTCGAGATGGACAGGTGTTTCGTAAGACCTGCTCTAGCAACCATTTTGCATCTCGCAAACGGTGACAGTGCAGCTATCGCAAATAATTATGTAGGAAAATCAAGGGTAATGTAATCTGGTGGGGTGCTGCATGGGAATTGGGTTCCAGTGGTCAAAATATGTAAGGTGGATTTGTGCTGTATGTTTTATGTTATTTAATACAAGTGCTTGCTTTTCAAAAAAAATAAATTGTTGAAGGATATGTGCCATCATCAAAAGGAAGTGATTGAAAGAATATTTTCCTACTATTAGATATTACCATAATTAATGTTTCATTTTCGTTGTAAACTTCTTCCTATATAAAGGGCTTATGATTAATGAGAATTACGATTCATTCTCTCCATTCTATTGTGTTCTGTTTCGTTTTTCCTTTAACACGTTATCAGCACGTAAGCTCGGGAACCAAATGACTAGCTTTTTGTTCCAACCGTCCGACATTGCAACCTTAATCCAAGTAAGCATAATTTATTTACTGTTTTGTCCGGCTTTTATTCATGATTTTAAGCATCTTCTTGTGATGTTTATGTGATCGTATGATACAACATTGTTTATGTTGTTTCTCATTACAAAAATATGTGTTTTTTTGGAGACTCAATGCTAGATTGTTATTAGCAATTTTCGTATTTTTCTTTATCACTTATTGGTAGAGGGATTGGTTAACATGACATATCTTTATTACTGCTAAAAAAAAAGAAAAAAAAAACCAAGTCTTTAATATGTGAACTTTATGGTAAAAACACTTTGATTGTTGTTTTATAATAGGGAAATTAATTAAAATACCCTAAGTCAAACCATCTTTTACTGAAATACCCAAAATCTCTCCCACTTTGCAAAAATACCCCAAAAATCCGCGATGGGAGCCCGCGATCGCGGGCCAGGGACCTTTTCTGACACTTTTTTAAACTTGCAGGGACCATTTTTGAAAAATGGAATCCCGCGATCGCGGGCTCATCCCGCGATGGGGTTATTTTTGTGACTTTTCAATTGCAAAGGACCATTTTTGAAAAATTCCAGGGACCATTTATGAAAATTTTGATATTTTGGCACTGTTCACCCCATTTCGTCCATTTTTACGAATTTAAAATGAAATGTTACACTTTCAACCCCTATACTTATTTACTAAATTTACTTTATACCTTTTACTTTCATTATTTTAATTTTACATTTAACACATATAATCGTTTATTAACTAAAATACGTTAAAAAAATACGTTTTAATTTTAACAAATTACACCATTAAAATCGTCTCTTCGATATGTTCGAAATGAGCCCAATCTTGAATTTTTTTGGATTTATATATTTTAATATATATCATATACAGTTATACACTACATAAAAAATATTTTATATTTAAAATTCATACTCTTATAGTTAATTATTTAATTTATGGTACATCTCTTATTTTGTTTTCAATTTTTTTTACACTCCTATCGCATTAACATAATAATCATATATTAACTAATTCATTAAATCGTTTTAAATTATTATTATTTGAATGTGTTTATAGATTTCGTCTGAAAAAGTTGCCTGCATGATTCCACTGAAAAAGTAACTGCAATATTCGTCTGCTCTTGAATAAAGGTCTTTCATTAGGCAGAAAATTAGTCTTTAAGTAGTCAAACATAGCTAATTAATGAGAATTTAGATCAGATTTATATGGTACTATCAAATGCAAGTTTCTATAATATAGATATTGTTCTACATTACATGATACCAATTTTTGCATCATATGAATCACTTCCAGACAACAAGAACCAATACCCCAATAATCAAGAAATAAATGCTTGTTCATCCAATAATCTCTGTATTAGGATTATCGCAAGTTTCATAAACCTACTTACTAGGTGTTGGAAATATGGGTTTTACTAAACTTTGGACGCATTTAAATTTATATATATGTGTTATATATAACTAACTTTTAGTAGGTTTATGTTCTTCTATATGAGATCTTCGAAATGATATATAATGCGTCCAAAATAGAGTATGTGTGAAAGAGATATCGATACTCAAAGTTGAGTAAATGGATGAAATTAGCAAAAACCAAATTAAGTAAACAGTAAGTCAATCACAATACTTTAACAAAATAAGTTAATACTAAAAATAACAATTATTTAATGTTACATAAACAACCTAACTTTGATTTATTTGACAATGGGCATAAATGGACTCCGCCATATGTATGCGAAATGCCTTGGCCTCGGCCTCGGTCTGGTCAGGGTGTACAAATACCACATCGTTATTTATCAAGATGTTGGCATTACGACATACCCAGACACCGCAATCCGCATTCATCCCGGCCTGCTGGGGTGTATTCTTGGCGAACTTATGGCGAAAGAGCTCTGACCTATCGCGACGCCTCGTGTCCTTGACCCGACAAAAGAAGTCAAATAGCACATCTTTAAACCTTCTCATCTGGTCTTCCAATTGGTCTCTGAAGAGATTGGCACTATCGCTGTCATATATGGTCATGGTCATAGCGTCAAGCTCAAACACTCCAAGCAGCCAATGTTTGGGATGAATGCATATTGGGATGTACACCTGAAATATTACAATATTAGACAACTTAGTTAGCAACAAAACAACTTAAATAAAATAAGAGTAAAACGATTTACATACCACATCGAGGAGAGCCCAAGAAACCCCTTCCACGCCGTTGCATGAGTTGGCCACGGAGGCGGGACCTTGATGGGGGAGCACCAGGTAGGCAAAGAAAATACTATACATTATGGTCCACCTGGTGTCTGTTCCACGATGTCTTTGCAACAGCGAGACCCAACAATCGATGTGCTATACATAAAAAATAGATGGTTAGACATGTAATATAAACATATTTGATTATATGACTATAGTTAAACTTCATACTAACCACATCCTGTAACTCAGACTCCAAAGGGTCATCCGCCAGCAATACTTGGAAAAAGCGGGGGGTGATTTCCAGGCTCAAGTAAGGGACGAATATCATGGGGGAGAGGTGACCAGTCCGACACATCCTCAATATTTCCGATGCCGGTTGAGGCTCCGGTGAAGGGACCTTTCCCTTTTTCTTTCCTCCCTTCTTTCCCCCCGCTTTCTTTGCTTGTTTTTTAGCGGCCGGTGGTGTCGTAGATCCTTGTTGGCCAAACGGGTGACGAAACCATTGTGAAATTGATCGCGGCCGCTTTTGAGGGAGCGGGGTCACCTGTGGTGGTGGATATACAACATCCATCGAGTCATCGTCAGGCTCCGAGAAGTGCTCCGAGAAGTGATCCTGGATAATAGGAGACCCCGTCTGAAAATTACGTTACTCAATGTTTTAAGTACAATTTAGGAAATGTTCACAATTAAACCAAAACTACCAAAATAACTTACAGTATGCATTTCCGGCCTGTAATAGTCATCGGCCGAACCGCCAAAGATGTTTGTGATTGCTGTGGTGGCGAACGACGGCATGTGCTGTGCCCCCGACATCCCGGCCTGCGTGACATTGATCATTAAAATAGTTACAAAATTAGGATTATCGATATATAACTATAATGGTTACTCAGTGTCACTAACACTCTCCGGGATAGTCGAATATGATGTGGTGGCGAACGGCGGCGGCATCTGCGAGGTGTATGCCCCCGACATCCCGGCCTGCGTGACATTGATCATTAAAATAGTTACAAAATTAGGAACAAACATATAACTATAATGGTTACTCAGTGTCACTTACACTCTCCGGGATAGTAGAATAGGATGTGGTGGCGAACGGCGTTTGGGACATCCCGGCCCCCGACATCCCGGCCTGCGTGACATTGATCATTATAAGAGTTACAAACTTAGGAACAAACATATAACTATAATGGTTACTCAATGTCACTTACATTTTCAGGGAATGACGGATGGGATGTGGTGGCAAACGTCGCCTGTGCCCCCTGTCCGAACGGAGCGGGGATCGGTGTCGTACTCGACAGCTAAAACAAATTTAGAACGTAATATTAATATACAAACTAAATAAACGTGGCCAACAAATTAAGTTAAACACTAACATTGACAACGCTAAACTGTCTGTAGACTTCCTCCAGATAGTGTACACGTGTCTCTAGCGGCCCGTGGACGTAGTCCCACAGGACTTCATGTGAGCCACGCTGTGGCTCGTAGGAAGGGGCCGCCTGATATGGATTGTAGGAGGAGGAAGGGGGCGCCTGGTAGGAGGAGGAAGGGGGCGGCTGGTATCCAACGGAAGGGGGCCTGTCGTCGTCTTTCTCATCTTCGGAAGTAGGGGGACGTCGAGCCCTTTCTGCCTCTGCGTCAATAAAGGCCACGCTGTCTCTGTACCAATCTGTGCCCATCTCGTCGACAGTAGGCACAAGGCGATCGGCGGGCAAGAGTGGCTGCTAAATATATGATAAAACATAAAAGAAATTAATAAGCGGGACTAACATATGCAAATTGTAAACATAGTAAAAGAACTTACATTTCTAGACGCTTTGAAGAACTCAATCCAAAGCGACCTACTTAGGGTAACACGCTTGTCCCAACGGGTTCCCCTAAGTACTCGATCGTCGCGCTTGACGAAATATCGGATTGATGCGGGAAACACCTCCAAGATCCATATCTGGAATTAGACAAGAAGAGCAAGTACGTAAAAAGAAAAGCCAAACAGTTTGTATGTATTATTAACAATTGTTATACTACGTATCTAACCTTGAAGGCGTATGTAAAACCACAAAGATTCATCTTTGCATGTCGATCGGCGCGTCTGCCTATGGCTCGGTGCAGATTAGAGTAGCAATGTGTCCAGATATGGCTACCCCACGGGTAGCTGTTAAACAGCTCAAGGTCCTCGACGGCCCTAAGGACCGTCGATGAAGCATGCTGGCTATACTCACGGCCCAGGAAGCCCATATCCACGATCACCACCAAGCATACACGGACAGCATCGTCGTCGGTTAGGGCACTAAGGCCCTCTTTCATCTTTTCCCGGGCTGCCTTCAGCTTCAAACGAGATGCTGAAATGCCGAAAACCCTAGGAACGAAGGAGCAGTCTTCTAAGGGAGGAAGGGGGGAGCCTCTCCAAAACGTAGTCCTGTAATTAGACAGAACTCCCGACGCCCAAAATGCAATTGAGAGCCGAAGAAATCAAAATGCATCTCCTCCGGCTCAGCGTTGGCGTCCTCGACCTCCAACTGTAGAAACATGTGTACTAGCGTAGGGTCGCCACCAGAGTAAGACACATCCATCCATGGCCCGAACGGTGTCCCTCTATAGATGGTCTCAAGGGTATCTGCGCGATCACCTAATCCCCTAAACAGCGCTCCTAATTCCTCGATGTATGAAACTTTGCTCCTTACCGTCAAGTCGATGTTAAAGAAATCCTTCTACATAGTCATTCACAGATGTTATAGTTAGTGTTATATATAGATGCTGCAGTTTATTTTATTTTATATAGATGTTGCGGTTTATTTTATTTCAACGTATAATATGTTATATATAGATAAAGTGTGGTGGTATTTTATTTCAACGTATAATAGTGTTATATATAGATAAAGTGCGGTTTATTTTATTTCAACGTATAATAGTGTTATATATAGATAAAGTGCGGTGGTATTTTATTTCAACTTATCATATTGTTATATATAGATAAAGTGCGGTGGTATTTTATTTCAACGTATAATAGTGTTATATATAGATAAAGTGCGGTTTATTTTATTTCAACGTATCATATTGTTATATATAGATAAAGTGCGGTTTATTTTATTTCAACGTATCATAGTGTTATATATAGATAAAGTGCGGTTGTATTTTATTTCAACGTATAATAGTGTTATACATAGATAAAGTGCGGTTGTATTTTATTTCAACGTATAATAGTGTTATATATAGATAAAGTGCGGTTGTATTTTATTTCAACGTATAATAGTGTTATATAAAGATAAAGTGCGGTTGTATTTTATTTCAACGTATAATAGTGTTATACATAGATAAAGTGCGGTTGTATTTTATTTCAACGTATAATAGTGTTATATATAGATAAAGTGCGGTTTATTTTATTTCAACGTATAATAGTGTTATATATAGATAAAGTGCGGTTTATTTTATTTCAACGTATCATATTGTTATATAGAGATAAAGTGCGGTTTAGGGACCCTAGTTGTCATTCTTAAAAGTTTAGGACCTAATTGGCATTCTTAAAAGTTTAGGGACCTAAGTTGTCATTCTTAAAACCGTAGGGACCTAAGTTGTCATTCTTAACATTTTTTTATAAAAAAACACATATTTAACAAATTTTTTATAAAATGTGTTTTTTTATAAAAAATTGTTAAGAGTGTTTTTATAAAAAAATTATTAAAAATGTGTTTTTTTATAAAAAATTGTTAAGAGTGTGTTTTTATAAAAAAATTGTTATAGTTTTATGGTTTTATGTTTGAATGTGATATTTGTATGTTATAATGTGTATGTTGTTATAGTGTGTTTTTTCATATAAAAATTGTTAAAAATGTGTTTTTTTTATAAAAACACACCCTTAACAATTTTTTATAAAAACACACTCTTAACAATTTTTTTTATAAAAAAACTTGTTTTTATAAAAAATTGTTAAGGGTGTGTTTTTATAAAAAAATTGTTAAGAGTGTGTTTTTATAAAAAAAACATTGTTAACAATTTTTTTTTATAAAAACACACTCTTAACAATTTTTTTATAAAAAAACACTCTTAACAATTTTTATATGAAAAAACACACTATAACAACATACACATTATAACATACAAATATCACATTCAAACATAAAACCATAAAACTATAACAATTTTTTTATAAAAACACACTCTTAACAATTTTTTATAAAAAACACATTTTTAACATTTTTTTATAAAAACTGTTTTTATAAAAAAAAATTAAACATTTTTTTATAAAAAAACAAATTATAAAAACCATAAAACTATAACAATTTTTTATAAAAACACACTATTAAACATTTTTTTATAAAAAAACTGTTTTTATAAAAAATTGTTAAGGGTGTGTTTTTATAAAAAAAAATTGTTAAGAGTGTGTTTTTTATAAAAAAAAACACATTGTTAACAATTTTTTTTATAAAAACACACTCTTAACAATTTTTTTTATAAAAAAACACTCTTAACAATTTTTATATGAAAAAACACACTATAACAACATACACATTATAACATACAAATATCACATTCAAACATAAAACCATACATATCATGTTAAACATAGAACATATTCAAACATAAGTTATAAACACTATAACAACCTACAAATCATATATCTTAACTTAAAATAACATACAAAAAATAACAAATAACATAAGGAAAACATACCAAAGAGGTAATACGAGACATCTTCACAAAACCCGAACGCGTATTCCACACGACAAAATTGAGAGAGTGGGAGAAAATTGAGAGAGTTTGATTAAAAATTGAGAGAGTGATTAAAAAAATTGAGAGTGGCCGTGTCTTGGTCCCCCCCCCTTATATAGTGCGGCCGAAGAAACAATTAGGGTTTAGGGTTCGTCAAAGGGATTTTAGGGTTAACCCTGTGCCGACACGTGGCACAGGAGCCCGCGATCGCGGGAGGTCAAAGAAAGTCAATCGCAGGCAGGGACCAAAAATGCACACGCGGGCATTCTTGAGGGGGGAAAGCTGTACCGCGGGTATTCTTGAGGGACCAACGCGGGCAAAGTGGGAAAACTTTGGTGACACGTGTAGTCCGCGATCGCGGGGGTCAATGAGTCAAACGCGGGCAGGGACCAAAACTGCACACGCGGGCATTCTTGAGGGGGAAAAGCTGGACCGCGGGCATTCTTGAGGGACCAACGCGGGCAAAGTGGGTAAACATTGGTGACACGTGGCCTGGAGCCCGCGATCGCGGGCTCCATCGCGGATTTTTAGGGCATTTTTGCAAAATGGAAGAGATTTTGGGTATTTCAGTAAAAGATGGTCAAACTTAGGGTATTTTAATTAATTTCCCTTTATAATATATACATAATTGTTTTTCCTATGTATGACAAGATTTTATATGCATTTATTCTTTATGCGATGGATATATATATATATATATATATATATATATATATATATATATATATATATATATATATATATATATATATATTACTAATAAATAATATATTTATTTATTTACCGTCGTTATTAAAAAAATGGGAAATTAATTAAAATACCCTAAGTTTGAAGTTGACTTACCAAAATACCCCAAAAAATGAAAAGTTTACCCAAATGCCCCAAATTTCCGCGGAGGGGCCCCTCTATAGCCGGCAGGGACCAACTGTGAAAATTTTTGCAAGATTATTTACACTTTCAGTCCCCACCGCGGGACCGCCGCGGGCCGCGATCGCGGGACTCCACCGCGGGCAGGGACTGAAAGTGTAAATATGAAGCACATAAAATTTCAAAAATGGTCCCTGCCCGCGATCGCGGGACTCCACCGCGGAAATTTGGGTAAACTTTTCATTTTTTGGGGTATTTTGGTAAGTCAACTTCAAACTTAGGGTATTTTAATTAATTTCCCTTAAAAAATGCAATTTTATTTAAATAAAATTAAAAGATAAAAAGAAACCTTTTTCTATGTAAATTAGGAACCTTGTAAAAATTATTTTTTCACACTATTTTAAGAAAATATGTACATATATTTTCCTTTCCAAATGTTATCAAAAAAACGGCAATGAATTTTGTGAAGAATCTTTTTATTTTTCAAAATCATATGTATAATATAATGTTTATATTAGTTTATTTGGTAAGTATCTACAACTATGGATAGATAATCATATTTGAATGAGAATATTTGAGAATTTTATTTAAATGTTTATTAATCCTGTAGTTTTTGATTTGATTTATCCATATATCATTCAAATATTTATTTAGCTTTTAGATGTTTTTACATAATATTTAAATGTTTATCTTATTAAATGTTTATCTTGATTGTGAGTTCCTACTCATAATTTTTAACTTTATAATTAATTTTTAGAAGTTACACTTCCAATCCCCATATATTTTGGTCTTTTACCAAAAGCTCCAAAAATACCATTAAAATGTTAAAAGTTTAATGTTGACTTTATGTCGAAACCAATTTTATTTGTCTAGTCGCAAAATCTCTTAAAATACTATTAAACTATTAAAACATTGAAATTGGCTTCATATGCCAAACCCTTATTTTTTTGGCCTCCTACCAAAAGCTTTATAATTAACAATGTTATATTCAAATTAATTAAATCGCAAGATATCGATTTGGATTTTATCAAACGGGTGTAAATAACTCTAAGGTTTGTAGGGACTTAAGAAATCCACGTGATTCCTCTACTACCTGGAGATCCAACAGATTGAGTGGTTTTTATTCGCAAATTGAAATACTGATGAAGTATTATCAACAAAATGTAAGAATACAAAAATCCAATATTATTATGATAATGAAATTTCATGCATAACATAATAAGTATAAACCATAATTCAATATTTTAGAAAATAATATGTTATCCGTTCTCTACGACATCTTTGACTCAGAAGGATTTGATTACCATAAGATAGGTTCGGAAAAACACAAGAAAATATGTAAAAATCATCGAACCATTTTGACCCTAAAGAAAAAACACTAGATGTTAAGATACAAGTAAATATTTTAAAACTTTTCAGACGATAGATCAGTCACAACCTACAGAGAGAATAACTATAAACCCCCAAGAACCGTGGGTAGTCCCAAAAAGGAAATTCGGGAATATTCAATACCAAGTACTTCTCAAACTAATCATACAGTGGAAAGAAACCTACTTACTTGATTACAAGAAGGTAACTGATTTTGACAAAGAAATGTCATATCTCAAAATGCATCTCAATCTTTGTGGCAAGGAACTCACAAAAGATTATGCGAATCATTACATCTTTTCATCTTTCCTTTATCACCAATCATACTAATGAAACAGTATAAGCTGCAATATAACCTTTAACAAACTCATTAACTTAATGCAAGTGGTTAAGAGTTGTAGCAATGTTTTTTTTAACAACGCTAGACATACCCGGATAAAGAAAATTCTTGGGGTTAGTAAGGCAAGCGTTGGAGGTGGAAAGAACTCCAAAGGATAGTGAGTTGAACATATTAATCCACACACATATGCTAATTATGTACCATGTGGACAAGGTTGTGGGAAGGGTCAAATTCATGGCAAGAGTCGGGAACGAACTCCTAATAGAAAATGGGACAAGTTATAAATGAACTATGTCATATCTAAGTTTGGTTAAGTTTATTTGAATACACTTTAACTATCAAATTAATTGCATTTGTGTATATATACACCTGAGTTTATAACCATTAGAGATGTAAATGATCACATAAAAAACAAATGCAAAACTCTCAACGTTCTTCATTCCATGTAGGAATGTATCGAGGAGAACTTGATTGTTTTTTGTGGCATCTCATACAATCCTAAGAAATAGATTATTTTCATTTAATTAATTATTTTAATTCCTCTAAACACTTAGACGATGGACTGTCACCTGTTGCTAGAGCACTATATCAATATGAACCTTGTTAAAATATTCGTACCAATCATATTATAAGAATGAAAATGGGTATATGTACATCAACTCTAATGATATGAAAACAAAATATATTAGAGGAAATTAATGTATCAGATTAATGGATTATCTATGTTAGTAAATCATATTTTGTCACCAATAAAAAACTTTTGGAACAATGACACATATATGTTTCGGCATGACCACGTGGGACACCATGGTCATGACATAGTGATCTATGTATTGCAAAATACACTTAGATACATTCTATTTCGAGTGAAAGATAAAACGAGGGAATTAACCAAACTGTAACTGTTGACTTCTACTACACAAGAAGCAACACCACCATCATAACATGCCCTCTCTAATACCTAGAACTTTTATATACCTTGATCCTTAGCCAAATCAGGAATGAGACCATCCTAAAGCTAAGGACATGATATAAAAATATTTCATTCTTACAACGAATACAAGGTGATTTTAAGGACATAAACATCCAGAATGCGGGCCATTAAAGTACCTTATGGTTCTGGTTTTGACACGATGAACACGTGTCGTATTATAGTCCACATGAAATGTTGCACTCATACATTAAGGACTCACCGCCCTGATTTTTTTCTCATCAAGTATACATGACTTAGAACGCTGGAGAATTTACATCATAAGGATTTAATGATTATTGCCTTTGTACCGCATGTGTGTATATAAAATGGTCTCGTAAAATGATAAAAGTTGCCATCAAAAGAATATAGATGGTAGCTAGGGCATTGGTTATGCGCACCAATTTATCCACATCTGCATGGGGTAATGCAATATTACATGCAACTTTACTTATTCGTGTTTAGACCCACAACCAGCCAACCAATCTTGTGCGTACCAGTTGGTAACTGGATATAAGCCCGATGTTTTACATTTACGTATGTTTGGTTGTGTTGTATATGTGCCAATTACGCCCCCACAACGTACCAAAATGGGTCTTAAAGACGAGTCATCAAATGTTGGATATGAACCCCCAACAATTATCCGCTAATTAGAACTCTTGACGAGTGATCCATTTACCGCTAGATTTGCGGGTTGTCACTTTGATGAGACAACCTTCCTGTCGTTAGGGGAGATAGGAAAAAGGATTTTCCATGGGAACGACAGGAAGTGCCATTGAATATTTCAATTGTGTCTCATTTTGATCCCCAAAAACATCACAATGTAAAGTTGAAGTCAAACGAATCAGACTCGATACCTGATACGTTTAATATTATCTAGAAGTGACAAGATCACATATACGAGCTGCAAATATACTCGCAAGGTCAAAAGTCCCCAAACAAGGGCACAACGTCGCTGGAAGTACGTTGCAATCACAGATGGTGGAGGTGTGGTTGAGGTCGTAGCTCCCAAAAGGAAATGGGGGAAGCTACTTGGTTCGATAAATACTCATCTAAAGGAAGAGAAGAGTAAGACACAACCATATATCATCAATACATGAGATTATCTCTGATTAAATCTATGTCTATGAATCATTACTGGAGGACGCTCCGAAGTTATACTGATTCCAGAGATCAAAGAAATCTTAAATGAATATGAGTCGATGGACATATCATAAATACTAAATGATGATATATTTTCATATATCGTTGCTTATGAGATAATAGAGCACGATGTCATCGAACCATGCTCAGTTGAAGAATGTCAACAAAGAGCAAATTGGCCTAAATATAAAGAAGCAATCCATGATAATTATTTGACAAATGAACAGGTATTTGGTTCGGTAGTGCTAACCGACCAAGTGTAAAGCCTGTAGGACATAGATAAATCATTTGTCAGGGAAGCGTAATGAGAATAATTAAGTCATAATATATAAGGCTCTCCTTTGGCGCAAGGTTTCTCACAACGCACTGGATTGACCACAATAAGACTTACTCTCTTGTGATGGACAACGTTCTGCTAATTAAATTAGCCAAGTAGTTTCCGAGGGACTGGAAATTGCAGCTCGACGATGTAGTTACTACATATCTCTATGGGGATCTAAATTCATAGATATAAAAGTGCTTGATGGCATTATACCAATATCAAGTAACTTAAACTATGAAATGCGATTACAATAAATATGAAACACTCGCTTTATAGATTAAAGCAATCTATGCGGATGTGGTATACCTGCCTGAGTGAATACTTGATTGGGAAACGATGAATAAGAACGATGAACTATGCCCTTGCGTATTTATATAAGAAAACAAGTCCTAGATTTTTATAGTAGCTCTATATGTCGATGTTATGAATATAATAGGCACTCTTGATGAAATAAGAGAAAACACAAGCTACTTGAAATTTGAATTTGAGATGAAAGATCGTGGGAAAACTTGGTTTTGTCTAGATACTTGAGCTACGACACCGAGTTTGTGGAATATTAATCCACCAATCCGCATATGTCTAGAAAATGATCAGGCGACCTAATATGGACAAAGTGCATCCGATTAGCACTCCCATGATCAGTCAAAGTGTTGGATATAAGGAAAGATCCATTTCGTCTGAAGGATGAGGACGAAGAGGTGTTAGGAGTTGGAATTCCATACCTAAGTACAATAGGCGCATTATTGTACTCAACATAATACACTTGACCGTATATTGTACTTCTCACTGAACTTGTCAGCTAGATTTAGCTCAGCGCCAACGCAACGTCATTGGAATGATTTCAAATTAATCTTTTGGCACCATTGACGTGGGCTTATAATTTCCCTACGGAGATAAATGAATTGATAATGAAACTTCAATATCTACTTAGATTGTGAGCGGCAAAAGTACTGGCTCTTATAGAAAAACACCAAACAATGGCTTGGTATATATTTGCTGATATTAGGTATATGTTTGATTGATATAAAGGTTGTTCCCAAAATGGATAAGGAATTATCATATGGAACATGCCGATTGCTTGGAAGTAAACTAAACAAACCCTTAATAGTTATCTTCTTATATTATCAACAATCTTACTTTCCATGAGACTATTCAAGAGTGTATATGGTTAAGGACTATCATTACACATATAAGAGGAGCTGGTAATTTTGAGTTTAACCATTATACAACTTGCATGTATGGAAATAATGCATCATGTATCGAAGAAATGAAAGTAAGATATATCAAGGGTTATAACACAAAACATATTTTGCTTAAGTTTTTATATAATCAATTCTCCTCAAGATTCAAGTGAATTGAATAAGATGTGAGGAAAATGTGACATGTTTGTTTAACAAATCAATACGTAAAACCATATTTGGGAAACATGTAGAAAGTATTGAAATGGAAACGTTTTAAACCTCCTTTGATTGATGCACGAATCAGGGGTAGTGGTAGACAAAAGGGGGAGTCTACTATATATGTAATATTGGTATGTTGTGCTCTTTCCTTCAACCAAGGTTTTATTTTTCCCATTGGGTTTTGTTCCTTGGTGCAAGGTTTTAGTGAGACAACATTTTATACATCATCTTGATTTCTATACCTCTTGATTGATGCACAAATCAAGAAAAATGGTAAACAAAATGAATTGTTTATTGGTGTCTTGTACTATTTCATTCGCCTAAAGTTTTTATTTTTCCCACTGGGTTTTGTTTTTTTGGCGTAAGGTTTTAATGAGGCAAGAACTATGCACCATCACTCATTTGATTCGGCACAAGGGGGAGTGTTGAAGGATATGTGCCATCATCAAAAGGAAGTGATTGAAAGAATATTTTTCTACTATTAGATATTACCATAATTAATGTTTCATTTTCGTTGTAAACTCCTCCCTATATAAAGGGCTTATAATTAATGAGAATTACGATTCATTCTCTTCATTCTATTGTGTTCTGTTTCGTTTTTCCTTTAACATAAATCTATATATATTTAAAAGTAAAATATGGAGTTGCTTAGGTGGTATAATGAGAAGTCTCCCTTCATTATTTTCAATTTTCTCCTAATTTTGATTTTTTTAAATAAAAAACTATCTTCTCATTAAATGACTTTAATATTTCATTTAACATCTAATTTTATTTATTATTTTATAATTATTTTTATTTGTACAACATAAAGACATCAATAAATATAATTTTATTTACCTTTCGTTTTTTTATTTAACATATAATTTTCTTTATTATTTTATAATTATTTTTATTTGCATATCATATATACATCAACAAATATAATATTTGTTTATCTTACACTTTTTTAATTTAATCAAATATTTTATTAAATGAACCCACCATCTTTTAATTAAATTTTTAGAATTATAATCTATATCTATATTCATATCTATATAAAGGGAATCATCAACAGATGATGTGATATTTTGAGAAAACTTAAAACATTAGTTGTTATTTTCTTCAATTTTTGAGTTATTACAAAATAAAATATAACATTAAATTAATGAATGAACCATTCGTTACCTTTTACAAGTAAAATTTCATTATATAAACATATAGGCTAATTTACATAATAAATCTATATAAATGAAAATCAACAAAAGATGATGTGACATATTGACAATGTAATACTTAAAATGTCTTCCCCATTTTTTCTTATCAAATTTTGATGTTTTAAAATATTGAATATATTAAAGAATTATTCATTCTCATATTTAAATTAGATTTTAATTATAAATGAGGGTCTTTAATAATAATTTTACATATCTATTGCAATTTATGTCATTAACCATTTGTTTTCCTTTTTTATGGTATTAACTATTGTTTTTCATTATTTATTTGAATTAACCATTCTATTTATTGTAATTTATGTAAGTTAACCTTTTATTTTCGTTTCTTTATGTTACCACCCATTCATTTTCCTTTATTTATTATAATTAATCATTCATTTCACTTATTTAAGCATAAGTGTTGTTTTGGTTTTTGTTGGTTATGTTATTAGTTTTTTAACTTTTTGTCATCCAACAAACTAACTCTCAATCTCTCCCTCTAACACATTTTCTCTCATTAGATTTGTATTGCTAAGAGATTAATCATATCTTTGTTATCGATATTTGGTTATTTTTGAATTATTTGCTATTGTATTGACTTTATATGTTTTTTATGTTGTTCTTTTTGTAGTAAGTGATAATGAAAACAAGTTATTTAAATATGTTGAAGAACATCAAAGATTTATCATCGAGTGTAACGACCCAGACCCTTTTTCGAAGAGTTTTGCGGTTGGTGTGGAGTTTTAAATAAAAGTAGAAGTTGAGGGGCCAATTGATAAATAAGAGAGGGAGTATAAAAGGGCACAAAACCCTAGACAACCTTCCCATTTCCTGAATTCTTTGTGTTTGTCGGCTGAGATTTTGGTGAGAAAGGAGGAAAGGGTTTTCTTGAGGGTTTTTGTGCATTTGGAGGAGAAGAGTCTTCAAGTCTCGAAATCAGAAGGAAGAGAAGGATTTGGAATTCGTTTCTGCAAGAATCATACCAGGTAATCTTTAATCCATAGCTCCATTTAAGATTTGGCAGATGATTATTGAAGTAGTTGAGAGTTTTCTTTGGTTAATGTCATTTGAGACCAAATAGAGGGATTTAATCATCTTTAATTATGTTTTGATAATGATAACTGATGGGAAATCGATTTCAGATCATTTAGTGATAATTTATTGGCTTATCTTGAGGATTAAGAGGCATGTAATAGGATTTTCAATCTTAAACTCGTCCAGCGTATCGTCCGGACACCTTCAGTTTAAGAAGGTATCCGGGTAGAACGTCCGGAAAGCTTCTATCCCGATTGGATGAAGGTATCCGGGTGTGGGGTCGTCCGGAAAAGTGTGATTGTCCGGATAAGTTTAGTCGTCCGGATAAGTATGCCGTCCGGATAGGTAAATCGTCCGGAAACCTGTAGTGTCCGGTAAGCTTGGACGTCCGGAAAAGTGTTGTTGTCCGGAAAGTGGTGTTATCCGGAAAGCAGAGTTGTCCGGACATTGTGGTGTCCGGTAAGTAGAAATGTCCGGGAAGTTGTTGGGTCACTTAGATTTGAAGATGACCTCAGTCTCTCAATTTCACAGTTCATACTTAGAATAATTTTTAGGTTCTTTACAAGCAGTTTAATTGTATAAAAATGTTCGGTGAAGTCGAAGATCAACCGAAGAAACAAAGTAGAAGTATATCTTCAAAGCGGATTGAAGATAGAATTCTTAACCAAAGATTAAGCTGCTACTTGAAGACTTTTCCTAAAGTCTTAGCCAGGTCACTTGAAGATTTTGAAGAAGCAAAATTTTGAAGAAGATGAAATGTTAGGCAAGATTTTGAAGAAGCAAAATTTTGAAGAAGATGAAATGTTAGGCAAGATTTTGAAGAAGCAAATCTTTGAAGAAGATCAAAATCTTGAAGACAATATCTTCGGCAAGATCTTTGAAGAGGATAACATGTTAGGAAAAATACATGTTAGGAACATCTTCGGCAAAGAAGTCTTCGGCAAAGAAGTCTTCGGGCAAAGAAATTTTAGCAGGTATATTAACTTTATCTGCAGAATATATTCAGGATATCTTGCATTGACAGAGACATCATCCTAAGATCAGAAAAAGGTTCTTTGGACTTCTTATCTTCTTCAAGAAACATCAGCTTCAACAAGCAGGTCAACGCTTGAAGACAAAAGTGAAAAGACAAAATCACTTTTCAGAAGACTACTTCCGTTCTGCCTTCCAAGCCCTCCTTGACAAGTGTCCATTGAATTTATTGCATGATGCACTATAAAAGGAGATCATCTTCATCCTTGCAACTTACCAGTTTACAAACTCTCTCAAGCTTTCAAGTGCTGGCGCATTACTCTCTCTCAGAAGTTCATTTGTTTTCTAAGTGTTTTACAACTGTTCTTATTCTCTGTGTGACTTTGTGTTAGATTGTTTAAGCAGATTTTATCTGTTTTGTTCCGCAACAATCTTTAAGTTTTCTATGTGTAATTCTTGATTTTAAATCAATAAATAATTAATTAAGTGAAAAATTTTGTGTATTGTATTCAACCCCCCTTCTACAATACTTGTTTACCATTGCTAATCCATAGCTGGGACCAACAAGTGGTATCAGAGCAGGTCAGTTTAATCTAATAAACTTGATCTGATCTGCAATGGCTTCATCTTCTACCTTGAACAATGTTTCTTCTCAAAACTCTACTGCTAATGCTGGATCATACGACAATGGCTCCATAGCCAAACCACCAAAGTTTAACCCCAATAACTTCTCTTTGTGGAAAAGTCGTATGATGCTCTTTCTAGAAGGAGTTGACAGCAGATATCCTACTATACTCCATGAAGGACCTATTGTCCCAAGAGTTTGGGATCGTTATAATGCCAAAAATAAAGATGAGGATGGTGACGATTCTTCTTCTGATGAGGAAGAACGAACACCAGCTACTGGGAGATACATTGTAAAGGACCCCAGTAAGTACACTGATGAAGACAAGCGTCTTGTAGCTCTTGACACTAAAGTCAGAGCCATCATTGCCCTCTCTTTGCCCGATGAAGTTTATCACTCTCTTGTAAACTTTTCTACTGCTAAAGAAATGTGGTCTACTCTGTGTGTTCTTTATGAAGGAACTTCTGAAGTGAAAAAGAGCAGAAAAATCGCTCTTGTTAGAAAATATGAACTGTTTGCTCATGAAAAAGGAGAATCGCTTTCTGACTACTATAACCGTTTTAACAGCCTGCTTAATGATCTTAAGCTGTTGGGTCGCATTTATGACAATGAGGAAGTCTTATGCAAATTTATGGATTGTCTTCCTGAGTTCTGGGAAAACATCTGCACATGCATTAAGACAACCAAGGATCTTGATCATATGCCTCTCACAGCTCTTTATGGTACTCTCTTTAACTTTGAGCAAACCAAGCTCCAAAGGAAGTCTGTCATTAAAGATATCAAAAGCTCTTCCCTAGCTCTTGTGAGTGACTCTTCCAAAAGATCTGTGTGCATTCCTAGAATTACATATCCCTCTGATTCTGACCATGATAGTCAGGAAGATACCAATGATCATTCGGAGGCATATCTTAGTGATGCTGATGATGAAGGTGAGGAAACCCCCGTTGACCAACTGATAGATGGCATAGCCATGCTGGCAGGTTACTCTAAACCTAGATCCCGTTTCTCTTCTAGTAAATCTAAATTTTCTAGAAAATCTTCTCAAAATTTCCCCAAGCACTCTTCAACTGATAAATCAAATGAGGAATGCTTTAAATGTGGGAAGAAATGTCACTTTGCCTCTGAATGCAGAAGCAAGCTTTCTGAAAAATCAAAGAACTCTTTATCCAGTCGTCCCTTTTCAAAATCTAACAGATCCAGACTCGATTCAAATCACTCCTCTTCTCAAAAATTTGGCCAACCTAGTTCCTCTGTGAACTCTGACCGTGCTGAAAAGTACAAGGCTAAATACAAAAGAGAAAAGGAGAGAAATGAACTTCTTTCCAAAAAGGGAACGGGTCTGCTGGCTGAGTATCATGACTTGGTAGATGAACCCACATCTGACAGTGATAAGGACATGGCCAATATTTGTTTCATGGCAAAGATTGATGACATCAATGACTGTGAGGAAACTCCTTCCACTCTTGCTCTAGTCTCGACAGGATGCTCTTCCTCATCCACTCAGGTACATCCCTTTCACTCTCTTACTGATGCTGAAAAGATTGAAGCATTTGACTCTTTAACTGTTGACTTCCATGATGCTAAAGATGCTAAGAAAAAGGCAAATGCTCAGATAAAATCTCTTTCCTCTCAACTTCAAATCTGTCTTTCTCAACTAAAACATTTTGACAAAATCAAAGCTGAGCTTGAAGATCTGAAAACCATAAACTTCACATTTGCTAAAGAGAAAAATAAGTTGTTCAAAAGACTTAAAGAGGAACAAGAAACTGTGAAAAAGTGGACTAACTCTTCTAAAAATTTAGAAAAGATTTTTAAAGACCAAATGAACTGTGGTGACAAATCTGGTCTTGGCTTTGGCAAAATGGACATTGACTCTTCCTCAACTGTTCATGCTTCTACTTCCCTTGTGCCTCCTCCACTCAATGAGTCCTCTGAACTCCACTCAAGTGAAACTCATTCAATGAACTCTGTTGATCCTTCTGAAGCCTTAAAGCTTGGGATGTTCATAAAAGCTAAAGGTGATGCCTCAACTTCTAAAGTTGAAGAAGCCCAAGGCTCTAATGACCCTCCTCAACCTGTTCATGAGCTAATGAAATCCCTACACATAGATGAAGCCTCTTCCTCTGAACCTAAGCCTTCAAAGATCCTAAAGAGAGAACCTCAACCTCTTCAAAACAGATTTTCCACTTCTGACAAAGGAAAATCAGTCGTCGAGTTCCATCCCAAAAGAAAAACTCCAAAGAAATATTCTGGTAACTCTTCCATCTTTCCCATTCCTCGATCCGTGCTTTTGAAAAAGTCAGATTCCAAAGAATCATGTCACTCACCAACCCTCATACCGTACAAAGGAATCCTAGGAACCACACCTCTTGGCTCATCCTCTTCGGCCAAGATCATAAAAATCAATGCGAAAGGTCAAAACAAGGACAGTGGTAATAATGTTAAAAAGGTTTTTATCTATAGAAAATACTATAACTGTGGTGACACTTTTCATATGGCTAAAGATTGTCCTCTTGAGAGAATGGACAGGAACTCATCTAAAGATCTCTCTGTTTCTTCTTCTCACCCAAAAGGACCCATATCCAAATGGGTACCAAAGAACTAATTCTTCTGTGACTGCAGGTTTATGGACATCAACAGATCTGGTATCTGGATAGTGGATGTTCACGTCATATGACTGGAAACATATCTCTTCTTGTTAACTTCGTGTCGGCTAAAGGTCTATCTGTTATCTTTGGCGATAATTCTCGTGGCAGCACTAAAGGCTACGGAACTCTCTCCAATGGTTCTGTCACCTTTAATAAAGTAGCGTACGTTGAAGGCTTGATGCACAACCTCTTGAGCATAAGCCAGCTGTGTGATCTCGGTTATAAAGTAATCTTTGAACTATCCATTTGCACGGTGGTTGACAAAGACATGAAAGCTGTACTTTCCGGGTACCGAAAAGAAAATGTCTATGTAATAGACATGGGACAGAGTTCATCTTCTGAAACAAACATCTGCTTTGTCTCTGAAAACTCTGCTAAAATCAGTTGGCTCTGGCACAAGCGTCTCTCTCACCTCAACTTCAAAACCTTGAACTCTCTCTCTTCTAAAGAGCTCGTATCTGGAATGCCAAAGCTGATCTTTGTGAAAGAAAAGTTGTGTGCTGCTTGTGAGAAGGGAAAGCTCACAAAATCTTCATTCAAGTCCAAGCAATGGTTCTCCATTTCTCAACCTCTTCAGATGCTGCACATGGATCTGTGTGGACCAGTCAGCACTCCAAGCCTTGGTGGAAGAAGGTACATTCTTGTTATTATTGATGAATTTACACGCTATACTTGGGTATTTTTTCTCAGGTACAAAAGTGATGCTTCTGAAGAAATCATAAAGTTCATCAAAAGATCTGAAGTGATGAATGGGCAGCTGGTGAGATCTGTGAGAAGTGACAACGGCACTGAATTCAAAAACAGTGTGTTGGATGACTTCTTCAATGAAAAGGGCATATCTCAGAACTTTTCGGCTGTTCGGACTCCACAACAAAATGGTGTGGTAGAGAGAAAGAACAGGACGCTGTGTGAAGCTGCCAGATCCATGCTGAGTGAATCTCACCTACCGACCTACTTTTGGGCTGAAGCAATTAATACTGCATGCTTTACCCAGAATAGGTCCATCATTGTAAAAAGGCATAATAAGACTCCCTATGAAGTCTTTTATGGTAGAAAACCAAACATCAGTTTTCTTCATGTCTTTGGGTGTGTCTGCTACATTTTGAATGATAGAGAAAACTTGGGGAAGTTTGATCCTAAAGCAGATGAAGGCATCTTCATGGGTTATTCTCTCACCTCCAAAGCATACAGGGTCTACAACCTTCGGAGAAAATGTATTGATGAATCAATACATGTCAAGTTTGATGACCTCAAGGTATCATCTCTCTCCTCAGATGATGATGAATTAAATAGTTGGATCACCTCTTGCATTAGTGATGCTTCTCCTTCTCCACCTAACCCAACTATTCCCATACCTTCTCCTCAAAATCCTACCTCTCAAGATAATAATCCTTCCTCATCCTCACACCCTTCTTCAAACCAAGAAGAAAATCCTCTGCCGATCCAAACGTCCCAAAACCAAAATTCTCTTCAAAACACACTCTCTCTCGTCCCTCAAATATTCCTTCTTCATCAAATCCACCCCATACTTCTTCATTCAATCCCCCTGAAGATCTACCCTCCACCTCTCATCCACAACCTTCCTATCCCCCAGCCTTGCCTCCTGCTATAAAATGGACCAAGGATCATCCAATCGATCAAATAATTGGTGATCAACAGGCTGGTGTCCAAACCAGAAGAGGAGTAGGCAATATTTGTCTCTATGTAAACTTTTTGTCTCTTATAGAGCCAAAGAAGGTTGAAGAAGCTCTAGCTGATCCATGTTGGATCACTGCCATGCAAGAAGAACTCTCTCAGTTTGAAAGGAACAAGGTCTGGAGATTGGTTCCTCGTCCTTCCAGAAAAACAATTATCGGAACCAAGTGGATCTTCAGAAACAAGATGGATGAAGAAGACACTGTCATCAGAAATAAAGCCAGACTGGTTGCTCAAGGGTACAGGCAAGAAGAAGGAATTGACTATGATGAAACATTTGCTCCAGTTGCTAGACTTGAAGCAATCAGAATCTTCCTTGCTCATGCTGCATACAAGAACTTTAGAGTCTTCCAGATGGATGTCAAAAGTGCCTTCCTAAATGGAGAGCTTGCTGAAGAAGTCTATGTGAAACAACCTCCTGGATTTGAAGATCCCTCTCATCCTGACTATGTGTACAGATTGGATAAGGCTCTCTATGGCCTTAAACAAGCCCCTCGTGCCTGGTATGACACTCTAGCTGACTTTCTTCTGAAGAACAACTATACTCGAGGTAAGATTGACAACACTCTTTTCATCAAGCAAAAATCAGGTAATCTTATTCTTGTTCAAGTTTATGTAGATGACATCATTTTTGGTGCCACCAATGAATCACTGTGTGATGAGTTTGCCTCTCTCATGATGAGCCAATATGAGATGAGCATGATGGGGGAGCTAACATTTTTCTTGGGTCTCCAAGTAAAACAATCTTCTGAAGGTATCTTTATAAACCAAAGCAAATACATTCGTGATCTTTTGAAAAAGTTTCAATTTGATACCTGCTCTCCCATGAAAACTCCTATGGCACCACCTCTAAAACTTGATGTTGATCCTAATGGTGTGTCTGTTGATGTCACCAAGTTTAGAGGAATGATTGGGTCACTTCTTTATCTTACTGCTAGTAGACCTGATATTATGTTTGCTACTTGCCTGTGTGCGCGTTACCAAGCCAATCCTAAGGAATCTCACTTGGCTGCGGTTAAACGCATCTTTCGGTATCTGAAAGGTACCATGAATCTGGGTCTTTGGTATCCCAAAGACTCAGGTTTTGATCTAATGGGTTATTCAGATTCTGACTTTGCAGGATCAAAGATTGATAGAAAGAGCACTACTGGAAGCTGCCAACTCCTTGGTGGTAAACTTGTTAGTTGGTCTAGCAAGAAGCAGCACTCAGTCTCCACCTCCACGGCTGAAGCTGAATATGTTGCTGCTGGTAGCTGCTGTGCTCAAATCCTATGGATGAAGAATCAACTAAGGGACTACAATCAGATCTACTCTCAAGTCCCAATACTGTGTGACAACTCCAGTGCAATTGCCATTGCAAATAATCCGGTGCTTCACTCCAGATCCAAGCACATTGATATTCGGTATCACTTCATAAGAGATCACATCTCCAAAGGTGATATTGAACTGCACTTTATCCCCACGGATCTTCAACTGGCGGATCTCTTCACAAAGCCTCTTGAAGAACCTCGGTTCAAATTTCTCCTAGGAGAACTTGGTATGTTAAATTTAGATGTATAGAAAAATCAAAACAAAAAAAAACAAAAAAAAAACAAAAAAAAATCAAAAAAAAAAATATATATATATATATATCTGTGTTTATTTTATCAGTTAGACATTTCGAGAACTATTTTATCAGTTACAAGAAAAGTCCATTGTTTTTTTTTCTATTTCTTTTTACCTTTCTTTTCTACTTTTACCAATCCCAACACAACCCTTCCCTTTTACCTCCTACACTAAACACTTACTTTTTACCATTCTCAATCCACGTCATCTCCATCCTAACCACCCATCTATTTACCTATCCATTTCTACTTTCAATCCACACCCTCATTTTTCCATCTCAAGAAAAACAACCTACCATCTACAAACACAATCTATTTTTTTTTCTACCTTCACCTTACCATCTCTTTTCTTCTATAAACTTCCCTTAACCTCATAGCCTACATCTCAACTCACAAACTATCCTACCCAACTACTAAGATACACCTCACACACTCACCACCCAACACCCTCCCACCCCCTATCGCTACCCCCCCCTTCCCGAACCCACCCCCTACCGCTACCCCCCCCCTACCGAACCCCCCCCCCCCTTGCCGCTACCCCCCCCCCCTTCACGAACCCCCTCCTTCCCGCACCCCCCTTCCCGCCCCCTTCCCGCCCCCCTTCCCGACCCCACCCCCCTTCCCGACCCCGCCCCCCCCTTCCCGAACCCCCCCCCGGCTACCCCTTTCCTAAACCCTTCACACCAATTTTTTAATTCAAAATTCTCTTATATTCTCTCTCCTACTTTTTCCCTACTCCCCATACCTTTCTCCCAATTACCTAAACACTCAACCTTTTCCTACCCCTCTACCTCTCCTACCTTTCCTTTCATCTTATTACCCATCATACCTTTTCTTACCTCTACCCTCTCTTACTTCCTATAAATACACCTCCTTCCTTCTCATTTCTTCAAATCTCCACTTTTTCAAATTTCTCTCATGTCTACCTCTTCTCCCAATCCTAACCCCAAATCTTCAAAATTCATCATTCCCACATGCTATGAAGATCTTGTCTTCAGGACTTGCAATCATATTGCAAGATTTGAAAATGATCCAGACTATCCCGATCACTTACCCATTTCTCACTTTCTTCAACAAACCCCTCTACTTTATGCCTTCTCCAAATCTCTCAAAATGAGCAAAAAGCTACTTGGCAATTTTTGGTTAACTTGCTCTGTGCATGATGGTGAACCCAAAACCATTTCCGCGTGCATTCTTTCGGACACCGGTGATCATGATCTTACCTTTGATGTGGAAGATGTCCGTGCCGCTCTTCATCTTGACAGTTCCGATTCGTATGCACCTTTTCCGCTTGACAACGAACATGAAGATGTGGTACAAGCCATGAACTACACCGTCGATGCAAAGTACAAAAGCCATGGCACTTTCCTGCGCAAATACATGGGTGGGGTATGGCATTTCTTCTTCACTCATATTATTTTCTGCTTAAGTCGCAAAACTGGAGGTCATGATCAATCCCCTTCCTATATCACCAATCTTGCTCATGCCATTATGTTTCAAAGAAAAATAGATTTTGCACGCTATTTTTTTGATGAAATTGTTGCAGTTGTGACTCCTCCAAAAAGGCCACATGTTGCCTACCCCCGATTCCTCTCCATCCTCATTGAACATAAATTGGGGAAATTACTTGATCTTGATCGCAAGTCGGCAAACCCAAAGTTCACCTATGATTTTCTTGCACCTACCATCACGAAGGCAATTCTTCAACGTCCACCAAAGGCAACTGACAATGGTCTTCTTCCAGGTATGATTTCTATCCTTAACTCTCCCAATCTACAATGGGGGGATAATCCGGACACTCCACCTTCTCAACTGTCCGTAAATCCCTCCAATGTAGTGGACCCTCCTCCCTCTTCCCGAGTGATACCGGCGAGCACTTCAAAAAAATCTAAGGCTTCCGGTACCTCCGCACTCTCTTCCATGACTTTGCCGCCGACCAAACCTTCGGCGGCTTCCCCAGTCATAAAACCCTCTTCAAAGCGGAGGCACTCCAAATCCCCTCCTGAGTCTTCCCTGAAAAGACTTAGGACATCCTTAAGGGCCAAACCACACCGTCCAGCTACCGATTCTCGAAAATCGGGAACTGTTGAAATTGTCCCTACAGGGCCCAGGGAACCTGCTAACCTCTTAGCTAGCTCCTCCGTCTCCTCCCAACAGGTTGCGGTTGAAAATTTGGGGACCCACACTGCTCCTTCTTCTACCAACTTATTGGTGGTTGAAGATGACTTGGGTCTCTCTCCAGCCCAAGGTACTGCTTTCTCACTGCACGGCCTATCACCCGATCGCTCTGCGATCGATGTTTCTGCACGACCCCCTACGGGTCCTACATGTTTACTTGACTTTCTTGTTGAAGAGTCTCCAGGTGATCCTCCTTCTCACTCAACAACTGCCACCGAAGAAGTTAAGTTGTCTTCTTCCAAAGACAACTCAATTGAGCATTCAAGCTCTAATGTTGCTGGTTCATCCACCACTCTACCACTCTCTGGGGATCCTGCAGACGATCCTATCCTTAATATGCTGGTGGTGTCATCCTCTCCTTCATCTTCAAGGTCTTCGTCTCCTCGTCGTCCTCCACTTATTGGAGCCTCAACCACCAGATATGTAGCACGCAAACTTGACTCCATCCAGGATTCCATCTCAAGCTTACAATCTCAGGTTCAGTCTCTCCTAGCCTCAAATGCCAGTCTCACTCTATCCATGACTGCCATGCAAGCTGCCTCAGATACTCGTGACCAAGATGTCCATAGGCTCCAATCTGAACTTCAAAGTCAAAAGGACATCAACTCTCAGCTCCTCAGTTCTCTTACATCTCTTCACCACAAGATGGATGCTCTTCTTGAAGATCAGGCTCGCACACTCACCACCTTTGCTGGATGGGTGAAACGTTATTACCTGTCTGCCGCTGAGGGGGAGAAAAGCCCAAACAAATTTACCAGCGACCGACCGGGATCCTCTGTAACACCTGGTCCCTCTGACCCATCCAAATCGGCACAACCAGATCCACCAACTCAGGGGGAGCAAACCATTGAAAATGCAGGTACACTAGTTGAGGGGGAGCAATCTGAGTTCTCCAAAAAGTTTGCATGGTGCAAGAAAAGGTTACTTGGAAGGACCAGTATCTCTAAAATTGTCAAAGCCAAACTAGCTACTCACAAAGAATCACATGATGTCTATGTGATACTTACTCGGGCTGACAACTCCATCACACCGGTAAGATTTCATGACCTTGATTCTTATGGTATGTTAGAATGGTACGAAATTGTTGAATGTCTTAAAGATTCAAAAAGTCCGAACCTAGTTGATGCAAAGATATATATCAGCGGACTTCTTGACAATCTAAAGAAGATAAGGAAAGAATTCCACCAAACCATCTTTCAAGATCTTGCTGCTATAGGAATTCTTCCTGATATCAAGAACCTGAACCTAACGCCTCCTTCAGTCCCCACCAGAAAATCTCCTTCTGTGTTATACAGACCGTATCGGGGCATTTTCTTCAACAATGCCCAAGGCACACAACAATTCTTCCGATATGAGGAGATATCTATGGCTGACTCTATCTTCCTTGAAGCCATCCTTATCATTACCCCTGACACAACTGCAATCCCTCCACTACAACATGCCATCCTAGCTGAACTACAGAAAAGGATGAATTGATTATCTTTACATGCTTTTGATATGTACTTGTAAACTTATGATTATTGCTCTTTCAAGTTTTCAATACAAGTACATTTTTGTTAATAGTTTGTACAGTATACTTTACCATTTTTTTACTTGTAAATGTCGGATACAATAAAAAAAAATCCAAAAAGAATGGACTATGTGAAAAGAACCCAAAAGAGTAAACAAGGGTCAAAAATGAATTATTCAGTGTTTACTTCTCAGATTCTAAGTATGGATGTCATCCTCAAATAGGGGGAGATTGTTGGGTCACTTAGATTTGAAGATGACCTCAGTCTCTCAATTTCACAGTTCATACTTAGAATAATTTTTAGGTTCTTTACAAGCAGTTTAATTGTATAAAAATGTTCGGTGAAGTCGAAGATCAACCGAAGAAACAAAGTAGAAGTATATCTTCAAAGCGGATTGAAGATAGAATTCTCAACCAAAGATTAAGCTGCTACTTGAAGACTTTTCCTAAAGTCTTAGCCAGGTCACTTGAAGATTTTGAAGAAGCAAAATTTTGAAGAAGATGAAATGTTAGGCAAGATTTTGAAGAAGCAAATCTTTGAAGAAGATCAAAATCTTGAAGACAATATCTTCGGCAAGATCTTTGAAGAGGATAACATGTTAGGCAAAATACATGTTAGGAACATCTTCGGCAAAGAAGTCTTCGGCAAAGAAGTCTTCGGGCAAAGAAATTTTAGCAGGTATATTAACTTTATCTGCAGAATATATTCAGGATATCTTGCATTGACAGAGACATCATCCTAAGATCAGAAAAAGGTTCTTTGGACTTCTTATCTTCTTCAAGAAACATCAGCTTCAACAAGCAGGTCAACGCTTGAAGACAAAAGTGAAAAGACAAAATCACTTTTCAGAAGACTGCTTCCGTTCTGCCTTCCAAGCCCTCCTTGACAAGTGTCCATTGCATTTATTGCATGAGGCACTATAAAAGGAGATCATCTTCATCCTTGCAACTTACCAGTTTACAAACTCTCTCAAGCTTTCAAGTGCTGGCGCATTACTCTCTCTCAGAAGTTCATTTGTTTTCTAAGTGTTTTACAACTGTTCTTATTCTCTGTGTGACTTTGTGTTAGATTGTTTAAGCAGATTTTATCTGTTTTGTTCCGCAACAATCTTTAAGTTTTCTATGTGTAATTCTTGATTTTAAATCAATAAAGAATTAATTAAGTGAAAAATTTTGTGTATTGTATTCAACCCCCCTTCTACAATACTTGTTTACCATTGCTAATCCATAGCTGGGACCAACAGAAGTAAGAGTGTCCGGTAAGTGATGTCCGGACGGTTCGGTTAGTTAGCTTATGTGTTTATCCTTGACTCAGGTAGATCGTTTGGGAAGTACAGAGCAAGGTAGGAAGAAAGTAAGCATATCAGGTGAGTTTTCTAACTAAAATACGTGTTATTTTAACATGTTTTCTAAAGCGAGTACATGATGAGAAATGCCATGTTTTATTTTTATGCTTTAACTGCATGAAAGTTGTTCACAGTTTTAAATGAGATTTGTAAATGATTTATGGGGCGGACCTATTCCGTGAAAAATATATGTGGGATGTATGCATACATTGGTTTTGATGTAAATTGGCTAAGTCGGGGGGTGTGTTCCGCCAGCTCGTGCCGGGGGGTGTGTCCCGTTTATGCCAAGGGAGGTGTGACCCTGTAAGGCAGCATGAGACTGACTCGTTGTCATCTACGGGTGACTTCAGGGTGCCGATTTACGAGGGGCGGACCTTAATCCGTGAATGATTTTGGATGAACAGTTTTATGAATGATTTATGTTGAAAATGATAAACTGTTTTTGAATGCTTTGATAACTGTTAGGAGGGACTCACTAGGCCTTATGGTCTAACCCTCGCATTTTTTCAAAATAAAACCTTTTCAGGAAAACAGGTATTGAAACGCTCTAGCAAGTGAGCAAGGAGTTAGCAAGAGGAAGCCGGATAGTGTAGTGACACTATAGTAATATTTAGTATTTCTCAGTTGTGTAGGTTGATTCCGCCAACCAGATTTTGATTTGATGTAAGAAATTTTGGGACCCGTTTCTGGGATATTCTATATTTATGAAATGCATGTTTAAAAATGTTGGGTTTTTATAGTTGGTATCAGAGCCATAGTTTAAGGGATTTAGGTGACCGGACGGGCCTAAACTTAAACTTGGGAGTAGAAATCACAACTGAGAATCAGGAAATGCGTTAGGAGGACACTATTGTAGATATAGGAAATGCGTTAGGAGGACACTATTATAGAGATAGGACTAATAGGGTACTGAGGACTGTCATGTAAGGTAAGTTTGAAATTTCACCTGGCCAGTGTAATTGCAAACTTACAGGTACATGCATGTGCTTAACCTGCCCTATTATGCCGAAGTGGTAGTCAGAAGCTAGTATTCATGTCGTGTTCCAGTACTTTAGAATGTCAGTAAGATCCCTGAGGGGTATATTGAGACCCCTTGTTGGGGAAGTCTCATGAGAAGTCCTGGTGATGTGATGTACGTATACATCGTAGAGAAGAAATGTTGTATAGAGTGTTACGAGTCGTCGAGAGGTAGCTCTTCGTGGATTCGGAGAAGAAGAATGGTTGATTTTTGAGTACGACTCCTGTTTCTAGAGTGTCTCGGTTCTAGAAATCGGGGGATAAATCAGTTTGGTTGGTAAGGAAAGACAGTGTCAAAACTTTGAAGGTATCAATGGAGCCCTGGGTTCTTGGTCGAGCTTTCCATTAGCAGGATGAATTAAATAAGATATCTATGGTGAAATGAAACCCGGTAGAAGTGGAAAGTGAGATAGTTGATCAAAATGAATTAGTATGAATGGTTGAGTAAGTGGATCGTTGAATGTATGTATAGCAAGTCGTTGCAAGGCCTAGAGGGCGACCACTGGTCGAAAGTGGAGTGTCAATGATAAGTTGCGTGAGTAAAGCGATTGACCTTGTTTGAGTGAGTAGCCTTCAATTGCAAGTAGAGCTTCATGCATTGAGTTCATATATGTGTACATGAGATTTTTCATAATTAAAGTAAATGTGTAAGTATCAAATTTGATCGAATATGAGTCGGCGTGTGCAAGCGTATGTTTAAAGAAAAATGCAAATCCATTTACATCGTACAATGAAGTCTTGAGGTTTACGAATTTCAAAATATTCCGCTCTTTTCATGATAAGCCAAGAAAACGTTGAATGCACAACTTTTATAACCAAAATGAGTATTGACATGTCGAAGTTATATAAATGAGTGTGAGGACCGACTGGTTTACTTCGTGTCGGTAAGTCCTCTCAAAATTCTGTCGCATGGAAAGATTTTTCATCCGATATTTATTTCTGTCGTAACAACACATTTTTGGTTGAGTAAGATTAAGTTTTACGGAAAGATTGCATGCAAACGACCCTCAAGATCGTGGTGCAGGGCATGGGAGTTATGAGAATGTTGGGGTCGTATGTACCCAAGTTGTTTTCAAGTGTGATTTCTTTAAAATGATCAAAAGTGTGAAATGATTCATTTATCGCGTGGTCAAGCAAGAAGGCTATGAACTCAATAGGTCGTAGAGTATTACATTTTAAGCTAAAGAAGAACTCCTAGAGTGGAGAGGTGTTGGACAAATCAGGGGAGAATGTTTGTAGCTTTGGTATTTGTGTTCTAGAGGAAAGGTGAGCAGTGGAAGAGTCGGAAGAGGATTTTTAGTGTCGGTCGTATGAGGGTCTGTACCCTTGTGTGGTGACTGGAAATACAGTTGCCGAGGGACGGTTGTGTTCAGGGGAAGGACTAGAAGTCATCAGGGTGTTGGTATTAGCAACTCGGTATGAGTAGGGTGGTGAAGTAGGATTGGAATATCCTCGACATGAGTAAGAGTTTTAAAGAGATCTTGTGATACTGACAATGCTCGAGTGAGTTTGAAATGAGGACGTCGGGGTGTGAGTTTGATTAGGATAAGGGACCCTTGTCGAAGAGTAAGTTAAGAAAGTATCAACAGTTCAACTATTGACGTTGAAGTCTGTTGGACAACCTAAGGGGGGGTAAGGTTGTATTTAAAATCTTTTTCTTTCAAAAAAAATCTTTGAACAAATAAATACAGTACAAACAATACAGTAAAAATAAAGCAGAGTATAAACAAGTAAATATACAACAATTATATAAACAGATATAATTTAAATGCACAGCGGAAATGTAAAGAGATAAGGGAAAGAGAATACTTGACAACGAGATTTTTAAAGTGGTTCACCAAACACAAAGTTGGCTAGTCCACCTCGAGAAAATAACACTTCTCGGAGATCCAATACGAAACGTGTTCTTTACGGTAGAAACACAAACCTTAATACAACAAACGCGAATCACTCTACTTTGAGAGATTAAGGTGGATCACTCACTCTAATTCAAACACTTACAAGAGGGTATAAATTTAATATGAATAATCACTCTTGAATAAGGTTTATCACTTGGATATTTTTAGAGAGTTTGATCACTTGAGTTGTGTTGCTGATTCAACTAATCGTGAGATTTTAATCTGCTATCAACTCAAGATTTCTTGCTCAAAAAATTAATTTATCAGTTTAAGTGATTTAGTGTGAGTAAGAAAGCAGCAGAATAATAATCAAATGCTGAGGGAGAACTTAATGCTGAAGTTGGTGTAGAGTTGAATGCTGCTGGAGGCTTGTATTTATACTGGATGAAAATCAGCCTTGAAGATTTCGCGGTATACCGCCGAACCATCGCGGTATACCTGCGTCATAAAAAGTGTACAGCAAGGAGAAGGTCAACCTGCAAAAACTCAACGACTTTGTGTACCCGCGGTATACCGCGTTGCACATGGCGGTATACCGCCTGACAAACTTTCCTGACAAAAGAAGCTTCTCATGCAGAACAGTTGATGGGAAACAGTACCCGCGGTATACCGCGAATACCTTGGCGGTATACCGCCTAAAGATCTGTCCAATGAGAGCATGGCAACGCAGGAAACTTCGGCTGATCACAATCTTGCAACAGTAACAGTAGCAGACAGCATATATATATCAGAGATTTATATATAAAAGATATTATATATATATTTGATTCAAATATATTTATATAGATACGAAATATCCAAGTGATAAAATATTTTAGGGTGTTTATCATTTTAAAATAAAATGACGAAACTCTTCAGACTTGGATTCTTCAGATAAAAAAAAATTATCGAGATCATTTAAATATCTGCACACTCAGATAAAATATTAGATAACAAATAATGCGGTGTGTTTTGTAATCATCAAAATAAATATGGAGATGTGATTTTATGTGTACCAAAAATATATCACAATATTTAAAGCTGGGTACACTTGCACCAACAATCTCCCCCTTTTTGATGATGACAAACACAACGCTAAACACGAGAGCATACTCGGTTTCTCTCCCCCTTTTGTCGAAGCAAAAAGGGTTTAAGAAAACCGCTTATGCTCCCCCTCGAAAGATGCTCCCCCTCAAAATATGAAATATTTGAGAGTTAGTATTTATCAAGGGTTATACTCAAGCATGCCTAAACCAAGTCTTAATTTAAAGAACGCTTTCTTGTTTAGAGCTTTAGTGAAAATATCGGCCAAATTATCTTCCGAATCAACCTTTTCAAGCACGATTTTGCCTTTTTGAACATTATCTCGTAAAAAGTGATGTCTCAATTCAATATGTTTGGTACGAGAATGTAAAACGGGATTTTTACTTAAGTTTATGGCACTTGAGTTATCACACATAATTGGAATTTTGGTTAGGTGTACCTCAAAATCGGTAAGTGTGTGTTTCATCCATAGGACTTGAGCACATGCTCTTGCGGCGGCTACATATTCCGCTTCGGTGGTAGACAAAGCTACGGATTGTTGTTTCTTAGAGAACCAAGATACAAGTGAGAGACCTATAAAGGCACATACCCCACTAGTACTTTTTCGGTCAACAATAGATCCACCAAGATCGGAATCGGCAAAACACGTTACTTCTAACTCGGGTTGTTTTGCGTACCATAAGCCAAGATTAGTAGTACCTCGTAAATATCGAAAAATACGCTTGACAGCTTCATAGTGAGATTGTTTAGGTGAAGATTGAAAACGAGCACATAAACATACACTAAACATAATATCAGGTCTACTAGCAGTTAAATATAACAAGCTACCAATCATACCACGATAAATCTTTTCATTAAAATCGTTTCCCTCCTCGTCACGCGATAATTGCAAATTTGTGGTCATTGGAGTTTCAACGGGTTTGACATTTTCAAAGTTAAACTTTTTCAACATATCTTTACAATATTTAGATTGACTAATAAAAATACCAGTTTCACATTGTTTTATTTGCAATCCTAAGAAGTATTTTAACTCTCCCATCATGCTCATTTCAAATTCGCTAGTCATTTTCGCAGAAAATTCATTACACAGTTTTTCATTAGTGGAACCAAAAATAATATCATCAACATATACTTGCACAACCACAATATCATTTTGAACATATTTCACAAATAAAGTATTATCTATTTTACCCATAATATAACCACTAACAATTAAAAAGGTTTTTAATCTATCATACCAAGCACGCGGAGCCTGCTTTAAACCATAAAGCGCCTTTTTCAATTTATAAACATGTGTCGGGTTTTCAAAACTTTCAAAACCGGGAGGTTGAGAAACGTATACCTCCTCATTTATAATACCATTTAAGAAAGCACTTTTAACATCCATTTGAAATAATTTAAAATCTTTAGCATTTGCAAAAGCGAGAAGCATTCGAATAGACTCCAACCTTGCAACCGGTGCAAAGGTTTCGTCATAATCTATACCTTCTTGTTGACTGTACCCCTTGGCAACTAAACGTGCCTTGTTTCGTGTGACTCCACCGTTCTCGTCTACCTTGTTACGGAAGACCCATCTTGTGCCAATAATGGTTTGACTACTAGGGCTTGGCACTAAGTCCCATACATCATTCCTAGTAAATTGATTTAACTCATCTTGCATGGCCAATATCCAATCCTCATCGCCTAAAGCTTCATCTATGGTTTTAGGTTCTATGGTTGAGATAAAGGCATGGAAAGCACAATGGGTAAGGATTTGTGATCTAGTTGTCCTTTGGTTTAGGTCACCTATAATTTGATCTACGGGATGTCCTCGAGCGGTTCTAAGGTTAGGATCATCTATACCTTGTGGAATAAAGCACGGAGGGGCATCACTAGATTCAATATTATTTGTGGAAGGTTGGGTACCTAAATCCAAGGTACTAAGTTGTTGGGCTAAGACGTCTCCTTCACGGATATTATCATTTGCTAAGGGTGCACTCGGTTTGGGAGGACTCTCGTCAAAACTAACATTAAGGGATTCTTCCACTACCATGGTCTCCTTATTTAGGATTCTATAGGCTTTGCTATTCCAAGAGTAACCTAGGAAAACTCCCTCATAGGCTTTGGGGTCAAATTTGGTTAGGTAGGATTTGGTGTTTAAAATGAAACATTTACAACCAAAAACTTTTAGGTGAGCTAGGGAAGGTTTTCTACCTCGGTAAAGTTCATAGGGTGTCTTATTTAGGATACCTCTAATTAGGACACGGTTAAGCACATAGGTCGCGGTAGCAACGGCATCACACCAAAACTTTTGGGGAACTTGATGTTCGTTTAGCATAGTCCTACTCATTTCTTGCAACGTTCGATTTTTCCTTTCAACAACCCCGTTTGACTGAGGAGTTCGAGGAGCCGAAAAGTTATGAGTTATACCATGTTTATCACAAAAGGCACCAAATTGTACATCATTATCGAATTCTCGTCCATGGTCCGTACGTATGGAAACAATCGTACAACCTTGTTGGTTTTGAATTCGTTTTCCCAAAATTTTAAACTTTTCAAAAGCCTCATTTTTATGTCTCAAAAATAAAGTCCAAGTATAACGGGAATAGTCATCCACAATAACCAAAGTATAAAAATTTCCTCCAAAACTTTGAATAGCCATCGGGCCAAAAAGATCCATATGTAAAAGTTCTAAAACTCTTTGAGTAGAAATAACATTTTTTGATTTATGAGAAACGTGATGTTGTTTGCCGACACGACAAGCATCACAAAAATGATTATCAAACCTTAATTTTGGCAGGTCACTCACAAGCTCCTTATTTTTTAAGTTTTGCATTAATCTTAGATTAGCGTGACCTAAACGCCTATGCCATAAAGTAGAAACATCATTAATAGAAGATAAGCATACATTATCAGATACAACAGTTTTACAAATATATAAATTTCCTTTTACAAAGCCATTTAAAAGAACTTTGCCATTTTTTATGATTTTACAAGAATCTTCTTCGAAGACAACAGTTGTATTATTTTTACACAATTGGCGAACACTTAACAAATTAAAATGTAAATTATCAACATGATTCACATTAAGAAATTGAACATTATTGCAAGAGACTGTACCTCTACCAATTATATTTCCTTTGGAGTTTCCTCCAAAGATTACCTGTCCACCATCACATGACTTATATGATGAAAAGAGATTATTGTTTCCGGTCATGTGACGTGTGCAACCACTATCGAGTATCCAGTCCATATCAAGATCAATCTACAATAATGAAGATATAACTTTTATGGTCCCCATTTCTCGTGGGTCCTTGACAATTAGTTTCAAAAGTCAACCAACATACATATATATAAAGTCAAACAGAATATATATATATATAATACATTACACAATATATAATACATCAAACCATATTAATAAATATATATAACACATTAAACATAATATATATATATATAAGAATTAAAAGAATTAAATAAAATGTATATATATATGTGCAGTACGTATGTATATATATATATGAATAGTATTATATATTACTTATATATATAACATATACAACAGAATATATTTAAACTATATATATATATATAACACATTTAAAACCATAAACGCATACCACCGGGATTATCATTACTAAACATTCCTTTTGGAATCCATTTATTTACCATTTTAATTTTGCGATTATATTTATCATATACATAAAAACAAGCATTTACATTCGCATTATTATTAGGTTTAGAATATTTATCATGGTACATGCGAGCATACGGTTTTCTCGTATTATAATTTACATTATTTATTTTACGCACATATGGAGGTTTTTGCACATATTGATTTCTTGTATTTACTTTAGGTGATTCATAAAATCTTTTGATGGGTATACAAGAACATTTATCAACACAAGTATTGGAACCAATGCCTTTTCTACATTTTATACGGTTAGGCATATTAAGCATGTTAAGAACCTTTTTATTACTACTTTCAAAAGCTTTAGCTAGCATGTTATCTTTTTCATATGAAGCACATTTAGCCTTTAAGCATGTAATTTCATTCTCAAGAATATCACAGTTTGTACAAATAATATTTTCATGTGATTTTTTATTTAAGCATGCAATTTCTTTATTTAAAACATCACAAGATTTACAAAAATCTTTTTCTCCTAATTTAGTTTCTAATTTAGCAATTATATCCATATCATTTTCAGATTTTTGTTTAACATTTTTTATTTCCTTTTTACATGCATTTACAGTTTCTTTTAACATAGCATTCTCATCTTGGTAACGATTTGCAAGAGCGGCCATTTTATGAAACGATTCATATAGTTCTTCAAGATTATTTTCATTATCATTTTCATAATCACTATCGTAATCTGAGTAAGAAGATTTTACCTCGTCGTCGCTATCGGCCATAAGACAAATGGCTTGATAGTCATCTTCTTCTTCACTCTCGCTCCACGCGCCTCCAATGAAGGCTTTCTCCTTCTTCTTTTGGAATTTGTTCTTTTTAGGACATTCATTGGCGTAGTGGTCTTTGTCACCACATGAGTAGCAAAAGCCTCTCTTTGGCTTAGCTTTATCGTCTTCACTCGAGTCGCCATTTTTCTTAATTTTTTCGTCTCGTTTATGGAACTTACGACTTCGATTATCACCACCACGACGGTAGTTACCGTTTCTTTGAAATCTGCCATTGTTAGAAAATTTATTATTATTATTAAGAAATTTGGAAAAGTTTCTTACCAACATGGCGACTTCATCGAGAGTTTCGGAAGGATCTTTCGAGGAGCTAGCTTTCTCCTTTTTCTTCTCATCTTTTGGTGTTGAGACATTGAGAGCGATTGATTTCTTTTTAACTTGCTCCCGATCTTTGTTTCTTTTAAGTGCAATTTCATGCACTTTAAGATTACCGATTAAGTCATCTATCTTCATTATGGAGAGGTCACGGGAGTCTTCTAAGGATGTTATCTTTTGCATCCACTCCGAAGGAAGGGCTCGTAGGATTTTCCTTATATAGTCCTCGTTAGGATAAGTGCGATCCAAACCTTTCAAAGTAGTCACAATAAGGTTAAATCTTTTAAACATTGAGTCAATTGACTCATCTTGTTTCATTTCGAATAGTTCATAATCGTGAACTAAAATATTTACTTTACTAGATTTAACCTCCGTGTTTCCACGATGAGTATTATTTAAACTTTCCCATATTTGATTTGCAGTTTTATAAGTATATACTCTTTCGATTTCGTCAGTTGTTAAAGCAGCATATAATATATTTTTAGCTTCAAAGTTTAAACAAAAATGGGCTTCATCAGAAGTAGTCCAGTCATCTAGGGGTTTATCAATATAAACATCATCTTTCACAATGGTGGGTTTAAAATTCCCTTTTTCTATGATGTTCCAAATCTTTTGATTTTTGCCACGCACGTGACATTCAAATAGCTCGGCCCAAATGCCAAACTTTTCAGTATCTATCAAAGGAGGTTTTGAAAACACGATATTAGTTTGTTGAGCCATTTAGAAGAATAAGAGAAAAATATGCAGAATATTTTTTGAAAGACCTGCTCTGATACCAAATGTTGGACAACCTAAGGGGGGGTAAGGTTGTATTTAAAATCTTTTTCTTTCAAAAAAAATCTTTGAACAAATAAATACAGTACAAACAATACAGTAAAAATAAAGCAGAGTATAAACAAGTAAATATACAACAATTATATAAACAGATATAATTTAAATGCACAGCGGAAATGTAAAGAGATAAGGGAAAGAGAATACTTGACAACGAGATTTTTAAAGTGGTTCACCAAACACAAAGTTGGCTAGTCCACCTCGAGAAAATAACACTTCTCGGAGATCCAATACGAAACGTGTTCTTTACGGTAGAAACACAAACCTTAATACAACAAACGCGAATCACTCTACTTTGAGAGATTAAGGTGGATCACTCACTCTAATTCAAACACTTACAAGAGGGTATAAATTTAATATGAATAATCACTCTTGAATAAGGTTTATCACTTGGATATTTTTAGAGAGTTTGATCACTTGAGTTGTGTTGCTGATTCAACTAATCGTGAGATTTTAATCTGCTATCAACTCAAGATTTCTTGCTCAAAAAATTAATTTATCAGTTTAAGTGATTTAGTGTGAGTAAGAAAGCAGCAGAATAATAATCAAATGCTGAGGGAGAACTTAATGCTGAAGTTGGTGTAGAGTTGAATGCTGCTGGAGGCTTGTATTTATACTGGATGAAAATCAGCCTTGAAGATTTCGCGGTATACCGCCGAACCATCGCGGTATACCTGCGTCATAAAAAGTGTACAGCAAGGAGAAGGTCAACCTGCAAAAACTCAACGACTTTGTGTACCCGCGGTATACCGCGTTGCACATGGCGGTATACCGCCTGACAAACTTTCCTGACAAAAGAAGCTTCTCATGCAGAACAGTTGATGGGAAACAGTACCCGCGGTATACCGCGAATACCTTGGCGGTATACCGCCTAAAGATCTGTCCAATGAGAGCATGGCAACGCAGGAAACTTCGGCTGATCACAATCTTGCAACAGTAACAGTAGCAGACAGCATATATATATCAGAGATTTATATATAAAAGATATTATATATATATTTGATTCAAATATATTTATATAGATACGAAATATCCAAGTGATAAAATATTTTAGGGTGTTTATCATTTTAAAATAAAATGACGAAACTCTTCAGACTTGGATTCTTCAGATAAAAAAAAATTATCGAGATCATTTAAATATCTGCACACTCAGATAAAATATTAGATAACAAATAATGCGGTGTGTTTTGTAATCATCAAAATAAATATGGAGATGTGATTTTATGTGTACCAAAAATATATCACAATATTTAAAGCTGGGTACACTTGCACCAACAAAGTCGACAGTTGTGTAAAGTGTATGAGGCCAAAGACTTGAATTAGAAGGTTGAAAGTTGAAGGACCACCTTGTAGGGGTATTAAGTTAGTGAAAGACTGCTGTTTTTTATAAGCGTTTTACTTACAAGGTGGATAGTTCGTTAAGAATGAAGTATTTAGCACAAACGAAGTGAGGGTATAGACTATGTCGATCTGTGAGAAATGTGCCCTGCCGAAGTAAGGGTTTGGTATTGCAAAGAGCTAGCGAGAAACGAGCATGTTAGAGTTAATCAGGAACTCGGGTGTTGTGGTTCAACTAGAGCTGGGAGAAAGGCAATGTAGCGAGATAGACTCGGTTAATTATGAATGAGGTCTTGAAGATAAGTTTGAGTTGTGTATGATTGGCCATGAGAGTTTTGGTCTGTAGTGTGATGTTATAAGTAAGTGATGTACAATTATGTAGTGGCAATAATTGCCAAGTTGAATGTACCAGCTAGCGTCGTAGTGATGTGAGATTAGAGAAAGAGGAAACTTCAGATAGAAGCCTTTTTGGAAGTTTCGGTTGGGGTGTTCGTGTTGTTAATCAGGTTGTTGGAGCACGTAGGGTGTGAGTTGACATTGTGATAGGATTATGTTTGGGATAGCATCACGGAGTGGTGGTGGGTAGATACCCAAAGGAGAAACCAAGTGTCTTTAGCTGTAGGAGTCGCTAGGTAAGCATATTTTGGGATAATTAGAAGTTTAAAGAAAAGGATGGATGTATTAGTCAAAATGTGGGGAATAGATGTGAAATCCTTAAAGAATGTGAGTTGTTGCTTATGTGTGAGCGAATTGTCTGAGAAAGTAAAAGTTAGAATTTAAAGAATGTATAGTGGCGTCGAACTCTAGTGTCGATTCGAGGTGATTTGGTCGAAAGCCTTAAGTTAGAATGTTAGTGCAACCGTTTGGTTATGCATAGTAATGAGACAGTATTTGCAGCTTGAGAATTGTCGGAAGAGAGGGGCGAGTAATGTTGGTGAGCAGTGCTCCACGCTAACGTGGGGAGGTGAAGACAGTATGTCGGATTAAGTAAGTAAATCGGAAATAGTAAACTTGACAGTAATGCCGATAAGTGCAGTGTTGTGTAGACTGTCCTTGGTAAGTGTGCGGACTTTTGAAAAGAGTATTGAGGAAGGAAATTGTGTATGATTTTGTGCAGAAAAGAAGTGGGTAAGACGACTAAATGAGTTAAGTCAGTGATTTTGTGAGAAACGTTCAAGCGAACTGATCGTTCAGTGTAAGCTATTGAGAACAGTAGGGTGTGATCGTGGTTACCCCACCTAGTTGAGTGGGAGTAACCGAAGTTATGTTATATGACTGGACGCTTGTAGCAAGCAGTGAGAAATTGATGAGCCTTCAGGATAAGTTCAATTCGGATAGGTGAGTACCCCAATAAGGAATTATAGAGGTTTCCTTCTATTAGACACGTTAAGTGTGAAATGATGAAGTGGTGAGAACGTACGAATTAGTTGACGAGTTGTAGCCAATGTGATTCGGGAAAGGAGTATGATCTGCATAGACGAATGTCGGTTGGAAGAAGTAATCTAGAATTTCAGGTATGCCAAGGAAAGGCTCAAGGGTGTGAGCTTGTCGGGATGTACAAGGTTGGCCTGGTGCCAAGTTGTCAGTGAGCGAGTTTTCCTGGTAGAAGATTCTCGTTGTTGTGGCGGGAAATTTCTGCCAAGTTCTTTTCCTTAAGGAAGTATAAATGTATGAGAGACTTTAACTAGACATGTTTAAAACCGCGAGTCCCGAGGTATGGACGGAGGCACGGTTGGCCTTGGTTTTATCAGATAGTTTTAAGCAAGTATAGTGATCGAAGAGGGTACAAGTAAATAGTGCAAGATGGCACGTTTTAGCAAGTGATGACTCACCGGAGGCGGTTTCACCCATGGAGTGCGGTTATGTTTCCCCATCTGAACGATTTGGGGCAGCCGAGTAGAACTGAGTGGTTGGATTGAAAACATAAGACTGTGGAACCTCGGGAATTGAGAGATATGTTAAGTGGACTACGTCTGTGGGTCCGTCGGAGTTATGAAAGTTGAAATGATAGTGCGCGATCTTGAAGTACTAGATGAAATTTTGGGGGAATTCGTAGTGGGACGTGCGCCTCTGTTATGAGGAACAGATGAGAGAAGCTGTAGTAATGTCGACCTTGCGAGAATTACAGGCGATAAGAAGTTGACTTCTGTCTTTAGTGAGTAAGTTAGAGCAACGACTTATAAGTTAGACTTGCCAGAAGAAGTAAGAGGAGTGCATCAAACTTTTCTTGTGTCAAATCTGAAGAGATGTTTGGCTGAGACCGATGTAGCCATTCCATTTGGAAATGTTAGCATTGATGAGAGACTGTCGTACGTAGAAGAACCAATAGAGATTGTGGACAGCAAGGTCCGGAAGTCAAGAATAGAGAAATTCGGCTAGTAAAAGTTCAGTGTAGGTATCATAAGGGGGGCGAGAGGCAGCGTGGGAGGTAGAATCCGATGCGAAGTCTAGGTACCCTCTCCTTTTAGAAAATGGAATTCCGGGGACGGAATTCTTTTGAGGGGGGAGTATTGTAACGACCCAGACCCTTTTTCGAAGAGTTTTGCGGTTGGTGTGGAGTTTTAAATAAAAGTAGAAGTTGAGGGGCCAATTGATAAATAAGAGAGGGAGTATAAAAGGGCACAAAACCCTAGACAACCTTCCCATTTCCTGAATTCTTTGTGTTTGTCGGCTGAGATTTTGGTGAGAAAGGAGGAAAGGGTTTTCTTGAGGGTTTTTGTGCATTTGGAGGAGAAGAGTCTTCAAGTCTCGAAATCAGAAGGAAGAGAAGGATTTGGAATTCGTTTCTGCAAGAATCATACCAGGTAATCTTTAATCCATAGCTCCATTTAAGATTTGGCAGATGATTATTGAAGTAGTTGAGAGTTTTCTTTGGTTAATGTCATTTGAGACCAAATAGAGGGATTTAATCATCTTTAATTATGTTTTGATAATGATAACTGATGGGAAATCGATTTCAGATCATTTAGTGATAATTTATTGGCTTATCTTGAGGATTAAGAGGCATGTAATAGGATTTTCAATCTTAAACTCGTCCAGCGTATCGTCCGGACACCTTCAGTTTAAGAAGGTATCCGGGTAGAACGTCCGGAAAGCTTCTATCCCGATTGGATGAAGGTATCCGGGTGTGGGGTCGTCCGGAAAAGTGTGGTTGTCCGGATAAGTTTAGTCGTCCAGATAAGTATGCCGTCCGGATAGGTAAATCGTCCGGAAACCTGTAGTGTCCGGTAAGCTTGGACGTCCGGAAAAGTGTTGTTGTCCGGAAAGTGGTGTTATCCGGAAAGCAGAGTTGTCCGGACATTGTGGTGTCCGGTAAGTGGAAATGTCCGGGAAGTAAGAGTGTCCGGTAAGTGATGTCCGGACGGTTCGGTTAGTTAGCTTATGTGTTTATCCTTGACTCAGGTAGATCGTTTGGGAAGTACAGAGCAAGGTAGGAAGAAAGTAAGCATATCAGGTGAGTTTTCTAACTAAAATACGTGTTATTTTAACATGTTTTCTAAAGCGAGTACATGATGAGAAATGCCATGTTTTATTTTTATGCTTTAACTGCATGAAAGTTGTTCACAGTTTTAAATGAGATTTGTAAATGATTTATGGGGCGGACCTATTCCGTGAAAAATATATGTGGGATGTATGCATACATTGGTTTTGATGTAAATTGGCTAAGTCGGGGGGTGTGTTCCGCCAGCTCGTGCCGGGGGGTGTGTCCCGTTTATGCCAAGGGAGGTGTGACCCTGTAAGGCAGCATGAGACTGACTCGTTGTCATCTACGGGTGACTTCAGGGTGCCGATTTACGAGGGGCGGACCTTAATCCGTGAATGATTTTGGATGAACAGTTTTATGAATGATTTATGTTGAAAATGATAAACTGTTTTTGAATGCTTTGATAACTGTTAGGAGGGACTCACTAGGCCTTATGGTCTAACCCTCGCATTTTTTCAAAATAAAACCTTTTCAGGAAAACAGGTATTGAAACGCTCTAGCAAGTGAGCAAGGAGTTAGCAAGAGGAAGCCGGATAGTGTAGTGACACTATAGTAATATTTAGTATTTCTCAGTTGTGTAGGTTGATTCCGCCAACCAGATTTTGATTTGATGTAAGAAATTTTGGGACCCGTTTCTGGGATATTCTATATTTATGAAATGCATGTTTAAAAATGTTGGGTTTTTATATCGAGGCACACATATTATCATCACATGTAAGTCTTTCATTCGAGTATTCCTTCAATTTCAATGTATTATCGATTTTGTCTATTTTGTAATTTCGTGATTTATTGCTAACTAAATTCTCATTTCTTTGCCTTTTTTTTCTTCAGGAATGTAACCTACAATGTTAAAAGAACATTTGAGTATTAGTTACTTTGATATTACATTATTATTAGCAAAAGACAATAAATCTTCATTTTATATTCGTTTCTTGGTTTGATATATATTAATATGTTTTGAGTGTTCATTTGGAAAATTAATGTTCTATTTAAATATAAACCGACTAATATTCTTCAAATTTGTTTTCTTGACCTCCAAATATTTTGAATTATGTTCAAAATTAGATTGATTTCATTTTGTGAATTTACTTTTTTGTTTCATACAACTTATAAGTTTCAACATCAAAATCTTGCTACAATTTAATAAGATCGATACCACTGTTAACAATGTAGCCGAGACAATCAATTAAACTGCAATGCTATGTAATCGTGTTCATGTAACTCATGTATTAATACAAATTTTGACCCAAACTGCAAAAAAAATCAAGGAATTGATGATGAAGGAACGGAAAGATTGAAAAAAGTCGGTGACTAAACGAAAAAAGTGGATTCTTGATAAAAACATTTTTTAAAATCTAAAGACTTCTACGTATTTTCTTATAATAAAATAATAATATAAATAAATACAAACACATTATTAAATTTAATCATGTATTGTCGTAATTTTTTTAGTAGACGATTATAATTTTTGAAATATTCATATTATTGGTCTTTTATATAAAGATTATTTTAATTGCCTATCTTAATGATATATAAATATTTGATAATGTAATTTTATTCGGTAATTGTTGATACAATTTGAATATATGTTGTTTCTATTTAAAGAAACATAGAATATTTATTCTAAATCTAAATATTTTTAATTTTTATTTATTGTAGTGTTGAGTTTTGGTTATCCGATATTATTTACTACGCTGGTGACCTATGATTTATTTTTCAATTTATATCATATTTTGTATTGATTTATTTTAAACAAATTCATTAATGCTATATATAAATATTTAAATTATAGTTATTACTAATAATTTCTAACACACATCTAACATATTTCATTATTTTATTAGTTGAATATGTTTAAAGTCAATCTTTATCTAAAATAAATTGTTGTATATGGATTTGCAACATATTTCATATCTGTAAAAATAATAAAAACAATTTTTTACAATTTTGTTAACATAAAATTTGATCATCGCGCAACGCGCGATGTTGAACACTAGTGTATGTAATTTAATGAGTACTTTTACGTTGTTTATTTTCAAAGATAACAGGAAAAAAATCTTTTGTCTTTTAATTGATTTTTCAATATTTTGCCTTAAGTTGTTAACGAAAATTCAACCTTCCGACCTAGTAAATAATGTTGCTATAATGAATTGCCAAAATTGTGGCACGTCATATATGGCCTAATGTGCGGTCTTTTGTAACACAATATTTTATTTTTCTTTACGTTTTTAACGTCTTATTTTCTAGTTTTTAATATATAGTCTAATTTAACTTCTTTATTATCATTAACTCATTGAGTAATAGTACAAAACATATGTTTTTATACATAATATTATATATGATATAGAGATTTGCCATCATAAGTCACGTCTTAATAAACGTCGTGGTTTCTAAAGCTTTAGATTTGGCCTCATCGTCACGTCACGCCTCACGCTATATAGAACTTGATACTTTATAGTCCAAATCAACCATTTGGATGTGCACATCAGCACATGTTTACAACTTGCAAGTGTGGTCTTTATACAAATTCCTCCATTTGTGCAATTTTGAGAGGTATTGATTAATTTATATGAAAAAATCACAAATAAGATAATTTCTACTAGAAAAAACTTTTTAATATACATGTAAGTTTCATTTTTATTACTCCAAAAACGTCTTCTAACATCTATGTTATTTTAAAAACTTTGGAGTTTTATAAAAAGGCTACTCTGACAGACAGCTATGTTAAACTCTTTTCTAAAATAAAGAAAAACATGAGAGAAAAAATAGATATCTTAATTTAAAAAAAGATAGGAAAAATGGTCAAGATTTTTTTCTTAAACCTAGAATATAAAAATACATTAATAATTAAGTCAAGTTAAACTATAACCCAGAGTCAACAAATATAGAAAATGATCTTAAAAATGAAAATATCAAAACAAAATATAAACATCACTACCTACAAATACAATATTGAAAGCATAAATATTTAGCAAACTAAAATCCAAGAAACTTTTAGTTGAATATTGCTTTGTAATCGAAATAGATGTTAAAAATACCAAATAAAACGACAAATATGACATATTTGCCCTTAACCGATAAGTTATTTTGGCCTATCGCGATGATTATTACAATTTAAAAAATGATCAAAACAAATGGTTGTTTGATCAAAGCTTACATTTAAAGTATATTATGTTTTTTAAATAAGGCAAAATGCGTAAAATAGTAACCTACTTTCATTTATTTTCTTATTATAGCATTGTATTTTCATTTTTTTCTTATTACAGCGATGTACTTTCAATTTGTTTTTTATTACTGCATTGTACTTTAAAGTATTTACGTATTATAGCATTATGCTTTAAATTTACCTACTACACCAGGGTTTTCATGCCACCTCATTGTCCACATAGGTTGTCCACGTGTACTATGGTGCTGACGTGTCATTTCTCATTACAGCATTGTACTTTCAAAATTATTTTCTATCACCTCGTTTTATTACTCCAGTTCCAATTACAACATAATCAAACATGTTTACCAAAAATAATAATTTCAGAAATTAAACATGTTTACAAAACGTGATAGGATATTATAGTTTTTACCAAAACATGTTTACCCATTTATAGTGCTTTTGTAAACATGTTTAATTTCTGAAATTACAATTTTTGGTAAACATGTTTGATTATGTTGTAATTGGAACTGGAGTAATAAAACGATGTGATAGGAAATAATTTTGAAAATACAATGCTATAATGAAAATTGAGAAATGTCACGTCAGCACCATAGTACACGTGGACAACCTATGTGAACAATGAGGTGACCTGAAAACCTGGTGTAGTAGATAAATTTAAAGCATAATGCTATAATGGGTACATACTTTAAAGTACAATGCCATAATAAAAAACAAATTGAAAGTACATTGTTGTAATAAGAAAAAATGAAAGTACAATATTATAATAAGAAAATAAATAAAAGTATGTTGCTATTTTGCGCATTTTGCCCATATATATATATAGAGAGAGAGAGATGTGGGTTCAAACGAGAACGCTAACTATTTATGAAAACACGAGAACGATCGCTCATGTACAAAATCATATATGATTCACGCGACTTGCCCCACGACTTTTAAGTCGCACCCAAAGTCGCCAGCATCCAATTTTTTGTTGTTAGTGTAAAATCACATATGATTTTATACATTGACGATCGTTCTCGTGTTTTCTTAAATAGTTAGCATTCTCGTTTGAATCTTCCCTTCTCTGTATGTATATATATATATATATATATATATATTAAAGTTGGATGAGATCTAAACAAATAATTAGGTAGGCAGAATTATAATCGATAACCATATTGGTAGAAAAAATAATGTCAATCCGAATTAGTTTAGAAACGGTCAAACAAAAGACTTTGACTTCGTAATATTCTATCATTTAATGAATACATAATAATAGTAAATACCTTTGAAACGGTAAAAGTTTTAATTTATAAAGAATTAATTATAAAGAAGTAAAGTGAAAAATAAAGAATTTTGGTCTTTGTAAAAGTAGTTGATGTAACAACTCAAATACTTAAAATAAAGTCAATGGCGTGTAGCTCAGTTGGTAATGGATGAAAGCATCTTTGTCCAAATAGCAAAAGGTATCGGGTTCGAGCCCAAGACACTCTCATAGTCACAACCGCTGAGTGAGTCAGGTATGCCCCCACATTATGGATTGGCAGCCGGTTGGGGTTGCCGGTATCAACCTTTTGTCCAAAAAAAATACTCAAAACATAACATAAAATAATGTCAAAACGACCCCAAATTCAACAAGTCCAATATTGAAATACATCACAAAAAGTTTATGGCGTGTAAACACCCCCACATCTCATAATTATAACAACAGCTAAGTCTGGAAAGTCTAAACAAGAAACTACGAATCTTCAATCTATCCTCTAGGCTCTCAGCTCACAACTTGACATTCCTTTTGCTCAAGCTCTCACTAACACGTTTACCTGAAAAGGGTTTTCAGTTTTATAAAAACGAGTGTTATCGGAGGTCTAGTGAGTTCCCATCAAGTGTCAACATCACACCACAATTATCATCCGCAAGGAAATATAAAAACATGTAGGAATGATTCATACCTTTAAACCTTCATGAATACAATTAACACATGTAGATGACACACGCTTAATGTCATGCACACTCGTGACAACGTGTTCGGGCTCACATCTGCCCGTAGACAATTGACATGAGATGAATTCATGCATTTCAAATGGGTGACACCTCCCATATCAAGTCATCTCATGCCCCCACCCCAATGAATGTACACTTTGAATGTCAATTCATAATCATAACCAAAACATGATATATATATATATATATATATATATATATATATATATATATATATATAGGCTGGGTATCAAATACAAACCAGATAGTTTGTACAAACCCGTACAAACTCAATCTACCTTCATGAATTTGCAATTTTTTTAATTTGGCTTCATGAATCTAGCCCTTAACTCAGTATATATATATATATATATATATGCAATTACAAAACAAATTAACAATCATTTCATGACATACGAATGGTGATAAACCACCTAAATATTTCCTAAAACCATCTATAACAATCCCTAAGACAAACCCCTAATAGGTGCCTTGATCCTAGCCCTAAACGAGAAACGAAGCAAAAACGGAATTCGCCCAAACAGTGTATGGGGCGACTTCCAAGCGACTAAACCTGTGTGGGGGTAACAATCCCGACCATTATGGGGTATTACAGCAATGTACTTTCAATCCCGACCTTATGGGGTAACAATCCCGACCATTAACATGGATTGATGATACACGTTTATAACCCAGTAAAAGTATTTGTCGGGTAAGTGTCATCACCCTCACTTACTGGGTAAGACTCTCAATCCTTGTTTTCCTTTTACAGGTCCTTGTTATGTTCAAGTCGTAAGGCAATTGAACCGGTTAGCACTTACCAAGGTAAATATTTAGGGGGTGTTTACTAAACACTTACCTTGGTAAGCGCCTACCGTTGCGATTACCCTTACCGGTGAACATAACAAGGACCAAAAATGTTACCAGGTAAGACATAAGACAAGGATCAAGAGTCTTACCCGGTAAGTGAGGGTGATACTCTTACCCGATAAACGTTTACCCGATTCTAAACGCTTATTATCAGTTCATTTTGATGGTCGAGGATGTTACCCCATAAGGTAACAATAATAGTGACTCTTACCGGTAAGTGTTTGGTGAACGACTCATTAGTTAAATAATTTTGGGATTTTAACTTTAGATCCACTCTTGAATATATTTGTTATTCACAAGCCACATATCTAAAACTATTAAACCAAAAGACTTAGGGGTGGTTTATTGAACTTTTTTCGGGTAAGAGCTTACCATGTGTTACTTTACTGACGAACATAGTAATGACCAAACTTCTTACTCGATAAAAGGCATACTAAGGACCTGGAACCTTACTCAGTAAGTGAGAGAGAAGACTTTTATTCGGTAAGAGCATACCATGTAAAAAGACTTTTACCAACACAACATTTTAATATCCGAAAATATTATTTGATAGGGAAGTAAATGTTATAACTTTTACCGATAAACGTTTACCCGATAAATGTTTGGAAAACTTTTAAACTATATTACCATATTTATCTTTAAAATATGTTTTAAGAAACATGAAATTAATCAAATAGTATTTTCATATAATTGTGGGCGGCCAGCCGAAAGTTTGGAACGATATGTTTAAGCTCGTTTTAATTTATTTTAATCTGCTCAATATTTTATTATGCAATTTCGATCCATCTAATCTCGTTAATATTATATTAATTTCGAAATTTAAAATTCCAAAAGATAACTTTTTTTATTAATCGGAAATGTCCTATATTTGCATTTTGTTACTTCATATGGATCACGAATTCGTTTGGTACGATAGAGTGAAATGAAAAGCGGTATGGAAGATAATGGCATGGGTAAAAATGTAAAATAGGCAATGTTCAAAAAAGCTCGTCGTAACGGCTGTCATGACACGTCGTGGTTTAAGGCTTGTCTCTTACGCCACGTTAAGTTTGTGGCACGCCATGGCTTAATGTGCGGTCTTTTGTAACGCGATATTTGATTTTTCTTTACGTTTTTAATGTCTTATTTGCTAGTTTTAAATATATAACATAATTTAACTAGTTTATTATCATTAACTCGTTGAGTAATAGTACAAAACATATTATATATATAATGTTATATAATATATTGAATTTGCCGCTTTAAGTCACGCCTTGAAAAATGTCATGACCTCGTCGTGACTCCTAAAGCTTGAGGCTTGGCCTCGCCACCACGTCTCACGCTATTTAGAACCTTGAAATAGCTTATTCAATCATATAGCCTAGCATGAAATTTGAAATTGTAACTGTAAAAATAAAAGAAAAATGACGAAAATACACCCTATTTTGTGAATGACAATTAAGATTTTAGTTATGAATGTTATAGATATGACGATTGTAGTAAATTGGGAATCGAAGTCCCCTTTAAATAGTCGATTAACATGGTATGAGTTAATCAAGTAAACACTAACCGGGTAATCGAGTAAGACCATCCACATCCCTGCAATTCATTTACACTTTCAATTGTGCCACATCAGCTTTTGCAATTACCTTCCACACACGTGCAATCCACCTATACTTTCAAAAGTGGTCCCCACTATAACATTTATTAATTACTTTATAAATTATTATATACATTTTATTTTTTAATTAATATAACATAATATATGAAATTCTTTATTTTAATTTAATGTTAATTAAAATATAAACATTAATTTCAAATAAACGATTAATATATGATATAATAATACAATACAATCATTTTATTTATAAATTAGATTATATGTAATTTTATCAGTATTGTATGTTTTATTATGTATAATAGTAATTTTAAGTAATTATTAAATTTAATGGTTAAAGAATAATTAATTTAATTAAAAATAAATTTATATTAACAATTTATTGTTTTTAATAATCGTGTGATGTATTATTTATTAAATAGTATTATTTAACTTATTTAAAAAAATAAAAATTGAGTAGATGAGATGAGGTGGCATAACATTTGCAATTAAAATCTGATGTGGCTTTCAAAGCCTGGCATGAATAGTATTTGCAATTGCATTTGAAATCCCTGTGTGGATGCCCTAAGCCCAAATAGTTAATCAAGTAAACACTATGGACATAAATAGTCTCACCATAGGTTTTCAGGGCCAGGGCCCAGCCCAAATAGTTGGTGGGTTTTTGTAGAGGCCATAATCAATGAACTTGGCCCACTGGGCTTAAACCAATTCAATTTGGACCGGGTATGAAAAAGACCCGATCCATTCGTTTGAAAATGCATGCTTACTCATATTCAAATCGGAATCGTCTATAGATGAAATAGGCGGTTTTTAACCATCAAGACGACAACCTCTACGTATTTGCTAGGGATGGTGATTTGACCCGACCCGGTGGGGAACCCGGTCCACCCGACCCGGTAGGGGCCGGGTGAGCTACTCCCCGACCCGCCCGGTACCCGGTTTTATATATTATGTATTAAATATAATATATATATATATTATTAGTTTTCAAAAAAATATATATTATTATTAATATACCTTATCACTTATCAGATTCAGTTCAGTACTTCAGCATCTTTTTCCCCAAAATCAAATTAGGTCACGACATTACTCCAACTCCAAAATATCGAACTCCATCCACTCTCCACCTCCGCTCACCTCCGCATATTCCACCTTCGGCGCCGGCTGCTACCAGCGACCAGCGTTGCTCCGCCGGCCGCCGCTGCTACGGTCTCCCACTCTTCCTACCTCCGTCTCTCACTCTTTGTCGACTGTCCACTCATCCACTGTGGTATAGGTATACTACAGTATACGCTTTGTTTTTTAGAAAGAATAGTATTTACTGTGATTTTTAGAAAGAATAGTTTTTTAGAAAGAATAGTATTTACTGTGATTTACATTACATAATACATTAGTTATTTAGTTATTTAGTTATACATTTAGTCATTTACTCTCTATTCAAGGCTCAAGCAAGTAAAAGAAAGAAGAAGAAGTTACCGTGATTTTGTGTACTGTAGTGGGTTTTGACCGGGTATGCGACCGGGGCCGGGTGGCTAATCCCTGTACCCGCCGGGGACGGGTGTAGGAGGGCAAAACCGGAGCCGGGGCCGGGTGAGGGGATACCCGCCCCAAACCCGCCCCGTTACTATCCCTAGTATTTGCATAGTTTTGAGTGATAAAGTCCGTGAACATTTTTTTAATAAATAATTATGGAAGTTAAACACATAGAATTCTGAACTTATTAAAATTGAATAAATAAATACTTTAACTTACTAAAACTTAAAAGAAAATCCAACGAACTTTTATATTTTGGACACTTCAATTCGTAAACAATTTTTTTGAGCGTACAACTATAAAACGGGTGTGCATCGGACGGGGCGGGCGGGTTCGGGTGGACAAACCGAAAACCCGATCGGATTTCGGATGTGAAAATCAAGACCCGAACTTTAAGTTTCGAATTTCGGATTGCTTCGGGTTCGGATTGGTCGGGTTTCGGGTTAATGTTGGTTGAGTTCGGGTATTATTATAATACGAAATATATATATAAATTCAAGCGATTTTGAGGATGAATTCAATCAAACGAGAGATTGATGAAACCGAAAATAAGTTTTAAAATTTTAAAAACATTTCGACCGACTATAATTTACGATTTTCTAAAGATAATTAGATAAATAAATATGTTTATATAACATTTAAAATATATATTTATATTATTTCGGGTTTTCGGACAGACTCAAGTGGCCAAAGATCAAACCCAACCCGAACCCAAATATTTCCCCAAAAGTCGGGTTTCGGATTTTCGGATTTCTGGGTATTCGGGTATTGCAAAAACACCTAAATTTCGGTTCAGGTTCGGATTTCAGATAATTCGGGTTTTGCACACCCCTAAAACAAATGCCATTTTTTTCTTGATGTATCGACGAATCAGTAACAAAGTTTAAAAATCAATTTATTTGTTTCGGTAATTAAAAAAAAAATCAGCAATTTAATCACTTCATTAGCTACAAAATGTGTGAGAGCATCTCCAATGATTATTTTAAAATAGAAAATAAATCAGGTGTAATCTGTTTTTAAAGTCCAAGTGTCAAAATACCAAAAAAGGTTTTGACTACGGACAAATCGGCATGTGCGCCTCCCAGCAAATTAGGCCATCCGTACCCGGTGCGGGATGGGCTCGGGATGGCCAGCGGGGTCATGCGGGGTGGGCTACGGGGCGAGCGGTATCAGCGGGAAGGGATGGAATGCGGGATCCCCACCCCGTTTCATCCCGAAGCATTTAAAAAAAAAGGTTTGGTCCAATAAGAAGTCAACACGTGGATTAGATAAATGAGGTGGCAAAGGGGTTTGAGGGAATGGGGTACGGGTGTTTAGGGATCGAGTGAGGGATGAAAGAAAAGCTGATGTGGCGCTGATGTGGAGTGGAATATTTGAAAGATTCCCTCCATGGGGTACTGATGGCCTTAGGACCGTCAAAGTTTCAAACGTGGCTTGCATGTCCCTTGGTCTCACCAAAGTTTCAGATTACCCCCTCCAATTTCCATAATATTATCTTAAACCCCCAACTATCCTAGTCATAGCAATACACACCATGTGCAATTGTGATTTTTTTTGTAATTGATATACAATTTAAAAAAAAAAATTATATATAAAAACATAAAATTTAAATCATTTGTGTTTTTATATTGTAAATTAATATTAAATAATAAATAGCAATAGAGACATATCAAATAGACTATTTAAAAAACCATGAAGATTAACCTAGGGTTATGGAGCTCGACTCGTTTAATCAAACGAGTTTTAGTGTCGTTTTTTTTAAAACTAAACCTCTTATGCTCGAGTTATGTTTTATCGTATAAGAGTTTAGAGTAACCAGACTGTTTTTCATTTCCAACGATAAGAGCTTAAAAGCTCTTACCGTCTTTTTATTGGATAAAGTTAAACTCATGTCTTATTAGCTTTTTAATGCAATTTTATTTTTATAAAATCTCTTTGTAGTCTCATTATTTACTTTGCAGTGTATATAGACATAATTTTGAGGTCCAATTTTTTTTAATAAACTTTGATTTTTATTAATTTATTTTGTATCAATTACAGACATTTCAGTTATGTTTCAGTTTTATTGATTATGCTTTCAGATTTCAACACTATCTCTTATCAATTAGAAGTGAAATAAAACTTCAAACTTCAACATTCTTTGAAAGAACAAACACCACCTTAATGTGTGTTTAAGATCGACTTGAACTCGAGTAGCTTGTTAAAAAATCAACTGTTGACCACTAAGTAGGAAATTGTTTTTCTTTTTTTAAAATCCTTGATCTTAAAAAACTTTGAAGGACTAAAAGTGTACTTAGGACAACTAGAAAATTGCAATAACAAAATTGGTATATTAAATGAAAAATGACATGAATCGAACACCTAAATATTAACCATAGTTGGATAATGCATAGAGTTGATTAGATGTATACATTTTCGAAATAATTATTAAGACTTAAATAATCAGAATTGTAATTAGATAATAAATAATTATTTGATTAACATTACCAATTGTCATAAATTTCCTATGTATTTTTAGAAATTTGTTTTTTTGCCACATTTTCCTTTAAAAAATCTGTGAAAATGACATAAAATGGAAATAAGAATGAATATTCATTCCTCCACTTTAGCTTGAAATGAAAATTTAGGCTTATAGAGGAATGAATTCATTATATTTAATAAAACCATACAATTTTCTTTTATTATCGATCTCATTAACTAATGTTATTTATCCCTAACCAAACACCTCGTAAATGTTAAAAAGTCAAAGGTTGCTATATCGTATAAATATAATTATTACAACTTTAAATTGTAAGAACAACCAAGAAAATACATACGACCACCATATATAAACTCAACATTAAAAAAAAGGCATGTTTGAATATAATCTGTAAATATTTTGAGAATGGAGAAAACGACATTTTTGTATATTCTATGATAGATGTCATGATAAATATTTATGATGAAAATGTATAATATTTATTATGGGTCGGATTCCAGTGAGAAGTGGTTATCAACCGTTGAATGAATATTAGGATGAGATGGATCAAGAAAAGATGGGAGATTATTTGATTAAGGTTGATGCTATAGTGATACCTATCTATGATTATAGACTCTATATGATTAATTTTTGGCCTAAATTAATGAGTCTTGGAAATTGTGAATAGAATGCACATTTATATTCTTCTATTTTTTAATAATCACAATAATTACTTTTTACTTTTTATTTATAACTGTATTTTTAAATTAATATTATTATTTTTTATTTTGTTGATATTGTTGAACTAATTTTTATTTGATATGAGGCCATCCGTATCACAACCCTCAAGCCTTCAAGCGTCACATCAGCTTTTCTCATAACCCTCTCTTCAAACCCTCAAGCCCTAAAGTGGCGTACCCGTACCCGATGCTATAAGGAACCCGCAACCCCACCCCACCCTACCCTCACCCTCCTCTCACACAACCCTCGGGTTTCTCGGGTTTTCAAGCCCGCATGCCAAGCCCGAGCCCCCCGTATCACTACCCGCTGGAGCCCTCTGAACCCGCATGCGAGCCCGAGCCGGAGCCCGTGAGGGATACGGATGGCCTTGATCGGTTTCTACAATTTAATTGTTTTTCTTTTTAGCTATTTAGTTTGTTTATTCTAATAACTAGAAAATGTATCATAAATTATTATTAATATGTTGGTTTTATTTTTTATAGTTTTATTAATGTTATTATGGTTTATTTAATATTTTTATGATTGAAAATATTGATATTATCAAATATTAAGGCGAACATTTTTAAAAAGGGTTGATGATTTAAGAAAGTTAAATTTGTTAGTAATTTGTTTATTTTGTTACATATATTTTAAAATTCAAATAACCATTTTAAATTTGTAAATAACTAATATTATCAAAGTAACTGTTAATATAATTTATTTTTAAAATAATTTATTTAATTGTTAATATAATTTAACTGGTGACTCATAATTTTCTAAACATAATTTATTTTTATTAACTTGATCGTTAATATATATATATATAATATATATATATAGAGGAAGGTTCAAACGAGGAGCGCACCAAAACGTGAGAACGTGAGGAACAATTGACAGTTATGAATCACATGTGATTGGCAGTTGTGGATCACATGTGATTCACAACTGATCTGGAGGAGCAATTGACAGTTATGAATCACATATGATTAACAGTTGTGAATCATTAATGATCCGCGACTTGCCACCTCGCGCCACGCCTCGCGCCACATCTTGCGCGAATTTTCGATTTGTTCCGATTTTTTAGCAGTTGTTGATCACATGTGATCAGAAGCATGTGAGTGCTTCTCACATTCTCTTAAATTGATGCGCTCCTCGTTTGAACCCGCCTCTATATATATATATATAATTTCACTCAATTAAACATTGAAAATAAGAGTGTACGGTGTGTTAGATTTCACTGGTTTGTAAAATAATATTGGCCTATATATATAATTTTATTTATTAACTTTCGCTTTTTTATGTTATTAAAAGCTAAAATTTTTACCTTTTTCAACAAAATAACTTTTAACATTAAAAAACTTTAAATTATAGTTGACGATTAAATTTTTTAAATAACTTATTTACAAAAAAGAATTAACTTAACTTATAAACAAATATAATATATAAAATAAAATAAATAGATATTTATTATTCAATTAAATAAAAAGTCTAGTCAAAAGTTCACAAAAATATGTAATTTCCTAAGCAAATGCATCCTTAAAAGATAACAAAAAATTATTAAGTCATTATGATTAGTAGATACGTGTCTAATTAGGCCATCCGTAACGCTACCCTCAAGCCCTCAAGCCCTAGCTTGCCACCTCAGCGCCACATCAGATTTTCTCCTTACCCTCAAACCCTCAAACCCTCAAAAAGTGGAGTACCACTACCCTCAAGCCCTAGCTTGCCACCTCAGCGCCACATCAGCTTTTCTCCTTACCCTCAAACCTTCCATTTTTTTAATTCTTTTATTTATACATTTAATTATTTAACAAAATAAAAATATTTATATATTTTTTAATAAATAAAAATAAGATAAATAAAAATAAGAAAAAAAATGTCGTAACTTAAGGATAAAAATGTAAAATTTGATATACAATAAACAAGGACCAAATATGTAATTTTCTCAATTATTTTTTGGAAGAATTAACTCTAATTTTAACAAAGTTGGATGGAGGGATGAAAATGAAAGGAAAATAGAAACCATAAGGATAAAAAAGCAGTTTTAAAAGATCAAAGACGAAAACCGTTATTAACAGTAAACCACAGGGACCAAAATCATAGTTTACTCAAAAAATAATTTTATGTAGTTTATATGATATATATTAAAATATATAAATCCAAAAAAATTAAATGTTAGGCTCATTTCGAACGTATCGAAGAGATGATTATAATGGTGTAACTTGTTAAAATTAAAACGTGTTTTTTTAACGTGTTTTAGTTAATAAACGATTATATGTGTTAAATGTAAAATTAAAATAATGAAACTAAAAGGTATAAAGTAAATTTAGTAAATAAGTATAGAGGTTGAAAGTGTAAATTTTAATTAAAAATCATTAAAATATGGCAAATTTTCCCTGGGTTCCACGGGCTTACAAACCCGCTCAGCCCGAGCCCGCACCTAGCCCGCTCCCCCCGTACCGTAACCCAGCTGGAGCCCGCCCTGCCCGCTGCCTAGCCCGAGCCCGAGCCCGCATGCGGTACTGATGGCCTTAGGCCATCCGTATCACAACCCTCAAGCCCTCAAGCGCCACATCAGCTTTTCTCGTAACCCTCTCCTCAAACCCTCAAGCCCTAAAGTGGCGTACCCGTACCCGATGCTATAAGGAACCCGCAACCCCACCCCACCCTCACCCTCCTCTCACACAACCCTCGGGTTTCTCGGGTTTTCAAGCCTGCATGCCAAGCCCGCATGCCAAGCCCGAGCCCCCCGTATCACTATCCGCTGGAGCCCTCTGAACCCGCATGCGAGTCCGAGCCGGAGCCCGTGAGGGATACGGATGGCCTTAGTAAATAAAGAGGTGTTCTAATAGAATCGCCTTTTGATTAAAAGTAATTAAGGGATTAAAAGTTCTCACACTCGTCATAAAAAAATAACACTTTTCAATCTCACATGATCCCATGTCTATTTATTATATACTTTTCTAATTTATAAAATATTTACAGTTAAGTTGAAATATACTGAATTTATTTATTTATCTTTTATAAGAACCCACACAAGCTTTCATCTATCCGTACCATTTTTCTGGGTATAATTTCATTTTGTGAAGAAAGAAAGAGAACTACTCTTCTCTCTCTCTCTCTATATATATATATATATATATATATATATATATATAGAGAGAGAGAGAGAGAGAGAGAGAGAGAGAGAGAGAGAGAGAGAGAGAGAGAGAGAGAGAGAGAGAGAGAGAGCGCTTCAAATGAAACCACCCAATTAAGATGAAACCATGAAACTTGATCTGAGCCGTAGGATCAAGGTTAGGCCGCTAATTATGATTAAAGGTAATAATGACTTTTTCCATTTATAATTTAATTTTACATTTTCTTTAAACAATTTTAATAGTCAGTTATTTTAGGATAGATTCAGTTTTCCCGATTTTCATGCAATCAAATACGGTTTTTTTTTGTTTTTGATTTCATCGATATCGTTTGTTCAATAAGTTAATTTCATAGTTGTTCAGTGTATTACAATTCTTTTAGCAGTACTTTTTCTTTTCATTATGGATCAAGATCATGAATCACTAATTCTTGTGATGGAAAAGGATAACCTGTTATCGTCTGTGGTAGCCGAGTTCATTGGCGAAGACTGTGAAACAGATCAAAATTTTTATCAATCTGACGATGCTGAAGGTGATTGTTCAAAGCAAGGCGACATTGAGGAATCAGTAACGCAAGATATATCCGTTAGTGGCAACAAACAGGATGGTGAGTAATTTTTGTAGTTTTTGATTTCGTTTTTTGGTTAAGTTGGACATGAATCAGTACATAATATTTGTAGTTTGTGAATTTTTTTAGCGTATTCGACGTGTTAATTTATTACTTGCATTTGTTGTTATGAAATACCGTATGTTTTGTATATGTAACAAGTTGTGAAGCGAAAGGAAATCTTAATGTTTCATAATATTTTTTTGTAATATTTGTATGAAATACCATATGTGTTGTACAGGAAACTAATTATGTTTCACAGATGTTGTGCCATAATATTGGTATGAAATACTAGAGTTTTTTGTAGATGCAATACATAGAGAGGCGTACTAAAATTAGAATGTTTCATAACTATGTTTTGTCGAAACATAATAAATCAGAATGTTCCATTTCCCATTTTATGTTTTATGTGAAACATTGAATCATCCATCGTTTCATGATTCGGTGGCAGTAAAAAGTGAAGGTGTACCCATTTGTTTGGTATTCAAATTGTAGTATTTTCAAGATTTTTTATTTATCTTAATGTAAATTTATTTTTGGTGTTTTGCTATTAGATGTGGTTGATATGTTTGTGACCCCCGGTGGTACGAAGTACTGGATACCCCGTGTTGATGATGAAATCAAGTTATTGGTTGGGCGTGAATTCCCATCAATTGAAAAGGCAGAGGCTGCATATATGAACTATTCCCAGGTTGCCGGGTTTGATGTTAGGAGGTCAAAAAAAAAAAAGGGATGAAGACATCTTATCTAGGTATCTTTTATGTAGTCGTGAGGGCTGGCCCGACAAAAAAAAGATAGATTACGATAGTAGTAGTTGTGATCGTAAAGTGCGAAATTCAAACGTTAAACGATCTGGTTGTAAGGCATGCATTAAATTTCGGTTAAAGAAAGAGAACAATTCATTTGTTGTGTACAAATTCGAAGAAAGGCACAATCACCATTTATTTAATTATCACGATAAAATGCTATCTAAATCAAGGAGGCAATTGCAATACACCGACTATAGGAACGTATATAATGCGTCGTTCGCAAGTATAGGTGGTGCTAGGGCTCATACCATCAATGCTGCTATGAAAGGAGGATATGAGTATGTTGGAGCCACTCCTGTCGACTATGAGAACGCAAGAAGGGACATGGGGACATTTGTCGGGATAAAAGATGTACAAATGCTTATCAATTTGCTTACGAAACGTAGGGCTAAAGTTCCGGATTTTTTCTTTGATTACTTTGTCGAGGGTTGCGAAGTTCAAGCCATATTCTGGGCCGATGAGATTGCGAAGCTAAATTTCAAGGAGTTTGGAGACACAGTATCATTCGATGCCACGTACCGGACCAACAGGTAATTTGTTTTATTTAATATTTATATGTTTTAATTTGATTCACAAGATTGTTTGTATTTTTATATAGGCATGCTATGAATTTTGTGCCGTTCATAGCAATTGACAACCATAAAATGTCGGTAGTTGTTGGTGCTGCACTGATTAGTCATGAGAGTATTGTGAATTTTAAATGGGTGTTGAGGTCGTTTATTGAAGCCCACGGGAAGCAGCCTGTATTTGTAATAACCGATCAATACGCTGCTATGAAACAAGCCATACCATAAGTTTTCACAGAGTCTAAACATCGCCTTTGCATGTGGCACATTTGGAAGAAAGTGCCCAATAAGGTGACTAGTTGTTGTTGTTTTTACCTTTTTTATAACAGTTCCAAATTATTTATCCCTATGTTTCATTATGTTAATATGAATTAGGTTACGTTGCCTGCTTATGTGAACGATGAGTTTAAAAGGCGTCTTAACAAATTGATTTAGGACTGTCATGTAAACCCTCATGAATTTGAAACTGGTTGGAATGAGATCATCACAGATTATTCGTTGCACCGCAATGAGTGGTTGAAATATATGTATGAAATCTGTGAGGCCTGGATCCCTGCGTACTATAAGGACTACCGAATGTCTGGGCTGATGCGAACCATGTCACGTTCCGAGAGCTCGCATGCAATTTTCCGGCTGTTTGCGTCATTTCGTAATGATTTGGTGAAGTTCATACATGCTTTCGATGCTTCGATGGAAAACCAACGGAACAAGCATCGGTCCTTGGAGCTTGTGACACGAAATACACTCCCCCGATGTGTTACTCCAATGTTGATTGAAAAGCATGCTTCAGAGGTTTACACGAGAACTGTTTTTTTTTAGGTTCAAAAAGAAATAAGCAAGGGTTTATATTTCTGTTACGCCCAAGGTGTTGGGAATAAACGATATCGCGTAACTCATCAGAACAAGAAGTTTGCTGTTGAGACGTCTTATTTTGTAAGTAGTTTTTTCTTATTACCATTAATACATGTTTCCTGATATGAAAATATAAAAATATTTTGATTTCATTAATTGTAGTTTTTTCACGATCACGATGCTAAAGCGATGGAGTGTGAATGCAACTACTTTGTACGCAACGGGTTGATATGTCGGCATATGTTCAAGGTCTTGTTGAACGACGGTCATGTTACAATTCCCGATTTTCTAATAGAGCGTCGGTGGACAAGATCTTTGGTTCCCGTTGAGATACAAGCGGCCAAGGCGCGATACGGTGAAGTTGATGTTGAGAAGGAGCGCCTAATCAATGAAGTTTATGCAAAGGTGGATGTTCTAATTAGTCGTTTGAGGAATGAGAAGGATAAGTTGTCTGTGTTTTTTGAGAACTTAGACAAGATGAAGGTTGACTTTGACGTTGACAATTACGTTACCTGTCCGGCAATAGACAAAGCTGAAGCACTACGCGAATGTTACGGTGTAGATGTCCCCGAGAATGCAGATGTTCAACCCCCGTCTGGTATTCGAAACAAAGGTTGTGGCACTGAAAAACGACTTATTGGAGCACTGGAAAAAGCGACATCTAGCGCAAAGAGGCCTAAACGAGTTTGTAGACGGTGTAAACAGTTGGGCAATCACGATTCGCGCAATTGCCCGGTTCGTACGAAAGAAGCTTGACTGGTTTTTTTACATCAGAAGTACGAGTGTTGGATGTTATTTTTTTATTTTTGAATTTTTAAGATATGATGTGAAATTAGACTTAATTTTGGTTTGTTTTCCAGTTTTTATGGATAATTTCATAAGTTTTTAAATATTAATGGTACATGTCTTGGTCATTTATTTAATTTACACTGTCACACTCATTACACGTGTTAAAAGAAACATTTATCTTGCCCGATTCTCAATATTTTAATGTTTTTTTCATATCCGAATAGCCAATTTATTTTTTAAACCTGAGTGTTGCCGTCATTTTGAACACATTAATTTTTGGGAAGTTGGCCTCATTATTACCATCCCCTTTATATGAAACCCTAGCCACCCATCTTTCATTTCATATTCCTTTCACTCGGTTTCACCTCCCATACTTTCACCTTCTCAATATAACCCAAAACTCTTCTTTGTTATCATGGCTTCCTCCGACGACGAATCCCCTCCCCCATACCAGCCAAATGTTCCACAACCCCTTCTTCGTTCACTTGTTAACCATAACTTGGGGTTGTTTGCAGAAAATCGTGAGCTGGAACAGAAGCTTCAGGAATTGGAAGCCAAGCTGGAACGAAAAAGGCAGAAACTGAAGCACGAACAGACCATTTCTAAGATTCGCAAGACCGATTACGACGACCTCTCTGTGAAGCTCTGGGATAGGACCGTTGCTATGGACAAGCAAACCAAAGCCATCAACAAGGTCAAGGCGTGGTGTACATGCAAGGCTTTCGACGGTATAGATGGTGTCTAGATCTGCTTTTGTTTGTTGATATGCCCCCTTTTTTTGAAGTATCTTTTAGGTTGTAAGCTTCGGGGTTCATATGAAAATGGTGGGGGTTTTTTCCAGGGGTTTTATAAAATACCCCTTCTAGTAAAAAAATGTATATTAAACTTTTATTAATATCATCATCGTGTTTATGTTTATGATTTGTGGTCATGGCATTATGTTATTCTTTGCTTTATATATTTTGCGAGTTCAACAAAAGAAAATAAACAAACACAAGATCGTAATCGAAAAGAAATGAGTAATATGTGATAGATTTGTCAAATATTTTCACATATGGACTGGACTACGGTTTTAAAGTTTTATCTATGAAATATATAAAATACATAATTTCATACAAAAAATAGTATCAAATAATCTAATATGAAACAATGAAAAGTTTCATATTAAGTAATATTTTTTTATTCAATCTGCTAAAAGTTTTTACCTACGCTATAGGTATACTTATGAAACCCTATTTTCATACCCTATCATCATTATGAAACGCCACCCTATTGATTTAAATACTCATACTTTTTAATAGTTTATTTGTAAAAAACTAGTATGAAAAACCATACGAATACAAGTAGTCAGTGTTTATCAAAATAACTGTTAATCTTCCTATGTAATTCATTCAACTTTGAGGTGTTAACAAATTATAAATTTATGTACCCACATTTTTTTTATTAAAATGGATCAATGACCGCAAGTTATATAAAACCTGATTTGTGTCTATTTAAGTTCACAAACAATTGAAAAATTGTTTCATTCAACGTACTATAAATTCAAACCGCACTGAAATGTCATAAAGCAACCACGAGTAATATACATCATACCCACATTTAAATAAAAAGTAACTTTTCAAAAGTTCAAAGTTAACCGAATTCATGAAACAAACCGAAGTATTAAAATAAACCAAACTGTTTTAACGTTTTAATGCGAACCATCTTGTTATTGAACTAACCATCATAGTTAAAAACCCCGAATGCGTTGCTTCCTTGTTGCTGCTGCATCAGCCATCTTATTGCCTCTCTCCGATACATCAATCATGCTAAAACCCATCGCCTCCCATTCCACAAGATCCCTTTTCTTGTTGCACTCGCTCAATAACAGTTTCGTAGTGTATTTCTTTCGTAAGATTTCAAGCTGCTTGTCTTGACCCGGTCCTTCCTTTCCTAAGCCGCTGTACCAGGTACGAACCCCACCGCCCATATACGTTTCCATGTGTCGCATTAGGAATATTCCACTGTCCAGCTCGTTATTTCTTGTCATCCATGGCATGCAAACACGTATTTTCTCAGCCACCTTTATATGCTTCTCCGCAGGGTGTGATACGTTTTTTAGTTGGCGAAGAAACATTGTATGTTGTATAACATATTATAAGCAGAAAAAAATGTTTACTACATTATTATTTGTAAAGTAGTCATTTATGTTTGTTCGTATTATTACCAGAATATGAACATCGTAGTGGTACAAGTCATCAATTTCTCCTACATCTGCTGAGTTGTCCAAAATCTCTAATGTGTGGTACTTCAAGTAAAAAACGACACAGTAGAAATATTGATGCCGCTTCATGGGTACGAAAACCTACATTTACAAATTACGTATCAAATTTTATTCGTAACACGTAATGGAATTCTTTATTTTTACTATTTTGTTCGTCCGTTAGGTTTTATATGTCGAAAGAGTGAATCATACCATATCTACGTTCTTCAGATTGATGTTGTTTGTGTTGAAATCGCACGCTTTTGCGAAGTTACGTTGAAAACACTTGAATCGTGTGTTGAAGTCGTGCATGTCGTACAGTAAAACATCCCCGTCCTGTTATGTATAACACGTTAGCATTGACATACTAATTATCATTTAAAAGAACTATATTTTTATTCATTACCGTTGTCCCGGTTTTCACAAACAATCTTCTTCGTGAATCTCGGCTTCTCAAACGTTCTTCATTGTTCAACACAATAACCCACCCGTCTATTACGCTTCCGAATACGTTTTCGCGAGCAGCCAGTGTTTCTATTGCAACTCTTGTTATTGTTTGCCCCAAATCCGTTGAGAAAACTATTTCACTACAATAAAAAAAGACAGTTTAAATTTTTTTCATATCCACAACACACATATATGTCATCTTAGCATAGTTTTATAATCTTAATGATAGGTTTGTTACTAGTACCTTGGGACTCCACTAGATGAAACTGCCCATTCATAAACTTTCTTTTCCTTCGATGTTATGCCTTTTCCTAAAATCACTTGTCGTTTCACGTACGGTGATTTCATTTTATCTCCCAATTTCGGCTCTCTTCTCCCTACTGCTGCCTTCACCTTTGATGTTTCATACACCTTTTTGCATTTATCTTTCATTTGACCACACGCCAACGGTGTTAACTGCGTGAAACCAATATCGAAACTAGGCGCAGTTTCACCCCTGACTTGATCTGCTGCATGTTGTTCAGTTTCCTCTTTTTTTGAACTATCTTTCTCGACTGAGTTTAGTCTAACAGTTTCATCTATTATGCCTAAAGTTGTATGGCTGTACCATATCTGTGACAACGGGCTTTGGGTCTCCTGATAGTCCTTTTCCGTGAAAGACAGTTTTACCGTGTTACTGTTGCGGCAACATGTTTTCCATCGACGTCACCATGAATATCATCTGTCGGGTTGTTGTTACAGTCCTCGTCGTTGCTTGTTCGTCATGTTGCATCGTTCTCCGTAAATATGCTCTCTAAACTTTCTTTGTAATGCGCAAACTGATTCTCATATGGGAATAAACTTACAGCCTCCGTTATCAACTCCTCGATGTCCCATTTTGTCGTGTATAACTCCATGAATTTTGCGTCTATCCGCTCCATGTATTCCTGCGAAAGGTGATTGATTATTATTTAATTATTTTGGGTTTTCCAGCAATAAACAATACATAAAATCTTGCAATTAAAGATTTAATAAAAGTAGTATGAAACGTATGTGCTTACCCGGCTAAGTTCCTCTTCATCAAAACACAGACTGTCTTCGTCGTCGTCCTGGTTTACCCCACTTGTCCCTATGTCATTAATGTCACTATCATGTTGCTCCGCACAAGGGTTGGTTTCTACCGGTGAATCTTCCTTTTTTTCTTCACATGTCAGTCTTTGTATTCCTTCATGTTGAACTTCCGCTTCACTCGGTGCTGTTGTCCTTGTGGACGTTTCATGAATACCCTCACATCTAGGATGGACAGTTGCTGCTTCATTCACATGTGTTGGTGCAAGTGTACCCAGCTTTAAATATTGTGATATATTTTTGGTACACATAAAATCACATCTCCATATTTATTTTGATGATTACAAAACACACCGCATTATTTGTTATCTAATATTTTATCTGAGTGTGCAGATATTTAAATGATCTCGATAAATTTTTATCTGAAGAATCCAAGTCTGAAGAGTTTCGTCATTTTATTTTAAAATGATAAACACCCTAAAATATTTTATCACTTGGATATTTCGTATCTATATAAATATATTTGAATCAAATATATATATAATATTTTTTATATAAATCGCATGATATATATATATATATGTTATTAAAATCAAATCTACTGCTACTGTTCATCATTAATTGCAAAGAGTCTCAGCCGAAAGTAACCCTGCGTTGCCATGCTCTCATTGGACAAAATTTCAGGCGGTATACCGCCAAGGTCCACGCGGTATACCGCGATACTGTTCACCCATCATTTCTTCTCTTGTCAGGAACTTTTTCAGGCGGTATACCGCCGTGTGCAACGCGGTATACCGCGGGTACAAGTACCGTTTGTTTTTTGCAGGGTTGACCTTCTCCTTGCAGTGTACTTTTTCTGACGCAGGTATACCGCGATGGATTGCCGGTATACCGCGAAAGCTTCTGCCCTGTTGCTCATCCAGTATAAATATCATGCAACCACCAGCCTTCAATGTTACACCAACTTCAGCAATAAATTCTCCCTCAGCATTTGATTATTATTCTGCTGCCTTCTTACTCACACTAAATCACTTAAACTGATAAAATTAATTTTTGAGTAAGAAATCTTGAGTTGATAGCAGATTAAAATCTCTCGATTAGTTGAATCAGCAACACAACTCAAGTGATCAAACTCTCTAAAAATATCCAAGTGATAAACCTTATTCAAGAGTGATTATTCATATTAAAATTATACCCTCTTGTAAGTGTTTGAATAAGAGTGAGTGATCCACATTAATCTCTCAAAGTAGAGTGATTCGCGTTTATTGTATTAAGGTTTGTGTTTCTACCGTAAAGAACACGTTTCGTATTGGATCTCCGAGAAGTGTTATTTTCTCGAGGTGGACTAGCCAACTTTGTGTTTGGTGAACCACTTTAAAAATATCGTTGTCAAGTATTCTCTTTCCCTTATCTATTTACATTTCCGCTGTGCATTTAAATTATATCTGTTTATATAATTGTTGTATATTTATTTGTTTATTCTCTGCTTTATTTTTACTGTATTGTTTGTACTGTATTTTTTGTAAAAGAATTTTTTTTTGAAAGTAAAAGATTTAAAATACAACCTTACCCCCCCCTAGGTTGTCCAACATTTGGTATCAGAGCAGGTCTTTCAAAAATATTCTGCATAAATTTCTCTTATTCTTCTAAATGGCTCAACAAACTAATATCGTGTTTTCAAAACCTCCTTTGATAGATACTGAAAAGTTTGGCATTTGGGCCGAGCTATTTGAATGTCACGTGCGTGGCAAAAATCAAAAGATTTGGAATATTATAGAAAAAGGGAATTTTAAACCCACCATTGTGAAAGATGATGTTTATATTGATAAACCTATAGATGAATGGACTACTTCTGATGAAACTCATTTTTGTTTAAACTTTGAAGCTAAGAATATATTATATGCTGCTTTAACAACTGATGAAATTGAAAGAGTATATACATATAAAACTGCAAATCAAATATGGGAAAGTTTAAATAATACTCATCGTGGAAACACGGAAGTTAAATCTAGTAAAGTAAATATTTTAGTTCACGATTATGAACTGTTCGAAATGAAACAAGATGAGTCAATTGACTCAATGTTTAAAAGATTTAACCTTATTGTGACTACTTTGAAAGGTTTGGATCGCATTTATCCTAACGAGGACTATATAAGGAAAATCCTACGAGCCCTTCCTTCGGAGTGGATGCAAAAGATAACATCTTTAGAAGACTCCCGTGACCTTTCCATAATGAAGATAGATGACTTGATCGGTAATCTTAAAGTGCATGAAATTGCACTTAAAAGAAACAAAGATCGGGAGCAAGTTAAAAAGAAGTCAATCGCTCTCAATGTCTCAACACCAAAAGTTGAGAAGAAAAAGGAGAAAGCTAGCTCCTCGAAAGATCCATCCGAAACTCTCGATGAAGTCGCCATGTTGGTAAGAAACTTTTCCAAATTTCTTAATAATAATAATAAATTTTCTAACAATGGCAGATTTCAAAGAAACGGTAACTACCGTCGTGGTGGTGAAAATCGAAGTCGTAAGTTCCATAAACGAGACGAAAAAGTTAAGAAAAATGGCGACTCGAGTGAAGACGATAAAGCTAAGCCAAAGAGAGGCTTTTGCTACTCATGTGGTGACAAAGACCACTACGCCAATGAATGTCCGAAAAAGAACAAGTTCCAAAAGAAGAAGGAGAAAGCCTTCATTGGAGGCGCGTGGAGCGAGAGTGAAGAAGAAGATGACTATCAAGCCATTTGTCTTATGGCCGAAAGCGACGACGAGGTAAAATCTTCTTACTCGGATTACGATAGTGATTATGAAAGTGATAATGAAAATAATCTTGAAGAATTATATGAATCTTTTCATAAAATGGCCGCTCTTGCAAATCGTTACCAAGATGAGAATGCTATGTTAAAAGAAACTGTAAATGCATGTAAAAAGGAAATAAAAAATGTTAAACAAAAATCTGAAAATGATATGGATATAATTGCTAAATTAGAAACTAAATTAGGAGAAAAAGATTTTTGTAAATCTTGTGATGCTTTAAATAAAGAAATTGCATGCTTAAATAAAAAATCACATGAAAATATTATTTGTACAAAATGTGATATTCTTGAGAATGAGATTACATGTTTAAAGGCTAAATGTGCTTCATATGAAAAAGATAACATGTTAGCTAAAGCCTTTGAAAGTAGTAATAAAAAGGTACTTAACATGCTTAATATGCCTAACCGTATAAAATGTAGAAAAGGCATTGGTTCCAATACTTGTGTTGATAAATGTTCATGTAAACCCATCAAAAGATTTTATGAATCACCTAAAGTAAATACAAGAAATCAATATGTGCAAAAACCTCCGTATGTGCATAAAATAAATAATGTAAATTATAATACGAGAAAACCGTATGCTCGCATGTACCATGACAAATATTCTAAACCTAATAATAATGCGAATGTAAATGCTTGTTTTTATGTGTATGATAAATATAATCGCAAAATTAAAATGGTAAATAAATGGATTCCAAAAGGAATGTTTAGTAATGATAATCCCGGTGGTATGCGTTTATGGTTTTAAATGTGTTATGTATATATGTTATATATATATATATATATATAGTTTAAATATAATTTGTTGTATATATTATATATATAAGTAATATATATTACTATGTACTGTTTGTTGATATATATATATACGTATTACATATATATATATTTATGGTGTTTGTTTAATATGTTATATATATATTTGTGTTTAATGTGTTATATATTAAAGTTGTTTAATATATTATATATTTTTTGTCTTACTTGATATGTGTTATATATATATATTAATATGGTTTGATGTATTATATATTGTGTAATGTATTATATATATATATATTCTGTTTGACTTTATATATATGCATGTTGGTTGTCTTGGAACTAATTATCAAGGACCCACGAGAAATGGGGACCATAAAAGTTACAACTTCATTATTGTAGATTGACCTCGATATGGACTGGATACTCGATAGTGGGTGCACGCGTCACATGACCGGAAACAATAATCTCTTTTCATCATATAAGTCATGTGATGGTGGTCAGGTAATTTTTGGAGGAAACTCCAAAGGAAATATAATTGGTAGAGGTACAGTCTCTTGCAACAATGTTCAATTTCTTAATGTTAATCATGTTGATAATTTACATTTTAATTTGTTAAGTGTTCGCCAATTGTGTAAAAATAATACAACTGTTGTCTTCGAAGAAGATTCTTGTAAAATCATAAAAAATGGCAAAGTTCTTTTAAATGGTTTTGTAAAAGGAAATTTATATATTTGTAAAACTGTTGTATCTGAAAATGTATGCTTATCTTCTATTAATGATGTTTCTACTTTATGGCATAGGCGTTTAGGTCACGCTAATCTAAGATTAATGCAAAACTTAAAAAATAAGGAGCTTGTGAGTGACCTGCCAAAATTAAAGTTTGATAATCATTTTTGTGATGCTTGTCGTGTCGGCAAACAACATCACGTTTCTCATAAATCAAAAAATGTTATTTCTACTCAAAGAGTTTTAGAACTTTTACATATGGATCTTTTTGGCCCGATGGCTATTCAAAGTTTTGGAGGAAATTTTTATACTTTGGTTATTGTGGATGATTATTCCCGTTATACTTGGACTTTATTTTTGAGACATAAAAATGAGGCTTTTGAAAAGTTTAAAATTTTGGGAAAACGAATTCAAAACCAACAAGGTTGTACGATTGTTTCCATACGTACGGACCATGGACGAGAATTCGATAATGATGTACAATTTGGTGCCTTTTGTGATAAACATGGTATAACTCATAACTTTTCGGCTCCTCGAACTCCTCAGTCAAACGGGGTTGTTGAAAGGAAAAATCGAACGTTGCAAGAAATGAGTAGAACTATGCTAAACGAACATCAAGTTCCCCAAAAGTTTTGGTGTGATGCCGTTGCTACCGCGACCTATGTGCTTAACCGTGTCCTAATTAGAGGTATCCTAAATAAGACACCCTATGAACTTTACCGTGGTAGAAAACCTTCCCTAGCTCACCTGAAAGTTTTTGGCTGTAAATGTTTCATTTTAAACACCAAATCCTACTTAACCAAATTTGACCCTAAAGCCTATGAAGGAGTGGTCCTAGGTTACTCTTGGAATAGCAAAGCCTATAGAATCCTAAATAAGGAGACCATGGTAGTAGAAGAATCCTTAAATGTTAGCTTTGACGAGAGTCCTCCCAAACCTAGTGCACCCTTAGCAAATGACAATATCCGTGAAGGAGACGTCTTAGCACAACAACTTAGCAACTTGGATTTAAGTACCCAACCTTCCACAAATAATATTGAATCTAGTGATGCCCCTCCGTGCTTTATTCCACAAGGTATAGATGATCCTAACCTTAGAACCGCTCGAGGCCATCCCGTAGATCAAATTATAGGTGACCTAAACCAAAGGACAACTAGATCACAAATCCATACCCATTGTGCTTTCCATGCCTTTATCTCAACCATAGAACCTAAAACCATAGATGAAGCTTTAGGTGATGAGGATTGGATTATGGCCATGCAAGAAGAGTTAAACCAATTTTCTAGGAATGATGTGTGGGACTTAGTGCCTAGCCCTAGTAGTCAAACCATTATTGGCACAAGATGGGTCTTCCGAAATAAGGTAGACGAGAACGGTGGAGTCACACGAAACAAGGCACGTTTAGTTGCCAAGGGGTACAGTCAACAAGAAGGTATAGATTATGACGAAACCTTTGCACCGGTTGCAAGGTTGGAGTCTATTCGAATGCTTCTCGCTTTTGCAAATGCTAAAGATTTTAAGTTATTTCAAATGGATGTTAAAAGTGCTTTCTTAAATGGTATTATAAATGAGGAGGTATACGTTTCTCAACCTCCCGGTTTTGAAAGTTTTGAAAACCCGACACATGTTTATAAATTAAAAAAGGCGCTTTATGGTTTAAAGCAGGCTCCGCGTGCTTGGTATGATAGATTAAAAACCTTTTTAATTTCTAGTGGTTATATTATGGGTAAAATTGATAATACTTTATTTGTGAAATATGTTCAAAATGATATTGTGGTTGTGCAAGTATATGTTGATGATATTATTTTTGGTTCCACTAATGAAAAATTGTGTAATGAATTTTCTGCGAAAATGACTAGCGAATTTGAAATGAGCATGATGGGAGAATTAAAATTCTTCTTAGGATTGCAAATAAAACAATGTGAAACTGGTATTTTTATTAGTCAATCTAAATATTGTAAAGATATGTTGAAAAAGTTTAACTTTGAAAATGTCAAACCCGTTGAAACTCCAATGACCACAAATTTGCAATTATCTCGTGACGAGGAGGGAAACGATTTTAATGAAAAGATTTATCGTGGTATGATTGGTAGCTTGTTATATTTAACTGCTAGTAGACCTGATATTATGTTTAGTGTATGTTTATGTGCTCGCTTTCAATCTTCACCTAAACAATCTCACTATGAAGCTGTCAAGCGTATTTTTCGATATTTACGAGGTACTACTAATCTTGGCTTATGGTACGCAAAGAAACCCGAGTTAGAAGTAACATGTTTCGCCGATTCCGATCTTGGTGGATCTATTGTTGACCGAAAAAGTACTAGTGGGGTATGTGCCTTTATAGGTCTCTCACTTGTATCTTGGTTCTCTAAGAAACAACAATCCGTAGCTCTGTCTACCACCGAAGCGGAATATGTAGCCGCCGCAAGAGCATGTGCTCAAGTCCTATGGATGAAACACACACTTACCGATTTTGAGGTACACCTAACCAAAATTCCAATTATGTGTGATAACTCAAGTGCCATAAACTTAAGTAAAAATCCCGTTTTACACTCTCGTACCAAACATATTGAATTGAGACATCACTTTTTACGAGATAATGTTCAAAAAGGCAAAATCGTGCTTGAAAAGGTTGATTCGGAAGATAATTTGGCCGATATTTTTACAAAAGCTCTTAACAAAAAAGCCTTCTTTAAATTAAGACTTGGTTTAGGCATGCTTGAGTATAACCCTTGATAAATACTAACTCTCAAATATTTCATATTTTGAGGGGGAGCATCTTTCGAGGGGGAGCATAAGCGACTTTCTTAAACCCTTTTTGCTTCGACAAAAGGGGGAGAGAAACCGAGTATGCTCTCGTGTTTAGCGTTGTGTTTGTCATCATCAAAAAGGGGGAGATTGTTGGTGCAAGTGTACCCAGCTTTAAATATTGTGATATATTTTTGGTACACATAAAATCACATCTCCATATTTATTTTGATGATTACAAAACACACCGCATTATTTGTTATCTAATATTTTATCTGAGTGTGCAGATATTTAAATGATCTCGATAAATTTTTATCTGAAGAATCCAAGTCTGAAGAGTTTCGTCATTTTATTTTAAAATGATAAACACCCTAAAATATTTTATCACTTGGATATTTCGTATCTATATAAATATATTTGAATCAAATATATATATAATATTTTTTATATAAATCGCATGATATATATATATATGTTATTAAAATCAAATCTACTGCTACTGTTCATCATTAATTGCAAAGAGTCTCAGCCGAAAGTAACCCTGCGTTGCCATGCTCTCATTGGACAAAATTTCAGGCGGTATACCGCCAAGGTCCACGCGGTATACCGCGATACTGTTCACCCATCATTTCTTCTCTTATCAGGAACTTTTTCAGGCGGTATACCGCCGTGTGCAACGCGGTATACCGCGGGTACAAGTACCGTTTGTTTTTTGCAGGGTTGACCTTCTCCTTGCAGTGTACTTTTTCTGACGCAGGTATACCGCGATGGATTGCCGGTATACCGCGAAAGCTTCTGCCCTGTTGCTCATCCAGTATAAATATCATGCAACCACCAGCCTTCAATGTTACACCAACTTCAGCAATAAATTCTCCCTCAGCATTTGATTATTATTCTGCTGCCTTCTTACTCACACTAAATCACTTAAACTGATAAAATTAATTTTTGAGTAAGAAATCTTGAGTTGATAGCAGATTAAAATCTCTCGATTAGTTGAATCAGCAACACAACTCAAGTGATCAAACTCTCTAAAAATATCCAAGTGATAAACCTTATTCAAGAGTGATTATTCATATTAAAATTATACCCTCTTGTAAGTGTTTGAATAAGAGTGAGTGATCCACATTAATCTCTCAAAGTAGAGTGATTCGCGTTTATTGTATTAAGGTTTGTGTTTCTACCGTAAAGAACACGTTTCGTATTGGATCTCCGAGAAGTGTTATTTTCTCGAGGTGGACTAGCCAACTTTGTGTTTGGTGAACCACTTTAAAAATATCGTTGTCAAGTATTCTCTTTCCCTTATCTATTTACATTTCCGCTGTGCATTTAAATTATATCTGTTTATATAATTGTTGTATATTTATTTGTTTATTCTCTGCTTTATTTTTACTGTATTGTTTGTACTGTATTTTTTGTAAAAGAATTTTTTTTTGAAAGTAAAAGATTTAAAATACAACCTTACCCCCCCCTAGGTTGTCCAACAACATGGTAGACTGTTGCTATATGTAGCCCACCATTCTGGATGCGATCATTTTGCAATTTACGCAGCTCGTCCATGTCCCATTCCAATGTCGGCAACGCACGCACATGTACACCTTCTCCGTTTACTGTTGTGTGATGCACATACAGTAGCTGGAAAAAACAATCATTTTGTAAGATTTTCTGTTTCATAGCATATTTAAGACAAAATATTACTTTTAATTATCCCTTACAGTGTGGAAGGTCAATGGCCCACAATAAAAGTTGTCGTATGTATCTCGTTTCCAATTGCGCTTGCTTCGTTCCACACAGTTGCATATGTATTTGCACCAGTTAATTCGACTCACCATGTTTATGTCTTCAATTTTTGACATAAACACTGAGTTGCACCCCCCTGTTGGGCAACATTCCCCCATCGAATTGACAAACAGTGCCAGGAAATTCCACTTGAACTTCTCACCATTTATTCCCTTTTTGACAATTTGATTACTGACATCCGTAGGCCTCACCTTGTATTTATCGTATGTTTTCTTCCACGTTTCGTAGGCTCGCATCCCCTTGGTCGATACATTTACAGTACCTAGATCAATTCCTTACGCCCGTATCCCGAGAACTCTCTGAACTGCTTGCTCAGTTATTTGTATTTCTTAATCTCCAACCTTTATGGACATCCTCACCGTGTCTAGGTTGTCCACAACAAAGTAACCTAGTTTTGACGGTATCCCATCCACTTTCATTCCTATCAGCGATTTGAATCCCATTTCGCCCAAACAATCCTTTTGATCATCCGTTAGTTCTGTAAGAGTTGTTTGCAGGATCATTGGTGATGTTCGTGTTCTGATCCCACATACATTATCTTTCTTAGCTGGCTTGGACTCTTTATTCCTTTTTACCTTCTTCGCTGCACGCGTTTCATCTTTACATGCATGAATGTTACGATCCGGCTTTTTAACAAAGTCATCGTCCTCTTCAGGAAGGGCTGCCATTAAAAAACAATGTAGTTAATTTCCATTTTTTCACGTTACTTGTATGAAATTTAATAAAAGTATTTTATTGCCACCTTCTCCGTAACAAATAATCTCCATACTTTTTGGTCTTTGTCTTTTCTTGTCTACATTATATTTTTTTGAAGACCTCCTTGTATTGCTAGTCCCTCCTGAGTTGTCTTATACGATCAAAGGCAAATTCAACATCAACATATGAAAGAAAGTCAGTTTCAGATATTAATTATCTTATGAAACATCAAAACTAGGTATATTGATTGATCATACCTGTTATTTCATCCACTAATGCCAATGAAGTAAATCCCCTATCTAGTTTTTGTAAGATGCTTGACAAATCTATTATGTTACACGTGAAATGCCCGCATGTGTTAATTTTTCATAATCTATCATATTAATGCATTGAATACCATACCTTTTCCAGCAAGTCTCTTATTTTTTCCATCAGATTTCCCTTTTCCAGTACTGCTCCCAACTGGTTTAACACATTGAATACAAAACTGATTACACATACACATTGTTGTTTTTAATCTTCGAGTAATCATATAAATTCTATTGATTGGTTATAATTTATGGTTCTTACAAAGTGGTTTCTGTTTGTCTCATATTTTTTTTATTCTACTGGAATATCTATCAAAATTTTCAGGTTTCATAACATTTCATATTGTCCCGTTTTTCATATTCTTTTATGCTTCCCAAAGTTAACTAATCAATTTTTTTTATGTTTCATACAATTCAAATTAAATCGCATATTCAAGCCCTAATCTAACAATTTCACATTTGAAGTGGTCAAATACACCATTGATTCTAGTTTCATATATTCTACGATCACACAATTCGTTGACCTTGTAACCAATTTTTCCAATGTTCCATACCCAATTCAATGTTTCACACCCAATTTTTTCCAATTTTCATAAACTATAACCTTTTCCATGTCTTTATTGTTTCATATGATGTAATGTTTCTCAACACTAACAAACAAATCATTAATACGTTTCTGACAAGTTAATCTGTCCCACATACTCAACCATCTATCCTAACAATTTCACATTTGTTTTTTTCACGAAAACGCCATTGTTTATAGTTTCATACCTTCTATGATCGGACAATCTGTTGTGTCGGCTATCAACTCCATTGGACTATGACCTTCATCTCTTTGATTATTTTCCCTTCTAGGCTTCTTCGAATCTTTCTTTGTTGTTTCTCCTAACAATTGAATATTTCATGTTACAATTAATTTCACTATAATACAAACATTTGCTTCACACAAAAAAGTATACTCGCACCTTTTCCCTGTGTGTTCTCCATCGATGTTCCGTCGAGGCAAATTGGGTTGTCAGGCGTGTTCTTGAAATTCGAAAAAGAAGTCTTCAACCGTATTCTTTCGCTTGTCCTTGTAACTGTTTGTGGAATGACGATGTTATGTCAGTAATTGTGATGTGTATTACGAAATTGTTTATATTGAGAAAAAAATGAAGTTAAAACAAACCTCTTATCGGCGCAACAGCTTCATTGCCCGCCATTTTTTTACCCTGTGTTTAAATTTTTGGATTCCTCGAGTTTCACATGAATTACCTTTTCTTATACTCTTATTTCACAACTCTTCAAAAAAAAATCGTATTTTTGAATTATCTCACCGGCTTAATCGGGAATGGATTTCACCGGATTCGGAATCGTGCCCTAAATTAACGCTACCGGGAAAGTTTCCTTTTGGGATTCATAATATTGAATGACCACCGTACCCTTTCATATTTTTTGCATGAGACCATCGTGCCCTTGAATTCACGCTTAATTACTTATAATGCCACCGCGTCCTTTTTAACCCTTGATCATACTCATCTACGACTCAGATCAAGTTTCATTGGTTTCATTATAATCAATGGTTTCATAATAAGGGCCCTTTCTCTCTCTCTCTCTCTCTCTCTATATATATATATATATATATATATATATATATAGGGGCTTAATCAAATGAGAACTAATTAGTTTGTGAGAACTGTGAGAACCAATTTCAGCTAAAAAAATAGGGGTAGATGGTTAAAAAGAAAAAGAAAATTAATTATTATATACCATAAATAATAAAGATAATTAAATAAAATAAAACGAATGTCTGAAACTGGTTCTCACAGTTCTTACAAACTAACCAGTTCTCCCATGAATGACCCCCTATATATATATATATATATATATATATATATATATATATATAGAGAGAGAGAGAGAGAGAGAGAGAAGAAGGTTCAAACGAGAACTATTTACGAGAACGGCCGATCATGTACAAAATCACTGGTGATTCACGTACAAAATCATTGGTGATTAAAATTCTGGACACGCGCACTTTGGGCTGCGACTGGCAAGTCGCGCGAATCACCAGTGATTTTGTACGCGAATCACTAGTGATTTTGTACATGGGCGACCGTTCTCGTAGTTCTCGTAAATAGTTCTCGTTTGAACCCACATCTCTCTCTCTCTCTCTCTCTCTCTCTCTCTATATATATATATATATATATATACTAGTCTTTGGCTCGCTCGTTGCGCGACGATTAAATTTGTGTGTTAAGTTAATTATTTGATGTTTAATAGTTGTTGAATAATTTTGTGACACATACAATAATTGATAAAAAGAAAACAAAAATTCCACAAATAAGGAATATTATCTTGAAGATAAAAATATGTCTATTAAGTTTGATACATATTATAAATGCCGTTACTAAATGAATTTATCAAACGAATACACAATAATTGCATATTTATATTTTTGAAAAATGTTCGAACTCATAATCCAAAAGTCAGTTGATAAGTGATATTTTTTTTTTCTAAATAATTAAATCTCTTATGATAATTTTTAGGGTGTTTCGTTGACAGAATGGAATTTGATAGAATTGTAATTCGTCGAAATAATTCGACTTTGAAGTAAAAATTGATATAAAATTGCAAAAAGAAAATCACGACAATTTAGTGATTATTTGTATCAAATCCCATACTAATTTCAACAAATCTCATACTAATCACGACACATTAATTCGTATATATTTATGATATTTAATAATATAATTAAATCCAAAAATATTCAATATTGGGCTCATTTCGAAGGTATTGACAAAGCGATTACAATGGTATAATTTGTAAAAAATAGAAATGTTTTTTTAATGCATGTTAGTTCATATACATTATTTATGTTTATATGATAAGAGTCTAAAATGAAAAATAAAATAATAAGGGATTAAAAGTAAGGGAAATTAATTAAAATACCCTAAGTTTGACCAAGTGTTACCAAAATGCCCTAAATCTCTCCCACTTTGCAAAAATACCCTTTTTTCCGCGACGGGAGCCCGCGATCGCGGGCCAGGGACCATTTCTGACACTTTTTTAAACTTGCAGGGACCATTTTTGAAAAATGGAATCCCGCGATCGCGGGCTCATCCCGCGATGGGATTATTTTTGTGACTTTTCAATTGCAAGGGACCATTTTTGAAAAATTCCAGGGACCATTTTTGAAAATTTGACCCGCATTTGACACTATTCACCCCCGCTTTCACTGTTCACCCCCGCTTTCGTCCAATTTTACGAATTTAAAATGAAATGTTACACTTTCAACCCCTATACTTATTTACTAAATTTACTTTATACATTTACTTTCATTATTTTAATTTTACATTTAACACATATAATCGTTTATTAACTAAAATACGTTAAAAATACGTTTTAATTTTAACAAATTACACCATTATAATCGTCTCTTCGATACGTTCGAAATGAGCCAAATCTTGAATTTTTTTGGATTTATATATTTTAATATATATCATATACAATTATACACTACATAAAAAAATATTTTTTATATTTAAAATTCATACCCTTATAGTTAATTATTTAATTTATGGTACATCTCTTATTTTTTTTTCAATTTTGTTTTACACTCCTATCGCATTAACATAATAATCATATATTAACTAATTCATTAAATCGTTTTAAATTATTATTATTTGAATGTGTTTATAGATATCGTGAATGGCAATAGGAGAAGGTTTCACGAGAAGAATATTAAATGGGGTTTTGAGAAGTTGGTATCACTGGACTCATTTAAGAATTGTGAAAATGGGTATTTGGCGAATGATGATTCATGTGTGTTTGGAGCTGAAGTATTTGCAGTTACAGAGTATGCACAAAATGATCGATGTATTTTCAACGTAACTTAGATTAAAATTATCTCCTTCAGTTCAGTTCCGTCCCGTCCCATCCAGTTCCGTCCCGTCCCATCTAGTATGCGTACCAAACGCTACCTAAGAGTACCGTAAATTAAATAATTAACTATAAAGGTATAAACTGTAAATATTAAAAATATTTTGATGTAGTGTATATGATATATATTAAAATATATAAATCAAAAAAATTCAAGATTGGGCTCATTTCAAACGTATCGAAGAGACGATTACAATGGTGTAACTTGTTAAAATTAAAACGTATTTTTTTAACGTATTTTAGTTAATAAACGATTATATGTGTTAAATGTAAAATTAAAATTATGAAAGTAAAAGGTATAAAGTAAAGTTAGTAAATAAGTATAGGGGTTGAAAGTGTAAATTTCAATTCGAAATCTCAATTTCGAATTGAAATTTACAATTTCACCCCCTATACTTATTTACTTATTTTACTTTATACCTTTTACTTTAATAATTTAAATTTACATTTAACACATATAATCGTTTATCAACTAAAATACGTTAAAAAATACGTTTTAATTTTAACAAGTTACACCATTGTAATCGTCTCTTCGATACGTTCGAAATGAGCCAAATCTTGAATTTTTTTGAATTTATATATTTTAATATATATCATATACACTACATTAAAATATTTTTAATATTTACAATTTATACATTTATAGTTAATTATTTAATTTACGGTACTCTTAGGTAGCGTTTGGTACGCATACTAGATGGGACAGGACGGAACTGGACGGGACTGAACTGGATGGGACGGGACGGGACTGAACTGAAGGAGATAATTTTAATCTAAGTTACGTTGGAAATACATCGATCATTTTGTGCATACTCTGTAACTGCAAATACTTCAGCTCCAAACACACATGAATCATCATTCGCCAAATACCCATTTTCACAATTCTTAAATGAGTCCAGTGATACCGACTTGTCAAAACCTCATTTAATATTCTTCTCGTGAAACCTTCTCCTATTGTCATTCACGATATCTATAAACACATTCAAATAATAATAATTTAAAACGATTTAATGAATTAGTTAATATATGATTATTATGTTAATGCGATATGAGTGTAAAACAAAATTGAAAAAAAAAAGATGTACCATAAATTAAATAATTAACTATAAGGTATGAATTTTAAATATAAAAAATATTTTTTTATGTAGTGTATAACTGTATATGATATATATTAAAATATATAAATCCAAAAAAATTCAAGATTGGGCTCATTTCGAACGTATCGAAGAGACGATTATAATGGTGTAATTTGTTAAAATTAAAACGTATTTTTTTAACGTATTTTAGTTAATAAACGATTATATGTGTTAAATGTAAAATTAAAATAATGAAAGTAAAAGGTATAAAGTAAATTTAGTAAATAAGTATAGGGGTTGAAAGTGTAACATTTAATTTTAAATTCGTAAAATTGGACGAAAGCGGGGTGAACAGTGTCAAACGCGGGTCAAATTTTCAAAAATGGTCCCTGGAATTTTTCAAAAATGGTCCCTTGCAATTGAAAAGTCACAAAAATAATCCCATCGCGGGATGAGCCCGCGATCGCGGGATTCCATTTTTCAAAAATGGTCCCTGCAAGTTTAAAAAAGTATCAGAAATGGTCCCTGGCCCGCGATCGCGGGCTCCCATCGCGGAAAAAATGGTATTTTTGCAAAGTGGGAGAGATTTAGGGCATTTTGGTAACACTTGGTTTGACTTAGGGTATTTTAATTAATTTCCCTAAAAGTAAACTACATACCTAATTATAAGGGTAGTAAATGTAACGTACAAATTAAAAAAATTGAATTAATGAGGAGTGAATGTGGGTGTGCTAATTGAACTTATAATGTAAACTGCGTCCAGATACATGTTTAGGCGGGAAGATACTGAAGTCGACTCACCAGAAGACGACACGTGACATGCTAGTTACTCATTTATTATATATATATATATATATATATATATATATATATATATATATATATATATATATATATAGCTGTACTACCTTCTCTTCCTTACACACTACTATCACTTCCAATTCCATTATTAAATTAATCTTATATATATATATACATCCTGATGAACACACACCCATTTCCTCCATCAATCTCTCTTGTTATTTTCTAATGGCTTTCTCTTTTTGCCTTTCCCACCATCAATTGGCACTCAAGGTACTGCTTCTTTCCCTTTTTATTACTTTCTCTGTGTGTGTGTGCGCGCATTTGTTTTTTTTATCTTCAACTTCACATAATCATGGTTTATTTCCCATTTTTCGATCTGGGTTTGAGTTGTTTTGCTTTCTTCATACTGAATTTGGTTGATTTTATGCCCATTTGACTGCTGATTCCATCCAATTCTGTAATAAAAATAAAGCTCGCGAGTGTGTTTGTGTTTCTGAAATTTCATATGGTTTATTTCCTGTTTTACGATCTGGGTATGAGTTATTTTGCTTTAGTTCGTACTGAATTTGGTTGATTTTGCCCATTTTACTGCTTATTTTCATCGATATTTTGTGTGATTGTGAGCTTGTTTCTCTACATATCCATGATTTGTTAGCCATTTTAGAATCTGGGTGTGATTCATTTTGCTTTGTTCGTATTGGGTTTTGGTTAATTTTGCCCATTTCGAACTGTTAATTTGGGTGGTGTTCTTGCTCTGTTTTTATGTTTTCCATAATTCAATCGATTTTGTGTTTCCATTTAGATTGGCAATTTAGGGTTCATTGATGCTTTATTTTTCCATTTGAATCATCAAAAGGGGACATAAGAAATCTTCAATTTTGATGCAAAAGTAAAGAGTTTTTTCACTGACTTATCGATTTAAGATTCTTGGTCTTTGTCATGCTCACTCGGTAAGGTAAGTGAGTGACAAGTTCAAAAGAGAAGGTAGACCTTATGCGAAAAGACGAGAAGTGTGATATCATATACGATACACAAACTTACTCATATAGGATTAAACACAAGTTACATTGGCAATACATAGACGTTTAATCATATATGATTAAACACACCCACATGCAGTGTAATCATATATGATATCACACTTCTCGCCTTCTCGCATAATGTTTAGCTTCTCGCATGATTCATTCCTCAGGTAAGTGACACCACAGATAAACACTTATCCGATAAACGTTTGTTAAACGGCACCTCAGTTTAGTTTAGATTATGGAAAGGAAATCTTTGTAAACAATCTTTTCCGTTACATATTTTTTATGTCGGTTTCATAAATTGGAGGTTGTTATTTGTTTGTAAATGTATTTTCGTTGCAAATTTTCTACCCGATGGTTGGATTCCCCGCATTTGATTTCATGGATGTTCGAGAATGAGTATAAAAGTCCGTCATGCTTAATCTAAGGTCGTTCATTTGTGTAGATTAACCTCTTAACGAGTGTTGCTAAACACCCGACACCCGCATTTGCTCTTAAAGCTGTAAACAATGAAGTTTACGGCCTAGGAATTGGATACGATTTAAGAACGGAATGGAGTTTTGCGGGAGGATCACGAGCGGTCGTCAGACCGAACCTCGGAAGATCCAATATGCGTCCAAAAAGCTTGCGATTGCAAGCATCATGTAATCCTTTCGAACCCTTTTGAGATAAAGTTATCAATTAAATATGCAAGATTCGTTAATAGTAGCATTTTATAGATTATTAAAGCCCGAAGGTCACTTGGATCTTGACTAAATTGTTTATATGTGTAGGGATCGGGAGTTCACACTTAGCAGGTGATGCTTTTACGTTAGGAACTGCTGCTGTTCTTCCGTTCTACACCCTCATGGTTGCAGCTCCAAAAGCCGATTTGGTAAGACTTCATGATGCTGTACTAGCCGAGGGGTCTTCACGGAGACAACTGTTATACTCTTTGGGGTAGAGATCAGATCAGGTCTGCTTACCTAATACCCCCGACCCCACCTCTGGGTGGGACATATTGGTCTTTACGGAAACAACTGCTCTATTCTTTTAGAATAGAGGTCCGATCTGTGTACATCATACCCCAAACCCTGGACCCCACCTCCAGTTGGGATATATCGGGTTGATTTGGTTAGATATGAATTAGTTTGATTATAGTTCAACACGTGCAACCACGAATTGAATGAAACGAATCATTTTGAAATTTTCTTAAATGGGAACAAAACCGAACCAGGTTGACCTGGTTGACCTCGACTGCAGACTAGAAAGTGCATGAGGAGTAGCATACCATATGTTGTGCTCGGGGTTTTGTACACCTACCTTCTTTACCTCTCGTGGACGCCCGATACAATCCGGTTGATGTTCTCAAGTAAATATTGGTTGCCAGAGGTATGGTTTTACACGCATTCACTACAATTCAAATCAGATATCAGCCAACGCAGCTAGCTTACCAGTAACCAGTCAATACTCCAAGGGGGTAGAATTGTAGAAAGGTTTACATATATTAACCCTACCGATGACCTATTTGCAGCTTCCGGGTATAGCTAAGATGTTTTCTAAAGAAACAACGTTAGCCTCGGCTTGGATCCACTTGTTAGCCGTCGACCTCTATGCTGCAAGGTAGTTCGCTATCGTTTTCTCTCCTTATGCGAATGTAGTTAACCATGGTTAAATAAACTTAACCGTTGATAATTTGGGTGACTCGAAACAGACAGGTGTATCAGGACGGATTGGATAATGAGATCGAGACCAGGCATTCGGTTTCTCTTTGCCTGTTGTTCTGTCCAATTGGAATACTCATTCATGCCATCACCAAGGCATTGACTACCACTTCTAGAGGATCAAAAACTGAGATTCATTGATGTTTTTGAAAATTTAGCCAAGTGTTCATGTGTATGAACTTAAAAGTTTCTAGTTTTTTATCGATTATGGTTTTGGCACAAATCTTTACGGATCATTAGATCGTAATTGCTCTGAATTTGAATACATGTTATACAAGCTAAGAGTCAGTAATCTGCGCTTTTGTCACTCTATCGGCTTCAGATATTGGGTCGGGCTTTGTGCATCGATTGTTGACCTTTTTTGGGCAAATGTTGCATCCAAAGTAGTTCTTCTGATACGGATAAATGAAATAAGGGTGCTGCATTAAAATATACGAAATAATCAGCAAAATACAAAATCTTGCATATTTAATCGATCAAGGGAACGTTATCGTACCATTTAACAAATATTTCAGCCTTATCAAACTTCAAGTTGGAAGAGGAGACATCTGAATTGGGTCTTCGAAAATCCCATTTGAAATATCGGCATCTTGCTTGTAATCTCTTTTCCCACGTTCCAAAGACGTTGCTTCGTAGATTCCTACAACATCACATTAAAACAGATAAAACACAAAAACGACAATATGCAAAGGTGCGACAAAAGTTGGTTTTTGTATAAAAATAAGAATGAAATACAATTGAAGTATTTAAAGAAATGAAAATTATGGGGTCATAGGTACCAAAGCCCAAGAGAATGCAGCAAATCAAGAATCCTGGTAAAGAGAAGTCCATTTTGTACAAGAGTTCCATGACTATTAAGCATCCTCCTGCCACCATTAAATGTCTTGGAGAAGAGAAAACCATATGCAGCCTATAAATCATTAGATTGGTGTCAAATATGATGTGTGCCCAACTACTAAGCAATATAGCAATTGAAATGAAATGTTAAAGAAACCACAATAAAGAAAAACTACATCATCATAAATGATTAGACTGAGAAATAAATAAAAAGATTTTATGTTATTCTGGGAAGGGAAAACAATTGGCAAACAAGACATGCAGAACAAAAAAACTTCAAACATGTTTAATAGTTGCTTCACATGTTAAACACTATAATGGTAAAAGTGAAGGGCAACAAAATCTACAAAGATGGTAAATATATAGAGACAGAAAGGGTATTTTGGTCATTTACCAAAAACTCATTTCAATTCCAAAGCTACATTTTGTGAGCCAAAAAGACAGATTCCAATTCCTTTTAACAGATTTCATTCCAATTCTGTCAACCAAACAGGTGGTCAAACCTGACAGCAATTTCATTCTAATTCATTCCAAGTCAAATTCCTTTTGACATATTATATTCCATCCAAAAACATTCTGCAAACCAAACGCCACCTAAGTGGAAATCTGGTTTGAGGGAATGTTTTTGAGGGATTTGGATTTCGTGAAAGGAGTTGGAATCCTTGGTGTGCTTGGTTTGTAGCATTTGGATGAAATTGAATCCATTCTCTATAGATAATTTATGATAATAATTAAATTACCTTTTATTAATTAGTTATTACAAAACGAATGTTTTTAACATATTTTAAAACATTATTACAAACAAATCCTTATGAAATCCCGTAAAATACCAATTACCCATGGTATTTCTAAATCCAATGTTTGTGGGATTCCATTGGAATCTCGGGATTTCAATTCCGGACTTTCCATTAAACCAAACCCGGAATTGGAAATTTGGAATGGAATCCAATTCCAAATCCCGCAAACCAAACGCACCCTAAGGTCCTGCTGATTTAGCAACTTAACTCCAGTATTTTGCATCTCAAATTGCTAAACCATTTCACACACATATAAAACTGTAATCAGATTACGGAAAAGAAAATTGAACATAAAGCAGATATTTCCGTATGATACCTTTCCTCCGCAATGCTGTCCACATAAAATATTAAGATTACACCAAAGAGAATGGTGCTCGAGAAAGCCCATGCAGAAAACGGCAACTCCACATTGTTTGAACCCTGCAACAAGATAGTAGAACGAATTCTATTAAGCACTACAAAATGGTAATCTGCCTGGTATCACTATGAAGACATATAGCTCAACTTACTACAATCATATCCCACATGGCGACAGGAAACAGAAAACAAGTCGCGGAAGCAATAGTTATAGCATGAAGCCTTCTTTTCAGTTGATTCTGAAGAAAATAAAAATTAACACAAAATTATAAATTCCATCAAGAAAAGCACAAACTTTTTCTTAAATTAAATTAATACCTTGAGTGAGACACGCCTAGCAATTACCCTTCTCAACGCTGATAAGATGCCAGCAAAGATTGGAGCTATCATGCTCTTCATATTCAACGTTTCCTTTGTCTGATCCTCGTTATCGGGTCTATCATTAAGTGGTATCTTCTAGTTAAATCTAAATCAAGCATTAAAATAAACGCTATTCTGTTTTGTTTTATGGATAAATTATTGTAACCCAAAATTGCTCATTTAAAATGCTTAGAACACTGGTTAGAAACAAAATCAAAATTAAATTAAAATTCGTTAGAGGATATAGAATGGAGAATATGTAGCAGTGGCCCATCCTTGAGATAAGAAGTAGAAAGATGCTAACACTGCAACAAGTCCACCCACCTAATCAGCAGCAACGAAGAAATAAATGAACTAGTTAGCAAAAAGATAATATGAGATTAATCTAATAAGCACATGGAACATTTACCTTTTTCCATATGTTCCCCCTCCTGCCATACAATACTGCAGAAACAACTCCAAGAACAGCACCTGAATACTCCGCCAAAACAGCCCTGAAATTACATTAAGCACTCATATAGGCTACTCCACAAGAAAGCAGAAAGAATATCTTAATCAATCAGCAGAAGCGTACCTCACAGGACCACATGATTTGAGGCCTATCCCCCATAAGATGAAATATAAAGCTGTTAGAGCGCCATTTATAACCGAAGGCACAACCTGAAGACAAATATTTTACGTTTATGCAAGAAATATGTAAAATGAAACACGCCAAAAATGGGTCCTTAGAGATTAAGAGTATATTAATTACAAAGAGGAGTGTCTTAATTTGACCTGTGTATTAGCAAGTGGTCTGCCTTTCCACGGTCTTTGAAGAACCAGAAAAACGACAGATGATGGAACAAGACAACTGAAGATAAAAAGCACAACAGAAGCTCCTGTCTGAGACAAATAGCTATACATGGAGTACACAGACCATATCCTCAAGAAGCTTCCAATGACATGGATTATTTGCAACGGTGCGTGCCTGCACTACAACAAGATTATCATTTAACCAATACAATAAGAGGCTGCCATTTAGCATGACCTATATATATATATATGTCTTTTTACTAGTGATGCAATTTTCATATGAAAATACAATGCAGCACTTGATTTAAAGCATCTCCTTTACTTGAAGTTTGAAAGCGCAAACAACCCCTTTGGTTGTAATTAATTTGAAACACTGAAAGAAATTACTGAATTTATCTCTAGATATGATTTGTAGAGATATATACAAGTAAAAAATTGTTATGAACACAAGTACTGATACAGCTACAGCCTACAGGTCAGCCCGCTCAAGGATTAGCCCAACAAGTTGGATCAATTGCTACCTCCTGGCCTAAGAGATTGATCCAGAAGCCCATCTGATTTCAAGAATGAATCGGTCAAAGCAACATGCATGGGTTTGTCTCCACTAACTCAATTAGTTACATGCATCTTCTTTTCTTTAGGATGTTACCATTTTCCATTTTTCCACTACCGTTAATATTCCCTAGTTTCTAGTGGTAGTTTTTTTGCAATTGTTATTTAAGTACATGTAATTAAGGCTGTCAATGGGTAAGGGTAAACCCGTTACCCGTTATGTTTCAACCCGTTGGATAAGGATATGGATAAAACAATTTTATCCATTTATCCACTTATCAATTACCCGTTTATCCGAAATTTTAATGGGTAGGGTATGGATAAACGATTTTTTTTGTTATCCATTACCCGTTACGATATAATATATTTATATATATATATATAATTAAATATTAGTGTGTATATATATACATAATTATATATTATTAATATTCTTTATATTGTTGTCGTATATTAATATATACTTTATTTTTTTATTTATCAAGTAAAAGATTTCATGATGATTAAACGAGAAACAAGACGGGTTAAAGAAAATAAATACAGTGAAAAGTGTTAGTCGTATAATTTTTATATATTTTTTAATATTATACTATGACTATTCTTTGAAAATAATAAAATGTTTAGTATACATATTAGATATAAAATAGTAACTATATTTATGAGCTTATATTTTACTTATATATTTGAGATTTAACGATATAAATTATAGTTTAAAATAAAATTTTGTTTTACCATTTGTCCATTACCCGTTTCGTTACCCGATATTTTTAATGGGTAGGGTATGATATGGATAAGGGTTTTATGGGATGGATAATTACCGGTTTCGTTGTCTGCTATTTTAAATGGACTGGATAACGGATTAACACTTAACCTACCCATACCCTACCCGTTGCCAGCCCTGCATGTAATTTGCATTGGAGAAATATAGAAAAATTGCCTCAATCCTTCTCGTTAGCTATTGCTTTCTTTGGGAGACCATCCATCTGGAATCGGATACTATCAATTGGTGCTTTCATTCCCGATCTCACAATGCCTCCACGTAAAGAACCACACCCAATCAAAGAAACCATGGCTGCCATGGTCGACTCCCTCACCGAACTCATTCAAACAACTTCGGTCGGCAACGACAAAATCCTCGCCAGTCAAACCACCTCGCAATCTCACCTCAACCTCATCGTCAAACAATTAGCCACCCAATACGAACAAACTTCCCCTCTAAAACCAAAGGGCCTTTAACCTAGCGGTATCCGAGCCTCTTTCCTCCTAGGAGGTTAGGGGTTCAAACCTCACCAAAGGTGAGGAGGGTGTGTGAGTTTATTTGTTGCATTTGCCGTATATAAATATTATATACTTCAAAAAAAAAAAAAAAAAACTTCCTCTCTAATATCATCCATTACTCAAGCCGGCCATTCCAACCGAACCGAACCACCACTCTACGGCAACCCACCACCTCCACCCCCACTACCAACAAACAACCCGAGGCCACCGAAAATCCTACTCCCCGCCTTCGACGGATCCAATCCCCTTGGATATTCGAGGCCGAGAATTACTTCACATACTACTCCATTCCCGCTAACCAAAGGATGTCCCTCGCAGTTTACTATTTTACCGGCGAAGTTTTAAGTTGGTATAAGCACCTCCAACAACTAACTGTTGGGAACTTGGCCAAAATTCACCAGGGCCTTGAGGTAAGCTTTGGTCCTTCCACCTACAAAAACCATGAGGCCACATTGTTCAAACTTCGCCAAACTACTACGGTTAAATACACCCACCACCACCTTAACCAAGACAACTACAACTACAACACCCACCAACACTACACCACCCTTACTGCCCTCTCCACCAACACCCAAACTCACACTCCCCTTCACCCGCCTTTCCACCGAAGCACTTCAAAAACGTCATGCCGAAGGCCTCTACTTTCGGTGTCCGTAAAAATACCATCCGGGTCACAAATGCAACCCTCCCCAGTTTCTCCTAATCGTTGACAATGACGACTCAGCCGACACCCAAGAACCATTACTTGATATCAACCAAACAATCGAAAATCTTAACCCCGACGACCATTTACCTACAAACGACCAATCTCGTTTCTTTTCTCTTTCCCATGCTGTGTTTTTTGGTCTCCAATCACCACGTGCTCTTCGTGTCACCGACCACCTATACGGTCACCCCATCACTACACTCATTGATTGTGGTAGCACCCACCATATTAAACAACCCTGTATAACCCACCTCCTACGTTCTACTCCAACGCCCATCATGCTATTTTCGGTCATGATTGGCGACGGCAGTTTCTACAATGCGACGGGTTCTATCCACAAGCCAAGCTTCAACTCAACAAAGCAAGCTTCACGGTGCCGCTTTTTGTTCTACCGGTAGAAGGTGCAGACATAGTTCTCGGAATGGTCGGGCTAAGTTCCTTAGGACCGATCACCGCTGATTTTTCCATACCACAAATATCCTTCACCTTCGATGGCCAGCCATGTACTCTTCGTGGCGAGCCATTAGCTATCTAGGTACCATCAAGTTTTGGTCACATTCTTTTACGAAAAAACTCCATAACCTCTCTTCACACTATGATATTCCACCACCATCCCAACTCTCACACCAAACCTACCATTAAGGCATTAACCACAACCCACTCACACATACAGAATTACAGATCCCAACATAGCCAACCTTCTTAGCAAATACCACACCCTTTTTGAACCACCCTCCTCACTTCCCCGACTTTGACCTCATGATCACCACATTCCCCTACTTCCCAACACTAAACCAATTAACGTCAAACCACATCGATACCCACACTACCAAACACAAATAATGACAACCCTCATAACCGAAATGCTCAACAACTGGGTCATACAACCGAGCCAGAGCCTTTTCTCTTCCCCCGTTCTCTTAGTTCGGAAAAAAGACAGGTCATGGAGATTTTGCGTCGATTATAGGTCCCTCAATGCGGTTACCATTTGCGCCCGTTTCCCAATACCCACCACCGATGAACTCCTCGATGAATTACACAGTGCGACAATCTTTTCAAAACTCGACTTAACGGCCAGTTATCACCAAATACGAGTCTCCCCTTCCGATGTCCACAAGACTGCCTTTCGCACCATCGACGGACATTATGAATTCCTCATTATGCCATTCGGCCTAACGAACACTCAGTCTACGTTTCAAGCGGCCATGAATGATCTTTTTAGAAAATTCTTTGTCGTCTTGTTTTGGTGTTCTTTGATGACATTCTCATCTATAGTTCATCTCTTGACCTCCACTACAAACATCTCCAACTTGTCTTCGAGGCTCTATTGTCCAACCAATACAAAGCGAAGGCATCAAAGTGTGAGTTTGCAGCTAAAGAAATTCAATTCCTTGGCCATCGAATTTCATCATCTGGGGTAACAGCAGACATAGTTGTGAAAAGCGCGCCTGAGAGGCGCACAAGGCGCAAATGGTTGGGCTTTTTCTCTGTCGAGGCGAGGCGGCTCACTGAGGCGCACCAAGGCGCTACGCCTTGGCCTGAGGCGCAGTATGGGCTTAGGCGCGCCTTATGATGATCTAGCCTAATTTAAAACATTTTTCTTGTCTCTTAGACTTCTACAAAAGAAGAGTTATTAGATAAGTCAAAACCTAATATTAATTATGTGTTTTAACCTCCTAGATTTCTACAAAACACATGTATTGGATAAGTCTCTTCAGTTCTCTCTTCAAATTTCTATTCAATTTGGGGGATATAAATCCGATGAGGACATTGAAGAATACACAATTGCAGATGATGATGAGAATTCATTATCGACCCATTAGTCAAGACTTTATTGAGATATGTTTTATAGGGGTGCTCACGAGTTGGGTTGATCGGGTTGAAGGCATTTCAACACATCAACCCAATGTTGGCGGTTTGAAAAAATTTCAACCCAACCCAACCCAACCCAACCCAAACAAAGGTACAACCCAACCCAACCCGTCCGGGTTGATCGGGTTGTGTTTAAACAAAGTAAAATCAAAATTTGAAACATAAAAATAAAGGAAACATGTCTTTAAAATACAATCGATAATTCAGACAATAGTTAAATACTACATATAAAAATGTCTAAACCAAATATGATCAAATAACTTGACGTCTCCAATTTGCATATTTCTTAAATCTTAAATATGTCGCCTTCAACTGTTTTTCTCAATTTGCATATATATGTTAACATTTACTATATATATATATATATATGTGTGTGTGTGTGTGTGTGAAGGAGTTATATGGAGATGAATAAGAGATTGAATATATATAAGGGTACGTAAAGGTGTAACTGTCTAATGTATTTATTAGTAGAGACTTAACAATCATATTAAATTCAAGAAATAAAAGTATATCGGGTTCATCGGGTTGGGTTGGGTTCAAATCCTCATAACCCGATATCAACCCAATACATACGGTTTGAAGATTTTACAACTCGATTGGACATCGGGTTGCTTCGGGTTGGATCAGGTTGCTCGGGTTTTTAGCACCCCTAATGTTTGATATTTATAAGACTTTATTGAGATATGTTTGATATTCATATTACTACTTCTTTTAAATTGAAATTGAACTATGCTTTATATAATGGTGCTTGAGTTGATATTACAACTTTTTTATAATGGTATTTGAGTTGTGTATTACTATGTGTGTGTATAAATTCTTTATATATATTATTATTTTTTATACGATGTGCCTCACATTCGTAAGGCCCACGCCTCGCCCTTGCGCCATGCTTTCTAGTGGTAGTTTTTTTGCAATTGTTATTTAAGTACCTATAATTTGCATTGGAGAAATATTACAAATATTGCCTCAATCCTTCTCGTTTTGCCATTGCTTTCTTTGGGAGACCATCCATCTCGAATCGGATACTATCAGATACTCTATATATATATATATATATGTGTGTAGGGTGAGGTTCACATGAAAACCTCAAAAAAATGGAAAACTGATGAACACCTTGATAGCCCTTCATCTGGACGATATGCACTTGTGCATACAAGTAATTTGTAATATGCACACGTGCATAAAAACCAAGAAAAACTTATTTTACTTGTATCAAGTGCATACCGTCCAGATTTCCAATTTTTTGACGTTTTCCCTTGAACATCCCTCTATATATGTGTGTATATATATATATAAAAATCAATGTTCTAAAAAACTCGTCGCACAGCCGCCATGGCGCCATGGCACCAAGACTTGTGCCTCACGCCACGTTAAGCCCGTGGCACGCCATGGCCTAATGTGCAGTTCTCGTAATGCGATATTTGATTTTTCTTTATGTTTTTAATGTCTTATTTGCTAGTTTATAATATATACCCTAATTTAACTTGCTTATTACTATCGACTCATTGAGTAACACTACAAAACATATGTTTTTATATACAATATTATATATGAATTAGAAAGTTGACGCCGTAAGTCACGCCATGACTTCGCCTCACGCCATTTAGAACCTTGATATATCTATATATATATATATATATATATATATATATATATATATATATATATATATATATATATGATGCACCGGGTTCTCAGAGATCTCACCATTTAGAGAGTTCTCAATAGAAGGTCCCATGTATGTGTGTAGTGTGTGTGTGTGTATGTATATATATATATATATATATATGATTTTGGAGTTCAATTTCTACTAATGTGATGTATTCATTTAATTACTAAGAGAATGCAATACTGGCAAACTTAATAATATCAGACCAGAGAAAATCCTTCCCATCAGTGAACGAGCTTCTGCCATGAACACAATACTCTTCAAAAACACTAGTTTCAGGTTCGTTAAATAACAATGAATGTATGCAAAAATTGACCAATCCAACACATAGATCAAGAGAAAAGATTGGAAGTATTTCACTTGTAAAACCTCGAATCAACAATACTCTAATTTTTCCATTACCATTTCTAAAAACCTATTAGGGTTAATGTTCCTGGGCAAATTGAATGAGTAAATACGTGAAACGGAATCAATAACAAAATTACCTGAGATTGGTATGAGAAGAACCTCGCTCTTCGGGAATATGATTTGGGGACATCATCTTTGAGAGTATAAATTGGTTGATGATAGGTGATATTTGTAAGATTTTAATGGCGAGAAGGTTTGGAGAGCTGATAAACCAGTGAATCTACGATCCTACTTAGTTTTATACAAGAAAACTAGTAGCAGTTGCACAAATTTTGAAAAGGAAATTGAATCTAAGAAGGCAACGCTTCTCTCTCCATATTAGGTTCGGGTCTGTAACGCAATCCATGAATATGGTCGTTTTTGACAAATACCATAATTCCTGACCCATTGGGTTACACGTGATAATTCAACGGAGTTTTAACGGTGTTAATAATTTAAAGTGGGAGAAATAATATTTATTTTATGTTTATGTTTAAACTTTAAAATCAAATGTTTAAGAAAAAAAAAGTATATTATTTTTTTTGAAAGGCAAGCTTACGCACACACACTTTCCCGGGGTATCCGGGCTCCCACTTAAGGGTGTCACCCGACTAATCCCCGTCGACTCGCCCAGCCTATGGCTGGCCCAACCAGGCTAAGTCTGGCCCAAGACCCGACCCAAAGGCCATCTTGAAGTCTGGTACCTCAGAGTGCACACCGCAAGGTTCGAACCCTGGTAGTCAGGCCTTCCAGCACTGACCCCAGGGATGTTACATTGCCACTGGGTTGCGTCCTCGTTGGTAAAAAAAGTATATTATTAATGTATTAAATATTTTAGCAATATAATTAGGAGTGAATTACATTGTCGGTCTCTATAGTTTGGTTAGACTTTGGATGTGGTCTCTAAAACAAACTATCTACACTGAGATGGTCTATAATTTTTCAATTTTATAACACTTAGGATCCCTAGAGTTAACACAGTCAATTAGCAATCGTTATAAGGGACTAATCAGTCGTTTATGGACCATCAAGTACGATAACCAGATTTGGCAAACTAGTGTAATAAGTAGCTTGTATGGACGCGGGTTTACCAGTAGAACCACATGGGTTTACACGTGGGTTTACTAGTAGTACCGTGTAGGTTTGCGCACGAGTTGTATAACCACGCAGATTTACCAGTACAACCACACAAGTTTATGTGTGACCTTAGTCGCACTACATGAGGCATTGTTTGGACACAGGCGACTTACCACACGACCTAAGTCGCGGGATGGGTATGAAGCATCTCTATGGGCTTATTTTTAGGGTTTTCCACCCATGTCTTCCACCATCTCCCCTCTTCTCTCACTTTGGTCGATTTTGGCTCTTTAGGGGCCCAATTTTTGGAGGTCTTTGGAGCTCGTGGAAAGTTGTCATGGGGATTGAAGATTCATGGTGGTTGATTTCAAGATCTTAAAGTGGTAAGCATTTGGGTATTTTAAGATCTAGTTTGGGTTTTGTTATAGATCTGATATTGTGATTGTTTTGGTACCTTGTTAGACTTAGATTGTTGTCTTGGGAAGATTTATGGAGGTTTGGGTTTGTGGCTCTAAGCCTTCATCAATGGAAGCTAGAGTTTGGGATTTGGAAACTAATTTCAAGTTGTTTTGTGAAAACTATGTAAATGTCAAAAATGTTCATTTTGGTTTTGGAGTCTCAGTGTTTTACTTTATATTTATCAAATGTGTTGATTATGTGACGTGAGACATTTTGGAAATATAAATAGTATTATTTCATTTGAAAGATGATTTTTTTTGGAAAAATGATGATTTGTCCCAACCAATGATAGGTTTTTGACTTAAGCATACTTTGGAGCATGGGTTTGCCTAAATGCTGAGCAAATGAATTTTATTGACTTATGTTGGCTTTTATTTGAGTAGTCAAATAAGTTGGGGAGTTTATTGATTTGATATTGACCCTAATGAGTTTTTAGGACTTTGCCCGACTTAAGTTACTCAATGTCGATCTTTGGACATGATTTGCATATATTACATATTTAGTGGGATTACACATTATGAGTGCGTTGGTCATTCAATTGGAGTCGTATAGTTTAGACTGTAATGCAATGGGTTCATAGGCATATGAGTTAGGCGTGTTTGATAAGTAAGGGGTTTTGATATTCTCACTTGGTGATCAATGCTTGAGTAAGAGTTGTGGTTGTCTCGGTATTGCGGAGATGAACTCTTATGAATCAGACTACATATATAACACCCTCAAAATTGGAAAGAGCAACTACTAAAAACTTCGATAAAATAACCAAATGAGGATAAAAATCCCTTCTACAAACCATCCTTGAAAATACCTCAAAATTTAAAATGTAACAACTCCCACAATTAATAACTCAAGTCACACAACATGACCAATTAAAATCGGGTGTTACTTAACCCCAAATACAATATGCTAATCCCAAAATAAATGCGGAAGACTTCACTAAGCAAAACACTTTTCGAGCACACTACTAGCACTCATCTCTTCATAGTGTTACTAGAACTATTCCCAATCTGAACCTGTTGCATATGCCGATAAATGAAAAAGGTTAGGCTAACGTCTAGTGAGTTCAAGAGTTTACATCATGATTAAATAATTCGTTAGACAGAAAGGATGCAACTTAAATCATGATTTCCAAAAAGGGACTTGTATTAAATATACCAACAACCCATTTTCCAAACGCACACAAATTTTGTGACGAAAACTCCAATGAAAATCATTTCTCAATAATGAACTTAATTCCAAAACTCACTCAAGATGTGAATAAATATTAAATTCCAAATAATATAAACGTGAATAAAACTTCATTAATCGAAACATCCAAACAAGGACGAGGCATAATATACCGCCCATAAATCATGGAAAACAATCCATAAAAATATAATACGTCATCGACAACATGGATAAAAGAAATAACCAAAGCAACACCCTTCGGTGGCGGGGGAGACCCGATTTCATTGAATGTGGCGGATACACAAGTTAAACCACAATTATAAATTACAAGCATGTTTCATGGATGGAAAAGCCTGTGACATCAACCCTATCCCGGTCTTTAGCCAATTTTGGACATCAACCCAAACCGGATCTTTAGTCCATAGAGACATCAACTCAAACTGAGTCTTTAGTCTAAGGAGACATCAATCTAAACCAGATCTTTAGTCTATTGTGACATCAACCCAAACCGGATATTTAGTCATTTGAGGCATCAACCCAAATCGGATCTTTAGTCCACGGAGACATCAACTCAAACCAGATCTTCAGTCTATTGAGGCATCAACCCAAACCGGATCTGTAACACCCTAAAAATCAGGGCAAATTTAAACCTTAATTTAAAACAAGATTTAAATATAATCTTCCAACTTTATATCTGAGCAGAGAAATATCTATGAGGTCATAATTACAAACATAGAATTCTTCAAATAACCTATTAATCTAATTATGTCACTATAATCAGATTAACTAGATTATCTAAGCAATCTATTCAAAACCTCAATATAATTAACTTCTCCGCTATTCCCAAAAGCTCTCGTCCCATATCCCTTTATCTTCCCGATCTAGTACCTGGTAAGAAAACATCATTTGAAACGATTAGGCTAATGCCTAGTGAGAACATTCGGTTTCAAAATAATATTTATTCAAATAAATGTAAACAAGGCATAACAAACCTGGTTTACCTTTTTTCTTACCACACGCATAACCATCCTTTGATAACGGGTTAAACCCGATTCCATGACTACGACTTGACACTAAGTAAGTCATTTCACATGTTTTAGAACCCACACTACGAACCTTCACTGATTCTAGCTTTATGCTCTTATCCAATAAATCGCAATATCCACATGCCCATTTATTGGAAAGGAAATAGAGACTACAATATACACATGCCAATCCCTTCTTTTCCTTAGAAATCGGAAATTACGTTTATTCCACGATTTCTCACATACATCAGAATAATGAATAATCCTCATCTATTCTACATATTCATAACCACTAGTGCCTATGGATCCATATCACCTATTTGTACTCATACAGGTTATTGCTATAAATCAAATTCCAATTTGTGCAAAACCATCATTTTTAGAACACATATTTTACTTTATAAAATCATTCTTCCAAAACAGTTTATTTATAAATTACACCTTACCATACTTAAAACATTATAAAAAGGTAAGGTAAGAATGAACTCACCTGATAGTAGACGCGTCACTCTTACTTTGCTTTCTTAAAACGTATAAGTTTCCGTCACCAACTTCACAAAGATCTGAAATACCCAATTACAGATTGTACTGGTATTAAACTACTGTACAGAACCCTTAAAGATTAAGAATCCTAATTACCCAAAATTCTCGTCTCTTATCGCACCCAACTAGCTGCGATAACCTTTGTCGCAACCCACTATTGCGACAACTACCACTAGTCGCAACCAACTATTGCGACATAACCCTTATCGCAACCTACTGTTGCGATACAACATCATATCGCAATCAACTGTTGCGATATTACTTTCTTGTCGCAACCAACTATTGTGATACCATTGAGCTTGTCGCAACCCAAAGCTTGCGATACTCATAACTATTGCAACTATCATAACTGTCGCAACTATCATAACTGTCGCAACTAACTGAGTTCATACATATCTCAACTAATTGAAAAACATAATAATCCAGAAATCTATAGATTTAAGCCATGTTTGTTTCTGTAAACATGCAGATATGTTTAACAACATCAGTAGAAACCATTCATGAGTCCAGATTTCTCATATCTTACAAATTCATCAAAACCCATTTCTAAACCATTTAGAAAACTTAATACTCATAAGGAGAGAAATTATATAGAAGCATACCTTTGATTTTCATTTTCACAGCTTACTCCTAAATTTCCAGCTGAAATCTTGCTCTTCTTCTTTCTTTCTTTCGGTTCTCCCTCTCTTGCCGTAAAACACACAAGACACACACACAAATGAAATAAAATATCTCATTTCTATTTGGTTAGTCATGAGGCGGTGGAGGTGATTAAGTTTAATCATCTTAACCAAACAAAACCTCCAACTTTCCTCAATTGACAACTTTAAACCTCCAACTTCTAAATTAAAATTAAAGTTTACCCATTAACTTACAACTCCTCAAAACAATAACGTAACTTACTCGGGGATAAACTCTAAAATTAATCCATCACATAATGAATCATAACTTATCAAATAATTATACTCAAATTATTTAATAAACTCAAACATAATTCTTTATACAAAAATCGAGGTGTTACAATACTCCCCAACTTGAAAATGATTTCGTCCTCGAAATCGAAGCTAGGTAAACAATTGATGATATCTAACCTTCATATCCTCTTCTGACTCTAAAGTCACATTAGCACCTCGATGATGCTTCCATTGTATCTCTAGCATAACCACTTCCTTACCGCTACGTAACTTTCTAATCGATCTTTCCAAAATTGCCTCCGGCTCTTCCACACATCGGTACTTTTCATCCTCTCTTACATCAGTTAGTGGAATCACATCATTTTCTTCGGCTAAACATTTCCGAAGGTAACAAACATGAAACGTATTGTGAATTCCTTCCAACTCAGGTGGAAGATCTAACTGATATGCTTGTTGTTAATGCCAAAAATCGCACCAAAGGGACAACTTAAGGTCGATGTGGACTTAACAACTAAAGAAAGGAACCTCTCGACAAAGCGTGCGACGAAGATAAAAATAAATGAGACAACGGATTTGATGATGCAGGAAAAACCTCAATCGAGGAAAAAACCTGCGAACGACAGTGGGTGTCGTCGCTGCACTATGGTCGCCAATCAGGGGCGACGTCCTTGGTACTGGCGTCGGTCGTACGATGATTACAATACAAATGAAGGAAATGCTTCGAAATGTAAAGTACAAGTGTTTGAATGTAAAAACAGGTGTTTGTCGTGTGTGAATACAAAGTGTAAACAACTGTTGGTCGAAGGCTGTTGTCGTGCGTCGAGAGCGATTCTTCAAGAGAAAGTTCTTTGCTTCTGTTGTTCTTGAGCTTGCTGTAGTATTCTGGAATTCGGTGCTGGATGATAGCTTTATGTATGTGATTTTCAGAGTTTGAGTGTTTTATTTCACTGTTTTCTGTTCTCCCCCCGAATTGGTTGCAGCATAGGCTTTTTTATAGCCTCCGTCGGCTATTAATGGTGCCTTTATGGCGCGCTTTATAACCGCTGTCGGGCATTGAATGCTCCTTTGATGATTGGTCTTGTAACGGTCGCTGTCTTCAATGTGGGATTAAATGCTCGTTAATGACTTCGTCGGTTATAGCCGTTGCTCATAAAGAGTGTTGACTCCTGCATTAAATATTTAACAAACGTAACAGTCATAGTGAACGTTAGTTGGTCAAGGTCGCATGGTTCTATGCGACGATCGTACGGAGCGGGCGACGTCGTGGTCGAGTGTCGAGTGGGAGGTCGAGTGTCATGAGGAACTCTCGACTTGCCTTTCAGGAGGGACGACGGAGGTTTTCTGGGTGTTCGTCGGGACCTTATCTTAATACAAGATATGGTTCATAACAAGTGTCTTACCTTTTCTGGTCGTGGTCAAGACCTGTATTGATAAACAGAAGAAACAGATGTTTAACGGATAGTATAATCGTAAGACTAGGTCGTAAGACCAGGATGTCAGGACGATGTTGTCGCAGAGCCAGAGCAATATAACATCGATGGCAGAAGACTGTCGACGTAAGATCGACGAGTCATAACTGGCGACACAAGACTAGTGACGTGTGACTGGCGATGTGCGGCGTGCGACACGTGACGTACGATCATTAGATGTAAAGACACTGTCTTGAGTAACTATTGACACCAGATGTCTTTCAATAAGCAATTATCGTGGTTATTAGCGTATGTCGGGGATATGATAATAACGGGTATTATCCTTGTCGGTCGGGGGTAATCAATGTCCATGGGTTATGTCGAGGGTGTTTCCCAGGTCGGTCGAGGGTGTGATTTTTTACCCAAACAGTTAGCCCCCGAGATTTGAATTTCAAAGCTATTTGAATTTTAGATCTCGTACCAAAACATGTGTCTCTACGGAGACGTGTTACTTTTGCTAAGATCATCAGAGGAAAACTGACTTGGTCAGCCAAAGAAGGCGACGCAAGTTGTGCTTGCCCTTCGAGGCCGGGAAAAAAGAAAGAATGCCCCGACAGCTGGGTCGGGAATCTTGAAGAAGACAAGGACGGTAGTCCTGAAGGAACCGTCTTCGCGAGCTGACGTTTCGTCGAGAGTTGTCACGCCTAAAGAGGCGAGGGCGTCATCCAGCCGTTCTAGCACGATGGACGCGACACCAGCAAGTTCAGCGCTTCGGGCGACAGTAACGAAGCTAGTGTCTAAGGTGTTGTCCCCAGCGTCTGCCGACAAGGGGGACGGGTCATCGGCCGATGGTGTCCTAGACGGGACGACGTTGTTGGTGTCCTAGACGGGACGACGTTGTTTCCTCATCTGAGGAAATATTTTCTCCCATCTTTCAGGGAACGCTTTCCTATCGAGGAGACAGGGGTCCATGTCGCCGGGTTGGCGTTCTCGGTCGACGTGGTCCTGTGGTCTGACGTTCACAGCCGACACGGTCGTTTAGAGACATATGTTCTGGCGCTCGAGCCGATTTGGTCGTTAAAGACCTTTGATCTGGCGTTTACCGCCGATACGGTCGCTAGAGACCTATGATACGTTGTGTCTAGCATTTTTAGCTAGTTGTAAGTTTCGCTTTAGCGATAGTCGGTAAAAAATTTACCTTTCTATTGAACCTGCGTATTACACGTCATGGACTGATGTAATATTAACTGAAAAAATTCATTAAGTACAAAAATGAATATGAAGTCGCGCGACTTGGGCATCCATTGTAATACAACGATTAGATCGTAAGTCATAAGACTTTCATATTTTTGAATCGTATAAGCGCGCGTGATCAAAGCATTCATTCAGAACATGAAATTTTTCTAAGTTAAAGAACTTAGATTGTGGGGTCGCTAGACCTTACGATCGTGTGGTTCGATCATACGACGAACTTGAATCATGTGTTCCTGCGAAAGGATAATCAAGTCATAAACCTGATCGTTTATGTCGTACGATCCTGTGAGAGTGTACTAAAGTCGTACGATAGATTTTAGCAATATATATCGTGCGATCCTGTGAGACTAAAGTCGTATGCAACTAATGTTGTGCGATCCTTTTCATATGCGTTGCATTCCAGATGCGTGGAATATCTCGACTGTCGAGGGTTTGTAGCCGATATGCATTTTTACCTACGACTTCTGAGATACGATAAGGACCTTCCTACTTGGTAGAAAGTTTACCTGCGTTTGAGCTTTTGAGTGCTTTGGAATACTTGACAGGGGATGTAGTCACATTCTTGAAAGACTTTAGCTTCGACGTTTTTGTTGAAATGTCGCTCGACCGCTTGCCCCTGGGTGTCAAGGTCGTCAGCTTGATGTTGCTGTCTTCACAGAATGGTCGAGTCTCATAGCTTATGAACTGGGATCCATTGTCGTAGACGATTTCGAATGTCGTTCGACCAATTATCTTCTTGGTCTTCCATCTGGATGTCATCGTCATTTTCGATGGACGACGTCGTCAGATTGGAATGCTGTCGAGTATTGGTTCGACCAAAGCAGACGCAAGGTTTGCTAAAGCGTCGATTTGAGTATTCTGGTCCCTTGGAATCATGACTGGTGATTTGCGAGTTTCAATGTACGAGTTGTATTTATTGACGACATATGAAATGACTAGCGATCACGTGATTTCAACATGTGAGTCACTTTTATTGGCGACCGAAAGTTTTAACCTGTGTCTGTCGTGACTGGTGATCACAAAAAATGTGAGACGACTAAAAGTTGCAACATGCGTTTGCCATAACTGGCGATCATAAGAAAAAATGAGACGACTATAAATTGCGATATGCGTTTTAAGTCGTAGAGACTTTGCTTCTCACGATATAAATCGTAAGACTTGCGTTTTATATGATCTTGCGAGCCTGCAATGTAAAATCGGGGGTGGTCGTTGGTTTGACCAATGATCCTTTGATGCTTAAATCAACATTCATATGTTAGATCATAATAATTGAACGAGAAGAATATACTTAGAGTATATATATAGAGTTGTTTATACCATATTCCATCCAAGCGGGATGTCACAGTTACCGTAACTTGGAGTCGATAAGCGCCTTTTTCTCCAAGGACTTTTGAAATTGAAATATGGTGTTTTCTATTTTGTGACGGGCGTTCCGAGACCCCGAGCCCTTCAGACGATGCGATCCATGCGATATTTTGACGGAGCATTTTTTAAGGTTTGAATCTGGCTTCGAGCCGCATTTGATTCCGATTGAAGTTGAATCACGGGATCTTGAAGATTTGTTCGCTTCTATTTGACAGGCTTGAACGATGGGTCGACATTGAACTTGTGTGAGATGATATCGGGAACAACATATTCCTGCAAAAAAGATATCAGCTTTTCTCGGAGGTTGAGATCGAGGGATGATCCGATGAGGACTTTTTGCTCAGGTTTGCTTTGATCTGGGATAGGGATGAGCATTGAGGACCATTTTCCCGAACCGAACCGGTAGCGTACCGAACCCGAACCGGTACCATGTATTCGGTCCGGTATTCGGTTCCAAAATTCCTCAAAATCGGTATTCGGTATTTCGGTATTCGGTACCGGGATTTTCCCGAAAAAACCAAAACCGAACCGAAATTTTAAAAGGCAAAGTTTTCTTTAATTTTTTTTATTATGCATATCATCTTCTAAATAAAATTTATCTTGATTGTTGTTAACATTAATTGTTATTGTTTCTTATTGTATATTTAGAGTTGAAGAGTTGATAAACGAACAAAATGAAAAAACGAAAAACGTAAAAGAATACCGAAGATCGTTGAATTTTCAATTAGTTTTGAACTACTTTTTGATTGTTTGTGATTGGTTTTGAAACACATTTGAAACATTATGAAGATATTTGGTTTGCAATTGGTTTTGATATACATTTGATATATTTTAAAATTTTCGGTCCTAAGTGGTACTAGTACCGAATTTCCCGTCCCGAAACCTAAACCGAACCGGTACAAACGGTTCGGTTTTCGGTACCACTTTTTAGTCCCATAAAAATTCGGTACCAATCGGTTCGGTCTCGGTTCGGTACCGGTCCAGTCCCAATCTCATCCCTAATCTGGGATGACTTCTTCCATGCGATAATCATTGATTGATTCGAGAGTGCCTTGAGCATTTTTGAATCCTCCAGTCACCGGGATAGCGGTTCGTTCTGGGTTTACCTTATCCGTTATTTTCCTACGATGAAAGTAGAGGAAACTCCAAGAAACTGTTAGTAAGGTGCACGTTTCGTCGAGGATTTTCTCTAGATGGGGTCCCACGGATGGCGCCAAACTGTTAATGCCAAAAATCGCACCAAAGGGACAACTTAAGGTCGATGTGGACTTAACAACTAAAGAAAGGAACCTCTCGACAAAGCGTGCGACGAAGATAAAAATAAATGAGACAAGGGATTTGATGACGCAGGAAAAACCTCAATCGAGGAAAAAACCTGCGGACGACAGTGGGTGTCGTCGCTGCACTATGGTCGCCAATCAGGGGCGACGTCCTTGGTACTGTTGTCGGTCGTACGATGATTACAATACAAATGAAGGAAATGCTTCGAAATGTAAAGTACAAGTGTTTGAATGTAAAAACAGGTGTTTGTCGTGTGTGAATACAAAGTGTAAACAACTGTTGGTCGAAGGCTGTTGTCGTGCGTCGAGAGCGATTCTTCAAGAGAAAGTTCTTTGCTTCTGTTGTTCTTGAGCTTGCTGTAGTATTCTGGAATTCGGTGCTGGATGATAGCTTTCTGTATGTGATTTTCAGAGTTTGAGTGTTTTATTTCACTGTTTTCTGTTCTCCCCCCGAATTGGTTGCAGCATAGGCTTTTTTATAGCCTCCGTCGGCTATTAATGGTGCCTTTATGGCGCGCTTTATAACCGCTGTCGGGCATTGAATGCTCCTTTGATGATTGGTCTTGTAACGGTCGCTGTCTTCAATGTGGGATTAAATGCTCGTTAATGACTTCGTCGGTTATAGCCGTTGCTCATAAAGAGTGTTGACTCCTGCATTAAATATTTAACAAACGTAACAGTCATAGTGAACGTTAGTTGGTCAAGGTCGCATGGTTCTATGCGACGATCGTACGGAGCGGGCGACGTCGTGGTCGAGTGTCGAGTGGGAGGTCGAGTGTCATGAGGAACTCTCGACTTGCCTTTCAGGAGGGACGACGGAGGTTTTCTGGGTGTTCGTCGGGACCTTATCTTAATACAAGATATGGTTCATAACAAGTGTCTTACCTTTTCTGGTCGTGGTCAAGACCTGTATTGATAAACAGAAGAAACGGATGTTTAACGGATAGTATAATCGTAAGACTAGGTCGTAAGACCACTAGGTCGTAAGACCAGGATGTCAGGACGATGTTGTCGCAGAGCCAGAGCAATATAACATCGATGGCAGAAGACTGTCGACGTAAGATCGACGAGTCATAACTGGCGACACAAGACTAGTGACGTGTGACTGGCGATGTGCGGCGTGCGACACGTGACGTACGATCATTAGATGTAAAGACACTGTCTTGAGTAACTATTGACACCAGATGTATTTCAATAAGCAATTATCGTGGTTATTAGCGTATGTCGGGGATATGATAATAACGGGTATTATCCTTGTCGGTCGGGGGTAATCAATGTCCATGGGTTATGTCGAGGGTGTTTCCCAGGTCGGTCGAGGGTGTGATTTTTTACCCAAACACTTGTAGTCCAACTTTCTTAATTATGGTGAAAGGTCCTAGAAAACGAGGACTCAACTTTCCACGTTTTCCAAACCGTACCACTCCTTTCCACGGGGATACTTTAAGCATTACACGCTCCCCAACTTGGAATTCTTTTGGTCTTCTTTTCAGATCCGCATAACTCTTTTGTCTATCTTGAGCCGCTTTCATATTGTAAAGCCTGTATCCCGGTAAGATTTAATTTAATTTAATTTAATTTTTCTTTCTCTTGCTGATCTTTGTATCTAACGGAATTAACGAGAAAGACCTAACCAGTTATCGATGGGAAATCTTAAGTTAAATTCTAAAGTGTTGGAAAGGTGAGGGACTAAATGTGTCAAGGGTATAAGGTATGTGCATGGGATCGGCCATATGGACCGACCCCCCCTCACTTTCCCTCGTTGTTTTTAGCCCATCGCAAATTAACCACCAAAAAACCCTACTTCGCTCCTCCCTTGTTACGGCCGTCGAACACCCAAAACCCCCTACCCCCTGCTGCCGTCGACCACCACCGAGAACCACCACAGTCGGCGTCATCGTCTGCCGGAGAGGGAAGGAGAGCGAGAAAGAGAGAAAGTACCGAGAGTAGAGAGAGAGTTCGCCGGAGAAGAGAGAGTGACGCCGGAGAAGAGAGAGTGGCGCCGGAGAAGTGAGGGTGACGCCGGAGAGAGAGAGAGAGACGCCGTCGTTTGCTGCCGGAAGTGGGGAGAAGGAAGAGTCGCATCGAGGTAGGTTCGTTTCCTTCTCGTTGTTGTTGTTTGCCAAATTTATGCCGTGAACCGCCACCACCACCACCGCCGCAGCCACGGCTGCCGGCGGTGGGGCCACCGCTGCACGCCGCCGTGGTGGCGGCAGAGGGGTGGGTGCAGTGTGTGCAGGTGCGGGTGTGGTTGCGGGGGAGTCGGGGTGGGCGATGTTGGGAGGTTCCGCCGGAAGGTGTTACCGTAACCACCGTCGCCGCCGCCAACCATCACCAACGCCGGAGGCGGCAGTGGGTAGTGCACGGCTGTCGACCAGCCTAGTATGGCCTTTTTCAGTAAGCTTTTAGGCTTTCCGGGTCTGTTTGGATTAAGTCGTGACTTAATGGACTAATTAGCTATAGTTGTCATTTCATGTGAATTATATAGTTTCTGCCACTGTTTTGGGAAAGCCATAACTTTTTCTAGGAACATCGTATTGGGGTGAAATCAGTGCCAAAATCTCCCATTCTGAGTCTAATAAGTTTCATATGTTTTACGGAAAAACCAGTTCGGACCATAGCTAGTGTCAAATTGTTGTTTTGTACTGAAAGGTCCTGTTTTTCACTGTTCTGCAAGTCGGTTTTGTAAAATCCATAGTAGATTGTAGAAAAATCGTTAGAGCGCGTGCGATATGTCCCTGGAAGCCTAAGACATGGAACTTTGTGATTATGGAAAAATATTTCTGGATTTGTCAGTTTATAAGGGGTTAAACAGGTCCCGAACAGACCTGTGTGTTGAGAGTAAAAACTGGAAAATGTATTTTATAATTTAGTAGTCGTGGCTTTGGGTTGGGGCGTCACTTTGACATTTGTTAACACTTATTTAGGTGGAAAAAGGTGAGCTGGTGTTGGCCGGTTCGTGTTGCTGTTGAGGACATAAGCTTTGCTTTTGAGGTGAGTTCTCTCACTAAATAGGATGGGAATTATATTTGTGTTACTATAGCTCGAGTGTGATAGTTATGATTGTTAGCTGATATTATTGTGTTATGGGGTATATATAATTGTGTATATATATTGAACTGTGATTGATGTACTTCTTGATGGTTGTTCCAAGAAGTATAGGTGTTGTATAATAAGTTGCGATTATATCTTCTTGATGGTCGTCCCAAGGAGTATAAGGCTTATTGTTAATGGTGATATATTTTCTTGATGGTTGTTCCAAGAAGTATGTGTTTGTATAATGAGTTGTGATTATATCTTCTTGATGGTCGTTCCAAGAAGTATAAGGCTTATTATTATTCGTGATATATTTTCTTGATGGATGTTCCAAGAAAAATATGGGCTGGTATATTTGGTGTATTTGGTATATATAAATTTGGGTGCAAGACGTGATTGCATGGTATGAGTTGGTTGCGATAACTAGCTGTTTAAGGGTGATGCTGATATAATTGCGATCCTATTTATGGTTTGAATTCACTAAGCTTCGTGCTTACCCTTCCCAATATCTTATGATTTCAGGTGCGAGTAGCAGTCGGGCATGACGGTACACACGGGCGCAAGGCGAAGACTGTTTAAGTTAAAAAAAATTTAAATGGGGATTTAATTATATAACTTTTCCGCTGCTTAACTTTGTCTGACGGTTTAAATCAACGACGTTTATTTTTATTGTAATGGGATTTGTTAACTTGTGGTTTGATTATAGTGAAATGCATTATTTTTCAAAATTTAAATTCCTTGTAATTTTTGGGACGTTACAACTTGGTATCAGAGCACAGCTTGAGTGAATCAAACACATCTCGGTGTGTTTGGTCTCAAGTTGCGGCTAGGGAATTACAAATTCTTTTACTAAAATCTTTTTGAATAAAAGAAAAAAGGAAAACCCGTTTGGGAAACGGTGATTGAGGGCGCATTGTGTACAGTCAGCCGACGCTAAGTGGGAAGGTACAGTACTTAGTGTATTTATCGCTTTCTAGATCATAGGGTATGCATGCTAGACTGCTTATGTGGTTTACACTGTACTGTATGTTGATTGCTTGCTAGTAGGAATCAATGTTAGTTATAGTAGGTTGTTAAGTGAAGGCCCTATAGGTTGTATGCAGTAAGAATCATATAGCCTTAGAATATTCGATTTAGTTCTATTGCGCAGCTCTTGTTTGAGTCCAACCGTTCTAGGATAGAATCTTGTATTCGAATGTCTATTTGATTCACGCTGCATGCGACTGGGTATTCGCGAGGCAACTCGTTATGGCTAATAGGGATTCCGTGGTAGCAAGGGTAGTGGGATGAGATGAAATTCCTAGTGAGCTGGGAAGAGTGTTTACATATGAGTATGTATGCTAGATTGCTTTCTAGAACAAAGGAGTATGTGTGCTGGATTGTTTGGTGCTTATTACACTGTACTGCATGTTTGTTGTTTGCTAATAGGAGTTCATGCTAGCCTTGATAAGTTGTTAAGTGAATGCACTATAGGTTGTATGCGGTAGGAACCAAATAGCCTTAGAATGTCGGATTTAGTTCTATTGCGCAGCTCTTGTTTGAGTCCAACCGTTGTAGGATAGAATCTTATATTCGAATGTCTATCTGGTTTTACACTGTGTGCGACTGTGCATTCGCGAGGCGACTCGTCATGACTAGTGGGGATTTCGTCATAGCAAGGGTAGTGAAGTTGGGTGGAATTCCTAGGGAGCTAGGAAAAGTGTGTACATATGCCGGTGCGGGCATATGTGTGTAGTTATCGGCGAGAAACTACTTGGACCCATCGGATGGAACTCGGAACGAGTGATGATAGGTGTGGAAGGTAGTAGTAGAGCTCCTACTATCGGAAACACAGGATTAATGCTCGAGTCGGGGAAAGTCACGAGGAATCCAAGGAGTTGAGCGTGAGCGTTGTTAGTGTGAATTATTATGTGCTAATAACTCGTTGTAATATCTACCCAGAATAGCCATCACAAGGAGGAACGACTATAGTAAACCTACTAGTACAGGTGTGTACTTGATTTGCTTTGATGGGATGATCGTTGGGGCAGTGTCGAAGGTTATAAATTAGTAGTCGTTGGAATAAAAGGACAATTCTAGTATTAATCATTTGGAGTGACGATGAGGATGATGTTTGTTTCGGGCCAAGATGGATGATTGTGCTGGAATCATAGGCTTATAGAGCCGACTTTGATTTGAGGAAAAATCGTAGGGATTATTTGACGTAATTTCCCAACTTGCCTAAGAGGTTTAAATGTCCGGATGACGTTAGTGGATCGGAGAGATTTGGAGGAGTAGGAGTCGAGGCGTAGAATGCCGACTGAGTCATGCACAAAGTTTGATTTTGAAATAGATTGCATTAACAAATTCTTGTGTTTCAAATCATTTTATGGATGGTGTTTTGGAATTTTGGGGAAATGTTCAGCACACACACAAGATTTTGAAATATGGTTTTGAAAGTGTATGAAATCGTTTTATCACGGGAGTGCAAACTTTGTTAGAATTGGTCTCATTTCGTTATTTTTTTAACGGTTCTTTCGGGTAAGATGATATCCGTGTTTTGTGGTGTTTAAAATGTTGGGCAAGTGACTACGGCTTGTGACTTTAACATTGGAACTCCTCCATATATGTTAGAGTTGAGACGGAAAGTTACATTGCACGATGTCTGTATAAAGCTATTTGAGTGAGTTGGTTAAAATAAGTTTTGTTTTACGGCATGTTGAGTCGTGTAGGTTTAATTTCACGAGGTGCATATCTTATTTGTTTATGTGACCATTTGGGGAAAATCTTGGAAATCAATTTAAAGAACCCCACCTTTTGAGATTTTATGAGATTTTAGTCGATATTTTCAAATGATGGAAACGGATTGGTTTTTAACTTTAAGTTGAAACTTACACGAGACAGTCGTGTTTTAACAAAAATATATTTGTAAACCGTTTCATCGTTTTGTATGACTAGCCGACGCGCGTAAGATTTGTTGGTGAACCCTGTGCCACGACATTTTATGTTGAAAAAGAGAAATTTTGGGGTCAAATGTCGTGGAACTGATTTTGAAATTATGTGCACTCTTTTGTCGCACCCGGTGTAAGGTCGAGCGGTTACTTTAAATACATGTCATGAGTCAATTCATACTAGAACCATGACGGTTCATTTTCAAAGAAATTATTTATTTCGCTTTACGTTTTGTGAGTAAGCTAAGCTGCAATGAAATGATTTTCAACATGATTTTCATATGTGGGACGAGCATGTCCATTTTTGCGTAACTACCGACCTGGTAATAGTAGTTTTATTGCTTACGGTCTTTTTGAAATGAAAAATCTTGACGTTGAAAATATTTTGTAAATGATTTTGTAAACCATTTGGGAAGTGCGCTTGTAAGTGTTATGTGTCATTTTGAGAATTTTAAGGGTGTGAGTCCTTTTGGAAAACTCTTTTGATTAACCCGTGTCGAGTTTGGGACTAATGTTGATTTTAGAGTATTGCTTGCTTAAACTTTATTTAAACGCGTTTTTGACCGACTTATAGGTCTAGCAAGCGTGGAGCATTTTGCTCGGTTTTGACTTTGAGATAGTCATGGGTCAATTGCACGGTTTTTTTTAATGGCTCGATGTGGAGTTTTGTTGATGGGTTGTTTTGTTGCACAGTTTTGCACTTATTGCACGTTGAGTATTTACATGTTGGGTAAGTGAGTCATTCCGGGATAGGCATGTTGTTGGTAGACTGTTTTGCATTGGATCCTTGGTCACGTCAGTCAGTCGTTGGTAATGGTCGGTTGGGTATCTCGGGGTGGGACTCCAGTATTCATGTGTTATGACCTTGACTTTCCAGTAGGCACTGGGAGAATATAGTCTTGGGCACTTACCTAGGAGGTAGTTTCGATGTGCCGGGCCTTGAGACGTACCTGGGAGGTAGGCGTTAAGGTGTATCTTGTTATGGTGTAACTAGGTTTCCTAGAGCGAGCGTGGAGGATAAGTAGACGGTGGAAGATTGGGTATTCCACACGTGTTGTTAGTGTAGACCGAATAGTGTCGGTTAAGGGAATGATGCCCTTTGTAATTAAGAGAATAAATGCGCAGTAACCTTTTTGAAGTAAGTAGTATATTTAGGTGTCGACTTTTGGGGCTGGAGGCCAAACACCTTTAGTGTAATCGGAGATTTGTAGCCGATTTTAAAATAATTGTGGTGATGGTAGTAGTAACCCTGAGATGCTTAATTGTGATGAATGGTTATGGTGGAATGACCTTCGTGGGTGATTATAAGTTTACTGGTTTGATGATCCATGTGAAGTAAATTTTGGGAGTCTATTAGAACTCGTGGAAGTTAATCGGCAGTAATGGTAGGAATGATCGGTTTCGAGTATCCTGTAGGGATATTGGTGAGCACCTTTAGAATGGTTAGAGCTTGAAAGTTGAATCGGGACGTATGGAACATCTAAGGTTGGGAGGCAACCGAAGTCGTTTGGCTAGGAACGAATCCAGTTGTTGGAGTGTTCTTCCGATCATAATTTCAGTGTTCTTGAAGGAGCTGTGTTGGTAAGAAAAGTATTCGAGAAATTTTTTAGACGGTGTGAGAAATTTAGATTCTAGTTGAGGAAAGTCCAGTGGCCGCACCGAAGGGGTTCGAGTGGACGTGGGAACCCGAAGCGGAGATGCGCGAGAACTATTCCGAGTTATTCGCCGGTCTAGACTTCGAGGACGAAGTCTAATCCAAGTGGGGGAGAGTTGTAAAGCCCGTATCCCGGTAAGATTTAATTTTATTTAATTTAATTTTTCTTTCTCTTGCTGTTCTTTGTATCTAACGGAATTAACGAGAAAGACCTAACCAGTTATCGATGGGAAATCTTAAGTTAAATTGTAAAGTGTTGGAAAGGTGAGGGACTAAATGTGTCAAGGGTATAAGGTGTGTGCATGGGATCGACCATATGGACCGACCCCCCCTCACTTTCTCTCGTTGTTTTTAGCCCATCGCAAATTAACCACCAAAAAACCCTACTTCGTTCCTCCCTTGTTACGGCCGTCGAACACCCAAAACCCCCTACCCCCTGCTGCCGTCGACCACCCCCGAGAACCACCACAGTCGGCGTCATCGTCTGCCGGAGAGGGAAGGAGAGCGAGAAAGTACCGAGAGTAGAGAGAGAGAGAGAGTTCGTCGGAGAAGAGAGAGTGACGCCGGAGAAGAGAGAGTGGCGCCGGAGAAGAGAGGGTGACGCCGGAGAGAGAGAGAGAGACGCCGTCGTTTGCTGCCGGAAGCAGGGAGAAGGAAGAGTCGCATCGAGGTAGGTTCGTTTCCTTCTCGTTGTTGTTGTTTGCCAAATTTCTGCCGTGAACCGCCACCACCACCGCCGCAGCTACTGCTGCCGGCGGTGGGGCCGCCGCTGCATGCCGCCGTGGTGGCGGCAGAGGGGTGGGTGCAGTGTGTGCAGGTGCGGGTGTGGTTGCGGGGGAGTCGGGGTGGGCGATGTTGGGAGGTTCCGCCGGAAGGTGTTACCGTAACCACCGTCGCCGCCGCCAACCACCACCACCGCCGGAGGCGGCAGTGGGTAGTGCACGACTGTCGACCAGCCTAGTATGACCTTTTTCAGTAAGCTTTTAGGCTTTCTGGGTCTGTTTGGATTAAGTCGTGACTTAATGGATTAATTAGCTATAGTTGTCATTTCATGTGAATTATATAGTTTCTGCCACTGTTTTGGGAAAGCCATAACTTTTTCTAGGAACATCGTATTGGGGTGAAATCAGTGCCAAAATCTCTCATTCTGAGTCTAGTAAGTTTCATATGTTTTACGGAAAAACCAGTTCGGACCATAGCTAGTGTCAAATTGTTGTTTTGTACTGAAAGGTCCTGTTTTTCACTGTTCTGCAAGTCGGTTTTGTAAAATCCATAGTAGATTGTAGAAAAATCGTTAGAGCGCGTACGATATGTCCCTGGAACCCTAAGACATGGAACATTGTGATTATGGAAAAATATTTCTGGATTTGTCAGTTTATAAGGGGTTAAACAGGTCCCGAACAGACCTGTGTGTTGAGAGTAAAAACTGGAAAATGTATTTTATAATTTAGTAGTTGTGGCTTTGGGTTGGGGCGTCACTTTGACATTTGTTAACACTTATTTAGGTGGAAAAAGGTGAGCTGGTGTTGGCCGGTTCGTGTTGCTATTGAGGACATAAGCTTTGCTTTTGAGGTGAGTTCTCTCACTAAATAGGATGGGAATTATATTTGTGTTACTATAGCTCGAGTGTGATAGTTATGATTGTTAGCTGATATTATTGTGTTATGGGGTATATATAATTGTGTATATATATTGAACGGTGATTGATGTACTTCTTGATGGTTGTTCTAAGAAGTATAGGTGTTGTATAATAAGTTGCGATTATATCTTCTTGATGGTCGTCCCAAGGAGTATAAGGCTTATTGTTAATGGTGATATATTTTCTTGATGGTTGTTCCAAGAAGTATATATGTGTTTGTATAATGAGTTGCGATTATATCTTCTTGATGGTCGTTTCAAGAAGTATAAGGCTTATTATTATTCGTGATATATTTTCTTGATGGATGTTCCAAGAAAAATATGGGCTGGTATATTTGGTGTATTTGGTATATATAAATTTGGGTGCAAGACGTGATTGCATGGTATGAGTTGGTTGCGATAACTAGCTGTTTAAGGGTGATGCTGATATAATTGCGATCCTATTTATGGTTTGAATTCACTAAGCTTCGTGCTTACCCCTTCCCAATATCTTATGATTTCAGGTGCGAGTAGCAGTCGGGCATGACGGTACACACGGGCGCAAGGCGAAGACTGTTTAAGTTACATTTTTATTAAATGGGGATTTAATTAAATAACGTTTCCGCTGCTTAACTTTGTCTGACGGTTTAAATCAACGACGTTTATTTTTATTGTAATGGGATTTGTTAACTTGTGGTTTGATTATAGTGAAATGCATTATTTTTCAAAATTTAAATTCCTTGTAATTTTTGGGACGTTACACATATGCTTCCGAATTTCCTTTACTTTGTCAGCTGTTTGTTGCACTAATTACGGACCAGCAAACTGCTTTTCTCCGGCTTCTAACCAACATACCGGAGTTCTACACTTACGACCATACAAAGCTTCAAAAGGAGCTCTTCCAATACTGGAATGGTAACTATTGTTATACGCAAATTCTACTAACGGTAGATGCGTATCCCAGTTACCTCCAAAGTCTAACACACACGATCTGAGCATATCTTCTAAAGTTTGAATAGTTCTTTCGCTTTGCCCATAAGTTTGTGGATGATAAGCAGTGCTCAGATTAACTCTCGTACCCAATTCCTCTTGTAGTGATTGCCAAAACCTCGAGGTAAACCGACTATCACGATCTGACACTATAGACACCGGTATACCATGCCTTGACACCACTTCATCAATATACAGCTTTGCCAATTTATCTATTGGTGATACTTCTTTCATGGCCAGAAAATGAGCACTCTTAGTCAATCGATCCACGATTACCCATATAGTGTCGTTACCCTTTTGCGTTCTTGGTAATTTCGTCACGAAATCCATAGTAATCTTCTCCCACTTCCATTCCGGAATTTCCAAAGACTGAAAACTTTTGTAAGGCTTTTGATGTTCCGCTTTCATTAACAAACATGTTGTACACTTTTCTACTATTCGTGCCACATCTACTTTCATAGCTGGCCACCAATAGTGTAGCTTCAAATCCCTATACATCTTAGTACTCCCAGGATGTATAGAATACTTAGACTTATGAGCATCTTCGAGAATTAACTCTCGATTTCCTCCAATCTTGGGCACCCATACACGACCTTGGAATAATTTAATTCCACGGCTATCTTCAGTCAGTTGAAGATGTTGTTTACTCATCACTTCATCTTTCAGATTTTCTTCCAGTAAGGCTTCCGCTTGTGCCTCATTTATCCTTTCAATCAAACTTGATGTTACATCAATTCTATCATTAGTCGTTTTCAAGTACCCACTATATTCTTTTCTACTTAAAGCATCAGCTACAACATTTGCCTTACCGGGATGGTAATGCAATTTACAATCATAGTTTTTAAGTAGTTCTAACCAACGCCTTTGCCTCATGTTTAATTCTTTCTGATCGAAGACATGTTGTAAGTTCTTATGATCAGTGAAGAGAGTACACTTGGTTCCATACAGATAATGACGCCACAACTTCAATGCAAACACAACTGCTGCTAGTTCTAAATCATAGGTAGGGTAATTCTTCTCATGTTCTTTGAGTTGTCTATATGCATAAGCAATCACCTTGCCTCGTTGCATCAACACACACCCTAATCCCATCTTTGATGCGTCGCTATACACGACCAAATCCTCCGTTCCTTCCGGCAATGCTAGAACGGGAGCTTCACACAATTTCTGACGTAAATAGTTCAGTATACTTTCTAATAGAAGAAGTACCTTTCTTCAGATTCCGAAATTCTTCCTCAATCCGATCCATTTCATTTTCATTGCAGTATTCTTCTAAAATCTTTTTTTTCTTGAATGACTCCCAAGTCATGGCAGTCAAGACTGGAGCAGAGATTGTAGCCGTCACCACATTCCACCAAGTCAGCGCATTACCTTTTAACATTTGAGATGCAAATCTAACCTTTGACTTCTCATCACATTCACAAGCTCGGAAAGCTTGTTCCATTTCCCTGATCCAGTTCATGCAGGCTACTAGATTATCTTCTCCTTTAAACTCTGGCGGTTTACAGCTTAGGAATGTTTTGTATGAACATATTCTTTCAACTCTCCTTTCCGCCTCTGACCCCGGGTTACCAACTGGATTTATTACCCCAGTATCCGTTCCCGTTCGACGTAGCTCCGTACTTCGATCGTTCAGTGCTTTCATAAACATTTCTGTTTGTTTTTCCATTGTCGTGTTCATCATTCTCATCATGTTGTCCATCATACGAGACTCCATTGTCGAACCTGGCGTTTCTTGGTCAGCAGTACTGGTACACATTCCTGACTATCAGCTCCTCCCGTAGAATGCAACCTCGGTGGACTTTCATGAGTTCCGACCGTTCCAGGTTGTTCCCCCTAATCAGTTACTACTCTGTCCTCCGAAGAATTAGAGGACCTTGGTGGTGTATTCACCATTGTTCTGATATAACACAAAGAAATAACCATCAGAAATGGTTATACATAACTAGACATACGAAATGTACTTTACCGATCATTAGTCACTGTAACAATTTAGAAATAAGCATGCTTGCGTAACAATATATTCATAATAACAGTAGCTAATTGAAATTGTGAATATACTATAAATGAGAATCCTCATTACCATCGTTACAGTACTAACTTCACGTATTTCCGTTGACTCTAAGACTATCCCGTCTTAGTACTTCTACCCATTTTTCACATATCATAACTTAATTCATCTCAGCTTAAGTCTAGGTATTTCATCATCATACCTAGTTCGCTTAAACTAAAGCTCTCATACCAATTTGTAACACCCTAAAAATCAGGGCTAATTTAAACCTTAATTTAAAACAAGATTTAAATATAATCTTCCAACTTTATGTCTGAGCAGAGAAATATCTATGAGGTCATAATTACAAACATAGAATTCTTTAAATAACCTATTAATCTAATTATGTCACTATAATCATATTAACTAGATTATCTAAGCAATCTATTCAAAACCTCAATAAAATTAACTTCTCCGCTATTCCCAAAAGCTCTCGTCCCATATCCCTTTATCTTCCCGATCTAGTACCTGGTAAGAAAACATCATTTGAAACGATTAGGCTAATGCCTAGTGAGAACATTCGGTTTCAAAATAATATTTATTCAAATAAATGTAAACAAGGCATAACAAACCTGGTTTACCCTTTTTCTTACCACACGCATAACCATTCTTTGATAACGGGTTAAACCCGATTCCATGACTACGACTTGACACTAAGTCGGTCATTTCACATGTTTTAGAGCCCACACTACGAACCTTCACTGATTCTAGCTTTATGCTCTTATCCAATAAATCGCAATATCTACATGCCCATTTATTGGAAAGGAAATAGAGACTACAATATACACATGCCAATCCCTTCTTTTCCTTAGAAATCGGAAATTACGTTTATTCCACGATTTCTCACATACATCAGAATAATGAATAATCCTCATCTATTCTACGTATTCATAACCACTAGTGCCTATGGATCCATATCACCTATTTGTACTCATACAGGTTATTGCTATAAATCAAATTCCAATTTATGCAAAACCATCATTTTAAGAACACAGATTTTACTTTATAAAATCATTCTTCCAAAACAGTTTATTTATAAAATACACCTTACCATACTTAAAACATTATAAAAAGGTAAGGTAAGAATGAACTCAGCTGATAATAGACGCGTCACTCTTACTTTGCTTTCTTAAAACGTATAAGTTTTCGTCACCAACTTCACAAAGATCTGAAATACCCAATTACAGATTGTACTGGTATTAAACTACTATACAGAACCCTTAAAGATTAAGAATCCTAATTACCCAAAATTCTCGTCTCTAATCGCAACCAACTAGCTGCGATAACCTTTGTCGCAACCCACTATTGCGACAACTCCCACTAGTCGCAACCAACTATTGCGACATAACCCTTATCGCAACCTACTGTTGCGATACAACATCATATCGCAATCAACTGTTGCGATATTACTTTCTTGTCGCAACCAACTATTGCGATACCATTGAGCTTGTCGCAACCCAAAGCTTGCGATACTCATAACTATCGCAACTATCATAACTGTCGCAACTAACTGAGTTCATACATATCTCAACTAATTGAAAAACATAATAATCCAGAAATCTATAGATTTAAGCCATGTTTGTTTCTGTAAACATGCAAATATGTTTAACAACATCAGTAGAAACCATTCATGAGTCCAGATTTCTCATATCTTACAAATTCATCAAAACCCATTTCTAAACCATTTAGAAAACTTAATACTCATAAGGAGAGAAATTATATAGAAGCATACCTTTGATTTTCATTTTCACAGCTTACTCCTAAATTTCCAGCTGAAATCTTGCTCTTCTTCTTTCTTTCTTTCGGTTCTCCCTCTCTCTTGCCGTAAAACACACACAAGACACACACACAAATGAGATAAAATATCTCATTTCTATTTGGTTAGTCATGAGTCGGTGGAGGTGATTAAGTTTAATCATCTTAACCAAACAAACCTCCAACTTTCCTCAATTGACAACTTTAACCCTCCAACTTCTAAATTAAAATTAAAGTTTACCCATTAACTTACAACTCCTCAAAACAATAACGTAACTTACTCGGGGATAAACTCTAAAACTAATCCATCACATAATGAATCATAACTTATCAAATAATTATACTCAAATTATTTAATAAACTCAAATATAATTCTTTATACAAAAATCGAGGTGTTACAGGATCTATAGCCTAAACCCACCAAGTTCAACCCAAACCGGATCTTTACCTTGGGATCTCACCATCCGAAACAAGCTTATTTAATTTAGAAATCTATACACGACTCCAAAAGAATAACCAACACATTCAAATCATGTAATTCCCAAAATAGATGCTATACATACAAATCATAACCAAAGCTCTACATCGAGCTATCAAAATCGGACAAATGCCCTCAAGACCCAACAGAGTCAAAAACCGAGTCATACGCTCAAAAGATCAAATGGCCATTTGTTAAAAGTCAACATATGCAAATAACGTGTATCTAACCCACATTATGCAAGTACATGCTCCAAGGCATGACTAGCTCAAAACCCTTTCATTGCCACTTTCTAATGAAGTGAAACCATATATATATATACTCAAATACTTTATAACTCGATAATGTATATAATTCGTAATTGTTTATAAAACACAAAAAGTACCGAGAGTGCGTAAACGTCAAAGTGTATTCACTTATGAGACAAAACACTCAAGAGGGCATATTCTCAATTAAAACGCAATTAAGTGCATAACACATCCAAAGCTCCATCTCGAGCTACTAAAACTGGAAAACACCCTAAAGATCCATTTGAGTATAAATCAAGCCCTTAAAGGCAAAATGGACGTTTAGCAAAATACGTGATGCCAACACGGTTACATAAACCAAAATACATTGTTACCCAAAATCTTTGTCTCTTAACTCTCAATTGGCCTTCAGACCAAAATCAAAAGGTTTACAACTCCCAAAATGTTCATTAGGTCGAGATTGACCAAAATCCACAACTCACCCGTTCACATTTTCAAAACATACCATATCATAAACTTTGCATAATCTCAACAAACACTAAAAGTGTATTCTGACCAAACAAACTCCACTTATGCAATAAATTAACAAAACACTTTCATTCGTGATTTATTGGTCAATTACCCAAAAAATCCCAAATGTGGGTGTTTTATAAGATTTGTAAGGCTCAACACTTCAAATAAACAATATTCACTAAATAAATCAACAATTGATAATTTTATGCAAAACTCATAAACACTTTAAAATAAACATTTTGGCATGTACAACGTTTTCACAAATCAACTTGAAATCACCTTGCTAGATTAAATCTAGATTTTCCCCCAACTTTAGCTCCTTTGAAGAAACTTGAATCCTCAAGCCAAATCTTCCAAAAACCTAGATCCATGAGTTTCCAACCATCAATAATCATATTCAACCATATAGAATCATTCCCCAAACATTTTACACCAATATCTCAACTCATACCAAAACCCTAATTTTCCAAAGATAAAGAAAAGAAAAGATTACCTTAACCACAACATAAATCCACCAACAAAACACCTCTAGGTTACCAACAATGAACCTCAAGTTCCAAATCTTCAAAATGGACAAAAAGGTTGGATGAAACCCTAGAAAACTTGGTGAAGAAGATGAAGAGGAAAGAGTTCTAGCTTTAGCTTCCCATAGCCATGAAAGATGAAGAAAATCACTTGAAACATCGGATCTTGGGGTTCAAAAGCTCAAAAACGGCTTTGGAGGCTTAGGGTTTCGGTTTGGGAGAGAAAGGGGTGAAATGGGAGAAGTGGGAAGTGATTTGGGTCTGAAAATCGCATTTTTTAAGGCTCTGGTACCCGTATGCGATTGTGACAGTGTCACAATCGTTGGCACAATTGCACAGGTTGTACCGCGAGTTTTTGGCATCCGGCGATTGTGACATGCTATATGACAGTGTCACAATCGCGGGCACTATAGCACAAAATGTACCGAAAATTGTTTTGGCCACAACTTCTTCATTTTAGCTCCGATTTTGCTCCGAAAAAAACCGTTGGACTCGTATTTGGATTCTCCATCCAAAAAGACTATAAAATCTATGATTTAATCCAAAATCCTGTTTTTCATATTTATTTTAAAATATTGATACCTTCCAAAGATTGGGGTGTTACAACATAACCGTGAGTATTGTGGAGATAATCTCTTCTTGAGTCGGACTCCGGGACCCTGAGTATTATGGTGATCAACTCGTGAGGAGTCAGGACACTGGGACTCTTGTTTTGAGGCTTTGGCCTAATAGTGTTGACATTAAGTCATTAGGGGTATTGTAGGGTTGAACTCGTGTGGAGTTGGGCCTTAGGAACATTGGCTTTGAAGGTGTAACTCTATTGTGTGTGAGTAGGCACTAAGATCAAGGGTATTGCGGAGGTAAACTCATGTGAGGGTTGTACTCTAGAACCTTGGGTATTGCGGTAAACTTGGAAAGAGTTACACATCGGGACCTGGATCTTATGGTGATACTCGATAATATTGATGAATAACTTACTTTGTGTTTCGCCACGATTGATGGAACCATGTCTCTCCGTCACCGAAAGATGTCGTCTTTGGATATAAAGTATCATCCAAGTTTTCGGTGTTGTTTTGGGTACGGAGGGTTATCCATGATTTAGGGTTTTGGATATTGGGTTTTGTCCATATTTTGGTGTTTTGGATAATAGAGTTTTATCCATGTTTTCGTTATTTGAAATATTAAACTTTATTCACGTTTTGAGTGAGTATTGAGTTTTGTTCCATATTAAAATCGATCCATGTGTTTTCATCATGGAAATCATGGTCGGGAACAATGCTTTTATAATAAATACATTTTATCAGAGAAATTGTGATTTGAATATCATTCTTTCAGTTTACCAATTTATATAATTTACATAAACTGCTTGAACTGACTAGGTTTTAAGCCTGACACTTTTCATGTTGGCTTGTGCATCATGTTCTTGTTGGAGATTGGTACTAGCGGTATTGTGAATAGTTGAATTATAGTTAGGGGCACGCTAAATGATTTAGCTATATGGGCTCGTCTTCCGTACTTTAAAGATAACGATTGTTATTGAGTTTTAGTAACACTTGTACGGTTGTACCTAACCTAGGTTTGGTTTATAAATTGTTGATGTTAAATCTTAGATCATTATTATAGGTAATAAAGTGAATTACCTTTACTCTGAAATTACTCTTTAACCGCTTAATGTGATACTTATAGGAACCAAAAGTGTAATTCACTCTAAAATTAACTTTGAGGTGAAAATATTAACAACCTAAAGGAAATGATTGAAGAATCTAGAATGTATGGGAACCAACAAGAAAAGCTTAAAGACAAGAGTTGCAATACTGTCATTTTAACATAGGGCACCACTGTAGCTGCCCAATATGAAAACAAAACAACAACTCTTTGTAAATAAGTATTTTTATAATATTTAATCAATAATAAAAACTAAAACGGGTCGGACGGGTTTGCCCAATTTCTTTTCTCTGCATTGCCCATGTCCGCCATTAATCTTAATGGGCAAGTCAAGCCCTGCCCATTTTTCCAAGAATGGTTGTTGAAGCCCGTAGCCCGTTTGTTTAGCGGGCGGGCCGGGTCTAACGGGGTGGTACTATCTTGGGAACAGCTCTAGTACTTTGATCTTATGAAGTTGAATTGATGCTTCTCAAAGAGTAGATTCACGCTAAGTCGTTTTTCTCGACGCCTTTTAACCACGACAAGATCCGTTCTGCGCCTTTTTCCCACGAAGAATCCAACATCATGTCATGCGCAACCCCTTCAACACACACGGGTCGCATCCCATAGAAACTCCCTGTTTCCTCGAGTCCTTTTGCATCCTATAAAGATTTAAATAGAGCACATACTCACACTGTCACACATACAGTAGGAAGTTAAGAAACTGTAGGAGCAATCCGTTTACAATAGTTAACGTTTTATTTATATGGCCTAAGAAGAAGTAAAGATGTGATATCGGGTCCAAAACGGGTCTGAATGGAAGTGGGACCCACAAACTATAATTCCACATTTGAAACAGAGTGGAACACACCCATATTTTACTAATATGACCTCAAAAAACCTAATTCTCTTATAAAACATCAAATACGCCTTCCTCCTTACGTTTTTTTATTATTTAAATTTTATTTATTGTATTTTATGCTATTTAAACTTTCACTTATTATCCTCAAAATATTATTTTTATACGGTTTTTATGTTGTGGACTTGTGGTTAATTTATGTAATTTGTTAAATATTAGTAATAAAAAAATAATAAAGAAAAAGTGTAAAATAAAAATTGGAAACTACATAAACTTTTTATTTTGATGTCATTTTAATCGTTTTGTCAAAAACTTTCTAATAATATTTTTTATTATAATAAATATTTATTTTATTATAATTTGATAAATTACACAAACTAATCAAAATATATAAAAGATATAAACACCTCAATACGAGTAAATTGGTCATTTTATCGGTTCTGCCCTGTCCAGTTATGTTTTACCAAACGTTGAACAGTTGTTATGTCATGTTTCGTCCTGTCCAATCGTGTCTCCTTACCAAACGTGCCCTAATGGATGATTGTAGAACAAAAACTTATTATCCAACGTTTGATGCGACAGTAGATTAGGACAGAACGGTACTGAGTGGGACAAAACCACCAAAATAGGGAGAGGAGACAAGATTGGTAAATTACTAAACTACCCATATATCAAATTAAAACCCTAAATCCTTCCAAAAAAAATTCAGCTCTCGCTAGTCCAATCTAGTCCTATTCCACGTACCAAATGCAATATAAATTAAATGTAACATTTACCACAATGAAGTCGTCGGCTGCACCCATGACGAGAACTTGGGTAGAGGGGTTTGGCACCGACATGACCGAAAGTGAAGCATTGAGCTTTCTTAGATCAAACAACGGCATTCTTGAACTTTCTTTCATCAGTTCTTGATAACTGAAAGTAACGAGAACTCTTCATATTAGACAAACTCTGTATACTTAGAGGGTGTAGTTTGTAAATGTCCTTCTTATATATACCCTTGTATTCTACCAATTACATATAATATATACAAGACATATTTACCAAGTTTATCTTGGTATCAGAGCTGGGAAAACCCAACAGCCGTCCCCAATCTCTCTCACCTCCCCATCTCCTCAAACTGATAGCAGCAGCAGTCAATCCTAATGGCAGCCCCTCTCGTAGCCTTTTCTTCTGCCGAGAAAACTACACACAACTCTCACAAGTTTGGTTTCACGTTGTCCCCTACAAATTATGGATATTGGAAGGCTATGATCCAACCGTTCCTCATTACAAACGGTTTATTTGGATACGTTGATGGCACCATCCCATGCCCTATGCCGCTGATCGCATCATCTGGAAAAGGAGCAGCCGCTACGCCAAACCCTAGTCACGCGATTTGGATATCCAATGACGCCCACGTCCGTATGCTACTCATGTCAACCATCTCGGAGGCATCTTTTCAACATGTTCAAGGTACTACTTCTCGTGATCTTTGGTTGACTCTTGAACGTGCTTACGCACCTCATACCTCTTCAAGAGAGTTCACGTTGAAAACTCAGTTGTTAAAAATACAAATGAAGGGTGACGAAACCTCTTCAGCCTATCTTGCTAGGGCACAAGAGTATGCCACTGCTCTTGCTAATATCGGACAGCCTATGTCAGAAAAAGACATCGTTATGCTAGTGGTTACAAGTCTTCGGGATGAATACAACGGAGTCAAACAAAGTCTCCTTGCAAGACAATTCACGGCTGTGTTTTTAGAACTTTCTGGACTTCTGGCCGATCATGAGTTTTTGATACGGAAACCGGTTCCAGACGTTACCCCGGTTCAAGCGTTCACGGCTGCTACAGCAGCCGGTTCCTCTCTCCAAACTGATACAGTTCAAGCCTTGCAACAACTTGTTTCACGCCTTGGCTTCCAACTACAGCCGGGTTCCACTATATCATCCACACCGTCTCAGGTTTTTTACACAAACCGATCTGGTCCTTCTAATAGCAGCCGTGGCCGTGGTCGTGGAGGTCGGGGTAACAACTTTAATCGAAACCGATCAGGAGGAGGAAATCGCAATCCAGGTCAGTTTAGTTGGGCTTCTAACCAAAACACAGTTTATGGCACATGTAACAGGTGTGGAATTGGACATGTTCCATCCCAATGCCTGAACCGCGACCCAACTACCTTTCGGACGAGACAACCGACCGCCTATTATGCTGATTCTCGCTCACAAGCGTCTACCTCTTGGCTTCCAGACACAGGTTCAAACAACCATGTTGCACCGGATATGACGAGTTTTGATTCTGTCGAATCCTACTACGGGAATGACAGTCTGCATGTTGGTAACGGTAAGGCCCTCCCTATCCTACATATTGGTTCCTCACGTCTTTCTTCACCAAACAAAACCTTTTACCTAAACAATGTTCTTCACGTCCCTGAAATCAAGAAACACCTTTTGTCTGTCCAAAAGTTCTGTCACGATAATCATGTCTATTTTGAATTTCACTCCGCCTTTTTTGCTGTTAAGGACAAGTCAACACACACTACCCTCCTCATGGGTCCAAGTGACGGTGGACTCTACTCAATCAACCTTCCCACAACTCAACCTCTTCCAAAAGTAGCTTTCTCAACAGCCCGAGCCACCACAGCCACCTGGCACCAAAGACTCGGGCATCCACCCAGCTGTTTCAGACTATGCTTTCCAAATATTGTTTACCTATTTCCAATAAGACTTTTGATTTTCATTGTAATTTCTGTTTGATTGGGAAATCTTCCAAACTCAATCTATTGTCTGCTGATTATAAAAGTTCTCATGTTCTAGATTTAATCTTTTGTGATGTTTGGGGTCCCGCACCGGTAACCTCGTTTGATGGTCATCACTACTTTCTCTTATGTGTTGATCATTTTTCCAAATTCATGTGGTTATTTCCTTTAAAACGAAAATCGGATGTGTTTGATGTGTTTAAACGTTTTGTCGCCATGGCTGAACGTCAATTCTCCACCACAATTAAAACAGTCCAAACCGATTGGGGGGTGAATTTCGAAATTTATCACACTTCTTCTCCTCTATTGGCATAATTCATCGTCTCTCTTGCCCTCACACCAGCGAACAAAATGGGGTTGTCGAGAGACGTCATCGTCATGTTGTCGAAACCGGACTCACTCTCATGGCTCAATCTCATGTCCCAAACCGTTTTTGGCACTTTGCCTTTGAAACCGCGGTTTATCTTATCAACCGAATGCCGTCACGAACAAACTCAACCATTTCTCCCTTTGAACATCTCTTTAAACACAAACCCGATTTCTCGTTTCTTCGAGTCTTTGGATGCCAATGTTACCCTCATCTTCGCCCATATAATCACCACAAGATGGATCTACGATCCACTTGTTGTATCTTTCTTGGCTATAGCACCGCACATCATGGATATCGATGTTTTGATCCCAACACCGAACGCTTGTACATTGCCCGTCACGTTCGGTTCAACGAAAACTCTTTCCCTTTTTCTACACCTCCTCCCGAACCCTCCACATTCTCTCCCAACAACCCCTATATCTCCTCCTATCCTACGTCCATACCTGCCACACAAACCACCACACCTACTCCTACAACTTCCTCACCGAACTCCTCTTCTCCACCCAACATTCCCCTACATACTACTCCTCCGCAATCGACCACCCCCTTACCAACTCACACATACTCACGTCGCACCTCCACCGAACCTCATACCACCACAACTTCTGCCTTTGACAAGTACACCACCACTCCAGCAGCCCCTACCCATCCACTCCCTCCTCCAACACCTATCCATCCAATACCCGACCAACAACAGCAGTCCTCCACCTCTACTACCATCCCTCCTTCACAGCCCTCAAGACCAGCCCATCTTCGGCAAAATCCAAAAAAGACAAAACCATACGACCCATCAGCCTTTCACACATCCACCAATAACTCATTCAAAGAACCAACCACCTTTTCCGCTGCCAACAAAGATCAGAACTGGCGTAAAGCTATGACGGATGAATTCTCGGCTTTAATCCGAAATGGCACTTGGACGCTTGTTCCTCGTGTTCCCAAAGCCAATGTGATAGCTTGCAAATGGGTTTATAAAATTAAGAGAGATCAGCATGGGGTGATTCAGCGCTACAAAGCGCGTCTTGTTGCAAAGGGTTTTAACCAGCAACCGGGCATTGATTATACCGAAACCTTCAGTCCAGTGGTAAAGTCCACCACTATCCGAGTTGTTCTTTCACTCGCGGTTACCAACCAATGGTCTCTCAGACAGCTTGATGTCCAAAATGCCTTTTTACATGGCGATCTGAAGGAAATCGTGTATCTACAACAGCCCCAAGGTTTCGTTGATCCACGTCGGCCGGATCATGTGTGCCTGCTTCACAAGTCTCTATACGGCCTCAAACAAGCACCGAGAGCTTGGTTTCAACGACTTTCTTCGGCTCTGATCTCTCTTGGTTTTCGGGGTTCCAAAACGGATCCTTCATTATTTATTTACTCGGCTCATGGTACACTTATGTATATGCTTGTGTATGTCGATGACATTATTTTGACAGGAAACAACAACAAAGCCATCAACCACATTGTTCATAGCCTGAGGAAGTCATTTGCAGTCCAAGACATGGGGCCCTTATCGTACTTCTTGGGCATTGAGGTTGCACGTCGGGATTCTGATATCATTCTCTCTCAACGGAAATACATAAACGAGTTGTTGGCTCGAGCAAACCTCTCTCGATCAAAACCCGTTCCGTCGCCGTGCACCACCAGCGCAAACTTGTCTCTTGGTGATAGCGCTCCGTTTGATGATCCGGTGAAATATAGACAGATGGTGGGTGCTTTGCAGTATGTTACGCTATCAAGGCCTGACATTACCTTCGCAGTTAACAAAGTATGTCAATTTATGCACTCACCCACTACGAATCATTGGTCTGCGGTCAAACGTATCTTACGATACCTTCACGGTACGGCGAGTCATGGCCTCCTAATCTCTCGTTCATCGTCCTCCGTGTTGCATGCTTACACTGATGTTGCGTTCAACTCCTTGAGTGCCTTTTCTGATGCGGATTGGGCTGGCTGCCCAGATGACCGTCGATCCACGGGCGGATATGCGATATACCTTGGATCTAATCTTGTTTCGTGGGCTGCTAGAAAACAAAAGACTGTATCTCGGTCATCTACAGAATCGGAATACAAGGCACTAGCAGATACAGTGGCTGAATTAACTTGGCTTGAAACCTTGTTACGCGAACTTCGTGTTCCAATGAAATCGGTTCCAACTCTATGGTGTGATAACTTGGGAGCCACATATCTGTCTGCTAATCCTGTCTTTCACGCGCGAACAAAGCACGTAGAAGTTGATTTTCACTTCGTTCGAGAAAAAGTTGTGCAAGGAAAACTGTCGGTTCAATTCATTTCAACACATGATCAAATAGCCGATGTCTTCACAAAGCCATTGTCATCTGAGCGTTTTCTCTTTTTGAAGTCCAAGCTAAGAGTCGATTCCCGGCCTTAACTTGAGGGGGAATATTAGACAAACTCTGTATACTTAGAGGGTGTAGTTTGTAAATGTCCTTCTTATATATACCCTTGTATTCTACCAATTACATATAATATATACAAGACATATTTACCAAGTTTATCTCTTCAAATATTATCGCGATTTATATAACACGATAGAAATCTATTTTAATATATTCCAAAGTAATTACGAATCATGCCACAGAGACAAACCGTAGGACAAGATGATCATCCATTCCCGCGGAGAAAAACGTTTCCTTGCAAAGGGGTAACGACGTCTGAAACGCTTTGGCTGCTAAGCTCATAGTAACCTGGAAAAAAGCGCATGTTATAGTTTGTGGGTCCCACATCCATTTTTGACCCGATATCACGCATTTATTTCTTCTTGCACCATATAAATAAAACGTTAAATATTGAAAACAAACTACTCCTATGATCATACCTTCTTAGCTTAAACTGAGTTTGTTTAATTTATATGTTCTTTTGAGTTCGAAAAGGGCATACGTTGTTACCTTAAAGGCAGCAACAGGTTTTGAAAAGAGATACCGCCAGACTAAGCCACTGACCACGAAAACAGAAGTCGTTAGTTGTCTGACGTGTCAATAACGAAAAGAGGATTAAGACGTGAACAGCACCTATTCCCAGTAGGCGGCACAGAGCAAACAAGCACAGCTCCGGAAAGTTCTGCATGCATATTTCCGGTATTAATCATGTTCAGATGGAGAAATTCATCATTTCCTCTGGCTATTAGGGTAAAATTGTCATATTTTTAAAACTAAAAAGTGTGATAATTACACATTTCTAAAATTGTGGACATTTACTTTGGAACAAATGAAATATCGTGTAGATGTACTCACAAAATCATAGCCAAATTCAAATCTAAAGAACATTAACCCGAGTAACGAAATCTCGAATCTAAATGTACGATGCATGTTGACTTACTTCCTCTTGAATCTTTTTCAAGATTTGCGATGTAGTACTGCACGATGAGCCCTCCAAACGAGTGTCCAATTAACACAGGCGATAATGTCGTTTGTTTCTGAACGAAATCAGCAATATCTGCTGCATGTGTCTATTGCACAATTTAAAGTAGACTTATCAAGAGACGAATTATACAAGCTATAGTTAAGATAATTTAGCTTAAAGGCAAAGGATCGTGTGAGAAATTGAGGTTAATGTGAGAAGCGTGAGAAGTGGATCTGAACCGTTGATCACTTTTAATCAAATGCCCTCCCATGAATTGCACCTTAGAAGGGAATTGATCCCGTGCATCTTATCTCGCTGCATCTCATCCTAATATGTATTCATTTCTCATCCAACGGTTGATAACCACTTCTCACGTTAACCTCAACTTCTCACCGGAACCCAACCCTTAGCTTAGAGGGGAGGGGGAGGGGGGGGGGGGGGGGTTAATCCAATTATTTAATTTTTTAAATAAAATTTGATGTAAATATCAGCTTATTCAAGAACAGGTACGATGCCAAGTTTTTTTCCCAATATCATGTACCAAGTACCAACCAATTATAACTGGTACACAAAATTCTTTACTGTGGTACCAACTTTTATATGTTGGTACCGGTTTGTACCAACTTCAAGTTACATATACGAAAACTTGTCATTTTGTTCAAATCTAAGAGGCATTTTGAGTTTGCAAGTACTTTATATCATGTTTAAGGGCTTTTACTTGTAAGGAATAAGACTTGCAAGCATTCATATACCCAAACAAAAAGTCAGTAATACAAAACTTAAAGGCTATGTTTGGCAAACTAGCTTGTGGCTGACAAGCTAGGTGATAACAAATCACAGTTTGACAAAAACTAACCAATAACCTAGATTGAAAATGTAAAATGACCAAAAATGACATCATGAAAAATTAGTCAATTATAATATTTCATAATATAATTAAAACAAATCCTTAATAATATAATATGTTAATCAATACACATAAATAGTAAAGAAAATTTAAATAATATATTATGTTGATTAAAAGAATTTCAAATTGATTATAATACTATATATTATAAATCTTGGATTTGTTAAAATAAATTTTAGAAAAAAATATAAACTAATTTATGATTTTAAATGACCATTACATATAATATGAATAAAATTAAAATTAGTCAACCTCACATATCCTAATTAATTAATAAGTTTTCAAATTATATGATTAATAATTAAATTAAATATTTTATTAAAATCATTAAGCACAGTTTTAAAATCAATAAAATAAAATAAGTAAGCCTTTAACTTTTATGTAACTTACATAAACATTTTTAGAATTGTTATATTTGCTTTTTGATAACTAAATATATTGAAAAACAGTTAAAAAATAATAATATATAAATAAGTAATTGATATATTTAGTGATAATTATAAATAATTAATATTAATATATAATTAAAATTAATCAATAATTTTCTACTGCGATTAATTAATATTTATTAATAACCAATATTTGTTAATATTAGTAATCATCAACTTTTATTATTTTATTAATATTAATTTATAACTAATATTTAATTACAATTAATAATAATAAATAAAATTAATATTAACAAGGGTTATAATTGGAAAAAGTGTCAAAAAGCTCCTAAAACTCTACTCCAAGTAACTTATCAATAAGTTAGCTTATGTTCATCCAAACGTCGACGATACCAAGTATTTTTCCCAATATCATGTACCAAGTAGTACCAACCAATTATAACTGGTATGTAAAATTCAAGATTGTGGTACCAACTCTTTTCGGTTGGAACATGTTGGTAATGGTTTTGTAACAACTTCAAGTTACACATACGAAAACTTGTCATTTTGTTCAAATCTGAGTGACATTTTGAGTTAGCAAGTAATACATATCATGTTTAAGCGTTTTTAGCGTTTTTATGCAATGTGTTTTATTTAAACTACTAAAATAAAAGTACATTAATATAAAAAATTACGAAAATACATATACTAATAGATAAAAGGAAACAAAAGTAAAATTTTAGTTATATTAAATTTATAATTAATTTATTAGTTATATTATAATTATCTATATTATTTATATTATAATTTATTACTTTAGAAATGAGTTTGGTCTTGCATGAGTGTGGAAGATGTTATTGCAATTTGTAAAGCTGATGTGGCACTTTAGAAAGGAGTTTGTCCTTGCAGGGGTGCGGATGGTCTAAGGAATAAAACTTGCAATCATTCATATACCCAAACAAAAAGTCGGTAATACAAAAATTAAAAATCAATAACTAAGTTTTATATAATTAAATACGTCGGCACCACGATATTACCGTGGTATGCGAATTCCAATACCGTGAACCAATCAAGTTTGCATACTTGGTAACCAACTGTAATTGGTACAAATTTAAATGGTACGATTGGTTACACATGTTGGCTGGTTTGGTTTGGTTTGGTTTGGTATAAAATTGTAGACAATAGATAAAAGGTACCTGAAGAGAACCTGCCACCGAACCAGCTGGAGCATCGCTTTCTCCCTAACCATGTTCCAAATTGCGACTAAAATGAGAACGAGGCATACCATTTACATACATAAATTATAACTACGCGATGGTTTGATTCAAAAGGTCTATGAATGTATAACCATTAGAGGAAATTGAAATGACAAATTTGATTTTTCTTCCCCTTTATTAGTATCAGAAACCCATGAATTGAAGTAAATTTATGTGTACATGTGTGTGTGTGTGTTTTTGGAAGGGTGTCCTAGCTATGCCTAGACTAATCCTTTGGCAAATTATGACCGGAAAACATAAGCCCTGATTAAAGCCACAAGTTGTGTACATGTGTGTGTTTCTCTATATTACAATCGGAGTTATGGTTTCTCTGCGTTTGGCACCTAAGTAAATTTTACAGATTTCCCCCTAATAAAAGATAAAATATATCTCATATCAATTTCAATTTCAATGCCAATCGATCTTCAGATTTCTCACATACATAGATAATCTCGACCCAAAAATTGAAACCAAACAATGAATTACATATACGATATAAAATCAAAATAAGAGGTACGTATATGAATCGAGAATTGAACCTGACCCAAGAGACTTAGGGCATAGGAATCGAACCCATTTTGAGAAAAGAAAGGCAGCCAGTTTTCAGCCCAACACCAAGCCGCATGAAAGCTTCCATGGATGAACACTAATGGAGGTTCTGGATTTTTGGTTTGCAGACCCTTTTGGTAGATAACCTCCATGTTCAGACCAGAAGGGAGTTGGTGAAAAATACGAGATTGCCCTTGCTTCAGCTTGTATGGTACCCTCATTTTGTTGAGAATAGTGTGTGGCATTTTGGTAATTCTGGTAGAGGGCATGCTTGCAAGAACGTAGCCATGGGCAGCAGCCATTGTTTTGGTTTGAAGGAATGAAGGAAGGAAGAGCTATTTTTATCACTTGAAAATGGAGATTTGAGAGTTTTATAAAATGGATCCCTTGGCTTTAATATTTTGTGTTAACAATTTTAGTGGTTCTAATTAAATAAAGGCATTATACCTCACTCATAAGTAGGGTAAGGGTTAAAAATTTAGAGGTTAGCAAACGTGTAATTTACTTAAAGAAGAGAATAGTTGTTTTTATAAAGTTTGGAGTTTTATGCGCTCTCCACTCGAGGAGCACTCTTTCATCTGAGTCGGAGATTTTATATCACCTTAGACCTAGCAGAGTTGATCGCTCTCTTGTTGTTAAGTGATCGCTCGCCTTCGCTCGCTTGCTTTGATGTCTAACACAAGGATCAGAAAGACTGCACAACACTAAGGAGATCGTGCTCCTCCCCGAGAAGCACTCCCTGTTTGGCTAATTTAACAAGGACACAAATACTCATTTTCATATAAAACTTGCAATAGATTTTTTAAAATAATGAAAGATTGAATTACATTGGTGGTCCCTATGGTTTGCTTAAAATTTGGATTTGGTCCCTAAAACAAACTATCTACATTGATGGTCACTAACTTTTCAATTTTATAACACCCATGATCCCTAAGAAAATTATATATACCATTTGATAATTGATACTAGTTTCGTTACCAAAGACTATGTCGTGGTGCATATGGAGGAGGCATGAAATTCATCATTTTAACATAAAATGGTAAGATGTTAGAGAGTGCTATATGTTCATACTTCATACTTCATACTTCATACTTCATACTTCATACTTCATACTTCATACTTCATACTTCATACTTCATACTTCATACTTCATACTTCATACTTCATACTTCATACTTCATACTTCATACTTCATACTTCATACTTCATACTTCATACTTCATACTTCATACTTCATACTTCATACTTCATACTTCATACTTCATACTTCATACTTCATACTTCATACTTCATACTTCATACTTCATACTTCATACTTCATACCCAAAACTTCACATTTACTTAAACCCAAAACTTCACATTTACTTAAACCCAAAACTTCACATTTACTTAAACCCAAAACTTCACATTTACACCTGCAGAAGAACCTTCCTTCCCAAGCTAGAAGGTGGCGTTTGTTTTTTAAGAAATCTGAAGTCTATTTCACTTCTGCTTCCTTCCAAGCTAGAAGGTGGCGTTTGTTTTTTAAGAAATCTGAAGTCTATTTCACTTCTGATTAAGAGGTTATAAGACAGTAGGTCACCTCTTCTAATTTCAGACATATTTCAGACTTAAGAGCGTCTGAAATCTAGAAAAAAACAAAAACAAACAGTCTGAACATAAAAACGTCTAACCGATTCAGACTTCAGAGGTATTTTTTTAAAAACAAACAACCCCGAAGTGTTTGGAGTTTTGATGGTTCATGATGCTTCCTCTCCTTGTAAACCCTCCTCTCTTAATCTCCACTTCTAATGTTATTAGAAGGTATACTTCTCTTTGAAAGGAGACGACACTCATGGCAATCAATATATGTTAAAGAAGAAACCAAAGGTAATGAGGTGGCATCTCCTAAGCACCATAAGACTATTTTTCTTTTTTTCTAGATTTTTTATTTTTTTTAAATGTTTTATATTGTAAAGACTTTTCTACCCTCATATATAGATGTATATTTCATTATCCACAAGGCTTTTTTGATAATTTTACATTTTTGCATTTAGGATAACCTCCAAATGGGTAGACCTCTCACTTCCTCTTCCTCTCCATCATAATTAATTATTAATTATTCTTAATTAATTCATTGGTTAAAAGCAATCTCTATAATAAATCAATATTATTCTACATGACTAGAATGAGAGAGCCATAGCAATGGGGAATTATGTTCTACATCAAACTCAACATCATAAATCGATATTCAACATTATCTCCGTCAAATTCTTCGTCTAATTTGATATATTTTCTTATCCTTACTCATGTTGGGAATTTTTTCAATCTCACAAAGCATTTGGTCATGTTCTTGGTTTTTGGTTTAGTTTCAATCTCTTACATGCATTGCACAAAGCATTCAATCAAGTTGGTGGTTTTTGGTTTAGTTTTCAGTTTTTCCAAATGCCCTTAATTTCTATTGAAGGTAAGAAGTCACTTTGTCTTTCGATTTTGTACTTGGGTTTTCAATTTTTTTGTTGTCGGGGGAAGTGGACGTTGATTTGGCGGTGACTGAAGTGTCCCTCAAGAGGAGCTCGGTCTGTTCTTCACTCCTTAAATCTTGCAAAAAAAATTGTATATCTATTTCGATTTTTAGGGGATTTTTTAATTATGATTTCTATATCTTTTATAGGTTTTAGGGATTTTTTTTTTGTAGACCTCCTCTTCACCCGTCTCCAACTCTTGATATGTTCTTCTGAGGTTTTATAGGTCTTATGGTTTGTATTATGCTTGGTCTTGAATCCATGATGTTGCAATCTTCAAAAGTAGATTGTAGTTTAAATTACAGCCTTCACAACTTTCTGATGTATCTGTATTTTAAATCCATATATTGTTAGTACTATCCCAACAAGTAGACTTGGCTGGAATTTTTTTTAAAGCTTTTATTTAGCAATTCAAAGATGGAAGTATGTATTTCATTTGGGATCTTTACATTTCATTACTCTCTTCCGTAAAATAGAAGATAATTGTAGTAGGTTTCTTGATCTTCAAAAGTAATGGTTGAGGCTGTAATTTTTTTTCTTTTTTTCTGTACAATTAGTTATATTTTTTATTATGGTAGCTTAATGCATGTATGAGATGATATATTCATTGTGTTTGACCTTTAAATGATTAATTGACATATGGGGCTTGGAAAGATGCTGCAAGTTATGTAACACCCTCAGATTGGAAAAGAGCAACTAATTAAAATTTTCGATAATACATCCGAAATAATATGATTTCTTCCTATAATCTAATCGGTAAAATACCTCAAATTACAATCTATGGTCAGCCTCAAACAATATATAATTCAAGTCTTGTTACAAAAACTAAAACCACATCGGGTGTTACTTAACCCAAGTACAAGTTGCTAATCCCCAAAGATGAATGCGGAAAACTTCACTTAAGCCATTCACCTCTCGAGCACCTTACTAGCACACGACCTTTCACAGTGTCACTAGAACTACTCCCAATCTGAACCTGTTGCATATGCCGACAAATAAAAAGGGTTAGGCTAACGCCTAGTGAGTTCAAGAGTTTATAGCATGATTTAAATAATTCTTTAAATGAAAGTTTGTGACATAGATTATGATTTCCAAAAGAGTTTACAAAAGGATATAAACGACTCATTTTCCAACGCACCCAAAATCTATGAGAAAAGTTCCCAAAAAGCATAAAGCGTTTTCCAAAATGAATTCCAATCCAACTCACTCAATACGTGAATAAATCTATATTATGCAAAACCTTCAAATACGGTTGACGACAAAATACTCAACCCATAAATCATGGAAAAACCATCCATTTAAATAAAATACTTCATCGAGAACATAATACGAACCAATACTCACGCAAACGTAAAATGTAATGAAGTTCCAAATACCATAAATACGGAAACGACCTGCTTCATTCAGACTTTAATATAAATGGAGGGAAATCCAATATTAAAGTTATCAATTGCAGTTAAACGTACAAGACCAACTATAATAAAACAACGACATTATAAAGTCCCAAGCAAGGTTGTCCAACGACGGAGGATACCCGTATCCATTGAGAGTGGATGAACACAAAAGTACGCAACTCAAACAATGTTAATCGTACGACACTTCACTGCATAAAAGCCCAAGTGTCCCATACGACGCCTTTCAAGACACACCCAAAGAGACAGCTTGTAACATCCCAATTTCACACATACAAGCTAGAAGCTACTTCTTTAATTCATAACGCCATAAACGACTCAACATGGTCACACTATCTAGATTACAATACAGGGTTCGCGGAAATAACCCTAAATACAGCTGAGAAATCTACTAGACATACAAAGAAAGTTCTCATACTCCTTCTAGACGCAAGCTCCGACCCACGTCTTGCCAAACCTCTAACGTGCTCATGGCTACTTGCTTACCTGAAAAAGTTTTAGTTTTGAAAAGCGAGGGTTAGACCATGAGGTCTAGTGAGTTCCCTCCACACCAGGTCACACCAAGATATTTCAGTTTATAAAATCAGTTATGAAAACATTTATACCAATCATAATAAGCACACTAAGATGATATGCACACATTGACACATGCTACTGGCGTACACTATAGCCACACACACCGTGACAGCGCAATAAAGCACACAGGCTATAGTCACACACACCGTGACAGCGCAATAGAGCACACACGCTATAGTCACACACACCGTGACAGCGCAATCGGGCACACACCGCATATATATGAAACAAATTCATATATATAATTATTATGGGACACACCCCCATTTCACATCAAAGCCAGAGCATGGTCACACACATTTAATTCACACATATTGTCACACACTTACTACTCGCCTTGAAATAAAAGCAGTTGGAAAGCACACAGTTAGATAATGATCATGCCACACACTTACTCTTTGCTTTGAAATAAAAGCAGTTTGTATCCACACAATTAAATCACACTTTTCATGCATGGTTTAAAGAAAACGTACGAGCATTTGTCAATAAGAACATGCATATAGTTTCACACTTAAAACAGGTTTTAGGATCAGAAAAACTCACAGAAAAACTCACCTGTCGTCCTGCTTAATCCTCTTACTAGATTGATTCTCCCTTCAACTGCACCTATAAGGATACACACTACAGTGATAAGTCACTTGATTGGACTACACACTCACACGGATAACACATCGGACTAACAGACCACACTACAGGGTCACACAGGCACTATCCGGAAGGCTTACACGGACACCCAAAACTATCCGGACGGTCTGAACTATCCGGGCGTTCTGAACTATCCGGACGTTCTACCCGGATACAAGAAATTATCGGTCAGACAAACTTTCCGGATGGACAATCCGGATACTCCCGGATTCCCAAGGGTTTCCGGTCAAACTACCGGAAAATATCACTACAACTACCCGGACAATAGATTTATCCGGACACCCCGAACCGTCTGGACACTAACATGACGAAGGAGGTTTCCGGACGCGGCGATTTTTGCAATAATCGCAGAGGGTTACACACTTTCGCTCTAATTCCCACCATTTCTTCCAGATATCAGAAATAGGTCGACCACTAACACAATAACCCATTCTTAACCTTTCTTAGACAAGTTAATGAGGAAAACACAAAGAAACCCATAACATTCAAGTTTCTCCTCGCAACCCACACATTTCACAAAACTTAAAAGTGAGGACAGATTGATAGTTACCTGAAGATTCCCACTGAATAACTCAAAGATTCAGCTGCCCAAGACTCCTTCCTCTTTTTCAATTGCTAACACCTCCTTCTCTTGCACTCTCTCTTAGCCGCACACACACATACACACTAGAACAATATGCTAAAATGAGTGTATTAGGGTTTTCTCATCCCTTTTATACTTTTCTCACTAGACACCACACTTTTGATTTCTTCACACTTAGACCACACAACTTTCTTAAATTCGAATTTCTTCCAAAAAATTTAATTACCGACTAAATTAAATCTCGGTTATTACACACCTGACCTTAGCGGAATATTACTAAGAATATCACCAAAGGCTCAGCACAAGTGGGGATACAACCCTGGCATTGCCCCAACATGGCGAATGTAATACCCCGGGTAAGTTCGTTAGTTAAATTCTCTTTCCGTTAATTTTGGTTAACTTTAAAATAAGATGTTTAGGGTAAGTTTGGGTTAATTTATAAGTTTAGGGGTGTTTGGGTCATTAGTGAATAGTTCAAGGTCTAAAATGGTAAAATTGGTTTAATATCATCCTTTAACCTCCAGATATTTTCAGTAGCAAAAATCAGTAAGTGTGTGTGTGTGTGTTTTGGGGAGAAAAGTAGCAAAAGAAGAAAGGAAGGGTTAGGGATTCAATTGGATTCATTGGAAGTGAAATTAAGGTATGTTCCTTTACATTTTATGTTTATAATTGCTAGTAGATAGTTTCTATCGGAGTAGAATAGTCGATTTCATGTCTGGTAATGATTTCTGTCGATTCTGAGTAGAAAATGAGCAAACCGACAGAGGTTTCCGGACACAATATGAATGTGTCCGGTAGTCTTTTTGATAGTGTCCGGTAGTCCCTTTTCGATGGTGTCCGGACGAGTCTCATCCGGTAAGTTCTTTTTTTCATTACGTTTCCGATTGACATTAGATACCGGATGGTGTCCGAATTACTTTGGTTTTCGGATGTCGTCCGGATTGTTTGTGTTGTCCGGAAAGTTGTGTTGTCTGGATTGTTTAAGTTGTCCGGATAGTTTTGTAGTATCCGGAAACTTTAGCTGTTTGGTCATTTTTTAGAGTTTAGATACCTTTGAGTATCCAGTAATCTGTGTTTTGTTGACTCTTGGATAGGGAATGAATGGGGACCGAATATATTGTGGACTCGACTTAAGTTCGGGTTTGGGGGTAACATTTGAGGATTAGAGTTATCTAGAGTTCTTAGCTTTAGTAAGACTTATGTGTTTTATTTGGTTAAGAGATATTTGTATCTAATTATTTCAGATACTGTGAATCGGGGGTGAAAGCTGAATCTTTTGGAAAAGACTGGGAAGAGTTTTGATAAGCAAACAAGTGAGTTTTACTTCAAAATGTTTTCAAACTGGAATACATATATGTGGAATGAGAATGTGATGATTAGTGTAATAATGTGCATATTATGTTTATATGAGTATTACACTACATGAGTGCAAGTTGGCCGGGCTTAGGACCGGTGGGGTTGGCTGTACAGAGGGACAGCGGTGTTGGCTGCATTTAGTACAGCGGAGTAAATTGATTAGTTGGCTCGCAACCAATTAATACGGCCCAGAGAATGAGATAGAAAAGTACACAATGCATGAGTCATAATTGGTATTCATATTTGTGTTATGTATATGGCGTTTGTGCAAACGGTTTTAAAACTGACAGTGATTTTCTCACTAGACCTCTAGGTCTAACCCTCATTTTGTTTTAAAAATATGTATTCCAGGTCGTGGATCGGATAAGAGCAAATGAATAGAGTAATCGGTGGCTAGCTTTTGGGAAGATTTATAATTTGAAGACTATGATATATTTTGTAGTTACGACTTTGTGAATAGTAATGATGTAAAGTTATTAGCAAAAGTTTGTAATGCAGTACTTAATGATTGTAAAGACTAAGGGACCGTATTTGTTATATGATGTATCTTTTGTTATGTAACGGTGTTATGCAATATATGTTATTTGACGCATGTTTGGGAATACGGGTCGTTACAGATGGTATCAGAGCCCTAGTTTAAGGGATTTAGGTATTCGGATCCATACCTAGACTTAAATTGCATGTGAAGTAGGATGTCCCTATTATTTTAGAACCTTGGGATGCTAAATATAAAAGGTAGAAGGAACATCATGTAAGGTAATTTCGAATTACACCTGGCCAGGGTAATTGTGAACTTACAGGTACATGTTTGAACTGGAATACCTTATTATATGGGGTATGTGCTTATGTGTATATTAATCTTGTCTGAATCTACAGAATGGCAAGCGGTACTCGAAATACGAATAGAGAGGGAGGAGGAAACCCTAATAGAACGAATCCAACAGTTGGGACAAGGGGAAGAGGAGGAGAACGAGGTAGGAGCAGAACAGGAGGCAGAGTTCAGACGCAAGGTACTGAATTTTTTACTAGAAATGATTTGACGACTGAAATACGAAGACTGCAAGCGAGTATACAAGCTATGTTCGACCGCACGCGTAATACTGAAACTGAAATACCAGATCCTAGTCTGGAAGACGAGATGCCCATTACACCTACTATCATACCAGTGCCAAGGAAGTGTGACTATAAGATGTTTCTAAGTTGCAAACCTCCAACCTACGCAGAAGAAAGAGATCCAGTGAAGGCCATGAGGTGGCTAAAAGAGATAGAAGCTGTCTTTAAGACCAGCAAGTGCGCCGAAGAAGATAGAGTGCTATACGGGACCGCGATGTTGAAAGCAGATGCTCTATATTGGTGGGAAGCTCTCATTACCTCTAGAGGATCTGATGTATATTCTACTTTTTCTTGGGACGAATTCACTACAGCTTTCAAAAGACAGTTTTGTCCTCAAGCAGCAGTTAGACAATTGGAGGAAGAGTTCATGAACCTGCAACAGGGAAGTTTATCGGTTAGGGATTACACTGCTCGTTTCTGGAGAAGTCTCGATTCGCTGAATATTACGTTGCCACGAAGGCACTGAAGATGGAAATGTTTATCTTCGGATTAAAGTCATAAATCCGAAGTCTAGTGATTGCAAAGGGACCGGAAACCTTCTTAGTCGCTGTAGATGCCGCGGAAAATGTGGAACGGGATAGAGGGAGAGATACTGGTGATAAGAGTACTGGGAAGAGAAAATGGGAAGGGTCACAGTATGATACAAAGAAGTCCAGGTTTCAGAGATTTGATAGTCGTACGTCTTTCAGATCAGCTGAAAGACCTTGTCCAAAGTGCCACTGTTTTCATCAAGGAAGTTGTCAAGTTGATCCTCGAGTCTGTTACAAGTGTGGAAAGACCGGTCATATTGCTAAAGACTGTAGGGTAACTCGATTTTGTTTCTCGTGCAATTCTCCTGATCACCTTCAGTCTGATTGTCCACTGGGGAGAGTACAGCAGGGTGGTACGTCAGTAAGACCAACGGGTATTAGGCCAGTAGTACCAAGCCCAGAGTTACCAAGAGCAAGGGGTCGTGCCTTTCAGATGACAGCGCAAGAAGCGGAGGAAACTCCTGATGTGGTTACAGGTACATTTTTGATAAACTCTACACATGCTAAAGTGTTATTTGACTCCGGTGCAAACCGATCATTTGTGTCGCCTTGTTTTGCTGCTTACATGCATTTAAAGCCTAAAGTGTTAGATCATGCGTTAATGGTAGATACATCAAACGATAACCAAGTATCGGTTAAAGAGGTATTTGATAGTTGTGTTATAGATATAGATGGGTGTGGAGTACCTATTCAGTTATTTCCTATAGCTTTGATTGAGTTTGATGTGGTAGTGGGAATGGATTGGTTAGCCAAGAATCAGGCTAGTATAGTTTGTGATAAGAAGTTAATCAATGTTGTTTTACCTGAGAAAGGACCGGTAGTGATTTACGGTGACCGTAGAAATCATCAGTCTTGCCTTATCTCTATGATGAAAGCTCGTAAATGTGTTAATAAAGGCTGCCCGAGTTACTTAGCTTATGTGATAGATACTAAGCTAGAAAAGATTAAATTGGTAGATATTCCGGTTGTTTGTGAATTTCAGGAAGTTTTCCCTGAAGACTTGAATAGTCTTCCGCCCGTTAGACAAGTAGAGTTTGGCATAGATCTGATTCCTGGAGCCGCTCATGTTGCCCGTGCACCGTATCGTTTGGCACCTCCAGAGATGAAAGAAATGATGACACGGCTGCAAGATCTTTCTGATAAGGGCTTCATCAGACCCAGTTCTTCACCATGGGGAGCACCAGTTCTGTTTGTGAAAAAGAAGGATGGTTCGATGAGGATGTGCATTGATTACCGGGAACTGAATAAGCGCACGATCAAGAACAAGTATCCGCTTCCCAGGATTGATGACCTCTTTGATCAACTAGTTGGAGCTTGCTATTTCTCCAAGATTGATCTGAGATCTGGTTATCACCAACTGAAGGTTAAAGAAGAAGATGTTCTGAAAACTGCTTTCCGCACAAGGTATGGTCACTATGAATTCTTAGTGATGCCTTTTGGACTGACGAACGCCCCAGCTACTTTTATGGATTTAATGAATCGAGTATGTAAGTCATATCTCGATAAATTCGTTATTGTGTTTATCGATGATATCCTTATCTACTCTCGATCAGAAGAAGAGCACGCACAACATCTTCGTTTGATTTTGGAGTTGTTGAAGAAGGAACAGTTGTATGCTAAATTTTCTAAATGTAAATTTTGGCTACGGGAAGTTCAGTTTCTGGGACATATAGTTTCAGAAAAAGGCATTCAAGTTGATCCGATGAAAATAGAAGCGATTGAAAAGTGGAAACCGCCGAGAACACCAACCGAGGTACGAAGTTTTCTGGGTTTAGCCGGCTACTATCGAAAGTTCATACAAGATTTCTCTCGCATTGCAACGCCTCTGACCAAGTTGACCCGAAAGAATATAAAGTTCGACTAGAAAGCAGAACAGGATGAAGCATTCCGAATATTGAAAGAGAAACTCTGTAGCGCGCCGATACTGTCACTACCTGAAGGTTCCAACGATTTTGTTGTTTACAGTGATGCTTCTAAACTAGGATTGGGATGTGTACTAATGCAGCGTGGGAAAGTTATTGCTTATGCTTCTCGTCAACTGAAGGATCATGAACGGCAATATCCTACACACGACATGGAAATTGCAGCAGTTGTTTTCGCACTAAAGATTTGGAGACATTAACTCTACGGTTCTAAGTGTCAAATTTATACCGATCATAAGAGTCTCCAACATCTTTTTGATCAACGGGAATTAAATATGAGACAAAGAAGATGGTTAGAACTGGTGAATGACTACGACTGTGAAATTCTTTATCATCCGGGAAAAGCGAATGTGGTAGCTGATGCACTGAGTCGTCAAGAAAGGAGTGGAACAATAAAAGCCATTGCACTACGAGTTGAACTCCTACCTAACATCTTTGACGAATTGAAGAAGTGTCAAGTAGAAGCCTTTCAAGCAGAACACTTGAAACCAGAACGGTTAGTAGGGATGTCAGCAACACTCATAACAGATGATCGTGGGTTACTGTGTCTGGGAAATAAAATTTGGGTGCCTCGTTTGGGTGGTTTACGTGATCGGGTACTACAAGAAGCTCATCAATCTCGTTTCTCTATTCATCCAGGTACAAATAAGATGTATAAAGATATACGACAATGTTACTGGTGGCCGGGAATGAAGAGAAGTGTTGCCCAATATGTGGAAGGTTGTTCTACTTGTAAGAAAGTGAAGATTGAACATCAAAAGCCGTTTGGGAAGTTACAACGTCTAGAAATACCGATGTGGAAATGGGATCAGATTACTACAGATTTATCATGAAGCTACCAAAGACTTCGAAGGGGTTTGATGCTATTTGGGTGATCGTTGACAGGTTGACAAAGTCTGCTCACTTTCTACCAATAAAAGAAACCTATTCGTTGGAAAGACTAGCCAAACTGTATATCAATGAAATAGTAACTCGACATGGAGTTCCAATCTCGATTATTTTTTATCGTGACAGTCGTTTTACCTCAAGATTCTGGAGGAGTTTTCAAAGAGAAATGGGAACACAAATAAAGCTAAGTACAACGTATCTTCCTCAAACTGACGGTCAGAGTGAGCGAACGATTCAGACTTTGGAAGATATGTTACGGGCCTGTATTGTTGACTTTGGGGGATCGTGGGATAAGAACTTACCATTGATTGAATTTGCCTACAACAACAGTTATCATTCCAACATTCAAGCAGCACCGTTTGAAGCTCTGTATGGTAGAAAATGCCGAACGCCTCTGTGTTGGAACGAAGTGGGAGAGAAACAGTTAGCAGGGACAGATATAATTCACTTAACCGCGGATAAGATTTCTCAGATTCGGGAACGATTGAAAGTGGCTCAAGACAGACAGAAAAGCTACGCTGACCAACGCCGAAAACCGTTAGAATTCCAAGTTGGAGATTTCGTAATGTTAAAAGTCTCGCCTTGGAAAGGAGTCATTCGATTTGGGAAACAAGGTAAACTGAGCCCAAGATACATTGGACCGTTTGCAATTACAGAAAGAATCGGGGAAGTAGCCTACAGGTTAGATCTTCCGTCAGAGTTAAGCAGGATTCACAACGCCTTTCACGTATCAAATTTTCGAAAGTGTTTGGTTACGCCAGATCAGACAGTTTCTCTACCAGATATACAAGTTGATGAAAAGCTGAATTATGTGGAGGAACCTGAAGCCATTGTTGACCGTAAAGTTAAGGTTTTGCGGAATAAGGAGATCAGACAAGTAAAAATACAGTGGCGACATCACAAAGGGCAGGATGCTACATGGGAATCAGAATCCGAAATGAGAACTAAGTACCCGTACCTTTTTGCCTAACCGAATTCCGGGACGGAATTCTTTTAAGGGGGAGATGATGTAATACCCCGGGTAAGTTCGTTAGTTAAATTCTCTTTCCGTTAATTTTGGTTAACTTTAAAATAAGATGTTTAGGGTAAGTTTGGGTTAATTTATAAGTTTAGGGGTGTTTGGGTCATTAGTGAATAGTTCAAGGTCTAAAATGGTAAATTTTGGTTTAATATCATCCTTTAACCTCCAGATATTTTCAGTAGCAAAAATCAGTAAGTGTGTGTGTGTGTTTTGGGGAGAAAAGTAGCAAAAGAAGAAAGGAAGGGTTAGGGATTCAATTGGATTCATTGGAAGTGAAATTAAGGTATGTTCCTTTACATTTTATGTTTATAATTGCTAGTAGATAGTTTCTATCGGAGTAGAATAGTCGATTTCATGTTTGGTAATGATTTCTGTCGATTCTGGGTAGAAAATGAGCAAACCGACAGAGGTTTCCGGACACAATATGAATGTGTCCGGTAGTCTTTTTGATAGTGTCCGGTAGTCTTTTTAATAGTGTCCGGTAGTCCCTTTTCGATGGTGTCCGGACGAGTCTCATCCGGTAAGTTCTTCTTTTCATTAAGTTTCCGGTTGACATTAGATACCGGATGATGTCCGGATTACTTTGGTTTTCGGATGTCGTCCGGATTGTTTGTGTTGTCCGGAAAGTTGTGTTGTCTGGATTGTTTAAGTTGTCCGGAAAGTTGTGTTGTCCGGATAGTTTTGTAGTATCCGGAAACTTTAGCTGTTTGGTCATTTTTTAGAGTTTAGATACTTTTGACTATCCAGTAATCTGTGTTTTGTTGACTCTTGGATAGGGAATGAATGAGGACCGAATATATTGTGGACTCGACTTAAGTTCGGGTTTGGGGGTAACATTTGAGGATTAGAGTTATCTAGAGTTCTTAGCTTTAGTAAGACTTATGTGTTCTATTTGGTAAAGAGATATTTGTAACTAATTGTTTCAGATACTGTGAATCGGGGGTGAAAGCTGAATCTTTTGGAAAAGACTAGGAGGAGTTTTGATAAGCAAACAAGTGAGTTTTACTTCAAAATGTTTTCAAACTGGAATACATATATGTGGAATGAGAATGTGATGATTAGTGTAATAATGTGCATATTATGTTTATATGAGTATTACACTACATGAGTGCAAGTTGGCCGGGCTTAGGACCGGTGGGGTTGGCTGTACAGAGGGACAGCGGTGTTGGCTGTATTTAGTACAACGGAGTAAATTGATTAGTTGGCTCGCAACCAATTAATATGGCCAAGAGAACGAGATAGAAAAGTACACAATGCATGAGTCATAATTGGTATTCATATTTGTGTTATGTATATGGAGTTTGTGCAAATGGTTTTAAAACTGACAGGGATTTTCTCACTAGACCTCTAGGTCTAACCCTCATTTTGTTTTAAAAATATGTATTCCAGGTTAGGGGTGTGCATAAAGTCAACCGATCCAATCAGAACCGACCGATCCAATTCTAACCGACCGACATTGATTGGATATCCAATTGGAATTGGATCGGATCGGATCAAAATTTTCAACATTCAATTTGGATCGGTCGGTTCTTGGATGACAGTCCAGAACCGACCAGAACTGAACCGAACCGAACCGATTCACCATCCAACTATCCATCCAGTTATCATCCAACCACTCATCCAATTATCATCCAACCACTCATCCGGTTATCATCCAACCATCCATCTGGTTATCATCCAACTACTATCCAATACATTATAATTCAAATTTTCAAAAGTAAAAAGTTTTTATTTTTAAAACGTTGTTATTTAAAAACATTTGTAAAAAATAAAAACTAATTTTTTAGAAAGAAACATAAAAACATTGGATGGATCCAATCCGATCATCCATTGGATGTTGGATGGATCTGATCCGATGGATATCCAGTGGATATCCAATGGATGGAACCGAACTGATCCAATCATCCATTGGATGACCAATTATCCAACATCCAATGGATGACTGGATCGGTTCGGTTGGAAAAATCGGAAATCCAACGGATGATTGGATCGGTTCGGTTTCCCTCACATCCATTGGATGTCAACCGATGAACACCCCTATTCCAGGTCGTGGATCGGATAAGAGCAAGTGAATAGAGTAATCGGTGGCTAGCTTTTGGGAAGATTTATAATTTGAAGACTATGATATATTTTGTAGTTACGACTTTGTGAATAGTAATGATGTAAAGTTATTAGCAAAAGTTTGTAATGCAGTACTTAATGATTGTAAAGACTAAGGGACCGTATTTGTTATATGATGTATCTTTTGTTATGTAACGGTGTTATGCAATATATGTTATTTGACGCATGTTTGGGAATACGGGTCGTTACAACGAAGGTCAATAAAACGCCCGTCAATCAACCTGACAGCTCAACCGGACTCAGCCCTCCTAGTGTACCCTTGAAAAGTAAAGGTCATAAAACATGGGGCCCGGTCAAATCCCGCGACACCCAGTAGACCATCCAACAAAGACTGACTTACGTGCCTATGGATCCAATGCAACACAGTCTATAATAATATGCCCATCCTAGAATGACTAACGCACCCGAGCATGTAAATATCAATAATGCGCAATAATATGCGATATGATGCAATAAATGCAAACCATAATTAAGACCCCACATTGAGTCAACAAAACCGGACAAAATGTCCCCAAGACTTCCTCAAAGTCAAACTGAGCAAATGCTCAAAACCCATTAGACCCATAAATAATGGTCCTCAAAATATAAACGTATTAAACATCGTTTAGGTAAACATATACCATAAAATCCTCATTGACCTAAAACTCGTCACAGATTAATAATAATGGGTTTCCCAAAATGGACTCATACTCTTATAATTCTCAAAATGACTCATGACACTAAAATGTGCATTTTCCCAAATGGTTTATAAAATCAATTACACCAATGTGATTAAACCATCAAATAATTCTCAAAATGACTCATGACACTAAAATGTGCATTTAGGCTAAATCTAGATTTCCCCCAAACGTAAGCTCCTTTGAAGAAACTTGCATCTTCAAGCCAAATCCTCCAAAAACCTAGATTCATAAGTTTCCAACCAACAATAATTAGATCTAACCATGTAGAATCATTCTCCAACCATTTTACACCAAAATATCCACTTATACCAAAACCCTAACTTCCATAAATGAAGAGAAGAGAAGATTAACTTAACCATGTTTGAATCCACCAACTAAAATACCTCTAGAATCACCAAGATGAACCATAAACTCCCAACCTTCAAAGTGGAGTGAAAAGGGTTGGATGAAACCCTAGAAACTTGGTGAAGAAGATGAAGTGAAAGGTTTCTAGAAAGGTTAAGGTTCACAACAATGGTGAGGGGTTTGATTTGGGGAAGAAGATGTAGAATTTAGGGTTTATTGGGAGAAGGAGAGAGTGAATGTAGGTGAAAATCGCACCTTGAGTGTGTGTGGAAATCAATTTTGGGTGGAAAGGTAAAGTGAGTGAGAAGGGTGGCTCAAAGAGTCTAAAACATCAAATTTTCTCGTCAGACCAATCGCGAACGTTCGCGTGGAGTCCTATGCGGACGTCTACGTGCACCCGACCAACTTTTTGTTGCTTCCGCGGAAGCACACGCGGACTTCCACTCAATGCGGACATCCACGTGCACCATGCGGGCGTCCACATGACCCTGGTTTCCCGATTTATTTCCCGATCACTGTTTTGGTCATAACTTCTTCGTTTTAGCTCCGTTTTCGTTCCGAAAAGGCTCGTTGGATTTGTATTTGAATTCTCCATCCAACAAGACCATAAAATATAGGATTCAATCCAAAATCCTATTTTTCTTATTTAACATAAAAGACCGATACCTTCCAAAAATCGGGGTGTTACAAGTTATCTCCTTCTTGAATTATTTAAAGGTTGGTTGAAGATTACAAGGACCCTTATTTGAGCAATGAAAAATTGTCTTGTTGTTGTAATATAACATGTTTTGCTCATCATTATTAGGTGAATTAGATATGGTAATGAGTTGATAATTTTGATTGCGGTTAGGAAGTTTGAAGCTCAAGTATGGAGCCATGTTAAGTTGAATCACTTATAGTTACTACTTTTCAGATAAAAAAAGTTTAAGGTATGTACTGAAATTCGTTAGAGTATAAAATGTTGTATCTACAATGAAACATAAATGAATAGAATTACTCTAAAAATAAAAATAAAATGGTAAAAAATTCAATCATCAATCATTATTCAATATATGTATATATATATATATATACATACATATAGAGAGAGAGAGAGGGGGAAGTTCAAATGAAAACTCATTTTCAATTGTGCACATGAGGACAGATCTTGGCTCTTCCATCCCTATTGATCCAATGGCTCATATTAAATAGAGTTTTTAATTGAAATTATTAATTAAGGTGATTAGAGGTTAAAAAAGGAAGATAATTCAATCTCACGCCTACCATATTTGACTTTTTATTTTCTTTTTTAACTAAAAATTTTTACCCCCTTAAATTTTAAAATAAATTATCTTAAAAATTACTAATAATTTAATCAAACAAATTACATCAAAAAAACGAGAATTTCGTGCTCTTCGATATGACATCCATTTCGATATAGTTTTTTTAACCGTGTTATACATTAAGTGTTATATATGTTCTATATTCATTATGAATATTAATGTAAGTTTAAATGTGTACCACACCTCGACATCGTGAGTCCGTAACTCGACATCACATTTTTCAACACTTTCTTCAATGTCGTAAGACATTATTCATCACCGTAACCCAATACCCATTGAGTTTCGGTTGTGAACCGAGGAACAAAAGAGGGTGTGTCACGTGTCTACACTTTCACGGGTCATTCATGTATTATTCATCATGAATGTATCATTCAGAATGAATAGTACAACATTCAAGGTGAATAATACACAATTCATGAATTCGTGTTTTATTCATCCCGAATGTTGTATTATTCATCATGAATAGTGAATGAACGTTCACCTTTGTTATTCATACTGAATGTGGACACCCGGGGATGTGCATACATATTCATAATGAATAAAACCAAATTTCGGTTATGAATCGGAAAACAAAAAGTACGTGCGGTGTGCTCATACCTTCACTGTCATTCATTTATTGTTCATCATGATTCATGTATCATTCATGATGAATAATACATGAATCATGAATTCGTGTATTAATCATCCTGAATGTTGTATTATTCACTATGAATACTTTATTATTCATATTGAATACTGTATTATTCATCATAAATAGTGAATGAGCGTTCACCTTTGTTATTCATATTGAATGTGGACACCCAAGGACGTGCATACATATTCATAATGAATATAACACATATATGACATTTCACGTAAAAAACGGTTAAAAAACTATATCAAGATGGATGTCATATCGAAGAGTACGAAATTCTCGTTTTTTTGATGTAATTTTTTTAATTAAAATATTATTATTTTTAAGATAATTTATTTTAAAATTTAAGGGGGTAAAAGTTTTTAATTAAAAAAGAAAATAAAATGTCAAATAAGGTAGGCACATGTTCAAATTTCCAATTTTGTCCCTAATGACTTCTTAATTAATCTTATTTTGTTTTAACCATTGATTAGTTTTTCAAATCTTGATCAATGGTTGTGACTTGTCCTCACGTGCACAATTGAAAATGAGTTTTCATTTGAACTCACCCCTATATATATATATAGAGAGAGAGAGGGGAAAGTTCAAATGAAAACTCAAATTCAATTGTAAACATGAGAACAAATCTCGTCCATTGATCGCAGCCATATTTAAGTCATTCCTAAAATTCAGCTTTAGGGGTATTTTCGTCAAATTAGAATCAGCGCCTTGAATTTTTATTTTCTTTTTTAATTAAAAAACTTTTACCCCTTAAATTTTAAAATAAATTATCTCAAAAATTACTAACATTTTAATCAAACAAATTACATCAAAAAAACGAGAATTTCGTGCTCTTCGATATGACATCCATCATGATATAGTTTTTTTTCGATTTAACCGTTTTTTACGTGAAATCGTGTATATGTGTTATATTCAGTCTGAATATAACACATATTCAGACTGAATATAACACATATTCAGTCTGAATATAACACATATTCAGACTGAATATAACACATAAAACCAATCGATAAACACGACCAATAATTGTGTGGTAAAACCTAATATGTGGTATATGATATCACGTGATGATCAAGTTCTTCAAATCGAGATGTAGCTGAAAAATATGAGGCTAGCGGTAGTTGAACAATAACCAAATCAAAAAAATTCATGCGATGTATTGATATGTATGTCACCAAGAAAACCAAAGATGGATAATAACAGCAACAATATTCGATGAACAACACAGATGGTTAAGGGAGAATGACCTTAGTATGCATGCGTGGCATGTATATGCAATGTGAAAGAATGCAGCAATAGATGTGAACAAAAGAAGACGTGAGTGATGAATATGTGTTATATTCAGTCTGAATATGTGTTATATTCAGACTGAATATAACACATATACACGATTTCACGTAAAAAACGGTTAAATCAAAAAAAAAACTATATCATGATGGATGTCATATCGAAGAGCACGAAATTCTCGCTTTTTTTATGTAATTTGTTTGATTAAAATGTTAGTAATTTTTGAGATAATTTATTTTAAAATTTAAGGGGGTAAAAAAAATTAATTAAAAAAGAAAATAAAAATTCAACAAAAATAGGCGCTGATTCTAATCTTTCCAATTTTACCTCTGCGCGCTAAATATTCACTAAGTCATGGACAGAGTTTTCAACTTATTTACAAAATTGTCACCGTGTTTTTTTGCCATTGATCTCTTCACTAGATTATTAATCAACGGTTGTGGTTTGTCCTCACGTTTACAATTGAATTTGAGTTTTCATTTGAACCCACCCCTATATATATATATATAGAGAGAGAGAGAGAGAGAGAGACTAATTTGCAACCCTCAAAAAGGTTGCAACCGTCATCCTAACCGTTGATCATATTAGATTAGTTTCTAATCTTAATTAATTGTTCCCACATTTTTCAAGGGTAATCTCGGTATTTGTTATTTGTTATTTATTATTTTTTAATTAATTTTTATATTGGGCGGTTTTTTTGAAGTTTCTTAAAATGATGCATCGGATATATATATATGGTAATGATAATCTCAATTAAAATTTTCAAAATATTGTTTCATTATCTTCTCCTACATTCATGGGTGCTCTTTGTGTATTTGATTTTTTTATTAATGATCGAAGGTATATTTGTACAAGATTAAGGTTTTCACAACTTTTTTTTTTGATTTTATTTTATTAATGATCGGAGGTATAATGCATACCTTCAACATAAGTGGGATCGGATGATTTCCCTTATCATCCATTGTCAACTCCTTCATTAGAACTTAACGACAATTGTTTTACAAATCATGATTGTAATCTGGTGTGAATTTTCATTAATCAATGTATTTAATTAAACCCAGTAATCCGGTGTGTATTTTCAAAAACTTTTCACTTGTGGCGATGATATAATTTATGTAATTGATAAAATCATTGCATGTAAACTGTTTTTTTTTTAATTTGATTTGTTGTTTTTTTTGCAACATAATGTTATCTCTGGTTTTGATTTTAGTGCCTACGTCAAAGTGATGCGAAATCCATGTGTCGTTTATTCATTTTAAAAATTTCTATAATTTGAATGCATAATCAGTGTACAACTATTTATATAATACGAATCATTAAGAATAATATTAGTGATTAAAGCTTTCTTACTACTTTCCACCAAAATCGGCCATGATGAACTCATGAAGACGTTTGAAGAGTTGACACTTGAAAGTCAAGACAACGTTGCACATATGGTGATCGAAGATGATCACCAAGTTTGACCGTCCTCCTCGTTTCACGTAAACCTTGTTCGTTACCGTCTACCGTGTGATCATGCTCAACAGCTTCATCTTCGAATGAAGATATCGGAATTGGTGAGAATGTGACGTCTTTCTTACCCTTAGCCTTTGATGATTCAGAATTCGCCGACTTAAGAGCTGACTGAAGACTTAGGCTCTTATTAGCACTGCTTGAACCTGTAACCTTCTTGTTGGGGCAAAATCCAAGGTCGAAATCAAGTGGGTTAAATGTATCGTCTCGTGTTTCTGACATTGAGAGAGACTTTCGTACCTCCGAGCGTTCAACTTCCAGCCTTATTGATTCGTCAACCGCAGCGATGAACTTCGGGCCGTCCCAACATTCGTCCAACGGGTAAGCTGTATCGTCCTGATCACTGAGTACCATCTGAAGTGATTTCTGTTCGATGTTAACGTTTCCTCGCCCACTCTCAGTATTAGATGATGATCCTGGATTGTCGTTGTGGTTCGATGGATTGCACCCAAATAGCTGCACTAATTCTTTTTTGTATTTAACAAACGATGAGTCTTCCGGAAACTTGCTGATTCCATCACATATCAATCTTTTTTGCGTCTTGTTTTGCATCTCGCACAAGTTTCAGCTTCATCTCGATTAACTCAAAGTATTTCTGTAAAAGCATGTTAAAAAATTTGGTGTATACTCTAACCCATTGATTAAAAAATCATGAATACACAATCAGATCCCCATTAGATCAACCTTCCAATCCCAGAAATCACATATTGCAATTTACACATGTTGTTTGACATACACCACCAATAATTATAATGGAAGAATACACATTTTAACAATCATGGTTCTGTATCCAATATTTTTAAACACAAAATTATCAGATTGCAAATAAATCATTTACTTTGAAATATGGTCTCGTGAATATAAAATCAAGAATACAGAATCATAGTCCCGTGGTTGGAATGTTTACATTCAGAATACAGAATACAGGATTCAATTAACACATTATCTTCAACATACGACGACATAAATTCAAAATCAAGATTTCACAATCAGATGCCCAATTTTTGTTGCTGTATTCACAAACAGATTTCCTAATCATGAATTCACAATCAGCTTGACAATCATCAGATCCAAAAAATACATTTTTAGATGGTGCTACTTATCATCATATTCTTTACATGATCCCTCAAATTTGGATCTAAATGAAGTACTTTACCAACGATGAATTGCATACGTTTTCAATCATTTACTGCATTTAAAATCATGATTTCAAGATTATAAATCATGATTGTAAATACGATTCACAAAATATCGAGGGTATATACACATAGCAGACTCATGATTCCAATATATGACTACATCCATCCCTGATTTTTGAACAGCGATTGCAGTTTGTTTGTAAAAAAACCCTTAATACATTTAAAAAAAAATCAAAGTCCAACAAAAATAAGTTAAAATATCTAAGGCGATTTGTTTACCTTCATCAGATGGGTAGCGAAGGGCGATCATCTGGTGAGAGAATGTCGATTATCATGTTATCTGGCTCATTCAAGTGATTAACTCCTTCTACATGATTGTCGACTGGAGGTGGCAGTTCTTCAATCCCATCATCGAAATCGATAATTATAGGGTCTGCTGCAGTGTTGCGAAACGAGAGAACGAGTATTTGAGCATGATTCTCTCGCTTTTTCTACCTCCTGATGAGATTTATCAACAAACATAGAAAACCCTAATCAGAACAGAAGAACAAATATTCGACCTGCAACCAAAACATTTTTTTAGAGATTGCAAAGAAACCTCTGAATCTGTCACCCATTGTCGACTTGAATGAGGTTGCATAAACGGTTCTCCAAGAGTTTTGTTCGGAAACTGAATCGCATTGATGGAGAGAAATTTGGGATTTTCCATCGTACTTAGAGGTGTTTGGGAGTGTGTTTTAAATCTGCTTAATGACTTATTGACTTTTCAAAAAGTCAATAAGTTAAAAAGCTTGTTTGGCAAATGTAAAAGGACTTTTAAAACAGCTTTTTGTTTTGCCTGGAAACGTGATTTTAGAGAAGTCACACTTTCCTGACTTATTGACTTATTGGTCATTTTACATGTATAAGCTAAGTCAAACATTTTTTAAAAAATAACTTATTGACTTTTTCTATCTCAAAAGCTAATCCAAACACTTTTTTAAAAACTCCTTTTTCCAAAAGCAATAAGTCAATAAGCACTTTTGGCCAAAAGCACTTTTGGACTAAAAAAACACTCCCAAACACCCTCTTAATCTTCGTTTCCATCAATAACAAGATTCTTGAAAATCATGAGTGGACCAAATTACCCTTTAGTGCCTTTAAAATGGAAGGTTAAATAATTAAAATTTTGAATTTTAATTAAAAAGGTAGGAATTAATCTTAGCCCTTCAATTGTAATCAATGGTGAGATCATGGGTTTTACTGGTTTCAACCTTTTTTAACGGTTTCAAAATATATCATCCCTATATATATATATAGTTAACATTATAATCAAAACTAAAACTTATTAGAAACAATATAGCGGTATGTATAAAAACTGATAGAAACATATATAAAAAATTAAAATAGAATAACAAAATATATAAAATTAGAAAGAATAACTTACTACAATCATTAATATACGATTATTTCAATATCATTTTTTTAATTTCAATTGAAATCAAACTTTGTAAATTGAAATTATAATCGATATAATACCTTTCATTTTACATGATATGCCTAAAACCTTTTTTTCAAGATTCTTTACCAATAAACTAATGAAAAAACAATCTCAAGTAGATCAAAAATTTGAACAGGAAAAAATTAACAATTCAACAGTACTTGCCTATAATCGAAGTGTTAACAATACCTGCGACTGTTGTTACTCTTCGTCCGACCATAGTTTGGGAAGGGGGCTTAGGAGGGTTACAAATTAGTACATTACAACAAACGTAAACAATTGACCAAAATGTACCACAATTATATAGAGCCAGGTAGCATTGGTCATTCTTGTAAATAAGACATTTTGGTGTGTGTGTGTACTGTGTAGTGTGAGGTTAAATCCCTAAAACCCTTCATTTCCTTATTTAGTATTGTGCGGCTAGGGTAAAGAAACCTGTGTGAAGCAACATTTCAATTTTTGGGAAGGAAAGCTTGGATTTGGGAGCTAAGGTTTGAAGAATCATTAACCTTTTCAAGGTAATCTTCTCCTCTTTCATATCTTCATTTAATCAGGAATGTTGGGAGTTGTGTGGATTTAGTAACTATAGTATTTCACAAAAGAGAGATGGTGGGCTCTGTAAGTTTTTCCTAACTAAATCAGTGTGGAAAATCGGATGAAGTAACTTGCTAAATTGTTTAGAAATGATGTCTTCTTGATTGTTTTGGCTTAACACCAAGTATAGAGTCGTGTGGTGTAATCGATGGAGGTTTTCAAAGTGGAAGCGTTCGATAGAAAACCCCAGTTGTCCGGAACGCGCCCAATCCGGAAACTTTTGGGAATCTGGAAGGGGATACCGGAAGTCGGGGTAAATAATTTAGAAACAAGTGAATATCTGCTAAGCACGATACCAAAACCAAAATAAAACTGACATTTTACAATTTACATAAACAAATTGATATCACCGAGCAAAAACTGTCACTTAACAAAATTATTCAAAAAAAGGACTCATTTCAAACACCAAACATCACCAAAACTTGAAGACAAACTAAACATAAAACTTTCAATCGTCATTCTTGGTTTTTCCTACAAAAAAATCGAAAGCACCATCCGAATCTCTTGAGGTCAAATTTCAGATTGCATCATAAAGTTACATTTAAAATAACACCAAAATCGAAACCACCAAATGACCAATTCCCCCCACTATGTCGTTTAGGCATCGGTTATAGGGTACTCAAACACGACATCTTTGCCACAAAGCTTCCTGTAAACACCAGCATAAGTCTCCAGCTTGTACTCTGTGTCGTTTCTTGCCTTCGGGTCCAAGTAAATCTGCAACAAAAGCATACCAAAATGTATAAATCAGATGTGAAATCGCCTTTACAAAATGAAATTGGGTTGCACAAAATTTAAATTACATTTTGTTCCATAAGGTTTTCAAATTGAGATTTACATCCCCATTTTGTCCGTATGATTTGAATTTTATTCCTATGGTTTACAATTCATTTCTATTTTAGTCCTTCGTGCTTAAAACTAAAAGTAGTGTTTTTAGCCTCAGAGACGAAAATGGAAAGGAATTGCAACCATAGGAACGAAAACCAAAACTTCAAAACCACAGGGACGAAATCCACAATTTTTAGCAAACCACAAGGACGAAAAACATAATTTACTCTTAAATAAATTTACCTTGATGATTTTGGAGCCATCAACTCTGTATCTGATGCGTTTTCCTACAATCTCAGCAGGGTGCACAATATCCTCAAGCATAGCATCATGGACAGCAGTTAGAGTACGAGAACGAGGTCTCTGGGCGGCTGAACCTTTCTTTGGTGGCGGCACCATCCTTCTGGTTGCAATCAGCACCACATCCTGTCAACAAGAGCCAAAATTTGTAACGAGAAAGAAATGCAACTTGATTAAACTCACGGAACAAAATAGTTACCTTTCCACTAAACTTCTTCTCGAGCTCTCTCACAAGCTTAAGATGAATCTTGCGGAAAGCTTTCCTTAATCTGTAAGGAACATGAATCACTACAGCCTTACGATTTCCAGATATATCAATTTGCCTGCAAAAGGGACACAAGACCATTGTCATAATATGTGGTAAAAATAACATCTATTAAAATGAAATAAGCACACTTACGCAGCACTGTTAATGTAGAGGTCCTTCAAGTCACTCTTAAGGTCTTGGTTTGCGTTCTCCAGGTCAAACAATGCCTACATAGACAGCTTTTTATGGTCAGGAAACATGATAAAACTCAACCGCAAAAATATGAAAAAAGATTGTGACAAAAAAATGAAATACAGCTTACCTGAGCAACAGATTCTTCAAATTCGGTGGGTTCAACATCCTTGTCCTTCTGGATCTTCTTCTTTGAGGTATACATTTTAAGAGATCTGACTAATTAACGACAAATAAATTATATGATAACATAACATTAATGTTAGTGTAAAATGGGCATGTAAACAAAATGGTTCTGGAATGTTTTAAAAGAATTTTGGGAAATTTTGAGTACATTATGGTTGACCATTGTTGTCTGTTGTAGTTGTATACTTTTATTTCATTATAGTTGATCTGTATTGTTAACTGTGTGTTGGCTGGTGTGTACCTCTATAATCTCTTTTACTAACAAAATTGTTATCCAGAATGCATGCTTATGTAACATTCTCAAAATGATATGTATAGCGCAAACAAAGCAAAAATGTATTTAAACTTAGTTTTACACCGTTTAACCAAAAACCAAATGCCCAATCAAATTAAACAGTACAGCAAGAAAGAAATTTGGAGAACCAATAGATATAGACTGCTTCCGTTTGGCACACCAGATTCTTTTATGAAAATATATGCTTTTTAAAAAAACATTTTAATCCAAAAAAAAGTTAAAAATATGTTTCCAATTACATACAAGTATACAGTGTGAAGCACCTAAACTTGTGATCGAAATACTAGATCAAGATAGTGTACAAGTTAAAATTAACATACAAATTCACCACAACAGCATTGCAAATGCTAGAAAACTAAGTCAATGGCCACAATTAACCAACAATAATCTATATTATATAAGAAAAGATTCGGCCAAAATCAGATGTGGTCCAACATCCAACACGCGGTTAACAACAAATACAAATAAACTCCACATCAAATATAATGAAGTCAAGGTATACAACTACAATAAAAAACAATGACCGACCAGAATTAACTCAAAATTTCCCAAAAGTTCTTTATAACCTATTTAAATGCATGTTAGGAATGCATAATTATGTAGCATTCTCGAACCTATGTGTATAGGTCAACAACGCCACAATACAGATTAAATTTAGTTCTACAACATCCAAACTAAAACTAAATGCCCAATGATACAGCAAGAAGTAAAAAAAACAAGGACTATAAAAGACGAATAGAATTAATTGGCCGTCTGGGCTTATCATTTTGGACAGTGGAATTAGATTGGCCGAGGTGTGTATCTAAGATGGAATGTAATCACCGAAGATGGACTGGAACAGAAAAGTGCCGCAGGCACTAACTTTCAGGAAAATTGCAGGCCAAAACTTGTGGGAGGCTACTTTTTACTTGATTGACTATGGATTATATTTTAAAGGTCCATACGTAATATAGCCTACTTGTGCAAAATAGTGGGATGTTAATTTTGGTTATATGGTTAGTTATCAATTTTAAAGGTTAGTATGATAGACCACTTTTGGTTGTTTACCCGAACATTGTCAGACAATTAGTGTTCATGATCGGTATGCTGATCTTCTTCATTTAACATCTTTTTCCTTAAATTTAAAAAAAACTAGGGGTTTCATCCCCTTTTTCAGAGAAAAAGAAAGCCAGTGGAAATGGACTTAAAAAAACAATATGTTTCTATCTGGCCTTCTAATGGATAACTTCTGTCAATAAATTTATGTTAAAACAAGTAACGGAACATCGTTTCCTCCAACATCAAAAACACGTTATTGTTACAAGGACAAATTTCACAGCATTATGTAGTACTAATACCTTTAGTATCGGTGCAATAATTTAGTTTATAATGATTAGAAAGTCTTAAATAAATTATCAGTCTGTGATAAATGATTCTAACTCAATCTCATCAAATTGCAACAATTCCATTTGGCAGGCTATTTGATTCATCTATAAAAAATTGTTTTTTACAAATAAATACTTTGTGGAACAAAATTTTGATCCAAAGAATATTCAACATATACAACGTAAAGCACCCAAACTTGTGGGATCGATAAACTGTACAAGTTAAAATTGAACATACGATTTCACCATAAAATTTCAACCAGCATTGCAGATGCAAGAAAATTAAGTCAAAAACAACTGCATATATCCTACAATAAACCATATAGAATAAAAGATTTCCATCGAAATCAGAGGCAATCCAACAGCCAGCACGCAGTTAACACCAAAGAACAACTCAAATCCACATCGCGTATAATGAAATCGATTTATACAACTATAAAACACTGACAATTGCCAGCCATAAATAGCTCAAAATTTCTCTAGAATACATTACATTAAACAACAGAAGAAGAAAATACTTTGCAAGGAAGCACAGACGGTATGTAGTTTTAAGAAGATAGAGGGAAGATCATGTACCTACAATGGAAATTTCCGGTAGCTTGGATGTAGCTCTGATGCAAGGAGTCGGCTGAGAGGAAGTGAAAACTGAAAACCCTAACTCTGCTATGAGGTTATTTCACCTTAGGTCTACTTTGGGTTGGGCTTTAAAATAGTTTGCATCAGCCCAATAGTCGACTCTGGGTTGATTATTTTTCTAAGCCTATAATTTCTGGGTTGCGTCCGAACTGAATTTCAGATTTGTTTATCGAACGTTTTTTTTAGGGTGAATCCTGGGCAGATGGGATATTCCGTCATATCCCCAAGGCCTTAACCACTACGCCACAACGCTTGTGGTTATTGTTCATCGAACGTTTATTGGGTAAGCGTCTACAAGCAACAGTCACAATTCCCACTTACTTTATCGGTGGCAATTCTTTTTGACTCTCAAACTGGATTATTGGTAAGTGTTTTTTACCCTCAGGTAAGAATCTTTTCTCTCACTTACCGAGTAAGGGGCCGTTTACTAAATGTTTATCGGGTAAGCGATTACCAAAATTACTTTCCTTATCGTTTGAGCATGACATCGATTAAGAATCTTACCCATTAAGAGGCATATGAAGTAACGAGAGTCTAAAGAGCCGTTTACCAAACATTTACCCGGGTAAGCGCTTACCAAGTCACATTACCTATCGGATTGATAAGGCAAGAACCAAAAATCTTACCCGGTAAAAGCGAATGAAAGGAGCAAGAGTCTTACCCCGGTAAGTGATGACGACGACTCTTACCACGTTTAGCGCTTACCGGGTGAATTGTTGCATACAAAATTGATTTGGTGGACTAAAATCTTACCCGGTAAGTAAGTGATAGTGTTAAATTTGACTGGTAAGCGCTTACCCGGGTAAGCATTTGATAAACGGCCCCTAAGTGAGGAACTTACCGGGTAAGAATTTATCTAGTCTAAAACACTTACGAACAAATATATTTTGATGACCGAAAATGTTATATGATAAGGTGAGTAAAGGTAATTTCGCTTGCCAGTAAGTGCTTGATAAACTACCCCAAAGATTTTTGGTTTTTCTATGCCCTTACTAGGTAAGATCATTGGTTCTTGTCATGGTCGATCAATAAGATAAGTGACAGTCGGTAAATGCTTACCTGGTAAAAGTTTGGTCAACTACGCCTTAATTTGAGTATATTATACTTTGGTCCTTGTGTTTTAGTATTTGTCGTGTATAGGTTACATACATCGTTCATGTGGTATTTATTTGTTATAACCAAGGTCCATCTTTCTAACACCGTCCTTTTTGGCTCCGTTAACTCACAACCATGCCTCTCATATCAGAGGCAGTTTCGTCATTTCACCCCTTTCTCTAACTTTCTAATTGTTTTTTAGTTTTCACTTTTTATGAAAAGCAAAAGGCAAAATCATGAACATCGACCATGAATACAAAGAATAACTCTAAAAACTTACAATTATGTAAATTCATTGGAAAAAAAATTGTAATACAAAACTCATATAAATCAAGAATCTAAAGCTAAGTTAAATGTAAAACAACTAAAACCCCACATCTCAATCATATGATTATAAGACGGAAAAAGAAGCATACTCGATTTCATTTAAAACCCATAGCATTCACCAAAGCTTTTGTAAATATGTTTTTTTTTATTTTAATTAATGTAACAAATGTTGGATTCATTATATTTGGTACTTGTTTTACTCTACATGGTATATCGACTGATTTCGATGTGAAATTTTTCACCTAATCAAAAATTATAATATAATTTTGAGTAAATTACATAAATCGTCCCTGATGTTTGGTCACTTTTTGGATATAGTCCCTATTTCCAAAAAATTACACTGAGCGTCCCTAAGGTTTGACAAACCGCACGGAATTGGTCCCTCCCTCTAACGCCGTTTCTTTTTCAGCCGTTAAGTTGATCACGTGAGTGGCATGTGAGGGGTAAAATAGTCATTTTACTGTTCATAATCTCCTAAAAGTGACCACCACCACCACCACCACCACCAACCCATCACCACCATCACCACCATCACCACCATCACCCCATCACCACCACCATCATCAACCCATCACCACCACCACCACCACCATCAACCCATCACCACCACCACCATCATCAACCCATCACCACCACCACGAACATCATCAACCCATCACCACCACCACCATCAACCTATCACCACCACCACCACCACCACCATCATCATTTTCCGGCTAAACTCGTTTTTTCGGCTAAACTCGTTTTTCCGGCGAGCTCTTCCAACACACCGTACTTAATAAAATATTGATGGAAATCCATTATGGATGTTGTTTCTCGATCAAAATATCAAAATAAATCAATTTGAGATGAAATTTATGCAGAAATCCGGTGAAGATGTTGATTTCCGACGAAGTCCGGTTTTTCGGCGAGTGCTCCGGCGATGCTGAAACATGCAGATTTCTCAACCAAAATCGAAACTGAAAATTTCTTTCTTTTCCAAATGCAAAAACAAGAAGGTTTGGAATGGTTTTATGAATTAAAACACATCCAAATGTCAAAACCAATTAAACTTTTCTTTCTGTCTGTGTGTATGTATATGTATGTATATATATATTTCTTTCTGTGTGTATGTATATGTATATATATATATTGTATCTGTGTGTGTATATATAAAGAAAGAGAGAAGAAAGAAATGTGATGGTTGTGGGTTGACGATGGTGGTGATGGGTTGATGGTGGTGGTGATGGGTTGATGGTGGTGGTGGTGGTGATGGGTTGATGATGGTGGTGGTGGTGATGGGTTGATGATGATGGTGGTGGTGGTCACTTTTAGGAGATGATGAACAGTAAAATGACTATTTTACCCTTCACATGCCACTCACGTGATCAACTTAACGGCTGAAAAAGAAACGGCGTTAGAGGGAGGGACCAATTCCGTGCGGTTTGTCAAACCTTAGGGACGCTCAGTGTATTTTTTTGGAAATAGGGACTATATCCAAAAAGTGACCAAACATCAGGGACGATTTATGTAATTTACTCTATAATTTTATAATTGGACATTTATAGCTACAATATTTATAGATTACTGATCAAAAATAATAAAAATTATATAGAATTAAATATTTGTTACACCAATTGGAAAAAAATATAGTAAAATACTATATCTCTTCTTAACATATAATTTTAATACTTTTTCATTGACGAAAATAGATGAGTAAACTCTAGTATTTTACCTTTTCTATAAAGTTTTAGAGATTTTTTTAAATACTAGTAGGGTACCCACGCAATGCGGCGGGATGTGAAAGTTTTATCGAGATAAATTCAATTTTCACATGATTATGTTTAAAGCTAAACAGGATCTTTTTTTTCAGATTTTCTTATTTACACCCTCTTTCCAATAATAGAGTCTGGTCTGTTTTTTTTCTTTGTCGGAGTGATACTCCTATCTTAAATTAACATTAAGGTAAGTTCGATTATAGATTTGGATGAGCATCATTTCATTATTTTATATGTAATCGCATGTAAACTTTTCTTGTTAAAAGTTTGATCATAGTAGTTGTGTTCATCTATTAGATCTAAACCATCTTAAAACATCATGCTAATTTTCTCCAAATGTTTCCTAAAGTTTAAATAGTCATAACAGAGCAACAAGCATGCACCACAATATGTTGCAAATAAAGCCAAATATCGTTCATTCGTACATAATGCAAATAATTGTTAATACGCAAGATTTACAATTCCAAGAAAGAATGAAAAAGGAAGAGTTTTGGAGTAACATGAAGCATTAAGACACACTAACATATTGTTCAATCCATGAAGCAACCATGTAATGCACTGTGATGCATAAAGTCAATCCATGAATAACTTCAATAAATTTTGACCGGAGGATTGTTGAGATCCCAAAAGTATATTGATTTGCCTGCTGTTGCTTATGAGTGATCAAAAGAACTAATAAGATCTTGAGAGGCAACATTATATTTTGGTAAAGAACAGAAACTAAGCTACCAAAACTCGAAATCATACCTGAAATTTGAGAAAGCGAGAATGGAGAGAGGTTAACTTGCAACTCTAAACACTTCTGTAACTCAGAGTTCTATGACCAAATTGAGTATCTCAATAAACGTCCTAGGAGAAGCATGAAATCTGTAACCGAAGTTGTTGCCATGAAATGAATGCAACAAAGAATCATATTCATAGCTCTCATCGTACCCCTTCCCCATGTGCATTGCCAACACCTGTCAATTTATATATTTTTGCTTTTATGTAGTTATTATTGTAAGCAGGGTGGTAATACAACACCTCTTATTGAAGAAATAGCAAGACATCATTTAGGTTTTTTTAAAAACATTCATTGTTTATTCAGCTTTATTTCCAGACAGGACCTTGTAAATCATTTAGTAGAAAATAAGAATAAGAAAGTCATTCAAACATGGAGGTACATGATGGGTATCTTAATGTGTGATCATATTTATGGTGGAAATTAAGAAGATAGACCTTGTACCACCTAACCTTTATTAACCAACCGAAGAAACAACTACTCATGATACATCCACCTTAGAAAAAACATAATTTCCAAATTGAAAAGTGTTGCTTTGATTTGGAGCTACAGCATCAGTAAAAATTGTGCATACATATGTCTAAAGTTCATACTCTTTATTTTTTGTCAGAATTTGGTATGCATCAATGAACCTTATTTTTTAGGCAGAATTTGGAATGCATCAAGGACTATTGGATTCTAAGCATGATGCCCACATAAAAGAGCCATTACATTTTCATAGAACTGAGAGAATGTCCACGAGATGGTTATGCAAGTCCTTCATAGTACATACCATACCAGATTAATAGCATGGTGTTCGTTTAAAATATAGATAAAGTAATATAGTTTTTTATCGATATCTATCAATATTGTGACACTTAGGGGCCGTTTACCAAACGCTTATTCGGGTAAGCGCTTACCGAGTCACATTACCTTATCGGATGAATATCGCAAGGACCAATAATCTTATCGGGTAAGTGATGACGTAGACTCTTACCATGGTTAGCGTTTACCAAAAATTTGTTGCATACGACACCGTTTTGGTGGACTAAAATCTTACTCGGTAAGTAGGTGATAGTTTTGAGTTCTACCGGTAAATGCTTACTCGGGTAAGTGTTTGGTAAACAACCCGTTAATGTTTCATAAAAGAACTTGTGACAACCAAAAAAGACTTGCATGGATGGAAGTGATATGATGACGCACCATTGTAAATAGAAGAAATCCACATTCAAATAAGAGCCTCTGCATATAAAAAATAATTTTAATAGCAATACTTGACTATGCATAAAACAAAACTTGTTGGAAGAAAGTGAAACGCACAAGAGTAAGTGGCATACCAGTGATCTTGTGATTAGTGGACATCCTATAAGTTTATTCATAGTTCACATTATGTTGTAGTTTAGAAGGGTTCAGATCCCTGGAATGTGGCATAGATGGGAAGAAGTGGAACCCTATTTTCTGAGACACTTACATGTATAGTTCAAATGCATTCTATCATCTGATTTCTATGAATTGGTTATTTGTCTTCCATGAGTCTAATAAGAGTCAATTCATGATCTTCTAGTTGTGATTTGGTAGCATAATATTAAAAGACAAAGCAACACGCATCATAAAGTCATTGCTTGAACACAGTGCTTCAGTGAAGATATTTTCATGAGCAGAGTCATGAACAACTGAAATGTTGTGTTACCCAAGATATCAAGCATGGATTGTTGGTAAGAATACCTTTGGATTCATTCACGAAAATATATCTATTCAGCCCTGGATCAATTGAAACAATGGTTGGCCATCCTAATATATGTGATTTGAACACACTTACATACCTGTATCAAGAACCATATGAGAGGTTTTGAAGAAAAAAAATACTGTTGTGCCATTTCAAAAAAGTTTTCCCTAAACAACTTAGATATCAAACAAAAGAGTCCATTTTAAATATACTATTAACTACTCCAGTAGAGATTCAAACCGATTTCCATAACCATTTTCAAAGTATGGGAACAAATATCTATCAATAGTCTATCTCCAATCGTTCAGCCATACATGAGTATTTCTTTACGGATTAATCGTTGTCATTAATGCTTAAGTCAATGTACTTGAATAAACATTGAAATGAGTTAAATGAAGATATATACCCAAACTTCAGATCAGATAGAAGCAATCTAGACTTGTTTGTAACATAAAGCTCTTCCTCAAATGTTCCCTACAAAGAAAACAATCATAGGTCCTGAATGCACATCTACAATGTTTGACTTCAGAATGAAGCCCATAAAACGATGTTGATCATCAAGCCTTGACAAAAATCCAAAAAGTACAGAAGCTTACATTGAATTGAGAATAAACCACCGAGAATGAAAAACCTGCCGAAAAAGTATAGAATGTTATTGTAACCCACTTTTCAATTAGAACACTCGTTAAGAAATCGATTACAGAAATCATTTTAATGAAACTTTGAAATAAACCCCATGGAAATATGCATACATTGGAGGTAAACATTAACAACACAAAAAGTACATAAATGGTCAGGGAACACGGATTCCCACCCATAAGGTCTCAAAAGCCGTACCTTCAACCAAAAACCTTGGCTTCGGCCCGACTGGTTGCCTCTTTGTACCGACCACCTGCCCCTTCGCCTTTGGTTTATGCCTTCAGGTGATCGTTCTTTTTAACTCTCTGTTTGAACTCTTTAGTGCACCTGGAGGGCATCAAATGCTCAATTCGTTGATTCTATTGTCAACCTGTATTAACGTACATACATTTTTTCATTCGTCATATTAGATCAAACGTACGACCTTTGTCAAAAGAAAATAACCGTCTTCGAGATTAGGGATCAGGAACACAATAACAGGTTGTGGTGGTCAATTAACAATGCAACCCATAGTCAAAACCTGCTAAATGAGGAAAACAAAGGACATATGTTTGCTAAGTGAACAAAAAGGTTGGTCATGGCAATCAATCAGCGTATCATAAAGAATTACCAAGTGATATATTCAACTTAAAATACAGAGAACTAAGAGATTGATAGATGACTACAATTTTTTAGCTACAATTGCGTTTGACTAAAAGATGACAACTTTTTTTTGAAATGTCGACAGATTGATAGATTTGAGAGGGTTAGATTTGGATTCTAGGGTTTTGATTGTTACCTTCAGTTAACACAAAACGTATAGAATATGAAGGAGAGAGTCAAACAATCAGAGCAGATGATAACTCTTATATTCTCCATTTTCTCAGCAGGGAGGAGCGTTGGACAATGATGGATAGGCAGTAAGGATGTCAGAGAGAGGACGGAAGCAATGATGGGTTCAATTGTTTGAGAGGGGGTTCTTGAACAAAACCCTAAATCGACATCCTTGTGGCTCAAGAACGTGGATCGCCTCTTTGATTCGATCAGGTTTGAGAGGGGGTTATGCAAGCACCAGGTTTGAAATTGAAAAGAATGAACGGGATGGATGCAATCACCAGGTTTGAAATTGAAAAGAATGAGCGGGATCGATGCCTTGGGAGAAGGGATCGACGTCTTGGAGTATAAAAGTGTGTGTGGGGTGTGACTGGTTTTAAGACTTTTATGCATAGAAAAGGAGTACCATGTGCTTTACAAATTGTTTTTAAGACTTTATGCATAAAGTAGCAGTACTATATGCTTTACAAATTGTTTTTAAGACTTTTGGCTTACATGCTTTATAAGATAGTATAGATATAGATGAGTAAACTCTAATATTGGTCCCTGTGGTTTATCGAAATCTTTGAAAGTAGTCCATGTGGTTTAGTAAGTCTAGAAGTTGTCCCCGTAGTTCTCATTTTGCTCTGAAAGTGTTCCCCCATCACTAACTCAGTTAACTCTCTCCTACTTACTTTAACTTTCTTCTAACTCAGTTAACTTTCTCCATTAGAACAAAAAGCATTTCAGTCTTATTATTATTTTCACAATTTTCTATTAAAAAACTAATAAAAAATTTAATTATATATTAAACACACACACACACATATTATATATATATATATATTATTAAAAACTAAAAGTATATTATCTAATTTATATTTATATATATTAATATATAGAACGATAATCAAATGAGAACCTAAAATAGGTTGAGAACCGTGAAAACCAATTTAAGCCGTTAATTGATTTTAATCTATGTACATTATTATAGGCAAAAATATGTTGAGAACCATGAGAACCTATGCATGAATTTTTATGTTTTTAAAATCATACGATCAAAACCAAATGACGGCTTAGATCGGCTCTCACGGTTCTCAGCCTATTTTTGGTTCTCACATGATTTAACCCCTATATATGTATATATATTAAAAAAATATAATAATATTTTAATAATATATATAATTAATATTTTATTTTCTTAATCGACCTCGTCAACACTTTTATATTAAAAATATATAAATAATATATACTTATTAAAATTATATAATTAATAAATTTTATTTTTAAATTTAAACATGAAACATCAAATTTATTAATTATATAATATTTTTAGTATATATTATGTATATATTTTTAAAATGAAAGTATTGAATTAATCCATTAAGAAAATAAAATATTAAGTATATATATAAAAATATTTTAAAAAATTATAATATTTTTTAATATATATATATATATGTATGTATATATTAATATATATAAATATGAATTAGATAATATATTTTTATTTTTTTAGTAATATTTTTATATATGTATAATATATAAATTAAATTTTTATTACTTTTTTAAAAGAAAATTGTAAAAATAGTAGTAAGACTGAAATGCACTCTATTCTAACGGAGAAAGTTAACTGAGTTAGAAGAAAGTTAAAGCAATTAGGAGAAAGTTAACAGAATTAGTGATGTGAGACCATTTTTAGAGCAAAATGAGAATCACAGAGACAATTTCTAGACTTACTAAACCACAGGAACCAAAATTAGAGTTTACTCTATATAGATTTTCACTTTATCTTTCTTTTGTTCTCTATTTTAACATACCATTTAGCATAATTATTAGAGAAACAATCTGCTTGGAAATGATATAAGCAACTGGAGTTGTATTTTATTAGCTTACATAAAATGCAAAGAGAGGGAACATATAAAACCATAAACTTTGGTATTACCATCTAATCAAATGTTATCAAACCACATGTTTTCCTTCTTATCTATGGAATTAACCATTATAACAATATGTAAATTTCAAAATGAATTGTATAAAAAGAATAAACGATATAACTCTTATTTTATAAGTATTGTACGTCGTGTATAATTATCGCACCATGTACGCGCCATATTCCTATCACAAGACATAACGACACAAACCTGATCTCTATCCCAAAAGTATACCGGTTGTTTCCTCATTTCTTGATCAACCAACGTAACGAAAATACAAAGAGCAATGTGTTGGATTCGTGCATCGTGATCATCTCACGGGTTCATGAGCACCTTGTTGTTCACTCCGGCTCTATACAAGTGCAACGTTGATTCCGTAGTTACACGGACCTCTGTCTCCGCTGGTGCAAATAACGCGCTTCCTTCAGACACTCTATCTTCAGATGATAATGTGTGCATTGACCCTTCTCCTGATATAACTACGAATATGGATGGGCCCGGAAGTGCAGGAAAAACAACTGTCGCTCCTTCGTCGAGCATACAACGGTCAACCTCGAATTCCTCGAAAGGCGGGGTGTATCTTCTCGTATACGGGTTCAAAGGAACCCCTTTCAAGATTTCCGGTAACCCCTGGTACATCAAAACCATAACAAGGGAATGAATACAGAGAAATTTACATAAATAGCCATATTGGGTTAACTTTTTAAAAGTTAACCATCAAAATTATTTTTCTTCAAAAATGTCCAGAATCCAACAAATCTCACACCGCGAGTCATCGTTTTCTTGCGGTGTCAGATTTTTCGTGACAAAATCGGACTTTTTCTGACAAAAATAACGACTTCTAGGAAAACCGCAAGCTGCGTTTGACTTGGGGGATGCAAAAGGTTTTTTCCCCATAATTTGTGACAAAAAGTCTGACACTGCAAGGAAAATGTGGCTTTATTTCGGACATTTTTAAAAGAAAAAATTTGGTGGCTAAATTTTAAAAAAGTTAACCTAATTAATATGGCTATTAATGTAAATTTCTCAATGAATACATCAAAAACACGGAAACAAATGTTCTACTCTTTAGTGGGATATACCGGGCTCGTATGTTTTTTTTTGGTTTATCGGTTGATGAAGAAATGAACAAGTGATGCATATAAAAATGGGGTTCAAAATAGTACAAATTCTCGAAATCTCACCTTACCTGCTTATATGTGAGCATGGAACAAAGGGTTTCTACATCGATGTACTTTGGAGTGAGGCCAGCACGCACAACGTTATCTGAAGCGGCCATGCACTCGACACACTCACCGTTCAGATACGCGTGAGGTTCGTTTGCTCCTATATACAAAGCGTCACCGGGATTCAGCTTCACGTGATTGAGGAGGACAGCCGCTAACACCCCAACGTCATCTGGGTACTGCCTCTCGAGCTTCAACACTAGTTCTTCCTTATCAGTTAACTGCCTTGTCTGAATAATTTTTTTTTAAAAATTTGAAAACCTTAAGTCATCCCAACAATAGCAATTCATCAATAGTAGTTACCGTGAGAAGGGTAAGAAGGGATCTTCACCCTTGGATCAGATCAATTGAAAATACCCTTTCAAGCTAATTCATGGGTTATTTTGGGACTTAATCTTAACCATTAGATCAAAACTAATTAAAACAGATTTAGACAAAGAATTGTACCTTCTTTTCGCTATTTAGACGAGTAATCAGTTTGGATAGTGATTTGGAAATGACCTTCTTGTCTACTGACATGAGTTTAGTGAATATTGACCGAAGAACCCGCCCTTCTTTGACCTCCCCGTTATGCTTGCCGACAGTTAAGACTTGGTCAACACATGCAATGCCGACCACTTCCTTAATCTCGGGAACATGTTCAAGCACGACATCAAGTTCCTAGAATAAACAAGAAACTTCTTTGAGTAATCTTTAATCACGTCATACATAAACCAAACAAACCTAGTATATCCCACGAGACAAAGAGGTTGTTTCCCAGAATACCCCTGATTTGCATAGTGGAACTCAAAGACCATTTGTACTGTAGTGATGTGGTCCAATTGTGCATATAAATCAAGATATTTCATGGTTATTCACCAGTGCTAAAGATAGAAACACCAGCATGACAAATAGTAGACTCAAAAGTAATCCACTACATAACATTCCACAAAAAGAAAGTGAGGAAAAGATAAATTCTGAGTACAAGCATGTGTTACTGACAGTAAAAGATCATAACTGCAAAGCCATCATGGACTCTTATAATTGAATGTACCCCATGAATATGGTAAAAAAGACAAAATGGTACCCCTCAAAATGAACAAATACGATCACCATACAGCACATAGGAAAGAAAATTATGAGCAAGTAAATATAGAAATACAACCATTCAGACAAATGGCCAAAAGTAGAATGACATTCATCTAAAGAACTATTTATGGTAAATAATTAAAGAATGTTTATGTTGATAAACCTGAAAAGAAGATCTCTTAAAGCATCTCCAATTGATTCCTAAAATTTCTCTAAAATGAAAATCCAAAGTCAAAATATTCAAAAAAAAATTTACATCCATTTTCAATAGATTCTCCAAAATTTCTCTAAAATGGAGATCCATAAGTCAAAATCTTCCAATAAAAAAAATTACATCCATCCTCAACAGATTCCTCATTTTGGAGATAAATCATTGATTATATTATTAAAATATTCTATATATTTAATAAAATATTATTTCTCTCACCTAAACATTTCATTTCAAAAATTCTCAGTGGTGGGATATAATTAAAAATTATTTAAATATCTTGGTAATCACTTTTTGGGATATCTCCAAATTTAGAGAAAATTAACTCTCTCCTATTTTTCTCCATTTTGGAAAAAAGTTTTGGAGAAGCTGTTGGAGCAAAAAATTGCTCAAAATCTCCATTTTGGAGAAGCTGTTGGAGATGCTCTTAGATGAGCCAAAAGCTAGGATAAAGAAAACAGTAATACTATCGGCTGATTTGTAATGCATTCCTAAATAATTAAACGAATAAATATAAACTGGAACAAACTTAGACTAATATACGCTTACCTCATAACTAATAAACCCGCATAATGCCTCAAATTCTGTCAATGCCAACGCCATTTCGGGCTTGTGATTTGCATCTTTATATACGTCCGGTTGCAACTTATGAAGTTGCCCTGCCAAGTCCTTGTCAGGATGGGCTTGTATTGACAATGACCGTCCAACGGAAAGCACCTGAGACACAAACACTCGTATTAGTTATAAAGAACAAATTGAAGTGAAATTAGATTTGCATAAAGCTATATTCATTAAACATTTATATGAAGCTTGCTTGTGAATTTTAATTTGATTATGATACATCGCCGCCGTTATTGAACTCATAAATGACATCCGGTTCAACTTGGTAAAAAGTATTGTATATGTGTCAACTAACGACGTAATTAATAATCACAGATTATTTGAAGCCCGAAACCAGTTTGTACCATTTTTAGTAAAAGAGGGTCCAAAAAAGCAAGGTTCACGTTCGATTATTGAGCCCGTTTAGGACCGCTTTTAGCTCGGTTAGGGAATGGTCAAAGCCTGATCAACGACCGATTTGGAGGTATTTTTATTAAAACACTGTTGTAATAGTAGGAAGATATAACCATTTATTTTCACAGATCATCAACATGAGCGAGGAAGGTTCATTTAGGAATATTAAATATTTTAGGAACCCATGAACACCCTTTTTGCGATTATTTATGATCAATAACGTGGTGAAATATTCATGACTCACAAAATAGATGGTTCTTGGGTTCCTAAAATATTTAATGCTCCTAAATGAATCCAGAAAAAAAAAATGATAAGTAATTTGCACTATAAAATCATTATATAAACTATGATTAACAAGAAAAGATGGATTCATACACGAAACTATACATAGTTTTTTCCGACTATATATACACACAATATACATAAAACTTTTCAATATACATAGAACTTGGAGTAATTAAACATAATAAAGAAGAAAAGGGATTAACTGCAAATCATACCAGCAATATAATTGCAAGTATGAACAGATTATTCAAAACCTTCCCCAAAATGGAAAAATTAAGAGAGAAATTGTGAAAATCTCCAAAATACAATAAATAGCTTTTAACAATTTCGTGTTCCCTACGTAATTGCACAACAATCACCAGCACAGATTCAACATAAAGTTTAACAGAAAAACAAAAACAAAAAAGGAAAGCGTAATTACCTTTAGCAAGAAGGGAACATCACGCCCCCATTTCTCAACAACAACATCGCCCAAAACCTTAGGGTTTTGCAAAATCCACGACTTCAAACTCATATTCCCAATCCCTTCTTCCTGGATCAAAAACGACGGTCCAGATACATGAGTTCCCATCCAAAACTCAGCATAATGCTTATTTTCCTCAATCTGACCGCCACAATTCCTCTCAAACAACCTGGCAACCGACGAATCGTAGCCAATTCGACCCCAATCGTAATTCTGAACGGAACATTTGAGCTTCACAAGCCCTCTATCGATAACAGCTTCCATGGCTCCTTAATTCAATTCCAATGGAGAGATTGGAAAGAAGCGGTAGAAGATATATTGAGAAGAATGGGAGCAGTAACCGTTTTTTAAAGAGAAGTAGAGAGAGGGAAAAGTGGAACTAACAAAGTGTGTGTTTCCATGTGTGACGGTGGCATTTTGAAGTTTGAAGTCATCATATCAATTCATTGGGATTACAAAAGAGATAGATTTGTATAGGAAGACTCATCTACAAGTTTTCATATATTTACACAAATTACCCTTCAGGTTTACATGAATTTCCAAAACCACCTTCTAGTAATTTTTTCTTGAGTTTTAGTAACGCCTTCTTGTTGCAAAACACACCCATCGTAATCATATATTGTAACAACCATGTTTTTATATAGTGTGTAACATGTCCTTGATATTTCTTTTATATGTGAATCACAAAAGTCTAAATACTTGAAAACTATTAGCTTGAGGTACCTTTTGTTAAAGGTGAACATGGTACGGTATCATTTTTTTTTCTTAATACAGTGTACCAACCAATTATAATTGGTAGACCAAAAATTGTACCGTGTACCAACCAACTCTACTTGGTACCAACATTTTTCGGTTGGTACATGCTGGTACGGTTTTGTACCAACATCGCAAAATTTGAAATTACAATTAAATGAATTAATACAAATTGATGATACAAACCTGTTGACTGTCTAAACAACCGTATTTTTACCGTTGCGTTTGTGAAGAGAGGAGATTTAGGGAGTTAGGGTTTCGTGTAATCGTATTTGCGTAGGTGCGTTGAGAAGAAAAGACATAAGCTAGGAGATTAGAGGCTTAGGAATAGAAAGTCAAGGGCCTAACTTTAGTGAGTTGTAATTCAACATCCAACAACCCATGTTTGAGACAACCCATCTTTGAGGGTCGTTAAAAAACAAACAAATTAATATTTTCTCTACATTAGATCATTAATAAATGTATATTTTATTTCATTTCCTATGTTATCGAGAATTACTTCGTCACATTCACTGCGGTCTCGGCACATCTATTTATTTGTACGTACACATAACGTATAGCACCATGACATACCTCCACAATACCTTTCTCTCCTACAAACTCCTTCAAACAGTTTATTTTCCAAATAGTTGGATAATCTTATATTTACTTTTGAAAAATAGTTTTTTTTTACAATGATTTTTTACCTACTTCAAATATAATTTCTAAAAACCCAATTTTAATTAATTTTTAATCAAATACAAAATTGAGTTAAAAAGAGACAAAAGGGGTTTATTCAAAATTCTACAAACATGATGGGTTGTTGCAACAATTCGATGAAAGTTCGAGAATCATTCATTCATTCATTCAAGCAATTACGACTTTTTATCTCGGATGACGTGGCGTCCAACGTAAGCAGCCGTAAATAGCAGCGGTGGACGGTGGCGAGATGGTGGATTCTGACCTGATGCCGTAGGCAGTTGCAATTGGGATATGGACAGTTGGGTCCACATTGATGGTCACCAAATGCTACTGGGCCTACTTTTAGGCCTATTATCGGGTATAAATCACATGTTGTGTTTGACATACATATCTACATTAAAATTTAATTTTTACATTTTGAGTGAATTACACCGTGGTCCCTAACTTTTTAATTTTACTTTCACTCATGGTCCTCTATATATAATATACTTTCACTCATGGTCCTCCAATATTTAATTTACTTTCACTCATGGTCCTCCAATATTTAATTTACTTTCACCCATGGTCCTTTTATGTTTAACATAGAAAGACCATGAATGAAAGTAAATCAAAAAGTTAGGGACCACCACCGTAGATAGTGTACTTTAGAGACCAAATCCAAATTTTGAGTAAACCACAAGGACCACTGGTGTAATTCACTCTTACATTTTTAATCTAAATTTTGATATAAATAAAAGAGTAAATTACATTTTTAGTCCATGTGGTTTGTTAAAAATTTCTATTTTAGTCCTTATGGTTCTGAAATTGCGATTTCCATCCCTATGGTTTATAATTCATCACCTTTTTCGTCCTTATGATTTAAATTAATAAAAATTTCATCCTTATGGTTTACAATTTATTTCTATTTTAGTCATTCATCCTTAAAAGTAGTGTTTTGACCTCAGGGACGAAAATGGAAATAAATTGCAAACCACAGGGACACAAAATGAAATTTTGAAACCATGGACGATTATTAGCAAACCACATGGACGAAAAAGGTAATTTGTTCTAAATAAAAATACATATAATATTTTCCTATTTTTACGGTGAGTTAGTGGGTTTGCCGTTGGATATGTGTTTACGTGGTAAGTCAAGATGGGGTTGGAGTAATTTTTTATTAGAGTAAATTACATAAATCGTCCCTGATGTTTCGTCACTTTTTGGATATAGTCCCTATTTCCAAAAAATTACACTGAGCGTCCCCAAGGTTTGACAAACCGCACGGAATTGGTCCCTCCCTCTAACGCCGTTTCTTTTTCAGCCGTTAAGTTGATCACGTGAGTGACATGTGAGGGGTAAAATAGTCATTTTACTGTTCATCATCTCCTAAAAGTGACCACCACCACCACCACCACCATCATCATCAACCCATCACCACCACCACCACCATCACCCCATCACCACCACCATCATCAACCCATCACCACCACCACCACCACCACAACCACCACCACCATCATCAACCAATCACCACCACCACGAACATCATCAAACCATCACCACCACCGCCATCAACCTATCACCACCACCACCATCATCATTTTCCGGCTAAACTCGTTTTTCCGGCGAGCTCTTCCAACACACTGTACTTAATAAAATATTGATGGAAATCCATTATGGATGTTGCTTCTCGATCAAAATATCAAAATAAATCAATTTGAGATGAAATTTATGCAGAAATCTGGTGAAGATGTTGATTTCCGACGAAGTCCGGTTTTCCGGCGAGTTTTCCGGCGAGTGCTCCGGCGATGCTGAAACATGCAGATTTCTCAACCAAAATCGAAACTGAAAATTTCTTTCTTTTCCAAATGCAAAAACAAGAAGGTTTGGAATGGTTTTATGAATTAAAACACATCCAAATGTCAAAACCCATTAAACTTTTCTTTCTGTCTGTGTGTATGTATATGTATGTATATATATATTTCTTTCTATGTGTATGTATATGTATATATATATATATTGTATCTGTGTGTGTATATATAAAGAAAGAGAGAAGAAAGAAATATGATGGTTGTGGGTTGACGATGGTGGTGATGGGTTTATGGTGGTGGTGGTGGGTTGATGATGGTGGTGGTGGTGATGGGTTGATGATGATGGTGGTGGTGGTCACTTTTAGGAGATGATGAACAGTAAAATGACTATTTTACCCCTCACATGCCACTCACGTGATCAACTTAATAGCTGAAAAAGAAACGGCGTTAGAGGAAGGGACCAATTCCGTGCGGTTTGTCAAACCTTAGGGACGCTCAGTGTAATTTTTTGGAAATAGGGACTATATCCAAAAAGTGACCAAACATCAGGGACGATTTATGTAATTTACTCTTTTTATTATTTTGGACATCATTTCAATGAGTGTTTTGACAATTTAAAAATTTTCTTCAAAGTAGGTGAATGTATTTCTTCAAATATCGTGTGAGAAGTTGAGTTAACGCGACAAACATGAGAAATAGATTTGAAACTTTAATCACTTTTAATCTTAATTCCATGAATTGTGTTTGGTACGATGATTGATTTGGTGCATCTCATTCTAATGTTCATCTAACGGTTGATAACCACTTCTCACGTTAACTAAATTTCTCACTGGACCCCAAGCCTTCTCAGATTACCATGATAGAGAAATGACATTTTAATATATTTTATCAATAATGAACTTGAAATGAAATATTTTAATATGTTGGGTTCCGTTGAGAAGTGTCAAATTTGGTGAGAAACGCGAGAAGTGGTTATCAACCGTTTGATGAGAAATGGACGAACATTTAGATGAGATACACCGAGATAAAATGCACCGATATGCACCGGATCTATTCTCTTTTAAGCCGCAATTGATGAAAGGGTATTTGATTAAAAATGATAAAAGATTTAAAAGTAATTCTCACGCTTTTTACAGGATTCCGTGCCTATTAATATAATTAAGAGTAAAGTTCAATTTTGGTCCTTAACGTTTACTGTTTTCAACGGATTTGGTCCCTAAAGTTTATTTTCTCACTTTTAACCCTGGCGTATGACACTTTGCAACGGTTTCAGTCCACGACCCTAACACCGTTTGCCTTATGCCGTTACCCTCCCCCCACATGTTACGCACATGAGGGCATTTTTGTCCTTTCACTTTTTGCCTTTGTTTTCCCTCCATTACTTTAATACCTCTGAAACAAAACTCAAATACTCTTGTCAGACCTATCGACTCCCAAACAAAAACCCATCTCTTGCTACCAACTCTTGAAACAATCTCGAAGCTTGGAACAGTTGATGGCTACTTCAATGTGGTCGATTAGAGAAAGATTTGAAGATTTGGATCCAGATGAAATATATGGTGCGTATTTGGTTTGTTTTTATTTTGTATTCCATACTTACAATGGGGATGGGGTTTGTACATCAGGTTTGTATTCCAAACAAAAAACCCATATTAATGATTTTTTGTTTGAATCCATCACAGGTTTGTACCCTGAATACTTTTCTTTCAAGGTTAATCATGATGGGGTTTTCACTAGGAGTCCAGGGAGGCAATACGTGAATGGGAAAGAAACCTTCATCGATTTGATAGACCCTGATAAGTTATCAATCCATGAAGTGAACTCAATGATGCAAAAACTAGGGTATCCAGGTACTTACATGATGTTTTACCATTTTTTGGTCCCAAACAGCGACCTAGACTTTGGGCTACATGCCTTTGGATGTGATCAAGATGTCATTCATTTACTAAAATATGTTCCACAATGTAAAATCCTTAATGTTTATGTTGAACATGGGATTACCAACTTGAAAACCTATTTTTTGTCACCTGAACCTAAAAAAGTGATCATTGAGGAGTTACCTGATGAAATTTTACCACCTTATAATAAACTAAGAAAGAAATCTGTTGATCATGGGTCTAGTAAATGTAGGAAGAAATTATGTTTAGAATGTCATAAGAAAGAAGATGAACTTAAGGATGCTACTGTGGATAGAATTGATATGAACATGTCTGGGGATAAGAAAGAAGATGAACTTAAGGATGCTACTGTGGATGGGATTGATATGAACAATTCTAGGGATAAGAAAGAAGATGAACTTAAGGATGCTACTGATGTGGATGGGGTTGAAAAGATTTGTAAGGCAATTGACTTTGATGAGGTTAAGGATGCAGAAGGGGTTGGTGAATCACTGCTTCCTGGAGAAGATTATGTTATTGATAGGGAAAAGTTTGATGATTTTGACCCATTCTTTGGAGAGGGTTGTAGTGCTGTTAGGGAAGGAAATGGTGAAGGTAAGCATGTGAATGAAGCTACTGAAGCTACTGATGCTACTGATGAGTCAAACAGTGAGGATGATGACTTTGATTACATGGAGGATGATGACTTTGACTACATGGCTGAAGTTGACATGACTCAGTTCAATGAAAATGTAGATTGGGAAGCTGAGTGGGTGGGGAATGAGGCACAAGACATTGAGGATGAAGTAGGTGAAGGTTCTGATCATGCCATGGACTTTGAAGACTTTAAGAGTAGTTCCAGTGGTGAGCTTGAGTCAGCAAGGAAGAGGCAATTGAGGAAGTTGAGAAAGACTCATAAAGAACAACAACAAAACAACCTTGATTACAGTTTTTATGTTGGCCAATGTTTTGCCACAAAGGAGGAATTGAAAGAAAGAATTACCATGCATTCCATGCATTCTAGAAGGGACATAAGGATAATAAAAAATGATAAAGGCAGAGTGAGGGCAATATGTAAAGGACAAACACCAGCCTTTAATAGTGAGGTTGGTGGGACCACTAAAGAGGAGGCAATTGGACCATATTGTCCTTGGCTTTTGCATGTTTCAACAGCACAAAGTGAGCCCACTTAGGTGGTAAAGACATATGTTGGGACCCACACCTGTTTGAACGCATGGAGGGTTAAGTTATGCACAACAACAGTTTTATCAAAACAGATTCTTGATGAACTTCAGCCAAAGACAGATATGCCTTTAAAGACCATTCAAGAACAATTGTAGAAGAAGTTTCAGCTTAGGGTTTCATCACAGCAGGTTTTTAGGGCAAGGAAAATGGCAACAAAGAAGGTGAGGGGAGATTATGCACAACAATATTCTTCTCTAAGGGACTACATCCTAGAGTTGCAAAAATCAAATCCAGACACAATTGTGAAGCTAGAGATGGAAACTGAACCAAACCCAGACACACCAACAAGGGTCTTCAAGAGGGTGTACATTTGTTTAGGGGCTTTGAAGCATGGTTTTAAATCAATGGGGAGGGATCTACTAGGGCTTGATGGATGCTTTATGAAATGGGCCTTTCCTGGACAATTGTTAACTGTTGTGGGTGTGGATCCAAACAATGGAATATATCCCGTGTGTTATGCCATTGTTGAGGCTGAGTCAACAAACTCATGGTCATGGTTCTTGGAATGTTTGGGCGATGACCTTGATTTGGCTCCAAATTCCAACTTCACTTTTATTACTGACAGACAAAAGGTATGTTTATTATTCTTACAATGTTTATTGTTTATTGTTTTTTATTGTCTAAATGTACTTGATACTTGATTCTACTATGTTTAGGGACTTGTACATGCACTTGCAAAGGTTTTTCCATCAGCTGAGCATAGGTTATGTATTAGGCATATTCATGAGAATATGAAATTGCATTGGAAGGGAAAAGTCTACAAGGATTTGCTTTGGAAGTGTGCAGTAGCCACCACATGTGTGAAGTCTTCAACAGACAACTAGTAGGTGGAAGAGATAAGCCTATCATTACTGCTTTGGAGTTCTGTCGTGAGTATTTGATGAAAAGGTTGGTGATTGTGCAAAAGGCCATTGACAAGTGTGAAGGTAAGCTTTTGACACCAAGTACTACAAAGTTGCTTGACAAGATTAAGGGGGAAGCATCCCAATATGTGGTTTTATGGAATGGTGAACAACACTATCAGGTAAACTGTTTTGCACACTCATTGGTTAGTTTCTTTGTAAATGGCCTTTATGCATTCTAATTGGTACTAATTTATCAGGTAAGTGGTCCATGGGCAGACCAATGTTGTGTTGATCTGTCAAATAAAGTTTGCTCATGTAGAAGATGGGAGTTAACTGGCATTCCCTGTAAATATGCTGTTGCTGCAATCTGGTATACTGATGTGACTGCAGGTGCTGTAGACTTACCAGAAACTTGGGTGCACCATTTCTATAAGGTTGATACATGGAAGAAGATGTATGCATTCAAGATTAAGCCACTGAATGGAAGGGCAATGTGGCCTAAATCAGATTGTCCAATGAAGATACTTCCACCCAAGCATCATAAACAGACTGAAAGGCCCAAGAAGAGCAGAAAGAAGACAGCAGATGAACTTAGTCAACCACTGGTGAAAGGACATAAGTTACTAAAGGTAGGGAAAGCAGTTACTTGTGGCAGATGCAAGCAACCTGGACACAATGCTAGGACATGCAAAACAGGGGGATAGATCTTAAACTTTGGTCTGGTTTATGTGTTATGTCTTTTTGGTATCTAACTTAAACTAAACAGATCCTAGTGGTATGTAATCATTTTGGTTGTCAATGCTTTTGGTAGACAATTTGGTAGAAATATGTAATCCTTTTGGTTGTTAGTTGGTTATTTAATGCACCATTTGGTCATAAGTAAACTGGTTGAAAGTTGTTAGTTGGTTATTTAATGCACCATTTGGTCAAAAGCACATTTGGTCATAAGTAAACAGATTTGGTCAAAAGCAGGTTTGGTCATACCATTTGGTCATTAATATGTATCACACACCATTTCATTAGTAACCAAAATGCACCATTTGGTCAATAAGCAGATCTGGTCATTAATAAATCACACACCATTTCATTAGTAACCAATACCATTACAATGACTTAATGGATACCATAACATGATCAACCACTAGTTCCAAAACACAAAACTTACATAATTGGCCCAGTTCAATAACTACTAATGTTTCCATAACATAAATCCAACTAATGGTTTCAGAATCACTCATCTAGTTGACCAAAAAAAGTATATTACAATGGAAACCCATGTAATAACCAAAATGGTCTTCACCCTCCTAGCTTCTTGAACAGCTACTGCAGTAGCTTCTTCAGCAAATTTTTTAGATCTCAATAAGCCAGCAATGACTTCAGTGGAACGTTGAGACACAGGTTGGTCCAACCAACAAACAAAGCCACAACTTTTTACCTGTAGATGCAGATTAGGTCAGAATGACAAAAAAAATCTTTTTTTTACCAAATCACTCACTTACATCTCTTGAACAACAATAAAACCGACGCCCTGGATTAGCACTTGTCCACGAGGTTCAGATTGTTGCTTGTACTCCACATTTGCATATCACCATTGAAGAAGAAGAAGAAGTTGGAGTACACTGCTGGTGTCGAAGAGAGAAACACAGAGAGAGGTGTCGAAGAGAGAGAGAGAAAGGTGTCCACATTCGTTCAAAGAATTAAAGGAAAACAAAGGCAAAAAGTGAAAGGACAAAAATGCCCTCATGTGCGTAGCACGTGGGGGGAGGGTAACGGCATAAGGCAAACGGTGTTAGGGTCGTGGACTGAAACCGTTGCAAAGTGTCATACGTCAGGGTTAAAAGTGAGAAAATAAAATTTAGGGACCAAATCCGTTGAAAACAGTAAACGTTAAGGACCAAAATTGAACTTTACTCTATAATTAATGATTTTATCAAAACTAAAATAAAGAATCTCTAATGTTTTAGAGATTTTAAACTTTAAGTATTCATTTTTTCTAAATCTTGTTAAGAATCTATAAAGATACTCAAATATTTCTTTATATTTGACTTTGAAATTTTTTAATTTATGGATTTGGTAAGATGCAATAATCAAACATGTCAATTAATCTAATCTGTTCATAACAACATATATTTTAATAAACATAAGGGCAGTGGCGTACTGGTTAAAGCATTAGGGGATGTGGTGGAATATCATATATATCCAGGGTTCGAATTCAGGCGTACACAACTTGTGACCACTGAGGTTTAATCAAGGCTGATGTCTTACGGTCATAATTTGCCAATGGATTAGTCTAGGCATAGCCTAGGACACCCTTAAAAAAACATATATTTTAATGCGTTAAATATGTAAAAAGAAAGTTTAATATCCGTTTTAAATTTTACTATATTAAAAGTAATTGACATAACTTAAATGAATCAATTATAAGGATATTCCAATCTAAATGAAACATAATTTCTTCTTTACACTTATCGGTTTTTTTTAAACTATCATCAATTACATCAAGATTTTTATTCAAATTTGGAATTATTATATATGTGTGTATTTACGTATATGAAAATTGAGTAAAACTGTTTATAAATTAAATTATAAACTTTATTTGTGTTAATTATATGATATATGTATATATATCTTTTGGAGAAACTTGTCTAGTTCTGTCGTGTCCGGTCTCAATCGCATCAAATACTAGACAAACATTTATTCTGTCTTATCCTGTGTAGTCCAACCATACTCTTTTATCTTGTCTATGAAGTCTAATCACATTTGCATATAAAATGTTGGTTCTAAACTAAAGTGAATCATATACAAAGCATCATAAAAAGTATAATGAGAATAAGAATAAAAAACATCATGTAAAATAACATTAGAATAAAAAATGTATTCTCATGCAATAAGAATATAACAAAGTTGGAACATCACTTTGTAGGTTGGAATAACTTCAAATACATCTAAAAGTTGTTTATTTTATATTTGTATTCTTGTACGTTCTTTACTAGGCATCTAGGCGAACCCGCCGGGTTAACTAAACGTAAAGAAAACTCATTAGGTCAAAACTAGGGGAGTGCTTACTGATAGCGAAAGGTTAACATCTTTCCGCCCCGAGGTGGGGCTTAAGACGGGAAATCTAAATCGGCACACACGTTTTTTCATTCATTAGCTATAACCAGTTGAGCTGGGTATTGGTCATTGCGTAGATCACGATTTTCCGACAGACATAGCAATTATCCCCTGATGGGGTGTCATATTATATAATTTATTGACTATAATAATAATAATTTGATTGTTATTAGTGTAAAATTCTATAATTTTTATAAGAGATTAGTTGGGATATTTTTAATTATAAAGTTTAATTATCGATATAATTTTTTTCTTTCTAACAAATCAAATTCGTTGACGTGAAGATGGATTGAAGTGTTGAACAAATTTCTTTTCCCATTTTATAAAATGGTAGCCGTGTGGTATTGTTTTAATTTTTTTAGACAATTATTTTAATCAATTATATATTTGTATATGTGATGCATATTTAACCAGCCTTAAGTTATATAGGTATAAGGCCATCAGTACCCCATGGGGGGAATCTTTCAATGATTCCCATCCACATCATCGCCACATCAGATTTTCTTCCATCCCTCACTCCATCCCTCACGATCCCTAAACATCCGTACCCCATTCCCTCAAACCCCTTTGTCACCTCATTTATTTTAATTCTTTTATTTATACATTTAATTATTTAACAAAATAAAAATATTTATATATATATTTTTAATAAATAAAAATAAGATAAATAATAAAAATTAAAATTCATATCATTCATTAAAAAATTAAAAATTACAAAATAAATTTAAAAATCTACTCGTCGTCATTCCAATTCATGTTGCGACCATTGTAGCGGAATTTGTTGCGAGAATTGCGGATGATAACCTTGTTGTGTAAACGCTTGGAAACCAAGCTGTTGATCTTCTTGCGATTGTGGTGTATTCGGTCGGTTACGACGGGATGTAGGTGTTCTGTTTGGATTCATGATGAGAGAGGTTGAGAGAATTTGAGAGAGTTTGAGAGGTGTGAGATTGAGAGAGTTTGAGAGGTGTGAGAAATAAGAGGTTGAGAGAATAAGAGGTTGAGAGGTGTGAGAAATAAGAGGTTGAGAGGTGTGAGAAATAAGAGGTTGAGGGTTAAATATATAGTGGGATTAAATTGAGAAAAAATTTTATTTTTTTTTGTTTAAAAATAGCCGTTCAACGGCATTGTTTTTTAAAATTTAATAAAAAAATATTTTTTTTTTAAAAACCCACGGGATGGAGCGGGCACCCATCCCCGCATCCAATCCCGCCCCGCTCATCCTGCATCCTCCGTACCCCATCCCCGCACCAAACTGCATCATCCCGAGCCCCCCATCCCGCTGGGTACGGATGGCCTAACGTAATTGTTGCGTAAGCTGCTTGTACTTTATTGATAAATTGAACCATATTAAGAAGGGGTAGGCGCAAAATGAGTTCGGTTCGGTTCGGGACTGGCGGAGATCAGGAACCAACTTGGGACCAGCCCGACCCAAGATCGTTTGGGATCGGTTTAGACTTGCCGCTCCTTAATCGGTTGCGATTTCATCCAAAAACAAGGTCCGACCCGACCCAAGATCGGTTATGGACCGACCCAATTTTTATTTAAAATTTATTTTTAAGTATATTTTTAAATAAAAACATATTTGTTACTTGTTAGTGTATTTCATTGACCTAATTATAACAAAACATATTTCTTTAGACGTATGTTTGTAGTGAATTTGATTGACCTAATTATAATAAAAACGTATTTGTTAGTGTATTTGATTGACCCAATTATAATAAAAACGTATTTGTTAGTGTATTTGTTTGATCAAATTCTTCAAAAAAAAGTATTTTTTACAAGTTAAAAATTCATTTAAAATAAATAAATAAAGTGTGACCAATTTGGGCCCGACCCGGGACCAGTCATCATAACCAGGCTTTATAACACTTAACCGGGCATTCGTATTTGGGTTGAGACTAGAACCGGTCACGAAATCACTATTTGAAACTGTTAGTTCCAGATGGCTAATAAGAACACTAACAGGTATTGTAGAATGGGGTTGAATACAATACACAAAATTTTCACTTAATTTAATTCTTTATTGATTTATAAAAACAAGAATTACACATATAACACTTAAATTGTTGCGGAAAGAACAGATGAAATCTATTCTAACAATCTTCACAAAGTAAAACTAAAAACTACACAACTTCTAAAAACACAAAGATTAAAAGCTATTTAGTTCAATGGAGGAGAAAAGCAGAATGTCTTGTGCACTGAGAAATCTTCAAGAGGAGTCGTTTGCATGGAGAAGTCTTCATCTTTAAATAGTACCATAAGCATTTAATGCATGTGACACTTGTCACTTTGTCATTTGAGGGTCAGGTTTGACTCTAAAAAGTTGAAGTGTCTTTTCCTATTTTTCATGGTACTAAAAAACTTTGACAGTGACAATATCTAAGAATGGGAAAAAAGGATAGATGAACTTTTTTCCCTCACACCAGATATTACCTCTTTGATGAAAATATTCTTAGCAAGGAGACAAAGGGAGGATCCTCCTAGTTTGAGGATCACACCAATTTGACGTGTCTGAAGGTCAAAGCAGAACACCAACGGCCATATGGGGAACTTCAATCTTTGGATATACCAGTGTGGAAGTGGGACAACATCACCATGGATTTGGTCACTAAATTACCACGGACTCCAAAGGGCCACGATGCAATATGGGTGATTGTGGATAGTGTCACCAAGTCAGCACATTTCCTGCCGATTAGAGAATCAGATCCACTGGAGAAGTTAGCAAAGTTATATATTAATGAGATCGTGTCTATGCACGAGGTGCCGCGATCTATTGTGTCTGACCATGATAGTCGGTTTACATCATCGTTCTGGAGAAGTTTCCAGCGGGAGTTGGGCTTACAGCTGAAGTTGAGCACCGCCTACCACCCTCAGACCGACGGCCAAAGTGAGCGAACCATACAGACGCTAGAAGATATGCTCCGAGCACGTGTGATTGATTTCAGAGGTTCATGGGAAGTACACTTGCCGTTGATAGAATTCTCGTATAATAACAGTTATCACGCGAGTATCCAAGCGGCGCCATTTGAAGTGTTATACGGACGCAAGTGTCGAACGCTGTTATGTTGGAATGAGGTGGGGGAAAGACAACTAGCAGGTCCGGAAATTGTGCAAATGACAGCTGATAAGATAGAACTAATTCGCGAGAAAATGAGAGTCGCGCAGGATCGACAAAGGAAGTATGCAAACAAATAGAGGAAACCTATCGAGTTTCAAGTTGGTGATAAGGTAATGCTAAGAGTCTCGCCTTGGAAAGGCGTAGTGCATTTCGGAAGAAAGGAAAGCTGAGGCCAAGGTATGTGGGCCCCTTTGTCATTGTAGAACGAATTGGAGCGGTAACCTACAAGTTAGATTTACCTGAAGGATTAAAGGGGATGCATCCAACGTTCCATGTCTCGAACTTGAAAAAGTGATTAGCGGAGACAGATATGGCGGTGCCATTGGAGGATATTAGCATTGATGAGAGGTTGACATATGTAGAGGAACCAGTGGAAATCGTGGACAGTAAGATCCGGAAATTGAGGAATAAGGAGATCAGATTGGTAAAAGTTCAATGGCGATATCATAGGGGACAAGAGGCAACATGGGAGGTAGAAGAGGACATGAGGTCCAAATACCCTCAACTCTTCGACAGTGGAATTCCGGGGACAGAATTCTTTTGAGGGGGGAATATTGTGATAACCGGGTTCCAAAAACAAAAAGAATGGGAGGGGGAGTGAGAAAAGTTGAGTTTCTTTAACCTTGGGGGTAATTTTGGTAACTTAAGGAAGGGAGTATAAAAACCCTCAATGATTGGCAAAACCCTACTCTCCTCTCATTTTTACCAAGTCTGGAGGCTAAGAAATTCTCAGTGAAGTGTGTGCATTTGGGAAAGGTGCGTTTGGAGAAATCAAGCTTTCGAATAAGGGGGTTTTCCTCATCAAGCTTCAAGAAGGTAATATTCAACTGCTAATATTCGTTGATTTTGGGTTGTTTATAAGGGAGGGTTTGATGCTATTGTGAATCCCTTCTTTTAAGAAAGATTATCCCAACCAATGGTTTAGGATCAAGGGGTTGAGATTTATTGAGCTAATCGTTTGTATGGGGAGTTTAGGTGTACTTCTATTGATTGTTTGACCTGATAGCAATGAGAGTTTTGCTTGGGATCGACTCTGGTTAAATGCCTCACTCGATGAAAACCCAGAGTGTCCGGACTCGTCCAAGTCTGGGTGATGTTTTCCGGATACGGCATAGGTTCCGGTAAAAGAAGAGTCCGGATGTCGGATTCCGGATAGGGAGTCCGGATGTCGAATTCCGGATAGAAAGTCCGGACCTGGAGTCCGGATAGGGTTGTTGTGTTGTGCGGACATTTCGGTAAGGTCGAGACGAGCGACTTACCACTCTCGTTTTCAGCAGTTTAACCTAGGTGTTCAGCGTAAGGATTGAAGTGTAAGTAGAGAAGTAGCAAGCAAGGACAGATGAGTTTTTCTAACTAATTACGTGTTATCGAACTGATTTCAAATGTAAGAAATAAATATGAAACAATATGCTTATATTACATGAAAACGTATGTTCGGAAAGTTAATCTAAAGTGTATGCATACATTGTGTGTAAATGTGTGTTGGCTAAGTCGGGGGGGGGGGTGTCCCGCCAGTGCTAATACCGGGGGGGGGGGGTCCGTATATGCCATGGGAGGTGTGACCCAGTAAGGCATTGTGAGACTGACACGATATCACAAATGTGTGACCTCAATGTGCCACTTACATGTGCGGTTTTAAGTGAAAGCTTATTATTAAAGTTTTGTTGTTTATAATTGTTATGAAGTGTTTTAAATACTTGATGTTGAAATTATTGCCATTAGAGGGAGCTCACTAGACCTCATGGTTTAACCCTCGCATTTTCCAAAATTAAACCTTTTTCAGGGAAACAGTCGGTAGGGAGTTCTGGCAAGAATAAGGAGAAGATCTAGAGTGAGGATGCTTCTAGAAGATAATTATTTCCACTTGTTATTTAGACTGTTTGCTTATATTCTCAGTTTTGAATAGGTTGTTCCGCAAACCTAATTTTGAAAGGGATGTACTCGGTTAAAATTTTGGGGCCGTTTTGGGCTGATTGTTTAAATCTTATCTGTTATGCTTTATTTACAATTTTTTGGGTTGTCACAGTCGTGGCCAAAGTCGCTCGTGTCCGGTTTTTGCAGTTAATGTAAAATCACATGTGCTTTTGCACATGATTTGTTGTTTTTCTTGTTTTCTTAAATAGTTAGCGTTCTCGTTTGAACCTTCCTCTATATGACATATATATTCATCAAATACCTTTTGGGAGGAACTTGTCTAGTTATGCCGTGTCAAGTCTTAGTCGTACCAAATACCAGACAAACACTTATTCTGCCTTGTCTTATTAATCCGACCATACTCTTTTGTCTTGTTGATAAGGCCACTTTTTGGCGTTATTTTCAGTTCTCAAACCTATGAGATTGGCTTGTGTTCAAGTAAAAAGGCGTGTATTTTACGGTTTATCTAGTGAAGTATGCAGGTTATCTAAAAGGCGGCATTCCTCGGGAAAAGAAGTTAAAAAGAGCCCAAAACGAGTCCAAACGAAGCCTAACGGAAGCCCAAAAGCAAAGCCCAAGACCCACGACCGAACCAGGACCCGATCTGCGAACCAGACGACGACCCATGCAGCCAAAAAGACACGCGTGACTTACCACGCGACTTGCAAGTCGCGTGGCAAACCGCGTAAGCCACTGTTTGTCGAAAATCAGCTTTATTAATCGGGTTTTAGGTCATTCATTAGAGACACAACTTTCACACGACGGCCAGAGCAGTTCCGGGGGCGATTTTCAGAGCCGAGTGACACCCGTTGGAGCCACGATAGAGGGAGGATCAGATACACATTCATCACGCGAAGTAGAGACGAGCACGATAGAAGGGAGTAACCATTCCATTTACAGTTGCCACGATTATCATGTTTACATACTTGTTTCCATCTTTTTCTATTGTGTTTGAATCCACCACCGACATGAACTAACCGGTTCATGTTGGGGGTTGGAATGAATGTGGTTTAAGCTTGTAAACAGATGACCTGAGACCTTTATCAGTTTTCCTATTTTAATGAATGAATGCAATTTGGTGTTTAACGCTTTTGTGAGATTAGCTACCTTACAATTGTTTTATTGCTTTCAATTTATGTTCGAGAGAAGTAATTGAGAAGTAGAATTAGGAATTGCATGTCTAAGTTAAGAAAGGATAGAGATATACCGAGTAAATCTTAGTCCCGTTTGAATCTTAAGCTTAATGCGTTTTGAACCCTATATGTTGAGATCGAAAGATAAAACTTATGTTTTCAAAATAGAAATCACGGTTGCTTGAAAACGAACCATGCTTTGCAAATAAAATCGTTGTAGCTTGAGAAAGAACAATGATTAGATAAAGATTGGGTATTCATTGATAGGAATAACTGGTATTTGAATTGAGTCAGACGTTTGTATGCGAGAACCATTGGATTTCCAACCCTCAACTGTTTTCTCTATCTGATTTTCCAAAGCTGTTTACCGTTTTGTCTTGTGTTTGATTTAATTCTCGCATTTAAGTAGTTTAATACCAACCGTTCAATTATCGGTAGTTCAGTTAATAGAGCTTATAGTATATGTGATACTTAGTTCCTAGTTCCCGTGGATTCGATACTCGTACTTGCCGTACGTTATTACTTGATTCGACACCGTACACTTGCGGTTAGATTCTCGGGGTGTGAAAACCTCGTATCAAGTTTTTGGCGCCGTTGCAGGGGAACTAGTTGTAGCTAATAGCACTACCATCTATAAGCGCTATTAGATTGGGCATTTTTTTAGTTGCTTTATTTCATCACTTTCAGTTTTTAGATTACTGACTTTACTTTCTTTCTTTTCAGGTACCACTTGGTTTATGCCAAGGACGACCCAAGGAAAAGAGATTGAAGAATTCGATCCGGAGATTGAAAGAACCGCTCGTCGCCTACGTCAAGAGACCAAAGCTAAGCGACAGTTACAAATGGGTGACGAGAGACCTGTAGGCGAAAGACCACCGCGCAACGATCCTCCACCTCTTCGCAATAATCCTCCACCACCTCCGGAGAGGGTACCTATGCGGTCATTTTCCAATCCAAATGTGGCAGCCGCACGTATAGGGATCCAACCTCCTACCACCGCGGCTAATTACTTCGAGATCAAGCCGAGTACCATCGTCATGGTACAACAGAACCAATTTGGGGGAGCACCGACTGAAGATCCCCACGCGCACCTACGAGCATTCGAACGAATCTGTAATACGTTCAAGATCAACGGGATGGAGGAGAACGCGATCAAGCTAAGACTCTTCAGTTTTTCCCTAAAGGGTAGAGCTGAAATTTGGATAGAGGGCTTACCATCGGATATTATCACCACATGGGCAGACCTGAAAGTTGCATTCCTCCAGAAATTCTTCCCACCGGGAAGAACCACTCAACTGATGGCCGGCATTACCCACTTCACGCAATGGGACCAAGAGACACTCTACGAGGCATGGGAGAGATATAAGGACATGTTGAAGAAGTGTCCACATCACGGGTTACATGGTTGGGTCATAATCCAAACGTTCTTTGGAGGCCTTCACCCGCAATTCAAGAATGACATCACTGCTGCAGCGGGTGGGGCGCTCATGAACAAGACGTATGAGGAAGCAGTCGAGTTGATCGAGAACCTAGCCGAGCATAGCTATTCCACACCACGATCTTCCGTTGCACGAGTCGCTAGTGTTCAAGAGACGGACGAGCTTAAAGAGATAAAGGCTCAATTAGCCATGATCACGAACCATCTGAAGGGAGGCAATTCACAAGATCCCGAGCAAGTTCAATTCCTCCAAAACCGGAATCATCAGCCGAGGAACGACCCGTTCTCCAATACGTATAACGAAGGGTGGAAAAAGCACCCAAATTTCTCGTGGAGTCAACCCGGTCAACAGCCAGGTAATTTTTCTAACTCTTCAAATTCTTCCAATACTAATAATGCTTATCGTCCTCCAGGTTTCAACCAAAGGAACGAAGGACCATCCGGAGAGAAGAAGTCGGGCTTAGAAGAAATGATGATGAAGTTCATGACAAAGATGGACAGCACGGTTGAAGGTTTAGCGAGCACGGTGAGTACAGTCAAAGCTGCAATCGATCAGAATACGGCTTCAATCAAGATTCTCGAGAGGCAAGTGGGGCAGATTAGTGAAGCTCTACAAAACCGACCTCCTGGAACCTTTCCCAGTCAAACCGAAAGGACTAACCGGGAAACATGCAATGCCATTTATCTGAGAAATGGCAAGGAGCTGAATGGAGAGCCATTACGAGAGTCGTCATCAAGGGAGACCAGTCCGAAAGAGATCGAGAGCATTAAAGTGACTGAACTAGAAGCTGATAAAGAGTGTGCAATCAAAGAGAACTCGGAGGGTGAAGAGAGCAAGCAGTGTGAAGAGCCCAAACTGAAGCAACCACCGGTCAAGCCGGTGGTACCGAGAGTACCTTACCCGAGCAGGCTGAAAGCAAATAAGGATGAGGTTAATTTTTCAAAATTTATTGAAGTATTTAAAAAGCTAACGATCAATATTCCTTTTGCATATGCTCTCGCCCAAATGCCGTCTTACATGAAATTCATGAAAGAAATCCTTTCCAAAAAGAGGGCAATTGATCACCAATCCACCGTTGCACTCACTGAAGAGTGTAGCGCTATCTTTCAGAATAAGCTTCCCCAGAAGCTCAATGATCCAGGGAGTTTTTCTATCCCTATCCAAATCGGAAAGTTTTCTTTCAATAAAGTTTTGTGTGATTTAGGGGCTAGTATTAATTTGATGCCCCTTTCTATTTTCAGGAAACTTGGATTGGGCGAGGTGAGTCCGACATACATGACGCTAAAGCTCGCCGATCGATCAATCAGATACCCATATGGAGTGATCGAAGACGTGTTGATCAAAGTCGGTAAGTTTTACTTTCCAGTCGACTTCGTGGTCATTGACATAGACGAAGATGAAGAGGTCCCGTTAATTCTGGGAAGATCATTCCTAGCCACGAGTCGAGCGTTAATTGATGTGGAGGAAGGAGAGGTGACCTTCAGAGTCGGTGGCGAGAGGGTGACTTTCAAGATGTTCGAGAAGACGAAAGGTCGGAGTGAAGAGGCATCCAGATCTGGTCATGGAAGGCCAATTGCGAGAGAATCCGCGAAGAACCGCAAGTGTGGGCGGTTCGAGTCAGCGGATACAGAGCCAAGTTGAAAACCGCACAGTCGTGCCACGACTTTAAATAAGGCGCTGGGTGGGAGGCAACCCACCAAGGTTTGTTTCCTTTTATTATTTTTAGTTTGAGTGTGTTTTTATTTCCGAAAAAACCATAAAAATCGAAAAAGCCAAAAATATTGTGAAACAGAGACATACGCGACTTACCACGCAGTTTGCATACCGCGCAGCAAGCCGCGGGGAACCCTGTTGGTTTTCTGAAACAGGGACATACGCGGGTTATCCCGCGACTTACATCCCGCGGCCAAAACCGCGGGAGTCCCCTATTGTGTCTCGTTCGTTGTTCGTGCAATCTTTGTTCCTTTCTTGCTTTGTGTGTTTCATTTTCATGCATTTTTTGTCTTGTTGCTTTGATTTTCTTTGTTTTGCATGTTCTCCTTATCTCCTCCGATTGATGCTCAACCTTTCAAGAATCCTCCTTCATCCGGGCAAAACAGGTACGCTCTAAACTTTGCATAATAACGAGTGGTGTAAGATGTTTGTTCGTGTTAGTTAAACGAGATGCAACAAACCTAAGTTTCACTTAGATTTGGGGTGCCTCATCTTTCACATCTACACACTCAATTCTTTAGACCCTGTGCAAACCTCGGTTTTACCGAGGTTTGGGGTTGGCTTTTGTTGGCAAACCTAGGCCACGGCCTAGGTTTGGGGTACCCATTTTAGAAATTATGGGTTTTCTTTTGCTTGCTATGTAATGCCTTGCCCGTCCTTTTGATAACTGTAATAACTGCACAATGATTCGAGTCGCATCGCCTACAACTTTACTTGCACATTGGGGACAATGTGTGGGTAAGGTTTGGGGTTGCCCAATCGGGCCCAAGTTATGCACGTAGATTTCCTGCACCTCTGAGTGTCTAGATCATAGTAGCTAAAATTTTTGTTTTGAATGATTGAAACCAACCATTGTGGGAAGAATCTTGTGATAGTGACGTGACCGTTAGGGAAGGACCGGGAAAGGACATGACTAGGGACATTAGTGGAGACCACCCGATAGTGAGTTTTGAGCCTAAAAGACGTTTTTCATTTCGAGGGATTCATACACCTAATTCATATACACTTTTTCGAATTCCTTGTCGTGAATGTAGAATGATCTTGCTACATTATTGCATTGAGTAGCAAAGACGAACCTCGGGATATTGGGTAAGGGTATAGTTGACCATATCGTGTGGACCTTAAGATATGATTCCAGGCATTATGTGTTTTGTTTTTAACCATTTTAGCTATCGTTCCCTTTCACCCTTTTGTGTGTATCCATAGCCCTTTTGCAGCCAAACACGCACCCTATTCGTTTCTAAACCCATCATTAACCCATTAGCCAAAAGCCTTAGCCAACCCTTATCCGAAAGCGTGTAAATCAAAGGCAGTGATGAACTACGAAAGATAGAGCAGAAAAGAATAGAACAGGCCAGTCATGAGAATAAAACGGGTCAATGTAACCCGAGAAATAGAAAAGATAGAAAAGAGGGCCAATGCTGCCCCAATCAAATAAAGAGGACCAATGAAGTCCCAACAAAAAAAGAAAAAAAAAAGAAATAAGTACAGTTTGTTAGTAATTACAGCAGCTGAATAAGAGAGTCAAAGCGACTCCAATAGTGACAAAGAGGGCCAAATGATAGAGGTTGAAGTAGAAAAGTTCAGAACTGCCAATGATTGACACGTCAAGGATTTTTGATCCTCTTACCCTTCGTTTCATAGCCTTAACCTTAGCCCCATTACAACCCTTGTAAAGACCTGGATGATCTTTTGGAAGATGTGATTACGGTTTACGACTACCTTTACCGATATTCCCTGTCTTGCTACTTGATTCCTTCTGAGATCAACTTTTTGGACATTTATGCGTCTTTCTATAGAGTTGTCATGTAATATTTTGCGTATTATTGTACATAAATTCTATCAGGATCGATTCCAAATAAGAATAATTATACTTAGAAATCAGAATTAAAGAATCTTGCGGAATAGAACTTTAATTCAAACACACTCAATGAACAACTAATCAGAAAACACAATCTGTTTGTATTTAATACTTCAACTCACAAGTTTACAACCAAACCTCAATCTTGTTGAACAGGCTCCACAAGACGACTTCTTCTTCTCTAGAAATAGGGTTCTAAACCTTGAGGTTAATTATCTCTAAAACAAAAACGAATTCTAAAGAATCTCACCGAATAGCTATCTATCAAAATCTATTTATACTAAATAATTACAAGATAACTATCAAAACAAAATTGATCTTCAGAATATTCTTTCATGCTTATCTTCAATCATTCCATCTTTATCTCCAACATTCTCGCATTCCATAATTATGATCACAAGCAGCATTAACATCGTTATGCACAAGCAGTACTAACATTGTTCCAGCAGCATTAACTTTTACTTGTAGTACTAACTTTGCTCTGGCAGCATTATTGTTGTTCTGGCAGTACTAACCATACTTGGCAAATCTTCAGTTCCCAACAATCTCCCCCTAACTTGACTTTTTAGGTTGAGAAGTCAAGTTCTTCAGATGATGCTTCCAAAACCTAATCATGAACACATAAATCAGGATTCAAACCCAGGCTTTGATTGATAATCTTTCTCACCAAGTATCTTCCCATTTCAGAATCCTTGTTGCAAGCCAACTTAGCATGTAGCATTCCATTCAACCTTTTCTTGCTGTGCTTGTATGCAACATCCACCAAATAATACTCATGATATGTATAGTCAAGTGTGATGACATACACTCCACATTTTTCAATGAGCATCCAGTTGGTAATGGCTTGAAAATTTCTTTCTATCATATACTGAACTGCTTCTGGTTTGAACATTAGGCACAGGTATTCAAGAACCAATTTGGTGATAGACATCCCTTTCTCATTCAGCATATTTCCATACAGCTTCATTCCAACCTTGTACATCTCCTCTACGTCAGATCTAGAGCACATTCTGATAAGTCTTCCCCATGTAGAACAGACCTCATACTTCCCATCTGCTCTTTTGACTCTAATGTACTCCTTTCTCTGATCTACCAAGGTATCCCAGAAGATGATCTCAGGAGGCATGGAAGATAATGGGTCAACTTTGATTGGATCAGTATCAACCATAGTGATATACATATCACATTGAGCATTACTTGGTTGACCTGATGGAGTTGCTACTTCTTCTTCAACAACCTTTGTATCATCTTTCTTTTCTGGAACATCCTCTTCTTTTTCTTCTTCTACCACTGGTTCTACCCTAGGTTTCTTGACAACTTTCCTCTTGGTAGCTATAGACTTGGTTCTTGTTCTTTTCAGTGACACCAGCTTTTCACCCAGGGTTTCTTCTTGCTTTTTAGGAGTGTCATGTTTGGCTTTAATCAAAGCCTCTGCAACTTCAACTTCTTCCAAAGTAGGCATTTTAGTTTCTGTTGCTTCCTTTGTTTCTGCTGTTTCTTCCTTTATAGATACTGCTTCTTGCATGGTTTCTGCTGCTTCTTTTGTTTCTGCTGCCTCTGGAATGGTTTCTGCCGCTTCTGCTTTTTGACTTTCATCAGCATTAACCGTTTCTGCTGTTGGTTCAGTTTCTGCTTCTTTCTGAATTTCAGCAACATTAACCTTTTCTGCTGCATGATCAGTTTCTGCTTCTTTTGCAATTTCTTCAACACACTCATTCTCCCCCTTTTCCTGTGCACTCTCCATGTTGAATTCAGCTTCTGACTCCCCCTTTTTGGGAGCATCATTGTTGGGGCTTCTTCTTTTAAGAACATACTGAGCTTTCTTCTTCCTGTGCATCAACTTTGTAATCAGCTTCTTATGCTTCTCAAGCTGTGCTTGTTGATATAGGACCACTTTCTTGAGTCCATCTATCTCCTTTTGCTGACTTACAACATCTGTGTTGATATTGGCAATGGTTTCCATCAATTCCTCATATGTATATCTATCCTCACCTTGTTTAGGAGTTTTTACTTCCTTTAAAGGATCACTGGAAATTTTAGTAAGTGTCTTTTGCCTAGCAAAAGCACTGCCTACCCCCGTGGTTTCTTGGCACCTGGGACCCCTGAATGATTTCTCATTCTGAGTTGCCGTGAGGAAGGTCTTAGTTATGTTACCACTGTCCTTCTCTGTGCTAGCAGAAGTAGTGGCAGCCTTGCTACTCACATGCTCAACCTTCTCCTTAGTGAGCACCTTCTTGGGGTTGGGAGACACCCCTGTGGTTTCCCTTTCGATATTCTCTATTGGAGAATGCTCCAATAGAGGGCTTAAAGGCTTTGGGCTTGTAGGAGGTACATCAAGGGAAGGAGCCTTGTGTACCATTCTTCTTGTAAACTTTTTGGTTATGTGAGGAGTGGGTCTTTGAAGAATGGACTGAGGAATTTCTTTGGTGATTGAAGGTGGGGTTTGGCTATCAGTGGGTTGGTCTAATGAGGGCCTTGACCCTGATGCCATACCTTCTTGTGTGTGGGACACACCCATCATTGTAGAGAACAATGGAGTGTCAACTCCTTCCGAGTCCCTGGAAGTTCTTCTCATATTTGAGAAGACCTTTCCTTTAGGGGGTTTAGGTACATATACCTCAGTAAATTGAGGCAAATCCGTCAATTCCTGAGTAATCACTGCTTGAACAAACCTTGGGTACATATAAAAACTCTTTTTGGATTCCAGGTTTGACACAAGATCATTGAAAATCATTTGTGAAAAATTAAACTTCCTGGCAGTGGCCAAGCAGACCAGGGCATAAGCAATGGTACTGCTAAACTCACTCCATCCAGTAGTTTTCTTTGAAATGCAATGTAATAAGGTATGAACAAAGAATCGCCATTGTGTAGAAAATTTAGACTTGAAAAACTTAAAGATTCCAATGGGACCTTCATACCCCATTCTCGTTAAAGTTGAGTATAGATCGTCATTAGGAATAGACGTCATACCTGAGGCATCATCCAATCGAAGAGTGATGCGAATAAGCTCCTCTGTAACATTCAAGGGTTTGTCACACACCCTTGTTTTGATGATTTTATGCCCATCTTCAGACACCACGGTGGCATTTTCCCAGAACTGCTTCTGATGCTCGGTGTAGATTGTCGGGGTCACCGTTAGGGCATAGGATATATGTGTGTATTTGAGGAAATCCACAATGTCGTGAAAACCTGCGGACTGTTTTTGGCTTCTGGAGCATGGCACTCTCGTTGTGTTCGTCGATAAACTCCATTGTACCTGAGGATTCTTGACAGAAAACAGAGATTCTTGGGAGAGAATAGTTAGAAAGAGAGAGAGATGAATAGAATTCAAAGAGACGTTATGAACTTTGGCGGGTTGAAAGAGGTATTTATAGCAGTATTAGCCCTAATTTTTCTTTTAAAGCAGTATTAACGACACATGCAGTATTAAGTACAAAGCAGTATTAACTATGCACTGGCAGTAGTAACTATGCACTGGCAGTAGTAACTATGCACTGGCAGTAGTAACTTTGTACTGGCAGTAGTAACTATGCACTGGCAGTAGTAACTTTTCAGCACTTGTCAATCCGAGTCATACAGAAGATCCTGAGAAGAAGAGTTAGTAGTACCAAATATAGAAGGAAATACAGGTATAAAAACTGAAAATCATGACTTTATTCAAGGTTGATCATGCCCACACTTGTTACCAAGAAAGTGAATCTACCCACATCAAAAGCTTTTGTGAATAGATCAGCAAACTGGTCATTGGTATGAACTTTAGCAACTTGAATTAATTTCTTTTCATTACAATCTCGAATAAAGTGATACCTGATCTCTATGTGCTTTGTTTTTTAGTGTTTGACTGGATTGTTAACAATGCTAATAGCACTGTTGTTGTCAATGAAGATTGGAGTGTGAAGAAATGTTACCCCATAGTCCAACATCTGATTCTGTATCCATAGAACCTGAGAGTAGCAGCTTGCAGCAGCTATATACTCAGCTTCTGTTGTAGATAAGGACACTGTGGTTTGTTTCTTACACTGCCAAGATACTAGTCTTGCACCCAAAAACTGACATCCACCTGAAGTAGACTTCCTATCCATGTTAGCTCCACCCAAGTCACTATCTGAGTATGCAAGTAGATCAAAGGATGATTCATAAGGATACCAGAGACCTAATCTAGGTTGCCCTCTTAGGTATCTAAATATCCTCTTGACTGCATGAAGGTGTGATTGCTTTGGTGTAACTTGAAATCTGGCACATACACATACTGGAAACATAATATCTGGTCTAGAGGCTGTGAGATACATGAGTGATCCAATCATTGATCTGTAATGATGGACATCCACATCCTCCCCCTCAAGATCAGCAATGATCTGTTTGTGTGTCTCCATCGGTGTGCTTGCTGGCTTTGAGTCTGATAATCCAAACTTATCCAGGATGTCTTTCACATATTTGGATTGGCATATGAAAATCCCATCCTTCTTCTGTTTCACCTGAAGCCCAAGGAAGAAAGTAAGTTCACCCATGGAACTCATCTTGAAGCTCTTGTGCATTAAATCCTCAAAGTCTTTACACATGTGATCATTTGTGGATCCAAAGATAATGTCATCCACATAGATCTGAACAAGTAGGGTGTCCTTCTTTTTCCTTTTAATGAATAAGGTCTTATCAATGATTCCTCTTTCAAATCCATTTTCCAAGAGATAGGTAGACAGGGTGTCATACCATGCTCTTGGGGCTTGATGTAGACCATAAAGTGCCTTCTTTAACTTGTACACTCTGTCAGGATACAATGGATTCTCAAATCCATGGGGTTGACAGACATACACTTCTTCATCTATAGTCCCATATAGAAAAGCACTTTTTACATCCATCTGGTAGACCTTGAACTTCATATATGAGGCATAGGCTAGAAACAACCTAATTGCCTCAATCCTTGCAACTGGAGCAAAGACTTCCTCATAGTCTATACCCTCTTCCTGAGTATACCCTTGTGCAACCAGCCTGGCTTTGTTCTTGATCACAATTCCTCTCTCATCCTTCTTATTTATGAAAATCCACTTGGTGCCAATTGCCCTATGACCTTTTGGAAGGTCCACCAAGTTCCAAACATTCTGTAGCTTGAACTGTAGCAGCTCCTCTTGCATTGCTTCTATCCAACTTGGATCTTTCATAGCATCATAAGCCTTTTTGGGCTCAATTTGGGATAGAAAGCAAGTGAGTACAGTATTAACTGTATTTTGCTGATCTTGTAGCTCTTGAAGTCTGCTTTGATTCCTAGTCATCATGGGAGAAGCAATGTCTCCAATTACCAACTCAGGAGGATGATTTTTCTGAGTTCTTGATGGATGACCAGATTCCTCTTGTAAGTTCACATCCAGATTTGACTCATTTAAGTCTGGATTTTCTTCAGCTTCTTCAGTCACTTCAGACTCTCTGGAATTTGGACTTGAAGGCTGATTTTCCTCTATTCTTCTCTCTTCTTCATTCTGAATGGGTTCAGCTTCCTTTTCTTGTTCACAGAAGTCAACAGGATCAATGGTAGGGAGTGGAAATATCACAGACTGAATTCTGTGATCTGATGGTGGTGCATCCCTTTGTCCTGCATTTACATCACTATTGATACCCAAAGAATTAGTGAGTGAATCAATGTCAAATAGCCAATCAGGACCTGAACCAATAGGATTTGGTGTGTTCTCATTGCATTTGACATTGTCACTTTCTTCAATTATTCTAGAAGAGGTATTAAACACTCTGTAAGCCTTACTCTGAGATGAGTAACCAACAAGAAAACCATCATCTGCTTTGCTATCAAACTTACCTAAGTGAGATTTGGTATTGAGAATTGTACAAGGACACCCAAATGGTTTGAAAAATCCAATAAATGGTTTCTTTTTCTGAAAAAGCTCATAAGGTGTCTTGTTTTTAGGCTTTATTACTAAAACTCTGTTTTGGACATAACAAGCAGTATTAACTGCTTCTGCCCAAAAAGTAGTGGGTAATTTTGAATCAGCTAACAGAGATCTAGCAGCCTCAATCAGTGTCCTATTCCATCTCTCAGCAACACCATTCTGTTGTGGAGTCCTAGGAGCACTGTATTGTCTCTCAATTCCTTTTTCCTCACAAAAGGTGTTTAGATCAAGGTTTTTAAATTCAGTCCCATTATCTGATCTAATGACTTTCACTTTTTGATTTGATTGGTTTTCAATTCTAAGAATACAAGATTTGATCAGTCCACTTGTCTCATCTTTAGTTCTCAGAAAATATACCCAAGTAAATCTAGAGTAATCATCAATAATAACTAAACAGTATAACTTCTTGCCAATGCTCATGACATTTGTAGGGCCAAACAGATCCATATGCAACAACTGAAGAGGATTTGGGATAGTGTTTATCTCTTTGGACTTATGAGAAGTTTTGTGTTGTTTGCCTTTGAGACAAGCAACACAATGATCATCACATGAATAAACTTTTGATGGTAAACCCCTAACAAGATTATTTTTAACAAGTTTATTCATTGTTTTAAAATTCATGTGACACATCCTTCTGTGCCAAAGTGATGATTCATCCATTGAAGCTTTTGATACCAAACAGTTTAGGGATGAATCAGATGAAACACTTTCTAAATCTAAACAATACACATTATCCTTTCTAGGAGTTCTCAATAGTATCATGTTTTCATCAACTACTTTGAATCCAGGAGCAAGAATAATGCATTCAGAATCAGTAAATAATATACTATGTTTCTTGTCACAGACCTGTGATACACTTAACAGGTTGTATCTCAATTGCTCAACATAGTAAACATCCTCAAATGTCATCTTACCTTTTGATACATCACCTTTACCACTTATCTTACCTCCTGCAGGATTATTCCCAAAAGCAACATGTCCTCCATCAATTCTTTTGAAATTCTTGAGGCAGGTCATGTTACCTGTCATGTGTCTGGAGCAACCACTATCAACATGCCAGATGCTCTTCCCCTTGAGCTGTTGGTTGCCCTGCACATAAGATAAATCAAATAGTTTTTATTGGGAACCCAAGCCAAAGTGGTCTTGGGTCTCCCTTGCTCATCAAAGTACTTACATTCAGTTTGGATAAGTTTTTCAACCTGAGGAACTTCAGTACTGGAGTACTTTGTCAATATGATTGGTCTAGCAGCACAAACACTAGAAGAAGTATTATCTTTAGAAGAAGTACTAACAGTGTTAGCAGTACTAACACTGCTAGCAGCAGTATTGCTTCTAGAAGAAGTACTAACAGTGTTAGAAGCACTAACACTGCTAGCAGCAGTACTATCTGAGGCAGCAGTACTAACACTAGTGCTTTTAGGAACCCACATTGTGACACATTCTTTTTCAGTCTTTTTCCTCATGTGGCTTTTGGATTTAGCTTGTTTCTTAGCCACATGGTTTCTTACAGGCTTCCTATAACCATTTGATTTTTGAAAAGTTCTTTGAAAATTTATCCTTTGGTTAATAGGATTGAAATAACAGTGTTTGGCAAGGTGATTCAATTTGCCACAGATAAAACAAGGTTTTGGTCTGTTAATCCTTTGCAGATCAACTCCTTGTTTTTGAGCCCACTGATTATTCCAGTTTCTTTGATTTCCCCTCTTTTTATCATGTTTTTGGGGTTCATTCTTTTGAGAATTCTTGCAAGAACAATGTTCACAAGTATTGGAATTCACAACAGTGGTCTGTGTATAATGAACTCCATTTCCTTTTTCAGATCTTTTCATCTCATTGTTCTTATCCCAGGGACTTCCACCTTCCTCATTAGTCTTGATGTAATTCTCTAAGGGGATCTCACCACTGACATTCTTGTTCCTTTTCTTAGACTCTTCTTTTTCAGTTTTATCCTCAACAACAACTTCATATAATGGATCTACTTTAGTAGCTCCTTCAGGTAAGTCCTTCCTATCCTTGGTTTCTAACAGGTCTGACCTAAGAGGGATGTATGTGTTGTTGTAGGGTGGGGGTGTGGCATTGTACCCTAGGCCTGGTTTCATCTTACTGTTGATTTGAGCATTTATTATGGTGTCCATGACTTTAGAAGCACATGAAAACTTTTCAGCATCAAGTTTTACTTTCTCAAGTTCTCCTTTTAATTTCTCACATTCCTCCCTAGACTCTTTCAGTTGGAACTCCAGACCATTCTTTTCCCACTTCCAGTAGTTTGTATCATATGAGTGTTGAAGTTCATTGGCTTGAAAAGCCTTAATTTGTTCTTCAAACCTCTCAACAATCACTACATAATCTCTTCTATCCTTTTCTAATCTCTTAAGGTCATCACACATTCCCTGGTTGTGATCTCTATACTTTTTCACAGTGTCTATACAAGCTTGAGAACAGAGATTAGATTTTACCTCAGTAGGAAGATCTGAGACTTCTGCCATGAGTGCATGATTCTGAATTGCCTCTTCTGCTTGATCACTCCAATCAAATCCCATTCCTTGTTGAGAAACAAGGGCTTGAACAGAGTTTCTGTTCTGGTTGAAGCTTCCAGTCTGAGCTTGTTGATGGTTGTTTTGAGATACTCCACCTTTGCATTCTCTGGCAAAGTGTCCCATCTTATGACACTTGTAGAATTCCACCTTAGACTTGTCAAACCCAGCACCATCTTCTCTTCTTTGGGAAAAGTTGTTTCTCCCAGTCCTCTTTATAAACTTCTTCACCCTCATAGAAAGCATAGCCATCTGCCACTTGATATCCATCTCCTCAAGATCATCAGCATTAATCTGTTCTAAGTCATCATTAATTAATGAGGAATTAACATGACTAGAAAAGAAAGCTTCTAGTACATAATCATTGGCCTTCTCCTGATTGACTCCACCAGCAGTACTAACTGATTCAGGGTTAGCAGTAGAATCAGTTGATGCTGATAGGAGTGCAGCATTATACACATATCCTGAGGGCTTCTTCTTGGCTTCAACCTCTGCTTCAAATACCCTAAGATCATTGTAAAGATCATCAAGCTCTTTATCTTCTAACTGGTCATTCTGTCTGAAAGACACAGTATACATTGTCCATTCCTCACCTAATGATCTTAGAAACTTCCTGTTTACATCATCAGCCTCCATACGAACTCCAACTGTAGCCAATTCTCCAATCAACTTATTAAATCTATCAAAAGTTTGAGTCATAGACTCATTCTTTGTAGAAGTAAAATTTTCATATTGTTGCTTAAGAATTGCCTTCTGGTTCCTCTTGGTGCTCTTGGTACCAGTGAATCTCTTTTCCAATGCATTCCATAAAATCTGAGCATCAGTGCAGTGATGAAATTGGTGCTGATACTCATTGGGAATAACCAAAAGCAGAGTGCTTAAGGCTTTCATCTCTGTTTGTCTAACCTTTCTTTCTGCATCAGTCTTTGGAGGGGGTCTTTTGCCATCTGGTCCAACCCTTCCTTCAGCACATGGACCATTCTCTATAATATCCCAGATGGAATAATCAGTAAGCAAAATATACTGCTTGATTCTAATCTTCCACATGTCAAACTCATTAGGCCTGAGCATGGGAACCTTTGAAACAAGAGTACTGTTTGATTCAACTGTGTTGTCCATAATGATTGTAGATTTCTAAGAAACCAAGCTCTGATACCACTTGTCAGGATCGATTCCAAATAAGAATAATTATACTTAGAAATCAGAATTAAAGAATCTTGCGGAATAGAACTTTAATTCAAACACACTCAATGAACAACTAATCAGAAAACACAATCTGTTTGTATTTAATACTTCAACTCACAAGTTTGCAACCAAACCTCAATCTTGTTGAACAGGCTCTACAAGACGACTTCTTCTTCTCTAGAAATAGGGTTCTAAACCTTGAGGTTAATTCTCTCTAAAACAAAAACGAATTCTAAAGAATCTCACCGAATAGCTATCTATCAAAATCTATTTATACTAAATAATTACAAGATAACTATCAAAACAAAATTGATCTTCAGAATATTCTTTCATGCTTATCTTCAATCATTCCATCTTTATCTCCAACATTCTCGCATTCCATAATTATGATCACAAGCAGCATTAACATCGTTATGCACAAGCAGTACTAACATTGTTCCAGCAGCATTAACTTTTACTTGTAGTACTAACTTTGCTCTGGCAGTAGTATTGTTGTTCTGGCAGTACTAACCATACTTGGCAAATCTTCAGTTCCCAACAAATTCCTTACACATGACAACACGAGCGATAACCTAGGTTTGAGCGAAATGAGAGTATCCCGTGAGGTAGGGTCGAGGCGAAATGTTTTCCCTAGTATGTCTGGACCTAGTACAACCCTAACGTAACCGGAACAGTCACGAGTTCAACTCTCAATAGAAGGTCATAGATCGGACAAAATAAGGATGAGGCGAGAGTGAGATAGATATTCACTGGTATGGGAAATCACCGATGCATCACTTGGTACCGATTGGGAATTGTGCAGTTATTATTATTTCGCAGATATATGCTTTTATTCTGTTTTTATCGCTAATTTGCTTGGGGACAAGCAACGCTCGGTTTGGGATTGTTGATAACGCCACTTTTTGGCGTTATTTTCAGTTCTCAAACCTATGAGATTGGCTTGTGTTCAAGTAAAAAAGGCGTGTATTTTACGGTTTATCTAGTGAAGTATGCAGGTTATCTAAAAGGCGGCCTTCCTCGGGAAAAGAAGTTAAAAAGAGCCTAAAACGAGTCCAAACGAAGCCTAACGGAAGCCCAAAAGCAAAGCCCAAGACCCACGACCGAACCAGGACCTGATCCGCGAACCAGACGACGACCCATTTAACCAAAAAGACACGTGCGACTTACCACGCGACTTGCAAGTCGCGTGGCAAACCGCATAAGCCACTGTTTGTCGAAAATCAGCTTTATTAATCGGGTTTTAGGTCATTCATTAGAGACGCAACTTTCACACGACGGCCAGAGCAGTTCCGGGGGCGATTTTCAGAGCCGAGTGACACCCGTTGGAGCCACGATAGAGGGAGGATCAGATACACATTCATCACGCGAAGTAGAGACGAGCACGATAGAAGGGAGTAACCATTCCATTTATAGTTGCCACGATTATCATGTTTACATACTTGTTTCCATCTTTTTCTATTGTGTTTGAATCCACCACCGACATGAACTAACCGGTTCATGTTGGGGGTTGGAATGAATGTGGTTTAAGCTTGTAAACAGATGACCTGAGACCTTTATCAGTTTTCCTATTTTAATGAATGAATGCAATTTGGTGTTTAACGCTTTTGTGAGATTAGCTACCTTACAATTGTTTTATTGCTTTCAATTTATGTTCGAGAGAAGTAATTGAGAAGTAGAATTAGGAATTGCATGTCTAAGTTAAGAAAGGATAGAGATATACCGAGTAAATCTTAGTCCCGTTTGAATCTTAAGCTTAATGCGTTTTGAACCCTATATGTTGAGATCGAAAGATAAAACTTATGTTTTCAAAATAGAAATCACGGTTGCTTGAAAACGAACCATGATTTGCAAATAAAATCGTTGTAGCTTGAGAAAGAACAATGATTAGATAAAGATTGGGTATTCATTGATAGGAATAACTGGTATTTGAATTGAGTCAGACGTTTGTATGCGAGAACCATTGGATTTCCAACCCTCAACTGTTTTCTCTATCTGATTTTCCAAAGCTGTTTACTGTTTTGTCTTGTGTTTGATTTAATTCTCGCATTTAAGTAGTTTAATATCAACCGTTCAATTATCGATAGTTCAGTTAATAGAGCTTATAGTAATTGTGATACTTAGTTCCTAGTTCCCGTGGATTCGATACTCGTACTTGCCGTACGTTATTACTTGATTCGACACCGTACACTTGCGGTTAGATTCTCGGGGTGTGAAAACCTCGTATCACTTGTCCAGTCATGTATAGTCTAATCACATTTATGTATCAAACGCTACCTAAAAATATCGATTCTAAACTAAAGCGAGTCGTATACAAAGCATCATAAAAAGTATAATCAGAATAAGAATAAAAAACATTATGTAAAATAAAATTAGAATAAGAAATGTATTCTCATGCAACAAGAATATAGGCACAAAGTTGGAACCTCACTTTGTCGGTTGATATAACTTCAAATACATCTAAAAGTTGTTTATTTTATAATCGTATTCTTGTAATTATATACAAAAAAATGTATTCTTGTATCAACAAGTCATATTATATAATTTATTGACAATATAATAAGGGAAATTAATTAAAATACCCCAAGTTTGACCAACTGTTACCGAAATACCCTAAAATTTTTCCATTTTGCAAAAATGCCCTAAATACCCGCGATGGATCCCGCGATCGCGGGCTAGGGCTGACGTGGCACGTACTTTGGGTACAAATGTCCCGCGAAGCCCCTCAACTTTGGCCGCGGTGCACTTTTGGTCCCTGCCTGCGATCGCAGCCCGCGATGGACCAAAATTTACAGTTTTGGTCCCTGAAAATTTACAGTTTTGGTCCCTGAAAATTTACACTTTTGGTCCCTGTACTTAGACGAATCTTGCATGCTTTTACTGTTTTTTCCACAATTATTGTACTTTGAAGACCGATTTGTGGTTGAAATTCATTTGCATGTTTGAGATTTCATCCATAAATATCAGTAATATGCAATTCACAATTCACACTTGTTCTTGCTTTCTTTCTTGATTTCTCTCTTGCTTTCTTTCTTTGAATTGCTTTCTCTCTTGATTTCTCTTCTATCATTTCATCCACAAATGGCATCGTCATCAAACCCTAAGTCTACTCCTGAAAAAATGCCACCTCAAATCGAGGTCGCCATAGCAAAAAAGGAAAAGGAGATAGATGAACTAACAGAAGAGTGGAAAAAAATGATGGACAGGAAGGCAGTCCATTTGAGAAATATCGAAGAGGAAGACAGGGAGATCAAAAGGATAAAAGGGGATATAAAAGCTAGGGAGGCTCGTGTTCGTCGAGAACAAGAAGCAATTCACCATATTCTGCAAGACTTTGCAATTATTCAAGCGAAGGTAAACGAGAAGCAAGCTTGGATTGATGAAACTAAATCAATTTTTAAGTAAGTGGTGGTTTTTTAGTTTTTTTGTATTTTTTACTGTGTTGTTGTTTTGTATTTTTTGTTGTTGTTAATTTCTCTGAAAATTAGTTTTTAAGCCGCTGAACCACGATTAGGTTGGATACATCATGCAAGGTCAAGTCAGAGGTTACCTCATTCGTGGGCCTACTCCTCTTGTAGAATATATGACAACCCTCAACTCATTTGCTAAAGTGTGTGCGGGTTGTGGTACACAATGGCCATACGTGGTTGCAAAAGCAGAAGTCGTTGAAGAAGGGTCAGAAAGATTGAAGATGAAGAGCATGTTGGATGAAATACAAACTAGCTGTGTTATCAATGTTTATTTAAAAGCATATGTATGTGTGTGTATATATCTAATATGAATATATTTATCATTTACAAACTAGCTGTGTTATCAATGTTCATTTAGAAGCATATGTATGTGTGTATATATATCATTTACAAATCAGTGTTTAGATCAACAGTATCATATGTGTTTGTTCCAACAAAAATGTCAAGAAATGATCATTTCCAGATCTTACAGATAAAGGTCTCCTTTTTTAAGTCTTCTTCTTCTTCATATATACATATAATATATATATATATATATATATATATATATATATATATATATCTAAAAAGCTAGAAACCTGCTTCCATTCTTGCTACTAATCTTTCTTGCTATATAAACAGACATGTGTACTCAGAGTTAACATTCACTGCCATGGTAACAATCAACCTTTCTTCTTTCTTTCGCTTATCATATCAAACTCCTATTTTCTTTATGTGTGTAAATATATAAAGCGAATATATATATCATTTACAAACTAGCTGTGTTATCAATGTTCATTTAGAAGCATATGTATGTGTGTATATATATCATTTACAAATCAGTGTTTAGATCAACAGTATCATATTGGTTTGTTCCATATGGTTCAAGCTGTGACGGGCCCGGGGTGTGACTGACAGAATGTCTCCTTGGCACGGTTGAAGGGGCGGGATTTGGACACTCTCCACGAGTGTGTCCTACGCATTGGCACCGAATACATCTTCGTTGTATCGAACTTTCACCACGTGATGGACGTCGGTCGTTCTTTCTCGGTCTCCCGGCCCTGTTCTTATCCATTAATGGTGGATAGCATGGTGGAAGCGGGTCGGGTGGATACACCCATGCTGCAGGGGGTCCAGCTGGGTTTATTACCTCCACGTATGTTTTCCGGTAATATTCGGACGTGAAGAAAGGTACAGCCAAATCGCTGCAATCTGTACGACCCATATATGTTGCTGCAGCGATGGCATGGCCGCACGGTAACCCAGATTTATCCCATTCGCGACACGAACAAAGGTGGTCTTCCATATTCACAATCGCGTGAATATAGTCATCATGCACCTCGTACTTCCCATACCCGATTGCTCTTACCGGCCATGTCGCCGCACGACGCGCCCTGTACTGAACGATATTCTCCGTCGTTGGTGTGAGTGCATTTTGCATCTCAGCTCCTTTTAGGCGTCGAATTTGGTACCACTCTTGTTGAAAGGCCCGAAAGTAGTCCATAAGATTAACAATCGGACATCTACGCGCAAAACGGGAGAGTGCATTCACAGACTCTGCACTATTCGAGGTCAGAATGTCATACCGTTGTCCAGGAAAATGGGCCGCGGACCACCTCTCCGGTCCAGCATCGTCAAAGACTTTGGATGCTTCCTTGACACTGTATCGTAGCATATTCATGTACTTGTTAAACTTCTGATCCGTATATGCTCTGCATGCCTCCCAATAGACATCCTTGTAGGTGGTAATACGTTTGTCCTTGGATTTGGCGTTCATCTCCAAATGTCGACATCATATGGCGTGAGGGGCGTTTGGGTACATGGCAGAGATTGCGGCGCTTATGGAAGGAGCCCTGTCAGACATAAACACCAAACCTTGCGGGTCTCCGATAGCTTGTCTCAACATGGACATAAACCAAGTCCACTCGTCCCCGGTTTCAGACTTGCCTACGCCGAAAGCTACTGGAACGATGGAGTTATCCCCGTCCATGGCAACCGCCAGGAACATCATACCCAAGTAACGGCCCTTTAAATGGGTTGCGTCTATTATCAGGACACGACGTAGATTTGACACAAATGTGCGGATGTGCAAAAACATAGGTTAAAATGTTATAGTTTATAGTTTATAATGTGTAAATGTTATAGTTTATAATGTGTAAATGTTATAGTTTATAATGTGTAAACATATGACGTGTTAAAATACGTACCGCGGGTCCAAGGGCCACGAAGCACATCTCAAACCGTCCATGTGAATCGGTCCGTAGCTGCGTGACAGTACCAGGGTTCTGCAGCTGCAAATTATATAAATATGTCGGGAGTCGTTCATACGACTCCTCGAACGTGCCTCTCACCATAAACAGTGCATGGCAGCGCGCACGCCACGCTTGGTGGTAATCAATCGTGACGCCGAACTGCCGGTGAACGTCGTGGACGATGTCCTTTGGACGCAATGACCTGCTAACATCAAGAAATTTGTTTTTCAGGATCGCACCCAAAGTCTTTTTGCCGGCTTGTTTGTGGTGGGGATTAAGTTGCGTCCTCGTACAAGTGTGTACGTCGTGCAACTTTCTAATCATTATCGCCCCTCCTTTGGGACCCGTGTGAATCACGTACAACCTCCACTCACACTTTTCTCTAGCACATTCAACTACGTATTTGATTTTGTCAAATGCCCGCACGCGACTTTGGAAACCCTCTTCCAAGAACTTGAGTCCGATCTGACTTGTTAAGAGATCCTTCGAATCGAATATCTGTCCTGCTGTTAAACTTTCACTGCGAATATAAGGTGTAGGTTCGTAGCTTTGTGTCTGGGTATGGGAGTCTGGAAGAATAGGGGGCATATCAAAAAAGTCATTTATCTGACTACATGATTTTCTACTAGGGGTATATTCTTCGTGATCATCATTATCGGTGTCTGATCTGTCTATTTCAGAATTACCCGTTCTGAAAACGTGGGTTTCGTCATCAGCAACTCCAGCAGTACGCCATTCGTGTGGTTGTGGTGGTTGTTGTTGTTGAGAATCAGGCTGCTCTATTTGGAGGTCTTCGTCGTCGTCACCCTCCTCGTCACCGTCGTCGTCACCGTCGGATACGCCGGGAAACACAAAGAGTAATGGGGGTCTTTCTGAATCGACTGCAAGGTGCAGAAAAGTAGAGATATCCCCATCGTTGGATAAATCCACAAATGACCCATCGCCATTTTTAAACACTAACTTGCAAACATCAGAAGAGTTGATTCCACATTTTTGCATGGCGTATGCAACAAACTTATGATAAGTATAGTTTACTGACACTTTTACACCATGCTTAGATTTATAAGCAAAATTCCACTCATTGTTATCTTGCACCCATTCACCATCAAAACAGAAATATAGCTTAGCTTTTGCAACAGATGAACTCATTTTTTCAGTAGTATCGCAAACACAAAATATTGCAGAAAGAAAGATTGCAACAATGAAATCGTTGTGTGGGGATTATGGCTTGCATTTTACGTCTATTTATCAATGAAACAACCAACATATCAGAAAACCAATCTCTCATTTAATCCACAAACTGGTATTCCAAAAACATTGATTTAACATTGATTCAAAGATGCAAATGAATTTCAACCATAAATCGGTCTTTAAAGTGCAATAATTGTGGAAAAAAACAGTAAAAACATGCAAGATTCGTCTAAGTTTAGGGGCTGAAAGTGTAAATTTCAGGGACCAAAAGTGTAAAATTCGGGCCATCGCGGGCTGCGATCGCGGGCAGGGACCAAAAGTGCACCGCGACCAAAGTTGAGGGGCTTCGCGGGGCATTTGGGGCCAAAATACGTGCCACGTCACCGTATCCCGCGATCGCGGGACCTCATCGCGGGTATTTTGGGTATTTTTGCAAAATTGAAAAAAATTAGGGTATTTTGGTAACTCAATGTTTGACTTAGGGTATTTTAATAAAATAAATAAATCCAAAAATATTCAATATTGGGCTCATTTCGAAGGTATCGAAGAGACGAGTACAATGGTGTAACTTGCTAAAATTAAAACGTATTTTTATAACGTATTTTAGTTAATAAACGATTATATGTGTTAAATGTAAAATTAAAATTAGAAAAGTAAAATGTATAAAGTAAAGTAAGTAAATAAGTATAGGGGTTGAAAATGTAAATATCAAATTCAATTCACAAATTTGTGTGTGTAGTGGGTTGTCGCGGGATGCAAAGTTTCAAAAAACACCCTATCCCGCGATCGCGAGACAAATCGCATGATTTTTTGGTATTTTTGCAAAAGTTGAAAAAATGGGTATTTTGGTAAGTCAAGGTCAAACTTTGAGTATTTTAATTAAATTCCCTTAAAAAATAATTGTATAAAATAATAATACTTTAATATCATTGGTAAAAATGTATTAAAAATAATTTATCTTACCCTTCATCAAGTTTTAACCGGTGCTTGGTTCGCAGATTTTGAAGGAATCTAATGAAATTGAAATGTTGAATTCTTTTGACCAAATTCAATTCTCTCGTTTGGTTCGTTTTTTCTAATTTAGAGAACAATGTTTTTTCTTGATTGAACAAAAAGAGGAAAACAACCTCCATTCTCTCTATTTCAGTGTTTCAGAGAATATGCTAGAGATGTTCTACATTGCTTAAACGTCTCGACTTGCTAAAGAATTGCTAATGTCTCTACTTACTAATTTCTTTATAACACAAATCAACATTAAAACCTGCATTTATTATTTTTAATGTATGATTTGACTTGATTTTTACGTTAAATGTGGTGCATATAGAAACACATATATTCAAAAATTTAAGCCGAATTTCAAAATTTCAATTACAGATATATTCATGTACCAACATTTTTACTATATAATACAAGAACGGTCCCCATCTAATAAAATACATAATAAAACAATTTCATGATTTTTTTAAAAAATTTGTCATTTTAGATCGTTGGATAAAAACAAAGAATGTTGGCAGAAATATTTTGGTGCAGTCTTAGGCATGGCAACGGGGCGGGTATGGGACGGGGTTCACCATCCCTGACCCCGGTTTTTGGTACCTTCCCCCGGCCCCGGGCGGGTACGGGGATTGAAATCCCATCCCCGGTCAACTTTCCGGTCAACCCCGGTCAAGACCCGATCACCCGTTCCCCGGTTATTACCCGGTTCCCCGACCCGATTTTTTGCCTTTTATATTGGTAATTAATTAAACACAGAAGGAATTAAAAAAAGGTTGGTTATCCGCCAAATTGGAAGGAGAAAAGCAACAATGTAACTTCTCGTGATTTGCATCCATTCCTCTTCCTTCCATTTAATTCAATCCTACTGCTTCTACTATTACCTAACCATCAAACCCTTTTCATACACCATCAACCGCAAGAGGACAAGAAAAAATATAATTAATGAAAACAGTAAATGCAAATTTAATAGATTATTTGAGACTTTGACTCGGTAAACTAATAGTCTAATACTGATTAAATATTTAATAAGTATATAAAATAAATAATTTTTTAATTATATATATACCGGGTACGGGGCGGGTTGGGGGATAGTCATCCCGGCCCCGACCCCGGCTTCCTGAAAGCGGGTATCCCGGCCCGGGACCCGGTACCCGGTTTGGCGGGGAACCCCCGACCCCGATCGGGTCGGGTAGACCGGGTTCCCCACCGGGTCGGGCCAAATTGTCATGCCTATGCAGTCTAGCACTTAAATTTTATGGAAATATGTTCTGAAATTTCAATGACTCTCTTAAAACCTATATAAAATTAATTATACTACTATACTACACATTAATTGTTTTAATAAAAATAAAATTACTACTAATATAATATTTAGAATCTAATATTTTGGATGAATACCTTTAATAAATTTGGACTGAAGAGTATCCAAAAAAAATTCATATATTGTTGTTTGTTAGACTAGATGAACTACAAGTCAGCTCGTATTTTATATCTACAACTACAAGATAAAATCCTCATGAATCGGTAGATGTAACGACCCAGACCTTTTTCGAAATGTTTTGCGTTTGGTGTGGAGTTTTAAGCAAAAGTAGAAGTTGAGGGGCTAGTTGGTAAATAGGAGATGGGGTATAAAAAGGCACAAAACCCTAGGCATTCTTATTGTTGGCGGCTGGACTAGTTGAGAGAAAGGAGAAAAGAGTTTTTGGAGGTTTTGTGCAATCGGAGAAGAGAAACATCACTCTTGGGAATAAGAAGAAGTAGTATTGGAATTCATTTTCTGCAAGGAATCTCTCAGGTAATCCCTAACCCATAACTCTGATTCGGATTGTTTTATTGTTGTTGGGAGATTTGAGGGTTTTTCCTTGTAAAAGCTATTTAAGGCCTAGAAGTGAGATTCGAACGTCATTAAATCATGTTTAGTTAGTAAAGTTTGTGGGAAACGATTATAGAACACTTTGGGGGTTACTTATCGCATTATCATCCTAATTGTGGAGCGTTTAGCAAGATTCTGACCTCTAAAACTCGTCCAACGTTCGTCCGGAAACCTTCAAGTATGAAGGTGTCCGGGTGAGTGTCCGGGAAACTTCTTGGTCGTGTTGTAGAAGGTGTCCGGGTATAGTGTTGTCCGGAAAGATTGTGCCGTCCGGATAAGTTTAGTCATCCGGAGAATCTGTGTCGTCCGGATAAGAGTTGTTGTCCGGGTACTAAGCGGTATCCGGAAAAGTGGGGTTACCCGGTAACCTGTCCGGAAAAGTAGGGTGGCAAGTGAGAAGTGTCCGGATAGTTCTAGTTAGCTTTTAATTATATCCTTTCGTTCAGGTAGACATTTTGGAAGTAAAGAGCAGAGTAGGGAAAAGCAAGCAAACGTATCAGGTGAGTTTTCTAACTAAAATACGTGTCTTTTAACGTGTTTTTCTAAAGTGAATACATGATGAGAAATGCCATGTTTTGTTCTTATGCTTTTATTGCATGAAAGTTGTTTAAAGTTTTTATGTGAGATGTATGCATACATTGTGTAGACGTAAATTGGCTAAGTCGGGGGGAGGTTCCGCCAGTACTCACGTCGGGGGAGGTTCCGTTTATGCCATGGGAATGAGTCCCAGTAAGGCAGCGTGATACTGACTCGTTGTCACCCTCGGGTGACTTCAGGGTGCCATTTACGGGAGCGGATTTATCCGTGAAAGATTTTTACTGTTCAGCTATGTGAAAGTTTATTTATTGAAAGATTATTTATATAATCTGAAAGTGATGGAAAGTTTTAAAACGATTTTTTGAGAACTGTCAGGAGGGACTCACTAGACCTCATGGTCTAACCCTCGCTTCTTTTCAAATTAAAACCATTTTCAGGAAAGCAGGTAGCAAAGGGCTCTAGCAGGTCAACGGAGCAGTTAGAGAATAGAGGCAGTAGAAGCTTTGGCACTATTTCACTTAATTATAGTATTTCTCAGTTGTGTAATAGGTTGATTCCGCCAACCTGAATTTTGAGACTTGTGTAAGGAAATTTTGGGACCCGTTTTTGGGATGTTTCAGTTATTATGAATTGCATGATTTATGTTGGTGCAAGTGTACCACATCTCTATATATTTATATATATTTATTTTGATGATTACAAACACACCGTATTATTGTTTATCTAACAATCCAATCCAAGTGTACAGTTCTTGAAGAACACGAAGATTTTATCTGAAGAGTTCAAGACGGAAGATTTACGTTGTCATTAGTGTTTATAATTTATAATGATAAACACCCTAAAATAATATACCACTTGGATATTTCTAAAAACCATAAATGATTTTAATTAAATAAGGTTTTTGAGAAACTGTCCTTTTCTGACGCAGGTATACCGCGAGGTTCAGCAGGTATACCGCGGCGGCTTACTGTAGATCTCTGATTGATTGGTCGTACTTTTGTCTGGGCGGTATACCGCGGTGTTTAGCAGGTATACCGCGGGTACAGTTGGGCGGTATACCGCGATGTTTAGCCGGTATACCGCGGGTACAAGTTTACGTTTGTTTTGCAGGGTTGACTTTCTCTTCTGCAAAAGTACTTTTATTACTGCACGGTATACCGCGTGCTTTTGGCGGTATACCGCGGATGCATTGTTTCCGTTGGAAGAGTTGCTATATAATGCATGCGATGGTGGAGAAGAATAATACAATACAGATACAAACCAACAGCCATCTCCATCTAATCTCTCCCAACTAATATTCCATACTACATATTATCACTACATATTTATTTTATAAAACGTTTTTATAAAATATCCAAGTGATAAATATTATACAAGAGTGATTACCATTGTGAGTTATACTCCTCTTGTAAGTGTTTGAATAACGGGTGTGTGATCCTGTATATCTCAATAAGCTGAAGCTTGAGAGCCTATTGCTTTCCTTTGTATTTGGTTTGTATTCTACCGTAAAGAATACGTTTATTGGATCGTGTCGGGAAGTGTCTCGGCTAGTGATTTACCAAGTTGTGGTAAATCACTAAATCTCCGTGTCAAGTATCTCTATCCCTTATCTCTTTATATTTCCGCTGTGCATTTAATTATATCTGTTTATATAATTATTGTATATATACTCTGCTTTATTTACTGTATTTATACTATCCTGTATTTATACGTATCTGTTGTGTTTTCATATACTCTGTTGTATTTACATTATTAAGATATTTTTATAAAAGGTTTTTTGAAAGTAAAATTATTTAAATACAACCTTACCCCCCCTAGGTTGTCTAACAATTGGTATCAGAGCAGGGCTTTCAAAAATCGTCTATTTAATTTTTTTTTAAAATCCGTTTTTGTTATGGCTCAACAAAATGCTTGGTTTTCTAAATCTCTTCTTATTGATTTCGAAAATTTTGATCTTTGGGCAAATTCTTTTGAACGTTATGTTCGTGGGATAAATCAAAATATTTGGGATATTATTATTAAAGGAGATTTCAAACCCACAAAATTTCAAAACAACAAAGTTGTTGAAAAACCTAGCTCGGAATGGTCCGACGAAGATAAGGATAATTGTTGTTTAAATTATGAAGCCAAAAATTTTCTCTTTTCGGTTCTTACTAACGATGATATTGAGCGTGTTTATCTCTTTGAAACTGCTCGTGATATTTGGGAGAACTTGAACATCACCTATGGTGAAAACTCAAAAGAAAAGAGAGACGAAACCCGAGATCAAAGAAATGAAGAAACTTGTCTCATCGTCGACTGCGAGAAAGAGGTATGTACTTCATACTCAAGTTTTTCTAGTTGTAGTGATAACGATGATGATATTGATATGTTAAATGTCTCTTTTCAAAAATTGATTGTTCTCGTAAATAGTTATAAAAATGAGAATGCTAAATTAAAAGAAGAATTATTATTATGTCAAAATGAGTTGAATAATTGTAAACAAACCATTGCATGTGATAATAAAATCAAAAATGAGTTAAATGATAAAGTTATCACTTTAGAAAAGAAAGCATGCGAAAATATTGTTTGCAAATCATGTGATGTTTTAAATGAGAAACTTGCATGTTTAGATAAAAGAATAGAAGAAAATGACATATGTGCAAAATGTGATATTCTCATAAATGATAATGCTTGTTTAAAAGCTAAATGCGATTTTTATGAAAAAGATAATATGTTAGCTAAAGCATTTCAAAATAGCAATGATAAAGTGTTAAAAATGCTAAATATGTCTAATCGCATTAATTGTAGAAAAGGCATTGGTTCTAATACATGTATTGATACGTGCTCGTGTATTCAAATTAAAAAGTGTTTTGAACCACCTAAAGTTGAAACGAGAAAACCTTATGTGCAAAAACCCCCATATATGTCAAAAATGAAAAATGTGAATTATGGGAGGAAACCGTATGCTCGCATGTATAATAGTAATTTTTCTAGACCTAATGCGAATATAAATGCTTCATTTTATGTGTATGATAAATACAATCGCAAAATTAGAATGGTTAGAAAATGGATTCCGAAAGGAATGTTTAATGTTGACAATCCCGGTGGGATGCGTTTGTGGTTTTAAACAAATTTTGTGGATTGTATGTTGTCATGTTTTATTTTATGTCGACAACATATTTTAATTTTTTTTTGCAGTTTATGTTTTATACTAACTGTTAAAAGGACCCATAAGAAAAGGGTACCACAAAAAATTTTCTTTGCCTTTTGTAGGTGTTTCCTGACGAGGATATAATACGTGTTTCCTGACGAGGATACAATACGTGTTTCCTGACGAGGATATAATACGTGTTCCCTGACGAGGTCATAATACGTGGTAATTTTTGCTCACATAAAATTAACCGAAAAATCGAAGCCTTAAGATCCTTTTTTTTGGTGCAAGTGTTTCTTTTAGGTTATTTTGTTTTATGTCTATTATATGCTTTTTTTATGCATATTTTTTTTGTCCCTCAAATTTTATAATTTGTTATTAATTTGAGGGGGAGCTTTTTATCTTTTACCCATGAGATTATGCTCTCTCAAATATATGCATATTTTGAGGGGGAGCATCTCTCGAGGGGAAGCATACCGTCTATCTTGACCCTTTTTGTTTCGACAAACGGGGGAGAGAAACCGCATATGCTCATGCTTAGCGGTTGTGTTTGTCATCATCAAAAAGGGGGAGATTGTTGGTGCAAGTGTACCACATCTCTATATATTTATATATATTTATTTTGATGATTACAAACACACCGTATTATTGTTTATCTAACAATCCAATCCAAGTGTACAGTTCTTGAAGAACACGAAGATTTTATCTGAAGAGTTCAAGACGGAAGATTTACGTTGTCATTAGTGTTTATAATTTATAATGATAAACACCCTAAAATAATATACCACTTGGATATTTCTAAAAACCATAAATGATTTTAATTAAATAAGGTTTTTGAGAAACTGTCCTTTTCTGACGCAGGTATACCGCGAGGTTCAGCAGGTATACCGCGGCGGCTTACTGTAGATCTCTGATTGATTGGTCGTACTTTTGTCTGGGCGGTATACCGCGGTGTTTAGCAGGTATACCGCGGGTACAGTTGGGCGGTATACCGCGATGTTTAGCCGGTATACCGCGGGTACAAGTTTACGTTTGTTTTGCAGGGTTGACTTTCTCTTCTGCAAAAGTACTTTTATTACTGCACGGTATACCGCGTGCTTTTGGCGGTATACCGCGGATGCATTGTTTCCGTTGGAAGAGTTGCTATATAATGCATGCGATGGTGGAGAAGAATAATACAATACAGATACAAACCAACAGCCATCTCCATCTAATCTCTCCCAACTAATATTCCATACTACATATTATCACTACATATTTATTTTATAAAACGTTTTTATAAAATATCCAAGTGATAAATATTATACAAGAGTGATTACCATTGTGAGTTATACTCCTCTTGTAAGTGTTTGAATAACGGGTGTGTGATCCTGTATATCTCAATAAGCTGAAGCTTGAGAGCCTATTGCTTTCCTTTGTATTTGGTTTGTATTCTACCGTAAAGAATACGTTTATTGGATCGTGTCGGGAAGTGTCTCGGCTAGTGATTTACCAAGTTGTGGTAAATCACTAAATCTCCGTGTCAAGTATCTCTATCCCTTATCTCTTTATATTTCCGCTGTGCATTTAATTATATCTGTTTATATAATTATTGTATATATACTCTGCTTTATTTACTGTATTTATACTATCCTGTATTTATACGTATCTGTTGTGTTTTCATATACTCTGTTGTATTTACATTATTAAGATATTTTTATAAAAGGTTTTTTGAAAGTAAAATTATTTAAATACAACCTTACCCCCCCTAGGTTGTCTAACAATTTATTTTAGACTGGGTTGTTACAGTAGAGCTGAGATATTCACAAGGAAGACCAATAAATAACGGAATCATGCAAGTCGTTGTCGATGTCAATTGCGCTGTTTAAAATTCTACAATTCGTCATGTGTTACAGGGTGTTTGGGATTGCTTATTTAAAGTGTTTATTAACTTATTTCGGTGTGGTACCGGTAATAAACAGTTTTTAGTGTTTGAATGGTTAAAAAAAGAAAACTGCTTATAGCGATTTGGCACCGGTAATAAGGAGTTTTTGATAAGTCATTTCATTCTAGCTTATTGACTTGTTTAAAACAACTTATCAATTTTTTAGTTATTTTACATGTATAAGCAATCTCAAACACTCTCTAAATAACAACTTATTAGTTTATTATGTTTTGGTACCATCATAAGCTAATCCAACTACTTTTTATAAAACTCCGGTTTAACACCACATAAGTTAATAAACACTTTTATATAAGAAGCATAAGTTGTTTTAAATAAGCAATCCCAAAACCTTAGGGTGCGTTTGGTTTGCGGATTCTGAAAATATGTGATGGAATTGGAATGTTGTATTCTATTGACCAAATTCCATTCGTTTGTTTGGTTCGTTCTTTTTCACGGAGTGAATCTCTGAGTTCCATCAAATTCCACAAATGAAGGAATTCAACATTCGTTAGCAATTAGAAGGTATTTTGATAGAATGAAATGTTGTATTTTCATAATTCCAAATATACATTTTAACTTAAATATAACATAATTAATTTAATACTTTAGTTTTATATTTTATATTTATATTTTATATTTATATTTTATTTATATTTTTATTTAATATAATTTAATACATTTTTTTTTTTAAAATCGAAATATAATTTTGTTCATCTGACAATATATTTTACTTGGATCGTGTATATTATATCTTTTACACATTAAAGTATTTAAAAAGTATTTTTAGTTAAAAAACATTTAATGATTATTTTATTAAAATATTTTTTGTTTAAAAAAATTAAAAATTATCAAAAAGTGTATTTTGGTCATTTATCAAAAATTCATGCCAATTCAAAAGATACTTTATGTGAAACAAACAGTCAGATTTCAATTTATTTAAGAGATTCCATTCCAATTATGTCAACCATACATGTGGTCAAAGTGTCAAACCTGACAACATTCCATTCCAATTCCTTCAGACTCAAATTCCTTTTGACAGATTTCATTTAATCAAAAAACATTCTGCAAACCAAACGCCACGAAAAGTGTATTGTTTGTTGGGTTAATCGCAAAGAAATGGGAATTGCTTTTGTTATAAACTAAACAAAAATTGACTGTTATACCAAAGTTGGTTGTCATTATTTACTTTAAAATCATATCTTAATAATAATAATAATACAGAAATAGTCATTCATCTTTCCATAATTTGTCTCATAACCATTCATCTTCCTGTTTTTATCAAAAAATCATTATATCCACAAGTGATAAGTCCTCAATAATTTGCAGAGGAGTCAAAAAATAAAAAATAAAAATTTTATGAACATGCACTGCAAGTACATGGACCAAATTTGTAAATTATTTTAAACGTCTTTGCAACTTGCGGATGTAAACAAAAATTACAAATATTTTCTCTAGAAATCCTAGCTATTCTAGCATGATATTGGAGAATCTCATTGGAAATTCCCTCTGCCCCTACCGTATTCCAGCAGTCCAACTTGGTAGTTTTCACCGCATGTCCAGAGTTGAGCACCTAAAGTTCCATTAAAGAGCGTTTCCACGGGGTAGAACCTCCTCAGGGAATATAAGGTTCCTGACCGGGTCAATAAAGTTGGTAGAGTGTGGCCCTGATTATTGTGTCGTTGTGCCTGCATATTTTCTTGCGAAGTTTTGTTATAACATCTATAATTGCTTATGGTTTTGGTGGACATCCCAACAAATAAACATCCACATGAAACATTTTTATGTTCGATGCTACTTGTAACGCCTTTTTGACGTAAAGAACCATGACATATATGTTTGGAATAGATTCCATTTTGAGAAAGTTGAATAATAACTACATAAACGCATATTACATTTTGGTCTCGTTGATTAGAATTGTATATGTTTTTTTTTGAACGGCAAGTTAACACACACACACGTTCCCGGGGTATTCGGGCTCCCACTTAAGGGTGCCACCCGACTAATCCCCGTCGACCTGGCCGACCCAATGGATCGACCCGACCGGTCAGGTATAAGGGCCCTATGGACCACCCAACCGGCCCCGACCCCAAAGGACCCGGCCCAAAGTCTGGATATCGCCTCATGCTCACCGCGGGGTTCGAACCCTGGTAGTTAGGCCTTCCAGCACTAACCCCCAAGGATGTTACCTTGCCACTGGGCTACACATGATTTGATATTACATTGTATATGTTGCTAGTTGCTACTGATGTTTACATGTCTGTCTGTCCCTAATAATTAAGGGATTTGAATTACTATTGTCAATTAGAAGAATTTATGGTTGGTTTAGTTGTAAATCCGTGTTTGAGTTTGAATGGGAAGTTGAATTGAAGTAAGGAAAGAGTAAATCTATATTTTTGTGGTTCTAAGAAAAATATTCATTCTTTTCATAAAAATAGGAAGTAGAACCAATAAACCAATAAAAATGTCGTTAATATGAATGTATTAAAGAATATAATATAGAATTTCAAATAACCGTTAAATATTACAGAATATAACAATTAATCTAGCGATATATAATTAGGGATCCATATGTAAACACAATAACTATTTAGATACGCTCAAATGACCCCTTTTCACAATAAGAATGTATATAACCGGAATATTGGTTCATGTACTTGCGGACCATGTTCAGAAACTTCAATTTTTTTAAAACTTTTTGACCCCTCCGGAATCGAGGAGTTGCCACTTGCAAAAGTAGTCTTTTTTTGTTGATAAAACGAATAGATGAATGACTATGAGACCCATTTAGGGGAGATAAATGACTAATACTGCCAATTTTCCTAATCATATAGGGGTGTAATTAAATGAGAACTCCATATATTGTGATAACAGTGGAAACTTTTACATTAAGGTATTGTTTCACATGATTTTTTTCCATCTAAGGCTAACATTTAATGTATTGATAAACATTTATGCATTTCACAACGTATTTACTTCATATGTATTTGGTTCATAGCGTGAAACCTCTAAATGTAACTTTTGTTTCATAAACATGCTAAAAAACTCCGATTGTGAAACAAATACATGCGATACAAATACATTGCGAAACAAATATATGTTACCCAATATTCTAAATCATAATACTAGATGATAAAACTCATATAAAATATCACGTGATGCACTCGTTTCCAAGGTTATCACAAATTCATGAGTTCTCAAAAGAATATCCCTAATCACATAAACCCTAAACACAAAGGGCCATGGTAATAAAGTACGAGGCTTTAATGTTAACAAACCCTAAACATTCGTCGCTTAAAAAGTATCATGTAATTAGGGAACCGGGTAATAACCGGGGAAAGATTGGAGGGACGACGAGATTTGTAGAAATCTGAGTAGGCGCCATATCCAACTATGGTTTTGATATCGACTTTGCCCTCTCCCTCTAAATCTCCTATTGTCAGTTTATGCTACTGTTGATTTTTGGTTTGGTTATTTATCATTTGGTTTTTTTTATCATCTCCTCCTACTGTTGAACTTTGTTTTTTTATCAGCTGGTTGGTTCAAGCATTAGATTGGTTCAAGCTTTGGTTTTATCAGCTTGTTGGTTGAAGCATTAGATTGGTCCAAGCTTTCTGGTTTTGAGATTTCATTGGATTGCTATTGTCTAATTTTGATTGAAATTGTGTAAACAAAAATCGGTTCAAGCATCAGATTGCTATCATTTAATTTGGATTGATTTTTGGTTATGAGATTTGATTGGATTGTTAAGAGATGCAGAATATTCATACTCACGGGTAAAATCAGTGGCGGAACACGGGCCTTAGAAACCGGAGGGCGGAACCAGTTCATTGATTTCCTTTTTTTTTGTAGGGGATACTATAATCACGACACCAGATGTAGTAGGGGCATTTTGAAACTTTGTTGTCTCTTAAATATTTTAAAAAGAATTTGCATGTTTTATTTTAAAAGTAGAATAATATATTTCAATGTAACAAATATAATTTGCATGTTGGTCCATGCGTCAAATATAAAGTAACAAACGACATCAATAATTCAACACATCGTTAAATATTTTTGAAGAACAAAGTGTTATACATTGTCACTCAAGCAATAGAAAAAGTAGTTTAATTATAATACTACATACTTTTTAAATCGTAAGACCCTGGAACTCAAAAGTATCATGTATAACAATGTGATTCAAGAATATGTTTCGATTAGCTAAAATATATTGAGTTGTTTCACCAAGTTTGTGTAAAAACACTTTTCATCAATATAGACAACAAATCAAGCGATTAAAAACGAAATTAAGAAGTCGTTTATCCAAACGCTTAATCGTTAAACTTTACCGGTAAGATTCGACACACTAACTTATTTTACCAGGTAAGCTTGTAGTCCATTAAAACGATAGCATATGCAACAATTTACTCGGTAAGTGCTTACTACGTAAGAGTTGCCATTCTCGCTTACCGGGCAAGACTCTTCATCCTTATCGTCGCTCTTACCAGGTAAGATTTTCGGTCCTTTCCATACTCATCCGATAAGCACTTGTCAAATAAACGTCTAATTGTACAACAAAATAAAACAAAATAATATTTAATTTGTAATTATATTTATTATACTACTAAATTATTTTGCTATTTTACTTTATCATATTAATTATTTTACTAGTAAGGGATTTGAAAAATGGAAACTTTCTTCTTAAAACTAGTTTCCTTCATGGCCATATATATAATAAGGAGGCGAAAAAACTAGTGTCCCAAAGGCCCTCTGCCACCGGGTAATATAGTCATTTCTATCGTTCAGCCGGTTGATTCAGAAAAAAAGTAAATAATAAAATATTTTTTTACGAACAGACAAATTTATCTGGAAAGACAAATTCACCCGTACAGGACTTAATAGAAAATTTGGTATACAACTCCTTAGTGATATAGAAAGTGACTTATTTAGTAGTGCATGATTCATCCATATATGAAAAAACAATTCTAACAAAAATCTTTCCAATTTATACAACCATATTGATCTACATTAACAATTTGTCCTCGTAGGAGGTCAGGGGTTCAAACCTCACCAAAGATGAGTAGGATGTGTGTGTTTAATTGTTGCATTTGTCGTATATGGATATCATATACTTCAAAATAATAAAAAAAAAAACTTAATAAAAAACCAACCAATCAACTACCTATCTAAAAAAATAAGTTTGATGTTTACCAAAATAAAATAATCGGTCGTTGGTTGAAAAAATAAGACCGATCCAGACCCAAAAGACCGGACCGGTCGATCCGGATTGCTTTCTTCCTAATCGAGTTAGGGTTTGGCGAAAACGTATAAACCCTCCTTCAATCAGGCCGGTAAGTCTTCTACCGGCGGACATGGCGGACGCCATTTGCAGAGTCCTCCGTGACGGAGCACTAGAAGGTGAACACGCAACGTCTCTCACCATAAACGACTCTGTCGACTCACCGTTTGGTCCCATCGTATTCGATTACATTTTTACTCAGCTGTTGTCCTTCATTTCGTCGGGGAACTCCCAGTCTCGGTAAAAAATTCTACGCTTTCGTTTCTAAGTCGTATGTATTTACCACTCCGAGTGTTGATTGAATTCAAGGGAGTAATATACATTATTTCTGAAATGGACGGTTTTGAGTTTCAGAGGTATTGTGCTCGTGGCTTTTTCTAGGAGTCCTTCGTTCACAGTTGAATTGCTTAAAAGCAGAGGAATTGACATCGCCACCACGCATAACTGGTTAGAATGCTATAGCGTTATCGTTTGCTAAATTGATAACTATTTCCTGTCTAAGATTGTTCTTCATTTCAGAGAATTAGGGCATAGAATGAGGCAATAATTGAAATTAATAGTCAATCTTGGACACGATGGAATTTTTGTCACACAAATCAGAATGATATTGCTTCCTTCACATAAACGAGTTTGTTTATTTTGTTGATTTGATGATGTCATTAATAACTGTTCATGCAAATGAAAATTTTGGACAGGTTAAGAATTTTGGATTGTTATACTGATCCTCTGGGTTGGAAAGAACGACTTAAAGAGCGTGGAGCCATTAAAACTCCATCAACAGAAGCTTCACTTATTGTTAATCTATGCAAAGATGTGAGAAACTTGGATGATTTGTTCTCTTTGATTATTGCGTTAGGAAAAGGTAGCTATGTGCATCTGGTATAGATAATACATGTTGAAATTTGATGTTCTCATAAACTTCAGTATACGATCATTGATACGATTGGTATGTGTTTGCAGGACTGGTTGGGGAGGGGAAAAATCGTTTCTCGGTTGCCATAGACTCGGTAATCTTGTTTTTTCCCATTTACCAACTCTAAATCATAGCATTCATAGTGTATAAAGTATAGTTCACAAATACATTAGTAGCATGCAATAATTGTTTTATAAGAACATTAAGCTGTCTTTTCTGCATTATTGATTTTCTATGGTTTATTACCATTTAGATATCGGTTTGAGTTTACAATGACAAGGTTTTTTCCACGTCTATAATGGAGTTTTCATAATTTATTCAGGTAAGCGAGATGCTAAGACACTCATCCCTGTCTTCAGTCGCTAGCCTTTTAAGCAATATCCGGAGCCATGGTAAGTTTATATTGTGGTCTTCCCACCATTCAATCTGCCACTTCCATAAGAACTTTCTTTGAAAAAAAGGAAATCTGTGTGCATTATAAGAGCTAGCACATGTTGTGAGCCATAGATTTAAGGTGGATCAAAGGTCTGTAAAATCGCGGTTTGACCTTGGGAGAAAGTCAACGCGGTTTGACCTTGGGAGAAAGTCAACGCGGTTTGACCTAGGGAAAAAGTCAGATGTGTTGATTTGGGGAATGAAATACATTTTTCCAAATGGAATCTTTAAATTAAGTATATGTTTCCTTGAAAATAAGATAAAAACGACGATTTTGAAGATGAATTGACATTGGGAAGGAAAACAAATCATGAAAAAAATAATAAACTCAAAATGGGAAAAAGTTGACAAAAAACTGCTTTGGCAGAGTGGTAAGAATGCCTATAATTGTGTTGAGGTCGTGAGTTTGATCCTTCTAATTATATTTTTGCTGTTAATAGTTTCAGAAATATCATTATAGGGCCTGCGTTAATGCTCCGGCCTGGCCTGGAGCTTAAAATTAAAAAGATAAAAATTTAAACTTTCACTTGAAATAAGATTTGAACCCATGACCTATATTTACAACTTCTTTCTGATATAAATACAGCTGCATTTGGCATTCCCATATTTTCAACTTACACCAACTATTTGCAGCCCAGATATCTAGTGTCTTTTGGCTACATCATTTTGATCTCCATGATATGAAGACCAATGCTGCCTTTGAATACATGTCTTCAATGGTGGCTAATGTAAAACCACTTCCTACGGCAACAAACGTATTAAGAGAGAACTCTGAGAACCTTTCTTTGCTTGAACAATATTACAAACGAGGGCAATTTCATGCATCTCTCAAGCGCAGAAATGGACGTGTTAGGATTATGGTACTCCCTTCATTCTCTCTCAACACGTAATAATTAATAATATAACGATTTTAATAATATAATTAATGTTGGAATCTCCAAAATGGATAAACCATTGGAGTTTCAATGCAATTTACCTTTGAAGATTTTGGCTTTTGCTTTTCCATTTTGGAGAATGTGTTGTAGATACTCTTAGGTGGCGTTTGGTTTGCAGAATGTTTTTGGATTGTATGGAATCTGTCAAAAGAATTTGACTTTGAAGAAATTGGAGTGGAATGTTGTCAGGTTTGACCATCTGTTTGGTTGGTTGACATTAAAATGGATCTATTAGGAATTGCACTGTAGCTTTGGAATTGGAATGAAATATTGATAAATGACCAAAATGCCCGTTTTTGAAAACTTTAAAATTTTTTAAAACTAAAAATACTTTGAAAAAATAAAATAAAATATTTAATATTTCAAAAAATAAATAAATTATATTTAAAAAATATTAAATTAAATTAAATTAGATTAAAAACAAAATAAAAACTAAAACAAAAGTATTAAACTAATTAATTATATTATATTTGGGTTAACGGGTATTTTTGGAATTATGAAAATATAACATTCTATTCCATCAAAGTCCTAACTTATTGTGAAGGAATGTTGAAATCCCTTATTTGTGGAATTTGGTGGAATTTGAAGATTCCTTCCATAAAAAAGAATGAACCAAACGAAGGAATGGAATTTGGTTGAATGAATTCAACATTCCAATTCCATGCGAACCAAACGCCACCTTAGTCATTAGAACATGCTCTTTATCACTCAAGAGTCAAGTCAACTAAAGAACTTCTGTTTTTAGTATGAAGAGTTCTCCATCGAGCAATCACACATCAAATTCACATCTATGTCAGCCGGGAAGAATGAAACTGCACAAAGCCTTGTTCCTAAGGTTAATTTCTGTCTCTATAGAATCTATCCTCTAATGGGTTTCTTTTGCATTCAGCATAAATCAGATTAAATCTTTTGGCAGGTGCAATTCAATCTGCAGCTGTCAGATAAAGAACGAAGTGATAGAGCGAAAGTTGTACTTCCGTTTGAACACCAGGGTATGGAACACGGATCTATATTTTTTTTAACTTTGGAACCTTTAGCTGCTTCTGTCTTTACTCCAACAAAATGGGTTTGTGTAGGACGCCAAATATGTCTAAATGTATAGACTGCTTTATAGGACTTACGTTTATAAGACCAAACAATTGTGCATTCTATGTAAAGTGTTGCAATAAGTTGGGTTAATGTTTTTGGGCGTCCTAACAAGTCTTACATGACACTTTTGAAATAAAACGTCATATTAGTATTTTTATGACATGATGTGGAAAAAGATGTTTTATAGAAACAAGTGTTCTATAAGGGTGCATTTGGTACGACAAAACTGGAGAGGAGATAAAATGACCAAGGTACCTCTATTGAGTAGTTTATATCTTTTGATTAATATGTGTAGTTTATTAAATTATAATAAAATAACTTTTTATAACAAAATATATCTCTAGAAAGTTTTCGTCAAGACGATTAAAATGACAAAAATAAGAAGTTCATGTAGTTTCTAATTTTTATTTTATACCTTTTCTATATTATTTTTTCATTACTTATATTTAACAAATTGTTCCACTCTGTTCCACATAAAATTCATGTCAAACGTGGAACAATGATCTTTGTTCCTTGTCTAGTGTACCAAACACACCTAAAAAGATGCGTTCATATAACACTTCTCAAAAATGTCATAAAAAACTAATAGGACACTATTTAAAATGTGTGTTGCAACACTTTTACATAGGATACACGATTGTTTTATCATATAAACTTACGTTCTATAAAGTGGTCTATTAGGACATTTAGACATATTTTTGACGTCTTATAAAGTCGGTTTATTGTAGTGCTTGGTTATATACAACCTTTTATTTTGGTGAAAATCTTTGTATGCACATTATTCTAATTTCTGATTGTCAATTAACCCTTTGTTTCAGAAACGGGGAAATCGGTTCAAATTTATGATGGGCGTAAATCTGTGAGTGAGGGCAAACACGATTCTAGCATTGAGAAACTGCAAAAACAGGAGGATTCTGGGAGGGGAGAGATCATATATTTCCGTGATTCAGATGACGAGATGCCGGATTCTGATGAGGACCCAGATGATGATTTGGACATATAACTCCATGTATTAATATTCCTGCTGCTACACAAGTGAGACGTGGTTCATTATGTACGATCGCGAGGCTAATCGATACAGGATATAAGGTGAGATCAAGTGTAGTAAAGATCAAAGACTACAACCCCCAGCTCACGTCAATTCTCGCTGCTCGAAGGCGGTTTCTGAGAATATGTATGATTTCCAAATGTACTCAAATTGTTATTGTTTTGAGTCGGTTAGTCGTGCACCATCAAACCGATGCTGTATATGTAGGAACAAGGTTTTTTTAGAGAGATTTAAAAGGGTTTCTAACATGGTATCATTATACATTTAACATGGTATCACTATCATGGCAGGGTTCAAACACCATCTACACCTCTTTTGTTGAAGTCCCACATCGATACTTCTTAGAATCAAATGGTATCATTCTCTCGTATGGTTAAATGGTATCACCATTTTTCTGAACTCCGTGATGTAGATTGAGAAAGCTGAGAATTAGGGTTGTAAACGAACATGAACGGAATTTTTTGTGTCATGTTCGTTAAATGAACGAACATAAACGAACGAACACAAATATACTAATAGCAACCATCATTTAGTTCTTAAAAATAGAGTAAATTACACTTTTGGTCCTTGTGGTTGTCACCTACTATCAAGAGTGCTCCCTATTTCAAGCTAATTACAATTTTAGTCATTGTGGTTGCCATTTCTTTTCAATGTTGGTCCCTCAAGCTAACTTCTGTTAAAAGAATTTGTTAACTTAGGGGTGTTTTGGTCTTTTCAATTATTCTCTTACCCTTTTTGTTTTATTAAACCTTTTTGACTTTTATGTCGAAATAATACACACACCTCACCCATCTTCTTCCTTCATTGCCGATCACACACCACCCCTCCCCCTCCGGTCACTCTCCGGCAAAACAACCCCCAAAGCAAACCCAAAATCAGATCCCAAATCAAACCCCTGCCATGACCTAAACCCATCAACAACCGTATGAGAACTCCTTCTCTATTCATTTGTATGTCTCTTGGTCGTACGTGCATGACTTACTCCAAAATCGCAAAAAAAAACCGGATTTGGATCAGTTTTAATTTTGCTTGAGCTTTTCTGGGAACCTTTTTTCTAGGTTGAGAACCGATGGTAGAACATGAAGATTTCGGAGTTGACTTTCCGTGGTCAATTAAGCTATTTTGTTTCTGCTTATTCTGCTTCGGAACATTCGAAGAACCTGGATTCCTCTGTGGGTTTCTCTCGATATTCAGCTGAGTTCTGACTAATTGCGCTCGATGATTCAGACCTTCACGTTTTTGAACGTTAGTCTTTGCCTGAAGAGCTAAAGAAATTGACTTTTTTGGCTCTGAAGATTGCTGACTTTTGAGATTCTTAGCAGCGTTTGACTCCAGTGGCCTTCTAGAAGACTCTGAAATCTTGGGTTTCTAGAATTCTCTATCTTCTCCCTCGAAACATTGGGTTTGAAAGGATTTAGCTAATTTTGGAGTTAGAGTTTTAGTTTGAAACTTCTCAAGCTTTACTCATCTGTCATTTTCTGAGGTTTTGCCTTTATGGCTCTTGGAACGGCCTCCATGTCACAATCATTCGATCCCAGATCTGTAAATCAAAAGCGTTAAATTTGAATTCCCAAATGTATAAATCGAAAAACTTCAAATCATCAAACCCAAATCTGTAAATCAAAAGCTTAAAATCTGATAAACCTTAATATGAAAAAAAAATTCTTTCAACAAATAAGGAGATAAAAAGAAGGCGCTAGAGATCTTTTATGGGGAGAGAGAGTTGAAGAGAACAACCCAGATTTATGGGGAGAGAGAATCGAATACGAAATCATTTCTCTCGTTCTCTTGACAAGATCAGAAACTGTAGATTTTTTGTGTAGATGTTTAACCACCACTGTCACCGTGGCAACCACCATTGATGAGGGAGAGAGGGGTTGAAGGAGTAGAACCAAGCAGGAGGGTGAAGGAGTTCACGAGGAAGAAATGAGGATGGTGGTACTTCATATATATTAAATATTAATAATATATTATATTAGTACATATATATATATATATATTTTATTTTTAAATTAAAATAACACAAAACAAAGTAAAAGGACCATGATACCCCTTAGTTAACAATTTTTTTTAACTGAAGTAAGTCAAAAGGACCAAAATTAAAATCAAGTGACAAGCACAATGACCAAAAGTGTAATAGATTGTCAACCATAATGACCAAAATTGTAATTAGTTTAAAATAAGGACTAGACTTGATACTAAGTGGCAACCACAGGGACCAAAGATGTAATTTACTCTAAAAAATAACATAACAAAGAAAAACATGGTAAATACTAAATAGAAAGAAAAAGAATTCAAAAACTTTAATTTAATAAAAGATAATATATAAACAAACGTAAGGGTGCGTTTGATACACTGGACATAATAGAACATAGATCACTGTCCCATGTTTGGTAGGACTTTTATATGAAACATAGTGGAACAAGCTAGATCAGGTCTGTTCTACCCCCACCCCATGGAACAAGCTGGAACAGACTTATGTTTTACCAATATAACCTCTAAATAAAATCTGATTCTCTTCTAAAACATCAAATACACGTTCTATTTTATAGTTTATTCGGTTTTAAAATTGTATTTTATCTAATATTATCTGTTCTGTACAATTCTGTCTACCAAACGCTGATCAACTGTTCTGTCATGTCTGCGTACCAAACGCACCCTAAACGAACATAAATGAATGAACATTCACGAATGTAAATGAGCGACCGAGACAATTGTTCATGTTCGTTCATTTAATTGAACGAGCAAAAAAATGTGTCCAGGTACGTTCATTTATTAAATAAACGAACATCTTGCCAGGTGAACGTTCGAGCCTATTGAGAATTTGATAAAATGTGGAATGATTGGAGAGTTGAATGAAATTTGCATATCCACAAAAAAATATTGAGTAAATGGTACAAAAATAAGTTACTGTACTGCAACACTAAAGTAATAAATCATATGTATGTATGTATGTATGAAATGAGACCCAATCAAGGGTCGAAAGAATGAGATTTCAAAGTTAGTGCAATGAAAGACCACATCAACGCAGCATCCACATTAATCAAAATCCAACTCCATAAACCTGTTCAAAACCTGTACAAACACAACCGATTCAAGACGCAAAATCTTCACTTTGAGTGTCGTCTTTTAACAATTACTGATAAATATTTAGATCAATAAGCATTTTTATAAATGCCCGTCTATTCCATCTAAAGATTTATTTAAAAACTTTAAATGTTTTGAAAAAAACCCTTAACCACTTATTATATATAGTATTCATGATGAATAATGTGATAAATATTCAGTTATTCATCATGAATACTACATAAAATAAGTGGTTTCCACCCAGATTCTCAAAATATTTAAGGCTTCTAATTGAACCTTCCCAAAAAAGGGAATTGATCTATGGTCGATTTCATAAGAATTTCTAGTCCCCGAACATGATATACGGCACATGCAACAAAAGAATACACACAATCTCTTTACTTTTGATTAAGCTTGAAGTACTACCAAGCCAAAGACCCTTTTGTTAAATTTGATTGATTTATTGTATTATATGGTTCAAGAGGAAAAATAGTAAATTTTTCATCATCATATAATTCAATATTTTTTTTCCTCCTAGATTACCTCATGATAGTATTACAAGTCCGAGGTATACGGAAGCACCGAGAAAAATGAAAGATATCATTCCCCTGCAAGAAGTGGCAAACAATGATTTTAAGTTTAAATGATTCAAATCATGAATAAATGACACCCCCCATCGTTCAAAGTAAGTATTCATAAGAGAAATGACATGAATAATTATTACAGTTTTTAGTTAACCAAATGACAGTTTTACCATTAGAGTATCTCCAACTCCAACAACTATGCTATGGTGTATGCAAATAGAAGGTAGAAGTCTCCAAATTTGAATAAATCTATAAGAATCAATTTTGAGGAAAGAGATTATTTTAATTGTTTCCACCTAAGGTTGAATGTGTTGCAATTTTTTTAAAAGTGTACTGTGATGATGAAGTTATAGAGTTATTTAATAATATAACTAATGCTAAAATAAAGTAGTTGTTGGAGTTGAATGTAATTTTTCAGAGATTTTGATTTTAAATACTCTATTTTAGAAAAAATATAGCATAACTGTTGGAGGCGCACTTGATTAATCTATCTATCGTGTCAACTCTTAAATTGTATGCATTAATTAATGGTAGATATAGAAATTCATTTATGTATTTTTGAAAATGAACATTTATTTGGAACAAATATAAATAAAAATAGAATTCTTGAGGTAAAAACTAACCATATGACTCCCCATGCCGCACCATTACATGGGCAGGGGCAAATTTCTGCAAACTTCTCAGCATCACTAGAGTTAACTCTCCTTGAAATTAGATCATCATAAATATCTGCCAAAAAGAATTTCATTTACTTGCTTCATATATATACATATAAGAGTCGGGTTCAAATGAGAATCGTGACCAAATAATAGGAACACGGATAACGGCCAAATCACATGTGATTACACTGAACTCACGTTTATATTCACATGTGATTACACAGAACCTTGGCTGCAACCTAGGACGCGGGCCAAGTCGCCCATGCACCCATGCATTTTCAGTGCAAAATCACATGTGAATTGGCCGTTCAGTTCTCATTTGATCCTCTCTCATACTTGTAATTTGTTAATTTAGATGAGCATAGATTGTTACCATAAACCGAAAACAAACTGTTCATGACACCTGCAAATGAGAAATGAACATTAATGACCAATATGCCCTTTACTTGAAACAGATGGAATAGGAACCAAGATTATACCGATGAACAAAATGACATAACGAAGGATACGAACTGTCGTTGTTTCTTGTAAAACCCAAACGATAGCAAGGAGTATAATGAATCCTGGCAAGCAAAGCAATATGACAGATTAATTATTCATCAAAATCCATCGATTTTGGTATCGAAATCATTAACAAGGATGATAACAACTTATCAAAGTTACTGACCAATGCAAAGTCCACGAAGAGTCCACTGTTTCAATAGAACAAAGTAAATGAAAAAAATAAAAATAATCAATTAATAAAAGGTAATTTAACTTTTCATAACTATTTATAATTTGTTTTTATAAGTTATCTATAAAGAATGGAATTCAATTCCATTCCAAATATAGCGTGGTACTGAAGATGAAAAAAAATAATATATATAGTTGCATTCTTACATTTTTGGCAATAAAGAGCACGATAAGCAGTGCGGCTCCTAAACAACCAGCAGCAATTCTTGCAGCTAAAAGATCCGTTGATGCCAGGATTAAAAGCATGCCCCAAAACGATGAACCAAGATCTGAAATGCAAAGAATCAGTCATTCACATATATGATATAAAGTTTATGACTTTTTAAGATCATGCTAAAATGGTAAAACAGGTATATGATAAGAAACTAGAAGATTTATTTAAGAATGTTTTTAGTTAAACTTCTGGTTCCAACTCTGGGCTATGTTTGGCAAACTAGCTGATAAATTAGTCATGTTTGGTAAAATATAGCCGAATCCGCTAGATGACAATGTACAATTACCTAAAAGAACATGATGAAAAACTATGTGGAAAAATATTGGGGGCATAAATGGAAAAAAGTGAAAGTTTATATACATCCGGCAGGCAAGATCAACCAATATATGCCGCCACGTGTCTGTGTCACCCCTCCCTCATTGGCATGAACCTCCATGCCCATTACCTGCATACCAGAGTAGACAAAGGACCTGTTTGTTAGCAGCTTAATGAGCTTAATGGGACTCATAGCTTATTCAGTCAGCTATACATGACTGTTTGGTAGTGGCTTAATGATATAGAAAGTGACTTATTTATTAAGCTTTTAGGAGAGAGCTTTATACAGAAAACCAAGTTTTGTCCAAACCAGTCTCTCACAATTAAAAAACATGGTCCTTCCATCTATGAAAACACCCTCCCAAACAAAAACTTTTCCAATCTATACAGACAGATTAATTCACACAGACAACTTTATTCATACAAGACTTAATGGAAAACCAACCAAACAGCCCCAAAGTGTTGTTAATACAGAAGGGCATCCAGAAACTAAGTAGCCATGTTTTACGCCCCACAAGAAACTTCTAGAATGTCTTATTCCTTGACATTGAAAAAATCTTTGTAATATTTTCGGTAAGAAAGAGATGTATGCTGACGTGGCAATGGCAAAGTATTAAAGGTCATAGTTCATTTGTTCAATCCAGTTTTGGGTAAAGAAGACCAACTCTGTTGACCAAACTCCTTTTGCAGAATTAGAGTTCTAGCTTCATTATGTTCTGGTTCAATTAACTAGAAATACAATTAGATTACGGTTACCAAATTTAGAAGCAAGTTATGGGGGAAATCTAGCTTAGTATAAGCCTATTTTATCAAATTAAGTCGAAAAAAGAAAGAGCTTAAAAGAGGCACCTTTCAGAGAGGAAAGAATTAAAAAAAAGTATGATTTAGTTAAAAATATTATTTAAGATGTTGGATTGGTACTGCAGAAGTAGGAATGCATCAACTTACTGTTCTAAAAACTCGCCGCACAGCCGCCATGGCGCACCATGGCACCAAGGCTTGTGTCTCACGCCATGGCCTAATGCACAGTTTTCGTAATGCGATATTTGATTTTTCATTACATTTTTAATGTCTTATTTGCAATTTTTTTAATATATAACCTAATTTAACTTGCTTATTACTATTGACTCACTGAGTAACACTACAAAACATATGTTTTTATGTATAATATTATAATGAATTAGAAATTTGACGCCATAAGTGATAAGTCACGCTCTGAAAACGCCAGGGCTTCGCCGTGGCTCCTAAGGCTTGAGGCTTGGCCTCGCTGCCACGCCACGCCTCACGCCATTTAGAACCTTGAATTCAACTATATATCTTCGTGGGCATGTACCATAATATTCATTGCTACTAACTCTAAGATCTACAATGCTAAATCAAATCATTTTAAAAAACAAGATGAAATGCAACAAATATTAACTGGTTCCAAAAGCAAAGTTGTTATAGTTTTGTTGTTTAACTTTAATGAGAATTGAGACCGTCTAAAACTAAAAGAGAAAAATGAAATGGCCTAAACCCCAGACCAACATATCATAGCATTAAGGACATTAGGACATAAAAAATCAACTTGTGTGCATGAATAATAATGTATAGAGAATCAAGATAAAGCCTTTTCTGGTGTTACCTCTCCACATGTAAGCTTACAGGCGATTGCGTGGCTTGCTTCATGAAGAAAGACTGTGATAAGCTTGAAAGGGGTAAGCAAAAATGTCCTCCATAACTGTACCATTCATGCAAATCAACAACAATGAACAAACATGTAAAAAGGAGTGCCCATAAGTCTTCAGGATATCAACAAACAATTATATAATCATATCCACAGTAGTTGACGCACTTGTTTGGTAAAATTATGAAAAATACTACCTCAGTATCATGAAAATTTGTATTAAACGATGTTATTATGATTGTCGAACTATTATGAAAATTTTAGAACTGCGCTTTAGAAAGATGTTACACTCACATACTTGCTCTATTCATTCATCAAAATTGCAATTGTTAACTCAGGCCTACTTTGGCATAGCTAAAATGGAACGTCAAGCTATATCAGCTTGACGAAATCGCCAAGGACATCGATTCTAACATTTTCGTGTGCAATTTTGATACACCAATGAGAAGAATTATTCATTTGGGTAGAGTTGAATACTCCAAACCTAGATCATTGCCTAGAAAAGTTCTGAGAAAAGAATTACAAGTTCCTTTCCCTACTAATGTATTTAATCAAATACACCATCCTTCATACTTAATTACTTATCACATTCAACTTACAATCAAATTTATCCTATCATAAATTTGAGTTCAAAACAACAAATCTCATAAACAGCAGAAACCAGAAACTATCCGCAACATGTGATGAAGTTATATGAACATAATTACTAAATAGCATCTGAAAATATTGAGAATCAGCGTACGCATAAGAACACACAAAGTTTAGGGTTAACTACAGACGGAAAAGGAATCTGATGAATAGTTGATAAAATATTTCAATTGCGAGAAAAAAAGAGTAGCCAACCGCGAGGATAACTAGAGTGAAGATGCCAACGGTAGCCAGAAAGAGCTTCTGGTCACGGTCGCAACAATTCTTCAACTCCCAATTTGGCGACATCTCCGTCCGTTTCTATTCCTCTCCTCAACTAGAAGAAGTTCAGTTGAATTTCTGGAGAGAGAGAGACGAAAGGTTTTCCGAAGGTTGTCAGACGACTCTGTGTGTGTGTGTGATCGGAAAATGAAGGAATTTGAAATATGTTTCGCCGGAGACGATGAGGAGTTTGAGTTGAGTTGGTGACCAACTGGCAAATGATTGAAACTTTCACAAGACTCCGTCTCCGATTGGCCGCTCAATCAGCGCGTGACGACCCAGCGCCATTTTTTTTAATTAAACAAAAGAATTATCTTTTATGTCCCTGAACTTAGAAATGTGTATATTTGGTCCCTATAAATTATTTTTTGTGATTTTTATCATTTAATCATGACTTTTCTATCATTTTTCGTTCTCTTAGACCATCCACATCCCTGCAATTTATTTACACTTTCAATTATGTCACATCAGCTTTTGCAATTACCTTCTACACACATGCAATCCACCTATACTTTCAAAAGTGGTCCCCACTATAACATTTATTAATTACTTTATAAATTATTATATACATTCTATAATATAAATTAATATAACATAATATATAAAATTCTTTATTTTAATTTAATCTTAATTAAAATATAAACATTAATTTCAAATAAAATTCTTTATTTTAATTTAATGTTAATTAAAATATAAACTTTAGATTATATGTAATTTTATCAGTTAATTAGAATATTTTTTAAATAAAAATAATTAATTTTATAATTTAGTTTATTTAATAATTTAATAATTTAATAATTAATTTTATAATTTAGTTTATTTAAAAAATAAAAAAAATAATAGAGTGGATGATGACATGGCATTGCAAATGGGATTGCAATTGTTGCAAGCCAATTCATACGTGGAGTGCTCTTTTGGTTTGCAATTGGGTTTGCAAGCCCTATGTGGATGCTCTTATTCGTTATGGCTCGTGAATTTTTCTTAACGGAAAAATAAAAACGGTAAATGACATTAAGTATGCGTTTTTAACCTTCTCGATTTCTTGGTGAGGATTTAGGTTTTACATTTATTTCTTTTTAAGTTTTCATTCATGGCTTTTTACCATGACAATATTTGTAAATAGAGTTTTTTTTAATGATTAACAGATGATGAAAAAAATCTATAAATTATTCGTGTTGATATTTTATGTGTGTTTATTTGAGTTTCATTATGCAAATCGAATGAGAAGTGGTGTTTCCAGTGGTGGATGGTTGCGTAACGAACAATAACCTACCATTTGAAAGAGAATAACAATTGGAAATAACCATCAATACCATGTAGGTTGACGAGCAAAAGAAAGAATGCGTTCAAGAAGAAGCTCACATTTAATTACCTAGTTATAAAAATTGACATTTAAGTTTAAACATAATAAAAAATCCAAATTTAATCCTAAAATCATAAAAAAATGGAAATTAATTAAAATACTTAAAGTTTGACCAACTGTTACCAAAATACCCAAAAAAAAATTCATTTTGCAAAAATACCCAAAATACCCGCGATGGATCCCGCGATCGCGGGCTAGGGCTGACGTGGCACGTATTTTGGCCCCAAATGCCCCGCGAAGCCCCTCAACTTTGGCCGCGGTGCACTTTTGGTCCCTGCCCGCGATCGCAGCCCGCGATGGGCCAAAATTTACAGTTTTGGTCCCTGAAAATTTACACTTTCAGCCCCTGTACTTAGACGAATCTTGCATGCTTTTACTGTTTTTTTCCACAATTATTGTACTTTGAAGACCGATTTGTGGTTGAAATTCATTTGCATGTTTGAGATTTCATCCATAAATATCAGTAGTATGCAATTCACAATTCACACTTCCTCATGCTTTCTTTCTTGATTTCTCTCTTGCTTTCTTTCTTTGAATTGATTTCTCTCTTGATTTCTCTTCTCTCATTTCATCCACAAATGGCATCGTCATCAAACCCTAAGTCTACTCCTGAAAAAATGCCACCTCAAATCGAGGTCGCCATAGCAAAAAAGAAAAAGGAGATAGATGAACTAACAGAAGAGTGGAAAAAAATGATGGACAGGAAGGCAGTCCATTTGAGAAAGATCGAAGAGGAAGACAGGGAGATCAAAAGGATGAAAGGGGATATAAAAGCTCGGGAGGCTCGTGTTCGTCGAGAACAAGAAGCAATTCACCATATTCTGCAAGACTTCGCAATTATTCAAGCGAAGGTAAACGAGAAGCAAGCTTGGATTGATGAAACTAAATCAATTTTTAAGTAGGTGGTGGTTCAATTTTTTTTTTTGTTTTGTATTTTTTTTATTGTGTTGTTATTTGTATTTTTTTTACTGTGTTGTTGTTTTGTATTTTTTGTTGTTGTTAATTTCTCTGAAAAGTAGTTTTTAAGCCGCTGAACCACGGTTAGGTTGGATACATCATGCAAGGTCAAGTCAGAGGTTACCTCATTCGTGGGCCTACTCCTCTTGTAGAATATATGACAACCCTCAACTCATTTGCTAAAGTGTGTACGGGTTGTGGTACACAATGGCCATACGTGGTTGCAAAAGCAGAAGCCGTTGAAGAAGGGTCAGAAAGATTGAAGATGAAGAGCTTGTTGGATGGAATACAAACTAGCTGTGTTATCAATGTTCATTTAGAAGCATATGTATGTGTGTGTATATATATAATATGAAATGGGGTTTTGACAAGTTGGTATCACTGGACTCATTTAAGAATTGTGAAAATGGGTATTTGACGAATGATGATTCATGTGTGTTTGGAGCTGAAGTGTTTTAAACACACATGAATCATCATTCGCCAAATACCCATTTTCACAATTCTTAAATGAGTCCAGTGATACCAACTTGTCAAAACCCCATTTATAAACAATTCTACCTTCTCCTATTGCCATTCACGATATCTATAAACACATTCAAATAATAATAATTTAAAACGATTTAATGAATTAGTTAATATATGATTATTATGTTAATGCAATAGGAGTGTAAAACAAAATTGAAAAAAAATATGAGATGTACCATAAATTAAATAATTAACTATAATGGTGTAATTTGTTAAATTAAAACGTATCTAATATGAATATATAAACAGACATGTGTACTCAGAGTTAACATTCACTGCCATGGATGCAAGAACAAGGTCAAGAAAATACTAAGAAAAATTGAAGGTCTCCTATTTTCTTTATGTGTGTAAATATATAATACGAATATATATATATATATATATATATCATTTACAAACTAGCTGTGTTATCAATGTTCATTTAGAAGCATATGTATGTGTGTATATATATCATTTACAAATCAGTGTTTAGATCAACAGTATCATAAGGGTTTGTTCCATATGGTTCAAGCTGTGACGGGCCCGAGGTGTGACTGACAGAATGTCTCCTTGGCACGGTTAAAGGGGCGGGATTTGGACACTCTCCACGAGTGTGTCATACGCATTGGCACCGAGTACATCTTCGTTGTATCGAACTTTCACCACGTGATGGACGTCGGTCGTTCTTTCTCGGTCTCCCGGCCCTGTTCTTATCCATTAAAGGTGGATAGCATGGTGGAAGCGGGTCGGGTGGATACACCCATGCTGCAGGGGGTCCAGCTGGGTTTATTACCTCTACGTATGTTTTCCGGTAATATTCGGACGTGAAGAAAGGTACAGCCAAGTCGCTGCAATCTGTACGACCCATATATGTTGCTGCAGCGATGGCATGGCCGCACGGTAACCCAGATTTATCCCATTCGCGACACGAACAAAGGTGGTCTTCCATATTCACAATCGCGTGAATATAGTCATCATGCACCTCGTACTTCCCATACCCGATTGCTCTTACCGGCCATGTCGCCGCACGACGCGCCCTGTACTGAACGATATTCTCCGCCATTGGTGCGAGTGCATTTTGTATCTTAGCTCCTTTTAGGCGTCGAATTTGGTACCACTCTTGTTGAAAGGCCCGAAAGTAGTCCATAAGATTAACAATCGGACATCTACGCGCAAAACGGGAGAGTGCATTCACAGACTCTGCACTATTCGAGGTCAGAATGTCATACCGTTGTCCAGGAAAATGGGCCGCGGACCACCTCTCCGGTCCAGCATCGTCAAAGACTTTGGTTGCTTCCTTGACACTGTATCGTAGCATATTCATGTACTTGTTAAACTCCCGATCCGTATATGCTCTACATGCCGCCCAATAGACATCCTTGTAGGTGGTAATACGTTTGTCCTTGGATTTGGCGTTCATCTCCAAATGTCGACAGCATATGGCGTGAGGGGCGTTTGGGTACATGGCAGAGATTGCGGCGCTTATGGAAGGAGCTCTGTCAGACATAAACACCAACCCTTGCGGGTCTCCGATAGCTTGTCTCAACATGGACAGAAACCAAGTCCACTCGTCCCCGGTTTCGGACTTGCCTACGCCGAAAGCTACTGGAACGATGGAGTTATCCCCGTCCATGGCAACCGCCAGGAACATCATACCCAAGTAACGACCCTTTAAATGGGCTGCGTCTATTATCAGGACACGACGTAGATTTTCCAGAAATGTGCGGATCTGCAAAAACATAGGTTAAAATGTTATAGTTTATAATGTGTAAATGTTATAGTTTATAATGTGTAAACATATGACGTGTTAAAATACGTACCGCGGGTCCAAGGGCCACGAAGCACATCTCAAACCGTCCACGTGAATCGGTCCGTAGCTGCGTGACAGTACCAGGGTTCTGCATCTGCAAATTATATAAATATGTCGGGAGTCGTTCATACGACTCCTCGAACGTGCCTCTCACCATAAACAGTGCATGGCAGCGCGCACGCCACGCTTGGTGGTAATCAATCGTGACGCCGAACTGCCGGTGAACGTCGTGGACGATGTCCTTTGGACGCAATGACCTGCTAACATCAAGAAATTTGTTTTTCAGGATCGCACCCAAAGTCTTTTTGCCGGCTTGTTTGTGGTGGGGATTAAGTTGCGTCCTCGTACAATTGTGTACGTCGTGCAACTTTCTAATCATTATCGCCCCTCCTTTGGGACCCGTGTGAATCGCGTACAACCTCCACTCACACTTTTCTCTAGCACATTCAACTACGTATTTGATTTTTTCAGATGCCCGCACGCGACTTTGGAAACCCTCTTCCAAGAGCTTGAGTCCGATCTGACTTGCTAAGAGATCCTTCGAATCGAATATCTGACCTGCTGTTAAACTTTCGCTACGAATATAAGGTGTAGGTTCGTAGCTTTGTGTCTGGGTATGGGAGTCTGGAAGAATAGGGGGCATATAAAAAAAGTCATTTATCTGACTACATGATTTTCTACTAGGGGTATATTCTTCGTGATCATCATTATCGGTGTCTGATCTGTCTATTTCAGAATTACCCGTTCTAAAAACGTGGGTTTCGTCATCAGCAACTCCAGCAGTACGCCATTCGTGTGGTTGTGGTGATGGTGGTGGTGGTTGTTGTTGTTGAGAATCAGGCTGCTCTATTTGGAGGTCTTCGTCGTCACCCTCCTCGTCACCGTCGTCGTCACCGTCGTCGTCACCGTCGGATACGCCGGGATACACAAAGAGTAATGGGGGTCTTTCTGAATCGACTGCAAGGTGCAGAAAAGTAGAGATATCCCCATCGTTGGATAAATCCACAAATGGCCCATCGCCATTTTTAAACACTAACTTGCAAATATCAGAAGGGTTGATTCCACATTTTTGCATGGCGTATGCAACAAACTTCTGATAAGTATAGTTTACTGACACTTTTACACCATGCTTAGATTTATAAGCAAAATTCCACTCATTGTTATCTTGCACCCATTCACCATCAAAACAGAAATATAGCTTAGCTTTTGCAACAGATGAACTCATTTTTTCAGTAGTATCTCAAACACAAAATATTGCAGAAAGAAATATTGCAACAATGAAATCGTTGTGTGAGAATTATGGCTTGAATTTTACGTCTATTTATGAATGAAACAACCAACATATCAGAAAACCAATCTCTCATTTCATCCACAAACTGATATTCCAAAAACATTGATTTAACATTGATTGAAACATGCAATTGAATTTCAACCACAAATCGGTCTTTAAATTGCAATAATTGTGGAAAAAAACAGTAAAAGCATCAAGATTCGTCTAAGTATAGGGGCTGAAAGTGTAAATTTTCAGGGACCAAAAGTTGAAAATTTCAGGGACCAAAACTGTAAATTTTGGCCCATCGCTGGCAGGGACCAAAAGTGCACCGCGGCCAAAGTTTAGGGGCTTCGCGGGGCATTTGTGCCCAAAATACGTGCCACGTCAGCGTATCCCGCGATCGCGGGACCCCATCGCGGGTATTTTGGGTATTTTTGCAAAATTGAAAATTTTTAGGGTATTTTGGTAACAGTTGGTTTGACTTTGGGTATTTTAATTAATTTCCCAAAAAAAAATATCGACTAAGGCATTAAAAAGGAATCGGGTAAAATTAAACGGATCAAACATGTAAGTTTAATGTTTTCAAGCTCTTTTGAAGAAGAGTGATTACATTTTGGTCCTTCATCTATATCTACTCTTTGATTTTCGTCCCTCAAATTTATAAAGTACACTTTTGGTCCATTTTTCATGTTTCGTAGTGTAAAGCCCGTGTTCCGATATGTTCTATTTTTTTATATAAAAAAATAGATTGTGTTTTCTTTCATCGTTGTTGGTTAACGGGTCTAACGAGACTGACCGGAAATGTAAAAGTTGGTTTTTGGGGCTTATTGTGAAAACTCTAACTGCAGGGACTAGAGTTGTATTTCTTTAAAATATTGCATGGATCGGCCCATAGGAAAGGACCGATCCCTCATCTCGTTTCTTTCCTACTTCTTGCTTGCGATACACACTAAGAGAAACTAACCCATTCAAGAAAAACCCTACCTTCTTCTCCCTTGTGTTCACGGCCGCACTTCCCCCCCCCCCTTTTTTGTCTGTTTGTCACCACCGTGAGACCACCACCAGCAGCCGGCGCCGCTGGTCCTGCCGACGAGAAGAGAGAGAGCAGTGAAGAGTGAGAGAGAGAGCAGCAAAGAGAGAGAGAGAGGAGAGAGACCGCCGACCACCATCATCGCCGCCGTGACCAGCTGCCGGCGAGAGGAAGAGAGGTGTAGCGAGAGAGAGTTCAGCGAGAAAAGGTGTCGGGTTCGTACGCCGCTGCTAGTCGTCACGAGGTAAGGTTCCGTTTCCGTTTCGTTTTCCTTCCGTCGCCTTCAACCGTTAAACCACCGCCGTCGGTGTCTGCTGCCGCCGTCTACCGCTGCCGGAGGTGGCAGTGGGTGGTGATGGTAGTAGTCCAGCCGTGACTACCTAAGACCTGAACATGATTAGCCAAACCCGTAACCGTAACCGTTTTATGATTTCATGTGAGGTTTTGTAATCTGCCACTGTCTTGCGTTAGCCATAACTCTTTACTCGTAACTCGGATTGGGGTGAAACTGGTGCCAAAAGTTCCCAATTGGAGTCTAGCAACTTTTCTGTGTTTTGTGCAAAATCCAGTTCGGAACGTAGCATAGGCCAAATCGTCGTTTTATACTGATAGCTGCTGTTTTTCACTGTTCTGCGAACCATTCTTATAAAATCCGTATTTAATTGTAGAAAAATCGTTAGGAGGTGTATAATATGTCCTTAGAACCCTAACTCTGAGCAATTTCTAGTTATGTAATTTAATTAGGGATTTTCTGGGTTTATGGAGGTCGGAACAGGTCCCGAACAGACCTGTTTGGTTAGACCGAAAAGTTGTTTTAGTGACGGTTTAAGCGTGCGTCGTGTTTTAGGGTCCGGTCTCGTGTTAATGCATTTTAATGTTCGTTTAGGTGTTGGGAGGTGATATTGTATTTTGAAGCTTGAATTATTGTTTGTGAGCTAGGCGCGCTTACGAGGTGAGTTCTCTCACTATATTTAATATCAGTCGTTTTACATTACTGTAGCTCGTGTGTGGTAGCCTTAATTATTTGTGATGCGGGGCTAGATAGTGGGGTGGCTAGTTAGACCTTTGTTGACATGTATACGCGGGTGGCGTTGTCATGTATACGCGGGTGGCGTAGGGACTCGGGGGCCGGTGTTTGTATACGCGGGTGGCGTAGGGACTCGGGGGCCGGTGTTTGTATACGCGGGTGGCGTAGGAACTCGGCGGGGCCGAAGATTGTATACGCGGGTGGCGTAGAATCTCGGTGGGGCCCAAGATGTTATACGCGGGTGGCGTAGGGGTAGGTATGCATGTTTATGATTTGTTCGTAGACTTGTATGCTTGTTTATGTGCAACTATCTGTTATAGGGGTAGTGTGGAATAACGGTGTTATCTATGGTGGTTGAATTCACTAAGCTTCGTGCTTACCCTTTCCCGATAAATCATTGTTTCAGGTACGAGTGGCTCCAAGGCGTGACGTGTACACACTGGCGCGCGTGAAGAGCTGATTATTATATCGTTTTATAATTATCATTTTTAAACTATTTATTCCGCTGTTTACTGTTTTAGAGAATAATTATTCTTGGGTTGCAAACGAAACGTTTTGGGGTTATTTAACGAGCTTAATTAATGAAATGTCATTTTTAACAATTTAAATTTTCTTGTAATTTTTGGGATGTTACAACTTGGTATCAGAGCACAGCTTGAGTGAATCAAACGCACCTCGGTGTGTTTGGTCTCAAGTTTGCGGCTATAAAATTTTCTTTAAAGTTTTTGGAAAATAAAAGAAAGGAAAACCTGTTTGAGAAACGGTGATCAAGGGCGCAGTGTGTACAGTCAGCCGGAGCCAAGGGAAAGGTACAGTACTTAGTGCTATATTGCTTTCTAGATCATAGGGTATGCATGCTAGATTGCCTGTTGTTAATACTATGCTGTAGTTTGTACTGCTTGCTATTAGGGATTTATACTAGTTATAATCGGTTACTAAGTGAATGCCCTCTAGGTTGTATGCAGTAAGAAATTTATAGCCTTAGAATATTCGATTTAGTTCTTTTGCGCAACTCTTGTTTGAGTCCAACCGTTGTAGGATAGAATCTTATATTCGAATGTCTATCTGGTTTTACACTGTGTGTGACTGTGCATTCGCGAGGCGACTCGTCATGACTAGTGGGAATTTCGTTGTAGCTAGGGTAGTGTTTGGGGTGGAATTCCTAGGGAGCTAGGAAGAGTGTGTACATATGCTGGTGTGGGCATATGGGTATAGTTATCGGCGAGAAACTACTTGGGCGCTTCGGGATGGGACTCGGAACAGGCAATGATAGGTGTGGATGGTAGTAGTAGAGCTCCTACTACCGAAAGCACAGGATCAATGCTCGAGCCGGGGAAAGTCACGAGATATCCAAGGAGTTGAGCGTGAGTGTTGTAGTGTGAGTTATTATTTGCTAATAATTCGTTGTAACTTCTACCTCAAATGGTCAACACTAGGAGAAACAACACTGCTGAGCCAGAGACTGGCGCCGGGATCACTGTGGAGCAGATCCGAGAGATGGTTGCTGCCGAGGTGGCACATGCGATCGGGGAGGCGATCCCCGAGATCATCACCGCCATCCGCAACGAGGTGGTAGTTCTGATGGAGGAACGCATTGCGGCAATCCCACCACCGGCGGGTGGACAACCGCGTGCTAGGGAGTTTCAGTATCGAGACCTCTCTGCTTGTTCTCCGCCTGAGTTCAAGGGAGACCCGAATCCGATCCTCAGCATGCGTTGGATATCGGATATGGAGTGTGCATTTTTGACAAGTGGCTGCCCCGACAACCTGAAGGTTCGTTTCGCTGTTAACTTACTTCGTGACGGAGCGAAGGATTGGTGTGCTACAGCGTTGACGCTTACTGAGCGCACTACCTTGACCTGGGAGGAGTTTGTCATTCGTTTTCGTGCAGAGTACGTGCCTCCGGTAGAGATGGAGCGGATTGCTAAGGAGTTTCTGGAGCTCACGCAGACGACAAAGACGGTGAAAGAGATGAATAAGAAGTTCACCGAGATGGCATTGTTTTGTCCCCAGTATGCCGCCTCGGAGGAAATGAAGATGTCTCGGTACAAGGACATGCTACGTACTGAGATTAGGGAATTCGTGAGCACGGTGCAGTACACTTCTTTATCGGCGATGATGGACGCGGCCCGGAGGAGGGAACTGGAGTTGGAGACTCAAGCAAACAAGAGAAAGGCGGCACAGGCGGTGACGCCAATCACTTCGGTACCGATGAAGTCGAGGTTCACGGATTCACGCGCGAGTTCAAGGAGCGATGGGTTTAAGCCCAGGGATACTAGTGGAAAGTGGACTGATGGATGTTTCAAGTGTGGACACTCCGATCATGTCAGCCGGGATTGTAAAATGCCATTTATGGTCTGCTTTAACTTCAAGCAGACGGGCCATGTGAAGGCCAATTGCCCGAACCCAAGGGTAGCTGATGGGAATGTGGCACAGGGGGCTCCTGCGGCTGCCCCTTTGCGTATTACAGATGGTCGTATAGGTCAGGCTAGAACCGAGGCAGCCCGAGGTAGAGTGCATCAGCTGACGGTGGAGGAAGCACAGACTACGCCTAAAGTGGTGGCAGGTATACTTCGTCACTTGTTCCTTTTATTGGTCGTTGTATGTTGTTGCATTTTTGGATTAAACTGTGTGATTAAGTATGTTCTTAGTTAACTCGGTGCCTGCTTTAGTGATATCTGATAACGGGGATAATTTATTCTTTGGTGCCTCACACTTTTAATTAACGTTTGGACCGTAGTGTAGGACGGTTAGGGTGTCCACTTGTGGTCGAGGTTGCTGTGGTAATATGTGCTTAAAGTATCTTGATACAGTGTAACTAGGTTTCCTAGAGTGAGCGTGGAGGATAAGTAGACGATGGAAGATTGGGTATTCCACACGTGCTATTAGTGTAGACCGAATAGTGTCGGTTAAGGGAATGATGCCCTTTGTAATTAAGAGAATAAATGCGCAGTAACCTTTTTGAAGTGAGTAGTATATTAGGGCGTCGACTTTTGGGCTTAAGGCCAAACACCTTAGTGTAATTGGAGAATTGTAGCCGATTTTAAGGAAATTATGTTGATGGTAGTAGTAACCCTGAGATGCTTACTTGTGATGAATGGTTATGGTGGAATGACCTTCGTGGGTGATTATAAGTTTACTGGTTTGATGATCCGTGTTAACTAAATTTTGGGAGCCTATTAGAACTCGTGGAAGTTAATCGACAGTTAATGGTAGGAATGATCGGATTCGAGTATCCAGTAGGGTATATTGGTAAGCAACTTTAGAATGGTTAGAGTTTGAGATTTGAACTGGGATGTATGGAATATCTAAGGTTGGGAGACAACCGAAGTCGTTTGACTAGGAATGAATCCAGTTGTCGGAGTGTACTTTCGTTCATATTTTCAGTATTATTGAAGGAGTTTTATTGGTAAGAAGAGTATTCGAGCAATTTTTAGACGGTGTGAGAAATTTAGATTCCAGTTAGTGAAAGTCCAGTGGCAACACCGAAAAGGTTCTGAGTGGACCTGGGAACCCGAGGAGGAGATGCGAAAGAGCTATCCGGAACTGTTCGCGGACGTAGACTTCGAGGACGAAGTCTAATTCAAGCGGGGGGGAGTTGTAAAGCCCGTGTTCCGGTATGTTCTATTTTTTTATATAAAAAAATAGATTGTGTTTTCTTTCATCGTTGTTGGTTAACGGGTCTAACGAGACTGACCGGAAATGTAAAAGTTGGTTTTTGGGGCTTATTGTGAAAACTCTAACTGCAGGGACTAGAGTTGTATTTCTTTAAAATATTGCATGGATCGGCCCATAGGAAAGGACCGATCCCTCATCTCGTTTCTTTCCTACTTCTTGCTTGCGATACACACTAAGAGAAACTAACCCATTCAAGAAAAACCCTACCTTCTTCTCCCTTGTGTTCACGGCCGCACTTCCCCCCCCCCTTTTTGTCTGTTTGTCACCACCGTGAGACCACCACCAGCAGTCGGCGCCGCTGGTCCTACCGACGAGAAGAGAGAGAGCAGTGAAGAGTGAGAGAGAGAGCAGCAAAGAGAGAGAGAGGAGAGAGACCGCCGACCACCATCATTGCCGCCGTGACCAGCTGTCGGCGAGAGGAAGAGAGGTGTAGCGAGAGAGAGTTCAGCGAGAAAAGGTGTAACATCCCGAAATTTTTGTTGTTTATTTGTTAACTTATGTTATTTATTTAGATTAAAGTTGTGTAGAAATCTAAATTGAAGGATCATTATAGCAATTATTGAAAGTTCAAGGGTGTATTTTAGAATTAATGAGATGATTCATCAATTTTGTGATGAGGTGTCTAAAGGAGATTAAATCTCAGTATGGAATAATGATGTGGGTTTTTGTTATGCAATTCTTTATTGCAAATCAAAAGAAAATAGTGAGGTAAAGATTGAGAGAGAGATCGATCAAGAAGAAAGAAAGAATAGAAGAAAAAGTGAAGTTTTTGTGGTGTTTTAAGATTTTATCAGATTGTGATTAAGCTGTCCATTAAGCCCTCTCGTAAAATCAGTGTGCAAACGACTTAATAAGGTGAGTTTAATTAATTCTTGTCTAAAATTTAACATGTAAATATATGTGTATATGTTTATTTAGCTTAAATATCATTTTATGTGCTTAATGCTTAATCTGGTAAGAAATAGCTTAATGAGATGTTAAAGATGATGAACTTTAATATTTTTAAGGTGAAAATGCATGAGGATTTTATGTGTATAAATTGAGGTTTTCATGTTATATACTTAATAATTAATTTGGTTAAAAGTAGTTTAATTTGAGGTTGAAGATGATGAACTTTAATATTTTTTAAGGTGAAAATGCATGAGGATTTTATGTGTATAAATTGAGGTTTTCATGTTATTAATAATATGATATTTACATGATATAATTATGTGGGATATGCCTAAGGTGATATTATATAAGAGTTTATATATGTTTATTAAACATAAAGATTTATATGATATGGTTGGCACTATAGATGTGATAGAAAAAGTGACGATACACATTTATTGTGTTGCGATGGCTAGAATTTACATTTGGTCTAGTGGGCAACTTAGTACGGTCTAATGGGAACCGCATACTAGCTGGGGACCTATAATGTAATTCTAGTGGTGGAGTAAATTCTAAATCATCTGTGAGGGTTCCCGGTTGTTGTGATCACCGATGAATAAAATCCCATTGGGAACCAGTGATTCAGGATGGTGAGGTATTGAAATGTGAGAGAATTACATTGAGGTGTAATTCGCATTTCAGGCGGTAGGGAAGTGTGAGAGAATTACATTAAGATGTAATTCGCATTTCCGATGTTTATTAATTAATGAAGTGTGAGAAAATTTCATCGAGTTGTAATTTGCATTTAATGAGTTGTTGAGTTTAATTACTTATAAATTTAGTGGGATTATAAGTAATTCGATGTTGTTGATATTATTAATGACTAGGTGAAATAGTCATATTTATTGGAACTTGATTTGGTAAGATGAAAGATGCAGGTTTGAGACACCTGATATTTAGATGTTATATTTTAACTTGAATTGATTAATCTCACTAGGCGAAAGCCTAATGTTTCAAGTTGATTTATCTTACCAGGTTCAGGTTCGGGGAAGAAGGTGGTTGAGTGAGTTATATATCAAACTTTGAGGTGATGAAGGATCCAGCAATTCTTTTGGAGATTTTTGGGACAAAGCTTAGATAATCTAGTTAATCTAATTATGTTGTAAGATTAGATTAATAAGATTATTTAAGACAAGTTTAAATGTTGTATATAAATGATGCTGTTGATCCTAGTTGTTATAAAAGTTTGGTATCTTCGATGATCATAGCTTGTTATTTTGAGGTTTAAATTTACCCTGTTTTTAGGGTGTTTCAAAAGGTGTCGGGTTCGTACGCCGCTGCTAGTCGTCACGAGGTAAGGTTCCGTTTCCGTTTCGTTTTCCTTTCGTCGCCTTCAACCGTTAAACCACCGCCGTCGGTGTCTGCTGCCGCCGCTGCCGCCGTCTACCGCTGCCGGAGGTGGCAGTGGGTGGTGATGGTAGTAGTCCAGCCGTGACTACCTAAGACCTGAACATGATTAGCCAAACCCGTAACCGTAACCGTTTTATGATTTCATGTGAGGTTTTGTAATCTGCCACTGTCTTGCGTTAGCCATAACTCTTTACTCGTAACTCGGATTGGGGTGAAACTGGTGCCAAAAGTTCCCAATTGGAGTCTAGCAACTTTTCTGTGTTTTGTGCAAAATCCAGTTCGGAACGTAGCATAGGCCAAATCGTCGTTTTATACCGATAGCTGCTGTTTTTCACTGTTCTGCGAACCATTCTTATAAAATCCGTATTTAATTGTAGAAAAATCGTTAGGAGGTGTATAATATGTCCTTGGAACCCTAACTCTGAGCACTTTCTAGTTATGTAATTTAATTAGGGATTTTCTGGGTTTATGTAGGTCGGAACAGGTCCCGAACAGACCTGTTTGGTTAGACCGAAAAGTTGTTTTAGTGACGGTTTAAGCGTGCGTCGTGTTTTAGGGTCCGAGTCTCGTGTTAATGCATTTTAACGTTCGTTTAGGTGTTGGGAGGTGATATTGGATTTTGAAGCTTGAATTATTGTTTGTGAGCTAGGCGCGCTTACGAGGTGAGTTCTCTCACTATATTTAATATCAGTCGTTTTACATTACTGTAGCTCGTGTGTGGTAGCCTTAATTATTTGTGATGCGGGGCTAGATAGTGGGGTGGCTAGTTAGACCTTTGTTGACATGTATACGCGGGTGGCGTTGTCATGTATACGCGGGTGGCGTAGGGACTCGGGGGCCGGTGTTTGTATACGCGGGTGGCGTAGGGACTCAGGGGCCGGTGTTTGTATACGCGGGTGGCGTAGGGACTCGGGGGCCGGTGTTTGTATACGCGGGTGGCGTAGGAACTCGGCGGGGCCGAAGATTGTATACGCGGGTGGCGTAGAATCTCGGTGGGGCCCAAGATGTTATACGCGGGTGGCGTAGGGGTAGGTATGCATGTTTATGATTTGTTCGTAGACTTGTATGCTTGTTTATGTGCAACTATCTGTTATAGGGGTAGTGTGGAATAACTGTGTTATCTATGGTGGTTGAATTCACTAAGCTTCGTGCTTACCCTTTCCCGATAAATCATTGTTTCAGGTACGAGTGGCTCCAAGGCGTGACGTGTACATACTGGCGCGCGTGAAGAGCTGATTATTATATCGTTTTATAATTATCATTTTTAAACTATTTATTCCGCTGTTTACTGTTTTAGAGAATAATTATTATTGGGTTGCAAACGAAACGTTTTGGGGTTATTTAACGAGCTTAATTAATGAAATGTCATTTTTAACAATTTAAATTTTCTTGTAATTTTTGGGATGTTACACGTAGCCCAATATAGTACCTTCCTGTCTACACTGTTAGTTTATAGTCCCTTAAGGGTGCGTTTGGTACACTGACATGATAGAACAGGACAAAGTGGGACATAACAGGACATGACAGGACAGAACAACTGTTCCACGTTTGGTAAGACAAAACTGGATTAAACAGAACAAATAACATTGACCAATTTACCATTGCTAAATTTAAAGAATGAATAAAATATGAAATAGAATGTTTATTTGATGTTTTACAAGAGAATTAGATATTATTTTGAGGTTATATTGGTAAAACATAAGTCTGTTCCAGCTTGTTCCATGGGGTGGGAGTGGAACAGGCCTGTGCCAGTTTGTTCCACCTTGTTCTAGTCTGTTCCACATAAAGGTCCTGCCAAACGTGAAACAGTGGACCCTGTTCTGTCATGTCCTATCATGTCCAGCGTACCAAACGCACCCTAAGTGAGTCACCTCCTCCACAATGAAGGCATTTTGGTCATTAGACGAGGGACCAAAAATGCAATTCACTCTATAACCTTTGTGTCTTATTTCTCTGTGAGTGAATTACATTTTTGGTCCTTTATGTACATCAAACTTTTTTGGTTTTGACTCCTTATCTATGTCAGCTTTTTTGGTTTTTGGTTTTGAACCCTCAAACTATATTTTCAGTCCCAAAAATTATATTTTTCATTGCTTATTTTTATGTACATATTTTAAGTGTATGTACAAATAATTTCTAATATGTAAAGAGAAAAGTTATTTTTTAATTCTTTTTGATTAATGATATCTTATTTTACTTTATTTTATAAAGTTTGTAAACATGAATTGGAATAATAAAATAATAAGATAGTTTTATAGTTATATAATTAATACTGAAAATTTCAAAAATAGAAACTTATTAAAGTTTATTATTTAAGAAATTATTTGTATATATACTTTTATATGAAAATAAGTGAAGAAAAATGTAATTTATGGGAACAAAACAAAAAAACTAACAAAGATAATAGACCAAAACTAAAAAAGATGATGTAGATAAGGGACTAAAGTTGTAAATCACTCAAAGAACAATTAGACACAAAAGGTTATAAAGTGAAATGCATTTTTGGTCCATTGTCTAAAATGACCAAAACGTTCTTCATGCGAGGAACACATGACTCAACTATAGATTAACGACGTTAACGGGAGGGGTAATATTGAGCTATGAAACAAGAAAAATGGATTAAAAGTGTAATTTACAAATTCAAGGAACAAAAATAGAAAAAAAAACAAACAAAAATGAAGGACCAAAATATAATTCACTCTTTCAAGAACTTGGACATGTAGTGCATGCGTGACGTAATGGGAAACATAAATGGATTGTTTTTTACATCATCTTTTATTTTTATTGTGGGAAAAGTCTGAAAAAACCGAACTATCTGATTTTGAATGGTTAAGTTTTTAAATTAATTTTTTAATGAAAAAACCCTTTAACTTTCTAAAACTGATTAAATACATTCTTAATTTGTATAACATTAACCCGTTTTTACAAATTTGTATAACATTAACCCGTTTTTACAAATTTGTATAGCATTAACCTGTTTTTACAAGTCACAAGGACGTATTTAACTGGTTTGAGAAAGTTTAAGAGTTTTTTCATTAAAAAAAATAGTTTAAGGACTTAACCATTCAAAATCGGATAGTTCGTTGGGTTTTTTTTCCAGATTTTTCCCTTTTATTATACTAAAAGTATTATATTTTCAAAACAATTAAAATAGATAATATTGTATTTATTTTTTTACAAGTGGACTAACATGGCCAATTTTAAATTTGAGTAAATTACATAAATCGTCCCTGATGTTTGGTCACTTTTTGGATATAGTCCCTATTTCCAAAAAATTACACTGAGCGTCCCTAAGGTTTGACAAACCGCACGGAATTGGTCCCTCCCTCTAACGCCGTTTCTTTTTCAGCCGTTAAGTTGATCACGTGAGTGGCATGTGAGGGGTAAAATAGTCATTTTACTGTTCATCATCTCCTAAAAGTGACCACCACCACCACCACCACCACCATCAACCCATCACCACCACCACCACCATCACCCCATCACCACCACCATCATCAACCCATCAACACCACCACCACCACCATCAACCCATCACCACCACCACCACAACCACCACCACCATCATCAACCCATCACCACCACCACCACCACCACCATCAACCCATCACCACCACCACCACCATCATCAACCCATCACCACCACCACGAACATCATCAACCCATCACCACCACCACCATCACCACCACCACCACCATCATCATTTTTCGGCTAAACTCGTTTTTCCGGCTAAACTCGTTTTTCCGGCGAGCTCTTCCAACACACCGTACTTAATAAAATATTGATGGAAATCCATTATGGATGTTGCTTCTCGATCAAAATATCAAAATAAATCAGTTTGAGATGAAATTTATGCAGAAATTCGGTGAAGATGTTGATTTCCGACGAAGTCCGGTTTTTCGGCGAGTGCTCCGGCGATGCTGAAACATGCAGATTTCTCAACCAAAATCGAAACTGAAAATTTCTTTCTTTTCCAAATGCAAAAACAAGAAGGTTTGGAATGGTTTTATGAATTAAAACATATCCAAATGTCAAAACCCATTAAACTTTTCTTTCTGTCTGTGTGTATGTATATGTATGTATATATATATTTCTTTCTGTGTGTATGTATATGTATATATATATATATATATATATATATATATATATATATATATTGTATCTGTGTGTGTATATATAAAGAAAGAGAGAAGAAAGAAATATGATGGTTGTGGGTTGACGATGGTGGTGATGGGTTGATGGTGGTGGTGGTGGGTTGATGATGGTGGTGGTGATGGGTTGATGATGGTGGTGGTGGTGGTCACTTTTAGGAGACGATGAACAGTAAAATGACTATTTTACCCCTCACATGCCACTCACGTGATCAACTTAACGGCTGAAAAAGAAACGGCGTTAGAGGGAGGGACCAATTCCGTGCGGTTTGTCAAACCTTAGGGACGCTCAGTGTAATTTTTTGGAAATAGGGACTATATCCAAAAAGTGACCAAACATCAGGAACGATTTATATAATTTACTCTTTAAATTTTAAAGATGGTCAAGAACAGGTTTGGGACTAACCCATGTCGATCCTAGGCCTTGTAACTAGTCCTGGTCCCTACCAGCAGTGGCGGAGGTACCTTAGCACCAGAAGGTGCATTGGCACCTCCTAATTATTTGAACTTCTTTTATAATTGTACTAGTGTGTTGCACCGCGCTCGCGCGGTGGCGAGAAAGTTCTATAAGCACCACAAATTTTGTAATATGAAATTAAATAAGTTTATTTCAATTATTTTCAAAAGTATTAGTCATTTTCCACTTGAATCATTATGAGATTTGAGTCTTACTCAAATCGTGAAATGTTGTGTTTTGTTTATCCAACGTTGGTGAGAAGATGATGAAATGGAATAATAATATGGTTATTTAACAGGAGGTAAGACCTTTTGTGGAAACTCATAGGGTTGACTTATTTTGGTCTACTCTTTATACTAATGTGGTTGGCTAATTTTGGCTGATCAAGGGTTCATATTCACTTCTTACGTTTCTCACCGTTAACTCAACTTCCCACACAGTCATTTGGCTATATATATATATATATATATATATATATATAGAGAGAGAGAGAGAGAGAGAGAGTCATGTTCTTTTGTTAACCAAGTAAATAGTATAGTTCCATGGCAGTCCCTACTCCCCCTGTGTGAGTTAACTTGACATACACAAACAATATGCAAAAAAGCATGTTCATGCATTTCAAAACATATAACACATAATCGAACTCTTGCACCTCTTTCTATATAATCAATAAAATAGCATGGACATAACATTCATTTAAAATATTGCATCCAATCTAGATAAATAAAGCACGTGAAACTCCCCTGTATGTATGTCCAGTTTTAGAGGCATGCTCATAGACAACCAAATACTCATATTATTATTTTAATTATATAACTTAGAAGTTTTATAGCTTTTCAAGTACAATAATAGATTTGCAAGCCTAAAACTAAAGCCCATTTCTAGCCCGTTGTCATAATTGTCAAATTGACATCTTAATTCACACTTTTAGTATTTTGGGACTATGACAAAATCAAGTATTTACAACATTCTCAGTGCATGCCCGGATAGTGTTAGCACTGGTAGATCGTTCTCAATTAGTTTGTATCGATGTAGATCCTTGAGTGGTGATTTGTCCCCCTATGTTGTGGCATTGGATTAGTATAGATCTCCATGAGTTTCAGTGACCTTGACGGCTTTAAGGTATGCCTTAACTTTGTTCCAATTAATAAAACATAGATTCGAGGAAGGGTATATGTTGTTGTTTTTCACATGCACTTAGTGATATAATCTAAATTTAGGTTTGAGCGTTTTATCATTAACAAAAATGGTTTAAGGACTTAATCATTCATTATGAAGAAATTTGTAACTAAAAGTTACTCTTTAATCCAAAATGGATAAAAATAAATCATAAGTCATGTAAAAAAAGTTGGCATCCTTCTCCTTTTATAACCAACTTAATGTTCCAACATTTCATTTTTCTATCAATGTGGGATAACCAAAGTTAACCACAATTCAATATTTTAGAATTATCAATCTACATTGTGTCATGTCATTTTTCTTGATTTTTGCTTTTATATATATAAAAATATAAAGATTGTAACTAAAATTAACTCCTTAATCCAAAAGGGATTAAAATAAATCATAAGTCATGTAGAAAAAGTTGTCATTTTTCTCCTTTTATAATTAACTCCATGTTCCAACATTTCATCTTTCTATCAATGTGGGATAGCTAAAGTTAACCACAATTCCATATTTTAGAATCTCAATCTACATTGTGTCATGTCATTTTTCTTAATTTTTGGTTTTATATATATAAAGATTGTAACTAAAATTAACTCTTTAATCCAAAATGGATTAAAATAACACACAAGTCATGTAAAAAAGTTGGCATAATTCTCCTTTTATAATCAACTCCATGTTCCAATATTTCATTTTTTTATCAATGTATGATAGCCAATGTTAACCACAATTCAATATTTTAGTCCTCAATCCTCATTGTACCATGTCGTAACTTTCTTGGTTTTTGCTTTAGTATATATAATAATTGTAACTAAAATTAACTCTTTAATTCAAAAGGGATTAAAATAAATCATAAGTCAAGTAGAAAAAGTTGGCATACTTCTCCTTTAATAATCAACTTTATGTTCCAATATTTCATCTTTCTATCAATGTGGGATAGTCAAAATTAACCACAATTCAATATTTTAGAATTCTTAATCCATATTGTGTCATGTCATTTTTTTGGTTTTTGTTTTTCTATATTTCTATCAATGTAGGATAACGAATGTTAACCACAATTCAATATTTTAGTCCTCAATCCACATTGTACCATGTCATAAGTTTCTTGGTTTTTGCTTTTGTATATATAAAGATTTTAACTAAAATTAACTTTTTAATCCAAAAGGGATTAAAATAAATCACAAGTCATGTAGAAAAAGTTGGCATAATTCTCCTTTTATAATCAACTTCATGTTCCAACATTTCATCTTTCTATCAATGTGGGATAGTTAAAGTTAACCACAATTCAATATTTTAGAATTCTCAATCCACATTGTGTCATGTCATTTTTCTTGGTTTTTGCTTTTATATATATAAAGATTCATAATAAGGTGATTTAGGCCCACAATTTAGTTCTTTGTATGCTGGGCTCCACCTGACCAGGCTGACCTACCGATTCAAGTCCACTGGCCCACTTTTTGTTTCCTGTAAGGGTATCGACCAAGCTTTGTTTAATCACTTTGTCGCTTTCTTCTTTTCATAAGCAAACACACATTGTCACTGGTCACACACTCACACGGATCGCTGATGCTCTACGATTGTTTGGAAGAAACCTCACCCCTCCCATGTCGCCTGCCGCCAGGTGTGACTGTATTCCGGAGCCAGACCGCCGGCGCCGGTCAAGTGAACCACCACTGACCGCTGTCCACTGCTGCTTGCTGCTGGAACTGGAATTCCAGATTTCCATCTCTGATCTCTCCACAGTCCACCCCTGTTTGGCTGTTCATACTCCTTAAATTTGGGTTTTGTTACTCTCTCCATCACCGGTTCTACACTTCTACTTTTGCAGGCTAGGGTTTTTTTGGTTTGAAAAATTGTGAAGTGATCTGATCAGTTAAATGCTTCTTGTTTGATTAGTTTAACTTTTAACAATCAATCATGGATAAATATTTAATAAAGAGAAAAATAACAGGTGATTCGTGAATAATGTTTATAGATGTAAATAAAGTGGTGTGGACAATATGAAAATCATCATGAAACCGAACTAAAAGCAAAATGGCATGATCTTGTCAACATATTCAACACCATTGTTTACTTAAGTTTTAGGTTCAGTTAAGTTATGCTTATAACATGGATGGCTATTTTAGTTTATTTGTTACATTAGGTTAGGAAATGTTGTATCAAGCTTGTGGAAGCTTTTGTTTGTAAGATCTTTTTTTTTGCAATGGAAATGGAAGTTGTTGTTTGGAAATGAAAATGGAAGCTGTTTGTACCAATTCATCCATTCATGTTAACTAATAATCAAATTCATCCAATAACACAAAATACATCCTTTATATTAACCATTAACACAAAATACAGTTCACACATCTAACTGTCAGTAAGGTTTATGGTTATGCACCAATTCAAATACCAAAAAACAATTGCACTAATGTTTATGTGCATATACTAAATGTGTAACCATCCCAAAAGATCAAAAGTAAATGGTGCTTGTCCCTATGGTGCTTGGCCTTTGCAGATACGTTTGTTGTGGCCTTCTTGGTTACAGTTGACACATCTAACTGTCTTCCCAACCCTTTCAACCTCTTTCCCTCCGTGATCTTTATGATAGGCTTGTCTTTCTTCTTCTTTGGACGTCCAACTTGTTTGTGATGTGTTGGTGGTGTGAGCTTAAGTGGACAATCATACTTTGGCCACATCTTTGGTCCATTAATCTGTCATCTTCAACCAATTATTGGTAGAGGTTCAAACGAGAACGCCTCCATTTTACGAAAACGCGAGAACACTCTTATCACATGTAATAATACACGTGAGAACACCCGATGGTTGAGAACGACTTGGCCCATGACATGAAGTTGCACCAAAGGTCATTTGTGATACTTTTTTAGTATCACATGTGATGGATTACAATATCACATCAAGAATACTCTTATTACGTGTGATAATATATGTTAGGGGGCTTAGTGGTGTGCGAGTGACTTGGCCCGCAACCTATGTCGCGTCGAACGTTGTCTGCATCTTTGATTTAGTATCAAATGTTTATCATATGTGATAAACTATAGTATTACATGTGATTGACTATAGAAAGGTGTTCTCGCGTTCTAGTAAAATGTAGGTGTTCTTGTTTGAACCATTCCCTATATATATATATATATATATATATATATAGAGAGAGAGAGAGAGAGAGACGAAGGATCGTGTGGGAAAAAAAGTTTATTAGAAGCGTAAGAAGAGATTTCGAACCTTGATCACTTTTAATCTCACATCCACCCATGAATTGCGCTTCTCACGGGAATTGATTATGTGCATCTTATTAGGGTTGATCTTCAAATAGGATTGATCCAAGGTCTAGATCTCTTCTTACGTTTCTCACTATAACCTTATTTTCGCACCACAACTCAACCACACATATATATAGGGTTGGGTTTCGGTGAGAAGTTGAGGTTAACGTGAGAAGCGTGAGAAGTGGTTATCAACCGTTGGATAAGAAATGTATGCACATTAGGATGATTCACCGAGATAAGATGCATCAAAATGCACCGAATCAATTTTCTTCTATGCGGAAATTTGTGGGAGGGCATTTGATTAAAAGTGACGGTTCAGATCCACTTTGTAGCACCATGATTTTTGGTTTGGAACGTTTTGGAGTGATATATATATATATATATATATAGTAAAAAGAAGAATCATATCTTACTCGTCTTAGCCCCGATTTAAGTGATTCAAGTTCGTATGAAAAATTAACACATAGAACTACAATATTCGTGTTTTGAGTTTTTGCAAATTCGGGTCAAGTCGGATCCAAAATTGATGCGAAAGTTGGGAAAAAGATTGGACCTGGTGAAAAATGAATAAAAGAATTAAAGTAGCTACCCTAACTGAAATGAAGTTGTGGCGGATTGGTAAGTTTGCCCATGCGTGTGCTTTAGGTCCTTGGATCGAATCATGTTCCGGCCACTTGTATTTAGGGAGCTTTAGCCCAATACATCCGATTTTTAATTGGGAAAATTGTGTCAACTTTCACCTAATTCCTATTTTAGGGAACCAACTTTCAAAGCATTTATTTTAGGGTCTAAACTAAAGTTTATAAATATTTTAAGGTCTAAGTGACTTGATAACCTATAAATGTTGATGTGGATCCGGTAAATCTGACATGTCTTTTATTTATCTTTTTTTATACCAACAAATATTCCAAGTAATTAATTGAAAAAATAGTGATTATATTAAAATCCCCTTCATCCCCGCTATGGATTATTTATTTATATGGATTATTTTCCATGATTTGTGGGCGGCGCATTAAGCCTCATCCGTGTTTGGATGTTTTGAATAATAGAGTTTTATTCATGTTTATATTATTTAGAAATCAAATATTTATCCGTCTTTTTGAGTAAGTTATGGAATTGATTTCATTTTGGAAACCGTTATATATTGGAGCTTTCGTTACTGAAATTGTGTGCGTTGGAAAAATGAGTTGTTTGAATATTTATATAAACTTTTTCGGAAAATCATGATTTAAATTGTGCTCTTTTCGTTTAACGAATTATTTTGCTCATGATATAAACTCTTGAACTCACTAGGCGTTAGCCTAACATTTTTATTTGTCGGCATGTGCATCAGGTTCTGGTTGGAGAATAGTGCTAGCGACACTGTAAAGAGTTTGAGTGCTAGTTGTGTGCTCGAGAAACGTTTAGCTTGGTGAAGTCTTCCGCATTTATATTTGGGAGTAGCAATTTGTAATTGGGTTAAATAACACCCAACTTTACTTAGTTTTGGTGTGATTTAAGTTATTGAATGTTGGAGTAATTTTTTTATGTTTTTAAAGTTGAGGTATTTCCAATGATGGTTTTGTAGAAGAAATTTTATCGAAGTTTTTATTTAGTTGCTCTTTCCAAATTTGAGGGTGTTACACACTTCTAACGCTTCTCACATTAACCTCAACTTCTCCCATGATTCTTTGCTAACATATATATGGGTAATATTTTGCTAACTCAATATTTAATGTGAAAACAATGCACCTTAATGTAGACGATCCTTTATTATGATCAACGGTTGATCTGAATTGGAGAAAACTTTGAATTTGAAATCAAGAAAAGAGTAGTTTTGGGAAAAAAAACTATTAATAATTAGATTATTATATATTTTCGGTTATTTCCATGTTTATCTTCTCCAACCTAAAGTATTGCATCCACTATGAAATCTCCTCCATGATTTCATTAATTCTGTACGAAATCCCTTCATTCTTCCATCTTCACTTTCTCCCTTCATTCTTCCATCTTCATCTTCATCTCGGTTGTAACACCCATATTTTTACCCATATTTTTATTGTTTAGATCTTTCATATTTTGAGTTAAAATATGTGTTTTTACCGACTTTTGGTTTTGGTAAAGTTTTAGTAGAAAGTCTCGCGAGACAAGTTGAAAGTCAAGACAATGGGACACATATAGTTGCACGGTTTACTCTGCGACTTGAAGCCACAGAACAAATCTCCCAACTCTCTGTTGGGACTTGGGAAGGGTTGACATGTGTGACTTACCTTTTAGTTTAAAGTCACGAGACAAATCGCCCAAGTGTCTGATCTACACATTAAAGTCCCGATTTTTTTAGCTTTTTCCCCATTCTCTTCTCCTCCACTTCTCCTCCTCGTTTTTCTTCATTCTCTCCTCATTGAATGCGACTTTGTGAGCAATAACTCCACTTCTTCAACCATATTAAGAGGCTTCATCATGATCATCATCTAAGCTAGGAATCAAAGCTAGGACTCAAGATTCAAGTTTCTCATCTCTACTTTTGGGGTTTTCTTTATTTATGGGGTTTTATCCAAAACCTAGCATTGTGAGTTTATCGTACTTCTTTTTCAAACCATACACATGTTAAAATGTTACATTTATGTTTCTCAAGGCTTTTGTACCATCTACTTCTCATTTGGTTGATTTTGAATAATTATGTCGAAACTAGGGTTTTGGATATTTGGATGAAATAATTATGGAGAATGGTTTTATATACTTAAATGATAACTATTTCTAATTTTGATGAGTTTTAGTACCCAAATATGTGATTAACATATTTATGGTCTTATTGGCAAAACTTGGATTTAAACACTTGATGGCTTCTTGTACATAAATGTTTATGTGTTGAGTATTTGTATGGTACATCTTGAAGGTGTAAATATGTTAGACTATAATGTAATGGATCCATATAAATAGAATTCGTTTTGTGATGTTTATATAAGGATACTGAATTCCCTTATTGTAGCTCGAAATAGACATTGAATCTATTTGGGAAAGTAAGGTGTGGACCTCATGGTCGGGCATCGGCCAAGAGCGATGAAATGTAATTCCATAGTGATTAAGGCTAAGCTCGGACTTTGGACAACACCCAAGGTATTGACCTGGTGTGGTTGAACTTGGGACTCCACAAGAAATAGACTTGGAGTGGTTGAACTTGATCTATCATACTGATTATAATCCATTAGTATGACTTGTATAACATGTATTGTGGCCTACTGGTAGTGGAAAACTGTGGTCCACACAGTGGCGGTACAAGTATACACCGACACTACAGTCGCTACAAGTAATAAAGTGGTAAATATACCAAGATCATATCCACAAGGATTGGACTTTAATGTTCCGAGTCCTAAGTCGAGAATACACCGATTTCAATGAGAGAAGAAGAAAATATTTTTTGAGCGAGTTTTGGGTTTTTAACAACAAAAACAAAACAAGTAAATAAAAATGGGTATGGGTGTAAGTTTTCCTTGAGATGTTCGTAGTGACGAAATGGTTAGTCATTTGTAGTACGGAATGCCTATAAAAAGCCTGATCTCTCGAAAGTGGATTTTTATAGACCGTGCTCATAAGTGCCCACAAAGTGCCCACTGCCACTAACTCGTGATCTTGCCGATTTAACTAAGTATGACTCAAAAATCAAAGTTCTATCAGTATGAAGATTTATACCCAAACCTCTTTAGGATACTCGACCGAAGTTTAAACCTTAGTAAATCATACAAAACCCACCTCTCGACGTGGTTTGTAAAGACTTTCTCAAATCTTTGTGCATCACTTAAGCCGTATCCGCCCCTCTCGAAGTTTAAGATCTAATATTAACACTTCAAAGTGATCATCTTATCCGCATTGAGTGAAGTCTTGACTCAAGTGACCAGTCTCAAGAGCTAGTAACAATGGCCACACCCAAGTGTAGCCTACTAGTCTCAAGTTTGACTCATACCCACACCCGAAGGGCGCTTAGCTAATAATAAAAATAAAAGACATAATAAAAGAAGCTAATATATATAAACTACTTGCATTAAATAAAGATAAAATAAACTACAAACTTAGACGGAAAGTAAATGCATAAATTAAATGCAAGAAAGTTAAAGACTATAAATTAAACTACAACTAAAATAATAGAAATGCAAAGAAAAGTATGAAGTTCTACATTTTTGAGCTCCCTTTTGAATGCTTCCCAAACCCCTTTATATAGCAAAACCAAGCAATTGATGGATCCAAGGGTAAAGATGTCATTGTCCACTGATTAGTACATTCCTTTAAATTTCAACCAAGTATTGTGCATCCAGTTGTATTAACCAGGGTTAACTTAACTTTTTACCATATGGGTCTGCGACTGCCCAATGTGGGCAAAATGTGCCCACTATGTGACAGTGACGTTTTTAACCCAAAAATGATGCATTTAACCATAAAACATCCTCGTTAACTCCAAATGAAAATAAAATAATAAAAGTAAGAAACATAAACAAATAAAAAGGAAACACAACTAAAATGAAAGAAAAACACACACAAATAGAGTGTAAATAACACTTAAAATGAGAGTTATCACCTACTTTTGTGTTCATTCACTATCCGTGGTAAATCGTCTCTTCCCTATCATCTTTTGATGTAAGTACGCTTCCAAGGCTCGATTGATATTTTATAACTAAAATTTTGATTAAAGCTATGTTAACCGTATTACTATTTTACATCTTTGTTGTATACAAATCTTTGTTCTTATTAGGATTCAAGCCTAACACTTTTTATTAAAATGACATGTATATCGGGTCATTTTAGCGGTGAGACTCCTCGGGTTTGAGCGGAGAGTCGGAATGCCGGTAAAGGCACTTTTGTGAAGAATAGCTTTGGCGAATGGTTTTGTGAACATGATTCTTTTGGAAGGAGATAGTGACACCCAATTTTAATCTAAGCTTTGTCTAGTTTAGATTAGCAGGTTGTTGATTGTTTGATATGTAATTTTGGGATGTAAATGCTTTACTATTTCCCTATTTTGGGTGTTTATCTATTTAAGCTATTTTCCCATGTCATTATTCAAGTTTAAATTTACGCTTATTTTTGGGACTGTTACATGGGTCGTCGGTTGGACTGCTAAGCTCATCGTGGAAATGTGGTCTTACGGTGATGTATTATGTATAGCAATGAGCATCAGATTGACAGTAGCTTAAACTCATACAAACGACAATCATATTTATGTAGTCCCTTATGAGGATTCGAGAATGGAGTACTCCGCTGTCATGGAGAAGATAGGAATGTCGCCGAAAGTTGACGTTTGAGAACCAACAGTGGTGGTAAAAATGCTGGAAGTTATAGATTTCTTCGTGCTTGATTCACGAAAAAACGAGTTTGGCCAGATCTTAAAAGCGGCAAAATTCGGGCTTCGTGGAGCGAAGATGAAAAGTGATAAAAAAAATTCGTATATCGATCATTTTTCATATAGTTTTATATATGAAAAGGTGGTGATTTTTTCATATATGATTTCAAAATCTTTTGTGAATTTTTTTATATATGGATTATTTTTTGTGTCTGACATGAAAAAGTAACGAAGATAAAAAGATGGTTCATAAGTGTACAAATATGATTTTTTTTCATAAATGGTTAATTTTTAAGAAAATCTTATTTATTTGAGATAATTAAGGAATGTGGTTATTCCTAAAAATACAAATTTATTAAAAAGACAAAATACCCTAGTTACATAGGTTGTATGCTAAATTAGGGGTGTTCATCGGTTGACATCCAATGGATGTGAGGGGAACCGAATCAATCCAATCATCCATTGGATGTTGGATTTTTCCAATCCAATGGCTGATTGGATCGGTGGTTCTATCCATTGGATATTCTCATTGGATATCCATTGGATCGGATCGGATCCATCCAACATCTAACGGATGATCGGATCGGATCCATCCAATGTTTTATGTTTCTTTCTAAAAAATTTAGTTTTTATTTTTTACAAATGTTTTTAAATTATAATGTTTTAAAAATAAAAACTTTTTACTTTTAAAACTGTGAATTATAATGTATTGGGTGGTAATTGGATGATAACCGGATAAGTAGTTGGATGAGTGTTTGGATGGTGAATCTGTTCGGTTCGATCCGATCCGATCCGATCCAATTACAATTGGATATCCAATCAAGATCAGTCGGTTCTAATTAAATCGGTCGGTTCTGATTGGATCGGTTGACTTTCTGCACACCCATATGCTAAATTACGGTTGTATTATAAGTTTTCTCTCTCTATATATATATAATAATATATATAAAGGCGAACAAAGTTGGCAGAGGAAAGATGGTCCATTGTCTTTTTGTTCTCTTTAGGCCTAAATCCATGATCCAGCCCAATTCCGTGTCAAGAAGAACAACAAACTCATGTAGAACCTAAAAAAATATTGACGTGTGAAATGAAAAGTTTTACGTGATGGTTTATATGGTCTTTAATGCTTGTGAAATGAAAAGTTTTACATGATCGATAAGTGATTCTTAATACTTAAACTTTGTCTTTTTGTATCCGGAATTTTGATGGATATTTTTAAGACAACTGTTGTGTAATTTAACAATAGAAGTCAGACCTGCATACATCATATATATATATATATATATATATATAGGGCCCTTCTTTTGTTAACCCCCAAATTAGTATTAACCTTATTAACTATTGTCAACCAATAGGAATCAAGTATGAAGTTTGGTTTTTCAACAATATGGACGGTTTAGGCAGGGGCATTTATGGAAGAACATGTTTTTTTATTTCAAGTAAGATTTCCTCCATGATTCACGCCATCCAATTCATGGCAGTTTTGAATATATTTTATTTTAATATTAAAGATAATCTTCATCATTTCTTCTCTTAATCTTATCATATCATTAATAATCTTTTCCAGCTTTTACTGGTTCGTTCATAATCGATCATGAATTCTACTCAAGAAGAAAGCGGTGTTTCAATGTTTCGGTCTTCGGTTTCTAATCAGAATGATTATTCCAACGATATCGAAGAACAAACTTTGGTGAAGGATGGTGTTCTTACGCAGATTATATTTTTACACCTACAACAAGCATATCAGAGAATAGCATATATGCACATATCAAGTTTGCATATATGCATATTATTAGATCTGCAGTTATGTAAATTTTACACATTCAGCATATATGCACATATCAAAATTGCATATATGCACATATCAAAATTGCATATATGTATATTTTACACCCACAACAAGCATATTAGAGAATAGCATATATGCACTTTACAGAACTACGTTCATAACATATACTGAGAATGTTAAACCCACTATCATAAACCAATCATATTGATTTAATCTAATCGATTTGGGTTTGCTCGATTTGGTAACGATTTGCACAAGATTTGGAAACCCCCGATTCGTATCTTCTATGCATTCGAATCGAACGACCTTGGAAGTGGTATCACACCATTTTTGCGAATCGATTTTGAGAAACCTGTTGATGGAACTAATTTTTGAAATCGATTTGGAGACCACTGTTGATTTTTGGATGATTTTTGCCGATTTGGAGATTGGAGAGAGAGAGAGAGAGAGAGAGAGAGAGAGAGAGAGAGAGAGAGAGAGAGAGAGAGAGAGAGAGAGAGAATCTATTGATGGAATCAATTAGAGATAAGTTATACCTCCTTAAATGTAGCTCTCAATTTAATTGTTTCCTTATCAAGATTTATTAAATGACTATAATACCCTCATGCATATATGCTTTAGCCGTGGGTTTAGTTTAATCATGAATTAAAATATGTTTTTAATCTAAGTCATTGATTTAGATTATTAAGGGTCCAGATTAGTTAACACATTTAACACTAAATGACTGGTTAACAAAAGAAGAGGACCCTATATATATATATATATATATATCTGATTTGATTTATTTTTAAAAATCTTTGAAATAATCTTCTTTTTTTTTGAAAAGTGGTCCTTTTGGCAACCCATGTTTTGAAAGGGACACCAAATGAAGTGGACCAAACTCTTTGCCCAATTCTACCTCTTTCACATGCCATTACCACAAAAGTAGAAGGGGTCAAGTGCAAAAGTATCATAGTCCAATAATGAGTCAAAATAGATTGGTATGGAATATGGATTAATAATTTTAACAATATTTTTTAAAATTGTATAAAACATAAACATGGTTCCAAAAACAATTATTATTAAAACAATAATTTGAATTTTTATTTTAAGATATTATAAATATTTCCATAGTTATGCAAAAAAGGTATGATAAGAATATAGGAATTTTGGTGATGGGTCGGAATTAAGGTCATGGTCATATAGTTGACAAGGCAATTTAAGTATTTGTTTAGGGTGATACACCATAATCTTTTTTTCTTTCAGATAGATCCCAAAAGAGATCATTCAAATGAACTAATAAAGCGTCAAATGAACAAAACTACTTGAAAAATATTAGTAACTAAATTATAACCACCGCTATCGATTTCAGATATTGGTATTTAAAAAAAAAAATCTTTTTTGTAACGTAATAATAAAATAATTAACAAATATATAATACTTAGACATCAACTAATAGATACTAACCCTAACAATTAACAATTAACAAAAAAGTAACAATTACACATCAATTAATAATAAACTCTAACCCTGAAAATTAACAAAATATTAACAATTAAGCATCAACTAATAATAAACTTTAAGCCTAACAATTAACAAAAAAAAGTAACAATTAGGCATCAACTAAAATAATAAACTTTAACCCTAACAGCTGAAAAAAAATTGACTGTTAGTCGGATACTAATAAACCTTAACCCTAAAATAAAAAACTATACATCAATTAACAAACCATAACCGAAGAAATTTAGGAGAATATGAATAATATTCTTTACAAGGTGAATAATATTCTTTACAAAATGAATAATATTTTTTGCATTCAACTAGAACAAACCAAAGCTTTTATAGCCATAACCTAAAGAAGGAAAAACAACTAATAATTACAAAAGATTACAAATGATATTAATGCAATTAAATAATACTAGGAGTCATCCCTCGGTACTAGGAGTCATCCCTTATCAATAGCTAGAGGTAGGAGTAAGGAAGAACATTTGGACCATACTGCTACTAAGGCCATGAGTACCACTACCCAATAAACCCAATGAACCCACTTGCCACCTCAGCGCCACATCAGCTTTTCTCTTTCCTACCCTCCTTACCCAAAAGTGGAGTACCGCTAACCCACTGAACCCAATTGCCACCTCATCTTTTTTAATTCTTTTATTTATACATTTAATTATTTAACAAAATAAAAATATTTATATATTTTTAATAAATAAAAATAAGATAAATAATAAAAATAAAAATTCATATCATTCATTAAAAAATTAAAAATTACAAAATACAAAACACTAAAAATTATGATATTTTCTAATTTTCTCTTTTCTCGCTAAAGTAGCCCTCAAAACATCTCCCGAAAGGTGATCACGCGGGGCTATGAAAAACTCGAAGTCTTGTTCATATCGTTTTTTTCATTCGAGTTCCAACTTTTGTTGTTCGAGTTCAAGTTTTTTCATTTTGTACTCCATTGTACCCTCAATCTGTTCGTTGAACGAGCTTATGGTCGTCAACAACTGAGTAACACTTTCGTCCGGATTCGACCCGGTCGTATTACTCGTTGATGCTTTTTTTGCCTTGTTTCTCCCGATGGGTCGTTGAAGTTGCTCGACCTCGTCGACCCGAACATCTTCATCGTCATCATCATCATCGGAAGGTTTCAGGAACAAAGTCGTCGTCGAGATCGATTGCGGGTTGAGGAAGTTGGTAATTGGCGGGAGTAAAACCTTGTTGAATCAAACCAGGATATGTAAATTGATGAGGAATATACGGGTGTTGCAGAAATTGTTGGAAACCAACGTTCGGGGCCGGTTGCGGAATATAATCTTGTTGAGAAAACGCTTGGAAGCCAAGCTCCGGGTCTTGTTGCGGTGTATCCGATCGGTTACGACGAGATGTAGGTGTGGTGTTTGGATTCATAATGAAATTTGAGAGAAATGGAAGAAGGTATTGAATTTGAGAGAAATGGAAGAAAGTATGTTTTGGTGTGAAAAAATAAGATGGTATAGGTTAATATATATATAGTGTGATTACTTTGAAAAAAAAATTAAAAAAAATTAATTTTGTAAAATAGCCGTTTACCAACGGTATTGTTTAAAAAAATTAAAAAAAAATATTAATATTGCAACGGGTTGATCGGGTTGGTGAACCCGGTAGCCGAACCCGCTTGCTACCCCCCGGTACCCCTACCCGATGCAGCCCTCTCGAACCCGCTCGCCAACTCAGCCGAACCCGATCCCGTACCCGAGGGCGGTACGGGTGGTCTAAGAGTGTGCATGGGTCGGGTCGGTGCCCAAAGACCAAAACCCAATCGGATATCTGGTGAGATTTGGATACCTCAAAATCCAACCGAATACTGTTAATACCCGAAAATTTCGAATAATCGGATTTCAGTCGGATATTCGGGTCATTTGGTCGGGTATTCGGGTTTCAACCTAAGACCAAAGTAAAACGTGAGAAGGACGGAAGGTTTAACAAAACTCCAAACCCGTGATAATTTGTGGACGGTATAGTGTGGAGTCCAATCGGTGAATCTGTGATAAATAAAATTAGAAATTGGTTGAAGTTCCAATCTGTGGAACCGTGGAACTGTGAATCTGATTGAAAGTGATTGGAACTGTGAAATCCGTGATAATCTGTGAAGTAGGTATGAGAACTGACCGTGGATGGTGGTGGCGGACTGGCGTGAGCGCCTGAGGGGCGGCAGGTGAGGGAGACTTGCATCGTGGAGGTCGATTGGATGTGTGCATTCTGATTGAAAGTGTTATTAGGGTTTTGGTAAAGACAATTGGTATATATATTTATATCAAATAATAATTTTTATAAAAACACTTTAATATCGGATATTCGGGCGGGTCGGGTGGCTTAGACGGAGATCCACCCCGATCCTACATATTCGAGAATTATTTCGGTTCACGGGTTTCGGCTACTCGAGTTCTCGGTTTGGGTTTTTAGCCGTGTATTTCGGGTCGGGTTGGACGGGTTTTGCTCACTCCTAACTAGGGGTGTTCACGGTCCGGTTTGGACGATTTAACCCCTCAAACCACAAACCAAACCACTAGTGGTGGTTTAGTAAATTTTCAAACCGAGCGGTTTGACATCAAGTGCCCAGACCGGTCAAATCGGACCGCGGTTTAGGCGGTTTGGTCCGACCGGTTTAGGCGGTTTAGGCCCTTTATGGCCTTTAAAACTTTAACTAAAAAAAACATATATAGGTTGGAATTTTAATGCTTCTTTGTCTCGAGTTCACAAAAAAATAAACAAAGTCGACACAAAAATAAACATAATCCACTTATATTTATTCCTATTGTTACGGAGAATAAAAAGAATAGAAATAATAATATGATAAGTAATTACAATTTATACAAAATGTTAGTAGTAGAGATTAAAATCTTTCAAACTCCTAATTTCAATCAAATCACGAATTTTCATATGCTTAAACGAAGAAACTTAAAAATCACATAAACCCTTTATTTTTGGTTTCTATAAAACATAGTTAACTAGACGTCTACACGCCCTTTCCACGAACACCTCCAACATGTAAGTACTAATCTAAATGTTTAGTTTAAATCTAAACAATCAAATTACGTGATATGTTAATGCTAGTAAATTAAGATAGTTGATATAAAATTTTCTTTAAGAAAATGTCTAAAACTTTAAATGATATACATAAAAAAAATAAAAATATATATATGACGGTCGGTTTGGTCCAAACCGCCCAAAAAAAACCGCCAAACCGTGGACCGGACTGGACCGCCCGGTTTGACAAAATTTCAAACCAAACCGGACCGCCAAACCGATCAAACTGCAAAAAACGGTCCGGTTTGACTGGTTTGAGCGGTCCAACGATTTTTTTGAACACCCCTACTCCTAACTACAGTAGCAGAAAACTTACTGTAGCACAGTATGGGTCTTAACAATAACACTAACAATTAATATAAAAAACAAATTATATACAAAATTTTACAATGAAATCGGATTAATTTTTTTTATGGAGACAAACCTTATTTTTGTTGGGGGTCAAAATAATAAATATAGTTATAAAAAAGAAAATTTATAATGTAAAAACCAAATAATTTAAAAGAGTAAACTTTAATTTTGGTCCCTAAGGTTTAATGAAAAGTCTGAAAGCGAGACCTGAAATTTGATAAGTTTAGAAAATATCCTTATGGTTTTTATTTTGCTCTAAAAGTGGTCTCTAATCGCTAATCTCATAAAAAAATATCCGTTAGACGAGGGACAGTCTAGTCTTTTTATCCGTTTTACCCATTTCCTTTCCGGAATTAAAAAAAATTATATTAATTAGAAATCCACCTGTCAACTACATGCCCGCCATATCTTCCTCACCGACAGGAAGGTTGTCTCATCAAAGTGACAACCCGCAAATCTAGCGGTAAAGGGATCACTCGTCAAGGGTTCTAATTAGCGGATAATTGTTGGGGGTTCATATCCAACATTTGATGACTCGTCTTTAAGACCCATTTTGGTACGATGTGGGGGGCGTAATTGGCACATATACAACACAACTAAACATACGTAAATGTAAAACATCAGGCTTATATCCAGTTACCAACTGGTACGCACAAGATTGGTTGGCTGGTTGTGGGTCTAAACACGAATAAGTAAAGTTGCATGTAATATTGCATTACCCCATGCAGATGTGGATAAATTGGTGCGCATAACCAATGCCCTAACTACCATCTATATTCTTTTGATGACAACTTTTATCATTTTACGAGACCATTTTATATACACACATGCGGTACAAATGTAATAATCATCAAATCCTTATAATGTAAATTCTCCAGCATTCTAAGTCATGTAGACTTGATGAGAAAAAAACAGGGTGGTGAGTCCTTAATGTATGAGTGCAACATTTCATGTGGACTATAATACGACACATGTTCATCGTGTCAAAACCAGAACCATAAAGTACTTTAATGGCCCGCATTCTGGATGTTTATGTCCATAAATATCACCTTGTATTCGTTGTAAGAATGAAATATTTTTATATTATGTCCTTAGCTTTAGGATGGTCTCATTCCTGTTTTGGCTAAGGATCAGGGTATAAAAGTTCTAGGTATTAGAGAGGGTATATTATGATGGTGGTGTTGCTTCTTGTGCAGTAGAAGTCAACAGTTGCAATTTGGTTAATTCCTTCGTTTTGTCTTTCACTCGAAAGAAAATGTATCTAAGTGTATTTTTCAATACATGGATCACTATGTCATGACTATGGTGTCCCACGTGGTCATGCCAAAACATATATGTGTCATTGTTCCAAAGTTCTTTATTGGTGACAAAATATGATTTACTAACATAGATAATCCATTAATTTGATACATTAATTTCTCTAATATATTTTGTTTTCATATCATTAGAGTTGATGTACATATACCCATTTCCATTCTTATAATATGATTTTCCATTGGTACGAATGTCTTAACAAGGTTCATATTGATATAGTGCTCTAGCAACAAGTGACAGTCCATCGTCTAAGTGTTTAGGGGAATTAAAAAGAAAATAATCTATTTCTTAGGATTGTATGAGATGCCACAAAAACAATCAAGTTCTCCTCGATACATTCCTACATGGAACGAAGAACGTTGATAGTTTTGTATTTGTTTTTGATGTGATCATTTACATCTCTAATGGTTATAAACTCAGGTGTATATATACACAAATGCAATTAATTTGATTGTTAAAGTGTATTCAAATAAACTTATACTTAACCAATCTTAGATATGACATAGTTCATTTATAACTTGTCCCATTTTCTATTAGGAGTTCGTTCCCGACTCTTGCCATGAATTTGACCCTTCCCACAACCTTGTCTATATGGTACATATTTAGCATATGTGTGTGGATTAATATGTTCAACTCACTATCCTTTGGAGTTCTTTCCACCTCCAACGCTTGCCTTATTAACCCCAAGAATTTTCTTTGGAGTTCTTTCCAACTCACTATTCTAGCGTTTGTTAAAAAAAACATTGCTACAACTCTTAACCACTTGCATTAAGTTAATGAGTTTGTTAAAGGTTATATTGCAGCTTATATTGTTTCATTAGTATGATTGGTGATATAGGAAAGATGAAAAGCTGTTATGATTCGCATAATCTTTTGTGAGTTCCTTGCCACAAAGATTGAGATGCATTTTGAGACATGACATTTCTTTGTCAAAATCAGTTACCTTCTTGTAATCAAGTAAGTAGGTTTCTTTCCACTGTATGATTAGTTTGAGACGTATATGGTACTGAATATTCCCGAATTTCCTTTTTGGGACTACCCACGGTTCTTGGGGGTTTCTAGTTATTCTCTCTGAAGGTTGTGACTGATGTATCGTCTCAAAAATTTTAAAGTATTTAATTGTGTCTTAACATCTAGTTTTTTTCTTCTTTAGGGTCACAAATAGTTCGATGACTTTTGCGTATTTTCTTGTGTTTTTCCGAACCTATCTTATGGTAATCAAGTACTTTTGATTCAAAGATGTTATAGAAAATGGAAAACATATTATTTTCTAAAATAGTGAATTATGGTTTATACTTATTATGTTATGCATGAAATTTAATTATCATAATAGTATTGATTTTTGTATTCTTACATTTTATTGATAATACTTCATCAATATTTCAATTTGCGAATAAAAACCACTCAATCTATTGGATCTCCAGGTAGTAGGGGAATCACGTGGATTTCTTAAGTCTCTACAAACCTTAGGGTTATTTACACCCGTTTGACAAAATCCAAATCGATATCTTGCGATTTAATTAATTTGAATATAACATTGTTAATTATAGAACTTTTGGCAAGAGGCCAAAATGAATATGAGTTTGGCATATGAAGCCAATTTTAAAGTTTTAATACCTTAATAGTATTTTTAGAGATTTTGTCATTAAACAAATCAATATTAGTTTTGACATAAAGTCAAATTCAAACTCTTAACAACTTAATGGTATTTCTGGATCTTTTGGTAAAATCAAATATTAGGGGGTTGGAAGTGTAACATCCAAAAGTTATTTATAAGATTGGAATTAATGAGTAGGAACTCATGATCAAGATAAACATTTGATTAATATTTTAACATTTTCATGTCATTTTTGGAGCTTTTGGTAAAATACAAAAATATATGGGGGTGGAAGTGTAACTTCCAAATTTATATATAAGATTGGGAAAGATGAGTAGGAACTCATGTCAAGATAAGCATTTAAGTTATAAATTATAAGTTAAGATAAACATTAAATAAGATAAAACATTTTGTAATAAATAAAACTAATGTAAATAAATAATATTAACAATTAAATTAAACACGTTCAATACGATAAACTAACAACTAGCATTTATAAAGCTATAAGTGAATTGTAATATATCAATTGAAATTAAAAAAGCAGATAATAAAGAAAACAAATCGATCTTTATTTAATTAAATATATAAGCCCCTATCAAATACGGAAGTTCCCATTTAATTCCTTTTACCAGGTAAAAAAAAATATATAGTTTTTTATTTATTTATTTTAGTTTGGATAATTACATCAAAACACAATAAATCCCATACGAATTTAAATAATTACATTAGAATGAAAGTATACACACTTTATATATTTAGGCAAGTAATTATAATAATTTTAAAGCCTAAAACATATTAAACTGAATTTAATTTTTTTTTCACACATCGACCCTCAAAAGATGCAAAATAAAAGCCTTAAAATATAATCTATTACATCTATAAACAAATCCCCAAAAAAAATATTAACAGGTTTAATATGCAAATGTTATTAAATTAACCGGTCTAACTATTTTTATGTAAAAGAAATTGATCCAATTTAATTAATATTAGCAATTAAAAACAATAATATCTAAAATTAAACGTAATTGGATCAAATTTAAATCTGCTAATTAATCATGAAATAAATTAACAAGAAAAGATAAATGAATCAAATCTGAAATTTAATTAATGTATTCATATTTATCCTTAATGCAATATAAACATCATTACTAAAAAATTAAAAAATTAAATAACCCATATCATTGAATTAAATAAATTATCGTATCCTAAATTAGCTTGTTATAAAACAATACCAAATTACCAATATGATAAAATTGTATATTGAAGGAATATATAAACAAATCTATTAATAATTTGATTAACCTAAATATAATAATATTGATTTTTCATATTGACATGTATATTTTAGAAGACTTTCAAAAGAAATAATAATGACCATAAAAATTCATGGTTGGGGTTTTGTATTTTTTATTTAATAAACAAATAATTTTTATTTAGTTATTATTATTAAGCAAGAATAGTTATTCAAAAACATGTACACAAGCAACAATCAAGTTATAGTATATGGAATTTCCTATCAATATGTCAAAAAAAAAACTATAACAACAAATTAAATAAGCGTACAATGAATTATCATGGCTAAAAGAGTTGATTACGATTGATGATAATTCATAAACAAAAAAGAAAATTGTAAGTTTTTTCATAAAGATACTTACTTGGATTGCAATACTTTGCAGATACAACAACCTTTTAGTAGCGGCGGAAACAGCGTGAGCTTACGTACTGATAACGTGTTAAAGGAAAGAAGAAACAGAACACAATAGAATGGAGAGAATGAATCGTAATTCTCATTAATCATAAGCCATTTATATAGGGATGAGTTACAAGTAGATAACTACAAGATATTTCAGTTCTAATCTATCTCTATCCCTATCTCTATCGTCATATCCTTTAGACGATGACACATTTATCCTACAACAAAAACCAAATAATTTAAAAGAGTAAACTCTAATTTTGGTCCCTAAGGTTTAATGAAAAGTCTGAAAGCGAGACCTGAAATTTGATAAGTTTAGAAAATATCCTTATGGTTTTTATTTTGCTCTAAAAGTGGTCTCTAATCGCTAATCTCATCAAAAAATATCCGTTAGACGAGGGACAGTCTAGTCTTTTTATCCGTTTTACCCGTTTCCTTTCCGGAATTAAAAAAACTAGTGTGTGGCACCGCGCGTTGCGCGGTGACGAACTTTTTTGTTAAAAAATTGATACTAAACTAACAACTAATGAAATACAATCTAATACAATAGGTGTGTGGTGTTTTAGATATAAATTATCTTAAAAAAGACAGTTCAAGAAAGAAAATCATGTTGAAGTTAAAGTAGTATGAAATGGTTAAACGCACGTGCATATGCGGTATTAGGCATTAGAGTAGGCATAAGACATATATGTATTCACTATTCAACATTACAACTTGCATAAGAAATAAGGCATTGGAGAAGAAAGAATATGCATTTTCATTGATCATGAATTTAAACTTCATTAGCATACATAATCAATGAGCCCAATAAACTTCATTATTACGAATTTAAACACACCACTAATTGTGAACTTAGTACATGGTCAGTTAAATATATGAAGGTGCTTATTAAAAACAATTAATGTATATAAAAAACCACTAATTTTCTTAAACATGTGAAAGGTGCGTAATAAGAGCAATTAATATAAATAAAAAAAACCACACTAATTTTGTTAATTATGGAAATGTAAGTCTTATAGCCATTTGAAATGTCTAAATTGATAATGTACCATGTAGCAGCACCAACTCATGCATCATTAATCCACCGAGATAGCAACTGATATCAAATATACGTGAAGTTTTAGTAGGTACATCAACATATCTCATTATCTCTAAAGCTTAAAACGGACCTGGATAAACCTTTTATTATTTTCTTGCTGAAGGGGCCATTGTGAATTGCAAAGAACAAACTCAAAGATGGACCACATCTTCCATTAAATAAACCAATCTTTCTTGACACGTGATTCGTTTATGAATAAGGGGGTAAACGTTTACCCAGTAAGCGTTTACCAGTAATAGTTAACACTTTTAACTTACTTTACCCGGTAAGATTGTAGTCTAAAAAAAGGTATAGTATGCAACAATTTGCCATATTCATCTAGTAAGATAAATGACTCAGTTCGCTCTTACCATGGTAAGCATTTAGTAAACGATCTCTAATTCTCTTATGCTTTCTTCTCGTTCCTCATTTACCTACAAATATGTAGTATTAAGTAAGAGCATTTGTATTTGAATTAAACAGATGGCACTAATCAAGTAAAATCAATCCTCTTACTTAACTGTTTGAAACTTACATAGGACAAACTATTTAGATTTGTTACTAAAGAGCAAATAATGTACTTACATTTTTTTCTTTTTTTGAAGAATAGATAGATAAGCAGACTGCAAGAGATTGAGGAAAAAACTATTAAAACTAAGTAAATCTTTTTACACCTTCAACATGTTCACATGACTCGATCAATGTGATTATCAATCAAGAAAAGTAACAAATCGGGTTTCTCTATAACAAATCTAACTCCTTTTCTATAATTTCTCAAAAATAAGTAATTATCAACATCAGGATGTTTCACCGGATATTTTGCAAGTGAATCTTTAGTATATCTTCAAAACAGCAACCACTTAAGATTATCCCATCACCAGTAGCATCATAAATCTAAAGCAGTCCATGAATGCATCATAAAACCAACAACATACACTTTAATAACACAGTAGCCCATTATATAATTAAATGCACTTGAAATACACTCCAAGCACGCAGACCAGCTTCATGCCTTCATATGATCATCTTGTATCTGTTATAGTAACCCAAAACAGCCACCAACTTTATGTATCTGCTAATCCTGCTATGATCATCTTGTAGCTGTTATAGTAAAAGAAACCCAAAACAACCACCAGCAAGAGTGAAGCAATCTAACAATCATAATTATAAATCATATGTGATATACTTGTTCTCAACTTCACTACAACTCCAACAACGTGTGTGTATATATATAGGGTTGGATTCCGGTGAGAAGTTGAGGTTAACGTGAGAAGTGGTTATCAACCGTTGGATGAGAAATGAATGCACATTAGGATAAAATGCACCGAGATAAGATGAACCGAGATGCATCGGATCAATTCCGTTCTAAGGCGCAACTAATGGGAGGGAATGAGATTAAAAGTGATCAACGGTTCAGATCCACTTCTCACGTTAACCTCAACTTCTCACACGATCTTTTACCTATATATATATATATAAACATGAATTTGGGACATCTGAATAGATCCCTTGCATCTGCTTCCCTTGTGGTCCTAGGCTACTACCATCGTGTTGAGTGTTGACCTTGGAAAATCCATTTTGACAGTAATAAAATTTACATTTGGGTCAATAGTTGAGGTAACTCACTAATAGCAAAATTAGCAATTGAAATTCGAACAAACCTATTCATTTAGCTTCAAATATTAAAAAATCTACATGAAACTATTAAGTGTTGCATAAAAGTGTGGTATTTGAGAATCACATAAACCTATTCATACAATCATATCAAAAGTTCAATAGTCACATAAAAGTAACTGCAATTGAAGCTATTTCAGGTTTTCATTAAGCTGCATAAAAAGGTGGGCTGCAAATAAGTTAATAAATCCTATTGGAATCATCTAAAATGACTTAATACTATGGATCCATTATGAATGCATAAAAGGGTGTGTTGCTAATAGATTGTCAATCCATTCAGCTGGTCAATTTTATAAATACACAATCTACATATAGCATTAAGCATTCTGATTGGTATAATTATCCATCACCCAAACTCAAATACCCAAAAAGATGAAGAACACAACCCTAATAGTTTCTTGATTTCAATAACAAAACCAAATTGAAATACAAAAAAAGAAAAATACACAATCTACATATAGCATTAAGCATTCTGATTGGTATAATTCTCCATCATCCAAACTCAAATACCCAAAAAGATGAAGAACTCAACACTAACAGTTTCTTGATTTCAATAACAAAACCGAATTGAAATGCAAAAAAAAGAAAAACACCTCAATTACATAACTTAAAACATGTAGTTAATCCACAACTACAGATCAAAACCATTGAATGCGATGGCTGATCGAAAGAGACGATGATCATGATTCTTCATTCTTCTTCCTGTTGCCGTTGTATTCTCTGGGCCATAGAGATTAAGAGATGGACGAAGAGAGAAGAAGGACCTGGTGTAGACTGATTAAGGAGTCGAAAACCCAGGTGGAGACTCGAAAAACCCTAGGCCACTCCAATCGTCTTCTCTGATAATGCTTGAAGATTCTCGATCACCACCACAGATTCCTCATTGGAGACTCGAAAAACCCTAGGCCACTCCAATCGTCTTCTCTGATAATGCTTGAAGATTCTCGATCACCACCACGGATTCCTCATTGCCACCATTTACTCCGTGACTGTGTAACGACCCCGACCTTTTTCGAAGTGTTTTGCGTTTGGTGTGGCGTTCTTAAGAAAGAACTGAAGTTGAGGGGCTAGTTTGTAAGATGGGTCAAGGTATAAAAACCCAAATGATTGGCACAAAACCCTAGTTTTGGTCAATCAATTGGTGGATGTCGGCTGAGGTATTTGAGAGAAAAGAAGAAAAAGGGGGTTTTGGAGTTCTTGTGCAAGTAAAGAGGAAGACCACCAATCAGTAAGGAATCAGAAAGAAAGGGTGTGTTAGGATTCGTTTTCTACAAGGAATCCTCCAGGTAATTCCTAATCTGAAATCTCATCTAAGTGTTTGATGATTGTTGGGAATTTGTGAGTTTCTTACTAAAGTCATTTTAAGACCCTTAAAGGAGATTTAAACACCTTTAAATCGAGTTTAATCAGTAAAGTTTATGGAGAAATGATTAAAGATGCTTAAGTAAGTGATTTGTCGCATTATCTTACTGATTTCGGAGTGTTTAGCAAGTTTTCGAACCATTAAGTTCACCCAGCAGTCGTCCGAAAACCTTCAAGCATGAAGGTGTCCGGGTGAGTGTCCGGGAAGGTTCTTGGTCGTGTTGTAGAAGGTGTCCGGATAAGTTTAGTCGTCCGGAGAACCTGTGTTGTCCGGATAAGAGTTGTTGTCCGGGTACTATGCGGTATCCGGAAAAGCGGGGTTACCCGGTAACCTGTCCGGAAAAGCGGGGATTACCCGGTAACCTGTCCGGAAAAGTAGGGTGGCTAGTGAGAAGTGTCCGGATAGTTCTAGTCAGCTTATAAATCTGTCCCTTCGTTCAGGTAGACAATTTTGGAAGTAAAGAGCAGAGTAGGGAAAAGCAAGCAAACGTACCAGGTGAGTTTTCTAACTAAAATACGTGATTTTAAAGTGTCTTTCTAAAGTGAATACATGATGAGAAATGCCATGTTTTGTTCTTATGCTTTTATTGCATGAAAGTTGTTTAAAGTTTTATGTGAGATGTATGCATACATTGTGTAGACGTAAATTGGCTAAGTCGGGGGGAGGTTCCGCCAGTACTCACGTCGGGGGGAGGTTCCGTTTATGCCATGGGAATGACTCCCAGTAAGGCAGCGTGATACTGACTCGTTGTCACCCTCGGGTGACTTCAGGGTGCCATTTGCGGGAGCGGATTTATCCGTGAAAGATTTTGCTGTTCAGCTATGTGAAAGTTTATAATTGAAAGTCTTGTATACATTTGAAAGTTATGAAAAGTTTTTAAATGATTTTGAGAACTGTCAGGAGGGACTCACTAGACCTCATGGTCTAACCCTCGCTCTTTTCAAATTAAAACCCTTTTCAGGAAAGTAGGTAGCGAAAGGCTCTAGCAGGTGAACAGAGCAGTTAGAAGATAGAAGCAGTAGAACCAGTGACACTATTATCTTTTAGTCCTAGCAATTCTCAGTTGTGTAATAGGTTGTTTCCGCCAACCTAAGTTATTTAGACAGATGTAATGAAATTTTGGGACCCGTTTTTGGGATGTTTCATTTATATGAATTGCATGCTTTATTTTTAGACTGGGTTGTTACAGACTGTGAGAAGGCTATTATAGAATTGGAAATCAATAGAGAAGAGGAGATAAAACGGTAATCAATTACCTGGAATCGGAAGTGGAAAAGACAGATGGGAGGAAAAAGTAGAGGAAAAGTAGAAGCAAGGAGAAAAAAGAAAAATGGTGTTGCTGGCTTGAGAGGGTGCCACGTCATGACCTTGGTTTTTGTTTTTATAGATATATAGATTATATTAATTAGAAATCCACCTGTCAACCACATGCCCGCCTTATCTTCCTCACCGAGTCACCGGAATCCAGACACCGTAAACCAGAAACGGAATCCAAATCAAACTCAAAACCAAGAACGAAAAACGGATCTGTAATTGGAGAGTCTAAATGGGTTTGTTGGGAACGGATACATTGGAAACAGATTAGGTGCATATAGAGAGCAAGAAATTCATGAGTTCTTCTGATTTTGAGGGGAAGATTTTGTCCCGGTGAATCGATAAGAGGCAGACCTACATTTGAATGGAAAGAAGAAGGTGAAATCAATGGGGCATTTTTGTTTCCTCTCCAACAGATGGACTCAAAGTCCATAATGCTAAATTCTAACCCTAAAAAAGTTTATCTCAAATATTTGCAACACAGGGTTTTTACAAAGGCTACATCAAACTAGTATTTGGAGTTGAAACATGGTAAACACATATGGTGAGGTTGGCCAAGGCAGATCACGTCCTTGTGGTTTTGTGTGTGTGGAGGAGCTCCAAATGCTTGGTCGGCGATGGGGGTTTAGCCGGTGGTGTCATATGCTTCGGTCCCTATGAGATGAATCAGGCGAGTTGCAGATGTTGCGATGGAGAAGATGATCGATGATGGTGGCAGGGGCGATGGAGAACAAATCGATGGTTGTTGTTTCTTGTAGGCGGGGATCATCGGAAGAAACAAAAGGTTAGGGGTGACGAGGGTATAGGGAAATTAATTAAAATGCCACAAGTTTGACTTTTCTTTACCAAAATGCCACAAATCTCGTTCAGTTTGCAAAAATGCCACAAATTTACGCGGTAGGCCCCGCGATCGCGGGCCCACACCCACGTGTCACAAAGTTTCGGCCAAAAGTCCCGCGGAGCCCCCCAACTATGCCCGCGGTGACAAGTTTGGCCCCTGTCCCGCGGTGGTCCCCCGCGATAGGCCAAACAAATTTCATTTTTGGTCCTTTTTCACGTGTACTGTTTTTGGATGAAAATGAAAATGTTTTTGTTGTATTTTTGGATGAAATTCAGTTTAGTTTCAAAAAATACAAACTGGACAAAAGAAATTTTAGCAAAACCAAGCTGCGTGAGCACGAGATTTTGGAGCTGCATTCGTGTCCGCAGGTCTCGCTCGCACACAAGTTCGACGATTTTAGCTTACGAAATCGTCAATCGGCACCCCCCTGCGCGCGGGTAGGTGTTGGAGTAAAATCATGCAAGGAGCTTGTCAACTCCTCTTACTTCTTTGGTTATAAACCATTGAATTTTTACTCTCTCTTCCTATGTGGGACACCTTTCCACACCCAACTTGTGGCATAAATTAAATAATTAACTAATTAATAAGAGATGCACCATAAATTAAATAATTAACTATAAGGGTATTATAAAAAGTATTTTTTATGTAGTGTATATGATATATATTAAAATATATAAATCCAAAAAAAATCAAGATTGGGCTCATTTCGAACGTATCGAAGAGACGATTATAATGGTGTAACTTGTTAAAATTAAAACGTATTTTTTTAACGTATTTTAGTTAATAAACGATTATATGTGTTAAATGTAAAATTAAAATTATGAAAGTAAAAGGTATAAAGTAAAGTAAGTAAATAAGTATAGGGGTTGAAAGTGTAACATTTCAATTCAAAATTCAACAAATTCATCGAATTACACGGGACACCCCGCGTACGCGGGGTAAAATATTTACAAAATTGCCACTGCCCGCGATCGCGGGCTCTCATCGCGGAAAAAAGGGCATTTTGACAAACTGATCGAGATTTAGGGTATTTTGGTAAACCAAAGTCAAACTTGTGGCATTTTAATTAATTTCCCTTATAAAAATGTATTATATTTAAGTCCAAATATTTCAAGTAAATTACAAAATCGTCCCTAGGTTATATATAGACAAACAAACTTGGTTATTTAGCTTTTAAATTTATTTCTACAAGAATATATTATGTTCTTACAATATCTGTTAACATTGTATGGATAATACATGAGATCATGTGAAAAATGTTATTTTTATTGATAAATATGAAAAGTACTTTTAAACCGTTGATCATTTTTAATCAAATACCCTCCCATGAATTGAGGCTTATAAAATAATTGATCTGGTGCATCTCGATGTATCTCATCATAATGTTCATTCATTTCTCATTCAACGGTTGATAACCATTTCTCATGTTTCTCACCAAATTTGGCAATTCTCAACAGAACCCAACCCGTATGGGTAATTGTGGATAAACCCATGAACACTTAAATATGAAAATAATATATTTTAATAACTTGAGTTCAATATTTATCAGTAATATATTAAGGTTATGTTTGGCAAACTAGCTGATAAGCTAGCTGGTGGCTGATAAGCTAGCTGATGAAAAAGTCACATTTGACAAAAGTAGCTTATAAGCATGTAAAATGACCAAAAAAGGACATCTTCAAATAATTATCAATTACAAATTTAATTATGTAATTAAAACAAATTTATAACAATATAATATGTTAATTAATACAACCAATGTAATAAATTTTTTTAAAATAATATAATATGTTAATTTAAAGAAATTTAAAATTTATTATTACATATATACTATAAATTTTGAATTTGTTAAAACAAGTTTTAGAAAAAAAATATTAACTTATGATTTTAAATAACCGTTACATACAATATGAAAATAATCAAATACCAACAAAAAAATAATACTAATTGATAATTAAAATATGTTCATTAAAATTAAAAAATAAATAAAAATAATTTCCATGATTAACAATAATACTAAATATTTAAAATTTAATATCAATGTATAACTAAAATTTAATTTAATAATTTTCAGTTAATATTAATTAATATTTATTAATTAATTATAATTAAATTTAAAAAAAATTAATATCTATTAATAATAATAGTTAGTAAATAATAAGGGACAATATTGGAATATTCACAAAAAACTACTGAAACGTTACTCCAAATAGCGTTTCAAAAAGCTAGCTTATAAGGCTAGTTTATGGTCATCCAAACATGTACACACAAAAAAAGCTAACTTATAAGAGCATCCACAACAAGGATTTCATTTGGATATCATTTGGATTGCAAAAGTGTCAACTAAGATTTCTATTTTAGAAATTGTAGTGGTTGTGAGTATGATTGCTAAATTAGAAATTGGTTTTGGTATTTTGCAAATGTCAAATCAGTACTTTTTGCTGATGTGACAGTGAATAGTATAAGAAATTGTAGAGAATAATTTCTAAATTAGAAAGTGCTTTATGTCAAATCACGTTTTATGATGTTTTGTAGAGTATGTTTATAAAAAAATGTATAAATAATTTTATTTGTTAATAAAAATATTAATTTCTTTTTTGAAAGGCATAAATATTAAAAAAGCAAAATATAATTTATATTAAAGTACAATATAATAAATTACATATTAAAAAAAATACAAACTTAACACATAAAAATACATCATTGTTCGTTTAGAAGTTCTTCAAGTTGATGTTCGTACAATCTCCGTTGTGGTTCGCTCATTGTTGTGGGATCCATTTTCATCAACTTCATGATCATTTTCCGATTTTCACGTTTGTTCTTAAGTTTTTTTGTTTCCACAAATGATGTGTGGAATTCTCTCATCACCTGAATTTTTTATTTTTCAATATTCAGGCGTTCTAACATTGTCACTTGTTCGTTTTCGGTAGAACTTGATGAAAAAGGACATTTTTTTACCTTTATCCTTCGTTTTCGGCAAAGATTTAGAGAAGAAGAAAATGACGATTAATGTAATATTTTTACTTTGTATTTTAATTTAATGTTTTATAAATTAAATATTTTATTTAATTAATTAATTTTATTTTATTATAATTATTTAATTAATTAATTTTATTTTATTATAATTATTTAATTAATAAAATATTTTGTATTAAATTATAGTAAAAAATATTTAATTGTAGTTTTGTTGTTATTTGATTAAAATATAGTTTTTTATGATGAGATGTCACTTTAGAAAGTGACTGAAATTTCATTGTCGTGGAGGATAATTTTAAGGTAATTGCAAAGCTGATGTGGCGCTGAAGTGACACATTTGCAATTGTAATGAAATTTCATTGTTGTGGATGCTCGAAGCTAGCTTTTTTTTTGCCAAACAATGCCTAAGATATTCACATATATATATAGGGGTGGGTTCAAATAAAAACTCAAATTCAATTGTAAACGTGAGGACAAACCACAACCGTTGATTAATAATCCGGTGAAGAGATCAGTGGCAAAAAAACGCGGTGACAATTTTGTAAATAAGTTGAAAAATTTGTCCATGGCTTAATAATTATTTAGCGCACAGGGGTAAAATTGGAAAAAAAATTATTCAGTCTGAATAAAAGGTAATTATTCAGACTGAATAAAGATAATTATTATCATCAGATTAGAATCAGCGCCTCCTTTGTTGACTTTTTATTTTCTTTTTTAATTAAAATTTTTTACCCCCTTAAATTTTAAAATAAATTATCTCAAAAATTACTAACATTTTAATCAAACAAATTACATCAAAAAAACGAGAATTTCGTGCTCTTCGATATGACATCCATCATGATATAGTTTTTTTTTCGTTTTAACCGTTTTTACGTGAAATCGTGTATATGTGTTATATTCAGAGTGAATAATACAACATTCGGGATGAATAATATCTACATTTATTCGGACCGAGTATATAGAATTATTCAGACTGAATATATGGAATTATTCAGTCTGAATAATTATATTCGTTTGAATATCTACCTTTATTCAGTCTGAATAATTCTATATATTCAGACTGAATAAAGATAAATATACAAAACGAATAAATGTTTAAGTTTTGTTCTTTTTTCATATATACATTTATTCAGTCTGAACAATTCTATATATTCAGACTGAATAAAGTTAGATATTCAAAACGAATAAATGTTTAAATTTTGTTCTTTTTCATATCTACCTTTATTCAGTCTGAATAATTCTATATATTCAGTCTGAATAAATGTAGATATTATTCATCCGGAATGTTATATTATTCATTCTGAATATAACACATGTACACGATTTCACGTAAAAAACGGTTAAAACGAAAAAAAACTATATCAAGACATGAATATGTTTTATTCTTTTTTAATATCAACCTTTATTCAGTCTGAATAATTCTATATACTCAGTCCGAATAAATGTAGATATTATTCATCCCGAATGTTGTATTATTCACTCTGAATATAACACATATACACGATTTCACGTAAAAAACGGTTAAAACGAAAAAAACTATATCATGATGGATGTCATATCGAAGAGCACGAAATTCTCGTTTTTTTGATGTATTTGGTTTGATTAAAATGTTAGTAATTTTTTAGATAATTGTAACAACCCGAACAAAAATAAAGCATGCAATTCATAATAACTTAAACATCCCAAAAAAGGGCCCCAAAATTTCCTTACACAAGTCTCAAAATTCAGGTTGGCGGAATCAACCTATTACACAACTGAGAAATACTATAATTAAGTGAAATAGTGTCAAAGCTTCTACTGCCTCTATTCACTAACTGCTCCGTTCACCTGCTAGAGCCATTTGCTACCTGCTTTCCTGAAAAGGGTTTTAATTTGAAAAGAAGCGAGGGTTAGACCATGAGGTCTAGTGAGTCCCTCCTGACAGTTCTCAAAATCGTTTTAAAACTTTTCATAACTTTCAGATATATAAGTAATCTTTCAATAAATAAACTTTCACATAACTGAACAGTAAAATCTTACACGGATAAATCCGCCCTCGTAAATGGCACCCTGAAGTCACCCGAGGGTGACAACGAGTCAGTGTCACGCTGCCTTACTGGGACTTACTTCCCATGGCATAAACGGAACCTCCCCCCGACGTGAGTACTGGCGGAACCTCCCCCCGACTTAGCCAATTTACGTCCACGCTATGTATGCATACATCTCACATATAACTTTAAACAACTTTCATGCAATTAAAAGCATAAGAACAAAACATGGCATTTCTCATCATGTATTCACTTTAGAAAACACGTTAAAAAGGCACGTATTTTAGTTAGAAAACTCACCTGATATGCCTACTTCCTTCCCACTCTGCTCTGTACTTCCAAACGATCTCCCGAGTCAAAGGACAAACACATAAGCTAACTAACCAAACTGTCCGGGTACAACTTACCGGACAACCCTTACTTTCCGGACGTTTCTACTTACCGGACACCATAACTGTCCGAACACCTCTGCTTTCCGGATAACCCTATTTCCCGGATAACTCTACATTCCGGGTATTTCTACTTTCCGGACACTCTACCCGGTAACCTATAACATTCGAAGCTTTCCGGACAAACTTCCAGACACCTGCGTCGCATGAAGCTTTCCGGGTAAAGCGTTGTTCAAGTTTAATGCTCGAAATCTTGCTAAACACTCACTAAACAGAAAGATAAAGTGACGATTAACTACATACAGTTCTATTACCAACTCCCACAAGGTTTTACTTGACAAAACGCAATCCAAGGTGCTTAAATCTCCCTTAATGGTCTTAAATAACTTTTGCAAGAAAACTCTCAAACTCGAAAATCACCAGATGAATCTTAAATGAAGTTATGGATTAAGGATTACCTGATTGATTGCTGCAAGAAACAAATTCCAAATCCTAATCCTTCTTCTGATTCCAAGACTTGATGATTCTTCCCTTCAAATGCACCCAAAACCCCTCAAAACTCTAGTTTCTTTTCCTCTCAATGAGCCCAGCCGACAAACACAATGAATTCAGGGATTTTTGGAATGATGCCTAGGGTTTTGTGCCCTTTTATACTCCAACTCTTATTTACCAACTAGCCCCTCAACTTCTGCTTTTATTTAAAACTCCACACCAAACGCAAAACACTTCGAAAAAGGTCTGGGTCGTTACAACACTCCCCCTCAAAAGAATTCCGTCCCCAGAATTCCATTTCGAAAAGGTGAGGGTACCTGTACCTCATATCGGATTCTACTTCCCACGTAGCTTCTCGTCCCTTGTGGTACCTCCAATGAACTTTCACTAAACGGACTTCCGTGTTCCTCGTCTTTCGTACTTTGCAGTCTACGATCTCGGTTGGCTCTTCTTCGAACATCAGTTTCTCATCGATGCTGACGTCTTCCAACGGAATAGCCAAATCGGTCTCGGCTAAACACTTCTTCAAGTTTGACATGTGAAATGTCGGATGAATCCTCCTCAATTCCTCCGACAAATCTAGCTTGTAGGCCACCACGCCCACTCGCTCGCTGATGGCAAAAGGCCCAACGTATCTCGGCCTTATCTTTCCTTTCTTTCCAAAACGTACCACTCCTTTCCAGGGCGAGACTTTTAGCATGACCTTGTCACCCACTTGGAATTCGATAGGTTTCCTCCTTCTATTCGCATACTTCCCTTGTCGGTCTTGCGCGATTCTCATTCTTTCGCGGATCACTTCAATCTTATCCGCCGTTAGCTGCACAATTTCCGGTCCGGCCAACTGCCTTTCTCCTACCTCATTCCAGCATAACGGTGTGCGGCACTTTCGCCCATACAAGGCTTCGAACGATGCTGCTTGGATGCTTGAGTGGTAACTATTATTGTAGGAGAACTCTATCAACGGAAGATGCACCTCCCACGACTCCTTAAAGTCGATAACGCATGCCCGAAGCATATCCTCTAACGTCTGAATGGTCCTCTCACTCTGACTATCCGTTTGAGGATGATAGGTTGTGCTTAACTTTAAATGCGACCCCAACTCCCGTTGTAAACTTCTCCAAAATGCCGACGTGAACCGACTATCACGGTCAGACACTATGGATCGCGGCACTCCGTGCCTAGACATTATCTCATTGATGTACAATCGGGCTAACTTCTCCAAGGAATCTGACTCTTTAATTGGTAAGAAATGCGCAGATTTGGTGAGTATATCAACAATCACCCAAATTGTATCATTACCCTTTGGAGTCCTCGGTAACTTGGTAACGAAATCCATGGTGATATTATCCCACTTCCACACTGGTATCACTGAAGACTGGTGTAAAGCCCGTATCCCGGTATGTAATTTATTAGTCTTAATTATTTTCTTTTAAGTTCGATTTATCGTGGTTTCCGTTAACGGGGTTAGTCGAGTTGGGTCTAATCGTTAAATTATCGGAATTTTGGTCAGTTGCGAGAGGTTGGTAAGTTGAGGGGCTATAAGTGTCAAAGGCCAAAACCCCCACATTGGGTTTCGGCCCATGCAGAAAACAAAGCAGTCCTTGTGGTTTTGTGGTGGTGTCGTGAGAAGGAAAACAAAGAAAGAAAGAATTCGGTCCATGTGATTGTTTTGTGTGCTGATGCCGTGAACCACAATCAAAAGAAAAAGAAAAGAAACCCAAACCCTACGGCACCCTTGGCTTGCTTTTGTTCATCGGCCGGCGTTAAGAACCGAGAGAGAGAGGGAGATCATCGCCGGCGAGGGTAGAGAGAGAGGGTGTTCGCCGGAGAGAGAAGGACGCCGGAGAGAAAGAGGGGCTGCGTCGAGGTAATCGTTTTGTCGTTTATGTGTTTTCCTTTCTTTTAGTTTCGTCGTCGCATGGGTATCGCAACCACCACCACCGCCGCGGCAACCATGGCCGCCGGCGGTGTGGCCACCACTGCTCGCCGCCGCTGTGGCGGCTGTGGTTGTGTGTGCGGGTGGGCTCGCGTAGAGCGATCGAGAGAGAGGGACAGTGGTGTGAGGGTGGTGTGTGTATGTGCGTGTGAGTGTGATCGCCGCCGACCATCACCGCCGCCGGAGGCGGCACGGGGGGGTGGTGCATGGCTGTTGCCCATGGTGGTATGATCCGTCTCCAGTAAGTTTTAGGCCTCCCGGGGCTGTTTGGGTTAAGCTTTGACTTAATAGAATTATTGATCATTTGTTATCATTTCATGTGAGTACTTAGTTTCTGTCCCTGTTTTGTATCGAGCATAACTTCTGCTAGGAATGTCGGATTGGGATGAAACCAGTGCCAAAAGTTCCCATTCTGAGTCTAGTAAGTTTCTTATGTTTTGCAGAAAAACCAGTTCGGACCGTAGCTAGTGTCAAACTGCTATTTTGTAACAAAAGGTGCTGTTTTTCGCTGTGCAGTTAACCAGTTTTGTAAAATCCATAATAAATTATAGAAAAATCGTTAGGACGCGTGTAATACGTCCCTGGAAAGCTAAGACCCGGACCTAGCGGGTAGTTAATTTTAATTGAGGATTTTCTGGGTTTAAGGAGGTCGAAACAGGTCCCGAACAGACCTGGTTTTCTAAGCCAAAAAGTCGTTTTAGCGACAGTTTAACCGTGCGTCATGTTTTAGGGTCCGGGCCTCGTGTTGATACGTTTTAACGTTCGTTTAGGTGTCGGGAAGTGATCTTGGATTTGTGGAGCTTGAATTATTGTTTGTGAGCTAGGCGCGCTTACGAGGTGAGTTCTCTCACTATTTTTAATATCGGTTACTTTTACATTACGGTAGCACGTGTGTGGTAGCTTTCTTTATTTGTGATGTGGGACTAGATAGTGGGGTGTCTAGTGGGACTTTTATTGTCATGTATACGCGGGTGGCATAGGAACTCGGTGGGGCCGAAGTTTGTATACGCGGGTGGCGTAGGAACTCAGTGGGGCCGAAGTTTGCATACGCGGGTGGCGTAGGAACTCGGTGGGGCCAAAGTTTGTATACGCGGGTGGCGTAGGAACTCGGTGGGGCCGAAATTGTATACGCGGGTGGCGTAGGAACTCGGTGGGACCGGGTAATGCTTGCACGGTTATAGTGTGGTCGGTGGGACCGACGTATGCCTTTTGGGTGGGATAGTGTAGGTATGCATGTTTATGATTTGTTCGTAGACTTGTATGCTTGTTTATATGCAACTATCTGTTTTAGGGGTAGTGTGGAATAACTGTGTTAATTATGGTGGTTGAATTCACTAAGCTTCGTGCTTACCCCTTCCCAAATTCTTATGATTTCAGGTGCGAGTAGCAGTCGGGCGTGACGGTACACACGGGCGCAAGGCGAAGATAGTTTGGTTTGATTTTTAATAAATGGGGTTGATTTATATACTTTTTCGCTGCTTAAACTTGGTTGACGATTTTAATTAACGATGTTATTCCTTATTGTAACGTGATTCGTTAACTCTTGGTTTGATTATAATGAAATGAATGGTTTTAAAAAATTTAAATTTCCTTGTAATTTTTGGGACGTTACAACTTGGTATCAGAGCACGGCTTGAGTGAATCAAACGCATTTCGGTGTGTTTGATCTCAAGTTTGCGGCTATAAAATTTTCTTTAAAGTTTTTGGGAAATAAAAAGAAGGAAAAATCCGTTTGAGGAACGGTGATCGAGGGCGCAGTGTGTACAGTCAGCCGGAGCCAAGGGGGAAAGGTACATTGCTTAGTGTTGTATTGCTTTCTAGGCATAGGGTATGCATGCTAGATTGCCTGTTGTTGACACTATGTTGTATGATGATTGCTTGCTAGTAGGAATCAATGCTAGTTATAGTAGGTTGTTAAATGGAGGCCCTATAGGTTGTATGCAGTAAGAATCATATAGCCTTAGAATATTTGATTTAGTTCTATTGCGCAGCTCTTGTTTGAGTCCAACCGTTCTAGGATAGAATTTTGTATTCGAATGTCTATTTGATTCACGCTGCATGCGACTAGGTATTCGTGAGGCAACTCGTTATGGCTAATAGGGATTCCGTGGTAGCAAGGGTAGTGGGATGAGATGAAATTCCTAGTGAGCCGGGAAGAGTGTTTATAAATGAGTATGTATGCTAGATTGCTTTCTAGAACATAGGAGTATGTGTGCTGGATTGCTTGGTGCTTATTACACTGTACTGCATGTTTGTTGTTTGCTAATAGGAGTTCATGCTAGCCCTGATAAGTTGTTAAGTGAATGCACTATAGGTTGTATGCGGTAGGAACCAAATAGCCTTAGAATGTCGGATTTAGTTCTATTGCGCAGCTCTTGTTTGAGTCCAACCGTTGTAGGATAGAATCTTATATTCGAATGTCTATCTGGTTTCCACTGTATATGACTGTGCGTTTACGAGGCGACTCGTCAGGGTTAGTGGGGGTTCCGCCCTAGCAAGGGTAGTGGGGTATTATGTTTATTCCTAGGGAGCTAGGAAGAGTGTGTATATGCGTCAGTATGGACATACGTGTATGGTTTTTGTTTGGGCGAGCAACTACTTGGATACTCGGGATGGGACTCGGAGCGGACAGTGATAGGTGTAGATGGTAGTAGTAGAGCTCCTACTACCGGAAGCACAGGATCAATGTTCGAGTCGGGGAAAGTCGCGAGGAATCCAAGGAGTCGAGCGTGAGCGTGGTAGGGTGAGTTATTATGTGCAAATGACTCATTGTAATTTCTTTTCCAAAGAATGGTCAACACTAGAAGAAATGACGCGGCTGAACCGCGGGCTGAGGCCGGGATCACCGAGGAATAGATTAGAGAGATGATTGCTACCGAGGTAGCATACGCGATCGGGGAGGCGATTCCCGAGATTATCACTGTCATCCGAGATGAGGTGGTGGTTCTGATGGAGGAGCGAATTGCAGCGATTCCACCGCCTGCGGGGGGACAGCCCCGTACCCGAGAGTTCCAGTATCGGGACCTCTCCGCCTGTTCTCCACCTGAGTTCAAGGGAGACCCGAACCCGATTATCAGAATGAGGTGGATATCCGATATGGAGTGCGCTTTTCTGACCAGTGGTTGCCCGGACAATCTGAAGGTTCGTTTTGCCGTGAACTTGCTTCGTGACGGAGCGAAGGATTGGTGTGCTACAGCGTTGACGCTTGCCGAGCGCACTACCTTGACTTGGGAGGAGTTCGTCGTCCGTTTTCACGCAGAATATGTACCTCCGGTAGAGATGGAGCGGATCGCCAAGGAGTTCCTGGAGCTCACGCAATCTACAGAGACGGTGAAAGAAATGAACCGTAAGTTCACCGAGATGGCATTGTTTTGTCCCCAGTATGCCGCCTCGGAAGAGATGAAGATGTCGCGGTATAAAGATATGTTGCATACCGAGATTAGGGAATTCGTGAGCACGGCGCAGTATGCTTCCTTATCTGCGATGATGGATGCGGCCCGGAGGAGGGAACTCGAGTTAGAAACCCAAGCGAAGAAGAGGAAGGCAGCACAGGCGGTGACGCCGATCTCTGCGGTGCCACAGAAGTCGAAGTTCACTGATTCACGCGCGGGTTCGAGGAGTGGCGGGTTAAAGCCCAGGGATACCGGAATGAGAAGATCTGAAGGGTGTTTTAAGTGTGGACAGTCCGGTCACTTTAGCCGGGACTGTAGAGTGTCGTTAATGGTCTGCTTTAACTGCAAACAGACGGGCCATGTGAAGGCCAACTGTCCTAGTGCGAGGGTAGCAGATGGGAGTGGGGCACCGGGGGCGCCTGCGAATGCCTCATTGCGTATTACTGATGGTCGAACGGGTCAGCCGGGGACGGAAGCGGCTAGAGGCAGAGTTCACCAGCTGACGGTGGAGGAGGCACAGGCTACGCCTAAAGTGGTGACAGGTATATTTTGCCACTTGTTTCTGTTTTGATTATCGTATATAGTTGCTTTTTGCTTAAGCTGTGAGATTAAGTGCGTTTTTAGTTAACTCGATGCCTGCTGTAGTGATGCTTGATAGCGGGGCTACCCATTATTTTCGTGCCTCACACTTGTAGTGAGCGTTTGGGCCGTAGTATAGGACGGCTAGGCTGTCCACTTGTGGTCGAGGTTGCTGTTGTAATATGTGTTTTAAGTAGACTGTTTCGGGTCGAGGTTGAGGATTGAGCTAGAATTTTAGGTTTTTGAGCCGACTTTGTTTTAAGGAGAAGCCGTAAGATAATTGGACGTGGTTTCCAACTTGCCCTTAGAGGTTTAAATGTCCGGATAGCGATTGTGGACCGGAGAGGTTTGGAGTAGTATGAGTCGAGACGTAGAATGCCGACTAAGTCATGCACAAAGTTTGAGTTTCAAAATAAAATTTGCCTTAACTAATCCTTGCGTTTCCTATCCTTATGGGCTGTGTTGTAGAATTTTGAGAGAATATTTTTGGTAGCATTTTACCATGAGTTGTATGGTGCGCTTTCTAGTCAGCTAAATGTTTTATTGTCAACAAACCGTTTCCTTGTTTTGTATAAATAACTGATGCGCGCAAAATTTTGGTGGGTAAAGCTCCGTTCCATATCATTTTGAATTTTGTAAGTAAACTGAACGACAATGGAATGATTTTCAACATGATTTTTACTACGTGAGACGAACGTGTTCATTTTTGCGTAATCACCGACCTGGTAATAGTAGTCTATTGCATACGGTCTTTTTGAAGTGAAAAATCTTGACATTGAAAATATTTTGTAAATGATTTGTAATCCATTTGGGAAAAGCGCTTTTAAGTGTTATGTGTCATTTTGAGCATTTACATATTTGGGGGAGTGAGTCATTCCGGGATAGGCATGATTGTTGGTAGACTGTTTACATTAAATCCTTGGTCAGGTTAGTCAGACGTTGGTAACGGTCGGTTGGGTATCTCGGGGTGGGACCCCGGTATCCATGTGTTATGACTTTGACTTTCCAGTAGGCACTAAGAGGATACAGTCTTGGGCACTTACCTGAGAGGTAGTTCCGATGTGCCGGGACTTGAGACGTATCTGGGAGGTAGGTATTATGGTGTATCTTGTTACGGTGTAACTAGGTTTCCTAGGGCGGGTAATGGTAGTAGTAACCCTGAGATGCCTACTTGTGATGAATGGTTGTAGTGGAATGACCTTCGTGGGTGATTATAAATTTACTGGTTCGATGATGCGTGTAAGGTAAGTTTTGGGAGTCTATTAGAACTCGTAGGAGTTAATCGATGGTTAATGGTAGGAATGATCGGATCCGAGTATCCAGTTGGGTAAACTGGTGGGCAACTTTAGAGTGGTTAGAGCTTGAGATTTGACTCGGGATGTATGGAATATCTAAGGTTGGGGGACAACCGAAGTCGTTTGGCTAGGAATGATTCCAATTAATGGGTGTTCTGCCGATCATAATCCCAGTGTCCTAGAAGGAGTATGTTAGTTAGAAAAGTGTTCGGGAAGTTTTAGAAGGGATTTCAAGTGGACTTAGGAACCTGAGGTTGAGAGGAGGGAGAACTATACGGAGCTATTCGTAGGCAGAGACTTCGAGGACGAAGTCTAATCCAAGTGGGGGAGAGTTGTAAAGCCCGTATCCCGGTATGTAATTTATTAGTCTTAATTATTTTCTTTTAAGTTCGATTTATCGTGGTTTCCGTTAACGGGGTTAGTCGAGTTGGGTCTAATCGTTAAATTATCGGAATTTTGGTCAGTTGCGAGAGGTTGGTAAGTTGAGGGGCTATAAGTGTCAAAGGCCAAAACCCCCACATTGGGTTTCGGCCCATGCAAAAAACAAAGCAGTCCTTGTGGTTTTGTGGTGGTGTCGTGAGAAGGAAAACAAAGAAAGAAAGAATTCGGTCCATGTGATTGTTTTGTGTGCTGATGCCGTGAACCACAATCAAAAGAAAAAGAAAAGAAACCCAAACCCTACGGCACCCTTGGCTTGCTTTTGTTCATCGGCCGGCGTTAAGAACCGAGAGAGAGAGGGAGATCGTCGCCGGCGAGGGTAGAGAGAGAGGGTGTTCGCCGGAGAGAGAAGGACGCCGGAGAGAAAGAGGGGCTGCGTCGAGGTAATCGTTTTGTCGTTTATGTGTTTTCCTTTCTTTTAGTTTCGTCGTCGCATGGGTACCGCAACCACCACCACCGCCGCGGCAACCATGGCCGCCGGCGGTGTGGCCACCACTGCTCGCCGCCGCTGTGGCGGCTGTGGTTGTGTGTGCGGGTGGGCTCGCGTAGAGCGATCGAGAGAGAGGGACGGTGGTGTGAGGGTGGTGTGTGTGTGTGCGTGTGAGTGTGATCGCCGCCGACCATCACCGCCGCCGGAGGCGGCAAGGGGGGGGGGTGGTGCACGACTGTTGCCCATGGTGGTATGATCCGTCTCCAGTAAGTTTTAGGCCTCCCGGGGCTGTTTGGGTTAAGCTTTGACTTAATAGAATTATTGATCATTTGTTATCATTTCATGTGAGTACTTAGTTTCTGTCCCTGTTTTGTATCGAGCATAACTTCTGCTAGGAATGTCGGATTGGGATGAAACCAGTGCCAAAAGTTCCCATTCTGAGTCTAGTAAGTTTCTTATGTTTTGCGGAAAAACCAGTTCGGACCGTAGCTAGTGTCAAACTGCTATTTTGTAACGAAAGGTGCTGTTTTTCGCTGTGCAGTTAACCAGTTTTGTAAAATCCATAATAAATTATAGAAAAATCGTTAGGACGCGTGTAATACGTCCCTGGAAAGCTAAGACCCGGACCTAGCGGGTAGTTAATTTTAATTGAGGATTTTCTGGGTTTAAGGAGGTCGAAACAGGTCCCGAACAGACCTGGTTTTCTAAGCCAAAAAGTCGTTTTAGCGACAGTTTAACCGTGCGTCATGTTTTAGGGTCCGGGCCTCGTGTTGATACGTTTTAACGTTCGTTTAGGTGTCGGGAAGTGATCTTGGATTTGTGGAGCTTGAATTATTGTTTGTGAGCTAGGCGCGCTTACGAGGTGAGTTCTCTCACTATTTTTAATATCGGTTACTTTTACATTACGGTAGCACGTGTGTGGTAGCTTTATTTAATTGTGATGTGGGACTAGATAGTGGGGTGTCTAGTGGGACTTTTATTGTCATGTATACGCGGGTGGCGTAGGAACTCGGTGGGGCCGAAGTTTGTATACGCGGGTGGCGTAGGAACTCAGTGGGGCCGAAGTTTGCATACGCGGGTGGCGTAGGAACTCGGTGGGGCCAAAGTTTGTATACGCGGGTGGCGTAGGAACTCGGTGGGGCCGAAATTGTATACGCGGGTGGCGTAGGAACTCGGTGGGACCGGGTAATGCTTGCACGGTTATAGTGTGGTCGGTGGGACCGACGTATGCCTTTTGGGTGGGATAGTGTAGGTATGCATGTTTATGATTTGTTCGTAGACTTGTATGCTTGTTTATATGCAACTATCTGTTTTAGGGGTAGTGTGGAATAACTGTGTTAATTATGGTGGTTGAATTCACTAAGCTTCGTGCTTACCCCTTCCCAAATTCTTATGATTTCAGGTGCGAGTAGCAGTCGGGCGTGACGGTACACACGGGCGCAAGGCGAAGATAGTTTGGTTTGATTTTTAATAAATGGGGTTGATTTATATACTCTTCCGCTGCTTAAACTTGGTTGACGATTTTAATTAACGATGTTATTCCTTATTGTAACGTGATTCGTTAACTCTTGGTTTGATTATAATGAAATGAATGGTTTTAAAATTTTTAAATTTCCTTGTAATTTTTGGGACGTTACAACTGGAGTTCCCCATGAGGTCGCTGGTGTTCTGCCTTAACCTTTAAACATGTCATACACTGCTCCATGAAATGGGCGATATCCTTCTTCATTCCCGGCCACCAATAAGACTGTCTCAAGTCTCGGTACATCTTATTTGTTCCCGGGTGTATGGAATACCGCGACTGGTACGCTTCTTCTAGGAGGCTTGCTCTCAGATTGCCCAGTTTAGGTACCCACACTCGGTCTTTCATACACCTCAGCCCACCATTGTTGACCTCGAACAACGATGCAACACCGACTACTCTTTCGTTCTTTAAATTCTCTTCCAACAGCGCTTCTCCTTGAAATCTCTTAACTTCCTCGAGGAGGTTCGAGGTTGCCTCGACTCTGAAAGCCAAGATTTTGATCTGATCTCTCCGCTCCTTTCGACTCAGAGCGTCGACCACTACGTTAGCCTTACCTGGATGGTACAAAATCTCGCAGTCATAGTCGTTCAACAGCTCCATCCATCTCCTTTGTCTCATGTTTAACTCTTTCTGGTCAAACAGGTGTTTCAGGCTTTTGTGATCGGTGTAAATCTGACACTTTACTCCATATAAGTAATGTCTCCAGATTTTCAACGCGAACACCGCCGCCGCTAACTCCATGTCATGAGTGGGGTAGTTCTTTTCATGATCTTTCAACCGTCGAGAAGCGTAGGCAATTACCTTTCCGTTCTGCATCAGCACGCACCCCAGCCCAAGCTTAGAAGCGTCACTGTAAATCACAAAACCCTCTGATCCGTTAGGCAACGACAAGATCGGAGCACTGCTTAAACTTTCTTTCAGCTTCTCGAATGCCGATTCTTGTGCTTCAGCCCACACGAATTTGACGTTCTTCCTCGTCAACGAGGTCAGCGGCGAAGCTATCCGAGAGAAGTCTTGGATAAACTTCCGATAATAACCTGTTAAACCGAGGAAGCTTCTCACCTTCGATGGGGTTCTTGGCGCTTCCCAATCTTTAATGGCTTCAATCTTAGCAGGATCTACCTTGATGCCGTCCGCCGACACTACATGACCCAAAAACTGAACTTCCCTTAACCAAAACTCGCACTTCGAGAATTTCGCATATAACTTCTCACGCTTAAGCAATTCCAGCGTTGCTCGAAGGTGCCTCTCGTGGTCCTCTCGGGTACGAGAATAGATTAAGATATCGTCAATGAAGACGATCACGCACTTATCCATCAATGAGCTACACACCCGATTCATCAAGTCCATGAACACCGCGGGCGCATTAGTCAACCCAAAGGGCATGACTAAGAACTCATAATGTCCATATCTCGTACGGAAAGCCGTCTTCGGCACATCGTCCTCCTTCACCTTCAACTGATGATAACCCGACCTCAAGTCTATCTTTGAGAAGTAACTCGCACCTTGTAGCTGGTCGAAAAGGTCATCGATCCTCGGAAGCGGATACTTGTTCTTCACGGTTACCTTATTGAGCTCACGGTAATCTATGCACATTCGCATAGATCCGTCCTTCTTTTTAACAAACAATATCGGCGCTCCCCAAGGCGATGAGCTCGGACGAATGAAGCCTTTGTCGATCAACTCCTGCAACCGTGTCATCATCTCTTGCATCTCTGCCGGTGCCAACCGATAGGGCACACACGCAATTTGTGCCGCTCCAGGCATCAATTCAATTCTGAACTCTACTTGACGATCTGGAGGCAGACTCGTCAAGTCATCCGGAAACACCTCCGGATACTCATTCACTATCGGTACGTCTCCTACACTCTTCTTCTACTTCTTAGCATCTAGCACGTAAGCTAAATACCCCAAACACCCATTTCCCAAACATCGCCTAGCTTTCATCATTGATATCAGACACGACTTTCTACTTCGCTGATCTCCATAAATTATTACTTCTTTCTTATCGGGTAAGGCGATCCGAATTAACTTCTTATTACCCACTATACTAGCATCATTCTCCGCTAACCAGTCCATCCCTAGGACTACATCAAACTCCCCCCATTTTCATCGGGTACAACCTCAAAGGAAACGAGTGACCATCTACGTCTATGCTACATCCCTCATAGACCTCTTTCACCCAGACTAGGCTATCATCCGCTACCTTCACCTCAAACCCAAAGTTCAACCTTTTGGGTTTCACTTGGAATTTTTGTATAAAATTGGGCGACACAAACGAACGATTGGCCCCCGAATCAAACAACACCTTAGCAAAAGTTGAGTCTATAGGAAAGGTACCTATCACAACATCAGGCGTGTACACCGCCTCTTCAGCCGTCATGTGGAAGGCCCTCGCCCTAGCGCGAGTCGATTCCACCTTCCTTTCTCCACCCTTTCCTCCGCTACCACCGCCTACACCCCCAGCATAACCCTTCTTCAACTGTGGGCAGTCCCACTTGACATGGTCTGGCGATCCACACTGAAAACACGATTTGGAACCGCGGCAATCCCGAGCCATATGCCCTGATTTTCCGCACTTATAACATCCATCTTTATCAGCCAAACACTCTCCCTTATGCATTCGGTTGCACTTACCACAAGGCTTCTCTCCCGATCTAGGCCCCACCCGCAGTTCGGGTCTGGGCGCACTTGGCCTCTTTCCGTCTCTAATAGGTCCTTCCCACTTTCTTTTATCTCCGACTCTTTCAGTCATCTGCCTATTCTTCTCTTTCTCAGTAAGTTCTGCTTTATCTACTGTTGTCTGAAAGGTAACTGGATCTTTCGCCTGCACTAACTCCCTTATACTGCTCTTCTGTCCATAAATGTACCTCTTAACCCTCCTTTCTTCAGTAGGCACATACAACGCGGAAAATCTGGCCTTCTCAATGAATTTCGACGTGTATTCTTGAACCGACATTGACCCTTGCTCCAATCCCAAAAACTCCTCCTCCAACTTTTTAACTGCCGCCAAAGGACAAAACTGTGCTCGAAACCTCTTGACAAAAGATTCCCACGACATCCTCTTTGCTACCTCCGATCCCTTTCCTCCGGTCTCAACATCCCACCAGAAGATGGCTTCAGACTTCATCATCGACATTGCAAAAAGTACTATATCTCCCTCTAAGCATTTGCTAGTGTCGAATGCTAGTTCCATCTCACGAACCCATTTCAATGCCAGAACAGGGTTGCGCTCCCCGTTGAACGTTGGAGGCTTGCACGGAATGAATGTCTTAAACGAACATCCTTTTTCTGACTTTGGTTCCGAAGTGGCAATCGGAGTTGTCATCGAGTTGTTGCCTATCTCAGTTCGTGGTTCACTACTTTCCTCGGTCTTCTTCCCAGTTCTGTTCTGGGTTCTTTCCCCAGATGTAGTCTTATTCTGATTTTCTAACACTGCTTGCAAGGTCTTTTGTAGCTTATTCATCTCTGCTGTGAACTTATCCTCAGTCACGAAAGCTGGTGCGCTTCTGGGTTTACTCCCTTTCTTAGCTTTCACTTTCTTTGCTGGTGCAGTACTCTCCTATTCAGATATCTCTTGTACCTCAGGTTCTTCCACGCTCTTACTCTTACGCCTACCCGGCGCTTTCTTCTTCTTACCCTTGCCCTTAGTGGTCGCCGCCCCCACCTCAATAACAGCCTTTCTCGGTACTGCTCCTCGGGGTCTCCCACGACCTCTACCTCTTCCCCGAGTAGCTGCCGCCCTTGGAGAATTTACTGGTCCATCCTCTGCCAGTTCCTCGACTCGTACTGCCTCGTCCTGCGGCGTAGTATTCTTGGTTCTCGCTTCCTTCACAAGCGGAATCGACCTACTTCTCAGGGCTCTCGCAGACATTCTCGCTTACTGATACACCACAATTAAACTAATTTAATACTACAGCAACAGAATAATAAGGCAATTTAAGCACATACATGTACCTGTAAGTTCACAATTACACTGGCCATGTGTAATCCCAACTTACCTTACATGACCGTCCTCAGTACCCTATTAGTCCCGTCTCTAAAAGTGCTCTTCTAACGCATTCCTGTTTCTCAGTTGTGATCTCTACTCCCAAAGTTTAAGTCTAGGCCCATCCGGTCACCTAAATCCCTTAAACTATGTCTCTGATACCAATTGTAACAGCCCGAACAAAAATAAAGCATGCAATTCATAATAACTGAAACATCCCAAAACGGGTCCCCAAAATTTCCTTACACAAGTCTCAAAATTCAGGTTGGCGGAATCAACCTATTACACAACTGAGAAATACTATAATTAAGTGAAATAGTGTCAAAGCTTCTACTGCCTCTATTCTCTAACTGCTCCGTTCACCTGCTAGAGCCCTTTGCTACATGCTTTCCTGAAAAGGATTTTAATTTGAAAAGAAGCGAGGGTTAGACCATGAGGTCTAGTGAGTCCCTCCTGACAGTTCTCAAAATCGTTTTAAAACTTTTCATCACTTTCAGATATATAAGTAATCTTTCAATAAATAAACTTTCACATAACTGAACAGTAAAATCTTACATGGATAAATCCGCCCTCGTAAATGGCACCCTGAAGTCACCCGAGGGTGACAACGAGTCAGTGTCACGCTGCCTTACTGGGACTTACTTCCCATGGCATAAACGAAACCTCCCCCCGACGTGAGTACTGGCGGAACCTCCCCCTGACTTAGCCAATTTACGTCCACGCTATGTATGCATACATCTCACATATAACTTTAAACAACTTTCATGCAATTAAAAACATAGGAACAAAACATGGAATTTCTCATCATGTATTCACTTTAGAAAACACGTTAAAAAGGCACGTATTTTAGTTAGAAAACTCACCTAATATGCCTACTTCCTTCCCACTCTGCTCTGTACTTCCAAACGATCTCCCGAGTCAAAGGACAAACACATAAGCTAACTAACCAAACTGTCCGGGTACAACTTACCGGACAACCCTTACTTTCCGGACGTTTCTACTTATCGGACACCATAACTGTCCGAACACCTCTGCTTTCCGGATAACCCTATTTCCCGGATAACTCTACATTCCGGGTATTTCTACTTTCCGTACACTCTACCCGGTAACCTATAACATTCGAAGCTTTCCGGACAAACTTCTGGACACCTGCGTCGCATGAAGCTTTCCGGGTAAAGCGTTGTTCGAGTTTAATGCTCGAAATCTTGCTAAACGCTCACTAAACTGAAAGATAAAGTGACGATTAACTACATACAGTTCTATTACCAACTCCCACAAGGTTTTACTTGACAAAACGCAATCCAAGGTGCTTAAATCTCCCTTAATGGTCTTAAATAACTTTTGCAAGAAAACTCTCAAACTCGAAAATCACCAGATGAATCTTAAATGAAGTTATGGATTAAGGATTACCTGATTGATTGCTGCAAGAAACAAATTCCAAATCCTAATCCTTCTTCTGATTCCAAGACTTGATGATTCTTCCCTTCAAATGCACCCAAAAATCCTCAAAACTCTAGTTTCTATTCCTCTCAATGAGCCCAGCCGACAAACACAATGAATTCAGGGATTTTTGGAATGATGCCTAGGGTTTTGTGCCCTTTTATACTCCAACTCTTATTTACCAACTAGCCCCTCAACTTCTGCTTTTATTTAAAACTCCACACCAAACGCAAAACACTTCGAAAAAGGTCTGGGTCGTTACAATAATTTATTTTAAAATTTAAGGGGGTAAAAGTTTTTTAATTAAAAAAGAAAATAAAAAGTCAACAAAGGAGGCACTGATTCTAATCTTGACGAAAATACCCCTAAAGCTGAATTTTAGGAATGGTTTAAATATGGCTGCGATCAATGGACGAGATTTGTCCTCACGTTTACAATTGAATTTGAGTTTTCATTTGAACTTTCCACTCTATATATATATATATATAAATTGGTCAATTCTACATATACATCTTCCTACTTTAACCTACTTTTTTTATAACCCCTATGGCCTACAGCCCTACACTAAAAGTAGAAGGGGTATGGAATTTAATAGAGTATCAATAACTATAGGTGAGCATAATCGGGTCAAATTTGATGGAACTGGAGGGTGGTTCCTAGAATAAAGAAACTGAAACCGCTTACATTGGTTCTCTACATTTTGGAACCGGAACCGCTGAGAACCGGTTCCAGTTCCGGGTATCCAGTGTCAACTTTTTTGTTTTTTAATTTTAATATTTCATACAATAAAAATGTAATTTTATTTAATATTTTCTTTGTATGTAAAAGATTTTTGAATTAGTTTTATGGCAAAAATTAATTCATCTTATAAACAAAATTTTAATAATTTCTTTTGAATTTCATGTCGACAACGATTGATTTAACTGTAAAAAGAATCTCATCTGCTTTTTTTTCTTTGTTCTTCATTGAGTTTATTTTAGAAATTTAACAATTTAAATTTTATTGTCTTCACTTCAAATTTATAACCGCTGCTTCTGTGCTTCAAACTTAAACTTAGGTATTCAATACATAAGATCAACGATCAAGAAATCGAAAAACAACGCCCAACAGAAGTCGAAAAAACGAAACCCCCCAGTGTTCTCGAAAACCATAAGATCAACATAGGTAAAAAGAACGAAACCCTCAGCCTTCTCGAAAGACAATAAAAGGTAAATCTATTAATTCAATTTTAGTTTTACTAAATATTTAAATAATTTTTATTAAAAATAGCGGGTACCCGTCGGTTCCGGTTATGGGTACCCAGCGGGACAGGGTACCCGGCCCCGGAACCGGTGGGTACCCAGCGGGTAACGGTTCCAAAAACATGAGAACCAAAATCAGTCTCAATCGGTTACGTATTTTAGGAACCGAAACCGGAACCAAGCACATCGGTTCCGGTTCCGAAACCGGCAGTTTCGATTCCAAAGACGGGTACCCAGTTCCGATGCCCACCCTTATGAATAACAACCTCCATATAAATTACATAGGGATGCTCAAGTTAAACTTCAAGAAAGAAAGTGAAAAATTGAGGAACATTATGATAACCAATTATCTGGACGGTATACAATATGCATCCTGGACAAATCGCTTGTATACCATGTGCACACCGTTCAAAACTAGACTATTTCTCAAATTTTCATTTTTTACGGTTTTCTCTCTAAACCTAACTCTGACCCATAAATTATATAAAAATAAATATTTGATGTAGGTACAAATATAAGCATGCTACATGTGATTTGTTCGCGTATGAAGACCATAACATTAATTGCAACAATTCGTACTCTCAAAAATGGTCCTCACAAGTTCAATCGATAAATATGATGTTCCCTTCCCTACCTATCAAATTATAAATATCTAAATCATGTATTACATAAATTATTATTTAAGAAACTATAAACTAAAAATTTGTAGTGGTTTTTATAAAATAAGTTTTAATGTTAACTTTATGATTTTTAAGGTTAAAATAATAAGATTTTGAGAATTAAATGGATAATTGTGTCAAGATAATTTTATTGAGTGACTATAAAATTACGTAGCTTTAATCAATTTATTAATTGTTATAACCAATTATTTCATTTTGACTTAAATTCGTGAACGTGGTAATAATTATTTTAAAGACACACGTCATATTTTAACACAATGTTATGCAGAGTGATGGATCCATGATTTTTTTTCTATTGTGGTCCCTTTTAAAGTAGTTTAAATGCTCGTAAAATTGTCTGATATATTTTAAGCCTAAATCTAATGTTTCGAGGGTTTTTTTTTAAAGTTTTTTTGGTGGATTTTTAAGTTTTTTTTGTCGATTTCGATGGACTTTTTTTGGTTTTTAGTCGATTTCGAGAGTAGTTTTGGTTTTTTGGTTGATTTCGAAACATCTTTTTGGTTAATGGGGTCCCAAATGAGAAATTACTGGGGGGACATTAAGATAGAAGGTCGAAAAATCTATATGTTTAACCTAAAAAATTCAAAAAAAAATTTCTTTTTAATGGGGTCCCATCCCCCCCCAACCCTGGTTTTTTGGTTGATTTTGAAACATTTTATTTTGGTTAATGAGACCCTGGATGATAAATTACTGGGAATATATTAAGATAGAAGGTCGAAAAAATTGAATTTTTAACCTAAAAAATTCACCCCCAACACACACACAACCAAGCACTACGTCGACCCCTGGTTATGCAACAATATGGTGATAAGTTCGTTGCTGCGTGTTTGGTTCTATGAATTTCTACCACATCCGTAATTTTTTCATACAATACTTGTATTTGAATTCATACGTTTAAAAAATATTAACCCTGTATTTGTCACTTTATTTTCGATTTTGAGCGTGCCACCAAATAAATTTATCAACATGAAACTATGATGGATTTCTCAATTCTGAAAGTGACACCACTTTTTTTCTCTTTCAATTTTACCGAGGCAATACTGGTTTTGGTGCTATTTGAGATGTTCGATCTGAAATTACACTTTCTCTATATAAATATGTTGTGGGAGAGCACACATTCTTCCAACTTTGGTAAGAGTTGTTGCAGACGCATCAAGAGGGTAACGTACTTGCTTAAGGACCGATAACTAATGTGGTTGGAAGGATGGGAGGTTGGAGAGGTAGGAAGTGAGACGATGGGACAGTTGAATAGTCGATTAATAGGTCTTCAAAGCCTTGCGATAAATAAGAGGACAATTTAGCTTGTTGTTCTGTTCTCGTATGTCCCTATGTTTTGTGCATATGTAATTTTTTTTATTGTTTTATTCTTTTTTCTTTTCAAAAACTATTATATCTGAAACACTCAAGTTTTCACTAAAACCTTTTTGCAAACAATTTTTCATAAACCAAGGATTTATGAAAAACAATCGCTCCACTATCTCGGGTAGGGGACAAATCTATATTGAAATGAGGCATGTTGAACATATCTTTGTTCAGTTTGGTTTTAGAACAATTATTCTTTGACAATGGTTTTAATAAGTACGTGCAATCAACAAGATTGGCCAATACCTCATTACGTAATAAAGCGTTGGAACGATAGGTATTTGATTTAGGAGCATCCACAACAAAGGCCCTTGTTGAGGTTCCTGTTTAGGTTTATGAACCTTCACTACGTGAAAGTTCTTGTTCATTCACATGTTTTTACAAAAATCCATATGTGAACAAGAACACGAGTTATTGTCTACGTTCTTTTTTATTATTGTTTTTAATTATTTTTTAAGGTTTCATAATCATTTTAGTTTGTTTTAATAAATCTATAAAACATACAAGATGAAATTAATAAAAAAAACATAAACTAATTATTGTAATTTTGATAATCTAATAAAAAAAACATACAAAGTTGAAGTTAATATAAAAACATAAATGATAAATCTATGAAACATACAAGTTTATTTTTCATTTATTGTAAAATTTTATACTAAGTTTTTGTATTTTGTTGTAATAAGTTCAATTTTTTATTATCTCGTTATATTATTTTGTTTAGATTGTTTTTCAAATACTATGTATCGATGAAGAGGTAGATAATGCGACACAAATGTTTCAATCTTCCTCCATGAATTCTAAAAAGCTATCTTCAAAGAAAACTATAATTACATTATATAACATTAGAATTAACTAATTTTTTAACATATATCTTTTAATTATTTACATTTGTTGAGATATTCTTATCAACTAATTTTAGGGGTGAATTTGGTACGTTACAAATTATTTTTCTCCAATATTATGTACCAACCAATTATAATTGGTATACAAAATTCTATATCATGTATCATTCAAACGTACTTGGTACATACCAAACTGGTACCAACTTTTTTTGGCTGGTTTATGTTGATAATGGTTTTGTACCAACTTCAGGTTAGATATATGAAAAGTAGTCATTTTGTTCAAATTTTAAGTGACGCTTTGAGTTTTCAGATAACACAAGGAAATGAAGAAATAAACTTGCAAACATTCAAATGTTCAAATAAAATGATTAAAGTTACAATGTTTTATATCCTATACATTAAAAATAAAAATAAAATCTAATAAATATTATTTGGTACCATGGTACATGTTATCCAATTTCCAGTACCATATACCAACTAAGTTTACATACTTAATATGATGTACTACCAACCGATAATAATCAATATCAAATAATTGATATCAATTTAATTAGTACGATTAATAAACATATTAATTAATTTAATTTGATACAAAATTATCATCCCAATCAAGGTTCTAAATGGCGTGAGGCGTGGCGTGGCGGGAAGGCCAAGCCTCAAGCTTTAGGAGCCATGGCGAAGCCATGACGTTTTCAAGGTGTGACTTATGGCGTCAAATTTCTAATTCATATATAATATTATATATAAAAACATATGTTTGTAGTGTTATTCAATGTGTCAGTAATAATAAGCAAGTTAAACTAGATTATATATTAAAAAACTTGCATAATACGTTAAAAATGTAAATAAAAATCAAATGTTGCATTACCAAAATTGCGCATTAGGCCATGGCATGCCACATGCTTAACGTGCAGGGGCGGAACACCTTGAAGGCAACTACAGGCCATGGCCTGTGAGGTTATGAAAAATTTAGTGAGTAGTAAGTATTTGATAGGCTTAAATTTAAAAGAGTAAAAGTTGGGCCCCTCCACTAACCAACCGACCAGCCCTTATGATATCACTAATTCTAAATAACTAAATTTGTAATTTAATAGGCCCTGCACACTCACAACCCATATGAATCACATTCTCACTCTCACCTTTTGCCCTCTCGGTTGAAAGTCTGTAACGAACCAGGGAACAAAAAGTGCGAACCCTACAGCTATAGGAGTACAGTCGTACAGAACAACAAGTCGACAAGCAGCGGAGCAGTCACGAGCTGTTGCCTCACGCCCTCACGCCTCACGGAGTCACGGTTCTAGAGGTATTGTGAATTTCTAATTGATGGTCTAAAGTATTCGGGATTTGGATTTTGGGGGAAAATGTCAAACCAGTAAATTGTTTTTCAGCGAGAAAGATAGAATTGACTCATTTTCAACCTCTCCCTCTCTTGCACTCTCAGTCTATCAGGTTTTGTTCTAATTCTCCCAAACCTTAACTCAAAAATCAAAATTTGTAGATTTGTTCATTTGCCCTAAGTTTTATAGTTGGCTATTTGCTTAAAAGAATCGTGGGGAAGAGAAAGACTTTATTAGGAATTGGTAACTACAAAAAAATATATTGGGAAGGAGATGTCATCTTCGAGATGGGTTTCTTGGGATTTTGCAATAAAAATAAATTAACTATTTTTTTGAAGGAATCAACTTATTAAATAAAAAACAGTCTCTCACTCTCATTTTATTTAACTTTTAATTTTTAAAATACCATTGTCATTTGTCAATCACTTATTTGCTTCATTGCTTGTTTGAAATTGTTTGATTAGCCATTAGCTATACATGATATGTTTGATTGTGAAATTGTGTTTTTGATTTTAGTTTTTGCCCTAAATTTGATATTAGTCATAGCCCTAAATATGATTTCCTTGAGTTGTTTACATAATTTATTTATTTGTATTGAGTTTTTATATTAGTCTTTACCCAAAAAACCAAAATTTACTCAAGAAATCAACTAAAAAATCTCTTGAAATCAATAGAACAAACCTAAAATATTCTCTCGAATCAACACAGAGAAACCAAAAAAACCCATCGAATCAACACAAAAACTTAAAAAATCCTTCAAAATCAACCAAAAAACTGAAATAAAATCTCTCGAAATCAACCAAAAACTTAAAAAGCCCCACAAAGGGGGAATTCGACTAAAAACACATCGACAACAAATTCTTAAGCTTTTTGTTTGTGCACCCACTCGAAATCAACAAGTTGCTCTTACAAGGTGCGTTTGAATGACAAATTAGTCTTATAAGGTCCGGCCCTTGCGGTTTTAAAGCCTGTGTTCCGCCCCTGTTAACGTGACGTGGCTCGTGAGACACAAGCCTTGGTGCCATGGCGCGCCACGATAGCTGTGCGGCGAGTTTTTTAGAACATTGATCCAACTAATGTTTTTGAATTTTATCAAATATAACTGGTTCATCACCTACGAACAAGCTTATCCACCGGTGTCTGAAGCACAACCACTGTATATAGGTAATAACTAATGACAATAATCTATATATATATATTAAAGCAAAATCAAGGTGTTGCTTACGTGTCATCCTCACACTCCAACATTTCATAATCCCTGCTCTTTCATTTTTTTTTGCCATTTTTCATTTTTTTCAATTTCTTTTACCTCTCTCCACGATGCTCCCTCTTCTCATCTCCTACCAGTTTCTCCACGACGCTCCCTCTTCTGATCTCCTACCAGTCTGACACTTCTATTCTTCTGTTTTGTTGAAACGTTGATACGCTACCCAAGTTCTTCTCTTCTCTCTTTCTTTGAAATGCTGATATGTTACCCATCTTCTCTTTTGTTGAAATCTTAACCTGTAAGCCATTTCGTCTGTGCCCCTTCCAGGGATTTCCGTTGACTCAGCGGCGTGGATATCTGGATCAAGTACCCAAACATTTTAGGGAATGAAACCTTAACGATTTTATGATCATCGATTGAAACCCTAAATTTCCTGGTAAGTTTGTGTATTTTGTTCATATTCATAGCCTGTGGGTAGATGATCTAATTTCTCGACGAATTGAAACCCTATGCAACCTTATCTTCTACTGAATAGAATTAAGACAACAGAAGAACGGTTACTTGCAGCAAATGATGTTGGTTGATGCAGGTGAATGAAGAAGGAAGGTAAAAAAGTGTATTCTCGAGGTTAGACCATCTCCCCCCCCCCCCCCAAACGCATTGTATTCAAACATACTTTGTTTTAGTTAGGTTATAACTAATTGATTTGCAATTCATTCAATAACTTCTTTTATTGATGTCTAGACAACTAAAAGTTTGAGCCTTTGGTATAATGGTTAATCTGTGGATTACAAAAAATGCCTCCAGTCTTCTTTCTGCAATGCAAGATTCAGTTTTTGTGGGACCCTTTGTATTGGAAGATCATTTTTGCCATTGATGCACTTATCATCCCAGAAAAGTGTTAAAAAAATTGCTGCAATCGATGCTTAGGGGTGTTTGGGATTGCTTATTTTTTTAAACTTATTTGTTTTTTTTTTGAAAAGCAAAAGCCATTATATAACCACCACAAAACCAATTACAAGGTTACCAAGCAAACCAATACAAACAGAAACAAATTACAAAAGAAACAGGAGCATTTTATTGCTGCTGTCTTAACCGCACAGCATCCACAACAGCGGCTGCCAAACAGCAGCTTATTTGCTTAATCCACACAACAACCAAGTCTTAATCCGGCGGGCCGGGGGGGCTGCAGTTTCAATGAGTTCAGGATTAGTTGGTTGCTGTGTGTGCGGTTTGATGAAATGGGGCGAGATGCTGTGCGGATTAAAACTTATTTGCTTATTGCTTTTTCTCACCGCAAATAAGCTATTTTTAGTGTTTGGATTGAAAGGGAGAAAAGTGCTTATGACTTTTCCCCACCACAAATAAGTTGTTTTTGATAAGTTAATCCATTCTAACTTATTTGAAACTGCTTTTAACTTATTTGTCCAAATTACATTTTTACCCTCAACTACTTTTTATCACGATATAAGTTGATAAGCACTTTTAAAAATAAGAATCGGTTGTTTTAAATAAGCAATCCCAAACACCCCCTTATGCTTTTTTTTTTTGAAAAGCAAAAGCCATTATATAACCACCACAAAACCAATTACAAGGTTACCAAGCAAACCAATACAAACAGAAAAAAAATTACAAAAGAAACAGGAGCATTTTATTGCTGATGTCTTAACCGCACAACATCCACAACAGCGGCTGCCAAATAGCAGCTTATTTGCTTAATCCACACAACAACCAAGTCTTAATCCGGCGGGCCGTGGGGCTGCAGTTTCAATGAGTTCAGGATTAGTTGGTTGCTGTGTGTACGGTTTGATGAAATGAGGCGAGATGCTGTGCGGATTAAAACTTGTTTGCTTATTGCTTTTTCTCACCGCAAATAAGATATTTTTAGTGTTTGGATTGAAAAGGAGAAAAGTGCTTATGACTTTTCCCCACCACAAATAAGTTGTTTTTGATAAGTTAATCCATTTTAACTTATTTGAAACTGCTTTTAACTTATTTGTCCAAATTACATTTTTACCCCTAACTACTTTTTATCACGATATAAGTTGATAAGCACTTTTAAAAATAAGAATAGGTTGTTTTAAATAAGCAATCCCAAACACCCCCTTATGCTATTCATTTGATGCCAGCTCAACTTCAGCGTGATGGACTCTTAAGCTGGAAAAGGTTTGTGTTCAAACATGATCATATTTCAGTTTTTCAAAAAATTGAGAGTACTTAAACCTTTGCTAATACGTGCATTGATCTTTCCAGTCCATTTCTCAATCATTTGTATTAAAAATTGTCACATGTGGTGGCGTTAGGAATTTTTCTTCTCATATGTTAATTCTCTTTTGTATGTAAATTTCATATTTTCTATTTCAGGTTTGTACAATCAGATCATGTGATTTTGATACAGAGCAAACTTGGGTTCTCCTTCTCCTCTCTAGATTTGCCACCGGCCATGACGACAAGTGCCATCGGTAAACCACCGGCTACCTCACGCAACTGACCTTTGCTCACCCCCTGCTTCCTTAACCACTGTGCACGATAACACCATGTCAAGTTCGAGAGAAACCTAAAATTGAATCGAGTTTCAAAGTTCGTTGGAACAAAAGGTTAAGGTATTTCCTTCGAACCTGGACTGATTGATTTATATAAATGTTTTTCTCGATCTGAACTAAAGTATTATGAGTCCAATACATTTATATATCTGGGTTGCATTTCTCCGTCAATTACCACATATATCATCTCTAATATTTAATCCAAAGCGGTCATCTAAATAGCACACTTGATTAGTGTCGATTGGTTTAACATTACCGATTGGTCTTTGGTGACCTTCGATCACCAATACAACTGACACCTAACAACTAATCTACATGGACAATCAAATAGAACCATGAATTAATGACGAACTTATAAAAGCCCTTACCACTACATATGGATTTCTTCCTGAGAGCTTCACATTGCACCACCCAAAATTCTAAGTTTGTTGGTAATTTGCTTAAGAACGAAACCAAATTGGTAATTTGCTTAAGAACGATACCAAATTGGTGTGCCACTATAGATGAACCTAAGAAGCATCCCTTCAAGAATCAAATCTCAAATCCCCTTCCATCTATATAGTTTTCCTTCATAAGTTTTTTTTCAGTTATGGTTTAGCTTGAATACAGGTTACTTCTTCAATGCCTTCTCCAAATAAACCCATTGATTCTTCCCTTTGAATCACAAAAGTGGAATTCACTCAAGAGAAGAAATGGTAAAGAAAAGCTACCGAGCACCCACTATATTCTGTTATCCAATTCAAGAAGTTTCAAGATATCCCTTTTAACTTTTAACTTAACTTTTCAAATCGCTCCTAAACTATTATCTTTTTTTTCTATAGATTCTAAAAAAGGGACCGAAGATATCCCAAAGTATCTTAATGATAAGCTAAAGGATAAAAGAAAGAACAAGGAATATAGAAAAACAATGGATTCCAAGGTTTGAAATAGATTCTTGCAACTTTTTGTCTTTTATTAGATTATAGATCGAGAATATACACATTTTGTTACATGTGCAGGCTATAAGCACTAGTGAGCTACATGTTATACCCATGAAAATGCAGATTAGGCATGTGTGATTCTTCATCATGCTTTGATCTACACAATAGAATTGTTTTTTTATTATCCCTGTTATGATGTTATGACAATGTCTGTGTTTTCAGTACTTCCATTTCTATATATAAAAGCAAATCATTGACGCTACTGACATGTCCTTTTCATATTTCAGAATTTTAAATTCTTGATTTCTCAAAGAACTTGGGATTTTTCATTTTCTATTTCCATTTTTTACCTCTCTTCCATACGCTCCATCTTCTTATCTCGAAACAAGTCTGGTCGTCTCTTCTATTTTGTTGAAATATTGATTTGTTACCCACTTTGTAAATGCTTCTTCCAAAGGTTCTGTTTGACTCGGCAGTGGTAGATATCTGGATCAAGTCCCCAAACAGTTTAGGGAATGAGACCTTAACGATTTTGTGATGAATTGAAACTCTAAATTACTCAGCTTCTATTCCCAAAGAGTGATGATAAACATTAAATCATTTAATAATTCTTTCATTTGACTTTTTCTCATAAGTTGATGTTCAATCTGCAGTGTTTTCTGCTTCACTAATTTTTAGCTCATTCTAAAATAGATAAATATTTTTTTTTTCTTTTAGATTATGATTATTCACTATTGGGACTGCCACACGATAGCATTGAGAGGACAAGAGTTAAGCGTGAAGTCCACACCAGGAGTGCACGTAGGCTTGAACAACACTGTTTAAAAAAGCGTGTGGAATATATATCAAGCTTGGTTAACATATAGGTCAACTGGTAAGGCTTGCCCCTTCTCATAGATACCCATGATAGATTTAAAAAATCCAGTTTGTTATTCGAAGAATGTATTTGTATAACATGTAATGTAGCTATGCGTAAAGCATATATCGATATATGGTTAAGCTGAATGGGGTTTTCTGGTTTTGGAACATTAATGCAATGGGAAAAGTTCTTTGGCAGGAGGTTATTTGCAGATTTTTTGTATAACCAAAATCAACACCTGCAGAGCGATAGTCATACTCAGATAAGTTACATATCTGATTTGATTAAGCAAAAACTTTTGCTAACAAATAAGTTAATTGGGCCATTGCCCACATATTGAAACTAATAATAACATATAACTACATTTGATCTTAACCAATTGCCCAAGGGATTTTATTATTTTGTATACCTTTTGAATTACTCCGGTTTTTTTGTTAACACGTGCCCTATGTTTGTTGGGTTCCATTAGACATATGTAATGTACTTCATTACTGAATAATTACACATGTCTTATGTTAACTTCTACTTATGTGAATTTTAGAAGATGTCGTTATGGGAAAGATAAACATAAAGGGTGCAACTGTAGCCCATGTATTCACTTTGTACCACCAATGCAATTCAATTGACTAATGGGATTGAAAAAGCGAAGGTTTTTACAATTTTTTTTGGAATAAATTATGTGAAGGTAATGATTAATGAATACATTCTCTATTTTTTTTGAACGGCAGACAAACGCAGACACACGTTCGGGGGTATCCTGGGCTCCCACTTAAGGGTGCCACCCAGACTAATCCCCCTTGACCCACGACCCGGCCCAAAGGCCAGGCCCACGATCGGGTACCTCAACTTGATCACCACGGGGATCGAACCCGGGTAGTCAGGGATACAATCCACTGACCCCCAGGATGTTACCTACCACTGGGCTACAAGCTTATTGGTGAATATAGAAATATCTGTTTTATTTGCCAAGTTAAAAGTTTACATGCATTTATCCTTATTTTAACCATACTTAATGTTGATGATGAAATCGAGGATCATAACTTGGTTAAAAACATCATGTATCATGAAGTTTTTGACAATATTGTTCCTTGAAACATTAAAACGGTAAATCCAATTACATTAATTTCATATATATGTATATATATATATATATATATATATATATAATGACACATATGATTTATTTAATAACTGTCATCAACCCTATACAATTGCAATTAGAATAAAAATTGCATAAACTATTTATTAAAAATCTTAGCATACTTATAGCTGTGATGTTATTTTTTTATTTATGAAATTATATTTGGTAAAACAACACTTGCATACTAATTTTGTGAATACAAGATAGAGTTAAGAATTACTATTATGCACCGACTAATTTGGTTAGAGATGTAACATGTACTTGCAGTGAGTAGACAAATAACCTATTTATGTTGAATTTTGCGTTATATATTCATCTTTACCTTAGAGACTTGATCATTTCTCAAGTTTCTTGAAACAGATCATAGTAATTAATGCTACTTTTTGTGATGGAAACGTTCATGTTATATTTTATACAATGCTCTACACATCCAACGTCACTGACTCTAGAATCGGGTAAACTATACCACAAAAAGTTATATTTTCACAACATATTAAACAACACCATTTAATTTCGATCATAAGATTTCGTCACCGCGCATCGCGCGGTCCACACCTAGTTTTACTTTTATTATAATATAATTTTTCGAGTTTTTTTTTTTAAATGAGTTGAGACCTCTGAATTCATGTACATGAATTTACAGATTCGCCCTTAAACTTTTACATAAATCCAAAAAGCGACACTCTCCTTTTCATAAATTATCAGACTCCTTTCAGTTCCTCAACTGCTCCCATCCTCCCAACACTTTCGTGTGGGAATCCTTCAAAAATGGCGATACACCTCTGCTCTGAAAATTCCGGCACTGGAAATAACTTAACGATGAGCCCTCGAATTTCATTCTCTCATGATCTCTCCCATTCCGACACAGTCCCCGTCGAACAACTTCTCCGATCATTTTCATCCTCCTCCACCGTCGATTTCAATTTCTGCGTTCAACAAAACCCCTACCACCATCAAGCTTCCATGGCCGACGAGCTTTTCTCCGACGGAAAACTCATCCCGACACAAATCAAACAACATCCACCACGACCACCACCACCGCTAAACCAAAATCAACCACCGCCGATGGAAGAGGAGCAACAGAACTCATCGAAATCATTTTGGGGGTTTAAGAGAAGCAGCAGTTGTGGCAACGGATACGCCCGAAGTTTATGCCCGATTCCTCTGTTATCTCGGAGCAACTCTGCCGGATCATCCACAAGCACGATTACAAAGCGGCCATCGTCTTCTTCGAAAGAAGGTTTCACTCAAAAACATCATCATAATAATTTCCAGAAACCTCCATTAAGGAAAACGAGTTATAGATATGGTAATCACACTGATGGAGCTCGGGTCAACCCGGTTCTGAATTTGGGATTTGGATCCTTCTTCTCTAATGGCAAGAAGAAAATGAAATCGTAATAGAATTTATATTTTATAGATAAAAACACATGATATGATCGCTTGCATGAATTCACATCTCAATCTCCAGTTCATGAAAACATGTTTTGTTTTCATCATTTTTCATATGAAATTAAACCCAAAACGATGGTTTGAAACGATCACAAACACAAAAACAAAACATTTTTAGAATTCTAAAGACTTTGAACTTTTGGGATTAATGATTTGATTTGTGTATTAATTAATCTTGGATTAGGTTAGAGATAATTGGTTGTATGAGTACAGCAAATATGGGGCTAAACTAGGGTTTCTTTGTCTGGAATTTGGGGTGTATGATCACATGCATTTGGGTTTTTCTTGATTAAAAAAAAGAAGCCAATATTTGCTTTCATGGGGTTGTTTTGTTTAGGTGTCATTTGGATGTATATGTTCCAAATTGTGTGATATTGATTTTGGGTTTGGTTTTATTCTTTTAAATTTGTTTTCTTGATGACAATATAGTCTTATTTGTGTTTGTGGGATGGTATACATTATTATTTATGTGAAGTTTTTTGTTTGATAAATATAATATTGATGAATTGATTTGAATTTATAATGTATTAGAATGATGCAAATGAGATTATATTACCAAAAATTTGATGTAAATTATTGAATTATTAAGAGACTATGTGGATGTTGGATGGATAAATAAATCGTTGGTAAAAGCCCCAAGAGCATCATCCAGAGAGAAAGAGCTTTAAATTTATAATAGCAAAATATTACAAACAATACTACACTCAAACAGAAAACTAAACTAACATCTTCAAAAGATTCCAAGATGAAACCCTAATACATGTAACCCTAAATCTCAGAGAGAGAGAGAATGAGAGAAATGTAAAATGAATGAAATGAAAAATGAAACAATCTGACTGCTATTTGGTCTCCAAACTCATTTATATATAAATCCAATAATTGCAGCTTGACCCCTGAATTCCTCATAAATTGCTCCGCTACCCTTTGAGAATTTCCATAACTGAGGCGCAATCCTTGTGCCCTCCAACTATTAGCGATAGTACAAACAGGTCCTCAAACTTCTGAAAAGTATACACACACAACACAAGAATTAATAAGATGACAAGATTGCTTAAATGATGCTTACCTTTTAACACCCACCCTCAATCCTGATATCGGAAAAGATCCAACATAATTAATTTAGAAATGAGATAGTTGTGTTGATTTACATCAAGTGATTTTGTAAAGATATCAGCTGGGTTTTCCGAAGATAAGACTTTTACAGTTTTCAGCATCCCAGTTGCAATTTTATTTCTTACTTGATGAATATCTATCTCAATGTGTTTGGTTCTTTTGTGAAATACGGGGTTATTAGCAATTTGAATAGCAGATTTGTTATCACAATTCAAATTTACAGGAAGTAAATTGTCTATTTTAAATCTGTCAAAATGCTAAGTATCCAGATTATTTCACATAGAGCAGAAGCCATTGCTCTATATTCGGATTCGGCAGAAGAGCGAGAAACAGTAGACTGTTTCTTACTCCTCCAAGAAACCATACAATTACCCCAAAAAAGGTAATATCCAGTAATAGAATGCCTCGTTGATAAACATTTGCCCGATTCGGCATCAACAAAGGCAGACAACTTAAAATCAGAAGAAGGTGGTGGCGTGTTGGCAAGGGCTTGGGGATGTGGTGGAATATCCCATCCACCCCGGGTTCGAGTCCAGGCGTCAGCATTCTATGGCCAGGCTTAGTCTCAGACGGCCGCTTTGTTTGTTTGTTTCCAAATTGACAAGGATGTAGTCTAGGCAAAGCCTAGATGAACCTTATCAAAAAAAGCAAGCAGTAAAACTAACACCCTTACCAGGAGAGGCCTTCAAATATCTTAAAACATGAAGAGCCAGTTTCAGATGAGATTGACAAGGAGAATGCATGGATTGATTTAAACAATGTACAACAAAAGAAATATCAGGACTAGTGGCCAATAGGTAAATAAGTCTACCAATCAGCTTTTGATATCCACTAAAGTCTATTATATGTGGATCTTTTGATTCTGATCCAAAAGAATCAGTAACCTTAGTAAACAATGAATAGTCACTAGTACTTTGAATAAAACCATGTTCAAGCAAACAGAAGGAAAGTTTTGCATACCACTGTCGTGGTGCTTGTTTAAGTCCATATAAAGACTTTACAAGCTTGCAAACTCGTTTGTCATTTGGCGAAAAATATCCAGGAGGCAAGCTCATGTAAACCTCGGCTTCCATTTCACTATTCATAACATCTACTCAATTTTGATCTTTACTAGATTGAAAGAGATTTTCAGGTTCAAAAGATTTATTTAAGGTAGATACAAAACAAAGATTATTTGTACTAAGATAGGAATAATTAACAACCTTTTCCAACCCATATTTAACTTTACCCTCGACAATATAATCATCAAAACGTCTAGGCAAGTTAGAAGATCTAGTAGATTTACGAACTAAAGTAACAATTTGGTCAGAAGTATTACCCTTAGGAGGGGACCCCAAACGATCATCATTATTAGGTTGAACAGTTAATTGGCGAAACTCAGCAGCTCGTGAACTACTGGCAGCCTCATTGCTACCAGGATCATTTGATCCGACAGCTCTGTCATGATTATTAGAAACACTAGTACTACCAAGGTCTTTAGACCCAACAGCCCTATTTTGGCTACCAAGTTGATCATGGTTGCTATGATTATCAGAATTATTAAGATAGGTTCCATTTTGAGGGTTCACCCTAGTATCATCATTGGGAAATTCAGAAGCAGAATCATTAGACTGAAAAATAACATGATCAAAAAAGTTTAAGGAATTAACACCACTAGGCTCACAATCATGATGGTTTGACTCATTTTAAAAGGAAAGATTGTTTCGTAAAACTTAACATCTCTTGAAACCAGGATTTATTTAGATTCCAGACTGTAAAGTCTATAACCCTTTTTTGAATTGGAATAACCAAGATGAACACATTTTTCAGATCGAGAAGAAAATTTGTCCGAAACATTAGGTTTGATAGCAAAACATAAGCATCCAAAGTTTCTGAGATGAGATAAAACAGGAGCAAAACCAAACACTAACTCATAAGGACACTTTCCATTTAATACAGATGAAGGAGTGCGATTAATAAGATAAGTAGCTGTCAAAATGCACTCACTCCACATATTCAATTGAATGTTTCCTTGAAACATTAAAGCTCTAGCTATATTTAGCAAATGCCTATGCTTGCGTTCAACCACCCTATTTTGTTGGGGAGTGTAAACACAAGTAGTTTGATGCATAATTCCATTGTTTTTTAAAAACTCACCTAGTTTATTATTAATGAATTCAGTACCATTATCGCTTCTGAAAGTTTTAACACGTTTGCCAAACTGAGTACACAGCAAACTGTGAAAAGCAATAATGTTATCAACAAATTCATCTTTGCTTTTCAACAAATACACCCAAACAGATCTAGAGTAATCATCAACAATGGTTAAGAAAAATCTGAAACCCTCATTACTTGGAACACGATAGGGACCCCAAAGATCTAAATGAACTAATTCACCAAGAACTTTAGTAGTGTGATTACTTAAGTTGAATTTGTCCCTGGTTTGTTTTTCCATGTGACAAATGTCACATGGCTGAGAAGTATGATCATTTTCTAAATTAAGAGTTTCTTTCAAAACTCCGAGGACTTGGTCAGCAGGATGACCAAGCCGACTATGCCACAACTGTCTAGAAACATAACATACTATAGACATATTTGATTTATTAATAGAATCCTTAAAAATTGTGAGACAGCAAACTTACCTTTTGATAGTTGATCAAAGAAGTATAAACCTCCTTGTTCGCTACCAGTCCCCACAATTTTCTTGGGCTGAGAACCCTGAATAAGGTAACACTTGCATTCATCAAACTCAACAAAAATTTTACTATCTCTAGCAATTTTATGAACCAGAGAAGATTAACATGAAAATCAAGAATAACAAGGACATCAAACAACACAACTCTGTTATTTAATCTATAGTTCCCAATTTGATTTATTTTAGCTTTGTCTCCATTTGGTTGAGTTACTTTAAGGTTTAAGTCAGAAATATCAAGAAGATTTTCAAGATGAGCAGTAGAGGAAGTGATATGTTGATTAGCGCCAGAGTCGATAATCCAACCCGAATGAGAAAATTTAGAATGAGAAAATTTAGAAGACACATCAGACAGATTACCATGTTAGAACAAAATTACCTGCCATATTGACAGATATTCCTTCGCACTGTTTTTTGTCAATCAAAGACAACAGTTTATTTATTTGATCCTCAGTTAAAGACGTTGAAGGATCTTGAGAATGAATATTGTTATCTGTGGAACAAGCATTACTAGAAGTAGTTTTGAAAGTTTGATCGGGTTTAGACTTTGTAAATTGAAAATCTGTAGGAAAACCAATTAATTTGTAGCATCTCTCTATGGTGTGACCAGTTATTCCACAATGCTTACACACAAAAGGGGACTTTCCTAAGTTTTTCTTGTTTCCATTTGTTTTTCCAAAGAAAGCAGTGTTTTGACTCTTGGTTTCTGAGTGACGAGTCACACCTCGGTAAGACTCTTCCCTTGATACCAGAGAGAAAGCAATTTTAACAGAGGGAAGAGGGTCTGTAGTTAAAATATTGCTTCGAACATGGACATAATTGTCATCGAGACCCATTAAAAATTGCATGAGTTTTATTAACTGATTATGTTTTGAAAAATCATGTGAAGCATTGCAGGTGCATGAAGGCAGTTTGATCAAAGCGTCAAACTGCTTCCATAGAGCATTTAATTTGTGATAATAGTCTGAGACAGAAGCCCCATTCTGAGTGAGAGATTTAATTTTTTGGTGCAAGTTGAAAGTAACCGAACCATCTATTTTATCATACGTTTCCTTTAACTCAACCCACACTTCAGACGCAACTTTTGAAAAAACTTGACTAACGAACAAATCTTCTGAAATAGAGTTGAGAATCCAAGATAAAACAACGGAGATACATCTGTCCCATTGTCTAGCCAGAACCTCATTGTCTTTCGAACGTGTAACAGAACCATCAACAAATCCAAGTTTGTTCTTTGTTTACAAAGCAAGAGTCATGGCACATGACCAAACCTTATAGTTTTCAGTGCCACTAAGTTTCATGTTTAGAATAGAAACTCCTGAGGTGTCACTAGGATGGAGATATAAGGGATCACCAAAGTCCAGCTTGGCAATCAACGATTGCGGTTCTGTATCCTTGGGAGATTCTTCTCCGGGCATAGTGAACAATCAGGAGAACAAGGAGCACACAAGGATAAAGCTCGAAGGGTGTAAAGTCAGGATTCCTTGCCACTTAAGAGGTGGTAGGTCAAGACAACCGCTTAGATATAAAAAAAAAACACAGTAGAAAAGGAAGAGAGAACTTACAGTGGATAGGAGGTAGAGGGAAAAACGATCTTACCGATTAAGCCTTGAATAAGAGCACAACGGAAAATATGACAAGCAGATCTGGAATCTCAAAGTGAGATTCAGAATGAGAAACAGAAGAATCCAGAAACACACCTGAACACAAATATTAACTAACAATCCAGTAGGCCAGTGGATAAAAGACTCCCCTGGAAATATAGGAACAACAGATAGTAACACAAAAGAGAGCCTAGGACGAATCTTATCAGATCTGAACCTTGACTTGCACATCCATACAAAAGGAACAAACAAAAAAACCACTATTTGTCCAAATTCGTAAGCAGAAAAGAGAAACTCCTCAGTAGATCACACAGGGTACGAAAAAGATTCAAGCCTTGATCCACTTCACAAGAGCAACTCTGCTATGAGAGAAGGCAGAGAGAGGTTGCTAAATGAGACAAGAAAACTAGAAGGAGCACAAACAACACTTTGAAACAGATCTATACACAGATCAGATCCAAAGTGTACAAGAGAAGAAACTTGAACCTAGATCTATACACAGATAAGATCCGAAGTGTACGAGAGAGAAAACTTGAACCTAGATCTATACACAGATCAGATCCAAAGTGTGAAGAGAAAAAAACTTGAGAAACGAAAACAAATCAGATACCAGATCCTCTTCGAATCAGTGGATCTGAAGGATCATCCTCGAGTCACTGGACAACAGATCTACTTATAAGACAAAGATCTAAAAAAAATTCTTATGAAAAACGAACTAGAGAAACGATTTATGACGAAGACCTAAGCAAAAAACAAATCCTCCTCGATTCACCAAATCTAAGAAGATCTTCCTCGAGTCACCGGATGAAAGATCTACAACAAATCTGATTTAGAAAATAGATTTTGAAATCACACACAAAGTGAAAAAAGAGACGAAGATTTGGACAAGATCTATGAATATCAGATCCAGATTTAGGAGAAACGGGTTTAAACACCTTGATTTAAACAAACTAAAGAGAGGTCTGAACAAGATCTACAAAGATCAAATCCAGAAGAACAAGAGAAAAGCTTTAAATCTGTTTAAAAACCTTGAAAACCAGAGGATACAAAAGGATACTGAGTTTAAGTGAGAAAACAACGACAGAGAAGCAGATTTGAACCCTAAGTGGTCAGATTCGACAAAAAATTTAAAAACAATGAAGAAGAAGAGAAGACCTCAGAGGGATCTTCGATGAAGAAATAAAACTGAAAATAAACTTAGTAGCAACGATGAACGATTTCAAAAGAAGAAATAGTGTTTTACCATTAGTTTTCGTAGATGAGCACGACAGAGGCAAGAACCGAGGAAATAGGCTCTGATACCATCTTTAAATTTATAATAGCAAAATATTACAAACAATACTACACTCAAAACGAAAACTAAACTAACATCTTCAAAAGATTCGAAGATGAAACCCTAATACATGTAACCCTAAATCTCAGAGAGAGAATGAGAGAAATGTAAAATGAAACAATCTGAGTGCTATTCGGTCTCCAAACTCATTTATATATAAATCCAATAATTGCAGCTTGACCCCTAAATTCCTCATAAATTGCTCCGCTACCCTTTGAGAATTTCCATAAGTGAGGCGCAGTCCTTGTGCCCTCCAACTATCAGCGATAGTATAAACAGGTCCTCAAACTTCTGAAAAGTATACACACATCACAATAATTAATAAGATGACAAGATTGCTTAAATGATGCTTACCTTTTAACACCCACCCTCAATCCTGATATCGGAAAAGATCCAACATAATTAATTTAGAAATGAGATAGTTGTGTTGATTTACATCAAGTGATTTTGTAAAGATATCAGCTGGGTTTTCCGAAGATAAGACTTTTACAGTTTTCAGCATCCCAGTTGCAATTTTATTTCTTACTTGATGAACACCCCTTTACATAATTTTATTTCTTACTTGATGCAATTTTATTTCTTATTTGGTGTTTGGGGTTGCTTATTTAATGCATAAGTTGTTCTAAATAAGCAACCCCAAACACCCCTTTAAGCGGACACCTATTGCATTAAACATACTCTAGTTGATTATGACATCAAAGATCCTATATTGATAACAATTTTTACATTCCTATAATATATTCATTCACCTAGTTCGAGTGAATACATGTTAAGTTATTCATTGCAACATTCTTTAAAGAAAGAAAATGATGAGGAAAATTAGGATGTTCCTGTTGGCGTGATTGACTCAATCTGCCAGCTAGTCAAGATTTCCAATTAGTCTCCTATGGAAATATGAATCATGGAAATGTCTTTATTCAAGGGATATATCTACCATATCCTTGTTGGTTTTTGTATAGCCTTAGAATAGTTTCCTAATTTGGTTCCTGTATGTTCTATATATTGTATCCTCTGTTGGTTTTTGTATAGCCCGACCCGACCCGTGCTCACCCCTACTGGAAATATACAGAAAAAGGCCATTGTTAACATGGTATCAGAGCACAATCTTGGGTTTCCTGTTCTTTGAGTAAGCAGGGGTCAAGTTTATGCTTAGACTTCATGGCTGATAGCAAAGACGACAAAAACTCCACTGAAACCATCTTTGATGATCTAACATAAAAAATGACAGAGGTGTTGTCAAGGGCCCAGACATCTGCCTCTCCCATTATTGATTCCCCGGTGGCTCCGATTGGCATTAAGTTGGACGGTTCCAACTATGGACTATGGACCCAGGTTGTTGAGATGTATATCTCATGAGAAGACAAATTGTTATACATCAATGGAGATTACCCCTAACCACCAGAAACTGACCCGTCCTTTCGAAGGTGGTGCACCGAGAATTCCATGATGAAAGGATGGTTGATCAACTCCATGGATCATTCCTTAGTTGTTAACTTTATTCGATATCCAACAGCTAAACAGGTATGGGATGTTGCATCTATTACTTACTTTGATGGCACTGACACCTCGCAGGTATACAAACTTAGACGTCATGTATCTCGATGGAAACAAGCCAACAGATCTATAGAGAAATATTACAACAATTTGCAAGGTTTATGGCGAGAAATTGATTTTCGTCGACCGAATCCAATGAAGTGTGAAAGCGACATAAGAGATTACAACTCCATTCTACAAGAAGAACGGGTGTATACCTTCCTTGATGGTCTGGATGATCGATTAGACCATGTTCGAAGCGATGTCCTTCGAATGAAACCCTTCCCTACAGTTGATGTAACATCTCGATTTTCCATATAAAAGTGTTACGTTTGGTTTTGTTGATAATTTGAGTATAATTATTTGATAGATTAATTTTATAGTTTATCCCCGAGTAAGTTACGTTATTTGGTTTTACGGAGTTATAAGTTAAGGGGTAAGCTTTAATTTTAATATATAAGTTGGAGGGTATAGTTTGCCAATTGTTGGAAGTATGGGGTTGGTTTGGTAAAGATGATGAAAATTGATCTCATCTCCACCGCCTCATTTTATTAAAAACCAATTATGTTTCACTTTGTTTGAAAAGAAAAGAAAGACTTTCTTGGTCCTTGTGTGTGTCGTACGAAAGAGAGAGAGAACCGAAAGTGAGAGTGGGAGAAGAAAGAAATTAGGGATTTCTTTTGAAGAAGAAGGGTTGAAGTTCTGCAATGATTTAAGAGTGGAACTGAAAGATTAAGGTATGCTTCTACATATAATTATGTTTAGATATATACAGAAATGATTGTTATTGGGTTATAATTGTGTTTTGAAGTTATTTGAAAGATATGAAAAATCTGAATTGATAAATATATTTCACTGGTATTCTTAAGTATATCTGCAAATTTATAGATTAAGACATGGCTTAAAAGTATCAGTTTTGGATTAATTACGTTTTCTGTTAGTTGAGATAAGTATGAACATGATAGTTGCGACAAAGATGATTGTCGCGATAAAGATGATTGTCGCAACACGCTGGTTGCGATAAACTTGATTGTCGCAACAGTTGGTTGCGATAAAATAGTATGTCGCAACTGTTGGTTGCGATAAAGATGAATGTCGCAAGCTTTGGGTTGCGACAAAGTTACTTTGGGATCCTTTGAGTTGCGATAAGTTTGAATGTCGCAACAGTTGGTTGCGATAAGATTTTATATCGCAACAGTTGATTGTGATAAGAGGATATATCGCAACAGTTGGTTGCGATAAGTGTGATGTCGCAAATAGTGGGTTGCGACAAGTGAAGGTGCATTTCCTTTGGGTTGCGATAAGTGATGAAATTTTGGGTTATTTAGGATTCTTAGTCTTTAAAACTATTTAGCAGATTGATATAAGTACCATCTGTATTTGGGTTATTTCAGACTTTTGGAAGTTTGGTGACGGAAATCATTACCAACTTAAGGAGTGAAGTTATTGCTATCAGGTGAGTTCATTCTTACCTTACCCTTTTATAACGTATTTAAATTATGGTAAGGTACATTTTTATAATGAAATGTTTTCTGGATGAATTTTGATGGATGATTATACGAAGTCAAATTGGTTATCTTTAAATTAATGGTTTTACTTAATTTCATTAACGTTATTTGAAAATGATTTATATTAAGCAATAACCTGCACGAGTACAAATAAGTGTAATGGATCTATAGGCACTAGTTTTAATATGAACACATGGAATAGGCGTGGATTAATCGTAATTCCAGTGTGTATGATAAACGTGGAATAGGCGTGGATTAATCGTAATTCCCGTTTAGGTTAAATGAGGAATAGGCGTGGACTAATCGTAATTTCCATTTCACATTGATGAGAAATCGTGGGATAGGCGTGGACTAATCGTAATTCCCGATTTCTATAGGAAGGAAAGAGATAGGCATGGTTTAATTGTAATCTCTACTTCCTCTCCAAGAAATAGGCATGGACTAATTGTAATTTCTTGGATATGAGCATTAATCTAGAATCCGTGGAGATTCGTAGTGGGCTCTTGAACGTGATATCATGACTGACTTAGTGTCAGTCATATTCATGGAATCGGGTATGATTCTGTCATCGCAAGATGTTTTTACGTATGGTAAGAGTGATGGTAAAACAGGTTTGGTTATACCTTCTTTACATTGATTTTAAAAGTATTATTTTGAAACTGAATGTTCTCACTAGGCGTTAGCCTAATCGTTTCAAATTATATTTTCTTACCAGGTACGAGTTCGGGGAGGTGATGGGATGAGCGGAGAGTTTATAATGGTGTCAAGTTGATGTAAATATCTTTTGAAGATACGATAGTCTTTTGGAAATCCTTTAGACAACTCAGATAATCTAGAATCATTTATGAATGGTTTAGATTAATAAGTTGTCAGTTAGTGATCCTTTGATGTAATTTGAATTTTGTCACTATTACCAATCTTTATGGATATTAGATACGTAAACCCTTTTAGTTCAAGTTTAAATTTGCCCTGATTTTTAGGGTGTTACAATATGGTATCAGAGCTTTAGTTTAAGTGAACTAGGTATGATAGTAAGATACCTAGACTTAAGCTGAGATGAAGTAAGTTATGATTCGTGAGATATGGGTAGAAGTATTAAGACAGGATAGTCTTAGAGTCGACAGAAATACGTGAAATTAGTACCGTAACGATGGTAACGAGGATTCTCATGTATAATATGTTCACAATTCCAATTAGCTACTGTTATTATGAATATATTGTTACACAAGCATACTTGTTTCTAAATTGTTACAGTGACTAATGAACGTTAAAGTACGTTTTGTGTGTTGGATTTGTGTAACCATTTCTTATGGTTATTTCTTTATGCTATATCAGAACGATGGTGAATACACCACCAAGGTCCCCTAATTCTTCGGAAGATAGGGCAGTATTGGACTGGGGAGAAAAACGACATGAAATGGTTGAAACTCATGAGAGTCCGCCGAGACTACCTTATATGGGAGGAACGGACAGTCGGGCACACAGAACGAGTACCAGTACCGTCAACCCGGAGACGACGGAGTCTACAATGGAGTCTCGCATGATGGAGAATATGACACGAATGATGAATATGGCAATGACTCAACAAACAGATATGTTCATGAAAGCGTTGAATGATCGAAGTTCTGAGCTACGACGAACTGAGACAGATACTGGTGTCATAAATCCAATTCGTAATCCTGTGGTAAATGTAAACAGGAGGGTGGAAAGAGTTTGTTCTTATAAGATATTTCTGAGTTGTAAACCGCCAGAATTCACCGGAGCGGACAATCTAGTGGCATGCATGAATTGGCTCAGAGAGATGGAACAAGCTTTCCGATCTTGTGAATGTGATGAAGAATCGAAGGTCAGATTCGGTTCTCAAATGTTACGAGGTAACGCGTTGACTTGGTGGAATATAGTGACGTCTACTGTGACGGCTAGTCTTAGCTGCTATGACATGGGAGTCGTTCAAGAAAAAGATTTTGGAAGAATATTGCAATGAAAACGAAATGGATAGGATAGGATTGAAAAAGAGTTTCGGACTCTTAAGAAGGGTACTTCGACTGTTCGGAAGTACACTGAAATCTTCATGGAAAAGCTGAACTTAGTGGGGCATATGGTTCCAACCGAGAAAGAAAAGGTTAAAGCCTATTTGAAAGGTTTACCAACGGACATGATGTCCCAGGTACGAAATTCCAAAGCTTCGACTTTAAGAGAAACAATTGAAGAAGCAAAACTTATTGAGGAAGTGTATGCCAAAGACAAAGAGGAAAAGGTTCAAGGGGGAGAGAAACGGAAATGGGAAGGCCGGTCAGAGTTTTCTCAGAAATCAAAATCTTTTGGCAAAAATGTTCGTTATGAATCTCGTCGGGAGCCGAATTGGTGCCCAAAGTGTCGGAATAAGCATTATGGTCCGTGTCGGGTGACCACACTGTAATGTTATAAGTGTGGTAAAAGTGTACATACTTTGAGTAATTGTCTTGTTCAAGGATCGACATGCTACGAGTGCAAACAACCCGGACACTTCCGAAGAGATTGTCCGAAGTTAAAGAAGGGCGGAGACCAGGGAACGAAACCGAATGCTCCTAAACCAACGGGCCGGGCATTTCATATGACGGCAGAAGAGGCGAAGGAGTCTAAATATGTCGTTTCTGGTACATTCCTCGTTAATTCCTTTCCCGCGCGCATTTTATTTGACTGTGGTGCCAATTTGTCGTTTGTGTCCAAATCTTTCTATCACCAGTTAGCTATGTCTGTCACTACCTTGGAAGATGCCTTAGTAGTCGAGATAGCTAACGGAGGTCAAGTCTTAGTTCGTGAAACGCTTGAGGGTTGTTTAATTTCGATTGGGGAAACGAAATTTTCGATTGACTTGTTGTTAATGGAAATTGGGGGATTCGATGTGATTGTGGGTATGGACTGGTTGACAGTCAACCAGGCAGAAATACTTTGTGCAAAGAAATTAATTCGGATTCCGATGGCTGATAAGGATGATGTACTCATCTTTGGGGAAAAGCGAAAAGGGGAAGTTCCGTTAATTTCGGTTGCAAAAGCGTGTAAATGTTTGATTAAAGGATGTTCATCCTATCTAGCGTATGTTCTAGATGTAAAGGCAGAAAAGAAATGGGTGGAAGACATTAAAGTAGTATGTGAATTCCCGGGCGTATTTCCCGATGATCTTCCAGGCCTATCGTCTGAACGACAAGTGGAGTTTCGTATTGATCTTATCCCTGGATCGGCACCAATAGCGCGTGCACCGTACCGTTTAGCGCCGGTCGAAATGAAAGAGATGATGTCTCAGTTACAAGAACTGCTTGATAAGGGATTTGTTAGGCCAAGTTCTTCACCTTGGGGAGCCCAGTATTGTTTGTAAAGAAAAAGGATGGCACTATGAGAATGTGCATCGACTATCGGGAGCTGAATAAGGTGACGATCAAAAATAAGTATCCGCTTCCAAGGATTGATGACTTGTTTGATCAACTCCAAGGTGGGGGATGCTTTTCAAAGATTGACCTGAGGTCGGGGTATCATCAAGTTCGGGTAAGAGATGAAGATATTCCAAAGACGACATTCAGTACGAGGCATGGGCATTATGAATTTCTTGTAATGCCATTCGGGTTGACTAACGCTCCAGCCGTGTTCATGGATCTGATGAACAGAGTATGTCGACCATTTTTAGACAAGTCTGTCATTGTGTTCATTGATGACATACTTGTTTATTCAAAGAACGAAGCCGATCATGAGTGCCATCTTCGTGAAGTCTTGGAAGTTCTAAGGAAGGAGAAATTGTACGCGAAATTTTCAAAATGTGAATTTTGGCTAAGAGAAGTACAATTTCTGGGGCATGTTATTACTTTGGAAGGAGTCAAAGTGGATCCGGCAAAGATAGAAGCAATGACGAACTGGGAAACACCGAAGAGCGCGTCTGAAATAAAAAGTTTCTTGGGTTTAGCAGGTTACTACCGGAGGTTTATTAAAGACTCTCAAAGATTTCTTCTGCTTTGACCATGTTGACTCGGAAGAATGTAAAGTTTGTTTGGACTAAAAAGCAAGAGTCAGCTTTCAGAACTTTATGTCAGAAGTTGTGTGAAGCTCCTATTCTTGCACTTCCGGAAGGAACGAAAGATTTGGTCGTTTATAGTGATGCGTCAAAGATGGGTTTGGGGTGTGTGTTGATGCAACGAGGCAAGGTGATTGCTTACGCATCAAGACAACTCAAAGAACATGAGAAGAATTACCCTACCCATGATTTGGAATTGGCAGCGGTCGTGTTTGCATTAAAGTTGTGGCGTCATTATCTGTATGGAACGAAGTGCACACTTTACACTGATCACAAGAGCTTACAACATGTCTTTGATCAGAAAGAATTGAACATGAGACAAAGGCGTTGGCTAGAACTACTTAAAGACTATGATTGTGAATTGCATTACCATCCTGGTAAAGCAAATGTTGTGGCTGATGCTTTAAGTAGAAAGGAATATAGCGGGTGTTTGAAACCAACTAACGCCCGAATTGATGTGACATCAAGTTTGATTGAAAAGATAAAAGTGGCACAAACGGAAGCTTTATTGGAAGAAATTTTGAAAGATGAAGTCATGATCAAACAACGACTTCAACTGACTGAAGACAGTCGTGGGATTAAACTGTTTCAAGGTCGTGTTTGGGTGCCAAAGCTGGGAGGAAATCGAGAGTTGATTCTCGAAGACGCCCACAAATCTAAGTATTCTATACATCATGGAAGTACTAAGATGTATAGGGATCTGAAGTTACACTATTGGTGGCCATCTATGAAGTTAGATGTGGCACGAATAGTAGAAAAGTGTGTGACATGTTCGTTAGTAAAGGCTGAACATCAAAGGCCTTACGGAAGTCTACAGTCTCTGGAGATTCCGGAATGGAAATGGGAGAAGATTACCATGGATTTTGTGACGAAGTTACCACGAACGTCAAAGGGTAACGATACTATATGGGTAATCGTGGATCGATTGACCAAGAGCGCCCACTTTTTAGCAATGAAAGAAGCATCACCGATAGATAAATTGGCGAAGCTTTATATTGATGAAGTGGTGTCAAGGCATGGTATACCGGTGTCTATTGTTTATGATCGAGATAGTCGGTTTACCTCGAGGTTTTGGCAGTCACTACAGGAAGAATTGGGTACGAGAGTCAATTTGAGCACTGCGTACCATCCACAAACGGACGAGCAAAGCGAAAGAACCATTCAAACTTTGGAAAATATGCTCAGGTCGTGTGTGTTAGATTTTGGGGGTAACTGGGATACGCATTTACCTTTGGTAGAGTTTGCGTATAACAATAGTTATCATTCCAGTATTGGAAGAGCACCTTTCGAAGCTTTGTATGGTCGGAAATGTAGAACTCCAGTATGTTGGTTAAAAGCTGGAGAAAAGCAATTTGTTGGTCCTGAACTTGGGCAACAAACGGCTGATAAAGTGAAAGAGGTTCGGAAGTATATGAAAGCGGCTCAAGATAGACAAAAGAGTTATGCTGATCCGAAAAGAAGACCGAAAGAGTTCAAGTTGGGGAGTGCGTAATGCTTAAGGTATCCCCGTGGAAAGGCGTGATAAGGTTTGGTAAACGTGGAAAGTTGAGTCATCGTTTTCTAGGACCTTTCACTATAACTAAGAGAGTTGGACCTTCCACCTGAATTGGAAGACATCCACAATACCTTTCATGTCTGCTATCTTCGGAAATGTTTAGCCGAAGAGAATGATGTATTTCCGCTTAATGATGTAAGAGTGGATGAAAAGAGTCGTTGTGTGGAAGAACCGGAAGCGATTTTAGAGAGATCGGTTAAGAAACTACGACATAAGGATGTGATTATGTTGAAAGTACAATGGAAACACGACCGAGGTGCTAACGTGACGTTAGAATCGGAAGAGGATATGAAGATTAGATATCCTCATTTATTTACCTAGCTTTGATTTCGGGGACGAAATCATTTTCAAGTTGCGTCGTATTGTAACATCTCGATTTTCCATATAAAAGTGTTACGTTTGGTTTTGTTGATAATTTGAGTATAATTATTTGATAGATTAATTTTAGAGTTTATCCCCGAGTAAGTTACGTTATTTGGTTTTACGGAGTTATAAGTTAAGGGGTAAGCTTTAATTTTAATATATAAGTTGGAGGGTATAGTTTGCCAATTGTTGGAAGTATGGGGTTGGTTTGGTAAAGATGATGAAAATTGATCTCATCTCCACCGCCTCATTTTATTAAAAACCAATTATGTTTCACTTTGTTTGAAAAGAAAAGAAAGACTTTCTTGGTCCTTGTGTGTGTCGTACAAAAGAGAGAGAGAACCGAAAGTGAGAGTGAGAGAAGAAAGAAATCAGGGATTTCTTTTGAAGAAGAAGGGTTGAAGTTCTGCAATGATTTAAGAGTGGAACTGAAAGATTAAGGTATGCTTCTACATATAATTATGTTTAGATATATATATAGAAATGATTGTTATTGGGTTAGAATTGGGTTTTGAAGTTATTTGAAAGATATGAAAAATCTTAATTGATAAATATATTTCACTGGTATTCTTAAGCATATCTGCAAATTTATAGATTAAGACATGGCTTAAAAGTATCAGTTTTGGCTTAATTACGTTTTCTGTTAGTTGAGATAAGTATGAACATGATAGTTGCGACAAAGATGATTGTCGCGATAAAGATGATTGTCGCAACACGCTGGTTGCGATAAACTTGATTGTCGCAACAGTTGGTTGCGATAAAATAGTATGTCGCAACTGTTGGTTGCGATAAAGATGAATGTCGCAAGCTTTGGGTTGCGACAAAGTTACTTTGGGATCCTTTGAGTTGCGATAAGTTTGAATGTCGCAACAGTTGGTTGCGATAAGATTTTATATCGCAACAGTTGATTGTGATAAGAGGATATATCGCAACAGTTGGTTGCGATAAGTGTGATGTCGCAAATAGTGGGTTGTGACAAGTGAAGGTGCATTTCCTTTGGGTTGCGATAAATGATGAAATTTTGGGTTATTTAGGATTCTTAGTCTTTAAAGAGTCCTATTTAGCAGATTGATATAAGTACCATCTGTATTTGGGTTATTTCAGACTTTTGGAAGTTTGGTGACGGAAATCATTACCAACTTAAGGAGTGAAGTTATTGCTATCAGGTGAGTTCATTCTTACCTTACCCTTTTATAACGTATTTAAATTATGGTAAGGTACATTTTTATATTGAAATGTTTTCTGGATGAATTTTGATGGATGATTATACGAAGTCAAATTGGTTATCTTTAAATTAATGGGTTTACTTAATTTCATTAACGTTATTTGAAAATGATTTATATTAAGCAATAACCTGCACGAGTACAAATAAGTGTAATGGATCCATAGGCACTAGTTTTTATATGAACACATGGAATAGGCGTGGATTAATCGTAATTCCAGTGTGTATGATAAACGTGGAATAGGCGTGGATTAATTGTAATTCCCGTTTAGGTGAAATGAGGAATAGGCGTGGACTAATCGTAATTCCCATTTCACATTGATGAGAAATCGTGGGATAGGCGTGGACTAATCGTAATTCCCGATTTCTATAGGAAGGAAAGAGATAGGCATGGTTTAATTGTAATCTCTACTTCCTCTCCAAGAAATAGGCATGGACTAATTGTAATTTCTTGGATATGAGCATTAATCTAGAATCCGTGGAGATTCGTAGTGGGCTCTTGAACGTGATATCATGACTGACTTGGTGTCAGTCATATTCATGGAATCGGGTATGATTCTGTCATCGCAAGATGTTTTTACGTATGGTAAGAGTGATGGTAAAACAGGTTTGGTTATACCTTGTTTACATTGATTTTAAAAGTATTATTTTGAAACTAAATGTTCTCATTAGGCGTTAGCCTAATCGTTTCAAATTATATTTTATTACCAGGTACGAGTTCGGGGAGGTGATGGGATGAACGGAGAGTTTATAATGGTGTCAAGTTGATGTAAATATCTTTTGAAGATACGATAGTCTTTTGGAAATCCTTTAGACAACTCAGATAATCTAGAATCGTGTATGAATGGTTTAGATTAATAAGTTGTTACTTAGTGATCCTTTGATGTAATTTGAATTTTGTCACTATTACCAATCTTTATGGATAAATATTTTATGGATATTAGATACGTAAACCCTTTTAGTTCAGGTTTAAATTTGCCCTGATTTTTAGGGTGTTACAGTTGACCAAGCATATGCTCATATTCGGAGAGAGGATCTTCGACAATCTATGATGATATCGGGAACAGAAACAATGGCGAGTGCTACTGTCATGGCCATCAAAGTAGTGAAATCCGACCATCCACCATGATTTGGGTCCTGATGCAAAGGTTCTACCGAAGAGAATAAATGCACCCATTGTGGAAGTATAAAACACACTCGGGAAACATGTTTCAAACTACACGGTTATCCAAACTGGTGGTATGAACTACAAGCCCGGAAAAAATGTGAGGCACCTACAACTCAACAGGTCTCGGACCGAGCAGCCGTAGCCATGGCTGAATCGGAACTTTCACCAATTCTCGATCAAGGTAATTGTTGGTAAGTTTTTTGCAGCTATTCTACTCAAAATAATGATGGCTGGATTATCGACTATGGTGATGTTTGATCCAAATGATTTTTCTGAAATATCCCAACCAAGAAGGAAGTGCATTGCTAATGCAAACGGGGACACTTATCAGGTTACAGAGATGTGCCTCTGTCTCCCACTCTATCTCTAGCTCACACTCTAGTTATAAGGTTCTACTTCCATCTTCTAAACTCGACCTACCACTTATCCTTCCATTTGGTAGAGCTTTCGGTATAATGCTTACCTGAAAATGTTTTCCGTTTTATAAAAAGCGAGGTTAGATCAAAGGTCTAGTGAGTTTCATCTAGTACAAATCACACCACAAAATACCATCATAGATGAGTTGTAAAAAGATTTATGATTGTTCACGCATCAAAACAATTATGCACACTTTCAACACATGTAGATGGCATACACTTATACACACATGTAGCAAAGTGTTCAGGCTCACACATGCTCTTAGATAAATGGCATGAAATGAATTCATGCATTTTAATTGGGTCACACACCTCCAGTATAAAGTCATCACATGTTCATCCCCCCTCCCCCAATGAACGTATACTTTAAATAATGATCAAGTTACAAATCATGTAAGTTCCAAACATAGGATAGGCATATCATTAAAACAATGTGCATAAATAGTGATCATTTATAAAAGTAAGAAGGTAGGAAAAACTCACTTGAAGTCCAAGCATAGATCACACAATTTTGTCTAGGGATTTCCAAACCGATCACTTGAATTGAGGTAGGTAAACGAAGTGTTAATACCCCAAATGTACTCTCAAACAACTTACTACTGCTCTCTCAAGGTAATGGTCCTAGCTAAAATTCCTAATTTCCCCTTGATCAGAAGTCGAACAAACACAACATAGTAACTTGCGCTGCCTAGCTTGCGACCTTAAGCCGCATAGTTACCCGTGCAACTCTCTATGTTCACGCACAAGCCCTGCTTAATGCAAACAACCCCAATTGCAACATCATAACAAATTCCACTCCCAAAAGAGTTGGGTAATCATCCTTAAACAATATACAAACACTCTACACTCCTTCTTATCCACTTTTACCGACTCAAATAGAATCATAGATCCAAAGGTAGGATTATTCCATTTATGTGGGTTTTCACCAATTTCAACATCAAGACACCAAAGATCTTTGATTTAGTCAAAGGTTTTCAAAAGAGACCGATTATCTAAGGGTTTCCACCCAAAAAGGTCATCTAAACTCATTGAAATCGATACCAAGTTAAATCCAGCGCTACCCATAATATTATAGCAATAACAATGTTCCCAAGACGCACAAAACCAACCGATTCAAAAAAATGATTAAACTAACTCCATGAATCAGTGAGGTAAAAAATGATTTCAATTTTTAAATCATAACTAGATTCAAACCCAAAATAGATTTTCACCATAAAAACTCATCATTTCCCCTACCAATAATCACTCATAATCAAAATCCTTTAAAACATTTAAAACCCTAAAAGGAATAACTAAACTCTTAACAATAATGATAAATCTTAAAATAGTTAAGGATAAATTTTTAACTAATATATAGAAACCGGGTGCCGGGCGGGTCGGGGAGTAGTTCACCCGCCCCCGGCCCTGGCCCCGGTTGGAGCAAATAGGGTTTCCCCGGCCCCGCAAAATCGGGTATTACCCGGCCCCGACCGGGTCGGGTCAAATCACCATCCCTTACGCACGTATCAAACACTATTGAACACCTATCAAACATCATAAACAACATGTAATATGAAAAACAATCAAACAAACAAGTTATAACGGGAAGATGACGAGTCAGGGAGAAACACAACTTCTAGCATGGAGGCGAGAAACATATTCAATTATGGGGATGAAATGCAAATATAAATAAAGAGGTTCCAATTGAGGTGTTTAAGGGTTCGACCTTTTGGAGTGACATACAAAAGAGAGGGAAAAGGGAAATGGTGAGAAATTGGGGTTAGGCCGTGCGTACCGTTCTCGGGTACCACGACGGGTTCGTTCATCGGGTAGATCGGGTAGGGCGGGGTGGGCGGTACGGGGGGTATCGGGTAGGGGGGATCAGGTAGGGTAGGGTTCGGGAACCCGGGGGAACCCGGGCTAAATTTGATTTTTTTTATATAATTTTTAAATATAACCGTTGGTAAACGCCTCTTTTTTATTTTTATTTTTTTTCAAATTATACACACTATATATATTAACCTCTACCACCTTCATTTTTTCACACCAAATTCAATACTTTCTTCCATTTCTCTCAAATTCAATACTTTCTTCTATTTCTTTCAAATTCAATACTTTCTTCCATCATGAATTCAAACACCACACCTACATCCCGTCGTAACCGATCGAGGAGTTCGGATACACCGCAACAAGACCTGGACCTTCGCTTCCAAGCATTTGCTCAACAAGGTTATATTCCGCAACCGGCCCCGAACGTTGGTTTCCAACAATTTCAGCAACACCCTTATATTCCTCATCAATTTACATATCATGGTTTGCTCCAACAAGGTTTTACTCCCGCTAATCACCAACTTCCTTAACCCGCGGCTTTCAACGCCGCAATCGATCTCGAAGAGGAGTTTGTTCCTGAAACCCAAGAACCGCGGACGAAAGCATTACTCAGTTGTTGACTCAAATAAGCTCGTTCAACGAGCAGGTTGACAATACAATGGATTACAAACTGAAAAAACTTGAACTCGAAGAAAAACATTTGCAACTCGAAGAAAGACAGTTGCAACTCGAGTTAGATAAACGATTTGATAAAGACTTCGAGTTTTTTATAGCCCCGCATGATCACCTTACGGGAGATATTTTGAGGGCTACTTTGGCGAAGAAAGAGAGAATTAGAAAATTACATAATTTTTAATATTAGTTTTTAGTGTTTTGTATTTTGTAATTTTTAATGAATGTTATGAATTTTTATTTTTATTATTTATCTTATTTTTATTTATTAAAAAAATATATGAATATTTTTATTTTGTTAAATAATTAAATTATTAATAAAAGAATTAAAAAAGCTGAGGTGGCATCAGGGTTCAGTGGGTTCGTGGGTTGGCGGTACTCCACTTTAGTTTAGGATAAGGAGGGTAGGAAAGAGAAAAGGTGAGGTGGCATCAGAGTTCAGTGGGTTCGTGGATAGGCGGTACTCATGGTCTTATATAGAGAGAGGAGAACGTCGAGTTTAATAGAAAAAATGATAATAATAAATAATAATAATTCTATCAAACCAATAATATCGAGAGTACGTACATCGAGAAACAAGGCGCATAATCTAGGTGGGCTACATCATAAATATTTATCAAGTCGTTATCGAGATTCTAATGAGACTATTAGAAAACTTAAAACACATAATAAAGTTCAGATGAATGCGATAACTAACATATTTGTCAGTTTTTTATATAATTTTTACTGATTTCTTTATAACTCATTTTTTAGTATACATGCTTTTAAATTAAAATTTTCTAATTTTTTTTTATAAATTTTTAATAACCTAACTTTTATTTTTACTTTTGTAGTATATGTTGTGTTAATATATTTAAAAGTTTTACGTAAAATAAATAAATATTTTAAATAACAATATTCTTTCAGTATAAATAAATATGTATTTGAATATACTGATTTTTATAAATAATATAAAATTAAATTAAATTGATGAAACCCTATAAAGGTACACAAAACCTATCACTACTAAAAGAAATATTTTTACCTACGAATTTTTTCATGGGAAATCTGTCGCTAAAGGGTGGTTCATCACAAAACCGTCAGAAAAGTTGGTGGGTAGATTTTTGGTGGGTAATGCAAATCAGTGACAGATTACCCAGAGATTCTCTGGGTGATCTATGGGTATTTTCTCGAAAAACATCGGATTCTACAAAACATTGGACTTTTCTGGGTGATCCTTGGATAATCACCGACGGAAATTTCTGGGTAAAAATGTTGTGGGTAAAAGTCATTTATTTTGTAGTGTATGAAAAAGTATAAAAATTGTTGGAGATCCATTGAGTTTCTTGAATTATTGATGATATAAAATGAAATGTAATTAAAACTGTCAAAAACCTCAATGGAAAAATTCAACATTGCGTTTGCTTTTAGTTTATCTTATGAAATCGCTTATGTTTACCAACCATGGCTTAACAATGCCTATTAGTTATGTCTAATATTTCTATACTCCATGTAGAGTAAAAGGACCGTTTACCAAACGTTTACCCGAGTCAGCGTTTAGCAAGTGATATTATCTTACAATGAGTATGGGTTGTATGACAAGGATCAAGAAATCTTACAGTGTAAGAGCTAAGGCAAGGACCAAGAGTCATACACGATAAGTGATGTCGAAGGCTCTTAATACGGTAAGCGTTTAGTGGGAAAAATATTGCATACGATACCGTTTGGTGGACTACAATCTTACTCAGTAAGTGAGTGATAGTGTTGAATTTTATCGATAAACACTTACCCGGGAAAGTGTTTGGTTAACGGTTCCTAAACAAAGCATGGTCTTTTTTAAATATTATTTTATATATTTACATATAACTCGTTTCAATATATTGATAAAGGTGAGATCCCTTTTGTTTCAATATAGTATTTTAGGTATTTTTAATTAGTTAAAATATTTTATTAAATTATATATCATGTAAAAACATAATATTTTTAAGATGTAAAATATTAATATTTTCTATATCAATTTTTTGGAGTGTTTTTATGTTCACCGTTGTACATGTGAGAATCAAATTAATTCATGCATTTCATAAAAAGTAAATATTGATATTGATGTATTTAAGGATAAAATTAGTAAATAGGAATGCATTTATCAATAAAACTAAAGGGCATTTGGCCTAGCGGTATTGGTGCCCCTCACCTTCTAAAATGTATTTAATGAGGTGGTTGACTGAGTCAGAAGTGGCATTACTCTGGGGAAGTGTCAGTTTTGGTGAAGGCAAGTTATCCGCATCTTTTCCAATGAGGAATTCCGGGGACGGAATTCTTTTAAGGGGGGAGTGTTGTAACAACCCGAATTTCTAATATGTATTGGAAGTTTAGTGGCTAAAGTCTAAGAATTTAAAGTTAAGTTAAGGGGCCTTTGTGGAATTTGTGGGAAGTATAAAATGGTCCAAATCCCTAGGGCATCAACCATTAATCAGTATTGTTCTCTTGTTTGGGGTGTTTGGCGGCTAGAAGGGGAGAAAGGAAGAGAAGAAGAGCAATTGGAGAAATCAGAATTTTAGAAGAGAATCAGTAAAGGTAATCTCATCCAAACCTTCTCCTAGCTATTTTAATGTATCCCTTCTGTTTAGTCTAAGGATTTGGGGTGAGAAAACATTATGAATCTATGTGTTCTTCACCTAATTGTCTTTAAAAGAGTATTTTGGATTTTGGTTGTAATGTTTCGATTTTACGGATTAAAATGGATTAGGTGGATGTTTTATGATTAGGGAATGAAACCAGATGTTTATCTAAGCAAACCAGTGTTTGAGAAATCGGATTTTTACCACTTTTGAAAGTGAGTTTTTCGTCCAGTCCGTAGTTTTCGGACGTCGCCCCGTCCGGACAGTAGTGTCCGGACAGTGGTGGTTTCCGGGTAATGTTCATAGTGTCCGGACAATCATCCGGATATTTGTGTCCGGAAAGGCTAGTGTCCGGAAAGGTCAAGGTGTCCGGAAAGTTGGTGAGTACCCGGAAAGTTCAGTAACTGGACAGTAGCATCGGACAGTCTAATCTGATGCCTTTCTAATATCCTTAGGTGTCCGGTTCGTTTAGCTCGAAGGTATAGCAAGAGTACGTTCAACGCTAGTATCAGGTGATTTCCCTAAACCCTTTTTACGACGTAAGATATTAAATGCTTTTAACTGCTTATGGTTCTTTACGAGCATGAAATGTTTACAAACTGATGTGCATATTTCCCATGAAAATACTTATTTTATCTAAAAGAATATTTGGCATGATGAAATGAGAATTATGATTTACAAAGATTATAAGTTGCATGTTTTATGAAATGAATGAATGTGCTATGTGGAGTCGGTCTGCACTGTGGGATCAGAGAGCCTCGGGATTCGATGATTCCTTGGATATGTATGACAGATCGGTAGGTTGGAATTCGTTTCCCTCCTATCCGGGTAGAGGGGAGTCTGATTGGGCCCCGATACGAGGCGTGGGGGGAGTCTGCTGGGGCCCCGATCGCGGAATGTTTATGTGATCCATTACACGGTGCAGTACCATGTTTGATGATATGTGAAGACTTACGATGAATTTTTATAAATGATTTCATATTGTTTATACATGTTGTTTTCAGAGGGAATTCACTAGACCTTTTGGTCTAACCCTCGCTTTTCAAAACTAAACCATTTTCAGGTAAGCAAGTAGTAAGAGGCTCAAGTAAGTGAGCAAGAGCAAGATAGAGTACAGATGCAGCTTGAGACAGTGTAAGTGCCACCCGTAGAAGCTAGAATATTCTCAGTTGTGTATAGGTTGTTTCCGCCAACCTTATTTTGTGATGGATGTAAAGAAAATTTTGGGACCCCATTTTGTAAATGTTATGACTTAATGCTATTTATGTCTTGTTGTATAATTGGGATTTTACAAATGGTATCAGAGCCATAATTTAAGGGATTTAGGTGACCGGATGGGCCTAAACTTAAACTTTGGAGTAGAAATCACAACTAAGAATCAGGAAATGTGTTAGGAGGGCACTATAGTAGATATAGGACTAATAGGGTACCGAGGACAGTCATGTAAGGTAAGTTTGGGATTTCACCTGGCCAGTGTAATTGCGAACTTACAGGTACATGTATGTGCTTGACCTACCTTATTATTCCGAAGTAGTAGTCTTAAGCTAATATATATGTCGTGTTCCAGTAATCTAGAAGGTCAGCAAGATCCCTAAGGGATAGACCGAGCTCTCCTGCTTGGAAAGTATCATGAGAAATCATATATGATGTGATGTATGTATACATCGAAGAGAAGAAATGTTGTATAGAATGTTATGAGTCGTCTAGAGGTAGCTCTTCGTGGATTCGAAAAGGATGATTGTTGAGTTTGAGTAAGACTCCTGTTTCGGGAGAGTCCCAGTTCTAGGAATCATGGGATAGATCAGTCGGAATGGTAAGGAAGGACAGTGCCGAAACCTTGAAAGTATCAACGGAGCCCTGACTTCTTAGTCGAGCTTTTCAATGGCAGGATAAATGAGATAAGATACCTATAGTGAATTGAAAGCATGTAGAAGTAGAAAGTGAGATAGTCGATCAAAACGAAAATAGTATGAAAGGGTTGAGTAAGTGGACCGTGGAATGTATGTATAGCAAGTGTTGCAAGGCCGAGAGGGCGACCACTGGTCGAAAGTAGAGTGTCAATGATAAGTTGCGTGAGTAAAACGGTTGACCTTGGTTGAGTGAGTAGCCTTCATTTGCGAATAGAATTTCATGCATTGCGTCCTTGTGTGTGTTACATGAGTTTTTGTGATTAAAAGCAAATGCGTAAATAGTAATTTTTGATCGGGATCGAGTCAGTATGTGCAAGCGTGTATTTAAAGAAAAGGGCAATCCCATTTACGTCGCACAATGAAATTTTGAGCTTAGCAATTTGCAAAATACTTCACATTTTTCATGATAAGCTAAATTGTTGCAAAGAGTCAAGAAACGTTTGCCAGCAAAACTTTTATAACCAAAATGAGTATTGACATGCTGAAGTCATATAAATGGGTGTGAGCCGACTGAGTTATTTCGTGTCGGTAAATTCTTTCAGAGTTTTGTTGTAAGGAAGATTTTCATTCCATATGTTACTCCTTAATAACATCGTTCGGATTGAGTAAGATTAAGGTTCACGGGAAGATGCATGCAAACGATTCTCGAATCGTTGTGCAGGGTACCGAAGCTATAAGAGTGATGGGGTCGTGTGTACCCAAGCTAGTTCCAAGTGTTTTTTTTGTGTAAAATGCGTAAAATGATTTATTTACCGGGTTGTCATGCATGAAGGCTATGAACTCACTAGGTCGTAGAGTGTTGCTTTTTAAGCTAAGGAAGAACTCCGAGAGTGGGGAGGTGTTGGACAAGTCAGGGGAGAACGTATGTAGTTGTGGTATATGTGTTCAAGAGGAGAGTTGAACAGTGGTAGAATCGGAGGTGGACCTTGGTATCGGTTGTATGAGGGTTTGTACCTTTGTTTGGTGACTGGAAATACAGTTGCCAAAGGACGGTGGTGTCCGGAGGAAGGACTAGGAGTCATCAAGGTGTTAGTTTTAGCAACTCATTGTGAGTAGTGTTGTGAGGCAGAAATGAAACGTCCACGACGTGGGATATGAGTCTTAAAGTGATCTTGTAAGTTTGGTGTTACATGAGTAAGTTTTGGAAATGAGGACGACGGATTATGAAGTTGATTATGATATGTTGAAAGGAATAGGTTCCGTAAGGAACTCATGTTAAATAATAGGTTAAGAAAGTAGTTACATACTGACTATTGATGTTGAAGTCAACAGCTAGGTAAGATGGTTGAGGCTGAAGACTTGAACCAGAAGAGTGAAAGTTGGTAGAACATCTTGTAGGGGTGTTAAGTTAGTGAGAGAATGTTGTTTTGGATATGCGTCCTATGCGCGAGGTATGGAGGATTCGTAGACGGATAAGGTATGTAGCACGAACGAAGCGAGTGTGTAGATTTTATCGTTCAGTGAGGGATTGCGCCCTGCTTATGTAAGGATTCGGATCGTAAAGAGTTAGCAAGAACGTTGGTGCTTGAGCTATTTGGGGATTCGTGAGTTGTTGAGCTAGAGTTGGTAAAGGACACAGTAGCGAGATAAACTCGATTTTTATGCAGGAGATTATGAAGGCAAGTTTGGATTGTGTGAATGACCGTGAGAGATCTGGTTTGTAGTGTGATGTTATGGGCAAAGAGTGTACGGATGTGTAGTGATAGTAATTGTCAAGCTAAAGATGCCAGCTAGTGTCGTAGTGATGTGATGTTAGAGAGAGATGAAGCATCATATAGAAGCCTTCTTGGGGGTTTCGGATGAGGGGTACGATTTGTTAACCAGATTGTTGGAGCACGTAGGGTGTAAGATGACGTTGTGATATGATTACGTTCGGGATAGAATGACGGAGTGGTGGTGGATAGTTACCCAAATAAGAAACCAATTGTTTTTTAGGTATGAGTCGCTAAGTAAGTGTATTTTGAAATCAGTGGAAGTTTAAAGAAGATGATAGATGAGTTAGTCGAAAATGTGTGATAGTAGATGCTAAGTCTTTACAGAACGTGAAATGTTTCTTATGTATGGAAGAATGATCCTAGAAGGAAGTAGTGGAGATGTGGCTATATGGTAAGGAGAAAGTATCTTCAGCATGTAGAATGTCAGAAGAGAGGGACAAGTAAGGTTTTGTGAGCGGTGCCCCACGCTAACGTGGGCAGGTGAAGACCGTACGTCGGAATAAGTGAGTAGGATGGAAGTAATAAGCTTGACAGTAACACCGAGAGGTGGAGTAGTGTGTGTACATCACCATCGATAAGTGTGCGAACTTTTGGAAAGAGTATTGAGGAAGGGAATTGTGTATGATTTTGTGCAGGAAAGAAGTGGATAAGACAACCGAATGAGTTAAGTTAGTGACTTTGTGAGAATGTTTAAACAAATTGGTCGTGCGGTGATTAAGCTAGCGAGAGTAGTATGGTGTGACCATGGTTACTCCTTCCAGTTTAGTGAGGATAACCGGAGTTATGTTTGATATGACTGAACGAACGTGGCAATCAGCGAGGAATTGATGTGTTTCAGGATAAGTTTAAATTCGAGTAGGTGAACACTTCAACGATGGGTTTGGAGGTTCCTACCCTTAGTTACGTATAAGTATGGAGTGGTAAAGTGGTGAGGATGTGAGAGATGGTTGAAGAACTGTGGTCGAGGTGGTCCGAGAAAGGGAAATGTTATCTGCCTAGACGATTGTCGGGATGTACAGGGTTGGCCTTGTGCCAAGCTGTCAGGTGAGTGATTGTTTCTTGGTAAGAGGATCTCGTGTTGTAGCAGGGGGATTCTGCCAAGTTCCTCCTTAAAGGAAGTAAAGATGCATGAGAAGCCTTATTTAATCCTCTATTGTCAAGATCAATCGAGTAGGAACAGTAGCCTACGAATTAGAGTACCGTAAGAACTGAAGGAAACGCACCCAATGTTCCATGTTTCGAATTTAATGAGGTGGTTGACGGAGTCAGAAGTGGCATTACTCTGGGGAAGTGTCAGTTTTGGTGAAGGCAAGTTACCCGCATCTTTTCCAATGAGGAATTCCGGGGACGAAATTCTTTTAAGGGGGGAGTGTTGTAACAACCCGAATTTCTAATATGTATTGGAAGTTTAGTGGCTAATGTCTAAGAATTTAAAGTTAAGTTAAGGGGCCTTTGTGCAATTTGTGGGAAGTATAAAATGGTCCAAATCCCTAGGGCATCAACCATTAATCAGTATTGTTCTCTTGTTTGGGGTGTTTGGCGGCTAGAAGGAGAGAAAGGAAGAGAAGAAGAGCAATTGGAGAAATCATAATTTTAGAAGAGAATCAGTAAAGGTAATCTCATCCAAACCTTCTCCTTGCTATTTTAATGTATCCCTTCTGTTTAGTCTAAGGATTTGGGGCGAGAAAACATTATTAATCCATGTGTTCTTCACCTAATTGTCTTTAAAAGAGTATTTTGGATTTTTGTTGTAATGTTTCGATTTTACGGATTAAAATGGATTAGGTGGATGTTTTATGATTAGGGAATGAAACCAGATGTTTATCTAAGCAAACCAGTGTTTAAGAAATCGGATTTTACCACTTTTGAAAGTGAGTTTTTCGTCCAGTCTGTAGTTTCCGGACGTCGCCCCGTCCGGACAGTGGTGGTTTCCGGGTAATGTTCATAGTGTCCGGAAAATCATCCGGATATTTGTGTCCAGAAAGGTCAAGGTGTCCGAAAAGTTGGTGAGTACCCGGAAAGTTCAGTAGCATCGGACAGTCTAATCTGATGCCTTTCTAATATCCTTAGGTGTCTGGTTCGTTTGGCTCGAAGGTATAGCAAGAGTACGTTCAACGCTAGTATCAGGTGAGTTCCCTAAACCCTTTTTACGACGTAAGATGTTAAATGCTTTTAACTGATTATGGTTCTTTATGAGCATGAAATGTTTACAAACTGATGTGCATATTTCCCATGAAAATACTTATTTTATCTAAAAGAATATTTGGCATGATGAAATGAGAATTATGATTTACAAAGATTCTAAGTAGCATGTTTTATGAAATGAATGAGTGTGCTATGTGGAGTCGGTCTGCACTGTGGGATCAGAGAGCCTCGGGATCCGATGATTCCTTGGTACTGCACGGTGCAGTACCATGTTTGATGATATATGAAGACTTACGATGAATTTTTATAAATGATTTCATATTGTTTATACATGTTGTTTTCGTAGTGAATTCACTAGACCTTTTGGTCTAACACTCGCTTTTCAAAACTAAACCATTTTCAGGTAAGCAAGTAGTAAGAGGCTCAAGTAAGTGAGCAAGAGCAAGATAGAGTACAGATGCAGCTAGAGACAGTGTAAGTGCCACCCGTAGAAGCTAGAATATTCTCAGTTGTGTATAGGTTGTTTCCGCCAACCTTAGTTTGTGATGGATGTAAAGAAAATTTTGGGACCCCATTTTGTAAATGTTATGATTTAATGCTATTTATGTCTTGTTGTATAATTGGGATGTTACAAAAAAATTCAACATTGCGTTTGCTTTTAGTCTATCTTATGGAAATCACTTATGTTTACCAACCATGGCTTAGCAATGCCTATTAGTTATGTCTAATATTTCTTATGCTCCATATAGAGTAAAAGGACCGTTTACCAAACGTTTACTCGAGTCAGCGTTTAGCAATTCATATTATCTTACGGATGAGTAGGGGTTGTATGACAAGGATCAAGAATTTTACAGCTAAGAGCTAAGGCAAGGACCAAGAGTCTTACACGATAAGTGATGTCGAAGGCTCTTACTACGGTAAGCGCTTAGTGGGAAAAATATTGCATACGGTACCGTTTGGTGGACTACAATCTTACTCAGTAAGTAAGTGATAGTGTTGAACTTTATCGATAAACACTTACCCGGAAAAGTGTTTGATTAACGGTCCCTAAATAAAGCATGGTATTTTTTAAATATTATTTTATATATTTACATATAACTCGTTTCAATATATTGATAAAGGTGAGATCCCTTTTGTTTCAATATAGTATTTTAGGTATTTTTAATTAGTTAAAATATTTTATTAAATTATATATCATGTAAAAACATAATATTTTTAAGATGTAAAATATTAATATTTTCTATATCAAATTTTTGGAGTGTTTTTATGTTCACCGTTGTACATGTGAGAATCAAATCAATTCATGCATTTCATAAAAAGTAAATATTGATATTGATGTATTTAAGGATAAAATTAGTAAATAGGAATGCATTTATCAATAAAACTAAACGGCATTTGGCCTAGCGGTATTGGTGCCCCTCACCTTCTAAAATGTATTTAATGAGTTGGTTGACTGAGTCAGAAGTGGCATTACTCTGGGGAAGTGTCAGTTTTGGTGAAGGCAAGTTACCCGCATCTTTTCCAATGAGGAATTCCGGGGACGGAATTCTTTTAAGGGGGGAGTGTTGTAACAACCCGAATTTCTAATATGTATTGGAAGTTTAGTGGCTAAAGTCTAAGAATTTAAAGTTAAGTTAAGGGGTCTTTGTGCAATTTGTGGGAAGTATAAAATGGTCCAAATCCCTAGGGCATCAACCATTAATCAGTATTGTTCTCTTGTTTGGGGTGTTTGGCGGCTAGAAGGGGAGAAAGGAAGAGAAGAAGAGCAATTGGAGAAATCAGAATTTTAGAAGAGAATCAGTAAAGGTAATCTCATCCAAACCTTCTCCTTGCTATTTTAATGTATCTCTTCTGTTTAGTCTAAGGATTTGGGGTGAGAAAACATTATGAATCTAATATTTTTCTCTTGATAAAGGTGAGATCCCTTTTGTTTCAATATAGTATTTTAGGTATTTTTAATTAGTTGAAATATTTTATTAAATTATATATCATGTAAAAACATAATATTTTTTAAGATGTAAAATATTAATATTTTCTATATCAATTTTTTGCAGTGTTTTTATGTTCACCGTTGTAGATGTGAGAATCAAATCAATTCATGCATTTCATAAAAAGTAAATATTGATATTGATGTATTTAAGGATAAAATTAGTAAATAGGAATGTATTTATCAATAAAATTAAAGGGCATTTGGTCTAGCGGTATTGGTGTAAAGCCCGTGTTCCGTTATGGAATTTTTCTTTGGTTTATTTATTGTTCAATAATTTTTTTCTCTTAACGAATGTTTTAACGGGAGTTAACGAGAATAACCTTAAATGTAATTTATCGCAAAACCGTATTTTGTTTGCAAGGGCTTAGTAGTGCAAGGGCTAAAGTTGTTAATTGGGTAAAGTAGTGTATAGGGGTCGGCCCATGCAAATTCATGACCGAGCCCCATTTCGTTTTTTTTGGGTTTCATGGTAAGCAACGAGAAAGATGAAAGAGTTAGCAAACAACCAAAAACCCTACTCTTTTTCTTTGGCTCACGGCTGCAAACTCCTCCCTCACGTACCTCTCGATCAAAACCCTTTTCCCCTCCCCTTGGTGGTGTTCGGCCGGACGTGAAAGAAGAGAGAGAGCCGAGAGTGAGAGAGAGAAAACCGAGAGTGTGAGAGGCGCGAAGAGAGAGGGAGTTCGCCGGAGAAGAGAGAGTAACGCCGGAGAGAGAGTGCGACGCCGCTGCTTTGCTGCCTGAAAAGAGGAGGAAGAAGGGTTCGTCGAAGTAGGTTCGTTTCTCTTTTCGTTGTGTTATCGTTTGCAAATCTTTTGCCGTGAACCGCCACCACCACCGCCGCAGCCACGGCTGCCGGCGGTGGGGCCGCCGCTGCACGCCGCCGTGGTGGCGGCAGAGGGGTGGGTGCAGGTGCGTGCAAGAGGTGAGTGTGTGTGCGGGGGTGTGGTTGCGGGTGAGTCGGGATGGGCGATGTTGGGAGGTTCCGCCGGAAGGTGTTACCGTAACCACCGTCGACGCCGCCAACCACCACCACCGCCGGAGGCGGCAGTGGGCAGTGCACGGCTGTCGACCAGCCTTGTATGACCTTTCCAGTAAGTTTTTAGGCTTTCCGGGTCTGTTGGGATTAAGCCATGTCTTATTGGATTAGTAATCAATATTTGTCATTTCATGTGAAATTCAGAGTTTCTGCCACTGTTTTGTGAAAGCCATAACTTTTTCTAGGAATATCGTTTTGGGGTGAAATCAGTGCCAAAATCTCCCATTCTGAGTCTAGTAAGTTTCATATGTTTTACGGAAAAACCAGTTCGGACCATAGCTAGTGGAAAATTGCTGTTTTGTACTGAAAGGTCCTGTTTTTCACCGTGCTGCAAGTCGGTTTTGTAAAATCCATAGTAAATTGTAGAAAAATCGTTAGAGCGCGTGCGATATGTCCCTGGAACCCTAAGACATGGGACTTTGTGATTATGGAAAAATATTTCTGGATTTATCAGTTTATAAGGGGTTAAACAGGTCCCGAACAGACCTGTGTGTTGAGAGTAAAAAACTGGAAAATGTATTTTATAATTTAGTAGTCGTGGCTTTGGGTTGGGGCGTCACTTTGACATTTGTTAAGACTTATTTAGGTGGAAAAAGGTGAGCTGGTGTTGGCCGGTTCGTGTTGCTGTTGAGGACATAAGCTTTGCTTTGGAGGTGAGTTCTCTCACTAAATAGGATGGGAATTATATTTGTGTTACTATAGCTCGAGTGTGATAGTTATGATTGTTTGCTGATATTATTGTGTTATGGGGTATATATAATTGTGTATATATATTGAACTGTTATTGAAGTACTTCTTGACGGTCGTTCCAAGGAGTATAAGGCTTATTGTTAATGGTGATATATTTTCTTGATGGTTGTTCCAAGAAGTATATATGTGTTTGTATAATGAGTTGCGATTATATCTTCTTGATGGTCGTTCCAAGAAGTATAAGGCTTATTATTAAGTGTGATATATTTCTTGATGGTTGTTCCAAGAAGTATATGTGTTTGTATAATGAGTTGCGATTATATCTTCTTGATGGTCGTTCCAAGAAGTATAAAGCTTATTATTAAGTGTGATATATTTCTTGATGGTTGTTCCAAGAAGTATATGTGTTTGTATAATGAGTTGCGATTATATCTTCTTGATGGTCGTTCCAAGAAGTATAAGGCTTATTATTAAGTGTGATATATTTCTTGATGGTTGTTCCAAGAAGTATATGTGTTTGTATAATGAGTTGCGATTATATCTTCTTGATGGTCGTTCCAAGAAGTATAAGGCTTATTATTAATCGTGATATATTTTCTTGATGGATGTTCCAAGAAATATATGTGCTGGTATGTTTAAGGGTGATGCTGATATAATTGCGATCCTATTTATGGTTTGAATTCACTAAGCTTCGTGCTTACCCCTTCCCAATATCTTATGATTTCAGGTGCAAGTAGCAGTCGGGCATGACGGTACACACGGGCGCAAGGCGAAGACTGTTTAAGTTAAATTTTTATTAAATGGGGATTTATCTATATAACTTTTCCGCTGCTTAAACTTCGTTTGACGGTTTAAACCAACGACGTTTATTTTTATTGTAATAGGATTTGTTAACTTGTGGTTTGATTATAGTGAAATGCATTATTTTTGAAAATTTAAAATTCCTTGTAATTTTTGGGACGTTACAATTGGAGCCTCTCACCTTCTAAGAGGTCAGGGGTTCAAACCTCACGAAAGGTGAGGAGTGTGTGTGAGTTTATTTGTTGCATTTGCCATATATAAATATTATATACTTCAAAAAAATGTATTTATCAATAAATAGAATACATTTTATTTATCCCTTTTAAAATGATAAGTGGATCGACAAGTTAAATGTGATTTCAATGTGGCAGGTGGTGAATTATCTGCAATTGCGACATCTCAAGAGATGTATGTTTGCTTTCACCTTTGAAGATGCATGTAAGTAAGAATACCCAATTATTTTCTAAAACAATGTGGGGCCGTTATTCATATTATGTATTTATATGTACGGGTACATAGCTAGTAATGCTTATTTATTTTCTCAAGTTTTATCGTCGGATAATAATCGTCTATTACCATTTTAAAAAATGTTACAATTAAGAAGTCTGTGTATTTCGTAGACACAACAAACAAGTTATTTCACATGTATATTATAAATGAATATCAACTTGTAGATGCACCAAATTGATGTTTACACTTAATTGGAATATTTGTTTGCAAAGGAATTACGACTTTCTTATTATGACTATCAGACTCGAACCATCATATCCATTACCCGTAAAACTTAATTGACAATCACAGTTTTTTTTCGTATAGATATTGGAAGTGTTAAGTACGTGTACCAGTGTAAAAATGCATTTACACCCAAGTTTGTATAATACATATATCCCCAATTATTAAGATTGTATTTCAAACCTTGTGTTGTTAGAGCTAGGGCTGCATATGAGTTGGGTTGGTTCGAAAGCATTTAAAAACTTAACCCAATGTTTGCGGTTTGAAAATTCTCAACCCAGTCCAACCTAAACCATGCAGTTGGTCGAGTTGATGAGATTGAAACTTTGGTACATCATTTGACAATCTAACTAAGGGTCTGTTTGTTTGTGGTTTAATGGGTTGTGTGGGAGATATGGCTAATTCGCACAGCCATATCCGGGTTTTCGAAAGCGGTTGAATCGGTCAGATAGTGGCTGATTCGGTCAGCTAGATTATGGAGGTCCTTTCGGCTCAGCCAATGTTATTCCCCATCTGCCCTTCTCCAAACAAACCCCATTAAAAAAAAACTTTATTGGATACAAACCATGGTCGCTCTCTCCAACCCCCTCCGAACTACTGTTGCTTCTGGCGAGCTGCTTCCGACAAGCTGCTCTTCCTCACAGGTATGATTTCTCACATCCATTTTTGTGAAGAATCACTATTCTCTATGTTTCTCCATTAATTGCTTTTCATTTATGAATCGATTTCGTGTTTCTCCATGGATTGCTCTCCATTTATGTCTCTGATTTCGTGTTTTTCTCCATCGATCAAACTAGCTAGCAACAGATCAAATCGATCAAAAGGGAGGTTTGGAGAAGCAATATGGATCATCAAACACACCCTAGATAACAGAAGTAATTTAGGAAAGAAACCAAAAAATAAAATTAGGTTGGGTTAGGTTTAAATGACTCTAATTCAATTACAACCCAATAGATGCGGTTTGACCTAATTTTCTATCAACTATGTATTGATTTATTTAGGCTATGTTTGGCAAACTAGCTGATAAGCTAGTTGTTGACTCATAAGCTAGGTGGTAGCTGATAAACTAGCTGATGAAGAAATCACATTTGGCAAAAACTAGCTTATAACATGCAAAATGACCGAAAATGACATCATTAAAAAGTTATCAATTACAATATTTAATTATATAATTAAAACAAGTTTATAGCAATATAATCTGTTAATTAATACAACCAATGTAATAAAGAAAAATTAAATAATATAACATGTTAATTAAAAAAATTTAAAATTTCTTATAACATAAATACTATAAATTTAAAATTTGTTAAAACAAGTTTTGAAAAATATATATTAACTTATGATTTTAAATAACCGTTACATAAAAAATAATCAAATAATAATTAAAACGATAATAGTAATTAATAATTAAATATATTGATTAATATTAAAAAAATATATAAAAATAATTTATATGATTAATAGTAACTCTAAATAATCAATATATATATATATATATAAAGCAAAATGTAAAAGAGAGGAATAAGAAGAAGCCTTCAATGAGGCTTTAGAATTTTCTTAGATTTTTGGTTTTTTTTATAAAAATTGTTGCATTAATTGAGTAGAACCTTTCATTATCTTTTGTATACTTTGGTTTTGTATTATTTTGGTATACTTTGTTTTATTATTTTTTTGTTTAAGCTAACAATCAATATATATCCCAAAACACAACATGACATACATATCATTAAATCATAACATTTACAAATCTGGGTCCCGAAATCTCATTACAACAATCTAAAACTTAGGTTGGCGGAAACAACCTATACACAACTGAGAATAATCTAGCTTCTACGAGAGGCACTTGCACTGTCTCTAGCTGCATCTGTACTCTATCTTGCTCTTGCTCTTGCTCATTTACCTGAGTCTCCTACTATTTGCTTACCTGAAAAGGTTTAGTTTTGAAAAGCGAGAGTTAGACCATGAGGTCTAGTGAGTCCCCTCCATAAACAGCGTACATCAACATTATAAAATCATTTTATTTAAAACAGTTCACATTCTTTATACAATCATCATTAAAGGTTCAACACAGGGTTCAAGGATCTTATAAGCTCCCTCGATCGGGGCCTAACGGACACCCTCTCGGCTACACTGGAGTCCAAGTGGACCCCCCTTCTATCCGAGAAGGAAGGAAACAAATTCCAACCTACAAGTTGTCTACATATGCCTAAAGAATTATCGAATCCCAAGGTACCATGATCCCACTATGTAAACCGACCTCACATAACATACACATAGCATAACGTAAATCACAAGCGTGAAATCATTGCACATCATTTCATATTGCTAAAAGCCATCCTTTAAAATAAAATGTACATTCATGGAGAACATGCGTGACAGTTGTAAAACAGTTCATACTCGTAAACGAACCATAATCGGAAAAACATTCCACGTTCATTTAAGTGAAAATCATGTAAAATAACATGGCATTTCTACATAATATTTTTCTTTGGAAAACACGTAAAATTACGTATTTTAGTTAGAAATACTCACCTGATGCTTATAAGATCTTTTCTTACTTTACGATCAAATTACCTGAGAAATAGATGAGATATAAACTACTCAGATGCCTAAACCAACAGTCCAGACACCATCCGGATTCGACTTACCGGATACCTGCTACTTTCCGGACAACCACACTTACCGGACAACTATACTTACCGGACAATTACACTTACCGGACAACTCTTACTTACTGGACAACTATACTTACCGGACAATTCTTCCCATCCGGATAGCCTTCTTATCCGGACAGTCACCTCATCCGGAAACCTTCAAATGGGTCATCGTGTCCGGACACCCACAGGGCTTTCCGGACGCCGACTCAGAACCCTTTTTAGGACCGAAAATCACTGATAAACTCAGATTCCAATGAATCTTAGATTAACAACATTATTCTGATTGCTAAGCTCAATTAGTACTGAAATCTTAGCTGCCAAAAACGCATTAGAGACATCTAATTTCTTCCATAAAGCTTCAAACTCAACTTTTAACTAAAAACCTTCAAACCAACCCAACAATCTAGCTGAACATCTAAAACAAGAAATGGAGCTTGGGATTACCTGTTAGAATCACTTGTAGAATCGAATTCCAGATCCACATCCTCTTCCAATTTTGTTGATTGATGATTCCTTCTCTTCAATTTTGTTCTTGAGACCTCAAAACCCTTCTTTCTCTTCTCTCTAATTCCTTCCAGCCGCCAACCACCACCAAATGATTGGAAAACTAGGGTTTTGAGCCCTATTTATATCTTTCACAAATTGCACAAAGGCCCCTTAACATAACTTTAAATTCTTAGACTTTAGCCACTAAACTTTCAATACATACTAGAAATTCGGGTTATTACAACACTCCCCCCTTAAAAGAATTCCGTCCTCAGAATTCCTTATTGGGAAAAGATGCGGGTATCTTGCCCACACCAAAACTGACACTTCTCCAAAGTAAAGCCACATTCTGACTCAGTCAACCATCTCACTAAATTTGGAACATGGAACATTGGGTGCATTCCCTTCAGTTCTTACGGTACTCTAACTCGTAGGCTACTGCTCCTACTCGATCGATCTTGACAACCGTAGATTAACTAAGGCTTCTCATGCATCTATACTTCCTTTAAGAAGGAACTTAGCTGAATCCCCCGCTACAACACAAGGCCAACCCTGTACATCCCGACCACTCACAACCCAGAGTTCTTTTATCGTAATACAAGCAATTCTAGATTACTTCTCCCAACCAACAATCGTCTATGCAGATAACATTTTCCCTTTTTCTCGGACCAACCCAAACACCGTTCGTCAACCATCTCTCATATCCTCACTGTAACGACCAGGACCAAAACGGATTAAGTTTAATGTGTTGTGGACAAGTGTAATAAAAGCGGAAGTTGAGGGGCTAGTTGGTAATTATGAGATGAAGTTTATAAGGGCACAAAACCCTAGGTGAACATTCCATTTTCCTAATTGCTGAATGTGTGACGGCTGATTTCTAGAGAGGAAGAGAGGAGAAAAGAGTTTTGGTAAAGGTTTTGTGCATTTGATCGAGAAGCATCAAGCATTGAAATTGGAAGAAGGATTCAAGATTTGGATTTCGTTCTGCAATCAATCAAACTAGGTAATTTCGAAGTCCAGATTCTTACATTGTTGTTAGGATTTGATTGTTGGGTTTTAGAGAGTTTTCTTAAAAATGGTAAAGATACCTAGAGAGGAGGATTTAAGCACTTTAATCATGTTTGAGTAGCGAAGAATAGTAAGAAATGGACTTAATATGTTTACTGAATCATTCGTTGTCTTATTGTTTCGATTTTGGGTCGATTAGCGAGATTTCAGTCTCCTTTCTCGCCACAGCGCCGTACCCGGAAAAGTCCATAGGATGAAGGTTACCGGGTGAGTATCCGGTAAATGTTAGTAGTGTCCGGACGTTTTAGTCCCCGAATAGTTGTCCGGTAAACCTTTATGTCCGGAGAGTTTTGTATCCGGTAATCTTAACGTGTCCGGTTAGTAGAGTCATCCGGAAATGAGTTGTTGTCCGGAAACTAGGCGGTATCCGGAAAATTTGGGTTTACCCGGTAATCTGTCCGGGAAAGTTGTGTGTCAGGTGAGAAGTGTCCGGATAGTTCTAGCCAGCTTATAATTATCTCCCTTCGTTCAGGTAGACAGTTTGGAAGTAAAGAGCAGGGTAGGGAAAAGCAAGCAAACGTATCAGGTGAGTTTTCTAAACTAAAACGTGTGGCTTTTAATAGGTTTTGCTAAAGCGAATATATGATGAGAAATGCCATGCTTTATGCTTATGCTTTAATTGCATGAATGATGTTTGAAAATTACGTGGAATGTATGCATACATTGTTTTGATGTAAATTGACTAAGTCGGGGGGGTTGGCCCGCCAGCTCGTGCCGAAAGGGTGTTCCCGTTTATGCCAAGGGAAGTGGCCCTGTAAGGCAGCATGAGACTGACTCGTTGTCACCTTAGGGTAACTTCAGGGTGTCAATTTATAAGGGGCGGATCTATATCCGAAAGCGAACTTATCTGAACAGTCTTATGAAAGTTTTATGCTGAAAATGATAAATTGTTTTAAATGCTTTGATAACTGTTAGGAGGGACTCACTAGACCTTATGGTCTAACCCTCGCATTTTCAAACTAAAACCTTTTCAGGAAAGCAGGTGATGAAAGGCTCTAGCAAGTGAGCAAGGAGCTAGCGAGGCAGTTTGATAGTATAGCGACACTATAGTATAGTTTAGTTTATTTCTCAGTTGTGTAGGTTGTTTCCGCCAACCACTTTTGTTTTTAATGTAAGGGAATTTTGGGTCCCGATTCTGGGATACTCTATGTTATATGACCTTGCGTGTTTTATTATGAGAAATGAAATGTTTTAAAATGTTGGGTTGTTATAGTTGGTATCAGAGCCATAGTTTAAGGGATTTAGGTGACCGGACGGGCCTAAACTTAAACTTGGGAGTAGAAATCACAACTGAGAATCAGGAAAGGCGTTAGGAGGGCACTATTGTAGATACAGGAAATGCGTTAGGAGGACACTATTATAGAGATAGGACTAATAGGGTACTGAGGACTGTCATGGAAGGTAAGTTTGAGATTCCACCTGGCCAGTGTAATTGCAAACTTACAGGTACATGTATGTGCTTAATCTGCCTTATTATTCCGAAGTGGTAGTCAGAAGCTAGTGTTTATGTCGTGTTCCAGTACTTTAGAATGTTAGCAAGATCCCTGAGGGATAGACTGAGACCCCTTGTCGGGGAAGTTTTATGAGAAGTCATAGTGATGTGATGCACGTATACATCGTAGAGAAGAAATGTTGTATGAAGTATTACGAGTCGTCTAGAGGTAGCTCTTCGTGGATTCGGAGAGGAGGAATGCTTGAGTTTGAGTAAGACTCCTATTTCGGGAGAGTCCCAATTCTAGAAATCATGGGATAGATCAGTCAGGATGGTAAGGAAAGACAGTGTCAAAACCTTGAAGGTATCAATGGAGCCCAGGGTTCTTGGTCGAGTTTTCCATTAGCGGGATAAATGAAATAAGTGAAATGAAACCATGTAGCAGTGGAAGGTGAGATAGTTGATCAAAACGAAATAGTATGAAATGGTTGAGTAAGTGGACCGTTGAATGTATGTATAGCAAGTCGTTGCAAGGCCGAGAGGGCGACCACTGGTCGAAAGTAGAGTGTCAATGATAAGTTGCGTGAGTAAAGCGATTGACCTTGTTTGAGTGAGTAGCCTTCAATTGCAAGTATAGTTTCATGCATTGAGATCGTATATGTGTGCATGAAATTTTTCATAAGAAAAATAAACGTGTAAATATCAAATTTGATCGGATATGAGTCGGCGTGTGCAAGCGTAGGTCTAAAGAAAAATACAAATCCATTTACATCGTACAATGAAGTCTTGAGGTTTACGAATTGCAAAATATTCCACTCTTTTCATGATAAGCCAAGAAAACGTTTGAATGCACAACTTTTATAACCAAAATGAGTATTGACATGTCGAAGTTATATAAATGAGTGTGAGGACCGACTGGTTTACTTCGTGTCGGTAATTTTTCTTTCAAAATTTTGTCGTATGGGAAGATTTTCATCCAATATTTATTTCTGTCGTAACAACGTATTTTTGGTTGAGTATTATTAAGTTTTACGGAAAGATTGCATGCAAATGATCCTCAAAGATCGTTGTGCAGGGCATTGGAGTTATGAGAATGTTGGGGTCGTGTGTACCCAAGTTATTTTCAAGTGTTGTTTCTTTAAAATGATCAAAAGTGTGAAATGATTCAGTTATCGCGTTGTCAGGCATGAAGGCTATGAACTCAATAGGTCGTAGAGTATTACATTTTAAGCTAAGGGAGAACTCCTAGAGTGGAGAGGTGTTGGACAAATCAGGGGAGAATGTTTGTAGCTTTGGTATTTTGTGTTCAAGAGAAGAGGTGAGCAGTAGAAGAGTCGGAAGTGGACTTTAGTGTCGGTTGTATGAGGGCCTGTACCCTTGATAGATGACCGGAAATACCGTTGCTGAAGGGCGGTGTGTCCGGAGGAAAGACTAGAAGTCGTCAAGGTGTTGGTATTAACAAATCGTTATGAGTAGTGTGGCGAAGTAGGAATGAAATATCCTCGATGTCGAATGAGAGTTTTAAGGTGAACTTTTATTATTAACGTTACACGAGTGAGTTCGAAATGAGGACGACGGGATGTAAATTTGATTATGATATGTTGGAAGGATTAGATTCAGTAAGGGGACCTTGTTGAAGAATAGGTTAAGGAAGTATCAACAGGTCAGCTATGGACGTTAAAGTCGGCAGTTGTGTAAGGTGTTTGAGACCGAAGACTTGAATCAGAAGGTTGAAAGTGAAGGACCACTTGGTAGGGGTATTAAGATAGTGAAAGGCTGTTGTTTTAGATAAGCGTTTTACTTACGAGATGGATGGTTCGTAAAGAATGAAGTATTTAGCACAAAGAAGTGAGGGTATAGATTATGTCGATCTGTGTGGAAATGTGCCATGTCGATGTAATGGCTTGGTATTGAAACGAGCTAGCAAGAAACGAGTATGTTAGAATTAATCAGGAATTCGGGTGTTGTGGTTCAACTAGAGCTGGGGAGAGACAACGTAGCGAGATAGACTCGGTTATTTATGCGTGAGGTCTTGAAGATAAGTTTGAGTTGTGTATGAATGGCCATGAGAGTTTTGGTCTGCAGTGTGATGTTATGGGTGAGGAAGGTACAGTTATGTAGTGGCAATAATTGCCAAGTTAAATGTGCCAGCTAGCGTCGTAGTGAAGTGATGTTAGAGAAAGAGAAAGCATCAGAGGGAAGCCTTTTTGGGGGTTTCGGATGAGGCGTTCGAGTGTTAACCAGGTTGTTGGAGCACGTAGGGTGTAAGTTGACGTGGTGATATGATTATGTTCGGGATAGCATCACGCAGTGGTGGTGGGTAGTTACCCAAAGGAGGAACCAAGTGTTTTTAGTTGTAAGAGCCGCTAAGTAAGCATATTTTGGGATCATTGGAAGTGTAAAGAAGATGATGGATGTATTAGTCAAAATGTGGTGGAATAGATGTGAAATCCTTAAAGAATGTGAGTTGTTGCTTATGTGTGAACGAATTGTCTGAGAAAGTGAAAGTTGGAGTTTAAAGAATGTATGGTGACGTCGAACTCTGGTGTCAGTTCGAGGTGATTTAGTCGAAAGCCTTAAGTTAGAATTTTAGTGCAACCGATGGGTTATGTATAATAATGAGACAGCATTTGCAGCTTGAGAATTGTCGGAAGAGAGGGGCGAGTAATGTTGGTGGGCAGTGCTCCACGCTAACGTGGGGAGGTGAAGGCAGTATGTCGGAATAAGTAAGTAAATCGGAAGTAGTAAACTTGACAGTAATACCGATAGGCGCAGTGTTGTGTAGATTGTCCTTGATAAGTGTGCGAACTTTTGGAAAGAGTATTGAGGAAGGAAATTGTGTATGATTTGGTGCAGAAAAGAAGTGGATAAGACAACTGAATGAGTTAAGTTAGTGACTTTGGGAGAAACGTTCAAACGAACCGATCGTTCAGTGTAAGCTATTGAGAATAGTAGAGTGTGATCGTGGTTACCCCTCCTAGTTGAGTGGGAGTAACCGAAGTTATGTTATATGATTGAACGCTTGTGGCTAAGCAGCGAGAAATTGATGAGCCTTCAGGATAAGTGCAATTCGGATAGGTGAGTACTCCAATAACAAATTATAGAGGTTCCCTACTATTAGACACGTTAAGTGTGAAGTGATGAAGTGGTGAGAACGTACGAATTAGTTGTCGAGTTGTAGCCGATGTGATTCGGGAAAGGAGTATGATATGCTTAGACGAATGTCGGTTGGAGGAAGTAACCTAGAAATTTCAAGTATACCGAGGAGGGGACTCCTGGGGGTGAGCTTGTCGGGATGTACAAGGTTGGCCTTGTGCCAAGTTGTCAGAAGTGAGTTTTCCTGGTGGAAGATTCTCGCTGTTGTGGCGGGAATTTCCGCCAAGATCTTTCTCTTAAGGAAGTATAAATGTATGAGATACCTTATTTAGACGTGCTTAAAACTGTGAGTCCCGATGTGTGGATGGAGGCGAGCAATTGGAGGTGCGGTTGGCCTTGGTTTTATCAGGTAGTTTTAAGCGAGTATAGTGATCGAAGAGGGTACAAGTAAGTAGTGCAAGATGGCATGATATAGCAAGTGGTGTCTCGCCGAGGGCGGTTTCAAAGTATGGGGTGCGGTTATGTTTCCCATCTGAACGGTCTGAGGCAACCGAGTAGAACTGAGTGGTTGGATTGAAAAACATAAAGCTTTGAGCCTTGAAGTTTGAGAGATAGGTAAGGTGGACTAAGTCTGCGGATCCGTCGAAGCATGAAAGTTGAATAGATAGTGCGCGATCTTGAGGTACTCGATGTGAATTTGAGAAGAAATTCGTAGTATGATGCACGTCTCTTTTGTGGAGAGCCGATGTGAGAAGTGGGATGATAGCGACCTTGCAAAAGATGTAGGCGATGAGAAGTTGACCTTGTCATTAGTGAGCGAGTTAGAACAACAGCATACAAGTTAGACTGGTCAGAAGAATTAAAGAGTGTTCATCCGACATTTCATGTCTCGGACTTAAAGAAGTGTTTGTCAGAGGTCGCTGTGGCTGTTCCTTTGAGGGGACATCAGTATAGACGAGAGGTTGATGTACAAAGAGGAACCAATAGGGATTGTAGACAGTAAGGTCCGGGAGGACGAGAAATAAGGAAGTTTGTTTGGTTAAAGTTCAGTGGAAGTATCATAAAGGACGAGAGGCAACGTGGGAGGTAGAAGCTGGGATGAAGTCCAGATATCCTCATCTCTTTGAGAATGGAATTCCGGGGACGGAATTCTTTTAAGGGGGGAGTGTTGTAACGACCAGGACCAAAACGGATTAAGTTTAATGTGTTGTGGACAAGTGTAATAAAAGCGGAAGTTGAGGGGCTAGTTGGTAATTATGAGATGAAGTTTATAAGGGCACAAAACCCTAGGTGAACATTCCATTTTCCTAATTGCTGAATGTGTGACGGCTGATTTCTAGAGAGGAAGAGAGGAGAAAGAGTCTTGGTAAAGGTTTTGTGCATTTGATCGAGAGAAGCATCAAGCATTGAAATTGGAAGAAGGATTCAAGATTTGGATTTCGTTCTGCAATCAATCAAACCAGGTAATTTCGAAGTCCAGATTCTTACATTGTTGTTAGGATTTGATTGTTGGGTTTTAGAGAGTTTTCTTAAAAATGGTAAAGATACCTAGAGAGGAGGATTTAAGCACTTTAATCATGTTTGAGTAGCGAAGAATAGTAAGAAATGGACTTAATATGTTTACTGAATCATTCGTTGTCTTATTGTTTCGATTTTGGGTCGATTAGCGAGATTTCAGTCTCCTTTCTCGCCACAGCGCCGTACCCGGAAAAGTCCATAGGATGAAGGTTACCGGGTGAGTATCCGGTAAATGTTAGTAGTGTCCGGACGTTTTAGTCCCCGAATAGTTTTCCGGTAAACCTTTATGTCCAGAGAGTTTTGTATCCGGTAATCTTAACGTGACCGGTTAGTAGAGTCATCAGGAAATGAGTTGTTGTCCGGAAACTAGGCGGTATCCGGAAAATTTGGGTTTACCCGGTAATCTGTCCGGGAAAGTTGTGTGTCAGGTGAGAAGTGTCCGGATAGTTCTAGCCAGCTTATAATTATATCCCTTCGTTCAGGTAGACAGTTTGGAAGTAAAGAGCAGGGTAGGGAAAAGCAAGCAAACGTATCAGGTGAGTTTTCTAAACTAAAACGTGTGGCTTTTAATAGGTTTTGCTAAAGCGAATATATGATGAGAAATGCCATGCTTTATGCTTATGCTTTAATTGCATGAATGATGTTTGAAAATTACATGGAATGTATGCATACATTGTTTTGATGTAAATTGACTAAGTCGGGGGGGGGGGTGGCCCGCCAGCTCGTGCCGGGAGGGTGTTCCCGTTTATGCCAAGGGAAGTGGCCCTGTAAGGCAGCATGAGACTGACTCGTTGTCACCTTAGGGTGACTTCAGGGTGTCAATTTATAAGGGGCGGATCTATATCCGAAAGCGAACTTATCTGAACAGTCTTATGAAAGTTTTATGCTGAAAATGATAAATTGTTTTAAATGCTTTGATAACTGTTAGGAGGGACTCACTAGACCTTATGGTCTAACCCTCGCATTTTCAAACTAAAACCTTTTCAGGAAAGCAGGTGATGAAAGGCTCTAGCAAGTGAGCAAGGAGCTAGCGAGGCAGTTTGATAGTATAGTGACACTATAGTACAGTTTAGTTTATTTCTCAGTTGTGTAGGTTGTTTCCGCCAACCACTTTTGTTTTTAATGTAAGGGAATTTTGGGTCCCGATTCTGGGATACTCTATGTTATATGACCTTGCGTGTTTTATTATGAGAAATGAAATGTTTTAAAATGTTGGGTTGTTATACTCACCACTTCACCACTCCATACTTATACGTAACTAAGAGTAGGAACCTCCAAACCCCATTGTTGAAGTGTCCGCCTACTCGAATTAAACTTATCCTGAAACACAACCATTCCTCGCTGATTGCCACTTTCGTTCAGTCATATAAAACATAACTCCGGTTATCTTCACTCAACTGGGAGGAGTAACCATGGTCACACCATACTATTCTCATTAGTTTAATAATTGCACGACCAATTCGTTTATACATTTCTCACAAAGTCACTAACTTAACTCATTCAGTTGTCTTACACACTCCTTTCCTGCACAAAATCATACACAATTCCCTTCCTCAATACTCTTTCCAACATCTCGCACACTTATCACTGACAATCTACACAACACTGCACCTATCGGCATTACTGTCAAGTTTACTACTTCCAATTTACTCACTTATTCCGACATACTATCTTCGCCTCCCCACGTTAGCGTGGAGCACTGCCCACCAAACATTACTTGTCCCTCTCTCCCGACCTTTCCACATGCTGATATCACTTTCTCATTACTTACATAGCCAAACAGTTGCACCAAGATCCTAACTTAAGGCATTCAACCAACTCGTCTTGAAACGACATCAATGTTCGACGTCACTACACATTCTTTAATCTCTAACTTTTACTTTCTCATACAATTCTTTCACACATAAGCAACATCTCACATTCTTTAAGGATTTCACATCTATTCCACCACATTTTGACTAACACACCCATAATCTTCTTTAAACTTCCAATGATCCCAAAATATGCTTACTTAGCGACTCTTACAACTAAAAACACTTGGTTCCTCCTTTAGGTAACCACCCACCACCACTCCGTCATTTTATCCCGAACGTAATCATACCACAACGTCAACTTACACCCTACGTGCTCCAACAACCTGGTTAACAAATCGTACACCTCATCCAAAGCCCCCAAAAGGCTTCTATCTGATGCTTCCTCTCTCTCTAACATCACATCACCACGACACTAGCTGGCACATTTAGCTTAACAATTACTGTCACTACACATCCGTACACTCTTTGCCCATAACATCACACTGCAGACCAGATCTCTCATGATCATTCACACAATTCGAACTTGCCTTCGTATCCTCCCGTATACATAATCGAGTCTATCTCGCTACTTAGTCCTTTCCCAACTTGTTGAACTATAACTCACGAGTTCCCAATTAACTCAAACATAATCGTTCTTGCTGGCTCTTTACGATCTGAGCCCTTTCATAGACACGGCACATTCCTTACTGACTGATACAGTCTACACTCACTCCGTTTGTGCTACATACCTTATCCTTCTACGAACCCTCCATACCTCATAAATAGAACGCTTATTCAACAACATCGATCTCTCGCTAACTTATCACCCCCCACGAGGTGTTCTATCCACTTTCGATCTTCTGGTTCAAGCCTTCGGCCTTAACCATATTGCACGGTTGCCGACTTCAGCATCAATAGTCGTCCTGTAACTACTTTCTTAACCTATTCTTTAACATGGGTTCTCTTACGGAACCTAATCCTACCAACATATCATAATCTACCTCAAAATCCGTCGCCCTTATTTCAAAACTTACTCATGTAACATCCTTATTACAAGCTCACCTCAAAACTCATATCCCACACCGAGGGTTTTTCATTTATTCCTCACAACACTACTCATAACGAGTTGCTAAAATCAACACCTTGATGACTTCTAGTCCTTCCTCCGGACACCATCGTCCCTCGACAACTGTATTTCCAGTCACTGCACAAGGATACAGACCTTCACCCAACCGGTACCAAGGTCCACTTCCGATTCTACCACTGTTCACCTTTCCTCTTGAACACCAATACTAAAGCTACAACATTCTTTCCTGATTTGTCCGACACTTCTCCACTCTTGAAGTTCTTCCTTAGCTTAACATGTAATATCTTACGACCCAGTGAGTTCATAGCCTTCATGCATGACCACGCAGTAAATAAATCATTCCACCCATTTTATCTTTTTAAATAAACAACATTTGGAAACAACTTGGGTACACACGACCCCATTACTATTATAACTTCTATGCCCTGCACAACGATTCGAGAATCGCTTGCATGCATCTTCCCGTGGACCTTAATCTTACTCAATCCGAACGATGTTGTTACGACAGTGAGATATTGAATGAAAATCTTTTCATATGACACCATTTTGAAAGAAATTTCCGACACCAAGTAAACCAGTCGGTTCTCTCACTCATTTATATGATATCAATAGGTCAATATTCATTTTGGTTATAAAAGGTTTGCAGGTAAACGTTTTCTTGACCTTTTTGTAACAATTTAACTTATCATTAAAAGTGTGGAATACTTTGCAAATTGCTAAGCTCAAAATTTCGATGTGCGACGTATCTGAAATCGCTTTTTCTTTAAACATGCACTCGTACAGGCTGACTCATTTTTGATCAAAATTGACATTTACATGTTTCATTTAAATCGTGAAAATTTCATGTTACATAAAAGAACGCCATGCATGAGATTCTACTTGCAATTGAAGGCTACTCACTCTAACAAATTCAACCGCTTTACTCACGCAGCTTATCCTTGACACTTTACCTTCGACCAATGGTCGCCCTCTCGGTCATGCAATAACTTGCTGAACCCGCGTTCCACATCTCATTTACTCAACCATTTCATACTATTTTCGTTTTGATCAACTATCTCACTTTCTACTTTTACATGCTTTCATTTCACTATAGGTATCTTATTTCATTTACCATGCCAACGAAAAGCTCGATTAAGAATTCAGAGCTCCATTGACACTTTCAAGATTTCGACACCGTCCTTTCTTACCATCCCGACTGATCTATCCCATGATTTCTAGAACTGGGACTCTCCCGAAACAGGAGTCTTACTTAAACTCAAACATTCATCCCCTCTGAATTCACGAAGAGCTACCTCTAGACGACTCATAACACTCTATACAACATTTCTTCTCTATGATGTATACATACATCACATCATAAGTGACTTCTCATGAAACTTTCCCAACAAGGGGTCTCAGTCTACACCTCAGGGATCTTGCTGACATTCAAAAGTACTGGAATACGACTTAAACACTAGCTTCTGACTACCACTTCGGATTAATAAGGCAGGTTGAGCACATACATGTACCTGTAAGTTCGCAATTACACTGGCCAGGTGAAATCTCCAACTTACCTTACATGACAGTCCTCAGTACCCTATTAGTCCTATCTCTATAATAGTGTCCTCCTAACGCATTTCCTATATCTATAATAGTGCCCTCCTAACGCATTTCCTGATTCTCAGTTGTGATTTCTACTCCAAAGTTTAAGTTTAGGCCCGTCCGGTCACCTAAATCTCTTAAACAAAGGCTCTGATACCATTTGTAACATCCCAAAACACAACAGGACATACATATCATTAAATCATAACATTTACAAATCTGGGTCCCGAAATCTAATTACAACAATCTAAAACTTAGGTTGGCGGAAACAACTTATACACAACTGAGAATAATCTAGCTTCTACGAGAGGCACTTGCACTGTCACTAGCTGCATCTGTACTCTATCTTGCTCTTGCTCATTTACCTGAGCCTCCTACTATTTGCTTACCTGAAAAGGTTTTAGTTTTGAAAAGTGAGGGTTAGACCATGAGGTCTAGTGAGTCCCCTCCATAAACAGCGTACATCAACATTATAAAATCATTTTATTTAAAACAGTTCACATTCTTCATACAATCATCATTCAATGTTCAACACAGGGTTCAAGGATCGCATAAGCTCCCTCGATCGGGGCATAACGGACACCCTCTCGGCTACACCGGAGTCCAAGTGGACCCCCCCTTCTATCCGAGTAGGAAGGAAACAAATTCCAACCTACAAGCTGACTACATATGCCCAAGGAATTATCGAATCCCAAGGTACCCTGATCCCACTGTGTAAACCGACCTCACATAACATACACATAGCATAACGTAAATCACAAGCGTGAAATCATTGCACATCATTTCATATTGCTAAAAGCCATCCTTTAAAATAAAATGTACATTCATGGAGAACATGCGTGACAGTTGTAAAACAGTTCATACTCGTAAACGAACCATAATCGGAAAAACATTCCACTTTCATTTAAGTGAAAATCATGTAAAATAACATGGCATTTCTACATAATCATTTTCTTTGGAAAACACGTAAAATTACGTATTTTAGTTAGAAAAACTCAACTGATGCTTATAAGATCTTTTCTTACTTTACTTCTGGCTTACGATCAAATTACCTGAGAAATAGATGAGATATAAACTACTCAGATGCCTAAACCAACAGTCCAGACACCATCCGGATTCGACTTACCGGATACCTGCTACTTTCCGGGTACTACTTTCTAGACAACCACACTTACCGGACAACTATACTTACCGGACAATTCTTCCCATCCGGATAGCCTTCTTATCCGGGCAGTCACCTCATCCGGAAACCTTCAAATGGATCATCGTGTCCGGACACCCACAGGGCTTTCCGGACGCCGACTCAGAACCCTTTTTGGGACCGAAAATCACTAATAAACTCAGATTCCAATGAATCTTAGATTAGCAACAGTATTCTGATTGCTAAGCTCAATTAGTACTGAAATCTTAGCTGCCAGAAACGCATTAGAGACATCTAATTTCTTCCATAAAGCTTCAAACTCAACTTTTAACTAAAAACCTTCAAACCAACCCAACAATCTAGCTGAACATCTAAAACAAGAATTGGAGCGTGGGATTACTGATAACGCCACTTTTTGGCGTTATTTTCGGTTCTCAAACCAATGAGATTGGCTTGTGATTAAGCAAAAAGGCGGAATTTTATGTTTTATCGAGTGAAATGTGCAGGTAATCTAAAAGGTGGCAATCATCGAGAAAAGAAGCGGAAAAGAGCCCAAAACGAGTACAAAACGAAGCCAACGGAAGCCCGAGATCCAAGCCCAAGACCCGTGCCGACCCAGGACCCAGATCCGCGACCCAGAAACTGACCCACGCACCTCAGGAAACCACGCGGTTTACAAACCGCGGCCAAAACTGCGGGACCCTCTGTTTCGTTTTATAAACTTGGCGTTTTCCGGCTTTTAGGTCATCATTCACACACGACGACGGCCATCAGCTTAGGGGCGATTTTCAGAGCACTTTCACGTACTTTGGAGCCACGATAGAGGATCGATTGAGGAGACATTCATCACGCGAAGCGGATTAGAGCCGAGAGAAGGGAGCTCACCATTACATCTAACACGTTCACGATCACTATGTTTGCATACACTTTTTCATCCCCTTTTCTTATGTTTGAGTCCACCACCAACATGAACTAATCTTTAGATGTTAGGGGTTGGAATGAATTTGGTTTAAGCTTATGAACATGTGACTTGATACTTTTATCAGTTTCCCTATTTTAATGAAGCATGTGATTTAGTTTTTAATGCTTTTGTGAATTTGGCCAACTTACATCTGATTTGTTGTGAACAATTAAGTTCGAGAGAATTAATTGTTAGCTAGAACTAGAATTTGCATGCCTAAGGTGAGAAATTGGATAGAGATATACCAAGTAAGCCTTAGTCCCGTTGAAATCCTGCTTTTAATGCATTTTGAGTTTCATAGGTTGAGATCGAGAGATAAAACTTGTGCGTCCAAAATAAAACCCGTTGTTGATTGAGAAAGAACAACAGTGATTTTCGAGATTGGGTATTCATTAAGGGGATTAGCTGGTAATTGTCTTGAGTCAAGCGTTTGTATGTGAAAACCTTAGGATTTCCAACTCTCAACTGTTTTCTCTATCCGAAGTCTTTAAGTTGTCTACTGTCTTGTGTTTGATTTAATTACTTGCAATTGATTAGCTTAATACCACCAACTCAAAATTGCGACTGTTCAGTTAATAGATCTTATAGTCATTGTGATACTTAGTTCCTAGTTCCTTGTGTTCGATACTCGTACTTGTGTACTATTACTTGATTTCGACTCGTACACTTGCGGTAAGATTTAGGGGGGTGTAAACCCGCCTATCAAGTTTTTGGTGCCGTTGCCGGGGAACTAGTTGCAACTGATAGCACTACCATCTATAAGCGCTATTATATTGAACATTTTTTTAATTTTGTTATTTTATTTCATCACTTTCAGTTTTTGGATTGCTAATTCTGTGTAATTTCTGTTTCAGGTACTAATTGGTTTATGCCAAGGAAAACCCGAGGGGAAGGAATCGAACCGATCGATCCGGAAATTGAAAGAACCTCCCGTCAAATACGAAAAGCATCCAAAGCTCAAAGACAATTGAAGATGGGTGACGAAGCTCCTCCTGAGAGACGCCCTATGCGGTCGTTTGCCGATCCGAACGTGGTAGCCGCACGCATAGGCATCCAAGCGCCCACTACTGGGGCGAACTACTTTGAGATCAAACCAAGTACCATCGTGATGGTACAACAGAATCAGTTTGGGGGAGCGCCAACTGAAGATCCCCATGCACACCTTCGTGCATTTGAACGAATTTGCAACACGTTCAAGATCAATGGGGTGAACGAGGATGCCATCAAGCTAAGACTGTTCAGTTTTTCCCTCAAGGGTAGAGCTGAAATATGGATAGAGGGCCTACCATCGGATCAGATCACTACATGGGCAGGCCTGAAAGCTGCGTTCCTCCAGAAATTCTTCCCACCGGGAAGAACCGCTCAACTGATAGCCGACATTACCCACTTCGCTCAATGGGACCAAGAGACCCTATACGAGGCATGGGAGCGATATAAAGATATGTTGAAAAAGTGTCCACATCATGTGTTACACGGCTGGGTAATTATCCAAACGTTCTTTAGAGGACTTCACCCGCAGTTCAAGAATGACATCACTGCTGCAGCGGGTGGAGCTCTCATGAATAAGACATATGAAGAAGCAGTCGAGTTGATCGAGAACTTAGACGAGCATAGCTATGCCACTCCACGATCTTCTATCAAACGGGTAGCTAGTGTTCAAGAATCGGATGAGCTGAAGGCAATAAAAGCTCAATTAGCCGCTATCACAAACCACTTGAAGGGAAGTAGTCTGGAAGTGTTCCCCGCCCCTCAAGAACCTGAACAGGTTCAATTTTTGAAAAACCGGAACAACCAGCCGAGGAACGACCCTTTCTCGAATACCTACAATGAGGGGTGGAAGAAACACCCTAACTTTTCATGGAGTCAACCCGGCCAACAACAACAAGGTAATCATCCCAACTTTTCTAATTCTTCTAATGCTAACAATGTTTACCATCCTCCATGTTTCAACCAAAGGAAATTCGATGAAGGACCATCCGTAGAGAAGAAACCGGGGCTGGAAGATATGATGATGAAGTTTATGACAAAGATGGATAGCACAGTTGAAGGTTTAGGAAGCACGGTGAGTACAGTGAAAGCTGCAACTGATAAGAACACCGCATCCATCAAGATCCTTGAAAGACAAGTGGGGCAAATTTCGGAAGTCTTACAAAACCGAGCCCCAGGAACGTTTTCGAGTCAGACTGAAAGGAAACCAAGAGAAGAGTGTAATGCCATTCATCTGAGGAGTGGCAAGGAGATGATCAAGGAGGCAAATGTTGGGCGGAAAGATGATCATTCTAGTGGTATGGTTGATCAGGAAAAGCCAAAGGAAAAAGAAGCGACACCTCTATCGAAGCCGGTAGTCAAACCGTTTGTACCACCGCTACCATTTCCTAATCGATTGAAGGCACGTGACGACGAGGAACAATTCAAGAAATTCCTTGACATCTTCAAGAAGTTGCACATCAACATCCCATTTGCAGAAGCACTTACCCAAATGCCAACATATCTCAAATTCATGAAAGAGATCTTATCCAAGAAGAGGGCAGTCGAACACCAAGCTACCATTGCACTTACTGAAGAATGCAGAGCGATCATTCAGAACAAGCTTCCCCCGAAGCTTAAGGATCCAGGGAGTTTTTCGATCCCTATTCAAATTGGGAATCTTAATGTTGATAAGGTGTTATGTGATTTAGGAGCCAGTATTAATCTAATGCCTTTATCTGTTTTTAGGAAACTTGGCTTGGGTGAAGTGAAGCCAACATACATGCCACTTCAGCTCGCGGATAGATCGATAGTGTATCCATATGGGGTGATAGAGGATGTTCTCATCAAGGTTGACAAGTTCTACTTTCCGGTGGATTTCGTGGTGCTGGATATTGATGAAGATATAAAGATCCCGCTGATATTGGGAAGACCATTTCTGGCCACGAGCAAGGCGCTGATCGACATGGAAGAAGGCGAGATGACCTTAAGGGTTGGGGGTGAAAAGGCAGTGTTCAAGATGTTCGAGAGCGAAAGAGGTAGAAGCGAAGAGGAATCCGATCACCAAGGAAAGCCGAAGGAGTGACCAGAAGGAAAGTCGAGCCACGACCGAAACCAAGGCGCTAGGTGGGAGGCAACCCACTGAGGTTTGATTTAATTTTTTTTTCTTATGTGCGTTTTTAAGTGTTTTTATTTACAAAAAAAACGGAACAAAGACTTACGCGGTTTTGGCCGCGGCTTAATGCCGCGCGCCAAGTCGCGGGGTTCTCTGAATACCTTGCGAAACAGAGAGTTACGCGGGATGTTGCGCAGTTTGCAAACCGCGACACAAACCGCGCGGCTTCCTGTTCTCGTGCGGTGTGTTCCTTTTTCTTGCTTTGAGTCATTTCGTTTCTTTGCTTTCCTTTTTCTTTCTGTTCTTTTGTTTCTGTGTTCCCCCTTCATCTTCTCCGATGTCTCCCAACCATTTTCCTCAATTTCGCAAAAGAACCTCCTCCGTCCGGGCAAACAGGTATGCTCTAACTTTGTCTATTAACGAGCGGTGTATGATGTTTTGTCTCCTAGTTAGTTAAACGAGATACAACAAACCTAAGATTCACTTAGGTTTGGGGTGCCTCACCGTTCAACATCTACACACTCACTTTTAATCCTGTGCAAACCTCAGTTTTACCGAGAGGATTAAGGAGAAGCCTCCAATGAGGCTTTAGAATTTTCTTAGATTTTTGGTTTTTTTTAAAAAATTGTTGGACTGAGTGGTTGGATTGAAAACATAAGACTGTTGAACTGAGGCTTTAGAATTTTCTTGTATGGGGTGCGGTTATGTTTCCCATCTGAACGATTTGGGGTAGCCGAGTAGAACTGAGTGGTTGGATTGAAAACATAAGACTGTTGAACCTCGAGAATTGAGAGATAGGTAAAGTGGACTACGTCTGTGGGTCCGTCGAAGTTATGAAAGTTTAATAGATAGTGCGCGATCTTGAGGTACTCGATGAAATTGTGGAGGAATTCGTAGTGTGATGTGCGCCTCTGTTATGGGGAACAGATGAGGGAAGCTGTAGTGATGACGACCTCGCAAGAATTTCAGGCGATAGGGAGTTAACTTTCGCCATTTTTGAGCGAGTGAGAGCGGTAGCTTACAAGCTAAGATTGCCATAGGAGTTAAGTAGGATTCACCCGACACTTCATGTGTCGCACCTGAAGAAGTGTTTGGCCGAGGCTGATATGGTTATTTCCGTTAGAAGATATCGGTATTGACGAGAACTTAACGTACGAAGAAGAACCCTTAGAGATTGTGGACAGTAAGGTCCGAAAATCAAGGAATAGGGAAGTTCGTTTGGTTAAAGTTCAGTGGAGGTATCATAAGGGACGAGAGGCAACGTGGGAAGTAGAATCAGATATGATGTCCAGATACCCTCACCTTTTTGAGAATGGAATTCCGGGGACGGAATTCTTTTGAGGGGGGGTGTTGTAGTAACCGTGACCAAATTGTGGGAGTTTCAAGTCTTTGGGAAAATTTTAATAATGCTAAAAGTTGAGGGGCCATTGTGTAAATAAGGAATATGGACTAATGACCTAATCATTAGGGGCACAAAACCCTAAGAGGGCCTTCATTCCTCTTGTTGGCGTCTGGTTGTTGAGAGAAAGGAGAGAAAAGAGTTTTAGAGGTTTTTGTGCATTTGGAGAGGAGAAACACCAAGCTTTGAAATCAGAAGAAAGGGTGTGTTGGGGATTCGATTTCTGCAAGGAAACTACCAGGTAATTCTGAATCTACAACCCTATTTAAGTTGTTTTGATGATTGTTGGGGCATTGGGAGGTTTATCTTGCTAAAGTTATTGTTAAGACTCTTAAAGGAGATTTAAACACCCTTTAAATCGAGTTTATTCAGTAAAGTTTATGGGAATTGTTTAAAGATGTTTAAGTAAGTGATTTGTTGCATTATCCCACTGTTTTCGAAGTGTTCAGCAAGATTTCGGACCATAAAGCTTTTCCAGCGTTCGTCCGAAAACCTTCAGGTAGGAAGGTGTCCGGGTGAGTGTCCGGGAAACTTCTTGGCCGTATGTTAGAAGGTACCCGGACGTAGTGTCGTCCGGATAAGTGTGCCGTCCGGATAGGTAAATCGTCCGGAAACCAGTAGTGCCCGGTAAGTTTGGACGTCCGGAAAGTGGAGGTTGTCCGATAATCTCAATGTGCCCGGTTAGGAGAGTCATCCGGAAAGGTGTTGTTGTCCGGAAAAGTGTTGTTGTCCGGAAAAGTGTTGATGTCCGGAAAGTAGGGTTTACCCGGTAATCTGTCCGGGAAAGTTGTGTGTCAGGTGAGAAGTGTTCGGATAATTCTTGTCAGCTTATAAATCTGTCCCCTCATTCAGGTAGACAATTTGGAAGTAAATAGCAGAGTAGGGAAAAAGCAAACAAACGTATCAGGTGAGTTTTCTAACTAAAATACGTGCCTTTTTAACGTGTTTTCTAAAGTGAATACATGATGAGAAATGCCATGTTTTGTTACTATGCTTTTATTGCATGAAAGTTGTTTAAAGTTCTATGTGAGATGTATGCATACATAGTGTAGACGTAAATTGGCTAAGTCGGGGGGGGGGGGGGGGGGGAGGTTCCGCCAGTACTCACGTCGGGGGGAGGTTCCGTTTATGCCATGGGAAGTAAGTCCCAGTAAGGCAGCGTGATACTGACTCGTTGTCACCCTCGGGTGACTTCAGGGTGCCATTTACGAGGGCAGATTTATCCGTGTAAGATTTTACTGTTCAGTTATGTGAAAGTTTATTTATTGAAGGATTATTTATATATCTGAAAGTGATGAAAAGTTCTAAAATGATTTTTAGAACTGTCAGGAGGGACTCACTAGACCTCATGGTCTAACCCTCGCTTCTTTTCAAATTAAAACCCTTTTCAGGAAAGCAGGTAGCAAAGGGCTCTAGCAGGTGAACGGAGCAGTTAGAGAATAGAGACAGTAGAAGCTTTGACACTATTGCACTTAATTATAGTATTTCTCAGTTGTGTAATAGGTTGATTCCGCCAACCTGAATTTAGAGACTTGTGTAAGGAAATTTTGGGACCCGTTTTTGGGATGTTTCAGTTATTATGAATTGCATGCTTTATTTTTGTCCGGGTTGTTACAATTGGTATCAGAGCCATAGTTTAAGGGATTTAGGTGACCGGATGGGCCTAGACTTAAACTTTGGGAGTAGAAATCACAACTGAGAAACAGGAATGCGTTAGGAAAGCATTTATAGAGATAGGACTAATAGGGTGTTGAGGACTGTCATGTAAGGTAAGTTTGAGATTCCACCTGGCCAGTGTAATTGCGAACTTACAGGTACATGTATGTGCTAACCTACCTTATTATTCTGAAGTAGTACTCAGAAGCTAGTGTTTATGTCGTGTTCCAGTACTTTAGAATGTCAGCAAGATCCCTGAGGGGTAGACTGAGAACCCTTGTTGGGGAAGTTTCATGAGAAGCCATGGTGATGTGATGTACGTATACATCGTAGAGAAGAAATGTTGTATAGAGTGTTACGAGTCATCTAGAGGTAGCTCTTCGTGGATTCGGAGAGGAAGAATGATTGATTTTTGAGTAAGACTCCTGTTTCTAGAGAGTCTCGGTTCTAGAAATCGGGGGATAGATCAGTTCAGATGGTAAGGAAAGACAGTGTCAAAACCTTGAAGGTATCAATAGAGCCCTAGCTTCTTGGTCGAGCTTTCCATTAGCGGGATAAATGAAATAAGTTACCTATAGTGAAATGAAACCATGTAGAAGTGGAAAGTGAGATAGTTGGTCAAAACGAAATAGTATGAAATGGTTGAGTAAGTGGACCGTTGAATGTGTGTATAGCAAGTCGTTGCAAGGCCGAGAGGGCGACCATTGGTCGAAAGTAGAGTGTCAATGATAAGTTGCATGAGTAAAGCGATTGACCTTGTTTGAATGAGTAGCCTTCAATTGCATGTAGAGTTTCATGCATTGAGTTCGTATATGTGTACATGAGATTTTTTCATAATTAAAGTAAATGTGTAAGCATAAAATTTGATCGGATATGAGTCGACATGTGCAAGAGTATGTTTAAAGAAAAATACAAATCCATTTACAACGTACAATGAAGTCTTGAGGTTTACGATTTACAAAATATTCCACTCTTTACATGATAAGTCAAGAAAACGTTTGAATGCACAACTTTTATAACCAAAATGAGTATTGACATGTTGAAGTTATATAAATGAGTGTGAGGACCGACTGGTTTACTTCGTGTCGGTAATTCCTTTCAAAATTTTGTCGTGTGGAAGGATTTTCATCCAATATTTATTTCTATCGTAACAACATATTTTTGATTGAGTAAGATTAAGTTTTACGGAAAGATTGCATGCAAACGATCCTCAAGATCGTGGTGCAGGGCATTAGAGTTATGAGAATGTTGGGGTCGTATGTACCCAAGTTGTTTTCAAGCGTTGTTTTTTTAAAATGATCAAAAGTGTGAAATGATCCATTTATCGCGTTGTCAGGCATGAAGGCTATGAACTCAACAGGTCGTAGAGTATTACATTTTAAGCTAAGGAAGAACTCCTAGAGTGGATAGGTGTTGGACAACTCAGGGGAGAATGTTTGTAGCTTTGGTATTTGTGTTCTAGAGGAAAGGTGAGCAGTGGAAGAGTCGGAAGTGGACTTTAGTGTCGGTTGTATGAGGGTCTGTACCCTTGTGCGGTGACTGGAAATACAGTTGCCGAGGGACGGTTGTGTTCAAGGGAAGGACTAGAAGTCATCAAGGTGTTGGTATTAGCAACTCGTTATGAGTAGTGTGGTGAAGTAGGAATGAATTATCCTCGACGTCGAATAAGAGTTTTAAAGAGATCTTGTGGTACTGACGATGCACGAGTGAGTTTGAAATGAGGACGGCGGAGTGTGAATTTGATTAGGATATGTTGGAAGGATTAGGTTCAGTGAGGGACCCTTGTTGAAGAATAAGTTAAGGAAGTATCAACAGTTCAACTATTGACGTTGAAGTCGGCAGTTGTGTAAAGTGTATGAGGCCGAAGACTTGAATCAGAAGGATGAAAGTTGAAGGACCACCTTGTAGGGGTGTTAAGTTAGTGAAAGACTGCTGTTTTAGATAAGCGTTTTACTTACGAGGTGGATAGTTCGTTGGGAATGAAGTATTTAGCATAAACGAAGTGAGGGTATAGATTATGTCGATCTGTGAGGAAATGTGCCCTGTCGATGTAATGGTTTGGTATTGCAAAGAGCTAGCAAGAAACGAGTATGTTAGAATTAATCGGAAACTCGGGTGTTGTAGTTCAACTAGAGCCGGGAGAGGCAATGTAGCGAGATAGACTCGGTTACTTATGCGTGAGGTCTTGAAGATAAGTTTGAGTTGGGTATGAATGGCCATGAGAGTTTTGGTCTGCAATGTGATGTTATGAGTGAGGAATGTACAGTTATGTAGTGGCATTAATTGCCAAGTTAAATGTGCCAGCTAGCGTCGTAGTAATGTGATGTTAGAGAAAGAGGAAGCATCAGATAGAAGCCTTTTGGGGGTTTTGGATGAGATGTTCGAGTTGTTAACCAGGTTGTTGGAACACGTAGGGTGTAAGTTGACGTTGTGATATGATTATGTTCGGGATAGCATCACGGAGTGGTAGTGAGTAGTTACCCAAAGAAGAAACCAAGTGTTTTGTTGTAGTAAGAGAGTCGCTAAGTAAGCATATTTTGGGATCATTGGAAGTTTAAAGAAGATGATGGATGTATTAGTCAAAATGTGGTGGATTAGATTTGAAATCCTTAAAGAATGTGAGCTGTTGCTTATGTGTGAACGATTTGTCTGAGAAAGTAAAAGTTGGAGTTTAAAGAATGTATAGTGACGTCGAACTCTGGTGTCAGTTCGAGGTATTTTGGTCGAAAGCCTTAAGTTAGAATTTTAGTGTAACCGTTTGATTATGTATGGTAATGAGAAAACATTTATAGCGTGGGAATTGTCGGAAGAGAGGGGCGAGTAACGTTGGTGGGCAGTGCTCCACGCTACGTGGGGAGGTGAGGACAGTATGTCAGAATAAGTAAGTGAGTCGGAAGTAGTAAGCTTGACAGTAATGCCGATAGGTGCAGTGTTGTGTAGATTGTCCTTGTTAGGTGTGTGAACTTTTGGAAAGAGTTTTGAGGAAGGAAATTGTGTATGATTTTTGTGCAGGAAAGAAGTGGATAAGACAACTGAATGGGTTAAGTTAGTGACTTTGTGAGAAACGTTCAAACGAACTGATCGTTCAGTGTAAGCTATTAAGAACAGTAGGGTGTGGTTGTGGTTACCCCTCCTAGTTGAGTAGGAGTAACCGAAGTTATGTTATATGACTAGACGCTTGTGGCAAGCAGTGAGAAATTGATGAACCTTAAGGATAAGTTCAATTCGGATAAGTGAGTACTCCAATAAGGAATTATAGAGGTTTCCTACTATTAGACACGTTAAGTGTGGAATGATGAAGTGGTGAGAACGTACGAAATAGTTGACGAGTTGTAGCCGATGTGATTCGGGACAGGAGTATGATCTGCATAGACGAATGTCGGTTGGAAGAAGTAATCTAGAAATTTCAGGTATACCGAGGAGAGGACTCCTGTAACATCCCTTAATCCCAACATACAAGTTCCATATAATTCACCACAAAATAACATATCATAATCCAAATATGGTCCCTTAAATTCTACAATTAAGTCTTTCAGTACAAACTTTTTCGAATAAAATAAAATACATAACATCTACTAATTATAACTGGAATCTTCATAATCATTCAACATCCACAAAAGCTAACATGATAAATCCTATCATTGTCTCTTGTTTGCTCCATGACCTGGAATACATATTTTAAAACAAAAATGAGGGTTAGACCTTGAGGTCTAGTGAGAAAAATCCCCGTTAGTTAAAGAAAACTTTTGCACAAAGTCATACATATACTTCACATAAGAATACCAATTATGACTCATGTAATCTTTCCATCTCTTTCTCCTTTCTTTTCCTTGGCCATATTAATTGGTAGCAAGCCAATTAATTAATTTACTCCGCTGTACTAAATACAGCCAACACCACTGTCCCTTTGTACAGCCAACTTTCACCGGTCCTAAGCCCGGCCAACTAGTACTCATACAATGCAATATTCATATAAACATTATATGCACCATATTACATTTAATCACATATATGTATTCCATTTGAAAACATTTCAAATAAAAACTCACCTCGTGTGTTTATCACAAAAACTCTTCCAAGATAATTCACGTGTGTCGATCCCTCACAAAATCTGAAATCAGATAAAATACCAAATATTTCCTTTAATACTTTAAACTTACAAAATCCTCAACCCAAGTCGCAACCCGAAAAGACATGAAATCGCAATGAACAATACAAGTCGCAACCGTGATGAACAGTACAAAGTCGCAACCTCTTACTGCGACTTCACCCCCGAAATCGCAACCCACTATTGCGACTTCATCCTAAGTCGCAATCCACCACTGCGATTCCACCCTGGAGTCGCAACCTACTATTGCGATCCCAAACCCGAATCGCAATCAACTACTGCGATTCCAAGCCAAGTCGCAAACGACCATTGCGACTTCATACCCAAGTCTCAACCAACCATTGCGACTCCGATGAACGTCACAGTCGTCCATTGCGACTTCGATGAATATTAGTCTATTGCGACTTCGATGAATGTCTCTCAGTCTACTGTTTCATCCTAAAAACCCAGATTTTGCAGTTTTATCCTATACATGTTTATGTAACTTTGCAGATATGTTTAAAACTAATATCACAACCTAACCATAAGCTTAGACTTCCCAAAACCTCCATTTTTTTATAAAACCCACCAAGAACTTAAACTAGTAATTTCAAGAACACCATGAGGAATTAAAACACAAAAGGTATGGATTGTTTACCTTGATTACTTCAGTTTAAGTACTTAAATCTCTGTAGAACCTTTGAATTCCTTCTTCCCTTGAGTTCTTTCGATTTCTTTCTTTTTCTTTCAACACCGAACACACACTCACACTCAAACACTTTTGCCAATAGTGTTAAGAAGGAGACACCTCATCCTAATAGTGTGAAAGTCGGTTGTAGCTAGCAGGAGGTGTCACCCAAATACCATGTACACCTTAAACTTGTTCCTCTTAACAAAATATACCCCTAACTTCTATTAAACTTTAAAACTTACCCCTTAACTTCTTACTCTTTAAAATACCCATATAAACTTATAAAATTCTCATATTTTAATTTAAATAAATTACCTGGTTATTACACTCCTGGGTGTGAGCTTGTCGGGATGTACAAGGTTGGCCTTGTGCCAAGTTGTCAGTGAGTGAGTTTCCTGGTAGAAGATTCTCGTTGTTGTGGCGGGAAATTTCCGCCAAGTTCTTTCTCTTAAGGAAGTATAAATGTATGAGAGACCTTATTTAGACGTGTTTAAAACCGTGAGTCCCGATGTGTGGACGGAGGCGAGCAAATGGAGGCGCGGTTGGCCTTGGATTTAACAGGTAGTTTTAAGCGAGTATAGTGATCGAAGAGGGTACAAGTAAATAGTGCAAGATGGCACGATTTAGCAAGTGATGACTCGCCGAGGGCGGTTTCTTGTATGGGGTGCGGTTATGTTTCCCATCTGAACGATTTGGGGTAGCCGAGTAGAACTGAGTGGTTGGATTGAAAACATAAGACTGTTGAACCTCGAGATTTGAGAGATAGGTAAAGTGGACTACGTCTGTGGGTCCGTCGAAGTTATGAAAGTTTAATAGATAGTGCGCGATCTTGAGGTACTCGATGAAATTGTGGAGGAATTCGTAGTGTGATGTGCGCCTCTGTTATGGGGAACAGATGAGGGAAGCTGTAGTGATGACGACCTTGCAAGAACTTCAGGCGATAGGGAGTTAACTTTCGCCATTTTTGAGCGAGTAAGAGCGGTAGCTTACAAGCTAAGATTGCCAGAGGAGTTAAGTAGGATTCACCCGACATTTCATGTGTCGCACCTGAAGAAGTGTTTGGCCGAGGCTGATATGGTTATTTCCGTTAGAAGATATCGGTATTGACGAGAACTTAACGTACGAAGAAGAACCCTTAGAGATTGTGGACAGTAAGGTCCGGAAATCAAGGAATAGGGAAGTTCGTTTGGTTAAAGTTCAGTGGAGGTATCATAAGGGACGAGAGGCAACGTGGGAAGTAGAATCAGATATGATGTCCAGATACCCTCACCTTTTTGAGAATGGAATTCCGAGGACGGAATTCTTTTGAGGGGGGAGTGTTGTAGTAACCGTGACCAAATTGTGGGAGTTTCAAGTCTTTGGGAAAATTTTAATAATGCTAAAAGTTGAGGGGCCATTATGTAAATAAGGAATATGGACTAATGACCTAATCATTAGAGGCACAAAACCCTAAGAGGGCCTTCATTCCTCTTGTTGGCGACTGATTGTTGAGAGAAAGGAGAGAAAAGAGTTTTAGAGGTTTTTGTGCATTTGGAGAGGAGAAACACCAAGCTTTGAAATCAGAAGAAAGGATGTGTTGGGGATTCGATTTCTGCAAGGAAACTACCAGGTAATTCCGAATCTACAACCCTATTTAAGTTGTTTTGATGATTGTTGGGGCATTGGGAGGTTTATCTTGCTAAAGTTATTGTTAAGACCCTTAAAGGAGATTTAAACACCCATTAAATCGAGTTTATTCAGTAAAGTTTATGGGAATTATTTAAAGATGTTTAAGTAAGTGATTTGTTGCATTATCCCACTGTTTTCGAAGTGTTCAGCAAGATTTCGGACCATAAAGCTTTTCCAGCGTTCGTCCGGAAACCTTCAGGTAGGAAGGTGTCCGGGTGAGTGTCTGGGAAACTTCTTGGCCGTATGTTAGAAGGTACCCGGACGTAGTGTCATCCGGATAAGTGTGCCATCCGGATAGGTAAATCGTCCGAAAACCAGTAGCACCCGGTAAGTTTGGACGTCCGAAAAGTGGAGGTTGTCCGATAATCTCAATGTGCCCGGTTAGGAGAGTCATCCGGAAAAGTGTTGTTGTCCGGAAAAGTGTTGTTGTCCGGAAAATTGTTGATGTCCGGAAAGTTGGGTTTACCCGGTAATCTGTCCGGGAAAGTTGTGTGTCAGGTGAGAAGTGTTCGGATAATTCTTGTCAGCTTATAAATCTGTCCCCTCGTTCAGGTAGACAATTTGGAAGTAAAGAGCAGAGTAGGGAAAAAGCAAACAAACGTATCAGGTGAGTTTTCTAACTAAAATACGTGCCTTTTTAACGTGTTTTCTAAAGTAAATACATGATGAGAAATGCCATGTTTTGTTACTATGCTTTTATTGCATGAAAGTTGTTTAAAGTTCTATGTGAGATGTATGCATACATAGTGTAGACGTAAATTGGCTAAGTCGGGGGGGGGGGGGGGGGGAGGTTCCGCCAGTACTCACGTCGGGGGGAGGTTCCGTTTATGCCATGGGAAGTAAGTCCCAGTAAGGCAGCGTGATACTGACTCGTTGTCACCCTCGGGTGACTTCAGGGTGCCATTTACGAGGGCGGATTTATCCGTGTAAGATTTTACTGTTCAGTTATGTGAAAGTTTATTTATTGAAGGATTATTTATATATCTGAAAGTGATGAAAAGTTCTAAAACGATTTTGAGAACTGTCAAGAGGGACTCACTAGACCTCATGGTCTAACCCTCGCTTCTTTTCAAATTAAAACCCTTTTCAGGAAAGCAGGTAGCAAAGGGCTCTAGCAGGTGAACGGAGCAGTTAGAGAATAGAGACAGTAGAAGATTTGACACTATTGCACTTAATTATAGTATTTCTCAGTTGTGTAATAGGTTGATTCCGCCAACCTGAATTTAGAGACTTGTGTAAGGAAATTTTGGGACCCGTTTTTTGGATGTTTCAGTTATTATGAATTGCATGCTTTATTTTTGTCCGGGTTGTTACATTTTTTATAGGGAAATTAATTAAAATGCCAAAAGTCCAACTTCAAGTTACCAAAATGGCACAAATCTCTCACAGTTTGCAAAAATGCCCTTTTTTCCGCAATGGGAGCCCGCGATCGCGGGCTCAGGGACCAATTTTGACACTTTTTGAAACTTGCATGGACCAATTTTGAAACTTTTGGCCCGCGTTCACCGCGTCGACAACTGTTCACCCTGCGGTCGTCCAATTTTATGAATTTAAAATGAAATGTTACACTTTCAACCCCTATACTTATTACTAAATTTACTTTATACCTTTTACTTTCATTATTTTAATTTTACATTTAACACGTATAATCGTTTATTAACTAAAATACGTTAAAAAGTACGTTTTAATTTTAACAAATTACACCATTATAATCGTCTCTTCGATACGTTCGAAATAAGCCCTATTTGAATTTTTTTGGATTTATATATTTTAATATATATCATATACACTACATAAAAAATATTTTATATATTTAAAATTCATACCCTTATAGTTAATTATTTAATTTATGGTACATCTTTTTTTTTCAATTTTGTTTTTACACTCCTATCGCATTAACTTAATAATCATATATTAACTAATTTATTAAATCGTTTTAAATTATTATTATTTGAATGTGTTTATAGATATCGTGAATGGCAATAGGAGAAGGTTTCACGAGAAGAATATTAAATGGGGTTTTGACAAGTTGGTATCACTGGACTCATTTAAGAATTGTGAAAATAGGTATTTGGCGAATGATGATTCATGTGTGTTTGGAGCTGGAGTATTTGCAGTTACAGAGTATGCACAAAATGATCGATGTATTTCCAACGTAACTTAGATTAAAATTATCTCCTTCAGTTCAGTCCCGTCCCGTCCCATCCAGTTCAGTCCCGTCCAGTTCCGTCCCGTCCCATCTAGTATGTGTACCAAACGCTACCTAAGAGTACCATAAATTAAATAATTAACTATAAGCGTATGAATTTTAAATATAAAAAATATTTTTTATGTAGTGTATATAATATATATTAAAATATATAAATTCAAAAAAATTCAAGATTGGGCTCATTTCGAACGTATCGAAGAGACGATTATAATGGTGTAACTTGTTAAAATTAAAACGTATTTTTTAACGTATTTTTGTTGATAAACGATTATATGTGTTAAATGTAAAATTTAAATTATGAAAGTAAAAGGTATAAAGTAAAATAAGTAAATAAGTATAGGGGTTGAAAGTGTAAATTTCAATTCGAAATTGTGATTTTGATTTGATATTTACACTTTCAACCCCTATACTTATTTACTAACTTTACTTTATACCTTTTACTTTCATAATTTAATTTTACATTTAACACATATAATCGTTTATTAACTAAAATACGTTAAAAAAATACGTTTTAATTTTAACAAGTTACACCATTATAATCGTCTTTTCGATACGTTCGAAATGAGCCCAATCTTGAATTTTTTTGATTTATATATTTTAATATATATCATATATAGTACATCAAAATATTTTTAATATTTACAATTTATACCTTTATAGTTAATTATTTAATTTATGGTACTCTTATAGTTAATGCGATAGGAGTGTAAAACAAAATTGAGAATACGTTAAAAAAATGAATTTTCCCAGGTAAAAAATATTTTTATGTAGTGTATATGATATATATTAAAATATATAAATCCAAAAAAATTCAAGATTGGGCTCATTTCGAACGTATCGAAGAGACGATTATAATGATGTAACTTGTTAAAATTAAAACGTATTTTTTAACGTGTTTTAGTTAATAAACGTTTATATGTTTTAAATGTAAAATTAAATTTATGAAAGTAAAAGGTATAAAGTAAATTTAGTAAATAAGTATAGGGGTTGAAAGTGTAACATTTCATTTTAAATTCATAAAATTGGACGAACACGTTCAAAAATGGTCCCTGGAATTTTTTAAAAATGGTCCTTTGCAATTGAAAAGTCACAAAATACTTTGCAATTGAAAAGTCACAAAATAAATCCATCGCGGGATTCCTTTGCGATCGCAGGATTGAATTTTTCAAAAATGGTCCCTGCAAGTTTAAAAAAGTGTCAGAAATGGTCCCTGAGCCCGCGATCGCGGGCTCCATCGTGGAAAAAAGGGTATTTTGGCAAACTGTGAGAGATTTAAGACATTTTGGTAACACTTGGTCAAACTTAGGGTATTTTAATTAATTTCCCTTTTTTATATAAGCAAATTGTTGTATTCAAATGTATATAACAATAAATGAAAAATATCAATAAAAATTGGATAGATTAAAGGGAAAAGTTCAATAAAACTCAATGGATTTTAGTGTTTGAAGTAATTAAATTCTTGGACAAATTTTTAGAACAAATAAATTCTTGAACATTTCAAAACTTGTTAAATAAATCATTGTACTTTTGAAAGCATGTTAAATACATCCCTATTATTTAAAAATAGTTATTTAATTTATTTTATATTCATTAATTTTTTATTTTTCATTTTACATCTTTATTATATTAACTCACATTACATCATTATAATCGTTTCGTCAATACATTCAAAATGAGTTTAATATTGAATATTTTTGTTTTTAATCTTATATCATAAATACGTACGAATTATTTTTAATACTTACACTTTATACCCTTATAATTACATATTAATCTTATATTATTAAATAAATGACCTTAAAGGATATAAAGTGAAAGTATTACAAGTAATTCGTACCAATCTATGTTATTTAATAATATAAGATTAAATAAAAAATATTCAATATTGATCTCAATTTAAACGTATTGACAAGACAATTAAAATGGTGTAATTTGCAAAAAAAAATGTATTATTTGATGTATAAGGATGCAAAGTGTAGTTTTTTTTTCTAAAAAAATGCCTTCTAACTCATTTATTTTTATTGCCAAAAACAATTATTACATAGAAAAAAAAATTTGAACATTTTTTGAAACAAATAAGTCCTTAGACATTCCAAAATTTGTTAAAAAAATCATTGGACTTTTGGAAACCTGTTAAATACATCCTAAAAATTGTAATAAGAATGTATTTAACAGGTTTCCAAAAGTCCAATAATTTATTTAACAAATTTTAAAATGTCTAAGGACTTATTTGTTCCAAAAAAATTGTTCAAGGACTTAATCACTCCAAACATTAAAGTTCATTGTTTTTTTTGGAGTTTTCCCTAGAATAAATATATTTTTAACTACTATTTTTTCTACTAAACACATCAATAATTAACTATTAAAACATATCCATTACATTTTTAATGTATAATTTGATTTAAATATGATATAAATAGAATACATATAGCAAACGCGAGTACAAAAATAAGGCATTGTTTGGCAAAAAAAAAGTAGCTTATAAGGTAAATTTTTTTCCGGGTACATGTTTGGATGACCATAAGCTAGCTTTTTTTAGGTACATCCGTACATGTTTCAATGATCATAAATTAGCTTTTTGAAACGCTACTTGAAATAGTTTTTCAGTAACTTTTTGTAAATATTCTAATATTGCCCTTATTAATATTAATTATAGTTTATCAACTATTGTTATAAATAAATATTAATTTTTTAATTTAATTATCATTAATTGATAATATTAACTGAAAACTATTAAATTAAATTTTAATTATACATTGATATTAAATTTTAATTACTTAGAGTTATTGTTAATCATATAAATTATTTTTATTTATTTTTTAATATTAACCAATATATTGTAATTATCAGTTACTATTATCTTTATAATTGTTATTTGATTATTCTTTCATATTGTATGTAACAGTTATTTAAAATAATAAGTTAATATATAGTTTTTCTAAAACTAGTTTTAACAAATTTAAATTTTTTAGTATTCATGTAATAATAAATTTTAAATTCTTTCAATGAACATGTTATATTATTTAATTTTTCTTTATTAAATTGGTTGTATTAATTAACATATTATATTGCTATATATTTGTTTTAATTATATAATTAAATATTGTAATTGATAATTCTTTGAATATTCTCTTTTTGGTTATTTTACATGTTTATAAGCTAGTTTTTGTCAAAAATAACTTTTCAACAACTAACTTATCAGCTACCAGTTAGCTTATCAGCTAGTTTGCCAAACATAGCCTATGTATTGATTTTGCTTGCCGACAAATTGAGGTTATATTCTGCACTAGCTTGTGGCTATGGACAAGTGGAGTTGAATTTGTGAAGGCAGTGGAGGTGACTTTCACCATCATGGGCGACGATTCGGTGTTCCTTTCACCGCTCATCGGAAAGCACTTTTCACGTCGGGAGGGATTTCCGACGAAACCTACGCTCATCGACTTACTACAATATAATATCATATATGAAAATTTATTTGTGCTTTAAAATTACCCATTCTTTTACCTTCACCAATTATAGAGAAAAGAAAAAAAGAAAACATAAATAAAATAAAATTATATAATATTAGCATAAAGATAGTTAAATCTGGAACAACAATTTTTTAATGCAAAATATATCAATAAATAGTTCAACTTGAAAATAAACGTATGATAATGTGAAAATTGGGTAAATTTATCTTCTACTTTAAATAATATAAACAAAAATTGAAAATATTTTAGCAGGGTCGTAAACATTAAACAATTTGTGGAAAATTTATTTATTTAATGAATGAATGAAACTGATGGTATTTTTTATTCTTTTTGTTACGAGAATGAACACAGACAAAAGTCCCTTTAAATTTATATTGATCATTTTTTGGTTACTCTATAGTCAGTGGGGGATTCATGATTTTTGCTTAATGGGGTCACTTTTAAGGTAGATTAAAGTTCTGCAAAGTCGTTCTAGCCTAATTCTACGGTTTCAAGGGATTTTTGAAGTTTTTCAGTTGATTTAGAGAGATTTTAAAGTTTTTTTTGTCGATTTCGAGGGACTTTTTCGTTTTTTCATTGATTTCAAAAGTTTTTTTTTTTGTTTTTTCATTGATTTTGAAGTACTTTCTTTGCTTTTTTTAGCTAGTGGGGGGACATACAAAAAACCATTGGAGGAAAGTCGGAAACGATGCTATAACGCTATAAAATAATTGTTTCTACACTAAAAAAATCATATATTTTTTATTTTAGTGGGGGGATGGGACCCCCCTTTTGGCTACTGCATCCGCCACTGTCTATAGTGTTTGGACTTGAATAATTTCATAAGACCGTAATGATAAAAATGAGGAGGAAAATTTGCAATAGTTTTAAAGTATCTTCGACGCATTCTTCAAAAATGAAGATTTTGAAGATTTTTGCCAGAGATTATCCAAAACCCTCTACAAAATGGAGAAAATATGAAAGAGATAATAAAACCTTAAATTTAACGATTTTCCAAAAAATGATTACTCGTGAGAGAAAAATGGTTTTTTAATTCATTTTAGCAATGAAATTGTTTGGAATAAAATGTTTAAGAGATAAATAACATTTTCTATGTTATATCAAATATTTTAATAATATAATTAATTGTGTAATCTTCAAAATAGAGAAACTATCGGAGATGAAAGTTTTCAATTTTAAAATGGTTTTTTTAGAGATTTTAACCTTTGACTTTTCAATTTATGAGAATTTGTTGAAAATGATCATAAAATAAGTTAGAGCATCTCCAACAGCTTCTCTATTTTGGAGAAAATGAGGAATATGGGGATTTTGGTCCTAAACTCATCTCCAACAGCTTCCCCAAACCCTTCCCCATTTTGGAGAAAGTTGGAGATTCTCTAAAATTTTCTCCATATTTGGAGAATACCCCAAAACTAGAAATCCCTAAAATGGGGAATCTGTTGGAGATGGAAGCAATTTTTTTTTAGGGATTTTGACTTTTTCTTCCCCATTTTGAAAAAAATTTAGGAAAGCTGTTGGAGATGCTCTTAGGCTTAGATCATTTGCAACATATTTTCTATAAATAAAGAAACAAAAGTAAATGTTTTAAAATAAACAACATTCATTTCTAGAGTTTGGTATGCAATTCTCTCATTTTTTTGTAGGCTATATAATTCTCTCATTTCTTTAATGTTTTGGAGAAGTTTACATATTGAAAGTTTTTTCTATAATTCTCTATTTTAGATATTAAAATAGGAAAACTACTAAAACATTAGAGCATCGACAATGCATAACCCTTTCAATGCCTTTTTGTTTTTGCCACATCAGATTTCCACTAATATTTTTTAATAAAAATTCATCCTTAAAAACCTTCTCCAATGCAAAACCTTTTCAAAAGTTTTTTAATCAATTTTATTATAATTTATTATATTGTATCCTCATCTATTTATAATGTTTTATAAAAGCCCTTTATTTAATTTTTCATTTTAAAGTCCATGTCATATTCTCCAAAAATAAAAATTACTTAACTTATAGAAAATGAATTCGTTAAAAAAATTAAAGACGATAAATATATTCTATGATTTTTATATTTTTTTAGTTATTCGATATTAGTGTCATTTTTATCGTCTTGACAAAAGATATTTAATAATGTATTTTGTTATAAAATATATTTGGTTTTTTATAAATATTACTTCTATTAATAAATTAGATTAATTAATAAAGATTAAAAAGGGTTTAAATTGAAAATATGATTGTATGAAGCGGTTAATATGAAATTTTTAATAAAAAGGTAGAGTTGGAAAGGGGAATAAAATGAAAAATTGTTTGCAAAAAGTCTTTCATACAAAAGGTTGGTATCGGAGATGCTCTTATAAAGAATAAATTTTTTCCCTCAAACTGTTAAAAGATGTTTTTAAAATATAAGAGCATCTTCAACTACTTCTCTAAAATAGATTTTGTTCTCTATATTGTTTCAACAATTTTTCTATATTGTTCTTTAAAATAGAGAAAATCAGAGAAAACTCTAAGTTTAAAGAATTATCTAAAACTTGCAAGATGGAGAGAGAAATTAATTTTTTATTCATTTTCACCAATAGGATTGAGTTATCATTATTTTATACGAATTCTTTTTAAAATATGTATTGAAATGATAAATTTAAATAATATTTTAATAACATAATGGACGTTGAGTTTTTTAAAGTAGAGAATCTGTTAGAACTAAATGTAATTTATTTTAAAGATTTTGATTTTTTAATCCTTATTTTAAAAAAATTATTGAGAATCGGTTGGAGTTTACTTGAAAATATAAAACAAAATGAAAATATCTCATTTTACTATGTTTGACTTGGGCTGGCTGTCTGTCTGATCACTTCTCTCGGTGGGGTGGGCGGTGGGGGATGGTGGGTTGTAAATTTTTGTCACATTCCAAACCCCCCTTATCCTACGCACCCAACCCCCCTTATCCTACGCACCAAAGCTTCACTCCCTCCAAAACACCCACTGTAAAAGTGAAAACCCAACAAGCCGTTTTCACAGATAATGACACCACTATTCATGATCATCTACTCTACACTCCACTTTGCTTTCTTTTCTAGGGTTTAGTATATAATCTTCAGAAGATTACGCTGCTTTTCATAAGCTTTTCACTTTCTCTTTCTTGATTCTGTGAGTTTTGTCAGACTGTTACCTGCTTCTCGTGAGCAAAAAGATAAAGCTTTTTCTGGATTGGTGACGAGACGTACGGCGGTTTTTGTGAAGTTGTTTTCCGAATTGGTGCTTTTGGTTTTGGGGGTACGATTTTTGCAGAAGATTCCTCTGTTCTTTTGGATTTATCATTATCATCGGCATTGCTTCACGGATTCGATAATGTGAATCCATTATTGGTGACATGAATCCATCGAAAATGGTGGTTTGATTTTGGGCGAAAAAGGGTTTTTCTTCTTCTTCTTGTGAATCTTGGGGTTTTTGGGGAAGAAGAAGATGAATGAGACTGCGAGCGTAAATGGGTCGTCGTGTTTAGCGATTTCAGAGAAAAGACCTCGAAAAACTGGTGGGTGTGTTGGTATTTTCTTTCAACTTTTCGATTGGAATCGAAGGTTTGCAAAGAAGAAACTTTTCTCCAAAAGATTGCTTCCACCAGGTCAGCAAGCATTCTATAAATTCCCCTATAAATTGGGTTTTTTTTTTCCTTATGAATTTGTGTTAAAAATGGTGTTGGATTTTGGTGTTTTGATTCAATAGATCGTGCAAAAGAAGCTTCAAAGAAGTTTGGAGGTGATGAAAAGCTTCCCAAGTTAAGATTGGTATGTCAAATTTGCTTCAATAATTTCTTCAATTTGTTCCCATTAGATTCTTGATTTTTGTGTTTTTTGTTAAATTTATTTCTAGATTGATGATGAAAATAGTGGTGGGTTTCCAAATAAGAACAAAAATGGGGTTTCTAATAGTAATGTAGGCAAGAATGGAGTTCAAACTCCTAGTTTGGTTGCTAGACTTATGGGGTTAGAATCCATGCCATCTGTTCACCGGAAAAATGATTTTTCCGGCGAGTTTAGAAGGGAGAAAGTTGTGGGAAACAGTGACGATTTTGAAAAAGAAACCACGAAACAAGATTTCCGGCCTCAAAAACTTCAAAAAACTGGAATCGTTGAGAGAAGAAGCGTAACTAGATTTGGAGCAGAAGCATTGCAATTGAAAAACGTTTTATCTCGATCAAGAAAACATCATCATCATCATCCGAAACTTGCTTCCCCGATAAAGAACAATAACCATCATTCTAGAAGGAATTCATCACGGTTAATCGGCGCTGCTACTAGAATTCTAGAACCCCAATCTAGAAATCGTGTTAAACACGCGATTACATACCCTCATAGCACACGAATTCCGCTCGGGTCAGAGTCTATGAAAATTCAAAATCTTGATTTATCAAACGGTCAAACATCTTGCAAAAACTGCGGCAATTTGGTCGATATTTCAGAATCCACATCAAAGAGGGAAATTCAAGATTCACCAAACGGTAATTCAAGATTCAATCAAGAAAAAGAGTTTTCCGCTAATATCGATCGTGGGCGTCAATCACATCCTCAAAATCTTGCATTTCCGACTTATTTTAAGGAGAATTCGCGAAGAACAATTGATGTTTCTCAATCTGGAGATGGGGTTTCATTTTCGTCTCAATCTAGATTAAACTGTTTGCCGTCGACTACTGATTCAGTCAGTGATACCAAAGATTTTGTTGCATTAAATAGAAGTTTAAGTGGTCGAACACGATCAAGATCACCTGCTAAAGTTGAGGATACAAAGTTCGATAAAAGGAGTAGGTTTGAAAATGGGCAGAAACGGCCGATAACCCATATCAGAAAACAATCAGAAAATTGTGGGATGATCGGTTCTTCGAATAACCGATCAAGAATGGTTAGTAATTCTGGATCTAACGGTGGTGGTGGCAACAAGAACTGTGATGGGATGAGTTTTAGGTTTAATTCATCAATGAATAACAGGTGTGAAGTTACTACGAAACTAGAAAGAAGAAGGAACCCGAATGGTTGTTCACCGTGTAAAACTACTACACGAAAGAAATCTACTTCGAATCAGATTGATGAAAATATGTGTTTGCAGAAACCGTTTTTGTTAACGGGAGATTCTTTGGGTGCGATTCTTGAAGAAAAACTGAAGGAATTGGCGAATCAAGTAGAGTATGACTCGAAGAGGTCATCGGCTAATATTTTTCAAGAATTAATATGTGCCTTAAAAGAGAGACCGATTCCTGAAAATTATTCGGAATTTAGTTCTCAAAGGAACTATCTTTCCCACCATCAAAATAGTCGATATGATCAGAACACGAGCTTCGGTTTGCAGGTATGTTCTTCATTTAGGCTGCCTGTTTGGTTTCTCTGTTTCTTGATCATTTCTTGTTAAGGTTATTCACAAATATGGTGATTTTGGTTTCACAATATCACCAACTTTTTTCAAATCAACACAAAATAGTACAAAATAGCCACTTTTTGGCAAAAAGAATGATCAAAACCAATTTTTTTTTTGTAAAATGTACCTTTTTTGCATATTTTTTTTCGGTTTTGTGGGTCCACTATGAAAAAACCATCTGTAAAACCTTTTTTTTCTCAAAAAAAATTGTGTCAAAAATACATTATTCTCTCAACTAATTCCCAGGAAAAAGTGTTTTTATGTTTTTGTAAAATGAAACAGTTCTGGATTGAACTTCACCTATGTAAAAAGGGGAAATGGCTATTTTTGTGAGTAACCTTTTCTTACAATCTTTATAGATATTGTAATGTGTTGGTAAAGATCTTGATATCATTTTTCTTTTTTTATGTTTATTATATAATTAGACAAAATCAGAAAAAACAGGAGCTTTAAATGGGTATAAAAGTATTGATCATCTCAGCCCAGGATCTGTTCTTGAAGCCTCTTTTTCAAATGACAGCTGCTGCTCCAGCAGTTTGGAAGATAGCTCAGGTAACCAACTATCTTTTTAGATTTTCGATGTTTAACAGATTAGCCGTTGACTGATAAACTAGTCATGTTGGTAAAAATTAACTTATAGTTAGGACAACATAAATTGACCTAAAATGACATGTTGAAAAATTAATTGGAAAAATATAAGGGACATAATTGGAAAGTGAGAAAAAGCTCTTAGAGGACTACAGCAAAATTGCGTTTAAAGGGCACAAGTTTTTTAAGTGTCCCAGACTCCCGGTAGACTCCTTTAAGTACTTAAGTTTATAGGATCAAACGATTAAGCGCTTTATCTAAATGTATTGCAATAGGTTTATATGACCATTTTGGGTTACTTAACAGGTGGTTTAGAACATTTTTAAATTTAAGGCGTCAATATTAGCTTGTTTATAGGACACTATTTGAAAACGTGTCTTACAAAAATAAGTGTCATATTAAAAGATGTGTACTTCCTATAAATTGCTAATACGGCACTTTATTTAGAAATGTACTAAACCACTTGTTAAGACACCCAAGAAGATCAAAATAAACCTTTTCTAACACTTTTAGATAGGACGCTTTATCATGTGATACTATAAAGTTAAGTCCTATATAGCGGTCTATTAGGACACTTGGACATTGTTGGCGTCCTATAAACCCAATTTTGTTGTAGTAATGTTATTGAAACACCCCTTAAAGGGGATTTTTTTTTTCAAGAAACAAGTTGAATAACACCCCTTAAAAAGAACCACAAGGTTTGTGGCGTACTGGTTAAGGCCTTGGGGGGATGTGGCTCAGAAACCCATCTACCCCGGGTTCGAATCCAGGCGTTGGCAACTTGTGGCCACTGAGGAATTATCTCAGGGCTGCATGCTTAGCAGTCAATCAGTGCCAGGGATTAGTCTAGGCAAAGCCTAGGATACCCTTTTAAAAAAAACACCCCTTAAAAAGGGGATTATTTTTTCAAGAAATAAGTTGGCTTATGGTTGCCTTGGCTTATGGTTGCCTGACATGGCCAAAGTAAGAACTTTTTCAATCTTGGGTGTTGTTTCTGAAGATTAAACGTCTATCTTTTAATCCGTTGTCTCTTTTTCTGATTGAAGTACGCACACAGCACGCGGACTCCATGAGTTATTCATACGATGAATCACAATTTCAAGATTCGGAAACCGACCCTTTTTTCTATCCGGGCGTTAAAGAGGACGCCCGTTATGATATGGTTGCCGATCTTCTCACCTATATTTCAGAAATATTATCCAATCTTCTTGATGCCGGAATAAAAGTGAACAAACGTGCCCAAATAACAGACACTGTCTTCAACGCTGAGCTAGTTCTCGGCAATCAAATAACTCAAAAACCGAATGAAAACAATCCTTTCTTGGTATGCCGCCTTCTTCTTGAACTTGAAACCGTTGCAGAAGTAATGTGGATGAAATTTGGCAACTTTCTTGGATCCGAGAACCCAAAGGCGGGTTATCAAATGAAGCGCGTTGTTTTTGATTGTTTAATCGAATATTTGGACTCAAAATATGGGAAATACCCAAAATGTGGATTTAGAGCGTGGATGACTGTTTCTCCGTTTGTGGGTCCCGAGATTCTGGTTCATGATGTCGTGGAGGAGGTTAAAAGGTGGATGGGTTTTGTGGGTCGGAGTTCGGATGAGTTGGTGGAGGGGGATATGAGTAATTTGTTAGGAAAATGGACGGATTATGAGATCGAAGGTTATGAGATTGGTGTTAGAATCGAAGGGGATGTACTTGAGATGTTGGTTGATGAAATTGTTGTCGATCTTTGTTGTTTTCGGATGTGAAAATTGATTGTTACGGGCGCGATTCGATGAATATTGCAGTTAGGTGTAGTGTTTGTACAAATTGAATTGATGGATGTTGAAAGAAGGAAGATGTGTTCTTACTCTCATAATTTGTACTGCAATTTGTTTTGGTGGAAAATTGTGTAATGTTGTAATCAAATGCTACCAAGTTTGAAAAAAAGGGTTAATTTTGGAGTAGGGAAAAACTCTTTGTTTATTTTTATTTGGACATCGCCTACTGGATTTATGTTTTTAATTTTCTGGTGTGGATATCAGCAGGAATTGATTGAAACTTTAGCATGGGCTCATGGCGCACACCTTTGGCCAATTTGATTCATTGGAGAGATATTTTTGTGTTTATACTATATTTTTTGCTATATATACATATATAAGCGAAGGATGGTTTGAAAAGTTGAGTTAACTTGAGAAACGGATTTGAACCCTAAATCACTTTTAATCTCGAACCCATCCATGAATCACACTTGATGTAGGGATTGAGACGATGCATCTAATCCTAATGTGCATCCATTGGTTGATAACCACTTCTCACATCAATTGAACTTCTAATCGACACCCAACCATATATATATATATATATATAGGTGGTTTATTTTGCAGCCTAGTAAAAGATTACAATCTCGTGCAACCTCTAATGCATCAATAATTATTGGTTAACTAAACCATTCATTTAACTCATTTATTATGTAGATATTGGATTGATTACTAGATTGCATCAATGATTATTGGTTTCATGCAATAATCTTACCTCTAATGCATAACATTTCATTAAGTGTCATGGAATGCATATTATTTCTTGAAAGTACCACCTTCATGCAAGTAGCTTATTAATAAGCTAATTTATGTTCATCTAAAAATATAATAAAAAAATAAACTAATTTATTTTTGCCAAACGATGCCTAAGCATGACCTCTGCATAGGAATGCATCCGAAAGGATCATATCGACACAAGAATTGGAAACCATATAGGCTATATTTGGCAAATAAGCTAGTTGGTAGGTAAAAAAATAGTTGAACAAATTACGTTTCAAAAGAACTAGCTCATTACCCGATTAAAAAAAATGTAAATGACGATAAACTTTTTATTATTTATGAAACATAAGAATACACCAAACACAAAATAAAAACCAAATAGTAAATACAACATAGGTTGGGTTTCGATGAGAAGTTAAAGTTAACTTGAGAAGCGTGAGAAATGGTTATCAATTTGAAATAGAGGACTTAACAACTAAAATTGAGAGTCAAATCAAGAGCCAAAGTCAGAAAACCAAAAATAAAAATAAAAATAAAAACAAAACAGGGTGTTGCGCGGGTAAGCACGCGGCTTAAACCCACACAACATGTGGCGTAACTCACTGTTTTGCTTTCCTCCAAATTTCCTTCTTGCGCCGTCTTTTCTTGAATCAACGTCAGCATCCACCCAACAATACAATTCCATTTGATTTACAAGTATTTCAATCTTTTATTATCATTTAGTTATTTAAATTTAGATTAGGATGAGATTTACTTTGTTTATTTACTTTTCATATTTATCTTTTTCTTAGTTTAGGTTATAAATAGGACTATTAGGTTTCATTGTTAGTCATCTATCAATTAATACATTTTTTTCTTAAGAGTTTTCTCTTAATAGTCAAGAGTTTACTGTTAGTAATCTCGTCATCAAAAGGGTTTAGACGCTTGTCGATCCTTCCGCAAACCGACGCTGCGTCAAGTGGTATCAGAGCAGGATTCGCCTGTCTTTTCACCATCATGGCAGATCAACAACCCGCTACCAAAGCAGATTTGGTCGATATGAACGCGGCCCTTACCGCGGCAATCGCTGATCTGACGGCGGCTGTTAACCGACTTCAACCCAACGTCCTCCACGACAACCGCCGACGAGGAGACAGGTTTGAAGAACCGATTGTGAGGCCACGCAATGGCAATCATAATCGGATCAACCCTTTTAATTCCGAATCCGAAGAGGAGGAGGAAGAAGAGGAGCCGATCAACAACCGAAGAGATGAGAATGACTATCGTATAAAAGCGGACATCCCGTTTTTTCACGGAACCATGGGAGTTGAGGAGTTCCTCGACTGGCAAATCGAGGTCGATCGATTTTTCGACATCATGGAGGTGCCCGAGCATAAACAGGTCAAGATGGTTGCTTTCCGTCTCAAAAGCACCGCTGCCGTATGGTGGGACAAACTCGTGGCCCAACGGCAACGACAACGAAGGGGTCCGATTCGATCATGGCGCCGAATGAAACAATTGATGATTGAACGTTTCCTACCGGAAGATTATGAGCAGATCCTCTATAGGATGTATCTTAGCTGCAACCAAGGCCCGAGGTCCGTAACCGATTACACCACCGAATTCCTCCGGTTAACCGATCGCAACGAAATCGGAGAATCCGAAGGACAAAAGGTAGCCCGATACATCAGCGGCCTAAAGACCTCAATCCAAGACAAGATTGGTCTCCAAAACGTGTGGACCGTGACTGGAGCTTCAAGTTTGGCCCTAAAAGCCGAGTTAATGGAAAAATCCGCACGCACCTCTAACTCCTATCGACGTTTTCAAGGACCTAACGAAAACTCAAACGCCACCACCGATAAAGGAAAGAGCACCGCAACCCCTCAAGACACCAACCCGCCACACAAAGCTAACACCGGAAATCCTAGCGGTGGTCCACAAGGAAAATCGACACCTATCAAGACACCTAATCCATATGCTAAGCCAATGAGCTCAACGTGTTATCGATGTGGCCAGCCGGGACATCGATCTAATGAATGCACTAATCGGAGAACGACGACACTAATAGACGGCGAGGAAAGTAGCGAAGACAACCTATATGAGGGCGCTGAATTTGCCGAAGAGGATTCAGAAGACAAGATCAACATCGTGCTCCAACGAGTTCTCTTCTCATCCAAAGAAGAGGGCCAAAGAAAGAATCTCTTCCGATCACATTGCTCCATTCAGAAAAAGGTATGTAATCTCATCATTGACAACGGGAGTTGCGAGAACCTAGTGTCGCGAAAGTTAGTTGACCACCTCAACCTTTCCACTCAACCTCACGAGGCTCCATATTCCCTCGGATGGGTCAAGAAAGGCCCGCAAGTTAGGGCCACGCAGACTTGCCGGGTACCAATATCAATCGGAAAACACTATCAAGAGGAGGTTCTATGCGACGTTCTCGACATGGACGCATGTCATATCCTACTAGGCCGCCCTTGGCAATTTGATAACGACGTCACTTATAAGGGGAGAGACAACGTCATAGTATTCCGTTGGGGCGACCGAAAGATCGCCATGGCACCCGTTACCAGTTTTGAAAAGACTTCCGACAAGAAAAGCGACAACTTTCTCATCATGACCAATAGCGAGAGGGAGATGGAAGAAGATGCCAAGAAAGCCGAAGTATTTTGCCCCATTATCGTTAAAGGGCTAATGAGTGCAGAAAAAGTTGAGGCCGAAATCCCGGAGAAGGTAAACGAAATACTAAAAGATTTCAACGAATTAGTTGTCGATGATTTACCTCCCGAACTACCACCCATGAGGGATATTCAGCACCAAATTGACTTGATCCCCGGAGCTAGCCTACCGAACCTACCCCATTATCGGATGAGCCCCAAAGAGAACGAGATCCTAAGAGAACAAGTTGAAGACTTGCTTAAAAAGGGTTTTATTCGAGAAAGCATGAGTCCGTGTGCCGTACCCGTACTCCTAGTACCGAAAAAGAACAATCAATGGAGGATGTGCATCGATAGTAGAGCCATCAACAAGATCACCATCAAGTACCGGTTCCCTATTCCACGACTAGAAGACATGCTTGATGAACTATCCGGCTCCGTCGTTTTTTCCAAGATTGATCTTAGAAGCGGCTACCATCAAATCCGTATTCGACCGGGGGATGAATGGAAGACAGCCTTCAAAACACCGTTCGGACTCTACAAATGGTTAGTTATGTCATTCGGCACATCTAACGCACCAAGCACGTTCATGAGGACAATGAATCAGGTACTACGCCCCTTCATTGGAACTTTTGTAGTTGTTTATTTTGACGACATCCTCATCTATAGCCGCGAAGAGTCCGACCATCTTCACCATCTTCGGCAAGTTCTAACGGTCCTCCAAGAGAACAAACTGTACATTAATCTGAGGAAGTGTACTTTCTGCACCGACAAACTTATATTCCTTGGTTTCATCGTCGGAAAACACGGCATTGAGGTGGATGAAGAAAAGGTGAAAGCCATCCGGGAATGGTCGACTCCCAAAACAGTTACCGACATCCGAAGCTTCCATGGGCTAGCAACTTTCTACCGAAGATTCGTCCGGAATTTTAGCACCATAACCGCCCCGGTCACGGAATGTCTAAAGAAAGGCAAATTTCAATGGGGGCCTGAACAAGACGAAAGTTTCGCCCTAATCAAAGAAAAACTCAGCACCGCACCCGTCCTAGCTCTTCCTGATTTCGACAAGGTTTTTGAAGTGGAATGTGACGCAAGTGGCATTGGAATCGGTGCTGTCCTCACCCAAGAGAAACGACCTGTCGCCTATTTTAGCGAAAAGCTAAGCGAGCCCCGACGAAAGTGGAGCACGTACGACCAAGAGTTCTATGCGGTAGTCCGAGCCTTACAACAATGGGAGCACTACTTGGTTCAAAAGGAGTTTGTCTCGTTTACCGACCATCAAGCACTAAAGTTTATCAACAGTCAAAAGACGGTCAACAAGATGCACGCTCGTTGGGTAAGTTTTCTGCAGAAATTTCCGTTTGTAATTAAGCACAAATCTGGAAATCTAAACAAAGTGGCCGACGCCCTTAGCCGAAGGGCCAACTTACTCATCACCCTATCAAACGAAATCGTCGGTTTCGAAACATTAAAAGAGCTTTACAATGACGATAAAGACTTTAAAGACATATGGGGAAAGTGTAACAACGACACCCCTAGCGGTGATTTCTATGTTCGAGACGGTTACCTTTTTAAAGGCAACCAACTATGCGTTCCCGACTCCTCCCTACGGGAGAAATTGATTCGTGATTTACACGGAGGAGGATTAAGCGGTCATCTCGGGCGAGACAAAACAATCGCTAGTTTGGAAGAGCGGTACTATTGGCCACACCTAAAGAAAGACGCAAGTTCGATTGTGAGAAAGTGCTACATTTGCCAAACCGCAAAGGGACGATCACAAAACACCGGTCTCTACACCCCACTCCCAATTCCCGAAGATATTTGGCAAGACCTCTCTATGGATTTTGTGTTGGGCCTTCCCCGTACCCAAAGGGGGGTAGATTCTATCTTCGTCGTGGTCGATCGTTTCTCCAAAATGAGCCATTTTATAGCATGTAAAAAGACCGCCGATGCAAGAAATATCGCGAGACTCTTCTTCAAAGAAGTGGTACGCCTACATAGTGTCCCAAAAACAATCACATCCGACCGGGACACCAAATTTCTCAGCCATTTCTGGATCACCTTGTGGCGGTTATTCGGAACTACTCTCAAGAAAAGTAGCACCGCCCACCCACAAACCGACGGCCAAACGGAAGTTACTAATAGAACCTTGGGGAACATGCTTCGGAGCGCGTGTAGTGACAAACCAAGACAGTGGGACATGGCATTAGCTCAAATCGAGTTTGCCTACAATAGCGCGCTTGAAACAAGGACACGTGGTTTACACATCGCCCCCAAGACACGTGGTTGACTTAGTCGAACTCCCACGAGACCAGGGATTCAGCATCGCAGCGGGAAACAAGGATAAAGACATACAAGCCACAAAGGACGCCGTCAAAATACGTCTTGAAGAAACCGGTTTGAAGAACAAGGCGGCGGCCGACAAGCACCGACGGTTGAAAGTATTCAACGAAGGAGATGAAGTTATGGTTTTCCTCCGAAAGGAACGATTTCCTATCGGAACTTATGGAAAACTCCAGCCCAAAAAGTACGGACCATTCACGATCACAAAGAAAATCAACGACAATGCATATGTCGTTGCCCTTCCGGATTCGTTACACATATCAAACACCTTCAACGTCGCCGACATTTACGAATACCACAAAGATGATTCTACTCTTTTAAAAGAGAACTCGGGGTCGAGTTCTTTCGAAGTGGAGGAGACTGATATAAAGGACTTAACAACTAAAATTGAGAGTCAAATCAAGAGCCAAAGTCAGAAAACCAAAAATAAAAATAAAAACAAAACATGGTGTTGCGCAGGTAAGCACGCGGCTTAAACCCACGCAACATGTGGCGTAACTCACTGTTTTGCTTTCCTCCAAATTTCCTTCTTGCGCCGTCTTTTCTTGAATCAACGTCAGCATCCACCCAACAATACAATTCCATTTGATTTACAAGTCTTTCAATATTTTATTATCATTTAGTTATTTAAATTTAGATTAGGATGAGATTTATTTTGTTTATTTACTTTTCATATTTATCTTTTTCTTAGTTTAGGTTATAAATAGGACTATTAGGTTTTGTTGGTGCAAGTGTACCACATCTCTATATATTTTATATATTTATTTTGATGATTACAAACACACCGTATTATTGTTTTTCTAACAATTTTATCCAAGTGTGCAGTTAATTGAACAACATGAAGATTTTATCTGAAGAGTCCAAGACTGGTGTTTACGTCATCATATATCTCATAATAATAAACACCCTAAAATAATATACCACTTGGATATTTCAAAAACCTAACCCAACACTATTTTTAAATTAAACTAAATCCTTGATTTAAATTAATTTAAGAATGTTGACTCTTTTGGAATAAGGGAAAAAGAATTCAGTTGCCTTTTTAAGCTATGGTCGCTCCTGACACTGAGACACCTTTTTCAGGCGGTATACCGCGTGGTGCTCGGCGGTATACCGCGGCTCTGTTACGTGTGACAGGTTCTTGCAGGTTGACCTTCCTGCTGTCAGCTACTTTTTCAGGCGGTATACCGCGTGGTGTATGGCGGTATACCGCGGCTCTGCTGCAAGTGCTGCAGGTTGCTTTTTTGCAGGTTGACTTCTCTATGTCAGCACCTTTTTCTGGGCGGTATACCGCGCCCATATAGGCGGTATACCGCGGCACCCTCTCGACCGTTGCTGCTTCAAGTATATATATCATGCAGCATTCTCAACTCCATGCAAGAATTATTCAATATATCACCCATCTTTTGGAGAAACTCTCAGCTACATCCACTCATTTAAATCACTTATTCAATATATTTTTTGAGTGATCAAACCCTCAAAAATCCAAGTGTTATACTTATACAAGAGTGATTAATATTGTGAGATATATTCTCTTGTAAGTATTTGAATAGTGTGAGTGATTCACGTTCTCGAGCAAAAGCAAGAGATTTTATTATCATTGTATCAAGGTTTGTGTTCTACCATAAAGAACACTTATAGTGAATCAGTGTGTCGAGAAGTGTCTCGGCAAGTGGACTAGCCAGCCAGTTGGTGGTGAACCACTTTAAATCTCGGTGTCGGTATCAATATTCTCTACCCTTATCTCTTTATATTCCCGTTGTGCACTTAATTTTATTTGTATATTTGTTGTGCATGCAATATTTGTTGTTGATTTTGATAAGAGAATTTTTATTTGTGAAATATTTTTAAATACAACCTTTACCCCCCCTAAGGTTGTCCTAACAATTGGTATCAGAGCGGGTTGCAAGTTTCTTTAAAAATATTTGTGCTTTTTAAAAACTTGTTCTTGTATTTTAAATGGCAACCTCTGAGGGAATTATTTCTACAAAGATTCCGCAAATTGACACCGAAAATTTTGGTCTTTGGGCAAATCTTTTTGAATGCTACGTTCGTGGCAAAAGTCGAAAAATTTGGGACATTATTAAAAATGGAGATTATAAACCCACCAAAACCAAAGATGGAGTAATTAGTGAAAAACCAGTAGCGGAATGGTCCGCCGCTGAGGATGCTTGGGTTTGCTTAAATTTTGAAGCTAAAAATATTCTTTTTTCGGCACTTACTAAAGATGAGATTGAACGTGTTTATTCTTGTGAAACTGCTCACGATATTTGGGAAAATCTAAATAATACTCATAGAGGAAATTCTCAAGTCAAAAGCTCAAAAATAAATATTCTTGTACATGATTATGAAATGTTTGAGATGTTAAAAGATGAGTCAATCGACTCAATGTTTAAACGTTTTAACCTTATCATGGTGAGCTTGAAAGGTCTTGGTAGAACATATCCTAACGAAGATTACGTGCGAAAAATTCTTCGAGCGCTTCCTCCGGAGTGGATGCCGAAAATCACATCCTTGGAAGACTCCCGTGACCTCTCAATGATGAAATTAGATGATCTCATTGGAAATCTCAAAGTGCATGAAATTGCACTAAAAAGGAACAAAGATCGGGAGCATGATAAAAAGAAATCTTTGGCGCTTAAAGCTTCAACTTCAAGTGACGAGAAGGAGAAGAAGAAAAAGAAGGAGAAAGCTAGCTCCTCAAAGGATCAACCCGAACATCTTGACGATGTAGCCATGTTGGTAAGGAATTTTTCTAAACTTTTAGCTAACAAAAAGTTTTCAAGAAATGATAGGTTTCAAAGAAAAGGAGATTATCGCCGTGGTGGAGAAAACCGAAGCCGAAAGTTCCATAAACGGAACGATAAAATAAATAAAAATGGCGAATCAAGTGATGATGAAGAAGCCAAGAAAAAGAAGGGCTTTTGCTACTCATGTGGAGACAAGGATCACTATGCCAACGAGTGTCCAAAAAGAAATAAACCTAAAATCAAGAAGGAGAAAGCCTTCGTTGGAGGCGCGTGGAGCGCAAGTGAAGATGAAAATGAGTATGAAGCCATTTGTCTCATGGCGGAAAGCGACGATGAGGTAAACTCGTGTTACTCAAATTACTCTAGCGATGATGAATGTAATGATGATGATGATCTTGATATGTTAAATGATGCCTTTCAAAAAATGGTTATGCTTACAAATAATTATAAAGATGAGAACGCAAAATTAAAGGAAGAATTATTATTAAGTAAAAAGGAAATTCATGATAGCAAACAAAAAATTGCATGCGATAATGAAAAAATCATAAATTTAGAAAATAAATTAAGTGAAAAATATGTTTGCAATTCTTGTGACATTTTAAATAAAGAAATTGCATGCCTTGAGAAAAGAATAGTTGAAAATGATTTATGTGCTAATTGTGATGTGCTTAAAAAGGAAAATGCATGTTTAAAAGAAAAATGTGATAAACATGAAAAAGATAATTTGTTAGCACATGCCTTTCAAAGTAGCAATGAGAAAGTGCTTAAAATGTTAAATATGTCAAATAGCACTAATTGTAGAAAAGGCGTTGGTTCCGATACGTGTAAAGATAAGTGCTTATGTATGCCTATCAAAAGATATTTTGAACCACCTAAAAATGTTGAAATGAGAAAACCGTATGTGCAAAAATCCTCATATATGTCCAACATAAATAATGTGAATTATAAGTCTAGGAAATCTTATGCATGCATGTATAATAGTAAATTTTCTAGACCAAAAAATAGTGTGAATATGCATGCTCCTTTTTACGTCTTTGATAAATATGATCGTAAAATTAAAATGGTACCAAAGTGGATTCCTAAAGGCTCCTTTAGTGTTGATAATCCCGGTGGCATGCGTTTATGGTTTTAAATTTTTTTTGTATATATATATTATATACATATATATATATATATATTCTGTGTTTGAAAATTATGAATCAACTCCGAATAGGCTCACCTATTTGGATACGGTGTCTAGGAAAGATAAAGGCGAATTCTTCGAATTCTAATGAGGTCGGTTTTTTAAAGTGCCTTCGCGCTTACCACCCTCACCGTCTTTCCTGGTCGCTTCCAAGTAGAGCTACCGAAAAGGGTTGAGTAAATAATTTTCTTGTCTGTATATTTTTTGTGAAAATATATTTATTATTATATGTGGTTTTCTATGCTAACTTTCAAAGGACCCATAAGATGTGGGGACCATAAAAGTTGTACTTTAAATGTTGTAGATAAATCTTGATATGGATTGGATTCTTGATAGTGGATGCACACGTCACATGACCGGAAACCATAATCTTTTTTCATCATATGAGTCATGTGATGGTGGACTAGTAATTTTTGGAGGAAACTCCAAAGGAAAGGTAATTGGGAAAGGTACAATTTCTTGCAACAATGTTACATTTTTAGATGTTACGCATGTTGATAATTTGAAATTTAACTTGCTAAGTGTTCGTCAACTGTGCAAAAATGGTATAATTGTTGTTTTTGAAGAAGACTCTTGCAAAATTCTGAAAAATGGTAAAGTTCTTTTGAATGGGGTTATAAAAGGAAATCTTTATGTTTGTAAAACTGATGTAAATAAAAATGTTTGTTTATCTTCCGTATATGATAATTCGACTTTGTGGCATAGACGTTTAGGTCACGCTAACCTTAGATTAATTCAAAATTTGAAAAATAAGGAGCTTGTGAGTGACCTTCCAAAATTAAAATTTGATAATCATTTTTGTGATGCATGTCGTGTCGGCAAACAAACTCATGTTTCTCATAAATCAAAAAATGTGATTTCAACTAAAAGAGTTTTAGAACTTTTACACATGGATCTTTTTGGCCCTATGGCCATTCAAAGTTTTGGAGGAAACTATTACACTCTAGTAATTGTAGATGATTTTTCCCGATATACGTGGACTTTATTTCTAAAACATAAAAATGAAGCTTTTGAAAAATTTAAGATTTTGGGAAAACGAATTCAAAACCAACAAGGTTGCACGATTGTTTCGATTCGTACGGACCATGGACGCGAATTCGATAATGAAACTCAATTTGGTGCGTTTTGCGACAAAAATGGTATAACGCACAATTTTTCTGCTCCTCGCACTCCTCAATCTAATGGGGTTGTGGAGAGGAAAAATAGAACCCTACAAGAAATGAGTAGGACTATGCTCAATGAACATCAAGTTCCCCAAAAGTTTTGGTGTGATGCCGTAGCTACCGCGACCTATGTCCTCAATCGTGTGCTAATTAGGAGTATCCTAAATAAGACCCCTTATGAGATCCTACGTGGTAGAAAGCCTTCCTTAGCCCATCTTAAGGTATTTGGTTGTAAATGTTTTATTTTAGATACCAAATCTTATTTGACCAAATTTGACCCAAAAGCCTATGAGGGAGTATTCCTTGGTTATTCTTGGAATAGCAAAGCCTATAGAGTCCTTAATAAAGAGACCATGGTTGTAGAAGAATCCCTAAATGTAAGCTTTGATGAAAGTCCTCCTAAACCTAGTGCACCCTTAGTAAATGATAATGGTTGTGAAGGAGATGCATTAGCCCAACATCTTAGAACCTTGGACTTAGGAACCCAATCTCTTACAAACAATGTAGAATCTAGTGATGCCCCTCCATGTTATGTTCCACAAGGAGTAGATGATCCTAACCTTAGAACATCTAGAGGCCATCCCGTAGATCAAATCATAGGTGACCTAAACCAAAGAACGACTAGATCACAAATCCATACCCTTTGTGCCTTTCACGCCTTTATCTCAGCCATAGAACCTAAAAACATAGAAGAAGCTTTAGGTGATGAGGATTGGATAATGGCCATGCAAGAAGAGTTAAACCAGTTTACTAGGAATGATGTGTGGGACTTAGTTCCTTGCCCTAGCGGTCAAACCATTATTGGCACACGATGGGTCTTTCGTAACAAGGTAGACGAAAACGGTGAAGTCACCCGAAACAAGGCACGTTTAGTTGCCAAGGGGTACAATCAACAAGAAGGTATCGATTATGATGAAACCTTTGCACCAGTTGCAAGGTTAGAGTCTATTCGAATGCTTCTCGTTTTTGCGAATGCTAAAAATTTTAAATTATATCAAATGGATGTCAAAAGTGCTTTCCTAAATGGTTTTATAAATGAGGAGGTATATGTTTCCCAACCTCCCGGCTTTGAAAATTTTGAAAATCCGACGCATGTTTATAAATTAAAAAAGGCGCTTTATGGTTTAAAGCAAGCTCCGCGTGCGTGGTATGATAGATTAAAATCCTTTTTAATTACAAGTGGTTATATTATGGGTAAAATAGATAATACTTTGTTTGTCAAATATGCTCAAAATGATATTGTGGTTGTGCAAGTGTATGTTGATGATATTATCTTTGGTTCTACAAATGAAAATCTTTGTAATGAATTTGCTACAAAAATGACTAATGAATTTGAAATGAGCATGATGGGAGAATTAAAATTCTTCTTAGGATTGCAAATAAAACAAAGTGAAAATGGTACCTTTATAAGTCAATCAAAATACTGTAAAGACATGCTGAAAAAGTTTAATTTTGAAAATATCAAACCTGTTGAAACTCCGATGACCACCAATCTAAAATTATCTAGTGACGAAGAGGGAACCGATTTTAATGAAAAGATTTATCGTGGCATGATTGGTAGCTTATTGTATTTAACTGCTAGTAGACCTGATATCATGTATAGTGTGTGTTTATGTGCTCGCTTTCAATCTTCGCCTAAACAATCTCACTATGAAGCCGTCAAGCGTATTTTTAGATATCTTAGAGGGACTACGAATCTTGGACTATGGTATCCAAAACAACCCGAGCTAGAAGTTACATGCTTCACCGATTCCGATCTTGGTGGCTCGATGGTTGATCGAAAAAGCACTAGTGGAGTATGTGCCTTTATAGGTCTCTCGCTTGTGTCTTGGTTTTCCAAGAAACAACATTCCGTAGCCTTATCCACTACCGAAGCGGAATATGTAGCCGCCGCGAGAGCGTGTGCTCAAGTTCTATGGATGAAGCACACACTTACCGACTTTGAGGTACGTCAATCCAAAATTCCAATTATGTGTGATAACTCAAGTGCCATAAACCTAAGTAAAAATCCCGTTTTACATTCTCGTACCAAACATATTGAGTTGCGACATCATTTTCTACGAGATAATGTTCAAAAAGGCCACATTGTGCTTGAAAAAGTTGATTCCGAAGACAATTTGGCCGATATTTTTACTAAAGCCCTAAACAAAAAATCGTTCTTTAAATTAAGACTTGGTTTAGGCATGCTTGAGTATAACCCATGAGATAATGCTACTCTCAATTATATGCATATTTTGAGGGGGAGCATCTCTCGAGGGGGAGCATAGCGTCCTTCTTAACCCTTTTTGCTTCGACAAAAGGGGGAGAGAAACCGAGTATGCTCTCGTGTTTAGCGGTTGTGTTTGTCATCATCAAAAAGGGGGAGATTGTTGGTGCAAGTGTACCACATCTCTATATATTTTATATATTTATTTTGATGATTACAAACACACCGTATTATTGTTTTTCTAACAATTTTATCCAAGTGTGCAGTTAATTGAACAACATGAAGATTTTATCTGAAGAGTCCAAGACTGGTGTTTACGTCATCATATATCTCATAATAATAAACACCCTAAAATAATATACCACTTGGATATTTCAAAAACCTAACCCAACACTATTTTTAAATTAAACTAAATCCTTGATTTAAATTAATTTAAGAATGTTGACTCTTTTGGAATAAGGGAAAAAGAATTCAGTTGCCTTTTTAAGCTATGGTCGCTCCTGACACTGAGACACCTTTTTCAGGCGGTATACCGCGTGGTGCTCGGCGGTATACCGCGGCTCTGTTACGTGTGACAGGTTCTTGCAGGTTGACCTTCCTGCTGTCAGCTACTTTTTCAGGCGGTATACCGCGTGGTGTATGGCGGTATACCGCGGCTCTGCTGCAAGTGCTGCAGGTTGCTTTTTTGCAGGTTGACTTCTCTATGTCAGCACCTTTTTCTGGGCGGTATACCGCGCCCATATAGGCGGTATACCGCGGCACCCTCTCGACCGTTGCTGCTTCAAGTATATATATCATGCAGCATTCTCAACTCCATGCAAGAATTATTCAATATATCACCCATCTTTTGGAGAAACTCTCAGCTACATCCACTCATTTAAATCACTTATTCAATATATTTTTTGAGTGATCAAACCCTCAAAAATCCAAGTGTTATACTTATACAAGAGTGATTAATATTGTGAGATATATTCTCTTGTAAGTATTTGAATAGTGTGAGTGATTCACGTTCTCGAGCAAAAGCAAGAGATTTTATTATCATTGTATCAAGGTTTGTGTTCTACCATAAAGAACACTTATAGTGAATCAGTGTGTCGAGAAGTGTCTCGGCAAGTGGACTAGCCAGCCAGTTGGTGGTGAACCACTTTAAATCTCGGTGTCGGTATCAATATTCTCTACCCTTATCTCTTTATATTCCCGTTGTGCACTTAATTTTATTTGTATATTTGTTGTGCATGCAATATTTGTTGTTGATTTTGATAAGAGAATTTTTATTTGTGAAATATTTTTAAATACAACCTTTACCCCCCCTAAGTGTCAGAGACCTTTCTGACACTTTTTTAAACTTGCAGGGACCATTTTTGAAAAATGAAATCCTGCCGAAGGAATCCCGCGATGGGATTATTTTTGTGACTTTTCAATTGCAAGGGACCATTTTTGAAAAATTCCAGGGACCATTTATGAAAATTTTGGTATTTTTGACACTGTTCACCCCGCTTTCGTCCATTTTTACGAATTTAAAATGAAATGTTACATTTTCAACCCCTATACTTATTTACTAAATTTACTTTATACCTTTTACTTTCATTATTTTAATTTTACATTTAACACATATAATCGTTTATTAACTAAAATACGTTAAAAAAATACGTTTTAATTTTAACAAATTACACCATTATAATCGTCTCTTCGATACGTTCGAAATGAGCCAAATCTTGAATTTTATTGGATTTATATATTTTAATATATATCATATACGCGATCGCGGGGGTCAAAGAAAGTCAAACGCGGGCAGGGACCAAAACTGCACACGCGGGCATTTTTCTTGAGGGGGGAAAGCTGGACCGCGGGCATTCTTGAGGGACCAACGCGGGCAAAGTGGGCAAACTTTGGTGACACGTGTAGCCCGCGATCGCGGGGGTCAACGAGAGTCAAACGCGGGCAGGGACCAAAACTGCACACGCGGACATTCTTGAGGGGGGAAAGCTGGACCGCGGGCATTCTTGAGGGACCAACGCGGGCAAAGTGAGCAAACTTTGGTGACACGTGGCCTGGGGCCGCGATCGCGGGCTCCATCGCGGATTTTTGGGGTATTTTTGTAACATGAGAAAGATTTGTGGTATTTCAGTAAAAATGGTTTGACTTAGGGTATTTTAATTAATTAAATATGAAAGAACATATTTATCAAAGAATCAAAACCCCAATTTTAATACAAAAGAGTTAAAAGAATAAAAAATCTTTTAAACCCAATTTTTTTAAAATCCAATTATATTGAGTATACCCCAAAACAGTAATCCTCCCTCCATTGCTTTCACCATTACTGGCATCCATGGCTGCCGAAAGCAATTTCATTATTTCATCCATGTTTGCATAGCTCTTCTCTAAGATCTAATCGCCGTCAACAACCCATTTCTCCTCTTCTCCACCGGCACCGATGACTTTCCGCCTCCCAATTTTGAATTATGTTCATATTTTCTCGAAGAACTCTTCCCTGCCGGAGAAGCGGACTTCTCCGGCACCGGCGGCAGCACCGGCTTCCAGTTCTCATTTTTCGAAGCAGACGACAAATTGGGAATGGGTGGAGTCAAAACACAAGACCCTTTTCTCCGATCAGTTGTGGTGGCCTGAAAACTCATCTGCTTTAGAAATTTGGTTTGGCTCTTCAATGGAGTGGGATTACTGACGGAATCTTGATTTTCCGGTGGGTTGTTGGTTAATTTGATTCTGAGTCTTGATTCTCTGAGATGCGCGTAGGCTTTGTATTTTGTTCCTCTTTCCATTATTAACAAAATGGGGTTTATATTGGAGGACGGAAAAGGGATGATCGATGGTTTCTTTGGATGATTCGACTTTTAAAGAGGGAAAATAACATCGGCCAAATCAAATAATAGTTTAAGATCGAATTCGTTGAGTGATTTTAATTGATTTTTACAAGTCTATACATATAATAAATACGTAACTAGCATGCCACGTATCGTCTTCTGGTGAGCCGACTTCAGTATTTTTCCGCCTAAACATGTATCTGGACGCAGTTTACATTATAATGTGTCGTGATTAGGTTAGGATTTGTTGAAATTAGTATAAGATTTGATACAAATAATCACTAAATTGTCGTTATTTTCTTTTTGCAATTTCATATCAGTTTTTACTTCAAAGTCGAATTCCTTCGACGAATTACAATTGTATCAATTTCCATTCTGTCAACGAAACACCCTTAGAATTATCATAAGAGATTTAATTACTTGGAAAAAAAAGACATCACTTATCAACTGACTTTTGAATTATGAGTTCGAACCTTTTTCAAAAATATAAATATGCAAATATTTTAGTATAATATATTTAATTATTTATACTTTCTTAATCGTGATTATATTATTTCCTCTAATTTTAATTGAACTACATAATATCAGTTATCAACATATGATTAGTTAATGATATTTTCAAAGTCAAATTGTTATGCTTCCCGTCAATTCACTTTAAATTAATCTTTCATAATGGTTGATTTGTTTATAATTATATAAAAAAATTTGATTGATATTATTATAAAATATAAGTATACGATTGATATAGATATTTAAGACGTCACGCTTACCAAGTCACATCATCTTAATGGATGAATATAAAGGGACCAGGAATCTTACCACGGTTAATGTTTACCGGATAAATTGTACATACAATGCCGTTTTGGTGGACTAAAATCTTACCCGTTAAGTAAGTGATGTTGGATTTTATCGATAAGCGCTTAACGAGTAAGTGTTCGGGTAAACGACACCTTAATCAAACGTTTTTATGTATTTTTGCTAATTTATGAATGTTAAACAAGTAAACAGACTTATATATATTTCATATCTTTAAATTTCATGAAATAACTTGTTGAACGTCACTTAACTTTAGATAAATTAAAATTAGTGTTTGTCTTAGATTGGCTTGAAAGTTCATCTCAATTTATACAAGTGTTAGTTTTAACGTCATTTTAAAACATTCATGTCGCATGGTTGGAGTATGACAACAATGAAGTTAACTTTTACATTAGGTGTTGGTGTAGTCTATTGTTTTTGGCTAAATAATGCATTTGTACATTTTGTAACGACCCAGTCTAAAATAAGCATGCAATTCGTACTAAAACGAAATATCCCAAAATCGGGTTCCAAAATTTCTTACATAAGTCTCAAAATTAGGTTGGCGGAAACAACCTATACACAACTGAAAATAATACTAAACTGAACTATAGTGTCACTTCACTACCGAGCTTCCTCGCTAACCACCCTGCTCACTTGCCAGAGCCTTTCGTTACCTGTTTTCCTGAAAAGGTTTTAATTTGAAAATGCGAGGGTTAGACCATGAGGTCTAGTGAGTCCCTCTTAACAGTTCTCAAAACATTTAAAACAGTTTATAAATTTCAGTATAAAAACATCCACATATCTGTTCATACAAAATCATTCACGGATAAAGTCCGCCCCGTAAATTGGCACCCTGAAGTCACCCTAGGGTGACAACGAGTCAGTCTCATGCTGCCTTACAGGGTCACACTTCCCATGGCATAAACGGGTCACACCTCCCAGCACGAGCTGGCGGGCCACACCCCCCGACTTAGCCAATTTACATCTCACACAATGTATGCATACATCTCATATAAAACTTTAGATAAACTTTCATGCAGTTAAAAGCATAGGAATAAACATGGCATTTCTCATCATGTACTTACTTTAGAAAACACGTTAAAAGTCACGTATTTTAGTTAGAAAACTCACCTGATGCTCTTACTTCTCTTTTCTAATCTGTTCCCGACTCCCAATCGATTTTCCTGAATGAATGGACAAAACATAAGCTGATCACCCATCTTTCCGGACACACGACTTTTCGGGCAACGCTAACACTACATTCCGGACGACACAACATTCCGGACGACACTAGTTTCCGGATACTTCCTACTTACCGGATGATAGGGTTAGTTTGTTAACCCTATTTTAGCCACTTTTTAGTAGGTTTTGAGTCTGTTTTATTTGCCCAAAGTCTGTAATTAAGTCCTTTTTAGTAGCTTTTTAGCATTTTCTGTGTTTTAGGTGTCAAACATAATTTAATGGTATAATCTCTGTTTTTGAATCTTATTGGGCCTGTTTTTGATTTCAGATTTTTGCTGGACACTACTACGGCAATGCTATAGGAGTTGAGCGCAAAAGGAATGCTGTAGGAGTGCCGCAGGATCGAACAGCTGGGCCATTTTTGGGTATCTTATGGAAGAAGCTTCTTTTGATGATAAGGCTGGAGTTGACCTTTTTGAAGGGACATAAAGCTGTTATGGGACATCAGTCTTAATCTCCTTTTAGTTGCTTAGTCTCCACACAACTCCCCTATATATAGAATGCTTCTATGCTTTTGTAAAAAATGCTTTTTAGCTAAAAACACAAAAACTCTCCACAAGTATTTAGCTTTTCTCTCTAGTTTATTTACCTCTTAATTTCCAGTTTATTTACCTCTGAATATTCAGAGCTGTGGTCACGAGTTCAGTATTTTGTAGTCAAGCTTTCGGTTTCAAGTATTAATCTAAGTGATTCGAAGTAAGTTCTTTTGTTTTATTTTCCGATTCTCGCAAGTCTCCAAGTTCTCGATATTGTCTTAGTTACTTACTTAAAATCTAAAGGTTCGTGATTTTTAGTTTGGAGTCCTTCCCTCTAAAAACCGTAACCTTTGGTTGTTTAAGTTAGTGTTTCAAAGTTTTAACGGTTTCAAAGCAACAAGTAGTTTTGTGACGTAACTTGCACGACAAGTTTCCATAACTTAGCGAACAAGTTACCTTGGTAGTTTAGTAATTCCGTTTCCTTGCATTCTTAGTTCTTATTATTGTTTTTTATTTTCTTGTTGTTGAAATTCCTGTATTTAATTTCTGTCTTTCCATTTCTGTCATTTACATTTCTTGCAATTTAATTTCTGTCTTTCCATTTCTGTCATTTACATTTCTTGCAATTTAATTTCTGTCTTTCCATTTCTGTCATTTACATTTCTTGCAATTTAATTTCTGTCTTTCCATTTCTGTCATTTACATTTCTTGCAATTTCCTTTAAGTACTTTCCATTCATGTCATTTACATTTCTTACACCTTTCGAAAGAAGAAATCAAGCCATGAAGGGCTAATCGCCTGAGCTTGGGGTGTAAAGCAAAGTTTAGATGTAAAATATGTGTGAAAGTAAAGAGGTGTATTGAATATAACATTGTATCTAACTATTTATTTCAGGTGATTGATCTTACATTGAAGATTGCATTTAATTAATTGACAACTAATTTTATGTATGAAAATGCATTAACATTCAGTGTTAAGGTTAAGGTTAATTAACTGAAATAATAAAAGAAGACTATAAAGAGTTTTAGTGCCTGACAAGTACTATACTTTTACGGTATAGGATGGTAACACTGTGTTGTGCTAGGATTCACAAAGTCTAACATAAATGATATTGTATCGATAGCACGTTGACCAGTGTGTACTCTTGGGAGGCCGTTTGAACCGATAGTTGGTGCTGTGGCAGTCCTATAGCATTTGTGCTGGAGGACTGGCTGGATGTTATAATACCTTTTTACTCAATAACTTGTTTTCATCTTTATAGAGCTTTGCACCCTATGCTTCTTCTCTAGAATTGATTTTTAGCTGATAACTTAAACCAACCAATCAAACAATCTGTTTTCGAAATCGCCATCTGAAATTAGTTTTTAAAGACTGGACTTTTGAAAGGCTTTCACAAGTTTTCCCTGTGGATCGATATCTGGTATTTTACCATTATTACTTGTTACGAGACGATAGTAGTTCAAGGTGTATACTTGCACTGAGTCCTATTCTAAGTGAATCTCTAAGGTTGCATAAATCTTACAACAAGTTTTTGGCGCCGCTGCCGGGGATAACTTCGCTGAAAGAATTTCGTTTTAAAGTTTTTAAGCTCTGATTTTTCTACCACCTTTTTGAAAAACAATGCATGCCCAGAATATTGCACGGAGAACTTTTTCAAATTGATCCCGAGATTGAACGCACTTTTAGACAAAGAAGGAAAGCACAAAGAGCTGCTTTAGCTCACAACTCTCCAATGATGTCTGAAAATGAGTACACCTCGGATGAAGGTGAAAATAACTTCGAATTTGGGCCGGATGGACAACCTAATAATGGACCACCCATCAATAATGGAATCCCTGACATAAATTGGGAAAATTTCGACGATCGAGAAAATCTTGAAAACCTTGGCAATGGAAATCTTGGAAACGGACCCATTCCTGGAAATGGACCAATTCCTAGAAATGGACCAATTCCTAGGCAAATCCCTCGCCAAATTCCTCGTCAGATTCCTGAAAATAGACCAATTCATAATCTTGAAGATGAGGAACAAAACATTTTCCGGCTTGCAAATTCTAAAGACGGAGGTATTATGGCTTATGCTGTTCCTGTTTTAAATCAATTACATTCAGGAATACTAAAGCCTACCCTCGAAACTCATCATTTTGAACCCAAGCCGATAATGTTTCATATGCTCCAAATCAACGGCCAGTACGCTGGTTTGGCACACGAGGATCCTCATTCTCATCTCAGGTCTTTCATGGAGATTACAGATTCTTTCAAACTGCCAGGTGTACAGGATGATGCTTTAAAGCTAAAACTTTTTCCATACTCTCTAAGAGATAAAGCAAGATCCTGGTACAACTCGCTGCGACCAGATTCTATAATCACATGGAACCAAATGGCAGAAAAGTTTTTTAAAAAATATTTTCCACCTACCAGGAACGCTAAGTCTAGAAACGAAATCTGCACTTTTAAACAAATGGACAATGAAGCAGTTCCTGATGCATGGGACAGGTTTAAAGAGCTGTTGAGAAAATGCCCTCACCATGGCATTCCGTATTGCATTCAGCTAGAGACATTTTACAGTGGTCTAGATATCAATGCTAAACAAATGCTTGATGCTACTGCAAACGGATCTTTCACAGCTTGTACCTACAATGAAGGATATGAAATCCTTGAAAAGATTTCTGACAATAATGGACAATGGTCTGATCCACGTGCACTGCCACCTAAAAGAACAACAGGGACGTCAGATTCTGATGCTTACTCAACATTAACAGCACAGTTGGCAAATATGGCGACTCTAATTCAAAATCTAGCCACACCTGTGCAGGCTAATGCTGCTACAGCTATCCCTGGTGTTTTGCCAGTACAGTGTACCTTTTGTGGAGATGGACATTCTTTTGAAAATTTTCCAAGCAATCCAGAGCAAGTAAACTATGTGCAAAACAACCAAAAAGGAGGACCTTTTTCTCAGACTTACAATTCTGAGTGGAGGAATCATCCAAATTTTTCATGGCATAGTCCTTCTCTCAATCAACCATCACAAAGACCACAAGGACAGTCCAATTTTCAAGGACAATCCAATTTTCAACAAAGAAGTCACAACAACCAACAACCCAATTTTCAAAACAGACCATCTTTTTTCCAAAACAACAAGCCCAATCAGCAGGCTGAGTCATCTACTTCCTTGGAAGCAATGATGAAAGGGTTTATGACTCAAACTCAAGCCTCAATTAAAAATCTTGAAACTCAAATGGGGCAATTGGCTTTGGAAATGAAGAAAAGATCAGTAGGGACTCTTCCTAGTGATACAGAGATTCCACGTAGAGATGGAAAAGAGCAGGTTAAGGTTGTGACTTTAAGAAGTGGAAGGCCTTTAGAAGAAAATCCCAGAAAAGAACCAGATTCTGCTGCTACAGAACCAGATTCTGCTGCTACAAAACCAGATTCTGCTGCTACAATACCTACAGACCAGTCCTGTAGCACTAATGGGACCAAAGCTAGCGATAAGTCTGTTAATATTCAAGTCATTCCTACTAAATCAGATTACCCCTTACTGTTCCCTGATACACCTAAGAAAGTCCAGACTACCAAAGAAAGTGCAGTAGTGGATGTGTCACACTCTGGTGGCAGTCCTACGGCACTCCTTCAGCCCAGTCCTATAGCACCCTGCAGGACTGAAGAGATTCCAACTGTGAAACCCACACAAGCACCTCTCCTTCACAAGATTGACCCCTCTAGTTCAGTCACCCCTTACATTCCTTACCCCCAAAGGATGAGGAATAACAAGGAAGAAGTTCAATTTAAAAAATTTCTTGATGTTTTTAAACAATTGCATATAAACATACCTTTGGTTGAAGCTATTGAGCAGATGCCAAATTATGCAAAGTTTCTAAAAGACATTTTGAGCAAAAAGAAGAAGTTGACTGAATATGAGACAGTAGCTCTGACTGAAGGATGTAGTGCCTTGTTGTCCAATAAAATTCCCCCTAAACTAAAAGATCCTGGATGTTTCACAATCCCATGTTCTATAGGAGGAAAGAAAGTAGGAAAAGCCCTTTGTGACTTAGGTGCTAGTGTAAACCTTATGCCTTTATCCATTTTCAATACCTTAGGCATAGGTGAAGCTAGACCTACCACTGTCTCCCTACAATTGGCTGATAAGACCATAGCCTGGCCTAAAGGAAAAATTGAGGATGTCCTAGTCCAAGTTGATAAGTTTATCTTTCCAGCTGACTTTATCATCCTAGACTTTGAAGCCGACAAAGATATCCCCATCCTTTTAGGTAGACCTTTCCTAGCCACCGGAAGAACCTTGATTGATGTTCAAAAGGGAGAGCTAACCATGAGAGTACATGATCAAGAAGTAACTTTTAATGTGTTTGATTCTCTCAGGTACCCTGAAGAAAGAGAGGAATGTTCCACTTTGAGCATGATAGAGAATTGGTGTCAAGACAAAAGCTTGGGAGAAATGTTGGGAATGGAGGACTCTGAAAAGGAGGAAGATTTTGAAGATCTGGCACCACCACAGGAAGTTGCTGCTTTTGAGACCCTAGATCATAAGGATAGGAAAACTCTTATCCCATCCTTAGTAGTTGCACCAGACTTAGAACTAAAACAACTTCCCTCTCACTTAAAATATGTCTTTTTAGAGGACCCTGGGAAGTTGCCTGTCATTATTTCATCATCACTAGATCTAGAACAAGAGGAAAGATTAGTCAAAATGCTGAAACTTCACACGAAAGCCATAGGATGGACCATTGCTGATCTCAAGGGCATAAGCCCAACCATTTGCCAACACAAAATCATTTTGGAAGATAAAGACTACTCATCAGTTGAGCCTCAAAGAAGACTCAATCCTGTGATGAAGGAAGTTGTCAAAAAGGAGATTTTAAAATGGCTTGATGCAGGCATAATCTATCCTATTGCTAGTAGTACTTGTGTCAGTCCTGTGCAATGTGTACCCAAAAAGGGTGGGGTAACTGTTGTACCAAATGAGAAAAATGAACTTATACCTACTAGGGTAGTATCTGGTTGGAGGATATGTATGGACTATAGGAAGCTTAACAAGGCTACCCAAAAAGACCATTTTCCGTTACCTTTTGTCGACCAAATGTTAGACAGACTAGCAGGAAAAGAGTTTTATTGTTTCTTAGATGGCTACTCTGGTTACAATCAAATTACCATTGCGCCTGAAGACCAAGAAAAGACCACTTTCACTTGTCCTTTTGGAACCTTTGCATTTAGAAGAATTCCTTTTGGGCTGTGTAATGCTCCAGCCACTTTCCAAAGATGTATGATGTCTATTTTTTCTGACATGTTAGAAAACTCCATGGAAATTTTCATGGATGACTTTTCTGTATATGGGACATCATATGACCTTTGTTTACAAAACCTGGAAAAGAGTCTTAAAAGATGTGAAGAAACAGACTTGGTTTTAAACTGGGAAAAGTGTCATTTTATGGTAAAAGAAGGCATTGTGTTGGGACATCTCATATCAACAAGAGGCATAGAAGTTGATAAGGCCAAATTAGAAGTCATTTCAAATTTGCCTGAACCAACAACAGTCAAAGGTATCCGAAGTTTTTTAGGACATGCTGGTTTTTACAGGAGGTTTATAAAGGATTTTTCAAAAATTTCAAAACCTCTTTGTTTATTGCTACAGAATGACCAAGTGTTTAATTTTAATGAAGATTGTAGAAAAGCTTTTAAGACTTTGAAAGAAGCATTGGTCACTGCTCCGGTAGTAATAGCACCAGATTGGTCCCAACCATTTGAAATCATGTGTGATGCCAGTGACTGGGCAGTTGGTGCAGTTTTGGGTCAAAAGAAAAATAAAATATTCCATCCTGTTTACTATTCCAGTAAAACTCTCAATGATGCTCAAATCAATTACACCACTACTGAAAAGGAATTATTAGCTGTGGTTTTTGCTTTTGAAAAATTCAGATCATACTTGATTGGTACTAGAGTAATTGTTCACACAGATCATGCTGCAATCAAGTATTTGATTTCAAAAAAAGATGCAAAACCTAGGCTAATAAGGTGGGTCTTGTTGTTACAAGAGTTTGATTTGGAGATCATTGATAGAAAGGGTGTGGATAATCAAGTAGCTGACCATTTGTCTAGATTGGAAAAACAAGACAAACCTGTTTTTAGTGGTGAGATTTGTGAGACATTCCCTGATGAAAGAATTTTGGCTATACAGCATACCAATGCTCCTTGGTTTGCCGACATTGTAAATTATTTAGCATGTGGAGTCATTCCTAAAGAGTTTACTAAACACCACAAGAAAAAGCTCATCTATGATTCAAAGAAATATCTGTGGGATGACCCGTTTTTGTTTAAAATTTGTGCAGATCAGATGATCAGAAGATGCATACCACAAGAAGAAATGACATCAGTTTTACAGCACTGCCATACAGGACCTTGTGGAGGACATTTTGGAGGAAATAGGACAGCAGCAAAGGTTTTGCAATCTGGGTTGTTCTGGCCTACTTTGTACAATGATGCTCATAACTTTGTAAAAAGTTGTGATGAGTGTCAACGAAGTGGGAATATCTCTCAAAGAAATGAAATGCCCCTAAATGGAATTCTAGAAGTAGAATTATTTGATGTTTGGGGCATAGACTTCATGGGACCTTTTCCAATCTCCAATAATTGTGCCTACATTTTACTTGCTGTAGACTACGTGTCCAAATGGGTGGAAGCTTTGGCTTGCCATTCCAATGATGCTCGAACAGTTGTCAAATTTTTGCAAAAACAGATTTTTACAAGATTTGGTACACCCAGAGCCTTGATAAGTGATGAAGGCACCCATTTCATAAACAAGTTGTTAGAGGAGGTTCTTGAAAAGTACAACATTCAGCATAGGGTGGCAACAGCTTACCACCCTCAAACCAATGGTTTGGCTGAGCTATCAAATAGGGAGATAAAAGGAATTTTAGCAAAAGTGGTTAAACCACACCGGAAGGACTGGGCCTCCAAATTGGATGATGCCCTATGGGCCTACCGGACTGCTTTCAAAACCCCTATTGGAATGTCCCCTTACAAATTGGTTTATGGAAAGGACTGTCATTTGCCAGTTGAGTTAGAGCATAAAGCATATTGGGCCATCAAAGAACTCAACATGAATCTGGATGAAGCTGGTAAGAAAAGAACTCTTCAACTCTGTGAAATAGAAGAGCATAGGAATTTTTCCTATGAAAATGCCAAGTTATATAAAGAAAACACCAAAAAGTGGCATGACAAAAGGATTCTTCCAAAAGAACTCTATGAGGGTCAAAAAGTCCTTCTGTTCAATTCAAGATTAAAACTTTTTCCTGGAAAACTGAACTCAAGATGGACTGGGCCTTATCAGATTTTCAAAGTATACCCTTACGGTACAATCGAACTCATCAATCCAGACAAGGGCACTACTTTCAAAGTCAATGGTCATAGAGTCAAACCGTTTTTTGACCCCACTGAAGCACCACCACAACCATACACGGTTGTTGAGCCTAACGAGTGATAAATAATTTTGTTATATTTATGTCTATATATATACATAAGATAAACACAAAAACATTCATATAAAAAATAAAATAAACAAAAATATTTTCTTTTTCATTTTGTAATTCTTGTAGAATAAAAATTCATTTTGGGCCTTGCCCTATTTTGCTGATTTAAATCAAACCCATGTTGAAGCAGTTTGGGCCCATGGGATGTTTATTTTGCAGATAAGAAAACGAAGAGATCGGCCCAGCTACTTGAGCCCATAACCCGAGTCTCTTCGATAACTGTTCAGTCATTTCAAAAGATTTCTGACTAAGAAGTGATAGTCTGCTGTTCATCATCATCCTTTTCCAGAGACTTCGTCGGAAACTAGCATCATCGCCGAATACCATCCCTTCGTCCACAAAGTACGACCTGGTACTCGTTGTCTACAGCAAAACCCTAGGTGCAGTACACTTGATCTACTGTTCACCATCTTCCTCGTCCCAATAGTACACCCCATTGTACTATCTTCTCTGAACCCTCTATCGCATACGATTTGATACCACGTACTCCCCTACTCTCGGTTGTAACCCTCTTCTCCACGCTTCATCCTTTCTATATTACACCCTCGATAAACCCTAAACATACCATTTCTCTCTTAAGTTCCCATTCCGTCTGCTATCCCCTGTTTAAGCCATCTCAATGGCGAAAACCAAATCCAAGGCTCGCAGAAGAGTGCTCCCTTCTGAAAACCCCAACATCGACGAAGAGCATCCCATTGATGCTACCCCTATTAGCCAAGCACCACCAACCAGGATTTTACCTCCTGTTCCACTGTTCAAACCCAAGCACAGAATAACTCGAAGCAACGGGAAAATGAAAACAAAGCCAATGACAGAAGAAGAATGGCCTGCGATTGACCTCTCCGATAACTCCGATTCTGAGGAAGAAGCTCCACCAACGCAGAAAACAAAGTTTGAGGTGGGAAGTTCGAACCCACTGGAAACTTTGGCAAATGCAGTTCAGGCCATGGTTCGCCCCTTCTCAGAGGCATCGCGCATCCACACATATGGTATGAATCCTTTCTCAAAACCTCTATCTGTGAACCAAGTGACTACATTCCCAAAGCGACCAAAATCCTCTGTGGGTGTTGCATTAGAACAGAATTTGGGACCACACAGGGAAATTCATGCTTCCTCAAGTTTTTTCCAGAGACCTCTGATGTTAGTAACTCCATTTTCCAAACCGAGGTCTCTATCTAACTTGAGCCAAATCCCTGTTGGATTCATATCCATGTTGCACGCTGGGAAGCCTAGGAATTTTCCCCCTTTACCCAAATTACCTATTGTGTCATCCATTAAAATCCCTGAACTAACAGTCCTACCAAGCGGAAAAACCTTCACACCACCTCTTGTGCAATCTGATTCCATCACCCTTACACAGTTGGATGCTTTTCTTGCCAGATTAAATCGCCCTTACCAGCCTAGAATGCCAACCAATTTTGCCTTTGCATCCAATAGGGTTGATCAGGTCCCTAGGAACACCTCTGTTACTATGAAGGCTATGATACCAAGAAACCCTGTCAGTAAACAGCCTACCTCCGTGATGATTGAGGACCATGTGAGCACTGAGAAGGAACAGGAAGTCTTCGCAGACACCTCTGTTTTAGAGACCAACCCCACCGAAACCATGGTACTAGAAGTGCATCTACCAAGCTGTACCTCGGTTAAGACCCCTGTTTCTAAAACCACAACAGCCAAAATCCCTTTGATTAAAGTGCCTTTTGGAAAGCCCACCATCTCAGCCAATACCCTCGATGAAACAGTTACTGGGGAAACTCTGGACCCTCTTGAAAAACCTCTGGAACAGCTCCATGTTGATTGGTCTGATGATGATAATCCACAAATGGATACCTGTAGTGATTGGGTGGAAGATGTGTTGGAAGAGGAGATCTGCATCACTCACACTAGTGATGCATCTCCTCCTCCTTCTAACCCTGAAATGCAGGAGCAAACTGCCAAAGTGGCCTCACCAAAGAAGCAGCTTAAAAGAAAGGATGGGAAGAATATGCAGAAAAAGGCAGCCCCAACATCTCTGAAGATCAGATTACGATCCATCTCCAAACCTGCAAAGAAAGTGCAAAAAGAAAGAAAGAAAGATGTTGCTATGAAATTCACAACTGAACAGGGAAGGGAAGTGGCTGAAAAGAAGCAGCAGAAGCGAAAGAGGGGAGAAATGGAAGAACAGAGTGTGGGAGAGACATCTAGCACTCCTCAGAGGATTACAAGACAGAAAGCCAGAAGTTTTCAACAGGACAGCCCTAACACTGCAGTCCTACAGCACTCTTCCAGTAGTGCTGCAGGATCAAAAAGAAAAACCAAGAAGGTATCTTCTTCATCCTCTCCTACTGAGTTGTTTAGCACATCTACAGCACTAAATAGATACCCAATGTTTGCACATAGAGTTGGCCAAACACCAAAAGGGTTTGCCCCTCACATAGTTTCGGCAAATCCTCACATTAGAACCATCATTGAGGAACTTGGGTGGGAAAAGTTGTGTGCAGTGCCTCCACATTTCAATGAGGACTGGGTAAGAGAGTTTTATACTGAGATGTCAGTGACCCATGGGGAAGAGCTTTTGGTTAGACAGACCCCCGTTTCATTCTCCGCTGAGGCTTTGAATGATTTACTAGGATTGACACCACCCTTAGAATATGAATTTGAGAGATTAAGAGGTGGGGTTACGGATGAGGAATTAGAAGACATACTAACCACCCTAGCAAACCCTGGAGCTTCGTGGACCTTGAAGGGTAAGTGTAGAACACTCAGGACTTGTTTTCTGAAGGCCGAGGCTAACGTATGGTTCTATTTTATTCGGCACACATTGAACCCAACTAGTCACGACACCAATTTGTGCATGGATAGGGTGATCCTGCTGTATTGTATAATGGAATGTTATCCTATTAATGTGGGTAAACTAATCTGTGGGTGCATGAGAACTAGCTTGGAGAGAGCCAATACCAGACTACCTTATCCCTCCATCATACATTCACTCATGGCTAATGCAAAAGCCCCTGTTTTGAACACTGACACCTTTTCTAAGGAAAGAACAGTGATGGATAAGCTAAATCTCCAGAGGCTAATGAGAAACAGTGAGGCTTCTGACGCAGTAATTGTTGAGCCTATGGCTGCTGCACTAGAAAAGCTCAGGGTAGAGTTGGTGAAAGAGATGGATAAGCAGGCGAAGGCAATGAAAAAGTTGGTGAAAAAGAAGGTAAAAGAGTTAGCTGTGCAAGTTGAGAAGGTTGGAAAGGAAGTTGAGGAGATCAAGAAAGATAGACTGAGATGGGCTGAATACAAGCAGCATAAAGCCCAGGTAAAGGAAGCGTATGCGAGAGGGAGTTCACAGCAACCGATGACAGTACCACCACCCCCGAAGTCCATGTTGCAGTACCATGAAGCTCCTACTCAGCCTGAGTAGGACAGGTTCTGCCATCCTCCCTTGTTGCTTGTAAATTAATTTATGTTTTATATTTTGAGGTTTCAGTTTAGGAGTCCAGTTTGAGTATTTGTCTCTGTGAAGTCTTAATCCATGGTCATAGCTGCATAAGCTCGACTTGTTGGGATCTTTTGCTGATTTATGTGTAATTGCTGTTAGTATGTCATGTTTAAACCGTTAAATCATGTGCAGAAAGCAAGTTTGAGGTGGGAATTTCCCATTCTCATCTTTGCTTTTCTGCTTCAATGTTTCTCTGGGAACTGATTTTCATGACTCTGTTTGTTTTATAATCTGTATGCATGTACCTCTGTTTTCACCACTGCCTTAACACGATTGGTATGTACTTATAGCCACAGTAATCTGATGTCTTGTTTGTTTAGTTGTAAACTGCCATCATAGCCCACCTAACAGCTTTCCAACCTGTTAAGACTAAATCATCAAGGATATTTTTCCTCATAAAGCCAGAAATAAAAATCCCAAACAGACCCCCTCTGCTCCTAATTTCCGTGACAATGGGGACATTGTCCATTTTAAGTTTGAGGTTGGGGTAAGATTTGCCTCACACATCTTGAGGCAAACCTCACAGATCTTTCAGGAGCAAAGTGCTCTTTTGTGCTTAAAGAGTGTCAAAGACACCAAAATATTAAAAGAGACCAATGAGTCCACTCTATTCCTCAATATGAGATGAATGGCAGTAAAATTGTGCCATTGAGTGAACAAAGTGAGGGAGTGGAAAAAGGCAAAGCATCAAAATCAAAGGAAAAGCCGAATGCATACCCAAATTCAAAAAAAAATTGTATGTCTTGATGATTTTTTTTAACACTAGGAAGGTTCTGGTTGGTTATGAGGGTGTGTTTTTGGGCTAAGATGAATAAATTCAGTTTATGAAGGGCTATTGGCTTCATGCTATGAATGTTGTGAGCAGGTTTGTGCTTAAATAGTGGTTCGCATTATAATTATGGATAAAGCAGGGGCTAAATTTTTTTTTTAGGTTCTTAGTCTTTTTAGATGCTTGAGTCTTTATTTTGTCTATTTTTGTTGTTTGGGGACACCGGACACTTGACTTACCGGACATTTCTCACCCGGATAACTTCCCTATTCGGACAGTCTCCTCATCCGGAAATCTTCAAATGGATCATCGTGTCCGGACATTCATAGGACTTTCCGGACGCCGACCTGACCCCTTTTTGAACCGAAAATCACAGATAAACTCAAAATCCCACAATTAAAGATTAGCAATAATACTCAGATTTGCTAAGTTCATTTAGTACTAAAATCTTAGCTGTGAAAACGCATTAAGACTCCTTACCTATTCCATTAAGATTCAACCCAACTTTTACACAAAACCTCAAAATACCTAGCTTAGCAACATTTCCACAGATTAGAGATGAAGAGAAGAGATTACCTGATTGATTGAAGACGATGAACACCTTCCTCTTCTCCCAATTGACTTGGAAACTCTCCTTTCCTTCTTGCTCTTTCTCTCCTTCTTCCTTCTTGCCTCTTTTCTCTCTTTCTTTCTTTTGTTCTTTCCCTCTTTCTTTCTCTACTCAGCCGCCAACCACAAATGAAGTGCTCTCCTAGGGTTTTGTGCCCCAATCATTAGGTTTTTATACCTTAACTCTTTATTATCAGATTAGCCCCTCAACTTTCAGCTGTAACAAAATTACCACCAGACTTTAAACTCTTCAAAAATGGTCACGGTTATTACAACACTCCCCCCTCAAAAGAATTCCTTCCCCGGAATTCCATTCTCAAAGAGATGCGGGTATTTGGACTTCATGTCTGCCTCCACTTCCCAAGTAGCCTCTCGTCCCTTATGATACCTCCACTGAACTTTTACTAGTCAAACTTCTATGTTCCTCGTTTAGCAAACCTTACCGCTCACGATTTCTATCGGTTATTCTACGTAAGTCAACCTCTCATCTATACTGATGTCCCCTCAAAGGAACATCCACATCGACTTCTGACAAACACTTCTTTAAGTCCGAGACATGAAATGTCGGATGAACACCCCTTTTAATCCTCTGGCCAGTCTTACTTGTAAGCCACTGCTCTCACTCGCTCAAAAATGGCGAAAGTTAACTCCCTATCGCCTGTAATTCTTGCAAGGTCGTCATCACTTACAGCTTCCCTCATCTGTTCCCCATAACAGAGGCGCACATCACACTACGAATTCCTCCAAAATTTCATCGAGTACCTCAAGATCGTGCACTATCTATTCAACTTTCATAACTCCGACGGACCCACATACGTAGTCCACTTTACCTATCTCTCAATTCTCGAGGTTCAACAGTCTTATGTTTTCAATCCAACCACTCAGTTTTACTCGACTACCCCGAATCGTTCAGATGGAAAACGTAACCGCACCCCTGATAATGTCGGTTTTCGACAGTATTTTAACTATCGAATCGAGTGATTGTTGGTTGTTTTCAAGTAAAATAGTGACTTTTACTGATGAGTTTCATGAGATGTACAGTTAATCAGATTGGAAGAGGAATGAAGAAAATCGCGTATATTTCCCGAAGAAAAAGATCGAAAGTTGGAAAAAGACGAAACAGAATCCGGCGCGGCTTTTGGCGCCACTTATCTAGCGCCGTAGTGCGCGCGGAAGTTTAAAGAAGTGGATTCCAGAAGATGGCGCGCTTAGTGGCGCAACCCAGATAGCGCCGAAATGCGCACGACTTTTAAACTCTGTGTTTTCCAGAAAGTGGCGCGGCTTTTGGCGCGACCCAAGTAGCGCCAGAACTAGCGCCAACTATCAGATACGTTTTAAAGCCCTATTTTCTCATTTTAGGGTTATCAGTCAAACTAGGGGGCGACTGCAAGCGAGAGGGCGATTTTTATGAGCAGTTTGAGAGCACGAATACAGAGGTGACGAGAGATCGATTGGAAGACAACAACGATTGAGTACGTGATCGTGGAAGGGATTCTTCTCAGGGAGTTATTTATATTTTTCTGCAGAACTTTTCAAACATGGTTTCATCTATTTCGTTTGTAACCTTTCAGTTCCTTTTACACACCCCCAACATGAGCTAAACTCAATGTTGGGGGGTTGGATGATGGATGATTCATAGATGTAGGCTTTAAACGATTTGTACTTTGGTTTTAATAGATGGATGACGCCTTTGAAATTATGCTTAATGCTTTTAACCAGCTGATCACTTGTTAAATTGTTTTGATAATTCTTGAGTTGTTCGATAGAAATCTCAAGATTGAGACCAGTTTCAATAGCCACCGAGAGGAATTGGATAGAGATATACCAATTCCTCCAGTGTTGTGTTTTAAACCTGTCACTTTAACTTAAGACAACTGTTAGATCGAAAGATAAGCAACTTTAATTAAGTTATGTCTCGATGCAACTTGAAGAAGTGTATTGAGTTCAGGTTTTACAAGTCATTAATCGTTTTAATCATTTATAAATAAATTTGAAGCCTCGTTAATTGAATTCATTCGGATTCCAACCCTCCATCTTCTCTCTTGAAACTACTACCAATTATGTTCCGTACTTTTATACGCTTTACTAGTCAGGCTATTTCAACAATCAAACCAAATCAAAGTTTTAACCGTTCAGTTAATAGTAACTACAGTCATTGCGGTACTTAGCACCTGGTTCCTGTGGGTTCGATACTCGTACTTCTGTACGTATTACTTGAGACGACACCGTACACTTGCGGTTAGTCAAAGGGGGGGTGTAAATCCGCCTATCAAGTTTTTGGCGTCGTTGTCGGGGAACTTGTTTTGTGTTAATATCACTACCAGCTGTAGGAATTATTATATTAAGCATTTTCTTTTATTGCAATTTTATTTTTGTTTTATTCTTCCTTATTCACGATTTTGATTCAAGTTTCTTGCTACTGCATTGTTACAAGAACTAACTTGTACTCTATTCTTTGTTGCAGATCACTTCTAGTTTATGCTAAGGAGGAGTTCCTCTGGTGAACTCGAACCATTTGATCCTGAAACCGAAAGGACTGCAAGGAGACTAAGGAGGCAAGCTAGACTCAGACTCCAACAAGAAATGGCAGATGTCAATAATCAAGAGAACGACGTCAATTGGGAGATTCTAGAGAATGAGGAGATTCCGGTGAACAACAACGAGATTCCGGTTAACCAGAATCTCAACAACAACAACGAGATTCCGGTTAACAACAATGAAATTCCCATCAACCAGAATCTCAACCACAACAATATCAACAACGAGATTCCGGTTAATCAGAATAACAACATCCGGAATCCCAACAACCGAGTGCAACCACCAAGGGTTCCTATGAGGAATTTTGCCAACCCAAACATGGGGGCTGCACAGAGAGGCCCATATGTTCCCCCGATCGCAGCGAACAACTTCGAGATCAAGACTGGCACCATTCAATTGGTGCAAGCAAACATGTTCGGAGGAGCAACAACTGAAGACCCACACATCCACTTGAGAACATTCGAGAAGATCTGCAACACCTTCTAGGTGAACGGAGTTGACCCGGATGCAATCAAACTCCGACTTTTTCCGTTTTCACTGAGGGGTCGGGCTATTGAATGGGAAGAGAGTCTGCCAATCGGGCAGATTCGTACATGGAACGACATGGTAACTGCTTTCCTGAATAAATTCTTTCCACCGGGGCAAACGACCCAACTGCTGTCAGATATCACTCATTTTGCCCAATGAGATCAGGAGTCATTGTACGAAGCATGGGAGCGGTACAAGGGGATGCTTAAAAAATGCCCCCACCATGGTTTGCAAGAATGGATGGTCAACGTTCTTTGGATGACTGCTTCCACAGTATAAGAATGACCTCACAGCCGCTGCGGGTGGTGCATTCATGAATAAGTCATATGAAGATGCGTATGAGCTGATTGAAAATCTCGCGGAACATAGCTATGCCACGCCTCGGTCAGCCACTAGGAAGGTGGCGAGTGTGCAAGAGAATAATGAGCTGAAAGCTATTCAAGCCCAGTTGGCAGCTATTACAAATCAGCTGAAAGGGACGGCGATTCAACCGTCCTTCCAAGGAGATATGGGCTGTCAAGAGGCATTTGGTTCATCACAAGAAATGCCTCCACCGGAGCAAGTGCAGTTCCTTCAAAACCGCAACAACCGACCGAGGAACGACCCGTTCTCGAATACTTATAATGAGGGATGGAAACGACATCCTAATTTCTCGTGGAGCCAACCTCAGAATGCACAGAAAGAAACCATGTTCCAGCAACAACAGAACCAATTCGGTAATAATTCTAACTCTTCTACTCAATCTACTAATGTTTATCGTCCTCCAGGTTACAATCAAAGGAGGCAAGAAGAAGGACAAGGAGGAGAGAAGAAGTCTGGATTGGAGGAAATGTTAATGAAGTTTGTTTCAAAGATGGACAATGCGGTTGGAGAGTTGACATCATCCGTTGGGACATTGACGAGCTCGGTCGGAACGATAAGAACTGCGACGGATCAGAACACCGCATCGATCCGAATTCTTGAGGACAAATGGGGCAGATGGCAGATGCGTTAGCTATTCGGAGTCAAGGCACATTCCCGAGCCAAACCGAAAAGAAGACAAGAGAGAATTGTAAGGCAATTCAGCTGAGGAGCGGGAAAGAGTTAGTCAAAGACCCACGTCTTGAAGCGAGAGATGTGAAAAAAGAAACTCATGACCATACGACGGAAGAAGAAGATGAAGAGAAGATGGATGAGGAGCTGGAAATGGAAGATAAGAAAGTTTCCAGCGCTGAGGTGCCAAAATCTACACCGAAGACAACCATACCACCGGTGGCACCGAAAGTTCCATATCCGAACCGGTTGAAAGCACAAAGGATGAGGTTCAGTTTTCTAAATTTTTAGAAGTCTTTAAAAAGCTGCACATTAATATTCCCTTTGCAGATGCCCTAGCTCAGATGCCGTCTTACGTGAAGTTCTTAAAGGACATCCTCTCTAACAAGAGGAAAATTGAGGAACACGCAACCGTTGCACTTACTGAAGAGTGCAGTGCAATAATCCAACACAAACTTCCAAAAAAGTTGAAAGATCCAGGGAGTTTTACGATTCCTGTTAAAATAGGTGCGAGCTCTAACTTGATGCCTTTGTCCATTTTCAGGAAGCTTGGATTGGGAGAGGTGCAGTCGACGAACGTGACACTCCAACTGGCGGATAGATCCATCAAATATCCGTACGGAGTTATCGAAGACGTTTTGGTGAAGGTGGACAAATTCTACTTTCTAGTGGATTTTGTTATCTTGGACATGGATGAAGATAAGGAGGTCCCTCTCATTTTGGGCCGACCATTTTTGGCCACCGGAGGTGCACTAATCGATGTGCAAGGAGGAAAGCTTACTCTACATGTTGGTGAAGAAAGAGCCGTGTTCAATGTTTTCCCAACAGCACGAGTCGGGGTGGAAAGAGGTACTTGCTATCGGGTAGATGTATTAGAAGAGATTGCTGAAGAGACTTCCAAAGTTAATCATAGTGATGATCACTTGGGGAATGCACTGACCGGAATATGCACCGATAGCGAGAACGAGAGTGTGATGCAACTGAATGCGTTGCCCGAATATCGGGGTCCGAGAAGACCAATGAAAGAAGATTTGGGTGAGCCAATTGCCAAATCACAGCCGTCATCGAAAGTGTCGCCACAGCTAGAACTCAAACAATTGCCGGTTCACTTAGAATATGCTTTCTTGGGAGAAAATCAAACACTACCGGTAATCATTGCTGCCGATCTTGCACCATTAGAGAAAGAGAAGCTGTTACGAGTATTGAGAGCCCACCAAACAGCGATTGGGTGGACGATTGCGGACTTGAAAGGGTTAAGTCCTACGTTTTGCATGCATAGAATCAACATGGAAGAAGAGCATAAACCGACGGTTCAACATCAACGTCGGTTGAACCCAAACATGAAGGAAGTAGTTCGCAAAGAGGTGCTGAAACTCTTGGATGCGGGAATCATATATGCAGTAGCCGACAGCCCGTGGGTTAGTCCGGTGCAAGTGGTACCAAAGAAAGGGGGGGATCACGGTGATCAAGAACAACAACAACGAGTTGATACCATCTCGAACTGTCACCGGGTGGAGAGTTTGCATAGATTACCGAAAGTTAAATGATGCAACAAAAAAAACCACTTCCCGCTTCCTTTTATTGACCAAATGTTGGAGCGGCTGTCCGGGCATGCTTACTATTGTTTTCTTGATGGTTACTCGGGGTACAATCAGATCCCTATAGCACCCGAGGATCAAGAGAAAACAACATTCACCTGTCCGTATGGAACGTTTGCATACCGAAGAATGCCTTTTGGGTTATGCAACGCTCCCACTACATTCCAGCGGTGCATGATGGCGATCTTTTCTGACATGATCGAGAAGACGATGGAGGTTTTTATGGATGACTTCTCAGTGTTTGGAGATTATTTTGACACATGTCTCGATCATTTAGAAGCAGTCTTAAAGCGGTGTCAAGAAACGAGCCTAGTACTCAACTGGGAGAAATGTCACTTCATGGTAACGGAAGGCATCGTGCTTGGACACAAGATTTCGAGGGAAGGCATAGAGGTAGACAAGGCGAAAGTAGTTGTGATAGAGAATCTGCCATATCCAACAACAGTGAAGGGAGTGAGAAGTTTCTTGGGACACGCAGGGTTTTACCGGCGTTTCATCAAGGACTTCTCTAAAATTGCTAAGCCTTTATGTTCTTTACTTTTAAAAGATGCTAAGTTTGATTTTTCTGATGAGTGTACCTTGGCTTTTGACAGGTTGAAGAAGGAGCTGGTCTCGGCACCCATACTTACCGCACCTGATTGGAACCTTCCATTCGAGCTCATGTGCGATGCGAGCAATATAGCGGTGGGAGCTGTCTTGGGCCAACGAAAGGAGAAAAAGATGCATGTGATCTACTATGCCAACAAAACGTTAGACGAGGCACATATCAATTATGCAACCACCGAGAAAGAGTTGTTGGCGGTGGTGTATGCTTGTGAGAAGTTCCGGTCATACTTAGTCGGATCCAAGATCATTATCTAAACTGATCACTCGACGTTGAAGTACCTAATGGCGAAGAAAGACGCAAAGCCGAGGTTGATTAGATGGGTGCTGTTGTTGCAAGAGTTTGATATCGAGATACGGGACAAGAAAGGGTCTGAGAATTCAGTGGCCGACCATTTATCTAGAATCGGGGAGGAGTCATCGCAAACAATTGAAACCATCCCTATAAATGATTATTTTCCAGATGAACAGTTATTTTCTGTTAAGTCTTCTGTTGACCCATGGTATGCTGACTTGGTTAATTTTCTCGCAGGTAATGTGAAACCTTTTGGATTGAACTCACATCAACGGAAGAAGTTCTATGCGGATGCTAAACGGTACTATTGGGATGAGCCGTTCTTGTACAAAAGATGTGGAGATGGAATGATCAGACGTTGTGTGCCCGATGAAGATAAAGAGAGTATCCTCACATTTTGCCATACTTTGGAATGTGTAGGTCATTTCAGTACTGATCGAACGGTTGCAAAAGTGCTACAGTCGGGATTTTTCTGGCCGACGATGTTCAAGGATAATCACCACTTCATTTCTCGATGTGATAGATGCCAGAGAACTGGGAATATTTCAAAAAAGGATGAGATGACGATGCAAATATTCATGGAGGTAGAATTGTTCGATGTATGGGGCATCGACTTCATGGGGCCTTTCCCCCTTCGTTCCGAAATGAGTACATACTAGTCGCCGTCGACTATGTATCGAAGTGGGTAGAGGCAATCGCGACACCGACCAATGATTCGAAGGTAGTTATCCAATTTATCAAGAAATACATCTTTTCGAGGTTCGGGGTCCCAAGGGCATTGGTTAGCGACGGGGGAAGTCATTTTTGCAATAAGTATCTCGACATGCTACTCCGGAAGTATGGAGTCAAACATCGTGTCACTACCCCCTATCATCCGCAAGCAAATGGGTTGGCGGAAGTTTCCAACCGCGAGTTGAAATGCATACTCGAGAGAACAGTGAATTCATCGAGGAAGGACTGGTCAACAAAGCTGGACGACGTGTTATGGGCCTATCGTACGGATTTCAAGACGCCAATTGGGACCACACCACATCGATTAGTGTTTGGGAAGTCGTGCCACTTGCCAGTCGAGCTGGAACATAGAGCCTATTGGGCAGTTAGACATTTGAACATGGAGTTAGAAAGACAGGTAAGAAGAGGTTTCTGCAGCTGAATCAATTAGAAGAAATCCGTTTGGATGCATATGAGAACGCATCAATCTACAAGGAACGGACGAAGAAGTTCCATGATCGCCGAATTCGAGAAAAGGTAATTGTCCCAGGAAAGAAAGTCCTTTTATTTAACTCACGTTTGAGGTTGTTTCCAGGTAAACTGAAGTCAAAGTGGTCGGGTCCATTCACGGTGACTGAAGTGTATCCTTACAGAACAGTGGAGCTAGAGGGCAAGGATGGACATAAATTCAAAGTGAACGGACAACGGGTGAAGCCATACCTGGGCGATGAAGTTGTGACCACATCGAGCATCTATTTGGACAAGCCCAAGGAGTGATTGCGTAAGAAGTCATACCCCGACATTAAATAAGGCGCTTGGTGGGAGGCAATCCACCGTAGGTTAGTTTTTCATTTTAATTGCTTTTAGTGAGTTTTTGTTTCTTTTAATTTGTGTGTGTTTTTCCCTGAGGAGTAAACCTTCAAGACTGAGCATCGTCGGAACGAGCGAGAACGGAACGAAAAAGCCAAAGGAGAAAGGAACAGTGACTGACGCGCTTTCTGGCGCCACTTAACTAGCGCAGAAAAGAGCGCGGAAGAAATGACTGCAAGCAGTCCAGAGGGCCGCGCGCCTTGTGGCGCTACTTCACTGGCGCGAAAAAGAGCGCCGGTTGAAAAGTATTAAAACAAACAGAAGACCGCACGTTTTTCGGCGCTACTTCACTTGCGCGGAACTCGCGCCGATGCCCTGACAGGTATAAAAACCCCATTTTCGCAAATGTCAGCTATTTTCACAAACCCGAACTCCTTTCAGCGCCGCTTTGCTCTCTTTCTCCACCATTTTCGACCTCAAGTGCAAGAGTCTTTCAAGTTTTGTCCAATTATCTCTTCCACAAAGCATCAAAGGTACAATTCTTATTCTAATTTCTCTTTTGGATGAAAAGTTCAAGCCAAACCGAAGGTATTTTCATTGTCACCCATTGTTCTTCAGTTTCAAGTGGGTATGCACCATTGTAGGGATGAGTGATGCCATGAGAATGTCTCACCATGTTATTCATTGAGTTCTTTCGCTTAGGAACATTTTTTCTCATTCAAGCTGAATGGTTTATGTTAGTGTTATCTACATGAAACTTCTCCTTCTTGGGTTTAGTATACTCATGGTAAAAGAGGGATTTTGGGGTCGTATTCTTGAATATGTGCATTAGGGGATGGTAGTATGAGTTTGAGTTGTCAATTTCTTTATGTTGTTAACTTGTACTAAACTGATAATGCATGTGGCTTTTGTGGTAGATGAGCAAGAATGTCTTAATTTTGTGAGTGATGAGTGTTTATTGATTAAGCTCTGCTGATTTTAAGCATGTGAATCTGATAGGTTTAGAACTTTGGTATCACTTCCTTGTTTTAATTATGGCTTCTAAGAGTAGCGGAACTCTGTTGTATGATTTGTGCTTAATAGTTGTGCTTAATGATTAAGCTACTGAATGTTGGTGGTATGTGCTTGTGTGTGATGATGAGTATGTTTTCATTAGACAAAAAGGCCAAACAACCCTACGTTTCACTTAGGTTTGGGGTGGCCACGTTCGGTTCTATTTTCACACACATCGCCCCCTTTGTAAACCTCGGTTTTGCCGAGGTTTGGGGTGTCCATTACTGTTTTGGTGAGTGTATGCTATTTGTGCAACAAACCTAATCCAAGGCTTAGGTGTGGGGTGGCGGTAATAACTGGTAAAATACTGATAGCGTATTTTCTTTTGCAGAACATGGTGCATACGAATCCGAACGCTGCAGGAAGATTCTTCCATTACTATAACTTGAGCCAAGAGGAAAGGATGGGTTGGAGCCGTAGACGAAACCCTTCCTATGAGTCTCGCCATCGAAGTTTCGCACCCCGATCAATTTTAGCGGAAAGAGGGCTGAATCTACAGGGAATCGCCAATGCTCGAGCCATACAGATTGCTGAAGAGAGGGGCTGGAATACGTACATCCAGAATCCGAAACCCTATGATGTAGCACTAGTGCTAGAATTTTACGCGGCCATGGTCCCGACCTCTTTCGAGGAGTTCACGACGGTGATTGTTCAGGGCCGCCCAGTCAGGATGACGAATGATGATATTTGTGCGCATTACAGGGTTCCGAGACCCCAAAATCTCGATGCCACTTTTGGGATCCCACCCATTCCTGGGGTGGGACAGGATGAGACACACAGTCCTATAATTGCATCATCTCTTCGCAGAAGTGGTCGAGAACGGTGGGTGGTACGCCAAGAGGAAATAAAGAAGAATGAGATGGAGTCGGAGTTGGGCTTGTGGCTGCTGTTCGTGAAGGGGAGTCTGGCACCTTCATCCCACTATACGACTCTCAATCCATATGTGGCGCGCATTATGTATTGCATTCAGCACAACCTGCCATTAGACATCGGACACATTATCCGACTTCACATGATCGATGCGGCTGCTGAAAACTGCACATGTGTACTCCCTTTCCCATGTTTGATAACACAATTTTGCAGGAATGCGGGAATTGCTACCGAGAGGACTATTCCACCATTCGCCCCATATGATCGACGCGCATACCAGGCACAAGTGACAGCCGCTGAGAGGTTGGACGGGCAAGCGGCAGTCGCTAACGAGCAGATGAACATCCCCCAAGGGGTTGATGATGTGGACGCGAACGACGTGGACTATGATCCCGCAGCGGATGAGGGCCACCAACCCACTGGTTTCGACCCACGGTTGCATGCGCGCTTGGATGAGGTCGTACGGGAGATGCGGTCAGGATTTGATAGAATGGATAGGAGGTTCGAGGCCATGGAAAGAAGGAATGCAGACGAAGAGAACCCGGATGAAGCAGGACCGTCGAATCCACCACCGGCACAACGAGCGAGAAGGCGTCCAACCGGGGCGAGCTCATCTTCGAGGAGACGAAACTGCGATTAGGGAAGGCGGTTTGATTTCTTTTTTCCTTCTCTTTGATATTTGATTTTACAATATTTGGGATGACTGTAATTAATTCGCACAAATATTTGGGATGACTGTAATTAATATTGTTACACATTGGGGACAATGTGTATTTTGGTTTGGGGTGGCAGTGAGTCGATGGTGTCATTTTGAACTTTACTATATCTTAGGCAAGTAACGGAATTGTGGTCATTATGATGGAATTTGTTTCTGATTCACCGTTAGTAGTAAGGAAAACACTTCTTTTTGAGGAATGAACTGTGAAGCATAATATAGCATCGAGTGAGACCTGACAGATTGGATGTATTAGGGACATTAGTGGAGACCACCCGATAGTGAGATTCGAGCCTAAAATGACGTACTTTCATTGCGAGGGAATTAAGCTTAAAATCTGATACAATTTTTTCAATTTTCTTGTCGTGAGTATTGATTGATCTCGCTGTACTTTTGTATTGAGTAGCAAAGATGACCATCAGGATATTAGGTAAAGGTATAGTAAACCATATCGTGTGGACCTTAAGAGATGATTCCAGGCATTGTGTGCGTGTTAAACCAGTTTTTAGCTATCGTCCCTTTTTAAACCATTATGTGTGTACCCAAAGCCCTTTTCAGCCAAACACTCACCAAAGTTTTCAATTCAAACCCCACCATCAAACCCTAGCCAAAAGCCTTAGCCAACCCGGATCCGAAAGTGTGTCAATCATAAGCAGTAATGAACAACCGAAAAAAGAGCGGAAAAGAAAAATACAGGCCAGTCATGAAGATAGAAAAGAGGGGCCAATATAGTCCCAAGTGAATAAAGAGGGCCAATGATGCCCCACAAAAAAAAGTGTTAGATCTGAAGTTTTGTCAAAAGTTACAAGTGTTGGATCTGAATAGAAGACTCAGAGTTCTGAGTTAGAAGACTCAGAAGTTCTGATCTGAGAAGTCTCGAAAAGATTACAAGTATGAAAGTCTGAACTGAAGGGTCAGAGTTCTGAGTAGGAGACTCAGAACTTCTGAGAATGATGAAGAAAATATCACAAGTGCTTGAAGGAAGTTCTGAAGTGCTTAATCAGAAGAATGTTCAGAAGTTCTGAATATGTTATTCAGAACTTATGTCTTGGATACTTTCAGTTATATTATGTTACTAATTAGGACACGTGTAATTGTACTATTAGTCTTTGATGTATATGTACTGTAGCTTTAGCTTTTCCTTACAGTATATATAGGAGTTAGCAACTGTAAGCTAACTAATCTTTCGCATAACTTTCCCGCATATCTTTGTATTCAGCTTTTGTAATCTTTGAGAAATTCTCTCTAGATCTGTAATCTGTTCTTAATTGAATACAAGTGTGTTGATCCAAATCTCTATCATTTTACTGTTTAATTGTTCATATTTGATTGTAAAATTGAATCCTGGTTTCTACAATTGGTATCAGAGCTACTCAACAAACAAATTCGTTCAAGATCGTGTTCTTGAAGATTTCTTGATCAATTCGAAAATTGATTCCGCTGCTACTCGCAATTCTTGAATTCTTAGTAATTCTTGAATTCATTCTGATTTTGTTTAAGAAATTCGAATTTGTCTTTCTATTGATTCGATTCTATTCATTTTACAATCATGTCTTCGAAAGAATTTCTCTCTATGGGATCCGAAACAAAACCTCATGTTCTTATTCCCGAGGAATACCAGCAATGGAAGATTCGTATGATTCAGTTCTTGGATAATATCGATGAGAATCTTATGATTTCTATTCGAGAAGGTCCAATAGAAGTTTATGTAGATGTTCAAGCTACACCTGCAACTGATGCAACTCCAGAGATTCCTGCTACTAAGGTGAAGATTTTTTTTTCACAGTACTCAGAAGCACAGAAAACCAGACATGCAATTGACAAAAGAGCTGTTACGCTGTTGACTTTGGCAGTTCCGAATGAGGTTTTTAATAGAATTGATAGTGGAACATCAGCAAAAGAAATGTGGGATGAACTTGAAAAGCAAATGCTTGGCACTGCAAAATTAATTCAAGCAAAGTTAAACCAATGCATCAATGCTTACGAAAGATTCAAAGCAAGAGAGTGTGAAAGTTTAAATCAAACTTATGAAAAGTTTTGTACTATTTTGAATGACCTCAGGAGGAATGGGTTGAAAAAGACAAAGTCTGAGATTAATTACAAATTTCTGAATTCTCTTAATTCAGAATGGTCATCTTTTGCAATTAGTCTTCAAATGAATAAAGACATGTGTGAGGAAGATTTAAATGATCTATTCCGTGTTCTAAATCAACATGAGGATTCGGTTAAGAAAGTAGTGGAGGAGAAGAAAAGTGTTTCTGATCAACTAGCCTTACTTTCAGAAAGAAAATCTAAGGTGATCAAAACAGCAAAGAAATCGGTATTTTTGTCTGAAATACCAAAGTTAGAAGAAGAATCTGATGAGGAGGAAGGATCAGAGGAAGATGCTGATATGAAGCTGATTGCAGAAAAATTGGCCTTGTTGACTAACACGTTCAACAAAAGATATGGAAAGAATAAGTTTCAGGGCAAGTACAGAAGGGAACAGGGGAGTTCAGAAGAGAAATATAAGAAGAAAGAAGATAGAGAAGAAAGTAAGTTTGAGAAGAAAGAAGAGAAGGAAGAAAGAAAAGAGAAGGATTTGTGTTTTAAGTGTGGAAAACCTGGTCACTTTGCCAGAGACTGCAGAGTGAAAGTAGTAAAAGATTATGAATACTACACAAAGAAGGCTCAGCTGGCTAAGAAAAGAGATAATGAGATTGCAATGTTGGCAGAACAGGAGAACTGGCTATATTATACTTCAGATGAAGAGGATTGCATTCACTTTTCTCAAATGTTAAGTTATATGGCCAAGATGAAGAATGAGGATGATTCTAATTATGAAGATGTTGATTCTGAATCTTCTACTGAGGTACATTCTACACTTGAAATTGATTTAATGACTCAAATTGGCAATATGAATTCTGAATTTGTTAAACTCAGAAAACAAATAAAAGGTGAAAGAATTCTGGTTAACAAGTTCAGAATAGAAAAAGAGATAATTAAAGAACAGTTTGAAGAATCTGAAGTTGAGAAACAAAAAGTCAAAAATGAGAATTCTGATCTTTTAAAGAAGATTTCTGAATTAAAAACCCAATTTTCAGAAATAAAAGATGAAAAGGTTGATTTACAAATTAAATATGATATGTTATTTGAGGAAAGAAAGAAATTGTACACAAAAATCAAAGAGTTGGAAGACCTTAATCTGAAAAGAGGTCAAACTCAACAAACCTTGAATCTTCTCACCAGCAATGTTAAAGACACAAGATTCTATAATCCAAAAATGGGTTTAGGTTTGGAAGAAAATGTTGTTTTAAAAAGAGCTCCAACAAATCTTTATGATTTTGATAAACTACAGGTTCCTAAACCAAAAATCCTAGAGATTGTTGATGTTTTTGTGAGACCTGCTAGTTCTATAACAAGTTCAGATAATCTACAAAAATCAAGTCCTGTAAAAGCAAAGGAAACAATTTCTGAACCAAAAATTGAGAAGTCAGAAGTTTCAGATGACAAGGTTAAGAAAGAAATTTCAAAACCAACAGAAGAGAAACCAAAATATAATGATGCTAAATTCAAATATGATTCTTTAAATGTCAGTTATAAAAATAAACAACCAAATTTTTCATATTCTGACATTGAAAGTATATTTGATACAAGTAAGGTTTCTGAAACAGTCAGTCAGAAGTCTGAATCTTCTAGTCAGGATTCTGACTCTATTAGTCAGAACTCTGAGTCTGAAGGTCAGAATTCTGAGTCAACTGAAAATTCTCAATTCACTTCAGAAATTTTTTCAGAACTTGAAAAGAGATTTAAACTTGTTAGTCAAGAACTTGAGGACTTAAGAAAAACTTTTGATGATCTTGAAAATGATTATTGTGATTTAGATTTTAAACTGGACCAAGTTTTAAAAGAAAACAACACTTATGTCCAGAAAATAACAGAGCTTGAGAAGTTAAAGGCTGAATATGATCTTTTCAAGGTTAATGCATTAAAAGAAGATAAGAAATTCTTTGATGAATCAAGTACATTTGAAAATGGTGAATCATCAAAATCATCTGCTAATTGTGTGAAATTCAATGTTTCAGAAAAAGAGGAAAGCAAAAGGAAAGATGATCTGAAAAGAGTTTCTGAGGAGATTGGATTAAATACTACTTCTGAACCTAGAGTTAATAGTTCTTGTATGAAATGCAATTGTAATCTGAAATCTTGCAATAAAAGTGAAAAGACTTATGTTTCAGATCTATTGTCTCTTGAAAGAAAGAATCTCATATGTGTTCAATGTGGTAGTCATTCATTTCAATCATCTCAGAAAAGTTCAATTTTAATAACATCTGTTTCTTATATAAACAAACCATATCAGAATTCAGAAAAGAAAACTGTTTTGATTCCTCAAACTCAGATAAAAGGAAAGAAGATTGAAAACATTTATCAATCTAATTCAAAAGAAAAGAAGAAAGAAAATATCTTTAAAATTAAAGAAAAGAAGACTGAAAATGTTTCTCAGTCTCAACCAAAAGTTTTCAAAAAGAAAAGAAACAATTTTGTGAACAGAAAATGTTCTGACTTCATAAAAGTAAAAGGAAAGTGGTACTTAAAAGAAGATTTTGAATGGAAAGTCAAAGGAACTTTTGTTAAATCAGATACCAAAGCTAACAAAGTTGGACCCATTCCAGAATGGGTACCTAAATCTAACTGATTGTTTTTGCAGGGTTGTCATGTGTGGTTTTTAGACGCTGGAGCTTCAAGACACATGACAGGTCATAAGTCTTCTCTGACAAACTTCACAGAAAAGCTTGGAGGAGCAGTAAATTTTGGTAATAACAACAAAGGACAAGTCAGAGGTTTTGGAGATTTAACAAAAGGAGATCTAACCATTCAGAAGGTTTTATATGTTGAAGGATTACAACATAATCTGTTCAGCATAAGTCAGTTTTTGGATAGTTTCTGTCAGATTAAGTTCAGCATTACAGGTTGCATGATTTTAACTGAGAATGACATAAAAGTTTTCTGGGCCAAAAGACATATGGACTTATTTGTGGTTAACTTTTCAAAAATTCAAGCTTTAACCCCTGTTTGTCTATTATCAAATGCAATAGCAAATGAATGTCGGCTTTGGCACAGAAGATGTTCTCACTTAAATTTCAAGGATCTGAACAATCTGGTTAGCAAACATCTGGTCAAAGGTTTACCAAAGATCAAGTATGAAAAGGAATCAGTATGCTCAGCATGCGAAATGGGCAAGATGAAGAAAAGTTCTCACAAAATAAAAATGGATTCTTCATGCAAATCACCATTAGAGATGCTACATACAGATCTGTGTGGTCCTATTTCAGTTCAATCAATGGGAGGAAAGAAATATATGCTTGTTATTGTGGATGAATATTCCAGGTACACATGGGTTGAATTCTTAAGAGCAAAGTCAGAGGCTGCTACAACACTGATTAATTTCATCAAAAGAATTCAAGTATTCTTACAACTTCCAATCCAGAAAATCAGAAGTGACAATGGGACAGAGTTCAGAAATGAGACTTTTCAGAACTTTTTGCAAAGCCTGGGGATTTCTCATAACTTTTCAGCTGTTAAAACTCCTCAACAAAATGGTGTTGTTGAAAGGAAGAATAGAACTCTAGTTGAAGCTGCAAGAACCATGTTGGCTTATTCAAATCTTCCAACCTTCCTATGGGCTGAAGCAATAGCCACTACTTGTTTTACACAGAACATAACTTTGATAAATAAGAGACTAGATAAAACTGCTTATGAACTGATTAACAAGAGAAAACCACTGATTAAATTTTTTCATGTTTTTGGATGCAGATGCTATGTTCTCAAAGACAGAGAGAACCTTGGTAAATTTGATATAAAGGCAGATGAAGGATACTTTGTTGGTTATTCACTAACTTCCAAAGCATTATGAATCTACAACAGAAGAACCAAGAGGATAATGGAGAGCATAAATGTAACATTTGATGAGTAAAAAATGAAGACTTCTGAACAAAATAGTTCAGAACTCAAACAGGATAAGACAAATATGACTTCTGAAACAGCTTCTAATCCTAACTGTTCAGAACTCAATATATTGTTTAAGGATGCATTTCTGGAGCTAACTTCTGAATCTTATGTAGATTTTGAAAATCCAAAAATGGTTCAAGAAATGAAAAAGGGAACTTCAGAAGTGGTTCAAACAACTGTAATTTCTGATACAAGTCCATCTGAGGAATGTCCAATTTTGATCAATACAAGTAATGAAACTTCTGATCCTAGTACTCAGAATTCTGGACAAGTTACTCAGATTTCTGACCAAGTTACTCAGATTTCTGAACAAGTGTCTCAGAACTCTGAACAAGTCATTCAGAATTCTGACTCTACTACCCAGAATCCAAACTTGGATGTTTCACCTCAACAAGTATCAGAACAAGGGGACAGTTCAGAATTACAAGCTATTATTGATGAGAATGATACAAACAACAACTTTTTAGAGATTGCTGTACTTCCTAGTTCAAATAAATGGACTAAAGACCATCCTATTCATCAAGTGATAGGAGATCCATCAGTGGGAGTACAGACCAGATCAACAACAGCAAATGAGGCAATGTTTGCAGATTTTTTAGTGTGATTGAACCTAAGAAAGCCAATGAAGCCCTAGAGGATCCAGATTGGATTTTAGCAATGGAAGATGAATTGCTACAGTTTGAAAGAAACAAAGTCTGGAGACTTGTTCCAAAACCTGAAGGAAAATCTATTATTGGAACAAAATGGGTATTCAGAAACAAGAAATATGAGTCAGGTGTTGTGGTCAGAAATAAGGCTAGATTGGTTGCAAAGGGATGTTCTCAACAAGAAGGAATAGATTATGATGAGACATTTGCACCTGTGGCAAGAATAGAAGCAATCAGAATATTCTTGGCATATGCTGCACATAAGAACTTCAAAGTGTACCAAATGGATGTCAAATCAACTTTTCTAAATGGTATACTTAATGAAGAGGTTTATGTCTATCAACCAGAAGGTTTTGTTGATCCTGAATTTCCAGATCATGTTTATGTTTTAGATAAAGCCTTATATGGTCTGAAACAAGCACCAAGAGCCTGGTATGACACTCTAACTCAACACTTATTAAAATCTGGCTTCAAGAAAGGTAAAATTGACACTACTCTGTTTCTAAAGAAAAAGGGTGATGATTTGATCTTAATTCAGATATATGTAGATGATATCATATTTGGTTCTACTAGTGCAGAATTATGTACTGAATTCTCAAAAGTCATGGAATCAGAATTTGAAATGAGCATGATGGGAGAACTGAATTTTTTCCTTGGTCTTCAAGTAAAACAATTGTCAAATGGAATTTTCATAAATCAAGGAAAATATGTAAAGGATATTTTAAAGAAATTTAAAATGTCTGATTGTGCTTCTATGAGAACACCAATGGCAACAAATGTCAAGTTAGATGCTGATCGCTCTGGAGTTTCAGCAGATATCAAGATTTATAGAGGCATGATTGGTTCTCTACTTTATCTGACTGCAAGTAGACCAGATATCATGTTTGCTACATGCTTCTGTGCTAGATTTCAATCTAATCCAAAAGAATCTCATATGCTAGCTGCTAAAAGGATCTTAAGATATCTTAAAGGTTCACCTGATTTGGGCCTTTGGTATCCTAAAGAAAATGATTTCAAACTAACTGCTTTCATTGGTGCTGATCATGCAGGAAGTAGATTGGACAGGAAAAGTACTTCTGGTGCTTGTCATTTTCTGGGAGACAAGATAGTGAGTTGGGCTTCAAAGAAGCAAAATTGTGTGTCCACATCCACTGCTGAAGCAGAGTATGTAGCTGTTGCTGCTTGTTGTTCTCAAACTTTGTGGATGAGAACACAACTCATGGACTATGGATATCAACTCAACAAAATTCCCATATATTGTGATTCAGAAAGTGCCATTGCAATAACTCAGAATCCTGTTCAGCACTCAAAGACCAAGCATATTGATGTAAGGTATCATTTTATTAAAGACTATGTTGAAAAGGGAACTATAGAGATGCACTTTGTGCATACAAAGTATCAATTGGCTGACTTGTTCACAAAGCCTCTTGATCACAAAAGGTTTACTTTTCTTATATGTAAAATAGGAATGCTTAATCTGACAAATTGATTACATTTGCTATTTTTCAAGAAATGATAGTTTTTCTATGTAAGATTCTCTGAGTAGTGTACTCAGAACTCTGAGTCTCTTATTCAGAATTCTGACTCTTAAGTTCAGAACTTCTGAGTCTTGAGTTCAGATCTTCTGAGTCAATACTTCAGAAATCCAACTTCAAATCTTTTTAAATTTTGATTAGGTTATTCAGAACTTCTGACTATCTTTCAAAAATTCATTTCTGAGAAATACAAGTATTTCGATTCTGTAGATTATTTTTTTCTGATTTTTTTTACCTTTATGTCTAATATGTGTTTGAGTATATGCTAAAGTCAATGGGGAGCATTGATATTCTTCAGAAATCATTCCAAGATGATTAAAAGGTTTGTATTCTTCTCTTATCACTAATCATTCTAAGGAGAACAAGCTTTCAATGATAAAATATTTTTATACTTGTTCAAAACTACTTCTGAATGTTTCAAAAGTTTTCAAATTCAGATGTTAGATTTTAAATGATTTTTCAGAAATCACAAATCATCATTAAAAGAACAGAATATTGATGATAAAATAATTTTCTATCTGTTCAAACTGCTTCTGGATGATTAAATGTTTTATATTAAGTCAGAAGTTGTTTTTTAAATGAATTTTGTTTCCAAGGGTTTTTCTCTGAACTGTATACTCAGAACTTCTGAGTATGCTTTCTCAGAACTCTGAGCGTGTTACTCAGAACTTTTAACTTGTGTTAATTTCTATCAAGTAACACGTGTCAGCTTCTTATTCAATTGAAAATGCCACGTCTTTTCATTTTAATATCCTTTGTGGCATTTCACAGTGTGTGAATCTGTTATAACTTTGACAAAAGCGCCTTTTCACCGTTAAATCCTTTCAGCTTCGCGGATTTTAAATAGACCTTAAAATCCCTCTTTCAAATTTTATTTGAAATCCAAGAGTGAAAAGTGAGAAACGCACAATTCCTGAGTTCATTGATCTTGTTTTCTTTCAAAATTCCACATTACGATCATGTCTGGTTCAAGGAGAAATAGAGCTATTTCATTACATTCATCAAAATCTTTGTTTGAATCAGAATCAGATGATGATGAAGTTCAAAGACCTGAAAATAGAGCCGTAGATGAAGAGGTAATAGGAGATAACATTGTACAAGGTAATGTTGGAGGAGAAGCAGGGGATGAACATATGGATGAATCAGAGGGAAACGCAGATGAGGAAAATGAGAACATTCAACACGAACAAAGTGCAGTTAGGTCAATCATGTCAGGAAGACCTAATCATGGTGAGAGGATTGTTCCTGAGAGAGAGTATTTGAGGCTATTGGAAAACAATTGTGTGTTATTGTTTGATGAAAGCAGATTTAAAGAAGAACATAAGATAATCATGGAGTTATTGAAGTATCATCCATACAAAAAGTGGTTTACAAAGAAGAAATCGGTTCCTGTTCAGTATATACAACAATGGTGGAAGCATCTAAGGCTAGAGGGAAATAAATTTGTATCTGAAGTTGGGGGAGTTTCTTTGACTTTGACTATACAAATTTTAAGAGATATGCTGAATTTACCAGATAAAGATGATTTAGAAGGAAGATTAGATTTTGAAGATTCTCCATTGACAGAAGAATTAATTGCTGAATTTATGAGTTTGGGGTATAATGAAGAGTTGAGGACCCTAAGTTTGTTCAGAAGAAACAAATTACCACCAATTTGGGCTTGTTTGTTCAACATTGTGAATAAATGTTTATCTGGGAAGAATAGTTCTCTTGATCAAGGCTCAAGGCAAATTCTGCAAATATTTCATGGGTTGGTGAAAAACAGACATTATGATTATATTGCAATTCTTTGGGAAGATATGAAGAACACCTTTGAGAAGAATCAGAAGGCCATAGAAAAGAAGACAAGGGATACTCCACTTACATATATACCTTATCAAAGGTATTGGCAGATTGTGATTTGGTATGCTATGAGAGAAAACAGAAATATTCCAAGAAGAACAAATAAGGAGCATGGTCCAATTTTTTATATGGGTAAGATGATTTCTAGTTCTAAAAATCAGAAATTTTCAAATCAAAGATCTCTTCCAAGGTCTCTTAGGCAGTATATTCCAAGGGACAATGAGATTTTAAAAGCTTATTGCACCTCAATGGGACTTGAACAACCTCAAGACCCTACCCATGAGGAACAACCTGAGATGAGAGGTGAGGGGTAAAATCAAAATAGAGAGGGGGAGAATGTTTAAGGGGGAGAACATTATGAGAGAATAGAGAGGGAAAATTCAGAGAGATTGGTTAGTATGGGAGTTGAAAAATAGATAGAGTGTGGTGAGGATGAGAGATTGTTAACAGAATCTCAAACAGAAAGAGATGGTTCTGATCCAGCTGAATTAATCCGGGAAGCCACATCTACTGTTGGTTCACAACTCTTGGTGACTAACATTGAAGAAAACACCATGGACCCAGTGGTGGAACTTGAACAACCCATCCCTAGCCACTCAGAAGTATTTCAACATACTACTGTTTTAATTCAAACAGGGGAACCATCCCAAACTCATTTGGAGGGAGGTGATAAATCCCAACCTATTCTTGAACACTTTGAGTCTGGATTACACAGTAATATCCAATTTGGGCCTGAAATTTTTTTCAACACTAGCACATCACAGGAATTTCGTATTCCTGTAACAACATCCATAGACACTCCTAATATTGGTTGTCAAGGATTGGATGGAAGTCCTGGTGAAGTGAACGTCTCAAAAGCTTCATTACACAGTACCTCTGTGGTACATGGTGTCTTTGTGGCACCTATAGGCCAAGAGTTCTCTGAACACTTGAAAACTGGACCATTTGTTGATCCAGTTTCACTGTTAGAACATTCTGAATTTGAAAAGATTCAGAAACAAAATCAATTGTTGGGGGAGAAAGTTGAAAAATTGGAGAGTAATGTTGACTCCTTAAAAAAATGAGGTGAAGGAGCTCAAGATTTTGTTGGAAGGGAAAGCAAAATCTGTTGAACAAAAGGTGGATGGAATGAAAGTGTCCTTGGAATCTCACAAAAAGGAGATCAAGGATAGTATGTCAGAATTTCAAAAGGAGTTAGTAAGGAATATGAATGATATGAAATCTTCATTGTTATAAGCTTTCAGTTCAACATTGGCTAGTGTTTCAAAGCCATTAGCCATCATGCCTATGTCTGTAGTTGAACCTGAAGAAGAATCAACTCAGAATTTAAAAAGGAAGTTTGATGATAATGATCCTCATGATCATCAAAAGGGGGAGAAAAGGCAAAAGCATAATTCTGAGGTTGATGAACAAAGCACTGTTGAGTTAGAAAATGTTGAAAAGTCAGCTGATATTGACTTAGCAGATTTTGAGATTTCTGATATGCAGTTAGCAGTTGCAGAGGTTCAAAATTCAGAAAAGATTCAAGTAGTTGATGAATCAGCAGAAGTGGAAAAATCAACAGAAGCTGAGAAGTTGGTTGAGGTTCAGACTATTAGTTCAGATACTGAGGAAGAGATGGAAATGGAAAAGATGGGAAGTGAAAACTCAAGTAAAACAGAGGAATTGGTGTTGAATACAGAGATGGAGATTAATTATGATGAAATTGAAATTCTTATGGCAGATACTGATCAGAATGATGAGACTGAAAAGATGGATATTTTTGGATCAGATAAGGTTATATCAGATCAAAATACTGTTATAGAAGAAATGACAGATTCTTCTGAAGAATGGTGTGAAATAACTATGGCAGATATCTCTGAGGAAAGATTGATTGAAAGTTCTGAGATTAACACTTGTTTAGAGATAGTTCCTTATACCAGAAGGGAACTTCTTAATTCTGAACTTGAAGAGAGAAGACTGAATGATATTTTGATAAGGAGAATGCATAGTGAGTTGGTCAGAGCTCTTAACATTCAGAATGTTCAAAGAGTTATCAGATTGGTGAGGCCAATTGACTTGTTGGGAGAAGAAGATCACTCTGTAAGATACACAAAGCAGTTTGTAAAAGTCATTGGAGAATATTTCTTTGAAGATGTATCAGAAGAAGATCTTGTGAAAGTTGAAGACTTCTTTATGCCTTTCTACACTTACAGAAGGCCAATTGTGATTCCCAGAATTGATTTACCCATTCTTGAAGAACCTTTATGTGACTTTATTGTTGAAAGAAAAGATACACCATTGGCAAGAAACTTGTATGTTAGTATTTTCCCTGAAGACAATTATGAATCTGTCTACTGCAAAGATGATGAGTTTGTTGTCATTGAAAATTTTATTGATGGATTCTTGGATGAGAGGATTCAGATGACATATGTGGAAGCTTCAAACAGGTTAAGAAAGACTGATGAAAAGCTACATGTTCAGAAAAGAATTGTGAAGGTGTTAGACTTTCTAAGTGAAGAATTTGATGGTCTGAGATATGTTAATCTGAATGTATTGAAAGAAGGAAACTTAAAGGTGAACATGACAAGTTTTGATTTTCACAGATTGTTCTTGGAAGATCAAATTTTCTTGGTGAAATTCTTTGCTGGTACTGAAGATGCTTGGATAGAACTTGAATGCAGAAGAGTTCTGGGAATATATGTCAGAAATCTGTATTTGTATGATTTTCAGTTGGCAATTGAGTCAAGGAAAGAGAAATGTAACTTGACAAGTCCAATCAAAACTCTTGAAGTAATAAGCAACTTTGATGGATTTGTGAGTGAAGAAGTTGGAAATGAAAGATTCATTTATTCAGAATCCAACCAAGTCATTCTATTCAGATTGAATGATCTAGTAAAGTATAGTGATGCTACTCTGAAGAAGACGGTAATGAAGATGCAAGCTTATGTTGAGAATGTCAGAGTGTCTGTGAAAGAAAAATATATCAGATGTGTCACTAAAAGACTTGAACTCAGAAACAAAATCAGAAATTGCAATGAATGGTTACTTTCAGAAGTAAATCCAAAGAAGTTGTTACACAGAGATTTTGTTTTTCCTGCTGAGTATGAGGTAAATGGAGGTTACTCAGAAGAAGTGGAAGAAGATATTCAAGATGTGACTTCACAAGATGTTCAAATGAAAGATGTTGATCAACCAGAAAAGTCTGAGGCTAACGAAGAAGAAATACCTGTTGATGTTAATGGTTACTTTCTGGAATATGCTCTTCCTTATTTCTTTCAACCAAGAGAAGTAAACTTTCTAAGTGTTTATCATGACAGAACAAAGATACATCAATGTCTTCGTGGTGAAATGTCAAAGCGCTTGGGAAAACAAAAAGAATCAGTATATTCAGATTTCTTAATCACAGGGATTAGAGAATTGAAAGAGAAGAAGTTCATGAAACATGAATATTACTCATTTGAAGTCTTAAGAGAAGATGGAAAAGTCTACTACTTTACTGAAGCATATTTTGAAAAAATCTCAGTAACAGATTTGTACAGATTGTATAGTCTTTTGTCAAATAAAGACTGCAGTAAACTGAAAAAGGAGAGAGGAACATTGGCTGCAGTGAGAGAGGCTATGTTTTATATTCTTAGATGGCATGCATATACAGATTTTCAAATTGCACTGTATTTACAAAGGCCATGTGTATATCTCTCAAAGCCAAATAATGAGCATGAAAATCTGAATCTTCTGAAAAGTGGAAATGTTACAAGATATCCAGAGTTGGGAGTCTTCTTAAGAAATGACAGAAATGAAAAGATTTTCTTCAGATCAGAAGAAGTGGCAAAATATTGTTCAGGAACTTTAAGGTTCATCAAACACAGTCTGGAGAAAAAGTTACAAAAGGGAAAACAAGTTGAAGAGATTCAAGAGATCATAGAAAAGATTAACAGAAGGCTTACTCTGAGAAATGTACTGGTTTTGAAGATTGTTCCAGCACTAAAAGAATATGATGATGAAAAGTACAGGACTATTTGACAAAATGGGGGAGATTGTTAGATCTGAAGTTTTGTCAAAAGTTACAAGTGTTGGATCTGAATAGAAGACTCAGAAGTTCTGATCTGAGAAGTCTCGAAAAGATTACAAGTATGAAAGTTTGAACTGAAGGGTCAGAGTTCTGAGTAGGAGACTCAGAACTTCTGAGAATGATGAAAAAATATCACAAGTGCTTGAAGGAAGTTCTGAAGTGCTTAATCAGAAGAATGTTCAGAAGTTCTGATTATGTTATTCAGAACTTATGTCTTGGATACTTTCAGTTATATTCTGTTACTAATTAGGACACGTGTAATTGTTCTATTAGTCTTTGATGTATATGTACTGTAGCTTTAGCTTTTCCTTACAGTATATATAGGAGTTAGCAACTGTAAGCTAACTAATCTTTCGCATAACTTTCCCGCATATTGTAATAACCCAAAATCCCAAATACATACAAATAACATATATTTCATAATATAATTTCATTAAAAGATACACATCTAACATTTACGGTCCCGAAGTCTTTAACAACATAATAACTACTTCCGTACAAACTTTTTGCTAATAATTACATGATCATCACTAAACAAAATGGATCATAACACATCATGGATCTTCATTAAGCCTACATCTTCAAAAGAAGGTCCTATATACTCCTATCACTTGCTCTTACTTGCTTCATGATCTGGAATACATATTTTAAAACAAAAATGAGGGTTAGACCTGATGGTCTAAGTGAGAAAATCCCTGCCATTTTTAAAATCATTTGCACAACACCATATATATCACAAAGACAATTATCAATCATAACTCACTCATCGCGTAATTCCCTGTCTCCTTCCCATGGCCATATTAGTTGGTTGCAAGCCAACTAATAAACAACGCTGTACAACAACTACAGCCAACAACACTGTACAACAACTACAGCCAACACACCGGTCCAATGCCCGACCAACGTATTATAATATAATATAATACTCACGTAATTACAATATCTCAATATATTATAATTCAAACGTAAACATAGTCACACCATTTATCACATATTCAATACACACATATATGTATTCCAGTTGAAAACGTTTTGAAGTAAAACTCACCTGTTTTGCTTATCTCCAAAATCCTTCCAAGCTATTACCAAGCACTCCAATTTCTTCAGCCCAGTTTCACAGAATCTGTACCACATAAATACAAATATTTCTTTTAAAGACTAAAATCTCTAAAATCCTGAAATCCTCGACACATATCGCACTCAACTACGAAGATACCCCATGTCGCAACACACTACACATATCGCAACCAACTATTGCGACACAGTACTATGTCGCAACCAACTACTGCGACACAGTACCATGTCGCAACCAACTATTGCGATAACTCCCTCATGTTGCAACCAACTGTTGCGACATAGCACTAAGTCGCAACCAACTGTTGCGATATCAATGAGCAAGTCGCAACTCAAGGTTGCGATACTCATGAATGTCGCAACTATCATCCATGTCGCAACCCACTACTGCGACATACATGAATATCTCAGTTCACTGTGTTCATCCTAAACCCATAAATTTAATCTTTTAAGCTATGCATGTTACTGTAATTATGCAGATATGTTTAAGACTATTAACATAACCTAACCATATGCTCAGATTTTCCAAAACATCCCTAAATCATCAAAACCCATCTAAAAACTTACATAAAACTTTATCTAAACAAAAAGGATAGATTAAGAGGTTACATACCTTTAATCTTCACAAGATAAGCCTTCTAATTTCAGCAACAATCTTGTCCTTCCTCTTCTTTCCTTTCTACGGCTCTATCTCTCTCTTCTCTCTCTCAACCGAAAACACACACACACACATTCACTTTGTTTTGATATTTTGCTAATGATGTCTAAAGAGAGGACACCTCCTCCTAATTGAGTGAAAGTGGCGGTGGTGGTGGTGGTATAAGGTTTGACTAAAAGACCAACTAAACCTTATACTTCTCTTATTTGGCAAAACCTACCCCTAAACTTCCATTATAAAATTAAAACTTACCCCTTAACTTATAAAACTACTTTAACCAAAATAATAAGGATTAAATTAGACCAATAACATACCTGGTTATTACAACATCTCCCCCTTAAAAGAATTCCATCCCGGAATTCAGTTTAAGCGAAAAGATGAGGGTATTTGGTTCTCATTTCTGACTCTGATTCCCACGTAGCATCCTGACCCCTATGATGTCGCCACTGAACTTTCACTTGTCTTATCTCCTTATTCCGTAGAACCTTGACTTTTCGGTCAACAATAGCTTCAGGTTCCTCCACATAATTCAGCTTTTCATCAACTTGTATATCCGGTAGAGACACTGCCTGATCTGGTGTAACCAAACACTTTCGAAAATTTGACACATGAAAGGCGTTGTGAATTCTGCTTAACTCTGGTGGTAAATCTAATCGGTAAGCTACTTCCCCAATTCTTTCGGTAATTGCAAACGGTCCAATATATCTCGGGCTAAGTTTACCTTGCTTTCTAAATCGAATGACTCCTTTCCAAGGTGAGACTTTTAACATTACAAAATCTCCTACTTGGAATTCTAACGGTTTCCGACGTCGATCAACATAGCTTTTCTGTCTGTCTTGAGCCACTTTCAATCTTTCCCGAATCTGAGTAATCTTATCTGCTGTTAACTGTACTATATCTGGCCCTGCTAATTGTTTCTCTCCCACTTCATTCCAACACAGAGGCGTTCGACATCTTCTACCATACAGTACTTCAAACGGTGCCGCTTGTATGCTGGAATGGTAACTGTTGTTGTAGGCAAATTCGATCAACGGCAAATGCTTATCCCACGATCCCCCAAAGTCAACAATGCAAGCCCGTAGCATATCTTCTAAAGTCTGGATTGTTCTTTCACTCTGACCGTCAGTTTGAGGATGATATGCTGTACTTAACTTTATATGCGTCCCCATTTCTTTTTGAAAACTCCTCCAAAATCTTGAAGTAAAACGACTATCTCGATCAGAAATAATCGAGATTGGAACTCCATGTCGAGTTACTATTTCGTCTATATACAACTTGGCTAATCGTTCCATTGAATCAGTTTCCTTTATCGGTAGGAAGTGTGCAGACTTCGTCAACCTGTCGACTATCACCCAAATAGAATCAAATCCCTTTGGAGTCCTTGGTAGCTTTGTGATGAAATCTGTAGTAATATGATCCCATTCCACATCGGTATCTCTAATCGTTGTAACTGACCAAACGGATTTTGAATGTTCAATCTTCACCTTCTTACAAGTAGTACAATCTTCCACATGTTGAGTAATGCTTCTTTTTATTCCCGGCCACCAATATAATTGCTTCAGATCTTTATACATCTTATTTGTACCTGGATGAATAGAGAATCTAGACTGATGAGCTTCTTGAAGTACCCGGTCACGTAAACCACCCAAACAAGGTGTAACGCCCCAAAATTTCAAGAAAATTTAAAAAATTTTAAACGCGCATATTTAATAATGAGTCTCCATTTATTAAACCCAAAATAATAATTCCAACCACGAGCGTTATTAAAACATAAGTCAACAGCGGAAATTAAATTGTTTATTCAATAACGGGAAAATGTTTAATAAGCAAATCCTTCGACCCATCCATCTTGCGCGTCAGTGTGTGCCAGTCATGCCTTCGTACCACTTGTACCTGCAGCCACTGTAAATTGGGAGGGGTAAGCACGAAGCTTAGTGAATTCAAACACAACAATTAACAATGGTTATCTCATATTACCCCTAAAGCAAAGAGGATCACACCACCACATACAAGTCTACGAACAAATCATAAACAAGTATAATAACCACCGCATAAAAAAAATCCCCGGGCGGATGTCGGGTCTACGGCCCCGCCGCACGTTTCCGCCTACTGCGGGAAACACCCGTTTTACGCCTACTGCGTATGACATCCTTTTTACGCCTACTGCGTAAACGCCCCTTTTACGCCTACTGCGTAAAACATCTCCGTCCCCGTCGGGACTCGGCCCCGCCGAAAAATGTAGCACATAATGTTAACTAGGCTTCCCACTACCTAGCCCCCAACCATCCCGCATACAATTTTCACACACGTGCTACAGTAATAATAAACAACTATTAATTAATTGTAGTGAGAGAACTCACCTCGGGTGCGCGCCTAGCTAAAAATAGTAAGTAGCTCCACACAACGACGATCACTTTCCGGCACCTAAACGTACGATAAAATACGTCAATACGAGACCCGGACCCCACGACGCGACACACCCCAAACTGTCACTAAAACTAACTTTCGGTCACACCGAACAGGTCTGTTCGGGACCTGATTTGACCACTAAAACTCCAGAAAAACTCAGATTTATTACACGGTTGAAAAGTTCCCTGAAATACCTTTCCGAGGATATATTACACGCCTCCTAACGATTTTTCTATAATTAATTATGAATTTATTAAGTTCGCCTACCGGAACTGTCCGTTTTCGGACCAGTTCGCACTAACAGCTCCGAACAGCCCGGTTCTGGGCCGATTCAGCCTTTCGGCGAAACACGAAAAACGTGCCTAACTCAATTTAGGAAAAATGGCCACTGATCTCAAGTTAAAACGACTTACGAGTAAAAAGTTACGGTCCACGCAAAACAGTGGCAGATTCCAGGAAATTCACATAAAATGACGAACCACAGAACTTGCGACCACTTTTTCTCCCAACTCGAGGCCGAACCAGTTTTCCGCCAAAACACAGAAAACGTGCTCGGTCCCGAGCTCGAAGCGTGGGCGCCAGTTTCGGCTCAATCGGAGTTACGACGGAGAAGTTATTACCGTCACAAAACAGGGGCTGGACCATTTTACGCATAAAAGAAAGATTTTAGAAACAACGGTTTAAGTTATACGGCTTAACGGTTAAGTTACGGTTTAAGGGTTCGATAGGAACAGAGGTCAGGTCACGCCACGCGCCACCCACTGCCATCTCCGGCAGTGGCGGTCGCCGGTGGCGACCGGCGGCGGCCAGCGGCGGCCGGCGGTGGTCTTTCTTTTATTTTTTTGATTACGATAGCACGCGACAAAAACCCAATCATTCTCCCCTTCTCTCTCGACCAGCCTCCGCACACGCACCCACAACGGCAGCCACGGCCGTCCATCCACCACCGCCACAGCGGCGGCGAACGGCGGCGGCGACGGGAACAAAAGAAAAGAAAACGAAACGAAACGAAACGGTGGGGGGGAATTACCTTACGACGACGCCGCGTTGATGTGCCCGGTTCTCACTCTCACGAACTCCGGCGAACAGCAACTCCGGCAGCAGCAAGCTCCGGCAGCAGGTCCCTCTCTCTCTCTCTACGTCTCTCTCTCTCTCTCTCATTCCTTCTCGGCTCTCCTCTATCTCTCTCGAACTCCCTCTCTCACTGCCGCACCTCTCCAACACTACGAAAGGGAAAATAGGGTTTCTTTGGCTTGGCTTGGAATGCAAGGAAGAAAACGAGAGGTATGGGGGGGAGGGGTTCGGCCTTTACTTGCATGGGCCGGACCTTGCCCAAATTTTCACATTAGCCCCCCAAACTATCCCTATTTTACTAACTTCACTAAAAGACATGGATTTTAACATTTTTGGTCTTTAACGACATCAAACCCCGAACCAAAACAATTAACGGTACACACTTTAAATTAATTAAAAAAAATAAAAGAAACACGTACCGGGACACGGGCTTTACAACTCTCCCCCGCTTGGACTAGACTTCGTCCCCGAAGTCCACGCCTGCAAACAGCTCCGGGTAATTCTCCCGCATCTCGGCTTCTGGTTCCCACGTCCATTCCGAACCTTTCCGGTGCTGCCACTGGACCTTCACCAATCCAATGACTTTGTTCCTTAGAGTCTTCGTCTTCCTCTCGACGATGGCTACCGGCTTCTCTACATAGTTGAGTCGCTCGTCAATCTGAATATCTTCAAGGGGAACTACTGCAGACTCATCCATCACACACTTCCGCAACTGAGAGACATGGAACGTGTTGTGGATCAGGCTCAGTTCCTCCGGTAGCTCCAATCGGTAAGCTACTTTCCCCACACGCGCGATTACCTTGTATGGTCCGATATATCGGGGACCCAACTTTCCCCGCTTGCGAAAACGGATTACCCCCTTCCAGGGTGACACTTTCAAAAGAACGTAATCCCCGACTTGGAACTCCAAGTCCGATCGTCTCTTATCGGCGTAACTCTTTTGTCGGCTCTGAGCGGTGACTAACCGATCCCGCACCATCTGAATCATTTCCGTCGTCTTTAGCACAATATCGGTGCTCCCCAGCACTCTGTGACCAACCTCGCCCCAGCAAATGGGCGTCCGACACTTCCTGCCATACAACACTTCGTACGGCGCTCTACCGATGCTAGCGTGATAGCTGTTATTGTAGGAGAACTCAGCTAGTGGAAGATTCTGATCCCAACTACCACCAAAGTCGATCACACATGCTCGCAGCATGTCCTCAAGTGTCTGAATAGTACGCTCACTCTGTCCGTCCGTCTGAGGATGAAATGCTGTACTGAAATGCAACCGCGTACCCATCTCATTCTGAAACTTCTCCCAAAATCGGGAGGTGAAACGAGTATCCCGATCCGAGACAATTGAGACTGGCACCCCGTGCCGAGTTACAATTTCCCGAATGAAAACCTCCGCAAGCTTATCCGCCGAAAAGCTCTCTTTAATCGCCAAGAAGTGAGCGCTCTTCGTCAGGCGATCCACGATCACCCAGATAGTATCATTCCCTCGCTGAGTCTTGGGAAGCTTAGTGATGAAATCCATTGCGATTTGCTCCCACTTCCACACCGGAACCTCCAACGGCTGCAATTTCCCATGCGGTCGTTGGTGTTCCGCTTTGACCTTCCGACAGGTCAAACATACTTCCACACATTTGGCTACATCCCGCTTCATGCCGGGCCACCAATAGTCTTCACGCAGGTCTCTGTACATCTTGGTAGCTCCGGGATGAATCGAAAACTTGGACTTATGCGCCTCGTCCAATAGTGTCTGGCGATTCCCACCAGTGTATGGAACCCAAATTCTACCATAACGGGTTAACAGTCCCCGACTATCCCGTACTAACTTCGGAATTTCTCCCGAAACTCTCTCTCGTTTAGCATTTTCCTCCAACACGGCCACCTCTTGAGCGATACCGATCGACTCCAAGAGTGGTGCAACTACCGTTAATCGCTGACAAAAACCCTTCAAAGATCCCCCGACCGGATGTCGGCTAAGTGCATCCGCGACTACATTCGCCTTACCGGGGTGGTAAAGTATCTCGCAGTCGTAATCCTTGACCACATCAAGCCACCTCCGCTGACGCATATTAAGATTTTGCTGGTCCATCAGGTATTTAAGGCTCTTGTGATCGGTATAGATCGTGCACTTGACACCATAAAGATAGTGTCTCCATATTTTTAAAGCAAACACCACCGCTCCCAGCTCCAAATCATGAGTCGGGTAGTTCGCCTCATGAGGCTTCAACTGCCTCGACGCGTAAGCGATGACCTTGCCGCGTTGCATAAGCACGGCACCCAACCCTTGGTACGAAGCATCACAGTAAACCACCAAATCTTCCATGCCCTCAGGCAAGGTTAACACAGGAGCCTCACATAAACGCCTGCGTAGCTCCTCAAACGCCTTCTGTTGCTCTTCACCCCAACTGAAAGCTGCAGTTTTCTTCGTCAGTTTCGTCATAGGCAAGGCGATTTTGGAGAAATCTTGGATAAATCTCCGATAATACCCTGCTAAACCGAGAAAACTTCGCACCTCGGTAGGAGTTTTCGGCACCTCCCACCGCATAACTGCCGAAATCTTGGCCGGATCGACCATGATACCATTCTGATTCACGACATGTCCTAAGAATTGGACCTCTCGTAACCAGAATTCACACTTGGAGAACTTAGCATAAAGCTTCTCCCGTCTCAAAACTTCTAACACTTCCCGCAAATGCACCTCGTGCTCTTCCTTCGTCTTGGAATATACAAGAATGTCGTCGATGAACACGATCACCGAACGATCCAACATCGGGCTACACACCCTGTTCATGAGGTCCATGAACGCTGCTGGTGCATTGGTGAGCCCGAAAGGCATCACCACGAACTCGTAATGGCCGTAACGCGTGCGAAAGGCCGTCTTCTCCGTATCTTCGCTACGCACCCGCATCTGATGGTACCCGGATCTCAAGTCAATCTTAGAGAACCACGAGGCTCCCTGGAACTGATCAAACAAATCATCAATCCTTGGCAAAGGATAACGATTCTTCACCGTAATCTTATTCAGCTCCCGGTAGTCAATGCACATCCGCTGAGATCCATCTTTCTTTTTCACGAACAAGATCGGAGCTCCCCACGGTGAACAACTCGGTTTGATGAACTCCTTCTCCAGAAGCTCCTGCAGCTGCTCATAAAGCTCCTTCATTTCCGGTGGAGCCAAGCGATAAGGTGCCTTGGCCACCGGAGCAGCACCTGGAATCAGGTCGATTCGAAACTCCACCTGTCGCGCGGGAGGTATCCCTGGCAACTCATCGGGGAATACATCGGCGAATTCCCTCACGACTGGCACATCCTCGGCACTAATCATCGTCTCATCGACACGCGTATCCACCACATACGCCAAGAACCCCTGCCCACTATGCTGAAGGTATCTTCGAGCCCTCGCCGCAGAACAAATAGCCGTAACCCGACTAGGCGAGTCTCCCTGAATCAACAGTTCTCCCCCGCTTGGGGTTCGAACCCGTACTTGTTTGCGACGGCAAACAATCTCTGCATCGAACGCGTCCATCCAATCCATGCCCACTATCACGCAAAGCTCTCGCATCGCTATAGGGATCAAATCGATAGGAAACCTCACACCCGAGATTTCCAACGTGCATCCCCGATACACGTCCGTAACCGTCAAGGTCCTATCATCGGCGACCTCGACCAATAAAGGACATCCTAGACGTCCCACCACTCGACCCAACCTCTCGCTAAAAGTGCGAGACACGAATGAATGAGTAGCCCCGCTATCAAACATTACAACCGCAGGTACAGAATTGACTAGAAACGTACCTAATATATAAAGAATAACAATACATAAACACAGGGCATGAAAAGGAAAGACAAAAGAAAAGGGTGATGAAACATACCTGTCACCACCTTAGGCGTCGCCTGCGCCTCCTCCACCTTCAGCTGGTGGACTCTCCCTCGGGCCGCCTCCGTCCCGGGCTGACCCGTACGGCCGTCGGTGATGCGCAGCGGGGCATTCGCAGGAGCCCTCTATGCACCACCCCCATCAGTTGCCCTAGCATTCGGGCAGTTGGCCTTCACATGGCCAGCCTGTTTACAGCCGAAACATAACATCAGTGGCGACCTGCAATCTCTACTGAGATGGCCAGGCTGCCCACACTTGTAACATGCATCAGATCTTCTACCACTCACATCCCGGGCCTTAGAACCGCTACTCTTCGTGTGCCCACGAGAATCAACAAACTTCGATTTCTTTGGCACTGCAGAGATAGGCGTCACTGCCTGTGCCGCCTTCCTCTTCTTCGCTTGGGTCTCCAACTCTAACTCTCTTCTCCGCGCTGCATCCATCATAGCCGACAGCGAAGGATGTTGCACTGCGCTCACAATTTCCCGGATCTCGGTCCGAAGCATGTCCTTGTACCTCGCCATCTTCATTTCTTCTGAGGCCGCATATTGGGGACAGAATAGCGCCATTTCGGTAAACTTCTTGTTCATCTCCTTTATGGTCTCCGTGGTCTGGTTCAGCTCCAAGAACTCCTTCGCTATTCTTTCCATCTCTATCGGCGGCACGTACTCAGCACGGAAACGAGCAACGAACTCGTCCCAAGTAAGAGTGGTACGCTCGGCCAGAGTCAATGCTGTGGCGCACCAGTCTTTCGCTCCCTCGCGAAGTAGATTCACTGCAAATCGAACCTTCAAGTTATCCGGACAGCCGCTTGTCAGAAAAGCGCACTCCATGTCGGATATCCAGCGCATGCTAACGATAGGGTTAGAGTCACCCTTGAATTCTGGTGGAGAGCAGGCAGAAAGATCCCGATACTGGAAGTCTCGGGCACGGGGCTGTCCCCCAACAGGCGGCGGCATCGCTGCAAACCGCTCCTCCACTAGAGTCACCAGTTGATCCTGAATCGCGGTGATAATCTCGGGAATTGCATCCCCAACAGCTCGTGCAACCTCAATTGCAATCATCTCTCGGATCCGTTCCTCAGTGATCCCGGCTTCAGCCCTCGGCTCAGCCTCACCGCGCCTCCTAGTGTTGACCATTCTATAAGAAGGAGAAATTCAAAGAGTTATTATCAGCTAATAACTCACACTATCAACACATACGCTCAACTCCTTGAATTCCTCGTGACTTCCCCGACCCGAGTACTGATCCTGTGCTTCCGGTAATAGGAGCTCTACTACTACCTTCCACACCTATCATTACCTGTTTCGTGTCCCATCCCGAGGGTCCAAGTAGTTCTCGCCGCAACTCAACACATATGCCCGCACCGGCATATGCACTCACCCTTCCTAGCTCCCTAGGAATTATATTCCACCCACTACCCTCGCTACTATAAAAACCCTGTTAATCATAATGAGTGGCCGCGCAAATACCCAATCATATGCAGTGCAAGACAAATAGACATTCGAATACTAGATTCTATCCTAGAACGGTTGGACTCAAACAAGAGCTGCGCAATAGAACTAAATCGAATATTCTAAGGCTATTAGCCTCTTACCGCATACGATTTAAAGGGCACCTACTTAGAAACCTACTATAATTAGCAAGAAAATCATAATAGCAAGTAATCCAACGTATCGCATAGTGTCAACCTCAGGCAATCTAGCATGCATACCCTATGATCTAGAAAGCGATAAAATGAGAAAACACTAAGCATTGTACCTTTCCCTTGGCTCCGGCTGACTGTACACACTGCGCCCTCGATCACCGTTCCTCGAACGGGTTTTTTTTTTTTTTTACTTTTCCTTTTATTTCTAAAAAGATTTAATAAAGTATTTGGAAATTTCCCAGCCGCAACTTGAGACCCAACACACCGAGGTGCGTTTGATTCACTCAAGCTGTGCTCTGATACCAAGTTGTAACGCCCCAAAATTTCAAGAAAATTTAAAAATTTTTAAACGCGCATATTTAATAATGAGTCTCCATTTATTAAACCCAAAATAATAATTCCAACCACGAGCGTTATTAAAACATAAGTCAACAGCGGAAATTAAATTGTTTATTCAATAACGGGAAAATGTTTAATAAGCAAATCCTTCGACCCATCCATCTTGCGCGTCAGTGTGTGCCAGTCATGCCTTCGTACCACTTGTACCTGCAGCCACTGTAAATTGGGAGGGGTAAGCACGAAGCTTAGTGAATTCAAACACAACAATTAACAATGGTTATCTCATATTACCCCTAAAGCAAAGAGGATCACACCACCACATACAAGTCTACGAACAAATCATAAACAAGTATAATAACCACCGCATAAAAAAAATCCCCGGGCGGATGTCGGGTCTACGGCCCCGCCGCACGTTTCCGCCTACTGCGGGAAACACCCGTTTTACGCCTACTGCGTATGACATCCTTTTTACGCCTACTGCGTAAACGCCCCTTTTACGCCTACTGCGTAAAACACCTCCGTCCCCGTCGGGACTCGGCCCCGCCGAAAAATGTAGCACATAATGTTAACTAGGCTTCCCACTACCTAGCCCCCAACCATCCCGCATACAATTTTCACACACGTGCTACAGTAATAATAAACAACTATTAATTAATTGTAGTGAGAGAACTCACCTCGGGTGCGCGCCTAGCTAAAAATAGTAAGTAGCTCCACACAACGACGATCACTTTCCGGCACCTAAACGTACGATAAAATACGTCAATACGAGACCCGGACCCCACGACGCGACACACCCCAAACTGTCACTAAAACTAACTTTCGGTCACACCGAACAGGTCTGTTCGGGACCTGATTTGACCACTAAAACTCCAGAAAAACTCAGATTTATTACACGGTTGAAAAGTGCCCTGAAATACCTTTCCGAGGATATATTACACGCCTCCTAACGATTTTTCTATAATTAATTATGAATTTATTAAGTTCGCCTACCGGAACTGTCCGTTTTCGGACCAGTTCGCACTAACAGCTCCGAACAGCCCGGTTCTGGGCCGATTCAGCCTTTCGGCGAAACACGAAAAACGTGCCTAACTCAATTTAGGAAAAATGGCCACTGACCTCAAGTTAAAACGACTTACGAGTAAAAAGTTACGGTCCACGCAAAACAGTGGCAGATTCCAGGAAATTCACATAAAATGACGAACCACAGAACTTGCGACCACTTTTTCTCCCAACTCGAGGCCGAACCAGTTTTCCGCCAAAACACAGAAAACGTGCTCGGTCCCGAGCTCGAAGCGTGGGCGCCAGTTTCGGCTCAATCGGAGTTACGACGGAGAAGTTATTACCGTCACAAAACAGGGGCTGGACCATTTTACGCATAAAAGAAAGATTTTAGAAACAACGGTTTAAGTTATACGGCTTAACGGTTAAGTTACGGTTTAAGGGTTCGATAGGAACAGAGGTCAGGTCACGCCACGCGCCACCCACTGCCATCTCCGGCAGTGGCGGTCGCCGGTGGCGACCGGCGGCGGCCAGCGGCGGCCGGCGGTGGTCTTTCTTTTATTTTTTTGATTACGATAGCACGCGACAAAAACCCAATCATTCTCCCCTTCTCTCTCGACCAGCCTCCGCACACGCACCCACAACGGCAGCCACGGCCGTCCATCCACCACCGCCACAGCGGCGGCGAACGGCGGCGGCGACGGGAACAAAAGAAAAGAAAACGAAACGAAACGAAACGAAACGGTGGGGGGGGGGAATTACCTTACGACGACGCCGCGTTGATGTGCCCGGTTCTCACTCTCACGAACTCCGGCGAACAGCAACTCCGGCAGCAGCAAGCTCCGGCAGCAGGTCCCTCTCTCTCTCTACGTCTCTCTCTCTCTCGTTCCTTCTCGGCTCTCCTCTATCTCTCTCGAACTCCCTCTCTCACTGCCGCACCTCTCCAACACTACGAAAGGGAAAATAGGGTTTCTTTGGCTTGGCTTGGAATGCAAGGAAGAAAACGAGAGGTATGGGGGGGAGGGGTTCGGCCTTTACTTGCATGGGCCGGACCTTGCCCAAATTTTCACATTAGCCCCCCAAACTATCCCTATTTTACTAACTTCACTAAAAGACATGGATTTTAACATTTTTGGTCTTTAACGACATCAAACCCCGAACCAAAACAATTAACGGTACACACTTTAAATTAATTAAAAAAAATAAAAGAAACACGTACCGGGACACGGGCTTTACACAAGGCACCCAAATCCTGTTCCCCAGACATAACAACCCACGATCATCTTTTATAAGCAACGCTGATATCCCCACTAACCGTTCTAATTTCAAATGTTCTTCTCGATAGGCTTCTACTTGACACTTCTTCAGTTCGTCGAAAATGTTAGGTAACAGCTCAGCTCGTAGTGCAATAGCTTTTATTGTTCCACTTCTCTCTTTTCGACTCAATGCATCGGCTACTACATTCGCCTTTCCCGGATGATAAAGGATTTTACAGTCATAATCATTCACCAATTCTAGCCATCTTCTTTGCCTCATATTTAATTCCTTCTGATCAAAAAGATGTCGGAGACTCTTATGATCGGTATAAATTTGACATTTGGAACCATAAAGATAATGTCTCCAAATCTTCAACGCGAATACAACTGCTGCAAGCTCCATATCGTGTGTAAGGTACTGTCTTTCATGATCCTTTAGTTGACGAGAAGCATAAGCTATAACCTTTCCACGCTGCATTAGTACACACCCCAATCCCAGTTTGGAAGCATCACTGTAAACAACAAAGTCCTCAGAACCTTCAGGTAATGACAAAATCGGCGCGCTGCAAAGTTTCTCTTTCAATATCCGGAATGCTTCATCCTGTTCTGCTTTCCATTCAAACTTTAGATTCTTCCGAGTCAGTTTAGTCAAAGGCGTCGCGATACGAGAGAAGTCTTTTATAAACTTCCGATAGTAGCCGGCTAAACCCATAAAACTACGTACTTCGGTTGGCGTTCTCGGCGGTTCCCACTTTTCAATCGCTTCTACTTTCATCGGATCAACTTGAATGCCTTTCACGGAAACTACATGCCCCAGAAACTGAACTTCTCGTAGCCATAACTCACATTTCAAAAATTTAGCATACAACTTTTCTTTCTTCAATAGTTCCAGAATCAAACGAAGATGTTGTGCGTGCTCTTCCTTGGATCGGGAATAGATAAGTATATCATCGATAAATACAATCACGAATTTATCAAGATACGGCTTACATACCCGATTCATTAAATCTATAAAGGCAGCTGGAGCGTTCGTCAATCCAAACGGCATCACCAAGAATTCATAGTGACCGTACCTTGTGCGAATTGCAGTTTTCAGAACGTCTTCTTCTTTAACCTTTAATTGGTGATAACCGGATCTTAGATCAATCTTGGAGAAATAACAGGCTCCAACCAATTGATCAAAGAGGTCATCAATTCTTGGAAGCGGATACTTGTTCTTGATCGTACGCTTGTTCAGTTCCCGGTAATCAATACACATTCTCATCGAACCATCCTTCTTTTTCACAAACAAAACCGGTGCTCCCCACGGCGAAGAACTGGGTCTGATGAAACCTTTATCGGATAGGTCTTGCAGTTGTGCCATCATTTCTTTCATCTCTGGAGGTGCCAAATTATACGGTGCACGGGCAACAGGAGCGGCTCCAGGAATCAGATCTATACCAAACTCTACCTGTCTAACGGGCGGAAGGCTATTCAAGTATTCGGGAAAAACTTCTGGAAATTCACTAACAATTGGAATATCTTCCAACTTACTCTTCTCTAGCTTAGTATCTATCACATAAGCTAAGTAACTCGGGCAACCTTTATTAACACACTTACGGGCTTTTATCATAGATATAAGACAAGACTGATGATTTCTACGATCACCATAAATCACTACCGGCCCTTTCTCAGGTAAGACAACATGTATCAACTTCTTATCGCAAACTATGTTAGCTTGATTCTCAACTAACCAATCCATCCCCACTACCACATCGAATTCGATCAAAGCTATAGGAAATAATTGTATCGGTACTCCACACCCTTCTATATTTATCACACAGCTATCAAATACTTCTTTAACCGACACTTGATTATCATTTGCAGTATCTACCATTAAAGCATGATCTAACACTTTAGGCTTTAAATGCATATAAGCAGCAAATGAAGGAGACACAAACGATCGGTTTGCAACGGAGTCAAATAACACTTTAGCACGTGTAGAGTTTATTAAGAATGTACCTGTAACCACGTCAGGGGTTTTGTTAGAGCAGGTTTTAATGTTGATTTAAAGTTCAAGGGTTAAACTGTATTTGATTAAAATAGAGCTTATTAGTGAACGGGCCGTGGGCTTGTTAACCACGGGCCCATTGTATTTAATGTTGATTAGCTTGGAAAAACAAGCTAATCATCTCTTTTACTTTCAACACTGTATTGTAATATTCTCTCTGAGAGATTAATGAAATGGATGACCAGTTGAAATCATTGCTATTATTGCATATCATATTCGATTTCTGTATTGTTGCACGGATCTGGATTCAACATTTGGTATCAGAGCAGACAGACGGATTCGATTCAAAGCTTCATTCATCAATTTCTGGTTAGTTTGACTTTTACCCGTCTGACCATTCTTGAATTCTTGAATATTTGATTCAGTCGAAATTGGTTGTTTTTGCTTATTGGGTTGTGTTAGCATTATCGTTATAAGTGTTTCTGCAAATTTTCACATCCTAATTCATTCGTTTGATTGGTCAATTTTGCAATTTAAGATCAAAGTTTTTGGTAGTGTTCTTGATAAAAGATTCGATTTTTAACCATCAAAACTTGTTATTTTTGCATTGAAATCGATTGGATTAGTGTTATTTTTGTGTTTTGCATTGTTACTAATCTTCCAGGATCGATTTTGGACAACCCTAATCGAAAAGTCGACCGTTTTAAGCAAACAACCGCAGAGTCCGGATAAACCAGCCGCAGAGTCCGGATAAACCAGCCGCGGTTTCCGGACAAGTTGATAGTGTCCGGACGTTTGTGTTATTCCATCCGGATTCGTCATTTTTCCGGGTAAGTCGTCCGGATAAGTATTCCATCCGGGTACCTCCAATTCCATCCGGACTCCTCATTTTTCCGGGTAAGTCACAGATTCCGGGTAAGTCACTTTTCCTTATACAATCCGGGTAACATTTGTATCCGGAAACCCAGTGTTTCTGGACATATCTTATCCGGACAATCCATTGTACCCGGAAACTTCATTGTATCCGGACAACTCAAGTTATCCGGACCCGGTAACTTGCTCTTCACCCGGTAAGCTTATTTTTTCCGGAATCTTTATCCGGAAACCACCCGGATTCCACAATCCGGGAGCTTTCTGAAACCTCAATTTTTATCCGGACCCCCGTGCTAAGTCGCCGGAGGGGGACATTTAAGTATCTTTGATACTATTCCACTTTGAATCGAACAATCGTCTGGCGATCACTCCAGTGCAACTGAAGATGTCTCCTGCTAAAGAAGACATGACAAAGCCGTGTCAGGTATGTGAACCTATCTTTTCAGAACTTTATGACCGAATGAAACCTCTTGCTGAACGGGTAGATTCCTTTAAGGCCACCTCTAATGAACAACTGCTTGAGATTAGATCACTATCTGAAAAGCTAGATGTTCAAAGGAGAATAACTGAAAAATATAAGTCTAAAAATGCTAATCTCTAAGACAAATGCAAAAATCTTTCATTAGCACCTAAGGACTTAAGGGCCAAGTTATCTGATCTTCAGTCTCAGTTTGATAAGTGCTTGAATGAGAAAGAAGAAATTGTTTATCAATGTTCTTCTCTTCAAATTCAACACAAGGAGTTTGTGACTAAAATCCTTGATCTTGAAAATAAACTCCACAAAAGGGGTCAAACTGATCAAACCATCTTTCTGAATAAACCTAAAGAGTTCACATACTTTAACAAAGAGTGGGGAATCGGATATGATAACCCACACTATTTGAAAAAGGGAAGATGGCATGTACCCACTCTGTATGATTTTGCTTGCTATGGGTTAGATAAAAAGTACCCAGAATACGCAATTCAATGGACTGGTCCTCTTGAACCAGAAAAGGAGGAGGAAACCGAGGAACATAAATGCACACAAAAACGAGGAATTCAACTTCCATTTTGTTATGAACCTTTAAACTACTCGTATCAAAAGGACAAAAAGTACCTTTCCAATGACTACTTCGACCCCTACAAGGTAGCTACACCCAAGGATTCCTCCAAAAAGGATGAGGATCTAGCACCTGCAACCAAGACTGAGACGGATGAGTTTAAACTCTATGTTCCCCCTCTCATCTTGGAAGCAAAGATTGTTGAGTTGGAGGAGTCGTTTGAGAAAGAAAGGTCTATTTTTCAAAACGAAAAGAAAGTGCTCATGTCTGAGATTGAGAAACTCAAATCTGAGAAATCCGACGGTGTGTCAAGTGAGGAAAAGGAAAAATTTCAGTGGGAAATCAATACGCTCTCATCAAAACTGTGTGAGGTGACAAGAGAAATGATGAAAGAGCATATGATAAATAGTCAACTCCAAGTGCAGCTTGACTTGCTCCAAACTGCGAAGCAATTTTCACCTGAACTTTCCTCTAACTCATCTGACACATCCTCGTGTAAAGCCTTTATAGGAAATATCTCTTTGCAAGAAAATGAAGTTTCTCAAGATGAGTGTGTTAAAAGGAATTTAAATTCTGATTTTTCATACGCTTCCGCACCGAACTCCCCAGAGCACACAACCGAAAGCACAAAGTGTTCCTCGCCTTCCTCACCTGATCCTAGTCCAGTACTTCCCAAGATAGATTTTTCAGAGTACATGAACTCCGAAGGTAATTGTGATGAAGAGTTTGAGTCATTCCCCTTTGACAAACCTCTTCCAAGTCACATTGATTTTTTTATCTCCTGTGGTGAATCATACGGTCGATTTTAAAAAAGGTCAATGTTCTAATACAAAGGCCCCAGCTGTGATCAAGATTTCTCAATCAAAACCAACTTCTAAACCAGTTTCTAAAAGGCAATCACAGCCGAGGCAGGAGACCGGACCATTGCCTACCAAAAATACTGTTCCTTATAAAGTCACTGACCGCACTGTCCCTGTTGTCTCGGATAAAACCGGTCGCACTAATCAAGAAAACCCAAAGTGGCTAAAGAAGGAACCTGTCAAGAAGGATGCATCAAAGTCCTTCCCAAATGCTTTTAATTCTAGAATAAACAAAAACGATTGTGCCTGGAATCATAGGAATGATTTTGTTAAAAGAGATGTTAATTTTCCAATGAAAATTTACTCCACTCAACAATTGATTCAATTATCGCACGATTGTTTGTGTTGTTCTAGTTGTGGTTGGAATGACTTTGATGACACTAACAATAATGATTGGTTTGGGTCATATCACATGTATAATCATACACCCAAACGGAAACCCCGTAATAACCAGCAAAGACACTATAAAAAACGGGGTTACCAATCAGCGGTTAAACCACAGCGGGAGACCAAACCCATTCCTACACAGGTTGCTCCTACTGAGGTTAAACCGGCACCCAGGTGGAAATCTGCCCCAAAATCTGTTCCCCCAAAAGGTGTAAATTCTACACCCAAGAGGCAACAAGTGCCAAAACCAGTTCCCTCCAACGGTGTAAAATCTACACCTAAACGGAAAGCTGAGTCAAAGCAAATTTCCCCAGGCAGTGCCAAATCTAACCCTCCGGGACCCAGGCAAATCTAGGTACCCAAGGTCCGCTAAACTTGTTTTGCAGGACGGTCATGTGTGACTCTTAGACACTGAATGCTCCACACACATGACCGGAAGGAGGGAGCTGCTCACGATCTACAAGGAACAATATTACGAAGACGCGAGGTTTGTTTATACCTATGCTTTCACGAGTTGCTCATGTGTTTAGGGGGAGCATGATCAGCCATCAGGTAAGTATACTTTACTGTTGAGGGGGAGCTTCACACACAATTTTTTAAATGCTGAAAAGTTTTTTTGTGTGTGTGGATACTCCCGTGTGCATTTCACACTATGCACACATTCCGAGGGGGAGCAAAGCCATCCCCATGCTCAGTTTGAGGGGGAGCGAGAGAAGGTTCATTTTTAAATCCAAACAGTCCTATTTTGGCAAAATCTACAAGGACAGAGCATTTTTTTGTGAAAATCCCAGAGTATCCGGACAGTCTTATTTTTGTCCGGAATGCTCAACTGTATCCGGAAACCATGTTTGTCCGGAATGCTCAACTGTATCCGGAAACCATGCTTGTCCGGAACACCTTTTGTCTGGATACTTGTGTCGTCCGGAAAGTTTTGACGATCAATAGTTTTATCCGGACACCCTTTGTCCGGCTACTTGTGTCTGTCCGGAAAGTCTTATTTGTTCAAATCCTTGTCCGGACACCCCTGTTTTGATCTATCCGGTACCTGTTTTGTCACTGCCAATTCTCAATCTATCTCAGATTGAGCCTATCAAAGCAAAGGTACGCGCTGATACTTGTTTATCCGTCCTGTTTACTAACTTTGGGTCTTTTTACAGATATTCAATGGCGGATCAACAACCTCAATCCGAGGGGAAGAGTCACATTATTTTTATTACAAAGTCTAAATATTTTTTCTTGTGTTGATATCACTCTCACTCCGAGGGGGAGCAAGTCAATCCCCATGTATGTTTTGAGGGGGAGCAGGATAATATCCGTGCTATGCATATGCCTGAAACCCTACCTGTGATAGCATATAGACGAGAGTTAGGGAATCCCATGGTCCAGCCAGAGCCGGAGGGACCTTCCCCGGGACATAGAACATGTGAGAAGGAGGGTATTAAGGTCGAACGCGAACCAAGAAAGATTGAGCCGTAAAGATAACGAGGCTCCTGAGCGAAACCAGCCACGTCATATCCGGGTTGCCACATCTACTACCTCGTCTCATTTGTTGGGACAGGGTATTGAAGAAACTTCCGTGGACCCAGCAGAGCAATTGCACGACCTCCATAGCCACTCATCCGTCTCTCAAAAGATGGATGTTTCAATATTACACGGGGAACAAGCACAACTTCCACCGGCCTCTCATTCGGAGAGTGTTGGTGTTGAAATAAGAGACCAGCAGCCCCCGATCTCGACTTCATTTCGTGCACCATCGAGTCTAGAGCCACTTGTAATAGATCAACCTTTGGCTAGGACACTTGAAGAGGAACACCACCAAGTCGAGGCTCTTCGTGACCTGACCAGAACCACCGTAGTGTCTTCACCTCTAGGTGGAACACAAGGATCGGCGGGAAATCCTACCACAACTAACATCATGCCAACTGTGAACGTAGGTGGCTCTACCCCTGTGGTAGACGCCTCAACGGGTAACCTAAGTGGTCCCGGAGTTATTCACCCCAACTTTGTGTCGCATGGGTCCCTGGACAGCACCCTCAAGGCTGTCCGCGAGGCACTGGAACAGCATGTCACCGACGAGATCGCCAAAGCAATCAAAGGCAAAGCAAAGATCGTTGAAGCCGAAACCGCGCCACCACCTCCACCGACATTTACTCAACCTATCTATTCGGTGGATACATTAAAGACGATGCTATTGGCCCAACTGCTCCAGGAATCAGATACAACCGCCTCGACCGAAGCAGACCTGATCTCAGTTCTTCGATCCCAGGTCACTGCTCCATCTTCATCTATCACATCACGCCTTGACGCCATTGACTCGACCCTCAACGACTAAAACAAAGCGCTCGCCACGCTGTCTGAAAGGGTCCGCTCACTAGAAGACAATTGTAAGAGTCAAGCCGGCGGTCTCAAACGCAAGCACGATGACCAGGATGATCCTGATCACAGTGAGGGGGAGAAGCGTCTACGCCAAACCGAGACCGTCCAGATCATGACTGCCGAAACTACAACAGTGGTTCAACAGGAACCCCCAACTGCGACAACTACATCAGAAGCACCCGAAGCCGAGTTGCCACTAGCAGATATGGTCATAGATATGGAGATTTCAGATGAAGAAGACCCGACGGTTGAAAAGCCCGAGGGTTCAACACAGGAACTGGTCGATTTTGACTCGTCAGACAGACCGATACTGGACATGATAGATCCAGAGTGTGAGACCAACCGGGAGACCGAAGACGCATGGTACGAAAAAGCCGCCAGTGCCATAAATCTCCAGGTAAATTTGGTCTTCCCTACTGATGAGGACGACAATATTGACTACGATCAGTTCCTGCTCCAAAATTTATATGGAGCAACTCCCGTTCACTATGCTCAACCCGCCGGAACATCATCAACAAGACCCGAGTCTACTACTTCCGATCTTCCGACAACTGCTCCTCCCACGACAGCTTCTGATCTTCCTCCCTCTCCTCAACAACAACAAATTCGTTGAGAGAAGATCATGGTACTTATCCCTCATCTGGAGGAATCTTTGAAAAAGTTGTTCGTACACAAGCTTCGCCCGATCGAGCCGACCTTCTGTCTAGGTATCTACAACCTTGACCCAGAATTTCAACGCCGATATATCAGCACAATGCAGCGGTGTCTTCCAGTCAACCAGGTCAGAACCAAACTTCGAATCACAGAGGTAATCAGTATCTATTCAAGACGTATTATGAGGATCGTCTACCCAGTTTTCATTGTTCGACGTGAAGATGGGAACGAATGGAAATTTTCAGAAGCTGATTTCAAGAACCTCCGACCACTCGACTTTATGGTTATTCTGAAAGACTTACGTACAAGAACCATCCGACCGCTAGAGATTACAAAGGCACTCGAAGCTGTTCGTCGATACCTGGTCCGCACCATCATGATGTCTTATCTAACGGACTTCCAAATGGCTATCGAGAACAAGGCGAAGAAGGTAAATCTGATCAAGCCGAATTTGAAAGCACCTGAGCTAAACATGTATCCCGAGAACGCTATGCTTCTGGAACCAGAATTCGGGATTGTTTACCTCAACGAGCAAAAAGAGAAGAAATTCATGTGCTTCATTCAGGTGGAAAGATTCTGCGACGGCACGCTCCTAAAGGTCAGAGATGCTCTTCGAAAGATTATTCAGCACGAGTCTGAAAATCCAAGGTATTCTTATGTTCCGAATCCGAATGAAGTAACTGCTAGGAATGCCTTGGAAATGATTGAAGATCGCATCGACTATCGTCGCGTCATCAGATTGTTCGAGGTACACTTCGCGCTCCGCAAAAGATATGTCTTCAACTGGAGAGATATAGAGCGCCAACTCGAACTTCAAATCAAAGGGGGAGATTGTTAGAGCAGGTTTTAATGTTGATTTAAAGTTCAAGGGTTAAACTGTATTTGATTAAAATAGAGCTTATTAGTGAACGGGCCGTGGGCTTGTTAACCACGGGCCCATTGTATTTAATGTTGATTAGCTTGGAAAAACAAGCTAATCATCTCTTTTACTTTCAACACTGTATTGTAATATTCTCTCTGAAAGATTAATGAAAGGGATGACCAGTTGAAATCATTGCTATTATTGCATATCATATTCGATTTCTGTATTGTTGCACGGATCTGGATTCAACAGGTTTCCTCCGCTTCTTTTGCTGTCATCTGAAATGAACGACCTCTTGTTCTTACTGGTTCTAGTCTTGGTACTACTGGTCTGACAACCGCTGGTTTCCCTGACGTATCCCCTTGTTGTATTCTTCCCCTCGGACAATCAGACTGTATGTGATCCGGAGAATTACATGAAAAACAGAACCGCGTTACACGACAATCCTTAACAACATGCCCAGTCTTCCCACACCTATAACAAACCCGCGAGTCAACCTGACAATTCCCTTGGTGGACACGGTTGCATTTCAGACAAGGTCTTTCCGTTGGTCGGAAAGGTGGACGGTTATCGTATCTCTGAAACCTGAACTTCTTTGGGTCATGTTGTGGTCCTTCCCACTTCCTTTTTCCTATACCTTTGTCGCTAGTATTTATTCCTTTATCCTGCTCCACGGTTTCCGCGGCATCTACTGCAGCGGAGAAAGTTTCGGGTCCTTTAGCAATTACGAAACTCCTGACTTCTGCATTCAACCCGAAGATAAACCTTTCAATCTTCATGGCCTCCGTGGCAACATAATATTCTGCAAAACGAGATTTTTCCAGAAAACGAGCAGTGTAGTCCCGAACAGATAAATTTCCTTGCTGCAAGTTCATAAAGTCCCCCTATAGTTGTTTAACCGCTGCATGAGGATAGAACTGCTTCCTGAAAGCTATAACAAATTCTTCCCACGAGAAGGTAGAATATATGTCAGAACCTCCCGAAGAAATATGAGCTTCCCACCAGTATAAAACGTCACCTTTCAACATTGCGGTTCCATAAAGTACCCTATCCTCTTCCACGCACTTACTAGTCTTGAAGATAGCTTCTATTTCCTTCAGCCACTTCATAGCTTTCACTGGATCCCGGTCTCCCGAGTAAATTGGAGGCTTACAACTTAAGAACATTTTATAGTCACACTTTCTTAGTACTGGTGTGATTGTAGGTGTAATAGGCATCTCCTCTTCATGAGTAGGAACTGGTCTTTCTATTTCAGTATTATGAGTTTGGTTGAACATAGCTTGGATATTGGCTTGTAATCTTCCCATTTCAGCTGCTAAGTCGTCTCTAGTAACAAATTATGTGCCACGCTCCTTAACTCTGCCCCAGTTCTGCCTCTACCTCTTTCTCCCCCTCTTCCCCTTGCTCCAACTGTTGGATTTGTCCTATTAGGATTTCCTCCTCCCCGATTCGTTTGTCTAGTACCGCTTGCCATTCTGTTGATTCTGTTGATCTAAACCCTCAGTGATTTGATAATGACCCTATCTTAAATACTTAGTGAAAATTGTAAGTAAACAATATGTATCAGAGTTTCACTATCGCTGATAAGTACTAAGATCTTACAGTACTGCTGATAGGAACTCTCGCACTTTTAGATTAAACATTCAGCGAACACTGTTCACCATATCGCTGAGTCTGTTCAGTCCTTATGGTGATCGCTGATAAGTTAGTTGTTTACTTATGATCCCTGAAGACAAGATTCACGTCAACAAAGGTTCTACGCTGAAGTCGAAGATCAAGCTCAAGAACCAGCGACAAGTCTCCTAATGAACTGATGCGGATCAGCGAAGACTCAGATTTGTCCACTCAACGTGAAGTATCAAGTACAAGACTTCAGCTATCGCTGAACTTTATCATTCGCTGAATAGTAAATGATAATCGCTGAATCAACGAAAGCTGATCATGAAGTCCTCCGTACAAAGTACTTTTGTCTTAACCTCCCTTGCACGCCACCGTACGAAATGTCAGAAAAGAACCTCCGAAAATCTGAAATCGTACAACCACTCTAATACTACACTGTTCATTCATGCGGCTACTAAGGTTGTCAAACAAAGGTCAATGACATGCAACCAATCCGCTGATGACACGTGTAAAGTGTATACTGAATTGCATTAAATGCATGCAGTATATAAAGAGATGAACTCACTTCATTTGAAGTAACTTGCTAACTCTGGACAAGTTCAAATCTCTCTCAAGATAGGATTTTATTAGTAATCTCCATATCTTTCTTAGTGCAAGAAAACTTAGTGTTCCAACTTGTTTAGATTTAGGTTTATCCTTAATCTTGTTTCCGCAACAAGCTGTAAATTGTTAATGATTTATCAATAAACAATTTAGAAAAGTAAAATAGTGTGTTTGTATTCAACCCCCCCCCCCCCCCCCTTCTACAAACTTGTTTAAGCCTTTCGGGACCAACAAGTGGTATCAGAGCAGATTTGTTTAAACTCATAAACAAGATCTAATCTAAGATTTTTCTCTTCCTAGCTATTATCTGAAAATGGCCAACTCAAACACTCACTATATAGACAATGGTTCTCTTGCAAAACCCCCTAGATTTTCCAGAGATAACTGCAACTTATGGAAAAATAGGATGACACTCTTCTTAGAAGGTGTAGACCCTACTATACCTTACTATCTTGAAAACGGTCCACACATCCCTGTAACGATTGATCCTGCCGTTCCAGCCACTGCAACTAGAGCTGCTATTCCAGAAAGGCTGATTCCAAAGGAAATCCATCATTGGACCGATGAAGACAAGAAGAAAGTGGATATAGATACAAAAGCCAGATCCATACTATCCATGGCCCTTCCTGACGAAGTCTACCATTCCGTCATGAACCTGAAATCCTCAAAATCCATGTGGGACACAATATGTGTTCAGTATGAAGGAACGTCTGAAGTCCAGGATTCAAGAAAGATCAACCTGGTAAGACAATACGAAAGTTTCATCTCTGGTAAGAATGAAACTCTCTCTGAAGTACATCAACGTTTTAATTGCTTAATTATAGATCTTAAAACGGTTGGTAAGGAATATTCTAACTTTGAAGTTCTGACAAAGTTTTTAGAATGTTTACCTGAAAGCTGGGACAATTATTCCATGTGTCTCAAGCTGTCAAAAGATCTAAGATCAATGACACTTGCTACCTTATATGGCACATTGCTGAATCATGAGCAATCTAGCCATCTTAAGAAGAAGCTTGTAAAAGATTCCAAAAGCACCCCTGTTGCTTTAATCTCAGAGGAACCCTCTACTAAGCGACCCGTGGTCACTATCACTGAGTTAGAAAGTAACTCTGAAAGGTCATCAGATTCTGATTCTTCAGATGATGAATCCTTGGCTCTCCTAACTAAAAAGTTCAGGAGATTCGCCAAGAAGAAAATGTTTAGAAAGAACAAAACTCTTTCTATAGCTGACAAGCCTAAGTCATCAGCTTTTGTTGATAAGGCTACTGCTACTTGTTTTAACTGCGAAAAGACAGGTCATTTCGCTAACGAGTGCAGGTCAAAGAAAATCATGAGACCTTCACCTTTTACAAAGAAATCCTTTGTTCCAAGGAATAAAGACGACAAATACTTAAAGCTGAAGGAGAAGTATGCAAAGCTGAAAAGCTTTAAGAAGAAAGGAAAAGGCCTGATGGCTGACTATGATTGGGCTGCTTCTGATGAAGAAGCCTCATCATCTGATTCTGAAGATGATGAAGCAAATCAATGTCTCATGGCCAAGATTGAAGAAGAGGAAGAAAGTTCAGACATTCCCTCCACTTCAACATCTGCCATTCAGGTTAAGAAGGGTATCTGGTATCTCGATAGCGGATGCTCTAGACACATGACTGGAAAGAAAAGCCTGCTCGCTGAATACAAGGAAGAGAAGGGTCCCTCTGTGACTTTCGGTGGAAATGGAAAAGGACACACCCGAGGGTATGGTGTACTTTCAAATGGTACAACATCCTTCAGAAGAGTCGCATATGTTGAAGGGCTGAAGCATACTCTTCTGAGCATCAGTCAGCTTTGCGACATGGATAACAAAGTGATTTTCACAAAGGAATCCTGCTTTGTCTCTGACAAAAAGGAGAAGATAGCTCTCAGCGGTTATCGTTTGGAAAATGTTTACGTTATAAACATGGACTCAACAACCACTGAGAACTCCTGTTTCTTCTCAAAGGCATCTTCTGATGTCAACTGGCTATGGCACAAGAGGCTTTCACATCTCAACTTCAAGACACTGAATACTCTTTCATCCAAAGAGTTAGTCACTGGTCTACCTCAACATTCATACGCCAAAGAATCCTTATGTTCAGCGTGTGAAAAAGGGAAGCAGACCAAGGCAAGCTTTAAGTCCAAGCAAGTTTCCTCAGTGTCATCTCCTCTTCAACTACTCCATATGGATTTGTTTGGCCCCGTTAACAAACAATCCATCGCTGGAAAGAAATATTCGCTGGTCATAGTTGATGAATTCTCTCGTTACACATGGGTAATGTTTCTCCGTTCTAAGAGTGACACCCCTGAAGAACTCATCACCTTTGTTCGGAAGATGGAAACTCTGAACAATATGACTGTTCGCTCAATAAGGAGTGATCATGGAACTGAATTCAAAAACAGTTCTCTTGATTCCTTCCTTGAAAGCAAGGGTATTTCTCACAACTTTTCGTCAGTGAGAACACCACAACAAAACGGAGTCGCTGAAAGAAGAAATAGAACAATTATTGAAGCTGCACGTTCAATGCTCAGCGATTCTCACCTGCCTACTCAGTTTTGGGCAGAAGCTGTCAACACGGCTTGTTTTACGCAAAACAGGTCGCTGATAGTCAAAAGATTCAAAAAGACAGCCTATGAACTTTTTCATGGGAGAAAGCCTTCAATCAGCTTTCTTCACATCTTTGGTTGTCAGTGTTTCATACTGAACAACAGAGATGCCCTTGGAAAGTTTGATCCTAAGGCTGATGATGGAATCTTTCTTGGATACTCCTCAGTTTCCAAAGCCTTCAGAGTCTTCAACCGAAGAAGACAAACTGTAGAAGAAACTATTCACGTCACGTTTGACGAATCCCGTTCAGCGAACTCTAAACCGAACGCTGATACAGAAGAACTGAATCAATGGATGTTTTCTCATCTTGGTGATTCAGAAGATGTTCCCACTACTCATGCTCATACAACTAAAAATGATGGTCCTACTATCATTCCCAATATGCAGAATAGTGAAGCTGAAACATCTTGGGTCTCAGCTGTTCCTATAAACACTATACCCGCAGTTGATCCAAATGTCTCAGAAATTCCATCTTTTTCTCAGCAATCAGTGAATGAAGTGACAAATGCAAGCATTCCTCTCTTAGCTGATTATCCAGAAGTAGCTGAAGCCTCATCTTCAGTTTCTCCAGTTCAGACTGAGTCAGCGACGCATGCTCCGGCTCAGCGATGGACTGTAAATCACCCAATCGATCAAATTCTTGGTGATCCCAACGCTGGTATTCAGACTCGTAGAAGTGCAGGTAATATTTGTTTATTTGTTAACTTTATTTCTCTAACTGAACCAAAGAAAATAGATGATGCCCTCAGAGATCCAAACTGGGTCAGCGCTATGCAAGAAGAGCTGACTGAATTCGAAAGAAACAAAGTTTGGAAACTTGTTCGGAGACCAACTGACAAAACAGTGATAGGCACTAAGTGGGTCTATCGAAACAAGTTGGACGAACATGGTACTGTAACTCGCAACAAAGCTCGTCTTGTTGCTCAGGGATACAGACAAGAGGAAGGTATAGATTATGACGAAACCTTTGCTCCAGTAGCAAGACTTGAATCTATTCGTCTTTTCTTAGCATATGCTGTACACAAAAACTTCACTGTACATCAAATGGATGTTAAGTCAGCGTTTCTAAATGGAAAGCTGAATGAAGAAGTTTATGTGGAACAACCTCCAGGATTCTCAGATCCTAAGCGTCCAGGTTATGTTTATAAGCTGGATAAGGCACTTTATGGCTTGAAGCAAGCTCCTCGTGCATGGTATGACACTCTTTCTACTTATCTCCACCTTGAAAAATTTGAGAGAGGTAAGATTGACAAAACTTTGTTTTTTAGAAAAATAAAAGGTCATATCATTTTAGTTCAAATATATGTTGATGACATTATATTTGGTTCTACTAACCCTGAGCTTTGTACTCGTTTCGCTGATAGAATGAAAGATGAATATAAAATGAGTATGATGGGTGAACTAACATATTTCCTTGGTCTTCAGATTAAGCAAACTGAAAAAGAAACTTTTATAAATCAGGGAAAGTATGTTAAAGATATGCTGAAGAAATTCGACTTAACTGCAAGTTCAGCTATGAAAACCCCTATGGCACCACCGCTGATACTTGATAAGGACACAAAGGGTGTTCCTGTCAATGTCACGATGTACCGTGGGATGATCGGCTCACTACTATATCTTACAGCTAGCCGACCCGATATTATGTTTGCAACATGTCTGTGCGCACGATATCAAGCTGAACCTAAGATATCTCATATGAAAGCTGTAAAGCGAATCTTTCGATATCTTAAGGGTACAGCGAATCTAGGTCTTTGGTATCCCAAAGATTCAGGATTCGATCTAACCGCCTATTCAGACAGTGATTTTGCAGGTTGCAAAATGGATAGGAAAAGCACCACAGGAGGATGTCAGCTCCTGGGTGGAAAGCTGGTAAGTTGGACAAGTAAGAAGCAAAACTCAGTGTCCACTTCCACAGCTGAAGCTGAGTATGTAGCCGCTGGAAGCTGCTGTTCTCAAGTCTTGTGGATGAGAAATCAACTACTAGACTATGATCTTCAGCTCTCCAAAATTCCAATCTATTGCGACAGCACAAGTGCCATCGCTATAGCAAACAATCCAGTGCTACACTCAAAGACAAAACACATAGAAATCAGATATCATTTTATCAGAGATCATGTGATGAATGGTGATATAGAACTTCATTTTATCCCAACTGATTATCAGTTAGCTGATTTGTTTACCAAACCTCTTGATGAGACAAGATTCAACTTTCTCATCAGCGAGCTTGGAATGCTGAACTTTGAAGGATAAATCTTCAGCGGTTCACATTTAATCAGCGATACGTTTATACATTCTTGTATAGGCTCTGGATAAAATAAACTTGTACAATCCATTTCATCATCTTCTCTTTGAATAAATTGGGTTAAACTGATATCAAGGTATGTTTTCTCTGACAAAACGCATGAAAATGCAAGATTTCAAATTCTTTCATCGCTGAATATCTCTTCCTTAACAGCGATATTTTGAAATTTCTTAAAACCCTCACTGATATTTCTATTCAGTGCTTCATATTTTCCAAAGAGTCCCTGAGTTTTTCTTTCAAAACCTCAGAGACAACGAAAGAATGTGAAAGGACAGTTGTGACGTCATTACAACGGATAACACCAGGCACGCTCTTTTTCTGACACACGTTTGCACGTTTCGTTGTCTATCCAATCAAATGCAAACACGTGTCCGTGTCATGATGAAAAACTTTCCCGCTCAAGTTTTTCTCTCTCTACTCTCTTCCTATATAAACACTCTCAAAGTTTATATTTGTCATTTACGCGAGTCAATCTTTCTCCGCAAGAAAAGAACACTGTCGCATTTTGTGCTCTCAATCTTCAAGAACTGTTCATCATCTTCTTCTTCGAACTCAAGGTTAATATGTTCTTATCTATTATCAAATGCGAATAACTTGTTTTCGATCTTATCATTGTTTTACACAAGATCAAACAAAAGAACTCAAAAATAAAATCATTTTCTTTCATGGTTTTATAAACACAACCATTTCATGGTTGTTCTTCAAGTTTTAAATCTAAAATCTTAAACTTGTTCTTCTTTCAAATCCATTTTTTTAAACTGGAATACAAGGCTTATAGGTGTTATATTCGTTTTTTTTAAAACAAGAAAAACCCTAATCTTCATTAAGACTTTTTGTCTGAATGAAATGGACAAAATTCGAAAAATCTTAGTGGAAATTTTCTTTCCACATTAAGATATTTCTTATTTGTTAACATCTTTGGTTGAACTGATAATACAGTGAAATGGCAACTTCAAAGCTGAATGTTACCGCTGAGTCCATCTCCGCTGATTCTGAGGAACTGGAAATCACCAAAGCTCCTCAGGTTAAGTTTGAGCTGGATCAACTAGACTGGACAAAGGCAAACAACCTCTCAGCGCTTCTCGAGTTTCCTCCTCGGAAGCAAGTATCCCATCTAGACGACGCTGTAAATTTTTTGAAGAATAGCCCCATCTACACAGCACTGACAATCACACCTCCTGCCAGTCAGCGTCTATTATCCCAATTCTGGTACTCTGCCAGACACACCGACCTACCCTCAGCCAAAGATCCATCTAAAACCATCGACTGCATACTCAGCGATACTGAGTATGGCACCATCAAGATAACCCCCGCAATAATCCGTAAAGCTCTTAAATTCCCTAACGCTACATCAGAAAATCCTTTCATTCCATTTCCTGACCACAAGAAGCACGCTGACAGGGAAGAAATCATTGCTTTCCTTGATGCGATGGGTTACATCTGGGAGACTGGAAGAGACAAGCTACCTGAGAAGAAGCTGACGCTGATAAAGAAATCCAAGATGCCCAGCGAGATGAACTTCATCTTCGCTCACCTGATCAGCTGCATGACAGCGAAATCCGGATCTTCTGATCAAGCCGCTCAACCTCAGCAGGCCATGGGTTACGCACTGCTGAAAGGTCTCAACATTGACTGGGCCTCCATCATCTATGAAGACCTCATTCAACGTGTTGATTCTGCCGCTGACCGACCAGCATGGGTTCCTTACCCACGATTCATCAGCGCCATCTTTCAATATGGCCTGAAGGACAGCTATCCTGAAGAGGGTGATCTGAAACTCTCTCAGATTGGCCCTAAAGTTCTCGACTTCAAGCCTGTCGCCAACGAGGTACGTCTCTCTACCCTTCTCACTCTACTTAATTCTCCGCTTTCTGTGGCTCCTTCAGCGACTATACCCCTCGCTGATTCCCAGGCCACAAAATCCATTCCTTCTAAGAAAAGGAAACAATCTCTTACCCCTCTTGATTCCAAAAGGATCAAGAAAACCAAGGAGCAACCCCAGCAACTCCATGCTGAAGACTCCTCAGCTCATTCTGAAGAGCTGAAGGAAAGTTCCGTGGTACGCTCTGCCACACCAATTCAAGCCATCCCTTCTAAACCTACTTCAGCGTCCTTAAACGCTGAGGTTAGAACTTTGGAATCTACCCAACCTTCTTCAGTCTCTCAAAAGACTGATGAAGTACTTCTCAGCGAATCCAACGCTGAACTTGCAACCCAACCCCAATTCTTATCCTTCGCTCCTCCCTCTATTTCTTTGGACACTCCTCCAGTTAAAGCTGGAGATGCCATCATTCAAGAAGCCGTTGAAGCTTCTCAGCGAATGACGAAGAAAGGACCTGCAGAGATCTCCATCCCTCACGGAACTTTTGAGGGAGATATGGAACACTATGGAGGGACTCGAAACTTTGATGAGTTCGTCAACGCTCCTGCAGGTACAGATCCCACCTTAAACACTGTAACTAAACCTGAAACTTCTGAGCTTTCCTTTGTTCACAAGTACTTATATGTTACAGGTCCTTATTTGGGAGACATCAACCAGTCTCTGAAGTCTATGGAGATGAAACTTACGGATCTCACCACCGGTCTATCAAATAACTCTACAGCTGTAACAAACGCTGGAGAGAATCTGACGAAGCTGACTACTGTGGTGGAAAAGAAGGCCTCCTCTGATGACATCAAAGACCTTGATAAAACTCTCGCCGACTTTGCCAAAGTGCTCTCCGACATCTACACTGACTACACCAACCTCAAATCATCAGTTTCCACCATTTCCAGCGAGGTTACAACGCTGAAGAAATCGGTTGGTACACTCGAAGGTGATATGTCAGTGGTCAAGACCGACTTGGGCTCAGTGAAGACCGATCTTAGTTCTGTCAAGACAATGATCGAGACGCTGGTGAACAAGGCAAATAATCCAGCTCCTGCTCCGGCCCCTGCACCTATTTTGGACTCATTCACCGCAGAGGATCGCCAAGAGCTGAGGAAAATCACGCCTGCTATTTCTGGCCTAGAAGACAGAATAGCTAAGCTTGAAGGTTGTGTGAAAGTCTCTGGCCCAGAAGACAGAGACAACACCAATGCTGAGTCTACCCATTCCTCCCCCGCCCATCATGAGAAAGAGGGGGAGAAGAGCGCTGAACAGGAGAAGAGCGCTGAAGATCAAAATAAGAGCGCTGAAGACCTTTCCCATGATGAATCTATCAGGGGAGAGGGTAATGAAGATCGGATTACTGGACCTCAGGGAGATGAAAACCCTGAGGGAACCGAGAACCTCGCCTCTGTATCTGAGGGGGAGCAACTCGAAGAAGATGCTGAGGAATCCGAAGCAGAAGAAGACGAAGACATCGACATCCCTGAAGCTGAACCATCCTCCTCTCCAAGGAACGATGATGATGATGATGAAGATGACGATGATTTCTTTGTTGTCAAACCTGCTCCTCGAACCAAAGCTCTTAAAGGTATTTCAATAAAAGAACCTTCAGGGGAGAAGACAAAGACAAAGCACTCAGCCTCTGGCGCTGAGAAAAGCAAAGACAAAGGCATCGCTGAAGATGATAATCTGGCGATCCTACTTGCAAAGCCGATTTGTCAGGTACACTAAACTTATTTTTTCCCTGATCATCTCTGAACAATCAGTTATCCATTCCACAAACACCATACACATCCACATTTTTTTCTATCTTTTCTACCCAAGTTCTTCTACCCAGTTCTTATTTGTAAGATCGCTGCGTTTCAGCTAGTCCTCTCCCCTGTTTGAGGATATCGCTGAAAGATCTTCTATTGCGACTTCACCAATAATTCCAGCTACCGCTGAAGACATAATCCCAGTCTTAGATTTAATCTCTGAGACTGATGAATCAGAAGAACAACCTCTCTCGCACAGAAACAGACCTTCCTCAGGTTCTCAAAAGCTGAGTGAAGAAGATCAAAAGAGGAGAGAAGAAATGATAAAGCGATTCGAGGATCAGCGAATCATCCTAAAGCGCGATCAACTACCTTCAGTTCCTCCTAAGTTCAGAATTTCAAAAGCTGAATACCAGGATCATCTCAGAGCTGAACGCCTCATCGCTGAAAGGAAGGAAGCTGAAGATAAAGACAGAGAATACGCCATCAAGCTCACTCAAGAATCTGTCAAAGACCCCAAGCTGAAGCGTATTCCCATTCAAATCCAACGAAAGCTTTGGGAACAAGCCCAGAAGATCGTGGAAAAGAAAGCTGAAGTTTCTCAGACCACCCTGATCTGGTGTAAAGAGAAAATCCACTTCAGATATCGTCCAGCGAAGATCAACAAGGTATTCATCTCTGGAAGAACCTCCATCGGAGTACCTATTGTTGACATCAAACTGTTCAGAGAAGATGGCTCATCTGAAACCTTTCGTGCTGACACTGTAAAAAGGTATGGTCTCTCTGAATGGCTGGAGATGAGGTTAGCTATCCAACCATCAAAATCTAAGTACAAGGATCATTTCGAAAAGCTGATAAACAGACAGATCGATTTGATATCTTCTTGTGTGGATATTCCTCCTGTTCCTGATCTAAAGCCGAAAAGAAAAAGGGGCTCACCAAAGAAGAAACGTCAAGATTCAAACTCAGGTCCTGTCATACGAAATGAAACTGGAATTGGTTTCTCTCGCGCTGAAGTACTTGGTCCTGATCCTGATCTATCTGCCCTTGACATCTCTTTGCCACCATGTGAACTTTTCGTCCCTGGTAAAGTCATCAGTAATCCTTATGGAATATTCTTTCTTGACTACGACGGACGTAAATGCTTTCAACGGATCGCTGAGCTTCCAATCACTCCAATCGAACAGCTCAAAGATCTCATCTACTGGTGCGACTTCAGAAAAGACATTCAGGCACGACACCTAAAACCCTTGATTTTTGAAGCTGCTCTGAAGCTAAAGAATAAAGGAGAAAAGGTTCCTGACTGGATGATTCCAACTGAAAAGACAACCCTTGATGAACTTCTCATTAAGGAAGAACCCTTTGAAGGCTGACAACAATCACCATTTTCTCTATTGTATCAGTCATCCTTCAGTACTTGTAATTTATTTCGCTTGTACTTGTAATCTTTCTTATTCATATTGTAACCTGATTCAAAGATTTAAAGAAAGATTTCAGCGAATGTACTTTACTCCATCAGTACTGAAAAGATCCCAGAAAACAGTAAAAGGGACAAATATTTTATGAGTTCTTTTTATCCTTATGTTTTTCATTAAATAGCAATTTTCTTTGTTGCTATGTCATAATCAAATAGGGGGAGATTGTTGATCCAAACCCTCAGTGATTTGATAATGACCCTATCTTAAATACTTAGTGAAAATTGTAAGTAAATAATATGTATCAGAGTTTCACTATCGCTGATAAGTACTAAGATCTTACAGTACTGCTGATAGGAACTCTCGCACTTTTAGATTAAACATTCAGCGAACACTGTTCACCATATCGCTGAGTCTGTTCAGTCCTTATGGTGATCGCTGATAAGTTAGTTGTTTACTTATGATCCCTGAAGACAAGATTCACGTCAACAAAGGTTCTACGCTGAAGTCGAAGATCAAGCTCAAGAACCAGCGACAAGTCTCCTAATGAACTGATGCGGATCAGCGAAGACTCAGATTTGTCCACTCAACGTGAAGTATCAAGTACAAGACTTCAGCTATCGCTGAACTTTATCATTCGCTGAATAGTAAATGATAATCGCTGAATCAACGAAAGCTGATCATGAAGTCCTCCGTACAAAGTACTTTTGTCTTAACCTCCCTTGCACGCCACCGTACGAAATGTCAGAAAAGAACCTCCGAAAATCTGAAATCGTACAACCACTCTAATACTACACTGTTCATTCATGCGGCTACTAAGGTTGTCAAACAAAGGTCAATGACATGCAACCAATCCGCTGATGACACGTGTAAAGTGTATACTGAATTGCATTAAATGCATGCAGTATATAAAGAGATGAACTCACTTCATTTGAAGTAACTTGCTAACTCTGGACAAGTTCAAATCTCTCTCAAGATAGGATTTTATTAGTAATCTCCATATCTTTCTTAGTGCAAGAAAACTTAGTGTTCCAACTTGTTTAGATTTAGGTTTATCCTTAATCTTGTTTCCGCAACAAGCTGTAAATTGTTAATGATTTATCAATAAACAATTTAGAAAAGTAAAATAGTGTGTTTGTATTCAACCCCCCCCCCCCCCTTCTACAAACTTGTTTAAGCCTTTCGGGACCAACAGATTCAAACAAGATTAATATACACATAAGCACACACCCCATATAACAAGGTATTCCAGTCCAAACATGTACCTGTAAGATCATAATTACACTGGCCAGGTGTAATCTGAAATTACCTTACATGATGCTCCTTCTACCTTTTTATATTTAACACCCCAAGGTTCTACAATAATAGGGACATCCTACTTCACATGCAGTTTAAGTCTAGGTACAGATACTAATACCTAAATCCCTTAAACTAGGGCTCTGATACCATCTGTAATAATCCAAAATCCCAAATACATACAAATAACATATATTTCATAATATAATTTCATTAAAAGATACACATCTAACATTTACGGCCCCGAAGTCTTTAACAACATAATAACTACTTCCGTACAAACTTTTTGCTAATAATTACATGATCATCACTAAACAAAATGGATCATAACACATCATGGATCTTCATTAAGCCTACATCTTCAAAAGAAGGTCCTATATACTCCTATCACTTGCTCTTACTTGCTTCATGACCTGGAATACATATTTTAAAACAAAAATGAGGGTTAGACCTGATGGTCTAAGTGAGAAATACCCTGCCATTTTTAAAACCATTTGCACAACACCATATATATCACAAAGACAATTATAAATCATAACTCACTTATCGCGTAATTCCCTGTCTCCTTCCCATGGCCATATTAGTTGGTTGCAAGCCAACTAATAAACAACGATGTACAACAACTACAACCAACAACACTGTACAATAACTACATCTAACACACCGGTCCTATGCCCGGCCAACGTATTATAATATAATATAATACTCACGTAATTACAATATCTTAATATATTATAATTCAAACGTAAACATAGTGACACCATTTATCACATATTCAATACACACATATATGTATTCCAGTTGAAAACGTTTTGAAGTAAAACTCACCTGTTTTGCTTATCTCCAAAATCCTTCCAAGCTATTACCAAGCACTCCAATTTCTTCAGCCCAGTTTCACAGAATCTGTACCACATAAATACAAATATTTATTTTAAAGACTAAAATCTCTAAAATCCTGAAATCATCGACTCATATCGCACTCAACTACGAAGATACCCCATGTCGCAACACACTACACATATCGCAACCAACTACTGCGACACAGTACCATGTCGCAACCAACTATTGCGATAACTCCCTCATGTCGCAACCAACTGTTGCGACATAGCACCAAGTCGTAACCAACTATTGCGATATCAATGAGCAAGTCGCAACTCAAGGTTGCGATACTCATGAATGTCGCAACTATCATCCATTTCGCAACCCACTACTGCGACATACATGAATATCTCAGTTCACTGTGTTCATCCTAAACCCATAAATTTAATCTTTTAAGCTATGCATGTTACTGTAATTATGCAGATATGTTTAAGACTATTAACATAACCTAACCATATGCTCAGATTTTCCAAAACATCCCTAAATCATCAAAACCCATCTAAAAACTTACATAAAACTTTATCTAAACAAAAAGGATAGATTAAGAGGTTACATACCTTTAATCTTCACAAGATAAGCCTTCTAATTTCAGTAACAATCTTGTCCTTCCTCTTCTTTCCTTTCTACGGCTCTATCTCTCTCTTCTCTCTCTCAACCGAAAACACACACACATTCACTTTGTTTTGATATTTTGCTAATGATGTCTAAAGAGAGGACACCTCCTCCTAATTGAGTGAAAATGGCGGTGGTGGTGGTATAAGGTTTGACTAAAAGACCAACTAAACCTTATACTTCTCTTATTTGGCAAAACCTACCCCTAAACTTCCATTATAAAATTAAAACTTACCCCTTAACTTATAAAACTACTTTAACAAAAATAAATAAGGATTAAATTAGACCAATAACATACCTGGTTATTACACATATCTTTGTATTCAGCTTTTGTAATCTTTGAGAAATTATCTCTAGACCTGTAATCTGTTCTTAATTGAATACAAGTGCGTTGATCCAAATCTCTATCATTTTACTGTTTATTTGTTCATATTTGATTGTAAGATTGAATCATGGTTTCTACAAAAAGAAAAAAAAAGAAAACAAAATAAATTACTGTCTAGATAGAATAGATACAAATAAATAAGATGGTCAAGCAACCATAGTGATGACAAAAGGGCCAAGTGATAGAAGAAAAAGTCAGAAAGTTCAGAACTGCTCTAGGATTGACACAGTCAGGATTTTTGATCCGTTTTACCTTTCATTTCCTAACCATAACCCTAGCCCTGTTACAACCCCTGTAAAGACCTGAATGATCTTCTGGAAAATGTGATGAGAGTTTACGACCACCTTTACCGATATTCCTTGTCTTGCTACTTGATTCTTTCTGAGATCACTTTCTTGTACATGTGTGCGTCTTTCATGTTTAGTTGTTCATGCATATATCTCGTGAATTCTTGTCCATAAACTCCAAAGCGTGAACAACATGTGCGACATCTTAGGTTCGAGTGAATTGAGAGCATCCCGTAAGGTAGGGTCGAGGCGAAATCCTCTCTGATCATGCATGATTTTAGGTGGAATTTGATGTAGTGTTGTCCCGACCAGTTCTATTCTCAAAGAATTAGTGTTTTGACCTTTGCAAACTGGGGGTATTTCGGAAAAGGGTTCTGATTAATATGTTAATTTCGTTTGTTGAATAAGATATGTAAAGATCCTTAATGACACCACCGACTTCACATTTGTGCGAATTCTGTTATAAATCTGGTTTTTGATTATTTTTATCGCTATTTTGCTTGAGGACAAGCAACGCTCGGTTTGGGGTTGTGATAATGTCGGTTTTCGACAGTATTTTAACTATCGAATCGAGTGATTGTTGGTTGTTTTCAAGTAAAATAGTGACTTTTACTGATGAGTTTCATGAGATGTACAGTTAATCAGATTGGAAGAGGAATGAAGAAAATCGCGTATATTTCCCGAAGAAAAAGATCGAAAGTTGGAAAAAGACGAAATAGAATCCGGCGCGGCTTCTTGCGCCACTTATCTAGGGCCGTAGTGCGTGCGAAAGTTTAAAGAAGTGGATTCCAGAAGATGGCGCGCTTAGTGGCGCAACCCAGATATCGCCGAAATGCGCGCGGCTTTTAAACCCTGTGTTTTCCAGAAAGTGGCGCGGCTTTTGGCGCGACCCAAGTAGCGCCAGAACTAGCGCCAACTATCAGATACGTTTTAAAGCCCTATTTTCTCATTTTAGGGTTATCAGTCAGACTATGGGAGGCTGCAAGTGAGAGGGCAATTTTTGGGAGCAGTTTGAGAGCACGAATACAGAGGTGACGAGAGATCGATTGGAAGACAACAACGATTGAGTACGTGATCGTGGAAGGGATTCTTCTCAGGGAGTTATTTATATTTTTCTGCAGAACTTTTCAAACATGGTTTCATCTATTTCATTTGTAACCTTTCAGTTCCTTTTACACACCCCCAACATGAGCTAAACTCAATGTTGGGGGGTTAGATGATGGATGGATGACGCCTTTGAAATTATGCTTAATGCTTTTAACCAGCTGATCACTTGTTAAATTGTTTTGATATTTCTTGAGTCGTTCGATAGAAATCTCAAGATTGAGACCAGTTTCAATAGCCACCGAGAGGAATTGGATAGAGATATACCAATTCCTCCAGTGTTGTGTTTTAAACCTGTCACTTTAACTTAAGACAACTGTTAGATCGAAAGATAAGCAACTTTAATTAAGTTAAGTCTCGATGCAGCTTGAAGAAGTGTATTGAGTTCAGGTTTTACAAGTCATTAATCATTTTAATCATTTATAAATAAATTTGAAGCCTCGTTAATTGAATTCATTCGGATTCCAACCCTCCATCTTCTCTCTTGAAACTACTACCAATTACGTTCCGTACTTTTATACGCTTTACTAGTCAGGCTATTTCAACAATCAAACCAAATCAAAGTTTTAACCGTTCAGTTAATAGTAACTACAATCATTGCGGTACTTAGCACCTGGTTCCTGTGGGTTCGACACTCGTACTTCCGTACGTATTACTTGAGACGACACCGTACACTTGCGGTTAGTCAAATGGGGGTGTAAATCCGCCTATCAACCACATACATGAAACTGCCCTCGGCGAGTCATCACTTTCTATATCGTGCCATCTTGCACTATTTACTTGTACCCTCTTCGATCACTATACTCGCTTAAAACTACCTGTTAAATCCAAGGCCAACCGCGCCTCCATTTGCTCGCCTCCGTCCACACATCGGGACTCACGGTTTTAAACACGTCTAAATAAGGTCTCTCATACATTTGTACTTCCTTAAGAGAAAGAACTTGGCGGAAATTTCCCGCCACAACAACGAGAATCTTCTACCAGGAAAACTCACTCACTGACAACTTGGCACAAGGCCAACCTTGTACATCCCGACAAGCTAACACCCAGGAGTCCTCTCCTCGGTATACCTGAAATTTCTAGATTACTTCTTCCAACCGACATTCGTCTATGCAGATCATACTCCTTTCCCGAATCACATCGGCTTCAACTCGTCAACTAATTCGTACGTTCTCACCACTTTATCAATTCACACTTAACGTGTCTAATAGTAGGAAACCTATATAATTCCTTATTGGAGTACTCACCTATCCGAATTGAACTTATCCTGAAGGCTCATCAATTTCTCACTGCTTGCCACAAGCGTCCAGTCATATAACATAACTTCGGTTACTCCCACTCAACTAGGAGGGGTAACCACGACCACACCCTACTGTTCTCAATAGCTTACACTGAACGATCAGTTCATTTGAACGTTTCTCACAAAGTCACTAACTTAACTCATTCAGTTGTCTTATCCACTTCTTTCCTGCACAAAATCATACACAATTTCCTTCCTCAATACTCTTTCCAAAAGTTCGCACACTTATCAAGGACAATCTACACAACACTGCACCTATCGGCATTACTGTCAAGTTTACTACTTCCGATTTACTTACTTATTCCGACATACTGTCTTCACCTCCCCACGTTAGCGTGGAGCACTGCCCACCAACATTACTCGCCCCTCTCTTCCGACAATTCCCAAGCTGCAAATGTTTTCTCATTACTATACATAACCAAACGGTTGCACTAAAATTCTAACTTAAGGCTTTCGACCAAAACACCTCGAACTGACACCAGAGTTCGACGTCACTATACATTCTTTAAACTCCAACGTTTACTTTCTCAGGAAATTCATTCACACATAAGCAACAGCTCACATTCTTTAAGGATTTCACATCTATTCCACCACATTTTGACTAATACATCCATCATCTTCTTTAAACTTCCAATGATCCCAAAATATGCTTACTTAGCGACTCTTACAACTAAAAACACTTGGTTTCTCCTTTGGGTAACTACCCACCACCACTCCGTGATGCTATCCTGAACATAATCATATCACAACGTCAACTTACACCCTACGTGCTCCAACAACCTGGTTAACAACTCGAACACCTCATCCGAAACCCCCAAAAAGGCTTCTATCTGATGCTTCCTCTTTCTCTAACATCACATCACTACGACGCTAGCTGGCACATTTAACTTGGCAATTATTGCCACTACATAACTGTACATTCCTCACTCATAACATCACACTGCAGACCAAAACTCCCATGGCCATTCATACACACTCAAACTTATCTTCAAGACCTCACGCATAAATAACCGAGTCTATCTCGCTACATTGTCTCTCCCCAGGTCTAGTTGAACCACAACACCCGAGTTTCTGATTAATTCTAACATACTCGTTTCTTGCTAGCTCTTTGCAATACCAAACCATTACATCGACATGGCACATTTCCTCACAGATCGACATAATCTATACCCTCACTTCGTTTGTGCTAAATACTTCATTCTTAACGAACTATCCACCTCGTAAGTAAAATGCTTATCTAAAACAGCAGTCTTTCACTAACTTAACACCCCTACAAGGTGGTCCTTCAACTTTCAACCTTCTGATTCAAGTCTTCGGCCTCATACACTTTACACAACTGCCGACTTCAACGTCAATAGTTGAACTGTTGATACTTCCTTAACTTATTCTTCAACAAGGGTCCCTTACTGAACCTAATCCCTCCAACATATCCTAATCAAATTCACACCCCGCCGTCCTCATTTCAAACTCACTCGTGCATCGTCAGTATCACAAGATCTCTTTAAAACTCTTATTCGACGTCGAGGATATTTCATTCCTACTTCACCACACTACTCATAACGAGTTGCTAATGCCAACACCTTGATGACTTCTAGTCCTTCCCTTGAACACAATCGTCCCTCGGCAACTGTATTTCCAGTCACCGCACAAGGGTACAGACCCTCATACAACCGACACTAAAGTCCACTTCCGACTCTTCTACTGCTCACCTTTCCTCTAGAACACAAATACCAAAGCTACAAACATTCTCCCCTGATTTGTCCAACAACTCTTCACTCTAAGAGTTCTTCCTTAGCTTAAAATGTAATACTCTACGACCTATTGAGTTCATAGCCTTCATGCCTGACAACGCGATAAATGGATCATTTCACACTTTTGATCATTTTTAAGAAACAACACTTGAAAACAACTTGGGTACATACGACCCCAACATTCTCATAACTCCAATGTCCTGCACAGCGATCTTGAGGATCGTTTGCATGCAATCTTTCCGTAAAACTTAATCTTACTCAACCAAAAATATGTTGTTACGACAGAAATAAAGATTGGATGAAAATCTTTCAATACGACAAAATTTTGAAAGGAATTACCGACACGAAGTAAACCAGTCAGTCCTCACACTCATTTATATAACTTCAACATGTCAATACTCATTTTGGTTATAAAAGTTGTGCATTCAAACGTTTTCTTGACTTATCATGAAAAGAGTGGAATATTTTGCAAATCGTAAACCTCAAGACTTCATTGTACGATGTAAATGGATTTGTATTTTTCTTTAAACATACGCTTGCACACGCCGACTCATATCCGATCAAATTTAATACTTACACATTTACTTTAATTATGAAAAATCTCATGTACACATATACGAACTCAATGCATGAAACTCTACTTGCAATTGAAGGCTACTCACTCAAACAAGGTCAATCGCTTTACTCACGCAACTTATCATTGACACTCTACTTTCGACCAGTGGTCGCCCTCTCGGCCTTGCAACGACTTGCTATACATACATTCAACGGTCCACTTACTCAACCATTTCATACTATTTCGTTTCGATCAACTATCTCACTTTCCACTTCTACATGGTTTCATTTCACTATAGGTATCTTATTTCATTTATCCCGCTAATGGAAAGCTCGACCAAGAAGCCAGGGCTCCATTGATACCTTCAAGGTTTTGACACTGTCTTTCCTTACCATCTGAACTGATCTATCCCCCGATTTCTAGAACCGAGACTCTCTAGAAACAGGAGTCTTACTCAAAAATCAATCATTCTTCCTCTCCAAATCCACGAAGAGCTACCTCTAGACGACTCGTAACACTCTATACAACATTTCTTCTCTACGATGTATACGTACATCACATCACCATGACTTCTCATGAAACTTCCCCAACAAGGGGTCTCAGTCTACCCCTCAGGGATCTTGCTGACATTCTAAAGTACTGGAACACGACATAAACACTAGCTTCTGACTACTACTTCGGAATAATAAGGGAGGTTAAGCACATACATGTACCTGTAAGTTCGCAATTACACTGGCCAGGTGGAATCTCAAACTTACCTTACATGACAGTCCTCAGTACCCTATTAGTCCTATCTCTATATTAGTGTCCTCCTAACGCATTTCCTGTATCTACAATAGTGCCCTCCTAACGCATTTCCTGATTCTCAGTTGTGATTTCTATTCCCAAGTTTAAATTTAGGCCCGTCCGGTCACCTAAATCCCTTAAACTATGGCTCTGATACCAATTGTAACGACCCAGTCTAAAATAAGCATGCAATTCGTACTAAAACGATATATCCCAAAATCGGGTTCCAAAATTTCTTACATAAGTCTCAAAATTAGGTTGGCGGAAACAACCTATACACAACTGAGAATAATATTAAACTGAACTATAGTGTCACTTCACTACCGAGCTTCCTCGCTAACCACCCTGCTCACTTGCCAGAGCCTTTCGTTACCTGTTTTCCTGAAAAGGTTTTAATTTGAAAATGCGAGGGTTAGACCATGAGGTCTAGTGAGTCCCTCTTAACAGTTCTCAAAAAATTTAAAACAGTTTATAAATTTCAGTATAAAAACATCCACATATCTGTTCATATAAAATCATTCACGGATAAAGTCCGCCCCGTAAATTGGCACCCTGAAGTCACCCTAGGATGACAACGAGTCAGTCTCATGCTGCCTTATAGGGTCACACTTCCCATGACATAAACGGGTCACACCTCCCGGCACGAGCTGGCGGGCCACACCCCCCGACTTAGCCAATTTACATCTCACACAATGTATGCATACATCTCATATAAAACTTTAGATAAACTTTCATGCAGTTAAAAGCATAGGAATAAACATGGCATTTCTCCCAATTGACTTGGAAACTCTCCTTTCCTTCTTGCTCTTTCTCTCCTTCCTTCTTGCCTCTTTTCTCTCTTTCTTTCTTTTGTTCTTTCCCTCTTTCTTTCTCTACTCAGCCGCCAACCACAAATGGAGTGCTCTCCTAGGGTTTTGTGCCCCAATCATTAGATTTTTATACCTTAACTCTTTATTATCAGATTAGCCCCTCAACTTTCAGTTGTAACAAAATTACCACCAGACTTTAAACTCTTCAAAAATGGTCACGGTTATTACACATTTTATGTACTTAGACCTTGATTTTGAATTAGATATAGATGTTTGATTATGTTTTCTGATTTTCAATGAAATTCGACATCCCACCGCATTGTGCGGGCACCCAACTAGTTTATAATAATTAGTGATATATATATATATATATACAGACACTTAACATTACATACCGATTTATTAAAAGCAAGACGGACATTTACAAGAGAACATATGGCTATAGACCACTTATCTTTGAATAAGTGAAAATTGGATGCTATAAAATATTCTTAATTCTTTATATATCTAATATATTTTTAATTATATTAAATGTGCTCAATTTTAATAAAATTGATTAGAGGAAAATTTAGAGCAAAAACTATTTGATATGGAAAATTTTAACATTATAATTGTATACATTAGAATAAATAATTAAATAAATGACGTATTAAATCACACAAACTATATTATGTGAAAAACCAATTAGCAATTTCATTATTGAGGCCGTTTATCAAAATATTTACCGGATAAACAATTGTTTACTAGTAAGACTGCACCATTCTTACTTACCTTGTTTGGCCACATATTATATCGTAAGCTTGGTGAGAGGTAGGAGTCGATTAGAATTAATGGTAAACAACTAACATTAAGAGACTCTTACCGGACAACAATATAGGGGCTTACGAGTCGGGTAACATGTTTGAGCTCGGCTAGTGAAAATAATATTATTTTCTCAATGTTCGAGCTTGATGTTTGTTCAACAATTTTGCGTGTACGTTATGACATGAAATTCAAACTTTTATAAGCTTGTTTATGTACTCAAACTAAAAATCAATTAACTCGTTTAGTGGCTCAAACTTGATACTTTGATTGTATTATATAAACATGTTTGATTCGAAAACAATATATGCTCATATGACTTGGCCCAACTCAAAATTTTTAATCAAGTTTTCGAACAAGTCAAGTTAAACATTAATATTACGAAACTCTGCTCGTTAAGTTAAATAAGATTTATTCATCATTTGATCTGAAGTAACTTGTTAGATTCACAAATTGTTGTACCTATGGTTTTATTCAGGGTGATGCTATAATACACCTCTGTTTATGTCAGAATCAGGTTAAATCATACGTTAGAAATGTAAGAAGTAAGGTTTAATGTTGACATAATAACATGTGTGAGAATAAATTTACGAGAAATTTTCTAAGTTTTTTGTTGATTTCGATTTTTTTTCGGGGTTTTCAGTTGATTTTGAGGGATTTTTTTGTTGATGTTCGTTTTATTTATTAATATCCCGGAGCACCCCTCGAAGTTTAGTGGATGTATCTTTCATACCACAAAAAGAATTCTAGTTGTGAAAATTAGTTGAACAGGTGCATGAAACCCTCGCTTAGACCTTTGTAGGTCCGACCCTGGTTTTGGAGAATCTATAGAAGTAAAAGATATTTCAAAATTCTTAAAATCTTATTTTCTTCTATGTTAGAAAATCTATTAAAATGTTATTAATTAATATGCCCACGTAGAGATGGCCAAACAAGGCCGGATCCGGCCCGGCCCGTCAGAAGCCTGAAGCCTAGCCCGCATGAAGCACGACCCGATCCGCTTAAAGCCTGGTCCTCGGCCCGTCGGTTACAACAGGGCCTGGTATTTGGAAGTTTTGTCGACCCGACCCGGCCGAAGCCCGATTGCGGCCCGGATCTAAGCCCGACCGACCCGTTTCGAATTTGAAAATCTGACTGTTATATAACGGTTATATGACCGTTTTGATGATTTTTGACCGTTTTTTGGTTTTTAATGATTCCTCAACATTATAAATAGGATAGTTAGTGCATGGGGTTACATACCAAGTTACAAAACGCAAAAACGCAATTCTTGATTTCTCGCTGCCTCGTGTTCGTTTTAAGTATATTTGAGCGACCCGATTATGCATTTTTAAGTGTATTAGATAATTAGAATAACATTTATAAATTTTTTAAAAAATAATTTTTTTGGTGAAGGCCTGGGCTCGGTTTTCGGTCCAGTCCCAAAACCGGGATTCATAAAAAACGGGCCTGGTATTTGATGCTCAAGCCCGCCTCAACCTGATCCAGGCCCAAAAAATGTGCAGAATTTGGAATAGCGTTTTGGCCCAGTTTGAGGTGAGGCCCGGCCCAACCCAGTATTTTGGCCATTTCTATGTCCACGTGACTCGATAAAGTCACGTGCATCAGCACATGGGCTTTCACGTAACCCAAATCTAGTATTAAAATCAAAACCCTTCGGCACGTGACCCATGAACTAAAATGCTTTTTTTCACTTAAAGAGAAAAAGATAAAACTAAAATGCTTTTCAAAGAGATTCGAAGTTAATATCACGTTTTTTATTATTATTATTATTATTTATATATCAAATTAACTTTCATAGCTCTTTTTATCAATTTTAACCAACATTAAATTTTGGTATTTCTTGTTTTAAAATTTCATCTATTTTTCATCAATAAAATAAAAGATCTAAGAAGATATTTCTCATCGTATGATATAGTTGAATACCGAATACTAATAGATATCAATGTTTAATATATTTATAATTTTAATACACCGATTTCACATAAATCATCAACTTAAAATAAATCATTTGATCCATAAAAGTAGTATATTTTGATCACTTAGATTGTAAAATACTCTTTAAAATTGATGAGATATAGTGGAAATCTTTATTTTTTGTGCTTAAATTCATACATTCTTCAAGCTATTGGTATTTGTCAAGAAATTCATACACTCACAGTTATAAAAAAACATCTTAATTGTTATTTATTTTTATATTACATAGTTTATTTAGAATTTTAATAAAACAATACTACTATAATTAATTAAACACTCCATCGTTTAAAAATAAATTTCTACATATAATTATAAAAATATTTAATTATTACTGTTCTACGTCACACATGTAAAAGAGGAAAGTAGGTATTTATTTTAAAAATGGTACACTTTTAACCAAAAAAAGTAAGGTAAACATATTTTGGAAATGAAATACAAAATATAAAATAATAAATTTCTTTAGTTGGAAGGAAATACGCTTCGATGTTTATTTTCACATCCAAAAATAAAATCATCATCGGCGACTCCAAATGATTTTCGCAATCCTACACCAACATCATCTTCTTCGTTTAGTTTCAGATCACTGCGTAAGATTCTCTGTAACTTCAATCAATCTCGAATTTTAACCTGGGGTTTTCCTATTACAAACAGCATTGTTTCCATTAATATACAATATGTTGACTTACAACATTTTTTTTTTCAGTTGTTGACTTTAGGTCAATTTTTATAATGATTTAAGATGCAAGCTATAAATTTAATAGGTAACAAAGGAAGCGTAATCCAAACCAATACAGGCAGGGTTGATCCAGGTTTGTGTCAATTCAGAAACAGAGCAATTACGGTCTGCATGAGTCAGAGCGGAAGGAGTTCTTGTTTCGGGTTGCGGTCCGGGTCGGGTCCTATGGGTCTTGAGCTTGGCCGCGTAGGCGGAACCATGTTTCGATCCTCTGCCAAGTCCAGATCAGCCAAATCCCAAGATTCTGGTGCGTGTTTTATATTTCTCTATGTGATTTTGATATTGTGCACTGCAAGTGTTTGATCTAGATATCTCAATCATTTTAGGTTTAGTTATGAAATTCAACTTTGCAAATCAAGGCATTGAATTGTTTGCTTGTTGCTATATAAGATTATTATTATCTTCTAATGAGTAGAAAATTTGATTATATTTTTAGATGATGAAATTGAAGAAGATGTTCCTCTAAGGAGCCCATCAAGATCTTCTGGTTCAGTTTTGCCATATGTTGGTGTTGCTAGTCTGGGAGCCATATTGTTTGGATATCATTTAGGGTATGTAACTTGAGATTGCTAGATTCCAATGTATCATAAAACTCATCCACTTAAAGCATCATTAGTGTGAGGATATATATATGTATATATATATTCATTCATATATAGAGGGAGGTTTAGGGGAAAAACTCAATAAAATGGAAAACCGATGAACACCCTGGTGCCCTTCATCCGGACGGTATGCACTTATGCATACAAGTAAATTAACTGTTTTTTGGTTTTTTATGCACGTGTGCATGTTACAAATTACTTGTATGCACAAGTGCATACCATCCAAATGAAGGGTTACTAGGATGTTTATCAGTTTTCTGTTTTTTTGAGGTTTTAGGCTGAACCTGACCCTACATATATATATATATATATGAAACCTTATTAGATTACCTTCCAAAAAATCCTTGAGGAGAGACGGAAGGTTTCAACATATACTTAGGTCCAAGTCTAGCAGGTGTGGGACTTTAACACGCCTCCTCCACCGGAGGCTAGACGGGCACAAATTGCCCTAGAGTGGTAGACCTTGGCTCTGATGCCAATAATGCCATGATAGAATGTGTAATTCCATTAGATTACTCTTCAAAAGAGTCCTTGAGGAGAGAAGTGTGGTTTCAAAAAATATTGAGGAGAATACGTTTAAGGGGCTGTTTGGTTGGTTTTCCATTAAGTCCTGTACGGGTAAAGTTGTCTGTGTGGATTAATTTGTCTGTATAGATTAAGCACACGACCAAATAGTCATGTATAGCTGTATAGCTGATCGAATAAGTTGTGTGTCCCATTAAGCTCATTAAGTTGCTAACAAACAAACCGCAAGTCTAGACAATATTGGACTCTAACAATGAGAGTTGTTCAGTGTAGTGAATGGTGCACTGGACTACCTTGCAAGGGATCTTGGTATTGTGAAAAACACTGTTCTTAAAGGTAAGGTGTGCGGAATTTCAATATTGTGGGTATTACAAAGCTGCATTTGGTTAAGGGCTACAATTTTTACAAGATATGAAAAATGATACTTTCGTAACGTTTGTTTTTGTATAGGATGGGTTGTTAGCGCACTTCTTGCTGGTGCCACTGTTGGTTCGTTTACAGGGGGATCACTGGCAGATTATTTTGGAAGGAAAAAAACTTTTATATTGGATGCAATCCCACTTGCAGTTGGAGCATTTCTTTGGTTAGATATGCTTCTAATTCTTTATATAGCTTTGTTATAACTGTAAATGTTCTTATTATTATATAATTTTTCCAGTGCTGCAGCTAAGAACGTAGAAACCATGATATTAGGCCGCTTACTTTCTGGCATTGGAATTGGCATATCATCTGCTATCGTTCCTCTGTACATATCTGAGGTAGACTTATCATAAGCTTATTCTGACTTTCTGTTCGATATCCTTATACCTAACATCCTTTTATTGTTTAGATCTCTCCAACTGAAATTCGTGGTACACTTGGATCTATCAACCAGTTGTTTATTTGCATTGGGATTCTTGCAGCTTTGGTGGCTGGATTACCCCTAGCCAAAAACCCTGTATGGTAATTTCTCAATCCTCCTCGTTCACATTTGTTGGTACTATTCAGCAACAAACTACTATTGTTTAGATGTATTATCTTGTCTACGTGTGCTGTGCAGGTGGAGAGGAATGTTTGGCATTGCCGTTATCCCCTCTGTTTTACTGGCGCTTGGAATGGCATTTTCTCCGGAGAGTCCTCGTTGGCTTGTTCAGGTTTTTCGTAAATTGTTTTCCACTTTTTATTTAGAAAAGTTTATGGTGCACCATTTCAACTACTGGTATTGTGAATGATACTGAACTAGAATTTACTTGCAGCAAAGGAAGATATCCCAAGCTGAGCAAGCAATTAAAAAACTATACGGAAAGAATAAGGTCACAGAGCTTATAGACAATTTAAATGCATCAAATCAAGGTTCTGAAGAACAAGAAGGCGGTTGGTTTGATCTTTTCAGTGCCCGTTATTTCAAAGGTATAACAAAATAGGCTTTATAGGACGTCAAATATGTCTAAATGTCCTAATAGACTGCTTTATATGGCTTAATTTCTTGGTTATGAAGCTCTTTATACTCCAAAAAGTGAATATATTATTGCATGTATGTTGGAACTGTTGGATACAATTTTTTTTGGGTCCATGATAAGAAACAATAATCTTGTATGAGAAGAGGCAAGCGGTCTCATTTTTACATGTCTAATTCTCTGTACTTGTAGCATATCATCGCGTATTAATTGCAATATGTACTGTGAAAGATTAACATGTAATCTCTTGTGTGACAGTTGTGAGTGTTGGTGCCTCGCTATTCTTGTTTCAACAGTTGGCTGGGATAAATGCTGTCGTATATTATTCTACTTCAGTTTTCCGCAGTGCAGGAGTTGCATCTGATGTGGCTGCAAGTGCTCTAGTTGGGGCGGCTAATGTTTTCGGTTAGATGATCTTGAATCTTGAATCGAGTCTTTATCTTGATCTTGACTCTTGAATTGAATCTTGATCTTGAATCTTGATTCTTAAATCTTGAATCTTGAATCTTGATATTGTTCTTCAGGGTGTTCCTATTTGCAGCTGAAAACAATTACAGCCTCGACTTAAAATTTTATTTTTCTTGCAGGCACTATGATAGCAACTTCTTTAATGGACAAAAAAGGACGGAAAAGTCTTCTTATCACAAGCTTTACTGGAATGGTATCATACACCTAACTATTGACATGAAAATGCACATATAATTGTCATGATAAACCAAACCAATCAAGCCCGGTATATCCTACCCGGAGGTGGGGTCCAGGGAAGGTGGTGGTTGGGGTCCATGGAAGGTGAGATGTACGTAGACCTGACCTCTAACCCCCCGGATTATGCAAAGTGTGTGGAACAAAAAGAATAAAGCTTGCTCAAAAAATTTGTGGAAAAAGAACAAGGAAACTTGAAAACAAGGAAGAGACTGCTAAAAATTTGGAAAATGATATATCACAAGCTTGTGTTTGTATATTAATTCATTTTTCTTGTTTTTTGGTAAAAAGGCTGCTTCAATGCTGCTGCTGTCTGTGTCCTTCACTTGGAAGGTCTTGGCACCATATTCTGGACCGCTCGCTGTTATCGGTACCGTCTTGTAAGTTAAATTATCGATTCTCTAAGTTTTGTACTTCAATCTTTATGATTCGTTCACGTTTATTTTATGTTAGTTAATTATGGTCGTTAACATTTTCACTTAACGTAATTGTCAGGTATGTGCTCTCATTCTCACTTGGTGCTGGTCCAGTCCCTGCCCTTTTACTACCTGAGATATTCGCCTCTAGAATCAGAGCGAAAGCGGTTGCGTTGTCACTTGGCTTGCATTGGGTATGTTACGAATAAAAATAAACAACATTTTTAATGTTAGGATACTTGGAACCTTTTTGAATCTTCCAAAAGAGCCCAGAGCCCAGAGCCCTTATAGAGAAATGGGAGGTTTCCACACACACACACACACACACACATATATATATATATATATAAGTTTGATGATTCATGTCCAGTTGATGTGGGACTCTTAAAATCTAATATGGTCTTTATGACCAACGGTTACAGATATCAAACTTCTTCATTGGCTTGTGTTTCTTGAGCGTTGTAACAACATTTGGCATAAGCATAGTTTACCTCGGATTCGCCATCATCTGTCTTCTTGCCGTTATATACATAGCCGCTAACGTTGTGGAAACAAAGGGGCGGTCGTTGGAGGACATTGAGCGTGAACTTAGCCCCGCCGTATGAAGGATATGCATTCTATGCGATAATCTTGATGGGAACAATAAGGTAGCTTTCGAATCTCATGTGATCTTTGATGCAGGATAATTCTTAGGCACTTCTTTTTTAGTATATAATATTTATATACGACAAATACTCACACACACTCCTCATCGGGAGGCTGAACTCTACTGCGAACCTGGTACCACTCAGCCAATGACCCTTTGGTTACCTCTTAATAGTTCCATTAAGAGGCAACCTCTGAATCACTAAGAGGTAAATCTTGTTTGGCAAAAAAAAGTCTGCCTCTTAATGGTTCTAAAACCCTCTTAATGATTTTGTATCTTGGGTCATTCAGCCCCCCGATTTCATTCTGAACAATTATCAAACAACCATATTTCATTTTGCACTGCATCATAAGAGCCTCTTAATAATTCTGACCACTTAATCATTCTGCACCAAACCATTCAGCAACTGCCAAACAACCCTTTGGACAGTTTCATTTAGTTTTTGTTTGTCTATGGTTAATTATAACGTGTGACTAATGCAGATTTTTTGATGATGGGGCTGTGATTGGTAATATCGTTAGCCAGATTTCGACGTCAAAAGTAGAAGTCTCGACATGTTCCATGCCAAAATGGTTCAAGCCCAACACGAGTAATGTTGGTGCTAAAACGGAGGGCCGGGTACTCAAAGGAATTTGCGAAAACGTGCATCATTTTATCATCCTGAATCGAGCTTTGGGTAGCATTCGAACCTTAATTACTATTATTATTGTGTTAGAAAGATTAGTAACACCCTATTTTATATTATTTTCCCAGTCTTAAATATTTATCATGGCAAATTCCTTAAATACATAGAATTTTGTGTACTTAATGTTACTATCAGTGGTACATGTATGCTTTCAAAAAGCAATCTTTTGTTTGCTATGTTTTAAAATCCAAACACCCAAGTTGACCGGTACAATGTTAACACTTAGGATGTTTGGTACGCACACACGACAGAATAAGACAGAACAGTTGTTTAGTGTTTGGTAGAAAGAACTGGACAGAACAGAACAAATAACATTAGATAAAATACAATAAATAAATTTTAAAGAATGATTAAAAATATAAAATAGAACGTGTATTTGATGTTTTAGAATAAAATTAGATTTTATTTTGAGGTTATATCGGTAAAACATAAGTCTGTTCTAGCTTGTTCCATGGGGTAAGGGTGGAACAGGCATGTTCCACTTTGTTCTACTATGTTCCGGTCTGTTCCACATAAAAGTCCTGCCAAACATGGGACATTGATTCCTGTTCTGTCCTGTCCAGTGTACCAAACGCACCCTTAAGGCTATAAAAAAAGTTCAACGCCGAATGATCCACCGGAACTGAATGAGGTTCTGGTTAAATCTTTTTGGTTTATTTCGGTTGTCGAGTTATTCGGAAATCTTTAGTAAGACATCGATCATTAAAGGAAATAAAAAGTGTATATTTGACAAAGTTAACAATATTCGAAAAGTAACTTTTGTCTTAAATACCAAAATCGTTCAAAAAAACATTAAATAGGTTTAGTTTATATTTAGAAAGGTAGAAAAAAGATTAATTACATAACTAAAAAAAATTCTCAAAAATACTAATTAAATAAAAAACGAAAGATATAACTAAAATCTAACAACAATTACTATTAGAAATCGAACTCTAATAATTAAACAAATCCAATGGAAAAACAGTAAACTCTTTGGATAACAATGAAACCATATAATCATTAGAGTCAATTAGTCAAACTTTCAAAAAAAAAAAAGAATCTTAAAAAGTTGTTCCATCGGACTTTTAAAGCAAACCGTGCAAAAAACATCTACAAAGATTCATGATATTTATTTAACGTATTTTCATTCAAATCTCTTATCAAATATGACTTGAATTCAGATCTTTCTTTTTTTCTTATTTTATATGATCATAAGTGAAACTAGGAAAACACGAAAATCCTAGAAATTTTGCGAAAATAAATCTGTAATAAAATGTAACGACTCACCATAACTAGCACGCCAAAAACTACCATTATACATAGAAACGCCAAAATGGCCCAACAGAGTCACACTGACAAAAGTTTACAAACTGAATTCGCGGAAATAACCCTGACTACAGCTGAGAGCATATCTACAAAATAAAAGGAAAGTCTTCTAGTCTTTCTATACGCAAGCTTCAACTCACAACTTACTCTTGCCTTTAAACGAGCCCTCGACTACCTGCTTACCTGAAAAGGGTTTTAGTTTTGAAAAGCGAAGGTTAGACTACGAGGTCTAGTGAGATCCCTCTTCTTACCAACACTACGCCACAATTATCAACTAAAAGAGTTTATAAGCATTTATAAACAGTCGCACATTTATCAGTTCAAGTACACAGACAACACATATTGATGTCTCACGATTTGGTCACGTACACACATGTGACTACGTGTTAGGGCACACACCCGCCCTTAGTAACATATGAAACGAATTCATATATTCTGCATGGGACTCACTCCCCATATATTCACATCAAGTCATCGCATGTCCTTCCCAACACATACTCAAAATATAGTTAACACACCTTCATCATGCATATTTAAAACAACATAAAGATGCAATTCAATATATCGATACAAGTAATAAATTCGAGTATCGATAAAACTTCAGTTTAGAAAAACTCACCAGACGTCCACGCTAAAAGTCCTCACTTGCAACAGCTACTCTCTATCCGAACCTACATCGATACCCAATCACACGAGAGTGGGTAAGTCACTTAACAACCCACTTAATGACCAAACCCCGACATTCAATAAGAATTCCACCGGAGTACGGAAGATCCGAATTCCGGTCTCCTCTTTTCCGCACCCCAAATCCGGAAGTATCCGGATCCCTTTTTCCGATAAACATTCCAAGCACGCAATCCGGATTCCATCCGGATTCCAGACTTTCCTAGATTCCACTCTTCAGGTATCGGTTTCCGGATTCCACCCGGATACTCAAGGTTTTCCGGATAGAATATCCGATACTCGACTTCCGGACTCACCCGGACAACTACCGGATTTCGACATTTCCTGGAAAACGTCCCGACTTGGGAAAACCTTCCTGGCAACTTATTGAACACGCAAAACACGCCTCAACTCAACAAAACTCATCCATTCTTATGATTAACCATTCGAGACGAACTTCCAAGTTTAAAAAGGATTGAACCAACAACTCAACTTGATTCTCATCCTTGAAGAAGATGAATAACATACACACAAATCAAATCCCATTTCTTAATCGACCTCATACTCAGCTCAATCAAAACTCTCATGAATTTCACAGGAGATCAAGGGATTAAGAGAGAAGAATTTACCTTGAAGAAGATGGAGATTCACACTTCGATGTTCCCCAATGCAAGCTCTTCCTTCTGCGAATAGCAATGTCGTCTCACCCGATTTCACACACTCAGCCGCTAAAAATGGGGAATAGGAATGAGGATTTTGAGATTTAACCCTAATTCCAAAATTTACACCAAAGCCACTAAACTTTGCAACCTTCACAACTTACACACCAATTTACCTTATTTACAAAACAAACCCGGTTATTACAGCATCCTCTCCTCAAAAGAATTCCGTCCCCGGAATTCCATCTTCGAACAAATGAGGGAAACGGGTCCTCAACATAGTTCAACTTTTCGTCCACCTAAATGCCTTTCAACGGTACGGCCATACTTTCCTCGGCCAAGCACTTCCTTAGATTCGACACTCGAAATGTCGACGAACTCCGTGAAGTTCCTTGGGCATCTCCAACTTATACGCCACCTCACCTACACGCTCGGTGATGACAAACGGCCCGACATACCTAGGCCTTAGCTCTTAATTATTTCCAAGGCGCACAACGTCTTTCCACGACGAAACTTTAAGTATCACTTTGTCACCCACTAGAAATTCAATCGATTTCCTCCCTTTGTTCGCATATATCCTTTGGCGGTCTAGAGCCACCCTTAACTTTACGCGAGTCTGGTTGACTTATCAATGGTCGACCGCGCGACCTTCGGTCTCACCTAACGTCTCTTTACCGCGATACATCTTTGTTTTTGGAAGATTCACAAATAACTGCACATGCCAACCTCTTTGCTTCTCTAAGGATTCTCTTGCTTCCACTTTGCATGACCCTTCAACAACATAGCGTATGCCAACAACTTTTCACACTTTCGGTTAACTACAACTCTTACCCCAGGCAATTCGCGTACCATAACTATGACGCCTCAGGCCAACTGTACACAATACCGTCCACACACCTAGACCCACGGTTTTGAAACGAATTAAAAATTTCACTCACAACTTCACTTCCGTGACAGAACAAATTCACAAAGGTTAACGCCACAACAACGTGGATCCCTTATTAGAATAACGAACGTTCAATTCACCAACTTAACACAAGATCAACCTCGAGTATCACCTTAACTCACAGTTATGATCCTCTTCAACGGATAACACACAATTCTACAATCACTTTCCCCAACACAATATACATCTAGGGCATAACACTTTCTTGCCTGAATTGCATTGACTACGATCCATCAATAATAATCAATTTACACGTTTTCACCACATCATCACCCCCACACTATACAGAGCTAAAAGTAGGAAACATCCATACTCCAACATCTGAAGCACCCACCAATCTAAATAGAACCAATCCTGAAAACACACATTCAAATTCTCCTTGCATCCAACAGTCTTCCATCACACGTGAAATAATTCAAGTTTCACCCACTCAACAGAAAGGAGTGTCCATGCTCACACAAAACCATTTTCATTAGCTTAATGCCGAACGACAAGCTCAATTGGAATAATTCCCACACTACTACCAAGTCTAACCCAATGGTCCTTCATTCCAAGCACTACTTTCAACTTTCTTCTTCCATTTCCTTCTCAAGACATAAAACATGTTTCCAAAGAACGACTCATCAGATGGTGCACACTTTTGACCGACCACACAAGCTAGCTTTCTTCGACCCTTAAACCAATCACATACACGCAAATCCTCTTTCTCATACTCCCACTAGGAGTTCATGTACCTGACGATGACATTCTGAAATCATTGCTTCCCATTTTCCGTGTCACTTGCCACACTTTCTACCTCCAGTTTACTCACTTATTTCAACATACCATCCCCATTTCCTCAGGCTAGTATGGAACATTTCTCGTCCAACAATGACCACTCCATACACGTAATTCCATTGGTTACTATGCCTAACCAACAGTCTCACCACATCTCATACGAGAAATTCAACCAAGTCATTCCGAAATAACACCCAATGCTCGAAGTCACCACACACTCCTCGTTTCCCCTAACGAGATTAACCCACTCCTTTGAATTTCATTTACACTCAAGGATTAGCTCATCATTCCCAAAGATTTCGTATCTACTACGAAACATCATAAACTAACCAATCCAACATCTTCACAATTTTTTTTGACACAAGGCAAATTCACTCATCAACTAATCGCAACCAAAGAGCACACAATTTCCTTCTTAGCTAGCCACCGACTACCACCCCATTCTTTTATTCTCAGATAACAACACTACACGCCACTTAATCATCCATGCATCTCAACACACATAATTTGCCATATTTGAATAACTTATGAGCAAATCCCGAGCAAAGATTTCCACTTACGCTCATCCCCTATCACACCAGCCCACCACTTAACCTCACAACAACTCATTACCACCAACGATTCGCATGCCCACTATGTATAACTTACCACCAACTTATCCACACAACCACCACACACTAGAGGTACAATCCCCACGATCACTTGTACGCACATTAGACCTTGCCTTCTCCATGCCACTCACAACATATATTTGAAATAATATTATCTAACGACTTTGCCTTTCTCCAATCTAGATGAACCACAAATTATGACCGTCTACTTCACTCGATCGAGTCTTTATCCTCAACCGACTCTTTGGAATCCACACGAGACACGCTCAAATAAGCCAGACGATAAGACGCTCCCTTGCAGACTAACATAATCCGCATGTCCCACATGAGTTGTGCTAACTACTTCCTTTATAAACTAAACATCGGCCACATAGGAAAATCACCCATCCAACTATCAATTCTCCACTTTCAGAACACTCACATAAGGCGGTCCAACATCTTGACAGATACACACCTTTCCCCAACCGACCTCTTATCTCCGCGTATAAACCCGACAAAATAATCGCACCAGGGTTACCTTTTCCAATTCCAATCTCCCGACAACGATCTCAACATCCGTCGTTGACTTCAACATCAACGCCCGACATGAAGATAATGCTTCAACGGTGCCTCCGACAACGAGAATTTCCATCGCAATCTAATTCTTCCCACGCATCGTAACTAACTTTGTGCCCCACGGTCCTCACATGTTTGAGCCACATGACTTACCCGACAAATAGCCTAAATACAAGGCCACCATAACCTCCGGCTCCACGCCGATACCATTTCATCAACATACTACAATGCTACTTTTCGAAGTATCTTGCCTACTTCGAAATCACCCGAGACACCCCCCCCCCCCCCCCCCCCCCCGCCGTCAGCCACACGTCAAATTACCAAACAAGAGCAAAGACTACCATAATACAAGCATCTCTAAAGTCAAAGAATGAGACTGCAGTTATTTGCCGCCCTCCCTAAAAGGAAACACCAAGGTCACGAATCGACCATCGACAACTCAACCACCTATTTCCACTCTCAAAACTCTCCACATCCTTAAGCGCAGTATCTCTCGCTACCTAGCGAGTTCATAGCCTTCATGCATGACGACACAATGATTTAAATCGTTTACACACTTGAAATGCACCGCGAAACAAGGTTTGATATACATGACACGACACCCCCTAAAAGAATAGCCACACATATATCGATCTCGAGGATCGCTCACACGCAACCCATGATATCTCACAACCTTGTCCATCAATCGAAAGTGTATTCACTGAAACTCTTTTCGTGCAAACTTTTAAAATACGGCAAAATCAGCCACACTGGGAGAGTCAGTCGACTCTCACACTCGCTGATATGAGAACAACGTATCCACACTGATTCCGCTTATAAAACCATGTGATCAAATGTTTTTTTTATTTCTACAACAAAGGTTAACTCACTCGTAAAAGACGTGAAATAAGTCGCTGTTAGTCCCAGGTGGCTATAACAAGTATTGTAGAAGGGGGGGGGGGGGGGTTGAATACAATACTCAAAATTTTCACAATTTTAATTCTATTATTGAAAATCTTTCAACAAGAATTACACATAGAAAACTTAAGACTGTTGCGGAAAAGAACAGATAAACTATTCTAACAATCTTACACAAAGTATACTAACAAAACAACTAAGAACACTTAGAACAAAGCTATCAAGTTTTGAGCAATATGGAGATTTCTTGCACTGAGAGAGATATCCAGAAAGCGTCGTTTGCATGGAGTCTTCTACTTCCTTTTATAGTGAGGAAAAGAGTACCAAGCATTAAATGCTTGGTACACATGTCTTCAGGAGACTTGCTTCGTACTAGTGGACTTCTGAAAAGTTGATATGTCAACATCACCTTTTCCTTGGTACAAGGAATAGAACCCATGCAGAAAGGGACTTTAGCTGAAAGTGGATAAAATGACAAATAGTAACTTTTACCTGGCAAAGGATACTGTCCCATAATAAATGATCTTCTTGATGTGTATTCCAATGCAATCATACCGAAGGTATTCCACCGATATGATTGACATTGGTCTTTGAAAAACATCTGCAACAAAGTCCATTTACACAAAGATCCCACCGAGATAAACATCCTTATCGGTGGGATGGATTTGGCCGATGTGTGAAGACACCATCGGTGGTGTGCATGTCCACCGATGTGTGAAGACACCATCGGTGGTGAGCATGTCCACCGACGTGTGAAGACACCATCGGTGGTGAGGATGTCCACCGACGTGTGAAGACACCATCGGTGGTGAGGATGTCCACCGACGTGTGAAGACACAATTCGGTGGACATTGACTTGTATGAATCTTGAGAAGAGTCTTCTTAATTTCGCAAAGAGAATCTCTTCAAGCTTGGTTTCGGTTGATCTTCGACTTCACCGAACAGTTGCTATCTTGTACAAGTCATTCAAAGAACCATGCTAAAATATTCTAAGTAGGATTTTAGGGAAAACATCGGTGAGTCAATTTCAAATCTTTGGTGACCCAACAATCTCCTCCTATTTGAATTTGAGCTCCTTCCTTAGAATATTTAAGAGTATTGAAAAGTAAAATGCATTTTTGACCCTTTTTACTCTTTTTGGGTTCTTTTCACATAGACCATTCTTTTTGTTCTTTTTGATCTATTTTTCTTTTGTATGAGTATGTATACTATTTACAATATTTACAAGTAAATAAAAGTAAGGTTATGTGCAGAAAGAAAATTCAAATAGAAAAGTACTTGTATTTGGATAAGTTTTTCTCGTACATTTGACAAAAAGAGAAACAAACTTTTACAAGTACCACAGAGAAAGATGAAAATCTATTTCTTGGAAGTTTGTCGGCGCTTGATCTCATCCAACACATTTTGGTAGAATGGTTGAGCTTCGGGAATGTAAAGAAATAGATTGGAGATGCCTTCAAGGAACAAAGTATATGCGATGGGGATTTGTGCAAACCTGAAGAAAACCCGACGACCGAAACCATCATTAAAGAACAGCCCAGGAATCGGTGAGAGGCTCAGAGTCGTAGTAGGATAAGGCACAGATGTAGGAATGGACAGATTCAAGTTGCTCACATTTGGAATTTTCCCTTCGGTTGCCATTTCCTTGAACACTTTGTCGGTAGGATTCTTGACTTTGGGAAGACAGATTTCCTCTTTCATTGATTGAAGTTTTGCCCTTTCATCGGTGGATAGGACTATGTTGTGTTTTCTTTTGATCTCTTTCATCTTTTCCATCAATCCATCAATGCATTTGACAAAGATGTCCTTCTTTGGGTTTACACTTCTGAGCAAGTGTTGAGAGATTTCATACCATTCGGGGAGACCAAAATGTTTGAGGTGGATATCTCTCACACTTTTCATCGAGCCATCTTCTCTATCAATGATTAGCCTGATATCTTTCGAGTTGGTTCTGGAGGTGGCAATTTTGACGTTTGAGATCGGGGATCTATTAAGTCGGTGGTGCATGGTCTTTTTGTACCAATAAATTTCTTCGTTCCTTTCTTCTTCGATGGCACTCAGCACCGATTTTTGGGTGAAAATGGGGTCGGCAGACTTGGCTTTAATAGCCTCTTCCTTGGCAACTTTCATGGAGAGAGCCTTAGAATCATCTAAGGCCTTTTGAGCGAGTCTGGCTTCCTCAATCTCCTGAGGATTCCAGGTTTGATTCCAGAGATTGTTGAGAAGGAGGCTTTAGCTTCAAGTATTGAGCATCGGCAGGTCGAGTCCCATATTTTGCTAACTCTTTGCTTTTCTTTTCTTCTTCGGCCAACTGTTCAGCCGTGAGTGTTTTCTTGCCTTTGTCTTTGGGAGTTTTGGATTTTTGCTCCCCCTCGGAAGATTCTTGGATTTTCTCCCCCTAAACTACTGTATGTATTATTTCCACCGATGGTGATTTCGGTGGTGTGGAGAGAAGATCGGTGGTACCTGTATGTTTCGATGGAGACTGTGATGTTTTCGGTGAAGGCATAGCTTGAGCTTCAGTGGCTTGTGATGATTTATCGGTGGAAGGTGGAGGCATGTTGCTGATAGATCTCTTGATGGAGGGCAATTTTGGTTGACCAACAGACTTCTCCCCCTCAGCAGCAGCCGGAATCTTAAAACCTAACTGTTGAAAACAACTATCAAACTTGGTGTGAAGAAGAGCCAAGCTTTGAGTGGTTTTATCGGAGATCATAGTGAAATCACCCAAGTCCATTTTCCATTGGGCTTTCTCCTGCATGTTGTCAGTTTTGGTGTGAAGAGTGTTGAGGGATTCGGTTGTAACACCCTAAAATCAGGGCTAATTTAAACCTTAAGTTTATCAAGGCTAACTATAGAATCATCCATCTTTCATATATGTTTAGAGAATTAACTATGAGGTTTAATACATACAATTCAAATTCTCCAAAACAACTTATTAATCCAATCTTGTTCACTATAAAAAGATTAAACGGATTGTCTAAGTCATTCATCAAAACATCCTCATATCAACCAACTTCTCTTCTTAACATCAACAAGTTGAATACCCATAAGCACCTGTCCCTCTTCCCTTTACTTTCTCTGAGCTAGTACCTGGTAAGAAAAGTTGATTTGAAATGATTAGGCTTAAGCCTAGTGAGAACATCCAATTTAAATTAACACATTAACAACATTGGAATCTTAGATAATCCACGCATATATTCAAACTCGCTTTATCACCATTCTTGCCATGCTCATACTTGCCTCATAATGACATAACCATACTCAAACCCACGAGTATAACTACCATTCATAAAGTCGTATCACCATATCCAATACCCTACTACGAATCCTTACGGATTCTAGTTTATCAATCAATCTTACAGACTTACATTCAAACATCATACTTTCTCTTTGAAATGGAATACAGAAATAACACTTATATATATACATTGCCTATTTCAAATCCGTCAAACAACACTTACACTTCATCTAATTCAAACTCCCACATCTCAATTATCAATAGCAACTCTCTTTGCCCATTAACTCATTCAACCTGAATAGCAACTATATTATGCCTATTCAAACATTCAACCTGAATAGCAATTATACTATGCCTATTCCAACATTCCGTATGAATAACAATTTTACCTTGTCTATTCAAGCCTACACATGAATAACAATTCTACCTTGTCTATTCAATCATACACATGAATAACAATTCTACCTTGTCTATTCAATCATACACATGAATAACAATTCTACTTTGTCTATTCATCAATCAATGTGAATAGCAATTGTACTTTGCCTATTCAAACATTTCCAAGGATACACGGGAATAGCAATTATACCTCGCCTATTCCTCCTTTTCAACAAGAATATCAACTATACTTTGCATATTCTATTATTGTAATATGAATAGTAATTCTACTTTACCTATTCAATCATTTCAACGTGGATAGCAATTCTACTTTGCCTATTCCATCATTTCAACATGAATAGCAATTCTACTTTGCCTATCCATTACATTCCTCTATAAACAGGAATAGCAATTATACTTTGCCTATCCTACGTTATCCAATATAACTAGTGTTTACAAATCCGTTACACCTTATTAACGTATATACATAACAACATATCATGCCACTCTCATATCATCTTCTCAATTCTAAGAATATTAAATAACCTATCGTGTCCTCATCCTCAATTATTTCCCCTTCGGCGACTTGACACGGGGGTTTCGCTACCCGATTAGCGGATGGGGTCAAGGGGCAACGCCCTTGCGGGGTCTGGGGGCAACAAAGGTTACCGGATACACACAACTTTTCCGGATACACGCAACTTTTCCGGATACACGCAACTTTTCCGGATACACACAACTTTTCCGGATACCCATAACTTTTCCGGATACCCATAACTTTTCCGGATACACGCAACTTTTCCGGATACACACAACTTTTCCGGATACCCACTTCTCTTCACAATCTGATTCCAAGCTGTTGTTAATGATTCTGGAAATCAGATTCAACCAACAGATTCGTTCACAACCAAGCATTTTCAACAGATTTTATCTAAATCCAAGATGAATTTCTTACCCAATTTGAAGACCAAAACTTGATTTCCTTCTCTTCTTTCTCTTTTCTTTCTCTCTACCTTTCTCTCTGCTTTTGCCGACTTCAACAGCTGGGATTGAGATAAAATCTCAATCCAGCTAACCCACTCCTTAAGTCTCTCTAACTTTCCACAATAACAAACCACCCCCTCAAGTTTCATCTTTCCAAACTAATCATCAACCTTTGGTCACTAACTTTTTAACCCCAAAAGTTTATATAATTACTAGGTAGCACAAAACTTAAACCCAATTACAAAACAACTTCAATTATATTAAAACATAATTGTAACGAAAATTCGGGATGTTACATCGGTGATGCTTGAATGAAGACTTTGATGAGACCGGTTCTCTTGAAGAAGCCTCTGAAGTTCAGTATCCTTGACTAGAGAGGATGCCCTGAAAGCACCAAAAGAGAGAGCAAGATCCCCATGAGACTTTGTCAAGGATTCCACCTTGGAAGATAAAGAACCAATCGTATTAGATACAGGCCGAAGAGCGTCGGCAAGAGCATCTGACAAAATCTGTGGCAACTGAGACTCGATCACCGAGATTCTGGAGTTGGCCTGTGTAAGCATGGAAAGAGTCGAGTGTTTGAAGGATTCAAACTGAGTGCCGACGAGCCGACATTGGAGAGCACATTCCTGAATATCAGCATGAAAGTTAGAAGCACGTGTAACAGCATGACCACCGATTTCCGGGAGACGGAAATGAAGACGAAACCGATCGTCTTCGGGGGAAAGATTTGGGAGGTATTTTGTCATCACATCGGGATAGAGAGCTCTCGGTGGAGGAGGATCTCGGGGAGGAGAATCCTCCCGTATCGGTGTAGGAGAGCGTCGGGGTGGGGGTTGCTTCGGTGAGGGAGGCTCGAAGGATATCTCTTCGGTGGATGGGATGGTTCGGGGAGAACCAGTGTCACCCAAAAGAAAATCAAAGAAGTCATTTTGGGGGGGGGGGTTCGATGGGGGGGGGAACCCTGATCGGGTTGTGCTTTGTCATCGATCATAAACTGATCGGGTGAAAGGCCGTGGAGTGTCAAATCTACGCCTTCGAGGGGAGAGTCCCCGAAGTCATCTCTACCACCCGAAGAGATGAGTGGAGAGGCAAAAGATGGGATCTCCATGTCTACAACTGTAGTCTTTTGAGAGACTACAGAGGAGTCGGTAGTGGGTTTAAGAAAGTCCCGTGGAAGGGATGGTTCGACCAAAGGTTCCCAAGACCTTTTTAGAGAAGATCTCGGGGGGGAGGGGGGAGATGAGTGCCTCCGCTTTAGAGAAAGTTTGTGGACCGGGGCAGCCACCGATGGTTTTATCGGTGGCATAGTCTTAGAAGCGGTGGCGGAGGTGTCGGGGGCCTTATGTTGTTTCTTTTTGGCGCCCCCCCGACTTAACTCGGGAACGAGGAGAAGGGACCACGACATTTGGAGTGACCTCGGGAATGTCCGAGTGTTTAAACCCGGGAATTTCCGCATCACCCCAATGTAGTTCGGGAGAGTGAGCGAGTGTAATCATACCTTGTCTTAATAGGCGGTCGGTTGCGAGTGGTCCAACATTAAGTGTTTTGACACCTACGACCGGAGAAGACCAGTCATAAACAAATCGTGAAGAAGAAGATTTGCGGTCCGCCTCCAAAGCTTTTTCAAGCTTGTGCTGAATAATCATCGAGATAAAGCGCGGGTAGGCAACATAACACTTTTTGGGATGCTTAATCACTTCCGTGAGTTCAGTGAAGAAATATTGTGCGAAGTCGACATGTCTTTGAAAGATCAGAGCATGAGCGAGCTTCGTGATGTAGGACGGTGATTGATCGTGGCCACTTGTTTTGCGGGAGAGGCAATGAATAACATGAGCAAAGAAAAAGTTCCATATTCCGCCCATTTTTCCTCGGAGAAGAGTGCCGGGGCCTTTGGAAGTCTTTGAGGAATCGTCGACTACGTAGCCAATGGCTTGAATGACCTCCTCATGCAAGTTTTCTACAAACATGTCGTCGTAGATTTGAAAAGCATCGATTTTGAGGGCGAGACGAACATCATCGACCCCAAAGGTTAGATCGTGATCACCATCTTCGTTAGGGAGAATAGAGGCGTGAATGGCGTCGTTCGAAGGGTCGTACACACAGGTTAACCAAAAGTTGCCAATGAGCATTTTACTCATCTTAGGTTTGCAGGTGAAAGCATGAAGAAGAGGGGATCGAGTGAGAAACTTAGTCACTGTGGAGAACTCGGGATGAGACGGATCAGGTTCGAAGCGAGCAACGTGATTACACGTGTTGAACTTAAGGTCCTCAAAACATGTAGGGACCGCATTCTTGGAGGATGCCATTGTAGAAGGTGAGAAGAGAGAAAGGAGAAGAGAGAGATATGTGGATAGTTGCAGGTTGCGAAGAAGAAGACGAAGGGGGAAGGTGAAGGCGAAGGGTTTGTATAAATATAGGTGGAATAAGGAGAGTTGAGGGATTTAAAAAAAAGAGGGATCGGTTATATGGGTGTGAGAGGAGAGGTTTAAATAAACTAAAATAGTTTAAAAAAAATAATGATGAAGATTTGGGGATTTGTGGCTAAAAGAGATTTTATGAAAAGGAATGGTCAAACTTCACTGACACATAGAGTGAGGTAAGCATGGGGAAGCGTATGAGATAAGCTTTGAGAAATCGGGGTAGATGTCGGTGATGAGAAGAGGAATCGTACGTCGGTGTTGAGCAAAGCCACCGATGGAGATATATCTAGAGGGTTGATTTCGGTGTAGAGAATGATAATCACCACCGAAATCATTACCACCGAAAAGTAAATTCCATTCTTGAGTTACAAAAACCACCGAAGGTGTTACCATCGAATTGATTTTGTGATTGTCGGTGTGATCTCGAGAATCGGTGTAGCACATAGCCACCGATTGATACATTCGGCCACCGATACATTGAGAAGTCGGTGAACTAGATTTTTTTTTGTTTTGTTTTTGTTTTTGTTATTCTAAATACAACATACCAAGTTCACTTATCAGAAAATTGAACCTGGCTTCATCTAAGGGCTTGGTGAACAAATCGGCAAGCTAAAGATCTGTAGGAATGAAGTGAAGCTCAATGTCACCTTTGGAGATGTGATCCCTGATGAAATGATATCTGATATCTATGTGCTTTGATCTGTATTGGAGAACTGGATTGTTTGCAATAGCTATTGCACTAGAATTGTCACACATAATGGGAATCTTTGAGTAGATTTGATTGTAGTCCCTTAGTTGATTTTTCATCCACAGGATCTGGGAACAGCAACTTCCAGCAGCAACATATTCAGCCTCAGCAGTTGATGTTGAGACTGAGTTCTGTTTCTTGCTGGACCAACTGACCAATTTTCCACCAAGAAGTTGGCAGCTACCTGTAGTACTCTTTCTATCAATCTGGGAACCTGCATAATCTGAATCTGAATACCCAATTAGTTCAAAACCCGAGTCTTTGGGATACCAAAGACCCAGGTGCAAGGTACCCTTGAGATACCGAAAAATCCATTTTACAGCCTTTAAAGGTGATTCTTTTGGATTGGCTTGATAACGAGCACATAGACAAGTAGCAAACATAATATTCGGTATGCTAGCAGTAAAATACAGAAGAGAACCAATCATTCCTCGATAATTGGTAACATCCACAGATTCACCTTTTAGATCATCATGAAGTTTCAAAGGTGGTGCCATGGGAGTTTTCATAGGAGAGCTGTCTAAAAATTTGAATTTCTTCAGAAGGTCACGAATATATTTACTTTGATTTATAAAAATTCCTTCTGAAGATTGTTTGACCTGAAGGCCCAAAAAGAATGTAAGCTCTCCCATCATGCTCATCTCATATTCACTCATCATGAGAGAAGCAAACTCATCACATAGTGATTCATCAGTGGCACCAAAGATGATGTCATCAACATAGATTTGGACAAGAATAAGATTACCTGAGGTTTCCTTGATGAAGATAGTGTTGTCAATTTTACCTCTGGAATATCCATGCTTTAAAAGAAAGTTGGCAAGAGTGTCATACCAAGCACGTGGAGCTTGCTTGAGACCATAGAGAGCCTTGTCTAATCGGTACACATGGTCTGGATGAGCTGGGTCTTCAAAGCCATGTGGTTGTTTCACATAGACTTCCTCTGCAAGTTCCCCATTGAGGAAAGCACTTTTGACATCCATCTGAAAGACCCTAAAATTTCGGTGGGCAGCATGAGCCAGAAAGATTCTTATGGCTTCAAGTCTTGCAACAGGGGCAAAATTTTCATCATAGTCAATGCCTTCTTCCTGTCGGTATCCTTGAGCAACCAGTCTGGCCTTGTTTCTGATAACTGTGCCTTCTTCATCCATCTTGTTTCTGAAGATCCATTTGGTTCCAATGATTGTCTTCTTTGGAGGTCTGGGAACCAATCTCCAAACTTTGTTTCTCTCAAATTGAGAAAGCTCTTCTTGCATGGCAGTGATCCAGCAGGGATCTGTTAGAGCTTCATCAATCTTCTTGGGTTCAATAAGTGAAAGAAAATTCACATAGAGACAAATATTTCCAACTCCTCTGCGTGTTTGGACACCTACTTGTTGGTCACCAATGATTTGATCTATAGGGTGATCTTTGGTCCGTTTTGTGGCAGGAGGTAAAGGTGGTGGAATATTTTGTGTGGAGCAGGATGTTAGAGTGGGATCAGAGATTCGGTGAAAGACATTATTTTCGGTGGAAGGCATAGGGTCGGTGGGAGGCATGGGATCGGTGGAAAGGTGTATGTCGGTGGGAGGAATCATGTCGGTGGGAAGATGGTCAATTTCGGTGGAAAAGATGTTCGGCACTAAGGAAGGTGACCCAACTTGGTTATTTAAGGTAGATGGATTTGATGGGTTCAAAAGAATGGAGGATGCATCGGTAGAGTTGACTATGGGAGCATCACCTATGCATGAGGAAATCCATCTGTGTAATTCATCATTATCATTTGAAAGAGATGATGATCTTAGATCATCAAATTTGACATGAATGGACTCATCAATGCATTTTCTCCTGAGATTATATACACGATATGCTTTGGAGGATAGAGAGTATCCAACAAAGATTCCTTCATCAGCTTTGGGATCAAACTTCCCAAGATTGTCACGATCATTTAGAATAAAACACACACAGCCAAAGACATGAAGAAAGCCTATATTTGGTTTTCTGCCATGAAAAACTTCATAAGGGGTCTTGTCATGTCTCTTGGATATCATGGACCTATTTTGGGTAAAGCAAGCAGTATTAACAACATCAGCCCAAAAATAGGTGGGAAGATTTGATTCACTTAGCATTGATCTAGCAGCCTCACATAGGGTTCTATTTTTCCTTTCCACCACTCCATTTTGCTGAGGAGTCCTGACAGCTGAGAAATTCTGAGAAATTCCTTTCTCATTAAAGAAGTCTTCAAGAGCACTATTTCTGAATTCAGTGCCATTGTCACTTCTCACTGATCGTACAAGCTGCCCATTTAGAACTTCATTTTTCTTGACAAAGTTGATGATATCTTCAGTTGCATCACTTTTATACCTGAGAAAAGACACCCAAGTATATCTGGTAAATTCATCAACAATTACAAGAATGTACCTTTTGCCACCAAGACTGGGAGTGCTGACTGGTCCACATAGATCCATGTGCAGCATTTGGAGAGGAAGAGTGATGGACGAGCATTGCTTGGTCTTGAAGGAAGTTTTGGGGAGTTTCCCTTTTTCACATGCATCACACAACTTTTCTTTAACAAAGTTCAACTTTGGCATGCCAGACACCAGTTCTTTGTTTGAGATTTTATGGAGTGTTTTGAAGTTCAGATGAGATAGACGTTTATGCCACAGCCAGTTCCTTTTGGCTGTGTCATCTGACACAAAGCAGACATTGGATGAATTATTACTTAGTCCCATATCAATGATATAGACATTTTCCATCCTTTTTCCAGATAGCACCACGTTGAAATTCTTGTCCACAACAGTACAGATACAAAGTTCAAAGATAACTTTATATCCAAGATCACACAGTTGGCTTATACTGAGAAGATTATGCATGAGGCCTTCAACAAATGCCACTTTATTAAAAGTGACAGATCCATTAGTGAGAGTTCCATAACCTTTGGTGTAACCTTTAGAGTTGTCACCAAAAGTTACAGATGGACCTTTTCCAGACACATAGTTGATGAGAAGAGATTTGTTTCCTATCATATGGCGTGAGCACCCACTATCCAGATACCATATTTGATGGTGCTCAAAAACCTGAGAGTATGATGTCGAGCACCCAGGTGACACCAAAGCCATTGGAGAGGTAGCTTTTTCAGAATCTTCCACATCTTCTGAGATGGCCATGAAGCACTTGTTGGGAGAGTTGTTGTCACTGTCAGAAGTTTCTTCTTCCCAATCATGAATTTCGGCCATGAGACCCTTTCCTTTCTTAAGGAGACCCTCATTTCTTTCCTTTTATTTCTTGTATTTGGCTTTGTACTTCTCAGCCCTTTCTTGATGATATTTGGAAGAGGATTGGGTATCTTTCTTGGCAAGGTTTGATTTGAAAGAGTTATTTTTGGGTTTTTCATACTTGGAGGAAAACTTGTCATAAGATGAATTTCTAGAGTTCATCACACGCTTACTTCTACACTCAGCTGCAAAATGTCCTTTCTTTCCACAGTTAAAGCATTCCTCATTTGTTTTATCAGATGAGGGAGTTTTTGTAGAAGAGAAGGGTTTTCTGAAAGATTTGGATTTGTTTGAAAAACGATATTTGTTTTTGAAACCAGCCAACATGGCTAATTCATCAGACAACTGCTTGACCGACATTTCTTCACATTCATCATCGGCATCACTCAGATATGCCTCCGATTGGTGAGAAGAGTTGCTTTGGCTTTCATTTTCAGAATCTGATGACGGATAGGTGATGCGTGGAACACTTTGAGATTTCTTGGAATCTTCACTGACACAAGCAATAGAAGTGCCCTTTATCTCTTTAATGAAAGATTTCCTTTGTAACTTGGTTTGTTTAAAGTTGAAGAGAGTTCCATATAGAACAGTTAAAGGCATGTACTTAAGGTCCTTGGAAGTTTTTATACAAGTACACATGTTTTCCCAAAAATTTGGGAGACAATCCATGAACTTGTTTAAAACTTCCTCGTTTTCATATACTCTGCCTAGTAACTTCAGATCATTCAAAAGAGAGTTAAAACGATTATAGTAGCTAGGAAGAGATTCACCTTTTTCATAAGTGAAGAGTTCATACTTTCTTATGAGAGAAATATTTTTGCATTTCTTCACTTCCTCTGTACCTTCGTACAGAACACACAGTGTGGTCCACATCTCTTTAGCAGTTTCAAAGTTAACCAGAGAATGATAGACTTCATCAGGAAGTGAGAGAGCAATGATTTCTCTAAGCTTTGAGTCAAGAGTAACTAGACGTTTTTCCTCATCAGTATATTTCTTTGGATTTTTGAGAATATAACGTCCAGTACTTTTGGCTTTCTCTTTGTCAGAAGGTTCAGAGTCATCGGAATCACTAGAGTCCTTCTTCTCACCGATTTCTTTACCAGACCTCTGCGTTTCATAGCGAGCCCAAACTCGAGGGATAATAGGTCCCTCTTTGAGAATGGTTGGATATCTAGTATCCACTCCTTCCATGAATAGCATCATACGACTTTTCCAAAGAGAAAAGTTGTTAGGATTAAACTTAGGAGGTTTGGTAATGGAACCATTTTCAGAAAAGTTATTTTGAGAAGCATTTTCAACAGTTGAGGATGAAGAGGCAGCCATCGCAGATCAAGTTTATGAGTCAAACTTTCTGCTCTGATACCACTTGTTAGTCCCAGATGGCTATAACAAGTATTGTAGAAGGGGGGGGGGGTTGAATACAATACTCAAAATTTTCACAATTTTAATTCTATTATTGAAAATCTTTCAACAAGAATTACACATAGAAAACTTAAGACTGTTGCGGAAAAGAACAGGTAAACTATTCTAACAATCTTACACAAAGTATACTAACAAAACAACTAAGAACACTTAGAACAAAGCTATCAAGTTTTGAGCAATATGGAGATTTCTTGCACTGAGAGAGATATCCAGAAAGCGTCGTTTGCATGGAGTCTTCTACTTCCTTTTATAGTGAGGAAAAGAGTACCAAGCATTAAATGCTTGGTACACATGTCTTCAGGAGACTTGCTTCGTACCAATGGACTTCTGAAAAGTTGATATGTCAACATCAACTTATCCTTGGTACAAGGAATAGAACCCATGCAGAAAGGGACTTTAGCTGAAAGTGGATAAAACGACAAATAGTCACTTTTACCTGGAAAAGGATATTGTCCCATAATAAATGATCTTCTTGATGTGTATTCCAATGCAATCATACCGAAGGTATTCCACCGATATGATTGATATTGGTCTTTGAAAAACATCTGCAACAAAGTCCATTTACACAAAGATCCCACCGAGATAAACATCCTTATCGGTGGGATGGATTTGGCCGATGTGTAACAACCCAAATCCCATATACACAACAAATCACATAATGTAACATAACATTGATATAACAAACGAAGCATCATATTACAAGTACGGTCCCGTAGTCTTTTACAATCAGAAGAAGCCATTCTACTACAAACTTCATACTAAATACATACACAACATTTAATCATTATGATACAACTGCTATACATGCCAAAATCTTCATCATATATTCCTTCACAAAAGCCATCCCTTGATTACTCTAATTACTTGCTCTTACCCGATCCGCCACCTGGAATACATATTTTAAAACAAAATGAGGGTTAGACCTAAAGGTCTAAGTGAGATAAATCCCTGTTTGTTTGAAATCATTTATATAAACCCTATTTATATAAATCACACAGCACGATCAAATATATCAATTTTAACTCACACATCATATACCTTCCCTTCTAATTCCTCCTGGCCATATTAGTTGGTTGCAAGCCAACTAATAATTTACAACGATGTACAACATCTACAGCCAAACAACGCTATACAGATTCTATAGCCAAACACACTGGTCCTAAGCCCGGCCAACGTATTATAACACACTATAATACTCATGTAAATATAATACCTCAATATATTATAATTCACATATATCGCATATATACACATAATCACCAATTATCACATTCCCAAACCATACGTATATGTATTCCAGTTAAAAACGTTTTTAAAGTAAAACTCACCTGATTGCTTATCAACACGTTTCCAAGCCTTCTAAACAGGTTCAGTCCTTTACCCAGAATTCACAGGATCTGTAACAAATAGATACAGATATCTCTTTACCACATAAAACACAGAAGTCTTACTAAGGCTAAGAACTCTAAAGAACTCAAATCCTCAAATGTTCCCCTAAGGCGACTTAACACGGGGGTTCCGCTACCCGGTTAACGGATGGGGTCAAGGGGCAACGCCCTTGCGGGGTCTGGGGGCCCCCAAGAAGTTTTCGGAACAACTTAATTCAAAATACATTTAGAAACTACATCCGGACACTCAAAAGTATCTAAAATCCCAAAATTGGTCAAACAGCTACAGTATCCGGATACCACAAGTTATCCGGACAACACTACTTTTCCGGACAACATGACTTTTCCGGATAACATGACTTTTCCGGACAACCTAAACAATCCGGACGTCATCTGGACACCAAAGTAATCCGGATACTATCCGGTATCTTATTCTATACGGAAAACATAGGAAAAAGGAACTTACCCGGATAAAAGTCTCGTTCGGACACCACCGAAGAATTACCCGGACACTACCAACAAAACCATCCGGACACATTCATGGTGTCCGGAAACTACTGTCGGTTTGGTGCCTTTTTACCCAGAAAACCGACTGAATCATAACATATATGAAATTGACTAATCCAATCCGATAGAATCCTAATACTAGTGATTTTGAACATAAAACTCAAGAGGAACATACCTTAATTTTCACTTTAATCACCTCCAAATTAGAAGTCTTAGCCTTGCCTCTTCTTTCTCCTTTTTGCTCTCAAAACACCCACACACACTGAATTTGGTTTGCTGTAATATGAAATATCTGATTTCCTAAAAGAGATATTATCAAACTATACTTACCATTTAGACCCTAACCTACTCAATAATGACTAACACACCCTAAACTTATAAATTCACCCAAATCCACCCTAAACATTAATTATAAAGTTTCTTAAATTTTAACGAAACGTGACTATAACTAACGAACTTACCCGGGGTATTACATCATCTCTCCCTTAAAAGAATTCCATCCCGGAATTCGATTAAGCAAAGAGGTATGGGTACATAGTTCTCATCTCGGATTCTGATTCCCACGTAGCATCCTGACCTCTATGATGCCTCCACCGAACTTTCACTTGCCTGATTTCTTTATTCCGCAACACTTTGACTTTATGATCAACTATGGCCTCCGGTTCTTCTACATAATTCAGTCTTTCATCGACTTGTATCTCTGGTAGGGAAACTGCCTGATCTGGAGTAACCAAGCACTTTCGGAAGTTCGATAGGTGAAATGCATTATGGATCCTGCTCAATTCTGGCGGAAGATCTAATCGGTAAGCTACTTCACCGAACCTTTCTGTAATTGCAAACGGTCCGATATACCTTGGACTTAGTTTACCTTGCCTTCCAAATCGGATGACTCCTTTCCATGGCGAAACCTTTAACATTACGTAATCCCCAACTTGAAATTCCAATGGCTTTCGACGGCGGTCAGCGTAGCTCTTCTGTCTATCTTGAGCCACTTTCAATCTTTCTCGAATCTGAGTAACTTTATCGGCTGTTAACTGAACTATTTCTGGCCCTGCTAACTGTTTCTCCCCCACTTCATTCCAACACAGAGGCGTTCGACATTTTCTACCATACAATACTTCAAATGGTGCCGCTTGAATGCTGGAATGATAACTGTTGTTGTAGGCAAATTCGATCAACGGTAAGTGCTTATCCCACGATCCCCCAAAGTCAACAATGCAAGCCCGGAGCATATCTTCTAATGTCTGAATTGTTCGTTCACTTTGACCGTCAGTTTGAGGATGATATGTTGTACTTAACTTTATCTGCGTTCCCATCTCCTTTTGAAAACTTCTCCAAAACCTTGAAGTAAAACGACTATCACGATCAGAAATGATCGAGATTGGGACTCCATGCCGAGTTACTATTTCGTCAATGTACAACTTAGCTAATCGTTCCATCGAATCGGTTTCCTTTATCGGTAGAAAGTGTGCTGACTTTGTCAATCTGTCGACGATCACCCAAATAGAATCAAACCCCTTCGGAGTTCTTGGTAGCTTCGTGATGAAATCGGTGGTAATCTGCTCCCACTTCCACATAGGTATTTCTAGCCGCTGTAGTTGACCAAACGGCTTTTGGTGTTCGATCTTCACTTTCTTACAAGTATCACATCCTTCCACATACTGAGCAATCCCTCTTTTTATCCCCGGCCACCAATAGAATTGCTTTAGGTCTTTATACATCTTGTTTGTACCTGGGTGAATAGAGAAACGGGATTTATGAGCTTCTTGTAAAACACGATCACGTAACCCACCCAAACGAGGTACCCACACTCTGTTTCCCAGACACAATAACCCACGATCATCTTTTACTAGCAATGTTGACATCCCTGCTAACCGTTCTGATTTCAGATGTTCATTCTGATAAGCTTCCACTTGACACTTTTGCAATTCGTCAAATATGTTAGGTAGGAGTTCAGTTCGTAGCGAAATAACTTTTATTGTTCCACTCCTTTCTTGACGACTCAGCGCATCCGCCACCACATTCGCCTTTCCCGGGTGATAAAGGATTTCACAGTCGTAATCGTTCAGCAATTCTAGCCATCTCCTTTGTCTCATATTCAGTTCCTTCTGATCAAAGAGGTGTTGGAGACTCTTGTGATCAGTATAAATCTGACATTTGGAACCATACAGATAATGTCTCCAAATCTTCAACGCGAAGACAACTGCTGCAAGCTCCATGTCATGCGTAGGATACTGTCTTTCATGATCCTTTAATTGGCGAGAAGCATAAGCAATAACCTTTCCCCGCTGCATAAGTACACATCCCAATCCCAGTTTTGACGCATCACTATAAACAACAAAATCTTCCGAACCTTCAGGTAGTGATAGAATCGGTGCGCTGCACAGTTTCTCTTTCAATATCCGGAATGCCTCGTCTTGTTCTGCTTTCCACTCAAACTTCAGGTTCTTCCGGGTCAGCTTAGTCAAAGGCGTTGCGATACGAGAGAAGTCTTTTATAAATTTTCGATAGTAGCCGGCTAAACCCAGAAAACTACGTAATTCGGTTGCTGTCTTTGGCGGTTCCCACTTTTCAACTGCTTCCACTTTCATCGGATCAACTTGTATACCTTTCTCAGAAACCACGTGCCCCAGAAATGGAACTTTCCGTAGACAGAATTCACATTTAGAAAATTTTGCATACAACTTTTCCTTCTTCAGTAGCTCCAGAATCAAACGAAGATGTTGCGCGTGCTCTTCCTTGGATCGGGAATAGATAAGGATATCATCGATAAATACAATAACAAATTTATCTAGATACGGCTTACATACCCGATTCATTAAATCCATAAAGGCAGCTGGAGCGTTCGTCAGTCCGAACGGCACCACTAAGAATTCGTGATGTCCATACCTTGTTCGAAAAGCAGTCTTTAGAACGTCTTCTTCTTTAACTTTCAACTGGTGATAACCGGATCTTAGATCAATCTTGGAGAAATAGCAAGCTCCAACTAAATGATCGAAGAGGTCATCAATTCGGGGTAACGGATACTTGTTCTTTATCGTGCGCTTATTCAGCTCTCGGTAGTCGATACACATTCTCATCGAACCATCCTTCTTTTTCACAAATAACACTGGTGCTCCCCACGGTGAAGAACTAGGTCTGATGAAGCCTTTATCGGATAGATCTTGTAGTTGTGCCATCATCTCTTTCATCTCTGGAGGTGCTAGACGATAAGGTGCACGGGCTACAGGAGTGGCTCCCGGAATCAGGTCTATACCGAACTCTACTTGTCTAACAGGCGAAAGACTATTCAAGTCTTCGGGGAATACTTCAGGGAATTCACTAACAATAGGAATATCTTCCATCATATTCTTTTCTGGCTTAATATCAATCACGTAAGCCAAGTAACTCTGACAACCCTTATTCACACACTTACGGGCTTTTATCATAGATGTAAGGCTGGACTGATGATTCCTACGATCACCATAAATCACTACTGGTCTTTTATCAGGTAATACAACATTTATTAACTTCTTATCACAATTTATGATAGCTTGATTCTCAGCTAACCAGTCCATTCCCACTACGACGTCAAACTCTATCAAAGTTATAGGAAACAATTGTATCGGCACTCTACATTCCTCTATATTTATCACACAGTCATCAAATACTTCTTTAACTGACACTTGATTATCATTTGCCGTATCTACTGATAGAGCATGTTCTAGCACTTTAGGTTTCAAACACAGGCAATCAGCAAATACAGGAGACACAAACGATCGGTTTGCACCGGAATCAAATAACACCTTAGCACGTGTAGAGTTTATTAAAAATGTACCTGTGACCACATCCGGAGTTTCCTCCGCTTCTTTATCAGTCATTTGAAATGCGCGACCCCTGGTTACTGCGGTTCCAGTCTTGGTATTACTGGTTTAACAATTGCTGGCCTGCCCGATGACCCACCTTGCTATATCCTCCCCCGCGGACAGTCCGACTGAAGATGATCCGGAGAATTGCATAAGAAACATAATTGCGTTACCTTACAATCTTTAATGACGTGTCCGGTCTTCCCACACTTATAACACGCTCGTAAATCACCTTGGCAATTTCCTTGGTGGACACGGTTGCATTTCTGACATGGTCTTTCCGCTGGTCGAAACGGCGGACGGTTATCATACCTCTGAAATCGGGACTTCTTCGGATCGTGTTGTGGTCCTTCCCACTTTCTCTTCCCGATACTTTTATCGCCAGCATCTCTTCTAATATCTCGCTCAACATTCTCCGCGACATCAACTGCAACCGAGAAGGTATCAGGTCCTTTTGCAGTCACTAGCCTTCTAACTTCTGAGTTCAGCCCAAAGATAAACCTTTCCGTCTTCATCGTCTCCGTAGCAACATAGTATTCTGTGAACCGAGACTTTTCCAGAAAGCTAGCGGTGTAGTCTCGAACGGATAAGTTTCCTTGTTGCAAGTTCATAAATTCCCCTTCCAGTTGTTTGACGGCTGCTTGGGGACAAAATGCGTTCCTGTAGGCTATCACAAATTCTTCCCAAGAGAGGGTAGAATAAACATCGGATCCTTTAGAATGAATAAAAGATTCTCACCAATACAAAGCATCCCCTTTTAACATCGCTGCCCCGTACAATACCCTATCTTCATCTGCACACTTGCTTGTCTTGAAAATAGCTTCTATTTCCTTCATCCATCTCATTGCTTTCACGGGATCCCTGTCTCCTGAGTAGGTCGGAGGTCTACAGCTCAAAAACATTTTGTAGTCACACCTCCTTTGTACTGGTACAACAGTCGGTGTGATTAGCATTTCATCTTCCGGTCCGGGGTCCGGTATTCCAGTTTCATTGTGACGGTTTCGATCAAACATTGTTTGTATGCTAACCTGCAATCTTCCCATTTCTGCCATTAGATCATCCCTGGTAACAAACTCGGTACCATGTGGCTGGACTCCGCCTCCGGCTCGACCTCCAGTTCTACCCCCGGTTCTACCCCCGACTCTGCCCCCAGTTCTGCCTCCCCTGTCCCCCGTTCCTATCGGCGAATTTGTACTATTCGGATTTCTTCCTCCTCCTCGATTCGAATTCCGTGTACCGCTTGCCATTCTATAAATTTAAACAAGGTTAATATACACATAAGCACATACCCCATATAACAAGGTATTCCAGTTCAAACATGTACCTGTAAGATCACAATTACACTGGCCAGGTGTAATATGAAATTACCTTACACGATGTTCTTTCTACCTTTTATACTTCATCATCCCAAGGTTCTATAATGATAGGGACATCCTACTTCACATGCAGTTTAAGTCTAGGTACAGATACAAATACCTAAATCCCTTAAACTAAGGCTCTGATACCATTTGTAACAACCCAAATCCCATATACACAACAAATCACATAATGTAACATAACATTGATATAACAAACGAAGCATCATATTACAAGTACGGTCCCGTAGTCTTTTACAATCAGAAGAAGCCATTCTACTACAAACTTCATACTAAATTCATACACAACATTTAATCATTATGATACAACTGCTAAACATGCCAAAATCTTCATCATATATTCCTTCACAAAAGCCATCCCTTGATTACTCTAATTACTTGCTCTTACCCGATCCGCCACCTGGAATACATATTTTAAAACAAAATGAGGGTTAGACCTAAAGGTCTAAGTGAGATAAATCCCTGTTAGTTTGAAATCATTTATATAAACCCTATTTATATAAATCACACAGCACGATCAAATATATCAATTTGAACTCACACATCATATACCTTCCCTTCTCATTCCTCCTGGCCATATTAGTTGGTTGCAAGCCAACTAATAATTTACAACGCTGTACAACATCTACAGCCAAACAACGCTATACAGATTCTATAGCCAAACACACCGGTCCTAAGCCCGGCCAACGTATTATAACACACTGTAATACTCATGTAAATATAATACCTCAATATATTATAATTCACATATATCACATATATACACATAATCACCAATTATCACATTCCCAAACCATACGTATATGTATTCCAGTTAAAAACGTTTTTAAAGTAAAACTCACCTGATTGCTTATCAACACGTTTCCAAGCCTTCTAAACAGGTTCAGTCCTTTACCCAGAATTCACAGGATCTGTAACAAATAGATACAGATATCTCTTTACCACATAAAACACAGAAGTCTTACTAAGGCTAAGAACTCTAAAGAACTCAAATCCTCAAATGTTCCCCTAAGGCGACTTAACACGGGGGGTTCCGCTACCCGGTTAGCGGATGGGGTCAAGGGGCAACGCCCTTGCGGGGTCTAGGGGCCCCCCAGGAAGTTTTCGGAACAACTTAATTCAAAATACATTTAGAAACTACATCCGGACACTCAAAAGTATCTTAAATCCCAAAATTGGTCAAACAGCTACAGTATCCGGATACCACAAGTTATCCGGACAACACTACTTTTCCAGACAGCATGACTTTTCCGGATAACATGACTTTTCCGGACAACCTATACAATCCGGACGTCATCCGGACACCAAAGTAATCTGGATACTATCCGGTATCTTATTCTATCCGAAAAACATAGGAAAAAGGAACTTACCTGGATAAAAGTCTCGTCCGGACACCACCGAAGAATTACCCGGACACTACCAACAAAACCATCCGGACACATTCATGGTGTCCGGAAACTACTGTCGGTTTGGTGCCTTTTTACCCAGAAAACCGACTGAATCATAACATATATGAAATTGACTAATCCAATCCGATAGAATCCTAATACTAGTGATTTTGAACATAAAACTCAAGAGGAACATACCTTAATTTTCACTTTAATCACCTCCAAATTAGAAGTCTTAGCCTTGCCTCTTCTTTCTCCTTTTTGCTCTCAAAACACCCACACACACTGAATTTGGTTTGCTGTAATATGAAATATCTGATTTCCTAAAAGAGATATTATCAAACTATACTTACCATTTAGACCCTAACCTACTCAATAATGACTAACACACCCTAAACTTATAAATTCACCCAAATCCACCCTAAACATTAATTATAAACTTTCTTAAATTTTAACGAAACGTGACTATAACTAACGAACTTACCCGGGGTATTACACGATGTGTCAAGACACCATCGGTGGTTTGCATATCCACCGACGTGTGAAGACACCATCGGTGGTGAGCATGTCCACCGACGTGTGAAGACACCATCGGTGGTGAGGATGTTCACCGACGTGTGAAGACACCATCGGTGGTGAGTATGTCCACCGACGTGTGAAGACACCATCGGTGGTGAGGATGTCCACCGATGTGTGAAGACACAATTCGGTGGGCATTGACTTGTATGAATCTTGAGAAGCGTCTTCTTAATTCCGCAAAGAGAATCTCTTCAAGCTTGGTTTCGGTTGATCTTCGACTTCACCGAACAGTTGCTATCTTGTACAAGTCATTCAAAGAACCATGCTAAAATATTCTAAGTAGGATTTTAGGGAAAACATCGGTGAGTCAATTTCAAATCTTTGGTGACCCAACAGTCGCTATTTCTCTAAGGTCAAAATTTATCACACAACGTAAATAAAAGTGTCTTTTCCTTCAAACACAGGCTCGCACGCGCCAACTCATTTTCAAATCCCGAAACTTACAAGGCACACACACACACACACACACACACACACATATACTTGCATGAAGGATTCATGTAACTTGTTTGAAAATACAATGCATGACTCACTTTACATTGAAAGTTATTCGCTCTAGGAAGGTCAACCGTTTGCAGTTACAACCAATCAACACTAGCGCACTACTTCCGACAAAACCATCAGGTTCCTCACATTTGCAACAACCTTTGTTACCGGTGCTTCCCCACACACTTGTGTGCCCCAACTTCATAGTTACCACTTGACTACTGATTTGCAAAATATGCGGCTTCACTTCGACCCCAAATAGGCTAACCAACAATAGCCCTTTTCATTTATCCTTGCCCCATATTACCAATCCACACGTTTATCATTTCTCAACCACCCTTGCCACTGTTCCACTGACTAGAGAGTAAGAAAACACATCCATACTACCCGATTCTTGAGTTGAAACTCTCAAGATCCCAATTCATCGACATCGAAACCTTCCAGAATGAAGAATCATTAGAAATTAGGAGCTCACCTCCCCACAATTATTCTTCCCTTATGAACCCAAGAGGTTCTACCTCAAATCAGCCACCCATAACTCAAACAATATTCCTTCTAGATGGTGTCATCAATCACACCAAGAACGATCTCGCACAACACACTAAGCCATTGCCATCATGGCAAGGTTAGAACTCTCTACACACTACCACCAATCTCTACACACTACCATCACTTGCTACACATTACCGCCACTCTCTACATACTACCACCAATCTCTAGACACTACCACCACTCTCTACACATTACCACCAAATCTCTACACACTACCACCACTCTCTACACACTACCACTTCCATTGATCATCTGAACAACCGTAATCAAGCACACTCATGCACCTGTAAATTCATAATGACATTGGACAGATGTGATTTGAATTTACCTTACATAAGAGTCCTCACTACCATCGTCCTGAATTCTCGGTGGTCAAGGTCTTCCCTAAAGGTTTCCTATATCTCAGCAATGTCCTCCTACTCCACAGTTTAAGTTTAGGCCCATCCTGTCACCTAAATCTCTTAAACTAGTGCTCTGATACCAACTGTAATGACCCACCCCAAACTAGCACGCCAAAAACTACCACTATACATAGAAACGCCAAAATGGCCCAACAGAGTCACACTGCCAAAAGTTTACAAACTGAATTTGCGGAAATAACCCTAATTACAGCTGAGAGCATATCTACAAAATAAAAGGAAAGTCTTCTAGTCCTTCTATACGCAAGCTTCAACTTACAACTTGCTCTTGCCTTTAAACGAGCCCTCGACTACCTGCTTACCTGTAAAGGGTTTTAGTTTTGAAAAGCGAGGGTTAGACCATGAGGTCTAGTGAGATCCCTCTACTTACCAACACCACACCACAATTATCAACTAAAAAGAGTTTATAAGCATTTATAAACATTCGCACGTTTATCAGTTCAAATACACAAACAACACATATTGATGTCTCACGCTTTGGTCACGTACACACCCGTGACTACGTGTTAGGGCACACACCCGCCCTTAGTAACATATGAAACGAATTCATATATTCTTCATGGGACTCACTCCCCATATATTTACATCAAGTCATTGCATGTCCTTCCCAACACATACTCAAAATATAGTTAACACACCTTCATCATGCATATTTAAAACAACATAAACATGCAATTCAATATATCGGTACAAGTAATAAATTTGAGTATCGATAAAACTTCAGTTTAGAAAAATTCACCTAACGTCCACGCTAAAAGTCCTCACTTGCAACAACTACTCTCTATCCGAACCTACATCGATACCTAATCACACGAGAGTGGGTAAGTCACTTAACAACCCACTTAATGACCAAACCCCGACACACAATAAGAATTCCATCGGAGTACGGAAGATCCGAATTCCGGTCTCCTCTTTTCCACACCCCAAATCCGGAAGTATTCGGATCCCTTTTTCCGATAAACATTCCAGACACGCAATCCGGATTCTATCCGGATTCCGGACTTTCTCGGATTCCACTCTTCAGGTATCGGTTTCCGGATTCCACCCAGATACTCAAGGTTTTCTGGATAGAATATCTGGTACTCGACTTCCGGACAACTACTGGATTCCGGCATTTCCCGGAAAACGTCCCGACTTAGGAAAACCTTCCTGGCGACTTATCGAACACGCAAAACACGCCTCAACTCAACAAAACTCATCAATTCTTATGATTAACCATTAGAGACGAACTTCCAAGTTTAAAAAGGATTGAACCAACAACTCAACTTGATTCTCATCCTTGAAGAGGATGAATAACATACACACAAATCAAATCCATTTCTTAATCGACCTCATACTCAACTCAATCAAAACTCTCATGAATTTCACAGGAGATCAAGGGATTAAGATAGAAGAATTTACTTTGAAGAAGATGGAGATTCACACTTTGATGTTCCCCAATCCAAGCTCTTCCTTCTGCGAATAGCAATGTCGTCTCACCCGATTTCACACACTCAGCCGCTAAAAATGGGGAATAGGAATGAGGATTTTGAGATTTAACCCTAATTCCAAAATTTACACCAAAGCCGCTAAACTTTGCAACCTTCACAACTTACACACCAATTTACCTTATTTACAAAACAAACCCGGTTATTACATAAAAGATTTGTAGAGACGAATCCCATTAAATCAACGAACATTAAATCTCTAATTATAATTTATAAATCATTTTACATAATAAAACCCAAAGGGTAAAATTTCTTTTCACAATTTTCACCAAATTTAACTTTGTTTTTTTCCCACATAACCCTAAATCATATAAAATATAGGTGTGAGTTCAATTGATAACATCACCATTTTATGAAAAATCCAAAAAATATACTTCAAATACGTTAACATGATTTTTTACATAAATTAACGTATGTTTTTTTTAAAGGCAAGATAAATTATATTATTACCACCTTCACCACACCACTCAAGGTGCAACCCATACAACAAAAATAGAAGCAGCCAGGCTTAACTGCCAAACAGTGGCCTCCAACCCCTACCAAACGAAACAAAATTTAATAACACAGTGGCTAGTTTGCGAGAAACAAACAACCCCTATTGGAGATACCGTCAACCCGCTTTTCGAACCGTCGTTAACCAGCAGCCCTGGCACCACCTTAAACCACAACGTGCAGAAAAAACCACAGCCGGCTTACCCCACTGTGTCCAGTAAAAATTAGACAGTATCGATCTCGTACCGCTGCCGTTTTAGCTCCGAGTCGGAACATCCATCCCCTATGCTGCTAGATTCACGAGCCAGTTCCCCCAATCCAACGTAACTTTTTTAAGTCTTCTCTTTATCCATTCGAACACTATCCTTTGAAATTTCAAAAAACAAGTTCTCTAGTTTACTCTTCTCATTTTCAAATACCAATTTATTTCTATGTGACCAAATGAGGTAAAGGAGGCTTGCTACCATCGCTTCCCATATACTTCGCTTTCGTTTGTCTTCCCCCGCCGCTTGATCCTCTTGCAATAACTCTATTATCGACTCCGCTCCTTCTATGTTTCTCCTCCACCATTTCCCGGTAAGAATCTATAACTTTTTCACGTCCCTACATGCCACGAGCGCATGATCCACCATTTCGAGCATGTCCCCGCACCTTGGACAAAGTACCGAGTCAAGGTCAATTCCTTTCCTCTCTAGTGCCGCCCGGGTAGGTAATCTACCCAACCGGGCTCTCCAAAATAAAATACAAACTTTTTTTGGGATCGCCTTATACCACCTCGTCTCCTCTACGTGTCCATCACCTACCCCCTACCCTCCTCCACTAAGTCTCTAAGTTTCTTAACGTTATATGACTTAGATTCGTCGAGTTTCCATACTACCCTATCTTCCCGATCTTTTACCGGTACCCACTCTTGTAGCCTCCGTTGTAAAAGTTCCATCTCACCGCATTCTCTCCCTCTAGGGTGTCGTCTCCACGCCCATTTCCAACACCACGTAGTTCCGACCCATTCCCCCCTTTCCGCTACTAAAACATTTTTATCGGTTTCTAACCTATATAATCTACGGAACTCACTTTTCAACACTTCATTTCCCACCCACCTATCCACCCAAAATTTCGTACTTTTCCCCTTCCCAATTTCTTTTCCAAATGAGCTTGTGAATTCCAAACCCTCTTTGTCCAATTCCACCCCCACTTTAAGAATGTTCCTCCAAGTTGTCCCTCAACCCCCATTCCCGATAGTTTGTGTCCCAAGACCTCCATCGTCCCCATGAAGACTTTTAATTACCTTTACCCATAACGCGTCTTTATCCGATAAAAATCGCCACCACCACTTACCCAAAAGTCCCCAATTTGCCGATTGTAGAGAACCCACATTCAAGCCCCCCTTCTTGAAAGTACCCAAAGTTCTATCCCATTTAACCCAAACCGTACTTTTCTTTTCACTCTCTCCTCCTCCTCCCCCACCCCAAAAGAACCTACTTCTAATTCTTTCCAACTCTTTGATCACACATTTCGGGGCCTTAAACAACGAGAAGAAGTATAACGACAAACTACCGAGTACCGATTTAACTATAGTTAGTCTACCCCCAATCGATAAAATTCTTGTTTTCCAAGAAGCAAGTTTATTTTTTACCTTTTCAATAGCCGGTTTCCAATGCTCCATCCGGCTCATCGAGGCCCCTACCGGGAGTCCAAGATAAATAAAAGGTAACGCACCCCAACCGCATCCCAAGCTCCTTGCCTACGTTTGGACCACTTCTTCTTTTACTCCGATCCCATAAATTTTACTTTTGCTCATCGAGGCCCCTACCGTTATATTTTTACTCCCCACTTTGATCCCTTCAAAAATACCCTTCTCCATCGCCTCCTCCGTTAACACATGAAGACTTTCGGCCACTACTAGGAAAAGGAACGGGGCGAGAGGGTCCCCTTGCCTCAAACCTTTTTCCATCTTGAACTTGTTGGTCGGGACTCCATTTATGAGTACCGACATTGTTGCGGAATTTAGACACGCTTTGATCCACCCTCTCCATTTCTTTCCGAAACCCATTGTATCCAAGGTCTCTAAGAGGAACACCCATTCCTCACTATCGTATGCTTTCTCGAAGTCCACTTTAAAAATAAACCCGCTTCTTTTTTTCTTTTTAACGAACTCCACCACTTCATTTGCGATTAGTACTCCATCTAAGATGTATCGATCTTTGATGAACGCGCTTTGTACCTTGCTAATTAATTTACCCAACACGGATTTCAACCTTTCCGCCAAAATCTTCGACACTATTTTATAAAACACACCGATCAAACTTATAGGCCGAAATTCCCCTAATCCCAACGGGTTTGCCGTTTTTGGTATCAATGTTAAGAATGAGGAATTGCACCCCCAACTAATTTCTTCTTTTTCCCAAAACCAATGAACGGCCTTTGAAACGTCCTCCTTTATAATTGCCCAAAAAGTTTTAATAAATCCGAAAGTAAACCCGTCCGGCCCGGGAGCTTTATTACCTCCACAATCTTTCGCCGCCAACCATATTTCCTCCTCCGAGAACGGTCTCTCCAAAAAGTCGGCTTCCTCTCTTGAAAGCTTTGCAAACTTGTCACCACTTAATCTCGGTCCTCCAAACTTTCTTTTTGAGGAGAATTTTTCTTTAAAAAAATCAAACACGAAATTCTTGATTTTTGACGGGTTTTCCGTCCATTCCGAGTTTATGTTCATACCCCTTAAAATGTTTTTTTCTCTCCATATACTTTATTGCCACATGGAACAATTTTGAGTTATCATCCCCCTCCACGATCCACTTCACTTTAGCTTTTTGCCTCGCCATGTTATTTTTCTTTTCCTCCAACTCTAGCCATCTTTGTCTATCTTGTACCCACCGATTTCTTTCCTCCTCCCACCACCGATTTGTTTCCGCTACACTTTCCTTGTTTGAAATTTCCTCCTTTAGTCGTTTCAATTCTACCTCCAAATTTTCGAACCTCTCTTTGCTCCAAACTTTCAACATCTCTTTAACCTTCTTCAACTTATCTCTAAAAATACAATCCGAGCGCTTTGACGTCAGAACCTTATTCCAAGCTTCCGCTACCCTTTCTTCCAACCCTTCCTCCTTGGTCCAAGCATCGAAGAACTTGAAAGGTTTCGGGCCATAGTCGGCCCGGTCTTCAAATAACATTATTGGCGCATGATCTGACCATTTTCTCTCCAAAGCCTTGACCCCCACATTTCTCCACGACGTACAAAACTCATTTGATGCAAGAAATCGGTCTAGCTTAGTAAATTTTAACACATCATCGCTTATCCTTGTGAATTTCTTCCCTCCCATTGGAACTTCCAATAGATTGCATCTTCTAATAAAATCATTGAAATCGTCCACCCCGCGCAAGTTTGTACCCGTATTGAGTCTTTCATGCTCTCCTCTAACCTCGTTAAAATCCCAAAAAATGCACCATTTTACCTCGTCTTTTAACACCAAACTTTCCAATTTTTTCCATACCTCTTTTCTCCCTTTCACTTCTCTTGGACCATAGACGTTTAAAAGTCCTACCATACCCTCTATATTGTTCCACTTGCCGATCACCGCTAGGAAAGATTCCTCCTTTATCAAAAAATCACATGCGAACGATTTCTTATCCCAAATGGTTAGCAACCCCCTGGAATTTACCACTGCCTCAACATGTGCATAGTCCCCTTCATCATTTCCCCATAAAGACCCAATCTGAGCATCGGTCCACCACCTATTTTTTGTTTCTTGAATTCCGACAGCGGTTGGTTTTTCTTTACTACAAATGTCTCTGACCCATCTTTTTTTATTTACCGCCCCCAAACCCCTAATATTCAGTGATATCACTTTCATCAACTAACTTTAAGAAAACGATCCGTACCTTTCAACCATTCCGCTGTTACTTTTACCGGCTATCCTCCTCGTGCGTAGTCGCGTCGCTTTCTTTCCAGGTGATACCAATCCTCTCTCCAAAATCTTCCAATCCTTCCAAACTTTCTTTTCCTCTTAGCTCGTTTGATAAAGATGTCTGACTTGTGGACGAACACGCTTCCCTCCCGCTATTTTTTCTTTTGACCGATTTTTCATTCGTACCGTGCTTCTGAGTTTTTTTCTGACCGATTCTCCTACCGTTCCTTATCGCCATTTGCTTAAGAATGTGAAAGCTTACCTTCCCCCGTCCAAAGCCCAAATTATCGCCTCTCTTTCCTTTCGATTTTCCCCCCGAACACCTCTGCATTTCTTGTGAAGTACCTACTCCTTTATGAATATCATCAGTTTTGGAGCTGTTACCTTCTGTTCGTTTTACCACATCTGAAGATATGTGATCATTTGATTTATTATGGTTGGAGGATTGGGCTGCAGGCCCAACTTCTTTTAAGTTACCTACTATTTTCACTAGGCCCTCACCAATAAATTTGTAACACCTTAGGCATATCCCACATCGGCCGTGGACAGGAGAGATGTTGGGTATATTAGTAAACCTTGGCCTTACCAGACACAACGCGTTTTGGGGCCACAAGCATGCGGGTTCCTTGGGAACTCTGTGGTTAAGCGTGCTTGGGTGGGAGTAGTACCAGGATGGGTGACCTCCTGGGAAGTCCTTGCAAAGTCCTTGCCAGGTCGCCAAGAACAAAGCTGTGAGCCAGTGGGGCAAAGCGGACAATATTGTGTCGTGGTAAGCGGGGTGTTACAAATGGTATCAGAGCCACTCCTGTGCCGTTCGGGATGGTGGGGCAAACCTCATCGAGGACGATGAGTCCCTAAGGGGGGGTGTGTGTAACACCTTAGGCATATCCCACATCGGCCGTGGACAAGAGAGATGTTGGGTATATTAGTAAACCTTGGCCTTACCAGACACAACGCGTTTTGGGGCCACAAGCATGCGGGTTCCTTGGGAACTCCGTGGTTAAGCGTGCTTGGGTGGGAGTAGTACCAGGATGGGTGACCTCCTGGGAAGTCCTTGCGAAGTCCTTGCCAGGTCGCCAAGAACAAAGCCGTGAGCCAGTGGGGCAAAGCGGACAATATTGTGTCGTGGTAAGCGGGGTGTTACAAATTCATTGGGCCCCACCGAGAAATGTGATGGGGAAAAACCATGGCCCAATTGTTTATCAGTTTTGTTGGCCTCACCCAAAAAGAACGAAGCATCTCCCACGTGTCTTGTAACCCTATTCAATTCAAAATAACTGTCGCCCTCCATTATGTTGACCACTGGACATTTCACTTGTCCCTCAATATTATCCATCGGGTATTCCTCTTCCAACAGACCATTTAGATTCTGATTACCCACGGTGGCGTCACCTGCATGGATGTCGCCTCCGGCCACCTTCGATGTCGGACTTGCTTCCCAATGATCTCCATCCCCCGTCGCTATTGTATTCCTATCTCTGGCCACCGGTGGTTCCAACAAGTCTCCTCCGATCGTTATCGAATCCAGATGTTCTTCAGTCTGATCTTCGACTCCCGTCACTGGTGCGTTCAAATCCCTACCGGCCACCAATGGCACCGTCCTATGCCCGCTGTTCCTTTCCTCCTCTGGTTTGTCAATCGAAATTTCTTGCGTTTCCTTCACGATACCGTCGTCTTCCCCAAGCCACGTCTCATCCACCCCCGATTCACTTCCGCTAATCATATTGTTTTTTGACCATAAAGACGGAACGGGGTCTTCCTTCCCCTCAGTCTCTGAACAATCTTCTAATTCCCTATTTTCCTCCAGACCCTCTATCGATTGGCTATCTTCTTCATCTATGCATACTCGATAGTACAGATTATCTATTCTAATGCTTCTCAACTCACTAATTCTCGATCTTATTGATGTATAGATCTGAACCTTTCCCCACTCTAGGTTGTCCGTTTCCTCCAAATTGCAGTTTACCGATTTTATTGAGCTTCCCCATTTACTAGCAATGTTCAGGAAGATTTCCTCCTTCCAACCATGTAGGGGGACACCAGAGATCTTAAGCCAAACAATTCTTTCCGATGAGCAATAACCTTCAGACCATTTTCTCAAACCCTTTGTCCAAAAGTGTAATCCATGAATTTTGTTCTTTAAAACCTTATTCATATCATCTTCTTCCTTAAAGATTAATAGGATCTGCCTCCCCCCAAGGTATTTCAATCTGCACTCACCCAAGATTTCCTCCTTGCAAAGTTTTCTAATAGCCCCCAAATGGTCCAAGGACACCACGTTGCCTACTACACTGTGTTTCAGGTATGATCGTGCCATTTCATCCCCGACCCATGTTCCAATCAGTTCTGGAATAACCGTGCACGTCTCCGTCCCCATTCTTCCTCCTCTGTCCTCCTCTGACACACCTTCATTGTTTCGATTCCCGTTGTTACCTTCTCGTACTACTTCCAGAAATGTTTTCTGGTTGACGTTATTTTCTTATTTTCCAGCCATTGGCCATCGTTTTCATTCCACAACAGGTATTTTTCTCCTCTCTTTTGGACCTTCTTTGTCTGCCTCGAAGATCCGTAGTTTGAAAGATCCAATCCATCTATTGCTTAGGTTTTTTTTCAGCTCCTCTGCTTCCCTCGATCTCCTGAATCTTACAAAGCCGAAATTTTTTCCACACCTCAATCGTCTTCTTGGCATAAACATATCGACAACGTCTCCATATCTCTTGAATAACCTCCAGAGGTGTGTTACTTCCCAGATCTCTGGATAGTTAAAAAACATGAAAGAAATCTGAGTTGATTTCTGAATATCCTTTGGTAGTCGGTTCCTCGTATCGCCGTTAATCTTCGTCTGCCATGCTTGAAACCCCTTGCCCTCTCTCTCCCTGCCCCACTCTCTTACTCTCTCCATTTTTTTAGATGCGTGCGGCTACTTCATATAAATTAACGTATGTTAAAATACCTTAACTTGAAAAATGTTTACATATGTTATACTTTAACATAAATTAACATACAATATCATGAAAATGCTAACATATATTTACAGTATATCCTGATATATCCAGATGTAAAAAATCAGAAGAACAAAATACCCCTCCTTCACAAAAACACATGTATAAAAAAAACCTACAGTTGCGCATGAGTTATGATCACGGTTATGACAAGAAGTAGAAAATTTTCACTGAACCTAATTTAACCATATATATAATTAGTGTTTTATTGTTAATTAAATCTTTAAAGAGTTATTTAAATCAAATTGATATTAAATATATGTTATAACATATTGACTTGAAAAGTCTAATCCAAATTTTGGAAAGCGTAATTTACATCCAAGTAGGTGCATGTATGTATAGTATATGCATACATGCCTAAATTTTCGGAGTGAAATAATAGTTGCACATCGGACTTCAAACTTTTTTTTGACTCGGTCTTACTTTATACATGAAAAGAAATAAAAAAGAATGATTATAATATGAACGATGCTTATAGGAGTCTAGCAGGTTTTAAATACAAGTAATATTATCCATATAAATCAATTAAATAAGATATTTTGGAAATATTGAAGATTCATTTATTATAACTAGAAGTCTACTCGCGCAATGCAGCGTGATATATCTTGATTTTAACTTTCAAATTTATTTTAATGTGTGGTTTTGAGAAAACGGTCAATTTTTTTTATATTTTTGTTTAAAAATGACGTTTTTGAGGAGTTCATTGATTTGAGGATTTGAAAGTGGGTAAAGATAATGATTAATTAATAAGAGTCCACGATTTAAGAATTTGAAGGTTGTTAGAGATAAGTATTAACCAAATAATTAGCATTAAAAGCGGTACATAAAGCTTCATTAGTTGTTTTTGAATCCCTCTGTGGCTCTCATATCTGAGAAGAAGTCGTTCGGCTCCACTCCGACGACCATAATTACGTTTATCGGTGATACAATGGAAAATCTCCTGACCATCGCCACCAAACTCCACGAATTTTACAACGAAGCCTATGGTGAAATTGTCAAAGCCTCTGGAGAGTACTTGGTAATGTTAATGGTAGCAAAAATGTGGAAATACCGTAAACGTTGGAAATTCCGATACCCCTACAATCTCAGTAAGAAAATTAATTTTATCTCGGTTACTTGGCATGATCAGCAAATAGGAAAAATCAAGAAAGTAAAGTGGACTATACCCACTTTCAAAAATGAGGAAATCGTCAAAGAAAGGTGGCATCTTCCCACTGTTTCTCCTTACCTTCCGGCTGTGATTGTGCAAAAAAGAAGAGGAATCAATTCATTGATCGCCTCCAGTTGGAACTACAGGGGCCTTGCCTTTCCTCGGGAAGTTCAGGTTTGTCGGGAGATTTTCTCGATCCATGCGGTGGATAGACAAGCTAACGAAGCGGCTCACTTGACTATGAGAGACTTTCGTTTTTTATCTTGTCCAAAATGTTACGGTGTATTTCAGTCTTTCATTTCGCTTTGTATTAATGTTTTCTGTAACGGTCAAAAGTTTAATGATAGGATTGTTCTCTCGATCGGGTGATGGCTTGGCCAAAGCACGATCGTGACGCAATCATTTCTTTAAAAAAAACATTAAATAGCGATACATGAAGTTTTAAGAGTTGTTTTAGAGTTTTTCTTAAATACTTTATAATATAGTATAGATTAGAATACTTAATTATTTTTTGAACGGCATAACAGTTTTATTACCACCGAAAATGAACCGAGAGTACAATACCAATTACATCACCGAACCAAGCAAAACAGAAACATCAAGATACGTACCTTTCGCGATGGCTACGGATTGATTTTCTTCAAGAATGAGTTCTTGAATTGTAGCCGTCCCTTCCAAATTCCTTCTCCACCATTTCCTAACAAGATGCGACACTACTTTTACCTTCGGACATCCTAGAAAAGTGTGGTCCAAAGTTTCGGACACCGTGTCCAAGTCTATTCCCATCTTGTCCAATACCATCCGACACGGTATTCTTCCTAGGCGAACTCTCCACATAAATATGCGGATCTTCTTGGGTAATTAGAATACTTATGAAACATGATTAGAATTTAATTAATTAATACTTTATATTAGCAAACAATTGATGTGTTTATGAGGCTAGATATTCAATAGAGTAGATAGACGATTGAAATTGATTTGTATGAATGACATGGTTTGTATTTGAAACACCACACTCACACTATACACACACATACACAGACACCCCCCCCCCCACACACACACACATATATATATATATATATATATATATATATATATATATATATATATATATATATATATATATATGTTTAATCAAATGGGAACTCCTAAATATATATATATATATAAGATTAATATGATACAATGTGAACCACTCATGTAACATAATAATTATGCTATTTATTAATTAAATAAAAAGAGTATTTTAGTGATAAAAATACAACTCATATAAGCATTTAAATTTAACTAGTTTTATTTATGCTACAAATAGGAAATTTATAACTTCCATATATAAATAGGAAATCGATAATTCCTCATCAAAGTATTAATTAATCATCAATATATATAATATATATATTGTGGACCTGAGGACATGAAGACAAGTTCAAATGAAAACTCATTTTCAATTGTACACATGAGGACAAATCACAATCATTGATCAATATTTGGAAAACTAATCAATGGTTAAAACTTAATGAAACCAGTTAAGAAGTGATTAGGGACAAATCTGGAAATTTGAATCAGCGTCTACCATCTTTGACTTTTTATTTTCTTTTTTAATTAAAAAACTTTTACCCCCTAAAATTTTAAAATAAATTATCTTAAAAATTACTACTATTTTAATCAAACAAATTACATCAAAAAAACGAGAATTTCGTGCTCTTCGATATGACATCCATCTCGATATAGTTTTTTCTTCATTTTAACCGTTTTTACGTGAAATGCTATGTATGTGTTATATTCAGTATGAATATGTATGCACGTTTTCTGGTGTCCATATTCAGTATGAATAACAAAGAGAAACGTTCATTCACTATTCATGACGAATAACACAGTATTCAAAATGAATAATACAACATTCAGGATGAATAATACACGAATTCCTAATTCATGTATTATTAAACATGAATCGTGTATTATTCACCTTGAATGTTGTATTATTCATCCTGAATGATACATTATTCATGATGAATAATATATGAATGACCCGTGAAGGTGTGAACACATGACGCACTCTCTTTTGTTTTCCGATTCACAACCGAAACTCGGTTTTATTCTTTATGAATATGTATGCACATCTCTAGGTGTCCACATTCAGTATGAATAACAAATATGAACGTTCACACTATTCATGATGAATAATACAATATTCAGGATGAATATATGACATTCAGGATGAATATATGACATTCAGGATGAATATATGACATTCAGGATGAATAATACACGAATTTATGAATCGTGTATTATTCACCCTGAATGATGTATTATTCATACTGAATGATACATTATTCATGAAGAATAATACATGTGTGACCCGTGAAGGTGTAGAGACGTGACACACTCTCTTTTGTTCCTCGGTTCACAATCGAAACTCGATAGGTTCCCGATTCATCTCGATGGGTGTTGGGTTACGGTAATGAAGAACACGATGTCTTAGGACGTTGAAGAAAGTGTTGTAGAAGGTGATGTCGAGTTACGGACTTACGGTGTTGAGATGTTGTACACACTTGAACATACATAAATATTCATAATGAATATAACACATATATGACATTTCGCGTAAAAACGGTTAAAACAACAAAAAACTATATCGAGATGGATGTCATATCGAAGAGCACGTAATTCTCGTTTTTTGATGTAATTTGTTTGATTAAAATATTAGTAATTATTAAGATAATTTATTTTAAACTTTAAGGGGGGTAAAAGTTTTTAATTAAAAAAAAATAAAAAGTCAAACTTGGTAGGCGTGGGTTTAATTTTACCCCTAATCATCTTAATTAATAAATTCAATTAAAAACTCTATTTAATATGAGTCATTGGATCAGTAGAGATGGAAGGGTCAAGATCCATCCTCATGTGCACAATTGAAAATGAGTTTTCATTTGAACTTTCCTCTATATATATAAGAGAATATAGGAGAGAGAAAGAGAGAGAGAGAGAGAGAGAGAGAGTTAAGGTGAAAACTTCTTTCATATTTTTTTTTTATAATTTTTACTTATTTTTAAATCATGTCAACACATTAAATGCTAAAGCTTTTCATTTTCTTTTTAATTTAAATTAGAAACCATTTGTACTTTCATTTGTAAGCTATTTGTTTTCTTAACAATGCTTATAAATCAAAAATACTTTTAATATGGTATATTTTGGGTAAGCTAACAGTACTTTATTTACATTTTTTTGGGTAAGCTAACAATACTTATAACGGATGTTTTTTGCCAAAATTATAAAATTATTGATTTAGTCATTGATTCAAATTAGTTTGTTGGTGATTTTAGTATCACCAGTCATTTTGGTATGATTGTAATTTACGGTTACTGGATAAGTGCTTACCAAATGTTACTTATATCTTATCGAGTGTGCATGACAAGTATTAAGAATCTTACCTGATAAGAATATAGCAATGTCCGAAGACCTTACCTAGTAACTGAGGAAGAACACTGTTGGTGAGCGCTCACAAGGTAAAACACATTTACCAACAATCCATTTGATGACCGAGATAATAAGCTAAACGAGGGTGGTAACCTTTGCCGGTAAACATTTGGTAACAACACCTTACTTGAGACCGATTACATGACAAGGCCAACATAAGTAAGGGGTTGTTTACCAAATTTTCTATTAAGTTTTGTATGGATAAATTTGTCTGTGTGGATAAATTTGTCTGTGTCTGTTGTTTACTTTTTTTTTCCTGAATCTACAATCTGAATGATAGAAAAGACTGATTTACCCTTTAACATGAATTAAACCTTTTAATTCTTGTTTGATAAATCGATGTACAAATACATAAAAAAATCATTGTAGAGATCGATATACAAACACATAAAATCAATAAGAACATCCATAGAAGCAGATGATCGATCAAAACACATAAAAATTGATGTAGAAATCAACAGCAATAGACCCACATGTAAAAACCATAAAAGATCTATGGAAGTGAATCCCAATTTTGAAGAGATCGATCAAACGATTTTGAGTTTTGTTCTTGGTGATGCTGGGCATTCAAACAACTGGTGAAAAAAGATAAACGATTGATGAAAGTGAATCCCAAATTTGAGGATACTTCAAATTGATTTTGAGTTTTGTTTTTGGTGATGCAAGGCGTTCAAACAAGTGACGCAAAACAACAACAAACCCATATGAGTTTTGTTTTTGGTGATGCAACGCGTTCAAACAGATTAGGGTTTCGATTTTGGGGTTTCTTCTTCGTGATGCAGAGGCGTCGAAGTTGAGATGCAGGTTTGATTTCTTCTTAGGGTTTCTTCAAATCAATTTCAAGAAGGAGATGCAGGTTTGATTTCTGGAAGAAGATGCAGGTTTGATTTCTGGAAGAAGATGCAGGTTCGATTTCTTCATGAGGTTTCTTCAAATCGATTTCAGGAAGGAGATGCAGGTTTGATTTCTGGAAGAAGATGCAGGTTCGATTTCTTCTTGGGGTTTCTTCAAATCGATTCCAGGAAGGGGATGCAGGTTCGATTCTGGAAGAAGATGCAGGTTCAATCATGGAAGAAGATGCAAAGATGGTTGCCTCGTTGGGGAGAGAAGGAAGAACCTGCAACCTTTTTTTTCTAGGGAGTCTTTTTTTAATATGAGGGGTAGAGAAGGAAAGTTTGTGGCTGAACGTGGACAAGAGAGCCTTCCAAGCTGTGCGAATAAGCTAGTATATTTTCAATTAAGCCGCAAGTAAACACCTCAATATGGCTGTGTGAATAAGCCGGTTAAGCCATTAAGCCCGTTAAGCCACAAGTAAATAGCCCCTAAGTAAGGAGGTTTATCGTTCACACTCACAAATGTTATAACACATTAGATCACCATAAGATGATGTCAAGTGGTCGCACCCCTAACGGGGTCTAAGGTTGGAAACCTTGGGATGAATTTCCGAAGGTTGCCTTCTTGGATTATTCCTAAAACTCAGTGAAATTTGTCTAGTTATAAATCATATGTTAGGATTTTTGTTTCGATTATCCCAATACGAAATTCATGAGACCCAAATCTAGTAAGGATGAAATATTGTACTTGGACATTGAACAAACACGATCCATGTGATTATCCAGTTTGAATTTGATTAGTAACCATAGATCTAACAAGATTTGGTCTAAGGGATCTCACAAAATACTTGGTTGTCTCTTGAATGAATCATATGGATACTTATTTATGTATGTGAAGGTGATTAAACTCTATGTAAAAATTTGTAAAGGTAACTTAAAGCGATTGTGAAACTGAAGATGAAGGTCCACGTTTCTGGTGACCCGCCAGATAAAAAAACTCATACCAAAAACTCAGATGTATTATAATTGTATCATATTTTTTATATCGTTTCTCTTGGTGGGGGTGGGGGTTAGAGAATTTTGCTACAACTTCCTTAAAACCTTCTACAAAATAGTGAAAGTAAGAAAGAGATGATGTTAAAAGAATAAGTCATAAGGTCAATCTTGTCATTTGATATCTAACTTAAGTTATTGTTACATGTTTGTAATTGTGCGAGGACTATTTCTGTAATTTCATCAAAGCTGAGGACGGCGCTTCAATGGTCTGTTGAAATAAGGGTAGCGGAGCAAATGGAACAAATTGGAGGGCTTAACTGAAAAGGACTAAAGTTCAATTTCCAATTTATATTTAAAGTTATGTGGTCATTGAGTTTGGTATCAGATTAAAATTTTGTATTCTCTCTCTTTTTTATGTTTTCTTTCATCTTCTAGAATTAGGGTTTTTCTTAAGGTTTCTTCTTCAAATCTCTTGAAGAGAAACTTTGAGTGTTGAGTGATTATGTAGTGAGTTTTCTATTGTAAGTATTCATTTGAGTGTTGTGTGATTATGTAGTGAGGTTTTTGTGTAAGTAAGATATGTCTCAAAGTTTATATAAAATTAGGTTTATACTTTTGCACATGGTATCAGAGCTCATGGTGCGGTCATCATCGACGTTCACATCTGGTATGACTCTGATTTCTTATTGACTAACTTTGAGATATTATGTTCTTACACCTCTTTTTGCATATGTTCATATGGATTCTGGCACGATTGCCTTAGTCCTTTGACTCTGGATGTTTTTCTAGTTCTAGTTGTTTTGTTTATCACAAATCTGACGTCTCCTGTTTGTTTTCAAAAAAAATTGGTTGTGTTTAACCATTATTTTTACTATCGTCTATTTTTCATTCTCATCTCAGATCTGTGTAGTTCGCGTCTATTGTGAGTTGCATGTATCTCTACTCTCTAGTCATGATACAGCAACACCAGTTCTCTCATTTTATTAGTGTAGATCTGTTTCTGTGTGTATGTATCTCTACTATTTAGTCCTGATACATCTTCGGTTCTTTTTACGCACTGTATTTCATTTGTAGATCTACCTCTTTTTCTTTTACATGAATCTGAGCTGTGTGGTTGATACATTGTTTGGTTCTTTCAAATATTGTAGAGGTCAATATTTGTCTTGTCTTACCTTCTTCAAACTTGTTTGGTTCTTTCAAATATTGTCTACTCGATTTTTAGGCCTGGTTTGCGTAGATCTTGGTTTCCTGTAACCCTGATCTGCCACTGGTTCCTCTTTGATCATTATCTGTTGCGGATCTGACCTTTCTACGTCTGGTTCATGGTTTTTTTCGTCTAGATCTGTGCATTTTTTGCGACTATCTAGTCTTTGTCCTTTACACCATTTACGGTCACTGCGTTCTTTGAGTAGATGATAAAGAACAAGTCACTGGATCTGGTCTAAGGATTCATCATTGCTTCTGTGACATATGCAGATACTCTATTCTCTGGTATGATGTGTTTTGGTGCGGACTGTTAAATACTGTGGTCTTAGATCTTGCGATCTATCCAGTGTGGTCCCTCTCCTTTTTTTATGTTTGTTTGTTCAGGTTAGTTCATGTGTTTTGTTTTTCTCTGCATTAGATCTGATTCTCAGACTTTGTTTCCGCTGCATCTCATCTTGGATACTCGCTGTAAGTATTTTCTCTCTATCTTGTGTGTATCTCTTCTCATCTCCATTCTTGTTTTGGGGACCACTGTGATTGACTTGACCTACCACCATCGAGTAGGAATCCTATCATTTATCACTTTGGTGTTTTCCCTTGTGTGCATTTATTGCTTTCATCATGACTGGTACAGAAGCTCCAAAAGCGCCAGAACAGCAATCTCTGATTGCTAAACTGGACTTTGGCGATCCTCTCTACCTTCACCCTACTGACACATCTGGTGTGTCCATTTTGAACATGAAGCTGACTAGAACAGAAAATTACAAGGTCTGGTCATGCGCTATGATTTTGGCTTTAGAAACCAAAAATAATTTGGGATTTGTTGATGGTTCTATTCATCGTTCCACTGATGATGATATCCTTGGTAAACAGTGGGATAGGTGTAATTCTGTGGTTTTGTCCTGGATCCTCGGATCTATCTCTGAGGAGTTGTTTCTTAGTCAGGTTTTTTCAAAAATTGCTTCTGAGGTCTGGCATGAACTTAGGGAGACTTATGATAAAATTGATGGTTCAGTAACCTTTAATTTACATCAAAAAATTAATTCTCTCACATAAAATGGATCTTCTGTTTCTTATTATTATCATAACTGAATGCTTTGTGGAAACAGTTTGATGCATTGGTTAAACTCCCTTCCTGTTCGTGTAATGCTTCACATGATTTTTCTAAACATAATCAATTGTTAAAATTGATGCAATTTTTGATGGGGTTGGATGACATTTACATGCAAATAAGAAGTAATATCTTGACTACCGAACCTCGGGGTCTAACTCGCTCATCTTCTGATTCAAAAACTCAAAATACTGCCTTTTTTTAGCAAACCTATTGATACTAAGAAAAAAAATCTGGGAAAACTTCCTTACTTTGTAAGCACTGTGGTGTGACTGGTCACACCATAGAGCGATGCTTCAAACTAATAGGTTTTCCTAAGGATTTCCAATTTACTAAAAGCAAGCCAAATCAGTTTTTCAAAAGTCCCTCTAGTAATGCATGTACCGCTGAAGGAATTGTTAATGGTTCCAGTTCATCTAAGTCTCTAACGGAAGAGCAAATCACCAAACTGTTGTCTCTTCTTGATCAGAAACAGAGTGAGGGCTTATTTGTCAATATGGCAGGTAATGTTTTCGCTAACATGACTCATATTTCAAAATCTAATCAATCTGGATGGATTATTGATTCTGGTGCTAATCAGCACATGACTTCCTCTATTTCTCATGTGGATGGATTATTGATATATCTAATTTGAACTTGAAAGTCACCAAACCTAAAGGCAATGAAGCTAGAATTGACAAAATAGGAAACTATAGAATGAACAATAATGTGGTACTATTCGATGTTCTTGTGATACCTGGCTTTCATGTTAACTTACTGTCTGTTCATAAACTGGCTAGAGATAGTAAGATTTTCGTTGGTTTTGATGAGTTTAAGTGCTATTTGGTTCAGGGTTCTCCTCCAATGAAAATTGTGGGGACTGGTAGTGAACTTGGAGGCCTGTATTTCTTTGATCAGGTTTCTAAGAGTAAGTTACTTAATTCAACCCTTTTGAGTAGTAAATTAAACTCTTCTAATATGTCCATATTCTGCTATGTTTCTAGGCAACTTTGGCATAGTAGATTAGGGCATCCTGCTGATCAGGCTCTTGCTTGTTTAAAAGACCAATTGAAACTAGGAAGTAATTCTGACTCACCTCCATGTGACATATGTCATATGGCTAAACAAACTAGGGACAAATTTAATCTTAGTACCCATTCCACCACTAGTCTAGGTGACTTAATTCATTTAGATTTGTAGGGACCTTATCATGTGCCTAGTAAAGAAGGGTATAAGTATTTTTTTGACCATAGTTGATGATTTCACTAGGTCAGTGTAACACCCTCAATTTTGGAAAGAGCAACTAATTAAAAAAATTCAACACAATAACTAAATACAATAAATCATCTTTACAGTTCATTCCTCAAAATACCTCGGAATTTAAAACATTATAATTCCCATCATAAAACAACTTAAACGTGTGCTACTTAACATAACACAAGTTGCTAGTCCAAACAAATGCGGTATACTTCACTAATCAAGTCACCTCTCGTGCACTCTACTAGCACTCGCCACTTCACAACGTAGCTAGAGCTACCCCAACCTGAGCCCGTTGCACATGCCGACAAATAAAAAGGGTTAGGCTTACGCCTAGTGAGTTCAAGCATTTTACCATGACTATATAAAACATAAATCGGAAGTTAATAATTATAGTTACGATTCAGATAAATCTTTAAACGAAAGATTGCGACAGAGATTATCATTTCCAAAGAGTTTTCCCAAAACGGACATAAATGACTCATTTTCCAACGCATCCAAAATCCATGGGAATCCTTCCCAAAAGTGTAAGCGTTTTCCAAAATGAGTTACGAATCCTAATTCACCCAAATACGTGAATAAAACTAATTTAGGCAAAACCTTCACATACGGTTGACAAAACATACTCAACCCATAAAACACGAAAATCGTCCATTAAATATAACTCTTTATTTAAAACATAATACGAAGCAATACTCACGCAACCGTAAAATGTAATAAAGATCAAATACCATAAACGGGGGAGACCCGTATCCGTTGAAGGTGGAGGCAACACATAAGTATACCACCTATACAACGTTCATCGCACAATTGGGAGTAGAGATTACAAGTTACGTTATGCCTATCTCTGCCCTCCCAACGAAATCGGGAATTACCACATACGTCTGGCCTATTCCACGACTCTGCTCTACGAAGCCAAGTTACACCGTAATTGAGGATACACCTTGACGTCTACCTACTTGGTAACGCCTCAAGGCCCGGCACATCGGGACTACCTCCAAGGTATACATCCCGAAGGCGTGGATCGCTACACAAACCTCCAAGGTAAGTGCCCAAGACTATATCCTCCTAGTGCCTACTGGAAAGTCACGGTCATAAAATATGGATATCGAGGTCCAACCCCGAGATACCCAATCGACCATTACCGACGACTGACTAACATGCCTATGGATCCAATGCAATACAGTCTACTGACAACATGCCTATCACGGAATGACTCACTCACCCAAGCATGTAAAACATCTATACGTGCAATAAATGCAAAACGGTGTAATAAAATCAACCCATCAACAAGACTCCACATCGAGCCATTTAAACCGGACAATTGTCCCCAAGACTTACTCACAGTCAAAACCGAGCAAAGTGCTCCAAGCTTGCTAGACCCATACGTTGGTCAAAAACTCATTTAAACATTGTTTAGGCAAGCAATACCACAAAATCATCATTAACCCCAAAACTCATCACGGGTTAAACAAAAGGGTTTTCCCAAAGGACTTACACCCTTATAATTCTCACAATGACACGTAACACTTACAAGTGCATTTTCTCAAATGGTTTACAAAATCATTTACACATATATGATTAAACCACCAAACAAACCTCATTTTGAGCAATTAATCTTTTAAAGCCAAATTATGGTTTCTAACCATCCAAACATCCAAAATCCCTAAATATGGGTGTTTTACACATTTACGAAGATAACACTTCAAAAAGAGTTAAATCTACCAAATAACCCAACCATATACATTTTCAAGTAAAACACACACATATTTGTAAAATACTCATTTTGGCATGTACAACGTTTTCGCAAAGTAACTTGAACTCACCTTGCTAGATTTATGCTAAATCTAGAGTTTCTCCAACGTAAGCTCCTTTGATAAAGTTTGCATCTTCAAGCCAAAACTTCCAAAACCTAGATTTATGAAATCCCAACCATCAATATCACAATCCAACCGTAAGGAATCATTCCCTAACCATAAAACATCAAAACCCCCAACTTACCAAACCCTAGTTCTTGTAGATGAATAAAACCATATTTCCTTAACCCATCATCACCAAAATCGACCCACAACATCACAAGATAGAAAGAAGATGAAATCAACCATCAAAACAACTATTGGGTAAGGAAAGATTACCTCAACCATTGAAATCTTCCACAAACGAGCTCCTAGTATCCACAAAAGCTCCAAGCTTCCAAGATGACCAACAATGAAGGAAGAGGGTTTGATTTGGTGAAGTAAAGAGGAAGGAGAGGGGACGGGATGGTGTTTTCTTGAGAGAAATCGACTGAGAAAGAGTGAGGAAGATGAAGAGAATCGAGAGTGAGAATGAAATGAGAGGAGAAAGTGGTTAAAATGGTTTTTATCACTTCCAGCTCCCGACCGCGACAATGACACCGCGACAATGACCAGGTCATAGTCGCTGGTCATAGTCGCGACCCGTGTACCAGTTTCTGTCTGATTTGCTCATTTTGTCCCACCATCGCGACAATGCCACCGCGACAATGACATGGTCATTCTCGCGTGTCATAGTCGCTCACCATGCCCCAGTTGCTGTCCGACGACCTTCTTCCATCCCGAAACCGATTTTTCGAGCTCGTGAGATAAGTTGGCTAAAAGGTCGAGCTTGCATGCATGAATTTTCACAAAAACATCCTGACGAATATTACAAGATTTGGGGTGTTACAGTCAGTGTGGGTTTATTTGTTAAAAAATAAAGATGATGTTTTTGACAATATTGTTGCTTTTCACAGTTTGCTTATTACCCAATTTGGCAAACATGTCAAAACTTTCAGAAGCGATAATGGCACTGAGTTTGTCAATCATAAACTAGGTGAGTTTTTTTTAATCAAAAGGAATAATACATCAAACTACTTGTGTTTATACACCCCAACAAAACGGGGTTGTTGAACGCAATCATAGACATCTTTTGAATGTTGCTAGGGCTTTGATGTTTCAAGGAAATATCCCGTTAAATATGTGGAAGGAGTGTATTTTGACTGCTACATATCTAATTAATAGAACTCCTTCCTCTATATTAAACGGAAAATGTCCATATGAAATGGTTTTTGGTTTTGCTCCTGTGCTTTCACATTTACGAAATTTTGGTTGTTTATGTTTTGCTGTTAAACCAAATATGTCTGATAAATTTGCATCACGTTCTGAAAAATGTGTTTTTCTTGGTTACGCAAACTCACAAAAGGGGTATAGAATGTATAGTTTGGACACTAAGCAAATTATTGTATCAAGAGATGTAAAGTTCTATGAAACAATATTTTCTTTTAAAATGGGAGCAACAAATCAAAATCAAAGTCATGGTTCTAGTGACATCAATTCTTTAAATTTTTTTGATAATATTTTTCGAGCTAATGATTTCTCCTCTGAAATTCCCTATGATGATTCAAGGGATAACCCTCAGAATGAAAACTTAACCAACAGTTCTGAAAATGAGAGCAACCGTGATCATTCTGGTAGCCAACCACAATCTGCCAGTTCAAATGTATTGAGTTGTACAAATGGGTTAAATACCCAAGGTGGAACTGCCAGATCTAATAATCCTGGTGGTTCTAATATGGCTGCTAATGATCACTGTGAGGCTGAAGACAGTGATGTTCATTTGAGTTTCCCTCCTAAGGGTGATTTTATTGAACCTACCTCTTCTATTAGAAAATCCAATTGTGTCTCAAATTTACCTAGAAATTTTACGGATTATGTAATAGAAGGTAAGGTCAAATATGGGTTAGAAAAGGTAGTAAGCCAAATAACTTTTTTGAAGCTAGCAAAGGCCAAAACTAGGTCAATGCTATGAATGATGAGATGGAAGCTTTGTATCGTAATAACACTTGGGTTTTAACTGATCTTCCCATAGGTAGAAAACCTATAGGTTGTCGGTGGGTATATAAAATAAAATATAAATCAACATGTGAAATTGAAAGGTACAAAGCTAGGTTAGTAGCTAAGGAGTATTCTCAACGTGAGGGTTTAGATTATGAAGAGACCTTTAGTCCTGTTGTAAAAATGGTCACTGTAAGATGTGTCATTGCTTTAGCAGTTCATAATAACTGGCCATTATGTCAATTAGATGTGAACAATGCTTTCCTTTATGGTGATTTAAATGAAGAGGTCTACATGAGCTTACCTCCTGGGTACTTTTCTGCAAATGATAAGAGAGTGTGTAAACTTGTTAAGTCTTTATATGGTCTTAAACAAGCTCCTAGACAGTGGTATGCGAAATTATCTGCCTGTTTGATTGATCATGGTTTTATTCAAAGTAATAGTGATTACTCTTTATTCACTAAAATCAACAATTCTGTTTATTTGATTCTTCTTATTTACGTGGATGACATTGTTTTAACAGGTTATTCTATTTCTGAAATTAATAATGTAAAAGGTCATTTACAATCAAATTTTAAAATCAAGGATCTTGGTGAATTAAAGTTTTTTCTAGGAATAGAAATATTGAGATCAGATAAAGGTATTTGTATGTCTCAATGCAAGTATTGCCTTGAGTTACTTAGTGATTTTGGCTATTTGGGTTGCAAACCAATTAGTACTCCGATGTATATGAATCTTATTGTAACTGATTCAATAGGTTCAGATTCAAAGGATCCTCCTTTAACTAATTTCACTGAATATCAAAGGTTAGTAGGTAGATTAATTTATCTATTGGCTACGTCCTGATATTTCTTTTGTTGTACACTGTTTAAGTCAATTCACGCACTCTCCAAGACAATCTCATCTTAAATTGGCTTTACTTGTGTTGAGATATCTGAAGTTGTCTCCTGGAAGAGGGGTTAATTTTTCAGCCGCTTCTAGTTTTAGTCTTAGTGCTTTTGTTGATGCGGACTGGGGTAAGTGTCTCTCAACTAGGCGCTCTGTGGCTGGTTATTGTTTATTTTTGGGAGATTGTATGGTCTCTTGGAGAAGCAAGAAGCAGTCTACTATTTCTCGTTCTTCAGCAGAGTCCGAGTATAGGGCCATGGCTTCTGCCTTATGTGAAATTATTTGGGTTCTTAGTATTTTAGCTGACTTGAAATTAGAAAATCTTCTCCCAGTTGATCTAAATTGTGACAATAATTCGGCTATACAAATTGCTAGTAATCCAGTGTTTCACGAAAGAACCAAACACATAGAAATTGATATACATCAAGTTAGAAACAAAGTAACTGCTGGAATGATTAAAACTGTTAAAATACTTTCTTCTAAAAATCCAGCTGATATCTTTACAAATCACTTGGTGTAAATCAACATAACTACTTGTGTTCTAAATTAAAAATGTTAGATCTTTTCCAATGTCATTCAATGGTCTGTTGAAATAAGGGTAGCAGAGCAAATGGAACAAATTGGAGGGCTTAACTGAAAAGGACTAAAGTGCAATTTCCAATTTATATTTAAAGTTATGTGGTCATTGCGTTTGGTATCAGATTAACATTTTGTATTCTGTCTCTCTCTCTCTCTCTTACGTTTTCTTTCATCTTCTAGAATTAGGGTTTTCTTTTAGGGTTTCTTCTTCAAATCTCTTGAAGAGAAACTTGAGTGTTGATTGATTATGTAGTGAGTTTTCTATTATAAGTATTCATTTGAGTGTTGTGTGATTATATAGTGAGGTTTTTGTGTAAGTAAGATTTGTCTCAAAGTTTATATAAAATTAGGTTTATACTTTTTCAAAGATGATGAAAATCTTAAATTTGAATATTTTATAAAAACAATAAGTACTTACGAGAGAAAATTACTTTTTATTCATTCTACCAATAAAATTGTTTGAAATTAAATATTTAAGAAAGAGAAATAATACTTTATGAGTTATATTAAATATTTTAATAATATAATTAATTGTATAATCTTCTAAAATAAAGATTATGTTATAATTTTTTCTTAAGATCATTTTTGAGATTCTATTCAAGATAGGTCTAAGGGTTGGAGTAGAAGTGCATGCAAGTAGTTGACATATGCAATGTCCCATAACTTATGCTCTAAGTAAACCTAATTAGTTTCAACTCTTTACATCATTTATAGCTTACCTAGAATTAGTCTTCATGCAAATTAGTTACAATAACAATAATAATAATTCAAGATGCCTCTTCATCGTACCAAACATGCATTCCCCATACAAATCTTTAACCTTTTCCATTCCAAAAACTCCCTTTTTCACTTGTTTATCTTCTTGATTAGTTTGACAATCGGTTTCGTTGCCGCTTTCTACCTTCACGACTTCTCTTCCGCCATTCAAACCACCGTTTTCTCCGTTTTCACTTCATTATTATCGTCAACATCACCACTTCTATCGTTAACCCTACCACCACCACCACCACCACCATCATCATTACCACATAGCAATACTCTATCCTTGTCACTACCACCAGAACCATTATCACCACCACTGTCGCCACCACCCACCCCACCTCAAGATACTCTATCTTTACAACCAACATCATCATTATCACAACCATTGTCACTGTTGCCGCCACCACCACCACCACCTGATCAAGATAGTACTCTATCTTTACAACCAATATCATCACCATCATCACAACCACTACCACCACCGATGGATGTTTCAGTGAAAGAACAAATACCCATAATGCACAATGGGAGTGATGAAGATTTGGTATCGAGGGTGACGAAAATTTCGATCACGAATACCACTAGTGCCCCTTATAAGGTGGCATTCATGTTCTTGACACCAGGGCCAATGCCACTTTCCCCCTTGTGGGAATTGTTCTTCAAAGGGCATAAAGGTCTTTTCTCCATCTACATCCACCCTCATCCAGATTACAACGACACCTTCCCACAAGATTCCGTCTTCTATGGCACAAGAATTACGAGCCAGGTCAGCATAATTTACAAATTGTGTTTTTCCTTATTCTCTACCAACACACTATACAGTAATTAATGAAAATTTTAAGTTTTAGGAACAACTATTATATATGTTATATGTTTATATAATGAGATTACAAATTTACAACCTAACAATTTTTTTTTTGACAATTAACACTACAAATTAAACAAATGACTTTTACTCACAAAATTCACCTGGGAAAATTTTTGTCGATGATTATCTACAGATCACCCAGAAAATACCAATGGTTCGATAGAATCCGATATTTTTTCAAGAAAATATATACCCAAGGATCACCTAGAGAATCTATGGGTAATCTGTCACTGATTTGCATTACCCATCAAAAGTTTATCCACCAACTTTTATGACGGTTTGACGAATCATCTTTTAGCGACAGATTTTCCAAGGAAAAGTTCGTGGGTAAAAGTGTTTGGTTTAGTAGAGTAAGCAATATTCTAATAAGTCAGAAGAAATAAATTATGTTATTACTCTTTTTATATCCATTTTTGGAAATTATCCTATAATAAAAAAAAGGTAAACGATTACCAGACTCTTCCTCATTTTTTTATTTTTTTGCATTTCTCCTAACCTCCCTCTCCCTCTCCCCCATCTCTCTCTCTCTCTCCCTCTCCCTCTCTCTCCCTCTCTCTCTCTCTATATATATATATATATATGAGTTTAATCATTTGAGAACTCCAAAATTTATGAGATCGTTGAAAACGTTTATCTTTAAGATATCGTTTCATGTGATCTTTTTCTCATCTAAGACTAGCGTTTAATGTATTTACGAACATATATTTGTTTCAGAATGTGTTTGCTTCACATGTATGAAACTTTTTTACGTGTAACTTTTGTTTCACAAACAGACTGTGAAACAAACACATTGTGAAACAATATTTAAATGCTAGTCTTGGAAGAAAAAAGATCATATGAAATAGCATATGTTACACTATTTTTCAAGGTTATGACAATTTCATGGTTTCTCAAAAGAAGACTCTCCATATATACACATGTGTATCAGTGCATCCGTTGTATCATATTGATGAATGCTCGAGTCTCGTGTAATTTTGCAGCCTGTGTACTGGGGTGATATTTCGATGGTAGATGCCGAGAGACGATTGCTAGCTAACGCTCTGCTTGACCCCTTGAATCAAAGATTCGTGCTACTATCCGAGTCGTGCATTCCTTTATTTAACTTCACCACAACTTATAGTTATCTTATTAACTCAAACTTAAGCTACATAAGCTCTTTTGACGACAAAAGGAAATCAGGGCGTGGTCGTTATAATCCACAAATGTCGCCCAACATCACGATCCAAGATTGGCGAAAAGGGTCTCAATGGTTTGAAATCAATCGCGATCTTGCTCTTCGGATTGTTATTGAACAAAAGTATTATAGCATTTTCAAAGAATTTTGCCGTCCACCATGTTACAACGACGAACACTATTTACCAACAATGGTAAACATCTTATACGGGGAAATGAATTCAAACCGCACTGTTACTCACGTCGACTGGTCGATAGTGGGCCCACATCCAAGAAGATACGTGCATAGTGAGATTACAGAGGAGTTGTTGAATTCTATTCGATTTGGATCTACAGAATGTGTTTATAATAATAACACGACACCATTGTGTCTGCTCTTTGCTAGGAAGTTCACACCAGGTACACTGAAGCCGTTATTAACATTTGCTCCTTTGTTGTACGGTTTTAATCCTTAAAACTGCATTGGGAATTTTAATCAATTAATGTCACATCTGCTCTTTTTTGTTGTAAATTTGCTTAGGACTAATCGATGTGAATTAAGACTGATTAAAGTTGCTTATAGTCGATTAGAATTAGTTAATTTGTGTCACTTGGTTGATTGGTGCACTACAGCAAATCGACTCTATTGCGACGACAGAAGTCGTCGCTATTGCTTCAAGTCTCGTCACTGTTGATCTATTGGGACGACCGTCGTAGCTATAGAGTTTTGGACTATAAGTTCAGAGCGGTAGCTCCCTACGGCAACGACATTTTGTTGCAGTAGGCTAAAAATAAAAATAATTCAATTTTTTTCTACTGCAACAACATGTCGTCGCTATATGTTGAAAATTTTAAAAAGTTAATTAAATACCTATAGCTACGACATGTCGTCGTAGTAGATGAAATATTATAAAAATCAATTTTTACCTATTGCGATGACTTGTCGTTGCTAGGTCAAAATTAAAATTTACTTTTTTCCTACAACAACGAAATGTTGTTGCTATAGGTGAAAATTTTTAATTTAAATTTTTTCTTACAGCGACGATATGTCGTTGCTATAGGTGAAAAACTAAAAGTTAATTTTGTTGCTACAATGACGACATGTTGATCCAGTAGATAGGAGTTGGATTTTTATTTTTCACCTATAGCAACGACATGTCGTCGCAGTAGGTAAATATTTTTTTATAAAATATATTTTAATCAAATAATTTGAGAATAATTTTGAAAATCATAATACAATAATTTTAAAAAACGTAATACAATAATTTTGAAAGTCGTAATACAAAATTAATAACATGAAATAAACATTAATGTCGTCTAGGCATAGCTTATGACACCCTTCCCAAAAAATAAACATTAATGTCTCAAACAAATTAATACACAAATATCTAATCGTCGACGAGTCGCTCTCTGTGTCCTCATCCTCATCCTGTTGTAAGTGGCTGCTGCGGTGCGTGTTGGAACTGATGCCGGAATATGTGACAGCTAGAAAATAACCAATACAATTGTTGGAACCAATTACTGTGACTAATCTGGTCCAAGACAATTTTGGGGATAACAAATTACAGCTAGAAAATAACCAATTATCCAAATTGAACTGTGCATAATAATCCTCATATCCAATTAATCCAATAAACAGGACTAAAGCAGAAACCATGTTCCAAGAATGTAAAGCATGTTCCAATAATTCAAATCCAATAAAAAATATCTTAAATTTTGTTTTTGTGGTATCTAATTGTTAGAATTGGAGAGTCGATTGATAGAGAGACACACGAGATGGCTGAATTACGGCCGGCTTGCATATATTGAGAGAGTGTTTACAAGTGAAGTGTCTAACCTAATAATGAAACCTTAAGAGACTATTTATACAGAGAGAAGTTACACATAATTACAGAAAAGACCTTGAACTATACACATTGACATTTATACTCTAACATCCTCCCTCAAACTCAAGTAGGGGAAGAATGAGACAAATTGAGTTTGGAAACAAGTGCCCGAAAGCGCCCTGGAAGATGAGCTTTGGTGAAGATATTTGCAGTCTGATCAATGGTTGAGATGGAAAAAAGTTTAACCGTCTTGCGAAGAACATGTTGACGAGTGAAATGACAGTCAATATCAATGTGCTTTGTGCGCTCATGAAAAACATCATTGTGAGCAATCTGAATAGCACTAGTGTTGTCACACCATAATGGTGTTGGGGAAAATTGATGAGCACCCATATCAGATAGTAGCCATACGAGTTCCTGAGTAGTGTCAGCTAAGGCTCTATATTCCGCTTCAGTGCTGGACCGAGCTGTCAGCGATTGTTTCTTGCTGCGCCAGGAGATAAGAGAGTTACCAAGGAAGAAACAATAGCCTGTGGTGGAACGGCGGTCGGTTATGTCACCATCCCAGTCTGCATCTGAGAAGGCACGAAGCTGTAAGGATGAAGTGGATGAGAAATGAAGTCCATAAAACATCGTCCCTTTGAGATACTGAAGTATACGAAGAACAACGGCATAGTGGTCTGAGCACGGGGCAACCATGAATTGGCTAACTATATGAACTGCATAGGCTAGGTCTGGTCTAGTGACAGTCAGGTAGACCAGAGATCCAACTAGTTGACGATACCGTGTAGGGTCTTTCAGCGTGGTTCCGGCATTCGGAGCAAGGTGCAGATTTTGCTCAATGGGTGTAGATGCAACTTTGTTGTCCGTGAGCCCAGCCTTGGACAGCAGATCTGAGATGTATTTGGCTTGACAGAGATAGATGCCAGAAGAGTCTGACAGAACTTCAAGGCCAAGAAAGTAGTGTAGTTTGCCAAGATCTTTCATCTCAAAACAAGAGCTGAGAGACTTTTTGAGATGGATGATACCTGAAGAATCACTGCCGGTAATGATCATATCATCAACGTACAACAGAAGTAAGATAGTACCTGCAGCAGTAGTGCGAGTAAACAAGCCAGAATCATAATTACTCGGAGAGAACCCCAAAGAGATGACAGTATTGCTGAATTTTTCAAACCAAGCACGAGGAGCTTGTTTGAGGCCATAGAGGGCTTTTCGAAGTCGACAGACATTACCCTGACGGGAGGTCACACCTGGAGGGAGTCTCATGTAGACTTCCTCTTCGAGATCGCCATTGAGAAAGGCATTCTTGACATCCATCTGATAGAGTGGCCATTTCTTGGTGGCAGCGATGGCTAGAAGACTACGGACCGAGGTGACCCGAGCCACGGGAGCAAAGGTTTCCTCGTAGTCAATGCCATATTCTTGATTGAAGCCTTTTGCCACAAGACGTGCTTTGTAACGGTCAATAGATCCATCAGATTTGGTTTTGATTTTGAAGACCCATTTGCAACCAATGGGTGACTTGCCCGATGGAAGAGGAACAAATTCCCATGTATTGGCTTTGTCAAGAGCCTGAAGTTCCTCAGTCATAGCTTGCTGCCAGACAGGGTTAGAAGCGGCTTCCTTATAGGAAGTAGGTTCATGGGTGGACAACAAAGTGGCATAACAATGATAATCACGAAGGTGAGTAGGAACTTGTCTTACCCGATCGGAGCGTCTTACTTCATCTTGTGGTTGAGAGGAGCTAGGATCCAGAGACTCAGTAGATGGCTCAGAAGTAGTCCTTAGAGTTGGTGCAGATGATTGATCATGGTCAGCTGGCATAGATGGAACAGATGACTGCTCAGATGAGACAGATGGAGGTTCAGATGATGCGGAAGATGGTGGACCAGATGATGAGGAGAGTATGGGATCTAATTGGAGTAAATCCATTGAGATAGATGTGTCTGTGAAGAAGGAAGTAGACGGAGTGATTGTGTCCTGAAATTTTGACACCTTAGAGAAGGGAAGATGTTCCCAGAAGGTGACATGACGGGATATACGAAGTCTCTTAGAGACTGGATCCCAACAACGATAGCCTTTATGTTCAATACCATAGCCAAGGAAGCAGCACAGACGAGAACGAGGTTCAAGTTTGGTGTGTTCATGAGGTTGTAGCTGAACAAAGCAGGTACAACCCCACACTTTGAGTAGTTCATAGGGAGGAGAGACTCCATAGAGTATTTCATACGGAGACTTTTGATTGAGAATAGGAGTCGGGTGTCGGTTGATGATGTAGACAGCCGTGAAGGCTGCTTCACCCCAAAAACGTTATGGGCACTTGGCTGATATTAAAAGAGTATGGACAGTGTCGAGGATGTGCCGGTGTTTTCGTTCGGCACGACCATTTTGTGGAGAGGTGTCGGGACAAGAGTACTGAGAAAGAGTGCCCTGAGATTGGAGAAAAGATAGAAGAGACGATTCTTTGTATTCCATAGCATTATCTGCTCGAAGAACCTTTATAGGTTTTGAAAATTGGGTTAGAATCATTCGAGCAAAGGTGATATAAAGTTTAGGTAATTATGAGCGGTTTTTCATGAGATAAATCCATGTAAATCATGTGTGATCATCGATAAAGATTACAAAATATCGAGCACCTCCCATAGATGGGTGTGGTGATGGTCCCCATACATCAGGATGAATAAGATCAAAAGCAGAAGCAGATTTAAAATCGTTAGTTTGAAAAGGTAAAGCATGATGTTTGCCAAGTTGACAAGATAGACAGGAAACATTTTCAGAGGAAGTGTTTCCTAACAGCCCTAAACTAGCTAAAACTTTTATTCTTGCTAAGGATAAATGGCCTAAGCGCGCATGCCATAGTTCAAAAGAAGGAGTACTGGAGACTGAAGCAGCAAAATTTGATGAAGGGAAACGAAGGCGTAGATAGACCACTTCAACCATCCGACCAACTTTACGGCCTACTCCAAGGATCTGCTTGGTCTTTGGATCCTGCACAACACAGCCAGAAGAGTGCAATATGACGATTAGACCGGCTTCCATAAGTTGAGTGATTGAAATCAGATTCACAGATAAGTTAGGTATATGTAGCATATCAGGTATTTGAATATCGGGGGTAGATACCGTCCCACTGAAGGATACCGGTAAACGAGTAGCATCAGCAGTACGAACTGATGAAAACATGCTGGAAGTTTGTTTAGAGACAAACCCATCAGCCTTATGTGTCATGTGATTACAACATCCAGAGTCAAATAGCCAAGGGTTACCTGATGTAGTGACATTTCATTGAGAATTCATACCCATAGAACCTTCCATGATTTGCTCCATGAGCTCTTGATTTCGGCGCATGAGTTCCATGAGGTCAGGTGTAGAGTGGTTGTTGTGTTGTGCCATAGGTGTTGGTGAAGGGGAGTCCTGAGTGATGGAGCCAGCAATTGGTTGAGGCCTGGACTGTTGCCTTTGATTACCAGAGTTCTTTGGATATGGGCATTTGGAGCAGTCAGACGCATAGTGACGTGGCTGTGTGATCCCACGCCAACGACATTTTCTAGTTGGGCAGTTGAGGAGAAGATGGGAAGTAGAGTGACAAAAGGTACATTCACTTTTGTTCCCCTTGCCCGCAGATTTTGACTGGTCATGGTTGCCCCATTTACCTTTTGGTTTCCCTGAGCTGGGAGTGTAGAGCACAGTGTCTGATGGTAGTGGAAACCGCTGTTGAAGACGAGTTTCTTCACTTAGCAGTTCAGTGATGGCTTGTTCAAGGGTAGGCAAGGGATGTCGATGTAGAAGCGAGGCTCGAACGACTTCAAAGCGATCAGTGAGACCCATGAGGATAGTAATCAGATGCAATTGGCTGAAGTAAGCAGTAAACTTCCGAGCAGTTTCATCAAAAACTTGAGGTGCACCCAGGCTCAGATGATCTCTAAGAGCTTGCATCTCAGAGATGTAGGAGTTGACAGACTGATCAGGCAGTTGCCTTTTGTTCTGGAAGGTAGTCCACAGCTGATATTGATGAGATAAGCCTGTAGAAGTGTACATGTTTGCAAGGAAATCCCATAGTCCTTTTGCTGTGGTATAGCCGATGAATTGCTGATTGATCTCAGTAGTGGTAGAAGCGTTTATGAAGCCGAGGATGCGAGCATTGGCGATATCCCAATCATTCATACGTTTTGCGAAGTCAGTTGCACTTTCTCCTTCCTTTTGAACAGGAGCGGTAGATATACCAGTGACATAGGTATAAAGTCCATGAGACTTAAGGAGAATGGACATGTGGTGTTGCCACAGGACATAGTTGTTCCCATTGAGAACAACTGAGATGGGATTGGAGTGACCGGAATTGAGAGCCATTCGAAAAGGTTTAGTTGAATCGAGTTTTCAAAACAGGTCGGTTTTGGAGCTGAAGTCGCAATGGTCAGTTGCGATATGGAGGCAAGTCGCAATGGTCAGCTGCGATATGGAGTTGAAGTCGCAATGGTCAGTTGCGATATGAGGCTGAAGTCGCAAGTGAAGGTTGCGATATGGAGCTGAAGTCGCAATGGTCAGTTGCGCTATGAGGCTGAAGTCGCAATTAAGGTGAAGTCGCAAGTGAAGGTTGCGATATGGAGCTGAAGTCGCAATGGTCAGTTGCGATTTGGAGCTGAAGTCGCAATGGTCAGTTTCGATTTGGAGCTGAAGTCGCAATGGAAGGTTGCGACAATGATGAGTGTGTGAGTTGCGACAATTATGAGTGTGTGAGTTGCGACAAATATGAATTTATGATGTTCTTGAGTCGGATTTTCAAAACAGATCGGTTTAGGATGAAATTTGGTACGAAGGTTCGTGATGATATTATGAACAACTTTAAAACTTGGAATTTCGTCAAAAAAACAACAGAAAGTGGATTTTCGAGGCAAAAACGACTGCAGCAAAATAAGGGAAATAAAATCGAGAATGCAGATCTGAAAGATGGTTGAGGATGCTTATCTAGAGCTCTGATACCATGTTAGAATTGGAGAGTCGATTGATAGAGAGACACACGAGATGGCTGAATTACGGCCGGCTTGCATATATTGAGAGAGTGTTTACAAGTGAAGTGTCTAACCTAATAATGAAACCCTAAGAGACTATTTATACAGAGAGAAGTTACACATAATTACAGAAAAGACCCTAAACTATACACATTGACATTTATACTCTAACACTAATTATTGTGGTTCTACTGGTTTGTAGAGTCCTTACTTCCATTTTTGGCCATTTTAGTCTATCAGATCAGCTAATTGTTTTTAACATCATATTAATTAGTCTTAGGGACCGTTTAACAAACACTTATCAGGGTAAGTCATTTCCAAGTCACATTACCTTACCGGAAATAGGAAAGTAGGCTAGTCATAAATGAGAGAAAATTGGCCAGTGTATACATAGGGGTATAGAAACTATAATAATACAATATAGAACATACTGTTGTCGCATAAATTTTAGAGCTAAAAGGCTAAAAAGAATCTATGCCAATTTTAATTGAGTTAGTTTCCAAAATCAAAACTAAATTAATAAACATTGTTATACTGAAGGGGTATACAATTTATGAGAATAGCCACAAACACAGAAATAAAATTTCATTCTTCTTGGGGAGATAAGTTGAGGCTGGAAAATGCAAATATCAAAGAACCAGTGATGAGAATATTGCAGTCATGCTACATAAACATCTAATAAACCTTCAAATAGGTGTTAGAAACCAAAGGACTTGCAGTAATGTACCTTCAATTCGATGATTCTGATAAAAGTTGTCAAGCCGATAATAGACATAAATAGGTTGTTTCATATGCTTTGGCACCTAAATTACATTTATAGAGATTATGTTACCACAAAGGAGGAAGTAAATGAGATTTGAAGAAAGTGATGAAACGAGGGTGGGTCTTACAGTGAGGGTTCTATCGCAGGTTTTACCCTCAATGGATTGTATGTATCGGACCATGTCCCTTCTTGCCCTAAAAGGACAAAAATGAAGAGGAAAGTTTATACCACTCCGCTGCTTCATAAGTCATAACTTACCAGACCCAGATACTGAATATTCGGCTCACGCACAGCTATAAATTTCCTCATCTCTTTCTCAGAGTCAAGATGCATGACCTGTCAGTGGATGGTTGAAACAACATTAAGCATAAACCAATGAATTCCAATACCAAATATAAGACTTCTAGCATAAGCTTCTTCTTTTTTGGCTGCTTGCAGGCAGATTTGCTCCATAAAAGGGTAAACCATCCTAGGAATATAGATACATAACAAATATAATTTGAATCTTGAAAAATTACAGGGCTTGATCTTCAGCAAGACTTTGGGCCATCAAGCAGTTGAACTTCATTCAAGTTTTAAGGGCCGAGATGTGGAATATGAACTTACAAGTGCAAGAGCTTCGAATAATACAACATGAGAAACATTGTTCTTATTTACATCTTTCACCACATCTGTTCCCATGAGTATTCGTTGTAGAACCTAAACACCACAGAAAAAGCTTTATCAGTGTCATCTAATCTAGCACTTGACCTGGAGAGAGAATATTCCGTACTAAAATAATATACCTCAAACAATGCTCTTCTTGTGTTTGGATCTTCAACAGTTGGGAAATACTGGAGGGCCCTCATTGTTTTGACTTGGACAATCCAAATGAGCATCAAAATAGATACAAATCTTGACCACGATTGATCTCTTACTAAAGCCATGGAGAAGGAATACCACAATATGTGTATTCTTGAGGAACGTCCTGATTTCTAGCAAGCCTTTCCAAAACTTTAACACACTTTGAAAGACAACTCCAATATGCTTCATGGTTGTTGGACACTAAAGCGACAAAAAAACTCATTGATGATGTCAAAACACCAATATCACGTTCATCTAATAGTTGCGCCAGTCGCCACAGACCAATGCTTCAACTGCCAATAAAGGATCTACCAAACTCTGGAACATAAAGGAAAATATCAACAACCTTGGCAAAATAGATAAGGTAGTCACGATCATTTTATTTTAGTTACTTGTGTGCCTCGACAAAATGATTCTGAGTCACATGAATTCTCACAACCATATCCATTTACATCATTCCCATCCAATTTTCTATTCAAGTATCAATTAAAATATAACTTGTCAATTAGGGACGACTAGACCAGAAGGAGAATAATGTGACGGAGAGGATGTAAAATTATAAATGAAAATGTGAAGGGTACCTGGAGAATCATACTAGAGGCCACAATCCGAAAAGAATCGTCACATTTGGTCAACTAGTCATTTCAACAAGCAAATAGAATCGTATTAATAAAAAACACTCTTATAAATGAGTTATATGATAACAATTAACAACATATTATTGAATATCCAACTCAATTACAATACACAATAGTACGAGTGTTGGATTTTAGAGTTCAGGAACAGAAACATCACGTCATCGGCCATGGAAAGAAGAAGAGTAAACAAATAATCACAATCTAGCAAGTTCAATTGCTTACCTCCATGAAAGATCTGAGCTGCTGAAAGAATTACTTCATCTGAGCAAGTTTGAGCTCACCATCTTTTGCCAGGGTTTGCAAAATTCAACGCGTGAAACAAAAGGGAACAAGAATTGTCTGAATATATGGAGGTAGAGATGGGATACCAGATTCGTTCACATTGAAGAATTTTGATTGCAATGAATTCCAAGAGTAATTTGACAAATCAATTCGACGAGGAAATCGGTGATATGTGAAGAAATTTGCTGCAAGCGAATGTATCAACGATGACGTCAACGAATTGGGTTTAGGGTTCGCCGAGTCGTAACAGAGGAGAATATAAATAAAATTTAATTTATATCAAGGTTCTAAATGGCGTGAGGCGTGGCGTGGCGGTGAGGCCAAACTTCAAGCCTTAGGAGCCATGGCGAAGCCATGGCCTTTTCAAGGCGTGACTTATGGCGTCAAACTTCTAATTCATATATAATATTTTATATGAAAAACAAATGTTTTGTAGTGTTAATCAATGATTCAATAGTAATAATCAAGTTAAATTAGGTTATATATTAAAAAACTTGCAATAAGACATCAAAAACGTAAAGAAAAAATAAAAAATCTCATTACGAAAACTGCGCATTAGGCCATGGCGTGCCATGTAACGACCCAGACCTTTTCGAAGAGTTTTGCGGTTGGTGTGGAGTTTTAAATAAAAGTAGAAGTTGAGGGGCCAATTGATAAATAAGAGAGGGAGTATAAAAGGGCACAAAACCCTAGACAACCTTTCCATTTCCTGATTTCTTTGTGTTGTCGGCTGAAATTTTGGAGAGAAAAAGAATACTAGAGTTTGAGGGTTTTGGTGCATTTGAAGAGAAGAATCATCAAGTCTTGGAATCAGAAGAAGGAACTGGATTGGAATTCGTTTCTTGTAGTAATCTAACAGGTAACCCTTAATCCATAACTCCATCTAAGATTCGTCTGGTGATTTGTGGTTTTGAGAGTTTTCTTGCAAAAAGTTGTTTAAGACCATTAAGGGAGATTTAAGCATCTTTGGGTTGTGTTTAGGCAGTAAAACTTTGTGGGATTTGATTTTGGGCTTGTATGTAGTTAATCGTCGCATTATCTTACTGTTTAATGGGTGTTTGGCATGATTTCGAGCATTAAACTCGAACAGCGCCTCGTCCGGAAACCTTATTGTGAAGCAGGTGTCCGGAAGTTGTCCGGTAGCTTCTTGTCGCAGGTTACCGGGTATAGTGTCCGGAAAGGTTAAGTGTCCGGAATGTAGAGGTATCCGGAAAGTGGTATTATCCGGAAAGTGGTGTTATCCGGAAAGCAGAGGTGTCCGGACATTGTGGTGTCCGGTAAGTAGAAATGTCCGGTAAAGTCTTGTATCCGGTAAGTTCGGTACCCGGAAAGGGGTATCGTCCGGAGAGTAGAAGTTACCCGGAAAAAGGGGTGTTGTCCGGATTAGTGTGAGTGTCCGGATTCTTTGGGCGTCCGGAAAATCAGGGTTGTTCGGAGAGTTGTTATTATCCGGATACTTTTGCTGAGTAGTTTGTATTATGTCCTTTTATTCAGGAAAGTCGATTGGAAGTTGGGAACCGATTAGAAACGAGAAGTAAGAGCATCAGGTGAGTTTTCTAAACTAAAATGTGTGGCTTTTAAAGTGTTTTCAAAATGTGTTATGAATGTTGAGAATTGCCATGCTTTATTATTATGCTTTAATTGCATGAAAGTTGTTTAAAGTTTTATGTAGAATGTATGCATACATCAAGGAGACGTAAACTGGCAAAGACGGGAGAGTAGTTCCGCCAGCTCTCGTGCGGGAAGGGAGGTCCCTATATGCCAGGAGCGAGGCTCCGCAAGGCAGCATGAGGCTGACTCGTTGTCACCTTCGGGTGGCTTCAGGGTGTCAGATTACGAGGAGGCGGACTTTAGTCCGTATATGATTTTGACGTGTTGAGTATGAGCGTTTTATGCTGAAAAGATAAACTGTTTTAAATGCTTGATAACTGTTAGGAGGGACTCACTAGACCTCATGGTCTAACCCTCGCATTTTCAAAATTAAAACCTTTTCAGGTAAGCAGGTTTCCAGGAGCTCGGGCAAATAGGCTGAGCTTAGCGTGAAGAGTCAAGAAGTGTAGGGACACTCTAGCATTTAGTTTTTCTCAGTTGTGTAGGTTGTTTCCGCAAACCTTTTTAGTATTTGTAATGAAATTTTGAGACCGTGATTTTGGGATGTTATGAATTTGACGTTTTGCATGATATTTTTGGTTGGGTCTTTACAGTTGGTATCAGAGCCATAGTTTAAGGGATTTAGGTGACCGGACGGGCCTAAACTTAAACTTGGGAGTAGAAATCACAACTGAGAATCAGGAAAATGCGTTAGGAGGTCACTATTATAGAGATAGGACTGATAGGGTACTGAGGACTGTCATGTAAGGTAAGTTTGAAATTTCACCTGGCCAGTGTAATTGCGAACTTACAGGTACATGTATGTGCTTAACCTGCCTTATTATTCCGAAGTGGTAGTAAGAAACTAGTGTTTATGTCGTGTGCCAGTATTTTAGAATGTCAGCAAGATCCCTGAGGGGTAGACTGAGACCTTTGTTGGGGAAGTTTCTTGAGAAGTCATGAATGATGTGATGTATGTATACATCATGGAGACGGATTATTGTTTGGAATGTTATGAGCCGTCTAGAGGTAGACCTTCGTGGTTCGAAGAGGATGAGTGATTACTTTTGAGTAAGTCTTCTGGATCAGGAGAGTCTCGATTCTAGGAATCGTGGGATAGATCTGTTCGGATAGTAAGGCGGGACAGTGTCGAGATCTTGAAGGTGTCAATCCAAGAGCGAGCAGGGGATTAGAGTCCTGACTCTTTAGTCGCGTTGTTCAGTGGCAGGATCATTGAAGAGAGATTTCTGTAGAATACTGAAAGCGTGTAGAAGTATAATATGAGATAAATTGGTCAAGATGAAAGTAATATGAAAAAGTTGAGTAAGTGGACCGTTGAACGTATGTATAGCAAGTTGTTGCAAGACCGAGGGGGCGACCGCTGGTCGAAAGTAGAGTGTCAATGATAAGTTGCGTGAGTAAAGAGATTGACCTTGTTTGAGTGAGTAGCCTTCAATTTCAAGTAGAGTTTCATGCATTAAGATCGTATATGTGCATATGAGATTTTTCATAAGTAAAGTAAATGTGTAAATATCAAATTTGATCGGATATGAGTCGGCGTGTGCAAGCGTATGTTTAAAGAAAAATGCAAATCCATTTACCTCGCACAATGAAGTCTTGAGGACTATGATTTACAAAATATTCCACTCTTTTCATTATAAGTTAAATTGTTGCAAAAGTCAAGAAGACGTTTGAATGCAAAACTTTTATGACCAAGATAAGTATTGACATGTTGAAGTTATATAAGTAAATGTGAGAACCGACTGGTTTACTTCGTGTCGGTATGTCCTTTCAAAATTTTGTCGTATGAAAAGATTTTCATCCAATATTTATTTCTGTCGTAACAATATATTTTGGTTGAGTAAGATTAAGTTTTACGAAAAGTTGCATGCAAACGATTCTCGAGATCGTAGTGCAGGGTATTGAAGGGGTCGTGTGTACCCAAGTTGTTTCCAAGTGTTGTTTCTTTAAAATAATCAAAAGTGTGATGATTTATTTATCGCGTTGTCATGCATGAAGGCTATAAACTCACTAGGTCGTAGAGTACTACATTTTAAGCTAAGGAAGAACTTTTAGAGTGGAGAGGTGTTAGACAGATCAGGGGAGAATGTTCGTAGTTTTGGTACTTATGTTCAAGAGGAGAGATGAGCAGTGGAGGAGTCAGAAGTGGACTTTAGTGTCGGTTGTATGAGGGTCTGTACCCTCGTGCGGTGACTGGAAATGCAGTTGCCGAGGGACGGTTGTGTTCAGGGGAAGGACTAGAAGTCAGCAAGGTATTGGTATTAGCAACTCGTTATGAGTAGTGTGGTGAAGTAGAGATGAAATATCCGCGACGTTGAATAAGAGTTTTAAAGTGATCTTGTAATATTAACGTTTCACGAGTGAGTTTGAAATGAGGACGACGGGATGTGAATTTGATTATGATATGTTGGGAGGATTAGGTTCAGTAAGGGACCCTTGTTGAAGATTAGGTTAAGGAAATATCAACAGGTCAACTATTGACGTTAAAGTCGGCAGTTGAGTAAGGTGTATGAGACCGAAGACTTGAATCAGAAGGTTGAAAGTTGAAGGACCACTTTGTAGGGGTGTTAAGATAATGAAAGACTGCTGTTTTAGATAAGCGTTTTACCTACGAGATGGATGGTTCGTAAAGAATAAAGTAATTAGCACAAACGAAGTGGGGGTATAGATTATGTCGATCTGTGAGGGAGTGCGCCTTGTCTATATATTGGTTTGGGATCGCAAGAGCTAGCAGGAAACGAGTATGTTAGAGTTATTCAGAAATTCGTGTGTTGTGGTTCAACTAGAGCTGGGAGAGAGGCAATGTAGCGAGATAGACTCGGTTAGTTATGAATGAGGTCTTGAAGATAAGTTTGAGTTGTGTAAGATTGGCCATGAGAGTCTTGGTCTGCAGTGTGATGTTTTGAGTGAGTAATGTACAGTTATATAGTGGCAATAATTGCCAAGTCGAATGTGCCAGCTAGCGTCATAGCGATGAGAGATTAGAGAAAGAGGAAACTTCAGATAGAAGCCTGTTGGAGGTTTCGGTTGGGGTGTTCGTGTTGTTAACTAGGTTGTTGGAGCACGTAGGGTGTGAGTTGACGTCGTGATATGATTATGTTCGGGATAGCATCACGTAGTGGTGTTGGGTAGTTACCCAAAGGAGAAACCAAGTGTTTTTAGTTGTAAGAGTCGCTAAGTAAGTATATTTTGGAATCATTGGAAGTTTAAAGAAGATGATGGATGTATTAGTCAAAATGTGGTGAAATAGATGTGAAAACCTTAAAGAATGTGAGTTGTTGCTTATGTGTGAAAAATTAAAAGTTGGAGTTTAAAGAATGTATAGTGACGTCGAACTCTGGTGTCAGTTCGAGGTGATTCGGTCGGAAGCCTAAAGTTAGAATGTTAGTGCAACCGTTTGGTTACGTATAGTGATGAGAAAGCTTTTGCAGCTTGGGAATTGTCGGATGAGGGGGACGAGAAATGATAGTGGATAATGCTCCACGCTAAGGGGGGGATGTGAAGACAGTATGTCGGATTAAGTAAGTAAATCGGAAGTAGTAAACTTGACAGTAATGCCGATGGGTGTAGTGTTGTGTAGGCTGTCCTTGGTAAGTGTGCGAACTTTTGGAAAGAGTATTGAGGGAGGAAATTGTGTATGTTTTTGTGCAGGAAAGAAGTGGGTAAGACGACTGAATAAGTTAAGTTAGTGGCTTTGTGACAGACGTTCAAGCGAACAGGTCGTTCAGTGTAAGCTATTGAGAACTGTAGGGTGTGATCGTGGTTACCCCTCCTAGATGAGTAGGAGTAACCGAAGTTATGTTATATGGCTGGACGCACGTGGCAAGCAGTGAGAAATTGATGAGCCTTCAGGATAAGTTCAATTCGGATAGGTGAGTACTCAAATGAGGAAGTATAGAGGTTTCCTACTATTAGACACGTTAAGTGTGAAATGATGAAGTTGTGAGAACGTACGAATTAGTTGACGTGTTGTAACCAATGTGATTCGGGAAGGGGTTATGATCTGCTTAGACGTATGTCGGTTGGAAAAAGTAATCTAGAAATTTCAGGTATACCAAGGAGAGGCTCATGGGTGTGAGCTTGTCGGGATGTACAAGGTTGGCCTGGTGCCGAGTTGTCAGTGAGCGAGTTTTCTTGGTAGAAGATTCTCGTTGTCGTGGCGGGAATTTCTGCCAAGTCCTTTTTCTTAAGGAAGTGTAATTGTATAAGAGACCTTAATTAGACGTGTTTAAAACTGTGAGTCCTGATGTGGGGACGGAGGCGCGGTTGGCCTTGGTTTTATCAGGTAGTTTTAAGCGAGGATAGTGATCGAATGGGGTACAAGTAAATAGTGCAAGATGGCACGTTTTAGCAAGTGATGACTCTCCGAGGGCGGTTTCATGTATGAAGTGCGGTTATGTTTCCCATCTGAACGATTTGGGGCAACCAAGTAGAACTGAGTGGTTGAATTGAGAACATAAGACTGGGGAACCTCGAGAATTGAGAGATAGGTAAAGTGGACTACGTCTGTGGATCCGTCGGAGTTATGAAAGTTGAATAGATAGTGCGCGATCTTGAGGTACTAGATGAAATTTTGGGGGAATTCGTGGTGTGATGTGCGCCTCTGTTATGAGGAACAGATAAGGGAAGCTGTAGTAATGTCGACCTTGCGAGAATTACAGGCAATAAGAAGTTGACTTATGTCTTTAGTGAGTAAGTTAGAGCAGCGACATATAAGTTAGACTTGCCAGAAGAAATAAGAGGAGTGCATCAAACTTTTCTTGTGTCAAATCTGAAGAGATGTTTGGCTGAGACCGATGTAGCCATTCCATTTGAAAATGTTAGCATCGATGAGAGACTGTCGTACGAAGAAGAACCAATAGAGAAATTCGGCCAGTAAAAGTTCAGTGTAGGTATCATAAGGGGACGAGAGGCAGCGTGGGAGGTAGAATCCGATACGAAGTCTAGGTACCCTCTCCTTTTCGAAAATGGAATTCCGGGGACGAAATTCTTTTGAGGGGGGAGTGTTGTAACGACCCAGACCTTTTCGAAGAGTTTTGCGGTTGGTGTGGAGTTTTAAATAAAAGTAGAAGTTAAGGGGCCAATTGATAAATAAGAGAGGGAGTATAAAAGGGCACAAAACCCTAGACAACCTTTCCATTTCCTGATTTCTTTGTGTTGTCGGCTGAAATTTTGGAGAGAAAAAGAATACTAGAGTTTGAGGGTTTTGGTGCATTTGAAGAGAATAATCATCAAGTCTTGGAATCAAAAGAAAGAACTAGATTGGAATTCGTTTCTTGTAGTAATCTAGCAGGTAACCCTTAATCCATAACTCCATCTAAGATTCGTCTGGTGATTTGTGGTTTTGAGAGTTTTCTTGCAAAAAGTTGTTTAAGACCATTAAGGGAGATTTAAGCATCTTTGGGTTGTGTTTAGGCAGTAAAACTTTGTGGGATTTGATTTTGGGCTTGTATGAAGTTAATCGTCGCATTATCTTACTGTTTAATGGGTGTTTGGCATGATTTCGAGCATTAAACTCGAACAACGCCACGTCTGGAAACCTTCTTGCGAAGCAGGTGTCCGGAAGTTGTCCGGGTAGCTTCTTGTCGCAGGTTACCGGGTATAGTGTCCGGAAAGGTTAAGTGTCCGGAATGTAGAGTTATCCGGAAAGTGGTATTATCCGGAAAGTGGTGTTATCCGGAAAGCAGAGGTGTCCGGACATTGTGGTGTCCGGTAAGTAGAAATGTCCGGTAAAGTCTTGTATCCGGTAAGTTCGGTACCCGGAAAGGGGTATCGTCCGGAGAGTAGAAGTTACCCGGAAAAAGGGGTGTTGTCCGGATTAGTGTGAGTGTCCGGATTCTTTGGGCGTCCGGAAAATCATGGTTGTCCGGAGAGTTGTTATTATCCGGATACTTTTGCTGAGTAGTTTGTATTATGTCCTTTTATTCAGGAAAGTCGATTGGAAGTTGGGAACCGATTAGAAACGAGAAGTAAGAGCATCAGGTGAGTTTTCTAAACTAAAATGTGTGGCTTTTAAAGTGTTTTCAAAATGTGTTATGAATGTTGAGAATTGCCATGCTTTATTATTATGCTTTAATTGCATGAAAGTTGTTTAAAGTTTTATGTAGAGTGTATGCATACATCAAGGAGACGTAAACTGGCAAAGACGGGAGAGTAGTTCCGCCAGCTCTCGTGCGGGAAGGGAGGTCCCTATATGCCAGGAGCGAGGCTCCGCAAGGCAGCATGAGGCTGACTCGTTGTCACCTTCGGGTGGCTTCAGGGTGTCAGATTACGAGGAGGCGGACTTTAGTCCGTATATGATTTTGACTTGTTGAGTATGAGCGTTTTATGCTGAAAAGATAAACTGTTTTAAATTCTTGATAACTGTTAGGAGGGACTCACTAGACCTCATGGTCTAACCCTCGCATTTTCAAAATTAAAACCTTTTCAGGTAAGCAGGTTTCCAGGAGCTCGGGCAAATAGGCTGAGCTTAGCGTGAAGAGTCAAGAAGTGTAGGGACACTCTAGCATTTAGTTTTTCTCAGTTGTGTAGGTTGTTTCCACAAACCTTTTTAGTATTTGTAATGAAATTTTGAGACCGTGATTTTGGGATGTTATGAATTTGACGTTTTGCATTATATTTTTGGTTGGGTCTTTACATGCCATGAGCTTAACGTGGCGTGAGACACAAGTCTCGGTGCCATGGCGGCTATGCGGCGAGTTTTTTAGAACAGTGACTTATATAATAAGTATTTTTAATCTACAGCCAATTTTTATTTTTATTTTAAAACATATAATCATAGTTTTTGTTAAGTCTAAAATATGTCTTCAAGATTTAATGATAAAGTCAAAGTCAAAGTCAATGTATTATGTGTTTGTGAAAGTCAAACTTAGCTTAATGTCTTGTTTAGATCTTAGGTATAAATAGTTTTGTTTAGACTAATCATGTAACATTTCTAGAACCATTCCATAACACACTTAGAGCATAATTCACATCTTGTAAAATGGAGCTTATTGAATATCAAGATCTACTTTCTCTCTCTACTCTCTCTCTAGATCTTGTGTGAATTCTTGGTTGATTGATCATATTGGGACACACAATTGGTATCAAATTTGTGAATTTGAAGAAAAATTGATTGATTTTCTTGATTTTTTCAAGAAAGTCTCTTTTTCTTGATTTTCTACAAATTTGTGTGAATTTGATCTTGTTCTTGGGCTCGTTGAATTCGTTTTTGATAGAGGAACAAATCTTATTCAAGGATCGAGAGCTAATTTCAAAGATTTGAGGTTCAATTTTAAGATTTTTCAGATTTTGTTCGGTTCGTTCGTAACAGTCTGATCGGTTTTTCAGATTTCGATTCAGCGTTTGTCAGCGAAATTGGTTCACATCATCGTGTTAGAAACTGATTTTCTAACATTTCTGCAAAGTTTGGTTGATTAATTCGAAGATTTGATGAAGATTTGAAGATTTTTGGAGAAATCCACCATTTTTTAAGAACTTGAAGAACACAAATGGGTTATGGATTTTTAGTGTGTTTTTGTGTTTGATTTTGATTGCAAAGTGTTTCTCCATTATTCTAAACAAGATTTGCATCATCAATTTTGTGAGGATCGATTCTTAACAAGAATTAAACTTCTTAGAAGCAGAATTTAGAGAATCTTGCGGAATAGAACTCTAAATCAATTAAAGAACAATCAATAGAAATTCAATAAACTGTATATATATCAAACAGTTATTACTCACAAGTTTTACACCAAACCTCAATCTTGTTGAACAGGCTCAACAAGACGATTTCTACTTCTCTAGAAATAGGATCTATGATCTTGAGGTTAATTCACTCTTGAATGAATATCGAATTCTGTATATTATCTATTTTCTGTTTTCGTATTTCGTCTATTGTTTTCGTGTATCATCTTCTGTATTCTAATAGCTATCTATCAATACTATTTATACCAAAGTAATTACAAGATAACTATCAAAAGTAAATTGATCTTCTGAATCTTCGTTAAACATATCTTGATCAATTCCTTATTTGTCTCCAAAAGCATCGCATCCCAAACTTATCAACTCAGCAGTATTAATGATGATTTGGCTCAGCAGCATTAACAACCTTCAGCAGTATTAACCTTCACAGTCTTCAAGCAGTAGTAACTCAGCTCAGCAGTACTAACCATGTCTAGCAGTATTAACTTCTTCTAGCAGTAGTAATCTCTTCTAGCAGTAGTAATCTCTTCTAGCAGTAGTAATCTTTCCCAGCAGTAGTAACGAAGAACTGGCAGTAGTAATGTAGACTTAGCAGTACTAACCATACTTAGCATATCTTCAGTTCCCAACAATCTCCCCCTAACTTGACTTTTAGGAAAAGAAGTCAAGTTCTTCAGATGATGCTTCCAAAACTTAGTCATCATGTACACACAGATTAGGACTTAAGCCTAGACTCTGATTGAGAATCCTTTTTACCAAGAATCTACCCATTGCTGAATCCTTGTTGCAGGTCAGCTTGGTATGTAACATTCCTTGCAGCCTCTTCATGCTGTGATGGTATATTTCATCCACCAGATAGTATTCTTGAGTTGCAGAGTCAAGGGAGATGACATATACTCCACAGTTTTCATAGAGCATCCAGTTGGTAATGGCTTGAAACTGTGTGTTTAACCTATGCTGAACTGCTTCAGGTTTGAACATTTGGCACAAGAATTCAAGTACCATTTTAGAAATTGACATCCCTTGCTCAGTCAGCATGTTTTCATATATCTTCATCCCAACTTTGAACATCTCTTCTAAGTCTGATCTTGAGCAAGTTCTGACAATTTTTCCCCAAGTAGAAAAGACTTCAAATTTTCCATCTGCTCTTTTTATCCTAATGAACTCCTTTCTACCATCTTTCAAAGTGTCCCAAAAGATAATTTCAGGAGCCTTAGATGATATTGGTTCAGCCTGAAGTGGAATTGGGTTAGAGTCAACACTAGTAATGTACAAATCACATTGGGCATCCGTTTGTGATTTCACATTGCCTGATTGCCCTGATGGAGTTGCCACTTCTTCTTCAGCAACTTTTCCATCAGATTTTTCTTTCACTGTTTCCTCCTGGGCCTCTTCTGCAGATGACTCCACCCTTGGCTTCTTTTCATTTTTCTTCTTTGAAGTTATGGGCTGGGTTCTTGGTCTTTTCTTTGACATCATCTTGGTTCTTTTAAGAGTTTTGACAGCCTCAGGAGTTGGTTCAGCTGCTTTAAGTTTTTCAGCAGCAATAACCATTTCTGCTGCTATGGCTGTTACTGCTTCTCTTAGTACATGTAGTGATGCTGCTTCAATACTGTTCTTTACAATCCAGTAAATTTCTTCATCTATTTCAGCTTGAGTTGTAGTTACTGCTTCCTGCTCAGTTTCTGCTGCTTTGACTGTTTGGCCTTCAGCAGCATTAACAGTTTCTGCTGCTTGTTCAAACTTAGCAGCATTAACAGTTTCTGCTGCTGTGGTTTCTGCTGCTGTGGTTTCTGCTGCTTTAACACACTCTTCCCCCTTTTCTGTCTCACTGGACTCCCCCTTAAACTGTGCATAGTCCATTTCCATCTCAGTCTCTATGTGAACAGTCTCCCCCTCAATTTGTGGACCCTTCAGTTTCAGTTCTGCTTCTGACTCTGACTCCCCCTTTTTGGGAGCATCATCAGTTGAAGTTCTTCTTCTTAGCACAAATCTTGCCTTTTTCTTTTTGTTCAGCAACTTGGTGACCATCTTTTTGAGCTTCTCAATTTGAGACTGTTGGTAGGTGACCACAGTCTTAAGTTGCTCAATCTCTTTCTTTTGTGCCATACCATCCAAGTTGATATTCCCTATGGTTTCCATCAATTCCTCATAGTTATATCTATCCTCACCTTGTTTAGAAGTATTTACCTTCTTTAAAGGATCCTTGGAAGTTTCAGCAGAAGCCTTCTGCCTAGCAGAAGCACTACCTGCCCCCTTGGTTTCTTGGCACCTGGGTCCTCCTAATGATTTCTCATTTAGAGTTGCCATGGGGAAGGTCTTATTTATGTTACCACTGTCCTTCTCTGTGCTAGCAGAAGTAGTGGCAGCCTTAGCACCCATATGGTCATCCTTCTCCTTAGAGACCACCTTCTTGGGGTTGGGAGACACCCCTGTGGTTTCCCTGTTGATATTCTCAATTGGAGAATGCTCCAATTGAGGGCTTAAAGGCTTAGGGCTTTGAGTAGGTACATCAAGGGAAGGAGCCTTGTGCACCTTTCTTCTTTGAAACCTTTTGGTGATTGTGGGAGTGGGCTGTTCAAGAATGGACTGAGGGATGTCTTTTGAGATGGAAGGTTGGGATTGGTCATCAGTGGGTTGATCTAATGAGGGCCTTGATCCTGATGCCATACCTTCAGAGGGGTGGGACACAACCATCATTGTAGAGAACAATGGTGTGTCAACTCCTTCCGAGTCCCTAGGAAGTCTTTTCATATTTGAAAAAACCTTCCCTTTAGGGGATTTGGGTACATATACCTCAGTAAACTGAGGTAAGTCCATCAATTCCTTGTTAAGAACTTCTTGCACAAACCTTGGATACATGAAAAAGGTCTTTTTGGATTCCAAGTTTGATACAAGATCATTAAAGATCATTGCTGAAAAATTGTACTTTCTGGCAGTGGATAAGCAGACCAAGGCATATGCAATGGGACTGCTGAACTCACTCCATCCAGTAGTTTTCTTGGAAATACAGTGCATCAGGGTATGAACAAGAAATCTCCATTGGTTGAAAAATTTTGACTTGTAGAATTTAAAAACACCAATGGGACCTTCATACCCCATTCTTTGTAAAGTAGAAAAGAGTTCTTCATTAGGAATAGAAGATATACCTGAAGCATCATTCAACTGAAGAGAGATGCGAATAACCTCTTCAGTGACTTTCAAGGGTTTATCACAGACCCTTGTTCGAATGGTTTTCTGCCCTTCTTCGACACTAACAGTGGCATTCTCCCAAAATTGTGTCTGATGTTCGATATAGATTGTTGGGCTCACCATTAGGGCATAGGAGATGTGCGAGGATTTGAGAAAATCGACTATATCGTGGAATCCCGCAGCTTGTTTCGGCTTCTGAAGCATGGCTATTTCATTGTGCTCATCCACAAACTCCATGATTCCTGAGGATTCTTAAAAGAAAAACACAGAGATTCTGGGAGACTAGGTTAGAACGAGAGAGAAGAAGTAAATGCGAAGAGTCGTTATGAACTTGGGCGGGCAAACAGGGGTATTTATATGCCCTAGATTATCAAAAGCAGTATTAACTACCTTGCAGTATTAACTACCGAGCAGTATTAACTACCAAGCAGCATTAACTACCAAGCAGTATTAACTACCTAGCAGTATTAACTGCACTAGCAGTATTAACTACTGAGCAGTATTAACTGAGCACTAGCAGTATTAACTACTGAGCAGTATTAACTGAACACTAGCAGTATTAACTACTGAGCAGTATTAACTGAGCACTAGCAGTATTAACTACTGAGCAGTATTAACTGAACACTAGCAGTATTAACTACTGAGCAGTATTAACTGCAAAGCAGTATTAACTACACAAGCAGTATTAACTACTGAGCAGTATTAACTACTGAGCAGTATTAACTACTGAGCAGTATTAACTGTACAAGCAGTATTAACTGCACAAGCAGTATTAACTACTAGAACACAGGCAGTAGTAACTCTGCACTGTGCATCACTTGTCAAATCCTCAAATGTCATCTTACACATCACTTTTGCCACTTCTCTTACCTTCTGCAGGATTATTTTCAAAAGTAGCATGTCCTCCATCAATTCATTTGAAATATTGAAGGCAGGCCATGTTACCTGTCATGTGCCTAGAGCAACCTCTGTCAACATGCCAAATGCTTCTTCCCTTAAGCTGTTGGCTGCCCTGCACATCTGAGAAATCAATTAGTTTTTGTTGGGGACCCAAGCCATAGTGGTCTTGGGTCTCCCTTGATCATCAAAATACTTACATTCTGTTTTGATGAGCTTGTCAAAGTGAGGAACATCAGTGCTTGAGTACTTTGTTTTGATGATAGGTCTAGAAGCAGTACTAACTGATGTAGAAGTGCTAACTTTGGCAGCACTAACATTGCTTCCAGAAGTACTAGCCTTCTCAGCAGTATTAACTAACTTAGCAGTACTAACACTAGAAGCAGTATTAATTGTTGAAGAAGTACTAACTGTGTTAGCAGTACTAACACTGCTAGTGACATTATTGCTTCCTGCAGTACTAACATTGTTAGCAGTACTAACTGAGTTGGCAGTATTATCATTGGTACCTTTAGGCATCCATACTCTAACACTTTCTGTTTCTGCCTTTTTCATGTGGCTTATGGTTTTAGCTTGTTTCTTTGCCACAACCTTCCTCACAGACTTTTTATATCCCCCACTCTTTCTGTAACCAGCAGGTTTTTGAAAATATCTTTGAGCATTTAACCTTTGGTTAACTGGATTGAAATAACAGTGTTTGGCTAAGTGATTTAGCTTACCACAGATGAAGCAAGGTTTTGGCCTGTTGATTCTGTTAAGGTCAACTCCTTGTCTCATAGCCCACTGGTTATTCCAGTTCCTTTGATTTCCCCTCTGATTATCATGTTTTTGGGGCTTGAGCTCTTGAGATTTCTTACAAGAACAATGTTTACAGGTATTGGGAGCCACAACTGTGGTCTGTTTGTAATGGACTCCCTTTTTCTCTTCATTCCTTTTGATCTCAGTGTTCTTGACACATGTACTCTCACATTCCTCATCAGAGTCTACTTTGTCAGTCTCATCCTCAGCAACTATTTCCTTTTCACAGGGATCTATATTAATCTTTAATTCAGGTTCCTTTCTATCCTTGGTCTCTAACAAATCAGACTTGGGAGGTATGTAGTTATTGTTGTAGGGTGGAGGTGTGGTATTGTACCCTATCCCTACTTTCATCTTGTCATGGATTTGAGCCTTAATGATGGTATCCATGGTTTTAGAAGCACATGTAAACTTTTCAACATCAAGTTTAACCTTCTCAAGCTCTTCTTTTAATTTCTCATTCTCCTCCCCAGACACTTTCAGCTTAATCTCATACTCATTCTTCTCCCACTTCCAATAGTTAGTATCATAGTGGTGTTGAAGTTCATTAGCTTGAAAAGCTCTAATCTGTTCCTCAAACCTTTCTACAATCCTAACATAATCTTTCACATCTTTCTCTAGCCTCTTGAGGTCATCACACATACCCTGATTGTGATCCCTATATTTTTTAACAGCATCAATGCAAGCTTGAGAACAGAGTTTAGATTGTACCTCAGTGGGAATATCAGATACTTCTGCCATAAGAGCTTGATTCTGACAGGCTTCCTCAGCTTGATCACTCCAATCAAATCCCATTCCTTGTTGAGAAACATGGGCTTGAGAGGAGCTTCTGTTTTGGTTTCCATTTGGAGCCTGTTGATGTGATCCTCCATAACACTCAACCTTGGATTGGTCAAAGCCTTCACCATCTTCTCCAATCTTTCCTTCATTACATGGGCCATTTTCTATGATGTCCCATATTGCATAATTAGTAAGAAGAATGTACTGCTTGATTCTCAGTTTCCACATGTCCAATTTATTGGGTTTGAGCATGGGAACTTTTGAAACAGGAGTACTGTGAGTATCCATTGAATTGTCCATAGCTTCTAAGATACCAATGCTCTGATACCACTTGTCAGGATCGATTCTTAACAAAAATTAAACTTCTTAGAAGCAGAATTTAGAGAATCTTGCGGAATAGAACTCTAAATCAATTAAAGAACAATCAATAGAAATTCAATAAACTGTATATATATCAAACAGTTATTACTCACAAGTTTTACACCAAACCTCAATCTTGTTGAACAGGCTCAACAAGACGATTTCTACTTCTCTAGAAATAGGATCTATGATCTTGAGGTTAATTCACTCTTGAATGAATATCGAATTCTGTATATTATCTATTTTCTGTTTTCGTATTTCGTCTATTGTTTTCGTGTAACATCTTCTGTATTCTAATAGCTATCTATCAATACTATTTATACAAAAGTAATTACAAGATAACTATCAAAAGTAAATTGATCTTCTGAATCTTCGTTAAACATATCTTGATCAATTCCTTATTTGTCTCCAAAAGCATCGCATCCCAAACTTATCAACTCAGCAGTATTAATGATGATTTGGCTCAGCAGCATTAACAACCTTCAGCAGTATTAACCTTCACAGTCTTCAAGCAGTAGTAACTCAGCTCAGCAGTACTAACCATGTCTAGCAGTATTAACTTCTTCTAGCAGTAGTAATCTCTTCTAGCAGTAGTAATCTCTTCTAGCAGTAGTAATCTTTCCCAGCAGTAGTAACGAAGAACTGGCAGTAGTAATGTAGACTTAGCAGTACTAACCATACTTAGCATATCTTCAGTTCCCAACAATCTCCCCCTAACTTGACTTTTAGGAAAAGAAGTCAAGTTCTTCAGATGATGCTTCCAAAACTTAGTCATCATGTACACACAGATTAGGACTTAAGCCTAGACTCTGATTGAGAATCCTTTTTACCAAGAATCTACCCATTGCTGAATCCTTGTTGCAGGTCAGCTTGGTATGTAACATTCCTTGCAGCCTCTTCATGCTGTGATGGTATATTTCATCCACCAGATAGTATTCTTGAGTTGCAGAGTCAAGGGAGATGACATATACTCCACAGTTTTCATAGAGCATCCAGTTGGTAATGGCTTGAAACTGTGTGTTTAACCTATGCTGAACTGCTTCAGGTTTGAACATTTGGCACAAGAATTCAAGTACCATTTTAGAAATTGACATCCCTTGCTCAGTCAGCATGTTTTCATATATCTTCATCCCAACTTTGAACATCTCTTCTAAGTCTGATCTTGAGCAAGTTCTGACAATTTTTCCCCAAGTAGAAAAGACTTCAAATTTTCCATCTGCTCTTTTTATCCTAATGAACTCCTTTCTACCATCTTTCAAAGTGTCCCAAAAGATAATTTCAGGAGCCTTAGATGATATTGGTTCAGCCTGAAGTGGAATTGGGTTAGAGTCAACACTAGTAATGTACAAATCACATTGGGCATCCGTTTGTGATTTCACATTGCCTGATTGCCCTGATGGAGTTGCCACTTCTTCTTCAGCAACTTTTCCATCAGATTTTTCTTTCACTGTTTCCTCCTGGGCCTCTTCTGCAGATGACTCCACCCTTGGCTTCTTTTCATTTTTCTTCTTTGAAGTTATGGGCTGGGTTCTTGGTCTTTTCTTTGACATCATCTTGGTTCTTTTAAGAGTTTTGACAGCCTCAGGAGTTGGTTCAGCTGCTTTAAGTTTTTCAGCAGCAATAACCATTTCTGCTGCTATGGCTGTTACTGCTTCTCTTAGTACATGTAGTGATGCTGCTTCAATACTGTTCTTTACAATCCAGTAAATTTCTTCATCTATTTCAGCTTGAGTTGTAGTTACTGCTTCCTGCTCAGTTTCTGCTGCTTTGACTGTTTGGCCTTCAGCAGCATTAACAGTTTCTGCTGCTTGTTCAAACTTAGCAGCATTAACAGTTTCTGCTGCTGTGGTTTCTGCTGCTGTGGTTTCTGCTGCTTTAACACACTCTTCCCCCTTTTCTGTCTCACTGGACTCCCCCTTAAACTGTGCATAGTCCATTTCCATCTCAGTCTCTATGTGAACAGTCTCCCCCTCAATTTGTGGACCCTTCAGTTTCAGTTCTGCTTCTGACTCTGACTCCCCCTTTTTGGGAGCATCATCAGTTGAAGTTCTTCTTCTTAGCACAAATCTTGCCTTTTTCTTTTTGTTCAGCAACTTGGTGACCATCTTTTTGAGCTTCTCAATTTGAGACTGTTGGTAGGTGACCACAGTCTTAAGTTGCTCAATCTCTTTCTTTTGTGCCATACCATCCAAGTTGATATTCCCTATGGTTTCCATCAATTCCTCATAGTTATATCTATCCTCACCTTGTTTAGAAGTATTTACCTTCTTTAAAGGATCCTTGGAAGTTTCAGCAGAAGCCTTCTGCCTAGCAGAAGCACTACCTGCCCCCTTGGTTTCTTGGCACCTGGGTCCTCCTAATGATTTCTCATTTAGAGTTGCCATGGGGAAGGTCTTATTTATGTTACCACTGTCCTTCTCTGTGCTAGCAGAAGTAGTGGCAGCCTTAGCACCCATATGGTCATCCTTCTCCTTAGAGACCACCTTCTTGGGGTTGGGAGACACCCCTGTGGTTTCCCTGTTGATATTCTCAATTGGAGAATGCTCCAATTGAGGGCTTAAAGGCTTAGGGCTTTGAGTAGGTACATCAAGGGAAGGAGCCTTGTGCACCTTTCTTCTTTGAAACCTTTTGGTGATTGTGGGAGTGGGCTGTTCAAGAATGGACTGAGGGATGTCTTTTGAGATGGAAGGTTGGGATTGGTCATCAGTGGGTTGATCTAATGAGGGCCTTGATCCTGATGCCATACCTTCAGAGGGGTGGGACACAACCATCATTGTAGAGAACAATGGTGTGTCAACTCCTTCCGAGTCCCTAGGAAGTCTTTTCATATTTGAAAAAACCTTCCCTTTAGGGGATTTGGGTACATATACCTCAGTAAACTGAGGTAAGTCCATCAATTCCTTGTTAAGAACTTCTTGCACAAACCTTGGATACATGAAAAAGGTCTTTTTGGATTCCAAGTTTGATACAAGATCATTAAAGATCATTGCTGAAAAATTGTACTTTCTGGCAGTGGATAAGCAGACCAAGGCATATGCAATGGGACTGCTGAACTCACTCCATCCAGTAGTTTTCTTGGAAATACAGTGCATCAGGGTATGAACAAGAAATCTCCATTGGTTGAAAAATTTTGACTTGTAGAATTTAAAAACACCAATGGGACCTTCATACCCCATTCTTTGTAAAGTAGAAAAGAGTTCTTCATTAGGAATAGAAGATATACCTGAAGCATCATTCAACTGAAGAGAGATGCGAATAACCTCTTCAGTGACTTTCAAGGGTTTATCACAGACCCTTGTTCGAATGGTTTTCTGCCCTTCTTCGACACTAACAGTGGCATTCTCCCAAAATTGTGTCTGATGTTCGATATAGATTGTTGGGCTCACCATTAGGGCATAGGAGATGTGCGAGGATTTGAGAAAATCGACTATATCGTGGAATCCCGCAGCTTGTTTCGGCTTCTGAAGCATGGCTATTTCATTGTGCTCATCCACAAACTCCATGATTCCTGAGGATTCTTAAAAGAAAAACACAGAGATTCTGGGAGACTAGGTTAGAACGAGAGAGAAGAAGTAAATGCGAAGAGTCGTTATGAACTTGGGCGGGCAAACAGGGGTATTTATATGCCCTAGATTATCAAAAGCAGTATTAACTACCTTGCAGTATTAACTACCGAGCAGTATTAACTACCAAGCAGCATTAACTACCAAGCAGTATTAACTACCTAGCAGTATTAACTGCACTAGCAGTATTAACTACTGAGCAGTATTAACTGAGCACTAGCAGTATTAACTACTGAGCAGTATTAACTGAACACTAGCAGTATTAACTACTGAGCAGTATTAACTGAGCACTAGCAGTATTAACTACTGAGCAGTATTAACTGAACACTAGCAGTATTAACTACTGAGCAGTATTAACTGCAAAGCAGTATTAACTACACAAGCAGTATTAACTACTGAGCAGTATTAACTACTGAGCAGTATTAACTACTGAGCAGTATTAACTGTACAAGCAGTATTAACTGCACAAGCAGTATTAACTACTAGAACACAGGCAGTAGTAACTCTGCACTGTGCATCACTTGTCAAATCCTCAAATGTCATCTTACACATCACTTTTGCCACTTCTCTTACCTTCTGCAGGATTATTTTCAAAAGTAGCATGTCCTCCATCAATTCATTTGAAATATTGAAGGCAGGCCATGTTACCTGTCATGTGCCTAGAGCAACCTCTGTCAACATGCCAAATGCTTCTTCCCTTAAGCTGTTGGCTGCCCTGCACATCTGAGAAATCAATTAGTTTTTGTTGGGGACCCAAGCCATAGTGGTCTTGGGTCTCCCTTGATCATCAAAATACTTACATTCTGTTTTGATGAGCTTGTCAAAGTGAGGAACATCAGTGCTTGAGTACTTTGTTTTGATGATAGGTCTAGAAGCAGTACTAACTGATGTAGAAGTGCTAACTTTGGCAGCACTAACATTGCTTCCAGAAGTACTAGCCTTCTCAGCAGTATTAACTAACTTAGCAGTACTAACACTAGAAGCAGTATTAATTGTTGAAGAAGTACTAACTGTGTTAGCAGTACTAACACTGCTAGTGACATTATTGCTTCCTGCAGTACTAACATTGTTAGCAGTACTAACTGAGTTGGCAGTATTATCATTGGTACCTTTAGGCATCCATACTCTAACACTTTCTGTTTCTGCCTTTTTCATGTGGCTTATGGTTTTAGCTTGTTTCTTTGCCACAACCTTCCTCACAGACTTTTTATATCCCCCACTCTTTCTGTAACCAGCAGGTTTTTGAAAATATCTTTGAGCATTTAACCTTTGGTTAACTGGATTGAAATAACAGTGTTTGGCTAAGTGATTTAGCTTACCACAGATGAAGCAAGGTTTTGGCCTGTTGATTCTGTTAAGGTCAACTCCTTGTCTCATAGCCCACTGGTTATTCCAGTTCCTTTGATTTCCCCTCTGATTATCATGTTTTTGGGGCTTGAGCTCTTGAGATTTCTTACAAGAACAATGTTTACAGGTATTGGGAGCCACAACTGTGGTCTGTTTGTAATGGACTCCCTTTTTCTCTTCATTCCTTTTGATCTCAGTGTTCTTGACACATGTACTCTCACATTCCTCATCAGAGTCTACTTTGTCAGTCTCATCCTCAGCAACTATTTCCTTTTCACAGGGATCTATATTAATCTTTAATTCAGGTTCCTTTCTATCCTTGGTCTCTAACAAATCAGACTTGGGAGGTATGTAGTTATTGTTGTAGGGTGGAGGTGTGGTATTGTACCCTATCCCTACTTTCATCTTGTCATGGATTTGAGCCTTAATGATGGTATCCATGGTTTTAGAAGCACATGTAAACTTTTCAACATCAAGTTTAACCTTCTCAAGCTCTTCTTTTAATTTCTCATTCTCCTCCCCAGACACTTTCAGCTTAATCTCATACTCATTCTTCTCCCACTTCCAATAGTTAGTATCATAGTGGTGTTGAAGTTCATTAGCTTGAAAAGCTCTAATCTGTTCCTCAAACCTTTCTACAATCCTAACATAATCTTTCACATCTTTCTCTAGCCTCTTGAGGTCATCACACATACCCTGATTGTGATCCCTATATTTTTTAACAGCATCAATGCAAGCTTGAGAACAGAGTTTAGATTGTACCTCAGTGGGAATATCAGATACTTCTGCCATAAGAGCTTGATTCTGACAGGCTTCCTCAGCTTGATCACTCCAATCAAATCCCATTCCTTGTTGAGAAACATGGGCTTGAGAGGAGCTTCTGTTTTGGTTTCCATTTGGAGCCTGTTGATGTGATCCTCCATAACACTCAACCTTGGATTGGTCAAAGCCTTCACCATCTTCTCCAATCTTTCCTTCATTACATGGGCCATTTTCTATGATGTCCCATATTGCATAATTAGTAAGAAGAATGTACTGCTTGATTCTCAGTTTCCACATGTCCAATTTATTGGGTTTGAGCATGGGAACTTTTGAAACAGGAGTACTGTGAGTATCCATTGAATTGTCCATAGCTTCTAAGATACCAATGCTCTGATACCACTTGTCAGGATCGATTCTTAACAAAAATTAAACTTCTTAGAAGCAGAATTTAGAGAATCTTGCGGAATAGAACTCTAAATCAATTAAAGAACAATCAATAGAAATTCAATAAACTGTATATATATCAAACAGTTATTACTCACAAGTTTTACACCAAACCTCAATCTTGTTGAACAGGCTCAACAAGACGATTTCTACTTCTCTAGAAATAGGATCTATGATCTTGAGGTTAATTCACTCTTGAATGAATATCGAATTCTGTATATTATCTATTTTCTGTTTTCGTATTTCGTCTATTGTTTTCGTGTAACATCTTCTGTATTCTAATAGCTATCTATCAATACTATTTATACAAAAGTAATTACAAGATAACTATCAAAAGTAAATTGATCTTCTGAATCTTCGTTAAACATATCTTGATCAATTCCTTATTTGTCTCCAAAAGCATCGCATCCCAAACTTATCAACTCAGCAGTATTAATGATGATTTGGCTCAGCAGCATTAACAACCTTCAGCAGTATTAACCTTCACAGTCTTCAAGCAGTAGTAACTCAGCTCAGCAGTACTAACCATGTCTAGCAGTATTAACTTCTTCTAGCAGTAGTAATCTCTTCTAGCAGTAGTAATCTCTTCTAGCAGTAGTAATCTTTCCCAGCAGTAGTAACGAAGAACTGGCAGTAGTAATGTAGACTTAGCAGTACTAACCATACTTAGCATATCTTCAGTTCCCAACAAATTTCGCAAAAATACATCAAGAGTTGATCAATTTGAGGATTTTTTGAAAATTTGGTGTTCTTGAGAAAATGGAGTCTGTGAAAATTTTAAAATTGGATTTTGAGATTTGTTGATGTTTTGATCATTTTTTGTGTGATTTTTCATTCAAAAACAAGTTTTAGACATGATTCAATCATTTGTTTCAAGTTTTGATGTCTAAATCTCATTTTTGAAAATTTTGAGTTCTTGGTGTTCTTGTGAAAAATCATTCAAATCTGAGTTTTTGATCCATTTTTGTTAATGAAATGTTATTAAAATGTGTTTATGATTGATTTTAATCCATAATACTTGTGTCTAAAAATTTAGTTTGAGTTTATTTCAAGTTGCAGGTTTTGCTACGTGAAGAAAGAAGAAAGAAAGTCAACATTCAGTCAAAGATTGCTGCTTTGCGCCACCCATTGAAGCAGTTTGCGCCACCAACTGAAGCAGAATTGCGCCACCCATTGAAGCAGAATTGCGCCACCAACTGAAATCAATTTGCGCCAAGATTTGCGCCACCTACATGCTTGCTTCGATAACATCAATGAATTAGTTTCACCTACTAGCTTGCTTGCTTAATTAATTTAAGCTACTTGCTTGCTTGCTTAATTAGTTTAAGCTACTTGCTTGCTTGCTTGCTTCTTACAGTATTACCATCTGATTTGATTTTGCACCATACTTTGGGCTAGCATCAGTGAAGAATTTTAGACTTGGAATTTTTCTAAGTACAATATGCGCCACCTTCTTTGGCGCATTTCACACTTTGCGCCACCGTCTTTGGCGCATTTTGAGCTTTGCGCCACTGCCTTTGGAGAGTTTCAGACTTAGAGATTTTTTGAAACTTTGCTAATTGTTAATTGTTTGAATTTTTCAGATTAAATTTTCAATCATGAATCTACCTCCGGTGCTGATCAAAGACTCCGTTTTTTAACAATGGACTGTTGCGTTCATCGACTTTATTTCAAGTAGAGAAAATGGTGAAAATATGATAAAATCTTTCTCCGAAGGTCCAATGAGCAGAAACAAAATGGAGAATGATTTTACAGAAGAAGAGATTAAAAGAATGAAAGCCGACAAGGAAGCTTCATCCAACTTGATCTTCGCAATTACCAAACTTCCGCACCACATCTACAAACGCGTTGAATGTTTCAAACATAACCCAATGCAGATGTGGAACGAGTTATCAAAGCAAATGCTTGGATCTGAAGTTGTTTTTAAGAGAAACAAAGAAGAAAAGAAAGTCGAGAAAAGGGACACGAAACAGAACATGTCAGAAGCTGAAAATAAAGATCTTAAGGAAAAGGTCATTGAGCTTACAAAGAAGTTGTCTGACATGGAAAAGCTGCTTAAAGTAGAAAGAGAGGATTTCAGAAAAGAAAGAGCTAATCGGTTAAATGAGAAAAATTGCTATGAAAAGCAAATTCTTTCTCTTTCTAAGAAAGTTTCTGAACTTGAAAAAACTTCAATTTCTGAGAAGAAAGAAAATGAAGAAAAGAAAGCTCTTGAACTCAGATGCAGAAAACTTTCCAAACAAAATTCAGATTTTGAGAAAGTTTTATTTCTTGAAAAAGAAAAATTGGAGAAAGAAAGGGTTGAGAATGAAAATAAGAGCAAAGACTTTGAAGCGAAGAATGTGAAATTGTCAAAGAAGATATCCGAGCTTCAAAAGGAATTGGATATAGAAAGACATGAACTAGAAAAGAGGAAGAAAGCTGACTTTCAGGCGAGAAGCGTCAAAGATGAATTTTCTGTTGAAAGGAAGATATTTCAGCAAGAAATACGTAAGCTCACAAAGAATTTGGCCGTGTTATCGATTGATATTATGAAAGAGGAGAGGGTTAATTGTGACATTCAGAAGAAGCTTGATTTGGTGACCAAGGAATGGAATGACTTATCTTACAAAGTCAAGTCACTTAACAAATCTAAAAACTATTCAGAATGTCCGATTCGTCCTTCTAATCTATTTTATGACCATTCAGTGGATAATTCTTCCAAATTTCAATCTGCTGATCTTCCTACATATAAGAAAGTCAACATGCAATGGAGAGTTAAAGGTACGTTTCCTGAAAAAGATGTACCAAAATCGTCTGTTCCCAACAAGAACACTAACCTGAAAGGTAAATCTTTTGCTAAACCTGGTTCATTATATTCCGCAAATCATTTAATCAGGTTAGCACAAAAGAATTTTTGTTGTTCTTATTGTGGAACTAATGATTTTATTAAAAATGATAATGCTCAATATTGGTACGGTACTTATCATTTTCCTTCTTATAGAGCTCCGCTTAACAAGCCAGGACCCAAGACACGTTGGGTACCAAAATCTACTTAATCTGTTTTTGCAGATTTAGAAGCAAAGCGCTGAACTCTTGGAATAAGATTACTTGTGCCATTAAGGGGGAGTAAAGAGAATTGGTATCTAAACACATCAGTTTAGAACCCGGATTTCACAGTTAATGGTTTCTGGACAAATCAGTTCAGGACCCGTGCTTCAACGACTATGGCTTCTGAACAATTCAGTTCAGGACCCGTACTTCAAAGACTAAGACTTCTAAACAAATCAGTTTAGAACTCATACTTATCAGGTGATATCCTTAACTGTCACATCTTTCAATTCAAGAAACAAGTGGTGAAAGGTAACATTGCATTATACTTCATTTCTACTGCTTTGAAAATTTGAATCTCTACAAATTTAATTCAATGAGATGAAATTTTTCAATTTTCATTCAATGAATTAAATGTGTGCTAAAAGATGATTTTACAAGTATTGTTGTATTATCTGCGTTTTATTTGCTTCAACTTTCGCTTCTGAAATAAATCGAAAGGTCAGCAAAACATGAATGAAATTTTGATATTTGCGCAAAATTATGTAAATCTAGACTTATATAGAATACGATGCTCACAAAGCCTATTTGTCAGAATGAAGAATGGAAATGAAAATATGAGGGAAGCACAAAGTTTTATAACCAAGTGATTGAGATGCAATAAATAAATATATATATATATATATATATATATATATATATATATAATAAAAATCATTAGGTTTGAAAGTTTGTGCATGTGGCCTATCTGGTTTGGGAGATTAAGTCCCAAGGGGTACTCGATACCTAGCCCCTAAGATCAACTGGTCTGGGATTGGCTGACCCAAATCTTGCTATAGAACCAGATAGAAAGCCATGTCCTACTGGTACAGATGGGATTAGGATATATTGATGTAGCCTTTCTGGTTTGGGAGAGTAAGTTCCAAGGGGTGCTCGACACCTAGCCCCTAAGGCCAACTGGTCTGGGATTGGCTGACCCAAATCCTGCTATAGAACCAGATAGAAAGTTACGTTTACGGTGTATCTTAGTCTTAATAAACCTGTTGACAAAAAGATGTCAATGTGCACAAAATAAAAGATGCCAATGAGCACACATCTCTTATATCTTGGGGAAATAACAATGTCGCGATAAACTTATAAATTTGTGGAAATTCTGATTTCAATCATATAGTGTGAGTAAGAGCAAAGTATTCTTATAGGTTTCAGAAGTACATTTGATTGTTGCAAATCATATTTCGTATGCTAGCACGCCAAATAGATTTAATAAAGGGGTTGAAACTGAACATTTTTAACTTGATATGCAATGATGTCTTGTATTTGAATCCAAACACATGCATTTGATTTCATTTGATTGCAAAATCTGTTAAATTTCATTAAGTTGGATTTCTTTTGTAAAGTTTTCAAATGATCAAATGGTAGTAGTTATAAAATGTAGTTCAATGAATTTTATTTTCTTTGAATAAATTTTTCAACTACTGTGCCTAAATGAAATATATGCATATTTTCAGGGGGAGAAAACAAATTGCTCCAGAATTCTTATTTTGAGGGGGAGCAAGGTTATTCATTAAGGAGGAGATTGTTTGTGATTCTCAGAGACGCGACTGAAATTGAAGAAGGTTTTCGATGATCATGATGCTCACTTTCATCGAAAAAGGGGGAGAAATGTTTAATTCAATTTCATACAAAGAGCTTTCAAGGCAAAGATTCAATTTCATGACAGGGGGAGAAATGTTTAAAGAAGATTCTGTCTCAAGATAGAAAAAGGGGGAGAATTCTTCTTCAAGAGTTTAAGAAAAATCGACTGATCATCCTATGATCTCTTTTTCTTAAACTTGTGCTATATTGTGAATATCATTACTGAAGCAAGAATTTCTCAAATCAAAAAAGAAAAAGGGGAGAATTCTTCAAGAGTTTAAGAAAAATCGATTGATCATCTTGTGATCTCTTTTTCTTAAATTTGTGTTTATCAGTACCAAAGTGCCTTGTGTGAAGAAACAAATTCTCCAAATCGAAGAAAGAAAATCTCCGCCAGATCCCCGTCTGAAGATTTTGTGACAAGTTGACTTTGACAAGCCAAAGACTGTTGTTCTCAAAATGATTAAATCTTGAATCCAAGGGGGAGATTGTTAAGTCTAAAATAGGTCTTCAAGATTTAATGATAAAGTCAAAGTCAAAGTCAATGTATTATGTGTTTGTGAAAGTAAAACTTAGCTTAATGTCTTGTTTAGATCTTAGGTATAAATAGCTTTGTTTAGATTAATCATGTAACATTTCTAGAACCATTCCATAACACACTTAGAGCATAATTCACATCTTGTAAAATGGAGCTTATTGAATATCAAGATCTACTTTCTCTCTCAACTCTCTCTCTCTAGATCTTGTGTGAATTCTTGGTTGATTGATCATATTGGGACACACAGTTTTTATTTAAATACTTTAGATAAATTATATTATTTTCTAACATATAGCGACGACATGTCAACGCTATTGGTACAGTAACGATTTCAATGTCGTTGTTATAGCTTTTGTTGCTATAGGGACGATTTCTTGTATTGGTGTTTATAGTTAAATTAGCGTTAATTATATGTGTAGTTGCAACTGTCATATAACATGTCTGAACTTCGAATTCTATGTATAAACTTATAATTTTCGAAAATTTTCATAAAATCCCCTCAGTAATTGAAAATTAAATACTAATAAGGTGGAAAGTTTTCAAAAATGACAGATTAGCCCTTGGAACTCTAAGCTTTTTTAAAAATAGATCCCACTTTTCCAAAAATGTGTTTGATATCCTTGTTTTTAATACCTTTCTAAGATATGTTTCTTTTCAAAATTACTTCCAAAAATATGTTTGTTTTCAAAATTACTTCTCAAAATATGGTCCTTTTGAAAACTACTTAAAAAAAATATAACACTATATTGTTGTTATGACAAAACTTCACTTTTATAACATATATAGCCTGATAAGATGCGAATGATAATACGTTTCAACCACAAATATTTAATATATACGTTCGGGACTAAAAATCAAGTTATGCACATAAAGTCTTACAATTAAAAAAGAAACTAAAAGCTTGAAACCGAACTAAAATAAAAGGCAAATTGGAAACAACTGGAAGCATCTGAAACTGATGTACGTTTATACATCGATATCAGTGTGTGAAGTATGAATTGCATGCAATGTTTTACAATATTTTTTGATATGCAAACCCGTTAACTCATTAAGCTTATCAATTACTATTGCCATGTATCTTAAGAAATTGTAACAACCCAGATTCCAAAATAGAGCATAAACATTTAAATATAAAGCAACTAGTCAAAACGGCCTCAAAATTTATTGAATACAGCCATTACAAAATTAGATTTGCGGAACAATCTATACACATCTGAGAAAATTCTAAGCAAAACTTGAATTAATAAAAACAATAAACCATAAGCTATTCCACGCCTCACGTTTAGGCTTCTCCTTGTCCTTTCCCGATCCTCCTACTAAAAGCTTTCCTGAAAATGGGTTTAGATTTGAAAATGCGAGGGTTAGACCATGAGGTCTAGTGAGTTCCCTCTAGAATCGCTTCGTAGAGTAAAACAATTTAAAGCAGTTTATAAACGTTCGCAAACAAATTAATGCTTTAAAACAATATACTTCCAACAGTAAGACCACAATACATGAAATGGCACACTGAAGTCCCGTACGTCGGTGACAACGTGTCAGTCTCGCACTGCCTTAATTGGAACACACCGTCCATGGCATAAACGGGACACACCGCCCGGTATGAGTACTGGCGGGTCACCCCCCCCCCCCGACTTAGACGTATCATGCTCACTTTCAAATGTATGCATACATAACAACATAACATTCTCAAACATAGTAAACATACAGCTTTATATATGTAAGATAAAACATGCAGTTTCATAATATCTCATACATTTAAAATAACATACCAATCGTCTCAATTTCAGTTAGAAAGACTCACCTGTGTTGTTGCTCGCTACTACTCACTTACACTTTGGATCTCTAGTTGGGACACCTAGATTTAAAGAAACGAGAGCGACAAGTCATATGTCTGACACTCAAGGTTATCCTTAAACAACTCCCTAACTAATCTCTGCTTAACTCGAACTCCCCCAATTCGAAGACAGTGTTCCGGACCATCACTTCCGGACTAGGCTTTTCCGGACCTCACTTCCGAACTACTCATCCGGACACCACTTTCGGGCTACTCATCCGGACACCACTTCCGGACTACTCATCCATCCGGAAACTTCAAAATATTCTATTGGAAAACCTCTATCGGAAAACAAGTCGTACCCGGAACTTCACCAGAGGCGATTTCCGGATAAGAGGGTTTTTGTCGAGCAGGTCCTTAAATGCTTAAATAAAACTTTAACAAATCTTTCTCCATAACTGATTAACATACGAACTACATAAATTACATGATTAAACAGTCAAAAATCCTTTCTCATCACCCAAAAATCATTCAATTCGAACCCACCCTCTAGATGTGCCGATTATCAGGAATTTCATCAGAACTTCTCCCCAACAAACTCTATTACTCAACAAAACAACAGAGAATAGAACTAGTGGTTACCTTTTTGATGAAGAACCTCTCTTCCGATTAGCCTTTCTCTCCCAAAATAGCAATAATGAAATCAAGCTTTTCTTCTCTTCTCCAAATCGTCCGCCGCTGCAAATTCCCTTATCAAGCATAGGGTTTTGTGCAATCATTGAGGGTTTTATACCGTCTTTCAAAATTTACAAATCAACCCTCATAGTTACAAAATTACAACATTTTCCACAAAACTCTTAATCTTTTCATTTAGAACATCGGTTATTACAATACCCCACCCCCCCCCCCCCCCTCAAAAAAATTTCGTCCCCGAAATTCCATTGTCGAAAAGACGAGGGTATTTGGACCTCATGTCCGCTTCTACTTCCCAGGTTGCTTCTTGTCCCTTATGATACCGCCACTGAACCTTCACTAATTTGATCTCCTTATTTCTCAATTTTCGGATCTTACTGTCCACGATCTCCACTGGTTCTTCTATATACGTCAACCTCTCATCTACACTAATATCCTCTAATGGCACTGCCATATCCATCTCAGCTAAACACTTCTTCAGGTTCGAAACATGAAACATTGGATGGACTCCCCTCAGTCCCTCAAGTAAATCCAACTTGTAAGCTACCTCTCCAACTCGTTCTATAATGACAAAAGGCCCCACATATCTCGCCCCCAGCTTCCCTTTCTTTCTGAAACGGACTACACCCTTCCAAGGCGAGACCTTCAACATTACTTTGTCACCTACTTGAAACTCAATAGGTTTTCTCCTCTTGTTTGCATACATTTTTTGTCGATCTTGCGTCGCCTTCATCTTTTCGCGAATTAGGTCAATCTTATCGGTCATCAACTGCACAAGTTCTAGACCTGCTAGTTGTATTTCTCCCACCTCGTTCCAACATAATGGCGTCCGACACTTGCGTTCGTATAACGCCTCAAATGGTGTCGCCTGGATACTCGAGTGATAGATGTTGTTGTACGAAAATTCTATCAACGGTAGATGCACTTCCCAAGAACCCTTGAAATCAATCACGCATGCTCGGAGCATATCTTCTAACGTCTGTATAGTCCTTTCACTCTGACCATCCGTTTGAGGATGATACGCCGTACTCAACTTCAGTTGCGATCCCAACTCTCTCTGAAGACTTCTCCAGAATGACGATGTGAACCGACTATCACGGTCAGACACTATAGATCGTGGCACTCCATGCCTCGACACGATCTCGTCTATATATAACCTTGTTTAACTTCTCCAATGAATCTGTTTCTCTAATTGGCAGGAATGCGCCGATTTGGTGAGACAATCTATGATCACCCATATCGTATCACGACCCTTCGGAGTCCTTGGCAATTTCGTAACAAAATCAATGGTGATGTTGTCCCACTTCCACACTAGTATATGGCCGTTGGTGCTCTGCCTTGACTTTCAGGTAGATCACACATCGTTCCACAAAGTGAGCGATGTTCTTCTTCATTCCTGGCCACCAATAAAACTGCCTCAAATCTCGATACATCTTATTCGTCCTTGGATGCACTGAATATCACGACCTATGTGCTTCTTCCAAAATGCTTACCCTCAAATTCCCCAACTTAGGAACCCACACCCGGTTCCCTAAGCATCTCAAGCCGTTACTGTTGACACTTAGCGAGGATTCGACCCCAACTATTCGTTCACCCTTCACATTTTCCTTCAACACCGCTACCTCTTGAAACTTCTTAATCTCGTCCAGAAGATTTGAAGTTGCCTCTACTCTGAATGCCACCACTTTGGTCGGCTCACCTCTCTCCTTTCGACTCAACGCGTCAGCAACCACATTCGCTTTACTCGGGTGGTAAAGGATTTCACAATCATAATCATTTAGTAATTCCATCCATCTTCTCTATCTCATGTTTAACTCCTTCTGATCGAAGAGATGTCTAAGACTCATGTGATCAGTATAGATCTGACACTTAACTCCATATAAGTAGTGTCGCCAAATCTTTAAAGCAAACACCACTGCCGCCAGTTCCATGTCGTGCGTAGGGTAGTTCTTCTCGTGATCTTTCAGTTGATGTGACGTGTAAGCGATCACCTTTCCATTTTGCATCAATACGCATCCTAACCCTAGTTTGGATGCATCACTGTAGATTACAAATCCCTCGAATCCATCGGGTAGAGACAGAATCGGAGCACTACTCAAACTTTCTTTCAACTTAACGAAAGCGGCCTCCTGAGCCTCAGTCCAGACGAATTTAACGTTCTTCCTTGTCAATGCGGTCAAAGGTGTGGCTATTCGGGAAAAGTCCTGAATAAAATTCCGGTAGTAGCCTGTCAATCCAAGAAAACTTCTCACTTCTGACGGCGACTTCGGCGATTCCCAATCCCTAATTGCTTCAATCTTAGTTGGTTCTACCTTGATACCGTCCGCCGACACCACGTGTCCTAAAAATTGAACTTCCCTCAACCAGAACTCGCACTTCGAAAACTTAGCGTACAACTTCTCGCGTTTTAACAGTTCCATGACCGCCCGAAGGTGCTCCTCGTGATCATTCCGAGATCGGGAGTAAACCAAAATATCATCGATGAAGACGATTACACACTTGTCCAACAATGAACTGCACACTCTGTTCATTAAGTCCATGAATATTGTTGGTGCGTTGGTCAGAACAAAAGGCATGACTAGAAACTCGTAGTGTCCATACCTTGTGCGAAATGCCTTCTTAGGCACATCTTCCTCTCTCACCTTCAGTTCAGCTGGTGATAACCCGACCTCAAATCTATCTTCGAGAAATAACTCGCACCTTGCAACTGGTCGAAGAGATCATCGATTCTCAGAAGCGGGTACTTGTTCTTAATCGTCACCTTGTTATACTCCCGGTAGTCTATGCACATTCGCATGGATCAGTCCTTCTTTTTCACAAAGAGTATGCTCCCCAAGGCGATGAGCTCGGACAAATGAAACCTCTGTCGAGCAACTCCTGCAGTTGAGTCATCATTTCCTTCATTTATGTCGGTGCCAAGCGATAGGGCGCCCACGCAATTGGTGCCGCCCTAGGCATCAAATCAATTATAAACTCTACTTGATGATCTGGAGGCAGACTTGTTAAGTCATCCGGAAACACTTTCGGGTACTCGCTTACTACAGACACATCTTCTACTCCCATCTTCTCTTTCTTAGCATCTAACACATATGCCAAAAACCCAAAGCACCCCTTTCCTAAGCATCGCCTAGCTTTCATCGTAGATATCAAACACGACTTCCTATCCCCTCGATCCCCATAAATTACTGTTTCTTTCTTATCAGGCAAAGTGATACAAATTAACTTCTTATTACACGCAATGTTAGCGTCGTTATCAGCTAACCAATCCATTCCTATTATCACATCAAACTCCCCCCATACCCATCGGGTATAAACGCAACGGGAACAAATGACCATATATGTCGATGTTACACCCCTCATAGACCTCCTTCACCCAGACTCGACTATCATCTGCTACTTCTACTTCAAACCCAAAATTCAACCTCTTAGGTTTCACTTGAAAATTTCGAATAAAATTCGGCGACACAAAAGAACGGTTTGCGCCCGAATCAAACAACGCTTTAGCAAAAGTTGAGTCAATAGGGAAAGTACATGTCACCACATCAGACGTATTTACCGCCTCATCCGCAGACATGTGGAATGCCCTCGCCTTTGCATGAGCCGGCTCCACCTTCCTATCCCCGGCCCTTCCTCCGTTGTTACCACCATAGCTACCAGCAAATCCCTTCTTTAGCTGTGGGCAGTCCGTCTTGATGTGGTCTGGAAAACCACATTGATAACATGATCTTGGACTATGGCAGTCCCGTGCCATGTGCCTCGTCTTCCCAAATTTATAACATCCTTCTTTATCTGACAAACATTCTTCTTTGTGCATCCTATTGCACTTACCACAAGGCTTCTCCCCCACTCTAGGTCCCACCCGCAACTCGGGTCTAGGAACGTTTGGCCTTTTCGCATCACGGTTACGCCCATCCCATTTCCGTTTATCACCAACTCTCTCTGTCATCTGCCTGTTTTTTTCCTTCCCCGTAAGTTCTGCTGCATCCACTTCTGGTTGAAAAGTAGCGGGGTCCTTTACTTGAACAAGCTCTCTCACGCTGCTCTTCAGCCCCCAAACATACCTCTCTATGCGCCTCTCCTCGTTAGGCGCATGCAACTATGCAAATCGATCTTTCTCAATAAACTTATATGTATACTCCTGCACTGACATCGTCCCCTGTTCCAACACCAGAAATTCCTCCTCAAGCTTCTTAATTGTCGTCACTGGCCAAAACTGAGCCTTGAACCTCTTAGTGAACGTTTCCCAAGTAGTTGTATTTGCTACCCTTGAACCCTTACCACCAGTCTCGACATCCCACCAGAAAATGGCATCTGCCTTTAGCATAGACATAGCAAACAATACCTTATCTCCCTCGGCACACTTACTTATGTCGAAAGCCATCTCCATCTCACGAATCCATCTCAGAGCCAAGACCGGGTTATGCTCCTTGCCGAAAGATGGAGGCTTGCATGACGCGAAAGTTTTAAAAGTATACCCTTTCACTGCCTTTGACTCACCAACCACAAACAGTGTCAACTGTGAGTGATCTCCCACTTCAATTGGAGGTAAGCTAGATGCTTCAGTCCTCGTCCCATACCCACTCTTAGTCCGCCCATCCGATGCAGACTTAGTCCGATTATCCAACAATGCTTGTAGTGTCTCTTGCAGTTTGCCCATCTCGGCAGTAAACTTCTCTTCAGTCACAAATGCTTGATTACAGTTTCGCCTCGGAACCTTCGACTGACTTCCTCCTCCCACGGAGGCGGTACTTTCCTGTTGGGACGGTTCACGCACCTCAGGTACCCCTACACTCTTAGCCCGACGGGTAGTCGACGCCTTCTTCTTTCCTCGAGGCACCACACCAGTTCCATCTGCCTGGGTGGTAGCTCGTTGGGGCGCTCTTCCCCGTCCTCTTCCACGGCCTTCGCCCCTCCCATAGATGGCCGCCTGTCTCGGAGGATCCACTGGTCCATCCTCCAGAACTTCTTCCACCCGGATCGCTCCCTCAACTGGTACTGCACCCATGACTGGCACAGACCTACTTCTCAAGGTTCTTTCTGACATTCTTGGTTACTGAAACATCACACAATTTAAATAGCTTAAGGCAATAGTCGTAAAATAACAAGGTAAAATAAGCACATATATGTACATGTAAATCCGTGGTTACACTAGCCAGGTGTAACTTCGAACTTACCTTACATGACAGTTCTCACTACCCTATTATTCGTGTCCCTGTTGAGGTCTTCCTAGGCTTTCCTAATTTCTCCCTGTTGAACTTTAGGGTTTTATAAAACGATTTCTTTTGATGAAATCGACATGTTTTTGTTTTCAGTTCGGAAGATAAGTTCAGTAATAGCTTTGAAGAAATTCTTTTCCAACTTCTGTGTAGGCACAATGCCTTGTAGCCATACTGTGCTTTTTGGTTTTCTTGGTGGTATGAAATTCACTGTTTGCCTTTAAAAAAATATTTGTGTGTTTAATTTTGTTAGGATATTGGTAATTAAGTAGAGTTATTAATCATCTGGCTGCAGTCGTTATCAAGTGCCATTAACGTTCTTTGTTGCTTTGATGTTGATCTCTTATAATCAAGGTTCTAAATGGCGTGAGGCGTGGCGTGGCGGCGAGGCCAAGCCTCAAGCCTTAGAAGCCACAACGAGGCAATGACGTTTATCAAGGCGTGACTTATGGCGACAAATCTCTATATCATATATAATATTATATATAAAAACATATGTTTTGTACTATTAATCGATGTGTCAATTATAATAAACAAGTTAAATTAGGTTATATATTAAAAACTAGTAAATAAGACATAAAAAACGTATAGAAAAATCAAATATCGCGATACAAAAGACCGTACATTAGGCCATGGCGTGCCACAGGCATAACGTGGCGTGAGACACAAGCCTTGAGCCACGGCGCGCCATGGCGGCTGTCGCGGCGAACCTTTTAGAACAGTGCTTATAATGCTTATGACCAGGTTCTGTTTCAATTTTGTTATGTGCATGTATGTGATTCTAAGATGTGCATATATGCAATTCTATGAAGTGCATATATGCAGTTTTAAATGCATATATGCACTTTTTTTATTTTCATATATGCAACTGATGTGCATATAGGCACATTTTTAAAAATCTTCATATATACACATGTATTAGTAATAGGAATCTGATGTGCATATATGCACTTGTTTTGATGAGTAATATGTGAATATATGCAGGTGTTGATGAGTAATAGGTGCACACATGCATGTTTTGGATGGAGTCCATGATCAAGAGAAAAAGAATTGAGATGAAAACGCTAGTATTTAGGAACAAGAAGACGATTAAGGTTAATCTTAAAAAAATACTAACTACTATAATTATCCTAACGTGATAAAAGGAAAGTAAATATATATTAAATAATTAAAATATAAAAACCCTAAACTACCCCTAATGAAATCGGATTACTATTGCTAAAACCAAGAAAATCCTTTGATTCCTATTGGTCCAAATTGGTTAACACGGCTAGTAATAATAGATTGGTTAGCAAAAGAAGGGCATATATATATATAGGGTGGGTTTCATTTACAAACCAAATAGATTGTACAAACCCTGCAAACCACTATATTAGGAAACAACATATATGTTTATGGTAATTATTATGATTCATTAATATTGATTGTGATATATATGGAAGATGATAACGTTAATTAATTATAATCATGACTTTAGATTAGGAAACATAAGAAAATCAGATATTGATTAGAGTTAATGAACGGATAAGATTGGTTTGCAGGGTTTGTACAATCTATTTGGTTTGTAACGAAAACGGACCCTATATATATAGAGAGAGAGGTGGTTCAAACGAGGAGCTTACCTATTTACGAGGACGCGAGGAGCATTCTCAGCCACACAATTCTCAACCCTAATTATAGCGGTAGCTTGTTCCACCAGGTGCGCCACATTCAAAAAGTGATTTTTAATTTGAAATTTACACTTTCAACCCCTATTATTAGTTACTTACTTTACTTTATACCTTTTACTTTTCTAATTTTAATTTTACATCTTCATCATATTAACACATATAATCGTTTATTAACTAAAATACGTTAAAAAAATATCTTTTAATTTTAACAAGTTACACCATTGTAATCGTCTCTTCGATACCTTCGAAATGAGCCTAATATTGAATATTTTTTTATTTTATTATTTTATTATATATCATATATACTACATAATTTTTTTTTAATATTTACAATTCATACCCTTATAGTTTTGATGAGATTTTTGTTAGGAACACCTATCAAATCATATATGATTAGGAAACAATAGTAAATCATATGTAATCTATAAGACTGTTATCTGATATCACTAGTTATTAATCATATATGATCTTGTTTTACATTCTAATATCACTTAGTTATTAATCATATGTGATTTTATTTTAGTTGGTAAATCATATGTGATCTATAAGACTGTTATCTGATATCACTAGTTATTAATCACATATGATCTTATTTACAATCTGATGTCACTTGATTATTAATCATATGTGATTTTGTTTTGGTAAATCATATGTGATCATATATGATATTGTTTTACAATCTGATGTCACTTAGTTATTAATCATATGTGATTTTGTTTTAGTAATTAAATCATGTGTGATCATATCTTGTTTTACAATCCGATATCACTTAGTTATTAATCATATGTGATTGTGTTTTAGTAAATCATATGTGATCATATATGATATTGTTTTACAATCTGATATTACTTAGTTATTAATCATATGTGATTTTGTTTTAAGTCGCGACTTTGGTTGCGACTTAAAGTGGAGGGAAAATCGCATAATCTTATTTGATTTTGTACGTGAATCATATATGATTTTATACATAGCGGTTGTTTTCTTGTTTTCATAAATAGTTAGCGTTCTCATATGAACTCACCTCTTGTCAACTAAATATCAATCAAAAATTTACATAAAATGACGATTTTAAATAGTTAAAAAAATCTAAGAAATTGTAAATAAAAGGATAATTTTTAGCAAACTATTTTAAAGTTATTAATTGCGTAAATGCGAAATAATTTCGATTAACACCAAATTTGATTATATGGATGGATGATTAGAGCGAAGAAAATAAATAATGCAAAAAAATTCAATTATTCACCCTTACCATTTAATTCCCTTAATAAATCAAATGGTTGGTTGAGAATGCTCATCGCGTTCTCGTAAATAGGTAAACTCATCGTTTGAACCTTTCTCTATATAGATTAATAACAAAATCACATATGATTAATAACTAAGTGATATCAGAATGTAAAACAAGATCATATATGATTAATTACTAGTGATATTAGATAACAGTCTTATAGATCACATATGATTTACTATTGTTTCCTAATCACATATGATTTGATAGGTGTTCCTAACAAACATTTCATCAAAACTATAAGGGTATGAATTATAAATATTATAAATATTTTTATCTAGTTTATATGATATATAATAAAATAATTAAATCAAAAAATATTCAATATTAGGTTCATTTCGAAGGTATCGAAGAGATAATTACAATGGTGTAACTTGTTAAAATTAAAACGTATTTTTTTAACATATTTTAGTTAATAAACGATTATATGTGTTAATATGATGAAGGTGTAAAATTAAAATTAGAAAAGTAAAAGGTATAAAGTAAATTAAGTAACTAATTATAAGGGTTGAAATTGTAAATTTCAAATTATAAATAAAAAAATGTGGCGCACGAAAGGCCGTGGAAAGCTTCGAATAAATTTGTATTAAACTCCTAATTAGTGGTTAAGAATGCTCCTCGCGTTCTCGTAAATAGGTAAGCTCCTCGTTTGAACCTTTCTATATATATATATATATATATATATATATATATATATATATATATGGTTTGTTGCACTTAAGACCAATTCTATGACTAAATGACTACATGAACCCTTGAACTTCAACTAATAACCAACCAACCCTTCACATCTAATTACAAATAACATAACTATTCCTAATCCACATTTAACATATAATCATAAAATCTTAAAGTTGACGATTTCACATAAAATGACAACATAATTTTATCCCTTAAACTTAAAGGACACAACCCAGATGATGGTTTCACATTTTAAATTATGGACGACAAAATCAGCGGATCCAAATCAACGAAGCATATATAAAAACAGAGGGATACGATGGGATGTGATGGTTTCAAAAACCAGATCGAATAAGACGATGGTGATGCATGGTGATGGTGATGGTTTCAAAAACTAGATCTAAGAATACAATGATGATGGTGATGGTTTTTTGAAACTAGATGGAAGGAGACGATGGTGATAACGATGGTTCAAAAACCAGATCGAAGAAGACAAAGGTGATGGTTTCAAATTTGTCTCCAACGTGATTGGGAACCAATTAACAGAGGAAGACGATGTATATTTTAACAGAAGAAAAAAAGGAGATGGTGGCGAGAAGAATGTGTTGGTGCATTGAGGTTAACAGTGGAATGAACGGGGGGAACGGGAGCCACAAAGTGGTTTCAAATAGGGGCCATTGGCAGAGATCATTAACGGAGTTAGTAAAATTAGTTTTTACTCTTTATCCATTAATTTCCCATTTGATTGCATAATATATTCTTCACAAAGGGTCTTTTGTAGTCACGACATGTTTATTTAAGAAGATTAAAGATAAAAAAAAGATAAAAATGTTCCTAGCTTAGTAATATATTTCATCTATATTAATTAGTAAAGGTGTAATCGTGTTTTCTATTTGAAAATGCATGGTCAAAGTGGGTAATGATATATTTATGTTCTTTCAGTTTTCAATATCAATTTCTTAAATTTTCAACGTAATAACAAAATATTTATAACTACACTTGATTGTTACGTACACAAATATAGACTCTATTTTTCACATCTACTTCCCACTTTCCCTTCAATATTAATATTCGAGTGAATTGTGGATTTGGTCCCTGTGGTTTTATGATTTCTTTGACCATGGTCCTTATTCTATGTTTATTGTGGATACGGTCCTCGTGGTATGCAATCTGTTGTGGCTAAGGTCCCTCGTGACTAACACCGTTAACTTTTATGGTTAAAGTAATCTTTATTAGGGGCATTATTGTCATTTAAACTTATCAAAATATGAGGGACCAAATCCACAATTGATTTTATTTTATGTTTGAATATGTGCGAAGTTTTCAATAAACAACTTGTGGATGCGAGGGACAAACCCATCGTTACTGCCTTGGAGTATATAAGAGAATATCTTATGAAAAGAATTGCCAATGTCCAGAAATTGATTGACAAAGCACATGAGCCACTTACACCAACAGCTACAAAAATGCTAAATTCCATCAAGACAGAAGCTGCAAAATACAAAGTTATTTGGAATGGAGGAGATCAATACCAGGTAAATGGCCCTTGGATGGACCAATGTGTGGTTGATGTCAACAAAAAAGTTTGTTCTTGTAGATGTTGGGAGTTAATCGGGATGTCGTGTAAGCATGCGGTGGCTACAATATGGAACATGGCTAAAAATGGTGGAAGTGTGTTACCTGAAGATTGGGTTTATCCGGTATATAGGTTAGATACATGGAAGGCCATGTATAGTTTCAAAGTAACTCCTATAACTAGTAGATTGATGTGGCCCAAGTCTAGTTGACCCTCTACACTGATTCCACCGATACATCACACACAAGTAGGAAGACCAAGGAAAAAAAAAAAGAAAGACAACAGAAGAGTTGAGTCAAGCAATTGGGAAAGGAAGTAAACTATCAAGGCTTGGGAAGACGGTAAGATGTATGAAATGCAAGAAACAAGGTCACAACTCAAGAACTTGTAAGGGACAAACAAGTGGTACCTAAATTAGTTGTTTTTTTATGTAATGTTGAAATCAAACATTTGTTATTTTGATTGAATGTCTTTTTTGGGATGTAATGTTGATATCAAACACTTATTATTTTGATGAGCTGTTTTTTTGAGATATAACGTTGGATATCAAACACTTATTACTTTGATGGGTTAATTTTTAAAGGTTTTTCTCTTATTTTAAAGGTTTGTTTGCATAGATAATAGAGTGGATTGTGGATTGTGGATTGTGAATTGTGGATTGTGGATTGTGGATTGTGGATTGTGGATTGTGAATTGTGGATTGTGGATCTGGTGATTGTGAAACCTTAAAAATAAGCAATTATAGAGTGAGGACCATTTTATTATTAATCAAATATCTAAAATATATTTTCCTATTTTGCTTAAAAAAATTGAAATCAAAATAAAAGACATATTTTCTTATTTTGTTGTGTATTCGGACGTCAGAGGGGTGTTCCCAATTCAAACATAAAATAAAATCAATTATGGATTTGGTCCCTCATATTTTGACAAGTTTAAATGACAATAATGCCCCTAATAAAGATTCCTTTAACCATAAAAGTTAACTGTGTTAGTCACGAGGGACCTTAGCCACAACAGATTGCATACCACGAGGACCGTATCCACAATAAACATAGAATAAGGACCATGGTCAAAGAAATCATAAAACCACAGGGACCAAATCCACAATTCACTCTTAATATTCTTTTATTATTACACATGCTCCTTGTGCCTATATGACTCGCCTTTTTAGACTATATTTAACAAACTAACTAGTTGTTAAGTCATTTATTAATTAACAAGTTAACTTGTAGTTGATAAGCTATTTGATGAACTAATCTCTTTTGGTAAAAACTAGTTGAAAATTATAAAATGATAAAAACGACATCTGGAAAAATTAATTACAACAGTTTATAATATAATTAAAACAAATCACTAATATAATATATTAATTAATATAAATAAGATAGTAAATAAAATAATATGTTAATTATAATAATTTCAAATTGATTATATATATGAGTTTTCGTTTTAGAACCCATAAAATTTTGATAATCTTGTGAACCGGTGCATAATATGCTATTTCACATGATTTTTTCCTTCTACAACTTGAATTTAGTATTGATGGTTAATATATTTTGTAATAACCATGTTCCTTAATAATTTTGAGGGAGTTGGAATTATGGAGTAGGTTTTGATTCAGCCTCACACTGCAGGGTCTAGAGTGTAAATATGGAATAAAAAAGGTAAAACCCTTTCCTAAACCCTCATTCTCTCATAAGACGTATTTGGAGCTGGGGTAGAAGCTTGGAGAGCAAGTGTGTGTTCTTGAAGAAAATTGAAGGAAGAAATTAGCTTTGAGAAGGTTCACCTTCTTCTTCACCAAGGTAATCATCTCCTCCATTGATCTCTTATGTTTGCTTACTAATTTTTGATGTTGGGTAATGTAGGAGTTAATTATGTATTTTTGATTGAAACCCCTTTGGTTTGGGAGTTTTTAGTTGGGATTTTAGTGTGTTTCTTGTAGTTTGGGTCAAACCACCATTGATGGTGTTCATCTTCAAGAACTCTTCATTTGGTGGGTTTTGTGAAAATAGGGTCTTTCGATAGATGATTTCTATGGGTTTTTGATGATTTATTGTTTGGATGTTGTTGGGAAAGGCTTAGGGATTTGATTTCCTCATTTTGAAGGTTTAAAATCGACTTGGGAAGATTTGGGATTGAGAAATCATGAGGGTTTTAGCTGAAAAATGTGTGCAGGCTCGAAACTGGGCTCCGCGTGGGTTAGGTCGTGTGGGAGGTAGCGCCAGACACTGGTCAGTGTTTGGTGCAGATTTGGTCGCGCGGGAGGTCGCGCCAGACTCTGTTTGGGCGACTTCTATATTGTCTTGTTCCTCTTTGGAGGTAGGACCGAGGCACCGTTAGGGAGTTGTCTTAGGGATTGTAAGGGTATTTTCGAGGGATAATTAAGTAGTTTAATACCCTTGTTGGTCGCGTGATTTGGGCGGTTCGGTTTGGGCATTCGTGGCATAAATTGTGAGCTAAAGCGGGGACGACAGGTGAGTCTTTCTAAACATACTTTTGCAGACGTACGAACTTTAAACACGTGTGTTGCTTATTAAATTGCATGTTTTATCATGACATGAAATATGTCCGGGGTGTGTGTGAATGCATTTGGAGGTGGGACATGTGATGGCTATGTACATGGGAGGTGTGGCCCATTTCGAATGCATGAATCTGTTTCATGTTATTCGTATGAGGGCGGGTGTGAGCCCTAACACGTTGTCACAGGTGTATGTGTGTGTGTGTGTGACCTTAGCGTATGTTATCTACATGTGTCGTAAGTGTGTCTATTATTTTAAAGGTGTGAATTGTTTATAAATGCTTATAAACTGATTTCGAATGATAATTGTGGCATGATGTTTGTTGCTAGAGGGAACTCACTAGACCTTCGATCCAATCCTCCATTTTATAAAACTGAAAACCATTTTCAGGTAAACGTGTAGGATGAGGGATCGAGTAAGGGCAAAGGGAAGATGTAACCGTGACGTTTAGTGGGATAGAAGGAGTTTTGTTAGTTCATGTTAGACTCTCCGAAGTCCGAACTAAATTTATGTATTAAATTCTCAGCTGTGATTTGGTTGTTTTTCCACAAACCTTAGTGATGTAAACCGTATGGTATGACTTGACGTTGTATGCTGTTTTGGTGAGTTATTTAATTAATCAAGGATATAATTAGAAAAAGAAAGTGTAAAAAAAACTCCTACAACAATACTCCAGGTAACATTTCAATAAATTAGCTTACAAACTAATTTTTATCCATTCAAACGGGATTTTCGAATAAACTCAAAAAATAAGTTAATTTATAAGTTAGCTAGTTTATATTTGTCAAACTGATCTTAGAAAATCCTCCATGCTAATCAAAATCAATAACCTGACACATACTGTTTTTTTATTCGTGAGTGGATTAAGATACGTCAGTAAAATGAAACAATAATGGTTTTAATCTTTTTATTAAGTTATTTGATCTAAATGGTTGTTTTTTATATGTATATGTAAGAGCATCCACATCCATCTTGTTAGAGGTTTTGCAAGATGACATATTGACATGACCATGCCATCTTGCTAGAGGCTTTGCAAACTATTTAATCTAAATGGATGTTTTTTTATTTAATTCATTTATTAGTTTGTTTAAACAATTTTTTATTAAAATTTATATCCACGATATATTTTAAATAAATGATATTTTTTATGGAATGTTTTTTATTTAAATTACTAAAATAAAAATACATTAGTATAAAAAAGTTACGAAAATACAGATACAAAAATACTAATAAATAAACTTACATAAACATCAAAAATTAATTAATAAGCCTATATTATCTATATTACATCATCATTCATTTAAAACATAAATATTACATCATCATTTGTTTAATTTATTATTATCTATAATATAATTAATCAATTAATTATATTATAAACAAATCATATTTAGTATTTTTGTGATATTATAAATTATTACAATATGTAAATATAAATTATAAAGTAGTTGATGATAAGATAACGTGGACCATTTTAAATAGAAGTTTGATCTTTTATTGATGTGCAAAATATTTTTACAAAGTTGACATGACACTTTAAAAAATATTTTATTCTTTTATTGATACACATGGTCTAGGGTTCTATCAAAAGTTGATATGACACTTTAAAAAATAATTTATTCTTTTAGCAAAATAAAAAGGAAAATTAATTAAAATACCCAAAGTTTGACTTTGACTTATCAAAATACCCAATTTTTTTCAACTTTTGTCAAAATACCCATTTTTCCCGCTATTGGTCCCGCGATCGCGGGATAGGGTATAAAATGAAAATAGCGGGACAATAGCGGGATCAATATTTTCATTTTATACCCTATCCCGCAATAGCGGGACCAATAGCGGGGAAAATGTTTTCATTTTATACCCTATCCCGCGATAGCGGGACCAATAGCGGGAAAAATGGTTATGTTGGCAAAAGTTGAAAAAAATAGGTATTTTGGTAAGTCAAAATCAAACTTTGGGTATTTTAATTAAATTCCCAAATAAAAAAATGGTTTAATTACTCAACGGAACAGATTTTTCCCATAATTTAATAGATTCATTCATTGAAATGCCCTTACTTCACCAATGCTTTCATCTATTTGCCCTATCTCTCTCCCAATTAACCATAATACCCTGAAAATCCGTGGACTAACCCGTGGCCCACAGATTTGTTTCAAATGCACACCCCACGGATTCAAAAATGGTAGCCACGGATTTTTAATAGCATACCCACGGATTAGCCACGGATTCAAAAATGAATTTCAATGGTAGCCACGGATTCAAAAAGGCACCCCACAGATTTTTGAAGGGTAGCCACGGATTAGCCCAACGGATTTTCAGGGTAGTCCGTGGGCCACGGGTTAGCCCACGAATTTTCAGGGTATTCTGGTTAATTGTGAAAGAGATAGGACAAATGGATGAAAGATTTGTGAAGTAAGGGCATTTCATATAATTTCTCAATTTAGTATCTAAAAGAAAAAAAAGTCAAGAAGGAAATTATGTAAATAAGGGGGTGTTTGGGAGTGCTTATATTTTTGACTTATTTGTTTATAGCTTCTCCCCACCGTAAATAAGCAGTTTGGAGTGTTTTGATAGAAAAAATCAAAAAGTGCTTATTTGCTTCTCCTCACCACAAATAAGTTGTTTTTGATAAGTCAATCCATACCTACTTATTTACTTCTCCTTATTTTCTTATCTATCAAAATTACCTTTTTACCCTCAATTTTTTACAAACACTTTTTAAAAACTGATTTTCCTCACCACATAAGCAAATAAGCATAAGTTAAAAATATAAGCACTCCCAAACACCCCCTAAATATAATAGACCAAACAAACAGTTCATATAAAGAAAAAAATTTATTATTTGCATAATCAAATATTTAAATACAGCCGACGGCTATATATATATATCAAAGAAAGATCCTACTCCATATACATTAATCACATCTTCTATCTACTTCTCTTTTCCGATCAATCTCCGATCACCTACGCCATATTTTGGCCGGAAACAGTCGCCAGAAACAATCTCTACCACCCCATATATATATATAATTCATTTTTCCAAAAATGGCTAAAAAGTATTTGCAATTGTTTGTGGATGAGACTTCGTTGACCAACCGGATGGTGCTCGGAACGCTGCTTCCGGCCAAGATTTGGGAGCCGTTACCACACTTTTTTCAGACGTGGCTCCGGAACTACACTTCCGGAAGCTTGGTTTATTTCATAACAAGTTTGCTTTGGAGCTTCTATGTTTATTTCTACAAGCACAACGTTTATGTTCCTAAAGGTATGTTAATTTTCCATCATCATATCTTTTTAATTAATTTAATTCCTTGTATGTTGTATTTAATATATATATATAATAGGCATGACATCATGTCATTTTTTGTGAGAAGTATTTTTAAATCGTTGATCACTTTTAATCAAATACCCTTCCATGAATTGCGGCTTAAAAGGAAATTGATCCAATGCATCTTATCTTGGTGCATCTCATCCTAATGTTAGTTCATTTCTCATCCAACGAGTTGATAATCACTTCTTACATTTTTCACCAAATTTAGTACTTCTCATCGGAACCCAATCATATATATATATATATAGGGGTTAAATCATGTGAGAACCACAAATATGTTATAAACCGTGAGAACCGATATAAAAAATATTTTTTTACATGAAATTTTTTCATCAAATGATAGGATTTATTATATTTTACTTCAAATATATGTGTTTCATAATATGATAGTTTCACATGGATTTGTTTCACCATGTGAATATTTTTTACGAGTACTTTTCATTTCACTAGGTGAAACAAAATTCGTTTTTCACATGTAAACTTATCATAAAGTGAACATGAATATATGTGTAACAATATCTTAAATCATAGGTTTTGATGAAAAAAAATCATGTAAACAAAAAATTTTACATTGGTTCTCACGGGTTTGTAACCTATTTGGGGTTCTCATTTGATTATCGTCTTATATATATATATATATATATATATATAAGAAGGTTCAAACGAGAACGATAACTATTTACGAGAACTACGAGAACGGCCGATCATGTACAAAATCACAGGTGATTCGCGTACAAAATCACGGGTGATTAAAATTCTGGACACGCGCACTTTGGGCCGCGACTTGCAAGTCGCGCGGCAAGTCGCGCGAATCACCAGTGATTTTGTACGCGAATCACTAGTGATTTTGTACATGGGCAGTCGTTCTCGTAGTTCTCGTAAATAGTTAGCGTTCTCGTTTGAACCCACCTCATATATATATATATATATATATATATATATATATATATATATATATATATATATATATTCAATTGCACACATTTTTTCTGTTGTGAACCGGGAGATAAGAGAGCGCAACATAACATATATCCCTAGTTTGCCCATATTTATCATCATGAGAATGTGAACATTCGAGAACTATTTATACATCATCCAAGATAGAGGTGTTTACGAGTTGGGTTGGCCGGGTTGAAGGCACTTTAGCAACCCAACTCAATCATTGCGGTTTGAAAAATCTCAACCCAACCCAACCCAACCCAATCAAAATTGCAACTCAACCCAACCAAAACCGTTCGGGTTGGGTTGGGTTGGGTTGGTCGGGTTAAAACTTTTATCGACCATTTCACCATTTAACTAAGTTATCGTGTCTAAACAAATTACTAAATGTTTCTAAATATTTAAATGTTTAACAGATTACTAAATCGTCTAATAAAATATTGCTTATAAATGTTTTGTTTATAAATTGTCTGTTTATAAATGTGGCATCAAGAATCAATAACAAGATTATGAAAGTAACAAGTGGCCAACAATTGACTGTTTATAACTGTTCAATATTAACAAGATTGTTTTGACACTAAGGCATTGTTTGGCAAAAAAAAGCTAGCTTATTTTTGGGGTACATGTTTGGATGACCATAAGCAAGCTTTTTGAAAAGCTACTTGGAGTAGCTTATGAGTAGCTTTTTATAAATATTCCAATTATGCCCTCATTAATATTAATTATTATTTATTAACTATTTTTTTAATATGTCATTTTTGGTCATTTAAATGCTTATAACTACTTTTTGCCAAACGTTACTTTTTCATCCGCTAGCTTATTAGCTACCAGCTAGCTTATCAGTCAACAGCTAGCTTATAAGTCAACAGCTAGCTTATAAGTCATAAGCTAGTTTATCAGCTAGTTTGCCAAACATAGCCTAACAAGAATTCAAAATTAGATTTAAATGTTTTTCACGGGTAGTCGGGTTGGGTCGGTTTGTTTTGGGCATAACCCGTTTTCAACCCAATATATGCGGGTTGGTCAAAAATAGTATCGATTATATATCGGGTTGGCTCGGTTTGAGTTTTTTTTGTCTCGAGTTGAGTTGGGTTGGGTTGGCCGGGTTGGTCGGAAATTTGAGCACCCCTAATCCCGAATGAATTAATACACATTTATGGTAAATAATTCGTGAATGCAAGTAATTCGTTTCATAAGAGAGCTTAGGTTTGGAAATGAACATGCCCCTATGAATTAATTATATATATGCGAATAAATTAATTAATTAATTGGCCTACGTGGGAGATTTTTTTCCTTTTAGCTTCTTATTCTATATACGTATTTATTTTTTAACTGGTAATATATGGTATTTATAAGAAAAATCTATGTGTAATTAATATTTATTTAAGTATGTAATATAAAACCAAATGGCCTTTAGTCTAGTAGTATCAGAGCTCTTTACTTTATAAAAGGTCATGAGTTCAATTCTCACCAAAGATGAAAAGAATATGTGAGTTTATTTATTTTATTTACCTTATATAAATATTATATACCTACATGTAATATAAATAATGTGAAAAAAGGTATTTTGCATGTGCATTTCAATGCGGGTCAGGCTGGATTTTTGTTTTGTTTACTTTTGGATACTTCTGGGCATGTGCGATGTGACGATCCACTCGAAAAACATGTGTGTTTATGTTAGGTGAATCATTTTTTTTTTGGGACAAATATGGGGAAAAAATATTTTAACAAAGATTTTTTGAACGTAAAGCAAAAGACATTAATAATTATGACAATTTTATATTGAATAAGATATTGTTTTTTTTGGAATGGTGTCCTAGGCTATGACGAGACTAATCACTTGAAAAATTATGACTGTAAGACATTAGCCCTGATTAAACTTCAGTGGCCACAAATGTAGTGTACGTCTGGATTCGAACCCTGGACAGATGGGATATTCCACCACATCCCCAGGCTTTAACCAGTACGTCACAACCCTTGTGGTTTGAATAAGATATTGTTAATGACATTAGTTTTTATATCAATGTCGAAAATACCATACTTTTATATAAAATGCATGATTCTAGCTTTGTAAGAATACCAGGGTTTTTTTAGGACATTTTAAGGATTAAGTTTATAAGGTTCTTCCAATCCAATTATTGAAAATATAAAATTAAAAATAGTCGATCTTTTGAACACTGAGCGCATCTTAACAGGTCACACTATATTTTACACTAAATTTCAAAAGTAGTGTAAACAATAGTGTATTTTAATGTTAATAGTAAATCTTCTCCGATGGATAAAACTATTTTTAAAGTGATGTAAAAAGTAGTGTAAATGAATAGTGTTACACCAAATATAGTGTAATACTATTTATTACACTAAATTTAATGTGAAAAATAGAGACCTCGTTGTAGATGTGAATAATATCATCTACACCAAATTTAATGTTTAGTGTAAGATTTAATGATCCCATTAGAGATGGTCTAAAAGAATTAACTCTAACCACACATTAAAAAAACAACACTAAAACATATTTATTATAATAATAATAAAATAATATTACCTAATGTATCAACATATCCTAATCTATATATATAACTATAAAGTTGAATAAAATAGTAATATTTGATGTTAATAGTCTACTTTATTGGCTTCCAAATACACGGTGTCTCCAATATAAATGACTTGATTTAGTTAATTGAAAACCAATTTAGTAATCAGATGAAAATAATTTAATAAAATTAAATAAACTAATTAGTTATCAACTTTTTATTAAAATTGATGTGGATTTGTTAAAACTGTTTTTTAGTATTATAACTTTTTTAATTATTATGACTTTATTTTTTATTATTGTCTTTTAATTAAAATTTTAATTATTATTATTTTTTTAATTATATAAATTATGAACCGGTTCATGATTGGGAGTGAAAGATTTATAAAATGAGTAAGAAAGAGAAACTGATATGACAGAGAGAAAGCTGATTTGGCAAGATGACGAATCTCTAAAGAGGTTCATGATCGGGGATGCTCTTAAGATGAACCAACCAAAAGACAAAATTGCCCTTAGACTTTGGCTAGCTTGTACAAGTGATTTATTATTTAAACTGTTATAAATTAAGAAAGATTACTTCTAAATTAGCAATAGATCAAGAGAGGAATGCAAGTATATAGATGTTTTGTAGGTGTCTTCCTTACATTTACAATAGGGGTATTTAGACTACATTTTGGAGATGAGAGTTTTGAAATTCTCATCCACCATTTAATGTGGATAGGTGAATCATCCACCATTTTTCATCCACTAATATTAATGTGGAGAGTTAGTCATCTACCATTTTCTTATCCATTAATATTACAATACTTCCCCTTGGATAACAATTTCAAATCGTAGTTTAACCATGACGTGCTGCCTCATTAAAAACCTTGCTAAAGAAAAACCCAGTGGGAAAAAAAAACTTTAGCTAAGGGAAAAAGAGTGCAGCTGGTAGTTGTCTCCCCCTGATGTTGACATCCATGGATCATCACATATTATACACATGTCGCATACCGATACTGTGAACGTGTTTTCTGAAAATTGCAGTAGGTAGCGCCTTTGTGAAAAGATCCGCTGCGTTGTTGCTCGATTGAATATATTTCATTTCAATCTGATTATCTTTTATAAGATCTTGAGTGTATGAGAAGAATCTTAGAGGTATATGTTTTGTCCTGTCACTCTTTATATATCCTTCTTTCATTTGTGTGACACATGCGGCGTTATCTTCATAGATTAAAGTTGGAATTTTGTCCTTCTCTAGTCCGCATGAAGTCAATATGAGTTGTGTCATTGATCTCAACCAAACACACTCTCTACTAGCTTCATGAAGTGCAATAACTTCGCCATGATTTGAAGATGTGGCAGCAAGTGTTTGCTTTTGAGAGCGCCAGGAAATGGCAGTACCTCCGTTCATGAACATATATCCAGTTTGAGATCTAGCTTTATGAGGATCAGACAAATAACCTGCGTCTGCATAACCAATCAAATCTTCTTTTGAATTGTTAGAATAAAATAGACCTAAATCAAAAGTTCCTCGAAGGTATCAGAATATGTGTTTGATTCCATTCCAATGTCTCTTTGTGGGAGATGAACTGGATCTTGCTAACAAATTCACTGCAAAAGAAATATCAGGTCTAGTACAGTTAGTAAGATACATAAGTGCTCCATATGCACTAAGGTATGGTACTTCTGGACCAAGAACCTTTTCATTTTCTTCGCAAGGGCGAAATGGATCATTGTCGATATTAAGCGATCTAACAACCATTGGAGTGCTTAAAGGATTTGCTTTGTCCATGTTGAAACATTTTAAGACCTTTTCAACATAATTTGATTGATGCACAAGTATTCCATTGTGCATGTGCTCAATCTGTAAACCAAGACAATATTTGGTTTTTCCAAGATCTTTCATTTCAAATTCTTCCTTCAAAAGCACAATCACTTCATGGATCTCTTTATCTGCCCCAATGATATTTAGATCATCAACATAGACAACTATTATTACATATCCAGATGTTGTTTTCTTAATAAAAACACATGGGCAAATAAGATTATTTATATAACCTTTACTTATCAAGTAATCGCTTAAACGATTATACCACATGCATCCAGATTGCTTTAACCCATATAAAGATCTTTGTAACTTGATTGAATACATTTATTTGGGTTTTGTACTTATTGCTTCAGGCATTTTAAATCCTTCGGGGATTTTCATTTAGATATCACTATCAAGTGATCCATATAAGTATGCTGTAATAACATCCATAAAACGCATCTCTAAATTTTCCGAGACTGATAGGCTTATTAAATATCTAAAAGTAATTGCGTCCATAACAGGAGAATATGTTTCTTCATAATCAATTCCGGGTCGTTGAGAAAAACCTTGAGCCACAAGTCTGGCTTTGTATCTAATAATTTCATTTTTCTCATTTTTTTTCGTACGAAAATCCATCTGTTCCCGACAGGTTTCACGGCTTCTGGCGTGAGAACGATAGGTCCAAAAACCTTTCTTTTATTGAGGGAATCTAGTTCAACCTGAATAGCATCTTTCCATTTAACCCAGTCATGTCTGTTTTGACATTCAATGATAGACATTGGTTCGGGATCATCATTTCCAAAAGTATCACATGCAACAACATAAGAGAATATATCATCGATATTTCTCATTTCATTTCTGTTCCATAACTTTTTCGTACACCCGTAATTGATTGAAACCTCTTTATCATTCATTTCCTCTTCTGGGGAAATTCTGATATTTTGTGTTTCCTCAGGAACACTTTGTTCGTTACCAATTGCAATTTCAGTCCCCTTTCTTTTTCGGGGATTTTTATCTTTAGAACCCAATGGTCTTCCACGCTTCAGGCGTGCTTTAGACTCTTCATTGATTTTATCATTTGTTTGTCCAACTGGGACTTCAATTCGAGCTGGAGCATTCACGGCTGGTATATAAGATTTTTCACTCTTTTTGTATCAGTAAATGCATCAGGTAATTGATTTGCAATTTCTTGCAAATGTATTATCTTTTGCACTTCTGTTTCACATTGTTTCATGCGAGAATAAAGATACAACAATGATGGTTCACACCATGAAACATCCTTTTCTTGGGTTTTCTTTTCTCCCCCTAATGTTGGGAACATAGCCTCGTTAAAATGGCAATCGACAAAACGTGCTGTAAAAACATCACCCGTTAGTGGTTCAAGATATCTTATTATAGAAGATGTTTCATATCCAACATATATTCCCAACCTTCTTTGAGGACCCATTTTTGTGCGTTGCGGTGGTGCAATAGGAACATATACTGCACATCCAAAAATTCTAAGGTGGGAAATATTTGGTTCTTGACCAAAAACGAGTTGTAGAGGAGTGTATGTGTGATATGCACTCGGTTTCATGCGAATTAATGATGCATCATGTAAAATTGCATGACCCCATATAGAAACTGGAAGTTTTGTTCTCATTATTAATGGTCTAGCTATTAGCTGAAGACGTTTAATTAATGATTCAGCTAAACCATTTTGTGTGTGAACATGAGCAACTGGATGTTCAACAACAATTCCTACAGACATGCAATAGTCATTGAAGGCTTGAGATGTAAATTCACCAGCATTATCAAGTCTCACCTTTTTAATAGAATAATCTGGAAAATGTGCTCTTAATTTGAGCAAGAAACTTTGCAAATGCCACATTACGAGTTGACAATAAGCAAACATGAGACCATCTACTGGATGCATCTATTAAGACCATGAAGTACCTAAATGGTCAACTTGGTGGATGAATTGGTCTACATATATCACCTTGAATTCTTTCAAGAAACATAGGTGATTCCTTTTCAATTTTAGATGGTGAAGGTCTCACAATTAATTTTCCAAGTGAACAAGATGTACATGGAGTAACTTTACCCGTTTGAGAGAACTTCTGGTTCTTCAATGGATGTCCATGTGTACTTCCAATTATCCTGTGCATCATTGTTGATCCGGGATGGCCTAATCTGTCATGCCATAAACTAAATATCGCAGGATCACAATATTTTTCTTTAACTACCATATTTGTTTCAACCATATTTATATATGTATAATGTAAACCGGAGTGAAGTATTGGTAGTTTCTCTAGCACACGGTTCTTATCAATAATATACATATATTTCTCATTTTCTGAGGTCACTGTTCGAGTATCATATCTATTAAGATATATGTCATTGAAACTTAATAGATTTCTTTTCGATTTCGGAGAAAACAAAGCATTATTTATAATGAACTTTGTACCATTCGGTCATAGGAAATGAGCCATTCCTACTCCTTCTATCATGTCTGCAGGACCTGATATAGTATGTATGGATCCTTTTGTTGGTTTTAATTCAGAAAAATATTTCTTAGCTTTCAGGATGGTGTGTGTGGTACCACTATCCGGTATACACAGGTCTCCAACATTTGCTTGATGTTGTGCTCCGATGGAATTCATATCAAACTTCAAATATTAAACAAACTGTGAGTTTATAATAATAATAATAGGACAACGTTATTAGAATAAAAAGATCATTAAATTCATATAATTGAAAAAGGAATACATAGTTACGAAAACGGAATTCATATTTATTTAAATAAAAAGACTACCAACATTCATATAAATTAAATGTTGATATCGTTAAGAAAATCAGAACTGTTTAGATCAGCGTTGGACAACTCCAAGTTGTCCATATGGTTTACTTCTTTCTCTTTTCCTTTAAGAGATTCCTTATAAAGCTGACAAAGATGTGGAGGTATGCGGCATGTCCTTGACTAGTGGTCCGTGCTACCACATCTGTAACAAGAACCTTCAGGGTTCTGTGAATGACTTGTTCCGCCATCATGTTTTGTCATTTTGAGCTTATTTTGTGGTTGGGTCTTATAGCCTTGTGGAGCATGATGATTATTTGCTTTTTGCCCATGACCACGATAAAAACTACGTCCACGACTGTAAGGGTGGCCTCGGCCAGAATTGTAGTTTCGACTATAAAAATTATTTTGACCGAAATAACCACGACCTCGTCCACGACCACGTCCACGGAAATTATTTCTTGGACTATCATTATTTATAGCATTTGCTTCAGGAAATGCTAATGAACCTGTTGGACGTGATTGGTGGTTTTTCATCAAAAGCTCATTATTTTGTTCTACAACAAGTAAACATGAATTAAGCTCAGAATATCTTGCGAATTTCTGCAAGCGATATTATTGTTGCAAAGTAATGTTTGATGCATGGAAAGTGGAGTAGGTTTTCTCCAACATATCCTTATCAGTAACATTCTCTCCACAAAACTTAAGTTGTGAACATATCCTGAACAAGGCAGAATTATAGTCATCCACTTTTTTAAAATCTTGAAATCTTAAATTCCTCCATTCATCTCTTGCAGCTGGAAGTAAAACTTCCTTTTGGTGATCAAACCTCTCTTTAAGGTTTTTCCATAGAATGCTTGGATCACTGATATTGAGACATTCAAATTTTAACATATCGTCAATATGTTTTCGAAGAAAAATGTTGGCCTTTGCTTTGTCTTGCGGCGAGCATTCATTTCCTTCTTCTAAGGTTTCTAAAATGTACATAGATTCAAGATGCATTTTGACATCCATAATCCATGACATATAATTCTTGCCATTCATATCAAGAGCCGCAAATTCAATCTTTGCAAGGTTCGACATATTGTGACTATTAATCAACAAAGAAAAATTAAAATCCATTTATGTATATTAATAGTGACATACAAAGAAGTAGAAGAACCAAAAGTACAAACATGCTTAATAATAAATAAAATTCATCAGGCGGAAGATTACTGACAGGAATGATTAGTAATATAAGTAATATAATGACGAGAATTATAACGGGATGAAGCATCTTTAGAAAAATCTTCTTGATTAGATGAACTTGGAAAGAAGAGTTGAATGTGTATTGAGGAAGAAAACTTGATGGTTTATTTATAGGCTACTAATATAGCCGTTGGATATATATATATATAGCCGTTAGAGATCATATACAACGGTTATATATATATAGCCGTTGTAAATGAGTATGTAAATGAAAAAGATAATTAATACATAAAATCAGTAAAAATTATAATATCGGTGATGATAGATATAAGATATAATTAGTGATATAAATAACAAAGATAAGCAAATATTAGTATGCGTAGATAAAATTTAGCAGAAGAATAAACATACGCATAAATAAACGTTCAAAGATTAGTATAACCATAAAATTAAGTACTCGTAAATAAAAGTTAGTATAAACATTAAATCATAAATAAGATTAGTATACGCATAAACGAAAATTAGTATGCTAGTAGCAATAATGTCTATAACAAGAATTCATCAACTTTTATTTTGTTTATTTTGGTATTTTACTTTCTTAACATATAGGATTAAGGAAATACATACCTTGATTAGAGCTCTCGTGCTGATAACATGTTATAAATTAAGAAAGATTACCTCTAAATTAGCAATAGATCAAGAGAGGAAGAAAGAGAGGAATGCAAGTATATAGATGTTTTGTAGGTGTCTTCCTTACATTTACAATAGGGGTATTTATACTACATTTTGGAGATGAGAGTTTTGAAATTCTCATCCACCATTTAATGTGGATACCACCATTTTTCATCCACTAATATTAATGTGAAGAGTTAGTCATCTACCATTTTCTTATCCATTAATATTACAATATAAACTAGTTTTTGGAACAAGTAGCTTAATTGTTAAAACCATTGAAAATAATAATAAATGAATGATGCTCATCAATATGACAAAATAAAAACGCTCGACTTTATGAACCTATTATTGCATTTCTACCAATTGTTGATAAAACTTTAATATGTCGCGTTATAAAGAATTATACATCCCACACACAGAACATGTCTCTCGGTTACTATGATAGAAATTTCAATAATTTCTGTTTTATTGTAATATTAATGGATGAGAAAATGGTAGATGACTAACTCTCCACATTAATATTAGTGGATGAAAAATGGTGGATGATTCACCTATCCACATTAAATGGTGGATGAGAATTTCAAAACTCTCATCTCCAAAATGTAGTATAAATACCCCTATTGTAAATGTAAGGAACACGCCTACAAAAATCTATATACTTGCATTCCTCTCTTTCTTCTCTTGATCTATTGCTAATTTAGAGGTAATTTTTCTTAATTTATAACACGTTATCAGCACGAGAGCTCTAATCAAGGTATGTATTTCCTTAATCCTATATGTTAAGAAAGTAAAATACCAAAATAAACAAAATAAAAGTTGATGAATTCTTGTTATAGACATTATTGCTACTAGCATACTAATTTTTGTTTATGCATATACTAATCTTATTTATGATTTAATGCTTATACTAACTTTTATTTACGAGTACTTAATTTTATGGTCATACTAATCTTTGAACGTTTATTTATGCGTATGTTTATTCTTCTGCTAAATTTTATCTAAGCATACTAATATTTGCTTATCTTTCTTATTTATATCACTAATTATATCTTATATCTACCATCACTGATATTATAATTTTTACTGATTTTATGTATTAATTATCTTTTTCATTTACATACTCATTTACAACGGCTATATATATAACCGTTGTATATGATCTCTAACGGCTATATATATCTCTAACGGCTATATATATATATATATATATATATATATCCAACGGCTATATTTTTTAGCCTATAAATAAACCATCAAGTTTTCTTCCTCAATACACATTTAACTCTTCTTTTCAAGTTCATCTAATCAAGAAGATTTTTCTAAAGATGCTTCATCCCGTTATAATTCTCGTCGTTATATTACTTATATTACTAATCATTCATGTCAGTAATCTTCCACCTGATGAATTTTATTTATTATTAAGCATGTTTGTACTTTTGGTTCTTCCACTTCTTTGTATGTCACAATATGTCGAACCTTGCAAAGATTGAATTTGCGGCTCTTGATGTGAATGGCAAGAATTATATGTCATGGATTATGGATGTCAAAATGCATCTTGAATCTATGTACATTTTAGAAACCTTAGAAGAAGGAAATGAATGCTCGCCGCAAGACAAAGCAAAGGCCAACATTTTTCTTCGGAAACATATTGACGATATGTTAAAATTTGAATATCTCAATATCAGTGATCCAAGCATTCTATGGAAAAACCTTAAAGAGAGGTTTGATCACCAAAAGGAAGTTTTACTTCCAGTCGCAAGAGATGAATGGAGGAATTTAAGATTTCAAGATTTTAAAAAAGTGAATGACTATAATTCTGCCTTGTTCAGGATATGTTCACAACTTAAGTTTTGTGGAGAGAATGTTACTGATAAGGATATGTTGGAGAAAACCTACTCCACTTTCCATGCATCAAATATTACTTTGCAACAACAATATCGCTTGCAGAAATCCGCAAGATATTATGAGCTTAATTCATGTTTATTTGTTGCAGAACACAATAATGAGCTTTTGATGAAAAACAATCAATCATGTCTGTAACAACCCAAAGCCTGCTTAACATAAAACATTAGCCAAAAAGCCCATAAGGGTCCCAAATACATCATAAACTCCAATATCAATTACATTGATTAAGGTCCTCAAGCAAATACAACCGAGATGCTAACTAAACAAAAACTGGAACTTGACGGTCTCTAATCTCGCACCTCCGTCTCAAGCCTTCTCCTTTCCCTTGCTACAAGCACCTAAGTCACCCTTTCCTGAAAATGATTTTTAAGTTTTGAAAGCGAGGGTTAGACCATGAGGTCTAGTGAATTCCCTCCTTAAAAGTGTAACTGCAAAACATTAAAAACAAAACACTTTTCCATACACATAACACTTGACAAGTTTGAGCTCAAACAAGGGTATACACAGTGGTACGGACCAATAACACCTTACAAAGCCAGGCACGGCAACTCATCACCTTACAAAGCCAGGGACGGCAACTCATCACCTTACAAAGCCAGGCACGGCAACTCATCACCTTACAAAGCCAGGGACGGCAACTCATCACCTTACAAAGCCAGGGACGGCAACTCATCACCTTACAAAGCCAGGGACGGCAACTCGGGGGTCCTCCACTGTGTAACCCGACTCTATCACAAACATAAACACCTAGCACATGCTTTAAACTTACTCGAGGAATATCCTCCTTCCACATTACAAACTAACACTTTTCATGCATAAGAAAACATAAGATTCATGATAAACAAGTAACTCATTTTCAGACATATCAATTCTTCGCATTTCATTTTAAAAGATAGAAGTAATGCATAAGGGAACTCACCTGATGCTCTGCTAAACGAATCACTACTTGGGAGCTCGCTTAAACACCAAACGGTCACCTGAATTGGGGTTAACAAATGAGGTATTAGACTCCCCAATCATGCTCTAAAACACTTTCCATAATGTCCTAAGACAATCCCCTAAACCAAGCCTCGAACCCAAGCCCAAACGACCAACGAAGCAAAAACGGAAAAACAAGAAACAACGACTGGCGCCGATGCTGGCGCCAGTCCATCGGCGCCGCCATCGGCGCGGACCCCTGGACAGATTTTCCTGCACGAGATTTCTTCCCAAAACTCAAAGATTTCTCATCCCCAAACTTCCCCAAATCAGATTCAGCTCTCCTAAAACAATATTTTAGAATCAACACCCAAAATGGATGAACAAAACTTATAAACCTCCCTTGAAAAGGTGAACTATCACCAAGAGTTCTCAAACTCCTCAAGGGATTCATCCAACACACCCTTCCACAAGATTTCATCTCAAAATACAAAAATGAGAAGAGATTGGGATCAAGAACATGCATCTAAACCCCATTCTAGACACAAAACTTAAAGAAAGGTGGGTGGAGTTATACCTTAGCAGCAACTTCTTCAATCTCTAGCTGATCTACCTTCTCCAAACCTTCAATGGTGGAACTTGAGCTCCTTTCCTCTCTAGAGAAGTTCCAGCCGAAAACAAGAAATGGAAATAGGGTTTTTGAAGGGTTTTGTCTTAATAGACTTCTCTCTATCACACTCCAGCCACATAACTTTCAGGTTTTTACAAAAGAGCCCCAAAATTCTTATTTCTGCACTAAATACCACAAGAGATGAAATATGGGATGTTACATCACCTCCCCCTTAACAGGATTCCGTCCCCGGAATCTCATCACTGAAAAGGTGCGGGTACCTTGCCCTCATTTCGATCTCGGGTTCCCATGTTGCCTCAAAATTTTCTTAGGAAGTTACCACTACATCCCTACCAAACTAACTTCTTTGTCTGTCAAATTCTCAACCATCCGGCCTCAATTGCTCACACTGACTGCGAAGCTACACCAAACTTCTTCCCAACCGACATTCCCCAAACATGGGTTAAGACATACCAAAAGCACTCTAGATTTTCACCGAGTGCCTCTAAACAAATCAATAATTCCCAGTTCTTTCGAAAACTGCCACTACTCCATTACAATGTAGTCCAATTCAATCTCCTATTGAAACACACTACTCCAAACCATGGGAATATTTTCCCCTCCAACTGTTCTCCCGACTTGAGATTGACAATGCTCGAACCTTCTAATCCAAACATCTTAGTTCCATTCACCTATCCATCCACTCCCGATCAGCATCGACAACGTACAGTATTCTTTGACATCGTCCCTAGGCCAACCACTACACTCTCGGGTCTGCAGCACGCCCAGCCACACACTTGTAATCTCTTCGTTCAAACATACTACTCATCCAAAATACTCTCTTTAATAGAATACGACTCTACTCGAGTTAACACCGCAATAACCCGAATTTCTAAACGGAGGCTTATCACTCCTTTCGTCGACATTACACACTACCATTCTCATAACGTTACCGCCTTCTCACCACCACATAACATTCATCAAAGGAAGAACGCCCTCCTACCAAAATAGCGTTCGCCTGGCACAATTGCGTTTCCTCAAATCACCGATCACACGTGCCTTAACAGTTACAAATCAACGATCCAAACTCCCCACATTCGCTAAGCCATAATTCCATTCTATACACAATCATGTCCTTCGCTCAAATCCATTGAATGGTTCCACTAACTAGGAACTTCCTCCAACGTTCACTTGCCCTCTCACACGGAGGAGTGACCAAGCTCATTCTAACTATCTCCCTTAATCGGACACCGATCAACACGCTCGTGTGAAACATTCTCCTCGACGATATCGCATCTAAACCCACGGTCTCTCAACTAGAGCACCACATTCGACCACCTGTTCCCATCCTAACCTGATACATTAAAGATCCCTCAAAAGAATGACTCACCCACAAGCACCAACTTTTAGACCGGTCGCATGAACTTGGCTTTCTCAACTCATTAACCAAGACATAACAACAATCCCTTATCTTATGCCTTAAAAAGAACAGTTCTTCAACTATAGTCCGCCCAATCAACGTCTCATGACATCGTCTTACCGCGAGTCTATCAATACTTGATCTTTTATACTGTCAACATCTTCTCTCATGTTTACACAAACTTTCCATCGCACACCGCTACAGCCTAACAGAACAACTTCTCCATACTTATCAGTCAAGACCTTTAGCCAAGTTCTCATGAGGTACTTAACACCAAGAACTACCAAGAGTTCCTAACTTTCCAACACCGCCGACCCGCTCATTCTAATTCATTACATCCACGAAATACTCCAACGCTCTTGCCTAAACTTCACGACGAAGCACTACAACTTAACGGGTACATTATCCTGCTCGACAATCGAGTGAAGCATGAAACTCACCCAAATCCAATGGGATCGAAAAGGACAAGGGTTCTCCTGTCATCTCGTTACCAACCGCAACTAAATCTCTTGATCTCAACCTAGTATTAACGTATACCGCCCGCAAAACCACACACTTAAACCAGGCATGCTCATTACCTTTGACTATTCCAACATTACAGCAATTCAACATTACATCTATGACCTCCACGTTCCTTTGATTCCAAGTGCTACCACTTCCTCATGCTACTATCGCACCACACGACTACTTTGCAATCAGGCTATCATGATTTCCTTACACACACAAAGGATACTACTTACTTCACGACACCCATAACACCAAACCAAACAAAGCCAAAACGTTAATCGACTTTGCCCTTCCCGGGTCTAAATGAACCACTTGACAAGGTCAATTACTCAAGGTACACCTGTTTCGATTACCCTAATGTTTCGTTCTTAAATGGATCATCATACCCCATAAGAAAATCACTTAAGCAATCACGATCTCTTACTTTTGTACACCCACACAAAGTGGTCAAACGTCACGTCGGATACCTACCTTTCTCCAAACAACTTCTTGCCTCTTTGTAAGAAAACTCAACAAGATAGCCACACTATAGCTACTTCTCCAATACCAACCTCCCGACAACTATCCAACAAACAGCCACTGATTCGACATCGATAATCGACATGCAATTGCCCAGTCGCCTCACGACGAATCAGGATTCTCGAAAGAATCTATTTCTCCTAACTCCCGAACCAGTTCTCGCTCCTCGTTAACTCCTCGCAATTTATCTCCGCTGTACTAGACACCTTACCCATAAGCTAATCATCCAAAGCCTCAATGGACATTACATTCACACCGGTGATCTCCCGTTCTCCCAATGCCTTCACTAGGTATTCCTATTCCATACCATTTACACAATTCAACGACCTCATCCACCCATACCCAACGGGTTCACTCTCACGTTTCAATCTCCTGACAAAACCTCCACATTAATGGACTACATGATGATTTCATTCTTTCCTGACCATCTAGGATTCCTAACATAACCCACTTCGTCCTACGCCTTATAACCAACTTATACCCCACCGTTCTCCCTCGAGAGACTAAACACAAGATCTTTCTTAGCAAGATCTAATTATCAAACCATCTCAGTACTCCAACTCGAAACCGAAAACATTACATTAGGTAACGTAACGCTACTGATTACTATTCCACCAACAGAAACACTTTGGCCATTTCAACTTTACTGCGATTAAAACTATTCTCACATATCCCGACAATAGTTCAAACTACACTCATACCAACATTCCAGCTTCACTACCCAAGACTCCAGGTACTCACCCACTTACTCTAACGGAACACTATGGTCATAACTTGACCACATCTTATACAACTAGCAATTTAACTCCCAAAGCCCTTTCCTTGGCTTAAATCGTAACATCCTCCCCCCCCCCCCCCCCCGACCTAGCGAGTTCATAGCCTTCATGCATAATGACACAACGATTGAAATCATTTTGCGCGCTTTTAAGAAACACGATAGATGCAAAAGTATAAAGCGAGTTTGAGTATGCATGAAACAACATTACTCAAAATGAATAGTAAAACACAACGATCGCAAAGATCACTCACAGGCACTCTTACGATAATTCGTAACCCTGTCCATCCAAATCGGTGCTGACACTACGATTGTCTCCAATGAAACCCTTTCGCGTATGGCCGGAAAATTTTCGAACGAAATTACTTATCCAAAGTGGGTCTGTCAACTCCAACACTCGTTTACATGAAAATAACGAGTCAGTACTCATTTTGTTTGTAAAACAAACCTTGCAATAATGATGTTCTTTCATATTTTCGTAACGAAGATTCTCTCCACAAGAAAAACGTGAAATAATTCGTAAATCACTAAGTTCAAAGCTTTATCGTATGATGAAAACAAGTTTGTCTTTTACTTTAAAGAAAACACGCTCGTACGCGTCACTCATTTCCCAAAACAAGAAAACATATCACACACGTACATGCTTTTTATCACGAAGGAATCTCGTATAATGCGTTTAACAACAAAAATGCATGGAATTCAATATACGAAGGAAGGCTATTCACCCTAACTAAGTCAACCGTTGCACTCACTTTAACTCTTTACTGGTACCATACTATAACCAACAACCGCTTCCTTACTTATGCTACAACTTGTAGCACAAGTGCTTCATAACCTACATGATCGACCACTCTTACATGCATACCACAAAACAACACTGATCTTTTGCAATCATTAATCTTGCCACTAAACCGCTTGACTAGGGAATCCAAGACTAGGTTCCCTAACTTGATCTCGAATTAAAGGTTTCAGGATGTCCGCATAATTCTCACTCCTAACTCAACTGACCGACCCATGATCCTAAGGGTGGGGACCCACTAACACTAGGAGTCGTTCCCCCCCCCATACCACCATTAATTAATTTGAATCCTAGAAAATTTACTTCTAGACAACACTTCCTCTAGAAGTTGCAGACATCCCATCATAAGGAATCTCTTCCGTGACACATCAACTATTTGCTATCAAACACAAGGTTAGAACCCTCTACATACCACCACCCTCACCACTCATCCCGACAATAGCGATTGGTCACACCCATGCACCTGTAGATCCATAATAGCATTGGCCAGATGCTACTTGAATTTACCTTACATGAGGGTTCTCATTACCATTGTCAAGATATCCTATGTTTACGGTCATTCCTAATGACTTCCTATATCTCGGTTGTTTCCCTATCCTCAAAGTTTAAGTTTAGGCCCATCCGGTCACCTAAATCCCTTAAACTATGGCTCTGATACCATTTGTTACAACCCAAAGCCTGCTTAACATAAAACATTAGCCAAAAAGCCCATAAGGGTCCCAAATACATCATAAACTCCAATATCAATTACATTGATTAAGGTCCTCAAGCAAATACAACCGAGATGCTAACTAAACAAAAACTGGAACTTGACGGTCTCTAATCTCGCACCTCCGTCTCAAGCCTTCTCCTTTCCCTTGCTACAAGCACCTAAGTCACCCTTTCCTGAAAATGATTTTTAAGTTTTGAAAGCGAGGGTTAGACCATGAGGTCTAGTGAATTCCCTCCTTAAAAGTGTAACTGCAAAACATTAAAAACAAAACACTTTTCCATACACATAACACTTGACAAGTTTGAGCTCAAACAAGGGTATACACAGTGGTACGGACCAATAACACCTTACAAAGCCAGGCACGGCAACTCATCACCTTACAAAGCCAGGGACGGCAACTCATCACCTTACAAAGCCAGGGACGGCAACTCATCACCTTACAAAGCCAGGCACGGAAACTCATCACCTTACAAAGCCAGGGACGGCAACTCATCACCTTACAAAGCCAGGGACGGCAACTCGGGGGTCCTCCACTGTGTAACCCGACTCTATCACAAACATAAACACTTAGCACATGCTTTAAACTTACTCGAGGAATATCCTCCTTCCACATTACAAACTAACACTTTTCATGCATAAGAAAACATAAGATTCATGATAAACAAGTAACTCATTTTCAGACATATCAATTCTTCGCATTTCATTTTAAAAGATAGAAATAATGCATAAGGGAACTCACCTGATGCTCGGCTAAACGACTCACTACTTGGGAGCTCGCTTAAACACCAAACGGTCACCTGAATTGGGGTTAACAAATGAGGTATTAGACTCCCCAATCATGCTCTAAAACACTTTCCATAATGTCCTAAGACAATCCCCTAAACCAAGCCTCGAACCCAAGCCCAAACGACCAACGAAGCAAAAACGGAAAAACAAGAAACAGCGACTGGCGCCGATGCTGGCGCCAGTCCATCGGCGCCGCCATCGGCGCGGACCCCTGGACAGATTTTCCTGCACGAGATTTCTTCCCAAAACTCAAAGATTTCTCATCCCCAAACTTCCCCAAATCAGATTCAGCTCTCCTAAAACAATATTTTAGAATCAACACCCAAAATGGATGAACAAAACTTATAAACCTCCCTTGAAAAGGTGAACTATCACCAAGAGTTCTCAAACTCCTCAAGGGATTCATCCAACACACCCTTCCACAAGATTTCATCTCAAAATACAAAAATGAGAAGAGATTGGGATCAAGAACATGCATCTAAACCCCATTCTAGACACAAAACTTAAAGAAAGGTGGGTGGAGTTATACCTTAGCAGCAACTTCTTCAATCTCTAGCTGATCTACCTTCTCCAAACCTTCAATGGTGGAACTTGAGCTCCTTTCCTCTCTAGAGAAGTTCCAGCCGAAAACAAGAAATGGAAATAGGGTTTTTGAAGGGTTTTGTCTTAATAGACTTCTCTCTATCACACTCCAGCCACATAACTTTCAGGTTTTTACAAAAGAGCCCCAGAATTCTTATTTCTGCACTAAATACCACAAGAGATGAAATATGGGATGTTACAACGTCCAACAGGCTCATTAGCATTTCCTGAAGCAAATGCTATAAATAATGACAGTCCTAGAAATAATTTCCGTGGACGTGGTCGTGGAAGAGGCCATGGTTATTTCGGTCAAAATAATTTTTATAGTCGAAACTACAATTCTGGCCGAGGCCACCCTTACAGTCGTGGACGTAGTTTTTATCGTGGTCATGGGCAAAAAGCAAATAATCATCATGCTCCACAAGCCTATAAGACCCAACCACAAAATAAGCTCAAAATGACAAAACATGATGGCGGAACAAGTCATTCACAGAACCCTGAAGGTTCTTATTACAGATGTGGTAGCACGGACCACTAGTCAAGGACATGCCGCATACCTCCACATCTTGGTCAGCTTTATAAGGAATCTCTTAAAGGAAAAGAGAAAGAAGTAAACCATATGGACAACTTGGAGTTGTCCAACACTGATCTAAACAGTTCTGATTTCCTTAACGATATCAACATTTAATTTATATGAATGTTGGTAGTTTTTTTATTTAAATAAATATGGATTCCGTTTTCGTAACTATGTATTCCTTTTTCAATTATATGAATTTAATGATCTTTTTATTCTAATAACGTTGTGCTATTATTACGACTATTATTATTATTATTATTATAAACTCACAGTTTGTTTAATATTTGAAGTTTGATATGAATTCCATCGGAGCACAACATCAAGCAAATGTTGGAGACCTGTGTATACCGGATAGTGGTACCACACACACCATCCTGAAAGCTAAGAAATATTTTTCTGAATTAAAACCAACAAAAGGAACCATACATACTATATCAGGTCCTGCAGACATGATAGAAGGAGTATGAACGACTCATTTTCTATTACCGAATGGTACAAAGTTCATTATAAATAATGCTTTGTTTTCTCCGAAATCGAAAAGAAATCTATTAAGTTTCGATAACATGTATCTTAATGGATATGATACTCGAACAGTGACCTCAGAAAATTAGAAATATATGTATATTATTGATAAGAACCGTGTGCTAGAGAAACTACCAATACTTCACTCCGCTTTACATTATACATATATAAATATGGTTGAAACAAATATGGTAGTTAAAGAAAAATATTGTGATCCTGCGATATTTAGTTTATGGCATGACAGATTAGGCCATCCCGGATCAACAATGATGCACAGGATAATTGGAAGTACACATGGACATCCATTGAAGAACCAGAAGTTCTCTCAAACGGGTAAAGTTACTCCATGTACATCTTGTTCATTTGGAAAATTAATTGTGAGACCTTAACCATCTAAAATTGAAAAGGAATCACCTATGTTTCTTTTGCAGTGAATTTGTTAGCAAGATCCAGTTCATCTCCCACAAAGAGACATTGGAATGGAATCAAACACATATTCCGATACCTTCGAGGAACTTTTGATTTAGGTCTATTTTATTCTAACTATTCAAAAGAAGGTTTGATTGGTTATGCAGACGCAGGTTATTTGTCTGATCCTCATAAATCTAGATCTCAAACTGGATATGTGTTCATGAACGGAGGTACTGCCATTTCCTGGCGCTCTCAAAAGCAAACACTTGTTGCCACATCTTCAAATCATGCCGAAGTTATTGCACTTCATGAAGCTAGTAGAGAGTGTGTTTGGTTGAGATCAATGACACAACTCATATTGACTTCATGCAGACTAGAGAAGGACAAAATTCCAACTTTAATCTATGAAGATAACGCCGCATGTGTCACACAAATGAAAGAAGGATATATAAAGAGTGACAGGACAAAACATATACCTCCAAGATTCTTCTCATACGCTCAAGATCTTATAAAAGATAATCAGATTGAAATAAAATATATTCAATCGAGCAACAACGCAGTGGATCTTTTCACAAAGGCGCTACCTACTGCAATTTTCAGAAAACACGTTCACATTATCGGTATGTGACATGTGCATAATATGTGATGATCCATGGATGTCAACATCAGGGGGAGACAACTACCAGCTGCACTCTTTTTCCCTTAGCTAAAGTTTTTTTTTTCCACTGGGTTTTTCTTTAGCAAGGTTTTTAATGAGGCAACACGTCATGATTAAACTACGATTTGAAATGATTAAACTACGATTTGAAATTGTCATCCAAGGGGGAGTATTGTAATATTAATGGATGAGAAAATGGTAGATGACTAACTCTCCACATTAATATTAGTGGATGAAAAATGGTGGATGATTCACCTATCCACATTAAATGGTGGATGAGAATTTCAAAAGTCTCATCTCCAAAATGTAGTATAAATACCCATATTGTAAATGTAAGGAACGCACCTACAAAACATCTATATACTTGCATTCCTCTCTTTCTTCTCTTGATCTATTGCTAATTTAGAGGTAATCTTTCTTAATTTATAACATGTTTGTTGTATTGTTTGTTCTTGTAATTTTAGTGCAAAACCACTGCCAACTTGTACTAATTTCAAGAAAGTCGATACCATTTAAGTAGGTAGTAAAATAAAGATTTTGTGTTCAATTATCTTTACGTTTTAATGTCTTATTTGCAAGTTTTAATATATAATCTAATTTAACTTAGGGGCCGTTTACAAAACGCTTACTCGGGTAAGTGCTTACGAAGTCACATTAACTTACCAGATGAATATGACAAAGACCAAAAATCTTACCCGGTAAGAGCGGAAGCAAGAACCGAGAGTCGAAGGCAAGGACCGAGAGTTTTACCCGGTAAGTGAGTGCGACGACTCTTACCACGGTTAGCGCTTACCGGCTAAATTGTTGCATACGATGCCATTTTGGTAGACTAAAATCTTATCCGGAAAGTAAGTGATAGTGTTGAATTTTACCGTTAAATACTTACCCGGGTAAGTGATTAGATATATGGCCCCTTAGTTATTACTTAAACTCATTGAATAACACTACAAAACATATGTTTTTATATATAATATTATATATAAGGGAAATTAATTAAAATGCCCCAAGTTTGACTTTGACTTACTAAAATGCCCTAACTCTCCCCAATTTAACCAAAATACCCAAATTTTCCGTGAAATGGTCCGTGATCACAGATTTCTTTAAATAAAAATGTTTCACGGACCAATTCAAAATGTTTCACGGACTCCTTTAGAGATCTTTAGAAATTTAAAAATGCTTCACGGACTCCTTCAAAAAAGCTTCACGAACTCCTTTAAACAAGCCACGGCCCACGAGGAACATTTTATTTATTTATTTCATCTCATGGACTAAAATACCCAAAAATCAATTTTTCACGGACAAAAATCCAATTATTTTAAGAAATCCGTGATCATGGACTCTTTCACGGAAAATTTAGGTATTTTGGTTAAATTAGGAAAATTTCGAACATTTCAGTGAGTAAACTTTAAACTTGGAGCATTTTAATTAATTTCCCAATATATAAAGTAGAAATTTAAAGTTATAAATAAATTCACTTAACCTTGCACCACATCAAACCTTGCACCATTTGGAACCTTAACAAATACAATAAATAAACTCACCTTTGATTGATAAGGTTGAACCCCTCACTTTCTCACTTTCTCACTTTCTCACCTTCATAGATATATATGTTCTGCCATTGAATCATGTAGAGTCTTCTTCTTCCCTTGGAGTCCACACACAAACCCACCCTCTACACTCTACACCACTTTCCCTACTCTTTCCACCTCCAAAACTTTCTTTTCTTTTGCGGGAATCTCAACCCCACCACCACCACCACTTGTTATCCCATCCATTCTCCGCCATTGTTATCGGAAAACGATGGAGGAGTACTTGCAACTGTTCGTGAAGGAGACCACTCTCTACAACCAGTTGGTGCTCGGAAGTGTCTTGCCGGAAAAGTTATGGACTCCGCTTCCACATTTCCTCCAAGGCTGGCTCCGTATCTACATTGCCGCCACCCTTCTTTACTTTATCTCCGCCCTGCTCTGCTGCTTCTACATTTATCACTTCAATCGTAACGTTTTCCTTCCCAAAGGTTACACCTCTTTATAGTTTATAACACTTCTAAACAGGTTTTTGTGTTGTGTTGTCGAATTGAAGTTTCTATTTTTGTTATTTAATGTTCGTAATTTAGTGGTATGTGTCGGATAAACAGTGGGTATAACTTGGATAAAACCTTTGAATTGATCGCAGTTTTAGTAACGATTTTGTTAGAAATAACTAAGCTTTAAAAGGCGCTAGGGGCTGTTTGTTTACCTCTTAATAGTTCCATTAAGAGGCAACCTCTGAATTGTTCAGAGGTGAATCTTGTTTGGCAAAAAAAAAATCTGCCTCTTAATGGTTCCAAAACCATCTTAATGATTTAGCATCTTGGGCCATCCTTAACCATTCAGCCAGAGGCGGATCCCTTAAGGGGCTTTTGGGGGCCATGCCCCCCCCCCTTTTGGCTCAAATACTGTAAATTTCAGATATAAACACACAAAGTTGGTAGCTTAGATGGTTATCATGGTTATATCCTAAAGGTCCCAGGGTCGAGCACATTCCTTTACATTTTTTTAATTATAGTCATTTTCTATTTTCTATTTTCTAATGTCCATAGAAGTGCAAAAAATCAAAAATATCACTCTAAAATCAACCAAAAAATTATTTTTTATTCTCTACTCTTCATGGAAGTGCAAAAAGTCAAAAATATCCCTAAAAAATCAACCAAAAAATCCAAAAGGTCTCTCGAAATGAACAAAAAAAAACTGAAAAATCAACCAAAAAAACTTGAAAAATCTCTCAAAATCAACCAAAAAAACATAAAAATATCTCAAAATCAACCAAAAAACTTAAAAGAATCCCTCGAAACGGTTAAATTCGGCTAAAAACACATTGAACAAATTTGCGGGCCTTTGAAACAAATTATACTCGTTTTTAAGGCACATTATATAAATATTAGGCTCGGCCCCCTTGGTCATAAGGCTTGTGTTCCGCCCCTGCATTCAGCACCCTGATTTCATTCTAAACAAATACCAAACAACCATATTTCATTTTGCACTATATCATAATAGTCTCTTAACCATTCTGACCTCTTAATCATTCTGCACCAAACCATTCAGCAACTGCTTAGTTATTCCGGTTTCTAGTTAATTTACATGAGTGCCCGCTTCACGCCTCCTGTCGTGTGGTATAATTTTACTATCAACCCCATATTCTTGTGAATCCAATACATAAAATATTTCACTAAAATCACCATGATTACCATTTGATTTCTAGATTTTTTGTGATGATCTTATCGGATTTACTCTATATTACATGGGTTTTCTTTGATTTGAATCTTTAGATGGTTTGGCATTCAATCTATTCATGATTTCAAATTTCTTGATTCATCTTTTAGAATCTAGTTTAAACCATATTTGACAGCATTCGATCTCATCACTTTCGGAGATTAAAATAAACTCAAATGATTATTACTAGTTTACTATAAAATCTGAAATGTTGGGAATCCAAAATAGTTGCAGACAACTAATCTTGAAGCAAGAATGAAGTTTATAATTCAAGATTCTTTGAAATTTGGCCAATTTTGGTTTCAGAAAAGGTAGAATGATGTTTGGATCTAGATCGAGATGAACACTTGATCTAAAGCTCAGTTTTTTGCTTGAAATCGAGCTAATTATATGTCTTCTAGTATCCAAGATACAATCTAATACTGTTCTACTGAATTCTTTATCGGTTTAATTCCAGATGCTATCCCTTCAAGAAAGGCGATCCTTCTACAGATATATGTCGCAATGAAGGCCATGCCATGGTACTGTGCTCTTCCCACCATCTCGGAGTACATGATAGAAAACGGATGGACTAGATGTTTTGCGCGGATAAGTGACGTGGGCTGGTTTTCGTACGTGTTGAACTTGGGTTTTTATCTCATACTCGTTGAATTCGGCATTTACTGGATGCACAGAGAGTTGCATGATATTAAGCCTCTCTACAAGTACCTTCATGCAACTCATCATATCTACAATAAGCAGAACACTCTTTCACCTTTTGCTGGTGAGTTCTTTTTCCGGCCACTCGTTTTAAGGGAAACAACTCGTTTTAACGGAAACAACCGCTCTATTTTTGTTGTTGTAGTAGATCCTACTTTTAAGTGGGACATACACTCTTAAAGATTGGTTTTTCATGGAAACACTTGTTCTACTCGTCGGGGTAGAGAAACATCCAATCTTTGAGTGGCAATACAGTCTCTTAAAGACTGGATCTTCACGGAAACAGTTGTTCTACTCTTTGGGGTAGATGTCAGGGCTTTTAACATCTTTCAGACCCCACCTCCAAGTGGAGTTGTTCAACTACTTGGGGTAGATGTCAGGTTTGCGTACATCCCTTGGACCCCACCTCCAAGTGGAGTTATTCAACTACTCAAGGTAGATGTCAGGTTTGAGTACATCCCTTGGACCCCACCTCCGAGCGAGATATATAGTCTCTTATTGACTGGGTTTTCACATAAACAAAAAAAATTCTACTCTTGGCGTAGAAGTCAGGTTTGTGTACATCCCATAACCGCGTGGGATATATATTCTCTTACTAAAACAAGTGTTCTACTCTTTGGGGTAAATGTCAAGTCTGCGTACATCCCTCAGATCCCACTCCAAGTGGGATATATATACCGGGTCTTTGATACCTAATTTTGTGTATGATTTTGTATCAGGTTTGGCATTCCATCCACTAGATGGGATACTGCAAGCGGTGCCACACGTGATTGCGCTATTCCTAGTACCAACGCATTTCACGACACACATAGCACTTCTGTTTATTGAAGCGATATGGACTGCAAACATTCATGATTGTGTGGACGGAAAGATTTGGCCGGTGATGGGTGCAGGGTACCACACGATTCATCACACAACATATCGTCACAACTATGGGCATTATACCGTATGGATGGATTGGATGTTTGGTACCCTTCGTGATCCTTCCGAGGAAGAGACCAAGAAGATATGATTCGGATTTGTTATTTGTGTAAATGGTGAGTGATGGTTGAGTTTGATTCGATTCATTGATTTTATTGGTAAGGTAGCGATCGGAGGGCGAGAAGGGTCTTGGCGGCAGCCTGTCGGCGGCCGGTGGTGGAGTTTTCCTCCCCTCACAGTGTAATGCTGGATTTCTCTTTGAAAGTTATCTATATGACTCTTTTTTCCTTGTGTGTAAAAATATTACTTAGCATCATCTTGATGAGAAAGTTGGAACAACACGACTTTAGGTCCGGTTTGGTTTACGGGATTGGATTGAATTTGAAGAGATTTGAAATAGAATTTCATTTTAATCCCATGTTTGGTTTGAAAGATTTTTGGAATTTGAATTCTTATAAACATAGGATTTTAGAATCCCATTGGATTGTTGATATTTTACGGAATTTTATAAGATTTGTATGTAATAATTTTAAATTATACAACCCAAATAGACCAAATATTTTAAATCCTTCCAAATCTAAATTTGTACAATTCCATATCCTTTACCCAAATCCCTCAAAAATCATTTTATCAAACCAAACTCCTTACAATATCATATCAGTTACACATACACCATCAAACTTATAGTAAGGTATTGTTTCACATAATATTTTCCATCTAAGGTTAGAATTTAAAATATTGGTTAACAACACACACACACACACATATATATATATATATAGAGAGAGAGAGTCGGGTTCAAACGAGAACGGTACCTATTTAAAAGAACACGAGAACGAACAAAATCATTAGTGATTTTACATTAACGTACGGAAAAAGGACTTTGGCCGCGGCTTCAGGTCCGCGTGGCTTTTTTACGCGTCAATGTAAAATCATTAATGATTTTGTTCGTTCTCGTGTTCTTTTAAATAGTTAATATTCTCGTTCCTATATATATATATATATATATTTGTTTCATATGGTGTTTGTTTCATATGTATTTGGTACACAATGTGAAACTTCATAGTTGTATTTTTTATTTCACAAACACATAAAAAACGTTCATGTTGTGAAACAAATATATTGAACAAACATATTGTAAGACAAATATATGTTAACCAATACACTAAATTTAAGTCGTAGATGGAAAACAAAGTATGTGAAATAACTAGGGGTGAACATGGTACGGTACCATGTATTTTTTCTCAATATCGTGTACCAACCAATTATAATTGGTACGTAAAAATTTATACCGTGTACCAACCAACTCTAATTGGTACCAACATTTTTCGGTTGGTACATGTTGGCACGGTTTTGTACCAACATCTCAAAAATTTACAAAATTTACAAACATGTCGTCCAAAACCCGATGCCCGTAAAACTTTTAGTCGTAAAATAATAAAATGTTTTGAGTTGAAGTCTTTGAGTTTGAAGGTAGGGTAAAATTTATAGTCTTTTATAGTAAATTGTAAAACTACAAAATGTTAATTTACTAAAATAATTAAATCTCTACAGAAAACAATCAGTTTATCTCATCACGAAATGCATAAATAATACATTAATAATCGAATATATTTCATTTCATTGATTTTTTGTTTAATAAATAATTAAAAATAATATATATATATATATATATACACACACACCCACCCACACCACATATATAGGGTCAAGTTCAAATGAGAAATTAAACATTTTAGGAGAAGACGAGAAGTTTCAATATCATACATGATTACACGCGTGATACACAGGGGCGGATCCACCTTGTAAAAGTCTATCAAAACGGTGAGAATAGACTCAAAACACATCGGACGACTTAATGGGCATAATTTACCTTAAAGGTGACCCCACTATGTAAAAATCTTGTCAATGGTGTTAATTATATATGATTAAACACATGTCGCATTGACAACACATAGACGTTTAATCATTATTTATATGATTAAACACGTCCAAAGAATTGTAATCATATATAATATTGAGTATTCTAGCCTTTTCGTAAAATGTTCAACTTCTGCAGCAATAAACATCGATCAATCCTTTAAGTCGAGCAAATACTTGTGTCAGTAACCAATTTCAACACTAATAGAATAGGTTCCTCGTATCCTAATCGTAACAACACTAACGGTATAAAAAAGGAATCTAATAAACACCATTTCATATTCCGATATATTTGTTCATTTTACATGACAAAAACGAGGGGGCTAAAAACGAAAGATGAAAAAACCTTGTGACCTATGTTCAATAACATACAAAAGATTTTGGACAACATACAAATTAATACTAATAGAAATAACACTCTAGCCCCTAGCCCCACGGGGCATAACACAGTTGGTTTCGGGATGGTATACTTGCACAAACAGTCACTTTTTCAACACCAAACGCCAAAAACTTGAGTAACAAGTTACCTTTTCTTACACGAAACTTGCTTGAAAAGCATCACCATACCAAGCCCTTTCGTCTTCTAAACATGTCAACGCTCATTCGAGACTTCTCGGGCTTGTTTGACTTCTTTGACTTCTCGAGTCTGCTATCTAAGCTATTTCTAGAAACATCCGGAAGGTCGGGCTGCAACTTGAAGGTGTCTCCCGTTGTGCCACTTTCGGATGCTTTCTTCTGATCCTCGACATCTGTGGTCACGTTTTTTAGGGGGTTGGTTGTCGCTTTCGACTTTCCGAGGGCCAAAACGAACTTTTTCAAGTGTCGGATGAACTCGGGATAGAACTCAAGGTTGCAATGGCCCCCACCGGTTAGCCACAACGGTTCGTACTGGTTCTTGCAAAGCTCCCATAGTTGTTTCCCGTGAGAATGATCCACAACTTCATCCGCTGTTCCCTGTATCACGACACAAAAACCACTTAAAACATTAAAATAGCAGTTTTTCCAAGAAAAAAATCGGACTTCGATGATCAAGAAACCAGACCGATGATAGATCTTACATGAATGACCAAAACTGGGCAATTCACCAAACCGATCTTCTCGATGTTCTGAAATCGACAAAAAGCAGAGGAACCGTTATTTGTGTACTTACAACAACGGCATAATGAATCAAAATGCAACTAAGTTTGTCTTAAGGGGCTGTTTGGCAGTTGCTGAATGGTTTGGTGCAGAATGATCAAGTGTTCAGAATGATTAAGAGGCTCTTATGATATAGTGCAAAATGAAATATGGTTGTTTTGTAATTGTTAACAATGAAATTAGGGCTCTGAATGGTTAAAAGAGGCCCAAGATACAAATCATTCAGAGGGTTTTAGAACCATTAAGAGGCAGAACTGTTTTTTTGCCAAACAAGATTCACCTCTTAACGATTCAGAGGTTGCCTCTTAATGGAATTATTAAGAGGTAAACAAACAGCCCCGTCGTTCCTATTAGTGTAACAAAGTTTCAAAATTTCCTATTAATTTAATCAATTGATGGCGTAATTGTCAAGTTTGTAAAAAGGTATCCATGTCGATTAATGTTACAAGATCAGTAGATAACCGCTCAAAATGGGTACAAATAGGAAATTTTGAAACTTTATGACATCGATTGAGAAAAAAAAAATATTCGTTACACTAAACAGAAATATTATGCAAGCTATTATAACCTTATAAATATCGAACCAATAGGTTCGTTTAACGGGATACAGCACCCTAAGCCCCGAAAGGATCGGACTGTGTAGAACCACGCCTCTTAAATCTGGTATACGTGATGCAAGATCGATGGTGGGACCACTGCCAACGGATTGACCGTAAACAATTAGTTGATCATCTTTAACTCCGTATTTTTCTTTGAGGCATTTATATACTGCATCAACGTCGGCATATGTGTTACACTCAGATGGCTGAGAACAAAAGAGAGAACGATCGTTAAATTACTAGGAACCAAAGTTTTTTTTCTGAAAATATCGATCGTAAAGCGGTATATGAAGTTAGATATCGAACCTTTCCGGTTGATTGCCCGTAGCCAGAGTAGTCGTAGCTGAAACAGGTACATACGAAAATAGTTTAGACGTTAAAACAGAAGAATATATGTTTTTCTAATTCTTTAATTTCATTCCATCTGTTCCTAGAAAAGAGCCAATGGCGTGTAGCTCAGTTGGTAATGGGTGGGGACATCTTTGTACAAAAAGCAGAAGGTCTCGGGTTCGAACCCAAGACACCCCCATAGCCACAACCGCTGAGTGAGTCAGGTATGCCCCCCACATTATGGATAGGCAGCCGATTGTGGGCCGGTATCAACCTAGAAAAGAGAGATTTCATCGAAAGCGTATGTTATATAGGATTTAGCCGAGAAGATATTGTACCCTTTGTATGGTATTTCTTTCATTTTTCTAGCGAGCTTCTAGAAAAAGAAATTTCTAGAAGTAGAAATTTGTTGGTGTAGTAGAGGGGGGCGTAGCGTGTTAGAGGGGATTAGCAGAAAAGTAGTTGATCGGGGGAATCTTGTAATAAGAGGGTTATAAATAACTCTTGGTAATGTTATCGACAAGAGTCTTCTCCCCCACTTAAGGGGCAAGGCAAGGGGTCGTTTAATAAATGCTTACCGGGTAAGCGCTTATCGACAAGAGTCACAACCTATCTTACCTTCTCGGGTAACATTCTCGGCCATCAAAATAGATTGTTTGTAAGCGTCTCTTACCCGGTTAGCACTAACTGGGTAAGAGTATTCTCCCCAATTACCAGGTAAAAACCTCGGTTGTTGCCATGCCTCTTACCAGGTAAGATTCTCGGTCCTTGCCAGCTCACCCTGTAAGGTAAATGATCCGGTAAGCGTTTGGTAAACGGCCCTAAGAGTCCCTCCATTAACTTACCAGGTCAGCATCATTCGCTAGTAAGAAAGGCTTGGTAAACATCACCATCTCTGACCGGGTAAGCGCCTCCTCTTACCTGGTAAGAGGTGGTTAGCAGACCAGCCCCTAAGTACCTGCTCCTTGTGTAGTAATGGATCTAGGTTTTACCTAGGAAATTCGTGTTAGAGTCGACACCATCCTAGGTTATGTAAGTAAGCCGCGAGGAAATGCTTAATAACCTAAAAGAAAAACACAACGGAGGTGGGAGAATGGACGAATAAATAGATCCCCCCTTTTTATTGGAGACTTATTCGAGAGAACATTCATGTCACTTTAAAGGTCTTCACAGAAACAACCGCTCTACTTCTTGGGGTAGACTGTAGAGGACAAGTCTGCATACATCCCACCCTCGACCCTACCTATTGTAGGATATATTGTGTCGTTTGGTTTATTGAGAGAACATTCTAGATCTTTACCGGAGAACGCTTGTATCTATAATCATTTATTGCTAATCTTCAAGATTGCAGACACAAACTTTAGTAACTCCGCATCCCTAGGCCCTAGACCCTAGACCAGTTAAGCATGGAATTTACTGGGTTCGTTTGGTTTGGTGAGATACTAATAAGGCATAATATAGACTAAAGGCACAAACAGAAATTTTAATATAAACCCTAAATGAACAAGATTCAGGCCTTTCTTTCCTCTTGTGGCTCAACTACCCTTACCATAAAGTTCATCAGACACATTCAACACAACCCACCATACTTGTTAAATTACTTACAAAAATATACCAAATTTGCCATAGATTTATGCATTAATAAACTTACTAAACACAAGAAAGATAAATTAACCATCTTTTTAGCAAAATTAAAGATCATCAATCCAACAACTTATGCAGTCAATAATTAATCACAGATGAATCAAGAAAATACCCAACAAGATTAACACGAAGACGAAGGCTCAATTCGACAAAAAGCTCGAACATCTGACCCAAATCGGCCGCATTACCATGTGAATAAAGAAGTGTAGCAGAAGCTTTTGGGTGTTTAATATATACAGTAACGATTTCGTTGCCTCGTTTAGTTCGAAGTTTCAAAACGTCGACGTTTTCCCTTCTGGGTACCTCCGGAATAAAGAGTTTGCCGCCGTCGGCTTCCACCGTGTAAGACGGCGGAGTAGGTGGAAAGAAGGCGAACTTAGCAGCGATTGATGATGTTACGCCTCCCATCTATGGTTCGATTCATATATAAATTCTCGAACTTTTTTATAATTAGGATTTAGAAATCGATTAATGAATCTATCAGATCTCCTTTTTCTGGGGAATTTTTGGGTGGATAATAAGAGTAATGATAATTGCGAGTGACGACAAAAAGGGTGTGGGGAGATAGTGGTGACTGGTGAGCTACGATGTGTCACTGATGTTTTTGGTGGTGGGGGCGGGGGGAGTATTGGTTTGCGGCGGCGCGTGGGTTTGGAGCGTCTCGAGGGTTTCTCTGAGAGATGGGTGTGTTTAGCGGACTTTAAGGCTAGGCTGGCGGCGGCTTTATGGAGGAGGTGGCAGCCGCAGGCGGCGGCGATTTGTATGTGAGACCAAATTATTCTCTGCCCGGTTACCGTTATTGCGTCAACCAGAAACTACTAAACCATTTCCAATAGTGCATTCCCAAACAATGTTTAATTGGCAAATTTTGAGGAAAATAAATGGATTTTATTTCAAAAAATCTGATTGACAATATTATATTATATATTATATATTTTATATATGTATTTTAATTTTGTAAGTAAAAATTAATTTTGAGAAAAATATATAATATTTTATGTTCTTTTCTAAAAGGAAACTGTTTATTAAAACCTAACAAAAATGAATATAGTCATCGAAAACAAAACAGAACAACAAACAAAAACACAGTTTCTAACAATTTCTAACCGCATTCAATTGGCTCTTCAATTTCTTTCCAAAAATAAAGACTAAAGATTTTTTTTTAAGACTAAAGATTAAGATTTAAAAAAAATGCATTTAGTTTTATCAAATTTTTTATTTTAGGAATTATAACATTGTTTATATTATTATGATAATTTATATATTTAATAAAATATTATTTTCAATTCTCCAAAACATTTAACAAGGTTATGTTTTTTTTAACCAATTTAACAAGGTTATGTTATTTGTATGTAATAGTAATTATTTCTCTCATGGTATTTATTTTAATGAGTTTTCCAAATCACTCTTCCTTTCTCTATTTAAAAAAATAGCTTCGAAGATCTTGTATTAAAAAGGGCATTGCTATTGGCACCCCTAACTCTAATAGGGTGTTGAATGTATTGGAAATTATGTAATCAATTAGATCCATCAAACTTCAAAATCATAACCTATATTATTATTATTATTATTATTATTATTATTGTTTTATATTTGTATATATAAATGCATATATTATGTTTTTAATTTATATTTTTATTATAATATTTATAGTTCACATTAATAATTATATATATATATATACTACTTCTAAATCTGCATATATATACATATATTTTATTCCATTTTTATTTATTTATAGAGTAAATTGTGGATTTGGTCATGTGGTTTTCAATTTTTTTTTACTATGGTCATCATTCTATGTTTATTATGGATATGATTCTTGTGGTATGTAATATATTGTGGCTAGGGTCTCTCAACACTAACACCGTTAATTTTGCACATGATGGGTTTAAACTCTAATTTTGCTACCTGTGGTTTATAGAAATCTTTGAAAGTGGTCACGGTGGTTTATTATTATTTTTATATTTTTCATTTAAAAACTAATAAAAATATAATTATATATATATATATATATAAATATTGTTAAAAAATATAATTATATTTTATCAGTTTTAAAGGAAAAATGTAAAAATATTAATAAACCACAAATGCCACATTCAAAGATTTCTATAAACCGCAAGACACATGATGGGTTTAAAGGCACGCGATGGGTTTAAAGGCACATGATTCCTTTAACCTTTCAAACTTAACAGTGTTAGGAACCTTAGCCACAATATATTGCATATCACAGGGACCATATCGACAATAAATATAGAATGAGAATCATAGTAAAAAAAACATAACCACATGGACCAAATCCACAATTCACTCTTATTTATATTATTATTATTATTATATATGGATTATATAAATATTTATTATTAAATATATATGTTCATATGAACAATCTGTAACGTCGGTTGACGTAATCATCTGTAAATATATTTAAATAGCTTAAAAAACTCAATGTTATAATTTAATTTAATAAATAAGGAAAATTCGTTTTATACATATATATATATATATATATATATATATAATCTATGCAATAAATATTTTATAAAATTACCAGGAGATCTAGGAAAAAATATACACGAAACATGGAAACAAACATACGGTGAACAAAAGAATCTAGGCATAGGACCTAGAATAACATATACATTCGGAATATTAGAAGAAAGATGTAAAGAAGTTGCTTTACAAGAACAGTTAAAAAAGAATGCCTATGCGTTTTGTAAAACAGCCATTTATACACCACAGCTTATGGTCACTATGACTATAAAAAGAAATTAAGGAAAAGCACGACATATCAAAAGGGATATAAATCCAATTATAACAATAAATATGTCAAAAAACCACAAACACGGAAATGTAAATGTTTCATATGCGGAGATGAAAAACATTAGCCAATAAATGCCCAAACAAAGGTAAAAATATAGAAAAAAGCAATTTAATTAATCTAGTTTTTTCTTACACTCCTTTAAGATCTTCATAGTATATCCCAAAAAAAAAGGACCACCGCTGTCTATACCACTCTGGTGCTTCCGCTCATCACCTCTGATTACTACTCTGGTACCACTAAATATGTTTCCTATAGGTAACTTGTTACCTTTACGACAGTAATTTAAAAGAAACATAAAAACATACACTTACAGTGATGAGCGGACGCACCAGAGTAGTAATCAGAGGTGATGAGCGGAAGCACCAGAGTGGTATAGACAGCGGTGGTCCCTTTTTTTGTATGAGATATACTATGAAGATCTTAAAGGAGTGTAAGAAAAAACTAGATTAATACTAAGGAGATAGAGAGAGAGTTTAGAAGGCCATATGAGAGAATGCTTCTAATATTTCTCAAAGGTTTTCTTGGTGTGTTTACAAATGAAATTGAAATTACAATTTATAGGCAGAATGAAAACACTATACTAATGACACGTAGCTAACCTATACACTAGGCTACATTATCAGCTTTTTGAATTATTACTTCTACTAGACTAAAGGATAAGTCGGCATTTATTGGCTAAATGTTTTTCATCTCCGCATATGAAACATTTACATTTCCGTGTTTGTGGTTTTTTGACATATTTATTGTTATAATTGGATTTATATCCCTTTTGATATGTCGTGCTTTTCCTTAATTTCTTTTTATAGTCATAGTGACCATAAGCTTGTGGTGTATAAATGGCTGTTTTACAAAACGCATATGCATTCTTTTTTAACTGTTCTTGTAAAGCAACTTCTTTACATCTTTCTTCTAATATTCCGAATGTATATGTTATTCTAGGTCCTATGCCTAGATTCTTTTGTTCACCGTATGTTTGTTTCCATGTTTCGTGTATATTTCTTCCTAGATCTCCTGGTAATTTTATAAAATATTTATTGCATAGATTATCATCCGTGGCTAATCCTGTTTGAGATAGTAATCTTGAGAAATCTATTGTGAATTCATTTATATATTTCATGTCTGCTATACTTAACTGTTCCAAATTTCTTTTTGCCGTATCTTGTATAAGACTATTGTTTTTAGCTGGATCGACTCCTAGAATAAGAGTCCTTATCTGTGATGTAAAATTATATGGATCATTTGTTTCAAAGAAATATGCTATTTGTGTCTTAAAAAGTTATTTAATCAAGAAATAACAATAAAAGAAACAAATAAAAAGAATAAAACGATAGACACGGATATATATTATGAGAAAATAGGAAAATTAGAAATAACAATAGAATTACATAGACTAAAAATTGATAATATAGAAAGGAAGTTAAAACATATAGAAGACATAGTTGAAAAGAAAAAGGGAATGAAAATAGTTAACATGTCTCAAGAACATGAACAAACCTATATCCAAACAAAAGGATTCACAGATATGATTCACGTACAGTGTAGATTATGGCTAGATAATAATAAATTTGTGGATTTAACAGCATTAGTAGATACAGAAGCAACAAAAAGTGTTGTATCCTATATTCTAATCCCTGAACAATATCATAAACCATTATCTTACAAGGTAGTTACCAGAACAATTGAAAGTAGACTTATAACTATTACACATTATATACAACCAACTGGAATACAGTTCCTAGACTTTGCAGGAAACTACACAATTAAATATGAAATACCACAGGTAAATATTAACCCAGAATACATAAAATCCTCAGACTTTATTTTAGGATTAAACTTTTTATTCGGATTAAATGGTGCTATTACTCTTACAAGAAACATAAACATAAAAACATACACTTACAGTGATGAGCGGACACACCAGAGTAGTAATCAGAGGTGATGAGCGGAAGCACCAAAGTGGTATAGACAGCGGTGGTCCTTTTTTTTGTATGGGATATACTATGAAGATCTTAAAGGAGTGTAAGAAAAACTAGATTAATACTAAGGAGATAGAGAGAGAGTTTAGAAGGCCATATGAGAGAATGCTTCTAATATTTCTCAAAGGTTTTCTTGGTGTGTTTACAAATGAAATTGAAATTACAATTTATAGGCAGAATGAAAACACTATACTAATGACACGTAGCTAACCTATACACTAGGCTACATTATCAGCTTTTTGAATTATTACTTCCACTAGACTAAAGGATAAGTCGACAAACAAGTCAGACAAATTAATTTGTAAAAAAGGCTTAAAGGTAAAAAGCTATGTCGGCCACTTTGTATTATTGGTGTGTGTGTAATCGACTGTGAATACGTCATTGTATCTAGAAGTCCCTGTGTGTGCTGTCGATGGACTGTGGTGAACCGGGCTCGGTGCTGGCATCTTCTGGTTCATCTGTATTGAAAATGTGAATAGGACTGGAATCATCTTCTCCGATGAATGGGAGAATCATAATCCAGTTGGTGTGTGTCCATATTTGTGTATAATGACCTTCCGCAATTAATTTGTATTTTTTACACCATGTTGAAGGCCCATGGTATCGGTGGTGTCTTTTGTCCGTACGTCACCATCTCTTCAATCTGTTGTTGTATTGGTTTTGTACTGCTGCTGTTGTTCCACCATGTGTATTCTGTGCTGCATGCAAGCCTTTTTAAGTACTTCTGTTCATCTTCTTTGTGGCTTATGAAGATGCGTTTTCTTGCAGGCCTGTATGTATGTTCGTCTGCTTCTGGGAATGACGAGAAGAATTTGCATCTTATCATAGTGCTTGATGAATATGATGCGATATTTCCGGCTACAAGAATGAATTTTTCTCCGAACTTGTCAAGAAGCGCCTCTGTTTTTGGATTTAGGCTGAACTCCATGTAATCTATCATTCCGTGGTGATAGAAGTTCAGGATTTGTTCTGCTGGCATGTCTGTTGTCTTCAGATTTACTTGTAGTAGGAAGATGTTTGTTGGGAAATCTGTTGTTTCTCCTTCGTGGTTTATCCTCTGGACTACTGTTAGGCCTCTGAATTTTCTTTCTTGAAAAGCGATGTTGATGAGATCTTGTTGTAATTTATACAAAATCCACGGGAATTCTGTACAAATCTTTTTTGAGATCATTTGTTCAAACTCAGGAAACTTTTCTAAAAGAGGTTTTATTGTCTGTTTCCAGGGTTGATCTAAGATTCTTGCTTTGAAACTGTCGAAATCTCTGTGTATAACTGTATTTGTTTCCTTTTTCTCAAGCTTTTGTAGAAGCTGTGCATTTTTTGCTTCAAGAAGGGAAATCTTTTGTTTCAGAAAACTGTTTTCAATCTGGGTTTGTGTATCCTGTGTATTTTTTCCAGATTTTAAGAGTTGTTCCTGTAATTGGGCAATTACATTTTCTTGAGCTTCAATAAACTGCTCAGGATTAGTTTTTGCCATGTCTGCAAAAGTTTTTACTTCTTCTGGTTCAATGAAGAAGGTTTCGACTCCAAAAGTTTCTCGGGCTACTTTCATAGCCTCTGCAAAACTGTGATATCCTTTGTAAAGTGGACCATCACATTTTATATGTTGTGTAACTGTTTCCCATTTATTGAAAATTCCAGTTTTTGTTCCCCTGAAAATGATGTAATGAGAAAAACGTTTGTGATGTTTTTCGGGAACTTTCTGGCTCTGTTCTGAGAAGTAAATGCTCAAAGCATTTAGGATTTGTACTTTGAAAGAGGTTGCTTGTGGCATGGTTTGAATATGCCAGACATTATCAAGCAAACATTGTTGTTTTTCTGTTAAAATCGTCCCAATCAAGGGCCTGAATTTTTTCTTTGTATCAAAACATTTTTGTAACACATGGTTACCAAATGCTATCATAGCCTCAGCCTGTATATCTTTTGTTCTGCTAGACTGTGTATAGCCCCTGTTTGGGGTTTTTTGTAGGTGTGTAAGGTGCAATACCAATATTTGGTATGCTTTTTGAAGATCTTGGAATCTGTGGAGAGCTGTAAAACTCTTCTGTTATAATTGGATTTATATCCCTTTTGATATGTCGTGTTTTTCCTTAATTTCTTTTTATAGTCATAGTGACCATAAGCTTGTGGTGTATAAATGGCTGTTTTACAAAACGCATAGGCATTCTTTTTTAAATGTTCTTGTAAAGCAACTTCTTTACATCTTTCTTCTAATATTCCGAATGTATATGTTATTCTAGGTCCTATGCCTAGATTCTTTTGTTCACCGTATGTTTGTTTCCATGTTTCGTGTATATTTCTTCCTAGATCTCCTGGTAATTTTATAAAATATTTATTGCATAGATTATCATCCATGGCTAATCCTGTTTGAGATAGTAATCTTGAGAAATCTATTGTGAATTCATTTATATATTTCATGTCTGCTATACTTAACTGTTCCAAATTTCTGAATGCCGTATCTTGTATAAGACTATTGTTTTTAGCTGGATCGACTCCTAGAATAAGAGTCCTTATCTGTGATGTAAAATTATATGGATTGTCTCCTAGGGCTTTTAGCCTATTTATTTCATCTGGGTCTTGGGCTTTTTTACTTTGCCAGATACCTAGAGAAATTGGGCCTAATGTGGTTTCTAAATAAGAAAACATGTCCATGCTATCTTTTTTATTTGTTTCCCAAGAAACTTTGTAACATTAAGTAAACATATTTACAGTTTTCCTACAATGAGATATACAAATACATCAGAGTTCGCTCGAAAGCGTGGTGGACAAGGCAATTTAGAATTTCTAAAGAATGGCCAAAATAAAAACTTCGTCGAAAACGAATCCATAAAATTGCTTACAAATTTTCTAACACATGAATTAGAAAAAGGTATAGAAATTACAAAGAGTATAAATCACCCTATGATTTTACATCTAGAAAATATATAGGGAAGAGTTCAATAGAGAAGTCCAAATATTTAGAGAAATAGAGAAGTGATCTTGGCCATTTATTCGGTCAAAATCGGCGGCTTTGACCGAGAAGCAACGGATAATTACTCGCGTGGTTTGCACAAGATAGAAAGGTAGTTTCGTAAAAAATACACGGGCTGGGTTCATATATGAATCTGTGTGATTCACATATGAACTATACGTTCATATATGAACCTTTGTAATTCACATATAAACTCTTTTTAACTAATTCATAAATGAACCTTTATGATTCATATATGAACATTTGTGATTCATATATGAATCAGTTAATTTGTTCATATGAGAAGTAGTTAAAAAAATTCATATATGAATCACAAAGATTCATATATGAACACAAAGATTCATATATGAACACAAAGGTTCATATATGAATTAGTTAAAAAAATTCATATATGAATCACAAAGATTCATATATGAATCAATTAATTGGTTCAACTGATTCATATATGAACCTACAGTTAATTAGTTTTATATATGAAACACAAAGGTTCATATATGAATCACAAGATTCATATATGAATTAGTTATAAAGAGTTCATATGTGAATTACAAAGGTTCATATATGAACGTATAGTTCATATGTGAATCACACGGATTCATTTATGAACTCAGCCCGTGTTTTTTATAAAAGTTACGAAATTGCCCTTCTATTTTTGAAACAACCGCAATTTTTGACCAATTATAACCGATCTTGACCGAATAAATGGCCAAGATCACTTCTCTATTTCTCTAAATATTTGGACTTCTCTATTGAACCTAAGACTATATATATATTTATATATATATATATATATATATAGAGAGAGAGAGAGAAATAGATTTGTGAGGAATTCGTATTAATTATGAGTTACTAATAACTTTATCCGAAATTTTGTATTATACATATATTAGAAAAAATAGTAACATTTTATTTATTTTTAAATAAATTTTAAAAGTAAAAGAAAAGGAAACAAAAAAAATATAACGTATACATAATATTTTATTTTTTATGAGTAATTCATATTAATTTGTTTTTTTTATTTTATTTAGGGAAATTAATTAAAATGCCACAAGTTTGAATGGGACTTACAAAAATACCCTAAAAAATTAATTTCTTACCAAAATGCCATTTTTCCCCGCGATAAGAGCCCGCGATTGCGTGCAGGGACCAATTGTGAATTTTTTTTCAAGATATATTTACACTTTCAGTCCCTGGCCCCCCGCGATGGCTCTATCGAGGCCCGCGATGGCCCGCTATGGGGACTGAAAGTGTAAATAATCTTGCAAAATTTTACACTTTCAGTCCCTGCCCGCTATAGAGGGCTCCCTCCGCGGAAAAAATGGCATTTTGGTAAACTTTTCATTTTTTTGGGTATTTTGGTAACTCACTTTCAAACTTGTGGCATTTTAATTAATTTCCCATTTATTTATTTGTATTATATTTTAATTAAAGCTTTTCATTAATAAATACTTATTTTATAATATTTTATCATATTACTTTAATTAAAATATAATACAAATAAATAAAATCAAAATAAAATTAATAATTAAAATATAAATAAAATATAATCAAAATAATTAAAAAGAGAAAAAACAAAATAGACAAAAAGACAAAAATGACAAAAAACAAAAAAATAATAATGATAATCTAGGATTTAGGGGTGATTTTAGCATGAGGAAGGTGCCGTTAGAGCATCCATAACAATGAAATTTCATTCCAATGGCAAATGAACCACATCAGCGCCACATCAGCTTTGCAATTATCTTGAAATTATCCCCTACAACTATGAAATTTCATCCAATTGTAAATGTGACACTTCATTAAAAAAACTATATTTTAATCAAATAACAACAAAACTACAATTAAATACTTTTTACTATAATTTAATATGAATATTTTATTAATTAAATAACTATAATTAAATACTCTCTACAAAACTACAATTAAATACTCTCCACAAAACATCAAAAAACATGATTTGATATAAAACAATTTCTAATTTAGAAAATATTCCCTACAATTTCATATACTATTCACTGCCACATCATCAAAAAGTACTGATTTGACATTTGTAAATTACCAAAATCAATTTCTAATTTTGCAATAATACTCACAACCACTACAATTTCTAATTTTACAATCATACGTGTCACATTTGCAATTCATATAAAATTGTTATGAAATCCTTGTTGTGGATGCTCTTAGCCTTACCCATTAAAAATTAGCGTAAAAGCTTTATCTTAAAGAATTTGTTGAGACAATTTTATATTAATAAATAATTTATTAATATAATAAATGTAAAGACATTTAAAATAAAAAAATTGTTGGGATGGATTTTATTTTTATTTGAAAAGTTTAATTACTCTTTTTTTGTTAAACTTTCGGAGAATGCTCTAATACTCTTAGACCATCTCCAAGAGTTATGCTAAAAAATTTCTAGAATAAAGTATCAAAAGTCAAAATCTCTAAAAAAATTGTTTTCAACTCCAACTCTGACAGCTATGCTATTTTAGAGATAGTAGTATTAATTAAAATATCAAAACAATCAATACATTAATAAAATATTATTTTTCTTTCCTTAACCTTTTAATTCAATGTTTCTTATTGATGGAAAGAATAAAATATTATTTTTCTTTCCTTTTTTTCTCTAGTTTTAACATACAAGAAAATTTCTCTAAATTTGAAGAATTTTATCATCCGTCTCATATTTTCTCTATTTTAGCATACATGATAACATGGCTGTTGGAACAAAAAATTGTTAAAATCCCTCTTTTTTCTATTTTAGCATAGCTGTTGGAGATGCTCTTAGCATCTTGAACCCTTCCCCCACCAATTAAAAGTAAGATAATTTTTATCTTAATATTAACTCTTTAAACAATTTTATATTTTTACGAATCTATTTAATAATTTTTCTTCAAAAAATTACAAGACATTTTTTAGCGCAATTCAAATACAATAAATGTCAATAAGGTAATTTTGCAAGATGCAAAAAAATCCAGCAAACCATGTTACATATATAAGGCCATCCGTACCCGGCTCGGGATGGGGCTCGGGATGCCTTCGGGCTCAGCGGGAATGGGCTACGGCCCTTGCGGGGATGGCGGGGCGGGATGGATTCCGGGTTCGGGATCCCGATTCATCCTGAAGAGTTATTAAAAAAAATATTTTTAATTTAATTTTTAAAAATAATGTCGTTGAACGGCTCTTTGTAAACAAAAATAAATAAATTTTTTTCTCAATTTAATCCCACTATATATTTAACCCTCAACCTCTTATTTCTCACACCTCTCAAACTCTCTAAAATTCTCTCAATCTCTTATTTTTCACACCTCTCATAATAACCTTCGGTCGGATTTGGTCGAACATATTTGACGTATCCAAGTTCCCAACAATGACGACGAGTAGATTTTTAAATTTATTTTGTAATTTTTATTTTTAATGAATGATATGAATTTTAATTTTTATTATTTATCTTATTTTTATTTATTAAAAAATATATAAATATTTTTATTTTGTTAAATAATTAAATGTATAAATAAAAGAATAAAAATAAATGAGGTGGCAAAAGGGTTTGAGGGAATGGGGTAAGGGTGTTTAGGGATTGAGTGAGGGTTAGGAGAAAAGCTGATGTGGTGTTGATGTGGAGCTTGAATCTTTGAAAGATAGAGGGATGGGGTACTGATGGCCGAACAGTCTAAAAAATCGAATGATCCCAAGAAAACCATATCACGTATGTAAGAGTTTAAAAAGTTGTTTGCCACACTTTCCTTGTAGATCGAGAATGTGAATATGATTATTTGTGGTTTATTTTTAATGTATGGAATTATATGTTTGATCATTTGTTTTGATTATTTTGATATGAATACCTTTTTTATTTTTTATTAACATATTCTCAATCGAAAGACTCGTTACTTTATTTAGATTATACACACACACACACACAAAATTAATCAAACATGTGGTATTGTCTAACTTCTTGTCATTTGAATATAAATCAAGATGCTTAAAATACATTTTAATAATAAAATAAAAACAGATCCGTCCGAAATACAATTGCAGCTAATATTTGTATGAGAGGCCAATTATTTTATAAACTGAAATAATGGTGTGAAATTGTAAACCAAAAGTATTTGAGTTTTTTATTCTAAATTCGTAATTTTAAGAATAATTCATATTTTTAATTATCAACAACAACTTTCTTTAATTTCCTCAATTATCTTCATCTCTCTCTCTCTCTCTCTCTCCAGGGACCTCCCACTTCTGACGACGTCCTCCCACTGGCGGTGACCTCCTCCCACTCCAGCGACCTTCCCCATTTCCGGCGAGTTTCATAATTTTCACGTTTCATATGAGAAAAACATATGAAACTTCGGAATTTTCACATTTCATATGAGGAAAAACATATAAAACTTCGAAAATATACGATTATTTCGACAAAATCTGAATATTCATATAGAAAAAAATAAATGAAACTTAAAAAGCTGATTGTCCATATGAGAGACAAATATATGAAACTTCGAAAATATATGATTATTTCACATGGAAGAAGATATATGAAACTTAAAAATCCAATAAACGAAACCGTTTATGAAACTTGAAATTTTCAAAAAAACAGTTTATGAAACTTAAAAATTTGAAAATTTTACCAAAAGACAGATTATGAAACTCGCTGGAATTGGGGGAGGTCCCCGCCAATGGGAGGAGGTCGCCAGAGAGGGAGTAGACCACAGCGGTTCTCGATCATCGGCGTATTGATGGTGGTTCTCGTCGCCGTCGTAGTGACGGCGATTCTCGGTCGCCATCGTAGTTGTAACAACCCGGTCTAAAATAGAATACGCGTAGCATTAAATCATAAGTCTTACAAAACTGGGTCCCAAAATTTCATTACATCTGATTCAAAATTTAGGTTGGCGGAAACAACCTATACACAACTGAGAACATACTAGTTTCTATAAGTGTCACTGACACTGTCTCTATCTGCAACTGTACTCTATCCTGCTCTTGCTCACTTACCTGAGCCTCCTACTATCTACTTACCTGAAAAGGTTTAGTTTGGAAAATGCGAGGGTTAGACCATGAGGTCTAGTGAGCCCCCTCTTGATAGTTCTCAAAATCATTTAAAAACAGTTTATAACTTTCAAATATCTTTGCATAAAACTTTCACATAACTTTTCATAAAACTTTCACGGATAAATCCGCTCCCGTAAATGGCACTCTGAAGTCACTCAAGAGTGACAACGAGTCAGTCTCACGCTGCCTTACTGGATACTCCCTTCCATGGCATAAACGGGTCACTCCTCCCGACATGAGCACTGGCGGGTCTACCTCCCGACTTAGCTAGTTTACGTCTAACACAATGTATGCATACATCTCATATAACTTTCAAGCAAGTAAAAATCATGTAAAATAACATGCCATTTCTACTCAATCACTTACCTTGAAAACACGTATAAAATCACGTATTTTAGTTAGAAAAACTCACCTGACGCTTTAGCAATTCCTTCTCACAAAACTTCAGATTTTAAAGTGAACACCTATGATATTAAAATAATAATAATAGTGAGTCTTGAGTAAATCTTAACCCACCCTGAACAGTTTTCTATGCAACCTGACTCCCACAAACCCTCTTGGGCTCATACTCAGTTTCGGCTCACTTCGATACATAACTTAAATTCCGGATCTAATAACAATTATGGACTACAGCCCAAACATTAAAGATTTCGGATCCAATTATCAATTAATACCGGATCATGCTTTTAATTATTAAAGCCCAATTAACAAATTCTCGGTCCATTAGTTAGCTTCCGGAATTATAGCCCACCAAACAAACTTCCGGGTCCCACTTGACCCACCCAATACCGGATCTCAATGTTAACTCACTTTCGGTTCGTGTTTAAGCCCAAACTTCGGTTCATATAAAATGAATTCCGGATCCTGTGCAATGGCCCAAACTCCGATTCCTTTAAAGTTTAAATACCGGATCTTAGTGGCCCAAGTCCGGATCCTTATTTATTACCCAATACCGAATCTTGGTTGATGAGCCCATACTCCGGTTCTTATTTAGTGAAACCCAAATTCCGGTTCCTTCCTTTATGGCCCAAGTTCCGGTTTTAATATGATTTCGGATCTTTTTATTAACTTCCGGACTCTTTATAAATTAGGCCCATTTCAATTTAATTCCGGATCCCTTTAATGGGATTTCGGATCCTCACTAACTCCGGATCGACCCAACGTGATTACATTCCGGATCTAGTCAAAATTTAAAATTCCGGATTTCATAAAGGGTTCCACTACCAGATTCCGGATCCAATTGGTTCCGGACTGTGAACGTTCCGGACAATAATACCGGGTCTTAACTCCCGGACTCAAAATACTGATTCCCGATACTGATTAACAAAAGTACTGGAAATTAATCCATTCTAAATCGATTACTAGGTTCATTCCAACCAAGATGGTTATTCTAAGTCCACTAATCCACTTAACATGATTATTTAATTCCTTTTAAACATCCTCCCAATTAATCCAGCAGAACACTAAAATAGGGATTGGAATTAAGGGCTACCTGCTAAAATTGTTGTAGAAACATATTCCAATACTCTTTCCTCTTCTAAATTTGATAATTGTTGAACTTGATTCTTCAATTGATATAGAGATCAAAACTCTCTTTCTCTGCTCTTCTCCCTCTCTAGCCGCCATACACACAATAGAATTTCCTCTAGGGTTTTGTGCCCAATTTTGAGAGTTTTTATACTTCTCAACAAATTACAACTCAGCCCCTGAACTTACCACTTTAAAAGAATTCCCACCAAAACTTAAATCTTCTTCCATTAAAACCCTGGTTATTACAACACTCCCCTCTCAAAAGAATTCCGTCCCCGGAATTCCATTGTCAAGAAGATTAAGGTACTTGAATCTCATGTCGGCTTCTACTTCCCAAGTCAACTTCTCCTCAACGCTGATATCCTCTAAAGGAACAGCCACATCTGTTTCTGCCAAAATGCCACTATTCCAACTCGCTCTAAAATGACGAAAGTCAACCTTTTATCGTCTGTATTTCTTGCACGGTCGTCATTGTAACACCCCGGAATTTATTTTATAGGTAAAATCTTTCTAATGTTTCTTTAAAGTGAATTATAGGCCTTGTGTAAATTTATGAGAAATTATATTTGATCGTTACACGAAGACCGTACTTTAGGAATTCGTATGAGTCATTCTTAAGAAAATAATGAAAAATAGAATGTTGGGTTAAATCCTAGATTTTATGGTTTGGTTGGATGGGTATTCGTTTAAATTAGAAAGACGATTCTAGTATTGGTCACTTGGAGTGACGATAGGCATAATAATTGCTCTAAGAAGATTGTTTGGGTCGAGATTGATGGTTGGAATAGGACCATAGGTTTGTGAGCCGACCTTAATTTGAGGAAAGTCGTAAGATTGATCAATGTGTTTTCTGATATAGCCTTAAGAGGTTTGAATGGCCGAATGACAATAGTAGACCGGAAGAGTATAATGTCAATAGGTTGAATGCCGACTATGTTATTGCACGAAATTTATTTTAGAAATAAATTGCATCGACTATTGCTTGTGTTTCCAACCCTTATGTGGATAGTATTATGAATTTTGAGAAAATGTTTGGCACACACACAAGATTTCAAATCATGAATTTAGAAATATGTAAATCGTTTTAGTAAGGGGTTGCAAACTCTGTTAGAATTTGTTATATTCTGTTAATAATCAATCTTGTTTTAGATACAATGATAATTATACTTTACGTTGATAAAATATGAGTTTGTTCCTTGATTAAGATTGTAAATGGAATATTGATTTTGGGAGAATTAGAACCAAATTTGGGAAAATTTTGGGAAGAGAATAGTGCAGGTCATCCGCGCCGACCTCGGCGCCGATGAATCGGCGCCACCATCGGCGCAGGAGTCTGCCATTTCAACTTCATTTTCTGTTTTGTTGTTCATTCGGGTCTAGGACCAAGTCATCGATTCGAGGGCTGTTTTTGAGTCATGTGTTGAAACTAATAATAATCATATTTTATGAAGTTGAGGTGACGGGCGAATAGCTACGGCTTGTGCCTCTAGCATTGGATTCCCTCCACGTATGTTAGAGTTGGAGCGGTGAACTATTTTCCCATTTTATATATGTAAAGTTATTTTGGAAAAGAAATTTGTTTTGATGAGATATTAAACGGTGTTGCTAATAAAGTTTTTATATGGAATAGATTGTTGGAGATTTGGCATTTCTTTTATGACTTTGTTCATAACAAATTTTGCTTTGGAAACGTAATGTTAATGCCGTTTTATGACTTGGAGTCATTAAGTCCAATGGAGGTTCATGAAGTTTAGTGTTGTGACATGTTGGGTCGTGTGAGTATGATTTCACAAAGTAAATGTCTTAATTGCTTACTTGGTTAAGTTTTAAGTTATGTTAGACATTTGATCCCACACGAATTTTGTTAAAGAAAAGTTAATTTTATGCCGCTAGGCGACTAAGAAGAGTTGAGTTTGGAACCCGTGTGTGATGTGAAATTTTTTTTTTTTCTTCTTTTCTTTCTTCGAAGATTTATCCTATTAAGTATTCCATTGCAAATAAGTTCAAGGTATGGATTGATGGAGACATGGATTAAGTGATGCATGAAAGAATGATTTTGGCAATGCTTCATAAAATTTTGCTTGATGCACTTTTGATCGGTTAATTGTTTTATCTTCATTTTTGTGGAAAAATATGTTATATCAACTTAGGAATGTGCATAAGCTCAGTAATCGTTGTTTTCGATACCTTAATGATCGAGTCATACTTGAAGTGTTTGGTAAATTATTGTTTAAAAGATGACCATTCGGTCAAAAGGGTGTTTTGGGTTGTAGGAATCATGCATAATTCGCAATGTCTTACAATTTGATTTGTAATATTAGTTGTCAACATTTTGTCAACTTTGAATTGTTGACTAGTTTGGGAGAATTTAAAAACCTTGTTGGTTTTTGAGAAATGTTTATCGGAGTGTTTTAACAAAATACATTGTAAGCATAGACGTTTTGACTTTTTATGCACAAGTGCAAGATTTTGAGGAAAATGCTTCATGAGGAAAAATTCAGAAGTTTTCTTTTTGTATAAAATCATAAGTATACGGGATTTCTTATGTTTTGGACTTTGACGTATATCTTTGTTAAAATTATGGATTGAAGTCGACTTGACCCTTTTTAATGTCAACCAGTTACTAGCAAATGTTCTTCTTGGTTTCTCTTTTGGAAAATGTATTGTTGAGTACGGTTCTGTAGAAGATGAATTGCTAGTTTATTACTATGTGACCATTTGGGAAAGTTTTAGAAATCAAACTGAAGGACCTCATCTTTTGAAATGATAGTGTAAGTTGAGTTGTGCATGATTATCTTATTTCAAGAAAATTCTAAGGAAGGGTTAAAGTTGGCGTGTCTACCCCAATTTGAAGTTTTATGATGTTTCAGGTAGATAATTTTAAATATTGGAAATATATTGGTTATGTTTAAACTTGGAAATTGCATAAGTCGTTTGGTGTGTTGACTGAGGTGTAAATTAGAAGTCATATTTTAGTCTTCGTATAATGAATTGACGTGCGCAAATTTTGGTTGGCAAACTTTGTTTCATATCATTTGAATAGTCAGAAAAGAATTTTGAGTCAACTGTTGTTTGGACTTCTTTTGAAGTACGTATGAAAAAAATGTGCACATCGTTAAAGAGGGTAGTTACATTGAATGCATGTCATTGGTCAATCCATACCAAAATCGTAGTGGTTTGTTTTAAAGAAGTTATTTTTACTCGTATAGCATTTTGTGGATAAATTGAACTGCAATGAAATGGTTTTCAACATGATTTTCATATGTGGGACGAGGGTGTCCAGTTTTACGTAACCACCGAACTAATAGTAATGGTTTTGTGTGTACGGTGTACTTGATATAAAAGTTTTAGTGTTGAAATTATTTTGTGATTGATTTTGATTTTAAATTGGTATATTTATTTGATGTCGCGCTTGAAAACTTTGAACTCGTTAGGATCTTATATTTGGTAAGTAACCCAGTTTTTTAGGGTCTTGTCCAGCTTTCGAATATGAGACCCTTTGGACATCATAGTGATAATTTGATCTTGATAGGATTATTTGAAGAATGAACTCGTGGGAAGAGTCCGCAAGGATTTGACTTGGTGATATGTTAGGTGTTGACTTATGGGCTAGGAACCAAACACCATTATTGTAATCGTGAAATTGTAGTTCGATTTAAATGAATAATAGTGATGGTTGTAGTATCCTTAAGATGCTTGTTTGTGATAAGAAGTTTAGTGAAATGACTTTCCATGTGTGGTACAAAACCTGGCTATAATTGACATAGAGAGAAAATTTGAGAACACGTGAACGGGGTATGTTTGGGGAAATTGTTTTTGTTGATAGAATGGTATGGATCACTTAAGGTTGGGAGGCAACTTATGTATGGTGGTCAGAGATCATTCTAGAAAATTTGACCTTAAAGTGGATGTAAGTAATTAACTGTAAGCGAGAAATTGTGGTGAACATTACCGAGAAGCCATTATGGGCAATTCTTTAGGGAAGTCATTTTGAACAGAGTTGAAACCGGGAGACTTGGAATGTATTGGGGGTGTAGTAACCATTGTTTGTATGAAGACTAGACTTCAAGGACGAAATCTTTTCCGAGAAGGGAATTTATGTGTGGGATATTGTTAGTTTAAAGCTCGGTGATATAACTAAGTATCAACCTTTGTAGGGTTAAGACAGGAAATCGTTAGTGTAATCAGGAAATCGCAGTAAATAGGATGTTGATAATAGTGGTAGTAACTGTAAGATACTCGATTGCGATGAGCGGTTTTGGTAGGATAACCTTCGGGGGTGATTAATGAACTTACCGGTTTAGTGATTGATGTTGGGATGGACTTTGGAGTTTGTTAGAACTCGTCAGAGTTAGTCGACAGTTAATAATAGGAATGATCAGAATTGATGAATCGGTTGATTTCAGTATTAATTAGGCCTTGGATTGACTTGAAGTCTGAAATCGGAATCGGGATGTATGGAACATCTAAGGTTGGGAGATAACCGAAGCCGTCTAACTAGGAGTTATTCCATTAGTTAGAGTATTCTCCCGATCGTAAGTACAGTGTACGTGGATAAGGGTGTTGTAGTAAGGAATTGGTTCGAAGAACTACTGTTATGGCTGTGAGGGAAATTTAGATTCCTGTTAAGGATTTATGGTTTATGATTGACATTACGCTCTATGTTGTTGGAGTGTGAAGGAAGTAGATTTCGGGGACGAAATCCTTTTAAGGTTGGGAGAATTGTAACACCCCAGAATTTATTTTATAGGTAAAATCTTTCTAATGTTTCTTTAAAGTGAATTATAGGCCTTGTGTAAATTTATGAGAAATTCTATTTGATCGTTACACGAAGACCGTACTTTAGGAATTCGTATGAGTCATTCTTAAGAAAATAATGAAAAATAGAATGTTGGGTTAAATCCTAGATTTTATGGTTTGGTTGGATGGGTAATTCGAATACGAGTCCATCGGTTCTTTCCGGAGCAAAAACGGAGCTTTAACGAAGAAGTTACGAGGGATTAAGTGCTAAAACGAGAAGAACACCAAACAGAACCCGGCGCCGACCTCGGCGCCGATCAATCTGCGCCAGCCATCGGCGCCGATCAATCTGCGCCAGCCATCGGCGCCGAGCACTGGCCGACTCAATTTAGGATATTTAATTCCTTTATCTTTCTCACTTCTTCTAAAACGAATTCCAGCTTCTTCTTTCTGAGTTTTGGGCGATTTTTCATCTGGAGCTTAAGGTAAACTCATAATCTTTCAATCCTAATTCCATTCAAAGAATTATTAGATGAATCTTACCAATTATACTTCATCTAGGGCTTGTCATCTTCATCTTTCTTGTGTAAGTACTAGGGTTCAAATCTTCAAGTTAGGGTTATTTCAATTGAAGAGTTTGAGGTGAGTAACTTGTACTTAATTAGTTGTATTACACCTTATCATCATCCTTTACTTTGATTTTGTTATTGTTAATGAGAAATCTTGGCTAATAAGATCTTAATGGATAAGAGGGAAACAAGAAGAGTTCAAGTAAGTTATGATGGTTTAATTGTGTTCTATTACTTACAATACCATGGTAAATGTTAGTGTTAAAGATTTGGGTTTGATTTCATATCATTAGTGTGTGATTATGTTGATGGCTTAAGATATGTCTTAATTAAGTAATGATGGCTTAATGATTGAAATGGACCTACTATTGAATTGTAAACACGAATGTCTATTATTGATATTATATGGAATAAGATTTGTTACATATGGATGTATAGGAACTACATGGAAGTAGTATTTATTCATGTTAAATGGTTGGACCATTGTTATTATTCATGTTAAATGGTTGGACCATTGTTATTATTCATGTTAAATGGTTGGACCATTGTTATATGTTAAACATTATTCATGCTAAATGGTTGGACCATTGTTATGTGTTAAATACCCTTGAATATTATTTTAGGATTAATATATTTGGTAATTCACATAATTGGAGGAGCACCTAGTATGCATTTGGAGGATATATTCTTACACACCGTGGGGTAAGTGTAATTGATTCATACCTTCGGATACCGTGGGGTGTTCCGTTGTGTTATGCCTTGTGACAATACCGTGGGGTACCGATCGAGGTATATCTTCAATTATGATGTAATTGGGTAGCGATATGGACCTTCTCCATGGAATCCAATTTGTGAACGTATCGAATTATTATTCCTGCATGCTATGTTTATATTCCATGTGTTATGTGTAAACCTCACTTAGGCTTTAAAAAGCCTAACACTTGCTATGTGTTTTATGTGTTACAGATATTAGTGGTTCAGGACACAAGAAGGTTAGACCGGGGTTTGAGAGCATGGGATCATTGTTGGAAAAGCTAAAGATTAGAAGATTAATGATAGAACTTTCCGACACATTTTGTAATCGGATTTTATAGTAGAGATTTGATAATCTAATGGTCCATTATTAGTTATATTTATCTAAGTCTTTGTATTGAAAGTTATGTAAAGATATTTAAGTACACTTGTGCTTTAAGAAGGTGTACCACTCTTCCGTTTTATGGAAGTTTTTGTTAACCCCTATTTTAGGGTGTTACAGTCATTATCTCAACTTCCAACATATGCTCCCAAAAATGGAGGCGTGCATCACACTATGAATTCTTCCAAAATCTCATCTGGCACCACAAGATCGTACATTATCTATCCAACTTCCATAACTTCGACGGCTCCAAAGACGTAGTCCACTTCACTTTTCTTCCAAAATGCATTATTCCAACTATGGCGTCTTTCGTATCAGACTGCCCCTTTCCTAAAATCGAGGTTCAGAAGTCTTAAGCTTTTCAGTCCAATCAACTTAGTTCCACTCGGTTGTTCCAAACTGTTCGGATGGGAAACATAATCGTACTCCATACTTCGGAACCACCCTCGGTGAGTCACCACTTTGCTATATCGTGCTATCGCATACCAAATACTTGTAACCTCTCTGATCACTATACTCGCTTAAATACCACCTGATAAATCCAAGGCCAGTCGCACCTTAATTTACTCACTTCTGTCCACACACCGGGACTCACGGTTTTAAAACACGTCTAAATAAGGTCTCTCGTACATCTTTACTTCCTTAAAAGAAGAAACTTGAAAGAATTCCCCGCCACAACACGGGAATCTTTTACCGGAAAAATCACTCACTTGACAACTTGGCACACGACCAACCTTATACATCCCAACAAACTCACGTCCAAGAGTTCCTTCATTGGATTTCGTGCAATTCTAGATTACTTCCCCCCAACCGTCATTTGTCTATTGATAACGCCACTTTTTGGCGTTATTTTCGGTCCTCAAACCAATGAGATTGGCTTGTGTTCTAGCAAAAAGGCGGAATTTTATGTTTTATCAAGTGAAATGTGCAGGTAATCTAAAAGGCGGCAATCATCGAGAAAAGAAGCGAAAAAGTGCCCAAAACGAAGCCCAACGGAAACCCAAGACCCGTGCCCGAACCAAAACCCAGATCCGCGAACCAGAACCTGACCCACACACCTCAGGAAACCGCGCGGTTTCCTGCGCGGTTTGCAAGTCGCGGCACAAACCGCGTATCCCTCTGTTCCAGTGCTATATTCGGTGTTTTTCGGATTTTAGGTCATTATCGCGATACGGACGACAGCAGACGACTTGGGGGCGATTTTCAGAGGGTTTTCACACACTTTGGAGCCAAAATAGAGGATCGATCGAGGAGGAGTTCACGAAGATAATCGGATTAGAGCCGAGAGAAGGGAGTCCATCACACTCATCACGTCCACGTTCATTATGTTTGCACACACCAGTTTCCTTCCCTTTTTTTGTTTTGTCCACCACCAACATGAACTAATCTTTAGATGTTGGGGGTTGGAATGAATTTGGTTTAAGCTTATAGACATGTGATTTGAACCTTTTATCAGTTTTCCCTAATTTAATGAAGCATGTGATTTAATCCTTAATGCTTTTGTGAGTTTGGCCAGCTTTCAATTGTTTTGTTTATTTTTCTATTAAGTTCGAGAGAATTAATTGTTAACCAGAACTAGAAATTGCATGCCTAAGGTGAGAAATTGGATAGAAATATACCAAGTAAACCTTAGTCCCGTTGCAATCTTGAGTTTAATGTGTTTTGAATTCCATAGGTGAGATCGAGAGATACAACTTATGTGTTTCAAGATAAAACCCGTTGTTGCTTGAGAAAGAACAACGGTGATTTTAGAGATTGGGTATTCATTATACGGAATAACTGGTAATTGTTTTGAGTCAATTGTTTGTATGTGAAAACCTTAGGATTTCCAACCCTCAACTGTTTTCTCTATCCGAAGTCCTTAAGTTATCTATTATCTCGTGTTTGATTTACTTACTTGCAATTGACAAGTTTCATACCAACAACTCAAAATTGCGATCGTTCAGTTAATAGATCTTATAGTAATTGTGATACTTAGTTCCTAGTTCCCTGTGTTCGATACTCGTACTTTCAGTACTATTACTTGATTCGACCCGTACACTTGCGGTTAGATTTAGGGGGGTGTAAACCCGCCTATCTAGTTTTTGGCGCCGTTGCCGGGGAACTAGTTGCAACTGATAGCACTACCAGCTATAAGCGCTATTATATTAAACATTTTTATTTCTGTTAATTTAGTTTATCACTCTCAGTTTCTGGATTGCTGGTTTTGTATGCTTTTCGTTTCAGGTATTAATTGGTTTATGCCAAGGAAAACCCGAGGGGAAGAAATCGAACCACTCGATCCGGAAATCGAAAGAACCGCCCGTCAGATACGAAAAGCATCCAAAGCTCAAAGACAATTGAAGATGAGTGACGAGAGACCTCCACGCAATGTTAGCATTTTGTGTAGGGATGATGGAAGAAAATTGGTGGGTGAATGATTGATTTGAATCTGGGTTTTGATTTTGATGATTTTGGGGGAGGTTAAAGAAATAAAACCCTAGGTCGTTGCGGTCGAAGAAGATAGACGCCGCGTTGCCTGAGGTGTTTCAAATGGCAGAATCGTGTCTATACAGTGGGCATCGATAGGCGTACGAGTTGTTGCTGCGATATTCGGGAGACGGGAGGGAGGGCCAGACGGTGGAGAAATATAAGAGAGAAAGGGGAGAGAGAGAGATCACCGGAAAAGGGAGGTTGAAGGCCGGCAACGGCGGCTTGCTTCTTGAGGGATAGGGTTTGATTTTGACGAATTAGCCTTAAAGAGAGGGTTACTGATTGTATATATAATTAATTATTTTTTATTAAAAATTAAGTGAATTATAAAAGACTAAAATGCCCTTTAGGTTAACAGATATTTTTAACAGAGTTACTTAAAGGGACCAAAAGTGAAATAGATTGGCAACCATAGTGACCAAAATTATAATTAATTTGAAATAGGGACTGAAGTTGATAGTGGGGGGAAACCACATGGACCAAAAATGTAATTTACTCTCTCTCTCTCTCTCTCTCTCTCTATATATATATATATATATATATATATATATATATATATATAGGGGTGGTTTAAAGTGCAAACCACAAAAAGGTGGAAAACTGTGCAACCCACATCTTAGCCATACAATATTCAATCTATGGTTGACATAATTAAGTGATTTTTTAATTAATTAAATTAGTTATTAGTAATTAAAAACCTTAAAACCCATCTAAAAACACACGGTGCAGGGGCAATTTTGGGAAATCATCATCAAACTAAATCCTGCTAAACAAGGCAACACGAAAACATCGTATCAAATCCAACCGGTTAATTAGTTCCTGATTATTTGAAATTCATCTCCAAATTCATCTCCAAAATCATCTCCCACGTTCATCTCCAAAATCATCACCCACATTCATCTTTACAGAAAAAGAGAAATTCATCTAGGGTTTCAAATCTTCAATGGCAGAACCAAGCAATGGTAACAAAACACATAATGCATTCTGATTTCATGTTTACTCATCATCTTCTTCACCAAAACAACGCAGTGTTTCTAATGTGAAACAGGGCTAACACGAGGGGGAAGCCTGAGGATTCTAAAACCTTTCTCCAAGTTCACCAACACTGCAGATTCTCCGATTCTGCTTGATTTGGAGTGCAGCGATACAGAGCACAATGAAATTAGTAGGGTTTCGCTCATCACTCCAGAAAAGAGGAAGACATATGCAGGTTAGTTTGTAATTTTTCTTCACATTCTGTATTATAGCACGAAAACAGAGAAAAAACCCGAAATAAGCACCGACGCCATCGACATTTTAGGGTGTAATGCTGATCTTTTTTAAAAATCGACCAAATTGACACTCGATGTTTATGTTTTGGTGTGTCAATGTAACTTTACCATTGTAAATACACTACAAAATGAAGAGATACTTTCACAGATTCAAACAGTAGGTTGAAATTTTATGTTTTGGTGTGTTAGTAGGTTGAAGTCAATGTTGGGAAAAAGTTGTTCTTGTTGTATCAACGAAGACAAACAATATTTGTTGTAGATGAATTAAACTTCACTATATGCTATTGAAAAGATAAATTAATCAGAATATGCTTTTCTGAAAATTTCATTACATGTTTTTGTAAAAGAACAGTAGATGAATTTGGTTTCATTATGTGTATCAAACAACACACAATGGTTATGCATTAATGAAATTACATGAAATTCAGTATATGCATTTATGATAGTATTCATTTCATGTTTTTGTAGAAAACCAGTAGATGCATTAACCTGCAGTGACCACATCAGCCATCATTTACAACAGATACAAAACTGATTTACCTATACTTTCAAATAGGGACAAAGCTACTTTGATGCAGTGATAGTCCAGCTCACAAAATGCAAAAAGTGGATATAATATTTAGTAAGAAGAATAAAATATGCAAAAGTTACAGCACTTATAATATAGGTAAACAAATAAAGCTACTTTATTGAACCATACTTTGTTTATTATCAAATCCATGTGTAGCCAAAAAGATACTAATGTGTAAAAGTAAGCCAAAATGCCATGTGTATCAAATAACACACAATGGTTATGCATTAATGAAATTACATACAATGATTACGCATTTACATAACCTGAAATGAAGAGATCATTTCATGTTCATATTCAGTATGTGCATTTATGATAGTATTCATTTCACGTTTTTGTAAAAAACCAGTAGATGCATTAATAAGTGATTTAAAAGAGTGTTCATATTATGTTTTCGTAATCATTATTGTATACACCAACATAATGTGAATACATATATATTTGACACACCGTATAATTTAATATAGATGAATGTGGTTTCATTACATGTACCGAACAACACACAATGCTTACATAAACTGATTTTGAATTCATGTAAAACTAATCACATTATGCTTTCATTTCAAAAACATTAGTGTTATTGATTGGGGGTGACTTGATATACAATGTTGCAGGAACATCGAAAGTAGCTGAACAAAAACCGACGGAAAAAAGTCAGCCTACAGAAGTCAAACAAATGGATGGTACATTCATTCTCATCTGAAAACTTAATATTACTATTATTATATACTACACATCTAAATTAGAAACATATTCATTAGGTGTGCAATCACCACGACAAGGATTAAAGATGGATGGTCAGATTGGTAAGCTTTACGAAGAATAAACCAAAAAACCATTTTACGTTTAATATTTATAGAACACAACTACTATATTGGTTCTTGGGTTACAGATGACAAACATGAAGGAAATGTTGTGCAAGACACGCCTGACCGTATCAATCGATCAATGAAACAAGGTTTATTGTTAATTATATGATGAATATTGTTGTTGACATTATTTAACATCGTTTGTTTGTAGCAAAAAGTGAGAGTACAAAACCAGATTACGTGATTGAAATTGGAAGCACTCCTAGAGTCACACGAAGCAGAAAACGAGAAGAATTTGTTAGCCAGCAAAGGTCGAATGATGAAAGGAGGGCAGAGATCAGGGAAGGAAAAAAATCAAAGGTATATTTTATGTTTTTATATGTTGTTTATAGTTCGAATGAATTTAACATCTTTGGTATCACCACAGTTGACACCAGTCAACCACGTTCGAAGAAATCACAGAATGAGGAAAAAGGTGACAAGTCAAAAAAGAAGAAGAGAGGTGTCAAACATGGGTCCCATGCATCAGGAAGCAAACCAAAAAAGAAGGGCATACTACGTACACGAACCTCACCAAGAACACTGTATGAAACAGTCATCAGACTGAGCAAAGCGCAGAAGAAGGCTGTGGAAAATATGGGACTGGAAACAATAGTGAATATGTCACTTGAAGGTGTCCCATCGAAAATAGGATTCTACGTGGTAGATGCTCTGAACACTAGTAGCATGACATTGGATTTGAGGGAAGGGAGTGTTCAAATAACACCAGAATCCATTCATGCCATATTAGGATTGCCTATAGGGGGGATAAACATACTAGATGTTGATGACACACCGGAAGCAACGACACTAATAGATGAATGGAAGAAACAATACCCCAAAAGTAGCATTCGGCCGGTTGATGTCATGAATTTAATATTGGAAACCAACGATGCAGGAACACGATTCAAAATGAATTTCATAGTGTTATTTGTTAGTTTAATGGCGGGGTGCACCTGTAACGTCCCACTTTCCATAAAAAGTCAAGTCATGAGGTTAACCATTTAAAAGACATAAATGTACTTGTCCTTACATCAACGCTAAAACATACTTAACAAAATCTTTAACGTTAACATTAAACATAAACAACAGAAGTCTCTCTAAGCCACAACCGAGCACTATCTAGACATATCATGATCCAAAACTGGGAGCCTCACGAGCTCCATCACCTCCATGCCATCTCTAGTTCTACTTAGAAGAACTCGCTACACGCTTACCTGAAAATGGTTTAGTTTTGAAAGCGAGGGTTAGACCAAAAGGTCTAGTGAATTCCCTCCGAAAATAGCATATACAAACATTTGGAAAACATTTATCAATGACCATAAATATCATCAAACATGGTACTGCACTGTGTAGTGGATCACATAAACATATTGCGATCAGGGCCCCAGCAGACTCCCTTCTCGCCGCTTTGGAATCCCCACAGACTCCCCTCTACCGAATAGGAAGGAAACGGATTCCAACCCACCGGTCTATCATTCATAACCAAGAGTCCTAAGACCCCGAGAACCTCTCTCTGATCCCACAGTACAGACCGACTCCACATAGTGTACACTTACGTTCATGCAAACATGTAAAATGTGTTCTTCATAAATCATGCTAAACATTCCTTTTAATACAATAAGTGCATTCATGGGAAACATGTAAATCAGTTCGTAAACGTTTCATGCTCAATAAGAACCATAATCAGTTAAAACATTTATCACTTTGCGTTGTAAAAGGGTTTAGAGAACTCACCTGATTGCAAATCCTTTCCCTAACCACGTGCCTCGTGCAGACCGTACACCTAACGCATAAATTTATAAATGAATTAGGTGCGACTCAATTTCTGATCCTAACCGTTCCTCTTAACTCATTTTCTTAAACTAACCAGCGATTACCTACTAATAACATGTCACGCTCTTAAATCAAAACTAGAGTCCACAAATTTAATTCCTACGGTCCCCATCAAAATACAAGCAAGCTGGGCTCACCCGGACCAAGACCATAAGCCCAATAGCAAGGGACACCAAGCCCAAAAGAAAGCAATAAACTTCTCGGTCCAGCTGCCCCTTCGGCCCAACCTCATTCTTGGCCCAAACCAGCTTCGATCCAGACGCTGGGTTGCGGGATTCGGACTCTCGGTACAGGCCACTGCGGGACTTATAATTCCCGGTACGTAACCCCGAGTTCCGGTCTTTTGGTGGGGTATCGGTATGACCAACTCCCCGGTATGGTGCCAATTACCGGTACATGCACCTCGGTACCGACCCTCGAAGTATCGGTGTTCACCAAGTACTGGTGTTCCCCAATTCCCGGTACCGACCCCTTTGGGTCCCGGTGGTTCACGAACAGACGAAAACCCAACACTCTTTGTAATCGATATCTTCCAAATCACGAATTTAAGGGACTAATAAACATAACATTCTTACCCCAAAACCATTATGTGTGACTCCTTACGACAATAATCTTAATCCATTACATTTCTTTGATTAGCAATTCCATTACTCAATAAAACCCTACAGTGTTCTTAGAACTCATACAGTTACCAAAACTAAGAATTTATGACTAACCAATGGCTTACTACATATTCTAAAAGTAGGATTTACACCGAAAGATTTGATACTTACAACGAGTGAGCTCCTCTTCTCAAGATTTCTGCTAAACTTCTTCACCACACTTTCTCTTGATATCTTGCTCAGCCGCCAACAAGATGAATAGAACAGCAACAATCCTATGACCTAGGGATTTGCCCAATTAAATATGTTTCATCATTTACACTTTATCCCCTAAGCCAAACTTTCATTCCTTACAATTTGACCACTAAACTTTACACTTATAAGAAATCGGGTTGTTACAACACTCCCCCCTTAAAAGAATTCCGTCCCCGGAATTCCTTAGTGGAAAAGATATGGGTAACTTGCCCACACTAAACTGGCACTCCTCTAAGGTGTAGCCATTTCTAACTCAGTCAACCACCTCATTACATCGAAACATGGAACATTTGATGCATCCCCTTCAGTTCTTACGGTACTCTAACTCGTAGGCTACTGTCCCTACGCGCTCTATCTTGACCACAAAAGACTAACTAAGGCTTCTCAAGCATCTATACTTCCTTTAAGGAGGAACTTGGCAAAAAATCCCCGCTATAATCCAAGATTCAATTACTAAGAACAATCACACACCTGGCAGCTTGGCACAAGACCAACCCTGTACATCCCGACAACTCACAGCCTCGAGTTCCTTCATCGTATGACCACTCACAATCTTGCACCACCTAACAATCGTCTAAGCAGAGAACATTTCCCCTTTTTCTCGGACCATCTAGACCACAGTTCGCCACTCATCGCTCCCATCTTCACCACTCCACCACTCCATACTTATACGTAACTAAGAGTAGAAACCTCTAACCCATTGCTGAAGTGTCTACCTACTCGAATTAAACATATCCTGAATCACCACCACTCCTCGCTGATTGCTACGTTTGCTCAATCACAAAACATAACTCCGATTATCCTCGCCCAACTGGGAGGAGTAACCATGGTCACACCATACTATTCTCACTGGCCTAATTACTACATGGCCAGTTCGTTTAAACATGCCTCACAAAGTCACTAGCTTAACTCATTCAGCAGTATTATCCACTCCTTTCCTGCACACAATCATACATAATTTACACAACACAGTATCTTTCGGCATTACTGTCAAACTTACTACTTCCACTTCACTCATTTATTCCGACATACAATCTTCACCTCTCCACGTTAGCGTGGAGTACTGTCCACCAAACATTACTTGCCTCTCTCTCTCGACCTTCCCACAAGCTGACACCACTTTCTCATTACTCACATAACCAAACAGTTGCATCAAGATCCTAAATTAAGGCATTCAACCTAGTCGTTTTGTACGACATTAGTGTTCGATGTCACTACCCATTCTTTGATCCCAAACTTTTACTTACTCAGACCCTTCTTTCGCACATGAGTAATAGTTCACACTCTTAAAGGACTTCACATCTATTCCACAACAATTTGACTAATACACCCATCATCCTCTTTAAGCTTTCTCTGATCCCAAAAATATGCTTACTTAACGACTCTTACGACTAAAACACTTGGTTTCTCCTTTGGGTAATCACCCATCACCACCCCGTCATTCTATTCCGACATAACCATACCACAAAGCCAACTTACACCTATGTGCTCCAACCATCTGGTTAACAAACCGCACATCTCATTCGAAACCCCTAAAAGGCTTCTTCCTGACGCTTCCTTTCTCTCTGACATCAGTTCACTACGACACTAGCTAGTACATTTAACTTGGTAATTAATGCCATTACATAACTGCACATCACACTGCCGACCAAATCTCTCATGGCCATTCTTACCCAACTGTTGACTTCTACGTCAACTGACAACCTGTAACTACTTTCTTAACTTAATCTTTAACAAGGGTTCCTTACGGAACCTAATCTTTCCAACATATCATAATCAACCTCATGATCTGACTCCCTCTTTTCGAAACCTACTCATGTAACAACAACATTACAAGCTCGCCTCGAAACTCATATTCCTACGCCCTAGACATTTCATTATTCCTCACTACACTACTCATAACGAGTTGCAAAACCATTACCTTGAAGGCTTCTAATCCTTCCTCCGGACACGACCGTCCATTGACAACCGTACTTCTCGTTACCGAACAAGGGTGTAAACCCTCATACAACCGCTACTATAATCCACTTCCGACTCTACCACTGTTCACTTTTTCTCTTGAACACAAATACTAAGGCTACAACATCCCTTCCTGATTTGTCCGACATTTCTCCACTCTTGAAGTTCTTTCTTAGCTTAATATGCAATATTCTATGACCTAGTGAGTTCATAGCCTTCAAGCATGACAACGCGATAGATAAATCATTTTAAATAAACAACACTCGAAAACATCTTGGGTACACATGACCCCATCACCCGTATAACTTCAATGCCCTGCACAACGATTCGAGAATCGTTTGCATGCATCTTCTCGTGAACCTTAATCTTGCTCAGTCCGTACAATGTTATTATGACCGTGATATACTGTATGAAAATCTTTTCATATGACACAATTCTGGAAGAAAGTACCGACACCAAGAAAACCAGTCGGCTCTCACACTCATTTGTATGATATTCATAGGTCAATAGGCATTTTGGTAATAAAAGAATTGCAAGTAACCATTCTCTTGACTTTTTGCAACAAATTTGGCTTATCATGAAAAGAGCGGGATATTTTGCAAATTGTTAAGCTCAAAATTTCAATGTGCAATGTAAATGAATTCGTCTTTTCTTTAAACATACGCTGGTGCATACTGACTCATTTTCGATCAAAATTTGTATTTACATATTTGACTTAAATCGTGAAAATTTCATGTTACACAAAAGATCGCCATGCATGAGACTCTACTTGCAATTGAAGGCTACTCACTCTAACAAGGTCAACCGCTTTACTTACGCAACTCACCCTTGACACTCTACCTTCGACCAAAGGTCGCCCTCTCGGTCATGCAATAACTTGCTGTACATGTTCCACATCTCACTTACTCAATCAATTTACACTACTTTCGTTTTGATCAACCATCTCACCTTCTATTTCTACATGCTTTCAAATCACTATAGGTCTCTTACTTCATTTATCCTACCATGGAAAATCTTGACTACAAACGTCAGGGCTCTATTGATACTTTCATGGTTCTGTCACTGTCTTTCCTTACCATCCCGTTTGATCTATCCCATGACTCTTAGAACTAGGACTCTCCCAAAACAGGAGTCTTACCCAAACTCAAACATTTATCCTCTCTGAATCTACGAAGAGCTACCTCTAGACGACTCATAACACTCTATCCAACGTTTCTTTTCTACGAAGTGTACACACCTCACCACATAAGTGACTTTTCATGAAACCTCCCCAACAAGGGGCCTCAGTCTACCCCTCAGGGATCATACTAACATTCTAAAGTACTAGAACTCGACATAAACACTATTTTCCGTCTACCACTTCGGAACAATAAGGTAGGTTAAGCACGCAATAGTGTAACTGATAAGTCTGGCACGGTTGCACCGGCCCATCATTCAGGACCTCCTCATCTAGATTTCTTGAAACACTCGGTATTGTCCTGCCCCTCAAAGTTCTCCCAGTCATAGTACTAAACTGAAAGAAACCGACAAATAAATTTTTGCTAGACATGAAACCACAGATTTGCTATAAGTAAGGTATTGTAAGCACGCACATGTACCTCTAAGTTCGTAATTACACTGGCCAGGTGTAAGCCCAAACTTACCTCACACGTTTGTCCTTGGCACCTTAATCCTAAGTGCATTTATAGTGATCTTTCCTAGAAGAAATCCTATGTCTCGGCTGTGTTCCTCATCCTACAGTTTAAGTTTAGGCCCTAATGGTCACCTAAATCCCTTAAACTAAGGCTCTGATACCATTTGTAACGTCCCACTTTCCATAAAAAGTCAAGTCATGAGATTAACCATTTAAAAGACATAAATGTACTTGTTCTTACATCAACGCTAAAACATACTTAACAAAATATTTAACGTTAACATTAAACATAAACAGCGGAAGTCTCTCTAAGCCACAGCCGAGCACTATCTAGACATATCATGATCTAAAACTGGGAGCCTCACGAGCTCCATCACCTCCATGCCGTCTCTAGTTCTACTTAGAAGAACTCGCTACACGCTTACCTGAAAATGGTTTAGTTTTGAAAGCGAGGGTTAGACCAAAAGGTCTAGTGAATTCCCCCCGAAAATAGCATATAAAAACATTTGGAAAACATTTATCAATGACCATAAATATCATCAAACATGGTACTGCACTGTGTAGTGGATCACATAAACATATTGCGATCAGGGCCCCAGTAGACTCCCTTCTCGCCGCTTTGGAATCCCCACAGACTCCCCTCTACCGAATAGGAAGGAAACGGATTCCAACCCACCAGTCTATCATTCATAACCAAGAGTCCTAAGACCCCAAGAACCTCTCTCTGATCCCACAATGCAGACCGACTCCACATAGTGTACACTTACGTTCATGCAAACATGTAAAATGTGTTCTTCATAAATCATGCTAAACATTCCTTTTAATACAATAAGTGCATTCATGGGAAACATGTAAATCAGTTCGTAAACGTTTCATGCTCAATAAGAACCATAATCAGTTAAAACATTTATCACTTTGCGTTGTAAAAGGGTTTAGAGAACTCACCTGATTGCAAATCCTTTCCCTAACCACGTGCCTCGCGCAGACCGTACACCTAACGCATAAATTTATAAATGAATTAGGTGCGACTCAATTTCTGATCCTAACCATTCCTCTTAACTCATTTTCTTAAACTAACCAGCGATTACCTACTAATAACATGTCACGCTCTTAAATCAAAACTAGAGTCCACAGATTTAATTCCTACGGTTCCCATCAAAATACAAGCAAGCTGGGCTCACCCGGACCAAGACCATAAGCCCGATAGCAAGGGACACCAAGCCCAAAAGAAAGCAGTGAACTTCTCGGTCCAGCTGCCCCTTCGGCCCAACCTCATTCTCGGCCCAAACCAGCTTCGGTCTAGACGCTGGGTTGCGGGATTCGGACTCTCGCTACAGGCCACTGCGGGACTTATAATTCCCGGTACGTAACCCCGAGTTCCGGTCTTTTGGTGGGGTATCGGTATGACCAACTCCCCGGTATGGTGCCAATTCCCGGTACATGCACCTCGGTACCGACCCTCGAAGTATCGGTGTTCACCAAGTACCGGTGTTCCCCAATTCCCGGTACCGACCCCTTTGGTCCCGGTGGTTCACGAACAAACGAAAACCCAACACTCTTTGTAATCGATATCTTCCAAATCACGAATTTACGGGACTAATAAACATAACATTCTTACCCCAAAACCATTCCGTGTGACTCCTTACGACAAGAATCTTAATCCATTACATTTCTTTGATTAGCAATTCCATTACTCAATAAAACCCTACAGTGTTCTTAGAACTCATACAGTTACCAAAACTAAGAATTTATGACTAACCAATGGCTTACTACATATTCTAAAAGTAGGATTTACACCGAAAGATTTGATACTTACAACGAGTGAGCTCCTCTTCTCAAGATTTCTGCTAAACTTCTTCACCACACTTTCTCTTGATATCTTGCTCAGCCGCCAACAAGATGAATAGAACAGCAACAATCCTATGACCTAGGGATTTGCCCAATTAAATATGTTTCATCATTTACACTTTAGCCCCTAAGCCAAACTTTCATTCCTTACAATTTGACCACTAAACTTTACACTTATAAGAAATCGGGTTGTTACAGCACCACCACGGGCTGCTGCAATCTGAGTGTTCTGTTAAAGATTAAGAATGAAAACATGATTCGAAAGGTAGATTGGTGCAGGTTCATATACGAGAAGATACGAACAAGTAAGCATAGATGGAAGCGCGACAACAACTCATGTTTCTACACCGGTCCATTGACGTATCTAACGGTAATATTTAGTTACTTCTATGGCTTTTACTTAATTATAAACACACACACACACACATTGATTAACATCCAACTTATACCGTTTATATAATACACAATGTTCTAACAACTATTATTGCAATGCATTTGATTGAAGCTACTGTATGTCGAAGCAACCGTATGTGCCAAGGATGAAATACTAGAAACACGACCAGCCTTGTGTGCTTGGAAAATAGGACACTTGAGGAAGCGAGAATCTAACGAGCTACTCTTGGGAGGATTTGGGTTATTGCCAATAAAGGACAGATACAAGAACCCAACAATGAATAACGAGCCGAAAGCAAAAAGAGAACCAAAAACGCCACAGCGAGATACTCGCAAAGAGGTACAAGATAATAATTAATTAAACAATTTTTTATTTTTTATTCAAACATCAAATATAAGCTTATATGTTTGTACCAACAGGAATTCATAAAACGTGTTGAGGAAAATATCAAGAAGCTGGTACACGCTAAAACCATGGTAGAAAGGGGGCTGGAATGTGGTTTACAAACGTTCCCAGGTGATGAATCACTCCTCAAATTCAAGAAACAGCTTGAGAATATTTTCAAAACAGGTGGAAATGATAGAACGAGACCAAACACAGATTCGCATAATGATGTCGGGGTTTCTACATCGAGAGATATCATTTTTAGCCATTGCAAAGAGGAGGTAGATGCTGTCCCAATCAACTACATACCTGGAAATCTGACACCGGTGTACTACAGCCCGGAGTTTTTAAAAGAGCTGGACATGTCTGAAAAAAAAATACCTTGAGGACTCGAAAGCACGGAAGACTTTGCTGGTTATAGACCCTCCACTTTTTGATTCACTAATTGAAGACGGTGTTTCTAAAAAGGACAGCGCAATCGCCGAAACAGAAGATGACATCCCCACTTTTGATTTGGGCATTTCACCGGCTAAAGATGGACCACAAGAAGTCGCACCCGATGCTTTGGTGCAAGAAGCATCGAAAACCAAAGACAAGGGAAAGCAGATTGCGGATGAAGCTCAAGAAGATATTAAGCAACCACAACGACGAAACATAAAGCTGGGCGATCATCTGCGATCTCCGTTCGTTGTTCGGTGTGTGGAATTGCAAATTTGCAACGAAGATAAAAAGATACACGACTATGGCATCGCGAATTTTGGCGGAAAATAGTAAGCATTAAGTTAAATTTCAATGCAATTAATGATACATCATTCACTGTTATATCATTATTATTAACATTATAACATATTTCTCAAACACAGTGACAAGGTTTTTTGGGGTCCCGATGACACTGATAAACTGATAAAGAGTTTCTTAGTGAGAGCTGTTACAACTGATAAACTGATTGATGCATGGGGTGGACTTCTGAACTATAACGAAAGGTACCGGAATAGGGACTCCCCGAAAAGATATTTCTTCAACACCGAAGTCATGGTAAGATACCAAGTTTAGGTATATATCTTGGGATTTAAATGTTTATTATATATTCACTAAATTTTATTAATGCAACTACAGGGTGATGTGGCTTTGAGAACCCAAGCAAAGGACGTTCACAAACAGTATCTGATTTTCCAAAGAAACCTAACTGCATCGGTAAAACACAACATGGATCTAATCCGGCTAAAGGAGGTTGACTTGGTACGGTTCTTACCTCCCAGATTCGACATGATTTTTATTATACACTTGTTATTATCATATACATATTTATAATTTATTATTAGGTGTTCTTCCCAATAATCACCTCAAACCATTGGTACATCGTCGTGTTTAACCTCAAAACACCTTCTGTCAAAAATTTGGACAACAAGTATGCTGCTCAAACGGACAGTGAAACAATGATGAAATCTTATGGATATGTAACCGACATTCTGGTATGTAACTCGAAAGATATCGTTTACTTTCTAATTAATAAATTTATAACAACTACTAACTGTATCATGACATACATTAACAGAAAGCGATGATGATTAAACACCTGAAGAGTGTTGGACACCCGGCTGGAAGAGTTTTAGACATAGTTGAACAAGAAAGGCTAGAGATGGAATGGCAGACCAAGAAAAATCATCAAGACCATGCAGTTTTCGTAATGAGACACATGGAAACCTACATGGGTAAAAAGAGAGAGTGGCGTACTAGTTTATGCATTGAAGGGCCATCACAAGATTCACAACTACAGGACCTACGGATCAAGTATGCAAGCAAGCTTCTTCTCAGTGATTGCAACAAACGAAAAGGGTACGTCCAAGGAGAAGTAGAAAAGTTTCAGTCGATCGATGAAAAATGCCGTGCACATCACATCGAAACGGCGAGAAACTCAAGGAATGACAGGCTCCAATTTTAGTGTTTTCAAGTTATGTTTATTCGGACATCATGCCAATTGCTTGAAGTTTGGTTTCTTAGGAAAACTATAGGATTGCATATCCCTTTCTATCATGTTTTAGGAAACTTTGATTTTCATTTGGTGAATATTGATGATTAGTTGAACATTGGTATTATTTACAGTTTATGGTAAGATGTTTGGTTTAGTTTAAACAGCTACAAAATGTTTATTTTTTGTCAGTTCTGTTTTTTTGATGTATAAGAGATTTTAAACAAAAAAATTAGTAAGCTTTGTGATGTACCAACAACATAAATTTCATATAAAACTGTAATGTTACATATTTTGATTTAATGTTTCATTTCATCTAATGTTTCAATTAATAAGTAACATTTTAATTAACAGCTCCTTTATTGTATACATTTATTATTAACTTTTTGATTATAACACTTTACTATAGATTTACACTTCCTTTTAAATCAATATTCTTATTAAATAATGAATACATAAAACACCAACAACTTACATAGTCACCCTCTGTTTTCACTCTTAGCCTGCAGTATTGGGACTCCTCTGTTTTGTTTGATTTTAGTATGCTTTTGAGAAGTTGTGGTCTGTTGGTAGCATATGGTTGGTTTCTTGACTATTTATCTAGATATATGAGATTTCGTAATTAATTTGTTTATTAATTTGAAAAATAAAAGAGCAATCATGCACCACAAACAAATAGTTATTAACATAAAAACACCATGCATATCAAAACTCCAAACAGATACTGCACTGTTGATTATTAAAAATAACCAAAAACAGAAATAAACAAAATCAGTTGCCAAATACCAGAAATTCAATGCGTAAACCTGAGAAAAAAAAGGACCCTAACGTTTAAAAAATTCATTCACTGTTACCACCAAAGTTTCGCGCCTCGGACAATTACGTGAATCGTGCTTCACCATCTCCCCGCATGTTCGACACATCCTTTTCGTCCTCTTTGATTCTTTTTCTGCTCTCTCCCTGACACCAATCAACCGTTTTCCGGTTCCACACCCCTTGTTACGAATCCCAGATGGTGGCAGTATCTCAGCAGTTTCAGGAACAGACGCACCCATAAGCTCTTGTATGTTGTTGTTCTTCCTTTCCACACTCGACTTCACGGGAGCGTCTGCCTCAAGAGAATCACTTAATGCAGATAATTGATCCATAAACTTCTGCAAAGCATCCTTGTCATTCATAATCATCTCAACTATTTTCTCAACCAATACAAAAATGTTACCCATCAACCTCTCTTTTTCGATGTCTATTTCACCGTAACGGACACGAGCAGGTAACCATTGGGGAGGTATAAGATCATGTCTCCACCGGTGCAACACATACCGCTCCGGTATTTCATCAACTTGGTTATTCAAGAACACACATAAAATATGTCGACATAATATCCCATCCCTCAAAAACATATTGCATTTGCAATCATACGTACCCTCGGCCTTATCTTGTGTAACCTAAATGAAAAAATAACGTGCAAATTAAACAAACATTGAAAATGAAAATAAATATACACAATTAAAACATACCTTGTATTTCATCTTCACCTCCTTAGCTTTGTTACAGTGGCTAATGGTGTAAACCTCTTTACCACAAATCTCCTCTACACGAACAACACCACACAACAAAAATGTCTTGTTCAACTCTTTTTGCACATCGAAAAAAACATTTCGCGTATAAACGCTCGATGCATGGGCTTCAAGATCGCTAGTAGATATCATGCGGGGTTTTGTGGTTTTCGTCTTCACTTCAAGAGAACAATGATTTTTCCTTTGACATTCAATCGCCATATCAAAGGACCGTAAAAAAACCACTAAATCATTCCAAAAAGCTGCGTAGACATTAAAAAAAGCATTAATACTTTCGGACCGTGAAGTGGTCTTCATCAAACCAGACATAGGAGTATCTTTGAAATACGCGGGGATCCACGATTCTCTAATATTGTACAACTCATCAAACCATGAATCTCCTCGCAGTCCAAACCTATCTATTAACTCGTTCCACCGGTCCTCAAATTCTTCGGGGTCTATGTGTAAATTCCAAATCAACTTGTTTAGATCCCCAACAAATGTCGTTTGCTTCGATAAGTAGACACTTATCTGCATAAAATATTAATAATATGATTAAAAATCATTACATATAATATAAATGTAAATAATTGATGAAGAACCGATGAAGGATTGTAAAACAATATACCTTCCCCTTTATTTTCTTTGTAATGTGCCACATGCACAACCGATGAATACTGTCCGGAAAAGCAATTGGAATTGCTTGTTTCATTGATGGGCATTGATCGGTAATAACCAAGCGCGGCTGCGATCCATGCACCTTAACAAACGCCTTTAACACCCAAGTATAATTAGGTATCGATTCGCCACGAATCAACGCAGCGCCAACAACAACACTCTTCTTATGGTTGTCAACGGCAACGAATGGGACGAAAATCATAGCATGCCTAAAAATACATCATAAAATAATATTAAATGTATAATTGAAATATTTAAATAAAATAAATAATAAAACTTACTTGTTTGTCCGGAATGTAGCATCGAAAGAAATGGCATCACCAAACTCCCGATAATTCATCCTAGCAGTTTCGCCAGCCCAGAAAATAGCCAATAACTCTTTCTCGTCACACTTAAATTCAAAAAAAAACTCCGGGCAACATTTTTTTCGACTAATCATTGTGTTAATCAACATTTGTGCATCTTTGTTACCTACAAAAGTAACCATGTCTTTCTTGAAGTTTTGATAATCTTTCACGGTGCCTCCCGTGGTTTCAACACCACCCTTAAGTGCATTACGCATCCTATGAGACTTAGACACACCTACCTTAGAACTACAGGCATGAAAAACATTCTTCTGTTCGGAAAATGTTAACGAACGGCTAGCACGCGACAAACGCATCTCATAATCATTGAGAAGTAAATGATTGTGCTTCTTCACAAATTTATACACCTCATACACACCTTTTTCCTTAACATAATGAATTTTAACACAAGCAAAACATCCGGATCGCTTAATGTTAGAATTACGGTGACGTCTCTTACTAGATACCTCTAACGAATCATATGTTTTATTTGACGGATCGCCTTGCCTATTACAAACAAAGTACCTAGTTGTCACAATACCGTCTTTATTCTTCTTCTTGTTAGAACGGCGGACATCAAAACCAGCAACCATGGCATACTTACGATATGCACGTTCCGCCAAGTCGAGAGTACCAAATGAATCCCCGACTTTTATGTTCACAGAATCATCAACACATAGTACTTTGTGCCGCCGGGACTTTCCTCCATTTTTTGAGATATATCATCTAAAAAAATAAAAAAAATCAATAAGCATGCAACAATAACAATGCAGGTATAAATAGGAACTCAGAAATACATAATAATTAACACAGTACAACTCATCAAACCATTAATTTACTAAAACCCTAATTAATTGCAAGACTTTGAATAAAACAGATTCATTAAATGGAACATTAACGTTGCTGATTAATAAACACATCTACAAAATTAATTTACTAAAACACTAATGATTGCAGAAATTTACATTACCCAGAATACTTAAACGGAAGATGCTCAATTGGTAATTAATTAACACAACTACACATACAATGTTTTAAAAAACTAATTAATTAAAAGACTTCAAACTTAACAGAAAATCGTTACATAAAACTAATACCTTCATCTTCATCCTCATCACAACATGCTTTTCTAGGATGTTCATCTTGTTCGTTCTCAACCTCAGGGTTATATTTCAAACCGCAATTAAGCAACGAAGTGAACGACGCAAAGTTTCCGATATCCTCAACAACTTCTTTCCCTTTGTCTTTAGGATTAGGTTCGACTTCAACAACATCCACAGCAGGAATACCAGTTTGACGATCACGACAATCTGTGTTAGTCTTGCCGGAAACACTAAACGACCCAAATACCAACCGCCTACCAACACCTTTCATCATCAACGACGATTCATCATTAGCATCTTTGAGATTAGGATCCATTAATGTTTAACAAAAAAACAATGAAAAGAATACGGATGATTATGGGTTGAATACAGGCTACGAATAAGTAAAAAAAAAAGGTTTTTAAGGATGATTGATTTGATGTATGGAAACAAAATAATAAGATAATTCAATAAACACTACCAAAAAAACCGAATCGTGCTCAGAGATAATTCCTATATTTATGGAAACAAAATAATAAGATAATTCAATAAAAAATCAGAATATTTAATAGGTCTAAAATACCCCTGACAGTTATAAATAAATTAAATAAGAACTAAATATTTAAGAACAAGATTGATGGCTAGGATGTGGTTTGCATGGTTTGCCACCTTTTGGTGGTTTGTAGAATATCCGTGGCATATATATATATATATATATATATATATATATATATATATATATATATATATATATATAGGGGCTCCTTCTTTTGTTAACCAGTGCATATATGCACATCAGGCAATTGTAATATGTGCATATATGCACATCATGAAAAAGTTAACAAAAGAAGGAGACCCTATATATATATATATATATATATGGCTAGAATGCAATGTATTAATAGGCATATAAGTTGGTCTATGTGATATACATGGGATGGTATGCCATATTTGTAACGTGAAAAGACATTGGGTCTTCATAGGCAATAAGGTGGGGGCTCTTAGAGTCGGGTATCACCATCGACAATTAAAATATAATTTCATAGTGAACAAGCTTAACTTGGATTTTGAGAGTCTTCCGGGGTATAAACCTAGGGTGATATACCCTAGGGTGGTTGAACTCGATGACTCTACAAGCAATAGATTTTGAGTAGTTGAGTTTGCTAACTCATTAAGCTATAGACTTGAAGTGGTTGATTTTAATGACTGTTAATCCATAAGTGATGCTTATATATCATTGATATGTGGCTTACTTTTGTGTTCCGCCACTGTCAATGGTAATTCGGGTCTCCCCATCATCGTAAGGTATATTGAGCCCTTCCAAGGTAAAATTGGTTGAAAGGGTTTATTTGTCTTGATTAAAGCTATACTTTTATACTTTTTTTAAAGGGTGTCATAGGCTATGCCTACACTAATCACTTGGCAAATTATGACTGTAAGACATCAGACAGCAGTTTGATTGCACTCAGTGGCCACAATTGTTGTGTATGCATGAATTCAGACCTTGGGCAGATGGGATTTTTTTACCACATCCCCCTAAGGCCTTAACCACTAGACCACAACCCTTGTGGTTTACTTTTAAACTTTAATGTAATTTAGTTTTATTCTATAATAGTTTGAACTCGCTAGACGTAAGTCTAACACTTCTCTTAAAAGTGACATGTATATCATGTTCTCATGGTAGCAGGGCTGCAAATGCTTGAGAGGAGAGCTTATTGGCGATAGAGACAACTTTTGGGAATTATCGTTCTTTTGAGATGACAGTTTAGAGTTACTAATGATAGATTCTTTTGAAGACCGTAGCGACACTCATGAATAATCTAGATATAAATTTGATTTAGATTAGTAGGTTGTTATTTGTTGTCATTAATTATTTTTAACTCTATTATTAATTCTCTTCCCCTAGTTTGTATTATTACATTCCAACTTAAGATTTCTTATGTCTTATTTAATGGTTTAAATTAGCACTCTTTTTAGAGGTGTTACATAATTGGTCTCATCTAATGTGAGTTTCAAGTTTTTTAGTGAAACTTATCCGAGAAACGACAAAATAAGCATTTATATATATGTATATTGGATGTCTTTTAATAAAATATTGTCGTTTCAATTTAAAAAAATATGTTGGAAACTTAATGGCTTAATTGCATAATTCGATCAACTATGGGTAGTTGGTTGTTTACAATTTAAGGATTTACCCATTAAATTGATTTAGCTTCACCATCTAGTTTCTAAATATCAGAAATATCCCATTGACCTCAACATTCTCCGGTCCCTTTCTTAATTAACCATGGTCATGGTGGGACCTACAAAGAAGTTGTAGAACGATCTTGTATATAGTAGAGGTTTATGAAAGCTTTTTCGTTTCACGATTATGCACAAAAATGCAAAAATAAGGTCCTTGTAAAGTCATTCGACCGTGAACATGGGTATCGAACTTGATTCTCGTGGAACAAGATCGTTTTTATGTCCTTAGGCCTATTCTTCATTGGATACGAGAGCAATCTTTCTTCACTTAAGAATCCAAAGGTGACTTATCTCGTTGCTCACTCTTTTTTTACTTTATAAGCGTTACTTTACGTTGTCACATTGCCTTAACCTTTCTTTTTCTATTGCTGTTAAGAGTTGTGCCCTTCTCCTCGACATGTTCGGGGAGAGTTTGGTGTGGAAAAATGAAACACCCTAAAATCACAATAAATTTAAATCTTAACTAAACGAGATTTATAACTACAACTTCCAAAACTTTCATTCATAAATGGAGGATTAGTGACAAGGTTCATAAATATAAATGAACTATCATAAACAACCTACTAATCTAATCCATAACGTACATGATCAGATTATAAGGGTTATCTATAATATCTTCAAAAATATTTTCGATTCCACTAATTCTCCATTACATCTCCAAAATTACGATTCTGGTACCCTCTTCACTCATCCCTTCAATTCCCTGCCCGAGCTAGTACCTGGTAAGAAAATTTGGTATCGGAAAATCCCACTTGTCCGGTGTTTACCGGAAAATACAATTATCCGGTATTTACCGGAAAATGCTTTATCCGGAAAAAATTACCGGAAATCTTCTTTATCCGGAAGTTACCGAAACACCCCTTATCCGGGTTTTATCGGGATTCGTTTTATCCGGAAATATTTATATAGAATCCAATTCCGGAAACAATTCAAAAACATATCCGGAAATCAAACTTTACCGGAAAACAATTAATCTCTGCATCGGCTTCTCCAAGAAATCCACATACAATCCAAATTAACTTTCTTATACAACAACTAATAATTACCAACCCATTTGTAGGTTTAAATCCTTGGAATATTTTGATATAAATACCTATAATTTTAACAGTGAGGATGAACTCACCAGGAACAAAACTCGACCCAAATCAGTAACTTTGATTTCAAACTTGCCTCTCCAACAATTCGATAACCTAAATCAGAAGTTAAGTGGCTTATAAATATCTATCTTAAGCAATTGAATTGGAGGAGAAATTGAATTCCTTAACGAGAACGAGAGTTAAGAACTTGGTTTCTTTCTGCTCCTTTGAACCGACTTCAAACAGAGGAGATGAGATAATCTCTTTTCTTAGCCGACTCACTATAAATATTTATAAACTATATCACTTACTCAACTTAACCCAAATCTTTGACCAAATTGCACTTTCAATCCTTCAACCCTAAATTATAACATAATGTTTAAAATAACCCCTTCTAGTATTTTGAACGTTTCTTCGTACAAAATTATGAAAATTTCGAGGTGTTACAAAAAAACTTGTGGACCCGTCCCCCTTTCATCGGGTGCACCTTGTATGAGGGTGCATTATGTAACAAACTTTTGTATCTTACTGAATCATATACATAGGTTGTTGTGCTTTTCGTGAGAATGCCAAATTGTTCACCTTGTAGACAAAGGAGATATAGAAAGTGTGATGTGCTTTCTATTTCGTTAAAGAGAACTGCAATAATGAGAAGGCATGAAACCTATAGAGAGGAAGTGTAGCAATGAGAGATTCCCCCTAACTCACTGAATTCAAACTCTTTATCGAATGAAAGGGAGTGAGCGAGTGTAGGTTAGAACGTCCATCAACTAAACATCTCGCCATCTTATTTTTTTAGAGGCACATGATTGACAGTGGATGATTCAAGGCGCACAAATCCTAATTGTAAGGCATTCTCACCATCTACTATTTCATTTCGTGTTCCTTTTGTTTGTTTGAATTAAATAGTTGTAATTCAGTTTTGTTGGAACCAGGGTACGATACATAGAAACATTAAAAAAATCAGAAATGATTGATTAAATGAAATTTCGAAGGCTTATTTTACAGTAAAACAACAACTACGACATACCATTGTATAGTTTACTCATTGATTTTTTTACATTTTTTTCATAGTTCATGTGTTAATTTGAGGTGTAAGTTTATTATATTTAAACTAACTTGTTTTGTTGATTTCCCTTCCAATTCATGAGATTTTGTTAAGTTTTTCATAAACAATATTTATCGTTTTTATTTTACAACAAAGTACTACCTTTGAAGATTAGACCTTTGTCTTAAATTTATAATTCTTCCTTAAAAACAAGAATTCAAGTGTTCTCTCCGTCTTAGTGAAAGCATAGATAGACCATGGCATGGGCCTATTCGATAAAGAATATTCATTAAGGAGTGTGATTTGGGCACAATAGAGGTAGGGAGGCGACGAGTATGGAGGTCGACAATGACAATATGAGAAACGATGAAGAAAGTATTTGCAATCTCTAGAAGAGTTGAGGTAAAAGGCAATGATAGGGTGGAGGTTGGAAGTGATATTAGACGACGATTGGTAACATCATTGTCAAGGTTAGGGTTTAGGGAGGTGAGCACGGAGTGCTTTATTTTAAAGGGATGCATAAAGGATGAGAAGAGTGCCTTCAAATTGGTGTTGGAGGTGAAGGTATAGGAGAGCGGCAATAAGTTTATAACACACCTATATTTAGAAAATAGCAAACAATTTAAAACTTTCAAAATACCTTAAATAAAATAACTTTAATAACAAAATTCATAAAGTTACTGTTGGGTCATCAAGATTTGAAGATGACCTCATGATCTCCTTTTATACTTTGAAAAACATTTTATACTTAGAGAAATTTTGGATGCATGGTTCTTTGTAATGGCTTGTACAAGATATCAAATGTTTGGTGAAGTCAAAGATCAACCAAAGTCAAGATTAAAGATCCTCTCATTGTGGAAGTGAAAGATCTTTTCTCAAACATACAAGTCATTGTTCACCGAAATTGTTCTCACAATTTCGGTGGTATCTCCACCGAAACTTCTCTCTATTTCGGCCAAGTCTCAAAGAAGCTTTTCCCAAAGATGATGTCATATATCTCAAAGATGATGTCACATATCTCAAAGATGTGTCACATATCCCAAATGACATTTCGGTGGGACCTCAAAGAAGCTTCAAAGATGTTTTCTCCAAAGATGTGTCACATATCCCAAGTTTCCATCGGTGGTGCTTTTCTTGAAAGAAAATCTGAGAAGCAAAAGAAGACAAAAATGAGAGACATAATAAGACAAAATGAGAAGCAAATTCATTTTGTCTTGGAAGAAATCTTACAACCTTTCTTCGGTGGTGCATTTGTTGAAAGAGATTTTGAGAAGCAAAAGAAGACAAAAATGAGAGACATAAGAAGACAAATTGAGAAGATATTTTCTACATGGATAAAGTGACCTTCTGTCTTATTATCCATTTCCATGCAAAGCTCTTTTCTCATGCATGAGCTCTTCTGACTGTACCTTGTAAAAGGTGACAAGGACTTCACAACTTTCCAGAAGTCAACATCCTCAGCAAGTGTGAAGATGACAAGTGTCCCAAGCATTCAATGCTTGCACACTCCTTGTCACTATAAAAGGAAGAGCTCTCCATACAGAAACACACACATCTTGAGAGACTTTGAAGATTACTGTGAGCTCTTGATATTCTACGCAAACTGGAAGAATTCTCTAAGTGCAAGAATTTCCAGTTTGCTTGAAAAACTTTATAGCTTTGTTCTAAGTGTTCTTAGTTATTTTGTTGTATACTTTGTGTAAGATTGTTAGAATAGTTTATCTGTTCTTTTCCGCAACAGTCTTAAGTTTTCTATGTGTAATTCTTGTTGAAAGATTTTCAATAAAAAGAATTAAAATTGTGAAAATTTTGAGTATTGTATTCAACCCCCCCTTCTACAATACTTGTTATAGCCATCTGGGACTAACAAGTGGTATCAGAGCAGAAAGTTTAATTCCATAAACTTGATCTGCGATGGCTGCCTCCTCTTCTTCAACTATTGAAAACTCTTTTCAAAATAACTTTTCTGAAAATGGGTCCATTTCAAAACCTCCTAAGTTCAATGCTAACAACTTCTCTTTGTGGAAAAGCCGCATGATGCTGTTCATGGAAGGAGTGGATACTAGATATCCAACCATTCTCCAAGAGGGACCCTTTATCCCCAGAGTTTGGGCTCGCTATGAAACGCAGAGGCCTGGTAAAGAAACCATGGAAAAAGATAATTCTGATGATTCGTCTGATGAAGAAAAATCTGCTGCTACTGGTCGTTACATTCTTAAAAATCCTAAGAAATATACTGATGAGGAAAAACGACTTGTGTCTCTTGATTCTAAAGTTAGAACTATCATTGCTCTCTCTCTTCCTGATGAAGTGTACCACTCTCTGGTAAATCTCTCTACTGCCAAAGAGATGTGGTCCACTCTGTGTGTTTTGTATGAAGGTACAAATGAAGTTAAAAAGAGCAGAAAGATTGCTGTTGGGTCATCAAGATTTGAAGATGACCTCATGATCTCCTTTTATACTTTGAAAAACATTTTATACTTAGAGAAATTTTGGATGCATGGTTCTTTGTAATGGCTTGTACAAGATATCAAATGTTTGGTGAAGTCAAAGATCAACCAAAGTCAAGATTAAAGATTCTCTCATTGTGGAAGTGAAAGATCTTTTCTCAAACATACAAGTCATTGTTCACCGAAATTGTTCTCACAATTTCGGTGGTATCTCCACCGAAACTTCTCTCTATTTCGGCCAAGTCTCAAAGAAGCTTTTCCCAAAGATGATGTCATATATCTCAAAGATGATGTCACATATCTCAAAGATGTGTCACATATCCCAAATGACATTTCGGTGGGACCTCAAAGAAGCTTCAAAGATGTTTTCTCCAAAGATGTGTCACATATCCCAAGTTTCCATCGGTGGTGCTTTTCTTGAAAGAAAATCTGAGAAGCAAAAGGAGACAAAAGTGAGAGACATAATAAGACAAAATGAGAAGCAAATTCATTTTGTCTTGGAAGAAATCTTACAACCTTTCTTCGGTGGTGCATTTGTTGAAAGAGATTTTGAGAAGCAAAAGAAGACAAAAATGAGAGACATAAGAAGACAAATTGAGAAGATATTTTCTACATGGATAAAGTGACATTCTGTCTTATTATCCATTTCCATGCAAAGCTCTTTTCTCATGCATGGGCTCTTCTGACTTACCTTGTAAAAGGTGACAAGGACTTCACAACTTTCCAGAAGTCAACATCCTCAGCAAGTGTGAAGATGACAAGTGTCCCAAGCATTCAATGCTTGCACACTCCTTGTCACTATAAAAGGAAGAGCTCTCCATACAGAAGTAACACATCTTGAGAGACTTTGAAGATTACTGTGAGCTCTTGATATTCTACGCAAACTGGAAGAATTCTCTAAGTGCAAGAATTTCCAGTTTGCTTGAAAAACTTTATAGCTTTGTTCTAAGTGTTCTTAGTTATTTTGTTGTATACTTTGTGTAAGATTGTTAGAATAGTTTATCTGTTCTTTTCCGCAACAGTCTTAAGTTTTCTATGTGTAATTCTTGTTGAAAGATTTTCAATAAAAGAATTAAAATTGTGAAAATTTTGAGTATTGTATTCAACCCCCCCCCCCCCCCCCCTTCTACAATACTTGTTATAGCCATCTGGGACTAACAAGTGGTATCAGAGCAGAAAGTTTAATTCCATAAACTTGATCTGCGATGGCTGCCTCCTCTTCTTCAACTATTGAAAACTCTTATCAAAATAACTTTTCTGAAAATGGCTCCATTTCAAAACCTCCTAAGTTCAATGCTAACAACTTCTCTTTGTGGAAAAGCCGCATGATGCTGTTCATGGAAGGAGTGGATACTAGATATCCAACCATTCTCCAAGAGGGACCCTTTATCCCCAGAGTTTGGGCTCGCTATGAAACGCAGAGGCCTGGTAAAGAAACCATGGAAAAAGATAATTCTGATGATTCGTCTGATGAAGAAAAATCTACTGCTACTGGTCGTTACATTCTTAAAAATCCTAAGAAATATACTGATGAGGAAAAACGACTTGTGTCTCTTGATTCTAAAGTTAGAACTATCATTGCTCTCTCTCTTCCTGATGAAGTGTACCACTCTCTGGTAAATCTCTCTACTGCCAAAGAGATGTGGTCCACTCTGTGTGTTTTGTATGAAGGTACAAATGAAGTTAAAAAGAGCAGAAAGATTGCTCTTGTTAGAAATTATGAACTCTTTTCTTATGAGAAAGGAGAATCTCTCTCCAACTACTATAATCGCTTTAACAGTCTTCTTAATGACTTAAGGCTGTTAGGTAGAGTGTATGACAATGAGGAAGTCCTGTGCAAATTTATGGACTGTCTTCCCGATTTTTGGGAAAATATCTGTACTTGTATAAAGACAACCAAGGATCTTGATCATATGCCTCTTACTGTTCTTTATGGTACTCTTTTCAACTATGAGCAGACGAAACTGCAAAGGTTTTTAAAGAACTCTTCTCTAGCTCTCCTAAGTGACTCTTCCAAAAAGACTAAGTGTTTTCCAAAAATACCTACCCATCTGACTCTGACCATGATAGTCAAGAAGATCCCAATGATCATTCAGAAGCATATCTTAGTGATGCTAAGGATGAATGTGAGGAAACTTCAGTTGATAAATTATCTGATGAAATGGCCATGTTGGATGGGTACTCTAAATCCAAATCTCATCTCTCTTCTGGAAAATCTAAGTTTGATAGAAATTCATCCTCTTCTCTCTCCAAACACTCTCCTTTGGATAAATCTAATGAGGAATGTTTTAACTGTGGTAAAAAGGGTCATTTTGCTTCTGAGTGTAAGAGTAAACAGTTTGAAAGACCCAGAACTGCTTCCTCAGGCCGATTTTCCTCAAAATCGGAAAGATCCAAATATGATTCCCAAAAGTTCGGCCAACACCTCTCTTCTGCAAATTTTGACCGGGCTGAAAGATACAAGGAAAAATACAAGAGAGAAAAGGAAAGAAATGAAAGACTTATCAGAAGAGGAAAGGGTCTGCCTGCTAAATCTTATGATTTGGCAGATGAACCCACATCTGAAAGCGAATGACTCCTCAACTGCTCTTGTATCAGCTAAGTGCTTCTTCTACTCTTCACAGGTACATACTATGTGTTTTATCTATCTTTTATGAATTCCCTTATTTCAAACTCTTTTGCTATGTGTCCATAATTTCTGCCATCACATCTGAAAACATAAATTTTGGAAATTTTATTTGGCTAGTCTCTGGGTGTTGTTTCTTTCTTAAAAAGAAATCCTCCAAAATTTTTCCAAAAATAACTTTATGACTTCTCATACCGATTTTCTTCTTAAATCTGTGAGTTTCAAAATGTCCAATTCAAAAGAAAGGATTTATGTACTCCCAATTTTTGAAATATGAATTCTATGTGATGCACCCCCATTCTTTGTTATCTCTTCAAAATCTTTGAGCAAAAGTTAGGAAAAATGTCAAGTTTCTAAAAGGAACTCTCTTTATAGAAAATGCTATATCTGTGGTGATATTTCTCATTTTGCCAAAGACTGTGTGAAATAAAGAATTATTCTGAGTGATATATATTCTTTTCATTCTTTTTCTTCTAACCCAAAAGGACCCACCTTCAAAATGGGTACCTGGAAATTAAATTCTTTGTGATTGCAGATTTTGAGCTGGGCAGATGGATCTATGTGAACAAGTGAGAAAGTTGACAAAACCTTAGAATTCTTTACTCTCATGACATCATAAGCATGTTGATGTCATTCTCATGACATCACCATCTCCAATCTCTTAAAATTCCATTTCTTTTCTAAACCTCACCACCGAAATTTTCCTTAACCACCAAACCAAAACCATATCCCACCATACTTTACTTCCCATCATATGTTTTGCCTCCTCGATCGGTGGTACCCCTCAAATTCGGTGGAACCCTTCAAATTCGGTGGTGAAACCCTTCTAAATTCGGTACAATCCTTCAAACTCCTCGGTGGAATCCTCACACCGATCCACCACCGAGTCTACACCGACCCACACCGATTCCACACCGAATCTCCACCGATCCACCACCTCAAATCCCTCCACCGATCCACCACCTCAAATCCCTCCACCAATCCACCCACTACAAACTCTTCTACAGATGTCACCCCAAATCCTCAAACTCAATCTTTTTGGGTCATCAAATTGGAAGATGAAATTCCAATCTTTTCTTCACTTTGAAGATTTTCTCCATAATGTCTTAGAAGTTTTACTACTGATTTTCCACCGAAAATCCTACCGAAAATAGCCAATTTTCGGTGGATTCTCCTTCATTTTCGGTGGAAAAGAAAAAAAAAAAAAAAAAAATCCTACCGATTTTCCACCGAAAATCCTACCGAAAATAGCCTATTTTCGGTGGATTTTCCTCAATTTTCGGTGGAAAGGTAAAGGTAAAAAAAAAAAAAAAAAAACATCCTACCGATTTTCCACCGAAAATCCTACCGAAAATAGCCTATTTTCGGTGGATTTTGCTCAATTTTCGGTGGAAAGGTAAAAAAAAAAAAAAAAAAAAAAAATCCTACCGATTTTCCACCGAAAATCCTACCGAAAATAGCCTATTTTTGGTGGATTTTGCTCAGTTTTCGGTGGAAAGGTAAAAAAAAAAAAAAAAAAAAAAAATCCTACCGATTTTCCACCGAAAATCCTACCGAAAATAGCCTATTTTCGGTGGATTTTGCTCAATTTTCGGTGGAAAGGTAAAAAAAAAAAAAAAAAAATCCTACCGATTTTCCACCGAAAATCCTACCGAAAATAGCCAATTTTCGGTGGATTTTCCTCAATTTTCGGTGGAAAGGTAAAAAAAAAAAAAAAAAAAAAAATGGTCTTGGTTCTGGCCGATCTTTTCATTTTCTCTTGGTGTTTTTCCTACGTCGGCCGCTGAGGGGGAGCAACATAAACCCTCAGTACTCATATACAGCGACCAACTTGAAAAAATGAGGAAATCAACGGACCGGTCAAGGGGGAGCACTTCAGTCCGGGCGGATCTAACTGAGGGGGAGAAACACAAAGACCGTCTGATCTAACTGAGGGGGAGCAAAACAAAGACAAAGGATGCTGATGCTAAACATGAAAAGATGCCAAGATGCAACAGTTGGGCAGAAGTATCCTAAGGCTGCTGATCAAAATGAAGAATCCTCAAGCCAGACACAAGTTTCAACTCGCCCCTCCAAAGATGCAAGTAATATTCATTCTGTTTATACTGTTTATACTTCTTTCCTTTTCCTTTCGATTATTTGTACAGCTATACCTCTTTTTTTTTCTTATATGTAAATATCATATATACATACACACACAAAAAAAAAAAAAAAATGGACTGTGTGAAAAAGAACCCAAAAGAGTAAAGAAGGGTCAACTTGCATTATTCACTGTCTTACTCATGTTTTTCTAAGTATGGATGTCATCATCAAATAGGGGGAGATTGTTGGGTCATCAAGATTTGAAGATGACCTCATGATCTCCTTTTATACTTTGAAAAACATTTTATACTTAGAGAAATTTTGGATGCATGGTTCTTTGTAATAGCTTGTACAAGATATCAAATGTTTGGTGAAGTCAAAGATCAACCAAAGTCAAGATTAAAGATTCTCTCATTGTGGAAGTGAAAGATCTTTTCTCAAACATACAAGTCATTGTTCACCGAAATTGTTCTCACAATTTCGGTGGTATCTCCACCGAAACTTCTCTCTATTTCGGCCAAGTCTCAAAGAAGCTTTTCCCAAAGATGATGTCATATATCTCAAAGATGATGTCACATATCTCAAAGATGTGTCACATATCCCAAATGACATTTCGGTGGGACCTCAAAGAAGCTTCAAAGATGTTTTCTCCAAAGATGTGTCACATATCCCAAGTTTCCATCGGTGGTGCTTTTCTTGAAAGAAAATCTGAGAAGCAAAAGGAGACAAAAGTGAGAGACATAATAAGACAAAATGAGAAGCAAATTCATTTTGTCTTGGAAGAAATCTTACAACCTTTCTTCGGTGGTGCATTTGTTGAAAGAGATTTTGAGAAGCAAAAGAAGACAAAAATGAGAGACATAAGAAGACAAATTGAGAAGATATTTTCTACATGGATAAAGTGACATTCTGTCTTATTATCCATTTCCATGCAAAGCTCTTTTCTCATGCATGGGCTCTTCTGACTTACCTTGTAAAAGGTGACAAGGACTTCACAACTTTCCAGAAGTCAACATCCTCAACAAGTGTGAAGATGACAAGTGTCCCAAGCATTCAATGCTTGCACACTCCTTGTCACTATAAAAGGAAGAGCTCTCCATACAGAAGTAACACATCTTGAGAGACTTTGAAGATTACTGTGAGCTCTTGATATTCTACGCAAACTGGAAGAATTCTCTAAGTGCAAGAATTTCCAGTTTGCTTGAAAAACTTTATAGCTTTGTTCTAAGTGTTCTTAGTTATTTTGTTGTATACTTTGTGTAAGATTGTTAGAATAGTTTATCTGTTCTTTTCCGCAACAGTCTTAAGTTTTCTATGTGTAATTCTTGTTGAAAGATTTTCAATAAAAGAATTAAAATTGTGAAAATTTTGAGTATTGTATTCAACCCCCCCCCCCCCCCTTCTACAATACTTGTTATAGCCATCTGGGACTAACAATTGCTCTTGTTAGAAATTATGAACTCTTTTCTTATGAGAAAGGAGAATCTCTCTCCAACTACTATAATCGCTTTAACAGTCTTCTTAATGACTTAAGGCTGTTAGGTAGAGTGTATGACAATGAGGAAGTCCTGTGCAAATTTATGGACTGTCTTCCCGATTTTTGGGAAAATATCTGTACTTGTATAAAGACAACCAAGGATCTTGATCATATGCCTCTTACTGTTCTTTATGGTACTCTTTTCAACTATGAGCAGACGAAACTGCAAAGGTTTTTAAAGAACTCTTCTCTAGCTCTCCTAAGTGACTCTTCCAAAAAGACTAAGTGTTTTCCAAAAATCACCTACCTATCTGATTCTGACCATGATAGTCAAGAAGATCCCAATGATCATTCAGAAACATATCTTAGTGATGCTAAGGATGAATGTGAGGAAACTTCAGTTGATAAATTATCTGATGAAATGGCCATGTTGGATGGGTACTCTAAATCCAAATCTCATCTCTCTTCTGGAAAATCTAAGTTTGATAGAAATTCATCCTCTTCTCTCTCCAAACACTCTCCTTTGGATAAATCTAATGAGGAATGTTTTAACTGTGGTAAAAAGGGTCATTTTGCTTCTGAGTGTAAAAGTAGAAACCTTGAAAGACTTAGAAGTGCTTCCCACCGATTTTCCAAAAAATTTCAGCCAATCTTCCTCTTCTGCAAATTTTGACCGGGCTGAAAGATACAAGGAGAAATACAAGAGAGAAAAGGAAAGAAATGAAAGACTTGTCAGAAGAGGAAAGGGTCTGCCTGCTAAATCTTATGATTTGGCAGATGAACCCACATCTGAAAGCGAATGACTCCTCAACTGCTCTTGTATCAGCTAAGTGCTTCTTCTACTCTTCACTGGTACATACTATGTGTTTTATCTATCTTTTATGAATTCTCTTATTTCAAACTCTTTTGCTATGTGTTCATAATTTCTGCCATCACATCTGAAAACATAAATTTTGGAAATTTTATTTGGCTAGTCTCTGGGTGTTGTTTCTGTCTTAAAAGGAAATCCTCCAAAATTTTTCCAAAAATAACTTTATGACTTCTCATACCGATTTTCTTCTTAAATCTATGAGTTTCAAAATGTCCAATTCAAAAGAAAGGATTTATGTACTCCCAATTTTTGAAATATGAATTCTATGTGATGCACCCCCATTCTTTGTTATCTCTTCAAAATCTTTGAGCAAAAGTTAGGAAAAATGTCAAGTTTCTAAAAGGAACTCTCTTTATAGAAAATGCTATATCTGTGGTGATATTTCTCATTTTGCCAAAGACTGTGTGAAATAAAGAATTATTCTGAGTGATATAAATTCTTTTCATTCTTTTTCTTCTAACCCAAAAGGACCCACCTTCAAAATGGGTACCTGGAAATTAAATTCTTTGTGATTGCAGATTTTGAGCTGGGCAGATGGATCTATGTGAACAAGTGAGAAAGTTGACAAAACCTTAGAATTCTTTACTCTCATGACATCATAAGCATGTTGATGTCATTCTCATGACATCACCATCTCCAATCTCTTAAAATTCCATTTCTTTTCTAAACCTCACCACCGAAATTTTCCTTAACCACCAAACCAAAACCATATCCCACCATACTTTACTTCCCATCATATGTTTTGCCTCCTCGATCGGTGGTACCCCTCAAATTCGGTGGAACCCTTCAAATTCGGTGGTGAAACCCTTCTAAATTCGGTACAATCCTTCAAACTCCTCGGTGGAATCCTCACACCGATCCACCACCGAGTCTACACCGACCCACACCGATTCCACACCGAATCTCCACCGATCCACCACCTCAAATCCCTCCACCGATCCACCACCTCAAATCCCTCCACCAATCCACCCACTACAAACTCTTCTACAGATGTCACCCCAAATCCTCAAACTCAATCTTTTTGGGTCATCAAATTGGAAGATGAAATTCCAATCTTTTCTTCACTTTGAAGATTTTCTCCATAATGTCTTAGAAGTTTTACTACTGATTTTCCACCGAAAATCCTACCGAAAATAGCCAATTTTCGGTGGATTCTCCTTCATTTTCGATGGAAAAGCAAAAAAAAAAAAAAAAAAAAAAAAAAAAATCCTACCGATTTTCCACCGAAATTCCTACCGAAAATAGCCTATTTTCGGTGGATTTTGCTCCATTTTCGGTGGAAAGGTAAAAAAAAAAAAAAAAAAAAAAATCCTACCGATTTTCCACCGAAAATAGCCAATTTTCGGTGGATTTTCCTCAATTTTCGGTGGAAAGGTAAAAAAAAAAAAATATCCTACCGATTTTCCACCGAAAATCCTACCGAAAATAGCCTATTTTCGGTGGATTTTGCTCAATTTTCGGTGGAAAGGTAAAAAAAAAAAAAAAAAAAAATCCTACCGATTTTCCACCGAAAATAGCCAATTTTCGGTGGATTTTCCTCAATTTTCGGTGGAAAGTCAAAAAAAAAAAAAAAAAAAAAATTGTCTTGGTTCTGGCCGATCTTTTCATTTTCTCTTGGTGTTTTTCCTACGTCGGCCGCTGAGGGGGAGAATTCATCTGAGGGGGAGCAACATAAACCCTCAGTACTCATATACAGCGACCAACTTGAAAAAATGAGGAAATCAACGGACCGGTCAAGGGGGAGCACTTCAGTCCGGGCGGATCTAACTGAGGGGGAGAAACACAAAGACCGTCTGATCTAACTGAGGGGGAGAAAAACAAAGACAAAGGATGCTGATGCTAAACATGAAAAGATGCCAAGATGCAACAGTTGGGCAGAAGTATCCTAAGGCTGCTGATCAAAATGAAGAATCCTCAAGCCAGACACAAGTTTCAACTCGCCCCTCCAAAGATGCAAGTAATATTCACTCTGTTTATACTGTTTATACTTCTTTCCTTTTCCTTTCGATTATTTGTACAGCTATACCTCTTTATTTTTTCTTATATGTAAATATCATATATACATACACACACAAAAAAAAAAATGGACTGTGTGAAAAAGAACCCAAAAGAGTAAAGAAGGGTCAACTTGCATTATTCACTGTCTTACTCATGTTTTTCTAAGTATGGATGTCATCATCAAATAGGGGGAGATTGTTGGGTCATCAAGATTTGAAGATGACCTCATGATCTCCTTTTATACTTTGAAAAACATTTTATACTTAGAGAAATTTTGGATGCATGGTTCTTTGTAATGGCTTGTACAAGATATCAAATGTTTGGTGAAGTCAAAGATCAACCAAAGTCAAGATTAAAGATTCTCTCATTGTGGAAGTGAAAGATCTTTTCTCAAACATACAAGTCATTGTTCACCGAAATTGTTCTCACAATTTCGGTGGTATCTCCACCGAAACTTCTCTCTATTTCGGCCAAGTCTCAAAGAAGCTTTTCCCAAAGATGATGTCATATATCTCAAAGATGATGTCACATATCTCAAAGATGTGTCACATATCCCAAATGACATTTCGGTGGGACCTCAAAGAAGCTTCAAAGATGTTTTCTCCAAAGATGTGTCACATATCCCAAGTTTCCATCGGTGGTGCTTTTCTTGAAAGAAAATCTGAGAAGCAAAAGGAGACAAAAGTGAGAGACATAATAAGACAAAATGAGAAGCAAATTCATTTTGTCTTGGAAGAAATCTTACAACCTTTCTTCGGTGGTGCATTTGTTGAAAGAGATTTTGAGAAGCAAAAGAAGACAAAAATGAGAGACATAAGAAGACAAATTGAGAAGATATTTTCTACATGGATAAAGTGACCTTTTGTCTTATTATCCATTTCCATGCAAAGCTCTTTTCTCATGCATGAGCTCTTCTGACTGTACCTTGTAAAAGGTGACAAGGACTTCACAACTTTCCAGAAGTCAACATCCTCAGCAAGTGTGAAGATGACAAGTGTCCCAAGCATTCAATGCTTGCACACTCCTTGTCACTATAAAAGGAAGAGCTCTCCATACAGAAACATACACATCTTGAGAGACCTTGAAGATTACTGTGAGCTCTTGATATTCTACGCAAACTGGAAGAATTCTCTAAGTGCAAGAATTTCCAGTTTGCTTGAAAAACTTTATAGCTTTGTTCTAAGTGTTCTTAGTTATTTTGTTGTATACTTTGTGTAAGATTGTTAGAATAGTTTATCTGTTCTTTTCCGCAACAGTCTTAAGTTTTCTATGTGTAATTCTTGTTGAAAGATTTTCAATAAAAAGAATTAAAATTGTGAAAATTTTGAGTATTGTATTCAACCCCCCCCCCTTCTACAATACTTGTTATAGCCATCTGGGACTAACAGTTACAAACTTGAGGAAGGGAGACAAGAATATGTATCACAGTTCTAAACGGAACCATCTAATTCTGAACAGAATTAAAACAAGTCGGATGTTACTAAAACCATCAAGTCTACTATCTTTCCAAACCGGATGGCGTTTCTAAAGTCATCCTACTGGAATCTCTACAAAGCTCAAAGTCCATTCAGGTCCCACTAAAAATTGATATACATGTCGATAAGAATTAGTGTTAGGCTTAATGCCAAGTGAGTTGAAGCAGATTCATCATATAAAATATAAAACGGTTAAAACGAATATTTTTCTTTTAGGCTACAACCCATCCCTTAAAACATGTGTTATAGAAAAGGATTATATTTATAAAGATCGTATTTTCTAATTCAAATACTCGTTCAGATAAATACCCCATAATCACCTCTTCTTCGAGTGTTCTTTTCCCAATCAAGTTTGGCACGACCTTAAGCTGAAGATGAACCTTTCTAATATCCCGAACAACTGAGTTGATACCATTACTCATCTCCAGTCAGCCACCAAAGGCAATACCATCTGGTCTATTATTCGCATATTAGTCTTGGTTGGAACAATATGGAATAATTGTATCTTCAAGAATAAGAGAAGATCACATTATACGGTGGTTAAGACTATTGATAACACCAATTTTTGGTGTTATTTTCATATCACTTTTCAAGTTATATTGCTTATTTCCAAGTAAATAAAGTGGCATTTTTATAGTTTAAATCAAGTTTTTCAGGAATTACTATGTGCCATGAGAAAGCCAAGAAAGTGTGAAAAAGGTAATTTTTTCCGAGAAAAGGATCGATCACGAGAATCATCAAGAATCCGAGTTTGAAAAGTGGTTGGTTGAGAAGTTGTGTCAAATTTTGAAGTAAAGGTTTTGTGTTCAAAACAGTGGCGGAGGTGACTTTGAAGTTAGTTGCTGAGCTGAAGTCGCTTGACCAACTCACCTGAGAGCTGAATCAGAGCTAGTTTCAAGCCGGTTCACTTAACTCAACTCACTACACAACTCACCTGAACAGAGCTGGACGTTTTTAATGCCTAAAGTTCTAGGGTTTGGGCATTCATTCACACATATTGACTTCTAACTTCTAGAGGACGACCAAGGACTCAATTGGGGCGATTTTGGCATGGGAGAAACACCGAATTGAAGCAAGGAAACGTCGTGGGAAGCAATTTCAACACTGATTTCGTGCAAATCTTCGTTGGTACAACACAATCAAGGGAGTTTTATGATCCTAGAACTTTTGAGAGAACTTTTCGTTAGAACTATGGATTCATCTTTTGCTTTAATTGTTGATACCCCCAACATGAACTAATCTTTAGATGTTGGGGGTTGGTTTGAATTTGGTTTAAGCATATGAACATGTGATTTGAGATTTTTATCAGTTTTTCCTAATTAATGAAGTATGTGATTTGGGTTTTAATGCTTTTGTGAGTCTGGCCAACTTTCATCTGATTTGTTTGTTATCAATTAAGCTCAAGAGAGTTAATTGCTAACTAGAACTAGAATTGCATGCCTAATGTAACACCCCAAAATTTTAGAATTATGATTTTTGGACTTGCGGACGTCCGCATAGAGGCGAGGCCGGACGTCCGTGTCCATCCAGAAGTCCGGGGATCTTCCGTGGAAGCAGCAGATGAAATTTGGGAGTTCGGTCAGGTCGAGGTCGGACGTCCGCATAGGCTTCCATCCAGACGTCCGCGGTTGGTCTGATGAGATATTTTTGTTTGCTTTTAAGACATTTCCCTCTTTCTTCCGTCACTTCATTTCAAAACCCCAACTCAGATTTCTCTCTCTCTCTAAACCGATCTCATCCCAAGAAATCATAAACCCTTCCTTTTCTCTTCTTCATCTTCTCCACTCAAACCAAACCCATTCCACCATTTTTGAAGATTTGGAAGCTTAAAGCTTTTGTGGAAGACTAGGAGCTTTTGCTTTGAGGATTCAAGTGATTAAGGTAATCTCACTCTCTCTCTACCAAAAGTTAGGTTGTTGTTGTTTTCACCTTCTCTTCCATTTTGGGTATTATTGGTGTGATTTTGGTTATGCTTGGTTAAGGTAATCTTCTCCATCTTCACCTATGAAAATTAGGGTTTTGGGTATAAGTCGAGATCTTGATGTAAAATGTTTGGGGAATGATTCTACGTGGTTGGATCGGAATATTGATGGTTGGAAACTTATGGATCTAGGTTTTTGGAAGATTTGGCTTGAGGATTCATGTTTCTTCAATGGAGCTTACGTTTGGGGAAAATCTATATTTAGCCTAAATCTAGCAAGGTGAGTTCAAGTTGATTTGTGAAAACGTTGTACATGGCAAATTTTTTATTTTAAAGTATTTGCGTGCTTTATATAAAATTATCCCTTGTTGAGTTATTTAGTGGGTTTTGATCAATCAAAGTGTTGGGCTTTACAAATCTTGTAAAACACCCACATTTCGGGATTTTGAGTGATTGATAAATAAATCATGGGTGAAAGTGTTTTGTTAATTTATTGCATAAGTGAAGGTTGTTTGGTCAAATTACACTTCTAGTGTTTGTTGAGATTATGCAATAATTATGATATGTTACGTTTTGAAAATGTGAACGTGTGAGTTGGGGATTTTGGTCAATCTCAACCTTATGAATATTTTGTGAGTTGTAAACCTTTTATTTTGAGCCGAAGGCCAATTGAGAAATAAAAGGCAAAGATTTTGGGTAACGATGTATTTTGGTTTACGTAACCGTGTGGGCAACGCGTATTTAGCCAAACGTTTATTTTGCCTTTAAGGGCTTGATTTATACTCAAATGGGTCTTTTGAGTGTTTGTCGGTTTTAGTAGCTCGAGGTGGAGCCTTGGACGTGTTATGCGTTTATTTGCGTTTTATTTGAGAACGTGCCCCTTGAGTGTTTTGTCTTATATGTGAAGACCATTTGACAACTATGAATTCTTGGTTTTGGGTCTAATAAACCATTACGAATTATATACATTATCATGTGATAAAGGATTTGAGGATACGTACACACACACATACACACACACATATATATATATATATATATATATATACGTGCATGTATGGTTTGACTTCATTGGGAAAGTGACAATGAAGGGGTTTTGAGATAATCATGCCTTGGAGCATGTGTTTGCATGATGTGGGTTAGATACACTTCATTTGCATGAGTTGACTTTTGATAAATGATCATTGGATCTTGTGAGCTTATGGCTCGTTTTGGACTCTGTTGGGTCTTGAGGGCATTTGCCCGATTTTGATAAGCTCGACGTGGGCTTGGGTTATGATTTGCATGAACTGCATCGTATTTGAGAATTACATGATTTGAATGCATTGGTTATTCTTTTGTGGTCATGTATAAATTTCTAGATTAAGTAAGCTTGTTTTGGATGGTGGGATTCCAAGGTAAAGATCCGATCGGGTTGAACTTGGTGGTTTTAGGCTAGAGATCCAGTTTGGGTTGATGCCTCAATAGACTAGAGATCCAGTTTGGATTGATGTCTCTGTGGACTAAAGATCCGGTTTGGGTTGATGTCTCACTAGGCTAGAGATCCGGTTTGTGTTGATGTCTCACTTGACTAAAGATCCGGTTTGGGTTGATGTCACAATAGACTAAAGATCCAGTTTGAGTTGATGTCTCAATAGACTAGAGATCCAGTTTGGGTTGATGTCTCCATGGACTAAAGATCTAGTTTGGGTTGATGTCCAAAATTGACTAAAGACCTGGATATGGTCGATGTCATATGTGTTCCCATTCATGAAACATGCTTATAATTTATAATTGTGGTTTAGCTTGTGGGTTCGCCACATTCGATGAAATCGGGTCTCCCCCGTCACCGAAGGGTGTTGTTTTCGGGTATTTTGTTTATCCATGTTGTCGGCATCGTATTATATGCGTATGGATTGTTTTTCCTTGAATTATGGGCGGTATGTTATGCGTTATCCGTGTTTGGATGTTTCGACTATTGGAGTTTTATTTGTATTGATTTTATTTGGGAAATCCGTTACTGATTTACATCTTGAGTGAGTTTTGGATTTGAGTCCATTGCTGAGAAATGATTTTCATTGGAAACGTTCCTCACGGCAATTGTGTGCGTTTGGAAAATGGGTTGTCGGTGTATTTTATACATGTCCCTTTTTGGAAATCATGATTTAAGTTGAATCTTTTGGTCTATCAAATTATTTAATCGTGATGTAAACTCTTGAACTCACTAGGCGTTAACCTAACCTTTTTATTTGTCGGCATGTACAACAGGTTCGGGTTGAGAATAGCTTTAGCAACACTGTGAAGATTTGAGTGTTGGTAGTATGCTCGAGAGGTGATTTGCTTAGTGAAGTCTTTCGCACTTATTTTGGGATTAACAACTTGTACTTGTGTTAAGTAACACTCGACTTTTTTTGGTCACTTAGTGTGACTTGAGTTATTAATCGTGGGAGTTGTTATGTTTTAAATTTTGAGGTTTTCCCAAGGATGGTTTGTAGAAAGGATTTTTATCCTCATTTGGTTATTTTATCGAATTTAAAGTTAGTTGTTCTTTCCAAATTTGAGGGTGTTACAAGTTGGTATCAGAGCATAGGTTTGAGAGAATTAGGTGTTGATTTTGGATACCTAGACTCAAACTAGCGTTCTTTTAAGTAAATGAGAGCGAAATTTGCACCATTAGGCACTCTAAGATAGGATATTTGGAGGTAGTTGGAGTCCCTAGAAACGTGAAGTCACGTCAAGAGTAACAAGGATGATCATGTACGGTACGTTCATAATTGCACATGTCCAGTGTTATGGTGAACCTACAAGTTACATGTGAGTAATTGAACGACTCTGATGTGATAACCATTGGGGTAGTGAAGAAGTCTCTAAGCGAGTAGTCGTTAGAAGAGGTTGATGATTTTAGCATTTGCTATTGGAGTGGCAGTAAGCATGGTGATTGTATTAAGTAGAATGTTTCAGGTCGGAATTGATGGTCGGATTAGAACCTTAAGCTTATTGAATCGACCTTGATTCCAGGAGAAATTGTAAGGTTAATCAATGTAACTTTCAATTTTGCGTTAAGATGTTTGAGCATCCGGATGACAATAGTGTGATCGGGGGAATTGGAGGAGTGTGACTTTGAGACGTTAAGTGCCGACAAAATTCATGCACGAAATTTATTTTTTAAAAATAAATTGCATCAATTGTTTCTTGTGTTTCAAATCGTCATGTGGACTAGATGACGAAATCTTGGAAAAACGTTTGACATACACAAGATTTGAAACCATGATTTTAAACATGCATGAAATTAATTTATTGCAGGCAATTGCAAACTTTGTCGAGACTTGCTTTATTCTTTGTTGTGTCCAATGCTACTTTCGGATACTGTGATATCCATATTTTAATGTCGTTTATGGTTTTGGATTAGTAACCGTGACTTACGACTTTAACATTGGATCTCCTCCACATATGTTAAGGTTTGAACGGAGAGTTACCTTTCCCTTGTTTCGGTGTTGAACCTTAATGGGAATTTTGATTTTGCGAGTCTTGACGAAAGGGTGCTGTTTTATCTTGTGTTGCAACAAGAAGGAGATTTTTGGAATTATGATGGTTTAGTCATAACTTTGTTTTATGCGATTTGATTATTGAAAACGAAAACTTTGGCACCATTAATTGGTCGGATGTCGTTGAGTTCCATCGAGTTTTATGGAAGCTTTGTGGAGTATGATGGAGATATACCAAGTAAGCCTTAGTCCCGTTGAAATCTTGATTTTAATGTGTTTTGAATTCCATAGGTTGAGATCGAAAGATAAAACTTGTGCTTTCAAAATAAAATATGTGGTTGCTTGAGAAAGAACAACGGTGATTTTAGAGATTGGGTATTCATTAAAAGGAATGTCTGGTAATTATTTTGAGTCAAGTGTTTACACGTGAAAACCTTAGGATTTCCAACCCTCTACTATTTCTCCATCCAAAGTTTCCTACGTTGTTTACTGTCTCGTTCTTGATTTATTGCTAGTAGTCAATTAATTCAATTCCAACAACTCATCTTTTAAGTCGTTCAGTTAATAGTTGATATAGTAATTGTGATACTCAGTTCCTAGTTTCCTTGGTTCGATACTCGTACTTCCAAGTACTTATTACTTGATTCGACCCGTACACTTGCGGTTAGATTAGGGGGTGTAAACCCACTCATCAACTATATCTGATGATGTTCGATCTAGACTTCTCAACTTTACTTTGAAGTATTTCCCCAATGTTGCCTGGGCTAGGCATGTATGGAACCTTCCTTAGTGGTTGGTCCTTTCTCCCCCCCCCCCCCCCTCTCTTCTTTCCTCCTTCTCTTTGTTCTTGTGAGTTTTGCTCTTTTCTTGTGGTTGCTTCAGTTTAGCTTCCACCCGAGTGTTGACCTTGGTTTTGTTTTTCTACTCTAGAAAAATAATTTTAATATGTTTTCTTGATTGAAGGGCCCTTCCCCAATATATCAAATATATATAGGGGCATTCAAGGGAGAACTCGGTTATTTGTTGTAACTGTGAGATCCAATATGAGCCACATATTAAAGAATAAATTAGGAAATTATTAATTTTGGTAATTTTGATTGGAATTTTAATTAAAGGACATTTTAGGTATTTAAATTTTTTATCACTCCTCCCTCTCTTTTCTCCTCTCTCATCTCTCTGGTGAAACTTATTACGGCGGATACACAATGTGATACCCACAAAAAACGACACTGTTCACAAAAGATCATACAAACGATCATGATTGTGATATCCAAAATAAATTGTGTTACACGGTGATACCAGGGTGACACTCATTGTGATAATAGTCGTGATAATTTCATGTGATACTGATACCCATATAACCATTGAGATAGTCATTATGATATCTGTGAAACTTTCATGTGATAAATTCAAACCCTAAAATTTGGCAATTAGGTTTATGGTAGAGAGAGTAAGTTAGATGATATGTATGAGAGATAAAAGGAGAGATTTTAGGAATTCTTAATTTAATTAGATATAAAAACAAATTTAATAAAATATCCTTTTCTATTTATTTAAAAATTGTATTAATTATTCTAAATGTGCGACTCTTATTGGATTTCACAGTTATCTTGTTCTTTTTTGGTTATCGAATAAAATTTCTTATTCTTACTTGTTACTAGACGACTAACCAATTCATTAAAAAAAGATTCCAACAAAAACCGCTTCTACAACTATTAATAAAGAATATTTATAAATATCACATCTACTTACAATTGTAGGAATAGGCTAATCAATTTCATGAATTATTAGAAACTACCTTATCAAATTCACATTTTACTTGATTCTCAAGTTCGTAGCCCTAAAATCATAATGGCAAGAAATATATTATTTAAAATTAAATAACTTTCTATTGAATGTGACATTCTTTACATCGACAAACAACAAGTAAAGGAACTATGTAGTTTTTATTAGATTACCCCCCCCACACACACAAATATATATATATATATATATATATATATATATATATATAGAGAGAGAGAGAGAGAGACGGGTTCAAACGAGAACGTTAACTATTTACGAGAACACGAGAACGGCCGCCCATGTATAAAATCACATGTGATTTTACACTACCTGGAAATCTGGACGTGAATCACATGTGATTTTGTACAAAATCCAGGTAGTGTAAAATCACATGTGATTTTGTACAAATCACGTACAAAATCCAGGTAGTGTAAAATCACATGTGATTTTGTACATGGGCGGCCGTTCTCGTGCTCTCGTAAATAGTTAACGTTCTCGTTTGAACTTTTCTCTCTCTCTCTCTCTCTCTCTATATATATATATATATATATATGGTACAAATCAAATACAAACCATGTATTTGTTGCACCCCTTACAAACCAATTTGTATATATGCATTATCCCATATGAATGTATGTCCATTATATGTATATTCTTGCACGTATGCATATGCACATTATTCATATATGCACACTGGTTCTGCACATATGCACATTGTGGTTTGTAAGGTGTGCAACAAATGCAAGGTTTGCATTTTACGGAGCCTATATATATATATATATATATATATATATATATATATATATATAGTTTAACTAAAAATAGACAACCGATAAATTAATAAATGCTCTAAGGGGCAAAGGTATCTCCAACCCAACCATAAAAAAATAACACTAAAAATAATAGGTCCCTTAAACACTTAAAAAAATTCAACTCCAACCACACACTAAAAAAACACTAAAAACATCTTTAATTATAAAATAATATTACTTAATGTATTAAACTATTTAATCTATATATATAATTATAAAAGTTGAATATAATATTATTATTTTATTTTAAAGGCTTATTTTATCGATCTTCAAATATAGATGTCAACTTTAACTGAACTCCATTTTTTAGTGTTTTTAGTTGGGTTGAAAATGAGAACACCTCTATTTTTGTGTTTCAAGTGTTTTTAGGTTATGTTTGGCAACTAGCTGATAAGATTGTTGATGAAAAAATCACGTTTGACAAAACCTAGCTTATAAACATGTAAAATAACCAAAAATTACATATTGAAAAAATAATCAATTACAATATTTAATAGTATAATTAAAACTAATTAATAATAGTATAGTATGTTAATTAATACAAGCAAGGTAGCAAATAATATAATATATTTATTGAAACTTATTATTATATATATTTTATAAATTTTGAATTTATTAAAACAAAATTTAGAAAAAATCTACATTAACTTATTATTTTAAATAACCATCACATATAATATGAAATCATAATAAAAAAATATTATTGATACCTAAAATATATTAATTAATATTAAAAATGTTATAATTATCAAGAATTCTAAATTAGAAAAAGTTAATATTAATGTATTAATTTATAATTTTCAATTAATATTAAGAGTAAACTCTAATTTTGGTGCATATGGTTTATAAAAATCTTTGAATGTGGTCCTTGTGATTTAGTAAGTCTAGAAATTGTTCTCGTGATTCTCATTTTACTGTGAAAGCGGTCCTCCATCACTAACTCCGTAACTTTCTTCTAATTGCATTAACTTTTTCCGTTAAAACAAAGGGCATTTCAGTCTTATTATTATTTTTACAATTTTCTTTTAAAAACTGATAAAAATTCAATTATATAATATATATTAGAGTGAATTGCATTTTTGGTCCCTGTGGTTATAGTATTTCTTTGAAAGAGGGACCTAAACTTCAGTATCTTAAGAAGTGGTCCCTCAGTTTCCAATTTTGCTCAAATCCCTGGTCACTAACCCCGTCAAACGGCCGTTACTATTGAATATATTAATGATTTTCAAAGTTACATTTCATATCCCTGTAATTATTTACTTTGTTTACTTTATACCTTTTACTTTTCTAAATTTAATTTTTACACCTTCATCGTATTAACACGTATAATCGTATATTAACTAAAATACGTTAAAAATACGTTTTAATTTTAACAAGTTACACCATTGTACTCGTCTCTTCGATACCTTCGAAATGAGCCCAATATTGAATTTTTTTTATTTAAATGATTAAATCGTCAAATTATTTGGATTATACATCTCGTTGCATTGCATAATTGACTTGTTACATGTCACATTAACATACATAATTGATTAAATCGTCAAATTAACTTGTTACACTTTTATTATATTAACACATATAATCGTATATTAACTAAAATACTTTAAAAAAATACTTTTTAATTTCAACAAGTTACACCATTATAATCGTCTCGCCGATACCTTCGAAATGAGCCTAATATAGAATATTTTTTGATTTAAATGATTAAATCGTCAAATTATTTGGATTATACGTCTCGCTGCATTGCATAATTGACTTGTTACAACGATTTTTTAAAACGTGACTTGTCACGTCAAAACGATTTTTTAAAACGTGACTTGTTACGTCAAAACGAATTTTTTAAACGTATATATATATATATATATATATATATATATATATGTCGAATTGCTTAACATATTTTAACGTAATTATGTATGTTAATGTGATATGTTAAGACGTATTTTTAAAACGATTTTTTAAAACGTATATATATATATATATATATATATATATCGAACTCCTTAACATATTGTAACAACCCAGATTCTAGTAAGTCTTGGAGTTTGGTGGTCAAAATGGAAGAAACGAAAGATAAGTTAAGGGACCATTTCTGTCGATTTGTGAAGATATTTAAGTGCACAAACTCCTAGGGCAGCCTCCATTCTCACTTAGAAATCACTATTGGGTGTTTGGGGTTGGCGGCTAAGAGAGAAAAGGAAGAAGAGAAGGGCTCTTGGGAAGAAATCAAGAAAGAGGAGAATCAAGAAGAATTAGCAAGGTAATACATTCTAAATTCGTATTTCTAATTGTTGTAGTGCTTCCTTTTAATCGGACTGAATTCTTAAGACTGATCATTAGGATTTCTTTGAGTTTTCACCTCTTTTCCTTGAAAATGTGTTTTAAGGGTTTTTGTCTTGTTAAACCGATTTAAGAGTTTATAAATGGATTAAGGGGGTATTTGAGGTTGGTGGATGGACCCTTGTGTTTATCTAATCGAATTAATGGCTAAAAACGGATTAATGATCACTTTTAGACGTTTTAAGTTCGAACAGCTGTAGTTTCCGGACACCAATGTTCGGTGGTGTCCGGACATGTTGCAAGTGTCCGGGTAGGAGTTTATGGGAGTTACCGGATGCGTAACTCTCCGGAAAGGGTGTCCAGGAAAGGGTGGTGTCCGGTTAAAGCCGTCCGATTACGTTATACCCGGAAAGTCCAGGTGTCCGGATTGGTGTCCGGACAGTGCTGTGTCCGGAAAGTAGTTGTATCCGGAAAGAGTTATCCGGACAGTAGGGCTGATCTGTTAATCTGATATGGATCTATTGCCCTAAGTGTTCTTTTGGTGTAGATTGGAGGTGTTTAGAAAGTGCGTTGTACGTCAATCAAGGTGAGTTCCCTAAACCTTTTACGAAGCAAAGTGATAAACGTTTTAACTGATTATGGTTTATCGCGCATGAAATATTATGAACTGATTTGCATGATTTTCACGAACGTATCTGCTTTATTAAAAGAAATGTTTGGCATGAAGAAATGAAAGGCATGACGTATGAATATTTTAACTTACATGTTTTCATGAACGTATGTGTATGCTATGTGGTGTCGGTATGCACTGTGGGATCAGAGAGAGATTCTCGGGACCTGAGGATCCCTTGGATATATATGACAGGCCGGTAGGTTGGAATTCGTTTCCCTCTTATCCGGTAGAGGGGAGTCCGTGTGGGCTCCAACGAGGGCGAAAGGGGAGCCTAATGGAACCCTGATCGCGGAATGTTTATGTGATCCTTACATAGTGCAGTACCATGACTGATGATACTTTATGGTTTATTGATAAATGTTTCTCCAACTGTTTTACATGTTGTTTTCGGAGGGAATTCACTAGACCTTTTGGTCTAACCCTTGATTTCAAAACTAAACCATTTTCAGGTAAGCGTGCTATGGGTTCTTCTAGTAGGAACTAAGAAAGATGGCAAGGAAGAATTGGAGTAGAGCGTCTCCAAGTTTTGTTTATGATAACTATAGATAGTGCTCGGTTGTGGATTTAAGAGACTTCCGCTGTCATTATTTCGTTTAGTATGTTTTAGCGATGATGTAAAGACAAGCTTATTTATGTAATTCGAATGCTTACTTTATGCTATTGCATGTTATGAAAATTGGGACGTTACAAATGGTATCAGAGCCTTAGTTTAAGGGATTTAGGTGACCAATAGGGCCTAAACTTAAACTGTAGGATGAGGAACACAGCCGAGACATAGGATTGCCTCTATGAACGATCACTATTAAAATGCTTAGGAATAAGGTGCCAAGGACAAACGTGTAAGGTAAGTTTGGGATTACACCTGGCCAATGTAATTACGAACTTACAGGTACATGTGCGTGCTTAAAATAACCTTATATAGAAAATTTTGTTGTGTCATGTCTAGCAAAGGTTAATGGTTGTTTTCTTTCAGTACTTGCGTAATGGCTGGAAGAACTTTGAGGAGTAGGTCGGTACCTACTGTACCGAGGAATCAAGAGGAAGAAATCCTAGAGAATGGACCGGTTAACCGCGGAAGGGGTAGGGGTCGTGGAAGGGGTCGGGGTCGGGGAAGAACGCCTCGCCGGGCCGCCACTCAGGTGGCCGGGGATGGGGGACATCCGACTCGAAGAACGACCCGTGTGACTCGAAGGGCATTGAGTGCGGAACCCGCTCACCAAGAAAACTCTCATCAGGAGAGTTCGGCTTCTGTAAGAAGAGGGAATCCAACGAGGGGACGTGGTCGAGGCCGTGGATCTGCATTTGTCACTCGAAAAAACCTGGCTGCTGAGCTCGGTAAAATCCAGGAGACTCTACAAGCTCTCCTTACTAAACAGAACGAGTCGGCCTCGGGAAGCAAAGAGGTGAGTGAGAACAGGGAAAGTGTGGAACTGTCAAGCCCGGTAGAGACTGGTACTGGGAGCCACTCGAAAGCAATATCTCTAGTGATGAATGAGTCAGCAGCTAAGGGATGTAGTTACAAGACCTTTGCCTCATGCAAACCCCCTACTTTCAAGGGTGAGTGTGACCCTGTCCTGACAATGAAATGGGTGAAAGAAATGGAACTGGTATTCGATACGTGTAAGTGTGCGGATGGAGATCGGGTGATGTTTGCCCTATCCATGCTGAAATCAGAGGCAGTTTACTGGTGGGATGCCGAGACTGGGGGAAAGGGTTCGGCAATGGATAAGGGAATGTTGTGGGAGATGTTTGTAGACAGGTTCAAAGCTCAGTTTTGTCCCCTCGCGGCAGTGAAAAGGTTGGAAGAGGAGTTTTTGGGTTTGGATCAGGGAAATATGACGGTGCGAGAGTATACTACCAAGTTTATCGAGAAGTCTCGTTTCACAGACTTGTATGTGCCAACGAAGGAACGACGAGTGGAGAGTTTCATTCACGGAATGAAAAGTAGCATCCGAGAACTAGTTCTGACAAGAAACCCCACTACCTTCCAGGCGGCCATTAATGCGGCTTAGATGATCGAGAAGGAAAAGGTTCGCCAAACGACTGAGAGGAGCGGTGATAAGCGCAAATGGGATGGGTCGGGTAATGATTCAAGGAAAGGGAAGGTGTTTCGATCAGAAACTCGTGCTAGCAAGGATTCAACTAGCAAACCGTGCAGTAAGTGTAACAAGTACACCGGGGAGAGTGCATGGCAGGTTCAAACTCATGCTACCGGTGTGGCTTGCCCGGTCATTTGGCAAAGGACTGTCCCAAGGGAGGATCATGTCACCAGTGTGGAGCTAAGGGTCACGTACGGTATGATTGTCCGCAGTTGAAAAAGGGTGGAACGACTCAGTATGGGGAACGCCAGGGAGGAAAGGGCGATGGTAAGGGTGTAGAACCGGCGCGTCCGAAGGGACGAGCATTCCGCATGACTGCGGAAGAGGCGGAGGAAGTTTCGGATGTTGTGGTAGGTACGTTTCTAGTGAACTCTCTATGTGCCAAGGTGTTATTTGATTCGGAAGCAAATCGCTCCTTTGTAACCTATGCTTTTATGAAATGTTTTGGAGTGAGGCCTAGACGTTTGGAGATGGCACTAGAGGTGGAAACCGCTAATGATAGTCTGGTGTACGTTAAGGAGGTGGTAGAGGGTTGTGTCATAGAGATAGAAGGGAGGTTAGTGCCAATGAAGTTATACCCCATGGCAATGGGAGAGTTTGATGTGGTATTGGGTATGGGCTGGTTGGCCGCGAATGATGCGAAAATCGTTTGCAACAAAAAGCTGATAAGGATTCAATCACCGGATGGGGATCCCATAGTGATTTATGGGGACCGTCGTAATAGAAAGAATAACCTTATCTCTATGATTAGGGCTACTAAGTGTTTGAGGAAAGGGTGCCAAGGATTCTTGGCGTACGTGTTGGATGCCAAGAAAGAGAAGCGTGGGGTGGGTGATGTGCGAGTAGTAAACGAGTACCCGGAAGTATTTCCGGATGACTTAACAAGTCTACCTCCGGATCGTCAGATCGAGTTCAGAATTGATTTGACGCCCGGAGCTGCACCAATTGCCCGCACACCTTATCGTTTGGCGCCGTCCAAAATGAAAGAGATGATGACTCAGTTACAGGAGTTGTTAGACAAAGGGTTCGTTAGACCAAGTACGTCTCTGTGGGGAGCACCTGTGCTCTTCGTGAAGAAGAAGGACGGTACTATGCGAATGTGCATAGATTACCGAGAACTCAACAAGGTCACGATCAAGAACAAGTATCCGATACCGAGAATCGACGACCTGTTTGATCAGCTACAAGAAGCCAGTTATTTCTCCAAGACTGATATGAGGTCAGGGTATCATCAACTCAAGACGAGGGAGGAGGATGTGCCGAAGACTGCATTCAGGACCAGGTATGGACACTACGAATTCTTGGTGATGCCGTTCGGGCTAACCAACGCCCCGACAGCATTCATGGACTTAATGAATAGGGTATGCCAACCCTATTTAGACCAGTTCGTGATAGTGTTCATAGACGATATCCTGATCTTTTCAAGATCGGAGGGGGAGCACGAAAGTCACCTTCGGACGATTCTCGAGTTATTAAAGCAAGAGAAGCTTTATGCGAAGTTTTCCAAATGCAAATTTTGGATGAGAGAAGTGCAGTTTCTCGGACACGTGGTGTCTGAGAAGGGGATCATGGTTGATCCGGCTAAGATTGAAGCCATCCGAGACTGGGAGCAACCTAAGAATCCGTCAGAAGTCCGAAGTTTCCTCGGACTGGCAGGCTATTATCGGAAGTTCATAAAGGACTTTTCGCGTATTGCCACACCATTAACTTCTTTAAACAAGAAAAATGTCAAATTCGCCTGGTTGGAGAAGCTGGAGGAGGCCTTTCAAGAGCTAAAAGATATGTTGAGCAACGCTCCGGTGTTGTCATTACCGGACGGTACTGAGGATTTCGTGGTATTCAGTGACGCATCGATGCTTGGTTTGGGTTGCGTACTTATGCAACGAGGTAAGGTGATCGCTTATGCCTCCCGGCAGTTAAAGGATCACGAGGCTCGTTATCCCACGCATGATCTAGAATTGGCTGCAGTGGTTTTGCCTTAAAGATTTGGCGGCATTACTGGTATGGAACGAAGTGCCAGATCCTCACGGACTACAAAAGCTTATGTCATCTCTTTGACCAAAAAGAGTTGAATATGCGCCAAAGGAGATGGATTGAATTGTTGACCGACTACGATTGTAAGATCGAATATCATCCGGGGAAGGCAAACGTAGTAGCGGACGCTTTGATCCGTAAGGAACGAAGTGAAACCCCAGTATTGTGGCCATGAGGGCTGAGGTGACATTCAATTTATTAGCGGAGATAAAGAAATGTCAAGTTGAAGCGCTCGAAGCCGAAAATCTCAAGAAGGAAAGAATTGTAGGGCAAGTGTCTTTGCTAGTGGAAGATGGTCGAGGGGTGAAATGTCTTAATGGGGGGATCTGGGTTCCGAAATTCGGAGAGCTCCGAAAGCTAATTCTGGAAGAAGCTCACAAATGAAAGTACACGATTCACCCCGGAACTAACAAGATGTACGGAGATCTACGGCGAGACTATTGGTGGCTGGGAATGAAAAAGGACATAGCTCATCTTGTAGAAACTTGTATGACGTGTTCGCGAGTAAAGATTGAGCATCAACGACCGTACGGGAAGCTTCAGTCGTTGGAGATACCAATGTGGAAGTGGGACCAGATCACGATGGACTTCGTGACCCATTTGCCTAGGACTCCAAAGGGTTATGACGCTATATGGGTGATCGTGGATCGACTCACGAAGTCGGCCCACTTCTTGCCCATACGAGAATCTTACTCGTTGGAGCAGTTAGCAAAGTTGTACATCGACGAGGTCGTAACCCACCATTGGGTGCCATCGTCGATAGTGTCCGACCGAGATAGCAGATTTACCTCCAAGTTTTGGACAAGCTTCCAAAGAGAAATGGGTTCGCAGATTAAGATGAGTGCCGCTTATCATCCCCAGACCGATGGTCAGAGTGAAAGGACGATCCAAACATTGGAAGATATGCTAAGGGCGTGTGCTTTAGGTTTTCAAGGCTCGTGGGAGAAGCATCTACCATTGATCGAGTTCAAATACAACAATAGCTATCACTCAAGCATTAAGGCCGCGCCATTTGAGGCACTCTATGGTAGAAAATGTCGGGCACCATTGTGTTGGAACGAGGTGGGCGAAAAACAGTTAGCCAAACCATAATTGGTACAGTTGACTTCGGACAAGATAGTCCAAGTACGTGAGAGACTGAAGGTCGCTCGCGACCGCCAAAAGAGTTATGTGGATAAAAGGCGAAAAGACATAGAATTCCAGGTCGGGGATTTTGTGTTGTTAAAGGTGTCCCCGTGGAAGGGAGTGGTACGATTTGGGAAACGGGGGAAGCTAAACCCACGTTACATCGGACCATTCGAGATTATCGAACGAATTGGGGAGGTGGCGTATAGGTTGGATCTACCGGAGGAGTTACAAGGTATTCATAATGCGTTTCACGTGTCTAATCTAAGAAAATGTCTAGTCGAAGTGACTAAAACGGTTCCGTTAAATGACATTAAGGTGGACGAAAAGTTGAACTTTGTGGAAGAACCCGAAGCCATCACAGATTTTAAGGTGAGGAAGTCACGGAACAAAGAGACTAAGCTGGTAAAGGTACAATGGCGGCACCACAATGGCCCGGAGGCTACGTGGGAGTTGGAATCGGAAATGAGGTCGAGGTACCCGCAGCTCTTCCAATGAGGAATTCCGAGGACGGAATTCTTTTAAGGGGGAGTGTTGTAACAACCCAAATTCTAGTAAGTCTTGGAGTTTGGTGGTCAAAATGGAAGAAACAAAAGATAAGTTAAGGGACCATTTCTGTCGATTTGTGAAGATATTTAAGTGCACAAACTCCTAGGGCAGCCTCCATTCTCACTTAGAAATCAGTATTGGGTGTTTGGGGTTGGCGGCTAAGAGAGAAAAGGAAGAAGAGAAGGGCTCTTGGGAAGAAATCAAGAAAGAGGAGAATCAAGAAGAATTAGCAAGGTAATACATTCTAAATTCGTATTTCTAATTGTAGTGCTTCCTTTTAATCGGCCTGAATTCTTAAGACTGATCATTAGGATTTCTTTGAGTTTTCACCTCTTTTCCTTGAAAAATGTGTTTTAAGGGTTTTTGTCTTGTTAAACCGATTTAAGAGTTTATAAATGGATTAAGGAGGTATTTGAGGTTGGTGGATGGACCCTTGTGTTTATCTAATCGAATTAATGGCTAAAAACGGATTAATGATCACTTTTAGACGTTTTAAGTTCGAACAACCGTAGTTTCCGGACACCAATGTTCGGTGGTGTCCGGACATGTTGCAAGTGTATGACTGAAACGGATACAGTGCAGGTAAACAAAGAAATCTATGACTGGAATGCGTCCTGAATTCCGGTGATGAAGTCAACCTTTTCCTTGATGACGTCCTCCATTCCCGTGTAGTCGTCTTTGATTTCTTGTAGTTCCTCTTCTACTTCCTTAACTTGTCGTTGCACCTCCCGAACGTGAGCCCTAGCCCTAGCCATGGCTAGTTCTCTTTTCTTCTCCGCTAGATACTCCATTTCCCCTGCTGAATCCCACTGTTATGGTTCCACATACCTTTTACCTTTTCGATATCGGCATTCGCCTTATCAATGGATTTTTGCACTATGGGAGTAATTCGTTGACTTTGTGGAAGACCCGTCGGCTGGGTACAATGATACATTGGTGGGATTTTCCTGTCATTATCGAAGTGGTAATTCTTCCATGCCATCTCCCAGTCTTCTGCCTCCTCAGCCGTGAATGGATAATTTGCCGCAGTTCGCCCATGGTTTCTCCACTCCCCGTCTGTTTCCGGTACCTTCCAGGTACTCCGGCGAGCTCCATCGTTCAGTGGTTGGTAGGCTGTCGAACGTGAAGTTCCAGCCCCATTCGCCGACCTGTTCCCCCTTGATCTTGAACCTCCAGCCATAGTGTTAAGAAAAGCGAGAGAATGTTTGTAAACGGTGTAAAAGAATGTATAAAAGATAGATAGCAAGTTGTGAATTACTACTTCATCATGTCATCTACTTATAGCCGTGAAAATGTATGTTCTTCATCAGGGATGTGGATATGGTCAAAGATTTCGTCTGAAAAGTTGCCTCCATGATTCGTCTGAATAGTTCACTGCAAGATTCGTCTGAAAAGAGCCTCTAAGATTCGACTGAAAAAGTAACTACAATATATAACAATTCTTGGGGAACGCGCCTACCAAATATTATCAGTTTCATCAACATTTTATTTTCCAACTTTTTTGAATTGAAGCTAAACATAACTAATTAATGAGAATTTAGATCAGATTTTTATGGCACTATCAAATGCAAGTTTCTATAATATAGATACTGTTCTACATTACATAATACCAATTTTTGCATCATATGAATCACTTCCAGACAACAAGAACCAATACAGTACTAGTTACAAAGAAAACTCGGCTTCGACAATAAGACTTCCATTTAACAAAAACCCCTTCGCCGGTTCATTGAGTTCACTCAGTAGCATGAAACATGGATCACCCAGTTCTTTTGGGGTCAATTCCTAATCTCCTTGACCACCTTTGGATGCGGTCACATTATTGAACTTTCTCACTGTTTGTTGTATATGACTGTAACAGGAATTCTGCTCTTGAATAAAGGTCTTTCATTAGGCTGAAAATTAGTCTTTAAGTAGTCTAAGGATTAATGCACATGTGAAGCAAGAAATAAATGCTTGTTCATCCAATAATCTCTGTATTAGGATTACCGCAAGTTTCATAAACCTACTTACTAGGTATTGGAAAATTTTAGTAAAAATATGGGTTTTACTAAACTTTGGACACATTTAAATATATATATATATATATATATAAATATTTGCACTTCTCTATTGAACCTAAGGCTATATATATATATATATATATATACTAGCAGTGTACCCGCGCAATGCGGCGGGAGCCATAAATATAAACGATTTTAAAGCTTTAGTAGTTTTGTTATAGGAGATTTTAACGATGATACGAATTACACCTAGGGATCGTTTACTAAACGCTTACCCAGGTCATTTACTTTACCTGATGAACTTGGCAAGGGTCATGAATCCTACTCGGTAAGAGCGGTGAATAAGATCAATGGAGAGTCTTACCATTAAGCCACTATCGGACATTCCCTAACTCCGGGTTTATTACATTATTTTATATACAAAATGCCAAAATGTTTAACTACTCAATTACCTTACAGTGGCAAAGATTGTATTGTACCTCGTGAAAAGCATGACAAAGGCCGAGAATTTTAACCAGTAAAAGAGTGTTATGATTTTCATATGATAGGCTCACCAAATAAGATGAGAAGATCACGATTCTTACCCGGCACAACAAGATGCAATTATTAATAGACAACGAAAAATTAATACAAAGCACACGTCTATATGTATATAATATGTATGTATACGAGGTTAATATGGATTTAGCATACTCACCTAAGAAATTATGTAATCCAAGTTGTAGAACATGAAGTATATCCAATTGACCAAGTAAATAATCATTATGAGCCTTATGAGCCTCAGAGCCTAGGCGCGCCTCAGGCGCGCTTTTAACAACTATGATTGAAACAATGCTCATATTTATCTATTATGACCTCAACAGTACACAGAAGCAATAGCAGGGCTGTTGGAAGTGTTTGCTTTCAGTCAGACTTGCTTCACTGCGACAGGGGCTGCTTGGACAACTTAATGTTCGACAGGGGCTGTTTGGACAACTTTGAGTTTGACAGGGGCTGTTTGGACAACTTAATTTGTCTTACAAGGGTTGTTTTGGACAGCTTAATTTGTTCTACAGGGGCTGTTTGGACAGCTTAATGGTCGACAGGGGCTGTTTGGACAGCTTATGCGTTGTGACAATGGCTGTTTGGACAACTTTGAGTTTGACAGGGGCTGTTTGGACAACTTAATTTGTCTTACAAGGGTTGTTTTGGACAGCTTAATTTGTTCTACAGGGGCTGTTTGGACAGCTTAACGGTCGACAGGGGCTGTTTGGACAGCTTATGCGTTGTGACAATGGCTGTTTGGACAGCTTTGAGTTTGACAGGGGCTGTTTGGACAACTTAATTTGTCCTACAAGGGTTGTTTTGGACAACTTAATTTGTTCTATGGTCTTATCCATCGCTCTTACCGGGTAAGACCCTATGTCCGTATCCATCACTCTTACCAGGTAAGAGAGATGACAAGGACCGAGTCTTACCCGGTAAGTGAGAGTGATTACTCTTACCCGGTAAACACTTAACGGATAAAAATGGTGCATACGATGTCGTTTTAATGAACTAAAATCTTACCCGATAAGTTAAGTGAAAGTGTTGACGATTACCGGTAAGCGCTTATCGGGTAAGTGTTGGGTAAACGACCTCTAAAGATCAACCATAATGATTATGATAAAGCAAGTTAAGAAAATAAGTCATGCAACATATTGTAGTATCCATGTTAACCTAAGTACCTAACCATACCATGGTAGATGCTAGGGTCCAGATTTGTAGTTGAAGGGATGGAAGGTAAGCTCTTGATTATGGAAAGAAATGAGCCTTGAACCTCTCTAAAGTCATCATTGCAAAACAATATAGCCACATTCAACCCTTGATCATATAAAACATTTATTCCATTCAGTGTCTCCCTTCAGCTGTCATCCATGACTAATTTAACACTTAAAACCACTTCGGATGTCCTCCCATTCCTCTAGAATTATTTTTTTAGCTATAAACACATAAAGCCGATAGATGGAAAGAAAAACTGACAGCATAGACTTCAACTTCGAGCATACTGCCTCTCTTCGCTATAACACACTCAACCAACCACTGGATTTAAGATTCATAATGCTTCCACCCTGGTGTTTCACTATTCCTTGTTACTCCCTTCATCCCAAAATAAATATCCTTAATGAAAAAGAACATATAACTGTATAAATTAGAAAGTCGTCGCCCTCACTTACCGGGTATAACTGTATGAAAAAAATGACTATAAAAAATAGCTTTAAAATAACATTAAAACAAAAGTCTGCAGAGAGAACTTGCGGTTATTAGAAAGAATTTAGGTATGTTTGTTGGGGCATGGGATACAACTATTAAATGCAAGTTTTGAGCAACTGTTCTGTCAAAAACTTCTGCAATGTTTTTCAAGAACACCCAGAAAGCAGCATGAATCATTTTCTTAGTCTTTTAAGTGCCAATTTTAATAATGAAGGTTGGTATCATCACTCTAACATCACAAAAGAATGAAGCCTGGAGCTTCATCACTCAATTCAAGACGAGCAATAAATCATGATTTTCAAGTATGATCTAGGGAAGTCATTACCTTGGCAAACAGACAATACAACACAATATAAGTATTGATCTTTTGACACACCAATATGAAGATACTCTCCTCCATTCAATATGAAGAAAGTAGAGAAAGCAGAATAATAGGTTTGAACAAGCATAAGAGCCTTGAGATAAACAACATTTGGGTTTGTTCAAGAGTATTACAAAAAAAGATCCTATTCAAAACAAAATACAAAAAAGCATACCTGAAAGGAAGAACACCAAAACTGAACAAACTCAATGTGTTAAAAATTATAAAATGCCTATCTACATACAGGAGTACAAAAACTCATATAAACCAATAACCACAAAGGGGATTCAAACTCAATGTGTTAAAAATTATAAAATGCCTATCTGCTTATTGGTTTTCTAAATTCTTTCTCACATGAGTTGTTGCCATTAATCTTCAACTGGTCATTAGTTTATTCCTCATTGCCTTTACTTCAAAATTCTTCTGCAAATACTTTCTTTAATTCTTCCAAGAATCTATATTGTCCATCCATCTTTAATCTTTACCACCATGGAAAATTTCAAACACATTATAGCTGACTTGATTTTATAATTGTGCCAAGTAGATTTGAGCCATGTGGTCTGATATAGTTGCAAGCAACGCCTTATGGTCTGATACAAACTAATGGGTGGCAATCTATGTTCATCTTTATTGTTTTTTAGAAATTAGGAAAATATTAGATGAATCCAATCTTATTCAATAGATAACCAATAATAATATTCAATGGATGGAACCGATTCAATCCAATTTGGTTCGAATATCCAAGGATTGAATTGAATGGCAAAATCCATCATCTAATGATTATGGGGGCAGATCAGCTGTCCAATGTTAATTGAATTGAATCATATATCAAATTCAACATCAAACGAGGATCTACCTAAATCAACCGACAAACACCCAAAGTGATAATGATGGTACAATTTCATATAGTCGGAGTTTAGCAAGTTCAACCATTATATTAGTCAGGTTATCTAACTGAGTAACGGTTGTAAGCTTGGGGCACCGACGAAATACGTTAGAAAAGAAAGACATAGAGAAAACGGACCTGGGTTGTAGAGGCGGTTATTAGAGTGAATGTTCTTGATTGAAATCTACGCTAGTGGCCTTTATGTCAAAGAAAAAGATAGCCAATCTCATTAAGCTGAGTACTGATCAACTGGTTATAAATAAAATCAAATAAAAAATCTGGAACAACTGTTCTCCAGTTGCATTGTCATTCTCTTCAAAATCCAAAGAACAACAGCATGTATGACTTGCTTCATCAACATCACAGTAGCTCTATAAACAACAATTACAGATAACTCACATAACATTACAAGGAATCTATCTGAGAGATCCTCAAGATCTGCCATAAGAGAATCTTCAACCTGTTGACTAAAAAAGAAATGAATTACAATCTATAAAATTCTGAATACAAATATTATATGCCTCAAAACACGATGAACATGAATCAATCACAAACCCTCATTTGAACAAACCAAAGATAACATAAAAACATTTTTACAACATTTTTAGTGTAACAAAGCAAAGAAGAAACATAGTTTTCATATGGTTACCTTGACTTCTTACTTGGCATCCCCATCTTTGTATTTCGCAAATATCTCTAAAATGGTTAGATCCGGTGAAGGTATAGATGCCAAAGCAATTTGATTATGTAGCATGAGTAAAAGAGAGTGAAATATCTCCTGCATAGCAAAACATTTAAGTAAATGAATCTACGGTTGCAAATTGAAGAAAGAAAACCAAAGATCTGCAAAAATCAAAGAAAAAACCATTCCAGGTATAGAGAGAATCAAACCTGAAAAGAGATGAAAAATCAAGCACAAAAAACCCACTCTGAACTGAAAAACTTTGGTACCAACTTCTGCTTAATTCCAAAATATTCTCTTCCGTTGTTTTTCTTGGAAGAAAGCTTTATGGGAAACTAATAGCCATTAATTTGATGACATTACTACTCCTAGAGGACGGTTCTGTAAAATAGATGCCGCTAACCATTGAGCGCAATTTGATCCATATATTACCACTTTACAGCCCTGTGATCATACGTAAATCACAAAGTATTTTAGTTGAAAAAAAGAAAGCAAAAACTTCCAAAAGTTAAAGATAAAACCAAGAAAGTTATTTCAACCATATAACAATAGCAAAATGCAAACGTCTTCAAATATAGTCTTGGCAGTTTTCCATAAATATGGGGAATTTTATAGGATGACAGCCACCATTTTCAGGTGCATATTAGTACATAAGCTACCAAAAGAAAAAGGTTCAGATTCATTCAGACATATTATCGAACACCTAGAATGCAACTTTTTTTTGAAACTATCAATCCACGAGCTAGCAATCAGAAACCATATCAAAACACTGATTAAAACAAAGAAAATACCTAAATTGATTCCAAAATCAAACTAAACAGCAACCCCATTCGATTGAGAGCAGATCAGCAAATACAAAAAAGACATTGATTGAAAGCATATCAGCAAATACAAAAATAAACATGGATTGAAAGCAGATCAAGAAATACAAAAGAAACATTGATTGAAGAAATATAAGGGAAATTGAGACAGAGGAGTACCTGGGATTCTTGAAGCATCGAACAGATTGAGGACATTGATTTGTAAAACCCTCCTGCTTGATTGTTTATATGCTGCGTTTTTGGAGCCAGCAAGGAGCAGGTAGAAGCATGGTCATAACTCATAAGGTACTCTCGGTATGGATGGAGGTAAGGTAATAAACGTACTGTACTATAGGAAGCATGGGCTGGATGGTCCGTATAAGGGATGGAGCCTTGGAGCATGGGCTGGAGTTGTTTCAAACATGGGCTGGAGTTGTTTAAAATTGATTGCATCAATGAGTTGTATATTATGCATTAAAGATAGTAATTAAGAGTTTTTTCAAAAGTAAGCATAAAATGGTGGTACATTGTGCTTGATAAGTTGTCTTTAAGACATTATGTCTATATGCTTATATATGTAGTATAGATATGTTATATATAACTAACTCTTAGTAGGTTTATGTTCTCCTATATGAGAGCTTCGAAACGATATATAATGCGTCCAAAACGGAGTATGTGTGAATGAGATATCGATCACAATAATAAGTTAACACTAAAAATAACAATTATTTAATGTTACATAAACAACCTAATGTTGTTGTGTTTGACAATGCGCATAAATGGACTCCGCCATATGTACGCGAAATTCCCTGGCCTTATCTTCGGTGCGGTCAGGGTGTAAATCTACCACATCGTTATTAATCAACATGCTGGCATTACGGCATACCCAGACACCGCAATCCGCATTCATCCCTTTCTGTTGTGGTGCATTCTTGGCTAACCTGTGACGGAAGTTCACTGACCATTCGCGACGGCGCACATCCCCGATCCGGCTAAAGAACTCCGTCAACACAGCTTTAAATCTGGCAAGCTGCTCATCCATAGCGTTTTTGAAGAGATTGGTAGCATCGCTGTCATATATGGTCATCACCATAGTTGGAAGATCAAACACTCCGAGCAGCCAATGTTTAGGATGAATGCATATAGGGATGTACACCTGAAATATTACAATATTAGACAACTTAGTTAGCAACCAAACAACTTAAATAAAATAAGAGTAAAACGATTTACATACAGTATCGAGGAACTGCCAATTCACACCTTCAATGCCATTGCATGAGTTAGCTACGGAGGCGGGACCTTGATGTTCAAGCACCGTGAACTGAAAGAAAGTAGTGGGCATCACGGTCCACCTCGTGTCCGGTAGACGGGAACGTTGGAGAATGCCGACCCAACAATCGATGTGCTATACACAAAAAATAGATGGTTAGATATGTAATATAAATATATTTGATTATATGACTATAGTTAAACTTCAATACTAACCACATCCTCAAATTCAGACTCCAAATGGTCAACTGCCAGCAATACTTTGAAAAACGAGGGGGTGATGTCCAGGTTGATGAAAGGGATGAATACCAGGCAGGCTTGGGAGGTTACCAGTCTAGCACATGTTCAATATATCCTCGGCCAGAAGACGCTCCGGTGAAACCATCTTTCCCTTTCCCGCTTTCTTTCCCCCCTTCTTTCCCGTTTTCTTTCCTGCTTCCTTTGCTTTCTTTTGAGGGGGCGGTGTGGTAGATTTTTTCCGTGTCCATGGGGTACCAAAATAGTGTGAACGTTTCGTCTCCCACCTAGACGGGGATGCAACCTCCACCTGTGGATCTACAACATCCATCGGGTCATCTTCCGGCTCCGAGAAGTGCTCCTCGAAAATTTCCGGCTGACGGAAGTCCTGTCCCAACCCCATCGACTGAAAATTAAGTTATTAGATGTTTTAAGTACAATTTCATCATGTTCACAATTAAACCAAAACTACCAAAATAACTTACAGTTTGCGTGTAAGCTGGCAGTGTGACGTACGACGACCCCGGCATTTCCGGCCTGTAATAGTCTGCGTCCGATAGGCCAAGGAAGTCCATGAACGACGACCCCCCTGCACCCGACATCCCGACCTGCGTGACATTGATCATTATTAGTCCCACAAATTTAGGAACTAACATATAACTATAATGGTTACTCGGTGTGACTTACACTCTCCGGGATTGACGAAAACGATGTGGTGACAAACGGTGGCATTTGGGATGTGTATCCCCCTGCACCCGACATCCCGACCTGCGTGACATTGATCATTATTAGTCCCACAAATTTAGGAACTAACATATAACTATAATGTTTACTCAGTGTGACTTACACTCTCCGGGATTGACGAATAGGATGTGGTGACAAACGGTGGCATTTGGGATGTGTATCCCCCTGCCCCCGACATCCCGACCTGCGTGACATTGATCATTATTAGTCCCACAAATTTAGGAACTAACATATAACTATAATGGTTACTCAGTGTGACTTACACTCTCCGGGATTGACGAATAGGATGTGGTGACAAACGGTGGCATTTGGGATGTGTATCCCCCTGCCCCCGACATCCCGACCTGCGTGACATTGATCATTATTAGTCCCACAAATTTTGGAACTAACATATAACTATAATGATTACTCAGTGTGACTTACACTCTCCGGGATTGACGAATAGGATGTGGTGCCAAACGTCGCCTGTGCCTCCTGTCCGAATGGAGCGGGGATCGGCGTCATACTCGACAGCTAAAAAAAATAGAACATAATATTAATATACAAACTAAAAGATCGTGGCTGACAAATTAAGTTAAACACTAACATGAACAATACGAAACTGTCTGACGAATGCCTCCAGATGGTTTAAACGTGTGTCTTGGGGCCAGTGGACGTAGTCCCACAGATCATCATGACTGCCCCGAACTGGCCCGTAGACGTGTATCGGATCTTGATGGGAGTAGGAAGGGGCCGCCTCATATGGATCGAAAGGGGGCGACTGATATCGATCGGAAGGGGGCGGCTGGTATCGATCGGAAGGGGGCCTCGCGTCGTCTTCCTCATCTTCGTCAGATGAGGAACCAAACCCAGATGGGGAAGGAGAGGGACGTCGAACCCTTGCCACCTCTCTGTCAATAAAGGCCACGCTGTTTATGTACCAAGGCGTGTCCCTCTCGTAGGCAGTAGGAACAAGGACCTCGAAAGGCGTAAGCGCCGGCTAAATATATGGTAAAACACAAAAAAATTAATAAGCGGGACTAACGTATGCAACATTGTAAACATAGTAAAAAAACTTACATGTCTAGATTGGCTGAAGAACTCAAGCCAAGTCTGCCTATTTAGGGAAAGACCCCGGTCCCAACGGGTTCCCTATGTAATCTGTCGGTGCGCTTGTTGAAATATTGAACGGCTGCGGGAAACATCTCCAAGATCCATATCTGGAATTACACAAGAAGAGCAAGTACGTAAAAAGGAAAGCCAAACAGTTTGTATGTATTATTATTTATGTTATACTACGTATCTAACCTTTAAGGCGTATGTAAATCCACAAAGATTCATCTTGGCAAGTCGATCGGGGCGTCTGGCAATGGCTCGGTGCAAAATAGTGTAGCTATGCGTCCAGATGTGGCTACCCCACGGGTACCTGTTAAACAAATCCAAGTCCTCGACGGCCCTGAGGACCGTCTCGGAAGCAGTCTGGCTCAACTCACGGCCCATGAAGCCCATATCCACGATCGCCACCAAGCATACACGGACAGCATCCTGGTCGCTTAGGGCCCTAAGGCCCTGTTTCATCGTCTCCACGACTGTCTTCAACTTCAAACGAGATGCTGACACACCCCAAACCCTACGAACGAAGGAAATGTCTGCTAAGGAAGGAAGGGGGGGAGCCTCTCCAAAAAGTAGTCCTGTAATTAGACAGAACTCACGACGCCCAAACCGCAATTGATGCCCGAAGAAATCAAAATACATCTCCTCCGGATCACCATTGGAGACCTCGACCTCCAACTGTAGAAACATGTGGACTAGCGTGGGCTCGCCACCAGGGTAAGTCAGATCCATCCATGGACCGAAAGGTGTCCCTCTAAAGATGTCCTCAAGGGTAGCTGCGCGATCACCTAATTCCACGAAGCGGTCTCTCAACTCCACCATGTAGCCAACGCGACACTTTAACGTAAAGTCGATGTGAAAGAAATCCCTCTACACAGTCATTCACGGATGTTATAGTTAGTGTTATATATAGATGTTTTTGCTTGTTTGGTTTATTGTGTTGATAATTATTCGTTTATTTTAGTTTTAGAAAAGAAACCACTCAATCTATTGGAATTCCAGGTAGCAGGGGAATCACAAGGATTGCTTAAATCCCCACATACCTTAGGGCTATTTATACCCATATGACAAAATCCAAATAGATATGTTGCGGATTATTTTATTTCAATATATAATAGTGTTATATATAGATGCTTTTGCATGTTTGGTTTATTGTTATTGATAATTATTCGCCTGTTTTAGTTTTAGAAAAGAAACCACTCAATCTATTGGACTTCCAGGTAGCAGGGAAATCACAAGGATTGCTTAAGTCCCCACATACCTTAGGGCTATTTACACCCGTTTGACAAAATCCAAATAGATATGTTGCGGTTTATTTTATTTCAATATATAATAGTGTTATATATAGATGTTTTTGGCAAGAGGCCAAAATGAATTTGAGTGTGGCATGTGAAGCCAATTTAAATGTTTTTATATATTCATACCATTTATTTACAGAAATTTATTTATGACTAGGAAACTCAAAAGAAAGATAAACAATTAAATAATTTAGCAAAGTTAGGGGACCTAAGTTGTCATTCACCAAAGTTTAGGGGCCTAAGTTGTCATTCACCAAAATTTAGGGGCCTAAGTTGTCATTCACCAAAGTTTAGGGGCCTAAGTTGTCATTCACCAAAGTTTAGGGACCTAAGTTGTCATCCACCAAAGTTTAGGGACCTAAGTTGTCATTCACCAAAGTTTAGGGGCCTAAGTTGTCATTCACCAAAGTTTAGGGGACCTAAGTTGTCATCCACCAAAGTTTAGGGACCTAAGTTGTCATTCACCAAAGTTATAAAAAAACACTAACATCTTTTTTTATAAAAAACACTCTAACATTTATTTTTATAAAAAACACTCTTAACATTTATTTTTATAAAAAACACTCAACTTTTTATAAAAAAAACACTAACATCTTTTTTTATAAAAAACACTCATCTTTTTATAAAAAAAAACTCATATTTTTATAAAAAAAACACTCATCTTTTTTTATAAAAAACACTCTTAACATCTTTTTTTATAAAAAACACTCTTAACATTTATTTTTATAAAAAACACATCTTCTTATAAAAAAAACTCATCTTTTTATTAAAAAAAACACTAACATCTTTTTTTATAAAAAACACTCTTAACATTTATTTTTATAAAAAACTCATCTTTTTATAAAAAAAACACTAACATTTTTTTTATAAAAAACACTCTTAACATTTATTTTTATAAAAAACACTCATCTTTTTATAAAAAAAACACTAACAGATGTTTTTATAAAAAAACACTCTAACATCTTTTTAAAAAAAACTCTAACATCTATAATAAAGACAACATTATAACATACAAATAACACATTCAAACATACAACAAACTTAAAAACACTCTAACAACATATATAACATATATTTTAAAATTTAAAATAACAACATATAAGAAAAGTGCAAGAAACTTAAGAAAAACTTATCAAACGAGTAACACGAGCCATCTTCAAACAAACCGAGCGCGTATTCCACACGACAAAATTGAGAGAGTTTGGGAGGGGAAAGGAGAGTAGAGATTTTTTAATTGAGAAGTGGTGGCCGAAAGGTCCCCCCACCCTTTCTCTTATTATAGCGGCCGAATATTAGGGTGGGGGGGGGGGGGGGGGGTTAAGGCATTAAAGAATTAGGGTTTCACCCTATGTCGACGCGTGGCACCTCATCCCGCGATCGCGGGATACCTCCGCGGGCAGGGACCAAAAGCGTACCGCGGGCATAGTTGGGGGGCTCCACGGGACTTTTGGCCAAAGAATCGTGACACGTGGGCGTAGGCCCGCGATCGCGGGGTCCACCGCGGGAAATTTGGGTATTTTGGTAAACTCATCGAGATTTTCGGTATTTTGGTAAGTCAAAGTCAAACTTTGGGTATTTTAATTAAATTCCCTAATTTTTTCATATACATAATTTGTTTTTTGAAACGACAAATATTATAAACCAACCAAAAACAAGAGTCCATACAGACTAAAACCAGCAAGCAGAAAACAACCAGAAGCATGACAGCTTCCACAGAACCAAAACGAGCATTACAAGACCAATCGCACTAGCTATGGCGACCCGATTTGCAAGGGACAAACCGAGCAAACACCACACAGAAACTAAACCAACCGCTACTGTGATCGAGCTCCAAATTTTTTGCAGCAGATCGGTCCTTTAGTACCCGAATTCGCACCGCCAACAGTCCCCTTTCGTCCGCGCTGTCCTTCGACGATCGGCCCCTCGCCGCAACTTATTTTAGATTGCCCGAAAACCAAACAGCCCAATCCACTTGATGTTTCCTCGATCTTCTGCTCATCCACTCGAATGCGATCCTTTGCCACTCGAAAAAAGGATCGTCTATCCGACTCTTTTCAGCCTTAAACACGATCTTATTCCTATGGTTCCAAATAAGGTACAAGAATGTCCATTTCACCCCCAACCACCACGAATTGCCGTTTAAACTCTCTTCCCCGACCGCTTCCTCTTGCTCCAAATCTTGAAAAGACCTAACCCCTTCTAAGGTTTTGTTCCACCATCTCCCTACTCTAACCCACATCCTTTTCACCTCTTCACACTCCACTAGAGCATGATCTCTACTTTCCGGCATATTCCCACACCTCGGACAAAGAACCGAGTCAAGGTCGAATCCCATCTCGTTAAGTACCGAACGACATGGAATCCGCCCAAGTTTCTCTCTCCAAATAAAAATGCACACTTTTTTAGGTACCAAAGTGCTCCACCGTGTTTCACTCGTGTGCTCCGCCCCTCCGTCCCGATCCTCCTCCATCACTTCCTTAAGTTTTTTGACGTTGAAACCCTTGCTTTTATCAAAAGTCCATTCCCACCTATCCCTTCTTCCTCTCGTTGGCTCCCACCCTTAATTAATATTTTATTTTCTTGATCGATCGATCTCATCAATACTTTCAAATTAATATACATATATAATATTTATTAAAGTTATATAATTAATAAATTTAACGTTTCATGTAAAAGTTTAAATTTTAAACATTGAATTTAATATATGTATATAATATAATTATATTTTTATTAGTTTATTTTTAAATTGTAAAAACAATAATACAACTGAAATGCCTTTTTTTCTAACGGAGAAAGTTAACGTAGTTAGAAGAAAGTTAACACGGTTAGGAGAAAGTTAACGGAGTTAGTGAAGGGGGGCCATTTTCAGAGCAAAATGATAACCATATGGACAATTTCTAGACTTACTAAACCACATGGACCACTTTCAAAGATTTTTATAAATTATAAGGACCAAAATTAGAGTTTACTCTAATATTAATTAATATTTACTAATTAAAATTAATTAATAAAACTCAATTTTAATAATTATTATTTAGAGTAAATTACAAATTTGGTCCCTGTGGTTGAACCCCAATTACGATGGAGGTCCCTAAACCCTAAAATTCATGGCTGGGATCCTTGAGATTCCATTTCGTTACGATGGAGGTCCTTGCTGCTAACTCCCAGTTAAAAACTCCGTTAGATCAGGGATATTTTGGCCGTTTTAGCCATTATTTAAAAAAACAACTATAACCATCCAATTTATTTATGCCACGTGTCCCCACCTCACACCCTCCCCATCTTCCATTGCCAGCCACTTCCTTACTCCGGTCATCTTCTCCGGTAGGTTCCCTAAATTCGGCCACCATAAATCAACTAATTCGAATAACAAAAAAATATAGAAATCATGAAGATGATACCCAAGATCGATTCTTGAAGAAACCCAACCCAAAACTGTTCCTTGAAGATGCCTAGATCGATCCCTAGAGAACTCAAACCAAACCTTGAACATTATTGATGCTTAAAGAAACCCAAACCCAGATCAAGAAACCCAAACCTACACCTGCACGGTGTATATTCTATTGGATGCAACACACATAGTCACACATACAGCTGCACTGTGGTGGGATAAGGGATATCATTACCAGATACGTGCACCGTGGAGTTACTTTAAAGATCTGAATCTGGGCCGATGAGGAAAGGAGGGGGTCACGATGGTGTATTGTTTTTCTATTTCCCTTTTTGTTTTCTTGCAGCCACAAGATCTCAGTAAGGAAATGAGAGAAGGTAGGAGGTCTTGACTGAGAAAGGAAAGTAGGGGTTCAAGATCCATGAAGGGCCTTACCGTTGCAGGGAAGGGGTAGAGTTCGAACGAGGTTTTAGTTCTTTCTAATGTATGTGTGTTTCCATATATGGGGGTGAGGAATGATGAAGCGGGAACATGTAAATGGAGAAGGGGTTGTGACAAAAATGGAGGTTTCTGTTCGCGACCGGAGATGGGGGTTGTCCGACGATGATCCACACGTGGCGGTGGATGGAAAATCGAGTCCACGTCGAGGGTTTCGTCTAGGGGGTGGGATTTAGGGGGGGGGGCTGAAACACCACCAGCGTTGCTCAAATATGGAGGGTGGGTGTCTAAAAAATCTCATCGGAGATGAGTGACGAAGATGACGAAAGTGTAAGGCGGGTGGAGCAGTACGATGGTGGTGGTTGTTCTTTATTTTGGGGGGGGGGTCTTGACAAAACGACGGCCATGGTTTGGGATTGGGGAAGTGAATGGGTAATTATATATTTGTTTCATATTTTAATAGAAAACTAAAGGAAATTGTAGTTGACGAAAACACCCCTGATTTAACGGATGTTTTTAACGATAGTTAGTTTTAGGGACCTCCATCGTAACAAAATGGAACCTAAAGGACCCCAGCCATAAATTTTAGGGTTTAGGGACCTCCATCGTAATTGGGGTCCAACCACAAGGACCAATTTGTAATTTACTCTTATATTTATTTATAATTGAGTGAATTACACCCGTGGTTCCTGTGGTTTACCCAAATTTTGGAATTAGTCCATAAAATACACTATCTACGGTGGTGGTCCCTAACTTTTTGATTTACTTTCACTCATGGTCCTTCTATGTTAAACATAGGGGCTGTTTACTTGTGGCTTAATTGGGCTTATTGGTCTATTTGGCTTATTCGCACAGCTCTCTTGGATTGTTTACATACGGCTTATTCGCACAGCACACGACTTAATCGCACAGATGCAGATGGGGTGTTGTCCCCGTTCAGCCATGAAAATGACACTACTACCCTTTATTTAAAAGAGGCCTGTTTTATGCAAACACGCGTCCTTCCAGATGTATCATCCCTGACCTTCAATCGTCATCGTCCGCCTCCTTCCCAGATGTATCCCTCATCGATGACCACCTTACCAGACCTCCTTTCGGTTATTAGATCGATTTCGGTGACCGTCGATCTTCGACCTCCTTTCCGGTGACTGTCGACCGTCGATTTGTAGATCTATTTCTGTAAAGGAATTCGACCAGCGACCTCCTTTACGAAACGACCTTCTTTCTGGTAATCTTCCTCTACTTCGATTTGTAGATCGATTTCTTCTTCTATGGGGTGCATCATCGGAACTACTGGATTTTGGGTATGTGGGTTGTATCATCAGGATTAAAGACTGGCTTCATTTCTAGATCGATGGCTCTGGATTCAATCTTCAAATGAATTGAAGGCGATAGTAGTGGCTCTGGAAGCGATCTTCAATGGAAATGGTGATGGCTCTGGATTCTATCTTGAAAGGAATTGAAGGCGACAGTAAATGGTGCTTGAGCTTCTGATGCTTCAAAGGAATTGAAGGGATAGTGGTGGTTCTGGGAATGCATTAAAAAATAGTAATTGATCATTTGGATTTAAAAAAATAAATAGTAATTAATTAAACAAATAATACATAATTAATATTAAGGGGTAAATTGGTCATTTTTGTTATTCAGACTGTTGATTCAGATAAAAAAGTAAACAACAACAACAATTTATCCAGACAGATAAATTTAACCAGACAGATAAATTTATCCATACAGGACTTAATGAAAATTTTGGTAAACAGCCCCATAGCCACATAGGAGGACTATGAGTGAAAGTAAATTAAACATAGAAGGATCATTAATGAAAGTAAATTAAACATATGAGAACCATGAGGGAAAGTAATTAAAAAATTAAGGATCATCACTATAGATAGTGTACTTTAGAGACAAAATCCAAAATTTAGGTAAACCACAAGGACCGCCGGTGTAATTCACTCTTTATAATTAATAGTAAAAAAATAATAATCAATATTATTGAGGACATAGTTCGAATAATTATAAAAATCTCCTCGTAAGCTACTTTAAGTAGTTTATCAAAAAAAATATCTTATAAGTTAATTTATGTCTATCTAAACATGTACCCAGAAAATAAGATAGTTTATTTTTGTGAAACGATGCCTTAATTTTGGGTTGAAAATGGTCCAATTTAATTTAATTTTTTTTTCAAAAAAATCAAAACATTAATTGATAAAATTAGTTAATTTTTGTTGTCATTGTCCGATTAAGTATGATGATAATGCTTTACACGTTATAATTTCCATGCGTGGCCCCCATCGTATTAGTGCATAACTAAATCAATGTCTCCTCTAATTTAGAATTAACTTATTTAGAAAATTTTAAAACTGTGGGATTTAATTTTTCATCATTTATTAAAGGGAATTTAATTAAAATACTCAAAGTTGGATTTTGACTTACCAAAATTGTAACATCCCAAAACACAACATGACATACATAACATTAAATCATAGCATTTAAAAATCTGGGTCCCAAAATGTCATTACATCATTCACAAACTAAGGTTGACGGAAACAACCCATACACAACTGAGAATAATCTAACTTCTACAAGAGGCACTTGTACTGTCTCTAGCTGCATCTGTACTCTATTTTGCTCTTGCTCACTTACCTGAGCCTCTTACTATTTGCTTACCTGAAAAGGTTTTAGTTTTGAAAAGCGAGGGTTAGACCATGAGGTCTAGTGAGTTCCCTCCATAATCGGTGTACATCAACATTATAAAATCATTTTTATAAAACAGTTCACATTCTTCACACAAACATCAATCATGTTACTGCACAGTATTTAAGGATCTCATTGCTAACCGCGATCGGGGCCCCAGCAGACTCCCCTCTTGCCTCATATCGGGGCCCAAGCAGACTCCCCTCTATCCATGTAGGAAGGAAACGAATTCCCTCCTACAAGCTCATCACATATCCGAGTAGGAAGGAAATGAATTCCCTCCTACAAGCTTCCTATAACAGCCCAAGAGATCATCGGATCCCGAGGTCTACAGATCCCACTGTGCAGACCGACTCCACATAACATACACATAACTCATCATAATCATAAAACATGAAATCCGTATAACGCTTTACAATTCATTTCATCTTGCTGAATAATCTTTTCAGTAGAACATAATTTTCATGGGAAAACGTTCGTAAAAGCTTGGAAATAGAGCAGGCTCATAAACATGCCCAGATCAGTAAAATATTAACTTTCATTCAAGTAAAAATCATGTAAAATAACATGGCATTTCCACATAATCACTTTCTTTGGAAAACACGTAAAATCACGTATTTTAGTTAGAAAAACTCACCTGGTGCTCTTACTTCCCTTTCCTAATCTGTTCCAGACTTCCAATCGATTTTCCTGAATGAATGGATAAAACATATAAGCTGATCATCAAGCTTTCCGGACAATTCTTCTTTCCGGACAACTCCACTTTCCGGACACTCACACTTTCCGGACATCTCTACTTTCCGGACACTCACACTTTCCGGACATTCACACTTACCGGATACTTCTACTTTCCGGATACTAGACTTACCGAATACTCCTCCGGAAACCCTCAACATTGAGACTTACCGGATACTCTTCCGGAAACCCTCAACATTGAGACTTTTCAGATACAGCGCTGTGACGAACATCAGAGGCAAAAATCCACTCAATTCCCTTTAATCTGTACGATAATGCGATAAATAACTACATAAACATTCTATATCCATTTCTTACAACTCTTTGCTATACAAACATGAATTAAGGGTGTTTAATCATTCCGTAGGGCATCATTTCCCACTTTTACCAAAAACTCCCAAAAACCAAACTCAGCAACAAATCAAAAATAAGGATTGGGATTACCTGATATGAATCAGCGTGGAACCATCCTCCAATTCCAGTTCCTCTTCTAATTCGTAAATTGGTGATGCTCCTTCTTAAATTGCACTTGATTCCCAAGAACCCCTTTCTTTTCTCTCTATTTCTCTCCTTCTCTTCTCTTGCTCAGCCACCAACAAACCAAAAGAAATGCTCATCTAGGGTTTTGGCATCTATTTATACCTTTCACAAATTGCAAAAAGGGCCTTTAACTCAAGCTTTCATTTCTTAGACTTTAGCCACCAAACCTTCACATTGTACTAGAATTTCGGGTTGTTACAAAAATACCCATTTTCTATCTTATTTTACCAAAATACCCATTTTTCCCGCGATGGGGGTCCGCGATCGCGGACAGGGACCGCGATGGGGACCAATTTTGAAAAATTTATTTACACTTTCAGTCCCTGCCCGCGATGGGGACCAATTTTGGAATTTTTTATTTCATATTTACACTTTCAGTCCCTGTCCGCGATCGCAGACCCCCATCGCGGAAAAAATGGGTATTTTTGTAAAATCAAAGAGAAAATGGGTATTTTGGTAAGTCAAATTCAAACTTTGGGTATTTTAATTAAATTCTCTTTATTAAATACTTAAAAATGCCATTTAAACAAAACAAAACAAAATACTCTAGAATTTCAAATCAATTTCAATGGATCATTTATAATGAAGATACCTAACCAAATAATTCGACATGAAAATATTATAGATTTTATAAATCTCTAATGCTGTGTTCTCGAGTTCTTTTTACGAAGGAAAGGAAAGGTAAGGGAAAAAAGTAGGAGAGAAAAAAAATATGTTGTGTTCTCAAGTTTTTTTAATGAGAAAAGGGAAAGGAAAAGGAAAAGGAAGGAAAGTATTGCTGATTTTTCCGCCAAAACTTTCCTCCCAAATGTGGGAGGAAAAGGAAGGAAAAGAAAGAAAACAATTTAAAAAGAATTAAAAATGTTTTTATAAAATTACATATATGTCTATTAATTACATTTCATTATGAAATAAATAAGGGTATATTGGTAAGAATGACATATTTTCTTTCATTTCTCTCCAACTCAAAAACATGGAAATTTGTTTTCTTCCTTCCTCTTCATTTCTTTTCCATCAATCTAAAGATTACAAATACAAATATTTCTTTCTTTCCCTATGCTTTCTTTTCTTTTCTTTCTTCCAAATCTCGAGAACACAACGTAAAAATGATACGTTTCAAATAATGTTTAGTAAGGAAACACCTAAAAGCATGGGGCTGTGTTCTTCTAATTGGGCCTCAAAGGCCCAATTTTTTTTTGACCCAAATGTGGCTTTTCTTAACTATGTTATTTGATAATAGATAGATAACTTTTTTTCACATGAATCAGATAGAAATAAATGGATGAGATATTATTGGAATAAGAAGTATGATTTCGATTCTTTTAGTCACGAAAAAACATTATAATTTTTTATGATGATTTTACTACGAAATATACAATGAACAAACATGATTTCTTAGCTTAATTGATTAAATTGTATTAAAATTTATGGGTTTTAACTTAGTACTAAGAAATGAGCTTAATATGATAAGCCAGACTACCATATCTTAATGTATTAAGTTAGGATTTGTTTATTACAAATGAGGAAGGTTATATTGTTAACCTCACAAAGGGTGTTAACTTTGTTAACCCCTTTTCAACCAATATGATTTCACATTTTAAGTTAGTTTGGTTCAACATATTAATTATGGTCCAAGGATAAATTTGGTATTTTGTAAATAGGTTTTTTTGTTAGAGTTTTAATTTTGAGTTACAAAATTAAAAATTAATGGGGAGTTACAAAATTGATATAGGCTTTCTTAATTTTTTTTATCAAAATATCTAGGTGTTTTGAGTTTGCTCTCATTCATCAAAGTTCTTGCATTGAAGATGGATTTTCGTCGTGATCAAGGCCACATTCATCCTGATTTGTTGAACTACTCTTCTAATTCGGCAAGATTGGACTTTGACGATGGAGGAGACAGTGTGAATAATGCTTCGACATTTGGACATACGTCATCGGGATTAGTCGATGAAACACAACTCAACACCAATGACGAAGGGGCGACGCAAAACGGTAGTACCAACACCGTTGAAATATCCGAACTGAATGAAAAAGGCTTGATCGATTAGTATTTCTGATAGATTAGTTGTTTTGTTAATTAGATTTGATATTTATAGATTGTGCACATTTACGAACATTAAGAACGTAGTCTTCACATACGAAATTAATTCTGGTTGTTGTGTTTTGGTTCATGCACGTTCAAAACACTCAAAGGTTCACGTACTCTTTATTATATACTAGTTCATGAATGTTCACCGTATCACTATTGTTCACCACACATGTCACTTTCTGGAAAATGCATGATTGGTTTATGAATGTTTACCCCCTAACAAAATCCATGAACTAATATAAAACTACACAAGTCTTTGATTTATACTATTCTAACGATTCTTGTTAGTTCCATGTTGCTATTGAATTTTTTTTGTTTTTTTATAAATAAGGTGAATAATATTTAATTCTTGGTGATACCATAACAACCCTTAGCCCAAATCTGGGTTTAAAATATGAAACTATGCAAGAACAAATATGAACAACAAATGTTCCTGTCTGTTCATATTTTGTATCAACTATGAAAGAACAAATATGAACAAACCACGATAAAACCTGTACCATTAGCCCGTAAATAACAGCATACAAACACTTAATAAACACTGAAACGGAAACAATAACAACCCAAACATGACAACCCCTTATTTTGCACTACGATGATCCGTCACCGCCAAATCAAACACGCAAACATACTTGGAACCCTTTTCAACCAATAGGATTTCACCTTTTAAGTTGGTTTGTTTCAACATAATAATTATGGTCCAACCCGTTAGGAAAGTATGGATCACCTAAGGTTGGGAAGCAACCGAAGTCTTGTGGTTAGAACTAATCTAGTAAGTTAAGCGTTCACTCGGATATAAATGTAATGTACCTAAGGGAACATTTGTTGTGAGTATCAGCATGAAGTTTATCGTGGCAGTTCTGTCAAGTGGATCAAAGACAACTCCTCATAAACAGAGACAACCAATTATGAACGCCACGTTAAATGAGAAGCTAGATTTCGAGGATGAAATATATCTTTTAAGGTTGGGAGGATTGGAACACTCGTAAGTTTCGGGTAAGTATAATTGCAAGTCAATGTAGAAATCGATCTTTCAAGAAAAATAGAAGAAGTAGGATTTTGGATCGAATCCTATATTTTATAGTTTTTTTGGATGGAAAATTCAAATACGAATCCAACGGGCCTTTCCGGAGCAAAAACGGAGCTAAAACAAAGAAGTTATGACCAAAACAGTGATCAAGAAATAAATCGGGCGACCACTGTCAAGTGGACGTCCGCATATGGAAGCAAGTGGACGTCCGTATTAAGCAGAATTACGCGTGGTGTCGCGGAAGAAACATAAGTTTCAGTCCTGATGCAAGTGGACGTCCGCATTAAGCTCCAAGTGTACGTCCGCATTAAGTCTAACGAAATTTTCATCCTTTTTCACCTTCAACTTTTCCCTCCCCTCTCTCCTACTTTAACCCCCATATCTAGATCTGATCTCTCTCTCCCTCATTTCGATTTTCTCCTCCAAAAACCCCCAAAATCCTTTCTCCTTTCTTCATCTTTCTCTCCCACATCAAACCCCACAACATTTTTATGAACCTTAACCTTTCTAGAACCCCTTTCAATTCATCTTCTTCAATTTGTTTCTAAGGTTTCATCCAACCCTTTTCCTTCATTTTGAAGATTGGGAGTTTGTGGTTCATTTTGGTAACTCTAGAGGTATTTTGGTTGGTGGATTCAAGTTATTATTAAGGTAATTTTCTCTTTTCTTCATCTATGGAAATTAGGGTTTTGGTATAAGTTGAGATATTGATGCAAAATGTTTGGGGAACGATTCTAAATGATTAGATATGAATATTTATGGTATGAAACTTATGGATCTAGGTTTTTGGAAGATTTGGCTTGAGGATTTAAACTTCTTCAAAGGAGCTCAAGTTTGGGGGAAAATCTAGATTTAGCCTAAATCTAGCAAGGTGAGTTCAAGTTGATTTGTGAAAACGTTGTACATGCCAAAAATGTTCATTTTAAGGTGTTTATGTATTACATGAAATTATCAATTGTTAAATCATTTGGTGTGTATTGAGTGTTTGAAGTGTCTAACTTTTGTAAACCTTTTAAAACACCCACATTTGGGATTTTTGGATAATTTGATAAATAAATCATAAATGAAAATGTTTTGATGATTTATTGTATAAATGGAGGTTATTTGGTAAAAATGCATTTTAGTGTTTGTTGAAAATATGCATAGTTTGTATTATGGAATGTTTTGATAATACCAACGTGTGGGTCATTGGATTTTTGTCATTCCCGACCTTGCGAACATTCTGGAAATTGTAGGCCTTTTGGTTTTGGGGAAAATATGTATTTTGAGTATTTTGATGAGTAAATCTTAGGTATTGATTGTAACATCCCATGTTTCAACTTTGTGGTTTTAGTGCAGAAATAAGGAAATTCTGGGGTCTTTTGTAAAAACTCAAAGTTCTGTGGCTGGGTTGTGAAAAGGAAAAGTTTAATAAGATAAAAACCCTTCCAAAAACCCTATTTTGTTATTCATGTCGGCTGGAGCAATTTGGAGAGGAGAAGAACTCAAGAAATTCCTCCATTGAAGACTTGGAGAGGTGTTGCAGCTAGAGATTTCAGAAATTCTTCTAAGGTATACCTTCATCTTCATCTCTTTGAATGGTTTTAGGAAATGGAGCTTAGGTGTAAGATTCCTGTTGCAATCTTCTTCTTCTTTAAGTGTTTTGAGACAAAACCAAGTGGAAGGGTGTGTTGGATGAATCCATTGAGGAATTTGTGAACTCTTGGTGATGTTCCACCCTTCCAATGGAGGTTCTTAAGTCTAATCCATTTTAAAAAGGGATTTGTGTTTCAAAAGAGTATTTCATGATGGTTTGATTGAGGAATTGATTGATTTAAGTAATGAGAATTGTTTCCTTAATGTATATATAGTTTTAGAGGTTGTTTTGGGAAGTTATCTAGCAATTGGAATCAGTTTTGGAGGATCTAAGTGGTTTTACGAGCTGACCCTGGTGAGCAGAGCTGAGAGTGCTCGACCAGAGGGTTACGCGGCTTTTCACGCGGTTTGCAAACCGCGTGGCAAACCGCGTAAGTCTCTGTTGGGCGATTTCTCGTTTTTGCTTCGGTGGTCGTTCGAGCTTGGTTTAGGGGATTGTCTTAGGACGTTATGGGGGATGTTTTAAAGTATAATTGGGGAGTCTAATACCTCCTTTGTTAACCCCAAATTCAGGTGATCGTTTGGAGATTAAGTGAGCTTCGAGTGGTGTGTGGTTTAGCCGAGCATCAGGTGAGTTCCCTTATGCATTACTTCTATCTTTTAAAATGAATTGCGTAGAATTGATATGACTGAAAATGAGTTTACTTGATCATCATGACCTTATGTTTTCTCATGCATGAAAAGTGTTATTTTACAAGTGGAAGGAGGATTATCCTCGAGTAAGTTTTAAAGCATGTTTAAATGTTTATGCTTGTGGTAGAGTCGGGTTGCACAGTGGAGGACCCTTCGAGTTGCCGTGCCTGGCTTTGTAAGGTGTTGAGTTGTCGTGCCTGGCTTTGTAAGGTGTCGAGTTGCCGTGCCTGGCTTTGTAAGGTGTTGAGTTGTCGTGCCTGGCTTTGTTAGGTGTTATTGGTCCATGCCACTGTGTACACCCTTGTTTGAGCTCAAACTTGTCAAGTATTGTTTGCAAGGAAACGTGTTTCTTAAAATGTTTTGTGGTTATGCTTTTAGAAGGGAATTCACTAGACCTTATGGTCTAACCCTCGCTTTCAAAACTTAAAAACCATTTTCAGGGAAAGGTGGCTTAGGTGCTTCGTCCAAGGGAAAGGAGAAGGCTTGAGGCGAAGGTGCGAGATTAGAGACCGTCAAGTTTCAGTTTTTGTTTAGCTAGTATCTCGGTTGTATTTGCTTGAGGACCGTAAACAATGTAATTGATTTTGGGAGTTTATGTTGTAAGTGGGACCCTTATGGGCTTTTGACTTATATTTTATGTTAGGAGTTTTTGGGTTGTTACAAATGGTATCAGAGCCATAGTTTAAGAGATTTAGGTGACCGGATGGGCCTAGACTTAAACTTTGGGGTAGGGACACAACCGAGATATAGGATAACCATAGGAGGAGACCTAAGAGGAATGAGTGGAATGGGGTGTCGAGGATCATCATGTGAGGTAAATTGGGAATTATACCTGGCCAATATAATTTCGAATTTACAGGCACGTGAAGATGCTTAAATTACCTCTCGGGGTGGTATTGGTATTAAATGTTTGTTTCATGTGTTTTGTATCAGTATCGCCATGTCTGAAAGGTCGTTGAGGAGCAAGTCTGTACCCAGTGTAAGAATGGCCACGTCTGAGGAGGTCCGAGCGGATGAACCCGTGGTCCCTCCGAGGGCACCGGCTACCCGGGGAAGAGGAAGAGGTCGCGGTAGGGGACGCGAGACCATTCCGCGTAAGGCTACCACCACTGTGGGAGGTGCTCGTCCAAAGAAGAAGGCTCCGGCTGTTCGCCGAACAAAAAGTGTTGAGGCACCGACGGAGCGGGAAAGGTCACACCAAGAGGGCTCGGCATCGGGGGGTCATGCTTTTGTGACTCAAGAGGCCTTCGCCACCGAAATGGTGAAGCTGCAGGAAAAGTTGGATCGATGGATGAATCGTCATGATACGTCGGCGTCGGGGAGTAAGGAGAAGAGTGAGAGTAAGGCGGTCACAGAATTGTCCAGCCCATCCCCGACAGTGGTCAGTAGTCACAAGCAATCCACGACGCTAGTGGTGAACGAGTCGGCAGCTAGAGGATGCAGTCACAAAGCATTTTCATCTTGCAAACCTCCTACCTTCCAAGGGGAATGCGACCCGGTGTTAGCCATAAGATGGGTTAGAGAAATGGAGTTGGTGTTCGACATTTGTAAGTGTGCCGAAGAGGATAAAGTGATTTATGCCCTGTCTATGTTGAAGTCGGAGGCCATCTTTTGGTGGGATGCTGAGACTGGAGGATTGGGATCGTCGGTGGCTAAGACTATGAGATGGGAAGAATTTGTGAGGAGGTTCAAGGCTCAGTTTTGCCCTCTAGCGGCAATTAAGAAATTGGAAGAGGAGTTTTTGAACTTAGCACAAGGAGGCATGACCGTGAGGGAGTACACTTCCAAGTTTATTGAGAAAGCTCGTTTTGCGGAAACGTATGTCCCAACCGAGGAGCGCCGAGTAGAGAGGTATCTCTATGGATTGAAGAGTAGCGTGCGAGAGTTGGTAATGGCAAGAAATCCTAACACTTTCCAAGCGGCTATAAATGCGGCCGAGTTGGTAGAAAAGGAAAAAGATCGTCATCAATCGGAGAGGGCCGGGGAGAAGAGAAAATGGGATGGACCGGGAAATGATGCTCGAAAGGGGAAAGTTTCGAGGTCGGAGCCGCGTGGAAATCGGGGATATGGTATCAAGCCGTGTGGGAAGTGTCATCGGATGCATAGAGGAGAGTGTAAGGCGGACTCGGGGACGTGTTTTCATTGTGGGCTGCCGGGGCACATGTCAAGGGATTGCCCACAGAAGCAGGGTTGTTTCCAGTGTGGGTCGATGGACCATAAGCGGTATGACTGTCCCATGATTAGGAGAGGAGGACCGGGTCAGTATGGGAATCGTCAAGGGGTGCAAGGAGTTGAGAAAAAGGAAGAATCGACACGCGCGAAGGGACGTGCATTTCGTATGACAGCGGATGAGGCGGAGGAAACTCCGGATGTCGTGACAGGTACCTTTTTGGTGAACTCTCTTTGTGCCAGTGTGTTATTTGATTCGGGGGCGAATCGCTCTTTTGTATCTCCTGTTTTCGTGAAACGTTTGGGGGTGAGGCCTAAGCGTTTGGGTAGTGTTTTAGAAGTGGAGACCGCCGATGATAACGTAGTACTTGTTAGTAGTGTGGTGGAGGGATGTTGTATAGACATAGAGGGGAGTTTGATACCGATTCGTTTATACCCTATGTCGATGGGAGAGTTTGATGTAGTGTTGGGGATGGATTGGTTAGCGAAAAATAATGCTACCATCGTCTGCAACAAGAAGTTGATCCGTGTGCAATTGCCAGATAAGGGAATGGTAGTGATTTATGGGAACCGTCGGGATAGGAAGTCTAGTCTTATTTCCTTGATTAAGGCTACTAAATGTCTAAGGAAGGGATGTCAGAGTTTTCTAGCCTATATGGTGGATGCAAAGAAAGAAAAGCGCGGGGTAGGTGATGTACCGGTAGTGGGGGAATACCCGGAGGTATTTCCGGATGATTTGTGCGATCTACCACCGGATCGCCAGATTGAGTTCCGAATCGACTTGGTGCCAGGAGCCACGCCAATAGCTCGTGCACCATATCGGTTGGCACCTTCCGAGATGAAGGAGATGATGACTCAACTCCAAGAGTTGCTAGACAAGGGGTTCGTGAGACCGAGTACCTCGCCGTGGGGTGCGCCGGTGCTCTTTATGAAGAAGAAGGATGGGACTATGAGGATGTGCATCGATTATCGCGAACTCAACAAAGTCACTGTCAAGAACAAGTATCCCCTTCCCAGGATTGACGACTTGTTCGATCAGTTGCAAGGGGCTAGCTACTTTTCAAAGGTAGATCTGAGATCGGGGTACCATCAACTCAAGGTACGAGGAGAAGATATTCCAAAGACAGCTTTTCGAACCCGATACGGTCATTACGAGTTTTTAGTAATGCCGTTCGGATTAACGAATGCTCCCGCCGCGTTCATGGATTTGATGAATATGGTATGTCAACCCTATTTAGATAAATTCGTGATCGTCTTCATAGACGACATTCTCATCTACTCAAAGTCGGAGGAAGAGCATAGGGAGCATTTGAGAGCAGTGTTGGAATTGTTGAAGCGGGAGAGACTTTATGCCAAATTTTCGAAATGCGAATTTTGGCTTCGCGAGGTGCAGTTTTTGGGACATGTAGTAACCCAGAGTGGAATCAAGGTTGACCCGGCAAAAGTGGAAGCTATTAAGAACTGGGAACCGCCTAGAACGCCGTCCGAAGTCCGTAGTTTCCTCGGGTTAGCGGGGTATTATCGGAAGTTCATCAAAGACTTCTCGAAGATTGCTACTCCGTTGACTTCTTTGACCAAGAAGAACGTCAAGTTCAATTGGACCGAAGGGCAAGAGGAAGCTTTCCAGAAGTTAAAGGAAATGTTGAGTGAGGCTCCAATTCTAACCCTACCCGAGGGAACGGAAGACTTTGTAGTGTACAGCGACGCCTCTAAATTGGGCTTGGGGTGTGTCTTGATGCAGCGTGGTAAAGTGATCGCTTATGCGTCCCGTCAATTGAAGGAGCATGAGAAGCGATACCCCACCCACGATTTAGAGCTGGCGGCCGTTGTTTTCGCCTTAAAGATTTGGAGGCATTATTTGTATGGGACGAAGTGTAAGATCTTCACCGATCACAAAAGCCTTCGTCACATCTTCGATCAGAAGGAGTTGAACATGAGGCAACGCAGGTGGATGGAACTGTTATCAGACTACGACTGTGAGATTGAATACCATCTCGGGAAAGCTAATGTAGTGGCTGACGCCTTGAGCCGTAAAGAAAGGGGAGAAGCTTCGAGGATCATAGCCTTGAGGGCTGAGGCCACGTTTAATCTGCTGGGTGAAATAAAGAATTGGCAAGTGGAAGCGTCCGCGATTGAGAATCTCAAGAGGGAGCGGATGGTGGGGAACGTGGACTCCCTAGTAGAAGATAGCCGAGGACTGAAATGCCTCAATGGTAGAATATGGGTTCCGAAGTTGGGGAATGTGCGGAAGTTGATACTAGAGGAGGCTCACAAATCAAAGTACTCCATCCATCCGGGAACGAACAAGATGTTTGGTGATTTGCGACAAGACTATTGGTGGCCAGGTATGAAAAAGGATATAGCTTATTTTGTTGAGCGGTGTGATACTTGTCTGAGGGTGAAAGTGGAGCACCAACGACCGTACGGAAAAATCCAACCCTTGGATATTCCGGTTTGGAAGTGGGATCAAATTGCGATGGATTTCGTGACAAAACTGCCTAGAACTCCAAAGGGTTTCGATGCCATTTGGGTGATTGTAGATCGACTCACCAAATCGGCGCACTTCCTTCCAATAAAGGAATCCTACCTGATGGAGAAGTTGGCAAAGTTGTACATTGACGAGATAGTGACCCGTCATGGGGTGCCGTCGTCAATAGTCTCGGATCATGATAGTCGATTTACGTCGACTTTTTGGAGAAGCTTTCAGCGAGAAATGGGGTCTCAAATTAAGATGAGCACCGCATACCATCCTCAGACTGATGGTCAGAGCGAGCGAACCATCCAGACCCTGGAAGACATGTTGAGAGCTTGCGCGTTAGATTTTCAGGGTTCGTGGGAGAACCACCTACCGTTGATCGAGTTTGCGTATAACAATAGTTACCACGCAAGCATAAAGGCTGCTCCTTATGAGATGTTCTACGGTAGGAAGTGTCGGACACCTCTTTGTTGGAACGAGGTCGGGGAGAAACAACTGGCTGGACCCGAAATAGTACAGTTGACTGCCGACAAGGTCGACCAAGTGAGGGAAAGGCTAAAAGTTGCTCGTGACCGACAAAAGAGTTACGCCGACAAGAGGCGTAAGGACATCGAGTTCCAGGTTGGGGATAAGGTGATGCTGAAAGTATCCCCTTGGAAAGGAGTAATCAGATTCGGGAAGAGGGGAAAGTTGAGCCCCCGCTACATAGGACCGTTCAAGATCATTGAACGCATCGGAGAAGTAGCGTATAAGTTGGAGTTGCCTGTAGAACTGCAAAGAATACATAACACTTTCCACGTGTCGAATCTGAGGAAATGCTTAGCGGAGGCCGATATGGCTATACCCCTGCACGAAGTCCAGATTGATGAGAAATTGAACTTTGTGGAGGAGCCCGAAGCTATCACCGACCGTAAGGTTCGGAGAACAAGGAACAAAGAGATTAGCCTAGTGAAAGTGTTGTGGCGTTTCCGCCAAATCAAACACGCAAACATACTTGGAACCCTTTTCAACCAATAGGATTTCACCTTTTAAGTTGGTTTGTTTCAACATAATAATTATGGTCCAACCCGTTAGGAAAGTATGGATCACCTAAGGTTGGGAAGCAACCGAAGTCTTGTGGTTAGAACTAATCTAGTAAGTTAAGCGTTCACTCGGATATAAATGTAATGTACCTAAGGGAACATTTGTTGTGAGTATCAGCATGAAGTTTATCGTGGCAGTTCTGTCAAGTGGATCAAAGACAACTCCTCATAAACAGAGACAACCAATTATGAACGCCACGTTAAATGAGAAGCTAGATTTCGAGGATGAAATATATCTTTTAACGTTGGGAGGATTGGAACACTCGTAAGTTTCGGGTAAGTATAATTGCAAGTCAATGTAGAAATCGATCTTTCAAGAGAAATAGAAGAAGTAGGATTTTGGATCGAATCCCATATTTTATAGTTTTTTTGTATGGAAAATTCAAATACGAATCCAACGGGCCTTTCCGGAGCAAAAACGGAGCTAAAACAAAGAAGTTATGACCAAAACAGTGATCAAGAAATAAATCGGGCGACCACTGTCAAGTGGACGTCCGCATAGGGAAGCAAGTGGACGTCCGTATTAAGCAGAATTACGCGTGGTGTCGCGGAAGAAACATAAGTTTCAGTCCTGATGCAAGTGGACGTCCGCATTAAGCTCCAAGTGTACGTCCGCATTAAGTCTAACGAAATTTTCATCCTTTTTCACCTTCAACTTTTCCCTCCCCTCTCTCCTACTTTAACCCCCATATCTAGATCTGATCTCTCTCTCCCTCATTTCGATTTTCTCCTCCAAAAACCCCCAAAATCCTTTCTCCTTTCTTCATCTTTCTCTCCCACATCAAACCCCACAACATTTTTATGAACCTTAACCTTTCTAGAACCCCTTTCAATTCATCTTCTTCAATTTGTTTCTAAGGTTTCATCCAACCCTTTTCCTTCATTTTGAAGATTGGGAGTTTGTGGTTCATTTTGGTAACTCTAGAGGTATTTTGGTTGGTGGATTCAAGTTATTATTAAGGTAATTTTCTCTTTTCTTCATCTATGGAAATTAGGGTTTTGGTATAAGTTGAGATATTGATGCAAAATGTTTGGGGAACGATTCTAAATGATTAGATATGAATATTTATGGTATGAAACTTATGGATCTAGGTTTTTGGAAGATTTGGCTTGAGGATTTAAATTTCTTCAAAGGAGCTCAAGTTGGGGGAAAATCTAGATTTAGCCTAAATCTAGCAAGGTGAGTTCAAGTTGATTTGTGAAAACGTTGTACATGCCAAAAATGTTCATTTTAAGGTGTTTATGTATTACATGAAATTATCAATTGTTAAATCATTTGGTGTGTATTGAGTGTTTGAAGTGTCTAACTTTTGTAAACCTTTTAAAACACCCACATTTGGGATTTTTGGGTAATTTGATAAATAAATCATAAATGAAAATGTTTTGATGATTTATTGTATAAATGGAGGTTATTTGGTAAAAATGCATTTTAGTGTTTGTTGAAAATATGCATAGTTTGTATTATGGAATGTTTTGATAATACCAACGTGTGGGTCATTGGATTTTTGTCATTCCCGACCTTGCGAACATTCTGGAAATTGTAGGCCTTTTGGTTTTGGGGAAAATATGTATTTTGAGTATTTTGATGAGTAAATCTTAGGTATTGATTGTAACATCCCATGTTTCAACTTTGTGGTTTTAGTGCAGAAATAAGGAAATTCTGGGGTCTTTTGTAAAAATTCAAAGTTCTGTGGCTGGGTTGTGAAAAGGAAAAGTTTAATAAGATAAAAACCCTTCCAAAAACCCTATTTTGTTATTCATGTCGGCTGGAGCAATTTGGAGAGGGGAAGAACTCAAGAAATTCCTCCATTGAAGACTTGGAGAGGTGTTGCAGCTAGAGATTTCAGAAATTCTTCTAAGGTATACCTTCATCTTCATCTCTTTGAATGGTTTTAGGAAATGGAGCTTAGGTGTAAGATTCCTGTTGCAATCTTCTTCTTCTTTAAGTGTTTTGAGACAAAACCAAGTGAAAGGGTGTGTTGGATGAATCCATTGAGGAATTTGTGAACTCTTGGTGATGTTCCACCCTTCCAATGGAGGTTCTTAAGTCTAATCCATTTTAAAAAGGGATTTGTGTTTCAAAAGAGTATTTCATGATGGTTTGATTGAGGAATTGATTGATTTAAGTAATGAGAATTGTTTCCTTAATGTATATATAGTTTTAGAGGTTGTTTTGGGAAGTTATCTAGCAATTGGAATCAGTTTTGGAGGATCTAAGTGGTTTTACGAGCTGACCCTGGTGAGCAGAGCTGAGAGTGCTCGACCAGAGGGTTACGCGGCTTTTCACGCGGTTTGCAAACCGCGTGGCAAACCGCGTAAGTCTCTGTTGGGCGATTTCTCGTTTTTGCTTCGGTGGTCGTTCGAGCTTGGTTTAGGGGATTGTCTTAGGACGTTATGGGGGATGTTTTAAAGTATAATTGGGGAGTCTAATACCTCCTTTGTTAACCCCAAATTCAGGTGATCGTTTGGAGATTAAGTGAGCTTCGAGTGGTGTGTGGTTTAGCCGAGCATCAGGTGAGTTCCCTTATGCATTACTTCTATCTTTTAAAATGAATTGCGAAGAATTGATATGACTGAAAATGAGTTTACTTGATCATCATGACCTTATGTTTTCTCATGCATGAAAAGTGTTATTTTACAAGTGGAAGGAGGATTATCCTCGAGTAAGTTTTAAAGCATGTTTAAATGTTTATGCCTGTGGTAGAGTCGGGTTGCACAGTGGAGGACCCTTCGAGTTGCCGTGCCTGGCTTTGTAAGGTGTTGAGTTGCCGTGCCTGGCTTTGTAAGGTGTCGAGTTGCCGTGCCTGGCTTTGTAAGGTGTTGAGTTGTCGTGCCTGGCTTTGTTAGGTGTTATTGGTCCATGCCACTGTGTACACCCTTGTTTGAGCTCAAACTTGTCAAGTATTGTTTGCAAGGAAACGTGTTTCTTAAAATGTTTTGTGGTTACGCTTTTAGGAGGGAATTCACTAGACCTTATGGTCTAACCCTCGCTTTCAAAACTTAAAAATCATTTTCAGGGAAAGGTGGCTTAGGTGCTTCGTCCAAGGGAAAGGAGAAGGCTTGAGGCGAAGGTGCGAGATTAGAGACCGTCAAGTTTCAGTTTTTGTTTAGCTAGTATCTCGGTTGTATTTGCTTGAGGACCGTAAACAATGTAGTTGATTTTGGGAGTTTATGTTGTAAGTGGGACCCTTATGGGCTTTTGACTTATATTTTATGTTAGGAGTTTTTGGGTTGTTACATTGATATTTTAACGATTTATCTTACGAGTGTAAATCTTTCGGTATAAATGCAGCTTGATGGGTGTTTTGGAAAGTGATTTATCTTAACCGAGAGTTGGGTGGATTTATTTGTGTTTATGGAGCATGTTTCGCATAAACGTGTGGTATTTACGTTTTATTGCATTTATGACTTTTAACAAATGGCCGGTGTTTTGATTTGTTGAGCTTGTGGCTCGGTATTTGATTATGTTGGGTTTGGAAGACATTTGTCTCGTTTTGACAACTCAACGTAGAGCTTTGGTCATGATTTATATGTATTTAAGAATTACATGTTTTGAATGCGCTAGTTCATTCGTTTGGAGTCATGTAATGTTTTAGACCTTATTGCTATGGATCTATAGGCATTTGTGTTTTTACGATCAATGTTGGGACGCTAGTTTGCCTCATTGTAGTACGGAATAGGCATCGGGTTTCATGGTAAGTAAGATATGGTCGGGCATTGTCCCATGAACAGTAAGGTGTAATTTCAATGTGCTTGTATATTTGTGTGGATTTGGACATCTCAAAGTACAGACCTAGAGGGGTTGAATTTGAGTCTCCACGGGCAACATATCTAGAGCGGTTGAGCTCGATATGTCTTATGAGTATAATCCATGCATTTTATTTTATTACAAAGATATGTGACCTACTTTTGTGTTCCGTCACGTGCAATGTAATCGGGTCTCCCCCGTCACCGAAAGGTGTTGTTTTGGGTATTGAGTTTTATAATCCGCGTTTTATATTTAAGGATTATTATCTATGAGTCACGAGTTAAGTATTATGCCCCATCCGTGTTTGGATGTTTCGGGATATAAAGTTTTGCCCACGATTTCATAATTTGGGAGTTCATTTACTATTCACGTTTGAGTGAGTTTTGGGTTGAGTTTACTTTACGAATGAATGTTTTATATTGGGGTTTCGTCTTTAAAATGGTGTGTACTGGAAAAGGTCTATATTGGTGTTGCGATCACCTAAAACTACTTTTATTGGAAAACGAATCGTTCTCATATTTAAAGTAAATTATTTTGGATTTCATAATTTAAGTTGCACTCGTCCTTTTTAACGATCTATATAAACATGATGAAAACTCTTGAACCCACTAGGCGTTAGTCAAATATTTTTATTTGTCGGCATGTGCAACAGGTTCCGGTTGGGGAATAGTCCTAGTGACACCGTGAAGGGGTGAGAGTTAGTTGTAAGCACGAGAAAGAATTAGCTTGGTGAAGTCTTCCGCATTTATTTTGGGAATATCAACTTGTATATGGGTTAAGTAACACCCGACCTTATTTAGCCTTGGTGTATGACTTAAGTTCTTAAATGTTAAAGTTGTTACTTTTTAATTTTTGAGGTAATCCCAAGGATGGATTGTAGAAAGGATTGTATCCTTATTTGGTTATTTTATTGAGCTTTTCATTTAGTTGCCCTTTCCAAATTTTGAGGGTGTTACTACATCCTTCATATGTCATTTAATTCAGGTGTCCAGTTTGAGCCTAAGTGACTTTTAGGACGTGTAAAATCATAATCTCAAGTGTGTTCCATTGATCTTTCTACAAAAATTGTAATTGTTTGCACATGTTTTCTAAACTTTGATTATGGTTCTACGATTAGAATTGGTGCTACATATTTTATGCGACGTTTGATTAAATAACTAGATGTTGTTTAATTATAAAAACACTATGTTTTGGCATTAATTATATACTTGGAAAGTTTAGACAAACGTTAATCTAAACTTGTTTATCCTCGAATGATAACTATTGAATTGTTATGTGTCTTATGGTATTTTGAGTTTGGCTTGGATTTGGGTTGGACTATGGGATTAGTGTACCTTGGGATAGTGGTAACCCCTTGGGAGTTATATTGTTCCATGTGCCTTGAATTCGTTTCACGAGCACATTGGATTGGCATCTACTTGGGGCTCGATTGTAGACGACACGGTAGAGTGACGACAAGTTTTATGAACACTATGCTATGTCTGTTGTTTGTGTATGATTATTTATTTGGGTACATTTGGGCCTTCATGGCGATTTCTATGTTATCTTAAATTGTTTAAACTATGTTTTGAAAGGGAATTCACTAGACCTTATGGTCTAACCCTCACTTTTCAAACTTAAAGCAATTTCCAGGTAATAGTATATTTGGGAGTTTATCCAAAGGGAAAGAGAAGATATGGTGCTGCAGAAGAGGCATGGATTAGCATAGCCTTGTAATTCTCCATTAGTCTAATTACAATCCAGTTGTGGATGTGTATAACCGCTATGAACCTTGAGATGTGATTTGAGGTTATCTTAATATGGTTATGGGACCATTTTGAATATATCTTATATGTTATTGTTATTGTGGTTTTTGAAATGTTACAGAAGGCGAACGTGGTGTCGAATGCTTTGAGCCGGAAAGAAAGGAGAGAATAAACCAAAGTGGTGGCCTTTCAAGCTGAAGTGACATCTAACCTCTTTGATGAAATTAAAAAGTTCCAAGAAGAGGCATTGTTAGAGGAGAACCAGAAAAGAGAAAGAATTGTTGGGATGGAGGCATCCTTGGTGTGTAATGGTAACAAATTGAAATTATTGGAGAATTGGGTATGGGTTCCTAAGCTAGGATACTTGCGTAACAAAGTGTTAGAGGAAGCACATAAGTCTCGTTATTATGTACATCCGGAAACCAATAACATGCATCGGGATCTACGACGATTTTACTAGTGACCGGGAATGAAAAAAGATAAAGTCTATTTTGTTGAAAGATGTTTGACGTGTTTCAAGTCAAGGAGGAACATCAAAGACCCTATGGGAAACTCCAACCTTTTAATATACCTATGTGGAAGTGGGATGATATTACTATGGACTTTATCATGAAGTTGCCAAGAATACCGAAAGGTTTTAACGCAATATGGGTAATAGTTAATCGTCTCACCAAGTCGGCTCGTTATGTATTCGATGAAGAAATGAGCAAGGTTATATATTGATGAAATTGTGTCAAGGCACATAGTGCCATTGTTTGAATTTTATTTATTGTATTTTATCTAATGTTTTATTAATATAATCTTAAAATAAAATTCAATTATGTCCTAAAACATCAAATACACGTTCTATTTTATATTCTATTCATTATTTAAATTTTATTTATTGTATTTTTTCTAATGTTATATATTATGTTCTATTCAGTTGTGTCTACCAAACGTTGAACATTTGTTCTGCCCTATTCTATCATGTCTGCGTACCAAACGCACATTAAGGGAACTCACTAGACCCATGGTCTAACCCTCGCATTTATAAAACTGAATACCCTTTTCAAGTAAGCAAGTAGGCGAGGGCTCGAGCAAGGATAAATGGAAGATGTGAGTTCGGTGCCTACAGTTTAGAAGGAAGACTTATAGCCTCTGTTTAAACTTTCCAGACTTGTTCTTACTTAGACTTTCTCAGTTGTGCGGTGTTTATTTATGGTAGACTCTGGGTTGTAATTTCCACTTTTGACTTGATGCCCTTTGGACCATTTTGGCATTGATTTATGTTATGGTTAAATTTGAGTTTTGGGTTATTACAGTTAAACCTACAGTCGTGAATTACCAAGGGATTAGTTCGGACGAAACTTGGGATCACATATTTCCATAAAACCTTGAAATATTAAAAATACCATTTCATACTCTAAAACCTTCTAAAGATGAACAAAGATTAAACAGAAACAAGAATACATTACTTTTTTTCTGCGAAAAAAAAAAGAAAAGAAAACATTACTTAAACTCTATGAAATGGACATATATTGCTCAATTGTTTTTCTGCGACATGGTATATCGTTTTCAAAGACTAAATTAATAAAAAAATATTAAGTTATGATCTAAATAAAAAATATGTGTATAAATTGTAAAGTTAATAAATATAAGGATATTATTGAAAGTTTAATAAACTAATATAAAAATGATTTGGTGTAAAAAATATTGTTATACATTGGAGAAGATTTACTATTAACACTAAACTTTACACTATTTTTTACATTACTTTTAATATTTGGTGTAAAATATAACGTGAGAGATGCCCTAAAAGCAAATTTAAAGGCACTTGATGACTCCTCATTGTTAAAATGGTTATGAATTCAAAATTTGAAAAGTTTTCAAGAATGCTTTGTTTTCAGATCAAAGGATTCAATCTCTTTATATCGATTAACTTAAAAGCAACTCATTTTGTTTGTTTGTTATACCTTTTAGGTTTTGAAAACTTCATTGAATATTTATAAGAGTAATTCATCAAACTGTCCTAAGTTCACCACACACTTTACCCATTTGTCCCATCTCCCTCCCAAATTGCCCAAATACCCTGAAAATCCGTGGGCATACCCGTGGCCCACGGATATTGGGTCAAATCTCTCTCCCACGGACAATTTTCAAGGCCCACGGAAATTTTCCTCGTGGCCCACGGATTTCTACCTCGTGGCCCACGGAAATCTGGATGTCCACGGAAATTTTTACCTTACCCACGGATGATGTCCTCGTCCCACGGATTTTCAGGGTATTTTGGTAAATTGGGAGAGAGTTAGGGCAAATGAGTAAAAAAAATCTGAACTTAGGGCATTTTCATTAATTACTCTATTTATAAACTAATGTTGTGTAAAGTGTATACATGTGTCAATAATTTAAACCCTTTTTATGATTTTCCACAAAAAATGAAAGTTTGGGCTTGGTCAAATACTGCTTTAATTTGTCTATATACAATTTTCGAAAACCGGAATTATTAAAACATCAAGTTATATCATTCTCGGAAAACTATCTTATTATAAATGAAACCGATAAAAAAAAAAAAGAATGAGAACGTAACGCTGCTATCAAAAGTCAAACGCTAGCAAGTTGAAAATGCAATTGGATCAATATTTTAAACGGTCATTAAAAAGTTTCGGAACAATCCAAGTTTAATTATTGTTTTATTTTATATGATAATTCGAATATAAGAAAAGAAATATATAAATAGAGACCGGAAACACTTCATACAACTTAACATACATTCTATTTGAATTTTAAAATACTAGTTGAGTACTCGCGCAATGCGACGGGGATGTTAATATTCTATAAAGATACATTTAAGTTTTAAACATCAAATTTTGCAAAAAATATTTGGTGGTTCACATGGTTCATATATTGTATTAAAAGTTTTTCACAATGCGACGGGATATATCGTAGATTAAAAAAATGAAAACTTAATGCAATTTCTTATCCAAAAAGTCTAAATTGTTGTTTAAACAAAATAGAAATTACAATCATGTTTTAATCATATACAATCATCACTCAAAACTTCTCGGTAAACCACATTTGATGTGTAAACTCCATTCGGCTTCAACTTTTTGGATGGCTTCACTAATACCTTTGTAGTGTCACGTGATATACCTCTGGATAATGCCACATAAAGTTGCCCGTGTGAGAATACCGGTTCTGGTAGATAAACACCTACCATCGGAATTGTTTGTCTTTGAGCTTTATTAATAGTCATTGCAAAACAAAGTCGAATGGGAGCCGTAAATGTAAACGATTTTGAAGTTTTGGTGGTTTTGTTAGAGAAGAGACTTTTACGATGATAAGATTTACACGTAGGGATCGTTTGCTAAATTCTTACCTGTGTTATTTACTATACTGGATGAACTTGGCAAGTGTTGTGAATCTTACCCAGTAAATCTTAAAATCCAATATATCCCAAGCCAAAGAGAGCTAAACCAAAACATTACAAATTTTGTATATAACCCACAAGCACAAGATTACAAAATTACAAGACATAATGTATATAACTACTTACAAGGTACTGAGACACCAAAAAACCATGGCTCACAGGTAAGAAATCGATTAAACAGCACAAATCTCATAAAATAGATGGATAAACCCAATGGCTTTACATATATAAAAAGAAGTTAGTTGTTGTACATTACCATTTATTCCCAAGTAGTTATTTATTTAAACTGGTTGATATTAGAGTAAGTGGCTATGATGATCCACTCAATTTAACAAATAAAAGAGTAAAACTTGACAATAATGCATCATAACAACCACACGGTGTGTTTCTTTATACAAATAGATAGACATACCATCTAGGTCCTAGGACAAACGAAGCTAACTACAATTAATTGAATAGATAAACTATGAGAGCAGACTCGTGAGTTCCTCTATGCAATCATTTTCCTTCTTGTTGCTGCATATCTGGTTTGTTTTTCAAAAAAAGGTTAGATTGAGTACAAAGACCTTGTTCTCCATCGCTTGCAAAGGAGGGTTGCTCTATTTTTCCATTCTTGCATAAAAAATTAAAAATAGGGTACCATCGTAAGTAAAACTAAACGGACAACAATCCTTATCTAGTTTGTGGATGTGGCTAACTCCCCATGAAGTCATTAGAGCAAACTGTCATCAGTCAGCATATCATTTGGCTTCTAACTGTTGCTTACCGGTTATCATTTGTCAAGTTTCTAAGCACTCGAGATTTAGCCATCAGAAAAGAAAAAAGGTAACGATATATTACTCTATGATATTTAAAAGTATATTTTTAAAAGATTACAACCTAGATAGATCATACCTCATTCAAGAATAGAGATAGAGACATAGTGTCAAAGAATCTAGGCCCATGAAGAACTGAGTAGAAGCTATTCTTTTTAATTTTGGTTAATGGCCCTGTGCAAATCCAAATCATTCATTTTAAGGGATCCACAAATCGGTGTACGAAAGAGGGTAAGAGCGTATTTTCTAGATCATCTAGTAAAAGGAGTTTTCCATGATTATTTAGATATTTGAGTCCTATCGGCAAATCAAACTCAACTAACAAGGGAATTGAAAAAATCAAAAGAAAGACAAGGTAGGTACATAAATGTCAGAATTCAGTTGCAACAGAAAGGATTCTACAACCTTAGTAATAAAGCATAAAGAGAAACAGTTGCGTAGATTACAACATTGAAACATTACACATGATATGCCTGCTTCATGATCAGAAACTGGAACACCAACAATGTTTCAGCTTACGAGATCTAAAACTTATCAAGTTACGATTATAGTTGGGATTGCAATCGGTCGATGTAACTCACCAGGATACTGAATTAAAGCTTGAACACCTCTGTTCTTATCAAACATGGCAATCTTCAAGACGCGACCAAAGGCAGAAAACACCTAATACAAAACCCATAAAATAGAAATTAAAAATGATACACACTGTTAAATATGAGACAGAAAAAAACATCTGGTGACTGCCACATAAATATACCATGTGTTAGGCGTTTAGAAGCAAGTAGAAAATTACTCGCAGACTCAAATTCTTTCCATCTAATCCCACTCTGAAATGCAATGGGGACAAATGAATCGCTAATGCAATGGCTTATACTTGTCTAACCAAAGCAAACATTAGCTGCAAATCAGTGAAGAGACTTAACCAAATCAGTTAACTATCTCATAGTTGTAGGCCCCTAATCCACAAAAACAACTAACCCATTAGCAAAACTTACCCGAATTGCTAATGTGCTTAAGAAATCGTCAATGGACTTTTTAAAAAATGAAGAAAGAACATTCACAAACCTTCATACTTTCCTGGTACTATATCCGAATTCGACAATGCAAAAACTTCATGAGTACCCACTTGCCCCTGGAAGGAAATGGTAATGTTATTATTAAGATCGATGTTGGACGTCACAGATCTTTAACATTACAAGCATCAAAACAACGGAAAAATAGGAGAACATGGATCAAATAAAGAGCAACATAAACTGAAATTAGTTGCAATCCCATAAAGATAGCATGAATATCAAAAATTTTAATTACCCATTCAATGTTCTTAATACATTACACATTAATATAGACTAAGTAGGAGACAAAAAGCACATATACCTACCTGGATTAGACATTAATATAGACTAAGTAGGAGACAAAAAGCATAACACCATGTCATTGTGCATATAAACAATAATTAAACCCCGTTTAAATCAAAGACGGTTGGGTACATCCAACGGAAGTGTTATGACTACATACATATCAATCATGAAAGCTGATTGGCCAATTTAAGAGTATCACAGAATGGAAAAACTTGCATTTTAAGTAGAAATATTTTGTAAACCAAAGAAAACAAGGATTAAATTCCACATGCACCAGGTGCAGTGCATTACACTGGTGCATTGATTAAATTCCAAATCAAGATCTGGAGGCTAGAAGAGATTCTCACTTGAAGCTCTGTTCTCTACATGATAAAATTTGTATTGTGCAATTTTTAATCAAATGTAAATTATATGAATGAGCATATAAATGAGAAGGGAACACCTCAAAGGAAGACAAATTTCAGTCTGCATGAATCTTTAGAAGCACAGACTCAAGTCCGGCTTCCAGTTGATCCATTTCCAACACCTCTCAATGTGGGTTTTCTGTCAGAAGGTTGCTTACATATCCTTTTGTGGTGAAAAAATGTCACCAATTTTCAGAGTTTGTAGAAGAAACATGTATTAATCTTTGTGTTTATAGTTTCTAATGTACCTGGAACTTGACAAACAAAACAATGAACCTAGCTTAATCCAACAACAATAAAAAAATTGTATTAATTTACACATTAGGTGAGAGAGCCTTCTCTATAGGGTCGTTAACACCAAAAAAAATTAAAGGAAACAAAAACACATTAAGAAATCATAAGAATCTTACCGATCACAAAATCAAAGGAGGGACAAATCAAAAGAGGATTGAACCTGAAGATTAAAATCAATAGAACCTTGCTCAAAACCCTTACCCATCATAAATTTGAGCTCGACCTCTACTTTTCAAGAAAGGAAAAAAGTTTAAATCCATATATTTCATATTTGACCACACTTAAACCTTTCAACATAAATTTGTAACTTTTTACCTTAAATGAGGCTATCAAAAGAAGCAACAAAAAATAAATATTGCATTTCTCCCTCAAAGGTAGGGATAAAAACTTCTAAACACAAGGCCGAGTAACTCTTCAGTCACTTTATCCTCTTATAGTCCTACATAGAAATCTTTAGAAACTAATGTTCAGTGAAAGAAATATGCATAACCGGAGAAATATAGTGCCATTTAGAATTATCATAGTTTGTGTCTATATATATAGAGAGCTTAAGGTGAAGAGATGTATGAATGACAACTTACACTCGAACCACTTTAATGCTTTATTTCCTTGTCCCGTTGATCTAAATTTATCAAATTTGCACTTGTTGTCGAACCGCCGATGATGATAACTAACCAGTGCAAACATCTATTAAAATGAATACAATTACAATAACTCGATTCCGTAAACATGTATTCATAAAAAATATACACAAAAATGAAACTAAACTCAATTTTTGATTTCATAAACTGCTTCACATCGATTTCCTAAAAATCGATAACTGCTTATTAAGCAACTATCTTACCCAATAAGCTTATTAAGCATCTTAATGTTATACGCAGAAACATTAGGGGATGTTTGAGATTGCTCATATAAGCATCTTAATCAAAACTAAAATTGTCTACTTTGGCCCAAATCATTAGGGGGTGTTTGAGATTGCTTATTAAGCAGCTAACTTACTTTGACCAGCTTATTAAGCAACTATCTTACCCATTAATCAAGTACACAGAAACATCTTAATGTTATAAATGAATCATAAAATCAATTAATATAAATTACAAGATACTCCTATAAGGATAATACCTTTGTTATATATGAATCCTTAACTGTATTGATTATATAATACCACATAGACTCAAAAAAACTTAAAATTGATCAGATGAATATATAATCCCTGGGTATTGTTATGTACAAAAAATATGAACATCAACAAAATAAATATGATAATACATTAATTTCCTTATAAATCAATATGAAGATTCTTAATTTGATACCATTTGTTGAAAAAAACAAAAAACTTTAGGATTTCAAAAAATAGTGGAAGTATACATGTATCCATATGATTTCAAAAGTCAAACACCAAAACCATGCTCTGAACAGCCCAAACAAACACAGGTTTAAGAAGGTTGCATCTAGTATAGAAGTCTGATTCAATAGTGTGGCAAGCAGGTGAAAATGAAATTTCCAGGCATGTTTACCAGTGGTAGAAAGACTCTGTTACAAAAAAAACTTTTCACTAAACTCTATTACGAATGGTGGGTATCCTGTCATTTCTTCAATTGAAGTCCGACCGATCCCTCAAATTCAGTGGCTAAAATCACTGATGTTGGCTGAGCATTGAATTCGAAGAGGACCAATTTTCAAATTTTATATCTTATTTTCTGCAAAGATACAAACTTCTAATTGATCATACTTGTGGGTGGGAAATGGAGTCATCAATTAACAGTTTCTTCAGCTCATATTACAAGTCAAAAAGTTAAATGAAAATAAATTCAAGAAGAAGAACAGAAATCGGTTAGCTGGTTGGAAAATAAATTACCTGTGTGTGTTCATCTGAAATCGATGAGATGCAACCCATTTTTCTGTGTGTGTTCGTCTGAAAGCAAACATTTACAGAGCTCAGAAAACCTAGAATTGCTACTCTAGAAGAAAAACAAACAAATCATTTGTCGTGGATGTATGAGCAACAAAAAACAAAAATGTTAAAATCCAAAGCCACAGAACAAAATCAAAGAAAATGTAATAAAATACCTTGAATCAATGGAGAAATGGGGGGAGAGAGGAAATCAAATTTGGAAGCAATGGAGAATCCAAACGCTAGAGAAATCAACAATCAAGATGGAAAACAAAAACAAACCCTAGAGAAATCGGTAAGCAAATCAAAACAGAAGAAATCATACCTGCACGGATGGATGGAGAGAAAGATAATCTAAACCCTATAAATCATATCGGAGTTCTGAGAGGTTGCATGCGAATCTTGGAGGAGAAGATTACCGAGGAGGCGTGAGTGTCTTGGGAAGACAATGTTTTTGAACTGTATTGGGTTACAAAGGCGGCACCGCATCAGGGTATTGGGGAAGAGAAACCAGGGTTTTAAAGAGAGAGATTTTAAGTAATTACGTTTAAATTGGTTGTACACAAAGCTTAAAGGGTTGTTTTTAAGAGTTTGGGGGTTATTTGCTTTATAATATAGTATAGATATGCATGATGTATAACGTATGACTTAAAATACTATAATACCTATTACATAAATTGTGTACGGGAGATTGGGAAGGACATAAAAATATATCGATCCTTACGGGTGCGTTTGGTTGCAGGACATGACAGGATAGAACAGGACAGAATAGAACAGAACATGACAGAACAGACAATTGTCCAGCGTTTGGTAGAACATAACTAGACTGGACAGAACAGGACATGATTGATTAAATGACCAATTTAGCCTCAGTGGGTTGTTTAGCATCCAAGAAACATGTCGATCCACATAAACTCAAACAGCAGAAAATCAAACAGGAGAAAATCAAACAACATGTGAAAATCAAACAACATGTGAAAATCAAACAACATCAATTTCAAACAGCAGAAAATCAAACAGCATCAATTTCAAACAGCAGAAAATCCAGTATCGATCCACATAAGCATCAAATAAGCATCACACACACACACACATTTGTACAAATACACTGGTTTGCAAAAGATACCCAGCCTATATATATATATATATACGCATACACACACACACATACAAATAAACATCAAATAAGCATCAACCAATTCGATTTTCAAATAAGCATCAAACAAATTGATTTTCAAAAAATCAAACAACATCAATTTCAAAAAATCAAACAACAGGTGAGATGAAGACGAGAAATCGATTACCTAAGAAATCGATCCCTGGTGAAGATGAGAGAATCGATCCCTGGTGAGATGAAGACGAGAAATCGATTACCTAAGAAATCGATCCCCTGAAATCGATTACCTGAAGTCGATCCCTGGTGAAGACGAGAAATCGATTTTCTCTGTTGAGAGGAGAGAATCGATCTCTGTTGGAGAGGAGATAGTCGATTGAGGGAGGCGAAGTCCACACGAGGGAGACGAAGTCCAGAGGAAAGGTTTTTGAGGGTATTTTGGTCTATCAGATCCTGTTCTACTTAGTTCAGGGTAAGGGGTGGAACACGGGTGTTTCAATCTTGTTCTAGTTAGTTCATATTTGTTCAACTTATGTTCATGCCAAACATGGGACAAGGTTGTTCTGTTCCACCTTGTTCTGCCTACCAAACGCACCCTACGAGATCACATATGGGTTCCCTTTAACCCCGAAAATTAAAGGTAACATATTTTACCTTTTAAACCCGACAACACATAAGTAAAACAACTAATAGGATCTTTAGAGATGATAAACTAATGAGTAGAACTATTTAGTAGGAAGTAGGGTTGTGTCAATCTTCCATTCTTCCTAACATTTTTTGAAATTTACAAATAATAATTGAAAATATGTATTATTAAAAATAGTAATATATTTGTTTAATAAAACAAATAAAAATGTCATAAGAATTTCAATCTAACAAATTTTGAAATAAAATATTATCAAAATCGATTTGTTTTTAAGTAGTATTTAAAAATGGCCACATGTAGTTTTTTATGAAAGGAGTAATTTTGAAAATATATTCCAATAAAAAAATATATTTATATGTACCATGCCTACTTGATCATTAATCATGGTTCACTATAAAATTGATATACACGCTATCCATTGAGATGTTTGGTGACAAAAGTTATATCGGCAACGTTTATATTATCATTATCATTGCCATCACAATAACAATAATAATAAATAAAATGTATTTTATTCCCAAATTTAAATTTTCAAATAAGCGCATACTTGGATTTTTTTTTTCTAAAAAAGCTAAAGATTTTCATTTTAAAGTTTATATATACATATTAATTATATGATAAACTTAGAATTGTCATTATTAATAGTTGACAAAATATCGCTTTTTGGGCTCATTTAGTTTGTGGAATTTGGTGGGATTTAGAGTTAGATTTCATTCTAATCTATCTCTAGTTGGTTTAAGGGAGAGTATGAAATTGAAATCAAACAAATATTGAACTTAGAAATCTAAATAATTAGTTGTTATTTCACATGATTTCATAAGATTTTTTTGTAATAATGATTTTAAGTATGTTAAAAACAAGATTCTAAAAAACGCGTTACAGCGGCGTTATGACGTGCCATAACATTGAGGTGTGGCTTGGTCGCCACATCAAAGTACGTGGTGCGACCCTGAGGCGTGACTTGCAGTATGTTGCGTTATTTGTGTTACGGTGCGTCATGGCGGGTTATACCCATGACACGTTAGGGCGTGTTTTTGGGTTTATTTTTTAGTTTTTTTATACATAATTTATGGCTTATTAAATTAAATAGTAATGATTCTTATTCTCCACCGGAAGGGGGAATTCATTAAATCACAAATTGAATGCGAGTAAGATTTTGAATTCAATTTCGAGGACGAAAGATTTTAAGATATAAATGATGAAGATTACAGAAATGATAGTTTCTTTATGTGATACTTTTGATCTAATCCAATGTAACATGTTTTTTGTATGTACGTGATATTATAATTTTAGATTAGAGATATATGGATTACAGAGCCGTTAAACATTCTTTTTATTATGATCTTTTGATATCATTTTCGTAAAATTTGTATCAAGTTATCAATGCATGGTTCTTTTATTTAGAGTTTTATATGAATTTAATTACTAATCATTATTGTTCAATACACTAACACACATACATGTATATATATATATATATATATATATATATATATATATATATGTGTGTGTGTGGGGGGGGGGGGGGCATGAGATCATGTGATAAGTGTCATTTTTGGTGAGAAATGTGAGAAGTACTTTTAAACCTTTGATCGCTTTTAATCAAATACCCTCCTATGAATTGCGGCTTAAAAGTGAATTGATTTGGTGCATCTTGGTGCATCTCATCATAATTTTCGTCTATTAATTCTCATCAAACGGTTGATAACCACTTTTCACACTTTTCACAAAAAATGACACTTTTCACCGGAACACAACCCTATATGTGTGTATATATATAATACAGATTTGTCACCTTAAGTCACACATTAAAAATGTTACAGCCTCACCATAACTCTTAAAGCTTAATTAAGGACCTCGCCAACACACATGATATGAATATTCAATATAGAATATAAATAGATACTAAAAAATTATACATATAAATGATATTGAGTTATTTGGAAAACAAAAAATGAGAGGATGATTTGATGAAGCAAATTATGAAGCTTTTCAGGGGAAAAAGAAGCACTCTCGGGTCCCCTTCTTGCATGCTCTCAATTTATCTACAAATGTTTTTGTTTTGAATGTTTCAACTTTGAATGTAGATTTGGATTTAAAATTTTGAGTATTGTTTGAATGCTTCATCATTGATTTACAAAGATATTAAAAACGTAAATGAGTAAATTTTCAACTTTTCTAATAGAAAAATATAGAGAAACCGAATAAGATTTTGATACTTTTTATTAAATAAATACATGAACTTCTTAGTAATTAAACTTGGATAAAAATTTGATTATCGGTAATCTAACCGGACTCACATGGAACCCGCCACCAAGAACGACAATATCAGGGGACAATTTTTTGACTCACTCAACAGTTGAGGCTAGCGGGTTCCTGGGGGAGGAGGAGGGGGGGGGGGATTGAACTTGTTACCCGTCTTGTATTTTGACAAATTCGTTCCACCTATTTGCAAACTGAGATACACGTCAAATGCTTAAAAGTGATTAAATTTATCTTTTTAACTTATAAAAATTATGGGAAACACATTATAGAAATAATGTGTTTTAGAAAAGTCCAAAAAATCCCAACAAACATACCAATTTTGAGTGACGAAGTTTCTGAATAATTCTTTTGAACAAATAAATCATTGGACTTTTCAAAACTATCGATCTATATAGATCCTTTTTAGTTCAATTTTTAATTGGATTCTTTTAGTTCGATTCTTAACTTTTTTGTTAGATGTTTTTTCCCCAAAAATTACAGTACATTTTTTTTATTGGATGTTCAATGTATACTTGTTAAAAAAGCATGTTTTTCGTTGGTTAGATTTCTTTTTGAGTTATGTTTTTATTTGGAAATTGTAATGAACATTGTAACTTTTATTATATTAATATTAAACGTCGAAGTTTGAGCATTTTACGTTGTAACTTGAATTTGGTACAAAATCAATATCAATATGGACATAAAAAAATGTGATACCAATCAAAGTTTAGTTGGTACATGGTGTAGGATTTTATGTGCCAATTATAATTGGTTTGTTACATGATACATGAGAATTTTTTTAGTACAATATCATGTTCACCCCTAAACGGAAATGTAATATATTTCTTATGTTATATTGTTTCTATTTAGAGGTCTATTTAATCAATTTTTCAATGATATATTGAACCTTTTGATCAAATTTCTGAATTCGTCTTGAACTTACCCAAGTATACAAGTCTGGACAATGCATTCATACTTAAAGATTGACTAAGGGGCCGTTTACCTAATCACTTACCCAGGTAAGTGCTTACCGGTAAAATTTAACACTATCACTTACTTTCCGAGTAAGATTTTAGTCCACCAAAATGGCATCGTATGCAACAATTTAGCCGGTAACCGCTAACCGTGGTAAGAGCCGTCGCACTCACTTACCGGGTAAGACTCTCAGTCCTTACTTTCGACTCTCGGTACTTGCTTCCGCTCTTACCGGGTAAGATTCTTAGTCCTTGCCATATTCATCCGGTAAACTAATGTGACTTGGTAAGCACTTACCTGGGTAAGCGTTTTGTAAACGGCCCCTAAGTCTTAAGTCTGAATCAATGCAAGCAGAGATCTGAACCTTGAGTTTAGACTTGTGATTTTCCAGATTTAGAAAAATTGATTAAGCCATACGTTTGAACTAATGTGTTCAGAAATCTGACTAAGCAGAGTCAGACTCGGGCGTAAATCTAAATGTGCGTGTGTAACAACCCAAAATCTTATAACATAATAATAAAGCCAAAAGCCCAAAAAGGGTCCCAATTACATCATAAACTCCAATGTAAAATACATTGATTAAGGTCCACAAGCAAATACAACCGAGATGTTAACTAAACAAAAACTGAGACTTGACGGTCTTTAACCTCGCACCTTCACCTCAAGCCTTCTCTTTACCCTTAGACGAAGTACCTAAGCCACCCTTTCCTGAAAATGGTTTTAAAGTTTTGAAAGCGAGGGTTAGACCATAAGGTCTAGTGAATTCCCTCCTAAAGCGTAGCCGCAAAACATTTAAAGAAAAACACTTTTCCATGCAAATAACACTTAACAAGTTTGAGCTCAAACAAGGGTATACACAGTGGTACGGACCAATAACACCTTACAAAGCCAGGCACGGCAACTCATCACCTTACAAAGCCAGGGACGGCAACTCATCACCTTACAAAGCCAGGGACGACAACTCATCACCTTACAAAGCCAGGGACGGCAACTCGGGGGTCCTCCACTGTGTAACCCGACTCTATCACCAGCATAAACACTTAGAACATGCTTTAAACTTACTCGAGGAATATCCTCCTTCCACATTACAAACTAACACTTTTCATGCATAAGAAAACATAAGATTCATGATAATCAAGTAACTCATTTTCAGACATATCAATTCTTCGCATTTCATTTTAAAAGATAGAAATAATGCATAAGGGAACTCACCTGGTACCCGGCTAAAAGACACCCTACTCGAAGCTCACTTAATCGCCAAACGATCACCTGAATTGGGTTTAACAAATGAGGTATTAGACTCCCCATTATGTTCTAAAACATTCCCCATACTGTCCTAAGGCAATCCCCTAAACCAAACCTCGAACCCAAGCCCAGACGACCAACGAAGCAAAAACGAAAAAACATGAAACAGAGCTTGGCGCCGATGCTGGCGCCAGTCCATCGGCGCCGCCATCGGCGCGGACCCCTGGACAGATTTTTCCTGCACGAGATTTCTTCCCAAAACTCAAAGATTTCTCATCCCCAAACTTCCCCAAATCAGATCTAGCTCTCCCAAAACAATATTTCAGTCACAAAACCCAAAATGGATGAACAAAACTTATAAACCTCCATTGGAAAGGTGAACCATCACCAAGAGTTCTCAATCTCCTCAAGGGATTCATCAAACTCACCTTTCCAATTGGCTTTGTCTCAAAACACTTAAAGAAGAAGAGATTGAAATTAGAAACATACATCTAAGCCCCATTTTAGACACAATACTAAGAGATGAAGATGAAGGTATACCTTGGTAGAAAATTCCTTCAATCCCTCACTGAACCACTTTCTCCAAACCTTCCATTGTGGATTTCTTGAGCTCCTTCTCCCTTCTTGAACTCTCCAGCCGACATATGAGGACCAAATAGGGTTTTAGGAGAGTTTTATCTTATCAAACTTCTCTCTTTCACACTCCAGCCACATAACTTTCAGGTTTTTACAAAAGAGCCCCAAAATTCTTATTTCTGCACTAAATGCCACAAGAGATGAAATATGGGATGTTACATCACCTCCCCCTTAACAGGATTCCGTCCCCGGAATCTCATCACTAAAAAGGTGCGGGTACCTTGCCCTCATAACGATCTCGGGTTCCCCTGGAGCCTCAAAATTTCTTAGGAAGATACAACTACATCTCTACCAAACTAACTTCTTTGTCTGTCCAATTCTCAACCATCCGGCCTCAAATGCTCGCACTGACTGCGAAGCTACACCCAAACTTCTTCCCAACCAACATTCCCCAAACATGGGTTAAGACATACCAAAAGCACTCCAGATTATCACCGAGTGCCTCTAAACAAATCAATAATTCCCAGTTCTTTCGAAAACGGCCACTACTCCATTACAATGCAGTCCAATTCAATCTCCTAATGAAACACACCACTCCAAGCCATGGGAATATTTTCCCATCCACTGTTCTCCCGACTTGAGATTGACAACGCTCAAACCTTCTAATCCAATCATCTTAGTTCCATTCACCTATCCATCCACTCCTGATCAGCATCGACAACGTACAGTATTCCTTGACATTGCCCCTAGGCCAACCACTACACTCTCGGGTCTGCAGCACGCCCAACCACACACTTGGAATCTCTTCGTTCAAACATACTACCCATCCGAAATACTCTCTTTAATAGAATACGACTCTACTCGAGTTAACACCGTAATAACCCGAATTTCTAAACGGAGGCTTATCACTCCTTTCGTCGACATTACACACTACTACTCTCATAACGTTACCGCATTCTCACCACCACATAACATTCATCAGAGGAAGAACGCCATCCTACCAAAATAGCGTTCGCCTGGCATAATTGCGTTTCCTCAAAATCACCTATCACACGTGCTTAACAGTTACAAATCAACGATCCAAACTCCCAACAATCGCTAAACCATAATTCCATTCTATACACAATTATGTCCTTCGCTCAAATCCACCGAATGGTTCCACTAACTAGGAACTGCCCCCAACGTTCACTTGCCCTCCCACACGGAGGAGTGACCAAGCTCATTCTAACTATCTCCCTTAATCGGGCACTGATCAACACGCTCGTGTGAAACATTCTCCTCGACGATATCGCATCTAAACCCACGATCTCTCAACTAGAGCACCACATTCGACCACCTGTTCTCATCCTAACTTGATACATTAAAGATCCCTCAAAAGAATGACTCACCCACAAGCACCAACTTTTAGACCAGCCGCATGAACTTGGCTTTCTCAACTCATTAACCAAGACATAAACAACAATCCCTTATCTTCTGCCTTAAAAGAACAGTTCTTCAACTATAGTCCGCCCAACCAACGTCTCATGACATCTTCTTACCGCGAGTCTGTCTATACTTGATCTTTCCTACTGTCAACATCTTCTCTCATGCTTACACAAACTTTCCTTCGCACACCGCTACAACCTAACAGAACAACTTCTCCATACTTATCAGTCAAGACCTTTAGCCAAGTTCTCATGAGGTCCTTAACACCAAGAACTACCAAGAGTTCCTAACTCTCCAACACCGCCGACCCGCTCATTCTAATTCATTACATCCACGAAATACTCCAACGCTCTTGCCTAAACTTCACGACGAAGCACTACAACTTAACGGGTACATTATCCTGCTCGACAATCAAGTGAAGCATGAAAACTCACCCAAAAATCCAATGGGATCGAAAAGGACAAGGGTTCTCCTGTCATCTCATTACCAACCGCAACTTAATCCATTGATCTCAACCTAGTGTTAACGCATACCGCCCGCAAAACCACACACTTAAACCAGGCATACTCATTACCTTTGACTATTCTAACATTACGGCAAATCAACATTACATCTATGACCTACACATTCCTTTGATTCCAAGTGCTACCACTTCCTCACGCTACCATCGCACCACACGACTACATTGCAATCAGGCTATCATGATTCCTTTACACACCCAAAGGATACTACTTCCTTCACGCCACCCATAACACAATTCCATTTGGAGTGAATCGCTTCCCCGACTTTGTCTTTCTCGGGTCTAGACGAACCACATGACACGATCATCTAATCACAGCACACTCGCTTCGATTACACTAACCAACTCGTTCTTATTTGGCTTATCAAGCACCAGAGAAATTCACTTACGCTACCAAAATCTTTCACTCCTAAAACATTCACACAAGAAAACTCAACACGACAACATACTATAGTTACTTCTCCAATATCAGCCTCCTGACAATTATCCGACAGAACGGTCATTGATTTCAACATCGACAATCGACTTGCAATTGTCCAGATACCTTACGACAGACAAGGATTCCCGAAGGAATCTACTTCTCCTAACTGCTCGAACAGATTCTCGTTCCTCGTTAGCTCCTCACAATCTATCTCTGCTGTGCTCGACACCTTACACCTAAGCTAATCATCCACAACCTCAATGGACATCCCAACCACACCGGTGATCTTCCGTTCTCCCAATGCCTTCACTAGGTATTCCTATTCCACACCATTTACACAACTCAACGACCTCATCCACCCACACCCAACGGGTTCACTCTCACGTTTCAATCTCCTGACAAAACCTCCACATTGATGGACTACGTGATGATTTCATTCTTTCCTGACCATCTAGGATTCCTAACATAACCCACTTCGTCCTACGCCTTCTAACCAACTTATACCCCACCGTTCTCCCTCGAGGGACTAAACACAAGATCTTTCTTAGCAAGATCTAATTATCAACCCATTTCAGTACTCCAACACGAAACCGAAAACATTACATTAGGTAACGTAACGCTACGGATTACTATTCCACCAACAGAAACACTTTGGCCATTTCAACTTTACCGCGATTAAAACTATTCTCACATATCCCGACAATAGTTCAAACTACACTCATACCAACATTCCAGATTCACTGCCCAAGACTCCAGGTATTCACCCACTTACTCTAACGGAACACCATGGTCCTAACTTGACCACATCTCATACAACTAGCAATTTAACTCCCAAAGCCCTTTCCTTGGCTTAAATCGTAACATCCTCCCCCCGACCTAGCGAGTTCATAGCCTTCATGCATAATGACACAACGATTGAAATCATTTTGCGCACTTTTAAGAAACACGATAGATGCAAAAGTATAAAGCGAGTTTGAGTATGCATGAAACAACATTACCCAAGATGAATAGTAAAACACAACGACCGCAAGGATCACTCACAGGCACTCTTACGATAATTCGTAACCCTGTCCATCCAAATCGGTGCTGACACTACGATTGTCTCCAATGAAACCCTCTCGTGTATGGCCGGAAAATTTTCGGACGAAATTACTTACCCAAAGTGGGTCTGTCAACTCCAACACTCGTTTACATGAAAATAACGAGTCAGTACTCATTTTGTTTGTAAAACAAACCGTGCAATAATAATGTTTTTAAGATTTTCGTAACGAAGATTCTCTCCACAAAAAAAACGTGAAATAATTCGTAAATCACTAAGTTCGAAGCTTTATCGTATACTGAAAACAAGTTTGTCTTTTACTTTTAAGAAAACACGCTCGTACGCGTCACTCATTTCCCAAAACAAGAAAACATAACATACACGTACATGCTTTTTAACACGAAGGAATCTCGTATAATACTTTTAACAACAAAACTGCATGAAATTCAATATGCGAAGGAAGGCTATTCACCCTAACTAAGTCAACCGTTGCACTCACTTTAACTCTTCACTGGTACCATACTATAACCAACGACCGCTTCCTTACTTATGTTACACTTGAAGTACAAGTGTTTCACAGCCCACTTGATCGACCATTCTTACATGCATACCACAAAACAACACTGATCTTTTTCAATCATTAACCTTGCCACTAAACCTCTTGACTAAGGAATCCAAGACTAGGTTCCCTAACTTGATCTTGAATTAAAGGTTTCAAGATGTCCGCATAACTCCCACTCCTAACCCAACTGACCGACACAACGATCCTAAGGGTGGGGACCCACTAGCACTAGGAGTTGCCCTCCCCATACAACCATTCCTTCATTTGGATCCTAAAAATTTCTTCCAGACAACATAATAACATTCCAGACTACACTTCCTCTAGAAGTTGCAAACATTCCACCACAAGGGATCTCTTTCATGACTCATCAACTCTTTGCTATCAAACACAAGGCTAGAACCTTCTACATACTGCCACACTCGCCACTCATCCCAACAATAGTGATTGATTACACCCATGCACCTGTAGATCCATAATAGCATTGGCCAGATGCTACTTGGATTTACCTTACACGAGAGTTCTCACTACCATTGTTAAGATATCCCATGATTCAGGTCTTTCCTAATGGCTTCCTATACCTCGGTTGTGTCCCTACTCCAAAGTTTAAGTCTAGGCCCATTCGGTCACCTAAATCCCTTAAACTATGGCTCTGATACCATTTGTAACAACCCAAAATCTTATAACATAATAATAAAGCCAAAAGCCCAAAAAGGGTCCCAATTACATCATAAACTCCAATGTAAAATACATTGATTAAGGTCCACAAGCAAATACAACCGAGATGTTAACTAAACAAAAACTGAGACTTGACGGTCTTTAACCTCGCACCTTCACCTCAAGCCTTATCTTTACCCTTAGACGAAGTACCTAAGCCACCCTTTCCTGAAAATGGTTTTAAAGTTTTGAAAGCGAGGGTTAGACCATAAGGTCTAGTGAATTCCCTCCTAAAGCGTAGCCGCAAAACATTTAAAGAAAAACACTTTTCCATGCAAATAACACTTAACAAGTTTGAGCTCAAACAAGGGTATACACAGTGGTACGGACCAATAACACCTTACAAAGCCAGGCACGGCAACTCATCACCTTACAAAGCCAGGGACGGAAACTCATCACCTTACAAAGCCAGGGACGGCAACTCATCACCTTACAAAGCCAGGGACGACAACTCGGGGGTCCTCCACTGTGTAACCCGACTCTATCACCAGCATAAACACTTAGAACATGCTTTAAACTTACTCGAGGAATATCCTCCTTCCACATTACAAACTAACACTTTTCATGCATAAGAAAACATAAGATTCATGATAATCAAGTAACTCATTTTCAGACATATCAATTCTTCGCATTTCATTTTAAAAGATAGAAATAATGCATAAGGGAACTCACCTGGTACTCGGCTAAAAGACACCCTACTCGAAGCTCACTTAATCGCCAAACGATCACCTGAATTGGGTTTAACAAATGAGGTATTAGACTCCCCATTATGTTCTAAAACATTCCCCATACTTTCCTAAGGCAATCCCCTAAACCAAACCTCGAACCCAAGCCCAGACGACCAACGAAGCAAAAACGAAAAAACATGAAACAGAGCCTGGCGCCGATGCTGGCGCCAGTCCATCGGCGCCGCCATCGGCGCGGACCCCTGGACAGATTTTTCCTGCACGAGATTTCTTCCCAAAACTCAAAGATTTCTCATCCCCAAACTTCCCCAAATCAGATCTAGCTCTCCCAAAACAATATTTCAGTCACAAAACCCAAAATGGATGAACAAAACTTATAAACCTCCATTGGAAAGGTGAACCATCACCAAGAGTTCTCAATCTCCTCAAGGGATTCATCAAACTCACCTTTCCAATTGGCTTTGTCTCAAAACACTTAAAGAAGAAGAGATTGAAATTAGAAACATACATCTAAGCCCCATTTTAGACACAATACTAAGAGATGAAGATGAAGGTATACCTTGGTAGCAAATTCCTTCAATCCCTCACTGAACCACCTTCTCCAAACCTTCCATTGTGGATTTCTTGAGCTCCTTCTCCCTTCTTGAACTCTCCAGCCGACATATGAGGACCAAATAGGGTTTTAGGAGAGTTTTATCTTATCAATCTTCTCTCTTTCACACTCCAGCCACATAACTTTCAGGTTTTTACAAAAGAGCCCCAAAATTCTTATTTATGCACTAAATGCCACAAGAGATGAAATATGGGATGTTACAGCGTGTTTAGATTTCTGACCCTTCAAAGTCAAACTTGAGCTTAAGTTTGAATATGTGTGTTAAAAAACCTGACCCTAAAATTCAGTCAAAGTTTAGACTTGGATTGAGAATTCGGATCTGAAATTATGATTCGACTGTAACTACTACTCAATCTTGAAATCAGGTTTATTTCCCTTGCCCTCCTAGCATCTCATACATCAATATATAAAAGAATACAATACCTAGATAATACAAAACCCTAATGGGCCAGGCTATATACAAAATGGGCCACACCCATAACCTAACAATTACAACAAGGCTATATCAGTTAATACACCCCCGCAGTTTGAACGGGAGGTTGAGGCCGAACGCTCAAACTGGAGCGAAATTCAGAAAAAAGAGGTGACGGAAGACCTTTGGTGAAGATGTCTGCATATTGAGAACTGGACGGTACATGGAGGACTCGTACCCGACCCAAAGCTACTTGATCTCGGACAAAGTGAATATCAATCTCGATGTGCTTTGTGCGTTGATGTTGAACCGGATTGGTTGACAAGTAGACAACACTTACATTATCGCAATACACAATAGTGGCCTTAGACGGTAGGGAGTGAAGTTCGCAAAGAAGATTGCGAAGCCAACAAGTTTCGGCCACGGCATTGGCGACCCCCCTATACTCGGCTTCAACACTAGACCGAGAGATCGTTGTTTGACGTTTTGAAGACCAAGATAGGAGGTTGGAGCCAAGGAAAACACAATAACCGGATGTAGATCGGCGGGTGGTAGGGCAACCGCCCCAATCGGCATCGGAGTATGCCGTAAGCCCGGAGGTGGAAGAGGCGTACAACTGAAGACCATGATCGATAGTTCCACGAATGTAGCGTAGAATTCGTTTCAAGGCATGAAAGTGAGGCTCCCGCGGATCATGCATAAAAAGACATATCTGTTGAACAGCATATGTGATGTCTGGTCGAGAGAATGTGAGATACTGGAGAGCTCCAGCAAGGCTACGATATAGAGTGGGATCGAAAACCGGTGGGCCAGAGAGGCCCAATTTGGATTGAGTGTCCACGGGGGTTCGACAAGGGTTGCAATTTAGCATATTGACGCGCTCAAGAATCTCGGTTGCATACTTTTTCTGACAAAGAAAGAGGCCAGATTTAGATCTAGTAGCGTAAATCCCAAGAAAGTAGTTGAGAGGCCCTAGATCGGTCATGGAAAATTCACTGCGAAGAGACTTTATGATCCGTTGAAGAAGTGTCGTGGATGATGCTGTAAGAATTATATCATCAACATAAAGAAGCAACTATTCCAGAGAGTTACCCTGTCTAAAAATAAACAGAGACGCATCAGATTTACTGTGATGAAACCCAATACGAGTAGCATATTGAGAAAACCGTTGAAACCAAGCACGAGGGGCTTGTTTCAGACCATATAGAGATTTCTGAAGCAGACACACATAATCTGGATTAGCGGTATCAACAAAACCCGGTGGTTGGTGCATAAAGACTGTTTCCTGAAGGGTGCCGTGAAGGAAGGCATTTTTGACGTCCAATTGATGTATTGGCCAATGTCGAGATACGACAAGACTGAGAACAGTGCGTATAGTGGCAGGTTTTACAACGGGACTGAATGTTTCATCACAGTCGATACCTGGTCGTTGACTTTTTCCGTTTGCGACTAGACGAGCCTTATACCGATCCAAAGAACCATCCCCATGAAACTTCTTTTTGAATAACCATATTGACCGAACAATATTCACCCCTTGAGGCCTCGGAACAAGTACCCATTTTCTATTTTTAATAAGGGCATTGTATTCATCTTGCATGGCAAGTTGCCAATGAGGGTCCTGTAAAGCCTGTACATAAGAATGGGGCACATGGGAGGTGGTAGTAGTGTGAAGATTCAAACGTTGAATGGGCATAGATATCCCACGTTGGGCTCGGGTAACCATAGGATGGTGGGAGGCTGGGCCATGCTTGGAGGTGTGAGGGGTGTTGGGGGTTCTGTGGTCGTGGTGGTTGGGATGGGGTCGCTAGGAGTTGTGGTGGGTGATGAAACGTAAGGAGAAATTAGAGGAGCAACAGAGGTGGGTGAGGAAGATGACGCCAAGAGGCGACGAGAGATAGGAGAGGGATCAAAGGAATGGTCAAGGAAGTCGTAGGACGGAGGGGAGTTTGGCGTCATAGAGCCAAACGGAAAAACGGACTCATCGAAAGTAACATGACGGGAGATGATAATTTTCTTAGTTGAAAGATCGAGACACCGAAAACCACGATGGTTGGACGGATACCCAAGGAAGACACATGGAGTAGAGTGGGGTGCTAGCTTATGCGAAGGGAAGGTGTATGGGTAACAAAGACATCAAAAAACGCGGAGGTGGGTGTAGGAAGGACGTTTGTGGAAGAGTTTGGAGAGTGGAATGTCATTGGCAATAGAAGTGGATGGTAAGAGATTAAGAAGATGAGTTGCCATGTGTAGAGCTTCCGCCCAATATGTGGGGGGAAGATGCGCTTGAAATAGGAGTGTACGAATTATATTGTTAATGGTACGAATCATACGTTCAGATTTACCATTTTGTTAGGAAGTTTTGGGACATGAAAAACGTATGTGCATACCGTTGGAGGCAAAGAGGTCATGAAGAGCGGAGTTATCAAATTCACCCCCGTGGTCACATTGGAAAGCTTTGATTTCACGATTAAATTGAGTTTTAACATAAGCACGAAAGTGTAAGAATTTACCCAACGCATCAGATTTGTGGCGAAGCGGATAAACCCACAAAAAATGAGAGTAATGATCCAAAAAGATAACATAATATTTAAGATCACCAATACTGGAAATAGGAGATGTCCATAAATCAGAGTGAATAATATCAAAACTAGACTTAACAACAGTCTCAGAACGATAAAAAGGAAGTCTAACATTTTTGCCAAGTTGACAAGCATGACAAAGCATGTGAGATTTCACTTGGTTACATGAAATAAAACCACTAGATACTAAAGACCGTAACACACTATCGCCTGGATGACCCAATCGTTTGTGCCACGTTGACGGAGAAGATGAAAGAAGAGCAAAACAAGATGCGGCAGGGATGGCGGGATAAAGATCAACAGTACTGTCACATCGGAGGAGAAGCTTGCGACTCTGGAAATCCTTCACGGAAAAACCAAATTCATCAAATTCAATTGAACATTTATTATATTTTGTGAATTGGCAAACAGAAATCATATTTTTAATAATGTTAGGGGTGATGAGGACATTGTGAAGGTGTAGAGGACGATGAGGAATAGAGGTAGGGAGAGTGGTGTGCCCCGTATTTATAACAGGAATAGAAGACCCATCACCAACAACGACAGATTGAACATTGCGCTTATTAAAAATGGTTTTGAGAATACCCGAGTCGGAGGCCAGATGAGAAGTGGCACCTGTATCCATATACCAACCCGCATCACCCGGGTCATTCAAAGAGAGGGTGTTAAACGCTTGAGGCAGAGCGGTGGGATGATCACTTGTACCCGGTGAGAACCACTGCCAAGGAGGCGGGATGGGTGCAGCAAAAGTGTTGAAGGCCTGCGGAGGCATAGAACCGAGAAGGCCATCTCCGGTTACACGTCGTCGGTGTTGTTGCGGCGCAGACGATTGGTTCTGCAGTGGGGGTCGGACGGCTGCCCAAGGGCTCGCGGTTGGCCAACCGTATAGACCCCATGGATGGGCAGGGAATCCCGCCGAGGGGCTGTTGCGGGGCTGGTGTGATCGTCGTTCACCACGACCGTCGTTTCGTCGGCCTTGGCGGCGATCCCTGCGGTTATCGTTGCGACGATCATAGTTTCGACGAGGATTTGGACCGGATGTTGCTGAGTTTCCGGTGTGAAGAACGGTAGGAGACGATGAGTGGTCGAGGTGAGTCGAGTGATGGTTGCGAGGTCGGGCCAATCTTTGTTCTTCAAGAAGGAGCATGGAGCGTGCCTAAAGGAATGAGGGCAGTGGAGTGCGGTGTCGAATGATGCCGGCAATGTGTTCAAACTTGTCAGAGACCCCATTGATCATATAGGTGACAAGGTTCTTTTCCGCGACGGGAGCATCGATGTTGGCGAGAAGATCAGACATACCTTTGATTCGTTGGCAATATTCTGTGATGGAGAGATCCCCAAGCACAATATTGCGTAAGTCGTTGTCAAGTTGTATTGTACGAGCATCCTTGTTGTCACGAAACAGGTTCTCGAGACTTTGCCAAACATCGTGAGAAGTCACGCCTTTCTTTAAGATCATTTGCAGGTTTGGATATAGTTCCGTAAATCCAAAGTTTCACGAGTGAATCGAGTTTTCTCCATTCAGTGTCGGTGTCGGATGTCGGCCGAGAGGAACCATCAACATGACCGAGAACTCCGAAACTTATGCAGTGAGTTTCGAAAAGTTCCCTCCAAGAGTCGTAATTCAGTTCCTCAAGGTCGAGGGTGAGAGGAACGAAAGATTTGATGTTTGTGATTTCGTATGGTTTCTCAGAGGACGAAGGTGTGGAAGCTTCACCCGCCATTGTAACCGGAAATGATGGAGAGTGGAGAAGCTATACTCGATGGGGCAGGTTGACTAAGGATAAAATAGATTAAGGGAAGAGAGTTTGGTGCAGATGGGTGTTCTTGCTGCTGTTAATAATAGCTGAGATAATAAAATCCAATGCCTAACAATTCGACAATAATAATGTAGCCATTGGATTTAGGATTTATAAAATAAACTAGAAGAAATTTTGTTATATGCAAAAATATAACAAGTGAGAGAGGGATTGAAACGAGAGAGAGAGAGAGAGAGACCTCTGGCCTGGTTGGTCGTCGGAGGTTGGCTGGCCGGCTGGAGTGGCGGCTGCCGGCGGTAACAAGGTCGCCTGCGATGGTGGATCTTGGTGGTGCGGCGGCAGTGTGAGGGCCGCGCTGCGTGGGTGTGTGTGAGGGGGAATAGCGATGGAACAGACCTGAAATCTACAGAGGAGCGGAGGAGAGATGGCTGAGGTCGCCGGCGAGTTCTTGCTGTCGGCGTGAAATCGACGAGGGAACAAAACGGAGTCTGTGGAGGCTGTTGCTTGGTGCGACAGTGGTGGTGTAGGTCGATGTGAATAATCGCGAAAGGGAGAAGGGATTTGGATTAGGGGTGAGCAAAACCCGCCCAACCCGAATTACCCGCCCGACCCGCGACCCGAAAAACCCGAAAATCGCAAACCCGATCACCCGATTAGCCCGAACCCGATTAACCCGACTTTGTACTTCGGTTCGGTTCGGTTTGGGTTTTTCCGAACCCGAACCCGCCCGAAACCCGATTAACCCGACTTTTTACTTTGTTTGATATATATATATATATATATATATGATTCTGTGTTTGTGCAGTTGATCCATGCATGATTCAGTCAATCATAATTAAGATGGGTTATTGTTTATGCAGGTCCAATTACCATGGAGGTGTTTTGGGTTTGGGATGTGGAAGAAAGAAGAGGTGGGTGGTTCCGGTAAAAGTAGCCACAATCGCTCATCTCGCATCTAAACACACACACACACAGATGATTTTCTTGTGGTGTACTTGGGTATTCAATGAATACTATTCATATATTAGTTAAACAAATGTAATTAAGTTTGCCTCCTTCAGACATGTACATATCAATTTAATTAGGGCTAAAAAACATCAAAAAAATTGGGCTGAAAAAATGGGCTTAGGATCGGCCCAACCCGAACCCGAACCCGAAACCCGACAACCCGATCACCACCCGAACCCGAAACCCGATTTAGACTTAGGGCGGGTTTCGGGGCCTCCAACTTCCACCCGAAACCCGATTAACCCGAAATTTAAAACCCGAACCCGCCCGTTTGCTCACCCCTAATTTGGATGCCGGCAGTGATGGCGGTAGTGGTCGGCTGGAGGGCGACAGTGAGTTGCAGGTCGCCGGCGGCGCTGCTGTGAAGAGGAAAAAATGAGAGGGGGAAGGGACGAGAGTGACGATGGGTGGTGCGCCGGTGATGGTGGCGGCTGCCTGAGTTGGTCGCCGGCGATGTGGTGTAGGTGGGTGGGGAGACGTATGGTGGCTGGGTTTAGAGAGAAAAAGAAGAGATTATAGAAAGATGATTAGGGCAGCTCTGATACCATGAAATCAGGTTTATTTCCCTTGCCCTCCTAGCATCTCATACATCAATATATAAAAGAATACAATACCTAGATAATACAAAACCCTAATGGGTCAGACTATATACAAAATGGGCCACACCCATAACCTAACAATTACAACAAGGCTATATCAGTTAATAAATCTTATCCATTAACGATTATCACAGTTTAACCGTCTGTAACATTCGATCTCTCATATAAATATGTGAAAACGAGAATCTTGGTAGGTATAGGTATGTCAATTTCACAACCTCTGAAATAGAGAAAAACTCAAAAATTATCTCAATATTGAATTCGTGAACCCAAAACGGTTAGGGTCGAAATATTACATTTGAAAAGCGTTACATGATTTTTAAGATTATTTCATCATCTCCTAATCATTGTTTCTTACATGTATTACCTCAGGGTTGGGTTCCGATAAGAAGTGTCAATTTTGGTGAGAAGTGGTTATCAAGATGAGAAATGGACGAACATTAGAATGACATTCACCGAGATAAGATGCACCAAGTTGCGCTGGATCAATTCCCTTTTAAGCCGCAATTTATTGGAAGGTATTTGATTAAAATGATCAACGGTTTAAAAAGAATTCTCACACTTCTCAACAAAAACGGCACTTCTCACATATACATTCCCTATTAGCTCATTGCAGAGATAAACTTCAAAGTTAAACATAATTTAACTGCAAAAAGGTCTATGAATTTAGTTCGAATACAATGCAACATCTTCATAGAAAATTTAAGTAGAATTCAATCTGAAAAATAAGAACTCGAACAAAAACCGAAAAACAAACCCTAGAGGGAAGTGGATACCAAAATTTCAGAGATTCAACATATCATTATTATTTCTGGAAATTATCTCTACAGTTTCCCAAAAATTGAGATGATGATTTACTCGGGAATCGAACCAAGTACCGGTCTCCATGCTCGTCTGAGTAACCGTTGCCGTAACGTCCCTGACAAAGGCCTCAGTCCTCTGTAACCACCGCGCCGGATAATCAAACCACCGCCAGGACTCCACCTCTTACTTTCTTCGCCACCGTCGTCACAGTCGTTCTCTTCAAGCAACCTAGTCGAAGGCGGCGAAGACGACACAAGCAAGTCCTTTAACTTCTTCCTCACACCACCGTTTTTCCTATTTTCAGACGAATCAACATCACTAGATCTCCGATCTAAAAACTCATCACGAGGCGGCACTCTCCGTCCACCGCCACGACTCAGCAACATCCGTAACGTCTTCCGTCGTCGGAGGTGAATGACCGGACTTGTAGACGGACTCCGTGTCGGACTTCCGGAAACAGCACATTGTGTCGCTAATAGCTTAAATTTTTGAAGTGTCGCCATTGATTCCGATCAAATTAAGCTCAAAAAAATCAGATTTAACTCCTCCAACTGATTCGAAACAAATCAAAAACAAAATTCCATCAAACAATCAACAGAAAATACAAATTCAGATTCGTCGTCTTTCCATGAAAACTTTCCGATGAGTGAACACAGAGAGAGATTAGAGAGCGAAAGAGAAAGAGGAGTTAAATAATTGAAGGGATGGGAGAGGTGACGGACGGCGATGTTAAAGTGACGGGGGGTAACACGGAGGAGATTGGGAATAATGCGACACGTGGCAGAAAACAAGAGTCTTGAATGGGTCTTTCTCGTGGGTCCCACAGCTCAAATGGAATGTTACAGGTTGTACGTCGTGCAGTTTTGTTTGCACCTTTGGTTTTATGTTCTGTTAAAGTATCGACTGTGTCATTTTGTACTTGTCCTTTTCGAAGTAACGAATAATAATTTTGTTCCCCGATAGGATTAGTATCAACAATAACATTCATATTTTAAATTATCTTTATGTTATAATTCTTTTAGTTATACCTTTTTTTAATATTTTATAGTAACATGGTGAATATGATATTAACGATGTCTTTTATATTGTATTTTTTATGTGTTTTACATATTCCATTTGATCTCGCATATATAATACCCCATGTTGTATGCAAGAGACTGTTTGTTTATCTTTTAATAGTTTCATTAACGGGTAACTTCTAAATCGTTAAAAGGTGAATCTTATTTGATAAAAAAAATTGTTTCTTAATGGTTCTAAAACCCTATGAATAACTTTATATCTTTGGTCTCTTTAACCATTAAGAACTCTAATTTCATTCTGAATAGTTATTAAACAAATATATTTTATTTTAAACTATATCATGAGAGTTTCTTAATCATTTTGACCACAATCATTACACACTAAATCATTCAGTAACTGCCAAACAACTTCTAACATTTAAAAAAAACACATTGATTAGAAATTTAGGTGATTGAGGATACAACTAAAAGTATTAAAAATTCCGAAGTTGAATAACTTACCGGAAACAGAACGATTTTGGGTTATTCGATCTTCATGTTATTGGTTTTTTTTTAACTATTTTGTTAAATCAAACTAGCACGTTATTTTATTTGGGGGTTCTATATACTTGTACATTTTTTTTAATAAAAAAAAACAAAATGACCGAAAACTTTAAAAGAAAATTAAAGAATTTGGTTAAGAGACCAAAATGCCCTTCACTTTCACGGACGTTATTAATCGAGTTAGTGATCGAAGACCATTTTAGAGCCACATACAAACAATATGTCTACATGGATGATTTCTAGACTTGTCAAAGTTTAGGTCCCACTTTCAGACTATCCACTTTAAAATTAGAGTTTACTCTCCAAAACTTTATCCTAATATTTTATCTTTATTTACATCAGGCCCTATTGTTTTGATCTTATGTTCCGGTTGCCCCATCTTCAAGAGTCTCCCACAATCAATAAATGCATATACAAACAATATCCGAGTACACCTCGGATATTAGCGTATATGCATTTATTAGCGTATCAGAAAAAAATAAAAATATAAATATAAACAAAAACAAAAACATGACCCCACTGTCCTATCCCTTCTTCAGCAATTTACACCTCGATCTCCGGTGACAGGAAAACCTATCCTGAAGCACATACCGTTCAATCAAAAACCACACATAGATTTTTTGTTTGCGTCCATCTGAACTTATTATTAAACTGATTCCCACTTCAATTTTTAGCACACAGATGAAACTTTGAGTTTATGTTTCTTGTTCCAATTTTTTAGCATAAGAACGAAACTTCGTTTTTGGGTTTTGGTTTTGAATCCAGTTAGAGGTGAACAATGGAAAAAAGTAGTGTATCGAAGCAAGGACAGGGTTTTGGTTTGAATACCCCTTCTTCAACCCCAATGATGGTGGTCAAAAAAGAAGGCGTTCATGTGATTTGTTCATCAATGATTTATTCATGTGGTTTGGTTTTGCAAGTTTTTTCATTAGTCCATGTGATTTGTTCAAAAAATGAAAGTCGCAAACCTAAATGTATCCCTATGATTTGTTTTCATTTATGATTTTCGTTTATGGTTTGATTCAGATCTTTGTGGTCGACATTAGGGAGGGAGGATGTCGACGTTGGAGATGAAGAACGTGGTAAGAACGTGGAGAGCAGGGAAGGAGAAATGTGGCCAATGTTCTTGAACGTGGGCGGTTTTTTCAGTGTTGTTGAGTGAGGAAACGGGTTGGGGACGGGTAGCCGAAGATTCTTTGTTGAATGGTGAACGGTTTGCGTCTGCGGGTTATACATCATATTAGTATTAATATAGTATACAATTTGTTATTTAAAAAATTGAAACATAAATTGAAAGCCCATCAAATAAGTGGAAGATTCATTAAACTGCAAAACATTACCCTGCCATAATGTAATATGCTTCCAATGCCAATAAAAAGTAACCCACCCAATGGTATTTAACATCCAAAAAACTGCCAAATAAAATGCGTCCCAAGCCGAAATATCACAAGTACCGCCTCGTCCTAGGCCATCGCACGGAAAACTATAACCGAAATCCTTTTTATCTGGCATTAATTTGGAACCACGTGCATCTAACGCACCTTTTACTAAGATCAACGTAGTTGTTTGTAAACCCAGAGCAATAGCATGATGAACCAAAAAGTCTCCAGGACCTATTGTTAAGAAATATCCTTGACTGACTTAACAGACAAACTTAACAGAGCTAGTGATTATGGGTCGTCCACCCACTCTCCTCTCTCCGCATTCGTTGCATTCTTCTCCATTTCCAATCGAAAGAGCCTTGGGTATTTTACTTGAAATCTCTCGGTACCGCACCACCTATCCGTCCAAACTTTCACTTTCTTTCCGTCACCGATCTGCATGCCAAATGATTGTGTGAATCCCAAGCCTTTGCTGTCCAATTCTGCACCTAGCTGAATTATGCTTGACCACGTACTACCTGCACCATCAAAACCGGTTTGTTTATCCCATACCCCCCCCCCCTCTCCATAGAGACTTTTTATTACTTTGACCCAAAGTGCGTCCCTTTCGACAAGGAAGCGTCACCACCATTTACCCACGAGTCCTCGATTTAAAGTGTCTAAACTTCCAATATTAAGTCCCCCATTCCCGAAATTTTTTAGAGTTTTTATCCATTTTACCCACAGCAACACTTTTTTATCACTCCTCTCGGACCCTCTCCCCAAAAGAATCTACATCTCACCCTCTCACACTCTTTTACCACTCCTCTGTTGAAGACTGATTCAAAGCTGACTCAAAAGATCGTGGAGAAGCTTATGGGGTAGTTTGGCAGCTGTTGCTTAGTAGAGTTAGTGGTTTTATTTGCTGATTTTTTTCCTAGTTTTTCTCTTAGTTTGTTAGTAGCTCTCTCTTTTGTGTATGCCTATTTAAGGCCATGTTCTGCTTCAATAAAACTTAAGCATTCACAAATACTTTGGCTTTCTTGCTCTGTTAAACACCCAACATTTGTGGTATCAGAGCCAGGTTGTAACCTAGGCGTCTAACTTCTGTGTCCAGCAAGATGGCTTCAAGTAATCCAGCAGCAGCAATCAATGTTTCCCAGCCACATATCCCTCTCTTCAAAGGTGATTCCTATGAGTTTTGGATCATCAAAATGAGAACTCTCTTCAAGTCTCAGGAACTGTGGGATCTTGTCGAGAAGGGGATTGGAGAATCATCGTCAGACGAGTCAATGAACAAAGAAATTATAAAGAAGGATGCAAAGGTATTATTCTTTATTCAACAAGCAGTTGATGACTCTATTTTTTCAAGAGTGGCAGCAGCAACCACAACAAAGGAAGCATGTATGATCCTTCAAAAAGAATATAAAGGCTCGACCAAGGTGATAACGGTAAAGCTACAATCCTTGAGAAGGGACTTTGAGACAGCAAGCATGAAGAACTCAGAGTCTGTGCAAGATTATCTTGCAAGGATCTCGTCTGTGTTTGTCAAATGAGATCCTATGGTGAAAATATAACAGATAGCACAGTCGTAGCCAAAATATTGAGAAGTTTGGTGCCTAAATTTGACCATGTAGTAGCAGCTATAGAGGAATCAAAGGATCTCTCTACGTTCTCTTTAGATGAGCTCATGGGGTCCTTACAAACGCATGAAACGGGGATTAACAGAAGTGCAACTAAAGAAGATGAGCATGCTTTTCAAACTCAGGGGGAGTCTGTGAGATTCTCGCCAAGACGTGGCAGAGGAAGAGGAGCATTTAGAGGAAGAGGACGATGCAAGAAGTTCGGACATCATGAAAATGATTGTTGGAGAAAAGACAAACAGGCACAGTACACAGAAGAAGAAGAAGAGGAAGATTGTTTATTCATGACATTTGCACCTCCACACACTTCTTCAAAAGAAATCTGGTATCTTGACAGTGCATGTTCAAATCACTTGACCAGTGACAAATCCAAGTTCAAAGAGCTAGATGAATCTTATAAGTCACATGTCAAATTGGGAGACGACAAGCAGGTCAGGTACGGTTGTCGTTAATGTTCATGGAAAAGAAAAAATGATACACAATGTCAATTATGCACCTGGATTGGCTCACAATTTAATTAGTGTAGGCCAACTCATATATGGTGGTTACTCTGTTTTGTTCGATAAAAATGCTTGCATCGTTAAGAAACAGACAGGTGAAGTGCTAATGATGTCTAAGATGAGTGAGAACATGATGTTTCCTGTGAATCTCTCTTCTAAGGAAGGGCATGTAATGATGAGTTACAAGCAAAATGACCCTGAAATCTGGCATCTACGTTATGGTCATCTCAACACAAAAGGGCTACAACTTCTTGCAAGTAAAGAAATGGTTAAGAATCTACCTGCAGTCAAGGAACTATAACACATATGCAAAGGATGTGCTCTAGGGAAGCAGACAAGGAAGTCCTTTCCTGTAGGACAATCCAAGAGAGCAGAAAAAAGGTTGGAGCTGATCCACGTCGACATATGCGGACCCATGAGGACAGAATCACATGCTGGAAGTAAGTATTTTCTGTTATTTATTGATGATCTGTCAAGAATGTGTTGGGTATACTTTCTCACATGCAAATCTGAAGCCTTTGAGTGTTTTAAGAAATTCAAAGCACTCACAGAAAATCAAAGCAACGAGAAGATCAAGACATTAAGGACAGACAGAGGTGGAGAATTTTGTTTCGCAGAGTTTAACACCTTCTATGAAGAACAAGGGATTAGAAGGGACCTTACAGCTCCATACACACCAGAACAAAACGGCATAGCCGAGCGCAAAAATAGGACGGTGGTTGAAATGGCTCGGTCTATGATCAAAACAAAGAATCTTACAGATGACTATTGGGCCGAGGCTGTGGCTACTGCAGTGTATCTCCTAAATCTTTCTCCCACAAAGGCTGTGTGGAACCATACACCTTTTGAAGCCTGGTATGATTTTAAGCCTTCAGTTAGTCATCTTCGAGTCTTTGGTTCATTGTGTTATGCCTTGACAACTTCTCATAGGCATAAACTTGAATCAAAGACAAAGAAATATGTTTTTGTTGGATATAGCACTAGTTCGAAGGCGTATAGACTGTTCGATCCAGAAAAGAAGAAATTAGTGGTGAGCAGGAACGTGCAATTTGACGAAAAGCTAACATACGAAGAAGCAGATGGCAAGGAGATCCCGGTATGGGATGCATTTCAAGAAGAGCGGCCGGAAACTGTTGATGAAGAAGGCGACCCAGACGATAGTGATAAATCTGAGTCTCCACGATATGATTCATCGCAAAGTGAGGAAGAGTCATCTCAAGTGCGCAGAAGTCAACGTGGCGTTGTTCCTAAGAAAAGGTATGAAATTGAAGGGTAAGATAATACATGCACGTTTGCAATGTTTGCAGAAGACCCGCGATGTGTAGAAGTCGCATTACAAAGTGAAGTCTGGAAGGAAGCAATGAAAGAGGAGCTGAAGGCAATTGAAAGAAACCGAACTTGGAAGTTAGTAGAGCTACCTGAAGGAAAAAAACCGATAAGCTTGAAGTGGATATTCAAGACCAAACACCATTCTGATGGCAGCATACAGAAGCATAAAGCTCGATTGGTAGATCGAGGATACGTACAAGAACAAGGGGTGGATTTTGACGAGACATTCGCACCGGTAGCAAGGTTCGAAACAGTAAGGTTGATTCTCGCATTAGCTGCACATTCTAAATGGCCTGTTTTTCAATTTGACGTAAAATCGGCGTTTCTTAATGGCGACTTGAAAGAAGAAGTGTATGTGCACCAGCCCGAAGGCTTTGTGATTACAGGAGAGGAGGACAAAGTTTACAAATTAGACAAAGCATTATACGGCCTAAAGCAGGCTCCTCGAGCCTGGTACAGCAAGATTGATGAGTTTTTCCATCAAAATGGTTTTCAAAGGAGTCCGAATGAGCTGACGTTATATGTAAAAAGGCAGGGAAATGAAGATGTTATACTTGTAAGTTTGTACGTCGATGACATGATATATACGGGATCATCTTTGAAGCTGATTGCAGAATTTAAAGAGGCCGTGAAGAGCAAGTTTGAAATGACAGATATGGGAAAGCTTGGTTGTTTTTTGGGTTTAGAAGTCAAGCAAACAAACGAAGGTATATTCGTATCACAACAAAAGTATGCTGCTGATCTTCTGAAGCAGTTTGGCATGATGAACTGCAAAGTTGCAGAAACCCCGATGAATGTGAATGAAAAGTTGGTTGCAGATGACGGTACAAGGATGGCAGATGCAAGAAAGTACAGAAGCCTAGTTGGGAGACTCATTTATCTAACACACACACGTCCAGACTTGGCATTTTTGTTGGACTGATCTCAAGGTTCATGCACAATCCAACGAAACACCATTTTGGAGCCGCTAAAAGAATACTTCGCTATGTAGCTGGAACTAAAGATCTTGGAATATGGTACTTGAAGACAAGTAAGTTCGTTTTGGTCGGATATTCCGATAGTGATTGGGCCGGATCACGCGATGATTGGAAAAGCACATCAGGTAACTGTTTTGTGATGGGATCAGGAGCAATAACTTGGGCCTCTAAGAAGCAATCAACAGTGGCATTATCTTCAACAGAAGCCGTGTATGTGGCAACCACAACAACAGCTTGCCAAGCTGTGTGGTTAAGAAGACTTCTTGACAACGTGAACCAAAATCAAGTACAGGCTACTCAGATTTTCTGTGATAATACCTCAGCTATCGCCATGACCAAAAATCCAGTGATGCATGGCAGAACAAAGCACATAGAAATCAAGCATCATTTTATTTGAGAGCTCGTTGCAGAAGGAAAAATCAAGGTGGAAGCGTGCAGGTCTTCTGATCAGCTAGCTGATATGTTCACAAAGGCCTTACCGCAAGCAAAATTCAAAGAGTTCAGGAACAGTTTGTTTATTACCAGCTTCGAATCAAAGGGGAGTGTTGAAGACTGATTCAAAGCTGACTCAGAAGATCGTGGAGAAGATTATGGGGTAGTTTGGCAGCTGTTGCTTAGTAGAGTTAGTGGTTTTATTTGCTGATTTTTTCCTAGTTTTTCTCTTAGTTTGTTAGTAGCTCTCTCTTTTGTGTACGCCTATTTAAGGCCATGTTCTGCTTCAATAAAACTTAAGCATTCACAAATACTTTGGCTTTCTTGCTCTGTTAAACACCCAACATCCTCTCGGGGCTCTAAACAACGAGAAAAAAATACAATGGCAAACTTCCCAACACCGATTTGACTAAGGTGAGTCGACCGCCGAACGATAGAAGTCTCGATTTCCAAGAGGCTAGTTTTTTTAGTTTCTCAATTATCGGCTCCAATGATCCATTCTCTTCATTGAGACTCCAACCGGGAGTCCTAGATACGTAAACGGTAGCATGCCATGTCCACATCCTACACTTGTAGCCCAACCGCGAACCTCCTCCTCCGGCACACCCACACCGTAAATTTTACTTTTTCCCACATTCATCTTTAGCCCGGACATCTTTTGAAAACATGAAAGTATCTTCAAGAGATTTTTACTCCATTTACCGAAAAATACCACATCGTCCGCATATTGCAAATGCGACACCGAGACCTCTAATTTGCCTACTTTGATGCCCTCGAATAGACCTTTCTTCTCCGCTTCCGTAGTGATGATGTGGAGGGTCTCGGCCACGATAAGGAAGATGAATGGTTGTAGAGGGTCCCCTTGCCTTAAGCCCTTCCTCATTTTAAACTCCTTCGTCGGCGACCCATTTATTAATATCGACAACGATGCAGAATTAAGGCAGCCTTCAATCCATTTTACCCATCTATCGCCAAAGCCCATCTTTCTTAAGCAATCGATCAAGAACGGCCACTCGATACTATCATAAGCTTTTTCGAAGTCCACTTGGAAGATCAACCCACTTCTTTTTTTCTTTCGCACGTAGTCAATCACTTCGTTTGTCACCAAAACACCGTCCAAAATGTAACGGCCCTTTATAAAGGCGCTTTGGGGGTTACTAATGATTTTCCCCATCACGCCTTTTAGCCTTTCCGCCAAAATATTCGCAATGGTTTTATAATACACACCAATGAGACTTATCGGTCGGAAGTCCCCGAGGTTTAAAGGTGAATCAATCTTCGGTATTAAGGTTATAAAGGAGGAGTTGCATCCTCCACTAATCTCACCATTTGTCCAAAACCATCTTACCGCTTTTATTAGGTCCTCTTTCACTACGTCCCAAAATCTTTTTAAAAAACCAAACGTGAACCCGTACGGACCCGGGGATTTCGTACTCCCACAACTTCTTACCGCTTCTAAAATTTCCTTTTCTTCAATCGGTTTTTCCAATTCTTTTGCTTCCCCCGCTGAAATTTTTTAGAAGAGTTCTCCACTAAGCGTTGGACCGTTTAAAAGTTGAGATGAGAACTTACCTTTGAAAAATCCGAAAGCGTACTCTTTTATTTTCTCCGGGTCTTCCGACCATCCCTCGGTAGTGTGCATGCCTCTAATCGTGTTTCTCCTTTCCTTATATTTGATTGCCGCATGGAATATCTTTGAGTTTTCATCTCCATCCGTTCCCCACTTTGCTTTCACTTTTTGCTTATCCATCTCCAACTTTTTCCTTTCTAATTCCAACCATTTGCTCCTAGCGTGAACCCAATTCTCCCTATCCTCCCCGTTCCACCCGTTGGCGTCCGCCTCCGTTTCCTTTTTGTTTGCTTCCTCTCTAGCCATACCCAATTATGTGTCAATATTCCCAAATTTACCTTTTGCCCACTCCTTAAGACCCATTTTATTTTTATGAAACTCGTGAGACTACATTTTTATACTTAAAATTTTACAATAAAATATTACGAAGGTAACATTCATAATGTTTTTGCTGTGAATATTTTCACAATGTTTTACTGTGAAGTTTCAAGTGTAAAAGTTATGATTTCACGGGTATCATAAACATTATTTGGTCTGATATGATCTCAAATGAAGTCATTTGAGTAGGACATCCAACACATTTATATAAAAAAATATTTGTAAAGTATGACTCGTTTAGTTTATCCATTTTGTAGGATTTAGAAGAAAGGATTTTGAATTAATTTCATTCTAATTTCGAGTTTGGTTTAAAAAATTGTCTTATATTGAAAGCTAAATAAACATTGCATCAAGAAACCTCATGGTAAAACTGGTAATTTATAGAATTTCACAGGATTTGTTTTTATTAATATTTTAAAAACATTCATTTGGTAAAAACTAATCAATAAAAGGCAGGTTAATAATTTTATAGTTGTCTATAATCTAACTTTAAAATTAACTATAAAAATAAAATAAAATTTTATTTTAAATCCTTTAAATAAAACACATTAAAATATTCAAAGCCTCCAAACATTTCGTCAAACAAAATAGGACCTTATTTAGTAATTACCTTGAGTTTCCTCAAATCTCAAATTTACTTTAAAGACTTTTGACTATTCCGATATTCAATCTCCTATATTTCAAATCTTCCTTAAAGACACTCGATGCTCCCAATTTCTTGATCTCTTGACTGCCATAATTTTGAAGTATTTGACCTAATCGACAACATTAATCATCATCGATGCTCACCAGTCACCACACCTCATTGTTCCATTGTTTTTCCTTGTATTAAACGAAGATCCCACAATTGTTAGACTCAAGACAACTCTTGATTTGTTTACTTTTTCCTTTCACTTTACGTGAAGACTCTTCTTTTATGTAGATTAATCTGTTTAAATCACACAGCTTTTTGAATTTTATAACAAATGCATCGATAACTTTCAAGGTGAGAAATGGGTAATGTTTGACAAATGTCTCAATCAAAATGCAAGCAACAACGCACATGGCCAACTTTAACGTTGTCGATGGTTGTTCGATTTTAGATGGATCTTGATCGAAATAAGCAATGAAATCTAGGATCATCAAAAAGGTAAATCTTTCCAATAAGCAATTTGTTGCCTTATTGCAAATATCTTATTTCTAACTCGAAACGGTCATGGTTATCCATGCCTTTAATGTAGATTAATCGTGTCCATTACCCTGTTGGTTCTTTTTCTGAAGTAGAAACGGGAGAATTCATCCTGGATGTGGGAGAACTGTTGAAACTGTGTGATTTAATGTATATTAATCTTGTTACAGGTTGAAATAACACTTATTTTGTTGTTTGGCTGGTTCTTTTAAGATGATTTATATTTATGTTATTATAGAAGTTAACAAAAACACAACAATAAATTCCTGTAAGATGAACAATAAAACAAGCCAACTTTATTCAATTTCATATGGTACCACTATTTTTCGTGCTAATTCCAAAAACGATGCTCACTTATATAATATAGTAGAACTTTATGACACTTTTAAATCAAAACCCCAAATCATTTTTCTAGCACTTGGGGATGACAACGCCACACTGTCTAGCAACTCGTCGAGCGTTATTAGGAGTGACATATTGACGAAGGGTGGGGTTTCGTAGATACCCACAGAAACATGGCCTTTGCTCCCTCACCTTGGCGCAACAATCGCTCGATGGTGGTTGTGGCGACGTGATTGCTCCGGCACACACCACAAGCTCCATGTAGTTGCAATTTGCCGCCTCTATGGTAGGGACGTGGCCCATGAGTACAACCACCAATGCATAGAGTACAACCATACAACATACCTTGGTTGATCCCTTCATTTTAGACCGATCTTTGTAAGTTGCAAGGATGCTTGTGATTTGAAGAAAGGATTGGCACAATTTATAAATGGAATGGAGTAGGTGAAGATTTAATGCTTTAGTGACTCATATGTCAATTTATTTACATTGCGGAGAAGATTGGTACCAATTTAATGGTATCCCGACAAAATAATAGTGTCATAGACATCATTTATTGACATGTAAAGTTATTCAACAAACAATTCATTTAAGTCAACCATTATAAAGTTATAATTGACCCTCACATCAACATTACATTTTTTTAGAAAGGGTGTCTTAGGCTATGCCTAGACTAATCCCTTGACAAGTTATGATTGTAAGACATCAGTCCTGATTAAACCTCAGTGGTCACAATTGTTGTGTACGCCTAGATTATAACTCTGGGCAGATGGGATATTCCAGCACATTCCCCAGGACCTTAAACAGTACGCCACAACATTATTAGACTTGATGATAAAAAGATAATATTTGCATATCAAACTTACATATAAAAGCACCAACCTATATAACAATATATGGAGCGTTCTCCAACCATAATTATTGCTCAATGATATTAGAGTAAGCATTTTGAAGAACACAAGCACAAAAATAAACAATTTCGGTTTTTTAAAGAGTAAATTACAGTTTTGGTCCCTGTGGTATTCACTTAATATCAAGTTTGGTCCCTATTATAAACTAATTACAAATTTGGTCATTGTGATTGTCATTGTATTTCAATGTTGATCCCTCTGACCAACCCCAGTTAAAAAAGGTAGTTAATCTAAATGTATTAAAGGTTATTTTGGTCTTTTTCCCTCCTTTTTATAATTTTTGATTAAAAATGAAGTAAAGAAATAAATAAAAATATCATGTATATATATATAGCCATAGGTTCAAAAGAGAAGTGCAAATATTTTGAGAAATAGAGAAGTGATTTTGGCCATTTATTCGGTCAAGATCGGTTATAATTGGTCAAAAGTAGCGGCTTTGACTGGTCAAAGTTGCGGCTTTGACTGGTCAAAAGTTGCGACTGTTCCAAAAATAGAAGGGCAATTTCGTAACTTTTACAAAAAACACGGGTTGGGTTCATATATGAATCTGTGTGATTCACATATGAACTATACGTTCATATATGAACCTTTGTAATTCACATATGAACTCTTTATAACGAATTCATATATGAATCTTGTGATTCATATATGAAACTAATTAACCGTATGTTCATATATGAATCAGTTGAACCAATTAACTGATTCATATATGAACCTTTGTGATTCATATATGAATTTTTTTTAACTAATTCATATATGAACCTTTGTGTTCATATATGAATCTTTGTGATTCATATATGAAATTTTTTAACTACTTCTCATATGAACAAATTAACTGGTTCATATATGAACACAAAGGTTCATATATGAATCACACAGATTCATATATGAACTTGTCTTGTGTATTTTTTACGAAACTACCCCTCTATCTTGTGCAGACCACGCGCAGACCATGCGAGAAAATATCTGCTGCTTCTCGGTCAAAGTCGCCGATTTTGACCGAATAAATGGCAAAGATCACTTCTCTATTTCTCAAAATATTTGCACTTCTCTTTTGAACCTCTCCCTATATATATATATAGAGGGATAATAAATTGTAAACCGCTAAGTGTGTGTAAACTTGTAAACTTTTGGATTTCATAGGTTTTCTTGATGAAATTATTTTATGAAATTGTTTATTTTGATAAAAATGTTCATATCATTCATTTCTTAATGAAATTGTTTCATATATTTGTGTTTTTTATGTAAAACGAAAAAGTTTCATCGAATTTCATAGGAATGAAAAAAAATATATGAAATTACATAAAAATACAAATCTATGAAACAATTTCATCAAGAAATGAATGATATGAAACAATTTCATCAAAATAAACAATTTTATGAAAACATTTCATTAAAAAACCTATGAAATCCAAAGTTTACACGAAAAAAAAATTACAAAATAGTGAGTCTCTCTCTCTCTCTATATATATATATATTCATTCATGTATTTATAAACACCCATATGTACCCATATGGGCCCCACCCCCTTAAGATTGAAGTCCCACATGGGTGATGGCCATGCTTCTCTCTTCTTTTCCAGAAAGCATACCGGAGGTCTAAAATCAACTATGAGTCTCCTTTTCTTCTTCCCCAATGTAGGTGGAGGTCTCAAAATTAGATATCAAATCCCAAATTGGGATGACCGTGTTGGTGACCATCGCAAACTCTCTCTCTCTCCGACCCCAACTCCCTTCTCTCCACCATCGTGACCATTCACCCCTACCCGTCTTCTTCCCCGCCCACGGTGACCACTGACCAGCAAGGGCATAGGAGCGGAACAAATGCATATAGTTTTTCTGTTACGAGTTTCAAACGTTTTTATGGGTTTTATGGGCGACGGTAGAATTGAGGCTAGTTTGATTGAGATTTTAGATCTGGGTTTGCTTTAGATTTGATCCTAGCCAACCACAAAACCCTTCATAAGGGCCTATTCAGATAGCAGATCCAGAACACGAGTGTGTCTCCATCTGTCCATCAAACTTCTTTCACCATTTTTTGGGTTTGTTCTATTTTGCACCATCCACATAAACACAGACCATTGTCTATTTTTTATGCTTGTTTTGCAATGGGGAAAGTTGTTTTGTTTTTGATTTGAATTTGGTTATTATGATTTAAGTTTGTTTATTTATGGATTTTTTGGGGTTTGATGGTTTCTTTGTTTGGATTGTCGGAGAAGATGATCGGTGGGGAAGGGAGTCGCCGGAGAAGGTGATGTTGGAGGTTGGGGTAGACTAGGATGGGATGGAATGCATTAGCTTAAGCATATATAGGTTTACATTAGGGAAAATTAATTAAAATACCCAAAGTTTGATCTTGACTTACCAAAATACCCAAAATCTCGTTGAGTTTACCAAAATACCCAAAATTTCCGCGGTGGGCCCCGCGATCGCGGGCCCACGCCCACGTGTCACGACTGTTTGGCCAAAAGTCCCGCAGAGGCCCCTCAAGAATGCCCGCAGTACACTTTTGGCCCCTGCCCGCAGAGGTACCCCGCGATCGCGGGATGGATGTGATACGCGTCAAGACAGGGTTGAAACCCTAATTTCTTTAATGTATCAACCCCCCCACCCTAATTTCGGCCGCTATAAGAGAGAGGGTGGGGGGGACCTTATTTGGCCACCACTTTCATTAAAAAAATTCTCTCCCAAACTCTCTCAATTTGTCGTGTGAAATACGCGCTCGGTTTTTGTTTGAAGATGGCTCGTGTTACTCGTTTGGTAAGTTTTTCTCTTAAATTTCTTGTACTTTTCCCTTTCTTTTATGTTGTTATTTTAAATTTTAAAATATATGATATGTATGTTATTAGAGTGTTTTTAAGTTTGTTGTATGTTTCAATATGTTATTTGTATGTTATAATGTTGTCTTTATTATAAATGTTAGAGTTTTTTTTAAAAAGATGTTATAGTGGTTTTTTTAAAAAGATGTTAGAGTGTTTTTTATAAAAATAAATGTTAAGATTGTTTTTTATAAAAAAATTTAAGAGTGTTTTTTATAAAAAAAGAAGTTAAGAGTGTTTTTTTTATAAAAAGATTAGTGTTTTTTATAAAAAGATTAGTGTTTTTTATAAAAATAAATGTTAGTGTTTTTTATAAAAATAAATGTTGGGTGTTTTTTATAAAAAAAATGTTAAGAGTGATTTTTATAAAAAAAAATGTTAAGAGTGTTTTTTATAAAAAAAAAAAGATGTTAGTGCTTTTTTTTATAAAAAGATGAGTGTTTTTTATAAAAATAAATGTTAAGAGTGTTTTTAAAAAAAAGATGTTAAAAGTGTTTTTTTTATAAAAAGATTAGTGTTTTTTATAAAAATAAATGTTAGAATGTTTTTTATAAAAATAAATGTTAAGAGTGTTTTTTATAAAAAAAAATGTTAAGAGTGTTTTTTATAATAAAAAAAAGATGTTAAGAGTGTTTTTTTATTAAAAAAAATGTTAGTGATTTTTTTATAAAAATATGAGTGTTTTTTATAAAAATAAATGTTAAGGGTGTTTTTTATAAAAAAAAAGATGTTAGTGTTTTTTTTTTATAAAAAGATGAGTGTTTTTTATAAAAATAAATGTCAAGAGTGTTTTTTATAAAAATAAATGTTAAGAGTGTTTTTATAAAAAAAAGATGTTACTAAGAGTGTTTTTTTATAACTTTGGTGAATGACAACTCAGGTCCCTAAACTTTGGTGAATGACAACTTAGGTCCCCTAACTTTGGTGAATGACAACTTAGGTCCCCTAAACTTTGGTGAATAACAACTTAGGTCCCCTAAACTTTGGTGAATGATAACTTAGGTCCCTAAACTTTCGTAAATGACAACTTAGGTTCCCTAACTTTGGTGAATGACAACTTAGGTCCCCTAACTTTGGTGAATGACAACTTAGGTCCCCTAACTTCTTTTGAGTTTCCTAGTCATAAATAAATTTCCGTAAATAAATGGTATGAATATTAAATTGGCTTCACATGCCACACTCAAATTCATTTTGGCCTCTTGCCAAAAGCATCTATATATAACACTATTATATATTGAAATAAAATAAACCGCAACATATCTATTTGGATTTTGTCAAACGGGTGTAAATAGCCCTAAGGTATGTGGGGACTTAAGCAATCCTTGTGATTCCCCTACTACCTGGAAGTCCAATAGATTGAGTGGTTTCTTTTCTAAAACTAAAACAAACGAATAATTATCAACACAATAAACCAAACAAGCAAAAACATCTATATATAACACTAACTATAACATCCGTGAATGACTATGTAGAAGGATTTCTTTTACATCGACTTGACGTTAAAGTATCGCGTTGGCTACATGGTGGAGTTGAGAGAGCGCTTCGTGGAATTAGGTGATCGCGCAAAAAGCGTTGAGGACATCTTTAGAGGGACACCTTTCGGTCCATGGATGGATCTTACCAATCCTGGTGGCGACCCCACGCTAGTCCACATGTTTCTACAATTGGAGGTCGAGGTCTCCAATGGTGATCCGGAGGAGATGTATTTTGATTTCTTCGGGCATCAAATGCGGTTTGGGCGTCGTGAGTTCTGTCTAATTACAGGACTACTTTTTGGAGAGGCTCCCCCCTTCCTCCCTTAGCAGACATTTTCTTTGTTCGTAGGGTTTGGGGCGTGTCAGCATCTCGTTTGAAGCTGAAGACAGTCGTGGAGACGATGAAACAGGGCATTGGTGCCCTAAGAGACCAGGATGTTATCCGTGTATGCTTGGTGGCGATCGTGGATATGGGCTTCATGGGTCGTGAGTGGAGCCAGACTGCTTCCGAGACGGTCCTTAGGGCCGTCGAGGACTTGGATTTGTTTAACAGGTACCCGTGGGGTAGCCACATCTGGACACATAGCTACACTATTATGCACCGAGCCATCGCCAGACGCCCTGAGCGACTTGCCAAGATGAATCTTTGTGGATTTACATACGCCTTCAAGGTTAGATACGTAGTATAACATAAATAATAATACATACAAACTGTTTGGCTTTCCTTTTTACGTACTTGCTCTTCTTGTGTAATTCCAGATATGGATCTTGGAGATGTTTCCTGCAGCCGTTCAATATTTCAACAAGCGCACCGACAGATTACATAGGGGAACCCGTTGGGACAGGGGTCTCTCCCTAAATAGGCAGACTTGGCTTGAGTTCTTCAGCCAATCTAGACATGTAAGTTCTTTTACTATGTTTACAATGTTGCATACGTTAGTCCCGCTTATTAAATTTTTTGTGTTTTACCATATATTTAGCCGCCGCTTACGCCTTTCGAAAACCTTCTGCCTACTGCCTACGAGAAGGACACGCCTTGGTACAGAAACAACGTGGCCTTTTTTGACAGAGAGGCGGCAAGGGTTCGACGTCCCTCTCCTTCCCCATCTGGGTCTAGTTCCTCATCTGACGAAGATGATGAAGACGACGCGAGGCCCCCTTCCGATCGATATCAACCGCCCCCTTCTGATCGATATCAGCCGCCCCCTTCCGATCGATATGAGGCGCCCCATTCCTCCTCCCATCAAGATCCGACTTCTACCGAGCCATCTTATGGCACTTTACACGAGTTGTGGGACTACGTTCGGGGGCTAGTACACACGCGTCTTGATGATCTGGAGGAATTCGCCAGACAGTTTCGCGCTGTAAATGTTAGTGTTTAACTTAATTTGTCGGCCACGATCTTTTAGTTTGTATATTAATATTACGTTCTAAATTTGTTTTTGCTGTCGAGTACGACGCCGATCCCCGCTCCGTTCGGACAGGGGGCACAGGCAACGTTTGGCACCACATCCTATCCGTCATTCCCTGAGAGTGTAAGTCACACTGAGTAACCATTATAGTTATATGTCCGTGGCTAAATTTGTAACTCTTATAATGATCAATGTCACGCAGGTCGGGATGTCGGGGGCAGGGGGATACACATCCCAAATGCCGCCGTTTTGCACCACATCCTATTCGTCAATCCCGGAGAGTGTAAGTCACACTGAGTAACCATTATAGTTATATGTTAGTTCCTAAATTTGTAACTCTTATAATGATTAATGTCACGCAGGTCGGGATGTCGGGTGCAGGGGGGTACACAGCCCCAATTTCGACGTTCGGCACCACATCATATTCGTCAATCCCGGAGAATGTAAGTCACATTGAGTAACTATTATATGTAACGTCCCTAAAACTTGATCATGCGATAAAACATAAAATGAGCGTTTTTACCCAGCAAATAAATTTCTTGTCCATTACATTAGAAGTATGAGCTTAACAAAATGACAGCGGAAGTCTAAACTATCCACAGCCGAGCTCTAACTAAAGTCAATCATCTATTTTGGAGCCGCTCTTATCTCCAAGCCACAACGCCTCAACCTTTAGATCCTAGAAGTAGAGCCTGAACCTCGCTTACCTGAAAATGGTTTAGTTTTGAAAAGCGAGGGTTAGACCGAAAGGTCTAGTGAATTCCCTCCATAAAAACATGTAATATAGAATAAATTCATTTCACGTATAAAAGAACTCTTATGCATCACATTTCCATCATACAAGGTTAACACAGGGTTCAGGGGTTGCATAAGCTAAACCGATTGGGGCCTGACGGTCACCCTCTCGCATACGCCGAAATCCAAATGGACTCCTCGTTCTTTCATGTAGGAGAAAACAGATTCCAACCTACAAGCTAATCTTCCATATGCCCCAAGGGATCAGAGATCCCAAGGTACCTTGACCCCACCGTGTAACCGACCCCACATAGCATACACATACATTTGAAACCACGTGCATGAAAACCTTAATCATCATTCATTGGTAAATAATCATGCAATTCATGAAAACATGCATAGCTTTTATAAATTCAAATCATGCTCGATAAAGGAACCATTTCAGTAAAAACAGTACGTCATAAAAGGGATGAGAGAACTCACCTGGTTGCAAATCCTTCTCTAACCTCTTGTCTCGATACGTCCGATCACCTAATAATTAATTAATAGAATGATTAGATGTAACTCGATTTCTGGCTTTGAATCCTCTTCTTGAACCGATCATGGAATAAATAACTCCTATAGGTCACTAATACATAGTTGGTCTTAAAACAATCAAGCCCAAACTAACTCTAAACCCATTAGGACTTAATTGGTTATCGGCCCAACACCAACTCGGCCCAACACCCTCACGGGCTTCTAGCCCAAATCCCGGTGCGAACGAAATTGGGTGCTCGGGTTGCGGGACTTCCTAGTCCCAGTACTACCTTCTCCCGGTATGCCTAATCCCGGCATCAACTCCCGGTATGATCAGTCCCGGTGCATGGCCAAGCTACGGGACTTCCTAGTCCCGGTACTAACAACTTACGGGACTTACTCCCGGTACTAAGCAGTTGCGGGATTAACTCCCGGTGCCATGCGATTTTGGGTCCAAGCCGAGTCCGAAATGCTTCCATCTCGAACTCCCCCTAATCGCTTCGTTTATATGGTTGATTCCATAATATTCTTACCAAAAAAAAATGGCTTACTACGAACCCAATCTCTCTAATTATGAAATTCTTTAAATAGCAATCAAATCCTCAAAACCTCCCACAGTGCTCATACCCGTTTATCAGGTAAAACATGGAACTTGAACAACTCTTAGCTTTCCTAAATAGCTTTAATACAGAATAATAACATGAGAGATCATTACTTACCAAAATCGGAGTCTCCCCACAAGGAAGAATCGATGTTCCAGCTTTCCTTTCACTGTCTCTCCATTTTCCCCTTCAGCCGCCAACAATGCAGCATAAACAGTAGCAGCGACTAAAACCCTAGGGATCTGCCCCCCTATATATATTTTCCACACATTTCAAATAAGTCCCTTGTATGAAACTTTCCATTTTTACACTTTTACCACCAAACTTTTAATCCTTCTGAAACTGGGTTATTACATTATAGTTATATGTTAGTTCCTAAATTTGTAACTCTTATAATGATCAATGTCACGCAGGTCGGGATGTCGGGGGCAGGGGGATACACATCCCAAATGCCGCCGTTTGGCACCACATCCTATTCGTCAATCCCGGAGAGTGTAAGTCACACTGAGTAACCATTATAGTTATATGTTAGTTCCTAAATTTGTAACTCTTGTAATGATCAATGTCACGCAGGTCGGGATGTCGGGTGCAGGGGGTTATACAGCCCCAATTTCGACGTTCGGCACCACATCATTCACGTACCTCTTTGGCCTAGCGGACGCAGACTATTACAGGACGAAAATGCTGGGGTCGTCGTACGTCACACCACCAGCCGGAAATTTTCGAGGAGCACTTCTCGGAGCCGGAAGATGACCCGATGGATGTTGTAGATCCACAGGCGGAGGTGGCAAGCCCGTCTAAGCCGATTCGGGAGACTAAACGTTCACGCTTTTGGGGTACCCCATGGACACGGCAAAAATCTACCACACTGCCCCCTCAAAAGAAAGCAAAGGAAGCAGGAAAGAAAGCGGGAAAGAAGGGAGGAAAGAAGGGGGGGAAAGAAAGCGGGAAAGGTGTAAAGCTCGTATCCCGGTATGTAATTTATTAGTCTTAACTATTTCTTTTAAGTTCGATTATTGTGGTTTCCGTAAACGGGGTTAGTCGAGTTGGGTCAAATCGTTAAGTATCGGAATTCTTGGTTAGGGGTGAGAGGCTTGCAAGTTGAAGGGCCATTTGTGACAAAGGCCAAAAACCCATATGGGTTTCGGCCCATGCAGTAAAAGAGAGAAATATACTTGGTCCTTGTGTTGTATTGTTGTGGGTGGGTGTCGTGAGTATCAAACAACAAAAGAAACCCCAAAACCCTAAGCACCCATTTCTTGTTTTGGTTTGTGCCGCACGCAAGGAAGAACAAAGAGCACCAGCTTTCTTTCCTGTTTTCCCTGCCGCCGTGAACCACCCGCCACCACCAGCAGCCGGCGCTGCTGGTCCTGCCGACGAGAAGAGAGAGAGCAGTAAAGAGTGGGAGAGAGAACAGCACGAGAGAGAGTGGTAGAGAGAGGTCGCCGGAAACTGCTGCTGTTCGCCGCTGTTGTCGCCGGAGACCACCGCCACCACTGCCATTCGTCGGAAATTTCGAGGGAGAGAGGAGCAGGTGCGGGTGTGTGGTGTTGTAGCGAGGTAAGTCGTTTCTTTCGTCTCGTTTCCTTTTCGTTTCTTTTCCGGCAAAGCAACCACCGCGACGCCGTCGTCGTCGCCTCCGCCGTACCCCGCTGCCGGAGGTGGCAGTGGGTGGTGCCTGTGGCGGAACCCTAAAACCACCTCTGGCCGTAACCTTAAACCGCCGTAGCGGAACCCGAATCGTATAAACCGAACGCGTAAACCGTTTTATAAAGTTATCATTTTATGTGAAAAACGTCCTTTTCTGCCACTGTTTTACGTTAGCCGTAACTCTTTACTCGTAACTCGGATAGGGGTGAAACCGGTGCCAAAAGTTCCCTTTCCGAGTCTAGTAACTTTTCTGTGTTTCGTGCGAAATCCAGTTCGGAACGTAGCATAGGCCAAATCGTCGTTTTATACTGAAAGGTGCTGGTTTTTCACTGTTCTGCGAACCGTTCTTATAAATTCCGTAATAAAATGTAGAAAAATCGTTAGGAGGTGTATAATATGTCCTTGGAACCCTAAATCATAGTACTTTCTAGTTATGTATTTTAATCGAGGATTTTCTGGGTTTAAAGAGGTCGGATCAGGTCCCGAACAGACCTGTTTGGTTAGACCGAAAAGTCGTTTAAGGGACGGTTTAAGCGTGCGTCATATTTTAGGGTCCGGGTCTCGTGTTAATACTTTTTAACGTTCGTCTAGGTGTCGGGAAGTGATCTTGGATTTGTGGAGCTTGATTTATTAATTGTGAGCTAGGCGCGCTTACGAGGTGAGTTCTCTCACTATATTTAATATCAGTCGTTTTACATTACTGTAGCTCGTGTGCGGTAGCCTTAATTATTTGTGATGCGGGGCTAGATAGTGGGGTGGCTAGTTAGACCTTTGTTGACATGTATACGCGGGTGGCGTTGTCATGAATACGCGGGTGGCGTAGGGACTCGGGGGCCGGTGTTTGTATACGCGGGTGGCGTAGGGACTCGGAGGCCGGTGTTTGTATACGCGGGTGGCGTAGGGACTCGGGGGCCGGTGTTTGTATACGCGGGTGGCGTAGGAACTCGGCGGGGCCGAAGATTGTATACGCGGGTGGCGTAGAATCTCGGTGGGGCCCAAGATGTTATACGCGGGTGGCGTAGGGGTAGGTATGCATGTTTATGATTTGTTCGTAGACTTGTATGTTTGTTTATGTGCAACTATCTGTTATAGGGGTAGTGTGGAATAACTGTGTTATCTATGGTGGTTGAATTCACTAAGCTTCGTGCTTACCCTTTCCCAATAAATCATTGTTTCAGGTGCGAGTAGCTCCAAGGCATGACGGGTACACACTGGCGCGCGGGAAGAGCTGACTATTTTATGATCTTAATATTTAAAACAATTATTCTGCTGTTTATTGTTCGTAATAATTTTATTTAGTGGTTTGCGAATGAAACGATTTAATTATTAAATGCGTTTTTATTAATGAAGGGTTACTTTAAAAATTATAAATTCCTTGTAATTTTTGGGATGTTACAAAAGGGAAAGATGGCTTCACCGGAGCGTCTTCCGGCCTCGAAGATATTGAACCTGTGCCAGACTGGTAACCTCCCCCGCCTGGTATTCATCCCTTACCTCAAGCTGGACATCACCCCCTCGTTTTTCAAAGTATTGCTGGCAGTTGACCCTTTGGAGTCTGAATTAGAGGATGTGGTTAGTATTGAAGTTTAACTATAGTCATATAATCAAATATATTTATATTACATGTCTAACCATCTATTTTTTGTGTATAGCACATGGATTGTTGGGTCGCCATGCTCCAACGTTCCCGTCAACCAGACACGAGGTGGACCGTCATGCACACTACTTTCTTTCCGTTCATGGTCCTTCAACATCAAGGTCCCGCCTCCGTGGCTAACTCATGCAATGGCATGGAAGGGGTGAATTGGCGGTTTCTCGATACTGTATGTAAATCGTTTTAGGGGCTGTTTACCAAAATTTTCATTAAGTCCTGTATGGATAAATGTGTCTGTCTGGTTAAATTTTTCTGTCTGGATAAATTGTTGTTGTTGTTTACTTTTTTATCTGAATCAACAGTCTGAATATCATAAATGACCAATTTACCCCTTTGTATGAATTATAAGCCGTTTTATATATTCTGTTTATTTTTTAAGCCAAATTATATATCTGAAAGACAAAATTATTTAATCATCAAAATATAAATTCATAAATTCATTTGAACCAATCTTCTTACCAACCCCAATTCTCGGAGAAACATTCCCAATTCCTTCTCTGCTGATCTTCCTATCATTCTCACCCCCTTCCTTCCTAATCTTTCCATTATTAACACCATCACCCACATGATTATTGTTCTTCCCACTATTATCCTTCACAGACATTTCAACAAATGGTTTACGTGCAACAATGGGTTTTCCCTCATTTCCTCCTATAACATACCCATTATCAATCTTCAACTTATGAAGGCCACCACCACGAGATTGTTACCGATTATAGGCTGGTGGTGAAGACTGAACGCAACCCATACGTTCCGTTTTTCTTGATCAACAGCAAAAAATCAACAGCAAAAATCGAAAATAGCAGAAAAATTACCGAAAATAGCAGAAAAGCCGGAGAAGAAAGCTGTCGCTGCCGCTGCCGCCGCCGGAGAAGAAAGCTGTCGCCGGAGAAATCTTGGAGTGGGAGAGAGAGCTTGGAGGCGATAGAATGATAGAGAGATGTGGAGAAATTGGAAGGTAGGTTTTAGGAGTGTTCTTTTCTAAAGGGTAATATGGTCAATTTTTTATCTGAATGGGGACAAGAGCCATAAACTGACTGTGCGAATAAGCTGGCTGCTGTCCCATTAAGTCACAAGTAAACACTCAATTTTGTCTGCGCGAATAAGCCAGTTTCTTTATTAAGCCCAATAAGTCACAAGTAAACAGCCCCTTACTCTTATTTTAATTAAGTTGTTTGGTTGCTAACTAAGTTGTCTAATATTGTAATATTTCAGGTGTACATCCCTATCTGCATTCATCCTAAACATTGGCTGCTCGGAGTGTTTGATCTTTCGCGTATGGTGATGACCATATATGACAGCGACGCTGCCAATCTCTACACAGACGCTTTGCATGAGCGTCTTGACAGATTTAAAGCTGAGGTGCCGGAGTTCTTTAGACTGATCGTGGATGTGGACCGTCGCGAAAAGTCAGTGCACTTCCGTCACAAGTTAGCCAACAATGCACCACAACAACAAGGGATGAATGCGGATTGCAGTGTCTGGGTATGTCGTAATGCCAGCATCTTGATTTCAGACGATGTGGTAGATTTACACCCTTCCCGCACCGAAGATGAGGCCAGGGACTTTCACCTACATATGGCGGAGACCATTTATGTGCATTGTCAAACACAGCAACATTAGGTTGTTTATGTAACATTAAATAATTGTTATTTTTAGTGTTAACTTGTTTTGGTAAAGTATTGTGATTGAAGTTATAATTTTGTTTATTATTTTGTTAAAGTATTTAACTTGGAGCCTAAAAAGTGTGACAAAAACAGTAAAAACATGCAACAACACTTTACTCTCTCTTCCTATGTGGGACACATTCCCACATCCATTTGGTTTTTACTAATTTCATCCAATTACTCAACTTTGAGTATCGATATCTCATTCACACATACTCCGTTTTGGACACATTATATATCGTTTCGAAGCTATCATATAGTAGAACATAAACCTACTAAGAGTTAGTTATATATAACGCATATATATATATATATATATATATATATATATATATATATATATATATATTTAAATGTGTCCAAAGTTTAGTAAAAACCATATTTTTACTAAAATTTTCCAACACCTAGTAAGTAGGTTTATGAAACTTGCGGTAATCCTAATACAGAGATTATTGGATGAACAAGCATTTCTTGATTCACATGTGCATTAATCCTTAGACTACTTAAAGACTACTTTTCAGCCTAATGAAAGACCTTTATTCAAGAGCAGACTTCCTTTTGCAGACGAATCTTGCAGTTACTTTTTCAGTCAAATCTTACAGCCTCTTTTGCAGACGAATCTTGCAGTTACTTTTTCATTCGAATCTTACAGGCTCTTTTCAGACGAATCTTGCAGTGAACTATTCAGACGAATCATGCAGGCAACTTTTCAGACGAAATCTTTGACCATATCCACATCCCTGATGAAGAACATACATTTTCACGGCTATAAGTAGATGGCATGATGAAGTAGTAATTCACAACTTGCTATCTATCTTTTATACATTCTTTTACACCGTTTACAAACATTCTCTCGCTTTTCTTAACACTATGGCTGGAGGTTCAAGATCAAGGGGGAACAGATCGGCGAATGGGGCTGGAACTTCACGTTCGGCAGCCTACCAACCACTGAACGATGGAGCTCGCCGGAGTACCTGGAAGGTACCGAAAACAGACGAGGAGTGGAGAAACTATGGGCGAACTGCGGCCGATTATCCATTCACGGCTGAGGAGGAAGAAGACTGGGAAATGGCATGCGAGAATTACCACTTCGATAATGACGGAAAAAACCCACCAATGTATCATTGTACCCAGCCAACAGGTCTTCCACAAAGTCAACGAATTACTCCTTTAGTGCAAAAATCCATTGATGAGGCGAACGACGGTATCGAAAAGGTTAAAGGTATGTGGAACCATAACAGGGGGATTCAGCAGGGGAAAATGGAGTATCTAGCGGAGAAGAAACGAGAACTGGCCATGACTAGGGCTCACGTTCGGGAGCTGCAACGACAGATTAAGGAAGTAAAAGAGGAACTACAGGAAATCGAAGATGACTACACGGGAATGAAGGATGTCATCAAGGAAAAGGTTAACTTCATCACTGGAATCCAGGACGCATTCTAGTCATAGATTTCTTTGTTTACCTGCACTGTATCCGTTTCGGTTGGGAAGATGATTTGCAATAACTGATCTTTTAATTAATTTCCTTATTAAATAACTTAAAATGGGGAAAACATTTTCTTTAATGAATTTCTATATTAAATACATTAAAATGGAAAGGAAACAATACATTAAAAACCTCAACTACATAAAATGATAACCTAAAAACTACAGGGACCAAAAATGTAATTTTTTTGCCCAAACTTGAGGGGCCAAAAATGTAATTTCGGCTTACCGCAGGACCACCGCAGGGTACCTCCGCGGGGCAGGGGCCAAAATTGTATCGAGTCCAAAGTTTGGGGGTTACGCGGCCAATCTTGAGGGGCCAAAAGTGCACCGCGAGCATTCTTGAGGGGCCTCCGCGGGACTTTTGGCCAAACAGTCGTGACACGTGGGCGTGGGCCCGCGATCGCGGGGCCCACCGCGGAAATTTTGGGTATTTTGGTAAACTCAACGAGATTTTGGGTATTTTGGTAAGTCAAAGTCAAACTTTGGGTATTTTAATTAATTTCCCTTTACATTAATGCAAAAATGGTAAAAGACAAAAAAGAAAATTCTCATAAAATAAAAAAGAAAAGAAAAGAGAGAAAGACAAAAATTCCCTTAAGATAAGAGTGTATTTTAACTTGAGTTAATATCATGGATCAAATCAGAAGCAAAATAATTCCTAGAAGGACCAAAGTTGAAGTAAAGTGGCAACCACGGTGACTAAAACTGTAATTAGTTTAAAATAGGGACTAGAGTTGATAGTGAGTAACAACCACAATGACCAAAAATGTAATTTACTCTTTTTTAAATCATTCATTAAGGATTATTCATATAGTCAATTTTAAGTAGAGATGCTTAAGGCTTGGGCCTTTCAAACATATTTTTAGTAGAAAAAGGTCCAGGTTTATTCAGGCCTGATCAGGCCTTTCTGGGCCCAAGTTTTTAAGCTTAAAAGGGGGTTAAAGCACCAAAGGTATAAAGGGGTTTCAATTGGACTTTTTCAAACTGGGTTTAATCAGGCCATGAAATAGGTGGGCCTGCTCAGATGTAAGGCCATACCTAGGCTTAGGGGCCGTTTACCTAATCATTTATCAGGATAAATGCTTACCGGTAAAATTCAACACGATCAGCTACTTTCCGGGTAAGATTTGGTCCACCAAAATGACAATTTAGCCGGTAAGCGCTAACCGTGGTAAGAGTCGTCGCACTCACTTATCGGGTAAGATTCTTGGTCCTTGCTATATTCATCCGGTAAACTAATATGACTTGGTAAGCACTTACTCGGGTAAGTGTTTTGTAACGGCCCTTTAGACACAAGCTTCTTCGGATCAGGTTCGTGCCGACCCTAGTTAGACTTCCGTAAAACTGTCAATATTGTAATTTGAAAAAAGAAATATAAAAATTATCAGAATATATAATTGTATAAAGAGTGAATTGTGGATTTGGTCTTGTGTTTTGATGTTTTCTTTGATTATGGTCCCTATGGTATGTTTATTGTGAATTTGGTCCTTGTGGTAACAATTTGTCTTGATCATGGTCCATCTGACTAATGGTTCCGTTAACTCCGTTAAAATCAAGGACCATTTGTGTTTTTTTACCTATTTTTGTTGTTTTTCTATAAAAAAAAGTAAAAACAACTTTTGTTATACACACACAAATATAGATAACAATGTCAAAATAAATAAAACACCATATTATTGTATGATTTAATTTGTTTAATTCTTTTGAAAATTAATTATATTAAATATGATTTAATTTTATTAGTTTACTCCAATGGTTAAAAGATTTTTTTTGTTTTAAACTTTTATTGTAACTAAATTTAATTTAAACAAATCAAATCATAAAATCTTATCTTATTTTATTTAGAGCCAATAAAATAAGATGCAATTTTTTAATTTGATTTATTTAAATAAAAAAAACAATTATGTTAAACACAATTTAATTTTATTGTTTTTTTCTATTGTTACAATAACCAAACTTATTATCGAAGGAAAGATCCATACATATTGTCATTATTGTAACACAAAATTGAATAAATATTTATATAAACTTTAAACGTCAACCAAGTTGCATACCCAAATAGGCAAACATACTTAACAATGAAATTAAATTTTATATATCTAATTTTTTCTATTTAAAAATCACATCGTAAAATAATATCTTATTTTCTTTATTTTGATTCCATTATATATATTGTGGTTAAAAAAAATATTGTTTTTACTTTTTTTATAAGAAAAAGACAAGAATCGGAAAAATGCTAAAATGACCCTTGATTTAACGGAGTTAACGAAGGTGTTAGTCAGAGGAACCATGGCCAAGAGAAATTCAATACCATAAAGACCAAATCCACAGTAAACATACCATAGAAACTATAGTCAAAGAAAACATCAAAACATATGGACCAAATCCACACTTCACTCTTGTATAAATATATGAATTTTAATGCATCAAATACAAAAAACCTTGACTGCAGTTTGTAAAGTCAAGGTGTAATTACAACATATACATAAGAAAATATGTCAAGAAATGGTAATACATATTAAATGTTAGCAATTAATGAACTGGAATTGGTTACTTTTGAGCGTTTACTTTGGTGGGAGGAGTTACCAATAATTTAATATTATTTATCTTATTTTGCTATTGTTTGTTTTCCTTGGCAAAATCTAGAACTACATACACACATATGTGGAACTTGGTGGCATATTGTAGCTAATGTACGTACATGGTCCTTTTAGTCTCATATATATGATAAAGTGGACCAACTGAAGTTGGTGTAAGCATTCATATAAGATCATCAACAGCTGAATTATAAAGTTTCCATTAAGCTTTACGGAGTTGGGTCGTATGGAGAAATTATAGTTTTTCATGATGCATGTAAACAGAAAACAAAACCACAAAAGAGCATCCCAAACTGGTTCGGGTAATCTAAGAATGATACCAAAAAGAATTGTAAAACAGCGCAAATGAAAACCAAACATAAAGAGGTGAATTCTCTATGCTTCCAACTTCCAAGACACGAGTTCCATCTTACATGAAGTCCTATCTATTAGGCGTATGGTTTGTTTCAAGGAATGAAACTGAAAATGGGAGTGAATACTGTAGAACAGAAAATTAAAGATAAACAGGAAAAGGCAAGATAAGAGAAGAGAACAGAAGATGGCTGAGGCCTGCATTTGACACAGTGCCCTTAAAACTGATTCACCATGTGTTGTCTGTTTCCCAGGGTACAACGACCGGAGCCGTAGTACTGCCGGACGGAGACAAATGCCCGAGAGAAAAACCGAGTTCACACCTTCTCGCTTTTTTAGACCATCTGGAAAGTTCATATCATATGTCCCTTCGAGCAACAGCAACTATTGTAGCTTATTATATGCCCACGACACGTGTCACACAGAATGCTACCAATGAGTATGTAAACCTAAAGGGTCGCAAACAAAAGAGCATGTTTGCTTCCATGATAAAGAAACCCGTTAAAGTCATGTTTGACAGTTAAATAGTTATTCTTGAAAGATAATTATATTATATGTGTAAAATGTAATTATAATAATTACAGTGTTTTATCTGTAAATATGAATAATTATTATTTGTTTAGATAAATATAATTATTCAAATTCAGATATTTGTTCGAATTCAAATTATTTGAATTCAAATAATTACGGATAAACATAAATCTTATTTACTGACTATATAAATAGGGTGTCAGATCAGTTGTTTTGTGACTGACTAAATCCTCTGGATCTGACACACACACATATTAGTATAGGGATTCTTTTGGGCTAGCACTCGGTGGAATTCGCGTGGTCATGTGTGGATACCGTTAGAGGAAATCTTTGTTGGTTTCTAAGTGCCCTGATCGTTCAACCACAACAGATCTCGAAAGGTACCATTTTAAACACCCTATGGTGTGGTTATTTAATTAAATGCATCATTGAATCCGATTGAGTTTTATTCTTTTAGAAATGTTTTCTAAATATTTTGTATCCAAATTTTATTAAATTTTCGCTGCGTAAACGGTTACAAATTTGAATTAAAACCCAACAGTGGTATCAAAGCCACTTTGATTGCATTTATTTAAAAGAGGAATGAAACTATTATATGGCAAAAATAATTCAAAAATGTATATGTATGATATATATATACTATAAACCCATTTGGACTTATCAAAAAGGCCTAAACTTATTTAAACTCTTTTGTTAAAAAAGAAAGAAAAAACAAGTTCCTTTTTCCCTTATTTGCAAAAGAGGATCGCACGACCATAATTCAAAGAGTTTTAAAACCCTAATCGGTCTTCTTCCAAATCAAAAGCCACCTGTGTCTTTCTTCTCCTGTTTTTTTTGTTCACCGGTATAAGAGGGTTTTCATACCCTAACCTTTGTCGGCCTCTCTCTCATTATGGTAAGCGGTTATTACCACTGTCTTTTCGTGGCCGGAGACCGCATTGGTGCGGATGATATCAATCGGGGCCATGGTCTTTGGACTGTTTTAATCGTCGACCAACTCAAGTAAATCCACGGTTGTTGCCATCGACTGTTTTTCACCGTTAAAATCAATGGGTTTAAGTGTTTAACCCTGTTTTGCTTCTGCCGTTTTATGTTCGTTGTCTACTCGTATAGAAGTAATTAAGGCTTTCTTAGAATCCCACGCCGACTGTCGATAATCAATTGTCGATGGCAGTCGTCGTTGGTTCTTTGTGTATGTTTACACCGGCGAAAACGCCGTTGGATTGATACCCTATGGGGTTTGTGTATCGCCGACGGTTGATAGCTAATGCCGGCACCATCCCGTCGTTGGCGTTAGCCTTGAGCCACGTGATTGCGTTTCTGTTGTGTTCCACATCACGACCAAGGTTGGCGGTGGGCAGGTCTCCTTGCTCACTCGAATTAGATGTTTCGGTCACCGCCGCTGGCCACCGTGCCAAGCGGCAGGTTTAGTCTGGGTCACGGCTTTCTACGTTTGGCTGCTGTCAAATACCATCGTCGGTAGCAATCTGCTTGTAGTCGGCTGTCACTTTTGATCATCGTCACTACTGACCTTAGAACTGACCTTAGAGCTGGTTCAATCTTTTTGTTGTTAAGGCTACTGCCCGAGTGATGTTTCACAACAGGTACCAACCACGTTTGGTGGTACGAGATGCGTTAGGGCTTTGGTCCCAAGCCGCCGTTGTTTTGGTCCCGATTGACTTAAAATCTCGGTTTGGGTTGTTACCCTAATTGTTTTAATGTTTGGTTTTAAGCCCAAAAACTATTATTTTCTTAAAAGGTCCATTTGTAATCTATTTGGTGCACCGATCGATCACCAAGGTGGCGGTTCGGGTTTGTGGTCTTGAGGCGGTATGTTTTAGGTCGTTTCCAAAAGGGGATCGAGCTTTTAGGTTTCGGTTTTAAAACCATGTTTTGAAAATCTCTTAGCCCACATCGTTTTTGGGTTTTACCCAAAGTATCTCATGTTGGGTTTGTGTCCTATATACGGCTGGGCCGTAGGATGGACCAAGGCCCGGTTTTCAGTGGGTCTTTTTCATGGGTTTGTGGTTTGTTAACCTACGAATTAAATTAAGCCAAATAAGACCCAAATGCTCTCACGGTTTCTTAGGCTATGTTTTAAAACCTTTTTGGACGGGTTTTATACCCAAAATGTTTTTGGGATATGACATAGTAACCCACAGTTTAGGGATCGGGTCAATTTGAATTTTATTTGCCATATGAAATTTTGTTCCATTATTTGGCCTCTTTATTTATGTTAAATTACTTTTGGCCAAATTCATTTATTTTATGTTTAAAATAATGTTAGATAGTATATGGTTTGCCTCGAAAGACCCGTGGTTGATTTATTTTTGTTTGGAAAATTAAAATGTATTAAATTGCATGAAATGTAATTTTATTTTTAACTTCCTAGATAGGTTTTGTAAAACTCCAAATTTTCGGGTAAAAACAAAATTCTTTTTCTTTAATATAATGGTTGTAAATTGGAAATTTCATCTCCCACACTATTCATATTTTTTTTGGTTAAGAGCCTTGATTATGTGTGTTGATAGTGGTGTGTGCGTGCATGCATGTATATATGCATGTGTTAGCCTTCCACGTATACATGCAATCAACCTTCTTTAATTTAAGAATTGAGGGTTTGGAATTATGTCAGACCACCGCAACCACCCTCATTCCATTTACCTTCCTCCTCGTGGACTACAGCCGACCTTCACTTGCTCTCGGTACCTGGACGGCGAGAGTGCCACGGCGGAAGTGCCATGGTCACTCTCGCTATGTGTCACAATCGGCACCCCCTCACTGCAGTTTCCGATTTGGTTCTCGGTACACTTCAGGCGAGAGTGCCACGGCGAGAATGCCATGGTCACTCTCGCACCTGTCATTATCGCCGAATCCTTGCAGCCTATTCGAAAAAACTTACGGTACACTTCGGGCGAGAGTGCCCGAAGAGTATGTCGGGGGCACTCTCGCAGTGTCAATATCGCCGACTGGAGCCGGGTATTAATTAGATTGCAGCGTCAGATTTTTAGGCAGCCTCATTTCTTCCCAGTTTGGTGACCGACGTTTCTTTCTCCTTGGCCGATTTTCACACACTTCTCTCACCTCATTAATTTCTCTCCCAAATTAATGGTTAGTTGTGGTCAACAAGATTACATCTAGGGTTGTAGCTTGCTATCTACAAGTATTTAAGAAGATCTCAAGTTCAAGTGTTCTCTACTCCAACATACTAGGGTTTTCTCATTTATTAGGGTTCCTCTTTCAAAACCCTAGGTAAGTAATTTGTTAAATCTAAGGTGTATTAATGAACCCTTATGGCTATGAGGTGACTGATTTCAATTTATTGTGTCATTTAGGGTTCTTTTAGAAGATTGGGGTTTTTTCACTACAAACCCTATTTTGTAAGCATTTCTCCACCTTTAATTAAAATGTTAAGTTTCTTTGTGTCAAGATGAAGAATTTGTCATGTGATTATGTCCTTATTCGAAAGGCTAGGGTTTGTCTAGTTTAATTGGGTTTGGTTAATGCATATTTCCATACACACTTACTTTAATATTTTGTGTCAAGGTGTCTTATTTATGTACATATTCATACATATAGACATATATAATCTCTTATATAGATGTATGTATAAATATGTATATGTATATATATATAGGAGTGTGCGTAATTGTATATGTATACATAAATATGAGAATATATATATATATATACACACACGCATGATCATAAATGTTTGGAATCTTCTTGAGGTTGAGGATCACATGTTAAATATTCAATGTGTGGAAGTGGTCGATATGCCATAATTTGTATGAATCGATTTATACGTTCTCATTTCATTGGTACGTAATTTTATTGATGTCTATTTCCTTGTGCATGAGGATATAGAACTCGTACTGCATGCTCTTGTTTGTATTGGTCGTGTTGGACCGCTAGCGAGTAGGCATTAGGGGACGAGAAGGTCCTTGAGGTGTAACTCGTCTAGCTCGGATAAGCAATAGGTCCCATAAGTCCTTGAGGTGTAACTTGACGGAGTAGGTACTAGAGGCATATTAAAGAGATGGTTTGAGGTTGTGATGTCTACATGACATGGGAACTAGGACCGGGACTTGAGGTGTTATCCATAACATCACGGTGACTCCACTCACGTGTTCTTGTCACCTAGATGGTAACGGGTCTCCCCCGTTTTAGAGAATTGTCTCTTTTATTTTATGACAGGTGTGGATCACTATAACTTGTGGAAATTTGGTAATGTGGGAAATTAAGTGGAGCCGGTATCTTTACTTTTGGCGTTGTTATAATTCCCTGATATTTTTTCCTTAATTCGAATCCTATTAAACTCTTGGTTTTAACACTTGAGTGTATGTTATGGATTACAGGTTCCACCTAGCGGCGTCTAGATCGTTGTGTTGCCGTCCATGCTTAGGAGCTTGGGAAGGACGGACTTTTTGGGAATCGAGATGAGAGACTTTTTGGAGATATAGTGACACCCGGATTAATCTAGATTATCATAATTTTAGATTAATAGGTTGTTGTGTATTATGTCTCAATACTCCAACGTTTATACTTTTAGCAACTACCCAATTACATTAAGGGTTTTAGTTGGCTTATATTTTGAGGTTTACATTTACCCCCTTTTCCGGAATTTTCCCTATATTAAATGTTTAAATTTCAGGGTGTTACAGGTTTAATTGTAAAATAGAATAGAACATGTTGTATTTTCTATTTTAAAATGTAAATCAAACCCGAAGACGGAGTTTCAAGAAGTTGAGACGCAGTCCCCGGAGTCACCAAGATGGCGAGGCCAGTGGGAGCTTGAAGACGTCCTTAGACAGACCGTGGTTGTTGTGTTGACTCACAACACCACATTAGGGGCAAAACCGTATATTGTCTGTTTATTTGTGGTTGTTTATTTTGTGTTTGCTTTTATTTTATTTAATTGCTTTATTATTGTTATAATACTTGCAAACGGGTTTTTAAATAAAATAAAACACAAAATAAATTTTAAATCGATAAATAAAATATGATATTTTAAAATTGATATGTTTATCAAATTATACATATTTAATTGGACAAACTTTTAAAACATGATTTTAAAATCAAAGTGTTTTAAAAGAATTAGAATGTTTTCTAAAATTAAACTTTTACAAAATGTAAACTAAACACCACCCATTTAAGGTACTTATCGAGCTTACAGGATTTCGGTGTGGTAAGTGCCTAGAAAATCATATCGGATGATTGTAGTGTGAGACAAGGTGCCAAGATAACGAGATTTAAGTGGACAGTCGCCTAGCCATTCACTTAAATAGTCGTATTTTGGACGACTGATTCCAGTAAACCCTAAGTTAAGATTTTAGGTGGGATCATGATATCTTAGTATGGTTAGTTTACTTGGAAATATAATAGACATTGCCTAGCCATCTATGAGTATTTTCAAGGCGTTGAAGTGGGATTAAATGTGCCAAATCGAATATATGATATATTGAATAGAATCCCATGACATCTAAGAGTTATGTTGAACATAATTGGATGATGCCTACCTAAATAGCCTAATTCCATAGACAATGCTTAGCCATTTATGGAAGTAGGTGAAATACGGATCTTAGCTCAAATTAAATGAATAATTCATTTATTTGAGATCATAAGGTTACTAAAATTAAACCTTTTTGTAGATGTTTGCTAACACCTCCAACCAAACTACAAATATAAATTGTTTATCTCAATTTACGTTACGGTCAATCCTTTATAAGGATAAACTGAACGGTACGAACTTCGTCGATTGGTTTCGTTTCTTGAGGGTTGTCCTTAAGCACGAAAAGAAGTTGTATGTTCTAGAAAAACCCCTTCCAAACACTCCTGCCATAAATGCTTCAGCTGAGGAAAGAGCTGCTTATGATAAGCACCTCAATGACTCACTGGATGTTAGCTGTTTGATGCTTGCATCCATGACTCCCTAGCTTCCAAGGGAACATGAAGATATGCTTGCATGAGATATGATATCCTCTTTGAAAACCATGTTTCAATTACAGGCAAGGCAAGACAGGTTTAACACAGTCAGGCATGCCTGTATGATGACTGAGGGTTCATCTGTCAGTACCCACGTTTTGAAAATGAAAGGGTATATTGACCGATTAACCCGTCTTGGATACCCACTAGGTCAAGTATTAGGAATCGATATGGTTCTCAATTCTTTATCAAAATCATATGATCAGTTCGTTCTAAACTATAATATGAATGGTTTGAAGAAAACTCTCACAAAGCTTCACGGCATGCTTAAAACTGCTGAGAGAAATATGAAATTCAAGTTGGATTTATCCAAACCAGAACAGGTCTTGATGATCAAGCCTAAAAGTGGGATAATCAAGAAAAATAGGGGAGTTACCAAGGGTAAAACAAATGTTGGAAGTTCCAACAAGATAAAGGGCAAAGGAAAGATTCCTGAAGATGCAGTTTGCTTCAATTGCAACCAGAAGGGACACTAGAAGAGAAACTGCCTTGCCCTATTGGCAGAAATGAGGAAGAAGAAGGCTAATGAAACCGGAACTTCAGGTATGTTTACCATTGATTTGTTCACTTCTGACAAGGTATTAAGTATTGGGTATGATACTCATATTAATACTACTTTTCAGAAAGTAAGAAGTGAATAAAAGATGAAACCAGATCGGATGGAGCTAAGTTAGCTAATGTTGCTCAAAAGGACATATGATATGAACTTTTAAATGGTCTTACATTAACACTTAGCATGTGTATTGATGTACCTAGTATCACTAGGAATTTAGTTTCATTTCCTCAATTACAACGAACCATATTTATGTTTTCAATAAATAGATTTTATCTCAATAAATGTTTTATCAGATTGATAGTTGTAATTATAAATCAAAATAATGAATTAAGTGGGGCTTAATTCAGACCTATTTGTGACACTTAAACAAGAAACACATAACCAAACTCCAGACGGGCGGAGGGTTGGAATCATGTGATGATTCACACGATAAATGTGAATCTTGTTAGTCAAGATGACAAAAGGATATTTTAAAGAAAATCCCTTAGGGGTCACAAGAACTAATAGGAGTTATCCATATTGATGTATGTGAGCCTTAAAGTTCAGTCACAAGACACGGTCATCACTACTTCATAACACTCTACTAAGTCTAGTAGATATGGGTATGTTTACCAAAAGAAAGAAAAATATGAAAACTTTGATTTTTCAAAGAGTTTTAAAAGAAGTAGTGAATATACTTGGCAAAGATAAAGATGCTTCAGCCAGATTGAGGTTATGAATATAAGCCAAGAGATCATCCTAGAGATTGGGATTGTATCCCAAATGAATTCTCCCGGAACACCTCATCTTAATGGTGTGTCAAAAGGAGAAATAGAATCCTGTTGAACATGATTCACTCTATGATGAGTCTCACGAATCTTCCTAAAAGAGTTTTCTGAGGATATTTCCTAGAAACAACTACCCAATACTAAATTACATCAACCAACAAGGACCGATAAAACCTATTCTCAAAATATGAATTGGGAAGATCCCAAAGTTGTCATATATGAGAGTGTGGGGTAATAATGCTTAAGATAAGCATGAAGATTCTGGGAAGCTTGAGTAAAAGGTCTGAAATGTACATCTTTATTAAATATCCAATCGGATATCATTTATACAAGATCCAGCGAGAACAAAAGTTTTGTTGCGCATTATAATATGTTCTTAGAAAATGATTTTTTGACAAGAATCAGAATAGGGAGACACAGTAGATCTTGAAGAAATTCAAGAACCATAAAGATGGAACAATGGTTGACACTGACAAACAACAAGATGTTGAGCTTCAACAAGTTGTTAAAAATAATGAACGAGATGCAAAACAATACGAAGATGGGATTACTTATGATTACTGGTAAATGGTAAGATGCCATGAAGATTGATGTTAAAAGCCACATTCCTCAAAAGAGAATTTTTGAGTAAAGACGTATACAAGGCTTTAAAACATCAAACCTAAAATTGCAAGTTGCAAAAGTCCAGTTATGGATTAGGACAATCGTCTCGTAATTAAAATCTTGTATATACAAGAAGGTTAGTGGAAGCATAATAGTACTCTAGATCATCATAAATGACATCCTAGTGCTTGAAGGTGTAAAAACTTGACTAAGCAAGCAGTTCATGATAAAGGATCTAGAAGAGACAATTCCTTGGTGTAAAGATCTATTGTTATAGATCAAAGTGCTTAATTTGATTAAGCCAAATATACATACATTGACAAGATCTTGAAACACTTCAAGATGAAGGGTTCTAAGAAAGGAAGTTTGTCAATAGTACATGAACCGTATGAAGGGTGTTCCCATTCTTCGGTCGTTGGTTCAAACATGTACGCCATGTTTATGTACTAAAAGACTGGACATCTCGTATGCCTTAAGCATGACGAGTAGATATTAGTCAGACTCAAGTGATGCTCACTGTATAACAGTGAAGAACAATTTGAAGTATCATAGAAGAATTAAAGATATGTTCTTACTGTACAATGGTTAGGAAGAGATTCGTGTGTCTTAGGATACACGGATGCTAGTTTCAAACCAACCATGATGACTAAAATTGTAGTAAGAAATATATAATTGAGGTAATGTAAGTTGTGAGAGCTTAAAAGCATATCTACTTATAAATCCTATGTGTTAGAACAATAATAATGTTCATGGTAGTTCTATAGGCTTAAAGTTTTTCCAATTAATAATTTTAGTAAACTTTAAATTTTGGAACATTAAACAGTCATGTTCTACCATGTGATATGACATACTGGGTATAAGTATATAGATCAAACATTATTGTGTTCTTTATTAGCATGTTTAAGTATCCATAAACAAATATGATGTTCATATTGTTTAGAACCGTCCATGATCGATTATTACTAGGGGACTGGTAATAAATCAAGATGATTGTGAAGTTTGGTCATAGTCCAAGTTGGAAGTGCACTGGGTGCAACCAGAGTCACATGCGTTTGTCGGTGCACAAAGCGTTGGACAAGACCCACGGTCAGGATCACCTCATAGATCGGCGTCATAAGGTGGGTCCTGAGATAGTAAAACACTCTTTTATCTTCAGACCTGAGATGTGCATTGGGACCTAATGCACAACGAGTGTTATGCTTTGATATAGTCTAACGTTACCCTTAACCGGGTAGCCATATGGTCTATGTTGGGTATAACACGAATTGTGTAGTTAGTCGTGTACATGCAACATGGGATTTGCTCCTCTCAAAATGAGAGAGATATTTATGGGGCCCTCGATGACATAGTTTGATTTACATGCATGAACAAGTGGATTAGTTGGACTAATGACACTTGTATAATCAAATATGTTGGGATCGAGAAACATAATCTTTGAACTATGAAGCACGAGATAGATCTATGCCTTAAGTTCAAAACAAAATATCGTGAAGCAAAAGGATAATGAATGATTCTACTATGTGATTGATTGGATCAATCAAATTACTTGAAGATAAAAGTACATTTACATAGCCTTGGGGGCGGTGATGTGTTGCTAGACGCTTACCATCGTCTGTGTTACTGTGTATCGTGTGCAAGTGGGAGATTGTAGGTTATTATATGCCCACGACACGTGTCACACAGAATGCTACCAATGAGTATGTAAACCTAAAGGGTCGCACACAAAAGAACACGTTTGCTTCCATTAGAAAGAAACCCGTTAAAGTCATGTTTGACAGTTAAATAGTTATTCTTGAAAGAATAATTATATAATATGTGTAAAATGTAATTATAATAATTACAGGGTTTTATCTGTAAATATGAATAATTATTATTTGTTTAGATAAATATAATTATTCAAATTCAGATATTTGTTCGAATTCAAATTATTTGAATTCAAATAATTACGGATAAACATAAATCCTATTTACTGACTATATAAATAGGGTGTCAGATCAGTTGTTTTGTGACTGACTAAATCCTCTGGATCTGACACATACACATATTAGTATAGGGATTCTTTTGGGCTAACACTCGATGGAATTCGTGTGTTCGTGTGTGGATACTGTTAGAGGAAACCCTTATTGGTTTCTAAGTGCCCTGATCGTTCAACCACAACAGATCTCGAAAGGTACCATTCTAAACACCCTATGGTGTGGTTATTTAATTAAATGCACCATTGGATCCGATTGGGTTTTATTCTTTTAGAAATATTTTCTGAATATTTTGTAACCAAATTTTATTAAATTTTCGCTGCGTAAACGGGTACAAGTTTGCATTAAAACCCAACAGTAACCTTTAATCACCAATCTGGCCTTATATTTATCAACAGTCCCATCTGCCTTCATTTTCCTTTTGAAAACCCATCTATAACCTAGTGGTTTGCATCCGGCAGGAAGGTCCACTAGTTCCCACGTATGATTTAGTAAGATGGAATCCATTTCGCACTTGATGGCTTCCTTCCACTAAGGTCCTTCAGAAGAAGTGATTGCTTCTCGAAAGGTTTGAGGTTCTCTTTCAACCATATATGTATAGAAATCAGGACCAAAAGATTTCTCAACTCTTGCCCTCTTACTTCGTCTAGGCTCTGTCACTTCTTCTTCTTCCTCCTCAATACGTTCCTCATTCTCTTCTTGAGGTACCACTCTTGAGGTACTTGTATCATTTTTATCGAGACACGGAAACACATGTTCAAAGAACGATGCATTTCTAGATTCCATTATTGTGTTTTTGTGAATATCAGGGATTCTTGACTCATGCACAAGAAATCGATAGGCGCTATTGTTTTGTGCATACCCAATAAAGATGCAATCAACAGTTTTTGGACCTATCTATACAACCTTGGGTGGAGGTACTACAACCTTTGCAAGACACCCCCACATCGCAAATATTTATACGATGGTTTTCTTTCCATCCATAAATAATTTGGAGTTTTATCTTGTTTCTTTCGAGGAACCTTGTTCAAGATGTAGTTGGCTGATAAAACAGCCTCCCCCCACATGTACGGCGGAAACCCAGAACTTATCAACATGGCATTCATCATTTCTTTGAGGGTCCGGTTTTTCCTTTCGGCAATACCATTTTGTTGTGGAGAATAAGGTGCAGTGAACTCATGTCGAATGCCATTATTCTCACAAAACTCGGCTAATGGTGATACATACTCATCTCCTCGATCACTTCTTAGCACTTTAATCTTTTTGTTATGTTGATTTTCGACTTTATTTTTGTACAATACGTACTTTTCTAATGCTTCATCTTTACTTTTAAGTAAATAGACATAACAATATTTAGAACTATCATCCACGAAGCTGATAAAAAATTTATTCCCACCTCTTGATGGAATTTACTTCATATCGCACACATCCGTATGAATCATGTCAAGGGGGTTAGTTGACCTTTCTATTGATTGAAATGATGACCTCGTTAGTTTCGCCTCAACGCATGTGTTACATTTATATTTAGAGTCAATGTGAAACTTAGTGATGACGTCTAAATTAATTAGACGACGAAGGGTGTCAAAGTTTATGTGACCTAGTCTACCATGCCACATATATGAAGACTCAAGCAAGTAAGCAGAAGATTTCTTTATTTCATTAACTAGAGGCTTAATAGCCATTACATTCATTTTGAACATTTCGTCCAAAGCATACCCCTTCCCCACAAACATCCCCATCTTTGTTAACACAAACTTATCTGACTCAAAAACTAGACGAAACTCATGTTTATTCAACAACCATCCGGACACAAGATTCTTACGAATATCAGGAACATAAAGCACATCTTTCAAGGTGAGTTCTTTCCCCGAGGTGATCTTGAGCACGACTCTTCCGCCTCCCTTTATCTCCGCAGTGGCAGAATTCCCCATGAACAATTTCCCCCCCTCTTCAGCAGTCTTAAACTCATGGAACATCCCTTTTTCCGAGCAAACATGTCGTGTTGCACCCGTGTCTATCCACCATTCCCTTGGGTTTGAACCCACAAGGTTCACTTTAGAGATCATAGGCGTAAGATCAAGATAAGACACATCTCGGGCTATGTCATCCACACAATTTGCTTGTTTAGCCTTCTCTCGTTTTGGCAACCTACAATTGACAGCTCGATGACCAGGTTTGTCACAATTGCAACAGTTACCTTGGAACCTTTTGTTTGATGATTCCACCCTTGGGTCCCAGATTGAACCCTCTACCTTTCTTTGAATCTCTCCCTTTCACAAACTTAGTTTTGTTTGCCTTTGATGTCTGACCATGCTCTAGAACATTGGCCTTTGCAGAATTAGAGCCAAAACCTTTCTTTTGTGCAATTTTATTATCTTCTTCAATTCGAAGTCTTACAACGAGATCTTCAACACTCATCTCTTTTCTCTTGTGCTTGAGATAGTTTTTGAAATCCACCCATGCCGGAGGAAGTTTTTCAATTATTGCGGCAACTTAGAAAGGTTCACTTACAACCATCCTTTCGGCATGGATATCATTCAACATGACTTGGAGTTCTTGGACCTGACTCATAACAATCTTTGAATCAGTTATTTTGAAGTCAAGGAAACGGGCAACGATAAATTTCTTGGATCCCGCATCCTCGGTTTTGTATTTTTTTTCGAGAGATTCCCACAATTCTTTTGACGTGTTAGATGCACTATAAACATTATAGAGTGCATCGACCAAGTCGTTAAGGACATAGCTCCGACATAAAAAGTCGGACTGTTTCCACACTTCGACAACGCTAATCACATGAATATCAGTTTGCCCTTAGGGAACTTGAGGAACATCCTCGCTTAGGTAACGTGCCAAGTTCAACGTGGTTAAGTAAAAGAACATTTTTTGTTGTCATTTTTTGCATTCAATTTGACAAATTTACCCCAAAAAAGACCTTTGTGACATTTTCTCTTCATCGACTTTTACATTTCTCCACCGGTTATTTATTTCTCGAGCTTTTTGCAAAAATAGCGATGCTTAGAAAAAGTTTGGTAGAAATATGGGTGTTTTAAAAGTGTTTGTAGAAATATGGGTGTTTTGAAGAGGGCCCATTATTTTTAATTCTGATTTTATATATTTTCATTTTAAACCCTATATATTTACAGATTTAACCCTCTCACTTACATTACTTTTTATATATCTCTATTATTTTAAATAATTTATTTTTAACCCTTATTATATATTATATATGAATTGATTTAGCAAATTATATCATTAATACCTTCAAATTAATATCAATATTTAATATATTACAATTTTAGGAAAATACAATACGAACTAAACGGTAAATTAGAATACGAATCACTACAACAAAAATGGGTTTATAGGACCTTCATTAGTGTCCTAATAGGGTACTTAATAGGACTTTAAGTTTATAGGACCAAAAGTTTGTGTGTCTCATCTAAAGGCGTTGTATTAGGTTAGTAGGATGAATTTGAGTGTCCTAATAAGTTCTATGATAATGATACACATTCCATAGTCGTATAAAATGGATTAAGTAACACTAAAAAGTGTCCTAATAGACTACAATATATGACACTTTATGTTGTCTTAAAATGTTTACATTTAAAAACAAATATCGGCGTCCCAAAAAATGGTTTTATAGGACGAAATTTGATGTCGTTAAAACATTTATATAGTACCAAAATATGTGTCTTAATAGGTTATATACTTATAAAACAAATTATAGAGTCCTATAAAATGAATTAAGTAACACTAAAAAGTGTCCTAATAGACTATAATGAGTAACACTAAAAGCGTCCTAAAAGACTATAATATGGGACGCTTCATTCAATTATAGAATTCTCCTGTATTTTACATTTAAAAACATATGTGAAAGTTTGACGAATTGATTTGATACAACAAAATTCAATGTTGTACAAGTACTTATTGAGTATCAACTACCACAAAGTCGTATCATGACAAAACTAAGTACCAAATACAAAAATTCTTATTGTCCCTTACGAAAGAGAGATATCAATCTTCATCATGCACCACCTACAATTAAAGAACACATAAACGAGCTTAAAGTTATATGATAAAAAATTATATACTTACTAAAGCTCACAAGTTTTAAAAGATTAACATACCAAAGTGAAAGGACATGGCCATGCGATGGTTGCTCCAATAGCATCTTCAATTGTAATAAACAATCCATATGGTCTGACCAAACCTTCGTTTTTTAATAGCTACCGGCATATGTACTTCACACCAGTTTGGACCAATCTCCTCCCCACCAACCAATTCATTTGGATCTAAGCTCCTAACCCGCCCTCTTGCCACAATCTCCATCGAATTTATAATACTCATGAGATGAACAACATCCCAAACAATGGCATCAGAAATTTGATGAGGTTATCTTGTCCAACGGTTTTATGATAAACCAAGCGGACAAGTGTGTGTATAGCAAATTTGACACATCCGGTAACGGTGTAATCATTTGATTATATGTTGACGACATGTTGATCTTTGGCACCGACCAAAATCAAGTTGGGAAAACCAAAGAGTTTTTGTCGTTGAGTTTCTCCATGAAAGATATGGGAGAGGCGGAGGTGATCCTTGGTATAAGGATCAAGCGTGAGAACAAAGGGATTGCAATTACGCAATCTCATTACATTGAGAAAGTATTAAAGAAATTTAATTGCTTTGATTGTTCTCCGGTGAGTACTCCATGGGATCCGAGTGTGAAGCTTATGCCCAACTCGGGTGAAGCGGTGTCACAACTCGAGTACTCAAAGGCTATTGGATGCTTGATGTATGCCATGACAAGCACTAGGCCGGATATCGCTTTTGCCATAGGAAAGTTGAGTAGGTATACTAGTAATCCTAGTATTCATCATTGGCAAGCGATAAGACGAGTATTCAAATACTTAAAGAAAACCATTGACTATGGTTTGTCATATGTCGGATTTCCTTCGATTTTGGAGGGATATTCAGATGCAAGTTGGATTGCCAATTTAGAAGATCACTCTTCTATGAGTGGTTGGGTATACTTGCTTGGGGGGGTATCTCATGGGCTTCCAAGAAGCAAACTTGCATCACGAGTTCGACTATGGAGTCGGAATTTGTGGCATTAGCCGCTGCCGGTAAAGAGGCGGAATGGCTAAGGAATTTGGTCCATGAAATTCCATTATGGCTGAAACCAATATCACCCATTTCTATCCGTTGTGATAGTGAGGCTACTTTGGCTAAAGCTTATAGTCAAGTGTATAATGGCAAGTCTAGACACTTAGGTGTTAGACATAACATGATTCGTGAGCTAATCACGAATGGGGTGATTTCGGTTGAATTTGTTCGGTCGCAACAAAATCTAGCGGACCACTTGACGAAGGGGTTAGCTAGGGACTTGGTTCACAAGTCGGTGATAGGGATGGGATTAAAGTCCATCTAAATCTCTAACGGTGAGATACCCAATTCCTTTCTAATACAACGTTAGAAGTTGAATTCAATGGGAAAGCTCACTCTAAGAGATTGGAGCACAAGATGATCATCCCAAGGTGTGTGCTCGGTACTGCAAGTGAAGGAGGTAATTGTTCTTTTGTAAAAATGCATGTGCAGGTGCATGAAGAAAAGAATTACCTATATGAGTGTGAAGTGTGGCCGCTTCAAGAAGCTTGGACTTGGCTTTGATACACTCACGAATGGATAAGGACACATGGCCTGTATAGTGTCAAGTTTATACTTTAGAGAATCATTTAAATTCATGTGTATGTTATTTTCTGGTACTCAAATGGGTTGACGGGTTCAATCCTTAGGACACCCGGATTCTCGAGTATTTGAAATGTGTAATGTACTAAGATGGAAATTCAATCTTTTAGATATTTTCATTTATGCATGAGTTTGTTTACCTTTAAAAAACGTTGTGGCTTATCTTGAAGCCTACGGCTTGAGGCTCATATCATTTATAACTTTAGTAATCAATTGTTTATTACATGGCATTCAACCACATTTAAAAATATGTATTGAAATCTATGGAATTATATATGACTAATGTCAATTTTTTGTTTTTAACACTTCTACTTAAATATTTTCTAATTGAAAATCAGAAATGTTTTTAAGGAAATTATGTTTCAAAATTAATGCAAATGAAAATTAATGTTATTTAATTGAAATCATGAATGTTTTTTAAGAAAATTACGTTTCAAAATTAATGCAAAAGAAAATTAATGTTTTTAAGACTATAAGACTTTATGCATAAATATGCTGTACTCTATGCTAAAAATTTGTTCTTAAGATTTTAAGACTTTAAGCCTAAATGTTTTATAAGATAGTATAGATTAAAAAAAATTAGTATAAAGAATGATAACATATATTTAAAAAATTTAGTAAATTTAAAATAATTAATTGACTAACCAACTGCTGTATCTTCTGGAATAATCTTTGATATCACGGTTTGATATTTGACAAATGAAAAATCAAATAGAGAACCATTAAAATCCAAGCAGCTGGTAACTGAAATTTCCTTAAAAAACATATTAGAATGCAAGTCCTTACAAACCTTTAAGGCTATTTACACCCGTTTTGACAAAATCTTTTGGTGTCATGCGATCACTTAGTTTATGAAATACACTAATAATATTAACAATTTTGTGGGTTTTGGTATGAGGCCAAAAGTGTAAAGACCCAACCAAAAATATCATGCAAAACGACAAATTCATAACATCCCAAAATCACGGTCTCAAAATTTCATTACAAATACTAAAAAGGTTTGCAGAAACAACCTACACAACTGAGAAAAACTAAATGCTAGAGTGTTCCTACACTTCTTGACTCTTCACGCTAAGCTCAGCCTATTTTCCCGAGCTCCTGGAAACCTGCTTACCTGAAAAGGTTTTAATTTTGAAAATGCGAGGGTTAGACCATGAGGTCTAGTGAGTCACTCCTAACAGTTATCAAGCATTTAAAACAGTTTATCTTTTCAGCATAAAACGCTCATACTCAACACGTCAAAATCATATACGGACTAAAGTCCGCCTCCTCGTAATCTGACACCCTGAAGCCACCCGAAGGTGACAACGAGTCAGCCTCATGCTGCCTTGCGGAGCCTCGCTCCTGGCATATAGGGACCTCCCTTCCCGCACGAGAGCTGGCGGAACTACTCTCCCGTCTTTGCCAGTTTACGTCTCCTTGATGTATGCATACATTCTACATAAAACTTTAAACAACTTTCATGCAATTAAAGCATAATAATAAAGCATGACAATTCTCAACATTCATAACACATTTTGAAAACACTTTAAAAGTCACACATTTTAGTTTAGAAAACTCACCTGATGCTCTTACTTCTCGTTTCTAACCGGTTCCCAACTTCCAAACGACTTTCCTGAATAAAAGGACATAATACAAACTACTCAGCAAAAGTATCCGGATAATAACAACTCTCCGGACAACCCTGATTTTCCGGACGCCCAAAGAATCCGGACACTCACACTAATCCGGACGACAACTAATCCGGACAACACCCCTTTTCCGGATAACTTCTATTCTCCGGACGATACCCCTTTCCGGGTACCGAACTTACCAGATACAAGACTTTACCGGACATTTCTACTTACCGGACACCACAATGTCCGGACACCTCTGCTTTCCGGATAACACCACTTTCCGGATAACACCACTTTCCGGATAACTCTACATTCCGGACACTTAACCTTTTCGGACACTATACCCGGTAACCTGCGACAAGAAGCTACCCGGACAACTTTCGGACACCTGCTTCGCAAGAAGGTTTCCGGACGAGGCGCTGTTCGAGTTTAATGCTCGAAATCATGCCAAACACCCATTAAACAGTAAGATAATGCGACAATTAACTACATACAAGCCCAAAATGAAATCCCACAAAGTTTTACTGCCTAAACACAACCCAAAGATGCTTAAATCTCCCTTAATGGTCTTAAACAACTTTTTGCAAGAAAACTCTCAAAACCACAAATCACCAGACGAATCTTAGCTGAGGTTATGGATTAAGGATTACCTGATTGATTGTTGTAGAGAACAAACTCCAAAAATCCAATCCTCCTTCTGATTCTACCACTTGATGATTCTTCTCTTCTTGCACAAAAAGCCTCAAACTCAAATGCCTCATTTTCTCTCTAAATTATCAGCCGACACACACCAAATCAGGGAAATGAAAAGATACCTAGGGTTTTGTGCCCTTTTATACTCCCTCTCACAATTACCAAAAAGGCCCCTCAACTTCTACTTTCATTTACAACTCCCCACTAACCACAAAACACTTCGAAAAAGGGTCTGGGTCGTTACAACTCTCCCCCCTCAAAAGAATTCCGTCCCCGGAATTCCATTTTCGAAAAGGAGAGGGTACCTAGACTTCGTATCGGATTCTACCTCCCACGCTGCCTCTCGCCCCCTTATGATACCTACACTGAACTTTTACTGGCCGAATTTCTCTATTGGTTCTTTTTCGTACGACAGTCTCTCATCGATGCTAACATTTTCAAATGGAATGGCTACATCGGTTTCAGCCAAACATCTCTTCAGATTTGACACAAGAAAAGTTTGATGCACTCCTCTTATTTCTCCTGGCAAGTCTAACTTATATGTCGTTGCTCTAACTTACTCACTAAAGACAGAAGTCAACTTCTTATCGCCCGTAATTCTCGCAAGGTCGACATTACTACAGCTTCCCTTATCTGTTCCTCATAACAGAGGCGCACATCACACCACGAATTCCCCCAAAATTTCATCTAGTACCTCAAGATCGCGCACTATCTATTCAACTTTCATAACTCCGACGGATCCACAGACGTAGTCCACTTTACCTATCTCTCAATTCTCGAGGTTCCCCAGTCTTATGTTCTCAATTCAACCATTCAGTTCTACTTGGTTGCCCCAAATCGTTCAGATGGAAAACATAACCGCACTTCATACATGAAACCGCCCTCGGCGAGTCATCACTTGCTAAAACGTGCCATCTTGCACTATTTACTTGTACCCCCTTCGATCACTATACTCGCTTAAAACTACCTGATAAAACCAAGGTCAACCGCGCCTCCGTCCCCGCATCGGGACTCACAGTTTTAAACACGTCTAATTAAGGTCTCTTATACAATTACACTCCCTTAAGAAAAAGGACTTGGCAGAAATTCCCGCCACAACAACGAGAATCTTCTACCAAGAAAACTCGCTCACTGACAACTCGGCACCAGGCCAACCTTGTACATCCCGACAAGCTCGCACCCATGAGCCTCTCCTTGGTATACCTAAAATTTCTAGATTACTTTTTCCAACCGACATACGTCTAAGCAGATCATAACCCCTTCCCGAATCACATTGGTTACAACACGTCAACTAATTCGTACGTTCTCACAACTTCATCATTTCACACTTAACGTGTCTAATAGTAGGAAACCTCTATACTTCCTCATTTGAGTACTCACCTATCCGAATTGAACTTATCCTGAAGGCTCATCAATTTCTCACTGCTTGCCACGTGCGTCCATCCATATAACATAACTTCGGTTACTCCTACTCATCTAAGAGGAGTAACCACGATCACACCCTACAGTTCTCAATAGCTTACACTGAACGATCAGTTCGCTCGAACGTCTCTCACAAAGCCACTAACTTAACTCATTCAGTCGTCTTACCCACTTCTTTCCTGCACAAAAAACATACATAATTTCCTCCCTCAACACTCTTTCCAAAAGTTCGCACACTTACCAAGGACAGCCTACACAACACTACACCCATCGGCATTACTGTCAAGTTTACTACTTCCGATTTACTTACTTAATCCGACATACTGTCTTCACCTCCCCACCTTAGCGTGGAGCATTATCCACTATCATTTCTCGTCCCCCTCATCCGACAATTCCCAAGCTGCAAAAGCTTTCTCATCACTATACGTAACCAAACGGTTGCACTAACATTCTAACTTTAGGCTTCCGACCGAATCACCTCGAACTGACACCAGAGTTCGACGTCACTATACATTCTTTAAACTCCCACTTTACTTTCTCAGAAAATTCGTTCACACATAAGCAACAGCTCACATTCTTTAAGGTTTTCACATCTATTCCACCACATTTTGACTAATACATCCATCATCTTCTTTAAACTTCCAATGATTCCAAAATATACTTACTTAGCGACTCTTACAACTAAAAACACTTGGTTTCTCCTTTGGGTAACTACCCACCACCACTACGTGATGCTATCCCGAACATAATCATATCACGACGTCAACTCACACCCTACGTGTAACATCCCTTATCCCATATACATGACGTATTACACAATATAACACAATTAATCATAAGAAACAAACTTCACTTTACATGTACGGTCCGGTAGTCTTTTACAAATAGAAAGAAAACATTTGAAATACAATCCTTGTGCTATTTGCATCCATAACACTTAACATTCCATTACAACTACTAAATAAGTCAAAAGCTTCGTCTTAGTCTTCCTTACTAGCCATCCATCTCATACTCTACTTACTTGCCCTTACTTGATCCGCCTCCTGGAATACATATTTTTAAAACAAAATGAGGGTTAGACCTGTTGGTCTAAGTGAGAAACCCCTGTTAGTTTAAAAACCATTTATATAAACTTCATTCATATAAATCACGCCACATAATTACATATATCCAATTAAGCTCACACCTCGTGCACCTTTCCTTCTCATTTCCTCCTGGCCATATTAGTGGTAGCAAGCCAACTAATAATATACAACGCTGTACAACATCTACAGCCAAACAACGCTATACAAGTTCTATAGCCAATCACACCGGTCTTAAACTCGGCCAACGTATTATAACACGTTTATAATACACCTGTAAATACAATATCTCACTATATTGTAATTCGCATATACCATACATATACACATAATCACTAATTATCACCTTCTCAAACCATACGTATGTATTCCAGTTGAAATTACTTTTAAAGTAAAACTCACCTCGTTGCTTTATCCAAAACCTCCGGATCCTTTATCTGTCAATTCGATCTTTCTCCCAAAGTTCACAAAATCTGTAATCAATTAATTACGGAACATTTAACAGTAGAGAATACTAAATGAATCTAAATAGTCTAAAAAATCCCATTTTGCTATCTCGGCCAACACTCTCTCGCAACTCTCTCTCTCCTCGCAACACTCTCTCTCGCCACCTTCTCTCTCTCTTCCTCGCAACACACTCTCTCTCGCCACCTTCTCTCTCTCTTCCTCGCAATCTCTCTCTCTCTCTCTCTCGCTACTATGAACTGCGAGCCATAGTTCTCCTCGCAACATCTCTCTCCTCGCAAGCATGGCTTGCGAGCCCTAACTCCCTCGCAGCTAAAGGCTGCGAGCCACACATCCCTCGCAGCTAAAGGCTGCGAGCCAAAAATCCCATCGCAACCAAGGCTTGCGATTCTTATGAACATTCATAAACCTCTCAATTCACTGAGTTCATCTTTTACCCAGATTTGCAGATATGTTTCATACTACCATAGAACACTATCCCAAACCCAAAATACACATATCTTATCAAAACACCAAAACCCACCTACATACCTATTTATCAACTTATAAATATAAAAGGGATAGGTTAAAAATGATTGTTACCTTTACTTCCTTGAACTGCTCCTTAATAATCCAGCTGAAACTCCACAGCTTCCTTCTTCTTCTTCTTCTTAAATTTCCTCTCAACCCTCTCTTCTCTCTTGTCTCTCCTTTCTCTCTGTCGTGAACCAATAACACACACACACACTTTGTTTTCCTTTTTTTTTTTGCCAAGTCTCTAAAATGAGACACCTCATCTCAATAAAAATAAAAAGAGGCGGTGGATGAAGATAAATATCTTCATAGTTACCAAACAAACCCCATACTTTCATCAAATGGCAAAACACACCCTTAAACTTCCAATTTAAAATTAAAACTTACCCTTTAATTTCTAACTCCATAATACTAACCCCAAACTTTCTTTAAAACCAAAAATAATAAAATTAAATAACTCACTAAAATTCTCGGTTATTACAACATCTCCCCCTTAAAAGAATTCCGTCCCGGAATTCGGTTAAACGAAACGGTATGGATACTTAGCTTTTATTTCTACAACGAAATAAATCAAAACCACATATTCCGTTATCAAAAAAATAAAATCACCCCTCCAATTTCTTTTCCTCTTAGAATCAAAATTACTAACTCTTTGACGAACAAATATGCTATTCTCATTACCACTCGAACATCAATAAATTCAATTCATATGAAAATTACTACCTCATTAAAACAACGGTATCCACCAACTCATTAACGCTAACCACTTAATTTGAAATTTACTTACGTCGTCCGCAATATACTCAATTAATCCATCCCACAAAGTCAATCCATATCTTAAAATAATCAAAATTGAAATTTTCTGCCGAATCACCCAACAAACAAAACCCACGAAGGTTTAACATAACTTATACTCTTATGAAACTAATCCAATTAACACGACATTTTATGCTTATTCAGAACATTTATCATGCTAATACTACTTTTAACTCCATCGGTTTCTCACGACAATCGTCGTATTCTACACTCTCAACAATACTAACTCAAAAACGTACTCATATACTTTCAGTATAGAACTTGCTTAGCAGTTACACCTATTTCTTATATTCTTTCATGAAATTAAATATACTCAACATGAAACACTTTCTAACACGGAAAATTTCTTAATTTATCAAACCCGAAAACTTCATCCTACCATTTCCCATGATAGCATAGCATAATCACTATAATCACACAACCATACTTAATTGTACTTTACACCAAATCATTCCTCAAATTAAAATAAAGTCTAAATAGCCACTTAATTTCTCGAATATCAGCAAGACACAATCTCACACATAATTATCTCAATAACCTCACCACCATAACTCATACCGACTTCCATCCAAGAATATCAACACCAATTTATTTCTTAATAAAATAACAAACTCGCTATCACACCAAATCCTTACATCTCCCACTTTGCATAAAAATACTAACACAAACCTTTAGACATTTGTTTCACTTAAACCACTCCACAATTGAAATTTATCAACACCGGTCTCACATTACCCAACTAATATAATTACCAAATCACCACATAATAATTTCACTACGAAACTAAACCGAAAAGAATTCATCACAACTCCGTTAAAGTTTCATGGCACTCATCATATAACTCATTAACGGCTTAACATACAAAGTCCAGCTCAAGTTTAAAACAACTCTTTAACTTAAACAACTCCATAAGGAAGGTTCATCAACATTAATCTCACCTTACTTAACCGTACAAATTTCCAACCATTCTCATAATAAGTCTACTACAAATTACACCACAAAGTTCATCCCACGATCATAAAATCTTTGTTGAACATTGTTTTCTTCCTGTTTAATCATAACACTTAATATAAATCCCTTTTACAACTTAAATCCTCCAATCCAAGGAAAGTACTAGATAAACATTCAACTCACTGAACCATTTTTCTATATCAAGAAAATTCTCAAGCATCAATTTTCTTATACTTTAATATCATAATATTCACATTATCTCTCAGGTTAAGTCTAGGTTATCAGCAACCTAGTTTCTCAACTTGCGACCTAATATCGCTAACGTTTCCCCCACATCAATCCACATTTGATCCAATCCGGTGTTTTCTAACGCCTTACTTGCTTCGGCTAAGCCCTTCCGCAGAATCAACATAGGAAAGGCCGAATGAACTCTCACTAGGCGTAACCCTTCAATACCAAGGCGCATACCAATAATTTAGTACCCTTCTAACTACAACAACTCATACTCCCAGAAGAAAACCCCCGATAAAAACAAGGTATAATATCCCAGATCAATCATACCAATATCATTCACACATCTAGACTCCGGGTTCACCTCATCCCACTACCCTTGCTACGACGGAATCTCTACTAGTCACGACGAGTCGCCTCGCGAATGCACAGACGCATACAGTGTGAAATCAGATAGACATTCGAAATAAGGATTCTATCCCATAACAGTTAGACTCAAACAAGAGCTACGCCATAGAACTAAATCAAACATTCTAAGGCTATTTAGTTTCCACAGCACCACTTGTAAAACATTCACTTAACAACCTATCAGGACTAGCATAAATTCCCACTAGCAAGTAATAGTCATACTGCAAGTGATAAGCACCAGGCAATCTAGCCTACATACTCTTATGTTCTAGAAAGCAATCAATTACACCAAGTACTCTACTCTTTTCCTTGACATCGGCTGACTGTACACACCACGCCTTCGATCACAGTTTCTAAAATGTCCCAACAATCCAACACTCCAAAAATGACGACACTCTTCTCCCCAAAAGATTACAAAGTCAACTTGGAGTATCACCTTAATCCGCAGTCGAACTTTCCTCCATAGGTCATTCCCAACTCTACCGTCACTTCTCTAATCCAAAATATATCTAATACAGACAACACTTTCTTGCATTAAATACACCGACCACGATCCTTAGGTTACAATTGATTTCCACACTTGCCACAACATCGCTCTCGTACTGCTACCACGTCCTATCTCATGATCTTCCACTCCGATCATTACATTTGACTATTTTCTTCCACTCTCTTCTCAACATAAAACACGTTTCCCCAAGGATAGCTCACTAGGAGGTGCTTACTCTAGGCCGATCCTATGAGCTAACTTTCTTTCACCTCTAAACCAATAGCACCCACCCAATTTCAACGATTACCGTTTTTAACCAACAATTTCCCACACCTCATACCAAGAACTTAACTGAGTTAATCCGAAATCACACCCATTGCTCGAAACAACCACACACTTTTCCATTTTTCAAATATCGTTAACTTATTCTTTCAAAACAATAATAAACAAATTGGGTTCACACTATTCACCCATCCCCAAAAATATAACAACCATAAAAACATCTTATTACCAGAATCAGTACATCTTTATTTCTCCTCGTGCCTCGATTAGCACAAAATATATCATCGCGCCTCTTTCAGCAGAAAATTTATCATCGTGCCTCTTTCAGCACAAAATTTATCATCGTGCCTCTTTCAGCACAAAATTTATATATATATATATATATATATATATATATATATATATATATATATATATATATATATATATATATATATTACGGATCATTTAACACAATTCGAAATTTTATTCATAACATAAACTTTAACATTTTGAGGCACAACATAGTGTTTGAAATACTGAATTATACACAACGCCACATTCTACACTTTCGCAATATCTTTCCAAAATTCTAACATGCACCTTCAAATTGAAAATTGTTAACAATTGCAACCGTTATATCATTCATTCCAAATTAAACTATCAACCACTTTCGTTCTCATACAACAAACTTTACTACCATCTTGATAAATCTTTCAAGCCCAAACACATGTAAAAACGAGTTATCACCTTGATCACTAATAGCTTTTCCTTACTAATCATTCCCAAAAACACTCTTCACTTTCTCTAGTTTCAATTATCTTTGCTCTCTAACTTAAATTTTGTCCCAAGCAATAACATAAAGAATAAACATACCAATTTCGATATCATCCATAATAAAATTTGTTAACAAACGAAAACTTTAAACCAATCACCCGACAATCTCTTCTTTTATCAACTTACTTATTTCAGTACATACCGAATTACCGAGGATCACTTATCATTACTTAATCGAAAGTTTTAACAAAAACAAGTTCCAACACCATCCTATACTTACTACTACCTCAAATTCCGACAAAATTATCAAAAATAACTTAATAGGCTCTCCCCTCCTATCTATATTACCCACACCAATATCCAATTCTTTTCTTAATGCAAATAAGCAACAAAAGATTGAAAACACAATTAATCGGTTTGCACCGAATTCAAATAGCACTTCAGCACGTGTAGAGTTTATATAAATATACCTGTCTTCGTCTCTATCCATATGTCGAGACCGACTTGCCACTCTGTAGATTTCAACAAGGTTAATATACGCATAAGCACATACCCCATATAACAAGGTATTCCGGTTCAAACATGTACTTGTAAGTTCACAATTACACCGGCCAAATGTAATTTGAAAGTACCTTACATGATGTTCCTTCTTCCTTTTTATACTTAACATCCCAAGGTTCTATAATAATAGGGACATCCTACTTCACATGCAGTTTAAGTCTAGGTACAGATACAAATACCTAAATCCCTTAAACTAAGGCTCTGATACCATTTGTAACATCCCTTATCCCATATACATGACGTATTACACAATATAACACAATTAATCATAAGAAACAAACTTCACTTTACATGTACGGTCCGGTAGTCTTTTACAAATAGAAAGAAAACATTTGAAATACAATCCTTGTGCTATTTGCATCCATAACACTTAACATTCCATTACAACTACTAAATAAGTCAAAAGCTTCGTCTTAGTCTTCCTTACTAGCCATCCATCTCATACTCTACTTACTTGCCCTTACTTGATCCGCCTCCTGGAATACATATTTTTAAAACAAAATGAGGGTTAGACCTGTTGGTCTAAGTGAGAAACCCCTGTTAGTTTAAAAACCATTTATATAAACTTCATTCATATAAATCACGCCACATAATTACATATATCCAATTAAGCTCACACCTCGTGCACCTTTCCTTCTCATTTCCTCCTGGCCATATTAGTGGTAGCAAGCCAACTAATAATATACAACGCTGTACAACATCTACAGCCAAACAACGCTATACAAGTTCTATAGCCAATCACACCGGTCTTAAACTCGGCCAACGTATTATAACACGTTTATAATACACCTGTAAATACAATATCTCACTATATTGTAATTCGCATATACCATACATATACACATAATCACTAATTATCACCTTCTCAAACCATACGTATGTATTCCAGTTGAAATTACTTTTAAAGTAAAACTCACCTCGTTGCTTTATCCAAAACCTCCGGATCCTTTATCTGTCAATTCGATCTTTCTCCCAAAGTTCACAAAATCTGTAATCAATTAATTACGGAACATTTAACAGTAGAGAATACTAAATGAATCTAAATAGTCTAAAAAATCCCATTTTGCTATCTCGGCCAACACTCTCTCGCAACTCTCTCTCTCCTCGCAACACTCTCTCTCGCCACCTTCTCTCTCTCTTCCTCGCAACACACTCTCTCTCGCCACCTTCTCTCTCTCTTCCTCGCAATCTCTCTCTCTCTCTCGCTACTATGAACTGCGAGCCATAGTTCTCCTCGCAACAACTCTCTCCTCGCAAGCATGGCTTGCGAGCCCTAACTCCCTCGCAGCTAAAGGCTGCGAGCCACACATCCCTCGCAGCTAAAGGCTGCGAGCCAAAAATCCCATCGCAACCAAGGCTTGCGATTCTTATGAACATTCATAAACCTCTCAATTCACTGAGTTCATCTTTTACCCAGATTTGCAGATATGTTTCATACTACCATAGAACACTATCCCAAACCCAAAATACACATATCTTATCAAAACACCAAAACCCACCTACATACCTATTTATCAACTTATAAATATAAAAGGGATAGGTTAAAAATGATTGTTACCTTTACTTCCTTGAACTGCTCCTTAATAATCCAGCTGAAACTCCACAGCTTCCTTCTTCTTCTTCTTCTTAAATTTCCTCTCAACCCTCTCTTCTCTCTTGTCTCTCCTTTCTCTCTGTCGTGAACCAATAACACACACACACTTTGTTTTCCTTTTTTTTTGCCAAGTCTCTAAAATGAGACACCTCATCTCAATAAAAATAAAAAGAGGCGGTGGATGAAGATAAATATCTTCATAGTTACCAAACAAACCCCATACTTTCATCAAATGGCAAAACACACCCTTAAACTTCCAATTTAAAATTAAAACTTACCCTTTAATTTCTAACTCCATAATACTAACCCCAAACTTTCTTTAAAACCAAAAATAATAAAATTAAATAACTCACTAAAATTCTCGGTTATTACACTACGTGCTCCAACAACCTAGTTAACAACACGAACACCCCAACCGAAACCTCCAACAGGCTTCTATCTGAAGTTTCCTCTTTCTCTAATCTCTCATCGCTATGACGCTAGCTGGCACATTCGACTTGGCAATTATTGCCACTATATAACTGTACATTACTCACTCAAAACATCGCACTGCAGACCAAGACTCTCATGGCCAATCGTACACAACTCAAGCTTATCTTCAAGACCTCATTCAAAACTAACCGAGTCTATCTTGCTACATTGCCTCTCTCCCAGCTCTAGTTGAACCACAACACACGAATTTCTGAATAACTCTAACATACTCGTTTCCTGCTAGCTCTTGCGATCCCAAACCAATATATAGACAGGGCGCACTCCCTCACAGATCGACATAATCTATACCCTCACTTCGTTTGTGCTAATTACTTCATTCTTTACGAACCATCCATCTCGTAGGTAAAACGCTTATCTAAAACAGCAGTCTTTCACTATCTTAACACCCCTACAAAGTGGTCCTTCAACTTTCAACCTTCTGATTCAAGTCTTCGGTCTCATACACCTTACTCAACTGCCGACTTTAACGTCAATAGTTGACCTGTTGATACTTCCTTAACCTATTCTTCAACAAGGGTCCCTTACTGAACCTAATCCTCCCAACATATCATAATCAAATTCACATCCCGTCGTCCTCATTTCAAACTCACTCGTGAAACGTTAGTATTACAAGATCACTTTAAAACTCTTATTCAACGTCGCGGATATTTCATCTCTACTTCACCACACTACTCATAACGAGTTGCTAATACCAATACCTTGCTGACTTCTAGTCCTTCCCCTGAACACAACCGTCCCTCGGCAACTGCATTTCCAGTCACCGCACGAGGGTACAGACCCTCATACAACCGACACTAAAGTCCACTTCTGACTCCTCCACTGCTCATCTCTCCTCTTGAACATAAGTGCCAAAACTACGAACATTCTCCCCTTATCTGTCTAACACCTATCCACTCTAAAAGTTCTTCCTTAGCTTAAAATGTAGTACTCTACGACCTAGTGAGTTTATAGCCTTCGTGCATGACAACGCGATAAATAAATCATCACACTTTTGATTATTTTAAAGAAACAACACTTGGAAACAACTTGGGTATACACGACCCCTTCAATACCCTGCACTACGATCTCGAGAATCGTTTGCATGCAACTTTCCGTAAAACTTAATCTTACTCAACCAAAATATATTGTTACGACAAAAATAAATATTGGATGAAAATCTTTTCATACGACAAAATTTTGAAAGGACATACCGACACGAAGTAAACCAGTCGGTTCTCACATTTACTTATATAACTTCAACATGTCAATACTTATCTTGGTCATAAAAGTTTTGCATTCAAACGTCTTCTTGACTTTTGCAACAATTTAACTTATAATGAAAAGAGTGGAATATTTTGTAAATCGTAGTCCTCAAGACTTCATTGTGCGAGGTAAGTGGATTTGCATTTTTATTTAAACATACGCTTGCACACGCCGACTCATATCCGATCAAATTTGATATTTACACATTTACTTTACTTATGAAAAAATCTCATATGCACATATACGATCTTACTGCATGAAACTCTACTTGAAATTGATGGCTACTCACTCAAACAAGGTCAATCGCTTTACTCACGCAACTTATCATTGACACTCTACTTTCGACCAGCGGTCGCCCCCTCGGTCTTGCAACAACTTGCTATACATACGTTCAACGGTCCACTTACTCACTATTTCATATTACTTTCATCTTGACCAATTTACCTCATATTATACTTCTACACGCTTTCAGTATTCTACAAAAATCTCTCTTCAATGATCCTGCCACTGAACAACGCGACAAAAGAGTCAGGACTCTAATCCCCTGCTCGCTCTTGGATTGACACCTTCAAGATCTCGACACTGTCCCGCCTTACTATCCGAACAGATCTATCCCACGATTCCTAGAATCGAGACTCTCCTGATCCAGAAGACTTACTCAAAAGTAATCACTCATCTTCTTCGAACCACGAAGGTCTACCTCTAGACGGCTCATAACATTCCAAACGACAATCCATCTCCACGATGTATACATACATCACATCATTCATGACTTCTCAAGAAACTTCCCCAACAAAGGTCTTAGTCTACCCCTCAGGGATCTTGCTGACATTCTAAAGTACTGGCACACGACATAAACACTAGTTTCTTACTACCACTTCGGAATAATAAGGCAGGTTAAGCACATACATGTACCTGTAAGTTCGCAATTACACTGGCCAGGTGCAATTTCAAACTTACCTTACATGACAGTCCTCAGTACCCTATCAGTCCTATCTCTATAATAGTGACCTCCTAACGCATTTTCCTGATTCTCAGTTGTGATTTCTACTCCCAAGTTTAAGTTTAGGCCCGTCCGGTCACCTAAATCCCTTAAACTATGGCTCTGATACCAACTGTAAAGACCCAACCAAAAATATCATGCAAAACGACAAATTCATAACATCCCAAAATCACGGTCTCAAAATTTCATTACAAATACTAAAAAGGTTTGCGGAAACAACCTACACAACTGAGAAAAACTAAATGCTAGAGTGTTCCTACACTTCTTGACTCTTCACGCTAAGCTCAGCCTATTTGCCCGAGCTCCTGGAAACCTGCTTACCTGAAAAGGTTTTAATTTTGAAAATGCGAGGGTTAGACCATGAGGTCTAGTGAGTCCCTCCTAACAGTTATCAAGCATTTAAAACAGTTTATCTTTTCAGCATAAAACGCTCATACTCAACACGTCAAAATCATATACGGACTAAAGTCCGCCTCCTCGTAATCTGACACCCTGAAGCCACCCGAAGGTGACAACGAGTCAGCCTCATGCTGCCTTGCGGAGCCTCGCTCCTGGCATATAGGGACCTCCCTTCCCGCACGAGAGCTGGCGGAACTACTCTCCCGTCTTTGCCAGTTTACGTCTCCTTGATGTATGCATACATCCTACATAAAACTTTAAACAACTTTCATGCAATTAAAGCATAATAATAAAGCATGGCAATTCTCAACATTCATAGCACATTTTGAAAACACTTTAAAAGCCACACATTTTAGTTTAGAAAACTCACCTGATGCTCTTACTTCTCGTTTCTAACCGGTTCCCAACTTCCAAACGAATTTCCTGAATAAAAGGACATAATACAAACTACTCAGCAAAAGTATCCGGATAATAACAACTCTCCGGACAACCCTGATTTTCCGGACGCCCAAAGAATCCGGACACTCACACTAATCCGGACGACAACTAATCCGGACAACACCCCTTTTCCGGATAACTTCTATTCTCCGGACGATACCCCTTTCCGGGTACCGAACTTACCGGATACAAGACTTTACCGGACATTTCTACTTACCGGACACCACAATGTCCGGACACCTCTGCTTTCCGGATAACACCACTTTCCGGATAACACCACTTTCCGGATAACTCTACATTCCGGACACTTAACCTTTTCGGACACTATACCCGGTAACCTGCGACAAGAAGCTACCCGGACAACTTCCGGACACCTGCTTCGCAAGAAGGTTTCCGGACGAGGCGTTGTTCGAGTTTAATGCTCGAAATCATGCCAAACACCCATTAAACAGTAAGATAATGCGACGATTAACTACATACAAGCCCAAAATCAAATCCCACAAAGTTTTACTGCCTAAACACAACCCAAAGATGCTTAAATCTCCCTTAATGGTCTTAAACAACTTTTTGCAAGAAAACTCTCAAAACCACAAATCACAAGACGAATCTTAGCTGAGGTTATGGATTAAGGATTACCTGATTGATTGTTGTAGAGAACAAACTCCAAAAATCCAATCCTCCTTCTGATTCTACCACTTGATGATTCTTCTCTTCTTGCACAAAAAGCCTCAAACTCAAATGCCTCCTTTTCTCTCTAAATTATCAGCCGACACACACCAAATCAGGGAAATGAAAAGATACCTAGGGTTTTGTGCCCTTTTATACTCCCTCTCACAATTACCAAAAAGGCCCCTCAACTTCTACTTTCATTTACAACTCCCCACTAACCACAAAACACTTCGAAAAAGGGTCTGGGTCGTTACAAAAAGTGAGATTCAATTAAAACCATTACGGTATTTTTTGGACTTTTGGCAAGAGGCCAAAAGATGTGTGTTTTAACTTTTAGAATGTAATTATGGTTTATGATAAACAATTAGAATTTCGATATGGCTATTTATCTTTTTTTAAGAACTTTTAGCAATTAAGTTAAATATTAAGTGTTATAGAAATTTAAAGCGGTTTTTGGCATGATGCCAAATATACCAGGCATAAAAGGGGGAACTCCAAAATAAAAAAAACTTTAAAAACTATAAATAAATTAATAATTACTTAAAAACATGTTATAAGTTGAGAATGAAAATATCGAACAGGGCAAGTATTTTTTTATTCAAATAATTATTAATTTATTTAGAAATTGAATATTTTATTCAAGGTAAGTATTAATCATTCAAAGATTAAAAGATCCTAAGATTGGCTTAAATAAGTAAATAGCATTGACACAAATCAATTTGCCAAAAAAAACATGTTCAAATATGTACATATTATTATATAAGAAAATCACGTTTTATGAAATATGATTCTTAATTAGATATTTATTAATCAGTAATAATAAAATATTATTTATGAACTTACTAATTAAGTAAAGACATATTAACATCATGAATGCAAAAATACATGTATCATAAGTTTAAAAAGTCTCATCAAACAAATAACAAAGATGAATGATAAGAATTTTCATAAAAGATTATGTCATAATTATTCAAATATTCTTAATATATATATATATATATATTATATATACATGTTTGAAAACAATAATCATTCTTGATTAATCAACAATATAATTCCCATTTTAATCTTCATTACCGATAAGGTTACATATAAACAATCTTAAATATATAGTAATGGTAGCAAACTAAAACTATAATGATTTGAATGTATAAACCCAAATTAATGAAATCCAATAAAAAAAACTTAATTTGGTATTGTTTAACTATATTTTATAATTATTATTTTTTTGCATAATCAATAGCCCAATTAAATTTTTTTTAAGAACTTTTAGCAATTATGTTAAATATTAAGTGTTATATAAATTTAAAGCGGTTTTTGGCATGATGCCAAATATACCAGCCATAAAAGGGGGAACTCTAAAATAAAAAAAAACTTTAAAAACTATAAATAAATTAATAATTACTTGAATAAAATATTCAATTTCTAAAAACATGTTATAAGTTGAGAATGAAAATATCGAACAAGGTAAGTATTTTTTATATTCAAATAATTATTAATTTATTTAGAAATTGAATATTTTATTCAAGGTAAGTATTAATCATTCAAAGATTAAAAGATCCTAAGATTGACTTAAATAAGTAAATAGCATTGACACAAATCAATTTGCCAAAAAAAACATGTTCAAATATGTAAATATTATTATATAAGGAAATCACGTTTTATGAAATATGATTCTTAATTAGATAATTATTAATCAGTAAAAATAAAATATTATTTATATGAACTTAATAATTAAGTAAAAACATATTAACATCATGAATGCAAAAATACATGTATCATAAGTTTAAAAAGTCTCATCAAACAAACAACAAAGATGAATGATAAGAATTTTCATAAAAGATTATGTCATAATTATTCAAATATTCTTAACATATATATATATATACATGTTTGAAAACAATAATCATTCTTGATTAATCAACAATATAATTCTCATTTTAATCTTCATTACCGATAAAGCTTACATATAAACAATCTTAAATAGATAATAATGGTAGCAAACTAAAACAACAATGATTTGAATGTATAAACCCAAATTAATGAAATCCAATAAAAAAACTTAATTTGGTATTGTTTAACTATAATTTATAATTAATTTTTTTTGCATAATCAATAGCCCAATTAAAATTAAGAAGCAACAACCTAAGATATACGATTAAAACTTTTCTTTTCTTTTTCTTTTTCTTTTTCAAGGATGTATGGTGCCGACCAAAAACAATTTCTTTTTCTTAATTATTATAAGAAAATCAGTTTTTTTTGCTGATCCAACAATCAAGAACGTAGTGTCAAATCTAAAAAAACCAATTTTTTAACAACGGTATGAAGGTGTATGTCGAAATAGAATAAAAAAACTCTAATATTAAGAGAAATACTTTAATAGATCAAATTTTATGTAAATAAAATTATCAATATGTAAAGAAAAACAGTTTAAGATGCATGCACATGTGGTTTTGTTGATGGATATCATTGCGTAAAAAGATCAATATATATATCAAACATGTAACATAGCAATATTTACATACATCATATGATTATAAAAAAATCGAGAGAGAAGGAGAATCATAACTGACCAGTTTGGTTCTTCGAAGAGCCTTTGGGGAGCACGTGCTGATAGCGTGTAAAAGAAAATAATATTCTTCCCATCCATTATTCTGTAATACATACAAAATTAATTAAATAAATGGTTAATCAATCATTCATTTGGATGAAAGCTAAATAGTTCATAGAGGTTATAGCACATACAGTTAAAAAACAAGATTGTTATAGCGTATACCATAAAGAACATGCATGTTGGAGCAAAAAAACCAAGCAGAAGTAGAGAAACCAAATCGTTGGAAGTTTAAAAATTGAGATCAGAAAACTTACATGTTGTGAAGCAAACCAGATTTCCAGAATTCGTTGGAGTCTGGTGGAGGTGCTTACCAGATTTCCAGAATTCGTAATAGCCAAAATATTGTTTTTAGCCAAAATATATAGGAGGAAGAAGGGGCTTATTTTTGGGGCTTAATGCAAAAATTAATGCAAATTAATTTCGAAATTAATGCATATTAATTTCGAAATTAATGCAAAAAATTAATCAATTTGGAAAGTAATGCAAATATTAATAAATGTTGATTATTCAGTTTCCAAAAAAAAAAAGTTAACTTTCTCTCCCTCTCATTATGGTTTCTGGTTTCCAAAAAAATTTCCTGATTTCCATATAAAAAGAATTAGCTTTCTCTCTCTCTCTCTCTCTAGAAATTAAGTAAATATGCTTTAAATTGTAGTACATAGTGCTTAAATTGTTGTTTTTAAGAGTTTATGGGCTTCATGCTTTATAATATAGTATAGATAATCAATATATATATATATATTAAAGAAAAAATCACCAAGAATGACTTGGCACTATGAAAATGAAGTATTTGTCAAACGGAGAATTGTGGTGAAATATTGATTGTCCCAAATTGGTGAGGAAGTAAAAAAGTTAGTAGAGAAAATTAATATATAAAGGAGAAGATGACAACTTGAAATCTTGAATGTTGATCTAAATTTTGGGTTAAATAGTTACTATTTATTTACATGACAAAACATTTCACTTAATAGTTAAAAAATTATTTTAATTACATATATATATATATATATATTAAATTAAACCCACAAAGAATGAGGTGAAATTCTAATGAATAAGTAATTTTCATTTCTTAAGTTGTGGTTGAATTTTGTATATCTCATATTGATGAAGAGATGAAAAGTGACAATGAATTATTTGTATATGAAGGGAGGTTGAGAATTGATTGTCCCACATTGATGAGGAAGTGAAAAGTTAGAAGAGAATTGACTATATAAAGTAGAAGATGACAACTTGCAATCTTAAATGTTGATCCAAATTGATAAGTGTCATTTTATATATATTTTTACGTCAAACTTTCCTACAATTAATCTCAATTAGATGTCTAAAGTACCCCTAGTTTTTGAGTTTTAATGTTTCATTGTTTGTAAATTTATTTAAGTGAAAAAGAGAAAAAAAGTAAAACCTCTTAATTATATTACTAGATAGATTAAAGAAAAGAAAAAAATATAGTTTTAATAATTAATTATGTTGTGTGTGTGTGTGTTATAAATATAAAAAAAGAGTTGCATAATTTTGGTTCTTGTGGTTGTACGTAGCCCAACAAAAAGAATGTAAAAGGATGATACATATTTTGGTCCTTTGTTTTGTTTGGCAGCCCAGTAGCACACAATCAGGCCCAAGGCAGCCATGATCCAAAAAAAGAAAAAGAAAAGAGTCGTGAAGAAAAGGGCAGCGGAAAAAAAAAGAAGACGAACACAACAGCGACAACAGAGACATACGCGGCTTCTCATGCGGCCTCAAGCCGCGTCCCAAGCCGCGCGTCTCCAATTTAGAGTGTGTCTCTTTTGGCGGTTTCTTCACTTGAGGGGTTTAATATGAGGGGAAACCAACGATTTTGGAGAAAATAATTCCAGAAATCAGTTTTTGGGGGGAAGACAAGAGCAAAGAGGATACCGATTTGGAGCAATTTCTCCATCAATTTCACTTAACCTTTGGTAAATTTCTTTTGTAGTTGTAACTCTAGTTTTAATTCCAACAATAGTTTGATTAGATTTTGATGGTTGCACTTTGAGATTCCATTTTAATCATTTGTGACAAATCTATTTGCTTGATTTCTAATTTCAATGTCAATTTCGTTTGGGTTTTCAATTAACTTGATCAATTAGTTGAATCTCTTATGAAAATTTGTTAGTCAAAATATTAGATACGTAATTGTCTTTTGGTTTTGATGGAGTAACGATGGAACTCTTTGAATTCAATAAGGTTTTCAATTTGAGTTCTTGAAATCTTGCAATCAAGGTTATAATAAGCCGAGCTTATGAGTTTATTGCTTTGAGTTGGTATTTTTCTAGTTCGATAAAGTTAATCACTTCTAAAGAAATTAATAGCTTATTTAATTTCTCATTTATGATTAAGATCCGGTTGAAAAGCTTATTTTAACCGGTGTAAATTAAGAAAAAATAGAAGTCGTTAGAGCTTGTTAACGACTATAATCAACTTAGGTTCGTTCGTTATGTTTACGTTCTTGGAATCAATGATAGGTGTCATCATCTTAATCGAAGTTAAACTAATGTTGGGTTTTATTTCACTGTTTATAATTAATTTTAGTCGCATTTTTAGTTTAGTTAATCAAATCCAAACCCCCCCTTTGTACTTAACGTGTTGAAGTAAAATAATTGTCACGACCAATCCCTGTGGATTCGACCTGACTTACCACTATTACAATTTGAATTGTGATTTGGGACAGTTAGAACTTATACTTATTATTTGACGGTCTCGACACCCGTCACAATTTTTGGATTAAATAGTTATTTTTTATTTACATGACAAAACATCTATATATATATGTATATATATATAGATATATTAATGATGAAACCATGGTTGATGACATAACAATATAAAAATTAAGTATTTATCAAATGGTGAATTGTGTTGAAATCTTGATTGTCTCACATTAGCGAGGAAGTGAAAAGTTAGAAGAGAAAATGACTATAAAGAAGAAGATGAGAACTAGAAATCTTTGTTGATCCAATCGTGGGTTAAATAGTTATATTTTATTCATATAACAAAACATCTATCTATATATCTATATTTATATCTATTAAAAGAGAAATCAAGGTTGATGACATGACACTGTGATAATGAAGTATTTGTCAAATGGTTAATTGTGGTGAAATCTTGATTATCCCACATTGGTGAGGAAGTAAAAGTTAGATGAGAAAATGACTATATAAGAGAGAAGTTATAGGTTGAATGTTTCATCCAAAATCACTGGTACGTGAATCACTGGTGATTCACGTACAAAATCACTGGTGATTCGCGATCTGGTAGCGGGCGACCTGGGACACGACTTGCAAGTCGCGTGGCAAGTCGCGCAAATCACCAGTGATTTTGTACATGAATCACCAGTGATTTGTACGTGAATCACCAGTGATTTTGTACATGGGCGGCCGTTATCGTATTCTCGTAACTAGTTAGCGTTCTCGTTTGAACCCACCTCTCTCTCTCTCTCTATATATATATATATAAAATTAAAAGAATGTTTTTGTGTTAACTATTAAAGTCGTCTCATGTTTATTTGATGCAACTAACAGACTTGACTAATTTTAGTTGAATCATTTTCCGGAATAAAAATAAAATTTTCAAAAAACCCTTTGTAACAACAATATCAATAGGGTTGTGTGACATGTCGTTTGAGTTCAACATAACATAACAAAGTTATTACCGATACATATGAAACTCTTCGTAACAACACATTGTTATCAATATATGAAAACGAAGCACTTATGGAAATACATTCTTCATTTTAAAGTGTATCTTATTAATAATCAAATAAATAATTACGTTTTATGCTAATTACGACAATTATGTTCTTTAAAAAACTTATCACTATCGCGCAACGCTCGAGACCCATGCTAGTTGTTGGTAAAGAGGTGATGAATCGGGCGTCCATGTCACATAACCTTTCTCTAGCGAATAATCCCATTATTGCTTGAATAGAGGCGGATCCAATTCACTGACAAATGAAAAGTAAACGGTTTTCACACCGAGAAAAAACTAGAAAATAGTCACTAAGACAAGAACTAGGTAAGCAAACAAGAAGGAAAGGCTACAAGCGAAGCGCTATTCCGGGACGAGAGATCCCATACCTGCCTATTGCTAGGATCTTTCGACTTATTAACATGTTTGATTTGAACTACAATATTTAAACTATATGTAATGTATTCGAAAATTCAAATAAATCATATTACTATAGTAGATTTTTTTTAAATTATTATATTTTAATAAGAATGAATTTTAAACAACACTTTTATAACAAAAATACATGAAAATAACTAGAAGTCTACTCGCGCAATGCAGCGCGATATATCTCGATTTTAATGTTCTAATTTATTTTAATGTGTGGTTTGAGAAAAATGTCATGTTTTTTTTTATAAATTTGTTTAAATAATGACATTTTTTAAGGAGTTCATGATTTGAGGATTTGAAAGTGGTTAGAGATAAAGATTAATTAATAAGAGTCTACGATTTAAGAATTTGAAGATTGTTAGAGATAAGTATTAATCAAGTAAGGCTATGTTTGGCAAACTAGCTGATAAGCTAGCTTATGACTTATAAGCTAGCTGGTAGCTGATAAGCTAGCTTATGACTGATAAGCTAGCTGGTAGCTGATAAGCTAGCTGATGAAAAAGTCGCGTTTGGCAAAAAGTAGCTTATAAGCATTTAAATGACCAAAAAAGACATATTAAAAAAATAGTTAATAAATAATAATTAATATTAATTAGGGCATAATTGAAATATTTACAAAAAGCTACCCATAAGCTACTTCAAGTAGATTTTCAAAAAGCTAGCTTATGGTCATCCAAACATGTACCCCAAAAATAAGCTAGCTTATAAGCTAGTTTTTTTTTTTGCCAAACAATGCCTAATTAGTATTAAAAACGGTACATAAAGCTTCATTAGTTGTTTTTAAAATATTTTAAATAATTAACATTAAATATCGATACATGAAACTTTAGAGATTGTTTTTAAGAGTTTTTCATAAATGTTTAATAATATAGTAGAGATATTATAATAAATAATTTGAAAATTATATTATTATTTTTCACATTTAGCTCTTTTTCAGAATATTTTTGGCGGTTTGACCCAAAAAGATTGATCCAACATCAAAGCCCCCAAAAAAAAAGAATATTAAATTCATCAACCCACAAGGGTATCACCGTCAATTCACACCAAAACCCTAATTTGCCAAAAACGCCATATATTTCATCTCTTTTATCGCCGTTTCACTCCCTTCTTCCCCAACCCTACACCGCCGTATCTGAATCACACAACAATGAAGTACAACCCGCGAGTCACCAGCTCCCGCCGCAAATGCCGCAAGGCTCACTTCTCCGCTCCGTCGAGCGTCCGCCGTGTGCTAATGAGCGCACCTCTCTCCACCGAACTCCGGTCAAAGTACAACGCCCGATCGATCCCCGTGAGGAAAGACGACGAGGTCCAGGTTGTTAGGGGAACCTACAAGGGCCGTGAAGGCAAGGTTGTTCAGGTGTATCGCCGGAAATGGGTGATTCACATCGAGCGAATTACTCGTGAGAAGGTTAATGGACAGACTGTTGATGTTGGAATCAATCCTTCTAAGGTGGTTGTTACGAAGCTGAAGCTTGATAAGGATAGGAAATCGCTGCTCGATCGTAAGGCGAAGGGTCGTGCTGCTGATAAAACGAAGGGGAAATTTACTGTTGATGATGTTGCTGCTGGTGCATCTCTTCAAGAGATCGATTAGGTTATCTCTACTTTTTTTTTAGTTTATTGAATCCCCTATTTTGATATGCTTTTTTGATGTGAGAACTAGTTGTTGAAGTTTTATGCGTTTTATGGAATTTGTTAGTTTGATGCGATTAGTATTCTGTTTTATGAATATTTTTGTTATGAATTGCTGTTTTGAATCAAGTGAAGTTGGGGTCACATTTGAGGTTATTCATTGGTGAATCGGTTATTGGTTGGTAGTAATTAGTGATGAATAGATTGTTTTTTATTCAGTTTCAGTGGATTAGATTTATGATTGTGGTTCGTAATCCAATTTAAAAGGGCCTTAAATCTTAGTTCTAATTTGAAAACTAGAATTTATGCTGCCAAAATGCCAAGTAATCCTGTTGATGGTTTGGAATTATTAGATGCTGGTGATGCTAAGTAATTGAAAGATGAATCACATGTTTTACTGTATACTTTCTTCTAAGGTTGAATTTGTTTCTTGAATTTAGTATTTTCATTTCTTTAAATATTTAGCTCCAATAATTGTTGTTTGTTCTTCACAAGAAGCTGCTATGTGTTTTTATGAATATAAATTGTATGATGACCTGAATTTGGTCCCAAGATTAAGAAAAAGGTGTGGAATGATTTAAAAGCTTTGTTTAGGATTGATCTTGAATAAACCAAACTAAACTTATCCGGTATATCTATACAGTGGGTGTATGCAGACCTTGCTTCTAGTCTTTTTCGTGAAGATCCCTGCTTTGCAAAAAAAAAGAATGCTAGGAGATAGATGACAAAAGTAACATAGGAGTGTTGGGAGTGTGCAAATACGTAACAGGTACGGTGAACAAAAACCGGAGGCAGGTACACTCGAGGGGCAAATCATAAACAAGGAATCACAAAGCACCATACTAGCAACCGGAAGAAAAACTAATAACGACATATAGTAAAATCATTATAAAAATTAGGACGGAAATGAATAAAAGTCTTGTGGGATTAGCTCAACTGACAGTAAACCTTGAGTACTTGAGTATTTGGTGATTCTCTCATAAGAATTTTGTTTAGGCACTAAGTACAATTCTAGAAGGTGATGATTTTGTGTTGCACATTAGTGCTGTCTTGGCACCAAAGGGTTGTAGGAGAGTTTTGTATCAGTCTATGATGTTACAAAGGGTTGTAGGAGAGTTTTGTATCGGTCTATGATGTTACAACAGTCAAAATATAAAATAGCGGCCAATACCGATATTTGAATAACGGTTATAGCGTTGATATAACGGTCTGAAATAGTGGTTCATATAATATTTCTTAGAATATATATACATAAATATACCTATAAGCTCAATATTGTGGGCTACCAACAACTTATACCATGTTCTCATGACAACCTCTTGTTTTTAGGCTTTAGGGAGTTAGAGATGGTATCTTAGCGGATCTTTGTACCATTGGCATGGTGGGACAAACCTAATCGATTATGATATGTTCTTGAGGGGGTGTTTGTAACATCTTAGGCGAATCTCACATCATAAATGACAAGGAGAATTCTAGGAATACGTGAGTGCGTGACAAGGACATCAATAATTTAAGTGAAATAGTTTGTAACAACCCATTTTACATGGATAAAAAAAAGTAGATTTGTAAGAATAAACTTAAAGTTGTTGCTTTCTAAGTTCTACCATGATTTTAAGTTGTTGCCATTACTTTTGTTATGTTGTGTTTTAACGATATTTGAATAATTACTTAATGGATGTTTTCGATACAATACCGATTAATTACAAATTGATATCGAGAGATAACCAATCGTAAGATGATTGCCATTCATTATCTGTATATTGTGATATGCTTCGGTTATACTTGATATATTTTAAAGTCTATAAAAGTTAGATATTAACGTGAATTATTATATTTTTTTTATTTGAGTTAATATTTCACTAAATCTTACAAATTAAGTAAGCTTAATTGTCGTATGATCCCGACTCCCGAGAGACTAGCATTGAATCTATGACCATCTGCACCCCTATGGGTGCGTTTGATATGCATACTATGTGGGACGGGATGGGACAAAAAAATTGTCCCATGTTTGGTATGCCATGGGACAAAAATAAGATAGGACAATATGGGACAAACCTTGATTTCATGGGACAAAACTTAAATAAAAATTTGTTCCTCCAAAATAGGTGGAACAACATGGGACTAAATAACAAAGGACAATATTAACCCTTTTTTACACAGCTAACTAATCCAATCGATGCCCATCTTCTTCAACACTGGTTCATCGTCTTCATCTTCTTCCAATTCATTCACCACTTCCATTTTCTTTCCAGATTCATTTTCTCCTCTTTTTGATTTCTTCTCTCATCCCCTTCATTCTGTTAACCTTCATCTCCCAACATGTTATTGGACCATGTTTTTTGCTATCAATTTTGAAGGAGGATCCACAGTTGATAATAATCGTAAGAATATGATTTAGGTTTTGGAAGCTTCTAGAGACGATTTGTTTCCATTTTCGGAGATTTTAATTGGTACACAAGTAGAGAGGACGAATTTGTACCAAGGGAAGGGTGGATTGGAGAACAAAGGACCTTTATCGAAGGCAAACAGAAGCAATTTGAAGTTTGCAAGCCATGCAATGAAGAAGGTTGTACCAGAGAAATGAACAGAGGTAAGGAGGAGAGGGAGGGAAGTGCATCTTCAGGAAAAAGAATTGCCATATACTCTAATTTATTATCTATTTGCTATATTTTTTTTTCATATATAGATATACATACAACTATACATGATAAACAAAATATGTTAAATATTATTTTAGGGGTAATCTGGTTATTTTGACAGTTTTGTTCAATCTTATTCTAGTTGTACCAAACGCATTACAAACAATTAGTCTTGTTCTATCCTGTTTAGCCCTGTTCAGTCCCATCTAGTATGTATACCAAACGTTACCAGCAAGACCAAACTCCTTTCTAAGACCATCTTCACTGGGTCACTAATCTTACACTAAACACCAAATTTGGTGTAAATGACACTATTCACATCTCTAATGGGGTCTTTATTTTTCACACTAAATTTAGTGTAATGAATAGTATTACATTATATTTGGTGTAACACTATTCATGTACACAACTTTTTACATCATTTTTAAGAAATAATGTTACTTATTGGAGATGATTTACTATCAATACTAAAATTTACACTATTTTTAAAATTTGGTGTAAAATATAGTGTCTTATTGGAGATGCCATAAAATGTTACATCAGCTTTGCAATAACACCTTCCACATCTATATAAGATCAAACTTCTTTTTAAAGTAGTTTTTATTGTCACATCATCAACTACTTTATGTTTCATTTACTTATTTTAATAATATAATATCACAAAAATACTAATATAATTTGTTTATATTATACATAATATATAATATAGATAATTATGATATAAATATGATGTAATATTTATGTTGTATTTACTTATGTAATTTTTTTGATGTTTGTGTATGTTTATCTATTAGTATCAGTATTTTTGTAATTTTTTTATATTAATATATTTTTATTTTAGTAGTTTAAATAAAAAACATTGCATAAAAATATCATTTATTTAAAATAAATTGTTGATAGAAATTTTAATAAAAAAAAATAAAAAATAATGTTCAAATAAATTAATAAATGGATCAAATTTAATAAACATATTAATAAGTAATGTTTAAACAAACTAATAAATAAAATAAATTAAATAAAAATGTTTTTGTTTTATACATTGTGAAACTTTGCTATCTATATGTCATCTTGCAAGGGCAAGATGGATGTGGATGCTGTTAAGTTGACATTTTTTTTAAACGGTGATACATGATATAGTATTTTTAGATATATACGGTTTTGAAGAAAGTTGGGATTTATATGAGATGCGACTTCAAATGAATTGCTTTTATAGTTGGCGATTAAATATATTTAGAATGCTTACAGAATATGCATATTTTGGGATAATATTTATGTTAATTCATTCCATATACTTAACTGAATTATAAAAAATAAAAATAAAATTAACAAAATACAATTTACATAATATTTGCAATTAAATAGCATAATCTAATATATATATATATATTAGATATTGTATTTAAAAAGGTTTAATATTAATGAAAATTGTTTTTTTGAAATTTTATTAATGTCAAGGCCCCAACCATTTTTTATATACGTTTTCTTTTTGGTGTCTTGAGTTGAAGTTGCTCTAAATATGTATCTTATATACTATTGCAAAATCGGGAATCTAAGCCTAATGCCGATACGGATACGTGTACGTTTATACATATGTATCTTAGGAGAAGACACAAAAGAGAAGAGTGTTCGAATAACAAATAGAAAGGTTAAAGCTCGTCTTCCATAGGATTCGAACTTCAAAACTGTGGTGTTCTTGACGATCGAATTTTTTACATTATTATTTTGACAAAAAAAATTTAATTAATAATTATTCGGTTTAAACGAACAATGTTCGATGTAATGACTATAATTTATTTTGGATAAAAACAAACGAAGATCATTTGGAGCTCTGAAAATTCAAAGGAGAAACTCAAAATTACACAATTGGAAACAAAATCAACAACTGTATGAATCAGATCTGAATAAACGGTAGCTTATTCGAAACTGAATTCGGTTTTACTATCCGGGCTTTCAGATTCCCCCAACTAGATCCGAACCCGAACCCCTGCCCATATCCGAACCCTACTCCAACGCCGCATCCAACCCCAAATCCAAACGCCATCCTTACATGATTCCAGTCGGAACCCCCAAACCCCACGCCGCCGATCAGCCCTAATCCCACTCCGGCGCCGCATCCGACCCCCGCACCGGCGCCGGGACCCAGGATGGAGTCTTCTAGTTTAAAAGTGTTTTCGTGGAGGAAATCGGAAATGGAGTAAGTCTTTTCAGATTCATTGGTGAGCTTTAAGCCTTTCCATTTCCACAACGGCGGCTCCGGCTTCTTTGTTTTTGATGTGTGCGCCATTGATGTAACTGGAATTTGAATTTGGATATGGATTGGGGTTCATTGATTTTGACTATAGTCAAACTACGAGTGGTGGGAGGGTAGGTGGTTTGTGTGTGGATAAGGTTTTTTTGTCTTGTGCTGCTATTAAAATTTACATTAGAAATCTTGGGCCCAATGGGCTTTGACCCGTTGAATTTTAACTTTTATTATTACTCAAAAGTAGAGATGATCAAATGGGTCTGGAATGGTCCGGGACCGACGAAGGATAGGGATCGTTTATGTCTCGGTTATGGCTCAACGATCCTTAACTGATTACAATTTTTTTTCTTCCTAAACACGGCCCGGTTCGGAACCGGTCTGATTTTATATTAAGTGTTTTTTAAATAAAAATGTATTTGTTGGTGTATTTTATTGATCCAATAACAATAAAACATATTTTTTTAGTGTATTTGATTAACCGGTTACGAGATCACTATTTGAGACCGAGACCGATTTGGCCCGATCCGAGATCAATTATGGCCATCTCTACTTAAAAACTTAAAAGGTATGGTGTTTGCAATTATCAATGGTCACACTCGGTCCAACTAAGAGACTAAGTCTAGGACCAACAAAAGATCGAGACTGGTTACAACCAACAGTTCTGGCTTAGTTACGGAGCAACAACCCTGTCCTAGTGACATGTTTACAATTTTTCTGGATATTCAAGGCCTAGGATCAATTGGGACCTAAACCTGGATCAGTCATGTCTAGAAACTGATTTTTCAAGATTTGTAAATATAAATTTAATATTTAAAGTTTTTTTCAATGAGATTGGTACTCGAGGACCAAGCTTTGGGTTTAGGCCTATGAGTTGTCCTCATTTTTGGGGTCAAGACTTGGACCAACCGACCCCGTTTCCAAGTAAGCTTCCCTTGGATCTGGATTGATTTGGACACAGTGTGTTTTAACGTTATAATTATAAACTAGAATGTATGTATATGTTGTACAATCTCAAACATCCCTCAGACCAACCCATTCCCCTAAACTGGGACCATCTCGAAATCTAACACCTTGTGAGGCCATCACCGCCTCCCTCTTCTCTCGCAATCAAAAGTCATCACCGACTCCGTCTTCTCTAATGGTCACAGGTTGTCTCTGACTCCCTCTTCCCAATTTCTCTTCACTCCCCCTCCTGGTTCTATCATAACAAGGGGGAATGGCGTAAACCATATGGATGAGACTAACTTTGTTCAAAAGTTTACCGTTACCTATGAGTTATGAGTGACGGAAACAACAATAAATTGTAAATCATATAGATGGAAAAAGTATTGTATTGTAAACCATATAAATAAAAAGCATAATTTTTAAAACACATAAACAAAAAATAACAATTTTCAACAAACCACTTAAACGAAAAACCGTTGTGTACTCTTCTGTTTATTAAAAAAACGTATGAAAAATTTATTCTACAAATATTTGTAGACTTATAATATATGTGTCAGTATTTAACATTTAATAAGACCATATAGACTGTTAGGGCATCCATAATGGTAAAGCTTTTAAGAAATACTTGAAAAAAATAAAAATATATAAAAAATAGGTTGGTCCCACCAACATATACTTTCTCTCTCTTTTGGCTCTCACATTCATTTCTTCAAAGCCTTGAGGAACATCAAGTCTTTGATAAGTAAAGTCATGTTCAAGTCTTTTTCAAGCTATCTTCAAATACCATTGGAGATGCTCGTAGTTGTCATACAAGAAGTTTACAAAATATTCTTTTTTAATATAATGGATACAAATGAAAAAAATAATATAGAAATACCGACCAATCAGGGACGGACCTAGACAATTTTTCATACGGTGACACCATATTTTTTCATACGGTTTTATCAAAGTGTCTTTCATCTTTTTATCAACGTTCAATATCGTTTGATGTGTTTTTAGCCAAATTTTGCCGTTTTGAGAGATTTTTAACGCTTTTTGCTTGATTTCGGGGGATTTTTAAGTTTTTTTTAATCAATTTTCAGAGATTTTTTCGGCATTTTTTGTTGATTTCAAGAGATTTTTTTGTTTTTTTTTGTTGAATGGGTATAAGATTTGGGCTTTTTCCAGTTTAGGTGCACCCCTTGTAGTTTCCAAATGAATACGGTAGCACCTCCGAAATCGATACGGTGGCACCTTCACAAAAACAAATTTTTTTACCCTTCGTCGGAAAATTCTTACGGTGGCACGTGCCCCTCATGGGGTCCGTCCCTGCTACCAATAAAACTAAAAGATAAACATTCTTCGTAAAAAAATACCAATATAAATATCCTAAGCCTATATACAATTACTGGTATTTAACTTTATAAGAATTAGTCCGTTCTCTAGCATAATGTGTAATTTTGAACAGGGTCCCCAAACATTTAGAGCCTATTTTTACATTTTTAAGGCTTTTTATCAAGGAATGCAAAAATTTAGCCCTCTCTTCGTGTTACTTTAATTTTTATTAGAAAACAAAAGTAATACATCTGGTCATCGCCTCTGTAATTTTTATATATATATATATATATATGTATGTATTTTTATTGTCTCATTTTGTTGTGTAATCAAAAGTTTTAGGTATAACAGAGCCTCTAAAAATATTGAAACGTCGCTGATAAGAATTGAAAGAAGATAGTTTGAAAACTGTAAAATGCAATTAAAAAGAGGACTTTTTGTTACATCTAGAAGCCATGATCCGAAAACAACATCTAACGCTCTCAATATTTTATGTAGTTATTCTTTATCTTATTGTTTTTTTGTTAATCAGCTCTCACTTTTTTACAAGAAACTACTGAAAAGTATTAAATTTGATTATAGTATTTTTAGTTGAAAACGATGCTTTGAGTTTGGTTAAATGGAAATTACTATCTTTTTTTTTTCTCAAACATGTCATTAGTAACTTTATTAACTATAAAAGATAAGAACATAGATCATAACCATACAAGTGATTGATTAAATGGAAATTACTATCTTTTTTTTTTCTCAAACATGTCAATAGTAACTTTATTAACTATAAAAGATAAGAACATAGATCATAACCATAAAAGTGATTGATTGGTTTACTTGATTCTTAGATAACGTAATAGGTGCACGATTACAAAAGTGTCAAATTGATTTGTATGTTTGCAAAAACACAGTTAAATAATCGATAAAACATACGTTGGTGACTTTAGCGTCATCGATCATTTGGTATAATTGTGATTTACTTAAGATCGATTAAAATGATAAGACAAACATAAGTGAGTTAGAAGGTGCGGAGTTCACACTCACAGATTTTTCCATATTACCTTAGATCGTCATAACGCGATTTGTCAAGGGGGCAACACCCCCTTGCGGGGTTTTAGGGGCAGCGCCCTCAGTGGGGTTCCAAGGGGAAATTTCACCAAGTAGAAGTCTGAGTAGTGTAATCAAAGATCTAATCCTTTTGGTCAGAGTTCTGAAGTTATCTATTGACTAAGTCTGAAGTTTGGACTGCACATCAACAATTGGGGTATTTACATCCAGACTTGTAATCTGCGAAATTGATTACGCTTGGAAATAAGGACTATAGAGTCAGACTTAGGATTTAGAGGAAAATTATCTGTGTGTCTAAATATTTTGCAAGTTTACAACCATTGCAATTAGAAATATCATGAACTTGCAAATTTCCTAAATTTCCAGAAGATGCTAAGTATTTTAAACGAAAAGCAGAAACATGTCCAATGCGTGAATGCCATACATAAAAGTTAGATGACTTAGACAACAAACAAAAAGAAGATAGATCTAAGCAACTGCTACTGGTAACGGCAACTCATCCAACACATATAAGCCCCCACGCTTACGGCCAGTCCAATCAGCTTCTGAGTATGTGGGTCCTACACATAACAAGAATCAGAAGAAAATGATACTTTATAACCAGAATCAAATAATTGGCCAACAAACACAAAATTCAATGATAGTTTAGGAATATGATAGATGCTAGGAAGAGAGAAATTCGAACTCATAATAGAACCAATGTCTGCTAATGGCATAGGAGTACCATCAGCAGTCATGACAGGCACATATGACATATGATTTAAAGAAGCAAATAATTTAGAACTCGGAGACATATGAAAAGAAGCACCAGAATCTAAAATCCATGTAGTTTGATGCATGCCTGATTCATTATTAACCGACTGACCTATGGGAGAAGAGACGGACATGGCATGAGACTGAACATCAAGAAGCTTCTGGAGTTGTTCAGTTAGGCATGTAAGAGTAGGATTAGTAGTTGACCCAAATGGAGGAACGGCGGCAGCAGTGCTAACTTGAGGAGTAAAACGATGTGATTGTCGCGGATTACCGGACTGCATAGAAGTTTCGACCCACAAGCTCTGGACATTGAGGCTTCCAATGGCCCTTTTTCTTACAAAAACTACATTCATCAAATCCAACTCTCGGCGACTCTTATTCTGATTTGAAGCAAAAGGCTTATGAGAAACAACCAAAACAGAAGGAGTTAGAGTTGAAAGAATACCCTTTCCTGCTTGTGTCTTTAGACGAGTTTCATCGGCCAACATCATGCAATTCAGCGGGTTCAATAAGAGCTAACTGATCCCACAAATCAGTCATTGTTGAGTAGAAATCGTGAAATCCTGAATACTCATATCTCTCTGTTCGAGTGCTCGGATATCAGCTTCTAATTGATATTGTTTTGCAAAATTAGGCTGCATATACAGTCTCTCAAGATGGTCCCATACTTCCTTGCCTATTTCATATTTGGCCAATTGAACACCAATCTAAGGTTCAACAGAATTGTTTATCCAAGTGATAATTTTTGAATTATCCACTTCCCAAGGTTCCAGATCTTTTGCTTCTTTTAGTTTCACAATCGTGCCAGAAACATAACCCCACATCTTCTTGCCCTTCAGAAAGTTTTTCAAGACATAACTTCAATAGGAGTAATTTTCCCATCCAAACGAACCCTAATCGCTTGAAGAGGATCGTCCTTTCCAGCCATTGCAAACGAGAAATAACAAGCAAAGAACGAACACAAAACAGAGAATATAAAGATACTGTATACCAAGGTGATTCTCGAATAGAAGAAAGCGATTCTCAAACAGAGAAAAAAACGTCAAAAATATTTTTCGGGGCACTGCTTGAGATTAACAGGGCTTGAGAGAAGAGAAGTGATTAACCTTGCTCCGATACCATGATAACTTTGAGAAACGAAAAGAATTGTCAAAAACGGCTAAGGTTTTCATTAGAAAAGATTAATGATACAAAATGGTACAACAACTATATATAAAGAGATAAAACCCTAAAAGCTACAAAAGGACAAGATTAGACCCATCATTACAAAAAGGCCTACTATCTAACACCATTAACATTGGAGATTTTGTTGCATTTATTAGAAGACGAGAGTAAGTTATTATTATTTCTAAAATGTTTAGGGTGAAAAAAGACATCCCCAACTTTTTTTTAATTGTTTTTACCTAAAAGCAATTTCGTTTGTCGATATGATAAATATTCCTTGACATTAAATGTTCATAACGACAAGTTTGAAAACCACATCACATTTAAGTTAGCATTAAGGTAGCGTTTGATACACAGACCGGATGGGACAGGACTGAACAGGACGGGACGGGACTGGACTGGACTGGACTGGAGAAGATGATTTTAATCTAGGTTTAGCTATTTGATGTTGGAAAAAAGGAGTATTTTAGTAATCTTATGTTTTAGTCTCATGTTGTTCCACCTATTTTGGTGGAACAAAAAATCTTAAGTTTTGTCCCATGTTATCCCATCTGATTTTTGTCCCATGACATACTAAACATGAGACTATTTTTTTTGTCCCGTCCCGTCCCACGTGGTCTGCATACTAAAATTACAAACCACATACTAGATGTTTGAAATAAATAAATCATATTTTAGCAGGATGAACAATTGTTAGATCGCATATTAGATCGAAAAGACAAAATTGAGAAACAAGAAAACGATTGAAATGCATCAAAAGCGTTTTTATTTTCTTAATCAACATGAAAATGAAACAATTTAATCAATTATATGTCGAAGATAGTTCCTGAGAAGACGACAAATTCTTATAAATTTCTAGCATTAATCTGTTCTCAAACTGATCTCTAGAACCAGCAATTTTTGACGATTGATGACTTTTCGATTTGCTTTTCTTGCCAGTTGCCGCAACCTCTTGTTCTTCAGAGCCTCCGTGTCGGTTGAACAACTTCTTGATCTTCCAAAACCTGCCATGGTGGCTTTCTCCAAACCTCGTGGTTTTGATGTTTCGATGATCGGGACTATTCTCAACTCCTCCGTCGTAGATTTTCCTCCTCCAAGCCTTGTTAATGTCGACTGAAGTAGTCGAAAAGCTTCTTGTTAGGGCCTCCATTCCCATTGTGTTTTTGTGTATGTGTGTGGAGAAATGATTTTGATGGTAGATTTGTATATGTAGATGTCAAAAGTGAGGTGCCATTAAGAAATAACCACGCGTCACTCATGTGGAATATAAAACTTATAATCCATCTTTTAGTGATAACAATGTGAACTAACAATTTATCCACCTTTAAGGAAACTTAAATTTTCGTAAAACTATCCGATGTATTTTCAGCCTAAATCCAACGTTTCGAGGGCTTTTTAAAGTTTTTTAATTGATTTTTAGTTTTTTTTGTTGATTTCGAATGACTGTTTTGGTTTTTAAGTCAATTTCTATTTTCTAGAGTTAATTTTGGTTGATTTCAAGACAACTTTTTTGGCTTATGGAGTCCCGGACGAAAAATTACTGGAAGGATATTAAGGTATAAAACTAAAAAAATTCAAAATTTTACACTAATTTTTTTTTTTCATGGGGCGCTTCCCCCCACAAAGTATCAATTAGATCCGTCCCTACTTATAAACTAATTTTCATATGTTGTTTTATATATAAAATGATATGTTTAAAAATACAGTCTCTATATAATGATGTTTTATTTTAAAAATATTTAAGACTATTTTTTATGATACAAAACAATCTTGAACGTTTTACAAATGAAACAATATATTATAAATTATCTATTTTTATAACTTATTGGGTCTATAAATAATTATATATATATATATATATAGCAAGTTTAAATTAGTCATTTTTATTTTTAATCTGAATACATACATGATGAATTAAACACTAAGGCCTTCAGTACCCCATCCCTTCTATCTTTCAAAGATTCCACTCCATATCAGCGCCACATCAGCTTTTCTTCCATCCCTCACTCCATCCCTAAACACCTGTACCCCATTCCCTCAAACCCTTTTGCCACCTCATTTATTTTAATTCTTTTATTTATACATTTAATTATTTAACAAAATAAAAATATTTATATATTTTTTAATAAATAAAAATAAGATAAATAATAAAAATAAAAATTCATATCATTCATTAAAAAATTAAAAATTACAAAATAAATTTAAAAATCTACTCGTCGTCATTGTTGGGAACTTGGATACGCCAAATATGTTCGACCAAATCCGACCGAAGGTTATTATGAGTGTCCCGGTTTATGACTTCTCGAACATTTGCCGCGCGTTGTGTCTCACTGATTTGGCTTTCGATATCATTCGTGAAAAAGTCGTTTTCCACGTCACCACAAATAGCATGGTTTTCGTCTTCGAGTATCATATTGTGTAATATGACACAAGCGTACATAATGTTTCTCAATATTGCCGGTTCCCATCCGCGTGCCGGGTTATGAAGTATATGCCAACGTTGTTTAAGCACGCCAAAAGCTCGTTCAACATCTTTACGTGCGGATTCTTGCGCGGACTTGAACTTTTGTCGTTTAAGGTCTTGTGGGCACGTAAATGATTTTACGAAAGTAGCCCATTCCGGATATATCCCATCCGTTAGATAATATCCGTGCTTGTAGGTGGCTCCATTCACCTCAAAAGGGCACTCGGGTGCTTTTCCATCATATACATCGTTGAAGATGGGCGACTGACTGAGAACATTGATGTCGTTGTTGGAACCGGCAACACCAAAGAATGCGTGCCAGATCCATAGATCTTGAGAGGCCACTGCTTCTAGCATGATTGTCGGGTGCTCATGATCACCTCTCATGAATTGACCTCGCCATGCATTCGGACAATTTGCCCACGCCCAATGAGTACAGTCTATGCTGCCGAGCATGCCGGGAAATCCGTGTTTAGCTTCATGCGCGGCGTACAACTTCTGAATATCAATAAAAGTAGGCTTGCGTAAATATTTTTGACCATACAGTTCAATAATACCTGTGCAGAATTTGTACAGACAATCTCGTGACGTTTTCTCTCCCATACGGATGTACTCGTCAAGTGCGTCAGCAGCTACTCCATACGCCAATTGCCGAATAGCGGAAGTACACTTTTGTATCGGAGAAAAACCTTGTTTGCCTAACCCGTCAAACTGAAGTCTAAAATACGGATACCCTACTTCTAAATCTTCAACTATTCGTTCGAATAGTTGTCTGCTCATCCTGAACCGCCGCCTAAACATATCCGGTGTATAAATCGGGTTGACGCCAAAGTAGTCCCGCATAAGCCGCTCGTTTGCAGTTACTCGACCTCTTTCAATGTTTGCGGCCCTCTCTCTTGTTGACGATGAGGCGGTGCTACCATACAGCGATTGTGCAGTATGTCGAAAAATTTCCCTTTGTAGATTCAACAACTCGTCGGTGTCTACGGATGATGATGATGCGGTTGGTGAACCGGGTTGTGGCGAATCCATATTGTTTAATATATAGAGGTTGAGAGAATTTGAGAGAGTTTGAGAGGTGTGAGAAATAAGAGGTTGAGAGAATAAGAGGTTGAGAGGTGTGAGAAATAAGAGGTTGAGAGGTGTGAGAAATAAGAGGTTGAAGGTTAAATATATAGTGGGATTAAATTGAGAATTTTTTTTTTTAAGAAAGAGCCGTTCAACGGTTATTTTTTAAAAAAATTAATTAAATTTTTTTTTTTTAAAAACCCTCGGGATGGATCGGGATCCCATCCCCGAAAACCATCCCGCCCCGCATGCCCATCCCGAGCCGTAGCCCAACCCCGCTGCCACCTCACCCATCCCGAGCCCATCCCGAAGCCCGCTACTGATGGCCTAAAGATTGAAACCGAGTATTCTATTATTTTTATGTAACTTTTCAGATAATTAAAAATGTAATTTGATTATGTGACAGAGACATATTTGTATGCTGTTATTGACGAATTTTGTCTGGTTACGGAAGTCGACTGGTTTAATCGCTTTTATTGAATAAAAAAGTATAATCAGGCACCATTATTTTGACTTTTATAAAATGTAGCTTTATTTTATTTATAGTCTTATTTATTAATGGGAAATTAATTAAAATATCCTAAGTTTGACTATCACTTACCAAAATACCACAAATCTCTCCCATCTTACAAAAATGCCCTAAAAATCCGCGATGGAGCCCGCGATCGCGGGCCCCAAGCCACGTGTCACCAAACTTTGCCCACTTTGCCCGCGTTGGTCCCTCAAGAATGCCCGCGGTCCAGATTTCTTCCCTCAAGAATGCCCGTGTTGGCAGTTTTGGTCCCTTGAGGGGGGAAAGCTGGACCAACGGGCATTCTTGAGGGGGCAACGCGGGTAAAGTGGGCAAAGTTTGGTGACACGTTGCCTGGGGCCCGCGATCGCGGGCTCCATCGCGGATTTTTGGGGCATTTTTGTAAGATGAGAGATATTTGTGGCATTTTGGTAACTCGAAGTTGGACTTTTGGCATTTTAATTAATTTCCCTTTATTAATTCACGTTTATATGTTACCACGAGGTTCATTTTGGACCTTAATTATTTTCATCTTTCTCTTTCTCACACAACCACATGCTCTCTGCTTCCCCCACACCCCTCTCCCTTTCTCTCTCCCACACACATGTACATATATGTTGTTTTTTTCATTTTATAATGAGCTTCAAGCAATGCATCAATACAAAAAAAATTGTTTATATATAATATTTTTTTATATTAGGAAGGTTTAAACGAGAACACTTCTGAAAACGTAAGAACATTCTTATCACTGTGATAATACACATGAAGGGACCCGTTGGTGTGCACACGACCTACCTTGCGACTTAGGTCACACCAAAGGTCGTCTGCATCTATAACTTAGTATCACATGTGATGATTATGGTGTCACATCAAAAACACACCACAAGTGATAAAACATGTGAAAGAGCCTAGTAGTATAAGGGAGACTTGGAACGTATAACAACCCAAACAAAATTTAAACATTTCAATTCATAAAATAGAATATCCCAAAAACGAGTCCCAATATTTACTTACATCATAACAAAATTTGTTGGCGGAAACAACCTACACAACTGAGAAATAGACTAAATAGTACTATAGTGCCTCTACACTATTCATCTTCCTCTTGCTAACGCCCTGCTTACTTGCTAGAGCCTTTCGATACCTGCTTTCCTGAAAAGGTTTTGTTTGAAAAAAATGCGAGGGTTAGTGTAATAACCAGGTGTGTTATTGATTTATTTAAAAGTATTATTTTATTTAAGTGTTATGGAGTTAGAAGTTAAGGGGTAAGTTTTAATTTTTATTTGGAAGTTTGGGGGTAAGTCTTGCCAAATAGAATAAGTGTGGGGTTTAATTGGTGAAAGTGGAGATATTATCCACCTCCACCGCCCCTCTCACCTTAGACACAAGGAGGTGTCACTTTGTTTCACTTTGGAACAACTTCTAAGTGTGTGTATGTGTTTGATGGTTCACGACAACAAAGAGAGAGGAGAGAAAAGAGAGAAAATCAAGAAGAGGAAGTAGGAATTTGATGTTTTGCAGCTGAGTTTAGGATCTACATCAAGAAACCAAAAGGTATTAATCCATATAAATCGTTACTTTTATGTATAGGAAGTTTTTACATGAGTTTTGAAGTGGGTTTTGATGATTTATGGATGTTTTGGGAAATCTAAGCTTAAGGTTAGGTTATGTTCATAGTCTTAAACATATCTGCACCTTTACAGTATCAGGCATAGCTTAAAAGTACGATTTCTGGGTTTTTAGGATGAACAGTGAACTGAGACATTCAACGAAGTCGCAATGGTTGATTGCGATTTGGCTTTGAAGTCGCAATGGTCGATTGCGACTTGGTTTGGAATCGCAGTAGTTGATTGCGACTTGGGGTTGGAATCGCAATAGTGGGTTGCGACTTGGGGGTGAAGTCGCAGTAGTTGATTGCGACTTAGCACTATGCATTGCGATTCTAATTTACTTTTAGTAGGTTGCGACTTGAGTCGAAGATTTCATAAAGTTTAGTTTTTAAAAGAGATATCTGGTATTTTATGTGATTTCAGATTCTGTGAAGGATTGTCATACGTGATAATTATCTTGGAAAGACTTTGGTGATAAACAAAACAAGTGAGTTTTACTTTAAAGTATTTTTACTGGAATACATTATGTGGATAACAAATACTTGATAAATTGTATGAATGTGTCATACGTGGGTGATTATAATATATCGAGATATTATAATTACGTGAGTATTATATGAGAATATAATACGTGGTCGGGCTTTGGACCGGTGTGTTAAATTGGCTCGCAACCAATAGATTTGGCCATTGGTGGAGGGATAATGTGGGATGAGACAGGTATGATGCACAAATCTTGGTTGGTATTAACTTACGTGTGATATATGTGTATTTATATAAAGAATATTTTATATAAATGAATTTTTATTAATTTCCAAATGTCAGGGATTTACTCACTAGACCCTTAGGTCTAACCCTCATTTTCTGTTTTAAAATTTGTATTCCAGATGGTGATTCCAGTAAGGCTAAGTGATTAGAATACTTGGTGAATAGCTTTTGGGGAAGATGAACGTTATGAAGTTGTGGATGCCCTCGTACTTATAACTGTGTTATTAGTTATTATGTTATCTAAATAGGATCAAGTTTGTACTGAATTTTTATATTGATTAGTCAGACTTTGGGACCAAATGTGCAATATGAATTACTTTTGTTGAAAACATGCTATGAATTATATGTTATATGTATATTTTTATTGTGGGCTGTTACAGATGGTATCAGAGCCCTAGTTTAAGGGATTTAGGTATTAGTATATGTACCTAGACTTAAACTGCATGTGAAGTAGGATGTCCCTATTATTTTAGAACCTTGGGATATTAAGTATAACAAGGTAGAAGGAACATCATGTAAGGTAAATTCGAGTTACACCTAGCCAGTGTAATTGTGAACTTACAGTTACAAGATTGGACTGGAATACCTTATTATATGGGGTATGTGCCTATGTGTATATTAACCTTGTTGAGATCTACAAAGTGGCAAGTCGGTCTCGACGTATGGATAGAGACGAAGACAGGTATATTTATATAAACTCTACACGTGCTAAAGTGCTATTTGACTTCGGTACAAACTGATTAATTGTGTTTTCAATCTTTTGTTGCTTATATGCGTTAGAAAAGAATTTGATAATTGTATTGGTAATATAGATAGGAGTGGAGTGCCTATTAAGTTATTTTTGATAATGTTGTCGGAATTTGAGGTAGTAGTAAGTATAGGATGGTGTTGGAACTTGATTTTTGTTAAAATTGTCGATTAGGTAATGATAAGTAATCCTCGGTAATTCGGTATATATTGGAATAAGTAGTTATGATGAAAGAAGAGATTGTCGAGTGATTGATTTAAAGTCTCCGTTTGTTAACAAGTTTTATATTAAGGATATATGAATTAATTTCGATAAGGCTTAGTAAGAGTGTAGGTTTGGAGGCATTTGGTGTGAAAAGAGGTTGGTTCTAATTTAGTAAGAGTGTAACAAATATTTTGGATGATATCGAATTTAGTATGCTATTCATTATGATATTGCTTGGGATAAATTTAAGTGAAAAATCAGGGATAATTGAACTAGAAAGTGAAGATTGTTTTTGGGAGTGATTAGTAAGGAAAAGCTATTAGTGATCAAGGTGATAACCCGTTATCATATGTGTTTGGATTTGAAAGATTTATCAAGGTGGTAGTAAAATTTATTGTATGAGAACGAAAGTGGATGGTAGTTTAAATTGGAATGAATGATCTAACACTTGCAATTGTTTACAATTTTTCAAATTGAAGGTGCATGTTAGAATTTTGGAAAGTTATTGCGAAAGTGTAGAATGTGGCGTTAGGTATAATTCAGTATTTCAAACGCTAGGTTATGCCTCCAAATGTTAAAGTTTATGTTATGAATAAAATTTTAAATGTGTTAAATGATTTGTGATATATGAAAATATATATATATAATTTTGTGCTGAAAGAGGCATGATGACATATTTTGTGCTGAAAGAGGCACGAGATGAAATAAAGATGTACTGATTTTGTTATAAAGATGTTTTTATGGTTGTTATATTTTGGGGATGGGTGTATAGTGTAGATCCAATTTGTTTATTATCGTTTTGAAAGAATATGTTAACGATATTTGAAAAAAATGAAAAAGTGTGTGGTTGTTTCGGGCAATGGATGTGATTTCGGATTAACTCGGTTAAATTCCTGATATGAGGTGTGGTGAAATTATTGGTTAAGTATAGTAATTGTGGGAATTGGGTGTGTGCGATTGGTTCGGAGGTGAAAGAAAGCTAGCTCATAGGATCGGTCTAGAGTAAGCACCTCCTAGTGAGCTATCCTTGGGGAAACGTATTTAAGTTGAGGAAAGAGTAGAAGAAAATAGTCGAATGTAATGATCGGGGTGAAGGACCATGGGATAGGACGTGGTAGTAGTATGAGAGTGATGTTGTGGCAAGTGTGGAAATCAATTGTAATCTAAGGTTCGGGGTCGGTGTAATTAATGCAAGAAAGTGTTGTCTGTCTTAGATATATTTTGGATTAGAGAAGTGACGGTAGAGTTGGGGATGACCTATGGAGAAAAGTTCAACTACGGGTTAAGGTGATACTCCAAGTTGATTTTGTAATCTATTGGGGAGTAGAATGTTGTTATATTTTTGAGTGTTGGATTGTTGGGACATTTTAGAGATGGTGATCGAAGGCGCAGTGTGTACAGTCAGTCGAGGCCAAGGGAAAAGGTAGAGTACTTAGTGTAATTTATTGCTTTCTAGAACATAGGAGTATGTATGCTAGATTGCCTGGTGCTTATTACGCTTTGCTGCATGACTATTACTTGCCAGTAGGAATTTATGCTAGTCCTGATAGGTTGTTAAGTGACTGCCTTATAAGTGGTATATAGTAGGAACTAAATAGCCTTAGAATATTTGATTTAGTTCTATTGCACAGCTCTTGTTTGAGTCTAACCGTTGTGGGATAGAATCTTTATTTCGAATGTCTATCTGATTTCACACTGTATGCGACTGTGCATTCGCGAGGCGACTCGTCATAACTAGTGGAGATTCCGTCATAGCAAGGGTAGTAGGATGAGGTGAACCTGGAGTCTGGATTTGTGAATGATATTGGTATGATTGATCTGGGATATTATACTTTGTTTGTATCACGCGGGTTTTCCTCTTGGAGTAAGAGTTGTTGTAGTTAGGAGGGTACTAAATGGTTGGTATGCGCCTTGGTATTGAAGGGTTACGCATAGTGAGAGTTCATTCAGCCTTTCCCGTGTCGATTCTGCGGAAGGGCTTAGCCGAAGCAAGTAAGGTTGTACCGTTAGAAAACACCGGATTGGATCAAAGGTGGAATGATGTGGGGGAAGCGTTGGCAATAGTGGGTCGCAAGGTTAGAAAACTAGGTTGCTGATAACCTGGACTTAACTGAAAGAGAATATGCATACTATGATAATAAAGTATAAGAAATTGATGCTTGAGAGTTTGCTGGATATAGAAAAATGGTTCAATGGGTTGGATGTTTACCTAATACTTCCCATGGATTGGAGAATTTAAGTTGAAAAAGGGATTTATATTAAGTGTTATGATTAGTGGGAAGAAAGCAATGATCAATAAATATTTTGATGGTCGTGTGATGAACCTTCTTTATAGAGTTGTTTAAGATAAAGAGTTGTTTTAAACTTGGTGCTGGACTTTGCATGTTAAGTCGTTAATGAGTTATATGATTAGTGACATGAAATTTTTAACAGAGTTGTGATGAATTCTTTTCGGCTTAGTTTTGTAGTGAAATTATTATATGATGATTTGGTAATTATTTTAGTTGGGTAAGGTGAGACCGGTGTTGATAAATTTCAAATTGCGGAGTGGTTTAAGTGAAACAAATGTCTAAAGATCTGTGTTAGTATTTTTGTGCTAAGTTGGAGATGTAAGGATTTGATGTGATAGCGAGTTTGTTATTTTATTAAGGAATGAATTGGTATTGATATTTGGATGGAAGTCGGTATGAGTTATGGTGGTAAGGTTATTGAGATAATTGAAATGTTTGAGATTGTGTTTTGCTGATATTCGAGAAATTAAGTTTGCTATTTAAACTTTGTTTTAATTTGATGGATGAATTGGTGTCAAGTGCAATTAAGTATGGTTGTGTGATTATAGTAATTATGCTATGCTTTCATGGGAAATGGAAATGGTAGGATGAAGTTTACGGGTTTGATAAAATTAAGAATTTTTTTTCGTGATATAAAGTGATTCGTGTTGAGTATATTCTATTCCATGAAAGAGTATAAGAAATAGGTAGTATTTACTAAGCAAATTTTATTTTGAAAGTATATGTTTACGTTTTAGAGTTAGTATTGTAAAAGTGTAGAACACGACGTTTGTAGTAAAAGGCCGGTGAGGTTAAAAATAGTATTAGCATAGTAAATGTCCCGAGTGAGCATATAATGTTCTGTTATTTGGATTAGATTCATATGAGTATAAGTTATTTCTTTCTAAGAGATAAGTGAATTTTCGAGTTAATTTGAACCTTCGTAGGATTTGATTATTGAGTGTGTATCGTTGTTTTAGAGGGGCGGATTCCTTGTGAGAAATTAAAACTCTTGATGTTTTGGGTTGAAATATTGAAGTGGGAACAAATGGTAAACTAGAAGCAGTAAAGCGGTGGGTGTAGTAAAAAGTCCTTTGAGGGTTCCGTAAACACTTTGATGTGTTCATAGAATTTGATATCTTTTCAACAGTAGTTACCCTAGTTCGTTGCTTGAGTGAATTTCGAGACAGAATTCTTTTAAGGGGGAGATGTTGTAATAACCAGGTGTGTTGTTGATTTATTTAAAAGTATTATTTTATTTAAGTGTTATGGAGTTAGAAGTTAAGGGGTAAGTTTTAATTTTTATTTGGAAGTTTGGGGGTAAGTCTTGCCAAATAGAATAAGTGTGGGGTTTAATTGGTGAAAGTGGAGATATTATCCACCTCCACCGCCCCTCTCACCTTAGACACAAGGAGGTGTCACTTTGTTTCACTTTGGAACAACTTCTAAGTGTGTGTATGTGTTTGATGGTTCACGGCAACAAAGAGAGAGGAGAGAAAAGAGAGAAAATCAAGAAGAGGAAGTAGGAATTTGATGTTTTGCAGCTGAGTTTAGGATCTACATCAAGAAACCAAAAGGTATTAATCCATATAAATCTTTACTTTTATGTATAGGAAGTTTTTACATGAGTTTTGAAGTGGGTTTTGATGATTTATGGATGTTTTGGGAAATCTAAGCTTAAGGTTAGGTTATGTTCATAGTCTTAAACATATCTGCACCTTTACAGTAACAGGCATAGCTTAAAAGTACGATTTCTGGGTTTTTAGGATGAACAGTGAACTGGGACATTCAACGGAGTCGCAATGGTTGATTGCGATTTGGCTTTGAAGTCGCAATGGTCGATTGCGACTTGGTTTGGAATCGCAGTAGTTGATTGCGACTTGGGGTTGGAATCGCAATAGTGGGTTGCGACTTGGGGGTGAAGTCGCAGTAGTTGATTGCGACTTAGCACTATGCATTGCGATTCTAATTTACTTTTAGTAGGTTGCGACTTGAGTCGAAGATTTCATAAAGTTTAGTTTTTAAAAGAGATATCTGGTATTTTATGTGATTTCAGATTCTGTGAAGGATTGTCATACGTGATAATTATCTTGGAAAGACTTTGGTGATAAACAAAACAGGTGAGTTTTACTTTAAAGTATTTTTACTGGAATACATTATGTGGATAACAAATACTTGATAAATTGTATGAATGTGTCATACGTGGGTGATTATAATATATTGAGATATTATAATTACGTGAGTATTATATGAGAATATAATACGTGGTCGGGCTTTGGACCGGTGTGTTAAATTGGCTCGCAACCAATAGATTTGGCCATTGGTGGAGGGATAAGGTGGGATGAGACAGGTATGATGCACAAATCTTGGTTGGTATTAACTTACGTGTGATATATGTGTATTTATATAAAGAATATTTTATATAAATGAATTTTTATTAATTTCCAAATGTCAGGGATTTACTCACTAGACCCTTAGGTCTAACCCTCATTTTCTGTTTTAAAATATGTATTCCAGGTGGTGATTCCAGTAAGGCTAAGTGATTAGAATACTTGGTGAATAGCTTTTGGGGAAGATGAACGTTATGAAGTTGTGGATGCCCTCGTACTTATAACTGTGTTATTAGTTATTATGTTATCTAAATAGGATCAAGTTTGTACTGAATTTTTATATTGATTAGTCAGACTTTGGGACCAAATGTGCAATATGAATTACTTTTGTTGAAAACATGCTATGAATTATATGTTATATGTATATTTTTATTGTGGGTTGTTACAGTTAGAGCATAAGGTCTAGTGAGTCCCTCTTAACAGTTATCAAAGCACTTAAAAACAGTTTGTCAATTTCAGTAATATCATTTATAAAACTGATCATTCAAAATCATTCACGGAATAAAGTCCACTCCTCGTAAATCGGCACCCTGAAGTCACCCGTAGATGACAACGAGTCAGCCTCATGTTGCCGTATAGGGTAGTACTCCCCTGGCATAAACGGGACACACCCCCCGACATGATCTGGCGGGTCAAACTTCCCGACTTGGCCAATTCACACCACAATCTATGTATGCATACATCCCACATATAATTTTTAAACAACATTCTTGCATTTGAAAGCATATATATATAAACATGGCATTTCTCATCATACAATCGCTTCAGAAAACTTATTAAAAGCCATATGTTTTAGTTTAGAAAACTCACCTGATACGTTTGCTTGCTTTTCCCTACTCTGCTCTTTACTTCCAAATGTCTACCTGAACGAGGGGACAGATTTATAAGCTGACTAGGACTATCCGAACACTTCTCACCTGGCACACAACTTTTCCGGACAGGCTACCGGGTAAACCACACTTTCCGGACATCACTACTTTTTCGGACAACAACGCTTTTCCGGATGACTCTCCTATCCGGACACATTGAGACTACCGGACAACTTCTATTTTCCGGACGATATACCTATCCGGATGGCTCACTTATCCGGACGACTAAACTTATCCGGACAACACAATATCCGGACACCTGCTACAACCCGACCAAGAAGTTTCCCGGACACTCACCCGGACACCTTCATACTTGAAGGTTTCTGGACGAACGCTGGAAGGGTTTTATGGTCCGAAATCTTACTGAACACTTCGAAAACAGTGGGATAATGCAACAAATCACTTACTTAAACATCTTTAAACAATTCCCATTAACTTTACTGAATAATTTCGATTTAAAAGGGTGTTTAAATCTCCTTTAAGGGTCTTAAAATGACTTTATCAATAAACTCTTAAACCATCCAATACTCATCCAACAGATCTTAAATGGGTTATAGATTAAGAAGTTACCTGTGGATTACTTGCAGGAAACGAATCCTAACACACACTTCTTGTTGATTTCAAAGGATGATGATGGTTCTTCTCTTCTCAATGCTCCAAAGCTCCAAAACTCTTCTATCCCTCTTTCTCTCAATTCAGCCGCCAACACAAGGATGAAGGCACTCCTAGGGCATTGTGCCCTAATGATTGGGTCATAAACCACATTTTCCTTATTTACACCAAGGCCCCCTCAACTTTCAGCATTAATGAAACCTTCTCAAATACCCTAAACTCTTTTTACCAACTAGCCCCTCAACTTCTGCTTTTATTAAAACTCCACACCAAACGCAAAACACTTCGAAAAAGGTCTGGGTCGTTACAGAACGCAACCTTGGTTGTTCCAAAGGTCACCCACGTCTCTGATTTAGTATCAGATGTGATTGTATATCATATGTAGAGATGGCCAAACCGGTCCGGAAGAGGCCCGAAACCCGGCCCGACCTGGCCAGTTTGAGGCCTGGATTTGAGCTCACCGGTCCCATCCGAGCCTTGATTTGGAGTGATTCGCCGGCCCGGCCCGGGACCGGTTGCAGGCCCGGTTTGTCCTGACCCGGTTTTTCACTATATATATATTTACACACACACACACACACACATATATATATATATATATATATATATATATATATATATATATATATATATTTGGTTATTGTATGTTTGAAAATATACACAACACACACACACATAGGGGTGAGCATTCGGTCGGGTCGGGGCCAAAAACCCACCACCTGATCGGGTTTCGGGGATCTCGGGTTTCGGGGGGTTCGGGTTTCGGGAGGTTCGGGTCGGGGAAGTCGGGGTTTTGGGTTGGACCTGCAGCTTGGCCCATGGTGGCAGTTGGATTTTGGCCCAGTTGGATTTTGGAGAAGATAGCAAATTGCTATCAAGATTTGTGCTCTAATCCATAATCTCCTATGAAGACATCCTTCAATCAACTGTTTAGTGCATCAGGTAATTAAATAATGCTTGGATGATGAAATGTGTTATGATATCTTTTATATACACACACTGCACAATCCAAGCTTCTCTGCCAGCTCTGTCTTCCTCTCCGACTCCACCTTGTTCTTTTCCTCAAAACTCCTTTCCAACATGTGTACCTTAATGGTTTCAGCCATTCAATCAAAACCATATATAGATAAGTTATTTTAAAATATAGTAAAAAAATTAATTTTTTTAAAATATCGGATATTCGGGTCGGATCGGGTGGGAAAACCCAGACCCAACCCGATCCTACTTTACCCTTCGGGGCAATCGGTTCGGGGCAATCGGGTCGGTCGGGTTTATCGGACCGGTCGGGTTTTGCTCACCCCTACACACACACACACACACACATATATATATATATATATATATCATATCTTTGCAACGACTATTAATAAATTTGAATCGACCGGAGCTCTTCAATACTTTCCACCATGGGAGGAATAAGTGTATTTTCTTAGGGGGCGTTTGGTTCGCAGAATGTTTTTGTATGAAATGGAATCTGTCAAAGGAATTTGACTTTGGAGGAATTGGAATGGAATGTTGTCAGGTTTGACCAGCTGTTTGGTTGACAGAATTGGAATGGAATCTGTTAAAGGAATTGAAATCTGTCTGTTTGGTTCACAGAATGTAGCTTTGGAATTGGAATGAAATTTGAGTAAATGACCAAAATACCCTTTTGTTGATTTTAATTTTTATATATAATTAAAAGAAAATATAAATTTTCTATATATAATTAAAAGAAAATATTATATATTTACATATAATAATATAAATATAAATTTACACTAATAATATTAATATCAATACCAATCAGACTATAGTTCCCCCAATTCCCAAAATCAGATACACGCCTAGGGTTCTTCACTTCTTCTTCAACACGCCTAGGGTTCTTGAGTTCTTCACTTCTTCTTCTTCAACACGCCTCCATGAGACCACGACCTCCGGCGGCCGGCGCTCTAATCCACCGTCTCCACAACCTCCGGCAGCCGTCACTCTAATCCACCGTCTCCACGAGACCACCCTCTCTCTCGTCAGCACCTCCCTACGCCTCCCTCTCTCCTTCCGCCTCCCTCTCTCTCGTCTGCTCCATCAAACCTGTGATGATCGAAGCAGTGGAGAACGAACCTGTGATGATCGAAGATGGAGAAGTCGTGAATCGAAGCAATGGAGAACTCGTGAAACTGAAGCAATGGAGAACTCGTGAAACTGAAGCAGACGTGAATGTGTTCTAAGGTTGGGTTAAGGGTATTTTAGGAATATAGAGAATGTTAAATTCTATTCCATTTAAATACCATCTATTTAGTAAGGAACGTTGAAATGGTTAAAACATGGAATTGGTTGGAATTTGAGATTCCATTCCTTTAAAAACCTTGAACCAAACAATGAAATTGAATCTGGTCAAAGGAATTTGAGATTCCAATTCCATCAAATTCCTTTAAAAACCTTGAACCAAACAGCCCCTTATAATTCAATCAATTTTTTTTTTCAATGTACTGTTCAATGGACGTTTGACACTATAATAAAACGTGTTTTTTAAGTATATTTGAATGACACAATTACGTATTTTATAGCATATTGAAATAACATTTGAAAATTAAAAAAAGTTTTTTTTGTTGTGAAGGCCCGGTTTCAAGGACCGGTTTTGAATAACACTAATCGGGTCTTGGAATGTTGAGCTCAACCCGGCTTCGGCCCGGTTTCATTAAATAGTTTTTAGGGCCGGTTTTAAGTGAGGCCCGGCCAGATCCGGTATTTTGACTACCACTAATCACATGTGATTGGTTATATTAAAGACTATTTTTACTATATCTCAAGATCCTCCCATCCTTGTTTCCAATATTTCCAAGCTCCAACCTTCTAAATTTGAAATAAATAATGCTATTTATGTATCTTGTCCCGGTAGTTAGGAACGTCCATATGCCTTGGGATGGTTAGACAAGTATCGGCTACTAGCTTGCCCACAAGTTAAGACTGCTCCTATGCATATTTTTTATGTTTTCTTTTTTCTTTTACGGTTTGACTTTTGTGTTTAATTTCCTGGTTTTTATCTTTTTTTGATGATTTTTGCATTTTTATATAATATTTTTTGTTTGTCTTAGGATCCTTTGAATCTTTCTTTTCACACTTTCCCAAGATCTCAAATTAAAACTTCCTTTAGTTTTCTGTTTATCTTTTAAGTTTTTATTTATTCCAAGTCGGGTATTTTTAGTATAAAAATAAAAGTCTTTGTATCCCGGACTTCATACATCATCATTCATATTTTGGTTGATTTCCAGAGATTTTAAGTTTTTTTTTGTCGATTTCGAGGGACCTTTTTCAGTTTTCGGTTGATTTCAAGAGACCTTTTTGGGTTCTTTTTGTTGATTTTGAAGTACCTTCTTTGATTTTTTTGGTTGGTGGAGGCACAACGGAAAAACACTAAAAGACTTGTGATAAAACATCAATGAAAATCCGTTTTTAAGCTATAAAAAAATCTTTTTAGTGCGGGTCCATTCCCCACTTTTTATGTTGTGCATCCACCCCTGATCACAAGAAACTGTTGATATAGGACCTTAGTTAGATCTACAATTCTACATTGCAATTTTTAGTGGCTATTAAAGCAATTGTAACTTGTAACACATAATTTTTAAATTAGAAATTATGGTGATTCTGAGTAAGATTTTTAATTGGAAAATGGTTTTTGCTAATTATTAATGTCATATCAGTATTTTTTGCTAGCGTGTTGGTAAATAATATAAGAAAATATAGAATATAGTTTCTAAACTAGAAATTGTTTTATGTTACATCATGTTTTCTGATGTTTTGTAGAGTATGGTTATAAAAAAATATATGAATAATTTCTTTTTTTATTTAAAAATCAAGTAGTATGATCAATAATTAATATTGATATGAAAAACATCTGAAGAAGTTTTTCAAGAAGCCTTTCAAATTGTGGTTCGAGTCCTGCTGATGCAAATAGGCTTTGGAGGAGAACGACAGATAGAGGGTTTGATGGTAGCCAGAGTATATGAAGAAGGATTGTTGTAACACCCTAAAAACAGGGCCAATTTAAACCTTAAAAATTGCTACAAGTTATGATCATAAAACTTCAAACTTCTATAACCTGAGGATCAAATGTAAAGGTTTTATATACAATGCATCTAATTCAAATAACCTATTAATCTAATCGTACATCATAATCAGATTAATTAAGTTATCTAATCCTTTGTCCCAAAGCATCAAAAGAACAGCTAGATCCTCCGTTATCTCTAAGTTTAAGTCTTTCCAAAAGATCCTCATCACATTTTCCCGCTTACTTCCCGGAGCTTGTACCTGGTAAGAAAATTCAACTTGAAACATTAGGCTTTCGCCTAGTGAGAATATTCAAATCAAATTAAAGTTAAACAATTAAAATCTCAACAGATAAAACAAACCTGTTCTCGCCCATCTTACCGTACAACAACTCCTTTCAATACTGGGAATCTACCCCACTCCCATACTTATGACTAATCCGTCTAGCCATAATATTACTATCAAGAGTTTACTATGAATCATCCCAGATTCAAAGTTATTTCTCTTATCTAAGAAATTACAAGTCAAAACCTGCCTATTTCTTAATCCGGAAGTAAAGATTACAATTTACTTTATGCCTATCTCTAATCTTCCTTTCACAACGGGAAATCTCCGATCTTCCCTATAAAATGGAAATCTCCGATCTTCCATTCGAAATGGGAATTACAAATCAAAATCTGCCTATTCCACATTTAACGTCTTCCCCATCTCAGAATCACTGACCCCAATGGGATTAATATATCGCGATACACAACCGAGGCCCTCACGATGATTCAAGATACGCTCATTCACTAGAAATTACATCCCTTGGTCAAATGGCAAGTATTTCGGTTCCCATTAGACCGTACCCAGGTGCCCTACTATGACCGGATGCCTATTTCTAGCAATCGCCACACAATACATAAGTATTATTATTCTTACTATCATATGTGCATAACATACAATATATTCATCTCCAAAACATATTCTATATATATAAACATTTATAAAGAATATTAATACTTTTGACACCTCGACTTCTTAACTATCCCTTCATTGCATTTTAGCACAGGGATCAACATATCATAACTTTTAGTCGTTTATTTGGACTCATTACTAATCAAGACGAGTCCTTAATAACATGTTCAGACATACATATTATATATCTATTTCAATATTAATTGCTGAATTTTAAAGAGAGTTGAATAAACTCACCTGGTATGAAGTCACACTTCTTTTAAAGACGTAGGAACTTCTGTCTTCACCACCACAGTTTACTGTAATATCCAATATACACATATACTGATATTAAATTACAGAACAGAACTCTCTAAGATTAAGAATCCTTATCATCTAAAAATCTTCGTCTTAAGTCGCAATCAACTAAATAAAAATCTCTTATCGCAAAGCACAGTGCAAGTCGCAATCAACTACTGCGACATGGTTACCATGTCGCAACCTTCTATTGCGACTTCAACATCAAGTCGCAGCCTTCTATTGCGACTTCAACACCAAGTCGTAACATTCTATTGCGACTTCACTACCAAGTCGCAACCTTCTATTGCGACTTCAACACCAAGTCGCAACCTTCTATTGCGACTTCACTACCAAGTCGCAACCTTCTATTGCGATATGCATGAATGTCTCAACTCAAGGTTGCGACATCCATGATGTTCATCCATATCGCAGTCCACTATGTTCCTCCTAAAACCCAGATTTTGCAGTTTTTACACCATGAATCTTTCTGATATTATGCAGATATGATTAAGGCTATGAACTGAACCTACTCATATACTCAGATTTCCCAAAACATCCATATTTCATAAAAACCCATCTCTAAACTCATCTAACAACTTATGAACATAAAAGTAAGGATAGTTTACCTATGTTTCTTCAATTAATCTCAGAACCCAGCTGAAAATCCTTGCTTCACTTGCTCTTCTTCTTCTCGTTCTTTCTATCTCTATCTCTCGGCTCGATCTCTCTCTCTCTCGTTACCGAAATAACCACACACACACACAATTAGTCCCTTAAGACTAATTGTGTGACACCTCCTACTTAAACATAGTGAGTCATAGCTCACATTACCAAATACACCCCTAACTTTAAAGAAATGACACAACAAACCCTCAAATTGAAAATCCACTTCAACCAATAATTTTAAACAAATACAAACTTAACCCCAAGTTAAAACTTGTAATTTACAAAAATAATACAACGAAAATTCGAGATGTTACAATTGTCTTGTGGAAGACAATTGTGGAAGATTTTGGAAAACAATCTTTTGGCAAAAAAATAAAGTGTAATTTTGATAAATATTTTGTTTTCATTAGTTGAAAATTAAAAAGAAGGTTTTAAAACTAAATAAATACCCAATAATATATTAGAAAATAAGATATAAAAGTATTAGGGACTGTTTACCAAATTTTGTATTAAGTCCTGTATGGATAAATTTATTTGTTTGGATAAATTTGTCTGTCCGGATAAAAATATGTTGTTGTTTACTTTTCTCCCTGAATCAACCGTCTGAATGACACAAATGACCAATCTACCCCTGAGAATCAATCAAAAACTCTTTGACAAATTGTTGGTTATTTCTCAAACTCAAACACAAAAACTAATTCAACACTGATAAAAATAAACACAAAAACTAGTCAAACTCAAACACAAAATCTAATTGAACAAAAACTAAAAAGACAAAATCAAATCAATATAGGAATCGGTAATCTACACCTTTTTCTCTTCCAGTTTTCAAATCTTAACAATGGGATTTCAACTCCTTTGTTTAGGTTTCACCCAACAGATGAAGAGGTTGATGTTTGCAGGTACACTTTTTCCAAATTCCAACTTCTCTGTTTAGGAATCGGTAGTCTACAACGACAGTTGAGTGTGCAAAAATCGGTAGTCTACTCATCGAGCAAAAACCTATCGTGAAGGGTGTCTTGAGGAGGCCAGGAGGGTGCAGTGGAAGAGGGAAATATGCTAGAGTAGGAAGATTCGAACAACAACGATAGATGAGTGTGCAAAAATCATGAACCGAGTGTGCAAAATGGAGAAATCGATGGAGAAACCGAGTGTGCAGAAGAAGAAAGCTTGAAATCGATCGATTCGGATGAGGGATTTTGCAATCAGGTCGAATATCAATGATCAAATAGGATAGAACGGAAAAACGAACTACATTTCCTATCTAAAAATAAGAAAATGGGATTTGGAGACTTCACGTGCAATCTTGTTTGGTAGCAGCTAGGGTTTAGAGATATGGCATGGTTTATAAACAAAGGGTAGGCTTGTCTTTTTTTTAGCTGAATCTGGACAACCGCTATTTTCTATCTGTGCGAATAAGCTCATATCTGTGCGAATAAGCCGCAAGTAAACATCATATTTTGGCTGAGCGAATAAGCTCTTGAACCCATTAATCCCATTAAGTCATAAGTAAACACCCCCTTAAGGTTATAAGTAATTTATTGAAACTAATTAATATAAAAAAATATTATAGTTAAATCTATATCTATATCTATATATATATATATATATATATATATATATATATAAAAGCAAGATGTGAAGTTGCTTATGTGGCATCATGAGAGGCCTTCTTTCACATTTCTTTATTTTCTCATAGTTTTGATTTTTTTGAATAAAAAGATTTTCATAAATGACCATTCTACCCCCTAAATGAAGATTGTGTATTTCTTTATATGAAGGCTCTTTGGTAATTTCTCTTCCAATTTAATTAGCTTTAATTTCCAAACTATCTAACTTCTTAGAGAAATTAATTCTAGTCTTTTCATCTTTCCGTTTATCAATTAGAGAAACCTACAACAAAATTATATATAAACTACAACCTAATGCTCCATAACATGGAATTAACAACTTTTTTGTTCTATATTATGTTGTCTTAGGTTTGTATGGTTGTTTGTTGTTTGTTCTTTGTGGAATTACTTTCGTCGATATTATTGTCCATCCTCCATAAAATTTCAAGGTAATAATTTATGTGAGTTATATAGTGTTGATATATGTATATGTGTGTGTATTCTCAATCAATATCATTGTTTTTTTCAATAAAAAAAATTGCATATATTTTTTTTATGTTTTGTGAGTTTTACATATTGTTGTTAAATAAGTTTTTGTTTTTCATTCGATTTATTTACAATTGTTATCTTGGTTTTTGTTGTGGATTTTTTCTTCTCATTCTTTAATGTCTACATAGTTTCTTAATTTTCAATTTGTAATTTTATATGAAAAACCACATGAGATGGCATTTTCTAAGCATCTCAATCCCAAGTTTCTTCTTTTCTTAATGTTTGTAAGTTTTTGGTTTTTCATCTAATTCATTAACAATTGTTACCTTGGTTTTTGTTGTGGATTTTTCTTCTCTCTTTTTTATGTTTACATACTTTCTTATATTCCAATTAGTAGTTCTATAAATTATATATAAACTACAACCTAATGCTCCATAACATGGAATTAACAACTTTTTTGTTCTATATTATGTTGTCTTAGGTTTGTATATTTGTTTGTTGTTTGTTCTTTGTGGAATTACTTTCGTCGATATTATTGTCCATCCTCCATAAAATTTCAAGGTAATAATTTATGTGAGTTATATAGTGTTGATATATGTATATGTGTGTGTATTCTCAATCAATATCATTGTTTTTTTCAATAAAAAAAATTGCATATATTTTTTTTATGTTTTGTGAGTTTTACATATTGTTGTTAAATAAGTTTTTGTTTTTCATTCGATTTATTTACAATTGTTATCTTGGTTTTTGTTGTGGATTTTTTCTTCTCATTCTTTAATGTCAACATAGTTTCTTAATTTTCAATTTGTAATTTTATATGAAAAACCACATGAGATGGCATTTTCTAAGCATCTCAATCCCAAGTTTCTTCTTTTCTTAATGTTTGTAAGTTTTTGGTTTTTCATCTAATTCATTAACAATTGTTACCTTGGTTTTTGTTGTGGATTTTTCTTCTCACTCTTTTATGTTTACATACTTTCTTATATTCCAATTAGTAGTTATATAAGAAAAACCACACGAGATGACATTTTCTAGGCATCTCAATCCCCATTTTTTTTCTCCTCAATTTTTGCATTTTTTGATGTTATTAGCAAAATGTTTAATTAATTAATCTATTTATTTTCTTTGTTTATACCTAAATTTGTTTATTTAATTTATTTCACATTATTCTATTTTTTTCCACATAACATTCAAAAAATATATACATATATATATATATAATCAACATATTTAAGAACTCATTATGTAAATGAAATTACGATCAATATGTATACTTCTATTTAGATGATAATTGAATATAATAATATGTGTATTTTAAATAATAAAATGTTTATAATTAATATAAATAAATAATTGAAGATGACTATTATTCACATCAATATAATAACTTATGATCATTGTCAGCTATATTATTTTATATAATACTCTTTATATATATATATTTAAAAAACAATATATATGAATAAAATTAGAATCAATATATAATTAAATACTTATTATTAACCCTTATTTAATAAATTAAATATACTTATTACATTTAATATCAAAAAATAAATTTAATATATAATCAAATACTTACTACTAACTCTCTCATTGAAAAATAATACATTTATTACATTTAATTTCACTAATTAAATCAATAATTATTACATTTAATATGACTACTAAAATCAATACATAAAATAAAAAATATTATGAATCAATATATATAGTTAAAATTATAATCAAAACTAAAACTTATTATTATCAATATGGCAATATGTACAAAAACGATAGAAACACACACACACATATATATATATATATATATATATATATATATATATATATAAATTAGAATATCCAAATATATAAAATTTGAAAGAACAACTTATTACAATCATCAATATATGATTATTTCAATTGCATTTGTTTTAATTTAAATTGAAATCCAAGTATGTATAAAAATGAAATTAGAATTGATATAATATGACTAAAACCTCTTTTTTCAAGATTTTATACTAAGAAACTAAGCTTTGAAGAAACGGTCTCAAGCAAATAAAAAAAACTCGAAAATGAAAAAATTAACAATTCAATCAGGCTCGCATATACTCGAAGTAGTCACAATACTGACGACTTTTGTTACTCTTTCGTCTAACCGTAGGTTTTGGGAACAGAGACTTCATGTATAACTTTTAGCCGAAGTTGCAACGAGTACATTATAACAAATGTAATAAATTTACCAAAATGCCCCACAGTTAAACAAAACTAGGTAGCAATATTATGATTGCATGGTGAATATAATTATTTTATGGGATTATATGTTAGAGATAAATCGATATATTACGAGTTATGGCAAACAATACTAATTATACATCTCATTATTATAATCAATAGTCTCACTCAATTTTTTTTTATCATTTTGAGTCAATTACAAAGTTTGATGATATAGAATTTCTTGGCTATTATTTTATTATATATATATATATCAAAAGAAACAACTAAGATTTATGAACAACTTCATATCAAGTGTAATATTGATTCTTATTATTTTGATATATATATATATATATATATATATATATATATATATGATCATCGACCCATACTTCAATATTTTTTGAAGAATTTTATCACTACCGCGCAACGCGCGGTACCGAAACCTAGTTAGATATAAAATATAAATTTAACTAATTTACTTTAACTAGTTAATATACACTAAAAATGATTAACCGGTTAATGTTAAATTATATCATTTTTATATATTTATTAACTTAATAATTCTAACTATTTTTAGTGTATATAAATAAATTAGATAAATATATCTATCTATACATATAATAAATAAGTAACTAGCATGCCACATGTCGACTTTTGGTGAGCCGACTTCAGTATTTTCTCGCCTAAACATGTATTTAGACGCAATTTACATTATAAGTTCAATTAACACACTCACATTCATTCCTCCTTAAATCTCTCCTTAATTCAATTTTTTTTAATTTATACGTTACTCGTACTATCCTTATAATTAGGTATGTAGTTTACTTTTAATTCTTTACTTTTTTATTTTTCATTTTAGACTCTTATCATATAAACATAAATAATGTATATGAACTAAAATGCATTAAAAAAATACATTTACCTTTTTACAAATTACACCATTGTAATCGTCTCGTCAATACCTTCGAAATGAGTCCAATATTGAATATTTTTGGATTTAATCATATTATTAAATATCATGAACATGTACGAATTAATTTGTTTTATATTCCTAACATTATTTATTTTCATTTTACACCCTTATAATATTAAAAATACATAATCGTAGTTTAACTAAAACATATTAATAAATGCATTTTTTTACAAATTATATTATTACAATATTCTCGTAAATAATTTCAAAATAAGTTTATTATTGAATATTTTTTTAACTTAATAATATTGTAAAATATCATCAATACGTATCAAGATTTTTCAAGAATGACGTACCGAGATTTTTTTAAACTTGTACATTTACGCTCTTATCTATATTTATCTAATATACTTCTTTAAAAATAATTCCAATTACGGTTATTCTTGAATTTTTAAGAAGTACAAATTTCAATACATCATGTACGAGTTTAAAAGCTTTAAAATCTCTAACGTTCAACATGATAATTAAAAATAAAATTATTTTTTATTTTTAAATTACACTTTATACAATTATAATTAGTTATTTAATTTACTTTATTATATCCATTATTCTTTCATTTTTCATTTTACATCCTTATCATATCAGCATACATAAACTAAAATACATTAAACAAGTATGTTTTTCTTTTTTTATAAATTATACCATTATAACCGTTCATCAAAACCTTCAAAATGAGCACAAATGTTATGGGTTTGAAGACCCCACTATCGAACGAATATTTTTTATTTTTTTTGACCAATTAACCATATTGACCTTTAATTTTATACATTTGATATGCGATTTAAAAGCGAATAAATATGAACATGACACAAACTTATTTTTCCGAATTCTCGGTTTTAGATTCAAGATACTTCGCGCCGCATCGCGTGCGGGTACATATCTAGTATATATATCTATACTACATATATAAGCATTTAAGCAAAATGTCTTAAAGACAACCTTTCATGCATGATGTACAATGATTTTATGCATAAAATTAGAAATCTCTTAATTACCATCTCTTATGCACAAGTTACAACTCTTTTAAGCAAAAAGGTTTTAAACCCGTACCAACAAAAATGAATGGTGGACTTACCTTACTTCCTCACATACTTTTCTTCCTTATTTCACGTGCGCCAGGAACTGTGTTTGGGAAGCTTCACACGCAAAAACCATGCCAATTGCCAAACCACAGTACAACCATACTTCTTTTACCTTTTCACGTCAAAGACCATACCTTTCTCCCTACATTGTAGCTGCAGTATTTCTTCTTGCTTCCAACTACTTTAAGAGGAATTTTGAATTCAAATTTCATTGATCTCCGAGTTTCTCTCGGTTGAAGACTTCCAAGTAAGTTTCCTCTGCAATTTTCTCTCCCATATCCATTTAATCCCTAAATATTACGCCTCTTCCCTCTCTGATTTGTTATGAAGTAGAGATGAAGATCATTCCCTTTTTATCTTTCCCACAGTCTTCAATCCATGCTCTCGATCCCTCATCGACGAATTAACGACCACCCATCGCCCGCAGCCCTGTTTTTGACTCAAAACGCCTGCTTCTCTTAATCTATTTCAAGGTAAACCTAAACTTTACGGGTCTTTTGACTGTTTTTTATTTTATCGATTCTCTTATCTATCGATTTTCTTATCTATCGAATCTACCCGGATCTACAGGACCGATCCATATCGAAATTATAGCAGATCAACTAATCTACAGGTAAGATTTTTCTTTGTTGTTTGAAATTATAGCATATCAAATTTTTAATCTGATTTTAGTTTACGTTTTCGGTTTGGTTTGGTTTGATTTTGATTTTTAACTGTTTGATTTCTGCTTTGAGTTCTTGCTGTCTTCCTCCATACATGGCTCTCTACTATCGCTTGAAATTAGAGGACGGAGTCATCTCATCTCCAGGTAATATTTTATCTATGTTGCTTGAAATTAGGTTTGTGGTTTGGTTTGAATTTGGTTTTGACCTTAATGTTATCTTTTGCTTCTTTATTTTGCTGAAAATATTTGTTAACTTATTGTTCAAATGGTTCCATTTCAACAGACCCTCTTTTGACATTTGATGTTTATAAGTGAGATCTTTCCTAAAGACTGGCCAAGAATAGAGGCTTCAGAGACACCAAACATACTCACAATTCAGAATAAATCTATTTCAACAAGGTTCATGTCCATATATTGATCTATTCTAAAAATTTTGTCGTTGATAAAAAGATGTTGATAATCTTAATTAGAAAGACAACATTGATGCTCAAAATATGACAACCTTCATAGTTTTTAGTTTTTAACTAGACATGTGAGATGGTTATGTGACTGCATTGGAAATAAGAGAATTTTTCTTCGTTGATTTCCATGGTTTTGCTTTCCTAATGTGTTCTAAATGTAATATTTGATGTAATTGCGGATTGTGCTCCTAGGGAAATAGTCTACAAAGAATTTTAAAAGTTGCTGGAAGCCTGGAAATAGTCTACAAAGAATTTTAAATGTTGCTTTGTTTCTGATCTGAAATGGCGAGGCTGTTGTTTTATCTTTCACGTGGCTGCTTTTGAGCTAGATGAATAGTTGACATTTTTCTCTCGATTAGGTAGAATGCTAGGTTGTCCGAGTTGCTGATTTTGACGATAGTGTGGTGTTTAACAAGTAGCTTAGTGTTCTACTAGGCTGTTAGCCATTGTTGGATAGCATCTTTCAGCTGCTAATATCTCAAAAATGGTTGTTGGATTAAACAGTATCGCTGGTAACTACTTCAACAGCAGTTTCTCTCCCACCTTTTTTTCTCTTTGTTCTCATATCACTGTTTTGAATATCTCATACATGTTTGTCGGGAACTTACCAGAATTTGAGCCAAGGTTGTTATCTTGACGGTCCTCGATGTCTCTAATAACAATTTGACCGGCAATATTCCTGCAAGTATTGGTGAATCGTTACCATACTCCATATCTCAAGTATGTAACTAATTAATCTCATATTCTATTTTGATATTTGACCCTAGAAAATTCTCGCCAAGTTACTTTTTTCTTTTATATATAATGGTTTATTTGGTACCTTTGTTTTGATTTGGGTGTTTGGATTTGTGTTACAAACTGCAAGTCTAGGGGTTCCCGATAATCGTTGTTGGTTGCTTATCTAATGAATGGTTTTGAGTCATCACTGTCAACTTCTTCTTTGATCAGTTTTTACAACCTTTTGAAGCAGTTGTCCATGATTATCCTGGTACGCCGTACATTAACCGATCAATTGTACTCTGTTAATATGTTAATAATCATTGTTGAGAATAATTACATCCTTGTGATTTCTTTTTATACAAATCCCATTGTGGTTTTGGCTTGGATCATGGGGCATCAAATGGACTTGAAATTTCTACCATCTGAGACTACTACTTTCTTTATTAGGGTGTTACCCTGCTGAGTGTATTGGATAAAGTTGTGACTAATTTGTTGTGTGCAGGAAAGAATATCAAATTACTTCAAAGGTGTGATGCTGATTTTATGTTCACTCATTTTTTTTGCAAGTTTCTTTGTACACGCCGACCATAAATCCATTATCATAAAGAAATGTCTTTCTTGAGTTAGGGGTCGTTTACGATACGTTTACCTAGGTAAGTGCTTACAAAGTCACATTACATTACCGGATAAATATGACAAGGACCAAGAATCTTACCCGGTAAGATTGAAAGCAAGGACCAAGAGTGTTACCCCGGTAAGTGAGTGCGATGACTCTTACCACGGTTAGCCCTCACCGGCTAAATTGTTGCATATACTGCCATTTTGATGGACTAAAATCTTACCCGATGAGTAAGTGATACTATTGAATTTTACCGGTAAGCACTTACCCGGGTAAATAATTAGGTAAATGGTCCCTTAGTCATTTTTACTTCTGCATCTTCTTTGTACTTGCTCAATCCATTCCAAGGCAAATGACATGTTGGATCATTCACATGTTGATGTTTCAACTTTTTTTCTTTTTATTTTTTTGCAAACTTGTAGGATTATATACTTTTTTTGGTTTATTCAATTATTGTTATGTGACACTAATCCTTGAGTTGTAAACAACACATGCTTAGACAAGGTATTGACAATGTTCTTTTGGGGCTACCCTTACTCAACTGATGTTGTGATGAATTCTCAAATGTTGTGTAAAGATGGGGTTGAATTCAAAGTAACTTGTTTTGATTTGTTTGGTGGCATATCATTAGATCATATACAAGACTGGAGAAATTTTATCCCAAGGCCCATACAATTATTAACTTCATGTACTTGGATCAAAACTGTGTGAAAAAGTTCACACGATTTTCATGTCTATATATTAATTGTTTTGTTTGATTTCTAATTTGAGTTGTTATTAGTTTTTATATTCGGTGATCTTCTTTGTTATTAGCTTTTATGATTAATATGATTCTTTAATGCCCAATCTATCAAACAAAAAAACCGTATATGTTTCAAAAACTTGCTTCAAAAAAAAGACCGCACAACATGACAAACAAATAAACAATCCATTTTTTTGTCATAGAATCGTTTATCAAATTCTTACAAGATAAACAATTATCAAACGCACTATAAGAACTCACTTTGATAACCACATCTGAGGAGGTATTTCAGAGTTGACTTAGCGACTGAGGGTAGCAGAGGGATTCAAGCTCGTCTCTCACTTGATTCGAACTTAAACATGTGTATTTGAGCAAAGTTGTTCAACTCTTTTGCCAACTGAGCTACACGTTCCAGGGCTTTTCATTTTTCATTTACAATAAAAATTTCACGCCTTGCTCACCTGGTGCATTGCATGGGCACACTGCTAGTATATATATATATATATATATATATATAGAGAGAGACTTGAGATCGTGAGACCAAAAAATTAACATTAAACCTTCACAGCAAAAGACTGTGAAGGTAGTGTGATGATAAACCTTCACAGTGTTTTTGCTGTGAAGGTTTGCTGTTTTTCTTACCTTCACAATGAATCACTGTGAAGGTTTAGTGTTAATTTTTTGGTCTCACGGTCACACGAAAACAGGTTGATCTCACGTGAAACCAACCCTATATATATATATATATATATATATATATATATATATATATATATAAAGGTCAGGTTCAGGAAAAAACCTCAAATAATCGAAAAACTAAAGAACACCGTCATGGTCATTGATTGAACATAATCTAAAGGACATTAATAGTCAGCAGCTAAAATAATTAAAATTAATGAAAAGGGTATTAAAGGAATTTGACCACTATTGAACTACTTCCGCCCCTCCCTCTAATATCCAACAACTTAGCTTTGGTGAGCTCGAAAACGGTACTGCATCATCACGTTTTGTTTTTGCTGCCAGCGCCGGCGCTGGTGGTTGTTTCTTTGGTTTGAGCAAAACAAGATTCGAATCTCTTCTTTGCTCGTTGTTTCTCGTCGCCAGCGACATGGTGTTTGTGATGTCTGTACCTAATCGCTGAATGATTCTTTCCCTTACTTGGTTCGCAATCTGCTTTGCGTACTGACTTGTTCGCTCGTCGTCTTTTTCGTTCACCGGAATTTACGATCTATGGCAAGCCAGTTTCATCTGCAACGACTCGTGTTCTTGACAGTTCTCTTTGTCAATTTGGAACGAAAGTCGGTGATGGTATTCGTTATCCGTTGACCGACGGCTGGCCGTTGATATTCTGGGAGTCACTGGTAATGAACGACTGCGATTATGCGAGTTTACCGGAGTTGAGGAGGATAATGGTCTAGGAGATGAATATTCTTGGAGAAGATCAAGTAATGGTTGCAGGTCTATCGCACAAATGCATATATATGCACAAGTGCATTCTATGTGAATGATTGCAGGTCGATATGCACAAGGGCATGCTATGTGGATGGTTGTAGGTCGATATGCACAAGTGCATGCTATGTGGATGGATCGTGCTTTGATTTGGAAGAACTCTGACCGAAAACCCTCAAATATAATGTTAGGTCTAGAAAACCATACTTCTCTTTTATTACAATTACATACAAAATATAAACCTAAACTAGTTACAATATAATGAAAGAAATAACTAGCTCAAGATGAACCCTAAACAAAATGAGAGAGAACTATGTAGCATCTATAGAAAGAATAAGGAAAAATTGAATCTGATTAGTCTTCCATGAGAGAAGACTCCTCTTTAAATATATCAGCATATTTACGCTTCCAGCCACCGAAGTTCCATACAAAGTGTTGCGCTAACCTTCCTCTTTCTCCAAACTTGAGGCGCCATCCACAATCTTCAGCTTTGCACTCTTTTAGCCCTTGGACTTCAGTTCCAAGCCCTTTATTCCTTTCCACTTCTGAAATATTACAAAACCAACCCAAAGTCAAGATTGGACAATTATTAATATATTTTCAACATCCGTCCTCAATCTTGACCTTTGAATAAATCAAGCATTCTCAACTTTGAACAAAGAAAGTTGTGCTGATTTATCCCAAGAGATTTTGTAAAGATATCAGCTGTATTTTCTACAGAAGGGATTTTAGATACTTTTAACACACCCACAGTAATTAGCCGTCGAACTTGATGAACATCAATTTCTATGTGCTTAGTGCGTTTGTGAAAACAGGATTATAGGCTATTTGAATTGCTGATTTATTATCACAAAACAAATTTACAGGGAGTAAATCTTTTATATGTAAATCATCTAAAATATTTAAAACCCAAACAATTTCACGACCAGTTGCAGCCATTGCACGATATTCAGATTCGGCGGAGGAACAAGAAACAATATTTTGTTTCTTGCTTCTCCACGAAATCAAACAATTTCCAATAAACAAACAATAACTTGTAACCGACCTTCGAGTAGAAAGACACTTACCCCAATCAGTGTCTACGAAACCTTTTAAACAAAAATTATCTGACCTGGTGAAGCTAACACCTCTTCCCGGAGAAAGGTTCAAGTATCTAAGAACTCTAAGAGCAAGTTTCAAGTGAGATTGTCTAGGAGCATGCATAAATTGGCTAAGGCAATGGACAACGAAAGTTATGTCGGGACGTGTAGCTAATAAATAAATTAACCTACCAATCAATTTTTGATAACCAGAAAAATCAGACAAAGGAGGATCGCTAGAGTTACTAGAATCAGTAACCACCATATTCATATCCATGGGTGTACTACAAGGTTTACACCCAAGATATCCAAAATGATTAAGCAATTCTAGACAATATTTCTTTTGTGACATACAGACACCATCAATACAGTCTAAAATTTCAATACCAAGGAAAAACTTTAATTTTCCCAAGTCTTTTATAAGAAAATGACTTTTCAGCTGATCTTTCACTTTATTGATTTCATCTAAACTATTTCTAGTCAAGACAATATCATCCACATAAACTAATAAAGCAAGGAAAACAGACCCAAATTTTTTTGTTAAAAGAGAGTAATCACTTTCACTTTGAATAAAACCACAGCCAATAAGGAAAGAAGCCAGTTTAGCGTACCATTGGCGAGGAGCTTGTTTTAATCCATAAAGAGATTTCATAAGTTTACACACTTTATCATCATCAGAACTATAATAACCTTCAGGTAAAGTCATATAATCATCTTCAGACAAATCCCCATACAAGAAGGCATTATTGTAACGTCTCAAAAACATAACATTCAAACATGATCTAAAAGATAAATCAAAACTGCCAAAACTTGGCCATCACCACAATTTAACAAAATTTAATAATGGGTTTGCGGAAAACAACCCTAAATACAGCTGGGAATAAGTCTATAATATTCAAAATGGAGGGGCTTCTAATATCTAAGATGCAAACTCTTGCTCACATCTTTCCCTTCCCTTTGCCCGAGCTGCCTATCACCTATTTACCTGAAAAGGTTTTTAGTTTTGAAAGCGAGGGTTAGACCATGAGGTCTAGTGAGCTCCCTCAAAAGCCACACCAAAATAATAAAGTTTATAAAAGCTTCTCAGTAAGAATCATTATTACAAACTCATCATAATGCACACGTATATAATCCACACTATATGACATGCTAATGGCACACACTATGGTCACACATACCGTGACAGCGTAAGAGAGCACACACGCTATAGCCACACACACCGTGACAACGTAACAGGGCACACACCGCCCATATATGAAACGAATTCATATATTAAATTTTATGGGACACACCCCCATCTCACATAAATGCCATAGCAGGTCCACACAATAGCAATTTATATCCACATAGTTAAGTCACACTTTTCATGCATAGTTTAAAGAAAACGTACGAGCATTTGTCAATAAGAGCATGCATAAAGTTCCACACTTAAAAGGGTTTTAGGATCAGAAAAACTCACCTTAGATTAGTGCCGAACGCACTCTTCATATATCTCCAGTTAACCCAAACGGAAACCTAAGGATAACAGAACTGCATCAGATTAGACTGTCCGATTCTACTGCCTGTTACTGCACTCTCCGGACACTCACACTTTCCGTACACTCACACTTTCCGGATACAATTAACCGGACACTTCCTATAGATACCACACTTTCCGGATACTCATCCGGAACTAGAACTTACCCGGTAACCCCTAATACCCGGAAACTATGAACCACACCCGGAAACCCCCACTGTCCGGACACTACTGTCCGGACGGGGCGACGTCCGGAAACTACGGGTTGGACGAAAACAATTTTCCCAAAAGTGATTAAAAACCTGTTTTCTGCTAAGGGCTCGATTGGACAATCATAAGGGTTCATCCTTCAATCATAAACACTCACTTAATCCAATTTTAATCCCTCAAATCGGTTTATAAGAACAAAACTCTCAAAATACACTTTTAAGGATATTTGGTGAAGAACACATGGATTCAAAGTTTTCTCACTCAATTACTCATACCAAACAGAAAAGAAACACCAAATTAACAAGGAGGAAGAACTTAGGGAAGATTACCTTACTGATTTCTTCTACAAATTGATTTCCCCAATTTCTTCTTCTTCTCTTCCTTTCTCTCTTCCTAGCCGCCAAACACCCCAAAATAGGAGAATAATGCTGATTTTGGTTGATGCCCTAGGGATTTGGACCATTTTATACTTCCCACAATTTACACAAAGGCCCCTTCACTAAACTTTCATTCTTTACACTTTAATCACTAAACTTACAAAACCTACTAGAATTTGGGTTGTTACAACACTCCCCCCTTAAGAGAATTCCGTCCCTGGAATTCCTCATTGGATAAGATGCGGGTAACTTGCATTCCTCACTAAATAAGACAAGACTTACGCTCTCGTCTAACTCCATCGATTACCATCTCCGACTTATCAGACAAGGCCTACGGATCATTTCCTATTGCACCCAATACTAGCGCTATAACTTGCCAGCTAATCCATTCTTATGGTAACGTCAAACTCTCCCTTGCTCACGGGCACAACTGCCAAGAACACGAGTGACCCTCAACCTCGATACTACATCCATCACGCACTTTCCTCACCAAGACTCGACTAATATCAGCAATCTCTACTTCGAACTCACACTCTAGCCGTCTAGGTTTCACACACAAACGTTGGGCAAATCCCGGCGATACAAATGAACAGTTTACACCCAAGTCAGATAACGCTTTAGCAACACAAAAATAAAAAGAAAGGTACCTGTCTCGACACCAGGTATCTCTTCCTCCTCATCAGCCGTCATTCGAAAAGCTCTCGCCCTTGCTTGTGTTGGCTCCGCTTTCTTTTCCCCCACTCTTCCTTTTGCCTACCATCGTAACCACCCGAATCCCCTCTCTTCAGCTGAGGGAAATCCGGTCTCAAATGTTCCTAGGAACCGCATTGGTAGCATGCCCTTGGGTTCCTACAGTCTCGTGCCAGGTGTCCCAACTTTCCACATTTGAAACATCCCTCAGGCTCACCCGCACATTCTCCACGGTGGACTCGGTTACACTTTCCACAAGGTTTCTCCTCAAGTTTCGATCCTCCTCGGAACTCTGGCTTGAACACCTTAGCCCGTTCCGGGTCGCGCACTGATCCTTCCCACTTTCTCTTCTCTTTACCCTTCTCCACGTCTTGTCGGTTCTTCTCCTTTTCAACCATTTCAGCCGCATTGATGGATGCCTGAAAAGTGATCGGGTTCCTAGCCGTGACCAGTTCCCGCACGCTACTCTTTAACCCAAAGATGTATCTCTCAACTCGACGTTCCTCATTCGGTACGTACAACTCAGAGAACCTCGCCTTCTCCATAAACTTCGTGGTATATTCTCTCACCGTCATTCCACCTTGTTCCAAACTCATGAACTCTTCTTCTAGTCGTTTCACTGCCGCCAGAGGGCAAAACGACGCCTTAAACTTTGAGACAAAGGTCTCCCACGCCATACTCTTAGCAGCCTTTGACCCTTCCCCCGCGGTCTCCGCATCCCACCAAAACACAGCTTCCGACTTCAGCATGGACAGAGCAAACATTACCCTGTCACTATCAGCACACTTACAGGTGTCGAACGCCAGTTCCATTTCCCTGATCCACTTTATCGTCAACACGGGATCACATTCTCCTTTGAAAGTGGGTGGCTTACAAGAGGCGAATGCCTTGTAACTACACCCCCCACTCAGTACCCGGTCATTTATTGCCAACGGATTTGACTGAGTAGGACTCCCCGAAGTAGAACCATGTGAGCTAGTCGCCCCTTCTTTACTCCCACTTGCTTCTTTGTTCCCCGATGCTGACCCCTCCTGCTTTGCCAACAAGGCTTTCAGTGTGTCCTGAATTTCACCCAAGGCAGTTGCGAAATTCTCCTGGGTCACAAACGTTTGAGCGCGACCTCGCCTACGACTTCCACCTCGACTCGCTCCCCGCCTGGACGCAGAACTCTCTTGTTGAGATGCCTCCGGTTCTTGCGGAATCGCAACGCTCCTCGTTCCACGAGTAACATGTGACCTCACTACAGCTCTCCCCACGTTCTCGTTCACTTGAGTAGCCGCTTGCCGGGGTATTCTTCCCCGCCCCCTTCCCCGGCCTCTCCCTCGTCCTCCACCCCTGCCGCGAGTGGCCACCGGCACAGGTGGTGCTTCCATCTCCATCTCCTCATCCACCGGTTCCGATGCACCCCTCATGGATCTCCTCAACATGCTTACTGACTGACAAAGAAACAACAACAACTAAATCTACAACTCCAAAGTAATAAGGCAATTAAGCACGTAAATGTACCTGTAAGTTCGTAATTACACTGGCCAGGTATAATTTCCAACTTACCTTACATGACCGTTCTCACCACCCTATTAATCGTTCTACCCAGTCTCTCTAAAGTCATCCTAGTTCTCAGCTGTACTTCCTAACTCAACAGTTTAAGTTTAGACCCGTCCGGTCACCTAAATCTCTTAAACTAAGGCTCTGATACCATTTGTAACGTCCCAAAAACATAACATTCAAACACGATCTAAAAGATAAATCAAAACTGCCAAAACTTGGCCATCACCACAATTTAACAAAATTTAATAATGGGTTTGCGGAAAACAACCCTAAATACAGCTGGGAATAAGTCTATAATATTCAAAATGGAGGGGCTTCTAATCTCTAAGATGCAAACTCTTGCTCACATCTTTCCCTTCCCTTTGCCCGAGCTGCCTATCACTTGCTTACCTGAAAAGGTTTTTAGTTTTGAAAGCGAGGGTTAGACCATGAGGTCTAGCGAGCTCCCTCAAAAGCCACAGCAAAATAATAAAGTTTATAAAAGCTTCTCAGTAAGAATCATTATTACAAACTCATCATAATGCACACGTATATAATCCACACTATATGACATGCTAATGGCACACACTATGGTCACACACACCGTGACAGCGTAAGAGAGCACACACGCTATAGCCACACACACCGTGACAGCGTAACAGGGCATACACCGCCCATATTTGAAACGAATTCATATATTAAATTTTATGGGACACACCCCCATCTCACATAAATGCCATAGCAGGTCCACACAATAGCAATTTATATCCACATAATTAAGTCACACTTTTCATGCATAGTTTAAAGAAAACGTAAGAGCATTTGTCAATAAGAGCATGCATAAAGTTTCACACTTAAAAGGGTTTTAGGATCAGAAAAACTCACCTTAGATTAGTGTCGAACGCACTCTTGATATATCTCCAGTTAACCCAAACGGACACCTAAGGATAACAGAACTGCATCAGATTAGACTGTCCGATTCTACTGCCCGTTACTACACTCTCCGGACACTCACACTTTCCGGATACAGTTATCCGGACAAAGGTCCGGACACTTCCTACGGATACCACACTTTCCGGATACTCATCCGGAACTAGAACTTACCCGGTAACCCCTAATACCCAGAAACTATGAACCACACCCGGAAACCCCCACTGTCCGGACACTACTGTCCGGACACTACTGTCCGGACGGGGCGACGTCCGGAAACTACGGGCTGGACGAAAACAATTTTCCCAAAAGTGATTAAAAACCTGTTTTCTGCTAAGGGCTCGATTGGACAATCATAAGGGTTCATCCTTCAATCATAAACACTCACTTAATCCACTTTTAATCCCTCAAATCGGTTTATAAGAACAAAACTCTCAAAATACACTTTTAAGGATATTTGGTGAAGAACACATGGATTCAAAGTTTTCTCACTCAATTACTCATACCAAACAGAAAAGAAACACCAAATTAACAAGGAGGAAGAACTTAGGAAAGATTACCTTACTGATTTCTTCTACAAATTGATTTCCCCAAATTCTTCTTCTTCTCTTCCTTTCTCTCTTCCTAGCCGCCAAACACCCCAAAATAGGAGAATAATACTGATTTTGGTTGATGCCATAGGGATTTGGACCATTTTATACTTCCCACAATTGACACAAAGGCCCCTTCACTAAACTTTCATTCTTTACACTTTAACCACTAAACTTACAAAACCTACTAGAATTTGGGTTGTTACAATTATTAACATCTAATTGACAAAGACTCCATTTAAACTGTACAGCTAAAGAAATAATACACCTTACTGTTACCATTTTGACCACCGGAGAAAAAGTTTCAACATAGTCAATACCCTCTCTTTGACTATAACCCTTAGCAACGAGTCTAGCCTTATATCGCTCAATTTCACCCGTAGACTTGTATTTTATTATAAAAATCCATTTACAACCTATGGGTTTTCTATTAGGAGGTAAATCACAATCAATCCAAGTACCATTTCTATGAAGGGCTTCCATTTTCTCTTCATAGCATTTATCCAATTAATATCATTACAAGCCTCTTTAAAAGTTTTGGGTTCAACAGACTTATTAAGACTAGAAACAAAACAAAAATTCTCATTGCTAAGACAAGAATAATTCACAACCTTTTCTATCCCATATTTAACCTTTCCCTCTACCACAAAGTGTAACACCCTCGAATTGGGAAAGAGCAATAGGTGAAATACCTCAAATTAAAATTCATGATTAACCTCAAACAGTATATAATTCAAGTTTTATTACAAAGACTAAAATTCACATCGGGTGTTACTTAACCCAAGTACAAGTTGCTATTCCCAAAGATAAATACGAAAGGCATCACTTAACCAATTCACCTCTCGAGCACAATTCTAGCACACAACCTCTCGCAGTGTCACTAGAACTACTCCCAATCTGAACCTGTTGCACATGCCGATAAATAAAAAGGGTTAGGCTAACGCCTAGTGAGTTCAACAGTTTATAACATGATTTAAATATTTCTTTGAATGAAAGTTTGCGACATAGATTATGATTTCCAAACGAGTTTACAAAAAGGATATAAACGACTAATTTTCCAACGCACCTAAAATCTATGAGAAAAGTTCCCAAAAGGTATAAAGCGTTTTCCAAAATGAATTCCAATCCAAACCCACTCAACACGTGAATAAATCTATATTATGCAAAACCTTCAAATACGGTTGACGACAAAATACTTAACCCATAAATCATGGAAGAACAATCCATTTAAATATAATACTTCATCGAAAACATGATACGAACCAATACTCACGCGAACGTAAAATGTAATGAAGTCCAAATACCATAAATATGGAAATGACCTGCTTCATTTAAACTTTAATATACATGGAGGGGAATCCAATATTAAAGTCATCAAATTGCAGTCAATCGTATAAGACCAACGATAATAAAACATGGACATTATAAAATCCTAAGTAAGGTTGTCCGACGACGGGGGAGACTCGTATCCATTGAGAGTGGATGGACACAAAAGTATGTCACTCAAACAATGTTAATCGTACGACACTTCACTGCATAAAAGCCCAAGTGTCCTATACGACGCCTTTCAAGACACACCCAAAGAGACAGCTGACCTTAGCGGAACATTACTAAGAATACCACCAAAGGCTCGGTACAAGCGGGGATACAACCATGGCATTGCCCCGACCTGGCGAAGGTCATAAACGGTCGTCAATCAACCTGACAGCTCAACCGGACTCAGCCCTCCTAGTGTACCCTTGAAAAGTAAAGGTCATAAAACATGGGGCCCGGTCAAATCCCACGACACCAGTAGACCAACAAATAAAGACTGACTTTCCAATGCAACACAGTCTATAATACTATGCCCATCCTGGAATGACTAACGCACCCGAGCATGCAAGTATCAATAATGCGCAATAATATACGATATGTTGCAATAAATGCAAACCATAAATAAGACTCCACATTGAGTCATCAAAACCGGACAAAACGTCCCCAAGACTTCCTCAAGGTCAAAACCGAGCAAATGCTCAAAACCCATTAGACCCATATATCACGGTCCTCAAAATATAAACGCTTTAAACGTCGTTTAGGTAAACGTATACCATAAAATCCTCATTGAACCCAAACTCGTCACGGATTAAAAATAATGAGTTTCCCAAAATGGACTCATACTCTTATAATTCTCAAAATGACTCATGACATGAAAATGTGCATTTTTTCCCAAATGGTTTATAAAATCAATTACACCAATATGATTAAACCATCGAATAAACTTCATTTTGAGCAATAAATCTTTTAAGGACATATTATGATTTCTACACATCAAGATATCCAAAAATCCCAAATATGGGTGTTTTACAAATTTATAAAGGTAACCACTTCAAAAAGGGTTAAACTCATCAAATAATCTAACAATTGGTAATTTCAAGTAAAACACACAAATACTTGGAAAATAACATTTTTGGCATGTACAAAGTTTTCGCAAATCAACTTGAACTCACCTTGCTAGATTTAGGCTAAATCTAGATTTTTCCCCAAATGTAAGCTCCTTTGAGAAATTTGCATCTTCAAGCCAATTCTTCCAAAAACCTAGATCTATAATTTTCCAACCATAAATATTCACATCCAAACATAAATAATCATTCCCCAACCATTTTACTTCAAGATCTTAACTTATACCAAAACCCTAATTTCATAGGTGAAGAGAAGAGAAGATTACCTTAACCATATCTTGAATCCACCAACCAAAATACCTCTAGAATCATCAAGAGGAACCACAAACTCCCAATCTTCAAAGTGGAGGAAAAAGGGTTGGATGAAACCCTAGAAACTTGATGAAGAAGATAAAGTGAAGGGTTTCTAGAAAGGTTAATGTTCATAACAATGGTGAGGGGTTTGATTTGGGGAAGAAGATGAAGGATTTAGGGTTTCTTGAGAGAAATTGGTTTTAGAGAGAGAGAGAATCTGATTTTGAGTGTTGAAGATGAAATGAGGGAAGAGAGAGAGAGAGAGAGAAAAGGGCTTAAAAGCTAAAAATATCTCATCAGACCCTTCGCGGACTTTCGGATTGACCACCACGCGGACGTCCGGCCTTGAGCTGATTTGAACCCCACAATTTTTCTGTTGCTTCCGCGGACGACCCGCGGACTTCCGCCCTTCGCGGACGTCCAGCCTTGCGCCCATGCGGACGTCCGTAAGCCCAAAATTCAGTTTTTCCAATTTTTAGGGTGTTACACAAAGTCATCAAACTTTCTTGGAAAGTTTGATACTCTTGCAGATTTTCTAGAAGATTGAGAAGAAGAAGAAGAAGGTTGGGACAGATTTCCCTCAAAATTGGAACCCATATTTTGATCATTAACAGTTTCAGTATTAGCATTACATGGCCAACTGGCAGCCATATCGGTGCTACTCAGTGGCTGCCAACCTATATTTTGTTCAAGGTCACTCCCAGATGGCACAGATGTGCCTTGAATAATGCTGTCATTTGACCTGCTAGGAGGCAGCCTACAGTCAGCTCTACTAGGGCTACCAAGTTGACTATGGTCACTAAGAGATTCATCTAAGAGGGGGTTCCCATTTTCATCATTGGGAGGTGAATCAATACGATCATCAGTAGTTTCATTAAAGAAATCAAAGAAATTTCAGGGTATTTAGGTTTCCATTATTTTAATTAAACGACTTATCCGAACTCATCTTATAAGGAAAAACGTTTTCATAAAATTTTACGTCACGTGAAATTATAATTTTCTTAGAATCCAAACTAAAAAGTTTATATCCCTTTTGGGAATTTGCATATCCCAAAAAAAACACTTTTCAGATCTAGATGAAAATTTATCAGTCAAATTTGGTATAACAGCAAAGCACAAACACCCAAAGTTCCTAAGATAAGTAAGGACGGGTTTAAAGCCATGAACAAGATCATAAGGGCCCTTACCATTTAAAATAGATGCAGGGTCCTATTTATCAAATAAGTTGCCGTAAGGACACATTCGCTCCACATGTTAAGAGGTACACCCCCCTGAAACATAAGAGCCCTGGCTACATTAAGTAAGTGCTGATGCTTGCGTTCAACCACCCCGTTTTGTTGTGGGGTGTAAACACAAGAGGTATGATGAATGATGCAATACAAAATATAAACCTAAACTAGTTACAATATAATGAAAGAAATAACTAGCTCAAGATGAACCCTAAACAAAATGAGAGAGAACTATGTAGCGTCTATAGAAAGAATAAGGAAAATTTGAATCTGATTAGTCTTCCATGAGAGAAGACTCCTCTTTAAATATATCAGCATATTTACGCTTCCAGCCCCTGAAGTTCCATATAAAGTGCTGCGCTAACTTTCCTTTTTCTCCAAACTTAAGGCACCATCCACAATCTTCAGCTTTGCACTCTTTTAGCCCTTGGACTTCAGTTCTAAGCCTTTTATTCCTTTTCCACTTCTGAAATATTACAAAACCAACCCAAAGTCAAGATTGGACAATTATTAATATATTTTCAACATTAGGGTTTTCCAAAATATAATGGATCGTGCTTTGTTTGAATCGGATTCTCAATCGCACCTTCACACTCGTGAATTCCTTCCTTCACGTTCTCCATCAATTATAATGTTAGGGTTTTCCAAAATTCATCATTGAAATTTTCAGGAGAAGTGGGACGAACGACTGAGGAATTACAAGGAAGAACTGAACAAGAAGAAACAGAAATCAGAATTTGAAGAAACGACATGAGTTAGTTCTTCGCTTCCTTCAAATTTTGTTGAGTGAAACTCTATTCCAATTTTACCCTCTAATTCATTGTAAGGTCTTATGCAATATACCCTCAGCTTCTTTCTAATTACAAAATTGTCATTGAGATAATAACCATTAAATTATCTCATCCTATGTGTGTAAGGGTGTTATTTAGTTTTTCAGTTATTTGAGGTTTTCCCTTAAACCTCTCTCTCTCTATATATATATATATATTTGTATCTTAGGTAACTATATTAATTTTTTTGAACAGCAATAGGTAACTATATTATTTGTTTTTAGTAAAATACATATATAAACTTATTTTTTACATCTTATTAAATTTTATATTGTTGGTATGTAGTTTTTTTTTTCAACTTATTAAAACAAATCTTTTGTCAAAACTATATTTTATTTGAGTTAAAGAATTATATAAAAGTAATGTTTGTGAAAAAAATAAAATAATTCTTGGCAAGTATGTTTCAAATTTTATTTGGTTATTTTACTCATTATATCTAATAACTGGAATCTTATTGTAAAGAAAGTGTATGTTTAGTGGAATTTTGATGAAAACTCAAGTTCAAGAGTCTAAGTGCAAATAAAAGAAAGGGGCCATCTTGCAATAAAGGAAAATAATAAAAGACCCTAAAAACCCTATTTTCATCTTGATAGTGAAAATGGAGGCTGGAGAGAGGGCACAGAGATTTTTGAAGATTGATCAGAGTGCAATTGGAAGGAAATCGAGCTACATTGGAGGTGGTTTGTGCATCATTTTCATTCAAGGTAAACTCTTCATCTCTATTTCTTATTATGGAGTTTGATGGGAGTTAGTTTGTTGACTTTTGGTGATGAAAATGGGTAAATCGTTTGTTCTCCTTGGGTTTGGGGGTGAAATATTTGGTTATAATGATTAGTAAATGATAAGGAATGTTAGAGCACTAAACGCCAAAGATTTATGAGGTTAAAATCGTTTATTAATGGGGGGAAAGATTGGATTTGAGGTTCCCATAATCGCACTGCACTGTGCGATGGCTCGGGAAGTTCTGGGTCCTAATTTGGGGATATCCCAGATGGAAATTCGGGTATGTTTGTGAAATCCGGGAAGTACCGGGAGGCCAGACCCGGGAGTCGGGAAGGCCAGATCTGGACAATGGGTTTTTCGGTCGGGAATGTTCGGATATGGGTTTTCCAGTCGGGAATGTCCGGATATGGGTTTTTCGAACGGGAATGTCCGGATAGTGGTTTTTCGGTCGGGAATGTCTGGAGTCCGGACAATGTGTTTTTCGGTTGGGAATGTCCGGATAGTGGGTTTTCCAGTTGAGAATGTCCGGATAGTGGGTTTTCCGGTCGAAATGTCCGGATATTGGGTTTTCCAGTCGAGAATTTCCACACAGTGGGTTTTTCCGGCCGGGAATGTCCGAAAGTGGGTAGTCTGGACGTTGAAACCATCCTTTTGGGTTCGGTTAGCTCAACGATGCTCGGGAAGTGTTTAGATTTGTCGTTTAGCGGTAACCGTGGGGGCTAATCGGGTGACTTATCACTCTCGCTTCCATTTTAAACCGTAGGTGCGCCATTTTAGAAAATGAGGCAAAGTAAGAAGAATTAAGCGAGGACAACATGTGAGTTTTCCTAACTGAAAATGAGTTGATCTGTATGCTACTTTCTTTACGCATGAGATGTTATGAAACTGAATGTTTTATTGTCTATATGAAAACTGCATGTTTGTTATATCGTAAGAAGGTTGAGTGTTTTGTATGCATACATTTGAAAGTGCATATGTTACGGCTAAGTCGGGGGGGGGGGGGGTGTCCCGCCAGTGCTCATACCGAGTGTGTGTCTCGTTTATGCCATGGAGGGCGTATTCCAGTAAGACAGTGTGAGACTGCCACATTGTCACCGGGGTGTGGGGCTTCAGTGTGCCATTTCATGTGTGGTTTCTTGTTGATGAAAGTTCATTGTTTCAATGCACTAAAATGTTTATGAAAGTTTATAAACTGGTTATTATATTGTTATGGCGCGAAAGTCGTTCTAGAGGGACCTCACTAGACCTTATGGTCTAACCCTCGTTTTTCAAAACTAAACCCATTTTCAGGAAAAAATTAGTAAGAGGCTCGGGCAAGGGCAAGGAGAAGGTCTAAGCTTGAGGCGAGAAATAGAAGATAGTTTCATTAATTTACTTTTAAATCAAGACTTTGTTTGGAAATTTCTCAGCTGTGTATAGAGGCTATTTTCTCAAACCTTATGATGTACTCGTTAGTTAAAGCTAAATTTAGGGTCATTTGGCTAGTTAATAAATGTTGATAGTTATGCTTTATTTTTGGATCTGGATCGTTACATTATATTAATATATATATATATATATATAGAGGAAGGTTCATGTGAGGAGCCTATCAATTTAAGAGAATGTGAGGAGCATTCTTAGCCACTAATTAGGATTGCTTAAACAGCGCTTGCGAGTTTCACCATGTTCGACCATATTTGATTTTTAATTTGAAACTTACACTTTCAACCCCTATAATTAGTTACTAATTTTACTTTATACCTTTTACTTTTTTAATTTTAATTTTACACCTTCATCATATTAGCACATATAATCATTTATTAACTAAAATACGTTAAAAAAATACGTTTTAATTTTAACAAGTTACACCATTGTAATCGTCTTTTCGATACATTCGAAATGAGCCTAATATTGAATATTTTTTGATTTAATTATTTAATTATATATCATTATGATTATGCGATTTTTCCCTCCACTTTAAGTCGCAACCAAAGTCGCGACTTAAAACAAAATCACATATGATTAATAACTAAGTGATATCAAATTGTAAAACAATATCATATATGATCACATATGATTTACTAAAACAAAATCACATATGATTAATAACTAATTGACATCAGATTGTAAAACAAGATCACATATGATTAATAATTAATTGATATCAGATTGTAAAACAAGATCATATATGATTAATAACAGGTGATATCAGATAACAGTCTTATAGATCACATATGATTTACCAACTAAAACAAAATCACATATGATTAATAACTAGTGATATCAGATTGTAAATAAGATCATATATGATTAATAACTAGTGATATCAGATAACAGTCTTATAGATCACATATGATTTACCAACTAAAATAAAATCACATATGATTAATAACTAATTGATATCAGAATGTAAAACAAGATCATATATGATTAATAACTAGTGATATCAGATAACAGTCTTATAGATCACATATGATTTACTATTGTTTCCTAACCATATATGATTTGATAGGTGTTCCTAACAAAAATCTCATCAAAACTATAAGAGTACGAATTGTAAATATTAAAAATATTTTTATGTAGTATATATGATATATATTAAAATAAATAAATCAAAAAATATTCAATATTGAGCTCATTTCGAACGTATCGAAGAGACGAGTATAATGGTGTAACTTGTTAAAATTAAAACGTATTTTTTAATGTATTTTAGTTAATAAACGATTATATGTGTTAAATGTAAAATTAAAATTAGAAAAGTAAAAGGTATAAAGTAAAGTTAGTAAGGCCTTCCGTACCCCAAGCGGGGAAGGGGCTCGGGATGGGGAGGTGGCAGCGGGGTGAGGGCGGGGTTGGGCTACGGCCCGGGGTGGTCATGCGGGAAGGGATGGTTTTCGGGGTTGGGTTCCCGATCCATCCCGAGGGTTTTTAAAAAAAAAAAAATTTAATTAAATTTTTTAAAAAATAACCGTTGAACGGCTCTTTCTTAAAAAAAAAATCTCAATTTAATCCCACTATATATTTAACCCTCAACCTCTTATTTCTCACACCTCTCAACCTCTTATTTTTCACACTATCAAATTCTCTCAATCTCACACCTCTCAAACTCTCTCAAATTCTCCCAACCTCTTATTTTTCACACCTCTCTCATCATGAATCCAAACAGAACACCTACATCCCGTCGTAACCGACCGAATACACCACAATCGCAAGAAGATCAAGAGCTTGGTTTCCAAGCGTTTACACAACAAGGTTATGTATTTTGTAATTTTCCAAGCTTGGTTTACGGGAAACGCTTTGAGGGCTACTTTAGCGAGAAAAAAGCAACTCCAAAAATTTCATAATTGGTAGTGTTTTGTATTTTGTAATTTTTATTTTTAATGAATGATATGAATTTTAATTTTTATTATTTATCTTATTTTTATTTATTAAAAAATATATAAATATTTTTATTTTGTTAAATAATTAAATGTATAAATAAAAGAATTAAAATAAATGAGGTGGCAAAAGGGTTTGAGGGAATGGGGTACGGATGTTTAGGGATCGTGAGGGATGGAGTGAGGGATGGGAGAAAAGCTGATGTGGCGCTGAGGTGGAGGAGAATCTTTGAAAGATAGGGTTTATGGGGTACTGATGGCCTAAATAAGTATAGGGGTTGAAAATGTAAATTTCAAATTATAAATCAATATTGAAAGGAAATGTGCGCGTGAAATGAGGTGTGGAAAACTATTAGTGGTTGAGAATGCTCCTCACATTCTCTTAAATAGCTAAGCTCCTCATTTGAACTCACCCCTATATATATATATATATAGCCTTAGGTTCAATAGAGAAGTCCAAATATTTAGAGAAATAGAGAAATGATCTTGGCCATTTATTCGGTCAAGATCGGTTATAATTGGTCAAAAGTTGCGGCTTTGACTGGTCAAAAATTGCGGCTTTGACTGGTCAAAAATTGCGGCTTTGACTGGTCAAAAGTTGCGGCTGTTCCAAAAATAGAAGGGCAATTTCGTAACTTTTACAAAAAACACGGGCTGAGTTCATATATGAATCTGTGTGATTCACATATGAACTATACGTTCATATATGAACCTTTGTAATTCACATATGAACTCTTTATAACTAATTCATATATGAATCTTGTGATTCATATATGAACCTTTGTGTTTCATATATAAAACTAATTAACTGTAGGTTCATATATGAATCAGTTGAACCAATTAATTGATTCATATATGAATCTTTGTGTTCATATATGAACTTTTGTGATTCATATATGAATTTTTTTAACTAATTCATATATGAACATTTGTGTTCATATATGAATCTTTGTGATTCATATATGAAATTTTTTTAACTACTTCTCATATGAACAAATTAACTGATTCATATATGAATCACAAAGGTTCATATATGAATTAGTTAAAAAGAGTTTATATGTGAATTACAAAGGTTCATATATGAACGTATAGTTCATATGTGAATCACACAGATTCATATATGAACTCAGCCCGTGTATTTTTTACGAAACTACCCCTCTATCTTGTGCAGACCACGCGAGTAATTATCCGCTGCTTCTCGGTCAAAGCCGCCGATCTTGACCGAATAAATGGCCAAGATCACTTCTCTATTTCTCTAAATATTTGGACTTCTCTATTGAACCATTCCCTATATATATATATATGTTTATGTCACCACATTTTATTGATTAAAGGGAGGGATCAAATCGTTAAAATGAAAGTTGAGGGAGCCATCAAATATGTTATAAAAATCAAAAGTACTTTGAGGGATTAAATTTGTTATGAAAATAAGAAATAGTTTGAGGGACAAAATTTGTTATCAAAATGAAAAGTAGTTTGAGGGACCAAATACGTTATTTAAAATGATAGTTAAGGGAGAAGATGGTGACACCAGCCTGTTTTCATGAGACTCGTGACTCGAGAGATCAAGTTTTTACACTTGAAATTTCACAGCAAAATATTGTGAAGGTTACCTTCACAGTATCTTATTGTGAAGGTTCAACTTTTTTGTAACTTCACAGTGTTTTGCTGTGAAGTTTCAAGTATAAAGACAAACTAAAAAACAATACAAGGAAAATCCGAGCAACGCGGCAAGGAGCCCCTACCTACGTCTAGCTATCCTACGGCACAAGGCCCTCTTGTATGTGCCCGCCAAAGAACCCCCTCCCCCAACACAACCGCTAATAAACTCTAGGCAAAATATGCTACCTTAATTCGTCGCTTCCAAACACTCTTATAAGAGGTAATGTTCTAGAAAATTCTAAGACCTTTAAATTCATCATTAGTTGCCTTTCCTTTTCTACATCTCGACTAAGGGGTCGTTTACAAAACGCTTATCCACGTAAGTGCTTACCAATTCATATTAGCTTACCGGATGAATATAACAAGGACCAAAAATCTTACCCGGTAAGAGCGGAAGCAAGAACCGAGAGACCGATAGTCTTACCCCGGTAAGTGAATGCGACGACTCTTACCACGGTTAGCGCTTACCGGCTAAATTGTAGCATACGACGCCATTTTGGTGGACTAAAATCTTACCCGGATAGTAGGCGATAGTGTTGAATTTACCGGTAAGCACTTACCCGGGTAAGTGATTATGTAAACGGCCCATAATACTTAATGAATTATAAGAAATCCTTTAATTAATGCTAACTCATAACAAATATGGGGTATTGAATCAAGAAAAAAGGAAAAATTGATGTACTCAATTAGATCAATTACAATTGTATAATCATAAAAGTCGTTCTGCATATTTTATTTACATTTATAAAAGAATTTTTATATTGTTTTATATTTTTAATTGATGAATTACATTAATGCATGTGTTTCGCCAATAGCTAGCATAAATTGATGATACAATTTTATAGTGATAAAAATATACCTCAAACCCTAAAATACCAACAAGACATGCATAAAATACCAACAAGACTTAATACGTACGTTTGCATATATATATATATATATATAGAGAGAGAGAGAGAGAGAGAGAGAGAGATTTGGGATCACGTGAGACCAACATGTTTTCGTGAGACCGGTGAGACTAAAGTTTTATACTTGAAACTTCACAGCAAAATACTGTGAAGGTAAGCTTCACAGTGTTTTTACTGTGAAGGTTTGTATCATTTTTTACCTTCACAGTGTTTTACTGTGAAGTTTCAAGCGTAAAAAGTTGGGTTCACGTGAGACCAGCCTGTTTTCGTGAGACCACAAAATAACACTAAAACTTCACAACGATTCATTGTGAAGGTAAGCAAAACAGCGAACCTTCACAGCAAAAACACTGTGAAGGATTACCTTCACAGCAAAAACACTGTGAAGGTTTACCTTCACAATACCTTCACAGTCTTTTGCTGTGAAGGTTTAGTGTTATTTTTTTAGTCTCACGGGTCTCACGGAAATGGTTTGGTCTCACATGATCTCAAGCCTATATATATATAGAAGAAGGTTCAAACGAGAACGATAACTATTTACGAGAACGGCCGACCATGTACAAAATCACTGGTGATTCACATACAAAATCACTGGTGATTAAAATTCTGGACACGCGCGGTTTGTCCCGCGGTTTGCAAAGCGAACGGTTTGTCCTGCGGTTTGTACTGTGAATCACCAGTGATTTTGTACATGGTCGGCCGTTCTCGTAGTTCTCGTAAATAGTTAGCGTTCTCGTTTGAACCCACCTCTATATATATATATACCTATATATATATATATATATATATATATATATATATATATGTGTGTGTGTGTGTGTGTGTGTGCGCGCGCGCACGCACGTAATCATTTTTCTCTTATTTGTTTATACGAATAAAAAAAGGGAATTTAATTAAAATACCCAAAGTTTGACTTTGACTTACCAAAATACCCAAAAACAATTCAGTTTTACAAAAAATACCCATTTTTTCCGCGATGGGGCCCGCGATCGCGGGCCAGGGTCTTTTTTGAAAAAAAATTACCCCGCGATCACGGGGTGTGTCCCGCGGTGGTTTCATTTTTGTGAGTTTTGAATTCAAATTTACACTTTCTACCCTTATACTTATTTACTTACTTTACTTTATACCTTTTACTTTCATAATTTTAATTTTACATTTAACACATATAATCGTTTATTAATTAAAATACGTTAAAAAATACGTTTTAATTTTAACAAGTTACACCATTATAATCGTCTCTTTGATATGTTCGAAATGAGCCAAATATTGAATTTTTTTGATGTATATATTTTAATATATATCATATACACTACATAAAAATATTTTTTATATTTAAAATTCATATTATTATAGTTAATTATTTAATTTATGGTACTCTTATAGTTAAAATACGTTTTATTTATTTTATTATCGATGGTCCAAGTGTAAGTATTAAAAATTGGTGGAGGCTTTGTGATGGACAAACATCGATCATTTTGTGCATACTCTGTAACTGCAAATACTTCAGCTCCAAACACACATGAATCATCATTCGCCAAATACCCATTTTCACAATTCCTAAATGAGTCAAGTGATACCAACTTGTCAAAACCCCATTTCATATTCTTCTCGTGAAACCTTGTCCTATTGCCATTCACGCTATCTATAAACACATACAAATAATAATAACTTAAAACGATTTAATGAATTAGTTAATATATGATTATTATGTTAATGCGATAGGAGTGTAAAACAAAATTGAAAATACGTTAAAAATGAATTTTAAATATAAAAAATATTTTTTATGTAGTATATATGATATATATTAAAATATATAAATCAAAAAAGTTCAATATTGGCCTCATTTCGAACGTATCGAAGAGACGATTATAATGGTGTAACTTGTTAAAATTAAAACGTATTTTTTAACGTATTTTAGTTAATAAACAATTATATGTGTTAAATGTAAAATTAAAATTATGAAAGTAAAATGTATAAAGTAAAATAAGTAAATAAGTATAAGGGTTGAAAGTGTAAATTTGAATTCAAAACTCACAAAAATGAAACCACCGCGAGACACACCCCGTGATCGCGGGGTAAAAAAATTTCAAAAATGACCTTGGCCCGCGATCGCAGGCCCCATCGCAGAAAAAATGGGTATTTTGGTAAAACTGAAAAAAACGGGTATTTTGATAAGTCAAAGTCAAACTTTGGGTATTTTAATTAAATTCTCATAAAAAAATATAAAATACTTTTTTTGAGAGAAGATCTATTATTATAATTTTAGCATCTTTTTATTATTTAATTAAGAAAAAAATACTTTTTGAATCCGATGGATGGTAGACGTGAACGCAAATCACATTTGAGTTGTTTTTTTTTTATCTTGTTTATTGTACCACATACATGAGAAAATTAAAAAAGTGTTAAATAAGTATAATTCAATTATAAACAAATTTTCAAATCTCAAAAGAATTTTAAAACAAATTGAAAAAATAAACATATTGGAGTCTAGCTTCTAGAATGAACCCAATTCACGAGTAGACGACATGTTCTTGTAAATTTCGAAAAGAAGTCGGTTCTGAAACTCAACCTCGGAACTAGCAATCTTTGAAGATCGGGTACTCTTTGAAGAATGTTTCTTGGAGTTTGTTAAGTTAAACATCTTCTTGATCTTCCAAAATCTGCCATGATTCTCCTCTCCAAGATGAACAGTCCTCATGCTCCTCCCACCGTCAAACCCCCCGTTTGTTGTTCTCCTCCAAACCTTGTTTGCATCACTAAAACTCGAAACACTTCTTGAAAGATTTCTTGAAAGACTTCTTGAAATGTTTTCCATTTCTTTGGTTTTTTTGGATTTCTTTTGTGTGAGTTATTGTTTTGAAGTTGTGATTGTTGTGTTGTGAGAAATGGTTTTGATGGTTATTTATACATATGTAGATATGAAGTGATCTCTCTTTCAATGATATCTTGAGATCCAAAACCCATGTGTGATTTGAATGTTTGACCGGCTTTTGTTTACCATAAAAATGGCATAAAGTCAACAAAGTCGATTTATTTAACAAAATTAAAATGAAAATTTGATCATATGTTGCCAACCAACACGAAGAGTGTTGGTCATATTCTTGGAAATCAAGCAAATTCGTTTAACACCATATTTTGTTTATCCACAACATATATATCATTTTGTTAATTTTTCATTAGATCATAAAATCATGTAAAATTGATAATGAAAAGCAACTTGCTAAATTGTTTATACCAAAATTTTAAATTTATATATTTTCTCCCGATGTTATAGTGAAAAGTATGGACAGGTCCCTATGGTTCGTTATTACACTAACGTCACCATAATTTGCAATTTGTTATGGATTGAGTTTCTTTTTGTATTTCCGTTAAAAAGATTCCATTAAGTGAGAGATATTTTACAGTCGTTGGATAACAGATCATTGACAACATTTTCAAAAGGGCCCTTATTTCATGGAATCAATTTATCAATGTTAGGCGTTAGCAATGTGGATCCGGTCGGTATGAATTGCAAACCTTAATTAATAATCAACATTATGATAATAAACTATAGGGATCATCGTAAATTTCTTTAAATTACATGGACCAAATACGTATTTTATGCATCATTCGTAGGACTACAGTCTTTATTTTGCTTTTGCGTTGACCAAGCAAAATAAGTTAACGATGACCAAAATGAAGCTTCTTTCTTCTAGAAAGTCAGCATGGCCATCCACACATTTATTGTCTAATAATTTTATTATTTTATTTATTTATTTATATTTCTTTCTATTCTTTTATTACTTTCATGTATTTTATTAAAGAAAAGTCTAAAGTATTTTTTTATTAGTTATGTTAAAGTAAACATTTTGAAATTTGTTTTCTTTAACATTTATCTTAAATCATGTTAAAGTGTGTTTTAAAATAGGAAGAAAAAAAAGATAGATAAGATATAAATGTTCAAATTTGAAACAAAATCAATAAAACTTAATATTAAGAAAATAATATATTATTTTAATCATATATAGAACAATTATTTATAAAGTTTTTTAAAGTATATTGGAAGTAAATTTATAAAATATTATTAATATTGGAATTGTTAAAATAGAAGTAGTGGTTGGAGTTGGATATAATTGATAGGTGGGTTTACACCCCCTAATCTGACAACAAGTGTACGAGCGAATCAAGTAACATGTACTTGAAAGTACGAGTATCACATCAATGGAACTAGAAACTGAGTATCACAATTACTATATTCAATATTAATTGGACGATCCAATTGATTAATAGTTGATGAATAATTAATAACTAAATTAGTAAAATAAACTATAGTAAAAGCAAAGAACAAAGTTGAAAACTCATTCGGGAAAAAAACAGTTGAGGGTTGGAATACCAATAGTTTTCACAAAGAACACTCACTTATGACAATAACCAAACCCTTCCAATTAATTGAATACGCAATCACCAAATTAACTCTTATTCTCTCTCGAGCAACAACATAGTTATCTCTAAAAACATAACTTTTACCTCTCGATCTCAACCTACAAGTTCAGAAATTCATTAAGAATAAAATTGTAAAATTAGTACGGAGGTGTACTTGGTATATCTCTATCTAATTTCTTACCTTAGGCATACAAATTCAATTAAAGTTATAAATAGTTAACTCCAATCTAGTTCAAAACAAATAAACTAATTTGGAACCTGATTGACTCACAAAAGCATTAAACCAAATTCAAACAGATAAAAGTCACAAGATTTCTTGTTCATTATGCTTACAAACCAAATTTCATTCAACCCCCAACATCTAAAGATTAGTTCAGGTCGGGGGTATTAAAACACAAAGCAAAAAGAAGGAAAATCAAACTAAACATGGTCTCTTGAACAATCGTCTCAAGTCGCCCAAAAATCGCCCCTAGCCGTTGCTCTAGTCGATAGGTTGCTAAATCCCCCAAACCCTAGGTGAAAAAGGCTTGAAAAACGAGTCTGCAGGTTGGCGATAGTTACATCGCTAGTTAACTAGCGGTGTAAGTCTCGCAAAAAACTGCAACTAACATGGCAACCTAACTAGATTGACAAGTCTCAGTGGGCACTGTTTGAGCTTCCTTGATGCATTTTTTCGAGCCTTGACCCATGGTTTGACTTGTAAGAGCTTCAAATTGCCATAAAACTTATCAGACGATTCATTCTCGACTATACTTAGCTTCTTTTGAACCCAATGTGTAACAACCCACATTTTCACAACCAACAATATCATAGATAAATAATCCTAAATCGGGTCCCAATACATAATAAGATTCATAAATGAAAATTACACGTTCTGAACTATCCAAAATTTTGCAGCGGAATATTCTATCCACAGCCGAGAGATCAATCTAAGCAGTACAACTAATAAACTATAGTGTTCCTCGCCAAAGCTTCCGCCTCTATGCTCAAACTTTCTCTTTACCTCTACTTGAAGCACCGCTAAAGCGTTTCCCTGAAAATGGTTTAGCTTTAAAAAGTGAGGGTTAGACCATAAGGTCTAGTGAATTCCCTAAAAAAACGGTTTGAATAAGCATGCATAAAACATTACTTTAAAAACTAGACAGCTCAACATAATTCCATACATGGGTATTTGCACAGTGTTCATAGACCGCACAATTCAACAACCACGATCGGGGCCCAAGCAGACTCCCATCTCGCCTCATATCGGGGCCCAAACAGACTCCCCATAACCCGAATAGGCAGGAAACAAATTCCATACCAACTAGTTCATAATAAACTCCCAAAGGATCATCGGATTCCGAGGTACCCTAATCCCATTGTGCAACCCGACTCCACATAGCATACAAGCATAGCTAATAATAAACCAGCAATGCATGCAATCTTTATAAACAGTTCAATCATGCTAAATAAGCCTTTCCAAAACATACTTTCATGCGAGAAGTTTATAAAAGATTGTAAACAAATCATACTCGCAAAGCATATCATGATTAGTAAAAATATTTAACATCTCATTTCACGTAAAAAGGATTAAGGAAACTCACCTGATCGATATGATTTTCTAGACACGCGGTTGACCTTCGAATAACCCGAACAGAACCCAATTCACCTAAAAGATAATAACAACCTTCATTAAAAGTTATCCGGACAAAACTGCCGAGCATTTCTCTTCCAAACCACAGGACCTTATCCGGACCACTTGTCCGGATTCCATCCGGACTCACTTCCGGACTCCTTATCCGGAACCCACTTCCGGACTCCGCATGCGGATCACTTCCGGACTCCTCATCCGAAACTCACTTCCGGACTCCGCATAATGCGACTTCCGGACTATCGCTCTGCCAAAAACCCACACTCCCCAAAACCGATTAACATAAGAGATTTAGTCCAAACCCTTGTTAGATACAAGATTAGGGTCATATTTCCAGATTAAAACACCTATTTATCCCACCATTTGGCCTCTATTCGGCCCAAACTAAAAAGACTCCATTACATTCTTGAAATAGATAACTCAGAGCAAAAATGGTGTTCACCAACTAAGCAACCCCAAATAATACACCCAAGTTTATTGAATACAAAGGCATACCCAAAACAAATGAGGAGGAAGGATTAAAGTTTACCAATTGACGATTTCTTGCCAGTGATTTGCTTGCCGATTGCTTTCCTATCCTTCCTTTCTCGTTTTCCTCCTCAGCCGCTAAACCAAAATAATGAAATAGAATTTAGAGTGACCTAGGGATTTGTTCCCTTAAGTACCTCCCATAAATTTCCCTTTTTGGTCCCTCATGCTTTTCCCTTGTTACAATATGGCCACAAGACTTCCATTTATTACATAAATATCCAGTTGTTACAACACTCTTCCCTTAAAAGATTTCCGTCCTCGGAATTCCTTGGTCGAAAAGAGGAGGGTACTTCGCTCTCATCTTCGACTCCAACTCCCATGTTGCCTCTTGACCTTTGTGACAACGCCCATGAACCTTTACAAGGTTGATTTCCTTGTTCCTCAATTTTTTCACCTTAAAGTCCGAAATGGATTCGGGCTCTTCCACAAAATTTAGCTTTTCGTCTACTCGCACAACTTGTAATGACACAATCACACCGGCCTTCAACCCATGCTCTCATAATAGAGGCATGAAGCACCTCACGTAGCCCACATATCCATAAAACATACCCATTCTATAAACCGATTATTCAAATCGGAGTATTGCTACAACCGACACACTAAATCGTGACTCAATTCTCTTTCCTTTCGCCATACCCCATTTCAACACCCAAACTCAACCGAACTAAACCATATCAAACCAAACCGAATCAAACTGAACCGAGCCAAACCAAACCAAACCAAGCTGAACAAAGCCAAACCAAACCAAACCAAACCAAGCTGAACAACGCCGAACCAAACCAAACCAAACTGAACCAACCAACCCAAATTGAACAAATACCTTTGGCATCGAACCGACCCCCAACTTAGGTTTCACAATTCGCACTTCCAAATTTAACAACTTTGGTTCCAAGTTTCCAACTGATCTTCCAAGCACCTCTGTATAAGACCACAACTTCCTTAGGTTAGGAATACTCACCTAATGTATTTGTAGCCCTTCCGACCATTTATACCAGATATAAAAGTAACACCTCATGCCAACACCCCGGCCAACCCCACTAGTTAGAGTTCGCTTGTCCACAAGTCTGGACTCAGGGCTCTTAAAACATGTCTCATCACGACTTCCCCAAACCGTTTCACTTCCTTAAAGAAGAAATTTCACCGAGTTTTGCAATAATGACATGAATCCTTTACTAACATCGGCAACCACCCAATTTGCCAATCTTAGCACCAGGTCAAACTTGAACTTTCCAATCCACCTTCCTACCACGTCAAGCGCCTAACACAAAAGTATTTTTTCCTTCAAAACACGTTGACCACAAGTCAACACTATATACCGATACATATGCTTCCACTACGTCCTCTTTCCATACTTGTACACCACTAACCCGCCATCCGGGGTAACGAATAAATCATCTTGAAGTTTTACATTCGCCTTTTCACTACTTCCAACAGACGTCCAACTAAAAGGAGCGACCACGCCTACTCCAACTATTCCAAGTAACACATTGTTGAATCCTACGCTCACTTCGGAATAGTTAACATTCCAATACTTATTCAAATCTGACGGTCTTACACTTTGAGTGTCCCGTACAACCACTTATTCCATGCATTTCCGAAGGTATAGATCACATTCCTTCAAGGAAAGATTCATTGACTCATACGAGTCCCCCCACACTTAAACCAAGACATACACCAAAATGTCCCCCTCTCGTAACTACACGAGTAGTTCCAATACCCGTCATTAGCACCTCTTTAAACACTTCTCCACCCATGTGGTGTCAATACCACTCTTCTCACTTTAAGTTCTTCCTCTTGCTAGCCTGGCCATTGCTCGCCTATCAACATCCACTTCATTCCCAATCATTCCAAACGTGACTACCTGTAACGTCCCAAAAATTACAATAAATTTTAACCTTCAAAAATAAACATTTTATTAAATGAAACCTCAATAAATATCCAAAACCGTTTCGTTTGCAAACTTAACAATAAATATCCTCATTAAAGATAAACAGCGAAATTAAATTGTTTAAATGAAAATTCTAAATCTCATAAATATAATAAACCCTTCGCGCGTGCCAGTGTGTACCCGTCACGTCTTGGAGCCACTAGTACCTGAAACCACAGTTTATAAGGAAAGGGTAAGCACGACGCTTAGTGAATTCAATACCACATATAATCCAATTATATCACACTACCCCTAAAACAGGTAGATACACTTAACCAAGCATGCAAGTCTAAGAACGCATCCTAAACAAGCATACCCACACCAACCCACCTAAACAGGCATCCATCGGTCCCACCGATGACACACGATAACCGTGCACGTATCCCTCGGTCCCACCGAGTTCCCACGCCACTCATGTACCCAATCCTCGGTCCCACCGAGTTTACACGACACCCAAGGTCCTACACAATCCTCGGTACCACCGAGTCCTCGGTCCCACCGAGTTCCTATGCCACTCCTGTACACAATCCTCGGTCCCACCGAGTTTACACGACACCCAAGGTCCTACACAATCCTCGGTCCCACCGAGTCCTCGGTCCCACCGAGGTAACACCAAGTCCAAGATCCATACTAGACACCCCCTATCTAATACCGCACAACAAGTAATAACACTATCACACACGTGCTACATCAATGTAAATATAACCGTTATTATACGTAGTGAGAGAACTCACCTTGAAAGCAACGTAGAATTCGCGAACGATCACACGGGCTATCCAACTCCAAAGTCACTTCTCGACACCTAATTGAATGCTATAAAGCGTTAACACGAGGCCCCAACCCTTAATTATAAACGTACGATTAAACGATCGATATATCAACTTTTCGGCCTAAACTGCAGGTCTGTTCGGGACCTGCTTAGCCCTTCCTCGACCCTTTAAACCAGAGATTTATTCCAATAAACAGACAGGTCTAGGTCTTAGCTTTCCAGGGACATATTATACGCGTTCTAACGATTTTCCTACGATTTTATATGATTTTTCTAAAAACGGGACGCGAGTCTGCCGAATTCGGACCTGCTGTCAAAACATCTAATTTACACCTAACTAGAGGCCGAACTAGACTTCCGCTAAAACACGAAAAGTGTGTCCGACACAGAATGTGAACCGTGGGCACCGGTTTCGCCTCAATCCGAGCTACGACGGAAAAGTTATGGACGAAATAAAACAGGGGCAGAAAGGCGTTTATCACATAAAATGACGATTTTGCAACGATTTAAATGTTTATGCGATTCGGGTTTATGGTTTAGCTAAACAGGCACTTAGGCTGGGGTTTAGGTTGCTAGGGGCTGGACTCAACCGCGCACCACCCACTGCCACCTCCAGCAGTGGTGGTCACCGGCGGCGGCGGCGACGATGGTGGTTTACAAAAACCCCGGCGAGACCACACGAAAAACCCGACCACCCATCTAGGCCGCACACACTCACACGCAACCACTCCACATCCCGCACGGTGCAACCACTGCCCTGGTGGTGCACGGAGGCCACACACCGGCAGCCTAGGCTGCCGGCGGCTGTGGTGGTTTCACGGCGACGGAAAGTTAACGACGAGAAACAAAATAAACGAGAAGAGAATGGAAGAGACGGTACCTCTCGCTCAGAAACGCAGCAACACACGATCCTCGTCGGCTCCTTCTCCCTCTCACGTTTTCTCGCTACTGCACCTTCTCGCACTCTCTCCTTCTCCGGCAAGCTGCGGTGGTGGCGGCGGTTCCCGGCGATGGCGAAGAGAAGACAAGGGGGGGGGGGGTTACGACCGTGATCACAAGAAGGAGGAGGGGTAGGGTTTTTGGGATGGTTTTGTTTTCTTTGTGTGAGCCGCAAGCAAGCAAAAAGAAAGGAAACGAGAGGGGTCGGTCCTTTCCTATGGGCCGATCCATGCAACTCTCTTAACAAGTACAATAAAGGCCCCTGCAGTTAGAGTTTTCACACTAAGCCCCGAAAACTAACTTTTAACGATTCCGGTCAGTCCCGTTAGTCCCGTTAGCCAACAACGTTAAAAGAAAGCACCTTTTTAATTTAAAAAAAAAACATACTAGGATACGGGCTTTACACTACCACACTTGTTTTACCAAGCCCAACCAACGGTTTCTCCACCGTTCTAATTTGAGATAATCAACAAAATCCTCCTGTAATAACATTCCATGTTTCTCGTTTCCCAAGTAGGGTCAACCTGCTTACCAGAATTTCTTCGTCGGTCTTTTATTGATCCCAACACAAACTCACTCAATGACTCATGACACTAAAACACCTTATTCCTTTCTTGGGTAACCACCAACCACCGTTTTCTGGCAATAAACATATCATAACCCTCGCTCACAAACCATGCATCCCAACTACATGCTTAATACTTTGTACTTTCACCTACAATATCACACCGCCGACCAGGTGCTCCCGACCATTTGCACACATAACAACTCTTGCTTTCATTTTCACCTAAGCTCATAATTAACCAAGCCTATTTCATGACCTGTCTGTCTCTGAATTTAGACAAACCACAGCTCACGATTTCCCGTTCTTGCTCAGATATACGTCCCTTGACAGACCATTGATAGTTCCACGAAAGTCATCCCAACGACAAGGCACAATCTCTTACAAATTGATTCTCCAAGCACCAGCTTTGGTTGTGTTGACTGCCTCATTCCTATACAGGTCATCAATTCCCTTAGAGCACACCTAGCTACAAAAACTGCTTCACATTCGGCACACCTACACAAAGTGGCCCAACCCCTCATCGCGTATACATTTCTCCCGACAACTCTTCATTTCCTTAGGTAAATTCCGTGAAATAACCTCATCATAATTTCTTCTCACATCTCAGTCTCCCCATGATGCTCTCAAAACTGGACACTTTTAACAGTCGTCCCCTTCAGCATCCATAGCTAACACGGTGAAGTTTCCACCATCACACCGATACACAAAGAGTCCCAATGAAACCTATCGTTTCCAACACATCGTAACCAACTTGCGTCGTATGGTCCATACTAGCTAAGGAATAAGACTTGTATGGTGTGTAGTCTAATTACAGTACCATTCACCTCTCTGGCTCATATCTGAAAGCATTTCATCATGGCACATTATCTACTTATTAACATGCTACTACTAAGAGTTTCTTAATAGCCTTCGGCTTCGACATGCGCATGCCCGCTCCACGGGAAATCTCATCACCCATTATTCAACATTAACAAGTTCAGTACGCAGGACTTCCATTGTTTTCCCGCTCTCCTCTAACTGAAACATTGAGGTCGTAACCCGATTGAATTCAAACCAATTGAACGGTTTCATTTGAACTGTAACGCCCTAAAAATCAGGGCCAATTTAAACCTTAAAATTTAACAAGGTTAATCATAATATCATCCAAACTTTTATACATAAGCAGAGAATTAACTATGAGGGTTCATATATACACATTTTGAATTCTCAAAATAACCTATTAATCTAATCTTGTCAACTATGATTAGATTAAATTGGTTCTCTAGGCAATTCATCAAAAGCATCCTCGCATAAGCTAACTTCTCCACTTATCACCAAAAGTTGAATACCAAAAGCACTCGTCCCTCTTCCCGTTACCTCCCCGAGCTCGTACCTGGTAAGAAAATCTAATTTGAAACGATTAGGCTTACGCCTAGTGAGAACATCCAATTTCAAATTAAAACTTTAACAGCTTTGGAAACTCAGATATTCAAAGTGTATAAACAAACCTGGTTTGCCACCATTCTTACCGTACACAAACTCATCTTGCGATGACGGGAACCTACCCGATTCCATGAGTATGACTAACGTTCAGAAAGTCATATCATCACATTCGAGAGCCTACTATGAATCATTACAGATTCTAGATCATCGCTCATATCCAAGAACTTACAAGTTACTTTATGTCTATTTCTTGGAGTGGAAGTAGAGATTACAATTTACTTTATGCCTATCTCTGACCTTCCCATAGAAATCAGAATTACAAGTTACTTTATGCCTATTCCAAGATTTCTTCTCACAATACGAAATGGGAATTACAATTTACTTTATGCCTATTCCACATCTCGCGTCACACTATGAAATAGGAATTACAATTTACTTTATGCCTATTCCTCATTTCACACCACCTTTACGAAATGGGAATTACAATTTGCTTTATGCCTATCCCACATTTCAGGTCAACGGGAATTACAAGTTACTTTATTCATATTCCATGTTACAAACACTATCAGTGCCTATGGATCCATTACACTTACTAGCGTATATGCATAACAACATATCACGCCACATCTCGTATGATATTCTCAACGCTAAGAATACTAGATAACCTATCGTATCCTTATCCTCAAATGCCCCCTTCCTCAAAAATTTTAGAAAAACTTAACCAGATAACACATCTGGAAACTATATCCGGACATTAAAAGTGACCGGACATTAGAGGTTACCGGACACCCCAAACTATCCGAACATCATAACTTACCGGATACACAAAACTTACCGGATACTAAACCTATCCGGATGTTTACCGGGAACATATTCAATCCGGATGACATCCGGAAACCAAAGTAATCTGGATACCATCCGGTAACTATTTCATTCGGGAACGTAGGTACTTACCGGATACTTTCACTTCCGGACACCTCTGATAAGAACTACCAGACACTTATCCAATTGTCCGGTAACTTCGACCTGCACACTAAAAATTCCATCCAGACCCATGTTTGTTCCATCCAGCTTATTTTAAACACATTCATTCAGCCCCAAAACAATTTATACTAGCATCTTATTGCTTAATTTGACATAAAACATAGATTTAATCAAAAAGAGTGAATGAACTCACCTGTATGAAGTTAAACCCACTTCTTCTGCAAAAATCAAAGATCCAAATCAACAACTCCAATCAAGCTGTACCTAGATGGAATCAGATTAGTTTGTAGATACTATCTCACAAACTGAAATCAAATTTACAGAATCCTTTGTATTTTTACCAAAATTTCATATTGCTTTCTTTTTCTCTTCTTCTTTCTCTCTGATAATGACCGACTCCAGCCAAAGAATTGAGATATTTTCTCAATTCAGCCCATTCCTTACTTATCCAAACCCACTTTCCATTAATGACCAAACACACCCTCAACTTCCAAATTTCCATAATTACTTTAAACTTTGGTCACTTGAATTTTAACCCCTTTGAGTTATGTATTTTACAAAAAGTCCAAAAACTTAAACTTAAATACACTTAGACCCCATTCATATTAAATAAAATATAATGGAAATTCAAGGTGTTACATGAACCCCTCCTTGTTCTTAACTTTGCCGTCCACTACGACCTACAGAGTTGATAGCCTTTATGCATGACGACACAACGAATTTTAAATCATTTTTCACACTTGAAAATTCGATAGATACCATAATGAAAAACATATTGACATAAACATAGCACCTCACTACTCAAGCCGAAGCGTAAACACAACGACCCTAAGGTCGCTCACATGCCACCCCAAGATAATTCACGACTTAGTCAACCAAACCAGTATTGACCCAAATAAACGTGTTTAATAAAACATGTTCAATACGATTAAAAATCTCAGAACGACATCACTTTTACGGAGCGAGTTAGTCGGCTCCCATACTCTTTTGTATGTTAAAAGTATTACTATTCATTTCGGTTATAAAAGTTTTGCGGTAAAACATTTTTGTGACTTTCACAACAGGGTTTATTCCCACACGAAAAGTAAAATAATTCACAACTTACTATGCTCAACATATCATAGTACGTTGTAAACAAGCCTATCTTTTTCTTTAAACTCACGCTCGCGCGTATCGACTCATTTTCCAAAAACAAGGAGCTCATTATGTTCGTAAACATTCTTAACACAATAAGAATCCATGTAAATCATTTAAGAAGGACACCATGCATGAAACTAACATTGCGATGAAGGATATTGACTCTAACAAGGTCCCATATTATTCCTATAGTAACTTATTGTCGACACCCAACTTTCGACCATCGTTCGCCTTCTCGTTCTTATATCCACTTGTGGTACATTTGCTTCACAACCCTTTAATTTTCGTATAAACCAGAGATCCACAACCATGCGATTTCAAAATTTAATCCTTAAGGTCAAGTAACGACCAGTTATCTCATGTTTTACTCAAACACATGTTTGGATCCATTACTTACATCTTTCCTTCAACAATCCGGCCACTACATCGCTAGACTAACAGCCGAGGGTTCATTTTCTTCACTCGATTATTTTGAAGCTCACAAGATTTCCATCACAGTTCTAATCCCAACTGATCGACCCATCGAACCAAGGAATGGGGACACACTAGAAACTAAGAGTTCACCCCTATTTCGTCTTTCATCCCCTTCTTGAACCCAGAAATTCCACCCTTGATCGGTTCATCACCGCTTCAAACCACCCTCCTTCTAGAAAGTGCCAACAAATCTCACTATGAACGACCTTACGCATTATAACAAAGTCGTGCGCATCATAACGAAACGATGTTACCATCACAGTTACATTCCACCTTCCTCCAAGGACAGCCTCAACCATAACAACATACCATATAGTACAAGAACTGGAACAACCACAAACAATCACCACTCAAACTCAACTTAACAACATAAGGCAATTCGAGTACGTACATGTACCTGTAAATTCGCAATTACACTGACCAAGTGTAATGTAAATTTACCTTACACGACAGTCCTCATTACCTTGTTTTTTTCTAGCGCACCTAGAGTGATCTTTCTTAAAGGCATCCTATATCTTGGTTGTGTCCCTCAAATCACAGTTTAAGTTTAGGCCCGTCCGGTCACCTAAATCCCTTAAACTATGGCTCTGATACCAAATGTAACAACCCACATTTTCACAACCAACAATATCATAGATAAATAATCCCAAATCGGGTCCCAATACATAATAAGATTCATAAATGAACATTACACGTTCTGAACTATCCAAAATTTTGCAGCGGAATATTCTATCCATAGCCGAGAGATCTATCTAAGTAGTACAACTAATAAACTATAGTGCTACTCGCCAAAGCCTCCGCCTCTATGCTCAAACTTAACTCTTTACCTCTACTTGAAACACCGCTAAAGCGCTTCCCTGAAAATGGTTTAGTTTTAAAAAACGAGGGTTAGACCATAAGTAGTGAATTCCCTTAAAAAACGGTTTGAATAAGCATGCATAAAACATTACTTTAAAAACTAGACAACTCAACATAATTCCATACATGGGTATTTGCACAGTGTTCATAGACCGCACAATTCAACAACCACGATCGGGGCCCAAGCAGACTCCCCTCTTGCCTCATATCGGGGCCCAAGCAGACTCCCCATAACCCGAATAGGCAGGAAACAAATTCCATACCTATTGGTTCATAATAAACTCCCAAAGGATCATCGGATCCAGAGGTACCCTAATCCCACTGTGCAACCCGACTCCACATAGCATACAAGCATAGCTAACAATAAACCAGCAATGCATGCAATCTTTATAAACAGTTCAATCATGCTAAATAAGCCTTTCTAAAACATACTTTCATGCGAGAAGTTTATAAAAGCTTGTAAACAAATCATACTCGCAAAGCATACGATGATCAGTAAAAATATTTCACATCTCATTTCACGTAAAAAGGATTAAGGAAACTCACCTGATCGATATGATTTTCTAGACACGCGGTTGACCTTCAAATAACCCGAACAGAACCCAATTCACCTAAAAGATAATAACAACCTTCACTAAAAGTTATCCGGACAAAACTGCCGAACATTTCTCTTCCAGACCACAAGACCCTTATCCGGACCACTTGTCCGGATTCCATCCGGACTCACTATCGGACTCCTTATCCGGAACCCATTCCGGACACTTTATCCGGAACCCACTTTCGGACTCCGCATCCTGACCACTTCCGGACTCCGCATCCGGAACTCACTTCCGGACTCCGCATCCGGATCACTTCCGGACTCCTCATCCGGAACTCACTTCCGGACTCCGCATAATGCGACTTCCGGACTCCGCATAATGCGACTTCCGGACTATCGCTCTGCCAAAAACCGACACTCTCCAAAACCGATTAACATAAGAGATTTAGTCCAAACCCTTGTTAGATACAAGTTAGGGTCATATTTCTAGATTAAAACACCCATTTATCCCACCATTTGGCCTTTATTCGACTCAAACTCAAAAGACTCCATTACACTTTTGAAATAGATAACTCAGAGGAAAAATGGTGTTCACCAACTAAGCAACCCCAATACACCCAAATTTATTGAATACAAAGGCATAGCCAAAACAAATGAGGAGGAAGGATTGAAGTTTACCAATTGACGATTTCTTGACAGTGATTTGCTTGCCGATTGCTTTCCTCTTCTTCCTTTCTCGTTTTGCTCCTCAGCCGCCAAACCCAAAATAATGAAATAGAATTTGGAGTGACCTAGGGATTTGCTCCCTTAAGTACCTCCTATAAATTTCTCTTTTTGGTCCCTCATGCTTTTCCATTATTACAATATGGCCACAAGACTTCCATTTATTACATAAATATCCTGTTGTTACACAATGCTTAGTCTATAACTGTGAAAAGACGATTCTTTTGTTTGAAAACCAAGCAAAAATACTCGGAAAGTGGCTCTAAAATAACATCAAAGTTGGCGTTATCAATAATTTTGTTTTGAAATATAGTTTTTGAAACTTAATTTAAAAAATATAAATGTTCTAACATAAATGTATTAAACGTCTATGTTTGGCAAATAGCTGATAAATTAGTTGGTAGCTGATACACTAGCCGATGACTGATAAGTTAGCTGATAGCTGATAATAAGTCACGTTTGACAAAACTAACGGATAAATATGCAAAATGACCAAAAAAGACATTTTCAAAAAATAATCAAATTATAATATAACTAAAACAAGTCATATAATATGTTAATTAATATAAACAAGATATTAAAGAAAAATTAAATAATTTAATTTGTTAATTAAAAGAATTTAAAATTTATTATTATTACATATACTATAAATTTTGAATTTGTTAAAACAAACTTTAGGAAAAAATCTACATTTACTTATATTTTTAAATAACCATTACATATAATATGAAAAAACTAAATGCATGATAATTTAAAAAGTAGATCTAATTGATAACTAAAACATATTGATTAATACAAAAAAAATAATTGATATAATTAACAATGATTCTAAACAATTAAAAATTAACGTCAATGTATAATTAAAATTCAATTAATAACTTTCAATTAATATTTATTAATATTAGTAACAGTTAATATTTTTAATTAATTAATAAATAATAATTAATAATTACAATTAGTGAAGGTATAATTGGAAAACGTATAAAAACTCTTTATAAACTACTCCAAGTAAGTTCTCAATAAACTAACTTATAAATTAGTTTATGTCCATTTAAATATGTACTAAAAAAATAAGTTAGTTTATAAGCTAACTTATTTTAACTAAATTATTATCATTTTTAAAATAAAGTAACAAATACTAAAACTGTAAGAAAAGTTACATTTAATCTTAAAATAATTATTTAAAAATTTATTATATTAGTTATAATATTAAAATATTTTATACACAAAATATTGGACAAACGCATTCTCTTTCATATAAAAAAATAAAAAAATAATTAATGCACATTTTGTCTTTTCCTCTCATCTAAATATTCTTATTTTTTTTTATTTTTTTATTTTGGAGAAAGATTTGTAATTTTGTTTCAGCCAATTTTATTCAAAAAAATATATTATTTTGTTTGAGATTAGATGTGATATCTTGTGGGCTTGGGACTTGGGTAGCATGACTCGGACCTAACCTTTGTTTGCAACGGGCCTAATATTGCAAATACAAACTATGTCTTTCGATCTTGAAAGGTTACCTAGGTTTGGTAATACGCTAACATGCCTAAAGATATTTAAGCTTTAGCCTTTAAAAGTTTATAATTGTGGTCGAATTTTCACAAGGAAATTAAACATCAATAAATGCCATCTGACCATTAGATCCAAAAAAATTCCTACCGTAGAAATTGGTACAGTATTGTAACACCCCAAAACCAACCGCAGCTAAAACATACCATTAAAACCAAAATGGTATCAAATAAATAAAATACATAAAACTCAACTAAAATTTCGCAGCAGTAATACATATCCACAACTGAGATTTACTGTAAACCTATCGGCGACTACAAGTCTCCGCTTACCTCTTCTACTTCATCACCTCTTCTCCTACCCCTTGGACCAACTCCCACTAAAAACTTACCAGAAAAGGTTTTCAGTTTTATAAAAAAACGAGGGTTAGACCGGAGGTCTAGTGAGCTCTCTCAAGTTTCAGCGTTGCACCACAAAATTTCATTTAAAATGGGTTATGGACATTTATAAAAGGTTCACACCTTTAAAACCATCATCCACACACACAACACATGTAGATGGCACACTCTTAAGTCACGCACACCTGTGACAACATGTTTGGCTCACACTGCCTTTAAATGGGACACACCGCCCATATAGCTATTAACGGGACACACACCCCCGGTATGAGCAATAACGTGACACACACCCCGATTCCTGCCATCACATGCCCCATCCCACATGAAATGCACACTTTAATATCCACACCTCAAGCATATTTAAACTAATGTAAAAACATGCATTTAGTAAACATCAAACGTGTTAAAGTACGTACGTCAACAAAAGTAAGTTTAGAAAGACTCACCTGTCGTTCTCGCTCTATCTCATACTATCAGCCACGAGTGTCCAAACCGAACACCTAAATTCCACGACATAAAAGGGTATTAAACCACTTATCTAATCCCCAAAACCATCCCTAACAATCCCTAAAATAAACCCCTAATAGGTGCCTCGATCCTAGCCCCAAACGAGAATCGAGACAAAAAGGAAAACAAGTTGGCAGTGTTTGGTGCGGCTTCCCACGCGAGCAAACCCGCGCCAAGCCAAGCACTGTCCTAGTCCTGCACGGTTTTCAGCTTCAAAACCTCAAAGCCAAAACTCCCCAAACTTCCCCAAATTGGTTTTTAAGCCACAAAATCGAGGGAAACAATGCCCTAAACCATATTTAATCCATGAACCAACATCATTTATCAAAAGAATCCATCCAATGATGAAGATTTATGCACCAAAACTTAGAAATGGGAAACACTTGAAACAATCACCAACAATGGTGGTTTTGCTCAACTTAACCATTGAAAACCATTGAAGATCGACCAAACACTAAACCATTGATACTCAAATGCCAATAATCATGAAAAAGGAGAAGTCTCCATCAAAACCCCAAATCCTAGGTTAAACCCAAATCAAGCTACCAACCATGGAAGAAAATAGCATAGCGAAGAAGATTATTACCAGGGTTGATGGTCTCTTTTTTGCAGGAATACTTCAATTTGCTCATCTTCTTCCTCCTTTCTTGCTTCACAGTCACACACACACACACACACTGTAATAACCGAGATTTTTTTCTAATTGGAAAAGATTAAGTTTTGTGGAAATTGTTGTAAAAGATGAAAGAACGGGGACCAATTGGTAAATGTAGCAAGGGGGTATAAAAACCCCAAAGTGGGCTCAAAACCCAAGGAAAACAATTCTTGGCATTGTTTGGCGGCTATAGGGAAGGAGAAGGCAGATAGAAGGATTTTGGATCAAGTGCTAGATTGAAGGAAAGAACCACAAATCATCAATTAGAGGAAGAAGTGGGTTTGGAGTCCAACATCCACAAGAGATCCTACCAGGTAATCCCTAACTTTTCTCAGATTTGAATGTTAAGATGATTGTTGGGTAGTTTTGAGAGTTTTGGTGAGAAAGTTAAATTGGTGCCTTAAAAGAAGATTAAGCCCCCATAAACCGTGGTTGTGTAGCTAGGAATTTGAGGGATTGAACTAAATATGTTTTGTGGTCAGTTACCACTTTTAACGATTCGATTTAGGGACTTTTAGCCATGTTTTAGATCCCGAAGTCGTCACAGCCGCATCACCCGGTAAGTCGCCTTGTTTGAATGTTACCGGGAGGGAACCCAGATGGTACCCTGTAGTGTCCAGGTGAAATAGTCCCCGGATGGTTGATCGGTAAGTATAGTTCACCCGATAAGTTTAATTTGACCGGTAAGTGGGGTGTCCCGGTAAGTATGATCCGGTAAGTGTAGAGTTCCGGAAAGTCTGGTACCCGGTAAGTAGCTGTACCCGGTAAGATAGCTCATTCGGTAACCTGGTGTCCGGTAAGCTGGTTTTAGGGTCTGAGCAGTTTGTATTTCATTCTTTTCCCAAGTAGATCAAGTGAAAGTCAAGGGCAAAGTAAGAAAAGATCTTAAACGCACCAGGTGAGTTTTCTAACTAAAATACGTGACTTGTAACGTGTTTTCTAAAGTGAGCACATGATGAGAAATGCCATGTTTTATTCTTATGCTTTTAACTGCATGAAAGTTATTTAAAGTTTTATATGAGATGTATGCATACATTGTGTAGACGTAAATTGGCTAAGTCGGGGGGAGGTTCCGCCAGTACTCACGCCGGGGGGAGGTTCCGTTTATGCCATGGGAAGTGAGACCCAATAAGGCAGCGTGATACTGACTCGTTGTCACTCTCGAGTGACTTCAGGGTGCCATTTACGGGAGCGGATTTTATCCGTGAAAGATTTCTAAATGTTCAGCTATGCGAAAGTTTATTATTGAAAGTTTTACATATGAAAGTTATGAAATGTTTCTAAATAATTTTGAGAACTGTCAGGAGGGACTCACTAGACCTCATGGTCTAACCCTCACATTTTCCAACTAAACCTTTTCAAGTAAGCAGATAGTAGGAGGCACAGGTAATTGAGCAAGAGCTGAATAGAGAACAGATGCGGTGAGAGACAGTGCCACTCATACCTGTAGTAGTTAGTTATTCTCAGTTGTGTATAGGTTGTTTCCGCCAACCTAGGTCTTGAGACATATGTACTGAAATATTTAGGACCCGGTTTTGTAATTCTTTAAATTTAAATGTTATGTATGCTTATTTAGACTGGGTTGTTACACACACACATACACACACCTAAATTCGGTTGATTCCCCAAAAGAGAGGAATTAGGTCTTCTTCCTATTTAAACCACTATTTACAATCAGGCCCTTGAAAGTAGAGCCACTTATCAACTCACCCTCCAACTTCAAAAAAGAACTTGAAAGCGGTAAACCATTGAAGATTGACCAAACACTAAACCATTGAAAACCATTGAAGATCGACCAAACACTAAACCATTGATACTCAAATGCCAATAATCATGAAAAAGGAGAAGTCTCCATCAAAACCCCAAATCCTAGGTTAAACCCAAATCAAGCTACCAACCATGGAAGAAAATAGCATAGCGAAGAAGATTCTTACTAGGGTTGATGGTCTCTTTCTTGCAGGAATACTTCAATTTGCTCATCTTCTTCCTCCTTTCTTGCTTCACGGTCACACACACACACACACACACACACACACACACACACACACACACACACCTAAATTCGGTTGATTCCCTAAATGAGAGGAATTAGGTCTTCTTCCTATTTAAACCACTATTTACAATCAGGCCCTTGAAAGTAGAGCCACTTATCAACTCACCCTCCAACTTCAAAAAAGAACTTAAAAGCGGTAAACCATTGAAAACCATTGAAGATCGACCAAACACTAAACCATTGAAAACCATTGAAGATCGACCAAACACTAAACCATTGATACTCAAATGCCAATAATCATGAAAAAGGATAAGTCTCCGTCAAAACCCCAAATCCTAGGTTAAACCCAAATGAAGCTACCAACCATGGAAGAAAATAGCATAGCGAAGAAGATTCTTACCAGGGTTGATGGTCTCTTTCTTGCAAGAATACTTCAATTTGCTCATCTTCTTCCTCCTTTCTTGCTTCACACACACACACACACACCTAAATTCGGTTGATTCCCCAAATGAGAGGAATTAGGTCTTCTTCCTATTTAAACCACTATTTACAACCAGGCCCTTGAAAGTAGAGCCACTTATCAACTCACCCTCTAACTTCAAAAAAGAATTTAAAAGCGAAAGTGGATTATTACAAGTATAAATGTAGACATCATCACAGGTTGTTGGTAAAGGATAAAGAAATATTTGTTTTGTGATATTAGTCAAGAGTAGAAGGAACTTCTATGTTGCCTTCTAAACACTTATGTCCTTTTCATTGAATCATATGTAAATACAATTACCTTCAACATTACATGATAATTATATTTTTACTCGGAATATAATTAAGAACAAACAACTGTAACATATATTTTCTCATTTGATTTCCATCCAAACCTCAATCTTTGGCCTGATATGTTTGGTTAAACCTAACCATTCTACAATAAGCCAATAATTGCAATGAAATTCTATACTAACTATTATGTGAGTGTTGGATTATTATAATACAACTTTGTATAACTAATTAAACTTTCTTTCCCATGATAAAAAACGAATCTTAATTTTTTGGCAGTCAAACGGGGGCGTGAATGCGAGATGCCAGTGGAATGATTGGCCGGACAGAGGCTAGGGCTCCTTCCTTCCCACCACATCCTTCCTTGTGTATCGGAGATATAAAGCGAGCGCACCGGAAAATAACGGGAACTGGGTCGATCTATTCTATATCCAAGCATACGAAGCATAACTGCACACTCACACGATCTTTGCCAACAAATAGGAGCATTTAGAGGAACCGATGAACTACACTTGCTTCTGGATAGATGTGTGGGACAGAGGGCTCGTGGTACTTGCAGCCCACCCTTCCTCCTCTGCTTTGAGAACCGTGTGAACAGAGAGTGGGCAAAAGGGTAGGAGGTCCTCATACGGAGTCGCACACTTACTTTAGCAGTGCGGGAGACTGGGGAATGGGTCGAGTAAAGTCCCCTAGGGCCGGAAAAATCACAGAGACGTACTGATACGACAAGGCTTTGATTGGTATTTTTTTCTTAGTAATTGTAAAGGAGGGCGCTTGCTATGTTATAGAAAGGGAAGGCAAAGGCATCAAATGGCGAAGAGAGGCGGCTCGGCAGGGAAGGAATGGGAAATCGTCGACAACTGTATAATCTAACAAGATTGGGTTACATTCCCTAAAAGGAGATTGATTATTTAAAGAGATAAGGATCGAAGAATCATAATATTTTAAACAACTATATTAAAATGGATATTTTAAAGTATCTTCATTCTCCGATAGATATGTTCTATTATATTTTTCTTTTACCAAATTTAAAGATTTTTTCATTCTCTTTTATTATGTTCTTCTATTTTAAATTAGAATTTAACATATAGATGTTAAAGTCAACTTTTTTTAAATCTCCAAAATTTTAAATTAAAATAGTTGATGGAGATGCTCTTATAAATTTTATTTTCCAAAATTTCTTGAAACTTTTTCCAGATTTCCAAATCTCCAAAACTTACCACCCAACATTAAAGTTATCTCTAAAATCGAGAAAAGGAGAAAGATAATGTATAAAATTTTCAAATTTGGAAAAATGTTTAAAATTTGATTTATTATCTATCATAAGTTAAAATTTAAAGCATCTCCAACAGCTATGCTAAAATGGAAAAAAGTAGGATTTTAACATTTTTGTTTCTTCAACATCTATGTTATCATCTATGTTAAAATAGAGAAAAAGGGAGAGAAATTGTAAAAATCTATAAATTTAGAGAAATCTCTAAATAGATAGTTTCTCCCCAAAACTAATTATTACACCCAAAAATTAATTTTTCCTCAACCCAACTTTCCATATATTGAATAGTTTAATAACATAGTTAAATAAGTTGAATATTTTAATAAGATAATTAATACTAGAATTGTTAAAATATAATAACGGTTGGTGTTGGATGCAATTTTTTTTAGAGATTTTGATTTTTTTACTCTATTTTAGAAAAACTTTCGCACAAGAAATCATAGCATCAATGGAGATTGGCAATAACGTTGTTCAATAAAGACGAACATGAACTATAAAATTTTAATTCGAAAATTAAATTCAACGCATAGAAATCTCTCTCCTCCCCTTTGTCCATGTATACATAGACTATAGGGGTGTTTGGGAGTGCTTATATTTTTAACTTATCTCCTTATTGCGTTTCAGGGAAGGAGATGAGTGTTTGGATTTTAAAAAAAACTCCTTATCGTGTTCCAGGGAAGGAGATAAGCAGTTTTTTGAGAAGTAACTTGAAACTGACTTTTCTGGAACGGAGATAAGTTATAAGCAAATAAGCATAAGTTAAAAATATAAGCACTCCCAAACACCCCCTATATATATACAGTTAAAGAGTCCAAAAATTATACAAAAAATAAAAATAATTTCAAGTGCTTTTGATGGTACCTTTTTTAGAGCATGGAGGCGGAGGAGATACCGGCAGTTACAGAAAGACCGTCATGTCTGGAGGAGAAACCGCCAATTTTGGAAAATTAAATCAATCCAACGGTTTCAATTGAAGAAAGTTTCGCTGATTTGGCTCTAGATCAAGTTTTTTTTAAGTATATAATATTTATATACGTCAAATGCAACAAATAAACTCACACACCCTCCTCACCTTTGCTGAGGTTTGAACCCCTGACCTCCTAAGAGGAAAGATGCTCATATACCACTAGGCCAAAGGCTCTGGATCAAGTTGAAGAACGCTTACATTAAAATGATGCTTAAATTGGATGAAACTGAATATGTTTTTGGATATACGAGATCCGTGCAGACTTCCAATGGTTATTCGATCGAAAAATTTCAGAGCAAATTGATCTACGAGATCTACAAGATCCGTGCAGACTTCCAATGGTTATACCATAGTTATTATAAGTGATATACACTTGATTTCAAAATATCATATTATTTGTCCTACGGGTGTTCAAAAAACCGACCAACCCGATTAACCCAACCCAAGAAAAACCCCGGAAAAAATCAACCTGAGGCAACCCGACATATAATCAATACAAAATTAGGGTCACCCGAATCTAATGGGTTGATAACGGGGTAGGCCTAAAGTAAGTCGACCAACCTGATAACCCGATAAACGTTTTAATGACATCTCTAAAATTATTTGTATTTCTCTTTAATATGCATGAATTACCAAAAACAACTCGACAATAACAAGCAATGAAACTCATAAGAGTACATTATTGAAAAATTATATGTAATACCTAAATATTTGATTAACTTGTATATTCTCTTGAATAATTGATCGTATTTCATAGGAAGATTTTCTTGTTTTTATTTTTTCAATGTTGTTTTACTTTGTTTAAACACAACCCGACCAACCTGAACGGGTTGGGTTGGGTTGAAAATTTTCAAGCCGTCAATATTGGGTTGAGTTGTTCAAATGTTTTCGACCAAATCGACAAAACCCGTGAGCACCCCTAATTTACATAAGCAACCCGCATGAGAAAATTTTAGATTAAGGGTTATTTAATTCTTTTTCTCATTAAGTTATATAAAAATTAAGCCGATAATAATGATTAAGTCATCGTTTGGCAAAAATAAGCTAGCCTATATTTTGAGTACATGTTTGGATGGACATAGCTTATGAAGAGTTTTTTGTGACCTTTTCCAGTTATACTCTCATTAATATTAATTATTATTTATTAAATATTAATTATTACTAATATTAATAAATACTAATTAATTGTAATTAATATTAATTGAAACTTAATAATTAAATTTTAGTTATATATTAATATTAAGTTTAATTATTTATAATTATTGTTAATCATATCAATTATTTGATATTATTGTTTTTAATATTAATCAATATACTATAGTTATTAGGGAAATTAATTAAAATGCCACAAGTTTGAAAGTGAGTTACCAAAATACCCAAAAAAATGAAAAGTTTACCAAAATGCCATTTTTTCTGCGGAGGGAGCCCTCTATAGCGGGCAGGGACTGAAAGTGTAAAATTTTGCAATATTATTTACACTTTCAGTCCCCATAGCAGGCCATCGCGGGCCTCGATAGAGCCATTGCGGGCCTCGATCGCGGGGGCCAGGGACTGAAAGTGTAAATATATCTTGCAAAAAATTTCACAATTGATCCTTGCCCGCGATCGCAGGCTCTTATCGCGGGGAAAAATGACATTTTGGTAAGAAATTAATTTTTTGGGGTATTTTAATAAGTCCCTTTCAAACTTGTGGCATTTTAATTAATTTCCCTAGTTATTATAGTTTATTTAGTTATTACTCAATTATTTATTTTTATTCATATTATATTTATTGGTTATTTAAAATCTTCAGTTGATGTATACATTTTTTATGGGAAAAATCACCTGTCTCACTCCTCTCTATCCCACCCCTGTCCCACCAATCCTATTTTGACACCTCATTTATTATAATTAAATAATTAATTAAAAATTAACCTGCCAAATATTTCTTAGTAACATTTTTAACTTCCGTTAAATACCCTCCCATCCCCTCCCTCCCTCTCTCTGTCTCTCTCTCTCTCTCTCTCTTTTAATTATCAATGGTCTAAATGGCGTGAGGCGTGGCGTGGCGGTGAGGCCAAGCCTCAAGCCTTAGGAGCCATGACGAGGCCAAGACGTTTATCAAGGCGTGACTTATTGCGACAAATCTCTATATCTTATATAATATTAAATAAAAAAAACATATGTTTTGTACTATTAATCGATGAGTCAATGAAAATAAATAAGTTAAACTAGATTATATATTAAAAACTAGCAAATAAGACATTAAAAACGTAAAGAAAAATCAAATTTCACGTTATAAAAGATCGCACATTAAGTCATGGCGTGCCACAAGCATAGTGTGGCGTAAGACACAAGCCTTAAGTTGCGACGCGCCATGGCAGTTGTCGCGGCAAGCCTTTTAGAACAGTGTTAATTATTTAACTCTTTATTTTTAATTCACATATTATTACACATTCTGTGTTGATTATTATTTAATACAATTTTTTTTTTCTTTCCAACATATTCTCGTGATTATTTAATAATTCACATATTATTAACATTCTATTCAAAGATGCGGCACATATTAGGAACAATACTCCATGAATTTTGGAACAATATCTCCATGAGTTTTTGGAACAATATCTCCATGAACATTTTCAAGTCGCGTGTGATTATGGACTTGTGATTACCAAAGACACTTTAATTTAGGTTTGATAAGCATATGTGACAATTGACTACAACTAGATATGAAACAATTCAGAGTAATAATCATATGTGAATATATGAATGTTTATTCATTTTTATTTCTTTTATTTATGGGTTTTTAGAGCTACTTTACGTGCACCGACTAATCTTTAGGCGACCACGAATGGCCTGGAGTCATCGCAGGTGAACCTCCATGGCCACAAGGGCTTTAACAACGCATGAATTTGAACACTGGGTAGATGAGATTTTTCACTACATCCTCCAAAGACTTTACCAGTGCGTCACAACCCAAATAATTAAATGCTTATTATTTATAGTACAGTCATATATGATTAGTATTTGATGATGACAAATCTTTAGTTAAAGCTGAAAAATAATCACATATACTTATTGATGGATTTGATTTAGGAATTTATTAATTCCCTTTAATCTCCAATCATATGTGATTGTCGACTCGTGGTTGAAAATAGATTGTATTATAGGTTATTTCCTAAGAAGTAACCGTATATGATGCATGATGAATTTAACTATGGACATATGTTATCGTTACCAAGGTTCTAATTGGTGTGGCGGTGAGGTCAAACCTCAAGCCTTATGAGTCATGACGAGGCTACGGCATGACTTATGACAGCAAACTTATAGATCGTATATAATTTTATATATAAAACATATGTTTGTATTATTACTCAATGAGTCAATGATAATAAACAAGTTAAATTAAGTTATATATATATATAGGGTGCGTTTCATTTACAAACCAAATAGATTGTACAAACTATGCAAACCATTATATTATGAAACAACAGATATATTTATGGTAATTATTATGATTCATTAATAATGATTGTGATATATATGGAAGATGATAACGTTCATTAATTATGATCATGACTTTAGATTAGGAAACATAATAAAATCAGATATTGATTAGAGCTGATGAACGGCTAAGAATGGTTTGCAGAGTTTCTACAATCTATTTGGTTTGTAACGGAAACGGATCCTATATATATATAGGGGTGATATTTTTTGCAAACCAGTGTATTTGTACAAACTCGTACAAACCATACCTAGCTTCATGATTTTGTAAATTTGGCTTCATGAATATTTTTATATATATTTTGGCTTCATGAATATATAATTTGGCTTCATGAATATATCATTTGGCATTTTTAACTAATTTTTTACAAAAATAAGGGTATTTTAGGGCTCCACCGAAAAAAATTAGTTAAAAATGTCAAATGATATATTCATGAAGCCAAATTATATATTCATGAAGCCAATATATATATATATATATATATATATATATATATATATTCATGAAGCCAAATTTACAAAATCATAAAGCTAGGTATGGTTTGTACGAGTTTGTACAAATACACTGGTTTGCAAAAGATACCCAGCCTATATATATATATATATATATATATATATATATATATATATATTATAAACTAACAAATAAGACATTACAAACGTAAAGAAAAATCAAATATCACGTAACAAAATCACGCATTAGGCCGTGGCGTGCCACAAACTTAACATGGCGTGAGACACAAACTTAAGCCATGACACACCATGACGGATTCAGGACGATCCTTTTAGAACAATGATCTTTACTATAATCACTAAGTCTATCATTATTTGATAATGAAGAATATTTAAAGCCAAGAAACAATCAAATGTGATGTGGTTCATTTTTCATGAACGTATCACTAGTCATATCCATACAATGAATTCAAACAATCATCAAACCAAAAAAAAGATTGATGGATGCAGAATTAAAATAATTCCAGAGGGGATAAATCAGCTGTAATGTATTCAAGAAAAACTTTGGAACTTGAAGATCATTTGCCTAAAATGTTTAGAATGAGATAGATCTTGTTAGGACAACCTTAGGGGGGGTAAAAGTTGTATTTAAAAATATTTCACAAATAAAAATTCTCTTATCAAAATCAACAATAAATATTGCATGCACAACAAATATATAAATAAAATTAAGTGCACAACGGGAATATAAAGAGATAAGGGTAGAGAATGTTGATACCGACACCGAGATTTAAAGTGGTTCACCACCAACTGGCTGGCTAGTCCACTTGCCGAGACACTTCTCGACACACTGATTCACTATAAGTGTTCTTTATGGTAGAACACAAACCTTGATACAATGATAATAAAATCTCTTGCTTTTGCTAGAGAACGTGAATCACTCACACTATTCAAATACTTACAAGAGAATATATCTCACAATATTAATCACTCTTGTATAAGTATAACACTTGGATTTGTGAGAGGTTGATCACTCAAAAATTATAACTTGAATAAGTTATTAAATGAGATGAGGAGCTGAGTAATCTTTTTTAGGAGCTTGGTATTCAATGTCTACTTGTCACTTCATAAATGCTGAGAAGCTGCATGTATTTAAGCTGGACGTGGCAACGGTCAAAAGCTCACCGCGGTATACCGCCTATATGGGCGCGGTATACCGCCCAGAAAAAGTGATCCTGACAAAAGGAAGTCAAACTGCAAAAGCAACCTGCAACACGGTGTAGCAGAGCCGCGGTATACCGCCATACACAACGCGGTATACCGCCTGACAAAGTGGCTGACAGCAGGAAGGTCAACCTGCAAGAACCTGCCATACGTAACAGAGCCGCGGTATACCGCCGAGCATCACGCGGTATACCGCCTGAAAAAAAGGTGTCTGCGTCAGGAGCGACCATAGCTTAAAAAGGCAACTGAATTCTTTTTGTTTTATTCCAAAAAAGTCAACATTCTTAAATTAATTTAAATCAAAGATTTAAAAATAGTGTTGGGTTAGGTTTTTTAAAATATCCAAGTGGTATATTATTTTAGGGTGTTTATTATTATGAGATATATGATGACGTAAACACCAGTCTTGGACTCTTCAGATAAAATCTTCATGTTGTCCAATTAACTGCACACTTGGATAAAATTGTTAGAAAAACAATAATACGGTGTGTTTGTAATCATCAAAATAAATATATAAAATATATAGAGATGTGGTACACTTGCACCAACAATCTCCCCCTTTTTGATGATGACAAACACAACGGCTAAACACGAGAGCATACTCGGTTTCTCTCCCCCTTTTGTCGAAGCAAAAAGGGTTAAGAAAGACGCTATGCTCCCCCTCGAGAGATGCTCCCCCTCAAAATATGCATATAATTGAGAGTAGCATTATCTCATGGGTTATACTCAAGCATGCCTAAACCAAGTCTTAATTTAAAGAACGATTTTTTGTTTAGGGCTTTAGTAAAAATATCGGCCAAATTGTCTTCGGAATCAACTTTTTCAAGCACGATGTGGCCTTTTTGAACATTATCTCGTAGAAAATGATGTCGCAACTCAATATGTTTGGTACGAGAATGTAAAACGGGATTTTTACTTAGGTTTATGGCACTTGAGTTATCACACATAATTGGAATTTTGGATTGACGTACCTCAAAGTCGGTAAGTGTGTGCTTCATCCATAGAACTTGAGCACACGCTCTCGCGGCGGCCACATATTCCGCTTCGGTAGTGGATAAGGCTACGGAATGTTGTTTCTTGGAAAACCAAGACACAAGCGAGAGACCTATAAAGGCACATACTCCACTAGTGCTTTTTCGATCAACCATCGAGCCACCAAGATCGGAATCGGTGAAGCAAGTTACTTCTAGCTCGGGTTGTTTTGGATACCATAGTCCAAGATTCGTAGTCCCTCTAAGATATCTAAAAATACGCTTGACGGCTTCATAGTGAGATTGTTTAGGCGAGGATTGAAAGCGAGCACATAAACACACACTATACATGATATCAGGTCTACTAGCAGTTAAATACAATAAGCTACCAATCATGCCACGATAAATCTTTTCATTAAAATCGGTTCCCTCTTCGTCACTAGATAATTTTAGATTAGTGGTCATCGGAGTTTCAACAGGTTTGACATTTTCAAAATTAAACTTTTTCAACATGTCTTTGCAGTATTTTGATTGACTTATAAAAGTACCATTTTCACTTTGTTTTATTTGCAATCCTAAGAAGAATTTTAATTCTCCCATCATGCTCATTTCAAATTCATTAGTCATTTTTGTAGCAAATTCATTACAAAGATTTTCATTTGTAGAACCAAAGATAATATCATCAACATACACTTGCACAACCACAATATCATTTTGAGCATATTTGACAAACAAAGTATTATCTATTTTACCCATAATATAACCACTTGTAATTAAAAAGGATTTTAATCTATCATACCACGCACGCGGAGCTTGCTTTAAACCATAAAGCGCCTTTTTTAATTTATAAACATGCGTTGGATTTTCAAAATTTTCAAAGCCGGGAGGTTGGGAAACGTATACCTCCTCATTTATAAAACCATTTAGGAAAGCACTTTTGACATCCATTTGATATAATTTAAAATTTTTAGCATTCGCAAAAGCGAGAAGCATTCGAATAGACTCTAACCTTGCAACTGGTGCAAAGGTTTCATCATAATCGATACCTTCTTGTTGATTGTACCCCTTGGCAACTAAACGTGCCTTGTTTCGGGTGACTTCACCGTTTTCGTCTACCTTGTTACGAAAGACCCATCGTGTGCCAATAATGGTTTGACCGCTAGGGCAAGGAACTAAGTCCCACACATCATTCCTAGTAAACTGGTTTAACTCTTCTTGCATGGCCATTATCCAATCCTCATCACCTAAAGCTTCTTCTATGTTTTTAGGTTCTATGGCTGAGATAAAGGCGTGAAAGGCACAAAGGGTATGGATTTGTGATCTAGTCGTTCTTTGGTTTAGGTCACCTATGATTTGATCTACGGGATGGCCTCTAGATGTTCTAAGGTTAGGATCATCTACTCCTTGTGGAACATAACATGGAGGGGCATCACTAGATTCTACATTGTTTGTAAGAGATTGGGTTCCTAAGTCCAAGGTTCTAAGATGTTGGGCTAATGCATCTCCTTCACAACCATTATCATTTACTAAGGGTGCACTAGGTTTAGGAGGACTTTCATCAAAGCTTACATTTAGGGATTCTTCTACAACCATGGTCTCTTTATTAAGGACTCTATAGGCTTTGCTATTCCAAGAATAACCAAGGAATACTCCCTCATAGGCTTTTGGGTCAAATTTGGTCAAATAAGATTTGGTATCTAAAATAAAACATTTACAACCAAATACCTTAAGATGGGCTAAGGAAGGCTTTCTACCACGTAGGATCTCATAAGGGGTCTTATTTAGGATACTCCTAATTAGCACACGATTGAGGACATAGGTCGCGGTAGCTACGGCATCACACCAAAACTTTTGGGGAACTTGATGTTCATTGAGCATAGTCCTACTCATTTCTTGTAGGGTTCTATTTTTCCTCTCCACAACCCCATTAGATTGAGGAGTGCGAGGAGCAGAAAAATTGTGCGTTATACCATATTTGTCGCAAAACGCACCAAATTGAGTTTCATTATCGAATTCGCGTCCATGGTCCGTACGAATCGAAACAATCGTGCAACCATGTTGGTTTTGAATTCGTTTTCCCAAAATCTTAAATTTTTGAAAAGCTTCATTTTTATGTTTTAAAAATAAAGTCCACGTATATCGGGAAAAATCATCTACAATTACTAGAGTGTAATAATTTCCTCCAAAACTTTGAATTGCCATAGGGCCAAAAAGATCCATGTGTAAAAGTTCTAAAACTCTTTTAGTTGAAATCACATTTTTTGATTTATGAGAAACATGAGTTTGTTTGCCGACACGACATGCATCACAAAAATGATTATCAAATTTTAATTTTGGAAGGTCACTCACAAGCTCCTTATTTTTCAAATTTTGAATTAATCTAAGGTTAGCGTGACCTAAACGTCTATGCCACAAAGTCGAATTATCATATACGGAAGATAAACAAACATCTTCATTTACATCAGTTTTACAAACATAAAGATTTCCTTTTATAACCCCATTCAAAAGAACTTTACCATTTTTCAGAATTTTGCAAGAGTCTTCTTCAAAAACAACAATTATACCATTTTTGCACAGTTGACGAACACTTAGCAAGTTAAATTTCAAATTATCAACATGCGTAACATCTAAAAATGTAACATTGTTGCAAGAAATTGTACCTTTCCCAATTACCTTTCCTTTGGAGTTTCCTCCAAAAATTACTAGTCCACCATCACATGACTCATATGATGAAAAAAGATTATGGTTACCGGTCATGTGACGTGTGCATCCACTATCAAGAATCCAATCCATATCAAGATTTATCTACAACATTTAAAGTACAACTTTTATGGTCCCCACATCTTATGGGTCCTTTGAAAGTTAGTCTAGAAAGCATAGAAAACCACATATAATAATAAATACATTTTCACAAAAAATATACAGACAAGAAAATTATTTACTCAACCCTTTTCGGTAGCTCTACTTGGAAGCGACCAGGAAAGACGGTGAGGGTGGTAAGCGCGAAGGCACTTTAAAAACCGACCTCATTAGAATTCGAAGAATTCGCCTTTATCTTTCCTAGACACCGTATCCAAATAGGTGAGCCTATTCGGAGTTGATTCATAATTTTCAAACACAGAATATATATATATATATATATATATGTATATAATGTATATATACAAAAAAAATTTAAAACCATAAACGCATGCCACCGGGATTATCAACACTAAAGGAGCCTTTAGGAATCCACTTTGGTACCATTTTAATTTTACGATCATATTTATCAAAGACGTAAAAAGGAGCATGCATATTCACACTATTTTTTGGTCTAGAAAATTTACTATTATACATGCATGCATAAGATTTCCTAGTCTTATAATTCACATTATTTATGTTGGACATATATGAGGATTTTTGCACATACGGTTTTCTCATTTCAACATTTTTAGGTGGTTCAAAATATCTTTTGATAGGCATACATAAGCACTTATCTTTACACATATCGGAACCAACGCCTTTTCTACAATGAGTGCTATTTGACATATTTAACATTTTAAGCACTTTCTCATTGCTACTTTGAAAGGCATGTGCTAACAAGTTATCTTTTTCATGTTTATCACATTTTTCTTTTAAACATGCATTTTCCTTTTTAAGCACATCACAATTAGCACATAAATCATTTTCAACTATTCTTTTCTCAAGGCATGCAATTTCTTTATTTAAAATGTCACAAGAATTGCAAACATCTTTTTCACTTAATTTATTTTCTAAATTTATGATTTTTTCATTATCGCATGCAATTTTTTGTTTGCTATCATGAATTTCCTTTTTACTTAATAATAATTCTTCCTTTAGTTTTGCGTTCTCATCTTTATAATTATTTGTAAGCATAACCATTTTTTGAAAGACATCATTTAACATATCAAGATCATCATCATCATTACATTCATCATCGCTAGAGTAATTTGAGTAACACGAGTTTACCTCATCGTCGCCTTCCGCCATGAGACAAGTGGCTTCATACTCATTTTCATCTTCACTTGCGCTCCACGCGCCTCCAACGAAGGCTTTCTCCTTCTTGATTTTAGGTTTATTTCTTTTTGGACACTCGTTGGCATAGTGATCCTTGTCTCCACATGAGTAGCAAAAGCCCTTCTTTTTCTTGGCTTCTTCATCATCGCTTGATTCGCCATTTTTATTTATTTTGTCGTTCCGTTTATGGAACTTTCGGCTTCGGTTTTCTCCACCACGACGATAATCTCCTTTTCTTTGAAACCTATCATTTCTTGAAAACTTTTTGTTAGCTAAAAATTTAGAAAAATTTCTTACCAACATGGCTACATCGTCAAGATGTTCGGGTTGATCCTTTGAGGAGTTAGCTTTCTCCTTCTTTTTCTTCTTCTCCTTCTCGTCACTTGAAGTTGAAGCTTTAAGCGCCAAAGATTTCTTTTTATCATGCTCCCGATCTTTGTTCCTTTTTAGTGCAATTTCATGCACTTTGAGATTTCCAATGAGATCATCTAATTTCATCATTGAGAGGTCACGGGAGTCTTCCAACGATGTGATTTTCGGCATCCACTCCGGAGGAAGCGCTCGAAGAATTTTTCGCACGTAATCTTCGTTTGGATAAGTTCTACCAAGACCTTTCAAGCTCACCATGATAAGGTTAAAACGTTTAAACATTGAGTCGATTGACTCATCTTTTAACATCTCAAACATTTCATAATCATGTACAAGAATATTTATTTTTGAGCTTTTGACTTGAGAATTTCCTCTATGAGTGTTATTTAGATTTTCCCAAATATCGTGAGCAGTTTCACAAGAATAAACACGTTCAATCTCATCTTTAGTAAGTGCCGAAAAAAGAATATTTTTAGCTTCAAAATTTAAGCAAACCCAAGCATCCTCAGCGGCGGACCATTCCGCTACTGGTTTTTCACTAATTACTCCATCTTTGGTTTTGGTGGGTTTATAATCTCCATTTTTAATAATGTCCCAAATTTTTCGACTTTTGCCACGAACGTAGCATTCAAAAAGATTTGCCCAAAGACCAAAATTTTCGGTGTCAATTTGCGGAATTTTTGTAGAAATAATTCCCTCAGAGGTTGCCATTTAAAATAGGAACAAGTTTTAAAAATACAACGATTTTTAAAAAAACTTGCAACCTGCTCTGATACCAATTGTTAGGACAACCTTAGGGGGGGTAAAGGTTGTATTTAAAAATATTTCACAAATAAAAATTCTCTTATCAAAATCAACAATAAATATTGCATGCACAACAAATATATAAATAAAATTAAGTGCACAACGGGAATATAAAGAGATAAGGGTAGAGAATGTTGATACCGACACCGAGATTTAAAGTGGTTCACCACCAACTGGCTGGCTAGTCCACTTGCCGAGACACTTCTCGACACACTGATTCACTATAAGTGTTCTTTATGGTAGAACACAAACCTTGATACAATGATAATAAAATCTCTTGCTTTTGCTAGAGAACGTGAATCACTCACACTATTCAAATACTTACAAGAGAATATATCTCACAATATTAATCACTCTTGTATAAGTATAACACTTGGATTTGTGAGAGGTTGATCACTCAAAAATTATAACTTGAATAAGTTATTAAATGAGATGAGGAGCTGAGTAATCTTTTTTAGGAGCTTGGTATTCAATGTCTACTTGTCACTTCATAAATGCTGAGAAGCTGCATGTATTTAAGCTGGACGTGGCAACGGTCAAAAGCTCACCGCGGTATACCGCCTATATGGGCGCGGTATACCGCCCAGAAAAAGTGATCCTGACAAAAGGAAGTCAACCTGCAAAAGCAACCTGCAACACGGTGTAGCAGAGCCGCGGTATACCGCCATACACAACGCGGTATACCGCCTGACAAAGTGGCTGACAGCAGGAAGGTCAACCTGCAAGAACCTGCCATACGTAACAGAGCCGCGGTATACCGCCGAGCATCACGCGGTATACCGCCTGAAAAAAAGGTGTCTGCGTCAGGAGCGACCATAGCTTAAAAAGGCAACTGAATTCTTTTTGTTTTATTCCAAAAAAGTCAACATTCTTAAATTAATTTAAATCAAAGATTTAAAAATAGTGTTGGGTTAGGTTTTTTAAAATATCCAAGTGGTATATTATTTTAGGGTGTTTATTATTATGAGATATATGATGACGTAAACACCAGTCTTGGACTCTTCAGATAAAATCTTCATGTTGTCCAATTAACTGCACACTTGGATAAAATTGTTAGAAAAACAATAATACGGTGTGTTTGTAATCATCAAAATAAATATATAAAATATATAGAGATGTGGTACACTTGCACCAACAGATCTGACTGAAAAAGTTGAAACAAATGAAATCCTAATATGTTAGATATATATATATATATAGTTATAGATAGGGAATTTAATTAAAATACTCATAGTTTGACTTTGACTTGCTAAAATACTCACTTTCTCAAAAAATTTGCAAAAATACCCATTTTTTCCGCAGTGGGTCCCGCGATCGCGGACTCTGGCCACGTGGCCCGCGATGGTCCCGCAGTTGGCCGAATTTTCAAGTTTGGCCCCTCTAGTTTTTAGGTTATCATTTTATGTAGTTGGAGTTTTTAAAGTGTTGTTGCATTTTTTTACTGTTTTTTTCACACTTTTTGTCTGCGTTGTTTCAGGTATTTTTTAATGTAATGTTCCTTTCCATTTTAATGTATTTAATATAGAAATTAATTAAAGAAAATATTTTCCCCATTTTAAGTTATTTAATAGGGAAATTAATTAAAAGATGTATTATTGCAAATCATCTCCCCAACTGAAACGAATACAGTGCATGTAAACAAAGAAATCTATTACTGGAAGGCGTCCTGGATTCCAGTGATGAAGTTAACCTTTTCCTTGATCACGTCCTCCATTCCCGTGTAGTCCTCTTCGATTTCGTTTAGTTCCACTTCTAATTCCTTAATCTGTCGTTGCACCTCCCGAACGTGAGCCCTAGTCATGGCCAGTTCTCGTTTCTTCTCCGCTAGATACTCCATTTTCCCCTGCTGAATCCCCCTATTATGGTTCCACGTAACTTTTACCTTTTCGATATCGGCGTTCGCCTCATCAATGGATTTTTGCACTAAGGGAGTAATTTGTTGACTTTGTGGAAGACCCGTCGGCTGGGTACAATGATACATTGGTGGGCTTTTCCTGTCATTATCGAAGTGGTAATTCTCCCATGCCATCTCCCAGTGTTCTGTCTCCTCAGCCGTGAATGGATAATCAGCCGCAGTTCGCCCATGGTTTCTCCACTCCTCGTCTGTTTCCGGTACCTTCCAAGTACTCCGGCGAGCTCCATCGTTCAGTGGTTGGTAGGCTGCCGATCTGTTCCCCCTTGATCTTGAACCTCCAGCCATAGTGTTAAGAAAAGCGAGAGAATGTTAGTAAACGGTGTAGAGGGTATAAAAGATAGATAACAAGTTGTGAATTACTACTTCATCATGCCATCTACTTATAGCCGTTAAAATGTATGTTCTTCATCAGGGATGTGGATATGGTCAAAGATTTCGTCTGAAACGTTGCCGGCATGATTCGTCTGAATAGTTCACTGCAAGATTCGTCTGAAAAAAGCCTGTAAGATTCGACTGAAAAAGTAACTGCAATATTCGTCTGAAATAAATGTTTGTTCATCCAATAATCTCTGTATTAGGATTACCGCAAGTTTCATAAACCTACTTACTAGGTACTAGAAAGATCAAATTATGGTAGCATGGTATTTAGTAATAGTGAGCATATTCACTGGATGATCATGGTAAAACCTCGGTAAAGTTGCAGGTTGATGATCATGGTAAAACCTCGACAAAGTTGTAGGTTCATGATCATGGTAAAACCTCAATTATTTTTGGATAATTGAGACTTGTGATGAGATTTTTAAAGTGTTGTTGCATGTTTTTACTATTTTTGTCACACTTTTTACAAATTTGGCCCCTCTAGTTTTGGGCAAAAAATTATATTTTTTGGTCCCTATCTTTGCTCTAACACAACTTAGGTCTCTTTTGTTTGTTAAATTACAACTTCGGTCCCTTATTTTACTAAATTACAACGTACATAAGTTATGTTTGATAAATTACACGGGCTGATAAAGTAGATAAAATCATGTTATATATCAAAACAAGAGCACTAAACATACAATATTTATCGTCCCAGTAGCTTGTCTAAACATGGACAGAAACCAAGTCCACTCCTCCCCGATTTCGGACTTGCCTACTCCGAAAGCTACGGGAACGATGGAGTTATTCCCGTCCATGGCAACCGCCAAGAACATCATACCCAAGTAAGGGCCCTTTAAATGGGCAGCGTCTATTACCAGGACACGACGCAGATTTGCCACAAATGTGCGGATCTACAAAAACGTAGGTGGTTTCCCTTTGTAAATGTTATAGTTTATAATGTGTAAACATATGACGTGTTAAAATACGTACCGCGGGTCCAAGGGCAACGAAGCACATCTCAAACCGTCCATTTGAATCGGTCCTTATCTGGGTGACCGTACCTGGATTCTGCAGCTGTAAGTTATATAAATACCCAGGAGTCGTTCATACGACTCCTCGAACGTGCCGCTAACCATTAGCAGTGCCATGCATCGCGCACGCCAGCCTTGGTGGTAACCAATTGTGATCCCGTACTGCTGGTGTACATCGCTCACGATGTCCTTTGGACGCATTGACCTGCTAGCATCAAGAAATTTGCTTTTCAGTATCGCACCCAAAGTCCTTTTGGTGGCTTGTTTATGGTTGGGATTCAGTTGCGTCCTCGAACAAGTGTGTTCGTCGTGCAACTTTCTAATGACAAACATCCCTCCTTTCTTGCCTACGGACCTCGCGTACAGCCTCCAATTACAATTTTCTCTCGCACATACAACTTCGTATCTTGTTTTGTCGGATCTCGGCGTGTAAATTTCAAAACCCTCTTCTATGAACTTAATTCTGACCTGTGTGGCCAAGTCATCCTTCAAATCAAATATCTGACCTACTTGTATCCTTGAACTGCGATTATAAGGTGTAGGTTCGTAGGTTTGTGTATGGGTATTCGGGTCTAGAAGAATAGGGGGCATATCAAAAAGGTCATTTAACTGACTAAATGATTTATTACTAGGGGTATATTCTTCGTCCTCATCACTATCGATATCTGATCTGTCTATATCAGAATTACCCATTGTGAAAACATGGGTTTCGTCATCAGCAACTCCAGCAAAGCGTCATTCTTGGTCTTCTTTTTCTTCTTCTTCTTGTGGTTGTTGTTGTTGCGTCTCCGGAACAAAATCAGGATCACAGTCGTTAAGACCATATGCATGATCCAAATAAACTGTTGGGCCGTAGGTCTTTTTCTGGACCGAACAAAGCATGTATCAGCCTAGTTTTTTTCTATATATTTAAATATAAAAATGTTATTTATTTATATAAAAAATGTAATAACTACATATTTTTAAAATTGTATTTGTCATTTTTATTATGAATATTTATTTAAAAAAATTTGATATTTTTTAAATTAAAACCAGTAGTCTACTTTTGAGAAGGGATAGTATCAGTAGATGTCCAGAAGAGGAAAGTTTCATATTCTACCACTCAAAAGGAAAGAGAGAAGGGATAGTATCAGTAGATATCTGTCCAGAAAGGGAAAGTTTCATAATGTACCCACTGACTCAATGGGAACAAACAGATAACAAGTTGTATAAATGTCCCTTATCCCCACCCCACTATAAACTTAACTATTGACCCTTAATAGATACATCCTTGCCTCTTTCTAGCCATAACTTTTATTCCCTCTTTGCCCTACTTCATGCCCAAAACGGCCATTATCGAATTTAATATTTTAATATTTATTTCTATTATTAAATTTTAGAGAATTATCTAAATAAAAAAAATGATCTTTCTTTCATCTCTTAATTTAGAGAACCATTTACAAAATTTGTTCATAGGCAAAAATTACCAAGGTATTCATTTTTATGTGTTTCTGTTGAAGATTTTCTTAAAACTCAAATCATTATTATAGCAACAAGTAATATTCATAGTTTTAAATAAATCGTTATGACATGTTATGGCATCGAGGCTTGTTCGCTATCACGTTAACCTATGTGTAAATATTTTTGGGGGCTGAAGGAGGAGATCGTATTTTAGATGCTTTTCACGAGGGAGGGTGGTTGCTATTTTGATAAAATTAGGGAGATTTTGGCTATTTGGTAAAGAGTGGGGGTCTGAAATAGCTAAACCAATTAATTTCCCGTAAAATTATACAACATAATATAATCGCCTAGTTGTGAAATCAAATATCAACTTTTCCCCCAAAGGAATCTAATCATTTGGTTTCAATTCAGCTCTTTATACATGTTTGTTGTCTTTTCTGAAGTCGGATTCGTTTAGTTATTTTGATGAACAAGATTTGTAGTAGAAGGGTAGAAATCCGAAGGATGTGAAAACACGAGGAATTGGTGGGTGGAGTTAAGTCAATGGTGATGAGTCATGAGGCCGGTTCTTTAAATATTTAGTTGTCTGTTCTGAGTTCGGATTCGTTTAATTATTTTGATGGAAATTTAAAGATTCGTAGAACATGATAGAAAGGTGAAGGATATGAAGAGGGTGAAAGCATGGGGGATTGACGGGTGGAATGATCATGATGAGATTGGAATATTGTCGATGATGATAACATGTTTGTGTGATTAGGGTTTCTTCGTCTTTACAACCATACTTCTTTCACCACTTGTGTCATATTAAATGGTTCTTGTTTTCACTTTACGTGTTTTCATGGTGGACGTAGAAACTTTATTTAGATTAAATGATCAAGAGATCTTGAAACTCTCGGAAAACAAAAGAGACACCAATGTCAAATTCCACAAATGCCCCTTCGTAGGGTAATCATTCATTCGTTCTCTAGTTGTCGTTTTATGTAGATTAACAAAATACATTTTTTGGGAGAATTTTGACTTAGTAAAAATATAAGGAATAGAGCCCTACGTTGTTTTAACTTTCTTATATCCGGTTAGATTTGCACCATTTTATATATATATATATATATATATGTTTGAACCTCCATTCTCTCTCTGTTCAAGGATTTTCTTGGAAAGTAATCTAATAGAGTTTCACATATCATCACATTATACATGACAAATCGACATAGGAGGTATATCCTTTAGAGTTTAGATAGTTGATACTATATATATCAAACGAATATATATGATATGATTGATGATCGTATTCACAACTACAATTGCTAGGTGCATGCAACAACAGAACTAGTTCTATTATTGAGATTCTGTAGACGATTCTAAATAATCACTAACTTTAATTCTACATACAATTATTTCTCCTATAGCCCTATCTAGCTCTAATAAAGAGACCAATATTTCTCCTATAAATAGAGGAAACATGTGTTCTTCCTATTCATTAAAAGGAAACTACACTTCTTACTTACTTCCTTCTTTCATCTCTCTATCTAGTTGTGGTTGGGAAGAAGGAGGCAGCAATGTTGATGGAGGAGATTGTCCTACTCTCATTGCTCTTTTAGTTATTTCTTTATGTTTTTCTTCCTTTTCTTGTCTCTATTCCTTGAGAGTATTACCATCTAGCTATCAAATGTTATCAATCTAAATACTTGAACGCACACACACATACACACACACACAATTTTAAATGCATAGATATATCAAGATAAACGTGATATAACTCTTGACAGGTTGAGTTCGTTGAGAATTTTTATGAATTGTATTTTTAATGATCATTGAATCATAATTTCTCATCCTACTACAATTTGATTTGTATATATATATATAGTATAAACATGTGTATCATTGGCTATCTAAATTTTTTTATGTCTTCATCTCTATGCATGAAGTTAATTAATTAAGAGGAGAGAACAATGGATGCTGACAGAAGATAGAGAGCACAGAGAAGATTGAATTGCATCTAGCTTGTTGCATCTCACTCCTTCGTGCTCTCTATGCTTCTGTCATTGCCCTTAATTTATTTCCTCCATTATATGTGATTCAGTTATATAATTTACATTTATGCCTATAACATGAAAATACAAAGTTCATATACATATATGCATTAATGGTCCATGTTTAACCGAGTTTCCTCAATTATTTATATATCATATTCCATTCATCTAGCTAGATCTTTTACTTATATGCATTAGGTAATTAGGTTTTTATAAATACACCATTGAACTTCTGATCATCATGTACGTTGGTTGTTTTGAAGCCTTTTTTACAGGATTAGTAGTCGTTGGACTTGAATTATATCTCCTATGTATATGTTGGAATCTCCCTTGTCCTCTCAAAGGCTCTTTGGAGAGTAATATTACAAGAAATATAACGATGGTGCGGAAGAGAAGCCCAAATTAAACATGTTAAGCTTGTTCAAGCAAGGGAAACAGTTAAAAATTGTTTTAGTTGGCATTATGTCATGCATGGATGTTTTTCAATATTGTTTCATGTATGTTTAGTATTTGTGATGTTTCTCTAGTTTGAATAATGGGATTCTTGTTCCATCATGTTTATGGACAGGTATTTTACTGTAATAGAAAGTATGCATGGATATATATATATATATATATATATGAAATGAATTTTCAAATATCCAAAAAACTTATTTGAATTGAAAATTTGTGTACAATGAGACCTACACAATCATATATAGTGTTCTAAAACATTATTTCTTCATAAATCTTCATTGTATTTTCAACATCGATCCACATGAAGGATCTAACAACTAATTCAAGTTAAATTTGAATATAGGGAATCAAACTATGTTTTGATGATGAAATTCGTGAAGAAGATGGATGAGAATATAAATAACCCAACTCCTTGGTAAATGAACCCAACAAGATTTCTTGCCCTAACTTGAGTTTTGTCAGGATCGAATCTTAACAAGACAACAAACACTTAGAATTCAGAATTAAAGAATCTGCGGAAAAGAACTTTAATTCTCACAATCAAGAACAATGTAACAGAAAATTCACCACTTTGTATATTCACTAAATCGACTCACAAGATTACAACCAAACCTCAATCTTGTTGAACAGGCTCAACAAGACGACTTCTACTTCTCTAGAAATAGGGTTCTTACACCTTGAGGTTAAATCTCTCTGAAAACGATATCGAATTCTTTTTCACACGTATATCATCTTTTTTCTAATAGCTATCTATCAATACTATTTATACAAGAATAATTACAAGATAACTATCAAAAAGTAACTTGATCTTCTAAATCTTCGTTAAACATATCTTGATCAATTCCTTCTTTGTCTCCAAAAGTATCGCATACCAATCTTAACGAACTCAGCAGTATTAACCTTCATTCTTCATGAGCAGTAGTAACAATCTCCAGCAGTATTAAGTCACGAGCAGTACTAACAGATATTCGATACCAGCAGTACTAACCTTGACTTGCAGTAGTAACTTAGACAAGCAGTACTAACCTCACAGAAGCAGTATTAATGATATTCCAGCAGTAGTAATATACCAGCAGTATTAACTTTGTTCAGCAGTAGTAACTTTGTTCTGGCAGCACTAACTTTGAACTAGCAGTAGTAACTTGAACTGGTAGTAGTAATGTTGTTCTGGCAGTACTAACCATACTTAGCATATCTTCAGTTCCCAACAATCTCCCCCTAACTTGACTTTTCAGGATGAGAAGTTAAGTTCTTCAGATGATGCTTCCAAAACCTAGTCATCAACGCATAAACTTGGATCCAATCCCAGACTTTGATTGAGGATCCTTTTTACAATGTATCTTGCCATTTTAGAGTCTTTGTCACTCACCAACTTAGCATGCAGCATTCCTTTCAACTTTTTCATGTTGTGCTTGTATACAACATCCACCAAATAATATTCATGAAATGTACTGTCAAGAGAGATGACATACACTCCACAATTCTCAATGAGCATCCAGTTGGAAATGACTTGAAAATTCCTTGCCATCAAATGCTGAACTGCTTCTGGTTTGAACATTAAGCACAAGTATTCAAGAACCATCTTTGTGATAGACATACCTTGCTCTGTCAGCATGTTTCCATATAGCCTCATTCCAACTTTGAACATCTCTTCCAGGTCAGATCTAGAGCATGTTCTGATAAGTTTTCCCCAAGTAGGACAAACTTCAAACTTTCCATCTGCCCTTTTGATTCTGATGAACTCCTTTCTTCCAACTTTCAATGTGTCCCAGAAGATGATTTCAGGAGGCATGGAAGACAATGGTGTAGTCTTGATTGGATTAGTATCAACCACAGTAATATACAAATCACATTGAGCATTTGATTGTGATTGTACATTGCTTGGTTGACCTGATGAAGTTGCCACTTCTTCTCCAGCAACTTTTGGTTCAGATTTCTCTTTTACTGCTTCCTCCTGGGCTTCTTCTACTGTTGAATCCACCCTTGGCTTCTTTATATCTTTCTTCTTTGAGGCTATTGACTTTGTTCTTGGCCTCTTTGTTCTTTTGAAAGATTTAACAGCTTCAGGAGTGGTTTCAGCTGTTTCTTCTTTGTGGCTCTTAGCAGCACTAACAGTTTCTGTTGCCTTTTGTTTTTCAGCAGCATTATCTGTTTCTACTTCTTTTGCAACCTCAGCAGCAGTAACCGTTTCTGCTGCTGGTTCTGTTTCTGCTTCTTTTGCAACCTCAGCAGCAGTAACCGTTTCTGCTGCTGGTTCTGTTTCTTTTGTAATATCTGCAGCCTCCTCAGTCTCCCCCTCAACCTTGTACTCATACTCCCCCTCAATGTTTGCATCCTCCATGTTTAGATCTGAGTCTGACTCCCCCTTTTTGGAAGCATCATTGGTAGGGTTTCTTCTCCTAAGGACAAACTGAGCTCTCTTCTTTCTGTGCATCAACTTAGTGATCATCTTCTTTTGCTTCTCAAGCTGTGAGTTTTGATAGAGGACCACTTTCTTGAGTTCATCAATTTCCTTTTTCTGATCCATGACCTCAATGTTGATATTTGCAATAGTTTCCATCAATTCCTCGTACGTATATCTATCCTCGCCCTGTTTAGGAGTTTTTACCTCCCTTAAATGATCATTGGAAGTTTTAGCAGGTGTCTCTTGCCTAGCAAAAGCACTACCTACCCCCTTGGTTTCTTGGCACCTGGGACCTCTGGATGATTTCTCACCCTGAGTTGCCGTGAGGAAGGGCTTAGTTATTTTACCACTGGCCTTCTCTTTGCTAGCAGAAGTAGTGGCAGCCTTGCGACACACATGCTCAACCTTCTCCTTAGTGAGCACCTTCTTGGGGTTGGGAGACACCCCTGTGGTTTCCCTTTCGATATTCTCCATTGGAGAATGCTCCAACAGAGGGCTTAGAGGCTTCGGGCTCTTAGGAGATACAGCAAGGGAAGGAACCTTGTGTACCTTTCTTCTTTCAAACCTTTTGGTTATTGTGGGAGTGGGTCGTTCAAGAATGGACTGAGGGATGTCTTTTGAGATGGAAGGTTGGGATTGGTCATCAGCGGGTGTGTCTAATGAGGGCCTTGACCCTGATGCCATACCTTCAGGTGTGTGGGACACAACCATCATTGTAGAGAACAATGGTGTGTCAACTCCTTCCGAGTCCCTAGGAAGTCTTTTCATATTTGAAAAAACCTTCCCTTTAGGGGATTTTGGCACATATACCTCATCAAATTGAGGCATATCCATCAATTCCTTGGTAATTACTTCCTGAACAAACCTTGGATACATATAGAAACGCTTTTTGGATTCCAGGTTTGCCACAAGATCATTGAAAATCATTTGAGAAAAATTAAACTTCCTGTTAGTGGCTAAGCAGACTAGAGCATAAGCAATAGGACTGCTGAACTCACTCCATCCAGTAGTTTTCTTTGAAATACAATGCATTAGGGTATGAACAAAGAATCTCCATTGAGTAAAAAATTTTGACTTGTAGAATTTAAAGACTCCAATGGGACCTTCATACCCCATTCTTTGTAAAGTTGAGAAGAGTTCTTCATTGGGAATAGACGATATACCTGAGGCATCATCTAGTCGAAGAGTGATGCGAATGAGTTCTTCTGAAACTTTCAAGGGTTTGTCACATACCCTTGTTTGAATGACTTTATGCCCATCTTCGGATTCTACGGTGGCATTGGCCCAGAATTGCGTCTGATGCTCGATGTATATTGTTGGATTCACCGTTAGGGCATACGAAATATGAGTGGACTTGAGAAAATCCACAATTTCATGAAATCCTTCGGCCTGCTTCGGCTTCTGAAGCATTGCAATCTCATTATGCTCGTCGACAAACTCCATAATCGTTGTGCTTCCTGAGGATTTGTAAAGAAAACACAGAGATTCTAGGGAAAAGGGGTTAGAACGAGAGAGAGAAGAAATTAATGCGAAGAGTCGTTATGAACTTTGGCGGGCAAACAGGGGTATTTATAGCAGTATTTGCCCTAGATTTTCAAAAGCAGTATTAACGACATGAGCAGTATTAACCGCGAAGCAGTATTAACTACTTAAGCAGTATTAACTACTCATTGGCAATATTAACTGTGCACTAGCAGTATTAACTACTGAGCAGTATTAACTACACAGCAGTATTAGCTACTGAGCAGTATTAACTACTCAGCACTATTAACTGTGCACTAGCAGTATTAACTGCAAAGCAGTATTAACTGTGCACTAGCAGTATTAACTACTGAGCAGTATTAACTACACAGCAGTATTAGCTACTGAGCAGTATTAACTACTCACTGGCAGTAGAAAATATGTACTAGCAGTAGAAACTCTGCACTTTGCCTCATTTGTCAAATCCTCAAATGTCATCTTACCTTCAGACACATCACCTTTACCACTTATCTTACCTCCTGCAAGATTATTCCCAAAAGCAACATGTCCTCCAACAATTCTTTTGAAATTCTTGAGGCAGGACATGTTACCTGTCATGTGCCAGGAGCAACCACTATCAACATGCCAGATGCTCTTTCCCTTGAGCTGTTGGTTGCCCTGCACATCTGATAAATCAATTAGTTTTTATTGGGAACCCAACCCGAAGTGGTCTTGGATCTCCCTTGCTCATCAAAGTACTTGCATTGGGTTTTGATGAGATTTTCAAATTTAGGTACTGCCGTATTGGAGTACTTTGTCAGTATAATTGGTCTAGCAGCACAAACACTAGAAGCAGTATTAACCTGAGAAGTACTAACAGTGCTAGCAGTACTAACACTGGGAGCAGCAGTATGGTTAGCAGCACTATCAGTACTAGCAGCAGTATCAGCAGTACTAACAGAGTTAGCAGTATTAACAGAGTTAACACTGCTAGAAGCAGTATTAACGGAGTTAACACTGCTAGCAGCAGTATTAATACTGCTAACAGCACTAACTTTTGAAGAATTTCTAGCAGTATTAACACTGCTAGCAGCACTAACTCTTGAAGAAGTACTAACAGTTTTAGCAGTACTAACACTGCTAGCAGCAGTATTATGTTTAGTGCCTTTTGTAACCCACATTGTAACACATTCCTTTTCAGGCTTTTTCTTCATGTGGCTTTTTGGTTCAACTTGTTTCTTAGCCACATTTGTTCTTGTATGCTTCCTATAGCCAAAAGGTTTTTGATAGGATTGAAAACTTCTCTTTTGGTTTATAGGATTGAAGTAGCAGTATTTGGCAAGATGATTCAGTTTGCCACAAATAAAGCAAGGTTTTGGTCTGTTAATCTTTTGCAGATCAACTCCTTGCCTTAGTGCCCACTGGTTATTCCAGTTCCTTTGATTTCCCCTCTTATTATCATGTTTTTGGGGCTGATACTCTTGAGATTTCCTGCAAGAACAATGTTCACAAGTTTTAGAGTTCACAACAGTGGTCTGTGTATAATGAACTCCCTTTCCCTTGTCAGTCCTTTTCATCTCATTGTTCTTAACACATGGACTTTCACATTCCTCATCAGATCCTACTTTGTCAGTCTCATTCTCAACAACTACTTTATCTAATGGATCTACTTCAGTGGCTCCTTTAGGTAAGTCCTTCCTATCCTTGGTTTCTAATAGGTCTGACTTAGGAGGGATGTAGTTGTTGTTATAAGGTGGGGGTGTGGCATTGTACCCTATTCCTGGTTTCAACTTACTATGGATTTGAGAGTTGATAATGTTGTCCATGACTTTGGAGGCACAAGTAAACTTTTCTACATCAAGTTTAACTTTCTCAAGCTCTCCTTTTAGTTTCTCACACTCTTCCCTAGACTCTTTCAGTTGGAACTCCAGACCACCTTTTTCCCACTTCCAGTAGTTAGTATCATATGAGTGTTGAAGTTCATTGGCTTGAAAGGCCCTAATCTGTTCTTCAAACCTCTCAACAATCAACACATAGTCTCTTCTATCCTTTTCTAACCTTTTAAGATCATCACACATACCCTGATTGTGATCTCTATACTTTTTAACAGTGTCTATACAAGCTTGAGAACAGAGATTAGATTTTACCTCCGTAGGAATATCTGAGACTTCTGCCATGAGTGCATGATTCTGGATTGCCTCTTCTGCTTGATCACTCCAATCAAAAGTACTGTTTGATTCAATAGAATTTTCCATAATGTTTGTAGAATTCTAAGAAACACAAGCTCTGATACCACTTGTCAGGATCGAATCTTAACAAGACAACAAACACTTAGAATTCAGAATTAAAGAATCTGCGGAAAAGAACTTTAATTCTCACAATCAAGAACAATGTAACAGAAAATTCACCACTTTGTATATTCACTAAATCGACTCACAAGATTACAACCAAACCTCAATCTTGTTGAACAGGCTCAACAAGACGACTTCTACTTCTCTAGAAATAGGGTTCTTACACCTTGAGGTTAAATCTCTCTGAAAACGATATCGAATTCTTTTTCACACGTATATCATCTTTTTTCTAATAGCTATCTATCAATACTATTTATACAAGAATAATTACAAGATAACTATCAAAAAGTAACTTGATCTTCTAAATCTTCGTTAAACATATCTTGATCAATTCCTTCTTTGTCTCCAAAAGTATCGCATACCAATCTTAACGAACTCAGCAGTATTAACCTTCATTCTTCATGAGCAGTAGTAACAATCTCCAGCAGTATTAAGTCACGAGCAGTACTAACAGATATTCGATACCAGCAGTACTAACCTTGACTTGCAGTAGTAACTTAGACAAGCAGTACTAACCTCACAGAAGCAGTATTAATGATATTCCAGCAGTAGTAATATACCAGCAGTATTAACTTTGTTCAGCAGTAGTAACTTTGTTCTGGCAGCACTAACTTTGAACTAGCAGTAGTAACTTGAACTGGCAGTAGTAATGTTGTTCTGGCAGTACTAACCATACTTAGCATATCTTCAGTTCCCAACAAGTTTCATATTTGGTTTTCTCTCAGGTGATAACTACTAAACTGCACCATGGTTCCAGCAAACGAACCGAACAACCATTTCTAAAATGAGACTGTTAGAACCAATCCAACGATATGTAAGATAAATCATTCTATAATAAGAAATTTAATGAAAATTGAACTAAAAGAAGGAACGTAAAAGAAATAGAACCTTAACCAGGTAATCAAATTTTGTCGTCAATCTTCAGATAGAGGCCTGCGTTAAGCAATGTCCTAAGACAAAATTTTCGCCACCAATCATGCGCTAGTGATCGGACGTCGTCTTGAGGATACAACTATCTAATTGGATTGATGCACGTCAATCCAATTCCTCGAATTGATAATATGTTTCATGAATCGTTGTATGAATATTGAAAGAAATGGAGGGAGAAATTTGTGTCAAAAAATGGAGGGAAATGAAGGTATTTATACCTTCACATCTCAACCGACATAAACTGCCAGAAAACTGCTCCAGAGTCCCATGCGGTTTTGGCAAGGGTTTACTTGCGTGAGACACTGTTTGGTCGACAACACAGAGTCTGACGTGGGTATTGAGGCTGCTTTGGTAAAAAACAATAAACATTTAATTAACCATCAAAAAGCTATATGGGTTTAATAGCCCTTATTTAGTTAAGGGGTAAAAGAAGAACGTCTACAAAAGATGATGACCCATTAGGTTCAAGAAAAACATATTAATAGACAGGTCCAGAGTCACAAAGTCAAGGTATTTTACACGGTAAATTAGTAAGGCCTTACAAAATGTCATATACATTTTATTATTTACTAGTCGTCTACCCGTACAATGTGGCGGGATGCAAATCTTAAACAAATGTAAGCAAAATTGCTGAGTACAAATACATTTTTAACAAATAAAAACTCACAATTGAGTTCATTTTATGTAAAGTACGAGAAGGGGTATATATTTTTTTTGAAGGGTGTCCTAGGCTATGCCTAGACTAATTTCTTGGGAAATTATGACTATAAGACATCAGTCCTGATTAAACCTCAATGACCACAATTATTGTGTACGCCTGGATTAGAACCCTGGGCAGATGGGATATCTCACCACATCCCCCAGTGCCTTAACCAGTACGCCACAACTCTTGTGGTTAAGAAGGGGTATATTGCATCATATTATTTTATGGGTAAGATTTCAGTACATCAAAACTGCATCATATTATTTTGTGCATAAAATTTCAATCCATCAAAACCATATCATGTTATTTCATGAGTAAGATTTCATTCCTTCAAAATTGAATCATATTATTTTATGACTTCAGTCCATTAAAACTGCATCATATTATTTTATGTGTAAAATTTCAATCCATCAAAACCGCATCATATTATTTTATGAGTAAGATTTCAGCCCATCGTTATAGGCAACAATTTACCACATACGCACTTAATCGAGTTAGAATCGTCACAAGAAGTATCTTCGTCTTTGTCACCATTTTTACCGGTTAAGATTCTCGATTCTTGTCACATTCATCCGATATGGTAATGTGACTTGGTAAAAACTTAGCAGATAACCGTTTGTCAAGTTATGTCTTCTGTTTTTCTATATCAAGTTTTTGATATATAAAAAACAGTTAATATTTTTTTTTACGAATTGGACATAAATATAAAAACTAAACAATTATATAAAAACAGTTATATCAAGTTTTTGATAAATATAAAAACAGTTTGAAAGCCAAAAACAAAGAAGAATGATGAATTATATATAAAAACTAAACAATTGTGATTGGATCTTTTAATTTGGACCGATCCAAGTGGATAAATACTTGTAGTTATCCAGGCCTTGAGAATTAATCGAATAGAACTAATTAAAGATGCTTCTGTAGATCGAAAATAAAGATGTTTTGTGAATCAATACTTTGGGGAGCGTGTCTTTTGTGAGCGGCCGGAATGAGGTCTTTGAGGTGGTATATTGTTTTAACTTTTGAAAAGGCATTGGGAGTAGTGGTGGCCAAATTGACCCGAACCGACCCGAAACGGTCAAGAACCGGTTTCAAGCCCGAGAGCCGGGACCGGTTCGTGTATCTAGGAATTTTCTCGACCCGACCCGGCCCGGGACCGGTTCGTGGCCCGACCCGATTTTTTTCAAAAAAATATAACCGTTAGAGAGCCGTTTCTAGCCGTTGGGAACCCCTTTGTGACCGTTTTTTGGCTCAAAAATATCCCCTCCAACCCCATATAAATACTAGGGGTGTTATGGAGTGATCACCACCTTACAATTGCTTACAAAACGCAAAAAACGCTTACAATTCTCATTTCTCGGCTCTCGTTATATTCGTTTCTCGCAAAAAACGCATACAATTCTCATTTCTCGGCTCTCTCTATATTCGTTTCTCGCAAAAAACGCATACAATTCTCTAGTCTCTACTATCAAAAAAATGGCCGAACAAAATTACACCGTTGTTGCCGATCATTCACGAAAAGCAGCGGTTTGGGAGAATTTCAACTTGGTAAAATTTCCCGACGGTACAAAAAAAAGCGCAATGCAAACGGTGTGGAGATTTCCTAAAACCCGAATCAAATAGCACGTTAAAGCGCCACTTCGAGGATAGATGCAAGAGGTTGAAATCGGGTGACGATCCAACTCAGCCCATACTTGACAATTCCGGTCAAGTATGGTCGTATGATAATGATCTCGCCCGAGAAATGCAAATGAAATGTGTCATTCAAATGGCGTTGCCGTTCGGACATTTCGACAATCCTCACATTACAAACATGATCAAAAATGGGTTCCAACCACGCTACACTTCGGTAAGTCGTCAAACTCTTAAGCGTGATGCTTTAAAATATTGGAATAAGGTTCAAAAAAATATGCGAGAAATGTTTTTAAACTTACCCAACAAAGTTTCTTTAACTTGTGATGTATGGAGCGCACCATTCGGATTGCCAGATTCTTATATATGCATAACGGCACATTGGATTGTGCCGGGATCGTGGCAATTATGCAAACGTGTAATCACGTTTGAGCTCTTTGGTTCGCCACATTCGGGTGAGCGTCAGTTTTCTATAATTATGAAATGTCTTCAATATTATAATTTAAAAAATAAAGCTATTAGTATTTCGTTTGATAATGCTAGTAATAATACGGCATGCGTAGACCGATTACGTTTGGCTTTATCCCTTATTTTAGAGGGAAAATTATTTCATACACGTTGTTGCGCACACATAATAAATTTAGCCGTTCAAGACGGCTTAAGTAAACTTAATGAGCCTTTAACTAAGTTTAGGCTTATGTTACGCCGAATTTTAACAAGAAATAAAAAAATGCAAAACTTATATAAAGATTATTGCAAGCAAGTCGGTTTTAAAGCTTTGGGACCGGCGCACGATATGCCGGTTCGATGGAATTCGACTTGGAAAATGATGGATAATTTATTAAGACAACAACAATATATTCAAGCATTTTATAACATTCATTACCCGGATAACACGATAACTCAGGATGATTGGACAAGGATTCATGGCTTTCACGATATTTTGGGCGATTTCAAAACTGCAACAACTATGTTATCCGGTGTTTATTATCCAACGAGCCCTTTACTTTTAAATCAACTTTATATTTTGGCAAGTAAAATTGCTCAATACGAACAAGATTTGCACTTTCACGACGTGGTGAAACTAATGAAAGAAAAATTGGTAAAATATTTTAAAAAGATCCCCTTCACTTTTCTTTGTGCCGCGGCATTAAACCCGTTTTTAAATGTTACGGGTGTCGAAGTTTTAATACAAGCAATATGTTTATCGTTTGGTTTGGATTCTCTTACAAATTCTAGTTTTTCAAGGAAACGCATACAACAATTTAATAATGATTTTCATCAATTATATGAGATTTATAGAGTTAATTATGGGGGAGGAAGCCAACAAACCCCTACACCTCAAATGTTTTCACCGGGTTCTAGTAGCAGTCGTGGTCGAAACCGAGAAGACTTAATGCAAACTTTAATGCAATCGGTTGTCATGGAATCTTCTAAAAAAGCTAGATATGATGGGGATAATTTGGGTGAATTCAATCAATACGTACGTACTAATTTTATAACGGCATCCTTCACAAACGTCGTAGATGTTGAATCCCTAGATTTATTAGAATGGTGGAAAAATAAACAATCAAGTTTCCCAATTATGGCCACTATTGCACTTGATATACTAACAATCCAAGCTAGTACTGTAGCTTCGGAGTCGGCCTTTTCTCTTAGTGGCAGGATCATATCGGAGCGTCGGACAAAATTAACCCCAAAATCGGTGGAGTGCTGCGTATGTCTGAAGGATTACTTGGATGGAGAAGACCGCATTCAAAATCGAATGAACCTGGAGGACGATCTAGACGGCGTGGAAGAAAACTTATTCGAAAACGACGCGGATGAACTACTAAGTACGCCGTCCGTAACCGATACTTCTGATGTTAGCAGTGTCGTAGATGACGAAGAACTAGACACCGACCGCCTTGACGATCAGACGGCTATTACACGACTGATGCAGTACAATACTCTTGAATACTACAATCCAGATCAGAATCCATACTACGCTCCATACAATCCATTCAATTACTATCCGGGTGATGGGGGTGGAAGTTCGGGAGCGGGTGGGAGTTCGGGAGCTGGACCTTCGAATGTTTAGAATTTATGTATTGTAACTTGTAACTTGTAAGTTTGTAACTTAAAATTATATATAAATTATAAAACGTAAAAGTGTATTTTAGTGATATATATTATAAATAAAACGTATTTTTAAAGTGTATTTTACTGATCCAATGATTCCAATCCAATTTTTCTTTGTTAAAGTTTAGTAATTAATTATTATACAAAGAAAGTAGTTAAAAAACAAAAAAATCGCAGGCCCGAAACAGAACCGGTTCTCGGCCCGGCCCGGTTTTATGCAAACCGGTTCTACATACCATTAAACGGGTCAGGGGCTTTCGGTTTAAACCCGGCCTGACCCGACCCGGTTCTCACGGTTACTGTTTGGAACCGGTTTGTCCCCCGACCCGGCCCGAACCCGATTGTTGGCCACCTCTAATTGGGAGTATGTAATTATGCTTTACATAGTGGTACATCTAGCTTTAAAAATTGTGTTTAAGAGTTTGGGGGATAAATACATTGTAACGTAGTATACATAAATACATGTGGTTATTCATTGTCAATTGAATTATATTTACACAAAATATAGTAAAAGAAAATAAAAAATAAAAAATAAAATTTTAGTTATGTTATATATTTTATAATTAATTTATTATTTATATTATAATTAATTTATTATTTATATTATAATTAATCAATTATTTATATTATAAATAAATTATATTTATTTTGTGATAATATAAATTATAAAGTAGTTGATGGTGTGATAGTAGAGACCACTTTAAAAAGAAGCTTGCTTTTGCATTGATGCGGATGGTCTAGAAGAAAGTAAAGGAAAATAACTTTTTTATTTGTGTTCTCAAAAGAAAAAGAAAAAAAAAAGAAAAGGAAAAGGAAAAGAAAGTAAATAATTTTTTCATGTTTTTAAATGGGAGAAAGGAAAAGATTTTCACAAATACACCCTTTAAAAATATATCATTTATAATGAAAGATTAGATAGTTTTGTAATTGTAGTATTTTGTTTTTGGTTTTTAATTTCTTTCTTTCTTTTCCTTTCATTTTCTTTCCTTCCCTTCCCTTTTTGGAAGAAAGGTTTTGAGAAAAACTTATCATTATTTATGTCTCCTAAAACGATTGTATTTTTACTTTTGTTCCCTTTTTCCTTTCCTTTCATTCGTGAAAAAGGTTTCAAGAACACGGTGATATGAGCACGAGCCCTAAAGGCCCAATTATTAATCAAATTATTATTTGTTTTAGGCTATGTTTGCCAAACTACCTGATAAGCTAGCTGTTGACTCATAAGTTAGTTGGTAGCTGATAAGCTAGCTGATGAAAAAGTCACGTTTGACAAAACTAGTTTATAAATGTAACACCCCCTTCCCGAGATGGAAAGGAGGTTACATTCAAACCTAAAACAACTCGTCAAAAAAACATACAGAGCACTATAAACCATATAAAAAATAAACATCATCAGATATAACAATTGCCTCGAACGATATATTTTCTTTCTTCCAAACTTGTTTTACTACATCAACTAAACTTACAATTTCTTACCAACAACCTCTTAGATCTGAGAAAACTTCGGATCCCTTACTCCTTAGATTCCCTTAGAATACCTGCCGCGAAGAAAGAAATGCGGCTGAGCCAAACGCTCAGTGCACAGATACAATAGATAACAAACGAATAATCGAACTAAACACCTAATAATGATGAAAAATCAGGTTTTAGGCAACGAACATACTCTAAAGACAACCACAAGGCTTGTGGCGTACTGGTTAAGGCTTGTGGGGGATGTGGCTGGTAACCCATCTACCCCAAGTTCGAATCCAGACACTTCCAACTTGTGGCCACTGGGGATAAACTCAGGGCTGCACGCTTTAGCAGCTGGGGCAATTGCCTCACCTTGCCGGGATTAGTCGGGGCAATGTCCTCGGATACCCTTAAAAACATACTCTAAAGACGAAACTCAAAGTGTCCTTGAAAACTAGATTGAGTATAAAACACCTAACATACATGTTGGTCCCAAAATGGCTCAACAAGTATTGTAGAAGGGGGGGTTGAATACAATACTCAGATTTTTCACAAGTTTTTAATTCAATATATTGAAAATCTTTCAATAAGAATTACACATAGAAAACAAAAGATTGTTACGGAAAAGAACAGTTAAACTATTCTAACAATCTAACACAAAGTAAACTGAAAAACACTTAGAACAAATTGGACACTTAGACACAAGATGCAGTTTCAGTAAGAAAGGAGCTTGCACTTAGTAATCTTCAGAAGCGTGATTTGCATGGTGAGTCTTCACCTCTATTTATAGTCCATGCATCATTTAATGCATGGGACACTTGTCACTTTTCCATTCATTGTAGAGGTTGACTTCTGAAAAGCTGATATCTCCTTTTTAACTTATCCAAGGAACCAGGAGGACAGTCGTACCAGAAAAAGACCTTATCTGAGAATAGATAAAATGACAAAATGCCACTTTTATCTGACAATAGGATATTGTCTCATAATAAATGATCTTCTCTTTTGTCTATAGAGAATAAGGCTACCGACCTCCTGTATTGAAAACTGCACCAATTCGAAATCTCACTTCTTTAGAAAGGAGAGAGTTTCACCGAAGTGTTTAATATTTCGGTGCAGTCTTCTTGAACTCCCACCGATTTCTGAACACATATCGGTGGAAGTATTCTTGGACTCCTCACCGAATTTCTTCAATTCGGTGATGCGTGTCCACCGATAGCACAAGCATATCGGTGGTGATGTAACTTGTAGAAACTTGCTGCCAATTTTCTCACTTCCGCAATGAGATAGTCTTCGCACTTGGTTTCGGTTGATCTTCGACTTCACCGAACAATTTGTATAAGAGTACAAGTTACACAAAAGAATCCAAAAACATTCGAAGTATCTAAGAGGGTTTAATTGAGTCAACTTCAAATCTGTGATGACCCAACAATCTCCCCCTATTTGAATTTGATCTCTATCCTTAGAATGTTAAAGAGCAAATGAAAATAAGTGCATTTTGACCCTTTTTACTCTTTTGGGTTCTTTTCACATAGACCTTTTTTTTGAACTATGTTTCTTTGAGTATATCTATACAGTATATATAAAGCAAGGAAATAAAGGTATGTACAGCTACATATAAACAAGAGAAGCACTTGAATTTTATAAGTCATTCTCATACATCGGTGAAGTAAGGAAGCAAAAGATTATTAAAAACTACCGAAAGGTAAATGAAAAACCTACTTCTTTGATGATTGTCGGCGCTTGATCTCATCCATTAGGATTCGGTAGTAGGGTTGAGCGTCGGGGATGTGAGGGAACAAGTTGTGGAGGCCTTCAAGAAACATGGTGTCGGCAGCTGGGATTTGAGAGAATCTGAAGAAGGCTCGTTTGCCGAAACCATCGTTGAAATACAGTCCTGGAATCGGTGACAGGCCCAGAGTTGTCGTGGGATATGATGCCGAAGTGGGAAGGGAAAGATTTAAGTTACTTACATTCGGTATCTTTCCTTCCTTTGCCATATCCTTGAAGACAGTGTCGGGAGGATTCTGAACTCTGGGGAGGCGCACTTCTTCCTTCATGGATTGCAGTTTCGATCTTTCATCGGTGGTTAGCACGATGCTATACTTCTTTTTGATCTCCTTCATCTTTGCCATTAGACCATCAATGTATTTGACAAAGATGTCCTTCTTTGGGTTTGGATTTTTGGCCAAGTGTCGAGAGATCTCGTACCATTCGGGGAGACCGTAAGTTTTGAGTTGGTAGTCTCTCACACTTTTCAAAGAGCCATCTTCCCGATCAATGATAAGGCATATGTCTTTTGGGTTGGCTCTGGAGGTTGCGATCTTGACACCTGAGATCGGGGTTCTGTCAGATCGGTGGTGCATCTTCTTCTTGTACCATCTAACCTCTTCATTCCTCTCTTGTTCAAATTCACTTAGCACCGATTTCTGTGCCGACACAGCATCGGTGGACTTGGCTTTCTTGGCTTCTTCCTCTGCAACTTTTAAAGAGAGGGCCTTGGAATCATCAAGGGCTTTTTGGGCTAATCTGGCTTCCTCAATTTCTTGAGGAGTCAGTCTGAGATTGGGTTCCTGCAGATGTGATGAAGGAGGTTTAAGTTTGAGTTTGTCTGCATCGGTGGGACGAGTCCCATACTTCATCCTTTCTTTCTCTCTTCTTTCTTGTTCGGCCAATTGTTCGGCAGTAAGACGTTCCTTTCCCTTGTCTGTTTCGGCCGCAGAAAGTTGCTCCCCCTTAGTTGTTGCTTTGTCTTCCAAGTCCAACTCTTTTTCTTTTGAGAGTTGCTCCCCCTTAGTGTCGGCGGTTTCAGCGTGAGTTTTGGTGGTTTCAGGAATGTCATCGGTGGAAGATGGAGGCTTGGGGATGACCGAATGTTTAAGAGATGGAAACTTGGGTTGGGTTGTCTTTTTCTCCCCCTCAGCACCAGCCAGAATCTTCATACCCATCTGTCTGAAAACGTAGTCGAATTTCTTATGAAGAAAAGAGAGTTGTTTCGGTACCTCTTCAGAAACCATGGTGAAGTCACCGAGATCCATCTCCAGTTGGCCGAATTCTTGAAGTGTGGCATGAATGTCACGAAGTGAGTCGGCAGTGGTCTGGCTGAAGTCCTGATGAGACTTAGTTTCTTGAAGCATCTTCTGAAGTTCAGAGTCTTTCACGATGGAGGCTGCCTTGAAAGCACCAAAGGAGAAGGCAAGATCCCCATGAGATCTGGACAAAGATTCCACCCTGGAAACCAAAGAGTTGATGTCGGTGGTAAGGGACCGTATAGCATCGGCAATAGTATCTGAAAGAGTCTGCGGCAGGAGAGATTCGATAGTGGACATTCGGGAACTCGTCATGGCAATCATTGCAAGAGTGGCCCGTTTGAAAGATTCAAATTGGGTGCCGACAAGCCGACATTGTCGAGCACTTTCTTGTAAGTATTCAATCAAAGAGGGTGCTTGAACAGTGGTGTCACCCCCGACATCCCCAGTAACTATGTAGCGGATGCGATGGGGATCCTCCGCCGAAATAGGAATATTGCCGGGATACAGCATTTCATCGGGGAATAGTGGTCTCGGTGGCGGAGTGGGAGCTTGTCGGGGTGAATTCTGACCCGGGGAGGGTGATCAGTGTGGCGTAGGCGATCTTTGGGGAGTTTGAACCAGGGGAGAACTTCGGGGAGAAGTCTGGTTCAAAGGTGACTCTGTCGGTGAGGGGGATGAGGACTCAATGGGGATTGCTCCGACCGACGGGGAGATTCGGGGAGAACCAGTGTCGTCAAAGAGTCCTGCAAAGAAATCATGGGGGGGAACCCTGATCGGGTTGTGCATCATCATCGATCAAGAAGTGACCGGGTGAAAGGCCGTGAAGTGCGTGGTCCAGACTTTTGGAGGGAGAGTCTAGACTTTCGATGGGAGAGTCTGTGTGTTCACTCAAGGAACGAGTTGGAGGAGGTAAATTTAGGGATGCCTTGGGGATAATCAGATGGTCGGTGGTGAACAAAAATGATTTGGAAGGGGATGGCTCATGGACATTTCCTCGAGATCTCTTTAGACGAATCTTCGAGGGGGACGAAGAGTGCCTCCGCTTAGAAGGTTTTTGGACCGGGGAAGCCACCGACGGGTTAATCGGTGTCATGATCCTGGAAGCAGCGGCGGAGGTATCGGTGGCCGATTTCTTCTTCGCGCCGACAGACTTTACTTTGGGACGTGGGGAGGAGGTCACAACAGCAGGAAGGACCTCGGGGATATCGAGGTGTTGAAACCCTGGAATTTCAGAATCACCCCATTGAAGTTCTGGAGAGATGGCTAAGGTGATCATACCTCGGCGTAAAGGACGATCGGTGTCGAGAACCCTGACGTTGAGAGTCTTGCTGCCGACGATCGGGGGAGACCAATCATAGGTGAATCGGGGAATGTGAGACTTGCGGTCTTTGTCCAGAGCTTTGCCAAGTTTGTGATGGATGATCATAGAGATAAATCGGGGGTAGGCAACATGGCACTTCTTTGGATGGGAGATCACTTCCACTAATTCGGTGAAGAAGTATTGGGCGAAATCCACTCGGCGTTGAAAGATTAAGGCATGGGCAAGTTTGGTGATGTACGAAGGGGATTGATCGTGGCCGCTTGTCTTTCGGGAGAGGCAGTGGATCACATGGGCAAAGAAGAAGTTCCATACACCACCCATGTGACTCCGAAGAAGGGTTCCAGGACCTTTGGAGCTTTTGGAGTTGTCATCGAACACGTAACCTGTTGTACTGAGGACATCTTCGAGAACGGTATCTGAATGCCATTCGTCATAGGGATCGAAAGCATCGATTTTAAGTGCAGTGCGAACATCATCGACCCCAAAGGTGAGGTCATGATCACCTTCGTCTTCAGAAAGGATGGATGCGTGGATCGCATCATTTGAGGAGTCATACACACAGGTAAGCCAGAATTTCCCAATGAGCATTTTGCTCATTTTGGGATTACAGGAGAAGGCATGAAGAAGGGGAGAGCGAGTGAAGAACTTGATTACATGGTTGAACTCTGGGTGAGAGGGGTCGGGTTCAAATCTTGCAACGTGATTGCATGGGTTGAACTTGAGATCAGCAAAACACGTAGGGGGGTGTTCTTTGAGGACGCCATTGATGATCGAGCTCGAAGAAGGATTAGGGTGCAGGTTATAGATAGAGAACGGATAGGAAGAGGAAGGAGACGTAAAGGAAAAATGAAAGAGAAGGGTTGAGTATATATAGGGTTTGAGAAAAATGGGGGGAACGGTTTAAAAAAATAAAATAAAAAGAATTAAATAAAATAAAAAGGCAATCATGACCACTTTGGGATTCGTGGTCAGGAAGCCGTTTCACGAAACGGGGAGATGAGGGGTCTGACAGGCTAGGGTTATAGGGGTGACGTGTGGATAGGTTTGAATTTCGATGGATATCGGTGAGGAATCTGAAAAGATTATCGGTGGGCATCGGTGGGGAAAGATATGCCGAGATGGAATTGGTGAGGATTTGCTTACCGAAGAGATCCACCGAGGCGTTGAGACACCGAAGATATGCGCACCGAGGATATCCACCGAGAGATGAGTCACCGAAAAGATCACTTGGGGTTTTTATGCCGAAAGTGGATCTTGGTTCCACCAAGAATTATCTGATCATCGAAAAGATCACTAAAGATGCTCATGCCGAAAAGAGATCTTGTTGTCACCGAAGGTTATCAGACCGAAAGGTTTTTTTTTTTTGAACCTATTCTAAGTACAACATGCCAAGTTCACCGATGAGGAAGGTGAACCTGGCCTCATCCAGAGGTTTAGTAAACAAATCTGCAAGCTGAAGATCAGTTGGAATAAAATGTAGCTCAATGTCACCTTTGGAGATATGGTCCCTGATGAAATGATATCGGATATCGATGTGTTTGGACCTTGAGTGAAGAACAGGATTGTTTGCAATTGCAATTGCACTTGAATTATCAAATAGGATAGGTATCTTGGAGTAGAACTGATTGTAGTCTCTACTGGTTTTTCATCCATATAATCTGTGCGCAGCAACTTCCAGCAGCAACATATTCAGCCTCGGCAGTGGATGTTGAGACTGAATTTTGCTTTTTGCTGGACCAGCTTACCAGTTTTCCACCAAGGAATTGACAACTGCCTGCTGTGCTTTTTCTATCATTTTTAGAACCTGCAAAGTCAGAATCTGAATATCCCATGAGTTCAAAACCTGAGTCTTTGGGATACCAAAGACCCAGATACATGGTACCCTTTAGATACCTGAAAATCCGTTTCACAGCATCCAAATGAGATTTCTTTGGATTTGCTTGATAACGGGCACACAGACAAGTAGCAAACATGATATCTGGTCGGCTAGCAGTTACATAAAGCAAAGAACCAATCATGCCTCTATAATGGGTAACATCCACAGATTCACCATTTAAATCGGTATCAAGTTTCAAAGGTGGTGCCATGGGAGTTTTCATGGGGGAGGAGTTTTCAAAGCCAAATTTCTTCAGAAGATCTTTAATGTACTTGCTTTGGTTTATGAAAATTCCTTCTGAAATTTGCTTCACTTGAAGACCTAAGAAAAAAGTTAGCTCCCCCATCATGCTCATCTCATATTCACTTTTCATGAGAGAGGCAACGTCATCACACAGAGACTCATCGGTGGCACCGAAAATAATGTCATCCACATAGATTTGAACAAGAATGAGATTACCTGAAGTTTGCTTGTGGAAGAGAGTGTTGTCAATTGTACCTCTAGTATAGCCATGCTTGAGTAGAAAGATGGCAAGAGTGTCATACCAGGCCCGAGGAGCCTGCTTGAGCCCATACAGAGCTTTGTCAAGTCGGTACACATAATCTGGATGTGTGGAATCTTCAAAGCCTGGAGGTTGCTTCACATAGACTTCCTCAGCTAGTTCTCCATTCAGAAAAGCACTTTTCACATCCATTTGAAATACCCTGAAGTTCTTGTGAGCAGCATGAGCAAGAAAGATCCTGATAGCTTCAAGTCTGGCAACAGGAGCAAATGTTTCATCATAATCAATGCCCTCTTCCTGTCGGTAGCCTTGAGCTACGAGTCTGGCTTTGTTTCTGATGACAGTACCATCTTCATCCATTTTGTTTCTGAAGATCCATTTTGTGCCGATGATTGTTTTCCTTGAAGGTCTAGGCACAAGTCTCCAGACTTTGTTTCTTTGAAATTGGGAGAGTTCTTCTTGCATGGCCGAAACCCAACATGGGTCACTTAGGGCTTCTTCAATCCTTTTAGGTTCAACAAGAGATAGGAAATTCACATAGAGACAGATGTTGCTGGTACCTCTCCTTGTTTGAACACCAGCTTGCTGATCACCGATGATTTGATCAATGGGATGATCTTTGGTCCATTTAAGAGCAGGGGGCATCGGTGAAGGAATAATTGAAGTGGAAGGGAAGTTCGGGGCTGGAGTGTTGGCAGGGTGTGATGAAGGTGGCTCGTCAGAGGGATTATTGGCAGGAAGAGTTTCGGTGATGGGGTTAATTTCGGTGGATGATGGGTAAGGTTCGGTGGGGGCAATTTCGGCATAGAGGATTTCAGGTGATAAAGAAGATGACCCAACTTGATTGTTTGGAACAGAGGAAATATTTGGAGCACAAGGTGTATCGGTGGAGGTTGAAATGGGAGAATTCCCAATGCATGATGATATCCATCTATGTAACTCTTCATCATCATTTGTCAAGGAAGATGATCTTGAATCATCACACTTTACATGGATAGATTCATCAATGCATTCCCTCCGAAGATTGTAAACTCGGTAGGCTTTGGAAGTCAAGGAATATCCCACAAAGATTCCTTCATCTGCCTTAGGATCAAATTTCCCAAGATTTTCCCTGTCATTTAGGATAAAGCACACACAGCCAAAGACATGAAGGAAACCAATGTTTGGCTTTCTTCCATGAAAGACTTCATACGGGGTTTTCTCATGTCTTTTTGTTATCACCGACCTGTTTTGAGTGAAACAGACAGTGTTGACAGCTTCGGCCCAAAAATAGGTTGGCAGTTTTACTTCACACAACATAGACCTTGCTGCTTCACAAAGAGTTCTGTTTCTTCTTTCCACAACACCATTTTGTTGTGGAGTTCTGACAGCAGAGAAGTTTTGAGAGATTCCTTTCTCATTGAAGAAGTCTTCTAAACCACTGTTTCTGAATTCGGTGCCATTGTCACTTCTTACAGATCTGACAAGCTGACCATTCAGAATTTCATTCTTTTTGACAAAGTTGATGATTTCTTCAGTTGCATCACTTTTGTACCTGAGAAAAGACATCCAAGTATATCTAGAGAATTCATCAACAATAACAAGAATGTACCTTCTTCCTCCTAGACTGGGAGTGCTGACTGGTCCACATAGATCCATATGCAGCATCTGAAGTGGGGGATTGATGGAAGAGCATTGCTTGGTTTTGAAAGAAGATTTGGTGAGCTTCCCTTTTTCACATGCATCACACAGCTTTTCTTTGATGAAGTTTAACTTAGGCATGCCAGTCACCAGCTCTTTGTTTGATAACTTATGAAGGGTTTTGAAGTTAAGATGAGACAAACGTTTATGCCACAGCCAGTTTCTTTTGACTGTATCGTCAGACACGAAGCAGACATTTGAAGAGTTGTTTTGACTCATATCAATGATATACACATTATCCAGCCTTCTTCCAGAGAGGACAACCTTCATATTCTTGTCAACAACAGTACAGATACGCAGTTCAAAGATGACTTTGTATCCAAGATCACCCAGTTGGCTAATACTAAGGAGGTTATGCATGAGACCTTCAACAAATGCCACTTTATTGAAGGTGAGGGTTCCATTCGTGAGAGTTCCATACCCTTTAGTGTGACCTCTGGAGTTGTCCCCAAAGGTTACAGAAGGACCCTTTTCTGACACATAGTTTACAAGAAGATGTTTGTTTCCATTCATGTGACGTGAGCACCCGCTATCTAAATACCAAACTTGTTGGTGCTCAAAAACCTGCAGACAACATCAAGTCAGTTCTTAGGTACCCATTTGGTAATGGGTCCTTTTGGGTTAGAGATGTGAGAGACCTTGGGTTTGGATCTGTCGATTCTTTCCCTTGGGCAGTCCTTAGCAAGATGAAAGGTATCACCACAATTATAACATTTTCGGTAGATGAAAGTTCTTTTGGGTTTTTGTTCCTTTCCTTTTTCCTTTCCAATTATATCAATCTTAATCTTTGGACCGAAAAGGGGATTGCGAGGACCTCTAAAAAGTTCGGTTCTTGTGGTTGAAGCATGGTCAGGAGTCTTTCTTGAGAAAACTTCGGTCTTTCCCTTTTGGACAAAATCGGTGAAGGATTTTTCCATGGTGTGTTTTTCTTTGAAAGCTTGAGATTTTGAAAGATTTGAAGAGTTCTTATCAATGGTTAAATCTTTGAACACATCATGAATGGGTTTAACAGTATCCTTCAAATTTTGCACTTTATGGGTTTGATCAGATGAGGATTCTTTGGCTTTTAAAAACATTCCATATTTTAAGGCTTCACTAAGATCGGCAGAATTTAAAGAAATGGAATCACAAGAGTTTGACTCAGAGTCATCATCCCATGTATCGGTGATGGGAACAAGTGCATGGGAAGATTTTTCAAGCATAGATTTTTCATATCCTAACCCAAACTTGTTATTACCACCGATTTGGTCTTGAAAGATCTGTTCAAGATTCCTTGAAGAATTTGTCCATTTTCTGACAATTTCCTGTTCTTTCTTTAACTTCTTGAACAGTTTATTCTTCTCCTTTTCAATTTCATGATTTATGACTTTTAGATTTTCAAGCTCAGTTTTGATTATCTCAAACTTTCCAAGTTGACACATGAAAGCTTCAAGTTGAGATTTAAGATTTTTAACTTGAGCAGATTTTCTTTTCTTGCTTTCTTTGACATTGTAAAAATCTTGAGTTAAAGATTCATAAGCATTTATCTTTTCAATATCAGTCATGTCATTGAAGGGATGTACCTGAGAGTATGATGATGAGCATTCAGTTGAAACTAATGCCATTGGAGACTTTGCCTTTTCTTCTTTCAATATCAGTCATGTCATTGAAGGGATGTACCTGAGAGTATGATGATGAGCATTCAGTTGAAACTAATGCCATTGGAGACTTTGCCTTTTCTTCTTTCACCTCTTCTGATATGGCCATAAAGCACATATTTTGAGAATCACTGTCAGAGGTTTCTTCTTCTTCTTCCCAGTCATGAGCCTCAGCCATTAATCCTTTTCCTTTCCTTTGAGATCCTTCATTTCTTTCCTTTTCCTTCTTGTACTTAGCTTTGTACTTTTCAGCACGTTCCTGATGAGAGAGTGAGGAGGATTGAGAATCCTTTTTGAAATATGATTTATCTTTGGATTTCTCAAATTTGGAAGGATATTTGTTAGAGGACGTAGAATTGACTTTTGACACACGCTTGTTTCTGCACTCAGCAGCAAAGTGTCCTTTCTTACCACAGTTGAAACATTCTTCATTTGTCTTATCAGAAGAAGACATTTTTGTAAAGGATGGTTTTCTGAAACTTCTGGGTTTGTTGAAATTTCGAGATTTATTTTTAAAACCGGCCATCATAGCCATTTCATCAGACATTCGGTCTACCGAAATTTCATCACCTTCATCATCGGCATCACTTAGATATGCCTCCGTTTGGTGAGAACGGTTGTTCTGATTTTCGGTGTCAGAGTCTGATGAGGGATATGTGATACAAGGAACATTTTGACTTTTCTTGGAACTTTCACAGATAAGAGCTATTGAAGAGCTTTTTATCTCTTTGAAGATGGTTTTCCTATGAAGCTTGGTTTGTTCAAAGTTGAACAGAGTTCCATACAAAACAGTTAAAGGCATGTATTCCAAATCCTTGGTAGTTTTAATGCAAATGCAAATGTTTTCCCAAAAGTCAGGAAGACAATCCATAAACTTGCATAGAACTTCCTCATTATCATAAACTCTACCTAGTAACTTTAAATCATTTAAGAGAGAGTTGAAACGGTTATAAAAGCTTGGAAGAGATTCTCCCTTTTCATAGGCAAAGAACTCATATTTTCGAATGAGGCCAATCTTTTTGCTTTTCTTTACTTCCTCTGTACCCTCATAAAGTACACACAAAGTAGTCCACATCTCTTTAGCAGTACCGAAATTAACAAGAGAGTGATAGACTTCATCAGGAAGTGAGAGAGCAATGATTGCTCTAAGCCGAGAATCCAGAGACACCAATCGTTTTTCCTCATCAGTATATTCCTTTGGGTTTTTGAGAATGTAACGACCAGTAGTCTTTGCTTTCTCTGTATCGGAAGTTTCAGAATCATCAGAGTCACTTGACTTATCAACTGTTTCCTTACCCGGCCTCTGCTTTTCATAGCGAGCCCAAACCCTCGGGATGATAGGTCCCTCCTTGAGAATGGTTGGATATCTAGTATCCACTCCTTCCATAAATAGCATCATACGGCTTTTCCATAGAGAAAAGTTGTTAGGATTAAAATTGGGAGGTTTTGAAATGGAACCATTTTCAGCAAAATTGTTTTGACCAGTGTTTTCAACAGTTAGGGATGAAGATGAGGCAACCATTGCGGATCATGTTTATGAATTAAACTTTCCGCTCTGATACCACTTGTTGGTCCCAAAATGGCTCAACAAGTATTGTAGAAGGGGGGGTTGAATACAATACTCAGATTTTTCACAAGTTTTTAATTCAATATATTGAAAATCTTTCAATAAGAATTACACATAGAAAACAAAAGATTGTTGCGGAAAAGAACAGTTAAACTATTCTAACAATCTAACACAAAGTAAACTGAAAAACACTTAGAACAAATTGGACACTTAGACACAAGATGCAGTTTCAGTAAGAAAGGAGCTTGCACTTAGTAATCTGCAGAAGCGTGATTTGCATGATGAGTCTTCACCTCTATTTATAGTCCATGCATCATTTAATGCATGGGACGCTTGTCACTTTTCCATTCATTGTAGAGGTTGACTTCTGAAAAGCTGATATCTCCTTTTTAACTTATCCAAGGAACCAGGAGGACAGTCGTACCAGAAAAAGACCTTATCTGAGAATAGATAAAATGACAAAATGCCACTTTTATCTGACAATAGGATATTGTCTCATAATAAATGATCTTCTCTTTTGTCTATAGAGAATAAGGCTACCGACCTCCTGTATTGAAAACTGCACCAATTCGAAATCTCACTTCTTTAGAAAGGAGAGAGTTTCACCGAAGTGTTTAATATTTCGGTGCAGTCTTCTTGAACTCCCACCGATTTCTGAACACATATCGGTGGAAGTCTTCTTGGACTCCTCACCGAATTTCTTCAATTCGGTGATGCGTGTCCACCGATAGCACAAGAATATCGGTGGTGATGTAACTTGTAGAAACTTGATGCCGATTTTCTCACTTCCGCAATGAGATAGTCTTCACACTTGGTTTCGGTTGATCTTCGACTTCACCGAACAATTTGTATAAGAGTACAGGTTACACAAAAGAATCCAAAAACATTCGAAGTATCTAAGAGGGTTTAATTGAGTCAACTTCAAATCTGTGATGACCCAACAATACAGATTCAACGACAACATATGAGATACCCACAAGTAGGGAAACAAAAATAAAAGACGTTGGATCGTGCAAATTGATTTTAACATCCTTATCAAGCCATAGCAAAATGAATATTTACAATTTCATAATATCAAAATCAGTAAATCTTTTTGAAGATCAAAACTGTCAAATCACAACTAATATTGTCAGCTAAATATCAAACGAATTTTAGAAACTTAACTCAAAATTATATCATATTGTTGTATACCGAGCTCGAACAAATAATCGCATACACTTGCATATCAACCGACGTGACAAGTGTCAGACATCTGGCCACAAAGGCCCGTACGTTGGGTAGCAAATCCACATGTACTAAATGTGAGATGCGGCGTTGGGCACTACACCGACATCCACCCTACAAACATATCACATAAACTAGGGTCGACCCATACGCCTCCTAAATCAAATAATCACCACATCATATATCGCTCATCACAAGAGCACAAAAGAGGAGACGTCGTGGTCTAATCACACCGCCACGGTTAAAGTCACGTCATCGGTGCCACAATGACATGCCTATGGTACACCCATAGGTGGTTAGTAGCTCGATATACCATAACTCATAACTTCAAAAGTATGTCAAAACACATGTGATCACACTAGATGAATAACGAATCATACTCATTACAAAACAAATCAAAAAGGTATTTGAATGTACAAAAAATATTGACCACTCGCCTTAAAAGCTTTATAATTTCAAAACACATTTTATTCGACGACTTACGAATCGAAAAGGATTTTAAATGGCATGAGTCTTAGTAAACCATTAACATAAATTCTTTAATGAAATCTTACAAAAGACCTTAAAAACAAAAGCATATGGAAAGCCAAAACCATAAGTAGAATAGGAATTTCACACTCACAACTTTTCTAAATCAAGTAATACATGTTTTAGCAGTTTACACGTTTAGAAATCCCAAATTATATCATAATTCCGATAGGTTTTTGAAAATTACATCTAAACAGAAGTTTTACATAAAAGTCTTGTGATTCCATAGAATCAAGAATGAACTGAATCGGATTTAAAAGGAATTATATATGAATTTTTGAAAACAGTCGCGCGGTTTTGGTCTAAACCGAGGCCAGATTCGGAAAACACAGATTTTAGACGTCTTAGAACAAAAATCACAGTTTGCTCGTGTGAAAATAAATCGTTGTAGACATCTCCAGGTTTTCAAAAACATATTATATGAATTAATCCGAAAAACGAACGATTTGTTATGATTTTTACAAATAATACGAAGTTTTCAGAATAAAATTCAGCATCTTTATAAATAGAATTTGTTGTTTTTATCATATTCAAATATCGATTGATCATACGTAAAACCAAAAGAAGACTCACCCGAAAATTTACATGATCAAACGATCGACTAACACAGGATCAACCAATCAACTAATCGAACGAGAATGCAAAATACATTACTTACTAAACCGAACGGAGCGACTCAAAAGAACATTAAAGAAACCGTACGCATTCAACAAATCAAATAAATACAATTGGAATTAGGAATTGTATACATAATAACCGATCTAATAAACACAAAGAGGGGAACGTAAAGAATCCGTACATATATACAACGAATCAAATAAACGTAAACGGATTAACAAGGAATCCGTACCTTAACCAACGATATATCCTTATGTGCCTTTAACGAATAACAAGTCCTTTAATTTCACGATCAAAACTTCCAACATGAATCAAACTTTAAACTAAAAATTAGAATTCTCTTTTTTTTCTAGTTTCTAAAACCATTCTAATAGGATTATAAAATTTTAATCCTATTTGATCTATATAACTACGCCGCCAACCCTAAGGCCATCCGTACCCCAAGCGGGATGGCCCTCGGGGATGGCTGCGGGATCAGCGGGAAGGGCTACGGCCCATGCGGGGTTGATTCCGGGGATGGGATCCCGGATCATCCCGAAGAGTTTTAAAAAAAAATTTTAATTAAATTTTTAAAAATAAAGACGTTCAACGGCTCTTTGTAAAAAAAAAATTTCTCAATTTAATCCTACTATATATTTAACCCTCAACCTCTTATTTCTCACACCTCTCAACCTCTTATTTCTCACACCTCTCAACCTCTTATTTCTCACACCTCTCAAATTCTCTCAACCTCTTATTTCTCACACCTCTCAAACTCTCTCAAATTCTCTCAACCTCTATATGTTGAACGAGCTTTTGGCGTGCTTAAACAACGTTGGCATATACTTCATAACCCGGCACGCGGATGGGAACCGGCAATATTGAGAAACATTATGTACGCTTGTGTCATATTACACAATATGATACTCGAAGACGAAAACCATGCTATTTGTGGTGACGTGGAAAACGACTTTTTCAAGAATGATATCGAAAGCCAAATCAGTGAGACACAACGCGCGGCAAATGTTCAAGAAGTCATAAACCGGGACACTCATAATAACCTTCGGTCGGATTTGGTCGAACATATTTGGCGTATCCAAGTTCCCAACAATGACGACGAGTAGATTTTTAAATTTATTTTGTAATTTTTATTTTTAATGAATGATATGAATTTTAATTTTTATTATTTATCTTATTTTTATTTATTAAAAATATATAAATATTTTTATTTTGTTAAATAATTAAATGTATAAATAAAAGAATTAAAATAAATGAGGTGGCAAAAGGGTTTGAGGGAATGGGGTACGGATGTTTAGGGATTGTTAGGGATTAAGTGAGGGATGAGAGAAAAGCTGATGTGGCGCTGATGTGGAGTGAAATATTTGAAAGATTCCCTCCATGGGGTACGGATGGCCTAAGGAGATATCAAACACATTTTTTTTTATATCAGCATGACATATATATAATATATATATTTAGAGATAATCCTAATTTGGGTTGCAACGTCCTCTTAAAATGTGGGGTAATCCAACAAAATATTTCAAACTTTTGCTTAATGACATAATTAGTCCCTCTAATTTCACAAGGTTCCAAACTTAAACCAATATTTTGCATATTAATTTCTTAAAAGAAAATACGGGATATTACAATAAACATGTAAAATGTAACAACCCAAACAAGTTAAACATTTCAAAACATAATAATTAGATTATCCCAAAACGGGTCCCAAAATTTCTTACATCAAATCAAAATCTGGTTGGCGGAATCAACCTACACAACTGAGAAATAACTAAATGACTATAGTGTTACTATGAGGTCAAGTCTTCCTGCTACGCCCTGCTCACTTGCCAGAGCCTTTCACTACCTGCTTTCCTGAAAAGGTTTTTAATTTAAAAGAAAGCGAGGGTTAGACCATGAGGTCTAGTGAGTCCCTCAAACAGTTATCAAAGCATTTAAACAGAATACCATTTCAGTATAAATCGTTCATAAAACAGTTTAGATGAATTCGTTTCGGATATAAATCTGCCCCTCATAAATTGACACCCTGAAGTCACTCTAAGGTGACAACGAGTCAGTCTCATGCTGCCTTGCAGGGTTACACCACCCTTGGCATAAACGGGAACACCCTCCCGGCACGAGCTGGCGGGCCACTTCCCGACTTAGTCAATTTACATCAAAAATCAATGTATGCATACATCCCACATAAATTTTCAAACATCAATTCATGCAAATAAAGCATAAGCATAAAGCATGGCATTTCTCATCATATATCCGCTTTAGAAAAACATATTAAAAACCACACGTTTTAGTTTAGAAAACTCACCTGATATGCTTACTTCCTTCCTACCTTGTTCTGTACTCCCCAAACGATCTACCTGAGTCAAAGGATAACACATAAGCTAACTAACCGAATCGTCCGGACATCACTTACCGGACACTCTTACTTCCCGGACATTTCTACTTACCGGACACCACAATGTCCGGACACCTCTGCTTTCCGGATAACACCACTTTCCGGATAACTCTACGTTCCGGACGCTTAACCTTTCCGGACACTTAACTTTTCCGGACACCTAACCTTTCCGGACACTTAACCTTTCCGGACACTTAACCTTTCCGGACACTTAACCCGGTAACCTGCGACAAGAAGCTATCCGGACAACTTCCGGACACCTGCTTCGCAAGAAGGTTTCCGGACGAGGCGTTGTTCGAGTTTAATGCTCGAAATCATGCCAAACACCCATTAAACAGTAAGATAAAGCGACGATTAACTACATACAGGCCCATTGCCAAATCCCACAAAGTTTTACTGTCTAAACACAACCCAAAGGTGTTTAAATCTCCCTTAATGGTCTTAAACAACTTTAGCAAAAAAACTCTCAAAACCACAAATCACCAGACTAATCTTAGATGAGGTTATGGATTAAGGATTACCTGATTGTTTGCTGCAGGAAGAAATTTCCGAATTCCAATCCTTCTTCTGATTCTACCACTTGATGATCCCTCTCTTCTCTTGCACCAAAAACTTCAAACTCAAGTGCCCTCTTCTCTCTTAATTCTCAGCCGACACACACACACCAAATCAGGGAAATTGAAATGATACCTAGGGTTTTGTGCCCTTTTATACTCCCTCTCTCATTTACCAAATGGCCCCTCAACTTCTACTTTTATTTACAACTCCACACTAACCACAAAACACTTCGAAAAAGGTCTGGGTCGTTACAACGCTCCCCCCTTAAAAGAATTCTGTTCTCGGAATTCCATTTTCGAAAAGGTGAGGGTACTTGGACCTCATATCAGATTCCAACTCCCACGTAGCTTCTCGTCCCTTGTGGTACCTCCAATGAACTTTCACTAAGCGAACTTCTTTGTTCCTCGTCTTCCGTACTTTACTATCTACGATCTCGACTGGCTCTTCTTCGAACATCAATTTCTCATCGATGCTGACGTCTTCCAATGGAATAGCCACATCGGTCTCAGCCAAACACTTTTTCAGGTTTGACACATGAAAGGTCGGATGGACCCTTTTTAATTCTTCCGGCAATTCTAGCCTGTAAGCTACTACGCCCACTCGTTCAATGATAACAAAAGGGCCGACATATCTCGGCCTCAGCTTCCCTTTCTTCCCAAAACGCACCACTCCTTTCCAAGGCGATACTTTTAGCATTACCTTATCTCCCACTTGAAATTCAGTAGGCTTTCTTCTTCTGTCCGCATACTTCTTCTGTCGGTCTTGGGCGATCCTCATTCTTTCGCGGATTACATCAATCTTATCCGCCGTTAGTTGCACAATTTCCGGTCCGGCTAACTACCTTTCCCCTACCTCATTCCAATACAACGGTGTTCGGCACTTTCGCCCATACAATGCTTCGAACGGAGCAGCTTGGATACTCGCGTGATAACTATTGTTATACGAGAATTCTATCAAAGGTAAGTGTACTTCCCACGACCCCTTGAAGTCGATAACGCACGCTCGAAGCATGTCCTCTAACGTTTGAATGGTCCTCTCACTCTGGCCATCCGTTTGAGGATGATAGGCCGTGCTTAATCTCAATTGCGACCCCAACTCTCGTTGTAAACTTCTCCAAAATGCCGACGTGAATCGACTATCGCGGTCAGACACAATGGATCGCGGCACTCCGTGCCTAGACAATATCTCGTTAATATACAATCGGGCTAACCTCTCCAACGAGTCCGACTCTTTAATAGGTAAGAAATGTGCTACTTGGTGAGAACATCAACGATCACCCAAATTGCGTCATTCCCCTTTTGAGTCCTCGGCAACTTAGTGACGAAATCCATTGTAATGTTATCCCACTTCCACACTGGTATCACTGAAGACTGGATTTCCCCATAAGGTCGTTGGTGTTCTGCCTTAACTTTTAAACACGTCACACACCGCTCCACAAAGTGCGCAATATCCTTCTTCATCCCCGACCACCAGTAAAACTGTCTCAAATCTCTATACATTTTATTCGTCCCCGGGTGTATGGAATACCGCGACTTGTGTGCTTCTTCTAAGATGCTCACCCTCAGATTTCCCAGCTTAGGAACCCACACTCGGGCTTTCATACACTTCAGTCCATCATTATTAATTTCGAACAACGATATAATCCCGACTACTCTTTCGCTCCTGACGTTTTCTTCCAACAACGCTTCCTCCTGAAATTTCTAAATTTCCTCCAGAAGGTTCGAGGTTGCCTCGACTCTGAAAGCTATGACTTTGGTCTGTTCTCCCCGTTCCTTCCGACTCAACGCGTCAGCCACCACATTAGCTTTGCCTGGGTGATACAGAATCTCGCAGTCATAGTCGTTCAGCAGTTTCATCCATCTCCTTTGTCTCATATTTAGCTCCTTTTGGTCAAACAGATGTTTCAGACTTTTGTGATCGGTGTAAATCTGACACTTTACTCCAAATAGGTAGTGTCGCCAGATTTTCAGAGCGAACACCACCGCCGCTAGCTCCATGTCATGAGTAGGGTAGTTCTTCTCGTGATCCTTCAACTGCCGGGAAGCGTAGGCAATTACCTTCCCGTGCTGCATTAGCACACACCCCAGCCCAAGCTTAGAAGCGTCACTGTATATCACAAAACCCTCCGATCCATCAGGTAAAGATAGAATCGGAGCACTGCTTAAACTTTCTTTCAGCTTTTCAAACGCAGATTCTTGCGCTTCAGCCCACGCAAATTTGACGTTCTTCCTTGTCAAAGAGGTCAGTGGCGAAGCTATTCGAGAGAAGTCTTGAATGAACTTCCGATAATATCCTGCTAAACCGAGAAAGCTTCTCACCTCCGATGGGGTTCTTGGCGCCTCCCAATCTTTAATGGCTTTAATTTTAGCAGGGTCTACCTTGATACCGTCCGCCGACACCACATGACCCAAAAACTGGACTTCCCTTAACCAAAACTCGCACTTCGAAAACTTCGCGTATAACTTCTCACGCTTTAGCAATTCCAGCGCGGCTCGAAGATGCCTCTCGTGGTATTCTCGTGTTCGAGAATAAATTAAGATACCGTCAATGAAGACGATCACACATTTATCCAAAAACGAGCTGCACACTCTATTCATCAAATCCATGAACACCGCTGGCGCATTAGTCAGCCCAAAAGGCATGACTAAAAACTCGTAATGTCCATACCTCGTACGGAAAGCTGTCTTCGGCACATCTTCTTCTCTAACCTTCAATTGATGATAACCCGACCTCAAGTCTATTTTTGAGAAATAACTCGCACCTTGTAGTTGATCGAAGAGGTCATCGATCCTCGGAAGTGGGTACTTATTCTTCACCGTTACTTTATTGAGTTCACGATAATCTATGCACATTCGCATAGATCTGTCCTTCTTCTTAACGAAAAGTACCGGTGCTCCCCAAGGCGTTGATCTCGGACGGATGAAACCCTTGTCGAGCAGTTCCTGCAATTGAGTCATCATCTCTTTCATTTCCGCTGGTGCTAACCGATAGGGTGCACGGGCAATCGGTGTTGCTCCAGGTACCAGTTCAATTCTGAACTCCACTTGACGATCTGGGGGCAGACCCGTCAGTTCGTCCGGAAACACTTACGGGTACTCACTCACTACTGACACATCTCCCACACTCTTCTTTTCCTTCTTAGCATATAACACATAAGCTAGGTACCCCGAACAACCCTTTCCCAAACATCGCCTAGCTTTCATCAACGAAATCAAACACGACTTCCTATTCCGTTGATCTCCGTAAATTACCACTTCCTTCTTATTAGCCAAAGGGATACGGATCAGTTTCTTATTACAAACTATGCTAGCGTCATTATCCGCTAACCAGTCCATCCCTAGGACTACATCAAACTCCCCCATCCCCATAGGATACAATTTTAACGGGAAAAAGTGGCCATCCACGTTTATGTTGCAACCCTCATAGACCTCCTTTACCCAGACTCGACAATCGTCCGCTATCTCTACCTCAAACCCAAAGTTCAACCTCTTGGGTTTCACTTGCAATTTTTGAACAAAATTGGGCGACACAAACGAACGATTTGCCCCTGAATCAAATAGAACTTTAGCATACATCGAGTCTATAGGAAAGGTACCTGTCACCACATCAGGCGTGTTCTCCGCCTCCTCAGCTGACATGTGGAAAGCCCTAGCTCTGGCGCAGGCCGGCTCCACATTCTTCTCATTACTCTTTCCTCTGCCACTCCCACCTTCACCCATAGCATAACCTTTCTTTAACTGCGGACAGTCCCACTTGACATGACCCGACAACCCGCACTGATAACAGATCTTCGGATTACGACAGTCTCGAGCGAGATGCCCCACTTTTCCACACCTAAGACATCCCTCCCTTTCAACCCAACATTCTCCCCTGTGCATTTTATTGCACTTTGCACACGGTTTATCCACTGGCTTAGATCCCACCCACAGATCGGGTCTAGCTGAACTCGGCCTCTTACTGTCTCGATTCGGCCCGTCCCACTTACGCTTATCTCCCACTCTCTCGTTCATCTGCCTACTCTTATCTTTTTCAGTAAGTTCTGCTTTATCTACGGCTGCCTGAAAAGTAACTCGGTCCTTCGCTTGCACCAATTCTCTTATACTGCTCTTCAGTCCATAAATGTATCTCTCGATACGCCTTTCTTCAGTAGGCACGTACAATTCAGCAAACCGAGCTTTCTCGATGAACTTCGACGTGTACTCCTGAACTGACATTGACCCTTGCTCCAAACCCAGAAACTCTTCCTCCAATTTCTTAATTGCTGCAAGGGGGCAAAACTGTGCTTTGAACCTTCAAACAAACGTCCCCCACGACATGCTCTTAGCTACCTCTGACCCCTTTCCTCCAGTTTCCACATCCCACCAAAAGATTGCTTCAGATTTCAGCATCGACCTGACAAACAGTACTTTATCCTCCTCGGCGCACTTACTAGTATCAAACGCTAACTCCATCTCGCGAACCCATTTCACAGCTAGAACAGGATTGCGCTCACCGTTGAACGTTGGAGGCTTACACGAAACGAAGGTCTTAAACGAGCTGTAACATCCCACAAATCCAAAAGTACATATAACATATATTTCATAACATGGTTTCAACAAAATAATTCACGTTACACATTTGGTCCCAAAGTCTGACTAATCAATATAAAATTCAGTACAAACTTGATCCCATTTAGATAAGATAATAGCTAATAACAGAAATTTAAGTACAAAAGCATCATCAACGTCATAACGATCATCGTCCCACATAGCAATCCACCAAGTAATCTAATCATTTACTCTTACTGGTACCACCACCTGGAATACAGATTTTTAAAACAGAAAATGAGGGTTAGACCTAAGGGTCTAGTGAGTAATTCCCTGACATTTGTAAATCATTAAAAATTCATTTACATGAAACACTCTTCGTATAATTACACATACATCACACGCAAATTAATACCAAATAAGATTTACACATCATACCTGTCTCATTCCACCTTATCCCTCCACCAAATGGCCAATATCAATTGGTTGCAAGCCAATTTATCACACCGGTCCAAAGCCCGGCCACGTATTATATTTTCATATAATACTCACGTAACTATAATATCTCAATATATTATAATCACCCACGTATGACATATTCATACACTTTATCAGACATTAGTTATTCACATAATGCATTCCAGTAAAATACTTTTTAAAGTAAAACTCACCTGGTTGGTTTATCACCCAAAGCTCTTCCAAGATAAATCACGTATGACCACTCTTCACAGAATCTGTAATTACACAAAATAACATGTATTTCTTCTTAAAACTGAACTTAGAAAATCCTTGACTAAAGTCGCAACCCATTAAAATATAATAAAAATCGCAATAAACAGTACCAAGTCGCAACCGCCTACTGCGACTTCACCCCGAAGTCGCAACCCACTATTGCGACTTCACCCTAAGTCGCAATCAACTACTGCGATTCCAAACCCAAATCGCAATCAACTACTGCGATTCCAAGCCAAGTCGCAAACGACCATTGCGACTTCATACCCAAGTCGCAACCCTCTATTGCGACTTCGATGAATGTCGCAGTCGTCCATTGCGACTTCGATGAATATCTCAGTCTACTGTTTCATCCTAAAAACCCAGATTTCATACTTTTAAGCTATGCCTGTTGTTACAAAGATGCAGTTATGTTTAAGACCAAGAATACATCCTAACCTTAAGCTTAACTTGCCAAAAACATCCATTTTTAACAAAACCCACCAAGAACTTAAACTAGCAATTTCAAGACCACTTTAAAGAATTAAAACACAATTAAGGTATGTATTGTTTACCTTGATTACTTCAGATTGTTCCTTGAATTACAACAGCAAATTCTTGATTCCTTCTTCTTCTTTCCCTTAATCTCTCTCACGGCTCTATCTCTCTCTCTCTCTCTCTCTCTCTTTCACGTAACACACACACACACCATAGAAGAAAGCTAAGTCTTTCCTAAGAGGACACCTATCTGATGTATCACAATTTGAGGCGGTGAGTGTGAATGAGATATTTCACATTCACCAAACAAACCTTAAACTTAATCATTTTGGCAAAACTCACCCTTATCTTTCTAAATAAAATTTAAAACTTACCCCTTAACTTCTAACTCCAAACAATTTTAAAATAAAGACTTATAAAATTCTAAATTTAATTTAGATAAAATACCTGGTTATTACAACATCTCCCCCTTAAAAGAATTCCGTCCCGGAATTCGATTAAGCGAAAAGATGAGGGTATTTGGCTCTCATTTCCGACTCTGATTCCCACTTCGCATCCTGTCCCCTATGATGTTTCCATTGAACCTTTACCTGCCTGATCTCTTTATTCCTCAATACTTTAACCTTGTGATCAACTATCGCTTCCGATTCCTCCACATAGTTCAACTTTTCGTCCACTTGAATATCTGGTAGTGAGACTGTTTGGTCTGGTGTAACTAAACACTTCCGAAAATTCGATACATGAAACGCGTTGTGAATCCTGCTTAATTCTGACGGAAGATTTAATCTATAAGTTACCTCACCAATTCTTTCCATAATTTCAAATGGCCCAATATACCGCGGACTGAGTTTACCTTGTTTCCCAAAACGTATGACTCCTTTCCAGGACGAAACTTTTAACATCACAAATTCCCCGACTTGGAACTCCAACGGTTTCCGGCGTCGATCTGCATAACTTTTCTGTCTGTCTTGAGCCGTTTTCAATCTGTCCCGAATCTGAATAATCTTATCTGCCATTAACTGTACTATTTCTGGCCCAGCTAATTGTTTCTCCCCTACTTCATTCCAACACAAAGGCGTTCGGCATTTTCTACCATACAATACTTCAAACGGTGCCGCCTGAATGCTAGAATGATAACTGTTGTTGTAGGCGAACTCTATCAAAGGCAAATGTTTATCCCATGATCCCCCAAAATCAACTATACAAGCCCGGAGCATATCTTCTAAAGTCTGGATTGTTCTTTCACTCTGCCCATCAGTCTGTGGATGATATGCTGTGCTCAACTTTATCTGCGTTCCCATCTCTTTTTGAAAGCTTCTCCAAAATCTAGAAGTAAAACGACTATCTCGATCAGAAATAATCGAGATTGGAACTCCATGTCGAGTTACTATTTCATTTATATATAATTTGGCTAAGCGTTCCAAGGAATCAGTTTCTTTTATCGGCAAGAAATGAGCAGACTTCGTCAATCTATCCACAATCACCCAAATCGAATCGAATCCCTTTGAAGTTCTTGGCAACTTGGTAATGAAATCAGTAGTGATCTGATCCCATTTCCACATTGGTATATCCAGACGTTGTAACTGGCCAAAAGGTTTCTGATGCTCAATCTTTACTTTCTTGCAGGTAGTGCAATCTTCCACATACTTAGCAACACTTCTCTTCATTCCCGGCCACCAATAGAATTGTTTCAAATCTCTATACATCTTATTCGTACCTGGATGAATCGAAAATCAAGATTGATGCGCTTCTTGTAGTACACGGTCTCGTAATACACCCAAACGAGGCACCCAAATTCTGTTCCCCATACACAACAACCCACGATCATCTTTCCCAAGCAATGCTGATATCCCAACCAACCGTTCTGACTTCAAACTTTCTCCTTGATAGGAATCTATTTGGCACTTCAGTAATTCATCAAAAATATTAGGAAGAAGTTCAGCTCGTAACGATATAGCTTTTATTGTTCCACTTCTTTCTTGACGACTTAACGCATCTGCCACCACGTTCGCTTTCCCTGGGTGATAAAGGATTTCACAATCATAATCATTCACCAATTCTAACCACCTTCTTTGTCTCATATTCAGTTCCTTTTGATCAAAAAGATGTTGGAGACTCTTATGGTCCGTGAAAATTTGACATTTGGAACCATAAAGATAATGTCTCCAAATCTTTAATGCGAAGACAACTGCTGCAAGCTCCATATCATGGGTAGGATATTGTCTTTCATGATCCTTTAATTGACGAGAAGCGTAGGCAATCACCTTTCCACGTTGCATGAGTACACATCCCAAACCCAGCTTAGAAGCATCACTGTAGACCACAAAATCATCGGAACCTTCTGGTAATGCTAATATCGGCGCGCTGCAGAGTTTCTCCTTCAATATTCTGAATGCCTCATCCTGTTCTGCTTTCCACTCAAATTTCAGATTCTTTCGAGTCAGCTTGGTCAATGGCGTCGCGATTCGAGAAAAGTCTTTTATAAATTTCCGGTAATATCCAGCTAGACCCAGAAAACTATGCACTTCGGTTGCCGTCTTCGGCGGTTCCCATCTTTCAATTGCTTCTATTTTTATTGAATCAACCTGTATACCCTACTCTGAAACTATATGACCCAAAAACTGAACTTCTCGCAACCAGAATTCACATTTAGAGAACTTAGCGTACAACTTTTCTTTCTTCAATAACTCCAAAATCAAACGAAGATGTTGCGCATGATCCTCTTTGGATCGGGAATAAATAAGTATATCATCGATAAACACAATGACAAATTTATCGAGATAAGGCTTACATACCCGATTCATTAGATCCATAAAAGCGGCCGGAGCGTTCGTCAATCCGAAAGGCATTACCAAAAATTCGTAGTGGCCGTATCTTGTGCGAAATGCAGTCTTTAAAACATCCTCTTCCTTAACCTTCAACTGATGGTAGCCAGATCTGAGATCAATCTTGGAGAAGTAACAAGCTCCAACTAATTGATCAAAAAGGTCATCAATTCTTGGAAGTGGATACTTGTTCTTAATCGTACGCTTGTTCAGCTCCCGGTAGTCAATACACATTCTCATTGAACCGTCTTTCTTCTTTACAAACAAAACTGGTGCACCCCATGGCGAAGAGCTAGGTCTGATGAAGCCCTTTTCGGATAAATCTTGAAGCTGTGACATCATTTCTTTCATTTCTGGAGGTGCTAATCTGTACGGCGCACGAGCGATGGGAGTGGCTCCAGGTACCAGGTCTATACCAAATTCTACTTGCCTAACATGAGGAAGACTATTCAAGTCTTCAGGAAAAACTTCTGGGTATTCACTAACAATGGAAATATCTTCCAACTTACTCTTTTCAGGCCTACTATCTATCACATAGGCTAAATAACTCGAGCAACCCTTACTAACACATTTACGGGCTTTTATCATCGATATAAGACTGGACTGATGATTCTTACGATCTCCATAAATTACCACCGATCTCTTATCAGGTAAAACGACATTAATTATTTTCTTATCACAAACTATATTAGCCTGATTCTCAGCTAGCCAATACACATCAAATTCAATCAAAGCTATAGGAAATAGTTGTATCGGTACTCCACACCCCTCTATGTTTATCATACAACAATCAAAAACCTCTTTAACTGCCACTTGTTTATCATTTGCAGTGTCTACTAATAAAGCATGTTTTAACATTTTAGGTTCTAAATGCATGTGAGCAGCAAAGGAGGGAGACACAAAAGATCGGTTTGCACCGGAATCAAATAACACTTTAGCACGCGTGGAGTTTATGAAAAATGTACCTGTGACCACATCTGGAGTTTCCTCCGCCTCTTTAGCTGTCATTTGGAAAGTATGACCCCTCGTTTTCGGCGGTTCTAATCTTGGGACTACTGGTCTAGTAATGGCTGGTTTCCCCGATGTACCCCCTGATTGTATTCTACCTCGCGGACAATCTGATTGGAGGTGATCCGTAGAATTGCACAAAAAGCAAAATCGTGTGACTCGACAATCCTTAACAACATGCCCAGTTTTTCCACATTTAAAACAAACCCGCGACTCTACTTGGCAATTTCCCTGATGATAGCGATTACATCTTGGACATGGTCTTTCTGTTGGTCGAAATGACGGACGGTTGTCAGACCTCTGAAATCTAGGCTTCCTCGAATCTTGTGGTGGTCCTTCCCATTTCCTTTTTCCCAAGCTCTTATCACCAGCATCTCTCTTGTTATCTCTTTCCACATTTTCTGCAGCATCCACTGCAGCCGTAAACGTATTTGGTCCTGTGGCAGTCACCAATCTTCGAACCTCTGCATTTAATCCATAGATGAATCTCTCCATTTTCATCTTCTCCGTAGCAACATAATATCCTGCAAAACGAGATTTTTCTAAAAATCGTGCAGTATAATCTCTAACCGATAGGTTCCCTTGTTGTAGATTCATAAACTCTTCCTCTAGTTGTCTGACCGCAGCTTGTGGACAGAAGTGTGTTGTAAAAGCTAATACGAATTCCTCCCACGAAAAGGTAGTATATATCTGTCCCTCTTGATTCTATATGAGCCTCCCACCAGTACAGGGCATCACCTTTCAACATCGCAGCTCCATAAAGCACTTTGTCTTCTTCAGAACACTTACACGTCTTGAAGATGGCCTCTATTTCTTTTAGCCATCTCATTGCTTTGACCGGGTCCCGATCTCCTGAATATGTGGGGGGCTTGCAACTAAGAAACATCTTATAGTCGCACCTTTTCATTATCGGTAAGACCGTGGAGGTAAGTGGTATTTCAACTTCGTGTTCCGGACTTGGTCTTTCAGTTTCATTATGACGATTATGTTCGAACATAGCTTGTATGCTATCCTGTAATCTCCCCATTTCCGCAGTCAAGTCATCCCGTGTAACATACTCTGTACCATGCTGTTGTGTTCTACCTCCAGTTCGGCCCCCAGTTCCCCTTCCGTTTCTGCCTCTACCACGATCTCCTCCTCTTCCCCCTGTTCCTATTGGTGGATTCTCTCCACCCGAATTCCTTCCTCTTCCTTGATTCCTTCGTCTAGTGCCACTTGCCATTCTGTAGATTCAAACAAAGTTAATATACACGTAAGCACATACCCCATATAACAAGGTAATCCAGTTCAAGCATGCACCTGTAAGATCATAATTACACTGGCCTGGTGTAATTTGAAATTACCTTACATGATGTTCCTTCTACCTTTTATACTTAGTATCCCCAGGTTCTAAAATACTAGGGACATCCTACTTCACATGCAGTTTAAGTCTAGGTACAGATACTAATACCTAAATCCCTTAAACTAGGGCTCTGATACAATCTGTAACATCCCACAAATCCAAAAGTACATATAACATATATTTCATAACATGGTTTCAACAAAATAATTCACGTTACACATTTGGTCCCAAAGTCTGACTAATCAATATAAAATTCAGTACAAACTTGATCCCATTTAGATAAGATAATAGCTAATAACAGAAATTTAAGTACAAAAGCATCATCAACGTCATAACGATCATCGTCCCACATAGCAATCCACCAAGTAATCTAATCATTTACTCTTACTGGTACCACCACCTGGAATACAGATTTTTAAAACAGAAAATGAGGGTTAGACCTAAGGGTCTAGTGAGTAATTCCCTGACATTTGTAAATCATTAAAAATTCATTTACATGAAACACTCTTCGTATAATTACACATACATCACACGCAATTTAATACCAAATAAGATTTACACATCATACCTGTCTCATTCCACCTTATCCCTCCACCAAATGGCCAATATCAATTGGTTGCGAGCCAATTTATCACACCGGTCCAAAGCCCGGCCACGTATTATATTTTCATATAATACTCACGTAACTATAATATCTCAATATATTATAATCACCCACGTATGACATATTCATACACTTTATCAGAAATTAGTTATTCACATAATGCATTCCAGTAAAATACTTTTTAAAGTAAAACTCACCTGGTTGGTTTATCACCCAAAGCTCTTCCAAGATAAATCACGTATGACCACTCTTCACAGAATCTGTAATTACACAAAATAACAGGTATTTCTTCTTAAAACTGAACTTAGAAAATCCTTGACTAAAGTCGCAACCCATTAAAATATAATAAAAATCGCAATAAACAGTACCAAGTCGCAACCGCCTACTGCGACTTCACCCCGAAGTCGCAACCCACTATTGCGACTTCACCCTAAGTCGCAATCAACTACTGCGATTCCAAACCCAAATCGCAATCAACTACTGCGATTCCAAGCCAAGTCGCAAACGACCATTGCGACTTCATACCCAAGTCGCAACCCTCTATTGCGACTTCGATGAATGTCGCAGTCGTCCATTGCGACTTCGATGAATATCTCAGTCTACTGTTTCATCCTAAAAACCCAGATTTCATACTTTTAAGCTATGCCTGTTGTTACAAAGATGCAGTTATGTTTAAGACCAAGAATACATCCTAACCTTAAGCTTAACTTGCCAAAAACATCCATTTTTAACAAAACCCACCAAGAACTTAAACTAGCAATTTCAAGACCACTTTAAAGAATTAAAACACAATTAAGGTATGTATTGTTTACCTTGATTACTTCAGATTGTTCCTTGAATTACAACAGCAAATTCTTGATTCCTTCTTCTTCTTTCCCTTAATCTCTCTCACGGCTCTATCTCTCTCTCTCTCTCTCTCTCTCTCTTTCACGTAACACACACACACACCATAGAAGAAAGCTAAGTCTTTCCTAAGAGGACACCTATCTGATGTATCACAATTTGAGGCGGTGAGTGTGAATGAGATATTTCACATTCACCAAACAAACCTTAAACTTAATCATTTTGGCAAAACTCACCCTTATCTTTCTAAATAAAATTTAAAACTTACCCCTTAACTTCTAACTCCAAACAATTTTAAAATAAAGACTTATAAAATTCTAAATTTAATTTAGATAAAATACCTGGTTATTACAACATCTCCCCCTTAAAAGAATTCCGTCCCGGAATTCGATTAAGCGAAAAGATGAGGGTATTTGGCTCTCATTTCCGACTCTGATTCCCACTTCGCATCATGTCCCCTATGATGTTTCCATTGAACCTTTACCTGCCTGATCTCTTTATTCCTCAATACTTTAACCTTGTGATCAACTATCGCTTCCGGTTCCTCCACATAGTTCAACTTTTCGTCCACTTGAATATCTGGTAGTGAGACTGTTTGGTCTGGTGTAACTAAACACTTCCGAAAATTCGATACATGAAACGCGTTGTGAATCCTGCTTAATTCTGACGGAAGATTTAATCTATAAGTTACCTCACCAATTCTTTCCATAATTTCAAATGGCCCAATATACCGCGGACTGAGTTTACCTTGTTTCCCAAAACGTATGACTCCTTTCCAGGACGAAACTTTTAACATCACAAATTCCCCGACTTGGAACTCCAACGGTTTCCGGCGTCGATCTGCATAACTTTTCTGTCTGTCTTGAGCCGTTTTCAATCTGTCCCGAATCTGAATAATCTTATCTGCCATTAACTGTACTATTTCTGGCCCAGCTAATTGTTTCTCCCCTACTTCATTCCAACACAAAGGCGTTCGGCATTTTCTACCATACAATACTTCAAACGGTGCCGCCTGAATGCTAGAATGATAACTGTTGTTGTAGGCGAACTCTATCAAAGGCAAATGTTTATCCCATGATCCCCCAAAATCAACTATACAAGCCCGGAGCATATCTTCTAAAGTCTGGATTGTTCTTTCACTCTGCCCATCAGTCTGTGGATGATATGCTGTGCTCAACTTTATCTGCGTTCCCATCTCTTTTTGAAAGCTTCTCCAAAATCTAGAAGTAAAACGACTATCTCGATCAGAAATAATCGAGATTGGAACTCCATGTCGAGTTACTATTTCATTTATATATAATTTGGCTAAGCGTTCCAAGGAATCAGTTTCTTTTATCGGCAAGAAATGAGCAGACTTCGTCAATCTATCCACAATCACCCAAATCGAATCGAATCCCTTTGAAGTTCTTGGCAACTTGGTAATGAAATCAGTAGTGATCTGATCCCATTTCCACATTGGTATATCCAGACGTTGTAACTGGCCAAAAGGTTTCTGATGCTCAATCTTTACTTTCTTGCAGGTAGTGCAATCTTCCACATACTTAGCAACACTTCTCTTCATTCCCGGCCACCAATAGAATTGTTTCAAATCTCTATACATCTTATTCGTACCTGGATGAATCGAAAATCAAGATTGATGCGCTTCTTGTAGTACACGGTCTCGTAATACACCCAAACGAGGCACCCAAATTCTGTTCCCCATACACAACAACCCACGGTCATCTTTCCCAAGCAATGCTGATATCCCAACCAACCGTTCTGACTTCAAACTTTCTCCTTGATAGGAATCTATTTGGCACTTCAGTAATTCATCAAAAATATTAGGAAGAAGTTCAGCTCGTAACGATATAGCTTTTATTGTTCCACTTCTTTCTTGACGACTTAACGCATCTGCCACCACGTTCGCTTTCCCTGGGTGATAAAGGATTTCACAATCATAATCATTCACCAATTCTAACCACCTTCTTTGTCTCATATTCAGTTCCTTTTGATCAAAAAGATGTTGGAGACTCTTATGGTCCGTGAAAATTTGACATTTGGAACCATAAAGATAATGTCTCCAAATCTTTAATGCGAAGACAACTGCTGCAAGCTCCATATCATGGGTAGGATATTGTCTTTCATGATCCTTTAATTGACGAGAAGCGTAGGCAATCACCTTTCCACGTTGCATGAGTACACATCCCAAACCCAGCTTAGAAGCATCACTGTAGACCACAAAATCATCGGAACCTTCTGGTAATGCTAATATCGGCGCGCTGCAGAGTTTCTCCTTCAATATTCTGAATGCCTCATCCTGTTCTGCTTTCCACTCAAATTTCAGATTCTTTCGAGTCAGCTTGGTCAATGGCGTCGCGATTCGAGAAAAGTCTTTTATAAATTTCCGGTAATATCCAGCTAGACCCAGAAAACTATGCACTTCGGTTGCCGTCTTCGGCGGTTCCCATCTTTCAATTGCTTCTATTTTTATTGAATCAACCTGTATACCCTACTCTGAAACTATATGACCCAAAAACTGAACTTCTCGCAACCAGAATTCACATTTAGAGAACTTAGCGTACAACTTTTCTTTCTTCAATAACTCCAAAATCAAACGAAGATGTTGCGCATGATCCTCTTTGGATCGGGAATAAATAAGTATATCATCGATAAACACAATGACAAATTTATCGAGATAAGGCTTACATACCCGATTCATTAGATCCATAAAAGCGGCCGGAGCGTTCGTCAATCCGAAAGGCATTACCAAAAATTCGTAGTGGCCGTATCTTGTGCGAAATGCAGTCTTTAAAACATCCTCTTCCTTAACCTTCAACTGATGGTAGCCAGATCTGAGATCAATCTTGGAGAAGTAACAAGCTCCAACTAATTGATCAAAAAGGTCATCAATTCTTGGAAGTGGATACTTGTTCTTAATCGTACGCTTGTTCAGCTCCCGGTAGTCAATACACATTCTCATTGAACCGTCTTTCTTCTTTACAAACAAAACTGGTGCACCCCATGGCGAAGAGCTAGGTCTGATGAAGCCCTTTTCGGATAAATCTTGAAGCTGTGACATCATTTCTTTCATTTCTGGAGGTGCTAATCTGTACGGCGCACGAGCGATGGGAGTGGCTCCAGGTACCAGGTCTATACCAAATTCTACTTGCCTAACATGAGGAAGACTATTCAAGTCTTCAGGAAAAACTTCTGGGTATTCACTAACAATGGAAATATCTTCCAACTTACTCTTTTCAGGCCTACTATCTATCACATAGGCTAAATAACTCGAGCAACCCTTACTAACACATTTACGGGCTTTTATCATCGATATAAGACTGGACTGATGATTCTTACGATCTCCATAAATTACCACCGATCTCTTATCAGGTAAAACGACATTAATTATTTTCTTATCACAAACTATATTAGCCTGATTCTCAGCTAGCCAATACACATCAAATTCAATCAAAGCTATAGGAAATAGTTGTATCGGTACTCCACACCCCTCTATGTTTATCATACAACAATCAAAAACCTCTTTAACTGCCACTTGTTTATCATTTGCAGTGTCTACTAATAAAGCATGTTTTAACATTTTAGGTTCTAAATGCATGTGAGCAGCAAAGGAGGGAGACACAAAAGATCGGTTTGCACCGGAATCAAATAACACTTTAGCACGCGTGGAGTTTATGAAAAATGTACCTGTGACCACATCTGGAGTTTCCTCCGCCTCTTTAGCTGTCATTTGGAAAGTATGACCCCTCGTTTTCGGCGGTTCTAATCTTGGGACTACTGGTCTAGTAATGGCTGGTTTCCCCGATGTACCCCCTGATTGTATTCTACCTCGCGGACAATCTGATTGGAGGTGATCCGTAGAATTGCACAAAAAGCAAAATCGTGTGACTCGACAATCCTTAACAACATGCCCAGTTTTTCCACATTTAAAACAAACCCGCGACTCTACTTGGCAATTTCCCTGATGATAGCGATTACATCTTGGACATGGTCTTTCTGTTGGTCGAAATGACGGACGGTTGTCAGACCTCTGAAATCTAGGCTTCCTCGAATCTTGTGGTGGTCCTTCCCATTTCCTTTTTCCCAAGCTCTTATCACCAGCATCTCTCTTGTTATCTCTTTCCACATTTTCTGCAGCATCCACTGCAGCCGTAAACGTATTTGGTCCTGTGGCAGTCACCAATCTTCGAACCTCTGCATTTAATCCATAGATGAATCTCTCCATTTTCATCTTCTCCGTAGCAACATAATATCCTGCAAAACGAGATTTTTCTAAAAATCGTGCAGTATAATCTCTAACCGATAGGTTCCCTTGTTGTAGATTCATAAACTCTTCCTCTAGTTGTCTGACCGCAGCTTGTGGACAGAAGTGTGTTGTAAAAGCTAATACGAATTCCTCCCACGAAAAGGTAGTATATATCTGTCCCTCTTGATTCTATATGAGCCTCCCACCAGTACAGGGCATCACCTTTCAACATCGCAGCTCCATAAAGCACTTTGTCTTCTTCAGAACACTTACACGTCTTGAAGATGGCCTCTATTTCTTTTAGCCATCTCATTGCTTTGACCGGGTCCCGATCTCCTGAATATGTGGGGGGCTTGCAACTAAGAAACATCTTATAGTCGCACCTTTTCATTATCGGTAAGACCGTGGAGGTAAGTGGTATTTCAACTTCGTGTTCCGGACTTGGTCTTTCAGTTTCATTATGACGATTATGTTCGAACATAGCTTGTATGCTATCCTGTAATCTCCCCATTTCCGCAGTCAAGTCATCCCGTGTAACATACTCTGTACCATGCTGTTGTGTTCTACCTCCAGTTCGGCCCCCAGTTCCCCTTCCGTTTCTGCCTCTACCACGATCTCCTCCTCTTCCCCCTGTTCCTATTGGTGGATTCTCTCCACCCGAATTCCTTCCTCTTCCTTGATTCCTTCGTCTAGTGCCACTTGCCATTCTGTAGATTCAAACAAAGTTAATATACACGTAAGCACATACCCCATATAACAAGGTAATCCAGTTCAAGCATGCACCTGTAAGATCATAATTACACTGGCCTGGTGTAATTTGAAATTACCTTACATGATGTTCCTTCTACCTTTTATACTTAGTATCCCCAGGTTCTAAAATACTAGGGACATCCTACTTCACATGCAGTTTAAGTCTAGGTACAGATACTAATACCTAAATCCCTTAAACTAGGGCTCTGATACAATCTGTAACATCCCACAAATCCAAAAGTACATATAACATATATTTCATAACATGGTTTCAACAAAATAATTCACGTTACACATTTGGTCCCAAAGTCTGACTAATCAATATAAAATTCAGTACAAACTTGATCCCATTTAGATAAGATAATAGCTAATAACAGAAATTTAAGTACAAAAGCATCATCAACGTCATAACGATCATCGTCCCACATAGCAATCCACCAAGTAATCTAATCATTTACTCTTACTGGTACCACCACCTGGAATACAGATTTTTAAAACAGAAAATGAGGGTTAGACCTAAGGGTCTAGTGAGTAATTCCCTGACATTTGTAAATCATTAAAAATTCATTTACATGAAACACTCTTCGTATAATTACACATACATCACACGCAATTTAATACCAAATAAGATTTACACATCATACCTGTCTCATTCCACCTTATCCCTCCACCAAATGGCCAATATCAATTGGTTGCGAGCCAATTTATCACACCGGTCCAAAGCCCGGCCACGTATTATATTTTCATATAATACTCACGTAACTATAATATCTCAATATATTATAATCACCCACGTATGACATATTCATACACTTTATCAGAAATTAGTTATTCACATAATGCATTCCAGTAAAATACTTTTTAAAGTAAAACTCACCTGGTTGGTTTATCACCCAAAGCTCTTCCAAGATAAATCACGTATGACCACTCTTCACAGAATCTGTAATTACACAAAATAACAGGTATTTCTTCTTAAAACTGAACTTAGAAAATCCTTGACTAAAGTCGCAACCCATTAAAATATAATAAAAATCGCAATAAACAGTACCAAGTCGCAACCGCCTACTGCGACTTCACCCCGAAGTCGCAACCCACTATTGCGACTTCACCCTAAGTCGCAATCAACTACTGCGATTCCAAACCCAAATCGCAATCAACTACTGCGATTCCAAGCCAAGTCGCAAACGACCATTGCGACTTCATACCCAAGTCGCAACCCTCTATTGCGACTTCGATGAATGTCGCAGTCGTCCATTGCGACTTCGATGAATATCTCAGTCTACTGTTTCATCCTAAAAACCCAGATTTCATACTTTTAAGCTATGCCTGTTGTTACAAAGATGCAGTTATGTTTAAGACCAAGAATACATCCTAACCTTAAGCTTAACTTCCCAAAAACATCCATTTTTAACAAAACCCACCAAGAACTTAAACTAGCAATTTCAAGACCACTTTAAAGAATTAAAACACAATTAAGGTATGGATTGTTTACCTTGATTACTTCAGATTGTTCCTTGAATTACAACAGCAAATTCTTGATTCCTTCTTCTTCTTTCCCTTAATCTCTCTCACGGCTCTATCTCTCTCTCTCTCTCTTTCACGTAACACACACACACACCATAGAAGAAAGCTAAGTCTTTCCTAAGAGGACACCTATCTGATGTATCACAATTTGGGGCGGTGAGTGTGAATGAGATATTTCACATTCACCAAACAAACCTTAAACTTAATCATTTTGGCAAAACTCACCCTTATCTTTCTAAATAAAATTTAAAACTTACCCCTTAACTTCTAACTCCAAACAATTTTAAAATAAAGACTTATAAAATTCTAAATTTAATTTAGATAAAATACCTGGTTATTACAACATCTCCCCCTTAAAAGAATTCCGTCCCGGAATTCGATTAAGCGAAAAGATGAGGGTATTTGGCTCTCATTTCCGACTCTGATTCCCACGTCGCATCCTGTCCCCTATGATGTTTCCATTGGACCTTTACCTGCCTGATCTCTTTATTCCTCAATACTTTAACCTTGTGATCAACTATCGCTTCCGGTTCCTCCACATAGTTCAACTTTTCGTCCACTTGAATATCTGGTAGTGAGACTGCTTGGTCTGGTGTAACTAAACACTTCCGAAAATTCGATACATGAAACGCGTTGTGAATCCTGCTTAATTCTGACGGAAGATTTAATCTATAAGTTACCTCACCAATTCTTTCCATAATTTCAAATGGCCCAATATACCGCGGACTGAGTTTACCTTGTTTCCCAAAACGTATGACTCCTTTCCAGGGCGAAACTTTTAACATCACAAATTCCCCGACTTGGAACTCCAACGGTTTCCGGCGTCGATCTGCATAACTTTTCTGTCTGTCTTGAGCCGTTTTCAATCTGTCCCGAATCTGAATAATCTTATCTGCCATTAACTGTACTATTTCTGGCCCAGCTAATTGTTTCTCCCCTACTTCATTCCAACACAAAGGCGTTCGGCATTTTCTACCATACAATACTTCAAACGGTGCCGCCTGAATGCTAGAATGATAACTGTTGTTGTAGGCAAACTCTATCAAAGGCAAATGTTTATCCCATGATCCCCCAAAATCAACTATACAAGCCCGGAGCATATCTTCTAAAGTCTGGATTGTTCTTTCACTCTGCCCATCAGTCTGTGGATGATATGCTGTGCTCAACTTTATCTGCGTTCCCATCTCTTTTTGAAAGCTTCTCCAAAATCTAGAAGTAAAACGACTATCTCGATCAGAAATAATCGAGATTGGAACTCCATGTCGAGTTACTATTTCATTTATATATAATTTGGCTAAGCGTTCCAAGGAATCAGTTTCTTTTATCGGCAAGAAATGAGCAGACTTCGTCAATGTATCCACAATCACCCAAATCGAATCGAATCCCTTTGAAGTTCTTAGCAACTTGGTAATGAAATCAGTAGTGATCTGATCCCATTTCCACATTGGTATATCCAGACGTTGTAACTGGCCAAACGGTTTCTGATGCTCAATCTTTACTTTCTTGCAGGTAGGGCAATCTTCCACATACTTAGCAACACTTCTCTTCATTCCCGGCCACCAATAGAATTGTTTCAAATCTCTATACATCTTATTCGTACCTGGATGAATCGAAAATCGAGATTGATGCGCTTCTTGTAGTACACGGTCTCGTAATCCACCCAAACGAGGCACCCAAATTCTGTTCCCCATACACAACAACCCACGGTCATCTTTCCCAAGCAATGCTGATATCCCAACCAACCGTTCTGACTTCAAACTTTCTCCTTGATAGGCATCTATTTGGCACTTCAGTAATTCATCAAAAATATTAGGAAGAAGTTCAGCTCGTAACGATATAGCTTTTATTGTTCCACTTCTTTCTTGACGACTTAACGCATCTGCCACCACGTTCGCTTTCCCTGGGTTATAAAGGATTTCACAATCATAATCATTCACCAATTCTAACCACCTTCTTTGTCTCATATTCAGTTCCTTTTGATCAAAAAGATGTTGGAGACTCTTATGGTCCGTGAAAATTTGACATTTGGAACCATAAAGATAATGTCTCCAAATCTTTAATGCGAAGACAACTGCTGCAAGCTCCATATCATGGGTAGGATATTGTCTTTCATGATCCTTTAATTGACGAGAAGCGTAGGCAATCACCTTTCCACGTTGCATGAGTACACATCCCAAACCCAGCTTAGAAGCATCACTGTAGACCACAAAATCATCGGAACCTTCTGGTAATGCTAATATCGGCGCGCTGCAGAGTTTCTCCTTCAATATTCTGAATGCCTCATCCTGTTCTGCTTTCCACTCAAATTTCAGATTCTTTCGAGTCAGCTTGGTCAATGGCGTCGCGATTCGAGAAAAGTCTTTTATAAATTTCCGGTAATATCCAGCTAGACCCAGAAAACTATGCACTTCGGTTGCCGTCTTCGGCGGTTCCCATCTTTCAATTGCTTCTATTTTTGCTGAATCAACCTGTATACCCTACTCTGAAACTATATGACCCAAAAACTGAACTTCTCGCAACCAGAATTCACATTTAGAGAACTTAGCGTACAACTTTTCTTTCTTCAATAACTCCAAAATCAAACGAAGATGTTGCGCATGATCCTCTTTGGATCGGGAATAAATAAGTATATCATCGATAAACACAATGACAAATTTATCGAGATAAGGCTTACATACCCGATTCATTAGATCCATAAAAGCGGCCGGAGCGTTCGTCAATCCGAAAGGCATTACCAAAAATTCGTAGTGGCCGTATCTTGTGCGAAATGCAGTCTTTAAAACATCCTCTTCCTTAACCTTCAACTGATGGTAGCCAGATCTGAGATCAATCTTGGAGAAGTAACAAGCTCCAACTAATTGATCAAAAAGGTCATCAATTCTTGGAAGTGGATACTTGTTCTTAATCGTACGCTTGTTCAGCTCCCGGTAGTCAATACACATTCTCATTGAACCGTCTTTCTTCTTTACAAACAAAACTGGTGCACCCCATGGCGAAGAGCTAGGTCTGATGAAGCCCTTTTCGGATAAATCTTGAAGCTGTGACATCATTTCTTTCATTTCTGGAGGTGCTAATCTGTACGGCGCACGAGCGATGGGAGTGGCTCCAGGTACCAGGTCTATACCAAATTCTACTTGCCTAACATGAGGAAGACTATTCAAGTCTTCAGGAAAAACTTCTGGGTATTCACTAACAATGGAAATATCTTCCAACTTACTCTTTTCAGGCCTACTATCTATCACATAGGCTAAATAACTCGAGCAACCCTTACTAACACATTTACGGGCTTTTATCATCGATATAAGACTGGACTGATGATTCTTACGATCTCCATAAATTACCACCGATCTCTTATCAGGTAAAACGACATTAATTATTTTCTTATCACAAACTATATTAGCCTGATTCTCAGCTAGCCAATACACATCAAATTCAATCAAAGCTATAGGAAATAGTTGTATCGGTACTCCACACCCCTCTATGTTTATCATACAACAATCAAAAACCTCTTTAACTGCCACTTGTTTATCATTTGCAGTGTCTACTAATAAAGCATGTTTTAACATTTTAGGTTCTAAATGCATGTGAGCAGCAAAGGAGGGAGACACAAAAGATCGGTTTGCACCGGAATCAAATAACACTTTAGCACGCGTGGAGTTTATGAAAAATGTACCTGTGACCACATCTGGAGTTTCCTCCGCCTCTTTAGCTGTCATTTGGAAAGTATGACCCCTCGTTTTCGGCGGTTCTAATCTTGGGACTACTGGTCTAGTAATGGCTGGTTTCCCCGATGTACCCCCTGATTGTATTCTACCTCGCGGACAATCTGATTGGAGGTGATCCGTAGAATTGCACAAAAAGCAAAATCGTGTGACTCGACAATCCTTAACAACATGCCCAGTTTTTCCACATTTAAAACAAACCCGCGACTCTACTTGGCAATTTCCCTGATGATAGCGATTACATCTTGGACATGGTCTTTCTGTTGGTCGAAATGACGGACGGTTGTCAGACCTCTGAAATCTAGGCTTCCTCGAATCTTGTGGTGGTCCTTCCCATTTCCTTTTTCCCAAGCTCTTATCACCAGCATCTCACTTGTTATCTCTTTCCACATTTTCTGCAGCATCCACTGCAGCCGTAAACGTATTTGGTCCTGTGGCAGTCACCAATCTTCGAACCTCTGCATTTAATCCATAGATGAATCTCTCCATTTTCATCTTCTCCGTAGCAACATAATATCCTGCAAAACGAGATTTTTCTAAAAATCGTGCAGTATAATCTCTAACCGATAGGTTCCCTTGTTGTAGATTCATAAACTCTTCCTCTAGTTGTCTGACCGCAGCTTGTGGACAGAAGTGTGTTGTAAAAGCTAATACGAATTCCTCCCACGAAAAGGTAGTATATATCTGTCCCTCTTGATTCTATATGAGCCTCCCACCAGTACAGGGCATCACCTTTCAACATCGCAGCTCCATAAAGCACTTTGTCTTCTTCAGAACACTTACACGTCTTGAAGATGGCCTCTATTTCTTTTAGCCATCTCATTGCTTTGACCGGGTCCCGATCTCCTGAATATGTGGGGGGCTTGCAACTAAGAAACATCTTATAGTCTCACCTTTTCATTATCGGTAAGACCGTGGAGGTAAGTGGTATTTCAACTTCGTGTTCCGGACTTGGTCTTTCAGTTTCCTTATGACGATTATGTTCGAACATAGCTTGTATGCTATCCTGTAATCTCCCCATTTCCGCAGTCAAGTCATCCCGTGTAACATACTCTGTACCATGCTGTTGTGTTCTACCTCCAGTTCGGCCCCCAGTTCCCCTTCCGTTTCTGCCTCTACCACGATCTCCTCCTCTTCCCCCTGTTCCTATTGGTGGATTCTCTCCACCCGAATTCCTTCCTCTTCCTTGATTCCTTCGTCTAGTGCCACTTGCCATTCTGTAGATTCAAACAAAGTTAATATACACGTAAGCACATACCCCATATAACAAGGTAATCCAGTTCAAGCATGCACCTGTAAGATCATAATTACACTGGCCTGGTGTAATTTGAAATTACCTTACATGATGTTCCTTCTACCTTTTATACTTAGTATCCACAGGTTCTAAAATACTAGGGACATCCTACTTCACATGCAGTTTAAGTCTAGGTACAGATACTAATACCTAAATCCCTTAAACTAGGGCTCTGATACCATCTGTAACATCCCACAAATCCAAAAGTACATATAACATATATTTCATAACATGGTTTCAACAAAATAATTCACGTTACACATTTGGTCCCAAAGTCTGACTAATCAATATAAAATTCAGTACAAACTTGATCCCATTTAGATAAGATAATAGCTAATAACAGAAATTTAAGTACAAAAGCATCATCAACGTCATAACGATCATCGTCCCACATAGCAATCCACCAAGTAATCTAATCATTTACTCTTACTGGTACCACCACCTGGAATACAGATTTTTAAAACAGAAAATGAGGGTTAGACCTAAGGGTCTAGTGAGTAATTCCCTGACATTTGTAAATCATTAAAAATTCATTTACATGAAACACTCTTCGTATAATTACACATACATCACACGCAAATTAATACCAAATAAGATTTACACATCATACCTGTCTCATTCCACCTTATCCCTCCACCAAATGGCCAATATCAATTGGTTGCAAGCCAATTTATCACACCGGTCCAAAGCCCGGCCACGTATTATATTTTCATATAATACTCACGTAACTATAATATCTCAATATATTATAATCACCCACGTATGACATATTCATACACTTTATCAGACATTAGTTATTCACATAATGCATTCCAGTAAAATACTTTTTTAAAGTAAAACTCACCTGGTTGGTTTATCACCAAAAGCTCTTCCAAGATAAATCACGTATGACCACTCTTCACAGAATCTGTAATTACACAAAATAACAGGTATTTCTTCTTAAAACTGAACTTAGAAAATCCTTGACTAAAGTCGCAACCCATTAAAATATAATAAAAATCACAATGAACAGTACCAAGTCGCAACCGCCTACTGCGACTTCACCCCGAAGTCGCAACCCACTATTGCGACTTCACCCTAAGTCGCAATCAACTACTGCGATTCCAAACCCAAATCGCAATCAACTACTGCGATTCCAAGCCAAGTCGCAAACGACCATTGCGACTTCATACCCAAGTCGCAACCCTCTATTGCGACTTCGATGAATGTCGCAGTCGTCCATTGCGACTTCGATGAATATCTCAGTCTACTGTTTCATCCTAAAAACCCAGATTTCATACTTTTAAGCTATGCCTGTTGTTACAAAGATGCAGTTATGTTTAAGACCAAGAATACATCCTAACCTTAAGCTTAACTTCCCAAAAACATCCATTTTTAACAAAACCCACCAAGAACTTAAACTAGCAATTTCAAGACCACTTTAAAGAATTAAAACACAATTAAGGTATGGATTGTTTACCTTGATTACTTCAGATTGTTCCTTGAATTACAACAGCAAATTCTTGATTCCTTCTTCTTCTTTCCCTTAATCTCTCTCACGGCTCTATCTCTCTCTCTCTCTCTTTCACGTAACACACACACACACCATAGAAGAAAACTAAGTCTTTCCTAAGAGGACACCTATCTGATGTATCACAATTTGGGGCGGTGAGTGTGAATGAGATATTTCACATTCACCAAACAAACCTTAAACTTAATCATTTTGGCAAAACTCACCCTTATCTTTCTAAATAAATTTTAAAACTTACCCCTTAACTTCTAACTCCAAACAATTTTAAAATAAAGACTTATAAAATTCTAAATTTAATTTAGATAAAATACCTGGTTATTACACGAGCACCCCTTCACTGCCTTCGGTTCGGAAACAACAATCGGAATTGTCACCGAATTGTTCCCTATTTCGGTTCGTGGTGAACATTCCTCCTCGGTCTTCTTCCCAGTACTGTTCTTGGTTCTTTCCCCAGACGTAGTCTTGATCTGGTTGTCTAACACCGCTTAAAGAGTCTTTTGCAACTTATCCATCTCTGCTGCAAACTTATCCTCTGTCACGAAAGCCGGTGTAGCTTCGGGTTTACCCCCTTTCTTAGCATTCGTTTTCTTCACCGGTGTTGAACTCTCTTGCTCGGACATCAATTGGATCTCAGGTTCCTCCACACTTCTTGTCTTGCGCTTAAACGGCGCTTTCTTTTTCTTACCCTTGCCCTTGGTGGTTGTCGCCCCCACCTCAGTAGCAGCCTTTCTCGGTACTGCTCCTCTGGGTCTCCCACGGCCCCTGTCTCGCCCACGAAGAGCCACCACTCTTGGCTGATTCACTGGTTCATCCTCAGCAATTCCTCCGACTCTTACAGCCTCCTCCCGCAGTGTAGTACTCTTTGTTTGTGCATCCTCCGCTACAGGGATTGACCTATTCCTCAAGGTTCTTGCAGACATTCTGATACACAACAACAACAGTGAACGACTAATTTAACACCACAGACTATATAGTACTATAGCAACGGGGTAATAAGGTAATCTAAGCACATACATGTACCTGTAAGTTCACAATTACACTGGCCAGGTGTAACTCCAAACTTACCTTACATGACCGTCCTCGATACCTCATTAGTCCTATTTCTATATTAGTGCCCTCCTAACGCATTCCTGATTTCTCAGTTGTGATTTCTACTTCCCAAGTTTAAGTTTAGGCCCATCCGGTCACCTAAATCCCTTAAACTATGGCTCTGATACCAACTGTAACAACCCAAACAAGTTAAACATTTCAAAACATAATAATTAGATTATCCCAAAACGGGTCCCAAAATTTCTTACATCAAATCAAAATCTGGTTGGCGGAATCAACCTACACAACTGAGAAATAACTAAATGACTATAGTGTTACTATGAGGTCAAGTCTTCCTGCTACGCCCTGCTCACTTGCCAGAGCCTTTCACTACCTGCTTTCCTGAAAAGGTTTTTAATTTAAAAGAAAGCGAGGGTTAGACCATGAGGTCTAGTGAGTCCCTCAAACAGTTATCAAAGCATTTAAACAGAATACCATTTCAGTATAAATCGTTCATAAAACAGTTTAGATGAATTCGTTTCGGATATAAATCTGCCCCTCATAAATTGACACCCTGAAGTCACTCTAAGGTGACAACGAGTCAGTCTCATGCTGCCTTGCAGGGTTACACCACCCTTGGCATAAACGGGAACACCCTCCCGGCACGAGCTGGCAGGCCACTTCCCGACTTAGTCAATTTACATCAAAAATCAATGTATGCATACATCCCACATAAATTTTCAAACATCAATTCATGCAAATAAAGCATAAGCATAAAGCATGGCATTTCTCATCATATATCCGCTTTAGAAAAACATATTAAAAACCACACGTTTTAGTTTAGAAAACTCACCTGATATGCTTACTTCCTTCCTACCTTGTTCTGTACTCCCCAAACGATCTACCTGAGTCAAAGGATAACACATAAGCTAACTAACCGAATCGTCCGGACATCACTTACCGGACACTCTTACTTCCCGGACATTTCTACTTACCAGACACCACAATGTCCGGACACCTCTGCTTTCCGGATAGCACCACTTTCCGGATAACTCTACGTTCCGGACGCTTAACCTTTCCGGACACTTAACCTTTCCGGACACTTAACCTTTCCGGACACTTAACCCGGTAACCTGCGACAAGAAGCTATCCGGACAACTTTCGGACACCTGCTTCGCAAGAAGGTTTCCGGACGAGGCGTTGTTCGAGTTTAATGCTCGAAATCATGCCAACACCCATTAAACAATAAGATAAAGCGACGATTAACTACATACAGGCCCATTGCCAAATCCCACAAAGTTTTACTGCCTAAACACAACCCAAAGGTGTTTAAATCTCCCTTAATGGTCTCAAACAACTTTTGCAAGAAAACTCTCAAAACCACAAATCACCAGACTAATCTTAGATGAGGTTATGGATTAAGGATTACCTGATTGTTTGCTGCAGGAAGAAATTTCCGAATTCCAATCCTTCTTCTGATTCTACCACTTGATGATCCCTCTCTTCTCTTGCACCAAAAACTTCAAACTCAAGTGCCCTCTTCTCTCTTAATTCTCAGCCGACACACACACACCAAATCAGGGAAATTGAAATGACACCTAGGGTTTTGTGCCCTTTTATACTCCCTCTCTCATTTACCAAATGGCCCCTCAACTTCTACTTTTATTTACAACTCCACACTAACCACAAAACACTTCGAAAAAGGTCTGGGTCGTTACATAAAATGACCAAAAAAGACATCTTCAAAAAATTATCAATTACAATATTTAATTATATAATTAAAATAAATTTATAGCAATATAAATTAGTACAACCAATGTAGTAAATAAAAATTAAATAATATAACATGTTAATTAAAAAAATAAAATTTATTATTATATATATACTATAAAATTTGAATTTGTTAAAAACAAGTTTTAGAAAAAATATATATTAACTTATGATTTATGAAAAAAATAATCAAATAATAATTAAAAAGATAATAGTAATTGATAATTAAAATATATCGATTAATATTAAAAAAATATATATAAAAATAACTTATATGATCAACAATAACTCTAATTAATTAAAATTAATACCAATGTATAATTAAAAGTTAATTTAATAATTTTAAGTTAATATTAATTAATATTTATTAATTAATAAATAGTTAATTTAAAAAAATATATATATATAATAATAGTTAATTAATAATAATAAGGGTAATATTGGAATATTTACAAAAAGCTACTAAAAAACTACTTCAAGTAGCGTTTCAAAAAGTTAACTTATAAGCTAGCTTATAATCATTCAAACATGTATCCGGAAAAAAAGCTAGCTTATAAACTAGCCTTAGTCATTGTTATTTAACAATGTCCTTGAACACAAACAAAAAGATACATATAACAAAAGGGTTAAAGGCTAATAAAAGATGGATTTCAATCAATATATTACAAACGATAAAAATAGAAGGTGGGACCGTGAGACCGGTATTTGTCCAAAAAATCATCTATCCCCAAATTTAATGTCCCCTTATATATTGTCGAAATACAAATCATTCTTTATTTATTTAATTTATTATTCTTTTTTTCTACGGTATTGGTACGGGATATGGAGTTTGGAGACAAGTGATTTTTATTTTATATTTTAAAAAATCACCTGCTTCCAAACTCAATATATCCTTAGTTATTTAATATACATTTTTAATTTATTTTTTCATTATCCCTTTTAATTGTTGGTGGACATGGAGGAGATAAATAATTTAGAGACAAATGATTTTTTAGAGTGCTCGACCACATGAGTCATTTCTTCTATAATAACACGTGGTTAGATTCTATTGGTCGAGCACTCTAGACTTTGATTTTAAAGTCAACCATGCTTGCGATCATTTTCATGCATTTCTATGGCGACTCGTTCTCTAATTCCTCTTTCGACATTCGTTTCTTCGCCTTCGTTGCCTGTAAAAACAATTATTAGAGTTTCACAGCAGCTAGACTTTGACACTGTCTTTTCACTACATGCCTTGACCTCTTTTGGAGAGTAATCTAATAGAATTCCACATATTCTAACAAGAACAACAGTGTTCTAAACTGCCATGAAGAGTTAAAACATAAACAAACGAATACGACTCGAACCTGTTTTCGCCAATCGGTGAGTCCAGTTATCAGCGACAGGCTCGTCGACTGTATGATTGATCCTATCACGATCCCGATCCAAAGTCCCTTGGCTTTCAAATGTAAAGGGAACCCCAATCCGACGGCTGCTGGGATCCCAAACAGATAAAATGCTCCGAGATTCACATAAGCTCCTATATGTTGCCACCCACTTCCCCGTGCGATCCCTAAAACATTTGTGAAACTTTTAGCCAAGATTTGGTAGCTTCAGCAGTATCCAGGTTATTGGTAAATCCTAGCCGATCTAGGGTTCAAAACTCGCCAAATGTGAAGAGTATGTGTAAGTATTTGTTGTATATAAATATTATATATTTAAAAAAGAAGTGATGATTGATCACTGACCAGAAATAACTGCTTGTAGGCTATCGGTGATGATTGAGATGGATATAAACGGAGCCATTGATGCAACATAGCTCACAACGGGTTTGTCGTTGCTATAAGCTTTTCCAATAAAATGGCGGCAACTGAAAACCGTCGTGCTTACTATTATGGCTTCGGTTATGATTACAAACATCACAACGCGAACGGCTAGTCGTGCTGCTTGTGGGTTCCCAGCCCCTAACTCGTTTGAAACCCGAGTGCTGTGTAAGTGGATATCATAATATGATTTGGTTAATAATAACTACAACAAAATTGGTCTAAAGGTGCTACGACAAACTGTTAGGCGGCCTAACAAATTCTATCGACGAAACTCAACTAGGAAACGGAAATAAATCGTTTGTTTAACCTTTTTATACGAAATGACACGTTTCAAAATGTCATATATAAAGGCGTAATTTACTTTATGTGTCCTATTAGGATGCCCATCTTCACAGATATAACTTGTTAGGTCGCATAATTCCGTTATGACAACTTATCATAACGTTTTTAGATAAGACGTCGGTTTGGTCCATTCAGTACTTTATTAGGATGCATTTTGCGTTTTAAAAAGCGTATTTTGTTGTAATGAATGGAATGAAAATGGTGCGTAGTGCTGGAAAAATACGTACCTTGCAGCCACCCCGAATCCATATGGTATGGTGAAGTGTAAAGTTGAGATCGTTAGGCTGATCGAAACAAATATAGGAAAAGAAACGTTGATATCATGTGTTTACGGTTAAACAGAAGTTAATTAGTGAGGAAAAACCTAATTAACGAAAGTATACCATATCGAGAGAACCGATGTTTCGAGCTTCGGATTTGGTAACAAACCGGAGATCAAGACAAGCACTTCGAGCGACCACCATTTGAGACTGAAAAACATATGCATTGCCATCAGAAACCGGAGATCAAGACAAGCACTTTTTTTAACATCCTTAACAAGTTTTTTAGGACATTAGTTCTTTTATGACATTATTGGAAAAACGTTTTATAAAAACAGGTGTCTTATAAAAACAAGTGTCTTATGAAAAGTTGTGCGGTATTTGAGTTACTGATAGAGCCAGCTTCCCAAGAAGTCAAAGTGACATTAAAAATGTAACAAGACACTTTATACTTAAAATTGTCCTAAAAAACTTGTTAGGATGTCCAAAAAAGTCCTATAAAATTAAATCATATAAGATAGTCTTTAGAACATTTAAACATATTTGGTATCGTTGATTTTTTTAAGTATATAGTAGTTATATATGACAAACACAAAAAATAATCTGATACACCCTCACATTTGGTGAGGTTTGAAAAACACTACAACAAAATTGGTTTTATAATACGTTAAATACGTCTAAATGCCTTAATAAGTTGTTCAACGAGAACTTAAATTGGATTCATGAATTTACCAAATCATTACGGCTGATGGGATCCCAAACCGGAAGAATTCCTTGATACCAATAATCGCGTCCATGGAGAACGTCACACGGGTATTCTCACACGATCGTGAGAATTTTATATAAAACACGATCAACATCAAATAAAGCCAAGTCGAAACACTAAACGCGATGGCCGCACCAACGCTTCCCATCTTAAACTTGAACACGAAAGCCCAACAAAGAGGGACATTGATACATAAAGCGAGCGCAGAGCTCACAAGCAACGGTTTAGTCAAGCTCTGGGTTTGAAGCGATCTCACGAGCGGCTTAAGAATTGCACCCGCAAACAAGGCCGGAATGAGGTAAATCGAGAATTTGCGGGCGTGGATCGAGATCAAAGGATCTTGACCAATCAGAATTAGGAATTTGTCGAGAAAGATCCAAGAGATCGAAACTGGGATGCATACTAATAGTAATGAGATGATGGCACTGCAAGTGTAGACACCAATTTTGTTGTATTGTTTGGCTCCGAAAGCTTGGCCACAAAGGGTTTCTAGGCCTCCCACCAGTCCTGACTAATGAAAAAAAACATAAATTTTGATTCATATAATTAGATTTGATGGTTATAATATCATAATTTATATAAAAAGATTACAACATAATATAGAATTCTATTAGGTTATATTCGTGTATATATATAATAGTGGAGGGAGGTTCAGGGGAAAACCTTAAAAAAACGGAAAACTGAAGAATACCATGGTGGCCCTTCGTCTGGACGGTATGCACTTGTGCATGCATGTAAATTATGTTTTTTTATGCACTTTAGTATATGCACGTGTACATGTTACAAATTACTTGTATTTTCCGTTTTTTTGAGGTTTTCCCCTAAACCTGACCTTATAAGAGTGGATGTAAGATAAAACAGTTATGATGGTATGATTATTTTGAAAGAATACTTACAAGAAGGCTGAAACCAGTGACATTAGTGAGAGAGGTGGCAATGGCAACGCTAGACAGTGCGATTTCATCAATATGTCCCACCATTACCACCGCTACCAGTTGCATCAGATACTGTAACACCGCCACCACCACCATCGGTGCTGCGATTACACTCATCTTCTTCACCTCACCACCGTAATCTGCCCATCTTTCCCCTTCTCCGCTCCTCTCCGACGACTCTTCCATCTCTCCCTAGATCTCTCTCTCTCTCTTGAATAGAATACTGGACCTATATATAAAGGAAAGAAAGAAAGAAGAGACAAAACAGAGGAAACAGTGGAGGTGGATTAAATTTGATTTGAAGAGTAATAAGGTGTTTGTATATATATATATATATATATATATATAGAGGAGGGTTCATGTGAGGAGCGCATCAAAACGTGAGAACGTGAGGAGCACCGTCCATGTACAAAATCACATGTGATTCACAACACAGGACTAAAAATCATATGCGATTAACATTTTGGACACGCGCGGTTTGTTACGCGGTTTGCAAAAGCGCGCGGCTTGTCCCGCGGTTTGTGTTGTGAATCACATGTGATTTTGTACATGGACGGTGCTCCTCACGTTCTCACGTTTTGATGCGCTCCTCATTTGAACCCGGCCCTATATATATATATATATATAGAGAGAGAGAGAGAGAGAGGTGGTATCGGGTACAAACCAAATAGATTGTACAAACTGTACAAACTCATCTCCATCAATCACGTAACTTCTTTTTTTATATCCATAAGGGTATTTTAGGGCTTTTAGCATATTTTTTCATCTCCACCAATCACGTAACTTCTTTTTTTATATCCATAAGGGTATTTTAGGGCTCCACCGGAAAATATAGATTCATGAAGCCAAATTATATATTCATGAAGCCAAATTATCAGATTATCAGATTCATAAAGCTAGATTGAGTTTGTAGGGGTTTGTACAATCCATTTGGTTTGTATTTGATACCCAGCCTATATATATATATATATATATATATATATATATATATATATGTTTTTGTTCAATCCAAATAAATAATATATTTTGTTTTTTATTTCACTTTACCAGATTTTCTATACTATTTTTTAAAATCAAGAAAAAAAATTTCAAGTTTCTATAATTTAATGTGAGAAGAGAGAAATTACTTTTTTTTATTCTTATACATCAATAAAATTGGATATTATTGTTATTGTATATAATTTAGTTTAAAAAATAAATTGGGATTATAATATTATACGCTATGTTAATAATATAATTAATATTGAAATTTATAATTGAATTTTAATATTTATTTTTTATGAATTTAACTTTTAATTATTTATTTTAAAGAAATTATAGAGAATATATCTATTGAAGGTCTCATACATATTTTGTCTTTGTTTGTGATAAAAAAAGGTTTCAAGAACCACATTGTTGTAATGAAACTTTGTTTTTCGTTTTACTGGATTTTTAAAATGCAATTACCATCTTCCTCGCACATCCCTTGTTCTTCAACTCAAAAAAAAAACAAGAACAATAAACAGATATTCAAATTTTGGTGATACAAAATCATAAATCAAGAACATTTTAAATATTACTGCAAATGTTTCCTAAATTTGTGATACAGAATTATAAATCAAGAACATGAAAATCCCACAAACCTTATTGATAGTGGACTGTTGTGATGACCTATTCTGAATATGGGAATTATGTCTACTCTCCATCTCTTACTTCTTTGAGGCTCATTACAAGACACTACAGTCGTCGTTGAAATAAACAGTTTGTGGTACAAATCATGGTGTTCGTGATTCAAAAGAAAGTGCTGTTGAACTCATAAGAATTCCCAATAGGATTACAGAAAAGACCGTTATGGTCAAAAACGGAATCCACATAATAATGAACGCTGTAATTTTAAATCATACAGGGACGGCCGGTTTTTTCATAATTTACTTAAAAACAAATAAGCTTTTTTTTCATAATTTACTTAAAAACAAATAAGATGGGATATTCCACCACATTCCTTCAAGGCCTTAACTAGTACGTCACAACCGTTGTGATTAATATTAAATATAATTTGAAATATTGAGCTATGAGAGCATGCAGTACAATGTCTCGTTTCATGCCAGACCATGGGGACAAACATCAGACTCATTTCATGCAACTTAAAGTGGGGTCACAACACACAAATTTCTTAAAAGAATTCTAACTTGTTTTATTTTATATTAGAGTAAACTTCACTTTTGGTCCCTGTGGTTTAGTGTTTATAACACATTTGGTCCCTACAATTTAAAAATTACACTTTAGCCACTACAGTTTGCTATTTGGTCCAGATTTGGTCCCCTCAGTTAACTGAGATTTATAATGAAGTTAACGAAGAGGGACTAAATCTGGACCAAATAGCAAACTGTAGTGGCTAAAGTGTAATTTTTAAATTGTAGGGGCCAAATGTGTTATAAACACTAAACCCAAGGGACCAAAAATGAAGTTTACTCTTTATATTATTTTATTTTGAGTAAATTACATGAATGGTCCCTGTGGTATGGTCATATTTTGGATATTGTCCCTAATTCGCATTAATTACACCGGGCGTCCATGTGGTACGACTAACCGCACGCACAGGGTCCCTCCCTCTAACGGAATCTGTTAACCCAGTTAACTCGAGGGGTATTTTTGTCTTTTTACCCTCTCTTTTGTCCTTTTCCTAATAAGAAAATAATAATAATAATAATAATAAAGATAATGGACCCCACCCCCACTACAACCCTCAACCCCCCCCCCCCTCTCTTCTTTTTCCTCGTACTGTACCGTCGAGACCCTCCTCACCTTCATAACTTGAATGAAATCGATAGCACTTATTTGTGAAGCCTCATTTTTGGACCTAACAAGCTTGATAGACAAGGGTATCGTGCCTTCTTCGACCACAAATCTCTTTATTTCATCAACAGCAATTAGATTTCGCAAAACCCCATAAGCCAAACCAACCAATTCACCACCAGAAATACCATCATCACAACACTCCCACAAATATTTAACAATACAGACGCCCCACCATGAGCTGAAATAGACCAGGCGTTATCATAATTGGCTGTGACTTTCATCAAACACCTGGTGGACAGTTCTTTACCCAAATCACTACCAGTCTCTAAAACCCTAATCAATGGCCCAACAACACCAATTCCAACCAAAATACTCTTATATGAATCAAACCCACATATTACAGCAACAGATTTTCACGCCTCTTCTTGAATCCCAAAATCTTTTGAATTCAAATTTTTCAACAAAACGTGAACAAACCCATCAATTTCCATTGCAATCTTTACATACCTCTCATCTTCTTGAATCACTTCAATGAAGCTAACACGAGCTTGTTTCTTCATCTCAACACGACCAATTTTGAATCTGCATAACAAATCTTTAACATAAAATTTGATGTCATCTCGAGATGCTGCAGGTTCAGGTAGAGGTGGCCAAACTGACCCGACCCGACCCGACGGGCTGACCCGAACCGAAACCGGCCAAGAACCGGTTCTGGCCCGACCCGGTCAAGAACCGGTTTCAAGCTCGAGAGCCGGGACCGGTTCGCGTATATAGGAATTTCCTCGGCCCGACCCGGGACCGGTTCGTGACCCGGTTCGTGGCCCGACCCGGCCCGAACCGATTTTTTTCAAAAAAATAGAGTCGTTATATAGCCGTTTGGAACCCCTTGTGACCGTTTTTTGCCTCAAAAAACACCCTCCAAACCCCATATAAATACTAGGGGTGTTATGGAGGTCATCACCACCTTACATTGCTTACAAAACGCAAAAAACGCTTACAATTCTCATTTCTCGGCTCTCGTTATATTCGTTTCTCGCAAAAAACGCATACAATTCTCATTTCTCATTACTTATCCAATGATTCCAATCCATTTTTTCTTTGTTAAAGTTTAGTAATTAATTATTATACAAAGAAAGCAGTTAAAAAACAAAAAAATCCCCGGCCCTACTCCGACCCGGTTCTTGGCCCGGCCCGGCCCGGTTTTCCCGAAACCGGTTCTACATACAAGTAAACGGGTCAGGGGATTTCGGTTTAAACCCGGCCCGACCCGACCCGGTTCCCACCTGACCCAATTCGCACGGTTACTGTGCAGAACCGGGTTGTCCCCCGACCCGACCCGACCCGAACCCGACTTTTGGCCACCTCTAGGTCCAGGTCTTGAAACTACAATTGCGTAATTACCATTTGACAAAAACCCATCTGAATTAACAAATTTAGACAAAGCCTTCACGCTATTGTCGAATTTCACAACGATTATGTCAAGATCACTCTGCATTAATAGCTTCCCGCTGTAGGAATGTTCGATACATTTATGAGCCAAAGTGTTGGAATAATCTGTTGTTTCTTGAATGGAGTGAATGATGGCGGAGAGAGTTGGGTTGTTGTCGGTGGAAGGTTGAATTGAGGCGAGGATTTTATTCAACCCTAAATCAAGAAACATACATACAGGGAATGACCTACCATTACCAAGTGGGATTATTTTGACTTCCAACACAACTACCCATCTATAAATTGTATAATGTATTTGTGTGGTATTTTCCTTGGTTGCAGGTCTTGAGGAAGGTGAGGGAGGCCGTGAGATGGCTCTGGGTGGTGGTCGACGGTTTCAAGGAAGAATGAGAAAGTATGAGGGGGGTGTAGTGGGGGTAGGGGTGGGAGGTGGTGTTTTTATTATTTATTGATTTTTTTGTTTTTTCTTATTAGGAAAAGGACAAAAGAGAGGGTAAAAAGACAAAAATACCCCTTAAGTTAACTGGGTTAACAGATTTCGTTAGAGGGAGGGACCCTCTACGTGCGATTAGTCATACCACAGGGACGCCCAATGTAATTAATGCGAATTAGGAACTATATCCAAAATATGATCATACCACAAGGACCATTCATGTAATTTACTCTTTTATTTTTGTATTCAAAAGATTGTGACTTACATATATCATAAAGCATAAACTTCAAACTTGTACATGTAAAAAATATTAGTGGTCTCTTTAAATTAAATATAAATGATTTGAATTCATATTTAGGGAACAAAAAGTTATGCTCATCTATAAAACTATAAATTATTTCAGGAGAATGCATTTTGTGAGAGGAAAATTTTAAAGACACTTAGGTAGCGTTTGGTACGCAGACAGGATTGGACGAGATTGGACATGACTGGACTGGACTGGACAAGACAAGAGGGCAGGACATGACTGGACATGATAGAAAGGGACAAAACAAGTGTTTGTCTTGTATTTGGTACGACTAGGATTAGATAGGACAGGATTAGACAATTTTCCCCTAAAACTTGTTTGATGATTTTATGTATCATATAATAGTTATAAATGACACAAATAAAGTATATATTTAAATAAATTAATTTAAAAGAATTTTTAGTTTTCTACACAAATTTCAAACACATAAATACATATATAAATGAAAGGTGGAGGTGGCGACGGTGGTTGGCAGTGATCGTTGGTGGTGGTGGCGGCAATGGGTGGTGGTGATCGGTGGAGGTAGTTGATGATGGCAGTGGTGGATGCGGTAAACAATGGTAAAGGAGGTTGTAGTAGTGGAGGAAGAGGTGCAGGTGGCTGGCGGTGGCTGGTGGGGATCGTCGGTGCAGGTGGCTGGCGGTGGCTGGTGGGGATCGTCGGTGCTGGTGGTGCAATGGGTGGCGGTGATCGGTGGAGGTGGCAATGGTGGTGGAGGAAGTTGTTGTAGTGGAAGAAGAGGTAGAAGTGGTCAACCATGGTCGGTGGTGGCTACCGGTGGTCACCGATGGTGGTGGCGGCCATAGGTGGTGGTGATCGTTGTTAGTGGAGGTGGAGGTGGTCAACGATGTTAATGATGGTGGTGATGGACGAATGGTAGCGGAGATCGCGGAGAAAGTTGTTATAGTGGAGGAATAAGTAGTGGGGGCCGAGGGTGGTTTGTTGTGGCTACTGATGGTCGCCGATGGTGGTGGCGGCGGTGATCGGTGGTGGTGACCCTTAAGGCTAATATCATATTAGTTATATATCAAATGAGGGTAAGTCAGTGATTTTTTTTGTTTCTGTCTCACTTTTGTCCCATTTTGTTCCACCTATTTTTGTGGAACAAGAAAATGTCTTTTTTATCCCATCTTGTTCAGTCCTTGTCCCTGTCCCATGTTGCGCCAAATGTGGGACAGTGAATTTTTGTCTTGTTCCATGTCACGCCAAACGCAGGACAGTGAGTTTTGTCCCGTCCTGTCCTGTCCTGTCCTGTCCTGTCTCATGTACCAAACGCAGCCTTAATGTGAAATGATAGAAAATAATATGATAATCATATAAGTAATTTATAAGTCTAAGGGGGCGTTTGGTTCATTTTAAGGAATGAGAAATGAAAATGAAAATGAGAATACAAGAGAATGGGAATAGGAATAAGCATTTCATTGATGTTGTTTGGTTAAACCAATATAATTAATAAAAAAATATTTTATATAAACTTTTTAATACAAATATGTGACGTCCGACGTGAAAATAAAAAATATTTTTCATTCAACGTCGAGAAATGAAAGGACATATGAGAAAAAATGATTAAGTGGGAATAAAATTTTCATTCCCCCCAATTTGGTCACGAATGAAAATTAATGGGTTTGGATAATGATTCCATTATATTATACCAAACCAAACGACAGTTTTCATTATCATTCTCATTCCTTACCCCTCATCCATCATGTATATGAGTAAATTACAAGTTTAATCCTTGTGATTATATAGAATTATGGATTGAGTCTCTAAAGTTTAAACGAAATAATTTTCACCATTATGGTTTTATGTTTCACTGTTGTAATGGATTAGGTTCCTTAGACTATCAGCATCCATCCCTCACTAACCCACACTTTTTCACTGCCACATCAGCGCCACATTATTTTTCCCTTCTAACCCATTCTAACCCACAAACCCTCACATCCATCTCACACCACCATCCCATCTTTTATTTATTTTTATTTTTATTTTTGTTACAAGTATATTAATTTAAATAATTTAAATTTTATAAATAATTTATAATTTAATATAAGATAAAATATTTCATAAATTGAAACTACAATTTTAACCTTACATAACCAAATTAAAAACATAAAAAATACATAATTTCAAATTAAAAAAACTACAAATTTCACCAACCATATAGTTGTCGAAGCAACTCTTTGTGGGCTAAAACCGCATTTAACTCGCTACCCGTGAGATGATCATGTGGTTTGATGTAAAACTTGAGATCTTTCCGCATTTCTCTTTGTTTCAAAGCTTCCGCTTTTGTCTTTGCCGCCTCGGCTTTGTCCCTCGCGGTTTTCAACCTTTCCTCCTCCACGGTTAGTATTTTGTTATTTGCAACGTTGAACTTCTCGACATACTCCATAAGATCCTTCAACACCTCGTCCTTTTCCGCCGTCTTTGTGGAGAATGACGCGGCACGTTTACCTTTATCTCTCCTCGTCGGTCGTGTCGGTTCTTGTACGAGGACATCTGGTACGTGCGAAATGTGTGTTTAAATCGCAGTGGGTGGCAAACTGTCCACAGTGGGAAGTGCAAGTGTACACTGTCCACTATGATCGTCACAGCAAGTAATAGTTGGTAAAATACCAGAATCGAATCCACAGAGACTGGACAATCAAGACAATACGGTTCTCATGAGCTCCTTTTACAAGTTTCAACTAGAGAGGAAAATAAAACTTTGGTTTGGTTTGGTTTGGTAAAATAGCTACTTGAAACGATTTACTAAATGTTAAAAAGGAGGAATGTAGGTTGGATTTTCCCTAAATTTTATCTCAAATACTCGGTCCTTAGAGTGATCCTCGTATTCGTGGTGGACATTTTCGCTAGAAAAGCCCGGTTACAAAATACTCACACCGTTAGATAAAAATCCCATACTCTTATTACTTGTTGTTTTGTCAATGGTAATCTCTAAATGGACCTTTTTAGGCCTCGATGGAATGTGTAGAGACAAATACTCTAAGTGTTTTTAATACACAAATTAGCTTGCCTACTACTCCAGTGGGCACAGATTAGCTCACTATGCCGACCTCACTTTCGTAAGTGTCATAAGAATTCTTTCGAATCCCCTAGCATCATTCAAGCTCGTGTCAATGCGTTCTACTTATTTCTAAGTTAAGAACTAGACTTTAGATCCTTGCAAGTGATCGGCTTGTTCGCATCCTTGGGTAAATATCGAGAATGAATGACCAAAACAACAAATATTCTAAGTATAAAGATTACTCAAGTATTTTTAATAAAATCCAGGTACTTCTCTTTCCTACATCCCAAAGGATGTTTAGCCTAGCATTTCCGAAGTAAAGAAAACAAAAGATGAAGATTTGCACATAATAAAACTGAAAGTGACTTGAATTAACTGCTCACAGTGGGGAACGAGAAGTCGTCCCTGCACTGTGTATTTCGAACTACAATGGAAAATAAATTACTGAAAATTAAAGCTAGTTACTGCAGTAAATAAAAGACTAAAGCTAATGTGGTAGTTGAGAGAATTTAAGACTAAAAGTATTCAAGGATGATAACCAAACATCCATTTAATGGCACCCAAGTGCTCCTTTATATACTAGGAGAAGGAGTTGGGTATTACACAAAAGAGGTGGGTCTTCCAATGGGTAAAGACTGCTGAGTTATGGCAGAATTCAGCTCCTTGTGCAATTCTTTTATCCAATGGTCCCTTCTCCAAGTCAATCTCCAAGTACAAAGAGGTGTACTTGATGCTATTTTCAATGAGAACTACCTTGTACTTCTCCAGCCATTTCTCTGCCATATGAACCTTCCTCCTCCAGAAAATTAGATCCCAACAAATAGTTTCTTTTTGAACAGCTCGAAGAGTGGGCACCCGGAGTGGGCACAACAGTGGTCACTGCAGGATAAAACGTGAAAAACACCCAAATTCCACCAAATAGTTCATTAAATACTATGGTTCACTCCTTTTGCTCATTTTCGAGAATTATAATAAGAATGTGGGTTTTTTAGAAGTGAAATGGCTAAAATTGACAAAATAAAGTGGAAAATAAATGGAAATAATAACTCTAAAAATAGAGTTATCACAACCTCAAACTTAAACCATTACTTGTCCCCAAGTAATAAAAAGAAAGAAATAAAATAAACAAAATGCACTAGAACTTTTAGGGACTTACATACTTCTTGACTTAAATGGGCGTTGATCTCCTTCCTTCGATACTTCCTTCGGTTCAAACTTGAAAATTTCACTTTTGTGTTTGACGAAATCTTTCTCTTGTATTCCATTAATCAATAGGGCTTTCTTGGGTTTTATGGGTTTATGGCTTTGAATATTTTCCCAAGGGTTTTTGGCATGTACTTTCAAACATGGACCGAAAATCTTGCTTGGAGATTTTTATTTCAAGAAGTGGGTGTTTTGGATTTTTCATGGGTATGTACGCACACTTTCAGGCTTTATTTTGGGTATGGCTATTTTTGTGAAAGTGGGTATTCCGATGGTCCAGAATAGGCACACCATCTTTTTCTGGGAGTGAACACTTTGATGGTCCAGAAAGGCACACCATAAAGTTTGTTAGTGACACTCCGCTTTTCTTCTGTTTTTGTATATATATTTTTTTGGGAGGGGGGTATGGCTTACCCACCTCAAACTTAGACTTCACAGTGTCCCCACTGTGGGAAGACTGGAGGTCACTCTGGAAGTTCCCACCTCAAACTTAAAATCTTACAGTGTCCCCACTGTGACATTGAATTAACGAACAAAGGTGGTGGTTTGGGGTACCAAAAGGATCGTGTTTTGGATGCGAAAAACGGCCTATATCATTTCACGGTATCAAGTTGAGATTCGTACTTACAAAAGGGACCTTTTTAAGTCGGAAGCCGAAAGTTGTACCTTGAAATGGAAACGAGATCAAACAAGCATTCAAACAACAATTACGTTAGTACCCAAAAGTACCTACCCAGAAGTAGGATTTCCATGCATTCAATACCCAAAAACAGCAAATATTGTCAAACGCCTAGCCATAGGCAGAAATTAAAACAAAACAGCAAAATAAAATTGTTTTAGGGAGCAAACGAGCGAAACCATTGTTTTAACAAACCATTAGTGGGTCGGGGTTGCTTGCGGTGAACTGTCGCCAGTCCTCCTCGAAACCATCTTCTTTTCGACCCTAATCCTTTCCTCTTCCTCTTCCTCTCTTGCCAACCGTTCGGCTTTCTCTCGTTGTTTCCTCTCCTCCTCTTCCTTTGCCAGCCTTTCTTCCTCTTCCTTCCTCTTTCTCTCAACCTTTTCTTTCTTCTTTTTAAGTGCAAGGATTTTTTTTGTAGGGTTGGGTTGGTGTGGTTCGAGAGAGAAAAATGGAGAAGAAGAGTATGTGTGTTTTTGAATATTTGGAGTAAAGGTGGTTTTTGGAATTTAGAATGGAAAGGGTTTATCTTTTGGGTAATAAAATGGAGGGAAACGGTCCTTTTTGGAGAGAGAGAGAGTGATAATGATAGCTTTTCTTGAAAAATGGAGAAATGGGTGTAAGATGGCAGCAAAAGTTGACTGATTTGTAAGAAAAAGTTGATGTGTGTCAGCCTTGGGCCCCTCAAAAACCGTCATATCCTTCTTCAGATTTGGAGTGGGGAACGCAGGGACATGCATCTCCCCACTGCGAAGCTTTTTCTTGATTTTTCCTCCAAAAAGCGGCAATTTCTCCTACACACATTAAAACAAACTACCATACAGAATTAAAAAGACCAAAAATAATAAAAAGACAACAAATAACTGAAATAAAATATTTACAAACGGTTGTGACATTGCTTAACCAGAGCGGGATGGAGAGTGGGCACTGTCGCTCAGAAAGTGCTTCACCCTTTGTCCATTGACTTTAAAGATTTTTCCGAATTGAGGAGCCATTAAGTCCAGAGTTCCAAAAGGACTTACCTTGACCACAGTGTAAGGATCTTTCCATCGAGATTTTAATTTTTCCGGAAACATCCTTAACCTTGAATTAAAAAGTAGCACTTTTTGTCCCTCCACAAAATTTCCATGAGTGATTTTTTGGTCAGGCCACCTCTTGATCTTCTCCTTGTTGGTTTTTTCATTTATGTAGGAGTGGTGACAGAGTTCTTCTAACTCATTGAGGTAGGCATACTTTAAGTGGGAAGGCAATGACTTCAAATTCAAGTCAGGGGGATGTTTATATGGTAGTTTGACATGTCTCTCCTTGAAATCTAGCAGCTCAAAAGCTGCCAAAATTTCGTTACACTCATCCTCAAAAGTGTCATCATTTTTAGAGTCGGAGTGCTCACTCTTACTCCCCACTGTGGGCACTGTGCTTCTCACTGTGGGCACTGTGTCAAAACTGTGGGATCCATAAATCGAACTCAAAGCAAAACAGTCTTCGGTGTCTATATACTTAAGGGCCTTGAAGACATTGAATGTTACCTCTTGGTCATTAACTCGCATCGTGAGTTCCCCTTTGTGCACATCAATCAAAGTACATCCGGTTGCAAGAAACGAACGCCCTAAGATGATTGGGATTTCTTTATCGGCCTCATAATCTAGAACTAGAAAATCGGCGGGGAAGATAAATTTATCCACTTGGACCAAAACGTCTTCTATTTTTCCCTTGGGATAGGCAATGGACCGGTCGGCTAGTTGTAATGTCACGGTTGTGGGTCTAGCCTCTCCAATACCTAACTTTTTAAAAATGGACAGTGGCATGAAGTTGACACTAGCTCCTAGATCACAGAGTGCTTGACCTACTTCTTGTCCTCCTATTGTGCATGGAATGGTGAAACTACCCGGGTCTTTCAACTTAGGTGGAATCTTGCTAGTAAGGAGGGCACTACATTCTTCGGTCAAAGCCACAGTTTCAAACTCACCCAACTTTCTTTTTTTGTTCAAAATATCCTTTAAAAATTTAGCATAGCTTGGCATTTTCTCGAGAGCCTCTACCAAGGGTATGTTAATGTGAAGTTGTTTAAAAATGTCTAAGAATTTTTTAAACTGAACATCGACATTTTTAGGCTTCATTCTTTGAGGGAAGGGAATGCTTCGTGGGTCAATTTGAGTTTGCTGTGGTATTGGCTTTGAAACAGTAGGTTTGGGAACAGGTCTAAAAGTGGGAAGGTCAGGGATGTCGTTCCCCACTGTGGGGATGACAGTGACTTGAGGAGTGCCCACTGTGGGAATGACAGTGACTTGAGGAGTGCCCACTGTGGGAATGACGGTGGGTATTTGTGGTGAATCATCAGACTCGAAAACAATGTCTTTCAGATCCTTTCCACTCCTAAGCGTTATGGACTTGACATGTTCTATTCCTAGTCCCTTAGGATGCTCAGTGTCGCTAGGCAATTTACCGGGTAGTCTATTCTTAACTTCGGCGGCTAATTGTCCTAGTTGAGTCTCAAAATTTCTCATGGCTGCTTGAGTTTGACTCATGAAACCTTTCAGTAATGATTCGAGCGAAGATGGTGCATCAAGTGCGTGTTGTTGTCTTTGTTGAAAATTTTGTGGGGACTGCCCAGTGTGAAAATTTTGTGGAGAGTGCCCACTGTGAAAATGACTAGGCTGGTGAAATCCAGGTGGATTTTGTGGCCTGTTTTGTCCTTGACTCACCCCAGGGGGTTGAAATCCTTGATTCAAAGTCCAGGAGAAGTTAGGGTGATTTCTCCAATTCGGATTGTAGGTTTGTGAAAATGGGCTATTTCTAGATTGAGTTCCTATCAAATTAACAGCCTCAGGGTTTCCAGGACAGTAGTCAAAGGTATGCTCTTCTCCACAAAAAGAACAACTCTCAGGGAGTTGTGGAGTGCCCACTGCTGAATTGACCTGTCCTATATTTCCATTTAAAACTAGTTTAGTTAAGGCTACTAGTTGTGCATTAATGGATTTAAGTGCATCTGAGTCAATAGAGTTGGTTTTTGGTGTGTTTGCCCTAGGGTTTGACCATTCGGTGTTGTTATTGGACACTTTCTCTAGGATTTGATACCCTTCATTGTAGGTTTTAGCTGTAAAAGCTCCACCAGCTGTGGCATCTAGGATGATCTTGGCATCATTGGAAAGACCATTGTAAAAGGTCTCCAATTGGATGCAATGTGGGATGCCGTGATGTGGGCACTTTCGTAAAAGTTCCTTAAAACGTTCCCATGCATCAGAAACTGCCTTATCCTCACCTTGCTGAAATAAAATGATATCATTTCGAAACTTGAGATTCCTCGTAGGAGGAAAGTATTTTTGTAAACACTTTTCAGCAAGATTTGCCCATGTAATTATCGAATTTGGTGGTTGTGAATTTAGCCAAGCTCTGGCTCTATCCCTCAATGTAAAAGGGAAGAGTTTCAGCCTTAAGGCCACATCAGACACATCTTGAAGTTGAAAAGAGTCCGATAATTCCAAAAAAGATCTTAAGTGCGAGTGTGGATCCTCAGACGATAATCCTCCAAATTGACCCATAGCTTGGATCATTTGAAACATCACCGGTTTGAGTTCAAAGTGTTGTGCAATAATGTTGGGCCTTAGAATCCCGGAGCTTAAATCATTAAGTCCCGGAGTAGCATAGTCCCGTATTTTTCGATCTTTGCTATCGGCAATCGTCACTGTGGTCTCCACTATTGGTGGGTTGATGGGCCTTTCACCTCCCACACCTGCCATGTTCACAGTGGGGTTCACAGGGGGTTGTCGATTTGTATTTTTTTTTTACGTCTTCTTCTAAAGGTTTTTTCTATTTCAAGATCGATTGGTACCAAAGGTTCGTGTTGTTGCCGTGGCATGCAACACGAAAAGCTTAGAAAAACGAGTTACTCGGGCTCGAACAAAAACTAATGTCTTGAGATTTAAAATCACGCCAGTCCCCGGCAACGGCGCCAAAAACTTGGTACGTGCGAAATGTGTGTTTAAATCGCAGTGGGTGGCAAACTGTCCACAGTGGGAAGTGCAAGTGTACACTGTCCACTATGATCGTCACAGCAAGTAATAGTTGGTAAAATACCAGAATCGAATCCACAGAGACTGGACAATCAAGACAATACGGTTCTCATGAGCTCCTTTTACAAGTTTCAACTAGAGAGGAAAATAAAACTTTGGTTTGGTTTGGTTTGGTAAAATAGCTACTTGAAACGATTTACTAAATGTTAAAAAGGAGGAATGTAGGTTGGATTTTCCCTAAATTTTATCTCAAATACTCGGTCCTTAGAGTGATCATCGTATTCGTGGTGGACATTTTCGCTAGAAAAGCCCGGTTACAAAATACTCACACCGTTAGATAAAAATCTCATACTCTTAGTACTTGTTGTTTTGTCAATGGTAATCTCTAAATGGACCTTTTCAGGCCTCGATGGAATGTGTAGAGACAAATACTCTAAGTGTTTTTAATACACAAATTAGCTTGCCTACTACTCCAGTGGGCAGAGATTAGCTCACTATGCCGACCTCACTTTCGTAAGTGTCATAAGAATTCTTTCGAATCCCCTAGCATCATTCAAGCTCGTGTCACTGCGTTCTACTTATTTCTAAGTTAAGAACTAGACTTTAGATCCTTGCAAGTGATCGGCTTGTTCGCATCCTTGGGTAAATATCGAGAATGAATGACCAAAACAACAAATATTCTAAGTATAAAGATTACTCAAGCATTTTTAATAAAATCCAGGTACTTCTCTTTCCTACATCCCAAAGGATGTTTAGCCTAGCATTTCCGAAGTAAAGAAAACAAAAGATGAAGATTTGCACATAATAAAACTGAAAGTGACTTGAATTAACTGTTCACAGTGGGGAACGAGAAGTCGTCCCTGCACTGTGTATTTCGAACTACAATGGAAAATAAATTACTGAAAATTAAAGCTAGTTACTGCAGTAAATAAAAGACTAAAGCTAATGTGGTAGTTGAGAGAATTTAAGACTAAAAGTATTCAAGGATGATAACCAAGCATCCATTTAATGGCACCCAAGTGCTCCTTTATATACTAGGAGAAGGAGTTGGGTATTACACAAAAGAGGTGGGTCTTCCAATGGGTAAAGACTGCTGAGTTGTGGCAGAATTCAGCTCCTTGTGCAATTCTTTTATCCAATGGTCCCTTCTCCAAGTCAATCTCCAAGTACAAAGAGGTGTACTTGATGCTATTTTCAATGAGAACTACCTTGTACTTCTCCAGCCATTTCTCTGCCATATGAACCTTCCTCCTCCAGAAAATTAGATCCCAACAAATAGTTTCTTTTTGATCAGCTCGAAGAGTGGGGACCCGGAGTGGGCACAACAGTGGTCACTACAGGATAAAACGTGAAAAACACCCAAATTCCACCAAATAGTTCATTAAATACTATGGTTCACTCCTTTTGCTCATTTTCGAGAATTATAATAAGAATGCGGGTTTTTAGAAGTGAAATGGCTAAAATTGAAAAAATAAAGTGGAAAATAAATGGAAATAATAACTCTAAAAATAGAGTTATCAACATCCTCCTCCTCATGGCTTTCTTCGTTAAGGTTGAACCGAACACGTGCGTCAGAAGACGTCGTGTTTGGGTTTGAATCCGACGTGGACTTGCTCCGTTTTGAGGGCCTCGGGTTATCGTCTATGGAATGTACGATCTTCCACTTAGGGTGGTCTTTCACAATTCTCCAAGCCGCCTCGTGGGAGAAAGGCTTTTGTTTATTATCTGTCCGATACATCGTGTGTGCCCTCTCCATGAAGTCCGCGTCACCCCATCCGGATTTATATTGGGCCCTTAGATTATTGTAGATCCCGTTAAACTTCATCATTTTTTTGTTCATGTCACCCCATTTGGAGTTTACTTGGTCTTTATTGCGATGATGTTGGCGACTTGAGTTGAAATAATCGAGTACTTTTCCCCAAAAATGTCCTACAAAAATAAATATATATATGAATACGTATATATAATAAAGATAAACACATTAATAAGTTTATATGAATACGTATATATAATAAAGATAAACACATTAATAAATTTATATGAATACGTATATATAATAAAGATAAATACATTAATAAATATATATACCCAATTTTTGTGCGTTTCCAACGATGCTATCTTCGGAGACGTAAAGCCATGCATTTGCCAAAAAAACCTCTTCTTCGGAAGTCCACGAAACCGCTTTCGTTCTATTTCCAAATTTCTTTTTCCCTTGTGTCGTGGTTCCCGCATCGAGTTGTGTTTCGGGAACCAAATCGGGTGGGGTTTCGGGAACCGTATCTTCGACCTCAACGTCCTCCGAATATGTTTCTTGTTGTAGTAATTGTTGTAATTGTCCACCTTGATTATATTGTGGAAAGCCACCTTGCATAAATGGTTGAAAGGCGCCTTGATTAAATTGTTGGAATCCACCCGAATTAAATTGTTGGAACCCAACCGCGATGGTGTTGGGTGAATACATAGGGTATTGTTGTATGCTTCCATGGTAGGTTGATGGTGGTGTTGAAAGATTGCAAATATTTTCCGTCGGGGACTGTTGCGAGCTCGTGCCTCGCGATTTGGAACCTCGTCGTGGTGTTGTGAACTCTTGTGTTTCTTTATCCATTATGAATTTTTTGAAGAAAGAAATAATATTGAGAGAGTAGAATGAAGTGGGGAAGATGGGAGAGATTGAGAGTAAATTTGTTTGTGTGAAAAAATAAGTGGGTTAAGATTAATATTTATAGGATAGAAATAATTAAAAAAAAAAAAAAATTTGAATCCCTGTGGTTTGCAACGTCTATATTTCAAAAAAGAAAAAAAAATAATTGCCAAACCCGAGCTGGTTGCCCAACCCGAGCTGGTTCCATCCAGCGCCAACCCACACGGGTGCGATGGTGTTCCATCCCATCCAGCGCCAACCCACACGGGTGCGATGGTGTTCCATCCCATCCAACGCCAACCAGCCCGAGCCCGAGGCCCCGATGCGCATAGTCTTAACCTGACTTTATTAACTTTGTGCTTGTTAAACCCCTGAAGGATTGGCATTTTAGTCATATATCCACTTCTTTGATAACTTTTTTATTGTATAAATTAGGATGTGATTGATACAAATTTTCAAAGCATTTAATAGTAATTAAAAAAACAAAAAGAAAAACATCCCCTTAACCGGCATCATCCCCCTTCTTCTCCCCATTTTACCATCTCCAGCCACTCCCCTTTGCATTTATAACCCCCCCCCCCCCCCCTCTTTATTAATTATTATACATTAATATTTATTAATTATTATATATTACCTATATACACACCAACCCACATGTATGGATATTATTTTACCAAATTTATTAAAAAGGTAAATTACATTTAAATATCAAGAACATCTAGCCAAAATCCAGATATGTAAACAATAAACTTGTGTTAATTCATTCAAAAAATAGTCATACAAGAATATCAAAAATGTAAAAATAATATATCAAAACTATAAATCTAAATCAAACCAACAAAAACCCTAAACCTAAATCTAAACCAAAATCAACAGCAACCCTAAACCTAATTCTGAACAAAAAACACTAATTCCAAAATCATCGATAAGGAGATTTAGACGAAGATGGTTTGACTTTGCTTTGGATCTGTAGCTCGATTATGCTTTGGAACGCAACAAAAAAATGACTTTTCGTTTTTTTTGAGTCCAGATCTGAAACCGTGAGTTGAGACCAGATCTAGAACGAGATTTGATTTGAATCTGTTACCAGGTCTCTTCATTCTTCATCTTTGTTGAGACCAGATCTAAAACTTGGAGCTTCATCTTCTTTTCTTAAATCTGGGGCAAACCATGAGCTGAGAGAACAAAACACTTATGGTTCCCTATAGGTGAGAGATGGAGACCCACTTGGTTAGGGACGCCGGAGATGGAGACCCACTTGTGTTTGGATGGTGTCGAAGAAGAACTAGCCATAGAACAAAACCCATTTTGAATATGAATGCAACAAATTTGGTGGAAGAAATGGAATCGAAGATATGTAATGTAATATAGAATCTAGGTTTGCAAAGGAGGATTGAAGGAGGAGAAATGGAAGGATCGTGAGGCGGCGGCGGGAGCATATTAGGAAAGGGTAGGGCTTTGTTTGGTTTTGACTTTGAAGAAGATGAATTGGATTTTTCTTTAATGTTTTTTTTTGTATTTTGAATTATTGATGAGGTGGATTTTTTAATATCCAAGTAGGGTTTTTTTAATAATGACTTTATTAATTTAATAAACTAAAAGTGTAAAAAATTTAATAATTTTTATTTTTCAAACTTAATTACGGATTTGGTCCCTAGGGTTTGTGTCATTGCGGAATTAGTCCCTCATGTAAAGACAAAAAAAGGAAGAAGGACGAAAATGCCCTTCAGTTTAACGGAGGTCTTGGACGGCAGTTAGAGGGAGGGACCAACTCGTTATAAAATGTCATACATCGAGTCCTAATCCGTAATAAATGAAGTTTAGGGACCATTTTCGTAAAAACCACCAAACCACAGGGACCAAATCCGTAATTTACTCTAAAATATATCAGATTTTCATATATTTTACTCGAAATAATAAAATTTTGATTCCAGACAATACAATATTCGTAAAACCAAAAATCTTTGGATTGGAACTCTTAGTTCTCGTTCTTTATCTCTCAAATTTATATCTTTAGAATACGCTATGTCATATAAATAAAACTTAATAAAACAAATAAATAAAGAACCTAAAAGACCTTGATTTTCATCATTCTATACTTTATTTACATGTAATAAAATACCTCAAAGGATTGTATGACGTGAGAATTTAGGATTGGAGATTTTTATCCCTTGTTTCAACGTTTTAGTTTAAGTTGTTGACCCCATTCTGAAAACAGAGAATTCATATTAATAGTAGGTTAGATTTCAACATTTAATAGATTGATAGATAAAAAAAATTATCAAATAGCGTTTGGAATGCAGAAATGACAAGACAAACATGACAAGAGGGCAGCAGTGGACATGATTGGACTAAACAAGTGAACGTCTAGTGTTTGGTACGACTAGCAACGGATAAGAGAGGACTAGACAAGTTGTCCCTTAAAGTTGTTTGATAATATTTTTACGAAGAAAATAATATGTTTGATTTGGTTTGGAAGATTGTTGAAGTAGGCACCGTGAAGGTTGTTGCAGCAACATGTGAAGGTATAGGCGGTGGTGCCTGGTGTACGACGGTGGCTGTGGAGCGTGGAGGATGTGAAGATGATGGACAACGGTGTTGGTGGCGGCAGACAATGATGGAGGTATAGGTGATGGGTGGTGGTGGTGGTGGTCGGTAAGTTGGGGTGACCGATGATTGTAGTGGCGGTGGAGATGAGCAGTGGAGGAGATTGTTGTAGTGGAAGAGAAGGTGGAGTTGGTCGATGGTGGCCACTGATGGCCGCTGGCGGCAACGATAAGCAAGAAAAAGCCATTTTTTTCCCAATCATTGTCCTTTTCCCATGTCATGCCGAACATGGGATAGTATTCCGACCCATATACCAAACGCACCCTCGGTCATCAAAATTACATCAATAGGAATACCGTTGGTCTTATAGTCGAACTCTTTTGATGGAAACTTTAACTATAAGAATTATGAGCGTACATGGGTTGCATCAAACCACTTCGGTTTAAAGAATCGTAATCCCTCAATCCTTTATTAACTAATTATATTATGGGTTAATTTGGGTTGGTCGGACTAAACATATGCTAAAAATATATGACTAAACTAAACGAATGAAGCTTAGAAAAATCATTTTGAGGTCAAATAATAACAAAAAAAAATAATGTTAAAAAGGTCTATCTTCCCATCACTTTCCAGTTTGATCAACCATTCAAGGATTCCAGTTTCTCCATACAAACCCCAAAAGATATCTTGCCCTGAAGTGAATTGAACCCCCACAGTTTACTACCAAACCAACAAACCCAAAAAACTAAGGTTCCATTTTTAACAAAACAACACCTACCCGAGGCATTAAGAATTAGGGTTCCGCCTTATCTCAAGGATTGCCGCCAGGTGAATTAGGTGGTTGTTGTTCACTTGTTTCGGCCTCTGGTGGAGCGGCGGCTTGCTCTCCACTTTCATTGTTTTCAGGGTGAAAGTTGATGGGGAACCTTGTTACCCTCGGCTTATCTGTTAATATGTTTCTTTGAACCTTATCGACCATCACCTTTTGTGGAGGTTCCTCTCTTAGCTTCTCATCGTCATAATCATTGTTCACATAATAACCCACACGCACAAATTCCTGACCCACGTAAGAACAGGTTAGCAAAAGTACAGTCACTCCGATTATATCTTCTTCACGAATCTTTGATGGGTCTGGTGGGTCCGCCTAACAATGTCATACCAAGGTCTTAATGTGGTTTCTCAATCATACATTTATTCAGTAAATTCGCTAAAATGGGTTTAAGGTTCACCTGAAAAACGAAACGGTAGTTTCCAACGTTGACGGGACCAACAAGCACGCTTTCTAACAGTTGGTCGTAAGTTTCATCCTCTGCAGATCCAACGTAGATGAGTTTCCATTCCAGATCTGCAAATAAAAAGTTTCCATCAGTTCATATTGCTTGGTGGCAATTACAACGAAGCAGGGGAACTATTTTGATTCTATTTGTTAGTTCTATTCTACTTCTAATGTTTTTCAGATCTGCTCCATTTTATATGCATCTTTTGATTTAGACATGCACTAGTTGGTCTTGGATTCACCAAACCTGTCTATGCCATGAAGGGCATGGATGTGGAAATAAGCAAACATTGATTATGAAAAAAGTTACAAGATAAGAGAGTCAATCTACATGAGAAATATTCAAATTATGCTTATATTTAACACCAGATGATGAAACATACTAAAGCCCCTCCAGCTTGTGCTGGTTTGAAGGCTCCCATAATGAGCTTCCATATGAAAATATAAAGGAGGACTTCCAATCCTATGGTTGAAATAAGATCCATTTTCAGGTAGCTCAAGGTAACAAATGCTAAAAATTCCATATCTCAAGGTTTAAGAATTCATAAGTAAACATGATGTTCAATTCAAAACTGCGCACACGGTGAACAATAGTACCCTGCCATCTCAAAAAAGAACCCATAGACACTGTTTCTTGATACAAGTGTACAATACCATAAGCATAATGTTGGTGTAAAAAAAAGATTCCCAGAGGAACTGGTTGCTTATTTGCTTTAACAATTTCAATGCCAAATCTTTAACCTAAAAAGCAAGCCCAATTCACTAGTCTATATTTCCACATTACTTGATAAACAAAAGATGCCCCAAAGCTAAGTCCCGACGCTTTACTTGATAAACATGTGCCTTCAAATCAATAATCAATTCTTCACAAATGCGTCCCCAATTTAACCTACTTTTCTCATATAATTCGGTATAAGCTGCAAACTAAAGAAAAATCCTACCAATTATTTCTTCCTAACATATTCGGACAAATCGTTTTGATCATATGCGACTCAACAAGCCCTAGATATCATTATAAACAATTTGATTACGTCATGAACCCTAACTGAAACAACAAAACAAGAACCTAATTCAATAAAATGAGCATGCCGATAATTGAAACTGAAGGAGTTGATAAATATTACCGTCTTTGAGAGGCGAAACGCACTCGTACGATATCTCAAACTGGAAAGGCGTGAGGAACGACGCCGGATTGTCCAACACCGTCACGTTGGTAATGTTGACTGCGCTCATTGTGATAACTAAAGAAACAAGAGAAAGTAAGCGAGCGAGAGAGAGAGAGAGTTAACCAGATATGGTTCGATCGGAAACCCTAACTCTCGAATCCTTCATCGGAGTTTAGAAAACCCTAGGTCGCGAGAGATATCGGAGACGATGATGGAGTGAAATGGGGAACTTGAGAACAATCTGCCGGTCGGAAAAGAATGGGGTAATATTTTCGTGTTGTGCGATTTATTTATAGTGTTGACCGGCTATTGACCTTATTTACCGGGAGGAGCCGGTGGAGCGGGTCAACCTTTTTGGTGTTTTTGAGTCTCTCGATGGCGGGAAGGAAGTCACGTGACACGCACGTTGTGAAGAATAGTATAATAATTAGAATTCAAATGATATTTTGAATAAATCGTAGTTATTTCATGTTTCTTTTAATTAAACTATTGTTCTTACATATAAAAGAATGTTAAGTTCCAAAAGAATGAATTATATTGGATTTTTCTAAACTATGATATGATGCATCTTATTGGTGTTGATTTGGATTAATATTTTTTTTTCCTGGACTATAATTATTGAGCTTTTTGGGGATATTGGGTTATAGTACATAGAAAGTACTTTTACCAAATCAATGTGTTACCAAATTTGTATTGATAAACACTAGTTTAGTTGGTTAACAACAAACTAACAAACATACAAAATAAATTGATACACTCATGCATGAACGGAGAGACCTATAGTAAAATGAAAATTAATCGAAATCAACCCCATTCTTCTCTTCACATTGGCCCTTCTAGTCTTCTAGAAGCCATATAAACTTAGTATGGGTTCAAGAGGAAGGATCATGCGAGAAGTTAATTAAACATTATGCGAGAATGTGAGAAGCGTGATATCATATATGATTACACGGCATATGGGTGTGTTTAATCATATGATTAAAAGTCTATGTAATATGTGTTTAATCATGTGTGATTAAGCTTGTGTATCATATATGATATCACACTTCTCGCCTTTTTCGCATAAGGTTTAGCTTCTCGTTTAAGCTTGCCCCACAGGTTCAATTAGCACATAGAAAGGTTCGTTTAGCCTCGTCCGACTTCTTTTCTTGAACCTATGAATACCGAAAACCGTAGGTACCCTTGTTTCTGTCTACATACATACAAGAAAATGTTTTCCATTCTTGATGGAAAAACCATTACAAAAACTTGCATTTTCTTTACCTAGTTTTAATCGATGAAGCTTTGTGACATTCTACCTCTTTATTAACACTTCTCACCTTTGTTTTTTCCCACCTCTAAGATATATATATATATATATATATATATATATATATATATATATATATATATATATATATTCGAATCAAAATCAATCTTGATATCATATATATAACAACGTGAGTACCATACATATGTATTTACGTTAGAACAAAACCGAACGAAGGGATGGACACAGTGCAAACTCCCACTAACAATGGGTGCGGTTTATTGATTCGGGTATGTACTATTGTTTTTGTAACTTGAGCTTACGTTATTCGGTTTTATGATATCTAACTGTTCTAATAAACTGTTTAATAACCAAACAATTGTATGTTCTATATAAAGATGTCACGTTAGAATGTTAGGAGGTATTTGAGCATTTTAACAAGTTTTTTAAAACATTTTGAAATATTCGTTTTTTATATGACATTTTTTGAAAAGTGTTGAATGAATACATTTTTATAGCACAATTGTTTTTATAAGACATTTTTTCAAATACTATTGTTAGGACGACTGACAACGTCATGTCAACTTATTGGAACTTATTTACATATGATGCACAATTGTTTGATCCTATAGAGCAGTCTATTAAGACATTTATACATATTTGAAGTTCTATAAAGCCGATTTCATTGTAGTGCTTTTGATATAAAAACAATTTCGTCAACCAAAAATCGTTACCTTTGCAGTGGGGAGGTTCGCAGACGTCTATGTCGTTGATCAGTGAAGCAATCGAGGATAAACTAGACGTGAATCGCTTTCTCGCTTCTTCAAACTCGATTAACATTGCAGACCTCGGGTATTCATTGGCATTTGTAGCCGTTAAGAACATTGTCGAGTCTGTGAAACGTAAAACTCCCGACGGCAAACGAGATGAGATTCAGTTTCAAGTGTTCTTCAATGACCACGTGTTTAACCGATTTGACACGCTTTTTCAGTCTCTACCGTCCAACCGACAGTATTTTGCCGCCGGCGTGCCTGGTTCCATCCATGGCCGCTTGTTTCCGAAGGGCGCACTCCATTTTGTGAACTCGTCATATGCTCTCTATTGGCTATCAAAGATTCCGGATGAGTTGGTTGATAAGGAATCGCCATCCTTTAACAAAGGGAAGATTTTTTATACGAATTCGTGTAGCAAAGTGGTGGAAGCTTATGCAGCGCAATTCGCTCGAGATATGGAGGCGTTCTTGAACTCAAGAGCCGAAGAGCTCGTATCGGGAGGTCTCATGGCTCTTCTCCTTCCGTGTTTGGAAGTCGAGACGTATCCTCTTGTTGAAGTCGTCAATCTTTTAGGCGATTGTCTCACAGAAATGATGAACACGGTATCAATTGTGTCTAATGCGTATAGATGACTAAAAAAACGGTTTTATTGGACGTTATATTATGTCCAAGTGTTTGATATTACAGAAAGTTGACATTACACTTTTGGACCTCTTAACAAGCTTTTTTGCTCAGTATTGAAATAAACCATCATATAAGTTTTTTTATGCAACATTATTTGAAAAATATGTCTTATAAAAAGATGTTAATAAGACATTTCTTAAAAATTTCCTACAAGAAATTAATAGGACGATGTTTTATTTAAAAAATGTCATAAAAACTTGTTAAAATGTCCAAATACGTCCTAACATTTTATATAACACCTTATTCAGGACGCACAATTGTTTGGTACCATAAACTTAAGTCCTATAAAACAGTATATTAAGACATTTAAATATCTTTGGTTTCTTATAAATCCGATTTTGTTGTAATGGATACACTCTCGATTCTGTTTTAAAGCGTTTACATTTCGAGTTTCTATTTAACAACGAGAAATGATGTTTTTGCAGGGATTCGTGAGTGAAGATAAAGTCGACTCGTTTAACTTTCCAAGATACAATGCAAATACGAACGAGATAAAGGAAATTATCGATCGCAACGGCCGATTTAGTATCGAGAAGATACAACGATTGGAACCTCCAACCTCCCCGAATAAGGCTCCGAGCATTCATATGTTCATGTCGTTTCTACAAACATCATGGGAAGGGATGATCGAAAACCATTTCGGAAGAGAAGTCGTAGATAAGGTGTTTCCTTTGCTACGAAAGAAAATCGTGGTGTCATCCGTTCTCAATGAAGCAAACATGAACACCGTTTCCGAATGTTTTATACTCCTTCAGAAAAAAGCTACTTAGTTTTATGTTTCGAAGTGTTCCAGAAATGGGTTTGTGGACAAATCAACAAGCTCGATGCTGAAACACTAAAATACACCAAGTCGAGATGGTAATAAAGGTCGACATAAATAAGTACAACTTTTATGATATTAGTCTATTAGTCTATTGGTCGTTTATATAATAAAAATGTAATTTCAAGTCTATTGCAAATCACCAACAAACATATTAGAACTTTTTACTTAACATTTTTGTTGTGTGCGAAAAATCTTTTATTTGGTAAATATATTAATTCAATTTTAGTTTTAATAAACATTTACATCAAATAAATTTATAAATAGTTTTTATTAAGAATTGCAGATACCCGTTTGTTCCGGTTAGCGGGTAACGGTTCCAAAAAAATGAGAACCGGAACCGCAACCAACCATCGGTTCCGGTTTCGGAACCTACAGTTTCGAAACGGTTCCGGTTCCGATACTCACCCCTAGCCCTAATTTTTAAGATAGTTAAAAGTATTTTAAAGATAAAATATATGGTATAGATAAATGTTGATACAGTGAAGATGCTGTCGGAGTTGTTAGTCATGTGATGTCGAGTTTACTCACCAAAAAGCCAAATAGTGGTCGTTAAACACAATCAATAACATAGATTCCCGTAATCTTTACTCCATATATTCCTCTAATAATATTCCACCAATTTGCAATAAAAATAAATTTGTTGTATTAATTTTATCAATTTTCGAATTGGTGTGGTCCATTTCAAACCGTAGTTAAGTTGAAATGACGTTATTTTGAACTTGAAGTTTTCAAATTAAAACGCACCCAAATTTGCATGATTCATCCCAACAGTGCACCCGATATGTTTTTCCGAGTCGGCTGCACCTTTAAGGTGGATTAAAGACCTGTAAGGTTGTCCAATGTGTTCTTACCTTTGATGAAAAATTTGAAGTTTCTTTTTTGTAATTTCCAAGGAATTTTTCAATTCTTTTATTAATTTTCTAATAAAGACTTGTATTTTTTTTTAATAGCGTAATATCACTCTTTATTTACAAAAATTAGTTGAGCAAGATCCGCTTGGGCCTTAAAAATCCACTCCTGATTTATAATTGGCATTAACAAACTTCGTATAAATTAGTGTTAATAGTGTTATACTTATATTTTGTTGCGACAAATGGAAAATTTATTAATTATATTTAATGTGAAAAACAAAAAAGATCCGATTCTACTGGTTGGCAAGAAGGATACTAAAACAAGAGTGTGATTGTATTAAGATTACCTCTTTACCCTATTTTTGTTATTTTATTAGTTACTTAAGTTGGTGAGCCGTATGATGGGCAACTATCTCCTGCGGTTCGGAGAGGATTCAGCTGTTAGTTAGTAGCCCCTTGGTTTCGGGGTGGACCCTTTCACTCTACTTTATTATATACGCTTAGTGAAAAGAATGTTTTTTGATATGCCACATAATGGAAAAAAAGACGTGTGTAGAAATAAAACTTGAAGATCTTTCAATAGCAAGAGAAACAAGAGAAATAAATGATTCAATGATCTGATCAAATAATATTATTATGGTTCGAGAGACAATAACAGTGTTTGGGTAAAATTTCACCAGTCTCGACCACGACCAAAAGAGGGAAAACATTTATTACACTTCTTTGTGATAAGATGAAATCATAAAACATTTTGACTACAGTCCAAAGTTTAAATCGAAAAATTACTCACGACACTCGACCGTCGTAAGCAGCCTTACGACCTCGACCAACTAACGTATGACAACTGTTATGATCTCTATGTTTAATACAGGGTCAACTCCATTAACGGCCAACGGACATAACCGACAAGGGTAATTACGAGCATTAACTCTCAAAGGCCGTTACGACCGTTACTCCGACATTCATAAAGATCATTAAAGCACTCGAAGGCTATATATATGAAGGCTCAACATCATTTTGCGCACAACTGAACTCTCGAGAACACTCACTGCAAGAACGAAGAACACTCTCTCTCGAATATACGATGCACGACGCACAGTCACGACGCATAGCTCTCACGCACGACGCAATAGTTTTTACATTCGATACACTTGTTTACTTTACATTCAAAGTCTTTCTTTCATTTGTATTGTAACCATTGTACTCTCGACATCTGGAACATAAGGACATCGCCCATGTTTGGCGACCATAGTGCAGCGACGACATCCACTGTCGTCCGCGGGTTTTTTCCTCGTTGAGGTTTTTCCCGCGTCACCAAATTCTTTGTGTCTCATTTACATTTTTTTCTTTGTCGCATTGCTTTGTCGAACGATTTCTATCTTTAGTTGTTAAGCCCCACAATCAACCTTAAGTTATCCTTCTGGACGATTTTTGGCATTAACAGTTTGGCGCCCACCATGGGGCCCCATCTAGAGAAAGTCTTCGACAAGCGTGCGTCTTACTAACGGTTTCTTGAAGTTTCCTCTTTTCTTTGTTTCAGGAAAATGGCAGGTCATGGAAACCAAGAGCAGATCATCGCCCAGATGCATTGGGAGCTTGAAAATGCACGCCGTCAGATCGATGCCCTTGCTGAGCAAAGTCGAAGGGCAGCCGAAGAAATCGCGCGGCTGAGGAATCCATTCGGACCGCAGAATGGTCCAAGACCATTCGTTCAGAATCCGGGTCCAGGATCATTCGGTCAGAATCCAGGGTCCGCTCCCTTCGTCCAGAATCCAGGTTCGGGTCCGTTCGTTCAGAATCCAGAACCAGGACCGTTCGGTCAGAGTCAGCAGCAAGGTCCATTCATGCAGAACCAGCGGCAGGGATCGTTCATCCCAAATCCCCAATTCGGGCCGATTCCTCCTCAGCATCTAAGGCCACCACCCATGAACAACGGGTCTCAGCCGTACTTTGTCCCTTTCAATGGAGACGCCAATGGCTCGTCGTACGGAAATGGCACCAGTTCAGGGATTAACCCTCCAACCGGCGCGAATCCCGATCCCAATGACCATGTCGCTCAGCGATTGAAGATGTTGGAAGACTAGAACGAACGTGTCCTGTCTTTGCTCGCTAAGCTACCGGGGGCAGTCGTACCTGTCGACGTCGAGCCTCGCTCGGGATTTCAGGCGTTGCCTTTCGTTGACACGATAGCGACTGTCGACGTCCTGAAGAAGTATAACATCCCCGCTTTCACGCCCAAATATTCGGGGATAACCGATCCAACGGAGCACATCGCGCATTATAAACAGTTAATGTGGACGATCTCGATCCCGCATATGTATTAAGAAGTGTGCATGTGCAAGAGTTTCGGGGCGACCCTCACGGGTCTTGCCCTCCAATGGTTGATTAACCTCAAGCCCAAATCCATCGGGTCGTTCGCTGAGTTAGTCAACCAATTCCTCCCAGCAATTCGCTAGCAGTCGCAAGATGGAGAAGCAGACCAGCGACCTGTACTATGTCGTGCAGAAGACCGGTGAATCCATCCGGAGTTATTTCAACAGGTTCAACGCAGAAATGATCAGTGTCCATAACTGCGACGTCAAGACCGCGATCGAACCCTATAAACGTGGTCTGGACGACAGCTCGGGTCTATACACTGACTTGACCAAATACCCTCCGGAGAATTTCGAAGATGTCCGAGCAAGAACCCTGGCGTATATGAGGGTGGAAGACGATGCTGCTTTTCGTCGAAAGCACACTGACGACAAGAGGTCGCTAAGTGTAAAGAAACCAGAATTCAAAACGAAGGCAATATCCAAGTCAGAGCCTACACGACAAATCTCGAACGTCCGATTCAAGACGAAATCGGAGTTCAAGACCGCGACCTCGACCAAACTCCCTCAGTACCCTAAGATATCCTCCTATGGATTCAAAGGGACCACTAAGGACTTGGTCGAAGCCTTGAAGACCATCCAGGCAACCATCCGGTGGCCGAAGAAATCCAACAAAGATGACGGTAAGAAAGATAAGTCAAAGTGGTGCGACTTCCACGTTGATCACAGCCATACGACGGACGACTGTATAGCTCTAAAAAAGGAGCTAGCGTATCACGTCCCGAAGGGCAACCTCAAGGATATTATCGACGACGTCGTTACTCCAGCTAAAGACGTTCGACCCCCGACCCCCGATCATGCAAAGGTCGTCAACTGTATCACTGGTGGGTCTGACGTATGCGGTCTGACGTATTCCGCAGCCAAACGTCACGCCAGCCAGGCACCTGACGATCGACCTACCCCTCGTTCATCAAGACCCAAAGGAGACTTGGAGTTAGAAGCCATGAAGATCACATTCGACCAAGATGACCTCGGTGACTCGTATCAAAAGCATCATGATGGGTTGATCATTCAACTCACGATTGGTAATTGTCTGACCCGACGAGTCTTGGTCGACGGAGGCAGCTCAGCAAACGTCATCTTCTTTGATACCATCAAAGCCATGGGGATCGATCGGAAATCACCCGACGCTCGACAACCTTGGTCGGTTTCAATGGAGACGCGACAAGCACCTTTGGAGAAATCACCTTGCATGTCTACGCCGGAGGAATCAACAAGCAGACCAAGTTCAACGTCATCGATTGCTCGTCAGTCTATAACATCATCTTAGGTCGACCGTGGATCCATGATATGAAAGCTATTCCCTCGACGTATCATCAGACCATGAAGTTCCCTACGCCGTGGGGAGTCCAGGAGATCAAAAGTGAGCCGAAAGTCGCCCGTGACTGCTACAAGACGACCCTGAAGCCGCAGAAGTAGGCAATCTAGCAATTACAGGTCCAGGATGCTCCTGGAACAGCTGACGACTATCGCCTGGAGGAAGTCGTCCTGGACCAGAGCAAGCCTGACCAGAAAGTCTTTATAGGTTCATCCATCGATCCCTGCCTTAAAGAAAAACTGATATCTTTTTTGCAGGAATACGCCGACTGCTTTGCCTGGTCGCACGAAGACATGGTCGGCATAGACCCCAACATCATTTCCCACAAGCTCAATGTCGACCCGTCATTTAGCCTATCAAACAAAAGCGACGTAAATTTGCTCCTGAAAGGAATAAGGTGATAAATGACGAGGTCGACAACCTCCTTAAGACAGGGAAAATTCGAGAAGTAAAGTACCCCGACTGGCTTGCAAATGTCGTGGTCGTTCAGAAGAAAAATGGCAAATGGAGGGTCTGTATCGATTTTACAGATCTCAAGAAAGCTTGTCCAAAGGATCCATTTCCATTGCCACATATTGATGCCATGGTTGATGCGACAGCAGGACATGAACTATTGACATTCATGGATGCTTATTCTGGATACAATCAGATCCTAATGCACGTCGAGGACCAAGAAAAGACTGCATTCATGACAGATCGAGGTATTTATTGTTACAAGGTAATGCCCTTTGGTTTAAAAAATGCAGGTTCTACCTACCAGCGTCTAGTAAACAAGATGTTCAAAGATCACCTTGGCGACACGATGGAGGTTTACATCGATGACATGCTAGTCAAGTCGAAGCAAACAGTCGACCACGTCGAGCATTTGAGGCAGTTGTTCGACATTCTCCGAAAATATAGCATGAAGCTCAACCCGACGAAGTACTCCTTTGGTGTCAGTGCCGGAAAATTCCTGGGTTATATGGTCACTCGTCGAGGAATCGAGGCCAACCCCGACCAGATCAAAGCCATAATCGAGATCAAATCTCCAAGATATTTCAAAGAGGTCCAAAGGCTCACTGGTCGGGTGGCAGCTCTAAACAGGTTTATCTCTCGATCCTCAGATAAATGCCATCTATTTTACAATGTCCTCAGGAAAAATAAAGGCTTCAACTGGACCGACGATCATGAGCAAGCATTGCAAAAACTGAAGGAGTATATGACGTCGCCGCCGTTGCTATCAAAGCCTCGCGATCACGAGGTCCTGCAGCTGTATTTGGTTGTCAGTCCTAATGCAGTAAGTGTCGTCCTGACACGAGAAGATGAAAAGCAGCAACTGCCGATCTACTATGTAAGTAAATCTCTCTTGGACGCAGAGACCAGGTATTCCTCTATGGAAAAATTGCTTGTGTCGCTCGTTACAGCCGCAAAGAAATTGTGTCATTATTTTGAATCGCATCCTATTACTGTCGTGACTAACTTTCCTCTTAAGTCTGTCTTGAGGAAACATGAGTTGACAGGTCAATTGGCAAAATGGAGCATATATCTCAGCAGTTACGATATCGACTTCAAGCCCAAGACCGCGATCAAATCGCAAGCTTTGGCAGATTTCATTGCTGATTTCAGTCCTGAACTGGAAAAAGAAGCAGAGCTCGAGGTGTCTACTGTGGCGACTCACGACGACTTGTCCCGGACTTTACATGTCGACGGATCGTCCAACACTAGGGGTTCAGGACTAGGCGTCGTCTTAAAGTCGCCACAGGGGGCAAGATGGTGTATTCAGACCGATGCGACTTCAAAACCACCAACAACGAAGCCGAGTACGAAGCCCTGATTGTGGGAATGAATATGGCCCACGACTCTGGGGCAACCGTGCTACATGTCAAAAGCGATTCTCTCCTGGTCGTGAACCAGATGAATGGAGAATTCGCGGCCAAAGATTCAAAGATGACAGCGTACCTAAAGGTAGCAAAAGAAAAGTCCGAAAAGTTCAAATCATTTTCTATTGAACAGATCCCAAGAGACCAGAATACCCAAGCCGACGCTTTAGCAAACCTTGGGTCCGCACTGGTTGAACCAATATTCGACAGCATTCCTATGATCCACCTGGCGACGTCGTCCATCGAAAATGACGATGTCGTCCAGATCGAAGTCCAAGAAGATGATTGGTCGTGCGACATCAGAAATTTTCTTATGCACGACCAACTCCCAGAAGACAAGATGGAAGCTCAGAAAATTAGATTCAAAGCATCCAGGTATGTCGTGGTCGGAGATCGACTCTATCAATGATCATCGACAGGCTTAAACCTGAGATGTATCACCAGCAAAGATCAAGTTCAGAAGATCCTTCAAGAAATGCACGATGGAGAGTGTGGCAATCACTCAGGAGGTCGCATTCTAGCCAATCACATCTCTCGACAAGGCTATTTTTGGCCAACATTGCGATAAGACGCCATCAGTTATGCCCAGAACTATGATCCCTGTCAACGACATTCAGGTACGTCTCATAAACCTTCTGAACCTTTACATTCGACACTGATCCCATGGCCCTTCATGAGATGGGGGATGGATATTGTCGGCAAGCTACCACCTGCCCCTGGGCAAAAGGTATTTCTCCTCGTACTTACGGATTATTTTTCTAAGTAGGTAGAAGCAGCTGCCTTTTCCCAAGTTCGGGACAAGGAAGTCGTCTCTTTTATCCAGACTAACATCATATGCAGGTTTGGGATCCCATCCAAAATTGTCTGCGACAATGGATCCCAGTTCATAAGCAACAGAACTCGACAGTTCTGCGAAGACTGCAATATCAAGCTAACGACCTCGACACCCAGGTATCCCCAGGCAAATGGACTTGCTGAGTCGAGCAATAAAACCATTATTTCTTCGATTAAGAAAAGGTTAAAAGCTGCAAAGGGAAAGTGGGTCTAAGAACTCCCTTTGGTCCTGTGGGCAAATCGCACGACGCCTCGCACGTCCACAGGACAAACCCCTTTCTCTTTGGTCTATGGTTGTGAAGCAGTTTTGCCGATCGAGGTCCGGCTCCCAACTTCGAGGCATACTTCCGTCAACCACAACCTGGTTGATTTAAGTTATGACCTCGACGCCCTTGAAGAACTTAGAGAATCAGCATTGATCAGGATGGTGTCGCCGAAGCAAGCAGTCGAGCGACATTTCAACAAGAATGTCAAAGCTAAAGTATTTCAAGAAGGCAACTACGTCCTCCGACGAGTGTTCCAGAGCACTCAAGAGCTCAATGCAGGTAAGCTTTCCACCAAATGGGAAGGTCCTTATCGCATCTCAGAAGTCGTGGGTAAAGGTGCCTATCGGCTCTAAACCCTCGACAACCGAGATGTCCCACGTAGCTGGAATGCAACACATTTGAAAAGGTATTTCTTCTAAGTCTTTTTCCTTCTTTCATACGATTTTTTACTCATCACGACGATTACTGACTTAAGCATCGGAGGGTCGTTGGTTAGCCAACGACCAACCTCTAACATTGTTTTATCGCAGGATCGCACGACATAAGTTACTAAGTCTATTACACGACTCTAGTACGTTTTCGCAGAATCGCACGACATAAGCAACCAGGTCTATTGTATGACTTGATTGTACGATTGCAGGAACGCACGACCCATATTTGTCGCATGACCTAAGTTTCTCTAACTTAGAAATTTTTTCACATTTTGGGTGAATGCTTTAATCGCATGTACTTATGTTTGCTTTACACGATTTAAAGATCTAAAAACCTTACGACTTATGTTCTAATCGTTGAATTACAATGGATGCCTAAGTCGCACGTCTTTATGTTCATTTTTATACAACGTATGTTTACTTGATGAATTTCGCAATTGATATTGTATTTACTTATAAAATATATGAGACAAAGTGATACGCAAGTTCAAAAGAAAGATAAATTTCATCTATCAATCGTCAGTTACATTAGAAGACTCGACCTCCAACGGTCGATCGATTAAAAACAAAAAGTAAAAATTTTCTAAGGCTGAGGAGGATCGACAACTGCGTCCTTGCTAGAGGCCTCGCCCTTCGAGCCCTCGTCCACCTCCTCCTCGTCGATCTCCTTCTCGTCGTCCGAGTCGAGATCCCTCTCAATCCCGACATTCGACAAGAAGAACGCCAGCTCATCCGACGCAGAGGCAAGGGGATACTTTCCCGACAAGTGTTGTCGCATGATTGCCGCCCGAGCGGTCAGTCGGGCTAGGGTAAAGACAGACTTCGCCTCATCCTTCAGCTCCTTCACCTCTCCCTCCAGCTCCGCCACCCTGGACTTGGACTCCTTGGCTTCTTTCTCACTCACAGCCAAGGACTCCCTAGTCTTGTCCAGCTCAGCCCTTTGTTCGGCGATCAGGGACAAAGACTGCTTCATACGATAATTTGCCTCGTCCCTCGCACGACCGACGGCCTCCGACTCATTCAGGGCATCGTCGAGACGTATGAACATAGCCTCGGCACGCTCCAGAGCGGCCTTCTCCCAGTCCAGTGCCGCATTCTCTCTTTCGAGAACAGAGGACACCAGACCCCTTATCTTCTCCGTTTCGGAGAGCAAGGCAAGGGAGGACTGGAACGCCTGAAAAACATAAGACACAAGTTAGTGAACACTCGACAAAGATTACAAACATTGAAAACACAAGTTTTGAAAGAAAAACTTACCATGAACGCCAGTCCGGCAACGTGGGATCCCGTCTCTTCGACCGGGACTCCCTGAAAGCGCTCCCTGAAAGACGGGAGCTGATACTTCCCCAGATGAGGAAACAACGTCGTCCCGTCTAGGATGTTGTCAGCCATGAAGTCTGACGGCAATGTGAAGTTATCCGTCATGCCTTCTTTCTCTCCAGTCGCGTGACCCTTTCCCTTGTCGGCCGACGAAGGGGTCGACGTGGCAGTGGGAGACACCACCGTTTTCGCCGGAGGCGCAGAACTAAGTGGTGTCGCGTCGATCGCACCAGAAGACGTCTTCGTCTTCACAGGTGATGCGACCGATACCTTCGCCTTCTCAGGTGTAACGACTCTCGATGAGTCATCAGCCTTTGAAGACGGTTCCCTCGGGATCGTCATCCTCGTCTTCTTTAAAACCCCTGACCCAGTGGTCGAGGTCCCTTTCCTATTTTCTTTGCCCTTACGAGCAAGTTCAACTTGAGCCGCCCTTTTGGCAGTCGCAGTCGACACCTTCGCCTGAGATTCTCCTGGAAGAAACAAAGAGAAAAACATTACACGACAGACATAAGTGAAAAGATCGAGATCGAGCAGAAAAGAGTAGGGTACACTTACCGGTCATCTCTTCTTATTCTTCTCTCGACTCCACCTCTTTCTCTTCCTTCTCCTCTGTCTCCTCTTCTTCCTCCTCCTCGCGTCTCTCCCCCCGATTCTCTCCCAGATACACCAAGTCTTCGTCGTCGTCGTCCACAAGGTGTCGTGTGAAAAACGACCGCTCGATAGCACTGAATTCCAAGAATGTGTCAATCTTTGCTTGAGAGTTGGCATAGGGCTTCACGTCCTCAAACTTAATATCTGTCGACACATAAAAGACAAGTTAGAAACAAGTTGGAACTAACACATGTTTGGGTAAAAAATCACACCCTCGACCGACTTGGGAAACTCCCTCGGCATGACCCATGGACCTTAATGACCCTAAATCTACGACGGTCACACCCCCGACCAACAAAGGTAATACCCATTATTGCCATACCCCCGACACACGATAATTGGTTATTGTTAATGCTAAAAATCGCACCAAAGGGACAACTTAAGGTCGATGTGGACTTTAACACCTAAAGAAAGGAATCTCTCGACAAAAGCGTGCGACAAAGATAAAAATATAAATGAGACAAAGGATTTGATGACGCAGGAAAAACCTCAACGAGGAAAAAACCTGCGGACGACAGTGGATGTCGTCGCTGCACTATGGTCGCCAATCAGGGGCGATGTCCTTGGTGTTCCGGGTGTCGATCGTACAGAGATTACAATACAAATGAAGGGAAAGACTTTGAAATATAAAGTACAAATGTTTGAAATGTAAAAACAGTGTGCGTCGTGTGTGAAAACAATGTGTAAAACTGTTGGTCGAGAGCGAAAGTCGTGCGTCGAGTGCAGTTCTTCGAGTGAGAGCCTTTCGTTTGTAGTGTTCTTCTGAGCTCGGATGTTTAGCTTCTGTGTTTGATGTTCTCTGATACTTTGGTGTTGATCAGGTGTTTTGAACTGATGATTGAGCTGGGATTTTATAGTCTTCGGATGACTTTAATTGAATCATTAAGATCTTTGATGATTGTTGTAACGGTCGTCGTCTTCAATGTGAGTTTAGATGCTCATAACTGATTTCGTTGGTTATAGCCGTTGTCCATTAATAACTTTGACTCCTGCATTAAACACTTGAACAAACATAACAGTTGTTAACGCGTTAGTCGGTCGAGGTCGCATGGTTTTATGCGACGGTCGTGTGGAACGGGCGACGTCGAGGTCGATTGTCGTGAGGAACTCTCGACTTACCTTTTAGTAGGGATGGCGGAGGTTCTTTGGGTCTTCGTCGGGACCTTATCTTAATACAAGGTATAGCTCATGACATACGTCTTACCTTCTCTGGTCGCGGTCGAGACCTGTGAAATTTTGCCCAAACAGTTTGCCCCCAAAATTTGAAAGTAGGATGGCAAATTCGAATTTTAAATTTTGCTCATCGGGTGCTTTAGGGTTTTGCGTTAAAAATACCTTGGTTGTTTCGGAATTGAATTGGTTTAATTCTAACCGAACGAGAAGTCGAAGAGAAAACGAGGTCGTGACGTCATACTGACGTACGATTGTGCTTACCAGCTGTCTTTGACAGGTGTCGACGATCCGTGCATTTATTCCAAAGGTCGACGACACGCGGTGATCATCAAAGGGCTTGACCTGATATGATCGACTGTATAAATAAAGATTACGATGGATCTTTTCTTGTTTACGATTTTAGAGGGTTTTGAGCAAATATTTCTTTAGGGGTTTTCTTGTCGATTTTCGTTCGATTATTTCTAAACTTGCAAGAATCTTTGACCTAATTTAGGATTTTCTGAGATCATATAAGATACGACCCTCCAGTTTGCGTATGCGTCGCAAGTCTATTGCTAGAAAGCCTAGAAAAAACTGGGATATCTGGGGCCTTTCAGAAGTGCAAATCAATTTAACGGGGCTGGCAATGTCGACAGAGCCTAGAAGCACCATAAAAAGCGAAGAAGATCTCGACGACTTTAGAAGTCTGGCGAGGATTGCCATGGGGATTACCGTGAGCAAGGTTGGCAAGGTTCGACCGGAAATGTGCCCCGAGGGGTACGTCGTTATATACGAATACCCGTTCAAGATAGGCTTTCATTGGCCATATTCGCTTCTGGTCAAAGAGTTCATGTGCGAATTTGATCTTTCATCGGGGCAACTGATGCCCCAGTTCTGGCGAGTTATCCTGATCATCGAACGACTTACCTCCAACTGGAATCCACCGATGAATGTGAGGGACCTACTGACGGCGTATAAGGTCAAAAGTGACCGGTACCGTCGATATAGTTTGTTTTCAAGGTACAAGGGTGATCGTACCCTGGATTTAAATACTGCGGTCAACGATCGTGGATGGAAGAAGAGGTATGTATTCGTGCGGGTGTCGACGCTGGACACGGATAGTGACTGGATTAGGGAGGGTTGGAATATGACGGGTGAGCCTTTGATTGTACGTTTTTATGTTATTCTGTTGCTCGGTTGTTTTTTCGACTGGTCTTCTTTTTTATGCGTAGATATTGATTTCGATAAGGTAGAGTCGGACGATGCTTCCCGGGCTAAGGTCGAAAAGTTCTTGGAATTTAGTACTGAAGACCGGTCATACGTCACGCGTCATTTGATAGATGAGGATGATGACACCGTTTTCTTGAGCGACAGAGTGAGGATGGGTCGAGAGGAGAAAGAAGAAGAGGACTCTGAGAAGACTGAGGAGGAAGAGAAGAGTGAAGAACCAGAGGTAGAGATAACCGGTAAGTATCCTTCTGCCTTCTTTTCGCTTGACTTGGTCTTTCTCTGTTCTGAATCGTCTAGTTTCTTTCTTTTACCATACAGGAGAATCTCGGGCGCCTGTAGCCGTCGAGAAAATGACTCAAATCGAGCTAACTCGCAAGGCGAGTGTAAACAGGGGAAAGGATACCTTGACAGCTGGGTCGGGGGTTTTAAAGAGAAAAGAAGTCCCGACATCTGGATCGGGTCTCCACAAGAGGACGAGAATGTCCGTTTTGAGTGAACCACCGTCAAGGACGGGTGGTTCGTCGAGAGTCGTCCCGCCTGAGAGGACTAAGGTATCGACCGTGTTTATCGAGAAGGTTTCTGACATAAGGTCCGTTGATACGGCGTGACCGGCGACGATGTCTTCTCTTACCGCGTCAGGCCCTTCTTTTGCCGACAAGGGCAAGGGCGCGAAAACGGGCTTTGAAACGACGGTGAACTTTACGTTGCCGTCGGATTTTTTGAATGATAATGTCCTCGACGGGACGAAACTGTTCCCTCATTTGTGAAAGTATCAGCTCCCTTCTTTCAGAGAGTGTTTTGACGGAGTTTCTCTCCAAGATACTGTTTGGGTAAAAAATCACACCCTCGACCGACTTGGAAAATCCCCTTGACATGACCCATGGACATTGATTACCCCCGACCGACAATGATAATACCCATTATTATCATATCCCCGACATACGTTAAATAACCACGATAATTGACATATTGGGTCAATAGTCATATTACATCTCATGATCGCACGTCACGTATCGTACATCACTAGTCCTACGTCACTAGTCTTATGTCGCCAGTTACGGCTCGTCGGTCTTACGTCGACAGTCTCCTGTCATCGGTGTTATATCGCTCTGGTCCTACGACAACATCGTCCTGACATCCTGGTCCTACGACCAAATGGTCTTATATTTTGGCAATAGTCGTATGTTCCATAAGATCGACATCCGAGACTTAAGACGGTCGTACGATTATACTAACCGTTAACAGTCAAACATCCGTTTCTTTTGTTTATTAATGCAGGTCTTGACCACAAATAGAAAAACACTCGTTATGAACCCTATCTTGTATTAAGATAAGGTCCCGACAAAGACCCAGAAAACATCCGTCGTCCCTCCCGAAAGGTAAGTCGAGAGTTCATCGCGACACTCGACCTCGACGTCGCCCGCTCCGCACGACCGTCGCATATGGACCATGCGACCTCAACCAAGCTAACACATAATATAACTGTTACGTTTGTTAAGTGGTTAATGCAGGAGTCAAAGTCATTAATGGGCAACGGCTATAACCGACGAAGTCATTAACAAGCATTTAATCCCACATTGAAGACAACGACCGTTACAACAAGTCATCAAAGCCTTTAATGATGTAATTAAAGCTCCCGAAGACTATAAAAGATCAAGCTCAAGCCTTATTTCGGAGACATCTGTTATCGAATCCAAGAAATCATCTACTAAAAGCTATATTTAGCATCAACTTCCAGAATACTACAGCGAATTCAAGAACAACAGAAGCAAAGAACTTTCTCTCGAAGAATCGCTCTCGACGCACGACATCCGCCCTCGACCAGCAGTTTACACCTTATTTTTACACACGACAAACACTTGTTTTACATTCCAAACACTTGTACTTTACATTTCAAAGCGTTTCCTTCATTTGTATTGTAATCTCTGTACGATCGACACCAGTACCAAAGGACATCGTCCCTGATTGGCGACCATAGTATAGCGACGACACCCACTGTCGTCCGCAGGTTTTTTCCTCGTTTGAGGTTTTTCCTGCATCATCAAATCCCTTGTTTCCTTTATTTTTATCCTCGTCGCACGTTTCGTCGAAAGATCCTTTCTTTAGTTGTTTAAGTCCACATCGACCTTAAGTTGTCCCTTTGGTGCGATTTTTGGCATTAACAGTTTGGCGCCGTCCGTGGGACCCCATCTAGAGAAAATCTTTGACAAACGTACGTCTTACTAATGGTTTCTTGTAGTTTCCTCTACTCCTTGTTTCAGGTATATTGCTACTATCAAGATCCCCTGATTCAACTTCAATCGGAATTGAATGCGGATCAAAGCCAGATTCAAGCCCTGATAAAAAGTGCTTCGTCAAAAGTATCGCATGGATCGCATCGACCGAGGGGCTCGGGGGATCAGAATGCCCGTCACAAATAGAAAACACCATATTTCGATTTCAAAACTCCTTGGAAAAAAGGTGCTTCTCAACTCCAAGTTATGGTAACTTTGACGTCTCACTTGGATGAAATATGGTATAACAACTCTCTATATATACTCTAAGTATATTTTCCTCGTTCAATCATTATGCTCTAACGTATAAATGTTGAAATATGCATCAAAGGATCATTGGTCAAACCAACGACCACCCCCGATTTTACATTGCAGGCTCGCAAGATTATATAAATACAGGTCTTGCAATTCATATCGTGAGAAACAAAAGTCTCTAGGACTTATATCGCAGGTTATGATTTATAGTCGTCGATAAGAGACGACCCACGTTTTTTATGATCGCCAGTCATGGCTAAAGCAGGTTTAAAAATTATTGGTCGCTAATAAAAGCGACTCGCACGATCGCTAGTCGTGACCTATGCATAAATTGTACATTGAATCTCGCAATCACCAGTCATGGTAAGACGTATATCAAAACGCAAAAGTCGTCGATAAATACGACTCGTACATTTTAATCTCATGATTGCCAATAAAGGCAAGTCGCAAGATTAACCGTATAATCACAAGCAAAAGTCTTTCAAGAGGGCGACCACGTCCTCCGACGAGTTTTCCAAAACACTCGAAATCTTAATGCAGGTAAACTTTTCACCAAGTGGGAAGGCCCTTATCGTACCTCAGAAGTTGTGGGTAAAGGTGTCCATCGGCTCTAAACCCTCGACGGTCGAGATATCCCACGCAGCTGGAATGCGACGCATCTGAAGGTATTTCTTCTAAGTCCTTTTCTATCTTTCATACAATTTTTTATCACGACGATTAATGACTTAAGCATCGGAGGGTCGTTGGCTAGCCAACGACCAACCTCTAACATTGCTTTATTACAGGATCGCACGACATAAGTTACTAAGTCTATCGTATGACTTCAGTAAAATCGCACGGTATAAACAATCAGTTTTATTAGACGACTCGATTGTATAACTACAGGAACACATGATTCAAGTTCATCGTATGATCAAATCACACGATCGTAAGGTCTTACGACCCCACAATCTAAGTTCTTTAACTTAGAAAAATTTCATGTTCTGAATGAATGCTTTGATCGCATGCGCTTATGTTTGCTTATACGATTCAAAAAGTCTTATGACTTACGTTCTAATCGTTGTATTACAATGGATGCCCAAGTCGCACGACTTCTTGTTCATTTTTGTACTTAATGAATTTTTACAGTTGACATTACATTTGTCCATGACATGTATGAGTCGACATAATACTCAGGTTCAATAGAAAGGTAAAACTCTTACCGATTATCGCTAAAGAAAAACTTACACAACGTAACATAGGTCTATAACGACCACGACGGCTGTGAACGCCAAACCACGATGGCTGTGAACGCCAGACCACGACGGCTGTGAACGCCAGACCATATCGGCTGTGAACGCCAGGTCATAGGTCTTTAACGACCACATCGGCTTGGATCGCCAGACCATAGGTCTTTAATGACCATATCGGCTCGGAACGCCAGAACATATGTCTCTAAACGACCGTATCGGCTGTGAACGCCAGATCACAGGACCACGTCGACCGAGAACGCCAACCCGGCGACATGGACCCCTGTCTCCTCGATAGGAAAACGTTCCCTGAAAGACGGGAGAAAAATTTCCCCAGATGAGGAAACAACGTCGTCCCGTCTAGGACACCAACAACGTCGTCCCGTCTAGGACACCAACAACGTCGTCCCGTCTAGGACACCATCCCCCCTAAAGTCAGACAGCAATGTAACGTTGACCGTCATGACCTCGGCCGATGACCCGTCCCCCTTGTCGGCAGACGCTGGGGACAATACCTTGGACACCGACTTCGTCACTGTCGCCAGAAGCGCCGAACTTGCTGATGTCACGTCCATCGCGCCAGAACGGTTGATGACGCCCTCGCCTCCTTAGGTGTGACAACTCTCGACGAAACGTCAGCCCTCGAAGACGGTTCCTTCAGGACTACCGTCCTTGTCTTCTTCAAGATGCCCGACCCAGCTGTCGGGGCATTCTTTCTCCTTTCCCGGCCTCGAGGACAAGCACAACTTGCGTCACCTTCTTTGGCTGACCAAGTCAGTTTTCCTCTGATGATCTTAGCAAAAGTAAACACGTCTCTGTAGCAACGCATTTTACTTTAGTGCGAGATCTGAAATTCCACTGGCTTTGAAATTCAGATCTCGGGGGGCTAACTGTTTGGGTAAAAAATCACACCCTCGACCGACTTGGGAAATCCCCTTGACATGACCCATGGACATTGATTACCCCCGACCGACAATGATAAGACCCATTATTATCATATCCCCGACATACGTTAAATAACCACGATAATTGACATATTGGGTCAATAGTCATATTACATCTCATGATCGCACGTCACGTATCGCACTTCGCACATCACTAGTCCTACGTCACTAGTCTTATGTCGCCAGTTACGGCTCGTCGGTCTTACGTCGACAGTCTCCTGTCATCGGTGTTATATCGCTCTGGTCCTACGACAACATCGTCTTGACATCCTGGTCCTACGACCAAATGGTCTATATTTTGGCAATAGTCGTATGTTCCATAAGACCGACATCCGAGACTTAAGACGGTCGTACGATTATACTAACCGTTAACAGTCAAACATCCGTTTCTTTTGTTTATTAATGCAGGTCTTGACCACAAACAGAAAAACACTCGTTATGAACCCTATCTTGTATTAAGATAAGGTCCCGACAAAGACCCAGAAAACATCCGTCGTCCCTCCCGAAAGGTAAGTCGAGAGTTCATCGCGACACTCGACCTCGACGTCGCCCGCTCCGCACGACCGTCGCATATGGACCATGCGACCTCAACCAAGCTAACACATAATATAACTGTTACGTTTGTTAAGTGGTTAATGCAGGAGTCAAAGTCATTAATGGGCAACGGCTATAACCGACGAAGTCATTAACAAGCATTTAATCCCACATTGAAGACAACGACCGTTACAACAAGTCATCAAAGCCTTTAATGATGTAATTAAAGCTCCCGAAGACTATAAAAGATCAAGCTCAAGCCTCATTTCGGAGACATCTGCTATCGAATCCAAGAAATCATCTACTGAAAGCTATATTTAGCATTAACTTCCAGAATACTACAGCGAATTCAAGAACAACAGAAGCAAAGAACTTTCTCTCGAAGAATCGCTCTCGACGCACGACATCCGCCCTCGACCAGCAGTTTACACCTTATTTTTACACACGACAAACACTTGTTTTACATTCCAAACACTTGTACTTTACATTTCGAAGCGTTTCCTTCATTTGTATTGTAATCTCTGTACGATCGACACCAGTACCAAAGGACATCGCCCCTGATTGGCGACCATAGTATAGCGACGACACCCACTGTCGTCCGCAGGTTTTTTCCTCGTTTGAGGTTTTTCCTGCGTCATCAAATCCCTTGTTTCCTTTATTTTTATCCTCGTCGCACATTTCATCGAAAGATCCTTTCTTTAGTTGTTTAAGTTCACATCGACCTTAAGTTGTCCCTTTGGTGCGATTTTTGGCATTAACAGATACTGAGGCCCATGTTGCTGGATTAGCGTTCATGGTAAGTCTATCTTTAAAGACTTTTGTTTATCTGTTGTCGACGTCGTACTCTTTGCTAAAGTGTTTTCATACGTTTTCAGATGTTTCAGTCGTCTTTGGCGTTGTACGCTAAAACGACAAAGGTAGAAGGCTTAGTAGCTTCGACCATCGAGAAAGAAGATGTAGCGTTAAAAAGGGAAAAGTCTGCTTTGGAATGCGAAGAGGCGGCATCGGTGAAACTCGACGACGTCTTGAATGAGCTGGAGTCCCTTGGACACGCAAGGGACGGCGCGAACTCACGTTTAATGGAGTCCCTATCTTTGATGTATGACCAAAGGGAGACGTTGGATGGGATGGGGGAATCCTTGGCCGTGAAGAAAAAGGAAGTCGAGGAATCCAAATCTATGGAGGTAAGTTTAGAGAAGGAATTAGAGGAGTTGAGGAATGAGAATAAGTCCATCTTTTCTTTCGCTCGACTCACTGCTCGAGCGGCTATCATGCGAAATCATTTGCTAGGCAAGAATCCTGTGGCCTCAGCGTCGGACGAGTTGGATCTGTTCTTCAAGGAGGTCGGGACTGAGAGAGAGCTCGACTCGGATGATGAGAAGGAGGTCGAAGAGGAGGAGGAGGATTTCCAGGGCGACGTGTCGGGCAAAGATGCGACCGACGTTCCTCCCCAACTTTAGAAAGATTTCTGTTTCTTTGATGATCGACCGTTGGTGGTCGAGCTTTTTTGTAAATGACAGTTTTTTTTATGAATGAAATTCGGTCTTCTTTTGAATTTGTGATTTGTATATTTGGCAAACAAACATTGCATCGACTGTTAAATTCATAAAGTAAAAGGAATCATGCGACTTAGGCATCTATTGTAACACAATAACTGGAACGTAAATCATAAGACTTTTAAATCGTGTGTATAAACATAAGCACATGCGACTAAAGCATATATTCAGAGTATAAAATTTTTCTAAGTCAAGAAACTTAGATCACAAGATCGTTAAACTTTGCAATCGTATGGCTGAGTCATGCGATGAATTTGAATCGTGCGTCTCTGTAAAGGGTGATCAAGTCATAGACTTGGTCGTTTATGTCGTGTGACCTGGCGAAACTAGAGTCGTTTGATTATTGTCGTGCGATTCTGCGGAATAAACAATCTCAGGGGTTGGTCGTTGGTTGACCAACGACCCTCCGATGCTTAAGTCAGTAGTCGTTCGTGATGATAAACCATATGAAAGAACAAAGGAGTTTAGAAAACATACCTGTTTGAATTCTTCTTTTCTTGGTATTTGCCCCCCGTCATTTATTATTATTTTTTCGGGAAAAAATAGATTATGAATGACGGATTGATACAGAGATCTTGGGAAGTATCATTTACGTCTGGGTCGACCGTGTTTTCGCGCGACAAGGCAAGACGGTCGTTTTATTCCTGTAGGACAGGCATAAGTTCGTGCTCAAGGATAGAAGGACAAACCTGTCGAGACCTAAATGTCGTGTCGTGTTTGCTGGATAGTTCATTTTCGCGGCTTCAAGGTAGACTTGTAGCATTCTCGAGCGACTTTCGGCTCGCTTCTGATTTCTTGGATTCCCCATGGCATAGGGAATATCAGAGTCTGATGATATGTCGAGGGGACGGCTTTCATTTCATGAATCCATGGTCGACCTAAGATGAGGTTATAGGCCGACGCACAATCGATGACGCTGAACTTGGTCTACTTGTTGATTCCTCCGGCATAGACGGGCAAGATAATATCTCCATAGGTGCTTGTCGCTTCTCCATTGAAACCGACCAAAGTTGTCGAGCGTCGGGTGATTTCCGAACGATCGATTCCCATGGCCTTGAGGGTGTCAAGAAAGATAATGTTCGCTGAACTGCCCCCATCGATCAAGACTCGTCGGGTCAGACAGTTACCAATCGTGAGTTGAATGATCAACCCTTCATGATGCTTCTGATATGAGTTGCCGAGGTCGTCTTGGTCGAATACGATCTTCATAGCTTCCAACTCTAGATCTCCTTTGGGTCTTGATGAACGCGGAATAGGTCGATGGTCGGGCGCTTGACTGGCGTGACGCTTGGCTGCGGAATACGTTAGACTACATACGTCGAAGCCACCAGTGATGCAATTGACGACCTTTGCATGCTCGGGGGTTGACGGTCGATGGTCGGTAGCTGAGGTCACGTCGTCGATGACATCTTTGAGATTTCCCCTCGGGACGTGATATGCTAGCTCCTTTTTGAGAGCTATACAATCGTCTGTCATGTGACCATGGTCGACATGGAAGTCGCACCACTTGGATTTGTCTTTCTTGGCATCGTCTTGATCGGATTTCTTTGGCCATCGAATAGTCGCTTGGGCGGTCTTCAGAGCTTCAACCAAGTCCTTAGTGGATCATTTGAATCCATAAGAGGATATCTTGGGGTACTGAGGAAACTTGGTCGCGGCCTTGGCCTCTGCTTTCGTCTTGAATCTGACGTTCGAAATCTGGCGCGCTGGTTCCGCTTTGGAAATCACCTTTGTCTTGAACTCTGGCTTTCTCACACCTAGCGACCTTTTGTCATCGGTATGCTTGCGACGAAAGGCAGCGTCGTCCTCTACCCTCATATACGCTAGGGTTCGGGCTCGGACGTCTTCGAAATTCTTTGGAGGATACTTGGTCAGGTCGGTATATAAACCTGAGCTGTCGTCCAGACCACGCTTGTAGGCTTCGATCGCAGTCTTGATGTCGCAGTTGCGGATACTAATCATCTCTGCATTGAATCTATTGAAATAACTTCGAATAGACTCATTAGTCTTCTGCACGACATAATATAGGTCGATGGTCTGCTTCTCCATCTTGCGACTGCTGGCGAACTGCTGAGAGAACTGGTTGACCAACTCGACGAACGACCCGATGGATTTGGGTTTGAGATTGATCAGTCATTGGAGAGCAGGACCAGTGAGAGTTGCACCGAAGCTTTTGCACATGCAGACCTCCTGATACATGTGTGGGATCGAGATCGTCCACATGAGTTGCTTATACTGCACGACGTGCTCTGTCGGATCAGTCACACCTGAATACTTAGGTGTGAAAGCGGGGATGTTATATTTCTTCAGAACTTCGACAGTCGCGATCTCGTCGAGGAAAGGTGACGCCTGAAAGCCTGATCGAGGCTCGACGTCGACGGGTACGGCTGCCCCAGGCAGCTTGGCGAGCAAAGATAAGACGCGCTCGTTCTGATCTTCTAACATCTTCAGCCGTTGGGCGACGGGGTCAGGAGGTACGCTCGTCTGCGGATTGACACTTGAACTGGTGCCATTGCCATGCGACGAACCATTGGTGTCCCCGTTGAGAGGGACAGAATATGGCTGCGGCCCATAATGAAACTGCTGCGATCCATTCTGAAATGGCGGTGGCCTTATGTGCTGAGGAGGAACCGTCCCGAACTGGGGATTTGGGTTGAACGGCCCCGGCTGCGGGTTCTGCATGAACGGACCTGGATGCTGATTTTGAGCGAACGGACCTAATCCTGGACCCGGATTTTGCACGAATGGCTAGGACCATTTTGACCGAATGACCCTGGATTGGGATTCTGGACGAATGGCCTAGGACCATTCTGAGGTCCAAAAGGATTTCTCAGCCGCGCAATCTCTTCAGCTGCTCTGCGACTCTGCTCGGCCATGGCATTGATTTGATTTCGGGCGACTTCAAGCTCCTGATACATCTGGGCAATAACATGCTGCTGATCTCCAGGGGCTGCCGTTTTCCTGTAACAGAAAACAAGAGAAAACTCCAAGAAACTGTTAGTACCACGCACGTTTGTCAAGGATTTCTCTAGATGGGGTCCCACGGATGGCGCCAAACTGTTAATGCCAAAAATCACACCAAAGGGACAACTTAAGGTCGATGTGGACTTTAACAACTAAAGAAAGGAATCTCTCGACAAAAGCGTGCGACAAAGATAAAAATGTAAATGAGACGAAGGATTTGATGACGCAGGAAAAACCTCAACGAGGAAAAAACCTGCGGACAACAGTGGATGTCGTCGCTGCACTATGGTCGCCAATCAGGGGCGATGTCCTTGGTGTTCCGGGTGTCGATCGTACAGAGATTACAATACAAATGAAGGGACAGACTTCGAAATGTAAAGTACAAGTGTTTGAAATGTAAAAACAGTGTGCGTCGTGTGTGAAAACAATGTGTAAAACTGTTGGTCGAGAGCGAAAGTCGTGCGTCGAGTGCAGTTCTTCGAGTGAGAGCCTTTCGCTTGTAGTGTTCTTCTGAGCTCGGATGTTTAGCTTCTGTGTTTGATGTTCTCTGATACTTTGGTGTTGATCAGGTCTTGATCAGGTGTTTTGAACTGATGATTGAGCTGGGATTTTATAGTCTTCGGATGACTTTAATTGAATCATTAAGATCTTTGATGATTGTTGTAACGGTCGTCGTCTTCAATGTGAGTTTAGATGCTCATAACTGATTTCGTCGGTTATAGCCGTTGTCCATTAATAACTTTGACTCATGCATTAAACACTTGAACAAACATAACAGTTGTTAACGCGTTAGTCGGTCGAGGTCGCATGGTTTTATGCGACGGTCGTGTGGAACGGGCGACGTCGAGGTCGACTGTCGTGAGGAACTCTCGACTTACCTTTTAGGAGGGATGGCGGAACACCAAGGATATCGCCCCTGATTGGCGACCATAGTGCAGCGACGGCATCCACTGTCGTCCGCAGGTTTTTTCCTCGTTGAGGTTTTTCCTGCGTCATCAAATCCTTTGTCTCATTTACATTTTTATCTTTGTCGCACGCTTTTGTTGAGAGATTCCTTTCTTTAGTTGTTAAAGTCCACATCGACCTTAAGTTGTCCCTTTGGTGCGATTTTTGGCATTAACAGTTTGGCGCCATCCGTGGGACCGCATCTAGAGAAAATCTTCGACAAACGTGCGTCGTACTAACAGTTTCTTGGAGTTTCCCCCGCTCTCTATTTCAGGAAAAATGGCAGATAATGGAAACCCTAAACAAGTCGCTATTTCGGTGCATGAAGGGCTCGAAGATGTGCAGAATCCCCCGACGGTAGTCGGTGATTATCACCTGGAAGAAATCATTCTGGATCAAAGCAAGCCCGACCAAAAAATCCTCGTGGGATCGTCCCTCGACCCCAGCATTAGAGAAAGACTCATATCTTTTTTGCAGGAGCATGCTGACTGCTTTGCCTGGTCGCACGAAGACATGGTCGGAATCGACCCCAACGTTATTTCCCATAAGCTTAACGTCGATCCGTCGTTTAAACCCATCAAACAAAAGCAACGCAAATTCGCTCCTGAGAGGAATAAGGTAATAAATGACGAAATTGATAACCTCCTTAAAACAGGAAAGATTCGAGAGGTAAAGTATCCCGACTGGATCGCCAACGTCGTGGTCTTAGCCAAGAAAAATGGCAAATGGAGGGTATGTATCGACTTCACGGATCTCAATAAAGCTTGTCCAAAAGATCCTTTTCCATTGCCACATATCGACGCCATGGTCGACGCAACCGCAGGGCATGAACAATTGACATTCATGGATGCCTATTCCGGGTATAATCAGATCTTAATGCACGTCGAAGATCAGGAGAAGACCGCTTTCATGACAGACCGAGGTATTTACTGTTATAAAGTTATGCCTTTCGGACTAAAAAATGCAGGATCTACCTACCAACGTCTAGTAAATAAAATGTTCAAATACCATCTCGGCGACACGATGGAGGTATATATCGACGACATGCTGGTCAAGTCAAAGCAAGCGATCGACAATGTCGAGCATCTGAGGCAATCGTTCGATATCCTTAGAAAGTACAACATGAAGCTCAACCCGACGAAATGTTCCTTCGGCGTCAGTGCTGGAAAATTCCTGGGTTATATGGTTACTCGCCATAGCATCGAAGCTAATCCCGACCAGATCAAAGCCATTGTCGAGATCAAATCTCCCCGAAATTTCAAAGAAGTCCAAAGGCTCACTGGTCGGGTAGCGGCTCTAAACAGGTTCATCTCCCGATCCTCAGATAAATGTCACCTATTTTATAATGTCCTCAGGAAGAACAGAGGTTTCGACTGGACCGACGATCATGAGCAAGCATTGAAAAAACTCAAAGATTACATGGCGTCACCTCCTTTGTTGTCAAAACCTCACGATCATGAAATACTACAACTATATTTGGTCGTCAGTCCTAACGCCGTAAGTGCAGTCTTGACACGAGAAGATGAAAAGCAGCAATTGCCAATTTACTATGTAAGTAAATCTCTTTTGGACGCGGAAACCAGGTATTCCTCTATGGAAAAATTGCTTTTGTCGCTAGTCACAGCTGCTAAAAAACTGCGACACTATTTTGAGTCGCATCCCATTACTGTCGTAACTAACTTCCCTCTTAAGTCTATCTTAAGAAAACCTGAGTTGACAGGTGTTTGGGCAAAAAATCACGTCGTACGACCACGACCAGAGCAGGTAAGACGCACGTTATAGTCCAAATCTTGTATTAAGATAAGGTCTCGACAAGAACCCAGAAAACATCCGTCGTCTCCCGTAAAAGGTAAGTCGTACGTCCCCCATGACGCTCGACCATAGCATCGCCCGCCCCGTACGACTATCACGTAAGATCATCGCACCTTCGACCAAAGCTAACGTTAACCTTGACTATTACGTTTGTTAAGTATTTAATACAGGAGTCAAAGCCATTAACAGCAAGCAGCCGTAACGGACGAAGAGCATTATGGATAATACTCCGGCGACCGTTTCCAGCCGTTGTAGCCGTTGATCAAATCATTAATGGAGCTAATTAATGACGCGAAGACTATAAAAGACAAGCTAAAGCCTTATTTCAAGGGACATCAGTTAATATCGAATATACATCAGCGAACATCACCAAACAGCAGAGAAAATCATCCAAACTCATAGCAAAGAACATTCAAACTCTGGAGATCAAGTACTGAAAGCCAGAACCCTACTGCGAACTCAAGAACACTCGAGGGAAAGCTCAAGTATCGCTCTCGACGCACGACGAACAACCCTCGACCAGAAGTTCACACTTTGTATTCACACACGACAAACACCTGTTTTTACATTCAAACACTTGTACTTTACATTTCGAAGTATTTCCTTCACTTGTATTGTAATCATCGTACGACCGACGCCAGTACCAAGGACGTCGCCCCTGATTGGCGACCATAGTGCAGCGACGACATCCCTTGTCGTCCGCAGGTTTTTTCCTCGATTGAGGTTTTTCCTGCGTCATCAAATCCCTTGTCTCGTTTATTTTTTCCCTCATCGCACGTCTCCTCGAAAGATCCTTTCTTTAGTTGATTAACTCCACATCGACCTTAAGTTGTCCCTTTGGTGCGATTTTTGGCATTAACAGTTTGGCGCCATCCGTGGGACCTCATCTAGAGAAAATCCTCGACGAACGTGCACCCTACTAATAGTTTCTTGGAGTTTCTTCTATTTTCTGTTGCAGGAAAATGGCAGCCTCTGGAAATCCGCAGCAAGCTGTTGCTCAGATGTATCAGGAGCTCGAAGTCGCCAGGAATCAGCTCAATGCAATGGCAGAGCAGAATCACAGAGCAGCTGAGGAGATCGCGCGGTTAAGAAATCCTCTTGGGCCTCAAAATGGTCTTAGGCCGTTCGTGCAGAACCCAATTCCAAGATCGTTCGACCAGAATGGCCCTAGACCATTTGTCCCGTATCCAGGTTCATCGGCGCAGAATCAGCATCCAGGCCCATTCATGCAGAATCAACAGCCAGGGCCGTTCAACTCAAATCCTCAGTTTAGGACAGTTCCTCCTCAGCACATAAGGCCACCACCCGTGAATAATGGGTCTCAGCCATTACAAGGGTCGCAGCCTTTCCAGCAGGGGTCGCAACCATTTCAGCAGCCATTTCAGAATGGACCTCAAGGTGGATCTCAGCCATTCCACGGTGGATCGCAACCTTTCCAGCAGGGGCCACCATCGTTTCAGAACGGACCGCAGCAATTCCAATATGGGTCGCAACCATATTTTGTTCCTTTCAACGGGGACACCAATGGTTCATCGCATGGTAATGGCACTAGTCCAGGGACCAATCCCTCGACAGGGGCAAATCCTGATCTTAACGATCTCGTCGCCCAGTGTTTGAAGATGTTGGAAGACCAAAATGAGTGCGTCCTGTCCTTGCTCGCCAAGTTGCCTGGGGCAGCCGTGCCTGTTGACGTCGAGCGTCGCTCGGGGTACCAGGCGTCGCCCTTCATCGACGAGATCGCCACCGTCGAGGTCCCAAAGAAGTATAACATTCCTGCCTTCACTCCCAAATATTCTGATGTGACTGATCCGACTGAGCACGTCGCACAGTACAAGCAACTCATGTGGACGATCTCGATTCCACACATGTACCAGGAAGTATGCATGTGTAAGAGTTTCAGAGCAACTCTCACTGGTCCAGCTCTCCAATGGTTAATCAATCTCAAACCCAAGTCCATCGGGTCATTTGCTGAGTTGGTTAATCAGTTCTCCCAGCAATTCGCCAGCAGTCGTAAGATGGAGAAGCAGACCAGCGACCTATATTACATCGTGCAGAAAGCTAATGAGTCTATTCGAAGTTATTTCAATAGATTCAATGCCGAAATGATCAGCATCCGCAATTGCGACGTCAAAACCGCGATCGAAGCCTATAAGCGTGGTCTGGACGATAGTTCGGGTTTATACACCGACCTGACCAAATATCCCCCGGAGAATTTCGAAGACGTCCGAGCTCGAACCTTAGCATATATGAGGGTCGAAGACGATGCAGCCTTTCGTCGCAAGCACACTGACGACAAGAAGTCGTTAGGCGCCCGAAAGCCAGAATTCAAGACAAAGGCTGTTTCCATAGTAGAGCCAGCGCGCCAAATTTCAAATGTTCGTTTCAAGAAGAAAGCAGAGGCCAAGACCGCGACTAAGTTCACTCAGTATCCCAAGATATCCTCTTACGGATTCAAAGGATCTACAAAGGACCTAGTCGAAGCTCTGAGAAGTTCCCAAGCTACCATTCGATGGCCAAAGAAGTCCGACCTGGACGATGCTAAGAAAGACAAATCAAAGTGGTGCGACTTCCATGCCGATCATGGTCATGCGACAGACGACTGTATCGCATTGAAGAAGGAACTAGCATATCATTTCCCGAAAGGAAATCTCAAGGACATCATCGACGATGTCGCTGTTCCAGCTGATGGCCATCAACCGTCGACTCCCAAGCATGCAAAAGTTGTCAATTGAAATTCCCTACGCCATGGGGAATACAGGAGTCGCTCGTGAGTGCTACAAGTCTACCTTGAAGCCGAGAAAATAAACTAAAATCACAAGATTAGGCCCACGACAGGTTCGTTCTTCTATCCCTAAATTAATATCTTTTCCACAGGGATAAATCTACTATGGTGCCTCGTCGCACGACAACATAGTCGACCGCAGGACAATATTTCTCCATGTCATTCTGTCATTTAAAACTTATCTTTTCCTCCCGAAAAGGATACGGGAATAAATGACAGGGGGGAAAATAGAGAGAGTCTGGAATGGTACGTTCTCTAACTCTTTCTCATACGATTTTTTCTCACAAAACGTTTACTGACTTAAGCATCGGAGGGTCGTTGGCTAGCCAACGACCAGCCCCCGACATCGTTTTATCGCAGAATCGCACCACAGTAGTCATTAAGTCTACTATATTACTTTAATATCGCAAGGTCGAACGACATAAACGGTCAGGTCTCTAACTTGATCATTTCCCCACAGGGGCATATGACACAAACTCACTGTACGATCTGGTCGTACGATCACAGAGTCTAAACGACTTTACCCCTAAGTTTCTTAACTTTCATACACAGAATGGGTGCTTTAATCGCGTGTTTTTATATTTGTTTTACGTTCTTGTCATCATATTACAATGAATGCCTTAGTCGCATGATTTCATATACATTTTATGTTCGACTTCATAATCAATATGATGTGAATAAACCATAAGATTCAAAGCAAAAGATATATTCGTTGAGTAAACCATCATATACATACTCAAACCCCGATAGGTCAAGTGGCAAAAACAACAAGGAAAGAAAAAATTCTAGACGACAGGAGGAACATTGGTCGTATCCCCGCTCGAAGTCCCGACCTGAGGGCCTCCATCTGCCACTCCTACCGCACGAATCTCCTGCAATTCATATTGAGCATCGAAAAGTTGGACGGCCAGCTCATCGACACGCACCATGGCCAACTTCTCCCTATCTAAAGTCGCTCTCTCCCTCTCCAACGCTGCAGCTTCCCTCTCAAGAGCAGATGCCACCAGATCTTCAACTCTTGACGTCTCAGCATGTAACGCCAAGGAAGACTGGAATGTCTGTGAAAAATAAAAGGTGCATTCAAGAACATTAGACAAAAATTACAAATTACACAAGTCATGAAAGATTGACACTCACCGTGAACGCCAGACTGGCAACTCGAGATCTCATCTCTCCGGCCGGAAGCCCGGAACTCCACGAAAACGCTCCCCGAAAGACGGGAGCAAATACTTCCCCAGATGAGGAAACGACGTCGTCCCGTCTAGGACATCATCCGCCATAAAGTCAGACGGCAATGTAAAATTGACCATCATAACTTCGGCCGACGATCCCTCGCCCCTGTCAGCAGACGTTGGGATCGACACTTTGGACACCAGCTTCGTCCCCGTCGCCGGAAGCGCAAAACTTACTGGTGTCGCGTCCATTGCGCTAGGACGGCTGGATGATGCCTTCGCCTTCATAGGCAGAACAACTCCCGATGAGTTATCAACCCTCAACGACGGTTCCCTCAGGACTGTCCTCCGGGTTCTCTTTGCGCTCGGCCCAGCTGTCGAAAAATTTTCACCCCGAAGGGCACGCACGACCTGCTTCCCTCTCGCCCGAGAAACTGATTTCCTCTCGGTTGGCACTGATCAGGAGATACATGAAGCGTCAGACAGGCAGAATCAACAAGATAAAATAGAGACTACGGTACGCTTACCAGTCGCCTCTTCCTGCACGTCCTCATCTCCTTCTTCTATCACGTCCTCGTCCTTGGTCGTCGACTGCCATGTCGCGAAAGATCGGTCGTCAACGCTAAGACTCAAGAACTTGTTAATCTTAGCCTGGGAATCCACATTCGGCGTCACTTCGTCGAACTGGATCTCTGAAGGCAACAAGAGGAGAATGATAAGTAAAAATCATAAAAATAGATAAAACTCAGAAACAAACGAAGCATACCTGTCTTATTCCGGTCTGACCGCATCCAATCGCTGCTGGAATCCAATGACTCGGTAAGAACAAATACATACCTCGACTTCCACCCACGATCATTGACGCCAGTTCCTAAAACCAAGGCACGATCACCCCTGAACTTAGAATAAGGACTATAACGCCAGTTCTTATCCCTTTTAACTTGATACGCCGCCAAGAAATCATTCATGATCATAGGGGATTCCCATTTCGCGGACGCTCGCTCAATAACCAGCAAAACTCGCCAAAGTTGGGGCATCAATTGTCCCGGCGACACATCGAAATCCTGCATGAATGACTTGGCTAAACCAGAAAACGGCCATTGAAACCCTATCTTAAAAGGATACTCGTACAAAACGAGATATCCCTTAGGGCAATCCTTAGAACGAACAATCCCCGGACACCGCAACTCTACATTTGCAGGAACTTTTGCTAAACTCCTAAAAGCATCTAAGTCTATGTGATTCATGATAAGACTAGCAGGCTCCGTCGACATTATGAATCAAAGGACAGAACAAGGTCTTATATAAACGCTCTCAACGGTGGTTTGAAGATTTGCAACGATTCGAGAAAGTTCGGACGTAGAATGGAAAGGAATCAAGGCGAAATCTCTTCCCAAATAAACACTTCAAAAGTATAGCAAGAAAAGATCCGTCGTGATCTTTATTGGTACCAACAATCGCATAAAATCGAATCCCCGAATGATCACCGCGCATCCCCGTCCTTTCGCATGCCCGCCCGGATCTTCCTCACCTGTCCTCGGCAGCTGGAAAGCATCATCGTACGTCAGCATGACGTCCCGACCTCGTTCCTCTTTCGACTTCTCGTTCAATTAAAGGCGAACCGGTCCAGTTCCACGACAACCAGGTAAGTCCCTCAACCCAGGTCACAAGTCTAAGCGTTCGACAAGCAAAATTTAAAACTTAAATTTGACATTCAATTTTCAAATTTTGGGGGCAAACTGTTTGGGCAAAAAATCACGTCGTACGACCACGACCAGAGCAGGTAAGACGCACGTTATAGTCCAAATCTTGTATTAAGATAAGGTCTCGACAAGAACCCAGAAAACATCCGTCGTCTCCCGTAAAAGGTAAGTCGTACGTCCCCCATGACGCTCGACCATAGCATCGCCCGCCCCGTACGACTATCACGTAAGATCATCGCACCTTCGACCAAAGCTAACGTTAACCTTGACTATTACGTTTTTTAAGTATTTAATACAGGAGTCAAAGCCATTAACAGCAAGCAGCCGTAACGGACGAAGAGCATTATGGATAATCACTCCGGCGACCGTTTCCAGCCGTTGTAGCCGTTGATCAAATCATTAATGGAGCTAATTAATGACGCGAAGACTATAAAAGACAAGCTAAAGCCTCATTTCAAGGGACATCAGTTAACATCGAATATACATCAGCGAACATCACCAAACAGCAGAGAAAATCATCCAAACTCATAGCAAAGAACATTCAAACTCTGGAGATCACGTACTGAAAGCCAGAACCCTACTGCGAACTCAAGAACACTCGAGGGAAAGCTCAAGTATCGCTCTCGACGCACGACGAACAGCCCTCGACCAGAAGTTCACACTTTGTATTCACATACGACAAACACCTATTTTTACATTCAAACACTTGTACTTTACATTTCGAAGTATTTCCTTCACTTGTATTGTAATCATCGTACGACCGACGCCAGTACCAAGGACGTCGCCCCTGATTGGCGACCATAGTGCAGCGACGACATCCCTTGTCGTCCGCAGGTTTTTTCCTCGATTGAGGTTTTTCCTGCGTCATCAAATCCCTTGTCTCGTTTATTTTTTCCCTCATCGCACGTCTCGTCGAAAGATCTTTTCTTTAGTTGATTAAGTCCACATCGACCTTAAGTTGTCCCTTTGGTGCGATTTTTGGCATTAACAACAGGTCGCTTAGCAAAATGGAGCATATATCTCAGCAGTTACGACATAGACTTCAAACCCAGGACTGCGATCAAATCGCAAGCCTTGGCAGATTTTATTGCTGATTTCAGCCCTGAACTGGAAAAAGAAGCAGAGCTCGAAGTGTCAGCTGTGGCGACTCACGACGACGTACCTTGGATCTTACATGTCGACGGATCATCTAACGTTAGAGGCTCAGGACTAGGCGTCGTCTTAAAGTCGCCACAGGGGGGCAAGATGGTATACTCAGTTCGATGCGATTTCAAGACTACCAACAACGAAGCTGAATACGAAGCCCTGATCATGGGAATGAATATGGCCCACGACTTGGGGGCAACCGCGTTGCACGTCAAGAGCGACTCGCTCCTGGTGGTAAACCAAATCAATGGAGAATTCGCAGCCAAGGATTCAAAAATGACAGCATACCTAAAGGTAGCAAAAGAAATTTCCGAAAAATTTAAATCTTTCTCAATTGAACAGATTCCAAGAGACCAGAATACTCAAGCCGACGCTTTAGCAAACCTTGGATCTGCTTTGGTCGAACCAATATTCGATGCTATTCCTATGATCCATATGGCGACATCGTCCATCGAGAACATCGAGGTCGTCCAGATAGAAGACGAAGAGGATGATTGGTCGTGCGACATCAGAAATTTTCTTACGCACGGCCAACTCCCAGAAGACAAGATGGAAACCCGGAAGATCAGATTCAAAGCGTCCAAATACGTCATGATCGGAGATAGGCTCTATCGATGATCATCGACAGGATTAAATCTGAGATGCGTCGTCAGCAAAAATCAAACCCAAAAAATCCTTCAAGAAATGCACGATGGAGAGTGCGGAAATCATTCAGGAGGTCGCAGTCTTGCTAATCGTATCTCACGACAAGGGTATTTTTGGCCAACACTGCGACAAGACGCCGCCAAGTACGTCCAAAGTTGTGACCCCTGTCAACGACACTCTGGTATGACTCATAAACCCTCTGAGACTTTGCACTCGACACTTATTCCATGGCCCTTCATGAGGTGGGGGATGGATATTGTCGGCAAGTTACCATCCGCCCCTGGCCAAAAAGTATTCCTCCTCGTACTTACAGATTACTTTTCCAAGTGGGTCGAAGCGGCTGCTTTTTCCCAAGTCAGGGATAAAGAAGTCATCTCTTTTATCCAAACTAAGATCATATGCAGGTTTGGGATTCCGTCTGAAATTGTCTGCGACAATGGATCACAGTTCATAAGCGACAGGACCTAACAATTCTGTGAGGATAGAAGCATCAAGCTGACGACCTCGACGCCCAGATATCCTCAAGCTAACGGACTCGCTGAGTCAAGCAATAAAACCATCGTCGCATCGATCAAGAAAAGGCTAAAAGCTGCAAAGGGAAAATGGGTGGAAGAACTCCCTTCAGTCCCGTGGGCAAATCGCACGACGCCACGCACATCCACAGGACAAACCCCTTTCTCCCTCATCTACGGTTGCGAAGCAGTCTTACCAATTGAAGTCCAACTCCCAACCTCGAGGCATACTTCCGTCGATCACAACCTGGTCGACTTAAATTATGACCTCGATGCCCTTGAAGAGCTTAGGGAATCAGCCTTAATCAGAATGGCATCACAGAAGCAAGCAGTCGAACGATATTTCAATAAGCACGTCAAAGCCAAAGTCTTTCAAGAAGGCGATTACGTCCTCCGTCGAGTGTTCCAAAACACTCAAGAGCTCAATGCTAGTAAGCTTTCTATTAAATGGGAAGGTCCATTCCGCATCTCCGAAGTCGTGGGTAAAGGAGCCTATCGACTTCGAACTCTCGACGATCAGGAAATCCCACGCAGTTGAAACGCAACACACCTGAAAAAGTATTTCTTTTGAAAACACTTTCCTCTCATACGAATTTCTATTCGTCTCATTTAAACATTGGAGGGCCGTTGACTAGCCAACGACCGACCTTTCTCGGGAACGCACGACATAAGTGCCCAAGTTTAAGACTTGATCGTTTTATCACAGGGGCACATAATGCAAATCTCACCGTACGATCTAGTTGCACGATCGTAAAGTCTAAATGATCCTCCGACTCAAGTTTTTTTTGTACGTTCTAACACATCGATATTCGAGTTCATCAACGCAATGCGAATGTATTCTAATTGTTATACTACAATGAATGCCTAAGTCGCACGGTTTTTTCTCATTCTATGCTTGATGAATTGTACGGTCGATATTACGTTAAAAAAACACGAGTTCAATCTCATTCATGAAACGAACGATTACATACGAGCGACCAACGGTCGAATATCCAAAACCGAGGTTCGTTATATGCCAAATAGCTCAATCACACACGATCGGGCATAATTCTTAAAACAGAAGTCTATCCTAAAACTAGGAAGAGTATCGATCACGCACTCTGCCTCAAAAGTCTCGACCCCGAAGCATGCTGAAAACAATTGATGCAAGGATCAAACGAGTATGATAGAAGTTGTCTCCCGACTTATTACGCCACGACATTCCGAGAATGTGGCTCTTAAGATTAATGTTAAGATTGGAGGAAGGAATATGTTCTTACCGACGGTCGACTTCCAGTTCAACATCTTCTCCATCTTCGCATATCTAACAAAAGAAGATCGAAGCGTCTGTAAAATACAAAAGAAGTCTATTACACAAACATTCAGCGAAAACATTAGGAACACGAGTTTCGAAAGAAAAACAAGGGATCAAAGAAGAATTCCTCACTAAGAAACTTTTCAAGAAGATATAAAAGGAAGTGATCCATTATGATCCCTATTTATGCAATCGATCATGTCAGGTCAAACCCTTTGATGATCACCACGTGCCCTCGTCCCTTCGCATGACCACACGGATCGTCGACACCTGTCAAAGACAGCTGGTAAGCACAATCGTACGTCAGTATGACGTCACGACCTCGTTTTCTCTTCGACTCCTCGTTCGGTTAGAATTAAACCAATTCGGTTCCGAAACAACCAAGGTATTTTTAACGCAAAACCCTAAGCACCCGACGAGCAAAATTTAAAATTCGAATTTGCCATCCTACTTTCAAATTTTGGGGGCAAACTGTTTGGGCAAAATTTCACAGGTCTCGACCGCGACCAGATAAGGTAAGACGTATGTCATGAGCTATACCTTGTATTAAGATAAGGTCCCGACGAAGACCCAAAAAACCTCTGCCATCCCTCCTAAAAGGTAAGTCGAGAGTTCCTCACGACAATCGACATCGACGTCGCCCGTTCCACCCGACCGTCGCATAAAACCATGCGACCTCGACCGACTAACGCGTTAACAACTGTTATGTTTGTTCAAGCGTTTAATACAGAGATTACATTGTTTTCACACACGACATACACTTGTTTTACATAACATACACTTGTACTTTACATTTCGAAGTCTTTTCCTTCATTTGTATTGTAATCTCTGTACGATCGACACCAGTAACACCAAGGACATCGCCCCTGATTGGCGACCATAGTGCAGCGACGACATCCACTGTCGTCCGCAGGTTTTTTCCTCGTTGAGGTTTTTCCTGCGTCATCAAATCCTTTGTCTCATTTACATTTTTATCTTTGTCGCACGCTTTTGTCGAGAGATTCCTTTCTTTAGATGTTAAAGTCCACATCGACCTTAAGTTGTCCCTTTGGTGCGATTTTTGGCATTAACAGTCGACAACCTTCTCAGGACAGGGAAGATTCGAGAGGAAAATGACAAACCAACAAGATCCCATGGCTCAGCTTCACGCAGAATGAAATGTAGCTCGAAGTCAAATTTAAGCTTCGCACAAAGCCTTGGCGCGACTCTTACAGGTCCTGCTCTCCAGCGGTTGATCAACCTCGAGCCCAAGTCCATCAGCAACTTCACAGGGTTGATCAACCAACTTTCATTGCAATTCGACGATAGTCACGAAATGGAGAAGCAGACCAGCGACCTGCGCTGCATCGCCCCAAAAACCTGGAGAGTCCGTCCGTGGTCATTTCGATGATCATCATTCGAAATTGTGGCATCCAAACCGCCATCGAAGCATACACGCATGGTCTCGGTGACGGCTTACGTTTTTCCTTACGATCGCCAAGTATGGACGACAAAAGGGACAAGACCAAGTGATCTTGCATGGCAACTGCGCACGACAGACAATTGCTTGGCTTTACAAAAAGAACTACCTTGGATGCACGACATGAAGGCAGTCCCTTCGACCTACCATCTGGCGATCAGATTCCCAACACCTTGGGGGCTGCAGGAAATCAAAAGTGAACAGAAGACCGCCCATGATTGTTGCAAAGCAACCTTTAAACCCAAAAATAAGAACAATACTATGGAAACTACGCACGACATGACCAACCGATCCATACGCCAGAAAAGGCAGGACTTGGTATAGTCTCGCAGTCTCCACAAGGGCAAAATAGTATACCCCATACAACGTTCGGTTTCACGACTGGAGGGCAGATGGGCTTCACGATAGAGGTAATTCTCTATAAACACCACCAGGTACGTAACGCACGTAGACGACACTCAGGTAAAAACTTTTACATATGTCCTTAATCCCTCGACCCTTCATAAGGAAAGGACGGACATCGTTAATAAATTACATCCTGCCCTAGAGCAGAAAATTATCTATACTAACGTTCTATGCAAAATTCGGAATTCCTTCCAAAATCATACACGACAATAACCTACAAACTCGCAGGAACGCTCGAACGTCAGTCTTACGATTCATGTCATAAGAAATGTCATCTCTAAAGACTATTAGGTTACGACTGTGCATGTCAACCTCTCATGACTGACATGTTATGAAACAGATCTTGCGAGTCAATGCATAAATCGCAGGATCCAACAGGTACATCCAAAGCTAAGCTCTGAAGATAAAGTCGTATGACTTATCTCGAATATACGTTCGGCCCAGTCGCCCGGTCATTTCAAAAAATAGTTCCTTCCTTACGATTCATATCGTAAGAAACATCAATCTTGAAACTCGTGTTGCGAAAAATAAAGCCTCTACTACTTAAACACAGGTCTTACGATTTACATCGTGAGAAATAAAATCTCCACGACTTGAAGCGCAATTTATAGTCGTTGATAAGAAACGAGTCACATATTTTATGATCGCCAGTCATGACAGACACAGGTTAAAATTCTCCGTCGCCACTAAATGCGACTCGCATGCTTAAATCTCAGAATCGCCAAGAAAGGCAAGTCACGAGATTAATCATACAATCACAAGTAAGGTAAATTTTTTACCGCTTATCGCTAAAGCAAAACTTACACAACGTAACATAGGTCTCTAACGACCGTATTGGCTCGAACGCCAGATCATAGGTCTCTAACGATCATATCGGCTCGAACACCAGATCATAGGTCTCTAACGACCGTATCGGCTCAAACGCCAGATCATAGGTCTCTAACGACCGTATCGGCTCGAACGCCAGATCATAGGTCTATAACGACCATATCGGCTCGGAACACCAGAACATAAGTCTTTAACGACCGTATCGGCTCGGAACGCCAGAACATAAGTCTTTAACGACTGTATCACAAGATCCTTAAAATTTATCTTGGTTCGATCATCTTATGATCACCGCCAAGCTTTATTTCGGACCAATCGTCTTGCGATTGACTCCCGACCCATACGTCTCATTTTGATAAAGATCGTCTTACGATCACCGTCGGTTCCTTACGTTACAAGACCGTCTTACAATCGTCACAAGTATCTCGCGCATTAAAGATCATCTTTCGATCGCCGCAACTTACTTAATATCATCGACTGGTCACGTAATTTTAGCTGACCAAGCTGGTTTTATTCTAATGATCCAATCAGCAGAAACGACACGACTCATCATTCTACTTTGATGCGAGATCTAAAATTCAAATGGCTTCGAAATTCAGATCTCGGGGGGCTAACTGTTTGGGTAAAAAATCACACCCTCGACCGACTTGGGAAACTCCCTCGGCATGACCCATGTACCTTGATGACCCTAAATCTACGAAGGTCACACCCCCGACCAACAAAGGTAATACCCATTATTGCCATACCCCCGACACACGATAATTGGTTATTAAAAGCCATATTGGGTCAATAATCATCTTACATCTAATGATCGCACGTCACGTGTCGCACGTCGCACATCGCTAGTCTCATGACATTAATCTTACGTCACTAAGTCTTACGTCACCAGTTACGTGTCGCCAGTTACGACTCGTCGGTCTTACGTCGACAGTCTCTTATCATCGATCTTATATCGCTCTGGTCCTGCGCCAACATCATCCTGACATCCTGGTCTTACGACCTAGTCCTATGACATCGTCATCTTGGTCTTGCAACCAAATGGTCTTACGACGTTTCTATAAGACCATTCTCATTTTAAGGTAAAATCATAGTACTTTATCTTTTGATTAAAGATCGAAAGTCTTTTGCCTCACGACACTCGACCTCGACTACTTCGCCCAACCGTCGCGTAGAATCATGCGACCTCGGCCTACTAATGCGTTATACGACTGTTATATTTGTTCAGTGATTAATGCAGGAGTCAAAGTCATTAATGGACAACGGCTATAACCGATGAAATCAGTTATGAGCATCTAAACCCACATTGAAGACGACGACCGTTACAACAATCATCAAAGATCTTAATGATTCAATTAAAGTCGTCCGAAGACTATAAAATCCCAGCTCAATCATCAGTTCAAGACACCTGATCAACACCGAATAACACATAGAGAGATAGAACAAAAGCATCAAACAACAGAAGCAAACGCAAACACTCGAAGAATATTCATTCGAAGCAAAGAGATCATTCATAGAAGATCACTCTCGACGCAAGACTCTCGCTCTCGACCAACAGTTTATACACAGTTTTCACACACGACGCACACTGTTTTTACATTCCAAACACTTGTACTTTATATTTTGAAGTATTTCCTTCATTTGTATTGTAATCTCTGTACGATCGACATCCGGAACACCAAGGACATCGCCCCTGATTGGCGACCATAGTGCAGCGACGACATCCACTGTCGTCCGCAGGTTTTTTCCTCATTGAGGTTTTTCCTGCGTCATCAAATCCTTTGTCTCATTTACATTTTTGTCTTTGTCGCACGCCTTTGTCGAAAGATTCCTTTCTTTAGTTGTTAAAGTCCATATCGACCTTAAGTTGTCCCTTTGGTGAGATTTTTGGCATTAACAACACACGACACACGAAACACGACAAAAAGTTAAAAAATCTCACCCGACATATTCCAGCCGACCCTAATCCAGCCGCACTCAGAGTCGAGCGTCGATACGCGCACGAACGCGTACCTGGTCTTCCACTTACGGTCATTAACCGCAGTCTTTAGGACCAGGGTACGATCGCTCTTATGCCTAGAAAATAGGTTGTAACGACGACATCCATCCATCTTGACTTGATAAGCCAAGAGGAGGCCGCGCACATTCATGGGCGACGCCCAGTCTTTGGTAAGGCGCTCGATAACTTGTATAACTCGCCAAAATTGGGGCATTAATTGGGTCGGTGCTAAATCGAACTCGACCATGAATACCTTGGCCAGAGGCGAATAAGGCCATTCGAAACCTATCTTAAAAGGGCATTCGTATATAACGACGAACCCCTCTGGACACATATCAGGTCGAATCTGACCTGCCCTAATCAGTGTAATCCCCGCAGGTATTTTTGCTAGACTCCTAAGGTCGTCGAGATCCTCTTGATCTCGAATAGAACTCTCAGGTTCAGTGGACATTGCTAATCATGTTAACCAAGTTTGCAGGTCTGAAAAACCCTAAAGATCCCAGTTTTTCCTAGGTTTTCTATCCATGGACTTACGACGCATACAAAGGACAAGAAGTCGTACCTTATATAAGCGCTCTAATCCTCAAGAACTCTAAAAATCGACTTAAGATTTTTTGCAGGTTTTTGGGAAGGATTCCCTGAAGAATAGCAAGGAATCGAGAAGAAATCTCACTCTAAAAACTCCCTGAAAGAGTAAACTGGAAAAGATCCACCAAGGGTCGTTATTTATGCAATTGATCGTGTCAGATCGAGTCGATCGATGATCGACACGTATCCGTGTCTCTTTGTATGCACACACGGATCGACGACACGTGGCGTTTACAGCTATTAGGCACGATCTCACGTCAGCATGACGTCACAATCTTATCCTCTTTTCGACTTCCCCTTTAGTTAGGATCAAACCGATTCAGTTCCCAAACCAACGACTTTCGACACGTGTCACGTCCCTCGATATTCCCTTAGACGAGAATTTTAAAAGATTTTCTTCTGTCAAAAATTCAAAATTCAAAATTTGAAATTGCTTTTTCATTTTAAATTTTGGGGGCAAACTGTTAGGGTAAAATTTCACCAGTCTCGACCACGACCAAAAGAGGGAAAACATTTATTACACTTCTTTGTGATAAGATGAAATCATAAAACATTTTGACTACAGTCCAAAGTTTAAATCGAAAAATTACTCACGACTCTCGACCGTCGTAAGCAGCCTTACGACCTCGACCAACTAACGTATGACAACTGTTATTATCTCTATGTTTAATACAGGGTCAACTCCATTAATGGCCAACAGACATAACCGACAAGGGTAATTACGAGCATTAACTCTCAAAGGCCGTTACGACCGTTACTCCAACATTCATAAAGATCATTAAAGCACTCGAAGGCTATATATATGAAGGCTCAACATCATTTTGCGCACAACTGAACTCTCAAGAACACTCACTGCAAGAACGAAGAACACTCTCTCTCGAATCTGACCTGCCCCTGTTTGGCGACCATAGTGCAGCGACGACATCCACTGTCGTCCGCGGGTTTTTTCCTCGTTGAGGTTTTTCCCGCGTCACCAACTTCTTTGCGTCTCATTTACATTTTTGTCTTTGTCGCATTGCTTTGTCGAACGATTTCTATCTTTAGTTGTTAAGCCCCACAATCAACCTTAAGTTATCCTTCTGGACGATTTTTGGCATTAACAAACAGTATCTACTCGGACACTATAGTGGCGGTGTGTTGAATCAGCAGCAGATAGTAAGCGTCTTTTTTATGGGCGCTTTATTCTGGCTCCGCTTAGAAAATGTCAAGCAGACACAATAGGCATTGTGATGCGAAGAGCTTTGCTTGGAGAAATAGAAGGAACATGTATCACATGCGACGGGGACTTGCACAAGCGGTGAAGCATGTGGTTTAATTCAAAACAATGCGCAAAACCTTACCAGCCCTTAACGGGATGGTACTTACTTTCATACTGGTGCGGATTGGCTTTGAAGAAAAACAAAGATGAAGCTTTGTTCATCAGCAAAGTGTTCATTTCTTTTTCGCCAGGTTTCATTATCTTTCTTTTTTGATTGGATGATGGAAAAACCAGCAAGCTACGACTTTGACCGGGCGGGGTAGGCAGAAGTTGATCCGGTAGATCGACTAGCAGTTTTTGCTACTGCTCGTGATGATGATTTTGATTAGCGAGATGTTCACTTTTACTTAGATTACGCAATAGATTTTGCTTCTTTAGATAACTAATGAAAATAATTATTACAATTTTAAATAGGCTAAATTGCATAAAAAAGGTAACGTACTTTACTTTAGTTTCTGTTCTGGGATTCTACTTTTAAAAGACACGTTAAATGATCTATAACAAAACTTTACAACCAAATTAGGGACTCAGTTACATGTATAACATGTTACACTTGACATGTCATTAATCATATATTTTAAAAATATAAATTAACATTAATATTGCCATGTCATTTAAATTATTTCTATGTAATCAAAAGAAATTCATATCACTAATATTTAATATCTACCCTCAAAACCTATTTCATTTCCCCTCTTCCTGCTCGTCAATACAATCTAAAAAAAAGTGAGATTCATAAAAAACAAGAATCAAAATATTACTTGATTTTATAAAGATGTAATCTCAAAAATAAGAAAAACACCAAAATATATAACAGAATCAATCTTTTTAAAAAAATGTATTATCAAAGCCAATATTTTTAAAAAATAAGAAAAACACCAAAATAATGTATTATCAGAGCCAATCTTTTGAAAAAATTAAAAAAACACCAAAATAATTAACCAACGAACACTACATCTTCAATCTTTTAGCCCTCTAAGTAGGGGTGTTATTCAGTCGGTTAAAGCGGTTTCGGTTTATTCGGTTTGGGTTAATCGGTTTTCTTGTTCTTTTAAAATTAACCGATAACCAAACCAAATAAAGTTCGGTTTAATCGATTCCGGTTTATTCGGTTTTCGGGTTATTTGGTTCGGTAACTGTTAAACCGAATAAGGATTTATATTTTTTCGTTGGATAATTTCTTAAATAGTTTTCTCAAATTAATTGTTCGTTGCTTTTAATATATAATTGTATCATACAGTAATACTCAACTATTGATTTATATTACGTAAAAACATCATCTGTCAACCAATATCTACCAAATGACATTATTATTTTTCAATGCGACATTGTAAATCAAGCAAAAAAACGCAATCTAATAGAAAGCATTATCTACTATCAATAAAAAAAATACTATATAACAATAGAATATGTAAAATAATAATAGTATAACATGTATTTGGTTTATTTTTTTATAAACATGAAGTGTATTAAATATTAGTAGAATGTGTTATTTGGGTTATTCGGTTTAGTCGAATTAGAAAATTTTTAACCGAAAACCGAACCGAATAAGAAATCTTATTCGGTTAACCGAACCGTTTAACCCAAAAACCGAATAACCCGAAACTGTTTAACCCAAATTTCATTTGGTTTGGGTGGGTTATTCGATTTCGGTTATTTTTTACATCCCTACCTCTCAGGTGCCATGTCTTGTCCATTTGTTAGTGTTGCATCGAGCTGAACATGATCTTCTGTTATATAGGTAACTGAGTCCCTTATTTGGTTGTAAAGTTTTGTTATAGACCTTTAAACGTGTCTTTTAAAAGTAAGATCCCCAAAACAAAAAATTAAAGTAAAGTACGTTATCTTTTTACGCAATTTGTCCAATAAAAAAATACAAGTCAACAACTTTTACCGGTTACCTGGTTATACAGGTAACTGAGTCCCTTATTTGGTTGTAAAGTTTTGCTATAGACCCTTAAACATGTCTTTTAAAAGTAGAATCCCTAAAACGAAAGTTAAAGTAAAGTACGTTATCTTTTTACGCAATTTGACCTTTCAAATAATATGAAAAAGTTCAAAGGAAAAAAATAACTTATTTTTACAATTTAAGTGAACTTCTTTAAATAAATTTAAATCTTGAACTTATTAAAACTGAAAAAAGTTGATGAATTTTTATTTCTTTAACGATTATGTCTTTGAATGTTTTTCGAACGATACACTTATAAATTAGAAGAAATATATTATTTCTATTTCCTTGTATCAACAAATCAATTGTATCACTGAGGTTTAATCAGGACTAATGCTTTTAACTCACAATTTATCAAGGGATTAGTTTAGGCATAGCCTATGACACCCTTTTAAAAAAACAAATCAATGGCAAAATATAACAATAAAACAAAAAAAATACACCATTATTATTATTTTTACTCAAAACGACAATCATATGGGTCTGTTATGATTATGTGATTGTCATTTTGAGTAAAAAAACTATTAGTTTCTCTTATGATTATCATTTGAATACAAAAAATAAATGATGAATTGTGAGAATGATATAAGAATTTATTTGTTCAATTTCAGTAAATTAGAAAACTTTTTTTTTTCATAAAAGTGGTTAGAAAATTATTCACTTAAAATGTAAAAATACATTGAGTTTCTTTATACTTTTCCTAAAAATATATTGAGTAAATTACAAAATTAGTCCCTGTGGTTATATGATAATTTGTATTGAGTCCCTCAAATAAAACAATTACATGTATGGTCATTGTGGTTTCACTTTTGTTATGGATTGGGTCCCTTAGGCCTTCCGTACCCCAGCGGGGAAGGGGCTCGGGATGGGGGATGTGGCAGCGGGGTGAGGGCGGGGTTGGGCTACGGCCCGGGATGGAGTTGCGGGGCGGGATGGTGAGCGGGGTTGGGTTCCCGAGCCATCCCGAGGGTTTTATAAAAAAAAAAAATTTTAATTAAATTTTTAAAAAAATAACCGTTGAACGGCTCTTTCTTAGAAAAAAAAAAAAATTCTCAATTTAATCCCACTATATATTTAACCCTCAACCTCTTATTTCTCACACCTCTCAACCTCTTATTTCTCACACCTCTCAACCTCTTATTCTCTCAACCTCTTATTTCTCACACCTCTCAAACTCTCTCAAATTTTCTCAACCTCTATATATTAAACAATATGGATTCGCCACAACCCGGTTCACCAACCGCATCATCATCATCCGTAGACACCGACGAGTTGTTGAATCTACAAAGGGAAATTTTTCGACATGCTGCACAATCGCTGTATGGTAGCACCGCCTCATCGTCAACAAGAGAGAGGGCCGCAAACATTGAAAGAGGTCGAGTAACTGCAAACGAGCGGCTTATGCGGGACTACTTTGGCGTCAACCCGATTTATACACCGGATATGTTTAGGCAGCGGTTCAGGATGAGCAGACAACTATTCGAACGAATAGTTGAAGATTTAGAAGTAGGGTATCCGTATTTTAGACTTCAGTTTGACGGGTTAGGCAAACAAGGTTTTTCTCCGATACAAAAGTGTACTTCCGCTATTCGGCAATTGGCGTATGGAGTAGCTGCTGACGCACTTGACGAGTACATCCGTATGGGAGAGAAAACGTCACGAGATTGTCTGTACAAATTCTGCACAGGTATTATTGAACTGTATGGTCAAAAATATTTACGCAGGCCTACTTTTATTGATATTCAGAAGTTGTACGCCGCGCATGAAGCTAAACACGGATTTCCCGGCATGCTCGGCAGCATAGACTGTACTCATTGGGCGTGGGCAAATTGTCCGAATGCATGGCGAGGTCAATTCATGAGAGGTGATCATGAGCACCCGACAATCATGCTAGAAGCAGTGGCCTCTCAAGATCTATGGATCTGGCACGCATACTTTGGTGTTGCCGGTTCCAACAATGACATCAATGTTCTCAATCAGTCGCCCATCTTCAACGATGTATATGATGGAAAAGCACCCGACTGCCCTTTTGAGGTGAATGGAGCCACCTACAAGCATGGATATTATCTAACGGATGGGATATATCCGGAATGGGCTACTTTCGTAAAATCATTTACGTGCCCACAAGACTCTAAACGACAAAAGTTCAAGTCCGCGCAAGAATCCGCACGTAAAGATGTTGAACGAGCTTTTGGCGTGCTTAAACAACGTTGGCATATACTTCATAACCCGGCACGCGGATGGGAACCGGCAATATTGAGAAACATTATGTACGCTTGTGTCATATTACACAATATGATACTCGAAGACGAAAACCATGCTATTTGTGGTGACGTGGAAAACGACTTTTTCACGAATGATATCGAAAGCCAAATCAGTGAGACACAACGCGCGGCAAATGTTCGAGAAGTCATAAACCGGGAAACTCATAATAACCTTCGGTCGGATTTGGTCGAACATATTTGGCGTATCCAAGTTCCCAACAATGACGACGAGTAGATTTTTAAATTTATTTTGTAATTTTTAATTTTTTAATGAATGATATGAATTTTAATTTTTATTATTTATCTTATTTTTATTTATTAAATATATATATATATATATATATATATTTTGTTAAATAATTAAATGTATAAATAAAAGAATTAAAATAAATGAGGTGGCAAAGGGGTTTGAGGGAATGGGGTACGGATGTTTAGGGATCGTGAGGGATGGGGTGAGGGATGGAAGAAAAGCTGATGTGGCGCTGACGTGGCAGGGAATCTTTCACAGATAGGAGGGATGGGGTACTGATGGCCTAACCTCGTTAATGTTAACTTCTTTTAATCGAGGGTAGTTTGGTCCACTTCTTTTCTAAATAAAAAATCTATAGAATTTTTATATTTGTAAATAAAAATTAATATTTATATACTATATTATATATACTGTATATCTATTTTTATATATGTATACATTCACACAGCCATGGGATAGGCTTAGTTGTCGGCGAAGCCGGAAGCCCCTCCTCCTTCCACCGATGTCCCGTACGTCGCTCTCGAGCCTCCATCGACGAGTTCACCACCACCTGCAACTCTACCCGAAGCCCCAACTGGTTTATGTTGCTATTCTGACCCTAAACTTGAACCACCACTGCAAAAATCATTTGTGCAGATTTGGGTTTTCATCACTCGTCGGATCTGTAACAACTGTGATTGAGATAAATGCATCGAAGAACAAATCAACAACAAAACCATAGTCGAGTCATTACATGCTCTTTGGTATAAAAGGACCGGTGAATGTCTTGAAAAGTAGTTTCCTCCGAAACCATAGTCGACTCATTTGCAGAAGTTGTTTCCTATAAAACCGAGAATGTGGAGCGATCTTTATGGTGTACTCACTTTGATTCGTGTGTTAAATACAAAGCCTTTCGATTTAAGAGAGTTGTGACTAGTGATGAACAACAAAAACGAAAAACGGAAGGCTTTTGGATCTGGGTAGCCGAAGATGATGGGTTCATCGGGTTTTCACATCGGAGAAGACGATAGGTTTTAGATCATAGTGACGAAATCTTTGTGTAATGGTGAGGCTTGGATTTGGTGTGTACGTGGTGTGTTATTTTATGTGTGTTTGTTGTATTGTGTGGTGGACAAGAATGGGGTATTGACCGGAGAAGATGACTGGAAATTGACTTGGGTTTGACCGGAGTTTGCTGTACGTGGGATGGGATGAGTTTTATACTTTTGTTTTTTCTTCATACTTGTACTAATCGCATCTAATGATTTCAATAAAATATCTATACTCCTTTATAAAAAAATAGTGTCCAACTCTTTTCAACATTCAGTTTTCTAAACAATTCGGTTTCTTTCTAAATCACGTTCTTTAACCTCTGCAAAACCCTAATTTCGCTCTCAAACCCCACTCCTCCATTCTCGACTGAAATCAGCTACACCTTTCTCCTCCACGTTCTGCAATATGGCACGAATTCCTCTCCTCTCCACCTCCTGAATTCTCTCCCACGTAGTCGGCTTCCCTCCTATAAATACATATGGAATCACCTTCTTCTTCAAGATGCGATTTACCAAGCTCGATTTGGAAGCACCTCCTTCTTTATAAGCGCCAAAGTACAAGGAAGGGTTTCACTCCATCATTTCAACCGAAGAAGAATCAGACCATCATTTCAAGAAACCCTACCCCATCTTCACAATCGGTCAAGCTTTTGTATCTAACCCCCTCCCCATCATCCGTTCCTTTCTAACCAAAATCTGCTTATATATGGGTTTTTAGGTATTTCTCAATTTGAGTTGTTATTGATTTCTATTAATTTTGCAGTTTTGTTCTTCATGTTTTGTTTGAATTGTTCTAAGTTTTCGTTATATGGAGTCCAACTTTATATGGTTTGTGGATTTCTCAGCTAACATTTCAATTTTGGGGTTCTCTGAAGATTGGGTGCCGATTAGGGCTTGTTGGGTGTTTTTGAGTATAATCAACTTTCGTTTTTAATCTATTAAGAACTATATGTATATCTCGATTTGGGTATAATCAGATTGGCGAAGAACAATGCCTTAATTGACACATGATGCCTTAATTAACACACGAATCTTATGGTTATATGTTTATAAAACGTGGGTTATTTCCAATTTCTAGAAAATAATTTAAGTTTATTTGAAATTGATAAACATTTCTAATGATTCTATATGACAGATCCTGAAAGCATCAAACAAAACCATTTTGGAAGCTAGAAATTGGTGATTGGTGAAGAAGTTCATCAAAGAAGCTTGTGGTTGGGGTCGGTCAAATCCTATCCATCTCCATTCATCGCCGATGTATGTTTGAACACCTTGTTTATTGTTTTAGATCTAATTGTTATTAATATAAACTATAATGGGTTAAATTTAGTGTTCCTATTCTATGTAGGTGATAATGTTATCAGTTGGAGCAAGACAATTTAATTTATTCCTTAAAGTAAGTCTTACAAACATGCTTTTAAGTCTATTTTTTGTGTTCTACATGATTAGAATGCACTCAACATAGATTAGACTTTGTGTATGTCATATATTAACCCATATTTGTTGATGTGAGAACTAGGTTTGATTGGATGGCGTCTTGATGCTAAAGTTCATGCCCCCCAGAAATAGTAATTTTTGTCTTTTTGTCTTTTTTTTTTAACTTCTTCAAGGGCCATGAATTTGTTTTATTTATGCTATTACAATACAAATAATGAAATTACCATTCTTTATTTCGTTTTTGGAAGTTTTGAAGGACTCAGGGGCTGGATTGAGGAGAAAACCGTACGGGCTGAAGAAAATTATACACGTCTTCCCCAAAGAAAGACCAATATCTATTAAAAAAAAGGTATGCTTTCTCTGCAACATGCATGTCTCTATTTTTAGGTGTGTTTCATTTTAATCGATTCACTTTGTCTACTACATTTCTTTCAATGTATACATTGATCTCATTAATTTCTTCTTTCTTTCTTCATTTTGTCTCGGGTTCTGGTTGATGGGTACTTGGTCAAATGTACATGTTATGTTTATCACTAAAATTACCAAATCATTTGACATTTGAAGTTCACAAGGTTAGGCTGTAAATTTTTTTATTGTCTTTGATAGTTAAAGTATGCAGGTTAATTGATAAATTAGGTTAATGATCTTTAACATTAGTTTGTATTTTGTATGTGTATGCTTTTGACTCCCAAATTATTTATGCTGCTTTGTATTCATGAAAAAATGGATCCGTTTAAGTGTTTATGGTCATTCAAGTTTTGTGCAAAAAGTTGTAGATTATATGATTCACTAAATTGACTGAATGAAACTGAAAGTGAATAATCCATGTAGTTTGATGAAAAGGAACTTGAAACATGACATTTCTCCGTGGTTCATTTTTGGATAAAAACCACGTTGAGTCGTTTGATTTAAAGAAATTACACCTTGGTCTTGATTTTGTCCTTAACACACCACATCATGTCACATTCATGCATATGCCAATTTGTGTCTGCACTTTGTATATATGTTATTAGGTAATCTTAATATCAGAGATGCACACCCATGGATGGCCAAGTGACTATATGTTGTCTTGCTTGTAATTCCGTGCGGGTGTAGTGAGGCCTCGCAACATGTCTAAGGCATTTTCTAATATGAGATAAATCTGGGACTTCCAAGAATTCTTATAATAAACTTAGTTAGGATTTAGATGTGATTAGGTTCCTTTCATATGCTTTTGTTTCTCTTACAATTGCCTGTATAAGTGTATATAGATCACCACACATGTACATATCACATATATAATATTATATTAATTGTGCAGTGGCTTGAAACAGAGGTTTTGCGCCTTAGTCATCTTCGTGATCGAGTTAGTGACTTAGGTCGCAAGAAGGAATATTCTTTGTTTTTTTTGTAGTTTACTATTTCATATCATCATGGTAAGTCGTCCGATCCTAGGTTTTTGTGTTCCGTACTTCCGAGCGGTATATACCGAGTACATTTGGTTTTTAAATTTTTATGCTAGGTTTTTTAGTTTTATAGAAACCATTTTGCCTTTCAGTTATGATAATAGTCGAGAATACACCATAAATATTGTTCTTCTTATATATATATATATATATATGGTGATGAATACATAATAAACTCATCTATACTTGGCAAACTTGGTAATTTCATCACAATGCCTCAACTATATGGTGATGAACGAGTGTCATTTAGGAATAACCAGTGAGGATGATGAAAAATACAAGGTGGGGATTGCTAGCAATCCAATTTGGTTGGCAACATGCAATTTGTGTGGTCCTTTAAGCAAAAGTGCATGACTTAGAACACAAATTTAGTGAGTGTCTTCATGTTTCATGTGCGAACTTCTAATATGCTTTTTTTTCTCTTCAAAATAAACGTGAGCCTCTTATAGTAAATATTATATCAATATTGGTTGTATTTGTGGGCCTGACTTTTGGTGATCTTTGACTTCATCTACACGTAGAGAATGTGTAAAGAAATAACAAGTTCTGAAGACACCTGAGAAGAGGAGTGTGCTCGGAAGCTAGAAGAATTTCCTAAATATCCACGATGATCATACCATGGATTCAAATTGTGGGTCCAAAGATGACACATACAAATAAGAGAAGAACCAAGGTATTTGGTGCCTAAATGAAAGTTTTGTATATTTGTTGATGTCGTTGTTTTTAAATGTCAAAATTAAAGTAAAAGGATTTTACATGGTATGAAATAAAGTATCTCAAGAATGGAAACTCGGAAAACATTTTAAATACATTGTACGCTTTATGGGTTTTGTCACTTTCTGGACCACGGAGTTAAACGATCGAATTGCCTGGTCGCCATTTTAAACGAGTTCTTTAGAATTGGGTTTTTGTGATTGGTTGGATTGGTTTCTCTACCTGGCCGAGGTTCTACAGCTGGTTCGGACCGGGTTTTTAGAGCTTGGCTAATTTTTCCAATTTATAATCTCTCACTGGATTGGAACTTGTTTTGTGACAATTGTTGTTGCTATATGTAGATATGCAAAAAGTTCTGTCGGTTCCAGATTCAGCAGGAAAGGAGAGTACCCCTCAAAAGAATCTTGGAGCAGTACAGGTACCTCTAGAAGTAGCGAAAAGAATTATGAGTTTAGTAGAAGCTTGTTGAATAATAGTTTCTCAAACAAAGTTGAGGATGCTGCCACGTGCCCACGTTTGCACGTTTTGAACCACACAACGAAAGTTTACAGGATCAAGGAAGAGACACAATTGTGCAACAACCAAGCATATTGAAGTAATCAATCTGCATACAATGAAGTAGCTTCAACAAATTAAGCCGAGAACCAACTTTGTAGTAGTTGTGGATTATTAATGTTGATCACAAAAAATATATGGCGATAGTGTAGTGGCAAAGGCAAAAAAGGTTATTGAGAGAACTTTGTGTTGGAAATTATTGATGACAATCTATTTTTATAGACAAATGTTAATTAAGAAGTAAATAATTCAATGTGAATCATGTTACAAGTCGATGATCAAATTTTTTTAATCTTCAAACTGATTGGTTTTAGACGTGGGAGCAGGATGTGGACTATTCAGATACAATGTTAGGATATGCAAAAAACATCCTTACAGTTGATGGTATCGAACTTTGCATCTAATGTTCGATTTTTTGGTCGATTTTCACCGGTTTGTGTTGGATTGGCTATTGCATACTGAATTATCTTCATCTTTCAGTAGTTCCTCTTCGATTGAGAAGTGGTCTCTAATGAGACCTATGCATCAATTGAATTTTTTGAGACATATTTAGCTAACGCCTATTTGATAATAAATAATACAAAACATGTAGCAAGATTGAGAATTTTATTTGGTTAATTGAATTGTGTCCCGCCGCATCGCGCGGGCATACTGACTAGTTTTATTTAAAATAAATAAATTGACCATACTATCTGTAACACCCTAAAAATTGGGTTAAATTTAAACTTGAAATTTCCAGAAAATATACTTCTAAATTAAACGAAACCACCCAAAGAATGGGGTAATAAAGTATGGCGTATACAAAATCAAGGAATGAGCAATCGACGATCCAACAACCTAATAATCTAAATTAGCGTATCATAGATTACATTCGGGTGTTGTCTAATTGCTACCAAAAGAATCATCGTTTATATCCTATCAATTACGCCTCCAAATACTCCCAAAAGTGTTATCCATCCATTCAAGATTCTTCGCTCAAACCCGAGGTGCCCCACCGCTTGAAGACCCTAAGCATGTACCCAAGAGAAAAAGTGTTAGTCTATTTGTGAGAAGAGTGAAACTAACAATTCATTATAATGAGAACATATTAAACCCATGGTGGAGGCCACTTGTATCCAAATGCTCCAACTGTTGAGGGAAGCTTGATACATAACAACGATTACATGAGACAAGGTATTCACATATCCGTTAGTAGCAAATATCACTTATCAACGATAATACGGAACCAAGCGCAACCCCGAGGAGTCTATAACTTGTGAGCCCCCAACTTCAACCACTCCAGGTCTATACATTGGGTCACTCTAAATCCAAAACCAAGCACTTAGGAATTACACCTTACTGCTCATGAGACGATGCCCGGCCGTATAGGCCCACATCTTACTTATCATGGATCCCGATGCCTATTCCGTGCTATGACTCTAGTGCCTATGGATCCATTACACTCAATGACCAAACAAGGACTCACATTTAGTTCAACAATAATGAACATAACGTTTTAAGCTAATTAGTAACATCGAGATATACTTCACATATGAGATGACAACTTGGGATTTCCACATTTGGCTAATAAGCACCATAGTTTCTCAAGTGGAGCCTTGGACTCTATTTTAGTACATAAAACCCTTTTTCATGATTATTACTTTGAAAACCCCCAAATATTTCCAAAACTCTACTTTTGACCTAACATGGTCGAAAGAACTCTAAGTGATAAAATTTGTAGGTTACGAACCATAGCATTCAGATGTTAAGGAACATCACACAATTACTCTTTTACTACCATTCATTTCCAACCAATTCTTGTATTTTCTCCAAAAACCCATTTTAGGTCACAATGTGTAAACATGAGATATTAGTAGGTGAAAGTAGCAAGATAATGTTTTAGCAAGTAAACATGTATAAAGAGTTGGGAGTAAGAACAACTCACCTTAGGAGGTTTTTATAGCAACCCCAAACCCTAGAAGATGAGATGGGAGGTTCCTAGTACTTGGAGAAGCTTGGATTTAGCTCAAAAGCTTGAGGTAACCTACCAACACCCATTAATGGACATAAGGTTAAGTAGTTGGGAGAATTCATGGAGGATCGATGATGGAAATCAAGAAGTTACCTTAGTTGATGGAGGAATCGCCCAAAAAATGGAGAGAAAGGAATGAAACCCGATTTTAGTAAAGTGAGAGAGAGAGGAGTGAAATTTGGGAGAAAAAGGCAAACGTTTCGTCTGACGCATCGCGGACGTCCGACAAGCTCCATGCGAACGTCCGTCCCCAAAAACCCCAAACTCGGCCAAAACGTTCTGTTGCTTCCGCGGATGACCCGCGGATGTCCACACGACACGGACGTCCGACAAGCTTCATGCGAACGTCCGACAAACTGATTTTCTAATTCCTTTCTTCTAAAATTCCAACCCAACAAACTATGACTTAATTGGCTATCTTATTCACAAAATTTTGGGGTGTTACAATCCTCCCCCACTTGGAAAAGATTTCGTCCTCGAAATCTTAGGCTACTTAAACAAATGAGGGTAGCGGCGTTTCATATCCTCTTCCGCCTCCCAAGTTACATTTGCACCCCGATGGTGCTTCCATTGCACCTTGACCTTGCTTACTTCCCTATGTCGAAGTCCTTGAGTTGATCTTTCTAAAATAGCTTCGGGTTCTTCTATGCAACAGTTGTTCTCTACCCGGATTTCCGACAATGGTATTACACTTTCCTCCTCCACTAGACACTTCCGCAAATAACATACATGGAATGTCGGATGGATTCCGTCCATTTCTGGTGGTAAGTCCAACTTGTAGGCTTGTGAACCCACACGCTCCAAAATAGTGAACGACCCTAGGAAGCGGGGACTCAACTTCCCTTGTTTCCCGAAACGAATCAAGCCTTTCCAAGGTGACACCTTTAACATCACACGCTCTCCTACATTGAAGTCTACCGGTCTCCTTTTCTTGTCGGCGTAGCTCTTTTGTCGGTCTTGGGCCGCTTCAAACGTTCCTTAATGATATTGACTTTGTCGGCCGTTTCTTGCACGATTTCCGATCCGGCGAATTGCTTCTCCCCCGCCTCTAACCAACACGCGGGTGTCCTACACTTTCTCCCATATAGTGCCTCAAATGGTGCCGCCTTCAAGCTAGAGTGATAACTATTGTTATAGGAAAACTCTACTAACGGTAAGTGAGTATCCCAATTTCCCCCAAAATCAATCACACACGACCTTAACATGTCTTCCAAGGTTTGAATAGTCCTTTCGCTTTGTCCATCCGTTTGTGGGTGATATGTCATGCTCAAGTTTACTCTCGTACCAAGTTGCTCTTGCAATGCTTGCCAAAATCTTGACATGAACCGACTATCCCGATCGGAGACTATAGACAAGGGCACACCGTGCCTCGAGACCACTTCATCAATATAGAGCTTCGCCAATTTGTCCATCGGTAATGTTTCCCACATGGCCAAGAAGTGTGCACTTTTCGTTAACCGGTCCACCATTACCCAAATAGTGTCGTGACCTTTCAATGTCCTCGGCAACTTAGTCACAAAATCCATCGTGATTTTCTCCCACTTCCACTCGGGGATTTCCAAAGGTCGTAAACTGCCATAAGGTAATTGGTGTTGACCTTTCCCTTGTGAGCAAGTCGTACACCGCTCCACATAATGCGCCACATCCAACTTCATGACTGGCCACCAATAATATAACTTCAAATCCCTATACATTTTGGTACTCCCGGGATGAATGGAGTACTTGACTTATGAACCTCGTCCAAGAGCAGTTCCCGATTTCCACCTATCTTGGGCACCCACACGCGCCCGTTGAACAACTTAACTCCGCGGTTATCTTCCGTTAACATTTGTTTTTGCTTCACCATTACCTCGTCCTTAAGGTTTTCTTCCTTTAAGGCTTCAGATTGCGCCGCTCTAATCCGTTCCACCAAGCTTGACACTATGTCAATCCTTGAAAGGTTAGCGCATAAACTCCCACTATACTCCTTTCGACTCAAGGCGTCGGCGACCACATTGGCCTTACCTGGATGGTAAAGCAATTCACAATCATAGTCCATAAGTAGCTCTAGCCATCTCCTTTGCCTCATATTCAATTCCTTTTGGTCGAACACATACTTCAAGCTCTTGTGATCCGTGTACAACGTACATTTTGTGTCATAGAGGTAATAACGCCACAACTTTAATGCAAATACCACCGCCGCCAACTCCAAATCATGCGTAGGGTAGTTCTTTTTGTGCACTTTGAGTTGCCTTGAAGCGTAAGCGATCACCTTTCCTCTTTGCATTAACACGCACCCCAAGCCCATCTTGGATGCATCGCTATATACCACAAAATCTTTCGATCCTTCGGGTAGGGATAAGATTGGTGCTTCACATAGTTTCTTTTGTAGAGTATGAAATGCCTTTTCTTGCGCTTCGGTCCAAACAAACTTCACATTTTTCCGAGTCAATGTCGTTAATGAAGAAGCAATCTTGGAAAAGTCTTGAATGAATCGCCGGTAGTATCCCGCCAAACCCAAGAAGCTTCGGATTTCCCCCGGACTCTTGGGAGGTTCCCAATTCATCATTGCCTCGATTTTCCGTCCCGGGTAACCACATGACCCAAGAATTGGACCTCACCCAACCAAAAGTCGTATTTAGAGAACTTTGCGTATAGATTTTCCTTTCTTAAAACTTCCAACACCTCCCCTAGATGAAGCTCGTGTTCCACTTCGTCTTTGGAATACACTAAAATGTCGTCTATGAACACACTTACCGACTTGTCGAGGAAGGGCCGACACACCCGGTCCATCAAATCCATAAACACCGCCGGTGCATTTGTCAACCCGAAAGGCATCACTAGAAACTCGTAGTGACCATACCGCATCCGGAAAGCCGTCTTTGGAACATCGTCCTCTATAACCTTTACTTGATTATAACCCGAGCGTAGATCGATCTTTGAGAAACATCCCGCTCCTTGAAGTTGGTCGAACAGGTCGTCGATTCTAGGGAGTGGGTACTTGTTCTTTACGGTCACCTTATTCAACTCTCGGTAGTCTATACACATTCTCATGGTGCCATCATTCTTTTTAACGAATAAGACCGGTGCTCCCCAAGGAGATGAACTCGGCCGCACAAATCCCTTCTCCAATAGCTCTTGGAGTTATGCTATCATCTCTTGCATCTCTAACGGGGCCAAACGGTAAGGAGCTCTAGCTATCGGAGCCGCTCCCGGTACTAAGCCTATCTTAAATTCCACTTGACGATCCGGTGGCAACCCCGACAAGTCTTCCGGGAATACATCAGGAAACTCACGTACCACGTTCACGTCCTCAAGCTTCCTCTTCTCCAACTTAGCATCAATCACGTACGCTAAGAAGGACGTACACCCTTTGACCAAACATTTTCGTACCTTCAACATGGAGATGATTGCTACATCCCCTTTTATTCGTTCCCCACAAATAACCACATGATTCCAGTCCGAAGAAGGTATGCGGATCAACTTCTTTGCGCATAAGATTTCGGCTTGATTCCCGGCTAACCAATCCATTCCAACCACCATATCGAATGTGAGATCCCACATCGTCTAGGAGGGGGAACGAAGTCCTCCTTATAAGGGTGGATGGATACCTTCCTTTCATGAGGCATTTTACCTGTCACTGGGTGCGGTCTGGGTGCGTCCCGCGTATGCCTGTGCGGGCAGGAACAAAACCGTGAGCGGTACCGGTATGCTGTTATGTAGAGGGTATGTGCAAAGCGGACAATATCGTGTACGGTGGGCTAGGGGATGTTACAAATGGTATCAGAGCCGGTCACCGGGTCGATGTGTCAGCAAGGACGCTGATCCCACAAGTTAGGTGGATTGTGAGATCCCACATCGGCTAGGAGGGGGAACGAAGTCCTCCTTATAAGGGTGGATGGATACCTTCCTTGCATGAGGCCTTTTTCCTGTCACTGGGTGCGGTCTGGGTGCGTCCCGCGTATGCCTGTGCGAGCAGGAACAAAACCGTGAGCGGTACCGGTATGCTGTTATGCAGAAGGGTATGCGCAAAGCGGACAATACCGTGTACGGTGGGCTAGGGGATGTTACATCGAATCCCCCGATTACCATGGGCATTAAGTCTATCGATAATTTCTTTCCTTCGATTTCCAACGTACAACCCCAAGATATCTCGAACCACTACTTGTCCACCATCGACTATTTCTACCACTATGGCATCTTTTAAACAACTAGTGGGCATAGACAATTGTTGACAAAAGGAGGTCGACACAAACGAAAAACTTGCACCCGAATCAAATAACACACGCGTAGGTACGGAGTTTAGAAGAAACGTACCCGACACTACGTCCTTTGAAGCCTTCGCCTCCTCGGTCAACATTTGAAAAACTCTCCCCGTTGCTCTCGGAGGTTCCACCTTCGGCCCTCCGCTTCCCCCAACTTTAACTTCGGACAATCCCTTCTAATGTGACCCTACTCCTTACACTCGAAACACATCGTCCCTCTAACGGAACAAGAGTTACTAGAATGCCCGGTCTTGCCACATTTATAACATTTTCCCAGAACAAAGTTGCATGGACCGAAGTGTTTGCTCCGGCACTTGAAGCACCATCTAGCCTCCCTCTTCGGGTCAACTCCCCGGTAGTTGTTGTCAAACGTTCTTGGTTTCTTGAAGGGTGCGGATTGCCCTTCCCACTTTCTATTTTCTGACGCTCTAGCAACTTCGTCCTTGCCTCGACCGTAGGCATCCTCCACTAATTGCGCTTCTTCCACCGCCTCACGAAGGGTAGAGGCCTTAGATACTCGGACCATAGTCATCATGTCCGATGGGAGACCCTTGATGTAGGCCTTAATCTTTTCCTTCTCTGTCGGGACCAAATGCCCCACCAACCCCAACTTGTCCATAAACAATCGGTTGTAGTCTTTAACTGCCAAATTTCCCTTTTTTAAATTCCGGAACTCTTCCTCGATCCGGTCCATAGCTCTCTCATTGCAATAATCTTCCAACAACTTTTCTTTTAAGGTCGCCCAACTCAGTTTGGCCAACACCGTGGCCTCTAGAGACGCGGAGTAGACATTCCACCAAGTAAGAGTCGCCCCTCTTAACATTTGAAAACCAAACTTTGCCCTTTGGCTCTCCCCACATTCACTAGTACGAAAAGCGTGCTCCATTTCTCTTATCCAGTTCATACAGACAACTGGATCATCTGCCCCTTTGAACTCGGGCGGTCTACGGCTCAGAAAAGTTTTGAAAGAACAAGCTTTCCCTACTTGCCCAGTTTTTGTTGTCCCCAAACCATCCGTAGGGTTTCCATTGCCAATGCCCCCAAACCCGGCCACTACAATGTTCTCGGCGACCACCTCATGCTTACGGTTGTTCGCGTCCCGGTCCTCTATAAATTTCAAAAACTACTCTTGTTGTTGATCCATGGCCTTGTTCATGGCCTCCATCATCCTGTCCATCATTCGTGTCTCAGTTGTTGCCTCTTCCAGAACAGGATCAGATGTTTCCAAGTTACGTCGAGGGATGTGCTCAGGTCCCCCTCCCAAAACGGTGTTAACCAGCGGAGGTGCCGTTGTTGTTGTCACCCTTGGTTGATCAGCCGTAGATGCCGTAGCATCATGACCTTCCACTCTACTACGAGTATTAACCATCGAAGTCTGCCACACATTCAACAGTGAGGTGAGAAATAGGCTATACGAATTTAAACATAAGAAACGTACCAATACATGCATCAATCATAATAACGATAGCAATCTAAGCATACTCACGTAATGATACATTCATAATAGCAGTAGCTAATTGAGATTATGAACATATTTCACATAAGGATTCTCGTTACCAAGGTCACAACTTTCAACTTATGTATTTCCGTCGACTCTAAGACCATCCTATCTTAGGAGTTCTACCCAAGCTCACCAATCCATACTTAATCTTTTATGTTTAAGTCTAGGCACCTTAACTACATACCTAGTTCACTTAAACTACTGCTCTGATACCAACTTGTAACACCCTAAAAACTGGGTTAAATTTAAACTTGAAATTTCCGGAAAATATACATCTAAATTAAACGAAACCACCCAAAGAATGGGGTAATTGTAACATCTCGAAATTTCGTTATGTTATATTGTAATATAAGTGAAGTTGTTTTGTAATTAAGTTGTAAGTTTGTGTTATCTTTACAAGTATATAAATCAATGGGGGTTAAAAGTTAATTAGCCAAAGTTTGATGTTATTGTGTAGAGTTGGAAACTTGTGGGTGTATATTGGAAAATTAGGATATTAAGGGGATGGGCTTGGGATGAATTGAGATATTATCTCAATTCAGATTCTGGAGTCGGCAAACAAGGCAGAGACAAAGAGAATTAGAGAGAAAGAAGGAAAAGAAGAAGAAAGCAAGCATTGGTCTTCATCTTGGTAAGAAATTTACCATGGGTTTAGATAAAGCTTGTTATAGATGTATGGTAGTGAACAGACCTATTTATTGAAATTGGTCTCCAGAATCATTGACAACAGCTTGGAATCAGATTGAGAAGAGAAGTGGGTTTATTTCTTTAAAGGTGAGTCCATTCTCTATTTTGATCTAAATCCTTGTATTCTGTTAAATTAAACATTAAGACATGTGTATAAACTGTATTTGGACTGAATGAAAGTGTCGAAACAAGTTGAATAGAACAAACACGGATTTGGACTGTAAAAATAGGCTGCAGGTCGAGGTTTCCGGACAAAAGAACAGTATCCAGAAACCTATGTGCGAAGGTGTCCGGACGAGGTAAGAACAACCGGTAAGTATTAATTGTTTGTAGTTTCCGGATGAATTAGATACCTGATGGTATCCGGATTATCTTGGTTTCCGGATATTGTTCGGAAAGTCATATTGATCGGAAAGCCATGTTGTCCGGAAAGTTTTGTTGTCTGGACTGTTTATGTTTCCGGTAAGTATCCGGATGAGATTAGTATGTCCGGTAAGTGTGGGTATCCGGGAAGTTCTGTTATCCGGATAGTTTGGGGGTTTCCGAAAACTCTAGTTGTTTGGCCACTTTTGATATTCTGGATTCTTTTAAGTATCTGATAATTTGTAGTATTGATAACTTTTGGACAGTGTATGATTGAGAAATTGAATTACAATCTTAGTAGCTTGAACATACTTACGGTCGGATGTTAGTGTGTTTGGCTAAAAGGTTGGGGTTAAGTGAATACTAAAATTGTGTATAGTATGTGTAATGGATCCATAGGCACGGTACGTATTGTAACGAGGAATAGGCATAAAGTAATTTGTAATTCTCGTTGACCTGAAATGAGGAATAGGCATAAAGTAAATTGTAATTCCCATTTAGTAAAGGTGTTATGAAATGAGAAATAGGCATAAAGGAAATTGTAATTTCTATTTCATAATATAGAAATCAAGGAATAGGCGTAAAGTAAATTGTAATTCCTGATTTCTAGGGGAAGATCATAGGTAGACATAAAGTAACTTGTAATCTCTACTTCCGGGTCAAGAAATAGGCATAAAGCAATATGTAATTTCTTGGATAAGAGCAATAGTCTGGAATCTATAAGGATTAGTAGTAGGCTCTTGATTTGGATAATATTACCTACTGAATGTTAGTCATATTCATGGGATCGGGCATGATCTTGTCGTTGAGGTGAGCATAGGTATGGTAAGAATGGTGGAGAACAGGTTTGTCTATATGTATTAGATATTTTCAAACTGTTAATGTCTTTAATTTGAAATTTGAATGTTCTCACTAGGCGTAAGCCTAATCTTTCAAATTAAATTTTCTTACCAGGAACAGGCTCAGGGAAGTAAATGGCAAGTGGGCCGAGAGCTTTTGATGTATCCAACTTAAGAGATAAGCGGAGGAGTTAGCTAAAGCATGGAGGCTTTTGATGGATTGCTTAGATAACTTAGTTAATCTAATTGTAGTGGACATGATTAGATTAATAAGTTATTGGGAGAATTCCATGTTGTAATTATGAAACCTCATAGTTAATTCTCCTCTTATATAAAAGTTTGGATGTTAGTTTGTCATATCTGGTTTCAATTGAAGTTTAAATTAGCCCTGATTTTTAGGGTGTTACAATATGGTATCAGAGAAATAGTTTAGGCGAACTAAGTATGCTGATGAGATACTTAGACTTAAGCTGAGACGAGTTAAGTTATGATACGTGAGATATGGGTAGAAGTACTAAGACGGGATAGTCTTAGCGTCGACTGAAATACTTGAAATTAGTAATGTAATGGTGGTAACGAGGATTCTCATGTATAATATGTTCACAATTCCAATTAGCTACTGTTATTATGAATATATTATTACACAAGCATACTTGTTTCTAAATTGTTACAGTGACTAATGATCGGTAAAGTACGTTTGTATGTCTAGAAGTATGTAACCATTTCTGATGGTTATTCCTTTGTGTTATATCAGAACGATGGTGAATACGCCACCAATGTCTCTTATTTCTTCAATGGATAGGACCGGAATGGATTGGTCAGGAGAAAAGCGACCTGGAACTAGTGAAACTCATGAAAGTCCTCCGCGATTACAGATTCCGAGAGGAGCTGATAGACAGGTACCTAGAACGGGTGCCAGTACCGCCAGTCAAGAAGCGCCTGAATCGACAATGGAATCTCGTATGATGGAAAACATGACTAGAATGATGAATACAGCGATGGAAAAACAAGCCAAAATGTTTACGAAAGTATTGAACGATAGAAGTACGGAGCTACGTCGAACGGAAACTGATACTGGGGTAATAAATCCAGTTGGTAACCCTGGGTCAGAGACAGAAAGGAGAGTTGAAAGAATCTGCTTATACAAAACGTTCCTAAGCTGTAAACCGCCAGAGTTTAAAGGAGCAGATAATCCAGTAGCCTGCATGAACTGGATTAGGGAGATGGAACAAGCTTTTCGAGCTTGTGATTGTGATGAGAAGTCAAAAGTCAGATTTGCATCTCAAATGTTAAGAGGTAATGCCCTGACTTGGTGGAATGTAGTGACGGCTACAATCTTGGCTCCAATCTTGACTGCTATGACTTGGGAGTCCTTCAAGAAGAAGATTCTAGAAGAATACTGCATTGAAAATGAGATGGATAGAATTGAAGAAGAGTTTCAGACTCTCAAGAAAGGTACTTCATCTGTTAGGAAGTATACGGAATCTTTCATGGAGAAGCTAAACTTAGTAGGGCATGTGGCTCCAACTGAGAAAGACAAAGTTAAAGCTTATTTGAAGGGTTTGCCGGCAGATATGATGTCAAGGGTGCGGGGTTCAAAAGCTTCAATGTTGAGAGAGACGATTGAAGAAGAAAAAGTTATAGAGGAAGTGTACGCAAAGGATAAAGAAGAAAGGACACACGTGGGAGAAAAGCGGAAGTGGGAAGGTCGGTCGGATTCTTCTAAAAAATCCAAATCATTTGGAAAGAGCGTTCGTTATGAACCTCGTCGGGAACCAAGTTGGTGTTCGAAATGTCGAAGTAAACATTTTGGTCAGTGTCGGATAGTCGGGAATGAATGCTTCAAATGCGGGAATCCTGGACACATAGCGGCTAACTGTCCAATCCAAGGACCGATCTGTTATGAGTGTAAACAGCCCGGACACATCCGAAGAGATTGTCTGAAGTTAAAGAAGGGCGGAGATCAAGGAAAGAAACCAGATGTTCCCAAACCAACAAGCCGGGCATTTCATATGACGGCAGAAGAGGCGAAGGAATCAAATGTTGTCGTTTCTGGTACATTCCTATTAAATTCTATTCCCGTGCGCATTTTATTTGACCGTGGTGCAAATTTGTCGTTTGTGTCCAAGTTGTTCTACCACAAGTTAGCTATGTCTGTCACTACCTTGGAAGATGCCTTAGTAGTTGAGGTATCTAACGGGGGTCAAGTCTTGGTTCGTGAAAAACTAGATGGTGGTTTTATTTCAGTAGGGGAAACGAAATTTCCGATCGACTTGTTGTTGATGGAAATTGGGGGATTCGATGTGATTGTGGGTATGAACTGGCTAACAGTCAACCAGGCAGAGATACTTTGTGCAAATAAATTAATTCGGATTCCGATGTCTGATCAGGATGATGTACTCATCATTGGGGAAAAGCAAAAAGGGGAAGTTCTGTTAATTTCTGTTGCTAAAGCGCGTAAATGTTTAATGAAAGGATGTTCATCCTATTTGGCGTATGTTTTAGATGTAAAGTCGGAAAAGAAATAAGTGGAAGATATTAAGGTAGTACGCGAATTCCCGGACGTATTTCCTGATGATCTTCCAGGCCTACCGACTGAACGGCAGGTAGAGTTTCGTATTGATCTTATCCCTGGATCGGCACCGATAGCGCGTGCACCGTATCGCTTAGCGCCGACCAAAATGAAAGAGGTGATGACTCAACTTCAGGAGTTGTTGGATAAAGATTTTGTTAGACCGAGTTATTCACCTTGGGGAGCTCCGGTTTTGTTTGTCAAAAAGAAAGATGGCACCATGAGAATGTGTATTGACTATCGTGAGCTGAATAAGGCGACGATTAAGAACAAGTATCCGCTTCCAAGGATTGATGATCTGTTTGATCAACTTCAAGGTGCGGGATGTTTTTCTAAGATTGATTTGAGGTCGGGGTACCATCAAGTTCGAGTAAGAAATGAAGATATTTCTAAGACAGCGTTTAGAACAAGGTATGGGCATTATGAATTTCTTGTAATGCCATTTGGGTTGACAAATGCTCCAGCTGTGTTCATGGATCTAATGAATAGGGTATGCCGACCATTTTTAGACAAGTTTGTCATTGTATTCATTGATGATATACTTGTTTATTCAAAGACTGAAGCAGATCATGAATATCATCTACGTGAAGTCTTGGAAGTGTTGAGAAAAGAGAAATTGTATGCGAAGTTCTCGAAATGTGAATTCTGGTTAAAGGAGGTACAATTTTTGGTCATGTGATCACTTCGGAGGGAGTTAAAGTAGATCCAGCAAAGATAGAAGCCATGACAAATTGGGAGACACCGAAGAGCGCGTATGAAATAAGAAGTTTCTTGGGTTTAGTCGGTTACTATCGAAGGTTTATTAAAGACTTCTCAAAGATTGCTTCTGCTTTAACTATGTTGACCCGAAAGAACGCGAAATTTGTTTGGACGGAGAAACAAGAATCAGCTTTCAGAACTTTACGTCAAAAGTTATGTGAAGCTCCTATTCTTGCCTTACCAGAAGGAACAGAAGATTTGGTGGTCTATAGTGATGCTTCAAAGATGGGTCTGGGATGTGTATTGATGCAACGTGGCAAAGTGACTGCTTATGCATCAAGGCAACTTAAAGAGCATGAGAAGAATTATCCTACGCACGATTTGGAATTAGCAGCAGTCGTATTTGCTTTGAAGCTGTGGAGGCATTATTTGTATGGAACGAAGTGTACTCTTTATACTGATCACAAAAGCTTGCAACATGTCTTTGATCAGAAAGAGTTGAACATGAGACAACGGCGCTGGTTAGAGTTACTTAAGGATTACGATTGTGAATTGCATTACCATCCTGGTAAAGCAAATGTCATAGCTGATGCTTTAAGAAGAAAAGAGTTTAGTGGGTGTTTGAAATCGACTAATGCTAGAATTGACGTGACGTCAAGTTTGATTGAAAGAATAAGGGAAGCACAAGCGGAAGCCTTACTGGAGGAAAATCTGAAAGAAGAAGTGATGGGCAAGCAACATCTTCAACTGACTGAAGATAACCGTGGAATTAAGTTGTTTCAAGGCCGTGTATGGGTACCAAAGATTGGAAGAAATCGAGAGTTGATTCTCGAAGACGCCTATAGATCTAAGTATTCTATACATCCTGGGAGTACTAAGATGTATAGGGACTTAAAGCTACACTATTGGTGGCCAGCTATGAAAGTAGATGTGGCACAAATAGTAGAAAAGTGTACAACGTGTTTGTTAGTGAAAGCGGAGCATCAAAAGCCTTACGGAAGTTTTCAGTCTTTGGAGATTCCGGAATGGAAATGGGACAATATTACCATGGATTTCGTGATGAAGTTACCGAGAACGCAAAAGGGTAACGACACCATATGGGTAATCGTAGATCGACTGACTAAGAGTGCTCATTTTCTGGCTATGAAAGAAGCGTCACCAATAGATAAATTGGCGAAGCTATATATTGATGAAGTGGTGTCAAGGCATGGTATACCGGTGTCTATAGTTTCGGATCGTGATAGTCGGTTTACCTCAAGGTTTTGGCAGTCACTTCAAGAAGAGTTGGGTACGAAGGTCAATTTGAGCACTGCTTATCATCCACAAACTGACGGACAAAGTGAAAGAACCATTCAAACTTTGGAAGATATGCTAAGGTCGTGTGTATTAGATTTTGGAGGTAACTGGGATACGCATCTACCATTAGTAGAATTTGCATATAACAATAGTTACCATTCCAGTATTGGAAGAGCACCTTTTGAAGCTTTGTATGGTCGGAAATGTAGAACTCCGGTGTGTTGGTTAGAAGCTGGAGAAAAGCAGTTTACTGGTCCGGAACTTGTGCAACAAACAACTGATAAGGTGAAAGAAATTCGGAAGCATATGAAAGTGGCTCAAGATCGACAAAAGAGTTATGCTGATCCGAAATGAAGACCAAAAGAATTCCAAGTTAGGGAGCGTGTTGCTTAAGGTATCCCCATGGAAAGGTGTGATAAGGTTTGGTAAACGTGGAAAGTTGAGTCCTCGTTTTCTAGGGCCTTTCACCATAACTAAGAGAGTTGGATTACAAGCATATCAGCTGGATCTTCCACCAGAATTGGAAGGAATCCATAATACCTTCCATGTTTGTTATCTTCGGAAATGTTTAGCCGAAGAGAATGATGTGATTCCACTCACAGATGTGAGAGTGGATGAAAAGAGCCATTGTGTAGAAGAACCGGAAGCGATTTTGGAAAGATCAGTTAGAAAGTTACGTAATGGTAAGGAAGTGGTCATGTTAAAGGTACAATGGAAACATCATCGAGGTGTTAACGTGACGTTAGAGTCGGAGGAGGATATGAAGACTAGATATCCTCATTTGTTTACCTAGCTTTGATTTCGGGGACGAAATCATTTTCAAGTTGGGGAGTATTGTAACATCTCAAAATTTCGTTATGTTATATTGTAATATAAGTGAAGTTGTTTTGTAATTAAGTTGTAAGTTTGTGTTATCTTTACAAGTATATAAATCAATGGGGGTTAAAAGTTAATTAGCCAAAGTTTGATGTTATTGTGTAGAGTTGGACACTTGTGGGTGTATATTGGAAAATTAGGATATTAAGGGGATGGGCTTGGGCTGAATTGAGATATTATCTCAATTCAGATTCTGGAGTCGGCAAACAAGGCAGAGAGAAAGAGAATTAGAGAGAAAGAAGGAAAAGAAGAAGAAAGCAAGCATTGGTCTTCATCTTGGTAAGAAATTTACCATGGGTTTAGATAAAGCTTGTTATAGATGTATGGTAGTGAACAAACCTGTTTATTGAAATTGGTCTCCAGAATCATTGACAACAGCTTGGAATCAGATTGAGAAGAGAAGTGGGTTTATTTCTTTAAAGGTGGGTCCATTCTCTATTTTGATCTAAATCCTTGTTTTCTGTTAAATTAAACATTAAGACATGTGTATAAACTGTATTTTGACTGAATGAAAGTGTCGAAACAAGCTGAATAGAACAAACACGGATTTGGACTGTAAAAATAGGCTGCAGGTCGAGGTTTCCGGACAAAAGAACAGTATCCGGAAACCTCTGTGCGAAGGTGTCCGGACGAGGTAAGAACATCCGGTAAGTATTAATTGTTTGTAGTTTCCGGATGAATTAGATACCGGATGGTATCCGGATTATCTTGGTTTCCGGATATTGTCCGGAAAGTCATATTGATCGGAAAGCCATGTTGTCCGGAAAGTTTTGTTGTCCGGACTGTTTATGTTTCCGGTAAGTATCCGGATGGGATTAGTATGTCCGGTAAGTGTGGGTATCCGGGAAGTTCTGTTATCCGGATAGTTTGGGGGTTTCCGGAAACTCTAGTTGTTTGGCCACTTTTGATATTCTGGATTCTTTTAAGTATCTGATAATTTGTAGTTTTGATAACTTTTGGACAGTGTATGATTGAGAAATTGAATTACAATCTTAGTAGCTTGAACATACTTACGGTCGGATGTTAGTGTGTTTGGCTAAAAGGTTGGGGTTAAGTGAATACTAAAATTGTGTATAGTATGTGTAATGGATCCATAGGCACGGTACGTATTGTAACGAGGAATAGGCATAAAGTAATTTGTAATTCTCATTGACCTGAAATGAGGAATAGGCATAAAGTAAATTGTAATTCCCATTTAGTAAAGGTGTTATGAAATGAGAAATAGGCATAAAGAAAATTGTAATTTCTATTTCATAGTATAGAAATCAAGGAATAGGCGTAAAGTAAATTGTAATTCCTGATTTCTAGGGGAAGATCAGAGGTAGACATAAAGTAACTTGTAATCTCTACTTCCGGGTCAAGAAATAGGCATAAAGCAATATGTAATTTCTTGGATAAGAGCAATAGTCTGGAATCTATAAGGATTAGTAGTAGGCTCTTGATTTGGATAATATGATCTACTGAATGTTAGTCATATTCATCGGATCGGGCATGATCCTGTCGTTGAGGTGAGCATATGTATGGTAAGAATGGTGGAGAACAGGTTTGTCTATATGTATTAGATATTTTCAAACTGTTAATGTATTTAATTTGAAATTTGAATGTTCTCACTAGTCATAAGCCTAATCTTTCAAATTAAATTTTCTTACCAGGTACAGGCTCAGGGAAGTAAATGGGATGTGGGCCGAGAGCTTTTGATGTATCCAACTTAAGAGATAATCGGAGGAGTTAGCTAAAGCATGGAGGCTTTTGATGGATTGCTTAGATAACTTAGTTAATCTAATTGTAGTGGACATGATTAGATTAATAAGTTATTGGGAGAATTCCATGTTGTAATTATGAAACCTCATAGTTAATTCTCCTCTTATATAAAAGTTTGGATGTTATTTTGTCATATCTGGTTTCAATTGAAGTTTAAATTAGCCCTGATTTTTAGGGTGTTACAATATGGTATCAGAGCAATAGTTTAGGCGAACTAAGTATGTTGATGAGATACTTAGACTTAAGCTGAGACGAGTTAAGTTATGATACGTGAGATATTGGTAGAAATACTATGACGGGATAGTCTTAGCATCGACTGAAATACGTGAAATTAGTACTGTAATGGTGGTAACGAGGATTCTCATGTATAATATGTTCACAATTCCAATTAGCTACTGTTATTATGAATATATTATTACACAAGCTTACTTGTTTCTAAATTGTTACAGTGACTAATGATCGGTAAAGTACGTTTGTATGTCTAGAAGTATGTAACCATTTCTGATGGTTATTCCTTTGTCTTATATCAGAACGATGGTGAATACGCCACCAATGTCTCTTATTTCTTCAATGGATAGGACCGGATAATCTAAATTGGCATATCATAGATTACATTCGGGTGTTGTCTAATTGCTACCAAAAGAATCATCGTTTATATCCTATCAATTATGCCTCCAAATACTCCCAAAAGTGTTATCCATCCATTCAAGATTCTTTGCTCAAACCCGATGAGCCCCACCGCTTGAAGACCCTAAGCATGTACCCAAGAGAAGAAGTGTTAGTCTATTTGTGAGAAGAGTGAAACTAACAATTCATTATGTTAGTCCCAGATGGCTATAACAAGTATTGTAGAAGGGGGGGGGGGGGGGTTGAATACAATACACAAAATTTTCACAATTTTAATTCTATTATTGAAAATCTTTCAACAAGAATTACACATAGAAACTTAAGACTGTTGCGGAAAAGAACAGATAAACTATTCTAACAATCTTGCACAAAGTATACTAACAACAACAACTAAGAACACTTAGAACAAAGCTATCAAGTTTTTGGAGCTGTATGGAAATTTCTTGCACTGAGAGAGATATCCAAAAAGCGTGATTTGCATGGAGGAGTCTTCTTCCTTTTATAGTGAAGGTAAGGTACTGAGCATTAAATGCTAAGTACGAATATCCTTCAGTTACTTGTAATATACCAAAGGACTTCTGAAAAGTACCAGTGGACTTCTAAAAAGCTGATAAGTCACCATCACCTTTTTCTTGAAATAAGGAATAGAAGTCATGCTGAAAGGACATCTTCTAAAAAGATAACAAGACAAAAGGTTACTTTTGCCTGTAAGCAGATTTTGTCGCGAAGTAAATGATCTTCTTGATGAGTACTCCAAGACAATATCACCGAAGGAATTCCACCGATAATATTGTCACGATTTTAAGAACCATCTGTAAGAAAAACCATTTTCACAAAGATCCTACTGATTTAAGTATCTCATCGGTGGGATGATGTCTACCGATTTGCGAGGGCAAATTCGGTGGAACAATGTCCACCGATTTTTGATGTATTCATCGGTGGAGAGGAGGTCCACCGAATTGTGAGGACAAATTCGGTGGACAATGACTTGTTGTGTTTGTTGAGAAGAGTCTTCTATTTTCCACAAGTAGAGAGTCTTCAAGCTTGGTTTCGGTTGATCTTCGACTTCACCGAACGATTGCTATTTTGTACAAGTCATTCAAAGAACCAAACTAAAATATTCTAAGTAGGATTTTTAGGGAAAACATCGGTGAGTCAATTTCAAATCTTTGGTGACCCAACAATCTCCCCCTATTTGAATTTGAGCTCCTTTCTTAGAATATTTAAGAGTATTGAAAAATTAAAATGCATTTTGACCCTTTTTACTCTTTTTGGGTTATTTTCACATAGACCATTCTTTTTGTTCTTTTTGATCTTTTTCTTTTGTATGAGTATGTATACTATGTACAGTATAAATAAATGAAAGTAAAGATATGTACCGAAAGTAAATTCAAATAGAAGGGTACTTGTATTAAGATAAGTTTTCTCGTACATTTATCAAAATGAGAAGCAACCTTTTACAAGTACCATTGAGGGTGAGAGCCTATTTCTCGGTGGTTTGTCTGCGCTTGATTTCTTCCAACACATTTCAGAAGAAAGGTTGAGCATCGGGGATGTTTGGAAATAGGTTGGAGATGCCTTGAAGAAACAGAGTGTCGGCTATGGCAATTTGTGCAAATCTGAAGAAAGCACGACGACCGTAACCATCATTGAAGTACAGCCCGGGAATCGGTGAGAGGCTCAAAGTCGTAGTAGGATATGGCACCGAAGTAGGGAGGGAAAGATTTAAGTTGCTCACATTTGGAATCTTCCCTTCCGTTGCCATTTCTTTGAACACCTTGTCGGTAGGATTCTTGACTATGGGAAGACGGATTTCTTCTTTCATCGATTGAAGTTTCGCCCTTTCATCGGAGGAAAGGATGATGTTGTGTTTTCTTTTAATCTCCTTCATCCTTTCCATCAATCCTTCAATGCATTTGATAAAAGTGTCTTTCTTCGGGTTTGCACTTTTGACTAGATGCTGAGAGATTTCATACCATTCGGTGAGGCCGAGATTTTTGAGATGAACATCTGTTAAACTTTTTAGTGAACCATCATCTTTGTTGATGATCAGCCTGATATCCTTCGGGTTGACTTTGGAAGTAGCAATTTTAACATTTGAGATTTGGGCTCTGCTACTTCGGTGGTGCATGGTCTTCTTATACCAACTTATTTCGTCATTCTTTTCTTCTTCAATGGCACTGAGTACCGATTTCTGGATTTGAATGGCATCGGTGGATTTTGCTTTTGCGGCTTCTTCTTCGGCAGCTTTCAGAGAGAGGGCTTTAGATTTATCTAAAGCAATTTGAGCAAGTTTAGCTTCCTCAAATTCCTGAGGAGAAAGGCCGAGATCGGTGGTGGTTGCTTGGGATGGAGGTTTGAGTTTAAGAGTTTCAGCACCTTCAGGTCGAGCCCCATACTTAGCCAAATCCTTCTTCTTCTTTTCTTCTTTTGCCAATTCTTCTGCCGAAATGGCTTTCTTGCCTTTGACATTGGGGGCTTTGCTAGATTGCTCCCCCTCAGTTGATGCATTAGGTTCCAAGGCCGATGGAGACTGGATCGGTGTAGAGATTGATTCGGTGGTACCTGTGTGTTTCGGTGGTGAGGAGGTTTTCGGTGGAGGCTTGTTGCTGATAGATTCTGTGGTACCTGTTTGTTTCGGTGGTGAGGAGGTTTTCGGTGGAGGCTTGTTGCTGATATATTTCTTGAGGGAGGGTAGTTTTGGTGGAGCAGCGGTTTTCTCCCCCTCAGCAGCAGCCGGAACCTTAAAACCCAACTGTGTAAAAACACTGTCAAACTTTGAGTGAAGAAAAGCCATGCTTGAAGTGGTGGCATCGGGGATTAGAGAGAAGTCACCCAAGTCCATTTCCCATTCGGATTTCGTTGGCATGTTTTCGGTGGTAGAAGTAGTGGTTAAGGAGTCCACTTTCGAAGACAGGGAAACAAGGGTATTATTTATGGGTCGAATTGCATCGGCAAGGGCAGCAGCAAGTAATTGTGGCAACTGAGACTCTAGCACCGAGATTCTAGAGTTGGCCTGAGAAATTAAGGAAATGGTGGATTGTAGAAAAGCAGATTGTCGACCAATGCTTGTAGAGGAGTGACCACCGATTTCTGGGAAAGAGTAATGTAGGCGTAGTGGATCTATTTCCGTTGTGAGAGTGGGAAGGTAAGTTGATAACTCATCGGAATACAGAATTCTTGGTGGAGGAGAAGCTTCTCTATCTGGTGTTGGCGATCGTTGTGGGGTAGGTGATCGGTGTGGAGTAGGAGACCGCCGGGGAGATACTTGAGCTTTCGGGGAGGGAGACTCGGTGGGATTTTCTTCGGTGGTAGGGGTAGGATCGATAGAGGGATGTGTGATGGTTGAAGAAGGAATTTCAGTGGGAGGCAATACATCGGTGGGAGAGAGCATTTCGGTGGGATGGTCAATTTCGATGGGAGTTATGGATGGTGACCCAGCTTGGTTACTTGATGGGGAAGGATTTGAGGGAATGGAAGATGAATCGGTGGAGTTGACTATGGGAACATCACATATGCACGAGGAGATCCATCTGTGCAATTCGTCATCATCATTTGAAAGAGATGATGATCTTAGATCATCAAATTTGACATGAATGGACTCATCAATGCATTTTCTCCTGAGATTGTACACACGAAATGCTTTGGAAGATAAGGAGTATCCAACAAAGATTCCCTCATCAGCTTTGGGATCAAATTTCCCAAGATTGTCACGATCATTTAGGATAAAACACACACAGCCAAAGACATGAAGAAAACCTATATTTGGTTTTCTGCCATGGAAAACTTCATAGGGGGTTTTATCATGTCTTTTGGATAACACTGACCTATTTTGGGTAAAGCAGGCAGTATTAACAGCTTCAGCCCAAAAATAGGTAGGAAGGTTTGATTCACTTAGCATGGATCTAGCAGCCTCACACAGAGTTCTGTTTTTCCTTTCCACCACTCCATTTTGCTGAGGAGTCCGGACAGCAGAAGAGTTTTGAGAAATTCCTTTCTCAGTGAAGAAGTCTTCAAGAGCACTGTTTCTGAATTCAGTGCCATTATCACTTCTTACGGAACGAACAAGTTGACCATTTAGAACTTCATTTTTCTTGACAAAGTTGATGATTTCTTCAGTTGCATCACTTTTATACCTGAGAAAAGAGACCCAAGTATATCTAGTAAATTCATCAACAATAACAAGAATGTACCTTTTTGCCACCAAGACTAGGAGTGCTGACTGGTCCACATAGATCCATGTGCAGCATCTGAAGAGGAAGAGTAATGGAAGAGCATTGCTTGGTCTTGATAGAAGTTTTGGTAAGTTTCCCCTTTTCACAAGCATCACATAGCTTCTCCTTGACAAAATTCAACTTTGGCATACCCGTCACCAGCTCTTTATTAGAGATTTTATGAAGGGTTTTGAAATTTAGATGAGAGAGACGTTTATGCCACAACCAGTTCCTTTTGGATGTGTCATCTGACACAAAGCAAACATTGGATGAATTGTTTCTTAGTCCCATATCAATGACATAAACATTTTCCATCCTTTTTCCAGATAACACCACTTTGAAGTTCTTGTCCACAACAGTACAGATACAAAGTTCAAAGATAACTTTATATCCAAGATCACACAGTTGGCTAATGCTTAGAAGATTATGCTTAAGGCCTTCAACAAATGCCACTTTATTGAATGTGACAGATCCATTAGTGAGAGTTCCATAACCTTTGGTGTAGCCTTTAGCATTATATCCAAAAGTTACAGATGGACCTTTTCCAGACACATAGTTAACTAGTAGAGATTTATTTCCTGTCATGTGACGTGAGCACCCACTATCCAGATACCATATTTGATGGTGCTCAAAAAGCTGAGCATATGATGTCGAGCACCCAGACGCCACAAGAGCCATTGGAGAGGTAGCCTTTTCTGAATCTTCCACATCTTCTGAGATGGCCATGAAGCACTTGTTGGGAGAGTTGTTGTCATTGTCAGAGGTCTCTTCTTAAAAATCATGAATTTCGGCCATGAGACCCTTTCCTTTTCTAAGGAGACCCTCATTTCTCTCCTTTTCTTTCTTGTACTTGGCTTTGTATTTCTCAGCCCTATCTTGATGATCTTTGGTTGAAGACTGAGTTTCTTTCTTGGCAAAGTTTGATTTGAAAGAGTTATTTTTGGGTTTTTCATAATTTGAGGAAAACTTGTTTGAAGATGAATTTCTAGAGTTTATCACACGCTTACTTCTGCACTCAGCTGCAAAGTGACCTTTCTTTCCACAGTTAAAACATTCTTCATTTGTCTTATCAGTTGAGGAAGCTTTTGTAGAAGAGAAGGGTTTTCTGAAAGGTTTGGATTTGTTCGAAAAACGAGATCTGTTTTTAAAACCAGCTAACATAGCAATTTCATCAGACAACTGCTTAACCGAGATTTCTTCACCTTCATCATCGGCATCACTTAGATATGCCTTCGATTGGTGAGAAGAGTTGCTTTGGGTTTCATTGTCAGAATCTGATGAAGGATAAGTGATTCTTGGAACATTTTGAGATTTTCTGGAGTTTTCACTGACAAGAGCAATAGAGGTGCCCTTTATCTCTTTGATGAACGATTTCCTTTGTAACTTGGTTTGTTCAAAGTTGTAGAGAGTTCCATATAAGACAGTTAGAGGCATGTACTCAAGGTCCTTGGAAGTTTTGATACAAGTGCATATGTTCTCCCAGAAATCAGGGAGACAATCCATGAACTTGTTTAGAACTTCCTCGTTATCATAGATTCTGCCTAATAACTTCATATCATTTAGAAGAGAGTTAAAATGATTATAGTAGCTAGGAAGAGATTCACCTTTTTCATGAGTGAAGAGTTCATATTTTCTTATGAGAGAAATCTTTTTGCATTTCTTCACTTCTTCTGTACCTTCATACAGAACACACAGAGTGGTCCACATCTCTTTAGCAGTTTCAAGGTTAACTAGAGAATGATAGACTTCATCAGGAAGTGAGAGAGCAATGATAGATCTAAGTTTTGAATCAAGAGTAACTAGACGTTTTTCTTCATCAGTATATTCCTTAGGATTTTTGAGAATATAACGTCCAGTACCTTTTGCTTTCTCTTTGTCGGAAGGCTCAGAAGTGTCGGAGTCACTAGAGTCCTCCTTGTCCGTTGTTTCCTTACCAGGCCTCTGCGTTTCATAGCGAGCCCAGACTCGAGGGATAATGGGTCCCTCTTTGAGAATGGTTGGATATCTAGTATCCACTCCTTCCATGAATAGCATCATACGACTTTTTGTTGGTCCCAAAATGGCTTAACAAGTATTGTAGAAGGGGGGGTTGAATACAATACTCAGATTTTTCACAAGTTTTAATTCAATTAAACTAGAAAACAAAAGATTGTTGCGGAAAAGAACAGTTAAACTATTCTAACAATCTAACACAAAGTAAACTGAAAAACACTTAGAACAAATTGGGCACTTAGACACAAGATGCAGTTTCAGTAAGAAAGGAGCTTGCACTTAGTAATCTTCAGAAGCGTGATTTGCATGGAGAGTCTTTACCTCTATTTATAGTCCATGCATCATTTAATGCTTGGAACACTTGTCACTCTTCCATTCATTGTAGAGGTTGACTTCTGAAAAGCTGATATCTCCTTTTTAACTTATCCAAAGAACCAGGAGGACAGTCGTACCAGAAAAATACCTTATCTGAGAATAGATAAGATGACAAACTGCCACTTTTATCTAACAATAGGATATTGTCTCATAATAAATGATCTTTTCTTTTGTCTTCAGAGAATAAGGCTACCGGCCTCCTGTATTGGAATATGTACCAATTTGAAATCTCACTTCTTTAGAGAAGAGAGATCCTTCACCGAAGTGTAGAATATTTCGGTGCAGTCTTCTCAAATTCCCACCGATCTCTGAACATATATCGGTGGAAATCTTCTTGAACTTCCACCGATTTCTGAAAGCATATCGGTGAAAGTCTTCTTGAGCTTCTCACCGAATTTCTTCAATTCGGTGATGCTTGTCCACCGATAGCACAAGCATATCGGTGGTGGTGTAACTTGTAGAGAGTTGCTGCCGATTTTCTCACTTCCGCAATGAGATAGTCTTCGCACTTGGTTTCGGTTGATCTTCGACTTCACCGAACAATTGATATGATAGTACAAGTTACACAAAAGAATCCAAAAATATTCTAAGTACCTAAGAGGGTTTAATTGAGTCAATTTCAAATCTGTGAAGACCCAACAATCTCCCCCTATTTGAATTTGATCTCTATCCTTAGAATATTAAAGAGCAAATGAAAATAAGAGCATTTTGACCCTTTTTACTCTTTTGGGTTCTTTTTCACATAGACCTTTCTTTTTCTTTTTTTTTGATCTATGTTTGTTTGAGTATATCTATACAGTGTATATGAAGCAGGGAAATAAAAGGTATGTACAAAATATAAACAAGAGAAGCACTTTGAATTGCATAAGTCATTCTCATACATCGGTAAGCAAAAGATTATCACAACTACCGAAAGAAAAAAAAATGACCTACTTCTTTAACGATTGTCGGCGTTTGATCTCGTCCATTAAGATTCGGTAGTAGGGTTGAGCTTCGGGGATGTGAGGGAACAAGTTGTGGAGGCCTTCAAGAAACATGGTGTCGGCAACGGGAATTTGAGAGAATCTGAAGAAGGCTCGTTTGCCGAATCCATCGTTGAAGTATAGTCCAGGAATCGGTGAAAGACCCAGAGTTGTCGTGGGATATGATACCGAAGAGGGAAGGGAAAGACTCACGTTACTTACATTCGGTATCTTTCCTTCCTTTGCCATATCCTTGAAGACAGTGTCGGGGGGATTCTGAACTTTAGGAAGGCACACTTCTTCCTTCAAGGATTGCAGTTTCGATCTTTCATCGGTGGTAAGCACGATGCTATACTTCTTTTTGATCTCCTTCATCTTTGCCATTAGATCATCAATGTATTTGACAAAGATGTCCTTCTTTGGGTTTGGATTTTTGGCCAAATGTCGAGAGATTTCGTACCATTCGGGGAGACCGTAGGTTCTGAGTTGGTAGTCTCTCACACTTTTTAAGGAGCCATCTTCCCGATCAATGATAAGCCTGATGTCTTTTGGATTGGATATGGAGGTTGCGATCTTGACACCTGAGATTGGGGTTCTGTCGGATCGGTCGTGCATCTTCAACTTGTACCATCTAACCTCTTCATTTCTCTCTTGTTCAAATTCACTCAGTACCGATTTCTGTGCCGACACGGCATCAGTGGTCTTGGCTTTCTTGGCTTCTTCCTCTGCAACCTTTAGAGAGAGGGCCTTGGTATCATCAAGGGCTTTTTGGGCTAATCTGGCTTCCTCAATTTCCTGAGGAGTCAGACCAAGATTGGGTTCCTGCGGATGCGATTGAGGTTTAAGCTTGAGTTTGTCTGCATCGGTGGGACGAATCCCATACTTCATCTTTTCTTTCTCTAGTCTTTCTTGTTCGGCCAATTGTTCGGCAGTAAGAGATTTCTTTCCCTTGTCAGTTTCGGCCGCAGAAAACTTCTCCCCCTCAGTAGTTGACTTGTCTTTCGACTCTTTTTCTTTAGAGAGTTGCTCCCCCTCAATATCGGCGGTTTCAGCGTGGGTTTCGGTGGTTACATGGATGTCATCGGTGGAAGATGGAGGCTTGGGGATGACCGTTTGTTTAAGGGATGGCAACTTGGGATGGGTTATCTTTTTCTCCCCCTCAGCACCAGCCAGAATCTTCAAACCCATCTGTCGGAAAATGTAGTCGAATTTTTCATGAAGAAGGGAAAGACGATTTGGTACCTCATCAGAGACCATGGTGAAGTCACCGAGATCCATCTCCAGGTGACCGAATTCCCGAAGTTTGGTATTGATATCACGAAGAGAATTGGCAGTGGCCTGGCCGAAGTCTTGATGAGACTTAGCTTCTTGAAGCAACCTCTGAAGTTCAGAGTCCTTGACAGTGGAGGCCGCCTTGAAAGCACCGAAGGAGAAGGCAAGGTCCCCATGAGATCGGGACAAAGAGTCCACCTTGGGAACCAAAGTGGAGATGTCGGTGGTAAGAAACCTGATAGCATCGGTAATAGTATTTGAAATAATCTGTGGCAGCCGAGACTCGATGGTGGACATTCGGGAGCTCGTCATGGCGATCATTGCAAGAGTGGCCTGTTTGAAGGATTCAAATTGGGTGCCGACACTGTCGAGCACTTTCCTGTAAGTCTTCAATGAGAGAGGGTTCTTGAACAGTTGTTTGACCCCCGATATCCCCAGGAACGATGTAGCGGATGCGAAGGGGATCCTCCGCCGAGATGGGAGTGTTGCTGGGATATAACATTTCATCGGGGAATAGCGGTCTCGGTGGCGGAGTGGGAGATCGTCGGGGAGATTCCTGAACCGGGGGGGGTGATCGGTGTTGCGTAGGCGACCTTCTGGGAGAGTGAACCCGGGGGGAACTTCGGGGAGAAGTTTGGTCCACAGGAGACTTCATCGGGGAGGGGGAAGCGGACTCAATGAGGATCGCTCCGTTAGACGGGGAGGTTCGGGGAGAACCAGTGTCGTCAAAGAGACATGCAAAGAAGTCATGGGGGGGATCTAATGGGGGGAACCCTGATCGGGTTGTGCATCATCATCGATCAAGAACTGACCGGGTGAAAGGGCGTGCAGTGCAAGGTCCAGACTTTCGGAGGGAGAGTCTAGAGATTCGGCGGGAGAAGCAGCATGTTCACTCAGAGAATGGGTGGGAAGAGGTACATTGAGGGATGCCTTAGGAATAACCAAGTGATCGGTGGTGAACAGAAAAGATTCGGAAGGGGAGGACCCACGGACAGGGCCCCGAGATCGTTTTAAACGACTTTTCGGGGGGGGGGGGCGAAGAGTGCCTCCGCTTAGAAGGTTTTTGGACCGGGGAAGTCACCGATGGGTTAATCGGTGTCGTGGTCCTGGAAGCAGCGGCGGAGGTGTCGGCGGCCGATTTCTTCTTCGCGTCGACTGACTTTGCTCTGGAACGGGGGGAAGATGTCATCGCAGCAGCAAGGACTTCGGGGATATCGGGGTGGTGAAACCCTGGAATTTCAGAATCACCCCATTGAAGCTCTAGGGAGATGGCCAAAGTGATCATACCTCGGCGTAAAGGACGATCGGTGTCTAGAGCACCGACGTTGAGAGTTTTGCTGTCGACGATCGGTGGAGCCCAGTCATAAGAGAATCGGGGAGTGCGGGACTTGCGATCTTCGTCCAGGGACTTTCCAAGTTTGTGCTGAATGATCATGGAGATGAATCGGGGATAGGCAACGTGGCACTTCCTTGGATGGGAGATCACTTCCACTAATTTGGTGAAGAAGTACTGGGCGAAATCAACTCGGCGTTGAAAGATGAGGGCATGGGCAAGTTTGGTGATGTATGAGGGGGATTGATCATGGCCGCTCGTCTTTCGGGAGAGGCAGTGGATCACATGAGCAAAGAAAAAGTTCCATATACTACCCATGTGACTCCTAAGAAGAGTTCCAGGACCTTTGGAGCTTTTGGAGTTGTCGTCGACCACGTATCCTGTGGCACCGAGAACATCTTCGAGAACAGTATCGGAATGCCAATCGTCATAGGAATCGAAAGCATCGATTTTCAGGGCAGAGCGAACATCATCGACCCCAAAAGTGAGGTCGTGATCATCCTCGTCTTCAGAAAGTATGGATGCATGAATCGCATCATTGGAGGGGTCATACACACAGGAGAGCCAGAATGTCCCAACGAGCATTTTGCTCATTTTGAGATTGTAAGTGAAGGCAAGAAGAAGGGGAGATCGAGTGAGGAACTTGATCACATGGGTAAATTCAGGATGGGAGGGATCGGGTTCAAATCTGGCAACGTGATTGCATGGGTTGAACTTGAGATCAACAAAACACGTAGGGGAGATGTTCTTCGAGGACGCCATTGATGATCAAGAGAGAGAGCACGAAGTTGGTGTAGTTGCAGGTTATAGAGGAAGCACGAAGGAGAATTAGAAAACGTAAAGGAAAAAAGAGAGTGGAGGATCGACTATATATAGGGTTTCAAAAAAAATGGGGGGAACGGTTAAAATAAAATAGAATAAAATAAAAAAGGTAATCATGACCACTTGGGAATTGTGGTCAGGAATCCGTTTCACGAAACGGGGAGGTGAAACGGGTCTGACAGGCTAGGGGTATAGGGGTGATGTGTAGATAGGATTGAAATTCGGTGGACATCGGTGAGGAAAGTGAGGGGACAATCGGTGGATATCGGTGGGAAACACACAGAAGTATCGGTAGTCGGTGAGGATCCACCGAGGCGTTGAGACACCGAGAAAGGCCGAGAGAAGAATCACCGAAAAAATCACTAAGGATGACTCACCGAAAGGATGAAGCACCGAGAGATGAATCACCGAAAGGATGAATCACCGAAAAGATCACTTAGTATGATTCACCGAAAAGAAGAGGCACCGAAAGATGAATCACCGAAAGAAGAATCACCGAAAGATGAATCACCGAAAGGATGAATCACCGAAAAGATGAATCCACCGAAAGTTATCAGACCGATTTTTTTTTTTGGAACCTATTCTAAGTACAACATGCCAAGTTCACCGATGAGGAAAGTGAACCTGGCCTCATCCAGAGGTTTAGTAAACAAATCTGCAAGCTGAAGATCAGTTGGAATAAAATGCAGCTCAATGTCACCTTTGGAGATATGGTCCCTGATGAAATGATATCGGATATCGATGTGTTTGGACCGTGAGTGAAGAACAGGATTGTTTGCAATTGCAATTGCACTTGAATTATCACATAGGATGGGTATCTTGGAGTAGAACTGATTGTAGTCTCTCAACTGGTTTTTCATCCATAGAATCTGTGCGCAGCAACTTCCAGCAGCAACATATTCAGCCTCGGCAGTGGATGTTGAGACTGAATTTTGCTTTTTGCTGGACCAGCTTACCAGTTTTCCACCAAGGAATTGACAACTGCCTGTTGTGCTTTTTCTATCATTTTTTGAACCTGCAAAGTCAGAATCTGAATATCCCATGAGTTCAAAACCTGAGTCTTTGGGATACCAAAGACCCAGATGCATGGTACCCTTTAGATACCTGAAAATCCGTTTCACAGCATCCAAATGAGATTTTCTTTGGATTTGCTTGATAACGGGCACACAGACAAGTAGCAAACATGATATCTGGTCTGCTAGCAGTTAAATAAAGCAAAGAACCAATCATGCCTCTATAATGAGTGGCATCCACAGATTCACCATTTAAATCGGTGTCAAGTTTCAAAGGTGGTGCCATGGGAGTTTTCATAGGGGATGAGTTTTCAAAGCCAAATTTCTTCAGAAGGTCTTTAATGTACTTGCTTTGGTTTATGAAAATTCCTTCTGAAATTTGTTTCACTTGAAGACCTAAGAAAAAAGTTAGCTCCCCCATCATGCTCATCTCATATTCACTTTTCATGAGAGAAGCAAAATCATCACACAGAGACTCATCGGTGGCACCGAAAATAATGTCATCCACATAAATTTGAACAAGAATGAGATTACCTGAAGATTGCTTGTGGAAGAGAGTGTTATCAATTGTACCTCTAGTATAGCCATGCTTGAGTAGAAAGATGGCGAGAGTGTCATACCAGGCTCGAGGAGCTTGCTTGAGCCCATACAGAGCTTTGTCAAGTCGGTACACATAGTCTGTGTGTGTGGAATCTTCAAAGCCTGGAGGTTGCTTCACATATACTTCCTCAGCTAGTTCTCCATTCAGGAAAGCACTCTTTACATCCATTTGAAATACCCTGAAGTTCTTGTGAGCAGCATGAGCAAGAAAGATCCGGATAGCTTCAAGTCTGGCAACTGGAGCAAAAGTTTCATCATAGTCAATACCCTCTTCCTGTCGGTAGCCTTGAGCTACGAGTCTGGCTTTGTTTCTGATGACGGTACCATCTTCATCCATTTTGTTTCTGAAGACCCATTTTGTGCCGAAGATTGTTTTTCTTGAAGGTCTAGGCACAAGTCTCCAGACTTTGTTTCTTTGAAATTGGGAGAGTTCTTCTTGCATGGCCGAAACCCAACATGGGTCACTTAGGGCTTCTTCAATCTTTTTAGGTTCAACAAGAGATAGGAAATTCACATAGAGACAGATGTTACTGGTGCCTCTCCTTGTTTGAACACCAGCTAGCTGATCACCGATGATTTGATCAATGGGATGATCTTTGGTCCATTTAAGAGCAGGGGGCATCGATGGAGGAATAGTTGAAGTGGAAGGAAAGTTCGAGGCTGGGGTGTTGGCAGGATGTGATGAAGGTGGGTTGTCAGAGGGATTATCGGCAGGAAGAGATTCGGTAATGAGGTTAATTTCGGTGGATGATTGATAGGGTTCGGTGGAGGCAATTTCGGCAGAGGGGGTTTCAGGTGTTAAAGACGATGACCCAGCTTGATTGTTTGGAACAGAAGGAATATTTGGAAAACAGGGTGGATCGGTGGAGGTTGAAATGGGAGATTCCCCAATGCATGATGATATCCATCTGTGTAGTTCTTCATCATCATTTGTCATAGAAGATGATCTTGAGTCATCACACTTTACATGGATAGATTCATCAATGCATTCTCTCCGAAGATTGTAAACTCGGTAGGCTTTGGAATTCAAGGAATATCCCACAAAGATTCCTTCATCTGCCTTAGGATCAAATTTCCCAAGATTTTCCCTGTCATTTAGGATAAAGCACACACAGCCAAAGACATGAAGGAAACCAATGTTTGGCTTTCTTCCATGAAAGACTTCATATGGAGTTTTCTCATGTCTTTTTGTTATCACCGACCTGTTTTGAGTGAAACAGGCAGTGTTGACAGCTTCGGCCCAAAAATAGGTTGCCAGATTTGCTTCACACAGCATAGACCTTGCTGCTTCACATAGTGTCCTGTTTCTTCTTTCCACAACGCCATTTTGTTGTGGAGTCCTGACAGCAGCGAAGTTTTGAGAGATTCCTTTTTCATTGAAAAAATCTTCTAAACTGGTGTTTCTGAATTCGGTGTCATTGTCACTTCTTACTGATCTGACAAGCTGACCATTCAGAACTTCATTCTTTTTGACAAAGTTGATGATTTCTTCAGTTGCATCACTTTTGTACCTGAGAAAAGACACCCAAGTATATCTAGAGAATTCATCAACAATAACAAGAATGTACCTTCTTCCTCCTAGACTGGGAGTGCTGACTGGTCCACATAGGTCCATATGCAGCATCTGAAGTGGAAGATTGATGGAAGTGCATTGCTTGGTTTTGAAAGAGGATTTAGTGAGCTTCCCTTTTTCACAGGCATCACATAGCTTTTCTTTGATGAAGTTTAACTTAGGCATGCCAGTCGCCAGCTCTTTGTTTGATAACTTATGAAGGGTTTTGAAGTTAAGATGAGACAGACGTTTATGCCACAGCCAGTTTCTTTTGACTGTATCGTCAGACACGAAGCAGACATTTGAAGAGTTGTTTTGACTCATATCAATGATATACACATTATATAGCCTTCTTCCAGAGAGGACAACCTTCATTTTTTTGTCAACAACAGTACAGATACGCAGTTCAAAGATGACTTTGTATCCAAGATCACACAGTTGGCTAATACTAAGGAGGTTATGCATGAGACCTTCAACAAATGCCACTTTATTGAATGTGAGGGTTCCATTCGTGAGAGTTCCATATCCTTTAGTATGACCTCTGGAGTTGTCCCCAAAAGTTACAGAAGGACCCTTCTCTGACACATAGTTTACAAGAAGATGTTTGTTTCCAGTCATGTGACGTGAGCACCCACTATCTAAATACCAAACTTGTTGGTGCTCAAAAACCTGAGAGTATGATGATGAGCATTCAGTTGAAACTAATGCCATTGGAGACTTTTCCTTTTCTTCCTTCACCTCTTCTGATATGGCCACAAAGCACATATTTTGAGAATCACTGTCAGAGGTTTCTTCTTCTTCCCAGTCATGAGCCTCAGCCATTAATCCTTTTCCTTTCCTTTGAGATCCTTCATTTCTTTCCTTTTCCTTCTTGTACTTAGCTTTGTACTTTTCAGCACGTTCCTGATGAGAGAGTAAGGAGGATTGAGAATCCTTTTTGAAATATGATTTATCTTTGGATTTCTCAAATTTGGAAGGATTTTTGTCAGAGGACGTAGAATTGACTTTTGACACACGCTTGTTTCTGCACTCAGCAGCAAAGTGTCCTTTCTTACCACAGTTGAAACATTCTTCATTTGCCTTATCAGAAGAAGACATTTTTGTAAAGGATGGTTTTCTGAAACTTCTGGGTTTGTTGAAATTTCGAGATTTATTTTTAAAACCGGCCATCATAGCCATTTCATAAGACATTCGGTCTACCGAAATTTCATCACCTTCATCATCGGCATCACTCAGATATGCCTCCGTTTGGTGAGAGCGGTTGTTCTGATTTTCGGTGTCAGAGTCTGATGAGGGATATGTGATACAAGGAACATTTTGACTTTTCTTGGAACTTTCACATATAAGAGCTATTGAAGAGCTTTTTATCTCTTTGAAGATGGTTTTCCTATGAAGCTTGGTTTGTTCAAAGTTGAACAGAGTTCCATACAAAACAGTTAAAGGCATGTATTCCAAATCCTTGGTAGTTTTAATGCAAGTGCAAATGTTTTCCCAAAAGTCAGGAAGACAATCCATAAACTTGCATAGAACTTCCTCATTATCATAAACTCTACCTAGTAACTTTAAATCATTTAAGAGAGAGTTGAAACGGTTATAAAAGCTTGGAAGAGATTCTCCCTTTTCATGGGCAAAGAGCTCATATTTTCGAATGAGGCCAATCTTTTTGCTTTTCTTTACTTCCTCTGTACCCTCATAAAGTACACACAAAGTAGTCCACATCTCTTTAGCAGTACCGAAATTAACAAGAGAGTGATAGACTTCATTAGGAAGTGAGAGAGCAATGATTGCTTTAAGCCGAGAATCCAGAGACACCAATCGTTTTTCCTCATCAGTATATTCCTTTGGGTTTTTGAGAATGTAACGACCAATAGTCTTTGCTTTTTCTATGTCGGAAGGTTCAGATTCATCAGAGTCACTTGATTTATCAACTGGTTCCTTACCAGGCCTCTGCTTTTCATAGCGAGCCCAAACTCTCGGGATGATAGGTCCCTCCTTGAGAATGGTTGGATATCTAGTATCCAATCCTTCCATAAATAGCATCATACGGCTTTTCCATAGAGAAAAGTTGTTAGGATTAAACTTGGGAGGTTTTGAAATGGAACCATTTTCAGCAAAATTGTTTTGACCAGTGTTTTCAACAGTTAGGGATGAAGATGAGGCAGCCATTGCGGATCAAGTTTATGAATTAAACTTTCCGCTCTGATACCACTTGTTGGTCCCAAAATGGCTTAACAAGTATTGTAGAAGGGGGGGTTGAATACAATACTCAGATTTTTCACAAGTTTTAATTCAATTTATTGAAAATCTTTCAATAAGAATTACACATAGAAAACAAAAGATTGTTGCGGAAAAGAACAGTTAAACTATTCTAACAATCTAACACAAAGTAAACTGAAAAACACTTAGAACAAATTGGGCACTTAGACACAAGATGCAGTTTCAGTAAGAAAGGAGCTTGCACTTAGTAATCTTCAGAAGCGTGATTTGCATGGAGAGTCTTTACCTCTATTTATAGTCCATGCATCATTTAATGCTTGGAACACTTGTCACTCTTCCATTCATTGTAGAGGTTGACTTCTGAAAAGCTGGTATCTCCTTTTTAACTTATCCAAAGAACCAGGAGGACAGTCGTACCAGAAAAAGACCTTATCTGAGAATAGATAAGATGACAAACTGCCACTTTTATCTGACAATAGGATATTGTCTCATAATAAATGATCTTTCCTTTTGTCTTCAGAGAATAAGGCTACCGACCTCCTGTATTGGAAACTGTGCCAATTTGAAATCTCACTTCTTTAGAGAAGAGAGATCCTTCACCGAAGTGTAGAATATTTCGGTGCAGTCTTCTCAAATTCCCACCGATCTCTGAACATATATCGGTGGAAATCTTCTTGAACTTCCACCGATTTCTGAAAGCATATCGGTGAAAGTCTTCTTGAGCTTCTCAACGAATTTCTTCAATTCGGTGATGCTTGTCCACCGATAGCACAAGCATATCGGTGGTGGTGTAACTTGTAGAGAGTTGCTGCCGATTTTCTCACTTCCGCAATGAGATAGTCTTCGCACTTGGTTTCGGTTGATCTTCGACTTCACCGAACAATTGATATGAGAGTACAAGTTACACAAAAGAATCCAAAAATATTCTAAGTACCTAAGAGGGTTTAATTGAGTCAATTTCAAATCTGTGAAGACCCAACACTTTTCCAAAGAGAAAAGTTGTTGGGGTTAAACTTAGGAGGTTTGTTAATGGAACCATTTTCAGAAAAGTTGTTTTGAAAAGCATTTTCAACAGTTGAAGAAGAGGAGGCAGCCATTGCAGATCAAGTTTATGAGATAAATTTTCTGCTCTGATACCACTTGTTAGTCCCAGATGGCTATAACAAGTATTGTAGAAGGGGGGTTGAATACAATACACAAAATTTTCACAATTTTAATTCTATTATTGATAATCTTTCAACAACAATTACACATAGAAACTTAAGACTGTTGCGGAAAAGAACAGATAAACTATTCTAACAATCTTGCATAAGGTATACTAACAACAACAACTAAGAACACTTAGAACAAAGCTATCAAGTTTTTGGAGCTGTATGGAAATTTCTTGCACTGAGAGAGATATCCAAAAAGCGTGATTTGCATGGAGGAGTCTTCTTCCTTTTATAGTGAAGGTAAGGTACTGAGCATTAAATGCTTAGTACGAATATCCTTCAGATACTTGTAATATACCAAAGGACTTCTGAAAAGTACCAGTAGACTTCTAAAAAGCTGATAAGTCACCATCACCTTTTCTTGAAATAAGGAATAGAAGCCATGCTGAAAGGACATCTTCTAAAAAGATAACAAGACAAAAGGTTACTTTTGCCTGTAAGCAGATTTTGTCCCGAAGTAAATGATCTTCTTGATGAGTACTCCAAGACAATATCACCGAAGGAATTCCACTGATAATATTGTCACGATTTTAAGAACCATCTGTAAGAAAAACCATTTTCACAAAGATCCCACCGATTTAAGTATCTCATCGGTGGGATGATGTCTACCGATTTGCGAGGGCAAATTCGGTGGAACAATGTCCACCGATTTTTGATGTATTCATCGGTGGGGAGGAGGTCCACCGAATTGTGAGGACAAATTCGGTGGACAATGACTTGTTGTGTTTGTTGAGAAGAGTCTTCTATTTTCCACAAGTAGAGAGTCTTCAAGCTTGGTTTCGGTTGATCTTCGACTTCACCGAACGATTGCTATTTTGTACAAGTCATTCAAAGAACCAAACTAAAATATTCTAAGTAGGATTTTTAGGGAAAACATCGGTACGTCAATTTCAAATCTTTGGTGACCCAACACATTATAATGAGAAGAAATTCAAGGTACAATGATAACATATTAAACCCATGGTAGAGGCCACTTGTATCCAAATGCTCCAACTGTTGATGGAAGCTTGATACATAACAACGATTACATGAGACAAGGTATTCACATATCCGTTAGTAGCAATAATCACTTATCAACGATAATACGGAACCAAGCGCAACCCCGAGGAGTCTATACCTTGTGAGCCCCCAACTTCAACCACTCCAGGTCTATACATTGGGTCACTCTAAATCCAAAGCACTTAGGAATTACACCTTACTGCCCATGAGACGATGCCCGACCGTATAGGCCCACATCTTACTTATCATGGATCACGATGCCTATTCCGTGCTATGACTCTAGTGCCTATGGATCCATTACACTCAATGACCAAACAAGGACTCACATTTAGTTCAACAATAATGAACATAACGTTTTAAGCTAATTAGTAACATCGAGATATACTTCACATATGAGATGACAACTTGGGATTTCCACATTTGGCTAATAAGCACCATAGTTTCTCAAGTGGAGCGTTGGACTCCATTTTAGTACATAAAACCCTTTTTCATGATTATTACTTTGAAAACCCCCAAATATTTCCAAAACTCTACTTTTGACCTAACATGGTCGAAAGCACTCTAAGTGATAAAATTTGTAGGTTAAGAACCATAGCATTTAGATGTCAAGGAACATCACACAATTACTCCTTTACTACCATTCATTTCCCACCAATTCTTGTATTTTCTCCAAAAACCCATTTTAGGTCACAATGTGTAAACATGAGATATTAGTAGGTGAAAGTAGCAAGATAATGTTTTAGCAAGTAAACATGTATAAAGAGTTAGGAGTAAGAACAACTCACCTTAGGAGGTTTTTATAGCAACCCCAAACCCTAGAAGATGAGATGGGAGGTTCCTAGTACTTGGAGAAGCTTGGATTTAGCTCAAAAGCTTGAGGTAACCTACCAACACCCATTAATGGACATAAGGTTAAGTAGTCAGGAGAATTTATGGAGGAGTGATGAAGGAAATCAAGAAGTTACCTTAGTTGATGGAGGAATCGCCCCAAAAATGGAGAGGAAGGAATGAAACCCGATTTTAGTAAAGTGAGAGAGAGGAGTGAAATTTGGGAGAAAAAGGCAAAAGTTTCGTCAGACGCATCGCGGACGTCCGACAAGCTCCATGTGGACGTCCGTCCCCAAAAACCCCAAACTCGGTCAAAACGTTATGTTGCTTCCGCGGATGTCCACACGACACGGACGCCCGACAAGCTTCATGTGGACGTCCGCCAAACCGATTTTCTAAATCTTTTCTTCTAAAATTCCAACCCAACAAACTATGACTTAATTGACTATCTTATTCACAAAATTTTGGGGTGTTACACTATCCTTGATTTAACGGATACAAAGTTAACAAGGTTAAGTCAAGGGATCCAATTCGTAACTAAAATGAAACCATGATGACCATAGTTGTAATTAGTTTATTTGAGGGACCCAATCCATAATTTCTATATAACCACAGGGACTAAATCTGTAATTTAGTCAATTATATATAAACAATCTTTTATATAATATAGAGTAACTATTTATTTATTATTTTTAAAACGTATTTTGCAAATGAAATCTTTTTCATTTTTAAATTAAAATCGCAACGCGGATTCAAACCCAATCATTTGTCAACTCATTCTACTTCCCAACTGTCGTATTTTCCTTCTTTTCTTTTTCTAATAAACCATGTTCAAATCTCTTATATATAACACCCCCACCCCATCTTCACTCCAAAAAAACTATCGGGTCAATTTGTTAACGTGATACGATCAAATCAAATGGGTAACTACGTCTCGTGTACGCTAACACACCAAGACGGGAAGTTATCGAGGGCTACAAAGGTAATTTTCCCCAATAGCGAAATTCGAAAATTTTGCAAACCAATTAAAGCGGCAGAAGTCATGATGGAATCACCAAACTCGTTCGTTGTCAACTCCAAGTCCCTCCGCGTTGGAGCACGATTCTCTGCCCTCAACGCAGATGAAGACCTCGAATTTGCATCTGTATATGTCATGTTTCCAATGAACAAGGTTAATGATATTATCACCACTGCTGACTTGGGTTCTCTTTCTATAACCGCTAAAAAGATCGATGGCAGAAGGATTTGCATTGAAAATGTGCCGGCATCCACGAGGTTGAAATTGGAGGATATCGAGGAAATGTCGTCGCTAGAGTTTAAACGTCGGATATCTATGTGTAGATCAAAGAAGCCATTGTTAGATACCATTGTTGAAGAGCAAGTTTGCTCAAGATGATGGGTTCATGGACTTGTGAATCTTTTTTTCTTTCTTTAATTGTTCCATGAAGTATTGTTTTTAGTTTGGATTATGATGAAATTAATATATGTATATTTTTTTGGAAATTTAAATCCTTCTTGAAATATACATTTTAAATGTTTGGTTGTTAAATGATGATAATTTTTTTCCAAATTAAACGATAGGCTCAATTTTCAAACGATTATTTCTAAAGCAATCAATTTTTGGCTTAAAAATGATACTTAAAATGGGTTGATCGACCTATTTTGGAGTATCGAACGTATCTTTACCCAACTCTTAACCCAATTTTCTTGAATAAAAATCTACTGTCCCAAAATTACAGGTCTTATTCCTATCCAACTAATGAGAAATCAATACAAATAAGATTTTCATTTATTATAAACTAGGTAATTGCACCGCGCGTTGAATATAAGTACGATAAAATATTTAGATAAAAGTCAATGACGGCTTCTCATTGATTTAAAGTTTTAACTTTGCTTTATATATTGATATATAAAGCAAAGTTAAAACTTTAAATCAATGAGAAGCCGTCATTGGCTTTTATCTAAATAAGCATTGTTAGCTTATGTTAGGACAAATATGTCTTCAAGATTTAATCTTGATTTATAGAGTCAAAGTCAATGTATTTAGTCATGTGTAGAAAGTCAAAGCTAGCTTATTTCCTTAATAAGTCTTAGGGTATATAAGGCTTTGTTTAGACTTTCTTTGTAAGCTTTTGGTCATAACTCATATCTTGTAAACACAGAGAGCCGACATAATAAGATCTACTTTCTCTCTCTACTCTCTCTACTCTCTCTCTAGAATTTCTCTCTAATCTTGATAGATCTTGGATTAACAATTGGTATCAGAGCTGGAACAAGATTGAGAGATGGAATTCTACTGATCAAACATACGAATTTGGTGATTTCACAAGCAAATTTGATCGATTTTCTTGAATTTTTCAAGAAAATCTCGTTTTCTTGGATTTCTATCAAATTTTGGTGATTTCTGATCGAATTTGTTCAAATATTAGATCGTTGGATTCGTTTTTGATAGAGAAACATTTCTTGTTCAAGGATCGAGGGCTAATTTCGAAGATTTGAAGGAGATTTGAAGGATTTTCAATATTCTGTTCAGTTCGTCAAAACTGATCTAATCAATCTATCAGATTTCGAATCAGTGTTTTTCAACAAAATTTGATTACATCATCGTGTTAGAAACTTGTTTTCTAACATATCTTCAAATTTTGGTTGATTAATTTCAAGATTTTGAGGATCAATTTGAAGAAATTTGAGTTTTCAGTTCGGTTCGATCATATCATCTGGTTGATCATTCAGATTTTAATTCAGCAGTTTTCAGCGAAATTGGTTCACATCATCGTGTTAGAAACTTGTTTTCTAACATTTCTGCAAATTTTGGTTGGATTATTTGAAGATTTGATGAAGATTTGAAGAGATTTGTGAGATTGATCATCTTGTTAATCAGTTTGAAGAATTGCGCAACCCATATTTGTAGAATTGCGCAACCCACATAGCAGAATTGCGCAACCAACAGAATAAGAATTGCATTAATTCTTCAAACATGAAGCGGCTTCCAGTGCTGTTCAAAGAATCTGATTTTGAACTATGGAGAGTTTCGTTCATCGATTTTATTGCAAGTAGAGAAAATTGTGAAAATATGATAAAATCTTTTACTGAAGGCCCAATGATCAGAACTGACAAAGATTATACAGAAGAAGAGATTAACAGAATGAAAGCCGACAAGGAAGCTTCATCCAACTTGATCTTCGCACTTTACAAACTTCCACAACACATCTTCAAACGCGTTGAATGTTTCAAAAACAATCCAATGCTTATGTGGAACGAGTTAACAAAGCAAATGCTTGGATCTGAAGTTGTTTTTAAGAGAAAGGAAGAAGAAAAGAAAGCTGAAAAGGAGGATGTGGAACAGAAATCATCAGATGCTGAAAATGAAGAACTCAAGGAAAAGGTTATAGAGCTTACAAAGAGACTTTCTGACACGGAAAAGTTGCTAAAAGAGGAAAGAGCGAATCGTACAAATGACAAAAAGTGCTATGCGAAGCAAATTTTATCTCTTTCCTAGAAAGTTTCTGAACTTGAACAAGCTTCAAAGACGGAGAAGAAAGAAAGTGAAGAAAAGAAAGCTCTTGAACTCAGATGCAGAAAACTTTCCAAACAAAATTCAGATTTTGAGAAAGTTTTATTTTTTGAAAAAGAAAAATTGGAGAAGGAAAGGATCGAGTATGAAAAAGAAAGGAAAACCTTTGAAGAGAAGAATGCGACATTGTCAAAGAAAATTTCTGAGCTTCAAAAGGACTTAGAAAAAGAAAGTGAAGAACTAGAAAAGAGGAAGAAAGCTGATTTTCAATCAAGGAGCGTTAAAGATGAACTTTCTGTTGAAAGGAAGATTTTTCAGCAAGAAATACGAAAGCTCACAAAGAATTTGGCGGTGTTATCTACTGATATCATGAAAGAGAAGAGGGTTAATTGTGACATTCAGAAGCAGCTTGATTTGATGACCAAGGAACGAAATGATTTATCTAACAAAGTGAAGTCACTCAACAAATCCAAAAGCTCTTCAGAAAGTCCGATTCGACCGTCTAATCTTTTCTATGATCATTCAGTGGATAATTCTTCCAAGTATAAATATGTTGATCGTCCTTCATACAAGAAAGTCAACATGCAATGGAGAGTCAAAAGTACAATTCCTGAAAAAGATGTACCAAAATCATATGTTCTCAACAAGAACACTAACCTGAAAGGTAAATCTTTTGCTAAACCTGATTCATTATATTCTGCAAATCATTTAATCAGGTTAGCACAAAAGAATTTTTGTTGGTCTTATTGTGGTACTAATGATTTTATTAAAAATGATAGTATTCAATATTGGTATGGTACTTATCATTTTCCTTCCTATAGAGCTCCGCTTAACAAGCCAGGACCCAAGACACGTTGGGTACCAAAATCTACTTAATCTGTTTTTGCAGATTTAGAAGCAAAGCGTTGAACTCTCGAAAGAAGATTATTTGTGCCATTAAGGGGGAGTAAAGAGAATGGTTTCTAAACACATCAGTTTAGAACCCGGATTTCACAATTAATGGCTTTTGAACATATCAGTTCAAAACCCGTGCTTCAACGACTATGGCTTCTGAACAATTCAGTTCAGGACCCGTACTTCAATGACTAAGACTTCTAAACAAATCAGTTTAGAACTCATACTTCTCAGGTGATATCCTTAACTGTCACATCTTTCTATTTCAAGGAACAAGTGGTGAAAGGTAGCATTGCATTATGTTTTATTTCTACTGCTTTGAATGTTTGAATCTTTACAAATTTATTTCAATGAGATGAAAATTATTCTTCAATTTTCATTCAATGAATAAAATGTGTGTCAAGGGTGATTTTACAAGCGTTTTTGTATTATCTGAGTTACATCTATTTCATCTTTCACTTCTGAAATAAATCGAAAGGTCAGCAAAACATGAATGAAATTATGCTGATTGCTCAAAATTATGTATTTCTGGACTTATATAGAATATAATGCTCAAAAAGCCTAGATGTCAGAATGATGGATGGAAACGAAAATATGGGGGAAGCACTATGTTTTAGATCCAAGTGATTGAGATGCTCTATATTTTTAATTCTAATAATTTAGTTTGAAAGTTTGTGCTTGTGGCCTTTCTGGTTTGGGAGATTAAGTCCTAAGGGGTGCTCGACACCTAGCCCCTAAGACCAACTGGTCTGGGATCGGCTGACCCAAATCCTTCTATAGAACCAAATAGAAAGTCATGTTCTACTGGTACAAATGGGTTTAAGATATATCGATGTGGCCTTTCTGGTTTGGGAAAGTAAGTTCTAAGGGGTACTCGTCACCTAGCACCTAAGGCCAACTGGTCTGGGATCCGCTGACCCAAATCCTGCTATAGAACCAGATAGAAAGCCATGTTTAACGGTGTATCTTATTCTTAATAAACTTTGTGATTAAAAGATGCCAATGAGCACAAAATCAAAAGATGCCAATGAGCACAAAATCAAAAGATGCCAATGAGCACACATCTCTTGAAACTTGGGGAAAATACAAAGTCGCGATAAACCTGTAAATTTGTGAAAATTCTGATTTTGGACAAATAGTGTGACTAAAGCAGAGTATTCTGATATGTTTTAGAATTGCATATGCTTGTTGCTGATCATATTTCGCATGCTAGCACACCAAATAGATTTAATAAAGGGGTTGAAACTGAACATTTTTAACTTGATATGCAATGATGTCTGGTATTTGAATCCAAACACATGCATTTGATTTCATTTGATTGATAAATCTGTTAAATTTCATTAAGTTGAATTTCTTTTGTAAAGTTTTTTTCAAATGATCAAATGTTAGCAGTTATAAAATGTAGTTCAATGAATTTTATTTTCCTTGTATAAAATTTTAACTACTGTGCCTAAATGAAATATATGCATACTTTCAGGGGGAGAAAATAAATTGCTCCAGAATTCTTATTTTGAGGGGGAGCAAGGGTCATTCATTAAGGAGGAGATTGTTAGTGAGAATCAGAGACGCGACTGAAATTGAAGAAGGTTTTCGATGATCATGATGCACACTTTCATCGAAAAAGGGGGAGAAATGTTTAGTTCAATTTCATGTCAAAGCTTTCAAGTCAAAGATTCGATTTCATGAAAGGGGGAGAAATGAAGAAAGAATATTTCGTCTCAAGCTAGTAAAAGGGGGAGAATTCTTCTTCAAGAGTTTAAGAGAAATTGATTGATCATCTTTTTCAAGAAGATCTCTTTTTCTTAAACTTGTGCTATATGGTGAATATCGTTACTGAAGTTGAAGTTCTCAAGTCAAAGAAAGAAAAAGGGGGAGAATTCTTCAAGAGTTTAGGAAAAATCGATTGATCATCTTGGTTTCTCAAGAAGATCTCTTTTTCTTAGATTTGTGCTACATTGTATCAAAATGCCTTGTGTGAAGAAACAAATTCTCCATATCATAGAAAGAAAATCTCCGTTAGTTCCCCGTCTGAAGATTTTGTGACGATTTGACTTTGACAAACCATGATAAAGATCGAAGTTTTGAAGATTCAAGAAGTCGAAGAATGCTGTTCTCAAATGTTTAAATCTTGAATCCAAGGGGGAGATTGTTAGGACAAATATGTCTTCAAGATTTAATCTTGATTTATAGAGTCAAAGTCAATGTATTTAGTCATGTGTAGAAAGTCAAAGCTAGCTTATTTCCTTAATAAGTCTTAGGGTATATAAGGCTTTGTTTAGACTTTCTTTGTAAGCTTTTGGTCATAACTCATATCTTGTAAACACAGAGAGCCGACATAATAAGATCTACTTTCTCTCTCTACTCTCTCTCTAGAATTTCTCTCTAATCTTGATAGATCTTGGATTAACAGCTTACTACAAAAAATAATAAAAAAATATATTCCATTAAAATAAGTTTTCATTTATAACCATTGTTGCATTTTATTAAAGTTTTGGTTATGTAAAAAAATTCAAATAAAAATATATGTTAGATTAATAAATAGAAAAAAAATACTCAATCGCTAAGAAAATACACTTTTAAAATAAGTTTTTATTTATAAGCATTGTTAACTTACTACATAAAATAATAAAATTAAATAACAAAAAATATATTCCATTAAAATAAGTTATCATTTATTACCATTGTTGCATTTCATTTAAGTTTTAGTTATGTAAAAAAGAAAAAATAAATTCAAATAAAAATATATGTTAGATTAATAAGAAAAAAATACTCAATCTCTAAAAATATACACTTTTAAAATAAATTTTATTTATAAGCATTGTTAGCTTACTACAAAAACAATAATAAAATTAAATATCAAAAATATATTCCATTAAAATAAGTTTTCTTTTATAACCATTGTTGAATTTCATCTAAGTTTTGGTTATGTGAGAAAAAAATTCAAATAAAAATATATGTTAAATAATAATAAAAATTTAATACAAATACCGGGTATAATTATATTTTTTGTTGTTAAAAAATAAGTTTTCATTTATAAGCATTGTTAGTTTACTACAAAAATTAATAAAATTAAATAATAAAAAATATATTCCATTAAAATAAGTTTTCATTTATAACTATTGTTGCATTTCATTAAAGTTTTGGTTATGTAAAAAAAATTCAAATAAAAATATATGTTAGATTAATAAAAAAGAAAAAAAATACTCAATCGCTAAGAAGATACACTTTTAAAATAAGTTTTTATTTATAAGCATTGTTAGCTTACTACAAAAAATAACAAAATTAAATAAAAAATATATATATTCCATTAAAATAAGTTATCATTTATAACCATTGTTGCATTTCATTTAAGTTTTGGTTATGTAAAAAAGAAAATAAATTCAAATAAAAATATATGTTAGATTAATAAGAAAAAAAAGTACTCAATCGCTAAAAATATATACTTTTAAATAAATTTTATTTATAAGCATTGTTAGCTTACTACAAAAAACAATAAAATTAAATAACAAAAATATATTCCATTAAAATAAGTTTTCATTTGTAACCATTGTTGCATTCCATCTAAGTTTTGGTTATGTGAGAAAAAAAAATTCAAATTCAAATATATGTTAAATAATAATAAAAATTTAATACGAATACATGGTATAATTATATATATTGTTGTTAAAAATGTGATGTAAATAATATTTTGTTTTGTTAAAAATATTAATATTGAATATATAAAATAATAAAAATTAGTAAAGAAAATGAAAGGTCTACCTCTAGACGGCTCATAACATTCCAAACAACATTCTGTCTCAACGATGTATACATACATCACATCATCCATGACTTCTCAAGAAACTTCCCCAACAAAGGTCTCAGTCTACCCCTCAGGGATCTTGCTGACATTCTAAAGTACTGGCACACGACATAAACACTAGTTCCTTACTACCACTTTGGAATAATAAGGCAGGTTAAGCACATACATGTACCTGTAAGTTCTCAATTACATTGGCCAGGTGAAATTTCAAACTTACCTTACATGACAGTCCTCAGTACCCTATTAGTCCTATCTCTATAATAGTGACCTCCTAACGCATTTCCTGTATCTACAATAGTGTCCTCCTAACGCATTTCCTATCATGTCGGTTTAGATATGGGATCTTGATTGTTGACGTTCAAGATTAGGGGTGTTTAAAAACACCGTTGGACCGCTCAAACCGGTTGAACCAAGTCAAACCGGACCATTTTTGGCGGTTTGAGCGATCTGGTGGTCCGACCTGGTTTGAAAAATTGCCAAACCGAGCGGTCCGGTCCGGTCTGCGGTTTGAAGGTTTTTGTGGGCGGTTTGGACCAAACCGACCGCCAAACACACATATATATTATGCATTTACTTTTGTATAAAACTCTAGCCCAACGTTTACAACTTAGGCTCAACTTTGTCTTAAATACTAATAGCCCAAACATAAATCTATTTTGACAATTTAACGCCCAAAGTCACTATTACTAACATCGACCGACTTCACTACTCGTTGTTCTCGTTCACGTCTTCAAGAGTACTGACTTCAAAGTTATATATGTTTTTTTATGTTTAAACTTTAAAACCCATAAAAGACCCAAACCGCCTAAACCGGTCGGATCAAACTGCCTAAACCGCGGTCCGGTTTGACCGGTCTGGGCACTAGATGTCAAACCGCTCAGTTTGGAAATTTAATAAACCGCCACTTGCGGTTTGGTTTGTGATTTGAGAGGTTAAACCGTCCAAACCGAACCGCAAACACCCTTATTCAAAGATGTATATGTAATTATGTATACATGTTTAGCATATATTAAACAGTTATTATGGGATTCATGTTTTAAAACATGGGAATTGATTCAAATAGCATTCTAGTTATTGTTCTCTCAGATTGATCCAAATGTTACTACATCTGTAATATCAAGGTTCGTAACTTGCGGATTTGGCTAAACGACAACAAGGCATAACTTGTCAATTGATACTTAAAAAAATCCAGATCCAGGCCAGATAAAAAAAATTAAAGTAAAATTGATCAGTTTTGAAAAAAAAATGTCGTTTAACCAGGTCTACAAGTTATGGACATGGATATTGTGGAAGTAATGATATTTGTATAAAACCATGAGGGGAATGACTAAGAGACTAATTTGAGTTGATAGAATGGCTATTTGACTCAATTTCCCTTTAAAATAGGGAATTTAATTAAAATACCCAAAGTTTGACTTTGACTTACCAAAATACCCATTTCTCTCCTGAATTTGCCAAAATACACATTTTTTCTGCGATTGGGTCCGCGATCGCGGACCAGGGACCACTTTTGAAAAAATTTCTCCCGCGTTACACACACAAAATTGTGATTTTGATTTGATATTTACACTTTCAACCCCTATACTTATTTACTTACTTTACTTTATACATTTTACTTTCATAATTTTAATTTTACATTTAACACATATAATCGTTTATTAACTAAAATACGTTAAAAAAATACGTTTTAATTTTAACAAGTTACACCATTATAATCGTCTCTTCGATACGTTCGAAATGAGCCCAATATTGAATATTTTTTGATTTATATATTTTAATATATATCATATATACTACATAAAAATATTTTTAATATTTACAATTCATACCCTTATAGTTAATTATTTAATTTATGGTACATCTCTTATTTTTTTTCAATTTTGTTTTACACTCCTATCGCATTAACATAATAATCATATATTAACTAATTCATTAAATCGTTTTAAATTATTGTTATTTGTATGTGTGTTATAGATATCGTGAATGGCAATAGGACAAGGTTTCACGAGAAGAATATGAAATGGGGTTTTGACAAGTTGGTATCACTGGACTCATTTAAGAATTGTGAAAATGGGTATTTGGCGAATGATGATTCATGTGTGTTTGGAGCTGAAGTATTTGTAGTTACAGAGTATGCACAAAAGGATCGATGTCTGTCCATCACAAAGCCTCCGCCAATTTTTAATACTTACACTTGGACCATCGATAATAAAATAAATAAAACTTATTTTAACTATAAGAGTACCATAAATTAAATAATTAACTATAGGAATGTGAACTTTAAATATAAAAAATATTTTTATGTAGTGTATATGATATATATTAAAATATATAAATCAAAAAATATTCAATATTGGGCTCATTTCGAACGTATCGAATAGACGATTATAATGGTGTAACTTGTTAAAATTAAAACGTATTTTTAACGTATTTTAGTTAATAAACGATTATATGTGTTAAATGTAAAATTAAAATTATGAAACTAAAAGGTATAAAGTAAAGTAAGTAAATAAGTATAGGGGTTGAAAGTGTAAATATCATATCAAAACTCACCAAATTGATTCAATCGCAGGACACTCCCTCGATCGCGGGATACAAAATTTTCAAAATGAACCCTGGTCCGCGATCGCAGACCCAATCGCGGAAAAAATGGGTATTTTGGCAAATTCAGGAGAGAAATGGGTATTTTGGTAAGTCAAAGTCAAACTTTGGGTATTTTAATTAAAGGGAATTTAATTAAAATACCCAAAGTTTGACTCTGACTTACCAAAATACCCAAAATCTCGTCGAGTTTACCAAAATACCCAAAATTTCCGCGGTGCACTTTTGGCCCCTGTCCGCGATGGTCCCGCGGTAAGCCGAAATTACATTTTTGGCCCCTCAAGTTTGGGGCAAAAAAATTACATTTTTGGTCTCTGTAGTTTTTAGGTTATCATTTTATGTAGTTGAGGTTTTTAATGTATTGTTTCCTTTCTATTTTAATGTATTTAATATAGAAATTCATTAAAGGAAATGTTTTCCCCAGTTTAAGTTATTTAATAAGGAAATTAATTAAAAGATCAGTTATTGCAAATCATCTTCCCAACCGAAACGGATACAATGCAGGTAAACAAAGAAATCTATGACTGGAATGTGTCCTGGATTCCGGTGATGAAGTTAACCTTTTCCTTGATGACGTCCTCCATTCCCGTGTAGTCGTCTTCGGTTTCTTGTAGTTCCTCTTCTACTTCCTTAATCTGTCGTTGCAGCTCCCGAACGTGAGCCCTAGTCATGGCCAGATCTCGTTTATTCTCCGTTAAATACTCCATTTTCCCCTGCTGAATCCCCCTATTATGGTTCCACATACCTTTTACCTCTTCGATATCGGCGTTCGCCTCATCAATGGATTTTTGCACTAAGGGAGTAATTCGTTGACTTTATGGAACCATTGGCTGGGTACAATGATACATTGGTGGGTTTTTTCCGTCATTATCGAAGTGGTAATTGTCGCATGCCATCTCCCAGTCTTCTTCCTCCTCAGCCGTGAATGGATAATCGGCCGCAGTTCGCCCATAGTTTCTCCACTCCTCGTCTGTTTCCGGTACCTTCCAGGTACTCCGACGAGCTCCATCGTTCAGTGGTTGGTAGGCTGCCGAACGTGAAGTTCCAGCCCCATTCGCCGACCTGTTTCCCCTTGATCTTGAACCTCCATCCATAGTGTTAAGAAAAGCGAGAGAATGTTTGTAAACGGTGTAAAAGAATGTATAAAAGATAGATAGCAAGTTGTGAATTACTACTTCATCATGCCATCTACTTATAGCAGTGAAAATGTATGTTCTTCATCAGGGATGTGGATATGGTCAAAGATTTCGTCTGAAAAGTTGCCTGCATGATTCGTCTGAATAGTTCATTGCAAGATTCGTCTGAAAAGAGCCTGTAAGATTCGACTGAAAAAGTAACTGCAATATTGGTCTGCAAAAGAGCCTGTAAGATTCGACTGAAAAAGTAACTGCAAGATTCGTCTGCTCTTGAATAAAGGTCTTTCATTAGGCTGAAAATTAGTCTTTAAGTAGTCTAAGGATTAATGCACATGTGAATCAAGAAATAAATGCTTGTTCATCCAATAATCTTTGTATTAGGATTACCGCAAGTTTCATAAACCTACTTACTAGGTGTTGGAAAATTTTAGTAAAAATATGGGTTTTACTAAACTTTGGACACATTTAAATATATATATATATATATATGTGTGTGTGTATGTGTGTGTGTGTGTGTTATATATAACTAACTCTTAGTAGGTTTATGTTCTCCTATATGAGAGCTTCGAAACGATATATAATGCGTCCAAAACGGAGTATGTGTGAATGAGATATCGATACTCAAAGTTGAGTAATTGGATGAAATTAGCAAAAACCAAATGGGTGTGGGAATGTGTCCCACATAGGAAGAGAGAGTAAAGTGTTGTTGCATGTTTTTACTGTTTTTGTCACACTTTTTAGGCTCCAAGTTAAATACTTTAACAAAATAATAAACAAAATTATAACTTCAATCACAATACTTTAACAAAATAAGTTAACAATAAAAATAACAATTATTTAATGTTACATAAACAACCTAATGTTGTTGTGTTTGACAATGCGCATAAATGGTCTCCGCCATATGTACGCGAAAGTCCCTGGCCTCATCTTCGGTGCGGGAAGGGTGTAAATCTACCACATCGTCTGAAATCAAGATGCTGGCATTACGGCATACCCAGATACCGCAATCCGCATTCATCCCTTGCTGCTGTGGTGCATTCTTGGCTAACCTGTGACGGAAGTGCACTGACTTTTCGCGACGGTCCACATCCCCAATCCGGCTAAAGAACTCCGGCACCTTATCTTTAAATCTGGCAAGACGCTCATCCAAAGTGTCTGTGTAGAAATTTGCAGCGTCGCTGTCATATATGGTCATCACCATACGCGGAAGATCAAACACTCCGAGCAGCCAATGTTTAGGATGAATGCAGATAGGGATGTACACCTGAAATATTAGACAACTTAGTTAGCAACCAAACAACTTAAATAAAATAAGAGTAAAACGATTTACATACAATATCGAGAAACCGCCAATTCACCCCTTCCATGCCATTGCATGAGTTAGCCACGGAGGCGGGACCTTGATGTGGAAGGATCATGAACGTAAAGAAAGTAGTGTGCATGACGGTCCACCTCGTGTCTGGTTGACGGGAACGTTGGAGAATGGCGACCCAACAATCGATGTGCTATACACAAAAAATAGATGGTTAGACATGTAATATAAATATATTTGATTATATGACTATAGTTAAACATCAATGTTAGTGTTCTTTTTGGGAATAGATGATTTAGGAACATCTTTTACAGGAAAAGTACCTTTAACTCTCCATTGCATGTTGACTTTCTTGTATGAAGGAAGATCAGCAGATTGATGCTTGGAAGAGTTATCCACTGAGTGATCATAGAAAATATTAGACGGACGAATCGGACATTCAGAATAGCGTTTGGATTTGTTAAGTGACTTCACTTTGTAGGATAAGTCGTTCCGTTCCTTGGTCACCAAATCAAGTTTCTTCTGAATATTAGACTTGACCCTCTTCTCTTTCATGATATCAGTAGATAACACGGCCAAATTCTTTGTGAGCTTTCGTATTTCTTGCTGAAATATCTTCCTTTCAACAGAAAATTCATCTTTGACGCTCCTGGCCTGAAAGTCAGCTTTCTTCCTCTTTTCTAACTCATGTCTTTCTATATCCAATTCCTTTTGAAGCTCAGATATTTTCTCTGACAATTTCCCATTCTTTGCTTCAAACTCTTTCCTTTTATCTGCAAATTCAACCCTTTCCTTCTCCAATTTTTCTTTTTCAAGAAATAAAACTTTCTCAAAATCTAAGTTTTGTTTAGAAAGTTTTCTGCATTTGAGTTCAAGAGCTTTCTTTACTTCATCTTCTTTCTTCTCATTCCACTCATTCTTTTCAAGCTCAGAAACTTTCTGAGAAAGAGACAAAATTTGCTTTTCATAGCTCTTTTTGTCATTTGTACGATTTGCTCTTTCCTCTTTTAGCAACTTTTCCGTGTCAGAAAGTCTCTTTGTAAGCTCTATAACCTTTTCCTTGAGTTCATCATTTTCAGCATCCGATGATTTCTGTTCCGCATCCTCTTTTTCAGCTTTCTTTTCTTCTTCCTTTCTCTTAAAAGCAACTTCAGATCCAAGCATTAGCTTTGATAACTCGTTCCACATCTGCATTGGGTTGTTTTTGAAACATTCAACGCGTTTGAAGATGTGTTGCGGAAGTTTGTAAAGTGCGAAAATCAAGTTGGATGAAGCTTCTTTGTCGGCTTTCATTCTTTTAATCTCTTCTTCTGTATAATCTTTGTCAGTTCTGATCATTGGGCCTTCAGTGAAAGATTTAATCATATTTTCACCATTTTCTCTACTTGCAATAAAATCGATAAACGAGACTCTCCATAGTTCAAAATCAGATTCTTTGAACAACACTGGAAGCCGCTTCATGTTCGCTTGACGATTAAAAGATCTTTATAAAGAAAAAAAAATTATATAAAACTTCTTGAAAAACTCTTAAAGTGTATGAAATACACTATAGAAATTTTTTTCTCAAAATACTTTTTTTTATTATCGTCTGAAAATAACCAAGTCAGAAACTCGCAACTGGAAGAAGCAAAAAGTAAGAAACTCGCAAGCCAAGGTTGCGAAAAGTTGAGAAACTCGCAAGCAAGGGTTGCGCAAAGTGGAGAAATTCGCAAGCAAAGGTTGCGAAAAGTAGCCTTGAACAAAAAGAGGGAATCTGAAAGATCACTTTTCGCAAAAGAAGGTTGCGAAAAGTTTGGCTTTTCGGGTCAGAGGGTTGCGAAAAGTATGGCTTTTCGGGTCAGAGGGTTGCGAAAAGTATGAATTTCGCAACAGAAGGAAGCGAAATACTTAGCGAAAAGTACACTTGGATGAATGTTGCGAAAAGTGATGATGAATGTTGCGAAAAGTGATGATGAATGTTGCGAAAATTTCAGATCTAGCGAGATTCTCCCAAAATCGACAGAAATCACTTAAAACCTCAAAATCACTGAAATCAAACTGTGCAGATCAGTTCGAAATCTAAATTCGAACACTTCTTCTTCATACACAAACCTCTGAAAACCTCTTAATCCTAAATTGAATCGATCGAACAGTAAAAACCTGTGAACAAACCAAAAACTCAGAAAAGTGCAAAATTGATCTTGAAATCCTTCGAATTAGCTCTCGATTCTTGAATAAGAATTATTCTCCACACAAAAACGAATCCAAAGAACCAATTCACGAACGAATTCGATCAAAAATCACCAAAATTTGATAAAATCTCAAGAAAACGAGATTTTCTTGAAAAATCAAGAAAATCAATCAAATTTGCTTGTGAAATCACCAAATTCATATATTTGATCAGTAGAATTCCATCTCTCAATCTTGTTCCTGCTCTGATACCAATTGTCAAACCAAGATCATTCAAGATAGAGAGAGAAATTCTAGTGAGAGAAAATATGTCATCTCTATTAAGCACTGTTCTCTCTCTCTACAATGTTAGTGTAAGTGTTCTATGTTACAAGATTAAACTAACCAAAGCCTATTTATACCTAGACACACAAGGTATAAACCACACACTAACAACACAATAACATTGACTTTGACATTTGACTTTCTACATTAAACCTTGAAGACATATTAGCACTAACAGGGATGTGTATCCCCCTGCCCCCGACATCCCGACCTGCGTGACATTGATCATTATAACTTATAAGAGTTACAAATTTAGAAACTAACATATAACTATAATGGTTACTCAATGTGACTTACATTCTCAGGGAATGACGGATAGGATGTGGTGCCAAACGTCGCCTGTGCCCCCTGTCCGAACGGAGCGGGGATCGGCGTCGTACTCGACAGCTAAAACAAATTTAGAACGTAATATTAATATACAAACTAAAAGATCGTGGCCGACAAATTAAGTTAAACACTAACATTTACAGCGCGAAACTATCTGGCGAATTCCTCCAGATCATCAAGACGCGTGTGTACTGGCCCCCGAACGTAGTCCCACAACTCGTGTAAAGTGCCATAAGATGGCTCGGTGGAAGTCGGATCTTTATGGGAAGAGGAAGGGGGCGCCTCATATCGATCGGAAGGGGGCGGCTGATATCGATCGGAAGGGGGCCTCGCGTCGTCTTCCTCATCTTCGTCAGATGAGGAACTAGACCCAGATGGGGAAGGAGAGGGACGTCGGACCCTTGCCGCCTCTCTGTCAAAAAAGGCCACGTTGTTTCTGTACCAAGGCGTGTCCCTCTCGTAGGCAGTAGGCAGAAGGTTTGCGAAAGGCATAAGCGGCGGCTAAATATATGGTAAAACACAAAAAATTTAATAAGCGGGACTAACGTATGCAACATTGTAAACATAGTAAAAGAACTTACATGTCTAGATTAGCTGAAGAACTCAAGCCAAGTCTGCCTATTTAGGGAAAGACCCCGGTCCCAACGGGTTCCCCTATGTAATCTGTCGGTGCGCTTGTTGAAATATTGACAGGCTGCGGGAAGCATCTCCAAGATCCATATCTGGAATTACACAAGAAGAGCAAGTACGTAAAAAGGAAAGCCAAACAGTTTGTATGTATTATTATTTATGTTATACTACGTATCTAACCTTGAAGGCGTATGTAAATCCACAAAGATTCATCTTGGCAAATCGATTGGGGCGTCTGGCGATGGCTCGGTGCATAATAGTGTGGCTATGTGTCCATATGTGGCTACCCCACGGGTACCTGTTAAACAAATCCAAGTCCTCGACGGCCCTAAAGACCGTCTCGAAAGCAGTCTGGCTCAACTCACGGCCCATGAAGCCCATATCCACGATCGCCACCAAGCATACACGGACAGCATCCTGGTCGCTTAGGGCACCAAGGCCCTGTTTCATCGTCTCCACGACTGTCTTCAGCTTCAAACGAGATGCTGACACGCCCCAAACCCTACGAACGAAGGAAATGTCTGCTAAGGGAGGAAGGGGGGGAGCCTCTCCAAAAGTAGTCCTGTAATTAGACATAACTCATGACGCCCAAACCGCATTTGATGCCCGAAGAAATCAAAATACATCTCCTCCGGATCACCATTGGAGACCTCGACCTCCAACTGTAGAAACATGTGGACTAGCGGGGGGTCGCCACCAGGATTGGTAAGATCCATCCATGGACTGAAAGGTGTCCCTCTAAAGATGTCCTCAACGCTAGATGTGCGATCACCTAATTGCGCGAAGCGCTGTCTCAACTCCACCATGTAGCCAACGCGGCACTTTAACGTCAAGTCGATGTAAAAGAAATCCTTCTACATACTCATTCACGGATGTTATAGTTAGTGTTATATATATATGTTTTTGCTTGTTTGGTTTATTGTGTTGATAATTATTCGTCTGTTTTAGTTTTAGAAAAGAAACCACTCAATCTATTGGACTTCCAGGTAGCAGGGGAATCACAAGGATTGCTTAAGTCCCCACATACCTTAGGGCTATTTACACCCGTTTGACAAAATCCAAATAGATATGTTGCGGTTTATTTTATTTCAATATATAGTAGTGTTATATATAGATGTTTTTGCTTGTTTGGTTTATTGTGTGGATAATTAGTCGTCTGTTTTAGTTTTAGAAAAGAAACCACTCAATCTATTGGACTTCCAGGTAGCAGGGGAATCACAAGGATTGCTTAAGTCCCCACATACCTTAGGGCTATTTACACCCGTTTGACAAAATCCAAATAGATATGTTGCGGTTTATTTTATTTCAATATATAATAGTGTTATATATAGATGCTTTTGGCAAGAAGCCAAAATGAATTTGAGTGTGGCATGTGAAGCCAATTTAAATGTTTTTATATATTCATACCATTTATTTACAAAAATTTATTTATGACTAGGAAACTCAAAAGAAAGATAAACAATTAAATAATTTAGCAAAGTTAGGGACCTAAGTTGTCATTCACCAAAGTTAGGGGACCTAAGTTGTCATTCACCAAAGTTATAAAAAAAACACTAACATCTATTTTTATAAAAAAACACTAACATTTATTTTTATAAAAAACACTAATTTTTTTATAAAAAAAACACTAACATCTTTTTTTATAAAAAAACACTCTTAACATTTATTTTTATAAAAAACACTCTAACATTTATTTTTATAAAAAACACTAATCTTTTTATAAAAAAAACACTAACATCTTTTTTTATAAAAAAACACTCTTAAAATTTATTTTTATAAAAAACACCCTTAACATTTTTTTTATAAAAAACACTCCTCTTTTTATAAATAAAAAAAACACTAACATCTTTTTTTATAAAAAACACTCTTAACATCTTTTTTTATAAAAAAAACACTCTTAACATTTATTTTTATAAAAAACACTCTAACGTTTATTTTTATAAAAAACACTCTAACATTTATTTTTATAAAAAAAAACACTAACATCTTTTTTTTATAAAAAAACTCTTAACATTTTTTTTATAAAAAACACTCTTAACATCTTTTTTTTATAAAAAAACACTATTTAACATTTTTTTTATAAAAAACACATCTTTTTATAAAAAAAAACACTAACATCTTTTTTTTATAAAAAATACTTTTAACATCATTTTTTTTATAAAAAACACTCTTAACATTTTTTTTATAAAAAACACTCTTAACATTTATTTTTATAAAAAACACTCATCTTTTTATAAAAAAAACACTAACATATGTTTTTATAAAAAACACTATAACATCTTTTAAAAAAGACTCTAACATCTATAATAAAGACAACATTATAACATACAAATAACACATTCAAACATACAACAAACTTAAAAACACTCTAAGAACATACATAACATATATTTTAAAATTTAAAATAACAACATACAAGAAAAGTACAAGAAACTTAAGAAAAACTTACCAAACGAGTAACACGAGCCATCTTCAAACAAACCGAGCGCGTATTCTACACGACAAATTGAGAGAGTTTGGGAGAGCAATTTTTTAATGAAAGTGGTGGCCAAATAAGGTCCCCCCACCCTCTCTCTTATAGCGGCCGAAGGTTGGGTTGGTAGGTTTGATACATTAAATAAAATTAGGGTTTCAACCCTGTGTCGACGCGTGTCACGGCCATCCCGCGATCGCGGGGTACCTCCGCGGGCAGGGGCCAAAAGTGTACCGCGGGCATTCTTGAGAGGCCTCCGCGGGACTTTTGGCTAAACATTCGTGACACGTGGGCGTGGGCGTGGGCGTGGGCCCGCGATCGCGGGGCCCACCGCAGAAATTTTGGGTAATTTGGTAAACTCGACGAGATTTTGGGTATTTTGGTAAGTAAGAGTCAAACTTTGGGTATTTTAATTAAATTCCCTTAATTAAATATATACATATAACGACAAAGCTTTTACATGACATGATATGCTTGGTTTACATGTTGATCTATCATTCAATCTTTAATAATTTGAATATATTATTTGACGAAACAGACTGTTATTCCTGTTGGGATTTAGGTGTCACAGTGGTACCAATAAATAAATAAATATTAAGGTATCAACTTTTATCTATCAAATATGACGTGATAATTACAAACAATTGAATATGAAATGGTCGAATTGAATTAAAAGGAACTGAAAGCGTAATAAACAATCAAAGAAAGCAAATCAATAACGCTCACAATTAACATAGTTCCAACACCGGTATGATGGTGTACGTTCACACACGAACCAAATAAACTTTATTGATAGAGAATACCTAAAAAATCAAAACGCAGTTACAAACCGAAATCAGAAATTTGTGATTGATAACTCAAGAGTAACTCTCACTTAAACTAGGGTATTTCTCTCTCAAATTTTGTGTTTCCAGATGGGAACCTAAGGGTAAATGAAATTGGAATGAAATTTGAGTAAATGACCAAAATACCCTTTGGTTGATTTTAATTTTTTTAAACAAAAAAATGCTTTTACCCAGTTTCTATATATAATTAAAAGAAAATATTATATATATATATACATATAATAATATAAATATAAATTTACACTACTAATATTAATATCAATACCAATCAGACTATGGTTCCCCCAATTCCAAAAATCAGATACACGCTAGGGTTCTTCACTTCTTCTTCTTCAACAAGCCTAAGGTTCTTGAGTTCTTCACTTCTTCTTCTTCAACAAGCCTAGGGTTCTTGAGTTCTTCACTTCTTCTTCTTCAACACGCCTCCACAACCTCCGGCGGCCGGCGCTCTAATTTCTCCATGGTTGCTACTGCTTCGATTTGTTTTCTGTATGTTGCTACTGCTTCGATTTCTACTGGTTCGATTTCTGTTCGATTTCTGTCTAGGTTAGATGTTGCTGGGTTGTTTGATTTGGCAAGGGGTATTTTTGGAATAAAAAAAAAGAACACATTCCATTCCATTGAAATCCCAGCAATATGTGATGGAATGTCAAATACATAAAAATTGGAATTCAATGTAAAGTTTTAAGATTCCATGCTACAAAAGATTGAACCAAACACTGGAATGGAATCTGGTCAATGGAATGTCACATTCCAATTCCACCAGATTCCATCACTTTCCAGTGAACCAAACGCCCCCTAAGACATAGAAGAATCCCAACTTGATTTGGATGCTAAAAAGTTTGGGATTTTGACTTTCACTTCCTTCGCTAGCATGAAAAAGCACCAAAAGGTTTTTTCCCGCCTTCATGGGCGTGAATCATGCCCTTCACATGCATTGATAAGACCCTTTGCGGTAAGTTCACCTCATGACTTGTTTTGCATCGCATATTTCAACAGTTGCATGAAAATGAAACCATAAAAACATTGAGAATTAGTTGATTAGTAGCGAATATCTCAAAAGCAAGTAAGGTTGAAAATTGTAATAACCCAAATTATATAATGTGAGATAAATAAAAGCTAGGGTTTTTAATTGTTCATTTCTCATAAGTTTGGGGTTAAAAATAGAAAATGGGAAATCAGTTCCCTTATTTGTTTGTTGTGCGCCGTTTTGGGGAGAGATGGAGGAAAACAATTCCTTTTTTTTATTCTAGGGTTTAGGTGGTGGCTGCTAGCCTGCTACTTGTCATCGAGAGAGAGAGAGAAGTTGAGTGAAAGAGAAAGAAAAGAAAAGAAGCCATGGGAGGCCCTTGGTGCTTTCTTGAGATAGACGACGAGAGAGAAGGGGCAGCGAGAGAGAGAGAAGCGGCGGGGAGACGAAGACGATGGTCGCCGGCGGTTGACTGTCGGTGGTGGTCGCCGGCGGTGGTGAGTTTTGGCGGCAGTTTTCCTTTCCGTGAGGTTTTATCCCGGTAAGAAAATCATTCCCTTGCGTTTTCTCTTTTTTTTCAAATAGCGCTAGATTTGTAGTTTCTAGCTATTCCCAGTTTTGTAAGTTGAGAAATCAATTATTGGGTATTAATAGAGTTTTGATTTTTGTCATATTGTCAAAGTAAATCGAATGTTTATGTGGGTTCTTGATAAGGGTAGTAATGGTTTATAACACAAAAATTAGTATGTTGCCATGATCTATATAGATGTTCGATTAATTAATTTTAGATATGAAATGGAAGGTTTGAGGTTGGGTTTAATGGTTGCTTTTGATGGTAGATTAAAGTCTATCTTTAAAACAGTTGACCTTTATAAAAAGTCAAATTGTTTTGGTTAACAATAAAATTGAGTCGTTTTGTGCAAAATTAAGGATTTAAATGGTATGAGTATAGTTATGAAAGGTATATAAAGGCGTTACAATGATCAAATCGGCATTTTCTTATGAGTTTAACGGATTTATAAAGTTAAGAAATGTTCAAGTTTGGTTCTTGGGCCGAGAAAGGTTTACTGAAATTATTGGTCTCCTCATTCGAAAAGTGTTGGGTCGAAAGATAAATGGATGGGCCGGAAGATTAATTCTTTCTTTTGGGCTTAGTTTATTATTGAAGTCTATAATTATATAATAAGGGTGTGATAGTCTATTTATTTATTTGGGTCATATTATTAGTAACATGATCCGGTCTTGATATTTAGAATCAAGTGTTATAATTTTATGTTGGGAACCTAGAGTCGGGTAAATTAATGGATCCGGTTTAGCATATCAAATGGATGGATAAGCAAGGACCACTGATTATGATTTTGAACTGGAAGCGTAATTTACCAACTTAGATAAGTTTGGGTTGAGTTCGGGATCTAACTCGAGTAATAAAGGAACGAATTATGACGTACGTTATTAATATAATAGGTGTTCCACCTAGAGATCGGAAGTGTAAAGTGAGGAGCTTTGGAGCAAGCCATCCAGGTGAGTTTTCTAACTAAAATACGTGTTATTTTAACATGTTTTCTAAAACGTGTACATGATGAGAAATGCCATGTTTTATTTTATGCTTTGACTGCATGAAAGTTGTTTACAGTTTTAAATGAGATTTGTAAATGATTTATGGGGCGGACCTATTCCGTGAAAAATATATGTGGGATGTATGCATACATAGATTGTGATGTAAATTGGCTAAGTCGGGAAGTGTGACCCGCCAGATCATGTCGGGGGGGGGGGGGGGGGGGTGTCCCGTTTATGCCAGGGGAGTACTACCCTATACGGCAGCATGAGACTGACTCGTTGTCATCCACGGGTGACTTCAGGGTGCCGATTTACGAAGGGCGGACTTTATTCTGGGAATGATTTTGGATGAACAGTGTTATGAATGATTTATGCTGAAAATGGTAAACTGTTTTAAATGCTTCAATAACTGCTAGGAGGGACTCACTAGACCTCATGGTCTAACCCTCGCCTTTTTCAAATAAAACCTTTTTCAGGTAAGCAGGTACTGAAAGGCTCTAGCAAGTAAGCAGGGCGTTAGCACGAGAAAGATGGATAGTGTAGCGACACTATAGCTTATCTTAGTTTACTTCTCAGTTGTGTAGGTTGTTTCCGCCAACCATTATTGGATATTATGTAAGAAATTTTAGAGATGCGATTTTGGGATATTTAATTTAGATGAAACGAATTGTTTAAAAATGTTGGGTTGTTACAGTTGGTATCAGAGCCATAGTTTAAGGGATTTAGGTGATCGGACGTGCCTAAACTTAAACTTGGGAGTAGAAATCACAACTGAGAATCAGGAAATGCGTTAGGAGGACACTATTATGGAGATAGGACTAATAGGGTATCGAGGACAGTCATGTAAGGTAAGTTTGGGATTACACCTGGCCAATGTAATTGTGAACTTACAGGTACATGTACGTGCTTAATCTGCCTTATTATTCTGAAGTTGTAGTCTTAAGCTAGCTTGTGTGTTGCGTTCCAGTAATCTAGAATGTCAGTAAAGATCTCTGAGAGGTAGATTGAGACCCATTGTTGGGAAGCACCGTAAAAGAACATTTATGATGAGATGATGTATGTATACATCATAGAGAAGAAATGTTGTGTAGAATGTAATGAGTTGTCTAGAAGTAGCTCTGCGTGAATTTAGAGAAAATGAATGTTTAAGTTTGAGTAAGACTCCTGTTGCGGGAGAGTTTCAGTTCTTGAAATCATGGAATTAGGTCCGTTGGGATGGTAAGAAAGGGGTGGTGTCAAAATCTTGAGGTGTCAATGGAGCTCTAATTTATTAAGCGAGCTTTTCTATGGCAGGGTTAATGAAATAAGATACCTATAGTGAAAAGGAAACATGTAGAAGTAGAAAATGAGATAGTTGGTCAGAACGAAATAGTATGAAAGGGTTGAGTAAGTGAGATGTGGAAAGCGTGTTCAGCAAGTTGTTGTATGACCGAGAGGGCGACCGTTAGAGTGTCAAGGATAAGCTAAGCGGGTAAAGCAGTTGACCTTGTTAGAGCGAGTAGCCTTCAATTGCAAGTCGAGTCTCATGCATGGTATCCTTTTATGTAACATGCAATTTTCATGATTTGAGTTAAATGTGTAAATATAAATTTTGATCGAAAATAAGTCAGAATGTGCCCGCGTAGGTTTAAAGAAAAGGTGATATCATTTACATTGCACATTGAAATTTTGAGCTTAACGATTTGCAAAGCATTTCACATTTTTTTTTAAAACGATAAGTTAAATGGTTACAAAAAGGTAGAGAAAACGTTTGTCAACAAAATTTTTACAATCAAATGAGTATTGACTTGTTCATATCATACGAATGAGGGTGAGAACCGACTGGTTTACTTTGTGTCGGAAATTCTTTCAGAATTGTGTCATATGGAAAGATTTTCAGGAAATGTATTATTGTCGTAATAACTTTGTTCAAATTGAGTAAGATTAAGTTTTATGGGAAGATGCATGCAAGCGATTCTCGAATCGTTGTGCAGGGCATGAAAGTTATAATGGTGATGGGGTCGGGTGTGCCCGAGTGATTTCCAAGTGCTGTTTATTTAAAATGATAAAATGTGTGGAATGATTTATTTACTGCGTTGTCATGCATGAAGGCTATGAACTCACCAGGTCGTAGAGTACTACATTTTAAGCTAAGGAAGAACTCCTAGAGTGCAGAGGTGTTGGCCAGATCAGGGGAAACTGTTGTAGTTTTGGTATTTCTGTTGAAGAGAAAAGATGAGCGGTGGAAGAGTTAGAAGTGAACTTTGGTGTCGGTAGTATGAGGGTCTGTACCCTCGTGCGGTGACTGGAAATACAGTTGCCGAGGGACGTTTGTGTTCAGGGGAAGGACTAGAAGTCATCAAGGTTTTGGTCTTAGCACTCGTTATGAGTAGCGTGGTGAAGTAGGAATGAAATATCCTCGAAGCCGAATAAGAGTTTCAAAGTAATCTTGTAATGTTGGCGTTGCATAAGTAAGTTATGAAATGAGGGTGTCGGAAAAATGAAGTTGATTATGATGTGATGGAAGGACTAAGTTCAGTAAGGAACGCATGTTCAAGAATAGGTTAAGAAAGTATCAACAGGTTGACTCTGATGTTGAAGTCGGCAGATGTGTAAGGTGGCTGAGGTCAGGACTTGAACCAGTAGGTTGAAAGTTGAGGGAACACCTTGTAGGGGTGTTGAGATGGTGAAAGACTGTTGTTTTAGATAAGCGTTTTACTTTCGAGGTTTGGATGGTTCGTAACGGATGAAGTATGTAGCACGAACGAAGTAAAGGTATAGAGTATGTCGATCTGTGTGGGATTGTGCCCTGTCTATGTAATAGTTTGGAATCGCAAAAGAGCTAGTAAGAAACGAGTAGGTTGGAGTTAATCAAGAACTCATGAGTTGTGGTTCAACTAGAGTTGGGAAGAGACAAGTAGCGAGCTAGACTCGGTTATTTATGCGGGAGAGCATGTAAGTAAGATTGAGTGTGTACGAATGACCAGGAGAGACCTGGTCTGCAGTAAGATGTTATGAGTGGAGGATGTACGGATGAGTAGTAGCATCAACTGCCAAGATAAAGGTGCCTGCCAGTGTGTGATGTGATGTTAGAGAGAGGAAGCATCGGATGGAAGTCTTTTCGGGGTCTTAGATGAGGTGCGCTATTGTTAATTAAGTTGTTGAAGCACATGGTTTGTTAGTTGGCATTGTGCTATGGCTAGTATCAGAATAGAATGACAGAGCGGTAGTGTGGGGTTACCCAAAGGAGAAACCAAGTGTTTTTACTGTAAGATTCGCTAAGTAGGTATATGTTGAGATCATTGGAAGTTTAAAGAGGATGAAGAGTGTGTTAGCCAAATTATGTTATAGTAAATGCTAAATCTCTAGAGAGAGTGAATTGTTTCTTATGTGTGAGGGAATGATCCTAGAAGGAAACAGTTGAAAATTTGGTTATGTTGAGAGAATGACATGATGATGATTATGGGTCGGAGTAGTAGTATGATCATTAGTTGATTTGAAACGTCATAATAGATGTATAAGCCTTTGGTTGGTTGAATAAAATTTTATGGATCTGTTAAGTAATGACATTTATTAGTTATTACAGGATGTGTTGCAATCCTACCGAAATTTTTTACTATAAAAAAGTTGATAAGGGAGAATCGATATGTTAAAGTGAGAAGTTGACGATAGTATGAGGGAATAAATAATTCTTAAATTATTTTGAAGATGTTGGATTTGAATTTTGAAATTACTCAGTGGGAGTTGTTGGTTAAGAAATCAGTTTTGATTGATGAATTTTGTGATTACCAAAATAGCGAGATATTGATATTAAGTTATTAAATATGATAATTTATGGTTGATAGAAAGAGGTGATCTACATCTCCATTGGAGTTTATCAATCGGATTAAGTCGATAACTATATTTGGAACGAGTTGGTCAAGTCATAGCTGCTTGTGATAAAGAGAATGAATTGTATTGCTTTGTGCGGTAAGGGTCGGTAGTTATAGGTTGCACTATTCGGGATATGCAGTTGAGAGCGGAAACTGATAATGTGGTCGTGATTCAGATAAGGACGATTAGGGATTTGCAATTATTGAGAGGCTTACAACCTCTTTCTGTTTGATGTGATTTGTAAGGTGGATTACGAAAATTCTTGAGGAAGTGTCTTTGAGAATGACACGCTGGTCATCAAAGAATTAGTTACGATGAATCTAAGTAAGAAAGCGGGCATGTCTCTTGTAGAGGTATCTGATTTTTGGTCATTATGGTTAATCAAAAGAATATTGGAACCCGAGGTTCGTAAGGCCCCTGAATTAATAGATCCGTTTGGGAAGATGAAAAATTAAGATGATCGTATGATACGATTATGAGCTAAGATGGCGGGTTTAATCAGAGTTGCGTAACGAAAGCGTGAAAGGACGTTGTTATTGTTTTGTTATTAGAAAGAATCATTCTGAGAGTTGAGATTTAAGCTTTGGTAATCAATTTTCGCCGATTATCTTTGGAGTGAATTCCGGGATGGAATTCCATTAAGGAGGGGAGATTGTAATAACCCAAATTATATAATGTGAGATAAATAAAAGCTAGGGTTTTTAATTGTTCATTTCTCATAAGTTTGGGGTTAAAAATAGAAAATGGGAAATCAATTCCCTTATTTGTTTGTTGTGCGCCGTTTTGGGAAGAGATGGAGGAAAACAATTCCTTTTTTTTATTCTAGGGTTTAGGTGGTGGCTGCTAGCCTGCTACTTGTCATCGAGAGAGAGAGAAGTTGAGTGAAAGAGAAAGAAAAGAAAAGAAGCCATGGGAGGCCCTTGGTGCTTTCTTGAGATAGACGACGAGAGAGAAGGGGCAGCGAGAGAGAGAGAAGCGGCGGGGAGACGAAGACGGTGGTCGCCGGCGGTTAACTGTCGGTGGTGGTCGCCGGCGGTTGGCTGTCGGTGGTGGTCGCCGGCGGTGGTGAGTTTTGGCGGCAGTTTTCCTTTCCGTGAGGTTTTATCCCGGTAAGAAAATCATTCCCTTGCGTTTTCTCTTTTTTTTCAAATAGCGCTAGATTTGTAGTTTCTAGCTATTCCCAGTTTTGTAAGTTGAGAAATCAATTATTGGGTATTAATAGAGTTTTGATTTTTGTCATATTGTCAAAGTAAATCGAATGTTTATGTGGGTTCTTGATAAGGGTAGTAATGGTTTATAACACAAAAATTAGTATGTTGCCATGATCTATATAGATGTTCGATTAATTAATTTTAGATATGAAATGAAAGGTTTGAGGTTGGGTTTAATGGTTGCTTTTGATGGTAGATTAAAGTCTATGTTTAAAACAGTTGACTTTTATAAAAAGTCAAACTGTTTTGGTTAACAATAAAATTGAGTCGCTTTGTGCAAAATTAAGGATTTAAATGGTATGAGTATAGTTATGAAAGGTATATAAAGGCGTTACAATGATCAAATCGGCATTTTCTTATGAGTTTAACGGATTTATAAAGTTAAGAAATGTTCAAGTTTGGTTCTTGGGCCGAGAAAGGTTTACTGAAATTATTGGTCTCCTCATTCGAAAAGTGTTGGGTCGAAAGATAAATGGATGGGCCGGAAGATTAATTCTTTCTTTTGGGCTTAGTTTATTATTGAAGTCTATAATTATATAATAAGGGTGTGATAGTCTATTTATTTATTTGGGTCATATTATTAGTAACATGATCCGGTCTTGATATTTAGAATCAAGTGTTATAATTTTATGTTGGGAACCTAGAGTCGGGTAAATTAATGGATCCGGTTTAGCATATCAAATGGATGGGTAAGCAAGGACCACTGATTATGATTTTGAACTGGAAGCGTAATTTACCAACTTAGATAAGTTTGGGTTGAGTTCGGGATCTAACTCGAGTAATAAAGGAACGAATTATGACGTACGTTATTAATATAATAGGTGTTCCACCTAGAGATCGGAAGTGTAAAGTGAGGAGCTTTGGAGCAAGCCAGCCAGGTGAGTTTTCTAACTAAAATACGTGTTATTTTAACATGTTTTCTAAAACGTGTACATGATGAGAAATGTCATGTTTTATTTTATGCTTTGACTGCATGAAAGTTGTTTACAGATTTAAATAAGATTTGTAAATGATTTATGGGGCGGACCTATTCCGTGAAAAATATATGTGGGATGTATGCATACATAGATTGTGATGTAAATTGGCTAAGTCGGGAAGTGTGACCCGCCAGATCATGTCGGGGGGGGGGGGGGGGGTGTCCTGTGTATGCCAGGGGAGTACTACCCTATACGGCAGCGTGAGACTGACTCGTTGTCATCCACGGGTGACTTCAGGGTGCCGATTTACGAAGGGCGGACTTTATTCTGGGAATGATTTTGGATGAACAGTGTTATGAATGATTTATGCTGAAAATGGTAAACTGTTTTAAATGCTTCAATAACTGCTAGGAGGGACTCACTAGACCTCATGGTCTAACCCTCGCCTTTTTCAAATAAAACCTTTTTCAGGTAATGTTGATCCAAACCCTCAGTGATTTGATAATGACCATATCTTAAATACTTAGTGAAAATTGTAAGTAAACAATATGTATCAGAGTTTCACTATCGCTGATAAGTACTAAGATCTTACAGTACTGCTGATAGGAACTCTCGCACTTTTAGATTAAACATTCAGCGAACACTGTTCACCATATCGCTGAGTCTGTTCAGTCCTTATGGTGATCGCTGATAAGTTAGTTGTTTACTTATGATTCCTGAAGACAAGATTCACGTCAACAAAGGTTCTACGCTGAAGTCGAAGATCAAGCTCAAGAACCAGCGACAAGTCTCCTAATGAACTGATGCGGATCAGCGAAGACTCAGATTTGTCCACTCAACGTGAAGTATCAAGTACAAGACTTCAGCTATCGCTGAACTTTATCATTCGCTGAATAGTAAATGATAATCGCTGAATCAACGAAAGCTGATCATGAAGTCCTCCGTACAAAGTACTTTTGTCTTAACCTCCCTTGCACGCCACCGTACGAAATGTCAGAAAAGAACCTCCGAAAATCTGAAATCGTACAACCACTCTGATACTACACTGTTCATTCATGCGGCTACTAAGGTTGTCAACAAAGGTCAATGACATGCAACCAATCCGCTGATGACACGTGTAAAGTGTATACTGAATTGCATTAAATGCATGCAGTATATAAAGAGATGAACTCACTTCATTTGAAGTAACTTGCTAACTCTGGACAAGTTCAAATCTCTCTCAAGATAGGATTTTATTAGTAATCTCCATATCTTTCTTAGTGCAAGAAACCTTAGTGTTCCAACTTGTTTAGATTTAGGTTTATCCTTAATCTTGTTTCCGCAACAAGCTGTAAATTGTTAATGCTTTATCAATAAACAATTTAGAAAAGTAAAATAGTGTGTTTGTATTCAACCCCCCCCCCCCTTCTACAAACTTGTTTAAGCCTTTCGGGACCAACAGGTAAGCAGGTACTGAAAGGCTCTAGCAAGTAAGCATGGCGTTAGCACGAGAAAGATGGATAGTGTAGCGACACTATAGCTTATCTTAGTTTACTTCTCAGTTGTGTAGGTTGTTTCCGCCAACCATTATTGGATATTATGTAAGAAATTTTAGAGATGCGATTTTGGGATATTTAATTTAGATGAAACGAATTGTTTAAAAATGTTGGGTTGTTACAAAAATAGGGGAAACAAGAAAGTGATTCAAGGAGTTATATTATGATGTTATGATCTATGCTACAATAAAGGTGGGGTTTGAAAGACTAAGGGTGCGTTTGGTACACTGGACATGATAGAACAAAACAAAATAGAGATCATTGTCTCATGTTTGGCAGGACTTTTATATGGAACAGACAAGAACAGAGTGGAACAAGCTGAAACATGCCTGTTCCACCCCCACCCCATGGAACAAGTTGGAACAGACCTATGTTTTACCAATATAACCTCAAAAATAAAATATAATTCTTTTCTAAAACATCAAATACACGTTTTATTTTATATTTTATTCATTCTTTAAATTTTATTTATTGTATTTTATCTAACGTTATCTGTTATGTTTTGTCCAATCTGTCTACCAACGCTGAACAACTGTTCTGTCCCGTCTTGTCCTATTTTATCCTGTTTGTGTACCAAACGCACCCTAAAAAGTATGAGGAGTATGTTCACTAGTCATACCTCTTTGTTTGTTTACATATTAATAAGAGTGAACTACAATGTTGGTCCCTATGGTTTGTTCAAATTTTGGATTCGATCCTTAAAACAAACTAGCTACATTAATAATCTCTTAACTTTTCAATTTCATAACACTCAAGGTCCCTTGAATTGAGATAACACCATCAATTACCAAACATTAAATAAAGCAAATCATAAATTGGACAAACTACATGATGTAATTCATTCTAGAATTAATTGTGATTCAAATATTATATTTAAAAACTATTTTTATTCACATATTTATTTAACAAATTTTTTTATTTAAAAAAAATTATTCACGTATAATAACTAGAATACCTTTTCAAGCTGCGTTTAAAATATTTTTACTAAAATTATTTTATATAAAATTATTTATTAACATTTATTTAAAAAATAATTTTATTTAAAAGTAATTTTATTTAAAAACAATCCTTACATATATACTTTAAAAAATATTTATGTATTTATTTAAAAAATATTTACATATTTATTATAAAATTAATTTACCTATAACAATCACAAAAATGTTAAATCGTACATAAAATAAATTTACTATAATAATTTTTTATTAAAAAATATTTTTATTTTAAGAAATTATTTACATGTATGTTTAAAAAAATATTTACGTATTTATTTAAGAAAATCATTTACATATTTATTTAAAAACTTATGACATAATAATCAAAATATTTTTTATTAACCGTATTCAAAACATTTTTAGTGGGTGTTTGGGATTGTTTATTTTTTTGACTTATTTGCTTCTTGTTTTTCCTCACCACAAATAAGCTATTTTGACTTTGAGTGTTTGGATTGAAGAAAATAAAAGTGCTTATGACTTTTCCCCACCACAAATAAGTTGTTGTTGATAAGTTAATCAATTTTAACTTATTTGAAAGTGCTTATAACTTATTTGTTCAAATTACATTTTTACCTCCAACTCATGTTTATCATGACATAAGTTGATAAGCAGTTTTAAAAATAAGCATAAGTTGTTTTAAATAAACAATCCCAAACACCCCCTTAATAAGATATGTAAATCAATATTAATTTTAGAATGAATTATACTTTTAGTCCATGCAGTTTTATCAAATAATGAATTGTATTTCTAACGATTGCTAACTAACGATATTAACTCGAGGGGCCTTGAATGTTTTAAAATTGAAAAGTTATAGACCATCAAAGTTTGATTATGGATCAAATCCAAAATCTGAACAAAACCACAGGGACCACCAATATAATTCACTCTATTAATAATTAACCATTTAAGTTAATAACTTACAACCATCTAAGGTGTTCCTTTATTCAAAGTGTCAATGAATTTTTAACAAATCTTATCCCAAGAAAAGAAAACTCCTCTTCTTCTAAACATATTTGCCTTGTCCTGAATGACATGGAAGAATTTAACCACTCAAAAGTTGTTAATTGTATGTGTTGTTTGTTTTTTTAAAGGTGTTTAAATGTGAAGTCTTATTTTACCTTTTATTTATAAGATTTTATCTAATCACTTATGTAACGACCGTGACCAAATCGGGTAGTTTTAACGCGTGAAAGGAAAGTGTATTAAGAACGGAAGTTGAGGGGCTATTTGGTAAGTTTGGGATAGGGTATTTAAAGGCACAAAACCCTAGGAAGAACATTCTAATACTGATTTTGGATTGTTGACGGCTGAGTTTGTGGAGAGAAAGGAGAAGAGGGTTCTTGGGTGTTTTGGGTGCATTTGGAAGAGAGGAATCATCAAGTTCATTTCCAGAAGGAAGGGAAGGATTGTAATTCGTGTTCTGCAAGTAATCTCTAAGGTAACCTCTAAACCATAACTCCTTTCAAGATTAATCTGCTGATTTCTGAGTTTTTGTGGGTTATAGCTTATTCTAAGACATTTGAGGCCAATAGAGAGATTTAATCATCGTTAAATGTGTTCTGATAATAATAACTGATGGGAAATCGATTACAGATCATTTAGTGATAATTTATTGGCTTATCTTGAGGATTAAGAGGCATGTAATAGGATTTTCAATCTTAAACCCGTCCAGCATATCGTCCGGACACCTTCAGTTTAAGAAGGTATCCGGGTAGATCGTCCGGAAAGCTTCTATCCCGATAGGATGAAGGTATCCGGATAAGTGTGTCGTCCGGATAGGTAAATCGTCCGGAAACCTGTAGCGTCCGATAAGTTTGGACGTCCGGAAAAGTGTTGTTGTCCGGAAAGTATGGTTTTACCCGGTAGTCTGTCCGGGAAAGTTGTGTGTCAGGTGAGAAGTGTCCGGATAGTCCTAGTCAGCTTATAAATCTGTCCCCTCATTCAGGTAGACAATTTGGAAGTAAAAAGCAGAGTAGGGAAAAGCAAGCAAGCGTGTCAGGTGAGTTTTCTAACTAAAATGTGTGGCTTTTAAATGCGTTTTCTAAAGCAAGACATGATGAGTTATGCCATGTTTATTTTATGAATGTTTTATCTGCATGAAAGTTGTTTAAAGTTTTAATAGTGAGATGTATGCATACATTGGTTTTGATGTAATTGGCTAAGTCGGGGGGTGTGTTCCGCCAGCTCGTGCCGGGGGGTGTGTCCCGTTTATGCCAAGGAAGGTGTGACCCTGTAAGGCAGCATGAGACTGACTCGTTGTCACCTTAGGGTGACTTCAGGGTGCCAATTTACAAGGGGCGGACCTTTTATCCGTGAACGATTTTATTTTGACAAACTAATTAATGATATATTCTGGAAATGATAAATTGTTTTAAATGCTTTGATAACTGTTAAGAGGGACTCACTAGACCTCATGGTCTAACCCTCGCATTTTTCCAAATTAAAACCTTTTCAGGAAAGCAGGTAATGAAAGGCTCGGGCAAATGAGCAGGACGTTAGCAAGGAGGCCTGATAGTATAGTGATACTATAGTTCGGTTTAGTTTATTTCTCGGTTGTGTAGGTTGTTCCGCCAACCAAATTTTGGATGTTATGTAAGGAATTTTGAGACGCGATTTTGGGGATGTTTTAATTATATGAATTGCATGTTTAAAAATTGTTGGGTTGCTATAGTTGGTATCAGAGCCATAGTTTAAGGGATTTAGGTGACCGGACGGGCCTAGACTTAAACTTTGGGAGAAGTAGAAAACACAACTGAGAAATCAGGAATGCGTTAGGAGGACACTAAATTAGTTTTTGGAGTTATTAGGGTACCGAGGACAGTCATCTAAGGTAAGTTTGGAGTTACACCTGGCCAGTGTAATTGTGAACTTACAGGTACATGTGCGTGCTGGGATCGCCTTACTACTCCGTTGCGATAGTACTTTTGAGTCTGTGATATTAATTGAGTCATTTGTTGTGATTGTCAGAATGTCCGCGAGAACTCTGAGAAGTAGGTCAATTCCGCTAGTGGAGGAAGCGCAGACTAAGAGTGCTTCACCGCAAATGGGAGTTGTTAGATCCGAGGAGTTGAGGGAGGAAGGACCAGTGGTTCCTCCAAGAGCGGCGGCTACTCGTGGAAGGGGTAGGGGTCGTGGGAGACCGAGAAAGGCCGTCACTGAGGTGGGTGCGGCAACTTCCAAAGGGAAAGGTAAGAAAAAGAAGGCGCCGACTAGGCGTAAGGCTAAGAGCGTGGAGGAGCCGGAAGTGCAAGTAATATCCGAACAAGAAAGTTCAGCATCGGCAAAGGGGGTGAAAGCTAAGAAAGGGGGTAAACCTGAAATCGCACCGGTCTTCGTGACCGAGGATAAGTTCACGGCAGAGATGACTAAACTGCAAAAGACTCTACAAGCAGTGTTAGACAACAAGAATAAGACTGCGTCTGAGGGAAGAACCAAGAGCAGTACTGGGAAGAAAACTGAGGAGGAATGTACACCACTAACTGAAATAGGGAACAATTCGGTGACAACTCCGATTGTTGTTTCCGAACCGAAGGCAGTGAAGGGGTGCTCGTTTAAGACCTTTGCTTCATGCAAACCTCCGACGTTCACTGGGGAGCGCAATCCTGTTCTAGCCGTGAAATGGGTTCGCGAGATGGAGTTAGCGTTTGATACTAGTAAGTGCGCCGAGGAGGATAAGGTACTGTTTGCCAGGTCAATGTTGAAATCTGAAGCAATCTTTTGGTGGGATGTTGAAACTGGAGGAAAGGGGTCAGAGGTAGCTAAGAGCATGTCGTGGGGGACGTTTGTTGGAAGGTTCAAGGCACAGTTTTGCCCCCTAGCAGCAATTAAGAAATTGGAGGAAGAGTTTCTGCGTTTGGAGCAAGGGTCAATGTCAGTTCAGGAATATACGTCGAAGTTTATCGAAAAGGCTCGGTTTGCTGAGTTGTATGTGCCTACTGAGGAATTGACGGATAGAGAGGTACATTTATGGGCTGAAAAGCAGTATAAGGGAGTTGGTACAGGTGAAAGGTCCGGTTACTTTTCAGGCTGCGGTCGATACCGCGGAGCTTACTGAGAAGGAAAAGGCTAGACAAATGACCGAAAGAGTCGGAGATAAGCGTAAGTGGGACGGGCCGAGTCGAGAAGGTAAAAGACCGAATACAGCCAGACTTGATCTGAGGGCGGGGTATAAGTCAGTGGAGAAGCCGTGTGCAAAGTGTAACAAAATGCACCGAGGAGAATGCTGGACTGAAAGAGATGGATGTCATAAGTGTGGGAAGATGGGCCATCTATCTCGAGATTGTCGCAATCCAAGAATCTGCTATCAGTGCGGGTTGTCGGGTCATGTCAAGTGGGACTGCCCGCAGTTGAAGAAAGGATACGCTAGGGGAGAAGGTGGGAGTAGCGGAGGAAAGAGTAATGAGAAGAATGTGGAGCCGGCTCGCGCCAGGGCAAGGGCTTTTCACATGTCGGCGGAAGAGGCGGAGAACACGCCTGATGTGGTAACAGGTACCTTTCCTATAGACTCGATGTTTGCTAAAGTTTTGTTTGATTCGGGAGCCAATCGTTCGTTTGTGTCGCCCAATTTTGCTCAAAAATTGCAAGTGAAACCCAAGAGATTGAACTTTGGGTTTGAAGTAGAGATAGCAGATGATAGTCGAGTCTGGGTAAAGGAAGTCTATGAAGGTTGTAGCATAGACGTGGATGGTCACTTATTCCCATTAAGGTTGTATCCTATGGGAATGGGAGAGTTTGATGTAGTCCTGGGAATGGACTGGTTAGCGGAAAACGACGCTAGTATAGTTTGTAATAAGAAGCTGATCTGTATTGCCTTGCCCGATAAGAAAGAGGTGGTAATTTACGGGGATCAACGAAATAGGAAGTCGTGTCTGATTTCGTTGATGAAAGCTAGGCGGTGTTTGGGAAAGGGTTGTTCGGGGTATCTAGCTTATGTGTTAGATGCTAAGGAAAAGAAGAGTGTGGAAGATGTGTCTGTAGTAAGTGAGTATCCGGAAGTGTTTCCGGATGATTTGACGAGTCTACCCCCAGATCGTCAAGTGGAGTTTAGAATTGAACTGGTACCTGGAGCGGCACCGATTGCCCGTGCGCCCTATCGTTTAGCACCAGCGGAGATGAAAGAGATGATGACTCAATTGCAGGAACTGCTCGACAAGGGTTTCATTCGTCCGAGCTCATCGCCTTGGGAAGCACCTGTACTTTTCGTTACGAAGAAGGACGGATCTATGCGAATGTGCATAGATTATCGTGAACTCAATAAAGTAACAATGAAGAATAAGTACCCGCTTCCGAGGATCGATGACCTCTTCGATCAACGACAAGGTGCGAGTTATTTCTCCAAGATAGACTTGAGATCGGGTTATCATCAATTGAAAGTTAGAGAAGAAGATGTGCCGAAGACAGCTTTCCGTACGAGGTATGGGCATTATGAGTTCTTAGTCATGCCTTTTGGGTTGACTAATGCGCCAGCGGTGTTCATGGATTTGATGAATAGAGTGTGCAGCTCGTTGTTGGATAAATGTGTAATCGTCTTCATCGACGATATCTTAATTTATTCTCGAACACGAGAAGACCACGAGAGACATCTTCGGGCAGCGCTGGAATTGCTAAAGCGTGAGAAGTTATATGCGAAGTTTTCGAAGTGCGAGTTTTGGTTAAGGGAAGTCAAGTTTTTGGGTCATGTGGTGTCGGCGGACGGCATCAAGGTAGATCCTGCTAAAGTTGAAGCCATAAAAGATTGGGAGGCGCCAAGAACCCCATCAGAGGTGAGAAGTTTTCTCGGTTTAGCAGGATATTATCGGAAGTTTATCCAAGACTTCTCTCGGATAGCTTCGCCGCTGACCTCGTTGACGAAAAAGAACGCCAAATTCGTGTGGGCTGAAGCACAAGAATCAGCGTTTGAGAGGCTGAAAGAAAGTTTAAGCAGTGCTCCGATCTTGGCGCTGCCTAACGGATCGGAGGGTTTTGTGATATACAGTGACGCTTCTAAGTTTGGGATGGGGTGCGTGCTGATGCAGAACGGAAAGGTAATTGCCTACGCCTCTCGACAGTTGAAGGATCATGAAAAGAACTACCCCACTCATGACATGGAGTTAGCGGCGGTAGTATTCGCGCTGAAAATCTGGCGGCATTACTTGTATGGAGTAAAGTGTCAGATTTACACCGATCACAAAAGCCTGAAGCACCTGTTTGATCAGAAGGAGTTAAATATGAGACAGAGGAGATGGATGGAACTGTTGAACGACTATGACTGTGAGATCCTGTATCACCCAGGTAAAGCGAATATGGTGGCTGACGCGCTGAGTCGGAAGGATCGGTGAGATCAGACCAAGGTCGTAGCTTTCAGAGTCGAGGAAACCTCGAATCTTCTTGAAGAAGTTAAGAAATTTCAAGAGGAAGCGTTGTTGGAAGATAACAAGAAGAGCGAAAGAGTAGTTAGAGTGGCCTCGTTATTCGAAGTCAACGGTGGTGGTCTGAAGTGTATAAAAGGCCGAGTGTGGGTTCCTAAACTGGGTAATCTGAAAGCAAGCCTCTTAGAAGAAGCGCACCAGTCGTGGTATTCCATACACCCGGGAACGAATAAGATGTACCGAGACTTGAGACAGTATTACTGGTGGCCGGGGATGAAGAAGGATATCGCCCATTTTGTGGAGCGGTGTGTGACATGTTTAAAGGTTAAGGCAGAACACCAGCGACCTTATGGGGAACTCCAGTCTTCAGTTATACCAGTGTGGAAGTGGGATAACATCACTATGGATTTCGTCACAAAGCTACCGAGAACTCCGAAAGGTAATGATGCAATTTGGGTGATTGTGGATATTCTTACCAAATCCGCGCATTTCTTACCTATTAAGGAGTCGGACTCTTTGGAGAAATTAGCTCGATTGTACATTGGTGAGATAGTGTCTAGGCACGGGGTGCCGCGATCTATAGTGTCCGACCGCGATAGTCGATTCACGTCGGCATTTTGGAGAAGTTTACAACGAGAGTTGGGCTCGCAATTGAAGTTGAGCACGGCCTATCATCCTCAGACGGATGGTCAGAGTGAGAGAACGATCCAGACGTTAGAGGATATGCTCAGGGTGTGTGTTATCGACTTCAAGGGATCGTGGGAAATGCATTTGCCGTTAATAGAATTCTCCTATAACAATAGTTACCACACCAGCATCCAAGCGGCGCCATTTGAAGCCCTGTATGGACGAAAGTGTCGTACGCCGCTGTGTTGGAATGAGGTAGGAGAAAGGCAGTTGGCCGGACCGGAAATTGTACAACTAACGGCGGATAAGATTGAAGTAATCCGTGGAAGGATGAGAATCGCGCAAGATCGACAGAAGAAGTATGCGAATAGACGAAGGAAGCCGATTGAATTCCAAGTGGGTGACAAAGTAATGCTCAAAGTGTCACCTTGGAAGGGTGTGGTTCGTTTTGGAAAGAAAGGAAAGTTGAGGCCAAGATATGTTGGGCCTTTCGTTATTATTGAAAGGGTTGGCACGGTGGCCTACAAGCTGGATTTGCCGGAAGAGTTAAGTAGGATCCACCCGACGTTTCATGTGTCAAACCTGAAGAAGTGTTTGGCCGAAACTGATGTGGCCATTCCGTTAGAAGATGTAAGTATTGACGAGAAACTGATGTTCGAGGAAGAGCCAATCGAGATCGTAGACAGTAAAGTACGAAAGACGAGGAACAAGGAAGTTCGTTTGGTGAAAGTTCAGTGGAAGTATCACAAGGGATGAGAAGCAACGTGGGAGGTAGAATTGGATACGAAGTCCAAATACCCTCACCTGTTTGAAAATGGAATTCCGGGGACGGAATTCTTTTGAGGGGGAAGTGTTGTAACGATCGTGACCAAATCGGGTAGTTTTAACGCGTGAAAGGAAAGTGTATTAAGAACGGAAGTTGAGGGGCTATTTGGTAAGTTTGGGATAGGGTATTTAAAGGCACAAAACCCTAGGAAGAACATTCTAATACTGATTTTGGATTGTTGACGGCTAAGTTTGTGGAGAGAAAGGAGAAGAGGGTTCTTGGGTGTTTTGGGTGCATTTGGAAGAGAGGAATCATCAAGTTCATTTCCAGAAGGAAGGGAAGGATTGTAATTTGTGTTCTGCAAGTAATCTCTAAGGTAACCTCTAAACCATAACTCCTTTCAAGATTAATCTGCTGATTTCTGAGTTTTTGTGGGTTATAGCTTATTCTAAGACATTTGAGGCCAATAGAGAGATTTAATCATCGTTAAATGTGTTCTGATAATAATAACTGATGGGAAATCGATTACAGATCATTTAGTGATAATTTATTGGCTTATCTTGAGGATTAAGAGGCATGTAATAGGATTTTCAATCTTAAACCCGTCCAGCGTATCGTCCGGACACCTTCAGTTTAAGAAGGTATCCGGGTAGATCGTCCGGAAAGCTTCTATCCCGATAGGATGAAGGTATCCGGATAAGTGTGTCGTCCGGATAGGTAAATCGTCCGGAAACCTGTAGCGTCCGGTAAGTTTGGACGTCCGGAAAGTATGGTTTTACCCGGTAGTCTGTCCGGGAAAGTTGTGTGTCAGGTGAGAAGTGTCCGGATAGTCCTAGTCAGCTTATAAATCTGTCCCCTCATTCAGGTAGACAATTTGGAAGTAAAGAGCAGAGTAGGGAAAAGCAAGCAAGCGTGTCAGGTGAGTTTTCTAACTAAAATGTGTGGCTTTTAAATGCGTTTTCTAAAGCAAGACATGATGAGTTATGCCATGTTTATTTTATGAATGTTTTATCTGCATGAAAGTTGTTTAAAGTTTTAATAGTGAGATGTATGCATACATTGGTTTTGATGTAATTGGCTAAGTCGGGGGGTGTGTTCCGCCAGCTTGTGCCAGGGGGTGTGTCCCGTTTATGCCAAGGGAGGTGTGACCCTTTAAGGCAGCATGAGACTGACTCGTTGTCACCTTAGGGTGACTTCAGGGTGCCAATTTACAAGGGGCGGACCTTTTATCCGTGAACGATTTTATTTTGACAGACTAATGAATGATATATTCTGGAAATGATAAATTGTTTTAAATGCTTTGATAACTGTTAAGAGGGACTCACTAGACCTCATGGTCTAACCCTCGCATTTTTTCAAATTAAAACCTTTTCAGGAAAGCAGGTAATGAAAGGCTCGGGCAAGTGAGCAGGACGTTAGCAAGGAGGCCTGATAGTATAGTGACACTATAGTTCGGTTTAGTTTATTTCTCGGTTGTGTAGGTTGTTCCGCCAACCAAATTTTGGATGTTATGTAAGGAATTTTGAGACGCGATTTTGGGGATGTTTTAATTATATGAATTGCATGTTTAAAAATTGTTGGGTTGCTATAACTTACCCGGGTAAGTGCTTACCGGTAAAATTCAACACTATCACTTACTTCCCGGGTAAGATTTTAGTCCACCAAAATGGCATCGTATGCAACAATTTAGCCGGTAAGCGCTAACCGTGGTAAGAGCCGTCGCACTCACTTGCCGGGTAAGACTCTCGGTCCTTGCTTCCGCTCTTACCGGGTAAGATTTTTAGTCCTTGCCATATTCATCCGGCAAGCTAATGTGACTTGGTAAGCACTTACCCGGGTAAACGTTTTGTAAACGGCCCCTTAGTATTAAATCTATAAAAGAAGTTTAAAATAGATAACTAACTATTGGAGATGCACTTAGAATAAGTGAAATCCATTAGATTACTTTTCAAATGAGCTTTTGAAGGGAGAAGAGAGATTCCACCATATGTTGATAATTAATGAAAACAATTTCATGTAGCCGTTGTGGGACTCTAACCACCTGAGTTCGAATATTGCTATTTACATATGCGCTTGTGGGCACTGAGAGGTTTACTTTACCTCAAGACTGAGGGCAAAATCCTGCATTCGCTATTTGCCATGAGATTAGTTTGGGCAAAGCTTGAGATAACCCATTTAAATAAACGATATGTATCTTCACTCCCCTTTTACAAGTCAAGTAACAACTTGACGACAAATAAGGACTTGAGAGGCTCTGTCCTCTCATTGTCGTCGAAAAATATAAAGAAATCAGTCAAGAGAAGCAATAATTGAGAGGTAATCTCGAGATCAAAGCTAGAGTTCAAGCATTTGAGGTAAGATTTTGGTTCTAAACTTATTGCATGCAAGAAACAGTGATAGATAGATAGATCTTTGGTAGATGATGTTTAATCATCAGTGTAATGTAGCTCCAGTAGCATTGGGTAAAGTTACTTGTTAAGACTTAGGGGCGGTTTAGCAAACGCTTACCGGGTAAGCGCTCAACGGGTTACATACCTTACCGGGTGAGCATGTAAGTGAACGAGAATCTTACCCGGTAAGAGGCACGACAACAAACGAGGGTTGAAGTTGGGTTAGACCTAATTCAACCCGCCCCTAATATATAATTTTTATAAAATTATATATATATATATATATATATATATATATAAAATTATATATAATATAAGAATAAAAAAAGATACTAGTCTATTTTGTTTTTGTAACATTTTTTTCGTTTAGTTAAATAAACGAACAACGATCTCGTTCGTTTATTTACGTTCGTTCATTTATGTTTGTTTATATATTAGATATATTTATACATTTTGACATTAATATGTAAAACGATTAATTAAATTATGTTCGTTCGTTTAACATCTTAATGTACGAACATAAAGGAACACTAACGTAAATGAGCACGATCAAACACGTTTTCTTTAACGAACGAACATGAATAAGAAAAAAAATTGTTCATTTACCATTCGTGTTTATTCGTTTGTTGGGTAAAGTTAAACGAATGAACACAAACAAAGCTTCGTTCATGTTCGTTCGCTTTGTTTTGTATATTTTTAATAGTATTTGTCGTATTTCATTTCTCAATTTTATGTCTACAACGAAACCGCTCAACCCGCCACAACCCGCAAGGGTTGGGTTGGGTTATACTTTTGAATGGGTTGGGTTGGGTTGAGATTTTTTCAAACCGCCATAATTGGGTTGGGTTGTAAAAACGTCCCAAACCGCCCAGCCCAGCCCAACCCAACCCGTGTACACCCCTACTACTACACATTTCTATTACACGTTTCAGGAACAAGGAAGATACTATTTGATTTATATATGCAACAATTTCTATTACAGAAAAGAACTAAAAATAAAGAAATTGGGGTCGAGATGAACCTTGGTTGTGTTCAATTTGCCGGAAAATACATTAATCATCATAGGACGAATGAGGAGAAGCAGTGCAGCCAGGGTCAAAGGGATCTTCAGATCCACAGCAATGCCAATACTGGAACACTTTACCAGAATCTGACGTATTCATCGTGCCTCCGCTATACACACTCTCGAACTTCCTCTTAGTTTCTCCTAAAGAGTCGAGACAATATTCACAATCAAAACATCATACAAAAGTTATGAATTCGTATTAGTTTTTTAAATTTGGAAAAGAACAGTTACAAATGTAAAATCTTTGAAACAGGTGAACGCAAATTATATATACATAGTTATACACAAATCACACATGCTATTCCTTTTCATAATTCAATTCTAATCGTTTCGAATAACAACAAACAAACAAACAAATAGATTACCGCCAAAATGCGCAGTGTGGAAACGACAAGCTTGGGGATGATTGAGAGAAGGATCGAACTGAGTTTTACATAACTTACAAGTTCTCAAATTGATCTGTTTCGTTTCTTCTACCGAGCATTGAATCGAGTACTTTCTGATATTACGATGAATTCGCGTTGACAATCTAACTAACGGATGAAAGTGATGAAGCTTTATAGGATTCCGGTGAATGCAGGAAGCATGGATTGGTGGGATTGAGGAATTCGTTGAACAAATTTGAATCGCCATGGTCAATTACATGAACCAAGGACCGGCTAGGGTTTCGCTGGTTAAATTCATATAATTTGGGGGAAAATTATACTCACATGAGAACAGACTGCGCCAAAAGATTGGATTCTTGTGGCTTGTCAAAATGAGCCCTTAAAAAATTCATTTTCAATATTATACCCATGCATTTTTCCATTTTCATCGAGGAGAATTCATAAATATTTATGTTCAATTCATACCCACAAAGTTGAATTTTTCCCTATCAATAATACTTGCACTATAAAATGAAATCTGTCAAAAGAATTTGACTTTGAAGGAATTAGAATGTTGTCAGGTTTGACCACATGTTTGGTTGTCAGACATTGGAATGTAATATATTAAAAAACTGCAATGTCTGTTTGGTTCACAGAATGTAGCTTTAAAATTAGAATGAAATATTGATAAATGACCAAAATGCTCTCTTTTGAAAATTTTAATTTTTATAAAAATAAATACTTTGAAAAATAAAATAAGTAAAATAATAAATAAAATGAATAAACAAAAGAAAATAAATAAATAAATAAACAAATAAATAAAATATTAAATATTTTAAAAAAATAAAAATAAAATACAACTCAGAATATTAAATAAAATAAAATATTAAAAATAATAAATTAAATTAAAATATATTTTGAGTTAAAGGATATATTTGGAATTATGAAAATACAAGATTTCATTCCATCAAAATCCCAAGATATTGTGAAAGAATGTTCAATTCCTTTATCCATGGAATTTGATGGAATTCAAAAATTTCATCCATCAAAAAAATTGAACCAAACAAGGGAATGAAATTTGGTCAATGATTTTCAACATTCCAATTCCATCAGATTCTGCGAACCAAACGCCACCTAAGTTTCAATTATTCAAATCTAAAGATCCATTTTAACTAGATCATAATTTTTCTTTCCTATAGTCCTGCAATTTTAAACACAAACAGTAGTTGTCTATTTCACCTTGACAATGATAAATTACTTTAATAATTCAACTCAATAAAAGATCAGTAAAAAGGCGCGTTATAACATGCATTATGGTGCACCTTGATGTAAGATACGTCTCCACCGTTACGATAAGACAATAACGTTTGTATAAGGTGTGGCTCACTCGATGGCACTCCATGACGTGTGTTTTTTTACAAGATGTGAATTTTTTCATTTTTTTAAAATATAAGTTTTTTAAATTGTGTTTTACACTTTTAACTTTAGATTTTGTACTTTTACAAACTTGTCATGGACTCACAGTTTCTTAGATTCACACATGACATACAAATTTGTCGTCTTATGTTATACCTTAAAAAACGTCACGTCCTCATCGTGGCGTGTAAAGCGTAAGGTTTGAGCTCGCCACCGCCACACGTCTTTTTGAACCTTGTGAAGGATACTGAAAAATCAAGATCATGATAAAAACTACAGTTGTTTTTGTAGATGAAAATGTAACAACCCAAACAAAATAAAGCATGCAATTCTTATAAAATAAAATATCCCAAAAACGGGTCCCAAAATTTCTTACATAATATAAAAATCTGGTTGGCGGAAACAACCTACACAACTGAGAATAAAACTAAAACTGTAAAATAGTGTCACTATAGCTACCGCGCTTTCATACTAACCGCCCTGCTCACTTGCCAGAGCCTTTCGCTACCTGTTTTCCTGAAAAGGTTTTTAATTTGAAAATGTGAGAGTTAGACCATGAGGTCTAGTGAGTCCCTCCTGACAGTTCTCAAAACCATTAAAACAGTTTATAACTTTCAATATAAAACATTCAAATATCCGTTCATATAAAAATCCTTCACGGACAAAGTCCGCACCCGTAAATTGGCACCCTGAAGTCACTCAAGAGTGACAACGAGTCAGTCTCATGCTGCCTTACAGGGTCACTCTTCCCATGGCATAAACGGGTCACTCCTCCCGGCACGAGCTGGAGGGCCACACCCCCCGACTTAGCTAATTTACATCTCACACAATGTATGCATACATCTCATATAAAACTTTATATAACTTTCATGCAGTTAAAAAGCATAGGAATAAACATGGCATTTCTCATCATGAACTTACTTTAGAAAAACACGTTAAAAGTCACGTATTTTAGTTAGAAAACTCACCTAATGCTTATAAGATCTTTTCTTACTTTACTTCTGGCTTATGATCGAACTACCTGAGAAATAGATGAGATATAAACTACTCAGATGCCTAAACCAACAGTCCAGACACCATCCAGATTTGACTTACCGGACACCTGCTACTTTCCGGGTACTACTTTCCGGACAACCATACTTACCGGACAACTACACTTACCGGACAACCATACTTACCGGACAATTACACTTACCGGACAACTTTCTCATCCGGATAGCCTTCTTATCCGGACAGTTTCCCCATCCGGAAACCTTCAATTGGGGCATCGTGTCCGGACACCCACAGGGCTTTTCGGACGCCGACTCAGAACCCTATTTGGGACCGAAAATCACAACTAAACTCATATTCCAAGGAATCTTAGATTAGCAACAATATTCTGATTACTAAGCTCTATTAGTACTGAAATCTTAGTTGCCAAAAACGCATTTGAGACATCTAATTTCATCCATAAAACCTCAAACTCAACTTTTAAACAAAAACCCCAAAATATCTAGCTCAGCAGCATCTTCACAGATTAGAGATGGAGTGTAACACCCCGAATCTTTTAATATTTGTCAAGAGGTTGATGTGAGATTTTCATGCATGCAAGCTCGATCTTTTAGCCAACTTATCTCACGAGCTCAAAAAATCGGTTTCGGGATAGAAGAGAGTCGTTGGACAGCAGTTGGGGTGTGGTTAGCGACTGTGACCAGCGACTATGCCCCGGGCATAGTCGCATGTGTCATTGTCGCGATGGGGGTCGAGCTGAGCAAATCAAACAGAATGTGGTACGTGGGTCGCGACTATGCCCCGCGACAATGCTCAGGGCATAGTCGCGAGGGCAATGTCGCGGTCGGGGTGCTGAAATCCGATTAAAACCCTTTCAACCCCAAATCAATTCTCACTTCTTCCATTTCACCCATTTCTCTCCCAAACCAAAACCCTAAGCCTCCAAAGCCGATTTTAAGCTTCTGAACCCCAAGATTTGATGTTTCAAGTGAGTTTCTTCACCTTTCATGGCTATGAGGAGCTAAAGCAAGAACCCTCTCCACTTCGTCTTTTTCACCACGTTTTCTAGGGTTTTAACCAACCCTCTCCTAAACCTTTCCTTTCCTTAGATGAAATGATGAATGAAGCTCACTTTGGTAACACTAGAAGTGTTTGGTTGGTGGATTCACTTGATGGTTGAGGTAATCTTCTTTTCTCTTCATTTTGGAAGTTAGGGTTTTGATGTATTGGTTATGTTGAGTGTAATATGTTGGGGAAATGATTCTAAGTGTTTAGGGAATGATTCTACATGGTTAAATGTGGTTATTGATGGTTGGAAAATTATGGATTTAGGTTTTTGAAGGTTTTGGTTTGAGGATTCATGTGCATCAAAGGACCATACGTTTGGGGAAAATCTAGATTTAGCTAAATCTAGCAAAGGTGAGTTCAAGGTACTTTGCGAAAACTTTGTACATGCCAAAATGTTATTTTCCAAGTATTTATGTGTTTACTTGAAAATGATCTAATATTGGGTTATTTGGTGGGTTTTAACCCTTGAAATGTTTAACTTGGTAAATGTGGAGAAATGCCCATATTTGGGATTTTTGAGGAAACTGGATAGTAAATCATAAACGAAAAGGTTTTGATGATTTAATTCATAAATGGAGATCATTTGGTGAAAATGCACTTCTAGTGCTTATTTGGAAATATGCATAGTTTATGATATGATACGTTTTGAAAATACGAACGTGTGAGATTTTGAGCTTTGAATAAATGAGATATGTATGAAGGCATTCAAATGTTTGAAGGCATTCAAATGTTTTGTCCTATAAATGGAGATTTGTATAAATGCCCTTTTTACGCATGTTTTGGAAATATGCATAAGTTATGATTATGGGACGGTTTGAAAGTTTAAACGATATGAGTTCCTTTGGAAAATGGGATGTCCCACCCAATGTTGTGTTTTGGGTTATTCATTAATTTAAAACGAGTATTCGCTTAAACGTGTTTTGTTTACGTTTAATTCATTTTATGACTTTCACTAATGGTCATTTGATTTATGGAGCCCATGGCTCGGTTTTGACTCCGTTGGGTCTTGGGGACATTTGTCCGATTTTGATAGCTCGATGTTGGGCGTTTGATTATGTTTTGCATTTAATGCATTCTATTTGATAATTACATGTTTTGAATGCGCTAGTTCATTCGTTTGAGGTCATGTAATGTTATATTTGCAATGCAACGGATCCATAAGCATTATAGTCTTTATGCCGATGTTGGGACGCTAGTTTTCCACATCGAGGCATGGTTAGGCATCGACGGTATGGTGTAAGACCTACGTGCTAATACGTTTTTATGTCCAATGATGGAACGCTAGTTTTCCACATTGAGGCACGGTTCAGGCATCGACGGTATGGTGTAAGTCATGCGTGCTAGTACGTTGTATCACTGTTTAGGCATCGACGATATGGTGTAAGTCCTACGTACTAATACATGAAATCTAGATAACATTGATAAGTGACCTAACTTTGCGTGCCCGTCACTTTCGATGGAACCGGGTCTCTCCCGTCGCCGAAAGGTGTTGTTTTGTGTATTTATGTTTATCCATGTTTTCGTTGACGTGTTTGTTGGTGCAAGTGTACCCAGCTTTTAATATTGTGATATATTTTTGGTACACATAAAATCACATCTCCATATTTATTTTGATGATTACAAAACACACCGCATTCTTTGTTATCTAATATTTTATCTGAGTGTGCAGCTTTTTAAATGATCTCGATAAATTTATATGAAGAATCCAAGACTGAAGATTTACGTCATTTTATTTTTTAAAATGATAAACACCCTAAAATAATATACCACTTGGATATTTCAAAAACCTAACCCAATATTTTTTTTTAAATAATTAAAAAAAATCAAATTATATATATATACATATCGTTTCATACTACATATATATATATATAATATTCCTCTTGTGGGACCCACCAAACTTTGTTTTATAATAAAAGATGGAAAGCTCTTTGTTGTGGGATCCACCAACCTTTTGTTTAATATGATTTGGGATTTCATCATTTCCTACATACTATTCCTATTCCTATTTATCTGGGTTTTATGGAAGAGAAGAAAGGTGGCAAATCTCATGGATTGTGTTTGTTGTTGACTTTAGTTGCATGCTGCATATGGCATTAAATGTCACAGCTGTTTTCTGTTGTCAACTGAAGATCAGTAGAAGAAATCCCATGTGATAGCAAGATTTTGTGCCAGACAATATTTGCAAGATTTGGTTCTTGCTTGGTTTATGAACAGTGCTCGACGAGGCTATAAATAGAGGGTTCTGCTGAAGGTTTCAATTACCAATTTACCAATTAATACCCCAGCATTTGATCAATACTCTGCTACTTCTTCTCTCACTTAATCACTTATTAAAATTTATAAAACATTTTTTGAGTAAGAAAACTTGAGTTCATAGTAGATTAAAATCTCTCGATTAGTTGAATCAGCAACACAACTCAAGTGATCAAACTCTCTAAAAATATCCAAGTGATAAACATTATACAAGAGTGATTATCATATTAAAATTATACACCTCTTGTAAGTGTTTGAATAGAGTGAGTGATCCATAGAAATCTCATCAACTGAAGTAGAGATATCCGTGATTATTTTTGTACTAAGGTTTGTGTTCTACCGTAAAGAACACGTTCTTATTGGATCTCCGAGAAGTGTTTTCTCGAGGTGGACTAGCCAACCACGTGATTGGTGAACCACTTTAAATATCGGTGTCAAGTATTCTCTTTCCCTTATCTCTTTTCATTTCCGCTGTGCATTTAATTATATTTGTTTATATAATTGTTGTATATTTATTCATTTATACTCTGCTGTATTTTTACTGTATTTTATACCGTATTTGTTTATAAAAAGAATTTTTGAAAGTAAAAGATTTAAATACAACCTTACCCCCCCCCCCTTAGGTTGTCCAACAATTGGTATCAGAGCAGGGCTTTCAAAATTTTCTGCTTAAATATTTTTTAATGGCTCAACAAACTAATATTATGTTTTCAAAACCTCCTATGATAGATACTGAAAAGTTTGGCATTTGGGCCGAACTATTTGAATGTCACGTTCGTGGCAAAAATCAAAGAATTTGGGATATTATAGAAAATGGGAATTTTAATCCTACTATTGTAAAAGATGATCTTATTGTTGATAAACCTTTAAAAGAATGGACTCCCGCTGAAGAATCTCATGTCTGTTTAAATTTTGAAGCTAAGAATATATTATATGCTGCTTTAACTACTGATGAAATTGAAAGAGTGTATACATATAAAACTGCTAATCAAATATGGGAAAGTTTAAACAACACTCATCGTGGAAACACACAAGTTAAAAGTTCTAAAATAAACATTTTAGTTCATGATTATGAATTATTTGAAATGTCAAAAGATGAGTCAATCGACTCAATGTTTAAACGTTTTAACCTCATTATGACTACTTTGAAAGGATTAGGTCGCACTTATCCTAATGAAGATTACGTAAGGAAAATCCTCCGAGCACTTCCTTCGGAGTGGATGGCAAAGATTACATCATTAGAAGACTCCCGTGATCTCTCCCTAATGAAGCTCGACGATCTCGTCGGCAATCTTAAAGTGCACGAAATTGCACTTAAAAGAAACAAAGATCGGGAGCAAGTCAAAAAGAAGTCGATCGCTCTTAATGTCTCAACTCCGAATGATCAATCCGATAAACTCAACGAAGTCGCTATGTTGGTAAGAAACTTCTCTAAATTTTTTACTAACAATAAATTTTCTAAAAATAGCAGATTTCAAAGAAACGGTAACTACCGTCGTGGCGGTGAAAACCGGAGTCGCAACTTCCATAAAAGAGAAGATAAAGTGAAGAAAAATGACGACTCAAGTGACGACGAAAAAGCCAAACCAAAGAGAGGTTATTGTTACTCATGTGGTGATAAAGACCACTATGCCAACGAATGTCCTAAAAAGAACAAATTTCAAAATAAAAAGGATAAAGCCTTCGTTGGAGGCTCGTGGAGTGGAAGCGAAGAAGAAGACGAATATCAAGCTATTTGTCTTATGGCCGAAAGCGACGACGAGGTAAAATCTTGTTACTCAGATTACGCTAGTGATTATGAAAATGAAGATGAAAATAATCTTGACGAATTATATGAATCATTCCATGACATGGCCGCTCTTGCAAATAGGTATCAAGATGAAATCTCAAAATTAAAAGAAACCGTATCTGCATGTGAAAAGAAAATTAATGACGGTAAACAAAAATCTGCAAATGATATGGATATAATTGCTAAATTAGAAACTAAATTAGGTGAAAAGGATTTTTGTAAATCTTGTGATATTCTAAATAAAAAAATTGCATGTTTAAATAAAAAGACACATGAAGATATTATATGTACAAAATGTGATATTCTTAAAAATGAAAATGCATGTTTAAAAGCTAAATGCGATTCATATGAAAAGGACAATCTATTAGCTAAAACATTTCAAAGTAGTAATGAAAAAGTTCTTAACATGCTAAATATGTCTAACCGTATAAAATGTAGAAAATGTATTGGTTCTGATGCTTGCAAAGAAAAATGTTCTTGTATGCCAATTAAAAGATATTTTGAATCACCTAAAGTAAATACAAGAAATCGATATGTGCAAAAACCTCCGTATGTACCTAAAATAAATAATGTAAAATATATACCGAGAAAACCGTATGCTCGCATGTACCATGATAAATATTCTAGACCGAAAAATAATGCGAATATAAATGCTTCTTTTTATGTGTATGATAAATACAACCGCAAAATTAAAATGGTAAATAAATGGATTCCAAAAGGAATGTTTAATAATGATAATCCCGGTGGTATGCGTTTATGGTTTTAAATATGTTACATATATATGCAGTTCTTTTTAATTCTATATATAATATATTCTCTTATATGTATTATATATAAATAATATACTTTTGTATGTACTTTTTGTTTATATATACATACATACGTACTACATATATATATATATATATATATATATATATATATTTGTTTTGTTTAAATTTTTTATTGTTTATATATTAGGTTTGACTTTCTATTTACTTATATATATATACCTCATATATACGTATATCATACATATATTTATATATATTCTATTCAATTCTTTTGTCTTACTTATATATATAAAAGACTCTAAGTCCTTTATATATTTTTGTTGTTGTCATCCTGAAACTAATTAAGAAGGACCCACGAGAAATGGGGACCATAAAAGTTACATCCTTATTATTGTAGATAAACCTTGATATGGACTGGATTCTCGATAGTGGTTGCACACGTCACATGACCGGAAATAGCAATCTCTTTTCATCATATGAGTCATGTGATGGTGGACAGGTAATTTTTGGAGGAAATTCCAAAGGAGAGATAATTGGGAGAGGTACAGTTTCTTGCAATAATGTTAAATTTCTTAATGTTAATCATGTTGATAATTTAAAATTTAACTTGCTAAGTGTTCGTCAACTTTGTAAAAATGGTATAATCGTTATCTTCGAAGAAGATTCTTGTAAAATCTTGAAAAATGGCAAAGTTCTTTTAACGGGTCTTGTAAAAGGAAATTTATACATTTGTAAAACTCTTGTAAATAAAAATGTTTGCTTATCATCCCTTTATGATAATTCTACTTTATGGCATAGACGTTTGGGTCACGTTAATCTTAGATTAATTCAAAACTTAAAAAATAAGGAGCTTGTGAGTGACCTTCCAAAATTAAAGTTTGATAATCATTTTTGTGATGCTTGTCGTGTCGGCAAACAACATCACGTTTCTCATAAATCAAAAAATATGATTTCGACTAAAAGAGTTTTAGAACTTCTACATATGGATCTTTTTGGCCCTATGGCGATTCAAAGTTTTGGAAGAAATTTTTACACTTTGGTTATTGTGGATGATTATTCCCGTTATACTTGGACTTTATTTTTGAGACATAAAAATGAGGCTTTTGAAAAGTTTAAAATTTTGGGAAAACGAATTCAAAACCAACAAGGTTGTACGATTGTTTCCATACGTACGGACCATGGACGTGAATTCGATAATGATGTCCAATTTGGTGCCTTTTGTGATAAACATGGTATAACTCATAATTTTTCGGCTCCTCGAACACCTCAATCTAACGGGGTTGTTGAAAGGAAAAATAGAACGTTACAAGAAATGAGTAGAACCATGCTAAACGAACATCAAGTTCCCCAAAAGTTTTGGTGTGATGCCGTTGCTACCGCGACCTATGTGCTTAACCGTGTCCTAATTAGAAGTATCCTAAATAAGACACCCTATGAGCTTTACCGTGGTAGAAAACCTTCCTTAGCCCACCTAAAAGCTTTTGGATGTAAATGTTTCATTTTAAACACCAAATCCTATCTAACCAAATTCGATGCCAAAGCCTATGAGGGAGTGTTCCTAGGTTATTCTTGGAATAGCAAAGCCTATAGAATCCTAAATAAGGAGACCATGGTTGTAGAAGAATCCCTAAATGTTAGCTTTGACGAGAGTCCTCCCAAACCGAGTGCACCCTTAGCAAATGACAATATCCGTGAGGGAGAAGTCTTAGCCCAACAACTTAGTACCTTGGATTTAGGTACCCAACCTTCCACAAATAATATTGAATCTAGTGATGCCCCTCCGTGTTTTATTCTGCAAGGTGTAGATGATCCTAACCTTAGAACCGCTCGAGGCCATCCCGTAGATCAAATTATAGGTGACCTAAACCAAAGGACAACTAGATCTCAAATCCATACCCATTGTGCTTTCCATGCCTTTATCTCAACCATAGAACCTAAAACCATAGATGAAGCTTTAGGTGATGAGGATTGGATAATGGCCATGCAAGAAGAGTTGAACCAATTTACTAGGAATGATGTGTGGGACTTAGTTCTTTGCCCTAGTACTCAAACCATTATTGGCACAAGATGGGTCTTCCGTAACAAGGTAGACGAGAACGGTGGAGTCACACGAAACAAGGCACGTTTAGTTGCCAAGGGGTACAATCAACAAGAAGGTATAGATTATGATGAAACCTTTGCACCGGTTGCAAGGTTGGAGTCTATTCGAATGCTTCTCGCTTTTGCAAATGCTAAAGATTTTAAATTATTTCAAATGGATGTTAAAAGTGCTTTCTTAAATGGTATTATAAATGAGGAGGTATACGTTTCTCAACCTCCCGGTTTTGAAAATTTTGAAAATCCGACACATGTTTATAAATTGAAAAAGGCGCTTTATGGTTTAAAGCAAGCTCCGCGTGCGTGGTATGATAGATTAAAAACCTTTTTAATTGTAAGTGGTTATATTATGGGTAAAATAGATAATATTTTATTTGTGAAATATGATCAAAATGATATTGTAGTTGTGCAAGTATATGTTGATGATATTATTTTTGGTTCCACTAATGAAAAACTGTGTAATGAATTTTCTGCGAAAATGACAAGCGAGTTTGAAATGAGCATGATGGGAGAGTTAAAATACTTCTTAGGATTGCAAATCAAACAATGTGAAACTGATATTTTTATTAGTCAATCTAAATATTGTAAAGATATGTTGAAAAAGTTTAACTTTGAAAATGTCAAACCCGTTGAAACTCCAATGACCACAAACTTACAATTATCTCGTGACGAGGAGGGAAACGATTTTAATGAAAAGATTTATCGTGGTATGATTGGTAGTTTATTATATTTAACTGCTAGTAGACCTGATATTATGTTCAGTGTATGTTTATGTGCTCGTTTTCAATCTTCACCTAAACAAACTCACTATGAAGCTGTCAAGCGTATTTTTCGATATTTACGAGGTACTACTAATCTTGGCTTATGGTATGCAAAGAAACCCGAGTTAGAAGTAACGTGTTTCACCGATTCCGATCTTGGTGGATCTATTGTTGACCGAAAAAGTACTAGTGGGGTATGTGCCTTTATAGGTCTCTCACTTGTATCTTGGTTCTCTAAGAAACAACAATCCGTAGCTTTGTCTACCACCGAAGCGGAATATGTAGCCGCCGCAAGAGCATGTGCTCAAGTCCTTTGGATGAAACACACACTTACCGATTTTGAGGTACACCTAACCAAAATTCCCATTATGTGTGATAACTCAAGTGCCATAAACTTAAGCAAAAATCCCGTGCTACATTCTCGTACCAAACATATTGAATTGAGACATCACTTTTTACGAGATAATGTTCAAAAAGGCCAAATCGTGCTTGAAAAGGTTGATTCGGAAGATAATTTGGCCGATATTTTCACTAAAGCCCTAAACAAAACTGCGTTCTTTAAATTAAGGCTAGGTTTAGGCATGCTTGAGTATAATCCTTGAGAAAATGCTAACTCTCAAATGTTTCATATTTTGAGGGGGAGCATCTATCAAGGGGGAGCATAGCGTCTTTCCTAACCCTTTTTGCTTTGACAAAAGGGGGAGAGAAACCGAGTATGCTCTCCTGTTTAGCGTTGTGTTTGTCATCATCAAAAAGGGGGAGATTGTTGGTGCAAGTGTACCCAGCTTTTAATATTGTGATATATTTTTGGTACACATAAAATCACATCTCCATATTTATTTTGATGATTACAAAACACACCGCATTCTTTGTTATCTAATATTTTATCTGAGTGTGCAGCTTTTTAAATGATCTCGATAAATTTATATGAAGAATCCAAGACTGAAGATTTACGTCATTTTATTTTTTTAAATGATAAACACCCTAAAATAATATACCACTTGGATATTTCAAAAACCTAACCCAATATTTTTTTTAAATAATTAAAAAAATCAAATTATATATATATATATATATATATATATATATATATATATATACATATCGTTTCATACTACATATATATATATATATATATAATATTCCTCTTATGGGACCCACCAAACTTTGTTTTATAATAAAAGATGGAAAGCTCTTTGTTGTGGGACCCACCAACCTTTTGTTTAATATGATTTAGGATTTCATCATTTCCTACATACTATTCCTATTCCTATTTATCTGTGTTTTATGGAAGAGAAGAAAGGTGGCAAATCTCATGGATTGTGTTTGTTGTTGACTTTAGTTGCATGCTGCATATGGCATTAAATGTCACAGCTGTTTTCTGTTGTCAACTGAAGATCAGTAGAAGAAATCCCATGTGATAGCAAGATTTTGTGCCAGACAATATTTGCAAGATTTGGTTCTTGCTTGGTTTATGAACAGTGCTCGACGAGGCTATAAATAGAGGGTTCTGCTGAAGGTTTCAATTACCAATTTACCAATTAATACCCCAGCATTTGATCAATACTCTGCTACTTCTTCTCTCACTTAATCACTTATTAAAATTTATAAAACATTTTTTGAGTAAGAAAACTTGAGTTCATAGCAGATTAAAATCTCTCGATTAGTTGAATCAGCAACACAACTCAAGTGATCAAACTCTCTAAAAATATCCAAGTGATAAACATTATACAAGAGTGATTATCATATTAAAATTATACACCTCTTGTAAGTGTTTGAATAGAGTGAGTGATCCATAGAAATCTCATCAACTGAAGTAGAGATATCCGTGATTATTTTTGTACTAAGGTTTGTGTTCTACCGTAAAGAACACGTTCTTATTGGATCTCCGAGAAGTGTTTTCTCGAGGTGGACTAGCCAACCACGTGATTGGTGAACCACTTTAAATATCGGTGTCAAGTATTCTCTTTCCCTTATCTCTTTTCATTTCCGCTGTGCATTTAATTATATCTGTTTATATAATTGTTGTATATTTATTCATTTATACTCTGCTGTATTTTTACTGTATTTTATACCGTATTTGTTTATAAAAAGAATTTTTGAAAGTAAAAGATTTAAATACAACCTTACCCCCCCCCCCCCCCCCTTAGGTTGTCCAACAGTGTTATATTTATGAGAATTACTTTCCACGTTATATGAGTTGTGGATTATGTTTCATCCATATTTTGGGATGTTTTGGGATAATGGCAAATATTTATGAGTTTAATCGTTTGAGTATCAAATGCTATTTCACCTTTTCGTTGACTTTGTGAATGAGTCTATTTTTGGGAAATCATGTTATAATAAAGTTTTCAGCATGGGAATTGTGTGAGTTGGAAAATGGGTGATTTGCATTTAAAGTAACTCTTTTGAAATCATGACTAAAAACTACACTCCTCTCGAATTATGAATTTATATAGTAATGATAAAATGCTTGAACTCACTAGGCGTTAGCCTAACCTTTTTTATTTGTCGGCATGTGCAACAGGCTCAGGTTGGGAGTAGCTTTAGCTACACTGTGAAGTGGCGAGTGCTAGTAGAGTGCACGAGAGATGATTTTGATTAAGTGATTCTTCCGCATTTAATTGGGACTAGCAACCTGCGTGGTATTTAGTAACGCCCGTCTTAAGTTTTAGTTGTAGAATTAAAATGTTTAAAATTCCGAGGTATTTCAGGAATGGTTTGTTGAGATGATTTTATCTACTTTTGATTATTTTATTGAAATTAAAGTTAGTTGCTCGTTCCAAATTTGAGGGTGTTACAAGTTGGTATCAGAGCATAAGTTTGAGCGATTTAGGTGTTGATTTTGTATACCTAGACTCAAACTAGCGTTTGTTTAAGTAAATGAGAGTGAAATGAACCCTTAGGCACTTTAAGATAGGATGTTTTGAGGTCAATAGATGCTGTTAGAAACGAGAATCATGTCGAGAGTAGCAAGGATAATCATGTACGATTCATTCATAGCGACACCTGGCCAGTGTCATGGTGAACCTATTAGTACATGTGCATACTTGAATTGCTTTCATGTGATAATCGTTGGGGTAGTAAAGGAGATTCTATGCTAGTAGTCATTGGAATAGATGGACGATTCTAGTATTAGTCACTTGGAGTGACGATAAGCATGATATTTGCTTTAAGTAGACCGTTTCGGGTTGAGTTTGATGGTTGGAGTAGAACCATAGGCTTATTGAGCCGACTTTGATTTGAGGAGAAACCGAAAAGTTGATTGATGTATTTCCCAACTTTCCTTAAGAGGTTTGAATGTCCGGGTGACGATAGTGGACCGGAGGATTATGGAGGAGTATGAGTTGAGACGTTGAATGTCGACTAAGTCATGCACAAAGTTTATTTTGAAAATAAATTGCATCAACTATTTCTTGTGTTTCCAATCCTTATATGGATTGTGTTATGAATTTTGAGAAATGTTTAGCACACACACAAGATTTCAAATCATGGTTTTGAACGTGCATGAAACCATTTTATTGCGGGAGTTGCAAACTCCGCCGGGATTTGTTTTGCTTTATTTCATTGTTGTTCAACATTTGTTTTGGATATAATGACAATCATATTTTTATGATGTTTAAGATGGTGGCCAATAACTACGACTTGTGACTTTAACATTGGATCTCCTTCACATATGTTAGAGTTTAGACGGGAAGTTATTTTCCATTATGTCTATGTACAGTTATTTTGGAAAATTTGTTTAATGTGAGTTGTTAAACAATATTGTTTATATGGTATTACCATGGAAAGGGATTTTTGGGATCTTGGCGTCTCATTCATGATTTTGCTTATAGCAACTTAGCCTTGGAAGCACAATGTTTGGTGCTGTTATGTTGACTTGGAGTCATCGAGTTCGTTGAATTTCATGGAGCTTTGTTTTACGACGTGTTGAGTCGTGTGAGTATAATTTTACAATGTGCATACTCTATTTGCCTATGTGAAAAGTTTACGAGTTATGTTGGCCATTTGGTCCCACTTGAGTTTGTTGAGAAAAGTTAATTTTATGCCATAAGGCGACTAAGAAAAGATGAGTTTGGAACTCTAGTGTCGCGTAACTTTTCTTTCAAGAGTTTGGGTTGTTAAGTATTTTCGTTGCAAATAGTTCAGTGTATGGATTGATTTATACATGGCCTAAGTGATGCATGAAAGAACATTTTAGTGACATTTCATAATAATTTGCTTGGTGCGCTTTCGGTCAGTTAAAGATTTTATTACCACTTCATGTAAAGGCGTTATATCGACTTAGGGGTGTGCATAGCTTGGTAACCATTGTTTCTCGATACTTTGATAATCGAGTCGTGCACGAAAATGTTTTATTAATTCCTTGTTTAAATGAAAGGTCATTTGGTCAAAGTATGTTTTAGTGGTGTGGGGATCACGGATAGCTTACGATACGTGATGTTTGAAAAACACGAATGTATGAGTCAATGACATTGGTCAATTTTGAATTGTCGAATATTTTGGAAAATTGAAAGCCTTTTGATTTTGGGGGAAATGTGTATTTTGAGTATTTTCTTTTAACAAATACATTTTAAGCATTGACATGCTGACGTTTTATGTTACTAGTACGAAACTTTTGATGAAAATACTCCGTGTTGAGAATTTTGGAAAAATGAATTGCTTAAACTTGGGGAAAATGGGAAACCCTACGTTTTGAACATTGATGCGCACCGTTGGTGCAATTTGGGATTTGAAAATAGGTTTGAACCCTTTTTGGTGTCAACCATTTACTAGCATTTGTTTCCTCCTAGTTTTTGGAGAATACATTGTTGTGTGCAATCTGGTCAGAAACATTTCGCTCGGGTGTCGTTATGTGACCATTTGAGGAAATTTTGGAAATCAATTTAAAGAATTTCATCTCTTGAAATTTTGGTATGAGTTATTTGGTGCATGTGTGTCATTACAAGAAATTTCTAAGAAGTGTTACCAGCTTGCATGCCTACCCCAATGTGAGGTTTTATGAAGTTTTAGCCGATACTTTCAAAGTGATGAAAACATATTGGTTTTGTCTTAAATATGGAACATGGAACTTGCACAAGTCATTTTGTGTGTTGACTAAGGTGTATTTGTAAACCGTTTCATCGTTTTGTATAATAAACTGACGCGCGCAAAATTTTGTTGGTAAACCTTGTTCCATGCCATTTTATGGTAAAAAGGGAAGCTTTGGAGTCAAATGCCGTTTGGACTTCTTTTGAAATACGTGCACACCTTTTGTTGCACCCTGTTTAAAGTCGGGCAATTATTTTACGTGTATGTCATGAGTCAATCCATACTAGAACCGTGGTGGGTCATTTTAAAGAAATTGTTTATTACGCTTTTGCGTTTTGTGGATGAACTGAACTGCAAGGAAATAATTTTCAACGTGATTTTCATATGTGGGACGAGCGTGTCCATTTTTTCGTAACTACCTAACTGATAGTAGTTTTCTATGCGTACGGTTTAATTGATATGAAAATCATTGTGTTGAAAATTTTGTGAAAGATTTTGTTGATTGGCATATTTATGGAATAACACACTTGAAAACCTTGAACTCGTTAGGACCTTGGAAAGGGTAAGTAACCCAGTTAAGGGTAAGTGCGTGTAGCACTGCGGCGGTGGAAGGTTGGGTATTCCACGTGGGATAGTACTGTAGGCCGAATGGTATCGGTTGAGGGGATGACGCCCTTTGTACTTAAGAGAATAAATTCGCAGTAACCTATACTGATGTAGGTGGTATATTTAGGTGTCGACTTTTGGGCTTGAGGCCAAGCACCTTTAGTGTAATCAGGGGATTGTAGCCGATTTTAAAAGAATGATGGTAATGGTTGTAGTAATCTTAAGATGTTCAATTGTGATAAGCGAATTTGGTGGGATAACTTTCCTTGTGTGGGAAGAGAAACTGTCGGTTGGATGATTTATAATTGGACGTATCCTTGGGATTGGGTAATTGATGGGTCAGCGATGACCGTTGGTGGTGGCATTAATAGAATCCGTTAGGATTAAATGCTAGTTTAGTAGCGGGATTATTTGGGGAGTTCGAAGTTGACATTGAGGGAGTATGGAACATTTAAGGTTGGGAGACAACCGAAGCCTTGTGGTTATAAGCTGTTTGGATAAGTAAGGCGTTGCTCGGATGTAAGTGCGATGAGCCTAAGGGGACATTAGGTGTGAACACCGACGCAAAGACGTTCGTGGCAGTTCGGTCAAGAAGGACAATTTGAATCTCAGTTGGAAACTGAGGGGATATGAATAGGTTTGAACTTGGTAACTGTTGGAAGTGCGAGAACTAGATTTCGAGGACGAAATCTACTTTAAGGTTGGGAGGATTGTAACACCCCGAATCTTTTAATATTTGTCAAGAGGTTGATGTGAGATTTTCATGCATGCAAGCCCGATCTATTAGCCAACTTATCTCACGAGCTCGAAAAATCGGTTTCGGGATGGAAGAGAGTCGTTGGACAGCAGTTGGGTTGTGGTTAGCGACTGTGACCAGCGACTATGCCCCGGGCATAGTCGCATGTGTCATTGTCGCGATGGGGGTCGAGCTGAGCAAATCAAACAGAATGTGGTACGTGGGTCGTGACTATGCCCCGCGACAATGCCTAGGGCATAGTCGCGAGGGCAATGTCGCGGTCGGGGTGCTGAAATCCGATTAAAACCCTTTCAACCCCAAATCAATTCTCACTTCTTCCATTTCACCCATTTCTCTCCCAAACCGAAACCCTAAGCCTCCAAAGCCGATTTTAAGCTTCTGAACCCCAAGATTTGATGTTTCAAGTGAGTTTCTTCACCTTTCATGGCTATGAGGAGCTAAAGCAAGAACCCTCTCCACTTCGTCTTTTTCACCACGTTTTCTAGGGTTTTAACCAACCTTCTCCTAAACCTTTCCTTTCCTTAGATGAAATGATGAATGAAGCTCACTTTGGTAACACTAGAAGTGTTTGGTTGGTGGATTCACTTGATGGTTGAGGTAATCTTCTTTTCTCTTCATTTTGGAAGTTAGGGTTTTGATGTATTAGTTATTTTGAGTGTAATATGTTGGGGAAATGATTCTAAGTGTTTAGGGAATGATTCTACATGGTTAAATGTGGTTATTGATGGTTGGAAAATTATGGATTTAGGTTTTTGAAGGTTTTGGTTTGAGGATTCATGTGCATCAAATGAGCATACGTTTGGGGAAAAATCTAGATTTAGCTAAATCTAGCAAAGGTGAGTTCAAGTTACTTTGCGAAAACTTTGTACATGCCAAAATGTTATTTTCCAAGTATTTATGTGTTTACTTGAAAATTATCTAATGTTGGGTTATTTGGTGGGTTTTAACCCTTGAAATGTTTAACTTGGTAAATGTGGAGAAATGCCCATATTTGGGATTTTTGAGGAAACTGGATAGTAAATCATAAACGAAAAGGTTTTGATGATTTAATTCAGAAATGGAGATCATTTGGTGAAAATGCACTTCTAGTGCTTATTTGGAAATATGCATAGTTTATGATATGATACGTTTTGAAAATACGAACGTGTGAGATTTTGAGCTTTGAATAAATGAGATATGTATGAAGGCATTTAAATGTTTTGTCCTATAGATGGAGATTTGTATAAATGCCCTTTTTACGCATGTTTTGGAAATATGCATAAGTTATGATTATGGGACGGTTTGAAAGTGTAAACGATATGAGTTCCTTTGGAAAATGGGATGTCCCACCCAATGTTAGTGTTTTGGGTTATTCATGAATTTAAAACGGGTATTCTCTTAAACGTGTATTGTTTACGTTTAATTCATTTTATGACTTTCACTAATGGTCATTTGATTTATGGAGCCCATGGCTCGGTTTTGACTCCATTGGGTCTTGGGGACATTTGTCCGATTTTGATAGCTCGATGTTGGGCGTTTGATTATGTTTTGCATTTAATGCATTCTATTTGATAATTACATATTTTGAATGCGCTAGTTCATTCGTTTAAGGTCATGTAATGTTATATTTGCAATGCAACGGATCCATAAGCATTATAGTCTTTATGCCGATGTTGGGACGCTAGTTTTCCACATCGAGGCATGGTTAGGCATCGACGGTATGGTGTAAGACCTACGTGCTAATACGTTTTTATGTCCAATGATGGAACGCTAGTTTTCCACATTGAGGCACGGTTCAGGCATCGACGATATGGTGTAAGTCCTGCGTGCTAGTACGTTGTATCACTGTTTAGGCATCGACGGTATGGTGTAAGTCCTACGTACTAATACATGAAATCTAGATAACATTGATAAGTGACCTAACTTTGCGTGCCCGTCACTTTCGATGGAACCGGGTCTCCCCCGTCGCCGAAAGGTGTTGTTTTGGGTATTTATGTTTATCCATGTTTTTGGTGACGTGTTATATTTATGAGAATTACTTTCCACATTATATGAGTTGTGGATTATGTTTCATCCATATTTTGGGATGTTTTGGGATAATGGCAAATATTTATGAGTTTAATCGTTTGAGTATCAAATGCTATTTCACCTTTTCGTTGACTTTGTGAATGAGTCTATTTTTGGGAAATCATGTTATAATAAAGATTTCAGCATGAGAATTGTGTGAGTTGGAAAATGGGTGATTTGCATTTAAAGTAACTCTTTTGAAATCATGACTAAAAACTACACTCCTCTCGAATTATGAATTTATATAGTCATGATAAAATGCTTGAACTCACTAGGCGTTAGCCTAACCCTTTTTATTTGTCAGCATGTGCAACAGACTCAGGTTGGGAGTAGCTTTAGCTACACTGTGAAGTGGCGAGTGCTAGTAGAGTGCACGAGAGATGATTTTGATTAAGTGATTCTTCCGCATTTAATTGGGACCAGCAACTTGCGTGGTATTTAGTAACGCCCGTCTTAAGTTTTAGTTGTAGAATTAAAATGTTTAAAATTCCGAGGTATTTCAGGAATGGTTTGTAGAGATGATTTTATCTACTTTTGATTATTTTATTGAAATTAAAGTTAGTTGCTCGTTCCAAATTTGAGGGTGTTACATGGAGAGAAAAGATTACCTGATTGTTGAGGATGTTGAACGCTTTCCTTTTCTCCCAATTAAATTGGAAGACTCTTTCTTCTTTCTTGCTATCTCTTTCTTTCTTCCTTCTTGCCTTTTCTCTCTTTCTTCCTTCTTGTTCTTTCTTATCTCAGCCGCACTCCACCCAAAATGATTGCCAAACTAGGGTTTTGTGCCAATCATTGGGTTTTTATACCTTAACCCTTATTACAATTTAGCCCCTCAACTTTCAGTTTTATTACATTATACCACAAGACATTAAAACTTTCCAAATTTAGTCTTGGTTATTACAACACTCCCCCCTCAAAAGAATTCCGTCCCCTGAATTCCATTTACAAAAAGGTGAGGGTATCTGGTCTGCATATCTGATTCTACTTCCCATGTTGCTTCTCGTCCCTTATGATACCTCTATTGAACCTTCACTAAACGAACTTCTTTGTTCCTCGTCTTCCGTACTTTACTGTCTACGATTTCCAATGGTTCCTCTTCGTACATCAATTTCTCGTCAATGCTGATATCTTCTAACGAAATAGCCACATCGGTCTCAGCCAAACACTTCTTCAGGTTTGACACATGAAATGTCGGATGAATCCTCCTTAACTCTTCTGGCAAGTCTAGCTTGTAAGCTACCGCGCCAACTCGCTCAAAGATAACAAAAGGCCCTACATATCTCGGCCTTAACTTCCCTTTCTTTCCGAAACGCACTATCCCTTTCCAAGGTGAGACCTTTAACATAACTTTGTCGCCTACTTGAAATTCAATAGGCTTCCTTCTTCTATTCGCATACTTCCTCTGACGATCTTGCGCAATCCTCAACCTTTCACGGATTACTTCAATCTTATCGGCCGTCATTTGTACCATCTCCGGACCTGCCAACTGTCTTTCTCCTACCTCGTTCCAACACAACGGCGTATGGCACTTCCGTCCGTACAATGCTTTGAATGGTGCTGCTTGGATACTCGCATGATAACTGTTATTGTACGAGAATTCTATCAAAGGTAAGTGTACCTCCCACGAGCCCTTGAAATCGATAACGCACGCCTGAAGCATATATTCTAACGTCTGAATAGTTCTCTCACTCTGACCATCCGTTTGAGGATGATAGGTCGTGCTTAGCTTCAGTTGCGTACCTAACTCTCGTTGTAGACTCCTCCAAAATGTTGACGTGAACCGGCTATCACGGTCAGACACGATGGATCGCGGCACCCCGTGCCTAGACACTATCTCATTAACGTACAATCGGGCTAATTTCTCCAACGAATCCGACTCCTTAATAGGTAAGAAGTGCGCGGACTTGGTGAGAATATCCACAATCACCCAAATCGTATCATTACCCTTCGGAGTCCTCGGTAACTTCGTGAAGAAATCCATGGTGATGTTGTCCCATTTCCACACTGGTATCACCGTAGACTGAAGTTCTCCATACGGTCGTTGATGTTCTGCCTTAACCTTCAAACACGTCACACATCGCTCCACAAGGTGTGCGATATCTTTCTTCATTCCCGGCCACCAATAGAACTGCCTTAAGTCTCGATACATCTTATTCGGTCCCGGGTGCATGGAATACCGCGACTTATGCGCTTCTTCCAGGATGCTTACTCTCAAGTTGCCCAACTTGGGAACCCACACCCGGTCTTTCATACACTTCAACCCACCACTGTTGACTCCGAACAATGATGTAACTCCGACAACTCTTTCGCTCATTAAGTTCTCTTCTAATAACGCTTCCTCCTGAAACTTCTTAATCTCTTCAAGGAGGTTCGGGGTCGCCTCGACTCTGAAGGCCACCACTTTGGTCTGTTCCCCTCGTTCTTTCCGACTCAACGCGTCGGCCACCACATTAGCCTTACCTGGGTGGTACAGAATCTCGCAGTCATAGTCATTCAACAGCTCCATCCATCTCCTCTGTCTCATATTTAGTTCCTTCTGATCAAACAAATGCTTCAGACTTTTGTGATCGGTGTAAATCTGACACTTTACTCCATATAAGTAATGTCGCCAAATTTTTAGAGCGAACACCACCGCCGCTAACTCCATGTCATGAGTAGGGTAGTTCTTCTCGTGATCTTTCAACTGTCGAGAAGCGTAGGCAATCACCTTCCCATTCTGCATCAACACACACCCCAGCCCAAGCTTGGAGGCGTCACTGTATATAACGAATCCCTCCGATCCATCTGGTAACGACAAAATCGAAGCACTACTTAAACTTTCTTTCAACTTCTCGAACGCATATTCTTGCGCTTCAGTCCAACTGAACTTGACGTTCTTCCTTGTTAAAGAGGTCAGTGGTGAAGCTATTCGAGAGAAGTCTTGAATAACCTTCCGGTAATAATCTGCTAATCCGAGAAAGCTCCTCACTTTCGATGGGGTTCTTGGCGCCTCCCAATCTTTAATGGCTTCAATCTTAGCGGGATCCACTTTGATGTCGTCCGCCGACACTACGTGGCCCAAAAACTGTACTTCCCGTAACCAAAACTCGCACTTCGAAAACTTCGCGTATAACTTCTCACGCTTTAGCAATTCTAGCGCTGCTCGAAGATGTCTCTCGTGATCCTTTTGGGTACGAGAATAAATTAGGATATCGTCAATGAAGACTATCACACATTTATCCAACAACGAGCTGCACACTCTGTTCATCAGATCCATGAACACTGCCGGCGCATTAGTCAACCCGAAGGGCATGACTAAGAATTCATAATGCCCATATCTCGTACGGAAAGTCGTCTTCGGCACATCCTCTTCTCTTACTTTCAGTTGGTGATAACCCGATCTCAAGTCTATCTTCGAGAAATAACTCGCACCTTGCAACTGGTCGAAGAGGTCATCGATCCTCGGAAGCGGGTACTTGTTCTTCACAGTTACTTTATTGAGCTTACGGTAATCTATGCACATTCGCATAGATCCGTCCTCCTTCTTAACAAAAAGTACCGACGCTCCCCAGGGCGATGAGCTCGGACGAATAAAACCTTTGTCGAGTAGTTCTTGCAACTGAGTCATCATCTCTTTCATCTCCGTCGGTGCCAACCGATAGGGCGCACGCGCGATCGGTGCCGCCCCAGGCATCAGTTCTATTCTGAACTCTACTTGACGATCTGGAGGCAGGCTCGTCAAATCATCCGGAAACACCTCCGGATACTCACTCACTACAGGCACATTCTCGACACTCTTCTTCTCCTTCTTAGCATCTAGCACATAAGCTAAATACCCCAAACATCCCTTCCCCAAACATCGCCTAGCCTTCATCATCGATATCAAACACGACTTCCTATTCCGCTGATCTCCGTAAATTACCACTTCGTTCTTATCGGGCAAGGCGACACATATCAACTTCTTATTACATACTATACTAGCATCATTCTCCGCTAACCAGTCCATTCCTAGGACTACATCAAACTCCCCCATCCTCATCGGATGCAACCTCAAAGGAAACAAGTGACCATCCACGTCTATGCTACATCCCTCATAGACCTCTTTCACCCAGACCCGACTATCATCCGCTACTTCTACCTCAAACCCAAACTTCAACCTCTTGGGTTTCACTTGCAATTTTTGAATAAAATTGGGCGACACAAACGAACGATTGGCCCCCGAATCAAACAATACTTTAGCAAAAGTCGAGTCTATAGGAAAGGTACCTGTTACCACATCAGGCGTGTTCACCGCCTCTTCAGCCGTCATGTGGAAAGCCCTTGCTCTGGCGCGAGCCGACTCCACCTTTCTCTCATTACCCCTTCATCCGCTACTGCCACCTTCACCCCCAGCATAACCTTTCTTCAATTGCGGGCAATCCCACTTGACATGACCCGATGAGCCGCACTGATAACAAGACCTCGGACTGCGACAGTCTCAAGCTAGATGCCCCACTTTCCCACACTTGTAACACCCCTCCTTTTCAGCCCAACATTCTCCCATGTGCATTCTGTTGCACTTTACACACGGTTTCTCCCCTGACCTAGGCCCTACCCGCAGATCGGGTCTGGTTGCATTCGGCCTCTTACCGTCTCGACTCGGCCCATCCCATTTACGCTTGTCTCCGACTCTTTCGGTCATCTGCCTGGTCTTATCCTTCTCAGTAAGTTCTGCAGTATCTACCGCATCCTGAAAAATAGACGGATCTTTCACCTGCACCAACTCCCTTATGCTGCTCTTTAGCCCGTAAATGTACCTCTCTATCCGCCTTTCCTCCGTAGGCACGTACAACTCAGCAAACCGGGCCTTCTCGATAAACTTAGACGTGTATTCTTGAACTGACATTGATCCTTGCTCTAACCCCAGAAACTCCTCCTCCAACTTCTTAACTGCTGCCAAAGGACACAACTGTGCTCGGAACCTCTTAACAAATGATTCCCACGATGTGCTCTTTGCTACCTCCGATCCCCTACCTCTGGTCTCAACATCCCACCAGTAAATGGCCTCAGACTTCATCATTGACATTACAAAAAGTACCTTATCTTCCTCGGCGCACTTGCTAGTATCAAACGCTAACTCCATTTCACGAACCCATTTCAAAGCTAGAACATGATTGCGCTCTCCGTTGAACGTTGGAGGTTTGCATGAAGCGAAGGTCTTAAACGAGCACCCTTTCACTGCCTTTGGTTCATTAACAACAACCGGAGTCGTCACCGAGTTGTTTCCTATCTCAGTCCGTGGTGGACTGCCTTCCTCGGTTTTCTTCTCAGTACCACTCTTGGTTCCTCTTTCAGACGTAGTCTTATGCTGGTTGTCAAACACTGCTTGCAAAGTCTTTTGCAATTTATCCATCTCTGCTGTGAACTTATCCTCAGTCACAAAAGTCGGTGCGGTTTCAGGTTTACGCCCTTTCTTAGCTTTCGCTTTCTTTGCAGGTGCTGAACTCTCCTGTTCGGATATATCTTGCACCTCTGGTTCTTCTACGCTCTTAGCCTTACGCCTAACCGGCGCTTTCTTATTCTTACCTTTTCCTTTAGTGGTTGCCGCCCCCACCTCAGTAACGGCCTTTCTCGGTACTGTTCCCTTGCCTCTCCCAAGGCCTCTACCTCTCCCACGAGTGGCTGCCGCTCTTGAAGAATTTACTGGTCCATCCTCCGCCAACTCCTCAACTCGTACTGCTTCCTCATGTGGCGTAGTACTCTCATTCGGCATCTCCTCCACGATGGGCATTGACCTACTTCTCAAGACTCTTGCAGACATTCTTGATTACTGATACACAACAATCAAACTAATTTAATACTACTGCAACGGAATAATAAGGCAATTTAAGCACATACATGTATCTGTAAGTTCACAATTACACTGGCCAGGTGTAACCCCAAACTTACCTTACATGACCGTCCTCGGTACCCTATTAATCCTAAATCTACTTTAGTGCTCTCCTAACGCATTTCCTGATTCTCAGCTGTGACTCCTACTCCCCAAAGTTTAAGTCTAGGCCCATCCGGTCACCTAAATCCCTTAAACTATGGCTCTGATACCAATTGTAACAACCCAAACAAAATAAAGCATGCAATTCATATAAAATAAAATATCCCAAAAACGGGTCCCAAAATTTCTTACATAATATCAAAATCTGGTTGGCGGAAACAACTTACACAACTAAGAATAAAACTAAAACTGTAAAATAGTGTCACTATCGCTACCGCGCTTTCATACTAACCGCCCTGCTCACTTGCCAGAGCCTTTCGCTACCTGTTTTCCTGAAAAGGTTTTTAATTTGAAAATGCGAGGGTTAGACCATGAGGTCTAGTGAGTCCCTCCTGACAGTTCTCAAAACCATTAAAACAGTTTATAACTTTCAATATAAAACATTCACATATCCGTTCATATAAAAATCCTTCACGGACAAAGTCCGCACCCATAAATTGGCACCCTGAAGTCACTCAAGAGTGACAACGAGTCAGTCTCATGCTGCTTTACAGGGTCACTCTTCCCATGGCATAAACGGGTCACTCCTCCCGGTACGAGCTGGTGGGCCACACCCCCCGACTTAGCCAATTTACATCTCACACAATGTATGCATACATCTCATATAAAACTTTATATAACTTTCATGCAGTTAAAAGCATAGGAATAAACATGGCATTTCTCATCATGAACTTACTTTAGAAAAACACGTTAAAAGTCACGTATTTTAGTTAGAAAACTCACCTGATGCTTATAAGATCTTTTCTTACTTTACTTCTGGCTTACAACCGAACTACCTGAGAAATAGATGAGATATAAACTACTCAGATGCCTAAACCAACAGTCCAGACACCATCCGGATTCGACTTACCGGACACCTGCTACTTTCCGGACAACCATACTTACTGGACAACTACACTTACCGGACAACCATACTTACCGGACAATTACACTTACCGGACAACTTTCTCATCCGGATAACCTTCTTATCCGGACAGTTTCCCCATCCGGAAACCTTCAATTGGGGCATCGTGTCCGGACACCCACAGGGCTTTTCGGACGCCGACTCAGAACCCTATTTGGGACCGAAAATCACAGCTAAACTCATATTCCAAGGAATCTTAGATTAGCAACAATATTCTGATTACTAAGCTCTATTAGTACTGAAATCTTAGTTGCCAAAAACGCATTTGAGACATCTAATTTCATCCATAAAGCCTCAAACTCAACTTTTAAACAAAAACCCCAAAATATCTAGCTCAGCAGCATCTTCACATATTAGAGATGGAGAGAAGAGATTATCTGATTGTTGAGGATGTTGAACGCTTTCCTTTTCTCCCAATTAAATTGGAAGACTCTTTCTTCTTTCTTGCTATCTCTCTCTTTCTTCCTTCTTGCCCTTTCTCTCTTTCTTCCTTCTTGTTCCTTCTCCCTTTCTTTCTTATCTCAGCCGCACTCCACCCGAAATGATTGCCAAACTAGGGTTTTGTGCCAATAATTGGGTTTTTATACCTTAACCCTTATTACAATTTAGCCCTCAACTTTCAGTTTTATTAGATTATACCACAAGACATTAAAACTTTCCAAATTTAGTCTTGGTTATTACATAAAATATAGGTATTTGTCAAGGTCGGATTTCATGAGCCCACAAATTACAAATAGTTATGGCGAAGCGTAACGTTTTTACAATTCTCAATGGCTTCGTTGTGTGCTAGATGGCCATCACTTCAAAATTATTTGGCTCGGTCTCTAGGTAGTTCTCATGGTATATCTTAAGTATAAAATTTGAATCAAGGGTGTAAAAGTGTAAATAAGAAACCAAATATGGAGTTTCCTGCAAGTTTGTGAAACCAAAGGGATGATTATTGCAATTATCCATAAACGAACAACAAGTAGTGATTCAAACGCCGATCCATCGGCTTTCAGTCCCAAATAGATTTTCTAGGGCTCCAAATTGGGATCATACGACTTCAATTCAACAGTGTAATTGGCTGAATATATTCAATAAATGGCAAATAGCAACAAGAGAGATGAACCATTAACAGCTCCACCGGTCGATCGATGGTTTGGCCTATCCCTAGGTTCCTCTTTTCAAGACAATCCTTCTTCCAAATTCTGCACTCTTCGCTGTAAGTTTGCGTATGCGTATATGTCTTTTTTCTTATGCAGATTCGTCGATATGTGCAGTAAAGTACGTTTCTAAGATCATAACTTGAATAGCGATGTATCTTTTGTGAAATTTGATTGAAAAAACGCTTTAGAATTACTTCATGAAAAAATCCCTAAAATTGCTATTGAGATTCAATTAACATTCTATGAATTTAGGATATAAATTGTGTGTAAACTGTAAAGTGTGAAGTCATTTGGTTAATTTATTTTAGATGAATGCTGAATCTCATTTAGCTCTGTTAATTTGGGACTAATTGGTTGATACCAAAATAAAATCATTTATTTATTTGAAATTGAAAAACAGATCGTTTGATGAAGGTTAATTGAGTATTATAGTTGGATATTTCAGATGAATTTAAGCCTGCATCTATCGATAAGAATCAACCTGGGAAATTGCATAAGAGCAAGGATAATAAGGTGGCAGTCGAATTTCAGAACAACCAACCAGGGAAACCCAAAGTGAGTTTTGAAGGAAGTAGTGAGGATTACAAAGACAATGATGCAGTTTTGTTCTTTGATGGATCGAGTTTTAGGTTGGAGCGGCTGCATAGATCGGTGAAGCGTTTGAGGCATGTTCGGCAACCTGGTGAGTCTGCTGCAGCCGCTTTAACGGGGGCGGCACCCGAGGCTAGTTCGCCACCACCTGTGAAAGGATCTAAACTTCAGTCTTCGAATAAAAGCTGTCTTCCTCCATCAGTAAGTTATTTTTCCAAAGTTGAAACTTCTTGCGGTTAATAATTAGAAATATTACCAAAAACAGGCTTTGCTAACTCTTATCTTGTTTATCAAAATTTAGCATATTTGTTTAGCTTTATTGCTATAGTTTACTCTTATCTACCTTTTCATTTCTATATCATATATGTTCATCTCCTTTCACACACTTTTCACTAGCCGGGGGTCGTCAACAAAACAACCGTTCTACCCACTACAACAAAATCGGGTTTATAGGACGCCACAAATGTCTAAGGGTCCGTTTGGTTTGGTTTGGTTTGCAGGAATGAAATGGATTAGGTTGGATTTGGATTTGAAATCCATTCCAATCCCGTGTTTGGTTTGAAGGATTGACTGGATTTGAAATCCTAGGATTTCTCAAACATGGGATTTTGAAATCCCACAGGGATGGTCAGGATTTCAAGGGATTTCGTAGGATTTGTATATAATAATGTTTAGATATATGTTAAAAATATTTGTTTTCTAATAATCAATTAAATAAAAGGTAATTTAATTATTTTTATGATTTTTTTATAAATAATGGAATTCATATCCATTCCAAATCCTACGAACCAAACACACAAAAGGATTTCAAATCCCTACATGAAATCCAATCCAATTCATTCCATTCCTGCAAACCAAACGGACCATAAGTGTTCTAATAGACCACTATATAGGACTTGAGTTTATAGGACCAAATAAATATGTGTCATGTAAAAGCGTTGTAATAGGTTTATAGGACGCTTTTGGACGTTTTAAATAGTTTTGTAGGACACTTTTGAAACAAAGCGTCATGTTAAAAAATTTATACGACATTATTTGAAAAAGTGTTCTATAAACACAAAGGTCCTATAAAAAGATGTGTTTATAAGACACTTCTCAAAGGTGTCCTATTAAAAAGCTAATGGGACACTTTATTTTAAAAGTGTTCTAAAAACCTATCTAAGATGCCTAAAAGATTTTTATAAACCTATTGCAACGCTCTTTTACATAGGACGAATAACAGTTTAGTCCAATAAACTTAAGTCCTATAAAGTAGCCTATTAGGACACTTATAGAATTGTGGCCTCCTATAAACCCTATTTTGTTGTAGTGACTTTAGGGTAGAGGTCAGGTCTATGTACATCTTACCCCCTAGACCCCACCTTCGGGTGGGAGATACTGTGTTTGTTTGGTTTGGTTTTTATGGTGCAACTCCGTGAACCACTTTTTTTTACACTTTTTACAGGTCGAAGTTGAACGGATTGAAATCGGCAACTTCAAAGGATACGGTATGTTCCATGCTAATGCAATATCTATAAAAAATACTAATAAGACTCTTTTATACCAGAAGTGTCCTAAAAAGGTGTTATAAAAATGCTAATGCAATTGTTTTCCTTTGCCTAGATGGGAAAGCCAGAGAAGAGAAGGTTGTCGATAATCCAGTTATCCCGCCTTCAAATTCATTCTATGCATCACCAGATGCCAAAAACGACGATGATCTAGACGAACAGCTCGATATACTCAACGATGATGATGATGATGAAATCGACATTGGGCGAGCCGATAATATGGAGGAGTCAGCACCAGAAAGACAACAACCATTCACTGGCATCGATATCAATATCCCACACCAAAATGAAACGGATGACGAGATTGCAGAGGTTGATGTGAGTGATGACGAAGGGAATAAGGGTCCGAATGCTGCAGAAGCCCTCCGAGCACAGGTCAATGCTCAAGAAAGAAAAGAAGGGTCTTCCAGCTCCAGTGATAGTAGCGGAAGCAGCAGCGGCAGTGGTAGCGGAAGTGGGAGCAGCAGCAGCAGCAGCAGCAGCGCTGATAGCAGCGATGCTGACTCAGTCAGCTCTATCTAAGTAAGTTTAAAGTATTCAGTTTATGTAACCTTACCAATAATACTAGCAACATAGTGAGCCCAAACAATTTAAAGTAATCTTATTGTCTGCAACTTCTTTTCATTACAATTTATATATCACAGAGCCAAAACACAAACAAAATCTAAACACTACAATAAAATCGGCTTTATAGAATGTCAAATATGTCTAAACGGCATAATAAACTGCTTTACAGGACTTAAGTTTATAGTATCTGACAAATTTGTGCGTTATATGTAAAACTGTTACAATAAGTTTATAAGAGAATTTTGGGTGTCCTTCAAGCACCCACAACGGTGGAACTTCTTCACGTAGTTCTTTTTTATTAAAAAAGTGGGACTCATATGAAAAACTCGGCTTGTAACTGCAATAGTAAAAAGTGGTTTTCTTTGTCAATGATTTTTTCGAAATCCGGTGTGGATGTGGCCAATAAGCTTTCCAAAAAGGTAGGCGACAAGCAACATTGTGGATGCTCGTAACAAGATTTTTGGAACAGTTTTAAAATAAAGCGTCGTATTAGTCTTTTTATATGACATTATTTGAATAAGCGTCAAAAAACTATTAGGATATTTTTAGCCCTAAACCTTGTTAGGATGCCTGAAAACGTTCTAACATCATGTTGTAAACAACTTTATATAGAACGCACAACTGATTGGTTTTATAAACTTAAATCTTATAAGACAGTTTATTGAGACAACAGTTATCATTTAAAACCAGTTTTGTTGTAGTGAACACAAGCTACGCAACAGTTGAGACAACGGATATCATTTCCGATATCAAATTCGTGAGCGGGAGGTCGATGAAAATTGAACGAGTTCTTCGTTACTTTGGAATAATCTCATGTGTTCTTCTTCAAGACTCACCACCGCTTCGACTCCATCTCCATCCGGTGTATCGTACAAAATAAACGTGTTCTTCACCAAAACGTCCGCAATCGTGCCCCACTTCGGTTTTCCCCACCCGAAATCCATCTCGTAAAACGACCCCCCTCGGACATGGCTGCACCGATAGACATCAAGATTATCAAACAACTCTTTAACATTATACGCAGATTCCCGAACACCAAGCAACCAATCTTCCAAACGAAGATTATCCTGATTATCCCTTAATTCTTTGATCCCTTTCTTCAACTGAACCACCAAATTCTCTAAACTCGTTTCGCTCTCATTATCGTTTGATGTCGTGAAGTACCAAGTAAAGTTTCCGACGGAATTTTCCGGCAACGGAGCCGCCAGCCGCCGCCGCATGTTCACTAACTGAATCAAAGTCGAGTTTCGGAAACCACCCGTTTTCGCAGTGGAAGCAGCTATCGCACATTTGTAAAGTAGAGAGGTTACAAGTGTGATTTTCGTTGGGTTTTCGACTAACCCGATAACCGTTCGTTTCAATCTTGAGATCCTCGCCGCATCAAATACAAACCGTTTCGTGACACAAGCTTCGCTCATCGCGATCACGATCTCTGGCATCGTATACGCAAGATCCAACGAAGGGATGGATGTGGCGAGAATCAACGGCGGTGATCTCACTTCGCCGCGTGCCACAGCCGCCCAATCGCTAAGGAAAACCCCGAGCGAAGATGCGTCCGCCACCTTGTGAGACATGGATACCGTCACCGCCATTCCTCCGCCGTTGAAATACGTTACTTGAGTCGCAAGAAAGGTGTAACCTATACATGACCCCTTCCACAAGAAATCTTCGGGAAAGAGTAATCTTTGGGTTTCGGAGTTTGGATTTTGAAGGAAATCGGACAGTTTATAATTAAGGAGTTTTGCTTCGACGAAAAGGACTCCTTGATCGTTGCAATCGACGGTGATGCCATCGGCTTTGAGTCTTCCTGCAAAAGGGTAGTATTTGGTTAGGGTTTGAGATAAAGATTTCTTTAAGACATGAATGGAGGTGGTGATTCTGGATTCGTATAAGAGGATTATGGGAGCGTAGGTATGCAAGGTGAGTTGGTCAAGTAATGAGAGTTTCAAAGTTTGGAGGTGATGAGGGGTTGGAGATGAAGGTTTGATGATTTCTTTCGAGATGATCTCCATTTCTGATTGTTGATCTCTCTGCAATATAACGATCATATATATATATATATATATATATATATATATATATATACTAGGCGTGTTCTCGGCCGTCCTTAGACGGCCCCCTGCCCACGGGTCCTGTAAAGGGCAATGTAAAGTGCAATGTTATGATTGGATACTAAATGTATGAATTAAGATAGTTGGATTTGGAACCTGCTGTATGTGCTTATGCTGTAGTTGACAAAAGACATCGGGATTGAGGATTTATCCATTTTTTGGCAACTACATAAAACAAACCCACCCTGTGGACTGCTGAGCTACAAATCCTACGAGACAGAAGCGGGATTCTCTAGATCAATTTTATCTTTTGGAAGCCATGGTTTTTTTGACTCCCACCCACTAACGACGCACAGAATAATGATAATCAAGTGTCAGGTGGGATAGTTTAGCAGCCACAAATTCATAATTCCAAGTATAGAAGCCATAAGCAAGGGTGCGATAACTTGAAACAACTTAATCGGATGTTATTTAAATATTTTTAGCACTTTGCAACGCCTCTGGCCTTGCTGTAAGCTCCTCGTATCTATAGTAGATGTTTATAAGACTAAGTTCTGTAATATGACAGATGTCTTTTAAGTCAGGACAACTGATATTCATTACACACCTGGAAAAAATAGGGTCGCCGATAGCTTTTAGTAGATCCAATCGTTCTTGAAATTGAGTCGCTGAAGCATCTTCACCATCAGTGTACAACCAGTCTTGCACCTAAAAAAAGAAATTGGGAATGATGGAATAGCCTGCAGGAAAAACATATTAGACTTACAAAGAGACCCACTTGTTATAAAATTTGTTGAATACCTTTATCAAAAGAAAAAAAATCATGATTATAGTTGAATGTTACTATGGTTGACAGAAGCAAACTCCCAAAGCATATAGCTCAGCCACATAAAATTCGTTCTTAAGTTTCTAAAGTTATCTTCTACATGTATTTAGCTATTTATAGCTTACAAATAATTAGTATAACTAATCCTAGAAGAGGATTTCTTGACATCGCTTGCTACAATATGTAGTCAACTCTTTTTAAAATACCATTATCTTTTTTCCATAAACGAGAAAAACAAATCACACACCACCAAAATTTTTATTCATTTGCCAATTCTCGAGTCTATGGTTGTGCAACATAGGCTGCAAGTTACACACTACATTTGGATGTGACCTTCACATGCGTCATGGCTCTTAGAAAATGGACGTGTCTTCTGATTCAATTGACTTCGTTTGGCAGTTTTGTTCGGTGAAAGGGATAGCAAAACCATCACAGCTTTTAGTAGTATCTAGAAGATGCAACTTCAAGTAGTAAAGAGAGACGATAACCTCCTCCAACATATAAGGAATAATTTTTAAGCTAGAAATTTCTAAACCACATGTCTTTATGTTTAATAAGTACCCCAGTCTATGTACAACTCATTGTTGAATGTTGTAGCTCATGAGTCTAAATTGGCAACCTTATGGCACAATCATAGTTTACTCCTAAGGTACACACATAAAACATATACAATAAATATATATATATACAATATATACATAAATATACATCAGGGTATTTTTACATTTTCACAATTACATATTTTTATGCATACACAATATAATATTTAGGACTTCATTAAAATCATTTCCTACATTATAATAGGTATTATAAACAATCACATCATGATCCTAAATGTGCATATAAATATAAGTTTTTGTCTTACATATCGTCTAATCCTCTTTCATTTTGTATTTGTGAGAATAATCAAATAGAAAGACCTGACATAATGGTCAAACTTGTCAAATCACATTTGATTGTCTTCTGCAACCACTTATTGAAACATAAAGCTAACATGCTGAATTAACCACATTCGGACCATGGTCACACTTGTAGTTGGAACTTGGGGGCACATGCTGCTTAGAAGAAGTTCAAATGGATAGAAACTTGTTATTACAACCTTAAACTTACAAGATTTGAGTAATACTAAGCAACATTGGCGGCTAATTGAGGAAAGGCGGGGTCATTTGGTCCAGGAGGTGCAGGCTTTGGGTTTTGGAGTGCTTTTAAAAAAGAGTTATGTTGACATAATTTAGTGTGTCTTTGTAAATGATCACTCTCCACTATATTGTAGTAGATATATACTAACAATGGTTCTCACTTTTTTCTTCAAGTTTTTATAAAGCCACTTGTTTCTGATCAAGAAAGAATCCACAATCTCTTTTTTCTTTAATCCACCTTTGTGTCCGGAAGGTATATCGGGTAGGCCGTGAACTTGAAATCTTGTCTTGATCACGTCTAAGAGGGACACAAAAGTGGCAGCAATAGCACCTACACCACAACTCAGAACCAAAAAGTGCTGAACTTTGTGCATTTCGAAAGAGAATTTTTAGATAATTGCAAATTGAGATAAATTTTATAGAAGCAAAATCATAAACAAGAACAGAGGAATTGATCCACATCCATCCATGAATCAACTATGTAATTTGGATTTACCAAATTAACTGATAAATTGATCCATTATGCATTTTAGGTTTTTAAACAATCCCAGTTTCCTTATATGGTATTTGCCTCATAATTATAATCACTAAAGGTCATTACATTCTTATATACATTCAAAACCCCTCTTGAAAAACCTACATTATGTCAGGGATAACAATGCGAACATGATATTGATTCAAGAATGCTGAAATTGATGTTAAAATTTTCTTGGTAAGCTTCTTGATTTGTTGCATATAGTAACTAAAATCAAACCAAATACAAAACCCTCGTTCTAAAAGAAACTAACATCGAAGAGCAGAGCCCAAATCGAGAAATGTATACCTGCAGAGGCACCAGAAACGGCGTCGTAGAAAATATCTCTACCGTTCCGATGCTAAAAGGAGTGCCGAAATGGACAATCGGAGTCGTCGATTGTAGGTAGAACAGATGGAGGAGGTGTTCGGATGTGGTGAAGTGTAGCGAAGAATCTGAGGATGTGTTTGGTAGCTGGGTTTTTACAAACAACAACTGTTGTCACCATGGAAGATGGCGGAGGAAAGAGGGACGGGGGGAGGGGGAGGGGGAGGGGGAGGGGAATGGGTTCTGAAATGAGAGGACGGTGCCGAGTGGGGAAGGAATGTATGTATAGACGCGCCGTTCGTGGGACATAACGCGCGAGCATAAGGCCTTCTAACTTCTTATAGTATATATCTATACTACATATATAAGCATGCTAACCAAATGTCTTAATTACAAGTCCTTAAGCACAATGTACTTCTATTTAAAACATGAAATTTAAAAAACTCTTAAATACTATTTTTAATGCACAATATACAACTCATTGATACAAGAAATTTAAAATGGGCCCAATGAAAGATAACAGATCTCAAGCCCATGCTTTCTGATCCAACTCCATCATGTGTATCTTCGGCCAACACTGAGAGATGTTCTACCAGACCATACCCCCTTCGACCTCTTCACAGACCATACCCCCTTCGACTTCTTCACAATCCATACCGAGGGTACATCTCAGACCATACCGATCGTACACCCTTCCACCTCTCACACCATACCGATTGTACACCCTTCTACCTTTTCAAGTATCAGACCATACCGAGAGTACGATTGTAGCCATACGCCTTCTACCTCTTCACGTATCATACCACACTGAAATGGAAGATTTCTTCACTTCCTTATGCCTGTTATAAACCACCGAAGATCATAGTTCCTAAAATCGATTTGGTGACCTCCATCTACTTCTCCAATCTCCATCGCTTCCTCACGGGTATGTTCTTCATCAATTTCCTCTCATTTGTTGGTAGATTTTGATTTGAAGTAAAACGGACAGCGCTGTTTATTTTTTAAATTTTTGTTGTCTTCTATATGTATGTTTCAATTGAGTTAGGGTTTTTTAATTTTTGGATTTCTAATGTGGTTATGTATGATGGAATTCAATTGGTAGACTCTCAATCTTGCTCAGTATTGAAGAAATCCGTGTATTTCTGCATCTTTTGTGAAATTGACAATTTCAATGATCTTTCCTTTCCATCTCAAATATTCATTATTTGCTACTTAATACACTTTTGAAATCGTCATAAACTGATGACTCTTCTTTTGACTATGAGCGACAGTGAAATCTAGGGTTTTGCTAAATCAAGCGCTATGTTCTTATTCATGTATAATCACTGTGAGTTTTTTTAGTTTTGGACTTTATGGTGAATGTATTAAAGAGATGGTGTCATGGTCGGTTGATATTTGTTATTAGGCTAAATGAAAATGGAAAAGAACTTTAATTTATTCGTTTCACCACAAATGATGGTGTTCAGTAGATTTTTGAAATTCTTGAAAGGACCATGCCTTGTAAATAATTAATGATTTATACAATTTTTTGATTTTCTGAAACAGAGGATTTGATTTATAAATCATGAAACTGATGGTTGTTAATTTATTAATGATTTGGGACCTAAAAGTTTCTTTGGCATTCATTACCAGCCAAGTTTCTTTATGCATTCATCAATAGCTAACATCTCTTCTTATATGTCATTACAGTCAAGGGCATTAAGTTTCTGGATAAGTCAATGGTTTATCGTGAACAACGAACAACTCATAGCATAAAACACTAAAACTCCTAAGACAACAAACAAATTAGATTGATACAAGGATCAAGCTCGAGCTCCTTTCTTGTAGCTCACTGCAACAAAATAGTAACATTGTTGTCCAGAATAAAGAGTCCTGTTTCTCATCTAAGCATGGTGATAAGTATTTTTATGTTGTTAATATCTTGGTGATGAATACATCCTCTAGATTAGCCTCTATAATGTGTGCATGTTGGACTTATACTTATTGGTATTAGATATAAGGGTTGGATTTCGTTGAGAAGCTGAGGTTAATGTGCGAAGCGTGAGAAGTGGTTATCAACCATTGGATGAGAAATTGATGCACATTAGGATGAGAGATCAATTCCTCATAGATCTGGTCCAAAAAGGTAACACAGGTATGGTTTCATCACAATTTCTTGGTACTTGTATATTTCTCTAACTTCTAAGTAGTAATCGATTTCAAGGTTATTTGGTATGTTTGATTTTATGAATATGGAATGTCTATAAACCCTATATCTTTGATTAAAAGATTTTTGTCTAAATCTTTTTGGCAAGTGGGATTTTCTTGAAACTTTGTTGATGTCAAGAGAACTTATGCATTCCCATAACAAAAACTTATCAAAGTATTCCTACTTATCAAAGAATTCCTACTTAGTTTTCTTACTTAGCTGCTTCACCTTAAAAATGAATGCGACTGCAAATGTGATCTCATTTTTTTCGCATATTATTTGGGATGTTTAGCGAAATCACCTCCTTTTATTCTTATTTCTTATTTGAATAAACTTCAATTTTGGTTCTTGAGGTTTGGTGAAATCTTTGAAAGTGGGACCTCACATTTGATTAGTCTAGAAATCATTATCGTGGTTTGCATTGTGCTCTGAACCTAATCTTTGACACTAAGGGGTTGTTTGGTTACATCTTAATAGTTTCAAACTATTAAGAGGCAACCTCTGAATTGCTAAGAGGTGAATCGGCTAAGGGGTTGTTTGGTTACCTCTTAATAGTTTCTTTTTTGAAAACCAATTCAGATGCTGGTGATCAAGAGGAGGAGGAAGAAGACGATTGGTTGGATCTTGATGATTTAGTGAGCAATGAAATGGATGGTGATGATGGCATGCCTCCTGATTTTGACGAAGATGATGAAAATGTGAAAATGGGCGAAAGCAAACAATCTAAGATGGATGAAGAGAAGGTTCTTGATCCTGTGCTCCCAGATGGAAAGCCAAGAGAACGTTGGTAAAATTCGATATTATGTTGCCTTTTTCAACAGGTGAGGTTTATCCCTGCATCAAGCAATAAGGGTGAGTTATGTGGGTTTGAGTCATAAGACCTTAAGGATGAATCTTGGAGCCGTGGGTTTGAGCCATAAGACCATAAGGATGAATCTTGGAGCAAAAAGGCCGCTGCTTTGTATCCGAGAAGCCATGCGTTTGAGTCATGGTAACTTTCTTTTTACAGTATGCAAGCAAGAAAAAAACTAAGTAGGAATACTTTGATAAGTTTTGTTATGGGAATGCATAAGTTAACAACTCATTTGTAACAAAATCGATTAATTGGTATCAGTAAATGACTTATAATGTTTCGGTTCAATTATACACTTTTTATCGTCTCAAGCAAGTTTTTCTTTTAATCATGGGTGTCTGGTACCTGGAATGATGAATTTCATTCATGTGTTTGGTTCATTCTTTGATTTTAACATCGATTTGAAATTTCATATATGACATAATTTCAATTTCTTGGGATTTAGTTAGGAATTTGGATTCTTTTTCTTCCCTTCTTTTGAGAAACACAAAGTCATTTCTAACGTGCAGTTGCAATTTCAAACCAATAGTTTGTATTTTTGCTTTGCTGGAGATTTTTTCTTGAATTTTGCCGATGTCAATATATGACCAAAGTTCAGGATTCAGCTTCAAATGCGAGCTTAATGACAATGTTCGAGAATCATGGCCTGCAAGCTATTTTGCCTTTTTTTAATCACATAATAAAGAGTAAATGGTACCAACCGGATGATACATTATTACTTATTTGTTCATTTAAGAAGTACACTTTTGAATTTTGAAAGAGAGTCGCAAAGTATGAAACCTTTTGTGTTGGGAGAGTGACAACCATTTGATGTATTAATGTTTTTGGAATAAATAGTCATTTTGGTGTAATTGGATGGTTTGTTTATTGTACTAATGTATATGTATAATTCAGTAGAATGGTAATATCAAATTGAATTTGGATTAAAGTCATGTCATATACCCGATCAACGGACGGGTATAATACTAGGGTTTAGAAGCCCCATTAGGTGTGCAATGAATATTCCATTCGATCTTGTTAATACACCGTATTAACCTTCAACTTCATATATTAGATGACTTGCAAATTAACCACACAAGCTCATGAAATAAAATTGAAAGTGATAAAGAAACATGATTCAGGCTAAACTAATGTTTCGGAATTGTGATTTACCCGCGCTGCATCGCGCGGGTACACCACTAGTATATATATATATATATAGAGTGAGAGAGAGAGAGAGGGGGGGGGGGGGTGTTGTTAATACAATAGATAATAAGATTCTATATATTATTTAATTGTTTTTGTATTCTACATAAAAGTGAGAATACAAAAACAATTAGATAATATATAGAATCTTATTATCTATTGTATTAACAACACACCCTCTCTCTCTCTCTCACTCCCTCTCTCTGTATATATATATACTATAAGAAGTTAGAAAGCCTTATGCTCGCGCGTTATGTCCCACGAACGGCGCGTCTATACATACATTCCTTCCCCACTCGACACCGTCCTCTCATTTCAGAACCCATTCCCCCTCCCCCTCCCCCCGTCCCTCTTTCCTCCGCCATCTTCCATGGTGACAACAGCTGCTGTTTGTAAAAACCCAGCTACCAAACACATCCTCAGATTCTTCGCTACACTTCACCACATCCGAACACCTCCTCCATCTGTTCTACCTCCAATCGACGACTCCGATTGTCCATTTCGGCACTCCTTTTAGCATTGGAACGGTAGAGATATTTTCTACGACGCCGTTTCTGGTGCCTCTGCAGGTATACATTTCTCGATTTGGGCTCTGCTCTTCGATGTTAGTTTCTTTTAGAACGAGGGTTTTGTATTTGGTTTGATTTTAGTTACTATATGCAACAAATCAAGAAGCTTACCAAGAAAATTTTAACATCAATTTCAGCATTCTTGAATCAATATCATGTTCGCATTGTTATCCCTGACATAATGTAGGTTTTTCAAGAGGGGTTTTGAATGTATATAAGAATGTAATGACCTCTAGTGATTATAATTATGAGGCAAATACCATATAAGGAAACTGGGATTGTTTAAAAACCTAAAATGGATAATGGATCAATTTATCAGTTAATTTGGTAAATCCAAATTACATAGTTGATTCATGGATGGATGTGGATCAATTCCTCTGTTCTTGTTTATGATTCTGCTTCTATAAAATTTATCTCAATTTGCACTTATCTAAAAATTCTCTTTCGAAATGCACAAAGTTCAGCACTTTTTGGTTCTGAGTTGTGGTGTAGGTGCTATTGCTGCCACTTTTGTGTCCCTCTTAGATGTGATCAAGACAAGATTGCAAGTTCACGGCCTACCCGATATACCTTCCGGACACAAAGGTGGATTAAAGAAAAAAGAGATTGTGGATTCTTTCTTGATCAGAAGCAAGTGGCTTTATAAAAACTTGAAGAAAAAAGTGAGAATCATTGTTAGTATATATCTACTACAATATAGTGGAGAGTGATCATTTACAAAGACACACTAAATTATGTCAACATAACTCTTTTTTAAAAGCACTCAAAAACCCAAAGCCTGCACCTCCTGGACCAAATGACCCCGCCTTTCCTCAATTAGCCGCCAATGTTGCTTAGTATTACTCAAATCTTGTAAGTTTAAGGTTGTAATAACAAGTTTCTATCCATTTGAACTTCTTCTAAGCAGCATGTGCCCCCAAGTTCCAACTACAAGTGTGACCATGGTCCGAATGTGGTTAATTCAGCATGTTAGCTTTCTGTTTCAATAAGTGGTTGCAGAAGACAATCAAATGTGATTTGACAAGTTTGACCATTATGTCAGGTCTTTCTATTTGATTATTCTCACAAATACAAAATGAAAGAGGATTAGACGATATGTAAGACAAAAACTTATATTCATATGCACATTTAGGATCATGATGTGATTGTTTATAATACCTATTATAATGTAGGAAATGATTTTAATGAAGTCCTAAATATTAAAGTGTCATAAGTATTTCATTTATGTATATTGATTCATAATAAATAAAAGAAGAATATGAAAGGTAAGATCAATTAATGAGGTATAATTATATTATAATAATCACAACATACATAAAAAATTTAATCAATTAATGAGATATATAGATTTAAAAAACTAAAAATTGGATAAGAATAAAAATAATCATCAAAACATTTTTAGAATGCCAATAAATATTCTTTTACCTCATAATAATATATTTATGTATTGATTGTTGTCTAAATAAAATATGAATGGTAAATAAAGCTAATTTTTTTTAATTATATTGATTGTTAAAATAACAAATTTTACTGTAAATAAATATACTCATATAAATTAATAATAGTTTTTATCGATCGCTGTAAATTAAAAATAAGGGTAAATAAACGTTACACGTTAAGTTAATAAAAAAACAATAAATTTTTTTATTCATATTTATTTTGTAAATTAAAAAAATTAGTAATCAATGTGTTGAGTTTAGAAAATGAAAAGTATATTCATCAATGATATATTTTTAATTTAAATTAATTCATAAGTTGAAGAAAATAGTAAATAATATTTCAAATTCTCTCAAAATGCAATATCATCTATGAAAAAATAAAATGTAAAACTATTTTATTAAAGCTTATAAATAAACGACAATTGATCGTGAAAAGAGTTTTGATGAATTTTTTGAGGATGAACTCATAGACATCATAAATTGTCAAAATTTTGACAATATCAATAGATTTTTTTTGAAGTAGTCAAAATTTAACACAATTACCAATCATGTATAAATGGTTAGTGTCAATAGAACTTAAATATGAAAAAAAGTTATTTGATCACGTAATCACAAAATATCAAAATTTTATTTAAATGTATCTGTTTTAAACATAAAAACAACTGTCGTAGGATAACAACAAACCCAACAATATGTAAAAGAAAAACTATGTAATAACAAATCATATTTTTGTGGAGAATCCTGATTAAAATCTTTCATGTCTTCTTCAACTTTCATCTTCTTCATCCCCACAAAAACGATTTGTAGGATTTCATTTTATTTAGTATTGAATTCATAGACATCATAAATTATCACAACATTGGCAAATGTCAATACAATTTTTCTTGAAGTAGTCAAAAAGTAACGCAATTATCAATCACGTATACATGGTTAATGTCAATGGAGATTAAATTAAAAAAAATCAGATCATGTAATCACAAAATATCAAAATTTTACTTGATTCTATATGATTCCAACGTAAACACAAATGTTTTATGATAACAACAAATCCAAAATATGGAACTGAAAAAACATATAATAACAAATCACATCTTTTGGAGATAGAATATATACATACCTATCTAAAATCTTCAATGTTTTCTTCAACTTATATTTTCTTCATCTCCCACCAAAGGAATTTGCAGAATTTTATTTTGTTTTGCATTGTGTGAAAAACAAATTTCATTAAGGAATAAAACAAATTAAATGAAGAAGAATATCAAGAGTTGGAGGTTAAACTTAGGCATGCAAAATTACAAAGAAACCCATATTAATATGAATTACACATTTTCATACAGGGGCGGAAAAGTCTTATTACATATTCAACATTTAAAAAATTCAAAAAATTGAGAAAATAGATAGAAGAGATTCTAAGCCTTAGAAAATGTCACCTCATCCTTTTTGGATTTTGTTTTTATATATATATATAGATAGATTTTTTACACACTCTCACTGTACACTATACACACACTAAAAATGTATCTGTGCAATGGAGCGATATACGTATTGATTTTAATGTTTTTTTTTATTTTTGTTGGATTTTTAATACGATTTTGTGTAGTTTTTATTTTTAATTTGTTTAGTTTAATTTTTATTTTATTTTAATATAATTTAGATAATTAATAATGATGTGAATTATTAAATAATTATCTTGATTATATTTTAAATTCTTTATATTTAAAATAAAATGTTTATTCTGTATTTGATTATGTTTATAAGTTAATTATGAATTTAAATATCCAACTTTATATAGTTATACTCATGCATTATTACTTGTAATCTTGAATTTTTAATAATATGTATCATAAACAGTAATTGATGCATAAAAACATGTTTTTATGAGTTTTTTCTCAATCGCTTATCTATACTATATTAAAAACAATCCATAAAGCCTTATGTACTGCTATTTAATGCTGATTACTTAAAATCTCTTAAAAACAACTAACGAAGCTTTATGTACCAATGTTAATGCTAATTACTTAATTAGTCCTTATCTCTAACTCCTTTCTTTTAGCCCTTATCTCTAACTACCTACAAATTCTCAAATGGTAAACCCCTAAAAAACATTCTTCTTTAATCCTCATTAGTTACCTAATTAATCCTTATCTCTTAACCCTTTCAAATTCTCAAATCATGAATCCCTCAAAAAACGTCGTTCTTTGTACAAATATATGAAACAAAATATTATAATTTTCTCAAAACTACACAAAACCGTTTAATAAAATCGACAATGATAAAAAATAAAACAAAAATTAAAATCAAGGTATATCGCGTTGCATTGCACGAGTACCCTTCTAGTAATATAGTATGGATAGAAAAAATCAAATGAAATGAGAAAAAATAAGAACAATTTGAGATGAATTGAGGATACGATTGAAAAGGTGGTTCAATGATTTTCTCCAAGCAAAAAATAACCTCCTCGTCGCCACAAAATTTAAATCAAAAACTAGATAAAATATAATTAAAATGGGAGCGAAACAAATTCTATTAAAACGATCATTTTATTTACTTTAATTTAGCATCTATTTTGATGTACTTTTTATTCGTTTTATGTGGTTTTCATTGATTTAGTTTATTAGGTTCTTCCTGGATCTCACCCTTGTATACAAGGATTAGGTTTCTCATGAGAAAGAAATTTTTGGTAAGAATATGAGAACAAGAACATTTATCTACCTTTTATTCACATGCATTTCATAAATAGTTGAAGATCCATGTCTTTTTAGTTGTTGAAGTCTAGGGCCGTTACTTAGCATGTTAAATGTGGGATTTAGAACAGGGCCTTCAAAATTTTGGGGCCCAATTTTGCATGTGTGTAGGATCTTTCATCGACCTGTGTAAAGTTATATCCCATTTTTTTTAGGTTCAAACTGGTTCAAATAGTTTAAAGTCAAAATTTTAGTTGTTTAGGTTTAGATTGTTGATTGTTTGGGTTTAGATTGAGAGTGTTATTTGTTTATGTTTAACTCTCTTTTGTGCTTAACTATATGTACTATGTTATCCTATTAATATAATGTAATCAAAAGTTATAAATGTAGCAGGACCTCCAAAAAGATTGGAACGTCTCTGTTGAAGTCCAAAAATAAACTCATGTTGTCACGAAAAGGGTTGTTGTCGATAAATAACATATACTAGCATAAAACAATGCATGGCCTTGAACGATTCACCATCTTGCCTTCCTTTATTCGTTTTTGCTTTGTATTTATATTGTCTACTTCCAACATCATTTTTCCTTTTCGATTGTTTTACGTAATTGATGGAGAAAACAATGTTTTTTGGCATTCTATCTCTGATACTTTGTACGGCGACTATTGACTCGTTGTCCCATCGTGGACGGACCTGCAGGTGGACACACGGTGGCATGTGCCATCGTATTAATTCTCCAGTGAAGGGTAAAAAATTTCGTTTTTGTGAAGGTGTCACCGTATCGATTTAGAAGGTGATACCGTATTATTTTGGAAACTACAAGGGGTGCACCTAAACTGAAAAAAGGCCCAAATCTTATACCCATTCAACCAAAAAAACCGAAAAAATCTATTGAAATCAACAAAAAAATACCGAAAAAATCTATCGAAATCGATAAAAAAAACTTAAAAATCCCCCGAAATCAAGCAAAAAACGTTAAAAATCTCTCGAAAGGCCGGAATTTGGCTAAAAACACATCGGACGATATTGAACGTTGGTAAAAAGATGAAAGACATTTCGATAAAAAACGTATGAAAAAATATGCTGTCACCGTATGAAAAATATTCTGGGTCCGTCCCTGTGTCCCATATAATATTGACTCGTATATATGAGATGTGTAAAGTCGTGACTACTTTTTAAAGAAAACGTTTGAGAAAAGAGGAGAGGCTTCATCATACATAGAAGTAGAAAGGCCTAATTCAAAAGCTGATGTGAACTCCAACGCATGCCTCCAACGGAATTTAGACTTAATTTTGTGACGGCTGTCGAGTCCGATAAATAATAAATTAGTCCTATTAGCTCGTATTACAATTTAAATTGTAATAGTGGCAAGTAGGGTCGATTCCACAGGGATTGGATGTGAACGATGTCAAGTTTCTACGCTTTATGTAATATGGGGGAGGGGGGTGGACTAAAATATAAACCATTGATCGGACTATGTATAATGGACTTGTTCACAAAATCATTTTCTCATTTAATTCCAGATTGGCCGTAAGTGTCGACAAGAGCCAAAGACTCCGCTTATCCTTATAATTAAACTAGTTAGTTTCTAATTGGTTAAGCTAATTTCTAGTTGCAAACATAGAAATAAACCTACCAATTGCATTAGAGTTGAGATAAGCACCAAACCTAGCTAATGATTAGAAGCCGAACCATTTAAGCTAGAATAAGCAATTCTACAACGCTAAACAATTAATTTGGTGGTCAATTGATGCGTTGCTTTCCACTTCACAAAACACGGAACAATTACGTATTTTATGTCTTGTCTAGCAATTCACAATTAGGTTAATTAACATAAGGGATCCGACTTAAATCAATAACCTAACCATGATGAGACCTTTAAAGCAAGAATTGCATAAATAGAAATCAAATGATATTACGCATCAACAAGTCTCAACACAATTCCAATCAAATATTGACAAGCTCATTGCTTGAAAAGAAAATATTAACTAAGAAGAGCAAATGTTAAACGTAGACTAAGATACCTAATTAATGGAAGAAAATACGAACAATTGTTTCCCCAAAATCGCCTCCTCCTCTCTTCAATTTCTGCAGTAATCCCCCCTCAAAACAATGGTTCCCTCTTGATTTTATACCACGTCCATTAAAACCGCTCAAAAGTTGGATAGCGAGTGCTTCAAGCGGGTTTGGGCGCGGCGTTTCTCCCCGGAGAAGTCGCCCGAGCATGGAAATTGAACCGGGCGACGCATCTAATCTGGACCACAATTTGGACAGGGCCTCTCTCATTTTCCTTTGTGGATTGCGATCGAAAATTAATGGCTGTTGCTGTTTGGTTTGCTTGCAATGCCTCCCAGAAAGATGTCCACAAAGAATACATCATAAAAGTCGTGTTTTCTTAAGAACTATATGAAATATATGTTCATACCATGGTTCATTTAAGAAATATGCCACCCACATCATTTTTAAAAAATACACATTGATTAAATAGATATTTATGAGATATGCCCAACCTAGTAAATCTCTGAAATATACGCTCTATTTGTAGTTAAATCCATCATTTATGTTACATATAAACGACCGCTCAATAATTACGAAAAATCATCATTAAATGCAAATAATTCAATATAAAATTAAGTTCGAATAAACGTTTATCACTTTGATACATACTATATGAGAGGAAGTTTCAAACGAGAACGCTAACTATATTTAAGAAAACAACAAATCATGTGTATAATTCATTGTTATTTTCGTTCTTACTGGCGGGTGTCGAGTCCGGCAAATAATAAAAAATTGAAATTAATTCTATTACCTCTAAACACAACAAAATTGTGATAGCGATAAGTAGGGTCGTCTCCTCAGGGAGTCGGTGTCAACCGCAAGTCCAAGACGATGTTATATGCAGGTAATTTAAAACGATAAATAAAAAGGGGGTTTTGGAGAGTTGAATTTTAAACTAAACATGAAAGTAAAATAAGACAACTAACGATAAATAAACGAGTTCTAGTGATGAGTAAAAATATTGATTCAACTATGCATCATTGACTCGCGCTTAATGGGATTTTCTCAATTTCATTCCAGAATAGTTATAAGTATTGATACACACCAACACCCTGCTTATCCTTAAACTAGCTAGCATGAGTAGCTCTATACATAGCACCTAACCGGTTAATCAAGTTTAGATATGCACCTAAACTCGACTACCAATTGCATTAAAAACTGATAAGCACTATTCTTAGCCAACGATCGGACGCCGACCGTTTAGACTAAATTATACAAACCACAACATCAAACGATTGATCTAACTATCAACCGAGATGTCACTCGTTACTTATCAAAGTTAGGAACACTTACGGATTCCTAACCTTGAATAACAAATCAAAATCAGATTAGAAAAAGTGAGGGAGCCTACTCAAATCAACAATCCAAAATCGGTAAATCGAATTAAACAAGTTTGCATAAATGGAAATCAAAAGATAATGAACATTTCACAAGTCTCAACACAATCAAAATCAACAAAGTTTACCTACTCATCACTAGAAATGGGAAATTAATTACTCATGACTAAAACCTAATACTTACAATCAATTTAATTGAAGAATTGATGAAGAACCCTAGATGGAAACTCCAAAATCGACTCCTAGGACTTGAAATGCGTTCCTTGTTGTGGAAAATGGCTCTCCAAAAACGTTCCCAATCGATCCTCCCCTGAAAATGTCGGCTCTCCTCTGTTTTGTACCACACCCCTCGAGAAACCGCCCACAATGTCGCATAAATCGGACCTGAGGGTCGTCCGCGGCTCGCGGCGCGACTGGAAACGCGCGAAGACCCGCGCCGATTGAATCTAGGATTTCGAACAGTGTCCTCAGCGACTCGGGGCGCGGATGGAAAACGCACGAGGACTCGCGCTGTTAGAATTGATGCATGGATCAAATGAAGAACAATCATGAATGTTTGAGAGAGAGATCGATAGGGCTGAAGGCAACGATTTTCATATAATGAATGTAGGGTTACAAGAAGGCTTAACCTAACTATGAAACATAGACAACATATATATACTAGTAAGTTACAGAGAATTACAAACTAGCCCTTAGACTTTACATATGTACCATAACTCTAACACCCTCCTTCAAACTCAAGTAGGGGAAGAATGAGTCAAGTTGAGTTTGGAAACAAGATCCCGGAATCGCCCCGGAAGATGAGCTTTGGTGAAGATGTCCGCTGTCTAGTCAATAGTAGAGATTGAAAAAAGTTGAACCGTCTTGCGAACAACATGTTGACGAACAAAGTGATAGTCAATCAATGTGTTTAGTACGCTCATGAAAGACATCATTGTGTGCAATCTGAATGGCACTATTGTTATCACACCACAATGGTGTCAGAGAAGTCTGAGGAGCCCCCATATCAGATAGTAACCAGCGTAGCCACACAAGTTCTTGCGTAGTGTCAGCCAAAGCCCGATATTCAGCTTCACTACTGGTTCGGGCTGTCAGAGATTGATTCTTGTTGCGCCAAGAAATAAGAGAGTCCCCAAGGAAGAAACAATATCCGGTAGTAGAACGACAGTCTGTTATGTCTCCATCCCTGTAACATCCTCAAAATTGGAACGAGCAACTATCTTTAGTTTCAATAAAATAACCAAAAGAGGATAAAATCATTTCTACAGATCATCCTTGAAAAATACTTCGGAATTTAAACATCATAATTTCCACAATTAATAACTTAAGACGGACGTTACTTAACACAATACAAGTTGCTAATCCCAAATAAGTGCGGAAGACTTCACTAATCAAAATCACCTCTCGTGCACTCTACTAGCACTCGTCATTTCACAGTGTAGCTAAAGCTACTCCCAACCCGAGCCTGTTGCACATGCCGACAAATAAAAAGGGTTAGGCTAACGCCTAGTGAGTTCAAGAGTTTTATCATGACCATATAAATTCATAAATCGAGAGAGATGCAATTTAAGTCACGAGTTCAAAAGAATTTACTTTAGATGCAAATCACCCATTTTCCAACTCACACAAATCCCGTGCTAAAAACTTTAATATAAAATGATTTCTCAAAATGGACTCATCCCCAAAACGAACGTGAAAGGTGAAATAGCATTTGATTCTCAAAACGATTGAATTCATAAATAAATCGCCATTATTCCAAACATCCCGAACATGGATGAAGCATAACCCATAACTCACATAACGTGGAAAACAATTAATGTAAATATGATACGTCACCGAAAACATGGATAAAACAAATACCCAAAGCAACACCTTTCGGTGACGGGGGAGGCCCGTTTACATTGCACGTGACGGGACACAAAAGTGGGTCACATACCATGCACAAAACAAACACGTGGATTACTCTCGTAAACTGAGCTCAATCACTCCAGATCTATTGCCCGCGAGACTAGGGAGCCCCTAATTTCAACCACTCCAGGTCTATATATTGGGTCACTCCAAATCCACAAACAAGCAAATTTGGGATTACACCTTACTGCCCATGAGACGACGCCCGACCATATAGGCCCACGCCTTACTTATCATGGAACCCGATGCCTATCCCGTGCCAAGCACATATGGAATTACACCTTACTGCCCATGAGATGACGCCCGACAATATAGGCCCACACCTTACTTATCGTGGAACCCGATGCTTATTCCGTGCTACAAAAGAGAAACTAGCATCTCGTAAACTAAGCTCAATCACTCTAGATCTATTGCCCGCGAGACTAAGGAAACTCAAGTGCCTATGGATCCATAGCTATCAAGGTCTAAAACATTACACGAGCCCAAATGAATAAACAAGTGCATTCAAAACATGCAATTCCCCAATAACGTAAATCATGATCAAAACTCGACTTTGAGCTATCAAAACTGGACAATCGTCCTCAAGACTTAACAAAATCCAATACCGAGCCATAAGCTCAACATACTTAAAAGATAATTCATGAAAAGTCATAACATGAGATTAAACGTAGCAACACACACTTTTGCCAATAATATTTCAAATCCATGAAAACCCGAAATAGAACCTTGGTTTGGGACAACCCTCTTTTCCGAAGGACTCACACCGTACATTTCCAAATCGTCCCATAATGTACTAAATGCATGTTTCCAAAATATACATAAAATGCATTTTCATAACAAGTAGACTCCATTTATAACATAAATCAACAACCCATTTTCATGTATGATTTATCTATCACATTTTCCCCAAAATTCCAAATTTAAGTGTTTTACAATATTTACCACAATAAATACCTCAAAAGTTAAAACCCACCAAATAACTCAACATTGATAATTTTCATGTAAAACACATAAGTACTTGGAAAATAACATTTTTGACATGTACAAGGTTTTCACAAAGCAACTTGAACTCACCTTGCTAGATTTAGGCTAAATCTAGATTTTCCCCAAACGTAAGCTCCTTTGATGTAACACGAATCCTTAAGCCAAATCTTTCAAAAACCTAGATCCACGAGTTTCCAACCATAAATATTCACATCCAACCATAAATAATCATTCCCCAAGCATTTACACCAAAATCTCAACTTATACCAAACCCTAACTTTCATAGAAGGAGAAAAAAGAACATTACCTTAACCACAACGTGAATCCACCAACCAAAATACCTCTAGAAACCCCCATTCCAAATCTTCAAAATGGAGAGAAAGGGTTGGATGAAACCCTAGAAACTTGATGAAGAATATGAAGTTAAAGGGTTCTAGAAAGGTTAAGTTTACAACAATGGTGAGGGGTTTGATTTGGGGAAGAAGGATGAAGAGGAGGTGAAGGTTTTAGGGTTTCTTGAGAGAAAAATCGGTTTTAGAGGGACAGAGAATCTGATTTGGTGTTTTTGAAATGAAGAAAGGGAAGAGGCTTTAAGAGGAAACAAAAATATCTCATCAGACCTTCCGCGGACGTCTGGCCTTGTGCCATGCGGACGTCCGACCTTAGCTGATCCAAACCCACCATTTCTCTGTTGCTTCCGCGGATGACCCGCAGACTTTCACGCATCGCGGACGTCCGACCCTTGGCCCATGCGAACGTCCGCAAGTCCAATTTTCGTATTTCAATTTTCGGGGTGTTACAATCCTCCCAGCCTTAGAATGATTTCGTCCTCGAAATCTAGATCCCTTACAACCAAAGGCTATCTAATTCAACGCCGACCATAATCCATCATCTCCTAACTGGAATCTAAATTCTCCCCACACGGAGTGCTAAGACAGACCTCAAGCGAACTCTTACCAATAATGCCCCCCTCAGGTACATTGTACTTATGTCCGGGTGAACGCTCCAACCACTGGAGTAACTCCTAATCAGAAGAATTCGGTTGTATCCCAACCTTAGAATGTTCCATACTTCCACGATCGCGGTCCAGACTCTAAGTCAATCCAAGGTTTGTTCACTATTGAACCCAACAGGATCTCCAATCCCAATTGTTCCTACTGTTAACTGTCGTTTAATTCCAACGAGCCCTAATAGACTCCAAGACCTGCGGTCGTCACTGACATATCGATTATACGACTCCAAGAATCCATCCAAACATGAATCATCAACCGACATGTTCTTTTACCACACAAGAAAGTCACCCCACCAAATTCACTCATCACAATTGAGCATCTTGAGATTACTACAACAGTTATCATTATTTCTTTAAAATTGGACTACTACTCTCCTAGTACACTAACGGTTCTTGACCTCAGAACCAAAAAGTCAACACCTAGTCACACCACCAAGTTTTTAACCATAGCAGAACTCCACACACGAGTTTCATTCGTCGAACATTCTCACAAAACCAAGGTTATCAATAAGGTGCCTAAAGGGTCCCACATGCGAACATTGACCCAGACCCAAAACAAGTTGCTAACAAGACGGTTACTACCAATCATTAACAAGAATTACCACGATTCTAACTTTCCAGTCATAAAGATACGACGACTCTGCAAACAGCACTACTTGACCTACGGTGCCAACACGTGTTAAATTACCCAGCTTTTCACTGTCGAAGTTCCCCACATACTTACTTTTAACCGGAATCACTTATCCTTTCCAAGGTTTCTATGAGTTCAAGGTTTCTCAAGCAAAATATTTAACAAATATGCCAACCGAAAACGTTCATAGAAACTTTCAACATAAAGGTTTTCATATCAATCTAATTGTACGCACAAAATCTACTACTATCAATTCGGTAGTTGTGCAAAAATGGACATACTCATCCCACATATGAAAATCATATTGAAAACCATTTCATCGAAATTTATATCGTTAACAAAGCGCAAAAGCACAACAAGCAACTTCTCTGAAAGAAACCGATACGGTCCTAGCATGGATTGATCTATGTCATGCACGTAAGGTAATTTCTCACTTTAAATAATGTGCAGCCAAAATGTCTATTCGTGCTTCAAAGGAGTTTGAATGTCATCCGATTCCCAAAATTCCCTTTTTAAATCATGAAATAGCATGAAACAAAACTTACCAACAACGTTCGCACACGTCAGTTTATTTTGTAACAATTGGTGAAATAATCCCATAGACATACTGACAGTGCTTTGAATACACCGATAGACGTGTGTTAATTAAACCTCATCGCAAGTGTACAATGAGATCTAATATCGTCTTTCAAGTAATAAAGTGGTAAGAGCCACGTATCGTCCCACAGAGATTGGAGTAAAAGCGTAATAAAAGTCTAAGAAAAGAAATGATTTCCAAGGATCAATTCGAAGATAATATTTTTTTGTGTTTGGAGTTATCACAGATTATATTGAACAAATATTAAAGATAGCAAGGGTGTAAGATGTTGGGGTGAAGTCTAAACATAAATTCCAGCAGACCAATGCTGTAGCAATGCTACAGCATTTGTCTCTTAACACTTAAGTTCACCATCTACTTTTCAGGATGCCCTCTCGGGTTTTCAGCAATTCACTACTGGTCTAGCTGTCAATCAACCCATCTCTGGTGTTGTGTCAGAACTATCAATAGCAAAATGAGTCCTTCCAAGTATACGGATAAACAAATCTCTTTGTTAAAATCACTCTCTCGAGCTGATTCCTATATCAGTAAAGTTGACGTGTTCTAAGTGGGTCATCTCTGACTCACACTCTACACTATTACCATAAAAAAAGATGATCAACTTATCGGGCAAAATCAACCAGAAAGAACAGAGATGACAAATCTCTTTGTTAGTAGCTCTCTCAAGCTTACTTCCTGTTGGTCCCGAATGGTTATACAAGTTTGTAGAAGGGGGGGGGGGGGGGGGTTGAATACAAACAAACGATTTTTACTTTCTAAATTATTTATTGATAAATCAAAACAATTTACAACTTGTTGCGGAACAAGATTAAGGATTAACCTAATCTAAACAAGTTAAGAACATTAAGTTTCTTGCACTAGAATAAAGACAGAAAGGAGATAAGGAAACTATGAATAATAACCTAACACACAGTAGTAAGGAAGAAGAAGATGGCCCGAGCACTTCATTTCTGAAGTAGGGTTCTTCTTATATACTGCATGCATTTAATGCATAGCAGTGTTACTTTACACGTGGCAGCAGCTGAGTGGTTGCATGTTTTGACCTTTGTAGACAACCTTAGTAGCCGCATGGTGCACAGTGTAGAATCAGAGTTTGTTGTACGATTCTAGACAGAAGGGAGATCCGTTCTGACATTTCGTACGGAGACGTGCAAGGGAGGTAAGACAATAGTACTTTGCAAGGAGACTTCATGATCAGCTTTCGTTGAATCAGTACTTTATCAGCGAGTGATAAAGCTCAACGATTGCTGAAGTCTTCTTCTTGATACTTCACGTTGAATGGACAATTCTGTGACTTCGCTGATATCCGCATCAGTTCATTAGTAGACTTGTCGCTGGTTCTTGGGCTTAATCTTCGACTTCAGCGTAGAACCTTTGTTGACGTGAAACTTGTCTTCAGGAATCATAAGTAAACAACTAAACTATCAGAGATCATCACAAAGACTGAACAGGCTCAGAACTACTGGATGAACAGTGTTCGCTGAATGTCTAATCTAAAGAGCAAAAGTTCCTATCAGCGGTACTGTAAAGTCTTAGTACTTATCAGCGATAGTGAAACTCTAATACATATTGTTTACTTACAATTTTCACTAAGTGTTAAAGAGAGGGTCATTATCAAATCACTGAGGGTTTGGATCAACAATCTCCCCCTATTTGATTATGACATAGCAACAAAGAAAATTGCTAAGTATGAAAACATAAGGATAAAAAGAACTCATAAAATATTTGTCCCTTTTACTGTTTTCTGGGATCTTTTAAGTACCGATGGAGTAAAGTACATTCGCTGAAAATTTCTTTTAACTTCGTATAAGATTACAGAGGGAAGTAGAAAAATTACAAGTACAGCAAATTTAGATTACAAGTACAAAAGAGGTAAGCTAATAAGGATAGAAGAAATACAAGGAAATCCTATCAGCCTTCAAGAGGTTCTTCCTTAATGAGAAGTTCATCAAGGGTCTTTGTTGTTGGGATCATCCAGTCAGGGACCGTTACTCCTTGATCTCGTTTATTCTTTGCTTCAACAAAGATCAAGGGTTTGAGATAACGTGCCTGAAGATCGCGTCTAAATTCACACCAATAGATGAGATCCCTGAGCTGTTCAATGGGAGTGATGGGAAGCTCAGAGACACGTTGAAAACGTTATCCTTCATCGTAGTCGAGAAAAAAGATACCATAAGGTTCGCTTATGACTTTACAAGGGACGAAACGTTCACCAGGTGGCAGAGAGGTATCCAACGCTGAGAGATCAGGATCAGGACCAAGTACTTCAGCACGTGAAAAACCAATACCTGTTTCGTTCTGGATAGGAGGACCTGAATCTGATGGTTTGGACTTTTTCTTTGCAGAGGCCCTTCTTTGTTGAGTCGCAAGAGGAGGAGGAGGAGGAATATCCACAGCAGAAGAAACCAAGTCGATCTGAGAATTTATGATTTTCTCGACATGGCTCTTATATTGTGAGGTAGATCGCTGAATGGCTATTCACATCTCCAACCATTCATAGAAACCGTACTTATTGATCGTAGCAGCGTAGATGTTTTCCTTAGTACCGTTTTCTCTAAATAGATCGACCTTAACAACTGGAACATCTATGGTCGATTTTCCTCTGATGAATACCTTGTGAATTTTGGCAGCGCGATATCGATAGTGCAGTCTTTCTTTGCACCATTCTGGGCGTCTTCCCATAACTGACGTTGGACTTCGATGGGAGCTCTTTTCAGTTTGGAGTCATTCACCGATTCTTGGGCAAGCTGGATGGCGAGGGCCTTATCTTTTTCTTCAGCTTCCTTCTTTTCGGCGAGTAATCTTGTGGCTCTAAGATGATCAGCGAACTCTTTCTTTGATAATATGTACTTTGTGGGAACAGGGACTTTGGAGCGAGGGAGGATGATTCGCTGATCCTCGAATTTCTTGATCATTTCTTCTCTCCTTTTCTGATCCTCTTCACTTAGCTTTTGAGGAGCTAAGGAAGGTCTGTTTTTGTGAGAGAGAAGTTGTTCTTCAGGTTCATCGGTCTCAGTGATTAAATCCAAGACCGGGATTATTTCTTCAGCTCTTGTGGCTGGGATTATTGTTGGTACAGCAGTGGGGACTTCAGCTGGATCCTCAAACAGGGGAGAGGACTAGCTGAAACATAGCGATTGTTTAAGTAAGAACATGGGAAGAAAGAGATAGAGAAAAGAATGGGGTTTAAGTGTATAGAGGTTTTATGGAGATGAGAACTGAGATTGAGAAGGGATAGAGGAGAGATGCAGTATAAGGGAAGAGAAGATATTGTACCTGACAAGCTGGCTTAATCTGAAGGATAGCCAGATTGCCTTCTGCAGCGAGGCCTTTGTTTTTGCCTTTGTCAGCTTCAGACGCTGCAGGCTTTGTCTTGGTCGTCTCCCCTGATGGTTCATTTATTGAAATCCCTTTCACAGGGACCTTCTTGGGCTCAACGAAGAAGAAGTCATCATCACCATCGTCATCATCATCATCTTTAGGGGATGATGATGGTTCTTCATCATCGATATCGATGGGTTCTTCGTCTTCAGCTTCTTCTTCTTCAGACTCGACCTCATCAGCGTAAGGTTCAGTCACATCAGCAACAGATTCCTTGTGTTGCTCTTCGAGTTTCTCCCCCTCAGATATAGAGGGAGGTTTCTCGGTTCCCTCAGGGTTTTCAACTCCCTGAGGTTGTGAAGTAGAAGTAGCAGCAGCATTTTCATTTTTCTCCCCCTCCGAATTATGGGGAAGATCTTCAGCTTTCTTCTCCCCCTCTTCCACATTATGAGTGGGGGAAGAAACAGATTGATCAGCAGTAGCAGCAGTCATAGGATTACTGTCTTCCAGGCCAGTAAGTCCCATGAAGGTTTCAATCAGAACTATTCTTGCTTCTAGGCTAGAAATAGTAGGACTGATCTTTTGGAGATCATCTTGATCGGCCTGAGTAAAGTGAGACTTTGAGGCATCCAGGCGATTGAGTATCTGCTGAAGGAGATCTTTGACTGTGGTGACCTCACCCTTAAGAGTACCAACCTCTGTCTTCAATGATGTGACTTCATTGGACAGAGTGGTGAAGTTTGTTGCCAGGGTGGTGTTGGTGAGGTTGAGATTGTTGATGTTTGTGGAAGTTTCAGCGAGAGTGGTAGCAAAAGTTCCTATGCTGCCATCCACCTTCTCCATATCAGCTTTGGAGGCTTTTTCATCAACGACCTCGGTCAACGTTTTAAGGTTCTCTCCAGCGTCTGTAACCGCTGAAGAGTTTGTGGAGAGAGTGGTGTTGTAAGATTCCACCTTTGTTTCCAGGGCCTTCAGGGAGGTGTTGATATCCCCCAAATTAGGACCTGAAACATTTATTAACTTATGAACAGAGGAAAGCTCAGAAGTTTGGGATTTTGAGAGAAGAGTTGGTTGAGTTATGTGTATACCTGCAGGTGGGTTTGCGAAGTTGTCGAAACCTCGTAATCCTGAGAAGTGTTCCATGTTGTCGTCGAGAGTGCCTTGGAGCATGGAGGTGCCTGCAGATCCTAAGTTTGTCTCCATCATCGTATGTAGAGTATCAACAGCTGAATCATGAACGATGACGGGTGTCCCTGAGAATGTTGGGAAAATTGGTGGAGTGTCCAAAGAAAGAGTGGGAGGAGTGAAGGATGAGAAGATTGGTTGGGTGCGAGGTTCAGCGTTGGATCCGCTGACAATCACTTCAGTCTGTAGAGAGGCTGAAGGAGGTGGGTTCAGTTCCAAGTTTATAACCTCAGTGTTTAGAGACGTTGAGGTCGGAATTGAAGGGGTGGCTTGATCAGTTGTGGTAGAGCGTACCACGGAACTATCCATCAGCTCTTCAAAGTGAGCTGTGGAGTCTTCAGCATGTGAATGCTTGGAGGGTTGCTCCTTGGTTTTCTTGATCCTTTTAGAATCAAGTTGGGAAGATGATTGTTTCCTTTTTCGAGAAGGAGTGGAGGGTGCAGCTTGGGTATCAGCGGTGGGGATTTCCGCTGAAGTAGACGCATAAATAGAAGAATGAGGATTAAGAAGAGATAAGAGAGTAGTAAGACGTACCTCGTTTGGCAGAGGCTTGAAGTCGAGCACCTTAGGGCCAACCTAAGAGAGTCTCAGATCACCCTCTTTTGGGTATTTGTCCCCAAGGCCAAGTTGAAAGATGGCACTGATGAATCGGGGATATGGAACCCATGACGGTCTATCAGCCATATCAACTCTGAACGCAAGGTCATCATAGATGACTGAGGCCCAGTCAACATGGAGACCTTTCAGCAATGCATAGCCCATTGCTTGCTGAGGTTGAGCAGCTTGATCAGAAGAGCCAGACTTCGCTGTCATGCAGCTTATCAAGTGAGCGAAGATGAAGTTCATTTCGCTGGGCATTTTGGACTTCTTGATCAGGGTCAGTTTCTTCTCAATCTGCTTGTCCCTCCCTGTGTCCCATGCGTAACCCATTGCATCAAAGAATGCAGTGATGGCTTCCCTATCAGCATGGTTTTTGTGTTTTGGGAGAGGGACAAAGGGTTTTTCTTTGGTGGCAGTGAGTAGGCTCAGTGCACGTCGGATGATGGCAGGATTGATTTTGGTGGTGCCAAATTTGGTGTCATAGAGAATGACATCAAGGAGTTTCTTAGGGTCTTTGGTTGAAGGAACCTGAGCTCGTCTGGCAGTATACCAGAACTGAGATAGAAGGAATTTATGGGCAGGGGGTACGAAGGTTAAGGCTTTGAATAAGCAGCAGGTTTGGTGAAAATTCACAGCATCATCCAGATGCCTGACTTGCTTTCATGGAGGAAAATCGAAAAGCGCATAGAGGTTGTTTGATTTTGAAAAGTTTACTTCCTCAAGCGTGAACTTGACTTGAGGAGCTTTGGGAAGAGCCAGTTTCTCAGCAGCGGGCGATTTCTCAGCGGTAGGAGCAGCAGTAGAGGATGCCATTTCTGTTTAACATATATAAACATGAAGAAGAGATAAAGAACAATGTCTTAATGTGGAAAGATTTTCTAATAAGATGTTGTTGATTTTTGTCCATTTCATTCAGACCAAAGATGTCTTAATGAAGATTAGGGTTTTCTAGTTTTGACAAAAAGAGACAAGAACTAGTGAATGTCTTATTTTCCAGTTTCCTTTAAAGATAAGGATTCTGGAAAAACATATGAAGAACAAGTTTAAGATTTTAAGTTTTAAACTTGAAGAACAACCATGAAGGTTGTGTTCATAAAATCATGAAAGAAAATGATTTCATTTTAAAAGGTTCTTTTGTTTGATCCTTTAAAAACAATAATAAGATCAGAAACAAGTTAAAATAGGTAAATAATAAGAATATTAACCTTGTCGTCGAAAAAGAAGATGAACAGTTTTCTGGAAACTCGAGTTCAAAAAGCAACAATAGTTTCTTGCTTGGAGAAGAAGATGTTCGCATAAAGGAAAAATATAAACTCGAAAGGGTTTATATAGTGAGAGTAGAGAGAGAAAAACTATGAGCGGGAAAGTTTTTCATCATGACACGGACACGTGTTTGCATTTGATTGGATGGTAAACGAAACGTGCAAACGTGTGTCAGAAAAAGAACGTGCCAGGGTTTATCCGTTGTGATGATGTCACAAACATCCTTTCATATTTTAAGATGTCTCTGAGGTTTTGAAAGCTCAGGGACATTTTGAAAACATGAAGCACTGAATAGAAATATCAGTGTTAGTTTTAGAAATTTCAAAGTATCGCTGTTAAGGAAGAAATATTCAGCGATGCAATTTGTTTTTGAAATCTTGCATTCATTTGCGAACGACAGCGAGTAAAGAGAGAACATACCTTGATATCAGCGAATCAACTTTGTTCAGAGAGAGGATGATAGAATGGGTTATATAAGTTGGTTTTATCCGGTCGCTGATTAAATGTGAACCGCTGAAGATTTTACTCTTCAAAGTTCAGCATTCCAAGCTCGCTGATGAGAAAGTTGAATCTTGTCTCATCAAGAGGTTTGGTGAAAAGATCAGCTAACTGAAAATCAGTTGGGATAAAATGAAGTTCTATATCACCATTCATCACATGATCTCTGATAAAATGATACCCGATTTCGATATGTTTGGTCTTTGAGTGTAGTACTGGATTGTTGGCTATAGCGATGGCACTAGTGCTGTCGCAATAGATTGGAATTTTCGAGAGCTGAAGGCCATAGTCCATTAGTTGATTTCTCATCCACAAGACTTGAGAACAACATCTTCCAGCGGCTACATACTCAGCTTCAGCGGTGGAGGTGGACACTGAGTTTTACTTTTTACTTGTCCAACTCACCAGCTTTCCGCCCAGGAGCTGACAGCCTCCTGTGGTGCTTTTCTTATCCAATTTGCAACCTGCAAAATCACTATCTGAATAGGCGATTAGATCAAACCCTGAATCTTTGGGATACCAAAGACCTAGGTTCGGAGTTCCCTTAAGGTAACGAAAGATTCGCTTTACAGCGATCATATGAGATTCCTTAGGTTCAGCTTGATATCGTGCACACAAACAGGTTGCATACATAATATCATGTCGGCTAGCTGTAAGATACAAAAGAGAGCCGATCATCCCACGGTATGTCGTGACATTAACAGGTATTCCAGAAGAATCCTTGTTTAGTGTCAGCGGCGGTGCCATAGGGGTTTTCATAGCTGAACTCTGAGTTAAATCAAATTTCTTCAGCATATCTTTAACATACTTTCCCTGATTAATGAAAGTTCCCTTTTCATTTTGTTTTATCTGAAGACCAAGGAAATATGTTAGCTCACCCATCATACTCATTTTATACTCTGCTTTCATTCTATCAGCGAAACGAGTACAAAGGTCAGGGTTAGTAGAACCAAATATAATGTCATCAACATATATCTGAACAATAATAATATGACCTTTTACTTTCCTGAAGAATAGAGTCTTATCGATTTTACCATGCTCAAATATTTCAATATGGAGATAAGTAGAGAGAGTGTCATACCATGCACGAGGAGCTTGCTTTAAGCCGTAAAGTGCCTTATCCAGTTTATAAACATAACCTGGATGCTTAGGATCTGAGAATCCTGGAGGTTGTTCCACATAGACTTCTTCATTCAGCTTTCCATTGAGAAACGCTTACTTAACATCCATTTGATAAACTTTGAAGTCTTTGTGTACAACGTAGGCTAAGAATAGACGAATAGATTCTAGTCTTGCTACTGGATCAAATGTTTCGTCGTAGTCTATACCTTCCTCTTGTCTGTATCCCTGAGCAACAAGACGAGCCTTGTTGCGGGTTACAGTTCCATGTTCGTCCAACTTGTTTCGATAGACCCATTTAGTGCCTATCACTGTCTTGTCAGTTGGTCTTCGAACAAGTTTCCAAACTTTGTTTCTTTCAAATTCTGTCAGCTCTTCTTGCATAGCGCTGACCTAGTTTGGATCTTGGAGGGCATCATCTGTTTTCTTTGGTTCAATCAGAGAAATAAAGTTAACAAATAAACAAATGTTACCTGCACTTCATCGAGTCTGAACACCAGCGTTTGGATCACCAAGTATTTGATCAATTAGGTGATTAATAGTCCATCGCTGAGCCGGAGCATGAGTAGCTGACTCAACCTGAACTGGAGGGGCTGAAGATGAGGCTTCAACAACTTCTGGTATATCAGTCAAGAAAGGAGTAGGTGAAGATGTCATTACATTTACTGATTGCTAAGAAGTAGATGGAATGTCTGAGACATTTTGTTCAGAAGTAGGCATAGTGTTTAGAGGAACAGCTGAGACCCATGAAGTTTCAGCTTCACTAGTCTGCATGTTTGGGATGATAGTGGGACCATCATCTTCAATGGTATGAGTATGAGGAGCGGGAATATCTTCTGAATCACCAAGATGTGAAAACATCCATTGATTCAGTTCTTCAGTATCAGTAGAGGGTCGAGAATTTGCTGAACGGGATTCGTCAAAGGTGACGTGAATAGTTTCTTCAACAGTCTGTCTTCTTCGATTGAAGACTCTGAAGGCTTTGGAGACTGAGGAGTATCCAAGAAAGATTCCATCATCAGCCTTAGGATCAAACTTTCCAAGGGCATCTCTGTTGTTCAGTATGAAACACTGATATCCAAAGATGTGAAGAAAGCTAATTGAAGGCTTTCTCCCATGGAAAAGTTCATAGGCTGTCTTGTTGAATCTTTTGACTATCAGCGACCTGTTTTGCGTAAAACAAGCAGTGTTGACAGCTTCTGCCCAAAACTGAGTAGGCAGGTGAGAATCGCTGAGCATTGAACGTGCAACTTCAATGATAGTTCTATTTCGTCTTTCAGCGACTCCGTTTTGTTGCGGTGTTCTCACTGAAGAAAAGTTGTGAGAAATACCCTTACTCTCAAAGAAGGAATCAAGAGAACTGTTTTTAAATTCAGTCCCATGATCACTCCTTATTGAGCGAACGGTCAAGTTGTTCAGGACTTCCATTTTCCTGACAAAGGTGATGAGTTCTTCATGGGTGTCACTCTTAGAACGGAAAAAACATTACCCAGGTATAGCGAGAGAATTCATCAACTATGACCAATGTATATTTCTTTCCAGCGATGGATTGTTTGTTAACAGGGCCAAACAAATCCATATGGAGAAGTTGTAGAGGAGATGACACTGAGGAGACTTGCTTTGATTTAAAGCTTGCTTTGGTCTACTTCCCTTTCTCACACGCTGAACATAAGGATTCTTTGGCGTATGAGTGTTGAGGTAGACCAGTGACTAACTCTTTAGAAGAAAGAGTGTTCAGTGTCTTGAAGTTGAGATGGGAGAGCCTCTTATGCCATAACCAGTTGGCATCAGATGAGGCTTTTGAGAAGAAACAGGAGTTCTCAGTGGTTGTTGAGTTCATGTTTATAACGTAAACATTTTCCAAACGATAACCGCTGAGAGCTATCTTCTCCTTTTTGTCAGCGACAAAGCAGGATTCCTTAGTAAAATTACTTTGTTATCCATGTCGCAAAGCTGACTGATGCTTAGAAGATTATGCTTCAGCCCTTCAACATATGCGACTATTCTGAAGGTTATTGTACCATTAGAGAGTACACCAAACCCTCGGGTATGTCCTTTTCCGTTTCCACCGAAAGTTACAGAGGGACCCTTCTCTTCCTTATACTCAGTGAGCAGATTCTTCTTACCAGTCATGTGTCTAGAGCATCCGCTATCGAGATACCAGATACCCTTCTTAACCTGCAAACAAAGGAAGATTAGTTTGACTTGGGCACCCATTTCATCATGTGTACACACTTGTCAGTGGAGGTAGATGGAATGGAGGATTCAACATTCTTCGCAGCATTTGAAGATTCAGCTTTATCAGTCTTCACTTTGGTTAATTTCTTAACCTCAGTGGTCTTCTTTGCCTTGGGAGCAATAATCTTCACCTTAGCTATTTTTCAGCTTTGGTGGCTGTAGGGCACTTACTAGCAATATGATTTGTAAGTCCACAGTGATAACATTTCCTATAACTAAAAGTAGTTCTAGGACCATTTGCATGCTTAGCCGTTAGTTTTAAATGAGCAGGGCTAGCACAAAGTATACCTTTGGCATTGGAAATGAGAGGAACTTTCAGTTCTTCAGATTTCCTACCAGTTATATCCACTTTAAGTCTAGGAGTAGATCGCTGAATAAATCCAGGGATCTTGTTCTTAGAAGTAGAGGGCTAAGTCACTGAAGCTTTAGAAGCATTCAGCTTAGGTACACAAGTACCCTTCTGAGGTTTTTGGTTAAAAGCAATTCCTTTACCTTTGTCTTTAGAGACTGAGGTAGGTTTTGGATAAATAATTTTCTCTTTACCTTTCGAAGTTAAGGTAGAGATTTCCTCAGGGATGGGAGGTTTTGAAGAGGAACACTGAGATGAGAAAGTGTCAGGGATTGAGGATACGAACATTCCAAACTTAAGCATGGAACGGTCAGTGGTTTGTTCTAGAGTATCATCTTTGTAACCAAGACCACGTTTATCACTCAGGGGAATCTGAGACTTAATTATCTCAATGATCTTTGTTGAGGAGTTATACCATCCATCAACAGTAGCTTTTTCAGCTTTTAATGCAGCGATAGCTTCTTCGCGTTCGATTTTGACTAGCTGATTTAAATGAACTTGATCTTTAAAATCTTCTTCAGTTTTAGAAAGCTTTTCTATTTGAAGGTGACAGTTTTTAAGTTGTTCAGCGAGGTCAAGGTTTTGATTTTCAATAACAGTTTTTCCATTCATGGCTTCATATAAGCTTCTAGTCAAGAGATTGATCTTTCGAAGACTATCAGCTTCATCAATATTTAAAATATTGGTAAAGAAGGAAGGTGATACCTTATTAGCAGAGGTTGAAGTAGAGGGAATGTCAGAATTTTCTTCCTCATCTTCAAGTTTGGCCATGAGACATAGATTGGCTTCATCATCATCTTCAGAGTCAGATGATTCTTCTTCGTCAGAGGCAGCCCAATCATAGTCAGCCATCAGGCCTTTGCCTTTCTTCTTAAAGGTTTTCAGCTTTGAATACCTTTCTTTCAGCTTTTTGTATTTTTCATCTCTAGTCCTGGGAGTAAAGTTTTTCGGAAAAGCTGAGGAGCTAGAGACTTTCTTTGACATGCACTCGCTAGCAAAATGTCCTATCATTTCACAGTTATAGCAAGTAGCAGTAGCCTTATCAACAGAGGTTGATGATCTTGGCTTGTCAGTAATAGCAAGAGGTTTGTTCTTTCTGAAATTACTCTTTCTAGAAAATCTCCTGAACTTATTAGCCAGGAATGCCAGAGTTTCATCATCATCTGAAGCGTCAGAATCTGATGAACGTTCAGAGTTAGTTTCCAACTCAGCGACAGTGATAGTAGATCGCTGGGTGGAAGGTAACTCTGAGAGTAAAGCAACAGGGGTGCTTTTGTTATCTTTTACAAAATTCTTCTTAAGATGACTCGATTGCTCATGATTAAGCATCGTGCCATATAAGGTAGAGAGAGTCATGGATTTTAGATCCTTTGATAGCTTGAGACACATTGAATAACTGTCCCAGCTTTCAGGTAAACATTCTAAGAACTTTGTCAGTACTTCAAAGTTAGAATACTCCTTACCAACGGTTTTTAGATCTATTATTAAGCAGTTAAAACGTTGGTGTACTTCAGAGAGAGATTAATTCTTACCACAAATGAAGCTTTCGTACTGTCTTACCAGGTTGATCTTACGTGAGTCATGGACTTCAGAAGTACCTTCATACTGAACACAGATTGTGTCCCACATGGCTTTGGAGGTCTTCAGGTTCATGACGGAATGGTAGACTTCGTCAGGAAAAGCCATGGAAAGAATGGATATGGCTTTAGTGTCAAGATCCACTTTCTTCTTATCTTCATCAGTCCACATATGAATTTCCTTGGGAACCAACCTTTCTGGAATATCAGCTCTATTCTCAGCGGCTGGAACTTCAGGATCAATTCTTATAGGAATATATGGACCATTTTCGATGTAATAAGGTATAGTTGGGTCTACACCTTCTAAGAAGAGAATCATCCTATTTTTCCACAGATTAAAGTTATCTCTGGAGAATCTAGGGGGTTTTGCAAGAGAACCGTTGTCAATATAGTTTGTGTTTGTGTTGGTAGCCATTTTAAGAAATAGCAAGGAAGAAGAGATTAGTATAGATAAGATCTTGTTTATGAGATTAAACAAATCTGCTCTGATACCACTTGTTGGTCCCGAAGGGTTATACAAGTTTGTAGAAGGGGGGGGGGGGGGTTTGAATACAAACACACGATTTTTACTTTCTAAATTGTTTATTGATAAATCAAAACAATTTACAACTTGTTGCGGAACAAGATTAAGGATTAACATAATCTAAACAAGTTAAGAACACTAAGTTTCTTGCACTAGAATAAAGACAGAAAGGAGATAAGGAAATTACGAATAATAACCTAACACACAGTAGTAAGGAAGAAGAAGATGGCCCGAGCACTTCATTTCTGAAGTAGGGTTCTTCTTATATACTGCATGCATTTAATGCATAGCAGTGTTACTTTACATGTGGCAGCAGCTGAGTGGTTGCATGTTTTGACCTTTGTAGACAACCTTAGTAGCCGCATGGTGCACAGTGTAGAATCAGAGTTTGTTGTACGATTCTAGACAGAAGGGAGATCCATTCTGACATTTCGTACGGAGACGTGCAAGGGAGGTAAGACAATAGTACTTTGCAAGGAGACTTCATGATCAGCTTTCGTTGAATCAGTACTTTATCAGCGAGTGATAAAGCTCAGCGATTGCTGAAGTCTTCTTATTGATACTTCACGTTGAATGGACAATTCTGTGACTTCGCTGATATCCACATCAGTTCATTAGTAGACTTGTCGCTGGTTCTTGGGCTTAATCTTCGACTTCAGCGTAGAACCTTTGTTGACGTGAAACTTGTCTTCAGGAATCATAAGTAAACAACTAAACTATCAGCGATCATCACAGAGACTGAACAGGCTCAGAACTACTGGATGAACAATGTTCGTTGAATGTCTAATCTAAAGAGCGAGAGTTCCTATCAGCGGTACTGTAAAGTCTTAGTACTTATCAGCGATAGTGAAACTCTAATACATATTGTTTACTTACAATTTTCACTAAGTGTTAAAGAGAGGGTCATTATCAAATCACTGAGGGTTTGGATCAACACTTCCTTTGTTATTCGGATTGACGTGCATATCAATGACTCATCTTTGAGATCATGGCACTTTAACACTTTTAAAGTGATCAACTGTCCTGAAGTAACTTGATCTTTTATAAAACTTAACATGAAATGGTGAACATCATTATTGAGAAACGATGTCCACTTTTCATTATGTTTAAAACCTCACCCTTTAATCTCACACCCAAGCTATTAAACTTAGCTACTCATACTTGAATGTAAATGACAAGAAATATAAATTACTGAAATGAAATACATAAATTAAAGACAGAAATATAAATGACTTGAATGTAAAGTACAAGAATTAAAAGACAAAAATTAAAAGACTATTGCAGCAATATTGTACCAATGCTGCAGCAACTCATAGATGATATGAAGAACATGAACAAGATGAAGAACATAAAGTAGAAATGCCTAAAATTAAACTTGAGACCTGCAAACCAGCTATGAGAACTGATCCACAAAATTGTCTACCAAAAGAAGGTGCACAACCCTCCTATTTATAGCAACTAGGAGAGAAGGAAAGCATGCAAAATACATTACCAACTACACTATTCAAGACATAAAAGTCATGGCCACCCATCCTTCTAGGGATACTATTACAAGTTATCTAATTGTTCAAAATAAACACAACATTGAGTTGCATTCTTCTAGTAGATGGCTGGATTCAGAAAAGTCAGGTTACCAAAAGTCTTCTCCAACATCTCTCTTCATTCCACAATGCTGATCCTCAATGCTGTAGTATTGGACAGGGCTGCACTATAATTAAATCCACATTTTACCTTCCTATTTAAGTAAAAGACAGGTAAATCACAAACTTAGCTCTATGAAACAAAAGGTAAAAATAAGTAAACAAAAATGACTCAAATGTTGGGATAAATAAAATATTTTAACTAAAAAGATAAGAAAATGACACTTTATGCATTAAATAAATAATGCATATCACGATCTCAAATTTAAAGTGTTGTTTGTCCCCAAACAACTAAAAGACCTAAAAAGAAAATGACTCAATTTTTGAAGTTTCTTGCAAGATCATGGCATTAGGTGTCTACACAATGTAGAACATACCCCATGGAATTCATAACCTTTCATAAATCTTTTATCATTCATTTAAAACCTAAGTGTGTGTGTGGATCATAAGTTAACACCAATCTTCCTTTTGTTAGACTCAACACATCCTACATTTAGAATCAATAGGGCTTTTTAGGGTCACTCTTTGGCATTTCTTTTCTCACCAAGGCTTGTCTCTCAACAAAAAATTTCAAATTTTGGCACTTTGTGCTCTTTTCTTGTTGACTTTTTATTCCTTGCCCCTATGGGACATTTTTGGTATACTTTTGCATCATCTTTATCAGATTAAAGCTTTGCTCTTTTGAGTGATCTTTTCATGCTTAAGGTGTAATCTTCCCACCCTCAAGTTTATAATTTACAATGTCCTTATTGTAAGCATTGAAGTACATAGGTGTATAAGGGCTACAAGTGGCTATTGGAAATTGAAAAGATGGCCTAGATCATCTCTAAAGGTATATAGGATGTATGAGTCAAGTTGTGTCCCAAGAAGACAATTGCTAGTTCTAACAAGAACACACAACTTAGGTAAATGGCATGAAAAAAAAGTTATTAGGACTATGAACAAAAAACAAGGTATGATTCTATGTGTAATCTTGCAAAAGAAAAGAAACCTAAAAATTGTAAAATTATCCCAGACACAAAATAAAATAAAACATGGAGACTAAGGTAAATGATTTGAACCTGCCCTACTCCATAGGAGTAGGTTGTGAACTAAGTGGTTGGAATGAATGTTGCGGCACAAGAATCCACATTTTCTTCTTTTAACAAGGTGTTCTTATTTTTCAACAACCGGATCTCTTGTTGACAACTTATTAAGGAATGGTGGAATTTGCTAGAGCACCACAGTATGCTCCTCAGCCCAAATGGTTCTCACCAACTTAAATTGGTGTTTCTCTTTCCACTTATGTTTGTACACGTTTCTCATCACGTGTTTCTCTCTTTGATCATGGCACAAGATTTTAAGGGAACAAATGGGGGAACAGGTCATCCCCCAAAGATTTTTCCACACCACCTCGCCAACAATAGAACTTGATTTTATGAAGATTCCCGAGTCCTTGGATTGATCATCACGTCCCTTTTTAAAAACAACTTGAAAATTTTATGCGCAACTTTGTTGCACGAATGCTGCAGCATCCGCAACAATATGTTTTTTCTGCACATGTTCAAAGTAGGGGTTAATGACAATCTTGGCATTGTGTTGCACCTCTTCACTATTTTGAAGTGAAGAGGGATTGCTTAAATGCTCAGGTTTTTCCTCGTAACTCTCCATCTCTTGACTATTTTCCAAAGTATTGACCTCATCCTCATCCTCATCCTTACCAATACACTCAAAATTTTCAATCTCACTTGGTATAGGAATTTGGTTTTGTCTAATGATCTCTTGAACATATGTTGTGATGTTGGCATCATATGTTTCCATTATTTGTGTGTACCCTTTCACCATAGTTTCAAGAGATTCAAAGTTTTCAACTTGTTCAAAAGAGGTTGTAGGGGGTAAATATGAGTTATTAAAGTCATCCCCTTGAAAACTCTCAGAAAAATCAACTTGTTCCTCCCAAGATTGGTCAAAAGTATTTGCGTAAGTGTTACTCCAATCTTCGTAGGGAGGTATTGGTGATGTGAAAGTGCCATGATTTTGATTATTTAAAAACAAATTAGGATGATCCTCCCATGATTGAGTATAACCATTGAAGTGTGAGGTATCCCAATTACTATCTCCCATGAAATAATTGGACTCAGGGTTCGAAGGACAATAATATGTGAAATCATTTCCGCCACAGAAGTCACAAAAAAACAATTTCATATGGCCCAAACGAACATCCCATTGATTCCATATTCACAGAAAGATAAACTCAAAGATTTATTACTTGTGCACACATGGAGACGTATGACAAGCAACAAAGGTGGTAGAAAAATCAAATCTTTTAAAATACTTTTATAGACTTTTAGCGTGCCAATCCCCGACAACGGCGCCAAAAACTTGACAGTGCTTTGAATACACTGATAGACGTGTGCTAATTAAACCTCACCGCAAGTATACTGTAACACCCGGAATTTTATTAAGGTGCATGTTTAACGTTGGGGAGAAGTGTACGAAAGAAGCTCAGCAAAACTGTAATAACCCAAATTAAGTAAGGTGTTCTAAATAGAAGTTAGGGGTTGTATTTGTTATTACGAAAAAAGTATAAGGGTAAGATAGGAAAACTTGGGGAAACTAATTCCCTTATCTCATTGTGTGCACCATTTTTAATGAAGTTTAGGAAACACATATTTTAATTTAGGGTTGTGTGGGGTGAGAGCTTCTACTGCATCGAGAGAGAGGAGGAAAGAAAGAAGGAAAATGAGGGCTGTGTGTGTGTATTTTCGTGAGCAGAAATCAAAGAGAAAGAACAATGGTGTTGTGGGTGGGTGTGTTGGATGTGTGCGTAGGGAGAGAGTTGCGAGAGAGAGAGCGAGAGAGAGAGAGAGAGAGAGCTGCGGGAGAAAGAGCAGCGAGAGAGAGAGAGCCGCGAGAGAAGGAGAGACGACAAGGGAGGAGATCGGGAGTGCGGCTGAGGAGCACCGGCAGTCGGCTGCCGGTGGTGGTCGCTGTCGGTGGTCGCTGGTGGTGGCGGCTAAGAGATTTAGAAGGGCGGAGAAGGAGGTTTTGGGTGTCCTTGTGAAATTGAAGAAGGAAGATCATCATTCAGCAGAGTTTGGGGGAAAGAGTGGAATTGGAGTTCGATTCTTCATCAATCCCATTAGGTATTCTCTAATCTAAAACCTCATCTGATTTCATGTTTTGAGTGATGAGAGTTTCTTAAATTTGTGAGTTTAAAATGGGTATTTATGAGAAATTTAAAAGGGGATAATGGAGCTAGAAAAAAAAGATAGTAAATGAGAAAGAGTCCGTTTGATAGAGTTAAGGGATTAATTTCCAGTGATTTTGTTAATCATTATCGCACAGTTAAAAGTTATGTTGAGGTTCTGGTATTTTATTTAGAGTCCCGGGGTTGTGTCTAAGTCCCGGTGTGGGATTTGGGTTAAGTCCCGGTGCGGTTTTGTGGGCTGCCCTTTTTAATTAATTAAGCGGTCGCGTGGGCTTGGGAATCTAAAACTCAATGTATGTATTTGGTATTGATCATGGGCCGTGAGACTCCTCCTATTGGACCGAAGTGTAGTTTTCTTAAGGGGATTTATTGGATTGCTTTAATTGGACCGTAGGTTGCATTTAGTGAGGGAACTTGATATTCACCAAATCATTTATGGACTTAGAAATCTGAAATGCGAGTAAAAGAAAAGTATTTTGAATCAATATGGTTTATTAGAGCATTGGATCCGATTTCTTATTTTTTTAGTGGGTTTAAAGCAAGTAACCCGATAATGAATAGTAGTGATCCGGAAGTTTACATCTAGGAGCATGACCTATCAAGTTTATATAATTTGAGAGTACGTTCGGGAGTAACCTCTAAAATCGATTATTAGATTTATGATTCGTATTTTCTAATATAATAGGTGTTCCGCCTAGAGATCGGAAGTGTAAGTGAGAAGCTTTGGAGCGAGCTAGCCAGGTGAGTTTTTCTAACTAAAATACGTGCTCTTACGTGTTTTCCAAGGAAAGTGATTTTATGAATATACTCTGTTATTTTACCTGACTTTTACGTAAACGAAAGTTAATACTCTACTGATCAGAGTATGTTTATGAGCATGATTTATTTACAAGCTGTTAAGAATGTTTTCCCATGAAAAGAATGTTCTACTGAAAAGATTTTCCAGCAATATGATATGGATTGTAAAATGTTATACGGAGTTCATGTTTTATGTTTATGATGAACTATGTGTATGCTATGTGGAGTCGGTCTGCACTGTGGGATCAGAGATAGATCCTCGGGTTCTGATGACCCCTTGGATATGTATGACAGACTGGTAGGCTGGAATTCGTTTCCTCCTATTTCGAGTAGAGGGGAGTCTGCGTAGGCTCCGGGAAGGGGAGTCTACGTAGGCTCCAGTAGAGGCGAAAGGGGAGTCTGCTGGGGCCCCGATCGCGGTTAACGATGTGATCCTTAACACAGTGCAGTACCATGCTTGACGCTTATGTGAAGAATGTGAACTGTTTTATAAAAATGATTTATAATGTTGACGTACACTGTTTATGGAGGGAACTCACTAGACCTCATGGTCTAACCCTCGCTTTTCAAAACTAAAACCCTTTTCAGGTAAGCTTCTAGTAGGAGGCTCAGGTAAGTGGGCAAGCGCAGGATAGAGAACTGATGCAGTTATAGACAATGCCGGTGCCACTTGTAGTAGTAGTTTTTCTCAGTTGTGTATAGGTTGTTTTTCGCCAACCTTAATTTATGTATGATGTAACGAAAATATTTGGGACCCAGATTTGAAATATTTATGAGTTAATGCTATGTACGTTTTGTTACGTTTTTGGGATGTTACAAATGGTATCAGAGCCATAGTTTAAGGGATTTAGGTGACCGGACGGGCCTAAACTTAAACTTGGGAGTAGAAATCACAACTGAGAATCAGGAAATGCGTTAGGAGGGCACTGTTATAGAGATAGGGCTAATAGGGTACTGAGAACTGTCATGTAAGGTAAGTTTGAAATTCCACCTGGCCAGTGTAATTGCGAACTTACAAGTACATGTATGTGCTTAACCTGCCTTATTATTCCGAAGTAGTAGTCACAAGCTAGTGTTTATGTCGCGTGCCAGTACTTTAGAATGTCAGTAAGATCCCTGAGAAGTAGATTGAGACCCATTGTCGGAGAGTTATCGTAAAAGATCAGTTATGATGTGATGTATGTATACATCATAGAGAAGAAATACTGCCTAGAGTGTTATGAGTTGTCTAGAGGTAGCTCTTCGTAGACTCGATGGGGATGGATGTTTGAGTTGAGTAAGACTCCTGTTTTGGGAGAGCCCCAGTTCTAGAAATCATGGGATAGATCAGACGGGATGGTAAGAAAGGATAGTGTCGAAATCTTGAAAGTGTTGGGGAACTCTAAATTTTAAGCGAGCTAATCAATGGCAGGGTTAATGAAATAAGATATCTATAGTGAAGTGAGAGCATGTAGAAGTGGAAAGTGAAATATTTGATCAAAACGAAATAGTATGGAAGGGGGAGTAAGTGAGTTGTGGGAAGCATGTTCAGCAAGTTATTACATGACCGAGAGGACGACCATCGGTCGAAGTTAGAGCGCGAGTGTTAGGGTACGTGAGTAAAACGATTAACCTTGTTGAGTGAGTAGCTGTCAATTGCAAGTAGAGTTTCATGCATCGAGTTGTACATGTGTACATGAAAACTTTTCATAAGTAAAAGTGAATGCGTAAATTTCAAATTTGAACTAATATGAGTCGGCGTGTGTAAGCGTATGTTTAAAGAAAAATGCAATTCCATTTACATCGCACAGTAAAGTTTTGAAGTTTACGGTTCGTAAAATATTCCACGCTTTTCGTGACGAGTTAAATATTTGCAAAAAGTCAAGAAAACGATTGAATGCAAAACTTTTATAACCAAAATGAGTACTGACATGTTGAAGTTATATAAATGAGTATGAAAACCGACTGGTTTACTTCGTGTCGGTAATTTCTTTCAGGATGTGGTCGTATGAAAAGATTTTCGCTCAATATATTTTCGTCATAATGACATATTTTGATGGAGTAAGATTAAGTTATGGAAAGCTACATGTGAACGATTCTCGAGATCGTTGTGCAGAGCATTGAGTTTATAAGAGGGATGGGGGCATGTGTACCTAAGAAGTTTTCAAGTGTTGTTTATTTTAAAATAATGAAGCGTGCGAAATGATTTATATATTGCGTGTCATGCATGAAGGCTATGAACTCACTAGGTCGAAGGATGTGGCGTTTTAAAGCTAAGAAAGAACTCAGAGAGTGGAGAGTTGTTTATCAAATCAGGAGGGACAGTTGAGTCTAGGAGAAAGAGTAGAAGTCATCAAAGTGTTAGTATTAGAAACTCGTTACGAGTAGTGTTGAGAGGCATAAGCGAAATGCCGCGGTGTTGGGTATGAGTCTTGAGGTGAGCTGGTAATATTGATGTTACAGGAGTAAGTCCAGAAAAGAGGGAGACGTATTATGAAGTGATTATGTTATGATGGTAGGATTAGGTTCTGTAAGAGAACCCATGTTTAAGAATAAGTTAAGAAAGTAGTTACAGGTTGTCAGTTGATGTAGAAGTCGACAGATGTGTACGATGGCCGAGGTCGAAGACGTGAACCAGAAGGTTAAAAATTGATAGAACACCTTGTAGGGGTGTTAAGAGGATGGGATGTGATCATTTTGAATGAGCGATCTATTTACGAGGTATGGAGGGATTCGTAGAAAGAGGAGGCATGTAGCACAAGCGAAGCGAGGGTGTAGATATTATCGTTTAGGGAGGGGTTGTGCCCTGTTTTGTAAGGGCACGGATCGGGAAGAGCTAGCCATAATGTTCGCGTGTGAGCTATTGGAAGAACTCGTGAGTTATAGTTCAGCAAGTTGGGAAGGGACTACGAAGCGAGATAGACTCGATTGTAGTATTCGGGAGAATATGAAGGAAAGTGTGAATTGTGTATGAATGACCATGAGAGGTTTGGGCTGCAGTGTGATGTTATGAGTGAGGAATGTACAGTTATGTAATGGCATTAGTTGCCAAGTTGAAATGTACCTGCTAGTATCGTAGTGAAGTGATGTTAGAGAGAAAGAAAGTATCCTATAGAAGCTTTTGGGGTTACAGATGAGATGGTCGATTTATTAACCAGATTGTTGGTACACGTAGGGTGTAAGTTGACTTTATGGTGTGATTATGTTCGGGATATAAGGACGAAGTAGTGGTGGGAGTTTACCCAAAGGAGAAACCTAATATTTTTTTTAGTTGTGAGAATCGCTAAGTAGGTATATGTTGGGACCATTGGAAGTTTAAAGAGGATGAAGAGTGGATTAGCCAAATGTGTTATAGTAAATGCTAGATCTTTGCAGATTGGGAATTGCTACTTATGTGAGAGGGAATGACCCTAGAAGGAGATAGTGGGAAATTTGGTTATATTTAAAGAATGTTGATGATGATTATGAGTCAGAGCGGTAGTACGATCATTAGTGATTTGAAAATGTCATGTTAGATGTATAAGCCTTTGATTGATTGTTAATATTTTTTAGGGATTTGTTAAGTAATGACATTTATTTGTTATTACAGAATGCGTTGTGGTTCTACCGAAATTCTTACTAAGAATTGATAAGGGAGAATCGAGATGTTAAAGTGAGAAGTTGATGATAGTGATGGATTAAGTAATTCTCAAATTATTTGAAAATTGTAAATTGTTGGGTTACTCAGTGGAGTTGTTAGTTAAGAAATCAGTTTTGACTGACGGATTTTGTGAATACCAAAATAACGAGGTATTGATATTAAGTTATTAAATATAATAATTGATGGTTGATAGAAAGATATTAACTACATCTCAATTGGAGTTTATCATTTGAAATAAGTCGATAAATTATATTTGAAATGAGTTGGTCAAGTTAAGGTTGCTTGTGATAAAGAGAATGAATTGTATTGTTTATCGGTAAGGATCGGTGGTAATATATCGCACTATCCGAGAAAGACAATTGAGTTCGGAAACGGTAATGTGGTCATGAATCAGACAAGATAATTGAGAATTCTTGGGGAAGTGCTATTGAGATTAACACACTGATCGTTAAGGAATTATTTAAGGTAAATCTAAGTAAGGAAACTGGGATGACATTATGATTATCTATTTGATTTTATAGTCGTTGTGGTTAAACGAAAGAATCATAGAACCCAAGTTTCGTGGGGTTCCTGAAGTAACGGATCCGACTGGAAGATGAGAATTAAGAATATGGCATGTTTCGGGTATAATCAGAGATTGTGAGTTTAATCAGAGTTGCGCAACCAAGGCGTGAAAGTATGTTGTTATTGATTTGTTTTAGGAAGATTTATTCCGAGAGCCGAGATTTAATCTTTGATAATCAATTTTCGCCGGTTATCTTTGGAGTGAATTCCGGGACGGAATTCTATTAAGGAGGGGATATTGTAATAACCCAAATTAAGTAAGGTGTTCTAAATAGAAGTTAGGGGTTGTATTTGTTATTACGAAAAAAGTATAAGGGTAAGATAGGAAAACTTGGGGAAACTAATTCCCTTATCTCATTGTGTGCGCCGTTTTTAATGAAGTTTAGGAAACACATATTTTAATTTAGGGTTGTGTGGGGTGAGAGCTTCTACTGCATCGAGAGAGAGAAGGAAAGAAAGAAGGAAAATGAGGGCTGTGTGTGTGTATTTTCGTGAGGAGAAATCAAAGAGAAAGAACAATGGTGTTGTGGGTGGGTGTGTTTGATGTGTGCGCAGGGAGAGAGCTGCGAGAGAGAGAGCGAGAGAGAGAGAGAGCTGCGGGAGAAAGAGCAGCGAGAGAGAGAGAGCCGCGAGAGAAGGAGAGACGACAAGAGAGGAGATCGGGAGTACGACTGAGGAGCACCGGCAGTCGGCTGCCGGTGGAGGTCGCTGGCGGTGGCGGCTAAGAGATTTAGAAGGGCGGAGAAGGAGGTTTTGGGTGTCCTTGTGAAATTGAAGAAGGAAGATCATCATTCAGCAGAGTTTGGGGGAAAGAGTGGAATTGGAGTTCGATTCTTCATCAATCCCATCAGGTATTCTCTAATCTAAAACCTCATCTGATTTCATGTTTTGAGTGATGGGAGTTTCTTAAATTTGTGAGTTTAAAATGGGTATTTATGAGAAATTTAAAAGGGTATAATGGAGCTAGAAAAAAAGATAGTAAATGAGAAAGAGTCCGTTTGATAGAGTTAAGGGATTAATTTCCAGTGATTTTGTTAATCATTATCGCACAGTTAAAAGTTATGTTGAGGTTCTGGTATTTTATTTAGAGTCCCGGGGTTGTGTCTAAGTCCCGGTGTGGGATTTGGGTTAAGTCCCGGTGCGGTTTTGTGGGCTGCCCTTTTTAATTAATTAAGCGGTCGCGTGGGCTTGGGAATCTAAAACTCAATGTATGTATTTGGTATTGATCATGGGCCGTGAGACTCCTCCTATTGGACCGAAGTGTAGTTTTCTTAAGGGGATTATTGGATTGCTTTAATTGGACCGTAGGTTGCATTTAGTGAGGGAACTTGATATTCACCAAATCATTTATGGACTTAGAAATCTGAAATGAGAGTAAAAGAAAAGTATTTTGAATCAATATGGTTTATTAGAGCATTGGATCTGATTTCTTATTTTTTAGTGGGTTTAAAGCAAGTAACCCGATAATGAATAGTAGTGATCCGGAAGTTTACATCTAGGAGCGTGACCTATCAAGTTTAGATAATTTGAGAGTACGTTCAGGAGTAACCTTAAGAATCGATTATTAGATTTATGATTCGTATTTTCTAATATAATAGGTGTTCCGCCTAGAGATCGGAAGTGTAACTGAGGAGCTTTGGAGCGAGCTAGCCAGGTGAGTTTTTCTAACTAAAATACATGCTCTTACGTGTTTTCCAAGGAAAGTAATTTTATGAATATACTCTGTTATTTTACCTGACTTTTACGTAAACGAAAGTTAATACTCTACTGATCAGAGTATGTTTATGAGCATGATTTATTTACAAGCTGTTACGAATGTTTTCCCATGAAAAGAATGTTCTACTGAAAAGATTTTCCAGCATTATGATATGGATTGTAAAATGTTATACGGAGTTCATGTTTTATGTTTATGATGAACTATGTGTATGCTATGTGGAGTCGGTCTGCACTGTGGGATCAGAGATAGATCCTCGGGTTCTGATGACCCCTTGGATATGTATGACAGACTGGTAGGGTGGAATTTGTTTCCTCCTATTTCGAGTAGATGGGAGTCTGCGTAGGCTCCGGGAAGGGGAGTCTGCGTAGGCTCCAATAAAGGCGAAAGGGGAGTCTGCTGGGGCCCCGATCGCGGTTAACGATGTGATCCTTAACACAGTGCAGTACCATGCTTGACGCTTATGTGAAGAATGTGAACTGTTTTATAAAAATGATTTATAATGCTGACGTACACTGTTTATGGAGGGAACTCACTAGACCTCATGGTCTAACCCTCGCTTTTCAAAACTAAAACCCTTTTCAGGTAAGCTTCTAGTAGGAGGCTCAGGTAAGTGGGCAAGCGCATGATAGAGCACTGATGCAGTTAGAGACAATGTCGGTGCCACTTGTAGTAGTAGTTTTTCTCAGTTGTGTATAGGTTGTTTCCGCCAACCTTAGTTTATGTATGATGTAACGAAAATATTTGGGACCCAGATTTGAAATATTTATGAGTTAATGCTATGTACGTTTTGTTACGTTTTTGGGATGTTACAAAAATGGGTTCATTCGGGACAAAAGTCGAGACTCGGTACCTTCTGGGCGATAGTGCCCTGTGATAGTGACAGTGTCACTATCGCCGTGTCATAGTCGCGGGGAAGCTGAGACCCCCTCGGTACATCCTCAACGAGAGTGCCTCGCGATAGTGACCATGTCACTATCGCCGTGTCACAATCGCCCACTATGTCTGAGAGTTTAAAATCGGGCTTTTGGCTTATTTCTCATTTGTTAATTCACCACTCCACCTCCTATCTCTCTCTAAACGAACCCTAACCCCAAAGTCGGATTTTGAAGCTTTCTTGGTGCCTTTCACTACATAGAAGAGTGATTCTTCATCTCCTAGCTAATATTTGGTAAATCAAGGGTTAGAGTTCTTCATCTCTCTCCCATTTTTGTGAGATTTATTCACCTTATAGAGTCTTACCTAACCCTCTCCTAAACCTTTCCTTTCTTTAGATGAAATGAAGAATGAGGCTCACTTTGGTAACATTAGAAGTGTTTGGTTGGTGGATTCACTTGATGGTTGAGGTAACCTTCTCTTATCCTCATTTTGGAAATTAGGGTTTTGATCTATTGGTGATTTTGGGTGTTATATGTTGGGAGAAATGATTCTAAGTGTTTGGGGATAAATACTTATGGTTGGAAACTTATGGATTTAGGTTTTGGAAGATTTGGACTTGAAGATACGGACTTCTTCAAAGGAGCATACGTATGGGAAAATCTAGATTTAGCCTAATCTAGCAAGGTGAGTTCAAGTTGCTTTGTGAAAACTTTGTACATGCCAAAATATGTGTTTTAAAGTATTTGTGTGCTTTATGTGAAATTATCCCTTGTTGAATTATTTGGTAGGTTGTGATTTAATCAAAGTGTTGAGCTTTACAAATCTTATAAAATACCCATATTTGGGAATTTTGAGTGATTGATGAATAAATCATGAGTGAAAGGGGTTTTGATAATCTATTGCTTAAGTGAAGAGGATTTGGTCAAACTACACTTTAGTGTTTTTGTGATTATGTGATAACTATGATGTGGCATATTTTAAAGTGCGAACGTGTGGGTTGGGGATTTTGGTAAATCCGACCATGTGAGTGTTTTAAGAGTTGTAAGCATTCATTTTGGGGTCGAAGGCCAATTGAGGAATTAAAAGATAAAGATTTTGGGTAACGATGCATTTTGGTTTACGTAACCGTGTGAGTTACACGTATTTAACCAAACGTTTATTTTGGCCTTAAAGGCTTAATTTATATTCAAATAAGTCTTTTGAGTATTTGTCGGTTTTAGTGGCTCGGGGTGGACTCTAGGATGTGTTATATGCTTAATTGCATTTTATTTGACTATGTGCCGGTTTAAGTGTTGGCCTTATGTGTGAAGATCGTTTGATGGTTTGCATTCTTAGTACCTTTGGTACTAATGAACCTGGGTGAATTATATGCATTGTTGAGTTATGAAAGAGTTGCATATACGTGTACATATAGATGCATGTATGATTTGACTTCATTGGGAAAGTGGCAATGAAGGTGTTGTGAGACTATGTTGATCCAAACCCTCAGTGATTTGATAATGACCCTCTCTTATATACTTAGTGAAAATTGTAAGTAAACAATATGTATCAGAGTTTCACTATCGCTGATAAGTACTAAGATCTTACAGTACCGCTGATAGGAACTCTCGCTCTTTAAGTTAAACATTCAGCGAACACTGTTCACCATTAATGCTCTGAGTCTGTTCATTCATTATGATGATCGCTGATAAGTTAGTTGTTTACTTATGATCCCTGAAGACAAGTTTCACGTCAACAAAGGTTCTACGCTGAAGTCGAAGATCAAGCTCAAGAACCAGCGACAAGTCTCCTAATGAACTGATGCGTATCAGCGAAGACTCAGATTTGTCCACTCAACGTGAAGTATCAAGTACAAGACTTCAGCTATCGCTGAACTTTATCATTCGCTGAATAGAAAATGATAATGCTCTGAATCAACGAAAGCTGATCATGAAGTTCTCCGTACAAAGTACTTTTGTCTTAACCACCCTTGCACGACTCCGTACGAAATGTCAGAAAAGAACCTCCGACTGTCTGAAATCGTACAACCACTCTGATACTACACTGTTCATCCATGCGGCTACTAAGGTTGTCAACAAAGGTCAATGACATGCAACCAACCAGCTAATGACACGTGTAAAGTGTATACTGACTTGCATTAAATGCATGCAATATATAAAGAGATGAACCCACTTCATTTGAAGTAACTTGCTAACTCTGGACAAGTTCAATCTCTTATCTCAAGATAGGTTATTATTAGTAATTTCCTTATCTCTCTTAGTGCAAGAAACCTTAGTGTTCCAACTTGTTTAGATTTAGGTTTATCCTTAATCTTGTTTCCGCAACAAGCTGTAAATTGTTAATGATTTATCAATAAACAATTTAGAAAAGTAAATTCTGTGTGTTTGTATTCAACCCCCCCCCTTCTACAAACTTGTATAGGCCTTCGGGACCAACAGAAATCATTAAAATGTCAGTAAATTCTGTGTGTTTGTATTCAACCCCCCCCCCCCCCCTTCTACAAACTTGTATAGGCCTTCGGGACTAACAAGTGGTATCAGAGCGGATTTGTTTAATCTCATAAACAAGATCTAATCTAAGATATTTCTCTTTCTTGCTATTATCTGAAAATGGCCACCAACACAAACACAAATTATATAGACAATGGTTCTCTTGCTAAACCCCCTAGATTTTCCAGAGATAACTTCAACTTATTGAAAAATAGGATGACACTCTTCCTAGAAGGTGTAGACCCTACTATGCCTTACTATCTCGAGAATGGTCCATTCATCCCTGTAAGAATTGATGCTGCAGTTCCAGCCGCTGAGAATAGACCTGCTATTCCAGAAAGGCTGGTCCCTAAGGAAATCTTTCAATGGACTGACGAAGATAAGAAGAAAGTGGCTATAGATACAAAAGCCAGATCCATACTATCCATGGCTCTTCCTGACGAAGTCTACCATTCCGTCATGAATCTGAAAACATCAAAATCCATGTGGGACACAATATGTGTTCAGTATGAAGGAACGTCTGAAGTCCAGGACTCAAGAAAGATCAACCTGGTAAGACAATACGAAAGCTTCATTTCTGGTAAGAATGAATCTCTCTCTGAAGTTCACCAACGTTTTAATTGTTTAAATATAGATCTGAAAACTGTTGGTAAGGAATATTCTAACTTTGAAGTTCTGACAAAGTTTCTAGAATGTTTACCTGAAAGCTGGGAAAATTATTCTATGTGTCTCAAGCTGTCAAAGGATCTAAAATCAATGACCCTTTCAACCTTATATGGCACGTTGCTGAATCATGAGCAATCGAGCCATCTTAAGAAGAATCTTGTAAAAGATTCCAAAAGCACCCATGTTGCTTTAATCTCAGAGGAACCTTCTACTCAGCGACCCTCGGTCACTATCACTGAGTTAGAAAGTAACTCTGAAAGGTCATCAGATTCTGATTCTTCAGATGATGATGAATCTTTGGCTCTCCTAACTAAAAAGTTCAGGAGATTTGCCAAAAAGAAAATGTTTAGAAAGAACAAACCTCTTTCCATAACTGACAAGCCTAGATCATCAGCTTTTGTTGATAAGACAACTGCTACTTGTTTTAACTGCGAAAAGACAGGACATTTCGCTAACGAGTGCAGGTCTAAGAAAGTTTCTAGACCCTCAGCTTTTACAAAGAAATCCTTTGTTCCAAGGAATAAAGATGACAAATATTCAAAGCTGAAAGAAAAATATGCTAAGCTGAAAAGCTTTAAGAAGAAGAGTAAAGGCCTGATTGCTAACTATGATTGGGCTGCTTCTGATGAAGAAGCATCATCATCTGACTCTGAAGATGATGAAGCAAATCTATGTCTTATGGCCAAGATTGAAGAAGAGGAAGAAAGTTCAGACATTCCCTCCACTTCAACCTCTGCTATTCAGGTATCACCTTCCTTCTTTACCAATATTGCAAATATTGATGAAGCTGATAGTCTCCGTAAGATCGATCTCTTGACTAGAAGTTTATACGAAGCCATGAACGGCAAAACTGTGGTTGAAAACCAAAACCTTGATCTCGCTGAAAAGCTTAAAAACTGCCACCTTCAAATAGAAAAGCTTTCTAAAATTGAAGAAGATTTTAAAGATCAAGTATATTTAAATCAGCTAGTCAAAATCGAACGAGCAGAAGCTATCGCTGCATTAAAAGCTGAAAAAGCTACTGTTGAAGGATGGTGTAATTCTTCAACAAAGATCACTGAGATAATAAAGTCTCAGATTCCCCTAAGTGATAAACGTGGTCTGGGTTACAAATATGATACTCCAAAACCAACCACTGAGCGTTCAATGCTTAAATTTGGAACGTTCGTATCCTCAGTCGCTGATACTTCATCTTCTCAGTTCTCCTCGTCCAATACACCAATCCCTGAGGAAACTCCTACCTCCTCAAAAGGCAAGGAGAAAATGGTTTATTCAAAACCTACCTCTGTCTCTAAAGACAAAGGTAAAGGAATTGTTATTTACCAGAATCCTCAGAAGGGTACCTTAGTACCAAAGCTGAATGCTTCTAAAGCTTTAGTGACTCATCCCTCTGGATCAAGGAAGCAGATCTCTGGATCTATTCAGCGATCTAGTCCTAGACTCAGAGTGGATGTCCTTGGTAAGAAATCTGAAGAACTGAATGTTCGTCCCATTTCTAAAGCTAATAGTTTACTTGGTGCTGGCACTTCTAATTCGAAATCAAAAGCTCAGCATTCAAATGGTCCTAGAACTCTTTTTAGTTATAGGAAATGTTATCACTGTGGACTTACCGATCATATTGCTAGTAAGTGCCCCACATCCACCAAAGCTGAAAAGATAGCTAAGGTGAAGATTGCCCCAAGGCAAAGAAGACCAACCCTGGTGCAAATCAGGTCAAGGTGAATCCTACTACTGAAGTTAAGAAATTAACCAAAGTGAAGAAAGACAAAGCGAAATCTTCAAATGCTGCGAAGACTGCTGAATCTTCCATTCCAACTACTTCCACTGACAAATGTGTATACATGGTCAAGTGGGTACCCAAGAAAAACTAATCTTCCTTTGTATTGCAGGTTAAGAAGGGTATCTGGTATCTCGATAGCGGATGCTCTAGACACATGACTGGAAAGAAAAGCCTGCTCGCTGAATACAAGGAAGGGAAGGGTCCCTCTGTAACTTTCGGTGGAAATGGAAAAGGACATACCCGAGGGTATGGTGTACTTTCAAATGGTACAACCTTCTTCAGAAGAGTCGCATATGTTGAAGGGCTGAAGCATAATCTTCTAAGCATCAGTCAGCTTTGCGACATGGATAACAAAGTAATCTTTACTAAGGAATCCTGCTTTGTCACTGACAAAAAGGAGAAGATAGCTCTCAGCGGTTATCGTTTGGAAAATGTTTATGTAATAAACATGGACTCAACAACCACTGAGAACTCCTGTTTCTTCTCAAAGGCCTCATCTGATGTCAACTGGCTATGGCATAAGAGGCTATCTCATCTAAATTTCAAGACACTGAACACCCTTTCTTCAAAAGAGTTAGTCACTGGTCTACCTCAGCATTCATACGCCAAAGAGTCTTTATGTTCAGCGTGTGAAAAAGGGAAGCAGACCAAAGCAAGCTTTAAATCTAAGCAAGTTTCATCAGTGTCATCTCCTCTACAACTACTCCATATGGATTTGTTTGGCCCTGTTAACAAACAATCCATCGCTGGAAAGAAATATACGCTGGTCATAGTTGATGAATTCTCTCGCTTCACTTGGGTAATGTTTCTCCGTTCTAAGAGTGACACCCCTGAAGAACTCATCACCTTTGTTCGGAAGATGGAAACCCTGAACAATCTGACCGTTCGCTTAATAAGGAGTGATCATGGGACTGAATTCAAAAACAGTTCTCTTGATTCCTTCCTTGAGAGTAAGGGTATTTCTCACAACTTCTCTTCAGTGAGAACACCGCAACAAAATGGAGTCGCTTAAAGAAGAAATAGAACAATTATTGAAGCTGCACGTTCAATGCTCAGCGATTCTCACCTGCCTACTCAGTTTTGGGCAGAAGCTGTCAACACTGCTTGTTTTACGCAAAACAGGTCGCTGATAGTTAAAAGATTCAAAAAGACAGCCTATGAACTCTTTCATGGGAGAAAGCCTTCAATCAACTTTCTTCACATCTTTGGATGTCAGTGTTTCATACTGAACAACAGAGATGCTCTTGGAAAGTTTGATCCTAAGGCTGATGATGGAATCTTTCTTGGATACTCCTCAGTTTCCAAAGCCTTCAGAGTCTTCAATCGTAGAAGAAACTATTCACGTCACGTTTGACGAATCCCGTTCAGCGAACTCTAAACCATCCGCTGATACTGAAGAACTGAATCAATGGATGTTTTCTCATCTTGGTGATTCAGAAGATATTCCCACTCCTCATGCTCATCCAGTAGAAGATGATAGTCCTCCTATCATTCCAAACATGCAGAATAGTGAAGCTAAAACATCATGGGTCTCAGCTGTTCCTATAAACACTATACCTACCGCTGAACCAAATGCCTCAGACATTCCATCTATCTCTCAGCAATCAGTAAATGAAATGACAAATGCAAGTATTCCTCTCTTAACTGAAACTCCAGAAGTAGCTGAAGCCTCATCTTCAGCTCCTCCAGTTCAAGATGAGTCAGCGACTTATGCTCCGGCTCAGCGATGGACCGTAAATCATCCAATTGATCAAATTCTTGGTGATCCAAACGCTGGTGTTCAGACTCGACTAAGTGCAGGTAATATTTGTTTATTTGTTAACTTTATTTCTCTAACTGAACCAAAGAAAATAGATGATGCCGTCAAAGATCCAAACTGGGTCAGCGCAATGCAAGAAGAGCTGACCGAATTCGAAAGAAACAAAGTTTGGAAACTTGTTCGGAGACCAACTGATAAAATAGTAATAGGCACTAGATGGGTCTATCGAAACAAGTTGGACGAACATGGTACTGTAACCCGCAACAAAGCTCGTCTTGTTGCTCAGGGATACAGATAAGAGGAAGGTATAGATTATGACGAAACATTTTCTCCAGTAGCAAGACTTGAATCTATTCGTCTATTCTTAGCATATGCTGTACAAAAAAACTTCAAAGTACATCAGATGGATGTTAAGTCAGCGTTTCTGAATGGAAAGCTGAATGAAGAAGTGTATGTGGAATAACCTCCTGGATTCTCAGATTCTAAGTGTCCAGGTTATGTTTATAAACTGGAAAAGACACTTTATGGCTTGAAGCAAGCTCCTCGTGCATGGTATGACACTCTTTCTACTTATCTCCATATTGAAAAATTTGAGCGAGGTAAGATTGACAAAACTCTATTTTTTAGAAAAGTGAAAGGTCATATCATTCTAGTTCAAATATATGTTGATGACATTATATTTGGTTCTACTAACCCTGAGCTTTGTACTCGTTTCGCTGATAGAATGAAAGATGAGTATAAAATGAGCATGATGGGTGAACTAACATATTTCCTTGGTCTTCAGATTAAGCAAACTGAAAAAGGAACTTTTATTAATCAGGGAAAGTATGTTAAAGATATGCTGAAGAAATTTGATTTAACTCAGAGTTCAGCTATGAAAACCCCTATGGCACCACCGCTGACACTTGACAAGGATTCAAAGGGAATACCTGTTAATGTCACGCTGTACCGTGGGATGATCGGCTCTCTCTTGTATCTTACAGCTAGCCGACCCGATATTATGTATGCAACATGTTTGTGTGCACGATATCAAGCTGAACCTATGCTATCTCATATGAAAGTTGTAAAGCGAATCTTTCGATACCTTAAGGGTACAGCGAACCTAGGTCTTTGGTATCCCAAAGATTCAGGATTCGATCTAACCGCCTATTCAGATAGTGATTTTGCAGGTTGCAAATTGGATAGGAAAAGCACCACAGGAGGATGTCAGCTCCTGGGTGGAAAGCTGGTAAGTTGGACTAGTAAAAAGCAAAATTCAGTGTCCACTTCAACAGCTGAAGCTGAATATGTAGCTGCTGGAAGCTGTTGTTCTCAAGTCTTGTGGATGAGAAATCAGCTACTAGACTATGATCTTCAGCTCTCCAAAATTCCAATCTATTGCGACAGCACAAGTGCCATCACCATATCAAACAATCCAGTACTACATTCAAAGACCAAACACATAGAAATCAGATATCATTTTATCAGAGATCATGTGATGAATGGTGATATAGAACTTCATTTTATCCCAACTGATTATCAGTTAGCTGATTTATTTACCAAACCTCTTGATGAGACAAGATTCAACTTTCTCATCAGCGAGCTTGGAATGCTGAACTTTGAAGGGTAAAATCCTCAACGGTTCACATTGATCAGCGATAGGATAAAATCAACTCGTATAACCTATTCAATCATCTTCTCTCTGAATAAAACTTGGTTAAGCTGATATCAAGGTATGTTTTCTCTCTCTGACAATCGCATGAAAATGCAAGATTTCAAAACAAAATGCATCGCTGAATATCTCTTCCTTAACAACGATATTTTGAAAATTCTTAAAACCATCACTGATATTTTCATTCAGTACTTCATGTTTGTAAAAGAGTCCCTGAGCTTTCAAAACCTCAGAGACATCCTAAAAGAATATGAAAGGACAGTTGTGACGTCATTGCAACGGATAAACCCCGGCACGTTTCTCTTTCTGACACACGTTTGCACGTCTCGTTCAAACTTCCAATCAAATGCAAACACGTGTCCGTGTCATGATGAAAATCTTTTCGCGCTCAAGATTTTCTCTCTCTAGTCTCTCTATATAAACAAACTCGTGGTTTATATTTTTCTTTTACGCGAACAATCTTCCTCCGCAAGAAAGAATTCACTGTTGAATTTGTGCTTTCTAAAACTTCAAAGAACTGTTCATCATCTTCTTCATCAAACATCAAGGTTAATATGTTCTTATTTATTACCGAATGCGTATAACTTGTTTCCGATCTTTTCCTTGTTTTAACAAGATCAAACAAAAGAACTTCTTAAAAATGAAATCATTTTTTTTCATGGTTTTATGAACACAACCATTTCATGGTTGTTCTTCATGTTTAAATGCAAAAATCTTAAACTTGTTCTTCATTCATTTCCAGAATCTATTTCTTCATAGAAAACTGGATAACAAGAATAAATGGGTTTTACATATCATTTCTTAAAATCAAGAAAAACCCTAATCTTCATTAAGACATTTGTGTCTGAATGAAATGGATAAAATTTGAACCATCTTAATGGAAAATCTTTCCACATTAAGATTATTCTTATTTGTTAACATCTTTGGTTGAACTGATAATACAGAGAAATGGCATCGTCTGACATTCCTGCTACCGCTGAGAACATCTCCGCTGATTCTGAGGAAATGGAATTTATCAAGGCTCCTCAGGTTAAGTTCACTCTGGAACAACTAGATTGGACCAAAACGAACAACCTTTCTGCGCTTCTCGAGTTTCCTCCTCGAAAGCAAGTCACACATCTGAAAGATGCTGTGAATTTCCTAAAGAATTGCTGCATTTCAACAGCCCTGACTATCTCACCTCCTGCAAGTCAGCTACTACTATCCCAGTTCTGGTACACTGCCAGACACTCTCAGTTACCATCCACCAAAGATCCCTCCAAAACAATTGATTGTATCCTCAGCGATACTGAGTATGGCACGATAAAGATCACACCTGCCATCATTCGCAAAGCTCTGAACTTTCCCAACGCTACAAAAGAAAAGCCTTTTGTTCCTTTCCCTGACCTTAAGAAACTCGCTGACAAAGAAGCTCTTATTGCATTTTTCGATGCAATGGGCTATGTATGGGAAATTGGCAGAGACAAGAAGCCCGAGAAGAAGCTGACCCTGCTAAAGAAGTCGAAAATGCCCAGCGAGATGAACTTCATCTTCGCTCACTTAATCAGCTGCATGACTGCCAAGACCGGCTCCTCTGACCAAGCCGCTCAACCTCAACAAGCAATGGGATAAGCTCTGCTGAAAGGTCTACACATTGACTGGGCATCTCTTATCTATGATGACTTGGTGCAAAGAGTAGACTCTGCCGCTGACAGAGCTCCATGGGTTCCTTACCCCCGATTCATCAGCGCCATCTTCCAATATGGTCTGAAGGACAGCTACCCGCAAGAGGGTGACCTGAAACTCTCTCAGGTTGGCCCTAAGGTACTTGACTTCAAACCAGTTGAAAATGAGGTCCGTCTTTCTACCCTTTTAACTCTTCTCAACCCTTCTTTTCTACTTCTGTGGCTCCTTCAGCGACAATACCCATCGCTGATACCCTGGCCACAAAATCCTCTCCTTCTAAAAAAAAGAAACAATCATCTACCCCACTTGGTTCTAAAAGGATCAAGAAAACAAAGGAGCAACCCCAGCAATCTCATGTTGAAGACTCCTCAGCTCTTTCTGCAGAGCTGAAGGAACGTTTAGTGGTACGCTCTGCCACACCTGAACAACCCATCCATTCCATCCCAACTTCAGCGTCTCTAAACGCCGAGTTTACAAACTTGGAACCTACCCAACCTCCTTCAGTCTCTCAAAAGACCGATGAAGTGATTTTCAGCGAATCCAACGTTGAACTCAGAACCCAACCTCCATTCTTATCCTTCGCTCCTCCCTCTACTCATTTGGTCTCTCCTCCAGTTTTTGCTGGAGCTGCCATCATTTCTACGGAAACTAAAGCTGATACTCCAGAAATGATGAAGACAGGACCTGCAGGACAATCCATGGGCACTTTTGAAGATGACATGGAACATTTTTCAGGAACCCGTAATTTTGACGAGTTCATCAATCCTCCTGCAGGTACACACCAACCCATAAACACTGTCACTAAACCCCAAACTTCTGAGCTTTCCTATGTTCACAAGTTCTTATATGTTACAGGTCCTAATTTGGGAGACATCAACGCCTCTCTGAAGTCCGTGGAGACAAAGCTGACAGGTCTCACCACTACTCTTTCAAATAACTCTACAGCTGTAACAAACGCTGGAGAGAATCTTACAAAGCTGACAACGGTGGTGGAGAAGAAGGCTTCCACAGATGACATGAAGCAGGTTGATAAAACTCTCAGCGACTTCGCCAAGGTGCTGGCTGACATCTACACAGAGTACACCTCTCTCAAAAATTCAGTTTCATCCATGTCCAGCGAGGTCACAACGCTGAAGACATCGGTTGGACAACTAGAGGGAGATATGTCTACTGTAAAGACTGACTTAGGCTCTGTAAAGACCGATGTTAGTTCGATGAAATCGATGATCGAGCAGCTACTACACAAAGCGAATACTCCTGCCCCTGGTCCTGTCCCTGCATCTGACAATTTCACAGCGGCGGATCGCACTGAGCTGGAGAAGATCAATCCTGCTATTTCTGGCCTTCAAGACAGAATAGCAAAGATTGAAGGTTATATAGCTATCTCTGGCCAAGAAGACAGAGAACCTGCCAACGCTGCTGAGTCAACCCATTCCTCCCCCACTCCTCATGACAAAGAGGGGGAGAAGAGCGCTGAAGATCTCTCCAAGAGCGCTGAAGACCTTTCCCATGATGAATCTATCAGGGGAGAGAAGAAGGATGCTGAAGAAACCACCGCTGGACCTCAGGGAGACGAAAACCCTGAGGAAACCGAGAAGCTCGCCTCTGTATCTGAGGGGGAGCAACTCGAAGAAGAAGCTGATAAAACCGAATCCGAAGCAGAAGATGATGAAGCCGTCGACATCCCTAATGATGAACCATCCTCTTCTCCAAAGAATGATGATGATGATGACGAAGATGACGATGACTTCTTTATCGTCAAACCTGCTCTGAGGATCAAAGTTCTTAAGAGAATCTCGATAAATGAACCATCAGGGGAGCGGACAAAGACAAAGCCCTCAGCCTCTGGAGCTGAGAAAGGCAAAGGCAAAAGCGTCGCTGAAGATGACAATCTGACGATCTTGCTTGAAAATCCGGTTTGTCAGGTACACTAAACATCTCTCACTCCATCCCTCCTCTATCATACACTATCAGTTCTACTACCCAAGCCTATACACTTGAACAAATTTTCTCTCTCTGATTCTACCCAAGCTCTTACTTGTAAGATCGCTGTGTTTCAGCTAGTCCTCTCCCCTGTTTAAGGATATCGCTGAAGGCTCCACAACTGCGACTTCACCAATAATACCAGCTGCTGCGGAAGAAATAATCCCAGTCTTGGATTTAATCTCTGAGACTGAAGAACCAGAAGAACATCTACTCTCGCACAGACACAGACCTTCCTTAGCTCCTCAAATGCTAAGTGAAGAGGATCAGAAAAGAAGAGAAGAGATAATAAAGCAATTCGAGGATCAGCGAATCATTCTGAGGCGTGATCAACTTCCTTCAGTTCCTCAAAAGTTCAGAATTTCCCAAAAGGAATACAAGGATCACCTCAGAGCTGAAAGATTAATCGCTGAAAGAAAGGAAGCTGAAGAAAAGGACAGAGAATACGCCATCCAGCTTTCTAAACGATCAGTGAAAGACCCCAAGCTGAAAAGAATTCCTATTGAAGTTCAACGTCAGCTCTGGGAAGACGCCAAGAAGATAACTGAAGAAAAGAGAACTGTGTCTCAGTCCACTTTAGCCTGGTGCAAAGAAAAGGTCAACTACAGACTTTCTCCTGCCAAAATCAACAAGGTATTCATCTCTGGAAGAACAACCCTTGTTTCAATCGCTGAAGTCGAGATATTCAGAGAAGATAAAAAGTACGAAAAATTCTATGCTGAAGCCATAACGAAGTACGGTCTCTCTGAATGGTTGGAGATCAGGTTATCCATCCAAAAGTCTCAGTCGAAGTACAAGGAACATGTTGAAAAGCTGATCAACAAACAAATCGACTTAGTCTACTCCTGTGTGGATATTCCTCCTCCTCCTCCTCTCGAAAGTCAGAAAAGAAAGGCCTCAGCAAAGAAGAAGAAATCTAAATCTTCAATTGATGGCCCTGTCATACGAAATGAAACAGGTATTGGTTTTTCACGTGCTGAAGTCCTTGGTCCTGACCCTGATCTTTCCATGCTTGACACATCTCTTCCTCCTGGTGAGACTTTCATCCCTGGAAAAGTCATAAGCGAACCCTACGGGATATTTTTCCATTACTACGATGGTGGAAAGCATTTTCAACGCATCTCTGAACTTCACATCACTCCCAGCGAACATCTGAGAGATCTCGTCTACTGGTGTGACTTCAGGAATGACCATTAGGCACGACATCTGAAACCCTTGATTTTTGAAGAAGCGCTGATCAAAAGAAAACAAGGTGTAACCGTTCCTGACTGGATGATTCCCACCACATCAATGACCCTTGATGAACTTCTCATTAAGGAAGAACCCTTTACAAACTGATATGATCGCCTATTTCTCTATTGTATCAGTTATTCTTTTGTACTTGTAATTTATTTCGCTTGTACTTGTAATCTTTCCATTTCTCTTTGTAACCTGATTCAAAGTTTTAAAGAAAGATTTCAGCGAACGTACTTTACTCCATCAGTACTGAAAAGATCCCAGAAAACAGTAAAAGGGACAAATATTTTATGAGTTCTTTTTATCCTTATGTTTTCATTAAATAGCAATTTTCTTTGTTGCTATGTCATAATCAAATAGGGGGAGATTGTTGATCCAAACCCTCAGTGATTTGATAATGACCCTCTCTTATATACTTAGTGAAAATTGTAAGTAAACAATATGTATCAGAGTTTCACTATCGCTGATAAGTACTAAGATCTTACAGTACCACTGATAGGAACTGTCGCTCTTTAAGTTAAACATTCAGCGAACACTGTTCACCATTAATGCTCTGAGTCTATTCAGTCATTATGATGATCGCTGATAAGTTAGTTGTTTACTTATGATCCCTGAAGACAAGTTTCACGTCAACAAAGGTTCTACGCTGAAGTCGAAGATCAAGCTCAAGAACCAGCGACAAGTCTCCTAATAAACTGATGCGGATCAGCGAAGACTCAGATTTGTCCACTCAACGTGAAGTATCAAGTACAAGACTTCAGCTATCGCTGAACTTTATCATTCGCTGAATAAAAAATGATAATGCTCTGAATCAACGAAAGCTGATCATGAAGTTCTCCGTACAAAGTACTTTTGTCTTAACCACCCTTGCACGACTCCATACGAAATGTCAGAAAAGAACCTCCGACTGTCTGAAATCGTACAACCACTCTGATACTACACTGTTCATCCATGCAGCTACTAAGGTTGTCAACAAAGGTCAATGACATGCAACCAACCAGCTAATGACACGTGTAAAGTGTATACTGACTTGCATTAAATGCATGTAGCATATAAAGAGATGAACCCACTTCATTTGAAGTAACTTGCTAACTCTGGACAAGTTCAATCTCTTATCTCAAGATAGGTTATTATTAGTAATTTCCTTATCTCTCTTAGTGCAAGAAACCTTAGTGTTCCAACTTGTTTAGATTTAGGTTTATCCTTAATCTTGTTTCTGCAACAAGCTGTAAATTGTTAATGATTTATCAATAAACAATTTAGAAAAGTAAAATCTGTGTGTTTGTATTCAACCCCCCCCCCCCCTCTACAAACTTGTATAGGCCTTCGGGACCAACAGACTATCATGCCTCGGAGCAAGTGTTTGCATATTGTGGACTAGATGCATTTCATTTGCATGATTTGATGTTTATAAATGATCATTAGATCTTTGAGTAGAGGGCTCGGTTTTGGACTCGATTGAGTCTTGATGGCATTCGCCCGGTTTTAATAAGCTCGACGTGGGCTTGGGGTTTGCATTGCATGAGTTGCATCATATTTGAGGTTTAGATGATTTAAATGCATTAGTTATTCTTTTGGGGTCATGTATTTATATTTAAGTCGAGAAAGCTTGTTTCGGATGGTGGGTTTTCCCAAGGTAAAGATCCAGTAGGATTGAACTTGATGGCTTGGACTAAAGACCTAGTATGGTTAATGTCTAAGAAAGGCTAAAGACCTAGTTTTGGTTGATGTCGGAGATGGACTAAAGACCTAGTTTTGGTTGATGTCTAAGATGGACTAAAGACCTAGTATGGTTGATGTCTAAGATGGGCTAAAGATCTAGTATGATTGATGCCGAGGATTGACTAAAGACCTAGTATGGTTGATGTCATATGTTTTCCACATCCAAGAAGCTTACTTGCATTTATTTATTCGTGGTTTAATTTATGTGTTTGCCATATTCGATGAGACCGGGTCTCCCCCATCACCGAAGGGTGTTGATTTTGGGTATTTTATTTATTCGCATTGTTAAGGTTATATTATATGCATATGGATTGTTTTCCATGATTGATGGACGAAATTATGTTACATCCTTATTGGATGCTTTAACTATTGGAGTTTTATTCGTAGTGGCGATTATTTGAGAAATTATTATTAATTAACTCTTGATGTGAGTCTTGGATTTGAGTCCTTTGCAGAGAAACGATTTTCATTAGAAGCTTTCCTTTCAGAAATTGAATGCGTTGGAAAATGGGCTGTCAATGTCTTTTATACAAACCCTTTTAGAAAAATCATTTTTAAGTTGAAACTGTCGATTTATCAAATGATTTGCTCATAATGTAAACTCTTGAACTCACTAGGCGTTAGCCTAACCTTTTTATTTGTTGGCATGTGCAACAGGTCCAGGTTGGGAATAGCTTTAGCTACACTGTGAATGGATGAGTGCTAGTAGAGTGCACAAGAAGTGAGATGTTTAGCGAAGTCTTCCGCACATGTTTGGGATTAGCAACTTGTAAATGGGTTAAGTAACACCCGTCTTGAGATGTTAGTTGTTTAGTTTGTGATGTTCAAACTTTGAGGTATTTTTCAAGGATGTTTTGTAGAAATGATTTTATCATCTTTTAGTTATTTTATCGAAATTACCGTTTGTTGCTCGTTCCAATTTTGAGGGTGTTACATATACAATGAGATCTAATATTGTCTTTCAAGTAATAAAGTGGTAAGAGCCACGTATCATCCCACAGAGATTGGCGTAAAAGCGTAATAAAAGTCTAAGAAAAGAAATGATTTCCAAGGATCAATTCGAAGATAATATTTTTTTGTGTTTGGAGTTATCACAAATTATATTGAACAAATATTAAAGATAGCAAGGGTGTAAGATGTTGGGGTGAAGTCTAAACATAAATTCCAGCAGACCAATGATGTAGCAATGCTACAACATTTGTCTCTTAACACTTAAGTTCACCATCTACTTTTCAGGATACCCTCTCGGGTTTTCAGCAATTCACTACTGGTCTAGCTGTCAATCAACCCATCTCTGGTGTTGTGTCAGAACTATCAATAGGAAAATGAGTCCTTCCAAGTATACGGATAAACAAATCTCTTTGTTAAAATCACTCTCTCGAGCTGATTCCCATATCAATTAAGTTGACGTGTTCTAAGTGGGTCATCTCTGACTCACACTCTACACTATTACCATAAAAAAAATGATCAACTTATCGGGCAAAATCAACCAGAAAGAACAGAGATGATAAATCTCTTTGTCAGTAGCTCTCTCAAGCTTACTTCCTTTGTCATTCGGATTGACGTGCATATCAATGACTCATCTCTGAGATCATGGCACTTTAACACTTTTATAGTGATCAACCGTCCTGAAGTAACTTGATCTTTTATAAAATTTAACATGAAATGGTGAACATCATTATTGAGAAACGATGTCCACTTTTCATTATGTTTAAAACCTCACCCTTTAATCTCACACCCAAGCTATTAAACTTAGCTACTCATACTTGAATGTAAATGACAAGAAATATAAATTACTGAAATGAAATACATAAATTAATGACAGAAATATAAATGACTTGAATGTAAAGTACAAGAATTAAAAGACAAAAATTAAAAGACTATAAGTTATTGCAGCAATGCTGTACCAATGCTGCAACAACTCATAGATGATATGACGAACATGAACAAGATGAAGAACATAAAGTAGAAATGCATAAAATTAAACTTGAGACCTACAAACCAGCTGTGAGAACTAATCCACAAAATTGTCTACCAAAAGAAGATGCACAACCCTCCTATTTATAGCAACTAGGAGAGAAGGCAAGCATGCAAAATACATTACCAACTACACTATTCAAGACACAAAAGTCATGGCCACCCATCCTTCTATGGATACTACTACAAGTTATCTAATTGTTCAAAATAAACACAACATTGAGTTGCATTCTTCTGGTAGATGGTTGGATTCAGAAAAGTCAGGTTCCCAAAAGTCTTCTCCAACATATCTCTTCATTCCACAATGCTGATCCTCAATGCTGTAGCATTGGACAGGGATGCACTATAATTAAATCCACATTTTACCTTCCTATTTAAGTAAAAGACAGGTAAATCACAAACTTAGCTCCATGAAACAAAAGGTAAAAATAAGTAAACAAAAATGACTCAAATCTTGGGATAAATAAAATATTTTAACTAAAAAGATAAGAAAACGACACTTTATGCATTAAATAAATAATGCATATCACACTTTGAGATTTTTATTTCAAGAAGTGAGTGTTTCTGTGTTTTGCAAGGGTGAGTACATACACTTCAAGCTTTTATTTGGGTATGGCTATTTTTGGTGAGAGTGGGTATTCTGATGGTCCAGAATAGACACGCCATCTTTTTCTGGGAGTGAGCACTTTGATGGTCCAGAAAAGGCACACCATCAATCTTTTGTAGTGACACTCCATTTTTTCTGTTTTTGTGTTTTTTTTGGGAGGGGGGTATATCTTACCCACCTCAAACTTAGGACCTCACAGTGTCCCCACTGTGGAAAGACTGGAAGTCCCCACCTCAAACTTAAGATCGCACAGTGTCCTCAATGTGACTTGGAAATTGGGTTCAAGGAGGTGTTTAGGGTACAAAAAGGTCGAGTTTGGATGCAAAAATAGCCTATATCGTTTCAACGTGACAAGTTGAGAGTCGTACTTACAAAAGTGACTTTTTAAGTTGGAAGCCGAAAGTAGCAATTTGAAATGGAAAAAGATAAAAAAAATAACATTCAAATGAGAATTAAGTTAGTACCCAAAAGTACCTGCTAAGTAGCAGGTATTCATGCATCATTCAACCAAAAGAAAATAGTAGCAAATTGTCAAGTACCTAGCCATAGGCAAAATACCAAACATACATAAAATAAAAATTGTTTTTGGAGCAATCAGAGTGGGAACAGAGTCCCAACAAACCATTTAGTGGGTAGGAGTTGCCGGCGGTGAACTTTCTGCGGAGTCTCCACTGAAACAATCATCACTCTCGTTGGTGGGACAGATACCTTCAAGGAAGTCAGGGATTTGCACAGCAAGTAGGGGATCAGCACCTTGATACATCTGATTTATGACTGCATCCCGATCTCTTGTGTACATCCAGAAAGTTTCTATGGCCCTGTTCATGTGCTTCTGTTGTGCTTCCATAAGATCGACGCAATAAGTAAGAGCCGTCAATGCGCTCAGAATGGCGTTCATGGGATTTCTTGTGCTTCCTGGAGTGGGATTGGGGAGTGGGGTGCTGGCAGATCTCACTGGGCTTCTTCAGCCGTAGGATCTTCAGTGAGAGCAGTAATTGCTCTCCCTATTTTCTTGATGGTTACTATGCTGATATTGTTGGCGGAAACTAGCCACTCATCATCTTCTGCAGACGGCACTTCAGCATCTATTAGTAAAGACGTAACGAGACAAGGAAGAGGGAGGATTACCTTCTTGCGGGTTCGTGCTTGGTAAATTGTGGCATGCATTAGGATTCCCAGGTTGATTGTTTTCCCTGCTAGGATGCAGTACAAAAGAGTGCATTGTGCATCGAGAGGGTTGTATCATGAGTGGTGGGCGATAGAGATGTACGTAAGAATTGGAAGCACACAGCGGCCTTGGTAGTGAGGGAGCTAGCGTGTAGGCACCTCCTCTGGCCATCCATATCCCAAGGCTTTCCTTCAGTTGCCAGAGCTTGTAAAATGGCTTCCTCATCAGCTGAGGTCATTCTTTTCAAGAATTTAGCAAAAGTGCATACAAGTGGGGTCCTTATTCCAAGGACCCGATTGATTGCGGTTGCATTATAATGCACTGTACGACCCCGGACTGTCACAAATGTATTTTTGGTTTGAGAGGCTTCGACATAGAATTCCCTTACCAAAGAGGCGTTGGTCCGTCGATTGGCAGTTGCCAATGTCGCCCAATCTTGCTGAATAACCCTCTCTTTGATAAAAGGGTTAGCCTCCACAAAGTCAGGGTCAAAACCCCTCTCTAAGTTCAATTTTTGCTTAACAATACAGTCATAGTGGGCAGCGACCGCATGGGTCGTGAACTGCCTGGGCACCCCACTGGGGACATGCTCAGTGCCCACTGTGGACTGATATGGGTTTTCAGTTTGAACTTGTTCATCACCAACATCACTTTCTTCTGATGATGAACTTAAAAAGGGAGCGAAACCCTTACCTTTCCCAGAGGTTGTCTTCCTTGATTTTCGGGCCGGCGATTTCTCCGAAATGGTCACCCCAGATCTGGTGACCATGCCTATCTTCCTCATAGCTCTTTTGATGGGGTTCTCCTCACTGTGGGCTGCCTTATGAAGTGCCTCCAAATCGATAGTGTTTCCGACTTGGAGGTTTTGATCAGTGTGAACCTGTTCCTCGTGCTGGAGTGTTGCAGCCCCTGCTTCGTTCTTTTGTTTTTCCTCTTCTTGTCTGACTCGGTCTTCTTCTTCCCTTCTCAGTTTTTCTTCTTCTGCCCTTTTCTTCTCTTCTTCAAGTAGTCGTTCTTTTTCAACCCTTTGTCGTTCCTCCTCCTCTCTTGCCAACCGTTCGGCTTCTTCTTTTCTTATTCTTTCTTCCTCCTCTTTTCTTAGTCTTTCTTCTTCCTCCCGTAGCAACCTTTCTTCTTCTTCTTCTTCTTTCCTTTTCTTTTCAACCTCTTCTTTCTTCTTTTTGAGTGCCAGGATTTTTTGGTTGTACTCCTCTTATAGCTTCAACATTTCCTCGTCAGTCTGCTGCACTTCGTCATCAAAACCAGTCAGACCGGCGTATGTGGCTTTCGAAGATGAACCCTCCTTCGATCCTTCTTGTTTCGACGACCCCGCATCTGGTGCGACGGTCGTCATTGGGTGCTCGTCGGAGGATGGAGGAGGCTGGTTTAAGTCACCGGTGATGTTTTCCGGTGGGGTGTCTTCGTTGGTCATGTGGCGGCGTACCGCACGGCTGGTCTCATTAGGGTTTGGGTTGAGTCTCTTGCTTCTCGCCATTGAAGAGTTACTTTGTTCTGGTTTTTGAGAGGAAAATAGGAAAAAAAGAGTGTGTGTTTGAAATATTTGAGCAAAAGGTAGCTTTTGGATTTTGGTGTGGAAATGGATTAATTTCTGGGTAATATCTTTTGGAGGGAACGGTTATTTTGAGAGAGAGAGAGATTATGATGAGTTTTCACGAAAATAGGAGAAGTAGGTGTGAGGTGGCAGAAAAGTAGACGGTTGTGTAAGGTGCTGTTTGTTTTTTAAGAGGTCTGAAGTCTGAAATCTTATTTCACTTCTGTTTTATAAGAGGTAGTGCTGAAGTCTGAAATCTGAATCATAAGACTGTTTGTTTTTTAAATTGAAACGTCTGAATCTGAATCTTAACACAAGTTTTGGCTTCACCCTTGTTTTAATCTGAAATTCCATACATTGTATGAAAATCCAATTTTAAAAGATTTTTTTTTTTTGAAAGACAAATATTATTACCACCAAACCAACACAACCAGTTCACAAACAACAAACAAAACAACCCCTAAAACAGAAGGACGGGCAGCAGAAAACAACACCACGAGACCCGAACAAACCCAAATTCATAAATCAAACCAAATACAAAATCAGAACCCTGATTCTAAAAATTCTGATCCATAGACAAGCACAGATCACATTCACACCCAGATCCAAAATCAAAACCTTTGTTCCAAAACCAAACTCAAATCTAAAATAAAAACCCAACGCAAGAGGACGAGAGGTGATGAAGGCTACCTCGATTTGGAGGAGGCGATGAAGGCGGATGAGAGGATCTTCGACTGTAGAAGACGATGTATAATCGATTTAACAGTTACTTCGATTGCAGACCTAAGAGTTGTCGAACTGAGAGGAGGCAATGGGAGGCTGAGGGAGGCTAAGGGAGGCGATGGGAGGAGACTGAGGTGTTTTAGGGCACAAACAGAGTTTTTAAGACACACCCTTGTCTCTTGTGAAATAAGAGGGGAAAAGAGGTTTTAAGATCTGTTTTCATAAAAAAAAAAGCGGTCTTAAAGACCATTTGTCTGACCGATTATGATTTAAGAGGAAATAAGACTTTTTTTTTAAAAACAAAACACACCCTAAGAAAAAGGTGATGTGCTTTCAGTTCTTGGGCCCCTAAATCATCCCATCCAAGCGTCAGACCAGCAGCGGGAAGCGCAGTCACATGCTCGATGTCACTGCGAAGCAGTTGTTGACTTTTTCTTCAAAAATTGGCAATCATCCTACACACATTCAAAATAAACTACCACACGGAATTAAAAAGACCAAAAATAATAAAAAGACATCAAACAACTAAAATAAAATATTTACACATGATTCTGACTTTTCTTAACCAGAGTAGGGTAGAGAGTGGGATGGAATATGGGCATTATCGCTCAGAAAGTGCTTCACCCTCTGCCCATTGACTTTAAAAGTCTGACCAGACTGTGGGGACATTAATTCCACTGTTCCAAAGGGATTAACCTTGACCACTGTGTATGGTCCCGTCCATCGTGATTTGAGCTTACTAGGAAATAATTTGAGACGAGAATTGAACAATAGTACTTGTTGGCCTTCGATAAACTCCCTATGGTTGATTCTTCGATCATGCCACATCTTGGTCTTTTCTTTGTACAACTTTGCATTTTCATAGGAGTGATATCGTAACTCTTCCAACTCATGCAATTGCAAATACCTCTTGGTTCCCACAACATCCTCACTCATATTCAGCTCTTTAAGGGCCCAAAATGCCTTGTGTTCCAACTCAATTGGTAAATGGAAAGCTTTGCCAAAAACCAACTTAAATGGAGACATTCCCAAAGGAGTTTTGTAGGTCGTACGATAGGACCAAAGAGCATCATCAAGTTTGGTTAACCAATCTTTACGGTGTGGTTTAACGACTTTTTCTAAAATGCCTTTGATTTCTCGGTTTGAAAGTTCAGCTAAACCGTTGGTCTGCGGGTGGTATGCGGTGGCCACTCTATGATGTATATCATACTTAGCAAGGACCGAGCTCATGACTTTGTTCACAAAATGGGTGCCTTCGTCACTAATCAATGCCCGTGGTGTTCCAAATCGAGTGAAAATATTTTTGTGCAAAAATTTCACCACAGTGTTTGCATCGTTAAAGTGACATACAACAGCTTCCACCCATTTGGAAACATAGTCTACCGCAACCAATATATAAAAATTATTGTTTGAATTTGGAAAAGGACCCATAAAATCGATCCCCCAAACATCAAAAAGTTCTACCTCTAGAATGTTATTAACAGGCATTTCGTTCCTTTGTGAAATGTTCCCAGTGCGTTGACATTGCTCGCAATTTTTCACGAATTCAAAAGAGTCCTTAAACACAGTGGGCCAAAAGAACCCACTTTGCAAGATTTTTGCAGCAGCGCAGTTTCCACCAAAGTGGCCACCGTAGTGGGATGTGTGACAACCTTGGAGTATTTGATGTTGCTCACTCCCGTGGACACAACGCCTCAATATTTGGTCCGTCCCTATCTTATATAAGAAAGGGTCGTCCCAAACATGTTGACGAGTATCATTTAAAAACTTTTTAAATGGTTGTCCACTCATCCCGTGGGGCTTTAGTCCACTTGCTAAAAAGTTTGCAATGTCAGCATACCAAGGAATATTATTATCGTGATGTTGAGCTGCTAACAATTGTTCATCGGGAAAATTCTCTTTAACCGGAGTGGGATCCACAGTGGTCACTACCTTCTCGAGCCTGGACAGATGGTCAACTACTTGATTGCTTGTTCCTTTTCTATCAACGATCTCAAGGTCGAATTCTTGCAAAAATAAAACCCATCGAATCAAGCGTGGCTTGGAATCAGCCTTGTTGATCAAGTATTTTATCGCTGCATGATCGGTGTGCACTATGACCTTCGTCCCTATCAAATACGACCTGAAACGATCAAAAGCAAACACCACCGTAAGTAATTCTTTTTCAGTGACAGTATAATTAATCTGAGCTTCAATCAGTGTTTTACTTGCATAATAAATGGGATTAAAGATTTTGTTCTTTCTCTGTCCGAGAACAGCCCCACAGCCCACTAGTTGGCGTCACACATGACTTCGAATCGGAGTGACCAGTCAGGAGTGGTCACTATGGGTGCAGTAACTAAGGCTTTCTTGATTGTTTCAAAGGCATCTCGACATTCTTGGGTGAAATTAAATTCTTTTTCATGTTGCAAAAGGTTACATAGGGGTTTAGTTATTTTCGAAAAATCTTTGATGAACCTCCTATAGAAACCGGCGTGACCCAAGAAACTTCGAATACCTTTTACAGTTGTGGGTTCGGGAAGTTGTGCCACTACTTCAAGCTTGGCTTTGTCAACCTCTAACCCTCTTTTTGAGACAGATGACCTAGGACAATACCTTCCTCGACCATAAAATGACATTTTTCCCAATTTAAAATAAGGTCGTGGGTCTCACATCTCACTAGGCTTTTCTCCAAATTTCCCAGGCAGTTGTCAAATGGTGTCTCTATCACAGAAAAGTCATCCATAAAAACTTCTATGGTGTCCTCAATCATGTCGGGGAAAATGGCCATCATACAACGTTGGAAAGTGGCTGGGGCATTACACAATCCAAATGGCATCCTCCGGAATGCAAAAGTACCGTAGGGACAAGTAAATGTGGTCTTTTCTTGGTCCTTGGGGGCGATATGGATTTGGTTGTATCCGGAGTATCCATCTAGAAAACAATAGAATTCATTTCCCGCTAACCTATCAAGCATTTGGTCGATGAAAGGCAGGGGAAAATGGTCTTTCTTAGTGGCTAGGTTGAGTTGTCTATAATCCATGCATATTCTCCACCCAGTAACAGTCCTAGTGGGAATGAGCTCGTTCTTGTCGTTCTTCACTACGGTCGTCCCTCCCTTTTTAGGGACACATTGGACGGGGCTCACCCAACTACTACTAGCTATTGGGTAGATAATACCGGCGTCTAACCACTTCAAGACTTCTTTCTTAACTACCTCCTTCATTATGGGATTCAATCTCCTTTGGGGTTGAACTTTTCTAGGGTGGTCACTCTCCAAGTTGATCTTATGTTGACATAGGGAAGCGCTAATACCTCTAATGTCCGCGATGGTCCAACCAATTGCCCTCTTATGCTTTATCAACAAATCAATCAGAAGTTGTTCTTGTTTCTCACTAAGTTTGGAAGAGATAATAACGAGAAGTTTATTATACTTAGCGAGATAAGCATATTTCAAGTAGGAAGACAATGGTTTTAGCTCTAACTCGGGAGGTTGTTCTATTGAAGGGGGTTGAACGTTTCTGTCCTTGAAGTCCAGAGGTTCAAAGGCTGCCACTATTTCGTTACACTCATCCTCAAAAGTGTCCTCACTTTCAGAGTCGGAGTGCTCACTCTCACTGCCCAATGTGTTCACTGTGTCAAAACTCTGGGTACCACTAATCGAACTCAAAGCAAAACAGTCTTCGGTTTCTATGAACTTTAGGGACTTGAAGACATTGAATGTTACTTCTTGGTCATGGACTCTCATAGTGAGTTCCCCTTTGTGCACATCGATCAAAGTACGTCCGGTTGCAAGAAACGGACGCCCCAAGATGATTGGGATATCTTTATCGGCCTCATAATCTAGAATTAGAAAATCGGCAGGGAAGATAAATTTATCCAATTGGACCAAAACGTCTTCTATTTTTCCTTTGGGGTAGGCAATAGATCGGTCGGCTAGTTGTAATGTCACGGTTGTGGGTCTAGCCTCTCCAATACCTAACTTGTTAAAAATGGACAACGGCATCAAGTTTATACTAGCTCCCAAATCACAGAGTGCTTGACCTACTTCTTGTCCTCCTATCGTGCATGGAATGGTGAAACTACCCGGGTCTTTCAACTTAGGTGGAATCTTTCTAGTAAGGAGGGCACTACATTCCTTGGTCAAAGCTACAGTCTCAAACTCACCCAACTTTCTCTTTTTGTTCAAAATATCTTTCAAAAATTTAACATAGCTTGGCATTTGCTCGAGAGCCTCTACCAAGGGTATGTTAATGTGAAGTTGTTTAAAAATGTCTAAGAATTTTTTGAATTGAACATCGACAATCTTACTCTTCATTCTTTCAGGAAAAGGTACACTTTGTGGGTCAATTTGTTGTGGTGTTGGCTTTGGAACAATAGGTTTTGGTATGGTCTCAAAAGGGGGAAGCTCAGATACATTGGTCCTCACTGTGGGTTTGTCAGTGACTTTAGGAGTGGCCACTGTGGTTTTAGGGACAGTGGGTATTTGAGGCGGATCATCAGAATCAAAAATGATATCCTTCAGATCCTTTCCACTCCTAAGCGTTATGGACTTGACTTGTTCTTTTCCTATTACCTTAGCATGTTCGGTGTCACTAGGTAACGTCCCTGGCGGTCTATTCTTAACTTCGACGGCGAGTTGTCCTACTTGAGGCTCTATGTTCCTAATGGCTGCTTGAGTTTGATTCATGAAACCTTTGAGAATTGATTCGATTGATGGTTGAGTCTCAACGGGGTGAGTTGGTCGTGGTTGGAACTGTTGCGAGGATTGTCCTTGCTGAAACGTTCTGTGGGGGATACCCACTGTGATGTTGGTGAAATCCAGGGGGTCTTGTGGTCTTTGCTGGACATGACTCACCCCGTAGGGTTGGAGTCCTGGATTACCAGCCCAAGAGAAATTCGGGTGATTTCTCCAACCTGGATTATAAGTCTGTGAATACGGATTATTCCTCGGGTTGGTTCCTATAACATTAACGGCCTCAGGATTTGCTGGACAATAGTAAAAAACATGTTCCTCTCCACAGAGGGAACAGTTCTCAGTGAGATGTGTTAGTCCCAGATGGCTTAACAAGTATTGTAGAAGGGGGGGTTGAATACAATACTCAAAATTTTCACAATTTTAATTCTTTATATTGAAAATCTTTCAACTAGAATTACACAAAGAAACTTAAAGACTGTTGCGGAAAAGAACAGATAAACTATTCTAACAATCTTTCACAAAGTAAACTAAACAATACAGCAGAGAACACTACGAGCAAGGCTATAAGGTTATCAAGCAATATGAAAATCTTGCACTGAGAGAAATCCAGAAAGCGTGATTTGTATGGAGTCTTCATCTTCCTTTTATAGTGAGGACAAGGTACTGAGCATTAAATGCATGGTACTATTATCCTCAAGTCACTTGCAACGAACCAATGGTCTTTGGAAAAGCACCAGTGGACTTCTAAAAAGCTGATAAGTCACTATCACCTTTTTCTTGAAACAAGGAATAGAAGCCATGCTGAAGGGACATCTTCCAAAAGGATAATAAGACAAAAGGTTGCTTTTGCCTGTAAGAAGATTTTGTCCCGAAGTAAATGATCTTCTTGATGTGGATTCCAAGACAATCATACCGATGATGTTTCACCGATACAATTGTCATTGGTCTTTGAAAACATCTGCAAGGAAACCAATTTCACATAGATCCCACCGATTTAAGTATCCTCATCAGTGGGAAGTGTTCCACCGATTTCTGAAGACCACATCGGTGGAAGATGTCCACCGATTTCTGAAGACCACATCGGTGGAAGATGTCCACCGAATAATGCAAGCATTATCGGTGGAGATGTTGACCACCGATTTGTGAGAACAAAATCGGTGGACATGTTGTTCACCGAATTGTGAGGACAACTTCGGTGAATGATGACTTGTTTGTTTGTTGAGAAGAGTCTTCTATTTTCCACAAGTAGAGAGTCTTCAAGCTTGGTTTCGGTTGATCTTCGACTTCACCGAACAGTTGCTATAATGTACAAGTCATATGAAGAACCAAACTGAAATATTCTAAGTAGGATTTTAGGGAAAACATCGGTGAGTCAATTTCAAATCTTTGGTGACCCAACAATCTCCCCCTATTTGAATTTGAGCTCCTTTCTTAGAATATTTAGGAGTATGAAAGATTAAAATGCATTTTGACCCTTTTTACTCTTTTTGGGTTCTTTTCACATAGACCATTCTTTTTGTTCTTTTTGATCTTTTTCTTTTGTATGAGTATGTATACTATGTACAGTATATATAAGTAAATGAAAGTAAAGTTATGTACCAAAAAAAAATTCAAATAGAAAGGTACTTGTATTTAGATAAGTTTTCTCGTACAAATGTAAGAAGAGAAACAGACTATTACAAGCACCATTGAAAGAGAGAACCTACTTCTTGGAAAATTGTCTGCGCTTGATTTCTTCCAACACATTTCTGAAGAAAGGTTGAGCTTCGGGAATGTTTGGAAATAGGTTGGTGATGCCTTGAAGAAACAGGGTGTCGGCTATGGCAATTTGAGCAAATCTGAAGAAAGCACGACGACCGTAACCATCATTGAAGAACAACCCGGGAATCGGTGAGAGGCTCAATGTCGTAGTAGGATATGGCACCGAAGTAGGGAGGGAAAGATTTAAGTTGCTTACATTTGGGATCTTTCCTTCCGTTGCCATTTCTTTGAACACTTTGTCGGTAGGATTCTTGACTAAGGGAAGACGGATTTCTTCTTTCATCGATTGAAGTTTTGCCCTTTCATCGGAGGAAAGGATGATGTTGTGTTTTCTTTTGATCTCCTTCATCCTTTCCATCAAACCTTCAATGCATTTGATAAAAGTGTCTTTATTCGGGTTTGCACTTTTGACTAGATGTTTAGAGATGTCATACCATTCGGTGAGGCCGAGATTTTTTAGATGAGCATCTGTTAAACTTTTCAGCGAACCATCATCTCTGTTGACGATCAGCCTGATATCCTTCGGGTTGACTTTGGAAGTAGCAATTTTAACATTTGAGATTTGGGCTCTGCTACTTCGGTGGTGCATGGTCTTCTTATACCAACTTATTTCGTCATTCTTTTCTTCTTCAATGGCACTTAGTACCGATTTCTGGATTTCGATGGCATCGGTGGATTTTGCTTTAGCGGCTTCTTCTTCGACAGCGTTCATAGAAAGGGCTTTAGATTTATCTAAAGCAATTTGAGCAAGTTTAGCTTCCTCAAGTTCCTGAGGAGAAAGACCGAGATCGGTGGTGGTTTCTTGGGATTGAGGCTTGAGTTTAAGAGTTTCAGCACCTTCAGGTCGAGCCCCATACTTAGCCAAATCCTTTTTCTTCTTTTCTTCTTTTGCCAAGTCTTCGGCCGAAATAACTTTCTTCCCTTTGTCTTTGGGAGCTTTGCTGGATTGCTCCCCCTCAGTTGATGCATCAATTTCCACGGCCGATGGGGACTTGATCGGTGAAGCGACTGATTCGGTGGTCCCTGTATGAGTCGGTGAAGAATTAGGTGATTTCGGTGATGGCGGAGAGGTTTTCGGTGGAGACTTGTTGCTGGTAAATCTCTTGATGTAAGGCAATTTCGGTCGAGCAGTGGTTTTCTCCCCCTCAGCAACAGCCGGAAGCTTAAAACCCAATTCATGAAACACCTTGTCAAACTTTGAGTGCAGAGAAGCCAAGCTTTTAGTGGTGGTATCGGGAACCAAGGAGAAATCCCCCAAGTTCATCTCCCATTGGGATTGCTCGGTGTTGGTAGTGTCGGTTGAGGTTTTCGAGAAGGACTCCACTTTTGAAGATAGGGAAGAGACTGTATCATTTATCGGTCGCAGGGCATCGGTAATGGCATCGAGAAGAATTCGTGGCAACTGAGACTCGAGCATGGTTATTCTGGAGTTTGCTTGGGAGAGCAACGAAATGGTGGATTGAAGAAAAGCAGAGGGGCGGCCAATGTTTGAAGAGGTCTGACCAACGATTTCTAGGAAAGAAAATCGGAGGCGTTGGGGATCTGCTTCGGTGATGAGATTTGGGAGGTAAGTTGACATGTCATCGGTATAGAGGATTCTCGGTGGTGGAGGTGATCGGGGTGGGGTGGGTGATCGGTGTGGGGTGGGTGATCGGTGTGGGGAAACGATCGGTGGTGTGGATTGGTTCTTCGGCGAGGGAGACTCGGTGGGATTCTCTTCGGTGGACGGGATGGTTCGGGGAGAACCAGTGTCCGCTAAAAGAAAATCAAAGAAATCATGTGGGGGTGGAGGTAATGGGGGGGAACTCAAGGCGAGTTATGCTTCATCATCGATCTCATAGAGATCGGGTGGAAAGTCGTGAAGTGAATCGGTGAAGAGAAAGTGTCCACCGATGTGAGATCGGTGAAAAGGAGAAACTGAGAGATTGTCCACCGATTATTGAAAGTTACACATACCAAGTTCACTTATTAGGAAGTTGAACCTGACTTCATCTAGAGGTTTGGTGAACAGATCAGCAAGCTGTAGATCGGTGGGAATGAAATGTAACTCAACGTCTCCTTTGGATATGTGATCCCTAATGAAATGATATCTGATATCTATGTGCTTGGATCTGGAATGAAAAACAGGATTGTTTGCAATAGCTATTGCACTTGAATTATCACACAGAATTGGGACTTTGGAGAAGATTTGAGCATAGTCCCTTAGTTGGTTTCTCATCCACATGATCTGAGCACAACAGCTTCCAGCAGCTACATATTCAGCCTCAGCAGTAGAGGTTGACACAGAGTTTTGTTTCTTGCTGGACCAACTTACCAATTTACCACCAAGAAGTTGGCAGCTTCCTGTAGTACTCTTTCTATCAATCTGGGAACCTGCAAAGTCTGAATCTGAATACCCAATTAGTTCAAAACCTGAGTCTTTGGGATACCAAAGGCCCAAGTGCAGGGTGCCCTTGAGATACCGAAAAATCCGTTTTACAGCCTTTAAATGTGATTCTTTAGGATTGGCCTGATAACGGGCACATAGACAAGTAGCAAACATAATATCCGGTCTGCTAGCGGTTAAGTACAGAAGAGAACCAATCATTCCTCGATAAAGGGTAATGTCCACAGATTCACCTTTAAGATCAGCATTGAGTTTCAAAGGTGGTGCCATGGGAGTTTTCATAGGAGAGCTATCTAGAAAGTTGAATTTCTTCAGAAGGTCACGAATATATTTACTTTGGTTTATAAATATTCCTTCTGAAGTTTGTTTGACCTGAAGGCCCAAAAAGAATGTAAGCTCTCCCATCATGCTCATCTCATATTCACTCATCGTGAGAGAAGCAAACTCATCACAAAGTGATTCATCAGTGGCACCAAAGATGATGTCATCAACATAGATTTGGACAAGAATGAGATTACCTGAGGTTTCCTTGATGAAGAGAGTGTTGTCGATTTTACCTCTGGAATATCCATGCTTTAGAAGGAAGTTGGCAAGAGTGTCATACCAAGCACGAGGAGCTTGCTTGAGACCATACAGAGCCTTGTCAAGTTTGTACACATAGTCTGGATGAGCTGAGTCTTCAAAGCCAGGAGGTTGTTCCACATAGACTTCCTCTGCAAGTTCCCCATTGAGGAAGGCACTTTTAACATCCATTTGAAAGTCCCTAAAATTTCTGTAGGCAGCATGAGCCAGAAAGATTCTTATAGCTTCAAGTCTTGCAACAGGGGCAAATGTTTCATCATAGTCAATGCCCTCTTCCTGTCTGTATCCTTGAGCTACTAGTCTGGCCTTGTTTCTGATAACTGTACCATCTTCATCCATCTTGTTTCTGAATATCCATTTGGTTCCAATGATTGTCTTCTTTCGGGGTCTGGGAACCAATCTCCAAACTTTGTTTCTCTTAAACTGAGAAAGTTCTTCTTGCATGGCAGTGATCCAACAAGGATCTGAGAGAGCTTCATCAATCTTTTTGGGTTCAATAAGAGAGAGAAAATTCACATAGAGACAAATATTTCCAACTCCTCTACGAGTTTGGACACCTGCTTGCTGATCACCTATGATTTGGTCTATGGGGCGATCTTTGGTCCATTTGGTTGCAGGAGGTAAAGGTGGTGGAATGTTTTGTGTTTGGGGTGAAGAAGTAGTGGGATCAGAGGTTCGGTGTGAGGCAATGGGATCGGTGGAGGGATGAGCGTCGGTGGGAAAAGGTACATCGGTAGTGACATGGTCAATTTCGGTGGGAGATATAGAGGGTGACCCAACTTGATTATTTTCGGTAGAAGGAATTGGTGGGTTCAATGTAATGGGAGAAGCATCGGTGGAGTTGGTTTGGGGAGCATTACCGATGCATGAGGAGATCCATCTGTGTAGTTCTTAATCATCATCATTTGGAAGAGATGAGGATCTCAAATCATCAAACTTGACATGAATAGATTCATCAATGCATTTTCTCCTTAGGTTGAACACACGATATGCTTTGGAGGAAAGAGAGTATCCAACAAAAATTCCTTCATCAGCTTTGGGATCAAACTTCCCAAGGTTGTCACGATCATTTAGAATAAAACACACACAGCCGAACACATGAAGAAAGCCAATATTTGGTTTTCTGCCATGGAAAATTTCATATGGGGTTTTATCATGCCTTTTAGAGATTACCGACCTGTTTTGGGTAAAACAAACAGTATTAACAGCTTCAGCCCAAAAATAGGTAGGTAGATTTGATTCACTTAGCATGGATCTGGCAGCCTCACACAAAGTTCTATTTTTCCTTTCCACTACTCCATTTTGCTGTGGAGTTCGTACTGCAGAAAAGTTCTAAGAAATTCCTTTCTCAGTAAAGAAGTTTTCAAGAGCACTGTTTCTGAATTCAGTGCCATTATCACTTCTTACTGATCGAACAAGTTGGCCATTCAGAACTTCATTTTTCTTGACAAAATTGATGATTTCTTCAGTAGCATCACTTTTGTACCTGAGAAAAAAGACCCAAGTATATCTGGTAAATTCATCAACAATTACAAGAATGTACCTTTTTCCTCCTAGACTAAGAGTGCTGGCAGGTCCACATAGGTCCATGTGCAGCATCTGCAGTGGAAGGGTGATGGAAGAGCATTGCTTTGTCTTGAAGGATGTTTTGGCGAGCTTCTCTTTTTCACATGCATCACACAGCTTTTCTTTGACAAAATTCAGCTTTGGCATACCAATCACCAACTCTTTATTTGAAATTTTATGGAGAGTTTTGAAATTAAGATGAGAGAGACGTTTATGCCACAACCAGTTCCTTTTGGATGAGTCATCTGACACAAAGCATACATTGGATGAATTGTTGCTCAGTCCCATGTCAATGACATAGACATTTTCCATCCTTTTTCCAGATAACACTACCTTGAAGTTTTTGTCCACAACAGTACAGATACAAAGTTCAAAGATAACTTTATATCCAAGATCACACAGTTGGCTAATGCTGAGAAGATTATGCATGAGACCTTCAACAAATGCCACTTTATTGAAAGTGACAGATCCATTTGTGAGAGTTCCATAACCTTTGGTGTAGCCTTTAGAGTTGTCACCAAAAGTGACAGATGGACCCTTTCCAGACACATAGTTGATGAGAAGAGATTTGTTTCCGGTCATGTGGCGTGAGCACCCACTATCCAGATACCATATTTGATGGTGCTCAGAAACCTGCATGCACACACAGATTAGTTCTTTGGTACCCATTTTGTAATGGGTCCTTTGGGGTTAGAAGAAACTGAGTCCTTTGAATTGGTTCTATCTATTCTTTCCTTGGGACAATCCTTAGCCAAGTGAAACGTGTCACCACAGTTATAGCATTTTCTATAGATAAAAATCTTTTTAACACTATGACCACTTTTCCTGTTTAGGCTTTTAACATTAGGTTTTATTACCGTGTTAGAAGAGAACAAAGCAGAAGGTTTGGACCCAGGAATTCCTTTGTCAGAGTTGTGGATTGGAGAGTTGGATGATTCTTTGGGGTTTGACTTTTTCAAAAGAACAGATCTTGGAATAGGAAGACTAGAAGTGTTACCAGAAAAATTCTTTGGGGTGAATCTTTTGGGATGGGAAATGGCCACTGATTCGACCACCGATTTCCCTTTGTCAGAAGATGAAAAACCTTTTGTGGGAACTTGAGGTTCTCTTTTGGGAAACTTTGAGGGCTTAGATTCAGAGTATTCATCTATGTGAATAGACTTTAATAACTCATGGAGAGGTATGGGAGGATCATCGGTGTTGACATCGGTGTGGTTTTATTTTTTCAGCAAGGAGACTTTTGAGGAGTTTGAGGATGAGGCTTCATCAAAGGTTGATCTTTTTGAGAGATCAGGGATGAGTTTTGAAATTTCATCAGAGTCAAGTTCCTCAATGAATTGAGTTGAGGAAGCCTCTTTTGCTTTTATAAATATTCCATATTTTCGAGCTTCACCCAGATCTAAAGAATTTAAGGAGATGGAATCACAAGAACTTGAATCAGATGCATCATCCCACACACTGGAGATAGGAATAGGTGCATGGGAAGAAACTTCAGGATAGACTTTGCCGAATCCAAACCGAATTTGCTCTTTCCACTGATTTGACTTTGAAAGAGCTGTTCAAGAGTTTTTGAAGAATTTGTCCATTTTCTTACAACCTCTTGCTCCTTTTTAAGTTCCTTAAAAAGCGAGTTCTTTTCTTTTGAAATCACATGATTTATAGTTTTCAAGTCCTCAAGCTCAGCTTTGGTTTCCTCAAACTTTTTAAGCTTAGACATGCAAATTTCAAGTTCAGATTTGAGTTCTTTCACTTGAGCAGATTTTCTATTCTTGCTATCTTTGACAGAATAAAAGTCTTTAGTTAAGGATTCATACGCATCTATCTTTTCACTATCACTCATATCATTAAAAGGATGTACCTGAGCATAAGCTGTCGAGCACCCAGTCGACACAAGAGCCATTGGAGATATAGTTTTGTCAGAATCCTCCATCTCTTCAGAAATGGCCATGAAGCACATATTGTTAGAATCACTGTCAGAGGTGTCTTCTTCATCCCAGTTATGAGTTTCTGCCATTAGACCTTTTCCTTTTCTTTCAAGACCCTCACTCATTTCTTTCTCTTTCTTGTACTTGGCTTTATACTTCTCAGCGCGCTCCTGATGGTCTAAGGAAGAGGGTTGGGAATCCTTTTTGGAAAAGGTTGATTTGAAAGGATTATTTCTGGGTTTCTCATTCTTTGAAGAATATTTGTCAGAGGATGGGTTCCTAGACTTAGTAACACGCTTACTCCTACACTCAGATGCAAAGTGTCCTTTCTTGCCACAATTAAAGCACTCTTCATTTGACTTATCAGATGAAGTCTTGGAAGCAGAAGATTTTCTAAAGTTTCTGGATTTGATGAAAGGACGAAATTTGTTCTTAGAGCCAGCCATCATTGCCATTTCTTCAGACAAATGTTCAACCATAATTTCCTCACCTTCATCATCAGCATCACTAAGATATGCCTCCGTTTGGTGGGTAGAGTTATTTTGGCTGTCATTTTCAGAGTCTGATGACGGATAGGTGATTCTAGGAACATTTTGAGATTTCTTGGAGCTTTCACTGACAAGAGCTATAGAAGAGCTCTTTATCTCTTTGATGAAAGATTTCCTTTGTAACTTTGTTTGCTCAAAATTGAAGAAAGTTCCATAAAGGACAGTTAAGGGCATGAACTCAAGGTCCTTGGTAGTTTTAATGCAAGTACATATATTCTCCCAAAAATCTGGAAGACAATCCATGAACTTGCTTAAGACTTCCTCATTATGATAGACTCTGCCCAATAACTTCAGATCATTTAAGAGATAGTTGAAACGATTATAGTAGCTAGGAAGAGATTCTCCTTTTTCAAAAGCAAAGAGTTCATATTTTTTAATGAGACCAATCTTTTTACATTTCTTTACTTCCTCAGTACCTTCGTACAGTACACACAGTGTGGTCCACATCTCTTTGGCAGTTTCAAAGTTAACCAGAGAGTGATAGACCTCATCAGGAAGAGAGAGTGCAATAATTGCTCTAAGTTTAGAGTCGAGAGAGACCAAACGTTTTTCCTCATCAGTAAATTTCTTAGGATTTTTGAGGATGTAACGACCAGTAGCACTGGATTTTTCTTCATCAGAATCACTAGATATTTCTTTTTCCAAATTTTCTTTACCAGGCCTATGCGTTTCATAGCGAGCCCAAACTCTTGGATGATAGGTCCCTCTTTGAGAATGGTTGGATATCTAGTATCCACTCCCTCCATGAATAGCATCATGCGGCTCTTCCACAAAGAGAAGTTGTTAGCATTAAACTTAGGAGGTTTGGTTATGGAGCCATTCTCAGAAAAGTTGTTTTGAAAAGAGTTTTCAATTGTAGAAGAAGAAGAGGCAACCATTGCAGATCAAGTTTATGGGATTAAACTTTCTGCTCTGATACCACTTGTTAGTCCCAGATGGCTTAACAAGTATTGTAGAAGGGGGGTTGAATACAATACGCAAAATTTTCACAATTTTAATTCTTTTTATTGAAAATCTTTCAACTAGAATTACACAAAGAAACTTAAAGACTGTTGCGGAAAAGAACAGATAAACTATTCTAACAATCTTTCACAAAGTAAACTAAACAATACAGCAGAGAACACTAAGAGCAAGGCTATAAGGTTATCAAGCAATATGAAAATCTTGCACTGAGAGAAATCCAGAAAGCGTGATTTGTATGGAGTCTTCATCTTCCTTTTATAGTGAGGACAAGGTACTGAGCATTAAATGCATGGTACTATTATCCTCAAGTCACTTGCAACGAACCAATGGTCTTTGGAAAAGTACCAGTGGACTTCTAAAAAGCTGATAAGTCACTATCACCTTTTTCTTGAAACAAGGAATAGAAGCCATGCTGAAGGGACATCTTCCAAAAGGATAATAAGACAAAAGGTTGCTTTTGCCTGTAAGAAGATTTTGTCCCGAAGTAAATGATCTTCTTGATGTGGATTCCAAGACAATCATACCGATGATGTTTCACGGATACAATTGTCATTGGTCTTTGAAAACATCTGCAAGGAAACCAATTACACATAGATCCCACCGATTTAAGTATCCTCATCAGTGGGAAGTGTTCCACCGATTTCTGAAGACCACATCGGTGGAAGATGTCCACCGAATAATGCAAGCATTATCGGTGGAGATGTTGACCACCGATTTGTGAGAACAAAATCGGTGGACATGTTGTTCACCGAATTGTGAGGACAACTTCGGTGAATGATGACTTGTTTGTTTGTTGAGAAGAGTCTTCTATTTTCCACAAGTAGAGAGTCTTCAAGCTTGGTTTCGGTTGATCTTCGACTTCACCGAACAGTTGCTATAATGTACAAGTCATATGAAGAACCAAACTGAAATATTCTAAGTAGGAGTTTAGGGAAAACATCGGTGAGTCAATTTCAAATCTTTGGTGACCCAACAAGATGTGCTGCGGAATTGACTTGGCCTCGATTTTGATTCAAAACTAATTTAGTCAAGGCCACTAACTGCGCATTCATGGTTTTGAGTGCCTCGGAATCAATGGTGTTGGTCTTTGGTATGGGTGATCTCGGATTTGACCACTCGGTGTTGTTGTTGGACACTTTTTCTAAAATTTGATATCCTTCATTGTAAGTTTTGCTTGTGAATGTTCCACCTGCTATTGCATCTAAGATGATTTTGGCTGCATTGGAAAGACCATTGTAAAAGGTCTCCAATTGGATGCAATGTGGGATGCCGTGGTGTGGGCATTTTCGAAGTAGATCTTTAAATCGTTCCCATGCATCCGAAACAGCCTCATCTTCTTCTTGCCTGAACAAAATAATATCGTTTCGAAACCTTACATTCCTCGTTGGAGGAAAGTATTTTTGTAAAAATTTGTCAGCAAGTTCTTGCCAAGTGGTTATCGAGTGAGGTGCATGTGAGTTCAGCCAAGCCTTTGCCTTATCCCTTAGTGTAAAAGGGAAAATCCTTAGCCTTAACGCTTCATCGCTCACACCTTGCAATTGAAAGGAATCAGTCATTTCCAAAAAATATTTTAAGTGCGAGTGTGGATCTTCAGATGGTGATCCTCCAAACTGACCCATGACTTGAATCATTTGAAACATCACAGGTTTGAGTTCAAAATGTGTTGCAACAATGTTGGGCCTTAAAATCCCGGAGATTAAATCACTAATTCTGGAAGTAGCATAGTCCCGTAATTTTCGATCTTTGCTATCGGCAATCGTCACTGTGGTCTCCACTAATGGTGGGTTAATGGGTCTTTCTGCTCCTGCCATGTTTACAGTGGGGATCACAAAGGGTTGTCGATTTTTGTTTTTACGTCTTCTTCGAAATTTTCTCTATTTCAAGATCGATTGGTACCAAAGGCCCGTGTTGTTGCCTTGGCATGCAACACGAACAACTTAGAAAAACGAGTTACTCGGGCTCGAACAAAAACTAATGTCTTGAGATTTAAAATCACGCCAGTCCCCGGCAACGGCGCCAAAAACTTGGTACGTGCGAAATATGTGATTTAATCGCAGTGGGTTGCAAACTGTCCACAGTGGGAATAACAAGTGTACACTGGCCACTATGATCGTCACAGCAAGTAATAGTTGGTAAAATACCAGAATCATATCCACAGGGACTGGGCAATCAAGATAATATGGTTCTCATGAGCTTCCTTTTACAAGTTTCAATTACAGAAGAAGCAATAGTTTGGTTTGTTTGGTGAAATGCTACTTTAACGATTTTACTTAAGATTTAAAAGAAGGGATGGAGGTTAGATTTTCCCTAGATTTTATATTAAATACCTGATCCCAAAAGTGATCCTTGTACTTGAGGTGGGCATTCTCGCTAGAAAAGCCCGGTTACAAAATACTCACACTTTTAAGTAAAAATCTCATACTCTTAGTATTTACTGTTTTGTCAATGGTAATCTCAAAATGGATCTTTTCAGGCCTCGATGGAATATGTAGAGACAAATACTCTAAGTGTTTTGAATACACCAACTAGCTTGCCTACTACTCCAGTGGGTTGAGATTAGCTCACTGTGCCGACCTCACTTTCGCAAGTGTCATAAGAATTCTTTCGAATCCCCTAGCATCATACAAGCTCGTGTCACTGCGTTCTACTCATTTCTGAGTTGAGAACTAGACTTTAGATCCTTACAAGTGATCGGCTTGTTTGCATCATTGGGCAATAATCGAGAGTGAATGACCAAAACAATAAATATTCCAAGTATAAAGATTACTCAAGCATTTTTCATAAAATCCAGGTACTTCTCCTTCCTACATCCCAAAGGATGTTTAGCCCATAATTACCGAAATAAAGAAAACAAAAGATGAGAAGTTGCACATAAGTAAACTGAAAGTGACTTTGATTAAAACCGCAGTGGGGAACGAGAGTACGTTACTGCCACTAATTACTTGAAATTAACGATTACACTACAGATCGAAATACATAAAATTAGAGAGCTACTGCAGTAAATTCTAAGCTAACAACTACAACTAAGCTTGCACTAAATGTGGTAGATGGAGATATGAAGGATGAATTAAATGAAACCCGACACCTCTTTATATACTAAGAGGAAAGGTTGGACTTAACAAAAGATGGGTAAAATCTAGAGACTAAGGACTGAAGATAGAAGACATAAAATTCAGCTTCTTTGAGTAATTCTTCCATCCACAAGTTTGTAGCTCTTTTACCCATAGGTCCCTTCACCTTTTCCAAAAAGTCCACTTAAAGTACCATGGGTTTTATTAAACAATTCATCTTGCCATGTCTTAGGGAACATGCTTGTACCTCTCAATCCTATGCCCCTGCCATTTGATCCTTCTATTCTCCATACTTTTACTTCCAAGCTAAGAGTTGATTTTCTATTGTCTTCTTCTTTGCTCGCCAGTGGGGTCCAGAGTGGGATGCGCAAGTCACTGTAGATATTTCGTGAAAAAGCAACAAAACTCCACCAAATGATTTATAAAAACTATGGTTCACTCTTTTTGCTCATTTTTATGAATATTACTAAGAATTGGGGTTTTGAGAAGTGAAATGGCTAAAATTTGACAAAATAAAATAAAAATAAAAGGAAATAATAACTCTAAAAATAGAGTTATCAGTCGCCTTACGGCATAAATATCACTTCTCAACAAAACCCGAACGAGACAAAATGCCCAATATAATCCAAAATTAACACACGCAATAACTAAAGTATGCATCTTACAAAATTGTACTCACACGACACAACACGTCGTAAAACGAAACTCCGTAAAACTCCATGGGCTCAATTGCCTCGACTCAACCAAATGATGCCAAACCTTTCGCTTCCAAAAATCAAATTGCATAAAGCAAGATCATGACTAAAATGTCAAAATTCCAAAATTCTCTCTTTGTTGTAACACATTATAAAAAACACTTTTCAATAAGTCATGCATTAAATAAAACTTTTCGATAAAACTCGACAAAGACATAATGGAAGATAACTTTCCGTCCAAACCTTAACATATGTGGAGCAAATACAATGTTAAAGTCATAAGCTGTAGTTACTTGCCCAACATCTTAAACATCATTAAAATATGGATATCACTGTATCCGAAAGTAACATTGGACAATAACAAAACACAACAAGTCCCTGACAGAGTTTGCAACTTCCGCAATAAAATAATTTCATGCACGTTTTCAAACCATGATTTAAAATCTTGTGTGTGTTAAACGTTTTTCCGAGATTTCGTAACACGACTCATATGATGATTAGAAATACAATAAATAATTGATGCAATTTATTTTAAAAAAAAAATAAATTTCGTGCATAAACTTAGTCGGCACTCAACGTCTCAAACCATACTCCTCCAACTCCCTCCGGTCACATTGCCGTCATCCGGATGCTCAAACATCTTAAGGCAAAGTTGGGAATTACATCGATTCACCTTACAACTCTTCCTCGAATTAAGGTCGATTCAATAAGCCTATGGTTCTAATCCAACCATCAACTTTGATCCGAAATGGTTCACTTAATACCATCATCATGATTATCGTCACTCCGAGTGACTAATGTTAAAATTGCCCATCTATTCCAACGACTATTCGCTTAGAAACTTCTTCACTACCCCAACGGTCATCACATTAAAGTAGTTCAAGTATGCACATGTAACTAGTAGGTTCACCATAACACTGGCCAGGTGTCATTATGAACGTACCGTACATGATTATCCTTGCTACCCTCGACGTGATTCTCGTTTCTAGCGACTCCATCAACCTCAAGACATCCTATCTTAAAGTGCCTAGAAGTACAATTTCACTTTCATTTACTTAAAAGAATGCTAGTTTTGAGTCTAGGTATCCAAAATCAACACCTAATTCTCTCAAACTTATGCTCTGATACCAACTTGTAACACCCTCAAAATAGGAACGAGCAACTATCTTTAATTTCAATAAAATAACCAAAAGAGGATAAAATCATTTCTACAGATCATCCCTGAAAAATACTTCGGAATTTAAACATCATAATTTCCACAATTAATAACTTAAGACGGGCGTTACTTAACACAACACAAGTTGCTAATCCCAAATAAGTGCAGAAGACTTCACTAATCAAAATCACCTCTCGTGCACTCTACTAGCACTCGTCACTTCACAGTGTAGCTAAAGCTACTCCCAACCTGAGCCTGTTGCACATGCCAACAAATAAAAAGGGTTAGGCTAACGCCTAGTGAGTTCAAGAGTTTTATCTTGACAATATAAATTCATAAATCGAGAGAGATGCAATTTAAGTCATGATTTCAAAAGAATTTACTTTTGATGCAAATCACCCATTTTCCAACTCACACAAATCCCGTGCTGAAAACTTTAATATAAAATGATTTCTCAAAATGGACTCATCCCCAAAACCAACGTGAAAGGTGAAATAGCATTTGATTCTCAAAAAGATTGAATTCATACATAAATCGCCATTATCCCAAACATCCCGAACATGGATGAAGCATAACCTATAACTCACATAACGTGGAAAACAGTTCATGTAAATATTATACGTCACCGAAAACATGGATAAAATAAAAACCCAAAGCAACACCTTTCGGTGACAGGGGAGGCCCGTTTACATTGCACGTGACGGGACACAAAAGTGGGTCACATACCATGCACAAAACAAACACGTAGATTACTCTCGTAAACTGAGCTCAATCACTCCAGATCTATTGCCCGCGAGACTAGGGAGCCCCCAATTTCAACCACTCCAAGTCTATACATTGGGTCACTCCAAATCCACAAACAAGCACATTTAGGATTACATCTTACTGCCCATGAGACGACGCCCGACCATATAGGCCCACGCCTTACTTATCATGGAACCCGATGCCTATCCCGTGCCAAGCACATTTGGAATTACACCTTACTACCCATGAGACGACGCCCGACCATATAGGCCCACGCTTTACTTATCATGGAACCCGATGCCTATTCCGTGCTACAAAAGAGAAACTAGTGTCTCGTAAACTGAGCTCAATCACTCCAGATCTATTGCCCCGCGAGACTAGGGAAACTCAAGTGCCTATGGATCCATAGCTATCAAGGTCTAAAACATTACATGACCCCAAATGAATAAACAAGTGCATTCAAAACATGCAATTCCCTAATAACGTAAATCATGATCAAAACTCGACTTTGAGCTATCAAAACTGGACAATCGTCCTCAAGACTTAACAAAATCCAATACCGAGCCATAAGCTCAACTGACTTAAAAGATAATTCATGAAAAGTCATAATGAGATTAAACGTAGCAACACACACTTTTGCCAATAATATTTCAAATCCATGAAAACCCGAAATAGAACCTTGGGTTGGGACAACCCTCTTTTCCAAAGGACTCACACCGTACATTTCCAAATCGTCCCATAATGTACTAAATGCATGTTTCCAAAATATACATAAAATGCATTTTCATAACAAGTAGACTCCATTTATAACATAAATCCACAACCCATTTTCATGTATGATTTATCTATCACATTTTTCCCAAATTTCCAAATGTAAGTGTTTTACAATATTTACCACAATAAATACCTCAAAAGTTAAAACCCACCAAATAACTCAACATTGATAATTTTCATGTAAAACACATAAGTACTTGGAAAATAACATTTTTGGCATGTACAAAGTTTTCACAAAGCTACTTGAACTCACCTTGCTAGATTTAGGCTAAATCTAGATTTTCCCCAAACGTAAGCTCCTTTGATGTAACGAATCCTTAAGTCAAATCTTCCAAAAACCTAGATCCACAAGTTTCCAACCATAAATATTCACATCCATCCATAAATAATCATTCCCCAAGCATTTACACCAAAATCTCAACTTATACCAAACCCTAACTTTCATAGAAGAAGAAAAGAGAACATTACCTTAACCACAATGTGAATCTACCAACCAAAATACCTCTAGAAACCCCCACAATGAACCACACACTCCAAATCTTCAAAATAGAGAGAAAGGGTTGGATGAAACCCTAGAAACTTGATCAAGAAGATGAAGTTAAAGGGTTCTAGAAAGGTTAAGGTTTACAACAATGGTGAGGGGTTTGATTTGGGGAAGAAGGATGAAGAGGAGGTGAAGGTTTTAGGGTTTCTTGAGAGCAAAATCGGTTTTAGAGGGGGAGAGAATCTGATTTGGTGTTTTTGAAATAAAGTGAGGGAAGAGAGAGGACGAGGCCTTAAGAGGAAACAAAAATATCTCATCAGACCTTCCACGGACGTCCGGCCTTGTGCCATGCGGACGTCTGACCTTAGCTGATCCGAACCCACCATTTCTCTGTTGCTTTCGCGGATGACCCGCGGACTTCCGCGCATCGCGGACGTCCGGCCCTTGGCCCATGCGAACGTCCGCAAGTCCAATTTTCGTATTTCAATTTTTGGGGTGTTACAATCCCAATCAACATCTGAGAATCCACGAAGAGTTAAGGACGATGTGGATGAGAAGTGTAGCCCATGAAACATTGTTCCTTTTAGATATCTAAGAATGCAAAGGACAACTGCATAGTGATCGGAGCACGGAGCAGACATGAACTGGCTGACTGTATGGACCGCATATGCGAGATCTGGGCGAGTAATAGTCAGGTAGACAAGAGATCCAACTAACTGACGATATAATGTAGGGTCTCGCAGAGGCGTTCCGGCATTAGGAGCGAGATGTAGATTTTGCTCAAGAGGTGTAGATGCGACTTTGTTGTCGGTAATCCCAGCTTTCGATAAGAGGTCTGAAATGTACTTGGCCTGACAGAGATAGATACTGGAAGAGTCGGATAGAACTTCAAGGCCAAGGAAATAGTGGAGCGTACCAAGATCTTTCATCTCAAAACATGAGAGCTGAGAGAATGTTTGAGATGGGCGATGCCTGTAGAATCATTGTCGGTGATGATCATATCATCAACATACAATAGAAGTATAATGGTGCATGCATCAGTGGTGCGAGTAAACAGACCGGAGTCATAATTACTCGGAGAGAACCCCAGTGAAATAACAGTAGTGATGAATTTTTCAAACCAGGCACGAGGTGCTTGTTTGAGTCCATAGAGAGCTTTGCGAAGTCGACATACGTGGCCTTGTGGAGAAGTCACTCCTGGAGGAGGTTTCATGTAGACATCCATCTGGTAAAGTGGCCATCTTTTGGTAGCAGCTATGGCGAGTATGCTATGGACAGAGGTGACGCGGGCCACAGGGGCAAAGGTCTCCTCATAATCAATACCATATTCTTGATTGAAACCTTTTGCCACAAGACGTGCTTTGTATCGATCAATAGATCCATCAGATTTTGTCTTGATTTTAAAGACCCATTTTGAACCAATAGGAGACTTACCTGGTGGGAGAGGAACAAGCTCCCATGTATTTGCTTTATCAAGAGCCTGAAGTTCCTCATTCATTGCTTGCTGCCAAACAGGATTAGAGGAAGCTTCCTTGTAGGAAGTATAACATAACAATGATAATCACGAAGATGGGGAGGAACTTGTCTTACCCGATCTGACCGTCGTACCCCCTATGATTTAGAAGAGCTAGGATCCATAGACTCGGCAGATGGCTCAGAAGTAGTCGTTGGAGATGGTGCAGATGATTGGTCATGGTCAAAGGACACAGATGAAAGTGAATTTAATGGAGGTGTTACGTTACTAAGACATGCAGGTGTAGGTATGGAATCTAATTGGAGTGAGTCCAATGAGATAGAGGTATCGGTGAAGAAAGGAGTAGAGGAAATGGATGTTTCCTGGAATTTGGACACCGATGAGAATGTGAGATGTTCCCAGAATGTGACATGGCAAGATATACGAAGTCTCCAGAAGATTGGATCCCAACAACAATAACCTTTGTGTTCAATTCCATAGCCAAGAAAACAGCATAAGCGAGAACGAGGTTCGAGTTTGGTATGTTCATGAGGTTGCAACTGAACGAAACACGCACAACCCACACTTTTAGAAGTTCATACGCAGGAGATACCCCATGAAGTACTTCATGGGGAGATTTCTGATTAAAAATGGGGGTCGGATGTCGATTGATGGTGTAGATAGCAGTGAAGGCAGCTTCACCCCAAAAACGTTCTGGGCACTAGGTTGAGATTAATAGTGTACGAACAGTGTCAAGGATGTGTCGATGTTTGCGTTCGGCACGACCATTTTGCTAATAGTGTGCGAACAATATCAAGGATGTGTCGATGTTTGCGTTCGGCACGACCATTTTGCTAAGAAGTGCATGGACAGGAGTGCTGAGAGAGAGTAACTTGAGATTGAAGAAAGGAGAGAAGGGAAGATTCTTTATATTCCATAGCATTATCAACTCGGAGAATCTTTATAGGCTTAGAGAATTGGGTTAAGATCATGCAAGCAAAGGTAATATATATTTGAGGTAATTCTGAGCGGTGTTTCATGAGATAAATCCAAGTGAATCGTGTGTGATCATCAATAAATATAACAAAATATCGAGCACCCCCCATAGAGGGGTGTGGTGTTGGACCCCACACATTAGAATGAATAAGATCAAAAGGAGAAACAGATTGAAATTCGTTTGTTTGAAAAGGTAAAGCATGTTGTTTGCCAAGTTGACAAGATAAACAAGAAACATGTTCCGAAGTATCACTTCCTAACAATCCTGAACTAGCTAACAATTTTATTCTAGCTAATGACAAATGCCCTAAGCGAGCATGCCACAAATCAAAAGAGGAGATACTGGAGATAGAGGCAACGAAATTTGAAGATAGACCACTTCAATCGTCCGACCAACCTTACGGCCTACTCCAAGGTTCTGCCTAGTCTTTGGATCCTGCACAACACAACTAGAGGAATGAAACATAACGATTATTCTAGATTCCATAAGCTGAGTGGCGGATATAAGGCTCAGAGACAGGTTAGGAACATGAATCACATTAGGCAACTGTATATGAGATATAGACATTGTCCCACTGAATGATACTGCCAAGCGTGTACCATCGGCAGTACGTACTGAAGAGAAGGACTTGGGAGTTTGCTTAGAAGCCAACACGTCAGCATAAGGTGTCATGTGATTACAACAACCAGAATCAAAAAGACAAGTTTTACCTGAAGCGGAGGTGTTAGATTGAGTATTCATACCCATAGAACCTGTCATAATTTGCTCCATAAGCTCTTGATTTCTTCGCATGAGTTCCATAAGGTCAGGAGATGAAGTGCTGTTGTGCGGTGCTTGAGCTGCAGGCGTAGGCGTATCCTGAGTGATTGAGCCAATAACCGATTGGGTTCGGAACTGTTGTCGCTGATTACTTTAGTTCCTTGGATGCTTTGGACAGTCAGATCCATAGTGTCGTGGGTATGTGATCCCATACCAACGACATTTCTGAACTGGGCAGTTGAGGAGTAGGTGAGATGTGGAGTGGCAGAACGTGCATTCACTGTTGTTCCCCTTACCTGCAGATTTAGGGTGTTCGTTATTGCTCCACTTACCTTTAGACTTCCCTGAGTTGGGAGTAAACAAAACAGTATCCGAAGGCAGAGGGAAACGTTGTTGAAGTCGAGTCTCTTCACTCAACAGTTCCGTGATAGCTTCTTCAAGAGTAGGTAAGGGATGCCTGTGTAGCAAAGAGGCTCGAACATTCTCAAAGCGATCAGTGAGTCCCATTAGGATAGTGATCATATGCAGTTGACTGAAATAGGTTGTAAACTTTAGAGTTGTGTCATCAAAAATTTGAGGTGCACCCAAGCTCAAGTGATCCCTAAGAGCTTGCATCTCAGAGATGTACGAGTTAATGGACTGATCAGGTAGTTGTCTTTTGTTCTAGAAGGTAGTCCACAGTTGATACTGATGTGAGAGACATGTAGAAGTGTACCTTTTTGCAAGAAAATCCCAAAGTCATTTAGCCGTTGTATAACCAAGGAATTGCTGATTGATCTCAACAGTTGTGGATGCATTGATAAATCCTAAGATACGAGCATTCATGATATCCCAGTCGTTCATGCGTTTTGCAAAATCAACCGCATTTTCATTTTCACCTTGAACAGGACTTTGAGTGGCACCCGTGACATAGGTATACAGCCCATGAGACTTGAGAAGGATAGTCATATGATGATGCCACAAAATGTAGTTATTCCCATCGAGAACAACTGAGATACGATTGGAGTGACCTGAATTGTGAGCCATCTGAAAAGGTTCCGGAAAAGGTACCGAATTATGGGGTTTGGACAGTGATTTCCGGAATAAGAGTTCCGGATTGGGGGTTTAGGAATTAAAAAGGGAACCGGAATGAAGGAGATCCGGAATCAAGAGGATCCGGATTTAAGCAAAATCGTTTCCGGATTGTAGAGGATCCGGAATTAGAGGATCCGGAATTAAGCTAAATCGGAACCGGATTTTAGGATATTCGGAATTAAGGGATCCGGAATTAGGGGATCCGGATTTTAGGGATCCGGATTTTAGGGATCCGGAATTAGGGGATCTGGAATGGGATATCCGGATTGTGCGATTCTTCGTAACACAAAAAAGCTAGGTTTCAGGGTTTAACGAAGAACAGGTAGGCACAATGAAAAGAAAGAAATCGATCAATCAATAGAGTAGATGAAACATACCTACAACTCTGATACCATGTTAGAATTGATGCATGAATCAAATGAAGAACAATCAGGAATGTTTGAGAGAGAGATCGATAGGGTTGAAGGCCGTGATTTTCATATAATGAATGTAGGGTTACAAGAAGGCTTAACCTAACTATGAAACATAGACAACACATATATGCTAGTAAGTTACAGAGAATTACAAACTAACCCTTAGACTTTACATATGTACCATAACTCTAACATGTGCCATGGGTGATTTCGTCTCCAAACAGCCTTCAAACGCGGCCAAACCCTATAATCAGATGAAATCCCGTTTTCCCCCTTTTTGCAGAAACATTTGAATAATTATCCCTCCTTTTATTCAGTATTTGACTTTGTATGCCCATGCTTGGAACATTTGCAAACTATGCTCAGCCTCATATTCCTCCGGGAAGTATATACTCAGATTCATTTTTATAGATATGCCCTGCCTGGATCTTCATTCGAAATATATGCTTTGTTTGCTCTTTAATCCTTCTTTTAGGCACCTATCAAACATCAAACAATAACTAAAACAAACGGGCGTCTTAAGGCTAATAAATCATGATCAAATGCGAGGTATTCAATATAAAAAAAGTTTAAATATGCATTTATCACTTACAATTTACATATTATTGTTATTTTGGTCCCTATGATTTACAAATTTTTACAGTTTTGGTCTCTTATACTTAAAGTTAGTAATTAAGCCAAAGACGAAAATAATAAGTTACAAACCATAAAAATGAAAATCGTAATTTATAAACTAAAGGGACAAAACCAAAAATTTTTAGGCATTGTTTGGCAAAAAAAACTAGCTTATTTTTGGGGTACATGTTTGGATGAGCATAAGCTAGCTTATAAGGTAGCTTTTTAAAAAGCTACTTGGAGTAGCTTATGAGTAGTTTTTTTGTAAATATTCCAATTATACCCTCATTAATATAAATTATTATTTATTAACAATTTTTTTAAGATGTCCTTTTTGGTCATTTAAATACTTATAAGCTAGTTTTTGCCAAATGTGACTTTTTCATCAGCTAGCTTATCAGCTACTAGCTAACTTATCAATCAACATCTAGCTTATCAACTATCGGCTAACTTATAAGTTATCAGCTACCTTATCAGCTAGGTTGTCAAACATAACCTTACAAACCACGTGAACTAAGGGGGTGTTTGGGAGTGGTTATATTTTTAACTTATGCTTATTTGCTTATGTGGTGAGGAAAAGCAGTTTTTAAAAAGTGTTTGTTAAAAGTTGAGGGTAAAAAAGTAATTTGGATAGATAAGGAAATAAGGAGAAGTAAATAAGTATGTATGGATTGACTTATCAAAAACAACTTATTTGTGGTGAGGAGAAGCAAATAAGCACTTTTGATTTTTTCTATCCAAACACTCCAAACTGCTTATTTACGATGGAAAGAAGCTATAAGCAAATAAGTCAAAAATATAAGCACTCCCAAACACCCCCTAAAATTATAATTTACTCTAAAATCTTCTCTCTCCTCAATAAATTAATGATGTGGCTCATTTGTAACTTATTTTTCTATTTCGATAGAGTAAAGTAGTAAACCTAATATTTGGTTCACGTGATTTGTCAAAAATCTTGGTTTTGGTCAAGGTTCAAAACGACGTGAGGCGTGGCGTGACGACGAGGTTAAGTTTTAAGTCTTACATGTCACGATAATTAAGCATGGACGGACCTGCACGTGGGCACACGGTGGCACGTGCCACCGTATTAATTCTCTGGCGAAGGGTAAAAAATTCCGTTTTCGTGAATGTATCACCGTATCGATTTAGGAGGTGCTACCGTATTATTTTTGGAAACTACAAGAAGTGCACCTAAATTGAAAAAAAAGACCCAAATCTTATACCCATTAAACCAAAAAAAAACCGAAAAAATCTCTTGAAATCAACAAAAAATACTGAAAAAATCTCTTGAAATCGATAAAAAAACTTAAAAATCCCCCGAAATCGAGCAAAAATTGTTAAAACTCTCGAAACGCCGGAATTTGCCTAAAAACACATCGGACGATATTGAACGTTGATAAAAAGATGAAAGACACTTCGATAAAAACTGTATGAAAAAATATGGTGTCACCGTATGAAAAAATTTCTGGATCCGTCCCTGACGCCTGACGGTAAGAACGCGACGTTTTTCAAGGCGTGGCCGCCAAATTAATTTGTATGTTATATATAATTTTACATATATACATATGTGTTATATATATATATTATTCTAATCAAATAATGGTATTAAAAACGTACATTTATATTGAAGAAAGAAAAAATCATATAGATTATTATTATAAAAACAGTTTTTGATTGAATATTTAAAATAGAACTTAGAAAAATAATTTTAGAACTTTGTTTTAATCGTGAGTCCATAACGTTTATGAATTCGTGAAACTACGAGTGATGTGATTAGATAAATCTATAAAAATGTTCGGTCTAGATTTAAAAATGTAAAAACAAAAGATAAAAATAAATAAAAAAATTATTTTTTGAAAAAAAATAACGTCTTTACAAAAAAAGCACGTCATGGCGCACCTTAAGGCGCCATAGCGTGAGCCACGCCTTACAAAAACGTTAGAGCCATTTCGTAACGGCGAGAACATGTCTTGCACCATGACACGCTTTTTTAAACACTGATTTTGGTCTATAAAATTCATTTAATGCAAATTTGCCACTATTATCTACTAAATTATGTCACCGACAGTTTTTTCCCCTATGGTTTGATAAAAACTGCGACTTTAATTCATATAGAGATGCAGGCTCTTTCTTCTTCAAATGGATCTTTTTTTGGTAACCATAGGTTTCCGGGCCAAAAGTCATTGCAGGTGAACCTCCATGGCCACAAGGGCTTTGGTAGTGCCTGAATTTAAACCCTGAATAGATAAGTTTCCACTATATTACCCAAAGGCTTTACCGGTACATACGATCAACAAATTCCTGATCACACATGTGTAGGAAATTAAACACAACAAGAAATCAAAATCACATGCAACAGTTGACAAAAAGTCAAAAACCAACATTATTTCCAGATCAATATATAAATAATTATACGACACTCATCAGTTTTTCAGAGATCTTGATCTATCCAATTGTAGAACCAAATTCGAGTTAATTAGCTAGATGTTCATTACTTCTGAAAATAGTCTCATATCATCTTCTTCAAGACTCACCATGGCTTCAATTCCATCTCCATCTGCTGTATCAAACAACACAAATGTATTCCTCACAAACACATCTGCCATTGCCACCCACCGCGGACTTCCGCATCCAAAATCTATCTGATAAAAAGGCTTCTTACATAACCTACTGCATCTGTAAACATCAAGATCATCAAACAACTCCTTTACACTGCTTGCAAACTCTTTAACATCCATCAACCACTTACTCAATTCAAGATCATCCCCACCACCACACAAATCTTTAATCCCTTTCTTCAACTCCATCACAAGATTTCTCAGATCACCTTTTTGGCTCCGATTATTTGATGCCGTGAAATACCAACTGAAGTTTCCCATGGAATTCTCCAGCAACGGTGTCTTCATTCGTGACCTCATGTTCACTAGCTGAATCAATGTTGAATTTCTAATGTAACCCGTTTTCGCCATCAAAGTAGCGATCGCACATCTGTAAAGCTCCGCGGTCACAAGTTCGACTTTTGTGGGTTTTTGCGATAAACCCACGATTGAATTTTTCAATTCGAGTATTTTCTGGGCATTGAAAACGTATCTTTTCGTGACGCAAGTTGTGGTTTTATCCAACACAATTTCGGGCACAGTGAAAGAGAGATCGAAAGAAGGAAGGGATGTAGCGAGTATCATCGGTTTTGGTCTCGCTTCGCCACGAGCTGTGGCAGCCCAGTCGTCGAGAAAAGCAGCGATGGTGGATCCGTCTGCAACCTTATGAGATATGGAAACAGTAACCGCCATTCCACCACCTTCAAATGATGTTACTTGTGCTGCAAGAAAACTCTGATCTATGCATGACCCCTTCCACAAGAAACCTTCAGGAAACAGCAACCTTTGCGTTTCGAACTTAGGGTATAGAAGGAATTCAGATAGTTTACATTCCAAAAGCTTTGCTTCTACGAAAACAACTCCCTGATCATCACAATCAACAGTGACACCATCTTCTTGAAGTGTACCAGCAAAAGGGTAGTACGCATTTAGGGTTTCGGATAAAGATTTCTTGAAGATATCACCATTGATTGAAGTTTGAGATTCGTATAGAAGTAAGATTGGAGTATAAGAGTGCAAAGTGAGTTGATCGAGCAATGAGAGTTTAAAAGTTTTGAGGTGATTTGGGGTTGGAGATGAAGGTTTGATGATTTCTTTGGAGATTATCTCCATCTTCACTGCTCTTTTCTCCACGACAGAAGCAATTAGAGTGTGTGTATATATAGGGCCATGTTAATGGGAAAACCTAAAAAAAACAGAAAACTGAATAACACTTTTGTTGCCTTTCATCCGGATAATATGCACTTGTGCATACAAGTAATTTGTAACATGCACGCGTGCATATGCACTAGTGTATAAAAAACAAAAAAACAACATAAATGACCTATATGCACAAATACATACCGTCCAGATAAAGGGTTATCAGGGTGTTCTTCAGTTTTTTGTTTTTTTGAAGTTTTCCCGTGAACCTTTGGATCGTCAACTTGAAAAGGATTAAGATTCTGATAATGGATTCTCATGATACCACACCATTTTGCATTGTCTTGTTCGTTTGTCTTTTGTTCCTTAATTGCAAGTTGGTATTAAATTAAATTTTTTTATAATATATATGGAGGAAGCTGAGTACGCAGATGATGGTTGATTAAGAAATTAATTAATTAATTAAACTTTATAATATAATTTCGATCCTATTATACATTAATTTCCATGTTGCCCACTAAGTTACAAGAAACATGTTAATGCAGAAAAATAATTCATCATCTGACTATGACTTCATACTATCTTAACAAAAGAAAAAGAAAAAAAAAGACTACTCCCTATCGTTGTTTGATTAGACCTTAGACCATCCACACATATGCAAGACTATACTCTTTTCTAAAGAGCCACATCAACTTTGCAATAACAGATTTCACACACATGTAAGACCAAACTTCTTTCTAAACTAATAAATTATAATATTAATAATTAATATTTAAACAAACAAACAAATTAATTAAATTAAAAAATGCTTTTGTTTAATATATCTATTTTGTGAAAAAAATTTCTAATTTAGAAAGATGAGGGTTGTCTTGCAAGGCTTTGCAAGCCGCATAGCATGCCATGTCATCTTGTAAAGGGTTTTGCAAGACATGTGTGGATGCTCTTAATTAAATAGTTTGACTCATGTTTACTCTTGGAGGGTTCTTGAAACCAGGGTCGTCCCTGGGGAAGGCGGGCCGGACGTACGTCCAGGACCCAAAGAAAATAGGGGCCCAATTTTTTTAAATATATACCATATGGTAGTAATTAAAAAAGTTGTAAATAAAAAAACAAAAAAAAATAGTGTATAATAGGACCCAAAAAGAATTTAGCATTATATTAGGAACTCATATATATATATATATTAATTAATTACATTAGACAATAAATTTTGTAAAAAATTAATTGGTCTTTCATTGCTTATTATTTCTCTAAGGTTTTTTTTATCTAATACTAATATCTAAAACTATTTTTGCCTAGAAACCTTGTTATATACTCCATTATTTATCTTCCACATACTCTTTTGATTATTTTCATATGCATAAATTTTGTTTTTGTGTTAGAATATAGTAGATTTCTTGTTATTAACTAATAAAACTCGTACCTATTGAAAACAATTACCATCTATAAGACGACCCAACTTATATCTATATTCAGAATTTCAAAACTATTTTTTTCTTTTTTCATACATTATGAATCCTTATTATCTAATATTGAGTGCATCAATCTTAAGTACGTTCTTATCTCTAAAACAAAAATAGGTTCACTAACTATAACACCAACATGGACTTTTGATTCTAAAATTGATAGTTCTATATAAAAAAATTTGTTTCAAATCTGAAAGTTTAAAATGGTGATGAAAACCATTATTAACACTTGGTAACATGTAGAAACTCAACCGATTTATGTTGATTTACTTAAAGTGTTACTCCGAATGGTCAACATCGTGACTTCAAGTGATTTCAATCTATATATTAAAGGCATATCATAAGATGCCTTGGATGGTGGAACGGATTGCCGATGTTATGTAAAAATGATATGGTAAATAATATTAGTTTAGAAATAACTATTGATCGATCTTGCGCTAGAAATACCCGGAAAACTGTTTTATATAAATTAGTATCTCTTAAATTCAATGTTATTTATGATGATATCAACAATATATTGAAAGAAATCGAAGTTATTGAGGGCCCATTTTCACATCTCGTTCATGGCCTAAAAAAAATGTCAGAAACGGGTCTATTTGAAACACAAATGTAGCACATTAATATTGATCATTACTAACCATCTAGTCTTGGTTCAATTAATTGGTATTATATCTAACTTGTATATGAATAGCTATTCATGTTTTCAAACTTCATGTTTCAATCCTTTCTAGTTTCTACTTTCTACTGACATATTATCACTAGATTTAAAAGAGAGAATAATTTTTTAAATAAATATATATATAGTAAATAAAAATAATGACATGTTGAGAGTCTATTAACGAAACAGGAAGAAAAAATGGAGTTTGGAGACATGTGCGTTAATTTGTATTTAAGGGTTTGACTCCGAGAATTGAAATTATGGTAGGGAGTATTGGTGAGATCAAAAGTGATAATGATCCAGATCACTTTAACTCTTTTTTTCCACACGATCCTTCAACTTGTACTTAATACTAAAATAGAAACATTTGGGTTGTGGCGCATTGATAAAACTTTTGGGAGTTGTAGTAGAAAATCTCATCTATCAAGGGTTCAAATCTAGGCGTTGTCAAAGTCCTTTGTGGTCATCGAGGTTCACGTAGGATAACTCCAGGCCATTCGTGGACGTCCAACGATTAATCGGTGCTCGTAAGCTGGCCCGAAAATCCACAATTATCAAAAAAATACTCAATAACGTTACAAATTGAATGGTTGTTACATAATTATACTAACTGCTATACAAAATAATTTCCAGTTTGGGTGTTCATGGTCTACTTATACATAATTATAATTATACTAGTTGTTACATAATTATATTGATAATATGGGTGTTTATGATCTAGTTTAGGGAGTGTTTGGGATTGCCTATTTAAAACACTTATGCTTTTATATAATAGTGTTTATTAATTTATGTGGTGTCTGTAACACCCTGAAATCGGGAATATGCATCTAAATAAAACTTCGATAGAATAACCAAATAAAGGATAAAATCCTTCCTACAAAACCATCTTTGAAAATACCTCAACTTTAAAATCATAAAAATTAATCCCAACATACAATAACTTAAATCGCACCAACTCTAATTAAGGTCAGGTGTTACTTAACCCAAATACAAATTGTTAAAACCCAGAATCTAGCAATGATATGTAGAGAGAGAATCTAGAGTGCATAAGTCATCCATATATTGATCTTTAGAGAGTAAATGACAAATGCTACAAATGTTACAAGAGTTCTAGATTCATATCTAACTAAGAACTAGACATGCCTATTTATACCCATAACATACAAGGTATAAAGGCATTACGAACTAATACAGTACATTGAATTTACAGTAAATCTTGAATACAATAATGCTCTAACAATCTCCCCCTTTGGATTCAAGATTTAAAAAATATGACAGCAGTCTTCAGCTCTTTGTAAAGTCAATCTTCTCAAACTAAGACTCTATCAAACCATCTTCAAGTCTTGTACATGAAAACAGATCTTTGCATCTTTATTAGTCTTTGACAAACAGTAACTTCTCGTATCCTTCTTGATGCAAGAACCTTAGTTCTCATATTAACTTTAAGGATCCGAAACCATCAATTTGGATGTAGACAGATCAGAAGCCAACAATTCGAATGTAAGAAGGATGCGAAACCATAAGTTTCGTATCAAGTTGGGTGCGAAACCATCCGTTTCGTATCAAGTTGGGTGCGAAACCATGGATTCCGTATCATGTTGGGTGCGAAACCATGGGATTCGTATCATGAAGCATGTGAAACCATATGCATTCGGATCAAGGCAGATGCGAAACCAACGGATGTCGGATCAAGTTGGATACGAAACCATGAAAGTCGTATCAATAAGGATACGAAACCATGAGGATTCGTACCAAGGCAAGTGCGAAACCATACTAATTTGAATCAGAAGGATAGTAGGATGCGAAATCATCTATATTGTTGAACTTTTAGGTGTAAGCACATTCCGAAACGCTCAGAACTAAGATAACCAAATTCAGCAACATTTCTGACTTCACAAGATTCGAAACCAATATTTCTTGTATTTAGAATGATTTCTTGAACTTAGTATCTTCGTCTCTTTGATCTTGAATTGTCTTCGACATGAAATTGAATTAAACATTTCTCCCCCTTTTTTGATGAAAATGTGCATCATGATCATCAAAAACCTTTTTCAATTTCAGTCGCATCTCTGAGTATCACTAACAATCTCCTCCTTAATGAATAACCTTGCTCCCCCTCAAAATAAGAATTCTGGAGCAACTTGTTTTCTCCCCCTGAAAGTATGCATATATTTCATTAAAGATATTCATTTTAAGTACAGATTTAAAAAAAATTATACAAGGAAGATAAAAATTCATTGAACTACATTTTATAACTACTAACATTTGATCATTTGAAAACTTTACAAAAGAAATCCAACTTAATGAAGTATATCAGATTTTTCAATCAAATGAAATCAAATGCATGTGTTTGGATTCAAAAACAAGACATCATTGCATATCAAGTTAAAAAATGTTCAGTTTCAACCCCTTTATTAAATCTATTTGGTGTGCTAGCATGCGAAGTATGATTAGCTTCAAGCATATTCAATTCTAAAACATATAAGAATACTTTGCTCTACTCACACTATTTGTCCAAAATCAGGATTTTCACAAATTTACAGGTTTATCGCGACTTTGTATTTTCCCCAAGTTTCAAGAGATGTGTGCTCATTGGCATCTTTTCTTTTGTGCACATTGGCATCTTTTGATTTTGTGCACATTGGCATCTTTTGATTTTGTGCTCATTGGCATCTTTTGATATTGTGCTCATTGGCATCTTTTAATCAAAAAGTTTAGTAAGAATAAGATACACCGTTAAACATGACTTTCTATCTGGTTCTATAGCAGGATTTGGGTTAGCAGATCCCAGACCAGTTGGCCTTAGGTGCTAGGTGACGAGCACCCCTTAGAACTTAATTTCCCAAACCAGAAAAGCCACATCGATATATCTTAAACCCATTTGTACCAGTAGAACATGGCTTTCTATCTGGTTCTATAGCAGGATTTGGGTCAGCCGATCCCAGACCAGTTGATCTTAGGGACTAGGTGTCGAGCACCCCTTAGGACTTACTCTCCCAAACCAGAAAGGCCACAGGTACAAACTTTTAAACTAAATGATAGTTATTTGTTTACTTGATGCATCTCAATCACTTGGTTCTAAAAACATAATGCTTCCCCCATATTTTCGTTTCCATCCATCATTTTGACAAATAGACTTTTTGAGCATTATATTCTATATAAGTCCAGAATCACATAACTTCGAGCATTCAGCATAATTTCATTCATATTTTGCTGACCTTTCGATTAATTTCAGAAGTGAAAGATGAAACAAATATAACTCAGATAAAACAAAAACACTTGTAAAATCACCCTTGACACACATTTTATTCATTGAATGAAAATTAAAAAATTTCATCTCAATGAATTAAATTTGTAAAGGTTCAAACTTTCAAATTCAATAGAAATAAAACATAATGCAATGTTACCTTTCACCACTTGTTCCTTGAAACAGAAAGATGTGACAGTTAAGGATATCACCTGAGTAGTATGAGTTCTAAACTGATTTGTCTAGAAGTCTTAGACTTTGAAGTACGGGTCCTGAACTGAATTGTTCAGAAGCCATAGTCGTTGAAGCACGGGTTTTGAACTGATGTATTCAGAAACCAACATTTCTTTGAAGAACGGGTCCTAAACTGATGTGTTTAGAAACCATAGTCGTTGAAGCACGGGTTCTAAACTGAGATGTTTAGAAGCCATAAACGTTGAAGCACGGGTCCTGAACTGATGTATTCAAAAACCAAAGACGTTGAAATCCGGGTTCTAAACTGATGTGTTTAGAAACCATTATCTTTGCTCCCCCTTAATGGTACAAATACTCTTCTTAAAAAAATTCACCGTTTCTCTTCTGTTTTCAGTCATGTGTGTGGTATATATGTTTCCAGATCAGCACAACACATGATGAACCTGCAAAACAGATTAAGCAGATTTTGGTACCCAACGGCAGTTGGGTCCTAGTGTGTTAGGTGTAGATTTCTTAAAAGGAATACTGTAAGTACCGTACCAATAAGAAGTATAATCTTTATGTACAAAATCATTTGACCCACAATAAGAACAACAAATTTTCTTATGTGCTAACCTAACCAGATGATTTACAGAATGAATAGGATTAGGTTTAGCAGAAGATTTACCTTTCGGCACATTGTTCTTCTTGGCTTTTGATGTGGATGCAAATGATTTTGGTACATCTTTCTTTGGAACTGTTGTGCCTTTGACTCTCCATTCCATCTTCACCTTTTTGAAGACTGGAACTTCTTCAGGTTTGGAATTATTAACTTTAGGCACTTTTGATTTGTTATCTGATTTATCAAGCAGAGGATTATAGAAGATATTTTTTGAACGAATCTGATCTTTTGAGAAATCAGTTGATCTATTAAATTGTTTAGAATGAATGTTTTTAAAGCTTGAACTTGAAGAAGTTTTAAAAGAGTATTCAGAATCATTTGATTTAACAAATGGAGTCTGAATGATAGTATCATGATTGGGCTGCTTTGAGACATCAAATTTAAAAATGATGTCTTCAAATTCTTTGATTTTGTTTATCAAAACATTTTTCTCTTTAAAGATTAGATCAAATTTCTTTTGGAGATCAGATTTGATCAACTGATCCTTCATAATATCAGCTGATAAACCAGATAATCTTTTGGTAAGATTAAGAATCGCATCTTCAAAATATTCGCGTTCCGATTCAAAATCTTTTTCCAAAAACTTTCTTTTATCAGTAATCTCTTTGAAAATTTTCATATTTTTCTTTTTAAGGGTTTTACTTTCCTTTTCAAAGAGATTTTTCTTTTCCGCAAAATCTTTTCTTTCTTTTTCCAAAAGATTTTCTAAATCAGAGATTTTCACGGAAAGTTCAGAACTTTTAATCTCAAAAGATTTTCGTTCAGTTTCAAAAACAGCTCTTTCTTTCTCGAACTTCTCTTTTTCAAAAAATAAAACTTTCCCAAAGTCAGAAACTTGTTTTGAAAGTTTTATACTCCTCAGTTCAAATGCGTCCTTTTCTTTAAGAACTTTCTTTGAAGAAGAAGACTCTATTTCACGTTCAGAAAGCTTCTTCTTCAATTCAACGTTTTCACTTTCCAACGTTGTTCATTTCTCTTGAACTCTTTTTATTTGATCTTGTAGATATGAGTTCCCCTTCTCTCTCTCGATTTCTCTACTCTTCATATCAGCATTTTCTCTTTGAAGAGTTGTTACTTTCTCTTGAAGTTTCTCGATTTGATCGTGCAGACTTGAGTCATCTTTCTTTGCTTCAAGATCTGCAATATTGTTGGGAACTGAAGATATGCTAAGTATGGTTAGTACTGCCAGAACAACATTACTACTGCCAGATCAAGTTAGTACTGCTAGTTCAATGTTAGTGCTGCCAGAACAAAGATACTACTGCTAGTTAAAGGTTAGTACTGCTGAGTCAATTAATGCTGCAAGAACATGATTAGTACTGCTAGACAAGTTACTACTGCTGGTACATGGTTAATACTGCTGAACAAAGTTAATACTGCTGGTATATTACTACTGCTGGAATATCATTAATGCTGCTGATCAAAAGTTAGTACTGCTGATGTCTTACGAAAACTGTTAGTACTGCTTGGGCATATCAAACATTACTACTGCTGAAAGATTATTAGTACTGCTTGAGAAGAATGAAGTTAATACTGCTTGGGATCAGAACATGGAATGCGAGATTGAAGGAGATAAAGATGGAACGATTGAAGATATACTTAAAAGAATATTCTGAAGATCAATCTTATTTTGATAGTTATCTTGTAATTATTCAGTGTATATATTTGTTGATAGATAGCTATTAAGAAGATGAAGAGAAAATAATACGATATACAAATACAATTAGAATTCGATTGTGTTTTAGAGAGAATTAACCTCAAGGTTTAAGAACCCTATTTCTAGAGAAGTAGAAGTCGTCTTGATTGAGCTTGTTCATCAAGATTGAGGTTTGGTTGTAATATTGTGAGTCGAAACAGTGAATACAAAAATTGTGTGTTTTCTGATATTATGTTCATTGATTGTGAGAATTAAAGTTCTATTCCGCAGATTCTTTAATTCTGAATTCTAAGTATTGTTAATCTTGTTAAGATTCGATCCTGACAAGTGGTATCAGAGCTTGTGTTTCTTAGAATTCGACAATTATTATGGACAATTCTTTTGAATCAAACAGTACTTTTGATTGGAGTGATCAAGCAGAAGAGGCAATTCAGAATCATGCTCTCATGGCAGAAGTCTCAGATATTCCTACTGAGGTAAAATCTAATCTCTGTTCTCAAGCTTGTATAGACACTGTTAAAAGGTATAGAGATCACAATCAGGGAATGTGTGATGACCTTAAGAGATTAGAAAAGGACATAAGAGATTATGTATTGATTGTTGAGAGGTTTGAAGAACAAATTAAGGCTTTTCAAGCCAATGAACTTCAACACTCATATGATACAAACTACTGGAAGTGGGAAAAGGGTGGTCTGGAGTTCCAACTGAAAGAGTCTAGGGAAGAGTGTGAGAAACTAAAAGGAGAGCTTGAGAAAGTTAAACTAGATGTAGAAAAGTTTACTTGTGCCTCCAAAGTCATGGACAACATAATCAACTCTCAAATCCATAGTAAGTTGAAACCAGGAATAGGGTACAATGCCACACCCCCACCCTATAACAACAACTACATCCCTCCTAAGTCAGACCTATTAGAAACCAAGGATAGGAAGGACTTACCTAAAGGAGCCACTGAAGTAGATCCAGTAGATAAAGTAGTTGTTGAGGAGAAGACTGAAAAAGAAGGATCTGATGAGGAATGTGAAAGTCCATGTGTTAAGAACAATGAGATGAAAAGGACTGACAAGGGAAAGGGAGTTCATTATACACAGACCACTGTTGTGAACTCTAAAACTTGTGAACATTGTTCTTGCAAGAAATCTCAAGAGAATAAGCCCCAAAAACATGATAAAAGGAGGGGAAATCAAAGAAATTGGAATAACCAGTGGGCACAAAAGCAAGGAGTTGATCTGCAAAGGATTAACAGACCAAAACCTTGTTTCATCTGTGGCAGATTGAATCATCTTGCCAAACACTGTTATTTCAATCCTATTAACCAAAGGATGAATTTTCAAAGACCTTTTTATAAATCCAATGGTTATAGGAAGCCTGCAAGGAACCATGTGGCTAAGAAACAAGCTAAATCCAAAAGCCACATGAGGAAAAAGACTGAAAAGGAATGTGTCAATATGTGGGTCTCCAAAAGCACTAATACCTCAGATAGTACTGCTGAAAAGGATAGTGCTGCTAGAAGCAATACTGCTAACAAGGTTAGTGCTGCTAGAAGCAATACTACTGCCAATACTGCTGCTAGCAGTGTTAGTGCTGCTAACTCAGTTAGTGCTGCTAACTCTGTTAGTGTTGCTAACTCAGTTAATGCTGCTAACTCAGTTAGTGCTGCTAACTCTGTTAGTACTGCTAACTCTGTTAGTGCTGCTAACTCAGTTAGTGCTGCTAACTCTGTTAGTACTGCTAACTCTGTTAGTACTTCTTCTAAGGTTAATACTGCTTCTAGTGTTTGTGCTGCTAGACCAATTATATTGACAAAGTACTCCAATTCTGCAGTACCTAAATTTGAAAATCTCATCAAAACCCAATGCAAGTACTTTGATGAGCAAGGGAGACCCAAGACCACTTCGGCTTGGGTTCCCAATAAAAACTAATTGATTTATCAGATGTGCAGTGCAACCAACAGCTCAAGAGAAAGAGCATCTGGCATGTTGATAGTGGTTGCTCCTGGCACATGACAGGTAACATGTCCTGCCTCAAGAATTTCAAAAGAATTGATGGAGGACATGTTGCTTTTGGGAATAATCTTGTAGGAGGTAAGATAAGTGGTAAAGGTGATGTGTCAGAAGGTAAGATGACATTTGAGGATTTGACAAATGCTGCAAAGTGCAAGTATAGTTACTACTGCTAGTGCAGAGTTACTACTGCCAGTGCAGAGTTTCTACTGCTAGTACATATTTTCTACTGCCAATGAGTAGTTAATACTGCTCAGTAGTTAATACTGCTTTGCAGTTAATACTGCTCAGTAGTTAATACTGCTTTGCAGTTAATACTGCTCAGTAATTAATACTGCTAGTGCACAGTTAATACTGCTCAGTAGTTAATACTGCTTTGCAGTTAATACTGCTCAGTAGTTAATACTGCTAGTGCACAGTTAATACTGCCAATGAGTAGTTAATACTGCTTAGCAGTTAATACTGCTTGTGTAGTTAATACTGCTCAGTCGTTAATACTGCTTAAGTAGTTAATACTGCTTCGTGGTTAATACTGCATATGTCGTTAATACTGCTTTTGAAAATCTAGGGCAAATACTGCTATAAATACCCCTGTTTGCCCGCCAAAGTTCATAACGACTCTTCGCATTAACTTCTTCTCTCTCTCTCGTTCTAACCTCTTCTCCCTAGAATCTCTGTGTTTTCTATACAAATCCTCAGGAAGCACAACGATTATGGAGTTTGTCAACGAGCACAATGAGATTGCGATGCTTCAGAAGCCGAAGCAGGCCGCAGGATTTCACGACATTGTGGATTTTCTCAAGTCCACTCATATTTCTTATGCCCTAACGGTGAATCCGACTATCTACATCGAGCATCAGACTCAATTCTGGGCCAATGCCACCGTAGAATCCGAAGATGGACAGAAAGTCATCCAAACAAGGGTATGTGACAAACCCTTGAAAGTTTCAGAAGAACTCCTTCGCATCACTCTTCGATTAGATGATGCCTCAGGTATAACTTCTATTCCTAATGAAGAACTATACTCAACTTTAACAAGAATGGGGTATGACGGTCCCATTGGAGTTTTTAAGTTTTACAAGTCTAAATTTCATACACAATGGCGATTCTTTGTTCATACCTTAATGCATTGCATGTCAAAGAAAACTACTGGATGGAGTGAGTTTAGCAGTACCATTGCTTATGCCCTGGTCTGCTTGGCCACTGCCAGGAAGTTTAATTTTTCACAAATGATTTTCAATGATCTTGTATCAAACCTGGAATCCAAAAAGCGGTTTTATATGTATCCAAGGTTTGTTCAAGAAGTGATAACTAAGGAATTGACGGATATACCTCAATTTGATGAGGTATATGTGCCAAAACCCCCTAAAGGGAAGGTTTTCTCAAATATGAGGAGACTTCCTAGGGACTCGGAAGGAGTTGACACACCATTGTTCTCTACAATGATGGTTGTGTCCCACACCATTGAAGGTATGGCATCAGGGTCAAGGCCCTCATTAGACACACCCACTGATGACCAATCCCAACCTTCCATCACAAAAGTAATCCCTCAGTCCATTCTTGTACGACCCACTCCCATAATAACCAAAAAGTTTGAAAGAAGAAAGGTACACAAGGTTCCTTCCCTTGCTGTATCTCCTAAGAGCCCGAAGCCTTTAAGCCCTCTGTTGGAGCATTCTCCAATGGAGAATATCGAAAGGGAAACCACAGGGGTGTCTCCCAACCCCAGGAAGGTGCTCACTAAGGAGAAGGTTGAGCATGTGAGTCGCAAGGCTGCCACTACTTCTGCTAGCAAAGAGAAGGCCAGTGGTAAAATAACTAAGCCCTTCCTCACGGCAACTCAGGGTGAGAAATCATCCAGAGGTCCCAGGTGCCAAGAAACCAAGGGGGTAGGTAGTGCTTTTGCTAGGCAAGAGACACCTGCTAAAACTTCCAATGATCCTTTAAGGGAGGTAAAAACTCCTAAACAGGGTGAGGATAGATATACGTACGAGGAATTGATGGAAACTATTGCAAATATCAACATTGAGGTCATGGATCAGAAAAAGGAAATTGATGAACTCAAGAAAGTGGTCCTCTATCAAAACTCACAGCTTGAGAAGCAAAGGAAGATGATCACTAAGTTGATGCACAGAAAGAAGAAAGCTCAGTTTGTCCTTAGGAGAAGAAACCCTACCAATGATGCTTCCAAAAAGGGGGAGTCAGACTCTGATCTAAACATGGAGGATGCAAACATTGAGGGGGAGTATGAGTATAAGGTTGAGGGGGAGACTGAGGAGGCTGCAGATATTACAAAGGAAGCAGAAACAGAAACAGCAGCAGAAACCGTTACTGCTGCTGATATTACAAAGGAAGCAGAAACAGAACCAGCAGTAGAAACAGTTACTGCTGCTGAGGTTGCAAAAGAAGTAGAAACAGAACCAGCAGTAGAAACAGATAATGCTGCAGTGTCTAAGACTGAAGCAGCAGTATCTGAAAGTGAGAAGAAAGCAGAATCTGTTCATACAGTAACTAAAGCAGAGATTGATGAAGAGATATATGGGATTGTGAAGGACAGTGTCGAAGCAGCAGTATTAAAGGTCATAAAAGAAGCAGTAACAGCTATAGCAGTAGAAATGGTTACTGCTGCTGAAAAACAAAAGGCAGCAGAAACTGTTAGTGCTGCTAAGAGCCACAAAGAAGAAACAGCTGAAACCACTCCTGAAGCTGTTAAATCTTTCAAAAGAACAAAGAGGCCAAGAACAAAGTCAATAGCCTCAAAGAAGAAAGATGTAAAGAAGCCAAGGGTGGATCCAACTGTAGAAGAAGCCCAAGAGGAAGCAGTGAAAGAGAAATCTGATCCAAAAGTTGCTGAAGAAGAAGTGGCAACTTCATCAGGCCAACCAAGCAATGTACAATCACTGCCAAATGCTCAAAGTGATTTGTATATTACTGTGGTTAATACTAATCCAATCCAAGCTGAACCAATATCTTCTATGGCTCCTGAAATCATCTTCTGGGACACATTGAAAGATGGAAGAAAGGAGTTCATCAGAATCAAAAGGGCAGATGGAAAGTTTGAAGTTTGTCCTACTTGGGGAAAACTTATCAGAACATGCTCTAGATCTGACTTGGAAGAGATGTTCAAGGTGGGAATGAGGCTATATGGAAACATGCTGACAGAGCAAGGTATGTCTATCACCAAGATGGTTCTTGAATACTTGTGCTTAATGTTCAAACCAGAAGCAGTTCAGTATTTGATGGCAAGGAATTTTCAAGTCATTACCAACTGGATGCTCATTGAGAATTGTGGAGTGTATGTCATCTCTCTTGACAATACATTTCATGAATATTATTTGGTGGATGTTGTATACAAGCACAGCATGAAAAAGTTGAATGGAATGCTGCATGCTAAGTTGGTGAGTGACAAAGACTCTAAGATGGCAAGATACCTTGTAAAAAGGATTCTCAATCAAAGTCTGGGATTGGATCCAAATTTATGCGTTGATGATTAGGTTTTGGAAGCATCATCTGAAGAACTTAACTTCTCATCCTGAAAAGTCAAGTTAGGGGGAGATTGTTGGGAACTGAAGATATGCTAAGTATGGTTAGTACTGCCAGAACAACATTACTACTGCCAGATCAAGTTAGTACTGCTAGTTCAATGTTAGTGCTGCCAGAACAAAGATACTACTGCTAGTTCAAGGTTAGTACTGCTGAGTCAATTAATGCTGCAAGAACATGATTAGTACTGCTAGACAAGTTACTACTGCTGGTACATGGTTAATACTGCTGAACAAAGTTAATACTGCTGGTATATTACTACTGCTGGAATATCATTAATGCTGCTGATCAAAAGTTAGTACTGCTGATGTCTTACGAAAACTGTTAGTACTGCTTGGGCATATCAAACATTACTACTGCTGAAAGATTATTAGTACTGCTTGAGAAGAATGAAGTTAATACTGCTTGGGATCAGAACATGGAATGCGAGATTGAAGGAGATAAAGATGGAACAATTGAAGATATACTTAAAAGAATATTCTGAAGATCAATCTTATTTTGATAGTTATCTTGTAATTAGTCAGTATATATATTTGTTGATAGATAGCTATTAAGAAGATGAAGAGAAAATAATACGATATACAAATACAATTAGAATTCGATTGTGTTTTAGAGAGAATTAACCTCAAGGTTTAAGAACCCTATTTCTAGAGAAGTAGAAGTCGTCTTGATTGAGCCTGTTCATCAAGATTGAGGTTTGGTTGTAATATTGTGAGTCGAAACAGTGAATACAAAAATTGTGTGTTTTCTGATATTCTGTTCATTGATTGTGAGAATTAAAGTTCTATTCCGCATATTCTTTAATTCTGAATTCTAAGTATTGTTAATCTTGTTAAGATTCGATCCTGACAAATATAAACGTCAAGATCAGTAATTATTTTAGTAAGTTTAGCATTTGAAGAAGAAATGTCTAAAACTTGTCTCTTTAGATCAACATTTTCTTCCTCCAATGCTTTATTTAAAACAGGAAATGAAGAATTTGAAGTATTACGTTTAACAAAATTTTACTTCAAACCTTCACCACTGGATTTAACAATAGTTTGCTTCAAACTTTCATTATTAGAATTAACAAAAGTTTGTGGTGTTGAAGGTATTTCTGTTATAAGAACTTGTTGCAAAATTTCATTATTTGGCTTAACAACAACTTGTGGAGTTGGAGGTATTTCTGTTATAATATTTTGCTTCAAAACCATTTCTTTCTTTGAATTGCTAGATATTGATCTTTCAGAAAATCAAGCAGAAAGTGTATAAAATACACTATTGAAAAAAATTATATAAAATTTTTCTTTGAAAAGCTCTTAAAGTGTATGAAAAACACTATAGAAAAATTTTTGGAATAGAAAATTTTCACATATTTTTTTTAATCAACACGAATTCGGATCAAGAAGGATTTGAAATAAATGGATTCGGACCAAGAAGGTTTCGAAATCCTTGGTTTCACTCGAGCACACAACTAGCACTCAAACTCTTCACAGTGTCGCTAACACTATTCCTCAACCGAAACCTGATGCACATGCCGACAAATAAAAAGGTTAGGCTAACGCCTAGTGAGTTCAAGAGTTTATATCATGACCAAAATAATTCGTTAAACGAAAGGAGTACAATTTAAATCATGATTTTCCGAAAAGGTTTATATAAATACGGGAACAACTCATTTCCCAACGCACACAATTCAGTAACGAAAGCTCCAATATATAATGGTTTTCAAAATGAAATCAATTCCACAACTTACTCAAAAAGGCGGATAAATAATTAATTTCCAAATAATATAAACATGATGAAAACTCTATTATCCAAAACGTCCAAACACGGATGAGGCATAATACGCCGCCCACAAATCATGAAAAGTAACCCATATAAATATAAAATTTAATCAAAAACATGGATAAAGATAAATACCCAAAACAACACCTTTCGGTGACGGAGGAGACCCAGTTCCATCAAATGTGGCGGGTACACAAAGTTAAGCCACTTATCAACGTTCTTGGGTTATAATCATAAGACATATCAAGCTCAGCACCTTTAAGCGTACACTTGTGGAGTATCAACTTCAACCCCTCTAGGTCTATACATTGAGTTATCCAAATCCAAGAGAATAGCAGATAGGTCTTACACCTTACCTCGATGCCTAAATGTGCCTCAATGTGGGAAAACTAGCATCCCATCATTGACATAATACCCAAGTGCAAGGACATCAAGTTCAACCACCCACGATCTATACCTCTAGTCCTTCGCAAAGGGTCTTTCGGTCTACGAGTTCAACCACCCACAGTTTATACCTCGCTCCCGCTAACCAAAATTATTTCCAATTCCAAAACAGGAATAAAGTTCCCATTAAACCAAATGACTGACTCACATGCCTATGGATCCATTGCATTACAATCTAAATTTACATTACCCAAAATGAATTACAACACACTCAAAGCATGTAACGTTTCAAATAAATATGTCATAACTGCATATAACTTCAAAAGCCCGACATAAAGCAAAATTAAACCGGACAAATGTCCCCCAGACTCATTAAAATCAAAGTCGAGTCAATAGCTCGACAACACCATTGGCTATAAAATAGAAGTCATCATAAGCAATAAAATGTATTTAACCAACGCTTATGCAATTACATGCTCCAAAATATAATTAACTCAAAAACCCATTATGAGTTGTAATAAATCGTTTTCCAAATGAAATTATACTCTTTATAATTCCAATATATTTCACGTTTTATAAAATCAAATACACTAAAAGTGCATTTACGTCAAAAGACCTCGATTTTTACAATAAATCATCAAAAACATATTAATATGATTTCTTTATCAAAATGTTCAAAGACCCCAAATGAATGACATTTTACATTATTTATAACTCAAATGTATCCAAAATGTAAATTTCATCAAGTAAACAACACATTTGATAAACACCAAGTAAAACACTTTAATACTTCAAATTGAACATTTTTGGCATGTATAAAGTTTTCGCAAAGCAAATTGAACTCACCTTGCTAGGTTATGTTAAACTTAGGTTCCAAATTCATCTATATCTTCAAAAATAGTGAAGGCTTTAGATTCACAAACACCTACCTCTAGTAACAACTTTATATGGGTCACAACCAAGCCTAGAAATGCACCAAAAGTATCCCTAAAATCAGATCCATAACCAACCTTAGCCAAAATCTCAAAGTATACAAAATAGGTTATAATTCATAAAATGAGAGATGCATCAAAAGATATGTTATCTATACTATCTTATAAAGCTTATAGACTAAAAGTCTTAAAGTCTTAAATCTTTTTTTATTTAAAAAATTAATTAAAATCTTTTTCTTCCTTTATTTACGCCTACTGATTCTGCTTTACACTATGTTAATGCCAAAAATCGCACCAAAGGGACAACTTAAGGTCGATGTAGACTTAAACAACTAAAGAAAGAATCTTTCGACGAGACGTGCGACGATAAATAAAATAAAGAAACAAGGGATTTGATGACGCAGGAAAAACCTCAATCGAGGAAAAAACCTGCGGACGACAGGGGGTGTCGTCGCTATACTATGGTCGCCAATCAGGGGCGATGTCCTTGCATACTGGTGTCGATCGTACAGTGATTACAATACAAATGAAGAAAGTGCTTCGAAATGTAAAGTACAAGTGTTAGAACGTAAAAATAGGTGTTTGTCGTGTACGAAACAAAGTGTGAACTGCTGTTGTCGTGCGTCGAGAGCGATACTTAGAATAATGGTTCTTCACTTCAAGTGTTCTTGAATATTGCTTCGGTTGTTAATCGCCGGATATTCGATGTCTTGAAATGTTGATTGAGCTTGATATTTATAGTCTTCGTGTCCTTAGCTTCATCCATGAATGCTCCTTTAATGGCCTTAACGGTTGGAAACGGTAGCCGGAGTAATGATCTTCGTCCATTACGGTCGCCGACTGTTTAATGATTGCGTCGGTTATAGTCGTTGCTCCTTAATGACTTTTATTCCTGCATTAAACACTTAACAAACGGTCATGGTGAACGTTAGCTTTGGTCGAGGTCGCACGTCCTTATATAATAGTCGTGCGGATCGGGCGACACTATGGTCGAGCGTCGTAAGGAACTCTCGACTTACCTTTTATGAGGGACGACGATGGTATTCTGGGTCTTTGTCGAGACCTTATCTTAATACAAGATATAGTCCTTAATCATACGTCTTACCTGTTCTGGTCGCGGTCGAGCGACGTGATTTTTTGCCCAAACAGTTTGCCCCCAAAATTTGAAAATTGAATGTCAAGTTTAAGTTTCAAATTTTGCTTGTCGAACGCTTAGACTTGTGACCTGGGTTGAGGGACTTACCTGGTTATCATGGAACTAGACCGGTTCGCCTTTAACTGAACGAGAAGTAGAAAAGTTGTGACGTCATACTGACGCGCGATGATGCTTACCAGCTGTCGAGGACAGGTGTCGAAGATCTGGACGGCTATACGAAAGGACATGGACGCGTGTTGATTTGCCGAAGGACTTGATCTGACATATCCGTCCGCATAAATAGAGATTGCGATTGGTTTTCTTCTGTTTACGATTTAGGACAGTGTTGAGCAGAGGTTTCTCTTACGGTTTCTTTGTCGCTTTTCGTTCGATTACCCTGTTCGGAATTATCAATTTTCGGGATCATATAAGATACCAATTCTTTAGTCGTCGTATGCGCCGCAAGTCCATTGCCAGGAAACCTAAGAAGAACTGGGATATCTGGGGTTTTTCGTACTTGCTTATTAATTTGACAGGTTTAGAGATGTCGACGGAGCCTAAGAGTATTATAGAAACCGAGGACGATCTAGACGACTTTAGAAGCCTGGCTAGGATTCCCATGGGGATCATTATAAACAAGGCTGGTGGCGTTCGTCCTGAAATGTGTGTTAAAGAGTATGCTGTTATATATGAGTATCCGTTTAGGATAGGTTTACGCTGGCCATATTCGTCTCTAGCCAAGGAGTTTATGTGCGAACTTTACCTCTCGCCAGGACAACTGATGCCCCAGTTTTGGTGAGTCATTTTGATCATTGAACGACTTACTTCCGGTTGGGATTCACCGATGGGTGTGAGGGACCTTCTGACGGCGTACAAAGTCACGAAGGATCAGTATTGGCGCTTTAGCTTGTTTTCGAGACATAAAGGTGATCGTACTTTGGTTTTAAATACATCAGTCAATGATCGTGGGTGGAAGAAGAAATATGTATTCGTACGGCTGGCGACGCTCGACTCTGATAGTGACTGGATCAGAGAGGGCTGGAATATGACGGGTGAGTTGTCGATCTATATCTTTTTAACCGGTTTTTATCTGATTCTTCTTTGACTGTTCTTTTCTCTTATGCTCAGATATTAATTTTGACAAAGTAAAACCTGATCAAGAATCCAAGGCTAAGATCAAGAAATTTTTAGAGTTCAGTGGCAGGGATCAGACGTACGTTAATTGTCACCTGGTAGATGAGGATGACGACACTGTTTTCTTGAGTGATAGGATCAGAATGGGTCGAGAGGAAAGGGAGAAAAATGATGAAGAAGAAGAGGAGTCCGAGGGGACTGAAGGAGATGATCTGGAAGTAGAGATAACCGGTGATTGTTCTTCTCTTCTCTTCTTAACTTAATCTATTTTTATTCTTCGAGTGTCTAATCCTTTGTTTTCGCCCATACAGGGGAATCTCATGCACGGATGTCATCTTCTGTTACTAGGATGATGACTCAGGCTGATCCGACTCGCAAGGCGAGGGATGACAGAAAGAAGGACACTTCGACGATTGGGTCAGGGGTCCTGAAAGAGGTCTCGACATCTGGGTCGGGTCTCTTGAAAAGAAAAGAAGTCCCGACGGCTGGGTCTGACTTCTCGAAGAGGACAAGGATGTCCATTCTGAGGGAACCGTCTCTGAAGAAGGGTAACCCACCGAGGGTTGCCTTGTCCAGGAAGGCGATGGCGTCAGTTGCGTTTGACACGACCGGCGTAAAATCCGTGGATACTGCGCAACCGGCGACGATGTTTCCCGTCGTCCTATCCGGCCCTTCGTCGGCCGACATGGGCAAAGGCGCGCAGAAAGGATCTGTGGGGGAGACGACGGTAAACTTTACGTTGCCGTCGGATTTTCTGGACGACAATGTCTTGGACGAGACGAAGTTGCTTCCCCACTTAGAAAAATATTTGCTCCCGTCTTTCAGGGAGCGTTTTGATGGGTTTTCTTTTGAGAAAAAAGAGTTCCATGCAGCAGGACTCGTATTCTTGGTAAGTTTCTCTTTCAAAACTTGTTTTGTCGCAGTCGTTGTTTATTGACGATGTTCGTCTTTATGATTTTGCAGGCACTTCAAGCTTGCTTAGCATTACAGGCTGAGACGACGAATGTAGGGAGCTTGACGGATTCTGTTATCAAGGATGAAGAAGCAGCGTTGGCTAAGGAAAAAGCTGCCCTGGAGCACGAAGAGGCGGTGTCAATGCGTCTTGACCATGCTTTTGACGAGCTAGATGCCCTCAGTCATGCAAGGGACGAGGTGGATTCCCGTTTGAAGGAATCTCTATCTTTGATGCGTGATTATAGGGAGGAGCTGGAGGGGATGAAGGCATTTATAGCTGCGAAGAAAAAGGAGGTTGAAGAATCCAAGATTAAAGCGACGAACTTGGAGGAAGAGTTCGAGGAGTTGAAGGTTGAGAATAGGTCTTTCTTTTCTTACGCTCGACTTACTGCGCGTGCTTCTATCATGCGACGACACCTGCTAGGAAAAGACCCTCTTGCTTTGGCGAAGGAGGAGTTGGACACCTATCTGAATGGCATTGGGACCGAGAGAGATCTTGACTTAGATGATGAGAAAGATGTCGAAGAAGAGATGGCAGGCGAAAACCTTCTGGATGGGACTTCGGGCACGAATGCAACGGATGTTCCTTCTTTAGTTTAAGAATTTTCTCTTTCTTTTTTGTTTTAATGCTCGACCGTTGGTGGTCGAGCGCATTTTTGACAATTTTTCTGATGAATGCACTTTTTTTGGTTTGAACTTTATTGGTAAACAACTATCGCATCGATTGAACATAAGATACATAGAAATCATGCGGCCAAGGCACTTATAAAATATGAGAACATACGATCAAAGTATCCATACAGGGTATAACAAAGAAAAAATAAGGCATTCGTTTAGAATGTATGCCAATCAAACACCAATACATGCGACTAAGGTATTTATTCAAAACGCGAAGTTTTTCTAAGTTAAGAAGCTCAGGCTGCGAAGCCGTCTATGCGATCGTGCGACCAAGTCGTTCGACTAGCTGTAAGGTGTGATCAAGTTATGGACCTGATTGTCTATGTCATGCGATCCTGCGATAAAACGATGTCGAGGGTTGGTCGTTGGCTCACCAACGACCCTCCGATGCTTAAGTCAGTAGCTGTTTGTGAGAAAAATTTGTATGGAAAATAGTTAGAAATCATACCTTTCTCCTTCATGGGGTATTGCCCCCCTGTCATTTATTATCCTATTCTTTTTGGAAAGAAAGATAGGTTTTAAATGACAGGACGACACGACGATCCAATGAGATACTGTCTGTGATTGATCATGTCGTCGTACGACAGGGCACCATAGCGACGTTTTGACTCATTCTCGATCTTCAGGGTTCCCAATGGCGTAGGGGATTTTAATTGACAACTTTTGCATGCTCGGGAGTCGACGGTCGATGGCTGTTAATAACGACATTATCAATAATATCTTTGAGATTACCTTGTGGAACATGATATGCCAATTCCTTCTTGAGTGCGTTACAATCATCTGTCGCATGACCATGGTCGACGTGGAAGTCGCACCACTTTGATTTATCCTTCTTAGCATCGTCCAAGTCAGACTTCTTCGGCCACCGGATGGTTGCTTGGGTGGTCTTCAGAGCTTCGACTAAGTCTTTAGCTGACCCTTTGAACCCATAGGAGGAGATCTTGGGGTACACGAGGAATTTAGTCGCGGTTTTAGCTTCTGCCTTCGTCTTGAAACGAACGTTTGAAATCTGACGCGCTGGCTCTATTCTGGATATGGCTTTCGGCTTGAATTCTGGCTTCTTGACACCTAACGGCTTCTTGTCGTCAGTGTGTTTGCGACGAAAGGCTGCGTCGTCTTCGACCCTCGTATATGCTATGGTTCGAGCTCGGACGTCTTCGAAAGTCTCTGGGGGATACTTGGTCAGATCAATATATAGACCTGAACTATCGTCTAGACCACGCTTATAGGCTTCGATCGCAGTTTTGATGTCACAATTGCGGATACTGATCATTTCAGCATTGAATCTATTGAAATAACTTCGAATAGACTCATTGGTCTTCTGCACGACATAGTACAGATCACTAGTCTGCTTTTCTATCTTACGACTGCTGGCGAATTGCCGGGAGAATTGGTTGACCAATTCGGCGAACGAACCAATAGATTTGGGTTTGAGATTGATCAACCACTGGAGAGCTGGGCCAGTGAGAGTCGCCCCGAAACTCTTGCACATGCATACTTCCTGGTACATGTGTGGAATCGAGATTGTCCACATGAGTTGCTTATACTGCGCGACATGCTCGGTTGGATCGGTCACACCCGAATACTTGGGAGTGAAGGCAGGAATGTTATACTTCTTTGGGACCTCGACGGTGGCGATCTCGTCGATGAAGGGCGACGCCTGCTCCCCGAGCGAGGCTCGACGTCGACAGGTACGGCAGCCCCATGCAACTTGGCGAGCAAGGACAGGACGCGCTCATTTTGGTCTTCTAACATCTTCAAACGCTGGGCGACGGGATCATTAAGATCAGGGTTTGCCCCTGTCGAGGGATTGGTCCCTGGACTAGTGCCATTACCATGCGACGAACCATTGGTGTCCCCGTTGAACGGGACAAAATATGGCTGCGACCCATAGTGGAATTGTTGCGGTCCATTCTGAAACGATTGTGGTCCCTGCTGAAATGGCTACGATCTCTGCTGGAAAGATTGCGATCCTTGCTGGAAAGGTTGCGAACCACTTTGGAACGGCTGGGAAAACGGCTGGGATCCATTCTGAAACGGCTGGGCGCCACCTTGCAATGGTTGGGATCCATTGTTCAAGGGTGGTGGTCGGATGTGCTGAGGGGGAATCTGCCCAGACTGGGGATTCGGAATGAACGGACCCGGCTGCTGATTCTGCATGAATGGACCTGGATGCTGATTCTGCGCGGACGGGCCTGGTCCCGGACCTGGATTTTGAATGAATGGTCTAGGACCATTCTGGGGTCCAAAAGGATTCCTTAGCCGCGCGATCTCTTCAGCAGCTCTGCGATTCTGCTCTGCCATTGCATTGAGTTGATTCCTGGCAACCTCGAGCTCCTGATACATCTGAGCGACGGCTTGCTGCGGATTTCCAGGGGCTGCCATTTTCCTGCAACAGAAAATAGAAGAAACTCCAAGAAACTATTAGTAGAATGCACGTTCGTCGAGGATTTTCTCTAGATGTAGTCCCACGGATGGCGCCAAACTGTTAATGCCAAAAATCGCACCAAAGGGACAACTTAAGGTCGATGTGTTCTTAAACAACTAAAGAAAGAATCTTTCGACGAGACGTGCGACGATAAATAAAATAAAGAAACAAGGGATTTGATGACGCAGGAAAAACCTCAATCGAGGAAAAAACCTGCGGATGACAGGGGGTGTCGTCGCTATACTATGGTCGCCAATCAGGGGCGATGTCCTTGCATACTGGTGTCGATCGTACAGTGATTACAATACAAATGAAGAAAATGCTTCGAAATGTAAAGTACAAGTGTTTGAACGTAAAAATAGGTGTTTGTCGTGTACGAAACAAAGTGTGAACTGCTGTTGTCGTGCGTCGAGAGCGATACTTAGAATAATGGTTCTTCACTTCAAGTGTTCTTGAATATTGCTTCGGTTGTTAATCGCCGGATATTCGATGTCTTGAAATGTTGATTTAGCTTGATATTTATAGTCTTCGTGTCCTTAGCTTCATCCATGAATGCTCCTTTAATGGCCTTAACGGTTGGAAACGGTCGCCGGAGTAATGATCTTCGTCCGTTACGGTCGCCGGCTGTTTAATGATTGCGTCGGTTATAGTCGTTGCTCCTTAATGACTTTTATTCCTGCATTAAACACTTAACAAACGGTCATGGTGAACGTTAGCTTTGGTCGAGGTCGCACGTCCTTATATAATAGTCGTGCGGATCGGGCGACGCTATGGTCGAGCGTCGTAAGGAACTCTCGACTTACCTTTTATGAGGGACGACGATGGTGTTCTGGGTCTTTGTCGAGACCTTATCTTAATACAAGATATAGTCCTTAATCATACGTCTTACCTGTTCTGGTCGCGGTCGAGCGACGTGATTTTTTGCCTAAACACACTCCCAATTTGAAAATTTTCAAAATGCAAACGAGCTCTTCTCCTAAACCCTAATCGTCTACCGTCTAGCTCTCTCCCAAGAGATCTCCATATATCGCTCTCTTATCTCAAAATTAGGTCGGAATCAAATCTCCACGTTTTCCATTTACCTATGCGAAACCCTTTTGGCTGATTGGCGCGATTATATTGAATGTGAGTTTTAATTTCTTTTTTGTTTTTCATTGATAGTTTAATTGATGAATGTGACCAAGAATTTTGAATGAATGTCCTTGATTATTTTTTGAAACAGGATGCCCAAAATGCAGTCGTTACAATGAATGGTGAGGGTTTCAACTGTGTTCCGTTACTTCATGACATGTTCTTATTTCCCATAGTACAACCATTGATATGTGATTTTTTTAGGTTGCAACATGTATGAGCCATCTTGGCTTACTGTGTTTATGCAACTAAGTTGTTTGATGAAATGTGTGAGAGAAATTCGGGAAGCAACAAAACAAATCAATGGCTCATCTTGGTTTATTGCGTTTATGCAAATAAAGTGTTTGATGAAATGTGTGGGAGAAATTTGTGAAGCAACAAAATAAATGAATGGCTCATCAGTTTCAGCAAAAAACGAAGTCATATTGGTAGATATCTGTGTGATTTTATGGATACAGTAATACGAATGTCGGGCCATTACAGGTTCTTAATTCTCCAAGTTTTTCCAAATCCATCGTTTTGGTTGCTATTAATTAATTATGTTTGTGGGCTTGTGTTCGTTCATAGCATATCGATACTTCCATTCTTCCAGCATGTACAATCCTTTTAGCTCTTTTGTTAAATTTCTTTGATTTTACTACTAAAATGTTTGCCCCCTTTTCCCAACACATGATGTATTTATATGATATGGAAAGGGTAGGAACAGAGGTTTCAAGATCAGCAACTAGGTATTCCATATCTTAGATATTGTGGTTGATTTATGGAATTTACGGTACTATATTTCATATCTTAAAATTTGATTTTGATTTTCATTTGGGTTTTCGATTTACAGTTTTGATTTTTATCTTTGATTTAGGTATTCCTGTTGAAGAAAGAATAAATCACTCTGTTGCTCAATTCAAAATATATTAAGAAAGGTAGCACGTTTATGAAGTGTGTGTTCAACTGTTGATTGTAATAATTTTCTACTTAGATGGTTACTAAAATTATATTGGAAGATAATCATACTTGTGTGACTTTGTATTGTAGGGAAACAGGTAGGGAAAAACAAAGGTACCACTGTACAGTCAATGACTTTCTATTGTTGCTGACTTGATAACGAGTTGTATTTTTCGGCTTTGCGCAGAACATCATGATCACACTCATGACCTGGCTTCTCTTCAGTCAGTATAGGTTTTGAAGGATGCTTAGATTTTGAAAACGTTGGTAATGTGGTTCTTCCATATAATTTGCACTCCTATTATTGCAAATGTTGTCCAAAAAGTTTTTAAACACATGGATAGACTGACGAGTGTTGTGTTATGCAGGCTAACTTCTGGTTTCGCGCATTGTTAATGGATAGGAGTGAGTATATATATCGCATGAAGGGGCTTATTTCCATTGACGAGATGAATGAGAGATTTCTTCAAGGTGATTGTTTCTAGAATTTCATGTACCATATATATAATTTTGGTTAGGTTATATGAAAATGTTAACTTGATTGTGGCTGCTGAACCATTTTCGATTTAATTGGTGACACAATATTTTTTATGCGAACAGTTTGGAGTTGACCACCCATCTATTTTAGTATCCTGATATTTTATCGCAATCATTTTTCTAAAGTAATTTATATTTGTGGCTTCTTAAACAAGGGTTGCATGACATATTTCAAGGCTCACCAGATCGGTTGTGGAACCCCGATGAACTAGAAAATAGGTTTAGGTCGTTATACTGTGAGCTAACAACCATAAGAAACATTCTGATTTGGAAGGAAATGTTTGACTGGTGATTTTTGGTGATCATTCCCTATTTTCACTTTAAAAAACTTTTCCAAAAAAAAAAAAGAATTGCAGGTGAAATTGGTCATAGATTCATACTTGATTTTGCCATTTTTCATATCATTTGGAAGTCTCATGAATTAACGTTGAAGGTTAACGGATGAAGATTAAAATCTTGAAAAATTGAATACCAAGAAGCAGTAATCTATATATATTCTATACCACCTTATAAAGCATAATTAAAAAGGTCTAATGCATTGACTACTCTTTTTAATGCATAAAGTTTACAAGAAACTGCACTTATATCGACGAGTTTGGGAAGTCCGTCGGTAAAAATACCTTTTATCAGTGATTTAGACAAAAGTCTTCGCTAAAAGGTTAACTTTTTGTTGAAAGAAAATGCCACCGACAAAAATGCACTTTTATTTGATTTCTTGAGAGAAGCTTTGTCGACGATTTTAGTTCTACCGACGCCTATACTCTGGCAAAGGCAACTTTATCGGTGACCCCTATTATTCGTCGTCAAAAAGTATTATAGTGGCCAACTTTTCACGAAAACTTTGCCAACGGAAATGTCCGACTTAACAGGGGAACCCCGACCCCAATCCGGTCGAGTGAACCGGGTTCTCTACACACATCACTAGCCTCTCTTCCCCAAACACATCTTATATAAAAAATAATTTAAATTTAACTATTTGTGAACAAATGTTTATAATTTCATATTATTAAAGTTTTTATTTTGTTATAACATTAATTTTGATTTTTTGATGAAAGATGATATTAATTTTATAATTTATTTATAATAAAGTTTGTATTTGATTTTTTTTTCTTTGGTATATATGGTTATCCATGGAATTTTGAAACAAACAATTCAAAACTCAGGCACTAGAATTGCTATTTTTATACAATAAAAATGTATTTGTCATTGTTTGGACGGTTTTCAAGGTAAGAATCGAAACAGCAATCCAAAATCCAAAATCCAAACCCAGGTATGATCGTCTTATTATTTATTTTCCACCTTAATATCTCTCAGACTACAGGTTTGCAGGTTCAAATCTTGTAATTAGGGTTTTGTTTTCTAACAGAAGGATATGGCAAAAGAGGGTTGTGGTTAAGGAGCATTGCTTATTCGGATGCTATTGGTCAAAGTTTCAATGTCGACTTTGCACATTATGTTGTTGACTATGTAACCGTGAATCAAGAGTAGCTCTGTTTTACTCGTTGCCCGAGGCTGTTTAGGATCCTGCTTCCAAGCCAGTTGTTCTTTGGCTCAATGGAGGTTTAATACTCAATATGCTTCTTTTTACGGTATGGTATTTCTATTTTGAGCTTCTATTCAGCTCTTATTTGGATCAAATGTTGTTGGTATTTTTTCCAGGTATCAAATGCTATGTTTTTTTTCTCTAATACATATGTTTTGCTGCTCTTATTTGGATCAAATCTTGCTGGTACTTTTTCCAGGTTTCAATGCTATGGTTTTTCTAGGTATCAAATGTTTCAGGTTTATATATCGATCAAATGCTATTTTGAAAATACCGAAAACACCCAAAGAATTACACAAGTGCTAATACTTTTGTTAAACTGGATTATACATTAGAAAGTGGGAATGTTATGTTTCCTTGTAAAGAAATCACCATAAAAAATGGGTATGTTATGTTTCTTTAATATGGTGTCAATTCGTTGTAGCTTAAGTTGTTGTTAATTTTAGGTCGCTTAATCCATCGATTAATATTGCATTAATTCCTACCTAAATCTCTTTTGAATTACTCTGTTCTTGATGTGTTGTGTAGTTCCTTTGTACGTCTGAAGCTTATCGGAGAGTTGGCCTTCCGTGTTGTTGAGATTTACTTCAAAAATTCTGCTGCTGATATGGGCCTTATTGGTATGGTTTTAAAAATTATTTGGTTTTTGTAAAGAGTTCTCATTGGATTAGCCTTTTAAGTTTTTTAATATGGTAACTAGATATGGCCAAAAATCAGTCCCGAGCCCAAATAGTGATTTCTACCAATGAGAAGCATTTAGTGTGCCTTTATATGGACGTTGGTTGGGTTTTTCCCTAAGCATTTAGGTAGCTGGTATCCTTTTGTAAAAATGGGTATTACCCATTTATTGTATGTCGCATTTTTGTTTTTTGTAGCCTTTTTTATACAAGTTTTGGTGATCAATTATACCAATAGAACAACCTATAGAGAATTATGGAGTAGGAAATTCAAAATTAAGGTTTTGGTGATGGCCAGTAGGTTGATTCTTGGTTACACATCTTACTTTATCGGTTAAGATTGTAGTCCATCGAAACGATATCATATGCAACAATTTACCTGGTAAGCGTTTATCTGGTCAGAGCCGTCACCATCATGTTCCTTGGGTAAGGTAAATGACCCGGTACACGCTTACAGGGTAAACGTTTAATAAAAGGCCACTTAATGATTTGTGATTTATTCTATTATGTATGCAGCAAGAACAATAGGATTTTCAATGAAAATATGGGTGGAAAGATGAAAGCATAAGTCTTAGTTCACCTTTATCATTTTATAACTCTTAGTTAATAATGTATTTCTACGATTCATGGTTTTCTTTTGATAAATGGATCACGACTACGAGCATTTGGTTCTTTGTGTATGTTTTTTAGTTTTTTTCTTGGTTGCTCATGGGTGTTCTTTGTGCTATGTAATTTCTACTTTTATGTGTTCTACATCTTCTTTCCAATTCTATTGTTTACTATGAAAGTGATCTTGGATTGAATGGTTATGAGGCTGGTAGAAGATTGTACGGAATGCAATTTGGTTTCTTTGTATACAACTTTAGTTTAATGTTTTTTTTTCAATTGGGGTCTTCCGCCATCGTCTTCCAGAAACTACGGTCGCCGCTGTGGACTATGGTTTTCCACTAATTCCTTCGTCAGCCACCACTGCACCACCAGCACGACACACAGTGACAAAGCCACCGAGGTAGTATTGTAGTAACATACTCCATTCTTGCCTCTTACTTTAGTTGATTAATTCTTAGATCTTACCGTTGATCACTTTGATTTTCATGGGTTGTAGTGTTTCAATGATTATGAAGGTGAAAATAGCAGCAGGAATTGCTCGATTGATGGTTTTCTTGCAAAAGAAACCAGTTGGATTTATTTGGAAACATGTATCATAGAAGAACAGTCAACGAGTATTGAATTGATAGAAATAAGACTTTCCTCGGCGAAGTACTTGTTGAACTCTTTTGCTGTAGGTATAAAAATTCCTAATCTAGGTTGATTCATTTGTTCCACTTTTTGGTGTACAAAAAGTATCGATGTTAACCTATTTTTGTATTTATGTGTTTTAGCTAATAAAAGTTGATAAATTTTTCAAATATCTTGATTTCTCTATCACTCAGGCATGAAAGCACACACAAAGGAGTTTTTTTTTTTTGCATTTTCTTCTTAATTTACCAAAGTATTTAATGCTGTGTGATTCCCTATGATTTATTTCTTTATTAGTAATTGGCTAGAATTTATACGTAAGAAACCACACCAACGGTTTAGAAATTTGAACTTGGGAGGTATAGGTTATTATGAAAGCAAACTTCAAAAACAATTCAACGATCTACGTTTTTTATTTTACAATATGAAAGCAAACTACGATAACAAATGTTTGGACTTCATTAGTCATATCCAGGTCCTATTAGGAGAAGGTTTCTACATTGAGAGAACATCCAAACAAACAATCGAGATATTGAAAAGAATACGTAAGGATCTGGAGTTGCATGTGAGAAAAATGGAAAGGAATATAGTTGGATGTGAGAAAAATGGAAAGGAATGGACAAAAAAATCAAACCAGAATAAGTTAATAAACACTTTAAATAAACAATCACAGTTCCCAAACACCCCAATAGTTAACATGTATGTTTTATTTGGTAACTATGATCGAAAATGTCAATCTCGGGTTACAATTTATAAATGCTATTTATAAAAGGTAGAAAGTGGGTTTTGGTTTTATATGAAAGTATAAACCATTGTCAAATGCTAGAAGGAAAAAAAGACCATCAGTTACAAATCGATGGATATAAATTCAAATAATTTAAGACTCTTGAGTTATCAAGGGATGGTTGTAGAAATGATGACCGGATTTTCAACGGTCCAACTTTTGCTTTGATGTCCTTGTTCGGTACAATTTTGGGTAAGTGATTATTTTTTTATTAGCTTGCAAAGAAATGCATCATTAGAATACGTGCGTGTATATATATATATACCTATATATATATATATATATATATATATATACTAGTGATGTATTCTCGCGTTGCAGCGGATTATCTTGATGTTGAAAACCGAGAACTCGAACCTTTAATTATGTTTGTTCTATTCTTTATCCTCCTCGATTTTACTTTTATGTTTTTCTTAAATTTTGAATTGCAAATAGACTAATATATAAATTCAAGATTAACATGGTTGAACGACTGAACATTTGGTAAGCGAAGCGTCTTAGGGATGTTATCAAACCTAACTCGGAGGTTCTTGGGGGTTGGAATAGTTGGCGAGCTTCCCCGCCTTGTTCTCTGCGGTCATTCTCGCTGCCCTTGCTTTTCTCACTATCAAATCTACACCTATTGCTCTTTCTCGATAGGGCGCTAGACCTCATTCTCTTTGAGACGCTTATTCGATTAATAATAGGGTGGTCTAGGTAAGTACTGACTGAAAATTTATTGTTTACTAAGTATTTTCTAGTAAATACTTACGAATACCATTGCAACTTTGTGTATAATTGGATGTTAATCAAAATGTGATTGTTTATCTGATTAATTGTTGATGAAAAAACAATTTTCATACTTCAAAAAACTAAAGCATATAAATTATCACACATCAAACATTAATTATTACTTATTGGTATCATACATCAAAAATTAATTATTGATAACGATAAAAATTAACCTTTAATTATCAAACATCAAATAGAATTATTAATAAGTATAATAATTAATTTTGAATTGTAAACTTAATAACCGTACAAATTGTCTCACCTTTTTTTTGGGAAGGGTGTCCTAGGCTATGCCTAGACTAATCCCTTGGCAAATTATGACTGTAAGACATCAGCCCTGATTAAAACTCAGCGGCTACAATTGTTGTGTACGTCCGGATTAGAACCCTGGGCAGATGGGATATTCCACCACATCCCCCAGGGCCTTAACCAGTACGCCACAACCCTTGTGGTTTAGTCTTGTCAACCTTAACAAATAGAAACCTAAAATAATTAAGACAATTTGTACTCACAAGAACTTGAGGTCATTCGAAAACCATTACAACTATTCAGACTAAATTAGGGAGTTTAAGATCAATTTCAATGTTAACACCAATTTCGAATCATAGAATTGCTAAATACAAGAGCACCTTTTGTAACTCTTTAGCAGAGATGAGTCCATTCTTGGGTGCATCAAACACCTCAAAAGCACTACGAGGATCATTGTCATTGTCATGTTCTTGAGCTTGAGCTTCATATTTTTAATGGTTTTCAAAAGTTGATATATTTTTCCAACAGATAAAACAAAAATCTTACTATTAATATTATATCATTATTTTTCATGTCACTTCCTCTTTCTCGAAAACATTGAATCATCCACATCTAGACAGCAAAGGAAATATAGTTATAATACATTGAGCTCTAACATCCAACATATTTTTTTGTGTTCCAAAAAACATCATTTGGCAACAAGTCAAGTAGGTAAACTTCAAAAGAAATAAACAGTTTAAGTAAGGTGAAAGAGTACTCAATCTTCCTCCAGTCAACACAAAATCAAAGCTAGCTTGTAATTTAAAGTTAAAGAAGGAAAAAAACTTTTTCTCCCAATATGTGAGATTTAACAGGGATTTTAAGAATAAAATACAAGAAGCAATCAAGATGCAAACTTTATAGGTTCCAACTTCTTATAATAAGTAAAACTAAAACTTATAATAAGTAAAACTAAAACTTATGATAAGTTTGTGAGTATAAATAAAAAATATGGGGAAAATCATACCTTAAATGTGGGATTTGTGTCAATCTATATATACAGTGAATTCAATTAGCTTCATATATTAATTTTTCCCACTTGCTTCTCCTAAACTGATCTTGCTACTTGTTTGCTACTCTCACCCTCTCTCATATGTTGTAGGAGGGTATACGACTTCTTGCATAAGACTTTTTACCATATGGTATCTTGATCATACCTTCATCAAGAAGCTTTCGTTCTTCTTCAGTGTTTCCAAGTTCTCTCTCGACAATGGCTGATTTCATCCAAACTCTCTCGGTTCCTCCACGTTCACGGGCTTTAGCAAGAAGCATTCGGGCTCTTTTCGGCTCGTTGTTCTCAAATTCGAGCTTAAACACATCACGCCAGATCTCTTCGGAATTAGGAATAGCGGCATACGCCTCCTGAAGAATCGCTCTAGCAGCAGGAACGTCTCTAGCCAGCCATTTCTCTTTAGCACCGATTAGCCATAAGACCTCAGCTTGTGGTCTGTATGTAACAGCTTTACGAAGTAAAGCATCAAGAGACTCCCGAGTGCCATGAGAGCTACCGTCCTTGATAACGCAAATGCCTTGGTACGAGCCTTTTGTTGTTTGTCACCGCTTATGGAAACAACCTTCCAACCCCTATAAAAACACATAAGATCGGTATTAAGACCCAAGATATCCATGTTTCTATAAGAACGAAATAATGAATGTATCTCATTCACTGTTAGTTTCATTCCAGTACAATCCCTTAAATGTTAAAGAACGTATGTAAGCAGGAGGCGGTAAAAAAAGGCACCTTCTTTGCAACATACTCTCAACTCGGGATGCTTCCTTCTTATACAAAACGAAGACCATGTGTAACACCTCAAAATCCAGGCTAATTTGAATTTCAAATTTCAACAAGTTATGATAAACTAAACTTCAACTTTCATATATATAGCAAGTGAATTAACCACTAGGAGTATATTTACAAGTACAGAATTCTCCAAATAACCTATTAATCTAATTATGCCACTATAATCAGATTAACTAAGTTATCTAAGCAATCCTTCGAAACTCCTCCTGTTAATTGACACCTCTGCTATTCCAAAACGCTCGTCCCACAACCATTTACTTTCCCGAGCTGGTACCTGGTAAGAAAACATCATATGAAACGATTAGGCCAACGCCTAGTGAGAACATTCGTTTCAAAAATAATATTTTCAAAATCAATGTAAACAAGTTACAACAAACCTGATTACTCCTTTTCTTACCGTACGTGTAACTCTATTCCATTACACGATTTCATCCAATTCCATGAATATGACTGACAATAATTCCATCAGCATATCATGCCTCAGAACCACACTACGAATCTTTAATGATTCTAGATTAATGCTCTTATCCAATAAATTGCAATTACACATGCCCATTTATCGGAAAGGAAGTAGAGATTACAAGCATTTTGATAATGTCATTTTCCGACATTATTTTGATCCCGAAGTTGTTCTGTTTGTTGTAAGTTCCCGAGTAAAAATAGTAGAATTTAATGGTTTTTATGAGAAAGTACAGGTTTATATGGAAGAATGATGTTGGAAGAGTTTTGGAGCAATCGGAGCAAGTCTACAACAGTCCAGTGCAAAAAGGAGAAAAATCAGATTTTTGGACCAATCAGTGCTCTGTGCGCCTCTGAGCGCGCCTCCAAACGCTCCCACAAACGCGCAGGCTTATTTTCGCAAACATTCCAGTGCTCTGCGCGCCTCTGCGCGCGCCTTCAAACGCGCCCACAAACGCGCAGAAGACCTGATACGTTTTTAAAGCCTTTTTCTGCTAGGGTTGAGGGGGGAATCAATCAGTTACGGCCGTAGACTCTTTCTGGGCGATTTTGGGAGCACGAGGGCGATTTTTGAAGAGAAGAAGAGGGCTAGAAACATCAAGATACGAGAATCAAAAGGCGAATCGAGTTCATTCATCGAGGGATTAAGCTTTTCAGGGAGTTTTAGATTTCATTTCTTTTAGAGCCAAACAATTTTACTTTCGTTTTTGTTATGTCGTTTCTGAGTTTTGGAACCCCCAATATGAACTAATCCGTTCATGTTGGGGGGTTGGTTTGAATCATGGTTGGGTGATTATTTAGCTTTACAGTAGATACGATCGATTTGATTTTTATGGATGAAACATGTGGGTTTGTTCTTAATGCTTGTAATAGTCCGATCAACTATTATTTGATTTAATGAATCTTTTAACGTTTGAGAAAAGTTTTGAGGTTTATCTAATCCTTCATGTCTTAGTCGAATTTGAGATAGAAATATGATAATTCGTGCTTTGTGGGTTTTTAATCACTGTTTGTTCAATTACCTTTGTTGAGATCGAATGATGATACAAAATGTTGAATGAATGTTACCATAGCTTGATTGAGTATAGTGATGGATTGTGATTATACCTGTCATCCTGGAGTTATGTCAATCGTGTCAAATCTGTGAGTTAAATGATTGTCTACCTGAGGAATCCAACCCTCCAGCTTTTTATCTTATCTGAATTAATTAATTTTAATCCGTGTTTTTAATACACAACAACACAACTCAATTTGCGTTAGTCTAGTTAATAATCTATACAGTCATTGTGGTACTTGACACCTGGTTCCTTTGGTTCGATACTCGTACTTTATAAGTACTATTACTTGATTCGACCCGTACACTTGCGGTAGATTTAGGGGGGTGTAAACCCACTTATCAAGTTTTTGGCGCCGTTGCCGGGGAACCTGTTTTGTGTGAATATCACTACCAGCTGTAGAAGTTATTACATTAGACACCCTGTTTTTATTTTATTATAATCTGTTTTAAAGATTCATATATTTTTGGGTTTTGAGATTCTATACTCTCTGTTTCAGGTTACCTCTTGGTTTATGCCAAGAAGAAGACTGTTTCGGGAATTACTACCGATTGACCCGGAAATAGAACGGACCGCCAGAGAGCTAAGAAGACAAGCACGGAACAGAATGGACGACAACAACATCAATGTTGGGGAAGATTGGGGAGAAGGGTTGCCCATGGGTAATGGTCAACCAATTCCAAATGCGAATGCAAATGCGAACAATCAGAACCACAATAACGCCAATCACGGTCCAAACAACGTCAATGACAACGTCAACAATGGTGTCAACAATGGGATCAATCATAATCTCAATCACAACGCGAATCATGGTATCCATCATAATGTCAATCAACCACCACCACCACAAAGGGTACCCATGAGAAATTTCGCCAATCCAAACATGGGGGCTGCACAACGTGGATACGCACCACCGATAGCTGCAAACAACTTTGAAATCAAACTTGGTACCATCCAATTGGTGCAATCGAACATGTTTGGAGGTGCAGCAACTGAAGACCCTCATGCACATTTGCTCTCATTCGAAAAGATATGCAATACTTTCAAGGTAAATGGGGCGGATCAAGATTCAATCAAGATACGGTTATTCCTATTCTCATTGAGGGACCGAGCCACCACTTGGGAAGAGAATTTACCACCGGGGTCGATTCGAACCTGGAATGATATGGTGACAGCTTTTCTCAACAAATTCTTTCCACCAGGGCGAACGGCCCAACTGCTGTCAGATATCACTCATTTTGCCCAATGGGATCAAGAGTCGTTGTACGAAGCATGGGAAAGGTATAAAGCAATGCTCAAGAAGTGTCCACATCACGGTTTACAAGAATGGATGGTTATGCAAACGTTCTATGGAGGACTGCTTCCTCAGTACAAGAATGACCTTACAGCCGCAGCAGGTGGTGCATTCATGAACAAGCCATATGAAGATGCGTATGAGTTGATAGAGAATCTAGCGGAACACAGCTATTCCATTCCAAGATCCGCTGCTAGAAAAGTTGCAAGCGTTCAAGAAACGGAAGAGTTGAAGGCTATAAAGGCACAGTTGAATGCACTAACCAATCAGTTGAAAGGAGCGGCTACTCAACCGAATGTTCAGAATCTTCAAGACTATCAATCGCCGGAACAAATCCAGTTCGTTCATAACCGAAATAATCAGTCGAGGAATGACCCATTTTCCAACACCTATAAAGAGGGATGGAAGCGACATCCTAACTTTTCTTGGAGTCAACCTCAACAAGGCCCGAGCAAGGAAACGATGCAACAACAACAGCAGCAGCAGCAGTATGGTAACCATTCTAACTTTTCGAATTCTTTTTCGTCTAACAATGTTTATCGTCCCCCAGGTTACAATCAGAGGAGAAATGAAGAGGGGCAATCTTCAGAAAAGAAGCCGGGATTGGAGGACATGATGATGAAATTCATGACAAAGATGGAAGGTGCGGTTGAAGGATTGGCATGTACAGTGGGTAATGTGAAGGCGGCTACCGAACAAAACACCGCCTCCATCAAAATCTTGGAGAGACAAGTGGGGCAGATTTCGGAAGCCTTACAAAACCGACCTCCCGGCACATTTCCGAGCATGGCTGAAAAGAGGAACCGGGAAGAGTGTAATGCCATTTATCTGAGGAATGGCAAGGAGTTGAATGGAGAGCCAATACGAGAGCCCACATCAAAAGGAACCGATCCTAAAGAGAAAGAGGTTGAGATCATAGAAGTGACTGAGCTAGAAGCCGATGAGGTTGTGATTGAAGAGAACCAGAAAAGTGAAGAGAAAAAGGCGGTAGTCAAACCGTTTGTACCACCACTACCATTCCCTAATCGAGTGAGGGCACGCAATGATGAGGAACAATTCAAGAAGTTCCTCCACATATTCAAGAAGCTTCACATCAATATCCCTTTCGCGGAGGCTGTAACACCCCAAAATAGGGGTTAACAAAAACTTCCATAAAACGGAAGAGTGGTACACATTAGTAAAGTAAAAGTATTCATAAACATCGTTACCAAGACATTAATACAAATATCTAGTTACTGTATAACTACCAAAAGACTACTTGCTTGTTTGCTCAATACTATAGCAATTCAAGATCAAAAGGATGTCGGGGAGTCCTAATGTAAATCTTCCAATTCTTTAACCTTCCAACATCAATCCCGAGCTCACACCCCGTACTAAACCTTCTTGTGTCCGGAACCATTAATATCTGTAACACATAAAACACATAGCAAGTGTTAGGCTTTTAAAGCCTAAGTGAGGTTTACACATAATACATAGATTATAATCATAACATGTAGGAAGAACAATTCGGTACATTCACAAATTGGATTCCATGGAGAAGTTCCATATCGCTACCTAGTTACATCATAATTGAAGATATACCTTGATTGATACCCCACGGTACAAGGCATAACGCAACGGAAAACCCCACGGTATCCGAAGGTATGAACGAAATACATTTACCCCACGGTATGTATGATTATATCCTCCGATGCCTACCAGGTGCTCCTCCAATTAAGTGGATACCAAATTGTAAATCCAAATAAGATTCAAAGCATATTAAGCACTTTAACAATGGTCCAACCATTTATCATAATCTATACTACTTCCATGTAGTTCACATACATCCACATGTATAAATTTCCGTATCAATTAAGCTTATTAATAAACCACCATGTTTACAATCCAAGAATAAGCCCATCTGGACCATTAAGCCATCAGTTCATCATTAAGACGTTTATTAAGCCAACAAGTCAAATTCACATACCATTGATATATAATCAAACCAAACTCTTAACATCAACATTTATCATGGCATACTAAGAAATAAGCACAATTAATCCATATTAACTTACTTAAACTCTTCTTGTTATCATCTTAACCAATAAGAACATATAACTCAAGATTTTACCTTCATAATACAAAATCAAGACAAGAAATGGTAAATAAGTATAACAAGAACATTTAGTTACAGATTACTCACCTTTAATTCTTCAATTAGTGTATCCCTATCTTGAAGTCTTGAACACTAATACTTCCAAATCAAGAAGATGAAGAAAGCAAAGCCCTAATTGAAGTTTTGATGTTAAGATTCATATAACAATTACTTGGATTGGATTTAGATTAATAGATTTGAACTTACCTTAGGTTGAATGAAGAAATCGTCTGAGAGTGAGCAAGAGTAATAGTGAAATTCGTTTTGAGAGTTCTAAGTGATTAAATGAGATAAGTGATGACTAAGGGGTGGGTTTAACCCCCTTTTGGCACGTCAGGTATTCGGCGCCAATCATCCGCGCCGATGCATTGGCGCCACCCCATCGGCGCCAGCCTCTGTTTGCCAAAACTCCCAACTTCCACTAATTTAGCCGTAACTTCTTCGTTAAAACCCCGTTTTTACCCCGGAAAGTACCGTTGGCCTCGTATTCAAATTACCCATCCAACTAATCCATAAAATCTAATATTCTACTTTATCTTCTATTTTTCATTAATTTTCTTAAGAATTAAACTTACTGATTTCTATCGAGAATTATCAAATAGCAAGTCAAAGTCACGAAAATTACTTAAGATATCAATCAAAATCTAAAAAGTCGAAATTTCATGAAATATTAAACTTACTAATACTTACGAGGATTTTCCGGGTGTTACAATTCTCCCCCACTTGAAATAGATTTCGTCCTCAAAATCTTAGGTTAAGAAAACAAATGTGGATATTTGTTCTTCACCATAACTATTTCTACTAACAAAGCTTCATCTAACTGACTAACGGGCAAATTCAACTTTTGAACATTGATAATGACACGAATGAATAACTTGCACCAGAATCAAATAAAACACGTGCAGGTACGGAGTTTAGACGAAACGTACCCGACGCCACATCCTTTGAACTTCTAGCCTCATCCGTCGACATCTGAAATGCCCTTCCCGTTGCCTTTGGTGGTTCTGACTTGGGTTTTCCCGATCCGTCTGTCTTCAACTTTGGGCAATCTCTCTTCACGTGACCCGGCTCACGGCATTCAAAACAAATTACCCCTTTTATTGAACAATCCTGCATTAAGTGCCCGACTTTTCCACATTTACTACAAGTTAGAGGACCCTGATACTGACGAGTGTTACACGGACCCACGTGAGATTTCCTGCATCGATTACACCATCTAGCCTCGTTACGATTATCTCCAACTTCATTCCCCGAGAATGGTCTTTGCTGACGAAAATTTCCAGATGACTCTTCCCATTTCCTTTTCTCACTTGTTGGTCCACTTTCCAACTTTCCTTGAACCAAATCATCTTCTATCCGTAAGGTTTCTTCAATTGCCTCTTGTATGGTTGAAACCTTAGCATTTCTCAAAGCAGTCTTCATACTAGCCGGTAATCCCCTTTGATACGTCTTTATCTTTGTTTTCTCGTCAGGAGCTAAGTGTTCTACTAGATTTAACTTCTCCAGAAACAATCTTGAGTATTCCATAATTGACATGTCTCCTTTCTTCAAGCCACGAAACTCATCTTCAATCTTATCAAGTGCCCGCTCACTGCAATATTTTTCCAAAATTTTCCTTTTGAAAGCTGCCCATGTGAACTTGGCCAACAATGCCAGTGCGGTTGATGAACGTGTAAGATTCCACCAAGTAAGAGCTTCACCCTTAAGGAGATGAGATGCAAATTTAACCTTCCGAGAGTCTTCACATTCGCTTGCTTCAAAAGACATCTCAACTTCTCGAATCCAATTCATACATTTAGTGGGATCAGTAGTTCCTGCAAACTCTGGAGGTCTACATCCCAAAAACGTCTTGTATGTACATCTCCGTTCCTTTCTTCCTTCCCGAATAGTCGTATCTGTTTCCGTATTCAAAGTATTCTCCAAATTTCCTTGCCCATTCAAAGCATTTTCTGCCATCGTCTCGCGTTGCCGAATGCTATTATCTCTGTCATCCAACATCTTCATAATTCGCTCCTGCTGTTGAGTCATAGCAGATTCCATGGCTCGGAGCATACTATTCCTCAATCGAGCTTCAAGAGCGTCTCCTTCCGTTACTGGATTCGATGGACCAATGTTAAGTCTCGATACATTTTCTGCTCCTCCACCTAAATTACGTGGTCTCGGAGAATGTCTAACTGTTGCTTGAATTCCAGGTTGGTCAGCAGTAGATTCAGATGCTGACTGACCATCACGCGGTTGCTGCACATGACTTCGAGTATTTACCATTTCAGTCTGACAAGCACACGAGAATGAGGTAAGAATCAGACTACTTTTGTGTACTAATACACTTATCAATTACCATAATAATAGAGATCAAGTACACTTACATAACAACATATTCATAATAGCATTAGCTAGATGAAATTATGAATATGTAATATACAAGTATTCTTTTTACCATCATTATAATTTTTTTTGACCAAGGTATTTTCACAATTCCTAACACTCTCCCATCCTATGATGTCTACCCATTCAACAATATTTCAATCTTATTGTTCTCAGCTTAAGTCTAGGCATACTATAGTCATACCTAGTTCACTTAAACTAGAGCTCTGATACCAACTTGTAACACCCCAAAATAGGGGTTAACAAAAACTTCCATAAAACGGAAGAGTGGTACACATTACTAAAGTAAAAGTATTCATAAACATCGTTACCAAGACATTAATACAAATATCTAGTTACTGTATAACTACCAAAAGACTACTTGCTTGTTTGCTCAATACTATAGCAATTCAAGATCAAAAGGATGTCGGGGAGTCCTAATGTAAATCTTCCAATTCTTTAACCTTCCAACATCAATCCCGAGCTCACACCCCGTACTAAACCTTCTTGTGTCCGGAACCATTAATATCTGTAACACATAAAACACATAGCAAGTGTTAGGCTTTTAAAGCCTAAGTGAGGTTTACACATAATACATAGATTATAATCATAACATGTAGGAAGAACAATTCGGTACATTCACAAATTGGATTCCATGGAGAAGGTCCATATCGCTACCTAGTTACATCATAATTGAAGATATACCTTGATTGATACCCCACGGTACAAGGCATAACGCAACGGAAAACCCCACGGTATCCGAAGGTATGAACGAAATACATTTACCCCACGGTATGTATGATTATATCCTCCGATGCCTACCAGGTGCTCCTCCAATTAAGTGGATACCAAATTGTAAATCCAAATAAGATTCAAAGCATATTAAGCACTTTAACAATGGTCCAACCATTTATCATAATCTATACTACTTCCATGTAGTTCACATACATCCACATGTATAAATTTCCATATCAATTAAGCTTATTAATAAACCACCATGTTTACAATCCAAGAATAAGCCCATCTGGACCATTAAGCCATCAGTTCATCATTAAGACGTTTATTAAGCCAACAAGTCAAATTCACATACCATTGATATATAATCAAACCAAACTCTTAACATCAACATTTATCATGGCATACTAAGAAATAAGCACAATTAATCCATATTAACTTACTTAAACTCTTCTTGTTATCATCTTAACCAATAAGAACATATAACTCAAGATTTTACCTTCATAATACAAAATCAAGACAAGAAATGGTAAATAAGTATAACAAGAACATTTAGTTACAGATTACTCACCTTTAATTCTTCAATTAGTGTATCCCTATCTTGAAGTCTTGAACACTAATACTTCCAAATCAAGAAGATGAAGAAAGCAAAGCCCTAATTGAAGTTTTGATGTTAAGATTCATATAACAATTACTTGGATTGGATTTAGATTAATAGATTTGAACTTACCTTAGGTTGAATGAAGAAATCGTCTGAGAGTGAGCAAGAGTAATAGTGAAATTCGTTTTGAGAGTTCTAAGTGATTAAATGAGATAAGTGATGACTAAGGGGTGGGTTTAACCCCCTTTTGGCACGTCAGGTATTCGGCGCCGATCATCCGCGCCGATGCATCGGCGCCACCCCATCGGCGCCAGCCTCTGTTTGCCAAAACTCCCAACTTCCACTAATTTAGCCGTAACTTCTTCGTTAAAACCCCGTTTTTACCCCGGAAAGTACCGTTGGCCTCGTATTCAAATTACCCATCCAACTAATCCATAAAATCTAATATTCTACTTTATCTTCTATTTTTCATTAATTTTCTTAAGAATTAAACTTACTGATTTCTATCGAGAATTATCAAATAGCAAGTCAAAGTCACGAAAATTACTTAAGATATCAATCAAAATCTAAAAAGTCGAAATTTCATGAAATATTAAACTTACTAATACTTACGAGGATTTTCCGGGTGTTACAGAGGCACTCGCCCAAATGCCAACATACCTCAAGTTCATGAAGGAGATCTTATCAAAGAAGAAGGCAATCGACCACCAATCGACCATTGCACTTACTGAAGAGTGCAGTGCAATCATCCAGAACAAGCTTCCGCCGAAGCTTAAGGATCCAGGGAGTTTTTCAATCCCTATTCAATTTGGTGATATTCGTTTTAATAAAGTGTTGTGTGATTTAGGGGCGAGTATTAACTTAATGCCTCTATCTATTTTCAGGAAGCTCGGATTGGGGGAATGAGGCCGACGTACATAACGCTCAAGCTAGCGGATCGATCCATAGTGTATACATATGGAGTGGTAGAGGACGTGCTCATCAAGGTGGGAAAGTTTTACTTTCCGGTGGATTTCGTGGTGATGGACATCAAGGAAGATATAGAAGTCCCATTGATCTTAGGAAGATCCTTCCTAGCCACAAGCCGAGCGCTGATCGACATGGAGGAAGGCGAGATGACTTTGAGAGTTGGTGATGAGAGGGAAGTGTTCAAGATGTTCGAAAAGATAAGAGATAGAGGCGAAGAGAAATTTGGTGAGCAAGAAAGGCCGAAGGAGTGATCGGAAAAAAAGTCGTGCCACGACAGAAAATACGGCGCTGGGTGGGAGGCAACCCACCATAGGTTAAATCTTAATTTTTATTTTGGTCAGTTTCTTATTTTTGTGTGATTTCTTTTGTTTTGTGTGTTGTTTTTGTGTTTTGTGTGTTTGTGTTTAGTTTTTGATCCCTGATAGCAATTCCGATATGACCAAGAGCAAGGCAGGAGAAGGAAGGGCAGAAATAGGTGAACAGTAATCCGCGCATGCATCCTGAAAGGTATCTACACAACACCTCTTTGCAAACCTCGGTTTCACCAAGGTTTGGGGTCCCTGTTTTCACTTGAACTTTATCGTTTTATGACTCCTTGTTGAGAAAACAAACCTAATCTAGAGATTAGGTTTGGGGTGGCGTAATTACTGTTAGTTGTACTGTATCGCTATTTCGTGATTATATTTTGTGTGCTATTTGTTTCCATTGGGGACAATGTTTATATCTGGTTTGGGGTGATTTGTCGAGTCTATCATTGGTTGATCTCAGTGGATTGAATAATCACCCTGTTTATAGTGAGGAATGGACGACCAGTTGAGCATGATTTAGTGTGAGAGTTCGAAGACACTGATTTTGGGGAAAGGATCTAGAAAGGATAATATAGCACAAAGGTGGACCTGGGCGACTGCACACATAGAGACATTAGTGGAGACCACCCGTAAGTTTGTTGAGCCATACACGTGCTAACTTCGATTCTGAGAGACTACACACTACTCGATACACTTTTCATTAGTCCTTTGATCGTTGTTGTAGCTGATCTCGCTATAACTTGCATCCATTATCAAAGACATCCATAGGAATAGAAGTGAAGCTTCTGCCTATCTTTGTGAACAAACCATGTGAGAACTCATAAAGCTTATTGGTTGCTGCTAATCCCACTGCTTTTCACTACTCAAGGTTCTCAAATGAAAACCCGTTGTAACCCCCTCAGTAAAAAAAAAAAAAAAAACTGCAAACCCAGTAAATCAGTCATAAAGGGTTTTGCCAAAAAAAAAGAGCTAAATAAAACTGAGGGGTCAGTTTAAAGAATTTGAGAGAAGTGTTAGGAAGCTTGAACGAAAGAAAGAAGGGAGGATCACCAAATATCGTCATAAATCCTTTGACCTCCACCCAAAAGCAGCAACCATACCCATTTAAAGATCTGAATTCAGCATGGAGAGTTTGTAAGGAATGGCGAAGCAACGTTTCTATGTCCTAGTCTTGATAATGGATTCCTTCTGAGATCAATTTGTGTACAACTGTGCGTTATTGTTTAATTGTTGTTCATGCAAGCTTTGTGAATTCTTGTACCCAACTTCTGAAAGCATGACAACATGTGTGAAACCTAGGGCTCGAGTGAAGAGAGAAAACCGTGAGGTAGGGTCAAGGCGAAATCCTCTCTAAGTGTGTGTTTAGTATAGGTACACTTACGTGTGGTGTGGTCCCTGATAGATCCCTTTCCCAAGGTTTTGCTGTTTAGAATTCCATAGCTAGGTCTGCTCACTGTTCGTCCATCTCATAGATATATCGTGGTGATTTTTGAGTTAACTAGAGATCGCTAATGATATTCTCGACAACACGAAATTGCAATTGTTTGGATTGTGGTTGAATGCTTATTTGTGTCGCTATTTTGCTTGGGGACAAGCAACGCTCGGTTTGGGGTTGTTGATAATGTCATTTTCCGACATTATTTTGATCCCGAAGTTGTTCTGTTTGTTGTAAGTTCCCGAGTAAAAATAGTAGAATTTAATGGTTTTTATGAGAAAGTACAGGTTTATATGGAAGAATGATGTTGGAAGAGTTTTGGAGCAATCGGAGCAAGTCTACAACAGTCCAGTGCAAAAAGGAGAAAAATCAGATTTTTGGACCAATCAGTGCTCTGCGCGCCTCTGAGCGCGCCTCCAAACGCTCCCACAAACGCGCAGGCTGCACGCCTCCAAACGCTCCCACAAACGCGCAGGCTTATTTTCACAAACATTCCAGTGCTCTGCGCGCCTCTGCGCGCGCCTCCAAACGCGCCCACAAACGCGCAGAAGACCTGATACGTTTTTAAAGCCTTTTTCTGCTAGGGTTGAGGGGGGAATCAATCAGTTACGGCCGTAGACTCTTTCTGGGCGATTTTGGGAGCACGAGGGCGATTTTTGAAGAGAAGAAGAGGGCTAGAAACATCAAGATACGAGAATCAAAAGGCGAATCGAGTTCATTCATCGAGGGATTAAGCTTTTCAGGGAGTTTTAGATTTCATTTCTTTTAGAGCCAAACAATTTTACTTTCGTTTTTGTTATGTCGTTTCTGAGTTTTGGAACCCCAATATGAACTAATCCGTTCATGTTGGGGGGTTGGTTTGAATCATGGTTGGATGATTATTTAGCTTTACAGTATATACGATCGATTTGATTTTTATGGATGAAACATGTGGGTTTGTTCTTAATGCTTGTAATAGTCCGATCAACTATTATTTGATTTAATGAATCTTTTAACGTTTGAGAAAAGTTTTGAGGTTTATCTAATCCTTCATGTCTTAGTCGAATTTGAGATAGAAATATGATAATTCGTGCTTTGTGGGTTTTTAATCACTGTTTGTTCAATTACCTTTGTTGAGATCGAATGATGATACAAAATGTTGAATGAATGTTACCATAGCTTGATTGAGTATAGTGATGGATTGTGATTATACCTGTCATCCTGGAGTTATGTCAATCGTGTCAAATCTGTGAGTTAAATGATTGTCTACCTGAGGAATCCAACCCTCCAGCTTTTTATCTTATCTGAATTAATTAAGTTTTAATCCGTGTTTTTAATACACAACAACACAACTCAATTTGCGTTAGTCTAGTTAATAATCTATACAGTCATTGTGGTACTTGACACCTGGTTCCTTTGGTTCGATACTCGTACTTTATAAGTACCATTACTTGATTCGACCCGTACACTTGCGATAGATGTAGGGGGTGTAAACCCACCTATCACATTTATGTCAATCTCATTTTCTTCCTTAGAAATTGGGAATAACGATTATTACCACACGCCTATTCCACAATTTCCACACACACTGGAATAACGATTATTACCACACGCCTATTCCATGGATTACCAAACACTAGTGCCTATGGATCCATTACACTTTACTAACGTATATGCATAACAACATATCACACCACATCTCATATCGTATTCTTGACTCTGAGAATACTAGATAACCTATCGCATTTTCATCCTCAAATCCCCCCCCCCCCTTCGGCGGCTTAGCACGGGGGTTACGCTAGAATCTTAACCAGACAAAACATCTAGAATCTGCATCCAGACATCAGAACCTAACATTCTCAATTTCACAAAAGTGTCCGGACAACAGGGGTTTCCGGATGATTTAAACTACCCAAGCAACTTAACTTTCCGGATAACTACAACTCACCGGGTAACCAAACATTCCGGATACCACTACTTTCCGGGTAATTCATATTTTCCAGATACTTTTCTAATCCGGACAACACCCGGAAACAAAAATAATCCGGATACTAACCGGTAACTAAATTCCATCCGGAAACTACGATAAAAATCAAAACTTACCGGATACTGAATCGCGTTCGGAGACATTCATCACCACGGTTTCCGGATATTGCATTTTATCCGGAAACCTTCGACCTGCAGCTTAAAATTCGATCTAGATTCATATCTGTTCGATTCAGCTAATTCCAGACCATTCCATACAGTTCATAACCAATTTATACAGCTATTTCAAGGTTTAATTTAACATATAAACACTGATTTGTACAAACCACAAATGAACTCACCTTTTTGAAGAAAACCCACTTTAATCACAATCTGTTGTCCAATCTGCTGTGAATGATTCTGGAAATCAATTCAACACACCAATTCGTTTACAATCATACATCTACAACAAATAATATCTGAATTTCTGATAAATTCCTTACCAAGATTAAGACAAACCCTTGCTTTTTTCCTCTTCTTTCTTTCACTCTTTTTCCTCTCTATTTCTTTCTCTTTGTTTTCCTTTTTGCCGACTCAACCACAAAAACACTGAAATATCTTCCATTTCATTTGCTTTATCCATACATACTTTCATAAATGACCAATTACACCTCCAAGTTTCAACTTTCCAACCATGACACTTAACTTTGATCACTTACATTTTAACCCCATTTTGAATTATAAATCAAAACATGATCCAAGGTTAAAACTAAAATACAATTAAATTCCCAATTCTTATTAAAATAACATTATTGAAAATTTGGGATGTTACACCAGGAGTCTGCACCTGAAAGATTCAAGCCACAGATAAAGTTCAAATTGTTCGTGTGAGAACAAGATGGAAATACGTTTGCACCACAAAACAGAAAAAAAAAATTGCAAGGAAGTAATAAAAGCCAAAGTAAGAAAGAAAAACCTTCTTCATTTGTGGTATTTCTCAAACTAAAAAAGACACAACTTAGAAAAGTATGATGACGTGAAGTAGAAACCAGTCGAATTCTAACCTGTAGAGTTAAACCCCTTTGAAATTAGCCTGGAATCACAAACCATGTAATCGAAACCACAAGTAGTAAAATTTGGGGTCATCTTAAACGTACCGTTCTCCAGATTGTTAGAAACTTGGGACAAAGAGGGTTGGGAGATTTAGTTTTCATGCCTTCATCTAATGTGTTAAACATTGTTGTTGTTGTTGTTGTTGTTGTTGTTGTTGGGTTGTTGTTGTTGTTGTTGTTGTGCCTTTTCCATGGATAACTATGCTCTGAAACCGTCAACATCTTGTACCCTATAGAGAGCTCTGTAGACGTGGTGAGAGAAGAGACTAAACGCTACACCTTTAAATTATACGCAACTCAATCCCAAAATTCAACCATTAACATATCATCAGACACCCATTAATCAACAAAAGCTAAAAATCAAGGTAAATTACAAATAAAATAAGGGAATTGAAATTTACAGGGAAATCAAGAAACCTTGAAGAGAAATCAAGAGATTACCATTTGGAAGCAACAACAAGAAGAACTTTCCCTTTGTAGATGCTCAGATCCACGTCGTTACCCTTGCTATCTTGCGTCGTTTACACATTAAAGCACAAAATCCATGAACAAAATTTCGAAATTAGTGTGTGTTTCTTGTTTGTGTGAAATGAAATAAGACCTTGATGGTCAATTCATGAATCGATTTCTCAGCGATTGATGAAGAAGCACCCATCAGTATTGGGGATAAAGAACAACAAAAAAACAAATCTGAAGAAAAATTTAAATATAAAGGGACCAAAACATACCTGAATGGAAAAAATCCAGAGTATTCTTGTGGGAGCAGATTTCCTAGCAGTCTGGTTTGGCAAAAATCTACTTGATTGATATAAAAACCTAACGAAATTGGAATAGTTTACGTTGTAGGAAGACGAGAAGAAGCGACAATAATCGAACCTAAGATAGCAAACCTACGTAGCCAGTTACTTTCTTGGAACTTTTCACCGCCGTCGCTTGGTTTGGGATTCTTTGGGGGTGAAAGATCAATTGAAGGAGATGTCGAAAGGAAATGAGGGGGGTGACTGAACTATATAGTCCATAGAATTGAGGGGACGTGCGTTGAGGGAGTGATTGCACTGGTCGAATGAACTGAGGGGAGTGGGGGGTTAATAGCTTTGGCAGTTGTTAAAAACGTGGTCGGAGAAGAAGAACAGTTTTCAATCTTATGCTGCAAATGTTTGTATATTGTGTTAAAAGGATCAGAAAAATCGTATGTTAAAAAATGTTTTATTCTTTTAATAAAATATTATAGATAATAGATAAATATAGATAAGATCGTAAAATGTACAAATTTAAAAAAAATCTCAGTACATCATTCTTGAAAAATCTTGATACGTATTTATAATACTTCACAATATTATTAAGTTAAAAAAATATTCAATAATAAGTTTATTTTGAAATTATTGACGAGAATATTGTAATATTATAATTTGTAAAAAATGCATTTATTAATATGTTTTAGTTAAACCATGATTATGTAATTTTAATATTATAAGGGTGTAAAATGAAAATGAATAATGTAAGGGATATAAAACAAATTAATTCGTACATGTTCATTATATTTAATATTATGATTAAATCCAAAAATATTCAATATTGGGCTCATTTCGAAGGTATTGACGAGACGATTACAATGGTATAATTTGTAAAAAAAAGAAATGTATTTTTAATGCATTTTTGTTCATATACGAGTATTTATGTTAATATGATAAGGGTGTAAAATAAAAAATAAAAAAGTAAGGGATTAAAAGTAAATTGGATAACTAATTTCAAAGGTATAAAGTGTAACTTAATATTATAAGGGTGTAAAATGAAAATAAATAATGTAAAGGATATAAAACAAATTAATTAGTGTTCATGATATTTAATAATATGATTAAATTCAAACATATTCACTATTGAGTTCATTTCGAAGGTATTGATGAGACGATTACAATGGTGTAATTTATAAAAAAAATGTATTTTTAATGCATTTTTGTTCATATACGATTATTTATATTAATATGATAAGAGTGTAAAATAAAAAATGAAAAAGTAAGGGATTAAAAGTAAATTGGATAACTAACTATAAAGGTATAAAGTGTAACTTAAAAATTGAAAATTTTGATTTTTAAGAGGAACGTGGGAGAGAGGGGATTTCTTAGTAGTTTTGAGAGTTGTACATAGAGCTTAAAATGATACTACTTAAAATTCAACTTTAACCGCTTGATCACGCTTATATATATAGTATTTGTACAAACTAACTGGTTTGTATTTGATACACAGTCTATATATATATATATATATAGAGAGAGAGAGAGAGAGAGAGAGAGAGATCCCTTCTTTTGCTAACCAACCTATTGGTACTAACCGTGCTAACCGATTACAACCATAGATTATTAAGATCAACGGTTATAATTAAATCAAGGATTATAATATTATTCAAAATTAAAAAAGAGAAGGTTGACATTTGTGCATAAGTGCAGAGGGGCATTTTTGTCCAAAACCAGGACATGGTTATCACAAATATCATCTCTTCTAAAAAAAAGGAAATCGGCAGTATCTTCAACAACATCACGCTCAACCAAAAATCCACGATATTCTCGACTAAGATCAACAAATCCTCTTTTGATATCTTCGATCAACGAAATTTTCGAAGCAAATAACGACGATATTGGAAGCTAATGTCAAGCGACAATCATGGCTGCAACAAAGTGATGAAAGGTATGTTCGAAATCGATTCCATTTAGGTATAAATCGAGTAAAATTAGGTTCGAAATCAAGTACAATTACGTATAAATCGAACACAATAAGGTTCGACCACTGTTAAGGTTCGAAAAAATTAGGGTTCATGCTTTGGGTTCGATAAAAAATGGGGTTCATTCGTTGGGTTAGACTAAAATTAGGGTTCATTCGTTGGGTTCGACTAAAATTAGGGTTCATTCATATAAATCGACTACAAATGGGGTTCGAAAATAACTAGCATACAAATCTCTGTTATGGTTCATTGGTATTTTTGATTTTCCAGAACTGTGATACTTGATTTTTCAACAATTTGCTTATGTGCATATGTGCACATAAATTGTGCATATGATTATTCTGGCATGTTGGTTTGATTATTCTAATGGTATAGACAATATTTGTTTATGTGCATATGTGCACACAAACTGTGATACTTGATTATTCAACAATTTGCTTATGTGCATATGTGCACATAAATTGTGCATATGATTATTTTGGAATGTTGGTTTGATTATTCTTATGGTATACACGCTATTTGTTTATGTGCATATGTGCACATAAACTGTCGTACTTATTTATTCAACAATCTGATTATGTGCATATATACACATAAACTGTGCATTTGTGCTTTCTGGCATCTTGGTTTGATTATTCTTATGGTATAAACGATATTTGTTTATGTGCATATGTGTACATAAACTATCATACCAGATTATTAAACAATTTGCTTATGTGCATATGTGCACATAAACTGTGCATATGATTCTTCTTAAAAAATCGAATAACCGAATTAAAAAAACGTATTAGCTATTTAAATTCTTCTATGTTGATCGATATCTTCTTTGAAATTAAAAAACTTATTTTAAATAAAACAGATTTTGAAAATCAAAGATTTTGATAAGTTTGTTTATTAATTAAGAGAAAAAATGGCACAAATAAAGCAAGAGAATCGTGACATGATTTGAGAAATATATGGCTATAGAAAAGGAAAGAGAATATTAAATTCAAATGCCCATTTTACCCTCATTTGAAGTAATTAGCGTGAAACCAAACAAGACAAAATGGAGCATTATGATTGGTCAATAATTGGTTAGCATGGTTAGTACCAATAGGTTGGTTAGCAAAAGAAGGGGGCCCTATATATATATATATATATATATATATATATATATATATACTAGCAGTTTACCCGCGCGATGCAGCGCGGGTGAATCGCAACTCTGAAGCAATAGGTTAGCCTTTGATTATGTTTGTACGTTCATTCTCAAAAAAAACTTGAGCTTATGTGGTTTATTTGCAAGTCAACAAATAAATAAAGATGAAGGTTAATATTATTTATTAACAAGATATCTAGGAAAAATAATTACAGTATTAAGTTTCCAAACCCATATATTGAGAATCATTACCAAATTTGAAATTACTGGCTCAACAAAATATAAAAACAATCGTCCGTACATAATTCAAATCCGTATATTAAGTAGGCCACATATTTTTTTAGTATCAAAATGACAAAAGAATCCATTGGGAAATAGTACCATAAATACCATTACATCCAAAGGCCAGAAGTAAAGGAACACTTTATAGATAGCAACCAAAAAATGATCAAAGACGACATAATACTGATTTGGACAAGGGCAATTTCATACAACGTCCACCAAATATGAATCCAAATAATCCGATCCCGAACAGAACACAAAACAGTAACATTTAACACCCAACTTACGAAAAAGAGAGACTCAGTTCCTTGAAACACCCTAAAAATGTTTATGTGGAATATTTAATGAATCAAAACAATCACTTTTATTATTGTTATTATTATGAGAGCATAAAATGCTTTGTAATTTGTAGCATCATCTCATTTGTTACAGTTCCAAAACAACTATTCTCTTCTATTTTATAGAATAAATTTATAACCTTTATACAACGATGAAATGCAAAAAAAAACATTCATCCCAGCAAAATAGTTCTTTATTATATTACTTTTCGCAAAACTTAAAAACAATTCAGGAATCAACAAAAAATGTACATGTACCAAATACATTTATTACACAGAACAAATTATAAAAAAGGAGGGTTTGGTTAGGATTGAGATGCTTTTTGAGAGGGTTGATATTCTAAGGTTTGACATCTCTCTCCCCAAGTAAGTGAAGGTAACAATTCTTACTGTTTCCAGAATTTGACCTCCTTATATCCCAAAATTGATGGAAGAAAACCAAATAACCCACCTAAAATACCCATTTACTCCCACACACGTTGAGATTTCAGCAATATAAGCACCTTACAAATGACGTGTTTCCAATTTTTTGACTTCTCAAGCTCTCTAAAGCTTCATTTTCTTTTATATATAAGATTCTTTTAAACCGCAACTATCATGCTCCTAAATAATTAACAGGAAAATTATTAACCCAACACATTAAACCAGAATTATTAACACGAGACATTAAACCACGAAAACATGCAATAAAATTGATTGAAACTAAAGAATCCAAAATGAAATATTAAGCCTAGAACAACTTAAATAAAAAAGGTTACATGAATGAACTTGTTAATAAAATTGACGTGAGTTCGAAACAGCCGAGATCACCTAAGAACAGCCTCTAAATGGCTCGACAATAACATAAAGTTGCAGCTGTTGGACCTAGATTTATGGCTGAACAATATTTGCCCCTGACTTAGTCCTACAACCCTCTAGATAGCATAAAAACGGTCTCAAAATGACAATTAGACAACCCCTAAGAGCTGCACTGAAAAACACCCCTTAGCTGCTGTCGCCATCGATCCTGCACTGAAAAACACCCCTTAGCTGCTGTCATTAAGCCTGCATTGATCTCGAGAGTTTTAAGCTATGAAGTGTATTAAGGTCCAGCATCACATTATTCAAGAGAGTTTTAAGCTATGAAATTGAGCTAAAACTATTAGTCAGTTTTAGTAAACATGTCAGATGTCTTTAAAAGCCGTAGAGTGAGATGGTTGATCTCATTTTGGCGGTGGTCATTACACCAACCGACGCCACCGATGCCAATAAGCAAATTGAGATTCAGGTCTATCTTTTAATTAGTGTTTTATAAGAAAATTAATTTACAAACCTGTACACTTGTAAAACCAACCCGGCTTCCTATATTTACTTTTGCCAATAGTGCCAGGGATTAGTCTAGGCAAAGCCTAGGATACCCTTTAAAAAAAAGACAAATAAACCAACATTGAACATACTTATATAACATAACAACAACAAAAAACAAATGTGTAAGCAACGTTGTTTATAACATTTTCATTTTAGGAAATCAAAGAAGAATTAGGAGATTAACAACATTTTTATGGTAGCAGAGCAAAAAAAAACAGTATTTTTTTTATCTTCCACTCAGCACTCAGCACTCAGCACTCAGCACTCAGCACTCAGCACTCAGCACTCAGCACTCAGCAGGGTGAAAAAAATGAGTGTCTAATGGAATGAAAGAAAATGGAGTTTCCGGATATAGATAGGTCTACTAAATGACTCAAATTAATTTAAAAATGAGAGCAAAATCTACGAACAGTCCTTAACGCTAGCATCATTAGGTTCACCATATAATTGTAAAAAGTCTATGCTCTACGCCCTTGAACCACTGAATAAAATACATGGGAATGACTAATGGTTGGTTATGTGTGTGATGTAGGATCAAACCCATAATGCCAAATTTCAGACCAACTTGAACATAAATCAATCAAGAAAGCTAATTAAATACCAAGTTAAATAAAGGAGTTTGAAATTACACTCAACAGAACCATACCAAGCCCGCAAAAGCTTCTTTTGACTCGAATGATCAACTCCTTAAATTGTTTTTGTGGTTTATTGTTTTTAAGGTTTTAGTATTTGATGTCCTTCCGATTTTTTATATTTGGTATGGATGGGTGGATTACTGTGCTCATGAAGATGCCAGCATTCATCTTTTTTGTACAATGTTTGTTCATTTGTGGCTACAGCTGTAGATCGATAGAAAAACAACATTAGTCATGAGATTATTTTGGTCCAAGAAACACACAACAGTGAGTTCATCCATCAAGAGAAGAAATAAAAATAACTTGAACCATATGCAAGTTCAATGTGCAAAACTCCACTGATAATGTCCAAAGTAAACAGAACCCTATACCTTATACTTGATGACTATTGAAGCACAAAAGGGGCTTTGCCCCAGGTGATATGATGTTGAAGCTCAAAACATGATCAACCACTATAATCAAGAATAAAAACAAACAAATTAAATACAACAAAAGGACTCCAACATCACAAACCTTTAAACTTTTCAGTAAACAGATCAACGATAGTTGTTAGATGAATTAGATGTGACAAACATTGACTATAATTGATTCTGATCACAACGAAAATAAGAGGTAAAAACAACTTGAAGAAGCAAAACTGGAGGGGAAGCACTCAGAAGGCAACAAAGATCTAATAATCCATTTCTATTAAATCGTACAGGACACTAACCTTGTAGACGAGAAGGTGAAAGATTTGGGTTGGTGACCTCTGTGTAAAGAGGTTGCTCGTTTGAATTGGAAGGTTTTATATCAAACGTGAAGTGTTAGGGATCAGAAACTCTGACTTAGCAGGTAGAAGGAAGTGTACTCTGGGTATGGTTTGAGAAGTGAAGAGGTAGAAGGGTGAGGTCAGAAAGCATGGCTACTCTCGGTATGGCTGGAGGGACAAACGATGGAGGTTGATCAGAGAGCATGGGCTGTGGGCCGGTTTTAAAATCTTTTGCATCAATGCGTTGAAAGTTTGTACATCATGCATAACCACTTGTAATTTAAGAGATTTTGGAATTTATGCATTAAATTGTTGTACATTGTGCTTTAAATTTTGTCTTTAAGACATTAGGTGTATATGCTTATATATGTAGTATAGATATATATATATATATATATGCTTTTTTATAGTTTTGGGGAAGTATGAGTTGTGTAAAATACAAATTTGTTGATTGGTGTGACATTGTGGTTGTCATTATTATGTTAGTTGTTAAAAAACACATTGTATTGATAGAAATGTTGAATTTATAATGGTTATATTGTTGAAATATTTATACCAACCTATATATAGATGAAAGATTGTGTGAGAAGTTGAGGTTAATTAACGTGAGAATCATGAGAAGTGGATCCGAACCGTTGATCACTTATAATCAATTGTCCACCCATGAATTGCGGCTTAAAAGGGAATTAATTTGGTGCATCTCATCCTAATGTGCATCCATTTCTTATCCAACAGTTGATAACCACTTCTCACGCTTCTCATGTTAACATTAACTTCTCAATTCTCATCGGAACCCAATCATATATATATATATATATATATATATATATATATATACATATATATATATATCATAGGATTCTATCAGTATGCCACAAACAAGAAATATGGCATGGGCATGCTAACCATCCAGTTCAGGATAAGGATATGGGAGTGTTTGCAGTAGGGAAAAGAAGAGGAAGGCTCCGCATTGATATGAGAGCGAACCAGAACTTCATGCTCACGGTTTTGGATGACATCAGGGGTGTCAAAAATAACCGAAACCGAATAACCCACCCGAACCGAATGAAATTTGGGTTAAACGGTTTTGGGTTATTCGGTTTTCGGGTTAAGCGGTTCGGTTAACCAAATAAGAATCCTTATTCGGTTCGGTTTTCGGTTAATTTTTTCTTAATTCGGTTAAACCGAATAACCCGAATAATACATTCTACTAATATTTTATATATTTCATGGTCATAAAATATAAACCAAATACATGCTATACTATTATTATTGTATATATTTTATTGATAAATAATATTTTTTATTGATGGTAGATAAGGTTTTTTTATTAGATTACGTTTTTTCTTTGATTTACAACGACACATTGAAAAAAATATTGTCATTTGGTAGATATTTGTTGATAGATGGTGTTTTTTACTTAATACAAGTCAATTGTTGAGTATTCTTGTATGACACAATTACATATTAAAAGTAACAAACAATTAATTTGAGAAAATTATTTGAACAAATGTCCAACAAAAAAATATAAATCCTTATTCGGTTTAACCGGTTACCGAACCGAATAACCCAAAACCGAATAAACTGAAACCGATTAAACCGAACCTTATTTGGTTTGGTTATCGGTTAATTTTATAAACACTTGAAAACCGATTTAACCGAACCGAATAAACCGAAAACCGATTTAACCGACCGAATAACACCCCTAGATGACATACATGTCCGGTACCGGTAGATCGCATACTGACTTCATTCCAGACAAGGTTATATGTTTATGATTTTTTATTTTCTTAATTAACTAAACATATGTAATTTTACTCATTATTTGTTTAATATTTGTAAGTTCAAGTATTAAAAGACAAAGGCATTGTTTGGCAAAAAAAATCTAGCTTCTTTTTTTGGTACATATTTGGATGACTTGTTGGAATATGTTAAGTTTGACAAATCTTGACTTTCGTTAATTTGTAAATTTTAGTTTTAGTAGATATGGACTTGAAGGGATGAAACTGAAGTTCAAGGACAAAAAAGGAACAATTTTACATCTGTTGGACGACGCCTCACTTGGAAGGATTCTGTGAGAGCAGCAGAGAAATTAATGGAACTTCAGGGGCTGATTGTCGAAATATTGCTGGTATATTTAAAGGAGGGGTCACTTCTCTTTTGACCCATCAAATTCATATTTTTCATTTACTCTTATAAGAAGCTACAACTCTTTCTCTCTCTAGTTTTAGGGTTTTCATCTCTTCTCTAGTTATTTCATATTGTTGTAACTAGTTGTAGGTGTGTATTATATATTAGTGTGTAATAAAAGAGAAGTATCTTAGTATCAATTTCAAGATGGTATCACTAATAAATTTTCATCTAGATCTGAAAAGTGTAATCTATTGGGATATGCAAATTTCAAAAGGGATATAGACTATATAGTTTGGACTCGAAGAAAACTTTAGTTTCTCGTGACGTCAAATTTTATGAAAACGTTTTTCCATACAAGATGAGTTCGGACAAGTCTCATAAGCAAAATAATGTAAACTTAAATACCTTGAACTTCTTTGACTCTTTTATTGAAACTAGTGATGATTGTATCGATTCACCTCCCAATGATGAAACTGGGAACTCTTTCTTAGATGAAACTCTTAGTGACCATAGTCAACTAGGTAGCCCTAGTAGAGCTGACAGTAGACTTCCTCCAAGCAGGTCAAATGACTGCATTAATCAAGGCACATCAATGCCATCTGTGAGTGACCTTGAACAAAATATAGGTTGGCAGCCTCTAAGTAGCACCGATATGGCTGCCAGTAGGCCATGTGATGCTAATATTGAAACTGCTAATGATCAAAATTTGGGTTCCAATTCTGAGGGAAATCTGTCCCAACCTTCCTTTTCTTCTCCTCACTCTTCTAGAAAATCTACAAGGGTGTCAAATTTTCCAAGAAAGTTTGATGACTTTGTGGTGGAGGGAAAGGTTAAATATAGGATAGAAAGAGTTGTGAATTATTCATGTCTTAGCAATGAGAAATTTTGTTTTGTTTATAGTCTTAACAAATCTGTTGAACCCAAAACTTTTAAAGAGGCTTGTAATGATAATAAATGGATAACCGAGGTGAATGAGGAAATGGAAGCCCTTCATCGAAATGGAACATGGATAGTTACCGATTTACCTTATAATAGAAAACCTATAGGGTGTAAATGGATATATAAAATCAAATACAAGTCTACGGGTGAAATAGAGCGATATGACATGTTGCTAAGGGTTATAGTAAAAAAGAGGGTATTGACTATGATGAGACCTTTTCTCCGGTGGTCTAAATGGTAACGGTAAGGTGTATTATTGCTTTAGTTGTCCAATTTAAATGGAATCTGTGTCAATTAGATGTTAATAATTCTTTTTTGTATGGGGATTTGTCTAAAGATGTTTACATGACATTACCTGAAGGTTATTATAATTCTGATGATCATAGAGTATGTAAACTTGTTAAATCACTTTATGGGTTAAAACAAGCTCCTCGCTAATGGTACGCTAAACTCTCTACTTGCTTTCTTGAATGTGGTTTTATTCAAAGTGAAAGTGATTACTCTCTTTTTACAAAAGTTTCTGGGTCTGTCTTTCTTGCGTTATTAGTTTATGTGGATGCTATTGTCCTAACTGGTAACAATTTAGATGAAATAAATAAAGTGAAAGATCAAAGTAAATTTCTTATAAAAGACTTAGGAAAATTAAAGTTTTTTCTGGGTATTGAAATTTTAGACTATATTGATGGTGTGTGTATGTCACAAAGGAAATATTGTGTAGAATTGCTTAATGGTTTTGGATATCTTGGGTGTAAACCTTGTAATACACCTATGGATATGAACATGGTGGTTATTGATTCTAGCAACTCTAGAGATCCTCCTTTGTCTGACTTTTCTGGTTATCAAAGATTAATTGGTAGGTTAATTTATCTGTTAGCCACTCGACCTGACATCGCTTTTGCAGTTCATTGCCTTAGCCAATTTATCCATGCTCCTAGACAATCTCACTTGAAACTTGCCCTTAGAGTTCTTAGATACTTGAAGATTTCTCCGAGAAGAGGTGTTAGCTTCACCACGTCAGATAATTTCTGCTTAAAAGGTTTTGTAGATGTTGATTGGGGTAAGTGTCTTTCTACTTGAAGGTATGTTACTAGTTATTGTTTGTTTCTGGGAAATTGTATGATTTCGTGGAGAAGTAAGAAACAAAATACTGTTTCCTGTTCCTCCGTTGAATCTGAATATCGTGCAATGGCTGCAACTGATCGAGAAATTGTTTGGGTTTTGAAAATTTTAGATGATTTGCATATAAAAGATTTACTGCCTGTAAATCTATTTTGCGATAATAAATCAGCAATTCAAATAGCCTATAATCCTATTTTTCACGAACGCACTAAACATATCGAAATTGATGTCCATCAAGTTCAACAATTGATTAGTGTGGGTGTGTTAAAAGTTTCCAAAATTCCATCTGCTGATATCTTTACAAAATCTCTTGGAATAAATCAACACAACTTTTTATGTTCCAACTTGAGATTGCTTGATTTATTCAAAGGTCAAGATTGAGGGCGGATGTTGGAATATGTTAAGTCTGACTAATCTTGACTTTGGGTTAATTTGTAAATTTCAGTTTTTGTAGATATGGACTTGAAGGGATGAAACTGAAGTTCGGGGACAAAAAGGGAACAATTTTACATCTGCTGGACGACGCCTCACTTGGAAGGATTCTATGAGGGTAGCGGAGCAATTAATGGAACTTCAGGGGCTGATTGAGGAAATATTGTTGATATATTTAAAGGAGAGGTCACTCCTCTTTTGACCCATCAGATTCATATTTTTCATTTACTCTCTTAAGAAGCTACATCTCTTTCTCTCTCTAGTTTTAGGGTTTTCATCTCTTCTCTAGTTATTTCATATTGTTGTAATTAGTTATAGGTGTGTATTGTATATTAGTGTGTAATAAAAGAGAACGGGAAATTAATTAAAATGCCAAAAGTTTGACCCTTTGTTACCAAAATGCCACAAATCTCTCCCATCTTACCGAAATGCCACAAAAAACCGCGGTGGGCCCCGCGATCGCGGGCCCCAGGCCCACGTGTCACCAAACTTTGCCCACTTTGCCCGCGTTGGTCCCTCAAGAATGCCCGCGGCCCACCTTTCCCCCCTCAAGAATGCCCGTGTTGGCAGTTTTAGTCCCTGCCCGCGTTGAGAGCCCGCGATCGCGGGCTAACCTGCCACGCGTCGGCACAGGGTCAACCCTAAAAAAAATTTGAAGACAAAAACCCTAAATTTATACTCATAGCCGCACTATATAAAGGGTGGGGGGGACCAAGTTCGGCCACCTCTCATTATTTTAAACCATCTCAAAAAATTTAATAACTCTCTCTCAATTTTCTCCACTCTCTCAATTTTGTCGTGTGGAACACGTGTTCGAGTTTTGTGAAGATGTCTCGTATTACCTCTGTGGTATGTTTTCTTTATGTTTTTTGTTATTTTTTTATGTTATTTTAAGTTAAGATATATGATTTGTATGTTGTTAGAGTGTTTATAAGTTTTGTTATGTTTGAATATGTTCTATGTTTAACATTTTTAAGATATATGATATGTATGGTTTTATGTTTGAATGTGATATTTGTATGTTATAATGTGTATGTTGTTATAGGAGTATTTTTATAAAAAAATTGTTAAGAGTGCTTTTATAAAAAAATTGTTAAGAATGTGTTTTTATAAAAAATTGTTAAAAATGTGTTTTTTTATAAAAATAATTCTTAAAAGTGTGCTTTTATAAAAAAATGTTAACAATGTGTTTTTTTATAAAAAAATTGTTAAGAGTGTGTTTTTATAAAAACAATTGTTAAGAGTGTGTTTTTATAAAAAAATTTGTTAAGAATGTGTTTTTATAAAAAATTGTTAAAAATGTGTTTTTTTATAAAAATAATTCTTAAAAGTGTGCTTTTATAAAAAAATGTTAACAATGTGTTTTTTATAAAAAAAATTGTTAAGAGTGTGTTTTTATAAAAAAAATGTTAAGAGTGTGTTTTTATAAAAAAATTGTTAAGAATGTGTTTTTATAAAAAATTGTTAAAAATGTGTTTTTTTATAAAAATAATTCTTAAAAGTGTGCTTTTATAAAAAAATGTTAACAATGTGTTTTTTTATAAAAAAAATTGTTAAGAGTGTGTTTTTATAAAAAAAAATTGTTAACAATGTGTTTTTATAAAAAATTTTGTTAAGAATGACAACTTAGGTCCCTACGGTTTTAAGAATGACAACTGAGGTCCCTACGGTTTTAAGAATGACAACTTAGGTCCCTAAACTTTTAAGAATGCCAATTAGGTCCCTACGGTTTTAAGAATGACAACTTTGGTCCCTAAACTTTGAAGAATGACAATTTAGGTCCCTAAACTTTTAAGAATGCCAATTAGGTCCCTAAACTTTTAAGAATGACAACTAGGGTCCCTAAACTTTTAAGAATGCCAATTAGGTCCCTAAACTTCACATGCCACACTTAAATTCATTTTAAGAATCGCAACATCTATATATAACAATATTATACGTTGAAATAAAATAAACCGCAACATCTATATATAACAATATTATACGTTGAAATAAAATAAACCGCACTTTATCTATTTATAACACTATTATATGTTGAAATAAAATAAACCGCAACATCTATATATAACACTATTATACGTTGAAATAAAATAAACCGCACTTTATCTATTTATAACACTATTATACGTTGAAATAAAATAAACCGCAACATCTATATATAACACTATTATACGTTGAAATAAAATAAACCGCACTTTATCTATTTATAACACTATTATATGTTGAAATAAAATAAACCGCAACATCTATATATAACACTATTATACGTTGAAATAAAATAAACCGCAACATCTATATATAACACTATTATACGTTGAAATAAAATAAACCGCAACCTCTATATATAACACTATTATACGTTGAAATAAAATAAACCGCAACATCTATATATAACACTATTATACGTTGAAATAAAATAAACCGCAACATCTATATATAACACTATTATACGTTGAAATAAAATAAACCGCACTTTATCTATTTATAACACTATTATACGTTGAAATAAAATAAACCGCAACATCTATATATAACACTAACTATAACATCTGTGAATGACTATGTAGAGGGATTTCTTTAAAATCGACTTGACGCTAAAGTGCAAAGTTGCCTACATCGAGGAGTTAGGATCGCGCTTTAGGAGATTAGGTGATCGCGCGGATACCCTTGAGGCCATCTTTAGAGGGACACCGTTCGGGCCATGGATGGATGTGTCTTACTCTGCTGGCGACCCTACGCTAGTACACATATTTCTACAGTTGGAGGTCGAGGACGCCAACGCTGAGCCGGAGGAGATGCATTTTGATTTCTTCGGCGATCGATTGCATTTTGGGCGTCGTGAGTTCTGTCTAATTACAGGACTACGTTTTGGAGAGGCTCCCCCTTCCTCCCTTAGCAGACTGCTCCTTCGTTCCTAGGGTTTGGGGCATTTCAGCATCTCGTTTGAAGCTGAAGGCAGCCCGGGACATGATGAAAGAGGGCCTTAGTGCCCTAACCGACGACGATGTTGTCCGTGTATGCTTGGTGGTGATCGTGGATATGGGCATCATGGGCCGTGAGTATAGCCAGTATGCTTCCTCGATGGTCCTTAGGGCCGTCGAGGACCTTGAGCTGTTTAACAGCTACCCGTGGGGTAGCCATATCTGGACACATTGCTACTCAATCTTGCACCGAGCCGTAACCAGACGCGACTCCGATCGACATGGAAAGATGAACCTTTGTGGTTTTACATACGCCTTCAAGGTTAGATACGTAGTATAACAATTGTTAATAATACATACAAACTGTTTGGCTTTTCTTTTTACGTACTTGCTCTTCTTGTCTAATTCCAGATATGGATCTTGGAGATGTTTCCCGCATCAATCCGATATTTCGTCAAGCACGACGACCGAGTACTTAGGGGAACCCGTTGGGACAAGCGTGTTACCCTAATTAGGTCGCTTTGGGTTCAGGTCTTCAATGAATCTAGAAATGTAAGTTCTTTTACTATGTTTACAATTTGCATACGTTAGTCCCGCTTATTAATTTTTTTATGTTTTATCATATATTTAGCTGCCACTCTTGCCTTTCGCTCGCCTTGAGCCTACTGCCGACGAGATGGACACTGATTGGTACAGAGACAGCGTGGCCTTAATTGACGCAGAGGCGGCAAGGGCTCGACATCCCTTTCCTTCCACATCTCACAAAGATGAGGAAGACGACGACAGGCCCCCTTTCGGTGGATATCAGCAGCCCCCTTCCTCCTCCTATCCGCCGCCCCCTTCCTCCTCCTATCTGCGGCCCCCTTCCTCCTCCTACCAGCCGCCCCCTTACGATCCATATCAGGCGGCCCCTTCCTACGGGCCACATCGTGGTTGTCATGAGTACCTGTGGGACTACGTCCATGGGCCGCTAGAGTCACATGTAGAGTTTCTGGAGGGAGTCTACAGACAGTTTAGCGCTGTCCATGTTAGTGTTTAACTTAATTTGTTGGCCACGTTTATTTAGTTTGTATATTAATATTACATTCTAAATTTGTTTTAGCTGTCGAGTACGACACCGATCCCCGCTCCGTTCGGACAGGGGGCACAGGCGACGTTTGCCACCACATCCTATCCGTCATTCCCTGAAAATGTAAGTGACATTGAGTAACCATTATAGTTATATGTTTGTTCCTAAGTTTGTAACTCTTATAATGATCAATGTCACGCAGGCCGGGATGTCAGGGGCATACACCTCCCAAACGACGTTCGCCACCACATCCTATTCTACTATCCCAGAGAGTGTAAGTGACACTGAGTAACCATTATAGTTATATGTTTGTTCCTAAGTTTGTAACTCTTATAATTATCAATGTCACGCAGGCCGGGATGTCGGGGGCATACACCTCCCAAACGACGTTCACCACCACATCCTATTCTACTATCCCGGAGAGTGTAAGTGACACTGAGTAACCATTATAGTTATATGTTTGTTCCTAAGTTTGTAACTCTTATAATGATCAATGTCACGCAGGCCGGGATGTCGGGGGCATACACCTCCCAAACGACGTTCGCCACCACATCCTATTCTACTATCTCAGAGAGTGTAAGTGACACTGAGTAACCATTATAGTTATATGTTTGTTCCTAAGTTTGTAACTCTTATAATGATCAATGTCACGCAGGCCGGGATGTCGGGGGCATACACCTCCCAAACGACGTTCGCCACCACATCCTATTCTACTATCCCGGAGAGTGTAAGTGACACTGAGTAACCATTATAGTTATATGTTTGTTCCTAATTTTGTAACTCTTATAATGATCAATGTCATGCAGGCCGAGATGTCGGGGGCCGGGATGTCGGGGGCCGGGATGTTGGGGGCATACACCTCAGCATTTACGGACATCTTTGGCGGTTCGGCCAGAGAGTATTACTTGCCGGAAATGTCAGGGTCGAAGTTCGTCACACAGCCACCTTCCATGCATACTGTAAGTTATTTTGGTAGTTTTGGTTTAATTGTGAACATTTCCTAAATTGTACTTAAAACATCTAATAACTTAATTTTCAGACGATGGGGTCTTCTATTCTCGAGGAGCACTTCTCGGAGCCGGAAGATGACCCGATGGATGTTGTAGATCCACATGTGACCCCGCTCCCTCAAAAGCGGCAGTATAAACTTTCAAAATGGTTGAGTTACCCGTTTGGACAACAAGGATCTACGACACCACTGCCCCCTAAAAAGCAAGCAAAGATTGCGGGGGGAAACAAGGGAGGAAAGAAGGCGGAAAAGAGAAAGGGAAAGGTGGCTTCACCGGAGCGTCTACCGGCATCCGATATATTGAGGATGTGCAAGACTGGTCACCTCCCCCCCATGATATTCGTCCCTTACTTGAGCCTGGAAATCACCCCCCGCTTTTTCCAAGTATTGCTGGCGGATGACCCTTTGGAGTCTGAGTTACAGGATGTGGTTAGTATGAAGTTTAACTATAGTCATATAATCAAATATATTTATATTACATGTCTAACCATCTATTTTTTATGTATAGCACATGGATTGTTGGGTCTCGCTGCTCCAAAAATCTCGTGGAACAGACACGAGGTGGACCATGATGTACAGTATTTTCTTTCCCTACCTGGTGCTCCCCCATCAAGGTCCCGCCTCCGTGGCCAACTCATGCAATGGCGTGGAAGGGGTTTCTTGGGCTCTCCTCGATGTGGTATGTAAATCGTTTTACTCTTATTTTATTTAAGTTGTTTTGTTGCTAACTAAGTTGTCTAATATTGTAATATTTCAGGTGTACATCCCAATATGCATTCATCCCAAACATTGGCTGCTTGGAGTGTTTGAGCTTGACGCTATGACCATGACCATATATGACAGTGACAGTGCCAGTCTCTTCAAAGACCAATTGGAAGACCAGATGAGAAGGTTTAAAGCTGTGCTATTTGACTTCTTTTGTCGGGTCAAGGACACGAGGCGTCGCGATAGGTCAGAGCTCTTTCGCCATAAGTTCGCCAAGAATACACCCCAGCAGGCCGGGATGAATGCGGATTGCGGTGTCTGGGTATGCCGTAATGCCAGCATGTTGATAAATAACGATGTGGTATTTGTACACCCTGACCACACCGTGGCCGAGGCCAATGCATTTCGCATACATATGGCGGAGTCCATTTATGCACATTGTCAAATAAAGCAAAGTTAGGTTGTTTATGTAACATTAAATAATTGTTATTTTTGGTATTAACTTGTTTTGTTAAAGTATTGTGATTGACTTAGTGTTTACTTCATTTGGTTTTTGCTAATTTCATTCAATTACTCAACTTTGAGTATCGATATCTCTTTCACACATACTCCATTTTGGACGCATTATATATCGTTTCGAAGGTCTCATATAGGAGAACATAAACCTACTAAGAGTTAGTTATATATAACATATATATATATATTTAAATGTGTCCAAAGTTTTGTAAAACCCATATATATATATATATATATATATATATATATATATATATATATATATATATGCTACTGAGTGAACTCAATGAACCGGCAAAGGGGTTTTTGTTAAATGGAATTCTTATTCTTGAAGCCGAGTTTTCTTTGGTTGGAATGCTTAAAAATATCATCCCGGCCATTTGGTGTCTTCCTTCTGATGCAAAAATTGGCATTATGTAATGTAGAACAGTATCTATATTATAGAAACTTGCATTTGACAGTACCATATAAATATGATCTAAATTCTCATTAATTAGCTATGTTTGACTACTTAAAGACTAATTTTCTGCCTAATGAAAGACCTTTATTCAAGAGCAGACGAATATTGCAATTACTTTTTCAGTCGAATCTTACAGGCTATTTTCAAACGAATCTTGTAGTGAACTATTCAGACGAATCATGCAGTGAACTATTCAGAAGAACCATGGCTGGAGGTTCAAGATCAAGGGGGAACAGGTCGGCGAATGTGGCTGGAACTTCACGTTCGGGAGCCTACCAACCACTGAACGATGGAGGTCGCCGGAGTACTTGGAAGGTACCAGAAACAGAGGAGGAGTGGACAAACTGTGGGCGAACTGCGGCCGATTTTCCATTCACGCCTGAGGAGGAAGCAGACTGGGAGATGGCATCCGACAATTACTACTTCGATAATGGCATGAGAACCCCACCAATGTATGATTTTATGCCGACGGGTCTTCGACAAAGTCAACGAATTACTCCCGCAGTGCAAAAAGTCATTGATGAGGCGAACGCCGGTATCGAAAAGGTAAAGGGTATGTGGAACCATAACAGGGGGATTCAGCAAGGGAAAATGGAGTATCTAGCGGAGAAGAAACGAGAACTGGCCATGACTAGGGCTCACGTTCGGCAGCTGCAACGAGAGATTAAGGAAGCTGAAGAGGAACTAGAAGAACTCGAATCGGACTACATAGGAATGGAGGACGTGATCAAGGAAAAGGTTAACTTGATCACAGGACTCCAGGACGCCTTCCAGTAATAGATTTCTTTGTTTACATGCATTGTATCCGTTTCGGTTGGGAAGATGATTTGCAATAATTTTTATATGATGTTGTTAATTATTTTCCTTGTTAAATAACATAAGTGAATTTCTATATTAAAAACATTAAAATGGAAAGGAAACAATACATTAAAAACCACATAAAATGATAACCTAAAAACTATAGGGACCATTAATGTTTTTTTAAATTTGCAACAAACTTCAGGGACCAAACTGTAAATTCGAAAAGTAGCGGGTTAGCCCGCGATCGCGGGGGCCCAACGCGGGCAGGGACCAAAACTGCCAACATGGGCATTCTTGAGGGGGGAAAGCTGGGCCGCGGGCATTCTTGAGGGACCAACGCGGGCAAAGTGGGCAAAGTTTGGTGACACGTGGGCCTGGGGCCCGCGATCGCGGGGCCCACCACGGTTTTTTGTGGCATTTCGGTAAGATGGGAGAGATTGTGGCATTTTGGTAACAAAGGGTCAAACTTGTGGCATTTTAATTAATTTCCCAAAGAGAAGTATCTTAGTATCAATTTCAAGATGACCATAAGTTAGCTTATAAGCTAGTTTTATGAAACGCTACTTGGAGTAGTTTTCAGTAGTTTTTTTGTGAATATTCCAATATTTCCCTTATTAATATTAATTATTATTTATTAATTATTATTATAAATAAATATTAATTTTTTAAATTTAATTATTATTATTTAATAAATATTAATTAATCATAACTGAAAAAATTAAATTAAATTTTAATTATACATTGACATTAATTTTTAATTATTTAGAGTTATTGTTAATCATATAAATTATTTTTATTTATTTTTAATATAAATTAGTATATTTAATTATCAATTACTATTATCTTTTTAATTATTATTTAATTATTTTTTCATATTCAATGTAACGGTTATTTAAAATCATAAGTTAATATATTTTTTTTTCTAAAACTTGTTTTAACAAATTCAACATTTATAGTATATATGTAATAATAAATTTTAAATTCTTTTAATTAACATGTTATATTATTTATTTTTTCTTTATTACATTGGTTGTATTAATTAACATATTATATTGTTATTAATTTGTTTTAATTATATAATTAAATATTCTCATTGATAATTCTTTGAAGATGTCCTTTTTGGCCATTTTACATGTTTATAAGCTAGTTTTTGTCAAACGTGATTTCTTCATCAGCTAGTTTATCAGCTACCAGCTAGCTTATCAGCTAGTTTGCCAAACATAGCCAAACTTGAAATGATATATAGAAAAATGAGAGGAGCCAAGAGAGCAGAGCTAGCAAAGGATAAAGCTTAAAGAGGCGAGAATTATGACCGATATATTAAGGGGAGGGCTCTCGAGCAAGCATTGTTTTAGTGCTACCCAACTCTCCCTACCAGTCCGACTTAAAGTGGTCTAATTTTGGTGTAACACCCGTGATATTCGGGTAAGTATAATTTCAAGACAATGTAGAAATAGATCTTTCAAGAGAAATGAAAGAAAAATGATTTTGGATTGAATCATAGATTTTATAGTCTTGTTGGATGGAGAATTCAAATACGAATCCAATGGGCCTTTCCGGAGCGAAAACAGAGCTAAAACGAAGAAGTTATGGCCAAAGCAACTTTCGGTACAACTTCGGCAAAAGTGACCAGCGAAAGTGACATGTGTCATAATCGCATGTCACTCTCACCGGTTTTGTACCGAGAGTCACGGAACACGGCGAGAGTGCCCAGCGAAAGTGACAATTGTCACTCTCGCGCGTCACTTTAGCCGACGGGCACCTGGTGTATATAAAAAAGATTTTCACCCATTTCAACCCCATTTTCATTTCCCCACTTCTTCTCTTCATCCCTTTCTCTCCCAAACCGAAACCTAAGCCCCCAAAGTCGATTTTGAGCATTTAGCCACAAGATTCGAGATTTGCAAGTGATTTCTTCATCTACCATGGTTTTGGGAAACAAATCTTGAAACCCTTTCACTTCATCTTTTTCACCCAAAGCTTTCTAGGGTTTCATCCAACCTTTTTGTCCATTTTGAAGAATTGGAGCTTATGGTGTTTTGTTGGTGGTCTAGATGTGTTTTGTTGGTGGATTCTTGTTGTGATTGAGGTAATCATTTCTTTTCTTCATCTATGGAAATTAGGGTTTTGGGTATAAGTTGAGATTATTGATGAAAATGCTTGGGGAACAATTTTATATGGTTGAATATGATTATTGATAGTTGGAAACTTATGGATTTAGGTTTTTGGAAGATTTGGCTTGAGGATTCAAGTTTCTTCAAAGGAGCTCAAATTGGGGAAAATCTAGATTTAGCTTAAATCTAGCAAGATGAGTTCAAGTTGATTTGTGAAAACATTGTACATGCCAAAATGTTTATTTGAAAGTGTTTATGTGTTTTACATAAAATTATCAATTGTTGAGTTATTTAGTGGATTTTGATTATTTGAAATGTTGAGCTCTACAAATCTTGTAAAACACCCACAATTGAGAATTTTGGGTAATTGACAAATAAATCACGAATGAAAGTGTTTTGTTAATTTATTGCATAAGCGGAGTTTGTTTGGTCAAAATACACTTTTAGTGTTCGGTGAGATTATGCAAAGTTTATGATATGGTACGTTTTGAAAATGTGAACGTGTGAGTTGTCGATTTTGGTCATTCTCGACCTTATGAACATATTGGGAATTGTAAACCTTTTGATTTTGGGTCGAAGGCCAATTGAGAGTTAAGAGACAAAGATTTTGGGTAACGATATGTAACCGTGTTGGCATCACGTAATTAGCCAAATGTTTATTTTGCCAGTTTTAGTAGCTCGAGATGGAGCTTTGGATGTGTTATGCGCTTAACTGCGTTTTATTTGAGAATTTTCCCTTTTGAGTACCAAGAGTGCATAAGTGAATACCATTTGACATTTAAGCACTCTTGGTACTTTTTGGGTTTTATAAACCATTGCGAGTTATACATTATCAAGTTATAAAGTATTTGAGTATATGTATATATGGTTTGACTTCATTTGGAAAGTGGCAATGAAGGGGTTTCTAGTTAGTCATGCCTTGGAGCATGTATTTGCATAATGTGGGTTAGATACACTTCATTTGCATATGTTGACTTTTAACAAATGGTCATTTGATCTTTTGAGCTTATGGCTCGGTTTTTTACTATGTTGGGTCTTGAGGACATTTGTCCGATTTTGATAACTTGATGTAAAGCTTTGGTTATGATTTGCATGTATTGCATCTTATTTGGAAATTACATGATTTGAATGTGTTGGTTATTATTTTGGAGTCATGTGTAAATTTCTAAATTAAACAAGCTTGTTTTGGATGGTGAGATCCCAAGGTAAAGATCCGGTTTGGGTTGAACTTGGTGGTTTTAGGCTAAAGATCCGGTTTGGGTTGATGCCTCAATAGACTAAAGATCCGGTTTAGGGTGATGTTTCCGTGGACTAAAGATCCGATTTGGGTTGATGTCTCACTAGGCTAGAGATCCGGTTTTGGTTGATGCCTCACCTGACTAAAGATCATGTTTGGATTGATGTCACAATAGACTAAAGATCCGGTTTGGATTGATGTCTCCTTAGACTAAAGACTCGGTTTGAGTTGATGTCTCCATGGACTAAAGATCCAGTTTGGGTTGATGTCCAAGATTGACTAAAGACCTGGATAGGGTTGTTGTCATAGGCTTTTACATCCATGAAACATGCTTGTAACTTACAATTGTGGTTTAACTTTTGTATCCGCCACATTCGATGAAATCGGGTCTCCCCCGTCACTGAAAGGTACTGTTTCGGATATTTCTTTTATCCATGTTGTCGATGACGTATTATATTTATATGGATTGTTTTTCATGCCTTATGGGTGGTATATTATGCTTCATCCTTGTTTGGATGTTTCGATTATTGGAGTTTTATTTGCTTTGATATTATTAGAAAATTTAATATTTATTCACATCTTGAGTGAGTTTTGGAATTAAGTCCATTGTTGGGAAATGATTTTCATTGGAGTTTCCATTACGAAATTTGTGTGCGTTTGGAAAATGGGTTGTTGGTATATTTAATACAAATCCCCTTTTGGAAATCATGTTTTAAGTTGCATCTTTTTCGTCTAACGAATTATTTAATCATGATGTAAACTCTTGAACTCACTAGGCGTTAGCTTAATCTTTTTATTTGTCGGCATGTGCAACAAATTCAGGTTGGGAATAGTTTTAGTGACACTGTGAAGAGATGGATGCTAGTAGTGTGCTCGATAGATGAATTGCTTAGTGAAGTCTTCCGCATTTATTTTGGGAATAGCAACTTGTATTTGGGTTAAGTAACACCCGACTTTATTTGGTCATGTTGTATGGCTTGAGTTATTAATTGTGGGAGTTGTTACGTTTTAAATTTTGAGATGTTTCCAAAGATGATTTGTAGAAAGGATTTTTATCCTCATTTGGTTATTTTATTGAAGTTTATAGTAGTTGCTCTTTCCAATTTTGAGGGTGTTACATTTGATTATTTTAATATAAAGTTTGGAAATTTCGTTTAGCATTATATTACGTATTAGTATAGAGTTTTTAGAAATATATTTTAATTAAAAATAAAGTTACCGACGGCCAATAACTACTCCCATCAAGCCGAAACCATTGTTAAGTAGTTGTTGTAACATAAATACCCTAAAACCAAAATCGTTGGTTACCATATTTGTCGAAAAACTATTGATACATTATTGTCGATAATTCGACGGTGATTTATTTTTATTTAATCTAATAATTTTCAAATAAAATTTTCAATGATTTAGAGGTCGTTTATCAAATGCTTACTCGGGTAAGTGCTTACCAAGTCATATTACCTTACCGGATGAATATGGTAAGGATCAAGAATCTTTCCCGATAAGAGCTAAGGCAAGGATCAAGAGTCTACCCAGTAAGTGACGACGAAGACTCTTACCACGGTTAGCGCTTACCGAAAATATTGTTGCATACAATACCGTTTTCATGGACTAAAATCTTACCCACTAAGTAGATGATAAGTGTTGAATTTTTACTGATAAGTGCTTACCCAGATAACAGTTGGTAAACGATCCCTTATTGTCAACGAAGTTGAGTCTTTCAAACTTGTTTTTCAGCAAACAAGAAAATCCTAGACTTTCTCATATCCAAACCAGACCGGGCCAAATTTTGCGTTTCAAAGACGGTGACATTGGGCTTTTTGGGCTTAACCGGGCCTACTTCAACTGCTCTTTGGAAAAAATGGTCTGATCTAAGCTTTGAAAAACAAGTCAAGCTTGATGGTTATGGCCTTATGGGTATTAATATGGGACGTTTGTATGGCCAATGACAAAATGTACGGCGGGTTGGGTTGACCGGGTTGAAGACACTTTAACAACCCAACCTAATCATTGCGGTTTGAAAAATCACAACCTAACTCAACCCAATCGAAAGTGTAACCCAACCGAACCCAAGCCGTTCGGGTTGGGTTGAAACTTTTATCAATCATTTCACCATTTAATTAAGTTATCGTGTCTAAACAAATTACTAAGTGTTTCTAAATATTTAAATGTTCAACTGATTACTAAATCGTCTAATAAAAGATTGTTTATAAATGTGACATCAAGAATCAATAACAAGATTACTAAAGTAACAAGTGGCCAACAACTGTGTGTTTATAAATGTTCAATAGTAACAAGATTGTTTTGACAGTAACAAAAATGACAATAACAAGAATTCAAAATTAGATTTAAATATTTTTCACGGGTTGTCGGGTTGGGTCGGTTTGTTTTGGGCCTAACCCCTTATCAACCCAATATATGCGGGTTGGTAAAAAATAATATCGATTATACATCGGGTTGACTCGGTTTGAGTTTTTTTACCTCGGGTTGGATTGGGTTGGCCGGATTGGTCAGATTTTTTTTTTTTGAAACAAACATAACATTAAAAATCAACGGCTACAAGAAACATTAATACAACAAGGAATGAAAGCCTTAAAAACAACGTAACATTTCGGACAAGATAAAAAACGAAAGTGTCTCGTAGTCAAATGAGCCACTTCGTTAACTTTTCTATCCACCGCATGAATCGAGATAATCTCCTGACGAACCTGAACTTTCTGAGGAAATACAAGGTCCCTGCAGTTCCAACTGGAGGCGATCAATGAATTGATTTCTCTTCTTTTTTGCAAGATCACAGTCTGAAGGTAAGGAGAAACAGTGGGAAGGTGCCACCTTTCTTTGACGATTTCCTCCTTTTTGATAGTGGACATGGTCCACTTTACTTTCTTGATTTTTCCTATCTGCAGATCTTGCCAAGTAACCGAAAAGAAATTATTGTTCTTACATTGGTTGTGGTGGTATCGGAATTTCCAACGTTTCCGGTATTTCCACATTTTTCCTACCCTTAACGTTACCATGTATTCTCCAGAACCTTTGACAATTTCACCATAGTCGTTGTCGTAAAAGTCGTGGAGATTGGTGGCGATGGTGGGCAGAACTTCCTTGTATCACTGGAAAACGTCATTACGGTCTTCTCGGAAAGGATGGGAAACCAAACGAGAATTAAATCCACAAAAGGGATTTAGCCACAAAGGGGTTTTAGCCACAAAGGGATTTAGACGATTAGTCTTCAATACGGCGTAGCAGCGGCGGCGGCGGCGGCAGACGAAGTAGCAGCGGCAGCGGTGTAGCAGCAGCAACGGCACTCTCACTCTCACTCACTCTCTCTCACTAGAACATGTTTTTTTCGCCTGAGTCGCAGCAGAAGCAGCAGCTCAGGCCGATGGTGGTGGCGGCGGCAGATCACCGGCGATATGGTGGTGGCGGCTAGGTTCAGCAGTAGCAGCAGCTCAGGCCGATGGTGGTGGTGGCGGCGGCAGAACACCGGCGATATGGTGGTGGCGGCTAGGTTTAGGGTTTAGGAGAAGAGAAGAGAGAAGAGAGGAGAGGCGCCCTACTCGGATTGGTCAAAAATTTAACCACCCATAGTACATGCCCTCTTCTGAACCATAATATATTAAAGGTTCATTTTTTTTTCTTTTTGGGTTTAAGAACTGTATATATATCTAAATTGAATGGGTAACATATCTGATATTGAATCTATCTGTTCTTTTGATGATAAATCCGATGATCAAGTGTTATGCTCAATAGCTACTAGGATTATTTTGAAAATTGATGTTTCTGAATATAGTTTTTGAAAGATGATAATTAGTGAATATATATATATATATATATATATATATTACTTTATGATCACTTTTTCTTCCCCGCGACGTCGGCTCCTCCAGCACACGTTCAAGGAGTTTCAACTCCTTCAACCTCTCCCCTCCCTGATTTCTCTCCACCCCGCCTTATCTTCCCTTTCTCGCTCTCACACAACAAGAAACCGAATCGATGCTCTCTCTCAAATGGCGTTTCACTCCCCTCAATAATTCTCAGCCATGATATTCAAGCCCCTACACAGGGAGTCCCCGCTTCAAGAGTTTCAGCCCTAAAATCAATATCCCAAGTCCCAACCCCGGAGTCTCTTCGCACAAATTTTCTGTCGGGATTATCTTTTCATCATTGATATTGAAGGTAACGAAGAGGTAGTTATCTTTTCATCTGATAAATTGCAGTTTAGTTTGAAGAACAGAAGCTTAATTTGGGGAAAAAGAGATCAAGAAGGTGAGCTTCTTTTTATGAGTTCTGATGTAAATGTAAATACCAATTTGTGTTTGGGACCACCACTACTGAAAAATTCCAAGCTTTTCACCTTTTTTTGTATTTAAGAATTTGCATTGAAGAAAGAGAACCACTTGCTTAGTTTTCAAGCAAAGATCTCTGTTTTGCTCATAATGGAATGGAATCACATGCGTTGCTGACATTTGTTGAGATGCTTAGGCATGGACAACACCCTAATCAGTTTTGTTTCTCAGCCGTGATTCAAGCATGCTGTAACGGAGATAATGCTTGGATTGGAGAAGTGATATTTGGGTTTGTAATCAAGACCGGGTACTTTGAGCTTTATGTGTGTCGGGTGTGCTTTGATTGACTTGTTTGCAAAGGGCTTTCGTGACTTGGTGTCTGCTAAGAAAGTGTTTGATAAAATGCCTGAGAGGAATTCAAACAGATTTCATCATTTTAAGAATGGTTTGTGTTCGTGCAACGATTATTGGTGATATTTTTGTTGATAAATTGTTTATATAGTTATGATAAATTGTGGTATATTTTTGTCTCTGTTATAGTGAATCTTGAGCTATAAGTTAAGGTGGATAATGTTCAATTACATTTTGTTGCTTGATCTCTTCTGTCTACAAGTCACATCAGAATCCAGTTTGTGAAGTTTTGTTGTTATAGCAGATAATCTCTTGTACTTGAAAGGGTTTTTAGTATATTGGTTTCTTTTGTTTCATGTTTATGTCCAGATTTTGGTGATTAGAGGGTGAAGCTGGAGAAGAAAAGGTATTGTGATGTTTCTGGTTATTAATCTTCTCAAGTAGGTTACATCTGAGGTTGATACTTTACAACATTAGAATTTAGGCGATACTCATCGTTAATTAAAAAAGCGAGTGGTTAGTTCAACTCTTTTGATCATCGTTATGTTGTTAATTTTAGATACCCCTTTTTAATGTGGCCAGGTACGTGAGACCGGGGTTCATGTATTTTATAATTGCAATCTGAGTTTCATTTCATGAGTATTGGTTTCAAATATTCCTTGATATTCAAATTTCAATAGCCTGGTGGTTTATTGACGATGTGATGCGTGGACCTTACTTATGCACCGGCTTTATTCAAATTTCTTGATAAAGTTGTGGATGAGATGGGCGAGGAAAATGTTGTGCAGGTAGTTTATTATAGTAACGTATCATTATTTCTAATCCAGTTCTCTCATGTGTTGTTAGTTAATTTTGCTAATTCTTTCCAGGTTATCACGGAAAACACACCTAGTTATCAAGCGGCAGGAAAGATGCTCGAGGAAAAACGACAAAATTTATTTTCGACTCCTTGTGTTGCTTCTTGTATTGAACAAATGCTCGAAGATTTTGTAAAAATAAATTGGGTTGCAGAATGTATAGAGAAAGGACAAAAAGTTACAAAGCTTGTATACAACCAAATGTGGTTATCAGATTTAGTGAAAAGAGAATATACAGGGGGACAGGAACTGCTGAGAGCATCTTTTACCCGTCATGCTTCAATTTTTTTAACGTTACAAAGCTTGATGGACCACAGGGTTGCTCTGAAACGATTGTTTCAGTCCACTAAATGGCTTTCTTGTCGAGTTTCAAAATGCGAGGAGGGTAAAGAGGTGGAAAAAATTGTTATGAATGCTACATTTTGGAAGAAGGTGCAAAACATAAGGAGATAAGTGGACCCTATTCTGGAAGTGCTTCAAAAGATCAACAGTGATGAGAGCCTCTCAATGGCATCTATATACAATGACATGTATAGGGCAAAACTTGCCATAAAAACCAACCATGGTGATGATGCCCGCAAGTATGGCAACTTCGGGAGTGTAATAGACAATCATTGGAATTCATCTCTCAATCACCCTTTGTATCTTGCTGCTTACTTTCTGAATCCATCGTACAAATATCGACCTGATTTTGTCCCGGTAAGCATTAAAAGTTCCGCTTATCTTTGCCTTGCCTCTTTTTTACCAAATCTATTCTTATCAATGGCTGTTTTTCTTATATGCTTTATTTAGCATGCAGAAGTTGTCCGCGGACTAATTCATGCATTGTTAGGTTTGAGCCAAACAATGCGCGAAGGGTGTCGGCATCAAAGCAGGTACAGTCTCCATCATGCGTGGGTGTGTGTATTTCAATGGTAATGAATGTCCATAGACGTCAATTTGGAATATACGATTGTTATTACAGATATCAGATTTTGGTTCTGCAAAAGCTGAAACAATCAGTTTTTCAACAATCAGTTTTTTTTCATTCTCCCGTTCACCTCTTCCCTTACTCTTTCCCACGACGTCGGCTATTGGTGGTGAGGAGTTGATGAAGTGGGAGAAAATTCATGATGCTGGTAATGGAGATGGAAGAGAATAGAAGATATTGGTGTTGGTGAGGTTGAGGCCATTGAATGAGAAAGAAATATCAAGAATTCTGTTTAGGAATAGTCTGCATGAAAGATCCATTTTCCCTACTGCATATTAATTTGGTAAGTGGATTTTCTTGATTTTTTCTTTCTGTTATTATTTAAAAAATCTTTTTAGGGTTCTATGTAAGATATTCAGGTCTACATTGTGTAGAAGGTAAATGTTGTTGTCGTTGCTCTATGGTTGGGCTAAACAATTTTTCCAAGTCTGCTGTGAGGTCTTGAAGAGCTAGGATTTTTTAAACTAATGTTATATAAGGGACTATTTATGTATAGTGCTGTACGACCTCATTCTGCATTCTTATTGATGAAATCATAATAATTTGATAGTTTCTTGGGCTTCTTAGCATTCATGGTTTGTGCACTTGATATGCAAGGTTGGTTGTCTATCCATTACCAATTTATTTATTGATGACAACTATGGTTTATAGATATACAACTCAGATTGTTGAAAGAAAGTGATTGTCCTCTAAGCAAATACTTAACATCAAGCACTCTTTTGCATACACAAATTTATTTTATGTGCTTCTGCAGTTTTGCCCAGCAGACATGCTTGAGAATTACGCCACGTTTTTCTAACTCCCGCGGTCTAACCTTCTTGTTCCGAGAGTAAAACAGATCTGAGCCTCTATTTTTCTTCCGATTTACACACACTTCAAACTTTGTAGAAAGTTTATTTTTTTCCTTTTATTCATTGTCTGTTTTTTTTTTCCTTCAAGTAACAAGGATCCATTTATGTAGAATAATTCTTAATTATTGGATTTTTGTGTGTCTTCCAAAATGAAATATATATATATATAGTCAATAATCAAGCATAACTTTGAATTTCAATGAATCTTCATGTTGAAGTGTTTTAACTGTTTCAATATATTATAGGATTGCAAAAGTTTGCATAATTAATCTGAACTGTGTGAGATCAGAATTTTAAAATAAGGGGAAAACGTTTGATGGACATGTAATCCCCAATTACTGTTTGATTTCGAGAGGGGAGGAGACCTTGGTAGCAGCCATTGTTTTTGTTGTTTTTTTATCTTTCTATATGAAATGTTTGATGATTTTTAGCAATTGAGATATGATAATTGGTAAAAACATGAACATTTGAATTGAAAAAACAGACAACTTTGAATTGTAAAACTTGTTTTTAGTGTCTAGAATTGTCAAAAATAAAAATAGTGGGGTGATGGTGGCGGAAGAGTGGAAGAAGACGATGGTCAAAAGTTGAGTCCCTATATTATTATCTCTGATATTGTTGCTGTGAAGACACTTTTGAGTTGCTATTTCAGGCTTCGAAGATGTGGTTTATGCCCGAGAGGATTTGGTGTGCCCTTCTCCTTCTGGTTTGATGCCTAAACATTTCTACAACAGGGTAAAATTCATTTCTCCAATTACACATTTCTATGTGCCTTCCCATCTGGGGTAAAATTCATTTCTGCAACAGGGTCTCACTCGATTCATGTATTCCATGCTACGTTTGCTCTCCAATTTCTTTATATAACTTCAATCCTACATGCAATCCTATTACTTATAGTTTTGAGTTTTTTAAATAACATTTGGTTGGTATTTGCAGAGTTATTGTGCAAGAGAATGCTTGATAAATCTATTAGAGAAATAGAAAGAGAAAGGAAAGGCTTGCAGGCACATGAAAAATAGACTGCCAATAGTTTGGCAACAAAAGAATGCAAGTAGTTTACAACTTTATGTAAGGTTAGTTTGATATAGTCGCACGTTTTATATACAATTGCATTTTCTATGTATTGATCAATATTAAAAGGTGCAATAGTAACATATTGATCTTGTAGAATTTAAGTGAAATTTAATATCAAGAAAGTCTTGGATTTGGCCATCTGGGGATACCCAAATAAATTGGATTATTGTGTATTTTATTCTGATTATTGTTTCCTATTTATATTATAGGGAGATAATCAAAATCGGTTAAGTGGTCAAGCTTTCAGAAGGGGAATGATGTGCATATGCAAGCAGCTCCATCTCAAAGAAAAAGTTTTACAAGAATTATACAGTTACTAAAGAGAAATTAAAGTCGAAAGTGAAGGAGTCGATGATTGTGGCAATGAAACTATTAAAAAGGTGCTTCCGAGAGAGCTCTTACCTGGACAAAGTGAAAGGCAAGTCAAGTATGACCATGTTGGTACGATCATAAGGGCCATGTAAATTTTGAATATTTATTTTTGTTTTATATCTTTTGGGTGGAAGTCAATGTGTATTTGCGGAAATGGCCCTTACCCAAAGCAAAACTAAACTGAATACTGTTGAGGAGGTAACTACATCAAACTTCTATATATTATTATCATTTTGTCGGTTTTTCTTTATTGTTCATGATTTTACAGGTCACACCTAAAAGATTGGTCGATGTGAATCGAGCCACTCTAATTTAATAGGAAGGAAAAGGCAGGTGTGTATCAATTAACATTTATGTATCCCTTATCACAACCTTATTCATACAGCCTTATTCATAGGACTTGTTTACTTTATCGGCCTATATTCAAATCATACACGTAAAAATGATTTTGTTTAATTAGATATGTATTAATTGCTCTTTGCCTTCAATTATCACTTGGATATGTATCAACACAGGGCAGAAGATAACTAACAACGTCATTGCCACCACAAGATCGATGACCATGGCAGTAAGTAAAAGCCCTGACATCATCAACAAGGATCTGGCCACCGTTACGACGATGATGGTAATGTTGATCATAATGTTGGTGGTTTATGTGGTGTGTTGCCATGGTTGTGATGGAGGCACCAGAGTCGTGTATGTGTATATACTTTGTTATATACATCTGAATGTATGTGTGGATATTGATACATACATACATACACTTTTTTGGTATGGGTTTGTATTCAAATTTAAAAGGGTTTAATTTTGAGTGAGAGTTGTAGAGTTTTGTTAGCGATTGCTCTCATGGGTATGCATGAATATGAATTCCAATATGATGTCAAGAGATTGAAAGTGGAAATGGGGGAACATCGGATTACGGGTATACATGATTATGAATTCCAATATGATGTCAAGAGATTGAAAGTGGAAATGGGGGAACATCGGATTACGGGTATACATGATTATGAATTCCAATATGATGTCAAGAGATTGAAAGTGGAAATGGGGGAACATCGGATTACGGTAAAACTGAGGTTTCAAGATCAACCCAAATCGTAATTTCAATTCCTTCAATCTTTTTTTTAACATTGTGGTTTTGTTTAGTTCTCAATTCACCAATTAGAAACTCTGATTATCTTGTTATCATTTTCGGGTTTCAAAAAATTGTTGAATTAATGATTAAAAAACTATGAACATTACATTTTACTTCTCTATACAAATCATGAATGATAAAATGATTCAAATTAGACAAATGAGAAACACTTCAGAATTTTTCACATCCGCCGCATCGTGCGGGTACATTAACTAGTATATATATATATATAGGGTTGGGTTCACGTGAGACCAATATGTTTTCGTGAGACCGTGAGACCACAAAATTAACACTAAACCTTCACAGTGATTCATTGTGAAGGTTAGAAAAACAGCGAACTTTCACAGTAAAAACACTGTGAAGGTTTACCATCACAGTACCTTCACAGTCTTTTGCTGTGAAGGTTTAGTGTTAATTTTTTGGTCTCACGGTCTCACGGAAATATCATTGTCTCACATGATCTCAAGTCTATATATATAGAGAGAGAGAGAAAGGTGGGTTCAAACGAGAACGCTAACTATTTACGAGAATACGAGAACGGCCGCACATGTACAATTTGTACTGTCTGGACACGCGCGGCCTAGACTGCGGCTTACAGGTCGCGTGGCAAGCCGCGCGATCACATGTGATTTTGTACATGGGCGGCCGTTCTCGTATTCTCGTAAATAGTTAGCGTTCTCGTTTGAACCTTTCTCTCTCTCTCTCTCTCTCTCTCTCTATATATATATATATATATATATAGAGAGAGAGAGAGAGAGAGAGAGAGGCGGGTTCAAACGAGGAGCGTACCAATTTAAGAGAACGCGAGGAGCAATTGATAGTTATGAATCACATGTGATTGGCAGTTGTGGATCACATGTGATTCACAACTGATCTGGATGAGAATCGACAGTTATGAATCACATATGATTGGCAGTTGTGGATCATTAATGATCCGCGACTTGCACGCGTCGCGAACCAAGTCGCGCTACTTTTGCGCGAAAATTCGATTATGTCCGATTTTTTAGCGTTGTAAATCATATGTGATCAGAAGCATGGGAGTGCTCCTCACGTTCTCTTAAATTGGTACGCTCCTCGTTTGAACCTTCCTCTCTATATATATATATATATATATACTAGCAGTGTGCCCGTGCAATGCACCGGATGAGCAAGGTATGAATTTTTTTTATCGTAAAGAAAAATGAAAATCCCTTCAATTAACATAGAGGTTGAGTGACTTTTCTAAAATAGATAATAGGTTCAAGTTTGAATCCTAGAGGAAATTGAAGACTGCTCGGACACCAAGCAATGGAGCAACAACTAATTAACATATCAAAGAATAAAAAACACAGTGGAACATCCATGACAGAAGTTATCGACAATAAAACCAAAAACTAATCTTGAAAAAAACATGTATAATTCAGCCATAAGCTAAAACAATCAATCAAAAACCACAAAAATGAAGATATTTGGCCACTAACAATCTAATAAATAGGAGGATGAGACACCATTCCCATCTTGTAATCACATTCACACTAATATAATTCATCCACATCCAAATCAGATTCAACCAGTTTAGATTCCAAGCATAAATCTGGAAAATGATAGCAACCATAGAGATGAAAATTCTACGCCATAATCTTTGTAATTTGATGAAACATATACCAATCCATAACATAAAACTACTCACAAGATTAAGGTAATTAAATTACAATTGGCTATTTGTAGAACTATAACATAAAATTTAGAGGGTAGAAGAAGCATATCTTTGACCTCCTTAATGATAATCGAAAGAGGGTTGCGAAACTGCGGAAGAAGTTAGAACTATAATATAATCGAAATCTCATATGTGTAAACAAGAACCCATGATCGAGATGTTGGCATATAAACTATAAGTTGGATTAGATATTCAAAACCAAGAAACTTGATGAAGTTTCATACTTTAGTTGATAATAGAGGACATTGAAACATAAATAGATAACCATATGCATTTCACAAATCAATTGTAAGTTCTAGCTCAACCTCTTACTTTTAGTTATGCTTTTTTACTTGTTAATCAATGTCAACAAAATTATGATGGTTTCAACTTTCACCTCTGATTATTGATTTAGCTTTTTTTTTGTTGCTATTTTTTATAAACTCATTAAAATACTTCAAATCAAAAGCTACCAGAAAGCAAACCAATAAAACCCATAGGCTGCACTAAAACAGAAAGCAAGAAAGAAAAAAACAGTTACAATAAGTTGCCGAACCAAGCTTCTGGGAGACGAAACAACCAATCTTCACTAAAAAGGCTTAAAATTAAACATACCTAAACCATAATCGTGAAAGCTGAACAAATGAAAGCTTGAAATTAAACATACCTAAATCATGAACCCAAATCAACAGATGCTGAGTTGTTGAGCTGCAAATCGTGAACCTGAATTAACAGATTTTCTACAAGATTCATTCATACGGCAGAACTCCACCTAAGCAACTGTCATACGGCAGAACTCCACTGACAAATGCCTGAAACAGTAGAAAGAATAAGGATTTGCAGCTAATGTAACAATCAGATTTGTTGGCATGCAAACAACAATGAAGAATGAAATTGGTTAGATTGCATATATAATATATACCCTAAAAGAACATTTTATTCAAATTACTTGCATCCATATTGACTTGTAAAAGAATTGCTTCTGCCATTCTTGAAGATCCATGTGTGTTCAACTTCAAAATACCAAAGGAGTAACAATAAGATTTCACCACAAACAAAGAGGAATTTGATGGTAGATAGCTGGACAAGAGTATATGAAGATTAGATTGCAAGTAGAATTTGATATATAAATCTTATAGAAAGATTATGTAAAATACCATTAGCTTTTCTTCCGGTAAAGGACCGTCTAATTTTTAGAAATATATATATATATATATATATATATATATGTGAAGACTAAGGGGTCGTTTATTAAACGCTTACCCGATAAGAGCTAACGGGGTCATTTACTTTATCGGATGAAAATGACAAGGATTGAGAATCTTACCCGGTAAGAGCGATGACAAGGATCGAGTCTTACCCGGTAAGCACTTAACGGATAAAAATGGTGCATACGATGTCGTTTTAATGAAGCTTGGAGCGTCATCACTTAATTCAAGACAAGCAATAAATCACGATTTTCAAGTATGATCTAGGTAAGTCATTACCTTTGCAAACAGACAATACAACACAATATAAGTATGCTGCAATTGATTCTAAGGTGGTCTAATATTATTGTTTTGTATCATCATTAGTTAATGCATTTTGCATAAGTACATATATCTAATCTCAGTTTCTTATGAAAAGGAGCTTCTGGAGCTAGATACTCTACAACATAATTTGTTTAAGTGACTGCCAATTTAGTGGCTCATGGTTACAAAACTTTTTAGAAATCATAACACCTTGAGAACTCCAACTATCATTCAGCTGAAAAGAACAGAAAAGGAACAAACACAGACTAAAAACAAACAAATATGAAACACGGAAAGCAAGGCTACAAAATTAAATAAAAAACCAACTACAAAAGGCGATTTTTACCGGATTGTCTGGATATCAACAATATACAACAGTTAGAACCAAAATCACAAACCCATTCAACAATTGAATTGTCTAATAATGAAATTCTTTGCTTGTAAAGCTTGCCATGCCCTCCCTTTTAAATGATGAGGAAAATAATGTAACTCCATTGATATGATAAAGACTTCAAATCTATTTCAAATGTAAAGAAACTTACCTGCAGGTAATATATGGGTCGACCATGAGTAACATGTTCAATGTGGCTTTATTGACTTTCAAGAATACACCATTGAGTATCTAGTTAACAAAATTCAAGTATAAGCACACATTAGAACAATAAAAGGAAACGCAAGCCAATTTTTCAATGGGATTTTAATCTCATAGGCTTGTTTGGGAACTTCTTTGTGATAGAAATTCTTGTACTTTTGCAATACACAAAACTGAAGATGTTGCCGGCATAAAAAGCTATTTAGATAGATCTAGTTTCAACATTTTTTTGTTTCTATTTTGGACTTTTTATTATAAGAAACCAATATGACAAGAAAAATATAGATATAGCTACAACATTACGCGTATTAATGCCCTATTAATAAAAAAGAAATCAACTGTGATGATCATTTGCCTTGCCTTACCCTGAAAAAAAGGGAGTTGGAAAATGCTCTCTGGATCTGTTGTTGTGGTTTGGTTTGGTTATCTTCTCCATGATCAAACGTCGGATAGAGATGCGAAGGACCCTTTGAAGAGAAGGCAACAGATAGGATAATACAAATTAGTAAGAAATCAAAACCATTAAAAATCCAAAGTCATACATGGAATACAATCAGAACATTGAGAAGATACCTTCATGGAGAACAATCTAAAACCATTGAGGAAATACCTTCATTTGAAAAATAGAAAAGGAAGGAGAGTAGAGATGACATGTTTTGATCATTGATGATGTGATCAACTTAATTACACGACTTATAAAAGAAAAATATGGTGCATACTTTGATATCTGAAATATATGTGTAAATTATGTCAATCCCTTTAACCTCATCAATCCCAACACCGAATTCAGGGTTGCTTCTGCCAAACCAAACCCAATATTAGCTTCAATCAGAGCAAAAAAACACAAATGTTTTTCAGATATGTTATTTGGTCAAATTTATATACTTTGCTTCCAGAAAAAGGGAAATTTTTTGTTCCCATTAAGAAGTAATTGCAAAATCAAACAAATAAATAAAACATTGACCATTTCGGCTCCGACTTTTCTCTGGGAAATAAATCCAGACCAAGACCACATAAGGACAGGTTCGAGCCGATAGAGGTTGGGGCTGGTCTGGACTCTGGAGATCAACTGGTTAACGGGTTTGACCACTTATAATAACAATCAAGGTTATCAGTTGTAAGAAATGACCATGAAAAGCACTGTTGGTTGATCATCTGAAACATGCTCTTAATTTCCCCAAAATCTATACACAGGCAAAAATGATCTTCATTTGCTTTTTTGACCAAATTCTCAAGGATTCTTATAGGAAGATTAATGTATTAACATATATGACCTATACGTATACATATATATAGACAAATGTCGTATTCTGTGCGATTAATCTTTAATCTACATTTGGGGATTCTCAGTTCTGTGGGATATTTGGCCACGATTGACCACAAACTCCCACGCCTTTTGATTTTGATTATGGTCGGAATCACAAAACTGAACCGATCAAGAATTAGCTAGAGCCAAGAACATATGCTTGCGGCGGACGCAAACAATGAAATTCAAATCAAAACACTGAATTCAAAAACAAGAGTTCTCATCCGTTTTAAAACCAAATGCAGAAAAACCTAAATTAAAAAACAAATAACTCAACTGGGGTAAGAAACATTACTTTCTAACCTGAAGAATATTGTGCAAGAAGACGATCAACATTCGAAAGAAGACTTAGTTTAACACCAAGTACGACAAAACAAAAACTTAAACATAATGGGAGAGAAAATTTTAGAGGAAACTTACTTGAAAGTCTTCAACCGAGAGAAACTCAGAGATCAATGAAAGGATTGATGTTGAGATGCAAAAGTTTAGGGGGTGAAGCATATACCAGCATGTAATTTGAATTCAAAAGTCCTCTGGAAGCAGGAAGAAATACTGCAGCTACAATGGCTCAGAGTGAAACAAGAAAGTATGGTCTTTGACGTGAAAAGGTAAAACAAGTATGGTTGTACTGTGGTTTGGTATGGTTTTTGCGTGTGAAGCTTCACAAATAGTTCCTGGCACACGTGAAATAAGGAAGAAAAGTATGTGAGGAAGTAAGGTAAGTCCACCATCCATTTTTGTTGGTACGGGTTTAAACCCCTTTTGCTTAAAAGAGTTGTAACTTGTGCATAAGAGATGGTAATTAAGAGATTTCTAGATTTTATGCATAAAATCATTGTACATCATGCATGAGTGGTTGTATTTAAGACTTTATGTCTATATGGTTATATATGTAGTATAGATAGGGGACCATTCAAGGGAGAACTAATTTGTTTGTGGTAACTGTGAGATCCAATATGAGCCACATATTAAGCAATAAATTAGGAAATTATTATTTTTGGTAATTTTGTTTGAAAATTAAATTAAAGGGTATTTTAGGCTTTTTAAAAATCTATTCTCTCTCCTCTCTCCTCTCTTGCAGGCCTTATGCCTCCGATGATACCCAGACCACAATGATACCCTTTTTAGTGACGATGCTCCAAACATATTGTGGTACCCCAGATATATACAAGATGCACACTGTGATACCCCATTATACACGGTATTAAAATATATAATAAACAAGCAATAAACAGACTGTGATACACGTTATATCATATAATGCAAAATATTGTATCATTGTGAGATTGGAAGCAAAGAATATAAACAAACAAGAAACATTGTAATACATTATGATGCCCTTGGTAAAACCATTGATCTGCATACCCGAATATGTTATGATATAAAACTATGAAGATGGAGACAATTGATCTGCATACCCGAATATACAAAGGATTATTTAAGCTGGTTTGTTTTGACGAAATCGAGGGGTTGAACTTCATAAATATTCTTAGTTCTGTCTCACACTATGAACTAAACCTCATTCCTAAATTAATATGCAGTTCTTGACTTTTTGTTTACCCATCTTGGCCGTAAGTGTGATACCATGCTTCATAGCTTTAGGCGTCTACATGTGATTCCATATTTCATTTACCAGAATATGAAATTAAATGGGGGGAATCTATGGAAGTTGATTCCTAGACCATGTTCGTGAATCCGGCACACAATCACACATTAAAAAAATGACGGTGGAAGTGGTTTACCGGAGAAAGCAATATGGGGCATGAGACGTATAGAGATGGTGATGATGGAAATATTTAAAAACTAATGCCATAATTTTAGGGATGGAACCATGATTTTAGGAATGATTTGTTAAGTAAGTTAAATTACCATGATAACCTTTCATATTTAATTATTAAATAAAATCAATAAATTTAAATGAGTGGTTCACATTGGATCTCAAAATTATCACAAATTATCTAATTCTCATTTGATTAGGCCCATATATATATATATATATATATATATATAGAGAGAGAGAGAGAGAGAGAGAGAGAGAGAGAGAGAGGCGGAGCCACACGTGGCCCTGGTGCCTCCTGAGTGAATTTTTTTGATATATCTATTATATATATATATATAGAAAGGTGTCTCCTAAACTATTATTTCTTTATCTATTGAAAACTTAAACCATTATTTTTATGTATTGAATAATGGTCCTCCTAAAAACCTTTTATCCATAATTCCTGTCGTATTATTTATTCGCCGTAAAGTAAAAAATTAGATTTGTGAAAAATGCAACCATATCGTTTTAGAAGGTGCAACCGTATCTCGTAATCAACCAAAAAACCAAAAAGAAAAAAAACTCTTGAAATCAACCAAAAAACCGAAAAATCTCGCGATATCAATAAAAAGAACTTAAAAATCCTTTGAAATCAAGAAAAAATTTATAAAAAACCTCGAAACGGTAGAATTAGACTGAAACTAACATGGGACGATATGAAAAAAATTTAGGTTTGTCAAAGAGAATTCTTTACAGAAGAAAAATAGAGTTCAAGTTCAATTGGTGCTCCCCCTCGCATTAGTTTCTGGCTCCGCCCCTATATATATATATATATATATATATATATATTTTTAAAGGTTTTGGTAAGTCGACAATGTTGTCATCCTCCGATAACTATAAAGCTCTAGACTTTGGATCTCCACCACTTGAAGAAGAGCATCACGTAATTAGACGTTGATTCCATGTCTAGAATCTTTAAGTCTTTGAAAGTAACTTTAGTCTTTAGCCCCCCTTTGCATAAAGTGATCAGCAAAACATAAGGTCAGAACATCTCACCATCAACTGCTTTCTGGAACCAACCTAAGTTCGGTATTTTATTTTGAGGATAGCATAACTGGTAAAACAAAAAATAACCCATTCAAGTCCCAAAAAACCCGTCAGAGTGTTCAATTATCTCAGCACAAATAAACCGGTTGGAACACACACGATTTCCAAAATGTTGGTAATTTGATGATAGTTATATATATATATATATATTCGATTTCCAAAATGTTGGTAAATTTGATGATATTTATATATATATTTAGTTTCTTGTGCTACTCGCCTACTCCAAGAGATAGGGGGCACTTTGCTAATTCCGAATAGTTGAGGGGAGAAAATTGAAGTTTGTACCACATGAGATCTATATATACCAGCCGGGGAAACTAGCTTCCACTTGAATTAAAGCATCTATCCTTAATTTAGGAAGGCTGCGGAGACTTTGGTATGTGGTTTGTAGCTAAAGAACAAAGAACATCACAATGAAGCAAAATTCAAATAGAATAGATGGATTCTAGCCTCGATTGATATGGTTAATTTTTGGTCGGATCTATAAAATTTATATGGAGATTGTTTTGATTTAGACGGGACTCTTTTTTTTGAAGTTAAAAACGATGAAATTCGAAGTAGAAATGCAAAAGAGACGTGTAAAGCTTCGACTTGATCTATATATTTGTGAAATAAATAGGCCTGGGAATTCTAGTTTGTAAAATTAAACGAGTGGACTTCTTAATCATTCGGATTCAAATAGGGATGACCACAATTGCAACCCTGGATAGGAATAAATTACATCACTCAAAATTTGAAATTGAGCATAAGATTAAGTGATTAGATTCGATAAAGTGGGCCTAAGAGTGGAGTACAGAGCCTTGATGTTCATCAAAGCCATGACCAAGCCTGTAGGGGTAGGGATGGTCGTGCTTAAACGCACACAACTTTTGCTATATATGGGTCTCCGTATCAAACACACCATATGCCTGGACATGTTTTCTTGAGACTTTTGTATGTTTTATTTTGTCAACTTTCTCGTTTTCGTTTGGGGTTTTTATATATGTTTGGCCCATCACCTTTCCGTTGTGTTACTTTAGAACTTCTACTTATATGTTGTATAAAACAAACGTTTATTCTCCATCCAAATTTCAGAGTTGTCTTGAATTCGAATTCGAAGCCTAAAATTTAATTGTTGTTCTTGAATAAACAAGTTTTAGAAAAGATTAATCTTAGGTATAGTATTCGCAGAATCAACAGGGAGTGTCGCGCTTAGACGCCCATAGTTCTCGCTATGGTTCTCCATTTCATGTCCACGATAAACTGAAATGTAGCTAAGAACGGCCTACGGGGTTTTCGAGCCCAAAAAACTTTGTTTAGGCATGTTTTGGGATTATGCTTTTTTTGTTGCCATTTTTCGTTTGGGCTTTTATGTTTTACCCATCACCCTTTCAGGCCCATTACTTTTGAAATCCCTTAGGGTGCGTTTGGTACCCACCCTTAATGTATTTAGATGGTGGGTTGATGAATAAAGCAAGTTTTCTTTCTTTCAAAATTCCCGAGTATTTTCGAATTTGGATTTGAGCGTAAAACTTGGTATTCTTGAAATTAACAAGTTTTTAATAGATTTTTCTTGGGCATTTGTAGAATTAGCCGGACTAACCTTTACCCATCACTTTTTACTTTGCATGGGGTAGTGTTAATTAAGTGATCAATTGACCCTTTCTAGATCAATTACTCTTTTAACTCTGAAAACTAGATAAAATATAAAAGAGCCAAACTATCTAGTATCTACATAAAAAGAATCAAATAGTTTGAAAAAAAATATATAACAAGCATGATAAGCAAGGTGTGAGAGTTCTCATTAATAATGTGTGTATTAAAAAAATACGAACACAACACAAGGTGGCAGAATTGTCAATTGTGGGTGTTTTAATGCTCTTTTGGGGTACATTTTAGAACATATTTTGAATAAACTTGATGTTAGTAAATCATTTTGATCAAGATTTTGTTGATTCAAATGTAATTGGGTGCAAGATTTTACAAAAAATACACATGGTTTTCATTTGTATTATATTTAAATCTTAATTTTTTTATAGACAACACAATGATAGAATTAGAGTAAATCACATATTTGGTCCCTATGGTTTGACCATTTTTACGATGAAGGTCCCTTAACCCTAAAATTCATGGGTGAGGTCCCTTAGGTTCTATTTTTCTCACGATGGGGGTCCTTGTGGCTAACTCCTGTCTATTTTTCTCCGTTAAGCTCAACCCGTGCCCCTCACGTGAGGGGCATTTTTGTCTTTTCATTTTTCCCTCCCATTTAAGATAAGTGCTGGTCCCCCGACCACCACCCCAACATCATCTTCTTCGCCTCTCTCCTTTCTCCCTTCTCCTTTTCTCCCCGATGGTTTACGGTGTTTGTGGATCACCTACAACCATTCGCATATCATGGACATCAACAAATCCAGGTCGTAGGTTTTATTGTTGTGCTGAAAGGGTAAGATTATTTGGGAAAACCTCTACTTTAATTTGTCTATTGACCTAATTCTATGGATGCATATATGTAACAGGGACCAAATTGTGGATTCATTGATTGGGTTGATCCACCATTGTATACACGACGTGTGGATGTTATTCCAGGATTACTGAGGTCAAAGAATGAAGTTGAAACATTGAACAAAGAACTTGAAGCATTGAACAAAGAACTTGAAGCATCTAACAAAGAACTTGAATCCTCCATGAAAGGCAACAAGAAACAAGTTCTTATATTGAAGGCTTGGTTGTGTCTCAGTTTGATGTACCTTCTATTCATCTATTAGATTACTTGCTTGTGTATGTCAGTTGTTGAAATCAAATGTAATGATCTGTTTATGGCAATGAAATTTACCTTTCTATGGCAAAGAAATTTACCTTTCTATAGCAATCAAATTTTGCATTACCAAACTATCAACACATGGATCTAGATTCGAAACCATATATAAAATGAATGCAAAGCTAGTACTCAAAACCAAAAAGACAACTTGTTCATAAGATTCAGTACCTTAATACCATAACCATATGCAACTATTACAACTTGTTTATTTAGCCAACCAAAAAACATAACCTCACAACCCAACAAGTTAATAGTTTGCAAAAAGACAACCATTACATCCATGAGTAAAGAAAACCATTACATCCAACAAAAAAAGACAACCATTTAAATCATTGTCCCTTGCACGATCTTGAATTGTGACCTTTCTTCTTGCATTTGGCATAGGTAACTGTCTTACCAATCCTCTTTAACTTCTCTCGTGTTCCCTTCACATCTGATTCAGACACCTCGCCCACATTTCTCTTCTTTTTTTTCTTGGGGCCTCCTCACTTGGGTGTGGTGTTTTGGTGCAGATATTGTAGTTGGACAACCAGATTGAGGCCACAAGTTTCTTCCATTGATAGGAAATATCTTGAAAGAATACATGGCCTTCCATGTAACTAGATAGTACAGAGGGTGCACCCAGTCCTCTACTAGGCCACCATCTAACCCATTTCTTGCCATGTTCCAAGTGGATGCAACAACATGTTTACAAGGGATGCCAGTCAATTCCCACCTTCTACATGAACAATTTCTAAATCTGGCATCTACCACACATTGGTCTGCCCATGGACCACTAACCTGGTATTGATCCCCACCATTCCACAGGACCTGGTACTTTGTTGCTTTTGTTTTTATGTCATTCAAAATCTTAGTAGCAATTGGTGTTAGAGGACCATCACTTTTGGATCAACTTTTGAACATTCACAATTCTTTTCATTAGATACTGCCTTATGTACTCCGATGCAGTATTAATTGGCTTATCTCTCCCATCTACCAACTGTTTATTGAACACCTCACACATATTGTTCAATAACACATCACTATGGCATCTTCCTGCAACATTATAAGCATATTTTTCAACTATCAACAATATTGTAAGCATATAAGAATGTCGCAAATAAGGTAGGTAAATGAGAATACCTGTGAAGTGTGATCTTGACCAATGTTTTGGATGGATTTTGTTCAACTAGGCATGTGCATCACCATTAAAAGCTTTCAACTCTTCCATGGCATTTTTAAACTCTTGAACTGTACAAGATGTGGCACATTTCCACATATGGTCTTTGTAAACCTTGCCCTTCCATGTTTGTTTCATGTTTTCATGTAGGTGTCTCAAACAATACCTGTGCTCAGCACTAGGGAAGACCTTTGATAATGCTGTAATGATGCCCTATGCACATAAGGTAAATAAAGTCAGTTCAAGTTTAAGGCATACCTTCTGTCTGTCACTTATAAAAGTGAAATTGGAATTAGCAGCCAATTGTAGATCATCACCAAGAAATTCTAAGAACCATGTCCAAGATGACGTTGATTCAGCCTCAACAATAGCATATGTTAGTGGGTATGTACCATTATTTGAATCAATGCCAACAACAGTTAAGATCTGACCTGGAAAAGGTCCTTTCATGAAAGCCCCATCAAGACCAAGCACCTCCCTTAAGCCTGTAGTAGAACCATTTTTCAAAGCACCTAAACACACATAAATTATTTTGAACTGTTGTGTACCACTGTTGATGTTGTGTTTAGTCTCCACATCCAACTAGACCGTGGTATATGGATTTGTTTTCTGTAGCTCACATATATAATCCCTTAAAACAGTATAATGTTATGTGTAGTCCCCCATAAGTTTGTTCATTGCAATTTGTTTTGCCCTAAAATATTTCATGTGTGAAATGTTATTTTGATACTTCTACTCTAGGGCTACTTGCAGACTCTTTATTAGGATTTCTGGGTTTGCCATTAAAGTTTCTTCAATCTGCTGGGATAGGAAAGTAGCAGTACAAGCTCTTACTTCTCTAGTCTGGAGACACTTATGGGTGTCTACATAGGTTTTCACCATCCATGAGTTCTCATGTTTGCCTTTAGAAATGTGCAACACCCATGGACATTTTGCATCTAACTTGGGCCCTTTAATGTTACTTGGCCCACCATCCTTTTTTTGATGCTCTGTTTGGCCCATCAACCTTTTTTTGCTGTTACTTGGCACATCAACCTTTTTTTTTCTTTTGTTTGGCCCAAAGGTACGTTTCTTAACCTTGCTTGGCCCACCAAGCTCTGGTATAGATCCCCAACAAACAGCCCTTAATCTGGTAAGATCATTTTTCACTACTACTATTTGTCTTCTACTCTCAGTTGCATGGGTGTCAATCATTTTCTTTATTCCTTCCTTGGTACCAAATACCTGCCCAACATAGAAGTGGATACCACTGTCACTAGTTGCCTTGGATCCTCTATCAGCTCTTAGTTTTTTTCAAATAACTAACCCTTTTCTCCATACCAGATTCATCACCATTACTTTCATAATCCTCCATATCCATTTCCAACACATTATGTTGCATACATGCAACATTCTCATCAAAATCCCCCATTGTAACTTCAACATCATCCTTATAATTGTCATTTTCAAGATTAGAGTCACTGTGTTCATTCTACTCACCTTGATCATCATCCTTACCATTATCATCTTCAAGATTAGAGTCAAATAAGTCATCAAAAGCATCACCTTGATCATTATCTGTTTTATTAGGAACCCCATCCCTCTGTTCATGAACTGCACAATTAGTTTGAGTAAGACCCTCGTTCCCCTGCTCATTTACTGCACCACCCCTTGTTCATTAACTACACCTCCACTTCCTTCATTAACTACAGAAGCACCAATTTGATTAAAATGCTCATTAACTGCACTATCTCCATGTTCATGAACACCACAAACACCCTCTGCATTTACTTCATTGTTTGCCTCTTTTGGTACAATCCAATCAAGCATTAATCTTTTCTTACAAGTTGAAGATTGTCCTTGTACTGATTTTTTCTTACACCTATTTAACTCTGGACTCCCTTCTTCTGATGGAACTTCCTCAATTACCACTTTACCCATCCCAGGTGATGATAAAAAAACTTTCCACTATTGTCCAAAAAAAACTCAGTGTAAACCTCAATTAGTTTGCATTTAGGAGCATACTTTAACAAGGACAAGACATCCATATCATTGCCTAATGCTCGGAGGCCAAAATCTAGGTCTGAACCAGGAACTTTGAAGTGGTAAAATATAGGTACATCATCATCTTTGTACCCGATTTCTTGCATCATAGCACTCAGTTCATATACTGAAACCTCATCAGTGTCTACTAAATCAACCAACTGACATTTACCCAATAAATACTTCCTACCAGGACGTGGTGAGAAAACACCTCCATGAAAAATCTTGAGTGAAATCAGGGTGGGGTACATGTCTGTTAAAAAAAACTTCTAACTCAGTGATTAAACATAAATGACATGTATAGAAGAGAAAACAATAAAGATGAAGTTCATGTATGCTTTGTTCAATGATTTTGAACAGAGATAAAAAACCCTATTTTTTAAAATTAAAAAACCATGTTTTTTCAAGTTCAATGCTTTTGGTTTCTTAAAACTTAGCTAAAACGTACCATAAATCTCCAAGATTGCGACTTCCTCGTATTTTTGTCGCAACACCCAAGATGTTCGCACCATTCTGCTCTGTTGAGACTTCCTCAGACGATTGAACCAGGGTCTCACGAGGTTGAAGATGATGATGTTTCAGGGTTCTAGTGGGGTATGGGGGACGATCGCTTATCTTAAAGGGGAGGGAAAAATGAAAAGACAAAAATGTCCCTCACGTGAGGGGCACGGATTGAGCTTAACGGAGAAAAGTAGACGGGAGTTAGCCACAGGGACCCCCATCGTGAGAAAATAGAACCCAAGGGACCCCACCCATGAATTTTAGGGTTTAGGGACCTCCATCGTAAAAAGGGTCAAACCACAAGGACCAAATATGTAATTTACTCTATAATATAATTAAAACTAATTTTGGAAATATTTAAAAAGTAAAAGGATCCATCCAATTAATGAGTGAAAGTGAAAGCAAACAGAAAAGCACTTTACAACATTCTTGTTTAAACAAGTAAAGAAAACCACATAAAGCATTCTTGAATACTCATGATTTTATGCCACCTCTGACTTCAACATAAGGTTTGATAGCTGCGCTAGCCCCCTTTCAAATTCTTCAAGACTTGGCTTCATCTTTCATTGTAATTATTGATGCGTCAACCCCACAACGTACTACTTACTATACACATGTTTACCATCACAAGGGAACCAGTGCTATAAAAGAGTGCACACATACATACACAGGTATACCAAAGGTTGATAACCAATTTTCACGTTACAAAACAAATTATTTTTACCCACAAAATTCATTCAGGAAAATTTCCGTCGGTAATTAATTACCTAGGGATCACCCAGGAAATATCAATTGTTCGATAGAATCTGATGTTATTTGAGAAAATACCCATGGATCATCCAGAGACCCTCGGTAATCTGCACTGATTTGCATTGCCCACAAAAAATTTACCGACCAACTTTTGTGACGAATCACCATTTAGCGACAGATTTCCCAAAGAAAAGTTCATAGGTAAAAGTTTTTCGTATAGTAGTATCATGTTTCTTACGTTAACCTTAACATCTCATCAAAGCTCAACCCTATATATATATATATTGGCATGAGAGGTTTCAAATAAGAAGGCTAAATATGGTGAGAATGTGCGAAAAAAAGGTTCATATGTAAATAAATCAAAAAGATCGTTTAAAGATGTATATCTGAATACACTTTACAAATTATTCATATATAAAATATATATGTATTATCAAATAGATATTTTCAAAAAAAAATGCATACCTTCTCATCATATTTAGCTTCATCATTAATTAGGACTTTCCTATATATGCCTCTCTAACAATTGATATAGGTTATGTCACTAGATTTTGAAAAGGCGATTTTTCACTTTACATTGTTTTACTTTTACCACAAAGGATCGATCGATGATGAAGGGATTTTCACTTCAACATGTCATCCATAGCTAAAAAGTTACCATAATTGTGAGTTATATATATATATATATATATATATATCACAGTATCAGACACGTAGAACACTAGAAAAGGTAGAGCTAGGTTTAGCATGTGATTTGGTCATGTTACTAGGGGTGTATCAAGGAGAGGGTGGCAAAAAGATATGGTGGTGTTAATTCGTGTAGATTCTTAATATTGTATTCTTAAAAAGGAAACAGAATAGCTAGTCATAATATATATACTATACCTTTATGATATATAGTAATAGTATTAATTAGTATCACATTAAAATTACAATTTTGGGGTCCAACTTCAAAGTTCTTGTTGATTAGCTTTTGTATAAATACCAAGTACTCCTAAACCAATACCAATATAGACCCATATCTCTCTCTCTCTCTCTCTCTCTGAACATTTTCTTTCTTCAAAGTGAAGCAATTAGCAAAGCATGGGGGCACTTGATTATCTCTCCAACTTTTGCACAGTCACAAGCACCAGCACCAGAAGCAGAAGAAAAGCAATGCAGGCACCTCTCTCTCTCTCTCTCTCTCTCCCTTAATTAGGTGACGTTTGTTTTTTAAGAGGTCTGAAGTCTTATTTCACGTCTGATTAATAAGAGGTGGTGCTTTAAGAGGTTATAAAACATTAGGTTACCTCTTCTAATTCTAGACGTATTTCAGACTTAAGAGCTGAGCCTCTGAAGTCTGAGAAAAAGAAAACGGTCTGAACGATTTCAAAAACAGCACCTTAGATTTCAATCTGACAAGTTAAGCCCAACTGTGGTTTCTTTCCCTGCAGACAGTTGAAATCAAAGTTAAAATGGACTGTGATGGATGTGAAAGAAGAGTCAGGAATTCTGTTAAATCCATGAAAGGTATATATATATATATATATATATATATCCATCCTCTCTCTCTTGATCTCTTTCTCTCTCTAGATGATATGCATGGTGTTCTAACAGTAGTTTCTGGTTGTGGTATGTTTATAATAAGGTGTAAAGAGTGTGGAGGTTATCAGAAAGCAAAGCCGAGTAATAGTTAGCGGATATGTGGATCCGAACAAGGTGTTAAAGAAGATAAAGAGTACAGGCAAAAGAGCCGAATTCTGGCCGTACATACCCTACAATTTGGTCAGTTATCCTTACGTGTCTCAAGCCTACGACAAACGGGCTCCTGCTGGTTATGTCAAAAACGTTGTCCAGGCCGTTTCAGCCCCAAATGGTACCGATGAGCGGATTACATATCTCTTTAGTGACGATAACCCTAATGCTTGTTCAATCATGTGATAAAACAGTATTTAGTAATCAAGTTTGATGTTTAAATTTTTTACTTGTTTGTTTGCTTTTGGTATTATATATGTTAGTAGCACGATGTGACGATGAATTGTACGTTTAGATACAGTTTGTCGTGCCTCGTAAGTGAGATATAGTTTTTGCGCGTATATCTGAGAGAGAGGGTTATGTAATTCAAATTTACCAATAATATGATATTTATATATGTCGATTAGAATAGAATTTCAAGACTTTATATCGTCAAAATAAGTTAATTTTATTATTGGATTTGTATTTTTCTTTAAGAAACCCTACTATTTTTAGTTGTGTTAAAGATCTTCACCTATAATATAACAAAGATTGATTCCAATTCAAAAAATCAACATATGCACAACACAAATTTGAAATCCATCCATATATACCAAAAAAAGATAATAAACATAATATTACAAGACTTCGATTATAAAAACTTTTGAATATATAAAACAACTAAGATCATTATAAAATACTAGAAGTCTATTCGCGCAATGCAGCGCGATATATCTTGATTTTAATGTGTGGTTTTAATTTGAGGAGTTTTGATTTGATGATTTAAAAGTGGTTAGAGATAAAGATTAATTAATAAGAGTCCACGGTTTAAGCATTTGAAGGTTGTTAGAGATAAGTATTAATCAAGTAGTTAACATTAAAAGCTATACATAAAGCTTCATTAATTGTTTTTAAGAGATTTTAACATTAAATAGCGGTACATGAAACTATATGAGTTGTTTTTAAGAGTTTTTCATAAATGTTTTATGATATAGTATAAATTAAAGACTCGGATTAATTAATATATTTAAATAAAAAGAGTACGAAATTCGCAGATAACGCAAGCCCAGATTCCTAAAATAAAGTAAAGGGCAACAGGGAACTTTAATTTCTATCCTATACTTGTTGATCATGTATGCAAAGAAAGCCTAAAACATCTACATTACAATATTCTTTTTTTCTATCAAAATACTTGAATGCTTCTATCTCCTTATTCTTTGTGACATATCACCACCATGTACATCCAACCTAATCCAATATAAATACTTTATGTAAAAAAAAATCAAAATTTGACTTTTTAGAATCTAATGAGTTATCTTTTGATCTCAAGAACATAGGGCTACTTTATTTGTTTGCTATATCTTCGCTAGGTGTTTATGGAATTATTATAGCAGGTCGGTCTAGTAATTATTAAGCTTCTTTTTATGTTAAAATATTACAATCATGTTTAAGTTTATAGCAGATATTTATAACTTAGCCACAATAGATAAGAAGATGATCGAACATCCTTATGGAATAACGGAATAATAGAAATTTGAATCTTTTAAAGTCAAGGCAATAATTTTGTACATAATGTGTGCTTGTTATATATATATATATATATATTCGTCCATACCCATTCTTTTTATTTCCTGTAAACATCAAATTTTTGGTCTTATTACTATTCTTGTCAAGAAACTTAATTTTATGATTCCTCCAAACATTCTGCTTTACTTTCTTTCACCATCACACTAGGGTTTGTCCATTTTATCATCATATGTACCGATCGATATTAGTATCACGATATTTGATGATAATGGTATAATGCAATGACATAAATATGTGTTCATCGATGAAAGTAATTAAAAAGCATCACGTATTGCTTACTGAATATTCTTTTGAACAAATCTTTGAGGGCACAAATCTACGCTAACGTGACACCAAAACTCGGAATGATTCTGCAAAACAGAAGGGAGGGTTGGTAAAAAGTCAAATCCGCATATAAGCGTTCAAAAAGCGAAACAAGATTTTGTAAAGCTTAATTTTTGTTAGGAAGAACAAGATTCTTGGTTGCTACTTTAACCCCACGTTGGTCGAACTCTAAAGCAAGATTATTGTTCCATTGTCTCCTTGCCTTTACCCTTGAAACTTAAATATATAGTTTGAGGTAATCATATAAAGTTGATACCAAGATTGAGTACTTAGGTTAACTCATGAGCCCTACAAAAACAGATAAATGATATAAGAGAAACTCCCAATTAACTCTAAATCTATACACTGTTAATTGAAATACTTTTACCTATGAAATTTTTTCTGGAAAACTAAAAGAGGTGATTCGTCATAAAACCGTCACAAAAGTTGGAAGGGTAAATTTTTGGTAGGAAACTTAAATCAGTGGCAGATTACCCAGGACCTGATTTATTTATTGTCTTGAAAAATATCGAATTATACCGGAACCATTGGTATTTAGTGGGTGATCCGTCAATAATCACGCACCGACGGAAATTGCCTGCATGATTTTTGTAGATAAAAGTTATTTGTTTTATAGTGATGATTAAGATATTTCAAAGCCATGTTCAATAACTATATATGTTAGCTTAATTATTTTTATAACTTTAATGGAGTTGTTTTCGCGTCACTTTTTTTTCAAATGTGTCCCGTATATTTTATTTAACACCCCTTTTAGATTTTTCTCGTAAATCAATTTAGTTTATCGACTAGTTTTTAACAAACATAAGTAATTTATCAACTAACCAATTAACCAATTCTCATCAATTTAACTTGAAATATATAGTAATTTAGGCTTCTAAGGTAATTGCTCAATTATATTATATAAAACTAATTTTTTTATTCAATTTAATAACTATATGATAACTTTAACTAAACACCCCTTAATTAGTTAATTAATTGTATCGATGAAAGTTAAAACCATATTAATAGAAAAATCTTTCCATGGTAAAAAAAAGATATTTTAGACAAATATCACTCACTAAAATCTAACATGAGTCGATCAATAATAAAAAAGAATATAAAGAAAAAATAAAAGTATATATTTTTTGTAGTTCAGTTGGTTATGGGTGGGGGGCATCTTTGTACAAAAAGCAGAAGGTCTCGGGTTCGAACCCAAGACACCTCCATAGCTACAACCGTTGAGTGAGTCAGGTATGCCCCCCACATTATGGATAGGCAGCCGATTATGGGCCGGTTGGGATTGCCGGTATCAACCTTTTACAAAAATAAAAGTATATATTAACATATTAAATCATTCTGAATGGGATCATTAAACAAACAATCATGCTTTCCGCCAACATTATCATTTTGGCCCCAAGAAATATAAAGAATTAAGGCTTACTTTTGAAATTTATCCGTGAAATTTGGCTTTTAATTAAATATAATGTGCAATGATCAAATAAAAACACGGATTTTGGGTCTTAATTTCTTCAAGAATGGTTAATATTATGTCTCTGTAAACAGTATACTTTTTTATTATTTTATTTTATTTTGAATTTTAGATAAAGTTTCTTTTTGACATTAGTGAGGATATATTTAATTTCTCAGTAAATATCAAAATGTAGGACATGTATGTATTGTAGATTAACTAGAAGTCTACTCGCGCAATGCAGCGCGATATATCTCGATTTTAATGTTCTAATTTTTTTAATGTGTGGTTTTGAGAAAACGGTCATATTTTTTTTGTAAATTTGTTTGAAGAATGACGTTTTTAAAAAGTTCAAGATTTGAGGATTTGAAAGTAGTTAGGCCATGCGTAGCGGTGATCGGGTAGGTGATCGGGCTCCAGCGGGTTTCATCGGGCACGGGTAAGGGGGGTGATCGGGTAAGGGACGGGCTCGGGTACCGGGTTCACCAACCCGATCAACCCGCTGTGATTTATTTTTTTTTATATTTTTTAAACAATACCGTTGTAAAACGGCTATTTTACAAATTTATTTTTTTTAATTTTTTTTTCAAATTATACACACTATATATATTAACCTATACCATCTTTTTTTTTCCACACCAAACAACTCTATACTTTCTTCCATTCTCTATACTTTCTTCCATTTATTTCTTCAATTTTAGACAATATGGATTCGCCACAACCCGCTTCATCGACCGCATCATCATCATCCATAGACACCGACGAGTACTTGCATCATCAAAGGGAAATTTTTGTAGGGTTGGTTCGAGAAGCTGCAAAATTAATTTATGGTAGCACCGCCTCATCGTCAAGAAGAGAACCGAGGGTCGGGAACATAGAAAGAGGTCGGGTAGCTGCAAACGAGCGGCTTTTGCGGGACTACTTTGGCAACAACCCGGTTTATACACCGGATATGTTTAGACGGATTTCCCGGCATGCTCGGCAGCATAGACTGTACTCATTGGGCGTGGGCAAATTGTCCGGTAGCATGGCGAGGTCAATTCATGAGAGGTGATCATGAGCACCCGACAATCATGCTAGAAGCAGTGGCCTCCCATGATCTATGGATCTGGCACGCATACTTTGGTGTTGCCGGTTCCAACAACGACATCAATGTTCTCAATCAGTCGCCCATCTTCAACGATCTATATGATGGAAAAGCACCTGAGTGCCCTTTTGAGGTGAATGAAGTCACCTACAACCACGGATATTATCTAGCGGATGAGATATATCCGGAATGGGCTACTTTCGTAAAATCATTTACGTGCCCACATGACCCTAAACGACAAAAGTTCAAGTCCGCGCAAGAATCGGCACGTAAAGATGTTGAACGAGCTTTTGGCGTGCTTAAACAACGTTGGCATATACTTCATAACCCGGCACGTGGATGGCATCCGACAAGATTGGGAAACATTATGTATGCTTGTGTCATATTACACAATATGATACTCGAAGACGAAGACCAAGCCATTTGTGGTGGCGATGAAAACGACCTTTTCACGGATGATATCGAAACACAAATCAGTGAGGAACAACGCGCGGCAAATGTTCGAGAAGTCAAAAACCGGGACACTCATAATAACCTTCGGTCGGATTTGGTCGAACATATTTGGCGTATCCAAGTTTCCAACAATGACGACGAGTAGATTTTTAATATTTTGTAATTTTTAAATTTATTTTGTAATTTTTAATTTTTTAATGAATGATATGAATTTTTATTTTTATTATTTATCTTATTTTTATTTATTAAAAAATATATAAATATTTTTATTTTGTTAAATAATTAAATGTATAAATAAAAGAATTAAAAAAGATGAGGTGGCAAGAGGGCTTCTACGGAGCGCTACGGGTCTTTATTGAATGTCAAATAAAATATGTTTTTCAATTACAAAATTAATGAAAATATATTTAGTTTTTCAAGAAAATTAAATAGATGTGTCAAAATACGTAAAATAATCAAAATTAGAACAGTAAAAATTAAAAAATAACTAATAACCAATAATAAATAATAAATTTAAGAGTAAACATCACTTTTGGTCCTTAATGTTTGTCATTTTTAATGAATGTCATCCTTAAACTTCGAAAACTTGGATTCAATCGTGTTTGTCGATCCCAAACAGATTTTATCCCTACCACTAGTGAACATTAACATTTTCCGTTAAATTCAGTGTTAAGATATATTAGTCATATTTGCATATTTTTTTAGTTTTTTTTATTAAAATTAGAAAGCGTATTATATGTTATAAAATATATAAAAGAAAAAATACTAAAAAACCTTAAACCTTTTTTTTTCTTCCCCTTTGCTGCCCGCCCTACTTTCTTCTTTTCTTCTTCCTGAACCAAACGAAAAACAACGTTACTTAACACACCTTTTTTTTCCGATCACCTACACGGCTACACCCACCCATGTGCTTCTTTTTGTATAATTAGGTGTAAGATACTATGTGCAAACTACGGGGTGTTTGGGATTGCTTATTTTTTTGACTTATTTTCTTATTGTTTTTCCTCACCGTAAATAAGTTATTTTTAGTGTTTGGATTGGAAAAAAGAAAAGTGCTTATGACTTTTTCCCACCATAAATAAGTTGTTTTTGATAAGTTAATCCATGTTAACTTATTTGAAACTGCTTATAACTTATTTGTTTAAATTACATTTTTAACCCTAACCCCTTTTTAGCTAGACATAAATTGATAAGAACTTTTACAAATAAACATAAGTTGTATTAAATAAGCAATCCCAAACACCCCCTACATGGTTATTTTGTGACGAACATACCATGAAATCCAAACTAGGTTACAATTTTTTTGGCTGCTATTGGGGCTCTGTTCATCCTTAGGCGGTGAAAAAAATTCCTTTTCTAAGCAAAATTAGTAGAGTTAATTTGCAAGTGGCAGATATAATTTGGTTTTTGAAATCAAATATGAAGACCTGTTACAAGTGATGAAGATCTTATCATTTAACTGGAGTTCATTGTACCCTCAATGCTCGTGTTATAGGTTTCATTTAAGTTTTTGATTTGATTTTGGGGATTTGGTCTAAGGTTTGTGGTTGTAGAAGGTGTTTGAGTTTGTGTTTGAAGGTTATGATCGTCGACGGAGAATGTGTCCTGAAAATCCCTCCCTTTTTCCCTGTCGGTAACCAAAACCACATACCCTTTTTGTGTCCCTGTTGATGTCACAAACTGAACTAGAAAAACCCCTCCCTCTACTTTCCCGTGGATGCCAACAACTGAACTAGATCCATTTCCCATTGTGTCTCCATCAATGTCACGAACAAAACCAGAAGCCCCTCCCCTTGCGTCTCTACCGATGTCGATAATAGAACTAGACCTAGAAACCCTGCCCCTAGTGGTTTATAGAACGAAAAACTCCTCCCACCGATCCGTGGTTTCAATTTAAAACGAGATGAGGACGAAGATTAGATTTAGAACGAGATGAGGATGGAGATGGGATTTTAGATCTGGCCGGAGATAGTGATCGATGACGGTGGAGGTTGTGTTCATCGATACAGTGGTGGACGTGGCTATGTTCATCATCGGCAATTTCATTATTTGTGGGCGTGTTCTACACACATATATACATATATTACATGTAAATATATTTGTAACACAAAATAAGAAAATACATAGAATGACCAAACTACCCCTCATTTAAATGATTTAACGAAGAAAATTAACGGTTGTTAGATGGAGGGACGAAAAGTGTTGGAGATTGACAAATGTAAGGGACCATATCCGAGTTTTTGAGGTTTACGGACGATATCTATTGAAATTAACAAACGTTAGGGACCAAAAGTGAAGTTTACTTTAAATTTAACTAGCATACTTTTCAAAAGAACAAGGTATCATTCTAATACTAAAAAATCTAGTTTCACCGACGGATGTTTCAGACGAATTTTCCACCGAAAATATTTCCGACGGATTTCCGGCGTATTTTCGGTGGATCACCCGAAAGTAAAAAAAAGACAACATCCACTTTAATCTGCCACAAATCCGCCACCGTATTTTTATTTATTCCGCCGAGACAATCATATTAAGCTTTCATTAATGTATGATATTTTATTTCCAGTTTTAACTTTTTTTAAATATGTACAGGATTTAAAAATTTAAACCTATTAAAAAAGGTTTTTTTTTCTGGAACTGGTTTATTTCCAGCGGATTATCCGTCGGTGATTTTATTATTCTTTTTATTAATTCAATAAAAAATATTTAAAAAAGATAATTACCGGCGGATATCCGTCGCTAATTAAATCCAAAAATATTAAGAAAACGGGGATGAAAAGCTGTGGCGGATTACCGGCGGATAAATCCGTCGGGGACTAGGAATCCGTTGGTAATTCTGCCGATAAATAGAGTTTTCGACAAAACTTGTAGTAACCATGTTCCAAATGATGAGAAGAATAAAACTTAAGGGTGTGTGGGGTAAAACTTTATGTGTTCAGGGACTTGGTTGCAATTGGGAGGAAAAGGGGGTAAAAACCCTTTCAAAACCCTTATTCCCTCATTAGACATATTTGGAGGCTGAGGTAGAGGCTTAAAGAACAAGTGTGTGTGCCTTGTGTGTAGGGGTGCTCAAATTTTCGACCAACCCGACCAACCCGGCCAACCCAACCCAACCCGAGGCAAAAAAACTCAAACCGAGCCACCCCGATGTATAATCGATACTATTTTTGACCAACCCGTATATATTTGGTTGATAACGGGTTAGGCCAAAAACAAACCGACCCAACCCGACAACCTGTGAAAAACATTTAAATCTAATTTTGAATTCATGTTATTGTCATTTTTGTTACTATTGAACATTTATAAACACACAATTGTTGGCCACTTGTTACTTTAGTAATCTTGTTATTGATTCTTGATGTCACGTTTATAAATGGAACATTTATAAGCAATCTTTTATTAGACAATTTAGGAACATTTAAATATTTAGAAACATTTAGTAATTTGTTTAGACACGATAACTTAGTTAACTGATGAAATGATCGATAAAAGTTTCAACCCAACCAACCCAACACAACCCGAACGGTTTGGGTTGGGTTGGGTTGCACTTTCGATTGGGTTGGGTTGGGTTGAGATTTTTCAAACCGCAATGATTGGGTTGGGTTGTTAAAGTGCCTTCAACCCGGCCAACCCAACCCGTGAGCACCCCTACTTGTGTGTGCTCTTGAAGATAGTCAGAGGAAGAAATTAATTTAGAAGGTTCATCATCTTCTACACCAAGGTTATCACTTCCTCCATTGATCTCTTATGTGTGCTTAGTAAAGTTTGGTGTTGGGTAATGGGAGAGTTGCTCATTTTTGTATTTTGGATTGAAACCCCTTTGGTTTGGGAGTTTTTAGCTGGGATTTGAGTGTGTTTCTTGTAGTTTTTGGTCAAAACCACCATTAATGGTGTTCTCCTTCTTCTAGTTTATCGTCTTTGGATTTATTGTGAAAATGATGTCTTTAACAGATGAAATGCAAGAGATTAAATAGAGTTTTGATGTTTGGTTATTGTCTAAACAAGTTATAATATTGACTTCCTCGATATTGAGCTAGAAAATCGATTTGGGAAAGTTTATAAATGAAGGTGAGTGAGTTTTTGGCTAAAAATGGCGTGCAGGGGCTGTACCAGACCTCCGCACGGATTCTGGCGCGAATTAGGCCACGCGGGAGGTCGTGTCAGGAACTGGTGTGAGTATTGGCGCATGTTTGGTCGCACGGTAGGTCGCGTCAGGCTCTATCGGGCGATTTCGTTTTGTGTTTCGTTTATCTTTTGGGGCTAGGATCGAGGTAGCGATTAGGGGTTGTCTTAGGGGTTGTTGAGGAGTATTTTGGGGGTTATTCAAGTAGTTTAATACCCTCATGTGTCGATTTATTTAGGTGTTCGGTTTGGACACTCGTAGCTCATGGTGTGAGACGTAAGCGTGGACGACAAATGAGTCTTTCTAAACCCACTCTTGTTGACGACGAACTTTAAACAAATGCGATGTTTATTAAATTACATGTTTAATCATGATATGAGGTACACTCGTTGTATGTGCATGCATTTGGGGGATGGGACATGAGATTGCTATGTATATGGGGGTGTGACTCATTTAGAATGCATGGATATTTTTAATGTGATTCGATTGAGGGTGCCAGGGCGGGTGGGCTCTAACACGTTGTCATGGTTGTGTGATGAGTGCGTGGAATACACCTATAGACGTGTGCTAATTAAACCTCAAAGCAAGTATACCATGAGATCTAATGTCGTCTTTTCAAGTAATAAAATGGTAAAGATACCAAGTATCGTCCCACAGAGATTGGAGTTAAAATTGCTATTAAAGTATGATGAAAGAATTGATTTCAGAAGATGATTTGGAACAAATTATTTGGTTGGTTGGTTGGTTGATTATCACGGATTCTAATTAACAAGAATAAAATAGAAGCAAGGGTGTAAGACTTGTGATGTTATGATAAACCGAATTCCAGCAGACCAATGCTACAACAATGCTACAGCATGATGCTGCAGCATAGCAGTGACAAAAACTAGTTTTATTATCTACTTTGAGACACGTTCCTCTCGGACACTCACCATCCCATGATTCCAGTAGCTAAAGTAATCTCATCTCTGAGCAGAACCTAAGATAAAGGAACGATGGAAATGGAGTTCTCAAAATATACGGCGAAACAAATGCTCTTTGTTAAAAGTAATTACTCTCTCGATATAACCCCCATACCTCCCAAGTTGATGTATTCCTATGTAGCTTATCTCTAAGTCTACTTCATTTTAACCCTTTGAAAAATTAACAACTTATCAAGAATGAATCATTTTGAAAAACAAAAGTAACAACTCTCGTTGCAAGTAACTCTCTCGATATTACCCCTTATGTCATCCAAATTGACGTGCTATTCAATGGCCTATCTCTAGGTCCATGACACTTTAACACTATCAAAGTGATCAATTTGTCAAGGGATTGTATTGTCTTGAAGAAACTTGGGTTGGAATAATAAAACATCATTTTTGCCACAAAAATGCCTACTTTCTTTTGGTCATCATAACATCCTTTGCCTCACACCCAAGCTAATAAGATTAGCTACTCATTCCAATAAATGAAACAAAGTAAATACAAGATATTTGGAAAGTAAACATGATGATTGGAAGTATAAAAGACTTGAAAGTAAAAATAACTAAAGTAAATGACTTTAAAAGTAAAGACAAGAATGTAAGATGTAAGCAAATATATGACAAGAGTACAAAATGGAATGTAAATCTATAACTACCAAAAGTAAATACTGAAAAGTAAATACTGAAAAGTAAAGACAAGAACATTAAAGATAAAGCTAAAGATGCAAGAATAATAAAGAAATTGAAAGGTGCAGTTAGGATGTTATGCTAATACTACAGCAATGCATAAGTGTAATTAAAGAAAAAGAAAAAGAAAAATTAAATGAAGAACACTTGAAGACTTGAAGAACATTCATAAGATTCTGGAAATAAAGAGAGAGAGAGAGATTAGAACTGATGTAAGATCAGTTCTAAAGATGGGTGTTTTTTATGCTAGATGACCCCTCTATATATAACAAAAGGGAGGGGCATCTTTGGTAAATAAAGACAACTAAGCTAACTAGATAGTACAACAAGCTAACCAAAAGTACAATGACTAACTAAACATCTAGTTAAGCTAAAAATACAATCTAATTAGTGTTTCAGGGGTTACAAAAGATCAGTTACGAATTTCCAGTTTAGCCATTCGGTTTCTTCTTCCATTTGCCCATCAGATCCATGCTATGCCATTGCTGCAGCAATACCCTGTTTTGAGAGATTTTGCCAAAAACACATAAATTAGCCTACCAACATAGTAAAACAAGTAAACCATGATCCCTAGCTCCGTAAATGCAAAATAAGATAAAAAAGACTCAAAGTTGGGATTTTAGAATGAAAAAGTCCTATCTAAAGCAAATAAATAAGTGTTTAAGTACTCAAAATTGAGCACTTCTCAGTGTGTGTGATCGTAGCGTGTGCCATCTACATATGTGGTGCGTATGATTATTATTTGAAGGTGTGAACTGTTTTTATATGTTTATAAACTTAATTGGAATGGCGTTTGTGGCGTGATGTTTGTACTTGAGGGAACTCACTAGACCTTCAGTCTAACCCTCACTTTTATAAAACTGAAAACCATTTTCAGGTAAGCGTGTAAACAAGGGCTCGAGTAAGGGCAAAAAGAAGATGTAAGTGTGACGCTTAGTGGATAGAAGTAGTTTTGTTAGTTCATGTTAGACTCTCTGAACTAGATTTATATATAAAATTCTCAACTGTGATTTGGTTGTTTCCGCAAAGCTTAGTGATGTAAACTGTATGGTATGACTTAATCTTGTGGGCCGTTTTAGCGAGTTATTTTAATTATTTCATGTTATTCATGTTTTTGTGAATTGGGTTGTTACAAAATTCTTTCCAACCGGCAAATCCGCCGGTGATGTCGTTTTTCGACAGATTTGTCCGCCCGAAAAAAGACATGTGTTTAGTATTTCTGGTAGTATGATTTACCATTTTAGGCTAGGGAGGACATAAGGGTTTCAGTAATTTGTGTTTTCATATGATGGAGGGTAGAAGGGTTTTTTCATGGAGGTGGTGAGATAAACAATGTCGAGGGACGTACCAATTTGAGCTAGCGGTACCAAAGACAACTAATATACTATGCAAATTGTATGAACGAAAACCAAATAGCAATGGAAAAAAATGCAATCCACAACAAAGGGCCTTTGGCCTAGCGGTGTCAAAGTCTTTGACCTCCTAAGAGGTCAAAGGTTTAAACCTCATAAAATATGAGAAAGATATGTGAGTTTATTTGTTGCATTTGTCGTATATAAATATTATATATTTCAAAAAATGTAATCCACTCTTGTTATATTAACTTTTAAATGATACTCTTAAATATTTGTGCCTAAAAATATATAACTTTGAAAACAACAAATAATTGAAAGTACGGTTATTATTTTGGACATTAATTTTCCCTACTTGAAATAAGATAATTTCAACTGTAAAGAAACTTTAGCAGAATTTAAGCTATCTTTCTTTTTGTTACTTTTAAACTTGTCGATTACATATTGTTTCTATGATTTAGATCATGTTTGTTAGTAGTTTAATAAATTTAATCTGATCCAAAATTTATTCGGTCAACTATACTTGACTTTTGGTATTGACTTAATGATATTGAAAATGACTTATTAAAAAACCTTTCTAATAATTTTTTTTTTTTTGCAAAAAGTCATGTATTTTTTTTTCCAATTCTGCCCCTCCCTGTTAAAAACATATTCTTTCCATGTATGAAAAAACTTTTCCAAACAATTTTTTTTTCGATCTATACAGACAAATTAATCTATACAGACAACTTTATTCATACATGAATTAATAAAAAACTAATCAAGCAATCACTTACCTGATATATTTTTCATTCTTCAAACATGTTTATCAAACAGTAAATTATAAATACACATTTTTATTAAAAAAAACCTATACACAAACTTCTTGTACAAAACACATTATATTCTTTACATACTAACTGCACTTAAAAGTAAATAAAGTAGCAAAATTTACATCAAAGTTGCATAAAAACAATAATTTAACTTATAACAGTATGTATTTGATCAAATGACAATATCAGTACATAGGATGCATTTCCCGCCCTGTTTTTATTCCGGACATACTTAGGCCATTAGTACCCCATGACCCCATCTTTCAAAGATTCCAGCTCCACATCAGCGCCACATCAGTTTTTCTCCTAACCCTCACTCAATCCCTAAACACCCTTACCCCATTCCCTCAAACCCTTTTGCCACCTCATTTATTTTAATTCTTTTATTTATACATTTAATTATTTAACAAAATAAAAATATTTATATATTTTTTAATAAATAAAAATAAGAGGTTGAGAGAATTTGAGAGAGTTTGAGAGGTGTGAAAAATAAGAGGTTGAGAGAATTTTAGAGAGTTTGAGAGGTGTGAGAAATAAGCGGTTGAGAGAATTTGAGAGAGTTTGAGAGGTGTGAAAAATAAGAGGTTGAGAGAATTTTAGAGAGTTTGAGAGGTGTGAGAAATAAGAGGTTGAAGGTTAAATATATAGTGGGATTAAATTGAGAAAAAAAATTAATTTATTTTTGTTTAAAAAGAGCCGTTCAACGGCATTATTTTTAAAAATTAAATATTTTTTTTAATAAACCTTAGGGATGAATCGGGATCCCGAACCCGGAATCCATCCCGCACCCCGCATCCCGCAAGGGCCGTAGCCGACCCCGCACCATCCCGCCCTCCATCCCGAGTAGGGGTGCTCAAAAACCCGACCAACCCGACCAACCCAACCCAACCCAACCCAACCCGACGTGAAATAACCCAACCCGAAGCAACCCGATGTCCAATCGAGTTGTAAAATCTTCAAACCGTATGTATTGGGTTGATATCGGGTTGCGAGAATTTGAACCCAACCCAACCCGATGAACCCGACATATATATATATATATTCAATCTCTTATCCATCTCTCTCTATATATATATAGTAAATGTTAACATATATATGCAAATTGAGAAAAATAGTTGATGACAATATGTTTAAGATTTAAGAAATATGCAAATTGGAGACGTCAAGTTATTTGATCATATTTGGTTTAGACATTTTTATATGTAGTATATAAATATTGTATGAATTATCGGTTGTATTTTAAACACATGTTTCCTTTATTTTTATGTTTCTAATTTTGATTTTACCTTGTTTAAACACAACCCGACCAACCCGATCAACCCGAACGGGTTGGGTTGGGTTGTACCTTTGTTTGGTTTGGGTTGGGTTGAAATTTTTTCAAACCGCCAACATTGGGTTGATGTGTCGAAATGCCTTCAACCCGATCAACCCAACCCGTGAGCACCCCTAATCCCGAGCCCATCCCCGCTGCGGTACCGATGGCCTTAAACTCTTACCATTTTTTAAGGTGTAAAAATAATAAGCTAAAGTAGGAAGAAGTATAAATGATAAATTACTAAATATATGAAAAGTAGAGAATTGATCCTAGCCCTTCATGTAGTCAAGTTGCGGCTTTGACTGTGAAGAACTGAATAATTCCTCGCATGGTCTGCAGAAGATAGAAGGGTAGTTTCGTAACTTTTACAAATAGACGACAAACAAGTTCATATGTGAACATGTGTGTTTCACGTATGAACTATATGTTCATATATGAACCTGTTGATTAGCTCACACATGAACTATTTAACTGAATCTACGGGTTCATATGTGAATCAGTTAATTAGTTCATATGAGAATCAGTTAATTAGTTCATATGCAAATCACAATGGTTTATATGTGAATCTGTTAATTAATTCATATGATTCACATATGAACCTACGGGTTCATATGTGAATCAATTAATTAATTCATATGTGAATCGGTTAAAATATAGTTCATACGTGAATTACACGGGTTTACATATCAACATATAGTTCATATGTGAATCACACAAGTTCACATATGAACTCGTTTGCCGCTTATTGTTACGAAACTACCCCTCTCTTTTGAATTTCCGTTATTCTTAGCCAATCAAAGTCGCAATTCTTGACCAGTCAAATATTATCTTCACCGTATGAAGGGTTAGGATTACTTCTCTACTTCTTATATATTTAACACTTCTCATTTGAACCATGTCATCTAAAGTAAATGAAAAAATATATATTTTTGAAACTTTGAGTTTAATATAAAATGGCAATGAAAATGAATGAAAGCGTAACTTGACTAATCAATATTATGCTTTTAGTTATTTTTTTAATTATGATTGTTCGGATCAGTTTGTGTGTACCTTTACTAATTCCAAGGGCCATAGAGAACAGTCGGCAAAATCCTCAATGACTTTGTATGTGTCAAAAGATAAAATGAAATTTGATCAATCTTGACATCTTTAACTACTAACTTAAGTTATTGGAAATTCTTGTTTGTGTGAGGACTGGAATTGTAATTACGTGATAGTTTTGGATAGCGCTGCAAGCTGATTAAGAGAAAAGGGCAGCGGAGCAATTACTTGTTGTTGTAGGGTGTTTTCTTTCAAGGACCAAATTGTAATAGCTGAAGATTATAAATAGAATGATACGTTTAGGGTTTAGATACAATTTCATTTTCATTCATTTCGTTTTCAGTGTTTTAGTTAGCTTTCTCTCATTTTAGAGTTAGGGTTTTCCTTTGAGTGTTGAGCGTTATTTGTAGCGAGGTTTCCTTTGTAAATTGTTATCTGCTTTCAATAAAATGTTAGTTTGATTATTTTTACATGGTATTAGAGCTTCAAGGTTCTACATCTGTCTTCATCTGTTACAAATGGTAAACCCTTATCTGTTCTATGTGCTAAATCTTTTGTTAAAACACTGAGCATATTGTTTTCAACTTCGTTTTGTTAATCATTGTTGAAGATACCATCATGTTCTTCATTTTATCGTCTGGTTGTTAAAATCATTCGAGTTAATAAAACGTTTTTTCATTCAAAGCGAGGTGATCTTGATTATCAGTATCAGATCTACCTCTGTTGTTGATTTGTGTACTCAACAAACTGTTACTCACGATTTGTGGTTCTTCGCACTCGTTTCTGGTTTCATACCTTGTTGTAGATCTTGTACTGATTTGTTTGTAAGATCGGGATCTTATCTTTGTAGATCAGGTTCAGATCATTACTACTTGTTCATATCTTGTGACGGTGCATTTGGATCTGAACTTGATCTATTTAGATCTTGTCCAGATTCTGCTCGTTGCTCATATCACTTGATATCTGCTCGTTTCTGGTTTCATTCTTTGTTGTAGATCTTGCTCTTATTTGTTTGTAAGATCTGGACCTTGTCTTTGTAGATCAGGTTCAGACCATTACATTCTTGTTCATATTTTGTGACGCTCCATTTGGATCTGGACTCGATCTATTTAGATCTTGTATAGACTCTGCTCGTTGCTCATATTAGTTGATATCTACTATTCTTTCTGGATCATGTGTTTAGATCCTGTACTGTTCTTTATCGGCAAAATATGAACCCGATCTCTTTAGATCTGGTTCAGATCATCACACTCTTGCACTTTTATTTGTGTAAGGAGTTTTTAAAACTCAGATTTGATGTATCCAGATCACTCCTTGTTGCCTCGCACATCTTCTTCCTCGTATGGTTGAAGTGGTTGCATATACGACACTGGAACTGATCAACTTAGATCTCATTCTGTTCATTGTGTTCATTAAATATTCTATGACTCGAGGAAGACCTAAGTAGGTCTTGTGAATCGAAGAGAAAATATTCAATGCTTAAGAAATCATACCATCTTGACTAGATCTGATAGTGTTATTTGCGGTTGATTGTAAACAACCAACACTGCTTGTCTGGATCTGTTGTGTTTGTTAAAACTTCATATGTGCTTTGGTCATGAGTCTCCTCGTCCAGTGACTCGATGAAGATCATTCAAGATCTATGATTCGGTGAGGACTAGGTCTCTCAGTATCATTTTTTTTACCTCTTAGTGTGTTCCTTTAATACTGCATCCACATTATGAAAGTCAAAACTTACACCTTGTCGTAGATAAGATCTGCATGTAGATCTGTTCTTAGACTTGGTGTTAGCCTTTTGTATTTATTCAGGTTATCTCTGACTCCCTGTCATAAGGTTCTGGATCTCTCCTTGAGACTCCAAACCTGCTCACCCTTGTTTTCTGCTGTGCTTCTCTCAACCGTCTATCTGTAAGATCGTTCTTATCTTACTGTTTTTCACTCACCACTGTAAAGTCTTCTATTCTCTGTCTCTATGTGTGATTTTTTAGTTTGGATATCCGAGTGGTGGACTTGACCTACCACCTATAGAGTGGCAAGGAACCCTGTCCTTGTGCACTCAGAGTTTTATCCTTGTGTGTTAAGCCTTGTCCGGAATTGTCACTATGCCTGGAGAAGATTCCCCCAAGGCGTCAGAATCGCAATCTCTGATTGCAAAACTGGACTTTGGGGATCCATTATATCTCCATCCCAGTGACACTTCAGGTGCTTCTATCCTGAATATGAAACTTAATGGGACTGAAAATTACAAGGTTTGGTCATGTGCAATGACTCTTGTCTTAGAAACTAAGAATAAGTATGGTTTTGTTGATGGTTCTTGTTTGGGTAAAATTTCACCAGTCTCGACCACGACCAACACAGGGAAAACATGTAACACCCTAAAAATCAGGGCTAATTTGAACCTCAAATTGCAACAAGTTATGACAAAATAACATCCAAACTTTTATATAAAAAGAGAACTAACTATGAGGTTTCGTAATTACAAACATGGAATTCTCCCAATAACCTATTAATCTAATCATGTCAACTATAATTAGATTAACCAGGTTATCTAAGCAATCCATCAAAAAGCCTCAATGCATTAGCTAACTCCTCCGCTATCTCTTAAGTTGGATACTTCAAAAGCTCTCGGCCCACATCCCATTTACTTCCCTGAGCCTGTACCTGGTAAGAAAATTTAATTTGAACAATTAGGCTTACGCCTAGTGAGAACATCCAAATTCAAATTAAAACGTTAACAGTTTGAAAATATCCGATACATATAAACAAACATGTTCTCCACCATTCTTACCGTACACGTGCTCACCTCAATGACGGGAATATATCCGATCCCACGAATATGACTAACATTCAGTATGTCATATTATCAAAATCAAGAGCCTATTACGAATCATTACAAATTCTATATTATTGCTTTTATCCAAGAAATTACAAGTTGCTTTATGCCTATTTCTTGGCCTGGAAGTAGAGATTACAAGTTACTTTATGCCTATCTCTGATCTTCCCCTAGAAATCAGGAATTACAATTTACTTTATGCCTATTCCTCGATTTCTCTACTATGAAATAGAAATTACAATTTCCTTTATGCCTATTTCTCATTTCATAACACCTTTACGAAATGGGAATTACAAATTACTTTATGCCTATTCTGCATTTCAGGTCAACAGAAATTACAAATTACTTTATGCCTATTCCTCGTTACAACACATAACAGTGCCTATGGATCCATTACACATACTACACACCAGCATAGTATCAAACTAAAACAATCTTTAAGCCTAACATACTACTATCTAACTGTAAGTATGTTCAAGCTACTAGAATTGTATTTCAATTCTTCAATCCCACCCTGTTCAGAAGTTAACAAAACCCAAAGTTACCTGATGCACATAACTTTCCGGGTACACACAACTTACCGGGTAACTACAACTTACCGAGTACTTACAACTTACCGGTTACACACAACTTACCGGGTAACTACAACTTACCGGGTAACTATAACTTACCGGGTATACAAACTTACCGGGTACATAACAATCCGGATGACATCCGATAACTAATTCATCCGGTAACTACAAAATAAACAGAACTTACCGGGTAACTTTGCCTTATCCGGATACCTTCATACAGAGGTTACCGGGTACTATCTTTTTACCCGGTAACTTCGACCTGCACCCTAAAATTACAATCCAAACCCATGTCTATTCCATTCAGCTTGTTTTAAACACATTCATTCAGTCCCAAAACAATTTATACAAGTGTCTTAATGTTTAATTTGACAGAAAACATGGATTTAAACAAAAGAGTGAATGAACTCACCTTTGTTTCTTAGACCCACTTCTCTGCACAATCAGACTCCAAATCAAAACAGCACCTAGATGAAATCAGATTATGTTATGGATGCTATCTTGCTACTGGAATCAAACTTACAAAACCCTTTGTATTCTTACCAAGATTTCAGATTGATTTCTTCTTCTTTCTCTCTTCTTTCTCTCTTCCTTTCTTGACCGACTCAGCCAAAAGAATTGAGATATTTCTCAATCCCATCCAAACTTATCTAACCCCAACTTTCCAAAATAACCAAACACACCCTCAAGTTTCAACTTTCCAAAATAACATCAAACTTTGGTTACTTGAATTTTTAACCCCAATGATTTATATAATTACGAGATAGCACAAAACTTAAACCCAATTACAAATCAACTTCATTCATATTAAAACGTAATATAACGAAAATTCGAGGTGTTACAATACTCCCCAAATTGAAAATGATTTCGTCCCCGAAATCAAAGCTAGGTAAACAAGTGAGGATATCTAGTCTTCATATCCTCTTCCGACTCTAATGTCACGTTAGCACCTCGATGATGTTTCCATTGTACATTTAACATAACTACTTCCTTATTATTACGTAACTTCCTAACCGATCTTTCCAAAATCGCCTCCGGTTCTTCTACACAACGGCTCTTTTCATCCATTCTTACATCAGTAAGTGGAATCACATCATTCTCTTCAGCTAAACATTTCCGAAGGTAGCAAACATGGAAGGTATTGTGGATTCCTTCCAATTCAGGTGGAAGATCCAATTGATATGCTTGCAATCCAACTCTCTTAGTTATAGTGTAAGGTCCTAGAAAACGAGGACTCAACTTTCCACATTTACCAAACCTTATCACGCCTTTCCACGGGGATACTTTTAGCATTACACGCTCCCCAACTTGAAATTATTTCGGTCTTCTTTTCGGATCAGCATAACTCTGTTGTCTATCTTGAGCCGCTTTCATATGCTTCCGAATTTCTTTCACTTTATCAGCCGTTTGTTGCACAAGTTCCGGACCAGCAAACTGCTTTTCTCCAGCTTCTAACCAACACACTGGAGTTCTACATTTTCGACCACACAAAGCTTCGAAAGGTGCTCTTCCAATACTGGAATGGTAACTATTGTTATATGCAAACTCTTCTAACGGTAGATGCGTATCCCAGTTACCTCCAAAATCTAACACACATGACCTGAACATATCTTCCAAAGTTTGAATGGTTCTTTCACTTTGCCCGTCCGTTTGTGGATGGTAAGCAGTGCTCAAATTGACCCTCGTACCCAATTCTTCTTGTAGTGACTGCCAAAACCTCGAGGTGAACCGACTATCACGATTAGAAACTATAGACACCGGTATACCATGTCTTAACACCACTTCATCAATATACAGCTTCGCCAATTCATCTATTGGTGAAGCTTCTTTCATAGCCAGAAATTGAGCACTCTTGGTCAATCAATCCACGATTACCCATATAGTGTCATTACCCTTTTGCGTCCGATAGTAATCTTTTACATTCTTTTCAGTCCAAACAAATTTTACATTCAACACGGCCAAAGCAGAAGCAATCTTTGAGAAGTCTTTCAGACGCACTCTTCGGTGGTTCCTAGTTCGTCATTGCTTCTATCTTTGCTGGATCTACTTTGACTCCTTCCGAAGTTATCACATGTCCTAGAAATTGCACCTCCTTTAACCAGAATTCACATTTTGAAAACTTTGCGTACAATTTATCCTTCCTCAGAACTTCTAAGACTTCACGAAGATGGTATTCATGATCATCTTCATTCTTCGAATAGACAAGTATGTCATCAATGAACACTATGACATAATTATCTAAAAATGGTCGACATACTCTGTTCATCAAATCCATGAACACGGCTGGAGCATTTGTCAACCCGAATGGCATTACAAGAAATTCATAATGCCCGTACCTCGTTCTGAATGCCGTCTTGGGGATATCTTCATCTCTTACTCGAACTTGATGATAACCCGATCTTAGATCAATCTTAGAAAAGCATTCATCACCTTGGAGTTGATCAAACAAATCATCAATCCTTGGAAGCGGATACTTGTTCTTAATAGTCACCTTATTTAACTCTCGGTAGTCGATGCACATTCTCATAGTGCCATCCTTTTTCTTAACAAACAATACCGGAGCTCCCCAAGGTGAAGAACTTGGTCTAATAAAACCCTTGTCCAACAGTTCTTGTAACTGAGACATCATTTCTTTCATTTCAGCTGGCGCTAAACGATACGGTGCACGCGCTATTGGTGCCGCTCCCGGAACGAGATCAATTCGAAATTCAACTTGTCGTTCAGAGGGTAAACCTGGAAGATCATCGGGAAATACGTCTGGAAAATCACGTACCACCCTTATATCCTCCACTTGTTTCTTTTCTACCCTTACATCTAGAACATACGCTAAATAGGATGAACATCCTTTAACCAAACACTTACGCGCTTTAGCAACAGAAATCAACGGAACATCCCCTTTCTCTTTTCTCCATAGATAAATACATCATCCTTATCAACCATCGGAATCCTAATTAATTTCTTTGCACAAAGTATTTCTGCCTGGTTGACTCTTAGCCAGTCCATACCCACAATCATATCGAATCCCCCAATTTCCATTAACAACAAGTCAATCAGAAATTTAGTTTCCCCTATTGAAATTAAACAACCTTCAAGTCTTTCATGAACTAAGACTTTACCTCCGTTAGCTATCTCGACTACTAAGGCATCTTCCAAAGTAGTGACAGACATAGCTAACTTTTGATAGAACGGCTTGGACACAAACGATAAATTTGCACCACAGTCAAATAAAATGCGTGCGGGAATAGAATTAACGATGAATGTACCAGAAACGACATCCTTGGACTCCTTTGCCTCTTCCGCCGTCATATGAAATGCCCGGCCTGTTGGTTTAGGAACATCTGGTTTCTTTCCTTGATCTCCGCCCTTCTTTAACTTCGGACAATCTCTTCGGAAGTGTCCGGGCTGTTTACACTCAAAACAAATCGGTCCTTGAATAGGACAGCTTGCCGCTATATGCCCAGGCTTCCCGCATTTGAAGCATTCATTCCCGATTATCCGACACTGACCAAAATGTTTACTTCGGCATTTCGAGCACCAATTTGGTTCCTGGCGAGACTCAAAACGAACGTTCTTGCCAAATGATTTGAATTTCTGAAAAGACTCCGACCGACCTTCCCACTTTCGTTTCTCTCCTACGTGTGTCTTTTCTTCTTTATCCTTAGCATACATTTCCTCTATAACTCTGGCTTCTTCGATCGTCTCCCTCAACGTCAAAGCTTTTGAACTCCGCACCCGCGACATCATATTCGCTGGCAAACCCTTCAAATAAGCTTTAACCTTATCCTTCTCAGTTGGAGCCACATGCCCCACTAAGTTCAGCTTCTCCATGAAAGATTCAGTATACTTCCTAACAGTAGAAGTACCCTTCTTAAGAGTCCGAAACTCTTCTTCAATCCTATCCATTTCGTTTTCATTACAGTATTCTTCCAAAATCTTCTTCTTGAATGACCCCCATGTCATAGCTGCTAAGGCTGGAGTCGTTACAGTAGACGTCACTATGTTCCACCAAGTCAACGCGTTACCTCGTAACATTTGAGACCCAAATCTGACCTTCAACTTTTCATCTCATTCACAAGCTCGGAAAGCTTGTTCCGTTTCTCTGAGCCAATTCATGCATGCCACAGGATTGTGTACTCCGGTAAACTCTGGCGGTTTGCAACTTAGAAACGTTTTATATGAGCAGACTCTTTCCACCCTCCTTTCTGCCTCTATCACAGGGTTACGAATTGGATTTATTATCCCAGTATCAGTCTCCGTTCGCCGTAACTCCGCACTTCGATCATTCAGCGCTTTCATAAACATCTTTGTTTGTTGAGCCATTGCTGTATTCATCATTCGTGTCATGTTCTCCATCATACGAGACTCCACCGTCGATTCTGGCGTTTCCGGATTAGAAGTACCAGTACTCGTTCTATGCGTTTGACTTTCCAATCCACCTATTAGAGGTGGCCTCGGCGGACTTTCATGGGTTCCGCCCGTTCCAGGTTGTCCCTCCAACCCCCAATCAGTTACTGTTCTATCCTCCGAAGAATTAGAGGACCTTGGTGGCGTATTCACCATCGTTCTGACATAACATAAAGAAATAACCATAAGAAATGGTTACACATATCTAGACATACGAAACGTACTTTACCGATCATTAGTAACTGTAACAATTTAGAAACAAGTATGCTTGTGTAACAATATATTCATAATAACAGTAGCTAATTGGAATTGTGAACATACAATACATGAAAATCCTCGTTACCATCGTTACAGTACTAATTTCATGTATTTCCGTCGACTCTACGACTATCCCGTCTTAGTACTTCTACCCATATCTCACGAATCATAACTTAATTCATCTCAGCTTAAGTCTAGGTATCTCATTAGCATACCTAGTTCACTTAAACTAATGCTCTGATACCATATTGTAACACCCTAAAAATCAGGGCTAATTTGAACCTCAAATTGCAACAAGTTGTGGCAAAATAACATCCAAACTTTTATATAAAAAGAGAATTAACTATGAGGTTTCGTAATTACAAACATGGATTTCTCCCAATAACCTATTAATCTAATCATGTCCACTATAATTAGATTAACCAGGTTATCTAAGCAATCCATCAAAAAGCCTCAATGCATTAGCTAACTCCTCCGCTTATCTCTTAAGTTGGATACTTCAAAAGCTCTCGGCCCACATCCCATTTACTTCCCTGAGCCTGTACCTGGTAAGAAAATTTAATTTGAACAATTAGGCTTACGCCTTGTGAGAACATCCAAATTCAAATTAAAACGTTAACAGTTTGAAAATATTCAATACATATAAACAAACCCGTTCTCCACCATTCTTACCGTACACGTGCTCACCTCAATGACGGGAATATATCCCTTCCCACGAATATGACTAACATTCAGTAAGTCATATTATCAAAATCAAGAGCCTATTACGAATCATTACAGATTCTAGATTATTGCTCTTATCCAAGAAATTACAAGTTGCTTTATGCCTATTTCTTGGCCTGGAAGTAGAGATTACAAGTTACTTTATGCCTATCTCTGATCTTCCCCTAGAAATCAGGAATTACAATTTACTTTATGCCTATTCCTCGATTTCTCTACTATGAAATAGAAATTACAATTTCCTTTATGCCTATTTCTCATTTCATAACACCTTTACGAAATGGGAATTACAAATTACTTTATGCCTATTCTGCATTTCAGGTCAACAGGAATTACAAATTACTTTATGCCTATTCCTCGTTACAACACATAACAGTGCCTATGGATCCATTACACATACTACACACCAGCATAGTATCAAACTAAAATAATCTTTAAGCCTAACATACTACTATCTAACTGTAAGTATGTTCAAACTACTAGAATTGTATTTCAATTCTTCAATCCCACCCTGTTCAGAAGTTAACAAAACCCAAAGTTACCTGATGCACAGAACTTACCGGGTACACACAACTTATCGGGTAACTACAACTTACCGAGTACTTACAACTTACCGGTTACACACAACTTACCGGGCAACTACAACTTACCGGGTAACTATAACTTACCGGGTATACAAACTTACCAGGTACATAACAATCCGGATGACATCCGATAACTAATTCATCCGGTAACTACAAAATAAACAGAACTTACCGTGTAACTTTGCCTTGTCCGGATACCTTCATACAGAGGTTACCGGGTACTATCTTTTTACTCGGTAACTTCGACCTGCACCCTAAAATTACAATCCAAACCCATGTCTGTTCCATTCAGCTTGTTTTAAACACATTCATTCAGTCCAAAAACAATTTATACAAGTGTCTTAATGTTTAATTTGACAGAAAACATGGATTTAAACAAAAGAGTGAATGAACTCACCTTTGTTTCTTAGACCCACTTCTCTGCACAATCAGACTCCAAATCAAAACAGCACCTAAATGAAATCAGATTATGTTATGGATGCTATCTTGTTACTAGAATCAAACTTACAAAACCCTTTGTATTCTTACCAAGATTTCAGATTGATTTCTTCTTCTTTCTCTCTTCTTTCTCTCTTCCTTTCTTGACCGACTCAGCCAAAAGAATTGAGATATTTCTCAATCCCATCCAAACTTATCTAACCCCAACTTTCCAAAATAACCAAACACACCCTCAAGTTTCAACTTTCCAAAATAGCATCAAACTTTGGTTACTTGAATTTTTAACCCCAATGATTTATATAATTACGAGATAGCACAAAACTTAAACCCAATTACAAATCAACTTCATTCATATTAAAACGTAATATAACGAAAATTCGAGGTGTTACAAAACATTTATTACACTTTTCCATAATGAGATAAAATCATAAACACTTTATCACCTAATCAAAGTCAAAATCGAAAGTTACTCACGACACACGACCGTCGTATAGAACCTCATGACCTCGATCGACTAACATGCGATATTTCTGTTATATTTTCACTGTTTAAATGCAGGAATCAATGTCATTAATGATCAACGGACATAACCGACAAGGACAATGATGAGCATTAAAATCAGTAGCAGTTACGACCGTTATCAGAGGGTTTTATGGAATCATTCAAGACGTTCGAAGGCTATAAATACAAAGGCTCAATCACAATTTCGCGGATCATCTGAGACATTTTGAATCATCTTGGCATAACTGAACCCTCAAGAACACTCGAAGCAAAGAATTCTCTATCAACAGATCGCTCTCGACGCACGACTTACACACACGGCACTTAATTTTTACACACGACGTACCAATTTTTACATTTGATACACTTGTTACTTTACATTTAAAGCCTTCCTTTCATTTGTATTGTAAACTTTGTACTCTCGACACCCGAAACATAAGGATATCGCCCCTGTTTGGCGACCATAGTGCAGCGGCGACCCTCAAAGTCGTCCACGGGTTTTTTCCTCGTTGAGGTTTTTCCCGCGTCACCAAAATCTTTGTCTTGTTTACGTTTTCTGTCTTTGTCATACGGTTTGTCGAAGGATTCCCATTCTTTAGTTGTTAAGCGCCACAATCAACCTTAAGTTATCCTTCTGGACGATTTTTGGCATTAACAGTTTGGCGCCCACCGTGGGGCCACATCTAGAGAAAATCTTCGACAAACGTGCGTCTTACTAACATTTTCTTGGACTTTCCTCTCTTTTTTCTGTTTCAGGAAAATGGCAGGTAATGGAAATCAGGAGCAGCTCATTGCCCAGATGTATCAAGAGTTGGAAGCTGCACGAAATTAAATCAACGTCCTTGCTGATCAAAGTCGAAGGGCAGCTGAGGAGATCGCGTGGCTAAGAAATCAAAATCCGAATGGATCGTTCGGGCCGCAGAATGGTCCGAGACCATTCGTTCAGAATCGAGGTCCAGGACCGTTTGGTCAGAATCCAGGATCCGCTCCTTTCATCCAGAACCCAGGAGCTGGTCCGTTCGTTCAGAATCCGGGTCCAGGACCATTCGTCCAGAGTCAGCAGCAAGTTCCATTCGGTCAGAACCAGCAGTCGGGATCGTTCATCCCGAATCCCCAGTTCGGGCCAGTTCCTCCTCAGCATCTGAGACCTCCACCCATGAACAATAGGTCCCAACCATACTTTGTCCCTTTCAATGGGGATGCCAATGGTTCGTCGTACGGAAATGGCACTAGTTCGAGAGTTAACCCTCAAGCAGGAGTGAATCCTGATCCTAACGACCCCATCGCTCAGCGGTTGAAGATGCTGGAGCACCAGAATGAGTGTGTCCTATCCTTGCTCGCTAAGCTACCGGGGGCAGCCGTGCCCGTCGACGTCGAGCCTCGTTCGGAGTATCAGGCGTCGCCTTTCGTCGACACGATTGCAACTGTCGATATCCCGAAGAAGTACAACATCCCTTCTTTCACGCCCAAGTATTCGGGGATAACCGATCCGACAGAGCACATCGTGCAATACAAGCAGCTAATGTGGACAGTCTCGATCCCACATATGTATCAAGAAGTTTGTATGTGCAAGAGTTTCGGGGCGACCCTCACAGGTCCTGCCCTCCAGTGGTTGATTAATCTCAAACCCAAGTCCATCGGGTCATTCACTGAGTTAGCACCAATTCTCCCAGCAGTTCGCCAGCAGCCGCAAGATGGAGAAGCAGACCAGCGACCTGTATTATGCCGTACAGAAGGCCAATGAATCTATTCGAAGCTACTTCAATAGGTTTAATGCAGAGATGACCAGTGTCCGCAACTGTAACATCAAGACCGCGATCGAAGCCTATAAACGTGGTCTAGATGACAGTTCGGGTTTATACACCGATCTGACCAAGTATCCCCCGGAGAATTTCAAAGATGTCCGAGCCAGAACCCTTGCTTATATGAGGGTGGAAGACGACGCTGCCTTTCGTCGTAAGCACATCGACGACAAAAGGTCGTTAAGTGTAAGGAAGCCAGAGTTCAAGACAAAGGCAGTATCTAGGCTAGAGCCTGCGCGACAAATCTCGAACGTCCGATTCAAGACAAAAGTGAAATCCAAGACTGCGACCAAATTTTCTCAGTACCCTAAGATATCCTCCTACGGATTCAAAGGGACTACTAAGGACTTGGTCGAGGCTCTGAAGACCGTCCAGTGGCCAAAGAAGTCCGACCAAGACGACGATAAGAAAGATAAATCGAAGTGGTGTGACTTCCATGGTCATGCGACAGACGACTGCATAGCTCTCAAAAAGGAGTTGGCATATCACGTCCCGAAGGGCAATCTCAAAGATATCATCGACAACGTCGTTACTCCAGCTAACGACGCTCGACCGCCGACTCCCAATCATGCGAAGGTCGTCAACTGCATAACTGGTGGTTCCGACGTGTGCGGTCTGACGTATTCCGCGGCCAAACGTCACGCCAGCTAGGAACCCGACGATCGGCCTATCCCGCGTTCATCAAGACCCAAAGGAGATCTGGAGTTAGAAGCCATGAAGATTTCATTCGACCAGGATGACCTCGGTGATTCGTATTAGAAGCATCATGACGGGTTGATCATTCAACTCACGATTGGTAATTGTTTAACCCGGCAAGTCTTGGTCGATGGAGGCAGTTCAGCGAACGTCATCTTCCTTGATACCGTCAAGGCCATGGGAATTGATCGATCGGAAATCACCCGACGCTCGACAACCTTGGTCGGTTTCAATGGAGACGCAACGAGTACCTTTGGAGAGATCACCTTGCCTGTCTATGCCAGAGGAATCAATAAGCAGACCAAGTCCAACGTCATTGATTGCTCGTCGGCCTATAACATCATCTTAGGCCGACCATGGATCTATGAAATGAAAGCTGTTCCTTCGACGTACCATCAGACCATGAAGTTCCCTACGCCGTGGGGAGTCCAGGAGATCAAAAGTGAGCCGAAAGTCGCCCGTGACTGCTATAAGACCACCTTAAAGCCATGCAAGTAGGCCATTTAGAGGTTATAGGTCCAGGATGCTCCTAGGGCAGCCGGCAACCATCGCCTGGAGGAAGTCATCCTGGACCAGGGTAAGCCTGACCAAAAAATCTTTGTAAGTTCGTCTCTCGATCCCTGTTTGGGCAAAAAATCACGTCGTACGACTACGACCAGAGCAGGTGAGACGCACGCTATAATCCAAATCTTGTATTAAAATAAGGTCTCGACAGGAACCCATAAAACATCTGTCGTCTCCCGTAAAAGGTAAGTCGTACGTCTCCCATGACACACGACCATAGCATCGCCCGTCCCGTACGACCATCGCGTAAGATCATTGTACCTTCGACCAAAGCTAACGTTAACCTTGACTGTTAAGTATTTGTTAAGTATTTAATGCAGGAGTCAAAGCCATTAACAGCAAGCAGCCGTAACGGACGAAGAGCATTATGGATAATCACTCCGACAACCGTTTCCAGCCGTTGTAGTCGTTGATCAAAGCATTAATGGAGCTGATTAATGACGCGAAGACTATAAAAGACAAGCTAAAGCCTCATTTCAAAGGACATCATCTATCATCCAATATACAACAGTTAACATCCAGCATACAACAGAGAAAATCATCCAAACTCATAGCAAAGAACATTCAAAGTCTGGAGATCAAGTACCGAAAGCCAGAACCTTACAGCGAACTCAAGAACACTTGAAGAAAAGCTCAAGTATCGCTCTCGACGCACGCCAAACAGCCCTCGACCAGAAGTTCACACTTTGTATTCATACACGACAAACACCTGTTTTTACATTCAAACACTTGTACTTTACATTTCGAAGTATTTCCTTCATTTGTATTGTAATCATCGTACGACCGACGCCAGTACCAAGGACGTCGCCCCTGATTGGCGACCATAGTGCAGCGACGACACCCACTGTCGTCCGCAGGTTTTTTTCCTCGCTTGAGGTTTTTCCTGCATCATCAAATCCTTTGTCTCGTTTATTTTTTCCCTTATCGCACGTCTCGTCGAAAGATCCTTTCTTTAGTTGATTAAGTCCACATCGACCTTAAGTTGTCCCTTTGGTGCGATTTTTGGCATTAACAGTTTGGCGCCCACCATGTGACCTCATCTAGAGAAAATCCTCGACGAACGTGCACCCTACTAATAATTTCTTGGAGTTTCTTCTATTTTCCGTTGCAGGAAAATGGCAGCCTCTGGAAATCCGCAGCAAGCTGTTGCTCAGATGTATCAGGAACTCGAAGTCGCCAGGAATCAGCTCAATGCAATGGCAGAGCAGAATCGCAGAGCAGCTGAGGAGATCGCGCGGTTAAGAAATCCTCTTGGGCCTCAAAATGGTCCTATGTCGTTCGTGCAGAACCCAATTCCAATATCGTTCGACCAGAATGGCCCTAGACCATTTGTCCCGAATCCAGGTTCATCCGTGCAGAATCAGCATCCGGGCCCATTCATGCAGAATCAACAGCCAGGGTCGTTCAACTCAAATCCTCAGTTTGGGACAGTTCCTCCTCAGCACATAAGGCCACCACCCGTGAATAATGGGTCTCAGCTATTACAAGGGTCGCAGCCTTTCCAGCAGGGGTCACAACCATTTCAGCAGCCATTTCAGAATGGACCTCAAGGTGGATCTCAGCCACTCCACGGTGGATCGCAGCCTTTCCAGCAAGGACCACCATCGTTTCAGAACGGACTGCAACAATTCCAATATGGGTCGCAGCCATATTCTGTTCCTTTCAACGGGGACACCAATGGTTCGTCGCATGGTAATGGCACTAGTCCAGGGACCAATCCCTCGACAGGGGCAAATCCTGATCTTAACGATCCTGTCGCCCAGCGTTTGAAGATGTTAGAAGACCAAAATGAGCACGTCCTGTCCTTGCTCGCCAAGTTGCCTGGGGCAGCCGTGCCCTTCGACGTCGAGCCTCACTCGGGGTATCAGGCGTCGCCCTTCATCGACGAGATTGCCACCGTCGAGGTCCCAAAGAAGTATAACATTCCTGCCTTCACTCTCAAATATTCTGGTGTGACTGATCCGACTGAGCACGTCGCACAGTATAAACAGCTCATGTGGACGATCTCGATCCCATTTATGTACCAGGAAGTATGCATGTGTAAGAGTTTCGGAGCAACTCTCACTGGTCCAGCTCTCCAATGGTTAATCAATCTCAAACCCAAGTCCATCGGGTGGTTTGCTGAGTTGGTTAACCAGTTCTCCCAGCAATTCGCCAGCAGTCGTAAGATGGAGAAGCAGACCAGCGACCTATATTACATCGTGCAGAAAGCTAATGAGTCTATTCGAAGTTATTTCTATAGATTCAATTCCGAAATGATCAACATCCGCAATTGCGACGTCAAAACCGCGATCGAAGCCTATAAGCGTGGTCTGGACGATAATTCAGGTCTATACACCGACCTGACCAAATATCCCCCGGAGAATTTCGAAGACGTCCGAGATCGAACCTTAGCATATATAAGGGTCGAAGACGATGCAACCTTTCGTCGCAAGCACACCGACGACAAGAAGTCGTTAGGCGTCAGAAAGCTAGAGTTCAAGACAAAGGCTATTTCCAGAATAAAGCCAGCGCACCAAATTTCAAATGTTCGTTTCAAGACGAAAGTAGAGGCCAAGACCGCGACTAAGTTCACTCAGTACCCCAAGATATCCTCTTACGGATTCAAAGGATCTGCTAAGGAATTAGTCGAAGCTCTGAAAGGTACCCAAGCTACCATTCGGTGGCCAAAGAAGTCCGACCTGGACGATGCTAAGAAAGACAAATCAAAGTGGTGCGACTTCCATGCCGATCATGGTCATGCGACAGACGACTGTATCGCATTGAAGAAGGAACTAGCATATCATTTCCCGAAAGGAAATCTCAAGGACATCATCGACGATGTCGCTGTTCCAGCTGATGGCCATCGACCGTCGACTCCCAAGCATATAAAAGTTGTCAATTGAAATTCCCTACGCCATGGGGAATCCAGGAGTCGCTCGTGAGTGCTACAGGTCTACCTTGAAGCCGCGAAAATAAACTAAAATCACAAGATTAAGCTCTCGACAGGTTCGTTCTTCTATCCCTAAATTAATATCTTTTCCACAGGGATAAATCTACTATGGTGCCTCGTCGCACGACAACATAGTCGACCGCCGGACAATATTTCTCCGTGTCATTCTGTCATTTAAAACTTATCTTTTCCTCCCGAAAAGGATACGGTAATAAATGACAGGGGGGAAATAGAGAGAGTCTGAAATGGTAAGTTCTCTAGCTCGTTCTAGCTCTTTCTCATACGATTTTTTCTCACAAAACGTTTACTGACTTAAGCATCGGAGGGTCGTTGGTGAGCCAATGACCAAACCCCGACATCGTTTTACTGCAGAATCGCACGACAAACTATCGCAGAATCGCACGACAGTAATCATTAAGTCTACTATATGACTTTAGAATCGCAAAGTCGAACGACATAAACGATCAGGTCTCTAACTTGATAATTTCTCCACAGGGGCATACGATACAAACTCACTATACTATCTGGCCGTACGATCGCAAAGTCTAAACGACTTTACCCCTAAGTTTTTTAACTTTCATACACTGAATGGATGCTTAAATCGCGTGTTTTTATATTTGTTTTACGTTCTTGTCATCATATTACAATGAATACTTTAGTCGCATGATTTCATATGTATTTTATGATCAAATTCATAACCAATATGATATGAATAAAGCACAAGTTCAAACAAAAAGTGCATTTAAAAAAAATCGTCAGGTACACGCTCGACCACCAACGATCGAGCAGCAAAGCAAACAAAATAAAATTCTTAAATTAAAGGAGGAGCATCCGTCGCATTCATGCCCGAAGTCCCATCCTGAAGGCTTTCACCCGCCACCTCCTCCTCAACATCCTTCTCAGCGTCCGAGTCAAGATCCCTCTCGGTCCCAACACCATTCATATAGATGTCCAGCTCCTCCTTCGCCGAAGCAAGAGGGTCTTTCCCCAGCAAATGTCGTCGCATGATCGCCGCCCGAGCAGTCAGACGAGCTATGGCAAAAACCGACTTACCCTCGTCCTTTGCAACTTGCACTTCTTTCTCCAAACTCTCTACCTTGGATTTATAATCCTCAGCCTCTTTTGAAACAGCGACCAGGGATTCCTTAATTTTTTCCATCTCCTCCCTTTGTTCAGCAGTCATGGACAAGGATTGCGTCAGACGATGACTAAGATCCTCCTTCGCACGATTAACGATCTCCATATGTTTTAAAGCGTCGGCAAGACGCTTCGACAGATCCTCCGTGCGACCAGCAACATCGTTAGCTCGATCCAATGCTGCATTCTCCCTTTCGCGCGCAGCAGACAAGAGATCTTTCACCTTCGCCGTTTCACTTTGCAAGGCCAAGGAAGCTTGAAGTGTCTGCGAAATCATAAAAGACAGACATCATCAGTGGACAACGACAACGAAGTCTGGGCCTAGACAAACTAAGTCTTGAAAGAAAGACTTACCATGAACACCAAGCCGGCTACATGGGCACCCGTCTCCTCTGAAAGATGGAAGCAGAAATTTATCCAGGTGAGGGAACAGGTTCGTCCCGTCTAGGACATTACCTGTCATAAAGTCCGATGGCAGCGTAAAGTTGACCGTCGTGACCTTCTCCCCTCCCGTCGAGTGTTCCTCGCCCTTGTCGGCCGATAAAGGATTCGACACAGCAGACAGGGACTTCACCGTTTCCGCCGAAGGCGCAGAATTGATGGGTGTCGCTGCAATCACCTTCTTAGGTGATCCGACCCCTACCTTCTCAGGTGAAGCGACTCTCGACGAGTCATTAACCCCAGCCGACGACTCCCTCGGAGTCGTCGTCCTCGTCTTCTTCGGAATTTCAGGGCCAGCAGACATGGCTTTTAGCCTCCTCTCCCTGCCCTGACGGGCACACTCCAGCTCAGCTGCTCTCTTAGTAGAAACCTTCAACACTTTAGGTTGAGACTCTCCTGGAAAAAAAGGAATGTCATAAAGCACGCAAAGGAAAAAGACTCGAGGTAACATAGGAAGAAAAGGAAAATAAAACTTACCCGTCATCCCTCTCCTTCCTTTTGACTTATCTTCTTCCTCTTCTCTTCCTTTCTCTTCACACTTCTCCCCCTGATTCTCCCTGAAGATTCTAAATCGTCGTCATCCGCCGAGTGTCGCGCGACGAAAGACCTCTTGGCGACGTTAAATTCTAAAAACGAATTGATCTTCGCTTGAGAGTTAGCGTCTGGCTTCACGACCTCGAATTTTATGGCTGTCAACATACAAAAAACAGGTTAAAAATCATATGTAAATAATCTACAGCGCACACCAGATGAAATAACGAGGCTCACCCGACGTATTCCGGCTCGTCCTAATCCACTCACTCTCAAAGTCAAGGGACAACTTACGCACGAAAACGTATCGAGACTTCCACCCACGGTCGTTCACACCCGTTCCTAAGACCAAAACGCGATCGCCCTTGAATCTAGAATGTAAACTACATCGATGACATCCGTCCATCTTGGCTTGATAAGCCGAGAGGAGGTCATGTACATTCATGGGAGAATCCCATTTCTTAGTAGAACGCTCGATCACTCGTACGACTCGCCAGAACTGGGGCATCAACTGACTCGGTGCCAAGTCAAACTCTAACATAAACGCCTTGGGCAGAGGAAAAAAAGGCCATTCGAAACCTATCTTAAAAGGGTATTCATAGATTACAATGTACCCCTCGGGACACTCGTTTGATCGGATCTGTCCTGGACGGATCAGTTCGACCCACGCAGGAATTTTCGCTAACTTTCTAAAGTCCCGGAGGTCCGATGACTCTTGAATAACACTCTCAGGATCCCTCGACATTTCTAAACAAAATTTGCAGAAGTCAGAGAAATCGTACCTTACTTATAGGCGCGTTAACCCTCGAAGAAACCTAACCAAATCAGAGATTTTCACAACTTCAGAAGATATCAGATAAAGAATGGCAAGGAAATCACAGCACAAACTCTTCAAGGGAGAAATAAGGAAATGATCCGTCAGAATCCTTATTTAGACCAAAGAACAGGGTTAGATCGAATCCCTGGATAACCGCCGCGCATCCCCGTCCTTTCGTATGACCGCAGGGATCGTCGACACCTGTCATTGACAGCTAGTAAGCATCATCGTACGACAGCATGACGTCACGACCTCGTTCCTCTTTCGACTTCTCGTTCAGTTAAAGATGAACTGGCCCAGTTCCACGACAACCAGGTAAGTCCCTCAACCTAGGTCACAAGTCTAAGCGTTCGACAAGCAAAATTTAAAACTTAAATTTGACATTCAATTTTCAAATTTTGGGGGCAAACTATTTGGGCAAAAAATCACGTCGTACGACTACGACCAGAGCAGGTGAGACGCACGCTATAATCCAAATCTTGTATTAAAATAAGGTCTCGACAGGAACCCAGAAAACATATGTCGTCTCCCGTAAAAGGTAAGTCGTACGTCTCCCATGACGCACGACCATAGCATCGCCCGTCCCGTACGACCACCGCGTAAGATCATTGTACCTTCGACCAAAGCTAACGTTAACCTTGACTGTTATATTTGTTAAGTATTTAATGCAGGAGTCAAAGTCATTAACAGCAAGCAGCCGTAACGGACGAAGAGCATTATGGATAATCACTTCGACGACCGTTTCCAGCCGTTGTAGCCGTTGATCAAAGCATTAATGGAGCTGATTAATGACGCGAAGACTATAAAAGACAAGCTAAAGCCTCATTTCAAAGGACATCATCTATCATCCAATATACAACAGTTAACATCCAGCATACAGCAGAGAAAATCATCCAAACTCATAGCAAAGAACATTCAAACTCTGGAGATCAAGTACCGAAAGCCAGAACCATACAACGAACTCAAGAACACTTGAAGAAAAGCTCAAGTATCGCTCTCGACGCACGCCAAACAGCCCTCGACCAGAAGTTCACACTTTGTATTCATACACGACAAACACCTGTTTTTACATTCAAACACTTGTACTTTACATTTTGAAGTATTTACTTCATTTGTATTGTAATCATCGTACGACCGACGCCAGTACCAAGGACGTCGCCCCTGATTGGCGACCATAGTGCAGCGACGACACCCACTGTCGTCCGCAGGGTTTTTCCTCGCTTGAGGTTTTTCCTGCGTCATCAAATCCTTTGTCTCGTTTATTTTTTCCCTCATCGCACGTCTCGTCGAAAGATCCTTTCTTTAGTTGATTAAGTCCACATCGACCTTAAGTTGTCCCTTTGGTGCGATTTTTGGCATTAACAATCCCTGCCTTAAAAGACAAGCTAATATCTTTTTTGCAGAAAAACACCGATTGTTTTGCCTGGTCGCACGAAGACATGGTTGGCATAGACCCTGGCGTCATTTCCCATAAGCTCAATGTCGACCCGTCATTTAAGCTAATCAAGCAAAAGCTACGGAAATTTGCTCCTGAATAGAATAAGGTGATAAATGACGAGGTTGACAACCTCCTCGAGACAAGGAAAATTCAAGAAGCAAAATACCCCGACTGACTTGCTAATGTCGCGGTCGAAGAATGACAAATGGGAAGGTCCTAGTCATATCTCAGAAGTCGTGGGTAAGGGTGCCTATCGGCTCCAAACCCTCGACAATCGAGATATCCCACGTAGCTGGAATGCAATGCATCTGAAAAGGTATTTCTTCTAAGTCCTTTTCTTTCTTTCAAACGATTTTTTACCACGACGATTACTGACTTAAGCATCGAAGGGTCGTTGGTTAGCCAACGACCAACCTCTGACATTGTTTTATCGCAGGGTCGCACGACATCAGTTGCTAAGTCTACTATACGATTTTAGTCTCGCAGGATCGCACGACATAAGTGATCAAGTCTATGACCTGATTATCTTTTCACTGGGACACATGATCCAAGTTCATCGTATGATCTAGTTGTATGATCATAAGGTCTAACGACCCCTCGATCTAAATTTTTTAACTTAGAAAAACTTCGTGTTCTGAATGAATGCTTTGGTTGCATGTGCTTATGTTTGCCAGCACGATTCAAAAATATAAAAGTCTTATGCCTTATGTCCTAATCGTTGTATTGCAATGGATGACCAAGTCGCACGACTTCTTGCTCATTTTATACTTAGTAAATTACACAATTAATGTTACATTTACTTCTAAGACGTATGAAACAAAGTGATACGCAAGGCAAATTTCATTTATCAACCCGTCAGTTACATCAAATAACTCGACCACCAACAGTCGAGCGAGAAAAGAAAAATTAAAGATAAAATTTCCTAAGGCAGAGGAGGATCGACAGCCGCATCCTTGCCAGAGGCCTCGCCCTTTGAGCCCTCTTCGACCTCCTCCTCGTCGACCTCCATCTCGTCGTCCGAGTCAAGGTCCCGCTCCGACCCGACCTTCGACAAGAAAAACGCCAACTCCTCCGACGCAGAGGCGAGAGGATTCTTGCCCAACAGGTGTCGTCGCATGATAGCCGCCCGTGTAGTGAATCGGGCAAAAGCGAAGACGGACTTAGTCTCGTCCTTCAGCTCCTTCACCTCTTCCCCCAGGCTCTCCACCTTAGACTTAGACTCCTCGCCTTCTTTTTTCCTTCATAGCCAAGGACTCCTTTGTCTTGTCCAGCTCCTCCCTTTGGTCGGCGATCAAAGATAGGGATTGCTTCAGACGAGAGTTCACCTCGTCCTTCGCATGTCCGATGGCTTCCAACTCGTTCAGAGCGTCGTCGAGTCGTACCGACATACCCTCGGCACGTTCCAGAGCAGACCTCTCCCTCTCTAACGCCGCATCCTCTCTCTTAAGAGCAGAAGACAATAGGCCTTCTATCCTTGTCGTTTCGGCGTGCAGAGCCAGGAAAGACTGGAATGCCTGAAGAACATAAAAAGCAGGACTAACGACTCTCGACGAGTCGCTTACCTTCGAAGACGGTTCCCTCGGGATCGTCATCCTCGTCTTCTTTAGGACACCCGACCCAGTTGTCGGGATCCCCTTCCTCTTTTCTCTGCCCTGATGGGCCAGCTCAGCTTGAGCTGCTTTCTTGGCAGCCGCAGGCGTCATCTTCTCTTGGGATCCTCCTGTGGAACAAGAAAAAGAAAGAACGATTAGACAATCAAAAGAAGAGAAAGACTAGGTCGAGCAAGAAGAAAGCGAAGGAACACTTACCGGTCATTTCCTCCTTTTCTTCCCTCGACTCTTCTCTCTCCTTCTCCTCTTTCTCTTCTTCCTCCTCAGTCTCTTCTTCCTCCTCTTCCTCTCCCTCTTCTCGTCTCGCCTGTTGGTTTTCGCCCAAGTAGACCAAGTCGTCGTCCTCGTCTACTAAATGTCGCATGACGAATGATCGATCGTCAGTGCTAATCTCCAAGAACTTCTCGATTTTGACCTTGGAGTCGTCGTTGGGCTTCACCTTGTCGAAGTTGATGTCTGAAAACATAGAGAAAGAAGATTAGTCGAGACACAAAGCAATACAGGTAATAAAAAATGTTCGACCAAAGCTAAAACTCACCCGTCATGTTCCAGCCGGACCTTATCCAGTTACTGTCGGGGTCCAGCGTCGCTACCCGTACGAATGTGTACCCGGTCTTCCATTTGCGGTCGTTGACCGCAGTTTTCAGAAGCAAGGTACGATCACCCTTGTGCTTAGAAAACAAGATGTAGCGACGGTATGTATCCATCTTGACCTGATAAGCCGTCAAGAAGTCCTTCACATTCATCGGCGACTCCCAATTCGCGGTAAGTCGCTCGATGACCTATATAATGCGCCAAAATTGGGGAATCAATTGCCCCGGCGACAAGTCAAACTCGCACATAAACGCCTTAGCTAAAGGCGAATACGACCACTGGAATCCTATCTTAAATGGGTACTCGTATATCACGACATACCCCTCTGGACACATCTCCGGTTGAATCTTACAGGCCTTGCTCACAGTAATCCCCGCAGGGATTTTCGCTAGATTCCTAAGGCTATCGAGATCATCCTGGTCTCGAATGGTACTTCTAGGTTCTGTCGACATCGCTAGTCCCGTTGGCCAAATTTGCAGGTCTGAAAAACCCCAAATATCCCAGTTTTTCCTAGGCTTTCTAGCAATGGACTTACGACGCATACAAAGATTGAAGAGTCGTACCTTATATAGGCGTTCTAAACCTCGAAATTCCTAATCGAATCGTAGATTCTTGTAGGTTTGGAAAGGATTGGACGAACAACAAGAAATCGGGAACGAATCTCACTCTTAAAACTCTCTGCAAACGTAAAATGGAAAAGATCCATCGTGGGCCTCTATTTATGTAATCGATCGTATCAGGTCGAATCCCTCGATGATCGACACGTACCCTTACCTTTTCGTATGCACACACGGATCGTCGACACCTGGCGATGACAGCTGCTAAGCATGATCGTGCGTTAGCGTGACGTCACGGTCTTATCCCCTTTTCGACTTCCCCTTTAGTTGGAATTGGACCGATCCAGTTCCAAGGCAACCAAAGTAACTTTTGACACGTGTCATGACCCTGGACGTCCGACTGACAAAATTTAAAATTCGAATTTGCCACTCTATTTTTAAATTTTGGGGGCAAACTGTTTGGATAAAATTTCACCGGTCTCGACCACGACCAACACAGGGAAAACATTTATTACACTTTTCTATAATGAGATAAAATCATAAACACTTTATCACCTATTCAAAGTCAAAATCGAAAGTTACTCACGACACTCGACCGTCGTATAGAACCTCACGGCCTCGACCGACTAACATGCAATATTTCTCTTATATTTTCACTGTTTAAATGCAGGAATCAATGTCATTAATGATCAACGGACATAACCGACAAGGACAACGATGAGCATTAAAACCAGTAGTTGTTACGACCGTTATCAGAGGTTTTTATGGAATCATTCAAGACGTTCGAAGGCTATAAATACAAAGGCTCAATCACCATTTCGTGGATCATTTGAGACATCTTGAATCATCTTGGCATAACTGAACTCTCAAGAACACTCGAAGCAAAGAATTATCTCTTAACAGATCGCTCTCGACGCACGACTTACACACACGACACTTAGTTTTTACACACGACGAACCAATTTTTACATTCGATACACTTGTTACTTTACATTTAAAGTCTTCCTTTCATTTGTATTGTAAACTTGGTACTCTCGACACCCGAAACATAAGGATATCACCCCTGTTTGGCGACCATAGTGCAACGGCGACCCTCAAAGTCGTCCGCGGGTTTTTTTCTCGTTGAGGTTTTTCCCGCGTCACCAAAATCTTTGTCTTATTTACGTTTTCTGTCTTTGTCGTACGATTTGTCGAAGGATTCCCATTCTTTAGTTGTTAAGCTCCACAATCAACCTTAAGTTATCCTTCTGGACGATTTTTGGCATTAACAGTTCTGTCATACGACCTAAAGATAATGAGGTCCTAGCTAGACAATGGGACAGGTGCAATTCTGTTGTGTTATCTTGGATTCTTAACTCTATATCAGAAGACCTATTTGCTAGTCAGGTTTTTTCAAAAGTTGCATCTGCTGTGTGGACTGAACTTAATGAAACATATGATAAAACCGATGGTTCTATCACATTTAATCTACACCAGAAAATTAATTCTCTCACTCAAAATGGGGCATGTGTCTGACTATTATCACAAATTAAATGCCTTATGGAAGCAGTTTGACGCATTAGTCAAACTGCCTTCATGCACTTGTAATGCTTCTCATGGTTTTCAAGAACATAATCATTTAATCAAACTGATGCAATTTCTAATGGGTCTGGATAATCATTATGCTCATATTCAAAGTAATATCCTTACAACCGATCCCCTGCCCTTTGTTAAGACTGCCTTCCCTTTGGTGTCCAGGGAAGAATCCCACAGAAGTGGGACTCGATCCTCGGATGCCAAGAACCAACATTCAGCATTTTTTGGTAAAACTAATGGCAAAACAAATATGAGGAAATCTCCTCTTGTTTGTAAACACTGTAGATTAAATGGCCATACTATTAAAAGATGCTATAAACTTGTTGGTTTTCCTAAGGATTTTCAATTTAACAAACCTAAAACTGGTCAGTCTTTCAAACCCTCTGCTAGTAATGCTTGCTCCACAGACACGTCTGTCCAAAATCAGAGTAGCTCAACATCCTTAACTGAAGAGCAAATTAACAAATTACTTACTCTGATTGATCCCAAGCATTCCGAGGGATTATCAGCTAATATGGCAGGTAATTTCTTTTCCAATATGAGTAATCTGTCTAATGTGTCCCATAGATTGTCTAGTTCTGGTTGGATCATTGACTCAGGGGCAAATCAACACATGGCCACTGTTTGGGTAAAAATTCACCAGTCTCGACCACGACCTAGGTAAGGAAAACATTTATTACCCTTTCTCATAGTGAGGTAAAATAATAATACTTTATCCCCTGATTAAAGTTGGAATCGAAAGTTATTTACCTCACGACACTCGACCATGACGTCGTCTAGCCCTCACGATCGTCGTATGGAACCTTACGACCTCGACCGACTAACGTGTGGCATTCCTGTTACTTTTTCATTGTTTAATCCAGGAATCAATGTCATTAATGACCAATGGCTATAACCGACAAGGTCAGTTATGAGCATTCAATCCAGCGTCCGTTACGACAGTTATCAGAAGCATTTATGAAGATCATTGAATGATACGAAAACTATAAAAGCGAAGGCTCAATTATCATTTGCGGGGCATCTGATCACACAACATCACACATCATCTGAACTCTCAAGAATACTCGAAGCAAAGAATTCTCTCTCGGAAGATCGCTCTCGACGCTTTCACAACACGACACATTGTTTTTATACTCGACGCACCAATTTTTACATTAGATACACTTGATACTTTACATTTAAAGTATTTCCTTTCATCTGTATTGTAATCATTGTACGATCGACACCCGAAACATAAGGATATCGCCCCTGTTTGGCGACCATAGTGCAGCGACGACTTCCATAGTCATCCGCGGGTTTTTTCCTCGTTGAGGTTTTTCCCGCGTCACCAAAGTCCTTGTCTCATTTACGTTTTTTGCCTTTGTCGTACGTTCTGTCGAAAGATTCCTTTCTTTAGTTGTTAAATTCCACAATCAACCTTAAGTTATCCTTTTGGACGATTTTTGGCATTAACAGTTTGGCACCATCCGTGGGACCCCATCTAAAGAAAATCGTCGACAAACGTGCGTTTTACTAACGGTTTCTTGGAGTTCCCTCTTTTTCTGTTTCAGGAAAATGGCAGTTCGCGGAGATCAAGAGCAAATTGTTGCCCAGATGCACGAGGAGTTTGAAAATGCACAAGGTGCTCCGGGGATAGTTGACGATTATCGCCTGGAAGAAATCATCCTGGATCAGAGCAAGCCTGACCAGAAAGTCCTGATAGGGTCGTCCCTCACTCCCTGCCTAAAAGACAAACTCATATCTTTTTTGCAGGAGCATGCCGATTGTTTTGCCTGGTCGCACGAAGACATGATCGGCATAGACCCTGGCGTCATTTCCCATAAGCTCAACATCGACCCGTCATTCAAACCTATCAAGCAAAAGTGCCGGAAATTTGCTCTTGAAAGGAATAAGGTGATAAATGACGAAGTCGACAACCTCCTGAAGACAGGGAAAATTCGAGAAGTAAAGTACCCCGATTGGCTCGCTAATGTCGTGGTCGTGGCTAAGAAAAATGGCAAATGGAGAGTCTGAATTGACTTCACAGATCTCAACAAAGCCTGTCCAAAAGATCCTTTCCCATTGCCACATATCGATGCCATGGTCGACGCGACGGCAGGACATGAACTGTTGACGTTCATGGATGCTTATTCTGGATATAATCAGATCTTGATGCACGTCGAGGACCAGGAGAAGACTGCATTCATGACGGATCGAGGTATATACTGTTATAAAGTTATGCCTTTCGGTCTAAAAAATGCAGGTTCTACCTATCAGCGTCTAGTGAATAAGATGTTCAATGTAACACCCGGAAAATCCTCGTAAGTAATAGAAAGTTTAATATTTCATAATATTTTGACTTTATAGATTATGAGTTATATCTTAAGTAATTTCTGTGATTTTTATATGTTAATTGATAACTTCCGTTAGAAATCAGTAAGTTTATTCCTTAAGAAAATTGATGAAAAATTGATGAAAAATAGATGATAAAGTGGAATAATAGATTTTATGGATTAGATGGATGGGTAATGTGAATACGAGGCCAACGGTACTTTCCGGGGTAAAATCGGGGTTCTAACGAAGAAGTTACGGCTAAATTAGTGGAAGTTGAGAGTTTTGGCAAACAGAGGCTGGCGCCGATGGGGCGGCGCCGATGCATCGGCGTGGATGATCGGCGCCGAATACCTGACGTGCCAAATAGAGGGTTAAACCCACCCCTTAGTCATCTCACTTCTCATTTCTAATTAGAACTCTCAAAATCGAAAATAAGCTCTGCTCCAGACGAACTTCCTTTATCTAACCTAAGGTAATTTCATCTCTTAGTTCTAATTCAATTCATGTATCAAATAGATGAATCTTACTCAATTAAACTTCAATTAGGGCTTGGAATCTTCATATTATCTTGATTTGGAGAGTTAGGGCTCAAGTCTTCAAGTAAGGTTATACAAATTGAAGATTTAAAGGTGAGTAACCTGTAACTAAATGTTTTTATTTATACTTATCTACCAATTCTTTTCCTGATTATGTGTTATTAAGGTAAAAGATTGGGTTATATGTTCTTAATGGTTAAGGTGGAAACAAGATGAGTTTAAAGGAGTTAATATGGATTAATTGTGGTTATTACTTAACATGACATGATGAATGTTGATGTAAGAGTTTAGTTTGATTTTATATATATCATCAATATGTGAAATTTGTATGATGGCTTAATAAGCGTCTTAATGATGAACTGGTGGCTTAATGGTCAAAATGGATTTATTCTTGAAATGTAAACATGGTGGTTTGTTGTTGAATTCTTATGGAATGTGAACTACATGGAAGTAGCATGGACTATGATAAATGGTTGGACCATTGTTAAAGTGCTTAATATACTTGAATCTTATTTGGATTTACAATTTGGTATTCACTTAATTGGAGGAGCACCTGGTAGGCATTGGAGGATATAATCATACATACCGTGGGGTAAATGTATTTCGTTCATACCTTCGGATACCGTGGGGTTTTCCGTTGCGTTATGCCTTGTACCGTGGGGTATCAATCAAGGTATATCTTCAATTATGATGTAACTAGGTAGCGATATGGACCTTCTCCATGGAATCCAATTTGTGAATGTACCGAATTGTTCTTCCTACATGTTATGATTATAACCTATGTATTATGTGTAAACCTCACTTAGGCTTTAAAAGCCTAACACTTGCTATGTGTTTTATGTGTTACAGATATTAGTGGTTCCGGACACAAGAAGGTTTAGTACGGGGTGTGAGCACGGGATTGATGTTGGAAGGTTAAAGAATTGGAAGATTGACATTAGAACTTCCCAACACCCTTTTGATCTTGGATTGCTATAGTATTGGGCAACCAAGCTAGTATTTCTTTAGTAGTTGTACATTGACTAAGTAATTGTATTAAAGGTTATGTAATGATGTTATGTACACTTTCACTTTAGCAATGTGTACCACTCTTCCGTTTTATGGAAGTTTTTGTTAACCCCTATTTTGGGGTGTTACAAGTTGGTATCAGAGCTCTAGTTTAAGTGAACTAGGTATGACTATAGTATGCCTGGACTTAAGCTGAGAACAATAAGATTGAAATACTGTTGAATGGGTAGATATCATAGGATGGGAGAGTGTAAGGAATTGTGAAAATACCTTGGTCAAAAATTATAATGATGGTAAAAAGAATACTTGTATATTACATATTCATAATTTCATCTAGCTAATGCTATTATGAATATGTTGTTATGTAAGTGTACTTGATCTCTATTATTATGGTAATTGATAAGTGTATTGGTACACAAAAGTAGTCTGATTCTTACCTCATTCTCGTGTGCTTGTCAGACTGAAATGGTAAATACTCGAAGTCATGTGCAGCAACCGCGTGATGGTCAGTCAGCATCTGAATCTACTGCTGACCAACCTGGAATTCAAGCAACAGTTAGACATTCTCCGAGACCACGTAATTTAGGCGGAGGAGCAGAAAATGTATCGAGACTTAACGTTGGTCCATCGAACCCAGTAACGGAAGAAGACGCTCTTGAAGCTCGATTGAGGAATAGTATGCTCCGAGCCATGGAATCTGCTATGACTCAACAGCAGGAGCGAATTATGAAGATGTTGGATGACAGAGATAATAGCATTCGGCAATGCGAGACAATGGCAGAAAATGCTTTGAATGGGCAAGGTAATTTGGAAAATACTTTGAATGCGGAAACAGATACGACTCTTCGGGAAGGAAGAAAGGAACGGAGATGTACATACAAGACGTTTTTGGGATGTAGACCTCCAGAGTTTGCAGGAACAACTGATCCCACTAAATGTATGAATTGGATTCGAGAAGTTGAGATGTCTTTTGAAGCAAGCGATTGTGAAGACTCTCAGAAGGTTAAATTTGCATCTCATCTCCTTAAGGGTGAAGCTCTTACATGGTGGAATCTTACACGTTCATCAACCGCACCGGCATTGTTGGCCAAGTTCACATGGACAGCTTTCAAAAGGAAAATTTTAGAAAAATATTGCAGTGAGCGGGCACTTGATAAGATTGAAGATGAGTTCCGTGGCTTGAAGAAAGGAGACATGTCAATTATGGAATACTCAAGATTGTTTCTGGAGAAGTTAAATCTGGTAGAACACTTAGCTCCTGACGAGAAAAAAAAGATAAAGACGTATCAAAGGGGATTACCGGCTAGTATGAAGACTGCTTTGAGAAATGCTAAGGTTTCAACCATACAAGAGGCAATTGAAGAAACCTTACGGATAGAAGATGATTTGGTTCAAGGAAAGTTGGAAAGTGGACCAACAAGTGAGAAAAGGAAATGGGAAGAGTCATCTGGAAATTTTCGTCAGCAAAGACCATTCTCGGGGAATGAAGTTGGAGATAGTCGTAACGAGGCTAGATGGTGTAATCGATGCAGGAAATCTCATGTGGGTCCATGTAACACTCGTCAGTATCAGGGTCCTCTAACTTGTAGTAAATGTGGAAAAGTCGGGCACTTAATGCAGGATTGTTCAATAAAAGGGGTAATTTGTTTTGAATGCCGTGAGCCGGGTCACGTGAAGAGAGATTGCCCAAGGTTGAAGACAGACGGATCTGGGAAACCCAAGTCAGAACCACCGAAGGCAACGGGAAGGGCGTTTCAGATGTCGACGGATGAGGCTAGAAGTTCAAAGGATGTGGTGTCGGGTACGTTTCTTCTAAACTCCGTACCTGCACGTGTTTTATTTGATTCTGGTGCAAGTTATTCATTCGTGTCATTATCATTGCTCAAAAGTTAAATTTGCCTGTTAGTCAGTTAGATGAAGCTTTGTTAGTAGAAATAGTTATGGTGAAGAACAAATATCCACATTTGTTTTCTTAACCTAAGATTTCGAGGACGAAATCTATTTCAAGTGGGGGAGAATTGTAACACCCGGAAAATCCTCGTAAGTAATAGAAAGTTTAATATTTCATAATATTTTGACTTTATAGATTATGAGTTATATCTTAAGTAATTTCTGTGATTTTTATATGTTAATTGATAACTTCCGTTAGAAATCAGTAAGTTTATTCCTTAAGAAAATTGATGAAAAATTGATGAAAAATAGATGATAAAGTGGAATAATAGATTTTATGGATTAGATGGATGGGTAATGTGAATACGAGGCCAACGGTACTTTCCGGGGTAAAATCGGGGTTCTAACGAAGAAGTTACGGCTAAATTAGTGGAAGTTGAGAGTTTTGGCAAACAGAGGCTGGCGCCGATGGGGCGGCGCCGATGCATCGGCGCGGATGATCGGCGCCGAATACCTGACGTGCCAAATAGAGGGTTAAACCCACCCCTTAGTCATCTCACTTCTCATTTCTAATTAGAACTCTCAAAATCGAAAATAAGCTCTGCTCCAGACGAACTTCCTTTATCTAACCTAAGGTAATTTCATCTCTTAGTTCTAATTCAATTCATGTATCAAACAGATGAATCTTACTCAATTAAACATCAATTAGGGCTTGGAATCTTCATATTATCTTGATTTGGAGAGTTAGGACTCAAGTCTTCAAGTAAGGTTATACAAATTGAAGATTTAAAGGTGAGTAACCTGTAACTAAATGTTTTTATTTATACTTATCTACCAATTCTTTTCCTGATTATGTGTTATTAAGGTAAAAGATTGGGTTATATGTTCTTAATGGTTAAGGTGGAAACAAGATGAGTTTAAAGGAGTTAATATGGATTAATTGTGGTTATTACTTAACATGACATGATGAATGTTGATGTAAGAGTTTAGTTTGATTTTATATATATCATCAATATGTGAAATTTGTATGATGGCTTAATAAGTGTCTTAATGATGAACTGGTGGCTTAATGGTCAAAATGGATTTATTCTTGAAATGTAAACATGGTGGTTTGTTGTTGAATTCTTATGGAATGTGAACTACATGGAAGTAGCATGGACTATGATAAATGGTTGGACCATTGTTAAAGTGCTTAATATACTTGAATCTTATTTGGATTTACAATTTGGTATTCACTTAATTGGAGGAGCACCTGGTAGGCATTGGAGGATATAATCATACATACCGTGGGGTAAATGTATTTCGTTCATACCTTCGGATACCGTGGGGTTTTCCGTTGCGTTATGCCTTGTACCGTGGGGTATCAATCAAGGTATATCTTCAATTATGATGTAACTAGGTAGCGATATGGACCTTCTCCATGGAATCCAATTTGTGAATGTACCGAATTGTTCTTCCTACATGTTATGATTATAACCTATGTATTATGTGTAAACCTCACTTAGGCTTTAAAAGCCTAACACTTGCTATGTGTTTTATGTGTTACAGATATTAGTGGTTCCGGACACAAGAAGGTTTAGTACGGGGTGTGAGCACGGGATTGATGTTGGAAGGTTAAAGAATTGGAATATTGACATTAGAACTTCCCAACACCCTTTTGATCTTGGATTGCTATAGTATTGGGCAACCAAGCTAGTATTTCTTTAGTAGTTGTACATTGACTAAGTAATTGTATTAAAGGTTATGTAATGATGTTATGTACACTTTCACTTTAGCAATGTGTACCACTCTTCCGTTTTATGGAAGTTTTTGTTAACCCCTATTTTGGGGTGTTACAAGTTGGTATCAGAGCTCTAGTTTAAGTGAACTAGGTATGACTATAGTATGCCTAGACTTAAGCTGAGAACAATAAGATTGAAATACTGTTGAATGGGTAGATATCATAGGATGGGAGAGTGTAAGGAATTGTGAAAATACCTTGGTCAAAAATTATAATGATGGTAAAAAGAATACTTGTATATTACATATTCATAATTTCATCTAGCTAATGCTATTATGAATATGTTGTTATGTAAGTGTACTTGATCTCTATTATTATGGTAATTGATAAGTGTATTGGTACACAAAAGTAGTCTGATTCTTACCTCATTCTCGTGTGCTTGTCAGACTGAAATGGTAAATACTCGAAGTCATGTGCAGCAACCGCGTGATGGTCAGTCAGCATCTGAATCTACTGCTGACCAACCTGGAATTCAAGCAACAGTTAGACATTCTCCGAGACCACGTAATTTAGGCGGAGGAGCAGAAAATGTATCGAGACTTAACGTTGGTCCATCGAACCCAGTAACGGAAGAAGACGCTCTTGAAGCTCGATTGAGGAATAGTATGCTCCGAGCCATGGAATCTGCTATGACTCAACAGCAGGAGCGAATTATGAAGATGTTGGATGACAGAGATAATAGCATTCGGCAATGCGAGACAATGGCAGAAAATGCTTTGAATGGGCAAGGTAATTTGGAAAATACTTTGAATGCGGAAACAGATACGACTCTTCGGGAAGGAAGAAAGGAACGGAGATGTACATACAAGACGTTTTTGGGATGTAGACCTCCAGAGTTTGCAGGAACTACTGATCCCACTAAATGTATGAATTGGATTCGAGAAGTTGAGATGTCTTTTGAAGCAAGCGATTGTGAAGACTCTCAGAAGGTTAAATTTGCATCTCATCTCCTTAAGGGTGAAGCTCTTACATGGTGGAATCTTACACGTTCATCAACCGCACCGGCATTGTTGGCCAAGTTCACATGGACAGCTTTCAAAAGGAAAATTTTAGAAAAATATTGCAGTGAGCGGGCACTTGATAAGATTGAAGATGAGTTCTGTGGCTTGAAGAAAGGAGACATGTCAATTATGGAATACTCAAGATTGTTTCTGGAGAAGTTAAATCTGGTAGAACACTTAGCTCCTGACGAGAAAAAAAAGATAAAGACGTATCAAAGGGGATTACCGGCTAGTATGAAGACTGCTTTGAGAAATGCTAAGGTTTCAACCATACAAGAGGCAATTGAAGAAACCTTACGGATAGAAGATGATTTGGTTCAAGGAAAGTTGGAAAGTGGACCAACAAGTGAGAAAAGGAAATGGGAAGAGTCATCTGGAAATTTTCGTCAGCAAAGACCATTCTCGGGGAATGAAGTTGGAGATAGTCGTAACGAGGCTAGATGGTGTAATCGATGCAGGAAATCTCATGTGGGTCCATGTAACACTCGTCAGTATCAGGGTCCTCTAACTTGTAGTAAATGTGGAAAAGTCGGGCACTTAATGCAGGATTGTTCAATAAAAGGGGTAATTTGTTTTGAATGCCGTGAGCCGGGTCACGTGAAGAGAGATTGCCCAAGGTTGAAGACAGACGGATCTGGGAAACCCAAGTCAGAACCACCGAAGGCAACGGGAAGGGCGTTTCAGATGTCGACGGATGAGGCTAGAAGTTCAAAGGATGTGGTGTCGGGTACGTTTCTTCTAAACTCCGTACCTGCACGTGTTTTATTTGATTCTGGTGCAAGTTATTCATTCGTGTCATTATCATTGCTCAAAAGTTAAATTTGCCTGTTAGTCAGTTAGATGAAGCTTTGTTAGTAGAAATAGTTATGGTGAAGAACAAATATCCACATTTGTTTTCTTAACCTAAGATTTCGAGGACGAAATCTATTTCAAGTGGGGGAGAATTGTAACACCCGGAAAATCCTCGTAAGTAATAGAAAGTTTAATATTTCATAATATTTTGACTTTATAGATTATGAGTTATATCTTAAGTAATTTCTGTGATTTTTATATGTTAATTGATAACTTCCGTTAGAAATCAGTAAGTTTATTCCTTAAGAAAATTGATGAAAAATTGATGAAAAATAGATGATAAAGTGGAATAATAGATTTTATGGATTAGATGGATGGGTAATGTGAATACGAGGCCAACGGTACTTTCCGGGGTAAAATCGGGGTTCTAACGAAGAAGTTACGGCTAAATTAGTGGAAGTTGAGAGTTTTGGCAAACAGAGGCTGGCGCCGATGGGGCGGCGCCGATGCATCGGCGCGGATGATCGGCGCCGAATACCTGACGTGCCAAATAGAGGGTTAAACCCACCCCTTAGTCATCTCACTTCTCATTTCTAATTAGAACTCTCAAAATCGAAAATAAGCTCTGCTCCAGACGAACTTCCTTTATCTAACCTAAGGTAATTTCATCTCTTAGTTCTAATTCAATTCATGTATCAAACAGATGAATCTTACTCAATTAAACATCAATTAGGGCTTGGAATCTTCATATTATCTTGATTTGGAGAGTTAGGGCTCAAGTCTTCAAGTAAGGTTATACAAATTGAAGATTTAAAGGTGAGTAACCTGTAACTAAATGTTTTTATTTATACTTATCTACCAATTCTTTTCCTGATTATGTGTTATTAAGGTAAAAGATTGGGTTATATGTTCTTAATGGTTAAGGTGGAAACAAGATGAGTTTAAAGGAGTTAATATGGATTAATTGTGGTTATTACTTAACATGACATGATGAATGTTGATGTAAGAGTTTAGTTTGATTTTATATATATCATCAATATGTGAAATTTGTATGATGGCTTAATAAGCGTCTTAATGATGAACTGGTGGCTTAATGGTCAAAATGGATTTATTCTTGAAATGTAAACATGGTGGTTTGTTGTTGAATTCTTATGGAATGTGAACTACATGGAAGTAGCATGGACTATGATAAATGGTTGGACCATTGTTAAAGTGCTTAATATACTTGAATCTTATTTGGATTTACAATTTGGTATTCACTTAATTGGAGGAGCACCTGGTAGGCATTGGAGGATATAATCATACATACCGTGGGGTAAATGTATTTCGTTCATACCTTCGGATACCGTGGGGTTTTCCGTTGCGTTATGCCTTGTACCGTGGGGTATCAATCAAGGTATATCTTCAATTATGATGTAACTAGGTAGCGATATGGACCTTCTCCATGGAATCCAATTTGTGAATGTACCGAATTGTTCTTCCTACATGTTATGATTATAACCTATGTATTATGTGTAAACCTCACTTAGGCTTTAAAAGCCTAACACTTGCTATGTGTTTTATGTGTTACAGATATTAGTGGTTCCGGACACAAGAAGGTTTAGTACGGGGTGTGAGCACGGGATTGATGTTGGAAGGTTAAAGAATTGGAAGATTGACATTAGAACTTCCCAACACCCTTTTGATCTTGGATTGCTATAGTATTGGGCAACCAAGCTAGTATTTCTTTAGTAGTTGTACATTGACTAAGTAATTGTATTAAAGGTTATGTAATGATGTTATGTACACTTTCACTTTAGCAATGTGTACCACTCTTCCGTTTTATGGAAGTTTTTGTTAACCCCTATTTTGGGGTGTTACATTCAAAGATCATCTTGGCGACACGATGGAAGTTTATATCGACTACATGCTCGTCAAGTCAAAGCAAGCAGTTGGCCACATCGAGCATTTGATGCAGTCGTTCGACATCCTTCGGAAGTATAGCATGAAGCTCAACCCGACGAAATGTTCCTTTGGATTCAGTGCCGGGAAATTCCTGGGTTATATGGTCACTCGACGAGGAATCGAGGCCAACCCCGACCAGATCAAAGCTATTATCGAGATCAAATCTCCGAGAAATTTCAAATAAGTCCAAAGGCTCACTGGTCGGGTGGCAACTTTGAACAGGTTTATCTCTCGATCCTCAGATAAATGCCATCTATTTTATAATGTCCTCAGGAAAAATAGAGGCTTCGACTGGACCGACGGTCATGAGCAGGCATTGCAAAAACTAAAAGAGTACACGGCGTCGCCTCCTCTGTTGTCAAAACCTCGCGAGCATGAGGTCTTGCAGCTATATTTGGCTGTTAGTCCTAATGCAGTAAGTGTCGTCCTGACACGAGAGGATGAAAAGCAGCAACTGCCGATCTACTATGTAAGTAAATCTCTCTTGGACGCCGAAACCTGGTATTCCTCTATGGAAATGTTGCTTTTATCGCTAATCACAGCTGCCAAGAAATTGCGACATTATTTTGAATCGCATCCTATTACCGTCGTGACTAACTTTCCTCTTAAGTCTGTCTTGAGGAAACCTGAGTTGACAGGTCGTTTGGAAAAATGGAGTATATATCTCAGCAGTTACGACATCGATTTCAAACCCAGGACCGCGATCAAATCGCAAGCATTGGCGGATTTCATTGTAGATTTCAGCCCTGAATTAGAGAACGAAGCAGAGCTCAAAGTGTCTACTGTGGCGACTCACGACGACGTACCTTGGACTCTGTATGTCGACGGTTCATCCAACGCTAGAGGTTCAGGATTAGGCGTCGTCTTAAAGTCGCCACAGGGGGCAAGATGGTATATTCAATCCGTTTCGAATTCAAAACCACCAACAACGAAGCTGAGTATGAAGCTTTGATCGTGGGAATGAATATGGCCCACGACTCGGGGGCAGCCGCGTTACATGTCAAAAGCGATTCTCTCCTGGTCGTGAATCAGATCAATGGAGAATTCACAGCCAAATATTCAAAAATGACAGCGTACCTAAAGGTAGCGAAAGAAAGATCCGAAAAGTTTAAATCTTTTTCTATCGAACAGATTCCAAGAGACCAGAACACTCAAGCCGACACTTTAGCAAACCTCGGATCTGCCTTGGTCGAACCAATATTCGACAGTATTCCCATGATCCATCTGGCGACATCGTCCATCAAAAATGTCGATGTCGTCCAGATCGAAGACCAAGAAGATGATTGGTTGTGCGACATTCGAAATTTCCTTATGCACGACCAACTCCCAGAAGACAAGATGGAAGTTCGAAAGATCCGATTCAAAGCATCCAAGTATGTCGGGATCGGAGATAGGCTCTATCGACGATCATCGACAGGCTTAAACCTTAGATGCGTCATCAGCAAAAGTCAAGTTCAGGAAATCCTTCAAGAGATGCACGATGAAGAGTGTGGCAATCACTCGGGCGGTCGCAGTCTGGCCAATCGTATCTCTCGACAAGGCTATTTTTGGTCAGGTATGTCCAGAACTGTGATCCCTGTCAACGACATTTAGGTACGTCCCACAAACCTTCTGAACCTTTACACTCGACACTTATCCCATGGCCCTTCATGAGGTGGGGAATGGATATTGTCGGCAAGCTACCACCTGCTCCAGGGCAAAAGGTATTCCTCCTTATACTTACAGATTATTTTTGTAAGTGGGTAGAAGCAGCTGCTTTTTCCCAAGTTCGGGACAAGGAAGTTGTCTCTTTTATCCAAACTAACATCATATGCAGGTTTGGGATTCCATCCGAAATTGTCTGCGACAATGGATCCCAATTCATAAGCAACAGGACTCAACAGTTCTATGAAGACCGTAACATCAAGCTGACGACCTCGACCCCCAGGCAAACGGACTTGCTGAGTCAAGCAATAAAACCATCGTTGCTTCGATCAAGAAAAGGTTAAAAGCCGCAAAAGGAAAGTGGGTTGAAGAACTCCCTTCGGTCCTGTGGGCAAATCGCACAACACCGCGCACGTCCACAGGACAAACCCCTTTTTCCTTAGTCTATGGTTGCGAAGCAGTCTTGCCGGTCGAGGTACAACTCCCAACCTCGAGGCATACTTTCGTCGACCACAACCTGGTTGACTTAAGTTATGACCTCGACGCCCTCGAAGAGCTCAGAGAATCAGCATTGATTAGAATGGCGTCACAAAACCAAGCGGTCGAGCGACATTTCAATAAGAATGTCAAAGCTAAAGTCTTTCAAGAAGGCGATTATGTCTTACGTCGAGTTTTCCAAAGCACTCACGAGCTCAATGCAGGTAAGCTTTCCATTAAGTGGGAAGGTCCTTATCGTATCTCCGAAGTCGTGGGTAAAGGGGCTTATCGGCTCCAAACCCTCAACAATCAAGACATCCCACGTAGTTGGAATGCAACACATTTGAAAAAGGTATTTCTTCTTGTAACAACCCATTCCAAAACAAGACATATAATATTAAATCGCCAAAACTTGGCCCAAGGTTCACACCATCAAAATTCAAAACTTTGGGTTCGCGGAACAACCCTAATTACAACTGAGAGTTTCTAATAACAAAAATGTAAAGGAAGTCCACTAATGCCAAGCCATGCCCGCTCTCACGCCTTCTCTTCACCACTAGAGGCACTGCTCTTAACCTGCTTACCTGAAAAGGGTTTCAGTTTTGAAAATGCGAGGGTTAGACCACAAGGTCTAGTGAGATCCCTCAGTTACAATCACACCACATTTATCATTTAAAACTTTGCGAAACATAAATCAATGTAAGGTTTGGCAAATAACATATGGGACATACCCCCCATAGGCATCATACTATGACATATGGGACACACCCCCCATGATCGTCATGCCATCACATATGGGACACCCCCCCCCATAATCGTCATAACATCATATATGGGACACCCCCCCCATAAGTATCACACCATATCGTATGGGACACACCCCCCATATAGCTCACATCATGCATAAGTAATATATATGCACATACATTAAGTAAACACACCTGTACAAGTAAATGAACAAGTACCATCAAGCTTTGGTTAGAAAAACTCACCTGTTACGCTTACGTTCCTTTCTTGTTCTGGTATGCACTTCCAAACGATCTACCTGGCGAAAGGATAAACTCATAAGCTGATCATATCAACTCCCCGGACGACACTCTATTCCGGACAACACACCTATCCGGACAACACACCTATCCGGACAACACCTCTATCCGGACAACACCTATCCGGACAACACACCTATCCGGACAACACCTCTATCCGGACAACACCTATCCGGACAACACACCTATCCGGACAACACACCTATCCGGACAACACCCCTATCCGGACACCCACACGCAACAGATACTTACCCGGAAACCTTCAACTGATCGGGGTGTCCGGACGTCCAGGAAGGTATCCGGACGTCGACCTGTCCCTTACTTGGTCCGATAAATCCCAGAAACGGCCGATAACTCACAGATGAAGATTAACATCTACACCACGGACACTAAACTCAATAGTTACTGAAATCTTGACAGTAATAACACAGTATAACGCCCAAACTTCCCCAATAAGCTTCAACCTCAACTTTTGACAAAAACTCCAAAATAAATCATCTTAACCACACCCCACAGATTAAGGATGAGTAGAAGAGAATTACCTGGATGACTTTGTAACGTCCCAAAAATTACAAGGAATTTAAAAAATTTTAAGACATTCATTTCATTATAAAACAACCACAATTTAATAATTCGCAACTCAATTGAAATTAACGTCGTTAACTCAAACAGTCAATAAAGTTTATGCAGCGGAAATTTTATAAAATAAAATCCAAAGGTATGAAAGTGAAATTTAAACAATTCTCGACACCCGCGCTTAGTGTGTGTACCGTCAGGCCCGACTGCCGCTCGCACCTGAAATCACAACATATTGGGAAGAGGTAAGCTAAACGCTTAGTGAATCCTACCACACACGCAGGTAGCAACCCCACATATATCGCCCCTACTCGCAAGTAGGCAACATCACCATCACCACGAATATAAAACTGCATAATGATTAATGTATAAACACGAACCTCGGTCCCACCGAGTACACAAAAATATATCGATACAAGCTCAGTCCCACCGAGCCCTCGGTCCCACCGAGTAAAGATAATATAATCGTACTAGCTCAGTCCCACCGAGCCCTCGGTCCCACCGAGTAAAGATAATATAATCGTACTAGCTCAGTCCCACCGAGCCCTCGGTCCCACCGAGTAAAGGTAATATAATCGTACTAGCTCAGTCCCACCGAGCCCTCGGTCCCACCGAGTAAAGATAATATAATCGTACTAGCTCAGTCCCACCGAGCCCTCCAGTCCCACTGAGGTGTACACAAGCATACATAATCCACATATAAATTCAACAAATCACAACTAGTTATCACATCCCAACTAGTTCACGTAAACATGTAATAACACGTAGCACAAAATAACGATATGCATGAAATTCCTAACTACACGGTGAGAGAACTCACCTCGTAAGCGCGCCTAGCTCACAAACAATAATACAAGGTCCTCGAATCCAAGATCACTTCCCGACACCTAAACGAAAGATAAAAAGTATTAATACGAGGCCCGGACCCTAAAATGTAACGCACGATTTAATGATCGCCAAACGACTTTTCGGTCTAGAATACCAGGTCTGTTCGGGACCTGTTTCGACCTCCCTAAACCCAGAAAAACAGAGATTTAATTTAATTAACAGCTAGATCCGGGTCTTAGCTTTCCAGGGACGTATTACACACGTCCTAACGATTTTCCTAGAATTTATAACGAATTATCTACGAACGGAACATAAAACTGTCGAAAATCCCGACCTGCTGTAAAAACATCAGTTTTACGCCTAGATAGAGGCCGAACCAAACTTTCGCTAAAACACGAAAAACGTGCCCGACACCGAATGTGAACCGTGGGCACCGGATTCGTCTCAATCCGAGTTACGACGAGAAAGTTACGCGCGAAAGAAAACTGGACAGAAAGCTAAATATTACATAAAATGATAAAACGGTTTCCGCACCAACCCACTAACGGTATGAGGGTTCCGCCGCCAGGTGGTTTCGAGGTCTGGTCGCGGCCACCACCCACTGCCCTTTCCGGAAGCGGTGGTCGCCGGAGGCGCCGGCGGCGGCCGGCGGCGATTCTTTTCTCAAACTAACGATTAAACGACGAGGGAAACAACAAACGGGAAAACGGTTCTTACCTCGACGTGGCTTCTCCTCCACCCTTTCCGGCAGAAACGACGGCGACTCTCCCTTCTTTCCGGCGAACTCTCTCGCTCTCTCTCCGGCGACTCTCTCTCTCTCCCTTACTCCGGCGACTCTCTCTCCCTTACTCACGGCCGGCGCTCTCTCTCTTGCTCACGGTCGACGACAGCAAAAGGGGAGGGGGGAAGAGCCGTAGGTTTAGTTTTCTATTCTCCTTCTTCTTTTGCTTCCAAGTCACGATACCAAACCTCAAAATAAAATGGATTTCGGTTATGAATAGCATGGGCCAAACCAAGACTTTTGGCCCTTGACACAAATGGTCCCTCAACTAAATCCTTCTCGCAACTAACCAAAATTCCGACATTTTAACGATTAGGTCCAATTCGTCTAACCCCGTTAACGGAAACCACATTAAATAAACTAAAACAAAAGGATTTATAAAAAGAGATTACATACCGGAATATGGGCTTTACAGACTTCTTGCAGAAATCGAATCCCAACACACCCTTTCTTCTGATTTCCAAGCTCAAGGCTCCTTTATCCTCCAAAATGCACAAGAACTCCAAACCTTTCTTTCTCTCTATTTCTTCTTCCTTCAGCCGTCAATCCACAACAATTCAGTATTAGAATGTTTCCCCTAGGGTTTTTGTGCCCATTTATACCCTAGACCTCATTTACAAAATACTCCCCTCAACTTTCATTTTAACAATTTCTACCACAAGACTTGGTACCCTTCCTTTTTGGACACGGTTACTACAACAATCCCCCCTCAAAAGAATTCTGTCCCCGAAATTCCATTCTCGAAAAGGTGGGGGTACTTGAACATCATATCCGATTCCAGTTCCCTCGTAGCCTCTCTTCCTTTATGATATCTCCACTGGACTTTGGCTAGTCTGACCTCCCTATTCCTCGATTTCCGAACCTTACTGTCCACAATCTCTATTGGTTCTTCTTCGTACCTCAATTTCTCATAAACACTAATTTCTTCCAACTGTACTGCCATGGTTCCTTTGGCCAGACACTTCCTCAAGTTCGATATAGGAAAGATCGAATGAACTCCCCGGAGCCCGTCAGACAACTCCAACTTGTACGCCACTTCTCCCACACGCTCAATGATAGCGAACGGGCCATCATAACTGGGTCTTGTTTCTCCTTTCTCTCCAATGCACCACGTCTTTTCATGACTAACCATAAGTATTGCACTGTCTCCCACACGTCATTCGATCAAACTCTTCCTTCTGCCTACACCCTGTGGCGGTCTCGAGCCACGCTTACTTCTCACGAAATGCATGACCTATTGGTGGTCAACCACACGACCTCCGGTCTCACCCAAAAATCATTCCCACATCTGGTCTCATGGTTTTAAAACGCGTCACACTAAGGGTTTCACACAAAATTTTACCTCCTTAAAAGAACGCCTTCTACCGAAGTTAACGCCACACATCCCGAAACCCTTTTAAAATAACGACGCTCAATTCGCCAACCGATCATCGGATCAACCCTGACTATCACCTTAATCCCACAGTTAAGATTTTTCCTCTCCAGACTATACAGAACTCTACAATCACTCTTCTAGCACAAAATACGTCTAAGGCAGATAACACCTTCTTGCATTAAATGTGCCGACCACAACCCATTGATAACAATAAATTCCCACACTTTTACTACAACGTCACTCTCATACTACTATCAAGTCCAATCCCATGGTCCTTCATCCGAGCACTACATTCGACTACTTTCTTCCACTTCCTTCTCAAACATAAAACACATTTCCAAAGAATAACTCACTAGAGGATACACACTCTTGATCAATCGCACAAGCTAGTTTCCCTCCACGCTTAAACTACTCACGTACATACAAATCCCCTTTCTCATACTCTCACTAGAGTTCATGCACTCAATGGTGACGTTCTGAAACATTGCTTCCCTCTTTCCGAGCCACTTGTCACACTTTTTACTTTACACTTACACTCTTATTCCATACTACCGCCCCCAATTACCTCAGGATGACATGGAAAATTTCTCCTTCAACGTTGACCACTCCATACACACAATTTCAACGGTTACTATGTCTAAACCCACAGTTTCACCACATCTCATACGAGAAATTCGACCAAGTCAAACCGGACTTCCACGCTACGTTCGAAGCGACCACACACTTCTCATTCCTCAAACGATATTAACCCACTCCTTTGCATTCCTTTACACACAAGGATCAGTTCAACATTCTCAGAGATTTCACAACTACTACAAGATATCATGAACTAATCAATCCAACATTTTCACAATCATTACAACGATACAAGGCAAACGCACTCATCAATCAACTCAAGAGTACACAATTTTCTTCTTATCTAGTCACCCATTGTCACCCCATTCTTTTATTTTCGGGTAACAATACCACACGCCACTTAGACATCCATGCAACTCCACACATAATTTGGTCATATCTGAACGACTTATGAGCAAACCCCGAGCAAAGATCTCCACCTATGCTCATTCCCAATCATCACTAGCCCACCACTTACCCTCACAACAATTCATCCCCACCATGCTTCACATGCTCACTAGATATAAGTTACCACCAACTTATCCACACAACCCCCACACACCATAGGTTCGATTGTCACGATCATTTGCACACACACCAGGCCACGCTTTCTTCACAACAAACACAACATTTATATAAACGAGTATACGAAACAATATGCAACAACTAGTTTTGCAATTCATCCCCCCACGCAAATAACGGGAATTCCTGCCTGGTCACTACACACTTGTGGCCTGATCTAGGGCACACACCCGCCCTCGGGAATAGACTAAGTTCGTTCGAATAATCCATATGGGACACACCCCCCATATACATCACACCAGGTCATATGCAATTTATATGCAACTACACATTTAAATAAGCACACTTTAAAATGACAATCACCTTTTGATACCTGCTACTGGCATACGCTATAGTCACACACACCGTGACAGCGCCAAAGAGCACACTCGCTATATATGAAACAAATTCATATATATAATTAATATGGGACACACCCCCCATTTTCTCGACAACGCCAGAGCACAATGCATAATCAATATGGGACACACACCCCATTTTCGACAATACTAGAGCACAATACATAAATAAAGCATGCATCCTACCACACACTTGTTCATAGCTTCATATTTAAGCAGTTGGAAACACGCGAATAGACAACAACTACATCACTCACTTAATCGTCGCTTTGTAATAAATGCAGCTGAGAAGCACACAGTTATATAATAACTCTGTCACATTTGTATAAAATTTAGGTTCAGAAAGACTCACAACCTTGTCTTTCTCCCATCTAGGTGAATCACAAATTATGACCGTCCACTACACTCGATCGAGTCCTTATTCCCGACCGACTCTTCGGGTCCACTTGAAGCACCCTCAAATAAATCAAACTATAAGACACATCCTTGCAAACCAACATAGTCTTCGCGTCCCACATGAATTGGGCTAACTACCTCGATCGTAATTGACATAACAGTCACAAGGAAGAATCACTTATCCAACTAACACATCTCCACCTTCAGGATACTTCACCAAAAAGGCGGTCCATCCTCTGGGCAGATACACCCGTATCCCAACCGTCCTCTTATCTCCGCGCTCACACCCGACAAACGAAATCAAACCAGGGCTAGCCTTTCAACTCTCAAATCTCCCGACAATGACTCAACACTCGACGTTGACTTCCACATCAAATCCTGGCAATTAGCCTAAATTCAACTTCTCCTCAACTTCGGCTCTACGCCGTTACCGACTCATCCACATTTTCCACTCCCGAAACTTCGCATATCCTCAGGTACGATATCTCTTACTACCTAGCGAGTTCATAGCCTTCATGCATGACAACACAATGATTTAAATTGTTTTACACACTCAAAATATCCCACAAAACAGGGTTTTAATATGCATGCCACGACACTCCCATAAATTACCACCACACACGCCGATCTCAAAGATCGCTCACACGCAACCTTGTTCGTCATTTGAAAGTGCATTCACTGAAATTCTCCTTGTGCAAAAATTTAAAAAAAAACACAGCAATATCACCCATACTGGGATAGTCGACCAACTCTCACACTTGCTGGTATGTCAACCACGTGTTCATATTGTTTTCATCCATAACACCATGCGATCTAATATTGTTACGATTTTTTTTTACAACAAGGTTTAACTCACTCGCAAAAGAAGTGAAGTAACTCACTATTTCTCCAAGTTCGAAATTTATTACACCATGTAAACAAATTTATCTTTTCCTTCCAGCACACACTTGCACACGCCAACTCATTTTCAAAATCATAAGTTTACAAGGCACACGCACACACTCACACATTTTGACAAGGGGACCTACGTAACCGGTTTGAAAACGTAATGCATGACTCGCTTTACATTGAAGGCTATTCGCTCAAGCAGGGTTAACCTTTTTGCAGTTACAACAAATCAACGCCGACACCCTACTTTCCACTACACCATCAGGTTCCTTATATTTGAAACAACCTTCGGTACCGATACTTCCCCACACACTTCCGCTCCAACCTCACAGTCACCACCTGACTATTAATTTGTAAAATAAACGGCTTCACCTCGGTCCCAATTTGGTTAACCGACACCAATGTTACCAATCCATACATCTATCACTTTTCAACCACTCTTGTCACTCTTCCACTAACTAGAGAGTAAGAAATCACCTCTCCACTATCCGATCCTCGAGCTGAAACTCTCAAGATTTCAATTCACTGGCACTGGGAATCTCCCAGAATAAAGACTCATTAAAGAATAGGAGTTCACCTCCAAACACTTATTTCCCTTAAGAACCCTAAAGGTTCTACTTCCCACGGACACTCATACCAAACATTCAAACGATGCTTCTTCTAGCTAGTATCATCAATCACGCCAAGAGTGATCTGCACAACACACTAAACCGTTGCCATAATGACAGGATTAAACTTTACACACAAAACAGATTAACAACCGTCCCAAAATAACAAGGCAAGAATGATCACCGTCATGCACCTGTAAATTCACAATTACACTGGCCAGGTGTAATCCCGAACTTACCTTACATGATAGTTCTCACCACCCTATTATTCACACTCCCCAGTGAGGTCTTCCTAGGCCTTCCTACATTCTCAGTTGTACTCCTACAGTTTAAGTTTAGGCCCATCCGGTCACCTAAATCCCTTAAACTATGGCTCTGATACCATTTGTAACAACCCATTCCAAAACAAGACATATAATATTAAATCGCCAAAACTTGGCCCAAGGTTCACACCATCAAAATTCAAAACTTTGGGTTCGCGGAACAACCCTAATTACAACTGAGAGTTTCTAATAACAAAAATGTAAAGGAAGTCCACTAATGCCAAGCCATGCCCGCTCTCACGCCTTCTCTTCACCACTAGAGGCACTGCTCTTAACGTGCTTACCTGAAAAGGGTTTCAGTTTTGAAAATGCGAGGGTTAGACCACAAGGTCTAGTGAGATCCCTCAGTTACAATCACACCACATTTATCATTTAAAACTTTGCGAAACATAAATCAATGTAAGGTTTGGCAAATAACATATGGGACACACCCCCCATAGGCATCATACTATGACATATGGGACACACCCCCCATGATCGTCATGCCATCACATATGGGACACACCCCCCATAATCGTCATAACATCACATATGGGACACACCCCCCATAAGTATCACACCATATCGTATGGGACATACCCCCCATATAGCTCACATCATGCATAAGTAATATATATGCACATACATTAAGTAAGCACACCTGTACAAGTAAATGAACAAGTACCATCAAGCTTTGGTTAGAAAAACTCACCTGTTACGCTTACGTTCCTTTCTTGTTCTGGTATGCACTTCCAAACGATCTACCTGGCGAAAGGATAAACTCATAAGCTTATCATCTCAACTCCCCGGACGACACTCTATTCCGGACATCACACTTATCCGGACAACACCCCTATCCGGACAACACACCTATCCGGACAACACACCTATCCGGACAACACCTCTATCCGGACAACACCTATCCGGACAATACACCTATCCGGACAACACCTCTATCCGGACAACACCTATCCGGAAAACACACCTATCCGGACAACACCCCTATCCGGACAACACCCCTATCCGGACACCCACACGCAACAGATACTTACCCGGAAACCTTCAACTGATCGGGGTGTCCGGACGTCCAGGAAGATATCCGGACGTCGACCTGTCCCTTACTTGGTCCGATAAATCCCAGAAACGGACGATAACTCACAGATGATGATTAACATCTACACCACGGACACTAAACTCAATAGTTACTGAAATCTTGACAGTAATAACACAGTATAATGCCCAAACTTCCCCAATAAGCTTCAGCCTCAACTTTTGACAAAAACTCCAAAATAAATCATCTTAACCACACCCCACAGATTAAGGATGAGTAGAAGAGAATTACCTGGATGACTTCTTGCAGAAATCGAATCCCAACACACCCTTTCTTCTGATTTCCAAGCTCAAGGCTCCTTTATCCTCCAAAATGCACAAGAACTCCAAACCTTTCTTTCTCTCTATTTCTTCTTCCTTCAGCCGTCAATCCACAACAATTCAGTATTAGAATGTTTCCCCTAGGGTTTTTGTGCCCATTTATACCCTAGACCTCATTTACAAAATACTCTCCTCAACTTTCATTTTAACAATTTCTACCACAAGACTTGGTACCCTTCCTTTTTGGACGCGGTTACTACACTTCTAAACCCTTTTCTCTTATACAAATTTTTATTCTCATAACGATGATCACTGACTTAAGCATAGGAGAGTCGTTGGTTAGCCAACGACCAACTTCTGACATTGTTTTATCGCAGGATCGCACGACATAAGTTACTAAGTTTCTTACATGACATCAGCATACTTTCGCAGGGTCACATGACATAAGTAATCGGGTCTACTACATGACTTGATTATTTGATCGCATGGACGTATGGTTCAGATTCATCGCACGATTTAAAATATACGATCGACCCACGATATAAGTGTAAATTTCATGTTCTAAATGAATGCCTTGAACGCATGTACGTATGTTTGCTTACACAATTTAAGATATTGAAATCTTACGATTCATGATTTAAATCGTTGTGTTTCAATAAACGCCTTGGTCGCAAGTACCCACGTTTGTTATATATACGACTTATGTTCTAAACATTGCATTACAATGAATGCCTAAGTCGCACGTTTTCTTTGTTCATTTTTTCTCCCATAAGTGATCTTATGTCTGTCTGCGACATATATGGGTTGAAATAATGTACGAGATCAGTGGAAAGGTAAATTTCATTCATGAAATAATTAATTACATCTAAAACAACTCGACCACCGATGGTCGAGCATTCAAAAGCAAAACTAAAAAAGTTTTTCTAAGGCAAAGGATGTAATACCCCGGGTAAGTTCGTTAGTTAATTTCTATTTCCATTAAATTAAGTTAAAAAATTAAAAATTGAAGGTTTAGGGTAAGTTTGGAATAAGTTAGAAGTTTTGTTTGATATTATCTCTTAGACATCCAGATATTTTCAAAAAGCTGAATCAATCAGATTGTAATAACCAGGTATGTTATTTAATAATTTAACTTGTAGTATTTTAGTTAATTTAGATTTGAGAAATTTTATAAGTATTTATTTTTAGTATTTTATGGAGTTAGGAGTTAAGGGGTAAGTTTTAATTTTTAATTGGAAGTTTGGGGGTAAGTCTTGCCAAATGAGTGAAGCCTAGGGTTTGTTTGGTTATCTTAGATAAACTCCACACCACCACCGCCTTTTTGTGTTAGGCTAGAAGGAGGTGTCTCTTAGAGACACAAGTAACAAAATATTCAAAGTGTGTGTGTGTGTGTTCGGTTAGAAAGAAAAGAGAGAAAAGAGAGAAAGGTAGAATCGAAAGAGGAAGGAGAAAGCAAGATTCAGCTGGGGTTGAGGATTAATAGCAAGAAAACAAAGGTATTAATCTATATAGATCCTTACTTTTATGTATAGTAGGTTTTGTATGAGTTTAGAGATGGGTTTTGATGATTTAGGGATGTGTTGGAAAATCTGAGCACATGGTTAGGTTATGTTCATAGTCTTAAACATATCTGCATAACTACAGCAACATGCATAGTTTAAAAGATTGAATTTCTGGGTTTTAGGAAGAACAGTGGACTGACACATTCATTGAAGTCGCAACAGTAGGTTGCGACATGGTTGAATTTTATGATCTTCATGAATGTCGCAACCTTGAGTTGCGACTTGCTCGTGAAGTCGCAATAGTGAGTTGCGACTTGGTGCTATGTCGCAACAGTTGGTTGCGACTTGAGGGGTTGTCGCAACAGTTGGTTGCGACATGAGGGAGAAGTCGCAGTAGTTGATTGCGACTTGGTACTGTGTCGCAGTAGTTGGTTGCGACTTGGTGTAGTGTATTGCGACATAGAGTATTTCCATGGTTGATTGCGATTTGAGTCGAGGATTTCAGGATTTTAGAGATTTTAGTCTTTAAAAGAAATATTTGTATTTGTGTGATACATGTTCTGTGAAACTGAACTCAAGAATTTGGAGTGCTTGGTAATAGCTTGGAAGGATTTTGAAAATAATCGAAACAAGTGAGTTTTTATTTAAAATGTTTTCAAATGGAATACATATATGTGAATGAATGTAATATTGTGCATATGGTGTTTATATGAGTATTACATTGCATGGGTGCTAGTTGGCCGGGCTTAGGACCGGTGAAAGTTGGATGTACATAGGGACAGTGGTGTTGGCTGTATTTAGTACAGCGGTGTAAATTAATTAATTGGCTTGCTACCAATTAATATGGCCAAGAGAAAGAGAAAAAGATGAAAAGATACATGATGCATGAGTCATATTTGGTATTTTTATTATGTGCATTATGTGTATTGAATGTTTGTAAAAGATGATTTTTAACTAACGAGGATTTTCTCACTAGACCTCAAGGTCCAACCCTCATTTTTGTTTTAAAATATGTATTCTAGGTCGAGGAGCAAGTAAGGACAAATGATAGGTTTATCATGTCTAGCTTTTTGGAAGATAAATGATTATGTTCAAGATGTATTTTGTATCTGTTATGACATTTTGTACTTTATTATAAAAGAAAAGGTTTGTAGTTGAAAGACCTATTTGGTTAAGCTAAGGGACCGTAAATGAAATATGATGTATTATTTTGTGGTGAAATATATGTTATTTGTATGTTGGGAATCCGGGTTGTTACAGATAGTGTGTGTGTGTGTGTTTTTTTGAGAGAAGAAGAAGAAGAAAGAGTCACAAGGTTAGGGCTTCAATTAGTTTGCTTGGAAAGTGATTTTGAGGTATGTTCCTTTACATTTTATGTGTATAATTGTTAGTAGATAGTTTCTATCGGAGTAGAATAATCGAATTCATGACTGGTAATGATTTCAGTCGATTTCTGGGTAGAAATTGGTAAACAGACAGAGGTTTTCGGACGTTTTGATAGTGTTCGGATAGTTTGGTTGATGGTGTCCGGAAGTTGTTCTAGTGGTGTCCGGATGAGTCCTTTACCCGGTAAGTTCCTCTTTTCCATGGTTTCCGGATGATATTAGTTACCGGCTGGTGTCCGGATTTCTTTGGTTTCCGGGTATCGTCCGGATTGTTTATGTCTTCTGGAAAGTGGTGTTGTCCGGTTTATTTAGATTGTCCGGAAAGTTGTGCTGTCCGGATTGTTTGAGTTGTCCGGAGAGTTTTGTAGTATCCGGAAACCTTAGCTGTTTGGTCATTTTTGAGAATTCAGATACTTTTGAGTATCCAGTGGCTTGTGTTTTGTTGACTCCTGGATAGGGAATGAATGAGGACTAACTATATTGTGGACTCGACTTAAGTTCGGGTTTGGGGGTAACATTTGGGGATTAGAATTATCTAGAGTTCTTAGCTTTAGTAAGACTTATGTGTTCTATTTGGTAAAAAGATACTTGTATCTAATTGTTTCAGATTCTGTGAATACTGGGTGAAAGCTGAATCTTTTGGAAAAGACTGGGAAGAGTTTTGATAAGCAAACAGGTGAGTTTTACTTCAAAATGTTTTCAAACTGGAATACATATATGTGGAATGAGAATGTGATGATTAGTGTAATAATGTGCATATTATGTTTATATGAGTATTACACTACATGAGTGCAAGTTGGCCGGGCTTAGGACCGGTGGGGTTGGCTGTACAGAGGGGCAGCGGTGTTGGCTGTATTTAGTACATCGGAGTAAATTGATTAGTTGGCTCGCAACCAACTAATATGGCCAAGAGAATGAGATAGAAAAGTACACAATGCATGAGTCATAATTGGTATTCATATTTGTGTTATGTATATGGCGTTTATGCAAATGGTTTTAAAACTGATAGGGATTTTCTCACTAGACCTCTAGGTCTAACCCTCATTTTTGTTTTAAAATATGTATTCTAGGTCGAGGATCAAGTGAGGGCAAGTAAGAAGGGAATTAGATGACTAGCTTTTGGAGGACTTATGTTTTGAAGATCTTGACATGTTTTGCAGTTATAACTTTGTTATTAGTTATAATGTAATTTAATTAGAAAAAGTTTGTGATGAAATCCATATTATGATTTTAAAGACTAAGGGACCAAAATTGTAATGTGATGTATCTTTTGTTATCAAACGACGTTATGTGTTATATGTTATTTGATGTATGTTTGCGACAATCGGGTCGTTACAAAGGAGGATCGACGGCCACATCCTTGCCAGAGGCTTCACCCTTTGAGCCCTCATCCACCTCTTCCTCCTCGATCTCCTTCTCGTCATCGGAGTCGAGATCTCTCGCAGAACCGACGTCGCTCAGGTAGTAGGCAAGCTCTTCCTATGCCAAGGCAAGGGGATTCTTCCCCGATATATGCCGCCTCATGATCGCCGCCCGTGCAGTGAGTCGACCCAAGGAAAAAACCGACTTAGCTTCGTCCTTGAGTTATCTCACATTACCCTCTAATTTTTTCACCCTGGATTTGGAGTCTTCAGCCTCTTTTTCACTTGCGGCCAAAGACCCCTTGATCTTGTCCAGCTCTTCCCTTTGGTTGGCAATCATGGACAGAGATTGTTGCCAGCGCTGGTTTGCCTCGTCCTTTGCACGTCCGACGACCCCTAACTCTTTCAGAGCCTCATCGAGACGTTTGGACATAGCCTCTTCACGCTCCACGGCGACGTTCGCCCTGTCCAACGCCACGTTCCCCCTCTCGTGAGCAGAGGAAATTCGATCCCTTATCTTCTCCGTTTCAGCGCGCAAGGCAAGAGAAGACTGGAAGTCTGGAACGCCTATAAAACAGAAGACATACGTTAGTAAACATTCGACAAAGTTAAAACCACGATAAAATAACACAAGTTTTGAAAGAAAAACTAACCAGAAACGCCAGTCCGGCAACGTGAGATCCCGTCTCCTCGATCGGGAATCCCTCAAAACGCTCCATGAAAGAAGGAAGCAAGTACTTCCCCAGATGGGGAAACAGGTCCGTCCCGTCCAGGACATTGGCAGCCATAAAGTCTGATGGCAACGTAAAGTTGACCGTCGTGACCTTATTCTCTCCCGTCGAATGGCCCTTGCCCTTGTCGGCCGACAAAGGGGTCGACGTGGTGGATGGAGACTTCGCCGTTTTCGTCGGAGGCGCAGAACTGATAGGTATTGCGTCGACCGCACCAGAAGACGTATTCGTCTTCGCAGGTGATGCGACTGACACCTTCGCCTTCTCAGGCGTGACGACTCTCGACGAGTCATCAGCCTTTAAAGACGGTTCCCTCGGGATCGCCGTCCTCGTTTTCTTTGGAACCTCAGATCCAGTGGTCGAGGTCTTTTGCCTCTTCTCCTTGCCCTTACGAGCGAGCTCAAGTTGAGTTGCCCTCTTAGCACTGCAACACCTTTCCATGAGATTCTCCTAGAAAAAACGAAGAGAAAACGTTACATGATGGACATAAGAGAAAAGATCGAGGTCGAATAGAAATGAGTAATACACTTACCAGTCATCTCTTCTTCTCCTTATCTCGATTCCTCCTCTTTCTCCTCTGTCTCCTCTTCTTCTTCCTCCTCCTCACGTTTCCCTTCCAGATTCTCCCCTAGATACACCAAATCGTCGTCGTCGTCTACCAGATGTCGCGTGAAAAACGACCGCTCAACAACGCTGAATTCCAAGAATGCGTCGACCTTTGCTTGTGAGTTGGCGTAGGGCTTCACGTCCTCAAATTTAATATCTGTCGATATACAGAAAACAGGTTAGAAATTGAAGGTTAGCACACGATGTGCGACATAAGAATAAAAAATCTCACCCGACATGTTCCAGTCGGCCCTAATCCAGCCACTCTCAGAATCAAGGGTCGACTTACGCACAAACGCGTACATGGTCTTCCACTTACGGTCATTTACAGCAGTCTTTAAGACCAAGGTACGATCACCCTTAAACCTAGAAAACATGCTATAGCGATGATACCCATCCTTCTTGACTTGATAAGCCAAGAGAAGGTCGCGCATATTCATGGGAGACTCCCATTTTCGGTAAGGCGCTCAATCACTTGTACGACTCGCCAGAATTGGGGCATTAATTGGCCCGACGCTAAATCCAATTCGATCATGAAAGCCTTGGTCAAAGGCGAATAGGGCCATTCGAAACCTATCTTAAAGGGGTATTCGTATATCACGATATACCCCTCAGGACATTCATTTGGTCGGGTATGGCCTGCTCTAATTAATTTAACCCCCGCAGGGATTTTTGCTAGACTTCTAAGGTCATCTAGATCCTTTTGTTCTTGAATAGAACTTATAGGTTCGGTCGACATTTTTAAATAGATTTGCAGAAGATCAAGAAATTGTACCTTATATAGGCGCTATAAATCCTCGAAAACTCTAACTCTTGCAGGTTTGGAAGAGAATCGCTAAAGAACAACAAGGAATCAGTAAGAATCTCTCTCTTAAATCTCTAGGGAATCGTAAAAAGGAAAGGATCCGTCAAGGGTCGCTATTTATGTAAATGATCGTGTCAGGACGAGTCCTTCGATGACCGACACGTGCCCTTGCCTTTTTGTATGTACACACGGATCGTCGACACCTGGCAGTGATAGTTGTTAAGCATGATCGTGCGTCAGCATGACGTCATGATCTTATCTCCTTTTCGACTTCCTCTTTAGTTGGAATTGGACCGATCCAGTTCCAAGGCAACCAGAGTAACTTTCAACACGTGTCACGACCTTAGACGTCCGACTGACAAAATTTAAAAATTCGAATTTGCCGCTCTATTTTTCAAATTTTGGGGGCAAACTGTTTGGGTAAAAATTCACCAGTCTCGACCACGACCTAGGTAAGGAAAACATTTATTACCCTTTCTCATAGTGAGGTAAAATCATAATACTTTATCCCCTGATTAAAGTTGGAATCGAAAGTTATTTACCTCATGACACTCGACCATGACGTCGTCTAGCCCTCACGACCGTTGTATGGAACCTTGCGACCTCGACCGACTAACGTGTGTCATTTCTGTTACTTTTTCATTGTTTAATGCAGGAATCAATGTCATTAATGACCAACGGCTATAACCGACAAGGTCAGTTATGAGCATTCAATCCAGCGTCCGTTACGACAGTTATCAGAAGCATTTATGAAGATCATTGAATGATACGAAGACTATAAAAGCGAAGGCTCAATTATCATTTGTGGGGCATCTGATCACACAGAATCACACATCATCTGAACTCTCAAGAATACTCGAAGCAAAGAATTCTCTCTCGGAAGATCGCTCTCGACGCACAAATTTCACAACACGACACATTGTTTTTATACTCGACGGCCGACGCACCAGTTTTTACATTTGATACACTTGATACTTTACATTTAAAGTATTTCCTTTCATCTGTATTGTAATCATTGTACGATCGACACCTGAAACATAAGGATATCGCCCCTGTTTGGCGACCATAGTGCAACGACGACTTCCATAGTCGTCCGCGAGTTTTTTCCTCGTTGAGGTTTTTCCCGCGTCACCAAAGTCCTTGTCTCATTTACGTTTTTTGCCTTTGTCGTACGTTCTGTCGAAAGATTCCTTTCTTTAGTTGTTAAATTCCACAATCAACCTTAAGTTATCCTTTTGGACGATTTTTGGCATTAACAACCACTACCTCGTCTCACCTTGAAAATCTTATGGACATTTCAGATCTAAATCTTAAAGTAACTCAACCAAATGGTGGAGAGGCTAAGATAAATCAAATTGGAAATTATAGGTTAAATAGTAGGGTCATGTTGTTTGATGTTCTTGTCATACCTGATTTCCATGTCAATCTTTTATATGTTCATAAAATTGCTAGAGATAGCAAAATCTTTGTTGGTTTTGATGAATACAAGTGCTACCTTCTTCAGGACTTTCAGCCCACGAAATTAGTGGGGACTGGTAGTGAACAAGGAGGTTTATACTTCTTGGATAAGCTATCAAGAGGTGAGAAATTTGATCCAAAATCCAATATGTCTGTTGTGTGTTGTATTTCACGCCAGTTGTGGCATAGTCGGCTGGGACATCCAGCTGACCAGGTTCTCAATGTCTTGAAAGACACACTGAAATTAGGAAATGAACCACCATCACCTTCTTGTGATATTTGTCATATGGCAAAACAAGCCAGAGACTAGTTCAACTTAAGTAATCACACTACCCTTGCTGTTGGCGACTTAATTCATTTAGACACTTGGGGACCCTATCGGGTCCCAAGTAAAGAAGGTTTTAGATATTTCTTAACTGTTGTAGATGATTACTCTAGGTTTGTTTAGGTGTATTTGTTGAAAAGCAAAGATAAAGTAGCTGATCATATTATTGGTTTTCACAGTATGTTGTTTACTCAATTTGGAAAATGTGTTAAAATATTCAGAAGTGATAATAGTACAGAATTCATAAACAACACATTAGGTGAGTTTTTTTTAGGACAAATGGAATAATTCATCAAACTACTTGCGTTTATACACCCCAACAAAATGGGGTGGCTGAACGAAAGCATAGACATTTACTGAACATGGCTAGAGCCTTAATGTTTCAAGGGAACATTCCATTAAATATGTGGACAAAGTATATTTTAACAGCTACCTATCTCATTAATCGCACTCCTTCTTCTATATTGAATGGTAAATGTCCCTATGAAATAATTTTTGGTTTTGCTCCTGTTTTAACACATCTTCGAAATTTTGGATGTCTGTGCTTTGCTGTCAAACCTAACGTCTCTGATAAGTTTTCTGTTAAATCAGAAAAATGTGTTCATCTGGGTTATTGTAATTCAAAAAAGAGTTATAGACTTTATAGTCTACAATCCAAGCAGATTATGATATCAAGAGACGTTAAGTTTTACGAAACCATTTTTCCATTCAAACTAAACTCAAATTTTCATGATCATGATGTCAATGATGTTAGTTCTTTGAACTTTTTTGATTCTGTAATTTTTCAAACTAATGACGCTGCTTCTGAATCACCCGATGATGATACTAGGGTGAGCTCTCCAAATGATAATGTTTTAAATAACTCTGAAAATAGAAACAATAGTGATTCACTTGGAAGCCAAACTAGGGTTGCCGGGTCAAATGACCCTGGTAGTATTAACAACAATAGTTTGTCTGACAAGCCTGTCGGGTCAGCTGACTCAGGTAGTACTGGTGGTACCAGTGGATCACTAGAAGAAGAGTTTCGACAGTTAAGGGTTCGGTCTAGTAATGATGAACATTTGGAGTCCCCTCCTGAGGGTACTAGTTCTGACCAATCTATGTCCTCTATTCGAAAATCAAGTAGACCGTCTAATTTGCCTAAGAGATTTGATGATTACATTGTCGAGGGTAAAGTCAAATATGGTATTGAAAAGGTTGTTAATTACTCTAGCCTTAGTACAAATAATTTCTGTTTTGTATCCACCTTGAATAAGTCTTTTGAACCTGCTAGCTTCTTTGAAGCTAGTAAAGACCATAATTGGGTAGATGCTATGAACAATGAAATGGAAGCATTATATAGGAATAGGACTTGGATTCTAACTGAATTGCCTCCGGGTCGTAAGCCTATAGGATGTAGGTGGATTTACAAAATAAAGTATAAATTCATCCGAGAAATCGAAAGGTACAAGGCTCGACTTGTAGCCAAAGGCTACAGTCAACGTGAACATATTGACTACGAAGAAACTTTTTCTCCCGTAGTCAAGATGGTCACGGATAGATGTGTAATAGCTCTTGCTATTCAAAATCATTGGTTATTGTGTCAATTGGACGTAAATAATGCCTTTCTTTATGGAGATTTAGAAGAGGAAGTTTATATGAGTTTGCCACCGAGATATTTTTCACCTAATGACAAAAGAGTTTGTAAACTTGTAAAGTCTTTGTATGGACTCAAGCAGGCTCCTCGACAATGGTACGCCAAACTTTCGTCTTCTTTGTTTGAACACGGTTTTGTTCAAAGTACAAGTGACTACTCCTTGTTTACTAAGACTTCCGGTAATGTTTTTGTGGTTTTACTTGTATATGTGGATGATATAATCTTGACTGGTAACTCAGAATCTGAAATTAATAAAGTTAAGCATCATTTACAGTCAAAATTCAAAATTAAAGATTTAGGTTTATTAAAGTTCTTCTTAGGAATTGAAATTCTGGAAACTGACAAAGGTGTATGTTTGTCACAAAGAAAATATTGTCTGGAACTTTTGAGTGACTTTGGATACTTAGGTTGTAAGCCAATAAATACTCCAATGGATATGAATCTTATTGTTACAGATTCTGTTGGATCAGAATTAAAAGATCCTCCTCTGAAGGATTTTACTGGTTATCAAAGACTGATTGGTAGGCTTATTTATTTATTAGCCACACGTCCAAATATTTCTTTTGCTGTACACTGTTTGAGTCAGTTCATGCACTCCCCTCGCCAATCACACCTGAAATTAGCTCTACAGGTGTTGAGATATCTAAAAGGTTCTCCTGGTAAAGGTATTTATTTTTCTGAATGTTTGTCTACTGATTTTAAACTTACCGCCTATGTCGATGCTGATTGGGGAAAATGCTTATCAACTAGACGGTCAGTAACTGGGTATTGTTTATTTCTAGGTAACTGTATGGTTTCGTGGAGGAGCAAGAAACAGACTGTTGTTTCTCGTTCTTCCGCTGAATCAGAATATAGAGCTATGGCTGCAGCTCTATGTGAAATTATCTAGTTAGTTAGCATTTTGACAGATTTGAAGGTCGACAATTTACTTCCAATAAGTTTAAATTGTGACAACAAATCTGCAATTCAAGTTGCGAATAACCCGGTATTTCATGAAAGGACGAAACATATTGAAATTGATGTACACCAAGTTAGAAATAAAGTAGCAACTGGAATGATTAAAACAGTAAAAATATTATCCACTAAAAATCCAGCAGATATTTTTACTAAGTCGCTTGGTGTAAATCAACATAATTACCTTTTATCAAAATTCAATATGTTAGATCTTTTCAGATGACAAGATTGAGGGCGTGTGTTAAAAAGATAAAATGAAATTTGATCAATCTTGACATCTTTAACTACTAACTTAAGCTATTGGAAATTTCTTGTTTGTGCGAGGACTGGAATTGTAATTACGTGATAGTTTTGGATAGCGCTGCAAGCTGATTAAGAGAAAAGGGTAGCGGATCAATTACTTGTTGCTGGAGGGTGTTTTCTGTCAAGGACCAAATTGGAATAACTGAAGATTATAAATAGAATGATCATTTTAGAGTTAAGGTTTTCCTTTGAGTGTTGAGCGTTATTTGTAGTGAGGTTTCATTTATAAATTGTTATCTGCTTTCAATAAAATGTTAGTTTGATTATTTTTACCGTATGGCTTGAATCAATGACCTGTAAAAAGGATCCCTAAAGATCCAAACGTTATTATCAGTTGAGATAATCATATAAGACTATTGTAACCGGTGGCGGAGCCAGGATTTTGGTCTAGGAGGAGCAACAATTATAAATAATGTAAATTAAAGAAAGCTAGTATTATTTTTTGTTAAAAATAGCAAGCAAAAGTAATGATCGTATATTGTTGAAACACCAACATATACAGTTTCAATATTGACCTCGACGAGTTTTGATTTTCTAAAACTTATTTGTGATGTCTTTTTTATCATCTATCTTAATGAAAACATCTTTTTTAATATAAGAAGTCAAGCAATCGTTCATCCATTGATCATCCATTCTATTGTGCAGCCTATTATTCACAACGTTTATAATTAAAAATGCTATATCGACGAGAGGAACTCTGCTTAAAGATGGGAATTTGGAAGACTTTCTTTTTCTTGGTTGTGACTTTAAACAAATTCACGTGGATTGTCTATGCTATAGTGGTGAGAGGGATTTAAATAGAAGTAAATTAAGCCCATAAATTTTTAAGTATTAAAAAAATTAGTATATCAATTTTTTTTAAAAATTGACCGCTAACCCTTGTTACAAGGTAGCTCCGCCCCTGATTGTAACAATGTTCAAGAAAGAATAAACAAATCACTTTATTTGTGTCACTATGATTAACCCATAATGGTTTGCTTGCAAAAGATTTTGTCATAATTACATTGGATTAAAGTTATATATAAACCATAATTTTTAGCCTTTTACTAATTAGACAATTTTTTTTCAAAAGCAGCCAAATATACTAAAAGGAGCAGTAAAAAATTATACAATTGGAGTGGGTCTAAAGTAATGAGATGCAATAATCAAAAGCAAACTCGATCCGTAATTAAAAGAAACAAAAAGAAGATAAAATCTTATCCTCATCAAAAGATATTTTTTTTGAACGGAGAAATTTTATAGCACTAGCAAGAAGCTAGAAAAAGATACAATTACATAGAAATAATGGCAAAGGAAGGATTTGTAAGCCAATCAACCTAATTAACAAAAAAAATCATAATTTTATGATTACCCAAAAGTAGGCATGTGTTGTAATGTTATAAAAATCGCCGTCTTCTTTGGCTTCGGGATGCCGAGGAGAACACCATTCTGAAACGCCCATATAGTACGCCCATATAGACCACAGATTGGTAAGCGTTACGGCCTCAAAGCACAAAAAGCCTTCTTCTTCAACTGAATTGAATCAATCCAAGAGACCTTATCCGAATAAGATTAGAGATTCGGAATATCCATTTGCCACCAACGGCCAATGAGAACCCATAAGACTTTAACGACGAGACACGAAAAGAAAAGATGGTTGCAATCCTCCATCCCCATATCACAATTTGGTGTATATTTATAGATTTTTTTGGGTAAATGCTAAACGAAGTCTTGGTCAATCTTGATCTTTCAAAAATAATTCCATGTCTTCTCCAAAAGAAACAATTCAGACATAAAAGAGACGGAATATTGATATCTCTTTTATCCAAATTTAGCCGAGAAGGGAGTCGATTGAGATGCAACCGTCACGCGAACACATTAACTTTGATGGAAACAAGTCTATTGCTTCTAGTAGGATGAGAACCCACCTCCAAATGACTAGAATCAATGAAACGCCTAGCCGAAGCCATGGAATAATCATCCACCTGTCTAACAACTACACCCATCTATCCTTTTGACTCGAGGGCACAAAGGTAGACAAAATTTGTTGTAGTTCACAAAAATGGACAACCTCTACCCCACCTCTCAACGCTCTTCAAAGACACACATCCCAACACCCTAACTCCAAGCGAGACTTGACATTCACCGATTTATCCAATTCTAAAGCGTAAACTCTAGAAAATTTAATTTTAAAAGAAGAATCTCTAAGCAAAACATCATCCCAAAACGCTGTCAAAACACCATGACCCACCCTTTTCTTACCAAAAGAGAAAAGATCAATGTCTTTGTCCTTTAGCAAATTGACTGTTTTTGTAATAGAGACCCAAGTGGAGTTCAAAATTTTAATAGGCAACTTCGAACCAATTAGACCATTCTCGCTATAGATGGATTTAATAATTTTAACCCAAAGTGTCTCATCCTCCGACTAAAACCGCCAAATCCACTTGAAAAGCAAAGCACGAATAAACGCCATAATGCTACCAATACCATGTCCTCTGAATTTGAGACTAGCCATAACCTTTTTCTACTTGACCCAAGAATTTTTTTCCCCTCCACGTCACCACCAATAAAGAATCTATTTCGCAAAGATTCTAAGCCTTGATCAACCAACCTTGGGATTTTGTAAATAGACATGAAGTAAGTAAGAAGTCTCCCAAAAACTAACTTTAAAGGGTAACCGGCCACCAACCGAAAGAGTTTTAACTTTCCAGTTGGAAAGTTTGGCCAAGAATTTATTGAACACCACCTTCCAACCCTCCGTTTTAGACATATTACCCCCAACGGTTAAACCTAAGTACAAAAAAGAAAAATTCGATCCACCGCACCTAACACAAAAGGCCATATACTCAATTTCTTGTGATTCCACCCCCATACCAAAAAATTTGCTTTTATGCAGAATAATTTTGAGACCCAAGATAGAGAAAAAAACATCTGAGAATACGAATAATATTCCTAGCATCAGATAAAGACCATTTGTAACGACCCGTCTTCCCAAACATGCATCAAATAACATATATTGCATAACGTCGTTTCCTTACAATAGATACATCATAATACATGTACGGTCCCTTAGTCCTTACAATCATAATAACTATATTTCATTACAAACTTTTTGCTACTTAATAATAAAGTAGTAACTGCTAAACATGTCAAGATCTTCCAAAAACATAAGTCTTCCAAAAGCTAGCCCCAGATTACCCTTCTCATTTGCTCTTACTTGATTCGCGACCTGTAATACATATTTTTAAAACAAAATGAGGGTTAGACCTAGTGGTCTAAGTGAGAAAATCTCTGTCAGTTTAAAACCCTTTGCACAAACACCATATACATAACACAAAGATGGATACCAATTATGACTCATGCATTGTGTACTTTCCTGTCTCATTCCCATGGTCATATTAATTGGTTGCGAGCCAACTAATAAATTTACTCCGCTGCACTTATATACAGCCAACTCCGCTGTCCCTTCGTACAGCCAACTCCACCGGTCCTAAGCCCGGCCAACGTGCACATGTGTAGTGTAATGCTTATATAAATATAATATACACCTCAATATATCATACTTCATACATATGCACATAATTACACAACTTATCATATATCCAATCCACATATATGTATTCCAGTTTGAAAACATTTTTAAGTAAAACTCACCTGATAGCTTATCAAAACACTTCCCAGCTTCTCTCTTGAAAACTCGTGAGAATCTTACTTTTCCATTGACTTCCCAAAGTCTGAAATGAATTAAATACAAATATCTCTTTACCAAACAACCACATAAGACTCTCTATCAGGCTAAGAATTCTAAATAAACCTATCAAATTCTTATCCTCAAATGTTCCCCTACGACGACTTAGCACGGGGGTTCCGCTAATTCTTTTTATCCATTCCAGATCCATTAATTCTTTTTATCCATTCCGGTTGTTGAAAATACCGGAACTCCAATTCAATTTATTACCGGAACACATTTTAAACAAATACCGAAACTCATTTTAAAACAAATACCGGAACTCATTTAAAATACATACCGAAACTTTAGTAAAATACCGAAACTTGGAAATATACCGAAAGACTAGTCCAGTACCGTAACTTGCCAATACCGGGACTCGTTTTAAATCAAATACCGGGAGTTAAATTTTTACCGGAACCAGTCAATTACCGGGACTTAATACCGGGATTAATACCGGGACTCTCAATAACTCAGTCGGTGTTCCAGAATCGATTGAAACTATTACAAATCACAAAATTGACAAATCTAAACCGATAGGAATCTAGTACTATCGATTTCAAACACAAAATACAAAGGAATTTACCTCTAAATCGCTTCCAACGAAATCAATCGAAGCCCTAACCGTACTATTCTTCTTTCGCTTCCTTTCGTCTTAACACACACACTGATATTTGTTTTCTGCTTTATCAAATATCAGAAGACTTAAACGGTATATATCAAACCCAATTTGCAATTAAGGCTTAAACTATACAATAATGACTAAAACACCCTTAACTTATAAATTAACTCAAACTTACCCTAAACATCAAATCTTAAAATTAAATAAATTTAACGGAAAGAGAATTAAACTAACGAACTTACCCGGGTTATTACACCATTCACCCAGAAAAATCGCATCATCCGCATAAAAAAGATGGGAAAGAGGGTATCGTTCTTTACCAATAGCAGCACCCCGAAAGAGATTTTTTGAAACCACGTCTTGAATAATGACATGTAATCCTTCCATGGCTAAGGGGCCGTTTACCAACTCTTTCCGGGTAAGTGTTGTCCGGGTAAGAGTGCTGTCCCGGGTAAGTGCTGTCCCCAGTAAGTGCTGTCCGGGTAAGAGTGTTTACCAAGTGTTTTTTGGTAAGTGCTTACCAACAAAAAAATTACCATTTTAACCTTTATGTGATTATATGCTAAATTAATTGTAATTATTTCTATTATAAATCATTTAATGGAAGAGAAATACAAACTTCAAACTTTAAATAATTGCTTACCAACAATATACTCTTTTTTTATATAATTAACATGCAAATTAGACAACAAAATAAACGTCGGAAGATATTAATAGTCATTCACATTTGAATACGAAACATTAATATCATAAAGAAATTGTTTGTTGTTTCATCCAAAACAAAATAAAAATTAATTTGAAGCATTTGAAAACAGTTGAGTTGCAATCTGATCCCGCAAATTAGTCATATATCCATTATCCTGAGAAGCCCCCCACTGTACTTCAACAATTTCTTCTTCACTGCCTCCTCCATTTTCCTCTTCCGCAGTAAACATGGCACCCTCATCGTATTCCATAAACAACTGATCTTGGATATTACATCTTCTTATAAAATTATGGATTGCAAAACAAGCAACCACAACCTCAATTTGTTTTGGAAAAGGATAAGAAGCCATTTGCTTCAAAATTGGGAATCTTGCTTTCAAAACGCCATACGCACGTTCAATAACGTTTCTAAGTTGTGCATGTGCATGATTAAACTTTTCCTCTTTAGTTACTGCACGCCTGCGTCGAAAATCAGCTAACCAATACCTCGTGTTGCATACTTCCCTCTCAAATAATCGTAGTGATTCTTCATTTGCCTTTGGTTGACAATGAAGCTATGAGTGTTTTTTAATGTTTCTGCTATATTAGTCCATGAATGCATCTTAAGGCTACCGCCTTGGATTCCATTAATGGACATCTCGTGTACACAACACTCCAAAAACGTTTTGACCACATTATCTTTCCAACTAACCCTTGATTTTTTAGGCTCGGATGACTCATCATACGATTCCATACCTACGTCAAAAAGGCCGACACATTTCAAGCAAAGTACAAAAACAAAAAGAAAACACACACCGAACAACTAATAAATATTGGCAATAATAACCAAAAATTTAAAGTACCCACATCAAGAAAAATAACAAATAGATTCATTGGGTATTTTATAATTAGTGACACTTTATAATTAGTTATGTAGGATGCATACATTATAGTATGTTAAGCATAATCAACCTTATAAAGTGCCATTAATGACATCTAAACAACTAAAGTTTAACACCCAAAATTGCATAGCAAATGGTAAAGCAATTAGACTTGAGACATAACAATTGGCATACTTTGAAAGGGAATCAAACCAGCAGTGACTAGCATCAACAAATAGTTTTAGCAAGCAAATGAAAACAATTGGAAGAAGATAGACACTCAACAAAACTTTATTGACAAAACTTTGGCATATGGTGCTCTTTGTTTACCTAATAATTCAACTATTAAGAGGCAACCTCTAAATCGCTAAGAGGTGAATCTTGTTTGGCAAAAAAAAAGGATGCCTCTTAATGGTTCTAAAACCCTCCGAATGATTTGTATCGTGGGTCTCCCTTAACCATTCAGCGCCCCAATTTCATTATGACCGATTACCAAACAACCTTATTTCATTTTGCACTATATCATAAGAGCCTCTTAATCATTCTCACCACGTAATCATCTTGCACCAAACCATTCAGAAACTGCCAAACAGCCCTTAAAATGGAGTTGGATTAACAAATCGTCAAAATGTCTTGCAAGATAAACCACAAAAAGACTATATAGGACCCTATTTTACAATGCAAACATGGATATATATAACCCTCGATTGAACGTGTACACAAGCAAAGCATATCAGAAATCAAACTTGTTTTGAGGTTGTGATTTAGGGTTTGCAAAGTATAATTATGCTACTCAAAAACATCAAAAAGCAGGTGCCACTGATATTAAACTTCCATAGGGACCGCAAAACACAAGAGGATAAAGAAAGCATAACATATACACATGAAAGCAACCACAACACCATCGAAATCAAACAGAAGTGAACAATAGCTAGAAACCAAACAAACCCACAAAGGAGGAGCGTTTTTAACAGCAAATCGCATTGAATAGAACACATTTGCAGTGAATAGAGACTTCGGGAGAGATTACCTTTCGGGAGAGACGAGGGCTTGGTGAGACAACGGCGTGGAGCGTCGACGACGACGTGGAGCGCCGACGACGGGGTGGCAGGTCGATGGAAGAGGAAAGACGAGGGAGAGGGAGGAGAGGTGGAGAGCTGCGTGGAATATTTTTGACCTAATCGCAGGGACAGGGATGGAAAACTTAAAACTGACCCGGGTCAGCCTCTTTTAGGAGCTGGTTCGGTCAGTAATTGGTCAGCTTATAGGTCAGATCTCGGTCAGATCCGGGGATTCGGTAAACACTCTGACTGCTGACCGAGTCAGATGTGCTGACCGAGTCAGCCCGGTCAGCAGCTAGTAAACAGGCCCTAAGACGAAGAGGAACGCGGGGAAAGGATCTCCCCACCAAAAGATATGAATTGTACAACTTAATTAAGGGATCAAAATGACACAACACTTGAAAATACGATACATTAATAACCTATAACTGATTTCTTGTACATAACAAGGATGGGAATAAGATTTATAATTAACCAATTAAAGACCACAAATTATTTATTAAGTGGTTGGAACTTGGGATGTTATTTTAAACGTTGTTTAGTGTTTTCTTCTCAACGACAGGAATATCTGTCAATTTCAAAGAGACATAGCTTTTGAACTAGTAAAAATAAACTCATTAATACACAAGAAAGGTTGAGTCGTGTGTTCGTTTGGTCAAAACAATTTGACCTTTGTTGTCAATTAGGGTGCGTTTGGTACACTGGACATGACAGAACAAAACAGAATAGAGATCATTGTTCCATGTTTGGCATGACTTTTATGTGGAACATACAGGAACAAAGTGAAACAAGTTGGAACAGGCCTGTTCCACCCCCACCCCATGGAACAAGGTGGAACAGACTTATGTTTTACGAATATAACCTCAAAATAAAATCTAATTCTCTTCTAAAACATCAAATACACGTTCTATTTTATATTTTATCCATTCTTTAAATTTTATTCATTCTTTAAATTTTATTTATTGTATTTTATCTAATGTTATTTGTTATGTTCTGTCCAATTCTATCTACCAAACGCTGAACAACTGTTCTCTCCTGTTCTGTTTTGTCCTATCCCGTCTTATCCTATTCTATCATGTCTGCATAACAAACGCACACTTAATCCTTTGTCTCAAATTTGCTCATTTTACTAGATTTTAACAATATCAATAGTCTGTGAGTGTGATCCATGATCACTTGGTTTAGAAGTCTTGACACGTACCAGTTTGATTATATATATATATATAGAGAGAGAGAGAGAGAGGGAGGATCAAACAAGAATGATATCTATTTAAAAGAATAAGAGAATAATTGTAAGTCAATCATATCATGAAATAATACCTTAATTAATTAATTCTAAAAATAACTAAATAAAGGTATAAAAGTAATTTAGTCATATAAAAGTTATTTTAGGTATTTATTTAATAAGTTATTTTTACCATATTTGTAAATTTAATATGATTTTATTTTATTAATAAAATATCTTATATTTATTTCACTTAAAATAAGCATATTTAATTTTCTTTATAAATAAATAATTCTTCTAATTTAAAGTAATATTTAAAATCAAATGTGATTCGTGATTATTATTATTTTAAAAATGTTTTACTAATCATATATGATTTTAAATATGAAAACAATGATTCAACTTCAATATTAAAAAAGAAAAATAATAAAAACATAATCATATATAGTGTGTAGTAAAATACATTTAGAATGTATAAAATGATGATTGTGATTCAAAACATAATTCAGAATTTTTCATCAAAATCACATTTGATTCACAATGAATTAACTTTTTTTCAAACTGTTTTTCTAATCACATGTGATTTAAAAATAATTGTGGATATCAAATGTGATTCACCATGAATTAATTGTGAATATCACAAGTGATTTTTGACGAAAATTGTAAAAAATTAATAAATAACCTAATCTGATAAAAATAAATATTTAAAATGAAAAACTAAATCACACTTATTATTTTAATGTTGTATAAAATAATAAATAAATAAATAACTAATCATGCTTAAAATACGAAATTATAAAAAAATGAATGAATACCTTAATTAAATTTATTACATAATCTATATAAAAATAAATAAGTTTCCATATATAATTCATACAACAAATGACACAGATGCCCTTTTAGGTGAATTATAAGAAAATTTTATATAAAGTATTATTTAGTAAAATGGTTGGTCTAAAATTATTCTCCTATTCTTTTAAATAGATATTATTTTCGTTTAAACCCGACTATATATATATATATATATATATTAATTAAAGACCATCAATAACATTTTACTTCTTTTTCTAATATGTTTGATATTTATTTTTGTACGGAAAAATGATCGAAACATAACATAAATTAATAAAATTATTAACACGTACAATACAACAATTACCACTTATTATATTAGATAATACAAAATTAAAACCAGATATTTTTCATCAAATTACTTTTTAACTCCTAACATTGTGTTCTTTAATCCAGAGAGAAAAAAAAGAAATGGATGAAAAAAAAGGGAGAGAAAAGAAAGAAAAATAATTTTTTCATTTGTATTCTTGAAAGTTAAGAAAATGAAGGAAAGGAAAGGAAAGGAAAAAAAATATTTTTTCGTGTTCTTGAACAATTGAGAAAGGAAAGAAAAGATGTCATTTTTAGTAATATATCCTTAAAATTATATCTTTTATAAGAAAATAGCGGGTAGTTTTGTAATTTTAATAATTTCAGTAATTTTTTTAAATGTTTTTAATTTCTTTCCTTTCCTTTCCTTCCCTTTCCTCTCACATTTGGGAGGAAAGTTTTGAAAGAAAACTTATCATTATTTTTCTTTCGTTTCTTTTATTTCTCTCCTAAAACGGTTGTTTTTTTTACTTTCCACTCATTTCCTTCCCTTTCTTTTTTTTCCTTTCTAAAATGAGTTTCGAGAACACATCGTAAGAGCATCTCCAACAGATTCTCTATTTTAGAGATTGAAACATCCATTATATTATAAAAATATTGTTAAATTTATCATCTCAATGCATTTTTTAAATAGAATTTATATAAAATAATAATAAAAAAGTAATTTCTCTTTCTATCTAGCAAATTTTAAAGAATTCTATAAACTTTGAGCTTTCTATAGTTTTCTCTATTTTAAAGAACAATATAAAGAAGCTATTGAAGCAATATAGAAAACAAAATTACATTTTTCTTTATTTTAAAAAAGCTGTTAAAAATACTCAAAAAAATTATTTCCCTAAAAACATAATTAGTGGCGACTTTTGATCAACCTATATGACCCCATGAGCCACATGGTCTAGGACTCTAGGTGAAAAGGACATCCAAGATAATAGGTATACACAAATAAAGGTTCTTTTATGAGTCTTATTAACATTTATTTATTATTCATCATTCTTATTTTAATTAATCAAAATAAAAAAATAACCAAATATTGCTACGAACAAACTAAAATAACTTGAAGAAATTAAAAATACTAGGCAAAGCCTTAAAAATCACCTCACTAATTCGTAGACTTGTTGCCACCAAACTCTAATAACGAGACTCAAAATATCCGAAACTATTTGACATAATTTTGAAAAGAAACTTAAATGAAGAAATTACTGACATATCGGAATTGTAAATTAAAAGGATGAAACCCATGTACGGTTCCAAAGCATGGGAGGGATGGTTGTCAAGAGAAGATGTCGTAACCAACGACCACAAGTGTGAGCGGTGAGCCAAGAATGCAATGTTTATAACGCTTGAAAACTACTTGACAAAAATCCCTGCAAAACCGAAACACTTGCTAATTTATAAATTAAAATAAGGATAAAAATAAAAAATATAAACCAAAGGGGGAACACATAAACAAAGGGATATGAAATGATTATTAGAAGCACCAACACATATATATATATATATATATATAGTTTAGTTGTTATCCAAGAAAAAGTTCACTTTAAACGCAATCATTTTATTAACTACTTGCTTCCTTTTGGTAATCATTCATCATTTTTTGACTTTAAGTTAGCAACATTTTCAAATAATTTTGCATCAATAAAAGACATTTATTCTTGGTCATTTGTAGATTTAGGGGCCGTTTACAAGACAATTACCCGGGTAAGTGCTTACCAAGTCACATTAGCTTATCGGATGAATATGGCAAGGACTTAGAATCTTATCCGGTAAGAGCGGAAGCAAGGACCGAGAGTCTTACCCGGTAAGTGAGTGCGACGGCTCTTACCACGGTTAGCGTTTACCGGCTAAATTGTTGCATACAATGTCATTTTGGTGGACTAAAATCTTACCCGGGAAGTAAGTGATAGTGTTGAATTTTACCAGTAAGCACTTACCCAGGTAAGTGATCAAGTAAACGGCCCCTTAGATTCATTTTGTTTGCATATATTACTTATAGGCAAATGACTAGGGATTAATTTGTGACTAATTTCAAGAGGTCCAAAAAACAGTCTTAGTACCATTGCAAGATTCAAACGGGTGACATATAACAAGGAGTTTCAAGGACCTAAATATTAATGTGATCAGTTGAGCTAATTCTATAAGGTCGACCATCAAGGCTTGTAAAGTTGTCTTTTAACTTCTTAAGTTCTTGATGGACACTTATATAATATTTTTGAAGATTGCGAATTCATGGTTCTTAAATTTCTTGCGTTCCAAGATAAGCAATTTAAATATTTGTTGTATAAGTTTCGGATGACATTATATATAGGAGCATGTTTTGTTAGGAACCTGAAATTAATTAGGAATTTCAGAATTTGGGACCCATCCACAAAGCAATGTTGATATACTCGTCAAAAACTAGTACCTCTTATTCATTAATGATGCATAAAACTTCTATATTCATCATCAATATGTTATTTATGATAAATAGTTTTTAAAGAGGGACAAGGTGATGCATTCCGGACGGTTCTCAGGTTCCTAATGAAACTCCCTCCCCCCCCCCCCCCCCCTCTCTCTCTCTCTCTCTCACACACACACACACCCTTCTCTCTCTCTCTCTCTCTCTCTCTCTCTCTCTCTATATATATATATATATATATATATATATATATATATATATACACACACATATACAGGGACCTAATCAAAAGAGAAGTCGTTAGTTTGTGGTAACCGCAAAATCCAAAGTGAGCCAACAAATTTATCATATATTCATATACTAGGTTCGAACCCGTGTATTACACGAGGTAATTTAAAAAAATTAAATCATGTCAGAAAACTTATCTTACAGATATGAATGATCATCGAAAGTACGATGCTACTTTTTCAAGCTTTTTTCCATTCAGAGTTGTTTATTTTGCAGTTGGTTACAAAATGTTCTTGTTTTAGGCAGTTTTCACAAATGATGTTTTGCAAAAAATTAATAAAAAATATGAATAAATATTAAGAATTTATAAAACAAAATTTATAATAGAACGTAAATGAAATTATGGAAAAGTACATAGTTAAATTATTAATAAAATAAGAACCATGTATCATAAATTATCAAATACTTCTTTATATATCACATTCTTTCTTCTATTGCTAATTATACCTTCATCATCTATAATTAATATTTTTAAACCTTGCCTACTTTTTACTCTAGATAAAGCAACATACAACTGACCATGGGTGAAGACTGGTTGTCTCAGAAACAAACCAACCTTCGATAATGACTGTCCCTGGCTTTTATTTATGGTCATGGCAAAACATAGTACAGCAATTGGAAATTGTCTTCTTTGAAACTCGAACGGAATCCTTTTGTCTGTAGGTGTCAAAGACATTCTTGGAATAAATGTTCGACTTCCAATATTGCTTCCAGATATGATCTCTGCTTCCATAACCCGATTTCCCAAAGATAACACCCGTAGTCTAGTTCCATTACATAACCCAGATTTCTGATCAATATTTTCCTTAGTAACATAATTGGAACACCGACTTTTAGTACTATCTTATGGTTTGGCAAACCCGATAATTTAAGACCATTTAAGACATCAGGTGAGTACAAAGTTTCATCAAACTGTTCGTGAAGATGCTCTGATTCACACAGACTATCTAAACTTAGGTACTCATTTTCGTCTCCTGGAAACAATGATAGCAAACGATCATTTATTTCTTGAACGACTTCATGCTTGGGTGCAAGTATTACTCTTTCCTGAAAATAGGATGAATTCTTTTACAAGAATAAAAGGATAGAAAATTCAATTAATACAGATATAGGATCCGTTGAATCGGTAATGAGAAGATCATCAGGTATATCGGTAATTGCCTCACCATCACTCACACTACCAACCTTGCCTTCTCCTAAATCCAAAAGCCCGTTTGCAAAAATCCTTGTTTGTTCGATATCAGAAGCTTGACTGTCAACAGTTAACCTCATGTTTTTAGTTAACCTTAGGACTTTGCATTTTTCCCAAATGTAAGATGAACTTAACGATGCATTAACAATGTCTTGTCTACTTGCGTTGGGAATAACCGGAAGAATTTGTCTGAAATCTCCTCCAAAAACAACTACTTTGCCACCAAAAAGTATTTCCGAGTCAGTAATGCCTTGACTACCAAAAATATCGTTCATACTTCTATCCAATGCTTAAAATGCATTCCGATGAACCATTGGTGCTTCATCCCATATAATCAACCTAGTCTTCTTTATTAACTTGGCAACATCACTGTCTGGCTTTATGTAACAAAGAGAATCTTCGTTAAGAATTAGAGGAATTTGAAAGCGAGAGTGTGCTGTCCTACCTCCTGTAAGAAATAAAGAAGTAATACCACTCGAAGCAACGCTTAAAACAATTTCTCCTCTAGATCTTATTGATGCAGATAATGTCTTCCATAGAAGTGTTTTACTTGTTCCGCCATAACCATATACAAAAAACACACCTCCTTGGTTATTTTGAACCGCTGTGATGATATCGTCATAAACACCTCGTTGCTCGTTTGTTAAAGCACCTAGAAGTTGACGAAACTCGTTCTGTAGATTAGCTATGTCGTAATCTAGCTCCTCCGTAATCAAACGATTGTTTGAAGACTCAACATAATCATCATCAGGGTAAGGCATAGTGGTGAATTTTTTTAGGCTGGAATTGTTACAAAGTAAAATCTTTTTTAATCTCAAACAATGTCAAGTTTTTTACTTGATCATGTAACACCCTCAAAATTGGGACGAGCAACTAACTGTATTTTCGATAAAGTAACTAAAAGATGATAAAATTACTTCTACAAATCATCCTTGAAAATACTCAAAGTTTAAACATAAAAAATTTCACAACTAACAACTTAAGGCGGGTGTTACTTAACCCAATTACAAGTTGCTAATCCCAAATATGTGTGGAAGACATCACTAAGCGAAACCACTTCTCGTGCACTCTACTAGCACTTATCTCTTCACAGTGTAGCTAAAGTTAATCCCAACCTGAACCTGTTGCACATGCCGACAAATAAAAAGGTTAGGCTAACGCCTAGTGAGTTCAAGAGTTTACATCATGAGCAAATCATTTGATAGACCAAAATGATTCAACTTAATTTATGATTTCCAAAATAAGGGTTTGTATAAAATACACCGACAACCCAATTTCCAAACTCACACAATTCCTGTGAGGAAAGCTTCCAATGAAAATCATTTCTCCGCAATGGGCTCAAATCCAAAACTCACTCAAGAGGTAAATAAATAATAATTTCTCAAATAATCGCCAATGCAAATAATACTCCAATAGTTAAAAACGTCCAACGAGGATGAAACATAAAATCCGTCCATCCATCATGGAAAACAATCCATGCGCATATAATATGATACTGACAACGCGGATAATTAAAATACTCGAAAGCAGCACCCTTCGATGACGGGGGAGACCCGATTTCATCGAATGTGGAAAACGCACAATTTGAAACACCATTAATAAATACAAGTAAACTTCTTGGATGTGGAAAACATATGACATCAACCAAACTAGGTCTTTAGTCATTCTCGGCATCAACCATACTAGGTCTTTAGCCCATCTTAGACATCAACCATACTAGGTCTTTAGTCCATATTCGGCATCAACCATACTAGGTCTTTAGCCCATCTTAGACATCAACCATACTAGGTCTTTAGTCCATCTTCGGCATCAACCATACTAGGTCTTTAGCCCAAACCACCAAGTTCAATCCTACTGGATCTTTACCTTGGGAAACCCACCATCCGAAACAAGCTTACTCGACTTAAATATATATACATGACCCCAAAAGAATAACCAATGCATTCAAATCATGTAAACATCAAATGTAATGCAATTCATGCAATTCAAACCCCAAGCCTACGTCGAGCTTATTAAAACCGGGCGAATGCCCTCGAGACTCAACCGAGTCCAAAACCGAGCCCTCTGCTCAAAAGATCTAATGATCATTTATCAACTTCAATTCATGCAAATGAAATGCATCTAACCCATATCATGCAAACACATGCTCCGAGGCATGATAATCTCACAACCCCTTCATTTCCACTTCCCCAATGAAGTCAAATCATATATGCATATAAATGTGTGTATGCGTATATGCAAATCTTTTATAACTCAACAATGCATATAACCCGTCAAAGTTCATTAGTCCCAAAGGTACTAAGAATACAAAATCAACAAACAGCCTTCACGTCTAAGACCAAACACTCACACCGGCACATACTCAAATAAAACGCAATTAAGCACACAACACCTCCAAGGCTCCACCTTGAGCTACTAAAACCGGCAAACACTCAATACACTCATTTGAGTATAAATCAAGCCTTTAAAGGCCAAAATAAACGTTTGGCTAAATACGTGTTGCTCACATGGTTACGTAAACCAAAATACATCGTTACTCAAAATCTTTACCCTTTTGATTTCTCAATTGGCCATCGGCCCAAAATAAAAGGTTTACAACTCTCAAAATATTCATACGGTCAAGATTGACCAAAATCCCCAAATGTGGGTGTTTTACAAGATTTGTAAAGCTCAACACTTTAATTAATCAAAACCCACTAATTACTCAACAAGTGATAATTTTATATAAAGCACACAAATACTTTAAAATAAACATTTTGGCATGTACAAAGTTTTCACAAAGCAAATTGAACTCACCTTGCTAGATTTAGGCTAAATCTAGATTTTCCCCAAACGTAAGCTCCTTTGATGCAACCCGAATCCTTAGGCCAAATCTTCCAAAAACCTAGATCCACAAGTTTCCAACCATAAATAATCATTCCCAAACACTTATATATGTTTCCCCTAACATACATCATCCAAAATCACCAAAACACTAAAACCCTAACTCCTTAGATGGAGAAAAGTGAGAAGCTTACCTCAATCACCACCCAATACTCTTGGATCATACAATATACTTCAAAACTCTTTCTAGATCCTTGAAGAGCTCTAAAAAACGTAACCGTAGCAACTTGAATCATCAAAATCGGAGTTGGGATGCAAAAGTTATGAATGTTTGAAGTTTGAGGCTGAAAGTTCGCGACTTATGCGAACTCCAGAGAGTTACGCGGCTTAGGCCGCGGCCTAAGGTCGCGCACCAGGCCGTGTGGCCCGCGGCCTCCTTTTGGGTCAGATACTGTTTCGGCCGTAACTTATTCGTTATAGCTCCGTTTTCGCTCCGGAAAGAACCGTTGGACTCGTATTCGAATTTCTCATCCAACAAGACCATAAAATCTAAGATTTAAACCAAAATCCTATTTTTCATATTTCTCTTAAAAGATTGGTTTCACACTAATTCGAAATTGTACTTATCCGAAAATTACGGGTGTTACAGATCATCATTAAGGGATAAACCTGTAACATATATAATATAAATGTTAAACAACCATAACAGAGAAATAATAACTGAAAAAATATTTAAGAAAGAAAATAATATTTAAAAAATAATAAAACAATAAATTGGTTCGTATTTAAATAATAACTGTATAGATACCTAAATAGATAATTAACATACCTGGAGACTTTAGTGCAATTCGTTGATTGTAAAGAATCCCATCTGCCAAGTATTGCCATGTTTTTTGCCAAACAAATTCAGGTCTAGACAGACTATTTGAAATCAGCATGTAGGATATATATCTCCATTTACTGTACGAATGTCTTCGAATGATTTAGGACCTTTGACTTTATTAAAAAGAATTCATAATACGCTTCACCAAGAGCAGGAGAAACTGAATGAATTCTTCCAATTGGAAAGCCTTTTTTCCTTTGATCCCAATGTCGCTCTTCCAGTTTCCACACAAACTCTTTAGGGAATTCAACATAAGTAAGTTTTTGTGCTTCTTCGTAAAGTTCATTACACTTCATCCAAGCTAAGAACATTGAAGACGCCACAGAAGTTTTGTTTATGACATTTTCAATATCATCTTCAGCACCAAAAACGACTTGTTGTTGTCCAGGAAGATGGAAAGGAAGCCTCAAAACAAAAGGAGTCCTGTAATGAACATCATACCCAAATATACGCCAAGAAGCTTCACATGCAGATACATATCTACAGTCATAACATTCCTTTATTTCATCAACGAAATTAATATTATCTTCTTCATTACTGCTTTCTACAACCGCAATAGTAGCTCTATCCGGACCCTTGTTTATATATTTGAACAAATATTTATAGAAGAAGCTTGATTGCACCACTCAACATTAATGTGTGCCTGATATCTTTTCAAAAGATATTTGTTATAAGCAACAACATTTCTGTTATCTAATTTAACACCTAACTTTTCAACAAAACGTCCATCATTTCGTCTGCGATATAGAGGAAAACCATTACCATCAATGGAAATGTGTTCAGAAAACCTTTTTGGATAGTTTTTTGAACACTTTCTATCAATCATGCAGGGACGGTTAATGTTTTCTTCACCACAAGGACCATGGATCATGAACTCCTTCACAAGTGAGTACAAATCTGGATCTTCGTCTTTGTCTGGATCTCAACTGAAATAATCGGACCAATTTGTTCAACAGTAGGTAGCTTGAAATCAGAGTGCATAAATAAACATATATGACTATGAGGCAATCCACGCTTCTGAAACTCCACTGTATAAACAACTACACAAAAAGTGAAATTTGAAATTAATAAAGATAAACTATTAGTATTAACCTTTTGTTAAAATTATAATCATAAGTGTAACATACCTGCCTGAACCTTACCGAATAATGCATTGTCTTTCAACTCTTTAATAAGTGCATCAAGCTTCATCTTAAATAACCGACAAAGGATATCAGGCCTGTCTTCTGGATTTACCATGGTGTCTTTAAGAAACCTTTTAATTTCTAGCCATTTAGGGTTACATGTAACGGTTATGAAAAAATCTAGATATCCATACCACTTGCAAAGTGACATTGCATCCAAATAGTTTTGCATCATATAGCGAGCACCATTGGTAAAAGAAGAAGGTAAGATAACACGTTGTCCAATGTTGGAATCATTCGTTTCTCCTTGTTCTTGTACAGTACGTAAATTCTCATAAGTTTGGCACCTTAGAACTTGTTGCTGCTTACGTATGTAATGAAATCTCTCACTTTCAATCATCGTATAACCATCAACAATAAATTGTTGGAGAAGTCTTCTTGCATTGAGAATTAATGAGAAAAACCCTATCTTGAAGTCTGAAGGGGAAGAATTCTCTCATTGTTACAGTTGGTCTTTTACTTTTGTTTGAAGACATTATACCTCTATGAGGAATGTCAACTCTGTAGCCATCTTCTCCATATGGAAACAAAAGTGGATACTGAAGAGGAAGGAAAGAAGGATGTAATTCACTTATCTGTTGTAGATGACCCGTTTGATGTTTTACAACAATATCCCTCTTTTCAATTGTATCACCAATATCTCCAACAATTAAAGCTGCAACCTAAAGCTGCAACCTCCGAAGCAGTTGGTAGGTTATATGTTCTTCCATCCGTTTCGCGTCTTCCGAAAAGGCGTAACTTTAGCTCCACATTAGGATTGGATTGAAAACAATCTCTTGCCATCCTATAAGACTTAACCAAAACATTTTGGGAATATAACGATGATGGGTTGAACCTGTATTCTTGTATTTATAGACGATAACACGATGTAATTTTTTTTGAATTAGAAATGAAACTATATCATTAATTAGTCAAAATGAAGTTAACCCTGTAATAAAATTGAATTTAAAAATGAAACTATATCAGTAATTTGAATTTAAACTTAGAAGTAAATCCCGTTTTTTTGGGATTACTATACACGATGGATTTTTTTTGAATTTATTATAAGTATAGATATGTACGTATTTATCTAAAGATAATTGTAAAAGTATAACTCTTGAGGTGGATATACCATATCTAATTCTTAATTTTTAATTCTTATCTCTCTCTACATATATATATTATAAGTTAATCTAGATAAAATGGAAACATTTATAAATTTATAATAAACAATGGTATATTTTGTAAAAAATAGAAATGTTTTTTAATGCATTTTAGGTCATATACATTATTTATGTTTATATGATAAGAGTCTAAAATGAAAAATAAAAAAGTAAGGGATTAAAAGTAAGTTACATGCCTAATCATAAGGGTAGTAAATGTAACGTATAAATTAAAAAATTAAATTAAGGAGAGATTTAAGGAGGAGTGAATGTGGGTGTGCTAATTGAACTTATAATGTAAACTGCGTCCAGATACATGTTTAGGCGGGAAAATACTGAAGTCGGCTCACCAGAAAACGACACGTGGCATGCTAGTTACTTATTTATTATATGTATAGATATTTATTTATTTAATTAATTAATAGGTAAGGGTATATTAGTAATTTGAATAATTATTATAATTTAAATATTTTTTTTGGCTTTGGCATATATCAATTAAAGATTACGTCTCCTTATTTTTCTCAACAAATTTCTTCAAGTTTGGCTTAAAATCAGTTTATTACATTTCCTTATTTTTCTCAGTAAATTTCTTCTCAACAACTTGTTCAAGTTTCTCTGTACAGTATGGAGACCGTTTTGATGGAGGCGTTAACTAGAGACAACGTACGGTAAGGTTTTGACGTTGAAGGACAACGGTATCACAATGGTATCAACCCATCGTCTTACTAAAACCCAAATCAGATCTGGTTAAACCCATATTCAGAACAATATATGTATCAACACATCATCTTAGTAAAACCCAATCAAATATGATCTAAACTCATATTCAGAATGGTACCATAGTATGTATCACTGTAAATTTATGTCTTACTGTTTAGAAGTTATTGGGGGTATTATAGTGTGTATCATAGTCGGTTTTGTCTAACTATTAATAGTTTTTGGGTGTCACAATGGTGTACGCTTGAATAAGTTTGGCCGAAGAGAGGAGGGAGAATTACAAAAAATAAAACTAACTTACCCTTAATTATTATCCATAAATTTAAATTTAAAAAAAAACATAAATAATTACAAAACTTAACATTTTTTAATAATAGTAATTGACTATTAATAATGTGTGGTTGAGTTCGAATTTTACGATTATAAAAAATAACCGAATTTATCTTCCAAAAATAAAACACAATTTATTCCAAAATGGTCTTTCATTTAATTATTTTTATTTTTATCAGTTTATAACCTTCAGTTTAATCATAACCGTTGATAAAAAAATATGAACAATTCATATGAGTTTGTCGTAACACTAATTAATGGATTAACAAGTGAATATATATAGAGAGAAATATTCAAACGAGAACGCTACATATTTAAGAAAACAACAAATCATGTGCAAAATCACATGTGATTTTACATTAATTGCAAAAACTGGACACAAGCGACTTTGGCCGCGACTTAAAGTGGCGGAAAAAGTCACGTAATTATATATGATTTTGTACGTGAATCATATATGATTTTATACATAGCGGTTGTTTTCTTATTTTATTAAATAACTAGATAAGTACTTGCGCGCGATGCGGCGCGAAGTATCTCAAATCTAAAGCAGAGAACTCGAAAAAATAATTTTGTTTCGTGTTCATATTTATACGCTTTTAAATTGCATATCAGATGTATAAAATTAAAGATCAATATGGTTAATTGGTCAAAAAAATTAGAGGAAATAATATAATCATGATTAAGAAAATATATATAATTAAATATACTATACTAAAATATTTGCATATTTATATTTTTGAAAAATGTTCGAACTCATAATCCAAAAGTCAGTTGATAAGTGATATTTTTTTTTCAAGTAATTAAATCTCTTATGATAATTCTAAGGGTGTTTCGTTGACAGAATGGAATTTGATAGAATTGTAATTCGTCGAAGGAATTCGACTTTGAAGTAAAAATTGATATGAAATTGCAAAAAAAAAATCACGACAATTTAGTGATTATTTGTATCAAATCTCATACTAATTTCAACAAATCTCATACTAATCACGACACATTAATTCGTATATATTTATGATATTTAATAATATAATTAAATCCAAAAATATTCAATATTGGGCTCATTTCGAAGGTATTGACGAAACGATTACAACGGTATAATTTGTAAAAAATAGAAATGTTTTTAATGCATTTTAGTTCATATACATTATTTATTTTTATATGATAAGAGTCTAAAATGAAAAATAAAAAAGTAAGAGATTAAAAGTAAACTACATACCTAATTATAAGGATAGTAAATGTAACATATAGATTAAAAAAATTGAATTAAGGAGAAGTGAATGTGAGTCTGTTAATTGAACTTATAATGTAAACTGCGTCTAGATACATGTTTAGGCGAAAAAATACTGAAGTCGGCTCAGCAGAAGACGACACGTGGCATGCTAGTTACTTATTTATTATATGTATAGATTAGTGTTCTCGTATGAGCCCATTTTTTCTATATATATATGTTATAAAAAGATTTAAAATAATGAATTCAAAAGGTACTACTTGCTCAAGAAGTAGCGTCTTTGAAAGAGAATAAAATGTGTTTTTGGATAAAAGGATTAAAAAATGGAAGCTTTGGCTTTTATTTATTTATTTAATATTACTAAAGGCAATGAAAAGGAACAATATGACGACCGAAAGTAGCTTCTCCTTGGCCCCTCGCCTCGCCTCACCTCAGCTCACCACCAAAGGCGGTCGTGCTTATGGTCAATTGGTCAACGTAACACAAACAAACCCAATTCAAACCTAAGAGCATCTCCAACAGGTTTGTTATAATTTTTCTAAAATAGAGAATCAAAAGCTAAAATCTTTAAAAAAAATTACATTCATCTCCAACAGCTTTGCTATTTTAGAGATTTTAACACAAATTATATTAATATAATATTCTCTAATTTATATTCCAATACATTTTAAAAGAAAAACCGAATAAAAAATGATAAAAGAATTATGTTATTGGTGGATTGAATAAAATAATTATTTCTCTCTCTTATTTAAAAAATTATAGAGAATTCTCTATATTTAGAGATTTTTTCATGAATCTCTATTTTAGCAAACAAGATAACAATGCTGTTAGAGATGAATAACAAACAAAACCCCATTTTTTTGTATTTTAGCAATGCTATTGAAGATGCTCTAATTAATCTATTTATAATTATTACACTAACTTTCTAATATATCGTAAAATAACTAAGTACAGTTGTTTTTCTAAATGTTGTTAAAAACATTCGAATTTTAAAATAATAATGATAATAAATTGATAATATTAATATTAATATTAAAGATAGGAGGGGTAGGGTTGGGTAGATTAAGGTTCAAAATAGCGTGAGGCGTGGTGTGGCGGCGATGTCAAACCTCAAGCCTTACGGGCCACGGCGAGGACGCGGCGTATTTAAATGCGTGACATAAGGCGACAAGTTTATATGTCATATATGTTATATATATAGGGTTAGGTTCAGGGGAAAACCTCAAATAATTAGAAAACTAAAGAACACCCTTATAAACATTGATTCAACACAATTCAAAGGATATTAAAAAGCAGTAATTAAACTAATTATAATTAATGAAAAGGGTATTAAGGTAATTTGAGCACTATATCAGATATGGAAAATACAACAAAGGCACAAATCGTTTCCCTATAATTATGGAGATCACAGTTTTCCGGCGAAAACTTACAGATTCCGGCGAGTTGATGGTTCTCCGGTGAAAACTTGCAGATTCCGGCGAAAACTTGCAGATTCTGGCGAAAACTTGCAGATTCTGGCGAAAACTTGTAGATATGCACAAATGCATATATATGCACTTGTGTATATTATGCACTTGTGCATATTACCGCCGATGTCTTCACGGTCACCGGCGATTCAACCACCGCAACCACCGGTTTAGCCGGCGAAAACTTGTAGATATGCACAAATACATATATATGCACTTGTGCATATTACCGCCGATGTCTCCGATGATGATGACTTTGAACAAGTACTCCTCTCCTTCATCGTCCGATGAATCCATGGTTTGATTGGATGGTGATGGTGAAGTTTTGAAGAATTTGAAGCAAGATCTGTAAATGAACAATTATTAAGCAAATATTGAGAAAAAAGGAAACAAACAGCCTAAAGACACCAACACAGATCGAAAACGATCTCTAACCAAAGTTAAAGATCTCGATGGATCTGCTTAGCCACACCAAAAAAACAACCGATTGAAGTGGATAACCACCAGATCAGAAACCTTTTTTTATGACGACAAAAAAAACAGATTCAGGTCGAGAGATATTAAGGATCTCAGATCTGAATCGAAGCAAAATACCAGAAAGAAGACAAAAACACCAGATCGGTCGAAGATGATTTCATATGTAGAACTGTTTTTCTCCTTCAAATATCTCAACAATCGGAGAACGAAGAAAAGCTACGTACCAGTACCATCACATCAAAACAAAACAGATCTCTGAATCAATTTAGAAGAGGAAGCTGAAGGATAGAGCAGCTCGAAATCAACTGAAGAAGCAGAGGAAGAAGATGTGGCGGTGGTGGCGGTGGCGGTGGCGGAGGAGGAGGAGAAGAAGAGATCGTGGGGTTTGGTGGGTGTTCCGATGGAGTTGCATCGTCGGAGGATGGAGAGAGAAGAGAGGGTAGGTCGGAGGTGGTGGCGGTCGGATGTGGTGGCGCTCGGCGGTGGTGGCGGCGGCAGAGAGAAGAGAGGGTAGGGTTTGAGGTTGTGAGAATGATATGTAGGGTTTACTAACTATTTGTATCTGATCCCTTAACTTTTTTTTTTGCCAATTTTACCCCCATTGCAGCTTAAGTAATATATTCATATACCCTTAACTTTGCTTTTATTTACAAAATTGTCATTGAGAATATTAACCCTTGATTTATTTTATCTTATGTCTATAAAGGTGTTCCTTAGTTTTTCAATTATTTGAGGTTTTCCCTTGAACCTCCTCTATCTCCTTCTCTCTCCCACACTCTCTCTCTCTCTCTCTATATATATATATATATATATATATATAGGAAGTGGTTCATTTGAGAAGTGCTAAATATATGAGAAGCAAAAAAGTGATCTTAGCCATTCATTCGGTCAAGATCGGCGGTTTTGAACGAGAAACAACGGATAATTCATCGCGTAGTCTACACAAGATAGAGGGGTAGTTTCGTAAAAATACGCACGACGAATTCATATATGAATCTGTGTGATTCACATATTAACTATGCGTTCATATATGAACCTTTATAATTCACATATGAACTCTTTTTAACTAATTCATATATGAACCTTTGTGATTCATATATGAATCAGTAAGTAGTTCATATGAGTATTATTTTAAAAAAAATCATATATGAATCACAAATGTTCATATATGAATCATTTAATTGGTTCAACTGATTCATATATGAACCTACAGTTAATTAGTTTCCTATAGGAAACACAAAGGTTCATATATGAATCAGTTAATCGGTTCACTGATTCATATATGAACTTAGAGTTAATTAGTTTCATATATGAAACACAAAGGTTCATATATGAATCAGTTAATTGGTTCAACTGATTCATATATGAACCTACAGTTAATTAGTTTCATATATGAAACACAAAGGTTCTTCATATATGAATCACAAAGGTTCATATATGAATCAGTTAATTGATTCGGTGATTTATATATGAATCTACAGTTAATTAGTTTCATATATGAAACACAAAGGTTCATATATGAACAAATAGTTCATATGTGAATCATACCGGTTCATATATGAATTCGTCCCGTGTTTTTGTAAAAATTTCGAAAACTGCCCTTCTGTTTTTGGAACAGCCGCAACTTTTGATCAATTAAAACCGATCTTGACAGAATAAATGACCAAGATTACTTCTCTACTTCTCATATATTTAGCACTTCTCAAATGAACCTAAGGCTATATATATATATATATATATATATATATATCATCTGGTCAAAATAATGATATTAAAAAATGTACATTCATATTAATAAAAGAAAATTCAATATAGGCTACTAGAAAAATAGTTTCTGATTAAATATTTAAAATAGAACTTAGAAAGATAATTTTACTACTTCATTTTTAATCATGAGTCCATAACGTATATAAAATCGTGAAACTGTGAGTGGTGTGATTGGATAAGTATATAAAAGTGTAACATCTAAACTTAAAAGTGTAAAAACACAAAATATAAAAAAAGAGTAAATTGCATTTTTGGTCCCTGTGGTTATCCGATTTCTTTGAAAGGGGTACCTAAACTTCAATATCTCAAGAAGTGGTCCCTCAGTTTCCAATTTTTCTCCAAAAGGAGGACCTGACCACTAACCCCGTCTATTTGGTCCGTTAGTGCCAGGGGTAGTTTCGTCCAATCATGTTTTTATCCTCTTTTTTGTAATTTTTCTTGCTTTTCCTTATGTTTGTTAAAACCATGAAAATACAGGTACTAAATATGTAATTATATATATATATATATATATGTAAGTATATAACCATACGGACCAGAAGTCAGTCTACACCTTCGTCCCTATGGTTTTTACGGCGACCCTCACCCCCTTTTTCCTGCGAGCCATTCCCTGTGGTGCTCTCCCCCCTCGTTCGTGACCATTAGATAAACACACACACACACACCAACTCCGACGATCTTTCCCACTCTTCTCCTCATTCCTTTCCTCTCCTCTCTCCAACAGGGACCATCGTCCCTTCCCCATCGTCATCTCCGGCCATGACTACCGGACGTCTCACCGACGTTTGTGGATTTCTTTGAGAAAGAATATATACGGGAGAGAGAGAGAGAGAGAGAGATTTATAGGTTTGCCCTCCTTTTTTTTCCAGCACCACCCTCGTTTTCGACAACAACCCACGCCTCCCTCCCTCCTCCCTCTGCATCTCAAATCCACGCCTTCATCTTTCCCCGCTCCTCTCTCGATTTGGATAGGGCTAACAACAAAAACACAAAGCTTTCACCACCATAGCTGATTAGCTTCACGTACAACTACCGGTCAACGTAACCAAAGCTTCCTCCCATGAACCACCAAAAGTCTCGAACATTATATGTAAAATGTAGACTTATGAACTGATCAAGTTGTGTTATGCAAACAAAATACGCTTACTCTTTTAAAGCAAACGATAAGAGTGATGTTTACAGTATGGGGATCGTGCTGATGGAGTTGGTGAGTGGAAGAACGCCGACAGGGGAGAGTTTTGGTGAAAATGTGGACATGGTGAGATGGGTCGTGTCTAGTATTGAAATGCAAGGCGCAGGACGTGATGAACTGGTAAATCTGGTGATGAGACCGGAGGTGACGATGGGGAAGGGACGATGGTCTTTGTTATACACACATGATCAGAAACAAGAAGATTATATTTAAATAAAATCACTGCTTGCTGCTAATTTGGCCCCTGTTACAATCGTTGGAGAGAGGAGAGGAAAGGAACGACAAGAAGAGAGGGAAAGATTGTCGGATTTGGTCCTGTGGGGTTTGCATTCATGGTTACAGAGACAATTAGGATGTGTGTGTGTGTATATATATATATATATATATATATAATTAGTTATTTACAAGTTGGCCCCTATAAGTTCAATGATTTCACAAAAACAAGGAAAAACAAAAAGAATTACAAAAGGAGGACAAAAACCTGGTTGGACGAAAATGCCCCTGGCTCTAACTGAGTTTTTTAACGGGGTTAGTGGTCATGTCCTCCTTTTGGAGCAAAATTGAAAACTGAGGGACCACTTCTTGAGATATTGAAGTTTAGGTACCTCTTTCAAAGAAATCAGATAACTACAAAAACCAAAAATGCAATTTACTCATAAAAAAATATAAAATATTTAAAAATGTTTTTTTTTTTGAAAAAAACTTCACGTCTTAGAAAAAATGTGCGTTGCGGCGCGCCATGGCACCATGGCGTGAGCTACGCCTTACAGAAACGTTATGGGTCATTTCTTAACAGCGGAGACACGTCTTGCACCATATTGCGCCATGACGCGCCTTTTTGGATACTGGGTACTATACATGGAAATAAAGTTGTTTGATTGATAGATATATACGTTCAAACGAAAGGATGATTAAAAAACACAATAGCTTGATGACAAGTTTTTTATAATAACGCTACAAAGTATGAAGGTATTCAAAAGTGTTAGATGGATAATAACACTTCATTCTAGTAAAAATATTGAATTTATACGACATAATTATATTTTTCAGTTATAGACATGTTAATTTTGTATCTACTTTCAACATCCACATGAAATTGCTATAAACTCATCAAAATAGAATTTGCTAGAAGTTAAATAACGTTAAATTTTATGACACATAAATAAAATCATTTGCAAAATATGCTTGGATTCAAATCAGTTTGTCCATGTATAATGATTTTGGATAAATGGGAAGCCCAACATTTTAAAATTTGGGCGATTAGAAGAATTCAGTTAGCCCACCAGAAGCATATTGCAGCCCAGCTTCATACTCGACATGCGGGAAGAGATTAGAGATGGACAAATGGGTTGGCCTGGCCTAGGACTGGCAGAGGATCAACGGAGGACAAGGACAGAAGGACTGACTTGGGATGGATCCGACCTGGGATCGATTAGGACCTTCGGTTAAGGACTGGTTACGATATTCAGGCGAACATAAGGCCCGACACGGCCTGGACCGGTCTAATTTCTTCAAAACAATGTTACCGTTTTATAGCCGTTGGGAACGGTCATATAAGTCATAAGTGTATGAAAGAAGATACCAACTCATAAACCCAAAAAACGTTCAGTTCATGATTTCGGCTCGTGTTCGATTTCGGTTTCTACTTCTCATCACTTTCTTTTGTGAAAATTCGCCATAACATAAGCATAACTTATTTAATACGGGTTTACAAGTTTTTTAACCCTCTTAAACAACTAAATTGATTGTGTGTGCACAACAATGTGTCTAAAATAATTGACTGTCTAAAATAGGGCTCATACTCAACTTTAATTTCTCCACACATGACACATCGATTATTATTATTTCTTACGTTATCAGAAAAAAAACTAATGATTTTAGAATATAAATTGTAAGATGTGATACTTTTTTTAATAATTGAACATAAACTATCACCCAATGTGGCTCACCAAAAGATTCAAATGTGATCACACTTTTTACTAATCGTCACGGTTGCAGTAAGTATGTGGCAAATCATGTGGCGCGCTCCATACATCACACGTTAATGAAACACAATTAGACAAAAAAGAAAATATTTCTCGCATTTCAATTTGACACGTTTTCCACAATTTAATTGCATCAAGTCTAAGAGTTTGACAACTTACCGGCTTGTAGCATTTTTTGGATGAGATTCGTATTGTGAATGTTTTCAAAATGTCCAAACGGAAACACGACTCAAATGCCATATTGTGTTGTCATTTGATAGTTCAAATCAGCATCGAACGTCCATATTCCACCTTGATTATCAAGTATAGATGTACATGAATCACCTTCTGCCGACCTCAACCCAGAGCATCTTTTTCAGTGTAACGCCTCAAAGTTGAATTTCCTTCGGCCATAAGGAGAGTTTGACACATTTTTCATTGTGCATTCTTTTTCCCGTTTACAAGTACGACCATATTGTAAGAATTCCAAGTCAGGGACTTTCGTCCATGGTCAGCAATAAGTTTGGCAATGGCTTCGTTGGATGCTGTAACACCCAATTTTTTTCATTAAGAATGTTACATAATCTGAAACAATTCATCTAAAAATACTCCAAAATTACGGCTAAATTAAATCTTTAGACCGTTTGCGGAAGACTTAAAAACAATAAATATGTAACTTAAATGCTAACCCGCCCCTTACCGGGGTGCATTACAAAATTTATTCATCAAAGATGTCTGCACATAAACACTAGAACTTAAATAGCCCTGGCAAGTCTCTATGTGTACCATTTTTCTTTATCCAACCTGAAACCTTCTGCCCCTGAGATTGCATACTATAGTTAGCTTATAAAGCTCAGTGGGTTCATAGTTTGCGTGAGTGAAAATTGTAACACCCCGAATTCTTAGGTAAACTTTCTTCCTAAAACTAATGTTTTCAATTTAATTTTTCTGCCACCCTCGTTTCCTCTTCATGGTAAGTTTCGAGTGCTTGCATGCATACGTGTCGCGGGTGTCGTTTTTGCATGGCCAATATTTGTCTAAGATCGTTGCAAAAGATACGTTGGACGACTCGGAATAGACCTATTGTGCATTACCGAACGTAGCAACCCATCTCCTTCACGCATGAGCCACCACCGACTTGGAAACTACCTGCGGTACAAAGGTGGTGAGAGTGCCACGGCGAGAATGCCATGGTCACTCTTGCCATTGTCACTGTCGCTGAGGTAGCTGCTGCACTGATAGGCGGGTTTACACCCCCGTTTTACTAACCGCAAGTGTACGGTGTCGTCTCAAGTAATATGTACGTAAGTACGAGTATCGAACCCAAAGGAACCAGGTGTTAAGTACCACAATGACTATATTAACTATTAACTGAACGGTTGAAAATTGGTTTGGTTTGAATTTATGAAAAACTAAACTATTTAAAGCATACAAAAACGTTGGAGTAGTTGATTAATTGGAGAGTTAAGAGAGAAGAAGGAGGGTTGGAATCTGAATGACTCAATTAATGAGAATTCAAAGTGATTTATGATTGGTTCTAATAATCAATGAATTGCAAAACCTAAACTCGTTGCACTTTTTCAAGCTACAAAGAGAATTAACTCAATTAGAGTTGCTTCTCGATCTCACAATTAAATTAAGTTAATGAGAAGGGTTTAGAACACAACACCGAAGGAATTGGTATATCTTTATCCAATTCCTACCGGTGGCTATCGAATCCGACCTTAATCTCGAGGCTTCTCTCGAACGAACTCAAGAATTGTAAAATCAATTAACAAGTGATCAATTGGTTAAACGCAATAAGTATAATTTCAAAAGCTTCATCCATCTATTAAAACCAAAATACAAATCATCCAAAGTCTACATCTATGAACCAACCATCATCCAACCCCCCAACATGTAGTTTAGCTCATGTTGGGGGTGTGTAAAAGGAACCGAAAGGTTACAAAAGATGTACAAGGATTCATAATTCGAGAAGTTCTAGAGAAAATGATAAATAACTCCCTAAGAAGAATCCCCTTCAATCTCACGTACTCAATCGTCTTTGATTTCTTGTCCCAATCTGTTTCCATCGTGTCTTCCTCTTCAAAAATCTTTGTTTTCCTTCCAAAAATCGCCCTTTGGCCAGCCGTCTTCGTCTGAGAGTAAAAAGTGTCCCAACCCTAGCTGCAGAAAATGTTTTAGTAAACTGGACATCGGGGCCAGCACCGGCGCGAATTGACCGGCGCCAAAACTGGCCCCAGCTTCTGTTTGGCAAGTCGGCGCAGATACTGGCGCTAGTTGACTGGCACCAGGTTCTGGAATATTTCTCGGCGCGGATGCCGGCGCCAGTTGACTGGCGCCAGGCACTATTTCTCATCTTTCTTCGATTTTTCTCGTTTTAAGCTCCGAGACCCGAATCTGCTACTCTTATGAATGAAATTGTGTGTACATGTACTTTCTAACCAAAAACCCGTTAAACATTCCTATTTTACTTGAAGACACGCGTGAACCACCCAATTTGAGATTAAAAATAATGTCGAAAATCGACATTATCAACAACCCCAAACCGAGCGTTGCTTGTCCTCAAGCAAAATAGTGATAGAAAATCTAAAAGGCAGGGTCATAACAAAATTCGCACAATTGTGAAGTTGGTGGTGTCATTATGGATCTTTACACATCTCAGTCAATGAAGGAAATTAACAAATTAATCAGAACCGTTTTCCAAAAAACCTCCAGTTTGTAGAGGTCGAAGTACTAACTTTTTGAGAATAGAACTGATCGAGACCACACCACATTACAGTTGACACAAAATCATGCGTGATCAGGGAGTATTTCGCCTCGACCCTACCTCACGGGATACTCTCTTTACACTCGAACCTAGGTTGTCACACATGTTGTCATGCATTTGGAGGTTATGTACAATAATTCACGAGATAATAACATGAGCAACTAAACATGAAAGACGAACAAATGCACAAAGAAGTGATCTCAAAAGGAATTAAATAACAAGACAGGGACTATCGGTAAAAGTGGTCGTATACCCTAATCACATTTTCCAGAAAATCATCCAGGTCTTTTACATAGGTTGTAACAGGGTTAAGGTTATGGCTATGAAACGAAGGGTGTAAGGATAAAAAAATCCTAAATGTGTCAATCCTCAGCAATTTCGAACCTTGTTGCTTCATCTCTGTCACCCTTTTTGCCATCTATGGAGTCACTTTGACCCTTTTTAATTAACTGCAGCAGATACAATTACACTGCCGCGGATAGCTAACTATTTATTATTATTATTATTATTATTATTTTGGTGGGGAATCATTGACCCTCTTTTCTATTTCTTGGGTTGCTACGACCCAATTTATCTTCATGACTGGCCTGCACTTCTCTTTTTGCTCTACCTTCCATTGTTCGTCCCCGCTTCGTGATTGACACATTTTTGGATGAGGGTTGGCTAAGGCTCTTGGCTTGGGTTAAATGGTGGGTCCGGAATGGAAAATTAGGTGAGTGTTTGGCTGCAAAAGGGCTTGGGTGCACACAAAATGGTTCAAGGGGCCGATAGATAAATACAGGTTTACAAATTTCACACAATGCCTGGAATCATCTCTTAAGGTCCACACGATGCGGTTACTATACCCTTACCTAATATCCCAATGGTCGTCTTTGCTACTCAATGCAAAATTATAGCGAAATCAATGTATAACCACGACAAGGAATTAGAAAAAGTGTATAAGACTTATGTATTTAAATCCCTCGAAATGAAACGCGCCAATTTAGGCTCGAATCTCACTTTTGGGTGGTCTCCACTAATGTCCCTAATTCATACAATCATTCGGGTCTCCTTCAATGCTATATTATCCCTCACAGATTCATTCCTCAAAATGTGGTGTTCTACTTACTACCGACGGAAAATCAGAAAAGAATTCAATCATAACCGCAATTCCGTTAATTTCCTAAGATATGATAAAGATCATCAAATGACACCATAACTACCACCCCAAACCTAACTACACATTGTCCCCAATGTGTAAAAATGTCTATTACAATCATCCAAAATAACTTGTGCGAATTATAGTACAGTCATCCAACAAAATATAGAATAGCATAACAAAAAGAGAAATGAAAACGAACCGTATTCATTCCTCCCGATTCCGTTGCCTAGAAGATGGTTGCCCGCCCGGTTGCTGCCTCCTCACTCTACGGGCCTCCTGCGGGTTGGAAGGACCCGCCGCGTCTGCATCTGCACCTCCCGCGATACTCCGGCGGATGCCCTCGAGTCCGGTCCGTACCTTTGTCTGAAATAAGTCTAAGCAGCGATTGAAGTGGCGAACCACACCCTCGATGTCTGTCGGGATGGGGACTTCTCCCTCGTCCATATCCGGGTCGTAGTTGACGTCATCCACGTCAACATCATCCACGTCCTCCGATATACCCATCTGTTCCCTTGCGGCTGCCTCTTGCCCATCTAACTTCCAGGCGGCCACCATTTGGGCGCGGTGTGTAACCCGGTCAAATGGTAATGGAGGGGGTAGAGTATCCCTGATCTCCACATCCGCATCCCTGCATAGTTTAGTGATAAGGCATAGTTTAGTGATAAGGCAGGGAAATGGAAGAATACATGTGTTCCGCTCGGATGCGACATCTATCATATGGAGGATAATGATGTGTCCGACATCAAGTGACATGTTGTGTTGGATGCAATATGGAATGCGGGCCACATATGGATCGGCATTGGTGTAATGTGTGGACGGGGCCAAGCTCCCCTTTATGAACCGCCGCCATACCCCGATCTCGGGTCGGAGTTCACTTTTTTGTATCTCATCCACCTTTGCAACCCAGCTGTCACGTCCACTCCGTCGCAGCGCTGATGCGATAACATGACTCTGTGTCTTGTCCTGGCCCACGCCCGGGATAGGTGGTATGCCATAAGTCGCGTCCAGTTCTTGGTGATGCAGCACCCGATAGTGATTGCAAATGTCCTCTATAGTGATCCCCACTCGCTTCCCCCGTACGACGACTGTGTGGTGTTCTCCGAAAGCGGGCGGCACCATAGCCGCATAAAATTCCAGCACGAGTTCCGGGTCAAACGGTTCGGGCGCCCTCACATACTCTGTCCATCCCCTTTGCATCGCGATCTCACGTACCCGTGGGTTTGGGATCTCATCTATCTTCATCCCCCGCTCGGGATGGATTGTCCTCTCTTCGAATTTCGCTATACGATCATTGAAATTTATGTGAGGTTCCCGCGCTATTGCTGCTCGTGCAGCGGGGGTCATTTGATCATAGCGAAACCACCTACTGGGGGCATCCGGCCTTGTACGCACCGTGTTTACTGCAAAAAGAGATTGAGTCAATTAGAAACACATGACTAAGAAGGCCACCCCAAACCTAGTCTTTGGACTAGGTTTGTCACACAACTTCCAATTCCGGCATTTAGAACACATAAAAGGTACCCCAAACCTTGGTAAGACCAAGGTTTGCAATGGGGTGTTGTGTGGAAAATAAATCAAAAGTGGGCACCCCAAAGTTTAGCCTCTTTACTCTAGCTAAAACACAAATATTCCACATAATTGCAAGGTATTATGACATCTTCATGATCAACTCTAAGACTCACAGCAATAAGCAGCTTAATCATTAAGCATATGTCCACACAAATCAGACACTTCATGCATCGAAAGTCTTATCAACATTTCCACAAGAGGCTAGAGCATAGAAACTCCAACCTTGGTAAACCTAGGTTGGGGGTTTATTGCATACAAGGGAGTCCAACTGACAAGATTAAGGCATTTCATGCTACCAATAGGAACAAAGTGGAACACATTCACAAATTAACAGCATTAGTGTAATATTATCATGAAATCCTTAACAAAAATCATAGCAAAGTGGTAACATAGCATCAATCCTCATGAGTGTAATCATATTCAAAATCAAAACCCAAAATACTCACCAATGGAAGAAAAAATTGTTCCCAATAAGCACAAAATTGAGATTTATCATAAGATGGTAAGCACAACTTTTGACTTAGCATGAGATCCCAACAACAATTCTAACCCTAAGTGTACACATTCAAAGACAATCATAGCAAAACAATCTCTCATAGCATCATCTTCAAGGAAACATGCATACTCACTTTGAGAATGAAGAACATAAAGGAAAAATAACAAATACCTTCGGTTTTGTGTGAAAAATCCCCAACAAGAGTGAAATTATGGTCAATAACACATACCTTTGATCTTTGTGGATGAGAAGATGATGAAAACTTGAAAAGTCCTTGAGATTGGAAGTTGAAATCGGAGAAGGGAGACGTTTTTGGGAACAAAACGGCGTATGCAAGGGCTAGGGTTTGTGAAAAATGCCTGACAATCGTGAAAAGGGGGTTTTATACCTGCCAGGGCTTCCGCGCGGGTACCGGCGCCGATTGGGCCGCACGGTGACCTGTGTCAAGCACTGTTCGACTTCTATTTTTTTGGTCCGCGCCGATGTTGGCGCTGATGGAATCACTCCATCCCTCGCGCCGGCTACTGTTTGTATTGCTTTTTTTCCCGCGCTGATGGTGGTGCCAGTTGGTCTGCGCCAAGACTCTGTTACATTTGTTCGCGTTGATCATGGCGCCAGTTGAGCTGCACCAAGACTGGCGCCAACCACTGTTCGCTTACTTTCCATTTCTCTCGTTCTTTGCTCATTATCCCATACTGACATGATCGAGAGGCACTTTCCAGAAACAAAACAAACACACAAATAATTAGAAATAAACTCATTAAATGAAATTAAAAAAAACTAACCTACAGTGGGTTGCCTCCCACCAAGCGCCGTATTTAATGTCGTGGCACGACTCCTCAATTGATTACTCTGTATGCTCATTGAGGTAAATGCTCAACTATAGCAGATTTAAAAGGGTTGAGTCCAACTTTCTACATGCATAGAATCAATTTAGAAGAAGAACACAAGCCAACGGTTCAGCACCAACGCCGGCTGAACCCAAATATGAAAGAAGTGGTTCGAAAAGAAGTGTTAAAACTTCTTGATGCAGGAATCATATATGCAGTAGCCGACAGTCCATGGGTGAGTCCGGTACAAGTGGTACCCAAGAAAGGAGGAATCATGGTCGTGAAGAATAACAACAACGAGCTCATCCCGTCGCGAACAGTAACCGGGTGGCGTGTATGCATCGACTATCGAAAGTTGAACGATGCCACCAAGAAAGACCACTTCCGGTCCCGTTTATTGACCAGATGTTGGAGCGACTTTCGGGGCATGCTTATTATTGTTTTCTTGACGGATACTCGGGGTATAACCAGATCCTAATTGCTTCGGAAGACTAGGACAAGACGACTTTTACTTGCCCATATGGCACCTTTGCGTATCAGAGGATGCCATTTGGGTTGTGCAACGCTCCAGCTACTTTTCAGCGATGCATGATGGCCATCTTCTCCAATATGGTGGAGAAAACGATCGAGATTTTCATGGACGATTTCTCAGTTTTGGGGGATTCATTCGACGCATGCCTTGATCATTTAGAGGCGGTTTTGAAGAGGTGCCAAGAGACGAGCTTGGTGCTGAATTGGGAGAAATGCCACTTCATGGTGACCGAGGGGATTGTTTTGGGTCACAAAATCTCTAAAGATGGTATTGAGGTCGATAAAGCAAAGATAGCCGTGATAGAGAACCTGTCGTACCCTACGACGGTTAAGGGAGTGCGGAGCTTTTTGGGTCATGTCGGGTTCTACCGGCAGTTCATCAAGGATTTTTCTAAATTTTCTAAACCCTTAAGCTCTTTACTTTTAAAAGATGTTAATTTTGAATTTACTAACGAGTGTGTTGCTGCGTTTGACAGATTAAAGAAGGAACTCATCTCAACTCCTATTTTGACCGTACCCGATTGGAGTCTTCCCTTCGAGTTGATGTGCGATGCAAGTGACATAGCTGTTGGGGCTGTTCTGGGCCAAAGAAGGGACAAGAGGTTACATGTCATCTACTATGCGAGCAAGACTCTAGATGAGGCCCAAGTTAACTTTGTCACTACCGAGAAGGAGCTGTTAGCGGTCGTGTACGCATGCGAAAAGTTCAGATCATACTTGGTGGGATCAAAAATCATCGTCTACACCGACCATTCGGCCTTTAAATATTTGATGGCAAAGATAGACGCGAAACCACGACTCATCAGATGGGTTCTCTTGCTTCAAGAGTTCGATATCGAAATCCGAGACAAGAAAGGATCGTAAAACACGATAGCTGATCACCTGTCCAGAATTGGAGAAGAGGAAACAAAGCCACTTGATACCAAGCCGATCAATGACGCGTTTCCTGACAGGCAACTTTTCACGGTAAGTTATGTTGATCCATGGTTCGCTGACTTAGTTAACTATCTTGCAGGTGATGTGAAGCCTTTTGGATTGAACTCACACCAACGGAAAAAGTTCTATGAGGATGTTAAACGGTACTACTGGGATGAGCCCTTCTTGTACAAGAGATGTGGAGATGGAATGATCAGACGCTGCGTACCGGATGAAGAGAAAGAGGGCATCCTCACATTTCGCCACACTTTAGAATGTGGAGGTCATTTCAGCACCGATCGGACGGTTGCAAAGGTGTTGCAATTGGGATTTTTCTGGCCAACCATGTTTAAGGACACAAGGGAATTCATCTCCAGATGTGATCGATGCCAACGGAGTGGCAACATTTCAAAGAGGTACGAGATGCCGATGCAAATCTTTTTAGAAGTCGAGCTCTTCGACGTATGGGGCATTGACTTCATGGGTCCCTTCCCTCCATCATACCGTAATGAATACATACTAGTCGCCGTCGACTACGTATCGAAATGGGTGGAAGCTGTTGCTACTCCAACCAATGACTCAAAGGTGGTCATTCAGTTCTGAAAGAAGCATGTGTTCACAAGGTTTGGGGTACCGAGAGCCTTGATCAGTGACGGAGGAAGTCACTTCTGCAACCGTTACTTGGAGGCATTGTTGAGAAAATACGGAGTCAAGCATCGAGTGACAACTCTGTATCATCCACAAGCTAACGGATTGGTCGAAGTCTCCAACCGGGAGTTAAAATACATTCTTGAGAAGACGGTGAACACATCAAGGAAGGATTGGTCGCAGAGATTAGAGGCGCCTTATGGGCTTATCGGATCGCATTCAAGACTCCAATTGGAACCACCCCGTACCGGTTGGTGTTCGGTAAATCTTTCCACCTACCGGTCGAGTTGGAACACAAGGCATATTGGGCGGTGAAGCGGTTGAACATGGATATGGGGAAAGCCGGGCAGAAGCGTTTGTTACAGTTGAACGAGCTGGACGAGATTCGACAAGACGCGTATGAGAATGCCACAATCTACAAAGAGCGCACGAAGTAATTTCACGACCAACGCTTACGAACGAATGTAATTAATCCGGGTATGCAAGTATTACTATTTAACTCTCGTTTGCGTTTATTTCCAGGTAAACTGAAGACCAAGTGGTCAGGACCGTTCAAGGTGATATTAGTGTTCCCTTACAGATCGGTTGAGCTAGAAGGAACGGATGGCCAAATCTTCTAGGTTAATGGTCAACGGGTGAAACCATATGTGGGAGGCGAAGTCACGGGAGTTTCGAGCATTTACCTCAATGAGCATACGGAGTAATTAATTGAGGAGTCGTGCTGCGACATTAAATACGACGCTTGGTGGGAGGCAACCCACCGTAGGTTAGTTTTTTTTTTAATTTCATTTAATGAGTTTTATTTCTAATTATTTGAGTGTTTGTTTTGTTCCTGGGAAGTGCTTCTCGATCATGCCAGTATGGGATAATGAGCAAGGAACGAGAAAAATGGAAAGTAAGCGAACAGTGGTTGGCGCCAGTCTTGGCGCAACTCAACTGGCGCCATGATCAGGGCGAACAAATGTAACAGAGGTCGACGCCATTCTTGGCGCAGACCAACTGGCACCACCATCGGCGCGGGAAAAAAACAAGCAATACAAACAGTAGCCGACGCGAGGGATGGCGCGGTTCCATCAGCGCAACATCGGCGCGGACCAAAAAAAATAGAAGTCGAAGAGTGCTTGGCGCGGGTCACCGCGCGGCCCAATCGGCACCGGTACCCGCGCGAAAGCCGTGACAGGTATAAAACCCCCTTTTCATGATTTTCAGCCATTTTTCACAAACCCTAGCCCTTGCATATGCCATTTTGCTCCCAAAAACGTCTCCCTTCTCCGATTTCAACTTCCAATCTCAAGGACTTTTCAAGTTTTCATCATCTTCTCATCCACAAAGATCAAAGTTATGTGTTCTTGACCATAATTTCACTCTTGTTGGGGATTTTTCACACAAAACCGAAGGTATTTGTTATTTTTCCTTTATGTTCTTCATTCTCAAAGATATATGCATGTTTCCTTGAAGATGATGCTATGAGAGATTGTTTTGCTATGATTGTCTTTGAATGTGTACACTTAGGGTTAGAATTGTTGTTGGGATCTCATGCTAAGTCAAAAGTTGTGCTTACCATCTTATGATAAATCTCAATTCTGTGCTTATTGGGAACAATTTTTTCTTCCATTGGTGAGTATTTTGGGTTTTGATTTTGAATATGATCACACTCATGAGGATTGATACTATGTTACCACTTTGCTATGATTTTTGTTGAGGATTTCATGATAATATTACACTAGTGTTGTTAATTTGTGAATGTGTTCCACTTTGTTCCTATTGGTAACATGAAATGCCTTAATCTTGTCAGTTGGACTCCCTTGTATGCAAGAAACCCCCAACCTAGGTTTACCAAGGTTGGAGTTTCTGTGCTCTAGCCTCTTGTGGAAATGTTGATAAGACTTTCGATGCATGAAGTATCTGATTTGTGTGGACATATGCTTAATGATTAAGCTGCTTATTGTTGTGAGTCTTAGAGTTGATCATGAAGATGTCATAATACCTTGCAATTGTGTGGAATATTTGTGTTTTAGCTAGAGTAAAGAGGCTAAACAAACCTAAGTTTCACATAGGTTTGGGGTGCCCTCTTTTGATTTATTTTCCACACAGCACCCCATTGAAAACCTTGGTCTTACCAAGGTTTGGGGTACCTTTTATGTGTTCTAAATGCCGGAATTGGAAGTTGTGTGACAAACCTACTCCAAAGACTAGGATTGGGGTGGCCTTCTTAGTCATGTGTTTTTAATTGACTCAATCTCTTTTTGCAGGAAACATGGTGCGTACAAGGCCGGATGCCCCAGGTTGTAACACCCTAAAAATCAGGGTAAATTTAAACCTTAATTCTAACAAGGTTAACCATAAAATCTGTCAAACTTTTATACATAACAGAGAATTAAGCTTGAGGATTCATATATACATCAATGCAAAATAAAATAACCTATTAATCTAATCTTGTCAACTAAGATCAGATTAAACCGGTTATCTAGGATTTATCAAAAACTCCTCACCAGCCTAACTTCTCCACTTTCCACAAAAGTATGTACTCGAATGTACTCGTCCCACAGCCTTTACTTTCCTGAGCTAGTACCTGGTAAGAAAATGTAATTTGAAACGATTAGGCTAACGCCTAGTGACAACATTCGGTTTCAAAAATATTACTTTTAAAAACAATGTAAACAAGGCATAACAAACCTGGTTTACCTTTTTCTTACTAAACGTATCAACATCTTACGATGACGGGATTAAACCCGATTCCATGAATATGAACGACACCAAGTCAGTCATGATATCATGTTCTAGAGCCCACTACGAATCTCCACATATTCTAGATTAATGCTCATATCCAAGAAATCACAATGACACATGTCAATTTCTTGGAAAGGAAGTAGAGATTACAATTACACATGTCAATCCCTATTCTTCCTTAGAAATCGGGAATTACGATTAGTCCATGCCTATTCCACGATTTCTCATTAATGTGAAATAGGAATTACGATTAATCCACGCCTATTCGTTATTTCACCTAAACGGGAATTACGATTAGTCCACGCCTATTCCACGTTTATCATACACACTGGAATTACGATTAGTCCACGCCTATTCCATGTGTTCATAAAACTAGTGCCTATGGATCCATTACACTTATTTATACTTGTGCGGGTTATTGCTTAATATAAATCATTTTCAAATAACGTTAATAAAATTAAGCAAAACCATCAATTTAAGATAACCGATTTTACTTCATAAAATCATTCTTCCAAAATCCATCCAAAACATTTCATTATAAAAATGTACATTACCATAATTTAAAACGTTATAAAAAGGGTAAGGTAAGAATGAACTCACCTGACAGTAGTAATGTCACTCTCACTTTACTTCTTAAAGCTGTAAGGATTTTTCGTCACCAACTTCACGAAGATCTGAAATACCCAAATACACATTGTACTGGTATATATCTACTGTACAAGACTCTTAAAGACTAAGAATCCTAAATAATCAAAATTATCGCCACTTATCGCAACCCACTACTTGCGATAACACTTGTCGCAACCTACTACTTGCGACACAATACTTATCGCAACCCATTGTTGCGATATCCCTCTTGTCGCAACCAACTGTTGCGACATAACATCTCATCGCAACCCACTGTTGCGATACAACAACTTATCACAACCAACTGTTGCGATACAACCAACTTGTCGCAACCCAAAGCTTGCGACATTCATCCTTATCGCAACTACCATCTTTATCGCAACTAACTGTTTGCGATATTCATCTTTGTTTCAACTAACTGTAACGTAATTAAGCCAGAATCTATAGTTTTAAGCCATGTTTTAATCTGTAAATGTGCAGATATGCTTAATACAACTAGAAGAAGAGACTGGTAAACCCAATTTTTTCATATCTTACAAAATTATCAAAACCCAATTCTAAACCACTAAGGAACCTTATAAACATAAAGGAAATAATTTAAGAGAAGATTATACCTTTGTCTTTCTCCTGATTACACCTTAATTTCCAGCAGAATTTTTTCTTCTCCTTCTTTCCTTTTCTCGTTCTCTACTTCTTTCTCTCTTTCTCTCTTTGCCGAAAACACACACACACACATAAACAATGTTTCTTTTAATAAGAAAATATCTCCACTTTTCTATTTTAAGAAAAGTGAGGCGGTGGGTGATGATTAACTTTCATCGTCTTAACCAAACAGCCCCCTCTACTTTCATCACTTGGCAAATAACACCCTTTAACTTATAAATTAAAATTAAAGTTTACCCCTTAACTTATAATTCCAATAAAACACAAAATGTAACTTACTCGGGGATAAACTCTAAAATTAATCTTATAAAATACCCAATCATAATTTATCAATAAAACCCATCTTAACAATTTATACAAAAATCGAGGTGTTACAATACTCCCCAACTTGAAAATGATTTCGTCCCCGAAATCAAAGCTAGGTAAACAAGTGAGGATATCTAATCTTCATATCCTCTTCCGACTCTAAAGTCACATTAGCACCTCGATGATGTTTCCATAGTACCTTTAACATAACCACTTCCTCCCATGTCATAGCAGCTAAGACTGGAGCCGTTATAGTAGATGTTATGATGTTCTACCATGTCAACGCATTAACCCGTAACATTTGAGACCCAAATCTGACCTTCGATTTCTCATCACATTCACAAGCTTCCATCTCTCTTAACCAATTCATACATGCCACTGGATTGTCTGCTCCGGTAAACTCTGGCGGTTTACAGCTTAGAAACGTTTTATAAGAGCAGACTCTTTCCACCCTCCTGTTTACATCTATCACAGGATTACGAATTTGATTTATTACCCCAGTGTCAGTCTCCGTTCGTCGTAGTTCAGAACTTCGATCATTCAACGCTTTCATGAACATCTCTGTTTGTTGTGTCATTGCCGTATTCATCATTCGTGTCATGTTCTCCATCATGCGAGACTCCATTGTCGATTCCGATGTTTCCGGGTTGACGGTACTGGTACTCGTTCTGTGTACCCGACTGTCCGCTCCTCCCGTAAACGGTAACCTCGGCGGACTTTAATGAGTCCCAACCATTTCAGGTTGCTTTTCTACCGACTAATCAATCACCGCCCTATCCTCCGAAGAATTAGGGGACCTTGGTGGCGTATTCACCATTTTCTGACATAACACAAGAAATAACCATAAGAAATGCCTACACAAAACTAATCATACGAAACGTACTTTACCGATCATTAGTCACTGTAACAATTTAGAAACAAGTATGCTTGCGTAACAATATATTCATAATAACAATAGCTAATTGGAATTGTGAACATACTATACATGAGAATTCTCGTTACCATTGTTACAGTACTAACTTCACGTATTTCCGTCGACTCTAAGACTATCCCGTCTTAGTACTTCTACCCATTTCTCACATATCATAACTTAATTCATCTCAGCTTAAGTCTAGGTATCTCACTATCATACCTAGTTCACTTAAACTAATGCTCTGATACCATTTTGTAACACCCTAAAAATCTGGGTAAATTTAAACCTTAATTCTAACAAGGTTAACCATAAAATCTGTCAAACTTTTATACATAACAGAGAATTAAGCTTGAGGATTCATATATACATCAATGCAAAATAAATAATCTATTAATCTAATCTTGTCAACTAAGATCATATTAAACCGGTTATCTAGGATTTATCAAAAACTCCTCACTAGGCTAACTTCTCCACTTTCCACAAAAGTATGTGCTCGAATGCACTCGTCCCACAACCCTTTACTTTCCTGAGCTACTACCTGGTAAGAAAATGTAATTTGAAACGATTAGGCTAACGCCTAGTGACAACATTCGGTTTCAAAAATATTACTTTTAAAACAATGTAAACAAGGCATAACAAACCTGGTTTACCTTTTTCTTACCAAACGTATCAACATCTTACGATGACGGGATTAAACCCGATTCCATGAATATGAACGACACCAAGTCAGTCATGATATCATGTTCTAAAGCCACTACGAATCTCCACAGATTCTAGATTAATGCTCATATCCAAGAAATCACAATTACACATGTCAATTTCTTGGAAAGGAAGTAGAGATTACAATTACACATGTCAATCCCTATTCTTCCTTAGAAATCAGGAATAACGATTAGTCCACGCCTATTCCACGATTTCTCATTAATGTGAAACAGGAATTACGATTAATCCACGCCTATTCGTTATTTCACCTAAACGGGAATTATGATTAGTCCACGCCTATTCCACGTTTATCATACACACTGGAATTACGATTAGTCCACGCCTATTCCACGTGTTCATATAACTAGTGCCTATGGATCCATTACACTTATTTGTACTCGTGCAGGTTATTGCTTAATATAAATCATTTTCAAATAACGTTAATAAAATTAAGCAAAACCATCAATTTAAGATAACCGATTTTACTTCATAAAATCATTCTTCCAAAATCCATCCAAAACATTTCATTATAAAAATGTACCTTACCATAATTTAAAAAGTTATAAAAAGGGTAAGGTAAGAATGAACTCACCTGACAGCAGTAATGTCACTCTCACTTTACTTCTTAAAGCTGTAAGGATTTTCCGTCACCAACTTCACAAAGATCTTAAATACCCAAATACACATTGTACTGGTATAAATCTACTGTACAAGACTCTTAAAGACTAAGAATCCTAAATAATCAAAATTCTCGCCACTTATCACAACCCACTACTTGCGATAACACTTGTCGCAACCTACTACTTGCGACACAGTACTTATCGCAACCCATTGTTGCGATATCCCTCTTGTCGCAACCAACTGTTTGCGACATAACATCTCATCGCAACCCACTGTTGCGATACAACAACTTATCGCAACCAACTGTTGCGATACAACCAACTTGTCGCAACCCAAAGCTTGCGACATTCATCCTTATCGCAACTACCATCTTTATCGCAACTAACTGTTTGCGATATTCATCTTTTTCTCAACTAACTGTAAACGTAATTAAGCCAGAATCTATACTTTTTAGCCATGTTTTAATCTGTAAATGTGCAGATATGCTTAATACAACTAGTAGAAGAGACTGGTAAACCCAATTTTTTCATATCTTACAAAATCATCAAAACCCAATTCTAAACCACTAAGGAACCTTATAAACATAAAGGAAATAATTTAAGAGAAGATTATACCCTTGTCTTTCTCCTGATTACACCTTAATTTCCAGCAGAGTTTCTTCTTTTCCTTCTTTCCTTTTCTCGTTCTCTACTTCTTTCTCTCTTTCTCTCTTTGCCGAAAACACACACACACATAAACAATGTTTCTTTTAATAAGAAAATATCTTCACTTTTCTATTTTAAGAAAAGTGAGGCGGTGGGTGATGATTAAGTTTTATCATCATAACCAAACAACCCCCTCTACTTTCATCACTTGGCAAATAACACCCTTTAACTTATAAATTAAAATTAAAGTTTACCCCTTAACTTATAATTCCGATAAAACACAAAACGTAACTTACTCGGGGATAAACTCTAAAATTAATCTTATAAAATACCCAATCATAATTTATCAATAAAACCCATCTTAACAATTTATACAAAAATCGAGGTGTTACAACGGTAGCAATAGCGCGAGAACCTCACATAAATTTCAATGATCGTATAGCGAAATTCGAAGAGAGGACAATCCATCCCGAGCGGGAGATGAAGATAGATGAGATCCCAAGCCCACGGGTAAGCGAGATCGCGATGCAAAGGGGATGGACAGAGTATGTGAGGGAGCCCAAACCGTTTGACTCGGAACTCATGCTGGAATTTTATGCGGCTATGGTGCCGCCCGCTTTCGGAGAACACCACACAGTCATCGTACGGGGGAGGCGAGTGGGGATCACTATAGAGGACATTTGCAATCACTACCGGGTACCGCATCACCAAGAACTGGACGCGACTTATGGCATACCACCCATCCCGGGCGTGGGCCATGACGAGACACATAGTCCTGTTATCGCATCAGCGCTGCGACGAAGTGGACGTGACAGCTGGGTTGCAAAGGTGGATGAGATAAAAAAAGTGAACTTCGACCAGAGATCGGGGTACGGCTGCGGTTCATAAAGGGGAGCTTGGCCCCGTCCACACATTACACCAATGCCAATTCATATGTGGCTCGCATTCTATATTGCATCCAGCACAACATGCCACTTGATGTCGGACACATCATTATCCTCCATATGATAGATGCCGTATCCTAGCGGAACACGGGTATTCTTCCATTTCCCTGCCTTATCACTAAACTATGCAGGGATGCGGGTGTGGAGATCAGGGATACTCTACCCCCTCTATTACCATTTGACCGGGTTACACACCGCGCCCAAATGGCAGTCGCCCGAAAGTTAGATGGACAAGAGGCAGCCGCAAGGGAAGAGATGGGTATACCGAAGGATGTGGATGATGTTGACGTGGATGACGTCAACTACGACTCGGATATGGACGAGGGAGAAGTCCCCATCCCGACAGACATCGAGGGTGTGGTCCGCCACATCAATCGCCGCTTAGACTTATTTCAGACAGAGGTACGGATCGGACTCGGGGGCATCCGCCGGAGTATCGCGGGAGGTGCAGATGCAGACGCGGCGGGTCCTTCCAACCCGCAGGCAGCCCGTAGAGTGAGGATGCAGAAACCGGGCGGGCAACCATCTTCTAGACGACGGAATCGGGAGGAATGAAGATGGTTCGTTTTCATTTTTCTTTTTGTTATGCTATTCTATATTTTGTTGGATGACTGTACTATAATTCGCACAAGTTATTTTGGATGATTGTAATAGACATTTTTACACATTGGGGACAATGTGTAGTTAGTTTTGGGGTGGTAGTTATGGTGTCATTTGATGATCTTTATCATATCTTAGGAAATTAACGGAATTGCGGTTATGATTGAATTCTTTTCTAATTTACCGTCGGTAGTAAGTAGAACACCACATTTTGAGGAATGAATCTGTGAGGGATAATATAGCATTGAAGGAGACCCGAACGATTGTATGAATTAGGGACATTAGTGGAGACCACCCAAAAGTGAGATTCGAGCCTAAATTGACGCGTTTCATTTCGAGGGATTTAAATACATAAGTCTTATACACTTTTTCGAATTCCTTGTTGTGGTTATAGATTGATCTCACTATAATTTTGCATTGAGTAGCAAAGACGACCATCGCGATATTAGGTAAGGGTATAGTAACCGCATCGTGTGGACCTTTAGAGATGATTCTAGGCATTGTGTGAAATTTGTAAACCCGTATTTATCTATCGGCCCCTTGAACCATTTTGTGTGCACCCAAGCCCCTTTGCAGCCAAACACTCACCTAATTTTTCTTTCTGGACCCACCATTTAACCCAAGCCAAGATCCTGAGCCAACCCTCATCCAAAAATGTGTCAATCACGAAGCGGGGATGAACAATGGAAGGTAGAGCAAAAAGAGAAGTGCAGGCCAGTCATGAAGATAAATTGGGTCGTAGCAACCCAAGAAATAGAAAAGAGGGCCAATGATGTCCCACCAAAAATAAAATAAATAATAATAATAAAAATAAAATAAAATAAATAGTTAGCTATTCGCAGCAGTGTAATTGTATCTGCCGCAGTTAAATAAAAAGGGTCAAAGCGACTCCATAGATGGCAAAAGGGCCAAATGACAGAGATGAAGCAACAAGGTTCGGAACTGCTGAGGATTGACACATTTAGGATTTTTTGATCCTTACACCCTTCGTTTCATAGCCATAACCTTAACCATGTTGCAACCTATGTAAAAGACCTGGATGATCTTCTGGAAATTGTGATTAGGGTATACGACCACTTTTACCGATAGTCCCTGTCTTGCTATTTAATTCCTTCTGATATCACTTCTTTGTGCATTTGTGCGTCTTTCATGTTTAGTTGATCATGCTATTATCTCGTGAATTATTGTACATAACCTCCAAATGCATGACAACATGTGTGACAACCTAGGTTCGTGTGTAAAGAGAGTATGCCGTGAGGTAGGGTCGAGGCGAAATCCTCCCTGATCATGCATGATTGTGTGTCAACTGTAATGTGGTGTGGTCTCGACCAGTCCTATTCTCAAAAAGTTAGTACTTCAACCTCTACAAACTGGAGGTTTTTCGGAAAAGGGTTCTGATTAATTTGCTAATTTCCTTCGTTGACTGAGATGTGTAAAGATCCACAATGACACCACCAACTTCACAATTGTGCGAATTTTGTTATGACCCTGGCTTTAGATTTTCTATCGCTGTTTCGCTTGAGGACAAGCAACGCTCGGTTTGGGGTTGTTGATAATGTCGATTTTCGACATTATTTTTAATCTCAAATTGGGTGGTTCACGCGTGTCTTCAAGTAAAATAGGAATATTTAACGGGTTTTTGGTTAGAAAGTACAGGTACACGTAATTTCATTCATTAGAAAAATCGAAGAAAGATGAGAAACAGTGCCTGACGCCAGTCTCCGCGCCAGTCAACTGGCGCCGGCATCCGCGCCGAGAAAGATTCCATAACCTGGCGCCAGTCAACTAGCGCCAGTATCTGCGCCAACTTAAATTTAGAAGGGTTTAGGGTTGGGCCTCATCTAGAGTCTTGCTCGCATAGTAGATGACATGTAACCTCTTGTCCCTCCTTTGGCTCAAAACAGCCCCAACAGCTATGTTACTTGCATCGCACATCAACTCAAAGGGAAGACTCCAATCGGGTGCGGTCAAAATAGGAGATGAGATGAGTTCCTTCTTTAATCTGTCAAACGCAGCAACACACTCGTTAGTAAATTCAAAATTAACATCTTTCAAAAGTAAAGAGCTTGAGGGTTTAGAAAATTTGGAAAAATCCTTGATGAACCGCCGGTAGAACCCGACATGACCCAAAAAGCTCCGCACTCCCTTAACCGTCGTAGGGTACGGCAGGTTCTCTATCACGGCTATCTTTGCTTTATCGACCTGAATACCATCTTTAGAGATTTTTTAACCCAAAACAATCCCCTCGGTCACCATGAAGTGGCATTTCTCCCAATTCAGCACCAAGCTCGTCTCTTGGCACCTCTTCAAAACCGCCTCTAAATGATCAAGGCATGCGTCAAATGATTCCCCAAAAACTGAGAAATCGTCCATGAAAATCTCGATCGTTTTCTCCACCATATCGGAGAAGATGTCCATCATGCATCATTGAAAAGTAGCTGGAGTGTTGCATAACCCGAATGGCATCCTCCGATACGCAAAGGTGCCATATGGACAAGTAAAAGTCGTCTTGTCCTGATCTTCCGGGGCAATTGGGATTTGGTTATACCCCGAGTATCCGTCAAGAAAACAATAATAAGCATGCCTCGAAAGTCGCTCCAACATCTGGTCAATAAACGGGACCGGGAAGATGTCTTTCTTGGTGGCATCGTTCAACTTTCGATAGTCGATGCATACACGCGACCCGGTTACTGTTCGCGACGGGATGAGCTCGTTGTTGTTATTCTTCACGACCGTGATGCCTCCTTTCTTGGGCACCACTTGTATCGGACTCACCCATGGACTGTCGGCTACTGCGTATATGATTCCCGCATCAAGAAGTTTTAACACTTCTTTTTGAACCACTTCTTTCATATTTGGGTTTAGCCGGCGTTGGTGCTGAACCGTTGGCTTGTGTTCTTCTTCTAAATTGATTCGGTGCATGTAGAAAGTTGGACTCAACCCTTTTAAATCTGCTATAGTCCAACCAATGGCTGATTGGTGAGCCCTCAATACCCGGATCAATCTCTCCTTCTCTACCGTAGTGAGGTGTGCAGCTATGATTACCGATAATGTGGAATTGCTGCCTAGATAAGCATATTCTATATGTGTCGGTAACTGTTTGAGCTCTAACGTGGGTGGCACCTCTGAGGATGGCTGCGATTTGGCAATAGGTTCACCTAAATCCTCCCTCATTGGTCTTCTCGGACCTCGGTATTCGAGTAATGCATTCAGTTGCATTACACATTCATTTTCGCTATCGGTGCACTCGCTGGTCAATACATGCCCCAACTGGTCATCTCCATAATTTCCTTTAAAGGCTTCTTCAGAGATCTCTTGTATTACATCGACCCGATAGCAAGTGCTTCTTTCCACCCCGTTCCGTGCTGTTTGAAACACATTGAAAACCGCTTTCTCCTCACCCACATGAAGAGTGAGTTTCCCTCCTTGCACATCAATTAGTGCTCCTCCGATGGCCAAGAATGGTCGTCCCAAAATGAGAGGGACCTCTTTATCTTCGTCCATGTCCAAAATAAAAAAATCTACTGGGAAGTAGAATTTGTCCACCTTTACCAAAACGTCTTCAATCACCCCGTACGGATATTTGATGGATCTATCCGCCAACTGAAGTGTCACGTTCGTCGGCTGCACCTCTCCCAATCCGAGCTTCCTGAAAATGGATAAAGGCATCAAGTTAATACTCGCACCTAAATCGCAAAGTGCCTTACTAAAATCAGAACCTCCTATTTGAATAGAAATCCTAAAACTCCCTGGATCTTTCAACTTTTGGGGAAGTTTGTGTTGGATTATTGCACTGCACTCTTTGGTAAGTGCAATAGTGGCGTGCTCCTCGATCTTCCTCTTGTTAGAGAGGATGTCCTTCAAGAACTTCATATAGGAAGGCATTTGGGCTAAGGCATCTGCAAAAGGAATGTTAATGTGCAGTTTTTAAATACTTCTAAAAATTTAGCAAATTGAACCTCTTCCTTTTGTGTTGGTTCCCGTTTTGCTTTAAACAAGATTATCAGATCTATTAGTTCAAGTTAATGTTTGATGCGGAAGCGTATTTAAAGAACTAACAGATAAGTTTGATAGATTTAGAGCAAAATATAAATAAACAGTGAACAAAATATTATATCTCAAAGTTTACTGAATATATATATCAAGAACAGGTTTATGAACCGTGAGTAAGAAAAGCTTTAAAACAGATATGACTTTTAAGGTGAATAAGCTTTTGTGTTCTTGATGTTCGATTGAAGTGTTGTAAGGAAGAACTCAACATGAGTCTTCCTTATATATTACTCTAAAAAGGACCATAAAGCATATGCTACTATTCAAAAGGTACGTATGAATAGTAGAACGGATGTCGTGAACAGTTGCAAGGATGGCATGAACAGTCAGACGTGCTGTATTGCATTTAATGCAGCAGACGTCTATTATGTACTAATCCCTATTGAATTCAATCAGAGTTTGACACGTCGACGTTGGACAGGGTATGTTGCCATGCAAGTTGACGAACGGGTTCTGGAATAGTAGCAAGATATTAATAATATCTTTGAAGTCTTTGTTGAAGACCACAGAGGCTCTGTGAAGTGTCACAGAGGCTCTGCGGTTTGGTCCTTCGTAGAGCAGTCTTCTTTTGTTTCCGAGTCTTGGGTCTTCTTTAAGTTCAACAAAGGTTCTGTAGGACGTCTCTGTTGCTTCTGTGGCTTCTTGACTCTGATCTCTCGGAAAGTTCGGCAGAGCCTCTGTAAGAGGCTTTTCTTCACTTAGCCTATTTTTCACTACTTCTAAATATTTCTATGATTAGGAAGATTGAAGCTAACAATCTCCCCCTAAGTAGTGAAAAATAAAAAAATGAACTTTAATTTAGTTAGGCTAAGTTAGATAAGACAGAGGTTAAACAATACCTCGAAAGTTTTTTCATTTAGAAATATGCCAGAGGCATTTTACATTTGAGTACAATGAAAGATAAAATTTGACTTGGTTTGTAGAGATTGAAGGTCTGAGAATCAGATTTTGGCATCTTTGAAATCGTTGTAGCTTCTGTTGTCTCTTCCGACTCTTCTGATCTCTTTGTAGAAGCTGATGCAGAGTTCTCTTAGGCGGATTGTTGCATCAATCTCTCTGATGATAGTATCTGCAGCATCTTTATCCATTTTCTTTGTACCTCTGTATTTCACAAGGCTTGCTCTGAACTTGTTCAGAGTACTTGTTGCGTACTTCTGACAGTCCATGCATACAAATAGTTTAGTTTCGCCTTGAGGGTTTTGAAATACTAACCCAAACCGTGGTTCTGTGATGATTGAGTTAGGTACGGCGTCCGGTGGGCAGCGATCCTCTGGTGGTCGTAAATCCAGATGCTTGAGACCAAGATCCTTTCCCAGCTGGAAATCTATCATGCTGTAGAGCAGAAGCTTTTCCCTCATCGCTTTTCTCAACACTTGATAGGCTCTGGTGTTTGCCTCTGTGTTGTAGTTGTCCTTTGTCCATTGCAGAAGGTCAGGTAGATCATAAGGATTGATATTTCTTAAATCAGCATCAGCGAAGGTAGTTTCTGAATTGTCTTCTCTTCTGACTTTGTAAAGATTGTACCTGACCTTTGGATAGGTTCTTGTTAAGGAGAATTTGCAGAAGATTACCTTTTTGATCTTGTGGATTGAGAATACATCTGCTTTGGTTCTTGGCTTTGTCCTTGTGAAGATGTTCTCAAGTTCTTCTCTGATCCTCGGATCTGTCACATGATCTGTTGGATAATTGGTCTGAAAGGATTGTTTATAGAGGTATTTGTATACCACTTCTTCCATCTCTTCATGTGTTGGACCAGGTTGTGGTACTCTTCTTCTGAGACTTTCCATCTCTTGAACAACTTCTGCAGCTCTACCAGTTAGAGGAATGTCTGACAGAGGCTTCAATCCATATGCCCAGTCAACTTCTTCAGGTTTTGGAGTTTGAAAGGCATCAAACGCACTCTTCATTAGTTTCTCTGTTGGCTTTGGCAATGATTTCTTCTTCTTAGGCTCTTCTGTCAGTATTCCTTTGCCCTTGTCTTTTCCTTTTGGCAGGGCAGAGGCTGTTGCTTCTGTAGGTTTGGAGGTTGGCACTTCTGTTGGTTTGATGGGGATTGCCTCTGTAGGTTTTGACATTTGTGATTTAGAGGACTTTTGTGGCAATGGTTCTGTTGGCTTGAGTTGCTCGGTAACCTCTGTTGGAGGTTTTTTGATTACTTCTTCTGTGAGCTCAGTTTCTGTTGTTGAAGTTTCGACATCGAATCTTCTTGCCATTTTGAATGCTAGTGTGAACTTGTGCCTTTCTTCTTCTCTCTGCGCCATCCGTTCAGTCATTGTGTCGTGCATTTTCCTCAGAACATCAGAAGCAGAGGTCGTTGCTTTCTTTGGTTTGGTGGCAATCGACTTTCTTCTTTGTATGGTTTGGGGTGTTTCCACAGAGGTGGGTGTTTTCTCTGTGGTTTGTTGATCTGTTTCTTCCAAAATGATTACCTCAGGGGTTGTAGCATCTTTGGTTTTCTGATCAGCTTCTGGAATATTGGTTTCTTCAGGAGTTGATTCCACAGAGATGGGTGTTGTCTCTGTGGTCTGTTGAGTTTGTTGTTGATCTTGGGTTTGTTCTGGAGGGGCTTGACTGATTGGTTCTGCTGCGATTGGTGAACCTTGTATTCCTCTGCTCGTAGCTTTCTCCCTTGTATTCTCCCCCTCAAGATTATCTGATGGACCAGGATGGTCATCATCAGAATCATCCTGACTCTTATCAGAACTACCCTCTGCTCTGCAAGAAGCTTTGGTTTTCTTTGGTAATTCTGCTCCTGCGGCCATCAACTTCGCACATACATCATCACAGAGGCCGATTAGAGTCGCAAGCTCTGCCTCTGTTTTAAAACGCATTCTGCCAACATTTCTTCTGAAATCCTTGACAAAGTTGTCATTTGCTTTTGTGAAGGAGACAATGACTTCTGTGACCTGGTTTATGACGTTCTGTCCTAGCTCTGTTAGCTGGGCTCTGGTCATGTAGTCTTTTGGCTGCATCATTGTCGTGTTGCGTATTGCCTCTACTTGTACTTGTGTTAGGGCATTCTGTAGATCTGCAGGAGTAATGCCCTCTGCTCTGTTGGATTGCGTATTCATTTGTTCAAGGAAGTTTTTGACAGAGTCCTTGAACGCAGAAGTTGCATTTGTTCCGAATTCTTGAGCGGCAGAAGTAGCTGTAGCTTTGGCAGTAGTTTCGGCAGAAGACTTCATCGCTGAGATTGCAGATTTCACCTCTGTGGACAGATTGTCCATTTTGGTGTTTAGTTTTAGGATAACCGTCGATGTTGTCTCTGTAAAAGATTTGAAAGAGATTTGCAACTCTTTCATTGTTTGGTTCACAGAGGTGACAAGGGTTTGGAACTCATCCCTTGATACTTGTGTTCCTTGTGTAACCTCTGGAGGAACACATTCGTCTCCAGAGTGAGTCCCTGTTCCTGGGACACCTTCGTTCACCCTTGTTTGTACGATGGGGGTGGAAGGATTTCCTTCTGATCCTTGAGAAGAAACCCGAGTTTCAATCTCTACAGAAGTTCTGTGAAGAACAGTGTCCAAATCCACTCCAGAGGTGGGTATTGGAATGTCCTTCTGTTGACTAGGAGACTTGTCTAGAGTCTCTTCGTCTCTGTGCTCACTACTTCTCTCTGAAAGAAGATTTGGCCCTAATGTGTGCGTGGCAGAGGAAACGAATTCCTCTGTTGGGTGTTCTAGTGTGATCTGGGGCGATTGATCACGAACAATAGGTGAGTCTCTTTGAGGAGACTCCCTAGGAATGGATTCCCCGGTTTTTGTGGGCGCAGAAGTCGAAAGAGTGACTTCTGGCTGGATGGTTTGGGTTTGGATCGAGCTGTGCTGCTCTTTTTCAATAATTCCTTCTGCAGCTAGACCTGCGGAATTAGAAATGTGGGTTGCACTGGGGGTTGGTTGTGGTTGTGTGCCTCTATTCATCCAGGCATCTTTTCTTACTTCTTCCTCTGTTAAGCATCCAAGCACTACATCATTGTCTATCATTTCATCCTCTGTAGCTATCCTTCGGCTTGGTGCTTCTTCCCTAGGTTCTGTTGAAGTTCCTTGCTCTGGTCGTAAGAAGTCATACATTTGATGAGATCCGTATAATCTCATGACATGTGGATGATAGAGACCTTTACGTATCCAGACAGCTTCTTCTTCATCTGAATCTGTCTCTAAGATCTCCTCTGTTATCTCCCATGTTCTGAATCCCTCTTCGTGTGCAACTTCTGCCTCTTTTCCTTTTTCTTCTTCTATCATTTTCTCAGAAGCCTCTGTAATTTCACCTCTATTCCACTCAGCTTCTGTTTGATCTATTTCTTCTGAAGCTGGGTTTGGACTCCTTCTGTGGACGTCCAATCCTTGAATGAAAGGGTTCTGTAAAATAACAGGGGTGTTGGCTGGTTGATCTTTGGGTGTTGTGTCATCTTCTTGCAGATGTGTGTCAATGCCAGAAATGGAGAAATCTTGTTCTTCTGGAGAGTGGTGGTCGAGAGGTTGTGCCGTCCACCCTGCTGTATTTAGGGTGTTGGCAATATCAGGGTTCTGTAAGAAGTCGTTCAGGTCTCCTTGGTGAGCAAATCTATCTGGAGATTGATAGGGCGATTGATATTCCTCTGTTGCCATTTCTTCTTCAGCATCTTCTTCTGCAGTTCTTTCTTTTCCGGCTTCTTCTGCAGTTTCCTCTTCTGCAGTTTCCTCTTCAATGGTAACCAATTTATCAAGTGATTTACCATGTTTCCTTTTGCTTTTCCTTTTCTTGGGTTTTGGTGCCCCTTCCTCTGTAGTTTTCGATTTTCTTTTCTTCTTCTGTTTTGGAGAAGAGGGAGGAGCAGAGGAGCCGATTTCTGTGGCATGAGGAGGTGAGGGTTGATCTTCTGCAGCGCTTGTGGAGGTTCCTTCTGCAGTTTTTCTCTTCTTTGCTTTTGGAGTAGATGCAGAGGTTTTTGAAGAAGATTTCTTTCCCAGAAGTTCTGCACGTTTGGCTATGAAGCTAAGTTGAATAGCCATGTGTTTTGCTAATTTGTGATCCTTTTCTGCTTGAGTGGAAAGAGGTTCTGCAGTCATTGTTCCTTGGGGGACACCTAGACGCGGGGGTGTCTTAGAACTCGGTTTTGGAGTTCTATGATCGCGTATATATTCTTTCACAAGGGTTTTATTCGAGGCATACTTCAGAAGTTTCTTTGACAGAGGTCTGCAGTGTGAGTAGCCATCTAAGTGATCAGTGGGGGTATTTTTGTTCATGGGAAACTGTTTGGGAATTGGCCCTTCCATTGGCCATTTTTGTATTAGTAACAGAGGTTCGAACAGTACTCCCAATATTCTTTGGAATTGCAGAGGTGGTAGAAAGTTGGGATCGTTCTCTTTGACCCTTCTGGTGTTATTCTTTCTGTCGATTGTGTTGATAATTTCTTGCATCATTATGGACGAGTAATCCAGTGGGAGATCATAGTAAACTCCATACATGATGGTCAAAATCTGATGTGAGCTCTGGTCAATGCTGCCTATCTTCCCTGTCAGGCACCTGTTAAGAATAGAAAACAAGGTATTCCACAGAGGTGGTAATCTGCCTCTGCGGAAGTCATTTCTCTTCCGTAGTTGTGTATTGTACCCGAGCATTTCCACGAAGCGACAGAGCTCGTCGTCTGTTGGTTGCTCTGCATATTTCTTTAAACCAAGAAGTCCCCTTGTTGGAAGGTTGAATTCAAGTGAGAACATTGTTCTATTGAATTTGATTTCCAGATGCTCAGACTTGTCAGGTTTTGAAATGTACCCTTTGATAAGAGAATCGTCTTTATCAAATCGGCAACTTTGCCAAAATTGGTTCAAGTATCTAACTGGAATTTTCTTTGGGGTTCTTGAGAGTAGAGGAAAGAGGAAATGATTTTCCAGTATGTTTAGAAGAATGGCATGGGCTTCGCCGAAAGCAGTGGGTGAGGGAACAAAATAGCAGTTGTTGGATTTGATTGGTAGTACCTTCTCAAAATGATCCTTTGCTATGAAGTTTTGAAGATGTGTGGTCGGAGCAAATTCTGCTGAATCGCCGGAATCTTCCAGTTCAATGTTTTGGGCAAGGTTGGGGTTTTCTGAATGTTCAGAATGAGCAGGTGAATGTTCTGGTGAGTTCGCCGGAGACTGTTCAGAGGATGTAGCTCGAGAAGATGAAGCCATTTGATTTGAAGAATAAGATTTTTGCAAGCTTTTGCAGGGTTTCGCCGGAGAAGAAGATAGAGTTTGTAAAAGATTTTATGAGAGAGTAAGCATGGTTTTTATAGGAGGGTAAAACGGTAGAAATCGAAAGAGTAAAATATATGGCAATGGATTAACATTTGGAATCCGTACTCAAGTTAGAACGGCGGGTTCAACTTTCCACAGAAAATGTTCCATGTACGCCCAATGAAAATGGGACACGTAGGCCTTGTCAGAGGATGACAGGATGTCGTGCGCGGCCCATTAATGCTAGGCGCGTGGAGTTTTTCTTAGCCATATGAGTTTCACTCTCAGTTAAAAGTAACCGTTACCACTACAGAAATGCTCACGTAACAGATTGACAGAAGCTCTGTGGATTACAGAAGTTCTGTGATCTTGATGTTTATCTCTCATATATCTCATTGTTATCATGACTTCTGTGGGCTCTTCTTTTAACCAAAATGTTTGTAGAGATATTGGAGAGGATCAAATAGGATTTTTAGTCAAGAAATTTGCTCGCAGAGGTTTTGTGGCTCTGTTGGAACTTACAGAAGCTCTGTGAGGGCCAGCAGAAGCTCTATGAGGGAAAAAATCTCATAACTAAAATTCTATTAGATTTTCTGATCTGGTTTAAGAGATGTTTTCGGACATATTTGAAAGTTTATGTCCGAGAAAACTGTTATGAAAAACAGTTTGTTCGAGAAGGTCATGGTTTGTGTTTTCGGTTTCCGAGATAACATTCCAAAAGATCGATAGAGGGTTAATTTGCGATCACAGAGCATATTTCTTGCAGAACCTCTGTTGAGCTCAGCAGAAGCTCTATGACCTTAAATTTCTCCTAATTCGATTTTTGTAAAACTTTTTGAGCTTTTGATTTTTGAAATGTTATTCATAGTATATTTAGGACATATTTGACAATTCTTGTCCTAGAAAACTGTTTTCCAAAAACCTTTTGTTCGAGAGACATACCTTTTGGTTATTCTTTTCTCGGCAGTTTTGTCTGACTTCTGTCGATGGAGAATTATCGACATTCTTCTTTGGCTTCCCTTTGAAAGATTTATCTCTGTAGATCATTTCAGGGTTTCTTTTTGCCCCCCCCCTTGATCTAATAACTTCTATAGATCAAGAATTTTCCTTTTTGCTCCCCCTTGATCTATGCTTGGATCAAAGAATGATAAGATTTGTATTGAGCATAGGTCATGTTTACCAGAGGTTCTGTAAGGGTCATCAGAAGTTCTGAATTGACCCACAGAAGCTCTGAGTTTCCAAGAATTAGTTTTGCTTAGAGAATTTACATACATAAATAAATTGATCAAAGCAATAGGAAAAGGAAATATATACATATTTACAGAAGATAAAGCTATACTTACAGAAGACTGTCATACCATGTTTATCATTCCTAACTTACCCACCAAGAAGTTGAATCTTTTCTCGTCTAGTGCTTTGGTGAATAAGTCAGCTAGTTGATATTCTGTTGGCACGAAATGCATTTCAATTGTACCGTATTCAACATGATGTTTCAAGAAATGGTACCTTATATCGATATGCTTGGTTTTTGAGTGTTGCACGGGATTGGCAGAGATAGCAATGGCACTTTTGGAATCACAGAAGATGGGTATTTTGAATAAGATGTGTCCGTAGTCTTTTAGCTGAGTCTTCATCCATAGAACCTGAGAACAACAGCTGGCAGCAGCAACGTATTCAGCTTCTGCAGTGGATGTGGAGACACAATTCTTCTTCTTGGAGGTCCAACTGACTAGTTTACCACCTAGGAATTGACAACTCCCAGAGGTACTCTTTCTGTCGAGCATGCATCCTCCATAGTCTGAATCTGTATAAGCTTTAAGACTAAAACCAGAGTTCTGTGGATACCAGAGACCAAGATTTTTGGTCCCCTTCAGGTATCTAAAGATTCTCTTTATTGCATCATAATGTGATTTCTTTGGATTAGCTTGATAACGTGCACAAAGACACGTGGCATGCATAATGTCAGGTCTGCTCGCTGTCAAGTATAACATAGATCCAATCATGCCTCTGTAGAGAGTGCTTTCTACAGAGATACCATTTGGATCTAAGAATAACTTATTTCCAGTGGCCATTGGAGTTTTCATTGCAGAGGTATCAGAGAGGCTATATTTGGAAAGAATGTCAGAGACATATTTGGCCTGATTTATAAAAATTCCCTCTGATGATTGTTTGACTTGGAGTCCGAGGAAGAATGTTAATTCTCCCATCATACTCATTTCAAACTCACTCTGCATGAGTTTTTCAAATCTTTTACACTCTTCTGAATTAGTAGACCCAAAAATTATGTCATCCACATAGATTTGTACAAGCATTATCTCACTATTTTTATGTTTATAGAATAATGTAGTATCTGTTGTACCTCTGTTGTAGCCATTGACTAGAAGAAAGGTAGAAAGTCGTTCATACCATGCTCTTGGAGCCTGTTTCAGTCCATATAGAGCCTTTTCAAGGTAGTATACATGTCTTGGAAACTTTGAGCTTTCAAACCCTGGTGGCTGATTTACGTAAACCTCTTCTTGGATTTCTCAATTGAGAAAAGCTGATTTTACGTCCATCTGATAGACTTTAAAACCTCTGTGGGCTGCGAAGGCTAAGAATATTCTTATTGCTTCGAGCCGTGCAACAGGGGCAAACGTCTCATCGTAGTCTATGCCTTCTTCTTGTCTATATCCCTTTGCTACTAATCTTGCTTTGTTTCTGATGACCACTCCATCTTCATCCTTCTTATTTTTGTAGATCCATTTAGTCCCAATGGCCTGTTTCCCTATTGGCAGAGGTACTAAAGTCCATACTCGGTTACGCTCAAACTGCAGAAGTTCGTCTTGCATGGCGTCTACCCAGTTTGGGTCATCTAGAGCTTCAGAAATCTTCTTTGGTTCTATCACACTAATAAAATTTGTAAAGAAACAAAAATTAGCAGTGGCAGATCTTGTTTTTATTGGGTCAGAAGGTTCTCCAATTATTTGTCTTTGCGGATGACTTTTTGTCTATTGTGTTGTGCGTGGAAGATGATCATCAATGTCATCCAAACTTTCTTCAGAGGCTTCTTGTGTTTCTTCTTGTGTAGCCTCTGTCGTTCTTCGTGCCTTGGTAGTTGATTCTACCGTTTGTGGAATGATTGGTATGAGTGGTGGTGGAGTTTGTTCCTCTGAGGACGTATAGTCTTGGTCCTCGATTTCCTCTGTAATTGGTTCTTCTGTGGTTTGTTCAGCTTCTGTGGTCGTTTTTCTTGATGTTTCATCTTCTGCACTTTCTTCTGCTTCGGCAATTGCATCTGTAGTATTTATAGAAGAAGATGAAGCATTATTTGGACCAGTTAGAGTCATACCTGTAGGATTTTGTCCGACAGAGGATGGTTCTTCAGAAACTCTAATGGTTCCAACAGAAGGATCAATGTCATTGTGGAACATCTCCAAAAATAGAAGAACCAAATCTTCTTTTGCTCTTGAGATGTCAGAGGATTTCCCTTTAATTCCGAGTTCTGAACTGATTTGCTCAGAAGTCATTTGGAATGAATCATCAAAAGAAACATTGATGCTTTCTACAATCTTGCGAGACTTGGTAAGGAATGTTCTGTAGGCTTTGGAAGTGGCAGAGTATCCAATGAATTTGCCTTCATCAGCTTTTACGTCAAATTTTCCTCTTGAATCTCTTTCGTTTAAAACAAAGCATTTGCATCCGAATACATGGAAAAACTTGATGTTTGGCCTCCTTTTGTGAAGCAATTCGTAAGGCGTCTTGAGGTGTCTTTTCACAATGGTTGAACGATTCTGTGTATAACATGCAGTAGAAATTGCTTCTGCCCAAAAGTTCATTGATAATCCGCATGCTGATAGCATAGTTCTTGCAGCCTCCGCAAGTGTTCGATTCTTTCTTTCGACTACACCGTTCTGTTGTGGAGTGCGAGCGGCAGAGAATTTCTGTGATATTCCTTCTGTAGAAAGATATGCTTCAATGACACAGTTTTTAAATTCTGTGCCATTGTCACTTCTTAACTTCTGTATTCTGCAGTCATAAAGAACTTGAATTCTTTTCATTAGATTTATCAATATAATTGGAACATCTGATTTCTTTCTAATGAATTCAACCCATGTGAAACGTGAATACTCATCAATTAGGACAAGTATGTATTTCTTGCCTCCTAGGCTCTGTATAGCAATGGGACCGCAGAGGTCGACATGAAGCATGTACAAAGGCCTAGTGCAAGACACATCTGTTTTGCCTTTGTGGGAAGCCCTTCTGTGTTTTCCCATTTCACAGGCCGAACACAAGTGATCCTTATTGAATTTAACATTTGGCAAACCTTTAACTAGATTGAGTTTTACTAGTTTATCCAAGGTGTGAAAGTTTAAGTGACAGAACCTGTTGTGCCATAACCAAGCTTCTTCACTTTTGCAGGCTACTAGGCAAACTTTGTCCTTGGATTTTGAAGTAAAATTCATTAGGTATAGATCACCTCTTCTTTCAGCTCGCAGAAGTTCCATTCCTGTGTTTTCACTCTGTAGAGAGCAGAAAGTTCTTTTGAATAACACATCGAATCCTGTATCACAGAGTTGACTTACGCTTAGTAGGTTGTGTTTGAGGCCATTCACATATGCAACTTTGTATACAGAGACATTTTTTTCTGTATGACTCCATAGCCTTTGATGTGTCCCTTCATGTTGTCTCCAAAAGTTACAGATCCACCATCGTGTGTTTCTTTGTATGTGGATAGTAATCTTCTGTTGCCAGTCATGTGCCTTGAGCATCCGTAGTCAAGATACCAAATTGGCACATGTTGCTTCTGTAAGACAATCACAGAGATTTAGGTACCCATATCCACATGGGTCCAATATTGTTAGAATTTTTCAAGTTTTCCTTAGCATTCTTGAAATACATTTTATCTTTTGTAGAAGAATCAGATTGTTTCTCTTTTGGTTCTGACTTTCGAATTTCAGTGGTGAGAAAGCAATCTGGACTTGAGAAGTGTTTATTCAATTTAAACATAAGATCAAAACAATGACAGTATTGAATATGAGATGTGATTTGTTTGAACTTTTCATTGAATTCTTTGAACTGAGCCACAGAGACATTACACTCTTTCTTTACATTAGATTTCCTATTACAAGAAGATCTATGAATATTAGAATGTTGTTTGCAAAAGTCTTGTTTAGTTCCTGCCTTCTGTGACTCTCTTCTGTGGTGAACATCTTTCTTCACTGTCACAGAGGAAAAATATTTGTTAGCTTCAGGCCATTTTCCCTTTTGTTGCCAAGTTGGATTTTCTTTAATTTTACTTAAAGGTTTTGAAAATTTGAAGCTTTTAGGATTTTCAGAGGCCTTTTTCAGATTTTCAAGCTCTGTAGAGGTTTTGACTTGTATACACATTTTGAGAAAATCTGGACGGATAGGTATCTCTGTGATTTTCTCTTTTGGAGAAATTGTTCTGTTAAGAACTTCAGAGGAGAATTTGACATCCTCTATGTCACAGTGAATTATCCTTGATTTGAAATCAGTCTCTGAGTCGTCAGAGGATGAATCGTCCTCATATGCAGAGGTTGAGTCATTTCTTTCGACAGAAGCTGGATTTTCTGAGCATGTATCATACGAGCTTTCTTCCTCTGTAGAAAAACTTTCATAGATGGCAGAGGTTTGTGATGAGATCTCTTCAGCGAGTTTTTGATCTATAGAAGATGTACAAAGATTTTCTAAAACATTTGATTTCAAAACTTCCAAAATTTCTTTTTCAATAGATTCTTCAAGTTTTTCTTCTGAAAAGATGGGTTTAAACTCAGGAGCTTCTGCTGACAATTTCTTTTCGACATTTATCATACAGACAAAAGCGACCTGTGTTTGAGTCTCTGGTTTACCAAACTTAAAGATACCAATCTGATCTTGTGTTTTCAGATATTTTTTTGGTTTGATTCCTCTATTGACAGAGGTTGAAGATGATGAATCTGTGTTTTCAAACCACACATTGATCATCTTTGTATGTTTCCTCAAGTGAGGTTCTGCAGAGATTTTAACCCTTTTACTTACAGAGAGTAAGTTTGGAAAGTTTGGTTTGTTAGTTTTTCCCAAAACAAATAGAGAGGACAGAGGTTTTAGTCGTTTATTTTCAACTCCTAAGGTAATATCATTGTACCCTATACCTCGTCTTGCTATTTGAGAGTTTACCTTTTCATACACCTTCTGTGCATCTTTATAGTTTTTAAGTAAAACTTCTCTTCTTAAAAGATCTTGCCAAAGTACCTCTCTTTCTTTTTGAAAGTATTCTTTGAGAGCTCTTATGTCTGTAGTTTCACTTCTTGAAACTAAAAGTTCTTTTGTTTTGATTTTTAAAGCATAAATCAGAAATTTGCCTTTTTAAAGGATCTATATTTTTGCTCCAATATTTTCGACTTTTTCTTTTTCTTCAAAGATTTTGGCTTTTTCTTGAGTGAGAAGCCTTACTTCTCTCTCGTTAAAGGTCAGCTTTTTCTGAATGCTTTCAATTATATCTTTCAGTTCAATGTTAAGTTTAAATAAATCATCATCTACAGAATTAGTACTTGAGGTAGAGTTTGAAATGGATACCTCATTGTCAGTGCCGGAGTTAACTTCTGCCATGCCACAGAACAGGGCATTTGTGGGAAATTCATCATCAGAGGTAGAGTCTGACTCGAAGTCTTCTTTGTTTGCCTCAGAATGCCCTTTGCTCGCCATTAGGGATTTTTGCGCATAATACTCAGCCTTCTTTTTGTAAAAAGCTGAGTCCTTCTGTGGGCGATTTTGTCTACTTCTGCATTCTTGTGCGAAATGACCTGGCTTGCCGCAGTTGAAACAACCTTGGGAGGTGTTTCCAGTTCGATCTTCGGACTTCTGTTGGTCTCCACCTTTCTCTGTTCGGCATTCGTTTGCGTAATGACCAGGCTTACCGCATTTGTAGTATTCTTGTGTGTGGCCTACTTTGTCATTTGATCTCTGTCGGTCATTTCCTTTGTAGCTTCTGTCTCTCGACCTCTGTTGGTCATCATTTCTGTAGTCTGACCTCTGTCGGTCACTTGATTCTTCTCTTCTTCCAGAATTCCTTTGGTTATTTCTAAACTCTCTTGTCAATAGAGCCATTGATTTAGCTAATGACGCAAGAGTTATTTCTTCCTCTATCAGCTCATCTTCTTCGCTATCAACCATTACTATCTTCTTTTTCTCCTTCTTTTTCTCCTCTGTAGATCTCTCATTTCTTGGTCTGTCTGTAGCCTCTGTAGATTTACTAACCAATGCATATGGTACAATGGTTAGTGTTTTAGCTTGAGCTATTTGAGGCTCTTGTGCGGCTAGTGTTCCATAGAGATCAGAGAGTGTCCAGGAGTCTAGATCTTGATTTGTTTGTAAAGACATAGACAACTGAAGCCACTCATCGTTCAGGCTCTTTAGAAACATGACGTTATTTTCTTTCGTGGTTCTGTGAATACCAGACTTTCTGCATTTGTTTATGAGAGAGTTGAACCGATCATATGTTGTTTGCAGAGATTCTGTTGCAGAAGCTCTGAAGGCATGATACTCGTTTATGTATTGTGCCCTTCGATTCTTTTGTGTTTTAGCACCCCCTTCCAACTGTCTTTCTAATTCTTTCCAGAGATCGTGCGCTGTTTCGCATGCATCTAAGGATTGAAAAATTTCGTTGGGGATAGCCATGATCAGTATTCTTTTTGTTTTCTGTGCAACTTCATCTTCTGCCTTATCTTCATTTGACCATTCTTCTCTTGGCTTAGGTTTTTGATGTTCAGGGATTTCAGCAGATTCAGCGGTAGCTGGTACACGTGGCATAGTTATCATAGGAACTGGAGGAAGATTGTAAAGATATTGTTTGAGAGTTTTTTCAGTACCCTCAAAGAAATGAACCATTCTTATCTTCCATTGAGGATACTCATCTCTAAGAAGAGTAGGAGGTTTGGTTAGTGAGCCAGCAGTAAAAAAGTTATTTGTATTTGTCACTTTGAGGAAAGGATAATCTGAAGGAGGATTTCTAAGTATGAAGATCTGGAAGGTTTTCTGGGTACAACTAATATCCAGAAATATGGTGATGAAGAGAAAGAAAATAATGTATCAAATAAAAGTTGTAAAACGAGGATCACTTGATATTGAAAATCAAGCTTTGCTCTGATACCAATTGTTGGTTCCCGTTTTGCTTTAAACAAGATTATCAGATCTATTAGTTCAAGTTAATGTTTGATGCGGAAACGTATTTAAAGAACTAACAGATAAGTTTGATAGATTTAGAGCAAAATATAAATAAACAGTGAACAGAATATTATATCTCAAAATTTACTGAATATATATATCAAGAACAGGTTTATGAACCGTGAGTAAGAAAAGCTTTAAAACAGATATGACTTTTAAGGTGAATAAGCTTTTGTGTTCTTGATGTTCGATTGAAGTGTTGTAAGGAAGAACTCAACATGAGTCTTCCTTATATATTACTCTAAAGGGGACCATAAAGCATATGCTACTATTCAAAAGGTACGTATGAATAGTAGAACGGATGTCGTGAACAGTTGCAAGGATGGCATGAACAGTCAGACGTGCTGTATTGCATTTAATGCAGCAGACGTCTATTATGTACTAATCCCTATTGAATCCAATCAGAGTTTGACACGTCGACGTTGGACAGGGTATGTTGCCATGCAAGTTGACGAACGGGTTCTGGAATAGTAGCAAGATATTAATAATATCTTTGAAGTCTTTGTTGAAGACCACAGAGGCTCTGTGAAGTGTCACAGAGGCTCTGCGGTTTGGTCCTTCGTAGAGCAGTCTTCTTTTGTTTCCGAGTCTTGGGTCTTCTTTAAGTTCAACAGAGGTTCTGTAGGACGTCTCTGTTGCTTCTGTGGCTTCTTGACTCTGATCTCTCGGAAAGTTCGACAGAGCCTCTGTAAGAGGCTTTTCTTCACTTAGCCTATTTTTCACTACTTCTAAATATTTCTATGATTAGGAAGATTGAAGCTAACATTTTGTGATTTTAGTCGGTTTGGATATGGAACTTTCGGTGCCACCGGTGGTATGGTCGTCTTTGATGCAGATTTTGGCACCTCTTCTTTCGGAGCTCTCTTGTCTACCATTTCGATTTCCTCATCCATCTTTTCTTCTTCTTCCTCTTCCATCATCCGATCATTAGTTTCTTTCACCATATCTCTCTCCTCAAGACGTGGGTCCTTCACTAGCTCTTTCCCACTCCGCAGTTGAACTGCCTTGCAATCCTCTCTTGTTTTCTTCTCGGATTGGCTCGGGAATTGCCCCTGACTCCAAATACACAACGCGTCAGCTATCTGCCCCATTTATCCTTCGATAATCCGGATCGATGCAGTATTCTGATCCGTCGCAGCTTTTATCGTACCGACAGAACTTGCCAACGTCCCAACGGACGATGTCAACTCTCCAACCGCGTTGTCCATCTTTGAAACCAACTTCATCATCATCTCCTCTAATCCGGACTTCTTCTCCCCTCCTTGCCCCTCTTCTTGTCTTCTTTGGTTGTAACCTGGAGGACGATAAATATTATTAGACTGAGTAGAAGGGTTAGAATTATTACCCAAATGGTTTTGCTGCTGTTGGAACATCGTTTCTTTCTGTACATTCTGTGGTTGGCTCCACGAAAAGTTTGGATGACGCTTCGATCCTTTATTGTAAGTGTTGGAGAATGGGTCGTTCGTTGGCCGGTTATTCCGGTTTTGCAGAAATTGCACTTGCTCCGGTGGAGGTAAGTCTTGAGAAGAACCCATTGGCTCTTGGCATCCCATATCTCCTTGGAAAGTTGGCTAAATCACTGTTCCCTTCAGCTGGTTCGTGATGGCCGCCAATTGTGCCTTAATGGCTTTCAGTTCATCAGTCTCTTGCACACTTGCCACCCTTCTAGTGGCCGCCCGAGGTGTGGCGTAACTATGTTCCGCGAGATTCTCCATTAGCTCATACGCGTCCTCGAATGACTTATTCATTAATGCACCACCAGCGGCGGCTGTGATGTCATTCTTGAACTGTGGATGCAGTCCTCAAAAGAAAGTTTGGATGACCATCCAATCTTGCAAACCATTGTGAGGGCATTTTTTAGCATCCCCTGATCCCATTGAGAGAAGTGAGTGATGTCTGACAGCAGTTGGGTCGTTCGCCCCGGTGGGAAAAACTTGTTGAGAAAAACATTCACCATTCACCGATTGGCAAATTCTCCTCCCAAGTGGTTGCCCGATCCCTCAACGAAAATGGGAACATGCGTAACTTGATCGCATCTGGACTCACACCGTTCACTTTAAAAGTATTGCAGATCTTCTCGAACGTCCTCAAGTGACTGTGTGGATCTTCAGCGGCTGAACCTCCGAACGTGTTTGCCTGCACCAATTGAATGGTTCTAGTCTTGATTTCAAAGTTGTTTGCTGCTATCGGAGGCACATAAGGCCCTCGTTGTGCAGCCCCTATGTTCGGGTTGGCAAACGCTCTCATAGGAACCCTTGGTGGTGGTACGTTGTTGTTGGGATTCCGGATATTGTGATTGTGGTTAACCGGAATCTCATTGTTGAGATTGTTGTTGAGATTCTAATTGATGGGAATTTCATTGTTGTTCGCCGGAATCTCTTGATTGACAGGAATCTCTTGGTTCACAGGGATCTCCTGGTTGATCGAAATTTCCTGATTAACCGGGATTTCCTGATTGATGATATTCTCCATTCCTTGCAGATGTCTGAGCCTAGCTTATCTCCTTAGTCGCCTTGCAGTCCTCTCGATCTCTGGATCAAATGGTTCTAGTTCACCAGAGGAACTCCTCCTTAGCATAAACTAGAAGCGACCTGCAATAAGGAAAGAGTCGCAATTTAGCTCTTGTATAAATGAATTAGCAGGGAAATTGGAGAGTAATTGCGAAATAAAATAAAAATAAAATAAAAATTGCAATGAAAAGAAAAATGTTCAATGTAATAATTCCTACAGCTGGTAGTGATATTAACACAAAACAAGTTCCCCGGCAACGGCGCCAAAAACTTGATAGGCGGGTTTACACCCCCCTTTTTACTAACCGCAAGTGTACGGTGTCGTCTCAAGTAATATGTACGTAAGTACGAGTATCGAACCCAAAGGAACCAGGTGTTAAATACCACATTGACTATATTAACTATTAACTGAACGGTTGAAAATTGGTTTGGTTTGAATTTCTGAAAAACTAAACTATTTAAAGCATACGAAAACGTCGGAGTAGTTGATGTTGGTCCCATTTTGGACAGACAAACAATAGAAGATAAAATCCATATAAAATAGAGATAAGATGAAGATTAAGAACATAATTTTCAAGAACTCATCTCATATGCTTTGATTGATTCAATATGGATGGGAAATTAGAAAGAACACCACACTTTTACATTTGATCGACTCTCATGTGAAAACACCTAGTCTGTGTGTGTTTGTGTGTTTCTTCTAAATGACCTTCTCAAATGATAAATGAAACCCTAAACTTCTTTTTAAAGGGTCCATTTACAATAAAAGGCTCAAGCCCATAAAGCTAACTAAAAAGCCCATACACTTTTTCTTTATAAAACATTTAATTAAATTAGGAGCTAATTTAATCTAACAATATCCCCCTAATGTTTTATAAAGAAAGCATCATCTTGTAGTCTCCCCTTTGCTTTCTTTAGAAACTTTGGCGTTTCGTTCTTCGAGTCTTCAAAGCATCACGAGCTCCCCCTCAAATGTAGGCTCATCTTCTTGAAAAACCGAGACAATTAACCCCATTTTGTCCAGTTTTCATGACTCAACTTCACTGTTGTTTTTGACTCTTAAGATCCCGTTGAGTAAGCATTCAGCACCGAGCTTTAAACTTGAATAACATAGGAGGAAGTGACATTCATTATGTCACAATAGCAGCATGAAACCGTGAAGAAACTTCGAGAGAAATCTCTGATGATGACTTCAGAGGCTCTGATGGTTACTTCAGAGCTCTTGTGATAACTCCAGAGGCTCTTATGTTGACGCAAGAGCTCTGATGATGAGTTCAGAGAAACATAACTTTCTGTCCAGCATATATATACTGACTTTAACAGAGATTCTGACCAAGAAGAACACTGATTCAGACTAAGCTCAAAACATTAAAATTGTTCTTCTGTGTCTTAGGAATCCAACGCATCTGGACTCATCAAATTTGGAGCTTATAGGAGAGAGTTCTGTTGAAAATACAACAGGTGCGCAAAGCTGACAGCAAGTATTGAGAAGTTGGGCTACGGGCTCTGAGCCTCCCTATGGTGCAACCTCTGATCCTCCCTCTGGTGAAACCTCTGATACTCCCTCTGGTGAAACCTCTGATCCACCTACCTCTGGTGCAACCTCTGATCCACCTACCTCTGACGATGAAATCTCTGAAGCTATCTCTGATGGTGCGTCTTTGGTGGTACATCTCTGGTGGTGTACCTCTGGAGTATCTCTGGTGGTGTACCTCTGGTGTATCTCTGGTGAGTGTGGACAACAGCTTATACCTTCTGCACATATCCGTAAGGACAGCCTTTGACAACAGTTTTACACCAACTTCGACACTACTTTAGACCATGATAGCTCTGGAGTTTGCAAAAACCAAAAACATAAAGAGTGTGCATTGGTTTGTTATCTTTCCAGAGCATCTGTAATCACCTCTTTTGGAGCTTGGACGAATAAGATACGGTTGATGTACCATAGTCGAGCAGATCTGTCCAACAGCTTTGTGTCAGCACACTGTTGTCTAATTCAACGATGCATTTGATCCTTCTAAAATTCGAATCTCTGAAATCTCAAAACACAAAAGCTGTTCATCAATGTGTTTTCAATCCAGGGCCTTTTGAATCGCATCAATTGGTGTCTTGATCAGTGAGATATGATCAATTTACTACAGCATCGCAAATCTGTCAGCAGGCTGTCATTAAATATGATTTGATGTAGAAAATAAGACGATCTTCATATAACTTTTAGAACCGTGAGTGCAAATACTCAGATCTCTAACTGATCAGGTCAGAAAACTAATTAAAAACACTCAAAGTTATAAAAACTTTTCAGATCAAAATTTGAATACATAGCACAACACCAAATCTTTCTCAATCAACTTTTTCAAGACCCAAATGATTTTGTTTTCATTTAAATGATTATGAGCAGTGGAATATAAACAAAATCTGGATCAAAGAGAGTCCAATATTGGATTTAAATAAAGGTTAGATCAAAGATCAACAACCTTACTACCAAGATGCCAAAAAAATGCTATGGATTTAAGCACACATAAGGATGAGATCATAGATCAACCATCTACTTAGTGCTATCAAATATTAGACCAATGAATGAGAAAGAATCAAAACACACACATGTAATAAATCTGATCAGATTTGATCCAAATAGAATCAAATATTCACTTAGGCATTTCATCAAACATGTGGTGTGCAGAATCAGATTTTGTGAATAGAATCACTAATTTTCTGTCAAAACTTATCCAAATCTTATTGAAATCAAAGATTGGATTTCCAATAAGCACAAAACAAAAAATAAGTATCAGATATGATATTTGTGTTTAGGCTCATGTGATTGAATCAATCTAAGCACCAAAACAACAAATAAATCATCTAATCTTCTATTGTTGCCATAGATGACCGATTTTGAAGAAAAGTTGCTTCAATCGGCTATGATACCAATTATTGGTCCCATTTTGGACAGACAAACAATAGAAGATAAAATCCATATAAAATAGATATAAGATGAAGATTAAGAACATAATTTTCAAGAACTCATCTTATATGCTTTGATTAATTCAATATGGATGGGAAATTAGAAAGAACACCACACTTTTACATTTGATCGACTCTCATGTGAAAACACCTAGTCTGTGTGTGTTTGTGTGTTTCTTCTAAATGACCTTCTCAAATGATAAATGAAACCCTAAACTTCTTTTTAAAGGGTTCATTTACAATAAAAGGCTCAAGCCCATAAAGCTAACTAAAAAGCTAACTAAAAAGCCCATACACCTTTTCTTTATAAAACATTTAATTAAATTAGGAGCTAATTTAATCTAACAAATTTTTTTAGCTCAAAGATTCACTTCTATTTAATTCTTCATAAAACACCAAGAACACCGAAAGTGTGTGAAAATATTCTGCTCTAATCTCGTGTGTGTGTGGTTGTGCAAAGTTTTTAGAAAAGCTCTAGAAGAGCCTTCTATTTATACTACTTTACAGGGGACAAGTAAGAGACAAGAAGTACTAAGGTACAAGACAACATCGTGGGTCAGAGACCAGGTACAACGTTAATGTAGTGCGTCGCAATATGCAAAGGCTGTAACCCATCAGAATTTGACACGTGGAATGTGCAGGGCACGCCTTGTACGAACGATCTTCAGAATCTTCGTACAACAGAGGCACGTGAGAGGCACGATCGTCTTTGTCTTCATCTTCAAGAAACTTCATTCTTCAAGTCTTCATTCCACAGAGGCTCTGTCGTGGGTGACAGAGGCTCTGTAGCCTTGTCCTCTGAGAAGTCTTCTGTTGAATGTTCTTCACTTGGTGTCTGGACAGAGGCTCTGTTGATGTTCTATACATAGACTATTTTTCAATACTTCTATGAATCAGAGGTTGGAGCTAACAGTTGATTAATTGGAGAGTTAAGAGAGAAGAAGGAGGGTTGGAATCTGAATGGCTCAATTAATGAGAATTCAAAGTGATTTATGATTGGTTCTAATAATCAATGAATTGCAAAACCCAAACTCGTTGCACTTTTTCAAGCTATAAAGAGAATTAACTCAATTAGAGTTGCTTCTCGATCTCACAATTAAATTAAGTTAATGAGAAGGGTTTAGAACACAACACCGAAGGAATTGGTATATCTCTATCCAATTCCTACCGGTAGCTATCGAATTCGACCTTAATCTCGAAGCTTCTCTCGAACGAACTCAAGAATTGTAACATCATTTAACAAGTGATCAATTGGTTAAACGCAATAAGTATAATTTCAAAAGCTTCATCCATCTATTAAAACCAAAATACAAATCATCCAAAGTCTACATCTATGAACCAACCATCATCCAACCCCCCAACATGTAGTTTAGCTCATGTTGGGGGGTGTAAAAGTAACCAAAAGGTTACAAAAGATGTAAAAGGATTCATAGTTCGAGAAGTTCTAGAGAAAATGATAAATAACTCCCTGAGAAGAATCCCCTTCAATCTCACGTACTCAATCGTCTTTGATTTCTTGTCCCAATTTGTTTCCCTCGTGTCTTCCTCTTCAAAAATCTCTGTTTTCCTTCCAAAAATCGCCCTTTGGCCAGCCGTCTTCGTCTGAGAGTGAAAAGTGTCCCAACGCTAGCTGCAGAAAATGTTTTAGTAAACTGGACATCGGGGCCAGCACCGACGCGGATTGACTGGCGCCAAGACTGGCGCCAGCTTCTGTTTGGCAAGTCGGCGCAGATACTGGCGCTAGTAGACTGGTGCCAGGTTCTGGAATCTTTATCGGCGCGGATGTCGGCGCCAGTTGACTAGCGCAGAGACTGGCGCCAGACACTTTTTCTCATCTTTCTTCGATTTTTCTCGTTTTAAGCTCCGGGACCCGAATCTGCTACTCTTATGAATGAAATTGCGTGTACATGTACTTTGTAACCAAAAACCCGTTAAACATTCCTATTTTACTTGAAGACACGTGTGAACCACCCAATTTGAGATTAAAAATAATGTCGAAAATCGACATTATCACGCACCAATCCATTGCTCGCGGTACAGGGGTGGCGAGAGTGCCGTGGGCACTATCGCGAGGGCTACTTTCGCGAAAGATTTTAGCGACGACTTCCAGGGGCTCGCGGTACACTATGGGCGTGAGTGCCCAGCGATAGTGCCGGGGGCACTCTCGCGGTGGTCACAATCGCCGACGACAGGTCTCCTTTAAAAGAGCAGCAGCCAGCGGTTTTTTTTGGGAAAAAGCCATTCTTGTTTTGTGCCAGCCGATTTCTAAACCTAGAAGTAGCGATATTTACTCCCTTTTCCCCTTGATCGTTTATTACACCTAGTAATTCATACCAAGGCTATTGATTACTTCTCCTAGGGTTTTCATCTCTATTTATTGCTAAGAGCTCAAGTTTCTCCTAGTGTTCAAAGCTAAGAGACTTCAAGTTTTCATCTAGGGTTTCACCATAAATTCTAGGGTTTCTCTTTTGAACCCTTAGGTGAGTCATTCTAGTAGTTTCATACTCATTTTATTCACAATATGCGTTTATTATGGAATCTAACCATAGGATTTTGTGAATCTAGGGTTTCCTCCAAGTTAGGGCTTTTCACCTTACAAACCCTAATTGGTAAGTGTATTTAATCTCAAGTACCCTACTTAATCTTCTTGAGCTAAAATGGTGGGCTTGCTCATACGTAGAATTTGATTTAAATCTAGGGTTTCATCCACATTCTTTACTAGAAGACTTTATGCATTCACAACCTATGTGCCTATATTCTTTGTTATATATAAATAAGTGTATATACATAATTATGGTGCTTATGGGTCACACATGAATATTGTTATAGGGGTGAACATTTTATATGCCAAGACAATATACGCGTAGGGTAATGGATGGTAGTATACCATCATTAAATAGAAGAATTATGTGTGAATGACATGTGGTATTAATGCTATGGAATGACATACAATTGATATGTGATGTGTAGTATAAGAGCATTCATACATGACTACTTTGTGGAAATCATTATTGTGGTAATCGGTCGAATTTTAATCTATAAACGTGCTTTAGTTGGATAGACGTCTAACCTCCTTGTGCATGAGGGTTTAGACTTTTACGGATTATATATTCATATTTGGTTAAGCCCCGGGGGGCTACTAGCGAGTAGGCAATATGTGACATCCCGTCCTTGAGGTGTAACTCGTCTAGAATGGATAGGCAATGTGGTCCCCGTAAGTCCTTGAGGTGTAACTCGACGGAGTAGGCAATAAAGACAATAATTATATGGTTTGAGGTTGTGATGTCCATATGACATGGAAACTAGGACCGGGACTTGAGGTGCAATCCATAACATCAAAGGTGACTCCGCTCACGTGTTCTTGTATAGATGGTAACGGGTCTCCCCCGTTTTAGAGAAATATCTCTTTTATTTTATGAACAGGCGTGGATCATGGTAACTCGTGGAAAACTGGTAATTGTGGGTATCAAGTGGAGCCGCTATCTTTACTTTTAACACCATTGTTATAATTCTTTTATATTACATCAATGTTGTAAATCCTATTAGACTTACGGTCTAACACTTTGGTGCATGTTGTGGATTTACAGGTTCCACCTAGCGGCGTGTCTAGATTGCGTCATGTTGCCGACCGGGCTTAGGAGCTTGGAGGGTCGGGCTTTTAATTTGGGATCGAGATGAGAGACTTTTTGGAGATATAGCGACACCCAGATTAATCTAGCTTACTTTAAATCTAGATTAAATAGGTTGTTGTGTATTATGTCTCGATTACTCTATTGGCTACACTTTTACCAAACTACCCCGTTGCGATTAAGGGTTTTAGTTGGTTATTTTATGAAATTTTAGTTTACCCATTTTTCGGAATTTTCTATATAAAATGTATAAATTTTAGGGTGTTACAAAAATATATCTTGTCACATATATCAAACATGTAAACTTCACATAAAATAATATGCATTTTCTGAAAACACGTAACACTGAAAGAAACGAGACCTCATAATTGTCTCATCAAGTAAGGATTGATAAGTTGGGTCCTTAATTTTTTTAGCCCCTTTATAAAAACCAACAACAAAATTAACAAACTTTTAAAAAAAATTCATAAATAACCCCTCTTCTTCTCACGCATTGCTTGGGGAGAAGTGGCCCACGACGTGACGTAATTCAGATAAAAATTAACGAATAAAATAAATTAAAATTTGAGTGATGTGACACAATATGCTTGAATTGATGTAACATTCCTCGATTTGACATAAGATTCCATGATGTGATATAAGATTCCATGATTTAACTGATTTGACAACACACTTATCAAATAAAAACAAAAAAGACACCTCGAAAATCACCCCAGTCCACCCCTTTCACCAACACCAACATAGAATTACCGCCGTTGACCGCCGTTCACTGCCTCCGTCGACCGTCGTTCACCGTTGTTAACCACCTTCGTTCATCATGGTAAAAACTGATACAAATAATTTGAATTCTTATTATTTAAACTTTTGTATATTACATTATATGTTATTTTAACATCTTTATATTAAATCTCCTTTTAGTTTACCATGTTTATATTTTAGGGAGATTATTACCCAGCAATCGTGACATCAAAAGCATGTCTCGAAATTATTAAACAAATTCAAACGATCCTATGTGGGTCGAGAAACAGACTACGGATTTTTAATAGTAGTTGTTTTGGTCATTGGCTCGAAATCAAGACAACAAATGTTGATCCGTTGCTCGTTCATGCAATGTTACAAATGCAGGTAGACCCGCCAAATTCTGAAGAAGCAATGTTTTTTAACGTCGGATGTCACATTGTACGTTTCGGGCAACCATAATTTTGCCTCGTTACCGGCATGCGGTTTTCCAAAAAAAAAACCTGCATTATCGGAGACGAGCGACGAATCCTTCAAAGTAAGGGTTTTAGGCGCTAGTGACGATTATAATGTACGGATGAATGATCTAGACCGCGTATTCCGAGGGGAAGGTTTCAAGAAATTAGAAGACACCGATGCGGTACGTGTATGTCTTTTGCTTCTGGTTGTTACGGATTTATTGGTCTTCAAGGAAACAATGTAATTGATCCAGAATTGTTACGGTTAGTCGAAAACTTTGATGCATGGAATAGGTATTTGTTTTTATTCATTACATAATAATTATATAACTTAAATTCCATAAGTAAAGTGGGTATTTTTTTGTAACGTCCCAAAACTTGGCAAGCAATAAATCATAGAAAGTGAGCGTTTTACATTACAAAAGTTTAACTTGATCAATACACCAATAAACGAGCTTAACAAAATGACAGCGGAAGTCTACAAAGTCCACAGCCGAGCTCTAACTACGTCATTAGTCTAAGTCTTGGAGTCGCTCTAATCTCCAAGTAGGCCAAGCCTCTCCTATCTCTTCCCCGAGGAACTCGCGGAACGCTTCCCTGAAAATGGTTTAGTTTTGAAAATGCGAGGGTTAGACCACAAGGTCTAGTGAATTCCCTCCGTAAAACAACATGCATAAACAATATAAAATCATTTGTTACAATGCATCATAAGTCATCACATATGGTACTGCACTGTGTAATGGATCACTTAACCATTCGCGATCGGGGCCCAAGCAGACTCCCCTTTCGCCCTCTCATATCGGGGCCCAAGCAGACTCCCCGATACTCGCCTAGGAGGAAACGAATTCCAACCTACCGTCTCGTCATACATATCCAAGGGATCATCAGATCCCGAGGCTCATTGATCCCACAGTACAGACCAACATCACATAACATGCACATACATTTCATAAAAGCATTTGACTCTTTATAAATCATGCGCATCATTTCAACATATCAAACATTTCTTTCCTTCCATGCATATCAGTTCATAAATATTTCATGCTTGTTAAAACCATAATCAGTAAAAGAATCATTTAACATTTACGTCGTAAAAGAGGTTTAGGGAACTCACCTTGATTGTCGTACAGTGCACTTCCTAAACACCTTCAAGCTACACCCACCGAACACCTAAGGCAAAAGATCCACATCAGGTAAATAGCTCAGCCCCACTGTCCGGATACCCTTTTCCGGATACTATACTTATCCGAACGCTACACTTTTCCGGACACTACACTTTTCCGGACACACCACTTATCCGGACACACCACTTATCCGGACACCTTCACGAGGCACTTACCCGGACATACGCAACATATCCGGACACCTTCAAACGCTGGTGTCCGGAAAACGCTGCTGTTCGAGCTTAGAAATTCTAAAACCGATTTAAACTCCGATTTAAGCCATTAGTTTGATTAGACAACTATAAGGGTTCATCCACCAACCCCAAACACCCACTTAATCCATCTATAACCCCTTAAATCGATTTATTAAGACAAAACCCATAAAACTCATAAAGAAGGAAATATGGTGAAAACTCAAGCAATCTTCCAAATCAGTATTAAGAAATCGGAAGAATAAGAAGGAGAAGCATTACACTAATCAGAAGAACTAATTAGGATGTATTACCTTGCAATATCTTCCTTGATTTCTCTTTTCCTCTTGAATTTCTTCTCAAACCCTTCTTTCCTTCTTCCTTCTCTCTTTCTTTCTTAGCCGCCAAACCAAAACCCAAATACTGATTTGTGATATTGAGGGCTGTCCTAGGGATTTGTGCCCTACACCTCTTTCACCAGTTGACAATTCAGCCCCCTCAAGAATACTTTCTTTTATTCCACTTTGACCACCAAACTCTAAAACCCACAAGAATTTGGGTTGTTACAACACTCCCCCCTTAAAAGAATTCTGTCCCCGGAATTCCTCATTGGAAAAGATGCGGGTATCTTGCCCACATCAAAGCCGACACTTCCCAAAGTAAAGCTATATCTGACTCAGTCAACCACCTCATTAAACTCGAAACATGGAACCTTGGGTGCATTTCCTTCAGTTCTTACGGTACTCTAACTCGTAGGCTACTGTTCCTACTCGGTCGATTTTGACTACAGAAGATTTACTAAGGCTTCTCATGCATCAACACTTCCTTTAAGGAGGATCTTGGCTAAATCCTCTGCCACAACACGAGATTCATTTACTAAGAGACAGACACAGACTTGACCGCTTGGCATAAATCCAAACCTGAACGTCCCGACAACTCACAACCCAGAGTTCCTTCACCGAAATACAAGCAATCCTAGATTACTTCTCCTAATCAACAATCGACTAAGCGAATAACATTTCCCTTTCTCGGACCACCTCGACCACAGTTCGTCAACCATTTCTTACATCCTCACCACTTCATCACTCCATCCTTGTACGTAACCAAGGGTAGGAACCTCCGAACCTAACGTTGAAGTGTTCACCTACTCGCATTAAACTTATCCTGAAACACATCAAATCCTCGCTGATTACCACGTTCGTTCGGTCATAAAACATAGCTCCGGTTACCCTCACACAACTGGGGAATAACCATGGTCACCCCATACTATTCTTACTAGCTTAAACACTGCACGACCAAATCGTTTAAACATTTCTCACAAAGTCACTAGCTTAACTCATTCAGTTGTCTCATCCACTTCTTTCTTGTACAAAATCAAACACAATTCCCTTCCTCAATACTCTTTCCAACGGTTCGCACGCTTATCAATGACAATCTACACAACACTGCACCTTTCGGCATCACCGTCCGGTTTACTACTTCCAACTTACTCACTTATTCCGACATACTATCTTCACCTCCCCACGTTAGCGTGGAGCATTGCCCACCGAGCATTATTTGCCCCCCTCTCCCGACCTTTCCACATGCTGGTGTCGCTTTCTCGATACTCACATAACCAAACAGTTGCACCAAGATCTGATCTTAAGGCATTCAACCAAGCCGTCTTGAAACTAGACCAGTGTTCGACGTTACTACCCATTCTTTAATCTCCAACTTTTACCTTATCAGACATTTCTTTCACACATAAGCAACAATTCACATCTATCCCACCACATTTTGACTAACACAACCCTCATCCTCTTTAAAACTTCCAATGACCCCAAAATATGCTTCTTAGTAACGTCCCCTATTCACGCTAATAATCCACCCCCCTTGGATTCCCTATTACAAACGGATCTATTAATTCAGGAACACCCCGAAACTCGGGTTCCACAATTCTTTCAATTAACCACCAAGATCATAAATCAGATAGGTATATATATACAGTCATCCCGACTTTCTTACTTAGATTTACCTTAAATAATTCTTTAACAATCGGTGTTTTAATCTATACAACACTCCCCCAAGAATTCTCGGTAGAATTGTAACACATCATGTATTAACAAATGAATGTCATTATTTAACATATCTATAAAATTTAAACAACCAACCAAAGGCTTATACCTCTATCATGACCTTTCAAATTAACTAATGATCATACTACCCCTCCGACCTACAATCATCCTCATGTCATTCTTTAAACATAACCAAAATTCTCAACCATTTCCTTCTAGGATCATTCCCTCACGCATAAGAAGCAATTTTCATTCTTTAGCGATTTCTCATCTACTATACTACAGCTTGACTAACCTATTCATCATCTTCTTTAAACTTACTCCGCCTTCAAGAATGTACTTACTTAAAAGCATACACAACCACAAAGCTTGGTCTCCCAGCTGGGCAATCACCCATTTCTGCCCCCGGCATTCCATCCCGATAACAGTCAAAACAAACACCGACTTACAAACCACGTACTTCAACAACTAGGATTGCAAACGTACACTCTATTCGAAATCCCGAAAGGACTTCCTCCTAATCCTTCATCTTTCTAACATTGCCTTACTACATCATCGGCCGACACAGAAAGCTTGACAAATACTGTCACTACACATCCTTACACTCTTTGCCCATAACATCACACTGTAGACCAGATCTCTCATGATCATCCATACACATTTTAAACTCACCCTCAAAGTTACCCGCATGAAATCGAGCCTATCTCGCTACTTAGTCCTTTCGCAACTTGTCGACTATAACTCACGAGTTCTCAATTAGCTCAAACACATACATTCTAGCTAGCTCTTTACGATTCGAGCTTTTACGTAAGCTGGACACAGTCCCTCACTAAACGATAAAGTCTACACACTCGCCTCGCTCGCGCTACTTACCTCATCATTCTATGAACCCTCCATACTTTACAAATAGAATGCTTATTCAAAACAATAACTTCTCTTACTAATTTAACACCTCTACAAGATGTTCTATCAACTTACACCCATCTGGTTTGAATTTTCGGCCTCGGCCAACATACACCGTTGCCGACTTCAACAACAAAAGACACTCTTAACTACTTCCTTATCCTATCTTTTAACGTGAGTTCCTTACGTGGCCTATTCCTCCCTACACATCATAGTTAACTTTATAATCCGTCGCCCCTATTTCGAAACTTACTCATGTAACATCAATATTACAAGCTCCCTTCGAAACTCATGGCCCACACCGTAGACCTTTCATTCTTTCCTCACAACACTACTCATAAAGAGTTGCTAAGACCAATACCTTGATGACTCCTAGTCCTTCCTCCGGACACCATCGCCCCTCGGCAACTGTGTCCTCAGTCACCGAGCAAAGGTACAGACCCTCATACACCTGACACTAAAATCCATTCCCGACTCTTCCAAGGTCCAACTTTCCCCTTAGACACAAATACCAAAACTACTTACGTTCTCCCTTGACTTGACCAACGCCTCTCCGCTCTCGGAGTTCTTCCTTAGCTTAAGACGTAATACTCTACGACGTAGTAGGTTCATAGCCTTCATGCATGACAATACAGTAAATAAATCTTTTCGCACATTTCATCATTTTAAATAAACAACGTTTGGAAAACACTTGGGTACACATGACCCCATCACTCTTATAACTTCAACGCCCTGTACAACGATTCGAGAATCGTTTGCATACATCTTTTCGTGAACCTTAATCTTACTCAATTCCGAACGATGTTATTACGGCAGTAATACGTTGAATGAAAATCCTTTCATATGACACAATTTCGAAATAAATGACTGACACCAAGTAAACCAGTCGGTTCTCACACTCTTTTATATGATATCAATCGGTTAAAATTCATTTGATTGTAAAAGTTTTGCTGGCACACGTCTTCTCGTCCTTTTGTAATGATTTAACTTATCATGAAAAGTGTGAAATACTTTGCAATCGTTATGCTCAAAATTTCATTGTGCAATGTGAATGAAATCACCTTTTCTTTAAACATACGCTTGCACATTCTGGCTCCTTTTCGATCAAAATTGATATTTACACATTTAATTTAAATCGTGAAAATTTTCATGTTATATTTAAGAAAGCTATGCATGAAACTCTACTTGCAATTGAAGGCTACTCACCCTAGCAAGGTCAACCGCTTTACCCACGCAACTTATCCTTGACACTCTTCCTTCGACCAAGGGTCGCCCTCTCGGTCAAGCACTAACTTGATGTACATGCGTTCCACATCTCACTTACTCAACCATGTCACGCTATTTTCGCTTTGATCGACTGTCTCACCTTCTACTTCTACATGTTTTCAATTCACTATAAGTACCTTATTCCATTTATCCTGCCAATGAAAAGCTAGACTAAAAGTCAGGACTCCATTGATACTTTCAAGGTTTTGACACTGTTCGATCTTACACTCCCAACTGATCTATCCCATGGTTTCCATAACTAGGACTCTCCCGAAACTGGAGTCTTACTCAAACTCAAGCATTCATCCTCTCCGAATCCTCGAAGAGCTACCTCTAGACGGCTCATAACATTCTTTACAACGTTTCTTCTCTACGATGTCTACATACATCACATCATACTGACTCTTACACGACACTTCCCCAAACAATGGAGCTCGGTCTATCCCTAAGGGATCTTGCTGACCTATTCCTCAACGCTCTCCCAGCCATAGCGCTAAACTGAAAGAAACCGATAGTTAATCCTTACTAGACGTGACACAACAAATTTGCTATAAGTAAGGTATTGTAAGCACGCACATGTACCTGTAAGTTCGTAGTTACACTGGCCAGGTGTAATCCCAAACTTACCTTACACGTTTGTCCTTGGCACCTTATTCCTAAGCGCATTTATAGTGATCGTTCCTAGAGGCAATCCTATGTCTCGGCTGTGTTCCTCATCTTACAGTTTAAGTTTAGGCCCGAATGGTCACCTAAATCCCTTAAACTAAGGCTCTGATACCATTTGTAACGTCCCAAAACTTGGCAAGCAATAAATCATAGAAACTGAGCGTTTTACATTACAAAAGTTTAACTTGATCAATACACCAATAAACGAGCTTAACTAAATGACAGCGGAAGTCTACAAAGTCCACAGCCGAGCTCTAACTACGTCATTAGTCTAAGTCTTGGAGTCGCTCTAATCTCCAAGTAGGCCAAGCCTCTCCTATCTCTTCCCCGAGGAACTCGCGGAACGTTTCCCTGAAAATGGTTTAGTTTTGAAAATGCGAGGGTTAGACCACAAGGTCTAGTGAATTCCCTCTGTAAAACAACATGCATAAACAATATAAAATCATTTGTTACAATGCATCATAAGTCATCACATATGGTACTGCACTGTGTAATGGATCACTTAACCATTCGCGATCGGGGCCCAAGCAGACTCCCCTTTCGCCCTCTCATATCGGGGCCCAAGCAGACTCCCCGATACTCGCCTAGGAGGAAACGAATTCCAACCTACCGTCTCGTCATACATATCCAAGGGATCATCAGATCCCTAGGCTCATTGATCCCATAGTACAGACCAACATCACATCACATGCACATACGTTTCATAAAAGCATTTGACTCTTTATAAATCATGCGCATCATTTCAACATATCAAACATTTCTTTCCTTCCATGCATATCAGTTCATAAATATTTCATGCTTGTTAAAACCATAATCAGTAAAAGAATCATTTAACATTTACGTCGTAAAAGAGGTTTAGGGAACTCACCTTGATTGTCGTACAATGCACTTCCTAAACACCTTCAAGCTACACCCACCGAACACCTAAGGCAAAAGATCCACATCAGGTAAATAGCTCAGCCCCACTGTCCGGATACCCTTTTTCGGATACTATACTTATCCGGACGCTACATTTTTCCGGACACTATACTTATCCGGACACACCACTTATCCGGACACCTTCACGAGGCACTTACCCGGACATACGCAACATATTCGGACACCTTCAAACGCTGGTGTCCGGAAAACGCTGCTGTTCGAGCTTAGAAATTCTAAAATCGATTTAAACTCCGATTTAAGCCATTAGTTTGATTAGACAACTATAAGGGTTCATCCACCAACCCCAAACACCCACTTAATCCATCTATAACCCCTTAAATCGATTTATTAAGACAAAACCCATAAAACTCATAAAGAAGAAAATATGGTGAAAACTCAAGCAATCTTCCAAATCCGTATTAAGAAATCGGAAAAATAAGAAGGAGAAGCATTACACTAATCAGAAGAACTAATTAGGATGTATTACCTTGCAATATCTTCCTTGATTTCTCTTTTCCTCTTGAATTTCTTCTCAAACCCTTCTTTCCTTCTTCCTTCTCTCTTTCTTTCTTAGCCACCAAACCAAAACCCAAATACTGATTTGTGATATTGAGGGCTGCCCTAGAGATTTGTGCCCTACACCTCTTTCACCAATTGACAATTCAGCCCCCTCAAGAATATTTTCTTTTATTCCACTTTGACCACCAAACTCTAAAACCCACAAGAATTTGGGTTGTTACATTTTTGATGAGATAGATATCCATGGGGTAATTACGTATGGCGTCGCATGTACAGGCAATTGAAAGACGCTTTACCGAAACGTGAAACATTTCACGAGTATATAGGAAATCGTATGGCGGACAAGTTAGGTACATGCTACATGGATTTGTGTATGCGTTTAAGGTAAGTTATATAAATCCCATTAATTGTCCATTGTTTAAAAGTCCATTGTTTCATAACTATTATTTAAATTAAAACATTTCACTTAATCGTTTAGATCTGGATACTTGAAGCATTTCCACATGCTTCATATGCTTACAGAGTAAAGGATGAAGACGTGATCCCCCGCACATGTGCATGGACACGGTCAAAAGGACTAATGTGGGAAAATTGTTTAAGTTACATACAGTTCAACGAGGACGAAGATGTGCGTTTGACAAACTTATTTTAATTAATATTTGGTCATTAATTATAATCTAATAATGAAATATTTTTTTAGGACTCGCCAATTAGTATGTTGATACCTACGAACGCGGAGTCCGAGAGTCCTTGGTGGAGAGAAAGTTGTCGTTTTTTAGTACGTCTCAAAACAACGGGATGGCGCATCGACTTCCAAACCACCGAAACCGTCGTCAAATTTGAAGAAACATATCGATTAAATGTATTGTTGTATTGAGCACGCACAAGACCTTGTTCTCAACGGTACAATGAGCCCGAAAGATGTTGAAACATATATAAAAAACATTTTGGCGCAAATAAAAAACGCAACTGATGGCTTTCAGGTATATATTTGAAATGTATTTATGGTCATTTTTTTTATTATGTTAATTTGATATTAACGATTAATATGTAAACGTTCAATTTTAGGTTGATTTGAACCAAAACGATCAACATGTAAACGTCGAATCTCCCCACCAATATAATGCAACAGTTCACACACAATCGAGTGTTTCATCCCATAAGTCGGGAGACGACGGTCACGCCGGAAGATGGGACCCGACAAAACTAAATTTTGAGGGCCAAACTTGTAACGTCCAACAATCATATTTTGACCCATAAAACCAAAATGATAACGTTGGACAAACATTTTTTGAGTCACAAAACCCTGTTTTTCAACCCGAAAGCCAATTCTATGAACCCCAAAACCAATATTATAATTTTGAGTCATCTAATTATGTGGACCAAAATTATAAGGTTGATTCATCTATTTTTGAGGGGCAAAATTCTAACTTTCCGCCATCAAATCTTGAGACTCAAAATTATTATATTCCAACATCAAATTTAGAGACTCAAAATTATAACTTTGGCAACTTTTTTAGAAACATAGTAAATATGAAACTAAAAACTTACAAAAATGTCTCTAACAAGACTTGAACCTGAGAACCACAAGGGTTGTGGCAAGGCCTGGGGAGTTCATAGCGCTTGCCCGGGTTCAAGCCCCACACGCAGCATTTGTGGCACTGAGGATTATCTCAGGGCTGCATGCTTTAGCAGCTGGGCCAAATGCCCGATTTGCCTAGGGATTAGTCTGGGCCCAATGTGGTCTGGGATACCCTTCTCCAAAAAAAAAAAAGACTTGAACCTGAGTCTTGAATAGAATAAAAGTCTTCCAAACAAACTCTACTAAAGCAAACTTGTGTCTTTATGGTAGTTTCAAAAATATATATGGTGGCACAAATCAAATTGATACGATTACACATTTCACGCAGTGGCGGACCTAGAGTAGAGCATACGGTGGCACGTGCCACCGTATCGTTTGTCCGGCAAAGGGTAAAATTTTGTAGCGGTATGAAGAGTGCAACCGTATTATTTTGGAGGGTGCAACCGTATCGTTTTAAATGGTACAACCGTATAAAAAAAAACTCTTAAAATCATCCAAAAATTCCAAAAAAACTCTTAAAATCAACCAAAAATCCCAAAAAAACTCTAAAAATCAACAAAAATACCCCGAAAAGTTCTCTCGAAATTAATTTTTTTAAAGTTCCTCGAAATCGAGAAAAAAATTAAAAAAAATTCTCAAAACATTGGAAGATGTGGAAAATTTTTAGGTTCGTCAAAGGTGCCACCGTAAGAAAAAATTCCTGAGTCCGCCTCTGCTTTCACGTACCTAATTTTTTTACCTTACGGCGGAGAAACAATACGCTCTTACCTAGGTCTGCCCATGATCTGCTGTGTTCTAGAGGATCTGGTTTCGAACCCAGGCTCCAACAAATTTCCATTCTATTTTGTAAAATAAGAAAACCAACAGCAACTCACCAAGCAGCCATGGCTGCGTTTTTTTAGAAGTTTTAAGCTCGAAATAGATCGATTCTTTACCGTTTTAATTCATTCTTTTTGCATCAAAACCTTGGTAACATTTATCCTCACCAAATGAGTCAAGAATCACATAAAATCGTTAAGAAACGAACTCGTATTTTGACTCCAAAGTTTTGGTTTTTACACCCGAAACTGAACCTTCTAAACTTAAATCTGAGACATGAGACCACTTGAGTTTGATAGGTAACTTAAAAACGAAGCCAAAGACATAAAATCATGAGATTTCGTTGAGTATCTACCTTGAATCGTCGAAAAACCCGAAAACCCGAGCATGAACTTCAAGCACCTATTTCTCTCTCAAAACTCCATTATTTTTGAAACGGTTTGAACCAAAATAATCCCTGATCGATGTTCTTCATTTATGTGGAGAATATTTGTCGTATTAGTTGAAAAAAGGAGAGCCAATCAGACGTTTGTAACACCAGGGATGAAGAGTCACCATCAAAAATCAGCTTTGAAACAGTGACGTACTTTTGTTAAAACAGGTCATCCATATATCAGAATATTACACTCAGCCCCCCAAACATTCTGACTATTACACGAGCCCCCTTCCTAACTTAATATTTAACACTTTTGATAGACATGAACTTAGGGGGTGTTTGGGAGTGCTTTTTAGTCCCAAAAGTGCTTTTGGCCAAAAGTGCTTATTGATTTATGGTGGTGGGAAAATGAGTTTTTAAAAAAGTGTTTGGATTAGCTTTTGTGGTAGGAAAAGCCAATAAGTCAATAAGTTATTTTTTTTAAAAGTGTTTGGCTTTTTTTAGTTAACAAAAATGGCTTTTTGAATCAAAAAGCACTTTTGGGATCAAAAAGTCAGGATTTTGTAACTTTTGGAAAATGACTTTTTGTAGTTTATCAAAAAGCAGTTTGAAAAGTGTTTTTCAGTTACCCAAACACTATTTTTAACTTATTGGCTTCTTAAAAAACCAATAAGTCAATAAGCAGTTTTATAACACACATCCAAACACCCTCTTAAACGTATACATCCATCATATAACTATCATTAAATACCAAAATTGACCCCTCTTAACTCACTTCTTTACAATTTTGTTCTAATAAAATAAAGGGAAATTAATTGAATTGCCCTAAGTTGACTGAGTGTTCATCCAATTGCCCTATCTCTCTCCAGATTATCCAAATTACCCCAAAATTCCGTGGGCTAACCCTTGGCCCACGGATTATATTATGAATTTAACAATTTTGCCCCCTCTGGGCCGTGGGTCTTTGAAAATCATCCGTGGGTTGAACATATAATCCGTGGGATTTATTTTTTGAAAAAACGTGCAACATATTAAAATTTAGGGATTTATTGCCAAACTTAAGGGACCAAAATGGTAATTTCTATCTGTGGGCCACAAATATAATACATAGCCCACAGATTTCTATCCAAAGCCTAACCCATGGAAATTGCATAAAAGCCCACGGATAGTTCTAATGAAAGCCCACGGATCGTGTTTATTATATACAAAGCCCACCGATTATATGTTCAGCCCACGGATGATTTTCAAAGACCCAAGGCCCAGAGGGGCAAAATTGTTAAATTCATAATATAATCCGTAGGCCATGAGTTAGCCCACGGAATTTTGAGGTATTTTGGATAATCTGGAGAGAGATAGGGCAATTGGATGAACACTCAGTCAACTTAGGGCAATTTAATTAATTTCCCTAAAATAAAACCCATTTTATTTTATTTTTTCTGTTTCTTTTATATTTATATTTATTTATGTCCCATTATTGGGGTGTCACAGATGCATCTTATTCACGGTGACAAGTCATCTTATAAGTAAGTAATAACACAAAGAAAGAGATAAAAAGATGAGAAGTAGGATTTTGTTAAAAGAAATCAAATACAAGTCAAAATCACGAATTGTAGCAAGAGCTGTGAAGGTTTTTTTATACGTTTGTGAGTTGATATTCCCTCATACAACACATGACTTATCATATACTGTATAGAGGGTCAAAAGCACAAAAAAAAGTCAAAAGATAAAAGAAAAAAAATGGTCTATGACTATTCCCAACAGCTATAAAACGTTAACATTTCAAAAAAATCGGATCAAGCCCACAACAGGTCTGATAACCGCTCCTGTTCACGGCCCGGCTTTGTTTCCGCCTGAATATTGTAAGTGGTCCTTAACCGGCGGTCCCAAACGGTCTCGGGTCGGGCCGGTTCGAAGACGATCCCGATCCCGATCCCGATCCCGGTCCTCCATTGGTCCTAGGTCGGGCCAGGCAGAGCACATTTGGCCATCTCTTCATGCGGGTCACTTCTGCCCCGTATCAAGACCCGATTTTTAACCTAGGTTGCTACTCGGATCGCCTTTTTTTGACCTTATTTTTATTGATTTTTATCCAATTGACACGTTTTTTAGTTGTTTTCGTATTAAGTTTTTACTACTGATTTTTTACTTGTTTAAAAAATAAGTGTTTGTTTTTCAATTCTATCTTTAATTATTAGATGAAGAAATTCATTACTCTATTTATTAAGGGTACACTCTCATTTAATTTATTAAAAAAATAGGTAACAGCACCGCGTCTTGTGCGGTGAATACAAATATTATTATAAAGATTAATATATTTTACTAAAAAAATTGATTTATAAGCAGTTGTTATCTTACTAAAAGACAAAAAAAATTAAAAAAACATAATTTATTAAAATAAGTTTTATTAGCTTACTAAAAGAAATACAAACATATCTTACTAAGAAAATAAAACAATTATCAGAGCCGAATCGGTGATTTGAAGATATAGAAGAAAGTCAATCGAAAGCAAGAAATTTTCGTATTGAATTTTCTGGAAAAACGCAGCGTGCCGTTTTGCCTATTCCCAGAGTTTGAACCGTCGGATCGTCGCGATTTTTGGACAGAAGCTTCACGACATCTTGTTCTACATTCTGAACGGTGGGATTAATCGTTTGAGCTCCAGAAGGCATCTGTTTGTTTTCGAAATAGTGCAGTAATTTTTTGGGTGAAACGATCATCAATCGGGTTTCAAAGCTTTTCGTTGATTTAATAATTCGTTTGTTAATTCTCGATTGTTTAATCGTTCTTAATCTGGTGTTTATATGCGTTTATATCGATTCTCAAAGTTATTAACTTTTCAATTTAAAAATCAATTCTTGAGTTTTTGGTGTTCTTAAATTTTTGTGGTGGTTATTGAAAAATAGGATATATTTTGCTTAGAAATCGATTTGGGTGTGTTTGTTTTTGTGTTTTGGTCAAAATCTAACCCTACAGGAGTGAAATCAAGCAACCCTATCGAATCCTGATCCGAATTTCTCAACCAGCCGCAGTGTCCAGAAGATCCTTAGTGTTTCCGGGTAACAATGTCGAGGTATTGCTTCGATCGGGATTGTAGAGAAAGTGAAAAACGATATGAAAAGAATATCAAGCAAGCAGATGAATTGATCAGCAAGTACATCAAAGAACTGAAGAAACTGAAATATCAAATCTGGAATAGTTCTGAGAAGCTGGCTAAATCTGATGAAAAGGCAACGATATTAGAAACTGAGAACACTGAGCTGAAAAGGAAGATTTCTGATTTGCCATCACAAGACGAGATAAAGGCACTTGAAGAGAAAGGTAAACTCCTGAACTGTGAAAACCTTGAGCTTAAAAATAAACTAACTACTTTTGAAAAGGAGAAAGAAAGTTTTGCAAAGGAAAGACAATTGCTTATACAAAAGCAATCTGGTTTCTCAAAGAAATCTCTTGAAGAGAAGAAGAGTCTTGAGCTTATGTGTTTAAAACTTTCAAAACAGATCTCCGACTTTGAAAAAGTTTTGATTTTAGAAAGAGAGAAGTTTGAAATTGAACGCAAATCTTTTACTAAAAAGAATGGAGAACTTTCTTTGAAAATAATTGATTTGGAGAAAGAATTAGACGTTCTAATCAAAGAGTCTGAGAAGAAGAAAGTTGAAGGTTTTAGGACAATAAGTTTGAAAGATGATTTTGCATTCGAAAGAAAGATTTTTCAGACTGAGATTTCTAAGCTTACAAAGAGATTATCTGTTTTGTCAACTGACATTATGATAGAGAAGAGGCTAAAATCTGATCTCCAAAAGAAGTTGGATCTAATGTTTGAGAAGAAAAATGTTTTGCTTAACAATGACAAGGAACTTGAAGCCAAAAACTCTGATGTTGAATCACCCAATCTTGCTAGTCGAGATACTATTAATCAGTCTCTTTACGGTGATTCAGCTAATTCAGTTTGCTTTTCTAAGAATGCTTCAAGTTCTATCCACAAAAAGGTTTCTTCAAAGACCGGCATTAGATCAAATAACTCTTCAAAAGATCGGATCCGCACCTCTAATCTGTTTCATGACGCTATTATTGACAAATCAGATAATCAATTTTTCAAGAAGTAAACATGGTTTGGAGAGTTAAACGATCCGCTCCTGCTCCAAAGTCATTCGTCTCTGTTAAGAGTGACAAGAACAACAAAGATTTCCATGCTAAACCTTTTGTGAAAACTGATCGTGCTTACTCTGTTAATAAGCTGATCAGCTTATCTACACAGAAGTTGTGTTATTCTTATTGTGGAACAAGTGAGTTTGTGAATAAAGATCGTGCTAAGTATTGGTATGGTACTTATAGTATCCCAGGTCCTCACAGGGCATCTAACCAACAAGGATCCATCAAAAGATGGATACCAAAATCCTACTAATCTGTTTTGCAGGAATGTCATGTGCATTTAAGTTAGAAGATTCTTTTCACATGACGAACATTCAAAGGTTATGCCAATTTTGAGGGGGAGTACTATCTTATAAAAGGTAAGTAAACTTTAACTGAATTCAAAGACCGTGGTAATTCATTCTGGATAACTTACTTGTGTTTGTTATTCACCAATTTTAAATTCCATGATTGCCACGTGTCAGTTCATTGACTTAGTTATTTCCATGTCTCACATATTCGTTGATTTTTCGATGGAAATACACTCGTTTGAATTCCAAGTTGTTTTCCAAGTTCGCTATTTCATATTAATGATTCAATTCTTTTCTGATATATTAATTGTGAATTGTTCTTCACAATTAAACTTTCTAATCATTGTTTCATTTTTGAACATCATATGCTTACTGAGTCATTCTGTTTTGCTCTTGATCTTGTTTCTTGAAATTCCGTTATTTCAAACAATGACTTCTGATCAACTCAGATCAGGACTCGTTCTTAAATGTTTTGACTTCAAAACACCTCAGTTTAGAACTCGTACTTCACTGTTTACTTAACTGTTCTACTCGTTGCATGAAAGGAGTGTTAGGAATTACATCGTTTCTATGGTCTATCCAGAACCGAAAGGACCTACCCAAGAAACACATCCCTTATAGACAATAGTGAGGGGTCTAGATGATAAATGAGTTTTGGAGAGAAAAGAATATGGTGAGGATGTGACATGACTTAAAAGAATTAATTGGTCCTTACCAAACCGAGTCAGTTATCCGGGTAACCACATAATCTATTCATTCTCGTTCTTTGGAGATGAATATTGAAACAGACATGGACCCAGTGTCGATAACTCGTGTCACCCCACCTAGCCACTCAAGTATCTCACAACAGATGCTTGTTTCATATATTCACGGAGAATTAGCACATAATCTATCTATTCCTCACTCGGAGGTCTTAGATATTGAAAAAGGAAGACATCAGCTCCGGTCTCCGAACTTCATATTCTAATCATTGTGTCTATTGATTTTAACATGCGTCCCAGGTTAAATCAATTTTTTAGCCTAAAGATATAACTCATTTCTTTCACACATGCACGAGTCTTTGTGATTCCAATTGAATATCTTTGTGATATTACCGGAACAGTTTGAGAAGTAATTTTTAATATCTTACTTCAGTGATAACTGGAAGTCCTATCAGAGATACCCCGATGCCATCTCTGAACATAGGCCACACAATTTTTTAAATTGTTGTGATAACAATTACTTTTGTGTTTCTTTGTTAGATTTTTACCCCATTCTGGTTGCTTAACGTTTGATCTGAATTTTTGCTACTCGACACTATTGTCTTTGAAAATACATGATGCTCCGGATGCTCCTACTCATCATGAGGGGGAGAAAGGGTACAGATTAAAAGACACCGAATATCAAGTTGAGGGGGAGTTAGCAAAAGTTGAGGGGGTGTAACCGTTATTTGGTCAGTTCCAAAATCCGAACCGAAAAGAGTTCAATGTGCATACAAGTGATCAAAGTGCTTACAAGTGATCAACTCTCCTCATCGTTTATCAAGTAGCGTTCGCTACAACTCAGTATTTCCTCCTTCAAGCATACTGATTCTACAAGTTCAACTCGAAGTTCAAAGACAGATTCATTGAAGACCAAGAGCTTTATTCAAGGGGGAGCGCTGAAAAGACATGGAGACAAGCAACACCGAAGTGTTTCAAAGATTCCAAAGGAAGAGAAGATCAAGACTTGAAGATTTCAAGACCGATTTTTCTTTATATATCTTTAGGGGGAGATTGTTAGGACCATAAATGTCCTACATATTAGAAAGATATATAAAGAATTATATAGTTTAATTATAGAGCTTAATTAGTTTATTTAATCTTTTGTAAAAGCCTTAATTGCATTATTTGGGCTTATTTGATTAATGGGCTTGGGCCTTGTTTAGCTAAGGCCTAAGTATATAAGGATTTGTGTTAACCTAGTTTTAGGTTAGAGCAATTCATTAGAGCTTATTGTTTTAGTAATCGTTCCTTTACTTTGAATTGTAATATTCTCTAAACGATACTTTGAATGAATACGAGATGGATGACAAGTTGAAATCAACGATTGTTCTTGTTATTGTTCATTGATTTTATTGTTACCTGTCAATCTGGGACTCACATAATGATTTATAATCATTGTTAGTTTACTAAAAAAACCAAAAATTAAATAAATAAAAAGTATACTTTATTAAATAAGTTTTGATTTATAAGTATTGTTAACTTATCCAAAAAAATGTAAATAAATAAAAATATACATATTAAAAAAATTGATTTATAAACAATTTTAGCTTACTAAAAGAAAAAATAAAAATAAAAATAAAAAATAAAAAATATGCTCTATTAAAATAAGTATTTGATTTATAATCATTGTTATCTATCTTAATAAAAAAAAGTTCATATAATATTTAGATCAAGTAAGTTTACGAAGGAAAAATAAATCAATAAACTCAATAATTATAATAAAATAACCATTGTTATAAAAGAATAACTATAATTTATTAGAAAATGTTTTGATTTATAAGCCGTTGTTATCTTACTAAAAATAAAAGAATATATATAAAAATAAATTTATTAAAATAAGTATTGATTTATAAATATTGTTAGTTTACTAAAATAAAGTATATAAACATTTGTATAGATCTTACTAAAAAAATAAAACAATTTGTAAATAAATAAAAACATACAACATTAAAAATATTTTTGATTTATAAGCATTGTTAGCCTACTAAAAGATAAAAAAAATATAACCTATTAAAATAAGTATTGTTAGCTTACACAAAAAATGTAAATAAGCAAAAATATATTTTTGATTTATAAGCATTGTTGGATTAATAAAAAAATAAGTATTGATTTATATTGATTGTTATCTATCTTAATAAAATAAAATCATATAATATTTCACTCATTTAACCTTACAAAGTAAAATAAATAAATAAATAAGCTCATTAATAATAATAAAATAATCATCGTTATCAAATAGTGATTATAATTTAAAAAATATGTGAACGTTAAATTTATTAAATTATGGATTGATTAAATAAATAAATACTTTAATTTAAAATCAATAATAAAATATAGAAAATGAAAAGGTGAAAACATTCAATGCTACATTTTCTATTTAAAAAAAATTCAAAAATCTCAAAAAAAAATTAAAGCCTCAATGGTGGCCTCTCTTTAACTCTCTCTCTCTCTCTCACATTCTTCTTTATATATATATATACTAGGTAACAGCACCGCGCCTTGCGCGGTGAATACAAATATTATTATAAAAGTTAATATACTTTATTAAAAAAGATTGATTTATAAGCCGTTATTATTTTACTCAAAAACAAAAAAAGAACATAATTTATTAAAATAAGTATTGTTAGCTTACTAAAAGAAAGAATACAAACATTGGTATCTTACTAAAAAAATAAAACAATTTAAAAGTTTTGATTTATAATCTTTGTTAGTTTGCTAAGAAAAACAAAAAATTAAATAAATAAAAAATATACTTTGTTAAATAAGTTTTGATTCATAAGTATTGTTAACTTGTCCAAAAAAAATGTAAATAACTAAAAATATACATATTAAAAAATTGATTTATAACATTTTTAGCTTACTAAAAGAAAAAAATAAAATAAAAAATATACTCTATTAAAATAAGTATTTGAATTATAATCGTTGTTATGTATCTTAATAAAAGAAGTTCATATAATATTTAGATAAAGTAAGCTTACGAAGGAAAAATAAATCAATAAACTCAATAATAATAAAAAAATAACGTATTAAAATAAGTATTTTTGATTTATAAGCATTTTTTTAAAGGCATTTTGCACTTCAGGGGGTGTCCTGAATAAGTCCAGACTAATCCCCCCACGACCCACGACCCGACCCAAACAACAGGCCCACGATCTGCCCCTTGATTCGGGGATACCTCCTCCGCGTGATCACCACGGGGTTCGAACCTAGGTAGTAAGGGCTTCCACCACTTACCCTCTCAGGATGTTACCGAACCACTGGGCTACAACATCTTTGGTTTTGATTTATAAGCATTGTTATCTATCTCATATAACTATAAATTAAAAAATGTAAAGTTTTGTTAGCTTATTAAAAAAATAAAACAATTTAAAAGTTTTGATTTAAAATCTTTGTTAACTTATTAAGAAAAACAAAAAATTAAATATAAATAAAAAGTATATTTTATTTTATAAGTATTGTTAGTTTATCCATAAAAAGGTTAAAAACATACAATATTAAAAATACTTTTGATTTATAAGCATTGTTAGTCTACTATAAGATAAAAAAAATATAATTGTTATCTATCTTATAAAAATATAAAATGAAAAAATGAAAAGTTTTAGTAATTAACGAGGACATTTAGTATATGACTTTTATTTAAAATAAATCAAAATTCTAGAAAATTAGATAAATGGTCATGGAGGCCTATTCTTAACCATTTCTTCTACATTCTCCTTTATATATATATATATATATATATATATATATATATATATATATATATATATATATATATATATATATATATATATATATATATATATATATATATAGGTTGGGTATCAAATACAAACCAACTAGTTTGTACAAACTCGTACAAACCATACATAGCTTCATGATTTTGTAAATTTGGCTTCATGAATGTATATATATATATTTTGGCTTCATGAATATATAATTTGGCTTCATGAATATATCATTTGGCATTTTTAACTAATTTTTTTTTACAAAAATACCCTAAAATACCCTTATTTTTGTAAAAAAATTAGTTAAAAATGCCAAATTATATATTCATGAAGCCAAATTATATATTCATGAAGCCAAAATATATATATATATACATTCATGAAGCCAAATTTACAAAATCATGAAGTTAGGTATGGTTTGTACGAGTTTGTACAAACTAGTTGGTTTGTACCCGATACCACCCATATATATATATATATATATATATATATATATATTGACTAGGTAACAGCACCGCACCTTGCGCGGTGAATACAAATATTATTATAAAGATTAATATACTTTACTAAAAATTGATTTATAAACAGTTGTTATCTTACTAAAAAACCATAATTTATTAAAATAAGTATTGTTATCTTACTAAAAGAAAGAATACAAACATTGATATAGATCTTGGTAAAAAAATAAAATAATTTAAAATTTTTGATTTATAATCATCATTAACTTATTAATAAAAACAAAAATTAAATAAATAAAAAATAAATTTTATTATATAAATTTTGATTTATTAGTATTGTTAGGTTACTCCATAAAAATGTATAAATAAAAACATATAATATTAAAAATGTTTATTTATAAACATTGTTAACCTACTAAAAGATAAATATATATATATATATATATATATATATATATATATAACCTATTAAAATAAGTATATTTGATTTATAAGCATTGTTATCTATCTTATAAAATTGGTATAGATATTACTAAAAAACTAAAATAATTTAAAAGTTTTGATTTATAATCATTGTTAACTTATTAAGAAAACAAAAAATTAAATAAATAAAGAATACATTTTATTAAATAATTTTGATTTATAAGTACTGTTAGTTTATCCTTAAAAATATAAATAAAAAAACATACAATATTAAAAATATTTTTGATTTATAAGCATTGTTAGTCTACTTAAGGATAAATAAAAATGTAAATAAAGAATACATTTTATTAAATAAGTTTTGATTTATAATTATTGTTAGCTTATCCATAAAAATATAAATAAACAAAAACATACAATATTAAAAATATTTTTGATTTATAAGCATTGTTAGTCTACTTAAGGATAAATAAATGTAGTAACCGTGTCCAAAAAGGAAGGGTTCCAAGTCTTGTGGTGGAATTTAATAAAATGGAAGTTGAGGGGTGTATTTTGTAAATATGGGTCAAGGTGTATATTGGACACAAAACCCTAGAAACATTCCATTTTTGGCTGAATCAGTGTGTGTGACGGCTGTGTTTTGGAGAAAGAGAAGGGAGAAGGGTTTTGGAGCTCTTGTGGATTTTGGAGAAGAAGGAGCTTGGTGCTTGGAAATCTAAAGCCAGGGTGTGTTTGGGATTCGAATTCGCAGCAAGAAATCACCAGGTAAACTCTCATTTAATCCCGAATCTGTGGTTTGATTATCAGAATGGTTATTTTGGGGTTTTGGGGTTGAAAGTGGGTTATGAGACTAATTGGGAGAGTTTGGGCCCTGTAGTGTGTTTGAGTTGCTAGGATTCCAGGAATTTTTGAGGTTAATGACCTTGGTATTACTGCTAATCTTCGTTCCGAGAGATTCGAACTATTTAGTTAATTTCAGCTCCAAAAAGGGAGCAGGCCGACGTCTGGAAAACTCCCTGACGTCCGGACACGTTGTTCATATGAATATTTCCGGGTAAGTGTCCGATAATCGGATGTGTGTGTCCGGACAGGAGTTGTCCGGATAGGAGTTGATCAGATAGGAGTTGTCCGGATAGGAGACGTCCGGATAGGATGTGTCGTCCGGAGAGCGTGTTGTCCGGAAAAGGGTGTTGTCTGGAGAGTGTGTTGTCCGGAAAAGGGTGTTGTCCGAAGAGTGTATATGTCTGGATAAGTGATGCAGCCAGCTTATGCGTTTTCATCCTTTCGCTCAGGTAGGTCGTTTGGAAGTGCAGGTCAGAGTAGGAAAGGGACGTAAGCATATCAAGTGAGTTTTTCTAACTAAAGCTTGATGGTACTTGTTCATTTACTTGTACTTGTGTGTTCGTTTAATGAATGTCGCATATAAATTACTCATGCATGGTGTGCTGTATATGGGGGGGGGGGGGGGGTGTCCCATACGTTATGGTGTGATGCCTATGGGGGGTGTGTCCCATATGTTATGGCATGAGGCTTATGGGGGGTGTGGCCCATATGTTATAGTGTGATTCTTATGGGGGGTGTGTCCCATATGTTGTTTGCCAAACTTTACATTGATTTATGTTTCGCAAAGTCTTAAATGATAAATGTGGTGTGATTGTAACTGAGGGACCTCACTAGACCTTGTGGTCTAACCCTCGCATTTTCAAAACTGAACCCTTTTCTGGTAAGCAGGTTAAGGGCAGTTCCTCTAGTGGTAAAGAGAAGGCGTGAGAGCAGGCATGGCTTGGCATTAGTGGACTTCCTTTACATTTTTTGTTATTAGAAACTCTCAGTTGTAATTAGGGTTGTTCCGTAAACCCAAAGTTTTGAATTTTGATGGTGTGAACCTTGGGCCAAGTTTTGGCGATTTAATATTATATGTCTTGTTTTGGCATGTTAAGAAAGTGGGTTGTTACAGTTGGTATCAGAGCCGTAGTTTAAGGGATTTAGGTGACCGGATGAGCCTAAACTTAAACTGTAGAGTACAACTGAGAATAGGAAGGCCTAGGGAGACCTCACTGGGATGCGTACATATTAGGGTGGTGAAAACAATCATGTAAGGTAAGTTCGGGATTACACCTGGCCAGTGTAATTGTGAATTTACAGGTACATGACGGGGATCACCCTTGCCTTGTTGTTTTGGGGCGGTTGTTAATCTATATTTTTGTGTAATGTTTCAGTAGTTGAAAATGTCAGAACGAAGTTTGAGGAGTAAGTCTGTGCCGTTTGTGGAAACTGTGCCTTCAGCGAGGGAAATCCGCGTGGAGGAGATTTTGGAGGGTGGATCGGTGGATTCTCCGAGACAACCGGCTACCCGCGGGAGAGGCGGAGGCCGTGGAAGGGGTCGGGGAAGAGCACCCCGACGAGCTGCCACCCAGACTGGAGGAACCGGGATGGTGACCAGAGGTAAGAAAAAGGCGCCGACCGTCCGTCGGGCTAAGAGTGCGGGAGCGCCGAAAGTATACAAGCCGACCCAATCTGAGAGTACCGCTTCAGAGAGAGGGAGTCCGAGTCCGGACCGCAATCAGGCTTTTGTGACGGAAGAAGAGTTTACTGCTGAAATGAGTAAACTGCAAGAAACTTTGCAGGCTTTGCTGAAGCATCGTACTGGGTCGACATCGGAAAGGCGGACTGATAGTGTGAAAGAATCTGAGACGGAGGCATCCAAGTCACCTATAGCTGAGATGGGAAGTCACTCTCACGTGACCCCTTTTGTGGCGGGAGAGTCAAAGTCGGTAAAGGGTTGTACCTTCAAAACCTTTGTGTCTTGCAAGCCTCCATCTTTTAGTGGGGAACGTGACCCAGTTTTGGCTATGAGGTGGGTTCGGGAGATGGAGCTGGCGTTTGATACAAGTGTGATGAAGGAGATAAGGTGCTGTTTGCCATGTCAATGCTGAAGGCAAATGCTATCTTTTGGTGGGATGTGGAAACAGGAGGTAAAGGCTCGGAAGTGGCAAAGACGACATCGTGGGAAACTTTCACTAGAAGGTTCCAAGCCCAGTTTTGCCCGTTGGCGGCAAGAAAGAGATTGGAATGGGACTTGAACAGGGGTCGATGTCTGTGCAAGAATACACTTCTAAGTTCATTGAAAAGGCACGTTTCGCTGAAGTATATGTACCTACTGAGGAAAGACGAGTTGAAAGGTATGTGTGGGGTCTGAAGAGCAGTATAAGGGAGCTAGTGCAGAACCGTGGCCCCGCGACGTTTCAAGCGGCGGTCGATGTGGCAGAGTTAACTGAGAAGGAAAAGAACCGACAGTTGTCAGAAAGGAGTGTGGATAAGAGGAGGTGGGATGGACCCGTTCGGGATGTGAACAGATCCAAGACCTCTAGACCCGAGTTGCGGAGGGGACCGAGGTTCAGCGACAAACCGTGTGGGAAGTGTAACAAAGTGCACCGTGGAGATTGCTTTGAACCTGATGGTTGTTATAAGTGTGGAAAACTCGGGCACATAGCGCGGGAATGTTCTAGCCCGAGAACGTGTTATCAGTGTGGCTCTCCAGACCATATCAAACCTGATTGCCCGCAGTTGAGGAAGGGATCTTCTGGTGGTTCTGGAGGGGGTCAAGGAGGAAGAGATGGAGAAAAGAAAGTGGAACCAGGCCGAGTGAGGGCTAGAGCTTTTCACATGTCAGCGGAAGAGGCGGTTGATGAGCCCGACGTGGTATCAGGTACTTTTCTGGTTAATTCGAAGCTTGCTAAAGTGTTGTTTGATTCGGGTGCAAACCGTTCGTTTGTATCGCCAATCTTTGCTCGGTGTCTGTCTGTGACGCCTAAGCAGTTAGAGTGTGGTATTGAGGTTGAGATTGCAGATGACATATGTGTCATGGTGCGGGAGGTGTTCGAGGGGTGTAGTATAGAAGTAGAGGGTCATACTTTTCCCTTGCGTTTATACCCAATGGGTATGGGAGAATTTGATGTCGTGGTGGGGATGGATTGGTTGGCTAGTAATGATGCTAACATCGTGTGAAATAAGAAGATGATTCGTATCGCCTTGCCGGATAAGTCCGAAGTAGTGATCTACGGGGATAGGCGGGAACGTAAGTCCTGCCTTATCACGGTAATGAAGGCGAGGCATTGTTTAGAAAAGAGGTGTCAGGGTTTTCTAGCGTATGTATTAGACGCCAAGAAGGAGAAGAAGGGATTGGAGGACGTCCTTGTGGTGAGTGAGTTTCCGGAGGTATTTCCGGATGACCTGAAGGGTTTACCCCCGGATCGCCAGGTCGAGTTTAGAATTGATTTGATGCCCGACGCGACACCGATAGCGTGTGCGCCGTATCGGTTGGCGCCGACAGAGATGAAGGAAATGATGACGCATTTGCAGGAGTTGTTGGATAAGGAGTTCATACGCCCTAGTTCATCACCTTGGGGAGCGCCGGTGCTGTTCGTCAAGAAGAAAGATGGATCCATGCGAATGTGCATTGATTATCGTGAGCTCAACAAGGTGACGATCAAGAATAAGTATCCGCTTCCGAGGATCGATGATTTGTTTGATCAGTTGCAAGGGGCGAAATTCTTCTCGAAGATAGACTTGAGGTCTGGCTATCATCAGTTGAAAGTAAGGGATGAGGATGTGCCGAAGACGGCTTTTCGCACAAGGTACGGACACTATGAATTCCTGGTCATGCCCTTTGGGTTGACTAATGCTCCGGCGGTATTCATGGATCTGATGAATCGGGTGTGCAGTGCGCTGTTAGACAAATGTGTAATTGTGTTCATCGACGACATCCTCATTTATTCCAAATCTCGGAGTGAGCACAAGGAACATCTCCGCTTGGTGCTGGATCTGTTGCGGCGAGAGAAGTTGTTTGCAAAATTCTCTAAGTGTGAGTTTTGGCTCAAAGAAGTTCAATTCTTAGGACACGTGGTGTCGGAAGATGGTGTCAAGGTAGACCCGGCCAAGGTGGAGGCCATTAGAGGGCGGAAAACCCCGAGATCGCCATCCGAGGTGAGGAGTTTTCTTGGGTTAGCAGGCTACTACCGGAAGTTCATTCAGGACTTTTCTCGGATAGCTACGCCGTTGACTGCTTTAACCAAGAAGAATTCTAAGTTTGAATGGACAAAGGCCCAAGAGGAAGCATTCAGCAAATTGAAAGACAAGTTGAGTAGTGCTCCGGTTCTATCCTTGCCTAATGGAACCGAAGGATTTGTAATCTACAGTGATGCGTCCAGGTTGGGGCTAGGGTGCGTTCTGATGCAAGACGGAAAGGTGATTGCCTATGCGTCCCGTCAGTTGAAAGAGCACGAGAAGAGTTATCCTACGCATGATATGGAGTTAGCGGCGGTGATTTTTGCGCTAAAGATTTGGAGACACTACTTGTACGGGGTCAAGTATCATATTTACTTTGATCATAAGAGTCTCCAGCATTTATTTGATCAAAAGGAGCTGGATATGAGACAGCGTCGTTGGGTGGAGCTGTTGAGTGATTATGATTGCGAGATCCTTTACCATCCAGGTAAAGCGAATGTCGTGGCCGACGCCTTGAGTCGGAAAGAAAGGAGAGAAACGACGAAAGTAGTGGCCTTTCGAGTAGATGTGGTTCCTAACCTGCTGGACGAGATCAAGAAGTTTCAAGAGGAAGCTCTAGTGGAAGGAAAGTGGAAAGGTGAGAGGATCGTCGGCTATGTGACATCCTTAAAGTGTAGCAAGAGTGGGGTGAAGTGTTTTGAGGACCGGGTGTGGGTTCCTAAGTTGGGAGGTTTGTGTGATCGAATATTATTAGAAGCGCATAAGTCGCGATATTCGGTCCATCCGGGGACGAATAAGATGTACCGAGACCTGAGGCAACTTTATTGGTGGCCGGGGTTGAAGAGAGATGTCGCGTACTTTGTGGAGCGTTGTGTAACCTGTTTGAAGGTCAAGGCAGAGCACCAAAGGCCGTATGGAGAAATGCAGCCTTTAGAGATACCGGTGTGGAAGTGGGACTGTATTACCATGGACTTTGTAACAAAGTTACCAAGGACCCCGAAGGGGCATGATGCCATATGGGTGATAGTTGACCGTCTCACCAAGTCGGCTCACTTTCTACCTATTCGGGAGAGCGACTCGTTGGAGAGGTTGGACAGATTGTACGTCAATGAGATAGTGACGAGGCATGGAGTGCCGTCGTCCATTGTCTCCGATCGTGATAGTCGCTTCACGTCGTCATTTTGGAAGAGTCTACAAAGGGAGTTAGGCACGCGGCTTTGTTTGAGCACCGCCTATCACCCTCAGACGGATGGACAAAGCGAGAGGACTATCCAGACCTTGGAGGACATGTTGCGTGCATGTGTGATGGATTACAAGGGTTCGTGGGAATCCCACCTACCGTTGATCGAGTTCTCGTATAACAACAACTATCACGCCAGTCTTCAAGCGGCTCCGTTTGAAGCGTTGTATGGGCGTAAATGTAGGACGCCGTTGTGTTGGAATGAAGTGGGAGAAAAGCAGTTGGCAGGACCGGAAATCGTGCAACTAACTGCCGATAAGATCAGTGTGATCAGGGAAAGATTGAAGGTGGCTCAGGATCGTCAAAGAGCGTACGCGAATAAAAGAAGAAAACCAATTGAGTTTAGGGAAGGGGATAAAGTGATGCTCAAGGTATCTCCGTGGAAGGGAGTTGTCCGATTTGGAAAAAGGGGGAAGCTAAAGCCGAGGTATGTGGGACCTTTCGCCATCACCAAACGTGTGGGAGAGGTGGCGTACATATTGGAATTGCCGGAAGCGCAGAATTCACTCGACGTTTCATGTGTCAAACCTGAAGAAATGTTTGGCCGAGGCTGATGTGGCTATCCCGTTGGAAGATGTCCGTATAGACGAGAAATTGAGGTACGAAGAAGAACCAATAGAGATTGTGGACAGTAAGATTCGGAAAACAAGGAATAAGGAGGTTCGTCTGGTTAAAGTCCAGTGGAAATATCATAAAGTGTAAAGCCCGTATCCCGGTATGTAATTTCTTTTATTAATTCTTTCCTTTTAAGTTTGAATTATTGTGGTTTCCGTTATCGGGGTTAGTCGAGTTGGGTCAAATCGTTAAATTGTCGAATTTTTGGTTAGTGGTGAGAGAGTTGTAAGTGGAGGGGCTAATTGTGCCAAAGGCCCAAAGATACCACATGGGTTTCGGCCCATGCTGATTTGTAGAAATCCATATTTTTTTTTGTGAAGGTTGTTGGTGCCGTGAGGTAGAAAGAAAGGTTTAGCAACCAAGAAAAAAAAAACCCTACTTGTATTCTTTTTTTTTCTTTCTCTTCATTCCTTGCGCCGTGAACCACCAAGCACCATCTTCTCCTTCTTTCCTAGTTGCTGCCGTGAACCACCAAGACCACCGCCGTTTGCCGCCCTAAACCACCAGCACCGCCGCTGGTCTCGCCGGCGAAGAGAGAGAGAGGAGCAGCGAGGAGCGAGAGAGAGGACGCGAGTGATCGTTTCTTCGTCGTAGGTAAGTGTTTTCCCCCTTGATTGTTTCTTTCGTGTCGCCGTGAAACCACCACCGGCGGTGGCTGCCGCCGCCGCCGACCACCACTGCCGGAGGTGGCAGTGGGTGGTGTGTGGGAGGTCCATCCCTAGTTGCAACCCGAATCGTTAAACCTCAAACCGTTTTTATAATCGTCATTTTTGTGGAATAATCGTTTCGGCCACTGTTTTGCGTCGGCCATAACTTTTCCGTCGTAACTCCGTTTGAGCCGAAACTGGCGCCCACGGTTCAAGTTCAGGGTCGGGCACGTTTTCCGTGTTTTAGCGGAAAACTGGTTTGGTCTCTAGCTGGGCGAAAAAGTGGTCGCAAGTTCGGTGATTCGTCATTTTATGTGTAAAATTCTGGAATCTGCCACTGTTTTGTGTAGACCATAACTTTCTGCTCGTAACTCGTTTTGAGGTGAAATTGGTGCCCAAAGTTCCCAAATCGAATTGGGAAGGTTTTTCGTGTTTTGCCGAAAGTCTGATTAAGCCCGTAGCTAGGCTGTATTGGGCTGTTTGTGCAGGCTGAACCGAAAACTGGCAGTTTTGGTAGTCGTTCGTATTTAATTCATATTTAATTGTAGAAAAATCGTTAGGAGGCGTATAATATGTCCTTGGAACCCTAACCCAGAGGACTTTCTGGTCATGAATTAATATTGGGATTTTTCAGGGTTTAAAGGGGTCGAAACAGGTCCCGAACAGACCTGTTTTGTGAGAACGGAAATTAGTTTTAGTGACGGCTTAAGCGTGTGTCGTGTCATAGGGTCCGAGTCTCGTATTGACACGTTTTAACATGCGTTTAGGTGCTGGGAAGTGACCGTAATTGTGAAGCTTGAATTGTGTTGTTAAGCTAGGCGCGCATTCGAGGTGAGTTCTCTCACTATATCTAATAATGGTTGTTTTATCATTGCTGTAGTACGTGTGTGATAGCTTTATGTGATTGTGTTGTGGAACTAGATAGTGGGGTGTCTAGTTGATACTATGTTGTCATGTTAACTCGGTGGGACCGAGGATCCGGCGGGGCCGGAGGTTTTATACGCGGGTGGCGTAGAGACTCGGTGGGACCGAGGATCCGGCGGGGCCGGAGGTTTTATACGCGGGTGGCGTAGAGACTCGGTGGGACCGGGGATTCGGCGGGGCCGGAGATGTTATCATGTGGTCGGTGGGACCGACTTGTGCCTTTTAGGTGGGTGGTTGTGGATATACATGTTTATGATTTGTTTGTAGACCTGTATGATCGTTTATGTGTCACTATCTGTTTTAGGGGTAGTGTGAAATAACTGTATTATTTATGGTGTTTGAATTCACTAAGCTTAGTGCTTACCCTTTCCCAATAGATTGTGGTTTCAGGTACGGGCGGCTCCAAGGCGTGACGAGTACACACTGGCGCGCGAGAAGAGCTGGTTGTTTTTATGGTTTTAATAATTAAACGTTTATTCCGCTGGTTTTATTTTATAAAGATATTAATTATGTGTTTGCAAACGAAATGTTGGGATCAATTAATGAGTTGTTATAAATGAATTGTTTATTTAAAAATTTAAATTTGCTTGTAATTTTTGGGACGTTACAACTTGGTATCAGAGCATGGCTTGAGTGAATCAAACGCATTTCGGTGTGTTTGATCTCAAGTTTGCGGCTATAAAATTTTCTTTAAAATTTTTGGAAAATAAAAGAAAGGAAAACCCGTTTGAGAAACGGTGATCGATGGCGCAGTGTGTACAGTCAGCCGGAGCCAGGGGAAAAGGTACAGTACTTAGTGTTTTATTGCTTTCTAGATCATAGAGTATGCATGCTAGATTGCCTGTTGTGGACACTATGCTGTATGTTGAACTACTTGCTATTAGGAATTTATGCTAATTATGATAGGTTACTAAGTGGATGCCCTCTAGGTTGTATGCAGTAAGAGATTTATAGTCTTAGAATATTCGATTTAGTTCTATTGCGCAGCTCTTGTTTGAGTCCAACCGTTCTAGGATAGAGTCTTGTATTCGACTGTCTATTTGTTTCGCACTGCATATAATCGGGTATTCGCGAGGTCACCCGTTATAATTAGTAGGGATTCGGTAGTAGCAAGGGTAGTGGGATAAGAGGAAGTTCCTAGAGAGCTGGGAAGGGTGTTTATGTATGAATACGTGCTAGATTGCTTTCTAGAACATAGGAGTATGTATGCTAAATTGCTTGGTGCTTATTACACTGTATTGCATGTCTGCTGCTTGCTATTAGGGATTTGGCAGTAGCAAGGGTAGTGGTTTGGATGGAATTCCTAGGGAGCTAGGAAGAGTGTGTACATATACCGGTGCGGGCATATGTGTATAGTTTCGGCGAGAAACTACTTGGACCCCTTGGGATGGAACTCGGAACGGGCGATGATAGGTGTGGATGGTAGTAGTAGAGCTCCTACTACCGGAAGCACAGGATCAATGCTCGAGTCGGGGAAGTCACGAGGAATCCAAGGAGTTGAGCGTGAGTGTTGTTAGTATGAGTTATTATGTGCTAATAACGCGTTGTAATATCTACCCAGAATAGCCATCACAAGGAAGAACAACTATAGTAAACCTGCTAGTACAAGTGTGTACTTGATTTGCTTGAGGTGATGATCGTTGGGGTAGTGATGAAGGTTCTAAACTAGTAGTCGTTGGGATAGAAGGACGTGTCTAGTATCAATCACTTGGGGTGACGATAAGGAGGTGGTTTGTTTTAAGTAGACCATTTCGGGTCAAAAATTGGCAATTGTGCTAGAACCATAGGCTTTTGAGCCGACTTTGATTTGAGGAAAACCCGTAAGATGATTTGATGTGATTTTCCCAACTTGCCTTAAGAGATTTAAATGTCCGGATGACGATTGTGGATCGGGGAGTTTTGGAGGGATATGAGTCGAGACATCGAATGCCGGCTGAGTCATGCACAAAGTCTATTTTGAAAATAGGATTGCATTAACTAATTTTTGTGTCTCCAATCCTTATATGGATTGTGCTTTGGAATTTTGGGAAATGTTTAGCACACACACAAGATGTCGAATTATGGTTTTGAAAGTGCATGAAACCTTTTTATAACGAGAGTTACAAATTTTGTTGGTGATTTGTTTAAAATGAGTTTGGAATTCTTGTGTCGCTTAACTTTTCTTTCGAGAGTTTGTGTTACTAAGTATTTTATTGCAAATAGTTCAGTGTGTGGATTGATTCATGCGTGACATAAGTGGTGCATGGAGGAATTTTGGTAACATTTCATAAGGAGTTGTTTAGTGCGCTTTTCAGTCAGCTAAAGGTTTTATTGACATTTAGATGAAAATGCGATTTATCGACTTAGGGGTATGCATACTGGGGTAACCTTTGTTCTCGACATTTTGACGAACGAGTCGTGCATGAAAATGTTTTAGTTCCTTTTTGTCGAAATGAAAGACCAATTGATCCAAGGAGTGTTTTAATGTTGTGAACATCATGCATACGATTACAATGTGTTATATTTTGGAAATATAAATGCGTAGATTTTTGGCATTCGGTTAATTTAGACTTACCGATCATTTTTTTTGGGAAATTAAAAAAACTTTTGCTTTGGAGGAAACGAGTATTTTGAGCATTTTCGATAAATACATTTTTAAACTATAATGTTTTGACGTTATATGTCCCAAGTACGAAACTTGAGGAAGTGTTACAAGCTTGCATGCCTGCCCCCAGTTTGAGATTTTATGAGGTTTTAGTCGATATTTCCAATTAATAGAAGCGGACTGGTTTCTGTCTTCAAGATTGAAACTTACACGAGACAGTTGTGTTTTAACAAAAATATATTTGTAAACCGTGTCATCGTTTTGTGTGATTAGCTGACGCGCGAAAAATTTGTGGCGAACCCTGTGCCACGTCATTTTTATGATTAAAAAGAAGAATTTTTGAATCAAATGTCGTGAAACTTATTTTGAATTATGTGCACACCTTTGCCGCACCCTGTTTAAGGTCAAGCGGTTACTTTAAGTGCACGTCATGAGTCAATCCATACTGGAATCGAGGCGGTTCATTTTAAAGAAATTATTTATTACGCTTTGCTTTTGTGTGAGTAAACTGAACTGCAATGGAACAATTTTCAACATGATTTTCCTATGTGGGACGAGCGTGTCCAGTTTTGCGTAACTATCGATCAGGTAATAGTAGTTTTATTACATACGATCTTTTTGAGATGAAAATCCTGATGTTGAAAATATTTTGTAAATGATTTTGTAAACCATTTGGGGAAATGTGCTTTTAAGTGTCATGTGTCATTTCGAGAATTTTTAGGGTGTGAGTCCTTTTGGAAAACTCTTTTGTTTAACCCGTGTTGAGTCTGGGACTAAGGTTGATTTCAGAGTATTGCTTGCTTAAACTTTGTTCAAACGCATTTTCCGACCTACGGGTCTAGCAAGCGTGGAGCATTTTGCTCGGTTTTGACTTGGAGTTAGTCATGGGCCAATTGCCCGGTTTTAATGGCTCGATGTGGAGTCTAGTTGATGAGTTGTTTTGTCGCACCGTTTGGCATTCTTTGCACGTTGAGTGTTTACATGTTTGGGTGAGTGAGTCAATCTGGAATAGGCATGTTGTTGGTAGGCTGTTTGCTTTGGATCCTTAGACACGTTAGTCAGTCGTTGGTAATGGTCGGTTGGGTATCTCGGGGTGGGACCCCGGTATTCATGTGTTTTAACCTAGACTTTCCAGTAGGTACTAGGAGGATATAGTTGTGGGCACTTACCTGGGAGGTAGACGTCAAGGTGTATCCTCGATACGGTGTGACTTGGCTTCGTAGAGCAAGTGGGGATGATACGTCGACGGTGGAAGGTAGGTATTCCACGCGCGTTAGTACTGTAGGCCAAATAGTATCGGTTAAGGGATTGATGCCCTTTGTTATTAAGAGAATAAATGCGCATCAACCATTTTGAGGTAGGTGATATATTTAGGTGCCGACTTTTGGGCTTGAGGCCAAACACCTTTAGTATAATCGGAGAGTTGTAGCCGATTTTAAGATAATCATGGTGATGGTAGTAGTAACCCTGAAATGATCACTTGTGATGAATGGTTATGGTAGAATGACCTACGTGTGTTAGTTGATTCGGTTGTGGGGGATATCTATTTGTGTTAGTGTCTAGGATAATACCACGCTTATGTGAGTTATTGTAATCGGTTGGACCGATGTTCGGCGGGTGGCCGATGTGAGTTATTGTAATCGGTTGGACCGATGTTCGGCGGGTGGCCGATGTGAGTTATTGTAATCGGTTAGACCGATGTTCGGCGGGTGGCCGATGTTTGTTATTGTAATCGGTTGGACCGATGTTCGGCGGGTGGCCGATGTTTGTTATTGTAATCGGTTGGACCGATGTTCGGCGGGTGGCCGATGTTTGTTATTGTAATCGGTTGGACCGATGTTCGACGGGTGGCCGATGTTTGTTATTGTAATCGGTTGGACCGATGTTCGGCAGGGGGTCGATGTTTGGTTAATATAAGATATTGAAAATCGTTGGAGTCTATTAGAATTCGTAGAAGTTAATCGTCAATTAATGATAGGAGGGATCGTAATCGAGTATCCTGTGGAGTATACTGGTGAGCAGCTTTGGAGTGGTTAAAGCTTGAAAGTGGAGTGAGTTTGGGATATCATCAAATGCGAGAGAATTATTAAGAGCTGTTTGTGGACGTAGACTTCGGGGACGAAGTCTAATCCAAGTGGGGGAGAGTTGTAAAGCCCGTATCCTGGTATGTAATTTCTTTTATTAATTCTTTCCTTTTAAGTTTGAATTATTGTGGTTTCCGTTATCGGGGTTAGTCGAGTTGGGTCAAATCGTTAAATTGTCGAATTTTTGGTTAGTGGTGAGAGAGTTGTAAGTGGAGGGGCTAATTGTGCCTCAGGATTGTCAAAGAGCGTACGCGAATAAAAGAAGAAAACCAATTGAGTTTAGGGAAGGGGATAAAGTGATGCTCAAGGTATCTCCGTGGAAGGGAGTTGTCCGATTTGGAAAAAGGGGGAAGCTAAAGCCGAGGTATGTGGGACCTTTCGCCATCACCAAACGTGTGGGAGAGGTGGCGTACATATTGGAATTGCCGAAAGCGCAGAATTCACTCGACGTTTCATGTGTCAAACCTGAAGAAATGTTTGGCCGAGGCTGATGTGGCTATCCCGTTGGAAGATGTCCGTATAGACGAGAAATTGAGGTACGAAGAAGAACCAATAGAGATTGTGGACAGTAAGATTCGGAAAACAAGGAATAAGGAGGTTCGTCTGGTTAAAGTCCAGTGGAAATATCATAAAGTGTAAAGCCCGTATCCCGGTATGTAATTTCTTTTATTAATTCTTTCCTTTTAAGTTTGAATTATTGTGGTTTCCGTTATCGGGGTTAGTCGAGTTGGGTCAAATCGTTAAATTGTCGAATTTTTGGTTAGTGGTGAGAGAGTTGTAAGTGGAGGGGCTAATTGTGCCAAAGGCCCAAAGATACCACATGGGTTTCGGCCCATGCTGATTTGTAGAAATCCATATTTTTTTTTGTGAAGGTTGTTGGTGCCGTGAGGTAGAAAGAAAGGTTTAGCAACCAAGAAAAAAAAACCCTACTTGTATTCTTTTTTTTTCTTTCTCTTCATTCCTTGCGCCGTGAACCACCAAGCACCATCTTCTCCTTCTTTCCTAGTTGCTGCCGTGAACCACCAAGACCACCGCCGTTTGCCGCCCTAAACCACCAGCACCGCCGCTGGTCTCGCCGGCGAAGAGAGAGAGAGGAGCAGCGAAGAGAGAGAGAGAGGACGCGAGTGATCGTTTCTTCGTCGTAGGTAAGTGTTTTCCCCCTTGATTGTTTCTTTCGTGTCGCCGTGAAACCACCACCGGCGGTGGCTGCCGCCGCCGCCGACCACCACTGCCGGAGGTGGCAGTGGGTGGTGCGTGGGAGGTCCAGCCCTAGTTGCAACCCGAATCGTTAAACCTCAAACCGTTTTTATAATCGTCATTTTTGTGGAATAATCGTTTCGGCCACTGATTTGCGTCGGCCATAACTTTTCCGTCGTAACTCCGTTTGAGCCGAAACTGGCGCCCACGGTTCAAGTTCAGGGTCGGGCACGTTTTCCGTGTTTTAGCGGAAAACTGGTTCGGTCTCTAGCTGGGCGAAAAAGTGGTCGCAAGTTCGGTGATTCGTCATTTTATGTGTAAAATTCTGGAATCTGCCACTGTTTTGTGTAGACCATAACTTTCTGCTCGTAACTCGTTTTGAGGTGAAATTGGTGCCCAAAGTTCCCAAATAGAATTGGGAAGGTTTTTCGTGTTTTGCCGAAAGTCTGATTAAGCCCGTAGCTAGGCTGTATTGGGCTGTTTGTGCAGGCTGGACCGAAAACTGGCAGTTTTGGTAGTCGTTCGTATTTAATTCATATTTAATTGTAGAAAAATCGTTAGGAGGCGTATAATATGTCCTTGGAACCCTAACCCAGAGGACTTTCTGGTAATGAATTAATATTGGGATTTTTCTGGGTTTAAAGGGCTCGAAACAGGTCCCGAACAGACCTGTTTTGTGAGAACGGAAATTAGTTTTAGTGACGGCTTAAGCGTGTGTCGTGTCATAGGGTCCGAGTCTCGTATTGACACGTTATAACATGCGTTTAGGTGCTGGGAAGTGACCGTAATTGTGAAGCTTGAATTGTGTTGTTAAGCTAGGCGCGCATTCGAGGTGAGTTCTCTCACTATATCTAATAACGGTTGTTTTATCATTGCTGTAGTACGTGTGTGGTAGCTTTATGTGATTGTGTTGTGGAACTAGATAGTGGGGTGTCTAGTTGATACTATGTTGTCATGTTAACTCGGTGGGACCGAGGATCCGACGGGGCCGGAGGTTTTATACGCGGGTGGCGTAGAGACTCGGTGGGACCGAGGATCCGGCGGGGCCGGAGGTTTTATACGCGGGTGGCGTAGAGACTCGGTGGGACCGGGGATTCGGCGGGGCCGGAGATGTTATCATGTGGTCGGTGGGACCGACTTGTGCCTTTTAGGTGGGTGGTTGTGGATATACATGTTTATGATTTGTTCGTAGACCTGTATGATCGTTTATGTGTCACTATCTGTTTTAGGGGTAGTGTGAAATAATTGTATTATTTATGGTGTTTGAATTCACTAAGCTTCGTGCTTACCCTTTCCCAATAGATTGTGGTTTCAGGTACGGGCGGCTCCAAGGCGTGACGAGTACACACTGGCGCGCGAGAAGAGCTGGTTGTTTTTATGGTTTTAATAATTAAACGTTTATTCCGCTGGTTTTATTTTATAAAGATATTAATTATGTGTTTGCAAACGAAATGTTGGGATCAATTAATGAGTTGTTATAAATGAATTGTTTATTTAAAAATTTAAATTTGCTTGTAATTTTTGGGACGTTACATAAAGGAAGAGAGGCTACGTGGGAACTGGAATCGGACATGATGTCCAGGTACCCCCACCTTTTTGAGAATGGAATTCCGGGGACGGAATTCTTTTGAGGAGGGAGTGTTGTAGTAACCTTGTCCAAAAAGGAAGGGTTCCAAGTCTTGTGGTGGAATTTAATAAAATGGAAGTTGAGGGGTGTATTTTGTAAATATGGGTCAAGGTGTATATTGGACACAAAACCCTAGAAACATTCCATATTTGGCTGAATCAGTGTGTGTGACGGCTATGTTTTGGAGAAAGAGAAGGGAGAAGGGTTTTGGAGCTCTTGTGGATTTTGGAGAAGAAGGAGCTTGGTGCTTGGAAATCTAAATCCAGGGTGTGTTTGGGGTTCGAATTCGCAGCAAGAAATCACCAGGTAAACTCTCGTTTAATCTCGAATCTGTGGTTTGATTATCAGAATGGTTATTTTGGGGTTTTGGGGTTGAAAGTGGGTTATGAGACTAATTGGGAGAGTTTGGGCCCTGTAGTGTGTTTGAGTTGCTAGGATTCCAGGAATTTTTGAGGTTAATGACCTTGGTATTGCTGCTAATCTTCGTTCCGAGAGATTCGAACTATTTAGTTAATTTCAGCTCCAAAAAGGGAGCAGGCCGACGTCCGGAAAACTCCCTGACGTCCGGACACGTTGTTCATATGAATATTTCTGGGTAAGTGTCCGATAATCGGATGTGTGTGTCCGGACAGGAGTTGTCCGGATAGGAGTTGTCCGGATAGGAGTTGATCGGATAGGAGTTGTCCGGATAGGAGACGTCCTGATAGGATGTGTCGTCCGGAGAGCGTGTTGTCCGGAAAAGGGTGTTGTCCGGAGAGTGTGTTGTCCGGAAAAGGGTGTTGTCCGGAGAGTGTATATGTCCGGATAAGTGATGCAGCCAGCTTATGCGTTTTCATCCTTTCGCTCAGGTAGGTCGTTTGGAAGTGCAGGTCAGAGTAGGAAAGGGACGTAAGCATATCAAGTGAGTTTTTCTAACTAAAGCTTGATGATACTTGTTCATTTACTTGTCCTTGTGTGTTCGTTTAATGAATGTCGCATATAAATTACTCATGCATGGTGTGCTGTATATGGGGGGGGGTGTCCCATACGTTATGGTGTCATGCCTATGGGGGGGGGGGTGTCCCATATGTTATGGCATGAGGCTTATGGGGGTGTGGCCCATATGTTATAGTGTGATGCTTATGGGGGGTGTGTCCCATATGTTGTTTGCCAAACTTTACATTGATTTATGTTTCGCAAAGTCTTAAATGATAAATGTGGTGTGATTGTAACTGAGGGACCTCACTAGACCTTGTGGTCTAACCCTCGCATTTTCAAAACTGAACCCTTTTCAGGTAAACAGGTTAAGGGCAGTTCCTCTAGTGGTAAAGAGAAGGCGTGAGAGCAGGCATGGCTTGGCATTAGTGGACTTCCTTTACATTTTTTGTTATTAGAAACTCTCAGTTGTAATTAGGGTTGTTCCGCAAACCCAAAGTTTTGAATTTTGATGGTGTGAACCTTGGGCCAAGTTTTGGCGATTTAATATTATATGTCTTGTTTTGGCATGTTAAGAAAGTGGGTTGTTACAATAAAAATGTAACATATTAAAATAAGTATTTGATTTATATTGATTGGTATCCATCTTATATAATTATAAAATAAAAAATGAAAAGTTTTTCTAATTAATTACAACATTTAATGTATGGTTTGTATTTAAAATAAATCAAAATTGTATAAAAATAGATAAATGGACATGGATGCCTCTCCTTTAACCCTTCCCCCTACATTTTGCTTTATATATATATATATATATATATATATATATATATATATATATATATTGATGTTAGTCTACTTAAGGATAAATAAAAATGTAAATAAAGAATACATTTTATTAAATAAGTTTTGATTTATAAGTATTGTTAACTTATCCATAAAAATATAAATAAACAAAAACATACAATAATAAAAATATTTTTGATTTATAAGCATTGTTAGTCTACTTAAGGATAAATAAAAATGTAACATATTAAAATAAGTATTTGATTTATATTGATTGGTATCCATCTTATATAATTATAAAATAAAAAATGAAAAGTTTTTCTAATTAATTACAACATTTAATGTATGATTTGTATTTAAAATAAATCAAAATTGTATAAAAATAGATAAATGGACATGGATGCCTCTACTTAACCCTTCCCCCTACATTTTGCTTTATATATATATTGATTGATTGTTAGTCTACTATAAGATAAAGAAAATTTGTTATCTATCTTATAAAAATATAAAATGAAAAGTTTTAGTAATTAATGAGGACATTTAATATATGACTTTTATTTAAAATAAATCAAAATTCTAGAAAAATAGATAAATGACCATGGAGGCCTATCCTTAACCCTTTCTCCTACATTCTCCTTTATATATATATATATATATATATTGAATATTGATTGATTGAAATAAATAAATAAATAAACTCATTAATAATAATAAAATAATCATTGTTATCCAATAGTGATTATAATTTTAAAAAATATGTGAACGTTGAATTTATTAAATTATGGGTTGATTAAATAAATAAATACTTTAATTTAAAATCAATAATAAAATATAGAAAATGAAAATGTGAAAACATTCAATGCTACATTTTCTATTTAAAAAAAATTCAAAAATCTCAAAAAAAATTAAAGCCTCAATGGTGGCATCTCCTTAACTCACTCTCTCACATTCTCCTTTATATTATATACTGTTAGCCCCAAGTATCTGTTATGTAAAAGTATTGAAAATAGTTCAAGTCAGAAGACCAACAGAGATCAGACAGAAGACCTGGAAGGTGTTTCATCAAGAAGACCAACACAGCTCAACAGAGCTCTGTCGGATCCAACAGAGCTCAACAGAGCTCTGTCGACGACTTCCAACAGGAATAAGTATTTAAAAGAAGACCAACAGAGCTCTTTCAACAGAGCTCTGGTGAAGTGAAGATCTCTGTCAGTCTAAGTCTCGTAGGAAATATTAAGTGTCAGACACGTATCCACAATTTCCACGTATGCCCTAAAAATGGAGACACACTTTCCACGTGTCATTCCGGGGTACGATAGTACACTGTCTACACTTTATCAGGTCTATAAATAGCGAGGTAGTGGAACAACAATTGTAAGCTTTGGGAAGAGTAGTTTTTCCACAATTGTTTAAGCACACACTGCAGCAATCCCGAGCACTACCTCCGTACGATATTGTTGTCCTATGAGATTTCCGAACACACTTTAACTTGTTCTTGGTGTGATTCATTATCAATATATGAGCAGCTTTTATATCTGATCTTGTTATCATTTTACTGTTCAATATTTGATTCTCATAGTTCACTTATCGTTTACACAATCACTCATTTTAATGGCTTTATTTAATATGCTTCCGCTGTCTATTTTACTACCATTAATATGATACAACGTGAATCTGGGAACCTACAATTGGTATCAGAGCCTCTTTGGTTTTCTTAAGCCAAACGATCCAATCTACCAAGGTTGATTCACTGTTGATTGTGTCTGTGCGACTTTAAAAGCTTCATAATATACTCTGTTTTACTGCTTTCTAGTCTAACCAAGCCTTCATAGCTCATATAACTGTGTTTAAAGCTTTCTAGTTTAGCTTAAAATCCTCTCAAAAGTTATTGTTCCATTGGTTACTGTTTGAAACTCTGTTTCTAACCGAAAATCGTTTTGCAACAAACTGTACTCTGTTTTTCTTTCAAAATGGGTAACAACGGTATAAATGCTATTTATACTGCTGGCTCTTTAACAAAACCTCCTACTCTTCTGAGAGATGAATATCCTCAGTGGAAAATCAGGATGGTTAATTTTTTCGATGGTATGGATAAAGACCTCATGCAATCTGTCACGGATGGACCATTCCAACCCATGGTTTTTGTTCCCCGTGTACCCGCAACAGGAACTACTGCTGAGATTCCAGCTCATTATGAAGTTAAAACCACAGGTTTTACTGATGAGGAAAATCTAAAAATGGAAAATGATCTTAAAGCAGTTAGAATACTGATTATGGCCATTCCAAACGAAATATTTCAAGAACTAGATTCATGTGTTACTGCTAAGGAAATCTGGGATCAACTTCTTAATCAACTTGAGGGTGGTATCAAGACCCAAAAGAACAGAAGGACCCAATGTATAAATGAATACAACGATTTCAAGGTACTTCCTGAGGAAACCTTACAGCAAACCTACAACAGATTTAATGTGTTAATCAATAAATGCAAAAAATGTGGGGTTGTTAGGTCGAAGGAAGATAACAATGTTCTGTTTTTGAAAAGTTTGAATGATGAATGGTTAAATCTGTCCATGTCTTTACAAGCTAACCAGGACTTAGAGGTATGGTCTTTAACGGATGTGTATGGCACTTTGGCCGCACAAGAAAAGGAGGTTGTCAAGCAAAAAGGCAAATCCATCAGTGCTGGTCCAATCGCCTTAGTTTCTGATTCTAAGAAAACCACAACTGAAAGGTCCAACAGAGAGAGTTCAAGCAAAGAGAAAAAGAAAGAAAAGTCTGATAAGAAGAAAGGAAAGAAAAGTTTGATTGCAGAAAGTGAAACATATGAGAGCTTATCATAGGATGATGACATTCAAGCCTTTGCCCAATCTCTTGCTTTAATAACTCAGCAATTTAACAAGAGATTTGGCAATAAGTTCGACAGAAGAGGCAGATATGAGAGAGAAGGAAGGGAAGACAGAAGAGGATATACAGCACCAGAGCAAAGTTCCAACAGAGTTGCCACAGAAATAGGGAAACATCCACAAAGAAGAGAAAATCCACCAGCACAACAGAAGGCCGATGCTGCCCAACCCATCAATCAAAATGATGGACGCTGCTTCAGATGCGGCAAACCTGGACACTTCTCTGTTAATTGTAGAGGCAAACTGGTAAAAGACCAGGACTACTACAAAAACAAATACAAGTACAATTACAGAGAAAGAAGTTATGTTGCTGAAATGGAAAATTGGGTCTCTGACTCATCTTCTGATGATGAACCAGAACAAGCCAACTTCTGTGGAGTTGCTGTGGATGATGAAAGTTTAGAAGTAGCTATTGACTAGATGACTGGAGAACCAGAAATAACGAAGGGAACAACAGAAGAAGAAGATCTAGCTCATGCATTTGCTCTTACCACGACAGAATCTGACGACAGAGCGCTGGAGACCACCAGACCCAGTGCCAAGGTATGCTCATCTGAATCTAAATCTGACTCAGAATTAGAAATGCATGTTTCCATGTTGAATGAGGAATTTCAGCTTCTAAAACAAAAACTTTCTGAAGAAAAGGAGCTAAGAAAACTAGCTCAGAAGGACCTATCTTTTTACAAGAGAGAAAAGACTCTCTTGGAACAAGAAAAGGAAGAAATCTTTAAAGAAAAATCTGAGTTAGAAATCTTACAAAAGAAGAAGGAAAGTCTGTTTTCTGAAAAGATCAAAGTTTATGAAAATGATTTGAAACAGAAGTCTGAAAAGTTGAAACAGTCTGAAACAGAGAGACTTAACTCTGTTGCTCTAACTGATTATTTTCAAAGAGAAAGGAAAGTTCTACATCAATCCCTACAGAGAAAAGAAATTCAAATCAAAAAGTACCAAGATGCACAAGATGTACATATCAAGATAAATTCACAGATGGATACGCAAGGTCTTGGTTTCTCTGACCTTGCTCCCTACAACGAAAGGAAGAAGACATCTCTGTCCTCCGCCTTTTGTATTGGAAAAATCCAAGAGGACGTGATATCTGGTAATGCTGTTTTCAAAAGAACCAAAACGTCAGATGCTTTCTCAAAACCAAGAAATCTCGACTTTAGGAACGTTAGCTATGATTCCTTTGATCATAAAAAGGTTTTGAAACCATCCTCCGAGTTTATTCTTGATCAAGGAAAAGCTAAAATCATAGTTCCTAATTCCGTCAAGGACTTGGATACTAAAGAGATTTTCAACTTCAATTCTTTCAAAGGACAGAAGTCTGCTTCTTCTGAGACAAAGTCCTCTGTTGAAATGCCACAGAGAAAACTTAATCCAGAAGCACCAGTTTTCTCTCCTACCTCTGAATCTATAAGAACATCTTTTGAAGAAGATTTGTTGAAAGTTATTGAAGAAAATGCTATCTCTGATTCTTTAAAGCCAAAGTTGAGAAAGTTCAGATCTGTTAAAAAAAATATCCCTGTCATACCCATTGAATCAAATTCCTCCAACAGAGCCACTAGAGACTTTCTAGCCTCTAATTGTGACTCTGACTCCGAGGTAGATGAACAGATCTTCTGTAGTCAAAAGAACATCTTACACAAGTTAAAGCAACTACCGGTAGGATCTTCGGATCTAAAAGAGGATGTTTCTTTCTTTAAGAAACAGTCAAGATTTATACCAGTAACAAGATTTAACAACAAAGATTTCAAGATTCTTGCTTCTAATGCAGTAGAAGTAGAGAAGAAAGAGAAAAACAAAAGCGTCTTTATAAACTCAAATGTTCCTCTTGCTTTCAAACCTGTAAGATTCACACCAGAACATAAGGGAAAGTGGATAGCTAAGTCTGTTCCGAATTCCGGTGTAAATCAAGGAAGAAATTCTTTTCGTTCAAATGAGTCCATTTCCAAGAATTTCATGTCAAAAGAGTCTATTCCTAAGAGTAACAATTTTAAGAAACAAAGTCAGGACAGATTGTATGCAAATACATCTGGTCCTAAAATCTTTCAGAATCAAGCTCCATTCAAACAGTTCTTGAATAAAAACAATGTGCATTAGTTATGCTCCATAAACTGCAACTGCATTCAGCTGTTACTTAAATTGCAAAACCATCTGAATGGTCCCCACTGTGTTCTGAATAAGTCGGTTCAAAAGAAAAATGTCAAGACTGTTCAGAATACACAAAGGAAAACCTCTGGCACATCATCTCAGTATAAACAATCTCAAGGAAAATCTGATAATCCACCTAAGCCTAACAGGAAAGGACCCATTATGCAATGGGTACCTAAAAGAAATTAATTTGTCTTGCAGAAACCTCATGTGCAGATCTGGTACTTGGATTCTGGATGCTCCAGGCACATGACGGGGAATAAGGAGTTGTTGACTTCTTTTAAAAACAAAATTGGAAATGCAGTAACCTTCGGAGGAGACAACGGCGGACAGATTAAAGGTTATGGTACATTAGTAAATGGTGGTGTTTCAGTCTCTGAAGTTGCTTATGTTGAAGGATTAAATCATAATCTTCTCAGTATAAGTCAACTCTGTGATCACGGATTTGATGTCAATTTCAGGAAGAAATATTGTTCCTTACTACTTTCCGAGTCTGGTCAAGAACTCTTAAGAGCTGATAGAAAAGGCAATCTTTACAAAATGAATTTCAAACCAAGCCAAAACACTACAACAGAAAGACTCTGTTTAGTGTCTTTGAATAATGAAGATGCCTGGCTCTGGCACAAAAGATTTGCTCATTTAAACTTTCTAAATCTTGACGAACTCGTGAAACTAAAGTTAGTAAAAGGACTTCCTTCTCTGAAATTTGACAAAGACCATCTCTGTTCTGCTTGTGAACTTGGAAAGATGAAAAGATCTTCACACAGAACAAAGAGTGATCATAGTTGTCCCAGACCTTTGCATATGCTTCATGTGGATCTCTGCGGTCCAATCTCTGTGCAAAGTCTGTCGGGCAAAAAGTATATCCTTGTTTTAATTGATGAATATTCTCGATATACCTGGATTGAGTTCATCAGAGTAAAATCTGATGTCCCAGAAATTCTGATAAGTTTGTTGAAAAGGATACAGGTTCTGTTAGATCTAAAGGTACAAAAGTTGAGAAGTGATAATGGGACAGAATTCAAGAACGCCAAAATTGATGCCTACCTAACAGAGGAAGGTATTTCCCAAAACTTCTCAGCAGCAAGAACTCCGCAACAGAATGGAGTTGTGGAGAGAAAGAACAGAACTCTAGTAGAAGCCGCCAGAACCATGTTGGCTGGCTCTGTTCTTCCAATGAACTTCTGGGCAGAAGCAGTCTCAACAGCCTGTTTTACCCAAAACAGAGCTGTAATTGTAAAAAGATTCAAGAAGACTCCTTATGAACTCATTAACAACAGAAGACCAAATGTGAAATTCTTTCATGTCTTCGGTTGCAAGTGCTACATACTGAATGACAGAGAACATCTGGGAAAGTTTGACAAGAAAGCAGACGAAGGAATCTTTATTGGTTATTCCTTAACCTCTAAAGCCTACAGAGTCTACAACACCAGATGTCGGGTCATTTAAGAGAGTGTAAATGTGTCCTTTGATGAAAGCATATCAAGCTCCTCTGATCGAAAATCAACAGAGGGGACACAGACAGAACAAGAGAAGATAAGTTCTTCTAGATCAAGGGAAGAAGACATCAATCTCATGTTCAATGATTTCTTCGATGATGATTCCTATGATAACATAAACAGAGGAGATCAAGCTCAGAACTCAACAGATCAAAATCTGACAGGTACATCTCTCACTGGTCCCTCTAATACTTCACCATCTACCTCTCTGTCTACAGGAGTAATTCAGAGAAATGAGGAACCACATCAGAATGAAAGAGAACCTGAACAAGAGCCTTCATCACCTCTGATGACAAACGTTGGAAGAAATTCCTTGTTTGAAAGTTCACCATCACAGAGCCCTGTTAATGACTCTCAGAGCAATGAGGCCACTCTCCAAAGTTGTGTGCCACAGAGCCCTGGTCCAAACCTACAGAACTCTGATGCTGAAGTTCGTCTTTTCCCATCAGAAGCACAAATGCCACCCGTTGTCCATGCTCCCATGACACGATGGACAAAGGATCATCCTCATCATCTTATCATTGGTGCTGCTGATGATGGCATAAAGACAAGATCGGCCACAATCAATGAAGCCTTCTTTGTAAATTTTCTAAGCATGATTGAGCCGAAAAAGATTTCTGAAGCCCTAGAGGACCCAAATTGGATCGAAGCTATGCAAGAAGAGCTTCTGGAATTTGAGAGAAATAAAGTCTGGTCCTTGGTTCCACTCCCAAAAGGCAAAGCGGCCATTGGAACCAAATGAGTGTTTAGAAACAAAAAGGATGAAGATGGGATTATCATCAGAAACAAAGGCCGTCTGGTTGCAAAGGGATACAGACAGGAAGAAGGAATTGACTATGACGAAACCTTTGCACCTGTGGCTAGGCTAGAAGCCATAAGAATCTTCCTAGCCTATGCTGCTCATAAAGGTTTTAAGGTCTATCAAATGGACGTCAAGTCTGCCTTTCTAAAAGGCAAGCTGCAAGAAGAAGTTTATGTCCAACAACCTCCTGGTTTTGAATGCTCAGAGTTTCCATACCACGTTTACAAACTAGACAAAGCGCTCTACGGTCTTAAGCAAGCTCCCAGAGCCTGGTATGAAACTCTGTCCAAATTTCTGTTGATCAATCACTTCGAGAAAGGTACCGTCGATAAAACTCTATTCTTCAGGAGATACAAAAATGATATACTTCTGGTACAAATATATGTTGATGATATTATCTTTGGGTCTACACGACAAGAGTACTGTGATAAGTTTGAATCCTTAATGAAAAGTGAATTCAAAATGAGCATGATGGGAGAACTCTCTTTCTTCCTGGGTTTACAAGTCAAACAATCTGACAGAGGGACTTTCATAAGTCAGTCCAAATACATCTCTGACATGTTGAAAAAATATAAGCTCAATGATTCAAAACCAATGAAAACTCCTATTGCCACTGGAGTTAAACTTGACTCTGATCCTAATGGTGAACCAACAGATGTCAAGCACTACAGAGGCATGATAGGGTCACTTTTGTACTTAACCGCCAGTAGACCTGATATAATGTATGCAACCTGTCTCTGTGCCAGATTTCAGGCAAATCCTATCGAAACTCATTTAACAGCTGTCAAACGTATCTTTAAATATCTGAAAGGGACTCAATTTTTAGGTCTCTGGTATCCTCTTAACTCTGGTTTTGATCTTGTAGCTTACACAGACTCAGACTATGGAGGATGCAAGAACGACAGAAAGAGTACATCTGGTAGCTGCCAAATGCTTGGAGAAAAGTTGGTGAGTTGGACATCCAAGAAACAGAACTGTGTTTCAACCTCTACAGCAGAAGCGGAATATGTTGCTGCTGCTAGTTGTTGCTCCCAAGTAATACGGATGAAGACACAACTCAGAGATTATGGCTTAGAGTATGGTAAAATTCCAATTCTATGCGACTCCAAGAGTGCCATTGCCATAACAGCCAACCCAGTTCAACACTCGAAAACTAAGCACATCGACATAAGGTATCACTTTATAAAGGATCATGTTGAAAAATGGACTATTGAAATGTACTTTGTTTCAACAGACATCCAGCTTGCTGATTTGTTTACAAAAGCCCTTAATGAAAGGAGATTTAACTTCCTAATCAGCAAACTGGGTATGCTGAACTTGTCCTCCTAACTCTGTTTAAAATCAACAGAGGCTCTGATGTTCCTACCAGAGCTTTGTCAAAAAGTTGGGTAGGATAATTCAACAGAGTTCTGTTGTACACAAGAATTCTGTCGCGCATTTTTTTTGGTCGTACAAAAGTTCTTTTGTTTTATCAAAAAAAAAAAAAATCAAAGGAAGGGATGGCTCATCTGTCGAGGGGGAGCTTATAAAGGAAAATTACATGGTTTTAGGGGGAGCAAGTCAATAATCAAATTTCCAAAACCAAATTGACTTTGCTTTTTGAGCTTAAAGCTAAATCTTTTGGAGAACCAGTCAGAACTCTGACATCTCATCAGAGCCTCTGTTGCTTCTCATCAGAACTCTGTTTGATCATGTAAAGTTCTGACCATCTCACGTCAGAACAAGTTCTGGTAAAGGTAACGGTAAGAAATGGAGGCCACGCAACAGAAGCAACTTAACACAGCTCCATCAGAGCTCTGTTAGTCTATTCTGCCACGTCATCAGAACACGTCATCAAAAGTAACGACATCAGAGGTGCGGGTTATTTCTAAACGTCAACCACTTGTAACCCACACATCTCTAACCGCGACGGTTTACTTGCACAAAAGTGGTCAGAACAAATCCACATGGCAATCTCCAATTGAAAGCTAAACCACTAGCTGTCCCCACGATACACATTTCAGGCCACTCCACCTTCTGACACTCGAGTGCCTACAGTATCTGCGGCGATTACTCAGCCACAAGCTCGGACTATAAATATCCAAAACCTTGACCCTCTTTTATTTAAACCCTGTTCATCTTTCCTCTTCATTCAAACCTTCAAAACTCAAACCTGCAAAAATGGCAAACCCTCAACACTCAGCAGATTCAAGCCGTATTGGTCCCGTCGACCAAATTGTTATTCTCCCATACGAGTTCGCTGAAAGCAACCATCGATTAGATCCAAACCCTGCTCTCTATCTACCCACATACCACATATTTCTGGAGTTCTTCAGAAACTCAGAAATCTTCAAAGCCCTAACAGACTTCGACGACAACATTCCTGAGCTCTACATCAAGCAGTGGTGGACTACATGCCAACACGTAGAAGAGCTCAACGGAATAATCGGCAATGTGGATTCTGGTCGAGATGGAGGTTCAGGAACGATCAAAATCAGAGCAACTACCCTGCGGAGAATTCTTGGAATGAAGAACAAGCGACAACTCAACATAGAAGCTTTCGAGAAGCCACCCAACACTGCTGTCCTTCTGGAGTTTGTACGATTTCTAGGCTATAACAAAGATATCACCCGCATCGGAGCATTCAAAAGACAAAATCTACCACCAGTGTGGAATTTCATGTTCTCTGCACTGAACCGAACCCTCACAGGAAAATCTGGTAGTCAAGATCAAGCCAGCATAGAAATCCTACAGATAATGTATGGATTGTTCTTTCAAAGAAACCTTGACTATGCCAGCATTCTCTACACCGACCTTCTCACTGCCGTTAATCTCAAGACCTCCGCCATTGCAAAAGGAGGAGAAGTTGGGCAACATAAATTCCTGAAGAACATCAAGTTTCCAAGGTTTATCGGGTTGGTAATCAGAAGAGCATTTCAGAGTCTGGAATTGACTCAACAAGGCAATATGTTCAGGAACTGGGTCATGACCAGATTCAATCCCACCACTTCAGGAGAATATCCCCTCATTCGACGCGTTCCAGGTACAATGCTCGCTCTGATAAGCCCAGACCACATTTCTATCCAAAACTATAGACATGCTGCTCAACCTCAAGAACCTGAGGTGAGAACCCCAGCATACTTAGGCTCTGAGCCATCTGAGGAGAGTACGAGTGAGGAAATAGGAGTGGAAGAAGGAAACGGACCAGAGGTAAGAGTACCTGAAATGGGGTCTTCCTCTGGAGTGATGATGGAGGAAGTAGGGAATAGAGCATCCACTATGGAGATTGTTCATGAGGGAGTACAGGAGTCACCAGAGGTAGAAGTTCTTTCCTCTGATACTGGTGAGCAAATAGATAACAGAGAGGAACCCGAGCGTTCTACAGCCTTAGGTGCCGAGGAAAATGTGAGGATAGAAGAAGATGTCCAAGATGACACATCTGAGAGAAATCCTAGCCCACATCCCAGTGCTCCCACACAATCTAATCCTGGTGATCAAGACCAAGGAATTATTGAAACAGATGTGCACACCTCGAACCCTAACCAGCCTATACCACTAGAGGCACTTCTTCATACCTCTGATACGCACGAAGCCGGGGAAACTATCTTTGGTAGTGATGTTCATTCGCCCCAGAACATCAATAGGTCACCTCCACACGATGATGCCTCTGTGGCTCATTTAGAGACTACACAAATTAGACCATAGATCTTTGTAATCTCACGTAGCATCTGTCCGACTCAGGGACAATGGGAGACCATAGTAGAACAAGGGAAGACATTGCTTGATCCAAATGCTTCCCATCACACCAGATTTCCTTCTTCAGAACCTGAGCTGGAAGAGGAAACTCTGGTCAGAACACCTGTAGTTGTTTCCCCTCAAAGGGAACATCAAGGATCAGGTGGAAGCCCTCCAAGAGCCAACATCAAAACAACTCTTGACGGAGGCGCCTCTGAACTCGAGGCAGAATTGGAACCATGTGTTGGAACCAAGGAGACCCTCGTTGACACTGTCACAAGAGCAGAGTTCGAAAGCTTCTGTGACAGTATCAACAACTCTTTGAACGAGTATAAACTTATCAATGAACAAAAGGAGGAGCTGATCCGCAAGGAAAATGCTTCTCTTAGGGAAGAACTGCTGAACATCTCAAACAAGCATGCTGATCTAACTCGAAGATATGACGAAGCTGCAACACTCAGAACAGAGTCTGAAAGGGTCAGAGGAGAAGAGATTGCAAAGCTGACGACAGAGATAGCCGACCTACGATCAGTCAGCGCAGAGGAAGTTACAAAGACTTCGACAGAACTTGCAAACCTAAAGCGACTTATATCAGAGAACCACACAGCGCAGATGAACAGAACCCTTCCCATCCCCACGGTTATTCTTTCAGAATCTAATATCAGAACCTTGATAGAGCTAATTACCAACTCTGTTAAGGAATCCATAAAAGAAGCAACCACTTCATCTGCTACTCCACTCAACATCTCCAGCCCTAACCCAAATGACCTACCCATGACAGTTGGGCAAATGGGAAACTTCAGAAAATCTGTTCTAAGCCGGATGATGACGATCTCATCAAAATTCGTAATGAAGGCTAAGGCAACAGAGCAACATGTGAAAGCGTCTCTTGATACTCACAAAGTCAACTTCAAGGCTCAAGTAGAAGAAATCAGAGCCGCTGCAACAGAGGTAGAAGATGTGATGAAACAGGCAGCCTCAAACTTTACTAATATCATCTTACAGACTGCATCTACATCAAAAAGATCTGCAGAAGAAGCACCCACAGACGAACCTGCAAGCAAGAGACAGAAAACAGGTCTGAAGTTTGTTGTTCACTCCTCACCAAAAGCTCAAATTGAATCCTCTGACGATGATGATGACTTTGAAGACGCTCAAGAAGGTCAATCCGACAAGCAATTGGGTGAGTCCTCAGAACAACAAAAGGAGGAGAAGGAGAAGGAGAAGGAGAAATAGGAGAAGGAGAAAGAGGAGAAAGAGGTAGAGAAGGAGAAAGAGGTTGAAAAAGAAGCCAAGGGCAAAGGGAAAGTCACAAAAGCAACTGAGGCAGAGACTACAGAAGGAGAAAAGGGGATGACAGATATGACTGAAGTGGCATTCGACTACATGTTCAAGAACAGAGTCATCAAAGCGACAGAAGAGTCATCGCAAGAACCACCAGAGATCATCTGCCTAGACACCCCTCCTACTTCTCCAACAAAAGAACCAGAAAGGACAGACCAATCCTTTGCTGAAGAACAAATAAGTCAAGCCGAATCTGCTCACATCGACACCCTTATGGCAGAGACCTACAATGACCCAAACCCAACCGTAACAGAACAGAACCCAGAAACCTCTACCTTTCACACCGAAAAACCTGCCTTAGAAACGGTATTTGCATTTCTCTATGCTGACAGAGACATCATCCCTGTAAATGCCGTACCCATTAACCCATACCTCAACCCAATCAGGATAAACACCATCTCTGATGCAAGGCTAAAGTTCATCCAAACCAAGTCAAATCAGAACAGAGCCATCAATATAAACTTCGGTATCCTCAGAATTCTGGACATCAAGCACAAGAAGTTTCAACACGACAGGGTCACATACCATGAGTATACTGTGGAATCAATAGAAGGCAGAAATTAAATCTTCAATGACAATGATCTCGTCCTTCTGAATCCATATGACCTGATCTTACTCCACGCATATTGCTTGAACTTCTCAGAAAGATACACACCGGCCAGAACTGCGCTACCAGAAGTCAGATTTGCTATGCAAGAACACATTAATCTCCGAATACAGATTGATTATCAACTTGGCATAGAGTTTGAAGTGGAGAAACTAGCGATTGCACCTCCTAACGAAAACCTTGAGGGTTATGGTCATCACAGAACTGGAACTGTAGTAGAAGATCCTCCAGTCTTTATCTGCAGACAGAAGGGCATAAAGAAGGCCATCAGAGCAAATGAAGCCCACAAGTACTCAAGTGAATCGCTGGTATACATCAAGAACATAATCCAAGATCTCCCAAGAAACAAGTGTCCAGAAGAACAGCAGAAACTCTTCATCGACCAGATTGATCTGATGCTGGACTTCCGTACTCTAATCAGAAGATTCGACAGAATTCTTAGGGGAGATAATTATGCTTAAATGTACTGATCTTTTAATCTTTTTGTAATATTCCAAAAGATTAGTGCAAGGCATCGACAGAGGTAAAAGTTCTCTGTTCTTTTGTTTAATCTCTTGTCAATTGTAAATTTTTATTTTCAATACTTAGGGGGAGATTGTTAGCCCCAAATATCTGTTATGTAAAAGTATTGAAAATAGTTCAAGTCAGAAGACCAACAGAGATCAGACAGAAGACCTGGAAGGTGTTTCATCAAGAAGACCAACAGAGCTCAACAGAGCTCTGTCGGATCCAACAGAGCTCTGTCGAAGACTTCCAACAGGAACAAGTATTTAAAAGAAGACCAACAGAGCTCTTTCAACAGAGCTCTGGTGAAGTGAAGATCTCTGTCAGTCTAAGTCTCGTAGGAAATATTAAGTGTCAGACACGTATCCACAATTTCCACGTATGCCCTAAAAATGGAGACACACTTTCCACGTGTCATTCCGGGGTACGATAGTACACTGTCTACACTTTATCAGGACTATAAATAGCGAGGTAGTGGAACAACAATTGTAAGCTTTGGGAAGAGTAGTTTTTCCACAATTGTTTAAGCACACACTGCAGCAATCCCGAGCACTACCTCCGTACGATATTGTTGTCCTATGAGATTTCCGATCACACTTTAACTTGTTCTTGGTGTGATTCATTATCAATATATGAGCAGCTTTTATATCTGATCTTGTTATCATTTTACTGTTCAATATTTGATTCTCATAGTTCACTTATCATTTACACAATCACTCATTTTAATGGCTTTATTTAATATGCTTTCGCTGTCTATTTTACTACCATTAATATGATACAACGTGAATCTGGGAACCTACATATACTAGGTGTGACACCGCGCGTTGTGCGGTAACGAAATTTTATGATCAAAATTACATATATAAGTTGGTTATGGAGTGAAATTATAATTGTTTCAATTGTATATTATATCCGATTTTAGAGTCTATGACATTAGATGTGAGATCATTGTATGAAGTATAACGTGGATGTTAAACATAACAGAAAGTAGCAATGAATATTGTGATTCGTTTCAAAAAACATGAAAAGTATGAGTATTTAGATAAAACTCAATATGTAAAGTTGAGTCCAACATGATAGGTGTGTCTACTCATTGCAAGTATAAGTCTAAACTCTAACCAAATTAGCACGTGCATAATATTGATTCTTCAACTTATTCTCCATACATAAAAGTACTATGTAAGAAATGTTGTTTTACCAAAGGTAATTTCTTAACCGAAAAATAACATGGCAACTATTAGTGTGTTAAGAACTTTAATAAATAGTTCTTTCCATTTTTTTATTGTAATTGCAGTTGTATAAGAAAAGTGGTAGTTATTAAATAAATTAATATTTGTGATTATTGGTGAAGAATCTGATACTTATTTTCAAGCTATCATTCTCCTTTCATATACACAACTACATTTTCTAATATTTGTATTTCTTATCAACGTGGGATAACCCAAGCTTAATTACAATATTGATTTGAGGATAATAAGTTTTCATTATGTCATGTTAATACCTTATAGCCTTCTGTTGGTGCAAGTGTACCACATCTCTATATACTTATATATATTTATTTTGATGATTACAAACACACCGCATTATTGTTTATCTAACAATTTAATCCAAGTGTGCAGTTGTTGAAGAACACGAAGATTTAATCTGAAGGGTTCAAGACGGAAGTGTTTACGTCGTCATTATTGTTTATAACTAATAATGATAAACACCCTAAAATAATATACCACTTGGATATTTCTAAAAACCTTTTAAATATTATTTTAAAAGAAATTTTGGTTCTAGAAGTATCTGCCATGCGTACTGTTTCTGCAACCACTTTCTGACGCAGGTATACCGCGAAGATAGAGCCGGTATACCGCGGGTACATATTGGCCGGTATACCGCGGGTGTTCAGCCGGTATACCGCGGCAGGCTCCGTGTGCATCTCTGATTGGTTGCAAGTACTTTTTCTGACGGCGGTATACCGCGAGTCCTAGCCGGTATACCGCGGGTACGTTTTCCAGAAGTCAACTTTGCATGAGAGCCGTTGTGTGTCAGTGTCCTTTTTACTGCACGGTATACCGCGTGCATTTGGCGGTATACCGCGCCTCATATTTCCGTTGGAGATGCTGATATATAAAGAAGCATGCTGGTGATGAAGAAGGTAGACCATACCAACAGCAACATCAACAATCCAAACTCTCAGCTCTCTCACTCTCACTTATTTTATATATATATATTTTATAAAACATTTTTTATAAAATATCCAAGTGTGAGATATTATACAAGAGTGATTACCCATTGTGAGTTATACTCCTCTTGTAAGTATTTGAATAACGGGTGTGTGATCCTGTACATCTCAATAAGCTGAGGCTTAGAGAACCGTTTACTTTGCTCTGTATTTGGTTTGTATTCTACCGTAAAGAATACATTTATTGGATCGTGTCGGGAAGTGTCTCGGCTGCTGGTTTATCACAGTTGGTGGTAAATCAGTAAATCTCCGTGTCAAGTATCTCTATCCTTTATCTCTTTATTTATTCCGCTGTGCATTTTAATTATATCTGTTTATATAATTGTTGTATATTTATTATTTGTATACTCTGATTTATTTATACTGTTTCTGTACTGTATTTATTTATAAAAGAATTTTTGAAAGTAAAAGATTTAAATACAACCTTACCCCCCCTAGGTTGTCTAACATTTGGTATCAGAGCAGGGCTTTCAAAAATTATCTGTTTAAATTTTTAAAGTTATTTCTTCAATTCTTTTAAATGGCTCAACAAACTAATTTTGTGTTTTCAAAACCTCCTTTGATAGATACTGAAAAGTTTGGCATTTGGGCCGAGCTATTTGAATGTCACGTTCGTGGCAAAAGTCAAAAAATTTGGGATATTATAGAAAATGGGAATTTTAATCCTACTATTATAAAAAATAATGTTATTTTTGATAAACCTGTTAAAGACTGGACTCCCGCTGAAGAATCTCATTTTTGTTTAAATTTTGAGGCTAAAAATATATTATATGCTGCTTTAACTTCCGATGAAATAGAAAGAGTATATACCTGTAAAACTGCTAATCAAATCTGGCAAAGCTTGAGTGACACTCATCGTGGAAATACTCAAGTTAAAAGCTCTAAAATAAATATTTTAGTACATGATTATGAACTGTTCGAAATGTCAAAAGATGAGTCAATCGACTCAATGTTTAAACGTTTTAACCTCATTATGACTACTTTGAAGGGATTAGGTCGCACTTATCCTAACGAAGACTATGTAAGGAAAATTCTTCGAGCACTTCCTTCGGAGTGGATGGCAAAAATTACATCTTTAGAAGACTCCCGAGATCTCGCAACGATGAAGCTCGATGATCTCATCGGCAATCTTAAAGTGCACGAAATCGCACTAAAAAGAAATCAAGTCCGGGAGCAAGTCAAAAAGAAATCCATCGCTCTCAAAGTCGTTGCCTCAAAAGAAAAGGAAGAGGAGGAAGATGCAAGTTCCTCGGATGACGAACCCGAAAATCTTGACGATTTAGTCAAGTTGGTAAGAAAACTTTCTAAACTTTTATCTAACAAAAAGTTTACTAATAATGATAGGTTTCAAGAAAATGGAGACTACCGTCGTGGTGGTAAAAACCAAAGTCGCAACGTCCATAAAAGTGAAGACAAATATGACGAATCTAGCGACGATGAAAAAGCCAATAAAAAGAAAGGCTTTTGCTATGTGTGTGGTGATAAGGATCACTATGCAAGTGTGTGTCCAAAACGAGCAAAACAAATCAACACACCAAAAGCTCTCGTTGGAGGCGCGTTGAGCGCAAGCATAAATGAGGCCAAAAATTTTTGTTTCATGGCCGACCATGATAATGAGGTATCTTCATCATATTCTTCTAAAAATAATTGTGATAATTATTATAGTGACGATGAAAATAATCTTGACGAATTATATAAATCATTTCATGATATGGCCGCTCTTGCAAATAGGTATAAAGATGAAATTTCTAATTTAAAAGAAACCGTATCTGTATATAAAAAGGAAATAGATGACGGTAAACAAAAATCTGCTCATGATTTAGATGTTATCACTAAATTAGAAAATAAATTAAGTAAAAAAGATATTTGTAAATCTTGTGTTATTTTAAATGATAAAATTGCATGCTTAAGTGAAAATAAAAATGAAAGTGTTGCTTGTGCAAAATGCGAGATTCTTGAAATTGAAATTGCATGTTTAAATGCTAAATGTAAATCGCATGAGAAAAATGACTTATTAGCAAATGCTTTTAATAGTAGCAATGATAAAGTGCTTAAAATGCTAAATATATCAAATCGTATAAATTGCCGAAAAGGCATTGGTTCAAATACGTGTATTGAAAAATGTGATTGTATGCCAATTAAAAAGGTTTTTGAAAAACCTAAAATTGTTGTTAAAAATAAAACGCAAAAACCTCCGTATGTTCCTAAAATGAATTATGTGAATTATATGTCGAGAAAATCACATGCGTTTATGTATAATAATAAGTTTGCGAATCCTAAGAAAAATGTTAATCCGCATACTTCTTTTTACGTCTATGATGAATACGATCGTAAAATTAAGATGGTTAGAAAATGGATTCCGAAAGGAATGTTTAATGTTGATAATCCCGGTGGGATGCGTTTGTGGTTTTAAACCATTTATATGGCTTTGTATGTTTGTCGTGTTTGTTTTATGTCGACAACATATTTTTTTGCAGTTTATGTTTTATACTAACTGTTAAAAGGACCCATAAGAAAAGGGTACCACGAAATATTTTCTTTGCCTTTTGTAGGTGTTTCCTGGCGAGGATATAATACGTGGTTTCCTGGCGAGGATACAATACGTGTTTCCTGACGAGGTTATAATACGTGGTTACCTGCCGAGGTTATAATACGTGGTTACCTGCCGAGGTTATAATACGTGGTTACCTGCCGAGGTTATAATACGTGGTTACCTGCCGAGGTTATAATACGTGGTTACCTGCCGAGGTTATAATACGTGGTTACCTGACGAGGTCATAATACGTGGGTTTTTTTTTCACATAAAATTAACCGAAAATTGAAGCCTTAAGATCCGTTTTGGTGCAAGTGTTTCGTATTGGTTTGTATATCTTTGTCTCTATTGCTTTTTGCATTTTATTTTATCCCTCAAATTTTATAAAATCAAATTGATATCGCTATTAATTTGAGGGGGAGCGTTTTAGCTCTTTTACCCATGAGTTTATGCTACCTCAATTATATGCATATTTTGAGGGGGAGCATCTCTCGAGGGGAAGCATACCGTCTTTCTTGACCCTTTTTGTTTCGACAAACGGGGGAGAGAAACCGCATATGCTCTTGCTTAGCGGTTGTGTTTGTCATCATCAAAAAGGGGGAGATTGTTGGTGCAAGTGTACCACATCTCTATATACTTATATATATTTATTTTGATGATTACAAACACACCGCATTATTGTTTATCTAACAATTTAATCCAAGTGTGCAGTTGTTGAAGAACACGAAGATTTAATCTGAAGGGTTCAAGACGGAAGTGTTTACGTCGTCATTATTGTTTATAACTAATAATGATAAACACCCTAAAATAATATACCACTTGGATATTTCTAAAAACCTTTTAAATAATATTTTAAAAGAAATTTTGGTTCTAGAAGTATCTGCCATGCGTACTGTTTCTGCAACCACTTTCTGACGCAGGTATACCGCGAAGATAGAGCCGGTATACCGCGGGTACATATTGGCCGGTATACCGCGGGTGTTCAGCCGGTATACCGCGGCAGGCTCCGTGTGCATCTCTGATTGGTTGCAAGTACTTTTTCTGACGGCGGTATACCGCGAGTCCTAGCCGGTATACCGCGGGTACGTTTTCCAGAAGTCAACTTTGCATGAGAGCCGTTGTGTGTCAGTGTCCTTTTTACTGCACGGTATACCGCGTGCATTTGGCGGTATACCGCGCCTCATATTTCCGTTGGAGATGCTGATATATAAAGAAGCATGCTGGTGATGAAGAAGGTAGACCATACCAACAGCAACATCAACAATCCAAACTCTCAGCTCTCTCACTCTCACTTATTTTATATATATATATTTTATAAAACATTTTTTATAAAATATCCAAGTGTGAGATATTATACAAGAGTGATTACCCATTGTGAGTTATACTCCTCTTGTAAGTATTTGAATAACGGGTGTGTGATCCTGTACATCTCAATAAGCTGAGGCTTAGAGAACCGTTTACTTTGCTCTGTATTTGGTTTGTATTCTACCGTAAAGAATACATTTATTGGATCGTGTCGGGAAGTGTCTCGGCTGCTGGTTTATCACAGTTGGTGGTAAATCAGTAAATCTCCGTGTCAAGTATCTCTATCCTTTATCTCTTTATTTATTCCGCTGTGCATTTTAATTATATCTGTTTATATAATTGTTGTATATTTATTATTTGTATACTCTGATTTATTTATACTGTTTCTGTACTGTATTTATTTATAAAAGAATTTTTGAAAGTAAAAGATTTAAATACAAACTTACCCCCCCTAGGTTGTCTAACACCTTCATTTATATATTCGTGTTGGACGGCGGCAAAAAATTATTGTTAGAAAATCCGTATTAAGTTCATATAAAATGCAATTTGATAAAATGACAACTAATTAGATGTAGTATAAGACAATAAACTTAGTGGGTTGTTTAGATGTAAATTATATATTTTCATTGATATTGTTTCTTGTAACAAATAGAATGACATACACTTCTTTTTGTTGCAAAATATTGATTTGACATTAAAGTTAAAATTTGTACAAAGATGGTTAGTTTCAATCATATGTGGAATATTAACTGTTACGATGAGTGTACACAAAATTAGTCTTCCAGTTTAGCTAATAATGTTTGTTTTACAACTTAATTATTAACAGAATATGAAGAGGTTCACACATAATAATTACAACTGTTGTCAAGAAACAAAAAATAAAACTTGAATAACTACAACAATATTAGTAAAACAAAGTTATGCAAAATAAAAAGGTACATAAAAAGTAATACACATGCAACATAAATAACTTTCGAAAAATGAGGGATGAAAAACCATAATGAATAAAATATAATAATAAGGAAGAAATTTTGAAAAAAAACATTCATCAATAACAACTCACACAAATCATAAAATATAATGTATTATTTGTTACGTGAAAAAGTTTATGGTTATATAACATTCAGTATGAACAATAAAAAAAACTATTTAGAGAGACATAAATATGACATATCACATAGAACAATAGACGTAACAATAATTAACAAATATAATAACATGGAATAAAAACATTTATCAACAATATATAACCGGGACAAATCATAAAATAAAATATAACAACTCTTACATAGATTTTATAGAGGAAGAATAACGGTTTCACGATAAAAATTCTACAAAAAAACACAACACATCAATAACATCAAATAACTCACATAAAAACATAAAATAAACCATAAAATGTAGCTTCGATCTTGATGAGACATTCGGTTATGTAGTTTGCAATATGATGGAGAATTCGGTAAAATAAAAGAAAAAATCTTTCTATCTTCATTAGACATTCGATTGTATAGTTTGCAATATGATGGAGGATTCAGTAAAACAAAAGAAATTAAAAAAATGTTAAATGAGATATAATATATAGATGGGATAAAAACGGAATAGAAAACCGAAAAGTCTAGGACATTTATAAGTTAATAAAAGACAATTAATATAACCATCAAAATAAGTTAAAAAAATCTAAAATTTTCAGAAAAAATGAACTATGAAATAACTCTTCCACAAAATGCCACATAAGAAACTTCATATTTTATGTTTAAATATATGTGAACTACTAATGCGAGTTTCTCAATTAAAGACGTATTTGGTTTCGAAATTTTGTTATCATGATTTTGGAGAGAATAATGAAATACACATTTTTTATTTACGGGTAGAAAAATCGTTAACTTAACTAACATTTATAACGTCTTTTAACTTAATTATATTTATAAAGAATCATCTTGTAACAATGTGTCACATAATTTATTGTAAGTTTTTTCTTAATTAGATGATGGAAATATGAAAAGACTACAATGAATATCTCTAGAAAGTTGTGTAGTTTAAAAGTTAAAGCTAATTAAAGTAGAAATGAAATTACCAAAAAGACCTTCTTATAATGAAATATATGTTTTTCATTTAGGGGTAGTATAGTCTTTAACTTATTCAATACTTAAAAAATTCAAAACAATGAGAAAATTTCTTTAGTCAATTCCTACTCTAACAATGTGCCACATCATTCTTTGTGGATTTTCCTTTAATATATATATATATATAGATTGATATATTGATTGTTATCTATCTCATATAATTATAAATTAAATGTAAAGTTTTGTTAGCTTATTAAAAAAATAAAACAATTTAAAAGTTTTGATTTATAATCTTTGTTAACTTATTAAGAAAAACAAAAAATTAAATAAATAAAAATTATATTTTATTAAATAAGTTTTGATTTATAAGTATTGTTAGTTTATCCATGTAATAACCGAGATCTTAATTTAAAAGATTAAGTTTCGTGGGAATTGTTGTGAAGTTGAAAGTCCAGGGGCTAAATTGTAAATTTTGGAGAAGGTATAAAAGCCCCAAATTTGGGCTCAAAACCCTAAAAACAAATCATTTGTGTGTGATTGTGTGGGTGTGGAGGCTTAGAGAAAGAGCAGAGAAAGAATTGTTCATATTGCAATCGGTTTTGGGAAGAATGAAGAGAGATTGTCAAGCAATCAATACAAGGTAAAGATCTGAACTCGTTTATTCTCATCTCCTATCAATTTGAGTCTGGTATAGTTTTGATTTATGGAATAGAAATTGAAGTTTCTGGATATTTATGAATTGAATGGTTGCTCTCTTGTAATGTGGTTGACTTATGTAATTCCATGTAAAAGCATCATTTCTTAGAGATGTACCTTGAGTTACTCCATCTAGGAGATGTTTATTCCTAGTATTTGGTCGATCGAAGCTAACCCCGTAGATTGTGCCATCGTATGTTGAGTCCGGAAATGTAAGATCCGGTATCGAGAACCGGAATAGCTGGACCCGGAAATCCTTGGATCCGGAATTTGAAAGTGGAACCGGAATCCTTTATGGATCCGGAATTTAATTAGAGTGACCCGGAATTGGGCCATTATGATCCGGAAAATTACAAAAGATCTGGTATTGTTTGTGAGTTAATGTGATCCGGTAATTAATAGCAGATCTGGAATATGGGCTGGGCCCGAATGGGAGCGGAGCCCGGTATGAGTGTGGATCCGGAAGTTGACTCCCAATATGGAATTGGGCTTCCGGTAAGTGGGCCGCATTAGATCCGGAGGCTATTTAAGACCCGGAATGATTTTGGGCTTGGGACGCATAGTGTCGGAATCTATTAAAATCCTGAAATGTAGATGGGCCGAGAGTTTGGAATCCATAAGTGGGATCCAGAAATTTTAGGTTGGACCAGTAATGGATCCGAAATCCATATAGGATCCGGAATCCGTGTTAAGTCCCGGAGTGGGCCGAATCCAAAATTTAGACCTAGTAGAAAACTGTTCAGGGTGGGCTAAGGTTAACTTACTCACTATTCTTATTATTTTTAATATCATAGGTGTTCACACTAAAATCTAAAGTTTTCACGAGAAGAAATTGTTAAAGCGCCAGGTGAGTTTTTCTAACTAAAATACGTGATTCTATACGTGTTTTCCAAAGAAAGTGAATGAGTAGAAATGCCATGTTATTTTGCATGATTTTACTTGCTTGAAAGTTATATGAGATGTATGCATACATTGTGATAGACGTAAATTGGCTAAGTCGGGGGGTAGGCCCGCCAGTGCTCACGCCGGGGGGAGGTTCCGTTTATGCCATGGGAGGGAGTGACCCAGTAAGGCAGCGTGAGGCTGACTCGTTGTCGCCTTCGGGTGACTTCAGGGTGCCATTTACGGGAGCAGATTATTCCGTGAAAGTTTTATGTAAAGATGCGTGAAAGTTTTATGTAAAGATTCTTGAAAGTTATAAACTGTTTTTAAACGATTTGAGAACTGTCAGGAGGGAGCTCACTAGACCTCATGGTCTAACCCTCGCTTTTTCCAAACTAGACCTTTTCAGGTAAGCAGATAGTAGGAGGCTCAAGTAAGTGAGCAAGAGCAGGATATAGTACAGATGCAGATAGAGACAGTGCCACTGACACTTATAGAAACTAGTATATTCTCAGTTGTGTATAGGTTGTTTCCGCCAACCTAAATTTTTGAGACAGATGTAATGAAATTTTGAGACCCAGTATTGTAATTCTTTAAATTTAAATGCTATGTATGCTTTATTTAGACTGGGTTGTTACAGTTGGTATCAGAGTCATAGTTTAAGGGATTTAGGTGACCGGATGGGCCTAAACTTAAACTTTGGGAGTAGAAATCACAACTGAGAATCAGGAAATGCGTTAGGAGGGCACTATTGTAGAAATATGACTAATAAGGTACCAAGGACAGTCATGTAAGGTAAGTTTGGGATTACACCTGGCCAGTGTAATTGCGAACTTACAGGTACATGTATGTGCTTAAATTTCCTTATTATTCCGAAGTTGTAGTCTTAAGCTAGTTTATCTGTCGTGTTCCAATAATCAAGAATGTCAGCAAGATCCCTGAAGAGTAGATTGAGACCCATTGTTGGGGAAGTATCGTGAGAGATCATTTATGATGAGATGTATGTATACATCTTATAGAAGAAATGTTGTTTGGAATGTTATGAGCCGTCTAGAGGTAGATCTTCGTGGGTTCGAAGAGGATGAATAATTGGTTATGGGTAAGACTCCTGGTTCTGGAGAGTCTCAGCTCTAGAAATCATGGGGTAGATCAGTTGGGATGGTAAGGAAGGACGGTGTCGAGATCTTGAAAGCTTCAATTCAAGAGCGAGTGGAGGATTAGAGCCCTGACTCTTTAGTCGAGTTTTTTTTTTCAGTGGCAGGATCAATGAAAGGAAGATATCAGTGGTGGATTGAAAATGTGTAGAGGTAGAATGTGAGATAATTGATCAAGGCAAGAATAGTATGAAATGATTGAGCAAGTGGGCCGTGGAACGCATGTACATCAAAGTTGTTGCAAGACCGAAGGGCGACCACTGGTAGAAGGTAGAGTGTCAATGATGAGTTGCGTGAGTAAAACGGTTGACCTTGTTAGAGTAAGTAGCCTTCAATTGCAAGTAGAGTTTCATGCATTGCGTTCTTATATGCGTTAAATGACCTTTTTCGTGATTAAAAGTAAGGTGTAAATAGCAATTTTTGGTCGGAAATGATTTAGCATGTGCAAGCGTGTATTTAAAGAAAAAGGCAATTCCAATTACGTTGCATAATGAAATTTTGAGCTTAGCGATTTGCAAAATATCCCACTCTTTTCATGATAAGTTAAGTTTATTGCAAAAAGTCAAGAAAACGTTTGCCTGCAAAGCTTTTATAACCAAAATGAGTATTGACATGTTGATATCATATAAATGAGTGTGGGAACCGACTGGTTTACTTCGTGTCGGTAATTTCTTTTAGAATTTTGTCGTATGGAAAGATTTTCACCTAATATATTACTGTCGTAACAACGTCATTTTGGTTGAGTAAGATCGAGTTTTACTAAAAGGTTGCGTGCGAACGATTCTCGAGATCGTTGTGCAGGGCATTGGAGTTATGAGGGTGTTGGGGTCATGTGTACCCAAGTTGTTTCCAAGTGTTGTCTCTTTAAAATGATAAAAGTACGAAATGATTTATTTATCGCGTTGTCATGCATGAAGGCTATGAACTCACTAGGTCGTAGAGTATTACATTTTAAGATCAGAAAGGATTCCGAGAGTGGAGAGGTGTTGGTATTAGCAACTCGTTATGAGTAGTGTTGTGAGGCAGAAATGAAATGTCCTCGGCGTCGAATATGAGTTTTGAGGTGGTCTTGTAATATTGACATTACACGGGTAAGTTTTGAGATTTTCCCCTTCAAGTGAGGACGACGGAATATGATATGTGGGAAGGATTAAGTTCAGTAAGGAACCCTTGTTGACGAAAAGGTTAGGGAAGTATCAACAGGTCGACTATTGATGATGAAGTCGACAGCTGTGTAAGGTGTCTGAGGCCGAAGACTTGAATCAGAAGGTTGAAAGTTGAGAAAATCGCCCTGGTGTGTAGACGCATGAGGTCATCCAGGAAAGATAGGTACATGCATGGTGGTGGACCACCTTGTATGGGTGTTAAGATGGTTAAAGACTGCTGTTTTGAATAAGCGTATTACTTACGAGGTTTGGACAGTTCGTAAAGTATGAGGTATTTAGCACAAACGAAGTGAGTGTGTAGATTATATCGATCTGTGAGGGAATGTGCCCTGTCTATGTAATGGTTTGGATCGTAAAGAACTAGCAAGAAACGAATATGTTTGAGTAATTGTAAACTCGTGAGTTGTGGTATATCTAGAGTTGGGGAAAGTCAAGGGGTGAATCAGACTTGGTTATATATATGCGGGTGGATGGGAAGGCAAGATTGGTTTTGTGTACAGATGACCATGAGAGACTTGGTCTGTAGTGTGATGTTATGGGTGGAGAATGTGCGGATGAGTAGTGGCATTAGTTGTCAAGATAAATGTGTAAGCCAGTGATATGGTAATGTGTTGATTAGAAGAGGTGAAGCATCAGATGGAAGCCTTTTGGAGATTTCAGATGAGTTATATAATTTGTTAAGCAAGTTGTTGGGATACGTGGTGTGTAAGTTGACGTTAGGTTATGGTTATTCTCAGAATAAAATGGCGGAGCGGTAGTGGGAGGTTACCCAAATGAGAAATCAAGTGTTTTTGGTTGTGTGAGTCGCTAAGTAAGTATATATTTTTTTGAAATCATTGAGAGTTTAAAGAAGATGTTGGTTCGATTAGTCCTCGTTGTGGTGTGGTAGACGCGAAATCTTTAAGGGAGGTGGATCGTTTCTTCTGCGCGAAGGAATTATCCGAGAAGGTAACGGTTAGAAATCAAGGAGTGTGTAGTGGCTTCGAACACCGATGTCATTTGGGATGACTGGATTGAATGCCTTAAGTTAGAATTTTGGTGCAACCGTTTGGTCATATATAGTAAGGAAGAAGTGTAACTGACGCATGTGGAAAAGTCGAAAGATAAGGGCAAGTGATTGTTTGGTGAACGATGCTCCACGCTAACGTGGGGAGGTGAAGATAGTATGTCGGAATAAGTGAATAGGTTGGAAGCAATAAGCTTGGCAGTAACCACAGAAAGGTGGAGTAGCGAGTGTAGATTGTCATCGGTAAGTGTGCGAACTCCTGAAAAGAGTATGGAGGAAGGGGATTTGTGTATGTATTAAGTGCGGGAATGAAGTGGAAAAAGGCAGTTGAATGGGTTTGAGTTGGTGATGTTGAGAGAAATGTTCAAACGAACTGGTCGTTCAGTGATAAGCTTTTGAGAATAGTTTTGTGTGACCATGGTTACTCCTCCCAGTTGAGTGAAGGTAACCGAAGTTATGTTATATATATGACTGGACGCTTGTGGCAAGTAGTGAGAAATTGATGTGTCTTCGGGTAGGTGAACACTCCAATGAGGGATTTTGGAGGTTTCCTGCCATTAGCTACGTATAAGTGTGAGTGATGAAATGGTGAGAACGTATGAAATGGTGGATGAGTTGTAGCCGATGTGTTTCGAGAAATGGAGGTGTTATCTGCATAGACGAATGTCGATTGGGAGAAGTAATCTAGAATTGCATGTAATCCAATGAATAAACTCTTAGGTGTGAGTTTGTCGGGATGTACAAGGTTGGCCTTGTGCCAAGTTGGTAAGTGAGTGATTTTCCTGGTAAAAAGATTCTTGTTGTTGTGGCGAGGAATTTCTGCCAAGTTCCTTTTTTTGAGGAAGTAAAGATATATGAGAGATCTTAATTAGGCGTGTTTTAGAACCGTGAGTCCAGGTGTGTGGACGAAAGCGAACAAATTAGGGTGCGGATGGCCTTGAATAATTCAAGTGGTATTTACGCGAGTATAGTGTTCCGAGAGGTTACAAGTACATGGTGCGAGATGGCACGACATAGCAAAGTGGTGACTCATCGAGGGCGGTTCCGAAGTATGGAGTACGGTTATGTTTTCCATTAGAACGGTTTGGGACAACCGAGCGGAACTAAGTTGGTTTGATTGAAAAGCATAATACTTTTGAACCTTGAGTTTGAGAAAGGGACAATTGATGCGAAAGACGCCCCATAGTTGGAGTGGTACATTTGAGAGAAAGGTGAAGTGGATTACGTCTGTGGATCCGTCGAAGTTATGAAAGTTGGACAAGTAGTGTGCGATCTTGTAGTACTCGATGAAATTTTTGGAAGAATTCATAGTGAGATGCACGTCTCTATTATGGAGGGAAGATGTTGGAAGTTGAAATAATGGCGACATTGCAAAGAGTACAGACAACGAGGAGTTGACTTTCGTCATCATGGAACGAGTAAGAGCAGTAGTCTACAAGTTGGAGTTACCGAGGAATTTAAAAGGAGTTCATCCAACGTTTCATGTCTCAAACTTAAAGAAATGTTTGGTAGAAACTGATGTGGCTGTTCCTTTGGAGGATATCAGCATTGATGAGAAATTGACTTACGAAGAAGAACCAATAGAAATCGTGGACAGTAAGATTCGCAAAACAAGGAACTAAGAGGTCCGACTAGTAAAGGTCCAGTGGAGATATTATAAGGGACGAGAGGCAACTTGGGAAGTAGAAGCGGACATGAGGTCCAGAAACCCTCACCTGTTCGATAATTGAATTCCGGGGACGGAATTCTTTTGAGGGGGGGAGTGTTGTAATAACCGAGATTTAATTTAAAAGATTAAGTTTCGTGGGAATTGTTGTGAAGTTGAAAGTCCAGGGGCTAAATTGTAAATTTTGGAGAAAGTATAAAACCCCCAAATTTGGGCTCAAACCCTAAAAACAAATCATTTGTGTGTGATTGTGTGGGTGTGGCGGCTTAGAGAAAGAGTAGAGAAAGAATTGTTCATATTGCAATCGGTTTTGGGAAGAAGGAAGAGAGATTGTCAAGCAATCAATACAAGGTAAAGATCTGAACTCGTTTATTCTCATCTCCTATCAATTTGAGTCTGGTATAGTTTTGATTTATGGAAAAGAAATTGAAGTTTCTAGATATTTATGGATTGAATGGTTGCTCTCTTGAAATGTGGTTGAGTTATGTAATTCCATGTAAAAGCATCATTTCTTAGAGATTTACCTTGAGTTACTCCATCTAGGATATGTTTATTCCTAGTATTTGGTCGATCAAAGCTAACCCCATAGATTGTGCCATCGTGTGTTGAGTCCGGAAATGTAAGACCGGTATCGAGAACCGGAATAGCTGGACCCGAAAATCCTTGGATCCGGAATTTGAAAGTGGAACCGTAATCCTTTATGGATCCGAAATTTAATTAGAGTGACCCGGAATTGGGCCATTATGATCCGGAAAATTACAAAAGATCCGGTATTGTTTGTGAGTTAATGTGATCCGGTAATTAATAGCAAATCCGGAATATGGGCTGGGCCCGGATGGGAGCGGAGCCCGATATGAGTGTGGATCCGGAAGTTGACTCCCGGTATGGAATTGGGCTTTCGGTAAGTGGGCCGCATTAGATCCGGAGTCTATTTAAGACCCGGAATGATTTTAGGCTTGGGACGCATAGTGCCGGAATCTATTAAAATCCGGAAATGTAGATGGACCGAGAGTTTGGAATCCAAAAGTGGGGTCCGAAAATTTTAGGTTGGACCAGTAAAGGATCCGGAATCCATATAGGATCCGGAATCCGTGTTAAGTCCCGGAGTGGGCCTAATCCAAAATTTAGACCTAGTAGAAAACTGTTCAGGGTGGGCTAAGGTTAACTTACTCACTATTCTTATTATTTTTAATATCATAGGTGTTCACACTAAAATCTGAAGTTTTCGCGAGAAGAAATTGTTAAAGCGTCAGGTGAGTTTTCTAACTAAAATACGTGATTCTATACGTGTTTTCCAAAGAAAGCGAATGAGTAGAAATGCCATGTTATTTTGCATGATTTTACTTGCTTGAAAGTTATATGAAATGTATGCTTACATTGTGATAGACGTAAATTGGCTAAGTCGGGGGGGTAGGCCCGCTAGTGCTCACGCCGGGAGGAGGTTCCGTTTATGCCATGGGAGGGAGTGACCCAGTAAGGCAGCGTGAGGCTGACTCGTTGTCGCCTTCGGGTGACTTCAGGGTGCCATTTACGGGAGCGGATTATTCCGTGAAAGTTTTATGTAAAGATGCGTGAAAGTTTTATGTAAAGATACTTGAAAGTTATAAATTGTTTTTAAACGATTTGAGAACTGTCAGAAGGGAACTCACTAGACCTCATGGTCTAACCCTTGCTTTTTTCAAACTAAACCTTTTCAGGTAAGTAAGCAGATAGTAGGAGGCTTGGGTAAGTGAGCAAGAGCATGATAGAGTACAGATGCAGATAGAGACAATGCCACTGACACTTATAGAAACTAGTATATTCTCAGTTGTGTATAGGTTGTTTCCGTCAACCTAAATTTTTGAGATAGATGTAATGAAATTTTGAGACCCAGTATTGTAATTCTTTAAATTTAAATGTTATGTATGCTTTATTTAGACTGGGTTGTTACAGTTGGTATCAGAGTCATAGTTTAAGGGATTTAGGTGGCCGGACGGGCCTAAACTTAACCATTTCTCCTACATTCTCCTTTATATATATATATATATATATTGATTGATTGAAATAAATAAATAAATAAACTCATTAATAATAATAAAATAATCATCGTTATCAAATAGTCATTATAATTTTCAAAAATATGTGAACGTTGAATTTATTAAATTATGGGTTGATTAAATAAATAAATACTTTAATTTAAAATCAATAATAAAATATAGAAAATGAAAAGGTGAAAACATTCAATAATACATTTTCTATTTAAAAAAATTCAAAAATCTCAAAAAAAAATAAAGCCTCAATGGTGGCCTCTCCTTAACTCACTCTCTCACATTCTCATTTATATATTTTTTTTTGAACGGCAAACAACCACAGTTATTACCACCAAACCAAATAGAGTTAATACAATCGAACAAGCGAACAAGAAAACCACGATAAACAGACCAAAAAGACCAAAAACCAGACCCATACAAAGACCAAAAGCAACTACCAACGCGTTTGCAAGACACAAACCACACATAAAAAAATATAATTGTTATCTATCTTATAAAAATATAAAATGAAAAATGAAAAATTTTAGTAATTAATGAGAACATTTAATATATGACTTTTATTTAAAATAAATCAAAATTTTAGAAAAATAGATAAATGGTCATGGAGGCCTATCATTAACCCTTTCTCCTACATTCTCCTTTATATTTATATATATTTATATATATATATATATATATATGGGCTTAATCAAATAAGAACTATTTAGTTTGTGGTAACTGTAAGAACCAATGTGAGCCACACATTTAAAATAATTAATGTTACTTCCAAAAATAAAAATAAGGGCAAATTGGTAATTTAATTTATTTTGACAACTCATACTTATAACTGATGTGTTTTAATATAAAGTGTTTTTTTAGAAACCCTAATTTCACTTTTCATCCCACCCCTTTCACCTTCCCATCGCCACCAGCCACCATCTGTCGTCGGCGAACCGCCGACGAACCGCCGCCGTCAGTAACCTCCAGCCATCGCCGGTCGCCGACACCCTCCATCTCCGCCTCTCATCTCGTTTCTCCATCTTCTCCACGATCCGCGTTGAAAGCCGTCTCCATCCGGTAACCACCCAGTCTTCAACCATCGCCGCTTCCTGCTGCCGTCTCCTTCCTATTCTCCTCTCGATTCTCCGTTCAACAACCGCCATACACAAAAATAACCACATGACCACACACCGGCGACAATCGTAATCTTCGGCCACCCCCTCTAAACCTTCTGCTCGGCCAAGCAAACCGCCGCCACATTCCTGACACCGTCTTCTCCCGTTCTTCTTCGTTTTCCATCTGGAAAATCGTCGTCGTCGCCCCTGTACCAGGCTTCGAACGCCTCTTTCTATTCCTCTTCTTTTCACCTTCGAGAACCACCATCATAGACGTCACCGACTGTTTCCACAACCGTGAGCATCACCAACGCAACCAACAACCATCGTGAGTACAGATTGTGCTATCTTTTAGTAATCGTTTTGCTCCCTCCATTCCATGTGGTATCACAGTGGTATCACATATGAATCAAAGTGGTATCACATTGATACCATGTGGTTGTTGTCTTATAGCATGAATCACATATACCATGTGGTTGTAACATACAGGTATCACAGTGCATTTTCAAAGGGTATCACATGCAAAGGGTATCACAATGCATTTTCAAAGGGTATCACATGCAAAGGGTATCACAGTGCATTTTCAAAGGCATCTTGGTGTCACCGGAGGCCGGAGACCGGAGGCAAGAGGCCGGAGAGAGGAGAGAGGAGAGATGAGAGAGGAGATTTTAAAAATACCTAAAATGCCTTTTTATTTAAATTTCAAACAAAATTACCAAAATTAATAATTTCCTAATTTATAGCTTAATATGTGGCTCTCATTGGTTCTTACAGTTACCACAAAATAACTAGTTCTTCCTTGAATGGCCCCCTATATATATATATATATATATATATATATATATATATATATATATATTGATTGTTAGTCTACTATAAGATAAAAAAATATAATTGTTATCTATCTTATAAAAATATAAAATGAAAAATGAAAAGTTTTATTAATTAACGAGGACATTTAATATATGACTTTTATTTAAAATAAATCAAAATTCTAGAAAAATAGATAAATGGCCATGGAGACATATCTTTAACCCTTTCTCCTACATTCTCCTTTATATATATATATATATATATTGATTGATTGAAATAAATAAATAAATAAACTCATTAATAATAATAAAATAATCATTGTTATCAAATAGTGATTATAATTTTAAAAAATATGTGAACGTTGAATTTATTAAGTTATGGGTTGATTAAATAAATAAATACTTTAATTTATAATCAATAATAAAGTATAGAAAATGAAAAGGTGAAAACATTCAATGCTACATTTTCTATTTAAAAAAAATCAAAAATCTCAAAAAAAAATTAAAACTTCAATGGTGGCCTCTCCTTAACTCACTCTATCACATTCTCCTTTATATATATATACATATATATATATATTGATATATTGATTGGTATCTATCTCATATAATTATAAATTAAAACATGTAAAGTTTTGTTAGCTTATTAAAAAAATAAAACAATTTAAAAGTTTTGATTTATAATCTTTGTTAACTTATTAAGAAAACCAATAAATTAAATAAATAAAAAGTATATTTTATTAAATAAGTTTTGATTTATAAGTATTGTTAGTTTATCCATAAAAAGGTTAAAAACATACAATATTAAAAATATTTTTGATTTATAAGCATTGTTAGTCTACTATAAGATAAAAAAATATAATTGTTATCTATCTTATAAAAATATAAAATGAAAAATGAAAAATTTTAGTAATTAATGAGGACATTTAATATATGACTTTTATTTAAAATAAATCGAAATTCTAGAAAAATAGATAAATGGCCATGGAGGCCTATCCTTAACTCTTTCTCATACATTCTCCTTTTTATATATATATATATATACTAGTGTTGGTCACCGCGCGTTGCGCGGTGACGATTATTGTTTTTAAAAAAACGCAATATAAAACTAATGTATTTTCAAATGTGATTAATTTTGCATATATCAATAATAGTTTTGTTACGAAAAGTTTAAGATGCACGAGTGATGGTTATATTTTTATGTTATTACAATCCAAACAACATGTCCCACAACAATATCGCTATTATTGAAAATAGTATATGTGTGCAGATTAGTTAATTAATATGCAAAATAGACTATATGTGTATATGGGTTGGATTCCGATGAGAAATTGATGTTAATGTGATAAGCGAGAGAAGTGGTTATGTTGGATGAGAAATTGATGCACATTAGGATGATATGCACCGAGATAAGATGCACCGAGACGCTTCAAATCAATTCCTTCTAAGCTGTAATTCATGGGAGGCCATTTGATTAAAAATGATTAACGGTTCAGATCCAATTCTCACGATTTCACGTTAACCTCAATTTCTCACACGATCCTTCGCCATGTGTATATACCATCCATGTTGTCTTTCATTTTTTTTTTATCAATAACACCATATGTTGGTTATTTAAGCATATCTTAAATGAATTTAATAACCTACAAAACATAAACAAAAAAAATAGTGATGGAAGAAGATCATACCAACATATTAAGATTAAAAAGTAACCAAAGTCTAGATTGATATAAATTTAGCCTAATCTTATTCATTTTCATAATAAAGATGTGATGGTCATATGCGTAAACTTCAGTCATGTGTTTAGACACTTAATCAAATAAGACATGAAACTAATACATTTTAGAATAAACAAAACGTATATTGAAGAAAATTGTTAAAAACTAATGATAGTAGTTTATTACAATGAAAGTTATTAAAAACTACTTATCTTATTCTTATTGGCGAAATTAGAATCCTAAAATCATATCATCTTCATGAGGATTGTTATAAAAGTTTGATACACTTTTAATCTAAGCAAATTTTAGGCAAATGGGTCCGACAACTACTCATCAAGATTGAAAACGTTAAAAGAAGTTAACAACAATCTTAAAACCATATGGTAAATAAGGTTTCCTAACTATGCCCGACAATGGCCATGCAAGTTACTCTACGAATGTTAGTAATTTGTTTATTTAGAAGTCACGATTTTAATTGGAATCTCATTTAAGGTTACAAAGTGATGATTTTATATTTGTAACAAATTTAATTGAAATATCTTTTATAGCGATGGAAAAAAAAAACTTTTATCATATTTCAATTAAAAATTTGAAGGGTGCACCAAGTTGTGCTAGTAGTGTAAGCTGAAGAGGCACATGAAGAACCATATCACCAAGTTAGGATAATGGACATTCCTACATAAAAAATAAAACTAATATTAAGTGGGGTCGAAGGCCCACATATCAAGTGATAAAAAAAAATACTCTACTTGAGCTCTTGGTGAGATTCAAGAAAAATGTATGCTTAACCTATTGTTGATCCTTTATTTTTGTACTCACTGTAACAACCCGAAATTCTAGTACAATGTGAAGGTTTGGTGGCTAAAGTCGAATAAATGAAAGCTTGAGTTAAAGGACCTTTTTTGCAATTTGTTAAAGGTATAAATAGATGCCAAAACCCTAGATGAGCATTTCTTTTGGCTTGTTGGTGGCTGAGCAAGAGAAGAGAACGAGAGAAATAGAGAGAAGAGAAAGGGGTTCTTGGGAATCAAGTGCAATTTAAGAAGGAGCATCACCAATTTTTGAATTAGAAGAGGAACTGGAATTGGAGGATGTAATAACCAGGTAAATCCATTAGTTAAACTCTATCCCGTTAAGTTTATTTAATTTTAAGATTGGGATGTTTGGGGTAAGTTTGAATTAAGTCATAAGTTTAAGGGTGTTTTGGTACTTATCATATAGTTTCAGCCAAAAGTGAAAATTTATACTTAAATATCTTGAGTATCAGATTACCACTTTCCTTATTCAGAAAGTTTGTATGTGTGTGTGCATTTTGAGGGAAAAGGAAGCAGAGGAAGAAAACGTACGGTTAGGGCTTCAATTGATTGGGCTGAAATCGATTTGGAGGTAAGTTCCTTTACAATTTGTGTTTATAATCAGTAGTATTAGACTTCTATCGGTTTAGAATTTCTAATTTCGCGACTTGAATAGATTTCAATCGATTTCTGGGCAAGTGGAAACCGACTGTGTTCTTGAAAACTTCCGGTAGAGTCCCGGTAGTGTCGACTCCCGGTATAGTGAACTCCCGGTATTGCTAACTTCCGGTATTGCCAACTCCCGGTACCAAAGAGTCCCGGTACTGTGAAGTCCCGGTACTGAGAAGTCCCGGTACTTTGTGTAGTCCCGGTAGTTGTTAAGTTTAGTGATACAGTTGAGGACAGGAACTGGTAGGCTTTATATGTTTGGCTAGTAAAGAGGTGTATGTACCTTAAATTGTTTCAGATTCTGTGGAGTCGTGGTAAGAGATAAGACCATTGTGAAAGGAGCTTGTGAGCGTGTGTAATAATCAAAACAGGTGAGTTTTACTTTAAAAGTATTTTTAACTGGAATACATATACGTATGGTTTGGGAATGTGATAATTGGTGATTATGTGTTTATATGTATGGTATATGTGAATTATAATATATTGAGGTATTATATTTACATGAGTATTATAAGGTGTTATAATACGTTGGCCGGGCTTAGGACCGGTGTGTTTGGCTATAGAATCCGTATAGCGTTGTTTGGCTGTAGATGTTGTACAGCATTGTAAATTTATTAGTTGGCTTGCAACCAACTAATATGGCCAGGAGGAATGAGAAGGGAAGGTATATGATGTGTGAGTTCAAATTGATATATTTGATCGTGCTGTGTGATTTATATAAATAAGGTTTATATATATGATTTCGAACTAACAGGGATTTTTCTCACTTAGACCCTTAGGTCTAACCCTCATTTTTGTTTTAAAAATATGTATTCCAGGTGGTGGATCGAGTAAGAGCAAGTAATTAGAGTAACCGATGGATGGCTTTTGTGAAGGATTATATGATGAAGATTTTGGCATGTTTAGCAGTTGTATTACAATATTAAATGTTATGTATATATTTAGTACATAGTTTATAGTAGAATGGCTTCTGCTAAATGTAAAAGACTACGGGACCGTACTTGTAATATGATGTCTCTTTTGTTATATCGATGTTGTGTTACATTATGTGATTTGTTGTGTATATGGGAATTGGGTTGTTACAAATGGTATCAGAGCCTTAGTTTAAGGGATTTAGGTATTTGTATCTGTACCTAGACTTAAACTGCATGTGAAGTAGGATGTCCCTATCATTATAGAACCTTGGGATGATGAAGTATAAAAGGGAAGAAGGAACATCATGTAAGGTAATTTCAAATTACACCTGGCCAGTGTAATCATGATCTTACAGGTACATGTTTGACCCAGAATACCTTGTTATATAGGGTATGTGCTTATGTGTGTATTAATTTTGTTTGAATCTACAGAATGGCAAGTGGTACTAGACGAAAGAACCAAGGAGGAGGAAATCCGAATAGTACTAATCCGCCAATAGGAACAGGGGACAGGGGAGGCAGAACTGGGGGCAGAGTCGGGGGTAGAACTGGGGGTAGAGCCGGAGGCAGAGTCCAGCCACATGGTACAGAGTTCGTTACCAGGGATGATCTAATGGCAGAAATGGGAAGACTGCAGGCTAGCATACAAACAATGTTTGATCGAAACCGTCATAATGAAGCTGAAATACCGGATCCCGGACCAGAAGATGAAATGCCAATCACATCGACTGTTGTGGCAGTACAAAGGAGGTGCGACTACAAAATGTTTTTAAGCTGTAGACCTCCGACCTACTCAGGAGACAGGGATCCAGTGAAAGCAATGAGATGGATGAAGGAAATAGAAGCTATTTTCAAGACGAGTAAGTGCGCTGACGAAGATAGAGTATTGTATGGAGCAGCAATGTTAAAGGGGGATGCTTTGTATTGGTGGGAATCTTTTATTCATTCTAAAGGATCTGATGTTTACTCTACCCTCTCTTGGGAAGAATTTGTGATAGCCTACGGGAAACAATTTTGTCCCCAAGCAGCCGTCAAACAACTGGAAGGGGAATTTATGAACTTACAACAAGGAAACTTATCCGTTCGAGACTACACCGCTAGCTTTCTGGAAAAGTCTTGGTTCGCAGAATACTACGTTGCTACGGAGACGATGAAGACGTAAAGATTTATCTTTGGGCTGAACTCAGAAGTCAGAAGGCTAGTGACTGCAAAAGGACCCGATACCTTCTCAGCTGCAGTTGATGCCACGTAGAATGTTGAACGAGATATTAGAAGGGATTCTAGCGATAAAAGTATTGGGAAGAGAAAGTGGGAAGGACCACAACACGATCCGAAGAAGTCCCGATTTCAGAGGTATGATAGCCGTCCGCCGTTTCGACCGGCGGAAAGACCATGTCAGAAATGCAACCGTGTTCACCAAGGAAATTGCCAAGGTGATTTACGAGCGTGTTATAAGTGTAGGAAGACCGGGCACGTCATCAAGGATTGTAAGGTAACGCGGTTATGTTTCTTATGCAATTCTCCGGATCACCTTCAGTCGGACTGTCCGCGGGGGAGGATACAGCAAGGTGGGTCTTCGGGCAGGCCAGCGATTGTTAAACCAGTAATACCAAGACTGGAACCGCCAGTAACCAGGGGTCGTGCATTTCAAATGACCGAGAAAGAAGTGGAGGAAACTCCGGATGTGGTCACATGTACATTTTTAATAAACTCTACACGTGCTAAGGTGTTATTTGATTCCGGTGCAAACCGATCGTTTGTGTCTCCTGCATTTGCTGCTTGTCTATGTTTGAAACCTAAAATGCTAGAACATACTCTATCAGTAGATACGGCAAATGATAATCAAGTGTCGGTTAGAGAAGTATTTGATGGCTGTGTGATAAATATAGAGGGGTGTAGAGTGCCGATACAATTGTTTCCTATAACTTTGATAGAGTTTGACGTCGTAGTGGGAATGGACTGGTTAGCCGAGAATCAGGATAACATAGTGTGTGATAAGAAGTTAATAAATGTGATATTACCTGAGAAGGGACCAGTAGTGATTTATGGTGATCGTAGGAATCATCAGTCTAGCCTTATATCTATGATAAAAGCCCGTAAGTGTGTGAATAAGGGTTGTCAGAGTTACTTGGCTTACGTGATAGATATTAAGCCAGAAAACAATAGGATGGAAGATATTCCTATTGTTAGTGAATTCCCTGAAGTATTCCCCAAAGACTTGAATAGTCTTCCGCCTGTTAGACAAGTAGAGTTCGGTATAGACCTGATTCCTGGAGCCACTCCTGTAGCCCGTGCACCTTATCGTCTGGCACCTCCAGAGATGAAAGAGATGATGGCACAACTACAAGATCTATCCGATAAAGGCTTCATCAGACCTAGTTCTTCACCGTGGGGAGCACCAGTGTTATTTGTGAAAAAGAAGGATGGTTCGATGAGAATGTGTATCGACTACCGAGAACTAAATAAGCGCACGATAAAGAACAAGTATTCGTTACCCCGAATTGATGACCTCTTCGATCAGTTAGTTGGAGCTTGCTATTTCTCCAAGATTGATCTAAGATCCGGTTATCACCAGTTGAAAGTTAAAGAAGAAGACGTTCTAAAGACTGCTTTTCGAACAAGGTATGGACATCACGAATTCTTAGTGATGCCGTTCGGACTGACGAACGCTCCAGCTGCCTTTATGGATTTAATGAATCGGGTATGTAAGCCGTATCTCGATAAATTTGTTATTGTATTTATCGATGATATCCTTATCTATTCCCGATCCAAGGAAGAGCACGCGCAACATCTTCGTTTGATTCTGGAGCTACTGAAGAAGGAAAAGTTGTATGCAAAATTTTCTAAATGTGAATTCTGGCTACGGAAAGTTCAATTTCTGGGGCACGTGGTTTCTGAGAAAGGTATACAAGTTGATCCGATGAAAGTGGAAGCAGTTGAAAAGTGGGAACCGCCGAAGACAGCAACTGAAGTACGTAGTTTTCTGGGTTTAGCCGGCTACTATCGGAAATTTATAAAAGACTTCTCTCGTATCGCAACGCCTTTGACTAAGCTGACTCGAAAGAACCTGAAGTTTGAATGGAAAGCAGAACAGGACGAGTCATTCCGGATATTGAAAGAGAAACTGTGCAGCGCGACGATTCTATCACTACCCGATGGTTCGGAAGACTTTGTTGTTTATAGTGATGCGTCAAAACTGGGATTGGGATGTGTACTTATGCAGCGTGGAAAGGTTATTGCTTATGCTTTTCGTCAATTGAAGGATCATGAAAGACAGTATCCTACGCACGACATGGAGCTTGCAGCAGTCGTCTTCGCGTTAAAAATTTGGAGACATTATCTGTATGGTTCCAAATGTCAGATTTATACTGATCATAAGAGTCTCCAACACCTCTTTGATCAGAAAGAACTAAATATGAGACAAAGAAGAAGGCTAGAATTGCTGAATGATTACGACTGTGAAATCCTTTATCATCCGGGAAAGGCAAATGCGGTAGCTGATGCATTGAGTCGTCAAGAAAGGGGTGGAACAATAAAAGTTATTTCGCTACGAACTGAACTCCTACCCAGCATATTTGACGAATTGCAGAAGTGTCAAGTGGAGGCTTATCAGGATGAACATCTGAAATCAGAACGGTTAGCGGGGATGTCAGCATTGCTAGTAAAAGATGATCAGGGGTTATTGTGTCTGGGAAACAGAGTGTGGGTACCTCGGTTGGGTGGGTTACGTGATCGTGTTTTACAAGAAGCTCATCAATCCCGTTTCTCTATTCACCCGGGTACAAACAAGATGTATAAAGACCTAAAGCAATTCTATTGGTGACCGGGGATAAAAAGAGGGATTGCTCAGTACGTGGAAAGATGTGATACTTGTAAGAAAGTAAAGATCGAACACCAAAATCCGTTTGGTCAACTACAACAGATTTCATCACGAAGTTACCAAGGACTCCGAAGGGATTTGATTCTATTTGGGTGATCGTCGACAGATTGACAAAGTCTGCACACTTTCTACCGATAAAGGAAACCGATTCGATGGAGCGATTAGCTAAGTTGTACATTGACGAAATAGTAACTCGACATGGAGTTCCAATCTCGATCATTTCTGATCTTGATAGTCGTTTTACTTCGAGATTTTGGAGAAGTTTTCAAAGGGAAATGGGGACACAGATAAAGTTAAGTACGACGTATCATCCTCAAACAGACGGGCAGAGTGAACAAACGATTCAGACCTTAGAAGATATGCTCCGGGCTTGCATTGTTGATTTTGGGGGATCATGGGAAAAGCACTTACCGTTGATCGAGTTTGCATATAACAACAGTTATCATTCCAGCATACAAGCGGCACCGTTCGAAGTACTGTATGGTAGGAAATGTCGAACGCCTCTGTGTTGGAACGAAGTGGGAGAAAAATAGCTAGCGGGACCGGAAATAGTTCAGTTAACTACCGATAAGGTTACTCAGATTCGAGAAAGATTGAAAGTGGCTCAAGATAGACAGAAGAGCTACGCTGACCGACGTCGAAAGCCTTTGGAATTTCAAGTCGAGGATTTCGTAATGTTAAAGGTTTCACCGTGGAAAGGAGTCATCCGATTTTGACGACAAGGTAAACTTAGCCCAAGGTATATCGGACCATTTGCAATTACAGAAAGGATCGGTGAGGTAGCTTACCAATTAGATCTTCCGCCGGAGTTGAGCAGGATTCATAACGCATTTCACGTATCGAATTTACGAAAGTGTTTGGTTACTCCAGATCAGGCAGTCTCCCTACCAGAAATACAAGTCGATGAAAGACTGAATTATGTGGAAGAACCGGAAGCTATAGTTGATCATAAAGTCAAAGTGTTGCGGAATAAGGAGATCAAGCAAGTGAAGGTTCAATGGAGGCATCATAGAGGTCAATATGCTACATGGGAATCAGAGTCGGAAATGAGGGTCAAATACCCTCACCATTTCATTTAACTGAATTCCGGGACGGAATTCTTTTTAAGGGGGAGATGATGTAATAACCAGGTAAATCCATTAGTTAAACTCTATCCCATTAAGTTTATTTAATTTTAAGATTGGGAGGTTTGGGGTAAGTTTGAATTAAGTCATAAGTTTAAGGGTGTTTTGGTACTTATCATATAGTTTCAGCCAAAAGTGAAAATTTATACTTAAATATCTTAATTATCATATTACCACTTTCCTTATTCAGAAAGTGTGTATGTGTGTGTGCATTTTGAGAGAAAAGGAAGCAGAGGAAGAAAACGTACGGTTAGGGCTTCAATTGATTGGGCTGAAATCGATTTGGAGGTAAGTTCCTTTACAATTTGTGTTTATAATCAGTAGTATTAGACTTCTATCGGTTTAGACTTTCTAATTTCGCGACTTGAATATATTTCAATCGATTTTTGGGCAAGTGGAAACCGACTGTGTTCTTGAAAACTTCCGGTAGAGTCCCGGTAGTGTCGACTCCCGGTAGTGTCGACTCCCGGTATAGTGAACTCCCGGTATTGCTAACTTCCGGTATTGCTAACTCCCGGTACCAAAGAGTCCCGGTACTGTGAAGTCCCGGTACTGAGAAGTCCCGGTACTCTGTGTAGTCCCGGTAGTTGTTAAGTTTAGTGATACAGTTGAGAACAGGAACTGGTAGGCTTTATATGTTTGGCTAGTAAAGAGGTGTATGTACCTTAAATTGTTTCAGATTCTGTGGAGTCGTGGTAAGAGATAAGACCATTGTGAAAGGAGCTTGCGAGCGTGTATAATAATCAAAACAGGTGAGTTCTACTTTAAAAGTATTTTTAACTGGAATACATATACGTATGGTTTGGGAATGTGATAATTGGTGATTCCGTGTTTATATGTATGGTATATGTGAATTATAATATATTGAGGTATTATATTTACATGAGTATTATAAGGTGTTATAATACGTTGGCCGGGCTTAGGACCGGTGTGTTTGGCTATAGAATCCGTATAGCGTTGTTTGGCTGTAGATGTTGTACAGCGTTGTAAATTTATTAGTTGGCTTGCAACCAACTAATATGGCCAGGAGGAATGAGAAGGGAAGGTATATGATGTGTGAGTTCAAATTGATATATTTGATCGTGCTGTGTGATTTATATAAATAAGGTTTATATATATGATTTCGAACTAACAGGGATTTTTCTCACTTAGACCCTTAGGTCTAACCCTCATTTTTGTTTTAAAAATATGTATTCCAGGTGGTGGATCGAGTAAGAGCAAGTAATTAGAGTAACCGATGGATGGCTTTTGTGAAGGATTATATGATGAAGATTTTGGCATGTTTAGCAGTTGTATTACAATATTAAATGTTATGTATATATTTAGTACATAGTTTATAGTAGAATGGCTTCTGCTAAATGTAAAAGACTACGGGACCGTACTTGTAATATGATGTCTCTTTTGTTATATCGATGTTGTGTTACATTATGTGATTTGTTGTGTATATGGGAATTGGGTTGTTACAGAGGATGGTTCCACACTGATTCATATCAGGTAATCCCAATCCTTATTTTGATTTGTTGCTGAGTTTGGTTTTTGGGAGTTTTTGGTAAAAGTGGGAAATGATGCCTTAAGAAAAGATTAAACACCCTTAATTCGTGTTTGTGTAGCAAAGAGTTGTAAGAAATGGATATAGAATGTTTATGTAGTTATTTATCGCATTATCGTACAGATTAAAGGGATTTGAATAGGATTCGGCTACTGAACTCGTCCCAGCACTTCGTCCGAAAAGCTTCTAGTGATGAAGGTTACCGGATGAGTGTCCGGTAAGCTTAAGTGTCCGGACGAGTTGAGTTATCCGGTAAGTTGAGTTATCCGGTAAGTTGAGTTATCCGGTAAGTTGTGTATCCGGGCAGTCGAGTTGTCCGGAAAGTTAGTGTCCGGAAAAGTTGGTTTAGGATCTGAGCAGTTGTATTTCATCCATTTCTCAGGTAGACCGATTGTAAGTCAGAAGTAAAGTAAAATAAGATGTTTAACGCATCAGGTGAGTTTTTCTAACTAAAATACGTGATCTTACGTGTTTTTCCAAAGAAAGTGATTATGTGGAAATGCCCGTTTATTTTACATGTTTTTTACGTAAATGAAAGTTAATATTTTACTGATCAGGGTATGTTTATGAGCATGATTTATTTACAAACTTTTACGAATGTTTTCCCATGAAAAGTATGCTCTACTGAAAAGATTATTCAGCAAGATGAAATGAATTGTAAAGTGTTATACAGATTTCATGTTTTATGATTATGATGAGCTATGTGTATGTTATGTGGAGTCGGTCTGCACAGTGGGATCTGTAGACCTCGGGATCCGATGATCCCTTGGGCTGTTATGAGAAGCTTGTAGGAGGGAATTCATTTCCTTCCTACTCGGATATGTGATAAGCTTGTAGGAGGGAATTCGTTTCCTTCTTACTTGGATAGAGGGGAGTTTGCTTGGGCCCCGGTATGAGGCGAGAGGGGAGTCTGATGGGGCCCCGATCGCGGTTAACGATGTGATCCTTAAACACTGTGCAGTACCATGAATGATGTTTATATGAAGAATGTGAATTGTTTTAGAAATGATTTTATAACGTTGATGTACAAATGATTATGGAGGGAACTCACTAGACCTTATGGTCTAACCCTCGCTTTTCAAAACTAAAACCTTTTCTGGTATGCAAATAGTAGGAGGCTCAGGTAAGTGAGCAAGAGCAGATAGAGTACAGATGCAGCTAGAGACAGTGCAAGTGCCTCTTGTAGAAGCTAGATTATTCTCAGTTGTGTATAGGTTGTTTCCGCCAACCTAAGTTTTAGATTGATGTAATGACATTTTTGGGACCCAGATTGTAAATGATATGATTTAATGTTATGTATGTCCTGTCGGGTTTTTGGGTTGTTACAAATGGTATCAGAGCCATAGTTTAAGAGATTTAGGTGACCGAATGGGCCTAAACTTAAACTTTGGAGTAGAAATCACAACTGAGAATCAGGGAATGCGTTAGAATGACACTATTGTATATATATGAAATGCGTTAGGAAGGCACTATAGCAGATATAGGACTAATAGGGTACCGAGGACAGTCATGTAAGGTAAGTTTGGGATTTCACCTGGACAGTGTAATTGCGAACTTACAGGTACATGTATGTGCTTGACCTACCTTATTATTCCGAAGTGGTAGTCAGAAGCTAGTGTTTATGTCATGTTCCAGTACTTTAGAAGGTCAGCAAGATCCCTGAGGGGTAGACTGAGACCCCTTGTTGGGGAAGTTTCATGTGAAGTCGTTATGATGTGATGTACGTATACATCGTAGAGAAGAAATGTTGTATAGAGTGTTATGAGTCGTCTAGAGGTAGCTCTTCGTGGATTCGGAGAGGAAGAATGTTTGAGTTTGAGTAAGACTCCTGTTTTGGGAGAGTCCCAGTTCTAGAAATCATGGGATAGATCAGTCAGGATGGTAAGGAAAGACTGTGTCGAAATCTTGAAAGTGTCAATGGAGCTCTAACTTCTTAATCGAGCTTTTCAATGGCAGGGTAAATGAAATAAGATACCTATAGTGAAATGAAAGCATGTAGAAGTAGAAAGTGAGATAGTTGATCAAAACGAAAGTAGTATGAAATGGTTGAGTAAGTGAGATGTAGAACGCATGTACAGCAAGTTGTTGCATGACCGAGAGGGCGACCATTGGTCGTAGGTAAGCGTCAAGGATAAGCTGCGTGAATAAAGCGATTGACCTTGTTAGAGTGAGTAGCCTTCAATTGTAAGTAGAGTCTCATGCATGGCGTTCTTTTATGTAACATGAAATTTTCACGATTTAAGTTAAATGTGTAAATATAAATTTTGATCGAAAATGACTCAGAATGTGCACGCGTATGTTTAAAGAAAAGGTGATTTCATTCACTTTGTACAATGAAATTTTAAGCTTAACGATTTGCAAAGTATTTCACTCTTTTCATGATAAGTCAAATTTGTTGCAAAAGGTCAAGAAAATGGTTACCTGCAATTCATTTATAACCAAAATGCTTATTGACCTATTGATATCATACAAATGAGTGTGAGAACCGACTGGCTTACTTTGTGTCGGAAATTCTTTCATAATTGTGTCATATGAAAAGATTTTCATGCAAAATATTAATGTCGTAATAACATCGTTCGGATTGAGCAAGAGTAAGGTTCACGGGAAGATGCATGCAAGCGATTCTCGAATCGTTGTGCAGGGCATTGAAGTTATAATAGTAACGGGGTCATGTGTACCCAAGTTGTTTTCAAATGTTGTTTATTTAAAAAGGATAAATGTACGAAATGATTTATTTACCGCGTCGTCATGCATGAAGGCTATGAACTCACTAGGTCATAGAGTATTACATTTTAAGCTAAGCAAGAACTCCGAGAGTGGAGAGGCGTTGGTCAAATCAGGGGAGGACGTTTGTAGTTGTAGTATGTGTTCCAAAAGAAAGTTGGACAGTGGAAGAGTCAGAAGTGAATTATAGTGTCGATTGTAAGAGGGTCTGTACCCTTATTCGATAACTGGAAGTACGGTTGTCGAGGGACGGTTGGGTCCAGGGGGAAGGAGTAGAAGTCATCGAGGTGTTGGTATTAGCAACTCGTTATGAGTAGTGTTGAGAGGCAGAGGCGAAATGTCCACGGTATTGGATATGAGTTTTGAGGTGAGCTTGTAATATTGATGTTACAGGAGTAAGTTCAGAAAAGAGGGAGACGTATTATGAAGTGATTAGGTTATGTTAGTTGGATTAGGTTCCGTAAGGGAACCCATGTTAAAGAATAGGTTAAGAAAGTAGTTACAGGTCGACTATTGATGCTGAAGTCGGCAACCGTGCAAGATGGTTAAGGCCGAAGGCTTGAACCAGGAGAGCGAAAGTTGATAGAACACCTTGTGGGGGTGCTAAGTTAGTGAGAGACCGATGTTGTTGAATAAGCGTTCTATTTTCGAGGTGTGGAGGGTCCATAGAAGGATAAGGTGTGTAGCACCAACGAAGTGAGTGTAGACTGTATCAGTCAGTAAGGAAATGTGTCGTGTCTATGAAAGGGCTCGGATCGCCAAGAGCCAGCAAGAACGATTATGTTTGAGTTAATTGGGAACTCGTGAGTTATAGTTCGACAGATTGAGAAAGGACTAAGTAGCGAGATAGACTCGACTGTGTATACGGGAAGATATGAAGGCAAGTTTGAATTATGTGAAAGACCATGAGAGATCTGGTATGCAGTGTGACGTGATGGGCAAGGAGTATACGGATGTGTAGTGACAGTAATGGTCAAGCTCAATGTGCCAACTAGTGTCGTAGTGATGTGATGATAGAGAGAGAGAGGAAGCATCAGATAGAAGGTTTTTAGGAGTTTCGGATGAGATGTACGATTTGTTAACCAGACTGTTGGAGCACGTAGGGTGTAAGTTGACGTTGTGACATGACTATGTTCGAGATAGCTTGACGGAGTGGTGGGGGATAGTTACCCAAGGGTTTAAAGTGTTTTTGGTTGTAAAAGTCACTAAGTAGGTATATTTGGGGATCATTGGAAGTTTAAAGAAGATGGACGTGTTAATCAAAATGTGGTGTAGTAGATGCGAAATCCTTAAAGAATGTGAGTTGCTCCTCATGTGTGAAAGAATGGTTCGAGGAAGTAAAATTTGGAGATCAAAGAATGCGTAGTGACGTCGAACACTGGTGTCGTTTCAAGACGACTTGGTTGAATGCCTTATGTTAGAATCTTGATGCAACTGTTTGGATAAGTATAGTAATGAGAAAGTGTTATCAGCATGTGGAAAGGTAGGAAGAGAGGGGCAAGTAATGTTTGGTGGGCGGTGCTCCACGCTAACATGGAGAAGTGAAGATCGTATGTCGGAATAAGTGAGTAGGTTGGAAGTAGTAAGCTTGACAGTAACACCGAGAGGTGGAGTAGTGTGTGTAGATTGCCGTCGGTAAGTGTGCGAACCGTTGGAAAGAGTATTGAGGAATGGATTTGTGTATGACTTTGTGCAGGAAAGGAGTGGATAAGACGACTGAATGAGTTAAGTTAGTGACCTTGTGAGAAGTGTATAAACGAATTGGTCGTGCAGTGATTAAGCTAGTGAGAATAGTATGGTGTGACCATGGTTACTCCTCCCAGTTGAGTGAGGATAACCGGAGTTATGCTTTATCTGTCTGAACGAACGTGGCAATCAACGAGGAATTGATGTGTTTCAGGATAAGTCTAATTTGAGTAGGTAAACACTTCAACGATGGGTTTGGAGGTTCCTACTCTTAGTTACGTATAAGTATAGGGTGTTGAAGTAGTGAGGATGTGAGAGATGCTTGACGAACTGTGGTCTAGGAGGTCCGAGAAAGGGAAATGTTATCCGCATAGACGATTGTTGGGATGTACAGTGTTGGCCTTGTGCCAAGCTGTCAAGTGAGTGATTGTTTCTTAGTAACTGAATCTCGTGTTGTAGCGGGGTACTCCGCCAAGTTCCTCCTTAAAGGAAGTAAAGATGCATGAGAAGCCTTATTTAATCTACTATTGTTAAGACCGACCGAATAGGAACAGTAGCCTACGAGTTAGAGTACCGTAAGAACTTAAGGGAATGCATCCAATGTTCCATGTCTCGAATTTAATGAGGTGGTTGACTGAGTCATAAGTGGCATTACCTTGGGGAAGTGTCAGTTGTGGTGTGGGCTTGATACCCGCGCCTTTTCCAATGAGGAATTCCGGGGACGGAATTCTTTTAAGGGGGGAGTGTTGTAACAACCCGAAATTCTAGTGCAATGTGAAGGTTTGGTGGCTAAAGTCTAAGAAATGAAAGCTTGAGTTAAAGGACCTTTTTGCAATTTGTGAAAGGTATAAATAGATGCCAAAACCCTAGATGAGCATTTCTTTTGGCTTGTTGGTGGCTGAGCAAGAGAAGAGAAGGAGAGAAATAGAGAGAAGAGAAAGGGGTTCTTGGGAATCAATTGCAATTTAAGAAGGAGCATCACCAATTTTCGAATTAGAAGAGGAACTGGAATTGGAGGATGGTTCCACACTGATTCATATCAGGTAATCCCAATCCTTATTTTGATTTGTTGCTGAGTTTGGTTTTTGGGAGTTTTTGGTAAAAGTAGGAAATGATGCCCTAAGGAATGATTAAACACCCTTAATTCATGTTTGTATAGCAAAGAGTTGTAAGAAATTGATATAGAATGTTTATGTAGTTATTTATCGCATTATCGTACAGATTAAAGGGATTTGAATAGGATTAGGCTACTGAACTCGTCCCAGCACTTCGTCCGGAAAGCTTCTAGTGATGAAGGTTACCGGATGAGTGTCCGGTAAGCTTAAGTGTCCTGACGAGTTGAGTTATCTGGTAAGTTGAGTTATCCGGTAAGTTAAGTTATCCGGTAAGTTGAGTTATCCGGTAAGTTGTGTATCCGGGCAGTCGAGTTGTACGGAAAGTTAGTGTCCGGAAAAGTTGGTTTAGGATCTGAGCAGATATATTTCATCCATTTCTCAGGTAGACTGATTGTAAGTTAGAAGTAAAGTAAAGCAAGATGTTAAACGCATCAGGTGAGTTTTTCTAACTAAAATACGTGATCTTATGTGTTTTTCCAAAGAAAGTGATTATGTGGAAAAGCCCGGTTATTTTACATGATTTTTACGTAAATGAAAGTTAATATTTTACTGATCAGGGTATGTTTATGAGCATGATTTATTTACAAGCTTTTACGAACGTTTTCCCATGAAAAGTATGCTCTACTGAAAAGATTATTCAGCAATATGAAAGAATTGTAAAGTGTTATACGGATTTCATGTTTTATGATTATGATGAGCTATGTGTATGTTATGTGGAGTCGGTCTGCACAGTCGGATCTGTAGACCTCGGGATCCGATGATCCCTTGGGCTGTTATGAGAAGCTTGTAGGAGGGAATTCATTTCCTTCCTACTCGGATATGTGATAAGCTTGTAGGAGGGAATTCGTTTCCTTCCTACTTGGATAGAGGGGAGTCTGCTTGGGCCCTGATTTGAGGCGAGAGGGGAGTCTACTGGGGGCCCGATCGCGGTTAACGATGTGATCCTTAAACACTGTGCAGTACCATGAATGATGTTTATGTGAAGAATGTGAATTGTTTTAGAAAAACGATTTTATGTAATACCCCGGGTAAGTTCGTTAGTTAAATTCTCTTTCCGTTAAATAAAGTTAATATTAAAATTGGAGGTTTAGGGTAAGTTTGGGTTAAATTATAAGTTTATGGGTGTTTTGGTCATTCTTGCTTAGTTCAAGCCTTAATTGTAAAATTGGTCTAAAATATATATACCCTAAGATTTCAGATATTTTCATAAACAGAAAATATCCAGTTAGTGTGTGTGTGTGTGTGTGTTTTGAGACAAGAAGAAGAAGAAGAAAGGGTATTTGGCTAGGACTTCAAATTGGTGTACTTGGAAGTGATTTGAGGTATGTTTCCTTTGTGTTTTATGTTTGTAATTACTAGTAGACAGTTTCTATCGGATTAGAATCATCAATTTCATGTCTGGTATTAAAATCTGTCGAATCTGGGTAGAAACAGGGTAAACCGACAAAGGTTTCCGGACACAATTTGATGGTGTCCGAAAGTTGTTCTAATGGTGTCCGGACGAGTCCTTTATCCGGTAAGTTTTCCTTTCTATAGTTTCCGGATGAAATTAGATACCGGATGGTGTCCGGATTGCTTTGGTGTCCGGATGTTATCCGGATTGTTTATGTTGTCCGGATTGTATGTGCTGTCCGGAAAGTGGTTTTTTGTGTTTTCTTTGGAAGGCATAGCGGCATCCCCTTTCGATCAACTACCACGAACACAACGCAAACACGCACGCACGCCTCCCCGGCGGTATCGGACATCCGAGGGCAGTCCACTAATCCGCCGCTGTCCCGGCCCAGCTTACGCTGGACCTAAGGCCCAACCACAGGCTGGGGGGTAAGCCCAGTCAAAGACTGGGTACTTCTCATGCCCTCAATTGCCTCCCCTTGGAATCGAACCCGGGTAGACTGGATTGTATGTGCCCTCAATTGTCCGGAAAGTGGTGTTGTCCGGATTGTATGTGCTGTCCGGGAAGTTGTGTTGTCCGAATAGTTCTGTAGTATCCGGAAACTCTAGGTGTTTGGTCATTTATGAGAATTCAGATGCTTTTGAGTATCCGGTGGCTTGTGTTTTGTCGACTCTTGGATAGTTTATGAATGAGGACTGAATATACTGTGGACTCGACTTAAGTTCGGGTTTGGGGGAAACATTTGAGGATTAGAGTTATCTAGAGTTCTTAGCCTACTAGCAAGTCTTACATGATTAATTGGTAAGGAGATAATTGTATTTAAATTATTACAGATTCTGTGAATCCTGGGTGAAAGACTGAATCTTTTGGAAAAGGCTTGGAAGCGTTTTGATAAGCAATCACGTGAGTTTTACTTTAAAATATTTTCAAACTGGAATACATATATGTGGATTAAGAATGTTATATAGAGTGTGATTATGTGCTTATGTTTGAAATATAATATATTGAGATGTATATTATATTTATATGAGCATTACACTACACGAGTGCACGTTGGTCGGGCTTAGGACCGGTGGAGTTTGGCTGTACGGAGGGACAGCGGAGTTGGCTGTATATTAGTGCAGCGGAGTAAATTGATTAGTTGGCTCGCAACCAACTAATATGGCCATGGGAACGAGGAGATGTACACAGTGCATGAGTCTTGCTTGGTATTTAAATACTTGTTGTATATTTGTGTTTTACAAAAGGATTACTAAACTGACAGGGATTATCTCACTAGACCGTTTGGTCTAACCCTCATTTTGTTTTCAAAAATATGTATTCCATGTCAAGGAAGGTATAAAGGCAAGGATAAAGTATGACGTGCTTTTGAAGGCTATTTGGGGATTTAGAAGTTTTCCTTAAACATTTTGTACGGATAGTATTGTAAATTATGCTAGCGAATAGTTTGGACCACATTATGTAATGTACTTCTTTAAGACTTTCGGACCTTATGTGAATATCATGAATCTTTTGTTATATATCTTTGGCTGGTAAATGCTATTATATGGTGTATATTTGGGACGGGTCGTTACAGATGGTATCAGAGCCCTAGTTTAAGGGATTTAGGTATTCGGATCCATACCTAGACTTAAACTGCATGTGAAGTAGGATGTCCCTATTATTTTAGAACCTTGGGATGCTAAATATAAAGGGTAGAAGGAACATCATGTAAGGTAATTTCATATTACACCTGGCCAGTGTAATTGTGAACTTACAGGTACATGTTTGAACTGGAACACCTTATTGGGGTATGTGCTTATGTGTATATTAACCTTCTTAAAGTCAACAGGATGGCAAGTGGTACTCGACGTACAAATAGAGAGGGAGAAGGAAATCCTAATAGAACGAATCCAACAATCAGAACAAGGGGAACGAGGTAGGGGCAGAACTGGAGGTAGAGTTCAGTCGCAAGGCACCAAATTTGTTACAAGAGACGATTTGGCGGCTGAAATGGGAAGACTACAAGCAAATATACAAGTTATGTTCCACCGAACTCGTCATATTGAGACTGACATACCAGATCCTAGTCTGGAAGACGAGATGCCCATTACACCTACTGTCATACCGGTGCCAAGGAAGTGTGATTATAAGATGTTCCTGAGCTGCAAACCTTCGACTTACTCAGGAGAAAGAGACCCAGTAAAGGCTATGAGGTGGCTAAAAGAGATAGAAGCCATCTTCAAAACCAGCAAATGTGCCGAGGAAGATAGAGTGTTATATGGAACCGCGATGCTAAAGGCCGATGCTCTATATTGGTGGGAAGCTCTTATCACCTCTAAAGGACCGGAAGTGTATTCTACTTTTTCTTAGGAAGAATTCACCATAGCTTTTAAAAGGCAGTTCTGTCCTCAATCTGCCGTAAGACAATTGGAAGAAGAATTCATGAATTTGCAACAGGGTAAGCTATCAGTTCGGGATTACACTGCGCACTTTCTAGAGAAGTCCCGTTTTGCAGAATACTATGTGGCTACTGAAGCACTCAAAATGGAAAGGTTTATCTTTGGATTAAATTCGGAAATCAGAGGTTTAGTGATTGATAAGGGAACCGATACTTTCTCAGCCGCTGTAGATGCCGCCGAGAATGTAGAAAGAGATAAAAGGAGGGATGCTGGTGATAGAAGTTTTGGGAAAAGAAAATTGGAAGAAATGATGTACGATTTGAAGGAGTACGAATCCCCAAGGTTTGATAGTCGTTCACCTTTCAGACCAGCTGAAAGACCATGTCCAAAATGCAACCGTGTTCATCAAGGAAACTGTTATGTGGATTCCCGAATTTGTTACAAGTGTGGAAAGATTGGTCACATTGTTAAAGACTGTCGGGTAAATCGATTATGTTCCTCTTGCAACTCCCCTGGTCATATTCAGTCAGATTGTCCACAATGGAAAGCACAGCAGGGTAGTATGACGGTGAGACCAACGGGTGATAGGCCAGGAGGGATACAAAGGCCTGAAGTACCGAAAGCAAAGGGTCGAGGCTTCCAAATGACAGCACAAGAAGCAGAAGAAATTCCGGATGGGGTTACAGGTACATTTCTAACAAACTCTATACGTGCTAAAGTGTTATCTGACTTCGGTGCAAAACGATCATTGGTATTTCCGTTCTTTTGTTGCTTATCCGTGTTAGAGATATAGATGGGTGTGGGGTGTCTATTCAGTTAGTTTCTATGGCTTTGATTGCGTTCGATGTAGTAGTGAGAACTAAGTACCCATACCTTTTTGCCTAACCGAATTCCGAGATGGAATTCTTTTAAGGGGGAGACGTTGTAATACCCCGGGTAAGTTCGTTAGTTAAATTCCCTTTCCGTTAAATAAAGTTAACATTAAAATTGGAGGTTTAGGGTAAGTTTGGGTTAAATTATAAGTTTAGGGGGGGTTTTGGTCATTATTGCTTAGTTCAAGCCTTAATTGTAAAATTGGTCTAAAATATATATACCCTAAGATTTCAGATATTTTCATAAACAGAAAATATCCAGTTAGTGTGTGTGTGTGTGTGTGTGTGTGTGTGTGTGTTTGAGACAAGAAGAAGAAAGGGTATTTGGCTAGGACTTCAAATTGGTGTACTTGGAAGTGATTTGAGGTATGTTTCCTTTGTGTTTTATGTTTGTAATTACTAGTAGACAGTTTCTATCGGATTAGAATCATCAATTTCATGTCTGGTATTAAAATCTGTCGAATCTGGGTAGAAATAGGGTAAACCGACAGAGGTTTCCGGACACAATTTGATGGTGTCTGGAAGTTGTTCTAATGGTGTCTGGACGAGTCCTTTATCCGGTAAGTTTTCCTTTCTATAGTTTCCGGATGAAATTAGATACCGGATGGTGTCCGGATTGCTTTGGTGTCCGGATGTTATCCGGATTGTTTATGTTGTCCGGAAAGTGGTGTTGTCCGGATTGTATGTGCTGTCCGGGAAGTTGTGTTGTCCGGATAGTTCTGTAGTATCCAGAAACTCTAGCTGTTTGGTCATTTATGAGAATTCAGATGCTTTTGAGTATCCGGTGGCTTGTGTTTTGTCGACTCTTGGATAGTTTATGAATGAGGACTGAATATACTGTGGACTCGACTTAAGTTCGGGTTTGGGGGAAACATTTGAGGATTAGAGTTATCTAGAGTTCTTGGCCTACTAGCAAGTCTTACATGATTAATTGGTAAGGAGATAATTGTATTTAAATTATTACAGATTCTGTGAATCCTGGGTGAAAGACTGAATCTTTTGGAAAAGGCTTGGAAGCGTTTTGATAAGCAATCAGGTGAGTTTTACTTTAAAATATTTTCAAACTGGAATACGTATATGTGGATTGAGAATGTGATATAGAGTGTGATTATGTGCTTATGTTTGAAATATAATATATTGAGATGTATATTATATTTATATGAGCATTACACTACACGAGTGCACGTTGGTCGGGCTTAGGACCGGTGGAGTTTGGTTGTACAGAGGGACAGCGGAGTTGGCTGTATATTAGTGCAGCGGAGTAAATTGATTAGTTGGCTCGCAACCAACTAATATGACCATGGGAATGAGGAGATGTACACAGTGCACGAGTCTTGCTTGGTATTTAAATACTTGTTGTATATTTGTGTTTTACAAAAGGATTACTAAACTGACAGGGATTATTTCACTAGACCGTTTGGTCTAACCCTCATTTTTTTTCAAAAATATGTATTCCAGGTCAAGGAAGGTATAAAGGCAAGGATAAAGTATGACGTGTTTTGAAGGCTATTTGGGGATTTAGAAGTTTTCCTTAAACATTTTGTACGGATAGTATTGTAAATTATGATAGAGAATAGTTTGGACCACATTATGTAATGTACTTCTTTAAGACTTTCGGACCTTATGTGAATATCATGAATCTTTTGTTATATATCTTTGGCTGGTAAATGCTATTATATGGTGTATATTTGGGGCGGGTCGTTACATTTTATAACGTTGATGTACAAATGATTATGGAGGGAACTCACTAGACCTCATGGTCTAACCCTCGTTTTTCAAAACTAAAACCTTTTCAGGTATGCAAATAGTAGGAGGCTCAGGTAAGTGAGCAAGAGCAGATAGAGTACAGATGCAGCTAGAGACAGTGCAAGTGCCTTTTGTAGAAGCTAGATTATTCTCAGTTGTGTATAAGTTGTTTCCGCCAACCTAAGTTTTAGATTGATGTAATGACATTTTTGGGACCCAGATTGTAAATGCTATGATTTAATGTTGTATCTACTTCCTTCATGCCTTTTTCATTCCCTCATCCAATGTGAGATGCAAACAATAATGTGAGAGAATAGAAGATATGAAGATATTTAAAAAAAATTAAAGTTCATCTTTATGAAAAAAAAATCTATAATATTTGAACTGTAAATTAGAGGAGTTTGCCAAGCATTGGTAGTATTGTAAGACCAAGACAACGCATAAAGAATCACATCATAAAAAAATTAAAAAACTAAGTAGGCCGACAACCAAGATATTGGATATTAAACTAAACAAATACTATACTTGATCTTAACCAACAGGCGGAGATTCGAGAAATATATGTTTGTTCCATTGTTACCTATTTTTTTTGTATCTACCCCCCTCTTGTCACTTTCACTTCATTATCCGATATGGGATGCTAACAATATTGAGAAAAAATGGCATTTTTTCTTTTTGTATCCACATCCCTTATGCATCTTCCATTTATTTCAGCCAATTTAGGATGCAAACAATGATATGACAAACTAAGAAGAATATATATTATTTTTGATCTTAACCAAAAGGCTGAGAATCGAGAAACGTATGTTAATCTATGAAAAACATATACTATACTTGATCATGTTTGTTCCAACTTCCATGTTAGTCATTTCTTTTTGTACATACCTCTCTCTTACCACTTTCATTACATCATCCGATGTGGGATGCAAACAATATTGAGATAAAAAACTTGGCCCTTTTCTTTTTCTATCCACCTCCCTCATGCTTATTTCATTATTTCATCCTGTCGGATGCAGACATGAGAAAAAAATATGATTTCTAATGCTTAGGAGTTGCCACCTCATTCTACATGATTGTTTTTTATATGTAAGGATATACTGATAAATTAATTGATATATATAATTATTAGTTGGTTCTTTTTTAGGCAAATTATTTTATTGAAAAGAGGGTCCTCTAAATGAGACAACCCTATAAGTCAAACTCATGAATTGACACAAATGCATCTCATGCATCCACTATTTTTATACACGTCACATTGCTTCAATTTTTCAACCTCTTACCAATGTGGGACAACGCCAAATCAACCACAATTCATCATTGAAAAATACTCAATTGTCATGGTGCCACCTCAATACCACAAGGTTTTTTCTTTTTGCAAAAGATAACCATTCAACATAAGATAACTTTTTAGGTAAATTATTTTATTGATTTTTTTTTGTAAAAACAGGGTTCTCTAAATGAGACAACCCTATAAGTCAAACTCATGAATTGACTCAAATGCATCCCTTGGATCCACTATTTTTATACATATCACATTGTTTCAACTTTTCAACCTCTTACCAATGTGGGACAACTCAAAATCAATCACAATTCACCATTGGAGAATACTCATTTGTCATGGTGCCACCTCAATACCCCAAGATTTTTCCTAATTGTCATGGTGCCACCTCAATATCCCAAGGTTTTTCCTTTTATATATAAAGATATATAATGATTACTAAAATTTCTTTGCAAAAGATAACCATTCAACATTAAGATTTCTTTTTTAGGTAAATTATTTTATTATTTTTTTTGTAAAAAGAGAGTCCTCTAAATGAGGCAACCGTATAAGTCAAACTCATGAATTGATACAAATGCATCACATGCATCCACTATTTTTATACACATCACATTGCTTCAATTTTTCAACCTCTTACCAATGTGGGACAACTCCAAATCAACTACAATTCACCATTGGAGAATACTCAATTGTCATGGTGCCACCTCAATATGCCAAGGTTTTTCCTTTTATATATATATATATATAATTATTACTTGGTTCTTTTTTAGGCAAATTATTTTATTGAAAAGAGGGTCCTCTAAATGAGACAACCCTACAAGTCAAACTCATGAATTGACACAAATTCATCCCATGCATCCACTATTTTTATACACATCACATTGCTTCAATTTTTCAACATCTTACCAATGTGGGACAACTCCAAATCAACCACAATTCATCATTGAAGAATACTCAATTGTCATGGTGCCACCTCAATACCCCAAGGTTTTTTCTTTTTGCAAAAGATAACCATTCAACATAAGATAACTTTTTAGGTAAATTATTTTATTATTATTTTTTTTTGTATAAAGAGGGTTCTCTAAATGAGACAACCCTATAAGTCAAACTCATGAATTGACTCAAATGCATCACATGCATCCACAATTTTTATACACATCACATTGCTTCAACTTTTCAACCTCTTACCAATATGGGACAACTCAAAATCAATCACAATTCACCATTGAAAAATACTCAATTGTCATGGTGCCACCTCAATACCCCAAGGTTTTTCCTTTTATATGTATAAAGATATATAATGATTACTAAAATTTTTTGTAAAAGATAACCAATCAACATAAGATAACTTTTTTAGGTAAATTATTTTTTTTTTGTAAAAAGAGAGTCCTCTAAATGAGACAACCCTATAAGTCAAACTCATGAATTGACACCAATGCATCCCATGCATCCACTACTTTTATACACATCACATTGCTTCAATTTTTCAACCTCTTACCAATGTGGTACAACTCCAAATCAACCACAATTCACCATTGGAGAATACTCAACTGTCATGGTGCCACTTCAATGCCCCAAGGTTTTTCCTTTTATATATATAAATATATATTGATATTGATGATTTTTTTTATAATAAGATTTTTTATAATAACATGTGTTTCACAAAAATAAGGTCATCCAAATAAGATAACCATATAACTCAATCCCCATGAGTTGACACAAATGGCATCCTATCAATCCTTTTTATATATGTCACTCTACTCCAATATTTCAACATCTCACCAATGTGGGATATCTCAAATTCAACCACAATTCACCAATTCCTCAATACTCAACTTTCATGATGCCACCTCAATTTCTTTTGGTTCTTCTTTTAAGAAAATATAATTTGAAACGATTAGGCTAACGCCTAGTGAGAACATTCGGTTTCAAAATAATACTTTTAAAATCAATGTAAACAAGGCATAACAAACCTGATTTACCATCATTCTTACCATACGTAAAAACATCTTGCGATGACGGGATCATACCCGATTCCATGAATATGACTAACACTAAGTCAGTCATGATACCACGTTCAAGAGCCCACTACGAATCTCCACAGATTCTAGATTAATGCCCATATCCAATAAATTACAATTAGTCCATGCCTATTTCTTGGAGAGGAAGTAGAGATTACAATTAAACCATGCCTATCTCTTTCCTTCCTATAGAAATCGGGAATTACGATTAGTCCACGCCTATCCCACAATTTCTCATCAATGTGAAATGGGAATTACGATTAGTCCACGCCTATTCCTCATTTCACCTAAACGGGAATTACGATTAGTCCACGCCTATTCCACGTTTATCATACACACTGGAATTACGATTAATCCACGCCTATTCCATGTGTTCATATAAAACTAGTGCCTATGGATCCATTACACTTATTTGTACTCGTGCAGGTTATTGCTTAATATAAATCATTTTCAAATAACGTTAATGAATTAAGCAAAACCATTAATTTAAAGATAACCAATTTCACTTCGTATAATCATCCCTCAAAATTCATCCAGAAAACATTTCATTATGAAAATGTACCTTACCATAATTTAAATACGTTATAAAATGGTAAGGTAAGAATGAACTCACCTGACAGCAATAGTGTTACTTCACTTCTTGAGTTTGTAATAATTTCTGCCACCAACAATACAAAATCTGAAATAACCCAAGTACAGATGGTACTCATATCAATATACTAAATAGGGCTCTTTAAAGACTAAGAATCCTAAATAACCCAAAATTTCGTCATTTATCGCAACCCAAAGGAAATACATTTCACTTTGTCGCAACCTACTATTTGCGACAACACTTGTTGCAACCCACTTCTTGCGACAACCAAGTTTGTCGCAACTACTACTTGCGACATCCTAACTTGTCTCAACTCAAAGAATCCCAAAGTAACCTTGTCACAACCCAAAGTTTGCGACATTCATCTCTTATCGCAACCAACTGTTGCGACATACTATTTTATCGCAACCAACTGTTGCGATAATCAAGTTTATCGCAACCAGCGTGTTGCGACAATCATATTTATCGCAACAATCGTCTTTATCGCGATAGTCATGTTCATACTTATCTCAACCAACAGTAAACGTAATTAAGCCAAAACTGATACTTTTAAGCCATGTTTAAGTCTACAAACTTGCAGATATTCTTAATATTACTACAAGAAAAGACTCATAAACTCATATTTCTCATATCTTTCAAAACATTAAAACGAAATTTCTAAACCCATAGAAAGCTACATAAACATGGTAGGAAAGATTATTGTGAAGAACATACCTTTGTTTTTCACCAATTTGTACTCTAAATTTACAGCAGAATATGTTCTTCTTCTCTTCTTCTTTTCTTCTTCTTCTTGTCACCGTAGACAACACACACACAAGAGCAAAAAGTGAAGAAATATCTCACTTGGTTCTCTTTAAACATATGAGGCGGTGGGATAAGTGGTTTCACCACTTTGACCACTTCCACCCCCATACTTTCATCTATTGGAAACTTTAACCCTCCAACTAATAACTTTAAATACGTTATAAAAGGGTAAGGTAAGAATGAACTCACCTGACAGCAATAGTGTTACTTCACTTCTTGAGTTTGTAATAATTTCTGCCACCAACTATACAAAATCTGAAATAACCCAAGTACAGATGGTACTCATATCAATCTACTAAATAGGGCTCTTTAAAGACTAAGAATCCTAAATAACCCAAAATTTCATCATTTATCGCAACCCAAAGGAAATACATTTCACTTTGTCGCAACCTACTATTTGCGACAACACTTGTCGCAACCCACTTCTTGCGACAACCAAGTTTGTCGCAACTACTACTTGCGACATCCTAACTTGTCTCAATTCAAAGAATCCCAAAGTAACCTTGTCGCAGCCCAAAGCTTGCGACATTCATCTCTTATCGCAACCAACTGTTGCGACATACTATTTTATCGCAACCAACTGTTGCGATAATCAAGTTTATCGCAACCAGCGTGTTGCGACAATCATCTTTATCGCAACAATCGTCTTTATCGCGACAGTCATGTTCATACTTATCTCAACCAACAGTAAACGTAATTAAGCCAAAACTGATACTTTTAAGCCATGTTTAAGTCTACAAACTTGCAGATATTCTTAATATTACTAGAAGAAAAGACTCATAAACCCAGATTTCTCATATCTTTCAAAACATTAAAACCCAATTTTTAAACCCATAGAAAGCTACATAAACATGGTAGGAAAGATTATTGTGAAGAACATACCTTTGTTTTTCACCAATTTGTACTCTAAATTTACAGCAGAATATGTTCTTCTTCCCCTCTTCTTTTCTTCTTCTTCTTGTCACCGTAGACAACACACACAAAAGCAAAAAGTGAAGAAATATCTCACTTGGTTCTCTTTAAACAAATGAGGCGGTGGGATAAGTGGTTTCACCACTTTGACCACTTCCACCCCCCATACTTTCATCTATTGGCAACTTTAACCCTCCAACTTATAAATTAAAATTAAAGTTTACCTCTTAACTTATAATTCCAATAAAATAAATAACGAAACTTACTCGGGGATAAACTCTAAAATTAATCTATCAAATAATTATACTCAATTTCTTCAATAAAACCAATCGTAACACTATATGTAAAAGTCGAGGTGTTACATGATTGTTATCTATCTTAATAAAATAAATTCATATAATATTTCACTCATTTAACCTTACAAAGTAAAATAAATAAATAAATAAACTCATTAATAATAATAAAATAATCATCGTTATCAAATAGTGATTATAATTTTAAAAAATATGTGAACGTTGAATTTATTAAATTATGGGTTGATTAAATAAATAAATACTTTAATTTAAAATCAATAATAAAATATAGAAAATGAAAAGGTGAAAACATTCTATGCTACATTTTCTATTTAAAAAAAATCAAAAATCTCAAAAAAAATTAAAAACTCAATGGTGGCCTCTCCTTAACTCACTCACTCACATTCTCCTTTATATATATATATATATATATATATTGATGGAATATACACATTTTCAAGTTGTGTACCATTTGCTTATGGACATTTATTTTGGAATGAATGGAGTAGCATTTAAGAACATCTCAAATAAATTCTTTAAAATAGAGAAAATTAATATTTTAAGTAAATTCACCAAAATAGAGAAAACATGAGAGAACGTGATTTTTTCCTAAATTTGAAGAATTGCCCAAAAAATAGTATCACCGTGAGAAAAACGGCATTTTATTATATTTCCGTCAAAGAATAAACTTTTGTGTTAAATGTTTACAAAAGGTAAATAATATTTTATTACATGTATAAAATATTTTAATAATATAATTAATATTTTAATCTTAAATAATATAGAATTTATTAAAGTTAGAATATATTATATATATGTTTTAAGTTTTGATTCTTCATTTTACAGAAATTTTAAAGAAGTCGTAATATATACCGATTAATCTAAATTCAAGTTATTCATAAACACAACATGTGTATGATGTATCGTGGTGTTTCACCAAAATTAGTTTTTTTTTTTTGAAAAGCAATTCCATTACCACCAAAACATATCATACAGCAGAGAACAAATAAGCCCCATGGCCCAACCTCACGCGACCAAACAGTAGCAATAATTAAGCTTAATAGTTTGCAAGTTGCAAACCACCTAGCAACAACCAAACATGACCAAAAACAAACAGCAGAATCGGCAATCTAGAGCCGAAACAGTATTTATAAAATCGAATCAGGGGCTGTTGAACAAAAACAGCAGTTGTGCCCCATCAAACAGTCTGTTACCTTCCAGGACCGATCACCGCTGTTGGGATAATCTCATTCATAGTAAAAATACTAGATATGTAAATAGGGCAAAGATGAAAAGGTATGACCTTTTATATGAAAAGGTGTGACCTTTCATATGAAAAGGTGTGACTTTTCACCCATAACCGCCACCATATGAAAAAGTGTGACTGTTTGGTGAACAGTTGCAATGGTTCATTGGCACCGGTTGATCTAGTATAAATATGAAGCATATGTAACAGATTATCATATACAAAAACACATATTCTTTCAAATTCTCTCAAAGTTCTTCATTGTTCTTCATCATGGAAACATAGTTTGATTCGTCAGGTTCAAGACTTCGATTCTTGAACGGATTGTTGTATCCTCTAGATAGACGTCCATTCTCTACGGTACGAGGGACGAATTTCTGTCTAAGGACACTGCTTTGCAGGCCTCAATCCAACAAACGTTCTTCTTCAAATTTGTGATCAAGAAACTCGAGTTAGTCATTTTCTCCTTGAAACTTTGATTATGTAACTTATGATTATATGTAAATTACATACATATATATAGATATAAATTCAGTATTTCATTTGATTCAAGATTGTGTGTTACGAATTTCAATTCGTGTATATAAGTTCTAACAATCTTAGACAGAAATTTCGTTGACGATGGAAAACTCTTGTTGAAATCGAGTGTGGAGAAACCCGAAAAATTTAAGGGTTCCGATTTTAGAAGATGGCAGCAAAAGATGCTCTTCTACTTGACGACTTTGAAAGTGTCTAACGTGCTTACCGATCAAGCACCGACACCGCCGGTTGGAGAGGGAGAAAACATCCCATCCCAAATTGAATTGGCTATGTTCCAACGATCCTTGGATATTTGGAACGCCAACGAATATAATTGTCGGAATTTTATTCTTAATGGTTTGGATGATGGTCTTTATGACATATATTCATCCTTCACCACGGCAAGAGAAATTTGGGAGTCGTTGGAATCAAAGTACAAGACGGAAGTCGCTTGTTCCAAACGATTTATCGTGGGCAAATTCCTGAACTATAAGATGACGGATTCAAAACCGGTCGTGAAACAAGTAGAAGAAATGCAAATCTTGGTCCATGAATTGGAAGTCGAAGGTATGGGCATCAACGCTAATTTTGTTATTGGTTCAATTATTGACAAGTTACCTCCATCCTGGAAAAATTTTAAACTCTATCTTAAACATTTGTCCGAGGATATGAGTTTTGAGCAATTGATACTCAAATTGCGGGTGGAGGAGGACAACCGGATGAACGAGAAAGCGGATGCTATCTCGTTGGAACCAAATACAAACATGGTTACCGGTAACTCATCAAAGACGAAGTTCCAAAAAAAAGGAAAGGGAAAGGCGACGGGTTTCAAGCATAATCTCAATGCTTCAAACCCACTATCCGTACAACGAAGGCCTTTCAAAAAGCGTGTGATGAGTTGCTGGGTATGCGGAAAGCCGGAGCATCGAGCCAAGGATTGCCGCCATAGAAGAGACCATAGTGGTCCCGGAGGAGGAGGTGCCGGTGGAAACCCCCATCAAGCCAACGTGGTCAATGCTACAAATCAATTCGTTGGAGTAATTGAGGCTTTTATGGTTACAAACGTGACCGATTGGTGGGTTGATACCGGTGCCACCAAACATATTTGCAACTCCAAAAACATGTTTGCCATCCACACAAATTTGTTGAAAAGTCTAATCAAGTACTTGGACTTATCCACAGCGATTTATGTGATTAGAAAGCCACACCCACACGTGGAGGAAAGAACTATTATGTATCATTTATTGATGATTGCAGTAAATATTGTTATGTATACCTAATACATACCAAAGATGAAGCTTTGAATATGTTTAAGACATACAAGGCTGAAGTTGAAAACCAACTTGACAAAAGAATAAAAATTCTGAGATCCGATAGAGGAGGAGAATACGAGTCTAAGGACTTTGCAGAATTTTGTTCTCATCATGGCATAGTTCACCAAACAACAGCTCCCTATACTCCACAACAAAATGGAGTAGCCGAAAGGAAAAACAGAACATTGAAGAACATGATTAATTCAATGTTGATTACTTCGGGAGCACCACATAGTTTTTGGGGTGAAGCATGCTTAACTGCAAATATGATACTTAATAGAATTCCTCATAAGAAGAGCGATAAATCTCCTTATGAACTATGGAAAGGAAAACTTCCTTCCTACAAAAGGATGAAAGTGTGGGGTTGCCTTGCAAAGGTTCAAGTACCTTTACCCAAAAGGACAAAACTTGGACCGAAGACCATTGATTGTGTATATCTTGGTCCTGCAAGTAATAGTGTTGCTTATAGATTTCTGGTCTATAAGTCAAACAATGAAGATATCCACAATAACACAATCATGGAATCAATTGAGGCTGAATTCTTTGAACACATATTTCCTTTCAAGGATAAAGGGAAAGAAATCTCTAATCCAAGAAAGAGAGTATGTGAAGTAGATAACACCGATAGTGTTGAGAAACCAAATAAAGAGGGTACATCAAAGGCTCAAGAAGAAAACTTAGAGCCTAGAAGAAGTAAAAGGGGAAAGATTGCTAAAGACTTTGGACCCGACTTCATGACATTCGTTGTCGATGAAGAACCTCAATCCTATAAAGCCGCCATGGATTCATCGGAGGCACCTTATTAGAAAGAGGCTATTCAAGGCGAGATAGACTCCATTGTTCAGAATAACACATAGAAATTGGTAGATTTACCACCAGGACACAAGGTAATTGGTCATAAATGGATCTTCAAGCGGAAACTAAGACCTGATGGTACTATAGAGAAATATAAAGCTCGATTAGTTGCCAAAGGTTACCGCCAAAAGGAAGGTCAAGATTTCTTTGACACCTATTCACCGGTAACACGAATCACGTCCATTAGGACATTGATGGCTATAGCAGCAATTCACAACCTACACATACATCAAATGGATGTGAAAACTGCTTTCTTAAATGGTGAATTAGATGAAGAAATTTATATGCAACAACCGGAAGGTTTTGTTGTAAAAGGCCAAGAGAATAAAGTATGCAAACTTGTGAAGTCTTTATATGGACTTAAACAAGCCCCAAAGCAATGGCATGAGAAGTTTGATAACACTCTTCTATCAAATGGTTTCCAAATTAATGAATGTGACAAATGCGTATATGTGAAACAAAGCAAGAACACATGTGTCATAATATGTCTATATGTAGATGATATGCTAATCATGGGGACCAACTTGGATGTAATCAATCAAACCAAGAAGATGTTGCACTCCTCGTTTGATATGAAGGATCTTGGAGTAGCAGATGTAATTCTTGGGATAAAGATCCAAAGAGATCCTAACAGTTACATTCTGACTCAATCTCACTATGTTGAGAAAGTTCTTAGGAAATTTGGTCACTATGATGATAGACCGGTAGTCACTCCTTTTGATCCTTCAAGCCAACTTAAGAAGAATCAAGGAGAGAGTGTGTCTCAATTGGAATACACTCAAGTGCTTGGAAGTTTGATGTACATTATGAATTGTACGAGACCGGATCTAGCATATACCGTGAGTAGACTTAGTCGATACTCACATAACCCAAGTAAGGATCATTGGTATGCACTTATAAGAGTGCTTCGATATCTGAAATACACAATGAACTATGGGTTATACTATACCAAATATCCTCCCGTACTAGAAGGATATTGTGATGCAAACTAGATTTCCAATCATTCTGAAAGTAAGTCCACAAGTGGCTATGTGGTTACACTAGGTGGTGCAGCCATATCTTGGAAATCTTCAAAGCAAACCGTGAATACACGGTCCACCATGGAAGCCGAATTTATAGCCCTAGATAAAGCTGCCGAAGAGGCAGAATGGCTTAAAAGCTTCCTAGAGGGTATTCCCTTGTGGCCTAAGCCTGTTACCGCCGTATGCATACATTGTGATAGTATGGCTGCTCTTACAAGAGCAAAGAATCAAATTTATAACGGCAACTCGAGACATATCAGGCGTCGCCACAAAACAATACGAGACTTGCTAAAGAATGGAATAATTTCCCTCGATTATGCAAAGTCAAAGGAAAATATCGCAGATCCTTTGACAAAAGGCCTTAATAGAGAACAAGTCTCTTATACATCGAGGGGAATGGGCTTAAAGCCAATCCAATGAGTTCTACTCGGCGGAAACCTAACCTAGCAACATTGGAGATCCCATGGTCTAGGTTCAATAGGACAACTAGTTGAGGAAAACTCAAGACTGAATACACTGGTACGCCTATTCTTATGATGTTTATTTAGTGTATTTTCCGTTGATGATTTAAGGGTTGAATTCTTATTCTTAATAATACTGATAGCTTATTGGTGGAACACTACGAAATGTTCTTGATCAGTATTACCTATATGAGATTGATGTGGGGTCGCATCTTTGAAGACGGATATGGCTACGTCTTCTAAAATTCTCATGAAGAAGGATTGTTCACGACCGAAATGAACACAACGGTAAGAGTCAACTATGCATAAACATGATATGTGTGATAATCATTGCCTTGACTTACTACAAAACGTGGTTAGTTCAAAACTCTTGGTCACTACCCACAAAGTAGGTCCGATGAATACTCACTAAGAACGGTTCAAGTCACCTAGACACCTTTTCTGATGCATTTCATATTTATTTCCTGAATAAGAACAATAAATACTTTGAGAATATCTTATTTTCTATTCAAATGTAGGGTATTGTTAGAGTTTGAATAGAAAATGTGGGGTATTGTTGGGATAATCTCATTCATAGTAAAAATACTAGATATGTAAATAGGGCAAAGATGAAAAGGTATGACCTTTTATATGAAAAAGGTGTGACCTTTCATATGAAAAGGTGTGACTTTTCACCCATAACCGCCACCATATGAAAAGGTGTGACTGTTTAGTGAACAGTTGCAATGGTTCATTGGCACCGGTTGATCTAGTATAAATATGAAGCATATGTAACAGATTATCATATACAAAAACACATATTCTCTCAAATTCTCTCAAAGTTCTTCATTGTTCTTCATCATGGAAACATAGTTTGATTCGTCAGGTTCAAGACTTCGATTCTTGAACGTATTGTTGTATCCTCTAGATAGACGTCCATTCTCTACGGTACGAGGGACGAATTTCTGTCTAAGGACACTGCTTTGCAGGCCTCAATCCAACAAACGTTCTTCTTCAAATTTGTGATCAAGAAACTCGAGTTAGTCATTTTCTCCTTGAAACTTTGATTATGTAACTTATGATTATATGTAAATTACATACATATATATATAGATATAAATTTAGTATTTCATTTGATTCAAGATTGTGTGTTACGAATTTCAATTCGTGTATATAAGTTCTAACAACCGCATCGCGCTTCTCGGATCAGAAATCCAACTATCCCAATCGATCTTCTTCCCTTGTAATCTTCTCGCGATCCACTCAAAATTCTTCCGTTGAAAGTTGAGAAATAAGTTCCCCACTTTCCTTTGCTCCTTGTCGAACACTACATGATTCCGGTGTGTCCACAGTAGGTAGAGAAAGGACCACACCGTCTCCTTCCATAGCTTGGGTTGATTATCATTGTCCTCCGGATCGCTGCAGTTTGCAAGTAATTCCTCCATCGAGCCGATCCCTCTTAAGTCGATATTCCACCACCGCGCGACGGCTTGCCACACCTTACAAGCTTCTTCGCATTGAAACAAAGCGTGGCTAACCGTTTCCACCTCTTTCATACAAATTGGGCATAACGACGAGTTCAAGTCGATTCCCATGTTATCAAGTACCGCCCTACATGGTATTCGTCCAAGTTTTACCCTCCAAATTAGGATGGCAATTTTCTTTGGAATCAATTTTGACTAATTGGTTTCCGTTTCACTTCCGCTCATGGCCGCTACTTTATCTTCAATCACCGTCTTTAACCCGCTCAAGGAGAACTCCCCATCTACCCCTAGCAACCATTTTGGTTTGTCAAAGGTGTTTTCTTTCGGCCGCCACACCTGCAACAAGGAAAGAAGTTCGTCGAGCTCTCCCCCCTCTCTCCCTCGTGGTTCCCTTCTCCATCCCCAATTCCAAGACCAAGCCTCACCGACCCACTCCCCTCTCTCGGCTATCAAAACATCCTTGTTGGTTTCAAGACTCCAAAGGCGTTTGAACTTTTGACTCAACAACTCCCTCGAGACCCATCTATCCGAACAAAACCTTGTTTCGTTCCTACTCCCCACCTCTACCCCGAACGAGGAATTAAAATCCATCCCCAATTTCCCCAAATCCGCACCAAGTTTCACTATCCCACCCCACACCGACCCCCCTCCGAATGACCGATTCAAACCTTCTTCTAGACCCCCTTTTCGACCATATATACTTGTTTGGGTAAAATTTCACCAGTCTCGACCACGACCAAGGTAAGAAAAACACTTATTTCACTTCCTCACAATAAGGTAAAATCATAATACTTTATCCTCTGATCATAATTAAAATCGAAAGATATTTACCTCACGACACTCGACCACGATGTCGTCTAGCTCATACGACCGTCGTATAGAACCATGCGACCTCGACCGAGTATCGTACATTATTTCTGTTACGTTTCAGTGTTTTAATGCAGGAGTCAATGTCATTGATGACCAACGGCTATAACCGACGAGGATCATAACTAGCATTAATTCCAAAGACGTTACGACCGTTATTCCAGTATTTATGAAGATCATTGAATGATACGAAGACTATAAAAGCGAAGGCTCAATCATCATTTGGGGACACACATCAAGCTCTCACAATCATCTGAACTCGAAAGAACACTTGAAGCAAGGAATTCTCTCTCGAAGAATCGCTCACGACGCACGACTTACACACACGACACTTAGTTTTTACACACGACGCACCAGTTTTTTACATTCAAAACACTTGTTACTTTACATTTAAAGTATTTCCTTTCATCTGTATTGTAATCACTGTACGATCGACACCAAGAAACATAAGGATATCGCCCCTGTTTGGCGATCATAGTGCAGCGACGACTTCCACAGTCGTCCGCGGGTTTTTTCCTCGTTGAGGTTTTTCCCGTGTCACCAAATCTCTGTCTCATTTACTTTTCTGTCTTTGTCGTACGATTTGTCGAAAGATTCCTTTCTTTAGTTGTTAAATTCCACAATCAACCTTAAGTTATCCTTTTGGACGATTTTTGGCATTAACTATACTTTTTACTATTTTAACCCAAAAGGTCTCCTTTTCCCGATTGAACCTCCACCACCACTTTCCCACCAATCCCCAATCTGACACTTGCAAACTCCCCACATTTAGCCCCCCATTTTTGAAGTCCCTCACCACTCTCTCCTATTTGACCCAAACCATCCATCGGTTAGTGTTTGCCTCTCACTTGTAACACCCTCAAAATTGAAACGAGCAACTAACGGTAATTTCAATAAAATAACTAAAAGATGATAAAACATTTCTACAAAACATCCTTGAAAACACCTCACAGTTTAAACATCACAAACTTCACAACTAATTACTCAAGGCGGGTGTTACTTAACCCAATTGCAAGTTGCTAATCCCAAATAAGTGCGGAAGACTTCGCTAAGCATCTCACTTCTCGTGCACTCTACAAGCACTCATTACTTCAAAGTGTAGCTAAAGCTATTCCCAACCTGAACCTGTTGCACATGCCGACAAATAAAAAGGTTAGGCTAACGCCTAGTGAGTTCAAGAGTTTACATCACGAGCAAATCATTTGATAAACCAAAATATTCAACTTAATAAATGATTTTCAAAACGGGTTTGTATAAAAGGCAACGACGACCCGTTTTCCAAACACACACAATCCCTGTGAGGAAAGCTTCCAATGAAAATCGTTTCTCTGCAAAGGATTCAAATCCAAAATCATCTCAATAGTTAATTAAGTAATAATTTCTCAAGTAATCGTCACTGCGAATAAAACTCCAATAGTTAAAACATCCAATATGGATGTAACATAAATCCGTCCACCAATCATGGAAAACAATCTATACGCATATAATATAACCTCAACAATGCGAATAATAAAATACCGAAATCAATACTCTTCGGTGACGGGGGAGACCCGATCTCATCGAATGTGGCCAACACATAAATTAAACCACAATTAATAAACGTAAGTAATCTTCTTGGATGTGGAAAGCAAATGACATCAACCATACTAGGTCTTTAGTCAATCTTCGGCATCAACCATACTAGGTCTTTAGCCCGTCTTAGACATCAACCATACTAGGTCTTTAGTCCATTTCCGGCATCAATCATACTAGATCTTTAGCCATCTTTGGCATCAACCATACTAGGTCTTTAGCCCATCTTAGACATCAACCATACTAGGTCTTTAGTCTATTTAAAACTACCAAGTTCAACCATACTAGGTCTTTACCTTGGAACCCACCATCCAAAACAAGCTTACTCGACGTAAAATATATATATATACATGATCCCAAAAGAATAACCAATGCATTAAACCCATGTAAACTACAAATGTAATGCAACCCATGCAATTCAAACCCCAAGCCCACGTCGAGCTTACTAAAACCGGGCGAATGCCCTCAAGACTAAATAGAGTCCAAAACCAAGCCCTCGGCTCAAAAGATCTAATGATCATTTGTCAACATCGATTTATGCAAATGAAATGCATCTAACCCACAACATGCAAACACACGCTCCAAGGCATGGTAATCTCACAACCCCTTCATTGCCACGTTCCCAATGAAGTCAAATCATATATGCATCTATATGTACACGTATATGCAACTCTTTTATAACTCGACAATGCATATAACTCACTAAGGTTCATTAGTCCCAAAGGTAATAAGCATATAAAATCATCAAACGGTCTTCACACATAAGACCAACACTTAAACAGGCACATATTCAAATAAAATGCAACTAAGCATATAGCACCTCCAAGACTCCATCTCGAGTAACTAAAACCGACAAACACTCAAAAGACTCATTTGAGTATAAATCAAGCCTTTAAGGCCAAAATAAACGTTTGGTTAAATACGTGTCACTCACACGGTTACGTAAACAAAAATACATCGTTACTCAAACTCTTTACTCTTTTAATTCCTCAATTGGCCATCGGCCCCAAAAATGAAAGGTTTATAACTCTCAAAACATTCATATGGTCGGATTGACCAAAATCCCCAACCTACACGTTCACACTTTAAAAATGCAACACATCATAGTTATCGCATAATCACCAAATCCTCTTCACTTATGCAATAATTTAACAAAACCTCTTTTACTCGTGATTTATTCCTCAATCACTCAAAATCCCCAAATGTGGGTGTTTTACAAGATATGTAAAGTTCAACACTTTGATTAAATCAAAACCCACCATATAACTCAACAATAGATAATTTCACATAAAGCACACAAATACTTTAAAATACACATTTTGGCATGTACAACGTTTTCACAAATCAACTTGAACTCACCTTGCTAGATTTAGGCTAAATCTAGATTTTCCCCAAACGTAAGCTCCTTTGATGCAACCCGAATCCTTAGGTCAAATCTTCCAAAACCTAGATCCACAAGTTTCCAACCATAAATAATCATTCCCAAATACTTATATACACTTCCCCCAACATAAATCATCCAAAACCACCACAAATACCAAAACCCTAACTTCTTAGATGAAGAAAAGTGAGAAGCTTACCTCAACCACCACCAAATACTCTTGGATCATTCATCATACTTCAAAACTCTTTCTAGATCCTTGAATATCTCTCAAAAACGAAACCGTAGCAACTTGAATCATCAAAATCGGAGTTGGGATGCAAACGTTATGAAGGTTTGAAGTTTGAGCTGAAAATTCACAACTTAATACGGACTCAGTGCGTTACGCGGCTTGGGCCACGGCCTACAAGTCGCGCACCAGGCCGCGCGGACCCGCGGCCCCATTTTAGGTCGGATACTGTTTCGACCGTAACTTCTTCGTTATAGCTCCGTTTTCGCTCCAAAAAGAACCGTTGGACTCGTATTCGAATTCCGCATCCAACAAGACCATAAAATCTAGGATTAAATCCCAAATCCTATTTTTCATAATCATCTTAAAAGATCAATTTTACACTGATTCAGAATTATACTTATCCGAAAATTACGGGTGTTACAATCCTCCCAACCTTAGGATGATTTTGTCCTCGAAATCTAGCTCCCAAACACCCAACGGTTACTGAGCTCAACGCTTTTCACAATCCCTCAGTCCTTGCTGAAATCCAACTTCTTCATGCAGAACTGCCATGATCACTTCATGCGAACTCTAACCAACAATGTCCGCTCAGGTACGTTATACTTATATCTAGGTGAAAAGCCAATTTACTAGAGTAACTTCCAACCAGATGACTTCGGTTGTCTCCCAACCTTAGATGTTCCATATTTCCCCAACGTCAGATTCAAACTCCCAACTAATCCACACCCACATGCTTTTAAACTTTCTTTCTAAATCCGTCCAAGGTTTAATCACTACCAAAATAAATCAAAAACCTCTGAATCCCAAATGTTCCCGCTACTGAACCAACATTTACCCTTAACGAATTCCATTAAACTCCCATACCGACGGTCATCATTGACCCATCAATTACACAATCTCCAAAAGTTACGCCTAATCACCAATCATCCGATCGACAGATTCTTCTACCACACAAGGAGAGTCATCACGCTAAATTTATTTACCACAATCGAACTTCTTAGGATCATCATAGCCGATACCACAATTTATAGGAATTGGTCACACCTTCCAATTACACTACTGGTTATTGACCTCGAACCTCAAAAGTTGACGCCTAGTTACACCACTAAACTCGACCCATCACAGGGCTCCACACACGAGTTTCATCCCTCGAACATCCCCACTAATCTATGGTCATCCCCACTGTCTAAAGGATCCTACACGACCCTCACACAACACCGACAACCCAAGACAAGGTTGTCAAAGTGAACGGTTACCAAAGCACTAGCAAGAGACACCGCAAGTCCCACCTTTTAGTTCTCCACAAGAAATAATTCGACCCCACAAACGACATCATACGACTCACGACAATAACACGCGCTAGAAACCCAATCTTTCATCAAAAGGTTCTACACGCCCTCACCCCTAACTGGGGTTGCTCAACCTCACCAAGCCTAAAGAGTTCAAGGTTTTCAAGTGACAGGCTCAATAAATATGCCAAGAAAGTTTTCGCTGGATTTTTCAATACAAAGGTTTTTAAACTAACATCACATACGTACAAAAACTTACCACTACCCAGCTGGTGGATGCACAAACATGGACACACTCGTCCCACGTATGAAAAATCATTTTTTTGAAAACTTTTTCATCGCAAATCAGTTTACTACCGAAATGTAAAAACGTACTCGACAACTTTTAAAATGACCCGTCAAGGTCCCATCACGGATTTACTTATGCCAAACGCGCAAGGTAAACATCCGACATTAAAATAGTGTTCAACAACCTATTTATACGAACTTCAAAAGAAGGATTTACACGACATCAATTTCCAAAATTCTCTTTTTAACCATAAAATGACATGAATTGTAATTCATTAATAACTTCGCTTGTGTCAGTTTTGTTCACAGAGAAACGAAGTACATTCTCTACACACTTTGGTTAAAACACGACATGGTCTGGGCCATCTCCCAGTTTTTGAATCGAATAACAGGATATTTTCATCATTTGTAAATATCGGTTTAAACATCGAAAAGAAATCTCGAATCAAAATTTTGCATGCCAATCTGCAGCACTTTCTTAGTAGTCACTCTGAAATGGTATAACACATACCGGATAGTCATTACTAATTTTCAAAGTAGAAATTCATTAACTCATATTTCAAAACTTCTCATTCAGTCGTATAGTGACAAGTAAATTAAAATCTTTTGACCAGGCTCGCACACCTCAATGTGTTTTTCTCAAAACCTCAGAAACAATACGTGCACGTAATTTGATTAACACATAACACAACTCAAGTCATCTTCAAGCCTTAAACCGCACAAACGATGCACACTAACGTCTCAAAATAGTGGCTACAAAACTATTCATGTCAATGAATTAATACAGTGCATGCGTGAGAAAGAATATCAATAATATCAACGAATGAGAGTGCATAAAACAGGACATTAGAGATGTACTATCATGATGCTCTTATATGCATTACCCACACCACGTATAAATCAATTTGCACATCTAGCAAGTTGCGACAAATATGCTACCACAATCCTCAAAGGAGAAGCCATGCGACATCAAAACTCCAAAACCACTCTCTTTGATGCAAAACGTCATGAAGCATATTTTCAACAAAATTCACATGAGACGCGATACAAACTCAACCCTTATATTAACGCATGTAATCATTCAAGTATACACTCAACAAAGTGTCACCCATGCACCGCAAAACGTCGTAAAAGAAACTCGGTCATATTTCACAAAACTTCCATAAAACTCAATGGAACTCAACCGCATCAAACCAATTAAATGGCGTCCAAGTTTTCGTTTTTAATAAACAACTCGCATAAAACAATGCTATGATCAAATCATCCCAATCATAAAACCTCCTGTCGTAGTGGACGACTTCAAGGAATAAAATAAATTCCGACCAGGTTCACAACCGCCTGTCGTAAAATAATTTCATGCATTTTCCAAAATCATGGTTCAAAAATCCTGCGTATGTCAAACTTTTCTTAGATTTAGCAGTACCGTCCATCCGACGATTTGACACACAAGAAACATTCAATGCAATTTATTTTAAAAGCAAAATAAATTTCGTGCATGCATTTTGTCCGCACTCAACGTCCGGGTCACATTCCTCCAATTTCTCCGATCACACTATTGTCATCCGGATACTCACACATCTTAATGCAAAATGGGAAGTCACATCGACCAACCCCACATTTCTCCTCGAAGCAAGTCAATTCAATAAGCCTACGGCTCCTCCAACTATCAAGTCCGACCAAAACGGTCTACTTAATACAACCAATCATGCTTACCGCCACTCTCAATGGCAAATGCTAAAGTCGTCAACCTCTTCTAACGACTACTCACTTAGAACTCCTTTACCACTCCAACGGTCATCACGCTAGAGTCGTCCAAGTACTCTCATGTAACCGGTAGGTTCACTATCACACTGACCAGGTGCAATTCTGAACATACCGTACATGATCACCCTTGCTACTCTTGATGTGACTTCTCGCTTCTAGTGACCCCAGCAACTTTCGAATATCTTATCTTAGAGTGCCTAATGGTTCAATCTCGCTCTCATTTACTTAAAACAACGCTAGTTTGAGTCTAGGTATCCAAAAATCAACACCTAATTCTCTCAAACTTATGCTCTGATACCAACTTGTAACACCCTCAAAATTGAAACGAGCAACTAACGGTAATTTCAATAAAATAACTAAAAGATGATAAAACATTTCTACAAAACATCCTTGAAAATACCTCACAGTTTAAACATCACAAACTTCACAACTAATAACTCAAGGCGGGTGTTACTTAACCTAATTGCAAGTTGCTAATCCCAAATAAGTGCGAAAGACTTCGCTAAGCATCTCACTTCTCGTGCACTCTACTAGCACTCATCACTTCACAGTGTAGCTAAAGCTATTCCCAACCTGAACCTGTTGCACATGCCGACAAATAAAAAGGTTAGGCTAACGCCTAGTGACTTCAAGAGTTTACATCACGAGCAAATCATTTGATAAACCAAAATATTCAACTTAATAAAGGATTTTCAAAACGGGTTTGTATAAAAGGCAACGACGACCCGTTTTCCAAACACACACAATCCCTGTGAGGAAAGCTTCCAATGAAAATCGTTTCTCTGCAAAGGATTCAAATCCAAAACTCATCTCAAGAGTTAATTAAGTAATAATTTCTCAAGTAATCGTCACTGCGAATAAAACTCCAATAGTTAAAACATCCAATATGGATGTAACATAAATCCGTCCACCAATCATAGAAAACAATCTATACGCATATAATATAACCTCAACAATACAAATTGTTGATCCAAACCCTCAGTGATTTGATAATGACCCTCTCTTAAATACTTAGTGAAAATTGTAAGTAAACAATATGTATCAGAGTTTCACTATCGCTGATAAGTACTAAGATCTTACAGTACCGCTGATAGGAACTCTCGCTCTTTAAATTAAACATTCAGCGAACACTGTTCACCATAATGCTCTGAGTCTGTTCAGTCCTTATGGTGATCGCTGATAAGTTAGTTGTTTACTTATGATCCCTGAAGACAAGTTTCACGTCAACAAAGGTTCTACGCTGAAGTCGAAGATCAAGCTCAAGAACCAGCGACAAGTCCACTAATGAACTGATGCGGATCAGCGAAGACTCAGATTTGTCCACTCAACGTGAAGTATCAAGTACAAGACTTTAGCTATCGCTGAACTTTATCATTCGCTGAATAGTAAATGATAATCGCTGAATCAACGAAAGCTGATCATGAAGTCCTCCGTACAAAGTACTTTTGTCTTAACCTCCCTTGCACGCCACCGTACGAAATGTCAGAAAAGAACCTCCGAAAATCTGAGATCGTACAAACACTCTGATACTACACTGTTCATCTTTACGGCTACTAAGGTTGTCAACCAAGGTCAATGACATGCAACCAATCCGCTGATGACACGTGTAAAGTGTATACTGAATTGCATTAAATGCATGCAGTATATAAAGTGATGAACTCACTTCATTTGAAGTAACTTGCTAACTCTGGACAAGTTCAAATCTCTCTCAAGATAGGATTTTATTAGTAATCTCCATATCTTTCTTAGTGCAAGAAACCTTAGTGTTCCAACTTGTTTAGATTTAGGTTTATCCTTAATCTTGTTTCCGCAACAAGCTGTAAATTGTTAATGATTTATCAATAAACAATTTAGAAAAGTAAAATAGTGTGTTTGTATTCAACCCCCCCCCCCCCCTTCTACAAACTTGTATAGGCCTTTCGGAACCAACAAGTGGTATCAGAGCGGATTTGTTTAATCTCATAAACAAGATCTAATCTAAGATATTTCTCTTTCTTGCTATTATCTGAAAATGGCCTCCCACACAAACACAAATTATGTAGACAATGGTTCTCTTGCAAAACCCCCTAGATTTTCCAGAGACAACTTCAACTTGTGGAAAAATAGGATGACACTCTTCTTAGAAGGTGTAGACCCTACTATACCTTACTATCTTGAGAACGGCCCACACATCCCTGTAACAATTGATCCTTTAGTTCCAGCCACTGCAACTAGAGCTGCTATTCCAGAAAGGCTGATTCCTAAAGAAATCCATCAGTGGACCGACGAAGATAAGAAGAAAGTGGCTATAGATACAAAAGCCAGATCCATTCTATCCATGGCCCTTCCTGACGAAGTCTACCATTCCGTCATGAACCTGAAATCCTCAAAAGCCATGTGGGACACAATATGTGTTCAGTATGAAGGAACGTCTGAAGTCCAGGATTCAAGAAAGATTAACCTGGTAAGACAATACGAAAGCTTCATTTCTGGTAAGAATGAAACTCTCTCTGAAGTTCATCAACGTTTTAATTGCTTAATTATAGATCTAAAAACGGTTGGTAAGGAATATTCTAACTTTGAAGTGCTGACAAAGTTTTTAGAATGTTTACCTGAAAGCTGGGACAATTATTCCATGTGTCTCAAGCTGTCAAAAGATCTAAGATCAATGACACTTGCTACCTTATATGGCACATTGCTGAATCATGGGCAATCTAGCCATCTTAAGAAGAATCTTGTAAAAGATTCCAAAAGCACCCCTGTTGCTTTACTCTCAGAGGAACCTTCTACTCAGCGACCCTCGGTCACTATCACTGAGTTAGGAAGCAACTCTGAAAGGTCATCAGATTCTGATTCTTCAGATGATGATGAATCCTTGGCTCTCCTAACTAAAAAGTTCAGGAGATTCGCCAAGAAGAAAATGTTTAGAAAGAACAAACCTCTTTCAATAACTGACAAGCCTAAATCATCAGCTTTTGTTGATAAGGCTACTGCTACTTGTTTCAACTGCGAAAAGACAGGTCATTTCGCTAACGAGTGCAGGTCAAAGAAAATCATGAGACCTTCAGCTTTTACAAAGAAATCCTTTGTTCCAAGGAATAAAGATGACAAATACTCAAAGCTGAAGGAGAAGTATGCAAAGCTGAAAAGCTTTAAGAAGAAAGGAAAAGGCTTGATGGCTGACTATGATTGGGCTGCTTCTGATGAAGAAGCCTCATCATCTGATTCTGAAGATGATGAAGCAAATCAATGTCTCATGGCAAAGATTGAAGAAGAGGAAGAAAGTTCAGACATTCCCTCCACTTCAACATCTGCCATTCAGGTATCACCTTCCTTCTTTACCAATATTGCAAATATTGATGAAGCTGATAGTCTCCGTAAAATCGATCTACTGACTAGAAGTTTATACGAAGCCATGAACGGCAAAGCTGTGGTTGAAAACCAAAATCTTGATCTCGCTGAAAAGCTTAAAAACTGCCACCTTCAAATAGAAAAGCTTTCTAAAATTGAAGATGATTTTAAAGATCAAGTCTATTTAAATCAGCTAGTCAAAATCGAACGAGCAGAAGCTATCGCTGCATTAAAAGCTGAACAAGCTACTGTTGAAGGATGGTGTAATTCTTCAACAAAGATCACTGAGATAATTAAGGCTCAGATTCCTCTGAGTGATAAACGTGGTCTGGGTTATAAGTATGATACTCCAAAACCAACCACTGAACGTTCAATGCTTAAATTTGGAACGTTCGTATCCTCAGTCGCTGACACTTCATCATCTCAGTACTCCTCGTCGGTTACACCAATACCTGAGGAAACTCCTACCTCTTCAAAAGGTAAGGAGAAAATGGTTTATTCAAAACCTACCTCTGTCTCTAAAGACAAAGGTAAAGGAATTGTTATTTATCAAAATCCTCAGAAGGGTACCTTAGTACCTAAGCTGAGTGCTTCCAAAGCCTTAGTGATTCATTCACCTGGTTCTAGAAATCAGACCTCTGGATCAGTTCAGCGACCTACTCCTAGACTCAGAGTAGATGTCCTTGGTAAAAAATCTGAAGAACTGAATGTTCGTCCTATTTCAAAAACCAATAGTGTACTTGGTGCTGGTACTTCTAATTCCAAATTAAAAGCTCAGCACTCAAGTGGTCCTAGAACTAATTTTAGTTATAGGAAATGTTATCACTGTGGACTTACCGATCATATTGCAAGTAAGTGTCCCACAGCCACCAAAGCTGATAAGATAGCTAAGGTGAAGATAGCACCCAAGAAGACCAAACCAATTGCAATTCAGGTCAAGGTGACTCCTACCACTGAGGTCAAGAAATTGACCAAAGTGAAGAAAGACAAAGCTGAATCTTCAAATGCTGTGAAGACTGCTGAACCCATTCCAACTACTTCCACTGACAAACGCGTATACATGGTGAAGTGGGTACCCAAGCAAAACTAATCTTCCTTTGTATTGCAGGTTAAGAAAGGTATCTGGTATCTCTAGCGGATGCTCTAGACACATGACTGGAAAGAAAAACCTGCTCGCTGAATACAAGGAAGAGAAGGGTCCCTCTGTGACTTTCAGTGGAAATGGAAAAGGACACACCCGAGGGTATGGTGTACTTTCTAATGGTACAACATCCTTCAAAAGAGTCGCATATGTTGAAGGGCTGAAGCATAATCTTCTAAGCATCAGTCAGCTTTGCGACATGGATAACAAAGTGATTTTCACTAAAGAATCCTGCTTTGTCTCTGACAAAAAGGAGAAGATAGCTCTCAGCGGTTATCGTTTGGAAAATGTTTAAGTTATAAACATGGACTCAACAACCACTGAGAACTCCTGTTTCTTCTCAAAAGCATCTTCTGATGTCAACTGGCTATGGCACAAAAGGCTCTCACATCTCAACTTCAAGACGCTGAATACTCTTTCCTCCAAAGAGTTAGTCACTGGTCTACCTCAACATTCATACGCCAAAGAGTCTTTATGTTCAGCGTGTGAAAAAGGGAAGCAGACCAAGGCAAGCTTTAAGTCAAAGCAAGTTTCCTCAGTGTCATCTCCTCTACAACTACTCCATATGGATTTGTTTGGCCCCGTTAACAAACAATCCATCGCTGGAAAGAAATATACGCTGGTCATAGTTGATGAATTCTCTCGTTACACATGGGTAATGTTTCTCCGTTCTAAGAGTGACACCCCTGAAGAACTCATCACCTTTGTTCGGAAGATGGAAACTCTGAACAATATGACTGTTCGCTCAATAAGGAGTGATCATGGAACTGAATTCAAAAACAGTTCTCTTGATTCCTTCCTTGAGAGCAAGGGTATTTCTCACAACTTTTCGTCAGTGAGAACACCACAACAAAATGGAGTCGCTGAAAGAAGAAATAGAACAATTATTGAAGCTGCACGTTCAATGCTCAGCGATTCTCACCTGCCTACTCAGTTTTGGGCAGAAGCTGTCAACACTGCTTGTTTTACGCAAAACAGGTCGCTGATAGTTAAAAGATTCAAAAAGACAGCCTATGAACTCTTTCATGGGAGAAAGCCTTCAATCAGCTTTCTTCACATCTTTGGATGTCAGTGTTTCATACTGAACAACAGAGATGCCCTTGGAAAGTTTGATCCTAAGGCTGATGATGGAATCTTTCTTGGATACTCCTCAGTTTCCAAAGCCTTCAGAGTCTTCAATCGAAGAAGACAAACTGTAGAAGAAACTATTCACGTCACGTTTGACGAATCCCGTTCAGCGAACTCTAAACCGAACGCTGATACAGAAGAACTGAATCAATGGATGTTTTCTCATCTTGGTGATTCAGAAGATATTCCCACTCCTCATGCTCACACCGTAGAAAATGATGGCCCTTCTATCATTCCAAATATGCAAAATAGTGAAGCTGAAACATCTTGGGTCTCAGCTGTTCCTATAAACACTATACCCGCAGTTGATCCAAATGTCTCAGAAATTCCATCTATTTCTCAGCAATCAGTGAATGAAGTGACAAATGCAAACATTCCTCTCTTAGCTGATAATCCAGAAGTAGCTGAAGCCTCATCTTCAGTTTCTCCAGTTCAGACTGAGTCAGCGACGTATGCTCCGACTCAGCGATGGACTGTAAATCACCCAATCGATCAAATTCTTGGTGATCCCAACGCTGGTATTCAGACCCGTAGAAGTGCAGGTAATATTTGTTTATTTGTTAACTTTATTTCTCTAACTGAACCAAAGAAAATAGATGATGCCCTCAGAGATCCAAACTGGGTCAGCGCTATGCAAGAAGAGCTGACTGAATTCGAAAGAAACAAAGTTTGGAAACTTGTTCGTAGACCAACTGACAAAACGGTGATAGGCACTAAATGGGTCTATCGAAACAAGTTGGACGAACATGGTACTGTAACTCGCAACAAAGCCCGTCTTGTTGCTCAGGGATACAGACAAGAGGAAGGCATAGATTATGACGAAACTTTTGCTCCAGTAGCAAGACTTGAATCTATTCGTCTTTTCTTAGATATGCTGTACACAAAAACTTCACTGTACATCAGATGGATGTTAAGTCAGCGTTTCTAAATGGAAAGCTGAATGAAGAAGTGTATGTGGAACAACCTCCAGGATTCTCAGATCCTAAGCGTCCAGGTTATGTTTATAAACTGGACAAGGCACTTTATGGCTTAAAGCAAGCTCCACGTGCATGGTATGATACTCTCTCTACTTATCTCCATATTGAAAAATTTGAGCGAGGTAAAATTGACAAAACTTTGTTTTTTAGAAAAGTGAAAGGTCATATCATTCTAGTTCAAATATATGTTGATGACATTATATTTGGTTCTACTAACCCTGAGCTTTGTACTCGTTTCGCTGATAGAACGAAAGATGAGTATAAAATGAGCATGATGGGTGAACTAACATATTTCCTTGGTCTTCAGATTAAGCAAACTGAAAAAGGAACTTTTATAAATCAGGGAAAGTATGTTAAAGATATGCTGAAGAAATTCGACTTAACTGAAAGTTCAGCTATGAAAACCCCTATGGCACCACCGCTGATACTTGATAAGGACACAAAGGGTGTTCCTGTCAATGTCACGCTGTACCGTGGGATGATCGGCTCACTACTGTATCTTAGAGCTAGCCGACCCGATATTATGTTTGCAACATGTCTGTGCGCACGATATCAAGCTGAACCTAAGATATCCCATATGAAAGCTGTAAAGCGAATCTTTCGATATCTTAAGGGTACAGCGAATCTAGGTCTTTGGTATCCCAAAGACTCAGGATTCGATCTAACCGCCTATTCAGACAGTGATTTTGCAGGTTGCAAAATGGATAGGAAAAGCACCACAGGAGGATGTCAGCTCCTGGGTGGAAAGCTGGTAAGTTGGATAAGTAAGAAGCAAAACTCAGTGTCCACTTCCACAGCTGAAGCTGAGTATGTAGCCGCTGGAAGCTGCTGTTCTCAAGTCTTGTGGATGAGAAATCAGCTACTAGACTATGATCTTCAGCTCTCCAAAATTCCAATCTATTGCGACAGCACAAGTGCCATCGCTATAGCAAACAATCCAGTGCTACACTCAAAGACAAAACACATAGAAATCAGATATCATTTTATCAGAGATCATGTGATGAATGGTGATATAGAACTTCATTTTATCCCAACTGATTATCAGTTAGCTGATTTGTTTACCAAACCTCTTGATGAGACAAGATTCAACTTTCTCATCAGCGAGCTTGGAATGTTGAACTTTGAAGGATAAAATCTTCAGCGGTTCACATTTAATCAGCGATACGTTTATACAGTCTTGTATAGCCTTCGGGATAAAATCAACTTATATAATCCATTTCATCATCTTCTCTCTGAATAAACTTGGTTAAACTGATATCCAGGTATGTTTTCTCTCTCTGACAATCGCATGAAAATGCAAGATTTCAAAATAAATTGCATCGCTGAATATCTCTTCCTTAACAGCGATATTTTGAAATTTTCCTTAAATCTTCACTGACATTTTCTATTCAGTGCTTCATGTTTTTCAAAAGAGTCCCTGAGTTTTCAAAACCTCAGAGACATCCTAAAAGAATGTGAAAGGACAGTTGTAACGTCATTGCAACGGATAACACTCGGCACGATTTCTTTCTGACACACGTTTGCACGTTTTGTTCAAACTTCCAATCAAATGCAAACACGTGTCCGTGTCATGATGAAAACCTTTTCCCGCTCAAGGTTTTCTCTCTCTAAAAATCCCTATATAAACAACTCTTGGTTTATATTTGTCTTTTACGCGAACAATCTTTCTCCGCAAGAAAAGAATTCTCTGTTGCATTTGTGCTCTCAAAAACCTCAAGAACTGTTCATCATCTTCTTCATCAAAACTTCAAGGTTAATATGTTCTTATCTTTTATCAAATGCGTATAACTTGTTTTCGATCTTCTCTTTGTTTTAACAAGATCAAACAAAAGAACTTTTTAAAATAAAATCATTTCTTTCATGGTTTTATGAACACAACCATTTCATGGTTGTTCTTCAAGTTTTAAATCTAAATCTTAAAATTGTTCTTCATTCGTATCCATTTTTTCTTTTAGAAACTGGAATACAAGATTTTATGGGTTTTACTTTTCTTTTAAAATCAAGAAAAACCCTAATCTTCATTAAGACATTTTTTGTCTGAATGAAATGGACAAAATTCGAAAAATCTTAATGGATATTCTTTCCATATTAAGATAATTCTTATTTGTTAACATCTTTGGTTGAACTGATAAAATAGTGATATGGCATCTTCAAAGTTGAATGTTACCACTGAGTCCATCTCCACTGACTCTGAGGAAATGGAAATCTTCAAAGCCCCCCAGGTTAAGTTCGAGCTGGATCAACTCGATTGGACTAAGGCCAACAAGCTCTCAGCTCTTCTCGAGTTTCCTCCTCGGAAGCAAGTATCACATCTGGACGATGCTGTGAGCTTTCTGAAGAACAGCCCCATCTACACAGCCCTGACCATAACACCTCCTGCCAGTCAGCGGCTCTTATCCCAGTTCTGGTACTCTGCCAGACACACTGAGCTACCCTCTGCCAAAGATCCATCCAAAACCATAGACTGCATACTCAGCGATACTGAGTATGGCACCATCAAGATTACACCCGCCATTATCCGCAAAGCCCTAAACTTCCCAAATGCCACCAAAGAAAAACCCTTCATTCCATTCCCTGACCATAAAAAGCATGCTGACAGAGAAGCAATCATTGCTTTCCTTGACGCAATGGGTTATATCTGGGATATTGGAAGGGACAAGAAGCCTGAGAAGAAACTGACGCTGATAAAGAAATCCAAGATGCCCAGCGAGATGAATTTCATCTTCGCTCACCTGATCAGCTGCATGACAGCAAAATCCGGATCTTCTGATCAAGCCGCCCAACCTCAGCAGTCCATGGGATACGCACTGCTGAAAGGTCTAAATATTGACTGGGCCTCCATTATTTATGACGACCTGATTCAACGTGTCGATTCTGCCGCTGACAGACCAGCATGGGTTCCTTACCCACGATTCATCAGCGCCATCTTTCAATATGGCCTGAAGGACAGCTATCCTGAAGAGGGTGATCTGAAACTTTCTCAGATTGGCCCTAAGGTTCTCGACTTCAAGCCTATCGCCAATGAGGTACGTCTCTCTACTCTTCTCTCTCTTCTAAATTCTCCGCTTTCTGTGGCTCCTTCAGCGACAATACCAATCGCTGATACCCCGGCCACAAAATCCTCTCCTTATAAGAAAAGGAAACCCTCACACACCCAACTTGATTCCAAAAGGATCAAGAAAACCAAGGAGCAACCCCAGCAATTCCATGTTGAAGACTCCTCAGCTCATTCTGAAGAGCTGAAGGAAAGTTCCGTGGTACGCTCTGCCACACCCGTGCAAGCCATCCCTCCAATCCAGACTTCAGCGTCTCCAAACGCTGAGGTTAGAAACTTGGAATCTACCCAACCTCCCTCAGTCTCTCAAAAGACTGATGAAGTGATTGTCAGTGATTCCAACGCTGAACTCAGAACCCGAACCCCAATCTTAACCTTCGTTTCTCCCTCCACTCACTTGGACACTCCTCCAGCGACCACTGCAGATGCCATCATTCCAGAAGCCACCGCTGATGCTTCTCAACAAATGATGAAGAAAGGACCTGCAGAGATCACCATACCTCACCGTACTTTCGAAGAGGATATGGAACACTATTCAGGAACTTGCAACTTTGACGAGTTCGTCAATCCTCCTGCAGGTACAAATCCCACCTTAAACACTGTAACTAAACCTGAAACTTCTGAGCTTTCCTTTGTTCACAAGTACTTATATGTTACAGGTCCTAATTTGGGAGACATCAACGCCTCTCTGAAGTCCGTGGAAACAAAGCTGTCCAGTCTCACCACCACACTCTCCAACAACTCAACAGCTGTAACAAACGCTGGAGAGAATTTGACAAAGCTGACAACGGTGGTGGAGAAGAAAGCTTCCACTGAAGACATCAAGAGTCTTGATAAGACGCTCAGCGATTTTGCCAAGGTGCTCTGTGACATCTACACTGACTACACAAGCCTCAAAACATCAGTTTCGACCATGTCCAGCGAAGTAACAACGCTGAAGACATCGGTTGCAAAACTCGAGGGTGATATGTCAGAGGTCAAGACTGACTTAGGCTCTGTAAAGACCGACGTTGGTTCTATGAAGACGATGATCGAGACGCTGGTAAACAAGGCAAATAGTCCAGCTCCTGCTCCTGCCCCTGTCCCTATTTTGGAATCTTTCACAGAGGAGGATCGCACAGAGCTGAGGAAAATCACGCCTGCTATTTCTGGCCTAGAAGACAGAATAGCAAAGCTTGAAGGTTGTGTGAATATCTCTGGCCCAGAAGACAGAGATAACACCAATGCTGAGTCTGCCCATTCCTTCCCCAGTCATCATGAGAAAGAGGGGGAGAAGAGCGCTGAACATTCAAGGGAGAATCTTGAGAAGAGCGCTGAAGATCTGAACAAGAGCGCTGAAGACCTTTCCCATGATGAATCTATCAGGGGAGAGAGGAATGAAGATCTGACCACTGGACCTCAGGGAGATGAAAACCCTGAGGGAACCGAGAAGCTCGCCTCTGTATCTGAGGGGGAGCAACTCGAAGAAGATGTTGAGGAATCCGAAGCAGAAGAAGATGAAGACATCGACATCCCTGAAGACAAACCATCCTTCTCTCCAAGAAAGGATGATGATGATGATGAAGATGACGATGATTTCTTTATCGTCAAACCTGCCCCAAGGATCAAAGCTCTTAAAGGAATCTCAATAAAAGAACCATCAGGGGAGAAGACAAAGACAAAGCCCTCAGCCTCTGGCGCTGAGAAAAGCAAAGACAAAGGCCTCGCTGAAGATGAAAATCTAGCGATCCTATTTGAAAAGTCGGTTTGTCAGGTACACTAAAACTTTACCTTTTCCTTCCCTGAACTTCTCAACAACTCAATAAGTTCTCTCTCAACAACCTCTCTACACATCCACATTATTTTTCTATTTTTTCTACCCAAGTTCTTCTACCCAGTTCTTATCTGTAAGATCGCTGCGTTTCAGCTAGTCCTCTCCCCTGTTTGAGGATGTCGCTGAAGGTTCTACTGTTGCGACTTCACAAATAAAGCCAGCTGCTGCTGATGAAATAATCCCAGTCTTGGATTTGATCTCTGAGACTGATGAACCAGAAGAACAACCTCTCTCGCACAATAAGAGACCTTCCTCAGTTCCTCAAAGGCTGAGTGAAGAGGATCAAAAGAGAAGAGAAGAAATAATAAAGCGATTCGAGGATCAGCGAATCATTCTAAGGCCTGATCAACTGCCGTCAGTTCCTCCCAAGTTCAGAATTTCAAAAGCTGAATACCAGGACCACCTTAGAGCTGAACGCCTCATTGCTGAAAGGAAGGAAGCTGAAGAGAAAGACAGAGAATACGCCATCAAGCTCACTCAAGAATCTGTCAAAGACCCCAAGCTGAAGCGTGTTCCCATTCAAATCCAACGAAAGCTGTGGGAAGAAGCCCAGAAGATCGTGGAAAAGAAAACTGAAGTTTCTCAGACCACCTTGATCTGGTGTAAAGAGAAAAATCACTTCAGATATCGTCCAGCGAAGATCAACAAGGTATTCATCTCTGGAAGAACCTCTATCGGAGTACCTATTGTTGACATCAAACTGTTCAGAGAAGATGGCACATCTGAAACCTTTCGCGCTGACACTGTAAAAAGGTATGGTCTCTCTGAATGGCTGGAGATGAGGTTAGCTATCCAACCATCACAATCTAAGTACAAGAATCATTTCGAAAAGCTGATAAACAGACAGATCGACTTGATATCTTCATGTGTGGATATTCCTCCTGTTCTTGATCTAAAGCCGAAAAGAAAAAGGGGCTCTCCAAGGAAGAAGCGTCAAGATTCAAACTCAGGACCTGTCATACGAAATGAAACTGGAATTGGTTTCTCTCGCGCTGAAGTGCTTGGTCCTGATCCTGATCTATCTGCCCTTGACATCTCTTTGCCACCATGTGAACTTTTCGTCCCTGGTAAAGTCATCAGTATTCCTTATGGAATATTCTTTCTTGACTATGACGGACGTAAATGCTTTCAACGGATCGCTGAACTTCCAATCACTCCAATCGAACAGCTCAGAGATCTTATCTACTGGTGTGACTTCAGAAAGGACATTCAGGCACGACACCTAAAACCCTTGATTTTTCAAGAAGCGCTGAATAAAAGAAAACAAGGTGTAACGGTTCCTGACTGGATGATTCCCACTGAAAAGACGACCCTTGATGAACTTCTCATTAAGGAAGAACCTTTTGAAAACTGATATAATCTCCTTTTTCTCTATTGTATCAGTTATCCTTCTGTACTTGTAATTTATTTCGCTTGTACTTGTAATCTTTCTGTTCTTCATTGTAACCTGATTCAAAGATTTACAGAAAGATTTCAGCGAATGTACTTTACTCCATCAGTACTGAAAAGATCCCAGAAAACAGTAAAAGGGACAACTATTTTATGAGTTCTTTTTATCCTTATGTTTTCATTAAATAGCAATTTTCTTTGTTGCTATGTCATAATCAAATAGGGGGAGATTGTTGATCCAAATCCTCAGTGATTTGATAATGACCCTCTCCATTCTACTTAGTGAAAATTGTAAGTAAACAATATGTATCAGAGTTTCACTATCGCTGATAAGTACTAAGATCTTACAGTACCGCTGATAGGAACTCTCGCTCTTTAAATTAAACATTCAGCGAACACTGTTCACCATAATGCTCTGAGTCTGTTCAGTCCTTATGGTGATCGCTGATAAGTTAGTTGTTTACTTATGATCCCTGAAGACAAGTTTCACGTCAACAAAGGTTCTACGCTGAAGTTGAAGATCAAGCTCAAGAACCAGCGACAAGTCCACTAATGAACTGATGCGGATCAGCGAAGACTCAGATTTGTCCACTCAACGTGAAGTATCAAGTACAAGACTTCAGCTATCGCTGAACTTTATCATTCGCTGAATAGTAAATGATAATCGTTGAATCAACGAAAGCTGATCATGAAGTCCTCCGTACAAAGTACTTTTGTCTTAACCTCCCTTGCACGCCACCGTACGAAATGTCAGAAAAGAACCTCCGAAAATCTGAGATCGTACAAACACTCTGATACTACACTGTTCATCTTTACGGCTACTAAGGTTGTCAACCAAGGTCAATGACATGCAACCAATCCGCTGATGACACGTGTAAAGTGTATACTGAATTGCATTAAATGCATGCAGTATATAAAGAGATGAACTCACTTCATTTGAAGTAACTTGCTAACTCTGGACAAGTTCAAATCTCTCTCAAGATAGGATTTTATTAGTAATCTCCATATCTTTCTTAGTGCAAGAAACCTTAGTGTTCCAACTTGTTTAGATTTAGGTTTATCCTTAATCTTGTTTCCGCAACAAGCTGTAAATTGTTAATGATTTATCAATAAACAATTTAGAAAAGTAAAATAGTGTGTTTGTATTCAACCCCCCCCCCCCCCCTTCTACAAACTTGTATAGGCCTTTCGGGACCAACACAAATAATAAAATACCAAAATCAATACCCTTCGGTGACGGGGGAGACCCGGTCTCATCGAATGTGGCCAACACATAAATTAAACCACAGTTAATAAACGTAAGTAAGCTTCTTGGATGTGGAAAGCAGATGACATCAACCATACTAGGTCTTTAGTCAATCTTCGGCATCAACCATACTAGGTCTTTAGCCCGTCTTAGACATCAACCATACTAGGTCTTTAGTCCATTTCCGGCATCAATCATACTAGATCTTTAGCCCATCTTTGACATCAACCATACTAGGTCTTTAGTCAATCTTCGGCATCAACTATACTAGGTCTTTAGCCCATCTTAGACATCAACCATACTAGGTCTTTAGTCTATTTAAAACTACCAAGTTCAACCATACTAGGTCGTTACCTTGGAACCCACCATCCAAAACAAGCTTACTCGACGTAAAATATATATATACATGATCCCAAAAGAATAACCAATGCATTAAACTACAAATGTAATGCAACCCATGCAATTCAAACCCCAAGCCCACGTCGAGCTTACTAAAACCGGGCGAATGCCCTCAAGACTCAATAGAGTCCAAAACCGAGCCCTCGGCTCAAAAGATCTAATGATCATTTATCAACATCGATTTATGCAAATGAAATGCATCTAACCTACAACATGCAAACACACGCTCCAAGGCATGGTAATCTCACAACCCCTTCATTGCCACGTTCCCAATGAAGTCAAATCATATATGCATCTATATGTACACGTATATGCAACTCTTTTATAACTCGACAATGCATATAACTCACTAAGGTTCATTAGTCCCAAAGGTAATAAGCATATAAAATCATCAAACGGTCTTCACACATAAGACCAACACTTAAACCGGCACATATTCAAATTGTTGATCCAAACCCTCAGTGATTTGATAATGACCCTCTCCATTCTACTTAGTGAAAATTGTAAGTAAACAATATGTATCAGAGTTTCACTATCGCTGATAAGTACTAAGATCTTACAGTACCGCTGATAGGAACATTCGCTCTTTTAAATTAAACATTCAGCGAACACTGTTCATCATTAATGCTCTGAGTCTGTTTAGTCATTATGATGATCGCTGATAAGTTAGTTGTTTACTTATGATCCCTGAAGACAAGTTTCACGTCAACAAAGGTTCTACGCTGAAGTCGAAGATCAAGCTCAAGAACCAGCGACAAGTCTCCTAATGAACTGATGCGGATCAGCGAAGACTCAGATTTGTCCACTCAACGTGAAGTATCAAGTACAAGACTTCAGCTATCGCTGAACTTTATCATTCGCTGAATAGAAAATGATAATCGCTGAATCAACGAAAGCTGATCATGAAGTCCTCCGTACAAAGTACTTTTGTCTTAACCCCCCTTGCACGACTCCGTACGAAATGTCAGAAAAGAACCTCCGATTGTCTGAAATCGTACAACCACTCTGATACTACACTGGTCATCCATGCGACTACTAAGGTTGTCAACCAAGGTCAATGACATACAACCAACCAGCTGATGACACGTGTAAAGTGTATACTGACTTGCATTAAATGCATGCAGTATATAAAGAGATGAACCCACTTCTTTTGAAGTAACTTGCTAACTCTGGACAAGTTCAATCTCTTATCTCAATATAGGTTATTATTAGTAATTTTCTTATCTCTCTTAGTGCAAGAAACCTTAGTGTTCCAACTTGTTTAGATTTAGGTTTATCCTTAATCTTGTTTTCGCAACAAGCTGTAAATTGTTAATGATTTATCAATAAACAATTTAGAAAAGTAAAATATGTGTGTTTGTATTCAACCCCCCCCCCCCCTCTACAAACTTGTATAGGCCTTCGGGACCAACAAGTGGTATCAGAGCGGATTTGTTTAATCTCATAAACAAGATCTAATCTAAGATATTTCTCTTCCTTGCTATTATCTAAAAATGGCCACCAACACAAACACAAATTATATAGACAATGGTTCTCTTGCTAAACCCCCTAGATTTTCCAAAGATAACCTCAACTTATGGAAAAATAGGATGACACTATTCTTAGAAGGTGTAGACCCTACTATGCCTTACTATCTAGAGAATGGTCCATTCATCCCTGTAAGAATTGATGCTGCTGTTCCAACCGCTGAGAATAGACCTGCTATTCCAGAAAGGCTGGTACCTAAGGAAATCTTTCAATGGACTGACGAAGATAAGAAGAAAGTGGCTATAGATACAAAAGCCAGATCCATACTATCCTTGGCTCTTCCGGACGAAGTCTACCATTCCGTCATGAATTTGAAAACATCAAAGGCCATGTGGGACACAATATGTGTTCAGTATGAAGGAACGTCTGAAGTCCAGGAGTCAAGAAAGATCAACCTGGTAAGACAATACGAAAGCTTCATTTCTGGTAAGAATGAATCTCTCTCTGAAGTTCACCAACGTTTTAATTGTTTAATTATAGATCTGAAAACTGTTGGTAAGGAATATTCTAACTTTGAAGTACTGACAAAGTTTCTAGAATGTTTACCTGAAAGCTGGGACAATTATGCTATGTGTCTCAAGCTATCAAAGGATCTAAAATCAATGACCCTTTCAACCTTATATGGCACGTTGCTGAATCATGAGCAATCGAGTCATCTTAAGAAGAATCTTGTAAAAGATTCCAAAAGCTCCCCTGTTGCTTTAATCTCAGAGGAACCTTCTACTCAGCGACCCTCGGTCACTATCACTGAGTTAGAAAGTAACTCTGAAAGGTCATCAGATTCTGATTATTCAGATAATGATGAATCTTTGGCTCTCCTAACTAAGAAGTTCAGGAGATTTGCCAAAAAGAAAATGTTTAGAAAGAACAAACCTCTTTCCATAACTGACAAGCCTAGATCATCAACTTTTGTTGATAAGGCTACTGCTACTTGTTTTAACTGCGAAAAGACAGGACATTTCGCTAACGAGTGCAGGTCTAAGAAAGTTTCTAGACCCTCAGCTTTTACAAAGAAACCCCTTGTTCCAAGGAATAAAGATGACAAATATTCAAAGCTGAAAGAAAAATATGCAAAGCTGAAAAGCTTTAAGAAGAAGAATAAAGGCCTGATGGCTGACTATGATTGGGCTGCTTCTGATGAAGAAGCATCATCATCTGACTCTGAAGATGATGAAGCAAATCTATGTCTTATGGCCAAGATTGAAGAAGAGGAAGAAAGTTCAGACATTCCCTCCACTTCAACATCTGCTATTCAGGTTAAGAAGGGTATCTGGTATCTCGATAGCGGATGCTCTAGACACATGACTGGAAAGAAAAGCCTGCTCGCTGAATACAAGGAAGAGAAGGGTCCCTCTGTGACTTTCGGTGGAAATGGAAAAGGACATACCCGAGGGTATGGTGTACTTTCAAATGGTACAACCTCCTTCAGAAGAGTCGCATATGTTGAAGGGCTGAAGCATAATCTTCTAAGCATCAGTCAGCTTTGCGACATGGATAACAAAGTAATCTTTACTAAGGAATCCTGCTTTGTCACTGACAAAAAGGAGAAGATAGCTCTCAGCGGTTATCGTTTGGAAAATGTTTATGTAATAAACATGGACTCAACAACCACTGAGAACTCCTGTTTCTTCTCAAAGGCCTCATCTGATGTCAACTGGCTATGGCATAAGAGGCTATCTCATCTAAATTTCAAGACACTGAACACTCTTTCATCAAAAGAGTTAGTCACTGGTCTACCTCAGCATTCATACGCCAAAGAGTCGTTATGTTCAGCGTGCGAAAAAGGGAAGCAGACCAAAGCAAGCTTTAAGTCAAAGCAAGTTTCTTCAGTGTCATCTCCTCTACAACTACTCCATATGGATTTGTTTGGCCCTGTTAACAAACAATCCATCGCTGGAAAGAAATATACGCTGGTCATAGTTGATGAATTCTCTCGCTTCACTTGGGTAATGTTTCTCCGTTCTAAGAGTGACACCCCTGAAGAACTCATCAATTGTGTTCGGAAGATGGAAACCCTGAACAATCTGACCGTTCGCTCAATAAGGAGTGATCATGGGACTGAATTCAAAAACAGTTCTCTTGATTCCTTCCTTGAGAGTAAGGGTATTTCTCACAACTTTTCTTCAGTGAGAACACCGCAACAAAATGGAGTCGCTGAAAGAAGAAATAGAACAATTATTGAAGCTGCACGTTCAATGCTCAGCGATTCTCACCTGCCTACTCAGTTTTGGGCAGAAGCTGTCAACACTGCTTGTTTTACGCAAAACAGGTCGCTGATAGTCAAAAGATTCAAAAAGACAGCCTATGAACTTTTTCATGGGAGAAAGCCTTCAATCAGCTTTCTTCACATCTTTGGATGTCAGTGTTTTATACTGAACAACAGAGATGCACTTGGAAAGTTTGATTCTAAGGCTGATGATGGAATCTTTCTTGGATACTCCTCAGTTTCCAAAGCCTTCAGAGTCTTCAATCGTAGAAGACAAACTGTAGAAGAAACTATTCACGTCACGTTTGACGAATCCCGTTCAGCGAACTCTAAACCGTCCGCTGATACTGAAGAACTGAATCAATGGATGTTTTCTCATCTTGGTGATTCAGAAGTTATTTCCACTACTCATGCTCATCCAGTAGAAGATGATAGTCCTATCATTCCAAATATGCAGAACAGTGAAGCTGAAACATCATGGGTCTCAGTTGTTCCTATAAACACTATACCTAACGCTGAACCAAATGTCTCAGACATTCCATCTACTTCTCAGCAATCAGTGAATATAATGACAACTGCATCCATTCCTCTCTTGGCTGATACTCCCGACGTCGCTGAAGCTTCATCTTCAGCTCCTCCAGTTCAAGTTGAGTCAGCGTCTCACGCTCCGGCTCAGCGATGGACTATAAATCACCCAATTGATCAAATTCTTGGTGATCCAAACGCTGGGATTCAGACTCGACGAAGTGCAGGTAATATTTGTTTATTTGTAAATTTTATTTCACTAACTGAACCAAAGAAAGTAGATGATGCCCTCAAAGATCCAAACTGGGTCAGCGCCATGCAAGAAGAGCTGACTGAATTCGAAAGAAACAAAGTTTGGAAACTTGTTCAGAGACCAACTGATAAAACTGTGATAGGCACTAAATGGGTCTATCGAAATAAGTTGGACGAACATGGTACTATAACCCGCAACAAAGCTCGACTTGTTGCTCAGGGATACAGACAAGAGGAAGGTATAGATTATGACGAAACATTTGCTCCAGTAGCAAGACTTGAATCTATTCGTCTATTCTTAGCATATGTTGTACACAAAAACTTCAAAGTACATCATATGGATGTTAAGTCAGCGTTTCTAAATGGAAAGCTGAATGAAGAAGTGTATGTGGAACAACCTCCAGGATTCTCAGATTCTAAGCGTCCAGGTTATGTTTATAAACTGGATAAGGCACTTTATGGCTTGAAGCAAGCTCCTTGTGCATGGTATGACACTCTTTCTACTTATCTCCATATTGAAAAGTTTGAGCGAGTTAAGATTGACAAAACTCTTTTTTTTAGAAAAGTGAAAGGTCATATCATTCTAGTTCAAATATATGTTGATGACATTATATTTGGTTCTACTAACCCTGAGCTTTGTACTCGTTTCGCTGATAGAATGAAAGATGAGTATAAAATGAGCATGATGGGTGAACTAACATATTTCCTTGGTCTTCAGATTAAGCAAACTGAAAAAGGAACTTTTATTAATCAGGGAAAGTATGTTAAAGATATGCTGAAGAAATTCGACTTAACTGAAAGTTCAGCTATGAAAACCCCTATGGCACCACCGCTGACACTTGATAAGGACACTAAGGGTGTTCCTGTCAATGTCACGCTGTACCGTGGGATGATCGGCTCTCTATTGTATCTTACAGCTAGCCGACCCGATATTATGTTTGCAACATGCTTGTGTGCACGATATCAAGCTGAACCTAAGATATCTCATATGAAAGCTGTAAAGCGAATTTTTCGATATCTTAAGGGTACAGCGAATCTAGGTCTTTGGTATCCCAAAGATTCAGGATTCGATCTAACCGCCTATTCAGATAGTGATTTTGCAGGTTGCAAAATGGATAGGAAAAGCACCACAGGAGGATGTCAGCTCCTGGGTGGAAAGCTGGTAAGTTGGACAAGTAAAAAGAAAAATTCAGTGTCCACTTCCACAGCTGAAGCTGAATATGTAGCTGCTGGAAGCTGTTGTTCTCAAGTCTTGTGGATGAGAAATCAGCTACTAGACTATGATCTTCAGCTCTCCAAAATTCCAATCTATTGCGACAGCACAAGTGCCATCGCTATAGCAAACAATCCAGTACTACATTCAAAGACCAAACATATAGAAATCAGATATCTTTTTATCAGAGATCATGTGATGAATGGTGATATAGAACTTCATTTTATCCCAACTGATTATCAGTTAGCTGACTTATTTACCAAACCTCTTGATGAGACAAGATTCAACTTTCTCATCAGCGAGCTTGGAATGCTGAACTTTGAAGGATAAAATCTTCAACGGTTCACATTAATCAGCGATAGGATAAAATCAACTCGTATAACCTATTCAATCATCTTCTCTCTGAATAAAGCTTGGTTAAAGTGATATCAAGGTATGTTTTCTCTCCCTGACAATCGCATGAAAATGCAAGATTTCAAAACAAAATGCATCGCTGAATATCTCTTCCTTAACAGCGATATTTTGAAATCTCTTAAAACCTTCACTGAATATTTTCATTCAGTGCTTCATGTTTTCAAAAGTATTTCTGAGTTTTTCAAAACCTCAGAGACAACCAAGAATATGAAAGGACAGTTGTGACGTCATTACAACGGATAAAACCCCGGCACGTTTTCTCTTCCTGACACACGTTTGCACGTCTCGTTCAAACTTCCAATCAAATGCAAACACGTGTCCGTGTCATGATGAAAATCTTTTCCCGCTCAAGATTTTCTCTTTCTAAAATCTCTATATAAACAAATTCTTTGTTTATATTTTTCTTTTACGCGATCAATCTTCCTCCGCAAGAAAGAATTCACTGTTGCATTTGTGTTTTCAAAAACTTCAAGAACTGTTCATCATCTTCTTCATCAAACATCAAGGTTAATATGTTCTTATTATTTACCGAATGCAAATAACTTGTTTCTGATCTACTCTTTGTTTTAACAAGATCAAACAAAAGAACTTCTTAAAATGAAATCATTTTCTTTCATGATTTTATGAACACAGCCATTTCATGGTTGTTCTTCAAGTTTAAATGCAAAAAAAAATCTTAAACTTGTTCTTCACACATTCGTTTTTTCCATAATCTCTTTCTACATAGAAAACTGGATAACAAGAATAAATGGGTTTTATATTTCATTTCTTAAAATCAAGAAAAACCCTAATCTTCATTAAGACATTTGTGTCTGAATGAAATGGATAAAATTTGAACCATCTTAATGGAAATTCTTTCCACATTAAGATAATTCTTATTTGTTAACATCTTTGGTTGAACTGATAATACAGAGAAATGGCTTCATCTGACATTCCTGCTACCGCTGAGAACATCTCCGCTGATTCTGAGGAAGTGGACATCCTCAAGGCTCCTCAAGTCAAGTTTGCCCTTGATAAACTGGATTAGACTAAGGTGAACTACCTCTATGCGCTTTTCGAGTTTCCTCCTCGAAAGCAAGTCACACATCTAGATGATGCTGTGAATTTTCTAAAGAATTGCTGCATCTCCAAAGCCCTGACCAAGCTTTTGCTCTAACAATTCTGGTACTCAGCCAGACACTCTCAACTACCTTCAGCCAAAGACCCCTCCAAAACAAACGATTGCATCCTCTGCGACATCGAATATGGCACGATGAAGATCACCCCTGCCATTATTCGCAAAGCTCTCAGCCTTCCAATAGCTACCAAGGAAAAACCTTTTGTTCCCCTCCCTGACCCCAAGAAAAACTCAGACAGGGAAGCCATCATTGCATTTTTCGATGCAATGGGCTATATATGGGAAATCGGCAGAGACATGAAGGCCGAGAAGAAGCTGACGATTATCAAAAAATCGAAAATGCCCAGCGAGATGAATTTCATCTTCGCTCATCTTATCAGCTGTATGACTGCTAAGAGCGGCTCCTCTGACCAAGCCGCTAAACCTCAGCAAGCAATGGGTTATGCACTGCTGAAAGGTCTCAACATAGACTGGGCATCGATTATCTATGATGACCTAGTTCTAAGGGTGGACACCGTCGCTGACAGACCTCCATGGGTTCCCTACCCCCGATTCATCAGCGCCATCTTCCAATATGGCCTGAAGGAGAGCTACCCAACTGAAGGTGACCTGAAACTCTCTCAGGTCGGCCCAAAGATACTCGACTTCAAACCGATGGTGAATGAGGTACGTCTCTCTACACTCTTGTCTTTTCTCAACCCTTCTTCTTCTCATTATGTGGCTCCTTCAGCGACAATACCCATCGCTGATACCCTGGCCACAATATCCTCTCCTTCTAAGAAAAGGAAACATTCATCTACCCCACTTGGTTCTAAAAGGATCAAGAAAACAAAGGAGCAACCCCAGCAATCTCTTGCTGAAGACTCCTCAGCTCTTTCTGCAGAGCTGAAGGAACGTTCAGTGGTACGCTATGCCACACCTGAACAAGCCATCCCTTTTATCCCAACTTCAGCGTCTCTAAACGCTGAGGTTACAAACTTGGAACCTACCCAACCTCCTTCAGTCTCTCAAAAGACTGATGAAGTGATTGTCAGCGAATCCAACGCTGAACTCATAACCCAACCCCCATTCTTATCCTTCGCTCCTCCCTCCACTCATTTGGTCTCTACTCCAGATCTAACTGGAGCTGCCATCATTTCCTCGGAACCTAAAGCTGATTCTCCAGGAATGATGAAGACAGGACCTGCAGAACAAACCATGGGCACTTTTGAAGATGACATGGAACTTTACTCAGGAACCCGTGATTTCGATGAATTCACCAATCCTCCTGCAGGTAAACAACAACCCATAAACACTGTGACTAAACCCCAAACTTCTGAGCTTTCCTCTGTTCACAAGTTTTTATATGTTACAGGTCCTAATTTGGGAGATATCAACGCCTCTCTGAAGTCCGTGGAGACAAAGCTGACAGGTCTCACCACTACTCTCTCCAATAACTCTACAGCTGTAACAAACGCTGGAGAAAATCTGAACAAGCTGACAACGGTGGTGGAGAATAAGGCTTCCATAGATGACATGAAGCAGGTTGATAAAACTCTCAGCGACTTCGCCAAGGTGCTCGCTGACATCTACACAGACTACACCTCTCTCAAAAACTCAGTTTCGTCCATGTCCAGCGAATTTACATCGCTGAAGACATCGGTTGGACATCTAGAGGGGGATATGTCTACTATGAAGACTGACTTAGGCTCTGTTAAGACCGATGTTGGTTCGATGAAAACGATGATCGAGCAGCTGCTTCACAAAGCGAATACTCCTGATCCTGCTCCTGCCCCCGTCCCTTCATCTGACAACTTCACAGCGGAAGATCGCACTGAGCTGAAGAAAATCAATCCTGCTATTTCTGGCCTTGAAGACAGATTAGCAAAGATTGAAGTTTGTGTAGGTCTCTCTGGCCAAGAAGACAGAGAACCTACCAACGCTGCTGAATCTCCCCATTCCTCCCCCAGTCATCATGAAAAAGAGGGGGAGAAGAGCGCTGAAGACCTCGCCAAGAGCGCTGAAGACCTTTCCCATGATGAATCTATCAGGGGAGAGAAGACGAATACTGAAGAAACCACCGCTGGACCTCAGGGAGATGAAAACCCTGAGGAAACCGTGAAGCTCGCCTCTGTATCTGAGGGGGAGCAACTCGAAGAAGAAGCTGAGAAAACTGAATCCGAAGCAGAAGATGATGAAGCCGTCGACATCCCTGATGATGAACCATCTTCTTCTCCAAAGAATGATGATGATGATGACGATGACTTCTTTATCGTAAAACCTGCTCCGAAGATCAAAGCTCTTAAGGGAATCTCGATAAATGAACCTTCAGGGGAGCGGACAAAGACAAAGCCCTCAGCCTCTGGAGCTGAGAAAGGCAAAGGCAAAAGCGTCGCTGAAGATGACAATCTGATGATCTTGCTTGAAAAGCCGGTTTGTCAGGTATGCTAAACATCTCTCACTCCATCCCTCCTCTATCATACACTATCAGGTCTACTACCCAAGCCTATACACTTGAACCAATTCTCTCTATCTGATTCTACCCAAGTTCTTACTCGTAAGATCGCTGTGTTTCAGCTAGTCCTCTCCCCTGTTTGAGGATATCGCTGAAGGCTCCACAACTGCGACTTCACCAATAATACCAGCTGCTGCTGAAGAAATAATCCCAGTCTTAGATTTAATCTCTAAGACTGATGAACCAGAAGAACAGCTACTCTCACACAGAGACAGACCTTCCTTAGCTCCTCAAAAGCTAAGTGAAGAGGATCAGAAAAGAAGAGAGGAAATAATAAAGCGATTCGAGGATCAGCGAATCATTCTGAGGCGTGATCAACTTCCTTCAGTTCCTCCAAAGTTCAGAATTTCCAAAAAGGAATACAAGGAACACCTCAGAGCTGAACGTCTAATCGCTGAAAGAAAAGAAGCTGAAGAAAAAGACAGAGAATACGCCATCCAGCTTTCTAGACGATCAATAAAAGACCCCAAGCTGAAAAGAGTTCCCATTGATGTTCAACGTCAGCTCTGGGAAAACGCCAAGAAGATAACTGAAGAAAAGAGAACTGTGTCTCAGTCAACTTTAGCCTGGTGCAAAGAAAAGGTCAACTACAGAGACTCTCCTGCCAAAATCAACAAGGTATTCATCTCTGGAAGAACAACCCTTGTTTCAATCGCTGAAATCGAGATATTCAGAGAAGATAAGAAGTACGAAAAATTCTATGATGAAGCCATAACGAAGTACGGTCTCTCTGAATGGTTGGAGATCAGGTTAGCCATCCAGAAGTCCAAGTCGAAATACAAGGAACATGTTGAAAAGCTGATCAACAAACAAATCGACTTAGTCTACTCCTGTGTGGATATTCCTCCTCCTCTTCTCGAAAGTCAGAAAAGAAAGGCCTCAGCGAAGAAGAAGAAATCTATATCTTCAATTGATGGCCCTGTCATTCGAAATGAAACAGGTATTGGTTTTTCACGTGCTGAAGTCCTTGGTCCTGATCCTGATCTTTCCATGCTTGACACATCTCTTCCTCCTGGTGAGACTTTTATCCCTGGCAAAGTCATAAGCGAACCCTACGGGATATTTTTTCATGACTACGATGGTGGAAAGCTTTTTCAACGCATCTTTGAACTTCACATCACTCCCATCGAACAGCTGAGAGATCTCATCTACTGGTGTGACTTCAGGAATGACCCTCAGGCACGACATCTGAAACCCTTGATTTTTGAAGAAGCGCTGATCAAAAGAAAACAAGGTGTAACCGTTCCTGACTGGATGATTCCCACCACATCAATGACCCTTGATGAACTTCTCATTAAGGAAGAACCTTTATAAGCTGATATGATCGCACTTTTCTCTATTGTATCAGTTATTCTTCTATACTTGTAATTTATTTCACTCGTACTTGTAATCTTTCCATTTCTATTTGTAACCTGATTCAAAGTTTTAAAGAAAGATTTCAGCGAATGTACTTTACTCCATCAGTACTGAAAAGATCCTAGAAAACAGTAAAAGGGACAAATATTTTATGAGTTCTTTTTATCCTTATGTTTTCATTAAATAGCAATTTTCTTTGTTGCTATGTCATAATCAAATAGGGGGAGATTGTTGATCCAAATCCTCAGTGATTTGATAATGACCCTCTCCATTCTACTTAGTGAAAATTGTAAGTAAACAATATGTATCAGAGTTTCACTATCGCTGATAAGTACTAAGATCTTACAGTATCGCTGATAGGAACTCTCGCTCTTTTAAATTAAACATTCAGCGAACACTGTTCATCATTAATGCTCTGAGTCTGTTCAGTCATTATGATGATCGCTGATAAGTTAGTTGTTTACTTATGATCCCTGAAGACAAGTTTCACGTCAATAAAGGTTCTACGCTGAAGTCGAAGATCAAGCTCAAGAACCAGCGACAAGTCTCCTAATGAACTGATGCGGATCAGCGAAGACTCGGATTTGTCCACTCAACGTGAAGTATCAAGTACAAGACTTTGGCTATCGCTGAACTTTATCATTCGCTGAATAGAAAATGATAATCGCTAAATCAACGAAAGCTGATCATGAAGTCCTCCGTACAAAGTACTTTTGTCTTAACCCCCCTTGCACGACTCCGTACGAAATGTCAGAAAAGAACCTCCGACTGTCTGAAATCGTACAACCACTCTGATACTACACTGTTCATCCATGCGGCTACTAAGGTTGTCAACCAAGGTCAATGACATACAACCAACCAGCTGATGACACGTGTAAAGTGTATACTGACTTGCATTAAATGCATGCAGTATATAAAGAGATGAACCCACTTCTTTTGAAGTAACTTGCTAACTCTGGACAAGTTCAATCTCTTATCTCAAGATAGGTTATTATTAGTAATTTCCTTATCTCTCTTAGTGCAAGAAACCTTAGTGTTCCAACTTGTTAAGATTTAGGTTTATCCTTAATCTTGTTTCCGCAACAAGCTGTAAATTGTTAATGATTTATCAATAAACAATTTAGAAAAGTAAAATCTGTGTGTTTGTATTCAACCCCCCCCCCCCCCCCCCCTTCTACAAACTTGTATAGGCCTTCGGGACCAACACAAATAAAATGCAATTAAGCATATACCACCTCCAAGACTCCATCTCAAGTAACTAAAACCGACAAACACTCAAAAGACTCATTTGAGTATAAATCAAACCTTTAAGGCCAAAATAAACGTTTGGTTAAATACGTGTCACTCACACGGTTACGTAAACAAAAATACATCGTTACTCAAACTCTTTACTCTTTTAATTCCTCAATTGGCCATCGGCCCCAAAAATGAAAGGTTTATAACTCTCAAAACATTCATATGGTCGGATTGACCAAAATCCCCAACCTACACGTTCACACTTTAAAAATGCAACACATCATAGTTATCGCATAATCACCAAATCCTCTTCACTTATGCAATAATTTAACAAAACCTCTTTTACTCGTGATTTATTCCTCAATCACTCAAAATCCCTAAATATGGGTGTTTTACAAGATATGTAAAGTTCAACACTTTGATTAAATCAAAACCCACCAAATAACTCTGTTGGTTCCCGTTTAGTTTAAACAAGATTAACAAATCTATTAGTTCGAGTTTATGTTTGATGCGGAAGCGTATTTGAAGAACTAACAGATAAGTTTGTGTAGAAACAATACAGAATATAAAGAAACAGTGATCAGAATATGATATCTCAAAGATTACTGAGTTTCAATATATAATAAGAACATCAAGAACAGATTAAGAACTGTTTGGTGAAAGTGTAATGCTTAACAGGTTTGACGATATAAAGTGTAAGCATGAAACTTAGATTCTTAGATAAGTCCTTAAGATTGTTAAGGAAGATCTCAACACGAGACTTCCTTTTATACTACTCTAGGGGACCATAAAGCATTAGCTGCTGTTAGAACGGATGGCATGAACAGTTGAACGGATGGCATGAACAGTTGTACGTGCTGTATTGCATTTAATGGCACAGACGTCTATGTTGTACTAAGCCCTATTGAGTCCACTCAGAGTTTGACACGTGTTGCAGTTGGACAGGGCATGCTATCATGCAAGTTGATGTACAGGAACAGTAGCAAGATATTTCTTCAACAGTGGCAAGATATTATAAATATCTTCCAAGTCTTCAGTCTGAACCGCAGAGGCTCTGTAAAGGGTTACAGAGATTCTGAGGTCTGGTCTTCTGTAGAGCAGTCTTCACAGGGTTCCGAGTCTTGGTCTTCTTTGTGCGTAAGACAGAGGTTCTGTAGGACACCTCTGTAGCTTCTGTAGCTTCTTGACCTTGATCCTTCGGAAGTGGCAGAGCCTCTGTAAGAGGCTTTCTTCACTTAACCTATTTTTCACTACTTCTAAATACTTCTACGATTAGGAAGATTGAAGCTAACAATCTCCCCCTAAGTAGTGAAAAATAAAAATTTGACAATTAAGTACTTTTAGGCTAAGTTAGATAAGACAGAGGTTAAACAATACCTCGAAAGTTCTTTCATTCAGAAATATGCCAGAGGCATTTTACATTTATGAAAGATAAACTTAAAATGGTTTGCAGAGATTTTGTTTGAGAATCAGATGTTGGCGTCTTTGAAATCGTTGTAGCTTCTGTTGTCTCTTCCGACTTCTCTGATCTCGTTGTAGAAACTGACGCAAAGTTCTCTTAAGCAGATTGTAGCATCAATCTCTCTGATGAAAGCATCTGCAGCTTCTCTATCCATTTGCTCGGTATCTCTGTATTTTACAAGGTTTGCTCTGAACATGTTCAGAGTACTGGTTGCGTACTTCTGACAGTCCATGGTCACAAAAAGTTTGACTTCGCCTTGTGGGTTTTGAAATACTAACCCGGACCTTGGTTCTGTAATGATTGAGTTGGGCACTGTGTCAGGTGGGCAGCGATCCTCTGGTGGTCGAAGGTTCAGATGTTTGAGACCAAGATCCTTTCCTAGCTGAAAGTCTGTCAAACTGTAGATCAGAAGCCTTTCCCTCATTGCTTTTCTCAACACTTGATAGGCTCTGATGTTTGGCTCTGTGTTGTAGTTGTCCTTCGTCCATTGCAGAAGTTCAGGTAGATCATAGGGATTCAGATTCCTTAGGTCAGCATCAGCGAAGGTGGTTTCTGAATTGTCTACCCTTTTGACTCTGTAAAGATTGTACCTGACCCTTGGATAGGTTCTTGTAAAGGAGTACCTACAGAAGATTACCTTTTTGATTTTGTGGATTGAGAAGACTTCTGCTCTGGCTCTTGGCTTTGTTCTGGAGAAGATGTTCTCAAATTCTTCTCTGATCTTTGGATATGTGACGTGATTTGTTGGATGATTGGTCTGAAAGGGTTGTTTGTAGAGGTATTTGTATACCACTTCTTCCATTTCTTCGTATGTTGGACCATGTGGTGGTGCTTGTCTTCTGAGACTCTCCATCTGTCGAACAACTTTTGCAGCTCTACCTGTTAGTGGAATGTCTGACAGTGGCTTCAATCCATATGCCCAGTCCTCTTCTTCAGGCTTTGGAGTTTGGAAGGCATCAAAGGCGCTCTTCATCAATTTCTCTGTAGGCTTGGGCAATGATTTCTTTTTCTTGGGCTCTTCTGTCAGCTTCGCCTTTCCCTTGTCTTTGGCCTTTGGATGCTCAGAACATGTTGCCTCTGTAGGTTTGGGTGTTGGTGCTTCTGTTGGAATGATGGGTGTTGCCTCTGTAGGTTTTGACAATTGTGTTTGAGAGGACTTTTGTGGCGTTGGTTCTGTTGGTTTGATTGGCTCTGTAACCTCTGTTGGAGGTTCTTTGGTGACTTCTTCTGTGAGCTCGGTTTCTTTGGTTTGAGGAATGTCGAATCTTCTTGCCATTCGGAAGGATGTTGTAAACCTCTGTCTTTCTTCTGCTCTTTGCGCCATTCGTTCAGTCATTGTGTTGTGCATATTTCTTAGAACAGAAGAAGCAAAGGCCTTTTCTCTTTTTCGTTTGTGGGCAATAGACTTTCTTCTTGGGATGGATTGGGGTTTTTCTGTTGGTTTTGTAGTTTGGGAGGGAAGATCTTTTTTTGAAGAGGATGACAAATGTTGAACATCTGCTCCAAACATTTTAGGGAATTCCACAGAGGTGGGTGTTTTCTCTGTGGTCTTTTGAGCTTCTGTTCCTCCGGGTTGTTGGTTTGAAGGACTTTCTTCTAAGATGATTACCACAGGGGTGGTTGTTGCCTCTGTGGTCTTTTGAGCAGTTTCTGGTACATGGGTTTCTTCAGCAGTTGATTCCACAGAGATGGGTGTTGTCTCTGTGGTCTTTTGAGTTTGATGTTGTTGGGTTTGTTCTGGAGGGGCTTGGTTGATGGGTTCTGCGGCTATTGGTGGAGCTTGAAGTCCTCTGCTCGTAGCTTTCTCCCTTGTATTCTCCCCCTCAGGATGATCTGATGGACCAGGGTGGTCATCATCAGAGTCATCCTGACCCTTATCATAAGTACCCTCTGCTCTGCAAGAAGCTTTGGGTGTCTTTGGTAGTTCTGCTCCTGCGGCTATCAACTTTGCGCATACATCATCACAAAGGGCGAATAGAGTTGCAAGCTCTGCTTCTGTGTTGAAGCGCATTCTGCCGACACTTGCTTTGAACTCTTTAACATAGTTGGCATTTGCAGTAGTGAAGGAGATGTTCTTCTGTTGACTCGGAGACTTGTCTAGAGTCTCTTCGTCTTTGTGTTCACTACTTCTCTCTGAAAGAAGTTTTGGCCCTAAATTGTGCGTGGCAGAGGAAACGAATTCCTCTGTAGGGTGTTCTAGTGTGATCTGGGGCGATTGATCACGAACTATAGGTGAGTCTCTTTGAGAAGACTCCCTAGGAATGGATTCCCCGATTTCTGTGGGCGCAGAGGTTGAAAGAATAACCTCTGGCTGGATGGGTTGGGTTTGGATCGAGTTGTGTTGCTCTTGTTCAATAACACCTTCTGCAGCTAGACCTGCGGTGTTAGAAGTGTGGGTTGCACTGGGAGGGGTTTGAGGATGTGTGCCTTCTACTTCTACGGCATCTTTTTCTCTTTCTTTTTCTTTTCCTCCCATTCTATCTAAAGCTTCTGTAACCTCATCTTTATTCCACTCAGCTTCTGCTTGTAGCCTAATCCTTTCCCTAGTTACATCATATGACATATCAATTTCTTCTGTGCCTTCTTCTGCAACTTCTTCTGTGGTGTGTTGGTCAAGAGGTGGTGCATTCCACCCAGCTGTCTTTAGGGTGTTAGCAATGCCAGGGTGTTGAAGAAAATCATTTAAGCTACCTTGATGAGCGAATCGATCAGGGGATTGATTTGGTGATTGATATCCCTCTTCTGCAACTTCTTCTTCTGCAGTCTCTTCCTATGCAGTTTCTTCGACCCGAGTCTCTGCAACCTCTTCTTCAACAACTTCTTCTGCTGCCTCTTCTGCGATGGTAACCATTTGATCAAGTGGTTTCCCATGCTTCTTTTTGGTCTTCCTCCTCTTGGGTTTTGGTGCCCCTTCTTTTGTGGGTTTTGATTTCCTTTTCTTCTTTTGTTTTGGAGAAGAGGGAGGAGAAGATGAGCCAACTTCTGTGGCATGAGGAGGTGAAGGTTGAGGTTCTGTAATGCTTGTAGAGGTGCCTTCTGCAGTTTTCCTCTTCTTGGGTTTTGGTGTAGAGGCCGAGGCTTTAGAAGAAGACTTATTTCCCATGAGCTCGGCTCGCTTGGATATAAAACTAAGTTGTATTGCCATGTGTTTTGCCAGTTTCTGCTCCTTCGCTTCTGTAGAGAGGGGTTCTGCAACTATTGTTCCTAGGGGGACACCTAAACACGGGGGTGTCACAGGGCTCGGTTTTGGAGTCCTATGATCGCGTATATACTCTAACTTAAGGGTTTTGTTCTTGGCATAGCTCAGAAGCTTCTGTGACAGAGGTCTGCAGTGGGTGTAGCCATCTATATGATCGGTGGGGATGTTTTTGTTCATTGGGAACTGTTTGGGAGTTGGCCCTTCCATTGGCCAGTTCTGCATCATCAGCAGAGGTTCGAACAGGACTCCCAATATCCTTTGGAATTGCAGAGGCGGTAGATACTTAGGATCGTTCTCTCTTGCCTTTTTGGTGTTGTTCTTTCTGTCGATCGTATTAATGATCTCCTGCAGCATGATGGTCGAGTAATCGAGTGGGAGATCGTAGTAGACCCCGTACATGATGGTTAAGATCTGATGCGAGCTCTGGTCAATGCTGCCTATCTTCCCTGTAAGGCATCTGTTTAGGATCGAAAACAAGGTGTTCCACAGAGGTGGTAGTCTACCTCTGCGGAAGTCATTTCTCTTCCTTAGGTGGGTGTTGTACCCAAGCATTTCTACAAAACGACATAGCTCGTCGTCTGTTGGTTGTTCTGCATATTTTTTCAGTCCAAGAAGACCCCTTGTTGGTAGATTGAACTCCAGAGAAAACATTGTTCTATTGAATTTGAGTTCCAAATGTTCAAATTTGTCTGGATTTGAGATGTACCCTTTGATAAGAGAATCATCTTTATCATATCGGCAACTTTGCCAAAATTGGTTCAAATACCAAACAGTTATTTTCTTTGGGGTTCTTGATAGTAAAGGAAAGAGAATATGGTTTTCCATGATGTGTAGAAGAAGGGCATTGGCTTCGCCGAAAGCAGTTGGTGAGGGGACCAAATAGCAGTTATTGGATTTGATGGGTAGTACCTTTTCAAAGTGCTCCTTTGCGATAAAGTTTTGAAGATGGGTGGTTGGAGCAAAATCTGCTGAGTCGCCGGAATCTTCTTGTTCGGCATTTTTGGCGAGGTGGGGGTTTTCTGAATGTTCAGAATGAGCAGGGGAGTGTTCCGGTGAGTTCGTCAGAGAGTGTTCAGGGGAGATAGCTTGAGAAGATGAAGCCATTGGTAATGAGAATAAGATTCTTGCAGGTTTTTGCAGGGTTTCGCCGGAGAAGAATGAGGGTTCGTAAAGATTTTATGAGAGGGTAAGATTGGGTTTTATAGGTGGGTAAAACGGTAGAATTCGAAAGGGTAAAGATATTTGGCAATGGATAAATATTTGGAATCCGTACTTGAGTTAGAACGGCGGGTTCAACTTTCCATACAAAAACGTGTCATGTACGCCCAATGAAAATGAGACACGTAGGCCATGTCAGAGGATGACAGGACGTCGTGTGCGGCCCATTAATGCTAGGCGCGTGGGGTTGTTCTTAGCCACATGATTTTCACTCTCGGTAAAAGTAACCGTTACTGTTACAGAAATGCCCAAATACCAAATTCACAGAAGCTCTGTGGTTTACAGAAGATCTGTGATTTTGAGAATCTTGGATTTTCACCCTTTTCTAATATATCTCATTGTTATCATGACTCTGTAGGTTCTATTTTGACAAAAAGCATTTGTAAAAGCATTGGAGAGGATTAATAGGATTTTAGTGAAGAAATTTCGTTCACAGAGGTTTTGAGGCTCTGTAGGAACTTGCAGAAGTTCTGTCAGGGCCAGCAGAAGCTCTATGAGTGCAAATTTCTCGTAACTAAAAATCTATTAATGATTTTGATCATCCAAATTTTGATTTGCATTAAGAAAAGTTTTTCGGACATATTTGAAAGTTGGTGTTCGAGAAAACTGTTTTGGAAAAAGTTTTGTGCGAGTAGGTCATGGTGTGTGTATCTGTGCGAATACGGTTTCTGAGTTAAATTTGCGATTACAGAGCAGTGTTCTTGCAGAACTTCTGTTGAGCTCAGCAGAAGCTCTATGACGTCAAATTTCTCATAACTAATAAATTATTAAAAGTTTTAATAATTTTATTTTTGAAATGTTATTCCCAGTATTTTTAGGACGTATTTGACAATTTTTGTCCCAGAAAAATTGTTTTCAGAAACCTTTTGTACGAGACATACCTTATGGTTCTTCTTTTCTCGGCAGTGATGTCTGACTTCTGCCGATATAGATTTATCGACACTCTTCTTTGGCTTCCCCTTGAAAGATTAACCTCTGTAGATCATTTCAAGGTTTCTTTTGCTCCCCCTTGATCTAACCATCTCTGTAGATCAAGTAATTTCCTTCTACTCCCCCTTGACCTATGCTTGGATCAAAATAGGATAAGTTTTGCATAGTACATAGGTCATGTTTTCCAGAGGTTCTGTAGGGGTTGTCAGAGGTTCTGAGCAGACCCACAGAAGCTCTGTGATTTCAAGAGCTATTTAAGATTGAGAATTTACATGCAGAAAGAAATCAATCAAAGCAATAAATAAAGCAATATATTTATACACATATTTACAGAAGATAAGCTATACTTACAGAGGATTTTCACGTCATATTGATCATTCCTAACTTACCCACCAAGAAATTGAATCTTTTCTCATCTAAAGCTTTGGTGAATAAGTCCGCGAGTTGGTATTCTGTGGGCACGAAATGCATCTCGATTGTACCGTATTCAACATGATGTTTCAAGAAGTGGTACCTTATATCGATATGCTTGGTTTTTTAATGTTGCACAGGATTTGCAGAGATGGCAATGACACTTTTGGAATCACAGAAGATGGGTATCTTGAATAGGATGTGGCCGTAGTCTTTTAGCTGAGTCTTCATCCACAGAACCTGAGAACAACAGCTAGCGGCAGCAACGTATTCAGCTTCTGCCGTTGATGTTGACACACAATTCTGCTTCTTGGAGGTCCAACTGACTAGCTTACCACCTAGGAATTGACAACTCCCAGAGGTACTCTTTCTGTCGAGCATGCATCCTCTATAGTCTGAATCTGTATAAGCTTTAAGACAAAAGCCAGAGTTTTGTGGATACCAGAGACCAAGATTTTTGGTCCCCTTTAGGTATCTAAAGATTCTCTTAACAGCATCATATTGTGATTTCTTAGGATTAGCTTGATAACATGCACAAAGACATGTGGCATGCATAATGTCAGGTCTGCTAGCAGTTAAGTATAACAGAGATCCAATCATGCCTCTGTAGAGAGTGCATTCTACAGAGATGCCATCTGGATCTAAGAATAACTTATTTCCAGTGGCCTTTGGAGTTTTCATGGCATAGGTATCAGAGAGGCTATACTTGGAAAGAATGTCAGAGACATATTTGGCCTGATTTATAAAAATTCCCTCTGAGGATTGTTTGACTTGGAGTCCGAGGAAGAATGTTAATTCTCCCATCATACTCATTTCAAACTCACTGTTCATGAGTTTTTCAAAACTTTTGCACTCTTTTGTATTAGAAGACCCAAAAATTATGTCGTCCACATAGATTTGTACAAGCATTATTTCACTGTTTTTACGTTTATAGAATAAGGTAGTATATGTTGTACCTCTGTCGTAGCCATTGACTAGAAGAAAGGTAGAAAGTCGTTCGTACCATGCTCTTGGAGCCTGTTTCAGTCCATGCAGAGCCTTTTCAAGGTAGTACACATGCCTTGGGAACTTTGAGCTTTCAAACCCTGGTAGCTGATTTACGTAAACCTCTTCTTGGATTTCACCGTTGAGAAAAGCTGATTTCACGTCCATCGGATAGACTTTGAAACCTCTGTGGGCTGCGAAGGCTAAGAATATTCTTATTGCTTCGAGCCGTGCGACAGGGGCAAAAGTCTCATCGTAGTCTATGCCTTCTTCTTGTCTATATCCCTTGGCCACTAATCGTGCTTTGTTTCTGATGACCACTCCATCTTCATCCTTCTTATTTCTGTAGACCCACTTAGTCCCAATGGCCTGTTTCCCCCGTGGCAGAGGTACTAGAGTCCAGACTTTGTTGCGCTCAAACTGCAGAAGCTCATCTTGCATGGCGTCTACCCAGTTTGGGTCGTCAAGGGCTTCAGAGATCTTCTTTGGCTCTATCACACTAATAAAGTTCATAAAGAAACAGAAATTAGCAGTGGCAGACCTTGTTTTTACCTTGTCAGAGGGTTCGCCAATTATTTGGCTTGGAAGATGGCTTTTTGTCCACTGAGTTGTGTGTGGATGATGGTCACCAATGTCATCGAATTGTTCTTCAGAGGCTTCTTGTTGTTGTTCTTCTTCTTCTTGTGTAGCCTCTATCGTAGTACGTGCCTTGGTAGTTGATCCAACTGTTTGTGGAATGATTGGTATGAGTGGTGGTGGAGTTTGTTCCTCTGAAGGCGTATAGACTTGGTCCTCTATATCCTCTGTTATTTGTTCCTCTGTGGATTGTGGAGTTTGTTCTTCAGCAGCTTCTGTGGTCGTTTTTCTTTGTGTTTCATCTTCTGTAGACTCTTCCTCAGCATTTGCATCTGTAGTATTTACAGAAGAGGATGAAGCATTATTTGGACCAGTTAGAGTCATACCTGTAGGATTTTGACCGACAGAAGATTGTTCTGCAGAAGCTCTGATTGTTCTAACAGAGGGATCAATGTCGGCGTGGAACATCTCTAAAAATAGAAGATTTAAGTCTTCTTTTGTTTGTGAGATGCCAGAGGATTCCCCTTTAAGTCCGAGTTCTGAACTGATTTGCTCAGAAGTCTTCTGGAATGAATCATCAAAAGAAACATTGATGCTTTCTACGATCTTGCGAGACATTGTAAGGTATACTCTGTAGGCTTTGGAAGTGGCAGAGTATCCAATGAATTTTCCTTCGTCAGCTTTTACCTCAAACTTTCCTCTGGAATCTCTGTCGTTTAAAACAAAGCATTTACATCCAAACACATGGAAAAACTTGATGTTTGGCCGCCTTTTGTTGATCAGTTCGTAAGGAGTCTTGATGTGTCTTTTCACAATGGTTGAACGATTCTGTGTATAACAAGCGGTAGAAATCGCTTCTGCCCAAAAGTTCATCGGTAATCCGCATGCTGATAGCATAGTTCTTGCGGCCTCCACGAGCGTTCGATTATTTCTTTCGACTACGCCGTTCTACTGTGGAGTGCGTGCGGCAGAGAAGTTATGTGATATTCCTTCTGTAGAAAGATAGGCTTCAATGACAGAGTTTTTAAATTCTGTGCCATTGTCACTTCTTAACTTCTGTATTCTGCATTCATAAAGAACTTGGATTCTTTTCATTAGATTAATCAAGATGATTGGAACATCTGATTTCTTTCGGACAAATTCAACCCATGTGAATCGCGAATACTCATCAATTAAGACAAGTATGTATTTCTTGCCACCTAAGCTCTGTATGGCAATGGGACCGCAGAGGTCGACATGAAGCATGTACAGAGGCCTAGTGCAAGACACATCTGTTTTGCCTCTGTGGGAAGCTCTTCTGAGTTTTTCCATTTCACAGGCAGAGCACAAATGATCCTTATTAAATTTAACATTAGGCAAACCTTTAACTAGATCAAGTTTGATCAGTTTATCCAAGGTATGAAAGTTCAAGTGACAGAACCTGTTGTGCCATAACCAGGCTTCCTCACTTTTGCAGGCTACAAGGCAAACTTTGTCCTTGTTCTTGGAACTGAAATTCATCAGATATAGATCACCTCTTCTTTCGGCTCGCAGAAGTTCTATTCCTGTGTCTTCACTTTTCAGAGAGCAGAAAGTTCTTTTGAATAACACATCGAATCCTGTATCACAAAGTTGGCTTACACTAAGTAGGTTGTGTTTAAGGCCATCCACATATGCAACTTTGTATACATAAACGTTTTCTTTCTTTATGACTCCATAGCCTTTGATGTGTCCCTTCTTGTCGTCTCCAAAAGTTACAGATCCACTATCGAGTGTTTCTTTGTACGTGGATAGTAAACTTCTGTCGCCAGTCATGTGCCTTGAGCATCCGGAGTCTAGATACCATATTGGCACATACCGCTTCTGCAAGACAATCATAGAGACTTAGGTACCCATATCCACATGGGTCCAATATTGTTAGAATTTTTCAAGTTTGCCTTAGCATTCTTGAAATATTTTTTATCTTTAGAAGAATCAGATTGTTTCTTTGTAGGTTTTGACTTTTGAATCTGAGTAGAGAGTAAACAATTTTGACTGGAGAAGTGATTATTTAGTTTGAACATAAGATCAAAGCAATGACAATATTGAATATGAGACGTGATTTGCTTGAACTTTTCATTGAATTCATTGAACTGAGCCACAGAGGCATTACATTCTTTCTTAACACTAGATTTCCTATTACAAGAAGATCTATGAATACTAGAATGTTGTTTGCAAAAGCTTTGTTTAGTTCCTGCCTTCTGTGAGTCTCTTCTGTGGTGAACATCTTTCTTCACTGTCACAGAGGAAAAAGATTTGTTAACTTTAGGCCATTTTCCCTTTTGTTGCCAAGTGGGATTTTCGTTAATTTGCCTTAAAGGTTTTGAAAATTTTGAACTTTTAGGATATACAGAGGTCTTCTTTTTAAGATTTAACATATCAAGCTCAGTAGAGGTTTTGACTTGTAAATACAAGTGTAGAAAATCTGGGCAGATAGGTATCTCTATGATTTTCTCTTTTGGAGAAATAGTTCTGTTAAGAACTTCAGAGGAGAATTTAACATCCTCTGTGTCATAGTGAACTATCCCTGATGTAACATCTATCTCTGAGTTGTCAGAAGATGAATCGTCCTCATATACAGAGGTTGAGTCATTTCTTTCGACAGAGGCTGGATTTTCCGAGCATGTATCGTACGAGCTTTCTTCCTCTGTAGAATAACTTTCATAGACGGCAGAGGTTTCTGATAAGATCTCTTCAGCGAGAATTTTATCTACAGAAGATGTACAGAAGTTTTCTAAAACGTTTGTTTTCCATACATCCAAAATTTCCTTTTAAATTGTTTCTTTAAGTTTTTCTTCTGAAAAGGTGGGTTTAAACTCAGGAGCTTATGCCGATAATTTCTTTTCGACATTTATCATACAGACAAAAGCAACCTGCGTTTGAGTCTCTGGTTTACCAAACTTAAAGATACCAATCTGATCTTGTGTTTTCAGATATTTCTTTGGTTTGATTCCTCTATTGATAGAGGTTGAAGATGATGAATCTGTGTTTTCAAACCACACATTGATCATCTTCGTATGTTTCCTCAAGTGAGGTTCCACAGAGAATTTTGCCCTTTTACTTACAGAAAGTAAGTTTGGAAAATCAGGTTTGTTCGTTTTTCCTAACACAAACAGAGAAGACAGAGGTTTAATTCTTTTGCCTTCAACACCTAGGGTAACATCATCGTACCCTATACCCCGTCTTCCTATTTGTGAGTTTACTTTCTCATACACCTTCTGTGCATCTTTATAGTTTTTAAGTAAAATATCTCTTCTAAGTAGATCTTGCCAGAGTATCTCTCTCTCTCTCTCTTTGAAAGTATTATTTGAGAGCTCTTATGTCTGTTGTTTCACTCCTAGAAACTGAAAGTTCTTTTGTTTTGACTTTTAGAGCAGAGGTTAATTCAGAAATTTGCCTTTTTAAAGGATCTAGATTTTTGTTCCAATTCTTTTCTACTCTTTCCTTTTCTTCAAAATTTTTGGCTTTTTCTTGAGTGAGAAGCCGTACTTCTCTCTCATTAAAGGTGAGTTTTTTCTGAATGCTTTCATTTATCTCTTTTAGTTCAATCAGTTCAATGTTAAATTTAAGTAAATTATCATCTAATGAATTAGTACAAGAGGTAGAGTTTGAAGTGGATACCTCAGTGTCAATGCCGGAGTCGACATCTGCCATGCCATAGAATAGGGCATTGGTGGTGTATTCATCGTCAGAGGTAGAGTCTGACTCGAAGTCCTCCTTGTTCGCCTCAGAATGCCCTTTGTTCGCCATTAGGGATTTTTGCGCATAATACTCAACCTTCTTTTTGTAAAAAGCTGAGTCCTTCTGAGGGCGATTTGGTCTACTTCTGCATTCATTTGCGAAATGGCCTGGCTTCCCGCAGTTGAAACAACCTTGGGAAGTGTTTCCAGCACGATCGTCGGACTTCTGTCGGTCTCCACCTTTCTCCGTTCGGCATTCGTTTGCGTAATGACCAGGCTTGCCACACTTGTAGCATTCTTGTTGTGTGTGGTTCACCTTGTCATCTGACCTCTGTCGGTCATTACCTCTGTAGTTTCTGTCGCTTGACCTCTGTCGGTCATTTCTATCATCTGACCTCTGTCGGTCACTCGATTCTTCTCTTCTTCCATCATCTCTTCTTTCACCTCGGTTGTCTCTGCCATATCGATCAATTCCTGAACCCCTCTGGTTTCCTCTGAACTCTCTTGTCAACAGAGCTAAGGATTTAGCTAATGACGCAAGAGTTATCTCTTCTTCTATCAGCTCGTCTTCTTCACTATCAACTATCACTATCTTCTTTTTCTCCTTCTTCTTCTCCTCTGTTGCTCTCTCATTTCTCGGTCTCTCTGCAGCCTCTGTAGATTTACTAACCAATGCGTATGGTGCAATGGTTAGTGTTTTAGCCTGTACTATTTTAGGCTCCTGTGCGGCTAGTGTTCCATAGAGATCAGAGAGTGTCCAGGAGTCTAGATCTTGGTTTGTTTGTAAAGACATAGACAACTGGAGCCACTCATCATTCAGGCTTTTTAGAAACATGACGTTATTTTCTTCCGAGGTTCTGTGAATGCCAGACTTTCTACATTTGTTTATGAGAGAGTTGAACCTGTCGTACGTCGTTTGCAGAGATTCTGTTGCAGAGGCTCTGAAGGCATGATATTCATTTATGTATTGTGCCCTTCGGTTCTTATGCGTTTTAGCACCCCCTTCCAACTGTCTTTCTAATTCTTTCCAAAGATCGTGCGCTGTTTCGCATGCATCTAAGGATTGAAAAAGTTCGTTGGGGATAGCCATGATAAATAATCTTTTTGTTTTCTGTGCAACTTCATCTTCTGCCCTATCTTCATCTGACCATTCTCCTTTTGGCTTAGGTTTTTGATGTTCAGGGATTTCAAGAGATTCAGCAGTAGCTGGTACTCGTGGGACTATTGTCATGGGAACTTGAGGAGGGTTGTAAAGATATTGTATGAGAGCTTTTTCAGTACCCTCAAAGAAATGGATCATTCTTATCTTCCATTGAGGATACTCATCTCGAAGGAGAGTAGGAGGCTTGGTTAGTGAACCAGCAGTGAAAAAGTTATTTGTATTTGTCATTGTAAGAGTTTCGAAGGTTCTGAAAAGATAATATGACGAAAGAGTATGAGTCTGATGATTTGGAAGGTTTTCTGGGTTTTAACAGTCCCCAGAGTGTACTTTAAAGGAGTTTTAACCTGGAAAAAAATTGTTTCTTTTAAGAATACTACTTTTGAATAAACAAAGAAATGAAGAACAGGTTAAAACGGAATGATGTCTATCACAAATCTTGTAACAAAGAGGATCACTTGATATTAACAATCAAGGATGGCTCTGATACCAATTGTTGGTTCCCGTTTAGTTTAAACAAGATTAACAAATCTATTAGTTCGAGTTTATGTTTGATGCGGAAGCGTATTTGAAGAACTAACAGATAAGTTTGTGTAGAAACAATACAGAATATAAAGAAACAGTGATCAGAATATGATATCTCAAAGATTACTGAGTTTCAATATATAATAAGAACATCAAGAACAGATTAAGAACTGTTTGGTGAAAGTGTAATGCTTAACAGGTTTGACGATATAAAGTGTAAGCATGAAACTTAGATTCTTAGATAAGTCCTTAAGATTGTTAAGGAAGATCTCAACACGAGACTTCCTTTTATACTACTCTAGGGGACCATAAAGCATTAGCTGTTGTTAGAACGGATGGCATGAACAGTTGAACGGATGGCATGAACAGTTGTACGTGCTGTATTGCATTTAATGGCGCAGACGTCTATGTTGTACTAAGCCCTATTGAGTCCACTCAGAGTTTGACACGTGTTGCAGTTGGACAGGGCATGCTATCATGCAAGTTGATGTACAGGAACAGTAGCAAGATATTTCTTCAACAGTGGCAAGATATTATAAATATCTTCCAAGTCTTCAGTCTGAACCGCAGAGGCTCTGTAAAGGGTTACAGAGATTCTGAGGTCTGTTCTTCTGTAGAGCAGTCTTCACAGGGTTCCGAGTCTTGGTCTTCTTTGTGCGTAAGACAGAGGTTCTGTAGGACACCTCTGTAGCTTCTGTAGCTTCTTGACCTTGATCCTTCGGAAGTGGCATAGCCTCTGTAAGAGGCTTTCTTCACTTAGCCTATTTTTCACTACTTCTAAATACTTCTACGATTAGGAAGATTGAAGCTAACAAACTCAACAATAGATAATTTCACATAAAGCACACAAATACTTTAAAATACACATTTTGGCATGTACAACGTTTTCACAAATCAACTTGAACTCACCTTGCTAGATTTAGGCTAAATCTAGATTTTCCCCAAACGTAAGCTCCTTTGATGCAACCCGAATCCTTAGGTCAAATCTTCCAAAACCTAGATCCACAAGTTTCCAACCATAAATAATCATTCCCAAACACTTATATACACTTCCCCCAACATAAATCATCCAAAACCACCACAAATACCAAAACCCTAACTTCTTAGATGAAGAAAAGTGAGAAGCTTACCTCAACCACCACCAAATACTCTTGGATCATTCATCATACTTCAAAACTCTTTCTAGATCCTTGAATAGCTCTCAAAAACGAAACCGTAGCAACTTGAATCATCAAAATCGGAGTTGGGATGCAAAAGTTATGAAGGTTTGAAGTTTGAGCTGAAAATTCGCAACTTAATACGGACTCAGTGCGTTACGCGGCTTGGGCCGCGGCCTACAAGTGCGCACCAGGCCGCGCGGTCCCGCGGCCCCATTTTAGGTCGGATACTGTTTCGACCGTAACTTCTTCGTTATAGCTCCGTTTTCGCTCCGGAAAGAACCGTTGGACTCGTATTCGAATTCCGCATCCAACAAGACCATAAAATCTAGGATTTAATCCCAAATACTATTTTTCATAATTATCTTAAAAGATAGATTTTACACTGATTCAGAATTATACTTATCCGAAAATTACGGGTATTACATCTTCCCCCCCTCCCCCCAAAAGAACCGACTTATAATCCTCTCTAACTCTCTAATCACTCCACTCGGGGCGCAAAATAGCGAGAAATAGTACAATGTCAAACTACGAGAATCGATTTCACCAATGTCAACCTACCACCAAACGACATCATTTTAGCTTTCCAAGAAGACAATTTGTTTTTCATCTTTTCCACTACAAGTTTTCAATTCTCTATTCTATTCATCGCCGCCCCCACCGAGAGGCCAAGGTACATAAATGGTCACGATTCACTTCCACACCCCAATTCGTTGGCCCACGCTTGGACCTCATCCACTTCAACCCCGACCCCAAAAATCTTACTCTTGCTTAAGTTAATCCGGAGACCCGAAATCAAATAAAAGCATTTCAAAATTCTCATAAGATTTTTGATGTTTAGAGTGCTCCGCTAACCGAAGAAGATTGCGTCATCCGCGTATTGTAAATGCGAGACCTCCACTTCGTCCTTTCCAACCATCACTCCTTCGAAGAGGCCTTTGTCTCTAGTTTCCAACATTAGTACGTTGAGGCTTTCCGCCACCACCAAGAAGAGGAATAGGGCTAGCGGGTCGCCTTGTCAAAGTCCTCTTTTCATTTTGAATTCCTTTGTTGGTGATTCATTTACCAATACCGAGATCGATGCCGAATCCAAGTACGTTTTTATCTAACTTCACCATTTGCTTCCAAAACCCATAGCTTCTAAGGTGTCATGTAAGAATGACCATTCTACACAATCGTAGGCCTTTTCGAAATCAACTTTGAACACCATGCCTTTTCTTTTCGATCTTCTTAAATCTTCTACCACTTCATTAGCTATAAGGACTCCATCAAGAATATACCTTCCTTTTAGAAACGCCGATTGTGTCTCTCTTATAAGCTTTCTCATGATCTTTTTTATCCTCTCCGCCAATGCCTTCGAGATGATTTTGTTTAAAATTCCAATGAGGCTAATTGGCTTAAACTCATTAAGCCCTATTGGATTCGGGTGTTTTGGAATAAGAGTGATGAATGATGCGTTACATCCATCGCTAATCTCCATCGTCGCCCAAAATCTCTCAATCGCCTTCAGCAAGTCCCCTTTAATAGTGGCCCAAAACCTTTTTATAAATGTGATCGTAATTCCATCGGGCCCCGGCGACTAATTTTTCCCGCATCCCTTTATCGCGTCCCAAATCTCCTCTTCCGAGAAAGGTCGTTCCAAATTGTCCACTTCCATCTCAGAGATCTTTCTAAATTTATGACTATTTAATTTCGGGCCCGACCGCCTTCTCGACTCAAATTTCTCTTTGAAGAAATCGAAAGTCGCCTCTTTAATCTTTTTTGGGTCTTCGGTCCACTTCGCGTTTACATTTAACCCGCGAATGCCATTGGTTCTAAGTTTCTTTCGTATCGCCGCATGAAACAATTTGGAGTTTTCATCCCCCTCCTCCACCCACTTTAATTTTGCCTTTTGTCTAGCCATATCTGATTTCCTTTTCTCTGCCTCTAACCACTTCTTTCGAGCTTCTAGCCATCTTTCCATTTCCTCATCGTCAAGACTTCTATGGTCTACAATCGCTTCTAACATTTTGGCCTCTAATTTATTTCTTTCCAAGTCCCCATCCAAAGCCTTATATTTGTCGTTGCACCAGCGTTTTAGAGCCGTCTTTATATTTTTTATTTTTTCAATCCAAACACGATCCGGGATCCTTGATTTCACCTCCTTATTCCAAGCCTCACTTATAACCCCTTCAATGTTCCCTTCTAACCACGTGTCGAAAAGCTTAAACGGCTTCGGCCCGAAGTCTCGGTTTGTGTCACTCAACATTATTGGGTAATGATCCGACCACCTCCTTTCCAAAGCTTTGACCCCCAAATTTTGCCAAATCGAACCAAACTCTCTTGAAACGAGGAACCGATCCAACTTACTATACTTCCTCCCATCGTCACTCACTCTAGTGAATTTTTGTCTCCCCATTGGCACGTCCATCAACGAGCAATTTCGGATGAATTCGTTAAAATCCTCTACCCCTCTCGCATTGGTTATCGAGTTGAGCCTTTCGTGTTCACCTCTAACTTCATTAAAATCCCCAAAAACGCATCATCTAACTTCCTCTTTTTTGCATAGAAGTTCGATCACTCTCCACACTTCTTTTCTCTCATTTTGTTCTCTCGGGCCATACACATTGACAAATCCCACAAGATCCTTTACACCCTCCCAATTGCCCACCGCCGCTACAAAATTCTTTCCCGGAATTTCCCACGGCTTGTGATTGTATAAAATCACAGTCATCAAAGCCCCAAATGCTTGAGATTTGTGCCTCGTTCCACGCCCCCTGTTTTGTTTCTTGAATACCTATCATGCTTGCTTTCTCCTTCGAACACAACTCGTGAATCTAACCCCTCTTTTCAATTCCACCCAAACCCCTAATATTTAAAGAAATTACCTTCATCGACACGAAAACTTACCGATCATATTACCCTTACCTGTTCACTGCTTCCTTCCCCCTTTGTTTTGCCCTCCTTCTTTATTCGCTACTCCCCACGACAGCGCCAATTTTGTTCCAAACTCTTCCAAATTTCCGGAAAATTCTGAATTTTTTGCATCCGATGATTGCGTATTTTGGGCGCTACCCTTGCTCCCTAACCGTATCTTTTTTTTGGTCCTCTCGGTCTTCGTGTTTTCTACCGATTTAACTGATTTCTTCGACCCATTCTTTTTTGCGCTTGCCCTTGCCATTTGTTTTATCATATGGAAGCTCATCTTCCCTCTTCCAAATCCCCCTCCATCCCCTTTTTTCGACTTCATACGGTCAGCTCCTATTCCTCTTTTTTCTTTCGCCTTCTTGCTGTTAGAACATTCAGTTTCCTTCTTTCCATTCGTCTTTGCAAAAACTTCCAGCATTGCCTTACTTCCTTCCATAATTTTATTGAATTCTTGCGACGTACCTACACAAAAAAATTGTGGTTGTGATTCTCCAGAAGCACTTTGGACCTTGCTTGTAAATTCAGCACCACTTGGGACATCTTTATTTTCTTTGAATACTTGATTATTTGTTTTCGAGGTGTTATAACATTGGTAGGACTCCTACCGATGTAGGGGTGTTAACGAGCTACTCGAGCTAGAGCTCGAGCCTAATAGTTGTCGATCTCGAACACAAAATAAAGCTCGCTTAAGTTAACGAGTCGAGCACACCGATGTTCGACTCGACGCGTTCGAAAGCTCAACTAAGTTTTACGAGTCGAGTCGAGTCGAGCCATTCGAGCATACACTTTTTCGAGCCTGACATATTTATATGTTTACAAATTATATAATTAAAATATAAAAATTATCGATCTTGACTACATAAACAAGTTAATCGATCTCGAAGTCGAGCTCATAAATGAGCATCGAGCTCGAGCTCAGACATTGAAAAAATATTCGAGCTCGAGCTCGAGCCCGACTTTGAAAAATTAATCGAGCTCGAGTTCGGTATTATTTTTTCGCTCGAATAACCTGCTACTCGGCTCGGTTCGACTCGTTAATAGGACAGAGTAGCGTGTCAAAAATGAAGTTGAGTAAATATACGCGAGTTTTTTGAATATGTGGAAATGGAATCCACCGATACTTTTTGCCTATATTTTAAATTTTTTTGGATGATTAATAAATACTATATAAAGTACGTACGTTTATTCCGTGTCAACTAGAGGACCCAAATTCCTAAACACTGTAACATTAAATAATATTATTAGTTGCGTTAAAAACATGATTTTATCTAATCTTATTCTTAGCTTTGACATAATCCAAAAAAAAAAGAAAAAACTAAACACAAACAAAAAGAAGTTATGTAAACTTCAAAACCCTTCCAATATTGTTGCCGAAAAAGGTTTGTGCTACGCTTCAAAGCATCTCTACGGTATCGGTTATATCCTGGTGTCGTAAACAGTGGCGGATCCAGGATTATGTCCTCATGGGGGCACCTTTAAGGTAGTTTAAATGTCCGTAAAGTTGTCCGATGTATTTTTAGCCTAAATTCAACGTTTCGAGGGCTTTTTAAAGTTTTTTTGGTTGATTTTAAGAGATTTTTAAGTTTTTTTGTCGATTTCAAGGGACTTTTTTGGTTTTTTAGTCGATTTCGAAAGTTAATTTTTGTTTTTTGGTTGATTTCTAGATACTTTTTTTGGTTTATGGGGTCCCGGCCAATAAGTTACTGGGGGGACATTAAGCCATACAACTGGAAATTTCGTTTTTTTACCCTAAAAAATTCATTTTTTTTCCTTTTCATGGGGACCCTTCCCCCCACAACCCTTCACATAGATCCGCCCCTGGTCGTAAAGCAGGTTGGACATGACCAAACTTAAATTCGAAACTTCGTTATGAAAACTCCACCTCTTTTCCGAATTCCGATAGGGCAATCCATTAGAGTGCATTTGGTACACTGAACATGACAGAACTAACAGAACATGGTCCACTCTCCCACGTTTGGCAGGACTTTTATGTGGAACAGACTGGAACAAGGTGGAACAAACTCGAACAGGCCTGTTCCACCCCCACCCCATGGAACAAGGTGGAACAGACTTATGTTTTACCAATATAACCTCAAAATAAAATCTAATTCTCTTCTAAAACATCAAATAAACCTTCTATTTCATATTTTATTCATTCTTTAAATTTAGTAAGGGTAAATTGGTCAAAGTTATCTGTTCTGTTCTGTCCAGTTCTGTCTTACCAAACGTGGAACAACTGTTCTGTACTGTCATGTTCTGTCTTGGCCTACCTTGTCCTGACCTATCATGTATGCGTACCAAACGCACCCTTAGAGAGTATCCTTTTATTATTAACTCTTTTAAGTTGACCTTAATTTTAGTGCATACCGGTGACGTAACTCTATGAATCATGACATCAATTATTTAATTTGAGAATAACTTCTAAAGGCAAATTTATTGCGAGCTTGACATAATTGATAAGAAAAAACAGACACTAATAAAGTGGTCTTGTTAAAGTGGTTTATTTCGAGTATAACTTCTAAAGCCCAATTTAGTGTTATATCATCTATATTTTGTTTAAAAAAAGGATTATTGATTTTAATAACAAACTTGATCTCATTGTCTATGTAGACATTACTTAATTAAGAGGTTGTTTGTCAGTTGTTAAATAGTTTGGTGTAGGATGATTAAGTAGTCAGAATGATTAAGCGGCTGTTTGTTTACCTCTTAATGGTTTCATTAAGAGGTCACCTCTGAATCGGTCAGAGATGAAAGTTGTTTGGTAAAAAAAACGCACCCTCTTAATGGTGACAAAAGCCTCTGAGCCATTTTGTGGTTAGGGCATCCCTCAACCATTCAGAGTTTAATTTTTTACACTCCTACCTTTCTTCTTCCAAAATCTTATCCCTCGTCTGCTTTCTGTATCCTGCTCCAAACATCACACACACACACACATTTGGAAATGAGAAATGTGGGGATCGAATGTAATAGCAGCCGAAGAGTTCAATCATCTCACAAAAATGCATACCCTTTAAAATCGATTTCTGTATCCTGCTCCACGCCATCAGATAAAATCGATTTCTACAAAATCGATTATGTATCCTTCTCCAAAATCGATTTCTTCAAAATCGATTTAGATTGAAACCCTTTAAAATCGATTTCTACAAAATCGATTTCTGTATCCTGCTCCAAAATCGATTTCTATATCAGTTTCTGTTATGCTTATTTTGTAGAAATTTATTTCTGTATCCTGCTCCACGCCATCGATTTCTCAAGTAAACTCGTGTTCATCTCTGATTTCTTATTCTTCTTCTTCGTGTTCATCTATGATTTCCATCGATTTCTTCTTCGTGTTCATCAGGTACCGTCAATCTCTCACGTCAATCTCTCATGTTTACCTGAGATGGAATTTTGACTCCATTTTTAACTTTTCGAGTTCTGATAAAGATTTTGGTGGTGGGCTTCTAATTGTTGGATGTTTGAGAAAGCTTATGGATCTTTTTGGTTTCTTGATTTTGTTTTATTTCGGATTTAAGGTTAATGAAACTGTAAATAGGAAGAAAAGTGGTGGTTTTCATGAAGAAAATGATGAAGATAAGCAAGAACATTATGATGAAGATGAGAAGTGTTCGATGTAATGACTCTGAGAAAGTTGGTTAAATGATTCAAGGGTTAAAATGGTAATTTGTTGTCATTCAGAGTTACCATTCAGAACAGTTACCAAACAGCCAAATTTCATTCTACACTCAACCATACAGAGCCTCTCGACCATTTTGCACTAAACCATTCAGCAACGGCCAAACAGCCCCTAAGAGAGACTTTTATGATATAGAGTTGCCTGGTAATTATTAAAAATGAAATTAGAACGTTGAATGGTTAAAAGAGAACCAAGATACAAAATCATTCAGAATGTTTTAGAACCATTAAAAGACACAAAAAAAATTGGTCAAACAATATTCAGGTTTTAGCGATTCATATATTACCACTTAATGGAATAACTAAGAGATAAACAAACGACCCTAATTTGGACTTGAATCAAATTTATGTTTGGATATGAAAACCCCGAGTCGAGTGAGTTACAATAACAATTGCAAGATATACAAACTAAACATGCATCTTATACAACTTCAAAGTAGAAATATGCATGACTCTACCTTTTGAAGTAGTTCAACCGATGAAGACTCGAGTTTGCTCTCTAAAGACCCAGAGATCATTAGTTCAAAACTCTTCAGGGCCACTAAAACTTTTGACCGCTTGTTAATTTCAGACTCTATAAGATTATTCGATGTAGACACAAAGTTGAAAAGAACCCTCACAATTATAAAAAAGACATGCAAGACTCCAATTTAGAATAATGCTATAACATGCTTTTTGGGTGTACAAATTGCAGAAACGGACCTAGATTTTTTTCATACGGTGACACCATATAATATACACAAAAAACACGGTTTTAATCGACGTGTTTACATTTTTTACCGACGTTCAATATTGTCTGATGCGTTTTTAGTCTAATTCCACCTTTTGAGGGATTTTTAAAACTTTTCGCTTGATTTCAAAGGATTTCTAATCCCGTCTTGTATCCTATTGCCCTTGCCATCGCAATCGCTTTTCCATCGATCGCTGTAGGTGGTGTTGTCATTAGAAACAAAAAAGAAAAAGATGGGATTTGCCATTATTGTTGTTTTTGATTCCTTTCATTTTTTAAACTATCTGAATATTTCAACATTTAGTATTCAAACATTATATATTAAGTTTGTTTGCTTTCATCTTTCCATGATTAGGTATAAAAAAACAATCTTGAAAACACTACTAAGGTCTAAGGGTGCGTTTGGTACACTGGACAGGATATGATAGAATAAAATAGGGATCACTGTTCCATGTTTGGCAGGACTTTTATGTGGAACAGACAGGAATAGAGTGGAACAAAGTGGAACAGGCTTGTTCCACCCCTACCCCATGGAACAAGCTGGAACAGGCTTATGAATTACCAATATAACCTCAAAATAAATTCTAATTCTATTCTAAAACATCAAATAAACGTTCTATTTTATATTTCATTCATTCTTTAAATTTTATTTATTTTATTTCATCTAATGTTATCTGTTCTGTTCTGTCCAGTCATGTCTACCAAACGCTGAACAACTGTTATGTCCTGTTTTGTTCTGTCATGTTCCGTCCTGTCATGTTCTATCCTGTTTGCGTACCAAACGCGATTTTTTTAACTCTTTTTTTTATGAATTCCTTTGCTAAATGGGTGATTTATCATGAAGCGGTCATAAAATTTGATGGATAAATTGTTCGGTGGCAACTCAAATCAATAACATATCAATGTTTTCAAGAAAAAATCATTGATATTTTGTGGGTGAATAGTTGATCCAATCGTAACTCGTCGACTTAAATTTTCTTGTGTGATTTTTATGGTTAAAAGTAATTTGTTTTGTAGTGAAATCGATGATTATAACAGTTTTAAAAACTGGCAACCCCTTCGACCCATCCAACCCAACCTGCAAACACACCCAATTAAATCTAACCCACCAATTAATAACGTTGAAATTGGGTTTGACCTAACTCAACTCAACCCACCAACCAATATATAATTTTGATAGCCTTTGGTGAATAGCTCAGTTGAGAAATGGGCGGCGAGAAGACTTCACCCAAATACATGACAAGTCTCCGATTCAACGCCCCCCGGCCCACCCCCGGGCCCGATCAACCTCAGTCGTCGCAGAGTGAGCCAAAAATGCACCATTACATTGGTGTCTTTGGAGGTAGTTCCGTATGGGGCTAGTTGGGTTGCGAGTAACTAACTTTTTGGTTAGATATATAATTTTGATAAAATATTATTCATATTTATATAAAATATTATTCATATGTATATACAACTTAAAATTTTATATATATTTACCTAGTATATATATATATATTATATATTTGGTTGGGTTTCAGTGAGAAGTTGAGGTTAACGTGAGAAGTGGTTATCAACCGTTGGATGAGAAATCAACGCACCTTAGGATAAGATGCACCAGATCAATTCTCTTTTAAGGCGCATTTCATGGGAGGACATTTGATTAAAAGTGATCAACGGTTTAGATCCACTTCTCACGCTTCTCACGTTAACCTCAACTTTTCACACGATTCTTTGTATATATATGGTCAAGTTCAGTCGAAAACCGTAAAAAACGGAAAACTGAGGAACACCCTCGTAGCCTTTCATCTGGACGGTATGCACTTGTGCATACAAGTAAATTAAGTTTTTTTTATCATTTTTATGCAGTTGTGCATTATGCACATGTGCATATAACAAATTACTTGTATGCACAAATGCATACCGTACAGATGAAAGACTACTAGGGTTTTCCTTAGTTTTCCGTTTTTTGAGGTTTTCCTCTAAACCTTCCATATCCCTCTCTCTCTCTCTCTCTATATATATATATATATATATATATATATATATATATATATACACACACCCATATATAGGGGTCGTTTATTTTGCAAATCTCTATTTGATAGGGCTTCTTTCTATACCTATGAATTCCACTGGACCTAGAAATGATACATTGGAAGAATCCATTGGGTCTTCCAATATCATTGAAGCGGAGGAGCAGAAAATGCAACACAACAAGGGGCGAACCAAAGGCTCTCAGATTGTATGCTTTCTAGCCTGCATCTTTCTTAAGTTGGCTAGGATAAATTTGATTGATTGATGGTTCAATGTACTTTTCGAAGTAAAATGTTTCAACCTCGTGGAACTCTCATCTAAAGCATTCATTTAGCACATTCATTATGTAAACATTAGACCAATGATTACTAGTTTCATGCAAATAATCTTGCTTGCAATGGATAGTATTTCATTAAATTCCATGTAATGCATACTGTTTTATGAAAGTTCCATCTTCATCCGATACATCGCATGAACAGTTACATATATCGACATATTTTGCAGAAATTCGACGAAATCAGGTAAATTCACTTAGAGGATCAATGAGAATCCCAATAAAATGGACGGTTTAGATGAAGGTTGCACGGTTTAGACAATAATCCTAAGTCATCAAAAATCAAAGACACGTAATTATTTCTAAAAATAATGACAACCCAATCCAACTTTTCCTTACGGGTTGGATTTGGTACACTTTATAACGAATTGAGGTGGATTCCAACCCACATACACTTGTGTAGTTATGTCCACGATAGAAAACAATAATTTGTTAACAAGTCAATTAAAAATAAACCGTTATAATCAATTTCAACCCTAACGGTTAATTAGTTCTATTTGCAACATGAAGTAAAACCGAACCGGTTCCAATTGAATTCCACTGGAGCAATTGGCCCACCCCACTTCCTTGCTCAAATCAATCTCATCCAAACACAATCCTGCCGTCTTCATCAACATCAACTTGCCATTTCCATCATCATAATCCACTTCTATAATATTTAATTACTCAATTGAGTATTCAATCTGTATATATTTCTATCTCATTGCATACCCCACTAATACTATTAATCATAAACAAAACCACCCAACAAATCCTCTAATTCTATGCCATGGGGAACAGTTTTACAGGTGTTGTTGGAGGGAAGAAGAAGAAAGCTAAAGTGATGAAGATGAACGGCGAAATCTTTAAATTGAAAACACCCATACAAGTGTCTGAAGTCATCAAGGATTACGCCGGCCATGTTCTTTTGGAATCCAAAGCAGTTAAGCGATATGGGATAAGAGCTGATCCGCTAGACCCTGAAGAATATTTGGAAGCCGGAAAGATTTATTTTCTGGTGGAGTTGCCAAAGCCGCCGGTGGAGAAGAAGGTGGCGGCGGTGACAAGAAGGGTGCAGTCTGCGGTGAATTTGACGGCGAAGGAGAGGTTGGATTGTTTAATGATGTCTCGGAGATCTTCGTCGGAGGTTGCGGATGGTGGTGGTGGTGGTGGGTTGGATGGGTGTGGTTCTGTTAGGGTTAAGGTGAGGTTGCGGAAGGCGGAGGTGGATAAGTTGATCGGAGAAAGTAAGGATGAGGTGGAGGTGGCGGAGAGGATTGTTGATCTTTATGTGCAGAAGAAGGCCGTTGACGGTGGCCGGCGATTGGTTGGGTAAGCGGTTCTTGGGGGTGTGTCAAGTTTCTATTTTTGAAAATGTAAATAAAGAGGTAAGACATCTCCAACGTGTCGCATTATATTTTAAACAAAAGTTTCAAAAATAGTGTAAAATTTAGTGTGAATAGTAAAATCTTCTCCAATGGATAACACTATTTTATAGAAGTGATGTAAAAAATAGTGTAAATGAATAGTGTTACACCAAATATAGTGTATAACTATTCATTACATCAAATTTAATGTGAAAAATAGAGACTCAATTAAAATGTGAATAGTGTCATTTACACCAAATTTAATGTTTAGTGTAAGATTTAATGACTCCATTGGAGATGGTGAATGTTATGTTATGTGAATTAATTGTTGCTACGATATATAAATGTATATGATATTTATGTGGTTTGTAATTTAGTTAACAAATTTAAATATTTATTTTAATTATCCTTTCAAACGACGGTAGTTATGTAATATTTTGTGTTTAAAAATGTGAAATGTGTAAAATTTTTTAAAGAAAATCTAACTACAAAAGTAAAAATCAAACGGGTTAAAACTTATCAAACGGGCTAATAATGTCGTAAAGGTCAAGTAAACAATTGTTTGAGCGGCGAGCTACGTAGATTTGTCGTAATAATTTAGTGTTTATAAAATCATCCTCGAATTTGGGTCTTTTCTTTTTATCATATGCTGGCTTGTGTTTTCGATTGAATTTCAAAAATACCTGCGAAAAGGATACATACAATATGGGTCATGGATCGGTAATCCAAACAACAAACCGGTTTCTTGGTTTTTTAACCTCTTCGAGGGCTATTTTTTCGCTTCAAGACTGCCTCTTGGCCTTTCGATTTTATGCAGTTTCTTGGTTTTTTAACTTGTTTATGTTGTTTGGTCTGTTTTTGGATGCTCGGTTGTTGTCTTTAGACTTCTTCGGTTTCTTTCTTATCTGCATTAGGTAATTATTATTTTTGGGAGTTTTGTTTCTGATTTGTAATGTTTTATGTTCTAATAAAATGTTAGTTTCTCAAAAAAGTTGTATTTAATACTTTTGAAATAGAAAAATAATAGTAGATCAACACAATTTGATATGTTTTCAGAGCCTTACAAATTATAATATTTTATTTGAGTCCATTTTAACTTACAAAATGCTTATCCGGGTAAGTGGTTACCAAGTCACACTAGCTTACCGGATGAATATGGCAAGAACTAAAAATCTTACCCGGTAAGAGCGGAAGCAAGGACCAAGAGTCGAAAGCAAGGACCGAGAGTCTTATCCGGTAAGTGAGTGCGACGGCTCTTACCACGGTTAGCGTTTACCGGCTAAATTGTTACATACGATGCCATTTTGGTGGATTAAAATCTTACCTGGAAAGTAAGTGATAGTGTTGAATTTACCGGTAAGCACTTACCCAGGTAAGTGATTAGATAAACGGCCCCTAATTTTTTAATTTGTCTCAATACATTACAAAAATAAATATATGATTTCAAAACTCATGGACATCCAATAATTATTAACTATAGTATTTGACTTGTGATATTGGGTCATAATTAATCCACTTACAATATTGGGCTAAGCAAACCTTATAAGTTGAATTGATGGTTCAAGGCCCAAATTTGCTCAATCTTTGGGCTCCTTATTAATCACCGGTTCGAATCTTGTAAAGTTACTGAAATTATTTTAGTTGTTCTTTAGAACTCCTAAAATTAATCGAGATGTGTATAAGTTAGCTCAAACACTCACAATTAACAACAGAAAAACAATATATAAATGCACGACAAACACTTGTGTTATCAATTTATTTTTATATAAATGCACGACATTTTACGTTTTATTTTAAGCTCGGTATCAAAATTTGTAAGTTTGATATTAAATTATAATTTCGTTATTTTTTTCTTTCATTTACCTTCGAACTAATGTTGCATCCACGGGCAAAGGTTGAAGCCCAAAGTATTATAACCAAGGTTCTTAAAAAACAACATTGTAAATTTTGTGTGGTAGTGTGTGTTGGGGGCGTGGATGGAGATGGGGATTGGGGGCAAGGGCAGATGCATTGCTTCATGGTAGGGGCTCTAGGCAACAAATCCCACCAATTTTTTTTTTCAGTAAAGTATCCTTATTTGGGCCATCAACAAGAAGAAGGCAAGGGCCCTCAACATGATGTCCTTATTCTATTTTTTAATCGATTCATTTGCAACATATATACTTATATAGACACAGTCGACAACATCGCTCTTTGACTCGAAATTCTAAAAGAGTGAGTGAGTGACTAGTCACTATGAGTAGGATTGTAAACAAGTCGAACAAACATGAACGGAGACTTATTCACGTTTAACTTAACTTAACAAACGGATGAATATAAACGATAAACAAACAACATTTTTTGTGTTCATGTTAAGGAAATGTGTTTGTTCGTGTTTGTTTATATTCGTTTGTTAAGACACTAAACAAACATAAAGGAATACGTTTGTAGCGCAGTGGTTGATCGCCTTGGGTGATGTGGTGGAATATCCCATCTACCCAGGGTTCGATTCCAGACATCCTCAACATTGATAAGACATCTTTAAGTTTCAAAATTGTCAGGGATTAGTCCGGACTGTGCCTGAAATACTCTTTCCAAAAAAAACATAAAGGAACAAACATAAATGAAAAAAACAACCACTATTACTCATCATTTCGTTCCTAAAAAATAATATAACAAAATAAAAAACCAAATAAAATTAGAAGAAGTAAAAAATGGATTCAAAAAGTAATGTAATTAATGATTTTACATCTGCATGTCATAACATATATATATATATATATATATATATAAACAAACCTTCACGAGCGTAAATAAACGAATGAGATCATTGTTCATGTTCGTTCATTTAACCGAACGAACAAAATAATGTATTCATATTCGTTCATTTATTAAATAAACGAACATCCCACCAAATGGTTTACAAACAATTCGTTAAACGTCCAGTTCATTTACAACCCTAGCTATGCGGCACTGACTTTGTTTAGAATCTAGAGACTCCAATGTGCAATTTTTTATTGGCTTATATTGTTTTGGATATCATGATAAAAACAATTGTATAAATTTGGTGGTCTTATTCTTGAATCACATATTGTTATATTCTCACCTATAAATTTCAGGATTTTACGATGTTTTAATATTAAATAAATGAAAGTTTTTGATTAAACTACTTTTATATTATTCGAGTGATAATATATTACACTTTATTCTTCGAAAATAGATTGATGATATACTCAATGATTTATATTGTTACTTTATATATGTTTGGCACATAGATCAAATGATCAATGGCAAACTTCAATCTATTGTTTATGGGTTTATTACAAGAAAACGTGCAAAATCTTCTCAAAATCCTAAAGAGACAACATGATAGTACCATTGTTCTAAAAAGCTCGCCGCACAGCCGCCATGGCGCACCATGACACCAAGGCTTGTGTGTCACGCCACGTTAAGCTCATGGCACGCCATGGCCTAATGCACAATTATCATAATGAGATATTTGATTTTTCTTTATGTTTTTAATATATAACATAATTTAACTTGTTTATTACTATTGACTCATTGAGATCCACTACAAAACATATGTTTTTATATATAATACAATATATGAATTAGAAATTTGACGCCATAAGTCACGCCTTAAAACGTCATGGCTTCGCCGTGGCTTTTAAGGCTTGAGGCTTGGCCTCACCGCCATGTCACGCATCACGCCATTTAGAACCTTGGATAGTACCCACTATATCTAATACTTGGATAGTTCAGATTTGAGAACCATTATAAAAAATTTCGGACGAAAAGCAATGCGTTTGTTCGCCCCCGAGTTTTAAAAGCCCTTATTCTGCACCTGCCCAAACCTTCGTATTTGGGTCAGGACCTGGACCGGTTAGGCTGAGACCGGTTACAAAATCACTATTTAGGATGTGGATCGATTTGAGCCTAACCCGGAAACGATTTTTGGCCACGTTTACTTGTGGGGGTGGCCTTATAAATGTTAGAGGGTAAAATCTAGGGAATTTAATTAAAATACCCAAAGTTTGACTTTGACTTACTAAAATATCAATTTTTTCAACTTTTGCAAAAATACCCAAAAATCCCGCGATATGTCCTGCGATCGCGGGATAGGGTGTTTTTTGAAAATTGTGATCCCGCTATCGCAGGAGGAGTCCCCGCGGCTACCCCAAAATTTGTGATTTATAATTCAATGTTACACTTTCAACCCCTATACTTATTTACTTACTTTACTTTATACCTTTTACTTTCCTAATTTTAATTTTACACCTTAATCATATTAACACATATAATCGTATTATTAACTAAAATACTTTAATGGGGTGTTTGTGAGTGCTTATATTTTTAACTTATGCTTATTTGCTTATGTGGTGAGGAAAAACAGTTTTTAAAAAGTGTTTGTTAAAAATTGAGGGTAAAAAGGTAATTTGGATAGATAAGGAAATAAGGAGAAGTAAATAAGTAGGTATGGAATGACTTATCAAAAACAACTTATTTGTGGTGAGGAGAAGCAAATAAGCACTTTTGATTTTTTCTATCCAAACACTCCAAATAACTTATTTGCGGTGGGAATAAGCTATAAGCAAATAAGTCAAAAATATAAGCACTCCCAAACACCCCCTAAAAATACGTTTTAATTATAACAAGTTACACCATTGTACTCGTCTCTTCGATACCTTCGAAATGAGCCTAATATTGAACATTTTTGGATTTATTTATTTTATTATATATCATATATACTACATAAAAATATTTTTAATATTTACAATTCATATCCTTATAGGTAATTATTTAATTTATGGTACATTTCTTACTTTTTCAATTTTCGTTTTACACTCCTATCGCATTAACATAATAATCATATATTAACAAATTGATTAAATCGTCAAATTATTTGGATTATATATATATATATATTTATCGAACTCCTTAACATATTTTATCGTAATTATGTATGTTAATGTGATATGTTAAAACGTATTTTTTAAAACGATTTTTTAAAACGTATATATATTTATCGAACTCCTTAACATATTTTAACGTAATTATGTATGTTAATGTGATATGTTAAAATGTATTTTTTAAAACGATTTTTTAAAACGTATATATATATTTATCGAACTGCTTAACATATTTTAACATAATTATGTATGTTAATGTGATATGTTAAAACGTATTTTTTAAAACGATTTTTAAAACGTATATATATTTATCGAACTCCTTAACATATTTTAACGTAATTATGTATGTTAATGTGATATGTTAAAACGTATTTTTAAAACGAATAATTTAAAACGATTTAATCAATTTGAAAAAATAAGAGATGTACCATAAATTAAATAATTAACTATAAGGGTATGAATTGTAAATATTAAAAATATTTTTATGTAGTATATATGATATATAATAAAATAAATAAATCCAAAAATATTCAATATTGGGCTCATTTCGAAGGTATCGAAGAGACGAGTACAATGGTGTAACTTGTTAAAATTAAAACGTATTTTTTTAACGTATTTTAGTTAATAAACGATTATATGTGTTAATGTGATGAAAGTGTAAAATTAAAATTAAGAAAGTAAAAGGTATAAAAGTAAAGTAAGTAAATAACTATAGGGGTTGAAAGTGTAACATTTAAAATCAAAATATCCCAAATTTGACTATTTGAGTGGCGCGGGGACTCCTTGGGATCACAATTTTCAAAAAACACCCTATCCCGCCGGGTATTTTTGCAAAAGTTGAAAAAAATGGTTATTTTGGTAAGTGAAAGTCAAACATTGGTTATTTTAATTAAATTCCCTAAAATCTATTCATAAATTTTCTTAAACTAGCATCAAATTCTGAACTTGCAACCCTATATAAGATACTCCAACTTGCTCACTTAATTTTTAAGATGATAACATTTTTAGCATTATGTAGTCAATAAACGAAAATAACAAGGCAAGGATCAGATCCTCGTTGCCCCGCCCCTAATGATAAGAACAAAGTTAACAAATATGCTTTCCTCATTTAAATATCAACGAAATGAAGATTTAAAAGTGAAATAAAACATACAAGAGAAAAGATAATAAGCATCAACTCTACGATTCTTAAACGAAAAAGAAATCACAAACTGAATCGCACTTTTTATCGAACATTTTAGGGAAGGAATGTAAGCGTGAATCTAACGTCAGCGTCTGTTTACATATACAACTGTAAAACGAAAAAAGATTTTAAACAAAACCTCCATTTGAAGATGAAGATGACCATGATTCACAAACAACACACACAAGAAACAGGGACGGACCCAGAAACTTTTTCATATTCATATTTTTTTCATACGGTTTTTATCGACATGAATATCTTTTATACCAACGTTCAATATCGACCAATGTGTTTTTAGCCAAATTTCGACATTTCGATGGATTTTTAAAGTTTTTGTATTGATTTTTGGGATTTTTTAGTTTTTTTTTTATCGATTTCGAGAGACTTTTTCGGTATTTTTGGTTGATTTCGGGGGATTTTTTCTGGTAATTTTGGTTGATTTCAAGAGTTTTCCGGTATTTTTGGTTGATTACGAGGTACGCTTGCACTTTCAAAAGAATACGGAAGCACCTCCTAAAACGATACGGTTACACCTATCACGAAACCAAAAAAATTTACCCTTCGTCGGAGAAATACCACGATAGCACGTGCCACCGTGTGCCCTTAATTGGGTCCGTACAAGGAATAGTGGAATAGAATAATAATAATGCAAAGGAAAAAGAAGGTTCTTTTGGGTATGATGAGCATATAAGAAAGTGATTTTAGCCTTTGTTCATCACTTCTTTACAAAGGGTATATGATTCCCCTTTCAATTGCTTCTTGTAACTTCACTTTCTATGAGCTTCACTTTGGGTTTTACTTGTAGGGGTGATAATGTCATTTCAAATTTGCATCTCAATTGATATTTATACATGCAAGAAAATATAAATATGTTTTTTTTTTCAATTAGGTCATTTAAGTAAGTGATTGATCTTAAAATTATGATGTTAAAGAAAACTTCTCAATGACTTTCAAGTGAAATGTCAATGTAAAAATAAATGGTTACAAATTGAAAAACAAAAAAAAAATAAAGATATTGCTTTGTTGGTCGTATTTATTACGGAATAAGCAACCAAAAAGAATACCATTATGAAAAACTCATGTAGACCACAAAGTATATAAGCATAACGGCTTCGAAATACCAAAAAACCTCTCTCTTCACTTAATTTAGCGGGTAAAATTTTAGTCAATTAAAACATCGTATGAAACATTTTTTTTATCCGGTAACCGCTTACCATGTAAGAGTCGTCACTCTCACTTATTAGGTAAGACTTTCGGTCCTTGTCATCGTTCTTACCGGATAAGATTCTCAACCCTTGTCATATTCATTCGATAAGGTAAATTGAACCGGTAAACACTTACCGGATAAGTATTTAAAAAACAGCCCCTTAATTTCGTTAAAATATAACCGTCCCTATTATTCACAACCATTAATTTAAAACAAATGAATAGTCTGATAAATTTCCTAGTTTTTTTGGTGTTCTTTATTATATATATAATATATATATATATATATAACATGAAAACGGTCAAATATCATACAAAATCATAATTGATTTTACGCTAACGCATGTGATTTGACCGCTTTCTTATTCCCTTGTTTACTACATTTCTTGTATGAACCTGATTCTATGTATATGTATATAATTTCTGGCCCTTGTTACCACTTTCTCTCAAACAGCCACAGGAGGTGAAGAATGAAACCATCAATCCAATCTCTAACTTTGTTCATGGTTATCATCTCCCATGCACTAACATCCATTAATGCCGATAATCTTGAAGAAACAAACATGGTGCCTCCGATGCCCGACTCATCAATTAAATGTGGGTCATGCCCCTGCGTAAACCCTTGCGGCCAGCAAATGCTTCCACCACCGCCACCACTACCATGCCCATCACCACCACCACCGCCTCCGCCACAGCCGTCACCTCCACCTCCATCGCCACCGCCACTCACTCAGTATTGTCCTCCAGCTGTTGTGGTAGTGAAACCACCACCACCTCCACCGAGATTCATTTACGTCACCAACCCACCTTCGAGTGTGTATCATCCTTTCCCCTTGCGAGTATACTCCGGTGGCGGTGGTGGCCGCCGCTTCGGTGGCGTTACTGGTTGGATTGTTCTGATCGGTTGTGTTGTTTTAGAATGGTTGTTGGTTTGAGGTATTAATTTAGTTTTATTGTTTTTTTTATGAATTGCCAATCATTAATTGATAGTGAAATAATATATTTTTTTTATAAATTCAATCAAGGATTTTGTCTGTTTCAAATGTCATATGATGAGACCAATTGAAATAGATGTGTATGGATTCAAAATCTGTGGAGGTGGATTCTATGTTCATGAGAAAGTAATTTCAATACTTCTATTATATGGTTTCAAGTTCTTTTTCATATCATAATTTTTTTCTTAAATTATTTGTATTTTTTATGATTAATTTATATTAATCTACAATTCTATATATATATATATATATATATGTATGTATGTATACACATGTGTAAGTAAAATCCAATATCAATAATATTATTAAAACCGGTAAATTACTAACATGTTGATGAATACTTGAATAGGTCATAAATAAAGATATGTAGGGATGGCAACGGGACGGGATGGGGGCGGAGAATGCAATCACCGGCCCCGGCCCCGGTTCATACATCCCACCCCCGGCCTTGGCCCCGGTCCCCGGCGGGTACTGGGAATCAAATCCCATCCCTGTTTTTTCTTCGGCCAATCCCCGGCCCATACCTGGTCCATTAACTTTTATTAATAAAATAAAGTTTTTTTAAAAATAATTTTGTAAAACGTGATTGCATTAAGAGAACGAAATCGTTTTTTTTAAATAATACGTATGGAAGATAAGTAAAGAAAAAAAGTATAAAATATAATACTAAAAAGAATTCGGATTACAGAAATTATAAAAAATAGAAAATAATATATTAAATATATACGGGGACGGGGACGGGGACAGGACGGGTTGGGGAATGAATTACCCGGCCCCGATTTATAAGCAATCGGAAATCCCCCGCCTCAGTATGCGATTTTACGGGGAATCCGTGGCCCCAGTAGGGATGGGTGAACCGAGTTTCCCAGCGGGACAGGTACATTTACCATGCCTAAAGATATATATATATATATATATATAGGGTCAGGTTCAGGGGAAAACCCTAAATAAATGGAAAACCGGAAAACCACGAAAAAACGGATGAAAAGGTATATCAATATGGATGTCAAATTAACGAGAAAAATATAGTCGTTTATTTGGTGTAATTTATTTCGTTCGAAATTTGTTTATTTTTCGTCTCTTTTCGATTAAAAAATAGAGGGGTGAGGTTTTTTTAATTTAATTAATACTGTTGTAACCGCCTATTTAATCACATCCGTCAGATCATCTAATTTAACGGTCGATAAGGTGTTTTTTAGTTTTTCATTTATTTGAGTTTTTCTCCTGAACCTCCCTCTATCTATATATATATATATAAATAGAGAAGTATTTTTCTACAAGATTTTTAGACTAAATTCGCCTGCATTTCTTTCTCCTATGTTTTTCGGATATTGTCGGATACCACTATTTTGTAAATTAATATTCAAAAGAATTGTAATAATTAACTAAAAATGAATATAAGCCAAGCCCACAATGTTTTTTACGGGCCTCGAGCTAGCTTAATTAAACAAATTGAGATGGGTATATTAATAATTAACATACCAAAGGAAAATGGATGGAAAAGGAAAAGAAAAGTATGCTGTAACAAAATTTTCTAATTTTCATGCTTAATTAAACTTTACATATTCAACTCATCCGACTTATCCAATTTATATTTAGTTATCACTTAAAATGAAGTAAGGGCAAGCCTCATTCAATGGTTTTGGATGTCCTAGGCGGAGAGCCAAAAATATGCTCCTAACATGACACAAATTTTTATAAGTGGTTTGGAACCTAGTCAAGTTAGGCGGCTCATCCCCACGCCGATTATTATTTAAAAAAAATACAACGGGGGGACATAAACCAATACCCCAAACAACAAAACAAATACAATATCACCTAAAACGGTGTCTTTGTGCATTTCGTGAAGCAAAATCATCAATTAATCTATCATAGTCAACATTCGATGCTCAAAATTGCTAACCCGTTAAGCTTCTCTTGACTCATTGTAGTCTGCAAATATGACTTCAATAACTTTAATTTTGTAAAACTTCATTCGGCGAATGCTACCGTGACGAGTACGGTTAACAAAATCTTGTACGCAAGCCACACGTGTGGGAACAAATCCACCCTCCTAACAAACTCCATAACTTGAATAGATGTCCAAGGCTTTTCTTCCTCGTATGCTTCATGTGGTATCATGCCCTGCAAAATTTGTAACTCCGTAAAAAGATATTTCCCATCAAAATCGGCGGTCAGACTCAGCACTGGCGTCGGCGATCGACCGTTGAGAAGTCAGAAGCGTGAATGATCGAGCGAGAAGGAGAAGCGTCGTTTGTCTGTTTGTGTGAAGCGGTCATTCGGTCAATAGAGAATTAGAGAGAGCGGTCGTGTTCGTGTAAATTGTAAAACAAATTTTTTTAATAAAATAAAAATGAACCTACTAATGGGTAAAAGCACTATGGACTTTAATGACCTATTGGGCTGTGATGCCTTGGGCCTTTGCCCTTCTTGCCCAAATGCCCACTATATGGCTTGCCCTGAATAAGGGGCCTTTTATTAAACATTTATTATTGATTGAGTATGACAAACATCGAAAATCTTTCCTGATAGAGGCATAGTAATGCAGCGTGCGATAAACATACAAAGGTTGATCCCACTGATTTTGCGAATACCCGAGAACGATCTCTTCCAAATCGAATTCACAAGAACTCAATTTGGGGATGAAAATTGGAAATGCTTGTATTCAGTTCTGACTATCCGAATTACACAAGAAGCAGGTAAATAAGAAGACCAAAACGAAATGGGTATGAAAAAAGACTATGGGTCGAACATAAAATCCCAAATGAAAATGCAAAAAGGAGCAAAAAGAACACAAAATGTCCAAAAACGTGTTTAAATGGCGTGCCCCTCGTTCCAAGTTTCGAATCAACTGGTTATGGACCTGAAACGAACTCACGTAACAAAATAAATTATGATCGTTTAAACACGACACACTTTAGTAGCCCAATCATGGGCCTCCAAGAACAATAGAACCTGCTTCTACACGGTAAGGCCTGCATCGCCTAGCAAGGACCAAGAGTATTACCCAGAAAGTGATGTAAGCACTTATCGGGTACAATCAATCCATTTTAATGGTCAAAAATGTTACACGACAAAGTAAGCAAGGATGATTTCTTTTGTCGGTAAACGATTACCTAATAAACGTTTAGTAAACGGCTCCTAACTTTTTCTAATATCTTCAAGAATTTCTTTGAGATATTTAGATCATTTAACATGCACACCCCAAAAAGCATGATATTCTTATTAAAATGTATGGGTTTGTTGACAATACGTGGTTTTTAAGCATCTGTAAAAGATTTTCCATAATTTTCTAAAATAAAATTTTGAATATATTTATTTAAACTTACATTCAATTTTTAACGGATTCTTTATTTCAACAATATATTATATATATTTTTGTTTTTTTAAGAAATATTAATTATATTATTAAAATATTTCACAAATATATCTTCTAACACACTTGAAAAATATGCATCGTAATAATAACTCATTTTGACTTGTATCTCGGCAAATAGCATCTCGGCCGAGTCGACCTTCTTCTTGAATATTATGTTGTTACGGTGACTCCAAAGCAAGTAGCAGGTTGCGCGAATAGAGGCTTGCGGGATTTGGTTTAACCAAGGAGAGAAGGAAGAACCTCCTTGAAATTTTAGGATCTCGAGCGTTGGTCGGCCAAAATCAACATCAATGTTCCACCAATTTCGAAACAGAACCTAAACCTTTCTAGCAATTGAACAATTCATGAAGCAATGATCTATCGTCTCGGAGTGTTCATTACACCTCGGACAAAAGATTGTGTCCAAGTCAATTCCCCGATTATCAAGTGCAACTCTAACCGGAGTCGACCGTGGATAAACCGCCATATAAAAACGTTAATCTTCCTTGGAATACGCTTGTTCCAACTATATTTCCGTAACCAATCTCGTTCGCAGCATCAATGGTCGTGATGGGGAGGCTTGGTTCGGAGAGGATAGCCTTCACTAGGGGTCGAAGAAGTGTATGGGGGAAACATCATATCCTTGGGTTGGACTCTAGACTCTTACAGAATGAATTTTACCACTTCATTTGTCATAAAAGTAGGGGACATGTCATCCACTTTATTTTGGCTAGACACTGGATTGGAAGTTATCGTTTGTGTGATCTTTTCCCAAGACATTTTAGCTTGGAAAAGGATAAAGAGGTTAAGGTGAAAGATCAAGGGTGTTGGGTTTTCGAGCGGTGGGATTGGGTATGGACCCCAAGGGGTCGCGCCTTGAGTGATTTACAAAATCTACCTGTCTTGTTGCAAAATTGGCAAATTTCTGTAAATCGTAAGGATGCTTGGTGGTGGCGCCTCGATGAAGACGGGAAGTTCACGGTAAAAAAACTGAAGACTTTGCTTGAAGAGAAGTGTCGCACAACCGGTGAGCCTAATCCAAATACTAGTTGGAACAAGCGTATTCCAAGGAAGATTAATGTTTTATATGGCGGGTTATTCACGGTCGACTCCCGGTTAGAGTTGCACTCGATAATCGGGGAATTGACTTGCACAAAATCCTTTGCCCGAGATGTAATGAAGACTCCGAGACGATAGATCATTGCTTCGTTAATTGTTTGATTGCTATAAAGGTTCGGTCCTATTTCGAAATTGGTGGAACATTGATGTTGATTTTGGCCGACCAACGCTCGAGATCCTAAAATTTCATGGAGGTCATTCCTTCTCTCCTTGTTTCCAGATCCTGCAAGCCTCTATTCACGGAACATGCTACATGCTTTGGAGTCACCATAACAACATAATATTCAAGAAGAAGGTGACTTAGCCGAGATGCTATTTGCCGAGATACAAGTCAGAATTTTCGATTAGGTGTCGAGACGAATCAATAAAGAAAACATCTCGTGGGAGTTGTGGATCGAGAATCTATCCTGCCTCTCTCTCATTGATTGAGGCGCCCATTGGGTTCGGCCCTGTCAGTCGGGGCTTTGAATTAGTGTTGATCTTTAGCTTGTGTATACTGTTTGTTTATTTTCTCGTTCCTACTTACTGCATCTCACAGTTTTAACGAATGTTTCCTTCTTGTGTTTAATTTATCTTAATAAAATTTAGATGTCTTTCAAAAAAATAATAATAATAACTCATTTTTTATTGATTGTAATGAATAAAAAAATATTTCACTCTTGTAGAGGAAAGAATTGTAATGACCCAGACCTTTTTCGAAGTGTTTTGCGTTTGGTGTGGAGTTTTAAGCAGAAGTAGAAGTTGAGGGGCTAGTTGGTAAATAGGAGTTGGGGTATAAAAAGGCACAAAACCCTAGAGGACATGCCATTTTCCTGATTTGTGTATGTTTGTTGGCGGCTGATTCTAGAGAGAAAGGGAGGAGAAAAAGGGTTTTGGTGAAGGTTTTGTTCATTGGATTGAGAGGAGCATCACGCATTGAAACTGGAAGAAGGATTCAAGATTTGGATTTCGTTCTGCAATCAATCAAACCAGGTAATTCGAAGCCCAGATTCCTACCTTGTTGCTATGTTTTGATTGTTAGAATGTTAGTGAGTTCTTGCTAAAAGTCATTCAAGACTCCTAAAGAAGGTTAAGGATCATTAAAACAAGTTTAATCAGTAAAGTTTGTGGAGAAATGGTTATAGATGCTTAAGTAAGTGATTCGTCGCATTATATTACTGATTTCAGAGTGTTTAGTAAGATTTCGAACCAATTAGTTCACCCAGCAGTCGTCCGGAAACCTTCAAGTATGAAGGTGTCCGGGTGAGTGTCCGGGAAGTTCTTGACCGTAGTGTAGAAGGTGTCCGGACATAGAGTTGTCCGGAAAATCTATGTCGTCCGGGTAAGAGTCGTTGTCCGGGTACTATTCGGTATCCGGAAAAGTGAGGTTATCCGGTAACCTGTCCGGAAAAGTGTGGTTATCCGGAAATCAGAGGTGTCCGGACATTTTAGTGTCCGGTAAGTAGAAACGTCCGGAAAGTGAGAGTGTCCGGTAAGTGGTATCCGAACAGTTTGGTTAGTCAGCTTATGTGTTTATCCTTTAACCCAGGTAGATCGTTTGGGGAGTACAGAGCAAAGTAGGAGGGAAGTAAGCACATCAGGTGAGTTTTCTAAACTAAAACGCGTGGATTTTAACATGTTTTCTAAAGCAAGTACATGATGAGAAATGCCATGTTTTATTCTTATGCTTTAAATTGCATGAAAGTTGTTTACAGTTTTAAATAAGATTTGTGTATGATTTATGGGGCGGGCCTATCCCGTGTATGATTTATGGGGCGGGCCTATCCCGTGTATGATTTATGGGGCGGACCTATTCCGTGAATGCTTTTATGTGAAAGTTTTATGTGAGATGTATGCATACATTGTGTAGACGTAAATTGGCTAAGTCGGGGGGAGGTTCCGCCAGTACTCACGTCGGGGGGAGGTTCCGTTTATGCCATGGGAATGAGTCCCAGTAAGGCAGCGTGATACTGACTCGTTGTCACCCTCGGGTGACTTCAGGGTGCCATTTACGGGAGCGGATTTATCCGTGAAAGATTTTTTACTGTTCAGCTTTGTGAAAGTTTATTATTGAAAGTCTTGTATACATTTGAAAGTTATGAGAAAGTTTTATGCAAAGATATTTGAAAGTTAGAAACTGTTTTTTTTTTAAGTTTTGAGGACTGTCAGGAGGGACTCACTAGACCTCATGGTCTAACCCTCGCATTTTCCAAACTAAACCTTTTCAGGCAAGCAGATTGCATGAGGCTCAGGTAGTCGAGCAAGAGCAGGATAGAGCACGGATGCAGATAGAGATATCGTCACTCATATTCTAGTAATAGTTATTCTCAGTTGTGTATAGGTTGTTTCCGCCAACCTAAGTTGTTTAGTCGGATGTAAAGAAATTTTATGGATCCAGTTTTGTAATTGTTTAATATTAATGCTAGTTATGCTTAATTTAGACTGGGTTGTTACAATTGGTATCAGAGCCATAGTTTAAGGGATTTAGGTGACCGGACGGGCCTAAACTTAAACTCGGGAGTAGAAATCACAACTGAGAATCAGGAAATGCGTTAGGAGGGCACTATTGTGGATACAGGAAATGTGTTAGGAGGACACTATTACAGAGATAGGACTAATAGGAAACTGAGGACTGTCATGTAAGGTAAGTTTGAGATTCCACCTGGCCAGTGTAATTGCGGACTTACAGGTACATGTATGTGCTTAACCTGCCTTATTATTCCGAAGTGGTAGTCAAAAGCTAGTGTTTATGTCGTGTTCCAGTACTTTAGAATGTCAGCAAGATCCCTGAGGGGTAGACTGAGACCCTTGTTGGGGAAGTTTCATGAGAAGTCATGGTGATGTGATGTACGTATACATCGTAAGAGAAGAAATGTTGTATAGAGTATTACGAGTCGTCTAGAGGTAGCTCTTCGTGGATTCGGGGAGGAAGAATGCTTGGGTTTGAGTAAGACTCCTGTTTCGGGAGAGTCCCATTTCTAGAAATCATGGGATAGATCAGTCAGGATGGTAAGAAAAGTCAGTGTCAAAACCTTGAAGGTATCAATGGAGCCCTGGGTTCTTGGTTGAGCTTTCCATTAGCAGGATAAATGAAATAAGATACCTATAGTGAAATGAAACCATGTAGAAATGGAAAGTGAGATAGTTGGTCAAAACGAAATAGTATGAAATGGTTGAGTAAGTGGACCGTTGAATGTTTGTATAGCAAATCGTTGCAAGACCGAGAGGGCGACCACTGTTCGAAAGTAGAGTGTCTATGATAAGTTGCGTGAGTAAAGCGATTGACCTTGTTTGAGTGAGTAGCCTTCAAATGCAAGTAGAGTTTCATGCGTTGAGTTCGTATACGTGTACATGAGATTTTTCATAATCGTGTAAATATCAAATTTGATCAGATATGAGTCGGCGTGTGCAAGTGTATGTTTAAAGAAAAAAAATACAAATCCATTTACATCGTACAATGAAGTCTTGAGTTTACGATTTGCAAAATATTCCACTCTTTTCATGATAAGCCAAGAAAACGTTTGAATGCACAACTTTTATAACCAAAATGAGTATTGACATTTCGAAGTTATATAAATGAGTGTGAGGACCGACTGGTCTACTTCGTGTCGGTAAATTTCTTTCAAATTTTGTCGTATGGGAAGATTTTCATCCAATATTTATTTCTGTCGTAACAACACATTTTTGGTTGAGTAAGATTAAGTTTTAAAGAAAGATTGCATGCAAACGATCCTCAAGATCGTTGTGCGGGGCATTAGAGTTATGAGAATGTTGGGGTCGGGTGTACCCAAGTTGTTTTCAAGTGTTGTTTCTTTAAAATGATCAAAAGTGTGAAATGATTCATTTATCGCGTCGTCAGGCATGAAGGCTATGAACTCAATAGGTCGTAGAGTATTACATTTTAAGCTAAGGAAGAACTCCTAGAGTGGAGAGGTGTTGGACAAATCAGGAAAGAATGTTTGTAGCTTTGGTAGATGCGTTCTAGAGGAGAGGTGAGCAGTGGAAGAGTCAGAAGTGGACTTTAATGTCGGTTGTATGAGGGTCTGTACCCTCGTGCGGTGGCTGGAAGTACAGTTGCCGAGAGACGGTTGTGTTCAGGGAAGGACTAGAAGTCATCGAGGTGTTGGTATAGCAACTCGTTATGAGTAGTGTGGTGAAGTAGAGATGAAATATCCGCGACGTTGAATAAGAGTTTAAGGTGATCCTGTAATATTGACATTACGCGAGTCAGTTTGAAATGAGGACGACGGGATGTGAAGTTGATTAAGAGGTTGGTGTTGGAAAGATTAGGTCCTGTAGGAGACCCTTGTTGAAGAATAGGTTAAGGAAGTATCAACAGAGTATCAACAGGTCAACTATTGACGTCAGAGTCGGCAGTTGTGTAAGCTGTATGAGATCAAAGACTTGAATTAGAAGGTTGAAAGTTGAAGGACCACTTTGTAGGGGTGTTAAGATAGTGAAAGGTTGTTGTTTTAGATAAGCGTTTTACTTACGTGATGGATGGTTCGCAAAGAATGAAGTATTTGGCACAAGCGAAGTGAGGGTATAGATTATGTCGATTTGTGAGGAAATGTGCCATGTCGATGTAATGGTTTGGTATTGCAAAGAGCTAGCAAGAAACGAGTATGATAGAATTAATCAGAAACTCAGGTGTTGTGGTTCAACTAGAGCTGGGGAGAGACAATGTAGCGAGATAGACTCAGTTATTTATGCGTGAGGTCTTGAAGATAAGTTTGAGTTGGGTATGAATGGCCATGAGAGTCTTGGTCTGCAGTGTGATGTTATGTGAAACACCCTAAAAACCGGGTCAATTTAAACCTTGAAATTTACCATAAGTTATGATCAAAAGCTTTCAAATTCATATAACCTGAGGATCAAATGTAAGGTTTCTATCTACAAACGTCATTTCTTAAATAACTTATTAATCTAATCATAATATAACAATTAGGTTAAACCAGTTATCTAAACAACCGTCCCAAAAGCATCAAAATCTCTAGATCCTTCGGTATCTCTAAGTCTGAGTCTTTTCAAAAATCCTCGTCTCTCATTCCCGCTATTTCCCTGAGCTTGTACCTGGTAAGAAGATTCAACTTGAAACATTAGGCTTTCGCCTAGTGAGGATACTCAAATCAGAATAAAATTTAATAATTAAAACATGAACAGATAACTCAAACCTGTTCTCACCCATCTTACCGTACGACCACTTCTTTTTAAATCGGGGAATCTACCCCACTCCCAATTCCTACGACTAACTCATTTAATCGTAACAATGACATAACAGTCAACTCTGAACCATTCCAGATTCACAATCAATAATCACATACAAGAAATTACAAGTCAAAACCTGTCTATTTCTTAAATCAGGAAGTAGAGATTACAAATTACTTTATGCCTATCTCAAATCTTCCTCTCATCACAGGGAAATCTCTGATCTTCCCAAATCGAAATGGGAACTATTAAGCACAACTGCTTTTTCCACATTCCACCTCAGAATCAATGGTCCCCATGGGATTATAATATCGCGATACTCAAATCGAGACTCATGATTCAAGGTTCACCCAATTACTAAAATTACATCCCTTTGGTCTATGGCGAGTAACCGGTTCCCATCATACCGTACCCAAGTGCCCTCGGTGACCGGATGCCTATTTTAGTAAAAGCACATAATCACATAATATAATATGTATAATAATCGATACTACTATATGCGTCCAGCATACAGTATATCATTTCTCCGAACATATTCTACATATATAAAATATCAAGAATATTAATATCTTCTCATCTCAATCTCTTAATCATCTCCTCTTAATCTTAGCATGGAAATTAATATCTCAAAAAAAAAACTTCAAATCATGTTTAGTATTCATAACCACATATCAATTTCATGTAGTAGATAAATCAAACTTAACATGCATGATAAATGATAATACTAACCCATCAATTTCATATGTATCTCATCTTGGAAACTTTAACATGGTAACCAATATAACACAACTTCATGCAGACATATAAAACATCTAATTCAAGATTAATTACTGAATTTTAAAGAGAGTTGAATAAACTCACCTGATGCGTTATTACTTCTTTTAGTCCTTTTTAACACGTAACGGCTCCTTTCTTCACTACCACAGCTTACTGTATTATTCAATTACATATACTGACATTAATCATCAAAACAGAACCCTCTACAGCTGAAAATCCTTAATCTCTTAAAATCACATCTCATGTCGCAATGAACTGAAGTCGCAATCACCTATTGCGATTTCACTTCCAAATCGCAACCAACTGAAGTCGCAGTCCTCTATTGCGATCCCAAATCCAAATCGCAGTCAACGGTTGCGATTCCAACCTCAAATCGCAACTCACCATTGCGATTTCACCCCAAGTCGCAGTGAACTGTTGCGACTACATTACCAAGTCGCAACTGCCCATTGCGATTTCGACCCAAGTCGCAACCAACTGTTGCGATTCCAAAACCAAGTCGCAACTGCCCATTGCGATCTCACTCCGAATCGCAACCAACTGTTGCGATTCCAAAGCCGAATCGCAATGGTCTGCTGCGACTCCAACTCCAAGTCGCAATTGCCTATTGCGACTCCGATGATGTTCATCCAAGTCTCAGTCCACTAAGTTCATCAAAACCCAGATTTTTATACTTTTAATCCATGTTTGTTTATGCCAATCTGCAGATATGTTTATTACACTTATCTTAACATATCCTAAAACTCAAGTTCACATAATCATCATAATTTATCAAGACCCAACTAAAACTCCATAGAAAGCTTTAATCTAAGAAGATGGAGGATTTAATGATATAGCTTACCTTATGATTTTCAATCCAAAACAGATTATAGCAATCCCAGCACCTTTTCTTCTTCTCCTTCTCTTTCTCGATATCTCTCTCTCTTTCTCACGGTTTTCTTCTCAAAACCGAATGCACACACTTAGCACACATAACACACACACTTTAGCTAAAAATCTAAAATAATGACACCTCACGTAAAAACACATGAGTCATAGTCTATTTTACCAAACAACCTTCAACTTTCCATGAATTGCACAACAAACCCTCAATTTGAAAAATCATTTTCAACAACACTTTAAACAATTACAAACTTAACCCCCAAGTTAGTTTATAATTTATAAAATAATATAACGAAGAAATTCGGGATGTTACAATACTCCCCAACTTGAAAAAGATTTCGTCCCCGAAATCAAAGCTAGGTAAACAAATGATGCTACCTACTTCTCATACTCTCTCCGGACTCCAGAGTTACATTAGTACCTCTATGGTTTCCACTGTACTTTCAACATAGCTGTTTCATTACCACTACGTAGCTTTCTAACCGATCTTTCCAAAATTACATCTGATTCTTCCATACCGCAACTCTTTTCATTAACTCTCACATCAGTGAGTTCAATCACATCTTTCCTCTTTAGCCAAAAATATTTCCGAATATAACATAATTGGAAGGTATTATGAACCTCTTCCAGTTCTGGCGGAAGATCCAAATGATATACTTATAACCAATCTTCTTAGAGTAATTGTTATCATTTCTCTCTTGTTTACACGAAATATCCACCATACAGTTACATTCCAAAAGAACAGTTTTTCTAAAACGTCAGTTAAGATCTCTAGCCAAAACCTCGCAATACCGAGAATTGCATTCGATGTATTTCTTTTACATCTACTGAATACTTCAACACTATAGCTTAACGGTTACAGTATTATCTTCACCTAAAACCAATGGAATTGAGAAGAACAAGAGTCTTCCTTTCACCGCATCATCATCACAACTTACTCTCCCGGCCTCAAAATAACATTAACATGTACTACTTGAATACGTACACTATAAATTAAGCATACATGTTACTATTAAATACTTCGACAACCACGGCAGTCCATTATTACTTCCGTGACTTACACATTTCTTCAAGATAAAAATGCTCTTACTTCCTTACATCACTATCTCATCGTACAACTACAATACAACCACACACCAAAGTATTCTCTTCTTACGAAACATAGTTAAACAGTTCCATCAACATCTCTAACCTAAAACATTCAGCCAAGTTATTACCATTCTTAGATCTTTAACTAATAATTTCTCGTACAATTCTTTCACACATAAGGAGCAACTTATATTCCTTAACAATCTTTCTTTCACTACACCACATTGATCTACATACTCATCATCTTTATTAAACTTCCAGTGATTCAGAATACAACTTAACTGGCAACTCATACCATCGAAATTTCTTTGGATACACTCACCACTGCTCCGACATTCTATTTCGATATAAGCCATATTACCAAGTTATCTTACAAACCACATGTTCTATCAATTTTTAATAACAAATAATACTTTCCAACCGGAATTCCCAAAACTTCCATTCGAATACTTCCTCTTTCTAACATCACGTCTCATACTAGATGACACATGTATCTTGGCAATTAATGCCACTACTCGTTCATGCATTCTCCACCCATAACATTTACCACAGACCATGTTTCTCATAGCCATTCGTACATAATTAATTTTACAATCCCAATTTCTCGTCTAAATACACAGGTCTATATCACTAAATATCTCCTCCCCAACTTTAGTTGAACTACCACTCACAATTTTCTAATAAATCTTGAACTTATTCGTTCTTACTAGCTCTTTGTGTTTCCAATATGTTGCATAGCCAGGGTACAATTCCTCACAGATCCACAATCTATACATCCCCTTTGTTCATCTCTAGTATTTCATCTTTTATAAATCTTCCACATCGTAAGTAAACACTTATCTAAAAGCAACAGTCCTTCACTGTTCTAACAATCCCACAAGGTGATCCTTCAACTTTTAAACTTCTAATTTAAACTTAACATTCATACATGATCCCAAAAGGATAACCAATGCATTCACGTTATATAAACTTAATTTTCAATACCGATTATGCAAGTTCAACCCCAAGCGTACTCCAAGCTTATCAAACTGGTTCAAAGCTCTTAAGACTTAACTAAATCCAAAACCGAGTATCTACTCAAAGGATTTAAAGATTATTTATCAATACCAACTCATGCAAATAAATACATCTATCTCACATTATGCAACATACGCTCCGAGATGTGAAAATCTTACGACCCCTTCATTGCTACTTTCCCAATGAAGTCAAATCATTTGCAAGTACATGCAACTCTTTTCATACTCCACAATGTATATAATCTGCCCAGGTTCATTAGTTCCAAAGATACTAAGTAAAATATCAAACAGTCTTTACACCTAAGACCAACACTTAAACTGTCACCGGTTCAAATACAATGCAGTTAAGTATACAACACATCCAATACTCCATCTTGAATCATTAAACTGACAAATATTCAAAAGACTCATTTGAATATAAACCAGGCCTTTAAGGCCAAAACAAACACTTGATTAAACACATGTCACTCACACGATCACGTAAACCAAAATTCCTCTTTACTCAGGATCTTAACCTTATTAATCCTTTAATTGGCCATTGATTTCAAAATAAAAGTTTATCACTCTCAAAATCTTCACATTTCAAAGTGTAACACGACAAGATTATTATACAATCACAAAATACCAAAAACGTGCTTCGACCACAACTTTCACTTAGGTTATAATTAGTCAAACTCAAAATCCCCCAAATGCGTCGCATATATTAACACCCACTTTGCGCATACCCTCTGCATAACAGCATACCGGTATCACTCACGGTTTTGTTCCTACTCGTACGGCATACGCGGGACGCATCCAGACCGTACCCAGTGATAGACAAAAGGCCTCTTACACCTTACACAACTCTCGCCTTCAAAATTAAAACTCGACATCTCAATACTTCCTTAACTCTGAACCTAATTCTTCCTTCAGTCACAACCGACCCTCGGCAATTGTATTACTAATCACCGAACAAAGGTACAGACTCTCGTATTATTGTTTCTAAAGTTCACTTTCGAATCTCCCACTGTTCATCTCTCATATGAATACAATTACCCAAAACCACAAACTTTCTCCCAAGGTTCATCCAACACCTCTCCACTCTTGGAGTTCTTTCTTAGTTTACAGCGTAATACTCTACGATCTAACGAGTTCATAGCCTTCATGCATGACAATAACCACTAACTCAATTTACACTTTTCTCATTTAAATAAACAACATTCGTAACAACGTGGGCACACACGACCCCAATCATTTTCATAACTCCCATGTACTACACAAAAAATCTCAAAATCGTTTGTATACTAATTTCCGTAAAACTCAATCTTTCTCAACCAAAAGATGTTGTTACAACAGTAATATTTTAAATGAAGATCTTTTCATACGACAAAAGTTTAAAATTTACTGACACAAAGTAAACTAGTCGTTTCTCACACTCATTTATATGATGTTGTTAGATCAATACTCCTGTTGGTTATTAAACGTTTTGCTGACCAATGCCTTCTTGCTACAATTCAACTTTTCATGTAAAGTAAGAAATATTTTTGTAACAACTCCAAAAATTTCGTTGTGCAACGTAACTGGGATTGCCCTTTTCTTCAAATACACACTTGCACACACTAATTCAAACTTGATTAAAACTGTTATTTATGCATTTGGTTTGAAATCATGAAACTTCATATAATACACACTAAAACACCATGCATAAAACTTTACTCGCAAATGAAGGCTAATCACTCAACGAGGTCAATCGTTTTACTTTCATAACTTATCATTGACACTTTACTTCCGACCCGAAATCGCCCTCTCGGCCTTATAATAATTGCTACATCTGCATTCCATGGCTCCCATACTCAACCATGTCATACTAATTCTGTATTAACCAATCATCTCATACTCTGTCTCTGCACCTATCAAATCACCTATTAAAGATTGCTTTGGCAGACTTTCATGAGTCCCACCAATTTCCAGGTTGTCCTTCAAAACCCCAATCATATACTGCTCTGTCCTTTAAAGGACCTTGGTGAAGAATTCACCATCACTTTACTATAACTTATAGAGATAACCATGCGAAATGATTATGCACTTACATACATACAACAACGTACTTTACCGATCGTTAGTCACTGTAACAATTCAGAAATAGACATGCTCGTGTAACAATGTATTCATAATAACAGTAGCTAATTGTAATTGTGAATATATCATACAGGAGAATCCCCATTATCATTGTCATAGCACTAATTTCACGTATTTCCGTTAACTCTAAGACTATCCTGTCTTAACACTTCTACCCAGAACTCACGGATCATGACTTAACTCATCTCAGCTTAAGTCTAAGTATCTCATCATCATACTTAGTTCGCTTAAACTAGTGCTCTGATACCATACTGAAACACCCTAAAAACCGGGTCAATTTAAACCTTGAAATTTACCATAAGTTATGATCAAAAGCTTTCAAATTCATATAACCTGAGGATCAAATGTAAGGTTTCTATCTACAACGTCATTTCTTAAATAACTTATTAATCTAATCATAATATAACAATTAGGTTAAACCAGTTATCTAAACAACCGTCCCAAAAGCATCAAAATCTCTAGATCCTTCGGTATCTCTAAGTCTGAGTCTTTTCAAAAATCCTCGTCTCTCATTCCCGCTATTTCCCGGAGCTTGTACCTGGTAAGAAGATTCAACTTGAAACATTAGGCTTTCGCCTAGTGAGGATACTCAAATCAGAATAAAATTTAATAATTAAAACATGAACAGATAACTCAAACCTGTTCTCACCCATCTTACCGTACGACCACTCCTTTTTAAATCGGGGAATCTACCCCACTCCCAATTCCTACGACTAACTCATTTAATCGTAACAATGACATAACAGTCAACTCTGAACCATTCCAGATTCACAATCAATAATCACATACAAGAAATTACAAGTCAAAACCTGTCTATTTCTTAAATCAGGAAGTAGAGATTACAAATTACTTTATGCCTATCTCAAATCTTCCTCTCATCACAGGGAAATCTCTGATCTTCCCAAATCGAAATGGGAACTATTAAGCACAACTGCTTTTTCCACATTCCACCTCAGAATCAATGGTCCCCATGGGATTATAATATCGCGATACTCAAATCGAGACTCATGATTCAAGGTTCACCCAATTACTAAAATTACATCCCTTTGGTCTATGGCGAGTAACCGGTTCCTATCATACCGTACCCAAGTGCCCTCGGTGACCGGATGCCTATTTTAGTAAAAGCACATAATCACATAATATAATATGTATAATAATCGATACTACTATATGCGTCCAGCATACAGTATATCATTTCTCCGAACATATTCTACATATATAAAATATCAAGAATATTAATATCTTCTCATCTCAATCTCTTAATCATCTCCTCTTAATCTTAGCATGGAAATTAATATCTCAAAAAAAAAACTTCAAATCATGTTTAGTATTCATAACCACATATCAATTTCATGTAGTAGATAAATCAAACTTAACATGCATGATAAATGATAATACTAACCCATCAATTTCATATGTATCTCATCTTGGAAACTTTAACATGGTAACCAATATAACACAACTTCATGCAGACATATAAAACATCTAATTCAAGATTAATTACTGAATTTTAAAGAGAGTTGAATAAACTCACCTGATGCGTTATTACTTCTTTTAGTCCTTTTTAACACGTAACGGCTCCTTTCTTCACTACCACAGCTTACTGTATTATTCAATTACATATACTGACATTAATCATCAAAACAGAACCCTCTACAACTGAAAATCCTTAATCTCTTAAAATCACATCTCATGTCGCAATGAACTGAAGTCGCAATCACCTATTGCGATTTCACTTCCAAATCGCAACCAACTGAAGTCGCAGTCCTCTATTGCGATCCCAAATCCAAATCGCAGTCAACGGTTGCGATTCCAACCTCAAATCGCAACTCACCATTGCGATTTCACCCCAAGTCGCAATGAACTGTTGCGACTACAGTACCAAGTCGCAACTGCCCATTGCGATTTCGACCCAAGTCGCAACCAACTGTTGCGATTCCAAAACCAAGTCGCAACTGCCCATTGCGATCTCACTCCGAATCGCAACCAACTGTTGCGATTCCAAAGCCGAATCGCAATGGTCTGCTGCGACTCCAACTCCAAGTCGCAATTGCCTATTGCGACTCCGATGATGTTCATCCAAGTCTCAGTCCACTAAGTTCATCAAAACCCAGATTTTTATACTTTTAATCCATGTTTGTTTATGCCAATCTGCAGATATGTTTATTACACTTATCTTAACATATCCTAAAACTCAAGTTCACATAATCATCATAATTTATCAAGACCCAACTAAAACTCCATAGAAAGCTTTAATCTAAGAAGATGGAGGATTTAATGATATAGCTTACCTTATGATTTTCAATCCAAAACAGATTATAGCAATCCCAGGACCTTTTCTTCTTCTCCTTCTCTTTCTCGATATCTCTCTCTCTTTCTCACGGTTTTCTTCTCAAAACCGAATGCACACACTTAGCACACATAACACACACACTTTAGCTAAAAATCTAAATTAATGACACCTCACGTAAAAACACATGAGTCATAGTCTATTTTACCAAACAACCTTCAACTTTCCATGAATTGCACAACAAACCCTCAATTTGAAAAATCATTTTCAACAACACTTTAAACAATTACAAACTTAACCCCCAAGTTAGTTTATAATTTATCAAATAATATAACGAAGAAATTCGGGATGTTACATTATGAGTGAGGAATGTACAGTTATGTAGTGGCAATAATTGCCAAGTTAAATGTGCCAGCTAGCGTCGTAGTGATGTGATGTTAGGGAAAGAGGAAACATCGGATAGAACCTTTTTGGGAGTTTCGGATGAGGTGTTCGAGTGTTAACCATGTTGTTGGAGCACGTAGGGTGTAAGTTGACGTGGTGATATGTTTATGTTCGAGATAGCATCACGGAGTGGTGGTGGGTAGCTACCCAAAGGAGAAACCAAGTGTTTTTAGTTGTAAGAGTCGCTAAGTAAGCATATTTTGGGATCATTGGAAGTTTAAAGAAGAGAATGGATGTATTAGTCAAAATGTGGTGGAATAGATGTGAAATCCTTAAAGAATGTGAGCTGTTGCTTATGTGTGAACGAATTGTCTGAGAAAGTAAAAGTTGGAGTTTAAAGAATGTATAGTGACGTCGAACTCTGGTGTCAGTTCGAGGTGATTTAGTCGAAAGCCTTAAATTAGAATTTTAGTGCAACCGTTTGGTTATGTATAGTAATGAGACAGCATTTTGCAGCTTGAGAATTGTCGGAAGAGAGGGACGAGTAATGTTGGTGGGCAGTGCTCCACGCTAACGTGGGGAGGTGAAGACAGTATGTTGGAATAAGTAAGTAAATCGGAAGTAGTAAACTTGACAGTAATGCTGATAGGCGTAGTGTTGTGTAGATTGTCCTTGATAAATGTGCGAACTTATGGAAAGAGTATTGAGGAAGGAAATTGTGTATGATTTCGTGTAGGAAAGAAGTGGATAAGACAACTGAATGAGTTAAGTTAGTGACTTCGTGAGAAACGTTCAAACGAACTGATCGGTCAGTGTAAGCTATTGAGAATAGTAGGGTGTGATCGTGGTTACCCCTCCTAGTCGAGTGGGAATAACCGAAGCTATGTTATATGACTGGACGCTTGTGGCAAGCAGCGAGAAATTTATGAGCCTTCATGATAAGTGCAATTCGGATAGGTGAGTACTCCAATAAGGAATTATAGAGGTCTCCTACTATTAGACACGTTAAGTGTGAAATGATGAAGTGGTGAGAACGTACGAATTAGTTGTCGAGTTTTAGCCGATGTGATTTGGGAAAGGAGTATGATCTGCATAAGACGAATGTAGGTTGGAAGAAGTAACCTAGAAATTTCAGGCATATCGAGGAGAGGACTCCTAGGAGTGAGCTTGTCGGGATGTACAAGGTTGGCCTTGAGCCGAGTTGTTAGTAAGTGAGTCTTCCTGGTGGAAGATCCTCGTTGTTGTGGCGGGAATTTCCGCCAAGTTCTTTCTTTTAAGGAAGTATAAATGTATGAGAGACCTTATTTAGACGTGATTAAAACCGTGAGTCCCGATGTGTGGACGGAGGCGAGCAAATGGAGGCGCGGTTGGCCTTGGTTTTATCAGGTAGTTTTAAGCGAGTATAGTGATCGAAGAGGGTGCAAGTAGGTAGTGCAAGATGGAACGATTTAGCAAGTGGTGTTTCGCCGAGGGCGGCTTCAAGTATGGGGTGTGGTTATGTTTCCCATCTGAGCGGTCTGAGGCAATCGGGTAGAAAAGAGTGGATGGGTTGAAAAATATAAGGCTTTGAGATTTGAAGTTTGAGAGAGAGGTAAGGTGGACTAAGTCTGCGGATTCGTCGAAGCATGAAAGTTGAATAGATAGTGCGCGATCTTGAGGTACTCGATGTGAATTTGAGAAGAAATTCATAGTGTGATGCACGTCTCTTTTGTGGAGAGCCGATGTGAGATGATGGCGACCTTGCAAGAGATGCAGGCCATAAGAAGTTGACCTTGTCATTAGTGAGCGAGTTAGAATAGCAGCATACAAGTTAGACTGGTCAGAAGAATTAAAGAGTGTTCATCCGACATTTCATGTCTTAAAGAAGTGTTTGTCAGGAGTCGTTGTGACTGTTCCGTTGAGGGGACATCAGTATAGATGGGAGGTTGGCTTACGTAGAAGACCCGATATAAATCGTGAGCGGTAAGGTTTGCTAAACTAGGAACATAGAAGTTTGACTAGTAAAAGTTCAGTGGAGATATCATAAGGGACGAGAGACAACGTGGGAAGTAGAATCAGATATGATGTCCAGATACCCACACCTTTTCGAAAACGGAATTCCGGGGACGGAATTCTTTTGAGGGGGGAGTGTTGTAATGACCCAGACCTTTTTCGAAGTGTTTTGCGTTTGGTGTGGAGTTTTAAGCAGAAGTAGAAGTTGAGGGGATAGTTGGTAAATAGGAGTTGGGGTATAAAAAGGCACAAAACCCTAGAGGACATGCCATTTTCCTGATTTGTGTATGTTTGTTGGCGGCTGATTCTAGAGAGAAAGGGAGGAGAAAAAGGGTTTTGGTGAAGGTTTTGTGCATTGGATTGAGAGGAGCATCAAGCATTGAAACTGGAAGAAGGATTCAAGATTTGGATTTCGTTCTGCAATCAATCAAACCAGGTAATTCGAAGCCCAGATTCCTACCTTGTTGCTATGTTTTGATTGTTAGAATGTTAGTGAGTTCTTGCTAAAAGTCATTCAAGACTCCTAAAGAAGGTTAAGGATCATTAAAACAAGTTTAATCAGTAAAGTTTGTGGAGAAATGGTTATAGATGCTTAAGTAAGTGATTCGTCGCATTATATTACTGATTTCAGAGTGTTTAGTAAGATTTCGAACCAATTAGTTCACCCAGCAGTCGTCCGGAAACCTTCAAGTATGAAGGTGTCCGGGTGAGTGTCCGGGAAGTTCTTGACCGTAGTGTAGAAGGTGTCCGGACATAGAGTTGTCCGGAAAATCTATGTCGTCCGGGTAAGAGTCGTTGTCCGGGTACTATTCGGTATCCGGAAAAGTGAGGTTATCCGGTAACCTGTCCGGAAAAGTGTGGTTATCCGGAAATCAGAGGTGTCCGGACATTTTAGTGTCCGGTAAGTAGAAACGTCCGGAAAGTGAGAGTGTCCGGTAAGTGGTATCCGAACAGTTTGGTTAGTCAGCTTATGTGTTTATCCTTTAACCCAGGTAGATCGTTTGGGGAGTACAGAGCAAAGTAGGAGGGAAGTAAGCACATCAGGTGAGTTTTCTAAACTAAAACGCGTGGATTTTAACATGTTTTCTAAAGCAAGTACATGATGAGAAATGCCATGTTTTATTCTTATGCTTTAAATTGCATGAAAGTTGTTTACAGTTTTAAATAAGATTTGTGTATGATTTATGGGGCGGGCCTATCCCGTGTATGATTTATGGGGCGGGCCTATCCCGTGTATGATTTATGGGGCGGACCTATTCCGTGAATGCTTTTATGTGAAAGTTTTATGTGAGATGTATGCATACATTGTGTAGACGTAAATTGGCTAAGTCGGGGGGAGGTTCCGCCAGTACTCACGTCGGGGGGAGGTTCCGTTTATGCCATGGGAATGAGTCCCAGTAAGGCAGCGTGATACTGACTCGTTGTCACCCTCGGGTGACTTCAGGGTGCCATTTACGGGAGCGGATTTATCCGTGAAAGATTTTTTACTGTTCAGCTTTGTGAAAGTTTATTATTGAAAGTCTTGTATACATTTGAAAGTTATGAGAAAGTTTTATGCAAAGATATTTGAAAGTTAGAAACTGTTTTTTTTTTAAGTTTTGAGGACTGTCAGGAGGGACTCACTAGACCTCATGGTCTAACCCTCGCATTTTCCAAACTAAACCTTTTCAGGCAAGCAGATTGCATGAGGCTCAGGTAGTCGAGCAAGAGCAGGATAGAGCACGGATGCAGATAGAGATATCGTCACTCATATTCTAGTAATAGTTATTCTCAGTTGTGTATAGGTTGTTTCCGCCAACCTAAGTTGTTTAGTCAGATGTAAAGAAATTTTATGGATCCAGTTTTGTAATTGTTTAATATTAATGCTAGTTATGCTTAATTTAGACTGGGTTGTTACAAGAATTAATTTAAAATGTTTAAATTTTGTTTAAAAAACAATATAAATATCTGTTGAGCAAAACCTTGACTTTTAAGACTTTTTTCGAGATGCGGAGTTGTTTGAGGGAGCGGTCCTCCTCCACATGGGAAAGAATGGTCGGTAAACAAGTAGTAAAGGACGGTTTCTTGCTCGCTTGTTGGTCCCATCCCATCCCATCCCATCTCCTTTTAAATAGGAAAATTGACTTAAATAATTATTCTATTAAGAGTAAATTACGTTTTTAGTCCCCATGGTTTGCTAACAATTGTGGATTTTGTCCCTGTGATTTTGAAATTTTGGTTTTCGTCCCTATGGTTCGTAATTCATTTCTATTTTCGTCCTTGAGGCCAAAACACTACTTTTTAAGTATGTGGGACTAAAATAGCAATAAATTGTTAACAATAGGGATGAAAAAGGTGATAAATTATAAACCATAAGGATGAATATTGCAACTTCAAAACCATAAGGATGAAATAAGAAATTTTCAGAAAACCACAAGGACTAAAAATGTAATTTACTCTTCTATTAATTTAAATTGGTTGTGTTTTGTTATTTCTCTTGTGAATGTTTCATAAATCTTCCTACTTTCGTAATACTCAAATTCGTAACTTATAGAATTGGCAAACAACAATTTTTTATTTTATAAAAAACTAGTTATTTTTCTTAATTTTTTTTACCTAGGTCTGGATCCGTAAATTTTTTTTAAAAAAATTGACCAGCTTCTTACTTTTTTGTCGTTTAGCCAGGTTTACGGAAACAAATATTACCAATATAGTAACATTTGAATTAATTCGGAAATAAATAGTTAGAAGACCAATTTAGATGGATAAAATGAGTATTTGAGTCAATTTCCCATTTAATTATACGAGTCAATAATAAATGTGCAAATTATTTTTAATATGTATTAAATGTAAAATAAACTGTTTACCCGAGTTATTGTAATATATACATTTTTATAGAATATCGTGGATAATTGTGTATTGTTAATATTTTTTAAAGAATTAGTAAATAAAAATTGTGAAAGCCGTTTAATAACTATTGATGGAAAAAATAATTTGGTTTATAAGATGACTAGAAAAGAGAAAGATGTTACTGTAGAGTCACATGTGGGATGCACATTTATGATTATGGATGTTATTAGTGGCACAATCAACCAATGCACGAACACACGTTAAAAATATTAAAATGAACGGAGCATCCATACCAAGGAATAAGTTAAAATGAACGTGAACAAACACAATCATATATTTGTAGCACGAATCAAGAGATTTTCAAAGCAATTTACAATATATATGACTCTGAACATTCTCATATATTCTTATGAGTCCCAACTCGTCCTAACATTGTGAAGTAGAAGACCAACATTTTCAACAGACAATTGCATCCTTTGACTTTGTAACACAAATAAGGCAATCTTATACCTTATTTGACTAAAAAAATTATTGACTTTTATCAATTAAAAAACACCAACAACACTCAGCAAATCGTGCTAGCCGTTGGATGTCATGCAACAAACAATAGACAATCAAGCTCATATATGCATCCTTGACTTCCAAATTTTAACAAACTATTTACACAGTATTAGGCATGAGTAGTTATTATACTTTTCAATTAACCAAATGACAATTTTACTCTTAATTTATTCATCTTATCAACTCTTAAATATTTATGTACTGATGGTCAATTTTGAAATTTAGTTATTTGTTCTTTTAAAACATAAATGAAAATATAGAGGCTTATTTTGAAATTGAAAGAAAAATGAGGTTGCAAAAAAGGCAGGTCATTTTTCCAGAGCAGAAATTGATAAATACAATGCAGTGTACAACATATTATGCCATAGTTACAAGTCCCTACAACATCGGATTTATCCAACCCATCTCTGGAAAAGAAAACAAATATCCAACACCCACCAATCTCATGACACCTTATAAAGGCCTGGACTGGCTTTTACCATATTTAACCTAAATCTTGATCCCACAATGCCCCATAACATCTTTTATGATCAACAAAAAACCACCAACACAAACAAAGCCCTAAACCCGAAACCCAAAAAACCCGACACAATTACTTCAACGGAACTTTCGAACCACAAACACTCGTGATCGATAGATCCGACGGAGTGCACACGAGAGCCCGTTGCTGCAAATGTCTCAAACTCTGCTCCATACTCACTTGAACCATTTCCGCTAGCATTTGTTTCGCGTTTCCGGAAGGTTCTTCTCCCTCGATCTGCGATATTATATTCGTCAAAATATTCTCGAGTGTGTCGGCCTCGAGTTCCGTTCTCGGGTACGGCGATTCACGTAGTAATCGAAGCAACGTGTGGGCTTTCGTTCGCGATTCGCGAGTTCCTTGAACCGTTAGCTCTAAAAGCCCTGGAATCACCCCTTCTTTAAGTATCGGTTCCCTATATCTACGACGGTCAATTTGACACATAGTTAAAAGTGTGCCCACTGCGTGTTCACGGCTCTGCGGTGAACCGCTCTCGAGAACCTCCACAACCGCCAGCACTCCGCCTTCTTCGGAGGTCAGCGCAATTCTTCCCTCCTCGAAATGGATTAAAGATTCTAGAAGCGAAATGCATCTTTCGGAGATTTTTGAGGATTTTTTGCAAGTTTTAAGGATGTTTATTAAGGAGGGAATCGGGTGGGATTCGAGGATTGATGAAAGATTGTTGGGTTCGGTTGAGAGATTGGAAAGAGCCACCACGACATCCATTTTGGCTTGCGGGGAACCGTGGGTTAGGAATTTAACGAGAAATGGGATGGACCCGGATGCACCGATGGCGGATTTCTTCACCGGAGATGCAGATAGAGTGACTAATGCCGCCACTGCGTTTTCTTGCATGGTTAGATTCGCAGACTGAAGAAAGCCGACGATCGGTTCTAAGGCACCGGCATCCACAATACTAATCTTGTTGCTGCAGATAACGGTTATAGCAAACAAAATCAGCTTTATAGAACGTCAAATATGTCTAACCATCCTAATAGCCTTCTTTATATGAGTGAATTTATAAGAGCAACCAAATATACGTCATATGTAAAAGTGTTGCAATAGATTGACAACCGTAGATCTTCAATATGAAAATATTATCCAAAAAACAAAAGTGGTAGATGCTATGCCAAATCAAGAAGAATCGAATATTTCGATTCACCACCATAAAAAACCCTACCAAAAGAGGTATACCACTTTTTTTTTCAATTCAAGAATCTATTTCTTTCATTTTTCAATCTTAATAATTCCAATCTGTTTCAAATTTTAACAATTTCATACTCCGATATTTTATAGGCCAACAACAAAAGTTTAGCCTTCCACGTCAACATTTCGCAAGTTGCAGTTTAGCAACTTGCGAAATGGCTACTTTTATGAATATTATATTCATGAAAAGCGGATTTTGTAGGTTGCTAAAGTAATACCTGCGAAATTTTGGCTATTTCAATCAATTATGTAGAGTAGCGGCTATAAAGTGCATTGAGGTTTTTGAACAATTTCCCCAAAAATTTCCGGAAGATTTGAAGTCCACAAATGATCCTAGTTGATAATTCTGAAAATGAACCAAAAAACTTCCCCATAATTCTAAGGAGAAAACAGAACAAACTATTATGCGTCCACTATATTCATAATGAATACTTGTTTTATTCATACTCTTTCCTCTACAGATATTTATGTGAATATATTCATATTTAAATTTTGAAAATGGAAGATATTAAAGAATGGTGGGAGACCACAGACAAAGTTGTTCAAAAGTTTTCTTCATTATTAAATGTATGAAACCAAACGAAGATGCACACGTAGACACTAGAAAGTGACAAGCCACAATACCAACCACAATTTACTTCATCAATTAACCAAGACTTTAATTTTTATAGAAAATTGAATAACTTTTCGAATTCTAATTCATCATTACGAATTCTCCCCAGAAATCCAAACATCTCAATTAAGAATCTTTGAACATGAACCATAGTTGTTATGAATGAATCACTATTAACACCAATTTCTTCAAAAATAAGCCAAAATCCAGGATTTAGGGTCTATTTTCAAGATGAATTTGCGATTAATTTGGATCAATTGGAGCAAATTACCCATGATTCTAAACCCACATATTACTTTCTTGAATTGGGTCAGTATACCAATCAAAAGAAAAGATTTAACGAAAAAGCAGAGACAAACTTCAAGAAAGATTTGCTTTCTTTTTCTCTTTTCCTAATTATTGTACGATTAACGATTCCCATATAAAATAATAAAAATTAATGATAATTAAACATACCTTTCATCTTTAACAGCGAGATTAAGAAGAGCAAGCAGGGCAGCCTCGTTGGCTTCCGGTGACTGAAAACGGAGCATCGAAACAAGAGGGTTGATAGCGGCTGAGAACTGCCGGCGCCACCGGTGTGAGGTCTTGGTGAGGCGGCGGATCTCTCGAGCAGCTTCGATTTTGGAAGATGGGTCGCCTTGGATGAGGGAAAGGAGCGTGTGTGAGAGGGCGGTGGTGGTGAGGTGGCAGTAGGAGGAATCCATGGAGTGAGGTGGCGCCACCGACGGCAACGGTACAAGTGGTGGAGAGAGAAAATATGTTAATTGAAGAAATGCAAAGAGGTTTTTGCGTTTTTATAAGACAGAAAGAAAAAGAGAAGAAAACGTAAGGTGGAGAAGAAACGTGAGAAGCGTGCCGTGGCGTTAAGCAACGGTTGAAGAAATAGAGGAAGTGGGTTTATTTTCAACTCTTTTAATTGTCAATTGATTTAATTAAAAGTGTGTTTTTTAATTAACATGTTGACTAATAAAGTAATAATTAATTAAAAATATATTTTCGGGAAATTTTAATGTCATATTTCAAACCCACCGACAGATTATGTGGAAATTACATAACTGCCTAATATATTTTTCGGAATAAAAGTAAAGAAAAACAAATATTATGTAAGTTGCTTAAAAAGATATGAAGGGTTCATATAGATATTTTTTTTTGAAAGGCAAACATGAGACTTTTGGAAGAAAAAAAACCACATCTCTAGTTTACCACGAGTAAACTACATACACCACCAAGGACAATCCCACATTTTGAGCCAAACTACCCCCTTTCTCTTATAAAATCGACCACCTAGACCACAGCTGATTGTTCAATCAGACACAAGCAGCAATCGAGATAGAAATTCAAACAACCGCATGATCTGATCCAACAGCTTAATCTGGACAGATGTTAAAAGGTAATGTGTTATGGATCAATCTTGTCATCATTATAACTTATTTAGTGTGTTTGTATAGTTTTCAGTTTGTACGAGGGTGATTTGGACTATTGCTTAAAGATGAGAATAGGAGGGACTGCGCCTCACATTTGAGAATTGTTCAAGGGTAGCGGAGCAATTTGAGAGAAGATTAAGGGATAAAGTGTGACTTCTCATTGGACTATATAACGTGTCTTTTTCAGTGGTTTGAGGTTGAACCATTTCATTTTTCCATCTTGAGCTCTCTAGAAGTAGTTGTATTTCTCTCGTTTCTCTTTCTAGAATTAGGGTTTTCTCTTTCTAATTAGGGTTTTCATATTCATCTTTCAATTCTCTTGAAGGTGAATTGTTTGTTGTTTATATTACTTTGTGTAAATCAGATGGTGTTAAATGTTTGAATATGGTATCAGAGCACTAACTCCGATCCCTTTCTCTTCTAGCATCATCGTGGTGGTAAGCTACTCCGGTTTCTTTCATCTCTCTGTTCAGAGATTTTTTCAAATGGTTTCAAAACAAAACTGAATCGTCTCTTGCTTTTTCGCTCATTTAGTTTTGGTTCTTTTCATATTATCTCTTGTTACTCAGTCATCGTTGTTATCTCTTTAGATCTCCACGTTCTGAGTTTCTCTTCTCTGTCGCTCTTATCTTCTTAGATCTGAATGATTTGAAGGTTTTTTTTTCCCGTTTCTGTCATTCTTATCGTGCTAGATCTGGATGATTTAGTTCCCTTCTTGTTTTTTTGTTGTTGTTTCCACATAAGATCTGTCCTTATCTTTCTAGATCTGGACGTTCTGTGTGTGGTCAGTGGCGGAGCCACACCAGTGCCAGAAGTGGCATTGGTGCCTCTTGGGTTTTTTGACAAAAAATATCCTTATTAGGTTTATGAAAAAAATGAATACATATCCTTATTATGTTTATAATATATATATATATATACAGAGAGAGAGAGAGAAATGTTCAAACGAGAACGCTAACTATTTACGAGAAACGCGAGGAGCGCCTTCCATGTACTGGATCACATGTGATTCAAAAACAAAATCATATGTGATTAAAATTGTTAGTCCCAGATGGCTATAACAAGTATTGTAGAAGGGGAGGGGGTTGAATACAATACTCAAAATTTTCACAATTTTAATTCTATTATTGAAAATCTTTCAAAAAGAATTACACATAGAAAACTTAAGACTGTTGCGGAAAAGAACAGATAAACTATTCTAACAATCTTACACAAAGTATACTAACAAAATAACTAAGAACACTTAGAACAAAGCTATAAAGTTTTTCAAGCAAACTGGAAATTCTTGCACTGAGAGAAATCTTCCAGTTTGCGTAGAATATCTAGGAGCACACAGTAATCTTCAAGTCTCTCAAGATGTTAGTTATTTCTGCATGGAGAGGTCCTTCCTTTTATAGAGACAAGGAGTGTGCAAGCATTGAATGCTTGGGACACTTGTCATCTTCATACTTGTTGAGGATGTTGACTTCTGAAAAGTTGAGATGTCCTTGTTACCTTTTACTAGGTACTGGAAATAGGACCCATGCATGAGAAAATAACTTTATATGGTAATGGATAATAAGACAAAATATCACTTTATCCATGTAGAAAATATCTTCTCAATTTGTCTTCTAAAGATTACACCACCGAAGGAAACATGGGATATGTGACACATCTTTGGAGAAAGCATCTTTGAAACTTCTTTGAGATCCCACCGATGATATCTCTGGGATATGTGACACATCTTTGAAGAAAGCATCTTTGAGACTTCTTTGAGATCCCACCGATGATAGCCTTGGGATATGTGACACATCTTTGAGATATGTGACATCATCTTTGGGATATGTGACATCATCTTTGGAGAAAGCATCTTTGAAACTTCTTTGAGATCCCACCGATGATAGCTTTGAGATATGTGACACATCTTTGAGATATGTGACATCATCTTTGGGATATGTGACATCATCTTTGGAGAAAGCATCTTTGAGACTTCTTTGAGATCCCACCGATGATAGCTTTGAGATATGTGACACATCTTTTAGATATGTGACATCATCTTTGGGATATGTGACATCATCTTTGGAGAAAGCATCTTTGAGACTTCTTTGAGATCCCACCAAAATTGGACTTCCATTGGTGGGATTCTTTGGCCGAAACAGAGAGAGATTTCGGTGGAGATATGCCCACCGATGTGTGAGAACACCATCGGTGGACAATGACTTGTATGTGTTGAGAAAAGATCTTTCACTTCCACAATGAGAGAATCTTTAATCTTGACTTTGGTTGATCTTTGACTTCACCAAACATTTGCTATCTTGTACAAGCCATTACAAAGAACCATGCATCCAAAATTTCTCTAAGTATAAAATGTTTTTCAAAGTATAAAAGGAGATCATGAGGTCATCTTCAAATCTTGATGACCCAACAAAAATTCTAAAGCGCGCAGTTTGCAAGTAGCGTAACAAAGGTCGCGGATCACATGTGATTTTGTATAGTGAATCACATGTGATTTAGTACATGGGCGGTGCTCCTCGCGTTTCTCGTAAATTGTTACGCTCCTCGTTTGAACCCGCCTCTCTCTCTCTATATATATATATAGAAAGGTGCCTCATAAACCATTATTTTTTATGTATTGGACAATGGGTCTGTAAACCTTTTATCCATAATTCCTATACTATTATTTATCCACCGTAAAGTAAAAAAAATAGGTTTGTAAAAGGTGCAACCATATCATTTTTGAAGTTGCAACCATACCTCGTAATCAACCAAAAAACAAAAAAAACTCTTGAATCAATCAAAAAACCGAAAAAAGCTCTTGAAGTATACAAAAAAAACCGAAAAATCTCTCGAAATCGATAAAAAGAACTTAAAAATCCCTTGAAATCAAGAAAAAAAAATCTTTAAAAATCCCTCGAAACGGTAGCATTGGACTAAGACAACATCGGACGATATGGAAAAATTTAGATTTGTCAAAAAGAATTATTTACAAAAGAAAATTAGAGTTGAAGTTCAATTGGTGCCCCCTCGCATAAGTTTCTGGCTCCGCCCCTGTGTGTGGTCCTCATATGCTTTGCCTTTTTCTTTCAAAATCTGGACATTGTATCAAGTTTTGGATCGTTATTACATGATTGACTGTTCATCTACTTGTAGATCTGAACTTTCATGAGGTTTGTTTCGTCATTACATGATTGACTGTTCATCTACCTGTAGATCTGAACTTTCATGAGGTTTGCTTCGTTTTTACATGATTGACTGTTCATCTACTTGTAGATCTGAACTTTCATGAGTTTGCATGTTTGACTGGTCCTTTTTCTTCAGATGTTTCAAATCTTCAAGTCATTCACTTATTTCAAGAGAATCTGTGGGTTTTGATAGGAGACAACCCATTATAGTGACAAACTTTGAGGAGGGTTGAGTTTGAATGAATCAGCCTCAGGATGCTTCTGCCAGTCTCTTGCATTTTCTTTCTTTTCCTGTTTAGCATCATAAACTTGTCTTTTATTTGCTCCCCCTCAGTTAGATCAGTCGGTCTTTGTGTTACTCCCCCTCAGTTAGATCCGCCCGGACTGATGTGCTCCCCCTTGACCGGTCCGTCGATTTCCTCATTTTTTCAAGTTGGTCGCTGGATATAAGTACTGAGGGTTGATGTTGCTCCCCCTCAGATGAATTCTCCCCCTCAGCGGCCGACGCAGGAAAAACATCAAGAGAAAATGAAAAATTCGGCCATAAGCAAGACAATTTTTTTTCCACCGAAAATGAAGGAGATTTCACCGAAAATTGGCAATTTTCGGTGGAAAATCAGTAGATTTTTTTTTTTGCTTTCCCACCGAAAATTAAGGAGATCCCACCGAAAATTGGCAATTTTCGGTAGGATTTTCGGTGGAAAATCAGTAGATTTTTTTTTTTGCTTTCCTACCGAAAATTAAGGAGATTCCACCGAAAATTGGCAATTTCGGTAGAATTTTCGGTAGGAAATCTGCAGTTTTTTTTTTTTTTTTTGAAAAAAAAAATATTCCCACCGAAAATTTGCAAGAGTTAGACAAAAATTCGGTGGAATTTCTTGAAGAGGTTAAAGGAAATCTTCTAAGACATCTTCAGCAGAGTGTGGAGAAAGTCTTCTAAGGCATTATGGAGAAAATCTTCTAAGGCATTATGGAGAAAATCTTCAAAGTGAAGAAAAGATTGGAATTTCATCTTCCAATTTTTGATGACCCAAAAAGATTGAGTTTGAGGATTTGGGGTGACATCTGCAGAATAGTTTGTAGTGGGTGGATTTTGTGAGAAGGAGAGATGGGTTGCAAACCAAGAGTGAAAAATGATGGAAGAAGGGATGGAGAAATTTGAGAGAGATACAATCTTTAAACAATGGCACATAGGAAGTTGGGTTAGGTGAGAGGAAGGGTATATGAGAAGCTAGATAAAATTGGTGGGGAGAGAATCGGTAGAGGAAATGGTAGAGGTCTACAACTTTGGTGAGATGAGATCATGGTGATGACATCATTAAAAGAAAATGTGTCTACCATGCATGGGGTGTAGGAGATATGAAGATTGATGGTAGATGAGAGATGTCGGTAGAAAGTAGTAGCTTCGGTGGTGATGTTGATCGGCAGCAGCAAACACCGAGATCAGCAGCCGATAGGAGAGGGTTTGGTGTTGCTTATTCGGTAGAATTTAAACTGGGTTTCGGCAGCTTTCAAGTGTAGTAGAAAAAGGGGTCGGTGGTGGTCTTCGGTGGAGAGAAATGGAGGGTTAGGCCAAAGAAAAAATTAAATAAATAAATGGGATGGGTTTCGGTAGATGTAGTTCGGTAAAAGGAGGGGAGGATTTTTGAGTGGCTAAGGAGGAATAATGTTGGGTGTGATGTCATCTTGATCAAGATGATGTCATCAAAATGGGTTTTCATAAATGGTTGCCGAAAGGACATGATGCAATTTTGATTTTTATAAAGGTTAAAAATAAAAGGTGGTTGAGATGAAGACAAAAGTGGAGGGATTTTGTGAGATGGGTTTGCATGGTGATTCGGTAGGTTTGCATGGTTAGGAGATAATAGATGATGATGTCATGAGAGTAAAGAATTCTAAGGTTTTGTCAACTTTCTCACTTGTCCACATAGATCCATTTGCCCAGCTCAAAATCTGCAATCACAAAGAATTTATTTTCTAGGTACCCATTTGGTTGTGGGTCCTTTTGGGTTAGAAGAAAAAGAGTTGGTGTCACTTAGATCAAATCTTTCTTTCGGTCAGTCTTTGGCAAAATGAGAAGTATCACCACAGATATAGCAGTTTCTATAAAGAAGGATCTTTTTAGAATTGTAATATTTTTCTTTATTTTTGCTTTTAAAATATGTCCTCAAAGAATTTGATGAGGACTCAAAGATTTGGGGTGCAGCACCTAAAATTCCTTTTTCAAATTTTGGGAGGACCAAAAACTTTTCCTTTGAAAAGGACAATTTGAGACACACAGATCTGTGAAGAAAATCGGTAGGAGAAGACACACAGGTATATATATATTTTATTTTTTTTTACAAAAAATTGGAGGATTTCTTTTTGATAAAAAATCGGCACACAGAAACTTTCCTTTTTCAGAGTTAGAAAATATTTTGCATGAGTTGGAAGAGAAGGATGCATCATCTAAAGACAATAGATAAAGAATTAAATGCTTCAATCTTTTCAGCATCAGAGAGAGATAGAAATGGATGTACCTGTGGTGAGGAGGAGAATCACTTAGCTGATACAAAAGCAGTTGAGGAGTCATTCGCTTTCAGATGTGGGTTCATCTGCCAAATCATAAGATTTAGCAGGCAGACCCTTTCCTCTTCTGACAAGTCTTTCATTTCTTTCCTTTTCTCTCTTGTATTTTTCCTTGTATCTTTCAGCCCGGTCAGAATTTGCAGAAGAGAGGTGTTGGCTGAACTTTTGGGAATCATATTTGGATCTTTCCGATTTTGAGGAAAATCGGCCTGAGGAAGCAGTTATGGGTCTTTCAAAATGTTTATTTTTACACTCAGAAGCAAAATGACCCTTTTTACCACAGTTAAAACATTCCTCATTAGATTTGTCCAAAGAAGAGTGTTTGGAGAGAGAAAATGTTGATTTTCTACCAAACTTAGATTTTCCAGAAGAGAGATGAGATTTGGATTTAGAGTGCCCATCCAACATGACCATTTCATCAGATAATTTATCAACTGAAGTTTCCTCACATTCATCCTTAGCATCACTAAGATGTGCCTCTGAATGATCATTGGGATCTTCTTGACTATCATGGTCAGAGTCAGATGGGTAGGTGATTTTTGGAAAACACTTAGTATTTTTGGAAGAGTCACTTAGGAGAGCAAGAGAAGAGTTCTTTATAAACCTATGCAGTTTCGTCTGCTCATAGTTGAAAAGAGTTCCATAAAGAACAGTTAAGGGCATGAACTCAAAGTCCTTGGTAGTTTTGATGCAAGTACATATATTTTCCCAAAAATCTGGAAGACAATCCATGAACTTGCACAAGACTTCCTCATTATCATAGACTCTGTCCAACAACTTAAGATCATTTAAAAGAGAGTTGAAGCGATTGTAGTAGCTAGGAAGAGATTCTCCTTTTTCAAAAGCAAAGAGTTCATAATTTCTAACAAGAGCAATCTTTCTGCTCTTTTTAACTTCATTTGTACCTTCGTACAAAACACACAGAGTGGACCACATCTCTTTGGCAGTAGAGAGATTTACCAGAGAGTGGTACACTTCATCAGGAAGAGAGAGAGCAATGATAGTTCTAACTTTAGAATCAAGAGATACAAGCCGTTTTTCCTCATCAGAGTATTTCTTAGGATTTTTAAGAATGTAACGACCAGTAGCAGCAGATTTTTCTTCATCAGACGAATCATCAGAATCATCTTTGCCAACAACTTCCTTACCAGATTTTTTGCTTTCATAGCGAGACCAGACTCTAGGAACAAAGGGTCCCTCACTTAGAATGGTTGGATATCTACTATCCATTCCTTCCATGAAAAGCATCATCCGACTTTTCCACAAAGAAAAGTTGTTGGGGTTAAACTTAGGAGGTTTTGAAATAGACCCATTTTCAGAAAAGTTATTTTGAAAAGAGTTTTCAATAGTAGAAGAAAAAGAGGCAGCCATCGCAGATCAAGTTTATGGAATTAAACTTTCTGCTCTGATACCACTTGTTAGTTCCAGATGGCTTAACAAGTATTGTAGAAGGGGGGGGGGGGGGGTTGAATACAATACTCAAAATTTTAACAATTTTAATTCTATTATTGAAAATCTTTCAAAAAGAATTACACATAGAAAACTTAAGACTGTTGCGGAAAAGAACAGATAAACTATTCTAACAATCTTACACAAAGTATACTAACAAAATAACTAAGAACAAAGCTATAAAGTTTTTCAAGCAAACTGGAAATTCTTGCACTGAGAGAAATCTTCCAGTTTGCGTAGAATATCTAGGAGCACACAGTAATCTTCAAGTCTCTCAAGATGTTAGTTATTTCTGCATGGAGAGGTCCTTCCTTTTATAGAGACAAGGAGTGTGCAAGCATTGAATGCTTGGGACACTTGTCATCTTCATACTTGTTGAGGATGTTGACTTCTAAAAAGTTGAGATGTCCTTGTTACCTTTTACTAGGTACTGGAAATAGGACCCATGCATGAGAAAATAACTTTATATGGTAATGGATAATAAGACAAAATGTCACTTTATCCATGTAGAAAATATCTTCTCAATTTGTCTTCTAAAGATTACACCACCGAAGGAAACTTGGGATATGTGACACATCTTTGGAGAAAGCATCTTTGAAACTTCTTTGAGATCCCACCGATGATAGCTCTGGGATATGTGACACATCTTTGAAGAAAGCATCTTTGAGACTTTTTTGAGATCCCACCGATGATAGCCTTGGGATATGTGACACATCTTTGAGATATGTGACATCATCTTTGGGATATGTGACATCATCTTTGGAGAAAGCATCTTTGAAACTTCTTTGAGATCCCACCGATGATAGCTTTGAGATATGTGACACATCTTTGAGATATATGACATCATCTTTGGGATATGTGACATCATCTTTAGAGAAAGCATCTTTGAGACTTCTTTGAGATCCCACCGATGATAGCTTTGAGATATGTGACACATCTTTGAGATATGTGACATCATCTTTGGGATATGTGACATCATCTTTGGGATATGTGACATCATCTTTGGAGAAAGCATATTTGAGACTTCTTTGAGATCCCACCGAAATTGGACTTCCATTGGTGGGATTCTTTGGCCGAAACAGAGAGAGATTTTGGTGGAGATATGTCCACCGATGTGTGAGAACACCATCGGTGGAGAATGACTTGTATGTGTTGAGAAAAGATCTTTCACTTCCACAATGAGAGAATCTTTAATCTTGACTTTGGTTGATCTTTGACTTCACCAAACATTTGCTATCTTGTACAAGCCATTACAAAGAACCATGCATCCAAAATTTCTCTAAGTATAAAATGTTTTTCAAAGTATAAAAGGAGATCATGAGGTCATCTTCAAATCTTGATGACCCAACAAAAATTCTAAAGCGCGCAGTTTGCAAGTAGCTTAACAAAGGTCGCGGATCACATGTGATTTTGTATAGTGAATCACATGTGATTTAGTACATGGGCGGTGCTCCTCGCGTTTCTCGTAAATTGTTACGCTCCTCGTTTGAACCCGCCTCTCTCTATATATATATAGAAAGGTGCCTCCTAAACCATTATTTTTTATGTATTGGACAATGGGTCTGTAAACCTTTTATCCATAATTCCTATACTATTATTTATCCACCGTAAAGTAAAAAAAATAGGTTTGTAAAAGGTGCAACCATATCATTTTTGAAGTTGCAACCATACCTCGTAATCAACCAAAAAACAAAAAAAACTCTTGAATCAATCAAAAAACCGAAAAAAGCTCTTGAAGTATACAAAAAAAACCGAAAAATCTCTCGAAATCGATGAAAAGAACTTAAAAATCCCTTGAAATCAAGAAAAAAAAATCTTTAAAAATCCCTCGAAACGGTAGCATTGGACTAAGACAACATCGGACGATATGGAAAAATTTAGATTTGTCAAAAAGAATTATTTACAGAAGAAAATTAGAGTTGAAGTTCAATTGGTTCCCCCTCGCATAAGTTTCTGGATCCGCCCCTGTGTGTGGTCCTCATATGTTTTGCCTTTTTCTTTCAAAATCTGGACATTGTATCAAGTTTTGGATCGTTATTACATGATTGACTGTTCATCTACTTGTAGATCTGAACTTTCATGAGTTTGCATGTTTGACTGGTCCTTTCTCTTAGATCTGAATATTCTGAAATTTGTTTCAAAGTATTGTACAGAATCTGTGACTAGATTTTGTTGTACAAATGTTGGTATATCCTTTTGATAGATCTGTTTCTAGTCAGTAGAGGTATTTTTTTAATAGCCTTGTCCTGTTTGTTCGTCACTGCATGTGGTAGTATCTTGCTGCTATTGTCGTTGGCTCGTGTTTCCTTTCTCATTCTTTATGTGCCTGTGAGATCTTGTTCGAGGCACATTTTCGGTTGCTGTTATTTGGTTCCTTGGTTTTTCTTTCTCATCTAGGTTTGATCTAGGGGTGTTCAAAAAAACCGTTGGACCGCTCAAACCGGTTGAACCAAGTCAAACCGGACCGTTTTGGCGGTCTGACCTGGTTTGAAAAGTTGCCAAACCGGGCGGTCCAGTCCGGTCTGCGATTTGGCGGTTTTTTTGGGCGGTTTGGACCAAACCGACCGCCAAATGTGTGTGTATATATATATTATGCATTTCCTTTTGTATAAAACTCTTGCTCAACTTTGTCTTAAATCCTAATAACCCAACATAAATCTACTTTGTCTTAAATCATAATACGCATTTACTGTTCGTTGTTCTCATTCACGTCTTCACGAGTCACGACTTCAAAATTATATATGTTTTTTAGTTTAAACTTTAAAACCCATAAAAGGCCCAAACTGCCTAAACCGGTCGGACCAAACCGCCTAAACCGCGGTCTGGTTTGACCGGTCTGGGCACTTGATGTCAAACCGCTCGGTTTGAAAATTTAATAAACCGCCATTTGTGGTTTGGTTTGTGGTTTGAGGCGTTAAACCGTCCAAACCGGACCGTGAACACCCCTAGTTTGATCAGATTTGGTTTTCCTGGTGGTTTATTGGACGTTGTCCTCCATCCAAGAGTCATATCGTGATTCTATCTACTTTCTTTCTTTGTGTTTGTTCAGGTTGTGCATTCTGATCTCTGATCCTTCACAGATCTGACCTTGTTTCCGCTGTGCTTTTCTCCAAGGATTCACTGTAAGTTGCTCTTTACATCTTCTCTCAGGTTGTTGCAAGCATCTGGTAAGTTTCCTTTGCTCTCCAATCTTCTGTGTGTTCTCTTTCCTCTTCTGTCCCTGTTTGGTGGCTAAGAAGTTAGCTTGACCTACCATCATCAAGTGGCAAGGAATCCTACCGTTATAATTTCTTAGTTTTCGTCGTGTGTGCTTAGTATCCAAAAATCCATAAAGAGCAATCTTTGATTGCTAAGCTAGATTTGGGGATCCGCTGTATCTCCATCCCAGTGATACCACTGGAGTTCCTATTTTGGGCATGAAATTGAGTGGTACTGAGAATTATAAAGTGTGGTCATGTGCTATGATTCTTGCTTTGGAAACCAAAAATAAACTTGGTTTCGTTAATGGTTCTGTTGTTCGTCCTACTAACAATGAAATATTGGGAAAACAGTGGGATAGATGTAATTCTGTGGTTTTATCTTGGATTCTTAGTTCCATATCTGAGGATCTGTTTGTTAGTCAGGTCTTCTCGAAGGTTGCTTCAGAAGTGTGGGATGGACTTAAGGAAACTTAAGACAAAATTGATGGATTTATCACATTTAATTTACACTAGAAAATTAATTCCTTAAATCAAAATGGTGTTCCTGTTTCTGAGTATTATCACAAATTAAATGCCCTTTGAAAACAATGTGATGCTCTAATAAAACTGCCCTCATGTTCATGCAATGCGTCTTATGAGTTTTCAAAACATAATCAGTTAATAAAGTTAATGTAATTCTTAATGGGGTTAGACGACATGTATATCAACATAAGAAGTAACATTTTAACTACTGATCCTCTACGTTATTAGGAATACGTAAATAATAATATAATTTTATGATTTGATTGAAATAAGTAAACTTTGTTATAGTTGTTTAATTTTATTGATACAGATATTTATTTTTGTATTAATTGAGATTATTTTTGTTCACTTTTATTTAAATTAACGGGTGTTTTAATATACGTTTAAATAGATAATTGCGACTTCGAAAGTGAAGTAATCATAAGATTAAAATTGCACATATTTAGGTAATTTTATATTCACAATCAACGATCAATGTTTTCTTGTAATATTTTCTTATATATTTTTAAAATTCCAATTATTAATAATCCTAAAACAATCAAATTAGGGTTCAACATGACTTTTGAATCACATTCATACATCAGGAAAATATATTAGTCTTTGTTGATAATTGTTAGATATTGGACCAGAATGAAAAAATAATTCGATTTACCTCTTAATAGTTCCATTAAGAGGTAACATCTGAATCGCTAAGAGGTAAATCATGTTTGGCAAAAAAAATGTCAGTCTCTTAATGGTTCTAAAACCCTCTGAATAATGTAGCATCATGGGTCTCCTTTAACCATTCACCACTCTGATTTCATTCTAAACAATTACCAAACAACCATATTTTCATTTTGCACTATATCATAAAATCCTCTTAATTATCCTTAATCGTAATCAATACGTTGCAACAAAATTATTTGATTTTAGCTTTTGAAAATTCATATCCAAAAATCGTAATAAGTATATGATTTGATAAATAATTTTGTTTAAGTGAGCAGCTAAATGCGTACGATACAGTAACATTTTTTTCTATTTATCCTATTCAATTATAGGGCCAGGTTCAAGGGAAAACCTCAAAAAAACGAAATATAATTTTTTTATTATTATTTAATTTTCTATTTATCCTATATATGTAATAGGGAAATTAATTAAAATACCCTAAGTTTGACTAACTGTTACCAAAATGCCATAAATTTTTTTCATTTTGCAAAAATACCCTAAATACCCGCGATGGATCCCGCGATCGCGGGATCCAGCTGACGTGGCACGTATTTTGGCCACAAATGCCCCGCGGAGCCCCTCAACTTTGGCCGCGGTGCACTTTTGGTCCCTGCCCGCGATCGCAGCCCGCGATGGGCCAATTTTACAGTTTTAGTCCCTGAAAATTTACACTTTTGGTCCGTGAAAATTTACACTTTCAGCCCCTGTACTTAGACGAATCTTGCATGCTTTTACTGTTTTTTTCCACAATTATTGTACTTTGAAGACCGATTTGTGGTTGAAATTCATTGGCATGTTTTCATCAATGTTAAATCAGTGTTTTTGGAATACCAGTTTGTGGATGAAATGAGAGATTGGTTGTCATCAATGTTGGTTGTTTCATTGATAAATAGATGTAAAATGCAATCCATAATCCACACACCGATTTCATACTTCTTTCTTGATTTCTTTCTGCAATATTTTGTGTTTGAGATACTACTGAAAAAATAAGTTCATCTGTTGCAAAAGCTAAGCTATATTTCTGTTTTGATGGTGAATGGGAGCAAGATAACAATGAGTGGAATTTTGCTTATAAATCTAAGCATGGTGTAAAAGTGTCAGTAAACTATACTTATCAGAAATTTCTTGCATACGCTATGCAAAAATGTGGAATCAACTCTTCTGATGTTTGCAAGTTAGTGTTTAAAAATGGCGATGGGTCATTTGTGGATTTATCCAACGATGGGGATATCTCTACTTTTCTGCACCTTGCAGTCGATTCAGAAAGGCCCCCATTACTTTTTGTGTATCCCGGCGTATCCGACGGTGACGACGACGGTGACGACGACGGTGATGACGACGGTGACGACGACGAAGACCTCCAAATAGAGCAGCCTGATTCTCAACAACAACAACCACCACAACCACACGAAGGACGTACTGCTGGAGTTGCTGATGACGAAACCCACATTTTCAGAACGGGTAATTCTGAAATAGACAGATCAGACACCGATAATGATGATCACGAAGAATATACCCCTAGTAGAAAATCATGTAGTCAGATAAATGACTTTTTTGATATGCCCCCTATTCTTCCAGACTCCCATACCCAGACATAAACCTACGAACCTACACCTTATATTCGCAGTGAAAGGTTAAAAGCAGGTCAGATATTCGATTTGAAGGATCTCTTGGCAAGTCAGATCGGACTCAAGTTCTTGGAAGAGGGTTTCCAAAGTCACGTGCGGTCATCTAACAAAAGCAGATACGTAGTTGAATGTGCCAGAGAAAAGTGTGAGTGGAGGTTGTACGCGATTCATACGGGTCCCAAAGGAGGGGCGATAATGATTAAAAAGTTGCACGACGTATACACTTGTACGAGGACGCAACTTAATCCCCACCACAAACAAGCCGGCAAAAAGACTTTGGGTGCGATCCTGAAAAATAAATTTCTTGATGTTAGCAGGTCATTGCGTCCAAAGGACATCGTCCACGACGTTCACCGGCAGTTCGGCGTCACGATTGATTACCACCAAGCGTGGCGTGCGCGGTGCCATGCACTGTTTATGGTGAGAGGCACGTTCGAGGAGTCGTATGAACGACTCCCGACATATTTATATAATTTACAGCTGCAGAACCCTGGTACTATCACGCAGCTACGGACCGATTCACGTGGACGGTTTGAGATGTGCTTCGTGGCCCTTGGACCCGCGGTACGTATTTTAACACGTCATATGTTTACACATTAAAAACTATAACATTTACAAATGAAAACCACCTATGTTTTTGCAGATCCGCACATTTCTGGCAAATCTACGTCGTGTCCTGATAATAGACGCAACCCATTTAAAGGGCCGTTACTTGGGTATGATGTTCCTGGCGGTTGCCATGGACGGGGATAACTCCATCGTTCCAGTAGCTTTCGGCGTAGGCAAGTCTGAAACCGGGGACGAGTGGACTTGGTTTATGTCCATGTTGAGACAAGCTATCGGAGACCCGCAAGGGTTGGTGTTTATGTCTGACAGGGCTCCTTCCATAAGCGCCGCAATCTCTACCATGTACCCAAACGCCCCTCACGCCATATGTTGTCGACATTTGGAGATGAACGCCAAATCCAAGGACAAACGTATTACCACCTACAAGGATGTCTATTGGGCGGCATGCAGAGCATATACGGATCGGGAGTTTAACAAGTACATGAATATGCTACGATACAGTGCCAAGGAAGCAGCCAAAGTCTTTGACGAAGCTGGACCGGAGAGGTGGTCCGCGGCCCATTTTCCTGGACAACGGTATGACATTCTGACCTCGAATAGTGCAGAGTCTGTGAATGCACTCTCCCGTTTTGCGCGTAGATGTCCGATTGTTAATCTTATGGACTACTTTCGGGCCTTTCAACAAGAGTGGTACCAAATTCGACGCCTAAAAGGAGCTAAGATGCAAAATGCACTCACACCAACGGCGGAGAATATCGTTCAGTACAGGGCGCGTCGTGCGGCGACATGGCCGGTAAGAGCAATCGGGTATGGGAAGTACGAGGTGCATGATGACTATATTCACGCGATTGTGAATATGGAAGACCACCTTTGTTCGTGTCGCGAATGGGATAAATCTGGGTTACCGTACGGCCATGCCATCGCTGCAGCAAGATATATGAGTCGTACAGATTGCAGCGACTTGACTGTACCTTTCTTCACGTCCGAATATTACCGGAAAACATACGTGGAGGTAATAAACCCAGCTGGACCCCCTGCAGCATGGGTGTATCCACCCGACCCGCTTCCACCATGCTATCCACCTTTAATGGATAAGAACAGGGCCGGGAGACCGAGAAAGAACGACCGACGTCCATCACGTGGTGAAAGTTTGATACAATGAAGATGTACTCGGTGCCAATGCGTAGGACAAACTCGTGGAGAGTGTCCAAATCCCGCCCCTTCAACCGTGCCAAGGAGACATTCTGTCAGTCACACCCCGGGCCCGTCACAGCTTGAACCATATGGAACAAACACATATGATACTGTTGATCTAAACACTGATTTGTAAATGATATATATACACACATACATATGCTTCTAAATGAACATTGATAACACAGCTAGTTTGTAAATGATAAATATATTCATATTAGATATATACACACATACATATGCTTTTAAATGAACATTGATAACACAGCTAGTTTGTATTCCATCCAACATGTTCTTCATCTTCAATCTTTCTGCTTTTGCAACCACGTATGGCCATTGTGTACCACAACCCGCACACACTTTAGCAAATGAGTTGAGGGTTGTCATATATTCTACAAGAGGAGTAGGCCCACGTGGATAGAATACGGCTACCAAAATCTAGCATCATTAACAAACAAAACCCCATGTTTGTTTATCCGAATGAGGTAACCTCTGACTTGACCTTGCATGAGGTAACCTCTGACTAAAGCAACACCCGTACCACCACCTACTGAAAAATTGCTTTAGTTTGATCAATCCAACTTTGCTTGTCGCTTATCTTTGCTTGAAGAATTGCGAAGTCTTGCGTACAATGGTGAATTTCTTCTTTTTCTCGACGAATACGAGCCTCCCTATCTTTTATATCCCCTTTCATCATTTTGATCTCCTTTTCTTCCACTTCAATCCTTGTCAAGTGGACTTTCTTCCTGGCGATAATCTGTTTCCACTCTTCTGTCAGTTGGTCTATCTCCTTTTCCTTTGCTGCTATCGCCTTCTGGAGTCTAGGTGGCATTCCTTCAGGTGTAGACGATGGGTTAGATGACGATGCCATTTGGTTACTGATGAAAGAAAGCAAGTGAAAGAAAGCAAGAATGAAGGATGGAATGGTGTGAATTATGAATTGCATTTCACTGATATTTATGGATGAAATCTCAAACATGCCAGTGAATTTGAACCACAAATTGGTCTTCAAAGTACAATAATTGTGGAAAAAACAGTAAAAGCATGAAAGATTTGTCTAAGTACAGGGGCTGAAAGTGTAAATTTTCAGGGACCAAAAGTGTAAATTTTCAGGGACCAAAAGTGTAAATTTTTGGTCCATCGCGGGCTGCGATCGCGGGCAGGGACCAAAAGTGCACCGCGACCAAAGTTGAGGGGCTCCACGGGGCATTTGTGGCCAAAATACGTGCCACGTCAGCCCTAGCCCACGATCGCGGGATCCATCGCGGGTATTTAGGGTATTTTTGCAAAATGGAAAAAACTTAGGGCATTTTGGTAACTCAATGTTTGACTTAGGGCATTTTAATTAATTTCCCTATGTAATATGTAATATAAATTGTAAATTCTTTTAATTAACATTTTATATTATTTAATTTTTTTAATATATTGGTTGTATTAATTAACATATTATATTTCTATAAATTTGTTTTAGTTATATAATTAAATATTGTAATTGATAAGTTTTGAAAGTGTTCTTTTTCGTCATTTTACATGCTTATAAGCTAGTTTTGACAAATATAACTTTTTCACCAGCTAGCTTATCAGTTACCAGCTAGCTTATAAGTAATCAGCTAGTTTGCCAAACATAGCCTTACCGATAAATTCTTACCTGGATAAACGTTTGATAAACGACTCTTAATTTTTTAATTGAAATAATTTGCGTTCAAGTACTTTGAAGTTAATTACACGTGCTTCTAGCTATTGGTAGATAGGTGATAGCATCTTTTCACTGTCTTTTTAATTTTCATGTATTTTATCATATCATGTCTTATCCTATTAAGTCACACAATGTTTCCCTTGATTATTTTCTATTATTTCCAAGTTGAATTATGACTTCAATTGGTATGTCTTTTTCTTATTCAAGTATGAACATTATCCTAGTTGCAAGAGTCGTGTAATGAACTTATTTCATTTGATGAAAGTAAATTTTGTCATTGAGCATGTGTTACTTAAAACAAGATATGACAGTGAGAATGCAATATAGGGGGGCAAAGTAGTATATATGAGTATAACCACAAGGGTTGTGGCGTACTGGTTAAGGCTCTGAGGGATGTGGTGGAATATCCCATCTGTCCAGAGTTCTAATCCAGACGTACACAACAATTGTGGCCACTGATGTTTAATCAGGGCTGATGACATTAGATCGAGATAACTAAGTTTCAATACAGTGCATACGGGAATGAAGGAAGAAAAGATTTTGCAATTGAAAACGGAAACAAAATGCCTTCCATTTAAATGCCATTTCCTTTTTAGAAATATGGCAAACTGTATAAAAAAAAATCAACTTTGTTTCCATTCATATTTTATGCAATCATAAATTCAAACCTTCATTTTTAGAGGGACAAATTATTCTAAAGTTCTCATCTTGACAAAGATGATTAGATTTTAGTACATTTTGCCATTTACGAAATATATTAAATAACACATCTTATATTACATATACGAGTAACTTGACAAATTACTATTTAGTTTATTTTTATTTTTCAAATATCAAGAAAATTACATTTAAGTTGATAAATATTTTGTTGTATGTCTATTAACATATCTTGATGATAGGGTTGGGTTCATGTGAGACCAGCCTATTTTCGTGAGACCGGTGACACCAAGTTTTTACACTTGAAACCTCACAGTAAAACACTGTGAAGGTAATAAAAGATACAAATTTTCATAATTTCACAGTATTTTGCTATGAAGTTTCAAGTATACAAATTTGGTCTCACCGGTCTCACGAAAACATGCTGGTCTTACATGATCCTAAGTCTATCTTGATATTAATAAATATTTAGTTTATTTCTAATAACATTTACTCCTTAAAGAAATTTAAATGAGCATTAAATTAAACATATTTATTTATGTTTAATGACTAAAAAAACGATATGCTTTTGCCTGAATATTAAAGCAATTTATGAATTAAAAACTAGGGGTAGGCTAAATACACCCCCCAAAAAGGAAATATAATGATTAGGTTTTTTTTTTTTTTTTTGTATTTTTGTCTTTTTGTTGTCTTTTTTTTATTTTTTATTTTTGATTATATAGATTAATAATGTTATTTTTATTTTTTTATATTATATTTATATAATATCTATTAGTAAAAAATAATTTTTTTATATATATTATATTTTTTTATTATGTCTATTATAATTTAAGGTTTACACTTTGAGTTTTTTTTACTTTTTAATTTATATTTAAAAATAAATAAATATTTTTTGAATAATTATATAATTAGAAAAATAAAAAATAAACATTGAGATTTTACATATAAATAAAGCATAACATAATGTTTATTACATTTTTACTTATTCTAAAATAACATTATCTGTAGTACAATTAACACGTAAAAAACGATTGTACTTCTGTATTCGATCTGTATACAGGGTAGCCCATGCAGCAGCACACGGATATCTGTAACGGAAGAAATGTGATGTAATGGTAGGAAACGGGTATCCTTCTGCTAAAACTAGTTTCACATAATGGTTACCATTGACATACCCAATTGTATAAACAACATGTTGATACCACGCCGGCGGAGTAGATCTAAGCGGTAAGTACGTCAAACAGCCTGCCATTGACATAACGTGTAATATCACATTATATTTGCAAGCAATCAAGACGGGTATTTCAGGCATTGTCATCCAGTGGTCATATGGTGCACCTTGATCTGATCGAAAGAAGTTTAAAGTGTTATAAGTTGTATTCCAATGTTCACTTCCAAACATGTCAAGGTATTCTGCCTTGTATGCGTCTAACTCTTCCATCAATTGAAACCGAATTGTGGGCCATGCATCTTCATGAAGACCGAGCCAGACAGCTATTGCTCGGAATCCACAATTTCCATCCCCTATCACATCATGTACATGTGTGATGTAACGGTGAAACATTTCTGGAAATTGATTAACGTATGGATGTACATTATAATTCTTTCCCACAAAAGAACTATGTCTTGCTGGATCCTGGTAGCTCATTTTATCCAAGTCAACAAATGTTGATGCGTTCGAATAACTACGTCTAAGGGGTCCTTGAGTCGTAAAAGACGGTTCACCATGAGCTGTAAAAGACGGTTTAACATGAGCTGTAAAAGACGGGTCAACATGAGGTTTTCTGAAAAGTTTATCCTTTAACGAGGGACGTCCACGAGTAGTCTTGTTAACAGCAGGTTCTCGAACCCATGTTTTTGATGCATTCACTATCTCTTTTATCTTCCTCAGAAAACTAAACTTACCAGATCTCGATTGTTTTTTAAATTCCTCGGTAAAGTTTTTGACTTCATCTTCACAACCAATATCATCATCTTGTAAGGATTGGCACGATGATAAATCAATCTTCCTCCAAAATACATCAATCGAATCAATTGGGATAGAATGACCTTTGTTCAAATATGACATTTGTTCATGCACACACGGTAACCCATAACTTGTACGTAGTAGACAATTACAATATCAAGAGAATAAGCCAACATATTGAGCATGTTGATATTCTTTGAATATTATGTCTAGTGCATGAAGTGAAACGAAACCACACAACTGTTGGAAGTGTGGTATACGATGAAGATGTTTTGTGACACTTCTGCTCTCCTGAATACTAGCTTTAATTTATGTATCTTGGGACTGAACGAGTTTATGTATCTTACTCATAAATGTCGGTAGACTTGATTGTGTAGAATCCAAGTAAGTTTTCAACTTGGAATGTTGACTCTCCACTCTGTTACTTGTTTGATTTCCAAAGTGGAGAAATTTGTCAGTCCAAGCAGACACAGACATTTCCTTGTATGATGTCAACCATGTGTCGTTCAGATAACCAAGAACAGCTGAAAAAAAGTTTAAAAAAATTACTTCAATCCTATGAATAGTAATTGTTAAACCTATCAACATTTTTAATTACAATGTATTTGAGTGTACCTAGATAGCTGAGCAATGTTGCTTCTAATTGTGCGAAATTAGATACGTAAGTTTCATCTGATTCCGAAGCAACTAATGTAACCCATGCATTGTAAAAAGAACCCCAAGCACGGTTTGATGTTATTGTTGGTCTACAATTTCTCATGATACTTTGGTAGATGTGCCATTTACAAAGTAATCTTTTAGCACCAGGAAAAACATTATTGCATGCTTTCATCAGTGCCAACTCTCTATCTGTGACGATGACACGTGGATAAAGATATCCCTCCATTAATGACAGTAGACAATTTAATGCCCAAGTATAATTAGATATCTTTTCCTTATGCATTAAGACAAATGCTATGCAAAATGTCTTATTAGTTGAAGTTACACCAACAATCTCAAGGAGAGGCATATCAAACATGTTCGTTTTATAAGTGGCATCCATCAACAACACGTGTGGAAATGCACGCCATATCTCCAATGATCTAGGATGAGCAAAGAATAAATCTTCCAACTCATTAGTTGAGTCATTTGCACGATCATAAAATACGTAGCCTTCTTCTTGTAAAAATGACATCAGAACTTGTATTGGGGTTCTACCTGCATTTTTCTTAAGTCAAACTTTCTGACATTGATTGTATACAGTTTTTTTTGTAGACACATTATCTGGATACTGTTTTATTGTTGATAAAATATCTCTAGGCTTCACATTGTTGGCTGACAAATCTTCCACCAGTTGGGCTTGAGTTTCAGACAGTCGTCTTGCATATGCATGCCCCTCAAAATGTAATGCAAAGTCATGATTATGTGCTTCACATTTCACAATTAAATTCCAACAGTCATTACCCAAATTCATTCCTACCAAGCCAAATGGACAATTTGTTTTTTTGTGACGGTATGTTTACTGGAGGTTTTGTTACTTCTGTACATACCACCACAATCACATTGAAATACAACTCCATATGGGCCCCCATCTGAGTCACGCCTGCTTCTTTTAATAACAATAACGAAACCAAGTGAAGATGCCATGTTGCGTACCCAATTAATTAACTCTTGACGAGAATTAAACACCTGAAATTGATTGTTTTTCTTTTAGTTACAACTGCTTGTTTTATCATATAATTTCACAAGAACAAATGAAACTTAAAAATACCATATCGGTAGAAAATGCTCCTGGATGAGGGTTTCTATAAGCTCCAGATGAATTGTTTGGATGGACATTGTTATCCTACACAAAACATAAACCCTAAGAAATAATATCATATATACACACACACATACACAAAGAGAAACATATATATATATATATTCGACGAAATACCTCATTGTTTGAATTGTGATACGCTGAAAATTTTTCTCCCCAATTAGCCATTTTATAAATCTTATACCAGTAAATTCGAATGTCGATATGAATAATAAAACATGAATAGTGACATGAATAGTGATATGAATAGTTTGATCGATAGTTTATCATAACATTATCATTTAAACGTACTCCGATAATCTTAATTACTGATATTATGTTTAAAAATAAAATGTACATATCTTAGAAGAATAAACTAGTAATTAACACAAAATTAGCATCACCTGGAAATTAAAGTAGAGATGAGAATCTTGGAGTTTTGAGGCCAACTCAAGAAGTAATATGAATTTAGTCGATGTTGAAAGAAATCATTCACAAATGTTGGAAGAAATCACTCACAGATGTTGGAAGAAATCATTCACAAATGTTGGAAGAAATCACTCACAGATGTTGGAAGAAATCACTCGAGGTTTTTAGGGATAGAAAAGAAGAAGAGGACGCAGGAGAGAAAAGAAGAAGAAGAGAAAGCAGGTTTTTATAAAGACATAGCCCGTGACTCGTTTTCCATAATAATTTGATAGACCCTAGCCCTTTTCAGACCCTAGCCCTTAGGGGTGTTAGCGGTCCGGTTTGGGCGGTTTAACCCCTCAAACCACAAACCAAACCACAAGTGGCGGTTTGGTAAATTTTCAAACCGAGCGGTTTGACATCAAGTGCCCAGACCGGTCAAACCGGACCGCGGTTTAGGCGGTTTGGTCCGACCGGTTTAGGCGGTTTGGGCCTTTTATGGCCTTTAAAACAAATCAAAAAACGTATATAATTTGGAATTTTAAAGCTTCTTTGGCTCGATTCCACAAAAAATAAACATAGTCCACTTATATTTATTACTATTGTTACGGAGAATAAAAAGAGTAGTAGTAATAATATGATAAGTAATTACAATTTATACAAAATGTTAGTAGCATAGATTAAAATCTTTCAAACTCCACATCTCAATCAAATCACGGATTTTCATATAAAATTTTCTCAATTCTTTAAGAAAATGTCTAAAACTCTAAATGATATATATAAAAAATTAATATATATATATATATATATATATATATATATATATATATATATATATATATATATATATGGCGGTCGGCTTGGTCCAAACCGCCCAAAAAAACCGCCAAACCGCAGACCGGACCGGACCGCACGGTTTGACAAATTTTCAAACCAAACCGGACCGCCAAACCGCTCAAACCGCCAAAAACGGTCCGGTTTGACTTGGTTCGACCGGTTTGAGCGGTCCAACGGTTTTTTTGAACACCCCTACTAGCCCTTTTCAGACAAAATTGTGATAATAATTTGATATCTACACTTTCAACCCCTATACTTATTTATTTACTTTACTTTATACCTTTTACTTTCATAATTTAAATTTTACATTTAACACATATAATCGTTATTATAAAAAATATGATATAATGGTATAATCGTTATTATAAAAAAAAATTACATTTAAAAAGAGTCACGGACTATGTACCTTATTATAAAAAATAAATATAATGGTATAATTTATAAAAAGAATATAAATATATATATATAAAACAAAAAAGAATAACTATATATATATATATATATATTTCTAGAGGAAGGTTCATGTGAGGAGCGCGTCAAAACGTGAGAACGTGAGGAGCACTCCCATGCTTCTGATCATATATGATTTACAACGCTAAAAAATCGGAACTTTCTCGAAAATTCGCGCAAAAGTGGCGCGAGGCGTGGCGCGATGCTGCAGGTCGCGGATCACATGTGATTCAACACTGTAAATCATTAATGATTCATAACTGTCAATTCGAGTCCAGATCAGTTGTGAATCACATGTGATCCACAACTGCGAATCACATGTGATTCATAACTGTCAATTGCTCCTCACGTTCTCTTAAATTGGTACGCTCCTCGTTTGAACCCGCCTCTATATTTCTAATACATATATATATAACAAAAAAATTACAATATATATATATAAGTAATATATATATTATATATATAAAAACAAAATATAAATATATATAAACAATAAAAAATTAAATGAAAAATGATGGAGATGGATGATTCCTTAATAAATGATTGACACAAAAAAAATTTGCATTAAACACCTTCTTTTTTTGGGTGCAAATAGCACTCCCAAAAACTATATAGAAGGATTGTGATTGAAGATTTGTCACAAATGTTCATAAAATGCTTTTGATTTAAACAAAAAGCAAAAGTGACTTTAACAAAGAGAAAGTTATCAAGCAAGCCTTGGTTTGCTGTTAGGATATTAATTAATTAATCAAATATGTGTATGAATGTGTCTATGTTTAAATGGTGTGATTATTTAAAAATCATTATGTCATTTGAACCAGCGGTCGACAGTCTAGTCTATAAAGAACATCTCCAACAAATTTTTTTTTCTTAGTGAGAGCACCAATAGAAATCTTTGAAAAATAATATTTAGAGAGAGAAATAATATTTTAATAGATAAATACAATATTTTAATATTATAATCATTGTTTTTTCTCCAAAATGGGGAATCTGTTGGAGATGAATGTAATTTTTTAGGGATTTTGACTTTTGGTTCTTCATTTTGGAGAAATTATGGGGAAGCTGTTGAAGATGCTCTAAGATAAAATCCATTGAGTTTTATTGGACTTTTCCCAAAAATAAAAGCATATATACGGGAAATTTAGATAAAATTTAGAAACTTGAGTGAATTACACCGCTGGTCTATGTGGTTTACCCAAATTCTGAATTTGGTCCAAAAAATATACTATTTATAGTGGTGGTTCCTAATTTTTTTTAATTTACTTTCACTCAGGTTCCCCTATGTTTAATTTACTTTCACTCAAGTTCTCATATGTTTAATTTACTTTCATCATGGTCCTCATATGTTTAACATAGAAGGACCATGAGTGAAAGTAAATCAAACAGTTAAGAACCACCATCGTAGATAGTGTATTTTAGTGACAAAATCCAAATTTTGGGTAAACCACAGGGACCACCGGTGTAATTCACTCTAAAAACTTTTTTTATTTTGAATGGTTAAGTTTTTAATTTGTTTTTGAATGAAAAAACCATTTAACTTTCTCATTTTGATTAACTAGGTTACTTAACATTTTTTTTGAATAAATATACCATTGAAAAAAAGTTCGGTTACCTACCTAATTTTAACCTAAAAAAGCTACACATAACCGGCTATGAAGATTTTAAACCCTAAACAAAGTTAAAGCGATTTTACAGATCCCAAACTATAAGCCATTTGAACCCGTCGCACCCATTGTCCTCGCTCCCCTCACTAGCAATTTAATAGAGTGCGTATAGACATATTAAAGATAGAGAAAAACGAAAAACAAAAAAAGACTTCAAAAAAGAGGGAGATTGATGACAGGGCCAATGATAGAGATGGGCGATATGGAGAACGGGCAACGATAGACGCGATGTAACACCCCGAAAATTGGTATAACGAATGAACTACTGACTATTTTTGCATGATTCGATATTTACCAAGCTACATGGAGTTTAGGACTTAAATAAAATCAGATTTGGGTTGGAAGAGTGAGCCACTTGGGCTCGGTACATATTGGGCAATAGTGCCCGGCGAGAATGCCCAAGGCACTATCGCATGTGTCATACTCGCGCGAAATGTACCGAGAGTCCAGGGGGTAGCGGGCGAGAGTGCCCCGGCGATAGTGATCATGTCACTATCGCGATGTCACTATCGCGATGTCACTATCGCCGAGGGTCATCTGAGTATAAATGAAGGGTTACGGGTTTCTTCCCTTTTTTCCTCATTTCCACTTAAAACAATTCGTTTTTCTCTCCCAAAGACCGAACCCAAAACCCCAAAGTCGGATCTTGAAGCTTTCTTGGTGCATTTTACTACATTGAAGAGTGATTCTTCATCTCCTAGCTAAGAATTGGAAATCAAGGGTTGAAGCTCTTCATCTTGCTCTCTTGTTTGGAGATTCCAAGTTTTCTAGGGTTTTACCCAACCCTCACCTAAACCTTTCCCTTTCTTTGGATGAAATAAAGATTGAGGCTCACTTGGGTAACACCAGAAGTGTTTGGTTGGTGGATTCACTTGATGGTTGAGGTAATCTTCTCTTATCTTCATTTTGGAAATTAGGGTTTCGATCTATTGGTGATTTTGGTTGTAACATGTTGGGGGAATGATTCTAAGTATTTGGGGATAAATATTTATGGTTGGAAACTCGTGGATCTAGGTTTTTGAAGGATTTGGAGCTTGAAGATTCGTGTTTCTTCAAAGGATGATAATTGCTTTAAGTGGACCGTTTCGGGTCAAAATTTGATGGTTGGATTAGAACCATGGACTTATTGAAACGACTTTGATTCGAGGAAGAATTGTTAGGATAATCAATGTAATTCCCAACTTTACTTTAAGAGGTTTGAACATCCGGATGACGGTAGTGTGATTGGAGTGATTTGGAGGAGCATGGGTTGAGATGTTGAGTGCCGACTAAATTCATGCACATAACTTATTTTGAAATAAATTGTGACAGTTATTTCTTGTGTTTTGAATCCTCTTGTGGATTGAGTTACAAAATCTCAGAAAATGGTTAACACACACAAGATTTTAAATAATGGTTTTGAACGTGCATGAAAGTTGTTTTATTGCGAGGAGTTACAAACTCTGTCAGGACTTGCTTTGTTTTGTCGTTGACCAACGTTACTTTCGGATACAGTGATATCCATATTTTCATGATGTTTAAGATATTGAGCAAGTAACTACGGCTTATGACTTTAACATTGGATCTCCTCCACATATGTTAAAGTTTGGACGAAAAGTTATATTCCATTATGTCTATGTTGAGTTTTATTGGAAAATTTATTTAATGGAAGTTTTATCGAAAGTGTTGTTTAAATCGTATTACAACAAAAGGGAATTTTGGAATTTTGGCCATGGTTTTGCGTTATGCAATTTGGTTGTTGGAAGCGAAAGGCTTGGCACCACTTGGTTGAGTTGAGGCAATTTAGCCTGTGGAGTTTTACGGAGTTTCGTTTTTACGACGTGTGTGTCGTGTGAGTGCCATTTTGCAAGATGCATACTTTCGTTATTGCGTGTGTTAATTTTGGATTATAATGAGCATTTTGTCTCGTTCGGGTTTTATTGATAAGTGCTATTTATGTCATAAGGCGACCAAACGGAATATTTTTGGAACTTTGATGTCGCGTGAGTTCTCTTTCAAAGATTGTGTTAGCACTTTTGTTGCAATTTATTTAATTGTACGAGTTGATTTATACATGGCATAGGTAATGCATGAAAGAATATGCAGGTTGTATTTCTGAACAAATTGCTTTATGTGCTTCCGACTAGTCGACTATTTTAAGGTCCTTTCACACAAATGCATGGTATTGATCTAGGGATGTGCATGACTTGGTAACCACGAACCCTCAACACTTTAGTAAATGAATCGTGGGTGGAAATGTCTCATTAATTGTTGTATGAATGGGAGTCATTTGGTCAAAATATGTTTTGATGTTGTGTGACTAATGCGTGGATTACGCTACGGGACATTTTGAAACATGAATATGTGAGTCGTTAAACTTCGGTCAACTTTGACTTGATGAACATTTTGGAAAGTTGTAAACCTTTTGATTTTGGAGAAAATGGGTATTTTGAGTATCCTAACGGGTAAGTTTGAAACATTGTCATTTCAACGTTTTGTATTGCGAGTGCAAAATTTTGGTGTAAATGCTCCGTGATGGAGATTTTGGAAAATTATTTGTCCTAACCTAGGGTGCGTGGGATTGCTTAAAAATTTTGGAACGTTAATACGCACCGTTTGTATGCGCCAACATTCGAAGTCGATTTAAACTCTTTTGGTGTCAATCGATTACAAACACTTATTTTCCTAAGTTTTGGGAAGACGCTTTAATGCGTGGGTATGGTCAAAAGTGTTTCACTCTCATGCCATTATATGACTGGGTGAGGAAATTTTGAATACTGGTTTAAAGAATTTCGTCTTTTGAAAACCTTGTTATGAACAATTTGATACATGTAATTCCTTTTCAAGAAAACCTACTAGAGAGTGTTACAAGTTTGCCTGCTTATTGCAAATTTGAAATTCCCTCTTGGCGTTTTAGTCAACATCTTTGAATGATGAGAACGTATTGAGTTTGTCTTTAAACTTGGATTTGACGCAAATCATTTTATGTTTTAACCAAAGTACATTTATGGGATTGTTTCACCGATTGTGAAATAAACTGACGAGTGCGTACTCTAGCGGTAAAATTTTGTTTCATGCTATACATGAGTTAAAAAGGAAATTTTTGGAATCGGGTGACATTCAAACCCTTTTGAGGCACGTATAGACCTTTTGGTCGCACACTATTTAAGGTGGGAAATTACCTTACGTGCATGACATAGATCAATCCATGCTAGAACCGTATCGGTTCCTTTCCGAGAAGTTGTATGTTGTGCTTTCACGCTTTGTTAACGATATAAATTTTGGTGAAATGGTTTTCGAGATAATTTTCATATGTGGGACAAGTGTGTCCATTTTTACGCAACTACCTAACTGATAGTAGTAGTTTTTATGCGTATGATTAATTTGATGTGAAAACCTTTATGTTAAAAGTTTCTATAAACGTTTTCGATTGGCATATTTGTTAAATATTTCGCATGAGAAACCTTGAACTCATAGGAACTTTGGAAAGGTTAAGTAACCCAGTTAAGAGTAAGTGTGTGTAACACTTTGACGGTGGAAGGTTGAGTATTCCACGCGTGATAGTACTGTAGGCCGAGTGGTATCGGTTGTGGGGATGATGCACTTTTGTAACTAAAGATTTTGATTCGCGGTATCTTATATTGAGGTTGGTGGTAACCGCCTTGTTGGCAACCTTGTTTCGGGTCTTGGCCAATTTTCACATAAGGGACGAGTAGTACCCTGTAGGCACCATATTAATAACCTTGATTTTGTAAGGGTGCTCGACGAGTGAAACTCGGGTGTTAAGTCTGTTGTGATTCAAAGCTTGGTGGTATGACTAGGTGTCAATTTTGATTCCAAGGTCGAGAATCGATAGTGTAATCGGGGGATTGTAGTCCGATTTTAAAGGAATGATGGTAATGGTTGTAGTAATCTTAAGATGCTCATTTGTGATACGAGGATTTAGGGAAATGGCTTTCTATGTGTGGTAAGAGAAGCTGTCGATTTGATGATTGATAATTGGACACATCCTTAGGATGGTGTAGTTGATGAGTCAGTGATGACCGTTTGTTTTAAAATGGATGGAATCCGTTGAGCGTAAATACTAGTTCAGTAGCGAAATCATTTGGGGATTCTGAAGTTTTGGATGATGGTTAGTAGCGATTAAACTGTGGACTGGTTTGGAGAGGAAATTTAAGAACATGTGAATGTGGTATGATTGGGGAGTTCGAATCTGTCGTTGGGAAATGATGGATCACTTAAGGTTGGGAGACAACTTAAGTCTGGTGGTCGAAAGCCATTCTAGTAAATTAGGCCTTCAATTGGATGCAAGTGTTTTATGCCTAAGTGGGGATTCGTTGGGAGTAACACCAAGAAGCCGTTGTGGGCAATTCTGTGGGAAATAAATTTGAACCTAGTTGAAACCGAGGGAATTTGGAATGGGTTAAGCGCGGTGACCATTAGTTGTGTGAGGACTAGATTTCGAGGACGAAATCTCTTTAAGGTTGGGAGGATTGTAACACCTCGAAAATTGGTATAACGAATGAACCACTGACTATTTTTGCATGATTCGATATTTACCAAGCTACATGGAGTTTAGGACTTAAATAAAATCAGATTTGGGTTGGAAGAGTGAGCCACTTGGGCTCGGTACATATTGGGCGATAGTTCCCGGCGAGAATGCCCAAGGCACTATCGCATGTGTCATACTCGCGCGAAATGTACGGAGAGTCCAGGGGGTAGCGGGCGAGAGTGCCCCGGCGATAGTGACCATGTCACTATCGCGATGTCACTATCGCCGAGGGTCATCTGAGTATAAATGAAGGGTTACGGGTTTCTTCCCTTTTTTCCTCATTTCCACTTGAAACAATTCATTTTTCTCTCCCAAAGACCAAACCCAAAACCCCAAAGTCGGATCTTGAAGCTTTCTTGGTGCATTTTACTACATTGAAGAGTGATTCTTCATCTCCTAGCTAAGAATTGGAAATCAAGGGTTGAAGCTCTTCATCTTGCTCTCTTGTTTGGAGATTCCAAGTTTTCTAGGGTTTTACCCAACCCTCACCTAAACCTTTCCCTTTCTTTGGATGAAATAAAGATTGAGGCTCACTTGGGTAACACCAGAAGTGTTTGGTTGGTGGATTCACTTGATGGTTGAGGTAATCTTCTCTTCTATTCATTTTGGAAATTAGGGTTTCGATCTATTGGTGATTTTGGTTGTAATATGTTGGGGGGAATGATTCTAAGTATTTGGGGATAAATATTTATGGTTGGAAACTTGTGGATCTAGGTTTTTGAAGGATTTGGAGCTTGAAGATCCGTGTTTCTACAAAGGAGCTTACGTTTGGGGAAAAATCTAGATTTAGCCTAAATCTAGCAAGGTGAGTTCAAGTTACTTTGCGAAAAATTTGTACATGCCAAAATGTTATTTTCCAAGTAATTATGTGTTTTACATGAAAATTATCAATGTTGAGTCATTTGATGGGTTCTAACCTTTGAAGTATTTATGGTTGTAAATATGGTAGAACACTTACATTTGGAATTTTGGAAAAATGTGATGGGTAAATCATACATGAAAATGAGTGGTTGATTTATGTGATAAATGGAGTCTATTTGTTATAAAAATGCATTTTGTGGGTATTTTGGAAATATGCATATAGTACATCATGAGATGTTTTGAAAATGTAAAGGTGTGAGTCCTTTGGAAAGGTGGGTTTTCCCGATCCAAGGTTTTATTTCGGGTTTTCATGGATTTGAAGTATTTACTGGCAAACGGTGTGTTGTTATATTTAATGTCATTTTATGACTTTCATGAACTATCGTTTGAGTTAGTTGAGCTTGTGGCTCGGTATTGGGGTTTATTAAGTCTTGGGGACATTTGTCCAGTTTTGATAGCTCAGAGTTGAGTTTTGATCATGATTTATGTTATTGGGGGAAATTGCATGTTTTGAATGCATTTGTTTATTCATTTGGGGACGTGTAATATTTAGACCTTGTTAGCCATGGATCCATAGGCATTAGAGTTTCCCCTTAGTCTCGCGGGCAAGAGATCGGGATTGATTGAGCTCAGTTTACGAGACGTTAGTTTCTTTTGTAGCACGGAATTGGCATCGGGTTCCATGATAAGTAAGGCGTGGGCCTATATGGTCGGGCGTCATCTCATAGGCAGTAAGGTGTAATTCCATATGTGCTTAGCACGGGATAGGCATCAGGATCCATGATAAGTAAGGCGTGGACCTATATGGTCGGGCGTCGTCTCATGGGCAGTAAGGTGTAATCCCTAATGTGCTGTTGTGGATTTGGAGTGACCCAAGGTATAGACCTGGAGTGGTTGAAGTTGGGGGCTCCCTAGTCTCGTGGGCAATAGATCTGGAGTGATTGAGCTCAGTTTACGAGCGTAATCCACGTGGGCGTTTTTATTGCATAGTAGGTGACCCACTTTAGTGTTCCGTCACGTGCAATGTATACGGGTCTCCCCCGTCACCGAAAGGTGTTGTTTTGGGTATTTGTGTTTATCCATGTTTTCGGTGGCGTATCATATTTATACGAATTGTTTCCCACGTTATATGAATTATGGGTTATGTTTTATCCATGTTTTGGGATGTTTGGAATAATGGTGATTTAATTATGAATTCAATCGTTTTGAGTATCAAATGCCGTTTCACCTTTCACGTCGATTTTGGAAATGAGCCTATTTTGGGAAATCATATTATATTAAAGATTTCATCATGGGAATTGTGTGAGTTGGAAAAATGGGTGATTTTCATTTAAAGTAAACTCTTTTGAAATCATGACTAAAAACTACACATCTCTCGATTTATGAATTTATATAGTCATGATAAAATGCTTGAACTCACTAGGCGTTAGCCTAACCCTTTTTATTTGTCGGCATGTGCAACAGACTCAGGTTGAGAATAACTTTAGCTACAATGTGAAGTGGCGAGTGCTAGTAGAGTGCACGAGAGATGATTTTGATTAAGTGAATCTTCCGCATTTATTTGGGACTAGCAACTTGTGTTGTGTTAAGTAACGCCCGTCTTAAGTTTTTAGTTTGTGGAAATTATGATGTTTAAATTCCGAGGTATTTCAGGAATGAATTGTAGAATTGAATTTCATATACTTTTGGGTTATTTTATTGAAATTAAAGTTAGTTGCTCGTTCCAATTTTGAGGGTGTTACACGCGACAAGGAGGAGAGATGTCAATGGGTGCTAGGGTTTGAATGACATAGGGTTTGGATACAATAAAACTAAGTAAGGTTTTTTACTCTAAACTTTCTTAGCCGGTTATATGTAGTTTTTTTGGATTAAAATAATTTAGATAACCAATTTTTAAGCGTTCGATGTTATATCCCAAAAAAAATGTTCAATGAGTTAATAAATAAAAATAAGAAAGGTTAAATGATTTTTCATTTTAAAGAAAAAGTTCAAAAACTTGACAATTCAAAATGAGAAAACTTGTTAAATTTTTCTGAACTTTTTCACACACATATATATATATATATATATATATAGGGAGAGGTTCAAATGAGAAGTGTTAAATATTTGAGAAGTAAATAAGTGATCTTAGTCATTCATTCGGTCAAGATCAGCGGCTTTGACCGAGAAGCAGCGGATAATTCCTTGCGTGGTCTGCACAAGATAGATGGGTAGTTTCGTAAAAAATACGTGGGACAAGTTCATATATGAATCTGTGTGATTCATATATGAACCTTTGTAATTCACATATAAACTCTTTTTAACTAATTCATATATGAACCTTTGTGATTCATATATGAAACAATTAATTTGTTCATATGAGAATTAGTTAAAAAAATTCATATATGAATCATAAAGGTTCATATATGAACACAAAGGTTCATATATGAATCAGTTAATTAGTTTCATATATGAATCACAAAGGTTCATATATGAACCTACAGTTAATTAGTTTCATATATGAAACACAAAGGTTCATATATGAATCACAAGATTCATATATGAATTAGTTATAAAGAGTTCATATGTGAATTACAAATTTTCATATATGAACGTATAGTTCATATGTGAAACACACAGATTCATATATGAACTCGTCCCGTGTTTTTTGTAAAAGTTACGAAATTGCTTTTCTATTTTTGGGACAACCGTAACTTTTGACCAGTCAAAGCTGCAACTTTTGACCAATTATAACTGATCTTAACCGAATAAATGACCAAAATTACTTCTCTATTTCTTAAATATTTAGCATTTCTCATTTGAACCTAAAGCTACGTATATAATATGTATTTATGATTGTATATGAAAGATACAAGTGATCTAAATGACATAAAAATGTTGGTATTACGTCAATATAAACATATGAAAAATGTGTGAAATCAAGGAAATAATAAATTAACAAGAAGAGGAAAAAACAATCAAACACGTTTTTCATTTTATTTTTTATGTTTGTGACTTTAGAGTTTTGGTCATTATATTATAGGGAATTTAATTAAAATACCCTAAGTTTGACATTGACTTACCAAAATACCATATTTCTTGCAAATTTTACCAAAATACCCTAATTTTCCGCGAAGGGACCCCGCGATCGCGGGCAGGGACCCATTGTGAATTTTTTTGTGCTTCATATTTACACTTTCAGTCCCCATCGCGGGACCCCATCGCGGGCCAGGGACTGAAAGTGTAAATATGAAGCACAAAAAATTTCACAATTGGTCCCTGCCCGCGATTGCGGGCTCCTTTCACGGAAAATTAGGGTATTTTGGTAAAATTTTCTAGAAATGGGGTATTTTAGTAAGTCAATGTCAAACTTAGGGTATTTTAATTAAATTCTCTTTATTATATTGTTATATTTTCGTATTTGGTAATTTACCTTAAGAAGAAGACACTTGATCTGTTTTAAGTAAAATGATAAACATTAATTACAGTAGATAAAGCGTATTAAAATTATTAATCGGTTATGTTTATGTTTTTTTATTAATTGTATTTAGTTTTCATGTTGTATGATCAACTTTAATCCAATTAAAAAAATATGTCCAATCCAAACTAAATACAAATATAGATTTTTCTTGTATGATTTACCATATAGATCCAATATTTTATTTCTATCGATATCTACTGTAACAATCCAAATCCCAAAACCAAACATAACATAAATAAATGCTAAAACAACGGGAATTTAATTAAAATACCCAAAGTTTGACTTTGACTTGCCAAAATACCCATTTTCTCGTCGAATTTATCGAAATACCCATTTTCTCGTCGAATTTACCGAAATACCCATTTTTCCCGCGGTGGGGCCCGCGATCGCGGGACCCACAACCACGTGGCACCATCTTTGGCCAAATCTCCCGCTATGCCCCCTCAAGATACCCTGCGGTTACAACTTTTCCCCCACAAGTTTGCCCGCGGTTACAAAATAGCCCCTGTCCCGCGATTTTATCCCGCGATCGCGGGATTACCTGGACACGTGTAGGGCTGGGGTTGAAACCTAATTTTTTATAAATGTTTCCAACCCACACCCTCCAATGTCGGCTATAAAGAGAGAGGCTGGGGGACCAACATCCGGCCACCATACCTCATTTCCCCATTTTTAAACTCTCTCCCAACTCTCTCAACTTCTCGTGTCGATTACGCGCTCGGTTTGAAGATGTCACGTGTTAGGGATGTGGTAAGTCATTTTTCTTAACTCTTTGTAGTTTTCTTGTTGTTATCTTAAATTTTCAAAATGTATGATATGTAAACTTTGTTGTTTAAAGTTTGTTGTTTGAACTTTGTTGTTTGAATGTTGTTGTTTAAACTTTGTTGTTATCTTAAATTTTTGAAATATATAATATGTAAACTTTGTTGTTATAAAAAAATATGTTAAAGTGGTTTTATAAAAAATATGTTAGTGTTTTTTTGTTAAAAAAAGATGAATGTATTTTCCAAAAATAAATGTTAGAGTGAGTTTATAAAAAATAAGTTAGTGTTTTTTTTTTTAAAAGTTGGTGTTATGTATAGAAATAAATGTTAAATTTTCTTTTATAAAAAAAGTATGTTAGTGTTTTTTTGGTTATAAAAAGAGAGTGTTTTTTTTAAAATTAAATGTTAGAGTGAGTTTATAAAAAATAAGTTAGTGTTTTTTTAAAAAGTTGGTGTTATGTATAGAAATAAATGTTAAATTTTTTTTATAAAAAAAGTATGTTAGTGTTTTTTTGGTTATAAAAAGATAGTGTTTTTTTAAAAATTAAATGTTAGAGTGAGTTTATAAAAAATAAGTTAGTGTTTTTTTTAAAAGTTGGTGTTATTTATAGAAATAAATGTTAATTTTTTTTTTATAAAAAAAGTATGTTAGTGTTTTTTTGGTTATAAAAAGAGAGTGTTTTTTTAAAAATTAAATGTTAGAGTGAGTTTTATAAACTTTGCTACTTTGTTAAAAAGTGAGTGTGTTTACAACTTAGGTCCCTAAACTTTGTTAATTTACAACTTAGGTCCCTAAACTTTGCTACTTTACAACTTATGTCCCTAAACTTTAGTGAATGCAAACTTAGGTCCCTAAACTTTGCTAATTTACAACTTAGGTCCCTAAACTATGGTGAATGACAACTTAGGTCCCTAAACTTTGGTGAATGACAACTTAGGTCCCTAAACTTTAGTGAATGACAACTTAGGTCCATAAACTTTAGTGAATGCCAACTTAGGTTCCTAAACTTTGCTAACTACAACTTAGGTCCCTAAACTTTGGTGAATGACAACTTAGGTCCCTAAACTTTGCTAACTTACAACTTAGGTCCCTAAACTTTGGTGAATGACAACTTAGGTCCCTAAACTTTAGTGAATGACAACTTAGGTCCATAAACTTTAGTGAATGCCAACTTAGGTCCCTAAACTTTGCTAACTTACAACTTAGGTCCCTAAACTTTGGTTAATGACAACTTAGGTCACTAAACTTTAGTGAATTATTTAATTGTTTATCTTTCTTTTGAGTTTCCTACTCATAAATAATTATTGGAAGTCACACTTCCAAAGCCCTAATATGTATATGTAACATTTTACCGAAACATCCGTAAATGGTATGAAGATATAAAAACATTGAAATTGGCTTCACATGCCATACTCAAATTCATTTTGGCCTCTTGGCAAAAGCATCTATATATAACAATGTTACATTGAAATAAAAAAAACCCACAACATATCTATTTGGATTTTGTCAAACGGGTGTAAATAGCCCTAAGGTATGTGGGGACTTAAGCAATCCTTGTGATTCCCCTGCTACCTGGAAGTCCAATTGATTGAGTGGGTTATTTTCTAAAACTAAAATACACAAATAATTATCAACCCAATAAACCAAACAAGCATTATAACATCCGTGAATTTTCTATGCAGCACGATTTTTTAACGATCGACTTGACGTTAAGGTGTCGCGTTTCGTTCATCATAGAGATGAGACAGCGTTTCGCCGATTTAGGAGATCGGGTAGCTACGGTTGATGAAATCTTCAGAGGGACACCTTTCGGTCCATGGCTGGATCTTACCATGAGCGGTGGCGACCCCATGCTAGTCCACAAGTTTCTACAGCTGGAGGTCGAGGTCTCCAATGGTGATGAGGAGGAGATGTATTGATGTCTTCGGGCATCATATGCGGTTTGGCCGTCACGAGTTCTGTCTTATTACAGGACTACTTTTTGGAGACGAACCCCCTTCCTCCGTTATCAGACATTACTTGGGTTAGTAGGGTTTGGCCTGACGTGTCACCATCTCATTTGAGGCTGAGGACAGTCGTGGACACGATGAAAGACGATCTTTCTGCCCTTAGCGACGAGGATGTTGTCCGTGTATGCTTGGTGGTGACGGTGGAGATGGGCTTCATGGGCCGTGAGTGGAGCCAGTATGCTTCCGAGACGGTCCTTACGGCCGTCGAGGATTTGGATTTGTTTAGCAGGTATCCGTGGGGTAGCCACATCTGGACATATACCTACAGACAGATGCACCGAACCATCGCCAGACGCGCCGACATACATGCGAAGATGGGTATTTGTGGATTTACATACGCCTTCAAGGTTAGATAAGTAGTATATAGCATAAACAATAATACATACAGACTGTTTGGTTTTCCTTTTTACGTACTTTCTCTTCTTGTGTAATTCCAGATATGGATCTTGGAGATGTTTCCCATCGCCCGTCAAAGTTTCACCATGCGCACCGACAGGTTAATTAGGGGAACCCATTGGGACAGGGTTATTAACCTTAATAGGAACAATTGCATTGCGTTCTTCAGTCGATCACGCACCGTAAGTTCTTTCACTATGTTTACAATGTTTCCTACGTTATTCCCTATTATTAAGTTTTTGTGTTTTACCATATATTTAGCCAGCGTATGCGCCTCTCGAAAACCTTGTGGCTATGGATACCGAGACGGACACGCCTTGGTACAGAAACAACGTGACCTTTATCGATAGAGAGGAGACACGACATCATGGGTCTAGTTCCTCATCTGACGAAGAAGAGGAAGACGACGCGAGGCCCCCTTCCGATCGATATCAGCCGCCCCCTTCCGATCGATACGAGGCGCCCCCTCCCTCCTCCCATCAAGATCCGACTTCTACCGAGCCATCTTATGGCACTTTACACCAGCTGTGGGACTACGTCAAGGGGCCTCTAGACACACGTGTTCAAGATCTGGAGGAATTCGTCAGACAGTTTTGCTCTATAAATGTTAGTGTTTAACTTAATTTGTCGGCCACAATCTTTTAGTTTGTATACTAATATTACGTTCCATATTTGTTTTAGCTGTCAGGTACGACGCCGATCTCCGCTCCGTTCGGACAGGGGGCACCGCCGACGTTTGCCACCACATCCCATCCGTCATTCCCGGAGAGTGTAAGTCACACTGAATAACCAATGTAGTTATATATTCGTTCCTAAATTTTTAACTCTTATAATGATCAATGTCACGCAGGTCGGGATGTCGGGTCCAGGGGGTTACACAACCCAAATGCCGCCGTTTGGCACCACATCCTATTCGTCATTCCCGAAGAGTGTAAGTCACACTGAATAACCAATGTAGTTATATATTCGTTCCTAAATTTTTAACTCTTATAATGATCAGCGTCACGCAGGTCGGGGTGTCGGGGCCAGGGGGTTACACAACCCAATTGCCGCCGTTTGGCACCACATCCTATTCGTCATTCCAGGAGATTGTAAGTCACACTGAATGACCAATATAGTTATATTTTCGTTCCTAGGTTTGTAACTGTTAAAATGAAATATGTCATGCAGACTGGGATGACGACGACAGGGGCTTATACACACCCAACGTCGACGTTCGACACCTCATCATTCACGGACCTCCTTGAGTACCAGTGACAGACTATTACAGACCGGACATGCCGGGGCCGTCGTACGTCACACCGCCACCATATACTATGATTGTAAGTTATTTTGGTAGTTTTGGTTTAATTGTGAACATGATGAAATTGTACTTAAAACATCTAATAAGTTAATTTTCAGTCGATGGGGTCGGGAGAGGACTTACGGTTCTCGGAAATTCTCGAGGACCACTTCTCGGAGCCGGAAGTTGACCCGATGGATGTGGTAAAACCTGATAGGCCGGTTCGGAATAGGAAACGTTCAACATGGTGGGGATCCCCAATATTTGGCCGACAAAAATCTACCACACCGCCCCCTGAAAAGTAAGCCAAGCCAAAGGTGACAGGAAAGGGAGCAGAAAAGAAGGCGGGAAAGATGACCACTTCACCGGAGCGTCTTCCGACCTCGGAGATATTGAACCTGTGTCAGACTGGTGACCTCCCCCGCCTGATATTCATCTGTTACATCAACCTGACAATCACCCCCTGGTTTTTCAGAGTATTGCTGGCAGTTGACCCCATAGAGTCTAAATTAGAGGATGTGGTTAGTATTGAAGTTTAACTATAGTGATATAATCAAATATATCTATATTACATGTCTAACCATCTATTTTTTTGTGTATATCATATGTATTGTTGGGTGGCCATGCTCCTACGTTCCCGTCAACCAGACACGAGGTGGATCATCATGCACACTACTTTCTTTCCGTTCATGATCCTTCCACATCAAGGTCCCGACTCCGTGGTTAGCTCATGCAATGGTGTGGAAGGGGTTTCTTGGCGGCACGTCGATATTGTATGTAAATTGTTTTACTCTTATTTTATTTAAGTTGTTTGGTTGCTAACTAAGTTGTCTAATATTGTAATATTTCAGGTGTACATCCCTATCTGCATTCATCCCAAACATTGGGTGCTCGGAGTGTTTGAGCTTCGTCGTATGTTGATGACCATATATGACAACGACCCTGCCAGTATATACACAGACCCTTTGCATCAGCATCTTGACACATTTAAAGATGAGCTGATGAAGTTGTTTAGCCTGATCGGGGACGTGGGCCTACGCGAGAGCTCAATGCACTTCCGTCACAGGACCTACAGGACTGCACCACACCAGCAATGGATGAATGCAGATTACGGTGTCTGGGTATGCCGTAATGTCAGCACCTTGATTGAGGGCGATGTGGTAGATTTAGCCCCTACCCGTACCGAACAAGAGGCCAGGGACTTTCGCATACATATGGCGGAGACCATTTATGCACATTGTCTTCCACAACAACATGATTAGGTTGTTTATGTAACATTAAATAATTGTTATTTTTAGTGTTAACTTATTTTGTTAAAGTATTGTGATTGAAGTTATAATTTTGTTTATTATTTTGTTAAAGTATTGCACATATGAATACTTGAAGCCTAAAAAGTGTGACAAAAACAGTAAAAACATGCAACAAAACTTTAAAAATCTCAACTACATAAAATGATAACCTAAAAACTAGAGGGACCAAAAATATAAATTTTTGATTAATTTCCCATATATATATATATATATATATATATATATATATCAAGAAAACACTTAAAAAGATAAATGGTGAATATCTCCTCCCATGTTTCGCCATGCTCACTATTACTAAACACCATGCTACCATAATTTGACCTTTCTAGTACCTAGTAAGTAGGTTTATGAAACTTGCGGTAATCCTAATACAAAGATTATTGGATGAACAAGGGTATTTATAGCCACAAGCACCAAATGGCTCAATAGAATCTTGTTAATTTTCAGAAGAATCTTGTTACTTTTCAGACTTCCTTTTGCAGACGAATCTTGTAGTTACTTTTTTCAGTCGAATCTTACAGGCTCTTTTTAGACGAATCTTGCAGTGAACTATTCAGACGAATTATGCAGGCAACTTTTCAGACGAAATCTTTGACCATATCCACATCCCTGATGAAGAGCATACATTTTCACGACTATAAGTAGATGGCATGATGAAGTAGTAATTCACAACTTGCTATCTATCTTTTATACATTCTTTTACACCGTTTACAAACATTCTCTCGCTTTTCTTAACACTATGGCTGGAGGTTCAAGATCAAGGGGGAACAGGTCGGTGAATGGGGATGGAACTTCACGTTCGGTACCCTACCAACCACTGAACGATGGAGCTCGCCGGAGTACCTGGAAGTTACCAGAAACAGACGAGGAGTGGAGAAATTATGGGCGAACTGCGGCCGATTATCCATTCACGGCTGAGGAGGAAGAAGACTGGAAGATGGCATGCGAGAATTACCACTTCGATAATGACAGAAAAAACCCACCAATGTATCATTGTACCCAACCAACGGGTCTTCCACAAAGTCAATGAATTACTCCTTTAGTGCAAAAATCCATTGATGAGGCGAACGCCGGTATCGAAAAGGTTAAAGGTATGTGGACCATAACAAGGGGGATTCAGCAGGGGAAAATGGAGTATCTAGCGGAGAAGAAACGAGAATTGGCCATGACTAGGGCTCACGTTCGGGAGGTGCAACGACAAATTAAGGAAGTAGAAGAGGAACTAAAATAAATCGAAGAGGACTACACGGGAATGGAGGACGTGATCAAGGAAAAGGTTAACTTCATCACTGGAATCCAGGACACCTTTCAGTCATAGATTTCTTTGTTTACCTGCACTGTATTCGTTTCGGTTGGGAAGATGATTGGCAATAATACATCTTTTAATTAATTTCCTTATTAAATAACTTAAAATGGGGAAAACATTTTCTTTAATTAATTTCTATATTAAATACATTAAAATGGAAATGAAACAATACATTAAAAACCTCAACTACATAAAATGATAACCTAAAAACTATAGGGACCATTTATACTTTTTTAAATTTGCCCCAAACTGGAGGAGCCAAAACTGTAAATATAGAAAAATCGCGGGACTACCGCGGGACCCAATCGCGGGACAAGGGGCCAAAAGTGGTCCCGCGGGCAAACTTGGGGGGGGGGGGAAAGTTGTAGCCGTGGGGTAACTTGAGGGGGCATAGCGGGAGATTTGGCCAAAGATGGTGCCACGTCGTGCCACGTGGTTGTGGGTCCCGCGATCGCGACCCCACCGCGGAAAAAATGGGTATTTCGGCAAATTCAACGAGAAAATGGGTATTTTGGCAAGTCAAAGTCAAACTTTGGGTATTTTAATTAATTTCCCATAACATCAAGTCAAATATTGTATTATTTCCCATAGTATACTGCGGGTAAACCCCTCCACAACTGAGAATTATAAGAAAAATAGACTAAGTCTAGAAAGTCTATATAGAAACTACGAATCTTTACTATATCCACTAGGCTCCAAGCTCACATCTTGTCGTTTCCTTTGCTCGAGCCCTCACTACCTGACTTACCTGAAAATGTTTTTAGTTTTATAAAAAAACGAGGGTTAGACCGAAGGTCTAGTGAGTTCCCTTAAGTATCAACATCACACCACAAGCATAATCCAATATAAGATATAAAAACATTTAGAAATGATTCAAACATTTAAACCTTCATGCACACACTCAACACATGTAGATGGCACACGCTTAAAGTCACACACACCTGTGACAACGTGTTCGGGCTCATACCTGCCCTCAGACAAATGACATGAAACAAATCATGCATTATAAATGGGTCATACGTCCCATCTCAAGCCATACACATGCCCCACCCCAATGAATGCAAACTTTAAATGTCAATTCATAAAAAAACATGATTTATGCAATTGTAAAACAATCATTTCAAATACCAACATGCATAATCAAAGCTTACTTGTAAATAAGGGTTTGTAAGGAAAAATTACATGTCGTCTACGCTTAAATTTCACACTTGAAGCTACGAGTTCCCAACCGAACACCTAAATTCCACGACATACAAATGGTGTTAAACCACCTAAATACTCCCCAAAGTCATTGTTGGGTCACTTAGATTAGATTTGAAGATGACCTCAGTCTCTAAATCTCTAAATCTCACAATTCATACTTAGAATAATTTTTAGGTTCAAGCAGTTTAATTGTATAAAAATGTTCGGTGAAGTCGAAGATCAACTGAAGAAACAAAGTAGAAGTATATCTTCAAAGCGGATTGAAGATAGATTTCTCAACCAAAGATTAAGCTGCTACTTGAAGACTTCCTAAAGTCTTAGCCAGTTCACTTGAAGTTTTTGAAGACATGTTGGAAGATGAAATGTTCGGCAAGATCTTTGAAGAAGATAACATGTTAGGCAAAATCCTTGAAGACATGTTAGGGATATCTTCGGCAAGATCTTTGAAGAAGATAACATGTTAGGCAAAATCCTTGAAGACATGTTAGGCATATCTTCGGCAAGATCTTTGAAGAAGATAACATGTTAGGCAAAATCCTTGAAGACATGTTAGGCATATCTTCGGCAAAGAAGTCTTCGGTAAAGAAATTTCAAACAGGTATATTCCACTTTATCTGCAGAATATATTCAGGATATCTTGCATTGATAGAGACATCATCCGAAGATCAGAAAAAGGTCATTTGGATCTCTTATCTCTTTCAAGAAACTTCAGCTTCAACAAGCAGGTCAACGCTTGAAGACAAAAGTAAAAAGACAAAATTACTTTTCAGAAGACCTGCTTCCTATCTGCCTTCCATGCTCTCTTTGACAAGTGTCCATTGCATTTAATGCATAAGGCACTATAAAAGGAGATCATCTTCAACCTTGCAACTCACACGTTTATAGACTCTCAAGCTTTCAAGTGCTGGCGCATTACTCTCTCTCAGAAGTTCATTTGTTTTCTAAGTGTTTTACAACTGTTCTTATTTGTGACTTTGTGTTAGATTGTTTAAGCATATTTTATCTGTTTTGTTCCGCAACAATCTTTAAGTTTTCTATGTGTAATTCTTGATTTTAAATCAATAAAGAATTAATTAAGTGAAAAATTTTGTGTATTGTATTCAATCCCCCCTTCTACAATACTTGTTTACCATTGCTAATCCATAGCTGGGACCAACAAGTGGTATCAGAGCGGGTCAGCTTAATCTAATAAGCTTGATCTGATCTGCAATGGCTTCATCTTCTTCTTTAAACAATGTTTCTTCTCAAAACTAAAATGCTGGATCATACGAAAATGGCTCCATAGCCAAACCACCAAAGTTTAACCCTAATAACTTCTCTCTGTGGAAAAGTCGTATGATGCTCTTTCTTGAAGGAGTTGACAGCAGATATCCTACTATACTCCATGAAGGACCTATTGTCCCAAGAGTTTGGGATCGTTATAATGCCAAAAATAAAGATGAGGATGGTGATGATTCTTCTTTTGATGAGGAAGAACGAACACCAGCTACTGAGAGATACATTGTAAAGGATCCCAGTAAGTACACTGATGAAGACAAGCGTCTTGTTGCTCTTGACACTAAAGTCAGAGCTATCATTGCCCTCTCTTTGCCTGATGAAGTTTATCACTCTCTTGTAAACTTTTCTACTGCTAAAGAAATGTGGTCTACTCTGTGTGTTCTTTATGAAGGAACTTCTGAAGTGAAAAGAGCAGAAAAATCGCTCTTGTTAGAAAATATGAACTGTTTGCTCATGAAAAAGGAGAATCGCTTTCTGACTACTATAATCGTTTAACAGCCTGCTTAATGATCTTAAGTTGTTGGGTCGCATTTATGACAATGAGGAAGTCTTATGCAAATTTATAGACTGTCTTCCTGAGTTCTGGGAAAACATCTGCACATGCATTAAGACAACCAAGGATCTTGATCATATGCCTCTCACAGCTCTTTATGGTACTCTCTTTAACTTTGAGCAAACCAAGCTCCAAAGGAAGTCTGTCATTAAAGATATCAAAAGCTCTTCCCTAGCTCTTGTAAGTGACTCTTCCAAAAGATCTGTGTGCATTCCTAGAATTACATATCCCTCGGATTCTGACCATGATAGTCAGGAAGATACCAATGATCATTCGGAGGCATATCTTAGTGATGCTGATGATGAAGGTGAGGAAACCCCCGTTGACCAACTGATAGATGGCATAGCCATGCTGGCAGGTTACTCTAAACCTAGATCCCGTTTCTCCTCTAGTAAATCTAAATTTTCTAGAAAATCTTCTCAAAATTTCCCCAAGCACTCTTCAACTGATAAATCAAATGAGGAATGCTTTAAATGTGGGAAGAAAGGTCAATTTGCCTCTGAGTGCAGAAGCAAGCTTTCTGAATTACCAAAGAACTCTTTATCTAGTCATCCATTTTCAAAATCTAACAGATCCAGACCCGATTCAAATCACTCCTCTTCTCAAAGATCTGGCCAACCTGGTTCCTCTGTGAACTCTGACCGTGCTGAAAAGTACAAGGCTAAATACAAAATAGAAAAGGAGAGAAATGAACTTCTTTCCAAAAAGGGAACGAGTCTGCTGGCTGAGTATCATGACTTGGTAGATGAACCCACATCTGACAGTGATAAGGACATTGCCAATATTTGTTTCATGGCAAAGATTGATGACATCAATGACTGTGAGGAAACTCCTTCCACTCTTGCTCTAGTCTCGACAGGATGCTCTTCATCATCCACTCAGGTACATCCCTTTCACTCTCTTACTGATGCTGAAAAAGTTGAAGCATTTGACTTTTTAACTGTTGACTTCCATGATGCTAAAGATGCTAAGAAAAATGCAAATGCTTAGATAAAATCTCTTTCTTCTCAACTTCAAATCTGTCTTTCTCAACTAAAACATTTTGACAAAATCAAAGCTGAGCTTGAAGATCTGAAAACCATAAACTTCACACTTGCTAAAGAGAAAAATAAGTTGTTCAAAAGACTTAAAGAGGAACAAGAAACTGTGAAAAAGTGGACTAACTCTTCTAAGAATTTAGAAAAGATTTTTAAAGACCAAATGAACTGTGGTGACAAATCTGGACTTGGCTTTGGAAAAATGGACATTGACTCTTCCTCAACTGTTCATGCTTCCACTTCCCTTGTGCTCCCTCCATTCAATGAGTCCTCTGAACACCATTCAAGTGATACTCATTCAATGAACTCTGTTGATCTTTCTGAAGCCTTAAAGCTTGGGATGTTCATTAAAGCTAAAGGTGATGCCTCAACTTCTAAAGTTGAAGAAGCCCAAGGCTCTAATGACCTTCCTAAACCTGTTCATGAGCTGATGAAATCCCTACACATAGATGAAGCCTCTTCCTCTGAACCTAAGCCTTCAAAGATCCTAAAGAGAGAACATCAACCTCTTCAAAACAGATTTTCCACTTCTGACAAAGAAAAATCAGTTGTCGAGTTCCATCCCAAAATAAAAACTCCAAAGAAATATTCTGGTAACTCTTCCATTTTTCCCATTCCTCGATCTGTGCTTTTGAAAAAATCAGATTCCAAAGAATCCTGTCATTCACCAACAATTTACAAAGGAATCCTAGGAACCACACCTCTTGGTTCATCCTCTTCAGCCAAGATCATAAAAAACAATGCGAAAGGTCAAAACAAGGAAAGTGGTAATAATGTTAAAAAGGTTTTTATCTATAGAAAATGCTATAACTGTGGTGACACTTTTCATATAGCTAAAGATTGTCCTCTTGAGAGAATGGACAGAAACTCATCTAAAGATCTCTCTGTTTCTTCTTCTCACCCAAAAGGACCCATCTCCAAATGGGTACCAAAAAACTAATTTTTCTGTGACTGCAGGTTTATGGACATCAACAGATCTGGTATCTGGATAGTGGATGTTCACGTCATATGACTGGAAACAAATCTCTTCTTGTTAACTTAGTGTTGGCTAAAGGTCCATCTATTATCTTTGGCGATAATTCTCGTGGCAGCACTAAAGGCTACGGAACTCTCTCCAATGGTTCTGTCACCTTTAATAAAGTAGCGTACGTTGAAGGCTTGATGCACAACCTCTTGAGCATAAGCCAACTGTGTGATCTCGGTTATAAAGTAATCTTTGAACTGTCCATTTGCACGGTGGTTGACAAAGACATGAAAGCTGTACTTTCCGGGTACCGAAAAGAAAATGTCTATGTTATAGACATGGGACAGAGTTCATCTTTTGGAACAAACATCTGCTTTGTCTCTGAAAACTCTGCTAAAATCAGTTGGCGTTGGCACAAGCGTCTCTCTCACCTCAACTTCAAAACCTTGAACTCTCTCTCCTCTAAAGAGCTCGTATCTAGAATGCCAAAGCTGACCTTTGTGAAAGAAAAGCTGTGTGCTGCTTGTGAGAAGGGAAAGCTCACAAAATCCTCATTCAAGTCCAAGCAATGCTTCTCCATTTCTCAACCTTTTCAGATGCTACACATGGATCTGTGTGGACCAGTCAGCACTCCAAGCCTTGGTGGAAGAAGGTACATTCTTGTTATTATTGATGAATTTACACGTTACACTTGGGTATTTTTTCTCAGGTACACAAGTGATACTTCTGAAGAAATCATAAAGTTCATCAAAAGATCTGAAGTGATGAATGGGCAGCTGGTGAGATCTGTGAGAAGTGACAACGACACTGAATTCAAAAACAGTGTATTGGATGACTTCTTCAATGAAAAGGGCATATCTCAGAATTTTTTCAGTTGTTCGGACTCCACAACAAAATGGTGTGGTAGAGAGAAAGAACAGGACGCTGTGTGAAGCTGCCAGATCCATGCTTAGTGAATCTCACCTTCCGACCTACTTTTGGGTCGAAGCAATTAATACTGCATGCTTTACCCAAAATAGGTCCATTATTGTAAAAAGACATAATAAGACTCCCTATGAAGTCTTTTATGGTAGAAAACCAAACATCAGTTTTCTTCATGTCTTTGGGTGTGTCTGCTACATTCTGCATGATAGAGAAAACTTGGGCAAGATTGATCCTAAAGCAGATGAAGGCATCTTCATGGGTTATTCTCTCACCTCCAAAGCATACAGGGTCTACAACCTTCGGAGAAAATGTATTGATGAATCAATACATGTCAAGTTTGATGACCTCAAGGTATCATCTCTCTCCTCAGATGATGATGAATTAAATAGTTGGATCACCTCTTGCATTGGTGATGCTTCTCCTTCTCCACCTAACCCAACTATTCCCATACCTTCTCCTCAAAATCCTACCTCTCAGGATAATAATCTTTCCTCATCCTCACACCCTTCTTCAAACCAAGAAGAAAATCCTCTGCCGATCCAAACTTCCCAAAACCAAAATTATCTTCAAAATACCTCTCTCTCTCCTCCCTCAAATATCCCTTCTTCTTCAAATCCACCCCATACTTCTTCATTCAATCCTCCTAAAGATCTACCCTCCACCTCTCATCCACAACCTTCCTATCCTACAGCTTTGCCTCCTGCTATAAAATGGACCAAGGATCATCCAATTGATCAAATAATTGGTGATCAACAGGCTGGTGTCCAAACTAGAAGAGGAGTAGGCAATATATGTCTCTATGTGAACTTCTTGTCCCTTATAGAGCCAAAGAAGGTTGAAGAAGCTCTAGCTGATCCATGTTGGATCACTGCCATGCAAGAAGAACTTTCTCAGTTTGAGAGAAACAAGGTCTGGAGATTGGTTCCTCGTCCTCCCCGAAAAACAATCATAGGAACCAAGTGGATCTTCAGAAACAAGATGGATGAAGAAGGCACTGTCATCAGAAATAAAGCCAGACTGGTTGCTCAAGGGTACATGCAAGAAGAAGGAATTGACTATGATGAAACCTTTGCTCCAGTTGCCAGACTTGAAGCAATCAGAATTTTCCTTGCTCATGCTGCATACAAGAACTTCAGAGTCTTCCAGATGGATGTCAAGAGTGCCTTCCTGAACGGAGAACTAGCTGAAGAAGTCTATGTGAAACAACCTCCTGGATTTGAAGATCCATCTCATCCTGACTATGTGTACAGATTGGATAAGGCTCTCTATGGCCTTAAACAAGCTCCTCGTGCCTGGTACGATACTCTAGCAGACTTTCTTTTGAAGAACAAGTATACTCGGGGTAAGATTGACAACACTCTTTTCATCAAACAAAGCCCAGGTAATCTTATCCTTGTTCAAATCTATGTGGATGATATCATTTTTGGTGCCACCGATGAATCACTATGTGATGAGTTTGCTTCTCTCATGATGAGTGAATATGAGATGAGCATGATGGGGGAGCTAACATTTTTCTTGGGTCTTCAAGTAAAACAATCTTCTGAAGGTATCTTTATAAACCAAAGAAAATACATTCGTGATCTTTTGAAAAAGTTTCAATTTGATACCTGTTCTCCCATGAAAACTCCTATGGCACCACCTCTAAAACTTGATGCTGATACAAATGGTGTATCTGTTGATATCACCAAGTTTATAGGAATGATTGGGTCACTTCTTTATCTTACTGCTAGTAGACCCGACATTATGTTCGCTACCTGTTTGTGTGCGCGTTACCAAGCCAATCCTAAGAAATCTCATATGGATGCAGTTAAACGCATCTTTCGGTATCTGAAAGGTACCATGAATCTGGGTCTTTGGTATCCCAAAGACTCATGTTTTGATCTAATGGGTTATTCAGATTCTGACTTTGCAGGATCAAAGATTGATAGAAAGAGCACTACTGGAAGCTGCCAACTCCTTGGTGGTAAACTTGTTAGTTGGTCTAGCAAGAAGCAGCACTCAGTCTCCACTTCCACGGCTGAAGCTGAATATGTTGCGGCTGGTAGCTGTTGTGCTCAAATACTGTGGATGAAGAATCAACTGAGGGACTACAATCAGATCTACTCTCAAGTCCCAATACTGTGTGACAACTCCAGTGCAATTGCCATTGCAAACAATCTGGTGCTTCACTCCAGATCCAAGCACATTGATATTTGGTATCACTTCATAAGAGATCACATATCCAAAGGTGATATTGAACTGCACTTCATCCCCACCGACCTTCAACTGGCGGATCTCTTCACAAAGCCTCTAGAAGAAGCTCGGCTCAAGTTTCTCTTAGGAGAACTTGGTATGTTAAATTTAGATATATAGAATTAAAAAAAAATTATATTTTTATCAGTTCGAATTTTCAAGTACTGATATTTTATCAGTTCAAGAAAAATCACTCATTCATCTCTCACCCTTTCTATTTTTACCATATCTCTCTCACCAAACTAACACACCTTTTTACCTCTCTCAATCCATGTCAATTCAATCTCACCCTTTCATTTTCTTACCAATCCACATTTACTTTCCATCCTAACCCTTCTTTCTCAATCCATCAAACACCTTTACCAACAAACACAACCTACCCATTTTTTTATCCTCCCTAAAACCTTCAAACTTATCCTACTTATCCTTTATCCTATATACTTATAACATTTCTAACCACATCTCACACAAATCCCACACCACCGCCATCACCATTTCTGCCGAACCAAACCTTTGCTGAACCAAAACACCTCGGCAATCCTCTCCTTCGCCGAACCCCCTCCTTCCCGAATCCCTCTCTCGCCGAACCCCCCCCCCTTCCCGAACCCCCCCTTACCGCTACCCCCTTCCCGAACGCCCCCCTTACCGCTACCCCCCCTTCCCGAACCCCCCCTTGCCGCTACCCCCCCCTTCCCGAACCCCCCCTGCCGCAACCCTACTCCACCTCCCCTAACGAGACCCACCCTTTCAATCACTCTTCCTTTTTTAGGTAGTTTTCTAGACTCCATTCTCTCTCATCCTTTTTCCCTTCCCCATAACATCTCTCTTCCCTATACACTCAACCTTTCCCTACACACTCAACCTTTTCTTACATCTTATTACCCATCCTATCTTCCCTTTACCCTCTCTTACTTCTTATAAATACACCAATTTCCTTCTCATTTCTTCAATCTCTTCTCTTCAAACTTCTCCCATGTCTACTTCTTCTCCCAATCCTAAACCCAAATCTTCAAAATTCACTATTCCCACATGCCATGAAGATCTTGTCTTCAAGTCTTGCAATCATATTGCAAGATTTGAAGATGATCCAGACTATCCCGATCACTTACCCATTTATCACTTTCTTCAACAAACTCCTTTACTCTATGCCTTCTCCAAATCTCTTCTAATGAGCAAAAAGCTACTTGGCAATTTTTGGTTAACTTGCTCTGTGAATGATGGTGAACCCAAGACCATTTCTGCCTGCATTCTCTCCGACACGGGTGCTCATGATCTTACTTTTGGTGTGGAAGATGTTCGTGCCGCTCTTCATCTTGACAGTTATGATTCGTATGCACCTTTTTCGCTTGACACGGAACACGAAGATGTGGTACAAGCCATGAACTACACTGCCGATACAAAGTACAAAAGTCCCGGCACTCTCCTGCGAAAGTTCATGGGTGGGGTATGGCATTTCTTTTTTACACATATTATTTTCTGCTTGAGTCGCAAAACTGGAGGTCATGATCAATCCTCCTCCTATCTTACCAATCTTGCTCATGCCATTATGTTTCAAAGAAAAATAGATTTTGCACGCTATTTTTTTAATGAAATTGTTGAAGTTGTGACTCCTCCAAAAAAGCCACATGTTGCCTACCCCCGATTCCTCTCCATCATCATTGAACATAAATTGGGAAAATTACTTGATCTTGATCGCAAGTCGGCAAACCCAAAGTTCACCTATGATTTTCTTGCACCTACCATCACAAAGGCTATTCTTCAACGTAAACCAAAGGCAACTGACAATGGTCTTCTTCCAGGTATGATTTCTATCCTTAACTCTCCCAATCTACAATGGGGGGATAATCCGGACACTCCTCCTTCTCAACTGTCCGCAAATCCCTCCAATGTAGTGGACCCTCCTCCCTCTTCCCGAGTGATACCGGCGAGCACTTCAAAAAAATCTAAGGCTTTCGGTACCTCCGCACTCTCTTCCATGACTTTGCCGCCGACCAAACCTTCGGAGGCTTCCCCAGTCATAAAACCTTCTTCAAAGCGGAGGCACTCCAAATCCCCTCCTGAGACTTCCCTGAAAAGACTTAGAATATCGTTAAAGGCCAAACCACACCGTCCAGCTACCGATTCTCAAAAATCGGGAACTGTTGAAATTGTCCCTACCGGGCCAAGGGAACCTGCTAACCTGTAATAACCCAAATTTTTAGTAGGTTTCGAAAACTTGGTGGTTAAAGTGAGAAGAATGGAAGTTTAGTTGAGGGGTCCATGTGCAATTTGTGGGAGGTATAAAATGGACCAAATCCCTAGGGCATCAACCAAAAATCAGTATTATTCTAATTGTTGGGGTGTTTGGCGGCTAGAGAAAGAAAGGGAAGAGGAGAAGAGTTCTTGGGGGAAAGAAATCAAGGAAGAGAAGAATCAGTAAGGTAACCTATTCTAATTTCTGGTAATTGTTAATCTAGTGTTCCTTTATCCTTTTGGTCTGGATTCTCAAGTCTAAAGGTAGTGATTCAATGAGTTTTCACCCACATTTCCTTAAAAGTGGGTTTTGAGGGTTTTGGTATTTATAATCCGATTTAAGGGGTTATAGATGGATTAAGTGGGTGTTTGGGGTTGGTGGATGAACCCTTATAGTTGTCTAATCAAACTAATGGCTTAAATCGGAGTTTAAATCGGTTTTAGAAATTCTAAGTTCGAACAGCAGTGTTTTCCGGACACCAGCGTTTGGTGGTGTCCGGATATGTTGCATGTGTCCGGGTGAGTGCCCCGTGAAGGTGTCCGGGTAGTGTTGCCGGATAAGTGGTGTGTCCGGATAAGTGTAGCGTCCGGACAAGCGTAGTGTCCGAAAAAGGGAGTGTGTCCGGAAAAGGGAGTGTGTCCGGAAAAGGGAGTGTGTCCGGAAAGGAGTGGGTTCGGGTATCCGGGAAGTCCTAGTGTCCGAACTGTTCAGGTATTCGGGGAGTTGGAGTATCCGGAAAGTGTGTGTACCCGGTAAGTTCTGGATCTTTATTTCTGATTAAGGATTTATCTGATCTTTTAGGTGCTAAGCTTGGGTGACTCAAGTTTAGAACAGGAGTGCGTGCTTTGCCATCGCATGTGAGTCTTTCTGAACCTAAATTTTATACAAAGTGTGTGGTTGATGATTATAATTTAAATTGTGAGTTTTCCAACGGCTTTTATTACAAGTAAAGATTTGAGCGTGTGGCATGGTTATTATTTAAACGGTGTGCTTTTCAATTACTCTTATTGTAAGATGACAAGTAATTGTGTGCGGTGTGGTTATTGTCTAACAGTGTGCTTTTCAACTGCTCTTAGTTCAAGGCAAGGTTTAAATGTGTGATCTTTATGTGTGGCTTACATGTGTGATTAAAATGCGTGTGACCGTGCTCTGGCTTTTGTGTGATATGGGCGGTGTGTGCCCGATTATTCTGTCACGGTGTGTGTGACATGGGCGGCGTGTGCCCGATTATTTCTGTCACGGTGTGTGTGACATGGGCGGTGTGTGCCCGATTATTCTCTCACGGTGTGTGTGACATGGGCGGTGTGTGCCCGAATGCGCTGTCACGGTGTATGTGACTTTAGCGCGTGCCAGTAGCATGTGTCAATGTGTGCATATCAATTTTGTGTGTTTACCATGATTTATACAAATGTTTCATAACAGATTTTATAAACTGAAATATTTTGGTGTGACGCGGTGTGGAGGGAACTCACTAGACCTCATGGTCTAACCCTCGCTTTTCAAAACTAAAACCTTTTCAGGTAAGCAGGTGTTAGGGAGCTCGGTCAAAGGGAAGGGGAAGGTGTGAGCTGGAGCTTGCATCTTTGAGACTAGAAGCCTTCCATTTTTGTTTATTAGACTCATTCTCAGTTGTAATTAGGGTTAATTCCGCAAACCCCTTTTTACGAATATTGTTAAATATTTTGGTGTAGGCCAGGTTTTGGCAGATATTATTATCTATGAAATTGACGTTTTGTTTCTAGTTTGGGTTGTTACAAATGGTATCAGAGCCTTAGTTTAAGAGATTTAGGTGACCGGACGGGCCTAAACTTAAACTGTGGAGTTAGAGGATACAACTGAGAACTAGGAGGACCTTAGTAAGACTGGGTAGAATGATTAATAGGGCGGCGAGGACTGTCATGTAAGGTAAGTTGGCGATTACACCTGACCAGTGTAATTACGAGCTTACAGGTACATGTAAGTGCTTAATTGCCTTATTATCTTGGAACTGTAGACTTAATGTTGTTGGTGTCTCTTTGTCAGTCATTAATCATGATAAGGAGATCTATGAGGAGAGTATCGGAACCTATTGATGAGGAAATCGAAATGGAAGCACCACCGGTGCCGGCAGCCGCACGCGGTAGAGGTCGAGGAAGAGGCCGAGGAAGGGGACGAGGAAGAGCACCCCGGCGAGCGGCTACTCAGATGAATGAGGACGTGGAAAGAGTTGTGGTGAGAGCACGGGTTACTCGTGGCACGAGGAGCGCGGGAGTCCCGCAAGAACCAGAGGCGTCTCATCAGGAGAGCTCTACGTCCAGGCGGGGTGCGAGTCGAGGTGGGAGTCGTGGGCGAGGTCGTGCCCAAGCCTTTGTGACCCAAGAAAATTTTGCCACTGCCTTGGGGGAAATCCAGGATACATTGAAAGCACTGTTGTCTAAGCAGAATGAGGCGGTTTCGGGGGGTAAGGAGGCCAGTGGCAGTAAGGGAGGGGAGACTAGCCCTCATGGTTCAGCTTCGGGGAGCCCTACTCAGTCAAACCCGTTGGCAGTGAATGATCGAGTGCTAAGTGGAGGGTGTAGTTACAAGGCTTTCGCTTCTTGTAAGCCACCCGCTTTCAAGGGAGAATGCGATCCCATGTTGGCGATAAAGTGGATCACGGAAATGGAGCTTGTGTTCGACACCTGTAAGTGTGCTGATAGTGACAGGGTAATGTTCGCTCTGTCCATGTTGAAATCAGAAGCTGTGTTTTGGTGGGATGCGGAGACCGCGGGGGAAGGGTCAAAGGCTGCTAAGAATATGACGTGGGAGACCTTTGTCTCAAGGTTTAAGGTGTTGTTTTGCCCTCTGGCGGCAGTGAAACGACTAGAAGAAGAGTTCATGAGTTTGGAACAAGGTGGAATGACGGTGAGGGAATACACCACGAAGTTTATGGAGAAGGCGAGGTTCGCTGAGTTGTACGTTCCGAATGAGGAACGTCGAGTTGAGAGGTACATCTTTGGGTTAAAGAGTAGCGTGCGGGAACTGGTCATGGCTAGGAACCCGACCACTTTTCAGGCAGCCATCAACGCAGCTGAATTGGTTGAAAAGGAGAAGAACCGACAATATGTGGAGAAGGGTAAGGAGAAAAGAAAGTCGGAGGGGTCAGCGCATGATTCGGATCGGGCTAAGGTGTTTAAGCCGGAGTCCCGAGGGGGATCAAAATTTGAAGAGAAACCTTGTGGGAAGTGTAATCGAGTCCACCGTGGAGAATGTGTGGGAGAAACCGAGGGATGTTTCAAATGTGGAAAATTGGGACATATGGCACGAGACTGTAGGAACCCAAGGGCATGCTACCAGTGTGGGTCTTTAGAACATTTGAGGCCGGATTGCCCTCAGCTGAAGAGAAGGGATTCAGGTGGTTTCGATGGTAGGCAAAGAGGAAGAGTGGGGGAAATGAAAGTGGAGCCAGCACAGGCGAAGGCTAGAGTTTTTCGGATGACTGCTGAAGAGGAGGAAGAGGTGCCCGAGGTTGAGACAGGTACCTATAAAACCTTATTCTATGTAATTGTTATCTGTCTTGGGTGTAAACTGTTCGTGGTATCGCCGGGATTTGCCCGATGTTTGCGTGTTAAACCTAGATGGTTGGAAGGTGTGTTAGGAATAGAATCTGCTGTTGACGGTCGGGGTTTGGTGAGGAAGGTGCGTGATGGATGTGGTATCGAGGTCGAGAGTCACTCGTGCCTTTGAAATTGTGTCCGCGAGCTTGGGAGAGAGTTTGACGTTATCATAAAAATGGATCAGCTGGCAAGTTATAACCCTAGCATTAGGTGCAATAGGAAATGATCCGTAGGCCTTATCTGATAAGTCGGGGGTGGTGACCGATGGAGTTAGACGAAAGCGTAAGTCTTGTCGTGTGTAGTGATGAAAGCAGGTTATACGTAACTTTATGTTGAGGAATTCCGGGGACGGAATTCTCTTAAGGGGGGAGTGTTGTAATAACCCAAATTTTTAGTAGGTTTCGAAAACTTGGTGGTTAAAGTGAGAAGAATGGAAGTTTAGTTGAGGGGTCCATGTGCAATTTGTGGGAGGTATAAAATGGACCAAATCCCTAGGGCATCAACCAAAAATCAGTATTATTCTAATTGTTGGGGTGTTTGGTGGCTAGAGAAAGAAAGGGAAGAGGAGAAGAGTTCTTGGGGGAAAGAAATCAAGGAAGAGAAGAATCAGTAAGGTAACCTATTCTAATTTCTGGTAATTGTTAATCTAGTGTTCCTTTATCCTTTTGGTATGGATTCTCAAGTCTAAAGGTAGTGATTCAATGAGTTTTCACCCACATTTCCTTAAAAGTGGGTTTTGAGGGTTTTGGTATTTATAATCCGATTTAAGGGGTTATAGATGGATTAAGTGGGTGTTTGGGGTTGGTGGATGAACCCTTATAGTTGTCTAATCAAACTAATGGCTTAAATCGGAGTTTAAATCAGTTTTAGAAATTCTAAGTTCGAACAGCAGCGTTTTCTGGACACCAGCGTTTGGTGGTGTCCGGATATGTTGCATGTGTCCGGGTGAGTGCCCCGTGAAGGTGTCCGGGTAGTGTTGCCGGATAAGTGGTGTGTCCGGATAAGTGTAGCGTCCGGACAAGCGTAGTGTTCGGAAAAAGGGAGTGTGTCCGGAAAAGGGAGTGTGTCCGGAAAAGGGAGTGTGTCCGGAAAGGAGTGGGTTCGGGTATCCGGGAAGTCCTAGTGTCCGGACTGTTCAGGTATTCGGGGAGTTGGAGTATCCGGAAAGTGTGTGTACCCGGTAAGTTCTGGATCTTTATTTCTGATTAAGGATTTATCTGATCTTTTAGGTGCTAAGCTTGGGTGACTCAAGTTTAGAACAGGAGTGCGTGCTTTGCCATCGCATGTGAGTCTTTCTGAACCTAAATTTTATACAAAGTGTGTGGTTGATGATTATAATTTAAATTGTGAGTTTTCCAACGACTTTTATTACAAGTAAAGGTTTGAGCGTGTGGCATGGTTATTATTTAAACGGTGTGCTTTTCAATTACTCTTATTGTAAGATGACAAGTAATTGTGTGCGGTGTGGTTATTGTCTAACAGTGTGCTTTTCAACTGCTCTTAGTTCAAGGTAAGGTTTAAATGTGTGATCTTTATGTGTGGCTTACATGTGTGATTAAAATGCGTGTGACCGTGCTCTGGCTTTTGTGTGATATGGGCGGTGTGTGCCCGATTATTCTGTCACGGTGTGTGTGACATGGGCGGCGTGTTCCCGATTATTTCTGTCACGGTGTGTGTGACATGGGCGGTGTGTGCCCGATTATTCTGTCACGGTGTGTGTGACATGGGCGGTGTGTGCCCGAATGCGCTGTCACGGTGTATGTGACTTTAGCGCGTGCCCGTAGCATGTGTCAATGTGTGCATATCAATTTTGTGTGTTTACCATGATTTATACAAATGTTTCATAACAGATTTTATAAACTGAAATATTTTGGTGTGACGTGGTGTGGAGGGAACTCACTAGACCTCATGGTCTAACCCTCGCTTTTCAAAACTAAAACCTTTTCAGGTAAGCAGGTGTTAGGGAGCTCGGTCAAAGGGAAGGGGAAGGTGTGAGCTGGAGCTTGCATCTTTGAGACTAGAAGCCTTCCATTTTTGTTTATTAGACTCATTCTCAGTTGTAATTAGGGTTAATTCCGCAAACCCCTTTTTACGAATATTGTTAAATATTTTGGTGTAGGCCAGGTTTTGGCAGATATTATTATCTATGAAATTGACGTTTTGTTTCTAGTTTGGGTCGTTACATAACCACTTAGCTAGCTCCTCCGTCTCCTCCCAACAGGTTGCGGTTGAAAATTTGGGGACCCACACTACTCCTTCTTCTACCAACTTATTGGTGTTTGAAGATGACTTGGGTCTCTCTCCAGGTTTAAGAGATCGATGTTTCTGCACGACCCCCTACGGGTCCTCCATGTTTACTTGACTTTCTTGTTGAAGATTCTTCAGGTGATCCTCCTTCTCACTCAGCAACTGCCACCGAAGAAGTTAAGTTGTCTTCTTCCAATGACAACTCAATTGAGCATTCAAGCTCTAATGTTGCTGACTCATCCACCACTCTACCACTTTCTGGGGATCCTACCGACGATCCTATCCTTAACATGCTGGTGGTGTCTTCCTCTCCTTCATCTTCAAGGTCTTTTCCTCCTCGTCGTCCTCCACCTATTGCAGCTTCAACCACCAGATATGTAGCACACCAACTTGAATCCATCCAGGATTCCATCTCAAGCTTACAATCTCAGGTTCAGTCTCTCCTAGCCTCAAATGCCAGTCTCACTCTCTCCATGACTGCCATGCAAGCTGCCTCAGATGCTCGTGACCAAGAAGTTCATAGGCTCCAATCTGAACTTCAAAGCCAGAAGGACCTCAACTCTCAGCTCCTCAGTTCTCTTACATCTCTTCACCACAAGATGGATGCTCTTCCTGAAAATCAGGCTCGCACACTCACCACCTTTGCTGGATGGGTGAAACGTTATTACCTGTCTGCCGCTGAGGGGGAGAAAAGACCAGACATATTTACCAGCGACCGACCTGGTCCTTCTGACCCATCCAAAGCAACACAAGCAGATCCATCAGTTCAGGGGGAGCAAATAACTAAACATGCAGGTGCACTAAGTGAGGGGGAGCAATATGAGTTCTTCAAAAAGTTTGAATGGTGCAAGAAGAAATTAATTGGAAGAACCAACATCTCAAAGATTGTCAAAGCCAAACTTGCTACCCATAAAGAGTCAAAGGACACCTATGTGATACTCACTCGGGCTGATGACACCGTCACACCGGTAAGTCTCCCTGAACTTGATGCTTATGGTGTTTCAGAATGGTATGAAATTGAATATTATCTCCAAGATTCTCAAAGTCCAAACCTAGCTGATATAAACATCTATCTCCGAGGACTCTTTGAAAATGTAAGTAAGATAAAGACTGGATTTCAACAAACCATCTTCCAAGATCTTGCTGCCAAAGGTATCATTCCTAACTCAAAGAATCTGAATCTAAAGCCTCCCTCAATCCCCAAGATGTCATCTCCTTCTGTGACCCAAAAACCATACCCAGGCATTTTCTTCAACAATGCCCAAGGTACTCAAGAATTCTTTCGAATAAAAGAGACATCCATTGCTGACTCCAGCTTCCTTGAAGCCATCCTTCTCATCATCCCCGACACATTTGGAGGCACTTTCTTCCAACGTCACATCATTGTTGAACTTCAGGAAAGGAATAAGTGATCATGTTTTCCTTTTTATATGCTTTTGATATGTACTTGTAAACTTAATTACTGCTCTTTCAAGTTTTCAATACAAGTACATTTTTGTTAATAGTTTGTACAGTATACTTTACCATTTTTTTTACTTGTAAATGTCGGATACAATAAAAAAAATCCAAAAAGAACAAAAAGAATGGACTATGTGAAAAGAACCCAAAAGAGTAAACAAGGGTCAAAAATGAATTATTCAGTGTTTACTTCTCAGATTCTAAGTATGGATGTCATCCTCAAATAGGGGGAGATTGTTGGGTCACTTAGATTAGATTTGAAGATGACCCCAGTCTCTAAATCTCTAAATCTCACAATTCATACTTAGAATAATTTTTAGGTTCAAGCAGTTTAATTGTATAAAAATGTTCGGTGAAGTCGAAGATCAACTGAAGAAACAAAGTAGAAGTATATCTTCAAAGCGGATTGAAGATAGACTTCTCAACCAAAGATTAAGCTGCTACTTGAAGACTTCCTAAAGTCTTAGCCAGTTCACTTGAAGTTTTTGAAGACATGTTGGAAGATGAAATGTTCGGCAAGATCTTTGAAGAAGATAACATGTTAGGCAAAATCCTTGAAGACATGTTAGGGATATCTTCGGCAAGATCTTTGAAGAAGATAACATGTTAGGCAAAATCCTTGAAGACATGTTAGGCATATCTTCGGCAAGATCTTTGAAGAAGATAACATGTTAGGCAAAATCCTTGAAGACATGTTAGGCATATCTTCGGCAAAGAAGTCTTCGGTAAAGAAATTTCAAACAGGTATATTCCACTTTATCTGCAGAATATATTCAGGATATCTTGCATTGATAGAGACATCATCCGAAGATCAGAAAAAGGTTCTTTGGATCTCTTATCTCTTTCAAGAAACTTCAGCTTCAACAAGCAGGTCAACGCTTGAAGACAAAAGTAAAAAGACAAAATTACTTTTCAGAAGACCTGCTTCCTATCTGCCTTCCATGCTCTCTTTGACAAGTGTCCATTGCATTTAATGCATAAGGCACTATAAAAGGAGATCATCTTCAACCTTGCAACTCACCAGTTTATAGACTCTCAAGCTTTCAAGTGCTGGCGCATTACTCTCTCTCAGAAGTTCATTTGTTTTCTAAGTGTTTTACAACTGTTCTTATTTGTGACTTTGTGTTAGATTGTTTAAGCAGATTTTATCTGTTTTGTTCCGCAACAATCTTTAAGTTTTCTATGTGTAATTCTTGATTTTAAATCAATAAAGAATTAATTAAGTGAAAAATTTTGTGTATTGTATTCAACCCCCCTTCTACAATACTTGTTTACCATTGCTAATCCATAGCTGGGACCAACAGTCATCTATAACAATCTCTTATACAATCTCCTAATCGACGCCTTCATCGTAGCTCCAAACGAGAAATGAAGCCAAAAATGGAGAATGACCAAACAAAGACGTGTGCGGCCTGGCTCGCGGTTTTAGGTCGTGCTAGAACCCGCACAACTCACTGGAATCAGGTCCTCAGACCTGCTCGAAGCATATCTCAAAATCCCTCAGAAACCCTTCATCGTAAAGCTTCCCCAATCGGTTTTAAGCCCCAACATTGAGAAAATCAATGCCCTAAACCAATTAATCATTAACCATATACCAAAACATCACTTATTACTTTGAAATCCATCCATTGATGAAGATTCATCTTCCCAAGCTTAGAAATGGAAAAACCCTAGAAACAATCACCAACAATGGTGGTTTCGTCCAAACTTCCATGAAAACCAAAAATTACTCATTCAAAACAATATCTCTATAGGGTTTTAAACTTTTAATCCAAAAACACTTCAAGAATGAAAGACCGAAAGTCTAAAACCATAAAACCCACTAAAATATATGGAAGATGAGGAATAAGGATGATTACCTTGGAGAAGATGATATTTGATCCTTGGAAAATCAGTCCCTTCACCAATCCTTCAATGAAAAGCTCCAAGTTCTTTCTAGCCTCTCCTCCTAGCCACCAATACATATGAATGAGGAATGAAGAAAGGTTTTGAGGGTTTTACCCTCATTCTGGCCCCTGCAAGTTGAAAGGTTTCCCTAAAAACACCTATAAATCCCTAAAACTTCACAATTAAGGATTTAGGTTATTACAATTGTTGTGGAATCCATTTACGTCAATTTCATGGTGATTTTTTGATTTTCTTGTTTGTTCTTTAGTTTTTCTTTCCACAAATGATTACTTATAACTATGATGATATAGACGATGGTGTTAATTTTACTATAATTGTATCTCAAATCTCTCGTAACATAATTATTGAATAATAAAACTATCTCCAAAATCACATACAAGTACGTAATGGATCAATGAATCATTGTTTACAATCAGATTATTAATGTAATGTTTTTACTTTTATTTTAATTTAATGTTTTAAAATTTACTAATCGTGATGTGTAATCATAAACATTAATTTACTGAATAAAAACATTTTATAAATTAAATATTTTATTTAAATCAATATATATTAAAGAGAAAACCACCAAGAATGAGGTGGCACAATGACATTTGAGTATTAATCAAATCTTGCAATTTGGTGCATTTTGGTTATCCCACGTTGGTGGGGAGATGATAGAATGAAAGAATGATGTGAGTATTTATTAGGAGGAGAGAAAGTTTTTGTGAAAACTCATGGGTTAACTTATTTTAGTTGACCCTCTATATGTACTCATGTGGTTGGCTAACTTTGTCTAACCATCTCAAGTTTTGGGTTGGTTGCTTTTCAATATCCCTTTTATTTATATATATTAAAGGAACAACCAAGGTGAATGAGGTGGCATGATGAGAGTTGCGTATTCCACAAACATTGAAATGTGATTGAGTTTTATCATCTCACATTGGTGAAAGATAAAAGTTTTGAAATAGGAATGGCTATAACAAAAAGAGGATGTATGCTTTCGTGTTAATTCATTTGGTCAGCTCAATTTAGGTTACCTTATTTTTGCATCGTCCCACATTATTGAGAAGATACAAGTTTTGAAGTGTGATGTTGTATAAGAAAGGAGGGATGAATGTTTTTGTGTCAACTCCTACGGTTGACTCAATTTAGCCTACCTTATTTTTGCAAAAATCTCTTTCTCTCTCTCTCTCTCTATATATATATATAACAAATAAAGTTGACTCATTTTACAATACTCAATCAATCAATATATCAATATCAATCAATAACGACATTAATATATATAACCATGGTTGGATCAAACCTAACCAAATGGAAAAAATTATTAGGCAAAATTAAAAGAGAAACCAAGGAGAAACCACCAAGAATGACATGGCATCATGAGAGTTGAGTATTCCACAAACATTGAAATGTGGTTGAGTTTCATCATCCCACATTGGTGAAAACATGAAAGTTTTGAAGTAGGAAGTGGTTATAAAAAAGGAGGGATGGATGCTTTTGTGTAAATTCATGTGATTGGCTTAATTTAGCTTACCTTATTTTTGCATCATCCCACATTGGTGAGAAGATGCAAGTTTGAATTATGAGATGAGTATAAAAAATGAGGGATGAATGTTTTTGTGTGGTTGAGTTTTATCATCCTACATTGGTGAAAACATGAAAGTTTTGAAGTAGCAAGCGGCTATAAGAAAGGAGTGATGTATGATTTTGTGTCAATTCATGTGGTTGGCTTAATTTAACTTACCGTATTTTTGTATCATCCCACATTGGTGAGAAGATGCAAGTTTTGAAGTATGAAGTGAGTATAAAAAAGGAGGGATGAATGTTTTTGTGTGGTTGAGTTTCATCATCCCACATTGGTGAAAAGATAAAAGTTTTGAAGTAGGAATGACTATAAGAAAAGGAGGATGAATGCTTTTGTGTTAATTCATGTGGTCAACTCAATTTAGCTTACCTTATTTTTGCATCATCCCACATTGGTGAGAAGATGCAACTTTTGAAGTATGAACTGAGTATAAAAAAGTAGGGATGAATGTTTTTGTGTGGTTGAGTTTCATCATCCCACATTGGTGAAAATATAAAAGTTTTGAAGTAGGAATGACTATAAGAAAAAGAGGATGAAGACTTTTGTGTTAATTCATGTGGTCAACGCAATTTAGCTTACCTTATTTTTGCATCATGCCACATTGGTGAGAAAATGCAAGTTTTGAAGTATGAAGTGAGTATAAAAAAGGAGGGATGAATGTTTTTGTGTCAGCTCCTACGATTGACTCAATTTAGCGTACCTTATTTTTGCAAAATAAATCTATATTTATAGAACAAATAAAGTTGACTCGTTTTACAATACCCAATCAATCAATATATCAATATCAATCAATATCGACATCAATATATATAACCATGGTTGGATCAAAACTAACCTACTAGTAAAAATAAGTAGGCAAACTTTAAAGAGAACCCAAGGAGAAAACACCAAGAAAGACTTGGCATCATGAGAGTTGGGTATTCCACAAAATTGAAATGTGGTTGGGTTTTATCATCCAACATTGGTGAAAACATGAAAGTTTTGAAGTAGGAAGTGACAATAAGAAATGAGGGATGAATGCTTTTGTGTCAATTTATGTGGTTGACTTAATTTAGCTTACTCTATTTTTGCATCATTCCACATAGGTGAGAAGATGCAAGTTTGAAGTATGAGATGAGTATAAAAAATGGAGGGATGAATGTTTTTGTGTGGTTGAGTTTCATCATCTCACATTGGTGAAAAGATAAAAGTTTTGAAGTAGGAATGGCTATAAGAAAAAGAGGATGTATGTTTTCGTGTTAATTCATGTGGTCGGCTTAATTTAGGTTACCTTACTTTTGCATCATCCCACATTGGTGAGAAAATGCAAGTTTTGAAGTATGAAGTGAGTATAAGAAATGATGGATGAATGTTTTTGTGTCAACTCCTACGGTTACCTTATTTTTGCAAAAAAAAAATCTTTATTTATATAACAAATAAAGTTGACTCATTTTACAATATCCAATCAATCAATATATCAATATCATTCAATATCGACATCAATATATATAACTATGGTTGGATCAAAACTAACCAAATGGTAAAAATCATTAGGCAAAATTAAAAGAGAAACCAAGGATGATGACATTGGATCATTAGGCTTGAGTATTACTCAAATTTTGAAATAAGATTGAGTTTCATCATCCCACATTGGTGGTGATATAATAGTTTGAAAAAAGATGATGGGTATTAAAAGAGGGATGAATGGCTTGAAATCTATAACCATGGTTGTAATCAAAACCAACAAAATAGTAAAAATAATAGTGAAAAGTTAAAGAGAACCCAATGATGATTATTTGGGCCCATAAGGTTTGAATAATCCACAAATCTTAAAATAAGGTTAAGTTTCATCATCTTAAATTGGTGGTAATATGATAGTTTGGAAGAAAATTATGGGTATAAAAAGATGGATGAAAGGTTGTGAAATCTATAACCTTGGTTGAAATCAAATACAACTAAATGGTAAAAATTAGAGTACGAGATCAGAGCAAAACCAATGATGATGATTTCACAACATGAGATTTGAGTATTCCTCAAATCTAGAAATAAGGTTGATTTTTATCATCCCACACTGGTGGGAATATGATAGTTTGGAAGAAGATGATGAATATAAAAAAGAGGAATGAAGGGTTTTGAAATTTATAAAATGGTAGTAATCAAAATCAACAAAACAGTAAAAGGTGTGGCGCAAATTTAAAAGAGAAACAAAATATGATGACTTCAAACAACGAGGTTGGAGTATTCCTCAATCTTGAAATAAGGTTATGTTTAATTATCCCACATTAGTGGTAATATGATAATTTGGAAGAAAAAATGATGGGTATAAAAAAGAGGGATGAATGGTTATCTTTAACGATGGTTGGAATAAAAACCAACTAAATAGTAAATATTATAGTGCAAAATAAAATAGTAATCAATGATGAAGTTTTGGTTTATTTTTTGATATATATATATATATACATATATTAATTGATGAATTACGTTTCATTTTAATTCAACTCATTATCTATAAAAATAAATTATCGCCACCGTTGTAAAGCCCGTACTCCGGTATGTAATTTCTTTTATTAATTATTTTCTTTCAAGTTTGATTTATCGTGGTTTCCGTTAACGGGGTTAGTCGAGTTGGGTCTAATCGTTAAAGTTTCGGGATTTTTGGTTAGTTGCGAGAGGTTTGTGAGTTGAGGGGCTTAATGTGACAAAGGCCAAAACCCCCTCATGGGTTTCGGCCCATGCAGTAAAAGAAAGAAATATTAAGCAATCCTTAGGTTTGTATTTTGGATGGTAGTGCCGTGAGCATCAAACAAAGAAGTGAAGAAATCTCAAACCCTACGGCACCTTGGCTTTCTTTTGTTCACCGGCCGGAAAGAAGAACCGAGAAAGGAGGAGAGTCGTCGCCGGCGAGAGGAGAGGAGAAGAACCGCCGATCACTGATGCTGCCGCCGATCACTGCTGCTGTCGCCGGAGTTACGCCGGAGTCGAGGAAGGAGAGCGAGAGGGAGAGGGGAATATAGGAACGTCGTCGTTTTTGTCGCAAGGTAAGTCCTCGTCTCCTTTTCCTTTTTCTTTTCTTTTCCGGCGAAGCAACCACCGCCGCACGCCGCCTCTGTGGTGGCCGGGCGTGGGCGGTCGGGGCTGGTGTGGTTGCGGGTGCGGGTGGGTTCGCGTAGAGCGATCGAAAGAGAGGGCGGTGATATGAGGGTGTGTGTGCGTGTGTGCGTGATCGCCGCCGACCACCACCGCCGCCGGAGGCGGCAAGGGGGGTGGTGCACGGCTGTTGTTACATCTTGGTATAATCTGTTCCAGTAAGTTTTAGGCTTCCCGGGGCTGTTTGGGTTAAGCATTGTCTTAATGAGATTATAATCGTTAGTTATCATTTTATGTGAAAACGTTTGTCTGCCACTGTTTTGCGACGGCCATAACGTTTCCGTCGTAGCTCGGATTGAGGCGAATCCGGTGCCCACGGTTCACACTCTGTGCCGGGCACACTTTTCGTGTTTTAGCGGAAGTCCGGTTCGGCCTCTAGCTAGGCGTAAATTGGCTGTTTATACAGCAGATCCGGATGTGGCAGATCGCGTTCCGTTTTAATAGTCTCAGTTGCTGCCACTGTTTTGGGAAAACCATAACTTCTGCTAGGAATGTTGGATTGGGATGAAACTAGTGCCAAAAGTTCCCATTCTGAGTCTAGTAAGTTTCTTATGTTTTGCGGAAAAACCAGTTCGGACCGTAGCTAGTGTCAAACTGCTGTTTTATAACGAAAGGTGCTGTTTTTTTGCTGTGCAGTTAATCAGCTTTGTAAAATCCATAATAAATTGTAGAAAAATCGTTAGGAGGTGTATAATATGTCCTTGGAACCCTATCTCTGAGCACTTTCTGGTTATGAAATTTAATTGAGGATTTTCGGGGTTTATGGAGGTCGGAACAGGTCCCGAACAGACCTGTTTGGTTAGACCGAAAAGTCGTTTTAGTGACGATTTAAGGGTGCGTCGTGTTTTAGGGTCCGGGCCTCGTATTGATACGTTTTAACGTTCGTTTAGGTGTCGGGAAGTGATCTTGGATTTGTGGAGCTTGAATTATTGTTTGTGAGCTAGGCGCGCTTACGAGGTGAGTTCTCTCACTATAACTAATGTCGGTTACTTTTTACATTACGATTTGTACGTGTGTGGTAGATTTAATTGTTTGTGATGCGGGACTAAATAGTGGGGCGTCTAGTCGGACCTTTATTGTTATGACTACGCGGGTGGCGTAGGAGTTCGGTGGGGCCGAGGTTTATATACGCGGGTGGCGTAGGAACCCGGGGGAGCCGGGTAATGCTTGCACGGTTATTGTGTGGTCGGGTGGACCAGCTTATGCCTTGGGGTGGGATGGTGTAGGTATGCATGTTTATGATTTGTTCGTAGGCTTGTATGCTGTTTATGTGCAATTAGCTGTTTAGAGGTGGTGTGGAAGTAACTGTGTTATTTATGGTGTCTGAATTCACTAAGCTTCGTGCTTACCCTTTCCCAATAAAATTGTGGTTTCAGGTGCGAGTGGCTCCAAGGCGTGACGAGTACACACTGGCGCGTGGGAAGAGTTGATTACTTTTATGATTTTATTTTAGACATTTATTCCGCTGTTTATTGTTTGTAAGAATATTAATTATGAGTTTGCAAACGAGATGATTGAATTATTAAATGAGTTTTTATTAATGAAATGTTACTTTAAAAATTTTAAATTCCTTGTAATTTTTGGGACGTTACAACTTGGTATCAGAGCACGGCTTGAGTGAATCAAACGCATTTCGGTGTGTTTGATCTCAAGTTTGCGGCTATAAAATTTTCTTTAAAATTTTTGGGAAATAAAAAGAAGGAAAAATCCGTTTGAGGAACGGTGATCGAGGGCGCAGTGTGTACAGTCAGTCGGAGCCAAGGGGGAAAGGTACATTGCTTAGTGTTGTATTGCTTTCTAGATCATAGGGTATGCATGCTAGATTGCCTATGTTGTTTACACTGTACTGTATGATGATTGCTTGCTGGTAGGAATCAATGCTAGTCATAGTAGGTTGTTAAGTGGAGGCCCTATAGGTTGTATGCAGTAAGAATCATATAGCCTTAGAATATTTGATTTAGTTCTATTGCGCAGCTCTTGTTTGAGTCCAACCGTTCTAGGGTAGAATCTTGTATTCGAATGTCTATTTGATTCACGCTGCATGCGACTGGGTATTCGCGAGGCAACTCGTTATGGCTAACAGGGATTCCGTTGTAGCAAGGGTAGTGGGATGAGATGAAATTCCTAGTGAGCTGGGAATAGAGTTTACATATGAGTACGTATGCAAAATTGTTTTCTAGAACATAGGAGTATGTATGCTAGATTGCTTGGTGCTTAATACACTGTATTGTATGGTTGTTACTTTCTATTAGGAACTTATGCTAACTTTGATAGGTTGTTAAGCGAATGCACTATAAGGTTGTATGCGGTAGGAACCGAATAGCCTTAGAATGTTGGATTTAGTTCTATTGCGCAGCTCTTGTTTGAGTCCAACCGTTGTAGGATAGAATCTTATATTCGAATGTCTATCTGGTTTCCACTGTATACGACTGTGCGTTTATGAGGCGACTCGTCAGGGTTAGTGGGGGTTCCGCCCTAACAGGGGTAGTGGGGTATTATGTTTATTCCTAGGGAGCTAGGAAGAGTGTGTATATGCGTCAGTATGGATATACGTGTATGGTTTTTGTTTGGGCGAGCAACTACTTGGATACTCGGGATGGGACTCGGAGCGGACAGTGATAGGTGTAGATGGTAGTAGTAGAGCTCCTACTACCGGAAGCACAGGATCAATGTTCGAGTCGGGGAAAGTCGCGAGGACTCCATGGAGTCGAGCGTGAGTGTGGTAGGGTGAGTTATTATGTGCTAATGACTCGTTGTAATTTCTTTTCCTAGAATGGTCAACACTAGAAGAAACAACGCGGCTGAACCGCGGGCTGAGGCCGGGATCACTGAGGAACATATTAGAGAGATGATTGCTACCGAGGTAGCATACGCGATCGGGGAGGCGATTCCCGAGATTATCACTGCCATCCGAGATGAGGTGGTGGTTCTGATGGAGGAGCGGATTGCAGCGATTCCACCGCCTGCGGGGGGGACAGCCCCGTGCTAGAGAGTTCCAGTACCGGGATCTCTCTGCCTGCTCCCCGCCAGAGTTTAAAGGAGACCCGAGTCCAATTATCAGCATGCGGTGGATATCCGATATGGAGTGTGCGTTTCTGACCAGTGGTTGCCCGGATAATCTGAAGGTTCGTTTTGCCGTGAACTTGCTTCATGGCGGAGCAAAGGATTGGTGTGCTACAGCGTTGACGCTCGCTGAGCGCACTACTTTGGCTTGGGAGGAGTTCGTCGTCCGTTTTCGCGCAGACTATGTACCTCCGGTAGAGATGGAGCGGATCGCCAAGGAGTTCCTGGAGCTCACGCAAACTATAGAGACGGTGAAAGAAATGAACCGTAAGTTCACCGAGATGGCATTGTTTTGTCCCCAGTATGCTGCCTCGGAAGAGATGAAGATGTCGCGGTATAAAGATATGTTGCGTACCGAGATTAGGGAATTCGTGAGCACGGCGCAGTATGCTTCCTTATCTGCGATGATGGATGCGGCCCGGAGGAGGGAACTCGAGTTAGAAACCCAAGCGAAGAAGAGGAAGGTGGCACAGGCGGTGACGCCGATCTCTGCGGTGCCACATAAGTCGAAGTTCACTGATTCGCTCGCGGGTTCGAGGAGTGGCGGGTTAAAGCCCAGTGATACCGGGATGAGGAGATCTGAAGGGTGTTTTAAGTGTGGACAGTCCGGTCATTTTAGCCGGGACTGTAGGGTGCCGTTAATGGTCTGCTTTAACTGCAAACAGACGGGCCATGTGAAGGCCAACTGTCCTAGTGCGAGGGTAGCAGATGGGAGTGGGGCACATGGGGTGCCTGCGAATGCCCCATTGCGTATTACTGATGGTCGAACAGGTCAGCCGGGGACGGAAGCGGCTCGAGGCAGAGTTCACCAGCTGACGGTGGAGGAGGCACAGGCTACGCCTAAAGTGGTGACAGGTATATTTTACCACTTGTTTTCTGTTTTGATTATCGTATATAGTTGCTTTTTGCTTAAGCTGTGAGATTAAATGCGTTCTTAGTTAACTCGGTGTCTGCTGTAGTGATGCTTGATAGCGGGGCTACCCATTATTTTCGTGCCTCACACTTGTAGTGAGCGTTGGGCAGTAGTATAGGACGGCTAGGCTGTCCACTTGTGGTCGAGGTTGCTGTTGTAATATGTGCTTTAAGTAGACTTTTTCGGGTCGAGGTTGAGGATTGAGCTAGAATTTTAGGCTTTTGAGCCGACTTTGTTTTAAGGAAAAACCGTTAGATAATTGGACGTGAATTCCAACTTGCCCTTAGAGGTTTAAATGACCGGATGACGATAGTGGACCGGAGAGATTTGGAGTAGTACGAGTAGAGACGTAGAATGCCGACTAAGTCATGCACAAAGTTTGATTTTGAAAATAAAATTTGCCTTAACTAATTCTTGCGTTTCCTGTCCTTAGGGGTTGTGTTGTAGAAATTTGAGAGAATATTTTTGGTAGCATTTTACCATGAGTTGTTGGGTGCGCTTTCTAGTCAGCTAAATATTTTATTGTCAACAAACCGTTTCCTTGTTTTGTATAAATAACTGATGCGCGCAAAATTTTGGTTGGTAAAGCTTCGTTCCATATCATTTTGAATTTTGTAAGTAAACTGAACGACAATGGAATGATTTTCAACATGATTTTTACTACGTGAGACGAATGTGTTCATTTTTGCGTAATCACCGACCTGGTAATAGTAGTCTATTGCATACGGTCTTTTTGAAGTGAAAAATCTTGACATTGAAAATATTTTGTAAATGATTTGTAATTCATTTGGGAAAGCGCTTTTAAGTGTTATGTGTCATTTTGAGCATTTACATATTTGGGGGAGTGAGTCATTCCGGGATAGGCATGATGGTTGGTAGACTGTTTACATTAAATCCTTGGTCAGGTTAGTCAGACGTTGGTAACGGTCGGTTGGGTATCTCGGGGTGGGACCCCGGTATCCATGTGTTATGACTTTGACTTTCCAGTAGGCACTAAGAGGATACAGTCTTGGGCACTTACCTGAGAGGTAGTTCCGATGTGCCGGGACTTGAGACGTACCTGGGAGGTAGGCGTTAAGGTGTATCTTGTTACGGTGTAACTAGGTTTCCTAGGGCGGGTAATGGTAGTAGTAACCCTGAGATGTCTACTTGTGATGAATGGTTGTAGTGGAATGACCTTCGTGGGTGATTATAAATTTACTGGTTCAATGATGCGTGTAAGGTAAGTTTTGGGAGTCTATTAGAACTCGTAGGAGTTAATCGACGGTTAATGGTAGGAATGATCGGACCCGAGTATCCAGTTGGGTATACTGGTGGGCAACTTTAGAATGGTTAGAGCTTGAGGTTGAGATGAGGGAGAACTATCAGGAGCTATTCGCCGGTCTAGACTTCGAGGACGAAGTCTAATCCAAGTGGGGAAGAGTTGTAAAGCCCGTACTCCGGTATGTAATTTCTTTTATTAATTATTTTCTTTCAAGTTTGATTTATCGTGGTTTCCGTTAACGGGGTTAGTCGAGTTGGGTCTAATCGTTAAAGTTTCGGGATTTTTGGTTAGTTGCGAGAGGTTTGTGAGTTGAGGGGCTTAATGTGACAAAGGCCAAAACCCCCTCATGGGTTTCGGCCCATGCAGTAAAAGAAAGAAATATTAAGCAATCCTTAGGTTTGTATTTTGGATGGTAGTGCCGTGAGCATCAAACAAAGAAGTGAAGAAATCTCAAACCCTATGGCACCTTGGCTTTCTTTTGTTCACCGGCCGGAAAGAAGAACCGAGAAAGGAGGAGAGTCGTCGCCGGCGAGAGGAGAGGGGAAGAACCGCCGATCACTGCTGCTGCCGCCGATCACTGCTGCTGTCGCCGGAGTTACGCCGGAGTCGAGGAAGGAGAGCGAGAGGGAGAGGGGAATATAGGAACGTCGTCGTTTTTGTCGCAAGGTAAGTCCTCGTCTCCTTTTCCTTTTTCTTTTCTTTTCCGGCGAAGCAACCACCGCCGCACGCCGCCTCTGTGGTGGCCGGGCGTGGACGGTCGGGGCTGGTGTGGTTGCGGGTGCGGGTGGGTTCGCGTAGAGCGATCGAAAGAGAGGGCGGTGATATGAGGGTGTGTGTGCGTGTGTGCGTGATCGCCGCCGACCACCACCGCTGCCGGAGGCGGCAAGGGGGGTGGTGCACGGCTGTTGTTACATCTTGGTATAATCTGTTCCAGTAAGTTTTAGGCTTCCCGGGGCTGTTTGGGTTAAGCATTGTCTTAATGAGATTATAATCGTTAGTTATCATTTTATGTGAAAACGTTTGTCTGCCACTGTTTTGCGACGGCCATAACGTTTCCGTCGTAGCTCGGATTGAGGCGAATCTGGTGCCCACGGTTCACACTCTGTGCCGGGCACACTTTTCGTGTTTTAGCGGAAGTCCGGTTCGGCCTCTAGCTAGGCGTAAATTGGCTGTTTATACAGCAGATCCGGATGTGGCAGATCGCGTTCCGTTTTAATAGTCTCAGTTTCTGCCACTGTTTTGGGAAAGCCATAACTTCTGCTAGGAATGTTTGATTGGGATGAAACCAGTGCCAAAAGTTCCCATTCTGAGTCTAGTAAGTTTCTTATGTTTTGCGGAAAAACCAGTTCGGACCGTAGCTAGTGTCAAACTGCTGTTTTATAACGAAAGGTGCTGTTTTTTCGCTGTGCAGTTAATCAGCTTTGTAAAATCCATAATAAATTGTAGAAAAATCGTTAGGAGGTGTATAATATGTCCTTGGAACCCTAACTCTGAGCACTTTCTGGTTATGAAATTTAATTGAGGATTTTCTGGGTTTATGGAGGTCGGAACAGGTCCCGAACAGACCTGTTTGGTTAGACCGAAAAGTCGTTTTAGTGACGATTTAAGGGTGCGTCGTGTTTTAGGGTCCGGGCCTCGTATTGATACGTTTTAACGTTCGTTTAGGTGTCGGGAAGTGATCTTGGATTTGTGGAGCTTGAATTATTGTTTGTGAGCTAGGCGCGCTTACGAGGTGAGTTCTCTCACTATAACTAATTTCGGTTACTTTTTACATTACGATTTGTACGTGTGTGGTAGATTTAATTGTTTGTGATGCGGGACTAAATAGTGGGGCGTCTAGTCGGACCTTTATTGTTATGACTACGCGGGTGGCGTAGGAGTTCGGTGGGGCCGAGGTTTATATACGCGGGTGGCGTAGGAACCCGGGGGAGCCGGGTAATGCTTGCACGGTTATTGTGTGGTCGGGTGGACCAGCTTATGCCTTGGGGTGGGATGGTGTAGGTATGCATGTTTATGATTTGTTCGTAGGCTTGTATGCTGTTTATGTGCAATTAGCTGTTTAGAGGTGGTGTGGAAGTAACTGTGTTATTTATGGTGTCTGAATTCATTAAGCTTCGTGCTTACCCTTTCCCAATAAAATTGTGGTTTCAGGTGCGAGTGGCTCCAAGGCGTGACGAGTACACACTGGCGCGTGGGAATAGTTGATTACTTTTATGATTTTAATTTTAGACATTTATTCCGCTGTTTATTGTTTGTAAGAATATTAATTATGAGTTTGCAAACGAGATGATTGAATTATTAAATGAGTTTTTATTAATGAAATGTTACTTTAAAAATTTTAAATTCCTTGTAATTTTTGGGACGTTACAACCGTGCAACGCACAAGCCCAACACTAGTTTATGATAGTTAAGTAAACACTATTTCTAGAAGTTTTATAATTAAACGGTTTAAATAAAACCTTTTGTGATAATTTGACGCAGTAGGAATTGCGTGGAACGGATCGACAAATGTCGAACCCTTAAGGGGAACAAGTTTACCAACGTAAACTGGGAAAAGTCACAAAGAAGCCTTGAATATCAAGAACTAATATTAAATCTGAATATCGAATTGAATTCTAAACAATGAAGATGAAATCCCTATTTATAGCTAAACTAAATAAGAGATAACTATGGAAACTAGTGTTGGTATCAACCCCTAATGGAAAGAACCCTTATTGGAAAATAACTCTAAAGCAAATAAAACGAAATAGCTGATAGTTGAAGCTAGAGGAGCCGTGCGGCTTGGGCCGCGGATTCAGGTCGCGCACAAGGTCGTGTATGGTTCTGGTTGGTTTACTTGTCTAGGGGGTTGCGCGGCTTGGGCCGCGGCTTCACGTCGCGTGCCAGGTCGCGTAAGTCCCTGTTTCGACTTCCTTTCGCTTGGTCCATTTGTTCTTTGAATCGGGTTGCTAGGCGCTCTATATCAGTCTCCTCCACCTCCGAAGAACTCGACCCCGAGTTCTCATCAGAAAGAGACGTGTCATCCGGGTGGTAGTCGTAGATATCCGCCACGTTGAAGGTGTTAGATATATGGAGAGAGTCGGGAAGGGTGACCACATAAGCATTGTCATTAATCTTCCTTGAAATCCTGAACGGACCATATTTCCAGGGTTGTAACTTGTTGTAAGTTCCAACGGGAAATCGCTCCTTCCGTAAAAATACAATGACTTCATATCCTACCTTGAAGGTCTTGCGGCGTCGGTGCATATCGTCGGCGGTTTTGTTCTTTGCGCCCGTGAGTTCAAGTCTGGCCTTGACTTCTTCTTTGACTGTTTGAACATCATTAGCCATATTTTTGGCGGCGAGGCTAGTACCCGGGAGTTGCGGTAGTTTGACCAAGTCGGCCACGTGTTTGGGAATCGATGTATAGACCAAGGAAAAAGGAGAACATCCCATTGCTGTGTGGGATGCGTTGTTATAGGCGAATTCGATTTGTGGGAGAGCAAGGTCCCACTGTTTAGGCTTGTCCCCACAAATACTCCGAAGCATGTTGCCCAAGATTCGATTTGTTACCTCAGTTTGGCCATTCGATTGGGGGTGCGCGGTGCTGCTTTTGTTTTGTGTGGTTCCGAATAGGCGCCAAAGAGTGATCCAAAAGTGACTTAGGAACTTCATGTCACGATCGGAAGTGATAGTTTTCGGGACCCCATGTAGACGGACTACTTCTTTGAAGAATAGCTTGGCAATGTTGCTTGCGTCGGCGGTCTTTTTGCAAGCAATGAAGTGCGTCATTTTGGAGAATCGGTCGACTACTACAAAGATTGACTCGACTCCTCGTTGTGTGCGGGGTAGTCCCAAAACGAAATCCATGGACAGGTCTTGCCAAATATCATCGGGTGCTGGTAACGGTAAGTAAAGACCGGTGTTTTGTGATTGGCCTTTATCAACTTGATAAATGTAGCACTTCCGGACAACTGCCCCCACATCGTGCTTTAGGTGTGGCCAATGGTATCGGTCGAGTACACTAGCAATGGTTTTGTCTCGGCCTAGATGGCCGCCTAATCCTCCTCCATGTAAGTCGCGGATCAGTTTTTCACGAAGAGAAGAGTTAGGTATGCACAATTGGTTACCTTTGAAGAGGTAGTCGTCTTGTATGTAGTAGTCTTCCATTGGTGTACCTGTGTTGCATTTATTCCAAATATCCTTGAAGTCACCATCTTCTTCGTATTGATCCTTTAGGACCTCAAATCCGACGATTTCTTGGGCTAGTGTAATCATTAGTGTAGCTCGTCTACTCAAAGCATCGGCTACACGGTTGAGGACCCCAGATTTGTGTTTGATCACAAAAGGAAATTTCGGAAGGTAACTTACCCATCGTGCGTGCATTTTGCGTACCGACTTTTGGCTATTGATGAACTTGAGGGCTTGATGGTCGGTAAAGAGGACGAATTCTTTCTGCACGAGATAATGTTCCCATTGTTTCAAGGCTCGGAACATGGCGTAGAACTCTTGATCATAGGTGTTCCACTTTTGACGAGCATCTTTTAGGCTCTGATACCAACTGACGCAGTAGGAATTGCGTGGAACGGATCGACAAGCGTCAAATCCAAATAATGAAGAGTCTACAAGCGTAGAACCCGGAAATAATGAGAAAACTCTCAAACTTAGAGATAAAACTCTAAAAGATTTATTGATCAATAATAATTCAGATGTTATCAAAACAATGAAAAGGAAAACCTATTTATAAGCTAAACTAATTAAAGATAACTATCGAAATAAATTCAAACTAATCCTAATCCCAATCCAACTAGGAAACTAAATAATATCATAGATTAAACTTAATAATAATTATCCTAAGGAAAATAATAAACAAAAGATAATTGGATGATCAGGGGGTGTGCGGCTTGTGGCTCGGCTTCAGGTCGCGTGGCAGGTCGCGTAAGCCTCTGTTTGACCTTTCTTCGATGCCATATTCCAAGCCTTTTTCGAGCTCGTTTTCTTCGTTTCCCGAGATAGAAGAAACTCCTTGATAGCTCTTGAATTCTTCCTACATCATAATTGGGTGCATCCGTGGTTATTATAAAATCGAGAGTTAAATGCAAATTTGGTCATCGTGGTTTACAAAAATTAACGATTAAGGTCCCTCGAAGGAATTTTTAACTAACAAGGTCCTTCTACTTTCAGTTTTTATAACACATAAGGTCCTTCTTATTAACACTGTTAAATATAATGAAGTTAAGAAGGGGCAATTTGGTCCATTCACTTTTCCCATCCCTTTAAATAATGAGTTAGATTTATACTTGATCCTTGTGGTTTATAAAAAATAACAAGTAACGTCCCTAAAAAAAACATGGAATAAGTATGGATACAATGCTTCGTTTGATTAAAAAAAGTCATATTTAATATCAAATTTACATCAAAACACAAAACTTAAAAAGATGTTGATGGTGACCCAAAACTTAACGATTGATACATATAATATTTGGTTCAAACATATTAGTTTAAGTATGGTGATTTACTCGCGGGACATATCCAAAAACTCTTAGAACTATATCGTGAAATATCCTTCGATCACTTTACTTTTATTAGTTTATTACAAACCAAAATGATAGTGACCTGTAACCTTGAGCCTTTTACGGTTCCATCACTTCTAATTTACTTGTAGTAGTTTTTTTTATTACAAACCTACATGACACTTCCATCACTTCTAATTTACTTTTATTAGTTCTTTTTTACTTACAAAACTACATGAGAGTTTCTTTAAGTTCTTTTACTTTCCAATATGAAACCAAAGTAAGTGTAACCATTCAACATCTTAAATTTTGGGTTTTGTTGTAGATTGAATATTTAATATGAGTTTTTTTAATTAATCGACGCTTTGTGTCCATGCTTATATCCATTTTTTTAGTGATGTTACTTGTTATTTTTTGTAAACCACATGGACCAAGTATAAATTTAACTTCTTATTTAAAGGGATGGGAACAATGAATGGACCAAATTGCCCCCTCTTAACTTCATTTTAATTAACAGTGTTAATAAGAGGAACCTTATGTGTTATAAAAACTGAAAGTAGAGGGACCTTGTTAGTTAAAAATTCCTTCAAGGGACCTTAGTCGTTAATTTTTTGTAAACCACAAGGACCAAACTTGCATTTATTAAATTAAAGAGTGAATTGTGGATTTGGTCCCTGTGGTTTTATGATTTCTTTGGCCTTGATCCTCATTCTATGTTTATTATGGATATGGTCCTTGTGGTATGTAATCTATTGTGACTAAGGTCCCTCATTACTAACACCGTTAACTTTTAATGGTTAAGGGAATCTTCTGTAAATGTATTATTGTCATTTTTGTTTCCCTCTCAATAACCCTATTCACTTATCACAAATACGAGTGACCAAATCCACAATTGATTTTTATATGATGGTTTTATTTGTTCCATTTATAAGCATGACATAATTGGTTTATAAATTTGTTTGTATCCCCCTCAATAACCCTTTTCCAGTACAAACATTTAAAACAAGAGAAAAACCATTTAAATAAGAGAAAAACATTGAAAATAAGAGACAAACAAACCTTAAAAACAACCCATCAAAATAATAAGTATTTGTCCCTCGCATCCACAAGTTGTTTATTGAAAACTTCGCACATATTATTGAATAATACATCACTATGACTGATACCTGTAAAAGTTCACACTATTAAAAAGAAGGAAAACTAAAAATCGGACTCTGTAAAAGTTCACAAAAGTGTTAGAAACTCTAAAATATTATTAGAGATTTAGAAAGTAAACTAAAAATTAATATTTATGGCACATGAATTTTCCATTTTCAAATGAATTTTTATTAAAAACAAAACCAAAAGAGAGCACCCACAGTGGTGGCCAAATTTCGGTTTCGGGCCGGGGGAAAAACCGGTCCCAAACAGTGAATGCAAAAACCGGGTCGGGTCGGGCCAGGTTTAACCCGAAAACCCCTGACCCGTTTAATTGTATATAAAACCGGTTTCTATAAAACCGGGCCGGGCTGGGCCCAAAACCGGTTCTTGATCGGGCCTTCGAATTTTTTTTACTTTCTTTGTATAATTAATTAATTAGTAAACTTTAAAAAGTAAAAAATTGGATTGGATCACTAAAATACACTTTAAAAATACGTTTTATTTATAATATATATCACTAAAATACACTTTTTACGTTTTATAATTTATATATAATTTTAAGTTACAAACTTACAAGTTACATTGTTACAATACATAAATTCTAAACACTCGAAGGTCCCGCTCCCGAACTCCCACCCCCATCACCCCATCCGTATGGATTGTAATTGAATGGATTGTATGGAGCATAGTATGGATTCTGATCTGGATTGTAGTCTTCAAGAGTATTGTACTTCTGCAGTCGTGTAATAGCCGTCCAATGAGAATTGTATGCGTTTTTTTGCGAGAAACGAATATAGCGAGAGCCGAGAAATGAGAATTGTATGCGTTTTTTGCGTTTTGTAAGCAATGTAAGGTGGTGATATGAACCATAACACCCCTAGTATTTATATGGGGTTGGAGGGTGAAAATTGAGCCAAAAAAACGGTCAAAAACCCACTCCAACGGCTATATTTTTTTGAAAAAAATCGGGTCGAGCCGGATCGGGCCAAGAACCGGGTCTCGAACCGGTTTTGGGTCGGGCCGGGTCGGGCCAGGAACCGGGTCTCAAACCGGTTTCGGGTCGGGACGAGTCGGGCCGAAGAATTTCCTAAAAACCCAAACCAGTCCCGGCTATCGGGCTAGAAACCGGTTCTTGACCGGGTCGGACCGAAACCAGTTATTGGTCGATTTCGGTTCGGGTCGGTTCAGGTCAATTTGGCCACCACTACCCAACAGTGGTGAGCCGCCACTTATGGAAACAACACCCAAAAGTGGATTTTTATTAAAAACACTTTCAAATGAATTTTTATTAAAAACAAAACCATCACAACAGCAAACAAGTACCTTTATGTAAATAGCAAACAGCAAACAATATCTATGTAAATATATTTTCAATTTTTAAATGAATTTTATATGTATAGTCATAGTGATGTATTACTCAATAATACGTGCGAAGTTTTCAATAAACAACTTGTGGATGTAGAGCCAGTTAAGATTGCCGATAATCAACTTTTTTACCCAATCAAACAATACAAAATTTAAGCCGATTCTTATTTCTTGCCCTTGTTTGTATGGAATGACCTTTTGTAAATTATTATATGGAATGACTGTGCTTCCCACGTTGCCACATGGTTTCTTGATTTCTTATTGGATGTGGATTAAAAATTCTTTCCTTGGGTATCAAGTGTATATACAATTTAATGGCCTTCTTTTCTTGTCACTTTGCATATCCCATTCACATCTTCCAAAACACACATACACACACACATTTATATATATATATATATAGAGGAAGACTAATTTGCAACCCACGAAAAAGTTGAAACTCATGCAACCTTGATCTTCACCGTTGATCTTGATTTAATTTTTTCCGTTTTTATTTTATTTTTTAAATATTCATGAGGGTAGTTTGGGTAATTGGTAAATAATATTTAATTAGATTTTTTAATATTAATTATATTGATCATGGGCGGATTTTAAGGAGATCATCTCCATTTTTATTTTTATTTTAATTAAAGTAGTTATTATCATTTTTAAATCATGTTTTTATAATATATCAAAGCTGCCGTGGTTAGGGTTTCCAAAACCATCGATTGAAATTAATCTGCTCCTTGTTTCAGTGATGCTGCAATTAGAATTTCGTCCAGCAAGGGTTGGTATTTGCAGTATAGTTTGATACAATGATGCAGAATTCAATCTTGGCTTTTTAAATAGTTCTTTAAATATTGATGTTTGCTGCTGTTTTCAATCTTGGTTTTGTATTCAAATTTTTTCCACCGCCATTATTGTTTAAACAAACACACCATCAACCATGAAGAAGAAACCTCACCACCACCACCACCACAACAACAACAACGCTGTTTATATCATTATCGGTATATTACAAAGTGCAATACTCCACAACCGCCGCCGTCGCATCCCCCTCCTCCCTTTCATCTCTGCCGTCGTTGGATGTATTTTGTTCGTCTTTGCCGTTTTATCGTTTCTATCTCCACCGATCAGCCACCACCATAGCCGAAACTCGGTAAACCCATATCAAAATCTCTCATTTTGAGCATATTGTTATTCAATCGAATTTAAACTAGTGTTTGTTTACAGTACGATCAAGAAATCGAGGTGCTGTCAAATGCCGGAAAGCCGACAACTTTTCTTGTTCCGGTAAGCGTTACATTGGATTTGTAAAAATAATTGTTTTTTCGATTAGTATAACAAAAATAATTGTTTTTTCATGAAGAACGTTATATGAAGAAGGATTCATGGTGAAGGATTCATGAAGAACGTTATATGAAGAGGGATTCATGGTGAAGGATTCATAAAGAATGTTATATGAAGAAGGATTCATGGTGAAGGATTCATGAAGAAGGTTATATGAAGAAGGATTCATGAAGAAGATATCAAGAAGATGGATTCATGAAGATGGAATCAAGAAGATGGTTGCATGAAGTTATTGGCTATCATGATTTTCGGTTACATGTTATTTCGTGATTTTTAGAAAGAGAGGAGTGATTTTAGGAACAAGATTATGATGATTAGTAGTTACCTATTTTGGATTGATTTTTTTTTTCTAATGAAATTCCCAAAATACCCTTTAGCTCCTTATTTTTAGTAAAAAAAGAAAAAGAAAATTATATTTAAAATAACTTTTGATCTGAACCGTTGATTTTGATTTTGATGGCTAAGATGATGGTTGCAAGGGTTTCAAATTATAGCACCCCTATATATATATATATATATATATTAAAAAATAAAAAATAAAAAATTCAAATTCGTAATTATTATTGTCAAAATTTAATTTCTTGATTAATTTTATAAAAGTATGTGATAATCAAATGATAAATCTATTTACATATAAAATAAAATTAGGTTCTATACTTCTATGAATACATTACATTTTATTTTCAAAGCTATAAATATGTAAATGAGTAAACTAGAAATTGGGTCTTCTGGTTTGTTGTTTGTAACACTTTTGATTCTTTCAGTTTTGAAATTACAGTTTATCATTGTGCTATGCAAAAACGACCGGATTTCGTCCCTGCTTTAACGGCCGTTTAAAAACCTCGGTAAGTGAGGGCATTTTGGTCTTTTTCATTTTTTGTCTTATTTTTCATTAACATTCGGACCCACTTAAATTGTGTCATGTTGTAACATCTTGAATTTTAGAGTAAGCATTTTTCATCCTCTTTTAGTTGAATGAAACTTAATACCTAAGTGGTGGTCTCTATTTATCCTTTGGTTAATTTGGTTATGATGGGTTACGTATATCGTTACCATAAGTCAAGAAGCTGGGTGTACTTCAGATCGAAATTCGGATTTTCGCGGGTCGGGGCACGCCCGACGATTATGCCAGCGAGAGTGCCATGGTCATACTCGCCCGGGACATTGTCGCCTGGCTTGGATGGCCCTCGGTACATATTTCGCGACTATGACAGGCGAGAGTGCCATGTCATAGTCGCACCCGACACAATCGTGAGTGGGGAACGAGCCGCGGTACACTTGCGGTGACTATGCCCAACAAGAGTGCCATGACATAGTCGCATGGTCACTATCGCGCACGGGGAACAAACACTGTCTACTTAGCCCTATTTTTGTAAGTAAAATCCTCACTTTTCACAATTTAACCCTAAGTCGTTTCCCTCTCCTTTTTGAGCGATTTTTAACCCCACATCCACCCCGCATCTCCTCATTGAATGCTTGGGAATATCCATAGCATTTATTGCTTCCCTAAGGCTTTGTAGTGACAAGAAGAACTAGCTTAAGTGGTTTATTAAGCTCCAAGGGTCATCAAGTCAAAGACATCTATCTCCATTTCTAGGGATCCATCTTATTATAGGGTTTCACTCACAAACCTTAGTGGTGAGTTCTACATCACTATCTTGCTATTAAATGCTTTTTACATGTCCAAAGTATGAATATTTATGTGTTTGGGATTTTGATATAAAATTAGGGTTTTCATGGATTTTGGTCAAAAATGGATATCACTACTTGTATCTTGATATTTTGTTGGTTTTACATGAGTTCTAGCTAAAAGATTGGGAGATATGATTTTTAATCTAAAATAGAGATATTATGTTTTCTCCATTTCTTGATATGGGAAAGATGACTTATTGGCAAAAATGTAGATGTGGTTGGCCCATGTTTATTGGTGAAGTAATATTTTAATTTAGGAAGAATGAACACCTTTCATATATATAGTTTTTTATTTAAAGGTTGTGACATATCCAATTTCGTGGATGGTGTAGTAATGTTATGTTAAGATTTGTTAGAGTGAACTAATCTTGTATATAATCATATTTGGTAATTTTTGGCTTCTAACTCCTTGTGCGCGGAGATTTAGATTTATATAGATTTATGTTCATATGTGGTAGGCCATTTGCGGCCACTACCAAGTATACAATAAAGGACTCCAAAGTACTTGAGGTGGAACTCGTCTAGATTGGGTAGGCAATAAAGTCCCGTAAATCCTTGAGGTGTAACTCGGCGCAGTAGGCAATAAATGCAATGTTTTGGGGTTTGAGGTTGTGATGTCTAAATGGCATGGGAACTAAGATCGGGACTTGAGTTGTAACCCAATAACATCATGAGTGACTCCATTCACGTGTTCTTGTCACCTTGATGGAAACGGGTCTCCCCCGTATTACAAGAGATGCCTCTTGTATGTTTTTATTCAGGTGTGGAACCTCGATCTCAGAGATGAGAATTTGGTGTTTATACAATCAAAGAAGATCCAGTAACATTTAAGATATCGCTAGGCTTTTATCCTAACACTTGTTGTGGCGTTCTTTGGTTCACAAGTCCCACTAGCGGTGGAAAGTAGGACGCCATGAGGACCGGTTGTGCGGCTAGGAGCACCTTAGGACTAGATACTTTTGGGCTTTTGTGGAAGAGAGATTTTGGAGTCATATTGACATCCCTATTAATCTAGTTTAAATCATGTCTAGATTAAATAGGTTGTTATGTTTATGTCTTGATACATTTATTCTTTTGATTGTACAAACTTCCCCTTTTTTGGCGGGTTATAGTTGTGATAATTAGAAGTTTTATTTCTACTCATTTTTCGGATTTGTTGCCTTTTATTGTTGAAAATTTTAGGGTGTTACACATTGTCCACCTACTTCTCTCTAATGTACACACTCAGACACGACCCCCAACCACTACCTCTTCGACGTAAGTTACTTTTCGCCAACCTCTCTTCTTCGACGCCGGTCACCCCCGCTTGCAAGTCCAGTGGTTACACCTCTCAACCACGACCTGTCCCTTCTCTCTAAAATGCTTCATCCCATTCTGCCGCCTCACATTCTCAGTCGAGACTCCATCAACGAAACCACCACTCCCCGTTTATTCAACAAAGCCCTCCCTTTTTTCTCTCCCATTTCGCCGTTGAAACCTTCGTAGCAGAAGCAAATGCAAATCCCATGGGACCTGGTTCCCGGTTATGTCAAATGTGCAGATCCACTGGTGAGGTAGAGGTCTTCTTATATATCTTTTATCTTATTGAATCTAGAGTGGCCTTCAACCACGTTATTCCTAAAATTATGGAAGAACCAAGCCATATTAGTGGCAAATCTTTTCCTAAGACATTGAGATTAAAGGTGGAACTCTTCTGGGTATGGTGAACCTTATGAAAAAAAACAAGTGGAACTATCTTGGAAAAGATGAACATGGGAGATGGGGCTTCAAACCCAGATCTTGTCGCAAGGGAGATGGGGCTACACCCGATTCGTAATGAAAGAAACATATTCGAAAATACTCAAAATAGTGGTATGAACTTAGAAGTGTGTTTATCGTTTACATACACACACACACACACACATATATATATATAGGGGCATGTTATTTTGTTAAGATCCTATCCATTGATTTTGAAAATGTACGGTTGAGATAACAATTGACATAAAACCCTTTCATTGAAGACCCATAATATTTTGGATATGTGAACATTAGTGATGAGGGTTAATTGAGGAAAATAACCCCTAATATACCTCCATTTATTTATCTCTTTAGGAAATTGAAACCGATAATTTATTGTACATATTGAAACTATCACATTTTCATTCATACGTATGTTCAATACATCAATGAGATCGCATATGGTCTCTATGTTCGTGGATGTATTGAACATGGATGAACATACACGTTGGCGTTCAATACGTATGTTCATTTGTAAGTAATTGTTCCATCATGTTCAATACGTGTGTTCATTTGTATATAATTGTTCATTCATGATCAATACGTATGTTCATTGATGTTCAATACTTTATTTCATTGATGTTCATCCCATTTTATCAGTTACATATGTTCAATGATGTTCATATACATTGAAATGGAATCCATGTTCAATACTGAATGCATGTTCAAATTTATTGAACATCAAAAGGTAAACACATATTTGAAACACAATTACAGCTACAATCATGGATCAAGTTGTTTTGTAACTCCTCATTAATATGGCTACCAAAAAATCAAATTGATAAAATTTCTATCACACTCTTACACATTTATTGCATAAGTTTAAACTAACCATGAATGAAAATGAATTCTTATTGGTTAATGATATATATATATATATATATATATATAGAGAGAGAGAGAGAGAGAGAGAGAGAGAGAGAGGACCATGCTAGAAGACGGTCAATTTGCGATAAGGCGAGAAGCAATCTCAGCCTCTCACATCATTTAATCAACGGTTGGAAAATAATATGGCAATCTTGAAATTATAAAAAACTCAACGCCTTATTTAGATAAGCTTAATAGTGATTTAGGGGTAAGGTGGAAACAATTTTTAATCACGTTTGGGTTGATTATCCTACTTGGATTCCTTCTTGAAATCAAATCTTGAGAAAATCATGGGATAAAATCCACATTCTTTTTTTGCCGAAATACTTCATTTGTAGAAATTTGTAGTGGAACTCTTACATAATTTGGTGACGATTCCAAAATAATCAAATACATATGGAGTTTTTTTGAGGGAGCAAACCACGATTAAATCTTCTCTAATATCTTTGAGGAACTCAGAATCATGCAACAATAATTTTCGGTACCCTCTCTTTGTTTACGAAAATCTACATTGATCCTCCTCCAAAAACAAGAACATATCTCCAGTTCTAGAATCAAGATAACTTGAAGAATCGAAGAACTACAATGGACGAGATTAGTAACAAAGCTAAGAAATAACGTTTGGGGAAGTTAAAAAAACTCCGAACGGTTGTTGTTTTGGAAGAGGATGACCGAATTTTGTGAAAAAAACGCAATCGGCTGAGGTTTTGAGGAATGAAAAGAATACACTTTCTATTTAGTTTATTTTTTTCAAGTGTATTTTATTATGAAGATGATATATGATTGTTAAAGATTTGACATTTCTAGTATGTCAAACGATTTTGAAAGATGATCAATGTTTATGATTGATCTTATATGACCAGTTGTTAGTGTATTGTAATAATTTTGAGATTATTGATATGACATTGGGCATATAGTTAGTGATAGTAAAAAATTATTGTGGGTTTCAAAGGAAGTGATCGTGATAGGCTAAAATAATACCCTATGTGCTTCTTCTTAATCATATATGATTATTGTTGGGATTTTATGTTCAAAACATGGGTTTCAAAAACTCATAAGAGATAAAAATTTTACGCAACGAAAGCAAAATAAAACATTTGAACAAAAACATAAAACCATTTTATTCCCACCAAGGATCTTGTTACATGCATGAAAAGATAAATAAAAAAATGTAGCAAGAAAGTTCAAGATTACAACCTTTGTAGTCCTTTGGTTCCTCATGGGAGGTTGGATGTTGGTGATGAAAGTAGAACCCAAAAGAGAGCTCCTCTAGCGGTATCCACCACAAGCAACGACACCTTCCGGAATGCTAGTTCCTCTTCTAACTTGATGCAAGAATGAAGCTTTTAATCAAGTCTACAATGAACTTGAATAGCCAAAACACAAAACACACACACTTTGTGTGTGTTTCGGCCGAAAGGAGAGGAGAGGGGAGAGTGAGAGCAAAAATGCAAGTCTGTCATTTTCCAAATGACATCTCTCTTTTTACTTCAAAGTCATGAGACAACACATCATTTTCTATTGGACCATAAAAGGGTCCAATGAGGTTTGAGCCTCTCATGCATATTTCCACTTAAGCCCCCTCTAGTTTAAATTAGTTAAAATCATTATTTTAACTATTTAAACTTACTACGTATAGTCCCTCCTTTTAACTTCTAGTTAAATATGAGCCAATCATATTAATTAATAAACTAGAATCTTTCACTTGCATCTAATATTATGAATTATATTCAATAATATAATTAATAATATTTATCAAGAAATAATATTATTTATCAAGAATCAAATTCTTATAAATATTAATTCGGTGTCTACTTGTTGTTTGGTGTGACATTATAGGATCATATATTACCGGTAATATTATTTTATAATCATTTTTGAGCACATAGAACCAACAATTATAAGTTAACGTATACTACTAAACATATATGATTATTAGATGTATCACATATGATTAGGATGTGACCGTATCTTTAATCATCTATGATTATAAGTTGATGTATACTACTAATCATATATGAATATTAGATGTAGTACATATGATTAGGAAGTGGTCGTATCTTTAATCATATATGATTATAAGTTGATGTATACTACTAGTCATATATGACTAGTTGCAAAGTGATTATAAATATTTGCAAATATTGAAATGAGATTGGACATATCACATATGATATGTAAAATCAATAGTGTTTTTGATTTAAATGTTCATAATAGGCTCAAAAGCATAACAAATATGGTTTTTAGCTTGATATCTATATCAATTAACTTTGGTGGTGTACGAAATCATATTCAATCCCTAAAAGTTTGGGATATATACATTGTTAAAGATAACCTCACGAGTTCAATGACAGTAGTACCCTTTTTGTTTTTTTAAATATCCTTTATTTAAGTTGATTAAAAATAATTGGATGGCTAGAATCATTTTTTTAAGAGCAAGCACTTTAATTATCATTAAAAAAGGCCAAAAATCCAATAGAGGATGTTACAATCCCAACAGGGCTACATGTTTGGGAGCAAAGAATTCAAGGATTGCTAGTAGCAAACCATGTAGCAGTACCAAACTATTACAAACCTCCTTAGAGTCCACGACCAACACAGCCATTGCGCAGTCGAATAAACCTGCAGAAGTACCACGACACAGCAGTGCATCAGCAAGGAAACGGACCACGGCTACTGCATTGTTTCGGACATCCTTACGTCTCACCTGCGGGTTCCGTTAGCCACTGCATCCACTCCAGTTTTTTTCTTCGGCATCTCCTCACGATCCACTCGAAACTTCTTCGTTGGAATTCTTTAAAGAGGTCTTCCATTTTCCTTTTGTCCTCTTTAAAGACCACCCGATTGCGGTGATTCCAAATTAAGTACAGAAAACTACAAGCCATTTCACCCCATAATGCCGGGCGTGTTCCACTTCCAATGATGTCATTTATCGATTCTAACCTTTCCTTGGCTACCTTCCACCACCGAAATACTCCTTCCCACACCTTTTTTACCTCTTCGCATTGTATCAATGCATGATTTACCGACTCCGCCGCATTCCCGCATCTTGGACATAGGATAGACGGGATATCCATCCCCATCCTATCGAGAACCTCCCTACACGGTAATCTACCATATCTAGCCCACCACAAGAGATATTGATCTTCTTCGGGACCGAATTTGACCAATTGGTTTTGATCACATTCTCTCCTAACACGAACCTACTCTCTTCAATGTGGTGCTTGAGCTCTTGAACCGAAAATTCCCCATCTTCACCTAGAAACCATTTGTTTTTATCTCGGGTGTTAACCTTAGGTGACCACCCTTGTAAGAGACCATTTAAAATTTCCAACTCTCCCAACTCCCTCCCTCTCGGTTCCCTCCTCCATGACCATCTCCAAGCCCACTTATCGCCCACCCATTCCCCCCTTTCCGTGACAACAACTTCTTTATTTGTTTCTATGGGTAACAACCTTTTAAACTTTTCCCCCAACACTTCACCCCCTATCCATCTATCCAACCACATTTTTGTCTCCCTCTAATTACCCACCTCTATTCCAAAGGACGAGACCAAATCTATACCCACCTTTCCAAGGTCTTCCTTTATTTTAATAATGTTGGCCCAAACCGAGTCCCCCCCTCTTATGACCTCTACCTTCCTCCTTAAGGCCCCCTCCCCGTATATGCTTTCCACTACCCTTACCTACAAACCTTCTTTTTCACAAACGAATCTCCACCACCACTTTCCCAACAACTCCCAATTGGAAGCTTGAAGGCTTCCCACATTAAGACCACTTTTTTTGAAGTCTTCCATTACCTTTGCCCATTTTATCCATGCCACCCCTTTAGTATTAAACTTTATTTTCCCCCACCCCAAAAGAAAGCACTCCTTACCCTCTCAAGCTCTCTAATCACTCTTCTCGGGGCACGAAATAGCGAGAAAAAGTACCAAGATAAGGTACCAAGTACGGATTTCACCAATGTTAGTCTTCCACCAAAAGATATCAACCTCGCCTTCCAAGAGGCCAACTTGTTCTTCATCGTTTCTACCACAACCTTCCAGTTGTCGATCTTGTTCATTTTTGCACCCACCGGTAGTCCGAGATACACCATAGGTAGCGACCCGAATCAGCATCCAATTCCTCTTGCCCAAGCATGAACTTCTTCCTCTCCAACACCCACTCCATACAATTTGCTTTTGTTTATGTTGATCTTTAATCCTGACGCCATGTAGAAGCAATGAAGGATCTTCATTAGATTCTTTAGATTCCGCGTACACCATTTACCGAAGAAGATCACATCATCGGCATATTGAAGATGAGATACTCCCACTTCCTTCTTCCCGACTTGAATTCCTTCGTATATGCCTTTCTCACTTGCTTCAACAATAAGAATGTTAAGACTTTCCCCCCACGATCAAGAAAAAGAAGGGTGCTAGCGAGTTACCTTGCCTTAGGCCTTTTTGCATTTGGAATTCTTTTGTCGGTGACCCATTGACCAAAACCGCAATAGTGGATGATTCTAAACACGCCTTTATCCACTTGCACCATTTTTGCCCGAACGCCATTTTTTCCATCATGTATATTAGGAAATTCCACTCCACAGACGTTTTTTCGAAATCCACTTTGAATACCATCACTTTCTTCTTTGAATTTCGAATGTAGTCCACCATCTCATTTGCAATGAGGACCCCGTCAAGAATAAATCTTCCTTTTATGAATGTTGTTTGAGTGTCCCCGGTTATCATCCCCATCACTTTCTTCATTCTTTCCGCTAACACCTTGGAGAGAATTTTATAGAAGATACCAATCAAACTAATCGGTCTAAACTCGTTCAAACCAATCGGATTTTGGTTCTTTGGAATGAGTGTCAAAAATGATGCATTACATTCGCCACTAATTACCGCCGACTCCCCGAAGTTTGATACTGCCTTCACTAAGTCGTCTTTAATAATTCCCCAAAATTTCTTTATGAAGGAAATCGTGATGCCATACGGTCCCGGTGATTTATTGCTACCACATGCTTTAATCGCCTCCCATATTTCCTCTTCCGTGAATCTCCGCTCCAATATTTTCGCTTCTTCTAACGATTTTTTTTGATCTTTCCGCTTGACAATTTCGGCCCGTTATTCTTGTCTGACGTGAATTTCTTCTTGAAAAACTCAAACACTCCTTTTATTTTTTCCGGTTCTTCCGTCCATGTCGCATTAATATTTAAACCCCGTATTTCGTTTCTTCTTTCTCTCTTCCTTATTACTGCATGGAAGAATTTTGAATTTTCGTCCCCTTCCTCCACCTACTTTACTTTTGCCTTTTGCCAAGCTATTTCCACTTTCTTTTTTTCCGCATCCAACCATTTATTCCGTGCTTCTAGCCAACGTTTTCTTTCACTTTCGTCAAGGTTTCTATCCTCGACAATCGTTTCTAATTTTTTCGCTTCTTCCTTGTTTTTCTCCAAGTCCCCTTCCAACCTTCTATATTTATCCCCTCTCCTTTTTTTTCAAAGCCCATTTAACGTTCTTTAACTTGTCCCGAAAGATACAATCTAGGGCCTTTGAAGTTACTCCAATGCTCCAAGCTTCCTTAACCAATTCTTCGATCCCCTCCTCTTGTAGCCACGTGTCAAAGATTTTAAAAGGCTTTGGCCCGAATCCGCAATTGTTGTTGTAAAGCATAATCGGATAATGATCCGACCACTTTCTTTTGAGAGCCCTTGCCCCCAAATTCCTCCAAGATGCACAAAAATCGTTTGAACCAAGGAATGGTCCAATTTACTATATTTCCTTCCGTCGTCACTAACTCATTAAACTCCTCCACTCCTCTTGCATTAGTGACCGAGTTGAATCTTTTGTGATTGCCCCTCACATCATTTAAATCCCCAAAGACACACCATTTTATTTCATCTTTCTTGTAAAGCGTTTCAATGTTCCTTCATACTTCCAATTTCTCTTTTATATCTCTCGGCCCATATACGTTGACAAAACCTACTTGCCCGATAACCCCTTTCTAATTACCCACTACCGTGATGAAGTTTTTTTCTACCACGAAGAATTTGCAAAGGAATTCATTTTTGTCCCGTATCAATAATAATCCTCCCGAGTTCCCAGTTGATTCCGTTTGCACGAAATCCATATCATTATATCCCCACATTTTGATAATTTGCGACTCTTCCCACCTTTTTTGTTTCGTTTTCTGAAGGCCTATCATATTGAGTTTTTCTTTGGTACACAATTCCCGAACCCAATTTCTTTTTTCTGCTAGACCTAGTCCTCTTATGTTTAAAGACACCAATTTCATCAAAATAACTGTAACTTTCGATTAACAAGACATACATACCTGTTTTGACGTCATCCTCCCATCTGCCCATTGCACGTCTTCTCCCCCTCCCATGATAACCCCAATTTTCTGCCCAAATCGTGTACATTGTCCGTTTCATCTGAGATTTTCAGTTCATCCGAAACCGCCGCGTACGCCCCTGAAGAACATCTCGATTTGGCTTTTCTTTTGCTTCTGTCCGATTTACTAGTGTCCGATGCTTTGTTTGGAAGCTTTTGTGTTCTTGCCATTTTCTTATGCAAATGGAAGCTCACTTTTCCCCGTCCAAAACCTAACATATCACCCTTTTTGCTCCTGGGATTCGATGTGTCCGCTCCTTTTTTTACTTTTTCGTTTATGCGCCACTGTTCCTTGATCCGTGGGACTACTTCTGAATTTTCTTCATTCGAAAGATTCATCACAGGTTCCTCCAGTGTTTTGTTATGGAACGAATCAGTTAAGTTAGGTTGAGATTTGATTTCTGAAATTGGGCTGTATAGTTTATATAGAGAGTTAACTGGGTTGTGGCTTTTATTTTTATTACTTTTTAATTCAGGCCCAAAAACAACTTGGCTCTGATTTTCAAAGACACGAAGTGGGCTTGAGGTTTTCTCCATTCCTTCTTTAGTTACCAATGGCGCATTCGACCCATCTAATGAAAGTGGCGCACACGCGCCTGTCCCTAATTTTTGGGAGTTACCTACCACTCATGCTACCTTTTCTCCCTCATCATGGAGTCTTTTTTGTAATCCGTGGAAGCATCTAACGACTTCACTGGCCATGTGTGGTTCAAATTTAAATTCTGTGACTCTTCACCTCCCTCACTGTAACCCGTTTCCGACAATGTCTCTCCGACGACCTTTGGCTCTGACGAGGATGTAGCGACTTCCGTTCCTTCCCCGTTCATACTACCGTCGTTTCTGATTTCTTCCGTAATATCCTTTCCTTCTTCTGCTCCGTCCTCTAATTTTTCTCCAACTGCACTTTCCTCCACATCCCAAATTTCATCGTCGTCTTCCTCTTCCGTCCACTCCGATGGAATGGAGGAATCTTCCGTTTCCTCTTCGCTACTCCCGTTATCATCATCCCAATGAAACGGTTGACCCATCTCCTCCTCAATAATCCATATTCTATAATACAAATTATCGAATTTTACGCTTCGTAGCTCGTCGATACGCGCTCGGATCGAAGTCGCAACTTGTACTTTTCCGAATTCCAGGTTCTTGGTTGATTCCCACTTGCAGTTTACCGTTTTTAGGATATGGCCCCATTTTTTTGCTATTTCACCGAACACGTTTTCGTTCCACACATGTAGCGGTAACCTGTATATTCTTATCCAAACCGTCCTTTCGGAGGAACAATATCCTTCCGACCATCTCCTTAATCCTCTTATCCAAAAGTGAAGTCCGTGTACTTTATTGTTTTGAACTTTAATCAATGTTTATTCTTGCTCTAATGCTAGCAACACGTTTCTACCTCCCAAGTATTTCAATGTGCAATCGACAAGATTCTACGCTTGAACGACTATTACATTATCCACCGAGTTTATTGATCCTATCAAGCATTTCTTCAAGCTATTTTTCGCGTCTTCCTCCCCCGACCAAATTCCTATAATCTTCTCTTTACTGCACTTTTCTTCTTCCTCCTTGGATTTCCTACCAACCCACGTTTTCCTCTCCTCGTTAACAGTCCTACCACCTCGCAGAAAGATCTCTGTCCTTTCCTTAGGTTCGTCGAATCCCGATTGTAAGCATTTCCTGTCCACTCTTTCTCCGGTGTTCTTCTATTGTCTTCACTTCGCTTGCCGTTGTTTCCCTTCATCGCAAATACTCTCATTTTATACGTCCCGATCCACATACCATTCAATCTACTCTCCAGGTCCCTACTGTCCGATACCCATTTAAACCTTACGAAGCCGAACTTCTTACCGTTTTGCATCATTCTTCTAGCCATATAAATATCTCCCACTTCTCCATATCGTTTGAAAGCTTTCCATAGATGTGGCACATCCCAGTCCTCCGGGAAGTTGAAGAATAAGAACGACGTTAAGTTTCTCATGCCTTGACCCCATTGATGTCCTCTCGTTTTGGCGTTTCCTCTGTACCTAGTCTCGCTACAGTCTGCCCATATCCTCACATTTTCTTGCTTGCCCCCTCTCCCCACGCTTATTCCTAATCTCTCACTCCCCTCTCTCACCGGCTTACTCTCTCTTACAGGCTAGATTCACTTCTTGCCTTCTGGCAAATTGATCACCTTCTCGTTTGAACCCACGCTATATGCCTATATATATATATATATATATATATGAGTATTTCGATTCTTTTATTTTTTAGGATTCTCTTCCGATCTCATTCCTATATATATGTATATATATATATATAGAGGCTCACTAAAATGTAAACTATGAAAATGTGTAAACTATGTAAACTAATCTAGACCGTAGATCATTTCAATCAATGGTTGTAATTGGGCGGTGGCAATCTAGTAATAATCTATGAAAACGGTGGCAATATGGTCAAAATAGAAGAGTGAAAAAGGGTAAAAATGTCAAAAATTCGTAAACCGATATGACATAAAATTGGAAACCGTGAAATTAGGGATTGATGGGTATTGCTTCCATGTTTCAAGGCCACATCACTCCAAAAAAAAAGATTTGATTCTATGAAATTAACTGCATCAAATATTCTTCTGAGATTTCTTTTTGACATTACTCTATGAAAACGAAAGCGAAGTCGAAGAAGATGGATGGCGAACCGAGAGAAATTAGAGGTTAGGGTTTCTTCTAAATGTATGGAAATGTCGATCTTTGTTCGTATGTTGACTGTTGGGTCATCAAGATTTGAAGATGACCTCATGATCTCCTTTTATACTTTGAAAAACATTTTATACTTAGAGAAATTTTGGATGCATGGTTCTTTGTAATGGCTTGTACAAGATATCAAATGTTTGGTGAAGTCAAAGATCAACCAAAGTCAAGATTAAAGATTCTCTCATTGTGGAAGTGAAAGATCTTTTCTCAAACATACAAGTCATTGTTCACCGAAATTGTTCTCACAATTTCGGTGGTATCTCCACCGAAACTTCTCTCTATTTCGGCCAAGTCTCAAAGAAGCTTTTCCCAAAGATGATGTCATATATCTCAAAGATGATGTCACATATCTCAAAGATGTGTCACATATCCCAAATGACATTTCGGTGGGACCTCAAAGAAGCTTCAAAGATGTTTTCTCCAAAGATGTGTCACATATCCCAAGTTTCCATCGGTGGTGCTTTTCTTGAAAGAAAATCTGAGAAGCAAAAGAAGACAAAAATGAGAGACATAATAAGACGAAATGAGAAGCAAATTCATTTTGTCTTGGAAGAAATCTTACAACCTTTCTTCGGTGGTGCATTTGTTGAAAGAGATTTTGAGAAGCAAAAGAAGACAAAAATGAGAGACATAAGAAGACAAATTGAGAAGATATTTTCTACATGGATAAAGTGACATTCTGTCTTATTATCCATTTCCATGCAAAACTCTTTTCTCATGCATGGGCTTCTGACTGTACCTTGTAAAAGGTGACAAGGACCTCACAACTTTCCAGAAGTCAACATCCTCAGCAAGTGTGAAGATGACAAGTGTCCCAAGCATTCAATGCTTGCACACTCCTTGTCACTATAAAAGGAAGAGCTCTCCATACAGAAAATATACACATCTTGAGAGACTTTGAAGATGACTGTGAGCTCTTGATATTCTACGCAAACTGGAAGAATTCTCTAAGTGCAAGAATTTCCAGTTTGCTTGAAAAACTTTATAGCTTTGTTCTAAGTGTTCTTAGTTATTTTGTTGTATACTTTGTGTAAGATTGTTAGAATAGTTTATCTGTTCTTTTCCGCAACAGTCTTAAGTTTTCTATGTGTAATTCTTGTTGAAAGATTTTCAATAAAAGAATTAAAATTGTGAAAATTTTGAGTATTGTATTCAACCCCCCCCCCCCCCCCCCCCTTCTACAATACTTGTTATAGCCATCTGGGACTAACAAGTGGTATCAGAGCAGAAAGTTTAATTCCATAAACTTGATCTGCGATGGCTGCCTCCTCTTCTTCAACTATTGAAAACTCTTTTCAAAATAACTTTTCTGAAAATGGCTCCATTTCAAAGCCTCCTAAGTTCAATGCTAACAACTTCTCTTTGTGGAAAAGCCGCATGATGCTGTTCATGGAAGGAGTGGATACTAGATATCCAACCATTCTCCAAGAGGGACCCTTTATCCCCAGAGTTTGGGCTCGCTATGAAACGCAGAGGCCTGGTAAAGAAACCATGGAAAAAGATAATTCTGATGATTCGTCTGATGAAGAAAAATCTGCTGCTACTGGTCGTTACATTCTTAAAAATCCTAAGAAATATACTGATGAGGAAAAACGACTTGTGTCTCTTGATTCTAAAGTTAGAACTATCATTGCTCTCTCTCTTCCTAATGAAGTGTACCACTCTCTGGTAAATCTCTCTACTGCCAAAGAGATGTGGTCTACTCTGTGTGTTTTGTATGAAGGTACAAATGAAGTTAAAAAGAGCAGAAAGATTGCTCTTGTTAGAAATTATGAACTCTTTTCTTATGAGAAAGGAGAATCTCTCTCCAACTACTATAATCGCTTTAACAGTCTTCTTAATGACTTAAGGCTGTTAGGTAGAGTGTATGACAATGAGGAAGTCCTGTGCAAATTTATGGACTGTCTTCCCGATTTTTGGGAAAATATCTGTACTTGTATAAAGACAACCAAGGATCTTGATCATATGCCTCTTACTGTTCTTTATGGTACTCTTTTCAACTATGAGCAGACGAAACTGCAAAGGTTTTTAAAGAACTCTTCTCTAGCTCTCCTAAGTGACTCTTCCAAAAAGACTAAGTGTTTTCCAAAAATCACCTACCCATCTGATTCTGACCATGATAGTCAAGAAGATCCCAATGATCATTCAGAAGCATATCTTAGTGATGCTAAGGATGAATGTGAGGAAACTTCAGTTGATAAATTATCTGATGAAATGGCCATTTTGGATGGGTACTCTAAATCCAAATCTCATCTCTCTTCTGGAAAATCTAAGTTTGATAGAAATTCATCCTCTTCTCTCTCCAAACACTCTCCTTTGGATAAATCTAATGAGGAATGTTTTAACTGTGGTAAAAAGGGTCATTTTGCTTCTGAGTGTAAAAGTAGAAACCTTGAAAGACTTAGAAGTGCTTCCCACCGATTTTCCAAAAATTTCAGCCAATCTTCCTCTTCTGCAAATTTTGACTGGGCTGAAAGATACAAGGAGAAATACAAGAGAGAAAAGGAAAGAAATGAAAGACTTGTCAGAAGAGGAAAGGGTCTGCCTGCTAAATCTTATGATTTGGCAGATGAACCCACATCTGAAAGCGAATGACTCCTCAACTGCTCTTGTATCAGCTAAGTGCTTCTTCTACTCTTCACAGGTACATACTATGTGTTTTATCTATCTTTTATGAATTCCCTTATTTCAAACTCTTTTGCTATGTGTCCATAATTTCTGCCATCACATCTGAAAACATAAATTTTGGAAATTTTATTTGGCTAGTCTCTGGGTGTTGTTTCTTTCTTAAAAAGAAATCCTCCAAAATTTTTCCAAAAATAACTTTATGACTTCTCATACCGATTTCCTTCTTCAATCTGTGAGTTTCAAAATGTCCAATTCAAAAGAAAGGATTTATGTACTCCCAATTTTTGAAATATGAATTCTATGTGATGCACCCCCATTCTTTGTTATCTCTTCAAAATCTTTGAGCAAAAGTTAGGAAAAATGTCAAGTTTCTAAAAGGAACTCTCTTTATAGAAAATGCTATATCTGTGGTGATATTTCTCATTTTGCCAAAGACTGTGTGAAATAAAGAATTATTCTGAGTGATATAAATTCTTTTCATTCTTTTTCTTCTAACCCAAAAGGACCCACCTTCAAAATGGGTACCTGGAAATTAAATTCTTTGTGATTGCAGATTTTGAGCTGGGCAGATGGATCTATGTGAACAAGTGAGAAAGTTGACAAAACCTTAGAATTCTTTACTCTCATGACATCATAAGCATGTTGATGTCATTCTCATGACATCACCATCTCCAATCTCTTAAAATTCCATTTCTTTTCTAAACCTCACCACCGAAATTTTCCTTAACCACCAAACCAAAACCATATCCCACCATACTTTACTTCCCATCATATGTTTTGCCTCCTCGATCGGTGGTACCCCTCAAATTCGGTGGAACCCTTCAAATTCGGTGGTGAAACCCTTCTAAATTCGGTACAATCCTTCAAACTCCTCGGTGGAATCCTCACACCGATCCACCACCGAGTCTACACCGACCCACACCGATTCCACACCGAATCTCCACCGATCCACCACCTCAAATACCTCCACCGATCCACCACCTCAAATCCCTCCACCAATCCACCCACTACAAACTCTTCTACAGATGTCACCCCAAATCCTCAAACTCAATCTTTTTGGGTCATCAAATTGGAAGATGAAATTCCAATCTTTTCTTCACTTTGAAGATTTTCTCCATAATGTCTTAGAAGTTTTACTACTGATTTTCCACCGAAAATCCTACCGAAAATAGCCAATTTTCGGTGGATTCTCCTTCATTTTCGGTAGAAAAGCAAAAAAAAAAAAAAAAATCCTACCGATTTTCCACCGAAAATCCTACCGAAAATAGCCTATTTTCGGTGGATTTTGCTCAATTTTCGGTGGAAAGGTAAAAAAAAAAATAAATAAATAAAATCCTACCGATTTTCCACCGAAAATCCTACCGAAAATAGCCTATTTTCGGTGGATTTTGCTCAATTTTCGGTGGAAAGGTAAAAAAAAAAAAAAAAAAATCCTACCGATTTTCCACCGAAAATAGCCTATTTTCGGTGGATTTTCCTCAATTTTCGGTGGAAAGGTAAAAAAAAAAAAAAAAAAAATACACTGATTTTCCACCGAAAATCCTACCGAAAATAGCCAATTTTCGGTGGAAAGGCAAAAAAAAAAAAAAAAAATTGGTCTTGGTTCTGGCCGATCTTTTCATTTTCTCTTGGTGTTTTTCCTACGTCGGCCGCTGAGGGGGAGAATTCATCTGAGGGGGAGCAACATAAACCCTCAGTACTCATATACAGCGACCAACTTGAAAAAATGAGGAAATCGACGGACCGGTCAAGGGGGAGCACTTCAGTCCGGGCGGATCTAACTGAGGGGGAGAAACACAAAGACCGTCTGATCTAACTGAGGGGGAGCAAAACAAAGACAAAGGATGCTGATGATAAACATGAAAAGATGCCAAGATGCAACAGTTGGGCAGAAGTATCCTAAGGCTGCTGATCAAAATGAAGAATCCTCAAGCCAGACACAAGTTTCAACTCGCCCCTCCAAAGATGCAAGTAATATTCATTCTGTTTATACTGTTTATACTTCTTTCCTTTTCCTTTCGATTATTTGTACAGCTATACCTTTTTATTTTTTCTTATATGTAAATATCATATATACATACACACACAAAAAAAAATGGACTGTGTGAAAAAGAACCCAAAAGAGTAAAGAAGGGTCAACTTGCATTATTCACTGTCTTACTCATGTTTTTCTAAGTATGGATGTCATCATCAAATAGGGGGAGATTGTTGGGTCATCAAGATTTGAAGATGACCTCATGATCTCCTTTTATACTTTGAAAAACATTTTATACTTAGAGAAATTTTGGATGCATGGTTCTTTGTAATGGCTTGTACAAGATATCAAATGTTTGGTGAAGTCAAAGATCAACCAAAGTCAAGATTAAAGATTCTCTCATTGTGGAAGTGAAAGATCTTTTCTCAAACATACAAGTCATTGTTCACCGAAATTGTTCTCACAATTTCGGTGGTATCTCCACCGAAACTTCTCTCTATTTCGGCCAAGTCTCAAAGAAGCTTTTCCCAAAGATGATGTCATATATCTCAAAGATGATGTCACATATCTCAAAGATGTGTCACATATCCCAAATGACATTTCGGTGGGACCTCAAAGAAGCTTCAAAGATGTTTTCTCCAAAGATGTGTCACATATCCCAAGTTTCCATCGGTGGTGCTTTTCTTGAAAGAAAATCTGAGAAGCAAAAGAAGACAAAAATGAGAGACATAATAAGACGAAATGAGAAGCAAATTCATTTTGTCTTGGAAGAAATCTTACAACCTTTCTTCGGTGGTGCATTTGTTGAAAGAGATTTTGAGAAGCAAAAGAAGACAAAAATGAGAGACATAAGAAGACAAATTGAGAAGATATTTTCTACATGGATAAAGTGACATTCTGTCTTATTATCCATTTCCATGCAAAACTCTTTTCTCATGCATGGGCTTCTGACTGTACCTTGTAAAAGGTGACAAGGACCTCACAACTTTCCAGAAGTCAACATCCTCAGCAAGTGTGAAGATGACAAGTGTCCCAAGCATTCAATGCTTGCACACTCCTTGTCACTATAAAAGGAAGAGCTCTCCATACAGAAAATATACACATCTTGAGAGACTTTGAAGATGACTGTGAGCTCTTGATATTCTACGCAAACTGGAAGAATTCTCTAAGTGCAAGAATTTCCAGTTTGCTTGAAAAACTTTATAGCTTTGTTCTAAGTGTTCTTAGTTATTTTGTTGTATACTTTGTGTAAGATTGTTAGAATAGTTTATCTGTTCTTTTCCGCAACAGTCTTAAGTTTTCTATGTGTAATTCTTGTTGAAAGATTTTCAATAAAAGAATTAAAATTGTGAAAATTTTGAGTATTGTATTCAACCCCCCCCCCCCCCTTCTACAATACTTGTTATAGCCATCTGGGACTAACATTGACAATGGTGATTGATTTCTGCAGATAGGAGGACGAGCGAACGAGTAAAGATACGAAAATCCTTTTCCAAGTTCAAGAATACACGGGATAATCCCGTCGACATCGACATGGAGGGCGGTTCTATGAATGCTCCCACAAAGGAAGGTATGAAAACTAATTGTGATACCATAGGATGAAAAAACTGATTACGGTTTTCCAAGTGGTTTTTTGATCTGTTGTGTGAAAACCGCAAACAGATAAGTGGTTTTATGCTCTGTTGTGTGAAAACCCCAAAATCTTTTACAAAAATTCTTGTTGTTTGGGTAAAAAAAATGGGGTTTGTGTGAAATATGAATGAAATTGTGTGTAACAAACATGTATGAAATTATGTGAAATAATAAAATTTCATATAACGTATCTCGTTTTGGGTGAAATCAGATTGTGGGAAATTTGTCAAGTGCCAACGGCAAGGAATTTCGAAAAATATGAAATCACACTTTCGATAGAATATGGGGCGATTGTGTGAAAAAAACAATGTTCTTCATAACAATATGTTTATGTGAAACATGATTGAATGTTTGTGAAATCGGAATATTTGTAGGTAAAGTGTTTTCTGCCATTTGGTTACATTGTTGTTTATGAAATCAGAATATGTGAAATGTTTTAAAAGAAGGATCTGTGAAATAATGAGAAATCTTAAAAAGTATATGAAATAACTTCCGTATGAAAAGCAGACAACAATATTGCTAAATCTGTTGTGATGGTATGAAAAAATAATAGTTTTGTGTTAAATAAGATTGTGTAAACTATTGAGCAGTTGAAACCCAGACGACGAGCATAACACATAGTCCGGAGATTATTGACGTCCCCGGCCGCGGTCGTAAGAGGTCAAACACTAAAGGTATTGAACTTTTTAAATATGATTTCATGTATATGATACGCTAAACATATTTTGATTTTACGGTGAACGACTGATTTGATGAATGTTCAACCAATAAGCTGGTTCAGCACATTATGTAGGGACAAAGAAAGAGAAGGATAGTAATACAGACATCAAGGGAAAAGGTCTGGAGCGGTCGCTGAAGAGAGGTATGAAATTTTATAACCCTTTTATAAAGAATACAGCGAACAACTCTACTATAAGAGATTGTGATTTATAGACTTCAATGCATATCATGATTGTTTAATGGACAAAATATGCATTGTGACTTATAGTATTTCATGCATTCAGGTTTATTTTAATATATTTACATACTTAGTTTTATAATATTAAAAAAACTGCAGCACGTGCAACCCACCAAGAAGACGTACCGGGAAGGGTTCGAAGGCGCTCGAAAACGACTGGTATGAATCTTACTTTTGAACAAATATGATTCGAACACAATATTTGTGAAATGAACATAGTACGTACTACATTACATATGAATTGACATTTCATACAATAACAAAACACGGATGTCGTTTAGAGAAAGATCTAAGCAAAAGAAGTAGGAGATGTGGGCAAAGTAAGGATAATGTTGCGAAATCATCTGCCAAGAAAGGTAATATATTAAATAATTTGATCTAAACAAACATAAATATATTAACGAATATTATGGTGTTATCTCACTCAACAAAAGCAACTATCGAGTACCCGGACGACGACGACGATTTCGTACACCGTGTGAAACTGACAAAAACAGGTACGTATATTGAACTTCGCGGACATAATCCTACAGTTTGTAATTTAGTTTACAATATAACAAATATACATGTTTTCATTGTATAGATATTGTTGCCATCAAGAATGCTAGTCCAACGGCAAAGGGAAGGAAGATAAAAGGTAAAAAGGAAGAAAGAAAAGGGAAAAGGCCAACAAAGGTGAACGGGATTAGAACGCGCACATCTTCTGTGACGTTAAATAACACCTGCATGGTTTTAAAGGATGACCAAAAAAAGGCTGTGGAAGAAATGGGACTTGGGGAGCTTCTGAAAATGACCGTGGATGGCATCCCATCGAAGTTAGGTTACTACGTTGTGGACAACTTGAATACGGATCGCATAGAGCTAAAGTTAGAAGGACTCGCGATTCAAATCAACGAACAGACAGTAAACAAGATACTAGGGCTGCCATGCAAAGGAATAAACCTGGACGCGATCGATGTGGACCCAAAGAGTACAGAGTTGATAAAGAGATGGGCAAGTTCATACAAAAAAGATAAGCTCCGACCTTGCGACGTGTCAAACAAAATCATCGATACGTGTGACGCGGGAGAATTATTCAAGATAAATTTCTTGGTGATATTTGTGAATACCATGGCGGAGTGCAGCCCTTCGGGCAACTGTCACACATTGTTTTTGAATAAAATTGGCAGTACGGACATGATCCCGAAGATAAATTGGTGCCGGTACATTGTGGAGGCGGTTCGCCGAAGCAAACGGAAATGGAAGCGAGACACATACGGCAGCTTCTACTCGGGTCCACTCACATTCCTTACGGTGTTAATTTATTTATTTTGTATTGTTCAAACAAAAATTAATTTGATATTGTTCTTCTACTTTTGTTTTAAAATATATAATAACTACATTATTTGTTACGCAACTACTTTATGTTCATATGACGGCATGTCCGGCAGTTGAGGTAGACAGAAAACTACTGCCATTACACGCTTGGACGATGGAAAAGCTTCGCGACAGAACCAAAAGCGGATTGAATGATGGAGGATTGCACAAGGCCAGGCTAAAAACATTAGATCGGTTTTAAAAACAGCTTCAGTTGCTAGGAAAAGGGCAAAAACTCCTAAATCGGATGTCAAGAATAAGGTAAAACGACGATAGTTGTAATTTCATATTGCGTGAAAAAATGGCAGAAATATATAAATCTTTTTTAGTGTAAATTTTATTATGTCGTAATTTGAAGTATATTAACGATTTGGTGTCAACTTCATATAAGATCGCAAAGTCAGTTAGAAAAGAGACGGATACTACAAATCGAAAAGTGGATGAAGGGACCGTTTTGAAAGATATTGTATTTTATTAGTGTATTAATACATGGTTGATGATGTGTATTTGATTTGGCTGCATTTGTTCACAATAATTGGACTGTTATAGGTGGATGAACAATTGGCACATGATAGTGAGAGGTTGGGTGAAATAGGGATTGAGGCCAAAGAAACTTTAGAAAAGGTGTTACATTGAATATAAGTTTCATAACTAGTCGTTTTCTATCGTCTTGTATTATATCGTAATTTGAAGAAAATTAACTATTTGGTGTCAACTTCATATTAGGACGAAAAATCAGTTAGAAAGGAGACGGAAGATACAAATCAAAAAGCGGATGAAGGGACCGTTTTGAAAGATATGGTATTTTATTAGTATATTAATACATGGTTGATGATGGGTATTTGATTTGGATGCATTTGTTAACAATAATTGGACTGTTATAGGTTGATGAACGATTGGCACCAGAGATTGAAGGCATGGATGAATGACGTATTGCATCAACAGAAACTTACTAAAAGGTGATACAATATCTTTTATGAATATAAATTTTATAACTAGTCGTTTATAACGTTTTGAAAAATTTCGTATTAGCCGTATGTTTGAATTAATAAATGACACGCAAATGTCGTTAACATAGATTAAAATGGCGTCGTTAACGGCATCATAAAAGGACAAAGTAGATGCGGATGGTGATCCAAGTGCGCAAGACAAGGTATAGTGCTATAAACTATCGCGATTTGACATGGTCTTTCATTTTTATTTAAGACAAAATCACTTATAGGAATAACCCAAATAAACACGTATGTGGGTACACAGGAAATTGGTGGTATTGGGATTGAAAGTGATGGTTGGTATGGGATGCAAGCTGAATACATAGACCGTGCATTTGAGGCGGTTAATAATGTGGTGAAGGCAGTCAATGCATCAGTTCATGAAGGGGTGAACGTTGTGGGTCATGAAAACAATGAAACAAACGCTGGGATTGTAGATGATGGTGACGATGGAGAGGATTTTGAGGACGAAGAGGAACTAAGAAAGGTAATACAATAACGATTGTCATGTGAAAATGAGTATTTCATATGTTATCCGTATAGGTTATGAAATCTGAGTTTAGACATGACATTTTATGCAGATCTTTTGTTTCATATGTTTGTATATAGGTTATGAAATCTGGGAGCACTACAAATTTCTTTAGTTTAAAAGACGTGAAATATGATTGGATATGAAAATATTGTATTTTCATATTGTCATATGGAAATATGTATTTCATCTGTTTTCCAATGTAGTATATGAAATCTGATTTTATACATGTTAATTAAGGCAAAACAATTATTTCATATGTTTTACACAAAAGTTGTTTTGGGTAAAATGTGTGTGTTTGTATAGTTTAAAAGATGTGAAATCTAACTCGACATCCTATGTAACCCACCGTATTATGAAAAATAGGAATACATGGCGAAGATCGATGCTCACTTGGATCAAATATATTACGCGAAGCATGACGTGAGCAAGTTAATAAAAGAGGCAATGGAGTTGTTCCTGGAGGATGTCAACTTTGATAATTATCAAGAGAGATTCGATACAATTTTCGTTGTTGATGTAAGGACAGATGACGACGATGAGAACAATAGTGTTGGGGAGGACAATGGGAATTTGGGTGTGCCTCGAACGACGGATGTTACACCAACCAGATTAGAGTTTGAAGTTACATCGACTCCGTTTTCACAGATCTGGTGCACACAAACGTTCAATGTGATAGACAATGATATACAACAACGGTCGGTGGAAAAAGCATCAAAATCTGCACATTCAGCTTCTGTAGTCGGTGATAAGAAAAATACTAGTTTGGGGGATAATCAAATAGTTCAGTATACGGCGGCAGATAAAGGGAAACATATTGTGTTTAATGATGTCATGCATCGTAGGGCGAGCCACCGAGAGACAAAACTTGGTGATCATATGAGATCACCGTACGTAAAGCGGGTGGTCGAGATACGGATGGCTTTGACAAATGTCGAGAAAAAGGTGCACAAACTTTGTTTGGCTTCGTACGACGACGCCGAGTAAGTCATTTAATGTTATGGATTTTTTTAAGTTTAGCATAACGTAATTTGCATATTTTTTAGTATCATAGTTATAGTCGTATAAGAAATTGGCATGAATTACTATTCATAACGTGAGACATATGATGACAGCTGTAGTGACATGTTGTACTCATCAAACACGGGCCAAAAAATTATCCGGGCGGGGATGGAAAGCCTTGCTGCGTATGGTGAGCATATATTCACCAACGTCATAGATGGGTGGGTAGACATCTTGAACCATGAAAAAAGATACAGGAACGCCTACTCCCCACGACGGTTCTTTTTTAAAACATCGGTTCTTGTGAGTATTAATACGAATTTTCATACAATTAACATGTCTTCACGTTTTACTATCCTAACAAGTAATAAAAATATCAGGGCGATGGTGTGTTGTTAACCCATCTGTACGAGCACAACAAGAGATACGGATGGTTCCTCAAAAACATTGCGGAGGCAACGATAAACCAGATTGAAACCGTCAACATGAGGAACGTGGACCTGGTATGAAACATGCACAAATTCGATATAATGTATTCATTATATTTTATCGTCTTGTTTAAGTTAATTGACTATTATCTAAAAATGATCAGATATTATTTCCGATGATGAGAGATCGACATTACTATTGTGTGGTTTTCAACCTCAAAAGTCTTATCATCGAGGTAATCGACAACATGCTACCATCTTCTAACGGAAGCGGCATAGACGAAAAATGCGACGCGGACGTCAGTTTGTTGGTAATAATTATTCTTTCATATTAAACACTACACGTTTTTTTTTATTCAGCATTAAAAAGGTACATTATACTTTGTCATGTACAGCAAACGATGATGTCCACACACCTTAAAGATATACGCCACCCCGCTGGGAAAACTGTCAAAAAGTTCACAAAATTTAGACTTGTTACAAGTTGGCAAACAAGGAGGAATTTCGTAGACTGCGGGGTTTTCTTGATGAGGCACATGGAATGCTATATGGGGGGAGGGACCCGCGGTTTTATCACGAATCTTGACAAAGAAGGACCGGCACAAGCAAAACAACTTGAGGGGCTTAGGAAAAAGTACACAGCGAAAATTCTGTTGCACGAAGGGAACAATAGACGAGAGTATGTCGAATCGGAGGTATCACGGTTTTACAAGATGGACAAAGGGACACAATCACATATTTTGGGTCGTGCAAACGCAACGCGCTCCGATCGACTTGCAAAATTTTGAGAAACGTAGATGGTTTTTTCTAGTAAACAATACTAGTAGTTGATGGATGTTTAGTAAACAATACTAGTAGTTGATGGATGGGTTATCACAATTGATGTTTTGGTATTTTAAGACTTTTAGATATAACGAGTACTTTATTATATTTGTTGACTTCATGCTTTGAAATTTCATAACTTTTGGTGTGTGTCGGTGAAAATTACGTATTAAGTTATGTATGTTTTCCATGATTGAAATATCAAATCTTAACAAAATTACATGTAACACATAAAAAATTTGGTATATGGGGAAAGATGGATAATAAATTATAAACAACTAAATGTGTGTAAACTTTCGATTTCATATGTTTTCTTGGTGAAATTGTTTCATGAACTTGATTCTTTTGATGACAGTGTTTCATATAATTCGTTTCATGATGTTGTCGTTTCATATATTTGTGTTTTTATGTAAGAACGACAGTTTCATAAAAAATGAAAAAAATATATGAAACAGTTTCATATGAATGAAAAATTATATATGAAACTACATAAACAACACATATATAAGAAACAATTTAATCAATAAATGAATGATTTGAAACAATTTCATCAAAATAAACAATTTCATCAAGAAAACATATGAAATCTAAAGTTTAGAAGAAAAAACATTCGCAATATATTGAACCTCTAGGCGCAAAATACCAATTTATGTTTGTCTTATACAAATACTGTTGACAATAATAAAAAATACCAATTTCATTTGTGTTTCACACAAAATGTTGGGTAAATAACATATCTTACATGAATAATTTTCATACAATAATATAATCATTTCTAAATTTTCATATCACAATTTTCATACCATAATGAAAAAACAAAAGCTCTTGAACGAAACCAAAGATTTAAATTTATAAAAACAATACTCATATAAAAAATGTTCACTTTGATAACTTGTAAGTTCATAAATAATTTAAAAGTAATCCAAAACCACAGAACCTATAAAAAGGAAAACAATGAGAAAAACGAACAAGTAAAAAAACAACCTAGTCGTCATTATTTCGCGACGGACAATTTCTTGAGTCATGATTCCCAAATTTCTTGCATGTCCTGCACAAACGCATTGCCTTCTTAGCCTTCTTTGTCGCTTTCTCCAAAGCCCCTACCAACCGTTTACCTGTACCACAACCCTTGTTCCGTATACCAGCCATCGGTAACAACTGAACATCATCAGGAGCATCCACACCATAACATTCCCTAAGTGCTTCCGCTCTATCGTCAGAAACGGATGGAAGAATATTGTCAACTCCAAACTCGGACTTCATGTTATCCATCATTTCCGTCAGAATGTTCAACTTACCTTTGTCGTTTCTAATTCGGCTAACAAGCAAATCAAGTTTAAAATATAAACCGTTAATCAGTCGCTCCTTCTCAACATCAACCTCACCATACCGTGCACGTGCAGCCTGAATTTCAACAGAACCAGCCCCCTCGTCCATCGACGACAGATGAGAATGTCGGGAATCGCAACAAAATCATAGTTTAGTAAAATCTTGAACATGTGTCGACACGGGAACCCATTCCGAGTAAAAAAATTACATTCGCATTCCATCATGTCTATGTCTGTGTTGTGTGAAACCTGTTAAATAAATAAATTATGAAATATATGTTATACACTTCAAAAAAACGAATTAAAAACTAGTAGAGAGATACAAAAATTTGAATTAACGTACATGATACGAAAACTTCGTAACGGCCTTCATATTTTTGTGTAAAACCCTGTATCTCCGAGTATCACCATCTTCACCAAGATACACAACTCCGCAATGATACGCGGCTTTCTTGATCTCCTTTTGAACTTCTTTGAATAAAGTACGGGTATATACCTCTGATGCATTACTCTCAATCACCAACGGCGTGGCACATCGGGGGAAAGTGTTTCTAGTTATGAACTCAAGTGTCCGATGCTTATTCCTCTGCTTCTCAATTGCACCATCAAAGGCATGCAAAAACCTTACCAGATCATTGCGATATGATGGATATATCCTAAAGAACGCATGAGCACTCTCTGATCAAGAGGTTGTCCTCATTAGACCAGACATTGGAACATCCTTATAATACGCAGAAATCCAAGATTGCCTAATTGCGTACATGTCTCTCAACCAATCATTGTGATGCAACTCGTAGTCATCAATTATACAACACCACTCATTCTCAAATTCTTCCGGACTCATGTGATTATTCGAAACCAATTTGTTGAATCTTCTTTTGAAAGAAACATTGGCATCAAGATCGGAGGTGATCTACATAACATTAAGCATAATTAAAAAACAGCTAGACGAACATATTATTTAAATAAAAAATAGAATAAAAATTCACAATAATTGACCAACTCCCTTATAAAATATAACTAACCTTGCCAGGAAGTTTCTTCATAATGTGCCACATACACAGTCGATGTTTGGACTCTGTGAAAACAGCCAGAACTGCTTGTTTCATGGCAGCGCATTGGTCAGTTATAACAAATGTAGGTTGTTTCTCGTGTGCTTTCAAAAATGCAGACAACACCCATTTAAAATTCTCTATGTTCTCGTGGTTGATCAATGCAGAGCCTACAACCACTGACCGCTTATGGTTGTCGATGGCAATGAACGGAACAAAATTCATAGCATGACTATCAAAAGAAAATCATATAAAGACAGTTAATTAAATATGAAATATTTGAAGCAACTAAAAAAGTGAAAATACTATGATACATACCGATTCGTACGATATGTCGCATCAAACGATACGGTGTCACCAAACTCTTTGTAATTTAGCCTAGATATCTCATCAGCCCAGAAAATCGCCTGTAACTCCCCGTCCTTGACCAATATATCAAAAAAGTAATCGGGCACCACCGTTCTACGTTTGCACAAGAGATTAACCAACATTTGCGCATCTTTCCTCCCCACAAACGTGCCTATGGCGATTCTAGCATTCTGGTAGTCGATCTGGGTAGCATTAACATGATCGTATCCGCCTTTAAGAGCTGCCTAAATATTATAAGACTTTGCCCCACCAATACACGATGATAATGCATTATACACATTCCTAAAATCTGTATATTGCAACCGTCTTTTGGATCGTGACATTCCCTTATCGACATCACTGTATAGAGTGTGGTTGTGTCTTTCTTCAAACTTATAAACCACATACGTACGACTCTCATTTCTGAGTCGAAACTTAATACACGCTCTACAGTTAGTGCGTTTCACATTTGATTTCCTAGACATTTGCTCAACATCTTTACTTGCCGGAAGACCTTGCTTACTACACAATAAGTAACGATTTTGCACATCCCCCGAACTATTTTTTTTCTTATTGGACTGGCGAACATCAAAACCGGCTTCTTCGGCATATTTCATATATGCAATATCAGCGAGATCAAGTGACCTAAACTTGTATCCCAAACCTATCTTAACACCGTCCACAACAGGTATCCAATATTTCGTACCCCCAGGTGAAACAAACGTCTCGTGTCGTACTACTACAAAAACGAAAGAAACATAGTAGTGAATAAAACAAGTCATCTTAATACCAAATTTCACAAAATCAAATTACACAAGTTAAAACTAAACTAAAGTGCCACATGGTCGGTGACATATATGAAAACAGTGTCATACATAACGATGTCAACCATATTTCATATATGAAAACAGTGTTATGGTTATGAAAAACAATGTCTTAAAAAACTATTTGAAGCAGATTTCGTGTTTTTATATGCATAAACAAATATTACGGATTGTTGAACCTATGAAAATTGGATCAAAGATTAATAACATGGACAATTACTAATTATTTTCATATTAACAGTACCTGCAACGTATTAAAACAGGTGGTGCATATATGAAAAATCGCAACAAAATTCACAATATATACATCTAGCCCGTATATCATTGCTTCGAACATAAAAAATCAAAAAAAAAACATAGATCGTTTCACAATTTGTCAACAGATATTCTGGAAAAAAAATATTATACATCCACGTTAAAAAGACTATGAAAATAACGTTACTGTTCTTAATCGGTATAACATCGTGTGGATTTTGGCAATCCATGTCTTCAACCTCTTAAACTACATCTTCATCGTGCTCTTCATCGGAAGCAACTGAAATAACGAAGTCGGCAAAATCATCTTCGGCCATAATCTCGTCATGTATATTTTGTTCTCCATTATTTCCTTCTTCATGAACGTTCGACATGGTGCCAACTACTCCAGAAACTAAGAACGGTGAATATATTTTTATGAAAAGCTTTGGATTTACGGTTGTGCTTATGAAAGCCTATTATCATGGAAGAAGATACATATCACGATGGGAGGAAGAAAAAGCCCACGAATTATTTGGAGAAAATAATAAAATAATATTAAACACAATCCCTTCCTAAAATATATGAAACTGCCGTAATTAATTGTATGCTATAGAAGACGAATTTGCCCTTTTAGTGATATTGATCATGATCAAAATTGAATGGTTGAGATTAGTTTACATACATTTAACAGTTTACATTTTATTGTCTCTCTCTCTCTCTCTCTCTATATATATATATATATATATATATATATATATATATATATATATATAGGCTTGGATTCACGTGAGACCAACATGTTTTCGTGAGGCCGTGAGACCACAAAATAACTATAAAACTTTGCAACGACTGTGTAACGAACCTTTACAACAAAAACTTTACCTTCACAGTCTTTTGCTGTGAAGGTTTAGTGTTATTTTTTTGCTCTCACGGGTCTCACGAAAATGACTTGGTCTCACGTGATCTCAAATCTCTCTTTCTCTCTCTATATATATATATTCGCCGACGGTGCATATCACCAAACCGAAGGTAGAGTAGGGGTTGGCCGACAAAGAAATGTAGGCTGGTGATTTGGTAGTCCTTGAAGACCCACCATCACCGTCGATTATATGTATTGTTTGTATATATATAAATATTCTATTATATCATCTATTATTTTATTTTATACATTAGAGTAAGTTACATATTTGGTCCTTGTAACTTACATGTTTTTTATATTTATCACACAAAAATTGATAAAATTGAAAGAAAAAAAATACTAAAATACCCTTAATTTAATGGGTTTTCTTAACGGTTGTTAGAGATAGGGACCAAATTTTGTGGCTTTTATATACCACGATGGTGAAATTATAATTTCAAAATTGTAGAGATCAAATGTGTTACAAACAACAAACCACATGAACCAAATTTGTAGTTTACTCTATTTAAATTATAGCAAAATTTCTAATTAAACAATTTCTGTAAGAATCTTACAAATATGCAATTTAACATCTATATTAATAGATGTTTTTCTGATTCTTTTTTAACCAAATATTTAAATTAGTAAGTACCATTTAATCACTATTTTCAATTTAAATCTTGTTCAAACATATATTTTATATTTATTTTTTAACTGGACGTTGCAAAATTTCCAATTCTCGATTTACAATAAAAACTTATATCTCACTACATTGCATATTGAGATTGCCAAATGTGTTTGACTGGGATCGACGGGGGACTAGAATTAACTTGGGACTGGCCTGACCTGAGATCGTGTGGGACCGTTATGGGACCGGCCAAATTTTTTGTTTAAAGTTTATTTTTAAATGTATTTTTAAGTATATTTTTAATTGATTTTTAAATGCATTTTAAGTGTATTTGATTGAAGACCAAATATATATTTCAGTGTATTATAATAAAATGTTATTTTTAGAGTATTCGGTGCACCCAGTTAAATATTCTAAAATATATTGATTGACCAATAACAAAAACATATTTTTAGTGTATTTGATTGACTCAATTATAATAAAATGTATTTGTTAGTTTATTTGATTGACAAAATTATTCAAAAAATAATTTTATAAGTTAAAAATCAATTTAAAAAATAAAAAAAATAAGTGAAATTGATTTGGTCCCGGCCCGGGACCAGTTCTCTTAATCGGGCCTCATACACCTTAGTCGGACCTTCGTATTTGGGTCAGGATCGGAACCGACCGGTTCGAGTTACAAGATCACTATTTGAGCCCTCAAACTGATTTGGTTCGGGCTCGGCCCGGGGCCGATTTTTGGCTACCTCTAATTGCACATGTACACAAATAGAGATGGCTAAATTGGGCCCACGGCCAATTATGACCGGTTATGGCCCACCAGTCTGGGACATGTTACACATTGCAAGGAATTTTAAGGTTCGGTCCAATTAGGGACCGGTTATTTATAAACCCGATTTATTAAAAAAAACAAGTTTTTAAAAGTTACGAAACAAGTTTTTCAAGATTTTTACAAGATTTTCAAGTTTTTCTGTTCTTCAAAAATTGAAGTTTTTTTCTTCCAAAATTTCCAAGTTTTTCATGTTATTAAAGTGTATTTTTATAGAATCATAATTATAAAAACATGTACGATATTCGGTGTAGAAAAGATTTAAAAAAATACTTGTAAACCGAGTTTGGTTCAGGCTGACAGGATTTGAGACCGGCCCAATAAGACCGGGACCCATAACTGGGCCTCAACTGATCAGGATTAACGGGCTGCTTTTGAGTAAAGGTACCATATATTATCAACTAATAGCTTAAGGTTGGAATGAGATGTGAATAGTTGTTGGTCTAAGTAATATGTAATAACCTATTTCAATTTTGACAAATACTTAAAAGTTTGGGATTGTTTTGTACTTTTGTAAATGATAATCATTTGAGAGACCAAAGTTATAAATAATTATTTAAGGTGTTCGGTTTGGGAATATATTAATCGTTAAGACTCGGAGATGAATAATTGAATCCGAGGTGAGTTTTCTATTATCCATTTTCGAACTGAAAAATTTATATATATTATCAAATGATTATTACCATGATGTTATACCAAATTTGTATGTTTGAGATATTACTTGTCAATTGTGATACGGTTTTTATTATATGTTGTTTATTATTAAAACATGTGGTTTGATTATAAATTCTTGGGAATAAAAGACTTTCACAATAAAAAATCGGTGTGTTAGGACTGTGATGGTTCGAGCAGGGGTTATATGTAGTGCCCATGAATGTGTTTCATGTGGTGGGCTACAACCGATATTCATTGCAATCTTATCTCGGCATGTACAATTAAATAGTGACAACTGTTGTGGCTAGTTACTTGGGAGGGATGTTGTGTGTGCGTGTCAATTTGTGACTAACCGATTCGTAGTGCTTGCGGACCAACTTATGACTAAATGATTTATGACATTATGTCAAAGTGGTTTTATTTTTAAATAATTTATTTGACATGATTTACTCACTAGACCAAATGGTCCAACCCTCAATTTGTTTTCAAAACTATGTGTTTCAGGTAAATTTTATATTGAGATTGTTGGTCTTTGAAAAAGGGTAAGCGTTAATTATTAGGGAAATTTATTAAAATGCTCCAAGTTCAAAATTAAGTTGCCAAAATGCCTCAAATCTCTTTAGTTTTGCAAAAATGCCCTGTTTTTCCACGATTGGACACGCGATGCCAATTGGCCCGCGATGTGAACTCTGTCCCACGATGGCACACTAATTTGTTATATTTGTTATATTTTGATTTCAAAGTTACATTTAACACCCTTATATTTATTTACTTAGTTTACTTTATAACTTTTATTTTTCTAATTTTAATTTTACACATTCATTATATTAACACATATAATCGTATATTAACTAAATACGTTTTAATTTACACCATTATAATCGTCTCGTCGATACCAATATTGAATATTTTTTGATTTAATTATATTATACTTATTTAGTTAATTTACTTTATACCTTTTAGTTTTTTATTTTTTATTTAGTTAATATATGATTATTATGTTAATGTGATAAGAGTGTAAAACGAAAATTGAAAAAGTAAGAGATGTACCATAAATTAAATAATTAATTATAAGGGTATGAATTAAAAATATTAAAAATATTTTTATGTAGTATATATGCTATATGATAAAATAATTAAATCAAAAATATACAGTATTGGGCTCATTTTGAAGGTATCGAAGAGACGATTACAATGGTGTAACTTGTTAAATTTAAAACGTATTTTTTAACGTATAATAGTTAATATACGATTATATGTGTTAATATAATAGAAGTGTAAAATGAAAAATTGAAAACTAAAAGGTATAAAGTAAATTAACTAAATAAGTATAAGGGTGTTAAATGTAACTTTCAAATCAAAAAAATTAAAAAAGTTACATTTAACACCCTTATACTTATTTAGTTAATTTATTTTATACCTTTTAGTTTTCTATTTTTCATTTTACACTTTTATTATATTAACACATATAATCGTGTATTAACTAAAATACGTTAAAAAAATATTTTTTAATTTTAACAAGTTACACCATTATAATCGTCTCGTTGATACCTTAAAAATGAGCCCAATATAGAATATTTTTTTGATTTAATTGATTAAATCGTCAAATTATTTGGATTATACGTCTCGCTGCATTGCAGCGGGTAAATAACTAGTATATATATATATATCGAACTCCTTAACATATTTTAATGTAATTATGTATGTTAATGTGATATGTTAAAACATATTTTTTAACATATGTTAGTAATATATGATTATTATGTTAATGTGATAAGAGTGTAAAACGAAAATTGAAAAAGTAAGGAATGTACCATAAATTAATAATTAACCATAAGGGCATGAATTGTAAATATTAAAAATATTTTTATTTAGTATATATGATATCTATACTACTTTATAAAAAGGGAATCACTGTTACTTTTCAACGTACGGTTTTTCTAAAATCAGTTTTTTTCAACATCCTTGGACCCTCGTTTCCCTACTTCCCCTCCCCACGATCCCTCCACTTCCTCCAAAATTGCCCTAATTTCTCTCCTCCACTCCCCCTACTTCATCATCATCGTTTCTTATTAATCATATGAATCATAGCATCACCGAATTCTCCTTCTTACCGGATGAAGATCAAACCAGAGAGGAAAATTCAAAATGCAAACGAGTTCTCTTCAAACCCTAATCATCCACCGTCTAGCTCTCTGCCAAGAATTAACACTTCGAATCGTCATCTTCTCCATTCGCCGTTGTTCTTCCTTCTCCTTCCCAAATCTGGTGTCGATTCCGTTTCAAGATGACGGTTGAAGGTCTCGAGGTGCCTGCACATCTTATTTCTTCCGCGTTTCTCTTCAACACTTTTAGGGTTTCTCTTTCAATGTTGAATTTTACATCTAGGGATTTCAATTTCGATCGGAAGAAGAAATGTAGGAAGTGGATTACTTGAGCGATGAGAGAAATAAGGTTTAGTTCAATGTGGAAGCCATGAAAGTTGATTGTCCTGGTTCTCGTGAAGCTCTCAAAAGTCTCTGATCGAATAGCCAAGCTTGCATCTGGTCATGTTTTTAGTTCAATTCATTGAAATATTTCAAATCTTTTCAAAGCTTGTTGCTGATACTCCTCTTCTTACTGGGCAGGTACCTATTACTAGATTATGGAACATTTATGTTTGTTTTGGCTTTCTATTATTGACAATTTGCTTCTTAATGTATACCTAATAATCTATTCTATGTATTAGCGTGTTCTTGATGCTCTTTTCCCCTCGGTGCTTGGTGGGACATGTGCCATTCCTGGTGCATTTGGCTGTGGAAAGACTGTTATTAGCCAAGCTCTATCCAAGGTATTTTCTATGTATAGTGGGTTATCACTAATTTGAATAGTTGGATGTCGATATTGTTTCCATATTAACTATTTGTCTGTCATCATCCAGTACTCAAATTCAGACACTGTTGTTTATGTTGGTTGCGGGGAAAGAGGAAACGAAATGGCAGAAGTACGTCCCACTGAATATAATTCTTTTTGTTTCAGTTGTTGAGGTATGCTTGTCTTTGATGTTTTATAATAACTTGGCAGGTTCACATGGATTTTCCCCAATTGACTATGACATTGCCCAACAGCCGTGAAGAATCTGTCATGAAACGTACTACACTTGTCACTAACACTTCAAATATGCCTGTGGCCGCTCGTGAGGCTTCAATCTATACAAGTAACACGAGTTTGAGTATAGCTTTTCTTGTGACAACGATGTTTTTTGAAAAGCAAGTTGGACCAGAAAATGGGGTTGTATGCCAGGAAATGGGTGATAGTTGGTTTTGAGTTTTCAGGTTAGATAAAGTTCTAATTTTGTTGCATTTTACTTATACTCTCAGGAATTACCATAGCTGAATACTTCAGAGATATGGGCTACAATGTAAGTATGATGGCAGACTCTACCGCACGTTGGGTAGAAGCATTGCGTGAAATTTCTAGTCGACTGGTAAGCATCAAGATCTTGACATTCATTTCAGTTTCTGACAATGTGCATATCTCTCTCTGTTGGTAGGCAAATCTCTCTTTTCTATGTATGAAAAAGATGTTTATGATGAATATTGCCATAAGGCATTAAGGTGTAAACGAATTTAAGTTAGGCTTCAACACGTTGAATGTAAAATCGACAAACGTTTGTTAGCTTAGTTGCTCACCTTTTAAAGTTCTTGTTTGTTGATCTCTCTATATCAAATAACTTCACTAATGTTTGTCAAACATGTTAGTAGCTGAAATCTATTTTGATTCTTTCTTGGAATGCCATTTTTAGGTTTTCCTTCCCTTCACTTTGTGTTTTGTTGTTGTTCTAGCAGCAAGATTTTGCCATTGTGTCATGGAACTATTTTTTTTTGCCTTTTTTCTAATTCAGACAGAAATGCCCGCCGATAGTGGTTATCCTGCTTATCTGGCAGCACGTCTTGCGTCCTTCTATGAGCGTGCTGGTAAAGTGAAGTGTCTTGGTGGACTAGAACGTAATGGTAGTGTCACAATCGTTGGTGCTGTATCTCCTCCTGGAGGAGATTTCTCTGACCCTGTTACATCCGCTACCCTCAGCATTGTTCAGGTATTTGTTTTAAGTTTTATATATTTTCAGTTTGCTCCTTTAATTTGAATGACAAGACATATTTATGTCTCTGCATCCATTTTATACAAATGTGCCTCTGGGAATCAATTATTTTGCTCTCAGTTACCTCTTTGATCTATCGGATAGTAGAAAGGGTGTCATAAAGTACGAGCTTTATGTACAAATGGTGGAAATACATAACGAACAAGTGAGAGGTCTTCTCACCGGAGATTTTGCAACCACGAGCAAATTGGAGATCCGTAGTTGCACAATTGAGAACGAATTGAGCCTTCCTGATGAAGTCCACCACCGATGTTCTAAACTTAATGAAAAGTGGTTAAGTGAACGGGCTGTTAGTTCATCAGCACTGAACCACCAAAGTTGTTGATCCCACAGGTTTGCAAGACCACAAACAATTTCTTGTTTTTTAACCTTAAAAACAAGAATTCTAACGTATTTCTTGCAGCATATTGACGGTCCATATCCATGGAAAAGATGCATATGGCGGCACCATTCGTAGTTGTCTTCATTTGGTGGATTTAGCGGGAAGCGAAAGGGTGGATAAATCAGAAGTCACTGGTGAAGGGCCTAAAGAAGCTCAGTATATAAACAAGTCGCTTTCTTGCTTAGGAGACGTGATTACGGCCTTATCTCTGAAGAACTCTTACATTCCCTACATAAGGAAGATGAGAAACAGAGAAAATAGGATAAATGAGTGGAGCCTTATCATATTTTTCTCTTCTTATATACATTGAATTGCTTATTGTCCAGTTTGTGTTTATCATACTAGGGCAAAGAGTTTCTTGGAAATTCAGAAGCCGAGGAAGGTCAAGAAAGAGTATGATATGAAAACTGCAGTTTCTTTGCACAAGCAAATGGCAACCACAAAGTTCACGGAAAGCGCATAAGCACATTTTCGTCTTAACGTTGACCCAAAATATATCAGCAACTGAGAGCAATAGTGAGTTACTAGAAATTTTAGTTGGAGTTCAATATACCACGCGTTAAACAATTTGTAATGTTTTAAATCTTATATTGTAGGTAAATTTGCCCAAGGGAACCGGGCAGGTTGTAAGGGTGACTGTTCTAACTCAAGGATATATCTCTTCTCATCCTGTTTTGACCCAAGCATTTTATTTGATGCTTATTAATTGGTTCAACTTGGAATACTCTTGAAAATACAATTTTCCTTTGTCTCATGTCTCCATGGAGGTTCACCTGCATTGTCCGGAAACAATTTTGTTTGTATATTGTATTTTACTTGTAAATCTCTCAACAATTTGGTTTCATAATCGAATTGCATTCTGCTGCATCGTGCAGGTACGATGACTAGTATAATAAAATAATTAAATCCAAAAACATTCAATATTGGGCTCATTTCGAAGGTATCGACGAGACGATTATAATGGTGTAACTTGTTAGAATTAAAACGTATTTTAGTTAATATACGATTATATGTGTTAATATGATGAATGTGTAAAATTAAAACTAGAAAAGTAAAAGGTATAAAGTAAACTAAGTAAATAATTATAGGGGTATGAAATGTAACTTTGAAATCAATATCTATACTATCTTATAAAGCATATAGACTAAAAGTCTTAAAGTCTTAAATCTTTTTTTATTTAAAAATTTAACTAAAGTCCTTTTTTTATTAAATCCATTCTTATCTCTAAGCTAAACTCACAAAATAATTTTAAATTTTAACATCAATATAATAATTTTAAATTCCCAAATTCTTCTAGAAATTCACGGTTCCTAATATACACTGTTGAATTTGTAATTGAGTTTTTTAGGATTAATCCACCATTGATCAAAATAAAAATTTAAATCTATATCTATACTATCTTATAAAGCATATAGACTAAAAGTCTTAAAGTCTTAAATCTTTTTTTATTTAAAAATTTAATTAAAGTCCTTTTTTTATTAAATCCATTCTTATCTCTAAGCTAAACTCACAAAATAATTTTAAATTTTAACATCAATATAATAATTTTAAATTCCCAAATTCTTCTAGAAATTCACGGTTCCTAATATACACTGTTGAATTTGTAATTGAGTTTTTTAGGATTAATCCACCATTGATCAAAATAAAAATTTAAATCTATACTACTTTATAAAGCATGTATAAGACAATTTTTGTTGCATCATGTTCAACTGATTTCAGCTTTTCAACTCTCTGACACCCAACGTGACCTTAGATGTTTCCTAGAAGGCTCTGCATTTATTTTCAAACGAATTCAAATTTAAGACCCATTACTACCTTCAAACATCTATTTCATCTATGCGAGGGACAAAGGGAGAGAGCCAGAGATTTAGAGCTCTTTCTACACGAAAATGATAACGCAGATAGATCAGATGTTGGCAGAAACTTCTGTTTGCTGTTGAAGACCTGGTTCACAAAGAATTTGGAGTGCAGTGAATAAATCCCTGAAGTCTCGGAACGTGGGTGTTTTCTTTTTATTTGATTTAGTCTTTCTGTTGCAATCTCTTATCCCTTTAGAATAGGATAGTTTGTTTTTCAACTTTTGTTCTTGTAAGCCTATAAAAGGCATCTCTGATTATTCAATAAATCCATGAGTTCAGCTCTCAATTTATAATCTTCAAATTTCTTTCGTAAGGTTCAACATTAGAGACGTGTTTGAAAAACTCCAAGGTCAGTTTTTAACATTTGTCCTACACGATTAATTTTCACGATTCATCGCTCAAAATTTAGGTTTTCGATATTCATCTCAGACACTGGAATCGATACAATGATACAAACTTTTGTTATAATTATTTTCTTCTTGCTCCTCCTTCCATCCACTAGGATCGATACAACGATACATTGGTTCTGTACTGAGATCGACACATGGAGGTAATTATTTTTTCGAATGGATTTTGATGACTTTCTCAATAATTTCCTGAGAATAGATTTTGTGGGTTTCGATAATTTCTAAATAATTTATTTGGAATTGATTTTGTGGATTTTGCTCTTATGTAAATTTCTAACATTTTTTGATGGTGTATAAAGCTCAGCTCCAAGAAAAAAGGGGGTTGGGATGCATGTATAAAAGTCTCTCTCTGCCATCAAATAATTCCAGGTTACTTGCAATCCCGTTAACGTGTTTCTCAATCTTTAAACTTAGTTCTTGAGAATTTGTGATTCAGGTTTAACTGAAATAGTTCATGAGTTGTCAAACGTTTTAACTGAGTAAATCAATGGCAATTGTGTGTTCAGTCGGCTACAAAAGTTGTAGATGTTCTTATAACTTTAGAATTGGACATTCATTTTCCCATGTACAAGCGGTAAAATGTCTTTTGGCCACTTTACTTGGTAAATGCATTTTTTCATTGATTCTCAAGGTATCACAACCAGCTGCCACCATTAACGGAACTTGAAGCTTCGACTTCTCTGTTGTTTACAACTACCAACATAATTTGAAGTTGTGGTCGTTTGTAATTTAAGTTATGGTCGTTTGTTGTGCTTCTGATTTTCTACCGTTTTGTAATTAAGGCTGAGAAGGCTTCCTATTGTTCGTGGTTTAAAGGTTGGAGTTCCTAAAGTTGAGCAAGGTGGCATGATATGTTGTTTAAAGCTATAGGCACTAACGTGTTTTTTTCTTCTGAAATCTTTGAGGTGAATACTGATGAGTTAGGATTACCTTCAAATAATAGAATTGCTTATTTTTACCATTGAAGCCAATTATGTTTTTATGCAAAATGGTGTTAATTTTTGTTGTTTCCTCAAAAATTGGATAAGATTGTATGAGTCAAGTGTTGGAGCAAAAGCTAGAATTAAGTGTTGGAGCAAAAGCTAACATGCTGATGTTGTTTCCATAAAATGCATGGTTAGTATCTCTTGGCATTGTTGTTGTCTAAAAGAAAAGGAATTTGTGGGTCTTTTTAAATTTATTTAGATTTATACCAACTATTGTTGCTACATGTGTGGGTTTTTTAAGTTTGTTTGGATATAATTGTAAAGGGTTGGGCTCCAGTGACAAGTGACAAATTTGGTGAGAAGTGGTCATCAACCGGATGAGAAATGAACGAACATTAGGATAAGATGCACGGAGATAAGACGTACCTAGATGCATTAGATCAATTTCCTATTAAACCGAGTTGCTCGCCAGAAGCCCTTATAGAGTTTGGAAGGATGACGAAGGTGTTGAGTATGTTGAGGTTAGTATTTTCAATTCTTTTTATAGATCATTATCTATTTACGGCTCCCTAACACAATCTGCTATTCGTCAAGACAAATTAGAGAGTAAAAACTTTTCTCCCAGTAATTATGTTTATTGAAATGCATCTGCCTATAAAATCTAAAAGAATGTTTTTTAGAAATCTTAGTTAGTTGGATAATCTAAAAGATTGAAATGATGAAATTTTTTCTTTGGTTTTTCCTATTATTGTTATCATCTCCCTTAAAGATTATGTTGGAAGCATTTATGATGGCCCTCTTCGTGCATGGACACAAACTGGTATAATGTTATTGAATTTTGTAAAAATTCCCCCGGGTAATCATGAATAATACGTAAGGAAATGAACGATAAGTTATCTCACTATCTTCAATGACTGTATGTGTGTTCTTTGTTTATGAATCAAGAAATCTACAAGTTTTTAACAATTAATACAAACTTACATTAGGGGCATCCATGTACTTCTACATATATCATTTATGCTTCTATGATGATATTGGGTACTCATCTAACATCTTACTTCCAATGGTTAATTTTTACATCCAAGGGCCACATGGAGCTGTAAAGGTTTTCAGTGAGATGTTTAATGTTTAAGAGGACAGGCAATGGAAGTCTTATGTATTTGCAACTTGAGATCCACTCGCCATCCCCATCAATTTCGAAACAGAAGATATGAAAGAAGACTTGGTGATTGTTCTCAATTTTAGAGTTTTAGGTCATCAAATAATCTTATTGTTTACTTTTGTATTTCGACAAACTTGTTTCATGACGATGTTGATTTTGATGAGTCGTGAAAACAATACGTTAAGATACGTCGTTAAATATAAAAGGGTGTCGGATTAAGGGGTTTTGTCAATTAAAACATCGCATGTAACATTTTTATTTGGCAAGTGTTATCGATTAAGAGTCGTCCATCTCACTTACGGAGTGAGACTCGGTCTTTGTCATCAATCTTACCAGGTAAGATTGTCAATTGTTGTCTTTCGATAAGATAACATGACCCGGTAAGCACTTATCGGGATTAGCTATTAGTAAATTGCCCCCAAGTCTACTTTTGAGTTGGGTTTCGAAAAATGTATAAGGGTGTCGAATTAAGTCTTATTTGAAAGAGTACTCTTATGTGAAAATAGGGTATGTATAGTTATGTAATTTTTAATCATTTTGAATAAAAATTACTAAAAGTAGAATTGGCCAAAAATTTCATTTAACACCTTCAATGGGATTTATCTATACTATCTTATAAATGAGATTTGATAAAAGTCTTAAATGTTGATTGATATTCTTTTAAATGATTTAAGAAAACAACAAAGACATAGTTTTTATATGTCCATGAGCTACTGTTTTTTCTCAAGTTTACAAGACTTGTTGCACTTGACATGCCTTTTTTTATGCGAGTTATGATTCTTTAAATTTGAATGCTCTGTTTTTATTTTGTTTTTGGTTGAGAGCATTGCATCACTCTCTACCAAAAGTTATAAACAATTAGTAGTCTGATAGGAGATGTATATAAATAAATAAGAAAATAGATTGGATGTTAGTACCAAAGTTGGCTTGTTAGTATTTAAGTGTGCAACTTTTGTATTGAGTTTGGGTGATTGGACATATATAGAGATAATTATCATTTACGTCACTGATACAAACATCCAAAGAAAAAAACATCCAACTTAACTTTGAGTTCTGTTTTTACAACCTGTGAACCACCAAATATTTTTAAGATATTTTGTAAAAATTTGATGTTTATAACTTATATGTATCTTGATAGAACTTTAACATCCCGCCGCATTGCACGGGTACTCAGCTAGTATAACAAATTAGTGATACATCACGGTGCAAAGTTACATCACGGCCTCCCAATCCCGGGCCAATTAAACGGGGCATTTTTGCAAAACCAAAGAGATTTTGGGCATTTTGGCAACTTAATTTTGAACTTGGGGCATTTTAATAAATTTCCCTAATTATTATGGTGAAAGTTGTCTCCAATAACCGGTTCATTAATATTATTGAATTATTTTATTTCATTAAATGTTGGGTTGATCATATATATCGCTAAAGATCTTAATCTCCGGTTCAAATTTATTTAGCGGCTTTCGTTATGCGGATTAGTTGAAATATTGGATTCTATATGTTAAACGATCTTTGTTGGATCTATTAGTAAATATCTTAGTTATTATTGCGATTAAGAATATTCTTTCTATCGTTGTATTTGAGGTGATTCCGAGAAGATTGTATTATCCGATCATTTTTAGATATTTATTGGTTGGTTTCCTTTGATTGTGTTACTTTTGAAAACCGGGTTGTTACATAACAATTAACCAATTTATTCCAATATATAAATAATATAACATACTAGAAATATATGATTTATATACGACAAATATTTTTTTTGAAGTATATATATATATATTATATGCGGTGGATGAAATTTAGGTAGAAACCATTGTCATCTACAATTGTTAGAATACCGAATACTGCTAAGTACAAGACCTTTTGGTCGAGCAAATAAATTAGCTATTGAAGGGAAAATGATAAAACTAACGAATACTTTTTATGCAACTCATTTTCATTGTGAGTGTAACACCAAAAGAAAATAAAACAAAGTAAAAGACAGGGACTAATTTTGTGATTCTCAAAAACATGTTGGTCTAGGGAACAAATTGTCACAAGGACAAAGTTGTGGATGAAATTGAAAGTTTTTTTTCTAAGTTAACAAAATATGTTTTTTTTAACTACACGTCAATTTTAGTACCACCACAATTAAGACAGCAGGTACAAAAGTACATCACCGAAACAAAATAAAACAGGACCAAACACGAACAGAATTTACATGTACACGAGCAAAACTCAACAAAATCAAAACCTGCATAATCACGACCAAGAAGGTGCTGTTTGCGAGAGGCAATTGTAGCAGCGATTACGGCACACTCTTCCGGACTTTCGTTGCTATCGCGTTATGTCGTTGTCGGGTTCATGAGCCACTCCTTCCAACCCCTCAGCAACTTGTTTGACCTCTTCGTGATCCACCCGAAATTTTTGGTTGAAACTCGAAGAAAAGGTCAGTAACCTTCCCCCTATCATCCTTAAACACCATCTTATTCCTTTGCGACCAAATGAAATACATTATCGCCCATTTTACCCCCAACCATACCAAACCTCCTTTCGCATCATCCTCTCTTGGGTCATTATCTTGTAAATATCTTGTATTGTCTCGACCCCATTTAGATCTTTCTTCCACCATGTGCCCGTAAGTCTCCATACGCTCTTCACCTCCGGACATGCGACGAGCGCGTGATCCAAAGACTCGACCGTGTCCCCACATCTCGGACAAAGCGTCGTATCCAAATCTATACACATTTTATCCAAAATCATTCTACACGGGATACGACCCAAACGGACCCTCCACATAAATATGCATACCTTATTTGGGATAATCTTTACCCACTTCGTTTGAACCGTGTTGACACTTGTATGCTCCTCGATCTCTTCTTGTAGCTCTCACATTCTTTTCACATTGTATTCTTTCGAATCTACTCCACTTTGTCCACGTTATCACTTACCGGTGATACTCCGACTAGTCGGGACGTAAGATCCTCGAGCTCCCCTACTTCCCTTCCTCGGGGTGATCGTCTCCACTTCTATTTCCATCTCCATTATCCATCCACCTCTTTCCGCTATGCTCGTTTTTTTCTCTTCCTCCAAACGAAAAAGTATTGGGTATTTGTCTTGAAGTCTCTCGGCATCGCACCATCTATCCTTCCATAGTTGTGTCTCCTTTCCGTCTCCGATCTTCTTGCCAAATGAGCTCGTATATCCCAGCCCTTTGCTGTCCAAATCTGCACCAAGTCGAATTATGCTCGACCACGTATTACCTGCACCATCAAAGCCAAACGATTTACCCCAACCCCCCCCCCCCCCCCCCTTTCCCCGTAAAGACTTTTTATGTAACACCCTAAAAATCAGGGCAATTTAAACCTTAAAATTCATCAGAGTTAATCATAATTTCATCCAAACGTTTATACATAAGCGGAGAATTAACTATGAGGATTCATATACACAATTCGAATTATCAAAACAACCTATTAATCTAATCCTGACAACTATGATTAGATTAAATTGGTTGTCTAGGCCAATCATCAAAAGCATCCTTGCATAAGCTAACTTCTCCACTTAGCACCAAAAGTTGAATACCAAAACACTCATCTCTCTTCCCGTTACTTCCCCGAGCTCGTACCTGGTAAGAAAATTTAATTTGAAACGATTAGGCTTATGCCTAGTGAGAACATCCATTTTCAAATTAAAACTTTAACAACTTTGGAAACTCAAGTAAACAAAGCGTATAAACAAACCTGGTTTGCCATCATTCTTACCGTACGTCTACACATCTTACCATGACGGAAACATACCCGATTCCATGAGTATGACTAATATTCAGAAAGTCATATAATCACATTTCGAGAGCCTACTACGAATCATTACAGATTCTAGATTATCGCCCATGTCCAAGAAATTACAATTTACTTTATGCCTATTTCTTGGAGTGTAAGTAGAGATTACAATTTACTTTATGCCTATCTCTTACCTTCCCATAGAAATCAGGAATTACAATTTACTTTATGCCTATTCCAAGATTTCTCCTCACAACACGAAATGGGAATTACAATTTACTTTATGTCTATTCCTCATTTCTCATCACCTTACGAAATAGGAATTACAAGTTACTTTATGCCTATTCCTCATTTCAGGTCAATGGGAATTACAAGTTACTTTATGCCTATTCCACGTTACAATTACTACCAGTGCCTATGGATCCATTACACTTACTAGCGTATATGCATGACAACATATCACGCCACATCTCGTATCATATTCTCAACTCTAAGAATACTAGATAACCTATCGTTTCCTTGTCCTCAATTGTCCCCCTTCGGCTACTTAACTAGATAATACACCCAGAAACTATATCCGAAAAAATCCCCTATTCGGAACCCAAATCCGGAACTATCCGGAAAAGTATTCCGGACTCAAAGTCCGGAACCATCCGGAATCCAATACCAAGTCCGAAACTCCAATTGAAACCGGATCCTATTGAAACCGGATCTCATCAATTCCGGATCCAATACGGGATCTCCTCAATTCCGGATCCCATATCGGATCTCATCAATTCCGGATCCAATACCGGATCTTCGATAACAGGACTTCAATTGGTACGTCAATTCTACTCTAAAAATTCATCTAAGTTCAGTTTCTTGGTCGATTTCATTCCAATACATGTTTATCCAGTCATTTAGATAGATTGCTGTTAATGCCAAATATCGTCCAGAAGGATAACTTAAGGTTGATTATGGAGTTTAACAACTAAAGAAAGGAATCGTTCGACAAAACAGTGCGTTTAAGACAGAAAATCGTAAAGAGACAAGGATTTTGGTGACGCGGGAAAAACCTCAACAAGGAAAAAACCCGCGGACGACTGTGGAAGTCGTCGCTGCACTATGATCGCCAAACAGGGGCGATGTCCTTTGTTTCAGGTGTCGAAGATACAGTGATTACAATACAAATGACTTGAAATGTAAAAATAACAAGTGTATCGAATGTAAAACGAGTGTGTCGTGTGCTAAGACTGTTGGTCGGGAGTGTAAGCCGTGCGTCGAGAGCGATCTCTTGAGAGGATGTTCTTTGCTTCGGATGTTCTTGAGTACGCAGTGTGAATTCGATGATGATCAGATGGTGACTTTGTCTTCGTATTTATAATCTTCGTGGCTTTAATGACTCCATAAAATCCTCTAGTAACGGTCGCAACGGTCTTTCTTGTTTAATGTTCATAACTGCTCTGTCGGTTTCGTCCGTTGGCCATAAACGTCGTTTGACCTGCATTAAATGAGGAATACATAACAGAAGAATCGTATGTTAGTTGGTCGAGGTCGTGTGTTTCCACACGACGGTCGAGGTCGAGAGTTACATAAGATTTCAGCTTTGATCAGAGGACAAAGGGTTTACGTTTGACTCTGTTTATAAGTGAAAAATAAAGTAAATGTCTTTAGAGTTTTGGTCGTGGTCGAGACTGGTGAAATTTTGCCCAAACAGTTTGCCCCCAAAATTTGAAAAAGTGGAGTGGCAAATTCAAATTTCAAAAAGTTTTTTAAATTTTGCTAGTCGGACGTCTAAGGTCGTGACACGTGTAAAAAACCTTTTCAGTTGCCTTGGAACTGGATCGGTCCAATTCTAACTGAATGGGAAGTCGAAAAGGGGATAAGGTCGTGACGTCATGCTGACGCGTGATCGTGCATAACAGCTGTATTTGCCAGGTGTCGACGATCTGTCGAGCACTCGAAAAGGCGAGGACACGTGTCGAATATCGAGAGACTCGACCTGACACGACTATTTGCATAAATAGAGACCTTCGACGGATCTTTTCCTTTTACGATATCAGAGAGATTTTCTTTGATTCCTTTGTTGTTCTTCGCCGAATCATTTCCAACTTTGCAAGAGATCTTCGACCTGTTAGAGATTCGAGGTTTTTAGAGCGATTATATAAGGTACAATCTCTTGTTTTTTCATCAACATATTGCTAGAAAACTCTGAGAGATGTATCGATTAAGTCTGTAGGTTTTTTGAAGGCCTTGATAACCTTAAAAATCTAGCATTCTATTCGTCTTTAGCTGAGGTGTTTTTGCTTGAGTTTAACATTGGTTTTAGCTAATGCCCCAATTCTGGAGATTGTGGCCTCTTTTGTTTTTATCTTGTGATGATATTCTTTTACACATTTTCAGGAGAATCGCAGACAAAGGTTCCAACCATCTTTGCTAAGAAAGCGGCGCAACTTGAGCTTGCTCGCAAGGGTAAAGAAAAGGGACAAAAGACCTTGACTGCTGTGTCTGGGGCTTTACCAAAGACGAGAATGATGATCTTGAGAGAAACGTTTTTGAAGATTGATGACTCATCGAGAGTCATTGTGCCTGAGAAGGTGATCGTGATTGGCGCGATATCCGTGGACCCTGCGCATCAGGCGACGATGTCCCCTGCAGCCACGTCGATCCCTTTGTCAGCCGACAAGGGCAAGGGTGCAAAGACGGGAGAGGGCGAAAAGAAAGTCACGACGGTCAATTTCATGTTGTTGTCGGACCTCTTAGCTGACAATGTCCTTGACGGGACGAAATTGTTTCCGTATCTGGGAAAATATCAGCTCCCATCTTTCGGGGAGCGTTTTCGAGGGGTCTCCGTCGAAGATACGGGATCACATGTAGCCGGATTGGCATTCTTAGTAAGTTTTTCTTTCAAAACTTGTGTTTCGATGTTTTTCTTAACCTTTGTCGAGTGTTTATTTCTTTGTATTTTCCAGGTATTTCAATCTGCCCGATGTGTGAAGATAGAGAAGACTAAAGGTTTAGTATCTTCCGCCCATGGGAGGAGGAACACTACGTTGGACTGGAAGTCGATTGTCGAGAGCTACATAAAATGTCGTATTCCTTCCTCCAACCTTAACATTAATCTTAAGAGCCGCATTCTCAAAATACTGCGGACTCATCTTCGTGATACGTCGTGGCGTACAGTATTGGGAAACAACTCCCAGCTTTGTTTTACATACTCGTTTGATCCTGGCATAAGTTCCTCAACGTGTTTTGGGGCCGAAGGCTCCATCACATTTAAGGGGGATATGGTCGAGCACGATTTAACATCTGTCAGGAAAAGATCTTCTTAGCTTCGACGCCGAACGAAGTCGTCTTAGGTTGTGGTTGTTTGGGCAAAATTTCACAGGTCTCGACCGCGACCAGAGAAGATAAGACGTATGTCATGAGCTATACATTTTATTAAGATAAGGTCCCGACGAAGACCCAAAGAACCTCCGCCATCCCTCCTAAAAGGTAAGTCGAAAGTTCCTCACGACAATCGACCTCGACGTCGCCCGTTCCACACGACCGTCGCATAAAACCATGCGACCTCGACCGACTAACGCGTTAACAACTGTTATGTTTGTTCAAGTGTTTAATGCAGGAGTCAAAGTTATTAATGGACAAACGGCTATAACCGACGAAATCAGTTATGAGCATCTAAACTCACATTGAAGACGACGACCGTTACAACAATCATCAAAGATCTTAATGATTCAATTAAAGTCATCCGAAGACTATAAAATCCCAGCTCAATCATCAGTTCAAGACACCTGATCAACACAAAAGTATCAGAGGACATCAAACACAGAAGCTAAACATCCGAGCTCAGAAGAACACTACAAGCGAAAGCCTCTCACTCGAAGAACTGCACTCGACGCACGACTTTCGCTCTCGACCAACAGTTTTACACATTGTTTTCACACACGACATACACTTGTTTTACATTCCAGATACTTGTACTTTATATTTCGAAGTATTTCCTTCATTTGTATTGTAATCTCTGTACGATCGACACCAGTAACACCAAGGACATCGCCCCTGATTGGCGACCATAGTGCAGCGACGACATCCACTGTCGTCAGCAGGTTTTTTCCTCGTTGAGGTTTTTCCTGCGTCATCAAATCCTTTGTCTCATTTACATTTTTATCTTTGTCGCACGCTTTTGTCGAGAGATTCCTTTATTTAGTTGTTAAAGTCCACATCGACCTTAAGTTGTCCCTTTGGTGCGATTTTTGGCATTAACAGTTTGGCGCCATCCGTGGGACCCCATCTAGAGAAAATCCTCGACAAACGTGCGTGGTACTAACAGTTTCTTGGAGTTTTCTCTTGTTTTCTGTTACAGGAAAATGGTAGCCCCTTGATTTCAGCAGCATGTTATTGCCCAGATGTATCGAGAGCTTGAAGTCGCCCGAAATCAAATCAATGCCATGGTCGAGCAGAGTCGCATAGCAGCTGAAAAGATTGCGCGGCTGATAAATCCTTTTGGACCTCAAAATGGTCCAAGGCAATTCGTCTAGAATCCCAATCCAGGGTCATTCGGTCAAAATGGTCCTAGGCCATTCGTGCAAAATCCGGGTCCAGGATCAGGTCCGTTCGCTCAAAATCAGCATCCAGGTCCGTTCATGCAGAACCCTCAGCCGGGGCCGTTCAACCCAAATCCCCAGTTTGGGACGGTTCCTCCTCAGCACATAAGGACACCGCCGTTTCAGAATGGATCGCAGCAGTTTCATTATGGGTCGCAGCCATATTCTGTCTCTCTCAACGGGGACACCAATGGTTCGTCGCATGGCAATGGCACCAGTTCAGGTGTCAATCCGCAGACGGGCGTACCTCCTGACCCCGTCGCCCAACGTCTGAAGATGTTAGAAGATCAGAACGAGCGCGTCTTATCTTTGCTCGCCAAGCTACCTGGGGCAGCCGTACCCGTCGACGTCGAGCCTCGATCAGGCTTTCAGGCGTCACCTTTCATCGACGAGATCACGACTGTCGAAGTTCCGAAGAAATATAACATCCCCGCTTTCACACCTAAGTATTCAGGTGTGACTGATCTGACAGAGCACGTCGCGCAGTATAAGCAACTCATGTGGACGATCTCGATTCCACACATGTATCAGGAGGTCTGCATGTGCAAAAGCTTCGGTGCAACTCTCACCGGTCCTGCTCTCCAATGGTTGATCAATCTCAAACCCAAATCCATCGGGTCGTTCGCCGAGTTGGTCAACCAGTTCTCTCAGTAATTCGCCAGCAGTCGCAAGATGGAGAAGTAGACCAGCGACCTATATTATGTCGTGCAGAAGACTAATTAGTCTATTCAAAGTTATTTCAATAGATTCAATGCAGAGATGATTAGTATCCGCAACTGCGACATCAAGACCGCGATCGAAGCCTACAAGCGTGGTCTGGACGACATCTCAGGTTTATATACCGACCTGACCAAGTATCCTCCGGAGAATTTCGAAGACGTCCGAGCCCGAACCCTAGCGTATATGAGGGTAGAGGACGACGCTGCCTTTCGTCGCAAGCATACCAACGACAAAAGGTCGCTAGGTGTGAGAAAGCCAGAGTTCAAGACAAAGGCAATTTCCAAAGCAGAGCCAGCGTGCCATATTTCGAACGTCCGATTCAAGACGAAAGCAGAGGCCAAGACCGCGACCAAGTTTCCTCAGTACCCCAAGATATCCTCTTATGGATTCAAAGGGTCCACTAAGGACTTGGTCGAAGCTCTGAAGACCTCCCAAGCGACTATTCGATGGCCAAAGAAATCCGATCAAGACGATGCCAAGAAAGACAAATCCAAGTGGTGCGACTTCCATGTCGACCATGGTCACACGACAGACGATTGTATAGCTCTCAAAAAGGAGCTAGCATATCACGTCCCGAAGGGCAATCTCAAAGATGTCATCGACGACGTGACCTCAGCTACCGACCATTGACCGTCAACCCCCGAGCATGCAAAGGTCGTCAATTGCATCACTGGTGGCTCCGACGTATGTGGTCTAACGTATTCCGCAGCCAAGCGTCACACCAGTCAAGCGCCCGACGATCGACCTATTCCGCGTTCATCAAGACCCAAAGGAGATCTAGAGTTGGAAGCTATGAAGATCGTATTCGACCAAGACGACCTCGGCAACTCATATCAGAAGCATCATGACGGGTTGATCATTCAACTCACGATTGGTAACTGTCTGACCCGACGAGTCTTGATCGATGGGGGCAGTTCAGCGAACGTTATCTTTCTCGACACCCTCAAGGCCATGGGAATCGATCGTTCGGAAATCACCCGACGCTCGACAACTTTGGTCGGTTTCAATGGAGAAGCGACAAGCACCTATGGAGATATTATCTTGCCCGTCTATGCCGGAGGAATCAACAAGCAGACCAAGTTCAGCGTCATCGATTGTGCGTCGGCCTATAACCTCATCTTAGGTCGACCATGGATCCATGAAATGAAAGCCGTCCCCTAAACGTATCATCAAACCCTGAAATTCCCTACGCCATGGGAAATCCAAGAAATCAGAAGCGAGCCGAAAGTCGCTCGAGAATGCTACAAGTCTACCTTGAAGCCGCGAAAATGAACTATCTAGCAAACGCGACACGACATTAAGGTCTCGACAGGTTTGTTCTTCTATCCTTGAGCACGAACTTATGCTTGTCTTAAAAGAATAAAACGACCGTCTTGCCTTGTCGCGCGAAAACACGGTCGACCCGGACGTAAATGATACTTCCCAAGATCTCTGTATCAATCCGTCATTCATAATCTATTTTTCCCGAAAAAATAATAATAAATGATGGGGGGGCAAATACCAAGAAAAGAAGAATTCAAACAGGTATGTTTTCTAAACTCCTTTGTTCTTTCATACGGTTTATCATCACGAACGACTACTGACTTAAGCATCGGAGGGTCGTTGGTCAGCCAACGACCAACCCATGACATTGTTTATTCCGCAGAATCGCACGTCAATAATCAAACGACTCTAGTTTCGCCAGGTCGCACGACATAAACGACCAAGTCTATGACTTGATCACCTTTACAGGGACGCACGATTCAAATTCATCGCATGACTCAGCCATACGATTGCAAAGTTTAACGATCTTGTGATCTAAGTTTCTTGACTTAGAAAAATTTTATACTCTGAATATATGCTTTAGTCGCATGTGCTTATGTTTATACACACGATTTAAAAGTCTTATGGCTTACGTTCCAGTTATTGTGTTACAATAGATGCCTAAGTCGCATGATTCCTTGTACTTTATGAATTTAACAGTCGGTGTAATGTTTGTTTGCCAAATATACAAATCACAAATTCAAAAGAAACCCAAATTTCATTCACCAAATAAACCGTCAATTACATCGCGACCACCAACGGTCGATCGATAAAAACAAAAATAAAGAACTTTTGCGGTTAGATTTGAGGAGGGGCATCAGTCGCATCCTTGCCTGAGGTCCCGCCCTGAAGACCTTAGTCTACCACCTTCTCCTCGACGTCCTTCTCGTCATCCGAATCAAGGTCTCTCATCGTCCCGACGCCGTTTAAGTAAATATCGAGCTCTTCCGACGCCGAAGCAAGAGGATCTTTCCCCAACAGGTGTCGCCTCATGATCGCTGCCCTAGAAGTCAGACGAGCTATGGCAAAAACATACTTACCCTCGTCCTTAGCAGCTTGTACAGCTCTCTCCAGACCTTCTACCTTGGATTTGGAATCCTCAGCTTCCTTTGTAGCTGCAGCCAAAGATCCTTTAATCCTCTCTATCTCCTCCCTCAGGTCGGCAATCATGGATAAGGACTGCGCTAAACGATGACTGAAATCATCCTTCGCACGACCGACGACCTCTAAATGGTTTCGAGCGTCGTCCAGACGTTTTAATAGAGCCTCTTCACGCTCTGCGGCGACCTTCGCCCTATCCAACGCCGCGTGCTCCCTCTCTTGCGCAGCAGACATTAGATCCTTTATCTTCATCGTCTCACCCCGCAAAGCCAGAGAAGCCTGGAACGCCTGCAAAATCATAAAACAAACATTGTTAGTATACAACGACAACGAACAATGGCAACGAACAACGACAACGAACAACGACAACGAACAACGACAACGAAACAACGATAAAACTAAGTCTTGAAAGAGAGACTTACCATGAATGCCAGCCCGGCGACATGAGCCCCCGTTTCCTCGATAGGAAATCCCACGAAACGCTCCTTGAAAGAAGGGAGTAGATATTTCCCCAGGTGAAGAAATAAATTCGTCCCGTCTAGGACACTGCTGGCCATAAAGTCTGACGGCTATGTAAAATTAACTGTCGTGACCTTAACCCCTCCCGTCGACTGATCCTTGCCCATGCTGGCCGACAAGGGATCCGACGTGGCTGACGGGGACTTCACTGTTTCCGCCGGAGGCGCAAAACTAATAGGTTTCGCAACGATCGCATCAGAAGACGACTTCTTGGGCGATGCGACCTTTGCCTTCTCAGGCGTAACGACTCTAGACGAGTCGGGAATTCCCGAAGACGGTTCCCTCGGAATCGTCGTCCGCGTCTTCTTCAGAACATCTAGACCAGTGGACATAAGCTTCTGTCTCTACTCCTTGCCCTTACGAGCAAGCTCGAGCTCAGCTGCTCTTTTAGCAGAGACACGCGACATCCGTGGTTGAGACTCCCCTGGAAACCACAGAAGAATAAAAATTATGAAAATCGAGGGAAGAAGAATCGAATCAACACAGAAAGAAATAAGAAGGTACGCTTACCAGTCATCTCTCTTTCTTCTTTCGACTCCCCTTCTTCCTCACGTTTCCCCCCTTGATTTTCTCCTAAGTATACTAAATCCTCGTCCACCAATTGTCGTACGACAAACGACCGTTCCCCAGTGCTGAACTCTAAGAACGCGTCGATCTATGCCTGGGAATTAGCGTAAGGCTTCACGTCCTCGAACTTTATGGTTGTCAACATATAAAAAACAAGTTAAAAACCAAAAAACGCAGACGACAGACGACAAAAAGGTATAAATCTCACCCGATGTATTCCAACTGGCCCTAATCCAATCACTCTCAGAGTAAAGGGTCGACTTACGCACAAATGCGTATCGAGTCTTCCACCCGCGATCGTTTACAGCGGTCTTGAGGATCAAAGCAAGATCACCTTTAAGCCTAGAGTACAAACTACAGCGATGACTCCCATCCTTCTTGGCTTGATAAGCCAAAAGGAGGTCACGTACATTCATGGGAGATTCCCAATTCTTAGTGACACGTTCGATCACTTGTACAACTCGTCAAAACTGGGGCATCAGCTGACCCGGTGCTAAGTCAAATTCTAGCATAAAAGCCTTAGCTAGAGGTGAGTAGGGCCATTCAAAACCTATCTTAAAGGGATATTCGTACATCACAATATACCCCTCAGGACATTCGTTCGATCGAATTTGACCTGGGCTGATCAATTCAACCCACGCAGGGAGCTTAGAAAACCTCCTAAAGTCATCAAGATCCGACTGATCTTGAATATTACTCTCGGGGTCCATCGACATCTCTAAACAGATTGTAGAAATCGAAGAAATCGTACCTTATATATAAGCACTCAAAGACCTCGAAAAACCTAACTGAGTCGCAGATTCTCGCAGGATTTGTGAATAAGCAGGTAAAGAGCAGCAAGAAGATCAAAGGGAAATCTTTGCTCAAAGACGCTTCGAAATCGTAAACCAGAATAGACCTATTAAGGTCTCTATTTATGCAAATGATCGAACCCCTTGATGATCGCCACGTGCCCTCGTCCCTTCGCATGACCACACGGATCGTCGACACCTGTCAAAGACAGCTGGTAAGCACAATCGTACGTCAGTATGACGTCACGACCTCGTTTTCTCTTCGACTTCTCGTTCGGTTAGAATTGAACCAATTCAATTCCAAAACAACCAAGGTATTTTTAACGCAAAATCCTAAGCACCCGACGAGCAAAATTTAAAATTCGAATTTGCCATCCTACTTTCAAATTTTGGGGGCAAACTGTTTGGGCAAAATTTCACAGGTCTCGACCGCGACCAGAGAAGGTAAGACGTATGTCATGAGCTATACCTTGTATTAAGATAAGGTCCCGAAGAAGACCCAAAGAACCTCCGCCACCCCTCCTAAAAGGTAAGTCGAAAGTTCCTCATGACAATCGACCTCGACGTCGCCCGTTCCACACGACCGTCGCATAAAACCATGCGACCTCGACCGACTAACGCGTTAACAACTGTTATGTTTGTTCAAGTGTTTAATGAAGGAGTCAAAGTTATTAATGGACAAACGGCTATAACCGACGAAATCAGTTATGAGCATCTAAATTCACATTGAAGACGACGACCGTTACAACAATCATCAAAGATCTTAATAATTCAATTAAAGTCATCCGAAGACTATAAAATCCCAGCTCAATCATCAGTTCAAGACACCTGATCAACACAAAAGTATCAGAGGACATCAAACACAGAAGCTAAACATCCGAGCTCAGAAGAACACTACAAGAGAAAGGCTCTCACTCGAAGAACTGCACCAGACGCACGACTTTCGCTCTCGACCAACAGTTTTACACATTGTTTTCACACACGAAATACACTTGTTTTACATTCCAGATACTTGTACTTTACATTTCAAAGTCTTTCCTTCATTTGTATTGTAATCTCTGTACGATCGACACCAGTAACACCAAGGACATCGCCCCTGATTGGCGAGCATAGTGCAGCGACGACATCCACTGTCGTCCGCAGGTTTTTTCCTCGTTGAGGTTTTTCCTGCGTCATCAAATCCTTTGTCTCATTTACATTTTTATCTTTGTCGCACACTTTTGTCGATAGATTCCTTTCTTTAGTTGTTAAAGTCCACATCGACCTTAAGTTGTCCTTTTGGTGCGATTTTTGGCATTAACAGTGGTCTTGGGTAAAGATGCGATCGATGCTGGAGCAAATTTTCTTTTCATGAATTTCATTTTCCATGTACGATCGTCGGTGATCGAGTTATCTAATGTAATAGTCGATTCGATGAGTGAAACTTGTGCTTCGCATGTCTTTCTGTTTTATATGTCTCATAGATAAACACAACGTTTAATTGCGAATTTCAATCGTGGAAGAAAACATGCGACTTGGACATCCGTTGTAGTATAATGATTAAGATATAAGTCATACATTTGAATTGTATTAGCAAACATACGTAATCAACATGTTTATCCAGAACATACAAATTTTTCTAAGTCTTAGACTCTTAGATCAAGTGACTATTGGACCTTACGATCATATAATTAGATTGTACGACGTTTCTGGATCGTGCGTCCCTGCGATAGAATAGGCAGGTCATAGATTTTAACACTTATATCATGCGACCTTGCGAGATTAGAGTTGTGCGATAGACTTATGTCGTGCTATCTGCGAATATACGATATCAGAGGTTGGTCGTTGGCTAGCCAAAGACCCTCCGATGCTTAAGTTAGTAATCGTCGTGGTAAAAAATCGTGTGAGAATAAGAAAAAGACTTAAAAGAAATACCTTTTTAAGTGTGTTGCATTCCAGCTACGTGGGATATCTTGATTATCGAGGGTTTGGAGCTGATAGGCACCTTTACCCACGACTTCTGACATACGATAAGGACCTTCCCATTTAGTGGAAAGTTTACCGGCATTAGGCTCCTGAGTGTTTTGGAACACTCGTCGGAGGACGTAGTCGCCTACTTGAAATATTTTAATTCTAACATTTTTGTTGAAGTGTCGTTCAACGACTTGCTTTTGCGATGCCATCTTGATCAATGCTGGTTCTCTGAACTCTTCGAGGGCGTCTAGGTCATAACTTAGGTCGACCAGATTGAGGTCGACGGAGGTATGTCTTGAGGTCGGGAGTTGAGCCTCGACCGACAAAACTGCTTCACAACCATAGACCAAAGAGAAAGGGGTTTGTCCTGTGGATGTACGAGGCGTCGTGCGATTTGCCCACAGGACTGAGAGAAGTTCTTCGACCCACTTTCCTTTTGCGGCTTGCAACCTTTTCTTAATTGAAGCAACGATGGTCTTATTACTCGACTTAGCAAGTCCATTTGCCTGGGGATACCTGGGCGTCGAGGTCGTTAGCTTGATGATGCGGTCCTCACAGAACTGTCGAGTCCTGTCGCTTATGAATTGGGACCCATTGTCGCAGACAATTTCGGATGGAATCCCAAACCTGCATATAATGTTAGTCTGGATAAAAGATACGACTTCCTTGTCCCGAACTTGGGAAAAGGCAGCTGCTTCTACCCATTTGGAGAAATAATCTGTAAGTACGAGGAGAAATACCTTTTGCCCAGGGGCAGGTGGTAACTGTTAATGCCAAAAATCGCACCAAAGGGACAACTTAAGGTCGATGTGGACTTTAACAACTAAAGAAAGGAATCGTTCGACAAAGGCGTGCGACAAAGACAAAAATGTAAATGAGACAGTGGATGTCGTCGCTGCACTATGGTCGCCAATCAGGGGCGATGTCCTTGGTGTTCCGGGTGTCGATTGTAACGACCCAGACCTTTTTCGAAATGTTTTGCGTTTGGTGTGGAGTTTTAAGCAGAAGTAGAAGTTGAGGGGCTAGTTGGTAAATAGGAGTTGGGGTATAAAAAGGGCACAAAAACCCTAGAGGACATTCCATATTACTGATTTTAGTGTGTGTGTGTCGGCTGAATTTGTGAGGGAAAGAAGAGGAGAGGTTCTTGAGGGTTTTTGGTGCATTTGGAAGAAAGGAGCCATCAAACCTTGGGATTTGAAGAAGAAATAGCTTTTGGATGTCGTTTATCGCAAGCAATCAACCAGGTAACACTCTCTTGTTTCATCGATTTACCTTTGATTAGGGAGCAGAATGGTTAGTCTTGGGGTTTTTGTTCAAAAGTGAAGTTTGAAGCTAAAATGAGAGAAATCGGGTCTTATAGTGTGTTTCGATTACTAAGAACTCAGTAGTTGTTAAGTTTAGTGATGTTGTTGCTATTGCTAATCTTTACTTCGAGAGAATCGAGCAATCCAGTAGATTTCAGCCTCAAATAGGGTCCAGGTCGACGTCCGGAAACCTTCTCGGACGTCCGGACTCCTCGATGCGTTAGAAGGTCTCCGGGTGTGGAGACTGTCCGGATAGGAAAGCTACCCGGGTAGGTATTATGTCCGGTAAAGTCTAGTATCCGGTAAGTTCGATATCCGGAAAGGGGTATCGTCCGGAATGTAGTAGTTACCCGGATAAGGGTGTTGTCCGGACTAGGTTGTTGTCCGGTTAGTTGGGTGTCCGGACTCTTTAGCGTCCGGAAAAGTAGGGTTGTCCGGAAAAACTGAGTTGTCCGGATACTTTTGCTGAGTTGTTGTTTTATGCCCGTTTATTTAGGGAAGTCGATTTGGAAGTTTGGAACTGTTTAGGAACGAGAAGTAAGAGCCTCAGGTGAGTTTTCTAACTAAAATACGTGCCTTTTAACGTGTTTTTCTAAAGTGAATACATGATGAGAAATGCCATGTTTTATTCTTATGCTTTAAATTTGCATGAAAGTTGTTTAACAGTTTTAAATGAGATTCGTGTATGATTTATGGGGCGGGCCTATCCCGTGTATGATTTATGGGGCGGACCTATTCCGTGAATGCTTTTATGTGAAAGTTTTATGTGAGATGTATGCATACATTGTGTAGACGTAAATTGGCTAAGTCGGGGGAGGTTCCGCCAGTACTCACGTCGGGGGGAGGTTCCGTTGATGCCATGGGAAGTAATACCCAGTAAGGCAGCGTGATACTGACTCGTTGTCACTTTCGGGTGACTTCAGGGTGCCATTTACGGGAGCGGATTTATCCGTGGAAGTTTTAATGTCCAGTTATGTGAAAGTTTATTATTGAAAGTTTTATATATGAAAGTTATGCAAAGCTTTTAAAATGATTTTGAGAACTGTCAGGAGGGACTCACTAGACCTCATGGTCTAACCCTCGCTTTTCCAAACTAAACCTTTTCAGGTAAGCAGATAGTAGGAGGCTCAGGTAAGTGAGCAAAAGCATGATAGAGGACAGATGCAGATAGCGACAGTGCCACTTATACTTGTAGTAGCTAGTTCATTTTCAGTTGTGTATAGGTTGTTTCCGCCAACCTATTTTGAGACTTATGTAAGAAATTTTGGGACCCATTTTTGGGATGTTCTAATTTATATGATTTGCGTGCTTATTCTAGACTGGGTTGTTACAATTGGTATCAGAGCTATAGTTTAAGGGATTTAGGTGACCGGACGGGCCTAAACTTAAACTTGGGAGTAGAAATCACAACTGAGAATCAAGAAATGCGTTAGGAGGGCACTGTTGTAAATACAGGAAATGCGTTAGGAGGACACTATTATAGAGATAGGACTAATAGGGTACTGAGAACTGTCATGTAAGGTAAGTTTGAGATTCCACCTGGCCAGTGTAATTGCGAACTTACAGGTACATGTAGGTGCTTAACCTGCCTTATTATTCCGAAGTGGTAGTCAGAAGCTAGTGTTTATGTCGTGTTCCAGTACTTTAGAATGTCAGCAAGATCCCTGAGGGGTAGACTGAGACCCCCTGTTGGGGAAGTTTCATGAGAAGTCGTGGTGATGTGATGTACATATACATCGTAGAGAAGAAATGTTGTTTAGAGTATTACGAGTCGTCTAGAGGTAGCTCTTCGTGGATTCGGAGAGGAAGAATGCTTGGGTTTGAGTAAGACTCCTGTTTCGGGAGAGTCCCGTTTCTAGAAATCATGGGATAGGTCAGTCAGGATGGTAAGAAAGGTCAGTGTCAAAACCTTGAAGGTATCAATGGAGCCCTGGGTTCTTGGTCGAGCTTTCCATTAACAGGATAAATGAAATAAGATACCTATAGTGAAATGAAACCATGTAGAAGTGGAAAGTGAGATAGTTGATCTAAACGAAATAGTATGAAATGGTTGAGTAAGTGGACCGTTGAATGTATGTATAGCAAATCGTTGCAAGACCGAGTGGGCGACCACTGGTCGAAGGTAGAGTGTCAATGATAAGTTGCGTGAGTAAAGCGATTGACCTTGTTTGAGTGAGTAGCCTTCAATTGCAAGTAGAGTTTCATGCATTGAGTTCGTATATGTGTACATGAGATTTTTCATAAGAAAAGTATAAACGTGTAAATATCAAATTTGATCGGATATGAGTCGGCGTGTGCAAGCGTATGTTTAAAAAAAATACAAATCCATTTACATCGTACAATGAAGTCTTGAGGTTTACGATTTGCAAAATATTCCACTCTTTTCATGATAAGCCAAGAAAACGTTTGAATGCACAACTTTTATAACCAAAATGAGTATTGACATTTCGAAGTTATATAAATGAGTGTGAGGACCGACTGGTCTACTTCGTGTCGGTAAATTTCTTTCAAAATTTTGTCGTATGGGAAGATTTTCATCCAATATTTATTTCTGTCGTAACAACACATTTTTGGTTGAGTAAGATTAAGTTTTACAGAAAGATTGCATGCAAACGATCCTCAAGATCGTTGTGCAGGGCATTAGAGTTATGAGAATGTTGGGGTCGGGTGTACCCAAGTTGTTTTCAAGTGTTGTTTCTTTAAAATGATCAAAAGTGTGAAATGATTCATTTATCGCGTTGTCAGGCATGAAGGCTATGAACTCAATGGGTCGTAGAGTATTACATTTTAAGCTAAGGAAGAACTCCTAGAGTGGAGAGGTGTTGGACAAATCAGGAAAGAATGTTTGTAGCTTTGGTAGATGCGTTCTAGAGGAGAGGTGAGCAGTGGAAGAGTCGGAAGTGGACTTTAATGTCGGTTGTATGAGGGTCTGTACCCTCGTGCGGTGACTGGAAGTACAGTTGCCGAGAGACGGTTGTGTTCAGGGAAGGACTAGAAGTCATCGAGGTGTTGGTATAGCAACTCGTTATGAGTAGTGTGGTGAAGTAGAGTTGAAATATCCGCGACGTTGAATAAGAGTTTAAGGTGATCCTGTAATATTGACCTTACGCGAGTCAGTTGAAATGAGGACGACGGGAGGTGAAGTTGATTAAGAGGGTGGTGTTGGAAAGATTAGGCCCTGTAGGGGACCCTTGTTGAAGAATAGGTTAAGGAAGTATCAACGAAGTATCAACAGGTCAACTATTGACGTTAGTGTCGGCAGTTGTGCAAAGTGTATGAGGTCGAAGACTAGAATTAGAAGGTTGAAAGTTGAAGGGCCACCCTATAGGGGTGTTGAGCTAGTGAAAGGATGTTGTTTAGATAAGCGTTTTACTTGCGAGGTGGATGGTACGTAAAAGATGTAGTAGTTAGCACGAACAAAGTAGGTGTATAAATTATGTATATCTGTGAGGGAATGTGCCATGTCTATGTGTTGATTTGAGATCGCAAAAGAGCGAGCAAGAAACGAGTATGTTAGAGTTAATCAGAAATTCGCGAGTTGTGGTTCAGCTAGAGTTGGGGAAGAGACAAAGTAGCGAGATAGACTCGGTCATTTATGCAGGAGAACGTGAGAGTAAGTTCGAGTTGTGCACGAATGACCATGGAAGACCTGGTCTGCAGCGAGATGTTATGGGTGGAGAATGTACGGTCAAGTAGTGGCAGCAATTGCCTAGGTAAATGTGCCAGTCAGTGTTGTAGTAGTGTGACATTAGGAAGAGGAAGCATCGGATGGGAGCCTTTTCGGAGGTTTCGGGTGAGGTGTACATTTGGGTAATCAAGTTGTTGGAGCACGCGGTTTGTAAGTTGGCGTTGTGATTTGGCTTGTTTCAGAATAGAATGTCGGAGCAGAAGAGAGTTATTGCCCAAATGAGAGACCAAGTGTTTTTGATTGTGTGAGTTGCTAAGTAAGAATGTTGTTGAAATCTTTGGAAGTTTTAGAGAAGGCAATGGATGGGTTAGTCGAAGATGTGGGGTAGTAAACGTGAAATCTTTGAGGAATGTGAATTGTTTCCTATGTATGGAAGAATTATTCGAGGAGGTATTAGTGAGAGATCAAAGGATGTGTAATGACTTCGATCACAGGTGTCGTTTCGAGATGACTTGATTGAAAACCTTAAGTTAGAATTTTTGATGCAACCGTTTGATTACGTATAGTAATGAGAGAATGTTTCAGCAAGTGAAAAGGTCGGAAGGGAGAGGCAAGTAATGCTTGAGAGGCGGTGCTTCACGTTGCTGTGGAGAGGTGAAGATAGTACGTCGGAATAAAGGGGAAAGTTAGAAGTAGTAAGCTTGCCAGTAACACCGAGAGGTAGAGTAGCGTGCATAGATTGCCATCGGTAAGTGTCTGAACCTCTGGAAAGAGTTTTGAGGAAGGGGATTTGTGCATGTCTTCGTGCGAGAAAGAAGTGGAAAAGGGGCAGTTGAATGAGTTGAGTTGGTGATGTTGTGAGAAACGTTCAAGCGAACTGATCGTTCAGTGAAAGCTCTTAAAAGCAGTAGGGTGTGATCATGGTTACCTCTCCCAGTTGAGTGGGGGGAAACCAAAGTTATGTTATATGACTGGACAATTGTGGCTAGCAGTGAGAAATCGTTGAGCCTTCGGGATAAGTAAATTCGGATAGGTGAACACTTCAATGAGGAATCATGGGAGTTTTCTGCTTTTAGTCACGTTAAGTATGAAATGTTGGTGTGGTGAGAAGGTACGAATTAGTTGCCGAGCTGTAGCCGATGTGAATCGGGAAGGGAATATGATCGGCATAGACGTATGTCAGTTGGAAGAAGTGATCTAGAATTACATGTAACCCGAGGAGGGGACTCTTAGGTGTGAGCTTATCGAGATGTACAAGGTTGGCCTTGTGCCAAGTTGTCAGTAAGTGAGTTTTCCTAGTGGAAGATCCTCGTTGTTGTGGCAGGAATTTCCGCCAAGTCCTTTCTCTTAAGGAAGTATAAATGTATGAGAGACCTTTTTTTAGATGTGATTAAAACCGTGAGTCCCGATGTGTGGACGGAGGCGAGCAATGGAGGCGCGGTTGGCCTTGGTTTTATCAGGTAGTTTTAAGCGGGTATAGTGATCGAAGAGGGTACAAGTAGGTAGTGCAAGATGGCACGATTTAGCAAGTGGTGTCTCGCCGAGGGCGGCTTCAAAGTATGGGGTGTGGTTATGTTTCCCATCTGAACGGTCTGAGGCAACCGGGTAGAAAAGAGTGGTTGGGTTGAAAAATATAAGGCTTTGAGCTTTGAAGTTTAAGAGAGAGGTAAGTTGGACTAAGTCTGCGGATTCGTCGAAGCATGAAAGTTGAATAGATAGTGCGCGATCTTGAGGTACTCGATGTGAATTTGAGAAGAAGTTCATAGGGTGATGCACGTCTCTTTTGTGGAGAGCCGATGTGAGAAGTGAGATGATGGCGACCTTGCAAGAGATGCAGGCGATAAGAAGTCGACCTTGTCATTAGTGAGCGAGTTAGAGCAGCAGCATACAAGTTAGACTGGTCAGAAGAATTAAAGAGTGTTCATTCGACATTTCATGTCTTAGACTTAAAGAAGTGTTTGTCAGGGGTCGTGGTGGCTGTTCCTTTGAGGGGACATCAGTATAGATGAGAGGTTGACTTACGTAGAAGGACCGATATAAATCGTGAGTGGTAAGGTTTGCTAAACGAGGAACATAGAAGTTTGGCTAGTAAAAGTTCAGTGGAGTTATCATAAGGGACGAGAGGCAACGTGGGAAGTAGAATCAGATATGATGTTCGGTTACCCTCACCTTTTCGAGAATGGAATTCCGGGGACGGAATTCTTTTGAGGGGGGGAGTGTTGTAACGACCCAGACCTTTTTCGAAATGTTTTGCGTTTGGTGTGGAGTTTTAAGCAGAAGTAGAAGTTGAGGGGCTAGTTGGTAAATAGGAGTTGGGGTATAAAAAGGGCACAAAAACCCTAGAGGACATTCCATATTACTGATTTTAGTGTGTGTGTGTCGGCTGAATTTGTGAGGGAAAGAAGAGGAGAGGTTCTTGAGGGTTTTTGGTGCATTTGGAAGAAAGGAGCCATCAAACCTTGGGATTTGAAGAAGAAATAGCTTTTGGATGTCGTTTATCGCAAGCAATCAACCAGGTAACACTCTCTTGTTTCATCGATTTACCTTTGATTAGGGAGCAGAATGGTTAGTCTTGGGGTTTTTTTTCAAAAGTGAAGTTTGAAGCTAAAATGAGAGAAATCGGGTCTTATAGTGTGTTTCGATTACTAAGAACTCAGTAGTTGTTAAGTTTAGTGATGTTGTTGCTATTGCTAATCTTTACTTCGAGAGAATCGAGCAATCTAGTAGATTTCAGCCTCAAATAGGGTCCAGGTCGACGTCCGGAAACCTTCTCGGACGTCCGGACTCCTCGATGCGTTAGAAGGTCTCCGGGTGTGGAGACTGTCCGGATAGGAAAGCTACCCGGGTAGGTATTATGTCCGGTAAAGTCTAGTATCCGGTAAGTTCGATATCCGGAAAGGGGTATCGTCCGGAATGTAGTAGTTACCCGGATAAGGGTGTTGTCCGGACTAGGTTGTTGTCCGGTTAGTTGGGTGTCCGGACTCTTTAGCGTCCGGAAAAGTAGGGTTGTCCGGAAAAACTGAGTTGTCCGGATACTTTTGCTGAGTTGTTGTTTTATGCCCGTTTATTCAGGGAAGTCGATTTGGAAGTTTGGAACTGTTTAGGAACGAGAAGTAAGAGCCTCAGGTGAGTTTTCTAACTAAAATACGTGCCTTTTAATGTGTTTTTCTAAAGTGAATACATGATGAGAAATGCCATGTTTTATTCTTATGCTTTAAATTTGCATGAAAGTTGTTTAACAGTTTTAAATGAGATTCGTGTATGATTTATGGGGCGGGCCTATCCCGTGTATGATTTATGGGGTGGACCTATTCCGTGAATGCTTTTATGTGAAAGTTTTATGTGAGATGTATGCATACATTGTGTAGACGTAAATTGGCTAAGTCGGGGGGAGGTTCCGCCAGTACTCACGTCGGGGGGAGGTTCCGTTGATGCCATGGGAAGTAATACCCAGTAAGGCAGCGTGATACTGATCCGTTGTCACTTTCGGGTGACTTCAGGGTGCCATTTACGGGAGCGGATTTATCCGTGGAAGTTTTAATGTCCAGTTATGTGAAAGTTTATTATTGAAAGTTTTATATATGAAAGTTATGCAAAGCTTTTAAAATGATTTTGGGTCTCCGCCAACCTATTTTGAGACTTATGTAAGAAATTTTGGGACCCATTTTTGGGATGTTCTAATTTTGCTTATTCTAGACTGGGTTGTTACATCGATCGTACAGAGATTACAATACAAATGAAGGAAAGACTTCGAAATGTAAAGTACAAGTGTTTGGAATGTAAAAACAGTGTGCGTCGTGTATGAAAACAATATGTGAACTGTTGGTCGAGAGAGTCTTGCGTCGAGAGTGATCTTCTATGAATGATCTCTTTGCTTCGAATGAATATTCTTCGAGTGTTTGCGTTTGCTTCTGTTGTTCGATGCTCTTGTTCTATCTCTCTCTCTATATGTTATTCGATGTTGATCAGGTGTCTTGAACTGATGATTGAGCTGGGATTTTATAGTCATCGGATGACTTTAATTGAATCATTAAGATCTTTGATGATTGTTGTAACGGTCGTCGTCTTCAATGTGAGTTTAGATGCTCATAACTGATTTCGTCGATTATAGCCGTTGTCCATAAATGACTTTGACTTCCTGCATTAAACACTTAAACAAATATAACAGTTGTATAACGCGTTAGTCGGTCAAGGTCGCACGGTTTTATGTGACGGTCGTGCGGAACGGGCGACGTCGAGGTCGAGCGCCGTGAGGAACTCTCGACTTACCTTTTAGGAGGGACGACAGGGGTTCTTTGGGTCTTCGTCGGGACCTTATCTTAATACAAGTTATAGCTCATAACATGTGTCTTACCTTCTCTGGTCGTGGTCGAGACCTGTGAAATTTTGCCCAAACAGTTTGCCCCCAAAATTTGAAAGTAGGATGGTAAATTCGAATTTTAAATTTTGCTCGTCGGGTGTTCAGGGTTTTGTGTTGAAAAAATACCTTGGTTGTTTCGGAACTGAATTGGTTCAATTCTAACGGAACGAGAAGTCGAAAAGAAAACGAGGTCGTGACGTCATACTGACGCACGATTGTGCTTACCAGCTGTCTTTGACAGGTGTCGACGATCCGTGTGGTCATACGAAAAGACGGGGACGCGTGGCGATCATCAAAGGGCTTGACCTGACACGATCGATTGCATAAATAGGGATCATAATGGATCATTTCCTTTTATATCCTCTTTAAAAAGGTTTCTTAGTGCGAAATTCTTCTTTGATCCCTTGTTGTTCTTTGCTCAATACTTTTCGAAATTTTTGAGTGTCCATACGAGGTATAGCCTTCCAAGATTAGAGGCTCTTTGAGAATGATTATGTCCGAGTCGATGAAGACTTTGATTGCGATAGACGCGACGTTCGTGGATCTTGCGCATCTGGCGACGATGTACTATGTATCCACGTCGACCCTTTCGTCAGCCGTCGGGGGCAAGGGTATAAGTAAGGGAGAATGTAAGGAGGAAGTCATGACGATCAACTTTACGTTGTCGTCGATCCTCTTGACTGACTGTGTCCTTGACGGGACAAAGTTATTTCCGCATCTGGGGAAATATCAGCTCTTATCTTTCAAGGAGCGTTTTCAAAAGATCTCCATCGAAGAGACGGGATCGCGTTTAGCTGGACTAGCGTTCTTTGTGAGTTTTTCTTTCGAAACTCGTGTTCCCAATATTTCCACCGAATGTTTGTTTAACATAACCCTTTTGTATATACGCGAGGATAGAGGAGATGTTGGACTAGAAGTCGACCGTCGAGAAGATCATATTCCTTCCTCTAACCTTAACATTAATCTTAAGAGCCGCATTCTGAAAATGTCGCGACGTAGGGTGTCGCCTAACATACTCGTTTGATCCTTGCATTAGCTTCCTAGCGCGTTTTCGGGTATGACGAGGATTCGAAGGTCGAGACTGAGCATACGATCGACGCTCCTCTCTAGATTTAGGAAATGCTATGTCTTTTCATGTCTCGACCGTTGGTGGTCGATCCATTTTAACTTTGTATACTCGACCGTCGGTCGCTCCTATGTAATCGTTCGTTTCGTAAATGAATTTCATCCTTCTGTCGAATTTTTATTTCGATTTATATATGTTGTAGATAGATGTAATATCAACCGTGTAACTTTGTTAAGTATAGAACGAGCGAAGAATCGTGCGACTTAGGCATTCATAGCAATATAACGATTGAAATATCATACGTTTGACTTGTATTGATAGGCTCAATTATTGACGTGTTAGAACGTACAAAATTTTTCTGAATCCAGAAACTCAGATCGAGAGGTCGCTCATACCTTATGATCGTGTAACCAAATTTCGTGATGAAATTTGAATCATGTGCCCCTGTGATAAAACAATTAAGTTGCATGAGAGGAAGATGATTTTAGAAAAAATATTTTTTCAAGTGCGTTGCGTTCCAACTGCGTGGGATTTCTTGATTGTCGAGAGTCTGGAGTCGATAGGCTCCTTTACCAACGACTTCGGAGATGTGGTAAGGACCTTCCCATTTAATAGAATGTTTACCGGCATTGAGCTCTTGAGTGTTTTGGAACACTCAATGGAGGACGTAATCGCCTTCTTGAAAGACTTTGACTTTGACGTGTTTATTGAAATGCCGCTCGACTGCTTGCTTCTGAGATGCCATTCTGATCAAGGCTGATTCTCTAAGCTCTTCGAGGGCGTCGATATCATAATTTAAATCAATCATGTTGTGGTCGACGGAAGTATGCCTCGAAGTTGGGAGCTGGACTTCGATTGGCAGGACTGCTTCGCAACCGTAGACGAGAGAAAAAGGGGTTTGTCCTGTGGACGTGCGCGGTGTCGTGCGATTTGCCCATAGGACTGAAATGAGTTCTTCGACCCATCTTCCTTTTGCAGCTTTTAACCTTTTCTTGATCGAAGCTATAATGGTCTTATTACTTGATTCAGCAAGCCCGTTCGCCTGAGGGTATCTGGGAGTCGAGGTTGTCAACTTGATGGTCCTGTCTTCGCAAAATTGTTGGGTCCTGTCGCATATGAATTGGGATCCGTTGTCACAGACGATTTCGGATGGAATCCCAAATCTGCATATGATGTTAGTCTGGATAAAAGAGATGACTTCCTTGTCCCTGATTTGGGAAAAAGCAGCCGCCTCAACCCACTTGGAAAAATAATCGGTGAGTACCAGGAGGAATACCTTTTGTCCCAGGGCCGGGGGTAGTTTGCCAACAATATCCATTCCCCACCTCATGAAGGGCCATGGGATGAGTGTCGAGTGCAAGGGTTCAGAGGGTTTATGTGACATACCTGCATGTCGCTGACAAGGGTCACAGTTCTGGACGTACTTGACGGCGTCTTGTCGCAATGTTGGCCAAAAATACCCTTGTCGAGAGATACGATTAGCCAGACTGCGACCACCGGAATGATTGCCACATTCGCCGTCATGCATCTCATGAAGGATTTTTTGGACCTGACTCTTGCTAATGACGCATCTTAGGTTTAATCCTGTCGATGATCGTCGATAGAGCTTATCTCCAATTATGGTGTATTTAGATGCTTTGAATCTGATCTTCCGGGCTTCCATCTTGTCTTCTGGGAGTTGGTCGTGCATAAGGAAATTTCGGATGTCGCACGACCAATCATCTTTTTCGTCGTCTATCTGGACGACATCGATGTTTTCGATAGACGATGTCGCCAGATGGATCATGGGAATAACGTCGAATATGGGTTCGACTAAAGCAGACCCGAGATTTGCTAAAGCGTCGGCTTGAGTATTCTGGTCTCTCGGGATTTGCTCGATAGAGAAAGATTTAAATTTTTCGGATTTCTCTTTTGCTACCTTCAGGTATGCTGTCATTTTTGAATCTTTGGCCGCGAATTCTCCATTGATCTGGTTCACCACCAGGAGAGAGTCGCTTGTGACATGTAACGCAGTTGCCCCCGAGTCGTAGGCCATATTCATTCCTATGATCAGGGCTTCGTATTCAGCTTCGTTGTTGGTAGTCTTGAAATTGCATCGAACTGAGTATACCATCTTGCCCCCCTGTGGCGACTTTAAGACGACGCCTAGTCCTGAGCCTCTAATGTTGGATGACCCATCAACGTGTAAGATCCAGGGCACGTCGTCGTGAGTCGCCACAGTCGATACCTCGAACTTTGCTTTTTTCTCCAATTCAGGGCTGAAGTCAGCAATGAAGTCGGCCAAGGCTTGCGACTTGATCGCGGTCCTGGGCTTGAAGTCAATGTCGTAGCTGCTGAGATATATGCTCCATTTTGCTAAGCGACCTGTCAACTCAGGTTTTCTTATGACAGACTTAAGAGGGAAGTTAGTTACGACAGTAATGGGATGCGACTCAAAATAATGTCGCAGTTTTTTAGCAGTTGTGACCAGCGACAAGAGCAATTTTTCCATAGAGGAATACCTGGTTTCTGCGTCCAGAAGAGATTTACTTACATAATAGATTGGCAGTTGTTGCTTTTCATCTTCTCGTGTTAGGATGGCACTTACCGCGTTTGGACTAACAGCCAGATATAGTTGTAAGATTTCATGGCCGCGAGGTTTCGACAATAAGGGAGGCGACGTCATGTATTTTTTGAGCTTTTGCAATGCCTGTTCATGATCGTCGGTCCAGTCGAAGCCTCTGTTCTTCCTGAGGACGTTGTAAAATAGATGACATTTATCTGAAGATCGGGAGATGAACCTGTTTAGAGCTGCTACCCGACCAGTGAGCCTTTGGACTTCTTTGAAATTCCGAGGAGATTTGATCTCGACAATGGCTTTGATCTAGTAGGGATTGGCTTCGATGCCTCGGCGAGTGACCATATAGCCCAGGAATTTCCCAGCGCTGACACCGAAAGAACATTTCGTCGGGTTAAGCTTCATGCTATACTTTCTAAGGATATCAAACGATTGCCTCAGATGCTCGACATGGTCGATCGCTTGTTTTGACTTGACCAGCATGTCGTCGATATACACTTCCATCGTGTCGCCGAGATGGTCTTTAAACATTTTATTCACTAGACGCTGGTAGGTAGAACCTGCATTTTTTAATCCGAAAGGCATAACTTTATAACAGTAAATACCTCGGTCCGTCATAAATGCGGTTTTTTCTTGGTCCTCGACGTGCATTAAGATTTGATTGTATCCGGAATAGGCATCCATGAACGTTAGTAGTTCTTGCCCAGCTGTCGCATCGACCATGGCGTCGATATGAGGTAATGGAAAAGGATCTTTTGGATAGGCTTTATTGAGATATGTGAAGTCGATACATACCCTCCACTTTCCATTCTTCTTCGCTACCACCACGACGTTAGCAAGCCAGTCGGGGTATTTTACCTCTCGAATCTTCCCTGTCTTGAGAATATTGTCGACTTCGTCATTTATCACCTTATTCCTTTCAGGAGCGAATTTCCGTCGCTTCTGCTTGATAGGTTTGAACGATGGGTCGACGTTGAGCTTGTGAGAGATGACGTCAGGATCTATGCCAACCATATCTTCATGCGACCAGGCGAAACAATCAGCATGTTCCTGCAAAAAAGATATTAACTTTCCCCTGAGACAAGGATTGAGAGACGACCCAATTAAGACTTTTTGGTCAGGCTTGCTTGAATCTAGAACGACTTCCTACAGGCGATAATCGTTGACTGTTTCAAGTGCATCTTGTGCATTTTCGAGCCCCTCGTGTGCTGGGACAGCGACTTGTTCGTTATTCGCCATTTTCCTGCAACAGAGAATAGAAGAAACTCCAAGAAAACGTAAGTAGGACGCACGTTTGTAGAAGATTTTCTCTAGATGGGGTCCCACGGATGGCGCCAAACTGTCAATGCCAAAAATCGCACCAAAGGGACAACTTAAGGTCGATGTGGACTTTAACAACTAAAGAAAGGAATCGTTCGACAAAGGCGTGCGACAAAGACAAAAATGTAAATGAGACAAAGGATTTGATGACGCAGAAAAAACCTCAACGAGGAAAAAACCTGCGGACGACAGTGGATGTCGTCGCTGCACTATGGTCGCCAATCAGGGGCGATGTCCTTGGTGTTCCGGGTGTCGATCGTACAGAGATTACAATACAAATGAAGGAAAGACTTCGAAATGTAAAGTACAAGTGTTTGGAATGTAAAAACAGTGTGTGTCGTGTATGAAAACAATATGTGAACTGTTGGTCGAGAGTGAGAGTCTTGCGTCGAGAGTGATCTTCTATGAATGATCTCTTTGCTTCGAATGAATATTCTTCGAGTGTTTGCGTTTGCTTCTGTTGTTCGATGCGCTTGTTCTATCTCTCTCTATGTTATTCAATGTTGATCAGGTGTCTTGAACTGATTATTGAGCTGGGATTTTATAGTCTTCGGATGACTTTAATTGAATCATTAAGATCTTTGATGATTGTTGTAACGGTCGTCGTCTTCAATGTGAGTTTAGATGCTCATAACCGATTTCGTCGGTTATAACCGTTGTCCATAAATGACTTTGACTCCTGCATTAAACACTTAAACAAATATAACAGTTGTATAACGCGTTAGTCGGTCGAGGTCGCACGGTTTTATGCGACGGTCGTGCGGAACGGGCGACATCGAGGTCGAGCGCCGTGAGGAACTCTCGACTTACCTTTTAGGAGGGACGACGGAGGTTCTTTGGGTCTTCGTCGGGACCTTATCTTAATACAAGGTATAGCTCATAACATGTGTCTTACCTTCTCTGGTCGTGGTCGATACCTGTGAAATTTTGCCCAAACAGTAGCTTGCCGACAATATCCATACCCCACTTCATGAAGGGCCATGGGATCAGTGTCGAATGTAAGGGTTCAGATGGCTTATCAGACGTACCTGAATGTCGTTGACAAGGATCGCAGTTCTGGACGTACCTGACGGCGTCTTGTCATAGCGTCGACTAAATGTAGCCTTGCCGAGAGATACGATTAGCTAGATTGCGACCTCCGGAGTGATTGCCACACTCCCCATCGTGCATTTCTTGGAGGATCTTCTGAATTTGATTCTGATTAACGACGCATCTTAGGTTTAAGCCTGTCGATGATCGTCGATAAAGTCTATCTTCGATCATGACATACCTGGATGCCTTGAATCTAATCTTTCGATCTTCCATCTTGTCTTCCGGGAGCTGGTCGTGCACAAGAAAATTACGAATGTCGCACGACCAATCATCTTCTTGCTCTTCGATCTGGACGACATCGTCATTTTCGATGGAAGATCTCGCTAGGTGGATCAGAGGAATACTGTCGAATATTGGTTCGACTAGAGCGGATCCAAGGTTTGCTAGAGCGTCGGCCTGAGTATTCTGATCCCTCGGGATCTGTTCGATAGAAAATATTTTGAATTTTTCTGATTTTCCTTTTGCTATCTTTGTTAATGCAAAAAATCGCACCAAAGGGACAACTTAAGGTCGATGTGGACTTAAACAACTAAAGAAAGAATCTTTCGACGAGACGTGCGACGATAAATAAAATAAGGAAACAAGGGATTTGATGACGCAGGAAAAACCTCAATCGAGGAAAAAACCTACGGACGACAGGGGGTGTCGTCGCTGCACTATGGTCGCTAATCAGGGGCGATGTCCTTGGATACTGGTGTCGATAGTACAGTGATTACAATACAAATGAAGAAAATGCTTCGAAATGTAAAGTACAAGTGTTTGAACGTAAAAATAGGTGTTTGTCGTGTACGAAACAAAGTGTGAACTGCTAGTCGAGGGTTGTTGTCGTGCGTCGAGAGCGATACTTAGAATAATGGTTCTTCACTTCAAGTGTTCTTGAATATTGCTTCGGTTGTTAATCGTCGGATATTCGATGTGTTGAAATGTTGATTGAGCTTGATATTTATAGTCTTCGCGTCCTTAGCTTCATCCATGAATGCTCCTTTAATGGCCTTAACGGTTGGAAACGGTTGCCGGAGTAATGATCTTCGTCCGTTACAGTCGCCGGCTGTTTAATGATTGCGTCGGTTATAGTCGTTGCTCCTTAATGACTTTTACTCCTGCATTAAACACTTAATAAACGGTCATGGTTAATGTTAGCTTTGGTCGAGGTCGCACGTCCTTATATAATAGTCGTGCGGATCGGGCGACGCTATAGTCGAGCGTCGTAAGGAACTCTCGACTTACCTTTTATGAGGGACGACGATGGTGTTCTGGGTCTTTGTCGAGACCTTATCTTAATACAAGATATAGTCCTTAATCATACGTCTTACTTGTTCTGGTCGCGGTCGAGCGACGTGATTTTTTGCCCAAACAGTTTGTCCCCAAAATTTGAAAATTGAATGTCAAATTCGAGTTTTAAATTTTGCTTGTCGAACGTATGAAGATAAGTGTCGAAAAATTACCTTAGTTGCCTTAGGACTAGACTGGTCCTCTTCTAACTGAACGAGAAGTTGAAAGGGGACGAGGTCGTGACGTCATAATGACGCACGATTGTGCTTATCAGCTGTTGACGCCAGACGTCGACGATCCGTGTGGGTATACGAAAGGATGGGAATGCGTGTCGATCATCAAAGAAGGTGACGCAAGTTGTGCCTGCCCTTCGAGGCTGGGAAAGGATAAAGAATGCCCCGACAGCTGGGTCGGGAATCTTTGAAGAAGACGAAGTTCTGAAGGAACAGTCATCGAGGGCTGACATTTCGTCGAGAATTGTCACGCCTAAAGAGGCGAAGGCGTCATCCAGCCGTCCAGGCGCGATGGACGCGACACCAGCAAGTTCGGTGCTTCCGGCGACAGTGACGAAGCTAGTGTCCAAGGTGTTGTCCCCAGCTTCTGCCGACAATGGGGACGGGTCATCGGCCGATGGTGTCCTAGACGGGACGACGTTGTTTCCTCATCTGGAAAAATATTTGCTCCCGTCTTTCAGGGAACGTTTTCCTATCGAGAAGACTGGGACTCATGTCGCCGGGTTGATGTTCTCGGTCGACGTGGTCTTATGATCTGGCGTTCACAGCCGATACGGTCGTTAGAGACATATGTTCTGGCGTTCCGAGCCGATATGGTTGTTTGGGCAAAAAATCACGAAAGGATATTTGTATATCACAAAATACCCCTCGGGGCAATCCTTAGGACGAACAGTCCTCGGACTTGCTAGCTCTACTTCTAAGGGAATCTTCGCTAGACGCCTAAAGTCGTCTAAATCTTCCTGGCTAACGATGGAACTCTCTGGGTCAGTCGACATTTCTTACCAGGGGAAAGAAAGCAGTGAAAGCTGAAAGGAAGAAGCAATGCGTTATATAAACGCCCTAAATCCCAAACAATCTCCGCTAAATCAAAGGGATTCGGAAGAAAAATGGCAAGAAGAGCAAGGCGAAATTTCTTTCCAAAATAAACTCAAAGTAAGAAAAGAAAGGATTCATCGTAATCTTTATTTATGCAGTCGATCATGTCAAGTTGAATCCCTGGATAAACGCTGCACGTCCCCGTCCTTTCGTATGACCGCAGGGATCGTCGACACCTGTCCTTAACAGCTAGTAAGCATCATCGTGTGTCAGTATGACGTCACGACCCCGTTCCTTTTTCAACTTCTCGTTCAGTTAGAAACAAACCAGTCTAGCTCCAAGGCGATTGAGGTAATTTCTAACTCTTGTCTTATTTCCTATGCGTCTGATTGACAAAATTTAAAACTTAAATTTGACATTCAACTTTCAAATTTTGGGAGCAAACTGTTTGGGCAAAAAATCACGTCATACGACCACGACCAGAGAAGGTAAATCGCACGTCATAAGTAAAATCTTGTATTAAGATAAGGTCTCGACAGGAACCCATAAAACATCCGTCGTCGCCCGTAAAAGGTAAGTCGTACGTTCCCCACGACGCTCGACCATAGTATCGCCCGCTCCGTGCGACCATCGCGTAAGATCAATGTAGCTTCGATCAAAGCTAACGTTAACCTTGACTGTTACGTTTGTTAAGTGTTTAATGCAGGAGTCAAAGTCATTAAAGAGCAACGGATATAACCGACGCAACCATCAACGATCGATAGCTGTAACGGACGAAGAGTATTATGAACATTCATCTCAGCGACCGTTTCCAGCCGTTGTAGCCGTTGATCAAATCATTAATGGAGATAATTAATGACGCAAAGACTATAAAAGACAAATTAAAGCATCATTTCAAGGGACATCGATTAACATCCAATACACTTCAGCGAACATCATCATACAGCAGAGAAAATCACCCAAACTCATAGCAAAGAACATTCAAACTCTGGAGATTGAGTACTGAAAGCCAGAATCCTACAGCGAACTCAAGAACACTCGAAGGAAAAGCTCAAGTATCAGTCTCGACGCACGACATCAGCCTTCGACAGATAGTTCACACTTTGTATTCACACACGACAATCACTTGTTATCACATTTAAACACTTGTACTTTACATTTCGAAGTATTTCCTTCATTTGTATTGTAATCATCGTACGACCGACGCCAGTACCAAGGACGTCGCCCCTGATTGGCGACCATAGTGCAGCGACGACATCCCTTGTCGTCCGCAGGTTTTTTCTTCGATTGAGGTTTTTCCTGCGTCATCAAATCCCTTGTCTCATTTACATTTTCGTCTTTGTCGCACGTCTCGTCGAAAGATCCTTTCTTTAGTTGATTAAGTCCACATCGACCTTAAGTTGTCCCTTTGGTGCGATTTTTGGCATTAAAAGTTTGGCGCCATCTGTGGGACCTCATCTAGAGAAAATCCTCGACAAACGTGCACCCTACTAACAGTTTCTTGGAGTTTTTTTTCTGCTCTCTATTGCAGGAACAATGGCAACCTCTGGAAATTCGCAGCAAGCCGTCGCTCAGATGTATCAGGAGCTCGAAGTCGCCAGAAATCAGCTCAATGCAATGGCGGAGCAGAATCGCAGAGCATCTGAGGAGATCGCACGGTTAAGAAATCCTCTTGGGCCTCAAAATGGTCCTAGGCCGTTCGTGCAAAACCCAGTTCCAAGATCGTTCGACCAGAATGGCCCTAGACCATTTGTCCCGAATCTAGGTTCATCCGCGCAGAATCAGCATCCAGGCCCGTTCATGCAGAATCAACAGCCAGGGTCGTTCAACCCAAATCCTCAGTTTGGGACAGTTCCTCCTCAGCACATAATGCCACCACCCGTGAATAATGGGTCTCAGCCATCACAAGGGTCGCAACCTTTCCAGCAAGGGTCGCAACCATTTCAGCAGCCATTTCATAATGGACCCCAAGGTGGATCGCAGCCTCTCCAGCAAGGATCGCAGCCGTTTCAGAATGGACCGCAACAATTCCACTATGGGCCGCAGCCGTATTTCGTCCCGTTCAACGGGGACACCAATGGTTCATCGCATGGTAATGGCACTAGCCCAGGGGCCAATCCCTCGACAGGGGCAAATCCCGATCTTAACGATCCCGTCGCTCAGCGTTTGAAGATGGTAGAAGACCAAAATGAGCGCGTCCTGTCCTTGCTCGCCAAATTGCCTGGGGTAGTCGTGCCCGTCGACGTCGAGCCTCGCTCGGGATATCAGGCGTCGCCTTTCATCGACGAGATTGCCACCGTCGAGGTCCCAAAGAAGTATAACATTCCTGCCTTCACTCCCAAGTATTCGGGTGTGACCGATCCAACTGAGCACGTCGCGCAATATAAGCAGCTCATGTGGACGATCTCGATCCCATTTATGTACCAGGAAGTATGCATGTGTAAGAGTTTTGGAGCAACCCTCACTGGTCTTGCTCTCCAATGGTTGATCAATCTCAAACCCAAATCCATCGGGTCGTTTGCTGAGTTGGTTAATCAATTCTCCCAGCAATTCGCCAGCAGTCGTAAGATGGAGAAGCAGACCAGCGACCTATATTACATCGTGCAGAAAGCCAATGAGTCTATTCGAAGTTATTTTAATAGATTCAATGCCGAAATGATCAGCATCCGTAATTGCGACGTCAAAACCGCGATCGAAGCCTATAAGCGTGGTCTGGACGATAGTTCGGGTCTATACACCGACCTGACCAAATATCCCCCGGAGAATTTCGAAGACGTCCAAGCTCGAACCTTAGCATATATGAGGGTGGAAGATGATGCCGCCTTTCGTCACAAGCACACTGACGACAAGAAGTCACTAGGCGTCAGAAAGCCAGAGTTCAAGACAAAGGCTGTTTCTAGAGTAGAGCCAGCGCGCCAAATTTCAAATGTTTGTTTCAAGATGAAAGCAGAGGCCAAGACCGCGGCTAAGTTCATTCAGTACCCCAAGATATCCTCTTACGGATTCAAAGGATCCACAAAGGACCTAGTCGAAGCTCTGAAAAGTTCCCAAGCAACCATTCGATGGCCAAAGAAGTCCGACCTGGACGATGCTAAGAAAGACAAATCAAAGTGATGCGACTTCCATGCCGATCATGGTCATGCAACGGACGACTGTATCGCATTGAAGAAAGAACTAGCATATCATTTTTCGAAAGGAAATCTCAAAGATGTCATCGACAACGTCGCTGTTCCAGCTAATAGCCATCTACCGTCAACACTCGAGCACGCGAATGTCGTCAATTGCATCACCGGTCGTTCAGATGTGTGTGGTCTGACGTATTCAACGGCCAAACGTCATGCCAGCCAGGCGCCCGACGATCGGCCTATTCCCCGCTCGTCTAGACCCAAAGGAGATTTGGAGCTAGAAGCTATGAAGATTGTGTTCGACCACGTCGACCTGGGCGACTCGTATCAGAAGCATCATGACGGTTTGATCATTCAGCTTACAGTCGGTAACTGTCTAACACGTCGAGTCTTGATCGAAGGGGGCAGCTCAGCAAATGTCATTTTTCTCAACACTATCAAAGCCATGGGAATCGATCGCTCGGAAATCACCAGACGTTCAACGACTTTGGTCGGTTTCAATGGAGAAGCGACGAGCGCCTTTGGAGAGATAATTTTGCCCGTCTACGCTGGAGGAGTCAACAAGCAGACCAAGTTCAGCGTCATCGATTGTGCGTCGGCCTATAACATCATCTTAGGTCGACCATGGATCCATGATATGAAAGCTGCTCCTTCGACGTATCATCAAATGTTGAAATTCCCGACGCCATGGGGAATCCAGGAGATCAAGAGTGAGCCAAAAGTCGCTCGTGAATGCTACAAGTCTACCTTGAAGCCGAGAAAATAAACTGAAGTCGTAAGATCAAGCTCTCGACAGGTTCGTTTTTCTATCCCTAAATTAACAATGTCTTTTCCACAGGGATAAGTCTACTATGGTGCCTCGTTGCACGACAACATAGTCGACCGCAGGGCAATATTTTTTCGTGTCATTCTGTCATTTAAAACCTATCTTTTCCTCCCAAAAAGAGTGTGGTAATAAATGACAGGGGGCAAATAGAGAGAGTCTGAAATGGTACGTTCTCTAACTCTTTCTCATACGCAAAACATTTACTGACTTAAGCATCGGAGGGTCGTTGGTGAGCCAATGACCAACCCCCGACATCGTTTTATCGCAGAATCGCACGACAGGTTATCGCAGAGTCGCACGGCAGTAATCATTAAATCTACTGTATGACTTTAATATCGCAAGGTTGAACGACATAAACGATCAGGTCTCTAACTTGATTATTTCTCCACAGGGGCATACGACACAAACTCGCTGTACGATTCGGTCGTACGATCACAGAATCTAAACGACTTTACCCCTAAGTTTCTTAACTTTCATACACTGAATGGATGCTCTAATCGCGTGTTTTTATATTTGTTTTACGTTCTTGTCATCGTATTACAATGAATGCCTTAGTCGAATGATTTCATACGTATCTTATGTTCGACTTTATAATCAAACGCGATTCGAATAAAGCATAAGCAAAAGATATATATTAATAAACCACTGTATACATACTCAACCCCCGATAGGTCAAGTGGCAAAAACAAACAAGGAAAGAAAAAAATTCTAGACGACAGGAGGAACATTGGTCGTATCCCCGCTCGAAGTCCCGACCTGAGGGCCTCTACCTGCCACTCCTACCGCACGAATCTCCTGCAATTCATATTGAGCATCGAAACGTTGGACAGCCAGCTCATCGGCACGCGCCATGGCCAACTTTTCCCTATCCAAAGCCGCTCTCTCTCTTTCCAACGCTGCAGCTTCCCTATCAAGGGCAGACGCCATCAGATCTTCAACTCTTGACGTCTCAGCATGTAATGCCAAGGAAGACTGGAACGTCTGTGAAAAATAGAAGGTGCATTCAAGAACAATCGACAAAGATTACACAAGTCATGAAAGATTGACACTCACCGTGAACGCCAGACTGGCAACTCGAGATCTCATCTCTCCGGCCGGAACTCCATGAAAACACTCCCCGAAAGACGTGAGCAAATACTTCCCTAGATGAGGGAACGACGTCGTCCCATCTAGGACACCATCCGCCATAAAGTTAGACGGCAATGTAAAATTGACCGTCATAACTTCGGCTGACGATCCCTCGCCCCTGTCGGCAGGTATTGGGATCGACACTTGAGACACCGGTTTCGTCACCGTCGCCGGAGGCGCAGAACTTGCTGGTGTCGCGTCCATCACGCCAGGACGGCTAGATGACGCCTTCGCCTTCTTAGGCAGAACAACTCTCGACGAGTCATCAACCCTCAACGACGGTTCTCTCAGGACTGCACTCCTGGTTCTCTTCTGGCTCGACCCAGCTGTCGAGACATCTCCTCCTCGAAGGGCACGCATGATTTGCTTCCCTCTCGACCTAGAAACTGATTTCCTTTCAGTTGGCACTGATCAGGAAAAATGTGAAGCGTTAGATAGGAATAAGAAATAAATGGTAAAAGACAGGAAACCATAATACACCCACCTGTCGACTCCTGTCGTTCACTTTCCTCTTCACCTTCTCCTTCTTCCTCCTCCACAGCGTCCACCACCACGTCCTCGTCCTCGGTCGCCGGTTGCCACTTGGCGAAAGATCGGTCCTCGACGCTGTAACTAAGGAATCTGTCAATCTTGGCACGAGAACCTTCATTCGGGTGCGGAACGCCAAACTTTATATCTGAAGACAACAAAAGGGGAAGAGTAAATAAAAGGTTAGAAAAACCATACTATGATCGAAAAAGAGCATACCTCCCATATTCCACTCGGGATGGATCCACTTGCTGGCGGCGTCCAGCGAATCAACACGTACGAACACATACCTGGACCCCCACCCCCGATCGTTCACTCCAGTATTCAAAACTAAGGCACGATCGCCTTTATATCTGGAATACGGGCTATAACGCCCACGCTTATCTCCCTTAACTTTATACGCTGCCAAGAAATCATTCAAAGACATAGGGGGGTCCCAATCCGCAGACAAACGCTCAACAACCAAAAGAACCCGCCAGAGTTGAGGCATCAACTGCCCCGGCGACAAACCAAAGCATCGCATCAAATTCTTAGTCAAAGTCGAAAACGTCCATTCGAAGCCAATCTCGAAAGGATATTTGTATATCACAAAATACCCCTCGGGGCAATCCTTAGGACGAACAATCCTCGGACTTGCTAGCTCTACTTCTAAGGGAATCTTCGCTAGACGCCTAAAGTCGTCTAAATCTTCCTGGCTAACGATGGAACTCTCTGGGTCAGTCGACATTTCTTACCAGGGGAAAGAAGGCAGTGAAAGCTGAAAGGAAGAAGCAATGCGTTATATAAACGCCCTAAATCCCAAACAATCTCCGCTAAATCAAAGGGATTCGGAAGAAAAATGGCAAGAAGAGCAAGGCGAAATTTCTTTCCAAAATAAACTCGGCGTAAGAAAAGAAAGGATTCATCGTAATCTTTATTTATGCAGTCGATCATGTCAAGTTGAATCCCTGGATAAACGCTGCACGTCCCCGTCCTTTCGTATGACCGCAGGGATCGTCGACACCTGTCCTTAACAGCTGATAAGCATCATCGTGTGTCAGTATGACGTCACGACCCCGTTCCTTTTTCAACTTCTCGTTCAGTTAGAAACGAACCAGTCTAGCTCCAAGGCGATTGAGGTAATTTCTAACTCTTGTCTTATTTCCTATGCGTCTGATTGACAAAATTTAAAACTTAAATTTGACATTCAACTTTCAAATTTTGGGAGCAAACTGTTTGGGCAAAAAATCACGTCGTACGACCACGACCAGAGAAGGTAAATCGCACGTCATAAGTAAAATCTTGTATTAAGATAAGGTCTCGACAGGAACCCATAAAACATCTGTCGTCGCCCGTAAAAGGTAAGTCGTACGTTCCCCACGACGCTCGACCATAGTATCGCCCGCTCCGTGCGACCATCGCGTAAGATCATTGTACCTTCGATCAAAGCTAACGTTAACCTTGACTGTTACGTTTGTTAAGTGTTTAATGCAGGAGTCAAAGTCATTAAAGAGCAACGAATATAACCGACGCAACCATCAACGATCGATAGCTGTAACGGACGAAGAGTATTATGAACATTCATCTCAGCGACCGTTTCCAGCCGTTGATCAAATCATTAATGGAGCTAATTAATGACGCAAAGACTATAAAAGACAAACTAAAGCATCATTTCAAGGGACATCGATTAACATCCAATACACTTCAGCGAGCATCATCATACAGCAGAGAAAATCACCCAAACTCATAGCAAAGAACATTCAAACTCTGGAGATTGAGTACTGAAAGCCAGAATCCTACAGCGAACTCAAGAACACTCGAAGGAAAAGCTCAAGTATCAGTCTCGACGCACGACATCAGCCTTCGACAGATAGTTCACACTTTGTATTCACACACGACAAACACTTGTTATCACATTTAAACACTTGTACTTTACATTTCGAAGTATTTCCTTCATTTGTATTGTAATCATCGTACGACCGACGCCAGTACCAAGGACGTCGCCCCTGATTGACGACCATAGTGCAGCGACGACATCCCTTGTCGTTCGCAGGTTTTTTCCTCTATTGAGGTTTTTCCTGCGTCATCAAATCCCTTGTCTCATTTACATTTTCGTCTTTGTCGAACGTCTCGTCGAAAGATCCTTTCTTTAGTTGATTAAGTCCACATCGACCTTAAGTTGTCCCTTTGGTGCGATTTTTGGCATTAACAATGGTCATTTTTAAAGACCTATGGTCTGGCGATCCGAGCCGATATGGTCGTTAGAGACCTATGTTACGTTGTGTAGGTTTTGCTTTAGCGATGAAAGGTAAAAAAGTTTACCTTTCTATTGAACCTGAGTATTATTTTGACTCATACATGTCATGGACATATGTAATATCGACTGTAAAAATTCATTAGGTACAAAGAGTCGTGCGACTTGGGCATCCATTGTAATACAACGATTAGAACGCAAGTCATAAGACTTTCATATTTCTATATCGTATAAGCAAACATAAGCGTATGCGATCAAAGCATTCATTCAGAACATGAAATTTTTCTAAGTTGAAGAACTTAGATTGTGGGGTCGTTAGACCTTACGATCGTATGATTTGATCATACGATAAACTTGAATCATGTGTTCCTGCAGGAGAATGATCAAGTCATGGACTTGATTATTTACGTCGCGCGACCATGCGAAATTAAAATCATATAGTAGACTTGGTGACTACTGTCGTGCGATTCTGCGATAAAACAATGTCATGGGTTGGTCGTTGGCTAACCAACGACCCATCGATGCTTAAGTCAGTAGTCGTTTGTGATAAAAAATCGTATGAAAGGAATGAAAAAGAGATAGGGAACATACCTTTTCAGATTCTGTTTTTAGTGGGGTATTTGCCCATGTCATTTAATATCCCATTCTTCTCGGGAGAAAGTGGGTTTTAAATGACAGATCGACACAGAGATCTTGAAGAATATCGTCCATGTCTGCGTCGACCGTGCTTTCATGCGACAGGGCAAGATAGTCGACTTGCGGAAAAGATATCAATTTATCTAAGAAGTCAGGGATAGAGGGATGAACCTGTCGAGATTTTGCAGTTATGTCTCTTGCAACTGCTTGACAGTCTATTTTCGCGGCTTCAAGGTGGCTTTATAGCAATCTCGAGCTACTTTTTGCTCGCTTCTGACCTCTTGGATTCCCCACGGCGTAGGGAATTTCATGATTTGATGATATGTCGAGGGAACGGCTTTCATTTCATGAATCCATGGTCGACCTAAGATGATGTTATAGGCTGACGCACAGTCGATAACACTGAACTTAGTCTGCTTATTGACTCCTCCGGCATAGACGGGCAAAATTATCTCTCCAAAGGTGCTCGTCGCTTCTCCATTGAAACCGACCAAAGTTGTCGAACGTCGGGTGATTTCTGAGCGATCAATTCCCATGGCTTTGATAGTGTTGAGAAAAATGACATTTGCTGAACTGCCCCCGTCTACCAATACTCGACGCGTCAAACAGTTACCGACCATGAGTTGAATGATCAACCCGTCGTGATGCTTTTGGTATGAGTTGCCGAGGTCGACTTGGTCGAACACGATCTTCATGGCTTCTAGTTCTAAATCTCCTTTGGGTCTGGATGAACGAGGAATAGGTCGGTCGTCGGGCGCTTGACTGGCATGACGCTTAGCTGCGGAGTACGTCAGACCACACACGTCCGAACCACCAGTGATGCAATTGATGATCTTTGCAAGCTTGGGCACTGACGATCGGTGGCTATTAGCTGGAAGAACGACATCATCAATAATATCTTTGAGATTACCTTGTGGAACATGATATGCCAATTCCTTCTTGGGTGCGATACAATCATCTGTCGCATGACCATGGTCGACGTGGAAGTCGCACCACTTTGATTTATCCTTCTTAGCGTCGTCCAAGTCAGACTTCTTCGGCCACCGGATGGTTGCTTGGGTGGTCTTCAGAGCTTCGACTAAGTCTTTAGCTGACCCTTTGAAGCCATAAGAGGAGATCTTGGGGTACACGGGGAAGTTAGTCGCGGTTTTAGCTTCTGCCTTCGTCTTGAAACGAACGTTTGAAATCTGACGTGCTGGCTCTATTCTGGATATGGCTTTCGGCTTGAATTCTGGCTTTTTGACACCTAACAGCTTCTTGTCGTCAGTGTGTTTGCGACAAAAGGCTGCGTCGTCTTCGACCCTCATATACGCTAAGGTTCGAGCTCGGACGTCTTCGAAAGTCTCTGGGGGATACTTGGTCAGATCGATATATAGACCTGAACTATCGTCTAGACCACGCTTATAGGCTTCGATCGCAGTTTTGATGTCACAATTGCGGATACTGATCATTTCGGCATTGAATCTATTGAAATAACTTCGAATAGACTCATTGGTCTTCTGCACGACATAGTACAGATCACTAGTCTGCTTTTCCATCTTACGGCTGTTGGCGAATTGCCGGGAGAATTGGTTGACCAATTCGGCGAACGACCCGATAGATTTGGGTTTGAGATTGATCAACCACTGGAGAGCTGGACCAGTGAGAGTCGCCCTGAAACTCTTGCACATGCATACTACCTGGTACATGTGTGGAATCGAGATTGTCCACATGAGCTGCTTATACTGCGCGACATGCTCGGTTGGATCGGTCACACCCGAATACTTAGGAGTGAAGGCAGGAATGCTATACTTCTTTGGGATCTCGACGGCGGCGATCTCGTCGATGAAGGGCGACGCCTGATACCCCGAGCGAGGCTCGACGTCGACAGGCACGGCTGCCCCAGGCAACTTGGCGAGCAAGGACAGGACGCGCTCATTTTGGTCTTCTAACATCTTCAAACGCTGGGCGACAGGATCGTTAAGATCAGGATTTGCCCCTGTCGAGTGATTGGTCCTTGGACTAGTGCCATTACCATGCGACGAACCATTGGTGTCCCCGTTGAACGGGATAAAATATGGCTGCGACCCATAATGAAATTGCTGCGGTCCATTCTGAAACGATTGTGGTCCCTGCTGAAATGGCTGAGATCTCTGCTGGAAAGGTTGCGATCCTTGCTGGAAAGGTTGCGGACCACTTTGGAACGGCTGGGATCCATTCTGAAACGGCTGGGCGCCACCTTGCAATGGTTGGGATCCATTGTTCAAGGGTGGTGGTCGGATGTGCTGAGGGGGAATCTGCCCAGACTGGGGATTCGGAATGAACGGACCCGGCTGCTGATTCTGCATGAATGGACCTGGATGCTGATTCTGCGCGAACGGGCCTAGTCCCGGACCTGGATTCTGGATGAATGGTCTAGGACCATTCTGGGGTCCAAAAGGATTCCTTAGCCGCGCGATCTCTTCAACTGCTCTGCGATTCTGCTCTGCCATTGCATTGAGTTGATTCTTGGCAACCTCGAGCTCCTGATACATCTGAGCGACGGCTTGCTGCGGATTCCCAGGGGCTGCCATTTTCCTGCAACAGAAAATAGAAGAAACTCCAAGAAACTATTAGTAGAATGCACGTTCGTCGAGGATTTTCTCTAGATGTAGTCCCACGGATGGCGCCAAACTGTTAATGCCAAAAATCGCACCAAAGGGACAACTTAAGGTCGATGTGGACTTAAACAACTAAAGAAAGAATCTTTCGACGAGACGTGCGACGATAAATAAAATAAGGAAACAAGGGATTTGATGACGCAGGAAAAACCTCAATCGAGGAAAAAACCTACGGACGACAGGGGGTGTCGTCGCTGCACTATGGTCGCTAATCAGGGGCGATGTCCTTGGATACTGGTGTCGATAGTACAGTGATTACAATACAAATGAATAAAATGCTTCGAAATGTAAAGTACAAGTGTTTGAACGTAAAAATAGGCGTTTGTCGTGTACGAAACAAAGTGTGAACTGCTGGTCGAGGGTTGTTGTCGTGCGTCGAGAGCGATACTTAGAATAATGGTTCTTCACTTCAAGTGTTCTTGAATATTGCTTCGGTTGTTAATCGTCGGATATTCGATGTGTTGAAATGTTGATTGAGCTTGATATTTATAGTCTTCGCGTCCTTAGCTTCATCCATGAATGCTCCTTTAATGGCCTTAACGGTTGGAAACGGTTGCCGGAGTAATGATCTTCGTCCGTTACGGTCGCCGGCTTTTTAATGATTGCGTCGGTTATAGTCGTTGCTCCTTAATGACTTTTACTCTTGCATTAAACACTTAATAAACGGTCATGGTTAATGTTAGCTTTGGTCGAGGTCGCACGTCCTTATATAATAGTCGTGCGGATCGGGCGACGCTATGGTCGAGCGTCGTAAGGAACTCTCGACTTACCTTTTATGAGGGACGACGATGGTGTTCTGGGTCTTTGTCGAGACCTTATCTTAATACACGATATAGTCCTTAATCATACATCTTACTTGTTCTGGTCGCGGTCGAGCGACGTGATTTTTTGCCCAAACAATCTTCAGGTACGATGTCATCTTTGAATCCTTGGCTGCGAATTCCCCATTCATCTGGTTCACGACCAAAATAGAATCGCTTCTGATATGCAGCGAGGTTGCCCCCGAGTCATAGGCCATATCCATTCCTACGATCAGGGCTTCGTACTCAGCTTCGTTGTTGGTGGCTTTGAAATCGCACCGTACAGAGTACACCATCTTGCCCCCCTGTGGCGACTTTAAGACGACGCCAAGTCCTGATCCTCTAACGTTGGATCATCCATCGATGTGTAAGGTCCAAGGTACGTCGTCGTGAGTCGCCACAGTAGACACTTCGAGCTCTGCTTCTTTTCCCAACTCAGGACTAAAGTCGGCGATAAAATCAGCTAGTGCTTGCGATTTGATCGTTGTCCTGGATTTAAAGTCGATGTCGTAGCTGCTGAGATATACGCTCCATTTCGCCAATCGACCTGTCAACTCAGGTTTCCTCAAGACAGACTTAAGGGGGTAGTTAGTAACGACAGTAATCGGGTGCGATTCGAAGTAATGTCGCAATTTCTTTGCGGCTGTAACAAGCGACAAGCGTAGTTTTTCCATTGAGGAATACCTGGTTTCGGCGTCCAAGAGGGATTTACTTACATAATAGATTGGCAGTTGTTGCTTTTCATCTTCTCGTGTCAGGACGACACTTACTGCATTAGAACTAACAGCCAAATACAGCTGCAAGACCTCATGGTCATCGGACTTTGATAATAAAGGAGGCGACGTCATGTACTCCTTTAATTTCTGCAATGCTTGCTCATGGTCGTTGGTCCAGTCGAAGCCTTTATTTTTCCTGAGGACATTGTAAAATAAGTGACATCTATCTGAGGATCGAGAGATAAACCTGTTCAGAGCAGCCACCCGACCAGTGAGCATTTGGACCTCTTTGAAATTTCTAGGGGATTTAATCTCGATGATAGCCTTAATCTGGTCGAGGTTGGCTTTGATTCCTCGTCGAGTGACCATGTAACCCAAGAACTTTCCAGCACTGACACCGAAGGAGCATTTCGTTGGGTTGAGCTTCATACTATATTTTCGGAGGATGTCGAACGACTGCTTCAGATGTTCAACGTGGTTGATTGCTTGCTTCGATTTGACGAGCATGTCGTCGATATAAACCTCCATCGTGTCACCGAGATGACCTTTGAACATCTTGTTAACCAAGCGCTGGTAGGTCGAACCAGCAATTTTTAGTCTGAAGGGCATAACTTTATAACAGTAAATACCTCGGTCTGTCATGAACGCAGTTTTCTCCTGGTCCTCGACGTGCATCAGGATTTGATTGTATCCAGAGTAAGCATCCATGAATGTTAACAATTCATGCCCCGCTGTCGCATCAACCATGGCGTCGATATGTGGCAATGGAAATGGGTATTTTGGACAAGCTTTGTTGAGATCTGTGAAGTCAATACAAACCCTCCATTTACCATTTTTCTTTGCCACGACCACGACATTAGCAAGCCAGTCGGGATATTTTACTTCTCGAATTTTCCCCGTCTTGAGGAGGTTATCGACCTCGTCATTTATCACCTTATTCCTCCCGGGAGCGAATTTACGCCGCTTTTGCTTGATAGGCTTGAATGACGGATCAACGTTGAGCTTATGGGAGATGACATCAGGATCGATCCCGATCATATCTTCATGCGACCAGGCAAAGCAATCGGCATGTTCCTGCAGGGAAAGATATTAGCTTGCCTTTGATGCAGGGATCGAGGGACGATCCTATAAAGACTTTTTTATCAGGCTTGCTCTGATCCAGGACGATTTCCTCCAGGTTGTAGTCGTCAGCTGCCGCAGGGGCGTCCTGTGCATCCTTAAACTTTCCAGGCATCTGGGTAACGATTTGCTCCTGGTTTCCAGAGGCTGCCATTTTCCTGAAACAGAAAACGGAGGAAACTACAAGAAACCGTTAGTAGGACACACGCTTGTCGAAGATTTTCTCTAGATGGGCCCCACGGTGGGCGCCAAACTGTTAATGCCAAAAATCGTCTAGAAGGATAACTTAAGGTTGATTGTGGAGCTTAACACCTAAAGAAAGGAATCGTTCGACAAAACAGTGCGTTTAAGACAAAAAAAATTGTAAAGAGACAAGGACTTTGGTGACGCGGGAAAAACCTCAACGAGAAAAAAACCCGCGGACGACTGTGGAAGTCGTCGCTGCACTATGATCGCCAAACAGAGGCGATGTCCTTTGTTTCAGGTGTCGAAGATACAGTGATTACAATACAAATGACTTGAAATGTAAAAATAACAAGTGTATCGAATGTAAAACGAGTGTGTCGTGTGCTAAGACTGCTGGTCGGGAGTGTAAGCCGTGCGTCGAGAGCGATCTCTTGAGAGGATGTTCTTTGCTTCGGATGTTCTTGAGTACGCAGTGTGAATTCGATGATGATCAGATGGTGACTTTGTCTTCGTATTTATAATCTTCGTGGCTTTAATGACTCCATAAAATCCTCTAGTAACGGTCGAAACGGTCTTTCTTGTTTAATGTTCATAACTGCTCTGTCGGTTTCGTCCGTTGGCCATAAACGTCGTTTGACCTGCATTAAATGAGGAATACATAACAGAAGAATCGTATGTTAGTTGGTCGAGGTCGTGTGTTTCCACACGACGGTCGAGGTCGAGAGTTACGTAAGATTTCAGCTTTGGTCAGAGGACAAAGGGTTTACGTTTGACTCTGTTTATAAGTGAAAAATAAAGTAAATGTCTTTAGAGTTTTGGTCGTGGTCGAGACTAGTGAAATTTTGCCCAAACAATTGCTATCAAATATCTCATTCAATTTCAAATAAAAACATTTGGAAAGATATGAACTCACCTGGGGTGTTCGAACTCAGAGTTTGCAAATCCAATCAACCGATTAAATCCAAAATCCAAACCTATTTACCAAAGTATCAATATCCAATTGATAAACAGATAGCTTTATGATCATAATTACTTACATAAGTCGATTGGGTTTCTTACTGAATGAGATTGCTAATTGCTCTGCTTGAACCGACTTTCCAAAATCAATTTGAGATAATCTGAATTGATCAACCGACCTTCACTTCTTATACATGCATAACTATTATCAATTGACAGAATCAACCCCATAGTTTTACATTTCACAAATTGCCTCAACTTTGGTCAAATACTATTTTACCCCTTCTCGACATTCCATTTAAAATAATTACCTTCTATTATTTTAAACATTCTTCCCAAAATAAAAGTACATTAACATTGGAAATTTCGAGGTGTTACATTTTATAACATGAACCCAAAGGGCGTTCTTTTCAACAAGGAAACACCACCTCCATTTACCCACAAGGCCTCGATTAATCGAGACCAAAGACCCAATGTTGAGACCCCCTTTCCTGAAGTTTTTTAAAGTGTTTTGCCATTTAACCGAAACCAAACCTTTTTTGACTTTATCATCGATCCCCCACCCCAAAAAAATCTACACCTCACTTTCTCACGCTCTCTTACCACACCACTCGGGGCTCGAAACAACGAGAAATAATACAACGGCAAACTTCCCAACACCGAATTAACTAAAGTGAGTCTACCACCAAACGACAAAAGTCTCGATTTCCAAGATGCGAGTCTCTTCTTTAATTTATCAATTGTCGGTCTCCAATGGTCCACTCTCTTCATTGAATTTCCTACCGGAAGTCCTAGGTAGGTAAACGACATCGTACCATGACCACATCCCACACTTCTCGCCCAACTAATTAGTTTCCCCTTCACGCCTTTTAATCGTTCCGCCAAGATCTTAGCAATAGTTTTGTAAAAGACACCAATGAGACTTATTGGCTGAAAGTCCCCGAGATTTACTGGCTTGGTGCATCAACCTTCGGAATTAAGGTTAAAAAAGACACCAATGAGACTTATTGGCTGAAAGTCCCCGAGTTGCAACCCCCACTAATTTCACCTTTTTTCCAAAACCATCTTACCACACAGATTAAGTCCCCTTTCACAACCTCCCAACTTTTTTTAAGAAACCAAATGTAAATCCATCCGGCCCCGGGTTGTTTCTCCCACAACTCTTTACCGCGTTCCAAATTTCATTTTCATCAAATGGTCTTTCCAAACCGGTTGCATCCTCTATTGATATTTTGGAAAAGAGTTATGCACATAAAGTTGGACCATCAACATGTTGAGAGGAGAACTTACCTTTGAAGAAGCCGAACACATGCTCTTTTATTTTTTCCAGATCATCTGTCTATCCCGCGGGGATTTGCATGCCTCTAACCGTGTTTTTCCTCTCCCTTTGCTTGATTGCCGCATGAAACATATTTGAGTTTTCATCTCCTTCCGTCACCCATTTCGACATTACCTTTTGTTTATCCATCTCTAACTTTTTTCTTTCTAGCTCCAACCATTTGCTTCTTGCTTGGACCCGTCTCTCTCTATCCGAATTATTCTAACCCTTTTCTTCCGCCTCCACTTCTTTCATGTTTGCCTCCTCTTTAGTGGCCCCCATTCTGATTCAATGTTCCCGAATTTATTCTTTGCCCATTTCTTTAGATCGCTTTTGACAATTTTCAATTTGTCTCGAAACGTACCGTTCGGCCTTCTTGAAATACTATCTTATTCCATGCGTTTATAACCACTTCTTCCAAACCTTATTCATTTAGCCATGAGTTGAAGAACTTAAACGGTTTAGGGCCAAAATCTGTTTTGTCTTCAAAAAGCAAGATCGGAGTGTGATCCGATCACTTCCTTTCCAAGGCTTTTACACCCAAATTCTTCCATTTGACCCCAAAGTCATTCGTCATCAAAAATTGGTCGAATTTGCTAAATTTTAGACCGTCATCACTAATTCTTGTGAACCTCCTTCCTATCATCAGAACCTCCAAAGATTAGTCTTATTAATAAAGTCATTAAACTCTTCCGCCCGTTTCGTGTTCGTAATCGAGTTGACTCTTTCGGCTTCCCCTCTCACTTCATTGAAGTCCCCGAAGATACACCAACTCACCTCCTCCTTATCAACGAGCTTTTCAAGTCTCTTCCAAACTTCCACCCTTTCTTTTAACTCTCTTGGGTCGTACACATTAACCAACCCAATGAGTTCACTCACACCATCCCATTTACCGATCACCGCTAGAAACAAAAGATGTTGTAACTTACGGGTAGTGTTCTTACATGCGATCATTATGCTTGGTAATAATATAGATATGACTAAGGGGTTCTTTACTTGCAGCTTAATGAGTTTAATGACCTGTGCGACTTATTTGTTCACCATACATGGGTGTCTCTTTATGGCTTAATCGTTAAATCATTAAGTCAAAACAACTATATGAAATAAGTCAGGACCCTTCATTTGTCCTCGTTAAGCCATCTCAAATAAATTAAACTAAAAATTTCTTGAAGTTAGTCCAACCCTCTCTCGCTCTTTGCCTCCCTCCAACAACGATACATTTTTATCGAGACAACTTAACTTATACAAGGATTAATGAGGAAAAACTAAACAACACCTAATGCAACATCGTGTTGATGTCGTATTGATGGTGCTTTCGTGTAAGGTTCAGTATGATATATCCATAATAGTTCTAGATTTTTTTGTTCAAAATCATATGTTCTCAAATTTTGTATGATTTTATGTATATGTTCTCATTACATGATTTAGAAATGTATATGTTCTAATTACATGATTTAGAAAGAATGTTGGTATTTCAAATGCCATGTTTTATACCAAATGCATTTGATACTATCTAGTATTGAAATCATAAATTCAACGAATGTAACTATTTAAAGCTAACTTGTAGTATGTATCTCAATATCCATTAAGTGGATAGTAACAAAGTTAAAGATGGTCTTTCGATCGTCTATGTACATGTTGTGGTATATTTATTTAATACATATCAAAATTATTAATATTCTATTTTTCTAGGTAAAATAAGGATATATTAAAACGTTTTTTTTATTATTTTAGGGCATATTTATAGAGTTGCAATTAGAAATATGTCAATTTTTAAACCAAAACAAAAAAGAAATACCACTTTAAACTCACATTTTGAAAATTCATAATCATCCAAACCTTTTAGGTTTGTAGAAAAATATTGCATTTAAGGAGAAAACGTGATTTTATCCAATTTAGGGAAGAACATAATTTGGTATTAATTGCAGGCTGGCTGCTTTGGTCCTTGCATGTGGGCAGGGAATTTATGCATGCAACCAACATAAATAATAAATAGTCAACGTATGCAAGCTCATTCTTTTTAGAGTTTATTTTTAGAAGTTTGTTAGTTTTAGGCGTCCTTTATTTAAATACTTAACCGATAAGTATTTAACGTGTCACTTTATTTTATTAGATTAACATGATCAAGATTAAGATCTTTAACCAGTGAGAGAGATAAAAAGAATCGAGATTCCTACCCGATAAGTAAAAAGTGATAACTTTTACCCAGTAAATTAAATATAAGTGTTAACTCTTATCGGTAAACGTTTACTGGGTTAGTGTTGGGCAAATTGCCCCTTAGTTTTTCTTTGCGATTTTCTTAGTTGACCTCTAAAATTATTCATACGAGCACTACTAAACAAACAGGCAAAATCGGCGGACATTTACAGCGGATTTCTGGCGGATATTAAGAAAGTCAAATGGCGTTGACTTCCGCTGAAAATCCGCCAAAAATATCTTTTTTTTGAAATATATGATATTCATATACAGCAAATGCAACAATTAAACTCACACACCCTCCTCACCTTTGGTGAGGTTTGAACCCCTGATCTCTTACGAGGACAAATGCTCTCATACCGCTAGACCAAAGGCCCTTTGGTAAAAAAATATATATATCTTTTTTTTTTTAAAAACTTGTTTTTCGGCGAATCTCCGATGGATTTTAAATTTTTCTTAATTAATTATTTTTGAAATGATTAAAATTTAATTAATTAAGATTTCCGGCAGATGTTGATTAATTATTTTTATTAATTACCATCCGCCAGAAATGTTAATCATTTTTTTAAGAAAAAATTAGACCGCAAGTATATTTTTTATTTTAAATAAAAAAATATCCGCCGGAAATCCGCTATAAAACCAAATAAAATCTAGATTTATTTTCAGGCGGAATTTTTTTATTAAGAATAAAAATCCGCCGAAAAAAAATCTAGAAATTTATTTTCTTTTGATTTTTCGGCGGATTTCCGACAGATATTTAATAAAAATAAAAATATATTTACATCTGCCGGAAAATATATTTATGTTTTTTTTTACTTTTTCCAGCGGATTTTATACTTTTTGTAAAATAAATTATAAATATAAAAGAATTTCCAATATTTAATAATAAATCAAATTTATTTAATTGATTATAGGCGGATTTAATTTTGAAACACAAATCCGTTAGTAGATACATTAGGTTCACATAACGGTTAAAAAACATACATATATGTATGTGTTCATATAGCGGCACACATGTATTAGTTCACATGCATACATATATACATCGGTTCACGTGTAGCGGTTCGCATGCATGCATATATACACATACTTCATATACATATATATACATCGGTTCGCATGTTGCATATATGTTTGTGTTCATATATATAGTGAGTCGAATATATCGTTTCAGATGCATATAGCGGTTCTCATACATATATGTATATTTGCATATACATATTAGATGATATACACATACTGCATATACATATAATACATATACATTCGGTTCACATACTAGGATTTAATTGATCCAGTTAGGCTTTAATGGATTCAGTTAGACTTTAATAGATGCAATAGGTGTTTAATGGACCCAATTGGGCTTTCATTGATCCAATTGGACTTTAATGGATTATGTTCAAGTTTAATGGATCTTTTTGAGCTTTAATGGACCGTTTTGGGCTTTCATTGATCCAATTGGGCTTTAAAGGGTTATGTTCGGGTTTAATGGATCGTTTTCGACTTTAATGGGTCGTTTTGAGCTTTAATGAACTGCTTTGGGCTAATGGATCGTTTTGCGCTTTAATGGATTGTATGGGCTTTAATGAACCGTTTTGGGCTTTCATTGATTGGGCTTTCATTGATCGTTTTGGGCTCTAATGGATCCGAAGAGAAGTCTATAAGTTTTTTTAGAATAAAAATTAAGTAATAATATCACATTGCATTATACTTATGATATGAATAGATATACCATTAATAGAAGAACCAACTTAATTAGGGCTTTTAGAATTAGGAAGTTGTCACTTACTATGGGACTATGCTCATATATTTTTTTATATACTCAAATAAGTAAGCAAACGCTCAATGTGATTGGAGAGTATATTCCTTCATAAAAACTATACAAATATTTCAAATGATCACATACTTTTGAAGAGCATAATAGTCTTTCATTTCCGCAAATTATATCATGTGAGTTATCAAACACTACATTCGCAGTGCTCTTGTATATTCGCCTCTTAACTTTGCAACGTTGACAACCATTGACGACATTTTTCGCACCTAAATAACATAAATTATACAAGATAAAAATGATTAACATTAAAAATAGTTTCAAATCAGAACAAGGCCTAGTTAAAGGTGAACAATTATTGAGTATGTGTATAAATTACTACAATCAAACAATAATTAACTTTTATATGTACTCAAATTTCACACAAAGTCAAATTTATAAAAATCCATATGTAAATTTATAACTATCAAACACGAGATAAGTAATTTCTCACATCCCAAACATTTGTCGACTTATGAAGCAACAATCAATGCATCATCATAATACTTGCTCCAATCACACGAGAATATCAATTCTTTATAGACAAATTAAATAGCAAGAAGAACATAATTCGTATTAAACAGAAATCGATATTGATTGAAGAGAAGCTAACTTGTTCGAACAATCGTTGGAGAGAGGCGACGACTAGGAATGATTTGAGCGACGAAGATGAGTGATTTGAGCAAAGGCAAGTGGATGTAGGTGAGCGATGGCGAGAGAATGGGTGTTTAAAGAATAAAACTGTGTGAGAAGTTGAGGTTAATGTGAGAAGCGTCAGAAGTGGATCTGAACCCTTGATCATTTTTAATCAAATGTCCTCCCATAAATTGCGGATTAGAAGAACATTAATGTGGTGCATCTATTCATTTCTCATACAACAATTGATAATCAGTTTTCACGTTTCTCACATTAATCTTAACTTTTAACCGAAATCCAACCGTTATACAATATGTATAAAATGCAAATAAGCGGTTTTCATTTCATTGGAAATGAATGAATTTTTTTATTTGAAAGGATGGAAATGAATGAATTTGTAACCACAAAATATGGGATTGGGATTGGGGCATGTGATAACCATGTGACTTGAAAATTAAGACAACACGTGCTTCGCGGTACCCACGTATTTTTTCTAAGGTAAAATACATAAAGAATTAACAATGATGTAGCATCATAGAGGAATAAAATGTCAACATATCACCAAAGGGCCTTTGGCCTAGCGGTATGAGAGTATTTGTCCTTGTAAGAGGTTAGGGGTTCAAACCTCATCAAAGGTGAAGAGGGTGTGTGAGTCTAATTGTTGCATTTGCCGTATATGAATATCATATACATAAAAAAATGTCAACATATCGTTAATCAGATAAAAATATCTCGTTCCAAATTTTCATGTTTTATCAATGATCATCAGTTACGTAAATACACATAATTAAAAAGAAAAAAAATATTAATTAAATAAATTTAAAATTAATAAATATCTCATGTGTCTTAATCAATATATATATATAAAGCAAAATGTAAGAGAAAGAGTTAAAAAGAGGCCTCCATTGAGGCAAATGAATTTTTTGAGAGTTTTGAATTTTTTTTAATAAAAATGTAGCATTAAATGTGTCTAACCTTTCATTTTCTATATTTATTTATTTTTATTGAATTTAACTCAATTTTATTTGTTTATTTAACTAAACCAAATTTTAATAAAACCCACATTCACAAAAATTTTAAAATTAAAATTATTATTTTATAACAATGGTTATTCTACTATAATAATGGTGTTTATTGATTTAATTTATTTCGTAGCTTACATGATTTAAATACTATATGAATTTATTTTATTAAGATGAATAACAATGTTTATAAATCAATTACTTATTTTTAATAGGTTATATGAACTTATTTTTTTTCTTTTAGTAGGCTAACAATGCTTATAAATCAAATGCTTATAATATATGAACTTATTCTTTTTTCTTTTAATAGGCTAACAATGCTTATAAATCAAAAATATTTTTAATATGGTATGTTTTCATTTATTTACTTTTTTTTTGATAAGCTAACAATACTTATAAATCGAAACTTATTTAATAGAGTATATTTTTAATTTATTTAATTTTTTGTTTTACTTAATAAGTTACCAATGATTATAAATCAAAACTTTTAAAATGTTTTATTTTCTTAGTAAGATCTATACCAATGATTATAATTTTTTCTCTTAGTAAGCTAACAATACTTAAGTCAGTACTTATTTTAATAAACTATATTATATATATATATTAGTAAAATAACAACTGCTTATAAATCGATAATTGTTTTTATAAATATAATTATTGATTTATAACAATGGTTATTTTATTATAATTATTGAGTTTATTGATTTATTTTAATTCTCAAGCTACTTGAATTAAATATTATAAGAACTTATTTTAATACGATAGATAACAATCATTATAAATCAAATATTTATTTTAATAGAGTATATTTTTTTTCTTTTAATATGCTTAAAATGCTTATAAATCATTTTTTTTACTATAGTATATTTTTATTTATTTACATTTTTTTGGATAAGTTAACAATACTTATAAATCAAAACTTATTTAATAAATTATATTTTTTATTTTTTTATTTTTTATAGTAAGCTAACAATGATTATAAATCAAAACTTTTAAATTGTTTTATTTTCTTAGTAAAATACCAATGTTTATATACTTTCTTTTAGTAAGATAACAATAATTTTTTTTTGTAAGATAACAACTGGTTATAAGTCAATAACTTTTTAGTAAAGTATATTAATCTTGGTAATAATATTTGAATTCACTAGGGGTGAGCATCGGTCGGGTCGGGTCGAGGTCCAAAATCCATAACCCGATCGGGTTTCGGGTAGGATATGTGGAACTCGAAACCCGTCCAAACTATAGTTCGGGGATCGGGGTTCGGGTGGGATCGGGTTCGGGTTTTTGGATCGGGTCAATTCGGATTGGGCCTGATTCCAGCCCATTTTCAATGACACAAAGGGAACTGGTTCGATGTCTGCTTGAAGATCGGCTGCACTGCATTAGATTTAGGGTTCTTCTACTTTAGTTGATAATAAAAAAAACACCATAACCAAAGGAGCAAAATCGTGAAACTACTCCTCCACCGACTCTGGAACTACTACTCCTTTAACCCCCTTCTTCACCCCCCTTCTTTCTCTCTTTCTCTATCTCTCGCAGGTCGCAACTCTATATATATATATATATACACACACACACAGATACAATCTCTCTCTCTCTCTCTATATATATATATAGACACACACACATACATACACAACACCAAAATGACGAGGACGAGGAGGATTATGAAGAAAAAGACGACGTCGACCTCGATCAGCAGAGACTTTCGGATATTTCAGACAACATCAAGAAAAGTTTGGATATTTCGGACGGATCGGGTTTGGTCTATGGGTACCCACCCCCGATCCGAAATATCCGCAAAATTAATCGGGTTCGGGTAGTTCGGGTGGTCGGGTGACGCTTTTCCGGGTGGTTCGGGTGGTCGGGTTTTTCGAGTCGGTCGGGTTTTGCTCACCCCTAGAATTCACCGCGCAAGGCGCGGTGGTGTTACCTAGTTTTATTAATGGGACAAAATCACAAAATAAGATGGGGAGCTTTAGAACGGGTGGTTTTTATCCCATAATTAGGTTATGTTTGTCAAACTAGTTGATAAGTTAGCTGGCGACTGATAAGCTAGTTAATAGTTGATAAATAAGTCACGTTTGACAAAAAATAACTTATAAGCATGTAAAATAACCAAAAAAATCATCTTCAAAAATTATCAATTATAATATTTAATTATACAATTAAAACAAATTAATATGTTAAGTAATACAATCAATGTAGTAAATAAAAATTAAATAATATAACATGTTAATTAAAAGAATTTATTATTTATTATTACATATATACTATAAATTTTGAATTTCTTAAAACAAGTTTAAAAAAATATATATTAACTTTTTATTCTAAACAACCGTTACATATAATATGAAAAAAAAATGATAATTAAAAAGATAATAGTAACTAATAATTAAAATATATTGATTAATATTCAAAAATATATAAAAGTAACTTATATGATTAACAATAACTCTAAATAATTAAAAACTAATATTAATGGACAATTTAAATTTAATTTAATAATTTTTAGTTTTGTATATTAATTAGTTTTAGTAAAAATACTTAAACTTAAACTTATACTTTTTTATCTTATTATTTAATATATTGTTGGGTACTTAGGAAAGTTTGGTTCATTTTAAAGAATGAGAATGAAATTGAAAATGGAATGCAATAGAATGAGAATAGGAAGGAGTATTAATTGCATTGATATTGTTTGGTTAAACCAACATAATCAATAAAAAATATTTTATATAATATTTTTAAAATAAATATGTGTCGTCCACCATAAAAATAAAATAACATGGTCCATTCAATATCGAGAGATGAAGGGACATATGGGATAAGATCACTGATCGGGGGTAAGATTTCCATTCCTCCCAAATTGATCAAGTATAGAAATTAATGGGTTTGGAGTAATGAGTCTATTATAGTACATCAAACCAAACCAAACCAAACCAAATTATCATTATCATTCTCATTTCTTACCCTCAATACCCCAAACCATTATATTATATTTAAAACTTTTTTCAAAATTTTCACCTTATTAAAACAAAACTTTTATCAAAATTATTTTTTATTTTAGTTAAAGAATTTCCTAGAAGAAATGTTTATGAAAAAGATAAAATCTGTTATAAAATCAAAACTATTTTGAGGGACCAAATCTGCTATTACAATTAAAAGTAGTCTGATGGATCAAATCTGTTATCAAAATGAAAAGTAGTTTGAGGGAGCAAATCTGTTATTTAAAATAAAAGTTGAGGGAGAGTGGGGTGAATTGACAAAATTGTCCCTCACCAATGAAATTTTAACCAACGAAGTTAGTAGGAATAGGAATGGAAACATGTCGGGTTCGGGCCAGTTATTAGTAATCCCGTCCCTGAAACCGATAACCAAAATTGTCTACGTAACCGCCCCGATCCCCGTCGGGGATCTTATAGTGGATCATCGTCGGTTCCCCACAGTGTCCCCGATCCTCGTTGGGGAACCCGTTAAGTGTAAAAAGCTCATTTCCCCGTTCATCGTTAGTTATGTCCTACCCGAACTCATAACCAAAACTGACCCGAAAAATTACAATAATGTTAATTTTCACAACTAAAAGTAAATTTCAGTTTTTTTTTTATATGGAAGCAGAGACGTACTTAGAAACTTTTTCATACGGTGGCATCATATTTTTCAAACGGTTTTTATCGACATGTGTATCTTTTTTACCAACGTTCAATATCGACCGTTATGTTTTTAGCCAAATTTCGGTGTTTCGAGGGATTTTTAAAGTTCTTGGCTTGATTTCAAGTTTTTTTAACGATTTTAAGAGACTTTTTCGGTATTTTTGGTTGATTTCAGGAGTTTTTTCGGTTTTTTTGGTTGATTTCAAGGGGTTTTTTTGGTTGATTACGAGGTACGGTTGCACTTCCAAAAGAATACGGTAGCACCTTTTAAAACGATACGGTTGCATCTTTCACGAAACCAAAATTTTTTACCCTTCGCCAGAGAAATGATACGGTGGCACGTGCCACCGTGTGCTCTTATAAAGGTTCGTCCATGTATGGAAGCATAGATGTCTCAAACATAATCAAACCAATTACAAACAATGAATTATATTACAATATAAAAGTAAATAGAAATGAATATCTAGCTAACATTAGAATTTCACGATTAGAGATTAGACAAATAAACTAGAGTTTTTCATAAGACATATTTGGGGTGTTGAGGTAAAGTATTTAAAAACCTTTTAAATTTTAATGTTAGTATCTTTATTTTCAGAGTAAATTACAGATTTGGTCTCTATGGTTTGCTTATTTTTATCGATTTCGTCCCTAGACTCTTTTATTATGGATTTGATGCCAGTGGTATGCAATTTCCATTGGATTTGGTCCTCCGTCCTAACGACTGTCTATTTCATCAGTTAACAATAAGGGCATAAGGGTCTTTTTCCATTTTTCAAATTTTAAAACATTTTTTAATTATTTTTTAATTTAAGCATGAAAATGTAAATAATAAAACTTGAAGGGCCAAACTCAAACAAAAATCATTGTCACCTACCCCTCGTCAGATCGGCCCTCCCTCCCCCCCCCCCCCCCCCCCCCCCCCCCCCGCGGCAAACCTCTGACATCCTTCCGACGAACCTGTAAATTCCGACGACACTCCCTCCATCTCACCCTCTTCTTCTTCCTTCTCCTTACATCATCCTCTTTCTTTCTTCTCCACAGAACCACAAGGACCAAACTGGTGACCATAGAGCCCCATGTCCTCTTTACGAACACGACCGCTCAGCAGCCTCCCTCAACCCTCATCTCGTTGATCTCTTTCGGCGATAAAGGACCCTGTACAAACCGATCATTTTTCTCCTACAAGCCGATGAAACCAATTTCCTGCATCCCTACTGTTTTTCTCCGGTGACCCAAACGTTGCTCTGACTAAGATGGTGGTTACTCTGTCTCTCTCTCTCTCTCTCTGTGTCTCTATATGTGTGTGTCTTTTTGTGTATATGTGTTGTGATAAATGGAGGTCGTGGTTACGTGCATGGGGGAAGTTAAGTTGGCGAAGAGGAAGCGGAAGAGAGTGACTGTATGGGAGGATGATCACTGGTGGGTGAACAATTGTGGTGATTAGGCAGTAAACATGGTTGTGCAAGAAAGAGGGAGGTGGAAATGAGGAAGAGGAAGGGCGAGGGGTTCGGCGGTGACCCATCAATTTCTGCACCCCTAAATCCTCCATCTTCGTCCTAACACCACCATATCCACCCCTAAAACCTCCATCTCCCGACCTCTAAAACCTCGTAGGAGAAGGAAGGTGGTCACGATGTGTGTCTCATCACCGGAGGAAAGAGGTCACGGAGGAAGGTGGTCACACAACCTCGTCAGGGAAGAAAGTCACCACGTATATGTATAATATATATATTATATATAGTATTATTAAATTAATATAATATCAAAATTCAAATCTAAATATCTAAATATAATAAATAGAGAAAAGGACAACGGCACACAAAGACAAAAAAAAGTAATAAAAATTAATGTTAGAATGGTTAAAAATTAAAAGACGGAAAGCCTTCAAAGTTAACGACTCTGTTAGACGGGTGTTAGGCTAAAAGACTAGATCCGATAGAAATTACATACCACTGGCAACAAATCCATAATAAATGAAGTCTGGGGATGAAAATCCAAAAAATCAGCAAACCATAGGGACCAAATCCATAATTTACTCTTATTTGAGTAAACTTCACTTTTGGTCTCTAAGCTTTGTAAATTTCAACACTTTTCGTCCCTCAACTATCGAAACTTAGATATGGTCCCTCACGTATGTAATTTTGCTTGGTTTTCGTCCATCCCACTAACACCCCTTAACTTCTTCCGTATCCAACTAAATATTTCATCGTTTCACCTGTTTTCACAATTTTCTATTAAAAGTTTTCTTTTTGTAATCCACAGGACCAAGAATATAATTTTCTCCTTTCAATATTTTTTGTAGTACACACTGACCAAGAATGTAATTTAGGGGGTGTTTACTTTTGACTTAATCAGCTTAATGGCTGTTTTGGCTTATTCGCACAGCCATATATTAGTGTTTACTTGTGACTTATTGATACAGAAATCAGCTTATTCGCACAGTATGAAAAGAGGTGTTGTCCCCATTAAGCTAAAATGATGACCTTTCTACCCCTGTGAAAAAAACTCACGCTCCTCCAACAAAAGAAAAAAAAAGCCCCTCCTCCTTGGCTTCCCTTCACTAACCCTAGCTTTAGAAGAAGACACTCCTCCCTCCTTGTCCCCATCGCTGCTTCTCTCCCCATCCAATCTCGTCTCCGGCGACCTGCTCTTCTCTCCTCGTCGCATCTCCTCATCTCCGGTGACCTGCGCTCCCCCGTCGCATCTCCTCGTCTCCGGCGACCTGCACTACTCTCCCCGTCGCATCTCTTCGTCTCCGACGACACGTGCTTCTTTCCTCCGTCCTTGCACCTCCTGAGATCGGCGACCATCTTCCGGCTAACCATCGTGACCAGAGACCATCTCCCTGGTTTGCTCCGTTGGATCTCCTGAATGAATTGATGTTGAAGTTTTTTTCATTTCTCTCCATTTGGTGTTGAAGTTTATCTTTTGAATGAATTGATGTTTGCTTATTTCTTCTTTGTTTGCTTTTTTTCTCAATTTCTCTTCCATCGATTCCTTTCAGTTTGATGAATTGATGTTATAATTCATATTCAAGGGTAAAATAGTCATTTCAATTGTTCAGACCATTGATTCAGTTGAAAAAGTAAACAATGATAATTTTTACCTAGACAGACAAAATTAATCGGACAGACAAGTTTATCCATACAGGGCTTAAAAGAAAATTTGGTAAACAGCCCCTTACTCTTTTTCTTTAAAAGATATCATCGTCATCATCAACCCTCTGAAACCTTCCCCGTCGCTATCCACTCTTCCAGCAAACCCAACATCCCTCTACCCCGTCGACAAAACCTCACGTAGGCCTTCTCCGATATCGATGAAACCCCAACTCCATCCCCCTGATGAACCCCCAAGTTGACACCGATTCTCGGTGAGTACTCAACATGGACGATTTTTGGTTTGTAACAGACGACACAGATGACAGACCACCATTTTTTTTTTGCATCCGATAAGGTTTCATTCATGGTGATGTGTGTTGTTGTTGTTGTTGTTGTTGTGTGTATGGGGGGGGGGGGGTGGTATGGGTTATATGTGTGTGTATGGATGTGTGTGTGGGTGATACGTGTGTGTGTGTATATATATCCGATGAGGTTTCCTTGTGGAAACTGTGAGAAAATCAGAATTGGAGACGAAGCTAAGGAAACTATGAGAAAAGCACAATTGTCTTCTTTAGGCATAGTAGCACCGACACCGTCGTTCTCATCGAGGAAGCCACCTCTTCCATCCTCAGCGGAAAAGGCACAACACTGATCAATCGTCTACTTCTTTTCAAGGATCTGTAAAAGAGGACCAGTCGGTTTCTCGGTGTGTGGTATACTGGTATGTGTGTATGTATGTAGGTATGTATGTATGTATATAGATATAATTACATAACAACACCCTAAAGTTTGATGGTTTTTGTAAAAACAAGAAAATAAGAAAACAGGTAAAATGTCCATAATACCCCTCATTTAATTGGATTTAACGGAAACAGTTAACGGACGTTAGTGGAAGGGACGAAAACCAAGCGAAATTACATACGTGAGGGACCATATCTGAGTTTCGATAGTTGAGAGACGAAAAGTGTTGAAATTTACAAACGTTAGGAACCAAAAATGAAGTTTACTCTAAAAGTAAATTCACACACATATATATACATACACACACACATATCCGACCGGGTCGAGCCTGTGATCATCGTCCCTACCCCTTTCCTCATCCCGGATAAATTCCCCAAATATGTTCCCGATCCTCGATAAGAAGTACCCGAACCCAGTCCAAAAATCTCGGTTTTCAGTTTTCACCTTGTTTTTTTTTTGGCATCCCTAAGTAGGAGGGATTTTATGCGTTGTAAAATGAAACTATAAGAATGTTTCTCTTTAATAATTTTTTAGAGAGACTTTTACTACTCGTTAATTTCGATAAATCACATGGACCAAATTTGCATTTAACTCTAATATTTATGTGGTGGACTACCATTCCACTATTGTTTTACTATTGTTGTAGTGCTTTTGCAGGGTAAAAAGTATTATAAAGATTGTTATTTAAATACATGAAAAGCTTTGGTTCTAAATTCAGCCTGGTCAGAATCTTGGATCTACAACAATTAGTAAACCATATGACATAAAAGAACAAGGGAAACAAGTAAAACCATGAGAGATAAGACAGACTTCAATCACATATCACGAGTACACATTAATATTGGTTATGTTAATTTAAAAATAAAACATGTGATATAAATTTAAAATTATAATTATAATGTAGCTCTTATGCTCTTGTGCTATCACAAAAAAATAAATGTGTTGTTTGATTGATTATTTGTATCATTTAACACAAGAAACCAACACCAATGATTGTATCATTGATTTTTTACTTAAAATGCACAAGGCTTACTATGTAGTTGTCATAGACTAACCTTTTGGGTAGTTTTGTTCAATTGATTTTATGACTCATTACTAACAAACGCTACTCTCACGGCTAATAGCTAATAGGTCATATAACTCTTGATCTTCAACCAAATACCTACCATGTTCGATCTTATAACGGAGGCTAGGAACAAAAAAATGATTAAAGGTTTGGAGATTGGCTTTAATATTACTCATTTGTTCAATGTTGATGACACACTCTTTATCAATGACTGGTCGGCCAAAAGTGAATTATTTGGCATGGGATTTTCGGAGAATGAATTCATTTCGACTGTCGTGGACTTAAACTATAAAGCTGGGTGTTTCCCTAGCACGTACCTCAGGGTCCCGTTGGGAGAAAACATGTCTAGGGTCGAAACCTGGATTCTGACTACTGAGAGGTTCCAAAATAGACTAACGAGATGGAAAGTCAAAGTCGTTTTGATAGGAGGGAAACGGGTGCTGGTTCAGGCGGCACTCAGTAGTATTCCCACATACTACCTGTCTATTTTTAAACCCCCTAAATCGGTGATTGATGTCTTCAAAAGTTTACCAAGAGACTTTTTCTAGGGATCAAAAGCAGATAACAAGAAAAAAGCGTGGGTAAAATGGATCGAGTACGCTGATTAGAGGCCAAGAAAGCGAAGGTCTCGAAATTGGGAGCATTTATGCTTCTAATATCCCCCTTCTCGTCAAATGGGCATGGAAATTCAAAAGTGATCCAAATGCTCCCTAGGCGAAAATTATCAAGTCATCATATAGTGAAAGTGGAGGCTTAACTGTGGATCAGGGGTTCCTAGCAGCGGAAGCCCTTGGGGCAACATCGTCTCCGTTGTGAAATCAGTGAGGCTGGTTAACATTCACTGGGAGGACTTATGCACGAAACAGGTCGAGAACGGTTTAAAGACTTCATTTTGGACTGACCAGTGGAAGGGAGCTTATACTTTTGTCGATCCTTTCCCGAGTTCTTGTGCATTAGAAACTGATAAACAAGAGGTTGTTGCGAACAAAGTAAAGAAATGAAAAAAAAAGGGAGGGAAAAAAAGGAAAGGAAAAGAAAATTTTCATTTGTGTTCTTGGAAGGGAAGGAAATAAAGAAAAGAAAATGAAAGAAAATAATTTTTCATGTTTTTGAACAATTGAGAAAGGAAAGGAAATATGTCATGTTTTACTAAAATACCCTTAAAAATATCTTTTATAATGAATGATTGGGTAGTTTTATAATTTTAATAATTTTAGCATTTTAAGTGTTTTTTAATTTCTTTCTTTTCATTTCTTTCGTAAAAAGAGTTTCGAGAACACAACGTTCTTGACTTCCGCCACAAATCCGCCAATGATTTAAAAAAAAGACAAAAATAGATTTCAAATAATTTAATAGCAAATTTGTGACACGTTATTTATTTATTTATTATTTAAGAAAATCCGCCACAAAATGGTCTAACTTTTAAAAAAAATCAATATTAGTTAATTAAGGTTTTGGCGAATTTGTGACGGATTTGATACAGTCATCCATTCTCCCGAGAGGGCACAATTGGCACAAGCAAACATATTAACGACGAGGAACACATTTTTGTTATGCTACTAATACTTGTACTTGCTCTGCTATTATGTCTCATCCTAGCTGATCCGGAAGACTTACAGAGGCATAAAACAAAAAAAACGCTAATGAAGGATGGACATACTATGTGTAATGATTCAATCATACTCATAATCACCCCAAATTCTATATTAGAAATCTTGTGTGGCAGAGTTGCAAGTTGCAATTCTTTTGCAGTTTAATTGTAATTGCCATCGTGGATGGTCTTGTGATCATATCAATTAATAAAGTTAAATATCGTAAAAAATAAGAATAGAAATATTTAACTTTTTAATTGTATTTAAACTTTCCCCTGTGGGGTTATTTTAATAAAGCTCCTACTAATTTCACATTCATACACATTAACATTAACTCCTCTTTCACATTTTTAATTAATTCACGAATTAACCATCATTTTGCCCAAAGAAGCTATCATCAACACTTGGTTTTCTACCACATATGTCAATATCAACGCTATTTTAATTTTATATTTTCAACATATTTGATTTTAGGGAAATTAATTAAAATACTTCAAGTTTGACCAACTATTACCGAAATACCCTAAATTTTTTCAATTTTGTAAAAATACCCAAAATACCCGCGATGGATCCCGCGATCGCGGGCTAGGGCTGACGTGGCACGTATTTTGGCCCCAAATGCCCTGCGAAGCCCCTCAACTTTGGGCCGCGGTGCACTTTTGGTCCCTGCCCGCGATCGCAGCCCGCAATGGCCCGCGATGGACCAAAATTTATAGTTTTGGTCCCTGAAAATTTACAGTTTTGGTCCCTGAAAATTTACACTTTTGGTCCCTGTACTTAGACGAATCTTGCATGCTTTTACTGTTTTTTTCCACAATTTTTTTCCAAGGGCCACGAAGCACATCTCAAACCGTCCACGTGAATCGGTCCGTAGCTGCGTGACAGTACCAGGGTTCTGCAGCTGCAAATTATATAAATATGTCGGGAGTCGTTCATACGACTCCTCGAACGTGGCTCTCACCATAAATAGTGCATGGCAGCGCGCACGCCACGCTTGGTGGTAATCAATCGTGACGCCGAACTGCCGGTGAACGTCGTGAACGATGTCCTTTGGACGCAATGACCTGCTAACATCAAGAAATTTGTTTTCCAGGATCGCACCCAAAGTCTTTTTGCCGGCTTGTTTGTGGTGGGGATTAAGTTGCGTCCTCGTACAAGTGTGTACGTCGTGCAACTTTCTAATCATTATCGCCCCTCCTTTGGGACCCGTGTGAATCGCGTACAACCTCCACTCACACTTTTCTCTAGCACATTCAACTACGTATTTGCTTTTGTCAGATGCCCGCACGCGACTTTGGAAACCCTCTTCCAAGAACTTGAGTCCGATCTGACTTGCTAAGAGATCATTCGAATCGAATTTCTGACCTGCTGTTAAACTTTCACTGCGAATATAAGGTGTAGGTTCGTAGCTTTGTGTCTGGGTATGGGAGTCTGGAAGAATAGGGGGCATATCAAAAAAGTCATTTATCTGACTACATGATTTTCTACTAGGGGTATATTCTTCGTGATCATCATTATCGGTGTCTGATCTGTCTATTTCAGAATTACCCGTTCTGAAAACGTGGGTTTCGTCATCAGCAACTCCAGCAGTACGCCATTCGTGTGGTTGTGGTGGTTGTTGTTGAGAATCAGGCTGCTCTATTTGGAGGTCTTCGTCGTCGTCACCCTCCTCGTCACCGTCGTCGTCACCGTCGGATACGCCTGGATACACAAAGAGTAATGGAGGTCTTTCTGAATCGACTGCAAGGTGCAGAAAAGTAGAGATATCCCCATCGTTGGATAAATCCACAAATGACCCATCGCCATTTTTAAACACTAACTTGCAAACATCAGAAGAGTTGATTCCACATTTTTGCATGGCGTATGCAACAAACTTCTGATAAGTATAGTTTACTGACACTTTTACACCATGCTTAGATTTATAAGCAAAATTCCACTCATTGTTATCTTGCACCCATTCACCATCAAAACAGAAATATAGCTTAGCTTTTGCAACAGATGAACTCATTTTTTCAGTAGTATCTCAAACACAAAATATTGCAGAAAGAAATATTGCAACAATGAAATCGTTGTGTGGGGATTATGGCTTGCATTTTACGTCTATTTATCAATGAAACAACCAACATATCAGAAAACCAATCTCTCATTTCATCCACAAACTGGTATTCCAAAAACATTGATTTAACATTGATTCAAACATGCAAATGAATTTCAACCACAAATCGGTCTTTAAAGTGCAATAATTGTGGAAAAAAACAGTAAAAACATGCAAAATTCGTCTAAGTTTAGGGGCTGAAAGTGTAAATTTTCAGGGGCTGAAAGTGTAAAATTTCGGGCCATCGCGGGCAGGGACCAAAAGTGCACCGCGACCAAAGTTGAGGGGCTTCGCAGGGCATTTGGGGCCAAAATACGTGCCACGTCAGCCCTAGCCCGCGATCGCGGGATCCATCGCGGGTATTTTGGGTATTTTTGCAAAATTGAAAAAATTTAGGGTATTTTGGTAACTCAATGTTTGACTTAGGGTATTTTAATTAATTTCCCTTGATTTTACTCCAATAACGATAGCAACACCCATATTCGAAATCGAGACCATCAAAATCGAATCGAAAGCTCTCCCCTTATTCTTTATAAACGTAAAAAGATAAAGATATGATTAATTACAAGCTTTTTCACTTATTTCAAATATAAATAAATACGATACTGATCATAATTAAAGAGATTGATATAATACTATAGGGTTGAGTTCCGGTGAAAAGTGTCAAATTTGGTAAGAAGCCTGAGAAATGGTTATCACGTTAGATGAGAAATGAACGGACATTAGGATGAGATGAACCTAGATAAGATGTACTGAGATGCATCAGATCAATTCTCTTCTAAGCCGCAATTCATGTGAGGATATTTGATTAAAAGTGATCAACGGTTTAAAAGCACTTCTCACCAAAAATGACATTTCTCACATGATCTCGTGCCTAACATTATAAAAATACATAACAGTATAAAAATACGAATAAATTAAACTCTTTGATTATTTCAATAAGAAATGGAGTTGGATACTAGGTTGTATCATATCTATACCTAAAGGGAAAACTACCTATACCCAATTAATTAATAATGAAAAATTAAACCAGCAATAACAAAGGTGTAGTCTAAGATATCTATTAAACACATAACAGAAGATGCATGTTATTAATACAAACAAGATGGTATCTCTTAAACTTCTTAATTACTAGAAGAAGAACAAGAAAATATCGATAATAACATCTTTAACTTCGTTTCATAGATGCGATACTCAAATGGTTCTTCGTGTTCTCCTCCATCAAGTTCAAGATCATACTCATTCTAATTATCCTCGAAGATCGATTTTCATAATTGCTCGTCTTTTGAGAAATTATTCCGCATTTGGAAGATCATTTAGAGCTCTAACTTCTATCTCTTTGAGAAGATGAAAGTATAGCATCAATGGCGTCTTTTACTTGTGAAAGTTCAGGTGCTTTTCCACCTTGCACTGGCCAGAACTCATCAGTTGCCAACACCTTCAAATATAATTTAAAAAAAAAAGACTTAAATATGTGACCAAATAATCAGAAATTTAATTGTTTGCAGGCATTTAATATTCATTTATACATATATTATTAGCTTTCTTACCTTCACTTGCAGCTGAAGGAATTTGACATAACTAATGGCTTTCTCTAACATGGTAACCAAATCAACCTGCAAATTAAAGAATTGATATTTAATTTTAAAAATAATAATTGAGATCATAAAATTGTCAAATACGCCATCTTAGATAATTACCTTTGAACCGTTTGGCACAAGATCTTGAAGAACTTTTAGCCGCTCACTGATTCGTTCTCTACGATTCTGTTACAAACACAAACATTCCAATATAATTCTCATAGTTGATCTAATTCTTGCTTAAATTTCAAGTTATTAAGTGTTATTAATTAAGTTATATAACACACACACACACACACACATATATATATATATATATATATATAGTAGTACAATTACTTGGAAGAAATTTGATTTCATTTTCAAAACAAAACAAATAACTTTTACTCACAAAATTCACCAGGAAATTTCCGTCGGTAATTACCCGAGGGTCACCTAGAAAATATCAATGGTTCGATAGAATCCGATGTTTTTCGAGAAAATACTCATGGATCACCCAGAGAATCCTTGAGTAATCTGTCACTGATCTGCCCACAAAAAATTTACTCACCAACTTTTGTGACGGTTTTGTGACGAATCACCCTTTAGCGACAGATTTCCCAGGAAAACAATTAGTAGGTAAAGTCTTTCGTTTAGTAGTGTTTTTAGGGAGATTAAACTAAAGTTATATATATAGTTACCTTGGCTGCAATACTTTGTGGATCCTTGGGTTGAGTTGTCTTTTGCTTAGTCTTCTTTGTTGCAATACTGTTGGCATTACATTGTTTCTTGAATGCTTGCTCACTCTCTCCCTGCAAAATATATTTTGATCTTAATTAGTTTCAAATTTGAGCTCAAGATCAGTGATCATATATAGGATCTTGAAAAGAAATCAAACACCAAAATAAGATAAACAAAATAAAAGAAGAATTTAATTACCGAATGAGTTCGCTTATGGAAAGATGATTGATCTTGTGTTGCAAGATGATTATTTGTGGAAGGATTTGGCCATGCAAAAGATTCTAATTCCTCATGGTGATTATTCTCTTTAAGAGTAGTACTACCACTTTGAATACAATTCATATTTTCCAACAAACGGAAACTATCAAAAGAACCAGACCCAAGATTCATCAGCTGATCGGGATTCAAAGTAGTCGAATATGGTTGTTCATCATTGATTTCTTCAAAACTAAGGAAACATGAACCATTACTACCACCTTGCATGAAATTATTATCATAGTAGCCAGGCTTGAAGCTTATAACCGAATGAGCTTCTTCCGGTTGTTGTTGTTGTTGACGATGATTTGTCGTGGTCCGATAAAGAAACCCACCGGAATTCGTAGCACTTCCGGGACTAGAAAGAGAAGACGAATTAGACGAACTTCCAGCAAAATTCGCTTTCTTTTCTGGGCTTTCGGTACTTTCTTCGAATTCTCCATTAATGGCAGCTGGAGTACTTCCATAAAATGTGTAAGATTGATGGACTAAACCAGACATATTAGGGTTTTGATAATTAAGAGAGTATGAATTGATGGATATGAAGAAAGGGTGAGCATGTGGTTATGGATTTATATGGGTTTGAAAATGGGGTTTTGCCGGTGCTTCTGACCAATGGAAGTAAATGAGAGATCAGCTTCATGAAAGAAATTGTATTCTATAGGGATTGTTTGCTGGCAGAGGGAGAGAGATAATTAAGTTGCATGAAAAATGTAAAAAAAGAAGACGAATTGAAGAGAAGAAAACAGCAAAAGGGTCGCCGGATTGTTCGCAAAACCCACGTCTATGAGATTCCACACCACCCCATTTCTTTTAATTCCATTGTCATTAGACTTATTGCACCAAATTCTTACTTTAATTTCATGAATTATATTTTCATAACATGAGTGTTATCTTATTATAAATTTCTGTACCTATTTGTAAAGGTATGTAAAAAATATAATGTGGACAGAGCACAAGCCTTATAACCAAGGGATATATATATATATATATACTAGTAGGGTACCCGTGCAATGCACGGAGTGAGAAAGGTGTTGAGTGACTTTTTTTCTCAAATACACAATGCGGCGGGATGCCAATTTTTTTTTTTAATTGAAAGTATGACGTTTATGATCTTTATAAACTTTAAAGTTCATAATGGTTGGTTGACCAAAAAGTTTTTGTTGTAATTACGATGATATGATATACATTTAGGGATCATGTAGTAAACGCTTACTCAGGGCATTTACTTTACCGGATGAACTTTGCAAGGTTCGTGAATCTTACCTAGTAAGAGCGATGAGAATGATGAAGAGTCTTACTCGGTAAGTTCGGGTGACGACTCTTACCCGGTAAGCATTTACCGGTACGATGCCGTTTTGATGAACTACAATCTTACCCGGTAAACCTAAACCCACTATAATCACCTAAATTTAAGTTAAATTAGTTCTATAAATAAGAACCTCCCAATCTCTTTCCCTCTTAATCGGTGGAAATTCAATACCTTAATCGATAACACACATATTCTTTTTACTTTGTGAGTGCATAAAACACACATTGATGGGAATGACTTGGGTTCTGCAGCAAAAAGTTATACTAACCAGATTTTAAGACCCACAGTTAGTCCTGCAAACCCCGAAAACATATACATATTTGTAAGCTCATTGCACAAATCTTCAATGCATCTTGAAAGAGTTACGCCATAACAAAATGCTTTATAAAATGTGTTTTAAGTTTTGACTAAAGCAACAATATGAGTAGGAAATTATTCTATCAATCAAACCACTTAAAAATTGTGGTTTTGTATAAATTATGGTTTTGTATGAACTATTTTATCATTTTGTAATTTTAGGACTTGGTGAACTATTTTATCATTTTGTCTACCTCCATTGTAGAGCCTGAGTTCTTTCTTCAAAATGATGATCATGTTTCATATATTTATTTCTATTTTTCGCCACTCTCCATGTTAATTTTATGGTTTTGTGTGGTATATATATACATATATGCCACATGAACATGTTTGATTGCTGAACTGGAATTGTTGAATAGCAGCGTTCCCAATGTCATAACAAAGTTATTCTTGGATTTTAAAGACCAACAGATGGCGTAAATGACCGACCATAATATTTTGAAGACCTTATGCCAAAATATAAAAGTTGATTGTCTTATAAACATTTTTTTTTTGTTTGAAAAATTATAAACCAAACTTAACATGTATATTCTATAATTAACATGTTTGCTAAAAGAAATTATTAATAATATAAAAAGTATTCACATCTATTTATTTATAAACAGTGTGTATGCATAACAAATGAAAATAAATTCTTTTAATTAAATGACCTACCCTTATTTGTCTGAATAGGGCCACATAAACCAGCCTCTCGTGGGTTTTCTGATAAGGCCACATAAACCATCCAAGTCTGATACCAAATTCTACTTTGATCACCACTCTGCAAATTCCAAAACCAATTAATCAAAAATTCAAAGAGATTAAGTGGTAGTCCTGATGAAAACCAGTTACACTCCTGAGGCTACAGACCAATCTGAAAATTGATAGATGAACATTGATCCTGAAACAGCCTTTGGTGCACTAAAAATATCAAAATACACATTGATGGAATGTAAATTGATAAATCTGAACATACACAACTGGTAATCCTGCTGCCAAGAAGAAATGGCAATTTGGTCAAAGGCCATTGCACTCAAATTGGATCCAAAAGGCAGAAACATACTGGAATTGTTGGAAGAAATAACTTGATTGGCCTTAACCTGATGAAACCAAACCCAATCATGAGTGCAGCGCTGCTGTTGAATGATCTAAATCGAAACCACAACTAAATTTGTTGTTGGAAATTGCTGTTGGAATCCATAGAATAAAAAATGAACCCATATGGTAGAATCAAACAGTAGCAGTTGAACTTAAAATAAATGGTGATTCCAGGATTGTTACTCGTTAATAAACCAAAAAGACCAAAATGTGTAATGACCAAAGGCCAAATTACACAAGTTGTTAAAACTGCCCTCTCATGACAGTACCAAACCAACAAACATGCATTCCAAATCCATAATCTAGAAGAATGGGAAGACAGCAGTTGATGAAAAGAAGTCCATGCAATATATTATCCAAACTCCATTCCTTTTCAACAAGACATTCAGATCCAACATCTGCGATTGAATCATACACCATATTTGGAATCAATTCCAAACCAGAGACCATAGGAGACCATTGAGGCCAAACATGGTGAACACTTTTGTTGTTTGTCTAATTGGATAGTAATTGCAAAAACATGAATGTGAGTTTAATGCAAAAACATGAATGTGAAGAAAATAACACAAAGCAAAGAAACCACACACAAAAGTAATGCAATCAAAGAGAACTTTAACACAAAGAAATCAAACCAATACCTCTCAAATGGTACTCTTCTGCTCAACACTTAATGGATCTTTAATAATTAAGGGGTTGTTTACTAAACATTTACCCAATATAGGTTTGTCGGATTGTTACCCGGAAGCATCCATATGACTTCAAGATTGGCTCACATTATTCACTATTCAGCACAGTGATTATAAATGTTCTTACATAAGAGATATCTGTTGGAACTTCAATCTTTATGTCAAGAATATCCTTGAATCAAGATAAAACATATCACACCAATTTGATGCTTTATTCTGGAAATTGATACTGTCAAATACAGATACAAAGCAAATAAATACATAACGAAGGGTTGTACCCCTTGAACCAAACGACACAACTATTCAATATAACTGACTTAACTGTCAATAGTTAACTGCCGGGTTTGACCATTAACTGCCGGGTTTGACCATGACTAACTTAAATCTTAACATACCCCCTTAAGTTAGACATGGTTGAACCATTAGCCTTTCCTTCATATAGTTGAAACTTCCAGATTGGAGAGCTTTTGTGAAGCAGTCTGCAAGCTGCTCCTTAGAACTGCAGAATTCGATCTTGACCTCCTCATTTGCCACCAACTCTCGAATGAAATGAAATTTAATTCTGATATGTTTGCTCTTACCATGAAACACTGGATTCTTAGAAAGAGCAATGGCAGATTTATTATCACAGAATATAGTAGTTGGTCCAATCTGAGTATGATTCAATTCATGTAATATACCTCTTAACCAAATTGCTTGGCAGCCTGCGATAGAAAGAGACATGTATTCTGCCTCTGCAGAAGACAAAGCCACTACAGTCTGTTTCTTTGATTGCCATGACACCGCTCCAGACCCAAGATTAAATATGTAACCACCTGTGCTTCTTCCATCATCAAGATTGCCACCATAGTCACTATCACTAAAACCAGTGAGTTTAAGATCACTTGTACTTGAATATAGAACTCCATGATTCAATGTTCCATTCACATACTTTAAGATCCTCTTGCCTGCTTCCCAATGGCTTACTTTGGGAAATTCCATGAATCGGCTCAAGATACTTACTGAGAACACCAAATCAGGCCTAGTGGCAGTCAAATACATAAGACTGCCAACCAAACTTCTAAAAAGACTAGCATCTACACTCTCTTCCCTGCTGTCTTTTGAAAGTTTTACACCAAAATCCATAGGAGTCATGGCAGACTTTGACTGTCCCATATTGAACTTGTTAACAAGGTTTTGAGCATACCTTTGTTGAAGAATTCTAATCCCTTCATCATTCTGCCTTACTTCAATTCCCAGAAAATAATGTAACAACCCCATATCTGTCATATCAAATTCCTTTTTCATGTTTTCTTTAAACTTTTCTATTAGATCATGTGAGTTTCCAGTGAATACTAGATCATCAACATATATGCAGACCATTAGAATCATACCTTGCTGTTTCTGGATGAAGAGAGTATGCTCTTGAGGACATTTTTTGAAGCCATGAGTCAAGAAATAATTCTCAATCCTACTGTACCAAGCCCTTGGGGCTTGTTTCAACCCATATAGGGCCTTTTTCAAGTGACATACCTTATGTTCTTCACCCTTCCTTACATAGCCTTCAGGCTGATCTATGTATACATCTTCTTCCAGGAAACCGTTAAGGAAAGCTGATTTTACATCCATCTGATGTACCTTCCATTTGTTATGTGCAGCCAAGGCTAAAACCAACCTTACTGTTTCCATTCTAATTACAGGAGCAAACACTTCTTGATAGTCAATTCCATGTTTTTGCTTATAACCTTTGACTACCAACCTTGCTTTAAACCTATCAATCTCACCTTTTTCATTAAGCTTGGTCTTATATACCCACTTAACTCCAATTGATTTACAGCCACTTGGAAGATTTACCAATTCCCAGGTGTCATTCTTTGTAATGGCCTCTATTTCTTTATCCATAGCATCCCTCCATTTCTTTTCATGCCATGCTTCTTCAAATGTTACTGGATCAGCATCAGAAAAGAGAACAAAGTCTGCAGTGTCATTAAAATCCAGGCTTCTTGAGTCATTATAGACATCCGCTAGACTTCTATATCCCCTCCTTGGTGGACTTTCAGTAGTGTCCGTATGGGAATTTGAATTTCCAGAAATTTGAGGGGTTGCAGGTGTTGTAGGAGAGTTTATTTGAGTGTTAGAGACATGATCCTCATGATTCTGTTGATCATTTTTCTTCCCTTCATCAACTGGTATAATCTGTGGGTTGTCATCCTCAAGGTTTGAAGAGTCACTCCATTCTTTTCTTTCTTCAAATACCACATCCCTACTTACTATAATTTTCTTAGTAATAGGATTGTATAGTTTGTAGGCCTTGGACTTGTTGCTGTAACCAACAAATATGGTTTTTTCAGATTTTCCATCTAGCTTGCTTCTCTTCTGTTCAGGAATGTGTGAATAGGCTAAGCATCCAAAAATCCTAAGATGACCAACAGTAGGCTTGAAACCAGTCCAAGCCTCTTGTGGAGTCATGTCAGAAAGGCCTTTTGTAGAGGTCCTATTCATCAAGTAGCATGCACAGGCTACTGCCTCTGCCCAAAATGAATTATCTAAATGTTTACCTTTTAGCATGCTTCTTGCCCTCTCAATGATAGTCCTATTCAATCTTTCTGCTACACCATTCTGCTGAGGCGTATATCTAGTAGTCATCTGATGATGGATCCCATTTTCTTTCAGAAAATCAAGAAAATGAGTGGAATTGTATTCCCCTCCACCATCTGATCTTACAGTTTTGATCATATGACCACTCTGCTTCTCAACATAGGTTTTAAATTTTCTAAAAACATTAAAGACCTCAGATTTCTCTTTCAAGAAGTATACCCACAGTTTTCTAGTAAAATCATCTATAAAGGTGAGTAAGTACCTGTTTCCACCAATGGACAAGGTCTTCATTGGTCCACACACATCTGTGTGAATTAATTCTAGATGCTTTGTGGCTCTCCATGCTCCTTCTTGAGGGAATGATTCCCTTGTTTGCTTTCCCATCATACAGCCTTCACATACATCCTCAAGCTTATTTAAACTTGGCATCCCTTTCACTAGATTGTGTCTTTGCATATAGCTTAAATACCCAAGATTTGCATGACCAAATCTGTGATGCCATAGCATGGATTGGTCCTTTGTAGATAAACTGAAAGAGAACAAAGTATCCTCCTTAAAGTTTAAAGGAAACATTCTGTTTCCTGTCATATTGATCCTTCCCATGAATTTTCCATTTTGATCCCTTAAATCACATGTTCCTTCTCTGAAATGTAAATCAAAACCTTTCTGTAGGAGTTGTCCTACACTAAGCAGATTGTGTTTCAAACCTGGTACATAGTAAACATTGGTAATTTTCTTTTTCTGTCCATTCTTTGTGTCCACCAGGATGTCCCCTATTCCATTTACATTTAATTTCTTGTCATCACCTGTCCTGACTTCCTTCTTTTGAGTTTCGTTTATGTAGACAAACATCTCTTTGTTCCCTGACATGTGGTTACTGCATCCACTGTCAACAAACCAATTGTTATTCATAGGTGTCTCTTGAGTATTTAGGATCATGAATATGGTCTCATCTTCTTCTTCCATGTTAATGAAATTGTTATTCCTCTCTTCTGCTATCCTTTTCCTGCAAAACTTGGCTATATGGCCAAATTTTTGACAGTGAAAACACTGCACTGGACCAGATTGTTTACCCTTGTATTTTCCCTTGAATTCTCCCTGTTGATCCTTTTCATAATGCCTGTTTCTGTCTTGATTACTTGAGGACTGCAGTTGGAATGCTTGTTCATATGGTGTGGTATCGAATTGTCTCATTCTAAGTTCATGAGACTGTAACGTTCCAAGTAAACTCTCAAGGGATAATGTTGAGAGATCCTTGTATTCTTCTATTGCAACCACAACATACTCAAACTTTCTAGTTAAACTTCTGAGAATCTTCTCAATTATTCTTCTATCTTCTATGATTTCACCATTTAGTCTTAGTTGATTCAATAATAGGATCACCCTATTATAGAATTCCTCTATTGTTTCTGCATCTTTCATCTTAAGGCTGTCAAATTCACACCTAAGAGTTTGCAGCCTCACTATCTTAACCTTCTCTTCCCCACGATAGGTTCTGTACAAAGTATCCCATGCATCTTTAGACGAATTCGTGGAGGATATTCTCTCAAAAATGATCTCATCCACAGCCTGGTATATGGTGTAGAGAGCCTTCTTGTCTTTCTTCCTTAATTCCCTTAATTCATCATCCTGTTCTTGTGTAAGGTCATCAATTTCCTCTGGTTCATCGAAACCTTGATCAACGATATCCCACAATTCTTGTGATTCGAATAAAACCTTCATTTGTATACTCCAGTGATAATAATTCTTCCCATTTAATTTGGGAAGTTGAGGGTGCAAAGGGATGTTCGAAGTTGAGGCCATCCTCTGTGCTCTGATACCACAATGTTGGAACTTCAATCTTTATGTCAAGAATATCCTTGAATCAAGATAAAACATATCACACCAATTTGATGCTTTATTCTGGAAATTGATACTGTCAAATACAGATACAAAGCAAATAAATACATAACGAAGGGTTGTACCCCTTGAACCAAACGACACAACTATTCAATATAACTGACTTAACTGTCAATAGTTAACTGCCGGGTTTGACCATTAACTGCCGGGTTTGACCATGACTAACTTAAATCTTAACAATATCATGTCTTATTGCCAACATCTCCTGTTGTTCCAAATTATGAAACCATTTAACATGTACAGTTCTTTTGTTATGGATTATATCATTCAGTCTGTTCTTTGTTTTGATATGTGTTTAGGTCCACTGCATTTTTTGTATTGTAGACCTTGTTGGATAGAACACTCTCTTCTCAGAAGTTGGTGTGGCAGTCCTATTCACATTTAATATTATTATGATTCCCTATCTACTGCATGTTGATAATTGTTTGTTGTTTTTTGTTGTTGGACTTTCTATGATTCCCTTATCTACTGCACTTGCTTAACTCTTTAGTCTTCTACAAGAAAATTACTTATTTTTATCCCTGCACAATGTCATGGTTTTTATGTTTTGTAGTCTCTTTCTACCAATTTACCTTTTTGTAGAGATTTGGAATACTATAAACACCAACATTGTATGTGCCGAGTCACATTTTTTCCTATAGAACTTCACAAGAAAGAGACATGTGAAGTAGTGACAATTATCGAGCCACACCCCCGATGGTGGTAGTAGGAATGGTGGGTTATGTCAAAAACCCACATGGCCTCCGCGGTCTGAATACGGTGTGAGCCCAACATCTGAGTGAGGATGTTAAGAGGAGATTTTACAAAAACTGGTGGAAGTCAAAGAAGAAAGCTTTTACCAAATACTCGATGGAATATGAAACTGGGCCGGGAAAGCACATACAGACACAGTTGGAGAAGATGAAAAAGTACTGCAATGTCATGCGTGTTCTAGTTCCATAATGTACCTTTGCTGAAATTGTCTGGTTAAGTGAATTTTTCAACATAACAATGGTTCAACTCAAAATTAGGGATGGCAATGGTGTGACTTTTGAGCAATCCGACATCTAACCCACCCTTGTCTAGTTGTCTGTCACCATAAACTTGATCCCAGTCTTGTTAAACTGATTATTACCAAACAGCCATTTTCCCCTTCCGCTCTTTTACCAGTTATCTACAGCAATGCTACAAATTCCACTAATTTTAAACACAAAGTTGTTATAATCACAAGACACAAACCTAATCTTGGAACAAGTTGATATTGGAGAAAAACAATGATAACCAGTAGAGAAGATAAACATATCAAAACCCTAAACATACTAACGACCTTGAAATAGATAAACAAATTAAAAGCAAAGCAACACACAACAAATGATTGAGATACATCATACCGTCGATAAGCAACAGAGGACGGCGACTAACAGCATGGGACGGCGACCAACAGGGTTCGCAAGCATTCTCTAGGCAACAGAGGCGGAGTGTTCGGTGGAGACAGGATATAACTCTTGATTTATATGCGAAGAAATCCTTTATGCGTGCAAGTACTGAAGGTAACGTGAATAGGTAGAAGAAAAATGGTATGGCTGTGGGTATGGTGGAACAGTAGTAGAAGAAGGGTATGGTTGTAGGTATGGTGAAGAGGTAGAAGAAGGGTATGGTTGTTCTCGGGTATGGTCCGACTTTTGTGTTTGCGTAAAAACAAAAAGTAATTCAAGTTGTACTCAATGCATTATATCTTGTAATTAAGAGTTTTTTGAGTTTTATGCTTTAAAGTCTTGTACATCATGCATAAAGGGTTGTGTTTAAGACTTTTTGCTAGCATGCTTATATATGTAGTATATATATATATAAATTTAAATTTAAATTTTATTTCTTTATTTAAAACTTTTGTACAAATATCGTCTTCATCTACGGTTATTGGGTAGAGTTGAGAAATAAAGGGAGATCCTAAAATTAAAGTAGAGGTTAGGTCATTAACAAGGACTAAAGAGGTTTTGAAACAATAATCATCTTTGCAAATATGAACATTAGAAACTTTATATGTGATGTTGAGTTTTGATCCATTAGCGGATGATAAATGATTTGAAGTTTTTTCATAATAGATTGTAGGAATGATTCCTTCTTGGATACAATTCATGTCAGCCCCACTAATATATATAGGGGTGGGTTCAAATGAAAACTCATTTTCAATTGTGAACATGAGGACAAGTCACAACCATTGATCAAGATTTGTAAAACTAATCAATGGTTAAAACTTAATGAAACCAATTGAGAAGTGATTAGGGACAAATATGGAAATTTGAATCAGCGCCTACCATCTTTGACTTTTTGTTTTCTTTTTTAATTAAAAAACTTTTACTCCCTTAAAGTTTAAAATAAATTATCTTATAAATTACTAATATTTTAATCAAACAAATTACATCAAAAAATGAGAATTTCGTGCTCTTCGATATGACATCCATCACGATATAGTTTTTTCTTCATTTTAACCGTTTTTACGTAAAATGCTATGTATGTGTTATATTCAGTATGAATATGTATACACGTTTCCTGCTGTCCATATTCAGTATGAATAACAAAGGGGAACGTTCATTCACTATTCATGACGAATAACACAATATTCAAAATGAATAATACAACATTCAGGATGAATAATACACGAATTCCTGATTCATGTATTATTAAACATGAATCATGTATTATTCACCTTGAATGTTGTATTATTCATCCTGAATGATACATTATTCATGATAAATAATATATGAATGACCCGTGAATGTGTGAACACATGACGCACTCTCTTTTGTTTTCCGATTCACATCCGCGACTTGGTTTTATTCTTTATGAATATGTATGCACATCTCTAGGTGTCCACATTCAGTATGAATAACAAAAGTGAACGTTCATTCACTATTCATGATGAATAATACAATATTCAGGATGAATAATAATACAGTATTCAGTATGAATAATACATCATTCAGGGTGAATAATACACGATTCATGAATCGTGTATTATTCACCCTGAATGATGTATTATTCATACTGAATGATACATTATTCACGAAGAATAATACATGAGTGACCCGTGAAGGTGTGGAGACGTGACGCACTCTCTTTCGTTCCTCGGTTCAGAATCGAAACTCGATAGGTTCCCGATTCATCTCGATGGGTGTTGGGTTACGGTAATGAAGAACACGATGCCTTAGGATGTTGAAGAAAAGTGTTGTAGAAGGTGATGTCGAGTTACGGACTTACGGTGTCGAGATGTTATAAACACTTGAGTACATAAATATTCATAATGAATATAACACATATATAACATTTCACGTAAAAACAAAAAAAACTATATCGAGATGGATGTCATATCGAAGAACACGGAATTCTCGTTTTTTGATGTAATTTGGTTGATTAAAATATTAGTAATTTTTAAGATAATTTATTTTAAACTTTAAGGGGGGTAAAAGTTTTTAATTAAAAAATAAAATAAAATAAAAAGTCAAATATGGTAGACGTGAGTTTAAATTATCTTCCATTTTTACCCCTAATCACTTTAATTAATAATTTCAATTAAAACTCTATTTAATATGAGTTATTGGATCAATAGAGATGGAAGGGCCAAAATTCGTCCTCGCGCTCACAATTGAATTTGAGTTTTCATTTGAACTTTCCTCTCCCTCTCTCTCTCTCTCTATATATATATATATATATATATATATATATATAGAGAGAGAGGCGGGTTCAAACGAGGAGCGTAACAATTTAAGAAAACGCGAGGAGCACTGCCCATGTACTGAATCACATGTGATTCACGTACAAAATCACATGTGATTCACACCTGATCGGGGGGCTTCCGCCCATGTAGTGGATCACATGTTATTCACGCCTAAAATCACATGTGATCCGGGTGACTTCCACGCGACTCGCAAACCAGGTCGCCCGCTACCCGATTTTTTCGGGAGTAGTGGATCACATGTGATCCAGTACATGGAAGGCGCTCCTCGCGTTTCTCGTAAATAGGTACGCTCCTCGTTTGAACCTTCCTCTCTCTCTCTCTCTCTCTATATATATATATATATATATATATATATATAGAGAGAGAGAGAGAGGTTCAAAGAAAAACCTTAAATAATTAGAAAACTAAAGAACACCCTTACACATATAAGATTAGATAATATAATGGTTATTATTAGAATGACAGTTTTGTAATTAAAAGGAAGCTGAAGGTAAATTACATAAGAAGTTATTTGAGGTTAGGGGTAAAATTGGCAAAAATAAAATAAAAATTAAGGGGTCAGATATAGAAAACCCTACGTATCATTCTCCCAACCTCAAACCCTACCTCTCACAACCTCAAACCCTTCCCCCTCTCTCTCTCTCTCTGCCGCCGCCACCACCGCCGACCGCCACCACTTACGAACTACCGACTCTTCTCTCTGCCGCCGCCACCACCGCCGACTACCACCACCGCTGACGTACCCTCTCTTCTCTCTCCATCCTCCGACGACGCAAAATCTCGAAGTTCTCCCCAAAGTTCTTGCCGAAATCGACACCAATTTCACTGTCACCTCAAAGGCAAACGATGAAGACGGTGATTTTGCAGAGCTCTACATTTTCAAATGGACCTCTTTCCTCATCCCTCCAACCACCGTCCTCTTCTCTCTGCCGCTGCCACCACCGCCGACCGCCACCACCTTTGACCTACCGTCTCTTCCTTGACCTTCGTCGTTAGTCATCGTGTTTAGTTGTTTGGAGCCGGCTGGAGCCGATTTCACCGGTGGTTGGCGTGACTTTGGCAAGGAAAGTCGTAACCACTCTAGATCTGGTTTAAAACTCAGATCTTCGTGGTTTCAAGTTCGGTTTTGTGCGTGGTCCTCGTTGTTTCTATTCTCAAAAGCCACCATCGGCGTTGAGTTTCAGACTCGGAGCATGGAGATCGACGACAAGGAGGTTAAGGCTCAGATTTGGGAAACTGCAGGTCAGGAACGCCGACGGCCTTAGAGACATCGGCGGTAATATGCACAAGTGCATAATATGCATTTGTGCATATCTACAAGTTTTCGTCGGCTAAATCGGTGGTTGCGGTGGTTGAAGTGTAGACGCTCGTACGGCTAAACCGGTGGTTGCGGTGGTTGAATCGTCGGTGGCCGTGGAGACATCAGCGGTAATATGCACAAGTGCATATATATATATATATATATATATATATATATATATATATATATATATATATGCATTTGTGCACATCTACAAGTTTTCACCGGAATCTGCAAGTTTTTGCCGGAGAACCGTCAACTCGCCGGAATCTGCAAGTTTTCGCCGGAAAACTGTGATCTCCATAATTATAGGGAAAAGATTTGTGCCTTTGTTGTATTTTCAATATCTGATATAGTGCTCAAATTACCGTAATACCCTTTTCATTCATTATAATTAGTTTAATTACTGATTTTTAATATCCTTTGGATTATGTTGAATCAATGTTTATAAGGGTGTTCTTTAGTTTTCTAATTATTTGAGGTTTTCCCCTGAACCTGACCCTATATATATATATATATATATATATATATATATATAGAGAGAGAGAGAGAGAGAGAGAGAGAGAGTCAGTTTCAATGGAAAACCTCAAATAAACGGAAAACTAAGGAACACTCTAGTAGCCCTTCATCTGCGCGGTATGCACTTGGTAATTTGTAACATGCATTTGTGCATATGCACAAATGCATAATGCACGTGTGCATAAAAACCAAAAAAACAACATAATTTACCTGCATGCACAAGTGCATACCGTCTAGATGAAGGGCCACCAGAGTGTTCTTCAGTTTTCCGTTTTTTGAGGTTTTCCCCTGAATCTTCCTCTCTCTCTCTCTCTCTATATATATATATATATATATATATATATATATATATAGAGAGAGAGAGAGAGGTGGGTTCATATGAGAACGCTAACTATTTAATAAAACATCCGTTATGTACAAAATCATATATGATTCACGTACACAATCATATATGATTACGCGACTTTTCTCGTCACTTTAAGTTGCGGTAAAAGTCGCGGGTATCCAGTTTTTGCAGTTAATGTAAAATCACATGTGATTTTTCACCTGATTTGCTGTATTCTTGTTTTTTTAAATAGTTAGTATTCTCGTTTGAACTTTCTTCTTTATATATATATACACACAAATGTAATAAATAGATAAATAAATAAATAAATAATAAATAATAAATAAATAAATATAAAATATAACAAAAATATGAAATCTTTTGATCAAACGTCATTGATTCGTCAAAATGGAACTCATCGGTCTTTTGGGACTTTGAAATCTTACACAATATCCTTCAAAACTACTTTTGTAGCAATTTTTCGATAATAAATAAAACCAACGACCAATCTCTCTTATAACATCACGAATAGTGATTTAGAGGTCCTTTATTAAATGCTTACCCGATAAGTTTTTAACAGAGACCAAGTTTTACTCGGTAAGTGAGAGTGGTGACTCTTACCTAGTAAGCAGAGGCGGAACCAGAAAGTTTATCTAGGAGGAGCCTAGAGACAATGTAAGAAAATTTTACGATTTCAATGTTTAAAAAGATCCTGTTAAGAGATAAGAAATTATAAATATTTGTCTATAGACAATAGTTGTTAAAAATGTATGACTAACAACATAGTATGTCTATATTTACATAAATAAAAATGATATGCGGCTACAAGTGTAGATAAATATATAAACAATAAAACCTTTCAAAAAATACATGAAAACTATCTTAAAAAACTTTTTATTTAACAAAACATTTAAAAAAATTGGCATTTTAAAGGAAGAAAAAGAGTAATTTAAAATAAATAATCAAAGTCTTATGGGTAAGGCCATCCGTAGCGCAACCCTCAAGCCCTCAAGCGCCACATCAGCGCCACATCAGCTTTTCTCCTAACCCTCTCCTCAAACCCTCAAGCCCTAAAGTGGCGTAGCGCAACCCTCAAGCCCTCTTGCCACCTCATTTTTTTTAATTCTTTTATTTATACATTTAATTATTTAACAAAATAAAAATATTTATATATTTTTTAATAAATAAAAACAAGATAAATAATAAAAATAAAAATTCATATCATTCATGTCAACTTGCGGTTGCGGTGTATCCGGTCGGTTACGACGGGATGTATGTGTTTTGTTTGGATTCATGATGAAATTTGAGAGAATTTGAGAGATTTTGGTGTGAAAAATATAGAGAATGGAAGAGAATGAGAGAATGAGAGAGTTGTTTTGTGTGAAAAATAAAATGGGTTTTAGGATTATATATATAGTGTGATTAAATTGAAAAAAAAAAATTAAAAATAGCCGTTGCCAACGTCTTTATTTTCAAATTATTTAAAAAAAATTAAAAAAGAAGAAGAAAAGCCATCGGGTTGAACGGGTTTTGGAACCCGGGGCTGGAACCCGAGCCCGAGCCCGCTCCCCCCGTAGCGTAACCCGCTGGAGCCCGCCCGCCCTACCCGAGCCCGAGCCCGCTTACGTTACGGATGGCCTAATAGAGTTGAAGTGATATTAAAAAAATTTGTTTAAAATATTCCAAGGGGAGCCTTAGCCCCTCCTGGTTATATGGTGGCTCCGCTATTGCTAGTAAGTGCTTATCGGATAAAAATATTGTATACGATATTGTTTAATAGATTAAAATCTTACTCAGTAAGTTAAATGAAAGTATGAAATCTTACTCGTAAGCATTTACCAGGTAAGAATTGAATAAACGGCCTCTTAATAAGGATTTGAGTGTGTTTTAGTTGAGGATTATATGATTTAATAAATTTGATGATTGGTCTGGCTAGATGAATTGTAGGGCTCTTAAATGCATTCTCTTCCATTCTAAAAACATATTACTAATGTAGTGATTTTCCTATTATATTCTCACTAGTGTGTGCACCGCGCGTTGCACGGTAGCGATCTTTGTAAGAAAGCATTGAACAAATTAACATAAAACTCTCTTAGTCAATTAACAAATAATGATATACAATGCAAAACAAATGTATTTCCATAATGTGGTTAGCTTTCATATATTACTAAATTGTTTGTTGTAAATTAAAGAAGAGTTCAGCAATAATAAATTTGTTATTATACAACTTAGAACTTATATTAAATATCCCCAATCATATTACTATTTATGTTACGAAGAATTTGAAAAAAAAAACTCAGACTAAAATTAAACAAACTCTGACAAAAAAGGCATTATACAACTTTTCATTTAATATATATATATAGAGAGAGAGAAGTGGGTTCAAACGAGAACGATAACTATTTACGAGAACTACGAGAACGGCCGACCATGTACAAAATCACTGGTGATTCACAGTACAAACCGCGAGACAAACCGCGCGCTTTGCAAACCGCGGGTCAAACCGCGCGTGTCCAGAATTTTAATCACATATGATTTTGTATGTGAATCACCAGTGATTTTGTACATGGTCGGCCGTTCTCGTAGTTCTCGTAAATAGTTATCGTTCTCGTTTGAACCTCCATCTATATATATATATATATATACACACATATATATATATATATGGTTGGGTTCCAATAAGAAGTCGAGTTAGTTTGAGACGTGGTTATCAACCGTTGGATGTACATTAAAATGAGATGCACCGAGATGCACCAGATCAATTTCCTTATGAAGCGTGATTCATGGATGGGTTTAAGATTATAAGTAATTAAGGGTTCAAATAACTCATCTTCTCATACGATCCTTCACACACACACACACATATATATATATATATATATATATATATATATATATATATATATATATAGAGAGAGAGAGAGAGAGAGAGAGAGAGAGAGAGAATGTCATGTGAGAAGTTAAACATTTTGCGAGAATGCGAGAAGTCTCAGTATCATATATGATTGGATTTATTTGGTTGTATTTAATCACATATGATTAAGCGTCTATGTGTTGTCAATGAAACATGTCTTTAATCATATACGATTAAGCTTGTGTGTCACACGTGTAATTATATATGCTATTGAAACTTTTCCCGTTCTCGCAAAATGTTTAACTTCTCGTTGAACTTGTCCATATATATATATATATAGACGAAGGATTGTGTGAGAAGAAAAGTTAGGGTGAGACGGGATCTGAACCCTTGATCACTTATAATCTCAAACCCGCACATGAATCGCGCTTGATACGGGAATTGATCAAGTGCATATCATCCTAACGTGCACCCAAGGGTGGATATCCCTTTTTACCCTTCTCACTATAACTTTCACTAATACTGAATCCCAACTCTCTCTCTCTCTTTCTATATATATATATATAAGTGGTGATTTTATCAAATTATCCATTTGGTTAAACCTCTCTTACAGATGATTTTTTTTCATGTATTTTGACATTAGAAGGTAATCTCTTGATTGCATTGCTGCTTCTCTGTCAACGTGGAATGCTCCTTAACAATTTAACCTGGTCATCGCCTAAAGCTTCCAATAAGAAAGTAAAAGAATTACATATACCACACAAAATGTCCAATCAAAAGCAAGATTTATGTGGGGTAGAAAATAAAACACAAAGAGCCGAAATAAGACACGTTTAAAGTAGAATAATTTTCCATTGCTTCCAAAATAGTAAATGATATATGCATAATAAAATAACATACTATCATATTGGTGTTTTGGGTTAGGATTCATCTATAATTCTATATTACCATTACACACAAGAGTGAACATGGAAACTGAAGGTAATCGAAGTAATCAAAATAAAAGAGGGCGGGTCTATGCTAAATTGTGAGCATCCACTCAGTTAAATCGCACCTATCTCAGTCAATTAAATCAAAAGAAATGGTTATGTGCTTTTAATGCCAAACATTAGTCACTTTATTGTGACAATAAGATCCTGATAATTGCAAATTAAGACCCTTGATCTAGAAGCATGTTTAGTATAAAATAGTAGAACACATGTCAAATCAATATAGCCATGTAACTTGTGTAGAGAACTTAACACCATGATTGACTAAGTTTAGGTACCAACCATGCAGACAATATGCTATTATTTATGGTCTTGTTTGGAGTCTCAAACAACAAAAACACTTCTACTACATATTAATGGTTCCAAGGATTTAGAACCTAATAAGTAGCAAAAATGCATCTATTGAACCATGTTTAATAGCAACCACGAATCCTTCCAAATCAAAACTGTTCTAGAAAAAAAATGATTTCAACAAACTAAAGCATATTGGATATATGTTCAAAACAATTTGCTGCTGAAAATCGAACACGCAAACAATGTAGCACAAAATAACAAAAAGGAGGGTAAACTACCAACTTTTAGGTGTCAACCTGCCCAAGGACCACAATATGTATTTCAACTAAAATATAACCAAATTGGACAGAGATATCTACACATAACAAAACCAAGATGGCAATGAGCCAGAGTATGGAAACAGAAGCAAAAAAAAAACTTGCAAAGGATTACATATTTATGCATTCAATAACAAATAGATAATCAACATATAACATATGCATAACTCTATACTAACATTAATGTTAGATACAATAGGTGTACCTTGTATGAATATTTATCTTTCTTTGTAGGAACCATCACCCCGTGAGCTATATAATAACCACCTGGAAAAAAGTGAGAAACATGGTACCAACAACAAATTATTCATTGAATATAGATAACTATATAAAACAATGATGGATATACCTTTGGATTCATATAGCCATTGTGTGTCCCTTACTTGCAGCAAGTTTGAAGCTAGTGAAATCAATAATCATAGAGGGTATTGATTCGAACTTTTACGACTCTAAGACAGGTGAATCCGAAGCATGGAAACCCATAAGATATAGAGAATAATATTAGAAAACTCTAAGTCAACAAATCGTAAAAATACCATTGAGACCTACGATTATGACGTGCTCCTCTTCCTCTTATGTCGCTTTGAAATTACCGGATGAAATCCCCTAACAACAAAAAGATCGAGGGAAAGCTTTGTTAGTTATGGAGAAGCAAATTAAGTAGATATAAAATGGGGGAATGAGGCGTCTCTTATGTTCTTAATTTTAATCTCATTGACAACATCTTTCATCGGACTATTTGAGAAATAAATTTGTAGAAGATAGACGTTATAAAACCCTAGGCCAAAAAGCCGTAGAAATACCTTTCACCCAAGACTGTGAGTTGCTCTGTTGCTCGTCCTTCTTCTCTTCTGTCACCGCTGAAGTTACCAAACGGAAAACCTAGCTAGCAGCCTCTTCCTTCTTCCATTGACTTCTTCCTTTTTCTCTAGTCTGGATGTTTGGAGATCGAGGGAGAGAAGGAATACGTAGAGATTGAAAGACAAGGGGATGGGGTCATGGGGAGGAGGAAGCGTACCAGAAGCATACCAAGGGTCTGGAATAGACTTTGTTGATCCAAACCCTTAGTGATTTGATAATGACCCTCTCTTATATACTTAGTGAAAATTGTAAGTAAACAATATGTATCAGAGTTTCACTATCGCTGATAAGTACTAAGATCTTCCAGTACCGCTGATAGGAACTCTCGCTCTTTAGATTAAACATTCAGCGAAATTGTTCACCATAATACTTGAGTCTGTTCAGTACTTATGGTGATCGCTGATAAGTTAGTTGTTTACTTATGATCCCTGAAGACAAGTTTCACGTCAACATAGGTTCTACGCTGAAGTCGAAGATCAAGCTCAAGAACCAGTGACAAGTCTCCTAATGAACTGATGCGGATCAGCGAAGACTCAGATTTGTCCACTCAACGTGAAGTATCAAGTACAAGACTTTGGCTATCGCTGAATTCTATCATTCGCTGATAAAGAATGATAGATCGCTGAATCAACGAAAAGCTGATCATGATGTCCTCCATACAAAGTACTTTTGTCTAAACCACCCTTGCACATCTCCGTACGGTATGTCAGAAAAAGAACCTCCTTATTGTCTGAATTCGTACAACCACTCTGATACTACACTGTTCATACATGCGGCTACTTAGGTTGTCAACAAGGGTCAATGACATGCAACCAATCAGCTGCTGCCACATGTAAAGTGTAAACTACAATGCATTAAATGCATGCAGTATATAAGAAGAAGAACTCACTTCATTTTGAAGTAACTTGCTAACTCTGGACAAGTTCATCCTTCTTATCTTGAGATAGGTTATTATTAGTAATTTCCTTCTCCTTCTTAGTGAAAGAAACTTAGTGTTCCAACTTGTTTAGATTTAGGATTTATCCTTAATCTTGTTTCCGCAACAAGCTGTAAATTGTTAATGATTTATCAATAAACAATTTAGAAAAGTAAAATCTGTGTGTTTGTATTCAACCCCCCCCCCCCCCTCTACAAACTTGTATAGCCCTTCGGGACCAACAAGTGGTATCAGAGCGGATTTGTTTAATCTCATAAACAAGATCTCATCTATACTAAGATTTCTCTTCCTTGCTATTTCTGAAAAATGGCTACCAACACAAACACAAATTATATCGACAATGGTTCTCTCGCAAAACCCCCTAGATTCTCCAGAGATAATTTTAATCTATGGAAAAATAGGATGACTCTCTTCTTAGAAGGTGTAGACCCTACTATGCCTTATTATCTTGAAAACAGCCCATTTATTCCTGTACGAATTGATGCCGCTGTACCTGCCGCTGAGAATAGACCTGCTATTCCAGAAAGGCTGGTACCCAAAGAAGTTCATACGTGGACTAACGAAGATAATAAGAAAGTGGCTATCGACACAAAAGCCAGATCCATACTATCCATGGCTCTTCCTGACGAAGTCTACCATTCCGTCATGAACCTGAAATCCTCAAAAGCCATGTGGGACACTATATGTGTTCAGTATGAAGGTACTGCTGAAGTCCAGGACTCTCGAAAGATCAACCTGGTAAGACAATATGAAAGTTTCATTTGTGGTAAGAATGAGACTCTCTCTGAAGTTCACCAACGTTTTAATTGCTTAATAATAGATCTGAAAACTGTTGGTAAGGAATATTCTAACTTTGAAGTGCTGACAAAGTTTCTAGAATGTTTACCTGAAAGCTGGGACAATTATTCTATGTGTCTCAAGCTGTCAAAGGATCTAAGATCAATGACCCTTGCTACCTTATATGGCACGATGCTGAACCATGAGCAATCAAGCCATCTTAAGAAGAATCTTGTAAAAGATTCCAAAAGCACCCCTGTTGCTTTAATCTCAGAGGAACCTTCTACTCAGCGACCCTCGGTCACTATCACTGAGTTAGAGAGTAACTCTGAAAGGTCATCAGATTCTGACTCTTCGGATGATGATGAATCTTTGGCTCTCCTAACTAAAAAGTTCAGGAGATTCGCCAAAAAGAAAATGTTCAGAAAGAACAAACCTCTTTCTATAACTGATAAGACAAGATCATCAGCTACTGTTGATAAGGCTACTGCTACTTATTTTAACTGCGAAAAGATTGGTCATTTCGCTAACGAGTGCAGGTCTAAGAAAGTATCGAGAAACTCAGCGTTTCCCAAGAAATCCTTTATTCCCAGGAATAAAGATGATAAATATTCTAAGCTGAAAGAAAAATATGCAAAGCTGAAAAGCTTCAAGAAGAAAGGCAAAGGCCTGATGGTTTACGATTGGGCTGCTTCTGAAGAAGAAGAATCATCATCTGTTTCTGAGGATGATGAAGCCAATCTTTGTCTTATGGCAAAGATTGAAGATGAGGAAGAAAGTTCAGACATTCCCTCTACTTCAACATCTGCAATTCAGGTATCACCTTCCTTCTTCACAAACATTGCAAATATTGATGAAGCTGATAGTCTCCGCAAAATCGATCTCTTGACTAGAAGTTTATATGAAGCCATGAATGGCAAAACAATAGTTGAAAACCAAAACCTTGATCTCGCTGAACAGCTTAAAAACTGTCACCTTCAAATAGAAAAGCTTTCTAAAATTGAAAAAGATTTTAAAGATCAAGTGCATTTAAATCAGCTAGTCAAAATCGAACGAGAAGAAGCTATCGCTGCTTTAAAAGCTGAAAAAGCTACTGTTGAAGGATGGTGTAACTCTTCAACAAAGATCACTGAGATAATTAAGTCACAGATACCCCTGAGTGATAAACGTGGTCTTGGTTACAAGTATGAAACTAAAGAACCAACCACTGATCGTTCCATGCACTTATTTGGAACTTTCGTATCCTCAGTCGCTGACACTTCATCCTCTCAGTGTTCGTCCTCCAGACCGCCTATCCCTGAGGAAATCTCTGCCTCTTCAAAAGGTAAAGAGAAATGGTTTATCCAAAACCTACCTATGTCTTTAAAGATAAAGGTAAATGAATTGCGTTGAACCAAAATCCTCAGAAGGGTACTTTAGTACCAAAGCTGAATGCTTCTAAAGCGTTAGTGATTTATTCCTCTGGATCAAGGAATCAGATCTCTGGATCTACTCAGCGTGGGTCTATTCAACGATCTACTCCTAGACTCAGAGTGGATGTCCTTGGTAAGAAATCTGAAGAACTAAATGTTCCTCCCATTTCTAAAGCCAAAAGCTTATTTGGTGCTGGTCCTTCTATTTCAAAATCAAAAGCTCAGCATTCAAATGGTTCTATAACTACTTTTAGTTATAGGAAATGTTATCACTGTGGACTCACTGATCATATTGCTAGTAAGTGCCCCACTGCCACCAAAGCTGATAAGATAGCTAAGGTAAAGATTGCCCCCAAGGCAAAGAAGACCACTGAGGTTAAGAAATTAACTAAAGTGAAGACTGACAAAGCTGAATCTTCAAATGCTGCGAAGACTGCTGAACCTTCTGTTGGACAACCTAGGGGGGGTAAGGTTGTATTTAAAATCTTTTACTTTCAAAAATTCTTTTATAAATAAATACAGTACGGAAACAGTAAAAATAAATCAGAGTATACAAATAATAAAGAAGAGTGTAAATATAAACAAATACACAGAGATTATATAAATAAATATAAATGCAAAGCAGTTTATATAAACAAATATAATAAAGCACAGCGGAATAAATAAAGAGATAAAGGTAAGAGATACTTGACACGGAGATTTACTGATTTACCACCAACTGTGATAAACCAGCAGCCGAGACACTTCCCGACACGATCCAATAAATGTATTCTTTACGGTAGAATACAAACCAAATACAGAGCAAAGTAAACGGTTCTCTAAGCCTCAGCTTATTGAGATATACAGGATCACACACCCGTTATTCAAATACTTACAAGAGGAGTATAACTCACAATGGGTAATCACTCTTGTATAATATCTATCACTTGGATATTTTATAAAAAGGTTTATAAAAAAAAATATATAAATTAAATAAGTGAGAGAGCTGAGAAATGGATGGAGTTGGTTGCTTGCTGTTGTTGTTTGTGTGTTCTTTTCTTTCTTCACCATCAGCATGCAAATATATAGCATGAAGCTTCCAACGGATATATGCATCCGCGGTATACCGCCAAATGCACGCGGTATACCGTGCAGTAATAGTACACTGACACTCCAACGGCTCTCATGCAAAGTTGACTGGAATACGTACCCGCGGTATACCGGCTAGGACTCACGGTATACCGTGCAGTAAAAAGTACTTCTAACCAATCAGTGGTGAACAGCAAGCCTGCCGCGGTATACCCCCGATACCACGCGGTATGCCGGCGTCAGAATGGATAGCTTCTCCAGGACGCAACCAATCTTGCTGGATCTTCTCAATAAACCTTATTTAATTAAAATCAATTATGGTTTTTAGAAATATCCAAGTGGTATATTATTTTAGGGTGTTTATCATTATAAATTATAAACACTAATGACAACGTAAATCTTCCGTCTTGAACTCTTCAGATAAAATCTTCGTGTTCTTCAAGAACTGTACACTTGGATAGGATTGTTAGATAAACAATAATACGGTGTGTTTGTAATCATCAAAATAAATATATATAAATATATAGAGATGTGGTACACTTGCACCAACAATCTCCCCCTTTTTGATGATGACAAACACAACCGCTAAGCATGAGCATATGCGGTTTCTCTCCCCCGTTTGTCGAAACAAAAAGGGTCAAGAAAGACGGTATGCTTTCCCTCGAGAGATGCTCCCCCTCAAAATATGCATATATTTGAGGTAGCATAAACTCATGGGTAAAGATAAAAAGCTCCCCCTCAAATTAATAACAAATTATAAAATTTGAGGGACAATAAAATATGCATAAAAAAAAGCATATAATAGACATAAAACAAAATAACCTAAAAGAAACACTTGCACCAAAAAGGATCTTAAGGCTTGGATTTTTCGGTTAATTTTATGTGAGCAAAAAAAATTACCACGTATTATGACCTCGTCAGGGAACACGTATTATATCCTCGTCAGGAAACACGTATTATATCCTCGTCAGGAAACACGTATTATATCCTCGTCAGGAAACCACGTATTATAACCTCGGCAGGTAACCACGTATTATAACCTCGTCAGGAAACACGTATTATATCCTCGTCAGGAAGCACCTACAAAAGGCAAAGAAAATTTTTCGTGGTACCCTTTTCTTATGGGTCCTTTTAACAGTTAGTATAAAACATAAACTGCAAAAAATATGTTGTCGACATAAAACAAACACGACAAACAAACAAAACCATATAAATGGTTTAAAACCATAAACGCATTCCACCCGGATTATCAACATTAAACATTCCTTTCGGAATCCATTTTCTAACCATTTTAATTTTGCGATTGTATTTATCATACACATAAAATGAAGCATTTATATTCGCATTAGGTCTAGAAAAATTACTATTATACATACGAGCATACGGTTTCCTCGTATTATAATTTACATTATGCATTTTAGGTACATACGGAGGTTTTTGCATATACGGCTTTCGTGTATTAAACTTAGGTGGTTCATAATGTCTTCTAATTGGCATACAAGAACATTTATCTTTGCAAGTATCGGAACCAACACCTTTTCGACAGTTTATACGATTAGACATATTTAGCATGTTAAGAATTTTTTCATTACTATTTTGAAAAGCATTTGCTAATAAATTATCTTTTTCATGCGATTTACATTTTGCTTTTAAACAAGCAATTTCATCTTCAAGAATATTGCATTTACCACATACAACTTTTTCACATGTTATTTTCTCTAAACATGCAATTTTATCATTTAAGACAATGCAAGATTTGCAAACAATATTTTCGCATGCTTTCTTTTCTAAAGTGATAACTTTATCATTTAACTCATTTTTGATTTTATTATCACATGCAATGGTTTGTTTACAATTATTCAACTCATTTTGACATAATAATAATTCTTCTTTTAATTTAGCATTCTCATTTTTATAACTATTTACGAGAACAATCAATTTTTGAAAAGAGACATTTAACATATCAATATCATCATCGTTATCACTACAACTAGAATAACTTGAGTATGAAGTACATACCTCTTTCTCGCAGTCGACGATGAGACAAGTTTCTTCATTTCTTTGATCTCGGGTTTCGTCTCTCTTTTCTTTTGAGTTTTCACCATAGGTGATGTTCAAGTTCTCCCAAATATCACGAGCAGTTTCAAAGAGATAAACACGCTCAATATCATCGTTAGTAAGAACCGAAAAGAGAAAATTTTTGGCTTCATAATTTAAACAACAATTATCCTTATCTTCGTCGGACCATTCCGAGCTAGGTTTTTCAACAACTTTGTTGTTTTGAAATTTTGTGGGTTTGAAATCTCCTTTAATAATAATATCCCAAATATTTTGATTTATCCCACGAACATAACGTTCAAAAGAATTTGCCCAAAGATCAAAATTTTCGAAATCAATAAGAAGAGATTTAGAAAACCAAGCATTTTGTTGAGCCATTAAATAAAAGATATAACTTTAAAAAATTAAACAGATAATTTTTTGAAAGCCCCGCTCTGATACCAAATGTTGGACAACCTAGGGGGGGGTAAGGTTGTATTTAAAATCTTTTACTTTCAAAAATTCTTTTATAAATAAATACAGTACGGAAACAGTAAAAATAAATCAGAGTATACAAATAATAAAGAAGAGTGTAAATATAAACAAATACACAGAGATTATATAAATAAATATAAATGCAAAGCAGTTTATATAAACAAATATAATAAAGCACAGCGGAATAAATAAAGAGATAAAGGTAAGAGATACTTGACACGGAGATTTACTGATTTACCACCAACTGTGATAAACCAGCAGCCGAGACACTTCCCGACACGATCCAATAAATGTATTCTTTACGGTAGAATACAAACCAAATACAGAGCAAAGTAAACGGTTCTCTAAGCCTCAGCTTATTGAGATATACAGGATCACACACCCGTTATTCAAATACTTACAAGAGGAGTATAACTCACAATGGGTAATCACTCTTGTATAATATCTATCACTTGGATATTTTATAAAAAGGTTTATAAAAAAAATATATAAATTAAATAAGTGAGAGAGCTGAGAAATGGATGGAGTTGGTTGCTTGCTGTTGTTGTTTGTGTGTTCTTTTCTTTCTTCACCATCAGCATGCAAATATATAGCATGAAGCTTCCAACGGATATATGCATCCGCGGTATACCGCCAAATGCACGCGGTATACCGTGCAATAATAGTACACTGACACTCCAACGGCTCTCATGCAAAGTTGACTGGAATACGTACCCGCGGTATACCGGCTAGGACTCACGGTATACCGTGCAGTAAAAAGTACTTCTAACCAATCAGTGGTGAACAGCAAGCCTGCCGCGGTATACCCCCGATACCACGCGGTATGCCGGCGTCAGAATGGATAGCTTCTCCAGGACGCAACCAATCTTGCTGGATCTTCTCAATAAACCTTATTTAATTAAAATCAATTATGGTTTTTAGAAATATCCAAGTGGTATATTATTTTAGGGTGTTTATCATTATAAATTATAAACACTAATGACAACGTAAATCTTCCGTCTTGAACTCTTCAGATAAAATCTTCGTGTTCTTCAAGAACTGTACACTTGGATAGGATTGTTAGATAAACAATAATACGGTGTGTTTGTAATCATCAAAATAAATATATATAAATATATAGAGATGTGTTTGTAGTCATCTCCTCTACAACTACTCCATATGGATTTGTTTGGCCCTCTTAACAAACAATCCATCGCTGGAAAGAAATATACGTTGGTCATAGTTGATGAATTCTCTCGTTATACATGGGTTATGTTTCTCCGTTCCAAGAGTGACACCCCTGAAGAACTCATCACCTTTGTTCGGAAGATGGAAACCCTGAACAATTTGACCGTTCGCTCAATAAGGAGTGATCATGGGACTGAATTCAAAAACAGTTCTCTTGATTCCTTCTTTGAGAGTAAGGGTATTTCTCACAACTTTTCGTCAGTGAGAACACCGCAACAAAATGGAGTCGTTGAAAGAAGAAATAGAACAATTATTGAAGCTGCACGATCAATGCTCATCGATTCTCACCTGCCTACTCAGTTTTGGGCAGAAGCTGTCAACATCGCTTGTTTTACGCAAAACAGGTCGCTGATAGTCAAAAGATTCAATAAAACAGCCTATGAACTTTTTCATGGGAGAAAGCCTTCAATCAGCTTTCTTCACATCTTTGGATGTCAGTGTTTCATACTGAACAACAGAGATGCCCTTGGAAAGTTTGATCCTAAGGCTGATGATGGAATCTTTCTTGGATACTCCTCAGTTTCCAAAGCCTTCAGAGTCTTCAATCGAAGAAGACAAACTGTTGAAGAAACAATCCACGTCACGTTTGACGAGTCCCGTTCAGCGAACTCTAAACCGTCCGCTGATACTGAAGAACTAAATCAATGGATGTTTTCTCATCTTGGTGATTCAGAAGATATTCCCACTCCTCGTGCTCACACAGTTGAAGATGATGGTCCTACTATCATTCCAAATATGCAGAATAGTGAAGCTGAAACATCATGGGTCTCAGTTGTTCCTATAAACACTATACCTGCTTCTGAATCAAATGTCTCAGACATTCCATCTACTTCTCAGCAATCAGTGAATATAATGACAACTGCATCCATTCCTCTCTTAGCTGATACTCCAGACGTCGCTGAAGCTTCATCTTCAGCTCCTCCAGTTCAAGTTGAGTCAGCATCTCACGCTCCGGCTCAGCGATGGACTGTAAATCACCCAATTGATCAAATTCTTGGTGATCCAAACGCTGGTATTCAGACTCGACGAAGTGCAGGTAATATCTGTTTATTTGTTAATTTTATTTCACTATTTGAACCAAAGAAAGTAGATGATGCCCTCAAAGATCCAAACTGGGTCAGCGCCATGCAAGAAGAGCTGACTGAATTCGAAAGAAACAAAGTTTGGAAACTTGTTCGAAGACCAACTGACAAAACAGTGATAGGTACTAAATGGGTCTATCGAAACAAGGTATGTTTTTCTCTCTCTGACAATCGCATGTAAATGCTAGATTTCAAAACAAATTGCATCGCTGAATATCTCTTCCTTATCAGCGATACGTTGAAATTTCTATAAACCATCACTGATATTTCTAAATTCAGTGCTTCATATTTTCAACAGTGTCCCTGAGTTTTTCAAAACCTCAGAGACAACCATGAATATGAAAGGACAGTTGTGACGTCATCACAACGGATAAGCCCTGGCACGTTCTTCTTTCTGACACACGTTTGCACGTTTCGTTTACTCGCCAATCAAATGCAAACACGTGTCCGTGTCATGATGAAAATATTTCCCCGCTCAAGATTTTCTCTTTCTAAAATCTCTCTATATAAACAAATTCTTCGTTTATATTTTTCTTTTACGCGAACTTCTCCTCCAAGCAAAGAAATAATTCACTGTTGCATTTGGCTCTCGATTTTTCAAGAACAACTGTTCATCTTCTTCAAGCATCAAAGGTTAATATGTTCTTATTATTTACCAAATGCAAATAACTTGTTTCTGATCTTCTCATTGTTTTAACAAGATCAAACAAAAGAACTTCTTAAAAATGAAATCATTTTCTTTCATGGTTTTATGAACACAACCATTTCATGGTTGTTCTTCAAGTTTAAATGCAAAAATCTTAAGCGTGTTCTTCATTCGTTTTTCCAGAATCCCAATCTTCAAAGAAAACTGGAAAACAAGATTTTTATTGGGTGCACATTTCGTTTTTCAAAAACAAGAAAAACCCTAATCTTCATTGAGACATTTTGTCTGAATGAAATGGACAAAATTCGAAACATCTTATTGGAAAATCTTTCCACATTAAGATTATTCTTATTTGTTAATCTTTGGTTGAACTGATAATACAGAAAATGGCATCTTTTGACATCCCCAAGAACACCATCACTGAAAACAATGCTGCTGATGAAACTGCTGAGGAAGTGGACATCCTCAAGGCTCCTCAGGTCAAGTTCTCTCTTGACAAGCTGGATTGGACTAAGGTAAACAACCTCTATGCGCTTCTCGAGTTTCCTCCTCGAAAGCAAGTCACACATCTAGATGATGCTGTGAAATTCCTCAAGAATTGCTGCATCTCCACAGCCCTGACCATAACACCTCCTGCACATCAGCTTTTGCTCTCACAATTCTGGTACTCAGCCAGACACTCTCAGCTACCTTCAGCCAAAGACCCATCCAAAACAATCGATTGCATCCTCTGCGATATCGAATATGGCACCATGAAGATCACCCCTGCCATCATTCGCAAAGCTCTCAGCCTTCCCATCGCCACCAAGGAAAAACCCTTCGTTCCCCTCCCTGACCCCAAGAAAAACTCAGACAGGGAAGCCATCATTGCATTTTTCGATGCAATGGGCTATGTATGGGAAATCGGCAGAAACATGAAGCCCGAGAAGAAGCTGACGATTATCAAGAAATCGAAAATGCCCAGCGAGATGAATTTCATCTTCGCTCATCTAATCAGCTGCATGACTGCAAAGAGCGGCTCCTCTGACCAAGCCGCTAAACCTCAGCAAACAATGAGATATGCTCTGCTGAAAGGTCTCAACATAGACTGGGCATCGATTATCTATGATGACCTGGTGCTAAGAGTGGACTCCATCGCTGACAGACCTCCATGGGTCCCATATCCTCGGTTCATCAGCGCCATTTTCCAAAAAGGCCTGAAGGAGAGCTACCCAACTGATGGTGACCTGAAACTCTCTCAGGTCGGCCCGAAGATACTCGACTTCAAACCAGTGGTGAATGAGGTACGTCTTTCTACACTCTTGACTCTTCTTAATCCTACCACCTCTTCTACTTCTGCAGCTCCTTCAGCGGACAAACCCACCGCTGATACCCCAGCTGCAACCACCATTCCTTCTCTGAAAAGGAAACCCTCTGACACCCAACTTAGTTCCAAAAGAACTAAGATAACCAAGGAGCAACCCAAGCAATCTCCTGCTAAAGACTCCTCAACTCCTCCTATTGAGCTGAAGGAAAGTTCAGTGGTACGCTCTGCCACAGCTGAAAAAGCCACCCCTTCTATCCCAACTTCAACGTCTCTAAACGCTGAGGTTACAAATTTGGAATCTACCCAACCTCCCTCAGTATCTCAAAAGACTGATGAAGTGATTCTCAGCGATTCCAACGCTGAACTCAGTAACCAACCTCCAATCTTATCCTTCGCTTCTCCCTCCACTCATTTGGACACAACTCCAGTTTTCACTGCTGAACCTGTCATTCCTCCAGAAGCTAAAGGAACGACGAAAGTAGGACCTGCAGAGATGATCATACGTTCACGAACTCTCGCTGACGATATGGAACTTTACTCAGGAACTCGTGATTTTGATGAATTCACCAATCCTCCTGCAGGTACTCACCAACCCCTATACACTGTTACTAAACCCCAAACTTCTGAGCTTTCCTCTGTTCACAAGTTTTTATATGTTACAGGTCCTAATTTGAGAGACATCAACGCCTCTCTGAAGACACTAGAGACGTCGCTGACAGGCCTCACTACCACTCTTTCCGACAACTCTACAGCTGTAACAAACGCTAGAGAGAATCTCTTAAAGCTTACAACCGAAGTCGGAAAGAATGCCTCCAAAGATGATGTGGAGAAGGTTGATAAATCACTCGGCGATTTTGCAAAAGTTCTAGCTGACATCTACACAGACTACCTCGACATCAAGAAATCAGTTGACACCATGTCCAAAGAAGTAACAACGCTGAAGACATCGGTTGGCACACTCGAAGGTGATATGTCTGCTGTAAAGGCTGATGTCAGTTCAGTAAAAACTGATATGAGTTCTGTGAAGACTGATGTCAACACGATGAAGACTGACATCTCTTCAATTCAGAACTTGTTAAAGCAAATTCTGACAAACACGACCGCCCCTGCACCTGCCCCTGCACCTCCATCTTTTACTACGGCGGATCGTGCTGAACTTGTGAAGATCAATCCTGGTATTTCTGGCATAGAAAACAGATTATCAGCGATTGAAATCTGTGTGGGGATCCCTGGCCAAGAAGACAGGGAAACCACACGAGCTGCTGAATCTTCTCATTCCTCCCCCAGTCATCATGAAAAAGAGGGGGGAGAAGAGCGTTGAAGACCCTTCCAAGAGCGCTGAAGACCTTTCCCATGATGAATCTATCAGGGGAGAGAAGAATGAAGACCTCACCTTCACTGAAGAGGGTGAGAAGACTATTGAAGCTGAAGCAGCCGCTGGACCTCAGGGAGATGAACACCCTGAGGGAACCGAGAAGCTCGCCTATGTATCTGAGGGGGAGCAACTCGAAGAAGAAGCTGAAGAAACAGAGTCTGAAGCTGAAGATGAAGAAGCCATCGACTTATCTGATAATGAACCATCCTCTTCTCCAAAGAACGATGATGACGAAGATGACGATGATGTTGATTCTTTTATCGTCAAGCCTGCTCTAAGATCTAAAGCTCTTAAAGGTATTCTAATAAATGAACCTACAGGGGAAAGGACAAAGACAACGCCATCAGCATCTGAAGCTGACAAGGGCAAAGGAAAAAGTGTCGCTGAAAATGAAAATCTGGTGATCTTGCTTAACAAGTCGGTTTGTCAGGTACATTAATCTTACACAACATCCCTCCTCTATACACTATCAGTTCTACAAACCTCCATACACTATCCCATACTCTCTCTCTCTGTTCTACCCATGTTCTTACTTGAAAGATCGCTGTGTTTCAGCCAGTCCTCTCCCCTGTTTGAGGATATCACTGAAGTTCCTACAGCTGCGACTTCAACAATAATTCCAGCTCCCAATGCTGAAGAAATAATCCCAGTCTTGGATTTGATCTCTGAGACTGATGAACCTGAAGAACAGTCTCTCTCTCACAAAAACAGACCTTCCCTGGCTCCTCAAAAGCTAAGTGAAGAGGATCAAGAAAAGAGAGATGCAATGATCAAGAGACACGAAGATCAGCGAATCATTCTAAAGCGTGATCAACTTCCTACTGTTCCTCCAAAGTTCAGAATTTCCCAAAAGGAATACAAGGAACACCTCAGAGCTGAACGCCTAATCGCTGAAAGAAAGGAAGCTGAAGAAAAAGACAGAGAATACGCCATCAAGCTTACTCAACGATCAATAAAAGACCCCAAGCTGAAAAGAGTTCCCATTGATGTTCAATGTCATCTATGGGATGATGCTCAAGAGATCGTTAGAGAAAAGACTAAGGTCTCTGATACAACTTTGGAATGGGCTAAACAAATGCTGACCTATCGATCTAGATCATCCAAAATCATCAAAGTAAACATCAGAGGAAGACTGTACGCTGACGTTCCTGTTGTTGAAGTGGATGTCTACAGAGATGACAAAACCAAGCAAACCTTCTATGCTGCTACCTTAGAAAAGTTTGGTCTCTCTGAATGGTTAGAAACAAAATTAGCCATTCAGGGATCGCGCTCAAAGTTCAAAAGCCATGTCGAGAAGATCTTAAACAAACAGATCGACCTGCTTTCTTCTGCTGTGGATATTCCTCCTACTCTTCCTCCTCAACAAAGAAAAGTCTCTGCTAAGGAAAAGAAAGTCTCTGAATCAGGTCCTCCTATACGAAATGAAACAGGTATTGGTTTCTCTCGTGCTGAAGTTCTTGGCCCTGATGCTGATCTCTCAGCGCTTGACACCTCCCTACCACCTGGAGAAACTTTCATTCATGGCACAGTTGTAAGTGATCCATATGGTATATTCTTTCTAGACTACGATGGAAACCATCACTTTCAACGTATCTCTGAGCTCCACATCGCTCCCATCGAACAACTCAGAGATCTCATTTACTGGTGTGAAGTCAGACGCGACATCAAAGCTAGACACCTGAAGCCCTTGATTTTTGAAGAAGCTCTGAAGAAAAAGAATCAAGGAGCAGATGTCCCTGATTGGATGATTTCCACATTAATGACCCTTGATGAACAACTCAATAAAGAAGAACCTTTTGACGGATAGGATCGCCTTGTAATTCTTTCTATCCTTATCTGTCTACATCTTTTGTACTTGTAATTTTATTCGCTGTACTTGTAATTTTTCCACTTCCCTATGTAATCTTTACAAAGTTTAAAGAAAAATTTCAGCGAACGTACTTTACTCCATCAGTACAGAAAAGATCCCAGAAAACAGTAAAAGGGACAAATATTTTATGAGTTCTTTTTATCCTTATGTTTTCATCAAATATCAATTTTCTCTGTTGCTATGTCATAATCAAATAGGGGGAGATTGTTGATCCAAACCCTCAGTGATTTGATAATGACCCTCTCTTATATACTTAGTGAAAATTGTAAGTAAACAATATGTATCAGAGTTTCACTATCGCTGATAAGTACTAAGATCTTCCAGTACCGCTGATAGGAACTCTCGCTCTTTAGATTAAACATTCAGCGAAACTGTTCACCATAATACTTGAGTCTGTTCAGTACTTATGGTGATCGCTTATAAGTTAGTTGTTTACTTATGATCCCTGAAGACAAGTTTCACGTCAACATAGGTTCTACGCTGAAGTCGAAGATCAAGCTCATGAACCAGCGACAAGTCTCCTAATGAACTGATGCGGATCAACGAAGACTCAGATTTGTCCACTCAACGTGAAGTATCAAGTACAAGACTTTGGCTATCGCTGAATTATATCATTCGCTGATAAAGAATGATAGATCGCTGAATCAACGAAAAGCTGATCATGAAGTCCTCCGTACAAAGTACTTTTGTCTAAACCACCCTTGCACATCTCCGTACGATATGTCAGAAAAAGAACCTCCTTATTGTCTGAATTCGTACAACCACTATGATACTACACTGTTCATACATGCGGCTACTTAGGTTGTCAACAAAGGTCAATGACATGCAACCAATCAGCTGCTGCCACATGTAAAGTGTAAACTGCAATGCATTAAATGCATGCAGTATATAAGAAGAAGAACTCACTTCATTTTGAAGTAACTTGCTAACTCTGGACAAGTTCATCCTTCTTATCTTGAGATAGGTTATTATTAGTAATTTCCTTCTCCTTCTTAGTGCAAGAAACTTAGTGTTCCAACTTGTTTAGATTTAGGATTTATCCTTAATCTTGTTTCCGCAACAAGCTGTAAATTGTTAATGATTTATCAATAAACAATTTAGAAAAGTAAAATCTGTGTGTTTGTATTCAACCCCCCCCCCCCCTTCTACAAACTTGTATAGCCCTTCGGGACCAACAAGTGGTATCAGAGCGGATTTGTTTAATCTCATAAACAAGATCTCATCTATACTAAAATTTCTCTTCCTTGCTATTTCACATAGACTTCCTATGCAAGTTCCCCATTGAGGAAGGCACTTTTGACATCCATTTGAAGAACTCTGAAATTTCGGTAGGCAGCATGAGCCAGAAAGATTCTTATTGCTTCAAGTCTTGCAACAGGGGCAAAAGTTTCATCATAATCAATGCCTTCTTCCTGTCGGTATCCTTGAGCAACCAGTTTGGCCTTGTTTCTGATAACTGTGCCTTCTTCATCCATTTTATTTCTGAAGATCCATTTGGTTCCAATGATTGTCTTCTTTCGGGGTCTGGGAACCAGTCTCCAAACTTTGTTTCTCTCAAATTGAGAAAGCTCTTCTTGCATGGCAGTGATCCAACAGGGATCTGCAAGAGCTTCATCAATCTTCTTGGGTTTATAAAAGAGAGAGAAAATTCACATAGAGACAAATATTTCCAACTCCTCTATATGTTTGGACACCTGCTTGTTGATCACCGATGATTTGATCTATGGGGTGATCTTTGGTCCATTTGGTTGCAGGAGGTAAAGGGGGTGGAATATTTTGTGTTAGGGGTGATGATGGAGTGGGATCAGAGGTTCAGTGGGAAGGAGAGAGAGAGAGAATTTTGGTGGAGATGCTCTTTGATTTGGTGGTGGCTTTGGTGATGGAGAAATTTTGGGAGGTGAGTGTGATTTAAAATCGGTGATAGAAAGTTAGAGACAAAAGAAGAGATATTTTTAAGAGAAGAGTTATGGGTTTGTTTTTGTCGGCACAAAGAAATAGAGAAGAGTTTATTATTCTTATATATATATATAATATTAATAATAAGGTGGTGACAAAAAGTTGGTGGATGATGATGTCACGAAGAAGAAAAAAAATGGAGGGATTTTGTGAGATGGGTTTTCATGGTGATTCGGTGGGTTTTCATGGTTAGGAGATAATAGGTGATGATGTCATGAGAGTAAAGAATTCTAAGGTTTTGTCAACTTTCACACTTGTCCACATAGATCCACCTGTCCAGCTCAAAATCTGCAATCACACAAAATTTATTTCCTAGGTACCCATTTGGTGGTGGGTCCTTTTGGGTTAGATGATGAGGGAAAAGAATTTATGTCACTCAGATCAATTCTTTCTTTCGGACAGTCTTTGGCAAAATGAGAAACATCACCACAGATATAGCATTTTCTATAAAGAAATGTCTTTTTAGAACTTTGATATTTTTCCTTATTTTTGCTCAAAGATTTTGAAGAGGTAACAAAGAATTGGGGTGCAGCACCTATAATTCCTTTTTAAAATTTGGGAGGACAGAAATCTTTTCTTTTGAATTGGACATTTTGAGACTCACAGACCGGGGAAGAAAATCGGTAGGGGAAGTCACATAGGTATTTTTAGAAAAAATTGGAGGATTTCTTTTTAATAAAGAATCAGCACCCAGAGACTTTCCTTTTTCAGAGTTAGAAAATATATTGCTTGAGTTGGAGGAGGAGGATGCATCATCTAAAGTGAAGAATTTTTGAAATTCATGGATAGGTGTGGAAGAATCATTGGAATCTTGAGCCTTTTCCTTTGGAAAGGAAATATGATCTTTTGCCTTTAAAAACATTCCAAATTTTAAATATTTTCTTGTTCCTTTTGAAAACGTTTGAATATTTTGTTTTTCTCCTTGGCAAGAATAAAGTTGATGGATTTTAGATCTTCAAGCTCAGCCTTAACGTTTTCAAAGTTTTCCATATGAGAGTGACAAAATAGCAGTTGAGAGGAAAGAGATTTTATTTGAGCATTTGCCTTTTGCTTAGCAGTTTTAGCATAAAAAAGATCAATGGTTAAAGAATCAAATGCTTCAACCTTTTCATTATCAGAAAGAGATAGAAATGGATGTACCTGTGATGAGGAGGAGAGGCACTTAGCTGATACAAGAGCAGTTGAGGAGATGTGGCCTTCTGAATCATCCATGTCATTTATCTTGGCCATGAAACAGACATTTGCGATGTCATTCTCGCTTTCAGATGTGGGTTCATCTGCCAAATCATGAGTTTTAGCAGGCAGACCCTTTGCTTTTCTGACAAGTCTTTCATTTCTTTCTTTTTCTCTCTTGTATTTTTCCTTGTATCTTTTAGCCCGGTCAGAATGTGCAGAAGAGGAGAGATTTGTCAGGATCGAATCTTAACAAGACTAATAATACTTAGAACTCAGAATTAAAGAATCTGCGGAATAGAACTTTAATTCACACAATCAAAGAACAATATATCAGAAAACACACAGTTGTTTGTATTCACTAATTCAACTCACAAGCTTACAACCAAACCTCAATCTTGATGAACAGGCTCAATCAAGACGACTTCTACTTCTCTAGAAATAGGGTTCTAAACCTTGAGGTTAATTCTCTCTAAAACAAAACGTATTATGAAACTCTCGTATCGAATAGCTATCTATCACAATCTATTTATACAAAATAATTATAAGATAACTATCAAAACAAAATTGATCTTCAGAATATTCTTTCACGCTTATCTTCAATCATTCCATCTTTATCTCCAACATTCTCGCATTCCAAACTTATGATCACAAGCAGCATTAACATCTTTATGCACGAGCAGTATTAACTTCATTCAGCATGAGCAGTACTAATATTCTCCAGCAGCATTAATTCATTCCAGCAGCATTAACTTGACTCAGCAGTACTAACCTTGCTTCAGCAGTATTAATCTTGACAAGTAGTACTAACTTCACTCTAGCAGTATTAATTATGCCCTGGCAGTATTAAAGTTGTTCTGGCAGTACTATCCATACTTAGCAAATCTTCAGTTCCCAACAATCTCTCCCTAACTTGACTTTTAGAAAGAGAAGTCAAGTTCTTCAGATGATGCTTCCAAAACCTAATCATGAACGCATAAATCAGGATTCAAACCCAGACTTTGATTGATAATCCTTCTCACCAAGTATATTCCCATTTCAGAATCCTTGTTGCAAGCCAACTTAGCTTGTAGCATTCCATTCAACCTTTTCTTGTTGTGCTTGTAAACAACATCCACCAAATAATACTCATGGTATGTATTGTCAAGTGTGATGACATACACTCCACAATTTTCAATGAGCATCCAGTTGGTAATGGCTTGAAAATTTCTTTCTATCATATACTGAACTGCTTCTGGTTTGAACATTAGGCACAGGTATTCAAGAACCATTTTGGTGATTGACATCCCTTTCTCATTCAGCATATTTCCATACAGCTTCATTCCAACCTTGTACATCTCCTCTACGTCAGATCTAGAGCATATTCTGATAAGTCTTCCCCATGTAGAACAGACTTCAAACTTCCCATCTGCTCTTTTGATTCTAATGTACTCCTTTCTCTGCTCTATCAATGTGTCCCAGAAGATGATCTCAGGAGCCATAGAAGCTAATGGTTTAACTTTGATTGGACTAGTATCAACCACAGTAATATACATATCACATTGATCACTTGTTTGTGATTGTACATTGCTTGGTTGACCTGATGGAGTTGCCACTTCTTCTTCAGCAACTTTTTGATCAGCTTTCTCTTTCACAACTTCCTCCTTAGCTTCTTCTACAATGGGTTCCACCCTAGGCTTCTTTACAACTTTCTTCTTTGAAGCTATAGACTTTGTTCTTGGTCTTTTGTTTGACACCATCTTGGTTCTTTTGAGTGATTTAACAGCTTCAGGAATGGTTTCAGCTGTTTCCTTTGTTTCTGCTGCTTCAGGGATGGTTTCTGCTACCTTATGTTTTTCAGCAACATTAACCATTTCTGCTGCTTGAATGGTTTCTGCTGCTTTTTGACTAGCAGCATTAACCATTTCTGCTGCTCTATCTGTTACTGCTTCTTTTACTATCTTTGATACTGCTGCTTCAACACTATTCTTCACAATCTCAAATACCTCTGCTTCAATCTCAGATTTAGTTACTGTATATACAGATACTGCTTCCTTCTCACTTTCAGATACTGCTGCATCAACAAGACTCTTCATAATTTCAGCTACTGCTGCTTCAATCTCAGATACTGCAGCATTAACTGTTTCTACTGCTTTTTCTGTGGTTTCTGCTGCTTGAAACTCAGATACTACTTCCTTCTCATTTTCTGCAGTTTCAGTTACTGCTACTTTCTCACTTTCTGCTTCCTTTGCAACTTCTGCAACCTGCTCAGCCTCCCCCTCAACCTTATGCTCATTCTCCCCCTCAACCTTTGCATCCTCCATGTTTAGTTCAGTTTCTAACACCCCCTTTTTGGAAGCATCAGTGGTTGATCTTCTCCTTTTCAGAACATACTGAGCTTTCTTCCTTCTTTGCAGCAGCTTGGTGATCATCTTCTTATTCTTCTCTATCTTGGTGTGTTGATAAAGAACCACCTTATTAAGCTCATCAATCTCCTTCTGCTGATTCATGACATCAATGTTGAGGTTGGCAATGGTTTCCATCAATTCCTCATAAGTATATCTATCCTCACCTGGTTTAGAAGTGTTTACCTCCCTTACAGGATCATTGGAAGTTTTAGTAGGTGTCTCTTGCCTAGCAAAAGCACAACCTACTCCCATGGTTTCTTGGCGCCTGGGTCCTCTGAATGTTTTCACATTCTGAGTTGCCGTGGGGAAGGTCTTAGTGATGTTACCACTGTCCTTCTCTTTGCTAGCAGAAGTAGTGGCAGCCTTGCAGCCCACATGCTCATCCTTCTCCTTAGAGAGCACCTTCTTGGGGTTGGGAGACACCCCTGTGGTTACCCTTTTGATATTCTCTATTGGAGAATGCTCCAATAGAGGGCTTGTAGGCTTTGGGCTATTAGGAGATACACCAAGGGAAGGAACCTTGTGTACCTTTCTTCTTTCAAACTTCTTGGTGATTTTGGGAGTGGGTCTTAAATGAATGGACTGTGGGATTTCTTTGGTGATGGAAGGTTGGGATTGGCCATCAGTGGGTGTGTCTAATGGGGGCCTTGACCCTGATGCCATAGCTTCAGTGGTGTGGGACACAACCATCATTGTAGAGAACAATGGTGTGTCAACTCCTTCCGAGTCCCTAGGAATTCTTCTCATATTTGAGAAAACCTTCCCTTTAGGGGGTTTTGGCACATATACCTCAGCAGACTGAGGTAAATCCGTCAATTCATGGTTAATTACTTCTTGGACAAACCTGGGATACATGTAAAAGCTCTTTTTGGATTCTAGGTTTGCCACAAGATCATTAAAAATCATTGCTGAAAAATTGAACTTTCTGGCAGTGGCTAAGCAGACCAAGGCATAAGCAATGGTACTGCTAAACTCACTCCATCCAGTTGTTTTCTTTGAAATACAGTGCATAAGAGTATGAACAAGAAATCGCCATTGGGTGAAAAACTTTGACTTGTAGAATTTAAAAATTCCAATGGGACCTTCATACCCCATTCTTGGTAAGGTCGAGAAAAGTTCATCATTAGAGAGATAGGTTATACCTGAGGCATCATCTAAGTGAAGAGTGATGCGAATAACCTCCTCTGTGACCTTCAAGGGTTTGTCACAAACCCTTGTTCGAATGATTTTCTGCCCATCTTCGAATATAACAGTGGCATTCTCCCAAAATTGCTTTTGATGCTCGATATATATGGTTGGGCACACTGTTAGGGAATGAGAGATGTGTGTGGACTTGAAAAAATCCACAATATCATGAAATCCTGCGGCCTGCTTTGGCTTCTGAAGCATCGCAATCTCATTGTGCTCATCGACAAACTCCATTGTCGTCATTCTTCCTGAGGATTTGGATAGAAAACACAAAGATTCTAGGGAGAAAAGGTTAGAACGAGAGAGAGATAAATTGAATGCAAAGAGACGTTATGAACTTTGGCGGGCTGAAAGAGTATTTATAGCAGTACTAGCCCTGATTTTCTTTAAAAGCAGTATTAACGACTTAGCAGTATTAACGACTGAGCTGTATTAACTGCAATGCAGTATTAACTACACAGCAGTATTAACTACACAAGCAGTATTAACTACTAAGCAGTATTAACAACAAAGAAGTATTAACTACACATACAGTATTAACTACTAAGCAGTATGAACTACAAAGCAGTATTAACTACACATGCAGTATTAACTACTAAGCAGTATTAACTACAAAGCAGTATTAACTACTAAGCAGTATTAACTACAAAGCAGTATTAACCACTAAGCAGTATTAACTACAAAGCAGTATTAACTACACATTGGCAGTAGAAAATATGTACTAGCAGTAGTAACTCTGCACTGGCAGTAGTAACTATACTTACACTTTGCAGCACTTGTCAATCTGAGTCATACTGAGGTTCTGAGAAAACTAGTTAGTAACACCAAATATACAAAGAAATACAGGTATAAAAAATTAAAATTCATGAATTTATTCAAGGTTGATCAAGCCTACACTTGCTACCAAGAAAGTGAATCTACCCACATCAAAAGCTTTTGTGAATAGATCTGCAAACTGGTCATTGGTATGAACTTTAGCAACTTGAATCAATTTCTTTTCATTACAGTCTCTAATAAAGTGATACCTGATCTCTATGTGCTTTGTTTTTTAGTGCTTGACAGGATTGTTAACAATGCTAATGGCACTGTTGTTGTCAATGAAGATTGGAGTGTGAAGAAATGTTACCCCATAGTCCAACATCTGATTCTGAATCCATAACACCTGAGAACAGCAACTTGCAGCAGCTATATACTCAGCTTCTGTTGTAGATAAGGACACTGTGGTTTGTTTCTTACACTGCCATGATACAAGTCTTGCACCCAAAAACTGACATCCACCTGAAGTAGACTTCCTATCCATGTTAGCTCCACCTAAGTCACTGTCTGAGTATGCAAGCAAGTCAAATGAAGATTCATAAGGATACCAAAGACCTAATCTAGGTTGCCCTCTTAGGTATCTAAAAATTCTTTTGACTGCATGAAGGTGTGATTGCTTAGGTGTAACCTGAAATCTGGCACAAACACATACTGGAAACATAATGTCTAGTCTAGAGGCTGTGAGATACATGAGTAATCCAATCATAGATCTGTAATGATGGACATCCACATCCTCCCCCTCAAGATCTGCAGTGATCTGTTTGTGTGTCTCCATTGGTGTGCTTGCTGGCTTTGAGTCTGTTAAACCATACTTGTCCAGGATGTCTTTCACATATTTGGATTGGCTTATGAAAATCCCATCTTTCCTCTGTTTCACCTGAAGCCCAAGGAAGAAAGTAAGTTCTCCCATGGAACTCATCTTGAAGCTCTTGTGCATTAACTCTTCAAACTCTTTACACATGTGATCATTTGTGGATCCAAAGATGATATCATCCACATAGATCTGAACAAGTAGTGTGTCTTTCTTTCTCCTCTTAATGAACAAGGTCTTGTCAATGACTCCTCTTTCAAAGTCATTTTCCAAGAGATAGGTAGACAGGGTGTCATACCATGCTCTTGGGGCTTGATGTAAACCATAAAGTGCCTTCTTCAACTTGTACACTCTGTCAGGTTGCAATGGATTCTCAAATCCAGGGGGTTGACAGACATATACTTCTTCATCAATACTTCCATACAGAAAAGCACTTTTTACATCCATTTGGTAGACCTTGAACTTCATGTATGAGGCATAGGCTAGAAATAGCCTAATTGCTTCAATCCTTGCCACTGGAGCAAAGACTTCCTCATAGTCTATGCCATCTTCCTGAGTATACCCTTGTGCAACCAGCCTTGCTTTGTTTCTGATCACAATTCCTCTGTCATCCTTCTTGTTTCTGAAAATCCACTTGGTGCCAATTGCTCTATGACCTTTTGGAAGGTCCACCAAGTCCCAAACATCCTGTAATTTAAACTGTAGCAGCTCCTCTTGCATTGCTTCTATCCAACTTGGATCTTTCATAGCATCATAAGCCTTTTTGGGCTCAATTTGGGATAGAAAGCAAGTAAGTACAGTATTAACTGTATTCTGCTGATCTTGTAGCTCTTGAAGTATGCTTTGATTCCTAGTCATCATGGGAGAAGCAATGTCTCCTATAACCAACTCAGGAGGATGATTTTTTTGAGTTCTTGATGGATGACCAGATTCCTCTTGTAAGTTCACATCCAGATTTGACTCATTTAAGTCTGGATTTTCTTCAGCTTCTTCAGTCACTTCAGACTCTCTTGAAGTCTGATTTTCCTCTATTCTTCTCTCTTCTTCATTCTGAATGGGTTCAGCTTCCTTTTCTGGTTCACAGAAGTCAACAGGATCAATGGTAGGGAGTGGAAATATCACAGACTGAATACTGTTATCTGATGGTGGTGCATCCCTTTGTCCTGCATTTACATCACTACTGAAACCCAAAGAATTAGTGAGTGAATCAATGTCAAATAGCCAATCAGGACCTGAACCAATAGGATTTGGTGTGTTCTCATTGCATTTGACATTGTCACTTTCTTCAATTATTCTAGAAGAGGTATTAAACACTCTGTAAGCCTTACTCTGAGATGAGTAACCAACAAGAAATCCATCATCTGCTTTGCTATCAAACTTACCTAAGTGAGATTTGGTATTGAGAATTGTACAAGGACACCCAAATGGTTTGAAAAATCCAATAAATGGTTTCTTTTTCTGAAAAAGCTCATAAGGTGTCTTGTTTTTAGGCTTTATTACTAAAACTCTGTTTTGGACATAGCAAGCAGTGTTAACTGCTTCTGCCCAAAAAGTAGTGGGTAATTTTGAATCAGCTAACAGAGATCTAGCAGCCTCAATCAGTGTCCTATTCCTTCTCTCAGCAACACCATTCTGTTGTGGAGTCCTAGGAGCACTGTATTGTCTCTCAATTCCTTTTTCCTCACAAAAGGTGTTTAGATCAAAGTTTTTAAATTCAGTCCCATTATCTGATCTAATGACTTTCACTTTTTGATTTGATTGATTTTCAATTCTAAGAATAAAAGATTTGATCAGTCCACTTGTCTCATCTTTAGTTCTCAGAAAATATACCCAAGTAAATCTAGAGTAATCATCAACAATAACTAAACAGTATGACTTCTTGCCAATGCTCGTGACATTTGTAGGGCCAAACAGATCCATATGCAACAACTGAAGAGGATTTGAGATAGTGTTTATCTTTTTGGACTTATGAGAAGTTTTGTGTTGTTTGCCTTTGAGACATGCAACACAATGATCATCACATGAATAGACTTTTGATGGTAAACCCCTAACAAGATTATTTTTAACAAGTTTATTCATTGTTTTAAAATTCATGTGACACATCCTTCTGTGCCAAAGTGATGATTCATCTATTGAAGCTTTTGATACCAAACAATTTAGAGATGAATCAGATGAAACACTTTCTAAATCTAAACAATACACATTATCCTTTCTAGGAGTTCTCAATAGTATCATGTTTTCATCAACTACTTTGAATCCAGGAGCAAGAATAATGCATTCAGAATCAGTAAATAATATACTATGTTTCTTGTCACAGACCTGTGATACACTTAACAGGTTGTATCTCAATTGCTCAACATAGTAAACATCCTCAAATGTCATCTTACCTTTTGACACATCACCTTTACCACTTATCTTACCTCCTGCAGGATTATTTCCAAAAGCAACATGTCCTCTATCAATTCTTTTGAAATTCTTGAGGCAGGCCATGTTACCTGTCATGTGCCTGGAGCAACCACTATCAACATGCCAGATGCTCTTCCCCTTGAGCTGTTGGTTGCCCTGCACATCAGATAAATCAGTTAGTTTTTATTGGGAACCCAAGCCAAAGTGGTCTTGGGTCTCCCTTGCTCATCAAAGTACTTGCACTGGGTTTTGATGAGATTTTCAAACTTAGGTACTGCAGTACTGGAGTACTTTGTCAATATGATTGGTCTAGCAGCACAAAAACTAGAAGCAGTATTAACCTTAGAAGAAGTACTAACAGTGTTAGCAGCACTAACACTGCTAGCAGCAGTATTGTTCTTAGAAGAGGTACTAACAGAGTTAGCAGCACTAACACTGCTAGCAGCAGCATTCTCTTTAAAAGAAGTACTAACAGTGTTAGCAGCACTAACACTGCTAGCAGCAGTATTGGCAGTAGTATTGCTTCTAGCAGCACTATCCTTGTCAGCAGTACTATCTGAGGTAGCAGTACTAACATTAGTGCTTTTGGGGACCCACATATTGACACATTCCTTTTCAGTCTGTTTTCTCATGTGGCTTTTGGATTCAGCTTGTTTCTTAGCCACATTATTCCTTGCAGGCTTCCTATAACCAGAAGATTTTTGAAAACTTCTTTGAAAACTTTTCTTTTGGTTAATAGGATTGAAATAACAGTGTTTGGCAAGATGATTCAATTTGCCACAAATAAAACAAGGTTTTGGTCTGTTAATCCTTTGCAGATCAACTCCTTGCTTTTGTGCCCACTGGTTATTCCAATTTCTTTGATTTCCCCTCTTTTTATCATGTTTTTGGGGCTTATTCTCTTGAGATTTCTTGCAAGAACAATGTTCACAAGTATTAGAGTTCACAACAGTGGTCTGTGTATAATGAACTCCATTTCCCTTTCCAGTCCTTTTCATCTCATTGTTCTTAACACATGGACTTACACATTCCTCATCAGATCCTTCTTTTTCAGTCTTATCCTCAACAACTACTTCATCTAATGGATCTACTTCAGTGGCTCCTTCAGGTAAGTCCTTCCTATCCTTGGTTTCTAATAGGTCTGACTTAGGAGGGATGTAGGTGTTGTTGTAGGGTGGGGGTGTGGCATTGTACCCTAGGCCTGGTTTCAACTTACTATGGATTTGAGAGTTTATTATGTTGTCCATGACTTTAGAGGCACAATTAAACTTTTCTACATCAAGTTTAACTTTCTCAAGCTCTCCTTTTAGTTTCTCACACTCTTCCCTGGATTCTCTAAGCTGGAACTCTAGACCATCCTTTTCCCATTTCCAGTAGTTTGTATCATAGGAGTGTTGAAGTTCATTGGCTTGAAAAGCCCTAATCTGTTCTTCAAACTTCTCAACAATTAATACATAGTCTTTTCTGTCCTTTTCTAATATCTTAAGGTCATCACACATTCCCTGATTGTGATCTCTATACCTTTTAACAGTGTCTATACAAGCTTGAGTACAGAGATTAGATTTTACCTCAGTGGGAAGATCTGAAACTTCAGCCATAAGAGCTTGATTTTGGATGGCCTCTTCTGCTTGATCACTCCAATCAAATCCCATTCCTTGTTGAGAGACAAGAGCTTGAATAGAGTTTCTGTTTTGATTGGAGCTTCCAGCCTGAGTTTGTTGATGGCTGTTGTGAGATGTTCCACCTCTGCATTCCCTGGCAAAGTGTCCCATCTTGTGACACTTGTAGCATTCAACTTTGGACTTGTCAAATCCAACACCATCTTCTCTTCTTTGGGAAAAGTTGTTTCTCCCTGTCCTCTTTATGAATCTCTTCACCCTCATAGACAGCATATCCATCTGCCACTTGATATCCATCTCTTCAAGATCATCAGCATTAATCTGTTCTAAGTCATCATTAATCAATGAGGAATTAACATGACTAGAAAAGAAGGCTTCTAGTACTGAATCATTGGTCTTTTCCTGATTGACTCCTCCAGCAGCACTAACTGATTCAGGGTTAGCAGTAGAATCAGGTGATGCTGAAAGGAGTGCAGCATTATGTACATATCCAGAGGGCTTCTTTTTGGCTTCAACCTCTGCTTCAAAGACTCTAAGATCATTGTATAGATCATCAAGCTCTTTATCTTCCAATTGGTCATTCTGTCTGAAGGACACAGTATACATTGTCCACTCTTCACCTAATGATCTTAAGAACTTTCTGTTAACATCATCAGCCTCCATCTTGACTCCTACTGTGGCCAATTCTCCAATCAGCTTATTAAATCTATCAAAAGTTTGAGTCATAGACTCATTCTTAGTAGAAGTAAAGTTTTCATACTGCTGCTTGAGAATTGCCTTCTGATTCCTCTTGGTGCTTTTGGTGCCAGTGAATCTCTTTTCCAATGCATTCCACAGAGTCTGAGCATCAGTGCAGTGATGAAATTGATGCTGATATTCATTGGGGATAGCCAAAAGCAGAGTGCTTAAGGCCTTCATCTCTATTTGTCTGACTTTTCTCTCTGCATCAGTCTTTGGAGGAGGTCTTTTGCCATCTGGTCCAATTCTTCCTTCAACACATGGACCATTCTCTATGATATCCCAGATGGAATAATTAGTAAGCAGAATATACTGCTTGATTCTAATTTTCCACATGTCAAACTCATTGGGTCTGAGCATGGGAACCTTAGAAACAAGAGTACTGTTTGATTCAATAGAATTGTCCATAATAATTGTAGAATTCTAAGAAACACAAGCTCTGATACCACTTGTCAGGATCGAATCTTAACAAGACTAATAATACTTAGAACTCAGAATTAAAGAATCTGCGGAATAGAACTTTAATTCACACAATCAAAGAACAATATATCAGAAAACACACAGTTGTTTGTATTCACTAATTCAACTCACAAGCTTACAACCAAACCTCAATCTTGATGAACAGGCTCAATCAAGACGACTTCTACTTCTCTAGAAATAGGGTTCTAAACCTTGAGGTTAATTCTCTCTAAAACAAAACGTATTCTAAAACTCTCGTATCGAATAGCTATCTATCACAATCTATTTATACAAAATAATTACAAGATAACTATCAAAACAAAATTGATCTTCAGAATATTCTTTCACGCTTATCTTCAATCATTCCATCTTTATCTCCAACATTCTCGCATTCCAAACTTATGATCACAAGCAGCATTAACATCTTTTTGCACGAGCAGTATTAACTTCATTCAGCATGAGCAGTACTAATATTCTCCAGCAGCATTAATTCATTCCAGCAGCATTAACTTGACTCAGCAGTACTAACCTTGCTTCAGCAGTATTAATCTTGACAAGCAGTACTAACTTCACTCTAGCAGTATTAATTATGCCCTGGCAGTATTAAAGTTGTTCTGGCAGTACTATCCATACTTAGCAAATCTTCAGTTCCCAACAAGATTGGTGGAATCATGTTTGGAGAGAGAAAAGGATGATTTTCTACCAGACTTAGATTTTCCAGAAAGGTGGTGAGATTTAGATTTAGAATACCCATCCAACATGGCCATTTCATCAGATAATTTATCAACTGAAGTTTCCTCACATTCATCCTTAGCATCACTAAGATATGCCTCCGAATGATCATTGGGATCTTCTTGACTATCATGGTCAGAGTCAGATGGGTAGGTGATTTTTGGAAAACACTTAGTCTTTTTGGAAGAGTCACTTAGGAGAGCTAGAGGAGAGCTCTTTATGTCTGTGATGACAGATTTCCTTTGCAGCTTAGTCTGCTCATAGTTTGAAAGAGTTCCATAAAGAGAAGTGAGAGGCATATGATCAAGATCCTTGGTTGTCTTTATACAAGTACAGATATTTTCCCAAAAATCAGGAAGATAGTCCATAAATTTGCACAAGACTTCCTCATTGTCATACACTCTACCTAACAGCTTTAAGTCATTAAGAAGACTGTTAAAGCGATTATAGTAGTTGGAGAGAGATTCTCCTCTCTCATAAGAAAAGAGTTCAAATTTTCTAACAAGAGCAATCTTTCTGCTCTTTTTAACTTCATTTGTACCTTCATACAAAACACACAGAGTGGACCACATTTCTTTGGCAGTAGAGAGATTTACCAGAGAGTGGTACACTTCATCAGGAAGAGAGAGAGCAATGATAGTTCTAACTTTAGAATCAAGAGACACAAGCCGTTTTTCCTCATCAATGTATTTCTTAGGATTTTTAAGAATGTAACGACCAGTAGCAGCAGATTTTTCTTCATCAGAATCATCTTTTCCAGCAACTTCCTTGCCAGATTTTTTGCTTTCATAGCGAGACCAGACTCTAAGAACTATGGGTCCCTCACTTAGAATGGTTGGATATCTACTATCCATTCCTTCCATGAAAAGCATCATCCGACTTTCCATAAAGAAAATTTGTTGTGGTTAAACATGGGAGGTTTGGCTATGGAACCATTTTCAGAAAAGTTGTTTTGAAAAGCATTTTCAACAGTTGAAGAAGAAGAGCCAGCCATTGCAGATCAAGTTTATGAGTTAAACTTTCTGCTCTGATACCACTTGTTAGTCTCAGATGGCTATAACAAGTATTGTAGAAGGGGGGGGGGGGGGGTTGAATACAATACTCAAAATTTTCACAATTTTAATTCTATTATTGAAAATCTTTCAACAAGAATTACACATAGAAAACTTAAGACTGTTGCGGAAAAGAACAGATAAACTATTCTAACAATCTTACACAAAGTATACTAACAAAACAACTAAGAACACTTAGAACAAAGCTGTAAAGTTTTTCAAGCAAAATGGAAATTCTTGCACTGAGAGAAATCTTCCAGTTTGCGTAGAATATCTAGGAGCACACAGTAATCTTCAAGTCTCTCAAGATGTAAGTCCTATCTTCTGCATGGAGAGGTCTTCCTTTTATAGTGAGGATGAGTGTACTGAGCATTAAATGCTTGGGACACTTGTCATCAGGAGATTGGCTAGAAGAAGTTGACTTCTAAAAAGCTGGAATGATCCCATCACCTTTTTCTTGGTAATAGGTATAGAACACATGCTGAAAGGACTTTTACTGAAGATGGATAAAAGACAAAAGGTCACTTTTTTCTTCCAACGGATATTGTCCCATGAGTAAATGATCTTCTTGATGTGGATTCCAAGACAATTATACCGATGATGTTTCACCGATACAATTGTCATTGGTCTTTGAAAACATCTGCAAGAAAACCAATTTCACAAAGATCCCACCGATTTAAGTATCCTCATCAGTGGGATGAGTTCCACCGATTCCTGAAGACCACATCGGTGGAAGATGTCCGTCGAATAATGCAAGCATTATCGGTGGAGATGTTGACCACCGATTTGTGAGAACAAAATAGGTGGACATGTTGTTCACCGAATTGTGAGGACAACTTCGGTGAATAATGACTTGTTTGTTTGTTGAGAAGAGTCTTCTATTTTCCACAAGTAGAGAGTCTTCAAGCTTGGTTTCGGTTGATCTTCGACTTCACCGAACAGTTGCTATATTGTACAAGTCATATGAAGAACCAAACTAAAATATTCTAAGTAGGATAATTAAGGAAAACATTGGTGAGTCAATTTCAAATCTTTGGTGACCCAACAATCTCCCCCTATTTGAATTTGAGCTCCATACTTAGAATATTGAAGAGTATCTGAATAAAATTGCATTTTAACCCTTTTTACTCTTTTTGGGTTCTTTTCACATAGACCATTTTTTTTGATCTATTTTGTCTTTTATGGATTTGTGTGTGTATGATATTTACATGTAAGAAAAAATAAAAATGTATAGTTGTACAAATATTTGAAAGAAAAAGGAAAGAAGTATAAACAATATGAACACAATGAATATTACTTGCATCTTTGGAGGGGTGAGTTGAAACTTGTATCTGGCTTGAGGGTTCTTCATTTTGATTAGCAGCCTATTGATGTGTTGGAGAACTGTATCTTTCAGGCACTTTTGCTTTTCTTCAATGTTCCAAATCTTCAAGTCATCCATTTACTTCAAAAGATTTCAGCCAAGTGAGTCTGTCGGTTTTGATAGGAGACACATCCATTAAAGTGACAATCTTTGAGGAGGGTTGAGTTTGAGTGAATCAGCCTCAGGATGCTTTTGCCAATCTCTTGCATTTTCTCTTTCTCTTGGCATCTTCAGCACTTCCTATTCAGCATCATCATCATTTGTCTTTGTTTTGCTCCCCCTCAGTAGATCAGTCGGTTTTGAGTTTCTCCCCCTCAGTTAGATCCGCCCGGACTGATGTGCTCCCCCTTGACCGGTCCGCCCGATTTCCTCATTTTTCCGAGTTGGACGCTGAAAACGAGTACAGAGGGTTGGTGTTGATCGAGTTGGACGCTGATATTGCTCCCCCTCAGATGGTTTCTCCCCCTCAGCGTACGACGGAGAAGAAACACCACAAACAATTAGAAACACCGATTTTTTTTTGTGTGTGTGTGCTCATAACCACCGAATTTGGGGGCCAACCACCGAAATTTCGGTGGTGTGGTCGGTGGTATGGAAAAAAAAATTTGATTTTTTGTTTTTTTTTCATAACCACCGAATTTAGAGGCCAACCACCGAAATTTCGGTGGTGTGGTCGGTGGTATGGTCAAAAAAAATTTTGATTTTTTTTTTGCTTCCCCACCGAAAACTAAGGAGATCCCACCGAAAATTGGCTAATTTCGGTAGGATTTTCGGTAGGAAAATCGGTAGACTTTTTTTTTCGAAAAATTATCATTCCCACCGAAATTTTGAAAGTCGGTGGAATTTCTTGAAGAGGTTGGAGGAAATCTTCTGGCATCTTCAGAGGAGTTTGGATAAAATCTGCTACGGCATCATGGAGAAAATCTTCAAGGTGAAGAAAATATTGGAATTTCATCTTCCATTTTTTTTTGATGACCCACAAAGATTGAGTTTGAGGATTTTTTGAGTAGAAGGATTTGGGATGGTATCTGTGGAAGAGTTTGTAGTATGTGCGTTTTGAGAAAAAGGAGAGTTGGGTTGCTGTCCAAGAGTGAAATACGATGGAAGAAAGAATGGGATGAGGAGATGACACATAGAAAGTTGGTTCTGGTGAGAGGTAGATTGGTGAGATGAGATCATGGTGATGACGTCATCAAGATGATGTCATCAACATAGATTTGGACAAGAATAAGATTACCTGAGGTTTCCTTGATGAATAGAGTGTTGTCAATTTTACCTCTGGAAAATCCATTCTTTAAGAGAAAGTTGGCAAGAGTGTCATACCAAGCACGTGGAGCTTGCTTGAGACCATAAAGAGCTTTGTCTAGTTCTGTACACATAGTCTGGATGAGCTGGATCTTCAAAGCCAGGAGGTTGTTTCACATAGACTTCCTCTGCAAGTTCCCCATTGAGGAAGGCACTTTTGACATCCATTTGAAAAACTCTGAAATTTCGGTAGGCAGCAGGAGCCAGAAAGATTCTTATTGCTTCAAGTCTTGCAACAGGGGCAAAAGTTTCATCATAATCAATGCCTTCTTCCTGTCGGTATCCTTGAGCAACCCGTTTGGCCTTGTTTCTGATAACTGTGCCTTCTTCATCCATTTTATTTCTGAAGATCCATTTGGTTCCAATGATTGTCTTCTTTCGGGGTCTGGGAACCAGTCTCCAAACTTTGTTTCTCTCAAATTGAGAAAGCTCTTCTTGCATGGCAGTGATCCAACAGGGATCTGCAAGAGCTTCATCAATCTTCTTGGGTTTATAAAAAAGAGAGAAAATCCACATAGAGACAAATATTTCCAACTCCTCTATATGTTTGGACACCTGCTTGTTGATCACCGATGATTTGATCTATGGGGTGATCTTTGGTCCATTTGGTTGCAGGAGGTAAAGGTGGTGGAATATTTTGTGTTAGGGGTGATGATGGAGTGGGATCAGAGGTTCAGTGGAAAGGAGAGAGAGAGAGAATTTCGGTGGAGATGCTCTTTGATTTGGTGGTGGCTTTGGTGATGGAGAGATTTTGGGAGGTGAGTGTGATTTAAAATCGGTGATAGAAAGTTAGAGACAAAAGAAGAGATATTTTTAAGAGAAGAGTTATGGGTTTGTTTTTGTCGGCAAAAAGAAAGAGAGAAGAGTTTATTATTCTTATATATATATATATATATGTAATAACCAGGTATTTAATCTAATTTAAATTTGAAAATTTTATAAGATTTTATGTTAGTGTTTTATGAAGTTAGAAGTTAAGGGGTTAGTTTAATTTTTATTTGGAAGTTTGGGGGTAAATATTGCCAAATAGAATAAGTTGTAGGTTTGTTTGGTATGTTTGCCAAACTTCATATCCACCACCGCCACACCCACCTCAAGAGGAGGAGGTGTCCTCTTTTAAGATACTTAGAAAAATTACTAGTGTGTATGTGTGTGTTACGTTAAGAGAAGGGAGAAAAGAGAGAAAGCAAAGAAAGTTAAGAAGGAGAAGAAATCAGAAGAATCTGCAGCAAGGTTTAGGAAATTATCCAAGAGAAACCAAGGTATTAATCCATACAATCTTTACTTTTATGTATAGGAAGTTTTTACATGAGTTTTGAAGTAGGTTTTGATGATTTATGGATGTTTTGGGAAATCTAAGCTTAAGGTTAGGTTAGGTTATGTTCATAGTCTTAAACATATCTGCACCTTTACAGCAACATGCATAGCATAAAAGTACGATTTCTGAGTTTTTAGGATGAACAGTGAACTGAGACATTCAACGAAGTCGCAATGGTTGATTGCGATATTCAACGAAGTCGCAATGGTTGATTGCGATTTGGCTTTGAAGTCGCAATGGTCGATTGCGACTTGGTTTGGAATCGCAGTAGTTGATTGCGACTTGGGGTTGGAATCGCAATAGTGGGTTGCGACTTGGGGGTGAAGTCGCAGTAGTTGATTGCGACTTAGCACTATGCATTGCGATTCTAATTTTACTTTTAATAGGTTGCGACTTGAGTCGAGGATTTTATAAGTTTAGTTTTAAAAAGAGATATTTGGTATTTTGCATGATTTCAGATTCTGTGAAGGATTGAAGTACTGATAATTAACTTGGAAAGACTTTGGTGATAAACAAAACAGGTGAGTTTTACTTTAAAGTATTTTTACTGGAATACATTATGTGGATAACAAATACTTGATAAATTGTATGAATGTGCCATACGTGGGTGATTATAATATATTGAGATATTATAATTACGTGAGTATTATATGAGAATATAATACGTGGCCGGGCTTTGGACCGATGTGTTAAATTGGCTCACAACCAATAAATTTGGCCATTGGTGGAGGGATAAGGTGGGATGAGACAGGTATGATGCACAAATCTTGGTTGGTATTAACTTACGTGTGATATATGTGTATTTATATAAAGAATATTTTATATAAATGAATTTTTATTGATTTCCAAATGTCAGGGATTTACTCAATAGACCCTTAGGTCTAACCCTCATTTTCTGTTTTAAAATATGTATTCCAGGTGGTGATTCCAGTAAGACTAAGTGATTAGAATACTTGGTGAATAGCTTTTTGGGGAAGATGAACGTTATGAAGTTGTGGATGCTCTCGTACTTATAACTGTGTTATTAGTTATTATGTTATCTAAATAGGATCAAGTTTGTACTGAATTTTTATATTGATTAGTCAGACTTTGGGACCAAATGTGCAATATGAATTACTTTTGTTGAAAACATGTTATGAATTATATGTTATATGTATATTTGGATTGTGGGTTGTTACAGATGGTATCAGAGCCCTAGTTTACGGGATTTAGGTATTAGTATGTGTACCTAGACTTAAACTGCATGTGAAGTAGGATGTCCCTATTATTTTAGAACCTGGGGATGCTAAGTATAAAAGGTAGAAGGAACATCATGTAAGGTAATTTCAGATTACACCTGGCCAGTGTAATTATGATCTTACAGGTACATGTTTGAACTGGAGTACCTCGTTATATGGGGTATGTGCTTATGTGTATATTAACTTTGTTCGAATCCACAGAATGGCAAGTGGCACTAGACAACGGAATCAGGGAAGAGGAAGGAATTCGAGTGGAGAGAATCCACCAATAGGAACAGGGGGAAGAGGAGGAGATCGTGGTAGAGGCAGAACCGGAAGGGGAACTGGGGGCCGAACTGGAGGTAGAACACAACCGCATGGTACAGAGTTTGTTACACGGGATGATCTGACTGCTGAAATGGGGAGATTACAGGATAGCATACAAGCCATGTTCGAACGTAATCGTCATAATGAAACTGAAAGATCAAATCCGGAACATGAAGTTGAGATGCCACTTACCGCTACTGTTTTACCGGTAAGGAAAAGGTGTGACTATAAAATGTTTCTTAGTTGCAAGCCCCCTACATACTCAGGAGATCGGGATCCGGTAAAAGCTATGAGATGGCTGAAAGAAATAGAGGCTATCTTCAAAACGTGTAAATGTGCCGAAGAAGATAAAGTACTTTATGGAACGGCAATGCTAAAAGGTGATGCTCTGTATTGGTGGGAGGCTCATATAGAATCGAGAGGAGCGGATATATACTTTACTTTTTCATGGGAGGAATTCGTGTTAGCTTTCACAACACACTTCTGTCCACAAGCTGCTGTCAGACAATTGGAAGAAGAATTTATGAATCTACAGCAAGGGAATTTGTCAGTCAGAGACTATACTGCACGGTTTTTAGAAAAATCTCGTTTTGCAGGATATTATGTTGCTACAGAAAAGATGAAAATGGAGAGATTTATCTATGGGTTAAATTCAGAAGTCCGAAGACTAGTGACTGCCACAGGGCCAAATACCTTTACAGCTGCGGTGGATGCTGCAGAAAATGTAGAACGAGATAATAAAAGGGATGCCGGAGATAAGAGCTTGGGAAAAAGGAAATGGGAAGGACCACCACAGGATTCAAGGAAGCCTAGATTTCAGAGGTTCGATAACCGTCCGTCGTTTCGACCAGCGGAAAGACCATGTCCGAGATGTAATCACTACCATCAGGGAAATTGTCAAGTGGAATCTCGGGTTTGTTTTAAGTGTGGGAAAACCGGTCATGTTGTTAAAGATTGTCGATTAACACGGTTTTGCTTTTTGTGCAATTCTCCGGATCACCTCCAATCAGATTGTCCACGAGGTAGAATACAACAAGGGGGTACATCCGAGAAACCAGCCATTACTAGACCAGTAGTCCCAAGAATAGAACCGCCGAAAACGAGGGGTCGTACATTCCAAATGACAGCTAAAGAGGCGGAGGAAACTCCGGATGTGGTCACAGGTACATTTTTCATAAACTCCACGCGTGCTAAAGTGTTATTTGATTCTGGTGCAAATCGATCTTTTGTGTCTCCCTCCTTTGCTGCTCACATGCATTTAGAGCCTAAAATGTTAAAACATGCTTTATTAGTAGATACTGCAAATGATAGCCAGGTGGCAGTTAAAGAAGTTTTTGATCGTTGCATGATAAATATAGAGGGGTGTGGAGTACCGATACAACTATTTCCAATAGCTTTGATTGAATTTGATGTGGTAATAGGAATGGATTGGTTAGCTGAGAATCAGGCTAACATAGTTTGTGATAAGAAAATAATCAATGTCGTTTTACCTGATAAGAGATCAGTAGTGATTTATGGAGATCGTAAGAATCATCAGTCCAGTCTTATATCTATGGTAAAAGCCCGTAAATGTGTCAACAAGGGTTGCTCTAGTTATTTAGCTTATGTGATAGACAGTAGGCCTGAAAAGATTAAGCTGGAGGATATTTCTATCGTTAGTGAATATCCAGAAGTTTTCCCTGAAGACTTGAATAGTCTTCCTCCTGTTAGACAAGTAGAATTTGGTATTGACTTAATCCCATGAGCCGCTCCTATCGCTCGTGCGCCGTACCGATTAGCACCTCTAGAGATAAGGGCTTCATCAGACCCATCTCTTCGCCATGGGGTGCACCAGTTCTATTTGTGAAAAAGAAAGACGGTTCAATGAGAATGTGTATCGACTACCGAGAGCTGAACAAGCGCACGATCAAGAACAAGTATCCACTTCCAAGAATTGATGACCTCTTCGATCAATTAGTTGGAGCTTGTTACTTCTCCAAGATTGATCGCAGATCTGGCTACCATCAGTTGAAGGTTAAGGAAGAAGACGTTCTGAAGACTGCCTTTCGTACGAGGTACGGTCACTACGAATTTTTGGTGATGCCCTTCGGACTAACGAACGCTCCGGCCGCTTTTATGGATCTAATGAATCGGGTATGTAAGCCTTATCTCGATAAATTTGTCATTGTGTTTATCGATGATATACTTATTTATTCTCGATCCAAAGAGGATCACGCACAACATCTTCGTTTGATTCTGGAGTTACTGAAGAAAGAAAAGTTGTACGCTAAGTTCTCTAAATGTGAATTCTGGTTGCGGGAAGTTCAGTTTTTAGGTCATATAGTTTCAGAGAAGGGTATACAAGTTGATCCAGCGAAAGTGGAAGCAATTGAAAGATGGTAACCGCCGAAGACGGAAACCGAAGTACGTAGTTTTCTGGATCTAGCTGGATACTATCGGAAATTTATAAAAGACTTTTCTCGAATCGCGACGCCATTGACTAAGCTGACTCGGAAGAATCTAAAGTTTGAATGGAAAGCAGAACAGGATGAGGCATTTAGAATATTGAAGGAGAAACTCTGCAGCGCGCCGATATTAGCATTACCAGAAGGTCCCGATGATTTTGTGGTCTACAGTGATGCTTCTAAACTAGGATTGGGATGTGTACTTATGCAACGTGGAAAGGTGATTGCCTATGCTTCTCGTCAATTAAAGGACCATGAAAGACAATATCCTACTCATGATATGGAGCTTGCAGCAGTTATCTTCGCATTGAAGATTTGGAGACATTATCTTTATGGTTCTATGCCAAATTTTCACTGACCATAAGAGTCTCCAACATCTTTTCGATCAGAAGGAACTGAATATGAGGCAAAGAAGATGGTGGAATTGGTAAATGATTACGATTGTGAAATCCTTTATCACCTCGGGAAGGCGAACGTGGTAGCAGATGCACTAAGTCGTCAAGAAAGAAGTGGAACGATAAAAGCGATATCGCTACGAGCTGAACTCCTTCCAAATATCTTTGACGAATTACTGAAGTGCCAAATAGATGCTTATCAGGAAGAAAGTTTGAAATCAGAACGGTTAGTGGGAATATCAGCATTGCTTGGGAAAGATGACCGTGGGTTATTGTGTATGGGGAACAGAATTTGGGTGCCTCGTTTGGGTGGATTACGAGATCGTGTACTACAAGAGGCTCATCAATCTCGATTTTCTATTCATCCAGGTACAAATAAAATGTATGGAGATTTGAAACAATTCTATTGGTGGTCGGGAATGAAGAGAAGTATTGCTAAGTATGTGGAAGATTGTACTACTTGCAAGAAAGTAAAGATTGAACATCAGAAGCCGTTTGGTCAGTTGCAACGACTAGATATACCAATGTGGAAATGGGATCACATCACTACTGATTTTATTACCAAGTTACCTAGAACTTCAAAGGGATTCGATTCTATTTGGGTGGTTGTGGATAGATTGACGAAGTCTGCTCATTTCTTGCCGATAAAAGAAACTGATTCCTTGGAACGTTTGGCCAAATTGTACATTAATGAAATAGTAACTCGACATGGAGTTCCAATCTCGATTATTTCTGATCGAGATAGTCGTTTTACTTCCAGATTCTGGAGAAGCTTTCAAAAAGAGATGGGAACGCAGATAAAGTTGAGTACATCATATCATCCTCAGACTGACGGACAGAGTGAAAGAACAATCCAGACTTTAGAAGACATGCTTCGGGCTTGTATAGTTGATTTTGGGGGATCGTGGGATAAACATTTGCCTTTGATAGAATTTGCCTACAACAACAGTTATCATTCCAGCATTCAAGCGGCACCGTTTGAAGTAATGTATGGTAGAAAATGCCGAACGCCTCTGTGTTGGAATGAAGTGGGGGAGAAACAATTAGCAGGACCAGAAATAGTACAATTAACAGCAGATAAAATTACTCAGATTCGGGACAGATTAAAAGTGGCTCAAGACAGACAGAAAAGTTATGCAGATCGACGCCGGAAACCGTTAGAGTTCCAAGTCGGGGAATTTGTGATGTTGAAAGTCTCGCCCTGGATAGGAGTCTGTTGGGAACTGAAAATGAGCTAAGTATGGATAGTGCTGCTAGTTCATAATTTCTACTGCTAAGTCTACATTAATACTGCCAGAAGAAAGTTAATACTGCTGGGCAAGATTACTACTGCGTATACACGGTTAGTACTGCTAGACCAAATTACTACTGCAAGACATGGTTAGTACTGCTGAGCTGAGATACTACTGCTAGAAGACTGTGAAGGTTAATACTGCTGAAGGTCGTTAATGCTGCTAAGTCAAATCATTGTTAATACTGCTGAGTAGATATGTATGGTATGAGAAGATAAAGAAGGAAAGCTGAAGATAAGCATGGAAGTATATTTTGAAGATCGTTTTATTCTTAGTAGTTATCTTGTACTTATTCTGTTATATATATAGATAGCTATTAGGGTTTTAACTAAGAGAGAACAGTTTTTAAAAAGGGTTTTTTTGCCATTCAGAGAGATTTAACCTCAAGATCGTAGATCCTATTTCTAGAGAAGTAGAAGTCGTCTTGGTGAGATCTGTTCATCAAGATTGAGGTTTGGTGTAAAGCTTGTGAGTAATACAGTTTGATATATACAGTGTGTTGAATTCTATTGATTGTTCTTTAATTGATTTAGAGTTCTATTCCGCAAGATTCTCTAAATTCTGTTTCTAAGAAGTTTAATTCTTGTTAAGAATCGATCCTGACAGAGTCATACGTTTTGGGAAGCAAGGTAAACTTAGTCCAAGGTATATCGGGCCGTTTGCAATTACGGAAAGGATCGGCGAAGTAGCTTACAGATTGGATCTTCCACCGGAATTAAGCAGGATTCACAACGCGTTTCATGTATCAAATTTTCGAAAGTGTTTGCTTACACCAGATCGGGCAGTCTCTCTACCAGATATTCAAGTTGACGAAAAATTGAACTATGTAGAGGAACCGGAAGCTATAGTTGATCACAAAATCAAAGTATTGAGGAACAAAGAGATCAGACATGTAAAGGTTCAGTGGAAACATCATAGAGGTCAGGATGCGACGTGGGAATCAGAGTCGGAAATGAGAACCAAATACCCTCATCTGTTCGCTTAAATTGAATTTCGGGACGGAATTCTTTTAAGAGGGAGATGTTGTAATAACCAGTTATTTAATCTAATTTAAATTTGAAAATTTTATAAGATTTTATGTTAGTGTTTTATGAAGTTAGAAGTTAAGGGGTAAGTTTAATTTTTATTTGGAAGTTTGGGGGTAAATATTGCCAAATAGAATAAGTTGGAGGTTTGTTTGGTATGTTTGCCAAACTTCATATCCACCACCGCCACACCCACCTCAAGAGGAGGAGGTGTCCTCTTTTAAGATACTTAGAAAAATTACTAGTGTGTATGTTTGTGTTACGTGAAGAGAAGGGAGAAAATAGAGAAAGCAAAGAAAGTTAAGAAGGAGAAGAAATCAGAAGAATCTGCAGCAAGGTTTAGGAAATTATCCAAGAGAAACCAAGGTATTAATCCATACAATCTTTACTTTTATGTATAGGAAGTTTTTACATGAGTTTTGAAGTGGGTTTTGATGATTTATGGATGTTTTGGGAAATCTAAGCTTAAGGTTAGGTTAGGTTATGTTCATAGTCTTAAACATATCTGCACCTTTACAGCAACATGCATAGCATAAAAGTACGATTTCTGAGTTTTTAGGATGAACAGTGAACTGAGACATTCAACGAAGTCGCAATGGTTGATTGCGATATTCAACGAAGTCGCAATTGTTGATTGCGATTTGGCTTTGAAGTCGCAATGGTCGATTGTGACTTGGTTTGGAATCGCAGTAGTTGATTGCGACTTGGGGTTGGAATCGCAATAGTGGGTTGCGACTTGGGGGTGAAGTCGCAGTAGTTGATTGCGACTTAGCACTATGCATTGCGATTCTAATTTTACTTTTAATAGGTTGCGACTTGAGTCGAGGATTTTATAAGTTTAGTTTTAAAAGGAGATATTTGGTATTTTGCATGATTTCAGATTCTGTGAAGGATTGAAGTACTGATAATTAACTTGGAAAGACTTTGGTGATAAACAAAACAGGTGAGTTTTACTTTAAAGTATTTTTACTGGAATACATTATGTGGATAACAAATACTTGATAAATTGTATGAATGTGTCATACGTGGGTGATTATAATATATTGAGATATTATAATTACGTGAGTATTATATGAGAATATAATACGTGGCCGGGCTTTGGACCGGTGTGTTAAATTGGCTCGCAACCAATAAATTTGGCCATTGGTGGAGGGATAAGGTGGGATGAGACAGGTATGATGCACAAATCTTGGTTGGTATTAACTTACGTGTGATATATGTGTATTTATATAAAGAATATTTTATATAAATGAATTTTTATTGATTTCCAAATGTCAGGGATTTACTCACTAGACCCTTAGATCTAACCCTCATTTTCTGTTTTAAAATATGTATTCCAGGTGGTGATTCCAATAAGACTAAGTGATTAGAATACTTGGTGAATAGCTTTTTGGGGAAGATGAACGTTATGAAGTTGTGGATGCTCTCGTACTTATAACTGTGTTATTAGTTATTATGTTATCTAAATAGGATCAAGTTTGTACTGAATTTTTATATTGATTAGTCAGACTTTGGGACCAAATGTGCAATATGAATTACTTTTGTTGAAAACATGTTATGAATTATATGTTATATGTATATTTGGATTGTGGGTTGTTACAATATACATATTTAAATTTCCACCGATGGTCATTTAAAAAATATATATATATATAATATTAATAATAAGGTGGTGACAAAAAGTTGGTGGATGATGATGTCACGAAGAAGAAAAAAAAATGGAGGGATTTTGTGAGATGGGTTTTCAGGGTGATTCGGTGGGTTTTCATGGTTATGAGATAATAGGCGATGATGTCATGAGAGTAAAGAATTCTAAGGTTTTGTCAACTTTCACACTTGTCCACATAGATCCATCTGTCCAGCTCAAAATCTGCAATCACACAAAATTTATTTCCTAGGTACCCATTTGATGGTGGGTCCTTTTGGGTTAGATGATGAGGGAAAAGAATTTATGTCACTCAGATCAATTCTTTCTTTCGGACAGTCTTTGGCAAAATGAGAAACATCACCACAGATATAGCATTTTCTATAAAGAAATGTCTTTTTAGAACTTTGATATTTTTCCTTATTTTTGCTCAAAGATTTTGAAGAGGTAACAAAGAATTGGGGTGCAGCACCTATAATTCCTTTTTCAAAATTTGGGAGGACAGAAATCTTTTCTTTTGAATTGGACATTTTGAGACTCACAGATCGGGGAAGAAAATCGGTAGGGGAAGTCACATAGGTATTTTTAGAAAAAAATTGGAGGATTTCTTTTTAATAAAGAATCGGCACCCAAAGACTTTCCTTTTTCAGAGTTAGAAAATATATTGCTTGAGTTGGAGGAGGAGGATGCATCATCTAAAGTCAAGAATTTTTGAAATTCATGGATAGGTGTGGAAGAATCATTGGAATCTTGAGCCTTTTCCTTTGGAAAGGAAATATGATCTTTTGCCTTTAAAAACATTCCAAATTTTAAATCTTCAGATGAATCTGCAGAATTCATGGACATAGACCCAATAGAATTGGAATTGTAAGTTTCACAAGAAGTAGGTGAAGCACATGAGGTGGAAGCATGAGATTTTGAAGATTTATCAGTTTCCATTTTTCCAAAGCCTAGACCAGTTTTGTTATTACAGGAAATTTGATCTTGAAAAATCTTTTCCAGGTTTTTGGAAGAACTGGTCCATTTTCTCATGATTTCTTGTTCCTTTTGAAAACGTTTGAATATTTTGTTTTTCTCCTTGGCAAGAATAAAGTTGATGGATTTTAGATCTTCAAGCTCAGCCTTAACTTTTTCAAAGTTTTCCAGATGAGAGTGACAAAATAGCAGTTGAGAGGAAAGAGATTTTATTTGAGCATTTGCCTTTTGCTTAGCAGTTTTAGCATCAAAAAGATCAATGGTTAAAGAATCAAATGCTTCAACCTTTTCATTATCAGAAAGAGATAGAAATGGATGTACCTGTGATGAGGAGGAGAGGCACTTAGCTGATACAAGAGTAGTTGAGGAGATGTGGCCTTCTGAATCATCCATGTCATTTATCTTGGTCATGAAACAGACATTTGCGATGTCATTCTCGCTTTCAGATGTTGGTTCATCTGCCAAATCATGAGTTTTAGCAGGCAGACCCTTTGCTTTTCTGACAAGTCTTTCATTTCTTTCTTTTTCTCTCTTGTATTTTTCCTTGTATCTTTTAGCCCGGTCAGAATGTGCAGAAGAGGAGAGATTGGTGGAATCATGTTTGGAGAGAGAAAAGGATGATTTTCTACCAGACTTAGATTTTCCAGAAAGGTGGTGAGATTTAGATTTAGAATACCCATCCAACATGGCCATTTCATCAGATAATTTATCAACTGAAGTTTCCTCACATTCATCCTTAGCATCACTAAGATATGCCTCCGAATGATCATTGGGATCTTCTTGACTATCATGGTCAGAGTCAGATGGGTAGGTGATTTTTTGAAAACACTTGGTCTTTTTGGAAGAGTCACTTAGGAGAGCTAGAGGAGAGCTCTTTATGTCTGTGATGACAGATTTCCTTTGCAGCTTAGTCTGCTCATAGTTGAAAAGAGTTCCATAAAGAGAAGTGAGAGGCATATGATCAAGATCCTTGGTTGTCTTTATACAAGTACAGATATTTTCCCAAAAATCAGGAAGACAGTCCATAAATTTGCACAAGACTTCCTCATTGTCATACTGTAACACCCCGCTTACCACGACACAATATTGTCTGCTTTGCCCCACTGGCTCACGGCTTTGTTCTTGGTGACCTGGCAAGGACTTCCCAGGAGGTCACCCATCCTGGTACTACTCCCACCCAAGCACGCTTAACCACAGAGTTCCCAAGGAACCCGCATGCTTGTGGCCCCAAAATGCGTTGTGTCTGGTAAGGCCAAGGTTTACTAATATACCCAACATATCTCCTGTCCACGGCCGATGTGGGATATGCCTAAGGTGTTACACACACCCCCCCTTAGGGACTCATCGTCCTCGATGAGGTTTGCCCCACCATCCCGAACGGCACAGGAGTGGCTCTGATACCATTTGTAACACCCCGCTTACCACGACACAATATTGTCCGCTTTGCCACACTGGCTCACGCTTTGTTCTTGGCGACCTGGCGAGGACTTCCCAGGGGGTCACCCATCCTGGTACTACTCCCACCCAAGCACGCTTAACCACAGAGTTCCCAAGGAACCCGCATGCTTGTGGCCCCAAAACGCGTTGTGTCTGGTAAGACCAAGGTTTACTAATATACCCAGCATCTCTCCTGCCCTCTAAAGGATGTGGGATTTGCCTAAGGTGTTACACACCCCCCCCTTAGGGACTCATCGTCCTCGATGAGGTTTGCCCCACCATCCCGAACGGCACAGGAGTGGCTCTGATACCATTTGTAACACCCCGCTTACCACGACACAATATTGTCCGCTTTGCCCCACTGGCTCACGGCTTTGTTCTTGGCGACCTGGCGAGGACTTCCCAGGGGGTCACCCATCCTGGTACTACTCCCACCCAAGCACGCTTAACCACAGAGTTCCCAAGGAACCCGCATGCTTGTGGCCCCAAAACGCGTTGTGTCTGGTAAGGCCAAGGTTTACTAATATACCCAGAATCTCTCATGTCCACGGCCGATGTGGGATATGCCTAAGGTGTTACACATACACTCTACCTAACAGCTTTAAGTCATTAAGAAGACTGTTAAAGCGATTATAGTAGTTGGAGAGAGATTCTCCTCTCTCATAAGAAAAGAGTTCAAATTTTTTAACAAGAGCAATCTTTCTGCTCTTTTTAACTTCATTTGTACCTTCGTACAAAACACACAGAGTGGACCACATTTCTTTGGCAGTAGAGAGATTTACCAGAGAGTGGTACACTTCATCAGGAAGAGAGAGAGCAATGATAGTTCTAACTTTAGAATCAAGAGACACAAGCCGTTTTTCCTCATCAGTGTATTTCTTAGGATTTTTAAGAATGTAACGACCAGTAGCAGCAGATTTTTCTTCATCAGATGAATCATCAGAATCATCTTTGCCAGATTTTTTGCTTTCATAGCGAGACCAGACTCTAGGAAATATGGGTCCCTCACTTAGAATGGTTGGATATCTACTATCCATTCCTTCCATGAAAAGCATCATCCGGCTTTTCCACAAAGAAAAGTTGTTGGGGTTAAACTTGGGAGGTTTGGCTATGGAACCATTTTCAGAAAAGTTGTTTTGAAAAGAATTTTCAACAGTTGAAGAAGAAGAGGCAGCCATTGCAGATCAAGTTTATGAGTTAAACTTTCTGCTCTGATACCACTTGTTAGTCCCAGATGGCTATAACAAGTATTGTAGAAGGGGGGGTTGAATACAATACTCAAAATTTTCACAATTTTAATTCTATTATTGAAAATCTTTCAACAAGAATTACACATAGAAAACTTAAGACTGTTGCGGAAAAGAACAGATAAACTATTCTAACAATCTTACACAAAGTATACTAACAAAACAACTAAGAACACTTAGAACAAAGCTGTAAAGTTTTTCAAGCAAAATGGAAATTCTTGCACTGAGAGAAATCTTCCAGTTTGCGTAGAATATCTAGGAGCACACAGTAATCTTCAAGTCTCTCAAGATGTAAGTCCTATCTTCTGCATGGAGAGGTCTTCCTTTTATAGTGAGGATGAGTGTACTGAGCATTAAATGCTTGGGACACTTGTCATCAGGAGATTGGCTAGAAGAAGTTGACTTCTAAAAAGCTGGAATGATCCCATCACCTTTTTCTTGGTAATAGGTATAGAACCCATGCTGAAAGGACTTTTACTGAAGATGGATAAAAGACAAAAGGTCACTTTTATCTTCCAATGGATATTGTCCCATGAGTAAATGATCTTCTTGATGTGGATTCCAAGACAATCATACCGATGATGTTTCACCGATACAATTGTCATTGGTCTTTGAAAACATCTGCAAGAAAACCAATTTCACAAAGATCCCACCGATTTAAGTATCCTCATCAATGGGATGAGTTCCACCGATTCCTGAAGACCACATCGGTGGAAGATGTCCACCGAATAATGCAAGCATTATCGGTGGAGATGTTGACCACCGATTTGTGAGAACAAAATCGGTTGACATGTTTTTACCGAATTGTGAGGACAACTTCGGTGAATAATGACTTGTTTGTTTGTTGAGAAGAGTCTTCTATTTTCCACAAGTAGAGAGTCTTCAAGCTTGGTTTTGGTTGATCTTCGACTTCACCGAACATTTGCTATATTGTACAAGTCATATGAAGAACCAAACTAAAATATTCTAAGTAGGATAATTAGGGAAAACATTGGTGAGTCAATTTCAAATCTTTGGTGACCCAACAAATGCATTAAATGCATGCAGTATATAAGAAGAAGAACTCACTTCATTTTGAAGTAACTTGCTAACTCTGGACAAGTTCATCCTTCTTATCTTGAGATAGGTTATTATTAGTAATTTCCTTCTCCTTCTTAGTGCAAGAAACTTAGTGTTCCAACTTGTTTAGATTTAGGATTTATCCTTAATCTTGTTTACGCAACAAGCTGTAAATTGTTAATGATTTATCAATAAACAATTTAGAAAAGTAAAATTTGTGTGTTTGTATTCAACCCCCCCACCCCCTTCTACAAACTTGTATAGCCCTTCGGGACCAACAGACTTTAATGTCCGGCCTTAACAAATTAAATCTTTTAAAAAAAATACAAAAAATGGGCAAAATCAGAGAAGTCATTCCTGATCCCTCATGAGGACACGTCATCTTGCTTGGGTTTTGTTTTAATATATATATAGATTGACAAAGATAATTCAATTTATCGAGAGAGAGTAGTATAAATAAGAGAAACAGTCGAATTACATATGATTTTACAGTAAATCTATGTGCAAAATCACATTTGATTCATGCGGCTTTGGCCACGAGCTGAGGTTGCGGACCATGTCGCCCGGACACCTTTGTGTTAACAATTAGTGTAAAATCACATGTGATTTGTCATTTCTTATGCTCTTATATTTTTATTGTTCTCATTCAAACCTCCAGATAATGTATATATACACACACATACTACAAATTAAAATTAACATCATTTTTTTCTAGAGGACCCAAGAAGATTCAAGAAAATCAATTGGGTGAATTGGAGAACGATGATCAGAAATAAAGAAAATGGGGGCCTCGGCATCGGAAGCATAGTTCTGTCTAACCTTTTTCCCATTGTTAAGTGGACTTGGAGATATAAAAGTGGTCCTAATTCGATGTGGGTGAAAGTAATAAAGGCGATATATGGTAAAGAAGGAGGTCTAAACTCGGGTCCGGTAGTGCCAGTTCTTGGGGAAGTGTTATTGTGGGTGTCTATTCCTTGAGACCGTTTAACATTAATTTTCATGATTTGTGTGTGAAATAGGTCAGGAATGGAGTACAAACGTCTTTTGGGACAGATTAGTGGAAGGGTTCCACCCCTTTTGAATCTCGGTTCCTAGACTCTATGCACTAGAAAATGAGAAACAAGTGTCAGACAAGATCAAACTCGAAAATCAGTGAGACTGGCGTAGACCCATTCGTGATCGATGTGAAGATGAGAAACTTGATCAATTAAAGGAAACTTTAAAGGACTGTATGCTCTCTTAAGTTCTTAACTTTAAAGTTCTTAATTTTAATCTCATTGACGCCTCCTAGTATTAATATTTTCACGTGGAGAGTTATGCTGGATAGAGTGCCTACGCATGTCAACCTCAGTAAGATGAGAATGGACATTGATTCCATTTTATGTCTGGTTTGCGGTTCCCCCACATAAACAATCGACCATGTTTTGTTTGAGTGTTCAGTAGCGTCGAAGTTGTGGAGGTTCATTGAGAGATGGTGGTTGATTTCTCTTTCAGCGGATAAGTCGATGGACTCAATGATCAATGGGCTCAAGAAAGCTTTGGAAGCAATTTTTTCACCAGTTATTACTTTTTGTGGTTTTTCGGAACAAGTGTGTTTTTTACACCCCCCCCCCCTCGCGCGGCCACCGCCGTAAAGATATCCTCCTTGATCAAATTGTGGAAAAATCATTTATTTGTTTTTTTGAAACGACATTTCATTTAAAAGCTAGCAAGAAGTTAGCAAAAAGAGGAACAAAGATGTTCTTTTGGCACTCCTTACGTCTAAGGATTATCCAACTAAAGGACTTATCAACAACAAAATCGAGCATATCGCCTACCCTCGGTAAAGAGTTGTTTAAGATAGATCTGTTGCGAAAACACCAAATTGAGTAACAGGTTACCATGTAGATGGCCTCCAGGCTAGGTACTTGCGGAATGGAGAATTAATTATGGCGTTGTTGATACCATTAAGGGAAGATTCCATAGAGCTGAAGTCGGAGAAAGAAAAACTCCGCCAGTTGCCAATTTTCGACTAGAGCTCCTTGGCTCAACTGCAGGAGAAGAAAAGAAGATTGACGGTTTCGACCTCGAGATTGCATAAAACGTTGTCTAGGTCGACTCCTCGGGTGATAAGTCTTTCTTTACACGGAATCCGATTGAGGAAGGCTCAGGTCCCCAAAAAAATATATTAATTTTGGCGGGAACAAGTTTACTCCATCTCGTTTTATGAGGGCCCGATCTGAGGGTAGATTTTTCTATTTCTTTACATAAAGATTTGACAAACATTCCATTTGGATTTAGCCTCCATTGCCATTTATCCGGAAAAATCATTTATTTAGTTATTGGCTAGATGTAAAGGGAGTGACAAAAACCCTTTAACGTTGAGATATCATCCATCTAATTGTATCAAGAATTTCAATGTCTTTGTTCTTCGTTTGCTAGTTTCTTGCTAACCGTAATAAAGTTTTGATTTCTCTTTCAAAAAAAACTTAACATCAATTAATGGTTTTAATTTTCGTAAATTGATTTTACTTTTACATGTAAAAAATAAGGAATTATTTCTCCTATTATTAATCCGTTGAAGGTTCAAATAGGAAAACATTATACCGTGAGAACGGCGTAAGAAAAAAGGTTTATATGTGGATTATTGAAAAATCCATTTTAAGATGTATATATAAATTCATATGAATATTAGGTAATTTCGGTTCATATGTATTAATGTATATCTTTAAATATGATTTTTTTTCAGTAATACATATATGAATTTTCTTAACCGTTTGATCATGATATTTAATTTATTTTATTTAAATGGTTCATACTTTATATATAACCGCATGTATTATTTATATTGATTTATTTGAATAGTCCTTTTTACAACTTAACAGAATGTTAATTAATTCATGCATGTGTATTTTAAATAATAAACTTAATATATAATCTTATAACTAATTCGGGCCGGCCGGTTTAGAAAAATCTAATTAAAAAAAGAAAAAGGATGGTTCATAGCTATCTTCCTTTTGAATCTCAGTCGAATAGATCTTTCAAATAAATCACATAAAATCTCAGTTAGAGCTGGTTATACTTGGGCACGTGCATGGAAGCTTATTTTATAGCTTAATACATTCCATGTACGTTGGCATGGCTTTGCCACCTCAATTGTTTATTCTTTTATTTTTATTAGTTAAATGTTTGTGATTTTGTGCATAGAATTACAACTATTACTGGTTTACTACTAGCTATATATATATATATATATATATATATATATATATATATATATATATATATATATATATAGAGGAAGGTTCAAACGAGGAGCGCACCAAAACGTGAGAACGTGAGCAGCAATTGACAGTTATGAATCACATGTGATTGGCAGTTGTGGATCACATGTGATTCACAACTGATCTGGAGGAGCAATTGACAGTTATGAATCACATATGATTAACAGTTGTGAATCATTAATGATCCGCGACTTGCCACCTCGCGCCACGCCTCGCGCCACATCTTGCGCGAATTTTCGATTTGTTCCGATTTTTTAGCAGTTGTTGATCACATGTGATCAGAAGCATGGGAGTGCTCCTCACGTTCTCTTAAATTGATGCGCTCCTCGTTTGAACCCGCCTCTATATATATATATATATAAGGAAAGGTTCAATAGAGAAGTCCAAATATTTAGAGAAATAGAGAAGTGATCTTGGCCATTTATTCAGTCAAGATCGGCGGTTTTGACCGAGAAGCAGCGGATAATTACTCGCGTGGTCTGCACAAGATAGAGGGGTAGTTTCGTAAAAATTACATGGAATGAGTTCATATATGAATCTGTGTGATTCACATATAAACTCTTTTTAACTAATTCATATATGAACCTTTGTGATTCATATATGAACATTTGTGATTCATATATGAATCAGTTAATTTGTTCATATGAGAAGTAGTTAAAAAAAATTCATATATGAATCACAAAGATTCATATATGAACACAAAGGTTCATATATGAACACAAAGATTCATATATGAATCAATTAATTGGTTCAACTGATTCATATATGAACCTACAGTTAATTAGTTTTATATATGAAACACAAAGGTTCATATATGAATCACAAGATTCATATATGAATTAGTTATAAAAAGTTCATATGTGAATTACAAAGGTTCATATATGAACGTATAGTTCATATGTGAATCACACAGATTCATATATGAACTCAGCCCGTGTTTTTTGTAAAAGTTACGAAATTGCCCTTCTATTTTTGGAACAACCGCAACTTTTGACCAATTATAACCGATCTTGACCGAATAAATGGCCAAGATCACTTCTCTATTTCTCTAAATATTTGGACTTCTCTATTGAACCTAAGGCTATATATATATATATATATATATATAGGGGAGTTATCTATTGCAAACCAAGCCATTCATGCAAACTATACAAACCAATCACATCCCTTCAATATTTAGATCCACGGTCAAAATCATCTCGGTGGCATATTGGTAAATATTTAGCTTTTTTAATTCTTTTTCATGAATTCATGACCGTATCAAGGGCAAATCGGTCCATACCACAAATGAGAATGATCTGAGAAAATACGACTGAAAGCCCGGGATACTTGATTCCATCATTTTCGGAAAACATTTATGGACGGTTACCATAAACACAGATTCATTGTGATCTTCACCCAGAAAATTCATCTACGATATTATCAGATACCAAAAAAAATTCCGATAGCAAGATGCATCCAAACAGAGGTAATGTTCTATTGCTTCGATAGGTATACAAATCATGAATCGTTTAGTTATGATTAACATTACAATCAAAATTTTGTTTGCAGTTAGGCGACCAAGCGAACGTATCAGGATCAACACATCGTTTTCTAACTTCAAGAATACGGCCGACAACCCAGTTTTAGTGGACTTAGAAGAAGAGGAATCAGTTGGTATGGAAGATTCACACACACGGGAACCTGAATCGCCCATAGCGAATTCAAAAAATGGTATCGAAGGTAACGATTTTCGTACTACTCTATTCTAGGGTTTCTATTTTTTGGTTAAAAAATTTACGATTGTGTATACATACATGATTCGAATACTTGAATTTCAAAAATGTTAAATAAAAGTTAAAGTAAGCATGTGTATTGAACGAGTTTGACAGTTCCCCTAAAAAAGAACTTGTCATAAGTGATATAATAAACTATGAATACCATATGTTTTATACATTTTTTGAGATGGGTGTTTTTTTATGATTATAGTTTGCAATTAATTGATGTAGATGATTTCATAGGTTGCTATATTCATGTATAAACATATATTCATGATTAATGGCATGTATATGAATCATGAATTTGTATTTTGAATAAACTAATCATGAATCAAAGGATAATCATGATTGCTATCAGATTTATGGACAACATATTTATATTTTGAGTTACTTAATCATGAATCAAAACATATTCATGATTATGGACATAGTCTAGGGATATTCATGATTGCTAACATACATGAATTGTTGAAATCATGAATACTACATACATCGCTTGTGCAAACTAACGTTGTTAACGAAACCGAGCTATTTTTCCAATTGAGAATGTCAACACACAGTGATAGATAGCCCAATGGTTATGGACACACCTTCACCTGAATCAAGAAAATCCAGAAGAGGGATAAAAAGAAAAGGTATGCGGACAACTAACTGACTTCCTATAGTTGATTGTTTATATTCATTTAAATAAGCTTTGAGATACATGTTTACTTTGTAGACTGTGACATAACAAATACTGATTATGAGGGCCAAAAACAAACAGGTACATCTATGTGTTTATGCATTCAACAACTTTGAATAGTTTTGCAGTAAACTGTTAACATGAATTTCTTTTTTGCAAACAATTCTTGTAGTTGAAACTCTATTACAGGACATGTCAGTAAGAGATTCAGATGACAAGAAGACAAAGATTACAGGTAAAAAAATAAATTTGTTGTTGTTCTAATTAGTAAAACAACAAACCTTTCATGAAAACATATTTGAACTACACATGGATTATAACATGAACAAGTCACAATTTTTAAATAATTATATTTTCAAAATATAAATCACAGTTTAAATTCAGTTTAAAAAGGTGGTGTATACTATGAAATGAACTTCTTTGATGGTGAACCAGATTCACGTATTCATATAGGCAGATCTTCAAGGGTTACAAGGAGCCATACAAGAAGTGTAATCAATTTGGATACTCCAATGTCACACTTGGCATCAGGAAAAACGTGAAAGGTGAATGGTCATAAAAGATTACAGTTGGTATGACATGCAACCATATAAATTGTTAAGTACTAATTTGGTATTACATAAAAAAATTACAGCTGAATGTTCGAAATCGCTGAATACGACTGAAATCAAAACAGACGAACATACGGCAGAAGAGGATGACATTGAGGAACTTGACGAGATGCGGGTTGGAGTTGATGTCCTTAGATCAAGAACTTCCCCAAAGACTTTATATGAAACAATCCTTGGATTGACAAACGGACAAAAGGAAAGAGTGCAATAGTTGGGGTTAGAATCATTGCTTAATATGACAGTTGACGGAGTTCCATCAAAGTTGGGATACTATGTTGTTGACAAGTTAGATACAGGAGAAATGGGGATTCAGTTGATGAATGACATTATTCCAATCACAGTTCAATCTGTGAAAACAATTCTAGGATTGCCGGTTGGAGGTATTGATTTGCTTGCACAAGATGATGTCGAACTAAAGATGAACATCACACCGGAATGGCTAGAAAAAATTAAAAAAAAAATCTATAAGACCAAAGCATGTGAAGAGTTACATATTAGAGTCGAAGGATGACAGATATATGTTTAAGATCAGCTTCCTAGTTCTATTTGTTAATCTTATGTGTGAGTGCAACAGTATGGGTACCTGTAACTTACAATTTCTTGCCAAGATACGAAACGAAGACATGATGGAAAAGATAGACTGGTGAAAGTTCATTTACGACAAGGTAAAAGGAAGCAAGATCTACTGGAGAAGAGACAACGCCATGTGCTTCTACACCGGTCCACTTACATACCTAACGGTAAAAAACAATTTATTTTACAAAAAAAATACTGATTATTCATATAAAAAAGATATATGAACATTGTTATAATTTGTGTACTGTTTATTGTAGTTGCTTTATGTGAATTCAACATTCAGCAGCAGTGTGTTAGTTGCAAAAGGTGCATTGCCAATATGCGTATGGGACTTACTCCAATTAAAAAAGAGACAGGCAGCAGAATTGAAAGATGGAGGCTTTGGTCTTTTACCATTATCGAGTAAGGTGAATGCTGGGACTACAGTTAATGGAAATTATGACGCAACCCAGCAAATGGACCCTAATTCTTCGAAGGATGTAAGTTTTTTTTAAAATAATATTATTATCATAAATAGCTACTTGTAAACAAAATAAAATCTAATTCAAAATTATCTTTAACATCAGGAATTCATAGCTTCTATTAAGCAGCGAATCAACCTGATCAAATACATAAGAAAGGCAACAGATTACGACATATCAGTTGCCCTGTTAAAATTCAACGAAAAGGAGCAATTTCTGAATATGCAATCTGAGCCGAATTCTATGTTCAACAACGCAGCAACACATAACAAAGAAAAAGAATCATCCGGTGATCATGATTGCCCAACCCCATCTACTGCTATAGTTCCATCACAAGTGGTTCAAGACCCTTTTGGTCCACTTTGGGAAAGCCCACACTATGTAAAAGAGGTTTGCGAGTCGATGCGTATATCCGAGGAGCATTCAAAGGCTAAAAAACATTGAATATAAAGGAAGCATTGCCTTTTAGTCTGAAAGAGTGCACTTTGAATACAGATTCACATCAATCCGTCAATGAGAGTGGTAAATGTGGAAAAAACAACCTTGACAGCAAAGGCAAGGGATTGATGATGGATGACAGTATAGACGACGATGCTCCGGGCTTTGATATTGGATTCAGCCCACTTAAAGACCCAACTTCAGTAAGGATGATTCCAAGTGGTAATACTACTCCGATTTCAGATTTTCAAGGACCACGTGTTGGTATTCTGATCCCAAAAAAGGAAGACGCAATCTCAAATCATGAAGATATGGTATCCATAAAAGTTGAAGAAGCTGAAATTGCAAGCCTACTTCCAAGAAATACCAGACGGACTCTGAAACCTGGAGAACATCTGAAATCACCTTACTATAACCGAGTAGTGGATTTTAACGTTTCAAACGAAGACAAAAAGGTACATGAATGGGCAACAGCTATGTTCGGGAGCAAATTGTAAGTATTATTGTTGCATAATTTATGATTTTCAAGAATTTTATAAGAAATAGAAATAACAAAAAATGAAACTACCTATGTTATAGCAACAACGTTTTCAATTCGAATGATTTGAGCTACATCGATCGGGCGGACTTGGAGACTTTAGTTGTATCGAACATTAACACGAAACATACCGTTATCAATGCGTGGGCATCAATCCTAAACTACGAAGAACGATTCAGAAACTGTGATTCAATTCGACGTCACTTCTTCAAAATTGATGTTATGGTAACACAGACTTTATTTACATGCGTCATATGGCAGACATAAAAGTCAAATTTCATAATAGCTTAACATATAACATTTATACACCAAATCTGTTGTTACAGGGGGACCCAATTCTAGGAACGAGGTGCCTTGATTTGAAGACCCATTATGACATATTCATTCAAAGCTTATCCTCTACTACAAGAAATAACAAGGCACTTACTGGAATGAAAAATGTCGATTTGGTACGTGAAAATTAGACTTTATATAATACTAATGAGGTATATCATCATGTAAATAATGCAAACATACAAATACAATGCATGTATTCTTTCCAATGCAGGATGGTTGCTTCTACTACTTAGTTGCAATCAACCTTAAGAATCCATCATTCATGATACTCGACAATCGCAAGTGGAAGGATATACCTAAGGACAAGACTCTAAGGAAATACTCTTGCTTGTCGGATGTGTTGGTAAGCGCAAATAAATTGTATACAATAACATTGCTGAATGTTTGAACTAACAGGTCTAACAAATTCCAGTTGTATCGATTAATACAGCAAAAGGTAATGAAGCATCATTTGATGGTTGTGGGTCATCCATCGGCAAAAGCTTTTAAAGAAGTGAAGCCAGAAGTATTGGTCATGGATTGGCAAACATCTTTTAACTCGTATGATAGTGCAGTTTTCACTATGAGGCATATGGAGACATTCATGGGAGATGCGAAATGGAAGAGTGGTCTAGTGGATGATAGTCGTAACCAGGAATCACAGATTGAAGATCTAAGAAAGAAGTATGTTTCCAAGCTTATTTTGCACCAAAACAACAAATTGAAGGATGCGATGAAGAAGGAAGTATCGAGGTTTTACACCATGAGTGATGAATTGAGGAGCCACGTTCTACGAACAGCACGTGACAGCATTTGGGAAATACAGACATGATAGTTGCGGATTAACACCAGAATTTGTTTGAAAAAACATAGTTTATTATTTTAGAATGGTTTGTTGCTTAAACATTTTGATACTTGCATTTCACTATCATTAAAAGACTTGGCAGTACACTTTTTATGAATTTAAATGCAATGTTTGTTTTATTCTATGGAATTAACTGCATTGATTGGTTTATCATATGGATTTAAATGGTGGGAATCTTTTAGTGTACTTTTGTTTTATTCCCTTTATTGATTTTCATAAAATGACAATTTACCAATACATGCAGTATTATTAAGATCATACATGCAATCACATTCTCTTCCAAGAAAATGTGGAAAAAAAACACACTAACAATCAAACACAATACTTACACAGATGTCAGAATAGTCCAGGGATATCAAAAAAACTTTACTTGGGGTATTACAGTAAATACCAATAAAAGTGATGATTAACAGAATAGTCCAGGGATATCAAAAGGGATATTATGCTTCATGATTGCTATCCAACTAAACACTCGATGCAACTGAGTAAAGAGGCGGCGAGTATGGAATTTTTTCCATAAAATGGCGTGAGCAATTAATGAAGATACAGAGATGATAATTACCTTGGGTATTTAAAAAAAACCAATTGCACTCATTGGAATTTAAAAAAAATATATCCTTAATATTAATGAAGATAAATTGACAAAAATGTGCAACACATGTACTCAATAAATCATAAATAACCAATGAAACAAATGATAAAAAGCTAAAAACAAATGATTAAAATAGAACGTCATGCATCGGGAAAATTTCGCGAATCATGACCGTTTTTTTTTCCCACAGTTACGACATAGCCGATTAGCTTTTTTCATTTTCTTTGCAACCTTCTCTCGAATCCCAATCAACCTCTTGCCGCTACCACAACCCTTATTACGCACATCAACTTTGGCCGCACCCATGAATTCCTCGATGTTGGACTTTCTTTGTTCCCTTTTACTCTGTTGGGATTCATCAACTTGACTTTCAGATTTCCATTTCTTAAGCAGACTAACAAATTCAATAAATGATTCCTTGTTATTCCTCAAATTATCCACCACCCCCTCAAACAACTTGTACGTATCACCCATTAACTTCTCAACTTCCCCGTCAACCTCACCATAACGAACCTTCGCAGGTAACCATTGCACCGGAATTAAATCACATCTCCAACGTCGAAGCAAGTACCGATCCGGAATTGTCTTCACTTTTTCATTGACCAAAACCTTCAATATGTGACTGCACAATATACCATTACGCTCAAAATACTTACACGAGCATTCAATAGTGTCGCCGGCAATATCACGCACCACCTAAAAAAAATATAAGGAAACCAAAAAACATATAAGACTATACATAATACAAACACAACTTAATCGTATAAAATAATGATTTTATTACCGTGAATTTTGTGTCTTCTTCATAACCTCCAATGTCTTCACTAATAGTGTAGACCTTTGTGCATTCATCCACAACAGCACCTTCCCAAATACATGTATTCATGGCTAGACTTAACTCCTCTTGGAACTCAAAAAATATAGTACGTGAATACACCAACGCAGCATGCTCTTCAATCTTACTTAAACTAACCATGCGAGGAACCGTCGATTTCATCTTAACTTCGTCAGCAGCATGCGCATTACGTTGAATATCGATTGCATTATCAAATGAATGAAGAAACAGCATAATATTCTGGTGAAAAGCATGAAACACATTAAAAAAGCATTTATACTCTCAGATCGGGAAGTTGTTTTCATCAAACCAGACATGGCAAAATCTTTGAAGTATGCCGGGATCCACGATTCTCTAATTTTGAACATCTGGGCATCCTTGATGCCAACAAACGTATTCATGTCACGCCTATAACTGTGATAATCCCTCACAGTTCCACCCGAATCTCTAACCCCACCCATCAAAGCATTACGAATTCTATGACCTTTGTTTGCACCAACCTTGTTAGCACATGAATGAAACACGTTCTTTTGCTCTGCGTACGTAAGTGTCCTACTACTAAGTGAAAATCTCATTTCTTGGTCACTCAACATTACATGATTATGGCACTCCACAAACTTATAAACCTCATACCTATTTCGTTCCTTAACAAAATGAACTCTAAAACAAGCCTTACATCCAGTCCTTTTTAAATTAGTGTTCCTTCTTTTACGCGACCCGGATCGAAATTCCATTGAATCATATATCTTAGGAGTTGGTATACCTTCTTTGCTACAAACAAGATACCTAGTTGTAATTAAACCTTGGCTATTAATTTTTTTATTAGAGAGCCTAACATTGAACCCAGCTTTTTGGGCGTAATTCATATAACACCTTTCAGCTGCAATTAGATTAACGAAAAAATCACCAATCTTAGGAGTGAATTCAACATAAACATTCGGAATGAAATACTTAGAACCATCAACACCTTCTGGAATATCAACGGCAATCGCATCTATAAAAAAACAAACAAAATGCTAACTTAGAATCTAAACAAAACATATGCAATGAATCGTCAACAAAAGAATTTTAAAAAAATTGCATGAGAATATTTTAACTTATATTAATGAAGCATGACAACAATCTAATTTTAGTTTCTACAAATTATGCACCATTTACAACACAGCATCATATTCATTGGAAAACTGAAAAACTGAAAAAACAGCATTACTAAAAAAAATTGTAGATGATTAATATATTATTCATTGTGTAATTGAAAACAGTATTGCTAAAGCAAATCATGTGTTTAATATATTTCACAGATTCATTTCGAAGTCATCATCTCAGTAATGCACTACTCAATTTCGAGCATTTACTTAACACACATGCAGACCATTAAACACCTTTTCATTCCATACGAACCAAAAAAAAACAAAAATCAGTTGGTAAGAAACAATAAAGACACACACAGAATTTCAACCATCTCATGTGAATGAAACAGCAACAACATAAATCATACAAGCTAACATCAAATAAAATCATCAAAAAAATATGAGTACGGTTCAAATAACTGTTCGATACCATCCAGATTGGAATTAAATGAATTTTTTCCTTCAATTTCATTGTCGCGATACGGTGTATTCCCCGGATATGCGACAGTGACGCTTTCAACGATCAATGGATCAACTTCATTCATCCGAGAAGAGGATCCATATACATCACTAACAGTTTCTTCAATCGCCCAAGATGAATATTCCATGTTCCGGTGAAGAAATATCCGATATGAAAGAAAATAAAAAGAACGGTACTCCGGTGAAACGAACGTCGATACTGAAGATACACATGATCGAATTGGAAACCGCCTACCATATGGAAAGTTAATCCCTGTGAAATCGGGATCCCTGTGAAATCGTGAGTTATCTTCCAGATAATTGATTCAAACAAAAATTAATAAATTAAATTATTAATCAAATGACTGATATGCCCTTTTCGGATTAAATTAATTAAATTCATAAAAACTTGATCCAATGGCTATTAATGGTTTGTATGGTTTGTATGATCGGAGTGGTTTGCAATAGATAATTGGCCTACATATATATATATATATATATATATAGAGAGAGAGAGAGAGAGAGAGAAAGAGTCGAGTTCAAACGAGAATAGTACCTATTTAAGATAACATGAGAACAAACAAAATCATTGGTGATTTTACATTAACGCACGAAAATAGAACTTTGGCCGCAACTAACAGCTTCAGGCCCGCGTGGCTCTTTTGCACGTTAATATAAAAATGTAGAATAATAACTGATAATACTTCTTTTGGTAATAAATATAATGCCTTTAGAGTTTTCTTATGAAAAATATAATAATTTTTTTGGCAATAATTCAATCCTAACATGTTTCTTGACTTCATAGTGATAATTACAAAATAACCAATAGGTTTGATTTTTGCCCTAAATAAATTCTCAATTAATAATTGTTTTTATTATTTAGATCTCAATTGGTGAGATTCAACTTGTTTTATATATTTTTTGTAATGAAAACAACATTGTTATGTGTTGTTTGATAATGAAATACATCAAGAAAATGTTGGGTAAAATTGTTTAAATCATTAAATTGATTTTGGTTTTTAAAATCTTCTTCATGATTATGCATCAATAAAATGTAGTTAATTTTACTATGAAATAAGAAATAAATAAATAAAATAAGTTCAAATTGTAATTAATTAAGTAATATAATATAATCAAATTAATGTGTTGCATTGGAAGTAGGGAAGTTCCTTACTCCCTTGTCTGAAGGAGATTGTTATTCCCATTGTTGTTCTTCAAATCACAAGCTTCATGCTCTTGTCTCTCTAACAACATTAAAAAAAAGCCTCATCATAATCAACAACCAGATCATAATGTGATGACAATCCCCATGTTCATTTAAGGCTACCTCCCAAAAGATGCCCTTAGCCTTCAACATTTTATTTAAACTAACACCTTCTGTCAATGTGTACTCCACATCAAAGGTCAAAATGTACTTAACATGTTCCTAATTAACAAGTCTAGCTAGTACAAGTTTTATATACATATAATATGAGATCATCATATATGATCATGTTAGTGCCTTAATTACCTAGTTGTACCAAGTAGAGGGACCTAATGTGTAATTGTCAAGTTACAAACTATATAATGTATTTTTCCTCTAGATTGACATTACGTCATCCATTACAAACACATAGTGCACTTTCTCTCTACATTCTCATATTGTGTACTTGGTGAATTCATTGATGAATATATGAATGGCTATCTGATTGTATTCATGGATTGATTACTTGTTCTGGGATCACAATTGGTATCAGAGCACAGTACATCATTTTGATCAGATTAGATTTTGAGGTTTTTGCAAAAGTTTGAGTGTTCTTCATTTTTTCATCTAATTGATCGATTTTAGCCATTTGAGTACTTCAAATGGATTAGAATTGATCTAGGAGTGTTTGTTGGTAATCCCTGAGTGATTTTATTCCGCAATTTCACTAGGATTAGACTCAGATTGTGCAAAATCATCATTTTCAGACTTTTTATTTACACTCACTGTTTGGGATTGAAAATCGCATTTCTGTTGGTTTTTGGACAAAACTTGCAGTATTAAAGTTGTCCAAAAACTCATTGCGAACTTGTGTACCAAATCTCAACACATTTGGATCATTTTTTAGGATTAGACTTACAATCGTTTGAATCTTCATAAGTATAGCAACCTTGAGTGTTCTTCATTATCGCAACATTCGATAGTGAACAGTGTTATATCGAAACCCACCTTTGCGACAAGTCTATTTTATCGCAACCTTTCAATTGTGAACAGTATTATATCTCAACTGCCATTTGCGATAATCCGTTTTCATCGCAACTCGTTACATGTGAACAGTACTCTATCGCAACTTTCTATTGCGATAAAATTCATTTTTGAGTTCATCGCAACCTCTTTGTTGCGACAAAACATCTTTTTGAGACAAAGTTGCTTGCGACAAACTCGGCTCTTGCGATAATCTTGGGTTGAGACAAAGTGTTGGTTGAGACAAAACTTGTGTTGCGATAAGTTCTTGAGCTTGGGTTGAGATAAACTTTGTGTTGCGACAAGAATTGGGTTGAGACAACAGTGACTTGCGACAAACCAGTGTGCACAACTATTTTCTAATCAGATCAGAAGGGTACTTATCGATCATTAACAAGTAATCTAACATGAGAGCAAAAGACATATTGACTATTGGGTCAAAGGACAAACCACATGTTCTTTTTCCCAAGGAGTTCAAAATATGGAAAGACAGATTTATGGATTACGTTGAACGTCAAGAGAATGGGGACTACATTGTTCATTCACTTGAGGAGGGTCCCATGGGAATGATAACGAGAAGGGGACTACCTGCTGGTGAACCACCTCCAGAATGGGTTAAAGTTCAACCAATACATTATAGTGTTGATGTAACAACCCGGTGTCCCCAAACATACAACAATAACATATATTTCATAACATAATTACATTCATAAAAGAAAATACACAATACATCACAAACGGTCTCTTCGGTCTCGAAACTACAAAAATACATAAAAGTCTCCTAGTCAACGACCATCAAAAGCTTCCTATTCTTATCCCATTCTTTCACCGATCCTCAACCTGGAAAAACATATTTTTGAAAACAAAATGAGAGTTAGACCAAACGGGTCTAGTGAGTTAGTTCCGGTCCTTTCCCAAAATCATTGCAAGACCTTTCAAGTAAATCCTTTGTATCCAAAATCATTTATGTAAATTCAAGCATTACACGTATATAAATACCAATTCAAACTCGTACCTCACGTACCTTTCATCCACCTTATTCCTCCACAATGGCCATAATATTGGTTGCGAGCCAATTAACACACCGGTCCAAAGCCCGGCCACGTATTATATTCCCATATAATACTTCACGTAATTATAATATCTTAACATATTATAATCACACCCGTATGACATATTCATACAAATCATCAATTAATTATTATTCACATAATATTTTCCAGTAAAAATACTTTTAAGTAAAACTCACCTGAAATGTTTATCACAAAAGCTCTTCCAAGATAATTCACGTATGTCGATCCTTCACAGAATCTGAAATCACAAAGTACCAAATATCTCTTTTAACACTAAACTTACGAAATCCTCAACTCAAGTCGCAACCCCAAAATAAATTAAAATCACAATGAACAGTACCAAGTCGCAATCTCCTGTTGCGATTCCACCCTAGAGTCGCAACCCACTATTGCGATTCCACCCTGGAGTCGCAACCCACTACTGCGATTCCACCTTGGAGTCGCAATCCACTATTGCGATCTCAAACCTAAATCGCAATCAACTACTGCGATTCCAATCCAAGTCGCAAACGACCATTGCGACTTCAAGCCCAAATCGCAATCGACCATTGCGACTTCGTTGAATGTCGCAGTCCTCTATTGCGACTTCGATGAATATCACAGTTCACTGTTTCATCCTAAAACCCAGAATTTGTACTTTTAATCTATGCATGATGCTATAAAGATGCAGATATGTTTAATACTAACAACATAACCTAAACATAAGCTTAGATTCCTCAACACATCCATTTTTAACAAAACCTACTTAAGAAACTTTACTAACATCTTCAAGAACACTTTTAAGGAATTAAAACACAAATAAGATATGGGTTTGTTACCTGGATTACTTCAGAATAATACTTGAATCACAACAACCTCTTAATTTCTTCCTTCTTCTTTCCTTTAACCTTTCCTTCGATCTCTCTCTCTCAACCGAATATTACACACACATACACACACTAGAACATTAAGATATTCCTTACAAATGGACACCTCATCCATAATAGAGAAAGGAAGTCGGTTGCTAGAAGGAGGTGTCACTTAAATACCAAATAAAACCTTAAACTTGTTTCACTTGTCAAAATATACCCCCAACTTCTTTTATAAAAATTAAAACCTACCCCTTAACTTCTAACTCCATAAAATACTAAAATAAAGACTTATAAAATTCCAAATTTAATTTAGATAAAATACCTGGTTATTACAACATCTCCCCCTTAAAAGAATTCCGTCCCGGAATTCGATCAAGCTTAAAAGATAAGAATACTTATGATTACTACTTCGTACATCATCAAAACTATAGAAACTAACTGAATAGACACTCCGCCTCTATCTATACTTCTAACACAAATAAGTAACAAAAGCACGAAAATACCAAGAATTACTTCGTACCGAAGTCATATAACACTTTAGCACGTATAGAGTTTATAGAAATATACCTGTAACCTCATCAGGACTTTCTTCCACCTCTTGTCCCGTCATCTGAAAAACACGGCCTTGAACTCTCGGTGCTCCAGACCCTTGTACCTTTCCTGATTTAACTTCCGTTAATCTCGCTGTTGTACTACCCTGACGTGCTTTCCACTGTGGACATTCTGACTGAATATGATCAAGGGAATTGCAAACAAAACAGAATCGATTTGCGCGACAATTCTTAGCAATATGTCCCGTCCTTCCACACTTGTAACAGCTTCTAGGATCAACATAACAATTTCCTTGATGTACGCGGTTGCACTTTAGACATAGTTTTTCATTTTCTCTAAAAGGTATGCGACTATCGAATCTTTGAATTTCGTATTCCGTTGAATCATGCGTCATTTCTTCCGATTTTCTTTTCCCAGCACTCTTATCACTGGTATCTCTCTTAATATCCTGTTCCACATTCTCCGCGGCATTTACTGCGGCTGAGAAGGTATCAGGTCCTGTTGCAATCACTAACTTTCTGATTTCAGAATTTAACCCAAAAATAAACCTTTCCATCTTCAGCGCCTCCGTGGCAACATAGTACTTCGCAAAGCGAGACTTCTCGAGAAAGAGGGCGGTGTAATCCCTAACCGATAAACTTCTCTGATGTAGATTCATGAATTCCTCTTCCAGTTGTCTAATAGCTGCTTGAGGACAGAAATGTGTTGTGAAAGCTAACACAAATTCCTCCCATGCAAAAGTAGTATAAACATCTGTTCCTCTTGATTCTATATGAGCCTCCCACCAATACAGAGCATCACCTTTCAACATCGCAGCTCCATAAAGTACTTTGTCTTCTTCAGCACATTTACAAGTCTTGAAGATGGCTTCTATTTCTTTTAGCCATCTCATTGCTTTGACCGGGTCCCGATCTCCGGAATATGTAGGGGGCTTGCAACTAAGGAACATTTTATAGTCGCACCTTTTTATCACTGGTAAGATAGTAGAGGTAAGTGGTATCTCCATTTCATGTCCTGGATTTAGTCTTTCAGTTTCATTATGACGATTATGTTCGAACATAGCTTGGATATTATCCTGCAATCTTCTCATTTCAGCCATCAGATCATCCTGCGTAACAAACTCTGTACCCTGCGGTTGTGTTCTACCTCCAGTTCGACCCCCAGTTCCCCTGCCGGTTCTGCCTCTACCTCGATCTCTTCCTCTTCCCCCTCTTCCTATTGGCGGATTCTCTCCACCGGAATTCCTTCCTCCTCTCTGGTTCCTTTGTCTAGTGCCACTCGCCATTCTGTGGATTCAAACAAAGTTAATATACATATAAGCACATACCCCATATAACAAGGTATTCCAGTTCATACATGCACCTGTAAGATCATAATTACACTGGCCTGGTGTAATTTGAAATTACCTTACATGATGTTCCTTCTACCTTTTTATACTTAACATCCCCAGGTTCTAAAATAATAGGGACATCCTACTTCACATGCAGTTTAAGTCTAGGTACAGATACTAATACCTAAATCTCTTAAACTAGGGCTCTGATACCATTTGTAACAACCCGGTGTCCCCAAACATACAACAATAACATATATTTCATAACATAATTACATTCATAAAAGAAAATACACAATACATCACAAACGGTCTCTTCGGTCTCGAAACTACAAAAATACATAAAGGTCTCCTAGTCAACGACCATCAAAAGCTTCCTATTCTTATCCCATTCTTTCACCGATCCTCAACCTGGAAAAACATATTTTTGAAAACAAAATGAGAGTTAGACCAAACGGGTCTAGTGAGTTAGTTCCGGTCCTTTCCCAAAATCATTGCAAGACCTTTCAAGTAAATCCTTTGTATCCAAAATCATTTATGTAAATTCAAGCATTACATGTATATAAATACCAATTCAAACTCGTACCTCACGTACCTTTCATCCACCTTATTCCTCCACAATGGCCATAATATTGGTTGCGAGCCAATTAACACACCGGTCCAAAGCCCGACCACGTATTATATTCCCATATAATACTTCACGTAATTATAATATCTTAACATATTATAATCACACCCGTATGACATATTCATACAAATCATCAATTAATTATTATTCACATAATATTTTCCAGTAAAAATACTTTTAAGTAAAACTCACCTGAAATGTTTATCACAAAAGCTCTTCCAAGATAATTCACGTATGTCGATCCTTCACAGAATCTGAAATCACAAAGTACCAAATATCTCTTTTAACACTAAACTTACGAAATCCTCAACTCAAGTCCCAACCCCAAAATAAATTAAAATCACAATGAACAGTACCAAGTCGCAATCTCCTGTTGCGATTCCACCCTGGAGTCGCAACCCACTATTGCGATTCCACCCTGGAGTCGCAACGCACTACTGCGATTCCACCCTGGAGTCGCAACGCACTACTGCGATTCCACCTTGGAGTCGCAATCAACTATTGCGATCTCAAACCTAAATCGCAATCAACTACTGCGATTCCAATCCAAGTCGCAAACGACCATTGCGACTTCAAGCCCAAATCGCAATCGACCATTGCGACTTCGTTGAATGCCGCAGTCCTCTATTGCGACTTCGATGAATATCACAGTTCACTGTTTCATCCTAAAACCCAGAATTTGTACTTTTAATCTATGCATGATGCTATAAAGATGCAGATATGTTTAATACTAACAACATAACCTAAACATAACCTAAACATAAGCTTAGATTCCTCAACACATCCATTTTTAACAAAACCTACTTAAGAAACTTTACTAACATCTTCAAGAACACTTTTAAGGAATTAAAACACAAATAAGATATGGGTTTGTTACCTGGATTACTTCAGAATAATACTTGAATCACAACAACCTCTTAATTTCTTCCTTCTTCTTTCCTTTAACCTTTCCTTCGATCTCTCTCTCTCAACCGAATATTACACACACATACACACACTAGAACATTAAGATATTCCTTACAAATGGACACCTCATCCATAATAGAGAAAGGAAGTCGGTTGCTAGAAGGAGGTGTCACTTAAATACCAAATAAAACCTTAAACTTGTTTCACTTGTCAAAATATACCCCCAACTTCTTTTATAAAAATTAAAACCTACCCCTTAACTTCTAACTCCATAAAATACTAAAATAAAGACTTATAAAATTCCAAATTTAATTTAGATAAAATACCTGGTTATTACAGTTGAACAAAAGAAACGCTATAATGCAGATAAAGCAGCAAGATCATTAGTTATGCAAGCCTTGACCAACAATATTTACCAGAAGGTGGATAGCAAAAACATTTCTGGGAAAGCTATGTTTGATGAGTTAATCAAACTGTATCAAGGATCTGAGGTGGAAAATCAGATGAGAATCTCCAATGCCATTAACATGTACGAAACTTTTAGACAAAAAGAAGGTGAGGCACTTGATTCTACGTACGTCCGTTTCATTACAATATTGAATGAGCTGAATAGGTACAATATAGACAAGTCAATAATCGAGCACAATGTGAAATTCTTGAGTGTTCTTCAACCTGAATGGAAAAAGTATGCTCACAGAATGAAACAGAATGCTAGGTTAGCTGAATTGCCTTTACATGAAATGTATGAAACCTTGAAACAAGATGAGGATGATGCTGATGAGAAGAGGGATAAGAAAAAGAAGAAAGAAAAGAAAGAGAAGAAGGAAGAGAAGAAAGAAGTTAAGGAAGAAGAGATTGATCCACTTGCGTTGATATCTACCAAATACACTAAGAAATATGCAAAGAATGTTGGTAATGAGTCGGATGACGAACAGTATGAAGGAGATGGATTGGAAGAAGCTGAAAGCCTGAAACAAGCAATGATACTCCTTACTAAAGCTTTTCAAAAACAGTTTGTGAGAAGTCCTGGTTCTAATAATCAGAGATATGCATCAGGCTCCAAGAATTTTGAGCACAAAGATCGTGTCGAGTCAAGAAAGAAGTTTGATGAGAAAAGGGATGAATACAAGAGGGATGATAAGAGGGTTGATGAAAAGAAGGTGTTTGAGAAAAGGGCTGAAGAACCAAAGTGCTATAACTGTGGAAAGACTGGACACTTCGCCAAGGAATGCTGGAAACCAAAAGTCAGAGATTCTGATTATTATAAGAACAAGATGTTGCTTGCTAAGCAAAAGGAATCAGGGATAGCATTGTTGGTTGAAGAGGAATATTGGCTTGATCAAACCGATGATGAAGTGGATGATGATACGGCTGCTCAAACCAAGATGTGCTTCATGATGAGAAACACCGATGAGGAAGGGTCAGAATCTACTTCAGAGACAAATGAGGTACATTCCGATCTTTATAATCAATTTTTTACTCAACAAGCATAATTACAAACGCAATTAGAGGATCTAACAAATAGATTGAGAAAAGCAGATGAACTAATTTCCACTCAAAGAAAAAGACTAATAGAACAAGAGAGTCACATTGAAAAACTCGAAAAGAAAAAGACTGAATTTGATGTAGGTCAAGCGTATTTTCAAAGTAGAATAACTGAATTATCAGAAAAATTAGAGAGTTCGGAAGCAAAGAAGAATGAGTTTGAAAGTCTTCTTCATGCCTATAAAGAAAGAAACACTGAGCTAAGCGATAATGTCAAAAGTTTGGAAGAAAAAATGTACAAAGTAGGCCAAACTGAACAAACAATTCACATGAATAAGCCCAGTAAATTTCGGTATTTCAATTCTAAGTGGGGCATAGGATATGACAATCCTCATTACCTGAAGAATGCCTTACTAAAAGCTCCCACTCTTTATGAATTTGATTGGTTTATTCTTCCATCACTACATCCTAGCTATCAAATCAAATGGCTTAAATTCGATGAAGATGACTATAAGGCTGAGGAAGGAGTAAAAAGAAAAACCACTGTTAAGATGCAGCTTCCTTTTTGGTATGGTCCTGATAATGCGAAGGCATTAGAAAACGAACAAACCTTGCCAAATGACTATTTTGAGAGTTATGTTGTTGAACAACCAGAGGACATAGAAAATACTCAAAAAGAAACTAATGAAAAACCAGTTTTTTAGGGTAAAAGGTATTTTCCACTAATGGTTCTTGAACAGAAACTAATGGACCTCGAAAACAAGATTAAAAGTACTATTCAAGAAGTCAGAAATGACGAAAAACTTTCTTTTGAGATCGAAAAGGAAGTTATGATCACAGTGTTTTTAGAAAGTTTAAAGGAAATGAAAACAAAACTTGAGGAAATATCTGAAGAAAAGTTCCAAAAGAAAAGAAATCTTCAGATTCAGATGTTTCCTCATGCAAAGCTTTCATGTGAAATACTGTTTTTAGGAGTTTGACAGTTGATGACCAAGATGATTTTGAATCTTGGGATTTGGAAAGTCAAATTGATCCTGAGATATATATCCCTACAGAAGAAGATAAAGCATTTCGAAAAGAACAAAATGATTTTCTCTATCCGATGTCTCATGGTATCTTTCAAACTCCTTTGAAGAGTCAGTCTGATTGTGATATTAAGATTGTTTGTGACGGGAAGAATAAACAAGCACAAGAAACTGTTGTACAATTTGACTTTAACGCAAAGCTTTCAGATCACACTGCTTTTATAATCAAGGAAGAAGCACCTAAGAAAAATTTCTTTAAGGGTGAATCTTCAAAATCTGTTGAAAAACCTTCTGCTAATGATTATTATTCAAAATCTAAATCGAAACAATCATTACAGAAGAAGAAAAGAAAAATAAAAAGAAAGAAGCAAAATAATTCTTTTCAAGCTCAGTATTCCAATGCTTACAACTCCTATCTTTCTGGTATTTCAGATCGTTATTTGAGAAACAATGCGCGTATCGAGTGGAGAATAAAGGAGTCCACACAGGATGTGGCCCAGAGAAAATCATCCCACGTTGTTTTAAATTCCAAGAAAAACAGTTTTGTTTCAAATGTTAGTGATCATGGTGTTGGCAATAGACAAAAATTGTAATCCCATACAAGCTTTATTCAATGTGACAACTGATTAATTTAGCACATGATCAAATTTGATGTTCTTCTTGTGGTGTGAATGATTTTATCTGCAAATCTGATCATAACCGTTGGTTTTATTCAAATGACTACTTTAACACAGGTTATAAATATCATAATGTCAAGTCCAAACCCACTAATCAGAAAGGACCCATTTGGAAATGGGTACCTAAAACCATCTAATTTCCCTTTTGCAGCCCAGTCATGTATGGTACTTAGATTCAGGCAGGTCCGGCCCTGGCCCATGGCAAATGTGGCTGCTGCCATGGGCCCCAGGTCCAACAGGGGCATCACAAAAAATAGGGCCTTTATACATATAGTCATCAATTTTGGGGCCAAGACCATATTACCGTTTGATTTACAACCGGCCGAGCGATTCAATTGTCGATTAATTGAAATCAGAAGAGTGTTGCGTGCGAATTGCGAAATAGGAAGAGTCAAGAGGAGTGCTGCGTGCAATTGATTGAAATTGAATCATCTCTCTCTCTCTCTCTCTCGTTCAGTCGTTGTCTCGTTGATTCGTTGGCATCGTTGCTTGCTGCCCTAATTCCTAAATCGTTGTTGCCCTCCCTAAATCAGAAGTGTTGCTGTTGGATTTCTTAAATCATAAGTTCATAACTAAGAAGAACTGAAGAAATAGTTGGATTTCTGCCCTAAATCAGGTGTTTTCTATCCTTTTTTGAACTTTGAACTTGATGTTGCCTCACTTGCCTGCTGGATTGTTGATTGTTCTTGTTCATTGTTTGTTTCATTGTTGCTATTTGGCTGCCTTATATGGACTGGGGTATTCACTAAATAACTATTAAGTAAGTAAATAAGTAATATACTAATATTAATGGTATTTTGGTTAATTTCATGATTTCATGATTTGTTTAATTGGTATATGTTAAGACTTAAGATTAGTTGATTAGGGATTTAGGGTTAATGTCTTCATGGGTTATTTGTTTAGTTTAGATTATTGATAACTGATATGTTTAATTGTTAAAATTGTTAATTTGTGATTGTTGTTAACTAGTTTAATTCTAAGTTTGAACTTTCAAGTTTCAACAAGTTTGGCAATTTCACGGTTCACAAACCAGGACTAAATCAGGTGTTATCCTTCGAATCTCTGTTACTTGATTATTTGATTATTAGTTTCGTGTTTAGGATTGGTTTATTTGATTATTTGTTTTATGTTTAGGTTATGTTTATTTGATAAATTTTGATATACAGAACATAAGAAAGACATTTCTCCAACACAAATGCTTCTAAGAAAAAAAAATGCAACAAGGGGATCTTAAAAATGTTAACATTCCATCTGCAAGGAGATTAAAAATGTTAACGGGAGGCGGGTACTCAGGTTATCCAATCTTTCAACAAATAAACACACTAAAACTAAACATAAGATACCTTCTTCCTTTTGCAATAGTAGGGTGGCTCTTTTAACGTATTGACCATGGTTTACATATGATGTACATCTAAGGACCACAATGTTTATACTAGACTAATACGTTGTTGTTACAATAGTTTGCCATCTCTATGGTTTACATTATGAATGCTCAAGCCACTAAAATAACATGTCTCATTATACTTGTAATAACACAAACCAATGAAAATATTGATTCAAGTAATTATGAACCTAAGAACAACACCAAAGAAGCTGCTGCAAAGCAACATAGTACCTCAATCCACTTGTTTCCAAACTTAGGTGCCCAATGTAACGACCCACCAACTTAAATTCAGTTATCTAGAAATTCCAGAGTCTTCTACACTACTCAAGAGACTTCAAGTACCATGGAGAGAACTCTGGAAGCCTCTCTATAATGTTTTATTTAATAAAGATCCGATGTGGGGATGAACCGCCTAGTTTGACTACGTTCCAAACCCCTTTAAATTGTTTTCCAATTGCGTAATAAAGGGGCATTTTTTTTCCTTTCGCCATGGGCATCCGAAATCTCAGGACCGGCCATGGATTCAGGCTGCTCAAAGCACATGACTGGAAGAAAGGAGCTGCTGAGTAATTTTGTGGAAAAGTATGGTGGTAGGGTTAAGTTTGGAAATGATCAAAATTCTACAATTCTGGGTTATGGAGATATCTTCAAAGACAATGTCAGAATTACTAAAGTTAATTACGTCGAAGGTTTAGGACACAATTTTTTAGCATGGGTCAATTTTGTGATAAAGATCTAGAAGTACATTTCAAGAAGACCCGGAGTGCAGTTTTAACCGAAGGAGGAAATGAACTTCTAGTTGGTTCGAGGAAGTCCAATCTTTACACTATTGACCTATCAAAGCTCAAACCTAAGAATGACGTATGTCTAATGTCTAAAGCATCATTAGAGAAAAGTTGGTTGTGGCATAGAAGACTATTTCATCTCAACTTCCGTTACATTCAAAAGCTGATGTTGGGTGAATTAGTCATAGGTCTACCAGTGCTGAAATTTGAGAAAGACAATTTATGTACCGCTTGTGAGAAGGGGAAGATGAAGCGAGCTCCTCACCCACCAAAACCTGAGCCTAGCACACAGAAAGCTTTGGAAATCCTTCATATGGATCTCTGCGGTCCGATGAAGACTCAGAGCATAAGTGCCAAACGATATGTGTTAGTCGTTGTCGATGATTACTCGAGATACACATGGGTCAAGTTTCTACGATCAAAAGATGAAACACCTGACTTGATCATCTCATTAATCAAACAGCTTCAAGTGAATCTCCAACAATCAGTTCAGACCGTCAGATCAGATAATGGGACAGAGTTTAAAAACAAGACTCTTGATGACTTCTTTAAGTCATTAGGAATATCTCATCAATATTCTGCGGCCAGAACACCTCAGCAGAACGAGGTTGTTGAAAGACGAAACCGTACACTGGTTGAAGCCGCCAGAACGATGTTGTCATATGCTGATCTACCTCTGTTTCTGTGGGATGAAGTTGTATCGACGGCATGCTATACACAAAACCGTTCAATTATCCATCGACGGTTTGGTAAAACTCCATATGAATTGATTAACAATAGAAAACCTGTAATACACTACTTTCATGTCTTTGGGTGCAGGTGTATCGTGCTGAACGATAAGGACAACTTGAACAAATTCAGTCCTAAGGGAATTGAGGGCGTTTTTATCGGATACTCGCTCACATCAAAAGCGTACAGAGTCTATTTCAAGTCTTCCAGAACTGTGATGGAAAGCATAAATGTCAAGTTCGACGAAACTGAAGAGTTGGCTTCTATGCAAAACAGTACAGAACCCGCAATATCCGGAGTACTAGCATCTGGACAAATCCGTCCAATGATGACTAGAACGTCAAACAAGGATCAAGCTTCTACTTCTAACTCTACTCCTAACGAACTTGATATATTGTTTGAACATTTTTATGATGATTTCTTTGGAAGTGATAAATCTTCTTCATCTGTAAACAACATGAATCAAGTTGATACACCACCAGTACACGCTACAATGTCAGGGCCTTCACCGGTGCTGACTTCATCCAATACTGGTGCAACTACTCCTGCAACTTCTCCAAGGAACACAACCATGACATATACGCAAAAAAGACAACAAGTATCTACGAATGGTGCTTCTTCATCTGGAACAACTTCGAATGTCAATTATCAGAGTACTGAGAACATTCCAGACAAATCAACTGAAGTAGTTCCGGAGGCAGTTCCAGTTGTCTCTTCTGACAATCAAACCGCCTCACGCCCGGAACCGACATTGACGATAGAGTTGAACTTTGATAAAGATCCTACCCTAATAGACCCCAATGAAGATGTTATTTCTCTCCATCCACATTCCAAGAAGTGGACACGCAGTCACCCAATAGATCAGGTGATTGGTGAGGTGTCTGAGCCTGTAAAGACAAGATCTGCATTCGCAAACGAAGTTTTATATGCGCTCTTTCTAAGTCAAGTTGAGCCCTCAACAGTTCAACAAGGCTTAGAAGACCCAGATTGGTTGATTGCGATGCAAGAAGAGATGAATCAATTTGAAGCTCTGAAGGTGTGGAGACTAGTTCCGAGACCCAAGGGTAAAACAGTTATTGGTACTAAGTGGGTCCTGAAAAACAAGAAAGATGAAGACGATATAGTTGTGCGAAACAAAGCGAGACTAGTAGCAAAAGGGTATAGGCAACAGGAGGGGATAGACTACGACGAGACATACGCACCGGTTGCTCGCTTAGACGCAATTCGGATGTTCCTATCTTTTGCCGCCTACAAGAACTTCACGGTCTATTAAATGGACGTGAAGACTGCATTCTTGAATGGTGTTCTGAAGGAGGAGGTGTACGTGTCACAACCAGAAGGCTTTGTGGACAAAGACAAACCAGATTACGTGTACATCCTTGACAAAGCTCTTTATGGTCTCAAACAAGCCCCCCGTGCCTGGTATGAAGTCTTATCTACCTTTCTACTAGGAGCTGGTTTTGAAAAAGGTAAAATTGACACAACTCTATTTACTCTGCGCGAGGAAGGTGAAATTCTTTTAGTACAGATTTACGTTGATGATATTATTTTTGGTTCGACTAACCCTGGACTTTGCACATGGTTTTCTGGCATTATGATGACCCGGTTTCAAATGAGTATGATGGGAGAGATTAACTTCTTTCTCGGATTACAAGTCAAATAATTCTCTACTGGTATCTTCATCAATCAATCGAAGTACGTGTTTGATATCTTGAAGAAATTCAAGATGGAAAACTGTACGTCGATTGGTACGCCTATGGCTCCAGGATCTAAGATAGGTCCAGATCTTGACGGCATTGATGTTGATGTTAAAAATTATAGAGGAATGATAGGGTCACTAATGTATCTAACCGCTAGTCGTCCAGATATAATGTTTGCAACCTATCTGTGTGCAAGATTTCAGGCCAAACCTAAGGAATCACACATCGGCGCCGTCAAGCGAATCTTTCGCTACTTGAAGGGAACATCGTATCAGGTATTGTGGTATCCCAAGGGAACCGGATACGAACTCGCCGCATATTCAGACGCGGATCATGGAGGAAGCAATGCTGGACAGAAAGAGCACCTCGGGGCATGTACAGTTTTTGGGGGACAAGCTCGTAAGTTGGTCGTCGAAGAAGCAGAATTGTGTCTCAACATCAACGGTAGATGCAGAATATGTTGTCGCGGCCAGTTGTTGTTCACAAGTAATGTGGATGAAGACCCAACTCATGGACTACGGGTTTAAATATGAGAAGATCCCCATCTAGTGTGACAGTAAAAGTGCTATTGCAATGACTGCTAATCCTGTCCAACACACCAAAACCAAGCATATCGACATCAGGTATCATTTCATAAAAGATCACGTTGAGAAAGGAACAATTGAACTATATTTTGTTACAACTGAGTATCGGCTTGCCGATCTTTTCACAAAAGCCTTGGATGAAAAACGTTTTAATTTCTTAATATCCAAGCTTGGCATGCTGAACATAAAAGTTTAACTTCCATATATTGATCATATAATAGATGGAAATATTTGTATCTCAATCTGGATATTGTATCTAGATTGATACACTCAAATTTTCATCATATTCTATTCTCAATATATGTTATTTAAATTTTCATATCTTAGTTGTATTTCAAATGTTTATTCAACTTGTTATTTCTTTATTTTCTCTAAAATGCTTTATCTGTGATTTGTTATGGTATCTGTATCTGCACAAGGTGTGTTAATGGTCTCAGGGGGAGTTTAGTACAGATCTTATGCACAAGAATAGGGGGAGTGTGCATAACTGCCAAATCTTGTAAGTTTAGATGACATGTGACTGTTGCTTTGGAGAACACAAGGTAAGTATTCTAATTTGTTTTGAACACTAACTCTTAAATGATGAAAAAAAAAATTTCCAATCTATGCATCATTTAAGGGGGAGTGAAAACCGTGTTTAAAACCTTGAGTGCTTAATCAATTGGAAGTTAGACATCTTCCAATGTGATAAAATCAATTTTGAAATTTTCTGAAAAATATTTTTTGAAAAAATGTCCAAGTGTTCTTGTTATCGCAACCCACTGCTTGCGATAACAATGTGAACAGTGTTTCATCGCAACCTTCTGTTGCGATGAAACATAAAAGATGACTTATCATAACCCTTTACTTGCGATAACTCCTTTCATCGCAACCCTTAGTTGCGATAAAGTGAGATGAACAGTGTTTATCGCAACTCCCTGTTGCGATTAAACTCAAGTGTTGTTGTCGCAACCTGTTTCTTGCGATAACACTAAGGGTTATCGCAACCTTGTTCTTGCGATAACCTGACACTGTGGCGGTCAAACCATTGGACCAATCAGATGATGCCACGTGTCAAAAGTCTCAAGTCTCTATAAATAAACGAGGTTCGAATTTCTTGTCTCATTTCAAAACCCTCTCATTTTTCTCTCAACTATCACCACTCACATCTGAGTTTTTCATCAAGTTGTTCGAGTTCAAAAATCGATAGCATTTCATTCGAATCCTTATCGAGGTTAGTTTTATTCACTTGTCTCCGTATTTTAACCGTTAAACTTGATTCTAGGATTGATTTTTAGGGTATTTAGTTCGAACTCATAATTGTCTTTACGTATTCTTGCTTAAAAATCGATGTATATGTGTTTGTTAGGTGATAATATTTCTAGGATATGCTTCTGGTCACTTTGCGAACATAGTGTGATAGGTTTAAAACTCACTTTTGTGCGAAAATAGCATTCTGAGCCTTAAACACTTAGGATATTTTTTGCATTCAACTTTATCGCAACTCAATATGTTCTTCGTGTTCATAATTGTCGCAAGCTTCTATCATTCATCATTCTCGCAACCTACATGTTGCGATAACATTTTATCGCAGCCTTCATGGTGCGATAACATTTTGTCGCAACATGTGTGTTGTGATAACCTGTCCTCGCAAGCCCTTCATTGCGACAAAACTTCTCTTGCGACAATGCATATGATGTGTCTTGCGATAACTTTAGTACATAGGTTATTTTCAATGAAAAAAAATTCTCTCATTCTAAGCCATGTACTACTTTATCACTATTCAGATGGCTCATAATGACGGACACTCCTCCGACGAGAATAATGTGATTCCGTCACATTGTTCGTCACATCCATCTGTCAATGCCAGAGATCTAGACGAGGAACTTCTACCGAGAAGTCTCCATCTTTCCCCCCACGACAACAACCATCACCTAGATCTTAGCGTGGCGTTCGACCACCGCATTATCCTGGAGATAATCCGCGGCCATCCTCTCCGTACAGCGCTCACAAAGGTAGTCATTGTGCCACTTATCTATTTACAACAATTCTGGCACACACTACGCTCACAAAGTTGTGGGCTTCCGTGCCCCAACCGGAACACCCAGAGTGCGGCCGCCATTTGTTGGTGCCCCACGAGGAACGGGTGGAAGTCCTGTCATAGTCAACACCGTGCCAGCTATGAGCACAGGCAGTACGGTTGCTACAACCGCTACTTTAACTGGTAACCTAAGTGGTCCGGGGTTAGTATCATGTTCCCCACTATTCCACCCGAGCAGGTTGTGCGAATGTTAGGCCCGTATCCGCATTATATCACTCTTCCACTACTAGCGACTGCTTTAGGCTCTATCGACAATGCCTACAAGCAACATCGCAGGGCCATGCAACAAACGGTTGACTGACTCGCAAATGAGGTCAGTAGAGCAATAAAGGGAAAAGCTATTGCTGAATCATCATCAACTCCTCAGGATCCACCATCCAATGCTCAATCCGAACCACAACCACCACCATCAGTTCCTTTACACCAAATCCCCACCGATCAACTCAAATCTGAGTTGTTAGCCCGGTTATTAGCACAAGGAGATTCAAATACGGCTGAAGAAGTTGACCTTGTTGGATTACTCTGACGACAAACCCAACCTCAAACCCAATCTCAAACCCAACTGCCCACCAGCACTGACTTCCAAACCTTGAACAACACCATGAAAGAAATGACCCAAGCCATGCTTTCGGGATACCAAGAGTTATCAAAAAGATTAGTTCTGGTAGAACAGGCGTGTGGAGTTCAGGCTCAAGCTTCCAACAAACGAAGACATGATGATCATGAGGATCCTGATCAACATGAGGGGGAGAAGAGAGCAAGAGTTGGTGAATCAAGTGGTACAGTTGTGGAAAATGTTGGTGGTTTAGCAAACGAGGGGGAAACGGGAGCAGGTGGACCAGGTACTGATGTGGTCCAGGTTGATGACACTGTAGTTCTAGCTGATGTCATAATTGGGGTTGAAAAGCCTCCAGTTGTTGACAATAGAACAGTAGACGAAAGGATGGCGGATTCTTTGATCGTTGATTACATCTATATTGACTCTGAGGAAGAGCCAGAGACGATGACAGTACAGATCAAAGAGAAAATAGAAGACATATTTGATATCACCGGGGCTCTAGCGATTGCTTCGGATTCCGATAATGACACTCCAGATGATACAACTCAACCGCAAACACCGAATGACCAGGGTGCAGGTACTTCCGCTCCTCCGGCTCCAGTAGTTCAAGCGAATGCTCCAGCAGTTCAAGTGAATGCCGATGGCAGGATCAGAGATCCAGTACTCGAAGATGAATTGGCACTTTATCAGGAGGTGATAGACGCTGAGCCAAGGTATGTGGCAACAGGTGAAAGAATAAGGATCTTGATTCCTTATCAAGAGAGCATCAGGAAAGATATGTTTGTGAAAGACGTCCAGAAGATCGACTTGGAAAAGGTATACGGCGTTGAGAATTGGCCATCACTTCGCAAGATTGAATTTCTACACGTTATGGGCAACAAAGATCTAGAGACATACATGGTTAGATCTGATAAAGCCATTGTGAAGGTGATAAAGATAGAGCCATACAAGCTTGTCAACGTCTGGTACCCGCAGTTCACCGTTAGAAGATCTGATGGCTCCGAATACGTCTTCTCAGAAGCAGACTTCAAGAGCCTAAAACTTGATGACCTCATAAGTTTATATGACATTCTGGCACGGGCTCCTGAAAAGAAGATAGAATGTCTGCCGCATATCAGAGTGTCAAGAGGTTCATGCGGAATATCCTAAAATTTTCTTACCTAACGGATTTCCAAATGGCCTTGGAAGCACACCAAACCAGGGTAAACCTCAGAGCTCCAAACAGGCGTCTGTCAGACATCCAAGGTATTCCCGCGTATACCGTTCTCAAGAAACCTAAACTTGGGGTTGTTTACTGTAATCAAGACTCAAAGAAAATATTTATGAGAGTATGTGAAGCCAACAAGTTCAGTGATGGAACCTTCAAGATGATCCAGGTCAACCTTGGGAGCAAACTTCGATTGGATGCAAACGGGGAAGTGAAGCTTAAAGAGAAGGAGAAAGAGTTGATCAAGCAAGTCTTCGATGCTATCTTTTACAGAATAGAGTATCGGAATGCACTGCGGAGATTCGAGATCATTTTTGGGATTCGGAAGAAGTCCGTGAACCCGGTGGATGCTTAATCTCTTTGCCTCTACTTTGGTACAAAAGGGGAGATTGTTAGTGCCTTAATTACCTAGTTGTACCAAGTATAGGGACCTAATGTGTAATTGTCAAGTTACAAACTATATAATGTATTTTTCCTCTAGATTGACATTAGGTCATCCATTACAAACACACACTAGTACATATAGTGCATTTGCTCTCTACATTTTCATATTGTGTACTTGGTGAATTCATTGATGAATATATGGATGGCTATCTGATTGTATTTATGGATTGATTACTTGTTCTGGGATCACGGATCATCTAGCTATACAATAGTCAAACAAAATCATTTGTGGTAATAGTACATAGAAAAAGGGAAAATCCTGATTACTGTTGGGAAATTAAGATGGCCCATGATGTGGTAATAACAAGTCCTTGGAATACTCTCCTTCAAGAAATTGAAAAATATTTTGGAGCATACATGTTTAACTTTTTGTCATCAAATGTTTTTTTAGTATTAAGGCAAAATAAGTTAGTTTATATGCTAGCTTATTTTTTTAGTATATGTTTAGATGGATATAAGATAGCTTATAAGCTAACTTAGGGGCCGTTTACAAAACATTTACCTGGGTAAGCGCTTACCAAGTCACATTACCTATCAGATTGATATGGTAAGGACCAAAAATCTTATCCGATAAGAGCGAAATATTGAATGCAAGGACCGGGAGTCTTATCCCGGTAAGTTAGGGTGACGACTCTTGTCACGGTTAGCGCTTACCAGATTGTATGTTCCATAGAAAACCTATTTGGTGGACTAAAATCTTACCCGGTAAGTGAGTGATAGTGTAAATTTGACTGGTAAGTTCTTACTCAGGTAAGCGTTTGGTAAACGGCCCCTTCTTAATAAGTTAACTGGAATAGTTTATGAGACATTTTTTATGACTTTTTTCGGTTATACCCTTATTGATATTAATTATCTTTATTAACCATTAATTATAAATAAATTTTAATTATTACTATTATTAATTGACAATTATAAATTAAATTTCAATTATACATTCATGTTAATTTTTAATTAATTAAAATTATCGTTAATCATATCAATTATTTTTCTACTAGTGTTCGACACCACGCGTTGCGTGGTGACGATAAAAGTTTTAGAAAAAATAAAAATTAAATGGGTTGGTGGTCTCATAACATACATTAGACTAATAAGAATTGATATTTCACCTAATATGAAATATTCTCGTCATCCTTAGTTTACTTGAGACTATTTCTTCCAAGCTTACATTATCGGTAAAAAATCTTGAAAAAAAATAGGATTTAGTCATATATATATAATGAAAGATATTATATCGATTCATAGTTTGATTTCAATTTAAATTAAATAATAATATTGATATAATTATATATTCATGATTGTAGTAGGTTATTCTTTCTAATTTTATATACTTTGTTATTTTACTTTAATTTTTATATATATGTTTCTATCATTTTTATATATATTACTATATTTCTCTAATAACTTTTAGTTTTAATTATATATATATATATATATATATATATATATATATTGTTTCTTGGATTTATTTATTTTATGTATTGATTTTAATTAGTGATACTAAATGTAATAGGCATTTAATTTGTTAATGATAGAGTTGGTAATAGTATTTACCTATATGTTAATCTTATTTTGTGATATTAAATGTAATAACTATTTCGTTTATTAAAAAAGAGCTCAATAATAAGTATTTACTTATATATTGATTTTATTTTCATTAATATATATTGGTTGTAATGTCAGTTATATTTATATATTGATTTTAATAAGATTTTAAATGATAATAAATTTTTGAGTTTTATATATTGATTGAGACTTTATATATTAATTCAAATTTTAGATATTTAATTTTATTTGAAGATAATACAAATTAATATATATGTTGTAGTAGAAAAATGATTGAAATTCGTGTGTTTGATCATAAAAATATATTGTTTTTCAAATTTTATATATATAGAGTGTTCTAACTGATAATGATCATAATGACGTGAGTAATCGTCTTCATTTATTTATATTAACTAGGTAACCTTACCGCGTTTCGCGCGGTGTGTGAAACATATTAATGAAAGAATATCGAAAAGTTGTAACTGTAAAAGTTGAACTTTTTGATATATATAGCTAAGTATCGATCTTTTAATATATGTGACTATAAGTAAAGTCCATAACTAACAATAGAGTTTATGAAAGATTTAGTGTCATAGATCAAAATAATTTATAATGTAATTATATAAAAAAATGTGTTTGTCTATTTTAATTTTATTTGCAAAACTTTACAAATTATATTTGACTAAAGATGAAAAGTAATAATGGTTTTTATTACTATAAGAATAAAGAAAGCTATTTATAAAAAGATAAGATATAGTGTAGAAACCGATATAGAAAATATCGTGTGTCGAGTCTAAAGATTAACTTCCATTACGATGTGAAACCGCCACATACAATAATTATATGGTAAGCTCTTTGTCTTATGCACAACCAAACCAAGCACAAAACTCAAAACACTTTCTAAATACCAACAATGATTTTTCAAGAGTTGTTCAAAAGAAAAACTCAAAACAAATGACTTCTATCTATCTCCTTATCATAAATGAAAACATTTGTATATACCAAAATTCTCCTATTTTATACCATTCTCCACACAAAGAATAGTAACAATCGAGACAAAATAAAACAAACGTCATGAGGTTTATGATGCTCAGGGCGGAAAGACAAAAAGATGCCCTATACTATATATAGGGTTTAGTTCCGATGAGAATGAAAGTTATGGTGAGAACTGAGAAGGGTAAGAAGGGATCTCCAACCTTGGATGCACATTAGGATGAGATGCATCGAGTGCACCGGATCAATTCATGTATCAAGCGTGATTCATGGAGTGGGGTGAGATTAAAAGTGATCAATGGTCCAGATTCCTTCTTACCTTTTCACCTTAACTCTTCTTCTAACACGATCTTTAGTGTGTGAGTATATATATATATATATATCCTATTTTAAAAGGTTCAGAATAGGGGGTTGGGTTCACGTGAGACCAACCTGTTTTCGTGAGACCACAAAATTAACACTAAACCTTCACAGTGATTCATTGTGAAGGGAAGAAAAACAGCGAACCTTCACAGCAAAAACATTGTGAAGGTTTACCATAACATTACCTTCACAATCTTTTGCTGTGAAAGTTTAGTGTTAATTTTTTGGTTCACGGTCTCACGGAAATAGTCTGGTTTCACATGATCTCAAGTCTCAGAATAGGAATGATAACGGTGCAAAGAAAGGTTTGTTAAGCGAAGTAAAGAGAGTTTACATGCAATACCAAAGTGCAAAGAAATATAGTGTTGACATTAAGTGTTAAAGAAAGAAGAAATTATGATACTAATACCATGAAAAATGAAAAAACATAAGGCACAATCAACCAGCTTCTAGTCAAAAAGCAACTGTACAAGCAAGCATGCATGAAATAGAATAGACTCAATATTTCATTTGAGGCCATTATGATTAAAGAGATAGTTAACAAACAAATAACTCATCATGAACATGTTAATACTGATACAAACAAAGGCTTATTAACCAAAAACAAAAATTTCTATGTATAATCAAAACTCAAGATACAATTGCACACACTTGGCCTGCATGACATTTCTTTTCTAAAAAATGCAACTGCTTAAAAACAGGACACTAATCATCATTTATAATAAACTATGACCTGGATGTTTCTAGAATATGCAATTGAATAAGGCATTAGACATAATTTTACAATAAATTTTTATAGAAGATGGATAGTATATTTATCAAATTAGTCATAGGTAAGGATCATGGTAGATAGATTGTAACTATTGAAGTCCTGTGTGGTTGAAAAGTTCAATTGAAAGTCTTGTTGCATTGAGGCTTTTCATCAAACACTACTTTGCATATGTGTATTTTTTTTTAACAACAATAACCCAATTTTAATTATTACCCAAAAGGAAGTACAATACAGCCCATACCATACAGCATCAAGCCTGCAGCCTAACAACAAAACCAAAGCATAATCTTCTTCCTCTATATCTATATGAACATTGATATACACACAAATAAAATCCAATGAACATTAATCAAAATGAAGACAAAATCTATTGAATAAACAAACATGTAGAAGAAAACAAAAAAGAAAGAAAGCAACACTCTAAAACATTGATGCAATGGAGATAACACAAACTTTCAAATCTCAAGCCATTATTTTTAGAGATGGAAAAAGCATTTGACGATTTGAAGAAACAGTAAGAATATTATGACACTCAAACAAGAAAATTTGGGGAACAAATTACCATTTGGTCGAAGAACATCATACCATGAATTGAGGACGAGAGAGGTAAAGAGGACTACTGCCTAGATTAGAGGAGCGAGAAGACGCCATATTCAAGAGGTAATCGTAAAAGAAACCTTCACGAATTGAGCCTACCAAAGCTAACAGGTCGCTAGGCCAGTGATGCCCTTCGGGCCTTTGCTGCCCATGGCCATCGCCCTCACGGCCTGTAGCGAGGGCCGGGCCTGGCGATGACTTGGGCAAAACTTTAACTAATATCACATACAACTTTAACTAATATCATAAGATTAAATGTCTAGCATTAATATCAAACTTCTAATACTTTGTAACTTGGGTACCTAGCGAAAAAAGAAAAAGGGTTGAGATTTCGCTAGCTTTTGTCAAAGTAGGCCCCAAGATGTTTGCTAAGACGAATAACAGGAAACAAAAGTCAGTCTTTTCACATATAAACGGTATAATACAAGGTGTTAGAACTAACACCGGAATAAAATACTTCATTCGGTGCTCTGATATGTGTAATAATGGGGGGTGTTTATTTGTGCATTTCAGCCAAATTTAACATGATATCAAAGGTAAACACACAGAGATTCTGTGTCGAGTTTAACAACAGATAACAAACAAATAGAGCATACCTTAAGAGAAACACAAAGGAAAACTAAGAAAATTAACGAACCTCGCATTGAAAAGCTATAGCAACCTTTGTACCAAAAACAACATCAAAATATAAGTTAGAAAGAAGCTAAAATGAATCTGTGTTGATGATTAGAATCAACATAAAGACACGTAGATAGATATAACCTGAAAGAAAATTGGTATAATAGGAAACCACAAAGCTCTGATTTGTGAAGAGACCATATAAGTTGGGGAAAAAATCCATAAACTATTATGTTGCTTCAAGTCTTTTCAGTTTCTCTGATATGTCAATATAAATATAGACTTGGAGAGAGTTTTAGTTGCTCGGTGTAACCTAATCTTTCACCCATGGTTGTTTAAACATCAAATGGAAGTCTCTTTTATTGACAATCTTAAGAAACATCTGGTCAATCATCACCCCGCTTAATAATTGATGGCTATGATTTAATATTATAGGTCCTACAGATACATGCATTTATGTAGATTCCACAATGAAAGAGTGCGATACTTAAAGTTCATACAGTAATTACATTATTTAATTACTACTAATACCTGGTGATGAAGAGCAAAACCTTAAGAACTTGCATGCTTTATTGCAACCTTTTGTTGAGTATGTCAGTCACAAAATGGATGTCGTGGAGTTTGAACCATGAATTTTATCAAATGTAATGTGTTAGAAATCCTACAATCTTCTTGATGAAAAAAATGACAAGTTTCCTCCTAAATGTGGAAGGAAAGGGAAAGAAAGGAGATAAATTAGAACTCCTTAAATTAGTTATTAAAATTACAAAACTTTAAATGATTTTGCTTTACAGGATCAGATCAAACAGACCAACCAAATGTGAAAAGTAAGATGATAGCTATTTACAATTGAAAATAAAAGTTGAAATATAAGAAACCAATAATGTATGCAAAGACTATACTTGTGGATTACCATAGCCACTGTGTCCCTCATTTGCATTTAGGGCAAATTAAACCCGTGAAACTTACATATCAGAAACAAATATGAATTAAAACAACCAAGAAGAAATGATTATCAGAGCCACCACTGTGCACCTCACTTTCATTTGGGGCAAATTAAACCCGTGAAGCTAACACATCAGTTATATATATGAATTAAAACAATCAAGAAAAACAAAGAAAACAGGGGTAAGGAAATCTGCAAACGAAAACCCAATAGCCTCAGATTAGGGCATGATCATCATGACATTTGCAACTAAGAACGGGTCAAAGAAACATGGAAAAAATAGAATTTTTTTTGTAATGTAGATGAGATTGTTTATCATCTTATTCAATTTGATTCCATTTTATGTATATAGACTCTTTATAAGAATGCAATGGAATATGAATTAGAAGGTAATATGAAAAATAAGATGATAGCTATTTTTACTTCAAAAAAAGGAAAGGACACCTGCAGAGTTGAGTTCCATCCACCAGTAAAGCCATAAACCATCCTTGTCCAAGAAGATAAGATGCCTGAAGATTGGAAAATAGAACAACGATTACTGATCTAAATGCAACAAAACCCGGTAAGTGGAGTGCGGATGAACTACTTGAATTGAAGATGGGGAGGCTGAGAAGATGAATCGGATAGAACGTGTGAATGAGAGGAGATGAAGGGTCTGGGCTCTGGAGTTAAACCCTAAACTAAACTGTGAAAAAGAAAATTGAAAAACGTGAGAAAAAGAGGAAGGACCAATTCTCAAACGTAGAGCTGCCACGTCAACAATAAAAGATTCTGCTTTATATATGTATATAGATATAGATTATAATCATTTTATTATTACATAAATAAAAATACACATATTATTATATTCAAGTCTCATAATAGTAATTCAATTTATATAATAAGTTCTTGAATATGTTGGTATATATATTTATTAAATGCTATGTAAATAAAAAAATAGAATCATTGTGAAATAAAAGAAATAAAGAAATTTACGTATAAACAAAGAAGACGAATGGTCTAAGTAATTAAACATTTTGTTAATAACTACATCAAAAAAGGCAAAATTTGAGAAAAGAAAGAGAGAAAAAAACATACAAACCCAATCAAACATAACATAGACCATAAATGTTATTCCATTTTGATAGAGCATTAGGTTGTTGCTTATAAATAATTTTGTAACAACCCAAATTCTAGTGGGTTTTAGAGTTAGTGGTCAAAGTGGAATAAATGAAAGATAAGTAGAGGGACTGTTGTGCAATTTTTGAAAGATATTTAAGGACTCCAAAATTCTAGGGCAGCCTCCATTTCACAATTCAGTATTGGTGTGGTGTGTGTGTTTGGCGGCTCAAGGAAGAAAGGAGAAGAAGAAAAGAGAGAAGAAGGAAACTCTTGGAGAGGAATCAAGAAGTGAAAATCAAAGAAGAAGTCAACAAGGTAAACCTCTCCTAATTCCGTTTTCCTTGTTGATGTAGTTTTCCCCTCGTATTCAATCTGGATTTGTAAGTCTGAATGTAGAGATTCATTGAGTTTTCATCACTTTCTCCTTGGAAGTGTGTTTTGAGGGTTTTTGGCCTAGTAATCGATTTTAAGGGATTAAAGTGGGTTTAATTGGGTATTTGGGGTTAGTGAATGAACCCTTGAGGTTATCTAATCAAACTAATGGCTTAAATCGGAGTTTAAAGCGGTTTTAGAATTTCTAAGTTCGAACAGCAGCGTTTTCCGGACACCAGTGTTTGGTGGTGTCCGGATATGTTGCATGTGTCCGGGTAAGTGTCTCGTGAAGGTGTCCGGGTAGTTTTTCCCGGATAAGTGATGTGTCCGGATAAGTGGTGTGTCCGGATAAGCGTAGTGTCCGGATAAGTGGTGTGTCCGGATAAGTGGTGTGTCTGGATAAGCGGTGTGTCCGGATAAGCGTAGTGTCCGGATAAGCGTAGTGTCCGGATAAGCGAAGTGTCCGGATAAGTGGTGTGTCCGGATAAGTGATGTGTCCGGATAAGTGTGGTCTCCGGATAAGTGTATTGTCCGGATAAGTGTAGTGTCCGGGAAGGGGTATCCGGACAGTAGGGCTGAGATATTTTATCTGATTCGAATTCAATGCCCTTAGGTGTTCGGTTGGATTAGCTTGGTGATTTCAAGAAGTGCGTTCAGCGTCATCAAGGTGAGTTCCCTAAACCTATTTACGACGCAATGTGTTAATTGTTCTTTTAACTGATAATGGTTCACTTTGAGCACGAAATGTTTACCAAATCGATATGCATGTTTTTACATGAAAGCTCATACTTTATTCAAAGAATATTTAGCATGATGAAATGATTATATGGTTTACGAGATTCCAAGTTGTATGAAGTATGACATGTGATGTATGCTATGTGGAGTCGGTCTGCATCGTGGGATCGGTATGCTCTGGGATCCGATGATCCCTTGGACATGGGTGATGAGCCGATAGGTTGGAATCTGTTTCCCTCCTATTCGGGTAGAGGGGAGTCTGCTTAGGCCCCGATACGAGGCGAGAGGGGAGTCTGCTTGGGCCCCGATCGCGGCAAGAGGGGAGTCTGCTTGGGCCCCGATCGCGGCGAGAGGGGAGTCTGCTTGGGCCCCGATCGTGGTTAGTTTAAGCGGTCCTCATCACGGTGCAGTACCATGTTTGACGTTATGTGAAGTTTGATGATGAATTTTATAAACGATTTTCCCAATGTTTATATATGTTGTTTTCGGAGGGAATTCACTAGACCTTTTGGTCTAACCCTCGTTTTTCAAAACTAAACCATTTTCAGGTAAGCAAGTAGTTAGAGGCTCAAGTAAGTGAGCAAGAGCATGATTGAGTACAGATGCAGCTAGAGACTGTGCCGATGCCACTTGTAGTAGTAGTGGTTCTCAGTTGTGTATAGGTTGTTTCCGCCAACCTTAGTTTGGGAATGATGTAACTGAATTTTGGGACCCAGTTTTATTACAAGAGTATGATTTAATGCGTTGGTTGTCTTGTTATGTCTTTGGGTTGTTTCAAATGGTATCAGAGCCACAGTTTAAGGGATTTAGGTGACCGGACGGGCCTAAACTTAAACTTGGGAGTAGAAGATCACAACTGAGAATCAGGAAACGCGTTAAGAGGGCACTAATGTAGACACAGGAAATGCGTTAGGAGGACACTATTATGGAGATAGGACTAATAAGGTACTGAGGACTGTCATGTAAGGTAAGTTTGAGATTGCACCTGGCCAGTGTAATTGCGAATTTACAGGTACATGTATATGCTTAACCTACCTTATTAACCTACCTAGTGCTCATGTCGTGTTCCAGTACGTTAGATTGTCAACAAGATCCCCGAGGGGTAGACTGAGACCCCTTGTTGGGGAAGTTTCTTGAGAGGTCACTTATGATGTGATGTATGTATACATCGTAGAGAAAGAATGTTGTATAGAACGTTATGAGTCGGATAGAGGTAACTCTTCGTGGATTCGAAGAGGATGGATGTTGAGTTTGAGTGAGACTCCTATTTCGGGAGAGTCCCAGTTCTAGAAATCATGGGATAGATCGGTCGGGATGGTAAGAAAGGGCGATGTCGAAACCTTGAAAGTGCCAATGGAGCTTTGAATTCTTATTCGAGCTTTTCAAGGATGGGGTAAATGAAATAAGATACCTATAGTGAAATGAAAGCGTATAGGAGTGGAAAGTGAGATAGTTGTTCAAAGCGAAATAGTATGAAAGGGTTGAGTAAGTGAGAGGTGGAAAGTGTGTTCAGCAAGTTGTTGCGTGACCGAAAGGACGACCATTGGTCGTAGGTGGAGTGTCAAGGATAAGTTGCGTAATTAAAGCGGTTGACCTTGTTAGAATGAGTAGCCTTCAATTGCAAATAGAGTCTCATGCATGGCGTTCTTTTATGTAACATGAAATTTTCACGATTTAAAATGAGAATGTAAATGTCAACTTTGAACAAAATGAGTCATCTTGTACGAGTGCACGTTTAAAGAAAAAGAGATTTCAGTACGTCGCACATTGAAATTTTGAGGTAAACGATTTGCAAAGTATTCCACACTTTTAATGATAAGTTAAATTGTTACAAAAATGGCCAAGGAAATGGTTACCTGCAATTCACTTATAACCAAAATGCTTATTGACCTTTTTGATATCATACAATTGAGTGTGAGAACCAACTGGTTTACTTTGTGTCGGTAGTTCTTTCAGAACTGTCTCATATGAAAAGATTTTCATGCAAATTATTACTCTCGTAATAACATTGTTCGGATTGAGCAAGATTGGGGTTCACGGGAAGATGCATGCCAACGATTCTCGAATCGTTGTGCAGAGTTTTGAAGTTATAAGAGCGATGGGGTCGCGGGTACCCGAGTTGTTTCTAAATGTTGTTTATTTAAAATGATAAAATGTACGAAATGATTTTTCTTTTGCGTTGTCATGCATGAAGGCTATGAACTCACTAGGTCGTAGGATGTTACATGTTAAGCTAAGGAAGAACTTCAAGAGTGAAGAAGTGTCGGACAAATCAGGAAAGAATGTTGTAGCCTTAGTATTTGTGTTCAAGAGGAAAGGTGAACAGGGGTAGAGTCGGAAGTGGATTATAGTGTCGGTTGTATGAGGGTTTGCACCCTTGTTCAGTAGCTGGAAGTACGGTTGTCAAGGGACGGTTGTGTCCGGAGGAAGGACTCGAAGCCTTCTAGGTGATGGTTTTTTTTGCAACTCGTTTTGAGTAGTGTGATGAGGAAGAATGAAATGTCTATAGCGTGGGAGTATGAGTTTTGAGGTGAGCTCATAATGTTGATGTTACATAAGTAGGTTTCGAAAAGAGGGAGGAAGATCATGAAGTTGATTATGATATGTGGAAGGATTAGGTTCCGTAAGGAACCCCTGTTATAGAATAAGTTAAGAAGGTAGTTACAGGTTGTCACTTGATGTAGAAGTCGACTGTTGTGTAAGATGGTTGAGGCCGAAGACTTGAACCAGAAGGTTGAAAGTTGATAGAACACCTCGTAGAGGTGCTAAGAGGATGAGAAGTTATTGTTGTGATTAAGCGTTCTATTTACGAAGTATGGAGGGTTCGTGGAATGATGAGGTATGTAACACGAGCGAAGCAAGTGTGTAGATTCTATCGTCCAGTGAGGGACTGTGTCCAGCTTATGTAAGGCCTCGGATCGTAAAGAGCGAACAAGAACGCTTACATTTGAGCTAATTGGGAACTAGGAAGTTATAGTTCAGCTAGAGTGAGAAAGGACAAAGTAGCGAGATAGACTCGATTGTGTATGCGAGAAAATGTGAAGGCAAGTTCAAATTGTGTACGAATGACCATGAGAGACTTGGTCGGTAGTGTGATGATAGGAGTGGTGGATGTACGAGCTAATAATAGAAAGATGAAGGATTAGAAGGAAGTCCGTTTGGGATTTTCGGGTGGAATGTACGTTTTGCAACCCCAGTTGTGAAGTACGTGGTTTGTAAGTTGGTGTTTATTTTGACTGTTATCGGAATGGAATGTCGGGGCAGAATTGGGTGATTGCCCAGCTGTGAGACCAAGCTTTGTGGTTATGTATGTTGTTAAGTATATTCTTGAAGGCAGAGTAAGTTTAAAGAAGATGATGAATAGATTAGTCGAGCTGTAGTATAGTAGACGAGAAATTGTTAAAGAATGTGAATTGTTGCTTATGTGTGAGAGAAATGTCTGAGAAGGTAAAAGTTGGAGATTAAAGAATGTGTAGTGATGTCGAACACTGGTCTTGTTTCAAGACGGCTTGGTTGAATGCCTTAAGATAAGATCTTGGTGCAACTGTTTGGTTAGGCAAGTATTGAGAAAGTGCTATCAGCATGTGGATAGGTCAGGAGAGAGGGGCAAGTAATGTTTGATGAGCAGTGCTCCACGCTAACGTGGAGTGGTGAAGATAGTATGTCGGATTAAGTGAGTAAATTGGAAGTAGTAAATGTGGCAGTATTACCAGAAGGGTGCTGTGTTATGTAGTTGTCAGTGATAAATGTGCGAACTGTTGGAACGAGTTTTGAGGAAGGGATTTGTGTTTGATTTTGTACAAGAAAGAAGTGGATGAGACAACTGAATGAGTTAAGCTAGTGACTTTGTGAGAAATGTTTAAACGATTTGGTCGTGCAGTGTTTAAGCTAGTAAGAATAGTATGGGGTGACCATGGTTATTCCTCCCAGTTGTGTGAGGGTAACCGGAGCTATGTTTTATGACCGAGAGAGCGTGGTAATCAGCGAGGATTTGATGTGTTTCAGGATAAGTTTAATGCGAGTAGGTGAACACTTCAACGTTAGTTTCGGAGGTTCCTACCCTTGGTTACGTACAAGGATGGAGTGGTGAAGTGGTGAGGATGTGAGAAATGGTTGATGAGATGTGGTCGAGGTGGTCGGGAAAAAGGAAATGTTTCCGGCCTAGGCGATTGTTGGATTGGGAGAAGTGATCTAGGATTGCTTGTATTTCGATGAAGGAACTCTAGGTTGTGAGTTGTCGGGACGTTCAGGTTTGGAGTTGTGTCAAGCAGTCAAGCGTGTGTCTGTCTCTTGGTAAATGAATCTCGTGTGGTGGCAGAGGTTTTAGCTAGGTTCCTCCTTAAAGGAAGTGTTGATGCATGAGAAGCCTTAGTAAATCTTCTATAGTCAAGATCGATTGAGTAGGAACAGTAGCCTACGAGTTAGAGTACCGTAAGAACTGAAGGAAATGCACCCAAGGTTCCATGTTTCGAGTTAATGAGGTGGTTGACTGAGTCAGATATAGCTTTACTTTGGGAAGTGTCGGTTTTGATGTGGGCAAGATACCCGCATCTTTTACAATGAGGAATTCCGGGGACGGAATTCTTTTAAGGGGGGAGTGTTGTAACAACCCAAATTCTAGTGGGTTTTAGAGTTAGTGGTCAAAGTGGAATAAATGAAAGATAAGTAGAGGGACTGTTGTGCAATTTGTGAAAGATATTTAAGGACTCCAAAATTCTAGGGCAGCCTCCATTTCACAATTCAGTATTGGTGTGGTGTGTGTGTTTGGCGGCTCAAGGAAGAATGGAGAAGAAGAAAAGAGAGAAGAAGGAAACTCTTGGAGAGGAATCAAGAAGTGAAAATCAAAGAAGAAGTCAACAAGGTAAACCTCTCCTAATTCCGTTTTCCTTGTTGATGTAGTTTTCCCCTCGTATTCAATCTGGATTTGTAAGTCTGAATGTAGAGATTCATTGAGTTTTCATCACTTTCTCCTTGGAAGTGTGTTTTGAGGGTTTTTGGCCTAGTAATCGATTTTAAGGGATTAAAGTGGGTTTAATTGGGTATTTGGGGTTAGTGAATGAACCCTTGAGGTTATCTAATCAAACTAATGGCTTAAATCGGAGTTTAAAGCGGTTTTAGAATTTCTAAGTTCGAACAACAGCGTTTTCCGGACACCAGTGTTTGGTGGTGTCCGGATATGTTGCATGTGTCCGGGTAAGTGTCTCGTGAAGGTGTCCGGGTAGTTTTGCCCGGATAAGTGATGTGTCCGGATAAGTGGTGTGTCCGGATAAGCGTAGTGTCCGGATAAGTGGTGTGTCCGGATAAGCGGTGTGTCCGGATAAGCGTATTGTCCGGATAAGCGAAGTGTCCGGATAAGTGGTGTGTCCGGATAAGTGATGTGTCCGGATAAGTAGTGTGTCCGGATAAGTGTGGTGTCCGGATAAGTGTAGTGTCCGGATAAGTGTAGTGTCCGAATAACTGCTGTGTCCGGGAAGGGGTATCCGGACAGTAGGGCTGAGATATTTTATCTGATTCGAATTCAATGCCCTTAGGTGTTCGGTTGGATTAGCTTGGTGATTTCAAGAAGTGCGTTCAGCGTCATCAAGGTGAGTTCCCTAAACCTATTTACGACGCAATGTGTTAATTGTTCTTTTAACTGATAATGGTTCACTTTGAGCACGAAATGTTTACCAAATCGATATGCATGTTTTTACATGAAAGCTCATACTTTATTCAAAGAATATTTAGCATGATGAAATGATTATATGGTTTACGAGATTCCAAGTTGTATGAAGTATGACATGTGATGTATGCTATGTGGAGTCGGTCTGCATCGTGGGATCGGTATGCTCTGGGATCCGATGATCCCTTGGACATGGGTGATGAGCCGATAGGTTGGAATCTGTTTCCCTCCTATTCGGGTAGAGGGGAGTCTGCTTGGGCCCCGATACGAGGCGATAGGGGAGTCTGCTTGGGCCCCGATCGCGGCGAGAGGGGAGTCTGCTTGGGCCCCGATCGTGGTTAGTTTATGCGGTCCTCATCACGGTGCAGTACCATGTTTGACGTTATGTGAAGTTTGATGATGAATTTTATAAACGATTTTCCCAATGTTTATATATGTTGTTTTCGGAGGGAATTCACTAGACCTTTTGGTCTAACCCTCGCTTTTCAAAACTAAACCATTTTCAGGTAAGCAAGTAGTAAGAGGCTCAAGTAAGTGAGCAAGAGCATGATTGAGTACAGATGCAGCTAGAGACTGTGTCGATGCCACTTGTAGTAGTAGTGGTTCTCAGTTGTGTATAGATTGTTTCCGCCAACCTTAGTTTGGGAATGATGTAACTGAATTTTGGGACCCAGTTTTATTACAAGAGTATGATTTAATGCTTTGGTTGTCTTGTTATGTCTTTGGGTTGTTTCAAATTTTGTTATAGGTTTCTTTTAATTTATAGATGGAAAGATGGAGAGATTAAAATGAATGTCTTTAGGAAGTTAGATAGTTTAGAATGTAAAGGTAATTAAATTGGAAGTTAAATTATGAAAAAAAATCTTTTAATGAAATACACATTTTTTATGTAAGGGTAGAATAATTTTTAACCTATTTAAAATTTTAAAAATTCAAAACAATGAGAAAATTTCTATTACTTTAACAATGTGTCCCATCATTCTTAATAGGTTTCTTTTATCATTTTATTTTTTTGGAGTTCTATTCACTTATGTTTCATTGTAGATACAACATTTTTAATTATAACAAATTTCAGTACATACCTCATACATTTTTTTTATCTGAAAAAATGTATCTATAATATGGCTTGATAATGAAGCTTCAAACTTCCTAACCACACGAAAAACTATGATTTCATTACCACATCTATATCATGTAATAATGATGATCAAAACATTGTATTACAATGAGAAAGACAATTTCATCATTGCTCAAAGAAGGATTCATTGTTTATTGGAAAAAAAATATCCCTAAAGGCTATAAAAACCGTAGAAACCCTAGTTAAAAATCCCATAAAATTTGAAACAATAGTAAAAAAACCTCCAAGATTTAAGGGGTGAAGAAAAGACCAAACTCCTCTTCATGGGCACTTCAGTCGCAACCAAATCAACGTCCACTTTCCTCTACAACAGAAAAAATGAAAATCCAAACACAAAATCAAAAGACAAAGTGAGTTTATCTTCAATAGAATTAAGGGTATTGAATGTTGTAGTGACAAAATTAAAAACTAAACCATAAACAACGAACATGATCGAATGTTTTGTACAAGGCATGTAAGATATATAAACCACAAACATCATTTAGCTTTGGCTTCTTCACTAATATATTAGATATATATATAGTACAATATGAATGCTTTATTCTTTAATATATTGGGAGATGAAGAGGAGTTTGGGAAAATGAAAGGACCAATGTTAAATGCAAACATAATTAATAATCAATGCAAATGGGAAATTAAGAAAAGAAAAGGATTAAAATGATGATTAAGGAGAAAAAAGATAATTGAGTTTTCTAGCATTTAGGAGAGCCATGTCATCAACCTTGGTTTTTGTTTTAATATATATACTAGTATGGGTCTCGTGCATTGCACGATACTAATAAGTTTTTTAAAGAAACAATTGTCGTAGTTAGCATAAAACGTAATTCTTTATTTGATTATTAATAAGATACACTTTAAAATGAAGAATGTATTTCGATAAGTGCTTCATTTTCATATATTGATAACAATGTGTTGTTACGAATAGTTTCATATGTATCAGTAATAACTTTTATATAATGTCAAGTCATCATTATTGGTTGTATTTTATACGATAATTCTTGGTTGTTCTCTTAACCAAATTTGATGTATATAGATTTAGTTACCACAAAGACGTTGATTTACCAATTTATTATATAACTATATATAAAAATGAATTATAATCCGATATAATACCTCTCATTTTTTATGGAAGGATTAAAACACCTTCAATATATATATTAAAGGAATACCCAAAAGATAATGAAGTGACATATTGTGATTTGAGTATTAATCAAATCTTGAAATGTGATCTGATTTGGCTATCTCACATTGGTTAGAAGGAGAAGTTTGAAAGAATGAAATGTGTAAATGAAATGTGTAAATGAAATGAGGAGATCATTCTTTTGTAGCAAGTCATAGTGTTGGCTCACATTAATAAACTTTTTTTTGCAAAAAAACTTTGTTTGATTTCAACTTAAATTAAAAAATGAAACCGAAAGAATTTATATATCAATGTTTGTAGTAAGTTATCATTTCTAATTTTATATGTTTGGTTGTTCTAATTTAATCTTTTTATATGTGTTCTTCATTTTTGGTTTTGAGAAAGATCACCGGTTTGTTCTCTATTTAAAGCATTAATCTATTTTTATACTTAGATAAATCAACAACTTCCAACCACCCCCTCCCATTTTTTAACGTTTCCAACGAATTTGCACGTAATTACGTCTTGGACTCACAGTTGACACTGCGTCAATGACAATACAACGCTACTTGCCGCTATCACAACTTGTGTTTTAGAGGTAATAAGATTTATTATTTACCGGAATCGACATCACTTAAAAGAATTAATAAAAACAAAGAAAAATATTATTTCTATTAAATTATACATTATACTTTTAAATGAATATTGTGTGGAATATCCCAATAAGGAGGTTCATGATGACAATGCTTTATGGGAAACCGGTTTGTTTTTCACACTAAAAAAATGGAGAAAGCATTCTAAGTATTAGGATGTGTCACATCATCTCTTGATGATTTTCCTTTATATAGATGTAGATATAGACTTGTTATATAAATCAGCCTATATATTGATTAATCTATATATGTATATAATAAGATTTCACATGTAACTTGTAAAAAGTAAATGAAATGTTCATTTATTTAATGATATATTTTTGTTTTAAAAAAACTCAAAATTTTAGAGAAAATAATAACTAATGTTTCAAGCTCTCTCATAATATCACATTTTCTTTGGATTATTGTCCTTTATATAGATACATAGATAGAAGTATTATGTAAATAATAATAAGTGATAAGTTATATTCTAGTAAGTTATTATATGTATTTCATTTATGTATATTGATGGCAATAAAGATTTTTTTATGTATACATTAAAAGTTGTTACATTCACATGATTAGTGATTATGTTCATCTTATTTTTATTTATATACATTATATAATCAATTTCTTATTTTATTCTATTGTTATATAAATAAAGATATACATATTATTATATTTAAGTGTGTAAATAAAAAAAATATTAATTTTAACCATAGTTAAAATGATTAGTAAACGAAAAAAAAACTCTAAAATCCCAACAAAAGTCAAAAAATGTATACTCAGGTTAGTCTTCTCGAAATAAACATGAAAAAATAAAAATAACCATTAAAAATAACATATTGAAGTTTGTTGTGGTTGTGTCATAGATTGTAATACATACATGCATGATTTGATTATTGAACCATCATTGGCATCAAAACTTCAAAACCATTGCCATAAACAAACCTCTATTTCCATTGAAAAAAATTAAGAAAAAATAAGAAGATAAATGTAAAAATGAACCTAAAATCACAACAAAAGTCAATAAGAAATAGAACCTGGATTAATATTCTCAAAGTAAACCTGAAATACAATTTTGTTGAACAATAATAGTTTATGAAATGATAGAAAAAAATCAAGTGACAGAGAGGGAGAAAAGTGTTTACCTGAAAAATGATCTTGTTGAAGAACAATGCATGATTGGTGATATGAATCATACATAAAGTGATATGGAGAGGAAGATGAAGATCTATAGTGATGAACAAATCATGATACAAAATGGAAGGGTTTTTGAGTTTTTCAAATTCAAGAGTGAAGTTGAAAGGATTTGGATCAATAAGAAATAGAACCTGGATTAATATTCTCAAAGTAAACCTGAAATACAATTTTGTTGAACAATAATAGTTTATGAAATGATAGAAAAAATCAAGTGTCAGAGAGGGAGAAAAAGTGTTTACCTGAAAAATGATCTTGTTGAAGAACACTGCATGATTGGTGATATGAATCATACATAAAGTGATATGGAGAGGAAGATGAAGATCTATAGTGATGAACAAATCATGATACAAAATGAAAGGGTTTTTGAGTTTTTCAAATTCAAGAGTGAAGTTGAAAAGATTTGGAGGTTTCACTTTTGAAATGAAGATGAAAAGATTAGGAGGTTAAAGTTTTAAAAATTACCAAAACAACCCTAACTCAATGAACTTCATCTTTGTAGTATAGGGACGGAAAAGTCTTTATCAAATCAAATATATAAAAAATCAAAAATCTTAGAAAAAAAGAAAAATGGTCTTATCATGCTTAGAAGATGCCACCTCATCATCTTTGGTTTTCTCTTTTAATATATATATATTGATTGATGATTTTTATTTTCTTAATATTAATCAATATATTTTAGTTATCAATTACTATTTTTTTATTCAATTATTTATTTCTATTCATATTATATGTAACAGTTATCAGATAGTTAAGTTAATGTAGATTTATCTAAAACTTATTTTAACAAATTCTTATAGTATATATATATATATATAGAGAGAGAGAGAGAGAGAGAGGAAGGATCATGCGAGAAGTTAAACATTATGTGAGAACGCGAGAAGTGTGATATCATATATGATTACACGGCTTGTGGGTGTGTTTAATCAACTATGATTAAACGTCTATGTATGTCCAATGTAACATGTGTTTAATCACATATAATTAAACTTGTGTATCATATATGATATCACACTTCTCGCATTCTCGCATAAGGTTTAGATATATATATATATATATATATATATATATATTAATTGACATATTATATCATTTAATTTTACTTTACTATCTTGTTTGTGACACATCGTAGATTTGCGGAAGGATCGCCAAGCGTCTAAACCCTTTGATAAACGTGATTACGACTCGTAAAACATGAAGAACTAGAGAATCCACTCTAAAAGAAACAAACTTTATTGAATAATTGAATGATTAACAAAAGAACCCTAATACCCTATTTATAATCTCGACTAAGAAAACGATAAGCATCAACTAATGGATAATTAAGAAACAAACCTATTCTAATCTTATTAGGAAAACTTAAGTAATGGAAACTAAAAGAAATAAAGAAAGAAAATAGGAAAGAAATAGGAAACTAATGAATGGGAAGTCACGTGGGTTGTTAATGGGCTGCTGGAATGTGGCGCTAGCCAACTAGTGTGGGTATGGGCGCCAACCACCAAACAGAAGTTGGCGCTACTTGTGGCGCAACTCAGCCGGCGCCATCGCTGGTGCCGGCGCTGGCGCCGGCGGCTGTCTTGCATTTCTGCTTTTCTCTTCGTCGTTCGATCTGACTCTCGAACTTTTGTCGCTACTTCCTCTCTATTTGGTGCTTTATGTTTGCTCTTTTTCCGACGCCAAATTACGAGTCTCTTTTGGGCTCGTTTACCTTTTCGAGCTCGTTTATTATTATTTATAAAACCCTTATTTACCTCTCGAATTCTTCGAAATCTCCCTGTATCAGTCACCCTCACTTGAAAAGAACTCGTCCTCGAGTTCACTTGAAAAGCAGCTTTACTCGGCTCGTAGAACATGCGTTTCGTCAAACCGCTTGAATGCGCAACTTGGTCTTCAGATTTTAAAATTTTCGACCGGTCCTTAAAATCCAACGGAGGTTGTCGCGATTGTTTCCATACGAGCGATATTTTATCAAACTCGTAAGGGTGAGAGTTTAGAGTAACGTTACCGGGGATTGTTGCACTTTGAACCGGCGTCGTGGGTGCTTGAATAGTGGAAGCATCACCATCGGGATCATCGACCTTGATCTCTTGTGACAACGGATTTGTTGGCTCGAGGATGTCTTTCGGTATCTTGCCTTCGGTTTCTTTGTCCGGAGATCCGAAATCTGCTGCCGACTCTTTCGAAACGTTACTGGTTTCATGTTGTGACTTTGTTTCGATGGTAACAACCTTGTCTTCAACCTTGGCCAACAAGACTTCCTCCTTTTCCGGTGGTCTTTTCGGGACGGGTGGTTGATTGACTAGGGGCGAAATCGAGTCCATAATACGGCTATTGTGATGGCTCTTCTTGTTGGGGCTTTCATTGAAGCTAGTAACTGGTATCATGGCAATCTTTTGGTCGCCCCAACGGAATAGTACGATGTCGGCTTGGCTCTTGTAGGTTGCATATTATCGAATTGCCACGGTTGACCCAATAGAATGTGGCAAGCGTCCATGTCAAGGACATCACATATGACCTCTTCTCGATAGTGTTTGCCGATTGAGATGGGTACCCGACAAGTTTGTGTGACTTGAACTTGAAAGCCATACTTGATCCACCCAAGAGAATATGGAGCTTCATGGGGTTGAGTGGGTAGATTCAGGTAGTCGACCAATTTCTGGGACAAGAGGTTCACACAACGTCCACTGTCGATAACTAAGTTACATACCTTTTTGTGTATCGAATAATGCGCTCGGAAAAGATCTTCGTGTTGACTATCTTCCTTTGACGAAAGAAGTATTCGTTGAAGCACGACGTAGATCTTTTCTTGGGAATCTTCCTCCTCCTCTTCGGATTCAGAACTCGATGGATCGACCCAGTTAAGGTTGCCATTAAACGGCGCCATAGCCGGTCCTTCAAAACTGTCTCTTCTTCGACGGTTGTCGTTGACGATGTTGGGTTGAAGCCTATATTAACAACTGTTGTCAGGTTCGTGAGTGTTGTGGATAAGGCCACATCCGACTCGACCAAATCTGCTTTGGTAGCGAGTTGTTGATCTGCCATGATGGTGAAAAGACAGGCGAATCCTGCTCTGATACCACTTGACGCAGTGTAGATTTGCGGAAGGATCGACAAGCGTCTAAACCCTTTGATAAACGTGATTACGACTCGTAAAACATGAAGAACTAGAGAATCCACTCTAAAAGAAACAAACTTTATTGAATAATTGAATGATTAACAAAAGAACCCTAATACCCTATTTATAATCTCGACTAAGAAAACGATAAGCATCAACTAATGGATAATTAAGAAACAAACCTATTCTAATCTTATTAGGAAAACTTAAGTAATGGAAACTAAAAGAAATAAAGAAAGAAAATAGGAAAGAAATAGGAAACTAATGAATGGGAAGTCACGTGGGTTGTTAATGGGCTGCTGGAATGTGGCGCTAGCCAACTAGCGTGGGTATGGGCGCCAACCACCAAACAGAAGTTGGCGCTACTTGTGGCGCAACTCAGCTGGCGCCGTCGGCTGCCTTGCGTTTCTGCTTTCTTCTACGTCGTTCGATCTGACTCTCGATCTTTTGTCGCTACTTCCTCTCTATTTGGTGCTTTATGTTTGCCTATTTTTCCGACGCCAAATTCCGAGTCTCTTTTGGGCTCGTTTACCTTTTCGAGTTCGTTTATTATTATTTATAAAACCCTTATTTACCTCTCGAATTCTTTGAAATCTCCCTGTATCAGTTTGTAATAATTAAAATATTATATTAGTATAAATTTGTTTTAATTGTATTATAAAATATTGTAGTTAATTATTTTTCAAGATTTCATTTTTGGTGATTTTTCATGATTATTGGCTAGTTTTTGTCAAATGTGATTTATCTATCAGTTAACTTATCAGCTAACAGCTAACTTATTAATCATCAATAGCTTATCAGCCATAAGCTAGCTTATTAGTCATCAGTTAGCTTATCAGCTAGTTTGCCAAACATAGCCTAATAGAAGCAATTTTCAATTGTTGTGAATTGTTATTGTACCCTTTAGGTGAATTTTTGTTTAACTCGTTGTAGTAAGATATTGATTTTTTCTTGGAGGTCCTCTTCGAACTCGTAACTCGAAAGATTAACCCGATTACAGTTGCCACCGCCCGGAACCCTAACTGATTCATCAATCATGTCTCTTCTTCAACGGTTGTCGTTGACAAAATTGGATTGAATTATGTTAACAGTTGCCAACAGGTCAATGAGTGTCGTGGTAAAGGCCACGTTCAACTCCGTTAAGTCTGTTTTGGTAGCAGGATGTTGGTCTGCCACTGTTAGTCAAAATACAGACGAATCCTTCTCTGATACCAAATGACGCAGCGGGAAAGTGTGGAAGAATCGACAAACGTCTAAATCTCTTTGATAACGAGAATTATAAATTGTAAAACTAAAAAAACTCAATAGAAGAGAAGACTCTCAAAAGGTTGAACTTTTATTAATTGATAACCGACTAATACTGAAAACAATAATACCCTTTTTATTATTCTAAACTAGAGAAGATAATTATGGAATCTAAATCTTCCTAAACCAACTAGGAAATCAAAAGATATATTAACTAAAGATAAATCCTAAGCAAAATAACCAAATAAATAAATAAATTCAATCTCTTTAGAACTTGTTAGGATGCGCACACGACCCAGGTCGTGGGAAGAGTCGCGTGATCAACTGTTTTCCAGCTTTCGATGCCAAATGTTGAGCTTCTTTCTTGCTCGTTGTTTCCTTTTCTAAGTATTAGCGAAAGACACGGTTAACTCTTTGGTCCTTTCTGTATCAGATGGTTTTTTTAAAAGATAATTCACTTGTTTAGTTTTTGACATTACAAACTACGCCACGAAATTCATGATGAACGAATGGATTTTTATGAACATTTTTATTCATGAAATAGTGATCTTTCATAAACTTGAATGTGTAATTTTTGAGGTCATAATTTTTGATAAACATGTTTGATTAGATGTACAATGTTTAATAATAATAAATATTAAATCAAATATGATTTGTTTTACATGATTTCTTTTCATTTAGGGTTGACGGTGTATTGATCTTGTAAAAAGAATTATCTAGCAGAAAGTTAAGATTCCAATGTATACTGTGATTCTGTGAATTGAGTTCCAATGGGTAATCAACGTTAACAATTTGGTTGTTTATGTTTTTTTTAAAGGGTATCCGAGGACATTGCCCCGACTAATCTCGGTAAGGAGAGGCAATTGTCCCAACTGCTAAAGCGTGCAGCCTTGAGTTTATCCCCAGTGGCCACAAGTTGGAAGCGTCTGAATTCGAACTTGGGATAGATGGGTTACTCGCCTTTATGTTATTATGTTATTGGAGATGTAGCTTAGAGTTTCCCTCACCAAGGGTTCATATTTGGTTTTGTTACATCCTAAAAATTTTGAGGGGTACAATATTCCATATGTATACCAAATCAGCTATTAACGTCACATCGGAAAACCCAAAATTTCAAGATTCTCACATACCCAAATATCAATGCCTTTGATATAGTGTCTATCAAAACAAATTATTAAGGGGTTGTTTGGCAATTACTGAATGGTTTGGTGCAGAATAATTAAGTGGTTAGAATGATTAAAGGCTTTTATGATATAGTGTAAAATGAAATATAGTTGTTTGGTAATTTTTTAAGATGAAATCAGGGTTTTGAATGGTTAAGGGAGGCCCAAAATGCTAGATCATTCAGAGGGTTTTAGAACCATTAAGAGACACACTTTTTTTGGCCAAACAAGATTCACCTCTAACAATTCAGAGGTTGCCTCTTAATGGAACTATTAAGAGGTAAACAAACGGCCGCTAAGTCAATAGTGAAATTAAATCCTCATTTGCAAATTTGAACCAGTCATGCCTCTTAAACTACCTTTTTACCTTTACTACTACCTCCAAACCTCATAGTAGCTTGGATTACATGGTGTTTAAAAGAGTTTTGGTAAGACCAAAAGGTATAATGAATTCATAATTTTTCATTCAATATAAACATAAGAAACTATCAAAACACATCCCAAAATCTCATGTCATAAATATTAGTCATAAATGTAACAACCCAAAACCAGAAATAACAAATATCCATACAACCATCAACAAAATACGACTATAAGGATTTTTCAATGCATCTCAATGTTTATAGCGGGTAAACATACATCCACAACTGAGATTATAACAAAAACTAAAGGAAACTAAACTTGGGACTCTTCCCGATCTCTAGGACGAAGTCTCGAATCTTTCTCTTTCCCTTCGAGTTACTCTTGATATGGAACTTACCTTAATATGGTTTATATTTTGAAAAACGAGGGTTAGACCAAAAAATCTAGTGAATTCCCGTAACCATGATTAGTATAACTATAAACATTTAAAGAGGAATCGAAATATAACATGACGATCAAAATTTCAATGCACATGGACTTTGCACAATATTTGTAGCCACCCCGTCACTCACTGTGGCAAAATATTCAAGACACTAGTACATGCATTGGCGGAACCATTTTGTGATTAGGGGGGATGGGACCCCACTAAAAAGAAAAAAAAATTAAGGGTAAAAGTATAGGTTTTTTTAGTTTCTAGTATCGTTGTCACCCCAATAATTTTTCGTCCAGGACCCCATCAACCAAAAAAAAAGTTTCGAAATCAACCAAAAAACCAAAAATAACTCTTAAAATTGATCAAAAAACCAAAAAAGACCCTCGAAATAGACCAAAAAAACTTAAAAATTCTTTAAAATCAACCAAAAAAACACTCAAAACTTTGGATTTAGGCTAAAAATATATCGGACAATTTCACGGACATTTAAACTTTCTTAAAGGTGACCCCACAAAGAAAAAATCTTGGATCTGATTGAGTACATGTATGTCCAATATGCATGAGAAACGAATTGAAGGAATATAGATTATAAATCCCAAGAGATATCCCACATCTCAAGGTACCCTACTCTTGGGCATTGTTTGGCAAAAAAAAGCTAGCTTTTTGAAAAGCTACTTGGAGTAGCTTATGAGTAGCTTTTTGTAAATATTCCAATTATGTCCTCATTAATATTAATTATTATTTAATAACTATTTTTTAATATGTCCTTTTTGGTCATTTAAATGCTTATAAGCTACTTTTTGTCAAACGTAACTTTTTCATCAGCTACCAGCTGGCTTATCAGTCAACAGCTAGCTTATAAGTCATAAGCTAGCTTATCAGCTAGTTTGCCAAACATAGCCTTGTTGTATTAATCCAAATCCCTCCCACAAGTTGTGTAGACCATCCAACGTTCACAAAAGCATCAAACCAATTTATCAAATCAAGACTTTGATGCATGCAACCATACTCATCATTTTGAAACGTTCATAAATAGTCACAAGTTCATAAATTTGAAGTAAAAGAACTCACTTGGTGCGTCGCACCTCACCACAAACCTAAATGGCTAAAAAGTCCAAACCGAACTCTTGTATTAACCCAATTAAAACAAGTGTTAAACCTTCTTAGTTAATCCAAAAACTTAGTTTTATAAATTAAAGCTCTAAGAGAAAGGGTTGGTTAAGAACGATTGACCGTAAATGATAGTAGTTACTATCACTCAATGGATATGCTCGCCTTTGGAATGAAGATGGATGAACAGGCACTTGAGCTACTGAGTTCAGTTTACATTCCGAGCCTGGAGGTGCGGGGTGCACACTCGGATAGTTAAATGTGGACTCGAGAAATTGGGGGTCCGGGGGCAGCGCCCCTGGGGACGGGGGTCTAGGGGCAGCGCCCCGGCCCAAAAACGAATTGTTATGGACGAAAATGCCCAGACGAAATATTTCCCGCGAAAACCTAAGGGTTACACCCTTTACGAAAGGTGGTGTCGTTTCATTTATAACCGCCATCTTCTTCATATATATATCCGATTTTCTGAACATAAACGGAGTAGAAGAAAAAAAGAAGAAAACTGATTTCTTCTCTACAATTCTCTGTCTCTGAAAAACGCAATCCATCGCAAGGTATTATGTGTTTGTGGATTTGGATTAGGCTTGTAATCGGAATCTGATTTCTTGGATTATCCCACTTCTGAATTCGTGTATCCCCAAGCAATAGGGACGAATTACAGATTTCGGAAAGTGATTCAATCACGATCCTAGAAATTATCCAAATATTATTGTTATTCTGTAATCCCAAAAACTAACAGATAAGATCTTAAGTAAGCATTGATCGGGAAGGAAGGAACTAGTAATCCCTAAACATCCCACTAGAATGAGGCATGTCTTTGTGTAAATGTTTTTTCTCTAAAACTGAGTCATGTCTAGGATTGAATTTGGGATCGGGACCGGTAACCACACCAAAATTGGTCCAAGGATATTTTGTTTATAACCGAAACTGTTGGCTTGGTTGTAAGGGAACCATATAAAGATACATCATGTTGACCAAAAAAAACTTGTTATGTTTAGATAACTAGGGGTTAAATCAAATGAGAACCATAAATATGTTATAAACTTGTGAGAACCGATATAAAAATATTTTTACATGATATTTTTTCATCAAATGCTAGGATTTAAGATATTGTGCGTCACATCTATTTGTTTCATAATATGATAGTTTTACATGGATTTGTTTCACCATGTGAATATTTTTTCCGTTTATTTTTCATTTCACTAGGTGAATCAAAAATCGTTTTCCACATGCAATCTTTTCACAAGGTGAACACGAACATATGTGAAACAATATATTAAACCATAGGTTTTGACGAAAAAAAATCATGTAAAAAATTATTTTTATATTGGTTCTCACGGGTTTATAACATATTTGTGATTCTCATTTGATTATCGTCCTAGATAACTGATATAAGACTTTATTTGAAAGGGCCTAAAAAACTTGTTAAAAGCTAAAACGTTTAAAAGTGACCCTTGCTTACGTGACCCTCCAAAAATAAAGTGTTTCTACGGTTTCAAAAAAAATGTTCTTACACAATCTTAATTTTGGTGTATGATGTTTAATGATTTGGTATCGGGTTTTACTTTAAACGTATTCCAACAACTTATTTCTAATACACTTTTATTAACACCTCTATTGAAAGTTGAAACCGAAAACTAGCGACCACAACCCAACTGGTTACCAACACTGAACTCAAACCCACTAATCGACTCAAAATGCTTTGATAAATAAACATATATACCATTTTGAAGACGTAAACATAAACATAAACATAAATACCGACGTAAACTAGACATAAACATAAATGTCGATTTATACTAGTCATAAACATAAGTGTCTCTTAAATGCCGATGTAAACTAGAGTTCTAGCCTCCTCTTTTGTTGTTACTTTGCTTTCTATTCCATAATAAGTTCTTTTAGGGGTTTCTTTAAGATTAATGCGTTTTTTGTACTATATATATTGATTGATCTTCCATTTTCATCACAACAAACACAGTTTTCCAAAAGGCTTTAATCTTTTATGTGCTTCAACCTTTCGTATTTACTTTTGGGTTATCATAAGTTCAATAATTACAAATCGGCAGGGTCGTTCCTGACATATTGTAGGCCTTGGGCGAGATGTAAAAATTGGCTCTCGATAAGTACGATTTTTTTTCAATATGTTGTCTTTTATCATCATAAATAATATTGAGTTCAACAAATATTAATAATTCATATAAAACTGTTTTTTCGAGAATTCCTAGATGCAAAATCAATCAATAATTATTTCTAAATTAATATTATCTATAATATTATTTTTTACCTAGCATCACAAATTCGTTCCACCGTCAAACACATCATATGATATACCTTTAGGGTGCGTTTGGTACGCAGACAGGATAGGACAGGATAAGGTGGGACAGGACAGAACATGTGTTCCACGTTTGGTAAAGCAGAACTTGACAGAACAGAAAAGATAACATTGGGCAATTTATTCTTACTAAATTTAAAGATTGAATAAAATATGAAATAGAAGATTTATTTGATGTTTTAGAAGAAAATTATATTTTATTTTGAGATTATATTGGTAAAACATAAGTCTGTTCCACCTTGTTCCATGGGGTGGGGGTGGAACAGGCATGTTCCAGTTTGTTCCACCTTATTCCAGTCTGTTCCACATAAAAGTCTTGCCAAACGTGGGACAGTGGACTCTGTTCTGTTCTGTCATGTCTTGTCCAGTGTACCAAACGCACCCTTAATATATAGACGGACGTCATTTTATGTCACAATATTGACTATTTAGAGTAACACTATATGCAAATTAATATAAATCGGTTGGGTTTCCATATCACCTCATATTAATGTTTTCACCATTTTAAACTTTTAGGGTTAAAATACATACTTTTACGAACCATCAATTTTAGAATCAAAAGTCCATGTTTCTTATAACTTGAGATCTTATTCTTGTTGTAGATATAGAAGAATACTTAAATTATGCATTCAATATTAGGTAGTAAGGAAATCCATAATGTAAGAAAAACAAGATTAGTTTTGAAATCCTTAATATATATATATATATATAGTGGATAGTTCCACACGGTTGGTAATTTTTTCAAAAGAAATGAGTTTTCTTAGTTAATAACAAGAAATCTACTATATTCTAATATAAATGTTTGAGCCCTTAATATAATGTTAAATTCTTTTTGGGTCCTATTAAATACTAAAAAAAATTGTGTCTTCTTTATTGACTAATTTTTTTGAACTACTACTATATACTAAAAAAATTTGGATACCCTATTTTTTGTGGGCCGTTAATATAATGTTAAATTATTTTTGGGTGCTATTAGATACTAAAAAAAATTGTGTTCTTTTATTGACTAATTTTTTTGAACTACTACTATATACTATATAGTATATACTAAAAACGCTTGGTATAACTGTTAGTCCCAGATGGCTTAACAAGTATTGTAGAAGGGGGGGTTGAATACAATACTCAAAATTTTCACAATTTTAATTCTTTTATTGAAAATCTTTCAACAAGAATTACACAAAGAAACTTAAATACTGTTGCGAAAAATAACAGATAAACTATTCTAACAATCTTTCACAAAGTATACTAAACAAAACAGCAGAGAACACTAAGAGCAAAGCTATAAGGTTATCAAGCAATATGAAAATCTTGCACTGAGAAAAATCCAGAAAGCGTAATTTGCATGGAGTCTTCATCTTCCTTTTATAGTGAGGATAAGGTACTGAGAATTAAATGCATGGTACTATTATCCTCAAGTCACTTGCAACGTACCAATGGTCTTTGGAAAAGTACCAGTGGACTTCTAAAAAGCTGATAAGTCACTATCACCTTTTTCTTGAAACCAGGAATAGAAGCCATGCTGAAAGGACATCTTCTAAAAAGATAATAAGACAAAATGTTACTTTTGCCTTGTATCAGATTTTGTCCCGAAATAAATGATCTTCTTTATGAGTATTCAAGACAATATCACCGAAAGAGTTCCACGGATAATATTGTCAAGAATATATAACCATCTGCAAAGAAGTACCATTTCCACAAATTTCCTACCGAGTTTAAGAAGCATATCGGTGGAAGCTGTTCACCGAATCTGAAGGTATTTTCGGTGGAGGCAGTTCACCGAAAAATGAGAGCTACTTCGGTGGAGATGAAGGCCACCGAAATTGTGAAGACAATTCGGTGGTGATGATGGCCACCGAAATTGTGAAGACAATTCGGTGGTGATGATGGCCACCGAAATTGTGAAGACAATTCGGTAGTGATGACTTGTTTGTTTGTTGAGAATATTCTTCTATTTTCCACAAGTAGAGAGTCTTCAAGCTTGGTTTCGGTTGATCTTCGACTTCACCGAACATTTGCTATTTTGTACAAGTCATTCAAAGAACCAAACTAAAATATTGTAAGTAGGATTTTTAGGGAAAACATCGGTGAATCAATTTCAAATCCTTGGTGACCCAACAATCTCCCCTTATTTGAATTTGAGCTCCTTTCTTAGAATATTTAAGAGTATTGAAAAGTAAAGTGCATTTTGACCCTTTTTACTCTTTTTGGGTTCTTTTCACATAGACCATTCTTTTTGTTCTTTTTGATCTTTTTCTTTTTGTATGAGTAAGTATACTATGTACAGTATTTACAAGTAAAGATATGTACCGAAATAAAATTCAAATAGAGAGATACTTGTATTAAGATAAGTTTTCTCGTACATTTTTACAAAATGAGAAACAAACTCTTTACAAGTACCAAAGGAAAAGAGAGAACCTATTTCTCGGTGGTTTGCCTCCGTTTAATTTCATCCGTCACATTTTTTAAGAAGGGTTGAGCTTCGGGAATGTAAGGAAATAGGTTGTAGATACCTTGAAGGAACAGAGTATCGGCAATGGAAATCTGAGCAAATCTGAAGAAGGATCTTCGACCGAAACCATCATTGAAGTAAAGCCCCGGAATCGGTGCAAGGCTCAGAGTTGTAGAGGGATGTGGTACCAAGGTAGGAAGGGATAGATTCAGGTTGCTGACATTTGGAATCTTTCCTTCAGATGCCATCTCTTTGAATACTTTGTCTATGGGATTGTTGACTTTGGGAACCCGAATGTCTTCTTTCATTGATTGAAGTTTGGCCCTTTCATCGGTGGAAAGGATGATGTTGTGTTTTCTTTTGATCTCCTTCATCCTATCCATCAAACCTTCAATGCATTTGATGAATGTGTCTTTCTTCGGGTTTGGACTTTTGACAAGATGTTGAGAGATTTCGAACCATTCAGTGAGGCCGAAATTCTTGAGGTGGACATCTGTCAAGCTTTTCAACGAACCATCATCTCTGTTAATGATTAGCCTGATATCCTTTGGGTTTACTCTGGAAGTAGCAATTTTGGCACTTGTGATTGTGGCTATGCTCATTCGGTGGTGCATGGTTCTTTTGTACCGGGCAATTTCTTCGTTATTTTCTTCTTCAAATGCACTTAGAGCGGATTTTTGAGTTTGGATGGCATCAGTGGACTTCACTTTGGCGGCTTCTTCTTCGGCAGCTTTCATGGATAGAGCTTTAGATTTATCCAAAGCTATTTGGGCAAGTTTAGCTTCCTCAATTTCTTGAGGAGAAAGGCCGAGATCGGTGAAGGTTGTTTGAGGAGGAGGCTTGAGTTTTAGAGTTTCAGCACCTTCAGGTCTTGCCCCATACTTAGCCAATTCTTTCTTCTTCTTTTCTTCCTTTGCCAAGTCTTCGGCCGAAATTACCTTCTTTCCTTTATCTTTGGGAGCTTTGCTCGATTGCTCCCCCTCAGATGATGCAATCACTTTCACGATCTTAGGGATTTTGTTTTTCGGTGAAGAGATGGATTCGGTGGTGCCTGTATGAATTGGTGAGTTTTGAGGTGATTTCGGTGGTGGCGATGCTTTCGGTGGAGAAGGGGTTTTCGGTGGAGGCTTGTTGCTGGTAGATTTCTTGAGAGTGGGAAGTTTTCTTGGTGTAGTAGTGGTTTTCTCCCCCTCAGTAACAGCCGGAAGCTTAAAACCCATCTCATAAAATACTTTATCGAACTTGGAGTGAAGAGAGGCCAAGCTTGTAGACATGGCATCGGGAACCAGAGAGAAATCACCCAAGCTCATTTCCCATTCAGATTTATCGGTGGTGGAGGCCTTTGTGAGGGATGCCACCTTTGAAGACAAAGTATCAAGGGATTCATTTATTGGTGTAAGGGCATCGGTGATGGCGTTGAAAAGAATTTGAGGCAACTTAGTCTCAAGAGTTGAAATTCTAGAGTTGATATCAACAAGAATTACACAAAGAAACTTAAAGATTGTTGCGGAAAAGAACAGATAAACTATTCTAACAATCTTTCACAAAGTATACTAAACAAAACAGCAGAGAACACTAAGAGCAAAGCTATAAGGTTATCAAGCAATATGAAAATCTTGCACTGAGAGAAATCCAGAAAGCGTAATTTGCATGGAGTCTTCATCTTCCTTTTATAGTGAGGATAAGGTACTGAGCATTAAATGCATGGTACTATTATCCTCAAGTCACTTGCAACGTACCAATGGTCTTTGGAAAATTACCAGTGGACTTCTAAAAAGCTGATAAGTCACTATCACCTTTTTCTTGAAACCAGGAATAGAAGCCATGCTGAAAGGACATCTTCTAAAAAGATAATAAGACAAAATGTTACTTTTGCCTTGTATCAGATTTTGTCCCGAAATAAATGATCTTCTTTATGAGTATTCAAGACAATATCACCGAAAGAGTTCCACGGATAATATTGTCAAGAATATATAACCATCTGCAAAGAAGTACCATTTCCACAAATTTCCTACCGAGTTTAAGAAGCATATCGGTGGAAGCTGTTCACCGAATCTGAAGGTATTTTCGGTGGAGGCAGTTCACCGAAAAATGAGAGCTACTTCGGTGGAGATGAAGGCCACCGAAATTGTGAAGACAATTCGGTGGTGATGATGGCCACCGAAATTGTGAAGACAATTCGGTGGTGATGATGGCCACCGAAATTGTGAAGACAATTCGGTGGTGATGATGGCCACCAAAATTGTGAAGACAATTCGGTGGTGATGATGGCCACCGAAATTGTGAAGACAATTCGGTAGTGATGACTTGTTTGTTTGTTGAGAAGAGTCTTCTATTTTCCACAAGTAGAGAGTCTTCAAGCTTGGTTTCGGTTGATCTTCGACTTCACCGAACATTTGCTATTTTGTACAAGTCATTCAAAGAACCAAACTAAAATATTGTAAGTAGGATTTTTAGGGAAAACATCGGTGAGTTAATTTCAAATCCTTGGTGACCCAACACTTTCTTCTTCAGCCGTCAACAACAATCAACAATCAGGAATAGAATGTTCCCCTAGGGTTTTGTGCCCATTTATACTCCATCTCTTATTTACCAACTAGCCCCTCAACTTTCAGTTTTAATAAAACTTAACATAAAACATAAAACTTCTCAAAAATAGTCCTGATCGTTACATTTGGGCCCCTACTTTTTTGGACCCTGGGCGTGTGCCCGGCCCACCCTCCCCTGGCACGGCCCTGCAAATCGGTCAAAATCATGTTTACTAAGTAATTTTTTTGGCGTCAAAATTGTAAGTTGAATAGGAGGGGGGGCTTAATAACTGAGTGGTCTTAACGCAAACCCACTAGTACTCAAATTAGAGTCATTTTTTTGAAAAAGGATGACACATCCGATAAATTATATTAAAACAAAACGCATGTCTATGAGGACTCAACTAACACTTCTATGAGTTATATAATAAAACAAAGAGTAAATTACATAAATGGTTCATGTATTATAGTGGTTTTAACACTCTGAGTCCCTAAAATAAAATAATTATGAATTTCATCCTCATGGTTTACATTTTATAACGTGATGAGTCCCGAAAACTAACTCCGTCCAAATTCTCTCTGTTAAAGTACCCATGTGCATGGCACATGAAGGGTATTTTTGTCATTTCAGTTGTTTCTACCTTTTTATTTTCAATTGAAAATCACGAGAACCAAGAATATTATTTACTCTATTTTTTTATCTTTTCATTAATAGTTGAACCCACATATTTCTCTCTCACCAATTAAATAATGTCATGTGTCTTTTTCTCTCTCATCCTCCACCCTCATCTCCTCCATCTCCATACCAGACATACACCATTTTTGTAAAACATCCAACCCTTTATTTTTGTAAAATATCAAAGACAAAAAAAAAAACAATGGAAATTAGAACCCAAGAACACATATATTATCACTTTATCTCTAACCCTTTATCACATAAAGAACACAGTAATGGAAACCAATCAAAAGTGGGTAATTGCTAACACACAACTATCTGTATTCAAAGAAAACCCCTGATTTAATTAAAAAGTAGTAAATTAAGTGAAATGCATCTGAATCGGATGGGTTAGAGGTGGAAGGAGAAAGAAACTTTTGGATCAAGAATAGGGCAGTGATCAAATTGAAGAAACAGACGAAGATTGTAGCATTTCTAAAAGAGAATCTTGGCATCGCCCTGCCACCCCATTGCTACAATCTCTCTGTCATCTTCATTACAATGGTAATCTTTCAGATTGATTTTCAGACGGTGGTGCAGTGAAGGTGAGGATGGTGACGGAAGGTGGAGGTAGGTGGTGGTGCAGTGAAGGGGACGACGATGATAGAAGGTAGAGGCGGGCGATGGTCGGAGAAGGGGTTGAAGGTGGGCGGTGGTGCAGGTGGCGATGGTGATGTAGAGGGAGAGGGATGGTGGCGTTGGGGGAGATGTGGAGAAGAAGAGACAGTAGTCTCGTCAGAGAAGGGGTTGAAGGTGGGCGGTGGTGCAGGTGGCGATGGTGATGTAAACTGTAAAGGGAGAGGGATGGTGGCGTTGGAGGGAGATGTGGAGAAGAAGAAAGAACACAGTGGGGGAGATGAGAAATTATAAATTACACTATGGGTCCCTCTTATTTTAATAGAAAATAAAAAGAGAATAGAATGACCAAAATACCCATCATGTGCCATGCACATGGGTACTTTAACGGAGTATAATTGGACGGAGTTAGTTTTAGGGACTCAGTAGGATACAAAGTTTAAAACATGAGGATGAAATCCATAATTATTTCATTTTAAGAACACATTGGCGGCCTGTTTCACATCTTATATTAGAACACTCTTCGATACGACCCTGGTTTAAATTAGGTTACTGTGATTTCTTCTCATGTGTCTTGCTACTTTGATTAAAACATGCATTGTTGTTTCACAGCAAAAATTATTCATAAGTTGGGGATTTTGTTGCATGCATCTTCATTAAATTTGGTCAATAGAACGAAGTTTCACTGTTTTAATGTAGTTTCAGAAGCTCCTACTTTTTCCAACTTTAATTCGTAACTTAATAATATTGTAACATGTGATTACGTGGTTGTCAAGTTTATCATCTATTTACCTATAACTATTTTGAGGATGGGGGTGTTCATCATCAAATGTTACATGAGCGGGAGATTACCCGTCAAAGTACATAAATATATAAAATTTTGAAACTTTGTTAGATACTTTAGCACGAAAAAATCTGTGATATTAAATAAGAAATGTACTAAATTTTCTTAGATTTGATGTATTAGGCCAAAAAAAAGGAAATATGCTGAAAGAGGCAAATAGTTTAACGGTTAAATACATAACGTATTAAAAGCAAAACAAAAAGCTGGAATAGCTCAGTTGGTTAGAGCGTGTGGCTGTTAACCACAAGGTCGGAGGTTCAACCCCTCCTTCTAGCGATTTTTTTATATTTCTTTTTTTTTTAAATAGGGACTATCTTTTCTTTGCTTTATTTGGTTTTTAAGTTTTTTTGCATCGCATGGAATAAAAAATACTTTTTACTCATAGCTTTTTAACACACACACACATATATATATATATATATATATATATATAGTGGGGCACATTAATTGAGCACCTTTTATATTATTGGACAAGTCTTCCTATCTCATTGCCAACTGAGCTACATGCTATATGTAGCACCTTTTATATTATGATAACTATGAGATTATTATTTTACATGATTTTTTTATTTAAGGTAAAAATTTACTATATTGATTAACTTAGACTTGATTCACAATAAGTTTGTTTCGTGTGTATTCAATTCACAGCAGTGTGAAACAAACACATTCTAAAACAATTATATGTTAGTTAATAAACTAAATTCAAGCTGTAGATGGAAAAAATCATGTGAAATAGCACATGATGCATTGGTTCTCAAGGTTGCCATAATTTTATGTGTTCTCAAATGGAAGTTTCATATATATCATCCAAGGTGAATTCTATCCATACTCGAGGGTATATGAGTGAGGCATGGTGTAAAAAGTAGATGGTATATAAGTGACAATTGGGTATTGAATAGCAACCTCCAAATTGAGAATGTTTCCATCCAATGTTATGTATGCATCAAGATACATAGAGATTTCAGATTTGTTGCATGTTTTTTAATCCTAAGGTACTAAGTTTGCCATAAGGTATACTTGTATTTCATGTTTGAAAAGTAATTAAAAAAAAGACAATAACCATTAAGTCTCAAAACCTTTTTAAACAAACAAGTCCTTTAATTTATTGTAATTTAATAAATAAATCCTTGAACTTATTAAAATAGAAAGAAAAAAAAAATCATACTTTAAATGATTAAGTCGCTAAACTATTTTTTTAGCAAATAAATTAACATACTTATAAAAAAGGAAATATATTATTTCACTTTCTATATATCACAATAAAACGAAAAATTACATCATTTTGTTAACCATTGATTAGTTTCAAATTTAAATGACAAGTAAAGATGTTTGTTATGATCAGATACTTGTCATTTTAATTTGAAAAATAAATAATCATCACCTTCTCTTATGATTCTAGTTTGAATCAAAAAAATAATTAATTAATAATAGAAATAACAATAATTTATTTTTATTGCTTTATTATACTGGGTAATGTTCTTGTAAGAAGTGCCAAATTTGGTAAGAAACATGAGAAATGGTTATCAATCGTTGGATGAGAAATAGACAAATATTAGAATGAGATGTACCAAGATAAGATGTATCAAGATGCATCGGATCAATTCCCTATTAAGCAACAATTCATGAGAGTGTATTTGATTAAAAGTGATCAGCGATTTAAAAATACTTCTCATACTTCTCAAATGATCTCATGCCTTATTATACTTTATTACTAATTATTCATACATAGATAGAAGTGGTATATTTAAGTGTGAGGACATGGATCAAAAAATTAATTAAGGATTTAATCGTTCAAAATATACAAGTTCATTGGGTATCTTAGTTAAACAACTTTTAGGGTTTACTTGTTCCATTTCAAATAGTTAGAGCATCTTCAATAGTTTTTTTAAAATAGAGAAAATTTCATTTTTGTTCTCTATATTGCTCCAACAACTTCTCTATATTGTTCTCTAAAATAGAGAAAACTCCAAGTTTAGAGAATTCTCTAAAATTTACTAGATGGAGAGAGAAATTACATTTTTATTCATTCCCACCAATAGAATTGAGTTATCATTATTTTATATAAATTATTTTTAAAAAATGTATTGGGATGATAAATTTAAATAATATTTTAATAATATAATAGATGTTGGGTTTTCTAAAAGCATCTCGAATGCATAACCTTTATATAGGTTTTTACTATTAGAAAAAGTCTTTCAAAAGTTTTTTTAGCATTTGAATGAAAGACTTGTTAATGAAAGGGTTGGTGTATTCCAACCTTTTGAAGCAAAAGCTTTTTACAATAAATATTTCATTTTGCACCCTTCTTTGTCATTTTTTCATTTTATACCTTACCACATTTTCATTAATTAATTATACTAATTTCTTATTTATTTATAATAAAACCAATATATTTTATAACGAAATAAATTTTAAAAAAGCTTTCGCTAAGACGATCAAAAAAACATAAATATCGAATATATTTATTGTCTTTCATTTTTTAACGAATTCAATTTTTAAATAAAGTCATTTTTGTTTTCAAAAATACGACGTAGACCGTAAAACAACAAATTAAAGAGGCGTTTTTACAAAACATTTTAAATAGATGAGGATGCATTATTATAATGTAATTGATGAAAAAGCTTTTGAAAAGGTTTTTGCATTGGAGATGGTTTTTAGTGATAGGTTTTTGTTAGCAAAAGTTAGTGAAAAGCTGACGTGGAGAAAACAATAAGTCATTGAATAGGTTATGCATTGTGGATGCTCTAAAATAGAGAATCTGTTGGAGCTAAATGTAATACATTTTAGAGATTTTGACTTTTAAGTCTTTATTTTAGAAAAATTATAAAGAATTTGTTGGAGATGCTCTTAAGGATTTATTTGTAACAAACATGGTTCTAAATGGCGTGAGACGTGGCGTGGTGACGAGGTCAAGCCTCAAGCCTTAGGAGTCACGGCGTGCCATGGCGCTTATCAAGGCGTGACTTATGGCAGCAAATCTCTATATCATATATACTATTATATATAAAAACATATGTTTTGTAATATTAATCGATGAGTCAATGACAATAACCAAGTTAAATTAGGTTATATATTAAAAACTAGCAAATAAAACATTAAAAACGTAAAAAAAATCAAATATTGCATTATAAAAGGCCGCACATTAGACATGACGTGCAACAGGCATAACGTGGCGTGAGGCACAAGCCTTAAGTCACGGCGCACCATGGCGACTGTCGTGGCGAGCCTTTTAGAACAGTGTTTACAAATAAACTTTTGGGATTTTTTAAACTTTTGTCTTTCACGTTTTACTTGCATAAATTGCCATCTACTATTTGAATAATTTTTTTGCTCCTGAAAAATTAGAGGCCGAAAAAACCATTAACTTTTGCAATAGTTTGAATTAGGTCATCCAATGATCCAACCATAAAATAGTCAAAACGACCACCCAACTTAGCAACCATTTTCAGTTACATCATATCCAACCAGAATAACCTATACTATTTTAAAGTGAGTAAATTGTATTTATTCAAAAAATAGATCCTGTTTATTTTCTTGAAAGCTAGGAGAGTATATGTAATGTTTGCTAATTGTCTAACCAATATGAGGTTATAATAATGGTTAAATGACTAATAATCAATGAACTTCACATGCCAAGCTACTCCATTAAATAAGGATAGTAAATTACTAAACTACCCATATAAAATTTAAACTTAAAACCTTCCACCACCTAACTCTCGTCCAGTCCAGTCCAGTCCAATCCAGTCCCGGTCTGTTTACCAAACGCACCCTCAAAGTTTTATTGGTTGTCCAAACTTAAAACTAATTTTGGTGTCTTAAAAACACAAAACACAAAACACAAACCTTTTTCTTTCTTTTTTTCCTAAAAAAATATAAAAACAAAGCACAGTCACAAACCAATAAAGTCATATAGCACAGTAGCAGGGTTCATCAGCTGAAAACTTGAACCCACCAGCAGCCACCTGGAGGCAAGCCAATACTACTTCAAAATTCCAATTCTTAAAGTTGTAAACAACATATATGTTTTAATAACCAAACTTATATACATACAAATGGTATTTTATATTCAAATAAAGCTTTACCTTAATCAGGCAAAGCAGTTCCTCTTTCAAGATTGTTCTTAATCTCCAAGGTGTATCGACCGAAAGCCCGTTCAATCTTCTTATTGAAATGCTCATTACGGTCGTTGATGGAGTCGATGTCCTTCTCTTCATGAAACCTTCTTCTCCTACTAAACGTATTCCGTTTCTCGTCTCTGTCCCTCAGCTCCTTCACCATCTTTTCAACCTTATCCTCCGAAATCTTTGGTGCCTGTGTTTCCAAATAAACCCATAATCTCTTAATTAAACACATCACTTGGGTATATATATATATATATAGATGCATAATCATTTACAAAACTTACAAACCAGTTTCCATAACACGTGTCGAAATGCAGTGTTTATACGGGTGTTGTTTCATATGTGAAAAGTTCATACTGTTTGTAAGTTTGTTCAAATTATTGGGTTTGTAAAAGAAGGGAATTGTATATATATATAGAGAGAGAGAGGCTTTGTAAAATGCAAACCTTGCATTTGTTGCACACCTTACAAACCACAGTGTGCATATGTAAACAACCCGTGTGCATATATGAACAATGTGCATATACATATGCATATAAGAATATACAGATAATGAACATACAATTCATACGGGATAATGCATATGCATCTCAAATTATGCACACATTGTTCACATATGCACATTGGTTTGTAAGGGATGCAACAAATACATAGTTTGTATGTGATTGGTATCCTATATATATATATATATAGAGAGAGAGAGAGAGAGAACAGGGGAAAACATCAAATAAAATGGAAAACCGAGAAACACTCTGGTAGCCCTTCATCTGGACGATATGCACTTGTGCATACAGGTAAATTAAGTTGTTTTTTGGTTTTTATGCACGTGTGCATGTTACAAATTACTTGGTGCATATCGTCCAGATAAAGGGCTTCTAGGGTGTTCCTCAGTTTACCATTTTTTTGAGGTTTTCCCCTGAACCTGACCCTATATATGTATAGCTTACTTTCCCATATTGCAGACTTGAAGCTTCTCGGTAGAATTCTGGATCCGCTTCCTTCATTTTATTGTATTCTTCAAGATCAACATTGATGTTTTTCATCCTTTTCTTGTATGCATCATACAACGTTTTCTGATTAAAAACTGTTGAAAAAAAAACAGATGACAACCATCAGATGTGTGACATACAAAGTACAAAGTGAAACTATTAATTGACACATCAAATATCTAAAATACCCTTTGATGAAGACAAACTACAAGAATTTCATTGACCAAAGTCGACATAAATTTAATTCATGATGATGATAATTGACAAACAGGTAAGTTTTAATACCATCCCAACCAGCTGGAGCAGGTTCCTTTTCCCATTTTTTGTATTTTGTCTCTGCCATCTGCTGTGTATCCAACATGTATGCTTTTGACATATCCAACCCATTAGAATCCAGAAGTTTTCCGATCTTTTTCTTCCTCTCCTCGATCCACTTTTGTTTAGAAATTCCTCTCGACTCTTGTGGAGCTTCCATTCTTTTCTTTTCTGCCACCATGGCAGTTTGATTGGCTTTCCTTGCCTCATTCTACATTTGAGGAAGTATAAGCCCAACACTATTGCACATTTAATAATAATAAAAAGAATGATAAAAAATAGAGTAAATTACGTTTTTTTGTCCCTGTGGTTTCAAAATTTTGGCTTTCGTCCCTATGGTTTGCGATTCATTTCTATTTTCGTCCCTGAGGGCTGAGGCCAAAACACTACTTTTACGTATGAAGGACCAAAATAGAAATGAATTGTAAACCATAGGTATGAAAGAGGCAATAAAATTTAAATCATAAGGACGAAAGAGGTAACGAATTATAAACCATAGAGATGAAAATTGTAATTTCAAAACCATAAGGACGAAATTAGAAATTTTCAGCAAACCACAGAGACTAAAAACGTAATTTACTCAAAAAATATTATTGCAACTTGAAACATACCATCTTCAGCCTTATTTCGAACAATTTCTTTTGCTTCCCTGTAAGCTTAGTGAAGTCCACTACCGGTTGATCCTCAACGCCATTCTTGTCATCGCCACTTGAATGATCATCATGATCACTTTGCTCTTCATCAGGATGTTCAGTTGGAACAGATGTGACAGTTGCTGAATGGTTTCGTGCAGAATGATCAAGTGGTCAGAATGATCAAGAGACTTTTATGATATATTGCAAAATGAAATATGGTTTTTTGGTAATTGTTTAGAATGAAATTAGAGTCCTGAATGGTTAAGGGAGGCCCAAGATACAAAATCATTCAGAGGGTTTTAGAACCATTAAGAGGCAGATTTTTTTTGCCAAACAAGATTCACCTCTTAACGATTCAGAGGTTGCCTTTTTATGGACTTATTAAGAGGTAACCAAATAGCCCCTGAAACTATTTGTCAAGAAGAGCATATCACTTTCATATAGCTAAAATTACTCTTGTGGAACAAAAGAAATATATTTAAGCTAACCTGGTATGGGCGCCAACCACCAAACAGAAGTTGGCGCTACTTGTGGCGCAACTCAGCTGGCGCCGTCGGCTGCCTTGCGTTTCTGCTTTCTTCTACGTCGTTCGATCTGACTCTCGATCTTTTGTCGCTACTTCCTCTCTATTTGGTGCTTTATGTTTGCCTATTTTTCCGACGCCAAATTCCGAGTCTCTTTTGGGCTCGTTTACCTTTTCGAGTTCGTTTATTATTATTTATAAAACCCTTATTTACCTCTCGAATTCTTTGAAATCTCCCTGTATCAGTTTGTAATAATTAAAATATTATATTAGTATAAATTTGTTTTAATTGTATTATAAAATATTGTAGTTAATTATTTTTCAAGATTTCATTTTTGGTGATTTTTCATGATTATTGGCTAGTTTTTGTCAAATGTGATTTATCTATCAGTTAACTTATCAGCTAACAGCTAACTTATTAATCATCAATAGCTTATCAGCCATAAGCTAGCTTATTAGTCATCAGTTAGCTTATCAGCTAGTTTGCCAAACATAGCCTAATAGAAGCAATTTTCAATTGTTGTGAATTGTTATTGTACCCTTTAGGTGAATTTTTGTTTAACTCGTTGTAGTAAGATATTGATTTTTTCTTGGAGGTCCTCTTCGAACTCGTAACTCGAAAGATTAACCCGATTACAGTTGCCACCGCCCGGAACCCTAACTGATTCATCAATCATGTCTCTTCTTCAACGGTTGTCGTTGACAAAATTGGATTGAATTATGTTAACAGTTGCCAACAGGTCAATGAGTGTCGTGGTAAAGGCCACGTTCAACTCCGTTAAGTCTGTTTTGGTAGCAGGATGTTGGTCTGCCACTGTTAGTCAAAATACAGACGAATCCTTCTCTGATACCAAATGACGCAGCGGGAAAGTGTGGAAGAATCGACAAACGTCTAAATCTCTTTGATAACGAGAATTATAAATTGTAAAACTAAAAAAACTCAATAGAAGAGAAGACTCTCAAAAGGTTGAACTTTTATTAATTGATAACCGACTAATACTGAAAACAATAATACCCTTTTTATTATTCTAAACTAGAGAAGATAATTATGGAATCTAAATCTTCCTAAACCAACTAGGAAATCAAAAAATATATTAACTAAAGATAAATCCTAAGCAAAATAACCAAATAAATAAATAAATTCAATCTCTTTAGAACTTGTTAGGATGCGCACACGACCCAGGTCGTGGGAAGAGTCGCGTGATCAACTGTTTTCCAGCTTTCGATGCCAAATGTTGAGCTTCTTTCTTGCTCGTTGTTTCCTTTTCTAAGTATTAGCGAAAGACACGGTTAACTCTTTGGTCCTTTCTGTATCAGATGGTTTTTTTAAAAGATAATTCACTTGTTTAGTTTTTGACATTACAAACTACGCCACGAAATTCATGATGAACGAATGGATTTTTATGAACATTTTTATTCATGAAAATAGAGAATCTGTTGGAGCTAAATGTAATACATTTTAGGTTATGCATTGTGGATGCATTGTGGATGCTCTAAAATAGAGAATCTGTTGGAGCATTGTGGATGCATTGTGGATGCATTGTGGATTTTTAGGTTATGCATTGTGGATGCTCTAAAATAGAGAATCTGTTGGAGCTAAATGTAATACATTTTAGAGATTTTGACTTTTAAGTCTTTATTTTAGAAAAATTATAAAGAATTTGTTGGAGATGCTCTTAAGGATTTATTTGTAACAAACATGGTTCTAAATGGCGTGAGACGTGGCGTGGTGACGAGGTCAAGCCTCAAGCCTTAGGAGTCACGGCGTGCCATGGCGCTTATCAAGGCGTGACTTATGGCAGCAAATCTCTATATCATATATACTATTATATATAAAAACATATGTTTTGTAATATTAATCGATGAGTCAATGACAATAACCAAGTTAAATTAGGTTATATATTAAAAACTAGCAAATAAAACATTAAAAACGTAAAAAAAATCAAATATTGCATTATAAAAGGCCGCACATTAGACATGACGTGCAACAGGCATAACGTGGCGTGAGGCACAAGCCTTAAGTCACGGCGCACCATGGCGACTGTCGTGGCGAGCCTTTTAGAACAGTGTTTACAAATAAACTTTTGGGATTTTTTAAACTTTTGTCTTTCACGTTTTACTTGCATAAATTGCCATCTACTATTTGAATAATTTTTTTGCTCCTGAAAAATTAGAGGCCGAAAAAACCATTAACTTTTGCAATAGTTTGAATTAGGTCATCCAATGATCCAACCATAAAATAGTCAAAACGACCACCCAACTTAGCAACCATTTTCAGTTACATCATATCCAACCAGAATAACCTATACTATTTTAAAGTGAGTAAATTGTATTTATTCAAAAAATAGATCCTGTTTATTTTCTTGAAAGCTAGGAGAGTATATGTAATGTTTGCTAATTGTCTAACCAATATGAGGTTATAATAATGGTTAAATGACTAATAATCAATGAACTTCACATGCCAAGCTACTCCATTAAATAAGGATAGTAAATTACTAAACTACCCATATAAAATTTAAACTTAAAACCTTCCACCACCTAACTCTCGTCCAGTCCAGTCCAGTCCAATCCAGTCCCGGTCTGTTTACCAAACGCACCCTCAAAGTTTTATTGGTTGTCCAAACTTAAAACTAATTTTGGTGTCTTAAAAACACAAAACACAAAACACAAACCTTTTTCTTTCTTTTTTTCCTAAAAAAATATAAAAACAAAGCACAGTCACAAACCAATAAAGTCATATAGCACAGTAGCAGGGTTCATCAGCTGAAAACTTGAACCCACCAGCAGCCACCTGGAGGCAAGCCAATACTACTTCAAAATTCCAATTCTTAAAGTTGTAAACAACATATATGTTTTAATAACCAAACTTATATACATACAAATGGTATTTTATATTCAAATAAAGCTTTACCTTAATCAGGCAAAGCAGTTCCTCTTTCAAGATTGTTCTTAATCTCCAAGGTGTATCGACCGAAAGCCCGTTCAATCTTCTTATTGAAATGCTCATTACGGTCGTTGATGGAGTCGATGTCCTTCTCTTCATGAAACCTTCTTCTCCTACTAAACGTATTCCGTTTCTCGTCTCTGTCCCTCAGCTCCTTCACCATCTTTTCAACCTTATCCTCCGAAATCTTTGGTGCCTGTGTTTCCAAATAAACCCATAATCTCTTAATTAAACACATCACTTGGGTATATATATATATATATAGATGCATAATCATTTACAAAACTTACAAACCAGTTTCCATAACACGTGTCGAAATGCAGTGTTTATACGGGTGTTGTTTCATATGTGAAAAGTTCATACTGTTTGTAAGTTTGTTCAAATTATTGGGTTTGTAAAAGAAGGGAATTGTATATATATATAGAGAGAGAGAGGCTTTGTAAAATGCAAACCTTGCATTTGTTGCACACCTTACAAACCACAGTGTGCATATGTAAACAACCCGTGTGCATATATGAACAATGTGCATATACATATGCATATAAGAATATACAGATAATGAACATACAATTCATACGGGATAATGCATATGCATCTCAAATTATGCACACATTGTTCACATATGCACATTGGTTTGTAAGGGATGCAACAAATACATAGTTTGTATGTGATTGGTATCCTATATATATATATATATAGAGAGAGAGAGAGAGAGAACAGGGGAAAACATCAAATAAAATGGAAAACCGAGAAACACTCTGGTAGCCCTTCATCTGGACGATATGCACTTGTGCATACAGGTAAATTAAGTTGTTTTTTGGTTTTTATGCACGTGTGCATGTTACAAATTACTTGGTGCATATCGTCCAGATAAAGGGCTTCTAGGGTGTTCCTCAGTTTACCATTTTTTTGAGGTTTTCCCCTGAACCTGACCCTATATATGTATAGCTTACTTTCCCATATTGCAGACTTGAAGCTTCTCGGTAGAATTCTGGATCCGCTTCCTTCATTTTATTGTATTCTTCAAGATCAACATTGATGTTTTTCATCCTTTTCTTGTATGCATCATACAACGTTTTCTGATTAAAAACTGTTGAAAAAAAAACAGATGACAACCATCAGATGTGTGACATACAAAGTACAAAGTGAAACTATTAATTGACACATCAAATATCTAAAATACCCTTTGATGAAGACAAACTACAAGAATTTCATTGACCAAAGTCGACATAAATTTAATTCATGATGATGATAATTGACAAACAGGTAAGTTTTAATACCATCCCAACCAGCTGGAGCAGGTTCCTTTTCCCATTTTTTGTATTTTGTCTCTGCCATCTGCTGTGTATCCAACATGTATGCTTTTGACATATCCAACCCATTAGAATCCAGAAGTTTTCCGATCTTTTTCTTCCTCTCCTCGATCCACTTTTGTTTAGAAATTCCTCTCGACTCTTGTGGAGCTTCCATTCTTTTCTTTTCTGCCACCATGGCAGTTTGATTGGCTTTCCTTGCCTCATTCTACATTTGAGGAAGTATAAGCCCAACACTATTGCACATTTAATAATAATAAAAAGAATGATAAAAAATAGAGTAAATTACGTTTTTTTGTCCCTGTGGTTTCAAAATTTTGGCTTTCGTCCCTATGGTTTGCGATTCATTTCTATTTTCGTCCCTGAGGGCTGAGGCCAAAACACTACTTTTACGTATGAAGGACCAAAATAGAAATGAATTGTAAACCATAGGTATGAAAGAGGCAATAAAATTTAAATCATAAGGACGAAAGAGGTAACGAATTATAAACCATAGAGATGAAAATTGTAATTTCAAAACCATAAGGACGAAATTAGAAATTTTCAGCAAACCACAGAGACTAAAAACGTAATTTACTCAAAAAATATTATTGCAACTTGAAACATACCATCTTCAGCCTTATTTCGAACAATTTCTTTTGCTTCCCTGTAAGCTTAGTGAAGTCCACTACCGGTTGATCCTCAACGCCATTCTTGTCATCGCCACTTGAATGATCATCATGATCACTTTGCTCTTCATCAGGATGTTCAGTTGGAACAGATGTGACAGTTGCTGAATGGTTTCGTGCAGAATGATCAAGTGGTCAGAATGATCAAGAGACTTTTATGATATATTGCAAAATGAAATATGGTTTTTTGGTAATTGTTTAGAATGAAATTAGAGTCCTGAATGGTTAAGGGAGGCCCAAGATACAAAATCATTCAGAGGGTTTTAGAACCATTAAGAGGCAGATTTTTTTTGCCAAACAAGATTCACCTCTTAACGATTCAGAGGTTGCCTTTTTATGGACTTATTAAGAGGTAACCAAATAGCCCCTGAAACTATTTGTCAAGAAGAGCATATCACTTTCATATAGCTAAAATTACTCTTGTGGAACAAAAGAAATATATTTAAGCTAACCTGGTTCATTTTTACTAGCCAATTTCATTGCCTCAGCAATAACTTTGAAACAATAATCACTACATTCATGGAATGGGTTTGAAGAATTTCTGCAATCTGGATGTACTCCTCTTCCTTCAGTCATCGTTTTGCCTGTGTGTTACTGCAATTCTGCAAATACCGGAAAAGAACAAAAACTTCACAACTCGTAATACTACTTCATCAAATTATCCGTGTGATGGGAATATAAATGGAAGATTTACTGACAAGGGTAGATTTGGAAACAAAAATGTAGCCAAACATGGATAGAGCCACCTAGCTTCCTAAACACTCTATGCATGTTTATTACAACTTATTTTCAGAATTGCTTTGCACCTTACATCTTAACTAGATATTGCCATATTGTAAGCATACAATTCTACTACACTAACCGTTGATAAATGGGCTTAGGTGCAACTCACTCTAAAATGCGGGATCAAGGAAGTAGGGTGCCCAAACCACATGTCTACATATACCAATCTCGACAACCTTGTGACGTAATTGAATTGACAAAAAAAGACAGGAACACAAGGGGGTCAATCTGTCAATTTCTCAAAGCTATGAAATGGAAAGGGGGTTGATTTAGGAAACCCGCCACCATGATTCAGCCTTCCAAATTGACTACTCAATAAGCCATTTTAGCCATCAATTTATACGACATTCAAATGCAAAGAAGTAGGACGTCAAAACCCAAAAGAAATTCGTCAGGACTAGGGTTGAGAAAGGCCGTAGATTGAAATCAATTATCCATAAGTTCTATAACCATCAAGAAGCAAACAGAGATAAAACCTCTGTGTTTTAGTCTCAAAATGTTGCAATTTGACGTTAAGAATAGTATATGGCGACGGTTGGTGGAATTTCATGTTTGTTCATAGGAACATAATTGAGGTCGTCTGCCTCTAAAGATTAGGTACAACCAAGATGACATAAACTCCCGGCTGGGGACATGATTAGGTCTAATCGAAGGACATTGGTCTATAACTTGTCAATTGCAGTAAGGGATGTTTTATGCATTTATGGCACGATTCAGTCACTTATTAAGACATCCTATAAAGGACGGATCAATTAGCAATATTCTCATGATCGATAACATACATAAAACTGAGTTGTAGCTGTGAAACTTGAATCGTTAAATTCAGAATAACACAACAGATGAATAAGCAATAAAGCAAAACAAATCAACAGAAAGCTTAAATTCAAACATAACTACAGCAGAAAAACAGAAAGGTCCAACAGAATGAAATGCTTAATTTCAGAATCAAATAAGGAAATTGTAAACCTAGATGAGAACTGAGAAGCCTGCGGTGTGAAAAGTGACAAGAGTTGGGGTTTTCGTACGGTACCTCAAGACTCAAATCGAGAAGCCTGTGCAGCTGTTGAGAGAGAGAGAGACTCGTGCGAGCAGGAGCACCGAAGGATCTAGGGTTTCAGAGAGCTCCGAATGCGGTGCTGTTGAAAGAGAGAAGATTGGGTGATTTAGGTTTCACAAACAAATGTGGTGCGTAGCGTATCCGTGATTTCCCAAATTCCCCTGATTTTTTTAGAGTAAATTGCCTTTTTCCTCCCTTTGGTTTGTAATAAACTGCGAATTTCGTCCCTGTGGTTTCGAAGTTCGTCCCTATTTTCATCCATAAGGTCAACTCATAAGGGTGTGTTTGGTACACTGGACAGAACAGAACAGAACAAAGATCACTGTTCCATGTTTGATAAGACTTTTATGTGGAACAGACATAAACATAGTGGAACAAGCTGGAACAGGGTTGTTCCACCCCCACCCATGGAACAGACTTATGTTTTACCAATATAACCTCAAAATAAAATTTAAATTATCTTCTAAAACATCAAATACACTCTATTTTATATTTTGTTCATTCTTTAAATTTTATTTATTGTATTTTATCTAATGTTATGCATTTTGTTCTGTCCAGTTCTGTCTACCAAACGTTGAACAACTGTTATGTTCTATCATGTCTAGTCTTGTCATGTTCTATCATGTCTACGTACCAAGAATAGATTGTAAATGAAGCATGAGGGACTAAACAATAATGAATTGTATATAACAAGATAGATTGTAAATCATCAAGACAACAATAATAATGAACCAGTAAACAATTACAGTGAGCAAGAGGATGAGAGAGAGAGAGAGAGCTTGAGAGAGAGCGAACGAGTGAGGGACTGTGGGAGGGGCTGTGAGGGAGAGAAAGAGAGGAGAGATTCGGGGTATCGGAATGTGTTTAGGTATAATGGGATGCTGCAGTACAGATCAACCAACGAAAATAAGAATTCAAAGGAAACTTCATTCTTGTTTTACAACTTCCCAAGAAACTGGGGTGTCACTGACCTGTGGAAGGCATTCAAAAGATTTGGAGTTGTGTCTGATATCTATATGGCAAGAAAAAAGCTGAGGAATGGAGAAAGATTCGGATTTGTTAGATTCAAATTTGTTCAGAACATCGTGGAGCTAGAGAAAAGACTTAGGGATATATGGATTGGATCGTACAGGATGAGGATATTCCTCGCTAACAAAAAGCGTGGTATGGAAGGTGAAGTAGGCCATGGAGGAGGAGGATTAAAAACGGCAGAGAAGAAGAAAAACGATACAGAAAACTGGATGGAGGGGAAGGCTTCATTTGCTGATGTGGTTAAAAGAGGCTCGACAGAAAATAAAGTAGAGGATCAAGACCAACAAGTGCTGGGGAAATGGATGGCAGACAAAAAAGCATTAGAGTACCTCAGGAAGTGTGCGGTATGAAACGTATTAGCCATGGATGACGTTGATGCGATCCAGGGAATGTTTAATTCGGAACAATCCGAAGGCTGTGGGATTAAGTTGTTGGGGGGAAGGAACATCCTTCTCAGGTTCGATTCAGAACAATCCTTGGACAACGTTCTGAAAAACAAGGCGCATGGGATACATTACTGGGTGAGGAATGTGCGTAGATGGTCGTTAGCCTACCGCCCAAATGATCGTCTGGTTTGGATAAGGATTGAAGGAGTTCCGCTACATGCTTGGAAAGTGGAAGTATTTGAGGAAATAGCCAGGAAATGGGGAAAGGTGCTAAAAACCGCAAATTGCGATATGGAAGATAATGCAAACCTGATGTGGGGGAAGGTCCTAATTAGCTCGGGTTTGGTATCCAGAATAAACGAGATCAGGAGCATTAAAGTAGGAGAGCTATTTTATGTAATAAAGGTGGAGGAAGAAGATAGCGGATTCCTGGAATTTCAAGTAAGGGAAGAGGAATTAAGGCCAGGAGATAGGAGTGAAGAGGATGGTGAGGATTCGACAATACCGTCGGAGTGGTCAGAAGGAGAGGAGGGCAGTGGCGAAGAGTGGATGGTGGAAGAAAGCGTCTTCGACGTAAAAGACAGTAAAAGACGTGTAGAAGAAGAACAAGATGGGGAAGCAGGTTTCCAAGTAGATGGGGGCGATGGTGAAGGGGAAGAAGAGAAGAACTATGACGATAAAACGGCGTCGGGTTTGGAAGGCGTATGTGACAGGAACAAAAGTGTGGCCGACAAAGAACAACCGGTGGGATCGCCGGCCGATGGCCGGCCGGAAAAAATTCTCAGGCAGCCTGGATATGAAGAGGCACGCCAAGGGGGGTGGCACAATGATATCTCCAAATTCCAAGACCGCAATTCCCTCAACATGCCTGCACGTGAATGTAGGGGTGGCTGGAGGTCTTGATGACTCTCAAATCGATGGACTGGTGGGTCTAAAAGATACGGGCCGAAAAGATGGGCTGAAAAATAATGATAAGGGCCTGGGTGGAAAAAATAAGCCTAGAAAGAAGGAGGGGATTCATAGTGGGCCAAACGAAGTCCCTTCAAAACAGGCTGATGAATTTCGGCCCATGGCAAATAATAACACGATAGAGGAAATCTCAGTAGATGACTCAACATCCCAATTTGACAGAAGGAGGTCGATTTGTAACATCCCCCAGTCCACCGTACACGATATTGTCCGCTTTGCGGATACCCTCTGCATAACAGCATGCCAGCACCGCTCACGGTTTTGTTCCTGCCCGCACAGGCATACGCGGGACGCACCCAGACCGCACCCTGTGACAGGCAAAAGGCCTCATGCAAGGAAGGTATCCATCCACCCTTATAAGGAGGACTTCGTTCCCCCTCCTAGCCGATGTGGGATCTCACAATCCACCCACCTAAGTGGGATCAGCGTCCCCGCTGACACATCGACCCGGTGACCGGCTCTGATACCATTTGTAACATCCCAGGCCAACCGTACCAGATATTGTCCGCACACCTGGACTCACGGTTTTAAAACGCGTCTGATAGGGGAGGTATCAAGTTCCTCTTATAAGGCAACCTTTGTTCCCCTCCCCAACCAATGTGGGATCTTACAATCCACCCCCCTTGGGAGCCCAGCGTCCTCGCTGGCACACCATTCTGGTTCCCGGCTCTGATACCATTCTGTAACATCTCCCAGTCCACCGTACACGATATTGTCCGCTTTGCGGATACCCTCTGCATAACAGCATGCCGGCACCGCTCACGGTTTTGTTCCTGCCCGTACAGGCATACGCGGGACGCACCCAGACCGCACCCTGTGATAGGCAAAAGGCCTCATGCAAGGAAGGTATCCATCCACCCTTATAAGGAGGACTTCGTTCCCCCTCCTAGCCGATGTGGGATCTCACACGATCAAAGCAAGCAAGGAGCACAGAACTGGAGATAAAAATAGGACACGGCGATCGAAAAATTGCATTATAGGTAGGGGAAGAGTGAGCTTTCATTACTTAAAACAAATGGCCAGAAGCACACATCAAAATAAGATTTCGCAGAAAAAGGGCAAGACGAATGGAGAATTGGATAAAGCGACCGGAGGGCAAGGGGAAGGAGGTGCGAGCAGCTCCAATCAGGTTGCGATATCTAGTGATCTCAGAAGCATGGATAAGGAAGAAGGATTAGAGCAATTTGGGGACCAAATTGGGGTGAGATGGGAGTCTTCACCCGAGAAAAGAGACGATCAGGGTGGGAGCAGCAAGTGACATAACTTATACCTGGTAAGTTTCGTAGCCTCAAGTTTTTTATGAAGATAATTTCTCTTAATGTAAGAGGATTGGGAACTAGCTGTAAGCGATCGTGGGTAAAAGAAATTTGGAAAAAAGAAAACCCCTGTATGTTCGGGATCCAGGAAACAAAATTGTTGAAAATAACCAAGAGACAAGTCGCAAATCTGTGGGGGGGGGATGATTTTGACTATGCACACGTAGCATCATCGGGTAGGTCGGGAGGACTTTTGCTAATTTGGAACATATCTGCATTCCAGTGTGAGTTCTTAATAGAAGACGATAATTTTTTGGCAGTGGTGGGTAAATGGGAAAAGATAGATGGATTAATTGGGTGTGTAAATGTATATGGTCCTCGGGAGCAAAGTGAGAGGGACGCCTTGTGGAAAAAAATTGATCAACTGTGTGCAAAAGAAAAAGTCAAATGGGTGATTTTTGGAGACTTTAACGAAGTTCGTGGATCATATGAAAGATTGAACCCAGTAACGAACATTAAAGGATCGGAAGAATTCAACGAGTTTATTCGTAGGAATAAATTGATTGACGTACGGCTTAGAGGATCAAAGTTTACACGAACTAGTGACGACGGTAAAAAATTCAGCAAGCTGGATAGATTTTTGGTGACTAATGAGTTCGAGGCAAGTTGGAGAAATCTGGGAGCAAGATCTTTGGAACGAAAGTGGTCGGATCACACACCGATCATGCTAAGTGACAAAGGGGTTGATTTTGGCCCTACCCCTTTAAAAATTTTTGACGCATGTCTATCGGATGATAGTATGGAAGAAGTGATAAAAGAAGGTTGGGCGATGGAAGTTTCGTCAAACAAACCGGATTGCCGGTTTAGTGATAAACTCAAAAATGTTAAGCTTTTGTTGAAGGAGTTGTGTAAAGATAAATGGGGGAAGATCGATAAAGAATTGGGGGACAAGAAAAAAGAGGTAAAAATTTGGGAACAAAAAATGGAGATACGCCCATTAGAGGAGGAAGAGAGAAAAAAGTGGATAGATGTTAGAAAGGTGTGGCTTGGTTTGGAGGAAAAAAGCGTGGCAATGGCCAAGCAAAAGGCGCAGTTGAAATGGGCCAAGGAAGTCGATGAAAATACCAAATTTTTCCATGCGGCGATCAAAAGACGAAAAAGAAAAAACAATATTAGTGGTCTTATGATAGACACGGAATGGTAGGAGGATCCCGTAAAATTAAAAGAATATGTATTTGATTTCTTTAGAAACAAATTTGCTCGCCAAGGTATCCGACGGCCAAAATTGTGTGTGGATCGTGTGAGAAAACTCACGGAGGAGGAGGCATTGTTATTGGAAAGAAAGGTGACGGTGGAAGAAGTGTGGAGTGCGGCGAAGGAATGTGGAAACAACAAATCGCCGGGACCGGACGGATTTACCATAGGCTTCCTAAAGAAATTTTGGGAAATTGTTAAAGGAGACTTGATGGAAGCCATTGAGTGGTTCTTTGAAAAGGGGGAAATAAGCGATGGATGCAATGCCTCGTTTTTGACTTTAATCCCAAAAAATTCGAACCCAATTGGACTAAATGAATTTAGACCAATTAGTCTTATTGGGATCCTTTATAAGGTGATTTCAAAAATATTGGCGGAGAGAATGAAGGGGATTATAGGGAAACTTATTGGGAAGGAGCAAAGTGCATTTTTAAAAGGAAGATCGATTCTTGACGGTATCCTTATCGCCAACGAAACAATAGAGTACTTGAAAAGAAGTAAGAATAAAGGGCTGGTTTTTAAAGTAGATTTCGAGAAAGCATACGACACGGTGGAATGGTCCTTCCTTTTGGACGGGTTGAGGGACATGGGTTTCGGACAAAAATGGAGGAAATGGATTGAGGCGTGTTTGAAATCGGCAAGGACCTTGGTGCTAGTGAATGGTTCCCCAACGAATGAGTTCCCAATGGAAAGGGGTTTAAGGCAAGGATATCCACTTGCACCCTTCCTTTTCTTGGTAGTGGCGAAAAGTCTTCAAGTGATGATGGAAGAAGCCGTAGCAAAGAATGTGTTTAAAGGAATTAAAGTGGGGAAGAATAAGGTAGAGATAACTCATCTCCAATATGCGGACGATGTTATCTTTTTTGGAGAATGGTCTCATTCAAACATAAAGAATCTCACGAAAATACTCTTGTGCTTCCATGAGGTTTCGGGCCTAAAAATAAACTTATGTAAAAGTAAACTATACGGAGTTGGAGTGACGGAGGAGGAAATCGACTCTTGGGCGAGAGGAGTGGGGTGCGGTCGGGATAATCTACCGTTCACTTACCTTGGCCTTCCGGTAGGCTCGTCGATGAGGAGGCTTTCTCATTGGAAACCGGTGATCGAGAAAATGAAGAACAAGCTAGCGGGTTGGAAAGCAAGGATGATTTCCTTTGGAGGGCGATGGACGTTGGTAAGATCGGTTCTTGGTAACGTGTCCTTATACTATTTTTCACTATTCCGTACCCCGAAGTGCGTTCTAAAACTGTTGGAGAGTGTGAGATGCCAATTTTTTTGGGGAGGTGGGGGGTGATTTGGGTGAGGGAGAGAATGTGAGAAAATGTTGTTCTTGGGTAAAATGGGAAAAGACTTTGGGTTCGTTCGGGAAGGGAGGGTTGAATATAGGTGGTCTAAAAGAGGCTAATTGGGGCTTGCTTGGAAAGTGGTGGTGGAGGTTCCATAACGAGAGTGAAGCACTTTGGGTGAAGGTTATCAAGAGTGTATATGGTTGGGATGGGGGTTTGAGCGGAGTTGAGTCAAGATGGTTGAGGGGGAGTTCCGTTTGGGCAAGCATAGTTAAGGTGGGTAGGGAGATCGATAGATTAGGGATCCACTTTACGAAGTCCTTCGGCAAGCAAGTGGGAGATGGAACCGGAACAAGATTTTAGGAGGATGTATGGGTGGGAAATTGGGCTCTTAAGGAAAGATTCAAAAGGTTGTACCAACTCGAAGGGTGCAAGGGGGTGATGGTCGTGGAGAGAGGGGTAGTACAAGGGGAAGGTTGGGAGTGGAAGTGGGGGTGGAGGAGTGAACCGAGGGGGAGGGGATTAGGAGAATTAGAGGAGTTACGGAGGGTACTAGAAGGAATTGTCCCCAAGGTGGGTCTTAAGGATCGAGCTACGTGGGCGTTAGACTCACAAAAGGGGTACACGGTTCACTACCTAAGGGCCTTGCTAGAGGAGAAACGTCCGCTGCTGGGTAACATCGCAAATGCAACTTCTTGGGAGAAATCTATTCCTAAGAAGATTTTCATCTTCGTTTGGAGAGCAAGACTTGGGAGGATACCGGTAAGGGAGGTTTTGGACAAAATGGAAATAGATCTAGACTCTACACTTTGTCCGAGATGTGGAAAAGAGGTTGAATCGATTGACCACGCACTCGTAAAATGTGAAGAGGTTAAGGGACTGTGGAAGCTCATGGGAAGATGGTGGAACGTAGATGTGGACTCGGTAGGCTCGCTACAGGAACTTTTCGACGTTGGAAACCAAATGGACAGCAATGCGAAGGATCTGAGAAGATGGAACGCGGTGGTTTGGAGCACAATTTATCTCGTTTGAGCTAACCGAAACAAGTTGGTATTTGAAAAGGCGAATGGTAATCTAACTGACAGGTTATTGGATTTTCAGCAGAAAACGTTTGAATGGATCACGAAAAGAGATAAAGATTTAGCGCTGAATTGGGTAGAGTGGTTGTCGAGACCATATGGGATATGAGCAGCAATTGGAAGCCACGAAAAGGCGAAGGTTGGACGTCTGCAGCGCTGTTTGATTCTGTGCAGACCTGCTCTTGAGTAGGAGTTTCGAGGGGGGCTGACCCCAGTCAGCTGGCTGTTTTAAGTTTGCTGCTCGCAAACTAGTTTTCTTGTTCTGTCAATTTTTTTGGTGTCTGTTTTGTTACTGCTACTGCTCTTTGTTTTCTGCTGGGTCTCGCTGGGTCACCTAACTGCTGGTGGTGTTGTTGTTGTTTTGGGTTGTAATTGGTTTGGTCTTAATAATAAAATTCTTATTGGTGTTAAAAAAACAATAATAATGAATTTTACACTATATGGATGAAAATTATTATTTCAAAAATGAAGGAACGAAAACAGCAACTTTTAACTAATGACATGGACTAAAAAGGTAATGTACTATTTTGTTTGATTTTCAAAACTTCCGGTTTTATATATTTTTGGTGAAGCCTCTATACTTTTTAAATTTACGATGCAACACACGAAAATCAACCTATACTTTATAAATTTATGATGGCACACAATGAAAATCAATGGTAAGACATTTCCAACTCGATAAATGATCGTGTCAGAAAAAAAGTTAAGGTGATAAGATAAGAAAGGATTTGGACATTCAATCACTTTTAACCTCATTCTTATCATATGAATCGTGTCATATACAAAAATTGATATGGTGCATCTCATTCTAATGTGCATCCAAAGATGGAAATCTCTTCTTACTCTTCTTACCGTAACTTTTATTTTCACCAGAAGCCAATCCAACATCAAATCACATTTTTAACATCATTTTTAATAGGGATCAACCTGTACCAAGAAACACGATCTAGAACTTTCATGGTGCAATTTGGGGTTTGCATTTTTATCAAACTGTACTATGTGGTGAGGTTTGCGATTTTGAGTTAGCAACTTGTGATTCAAGCCGCATTGCACTACACATCTATACTACATATATAAGCATATACACCTAAAGTCTTAAATACAAGTTCTTTTGCATTGAGTACAAGACTTTTAAGCATAAAAATAAAAAAACTCTTAATTACAAGTAAGAGTGCACAATGTACAAGTTGAAAACTTTTTGATTTTAAAAAAAGAAAGGACCGGCCCCTTCTACCAATTCACGTCTTACCCCATACCATATGTTCTCAGCCCATACCAATATACAAGCCATACGCTTTCTTCCTAGAAGATTTACCTCTTCACGTCACCCCTCACCACCATACCGAGAGTACTAACACACCATACCCACAAAGCCATACCCTTTCTTCTACCTCGTCAGTCTTGACCATACCTTCCGTATTGCAAGCTTTCTTCCTGAAATGCATATAAAATCAAGAGTTAGGGTTCAGAATCTCCTCCCTCAAACACATCATGATTTGGTTCATGATTTGGGTTCACGATTTGCATCTCAACATCTCAGCATCTGTTAATTCAGGTTCACGATTTGCAGCTCAACAACTCAGCATCTGTTAATTCAGGTTCTCGATTGGCAGCCTTCATCAACTGAGGATGCCTTCAATCTTCTTCTCTACAAATCCACAGATTTACAATGACTTGTTCTACAGATGAATCATCATCATCAAGATCAGGCGGTACTGAAAGTAGCACCAGTTGTTGGAAGTGGAGAAAAGCATTATCAGCTGAAGTAAAGTTGTTTCGAGGGTTTGCGTTTGCTTTCACCGTCGTTTTCACCTTACTCCTCTTATCCTTCTATCTCCTCCTATGCCGTCTCCGCTGCCCATACATCGCATTGGTCGCCTTCCTCATCCGCCATCAATGTCGTCTCAACGGTATCATTGTTTTGTTTATACTAATTGATCTCTGATTTTTTTAGGTTTAGAACATTGCATCTTGTGAATTAAGGCGTTTATGATTTCTTATCAGTTTATTGTTATTACTTATGTTCTGTAATGCAGATTCGTATTCTAAACTTATTGATTTGTGATTTAGGAGCAGGCTGAGTTAGGGTTGAAGAAAGAGCTGAGGGAGATGCTGCCTGTTCTTGTGTTTGAGGAGAGCTTTTCTGTAAATGATACCTTGTGAGTCTTTTATGCTTCTTTGTTTTCATTAAATATTGTAGATCTTTTAGATAATGCATTACTTATAAATTCATTATAAGATCCTGAAGGAATTGGATTTGCTTAGCTGGATAATGTATCTAACCAGATAATCCCTCTGTTTCTTGGCCCTCTAATTTTCGTTACGCCTAAACAGAAATCGTCCTTCAGACGATAAATGCCCTCCACAGCTCTCTCCTAAAACCCCCTTCCTCGCCGTCACTACCCCTGCTTCTGAAATGGTTCGGTTTATGCTTCTATCTTCTATCTTCTATCCCTTCCTTCTGAAATGGTTCGATTTTTTCTTTAAGTTCCTCTTTTACTTTCATTTATGCTTTTTGTCATTCCATGTATGACTGTATGCTTTGATATTTAGTATGGCGCTTCAATTTATAGATCTTTGTTTTGCTGGTATGGTTAGATTTATGGATCTAGCCTCGAAGGTTGCATTTTTCAGCATTTTGTTGTTTGTTGCCTTTTTCTTTGTTGTTTATTGATTTCTTCTCATTATTACTTCCTTCTTTGTTGTTGTTTTATAGAGTTATTGTTTGCATATATCAAACTCGTGAGACATGTTGCAAGAAGATGATTTAGTATTGTTTTGTAACTTGACCTTTTGTTTTAGTTCCAGCCTTTTAAGTTGTGAGGTGAAAATTTTACTCGAGGTGAGATTTTTATGCTCTTGATTTTGTTCACGACATAAATACTACCCTATGCAAAATTTTACTTTCTATTACAAATAATTTAGCAGTACGAATCTGATTTTACATGAGTATGTACATGTTAAGAATTTGTTATTAGAATTTTTAGGTTTAAGTAACTTGGAATCTTCCATTCTCTGTTTTAGACGCGTGAATCGGAATGCCTCCTATTAACATTTTGGTTCATGACTATAAGACAATGACCATAGTTTCTTATTAGTCAACGTTTTTACAGCTTTCGTTCATAAGGAAATCCAATATGAAACAGACAAAATTATTGGGAAGAGGATATAAGATATTGCAATTTGCTGGCAGGTAAGGTAAGGCAGTACAACATGCTCATCTTGGAGAATATAGATATTTCTTTTGTATGCTATTGATTTACTAATGATATATGCAGTTTACTACTGACCTTGATTGCATATTTTTGCAGATTTACAATCAGGATCAGAATACAAGTATGAGGTGCTTATATATTGTCATTACGAGGGTTTATAGAAATATTTTGTTATTAAAGTTAAATGTCACGTTTATGTTGCAGATTTTTATTTACAACCTCTTGAAACTCCACCAAGAAGGTTTACAAAATAATAATGAGAATAGCAACAACAATTAATTACTGTAATTCTAATCTTCTTCATCTCTTTACCCATATTTTTATCATTATCCAACTTATCAAGTGAAACTTCATTAAGACAACAAATTCCTCCCAGGATTTGTAAATGATCCTAATTTCCTGCTCTTCACCTCATGTTGGCCATGTGAGTCATGGCTTTGCATTCAAAACACTAAAGTGAAGAAGCTTCAGCTTTGACATTAACATTAACAGTTGCAAGATCTTTGTTGATCATGAGAGCATCATATCGTCGGTATCGGTACCCGTCATCGTCATGGTCCGTAAACTCTTTGAAACCATAACTTTAAAGTGCCGATTACCAAACGCGTATTGGGTTACTTATCTTACCGGGTGAGCATGGCACATACCGATTACCTTGCTCGGTAAGAGGCATGATATTGATAACAACCGAGGTTCTTACTCGGTAAGTGAAAGAGAATACGCTTACCCGGTTAGTGTTTATCGACTAAGAGTCATTTACAAAATGAGATTTGTTTTTAAGAGAAAACTTGTAATAATTGACTTGTCTACTGTATCATTTCATGAATATAAGTTTGAAGTTATTTTTTTTGACAAAATTTCTAAGTTATTTCTTAATTCTCATGTTTTGCATGTTTTTCTTTTTCCTTGTGAAATTTGAAAGACTGTATGATTTGTTTCAACTCAAAAGCTCTGTTGCTACATGTTTACTCAAATTGTTATTATTTCAATTACATAATTACTTTAGAGGTTGTTTTTAAAAAAAAAATAACATTATGTTGCAAGATTTTAAATGCTCTATGATAGGTGTTGAGTGAAAGAGAATATTCTTAGGGGCCGTTTACTCAAATACTTAACAGTAAGATTCGACACTGTAACTTACTTTATTAAGTAAAGTTGTAGTCCATTAAAATGGTATCATTTTAAAAATTTACTGGGACGTTTATCAGGTAAGAGTCGTAACCCTCACTCACTGGGTAAGAGAACAGAAGTATAATTGGTTGACCTTTAATAAAGTTAGGTGAAATTGATCCAATTAAATGTTTGAATTTTTAATAATCAATTTAATTCAATTTATTTTCACAATAGATACTTAAATCAGTCCGTCTTGGTCCAATATTTGAAGCAATCACCAATCATTTTAATTTTTAACCATGTTCACACAGGCCAAAATGCAAATATAAAATAGATTAAAATCTTCATTGGATTGGTTTGATCTTAGGACTTGAACTGGAATACAATTTTTGATCTAACATATCATTCTAATGTCTTAAAAAAACTTCTCTAAGAAAACCACTGAAGCTTCAAAATCGTTTACATTTTTCCGCCCGCCGCATTGCGCGGGTTCACAACTAGTTATATATATAGTCATGAGGTCAAATAAGAAGCCTTAAGGATATGAGAAAGGGAGAAACAATCTCAGCCACTACTTTAATTTTCTATTTCCAAAGTTTTTTTACTAGTTAAGATAATTACGTATAAAATCAAATATCTTAATTTATCTCCTATTTTTTATAATACTTTTGGGATATTGATAATGTTGGGTCATCAAGATTTGAAGATGACCTCATGATCTCCTTTTATACTTTGAAAAACATTTTATACTTAGAGAAATTTTGGATGCATGGTTCTTTAGATGACTTGTACAAGATATCAAATGTTCGGTGAAGTCGAAGATCAACCGAAACCAAGCTTGAAGACTCTCTACTTGTGGAAAATAGAAGACTCTCGGCAACATTCAAACAAGTCATCACCACCGAAATTCCTTGACATTTCGGTGGCCTTCTCTCCACCGAATTTATAGGACAATTTCGGTGGCCTTCTTCCACCGAAGTGCATGGACAAATTCGGTGGCCCCATCCACCACCGATGACTCTTTCGGTGCTCCTCTCACCACCGAAATATACTTGTAATTTCGGTGGTCCTCTCACCACCAAAACATGCTTGCAATTTCGGTGGACTAGTCTTCTTTCCACCGAAGATTTCTCAATCTCGGTGGAAACCACTTCGGTGCTAAAAGCTCAAGACAGAAGATCATTTATTATGGGACAATATCCTCCAGCAGAGAAAAGTGACAGTTTGTCTCTTTATCCACTTTCAGTTAAGGTCCCTTTTATCTGCTCAAGCTACTCTGTCTGCACCTAGTGAAAAGTGACAAGGACTTCACAGTTCTCCTGAAGTCAACATTATCAGCATATGTGAAGATGACAAGTGTCCCAAGCATTTAATGCTTGGGCACTCCTTGGCACTATAAAAGGAGAAGTGCTCTTCATGCAATTCTCAGGCTTTAAGAATTCTCTCAGTGCAAGAAATTTTCCTTTAAGCCTTAAAACTTTATAGCTTTGTTCTAAGTGTTCTTAGTTATTTTGTTAGTATACTTTGTGTAAGATTGTTAGAATAGTTTATCTGTTCTTTTCCGCAACAGTCTTAAGTTTTCTATGTGTAATTCTTGTTGAAAGATTTTCAATATAAAGAATTAAAATTGTGAAAATTTTGAGTATTGTATTCAACCCCCCCCCCCCCCCCCCCTTCTACAATACTTGGTTAGCCATCTGGGACTAACAAGTGGTATCAGAGCAGAAAGTTTAATTCCATAAACTTGATCTGCGATGGCTGCCTCCTCTTCCTCTACTGTTGAAAACTCTTTTCAAAATAACTTTTCTGAAAATGGGTCCATTTCAAAACCTCCTAAGTTTAATGCTAACAACTTCTCCTTGTGGAAAAGCCGCATGATGCTATTCATGGAAGAAGTGGATACTAGATATCCAACCATTCTCAAAGAGGGACCCATTATCCCCAGAGTTTGGGCTCGCTATGAAACGCAGAGGCCTGGTAAAGAAACCATGGAAAAAGATAATTCTGATGATTCGTCTGATGAAGAAAAATCTGCTGCTACTGGTCGTTACATTCTTAAAAATCCTAAAAAATATACTGATGAGGAAAAACGACTTGTGTCTCTTGATTCTAAAGTTAGAACTATCATTGCTCTCTCTCTTCCTGATGAAGTGTACCACTCTCTGGTAAATCTCTCTACTGCCAAAGAGATGTGGTCCACTCTGTGTGTTTTGTACGAAGGTACAAATGAAGTTAAAAAGAGCAGAAAGATTGCTCTTGTTAGAAATTATGAACTCTTTGCTTTTGAAAAAGGAGAACCTCTTCCTAGCTTCTATAATCGCTTCAACTCTCTTTTAAATGATCTTAAGTTGTTGGGCAGAGTCTATGATAATGAGGAAGTCTTGTGCAAGTTCATGGATTGTCTTCCAGATTTTTGGGAAAATATATGTACTTGCATCAAAACTACCAAGGACCTTGAGTTCATGCCCTTAACTGTTCTTTATGGAACTCTTTTCAACTATGAGCAGACGAAACTGCATAGGTTTTCAAAGAACTCTTCTCTTGCTCTCCTAAGTGACTCTTCCAAAAAGACTAAATGTTTTCCAAAAATCACCTACCCATCTGACTCTGACCATAATAGTCAAGAAGATCCCAATGATCATTCAGAAGCATATCTTAGTGATGCTAAGGATGAATGTGAGGAAACTTCAGCTGATAAATTATCTGATGAAATGGCCATGTTGGATGGGTATTCTAAATCCAAATCCTACCACCCTTCTAGAAAATCTAAGCCTCTCTCCAAACACTCTTCTTTGGACAAATCTAATGAGGAATGTTTTAACTGTGGTAAAAAGGGTCATTTTGCTTCTGAGTGTAAAAGTAAACATTTTGAAAGACCCAGAACTGCTTCCTCAGGCCGATTCTCCTCAAAATCGGGAAGATCCAAATATGATTCCCAAAAGTTCAACCAATCTTTCTCTTCTGCAGATTCTGACAGGGCCGAAAGATACAAGGAGAAATACAAGAGAGAAAAGGAAAGAAATGAAAGACTTGTTAGGAGAGGAAAGGGTCTGCCTGCTAAATCTTATGATTTGGCAGATGAACCCACATCTGAAAGCGAATGACTCCTCAACTGCTCTTGTATCAGCTAAGTGATTCTCCTCCTCTCCACAGGTTCACCCATTTCTATCTCTCTCTGATGCTGAAAAGATTGAAGCATTTAACTCTGTATCTATTGTCTTTAGATGATGCATCCTTCTCCTCTAACTCATGCAAAATATTTTCTAACTCTGAAAAATGAAAGCTTTTGGGTGTTGATTCCTTCTGAAAAATAAATTCCTTAATTTTTTTTTTAAAAAAAAAAATACCCGTGTGACATCTCCTACCGATTTTCCTTCTGTGTGTCTCAAATTGTCTATTTCAAAAGAAAAGATTTTTGTCCTCCCAAATCTTGATAAAGGAATTTTAGGAGCTGCACCCCAATTCTTTGTTACCTCATCAAATTCCTTGAGCAAAAGTAAGGAAAAATGTCAAGTTTCTAAAAGGATCTTTCCTCATAGAAAATTCTATATCTGTGGTGCTACTTTTCATTTTGCCAAAGACTGTCAGAAAGAAAGAACTGATCTAAAGTGACCCCAACCCCTTTCTTCTAACCCAAAAGGACCCACCTTCAAAATGGGTACCTGGAAATCAAATTCTTTGTGATTGCAGATTTTGAGCTGGGCAGATGGATCTATGTGAACAAGTGAGAAAGTTGACAAAACCTTAGAATTCTTTACTCTCATGACATCATAAGCTTGATGATGTCATTCTCATGACATCACCATCTCCAATCTCTTAAAATTTCATTTCTTTTCTAAACCTCACCACCGAAATTTTCCTTAACCACCGAACCAAAAATTCATCACCTTCCACCAAATATTCTTTTTCACCACCTTTCTCTCTCCTCCTTCAATCACTTCAAGACAATAACAATCCATCTTTTTGTGATGACACCCATCTCCACCGAAATCCCAAACCATGCAATCACCACCTCCTCTTTTCTATATTTTCTTCCACAATTTCTCTATCTTGCTGCCGACACAAACCAAAACCATATCCCACCATACTTTACTTCCCATCATATGTTTTGCCTCCTCGATCGGTGGTACCCCTCAAATTCGGTGGAACCCTTCAAATTCGGTGGAACCATTCACAGATCCACCACCGAATCTCCACCGATCTCTAAGCTCGGTGGTACCCCTCTAATTCGGTGAAACCCTTCTAAATTCGGTACAATCCTTCAAACTCCTCGGTGGAATCTTCACGCTTGATCCACCACCGATACTTCAAATCCTCGGTGACATCCTCACACCGATCCACCACCGAGTCTACACCGACCCACACCGATTCTACACCGAATCTCCACCGATCCACCACTGAATCTCCACCGATCCACCACCTCAAATCCCACCGATCTCTCCTCCTCAATAAGAATCTTTTTGACTCATGCTACCTACAGAAATTTCAGAGTCTTTCAAATGAATGTCAAAAGTGCCTTCCTCAATGGGGAACTTGCAGAGGAAGCCTATGTGAAACAACCTCCTGGCTTTGAAGACCCGGATCATCCAGACTATGTGTACAGACTTGACAAAGCTCTCTATGGTCTCAAGCAAGCTCCACGTGCTTGGTATGACACTCTTGCCAACTCTCTTCTCAAGCATGGATATTCCAGAGGAAGCTGCCAACTTCTTGGTGGCAAATTGGTAAGTTGGTCCAGCAAGAAACAAAACTCTGTGTCAACCTCTACTGCTGAGGCTGAATATGTAGCTGCTGGCGGCTGTTGTGCTCAGATCCTATGGATGAGAAACCAACTCAGGGACTACAATCAATTCTTTTCTAAAATCCCAATTCTGTGTGATAATTCCAGTACAATAGCTATTGCAAACAATCCAGTTCTTCATTCCAGATCAAAGCACATAGATATCAGATATCATTATCAGATATCATTTCATCAGGGACCACATCTCCAAAGGTGACTTTGAGTTACACTTCATTCCTACAGATCTTCAGCTTGCCGACTTGTTCACCAAATCTCTAGATGAAACCAGGTTTAATTTCCTCATAAATGAACTTGGCATGTGTAATCTTCAATAACTATGTGTCCTAAGATTCCACCGAATTCTCATTGGTGGACACTATTCTTCTCTCACAAATCTCCTTTCCTATCTAGAAACATAGGAAAGAACCCCTCCATATGATGTCATCCCATGCATGGTAGACACCTTTTTTCTTTTAATGATGTCATCACCATGATCTCTTCTCACCAAAGTTGTAGACCTCTACCATTTCCTCTACCGATTCTCTCCCCACCAATTTTATCTAGCTTCTCATATACTCTTCCTCTCACCTAACCCAACTTCCTATGTGTCATCTCCTCATCCCATCCCTTTTTCCATCTCTTTCACTCTTGGTTTGCAACCCATCTCTCCTTTCATAAAATCCACCCACTACAAACTCTTCTACAGATGTCACCCCAAATCCTCAAACTCAATCTTTTTGGGTCATCAAATTGGAAGATGAAATTCCAATCTTTTCTTCACTTTGAAGATTTTCTCCATAATGCCTTAGAAGACTTTCTCCACACTCTGCTGAAGATGTCTTAGAAGTTTTCCGTCAACCTCTTCAAGAAATTACACCGAATTTTTGTCTAACTCTTGCAAATTTTCGGTGGGAATGATTTAAAAAAAAAAAAAACCTACCGATTTTCCACCGAAAATCCTACCGAAAATAGCCAATTTTCGGTGGATACTCCTTCATTTTCGGTGGAAAAGCAAAAAAAAAAAAAAAAAATCTCTCCAGATTTTCCTACCGAAAATTGCCAATTTTCGGCCGATTTTTCATTTTCTCTTGGTGCTTTTCCTGCGTCGGCCGCTGAGGGGGAGAATTCATCTGAGGGGGAGCAACATAAACCCTCAGTACTCATATACAGCGACCAACTTGAAAAAAAAAATGAGAAAATCGGGCGGACCGGTCAAGGGGGAGCATATCAGTCCAGACGGATCAAACTGAGGGGGAGAAACACAAAGACCGGCTGATCCAACTGAGGGGGAGCAAATCAAAGACACATGATAATGATGCCAAAGATGCCAAGAAAAAGATAGAAAATGCTACAGATTGGCAGAAGCATCCTGAGGCTTATTCACTTAATCTCAAACCTCCCTCAAAGATTCTCACCATAATGGGTTTGTCTCTTTCCAGAAACCACAGACTCATTTGGCTGAAATCTTTTGGAGCAAGTGAATGGCTTGAAGATTTGAAACATCTGAAGAAAAGCAAAAGTGCCTGAAAGATAAAGTTCTCCAACAAATCAACAGGCTGCTGATCAAAATGAAGAATCCTCAAGTCAGACATAAGTTTCAACTCTCCTCTCCAATGATACAAGTAACATCTGCTTTGTTCATATTGTTTATACTTCTTTCCATTTTTTCATTCATTTGTACAGCTATACCTTTTTATTTTTTCTCATATGTAAATATCATATATACATACACACACACAAAAAAAAATGGACTGTGTGAAAAAGAACCTAAAAGAGTAAAGAAGGGTCAACATGCATTATTCACTGTCTTACTCATGTTTTTCTAAGTATGGATGTCATCATCAAATAGGGGGAGATTGTTGGGTCATCAAGATTTGAAGATGACCTCATGATCTCCTTTTATACTTTGAAAAACATTTTATACTTAGAGAAATTTTGGATGCATGGTTCTTTAGATGACTTGTACAAGATATCAAATGTTCGGTGAAGTCGAAGATCAACCGAAACCAAGCTTGAAGACTCTCTACTTGTGGAAAATAGAAGACTCTCGGCAACATTCAAACAAGTCATCACCACCGAAATTCCTTGACATTTCGGTGGCCTTCTCTCCACCGAATTTATAGGACAATTTCGGTGGCCTTCTTCCACCGAAGTGCATGGACAAATTCGGTGGCCCCATCCACCACCGATGACTCTTTCGGTGCTCCTCTCACCACCGAAATATACTTGTAATTTCGGTGGTCCTCTCACCACCAAAACATGCTTGCAATTTCGGTGGACTAGTCTTCTTTCCACCGAAGATTTCTCAATCTCGGTGGAAACCACTTCGGTGCTAAAAGCTCAAGACAGAAGATCATTTATTATGGGACAATATCCTCCAGCAGAGAAAAGTGACAGTTTGTCTCTTTATCCACTTTCAGTTAAGGTCCCTTTTATCTGCTCAAGCTACTCTGTCTGCACCTAGTGAAAAGTGACAAGGACTTCACAGTTCTCCTGAAGTCAACATTATCAGCATATGTGAAGATGACAAGTGTCCCAAGCATTTAATGCTTGGGCACTCCTTGGCACTATAAAAGGAGAAGTGCTCTTCATGCAATTCTCAGGCTTTAAGAATTCTCTCAGTGCAAGAAATCTTCCTTTAAGCCTTAAAACTTTATAGCTTTGTTCTAAGTGTTCTTAGTTATTTTGTTAGTATACTTTGTGTAAGATTGTTAGAATAGTTTATCTGTTCTTTTCCGCAACAGTCTTAAGTTTTCTATGTGTAATTCTTGTTGAAAGATTTTCAATATAAAGAATTAAAATTGTGAAAATTTTGAGTATTGTATTCAACCCCCCCCCCCTTCTACAATACTTGGTTAGCCATCTGAGACTAACAGATAATAATCGATTTTTTAATCAAAATTTCACCTTGAAATCATTGATGATTTTACAATCTATAAATCGAATTAAATCTCATTTTCTAAATGTCATATGTAAAAAAACATCGATGTTTTGCATTAGCTCATATGTGAACACTAACGGATTCATAATTAAATCGCATTTGCCTAGATCTCACATGTAAACACGAACATCAATGTTTTTCATTGCTTCATATGTGAACATGTGAATCCTAACCTAGGTTCGCATGTGAATCTTAATTATAACTTGTATGAATAATTTAAAATTTATAATCAAAATTCTAAATCAGTTTAAGATTCATATGTGAACGTGTGAATCCTAGCATAGGTTCACATGTGAATCTTAGTCATAACGTTATGTGAATCAATTAAAAGTTTATAACCAACATTATGAATCAGTTTAAGATTCGTATGTGAACACGTGAATCATCATTACGATTCACATGTGAATTTTAATTATAGCTTATGCGTGATCTTTTACCATTTATAAGTGAAACTTTATATCAGTTTAAGACTCATATGTGAATCTTTAATATATATATATATATATATATATATATATATAGTGTTAGGTTCATTTGAGAAGTCTAAATATTTTGAGAAATAGAGAAGTGATCGTGACTCTTCGATTAAATGCGCTGATTTTGAACACGGAAGGGTATTTTGGTAATTAGTCATCCTGTTTACAAAAAACACGGGCTGAGTTCATATATGAATCTGTGTGATTCACATATGAACTATACGTTCATATATGAACTATACGTTCATATATGAACATTTGTAATTCACATATGAACTCTTTATAACTAATTCATATATGAATCTTGTGATTCATATATGAACCTTTGTGTTTCATATATGAAACTAATTAATTGTAGGTTCATATATGAATCAGTTGAACCAATTAACTGATTCATATATGAATCTTTGTGTTCATATATGAACCTTTGTAATTTACATATAAACTTTTTTAACTAATTCATATATGAACCTTTGTGTTCATATATGAACCTTAATGATTTATATATGAATTTTTTTAACTAATTCTCATATGAACAAATTAACTGATTCATATATGAATCACAAAGGTTCATATATGAATTAGTTAAAAATATTTTATATGTGAATTACAAAGGTTCATATATGAACACAAAGGTTCATATATGAACCTGTCCCGCGTATTTTTTACGAAACTACCCTAAATACCCCTGAGCGTCGTTTATTAATTAATGTGGACGCGCGCATTAATCAGGTGTAACGCGAATTTCTTGACCGTGGATTATTTAATCCAATGGATATGATCACTTCTCTATTTCTCAAAATATTTAGACTTCTCAATTGAACCCTTCCCTATATATATATCATGGATCTTAAATTAAAGATAATGTAATTTTTGTTTTTTGGTATAATATATTTAAATAAAATATTGATTATATTTTAAGTAACTTAATTATTATTTAAAAAAGAAAGCAGATAATTTTTTTGAAAATCAAGCCGTGCAGTTACTCGTGCAAGTCCCTGTCTTCACGTACATGCCCTGCATGAATGTTTCAACCAAGAACCCCAAAACCGTTCATGTCCAACTTCTTTCAAATCGTTTTTATGCCATAAAAACCATAGAATCAATGTTCTAAACTTTTTTAATCAATATCCTAACATCAAAATATCATTTTGTGTGGGTCGCAAATGATTTAAAGATGACATCCCAATCTCTTTTTTAATTCTTAGAATTACATCCTTTTGTACTTAGATAAAATAGTTCTTTGTAATATCTTAGTCATACTTGACTCGTTCGACAAAATCGAAGACTAGCCGAAATCAGCAAGAAGTGAATCTATCGATACGGATCAAAGACGAACTTCCCAATTTCACTAAGTGTAACACCCTTAAATTTGGAACGAGCAACTAAATAAAGTTTTAATAAAATAACCCAACGTAGACAAAATCATTTCTACAAATCATTCCTCAAATACCTCGGGATAAAAACATCATAAAATTCTACAAATAAATAACTTAATCGGGTGTTGCTTAACACCACACCTGATTGCTAGTCCAAACTATTGCGGAAGACTTCACTAAACAAGTCACCTCTCGTGCACTTTACTAGCACTCGCCACTTCCCAATGTAGCTAGAGCTACCCCAACCTGAGCCTGTTGCACATGCCGACAAATAAAAAGGGTTAGGCTTACGCCTAGTGAGTTCAAACATTTTATCATGACTATAAGAAAAACATAAATCAAATGAGTAATAGTTTAGTCATGATTTCAAAAGAGTTTACTTTAATTGCAAATCATCCATTTCCAACTCACTCAAATATGTGAATAAGTTTAGTTTAGGCAAAACCTTCAAATACGGTTGACAAAACATACTCAACCCGTAAAACATGGAAACCATCCGTTAAATATAACTCTTTATTAAAACACAATACGAAGCGATACTAATCAGACCGTAAAAGGTAATAAGGATCAAATACCATAAACGGGAAGACCCGTATCCGTTGAAGGTGGAGGTAACACAAATACCCAAAACATCCTATACAGATGAGATATAAACCACAACTTACGTACCATGGAAAACAATCCATATAAATAGAACACGTCACCGAAAACATGAGTAGTAACAAATACCCAAAACAACACCTTTCGGTGACGGGGGAGACCCGTATACATCGCACGTGACGGAACACCAAAGTGGGTCACTTACTATGTAATAAAAACACCCATGTGGATTACTCTCGTAAAACTGAGCTCAATCACTCCAAATCTATTGCTCACGAGACTAGGATGCCCCCAACTTCAACCACTCCAGGTCTATACATTGGGTCACCAAATCCACAACAGCACATTAGGGATTACACCTTACTGCCCATGAGACGACGCCCGACCATCTAGGTCCACACCTTACTTATCATGGATCCCGATGCCTATCCCGTGCTAAGCACATATATGGAATTACACCTTACTGCCCATGAGACGACGCCCGACCATCTAAGTCCACGCCTTACTTATCATGGAACCCGATGCCTATTCCGTGCTACAGAGTAAACTAACGTCTCGTAAAACTGAGCTCAATCAATCCCGACCTCTTGCCCGCGAGACTAAGGGGAAACTTAAATGCCTATGGATCCATGGCTAACAGGGTCTAAAATATTACACGACCCCAAACATATAAACAAATGCATTTCAAAACATGCAATTCCCAATGACGTAAATCATGATCGAAACTCAACCTTGAGCTATCAAAATAGACAAATGTCCCCAAGACTTAATAAAACCCAATACTGGGCCACAAGTTCAACTAACTCAAAAGATAGTTCATAAAAGCCGTAAAACGACATTAAATATAACAACACACACCGGTTGCCAGTAAATACTTCAAATCCATGAAAACCCGAAATAAAACCTTGGATCGGGAAAAACCCTCCTTTCCAAAAAGGACTCACGCCTTTACAATTTCAAAACATCTCATGATGTACTATTTGCGCATTTCCAAAATATTCACATAATGCATTTTCATAACAAACCGACTCCGTTTACCACATAAATCAACAACTCATTTTTATGTATGATTTATTCATCATATTTTCCCAAAATTCCAAATACAAGTGTTTTACCATATTTACAACCATAAATATTTCAAAGGTTAAAACTCATCAAATAACTCGACATTGATACTTTTCATGTAAAACACGTAATCAGTTGGAAAATAACATTTTGGCATGTACAAAGTTTTCATAAAATAACTTGAACTCACCTTGCTAGATTAAGCTAAATCTAGATTTTTCCAAACGTATGCTCCTTTGATGAAGTTTGCATCCTCAAGCCAAAACCTCCAAAAACCTAAATTCATAACTTCTAACCATGAATATTCATATTCAACCACTTTAAAACTATTCCCCAAACATCTTATATTAAAATCTTCATTTTGACCAAAACCCCAATATTAACCTAACTTCTCCAAAATCATCTAAATCGAAATTGGAGAAACAAAACACTAAGAGATCATCAATGGAACATTTATAACTCATATGAAGGTATAGAAGCTAGGAGGATGAACTCACCACTTAGGTTTTGATGAAAACCTAGAAAACCCCAAAATCTCTAAAATCTTGTGGATGAAACTTGCTCTTGCATCTATAGATGAAATCAATAGCATAAAATGGGTAAGGAACACATCAATCTCCGAGAGAAACCCCAAAATCGGTTAGGGGTTTGTGAGGGAGAAAAGGGAAAACGATTTGGGAGAGAAAGAGAGGAGATTCGAGACTTACCACCACCAAACACACTTGAATCATCCAATGATCTTCCAAACTCTTTCTAGATCCTTTAAGAGCTAATCGGAACCATAGCAACTTGAATCATCAAAATCGGAGTTGTGGTGAGAAAGTTATGAAGGTTTGAAGTTTGGGGCTGAAAGTTCGCGACTTAGTATACTCCAGAGAGTTGCGCGGTTTGTCCTGCGGTTTATAAGTCGCGTGGAAAGCCACGCGGCTCCCTGTTTGGTCGGTCGGTCGGATACTGTTTCGGCAGTAACTTCTTCGTTATAGCTCCGTTTTTGCTCCGGAAAGAACCGTTGGACTCGTATTCGAATTCCCCATCCAACAAGACCATAAAATCTGGGATTTAACCCCAAAACCTATTTTTCATATTTTTCTTAAAAGACCGGTTTCATATTTGTGTTTATCATTTATTTTTCGGACTAACACATTTAATCCATTAAAATCTATCCATTGAAGAATGTTTTTGTAACGTCCCAAAAATTTCAAGCAAATTTAAAATTTTAAAATAAACATTTCATTTATAACAACTCATTAAATGATCCCAACGTTTCGTTTGCAAACTCATAATTAATATCTTTATAAAATAAAACCAGCGGAATAAACGTTTAATTATTAAAACCAGAAAGCAACCAGCTCTCCTCGCGCGCCAGTGTGTACCCGTCACGCCTTAGAGCCACTCGCACCTGAAACCACAATTTATTGGGAAAGGGTAAGCACGAAGCTTAGTGAATTCAAACACCATAAATAACACAGTTATTTCCACACCACCATAAACAGATAATTGCACATAAACAGCATACAAGTCTACGAACAAATCATAGACGTGCATACTCACACCAACCCACCTAATAGGCAAACGTCGGTCCCACCGACCACACGACAACCGTGCAAACGCAACCCGGCACCCCCGGGTTCATACGCCGCCCGCGTATACAACCTTCGCAACCCGGCACCCCCGGGTTCATACGCCACCCGCGTATACAACCTTTGGCCCCACCAAGTCACTACGCTACCCGCGTATAAAATCTCCGGCCCCGCCGGATCCTCGGTCCCACCGAGTTAACGTAACAACATAGTATCAACTAGACACCCCACTATCTGGTTCCACAACACAATCACATAAAGCTACCACACACGTACTATAGCAATGATAAAACAACCGTTATTAGATCCGACTAGACACCCCACGATTTAACCCCACACCACAAGCAAATAGAACTACCACACATACACACAACGTAATGTAAAAATAACCGACATTATTTATAGTGAGAGAACTCACCTCGAATGCGCGCTTAGCTTAACAATACAATTCAAGCTTCACAATTACGGTCACTTCCCAGCACCTAAACGCATGTTAAAACGTGTCAATACGAGACCCGGACCCTACGACACGACACACGCTTAAACCGTCACTAAAACTATTTTCCGGTCTAACCCAACAGGTCTGTTCGGGACCTGATTCGACCCTTTTAAACCCAGAAATTCTCAATATTATTTCATGGTCAGATAGTACTCTGAGTTAGGGTTCCAAGGACATATTATACGCCTCCTAACGATTTTTCTACAATTTACTAAGGATTTTACAAAAACAGTTCCCCGAACAGCGAAAATCAGCACCTTTCAGTATAAAACGACATTTTGAGCCATGCTACGTCCCGAACTGGGTTTCGCACAAAACACAGAAAAGTTTATAGACTCAAAGAGGGAACTTTTGGCACCGATTTCACCCCAATCCGAGTTACGAGAAAAACGTTATGGCTTACGCAAGACAGTGACAGATTACAACACACGGTTTACCGACCTTCTGTAAAAACAGTAGTTTTCCGCCTAGCTAGAGGCCGAACCAGCCTTTCGCTAAACCACGAAAAACGTGACCGACACAGAATGTGAACCGTGGGCACCGGATTCGCCTCAATCCGAGCTACGACGAGAAAGTTATGCGCGAAATAAAAACTGGACAGAACCATAATATTCACATAAAATGACGATTTTGTAAACGGTTACGCGGTTACGGTTACGGGTTAGAGTTTTGCGATTAAACCAACGATCGGGATACGAGTTCTAAACAACACCCGACACCACCTACTGCCACCTCCGGCAGCGGTGGTCGCCGACGACGGCGGCCGTTTTCCGACAACGAATACACACACACGCACACCATCCTCACCACCCTCTCGCACCACCTTCCTCCTCTCTCTCGATCGCCATAAACGCACACACACCTACACACATCACCACGGCCGTCCATTCCCCGGCCACCACAGCGGCGGCGAACGACGGTCCTTGCCGGAAGAAGGGAAGAAACGAAGAGAACGAAACGAAAACGACGTACCTATCGACATCACGCAAAAGTGTCCGCAACTTCCTCCTCTCGACTTCTCCGGCGAAGAAAGGTGATAGCGGCAACCTCCGGCGAAAGCGGCGACCGCCGGCGAGTTCTCTCTATCTCTCTCCCTCGCCTTCTCGTCTTCTCTCTTCTCGCTCTCTCTCTCTCTCCGACCAACACCAGCAGCGGCGCTGATGTGGTGGTGGGGGTTTCACGGCGGCAACCAAAAAGAAGGAGAAGAAGCTAGGGTTGGTTTTGGTTGTGGTCACGACGAGAAGAAGGGAAATAAGAAAAGAGGCTGGGGCCGGTTTTGGTCATGGGCCGACCACCCCATGCACAAATTCGAAAAATTACAAATTGGTCCCTGCAGTTTCAATACTTAGATAATAAACCCCAACAGTTAAGATTTACCATTTGGTTCTTATCTCCTAATCCCGTTAAATAATTTCGCTTAATAAAATAAATAAATAATTAATTAATTAAAACGCATAACGGGACACGGGCTTTACAACTCTCCCCCACTTGAATTAGACTTCGTCCCCGAAGTCTACGTCCGCAAACAGCTCCTAATAACTCTCTGGCATTTGATGATATCCCAAACTCAATCCACTTTCAAGCTTTAACCATTCTAAAGCTGCTCACAGTATACCCTACAGGACACTCGACTACGATCATTCCTACCCTTAACTGTCGATTAACTTCTACGAGTTCTACTAGACTCCCAAAATTCACAATGAATCACATTAACAAACATCGGCCCCCCGCCGAATATCGGTCCAACCGAATAAATACAACCATCGGCCCAGCCGAATATCGGTCCAACCGAATAAATACAACCATCGGCCCAGCCGAATATCGGTCCAACCGAATAAATACAACCATCGGCCCAGCCGAATATCGGTCCAACCGAATAAATACAACGGTAAGAGTATTCTCCTAAACATTAATACAATTGGATATTACCCACAACCAACTCAACTAACACCCACGTAGGTCATTCCACCATAACCATTCATCACAAGTGATCATTTCAGGGTTACTACTACCATCACCAAGATTATCTTAAACTCGGCTACAATTCTCCGATTATACTAAAGGTGTTTGGCCTCAAGCCCAAAAGTCGACACCTAAATATACCACTTACCTCCTAAGGCTCTACGCATTTATTCTCTTTAATACAAAGGGCATTATTCATGTAATCGATACCATTCGGTCTATAGTATCAACACGCGTGGAATACTCAACCTCCCACCGTCGACGTATCCCCCACACACGCTCTATAAAGCTAACTTATCTGAACCGAGGATACACCCTGACGCCTACCTCTCAGGTAACGCCTCAGGGCCCTGCACATCGGAATTACCTCTCAGGTAAGTGCCCACAACTATATCCTCCTAGCACCTACTAGAAAGCCTTGGCTATAACATCTGAACACCGGGGCCTCACCCCGAGATACCCAACCGACCACTACCAGCGACTGACTAACGTGCCTAAGGATCCAGAGCAAAACAGCCTACCCACAAGTGCCTATTCCGGATTGTCTCCCTCACCCAAACGTGTAAATACTCGACGTGCAATGAATGCCAAATAGTGCGACAAAACAATTCATCAACAAGACTCCACCTTGAGTCATTAAAACCGGGCAATTAGCCCATGACTAATTCCAAGTCAAAACCGAGCAAAATGCTCCACGCTTGCTAGACCCATAAGTCGGTCAAAAGCGCGTTTAGATAAAGTCTAAGCAAGCAATACTCTAAAATCAACATTAGTCCCAAACTCAACACGGGTTAAACAAAAGAGTTTTTCCAAAGGACTCACACCCTTAAAATTCTCAAAATGACACATAACACTTAAAAGCGCATTTCCCAAATGGTTTACAAAGTCATTTACAAAAATGTTTTCAACGTCTAGATTTTTCATTTCGAAAAGACCGTAAGCAATAAAACTACTATTACCAGGTCGGTAGTTACGCAAAAATGGACACGCTCGTCCCACGTATGAAAATCATGTTGAAAATCATTTCATTGCAGCTTAGTTCACTCACAAAACGTAAAGCGAAATAAATAATTTCTCTGAAAATGAACCGTCGCGGTTCTAGTAGGAATTGACTCATGACATGTATTTAAAGTAACCGCTCGACCTTCCATCGGGTGCGACAAAAATGTGCACATAATTTCAAAATCAGTTCCATGACATTTGACCCCAAAATTCCTATTTTTCAACAAAAATGTCGTGGCACAAGGTTAACTAACAAATCTTACGCGCGTCGGATAGTCATACAAAACGATGAAACGGTTTACAAATATATTTTTGTTAAAACACAACTGTCTCGTGTAAGTTTCAAACTTAAAGATAAAAACCAATCCGTTTCCATCATTTGAAAATATCGACTAAAATCTCATAAAATCTCAAAAGGTGGGGTTCTTTAAATTGATTTCCAAGATTTCCCCAAATGGTCACATAAACAAATAAGATATGCACCTCGTGACATTAAACCCACACGACTCGACATGCCGTAAAACAAAACTTATTTTAACCAAAACACTCAATTAGCTTTATACAGACACCGTGGAATGTAACTTTTCGTCTCAACTCTAACATATGTGGAGGAGTTCCAATGTTAAAGTCACAAGCCGTAGTCACTTGCCCCACATTTTAAACACCACATAACACGGGTATCATCTTACCCGAAAGAACCGTTGGAAAAATAACGAAAATGAGACAAATTCTAACAAAGTTTGCACTCCCGTGATAAAACGATTTCATACACTTTCAAAACCATATTTCAAAATCTTGTGTGGGTGCTGAGCAGTTCCCAAAATTCCAAAACACCATCCATAAAATGATTTGAAACACAAGAATTTGTTAATGCAATCTATTTCAAAATCAAACTTTGTGCATGACTCAGTCGCCATTCTACGCCTCGACTCCTACTCCTCCAAATCTCTCTGATCCACTAACGTCATCCGGACATTTAAACCTCTTAGGCAAGTTGGGAAATTACGTCAAATAATCCCTACGATTTTTCCTCAATCAAAGTCGGCTCTATAAGCCTATGATTCTAGCACAATCATCCATCTTGGCCCGAAACAAACATCATCCTCATCGTCACTCCAAGTGACTATTACTAGAATCGTCCTTTTATTCCAACGACTACTAAATTATAACCTTTGTCACTACCCCAACGATCATCACCTCAAGCAAAACAAGTACCCATCTGTACTAGCAGGTTCACTATTGTTGTTCCTCCTTGTGATGGCTATCCTGGGTAGATATTACAACGAGTTATTAGCACATAATAACTTGCTCTAACAACGCTCACGCACAACTCCTTGGATTCCTCGTGATTTCCCCGACTCGAGCATTGATCCTGTGCTTCCGGTAGTAGGAGCTCTACTACTACCATTCACACCTATCATCGCCCGTTCCGAGTTCCATCCCAAGGGGTCCAAGTAGCTCCTTGCCGATAACTATACCCATATGCCCGCACCAGCATATGTACACACTCTTCCTAGCTCCCTAGGAATTCCACCCCCAAACACTACCCTTGCTACAACGAAATTTCCACTAGTCATGACGAGTCGCCTCGCGAATGCACAGTCGCACACAGTGCAAACCAGATAGACATTCGAATGTAAGATCCTATCCTACAACGGTTGGACTCAAACAAGAGCTGCACAATAGAACTAAATCCGACATTCTAAGGCTATTCGGTTCCTACCGCATACGACCTATAGTGCATTCACTTAACAACCTATCAAGGCTAGCATAAACTCCTATTAGCAAGCAACAAACATGCAATACAGTGTAATAAGCACCAAGCAATTTAACATACATACCCTTATGTTCTAGAAAGCACTCTAGCACACATACTCATACGTAAACACCCTTCCTAGCTCTCTAGGAACTTCCTCTTATCCCACTACCCTTGCTACTACCGAATCCCTACTAATTATAACGAGTGACCTCGCGAATACCCGATTATATGCAGTGCGAAATAAATAGACATTCGAATACAAGATTCTATCCTAGAACGGTTGGACTCAAACAAGAGCTGTGCAATAGAACTAAATCAAATATTCTAAGGCTATAAATCTCTTACTGCATACAACCTAGAGGGCACCAAATTAGTAACTTATCATAATTAGCATAAATTCCTAATAGCAAGCAGTACAACATACATCATAGTGTCACAACAGGCAATCTAGCATGCATACTCTATGATCTAGAAAGCAATACATACACTAAGTACTGTACCTTTTCCCCTTGGCTCCGGCTGACTGTACACACTGCGCCCTCGATCACCGTTCCTCAAACGGATTTTTCCTTCTTTTTATTTCCCAAAAACTTTAAAGAAAATTTTATAGCCGCAGACTTGAGATCAAACACACCGAAATGCGTTTGATTCACTCAAGCCGTGCTCTGATACCAAGTTGTAACGTCCCAAAAATTTCAAGCAAATTTAAAATTTTAAAATAAACATTTCATTTATAACAACTCATTAAATGATCCCAACGTTTCGTTTGCAAACTCATAATTAATATCTTTATAAAATAAAACCAGCGGAATAAACGTTTAATTATTAAAACCAGAAAGCAACCAGCTCTCCTCGCGCGCCAGTGTGTACCCGTCACGCCTTAGAGCCACTCGCACCTGAAACCACAATTTATTGGGAAAGGGTAAGCACGAAGCTTAGTGAATTCAAACACCATAAATAACACAGTTATTTCCACACCACCATAAACAGATAATTGCACATAAACAGCATACAAGTCTACGAACAAATCATAGACGTGCATACTCACACCAACCCACCTAATAGGCAAACGTCGGTCCCACCGACCACACGACAACCGTGCAAACGCAACCCGGCACCCCCGGGTTCATACGCCGCCCGCGTATACAACCTTCGCAACCCGGCACCCCCGGGTTCATACGCCACCCGCGTATACAACCTTTGGCCCCACCAAGTCACTACGCTACCCGCGTATAAAATCTCCGGCCCCGCCGGATCCTCGGTCCCACCGAGTTAACGTAACAACATAGTATCAACTAGACACCCCACTATCTGGTTCCACAACACAATCACATAAAGCTACCACACACGTACTATAGCAATGATAAAACAACCGTTATTAGATCCGACTAGACACCCCACGATTTAACCCCACACCACAAGCAAATAGAACTACCACACATACACACAACGTAATGTAAAAATAACCGACATTATTTATAGTGAGAGAACTCACCTCGAATGCGCGCCTAGCTTAACAATACAATTCAAGCTTCACAATTACGGTCACTTCCCAGCACCTAAACGCATGTTAAAACGTGTCAATACGAGACCCGGACCCTACGACACGACACACGCTTAAACCGTCACTAAAACTATTTTCCGGTCTAACCCAACAGGTCTGTTCGGGACCTGATTCGACCCTTTTAAACCCAGAAATTCTCAATATTATTTCATGGTCAGATAGTACTCTGAGTTAGGGTTCCAAGGACATATTATACGCCTCCTAACGATTTTTCTACAATTTACTAAGGATTTTACAAAAACAGTTCCCCGAACAGCGAAAATCAGCACCTTTCAGTATAAAACGACATTTTGAGCCATGCTACGTCCCGAACTGGGTTTCGCACAAAACACAGAAAAGTTTATAGACTCAAAGAGGGAACTTTTGGCACCGATTTCACCCCAATCCGAGTTACGAGAAAAACGTTATGGCTTACGCAAGACAGTGACAGATTACAACACACGGTTTACCGACCTGCTGTAAAAACAGTAGTTTTCCGCCTAGCTAGAGGCCGAACCAGACTTTCGCTAAACCACGAAAAACGTGACCGACACAGAATGTGAACCGTGGGCACCGGATTCGCCTCAATCCGAGCTACGACGAGAAAGTTATGCGCGAAATAAAAACTGGACAGAACCATAATATTCACATAAAATGACGATTTTGTAAACGGTTACGCGGTTACGGTTACGGGTTAGAGTTTTGCGATTAAACCAACGATCGGGATACGAGTTCTAAACAACACCCGGCACCACCTACTGCCACCTCCGGCAGCGGTGGTCGCCGGCGACGGCGGCCGTTTTCCGGCAGCGAATACACACACACGCACACCATCCTCACCACCCTCTCGCACCACCTTCCTCCTCTCTCTCGATCGCCATAAACGCACACACGCCTACACACATCACCACGGCCGTCCATTCCCCGGCCACCACAGCGGCGGCGAACGGCGGTCCTTGCCGGAAGAAGGGAAGAAACGAAGAGAACGAAACGAAAACGACGTACCTATCGACATCACGCAAAAGTGTCTGCAACCTCCTCCTCTCGACTTCTCCGGCGAAGAAAGGTGATAGCGGCAACCTCCGGCGACAGCGGCGACCGCCAGCGAGTTCTCTCTATCTCTCTCCCTCGCCTTCTCGTCTTCTCTCTTCTCGCTCTCTCTCTCCGGCCAACACCAGCAGCGGCGCTGGTGTGGTGGTGGGGGTTTCACGGCGGCAACCAAAAAGAAGGAGAAGAAGCTAGGGTTGGTTTTGGTTGTGGTCACGACGAGAAGAAGGGAAATAAGAAAAGAGGCTGGGGCCGGTTTTGGTCATGGGCCGACCACCCCATGCACAAATTCGAAAAATTACAAATTGGTCCCTGCAGTTTCAATACTTAGATAATAAACCCCAACAGTTAAGATTTACCATTTGGTTCTTATCTCCTAATCCCGTTAAATAATTTCGCTTAATAAAATAAATAAATAAATAATTAATTAAAACGCATAACGGGACACGGGCTTTACAGTTTTATCCCCAAAACTTTAAAATGAAGAACTCTTGAAGAAATCACAAACAATGTTGTTTTTTTGCCCAAAACTCCATTGGAAATTAAAAATACTTGATCAAATCACTAGTTCCAAAGACTTTCAACTCAATAACACTCAAAGAATGGAAATCCCCAAAATCCGAGCCCATAAACCCACCATTAAAACATAGAAGACAGTGAATGAGAATTACCTTGAAGATGATGATGAATAGTCCAATGAAACTTAGCTTCCTTCACCATGTATTTCTCTCCAACCAGGGTTTTGAGGGTTTTACCCTCTAGAGACCTTTTTTACACCAAGACCCTTGAAAAACAAGAGAAGTCGCCCTTATACCCTTAACTCCCAAAACTTTCCAAAACAAGAGATTAAGGTTATTACACTTAGCGATGAGACACAATGAAACACCATTCTTATGGTTCTAATAGTTGGCTTTTTGCTTTTACACTTGGTGTTTATATCGAATCTATTGTGAATTATGATGTTATGCATGTGCAACTTGATGTCATTTAGCAATTTCACTTTATACTTTCCATGTCACAAATCTCATGGTCATCATTTGTTTTTTTAACGATTTTTAGTTAGAAACCCTTGTATAATGCTTACATGAAAAGAACCAAAAACATTGATGTTGACTTCGAATAGTACAATAAATGAAGGTTGGGAATCTAGAATTTTACCGAGATGTTTCAAATATGCCATAAGATAAAGTAAGCTATACCATTGAAGAACAAAATACTACAATCAATCAATCAATCAATATATATATAAAAACAAAACCCAAAGGTACGTGTCTCCTCCAAAAATCAGGAAACCCACTTTTCTTTTTTTTCCGCCATCGTCGCCTTACTCTTCTTTTCATTGATTGTTTATTCATTTTCAGTTTTAACTTTTAACAGTGTCCCCTTCGTCTTCCCCAATCGAAGGATGGTTCCTCTCCATCTCCAATCGCTTCGTCTTCCCCAATCGAAGGATGGTTCCTCTCCATCTCCAATCGCTTCGTCTTCTTTTCATCGGGTACTTAAAATACTCTCACCAATAAAATACTTAAAATTAAGATCAAGCCCATAAACAACACCGAGGTCAAGTCATTTTACAAATGATTAGCTTAAATTAATTTTTTGGTATATTATTTATATAAATAAATTGCCCTCGATAATTTGTTATTGCCTCAACGGAGGTTTGTGCATGTAGTTAATCATATGAATTGTAACATTCATATTGTTAATTTAGACTTTTAGATTACATTTAATTCATTTTATGGTTACAGATAGTAAATAACATTGATCAACCTTCAATAAAAACATTCATTTCTAACTTACAGATTTCTATTAATGATGAATTCCTATTTGCTTAGATTATTTGTAGACATGATTATAGTTCTAAATAATTTGTTATTTCCTTATTATACTTTGCATACAATAAGTTCCTTTTACAAATCTTTCTACATATGGAGTTTGTACTAAAAAATATGACCTTGGATAATGAATGTTGGGTTGTCAAGATTCGAGTATGTAGTGGGAGTCTTTGAGTACAAAGGGAAATGGGGAATTGATCAGTTTGGACATGGTTTTAGTTGTTGAAAATGTATGTTCCTTTATCCTTTTGGTCATACAAATTACTAGCAAATTGGATTTTGTTGGTCCTTTGATTAAGTTGTTTGTTTTGTTTTATAAGGGTCTTTTATGATAACAATTGTGAGGAAAAAGTTGGTTAATATGTTGAATAATTTTGTTTCAGAATTTAAAGGTTGTTGAGAATGCTTGAGCCTCCAAGGCCATTGACTGAAATTTCAAGATTATATTCACACTTTACTAAAGTGGAAAAAGTTGATAATTATGTTCCTTTTATCCTTATGCACGAGCTTCAGTTTGCAAGTAAGAAGATACTTAATGAGTGTATCAACGATGATAACATACTTACAAATATCTCCTTAAAAAGTTCTAATTTTTTTGGCTAACATCTGACCAAACATATTTCTAGGTGTTTGTTGTATCATTTCTCTTATGTTTTAAGTTATTTTCTTTATCATTTCTCTTACATTTAAGTTTTTCGTGCTTTCTTAGGTAACAAGGCATAAAATTAATTTCAACCATTGATGAAAGTACAAGTGGTAGAATTTCGGTAGAGGTTGAAATGGAGTATTTGGCGAGATGTACTTTGATTTTGATTCAAATTAGTTGTGTTCTATTGTTCCAAATGAAGATTATAAAAGATGCCAACTTCCTTTGTCGATTTTCTTTCACAGCTTTTGTGTTGATGAGTTGATGGGTTATAAACTCTCACCTGATCGGATGATAAAATAGGTAGTTCACATCAAATTGCTAATGGAGGTGCAAACATCAATATATTAGAACCAATAAAAACATGATATTTTACATTTGTTTTGTTATAGTAGCCCTTAACATATTATATGGTTTTCATCTGTAAATAGGAGATTGATTCAAATGTGATTAAGGATTTGGAAGGTGTTGATTGGACCCAACAATCTAGAACTGTTACTCCAGCGAGTATACGCAAAAGAAAGTATATTGTCGAATACAATGAGACGGACAATTGATTGTGTGTTTGAGCCGGTGATGATCTCAATCCTATTTGGGAGAAGTGGACAACTGGAGTTTTGAGTAAATGGAGAAGAAAATGCCAAGGGTGATGGTCTATTTTCTGATTTATAGCCTTACATCAGTTTATTGAGGTTGCACCAATGTATTGAGTACATGGACATGGATGGTTTTTGTTTCAAATATCTCATTTTTTTAATATGCTAAACCACTTTTATTATTTTGTTATTGATGATTGTATGATGGTTTAATATAGACTTTATGTCATCAAATTATCTTTGTTTTGATTTTAATATAACTAACATTAGATTACCTGTTAAGACTTATTTAGTTAAAAACATATGTTTTCTTTAAATTGTATTTTTGAGCTGTTTACAATAACATTGGCTTATAACTATCACATATTGATTTTGTTAATATTTGATCAACAAATTTTCTTTAATAATTTAAGTTTCATTTAATGTATACCTCTAATATTCTATTCAATTAAATTCCAATCACAAAATACAACAAATACTTGGATTAAATATGTTAAGTTAATAATTCTTACTTGATTTGAAATAGTTAGTATTTGATTGTAGTATTAAATAATTATATATTTTCTATTGAATTATATTAAATTGGTTTAATGGTTCACATAACAACCTTCTTTTCTTATCTTCTCGTGATATTTGGTATTCTTATTTGAATATCTTAATATATATATATATATACACACTGAAATTACATTAATTAAACTCTCCTAAATTCTTTCAAATATTATGAATAAGATTCATTGTTTATTATATTTATCAACGAATCTATCAATTATCGTCCAAATTAATCATGCTACCACGCAACGCGTGATTCCCACACTAGTTAATATATAAGGGGATACCCTTGGTTTTCTAGGGTTGAGTTTTGGTGAAAATAAGAGTTACGGTGAGAAGGTTGGAACAAAACATTTGTATACATTTATCTACATTCAAAAACCTTTTTTTTTTATCTATTTATATCAACATGATCGAAACTTGAACATATTCATGCATATGAAAGTGATGAAATGTATGTAATGTTTGTGAAAATAAATTTGAATATAAAGGTAGATGAATGTAGTTGAAGATACTATAAATAGTTGAAAAAAATAAGCTAAATTAAACTGTCATCTCATCCAAAGGAAGTGTTCTCACCATTCTCATTTCTCACTAAAACTGTTACTCTCACACATCCCTCATCTGGTTTTCTATATATGCTAAAAGAACTACTAAGCCAAAATTAGTATTGCTACTATTTGGTCGATGCCTTGAACGATATAAAGTCTTTTTATAGCTTAAAAAAATTGACATCACAAAAAAATATATAACAAATGCGCACAAGTCATTTGTGATGCCAAAGAGTGTCCTAAGCCAAGAAAAAATGAATGTCTATTTGTGTTGTGTGACACCAAATGGCGACAAGAATCAAAAGAAAATTTAGCCACGCCAAATAAATAGTTAAAAGATAAAAAAAATCGTGGTCCACAGAACATTTTAACAAACGGAAAAATCTTCCAACCTAAAACAATCATTTTCGTCGTGTGTTATTTATAGATCAAAGCTTCGAGTATTATGATGTAGAGCGCCTAGCAACCCGGTACGAAGAACAAATGGACCAAGCGAAACGAAACCGCAACAACAGGGACTTACGCGGTTTAGCGCGCGACTTGCAACCCGCGGCATAAACCGCGTAACCCTCTGGAGGAGTAATCGAACAGAGACATCCGCGGCTTCTCCCACGGCTTATAACCCGCGGCCTAAACCGCGCGGTTCCTCCAGAAGGCCCTATCAACTATTTCCTTTTTTATTGCTTTCTAGTTATGTTCCAATAAGGGTTCTTTCTATTAGAGTTTGATACCAATAATAGTTTCCTTAATTATCTTGTCTAGCTTAGTATAAATAGGCTTATTAGGTTTCATTGTTTCTCAATTCAGTTTATCAATTAATATCAGTTCTTGACATTCAAGACTTTTAGCTACTTTTCGGGTTTACGTTTGTAAACTTGCTACTTTCAAAGCTCGACGCTTGTCGATCCGTTCCACGCATAATCCTGCTGCGTCAGTTGGTATCAGAGCACAGACTTACCTGTCTCTTGACCTTCAAGATGGCAGACCAACCGCCACCACCACCACCCGTTACGAGAGCAGAATTCGAAAGGTTAGAAGCGGCTGTTACCGCACTAACAACCGCAGTCACCGCCCAGCTCAACGTCAACAACAACGACCGCCAAAGACGAGACAGGTACGAGGGCCGTCATCGACCCCAACCCGGTGGCCGACGCCACCCGATCACCAGTTCTAGTTCCGACTCCGAATCCGACGGAGATGTGGAACCACCACGGAGAGACCCCAATTACCGAATGAAGGCCGATATTCCCTACTTCTATGGGAATATGGGTGTTGAAGAATTTTTGGATTGGCAAATCGAAGTCGACCGTTTCTTCGACATCATGGAAATCCCCGAACACAAACAAGTCAAGATGGTAGCTTTCCGCCTGAAAAGCACCGCAGCCGTGTGGTGGGATAAGTTGATAGCCTAACGGCAACGACAACGGAAAGGTCTGGTACGTTCATGGAGAAGAGTAAAACAACTTATGGCCGAGCGATTCCTACAGGAAGACTACGAGCAAATCTTGTACAAGATGTACTTGGATTGCTCCCAAGGATCGAGAACCGTAGCCGAATACACCACTGATTTCATTCGCCTCTCCGAACGGAATGAGATCGGCGAAACCGAAGGCCAAAGAGTTGCACGCTACATTAACAGCCTCAAAGGTTCGATACAATATAAAATTGGACTTCAAACCGTTTGGACAGTAACGGAAGCATCAAGCTTAGCCATGAAGGCCGAGCTAATGGAGAAAACCACTCGAGCCTCATTCTATCGCCGTTACACCACACTGACTCCCATCGAAGCCACCAATTCCGCATCTGATAAAGGAAAAGGTATCGCATCGAGTTCATCCGCTCGCGACACCAATCCACCACGAAACTCTACCGGGTCCCAAAGCAAACCCGACACACCAAAACCATCCAACCCCTACGCCAAACCGACGGGATCTAAATGTTACCGTTGTGGCCAACCGGGCCATAGATCCAATGAGTGCTCCAACCGAAGAACAGTCGGTCTCGTAGATGAAGACGAAGGCGAAGAGGAAGACGAGTATAAAGGAGTTGACTTTGCGGAAGAAGAATCCGAAGAAAGGGTAAACATCGTACTCCAAAGGGTCCTTCTCTCTCCAAAGGAAGAAGGCCAAAGGAAGAACATTTTCCGCACCTATTGCTCCATCAACAAAAAAGTTTGCAACTTGATTGTGGACAACGGAAGTTGCGAGAATCTGGTGTCCAAAAAGCTAGTAGATTACCTTGATCTACCAACCCAACCGCACGACGCCCCTATTCCCTCGGGTGGGTAAAGAAAGGGCCGCAAGCTCGTGTGACTCAAGCGTGCAAAGTGCCTCTCTCCATAGGTAAATACTACAAAGAAGATGTCCTTTGCGACGTCCTCGACATGGACGCTTGCCACATCTTACTCGGCCGACCATGGCAATACGACAACGACGTTACCTACAAAGGAAGGGACAACGAGATGATATTCCGCTGGGGCGACCGTAAAATCGCCATGTCACCCGTGGCTAGCTTTCACAAGGCCCCAGAAAAGAAAGGTGATAACGTCCTAATCATCACCTTCGACGAACAACTCCTTGAGAACGACTTCAAGGAGACCCAACTCTTCTGTCCCATAGTCGTGAAAGGCTTAATGAGCGTCGAAAAGATCAACGAAGAAACCCCGGAAGAAGTCAACGAGATACTTAAAGACTTCACGGAGCTAATCTCCGACGACCTCCCACCGGAACTACCGCCTATGAGAGATATCCAGCATCAAATAGACCTAATCCCGGGTGCAAATATGCCAAACCTTCCTCACTACCGCATGAGCCCCAAAGAAAATGAAATCTTAAGGGAACAAGTTGAAGATCTATTAAGAAAAGGGTTTATCCGCGAAAGCCTAAGCCCTTGTGCAGTCCCCGTTCTTCTTGTGCCAAAGAAAGGTAATCAATGGCGAATGTGCATTGACAGCCGCGCCATCAATAAAATCACCATCAAGTACCGATTCCCCATTCCCCGCTTGGAAGATATGCTAGATGAACTAGCCGGCTCAAAGTTTATCTCAAAAATCGACCTTTGCAGCGGCTATCATCAAATCCGAATCCGACCCGGCGACGAATGGAAAACCGCGTTCAAAACACCATTCGGGCTTTATGAATGGTTAGTCATGTCATTCGGAACTTCTAACGCCCCTAGCACGTTTATGAGGACAATGAACCAAGTCCTCCGCTCGTTCATCGACTCGTTTGTAGTAGTATACTTTGACGATATACTCATCTATAGCCGAAACAAAGCGGACCACCTCACTCATCTCCGCCAAATCTTGACCGTGCTCCAAGAAAACAAGCTCTATGTCAACCTCAAGAAGTGTACTTTCTGCACCAACAAGCTCCTATTTCTAGGATTCGTTGTTGGAGAATCCGGTATAGAGGTTGACGAAGACAAGGTCCGTGCGATGAAAGAATGGCCGACTCCCAAAACCGTGTCCGATGTTCGAAGCTTCCACGGTTTGGCAACATTCTACCGGCGGTTCGTGAGAGATTTCAGCACCATCACCGCACCAATGACCGAATGTCTGAAAAAAGGAAAGTTCCAATGGGGACCCGACCAAGACAAAAGCTTCGCCGAGATCAAACGCAAGTTAAGCTCCGCACCGGTAATCGCCCTACCCGACTTTGACAAGGTATTTGAAGTTGAATGCGACGCAAGTGGAATAGGAGTAGGAGCTGTCCTCTCCCAAGAAAAGCGTTCCATCGCCTTCTTTAGCGAGAAACTAAGTGATGCTCGTCAAAAGTGGAGCACCTATGATCAAGAGTTCTACGCCGTCTTCCGAGCTTTAAAACAATGGGAGCATTATCTCGTGCAGAAAGAATTCGTCCTCTTTACCGACCATCAAGCCCTCAAGTTCATCAATAGCCAAAAGACGGTAAGCAAAATGCACGCACGATGGGTAAGCTACCTCCAGAAATTTTCCTTCGTCATCAAGCACAAATCCGGAGTCCTCAATCGAGTGGCCGATGCCTTGAGTAGACGCGCCACACTTATGATCACGCTAGCCCATGAGATCGTCGGATTTGAGGTCCTAAAGGATCAATACGAAGAAGATGTTGATTTCCAGGATATTTGGAATAAATGCAACACGGGCACACCGATGGAAGACTACTACATCCACGACGGCTACCTCTTCAAAGGTAACCAACTTTGCATCCCTAACTCTTCTCTTCGTGAAAAACTTATCCGAGATTTACATGGAGGAGGATTAAGCGGCCATCTCGGCCGCGACAAAACCATCACGAGTGTCCTCGACCGCTATCATTGGCCGCACCTAAAAAGAGATGTGGGGGCAATTGTTCGCAAATGCTATGTTTGCCAAGTGGCAAAAGGCCAATCCCAAAACACCGGTCTCTACTTACCATTACCGGTTCCCGATGACATTTGGCAAGATCTATCAATGGATTTCGTCTTGGGACTACCCCGCACTCAACGCGGAGTCGACTCTATTTTTGTAGTAGTCGACTGTTTCTCCAAGATGACACACTTTATTGCTTGCAAAAAGACAGCCGACGCAAGCAACATTGCCAAACTATTCTTCAAAGAAGTAGTCCGTCTACATGGGGTTCCGAAGACCATTACTTCTGATCGTGACACCAAGTTCTTAAGCCACTTCTGGATTACCCTTTGGCGCCTATTCGGAACCACACTCAACAAAAGCAGCACCGCTCACCCCCAATCGGATGGACAAACTGAGGTAACTAATCGCACCTTAGGCAATATGCTTCGAAGTGTTTGTGGAGACAAGCCTAAACAATGGGACCTTGCTCTCCCACAAATCGAATTCGCCTATAACAGCGCTTCCCACACGGCAACGGGCTGCTCGCCATTTTCCTTGGTCTATACATCGATTCCCAAACATGTCGTCGACTTGGTCAAACTCCCACAACTCCCGGGTACTAGCCTCGCCGCAAAAAATATGGCTAAGGATTTCCAAACCATCAAAGAAGAGGTCAAAGCCAGACTTGAACTCACGGGCAGAAAGAACGAAATCGTCGCCGACTTGCACCGCCGCCGCAAAACTTTCGAGGTAGGCGATGACGTCATGGTTTTCTTGCGTAAAGAACGTTTTCCCGTTGGAACTTACAAAAAGCTACAACCTCGGAAGTATGGTCCATTCAAAATTTCACGGAAAATTAACGACAATGCCTACGTAGTCACACTCCCCGACTCTTTCCATATCTCGAACACCTTCAACGTCGCGGATATTTATGACTACCACCCGGATGATGCATCTTTTTCTGATGAGAACTCGGGGTCGAGTTCTTCGGAAGTGGAGGAGACTGATGTAGAGCGCCTAGCAACCCGGTACGAAGAACAAATGGACCAAGCGAAACGAAACCGCAACAACAGGGACTTACGCGGTTTAGCGCGCGACTTGCAACCCGCGGCATAAACCGCGTAACCCTCTGGAGGAGTAATCGAACAGAGACATCCGCGGCTTCTACCACGGCTTATAACCCGCGGCCTAAACCGCGCGGTTCCTCCAGAAGGCCCTATCAGCTATTTCCTTATTTATTGCTTTCTAGTTATGTTCCAATAAGGGTTCTTTCTATTAGAGATTGATACCAATAATAGTTTCCTTTATTATCTTGTCTAGCTTAGTATAAATAGGCTTATTAGGTTTCATTGATTCTCAATTCAGTTTATCAATTAATATCAGTTCTTGACATTCAAGACTTTTAGCTACTTTCCGGGTTTACGTTTGTAAACTTGCTACTTTCAAAGCTCGACGTTTGTCGATCCGTTCCACGCATAATCCTGCTGCGTCATATTACATAATATTTTTTTTCCAAATTTTCATCTTCATGATTCAAATTGTACGGTTTAAATAAATTAGACATCATTGTCATTTTTACACATATACAAACGAAGAAAACTTCAAAACCTTAAATTAACCGAACTTATTTTTAGGGCGAAAACAAAAAGATATAAAACAATATAATGCAAAAATACAAACAATTATATCATATATAATTAATATGAGTGGTGTAAATGAGACGAGACAACTCGTGAGCTACTCGAGATCGACTCGGTCAACACTCGACTCGAATAGGCTCGACTCGATATACTAACGAGTCGAATCGAGCCATCTGATACTCGACTCGATAAGCTCGTGAGATACTCGAATATATTTTATATATAATTAACTTTATATTATAATTTATAACATATAATGTAAATAAATTATTATTTTAGTATATTATAATTATCTAAATAAAATAAAAAAACAATTATTATAATTATTTATATTCCAAAAGATGGGGAAGTAGGGAAAGAAAAATTAGTAATGACTATGGTGAGAAATTCCATCCCACATTGGTGGGATTCACCTCCAAACTCATTAAGTTTTAAGTATATATAGGTCTTTATCCTCTCATTTTATATCATTTAACTTGTTTAGTGGCTTGAACCTAAAGGCTTGTGTCTAAGGGCTTGAACCAAATGACTTTTTCTATATGGTGTACCCTAATGAGTGAATCATTTTTAGTTCTTTTAATCATTTTACTGATTTGAGCTTGATTCGAGTTCGAGTTCGAGCTTAGTTCGAGTCGAGTATAATGATATTTGAGCTCGACTCGCATCATTTACACCCCTAAAAATTAAGAAATATTTAAAGTTAAATGGTATTTTAAAGTTCAGAAATTAAATACTATTTATTTTCTCGCAAAATGGGAGGAGAGTACATGTGATGTTTGCAAATTGTCTAACCAAGATGAGCTTATTGTAATGGTTAATTAATAGCTAATAATTAATGAACTTCACATGCCAAGGTACTCCATTATTTTGTTCCATGCATATAAATGTTATCTGAAAATAAATTAATTTTGGTGTATGCAATCACATGATTTTGGAAATAAGGCTATGTCTATTTATGTATTGATGGGTGTGTAGTCCTAAATACACATTTACATCAATACCATAACATTATTTAAATAATTTTTTTTAATTTAATTTTTGTTTTTTCAATTCTTACAACTTTAATACATTTCATTGTAAAAGTACCGACTTTAGAGAGGGTGTATGCGACAAAAAAGAGTTTGATTTCAAAAATGTTGTCTTGAAGTTTGAAGAAAAAACGAACATGGTTCAAAACAAATGATATTGACGAGAAAAGTCAGGCTAAAAAATATTAAACAACAACATAAAAACAAAAGTACAAGGAACAATGAAAAGTTTCCGAAAACACTCAACCCCTAGTCCCAAACACCCAATAATCTACATAGCACCTCTGGTAACATATTAGACGACGCTTTATTCCTCCCCTCCGATCATATACCTCTCCAACTCTTTTCCTCATGTTTACGCTTGAGGGTTGTTCGAAAGTATTGGAGTGAAGGTTTGAAGACGCTCGACCAACTGTCAAATTCCCACCCGTGGTGAACTATTCTAATTCAACATCTCCAATGATTCCCATCGCCCGTCAGAGACAATGTACTTGAAAATGTCTAAGGCCACCATGTCCCTCCTCATTTGCTCATCAAATGTCCTTCCCATTTTCCAACCTACCCTTCCTCGCCCAATTGATCCTCACCCTTTCTACTCTCCTTATCGGAGTTGTCAACTACTACGAACGTGTCCAAACAATCACAATCGATCTTTTCACAAATTACCCGTAATAAGCACAACTCCCAACTCCTACTAATGAAAGACCATCCGGTATTGATTCAAACTTGGTTCTATCATCAGTTTATCAAAACATCCTAATTTCTATATCTTCCAACGACCTCTCTAGGTGCAATACATAGATATACAAAACATTTATTAAAGAGTGAATTGCATTTTTGGTCCCTGTGGTTATAGTATTTCTTTGAAAGAGGGACCTAAACTTCAGTATCTCAAGAAGTGGTCCCTCAGTTTCCAATTTTGCTCCAAAATCAGGACCCCAACACTAACACCGCTTATTTCCTCCGTTACTAGCAGGGGTATTTTCGTCCATTCACCTTTCTTGTCCCTCTTTTAAAGAAACCATATAACCACAGGTACCAAAAATGCAATTTACTATTTGTTCTATTTTGATTTCAATGTTACATTTCATACCCCTGTAATTATTTACTTAGTTTACTTTATACCCTTTACTTTTTTAATTTTAATTTTACACTTTTATTATATTAACACACATAATCGTATATTAACTAAAATACGTTAAAAAAATACGTTTTAATTTTAACAAGTTACACCATTGTACTCGTCTCTTCGATACCTTCGAAATGAGCCCAATATTGAATATTTTTGGATTTATTTATTTTATTATATTACGTTTTAACACTCCTATCGCATTAACATATTAATCATATATTAACTAATTGATTAAATCGTTTTAAATTATTCGTTTTAAAAAATACGTTTTAACATATCACATTAACATACATAATTACGTTAAAATATGTTAAGGAGTTCGATATATATATATATACGTTTTAAAAAATACGTTTTAACATATCACATTAACATACATAATTACGTTAAAATATGTTAAGGAGTTCGATCTATATATATATACGTTTTAAAAAATCGTTTTGACGTAACAAGTCACGTTTTAAAAAACCGTTGTAACAAGTCAATTATGCTATGCAGCGAGACGTATAATCCAAATAATTTGACGATTTAATCATTTAAATCAAAAAATATTCTATATTGGGCTCATTTCGAAGGTATCGGCGAGACGATTATAACTTGTTGAAATTAAAATGTATTTTTTTAACGTATTTTTTAAAAATCGTTTTAAAAAATCGTTTTGACGTAACAAGTCACGTTTTAAAAAATCGTTGAAAATTTGACTATTTAATCAATTATGTATGTTAATGTGATATGTAACAAGTCAATTATGCAATGCAGCGAGACGTATAATCCAAATAATTTGACGTTTTAATCATTTAAATCAAAAAATATTCTATATTGGACTCATTTCGAAGGTATCGACGAGACGATTATAATGATGTAACTTGTAAAAACTAAAAAGTATTTTTAATGTAATTATGTATGTTAATGTGATATGTTAAAACGTATTTTGTAACATATTTTAGTTAATATAAGATTATTATGTTAATGTGACAAGAGTGTAAAACAAAATTGAAAAGAATAAGAGATGTACCATAAATTAAATAGGGTATGAATACGTTAAAAAAATACTTTTCAATTTCAACAAGTTACACCATCATAATCGTCTCGTCGATACCTTCGAAATGAGCCCAATATAGAATATTTTTTGAATTAAATGATTAAATCGTCAAATTATTTGGATTATACGTCTCGCTGCATTGCATAATTGACTTGTTACAACGATTTTTTAAAACGTGACTTGTTACGTCAAAACGATTTTTTAAAACGTATATATATATATATATATATATCGAACTCCTTAACATATTTTAACGTAATTATGTATGTTAATATGATATGTTAAAACGTAATATAATAAAATAAATAAATCCAAAAATATTCAATATTGGGCTCATTTCGAAGGTATCGAAGAGACGAGTACAATGGTGTAACTTGTTAAAATTAAAACGTATTTTTTAACGTATTTTAGTTAATATACGATTATGTGTGTTAATATAATAAAAGTGTAAAATTAAAATTAGAAAAGTAAGGGTATAAAGTAAACTAAGTAAATAATTACAGGGGTATGAAATGTAACTTTGAAATCAAAATAGAACAAATAGTAAATTGCATTTTTGGTACCTGTGGTTATATGGTTTCTTTAAAAGAGGGACCTGAAAGGTGAATGGACGAAAATACCCCTGCTAGTAACGGAGGAAATAAGCGGTGTTAGTGTTGGGGTCCTGAATTTGGAGCAAATACAAAAACTGAGGGACCACTTCTTGAGATACTGAAGTTTAGGTCCCTCTTTCAAAGAAATCAGATAACCACAGGGACCAAAAATGCAATTCACTCTTTATTAAATGATTTACAAATTTATTATAATACATACACACAAACACACACACTCACACACACACACACATATATATATATATATATATATATATATATATAGAGTCCTACTAAATTGTAACCGCTAAATGTGTGTAACCGTTGTAACCCGTCGATTTCATAGGTTTTTTTGATGAAATTTTTTTATGGAATTGTTTATTTTGATGAAATTGTTTCATATCATTCATTTCTTGATGAAATTTTTTTATGAAATTTGTAGTTTCATAGGTTTTTTTCATTTTTATGAAACTTTTCATATATTTTCGTTTTCACCTATGAAACTAAAAATTTCATAAAAAAATTCATCAAGAAATGAATGATATGAAATAATTTCATCAAAATAAACAATTTTATCAAAAAATTCATCAAAAAAACCTATGAAATCGACGGGTTACAACAGTTACACACATTTAGCGGTTACATATTTTCTCTCTCTCTCTCTCTCTCTCTCTCTATATATATATATATATATATATATATATATATGTGTGTGTGTGTATATACACACGCAACCATTTGTTTTCAGCCACCCTCTTATCATTATCCCATATTAATAGACCAAAAATGACGTCTTGAATGAGGTAAGCCTCAAAATGCATTGAGGAAGAAAGGTGCTAATTGTGGAAAGCCGATTTAGGATTGATATGACATTGCAACCAACATTTCATATCTTTTAGAATGTCTTGCATAAATGATTTTGAAAAATTAAACATTTATATACACGAAGGATCGTGTGAGAAAAAAAAGGTTAAGGCAAGAAACGTAAGAAGGGATCCGGACCCTTGATCACTTATGATCTCGTCCCACCCACGAATTACCTTTCTTACGAGAATTGATCTGGTGCACCTCGGTGCATCTCATTAGTGTTAATCTTCAATTAGGATAGATCCAAGGGTAGATCTCTTCTTACGTTTCTCACCATAACATCCTTCTCAAGGAACACGACCCTATATATATATAGAGTGAGAGTGACGCGCGCGCACACACACACACACACACACACACACACACACACACACACACACACACACACACACACACACACACACACACACACACACACACAGAGAGTCGGGGTTCAAACGGGAACAATATTTATTTAAAAGAACATGAAGACCAACAAAATTATATATGATTTTACATTAACGCGCGAAAAAGGACTTTGACCTCACGTTAATGTAAAATCATATATGATTTTATTAGTTATCGTATTCTTTTAAATAAGTAATGTTCTCTTTTGATCCCCCTCTCTCTCTCTTTCTCTCTCTCTCTCTCTATATATATATATATATATATGTGTGTGTGTGTGTGTTAGAGATGTACTTAAATAGATATTTTTTATTTAACTTTGATGAATATACAATTACTATCTTCTAGCCAAAGCTCCATGCTTACATCTTCGCATTGCCCTTGCTTGAGCCATTAGCTAAATGTTTGCCTGAAAATGGTTTAATTTTTGAAAAGTGAGAGTTAGACCATGAGGTCTAGTGAGTTCCCTCTAGTAACGAACATTAGCGCCACAAACAACATTTAAAAACAGTTTATAAGCATTTATAAACAATTCTCAACTTTAAAACATTAAACGCATGAACGACACATGTTAATGGCACACACTGAGGTGACACACACTTGTGACAACGTGTCTGGCTCACATTGCCTTTAACTGGGACACCCCCCATGGCATAAACGGGACACGCCCCGGTATGAGCATTTGCGGGACACCCCCCCCCCCCCCCCCGACTTAAGCCATAACATGCCCACTTTTAAATATATGCATAAATATCAAATCATCTTTTATAACAAAGCAAAACATGCAGTTTCATAAACATTTCATGCGATAAAATACGTATGTCAACAACATTTTCAGTCAGAAAGACTCACCTACTGTCCTCGCTTAATTCTTTCTCACTTACGCTTCTGATCCTTAATCGGAATACCTACAATTAAATAGAATAACAGAGTGATAAGTCACCCGGTCATCCCTCGAGGTTGTCTCTCAACTCCCTTAAGAGACCCTCTAACACACCCCAAACTTAGCTCGAGAAACTAACGAATACTCACTAAGAGAAACCATCATAGTCATGAAAACAGTTCCCGGATACACACTCGTCCGGATTTGAGAGTACCGGATACCCATCCGGGTTCTCGCTCCATCCGGAATTGAACTCACCCGAGGTTCACTTACTCGAGTTCTAGGTTCCGGGTTAAAGCCTCAACCAGATTTCGGTTCCATCCGTTTCTTACCGGATTTTCTACTTCATCCGGATTTTAACTCGCGTCCGAACTTGGGCCACACCCGGGTTTTACCAGGTTTCACTGCTGTCGGATTCTCAACCATACCCGGATTAACATTATTCGGGTTTCGAAAATAATCGGATAACTCATTCTTCCAGGTTTCGGACATATCCGGATATCACTTATCCAGATACAGGTGATTCCGGTGTTGACACTTTGCGATTCAAATACCCAATTTCCAGTCTTAATCCCAAACCCAATCAGTTCAAGCCTTCAAAAGCAATGAGGTTAAGTGCTAAAATCTTTCATAACATTATTTAAACATCCATAACCTAATCCTCCATTAAACAAACCATTGATTAACCCCCTTCTTTCTCTAAAACCCATCTAAGCATGAATCTAAACCAAAATCAATAATAAGAGATAGAGATTTAGAGGTTACCTTGATTAAAGATTTGGAGTAAAATCTCCTTTCAACCTGCACTCTTCCTTGCTTCTCTTCCAATTTGCACGTCTCTCACACACACTACAATTTATTGAAATCTCTAGCCTCCACAATTGCCATGATAAGAAAAGTAAGGGGGCGTTTGGTTCACAGGAAAGTGATGGATGGAATCTGGTGGAATTGGAATGTGACATTCCATTGACCAGATTCCATTCCAGTGTTTGGTTCAATCTTTTGTGCAAATGGAATCACTACAATTCCATTGAATTCCATAAATGAGCCATATAAGATTCCATCACTTAAACCAGGGATTTTAAAGGAATGGAATTCAATATTTTCATAATGCCAAAATTACCCTTCTCCATCGCAACTGGACCTCTCCGTCGCCATTGCAGTCGACGATCTGGTAATTAGCTTCTTCTCCATCGCAATCTGGTAATTAACTTCTTCTCCATTGCAATCTGGTTTCGATTTTCTACTCATTGTGGTCACAAACCAGAAGCCAGCATAAGAAAACTACCAATAACTTTTTCTATTTCGATTTCGATTTCGATTTTCGATTTTGACAGCAAGAACATCAAATCTGTTTAAGGTCCAAGTTTTTATGGGTTCACCTGCTTTCTCAGACATCAGAATAATTTATAAGTGGATGAGAATTGGTTTTGGACACTGGATTCAATTTTGACTTTGATTTGTGTCGAGTTTTGTTGTGATCGATTGGAGCCCTAATCGAAGAAGGTTTTTGGATTTGATCGAATGGTGCTCTAAGCATGGAAGAATGAACGGAACATATTGATTTATATGGCCGATCTGGATGTTTGGTGGCTGAATCGATTTTGGCAAAGGATTCGTGCTTTGCTGAAAAGTTTTTCTCCGAAGTCGCACCTTGTTAATTTGATCGATGGGGTAATCTGGTATGGTTTTGAAAAAAACAATTAAAATTATCAAAAGGGTATTTTGGTCATTTACCAAAATTTCATTCAAATTCCAAAGCTACATTCTGTGAACCAAACAGACAGATTCCAATTCCTTTAACAGATTCCATTCCAATTCTATCAACCAAACAGCTGGTCAAACATGACAACATTCCATTTCAATTCCTTCAAAGTCAAATTACTTTGACAAATTCCATTTCATCCAAAAACATTCTGCGAACTAAACGCTCCTAAGGGTTTTAGAGTTTTAACCCCTTACCCTCAAATTACAACTTGGTTCTTAGAGTTTGGGCTTTCACCAAAATTCCACTAAAAGTCCAGATCCTTTACAAGTAAGACCCCAATTATTACAAGATAAAATTTCATTAATTATTTACCACACTTTAAAGTTGGGCCATTTTATGAGAGTTACAAAGTTTTTGAGGGTGTTTGGGATTGCATATTTAAATGACTTATCTTCTTATTTCATTTTGTCACTGCAAATAAGTTATTTTTAGTGTTTGGATTGGGAAAAAAAATTGCTTATGATTTTTTGTCACCGCAAATAAGTTGTTTTTAATAAGTTAGTCCATATTGACTTATCAACTTATTTAAAACAACTTATGATCTTTTTTGGTTATTTTACATATATAAGCAATCCCAAACACCCCTAAATAACAACTTATTAGCTTATTATGTTTTAGTGCCACAATAAGCTAATCCAAACACATTTTATATAAAACTCCTTTTTGTCACCATATAAGTTAATAAACACATAAAAAAACATAAGTTGTTTTAAATAAGCAATCCCAAACACCCCCTCTATGTCTAAATGATATCTCAAATATACTAAACATTAACAATTAATTAAAAGAAAACAATACGATCATATATATAATTTATCAAATCATATAAATCAATTATTTGAGAGAAAAATAATGGGAAATTGACTCAAATAGCCAAACCCAACACCAGTATTGAGAAAATAGCCATTTTCTCTCCGACTTTACCAAAATAGACACGGGTCCGCACTCTGACCCGACCCGGTCCAGTGCGGACCGCAATGGGACCACTAAAAGACAAAAAACCCCTTGAAAACGGGTTGTCTACACTCGTACCCGGCCTGACCCGGTGCGCACCACACTTGATTAAACACATCTGGGCCGTTCATCTGACCGCATCCGCAATTGCGAGTGCGGACCAGGTCCGCAATTACGAGTGAGGACCCATGACTATTTTGGTAAAATCGGAGAGAAAATTACTATTTTCTCAATACTAATGTTGGGTTTAGCTATTTGAGTCAATTTCCCGAAAAATAATACTACAAGACAAAACATGTTACCTCATCAGCATCAAACCCATATGGCATATAGGTAAAAGGGACAGTTTGTCACACGTGCAATCTTTATGTTCACAAATAAGACAGCTTAACTCATATGATTAATTTCTAGATCTCTGACTAAGTAAGATCCAGATTGGATAAAGAATGGGTTGAATGTACTAGTACCTATTAATTTTCTTTTTATATGTATTAATATTAATATTAATACTTATTTTTTACATATTTAATGCATGATTTAATCTAATTGTGACATAAAAATGTGCATATAACATCATCCTTGAATATTTAGTTGAAACTATCATAAGTATGAATTTGATAGTAGAATTAAACAAAATAAATATGGCCACTTAAAAATTACTGAGTTGATTACCATTTGACACCAAATATTTATAAAGCACACATGCCAAAATATGTGAACTTTAGTAGTAATAACCTCATTCTAGTCTATAACGAATCGATGGATTTACTGTAGCGTTCTTCGGAGCCATGTTATTAAACCAAATGAACCTTTGGATGGAGGACAAATGACGACGTAGAATCTAGTGGGAAATTGGTTCTGTCTATCCATTCGAAAAAATCTTGTTGTAGGACTCGTTAATTAAGATTATTGTTGCTAAGCTTAGCGAGTTTGAGATTCATATAAGTTGTGCACCAGCCTACTTTCTCCTGACCCATAGCCAAAAAAACTATCATTAAAAACATCCGTACTTGTATTTTGTGCTTACTCCAATCTCAAAGGAATGATTCTTTGAGCATGATATATGTAATTAAGCAGACATAGGGCATGTTTGTTAGCAACTTAATGAGCTTAATGGGACTCATAGCTTATTCAGTCAGCTATACATGACTGTTTGGTAGTGACTTAATAATATAGAAAGTGACTTGTTTATTAAGCTTTTAGGAGAGAGCTTTATGCAGAAAGTCAAGTTTTGTCCAAACTAGTCTCTCCCAATTATAAAACATGGTCCTTCCATATATTAAAACACCCTCCCAAACAAACACCTTTCCAATCTATACAGACAAATTAACCTGTTGGAATAATCATGATTTGTATTTGATAGATAATAAGATGACAAGAAAACATACCCGATGATCCTGAGGATCCAGTGAAAGCATTAAACATATTTGCCATTGATTGTCGGGTTCCCAGAACGAGGTGATCGTATTATGATGGGATGATGATCGATCGAGAGAGACGATCTCAGGGGAGGCACACGGCTGATTGTTGATTAGCAGTAAAATGATTAGGGTTAAATGTATGATTAGGGTACTCTATATATAATAAGAGTATTTACACTTTTAACCCTTGGTGTTTATTATGTGCCATATAATTCCCCATAGTTCCAATCACCTAATGGGAAACCCTATAGTATGTCAATAATAGTAAATACGCCCATCATATATTTACCAGACATAGGGATTTCAGTTATTGTCAATTATCATATCAGGAATGATAAACGATCAGTGATGGTCACTTTTAAGGTGGTTCCAACATTCTCCCACTTGACCAAGCGATCTTTTATCTATGAGCACCAATAAGTCCGGCCGGGATGATACTCATTTTGTTTTAAACTGAAATCATAGCTAATAAGTATAGCCGTAGAGAAGAATATCAACTCAGGACCCCCACTAGTCAAACTATGACTCAAATTTAAAACTGAATAAGCAATGATCAATTGACTAAGACAGATTTCGTTATAATAATGTCCATACACCATTATGAGCTCAAAGCGTAACTAATAGACAAACAAAATCTGAATATAGAGGAAAATTTTATTAAGATAATAGTAATGACCAATAAGTACAATATGCTATTAAATTAAGTCTTCTGTAAGCCCCATCTTCGACACGTGTCCTACGAAGACATTAGGAGGAAGACCTTTGGTCATCGGATCCGCTAGCATATTCTTTGTACTTATGTACTCGATACAAAGGACATTTTCCTCAACCCGTTCGCGCACAAACAGATACTTTGTATCAAGATACAGCCCAGCGCCAGTTGAACTGTTACTGTTCGAGAAAGTTACGGCAACTGAGTTATCACAGTAAAGCTTCAATGGTCTAGAAATGGAGTTGACGATTTTGAGTCCACTGACCAGGTTCCTTAACAACATCCCATGACAAGAGGCATTATAAACGGCAACGTATTCAGCCATCATGGTGGACGTTGTAGTCAGCTTCTGTTTATGACTCCGCCAGGAGATAGGTCCACCAGCTAACATAAATATGTACCCAGAAGTAGATTTCTTATCTTCCTTGCATTTAGCAAAATCGGAATCAGAATATCCTACTACTTCTAAGTTGTCACTTCTTCTATAAGTTAATTTGCAGTCTTTGGTCCCTTGCAGATATCGTAGAACCTTTTTAGCCGCTTTCCAGTGTGCTATTACGGGATTAGATAAGTAACGTCCCAGCATACCAGCGATATAAGCGATATCCGGACGAGTACATACCTGAGCATACATAATGCTCCCTACTACAGACGAATAAGGTATCATCCTCATTTCTTCCTTTTCAATCTCAGTGCTCGGAGCTTGGAAAGAACCAAATACGTCCCCTTTAACTACTGGAGCTACAGTGGGTGTACAGTGCTGCATGTTATAGAGTTTTAAGATACGCTCAATATATGCCTTTTGAGAAAGACCCAAAACACCATTATGCCTATCTCGATGTATTTCGATACCAATGACATAAGAGGCATCACCGAGATCTTTCATGTCGAAATTTTGCGAAAGCATCCGCTTCGACTCATGCAGCATATCCAAGTTGTTACTTGCTAGTAGGATGTCATCTACGTACAAGACAAGGATTATAAAGTTACTCCCACTGATCTTGAGATAGGTGCATTGATCCACTTGATTCTTTAGAAAACCTTGCCCTTTTACGATTTTATGGAACTTGAGGTACCATTGTCGTGATGCCTGCTTCAACCCATAAATGGATTTCTTCAACTTGCAGACCATATGCTCTTTACCTTCTGGAATGAATCCTTCAGGTTGTCGCATGTATACGTCTTCTTGCAAGTCTCCATTTAAGAATGCGGTCTTGACATCCATCTGATGTAACTCTAAATCATAATGAGCTACAAGTGCCATAACAATCCTTAAAGAATCTTTACGAGAGACAGGAGAGAAGGTCTCTTGATAATCGATTCCTTCCTTTTGAGTAAAGCCTTTTGCAACCAGTCTGGCCTTATAGCGTTCGATGTTTCCTTTCGGGTCTAATTTGGTTTTGAAGACCCATTTACAACCGATAGTTTTGGATCCTTCAGGAAGTTCAACCAAGTCCCAAACATCATTATGATGCATGGAATTAAGCTCTTCAATCATGGCTTCATTCCACTGAGTGGCCCGATCACTATTAATGGCTTCTCGATAAGAGGTAGGATCAGTAAGCTTTCCAATGTCCTCAACTTCAGATAAAAAGGTTATGAAATCATCAAAATTTGTGGCCCTGCGTGCCCTAGATGATCTCCTGAGTTGATTTTCCGGTTCAGTAGCGGGAGGAGTAGGATCAGTGATATTAGGATCAGCGTTCGGCACAAGAGGCGATGATGATGTTCCCTCGGCGTTTTGGTTAGGAGGAGCAGGATCAGTGATATTAGGAGCAGCGGTGGGTACAAGAGGAATTATCGGAGGAATAAGTATACCGGAAGAATGGTTTCCCCCCGCTTCTTGTACTTCTTGCAAATCTGAGTCATGATTTGTCGTGCTCCCACTGATCTTTGAGTTCTCAAGAAATGTGGCATGCTGCGTGTCAATGATGCTCGTAGTGTGGGAAGGACAGTAAAACCGATAACCTTTTGAGTTATCAGGATAACCGATAAAGAAACATGTAAGGGTTTTAGGATCCAGTTTCTTTAAGTTAGGGTTATAGACTTTTGCTTCGGCAGGACAACCCCATACTTTCATATATTTTAGACTCGGTTTCCTACCTGTCCAGATTTCATAAGGAGTTTTAGGGACAGATTTTGATGGAACCCTATTGAGTATATGAACGGCTGTTTTTAATGCCTCAGTCCAGAGGAAAGTAGGTAAGTTAGTGTTAGCAAGCATACTTCTCACCATGTCCATTAAGGTTCTGTTTCTCCTTTCAGCAACACCATTTTGTTGAGGAGAACCAGGCATGGTGTATTGGTTAATTATGCCTTGTTCCTTGCAAAAGTTATAGAAAGGACCAGGAGCTTGACCAATATCAGTATGTCTACCATAATACTCACCTCCTCTATCTGATCTCACAACTTTTATTTTATGATCAAGTTGGTTTTCAACCAAAGTTTTAAAATCAATAAAAGTTTGTAAGGATTCAGATTTTTCTTTAATCAGATATAGGTGCATATAACGCGAATAATCGTCAATGAATGTAATAAATGATGTATGTCCTGTGATTGATGCGGGATAAGGACCACTAATATCAGTGTGAATTATTTCCAACAAGTTGGAACTTCTAGTAGCTCCTTTCTTATTCCCTTTTGCCATTTTTCCTTTGAGGCACTTAATACATGTTTCAAAATCACTAAAATCAAGAGAATGTAAGATTCCATCCTTTACGAGTCGAGTCATTCTATCTAGTGAGATGTGGCCAAGACGTTTATGCCACAACATGGAGGAATTCTCTAATTGTTTAGGTGATTTTGTTGTTTTAGTTACGTCATCAATATTAAGTGACAACAAAGACTGTGAGAAATTATGATCTAGTTCCAATTTATACAGTAATCCATCCAAGAAACCTCGACCAAGTAATTCATTATTATGAGTAATAGCAATCTTGCCGCAACCATGAATTATTACATAACCTTCAAGGTCTAGTCTAGATATGGATACAAGGTTCCGAGTAATTCTCGGTACATATAAGGTATCCACTAGTCTAATACACTTTCCGGTACTCATATGTAAATTTAAAGTTCCCATGGCTTCGACATCTAAGAGATCACCACTTCCAACTCTAAGTTTTCTTTGGCCCTTTGGTAGCTTCTGGATTGTAAGGAATCCCTGCATTGAGTTTGTCACATGGACCATAGAACCAGAGTCACCCCACCATGTATTAATAGGGACATCAGTAGTAAAGGAATCAAATATTACATAAAGAATGTTACCTTTCTTAGCTAGCCATTCCTTGAATTTAGGGCAATCTTTCTGTCCGTGCCCTTTGGCACGACAGAATTTGCAGCTAGGTTTGTTAGACAAGGATTTAGAGCCAGAGTCAACGACACCATGATTATTATCCTTTTGGACTTTATTTCCAGTCTGATTACCGTGATTACCCTTCCTTTTCTTAGAATTAGTAGTGGTTGTCAGGTGAACAGCTTCAGGTTGTACCAGCTTTAGGCGATCCTCCTCTTGCACACACATTGCAATCAGTTCACTTATCGACCATTTATCCTTCATAGCATTATAGTTAACTTTGAAGGTGTCGAACCGAGCAGGCAAAGAGGTCATTATGAAATGCACAAGAAAATTATCAGAGACTTCCATCTCAAGACTCTTAAGCTTATGAGCCATATCAATCATTTTCATAATGTGTTCACGGACACTGCTATTTCCTTCATATTTCAGAGTGAGCATCTGTAGCATTAAGCTACTTGCATGAGCCTTAGACGATCCCTTGAAGTGATCCTCAACAGATTTGAGGTAAGTTTTGACTTTATCAGAGTCAGGGATAGCTCCTCGGATACTGAGGTTAATGGAGTTCTTGACCATCATTAGTGACAAGCGATTTGCCCTTTCCCACTTTTCAAAATCCGCTTTCTGAGCTGCAGTGGACGCAACAGTAATAGCAGTGGGTTCATCATGGCGAATAGCATGGTCAAGGTCTAGCATCCCCAGAGTAAGAAGTAATTGATCCTTCCATGACGCAAAGTTCGCACCAGTAAGTGGCTCAATGCCAAAGTTAGGTACTGATTAGGAAAGGAGGAGGATATAAGTTATAGAAGACTATCATAATGACGTAGTTAGCTATAAAAGGCGGACAAAGTAATGTTTCTTAAAGTAATGGAATCAAAGTAATGTTAAAGTAAGCAGGCCTAACAGTAATATTCCTTAGAGTAATGAAACTATGACCATTTTAGTGATGAAGCTAGTGATGAGTATACCTATTGTAAACACCAAAACAATAAGTCAAAGTAAGGCTCTACTTAGATGTTACATCACCTTTGGGCAGAAATAACTAATATCTAAGTAAACATGAGCGTTAGGGTTATGCAACGCAATGCTTATCTTTTGACCTTTGGGCACAAAATAGAGCATCGTGTGAATTATGCATGCAGAAAGTCCTTTTGACACACAGGTATATTAAATCACCTTTGGGCAGAATTAGTATACTCAGTGTTCATTATGCAAAAGGAAAAAAAATGCATTATGAGAATCATATTTGACCTTTGGGCACAAATGATGAGACCATAAATATTAGTGCAAGGGTTTTCGGTATGGCAGTAATAGGAATGATCCATACCGAAAAAAAAATTGAGGAATTCGGTATGTACAGTATCGAAAAGAAAAGGTTTTCGCTATGTACAGTAGCGAAAAGTAAGGTTTTCGCTATGTACAGTAGCGAAAAGTAAGGTTTTCGCTATGTACATAAGCGAAAAGTAAGGTTTTCGCTATGTACAGTAGCGAAAAGTAAGGTTTTCGCTATGTACAGTAGCGAAAAGTAAGGTTTTCGCTATGTACAGAAGCGAAAAGTAAGGTTTTCGCTATGTACAGTAGCGAAAAGTAAGGTTCAACCGAAAAAAATTCTATACATTGATCAATTCGGGATAAATAACATTGATCAATTAACATGGCATAATTAGGGTTTAATACGATGGAAAAATAGCATTATAATCGCAGATGATAAAAATGCAATTCAATGCAGTTTTGATGTTTGCGGCGGCATACATAAACACGAAGTAAACCGATAAATTAAAGCCATCAAAACTAATACAAATCATGAATCAATTTTGAAACCGGGCTCTGATACCACATGTTGGAATAATCATGATTTGTATTTGATAGATAATAAGATGACAAGAAAACATACCCGATGATCCTGAGGATCCAGTGAAAGCATTAAACATATTTGCCATTGATTGTCGGGTTCCCAGAACGAGGTGATCGTATTATGATGGGATGATGATCGATCGAGAGAGACGATCTCAGGGGAGGCACACGGCTGATTGTTGATTAGCAGTAAAATGATTAGGGTACTCTATATATAATAAGAGTATTTACACTTTTAACCCTTGGTGTTTATTATGTGCCATATAATTCCCCATAGTTCCAATCACCTAATGGGAAACCCTATAGTATGTCAATAATAGTAAATACGCCCATCATATATTTACCAGACATATGGATTTCAGTTATTGTCAATTATCATATCAGGAATGATAAACGATCAGTGATGGTCACTTTTAAGGTGGTTCCAACATAACCCACACAGACAACTTTAATACAGGACTTAATAGAATACCAACCAAACAGCCCCATAGAATAACATGGGATAGAGGTATTACTTCAATCATTTCATGCATGTGAATTGATTTCTATCTTGTATCTTGATTCTTGACTAGATATTCTCGTACTGTAATTACCGTACAACTTTACATTAATTCTTGATAAATCAGTTTGGGTAGAACTCACTCCCAAAAGCTAGCTCAAGAACAAAGGGTACCCAAATACATATATACTAATATACATATACCAATCTTGACAACCTCACTAAGTGAGACAAAACTACTTCAATAATCGTAATTATAAATCATACAAATTATATCCCTTTCGTTTATTTGTAATCAAATTCACTAACATAAATAACCAATTAAGAATAAGAAGATAAACACAACCACGTTTTGACCAAAAACATTTCAGTACTAGACCTGACAAACGTGTCGTGTCGGGTTCAAAGTTAAACGGGTTGAGAGTGTGTAACCCTAACCCGACACGTTTAATAAACGGAGTCAGAAAATCTCAACTCTAACCCGACGCGCCTAACCCGTCACGACCCACCTAACCCGTTTAACATTTATAAAACTAAAAATTAAAATATCAAAAAATTACAAATCCAAAATTCAAATGAAAGCACTAAAAATCTAAATTTTATAGTTCAAACTTATAAGTTGTAACAAAATCCAAAACATTAAAAATCCTAAAAATTAAAACTTACAAAGCATTAAAAAGAAAACTTATTATATATATATATAGGGGTGGGTTCAAATGAAAACTCAAATTCAATTGTAAACGTGAGGACAAACCACAGTCGTTGATTAATAATCTGGTAAAGAGATCAATGGCAAAAAAACACGGTGGCAATTTTGTAAATAAGTTGAAAACTCTGTCCATGGCTTAATGAATATTTAGTGCGCAGGGGTAAAATTCGAAAGATTAGAATCAACGCTTATTTTTGTTGAATTTTTATTTTCTTTTTTAATTAAAATTTTTTTACCCCCTTAAATTTTAAAATAAATTATCTCAAAAATTACTAACATTTTAATCAAACAAATTACATCAAAAAAAACGAGAATTTCGTGCTCTTCGATATGACATCCATCATGATATAGTTTTTTTTCGATTTAACCGTTTTTTACGTGAAATCGTGTATATATGTTATATTCAGACTGAATATAACACATATTCAGACTGAATATAACACATATTCAAACTGATGTATTTATATCAAAGAAAGGTAAGCATGAAAATGAGGTTTGAATAAACAAAAATGGTGTAATTATTCAAAAGGTCCTCCTAAACTACCCATCATCGAGGCTTCTGATCCATATACATTCTCCTGCTCATCATCCAGTATTCTCCTCCATTAAAAGGTGTACCCCATTGACAAACATCATACTTGCACAGTTAACATTTAATGGAACATAATAAACGAAATCAAATACGAGATCTTGGTTACTTGAATGATCATAATAGATCACTTGCAGAGGGGCATGCTAAAATGATTCCCGTTTGAGTTTTAATTTATTCCTAAGTTCATAATCTTTTATACTCCCTCCGTCCCAAAATAAGTGTCCACAATACAATTGGCACACAGTTTTAGATAAACTAATTATTACACCTTTTAATTTAGAGAATGACAATTTTACCCTTAATTTTAAAAGAAACATTTTGTATTTTCTTTTTAAGTAAGGGTAATATTGGAAATGTACCAATTACTTTTTGAAACAAGACACTTAATTTGGGACATATATAAATAGCAAAGTGGACATTTAATTTGGGACGGAGGGAGTATATATATATAGTGGTTTGTATAGTTTGTTAGAATTGTTTGGTTTACAATTGAAACGCACAATATATATATATATATATAGAGAGAGAGAGAGAGAGAGAGAGAGAGAGGGAGGTTCAAAGAAAAACCTCAAAAAACGAAAAACTGAAGAACACATATAAATACATCAGTCTGAATATGTGTTATATTCAGTCTGAATATGTGTTATATTCAGTCTGAATATGTGTTATATTCAGTCTGAATATGTGTTATATTCAGACTGAATATGTGTTATATTCAAACTGAATAAATGTAGATATTCAAAACGAATAAATGTTTAAATTTTGTACCTTTATTCAGTCTGAATAACTCTATATATTCAGACTGAATAAAGGTAAATATTCAAAACTGAATAAATGTACCTTTATTCACTCTGAATATAACATATATACACGATTTCACGTAAAAACGGTTAAAACGAAAAAAAAAACTATATCATGATGGATGTCATATCGAAGAGCACGAAATTCTCGTTTTTTTGATGTAATTTGTTTGATTAAAATGTTAGTAATTTTTGAGATAATTTATTTTAAAATTTAAGGGGTAAAAGTTTTTTTATTAAAAAAGAAAATAAAAAGTCAATAAAGGATGTGCTCATTCTAATTTGACGAAAATACCCCTAAAGCTGAATTTTAGGAATGACTTAAATATGGCTGCGATCAATGGACGAGATTTGTCCTCATGTTTACAATTGAATTTGAGTTTTCATTTGAACTTTCCTCTATATATATATATATATATATATATATAAACGGGTTATTCGAGTCATTTTCGAGTTGAATTTTTTGACCTTGACCTTACCCGTTTAATTTTCGTGTCGTGTCAACCCGTTTACTTAAACGGGTTGAAATGTATTACCCAAACCCGTTTATTTTGTGCCGGGTTAGCGTGTCGTGTCATTTTTTGCCAGGTCTACTAAGTACTCAACCATTACTGATTGTTTATGTAATTTAATTAAAAGTTCAACAAATAAATAACATGATAACAAAAATATAAATACCGGTAAATTAATTTTCTCATTTACATATTTCAAATATTTTTGTTCTTTTTATAACCCACTAAGTTTCTAGAACATATTTACCCTTAAAAAGATAAAAATCCAAAATTCCAACATCTCAATATTTTTTTGTTTCCTATAAATTGTAAACCCTAGTTTCATGGCATGTGTTTGTATTATATTCCTAAATAACTTGTACCCCCAATGAAATCACTTGTCTTTTATCTCTCAAGTGGCTACTAAACTAATAATCTGATCAACTCCAAATTGTCTCTCCAACACAAACCCATTTTTGTTGACCAACATTACCCAATATTCAAAACTGAAATTGACCAACTTTGAAGGCTCAGCCAAGCCGAGCCGAGCCTAGCCAAGCCAAGTATTGTGAGGCTATATATTAGTTCAATGAATGAGGGGAGTAGTTAGAGGCTTTGAACTAAACAGAATGGAGCCAATCTGCGTTGTCAAGACTGGTAGTTAGGTGTTATAAAGGTGGTGGCTTTGGCTGGTCACCAAACTAGATATCCATGTATTATTATTTTTTAAATATTTTAATAACTACTTATATAACATGAGAGATGAGACAAAATATATAAATGTGTAGCTACGACTACGAGTCTAGCTTATTACCCTTATTACATGAGTGAGTGAATGATGTAAAGGAAAACAATCATACATTTTGGGAAAATTAATTTGTACGATTTTAATCAATTAAAGTTTTAACTTCTGAAAACATAAAGATTGATCTTCTTCATTTTATCTTAAATTATTGTAATTATATATTTATAGCAAACTGTTACAATATCAATTTTTTGATATAGAAAAAGGAATAACGTCGTTGGCAGGTCATAATCATTTTAATTGGCTACGACGAAGACCTCTATCGTATGTGTTCTATCACTTCTATGCGTACGTAAATCCACACATACACCATATATTTGCATTGTGCACACATAAAGACACATACACAATGTGCCCTTTGTCCCCTCTTCAAACATAGATATATAACACATAACATAATCAAATCCATAAACCTTTTACTTAATAATAAAACAATAATGATACATATTTGTTATTGACCTTTTATTATAAATTTATAACAGCTGTCTTATTTATTTATTTATTTATAATATAAAACTAATAATCAACTTGCATTCCCCCTTTTCTCTTATTTTGACACCTCATTCCTCTCAATAAATCAAATGTCTTTAAAATTAGTTAATAATCATAGAAACATTATTCATTAATAATCACCCAAATCTCCAAAACCATGCACCTTCCAAATATGCCCTTTAATTTAAATCCCCTTTATTCAATGGACCCCATGTTCCCTTCCCATGCATTTAGTAGTGGTTGGGTATGCCATGATTGTGTCACTATAATATTCAATTATGTATGATTTAGTGATGATCTAATGTCTCCCCATAATAACCTTTTTATATAATTGGCACATAATTAAATTATAAATCTTCCAAAGGGTCAATTGGTGCAAATGCCTATTGACATAAAAAATAAGTTGGCTATTTTTAAATGGATGGTTATAAATATATGTTTATTTGTTAATTGTTATCATTATATATGAATATCTAAACTGTTAAAAGTCTCAAAAAATTATATTATGATATTTGAATTAATATTTTTGTTTGATGTGACAATTGTGTTGTAACACCCTAAAAACAGGGCTAATTTAAACCTTAAAAATTGCTACAAGTTATGATCATAAAACTTCAAACTTCTATAACCTGAGGATCAAATGTGAATGTTTTATATACAACACAACTAATTCAAATAACCTATTAATCTAATCATACATCATAATCAGATTAATTAAGTTATCTAATCCTTTATCCCAAAAACATCAAAAGAACAGCTAGATCCTCCGTTATCTCTAAGTTTAAGTTTTTCCAAAAGATCCTCATCACACTTTCCCGCTTACTTCCCGGAGCTTGTACCTGGTAAGAAAATCCAACTTGAAACATTAGGCTTTCGCCTAGTGAGAATATTCAAATCAAATTAAAGTTAAACAATTAAAATCTCAACAGATACATCAAACCTGTTCTCGCTCATCTTACCATACAATAACTCCTTTCAATACTGGGAATCTACCCCACTCCCATACTTATGACTAATTCGTCTAGCCATAACCACACTACCAAGAGTCTACTATAAATCATCCCAGATTCAAAGTCAAAACTCTTATCTAAGAAATTACAAGTCAAAACCTGCTTATTTCTTATTCCTCTTTTCATAATTGGGAAATCTCTGATCTTCCCTGTAACAATGAAAATCTCCGATCTTCCATTTGAAATAGGAATTACAAATCAAAATCTGCCTATTCCACATTTCATATTTTCCTCACCTCAGAATCAATGGTCCCAATGGGATTATTATATCGCGATAAACAACCGGGACCCCCGATGATTCAAGGTACGCTCAATTACTAAAAATTACATCCCTTTGGTCAATGGCAAGTATTCGGTTCCCATTAGACCGTACCCAGGTGCCCCCGATGACCGGATGCCTACTTTTAGTAATTACAACATAATACATAAGTATTATAACTCTTATCAGTGTATATGCATAACACACAATGTAATACATTCTACATATGTATTTATAAAGAATCTTAATAATTCTAGTACCTCGACTTCTTGGCTATCCCCTCTTTGCAATTTAGCACGGGGACCAACTTAGCATAACTTTTAAATCATCTAACTGGACTCTTTACTGATTAAGACGAGTCCTTTATTTATCATGTTTAGACATACATATTACATATCTATTTCAATATTAATTGCTGAACTTTAAAGAGAGTTAAATAAACTCACCTGATATGAAGTCACTCTTCTTTTTAATTCTTTTAAAAACGTAAGGACTTCTGTCTTCACCACCACAGTTTACTGTAATACCCAATACACAAATATACTGATATTAATTTACAAAACAGGACTCTCTAAAAACTAAGAATCCTTAATCTCTAAAATCTACGTCTTAAGTCGCAACCAACTAATAATCAAAACCCTTGTCGCAATACATTGTGCCAAGTCGCAACCAACTACTGCGACTTCAACACCAAATCGCAACCCACTATTGCGATTCCAATCCAAGTCGCAATCAACTGTTGCGACTCCAATGCCAAGTCGCAACCCTCTATTGTGATTTCGACACTAAGTCGCAAACAACTGTTGCGACTCCAATGCCAAGTCGCAATCCTCTATTGCGACTTCAACACCAAATCGCAACCGTCTATTGCGACTTCAACCCAAATCGCAACCTTCTATTGCGACTTGCTTGAATGTCGCAATGCACTACTGCGACTTGCTTGAATGTCTCAACCCTCTGCAATTATCTAAAACCCAGATTTTTACTTTTAAGCTATGTTTGATTATGTAAACATGCAGATATGTTCAATACACCTATCTTAACATATCTACTAACCCAGATTCTCAAAATCATCCAAAACAATCAAAACCCAATTCTAAACTCATGGAAATCTCTATAAACATGACATGAAAAATTTAAGTAAGAGGAATACCTTTGCTAAACCAGTTTGTATTCTCAAATTGCAGCAAGAAACTACTTCTCTTTTCCTCCTTCTTTCTCTTACGATTCTCTCTCCTTCTCTTTGTCTTTGCCGTGAAAAACACCACACCAACACACACTTAGAATGTTAAATGACTTGATTTTGGACACCTCATCCTCATCTAATTCAACTAGTGCTATACCCGTCCGGTGGCCGGGTATACAACATGTAAAACATTTGTAGATCACAATTAAAGATATAATTAGAAATTTAGTAATTATCGGGATGGGAATTTGACTCCCAACGGTCAACTTTGTATATACGGCAACAAATAATCTTTGATATCAAACGGTCATCTTTGTATATACAACAACAACAAAAAAAATCTTGATATCAAAATCTATAGATAACCAACTGCTAAAACAAATTGTTAGGAGGAACCAGGCAGTGGAATGGTAAGACAAATGGACCATGGTGCGGCAGAGGTACTCCCCACCCAACCCTCCGAGGAACACTTCTGTCTCTCTCTTCGCAACGGCCTCATCCTCTGCAATGTCCTCAACAAACTCAATCTCGGCGCAATTCCCAAGGTACACTAACAGAAATCCAAATCAAAACCAAAAGACAATTAAAAAATTTGAAATTGATACTGATACTGATGGCCGGAGAAAATTCTTAAGGTGGTAGAAATTCCGATCATCGACACCGAAGGGGCGGCGCAAACTGCAATTCAGTATTTCGAAAAGTTCCAAATTTGAAACAATTGTGAAAATGTAATTGATTTAAACACATTATACTTGCTGTTTTTTGTTCAAAATCACCCATTCATACTATGTATGACGTTTTTTTTGCAAGACAGCAGTTTATTTGCAACGAAAAGCCATATACAATGATTTGGAAAGTCAACCATGCACACAAAAAAGGGTGCAAGGCTGCTTGGTGAAAGTTCTTGTAGCATACCTTTGCTGATAGGATTTATAAAAACCCTAAACCGGATCTTTAAGCTCAAGAATGATTAGTTCTAGATCATGGAATAAACATATACAAATCACAACATGAACAGCGGAATTAAACGACAGATTTGTATAGCTAACAAGGTTCATTAATTTAAACATATTGATTACATACTCACGCCCCAATTTGTTGACCTAAGTTATCAACAAACGAATACTTCTTCTCAAGTATTAGGATTAAGAACCTTGGGGCTCATGCACACACATCTACACGTTTTTGTTTAAACGTGGGTTTCAAGAACGTCTAATTCTATATCTCTAGGTTTCTTTATATACTAGAAACCTAGATAAACTAGAAACCTAGATAAACTAGAAACTAGATAAATACCAATCCTAGATAAACTAGGAATCCTAGATAAACTAGGAATCCTAGATAAACTAGGAATCCTAGATAAACTAGAATTTACAAGGATAACTATAAAATAAACATATTACAATTCGAACCCTTGTAAGTTGAAGTTTTGACACATCAAATCTATATGAAATATTCCTAACAATCTTCCCCTATTTGATGATGACAAAACTTAGCATCAGAATCTTCAAGTAGCTCTTCCCCTTTTTGACATAATCAAATCCAAAACTTATCAAACTTGAATCTTCCCCTTGAATGATCAACACTTCTTCTTCCCCTGAATTTATGCTAACCATCCTTGTGTCTTCGAGGTTATATCAATTACGTTGTAAAGAAAATCAACCATTATCTATTTGAAGTTGAAGTAAAAAACCAAACCTTGAGTCTTATATCCCGTAGAAACCAAGTGAACAACAACGTCATTCTCATGAATGAGGGGATCCCTGTCCTTCGACCAATCTTCTTCTCTAAGATTTCGTCAAATTGAAGTCACATTCTTCGAACAATTACGTTAATAATCTTCATAATATCACGGGTTATCTTTAACAGGTGAAGGATACCTTTAAAGATATGATAAGAACACAAACTCTAACTTTCACTTCTTCTTCAAACAAACTCTAATTAATCTTTCTTTTTGTAATCAACTGATGACGATCAAAGGGTAGTCATTTAAGCATTCTTCCTCTATCGTTCATCAAACCTTCATACCTTGTGTGTGTGAATTTTCTTGAAACAAACAAAAATCATCCTCCTTTTGTCGAGCATGATCCTAACATGGTGTGTGACATGTATTCTCCATTGCATCGCGGCTTTGATTTCATGGCTTTGAGGAATTCTGAGTGAAGAACAATTTTTATCAAGAAAAAAAAAACTGCTGGATTTCGAGAATTTCTGGGAGCGTTCTGGACGTCGTACGGCCAATCCAACCAGACATAATGTTAAACAATGTGTCCCGAAGCTTCTGTCCAAAAATCGCGACGATCCGACGGTTCAATCTCCGGGAATAGGCGAAACGGCCGGCTGTGATTTTCCAGAAAATTTCTGCGAAAAATCTGATTTTTCTTTCTTTCGTTCGTCTTCTTTCGTCTCTTCAAATCTTCCATTAAACCTTGTTTTTCTTCCAGATCAGAGAGCACCATGTGCTCTGATACCACCTGATAGGATTTATAAAAACCCTAAACCGGATCTTTAAGCTCAAGAATGATTAGTTCTAGATCATGGAATAAACATATACAAATCACAACATGAACAGCGGAATTAAACGACAGATTTGTATAGCTAACAAGGTTCATTAATTTAAACATACTGATTACATACTCACGCCCCAATTTGTTGACCTAAGTTATCAACAAACGAATACTTCTTCTCAAGTATTAGGATTAAGAACTTTGGGGCTCATGCACACACATCTACACGTTTTTGTTTAAACGTGGGTTTCAAGAACGTCTAATTCTATATCTCTAGGTTTCTTTATATACTAGAAACCTAGATAAACTAGAAACTAGATAAATACCAATCCTAGATAAACTAGGAATCCTAGATAAACTAGAATTTACAAGGATAACTATAAAATAAACATATTACAATTCGAACCCTTGTAAGTTGAAGTTTTGACACATCAAATCTATATGAAATATTCCTAACATTTGCACTTAATTCACAACGATTATCCTGCTTGACCATCTCCATTAAGGCAGTTTCCAACTCTTCAGCTCTGGAGAGAGAAGGATATGTTAGACCAACTTATAAGAAGAATGATCAGCAAATTGAATTTGTGTAGGCTAAAAATGATTTCAGCTAAAAATGCAGGTACATATATTCAGTGTGGTATTAAACTTAAAAATAGTTATTCCATATTGAACGCAAAGGTCAAAGAATAATCGATTATACTGACCTGAGTATCGCAGACCTTTTTTCCTCTAGTATTTTGCACAACTCATTCTTCAGCCATGTCACCTACGGAGCACAATTTTGGAATTGAGAAGCCATCAGAAACTCAGAGCGATAGTTAGCAGCACAACACGCTAATTTTTATTAACTTGCCATTTGAGTATGTACTACGTAGGAATAGGAGGCTGAGTAACTTGTTCTTTAAATTCAAGCATAGTCCAAAAAATATTAGAAAACTTGGAACCCAAATAAGTTAAAAACAATTTGAGGAAAAATCTACATATCCACAATCTACCAATTGAAGCAACCATCAACCAAAAAAAAAATTCATATAGACATGATTGAGCAAAATAATCCATATGGAACACAAACAGAACCACGGTGTAGTCCTAGGTCCCAAATAACAAACCCCTCAAAACTGATCCCATAGAGATTCCAAATAGCAGAAAAAATACAGCCTAATCCAATCTTATTACATCACCATATAATCATCCTTATATCCCTTCTATGTTCATCCAATCTTTAGCCCTTCCATATACCAATTACAGAACGGACGAAAAAGATCAAAAACAGATTTGCAAAAATGGTATCACATCTTATACCTCCAAGTTTGACACCATAACTGCAAGTCAATTAAAATATGGGATTGCAATATAGCCAAAGACCATTACCAAGAAATCTAGGAGAAACAACCAAATGGAGATTGTTGGACAACCTAAGGGGGGGGTAAGGTTGTATTTAAAATCTTTTTCTTTCAAAAATTCTTTGAACAAATAAATACAGTACAAACAATACAGTAAAAATAAAGCAGAGTATAAACAAGTAAATATACAACAATTATATAAACAGATATAATTTAAATGCACAGCGGAAATGTAAATAGATAAGGGAAAGAGAATACTTGACAACGGTATTTTTAAAGTGGTTCACCAAACACAAAGTTGGCTAGTCCACCTCGAGAAAATAACACTTCTCGGAGATCCAATACGAAACGTGTTCTTTACGGTAGAAACACAAACCTTAATACAACAAACGCGAAACACTCTTCTTTGAGAGATTAATGTGGATCACTCACTCTAATTCAAACACTTACAAGAGGGTATAGATTTTAATATGAATAATCACTCTTGAATAAGGTTTATCACTTGGATATTTTTAGAGAGTTTGATCACTTGAGTTGTGTTGCTGATTCAACTAATCGAGAGATTTTAATCTGCTATCAACTCAAGATTTCTTGCTCAAAAATTAATTTTATCAGTTTAAGTGATTTAGTGTGAGTAAGAAAGCAGCAGAATAATAATCAAATGCTGAGGGAGAATTTATTGCTGAAGTTGGTGTGGCATTGAAGGTTGCTGGATGCTTGTATTTATACTGGAAGATCAACAGGCTTGAGGCATTCGCGGTATACCGCCAAACCATCGCGGTATACCTGCGTCAGAAAAAGGTGCAGCAGAGGAGAAGGTCAACCCTGCAAAAACCAACGGCTTTGTGTACCCGCGGTATACCGCGTTGCACATGGCGGTATACCGCCAGATAGGGTTTCTGACAGTAGAAGCTTCAAATGCAGAGGATGTGACAGGTGAATAGTGCCCGCGGTATACCGCGAAGACCTTGGCGGTATACCGCCTGAAGTTGTGTCCAATGAGAGCATGGCAACGCAGGTTACTTCGGCTGATCACAATCTTGCAACAGTAAAAGGCATGGGATATTAATAACATATATATATATATATCAGTGATTTATATATATATAAAAACATATATATATTATATATATTTGATTCAAATATATTTATATAGATACGAAATATCCAAGTGATAAAATATTTTAGGGTGTTTATCATTTTAAAATAAAATGACGAAACTCTTCAGACTTGGATTCTTCAGATAAAAAATTATCGAGATCATTTAAATATCTGCACACTCAGATAAAATATTAGATAACAAATAATGCGGTGTGTTTTGTAATCATCAAAATAAATATGGAGATGTGATTTTATGTGTACCAAAAATATATCACAATATTTAAAGCTGGGTACACTTGCACCAACAATCTCCCCCTTTTTGATGATGACAAACACAACGCTAAACACGAAAGCATACTCGGTTTCTCTCCCCCTTTTGTCGAAGCAAAAAGGGTTTAAGAAAGTCGCTTATGCTCCCCCTCGAAAGATGCTCCCCCTCAAAATATGAAATATTTGAGAGTTAGTAGTTATCAAGGGTTATACTCAAGCATGCCTAAACCAAGTCTTAATTTAAAGAAGGCCTTTTTGTTAAGAGCTTTTGTGAAAATATCGGCCAAATTATCTTCCGAATCAACCTTTTCAAGCACGATTTTGCCTTTTTGAACATTATCTCGTAAAAAATGATGTCTCAATTCAATATGTTTGGTACGAGAATGCAAAACGGGATTTTTACTTAAGTTTATGGCACTTGAGTTATCACACATAATTGGAATTTTGGTTAGGTGTACCTCAAAATCGGTAAGTGTGTGTTTCATCCATAGGACTTGAGCACATGCTCTTGCGGCGGCTACATATTCCGCTTCGGTGGTAGACAAAGCTACGGATTGTTGTTTCTTAGAGAACCAAGATACAAGTGAGAGACCTATAAAGGCACATACCCCACTAGTACTTTTTCGGTCAACAATAGATCCACCAAGATCGGAATCGGCGAAACATGTTACTTCTAACTCGGGTTTCTTTGCGTACCATAAGCCAAGATTAGTAGTACCTCGTAAATATCGAAAAATACGCTTGACAGCTTCATAGTGAGATTGTTTAGGTGAAGATTGAAAACGAGCACATAAACATACACTAAACATAATATCAGGTCTACTAGCAGTTAAATATAATAAACTACCAATCATACCACGATAAATCTTTTCATTAAAATCGTTTCCCTCCTCGTCACGAGATAATTGCAAATTTGTGGTCATTGGAGTTTCAACGGGTTTGACATTTTCAAAATTAAACTTTTTCAACATATCTTTACAATATTTAGATTGACTAATAAAAATACCAGTTTCACATTGTTTTATTTGCAATCCTAAGAAGTATTTTAACTCTCCCATCATGCTCATTTCAAACTCGCTTGTCATTTTCGCAGAAAATTCATTACACAGTTTTTCATTAGTGGAACCAAAAATAATATCATCAACATATACTTGCACAACCACAATATCATTTTGAACATATTTCACAAATAAAGTATTATCTATTTTACCCATAATATAACCACTAACAATTAAAAAGGTTTTTAATCTATCATACCACGCACGCGGAGCCTGCTTTAAACCATAAAGCGCCTTTTTTAATTTATAAACATGTGTCGGGTTTTCAAAACTTTCAAAACCAGGAGGTTGAGAAACGTATACCTCCTCATTTATAATACCATTTAAGAAAGCACTTTTAACATCCATTTGAAATAACTTAAAATCTTTAGCATTTGCAAAAGCGAGAAGCATTCGAATAGACTCCAACCTTGCAACCGGTGCAAAGGTTTCGTCATAATCTATACCTTCTTGTTGACTGTACCCCTTGGCAACTAAACGTGCCTTGTTTCGTGTGACTCCACCGTTCTCGTCTACCTTGTTACGGAAGACCCATCTTGTGCCAATAATGGTTTGACTACTAGGGCTAGGCACTAAGTCCCACACATCATTCCTAGTAAATTGGTTTAACTCATCTTGCATGGCCAATATCCAATCCTCATCACCTAAAGCTTCATCTATGGTTTTAGGTTCTATGGTTGAGATAAAGGCATGGAAAGCACAATGGGTAAGGATTTGTGATCTAGTTGTCCTTTGGTTTAGGTCACCTATAATTTGATCTACGGGATGGCCTCGAGCGGTTCTAAGGTTAGGATCATCTATACCTTGTGGAATAAAGCATGGAGGGGCATCACTAGATTCAATATTATTTGTGGAAGGTTGGGTACTTAAATCCAAGTTGCTAAGTTGTTGGGCTAAGACATCTCCTTCACAAACATTGTCATTTGCTAAGGGTGCACTCGGTTTGGGAGGACTCTCGTCAAAACTAACATTTAAGGATTCTTCCACTACCATGGTTTCCTTATTTAGGATTCTATAGGCTTTGCTATTCCAAGAATAACCTAGGAACACTCCCTCATAGGCTTTGGGGTCAAATTTGGTTAGGTAGGATTTGGTGTTTAAAAAGAAACATTTACAACCAAAAACTTTTAGGTGAGCTAGGGAAGGTTTTCTACCTCGGTAAAGTTCATAGGGTGTCTTATTTAGGATACCTCTAATTAGGACACGGTTAAGCACATAGGTCGCGGTAGCAACGGCATCACACCAAAACTTTTGGGGAACTTGATGTTCGTTTAGCATAGTTCTACTCATTTCTTGCAACGTTCGATTTTTCCTTTCAACAACCCCGTTAGATTGAGGAGTTCGAGGAGCCGAAAAGTTATGAGTTATACCATGTTTATCACAAAAGGCACCAAATTGTACATCATTATCGAATTCTCGTCCATGGTCCGTACGTATGGAAACAATCGTACAACCTTGTTGGTTTTGAATTCGTTTTCCCAAAATTTTAAACTTTTCAAAAGCCTCATTTTTATGTCTCAAAAATAAAGTCCAAGTATAACGGGAATAATCATCCACAATAACCAAAGTAAAAAAATTTCCTCCAAAACTTTGAATAGCCATCGGGCCAAAAAGATCCATATGTAAAAGTTCTAAAACTCTTTGAGTAGAAATAACATTTTTTGATTTATGAGAAACGTGATGTTGTTTGCCGACACGACAAGCATCACAAAAATGATTATCAAACTTTAATTTTGGCAGGTCACTCACAAGCTCCTTATTTTTTAAGTTTTGCATTAATCTTAGATTAGCGTGACCTAAACGCCTATGCCATAAAGTAGAAACATCATTAATAGAAGATAAGCATACATTATCAGAAACAACAGTTTTACAAATATATAAATTTCCTTTTACAAAGCCATTTAAAAGAACTTTGCCATTTTTTATGATTTTGCACGAGTCTTCTTCGAAGACAACAGTTGTATTATTTTTACACAATTGGCGAACACTTAACAAATTAAAATGTAAATTATCAACATGATTCACATTAAGAAATTGAACATTATTGCAAGAGACTGTACCTCTACCAATTATATTTCCTTTGGAGTTTCCTCCAAAAATTACCTGTCCACCATCACATGACTTATATGATGAAAAGAGATTATTGTTTCCGGTCATGTGACGTGTGCAACCACTATCGAGTATCCAGTCCATATCAAGGTCAATCTACAATAATGAAGATGTAACTTTTATGGTCCCCATTTCTCGTGGGTCCTTGACAATTAGTTTCAAAAGTCAACCAACATGCATATATATAAAGTCAAACAGAATATATATATATATAATACATTACACAATATATAATACATCAAACCAAATTAATATATATATATATAACACATTAAACAAACATAATATATATATATAAGAATTAAAAGAATTAAATAAAATATATATATATATATGTGCAGTACGTATGTATATATATATGAATAGTATTATATATTACTTATATATATAATATATACAACAAAATATATTTAAACTATATATATATACATAACACATTTAAAACCATAAACGCATACCACCGGGATTATCATTACTAAACATTCCTTTTGGAATCCATTTATTTACCATTTTAATTTTGCGATTATATTTATCATACACATAAAAACAAGCATTTACATTCGCATTATTATTAGGTTTAGAATATTTATCATGGTACATGCGAGCATACGGTTTTCTCGTATTATAATTTACATTATTTATTTTACGCACATACGGAGGTTTTTGCACATATTGATTTCTTGTATTTACTTTAGGTGATTCATAAAATCTTTTGATGGGTATACAAGAACATTTATCAACACAAGTATTGGAACCAATGCCTTTTCTACATTTTATACGGTTAGGCATATTAAGCATGTTAAGAACCTTTTTATTACTACTTTCAAAGGCTTTAGCTAGCATGTTATCTTTTTCATATGAAGCACATTTAGCCTTTAAGCATGTAATCTCATTCTCAAGAATATCACATTTTGTACAAATAATATTTTCATGTGATTTTTTATTTAAGCATGCAATTTCTTTATTTAAAGCATCACAAGATTTACAAGAATCTTTTTCTCCTAATTTAGTTTCTAATTTAGCAATTATATCCATATCATTTTCAGATTTTTGTTTAACATTTTTTATTTCCTTTTTACATGCATTTACAGTTTCTTTTAACATAGCATTCTCATCTTGGTAACGATTTGCAAGAGCGGCCATTTTATGAAAAGATTCATATAATTCTTCAAGATTATTTTCATTATCATTTTCATAATCACTATCGTAATCCGAGTAAGAAGATTTTACCTCGTCGTCGCTATCGGCCATAAGACAAATGGCTTGATAGTCATCTTCTTCTTCACTCTCGCTCCACGCGCCTCCAATGAAGGCTTTCTCCTTCTTCTTTTGGAACTTGTTCTTTTTCGGACATTCATTGGCGTAGTGGTCTTTGTCACCACATGAGTAGCAAAAGCCTCTCTTTGGCTTAGCTTTATCGTCTTCACTCGAGTCGCCATTTTTCTTAACTTTTTCGTCTCGTTTATGGAACTTACGACTTCGATTATCACCACCACGACGGTAGTTACCGTTTCTTTGAAATCTGCCATTGTTAGAAAATTTATTATTATTATTAAGAAATTTGGAAAAGTTTCTTACCAACATGGCGACTTCATCGAGAGTTTCGGATGGATCTTTCGAGGAGCTAGCTTTCTCCTTTTTCTTCTCATCTTTTGGTGTTGAGACATTGAGAGCGATTGATTTCTTTTTAACTTGCTCCCGATCTTTGTTTCTTTTAAGTGCAATTTCATGCACTTTAAGATTACCGATCAAGTCATCTATCTTCATTATGGAAAGGTCACGGGAGTCTTCTAAGGATGTTATCTTTTGCATCCACTCCGAAGGAAGAGCTCGTAGGATTTTCCTTATATAGTCCTCGTTAGGATAAGTGCGATCCAAACCTTTCAAAGTAGTCACAATAAGGTTAAATCTTTTAAACATTGAGTCAATTGACTCATCTTGTTTCATTTCGAATAGTTCATAATCGTGAACTAAAATATTTACTTTACTAGATTTAACCTCCGTGTTTCCACGATGAGTATTATTTAAACTTTCCCATATTTGATTTGCAGTTTTATAAGTATATACTCTTTCAATTTCGTCAGATGTTAAAGCAGCATATAATATATTCTTAGCTTCAAAGTTTAAACAAAAATGAGCTTCATCAGAAGTAGTCCAGTCATCTATAGGTTTATCAATATAAACATCATCTTTCACAATGGTGGGTTTAAAATTCCCTTTTTCTATGATGTTCCAAATCTTTTGATTTTTGCCACGCACGTGACATTCAAATAGCTCGGCCCAAATGCCAAACTTTTCAGTATCTATCAAAGGAGGTTTTGAAAACACGATATTAGTTTGTTGAGCCATTTAGAAGAATAAGAGAAAAATATGCAGAATATTTTGAAAGACCTGCTCTGATACCAAATGTTGGACAACCTAAGGGGGGGGTAAGGTTGTATTTAAAATCTTTTTCTTTCAAAAATTCTTTGAACAAATAAATACAGTACAAACAATACAGTAAAAATAAAGCAGAGTATAAACAAGTAAATATACAACAATTATATAAACAGATATAATTTAAATGCACAGCGGAAATGTAAATAGATAAGGGAAAGAGAATACTTGACAACGGTATTTTTAAAGTGGTTCACCAAACACAAAGTTGGCTAGTCCACCTCGAGAAAATAACACTTCTCGGAGATCCAATACGAAACGTGTTCTTTACGGTAGAAACACAAACCTTAATACAACAAACGCGAAACACTCTTCTTTGAGAGATTAATGTGGATCACTCACTCTAATTCAAACACTTACAAGAGGGTATAGATTTTAATATGAATAATCACTCTTGAATAAGGTTTATCACTTGGATATTTTTAGAGAGTTTGATCACTTGAGTTGTGTTGCTGATTCAACTAATCGAGAGATTTTAATCTGCTATCAACTCAAGATTTCTTGCTCAAAAATTAATTTTATCAGTTTAAGTGATTTAGTGTGAGTAAGAAAGCAGCAGAATAATAATCAAATGCTGAGGGAGAATTTATTGCTGAAGTTGGTGTGGCATTGAAGGTTGCTGGATGCTTGTATTTATACTGGAAGATCAACAGGCTTGAGGCATTCGCGGTATACCGCCAAACCATCGCGGTATACCTGCGTCAGAAAAAGGTGCAGCAGAGGAGAAGGTCAACCCTGCAAAAACCAACGGCTTTGTGTACCCGCGGTATACCGCGTTGCACATGGCGGTATACCGCCAGATAGGGTTTCTGACAGTAGAAGCTTCAAATGCAGAGGATGTGACAGGTGAATAGTGCCCGCGGTATACCGCGAAGACCTTGGCGGTATACCGCCTGAAGTTGTGTCCAATGAGAGCATGGCAACGCAGGTTACTTCGGCTGATCACAATCTTGCAACAGTAAAAGGCATGGGATATTAATAACATATATATATATATCAGTGATTTATATATATATAAAAACATATATATATTATATATATTTGATTCAAATATATTTATATAGATACGAAATATCCAAGTGATAAAATATTTTAGGGTGTTTATCATTTTAAAATAAAATGACGAAACTCTTCAGACTTGGATTCTTCAGATAAAAAATTATCGAGATCATTTAAATATCTGCACACTCAGATAAAATATTAGATAACAAATAATGCGGTGTGTTTTGTAATCATCAAAATAAATATGGAGATGTGATTTTATGTGTACCAAAAATATATCACAATATTTAAAGCTGGGTACACTTGCACCAACAGAGATCAAAATGACACTCAATCTAGATGGACACCAATACCAACTTCCAAAATTACTTTAACATCAAAACAATAAATCATAAAGAAAACCCACTACACATTTGGAGAAAATAAAAAATTATTTTAATAGCAAATCAATCTGATGAGGTTGAATCCAGAAAATCAATTTTTTTTATTTTAACCTCCAATCTCGCCGTCTTCTATGCTGAGCCTGGAGGTTGAATCCATATATGTTTAATATCACAACACCATAAACAAACAACAATCTTGAATTTAAACACCATGTTGTGCGTTTTTGTAAACAACACACACATAAAAGTGAAAACACACACAGTGTTACCTGTTTTAGATCTTCTTCATAGTCATCAAGACTGAAGTTAATGTCGGCTTCCATTCCCCTAAACTTGATTGCTGCCCTATCATATGCACTGCAAACCCCCATACATATAATTATATTTAATCAATATTTTATGGAGATAACCAGACAGTCTAAGGGCCCGTTTGTTAGCAGCTTGATGGACTCACAACTTATGTGGTCATGTATACATGATTGTTTAGTATTGGCTTAATGATATAGATAGTGGCTTTTTCAGTAAGATTTTAAGAAGAGCTTTATGCTGAAAGCCAAGTTTTTTTTTTCCAAACCCGTCCCTCCCAATTAAAAAACACGCTTCCTCCATCTATGAAAAAAACTCTCCAAACTATAATCTTCCCAATCTATACAAACAGATTGAAAAACATACTTTCTAGGATTGGATCTTTCAACTGACAACTTCCATGTCTTTGCAAATTGTAGCAGTGCAGGAGGTGCAAGGTTGCTTGCATGTACTGATTGGGCAGATTCTGGTCAGCCAAATGAGATAACAGTGGCACTTGACACACCTGTTGCATTAGGAGTATAAATATCACGCTCCACACGGTCAGAAACACCTGAAATTAAATAATAATATAGAAATGTATTATCAGCACCAAAAAGTAGATAGTTGCTTGATATTGGATGGTTCTTCAACATTTCTCGGAGTTTGAAAATATTGATCGATAAAAGATGGGTTTTATGTGTAGCTTTCTGAGGAAAATGAATCAACACTGAAGTCGTCCATCAGATGATGATAAGGTTTATTCATCTGATATTGATTCATGAACCCTTGATCTTGCATTTCCTAAAAGATAGATTCAACAAACAAAAGAATTATGTAAATAAATAAATCAGTACTATATATATATATATGATTCGAAATAAATTTACAACTATGTATCCTGTACGTTTTGTCAAAAACAATTGTGTTCACTGCAGAGAACTTCTCTAAGATACTTCCCATAGATTGACCAAATGGTGGTAAATAAAAATATATCGATCTTCTAATTCCCATAGATTGACCAAATGGTGGTAAATAAAAATATCAAGTCAATAAGAAGAAATGGAAGCTAGTCAAAACATTAATAATGAAATTTGATGCCATGTCTATCAAATACCTGATTCCTGGAGGTTTAAATGGATATTCTGGAGGAAACTTTATTTTTCCATAGTAAAATCCACCTAAAGTATTTGAACCAGTGAGATTAGAACGGAATCAGGTGAGGATAACCTTAAGACTAAAAATTAATTTCTTGGTGTCAAAATAGGAAGAACAAACCTGCAAAAGACGTTCCTTGGCTCCCCTCCAATACATAATCTGAATTAGAAGTACGAGTCATATCACATACATGTATAGAACAATGAGGTGAAAAGGGAAAAATCAAAGTATCACAGTAAGGTGCGACTGGCTCTTATCTGGTAAGAGGCAATGTTGTTCACCAAAACTAACTTTGCCTCTTAACGAAAAAACCGTAGCTCTCATTCCTCTTATCTGGTCAGCACCAATTTCATATCTTCTTCATCATAACTTTCATTCTCACCGTAACCATATTTGAAAACACTCTAAAAAAAGGTTGTTAATAAGACATAAAACTCTATGAGTGAACCATTCCCACAGGGCGTTGGAGTAGAAGATGAAGGAAAAGCTTACTTGCCAACCTGGTGTCCAATTGTCCATATTGCCAGGAGGTAGGGGCTTGGGTCGTCAGGCTCTCTGTTGGTCCCGAAAGGCTTAAACAAGTTTGTAGAAGGGGGGGGGGGGGGTTGAATACAAACACACTATTTTACTTTTCTAAATTGTTTATTGATAAATCATTAACAATTTACAGCTTGTTGCGGAAACAAGATTAAGGATAAACCTAAATCTAAACAAGTTGGAACACTAAGGTTTTCTTGCACTAAGAAAGATAAGGAGATTACTAATAAAATCCTATCTTGAGAGATTTGAACTTGTCCAGAGTTAGCAAGTTACTTCAAATGAAGTGAGTTCATCTCTTTATATACTGCATGCATTTAATGCAATTTAGTATACACTTTACACGTGTCATCAGCGGATTGGTTGCATGTCATTGACCTTTGTTGACAACCTTAGTAGCCGCATGAATGAACAGTGTAGTATCAGAGTGGTTGTACGATTTCAGATTTTCGGAGGTTCTTTTCTGACATTTCGTACGGTGGCGTGCAAGGGAGGTTAAGACAAAAGTACTTTGTACGGAGGACTTCATGATCAGCTTTCGTTGATTCAGCGATTATCATTTACTATTCAGCAGATGATAAAGTTCAGCGATAGCTGAAGTTTTGTACTTGATACTTCATGTTGAGTGGACAAATCTGAGTCTTCGCTGATCCGCATCAGTTCATTAGGAGACTTGTCGCTGGTTCTTGAGCTTGATCTTCGACTTCAGCGTAGAACCTTTGTTGACGTGAATCTTGTCTTCAGGGATCATAAGTAAACAACTAACTTATCAGCGATCACCATAAGGACTGAACAGACTCAGCGATATGGTGAACAGTGTTCGCTGAATGTTTAATCTAAAAGTGCGAGAGTTCCTATCAGCAGTACTGTAAGATCTTAGTACTTATCAGCGATAGTGAAACTCTGATACATATTGTTTACTTACAATTTTCACTAAGTATTTAAGATAGGGTCATTATCAAATCACTGAGGGTTTGGATCAACACTCTCTTTTGTCCAACTGAAAGCACGAGAATGAGGAAGTTAGTTGGTAACATATAGGTATGTGATAAAGGACTGGTAAGCAACAATATTATCACAATTCACATAAGTCTTACGCTTTAAAATTTTTATCTTAAATTTGATGGAAAAGAGATCTGGTGATATAATACCTTGGATTTTGGAAAGGGCAAACCTTGTTGGCGTAGAGAGGAACATCTCCATTTTTGTATTTGTGACTTGAAGCATCCGATGTGACTATACGTCATTGACGAATTAAACCAAAACTGATTCTATTTTTCCAGAACATAATAGTACCTATGCAACACTGATCATGTCAATTAGAATCTGAAGAGAAGCAAATTCAGTCAATGTATTGAACTAACTAAGCTCCGATTTCACTTTGAAACCTTAATTTCCATGATCTGAAGTCCAAACACCATCTCAAATCATCTGATGTCTGAAATCTTAGCACTCCCTTAGACACTAACTTCGGCCATTTCTAGGGAAGTGGATATATTACCCTTGATGTGTCTATACGCTTTAAAACATTCGAAATAAACAACCTAACATAATCATTGCCAAATCTTCCTAGCTAGTATTACGTGTGTGATACAATGTACAAACTCAGATTGACAAAATACACGAAAGCTAGAGAGAGTCAGAGTACATACCGATCATTTTGTCGATGAGTTTGAGTTCATCTCGAGCCTCTTCGATGAGTTCTTCAACTTGGCCGCAACCAATAAAACCTAGAAATTGTAGCTGAATTGTAAAATTAAACATGGATCTCATATCTATAAACCCTAGAAATCAAATTTCACAAAAAACCCAACAATAAAGTTGCAAAACCCAATTGAAATTTAGTTGAAATTGTTGCAGAGAACTTACAATCGGAGCTTCCATCTCTTCCTTCTTGCCATAAGAAGAACATATAAAAGCTTCGTCCACCCACTGTGTGTGTGTTTTGTAGAGAGAAAAGACGATATGGTGGGAATCAAAAATATATGTTAAGATATAATAACATTAGAAAGTAGTTTTGGCTTACATTTTTAGACATCAAAGAACTATAAAGCGATCTTAAGAGCATCACCGTACTTCATCTTCTTTCTATCTCCACCAGTAACTGAACCCTAAAACCCATAATTTCCACTTTCATCAAACCTTTCAATCAACTACACATGTAATTGGCAAATTGCATCAAAATTAATGTAATTCATTCAAATTAAACAAACAAACAGACCTTCAGGAGCAGCAGCCATAGCAAACACCGACAGATTCCTCTTTTGGAATCGAGAAATTACCAATGTCAATACATAACACATTAAACCAAATTACCAATGTTGACAAATCACAAAACATGAATATTATCATTTATCAATTTACAACTTACAACTTACAAGATTCAACAAAGCAAAACAAAACATTGAAACCCTAAGCAACAACTAACTTGTAATTTGTAAAATTGAAAACTTAGGAATGAACATGCCGAGAAAGAGAAGGAACGGTTTGTGGTCGCCGGCGGACTGCAGTCTGCAGACCTGGTCGCCGACGCCCGACGGTGTCACCGTGAAAATACGATTTTTAAAATCGTCAAACACCGACAGATTCCTCTTTTGGAATCGAGAAATTACCAATGTTCCGAAGAAAGAAGAGGTGAGAGTACGGTGTTGGTGGTGGTAGGTGGAGGGAGAAAGAAGGAAACGACGGAGAGGTTTGGTGGAGGAACCACCGCCATTGGTGGAAGCCACAGCGCAGGTGCAACCGGCTGAAACGGAGGAGGATTCATGGGACGCATCATCGCATTCACCTAAACCCTAAATGGGAGTGGAGGAGATAACCTGCGTTCTATGTGTGAGACAGGGAGTTGAAGAACGTGGAGTAGAGGGGAGTTGAATGGGCTGAAAGAATGGGCTGAATGGGCTGAAAGACTGGCTGAATGATTTTAAACGGCCAGGATCTAATTTAGAGATGAGTTTATACGGCTCAGATCTCTCCAGGAGCGGTTAGACTCAATGGTGTCATTAGTATAGGTAATTCAGGCGGTGATGTGATTGAAGTTTGATCACATTGACCAAACAAACCTCCAAGTTTCCCCAAATGACAACTTTCACCCTCATACTTATAAATTAAAATTAAAGTTTACCCATAACTTATTAATCCCTAAAAACGATTCAACGTAACTTATTCGGGGTTAAACTCTAAAATTAATTTGTCAAATAAATAATCATAACTTATCGATTAATTATACTCAATTAATTAATAAAACCCATCATCATTATTTATGAAAATTCGAGATGTTACATGTGTTTAACCATTGCTTAATGATGATTAATAGTTCTTCGATATGGGTACGTTACGCTATAATAAGGGGCCGTTTACTTAATCACTTACCCGGGTAAGTGTTTACCGATAAAATTCAATACTATCACCTACTTCCAGGGTAAGATTTTAGTCCACCAAAATGGCATCGTATGCTACAATTTAGCCGATATGTGCTAACCATGGTAAGAGTCGTCACACTCACTTACCGGGTAAGACTCTAGGTCCTTGCTTTCGATTCTCGGTCCTTGCTTCCGCTCTTACAGGGTAAGATTTTGGTCCTTGCCATATTTATCCGGTAAGCTAATATGACTTGGTAAGCACCAGGGGCGGATGCATATGGGTTGTTGTGGGGGGAAGGGCCCCCATGAAAAGGGGAAAAAATTGATTTTTTTAGGGTAAAAAATCGAAATTTTCAATTGTATACCTTAATGTCCCCCCAGCAACTTATTGTCCGGGACCCCATAAACCAAAAAAAGTGTCTGGAAATCAACCAAAAAACAAAAATTAACTTTCGAAATCGACTAAAAAACCAAAAAAGTCCCTTGAAATCGACAAAAAAACTTAAAAATCTTTTAAAATCAAACAAAAAAACTTTAAAAAGCCCTCGAAACGTTGGATTTAGGCTAAAAACACATCGGAAAACTTGACGGACATTTAAACTACCTTAAAGGTGCCCCCATGAGAAAATAATCCTGGATCCGCCACTGATAAGCACTTACCCGGGTAAGCGTTTTGTAAACGACCCCTAACTCTCATCATTAGACTATTATTTGCTCACAACTAGTTACTATGGCCTTTATTTAGTGGTATAGAGAGTTATTGATAAAGCTTCACATTAAAGTTAGGGTTCAAACATCACCAGATATGATGAGGAACCAGATATGATGAGGATGTGTGTATTCATTTGTCATATCAGTATTATCAATACTTCCAAAGAAAATGGTTATTTTCTTGCAAAAAATGTTTATATTTATAGGAACTCGTAGAGGCTATGTATGTTTGACAACTAATTGTACATTATCTTAAAATATTTTGCTAGATATTATTTAAGTAAATCAAATATATTTGTCCTAATTAAATTTTAAAAAAAGAAATTTTATAAATGATAACTAAATAGTTGAATTTTATAAATAATCAAAAGTAAATTTAAGAGATGATAATTAAAAGAGGTGGGTTCCAAAACCCGATAAACCCGAGACTTATTTGTTTGTTTTTTAATTTTTTTTTTAAAAAATTTGAAAATAAATAAACTCCAACGGCTATAACGGTTATATTTATATTTATTTTTATATTTTTTTTAATTTAATCACACTATATATATAATCCTAAAACCCATTTTATTTTTCACACAAAACAACTCTCTCATTCTCTTCTATAATAACCTTCGGTCGGATTTGGTCGAACATATTTGGCGTATCCAAGTTCCCAACAATGACGACGAGTAGATTTTTAAATTTATTTTGTAATTTTTAAATTTATTTTGTAATTTTAATTTTTAATGAATGATATGAATTTTTATTTTTATTATTTATCTTATTTTTATTTATTAAAAAATATATAAATATTTTTATTTTGTTAAATAATTAAATGTATAAATAAAATCATTAAAAAAATGAGGTGGCAAGAGGGCTTGAGGGTAGCGCTACGCCACTTTAGGGCTTGAGGGTTTGAGGAGAGGGTTAGGAGAAAAGCTGATGTGGCGCTTGAGGGCTGTGATACGGATGACCTAAGAAAATACAATGGATATCAACTAAAAAAAATCAAAAGTTACTCAATATTAACATAATGAAAAACTTCCTTAAAATAACCAAAAATCAAAAACAAAAAAAATCCTCAAAAGGTACGTGTAATTCGGCTAAAAGCACATCAAACTTACACCAAAGACGTAGTCTTGTGTCTTGCTTAAAATGTTGATTTCATTTGAAAAAATGTATTTTATTTCCGACACAATCGACTTTTTCTCGAGTCAAACCATGTTGACATTACCAAAGGATCAAAGCGCAACTTTACATGCATTTGGTTCATCCTAAGATGTAGCTACATGTTTAAATTTCTAAGTCACATTGCTAATATTATAGGCGGAGGCTAACTACACCCTTATATATTGTTAAAACCTAAATATACCAGTATCTAGTAATTTCTCCTCAAACAAATTTTACACATCAACATCAAAACCTAAATTTTATATTCCCAATACATGACTTGGCTTAATTTTGAAATTAAAAGATGTAAATTACATTGTCCATGTTATACTATACAATCATAATAAATAAAATATAAAAGATTGAAACAAATTAAACCAACTAACTAGAAATTGTGTCTTTGTCTTTGTGTGGGTTCCTGTTTGTCTTGATAACCATTAACAGAGAGAATCTCTCTTCAAAACTTCACACATTTATTCTTCCATCTTTTTAGTATAATCCCCTCCATCTCTCCTTCCTTTTACCTCTCTCTCTCTCTCTCACACACACACACACAGACCCCTTCACCCAACTAATTCACTAATTTAATCCTACACAGACCACCTACATTTTTATATATTACATACATGTTCATACCCACTCTTTTTGATTCCATGAAATATATATTCTCTCCTCCACTTCCAAGCAAGCAACTTCATACCTTTTCCCCCCTTTTTAGTTTCTTGATTTCTGTCTTGTGTAGTTGTGTGTGTGTGTGTGTGCTTGCTTGCTTCTTAAATTAACTTAGCTATCATTTAGATCCGTTTTAAATGGGGGTTTCCCAAATCAATTCCACACAACAACAACACCCACTTCCCATTTCTTCATCTTTACCCACAATTACCACCACAAATTTCGAAGATGACGATGAAATCTACCGCTACAATGAAGAACCTGATCTGAAATTCAAGAACTTTCTTCACAAAATGATTTGGGATTTAGGGTTTGCTTGCTTTTTCCCAACAATCAGTAAGAAGAAAGATGAGATAAAAAGGAAAATGGGGAACAATTTGGAGAACAACAAGGCGTGGCTTCTTGCGGAATCTGGTGGGTGTGTTGCGGAATTGGCGAATGCTGAACCACACTCGGTTCATTCGTCTTTCAGATTCAGTCTGTGTTCGCAAGTTGAGCTTGAATCTATGAGTGTTAATTCTTCATCTGCAACAGTTTTAATGGTGAATTTGGATAATGGGTTAATCGAGCCAAGGTCGCAAGAACTGAAATGGAGGAGAATTGAGTCGTTAGAGAGAAGTATATCTCCTGTAGCACATACTCTAGTTAGATTCAGCTATGGTGAAATCCTTTCTGCAACTCGCAATTTCTTCAAAGGTATAATCTTTGTAATTTTCTTTAAAAAATCTTTTTTTTTTACTTTTCAAATGCGACGAATTTGACTTTTGACCTGATTTTAATTCAGAAATTGATGTGGGTGTTCCATTTCTGACAGAACCCATATCAATTTTGCATTTTTAATTTCAAGTCTTCAAGAAAAACTTCATAATAATATACAATTATAAGATGCGGGTGTTTTGATATTTAAGAGAACCCATGTCAATTATGCATTTCTAATTTCAATTCTGGAAGAAAAACTTCATAATAATAAGAAATACAGCTATAAAAATGTGGGTAATTCATATCTAACAGAACCCATATCAATTTTGCATTTTTAATTTCAATTCTTCAAGAAAAACTTCATAATTATATATAATTATAAGATGTGGGTGTTTCATTTTTAAGAGAACCCATGTCAATTATGCATTTCTAATCTCAATTCTTGAAGAAAAACTTCATAATTATAAGAAATACAACTATAAAAATGTGGGCGTTTCATATCTAACAGAACCCATATCAATTTTGCAATTTCTAATTTCAATTCTTCAACAAAAAAAAAACTTCATAATAATAATAAATACCATTATAAGATGATCAAGTTTGCATTTCTAATCTCAATTCTTCAAGAAAAACTTAAAACTTAATAATAAGAAATATAATTATAAAATGTGGGGTTTCATTTCTTACAGAACCCATATCAAATTATCAATCTTGCATTTGAAAATCACTAGTTTTAATCCCAATGGAACTGTAAAAAGGGATTAAATTACTAAATTTAATTCTTAATCCTTTGAATTTGGATCTGATTTGAATCTTTTTTATCTGGGTAGGGAGGGTTTTGGGGAGAGGTGCATTGAGCTATGTGTTTAAGGGAAGAGTTGGGATTTTGAGGACTTCTGTGGCCATCAAGAGGTTGGATAAAGAAGACAAGGAGGCTTCAAAGGCTTTTTGTAGGGAATTGATGATAGCAAGTTCTCTTCATAACCCTTTCATCGTTCCACTCGTTGGCTTTTGTATCGATCCAGAAGAGGGTTTGTTCTTAGTTTACAAGTATGTTTCGGGTGGAAGCCTAGAACGATATCTTCGTGGTACTAACTCTTTAACCTTCACATGTGAATTTGTGGGTTTTCATTCTTGATCTTGAATCTTGAATCTTTGACCTTCACTTGTGAATTGTGGGTTTTCATTCTTGATCTTGATCTTGATCTTGAATCTTGAATCTTTGACCTTCACTTGCGAATTTGTGGGTTTTTGTTTTCGTTCTTGTTCTTAAATCTTGAATCTTTAATGAATTAAGAAAATACCCGTAATGCAGAAACAAGAAACGGTAGAAATGGCGGATCAAAACTTCCGTGGTCGGTAAGGTATAAGGTCGCCACAGGTGTTGCCAAGGCTGTACGGTACTTGCATAACGGAACAGAAAGATGTGTGGTTCATAGAGATATTAAGCCTTCAAATATCCTTCTTTCTTCAAGAAAATCACCTAAGGTGAGAGAAGTTTTATTTATTGATACCCTTTTTTTCGTTTTGTGTTGGTTTATCATTTATATATATGATGATTCGAAGGGGTTGTTGAGATTTATAGTTTACTTGGTCTTGCAGCTATGTGACTTTGGATTGGCTACATGGACTTCGGCTCCTTCGGTTCCTTTTCTATGCAAAACCGTGAAAGGGACATTCGGGTAAGTTCAGTTAGAATATATGGAACCCATTAGATTACTTTTTAAATTTTCAATATGTACGGAGAAGAAATGGACAAAGTCTAGACGATGTGGGAGTCCAAAACCTTGGGTCAGATACCATGTAAGAATATGTGGAACCCTGATAGATTACTCTATTGTCCATTTTGTTCACACACCTGGACTCACAATTTTAAAATGTGTATGATAGAGGAGGTATAAGGTAACATTTGTTCCGCTCTCCAACCAATGTGGGATCTTACATTTTTTTACGAGAATTTGCATGCATATAACGTTTGTTCCGATTGTTTGCTTTTGGTTGGTTCTGATGACAAAAGATGATTTGTTTTTGCAGGTATTTGGCTCCGGAATACTTCCAACACGGGAAAGTATCCGATAAAACCGATGTTTATGCATTTGGGGTGGTTCTTTTGGAGTTGATAACAGGCCGCAGGCCGATTGAATCAAAAAGAGGAGCCGGAGAAGAGAACTTGGTTTTGTGGGTGAGTCTCGACTTTGCTTTACCTTTTATTTTCACAGTAGCTTTATTTCAAAAATGTCTTAAAAAAACTTGTTACAACGCCAAAAATGTTCTATCAACTTATTGTAACACCTTTAAATATGATGCACAATTGTTTGGTGTTATATACTTAAGTTTATAACAACCTATATTTTACGTCTTATAATATCTGAAAAGAATCTTTTCATTTTTTTTTGGAATGGTGTCCTAGGCTATGTCTAAACTAATCCCTTGGCAAATTATGACCGCAAGACATCAGCCCTAATTAAACTCGGTAGCCACAATTGCTGTGTACGCCTGAATTCGAACCCTGGGCACATGGGATATTCCACCACATCTCCTAGGGCCTTAACCACTACGCCACAACCCTTGTGGTTAAAATTTCTTTTTGTTATGAAAAAACACATTCAATAACCGATTATCCGTTGAAATTTTGCAGGCGAAGCCGTTATTACAGCAAGGATCCGTAGAGAAACTACTAGATCCCCGGATCAAATTCACGGAACGTAACTTAGACCAAATAGCCCGGATGATACAAGCCGCAGACGCTTGTATAAACAACGAAGAATCAAAACGACCGAATATTGACGTAATCATTTCTATCTTGAATGGAGCCGAACAAAATCCACCAATCCGGCCAAAGCCCGCTACTAATTTATCTTCTAACAGCTACGTTACCGATTGTTACCCTCCAATTCGACAAACGAAGAACGAAATGAAGTCTCATTTAGCTTTGGCAATGCTCGGAGTTTCGGAGTTGGAAGATGATCACGATCATCTGTACGGCCGTTGACCGAAATTTTTAGAACGAGAAAGAAAAAAAACATCCATTTTGAAGCTATAAATTTGTTTGAATATAGCAAGGGTACAGAATTGAAGTTTGTATATAGATCTTGCAGTTGAATTAAGATGGTAAAAAATTAATTAAGCTGGTTCGGATATTCACAGTAAGGCCTTCCGTACCCCAGCGGGGAAGGGGCTCGGGATGGGGGATGTGGCAGCGGGGTGAGGGCGGGGTTGGGCTACGGCCCGGGATGGAGTTGCGGGGCGGGATGGTGAGCGGGGTTGGGTTCCCGAGCCATCCCGAGGGTTTTATAAAAAAAAAAAAAATTTTAATTAAATTTTTAAAAAAATAACCGTTGAACTCTTAAAAAAAAAAAAAAAATTCTCAATTTAATCCCACTATATATTTAACCCTCAACCTCTTATTTCTCACACCTCTCAACCTCTTATTTCTCACACCTCTCAACCTCTTATTCTCTCAACCTCTTATTTCTCACACCTCTCAAACTCTCTCAAATTTTCTCAACCTCTATATATTAAACAATATGGATTCGCCACAACCCGGTTCACCAACCGCATCATCATCATCCGTAGACACCGACGAGTTGTTGAATCTACAAAGGGAAATTTTTCGACATGCTGCACAATGATATGAATTTTAATTTTTAATTTTTAATTTTTAATTTTTTAATGAATGATATGAATTTTAATTTTTATTATTTATCTTATTTTTATTTATTAAATATATATATATATATATATATATATATATATATATATTTATTTTGTTAAATAATTAAATGTATAAATAAAAGAATTAAAATAAATGAGGTGGCAAAGGGGTTTGAGGGAATGGGGTACGGATGTTTAGGGATCGTGAGGGATGGAGTGAGGGATGGAAGAAAAGCTGATGTGGCGATGATGTGGAGGGGAATCTTTCACAGATAGGAGGGATGGGGTACGGATGGCCTAAAAAAGAAAAACAAAAAACCATGCCTTTATTTGACAGGCTTAATTATGGTAGGATTTTTTTTTCCATTTACTTTTAGGAAAGAAATGTTGTTGAGTAAAATAAGTACTGTAAAAAAAAATTGTTTATTTATCTGATAAGTTTGAAGTACATGTCTGAAGAGTTAAAATATCAACTTTTTGCTAGAGTACAAGAGCATACCTGATACATTATTCAAAAAAAATTTAAAGTAGATAATCAATTTTTTTTTTATAAAAATTGCATGCCTTTGACAGCTTTTTAACAGATAATAATGTTAGAGGGAGATTCAGAGAAAAAACTCAAAAAAAAATGAAAATCTGAAAACACCCTAATAGCCCTTCATCTACATGGTTGTTTTTTTGGTTTTATACACAAGTGTATCATGCATTTGTGCATATATGCACTTGTGCATTTTACAAATTACCTGTATGTACAAGTGTATACCGTCCAAATGGAGGACTACCCAAGCGTTCCTTAGTTTTACGTTTTTTTGAGGTTTTCCCCTGAACCTGACCCAATAATATTAATTATATTGTAAAAATATTTCATATATATAAGGCCATCAGTACCGCATGCGGGCTCGGGCTCGGGTAGGGAGGGTTCCAGCGGGTTGTGGTACGGGGGTAGCGGGCTTGGGGGTAGCGGGTTTGAAAACCCGATGCTTTATTTGTTTTTTTTTTTAATTTTTTTATAAATAATTTGAAAATAAAGCCGTTGGCAACGGCTCCTTTTAAAAAAAAATTTAATTTTTTTTTCAATTTCCGCCACAATTTTCCGCAACAATTTCCGCCACAATTTTCCGCAACAATTTCCGCCACAATTTTCCGCAACAATTTCCGCCACAATTTTCCGCAACAATTTCCGCCACAATTTTTCCAACAATTTCCCCAACAATTTCCTTACCAATTTACACGTCCCGGTTTGATTCAACAAGGTTTTACTCCGGCCAACTACAATCTTCCTTCACCCGCAATCGATCTCGACGACGACATTGTTCCGGAAACCCAACATTCTAGCCCGCACACACCACAATCCATCTACACACAACAATCTATCCCGGAACCATCAAACCCGACACCAACGAGAAAAGGAAAAAAACAAACAATATGAAAATAGAGCCGTCAAACAGATGTGGAGTAAAGACGAGGAACTCGCGTTAGTGTCGGCGTGGGTTGACGTTTCGGAGGACCCCGTTGTCGGTAACGCACAAACCGGTGGTAATATTTTTATTGTTATTATTATTATTATTATTATTATTATTATTATTATTATTATTATTATTATTGTTATTATTATTATTCTTATTAATATTATTATTATTATTGTTATTATTATTATTATTGTTATTATTATTATTATTGTTATTATTATTATTATTGTTATTATTATTATTTTTGTTAATATTCTTATACTTGAATTTACATAAATGTAGAAAGTTTTTGGACCCGAATCGGGCAAGTGTTCTTTAGTTTTATGGGTCGCGGAAATTATAGAACAACTCATCAACTCAACACCAAGTTCAACGATCTCAATAAAATAATAAATTATTTTGGCGGCATCTACAACAACTTGGTCACTAATAGATCAAGCGGAATGAGTGAGACCGACATTTCACGAACGGCACACGAACGGTACCGAACACAACTTGGGTTTGCTTTCACTCACGAACAAGCTTGGGAAGTCCTCAAAAAATGTCCAAAATGGGGAGCCGTTCCAACGATGACGACAACTTCATCGCGGGGTTCAAAACGTACCAAACCTTCCGATGATGACGATGAAGACGTCAACGAGGTCGAGCAACTTCAACGACCCATCGGGAGAAACAAGGCAAAAAAAACATCAACTAGTAATACGAGCGGGTCGAATACGAACGAAAGTGTTACTCAGTTGTTGACGAAGTTCAACGAGAAGATTGATGATACAATGGAGTACAAAATGAAAAAACTCGAACTCGAACGAGATAAGTTGGAACTCGAACGAGAAATCGAACGAGAAAAACGATTTGATAAAGACTTCGAGTTTTTCATAACCCGCATGATCACCTTACGGAAGATATTTTGAGGGCTACTTTATCGAAGAAAGAGAGAATTAGAAAATTACATAATTTTGTATTTTGTAATTTTTATTTTTTTAGTGTTTTGTATTTTGTAATTTTTATTTTTAATGAATGATATGAATTTTTATTTTTATTATTTATCTTATTTTTATTTATTAAAAAATATATAAATATTTTTATTTTGTTAAATAATTAAATGTATAAATAAAAGAATTAAAAAAATGAGGTGACAAGAGGGCTTGAGGGTAATGTTACGCCACTTTAGGGCAAGCTGATGTGGCGCTTGAGGGCTTGAGGGTTGCGCTACGGATGGCCTAAGGAAGTATCGTTTATTTTTCTTAACCATTTAATTTCAAGGTATTTTGGTGTAAATATAATAAAAATTTATTTCTGTTTTATAATAATAATTTTTAAGTTCTTTAAATTTAATTTTGTTTTATTTTTTCTATTTTAAAGATTTTGTCAAAAAAAAAACAGACCTTCCATATTCTTTTTATTATAGATTGAAAATATTTTTAAACCAAATCACGAGTTAAAAAGATCAATAAAATATTCACTTGATTAAAAAAAGTATTTTCTATTAGACACGAGTTTATTTTATTTTAGATAAATAAATCATTAGGTCGATGTTGAGAGGTCGGGTGGAATCGTCTCAGTATTTTTTATTAGACACGAGTTTTATTTTATTTTAGATGATTGAATCATGAAATGCGGAAGATACCGAGAGGTGGGGTGACATTGTCTCAGTTGATGGCACTTAAGGAGCTCCTGGATAACGTGATTCTTTTTTGTCAAAGGGATTGACAAGATGGTGTTGGTGCATTGAAGGGTCAGGTGAATTTTCGGTGGCTTTCGCTCGGAAGTTCAGTGACTCAAAATTTTAGGTGATTGATCCGTATCATACGAGATTGGACAGACTCGTTCCTACAACCCATTGTCATATTTAAATTATATTATATGTATAGTGTATATAAAATCCTTTTTTATTTAAAGGTAAACATTTTTAGGTGGTGATTGTGCTTGAGAAAGGTTCCAACGGGGAATCGGGGATAATCTTGAGAAAAGAGATATTTGATGTGAATTCCCTATTATGCCCGATATGTAAGTCAAAAATTGAATTGGTGGGCCATCTGTTCTTTGGTTGCCAAATGGCCCGGGACATTTGGAAGAAAACTGGTCAATGGTGGGGCTTAGATATTCCGAACTTAAATGTAATCTCGCAGTGAATTGAATGCATGGATGCATTCTTTGAGGCTGAAGAAAGTGGGTCTGGCATGTCCATAGTTCTAAAAGGCTCGCCGCGACATGGTGCGTCATGGCTTAAGGCTTGTGTCTCACGCCACGTTATGTCTGTGGCACGCAATGACCTAATTTGCGGTCTGTTGTAAAACAATATTTGATTTTTTTTATGTTTATAATGTCTTATTTGCTAGTTTTTTTTAATATATAACATAATTTAACTTGTTTATTGTCATTGACTCGTCGATTAATAGTACAAAACATATGTTTTTACATATAATATTATATATGATATAGAGATTTGTCGCCATAAGTCACGCCTTGATAAATGTCATGGCCTCGTCATGACTACTAAGGCTTGAGGCTTGCCCTCGCCGTCACGCCACGCCTCACGCCACATGTCTAGAGTCGGTTATTTATACGATGCTTTGGAGGATCTGGTCTCACCGGAACGGGACTCTGCTTAGAACCTCTAAGCCGAAAAAGACGGTGTTGTGGGATAATATTGTTACTCATTCGTTCTTTAGGATCACCAATATGAGTAGTAAGCTCAAGGTTAATTGACTAGGTTGGTTACAAAACCCCATGCTTGCGTGTTGTACTTTGTAATTGTTGTTTCCTAGCTTCTTGCATGTTAATAAAATCGCCGTTGTTAAAAAAAACATTATCTTTATTTTAATAATTATTCGAATCTATCTAATACGGTATATTAATAGAATTAGGTCGACGTCGTATTGGAAAATCATTGGATTTTACAGTCATCTAGCATACTAGCACTTGGCCAACTTCCATTTATAAAAAAACATTATATAACGTTCATTAATGATGTTCAAGCATATACAAGCTTAGTTAAAATCAAGGTTCTAAATGACGTGAGGCAGGAGCCACAGCGAAGCCATGACGTTTAATCGTTTATCAAGGCGTGACTTATGGCGACAAATCTTTATATTATATATAAAAATATATGTTTTGTACTATTAATCGACGAGTCAATGATAATAAACAAGCTTAATTAGGTTATATATTAAAAACTAGTAAATAAAACATTAAAACATGAAGAAAAATCAAATATCGTATTACAAAAGACTGCACATTAGGTCATGACGTGCCACAGACATAACGTGGCGTGAGACACAAGCCTTAAGCCACAGCACGCCATAGTGGCTGTCGCTGCAAGCCTTTTAGAACAGTGGTTAAAATTTGAACTTATATGATTTTTTTTTGAACGACAGAAGTATAATAAAGAAAAACTAGCAAGAAGCTAGAAAGGACAATTACAAGTAAGAGATAGACAGAAGAGGGTTTTGTAACCAACCCACCCAATTAATATTACATTTTATACTCCTATTTGTAACCCAAAAGAACGACCGAGTTACAATGTTATCCCACAACGTCACTTTCTTAGGCTTAGAAAGCCTAAAGAGGGTCCCATTTCGGAAAGACCAAATAGCCCATGGCGCCGTCAGAACAACCGCCTCAAAACAGGTCGACTCCGTTTTATTCAAACGCAAAGATAATAACCAGCCAATCCACTCTGAATTTGACCTAAACTCCGGAATATCCAAACTCCACCATCGACCAATTTGCTTCCAAACATCCCGAGCCATTTGACAAGAGAAAAACAATTGACCCACCGACTCAATCTCCAAATCGCAAACCGGACATAAAAGGGAGTGCACATCAATTCCTCTTTTACCAAGGTTCTCTCGAGTTGGAATCTTGTTCAAACTCAACCGCCAGGCAAAAACATTAATTTTGAAAGGAACAAATCGATTCCATCTAGTAGGAGGAGAATCAGGAGATTCTACCACCAAAATTTTAGAGTCAATGTAACTCCGAGCAGAAGCCACCGAAAACTCACCCGACCCGTCAAGAGACCAAAACCATCTATCCCTTTGATCAGAAAGACAGACAGTATCTAGAATCTCCCGTAAAGCTGACATCTGCGACTCCTCTACACCCCCTCTCGGCTCTCTACGCAACACTGATCCCCAATCCCCTAAGTTCAAACGATCATGTACCAATGCCAATTTGTCCCGCTCCAGCGCAAATACCCTCGGAAATTGCACTTTAAGAGAGGAATCTCCCAACCAAACCTCATCCCAAAACAATGTAGAATTTCCATTTCCTACTTTTTTCTTGCAAAAAGAAGAGAGGTGAATGTCAGTATTCTCCAATTGTTGAATCGCTTTCAGAATACCAATCCAAGGAGAATTGGACATCTTATTGTGTATTCGCGTTCCAACTAGCCCACTCGCACCGTAAATCGATTTGACCACTTTGACCCAAAGTGCATTTTGATCCGTCTGAAACCTCCAAATCCATTTAAAAAGGAGAGCTCTATGGAAAGCAAACAAACTTCCAATACCAAGTCCCCCATCCTTTTTACTAGCCAAACACTTTTTCCATTTCACCCAACTCATTTTCTTTTCATCAATTTCACCTCCAACAAAGAAACGATTCCGCAACGACTCCAAGACTTGATCAATCGAACTCGGAAGTTTGAAAAGGGACAAATAATAAGTAGGAAGGCTACCTAAAACTGATTTAAGCAGCGTAACCCGCCCCCCAGCCGAGAGAGTTCGAACTTTCCAATTAGAAAGCTTAGAAATAAATTTGTCGACCACCCCTTTCCAACCATCGCGTTTTGCCATACTACATCCAACAGGCAAACCTAGGTAATTGAAAGGCATATTCGCAACACCACATCCCACCACTCTAGCCATATTCTCGAGTTCCACATTATCAACCCCAACACCAAACATTTTACTTTTTTGGATATTTATGTTAAGCCCAGAGATCAAATAGAAATATCGGAGAATACGCACTATATTTCTAGCATTAGAAAGAGACCATTCCCCCAGAAAAACTGCGTCATCTGCGTAAAAAAGTTGAGATAAAGGTATTTTACCTTTGCCAATTGTTGCTCCATAAAAAAGTCTATTTTCTTCCGCTTTTCGAATAGCCGCATGCAAACCTTCCATAGCCAAAATAAAAAGGAAAGGAGATAGGGGATCTCCCTGACGATGTAATAACCAGGTATGTTATTGGTTTAATTAAGTATTATTTTATTAAGTATTATGGAGTTAGAAGTTAAGGGGTAAGGTTTAATTTTTATTTGGAAGTTTAGGGGTATGTTTTGTCAAATAAGAGAAGTATAGGGTTGGTTTGGTCATTTTAACCAAACCTGTAATACCCCGGGTAAGTTCGTTAGTTAAAGTCACGTTCCGTTAAAATTTAATTAATTTTATAATAATATATTTAGGGTAAAAATTGGTTAATATGTAAGTTAAGGGTGTTTTGGCTATTAATGAATAGTGTAAGGTGTTAAAAGGGTAAATGTGGATAGATATTATCCTTAGAATATCCAGATGTTTCATATTACTCAACAAAAATATCAGTTGTGTGTATGTGTTTTGGGAGCAAAAGGAGAAGAAAAAGAAGAAGGCTAGGTTAAGACATCATTTGGGTATTTGGAAGTGAATTTAAGGTATGTGTATTTACAAATTATGTTTATAACTGCTATTAGATTGTTTCTATCGGTTTAGAATCAGCAAAATCGAACTGGTGTAAACCTCAGCCGAATTCTGGGTAGAGATTGGGATGAACAGCAGAGGTATCCGGACAAGTTGAATGGGTCCGGGTAGTTTTGTTGGTGGTGTCCGGGTAGTCTTGTTGTTAGTGTCCGGACGAGACTTTTATCCGGGTAAGTTCCTTTTTCCTATGTTTTCCGGATAGAATAAGATACCGGATAGTATCCGGATTACTTCGGTGTCCGGATGACGTCCGGATTGTATAGGTTGTCCGGAAAAGTCACGTTGTCCGGAAAAGGCATGCTGTCCGGAAAAATGGTGTTGTCCGGATAAACTGTGGTTTCCGGATACATCAGCTGTTTGACCAATTTTGTGATTTCGGATAATTTTGAGTGTTCGGTTATAGTTTCCAAATGTATTTTGAGTTAAGTTGTTCCGAAAACTTCCTGGGGGGCCGCCCCCAGACCCCGCAAGGGCGTTGCCCCTTGACCCCATCCGCTAACCGGGTAGCGGAACCCCCGTGTTAAGTCGCCTTAGAGGAACATTTGAGGATATGAGTTCTTTAGAATTCTTAGCCTTAGTAAGACTTATGTGTTTTATGTGGTAAAGAGATATCGGTATCTATTTGTTACAGATCCTGTGAATTCTGGGTAAAGGACTGAACCTGTTTAGAAGGCTTGGAAACGTGTTGATAAACAATCAGGTGAGTTTTACTTTAAAAGTATTTTTAAATGGAATACATACGTATGGTTTGGGAATGTGATAATTGGTGATTATGTGTTTATATGTGAATTATAATATATTGAGGTATTATGTTTACATGAGTATTATAATGTGTTATAATACGTTGGCCGGGCTTAGGACCGGTGTGTTTGGCTATAGAATCTGTATATCGTTGTTTGGCTGTAGATGTTGTACAGCGTTGTAAATTATTAGTTGGCTTGCAACCAACTAATATGGCCAGGAGGAATGAGAAAGGAAGGTACACTATGTGTGAGTTCAAATTGATATATTTGATTGTGCTGAATGATTTATATGAATAAGGTTTATATAAATGATTTCAAACTAACAGGGATTTATCTCACTTAGACCATCGTGTCTAACCCTCATTTTCGTTTTTAAAAATATGTATTCCAGGTGGTGGATCGCGTAAGAGCAAGTAATTAGAGTAATCGATGGATGGCTTATGTGAAGGATTATGTGACGAAGATTTTGGCATGTTTAGCAGTTGTATTATAATGATTAAATGTTATGTATGTATTTAGTAAGAAGTTTGTAGTAGAATGTCTTCTTTTGATTGTAATAGTTTAAGGGACCGTATTTGTAATATGATGTTTCATTTGATTAATCAATGTTATGTTACATTATGTGATTTGTTGTGTATATGGGATTTGGGTTGTTACAAAACCCATATACCACCACCGCCATTAGCTCCTCAATTAGGAAGAGGTGTCAAAAGTTTAGCAACAAAAGATATTTTGTGTGAAGGTGTGTGTGTGTGTTTTCAGTTTAGAGCAGGAAAAGAGAGATAGAGTTAAAAAGAGAAAAAGAGTAAAATTAAAGAAGAAGAAGGAGAAAGTTGTGGGTTCTTGCTGGATTATTAGGCACAAAACAAGAAAGCAAAGGTAACAATCATCCTTACAATCCTTCTTTTTATGTTTATTAAGATGTCAATAGGTTTATAAGTGGGTCTTGATATTTTTAGAAAGATATGATAATTTTGGGTTTGAATCATGAATCATTGAATGAGTTTCACTAGATTAATGGTACTTTGTTGATTGGTAATTGTGGGGAAAGGTTTAGGACATCCATAATTTCATTTTGGAGGCTTAAAAATCGTTTTGGGATGAATTGGGTTTGAGAAAGGGCCATTTTCGGCTGAATGGAAGTGCAGGTTCTCCGCGCTAGTTTGGTGCTAGTTAACTAGCGCGGGAAGTAGCGCCGTTCTCTGGTCCAGTGTCCCGCGCCCTTTTTGGCGCGAGTTAGCTAGCGCGGGAAGTGGCGCCGGGCACTGTTTCGCGTTTTCGGGTTTTGTTTCGCGTGCGGTTTGAGGATATGTTTGTGGTATCACCTAAGGGTTGTTTTTGGGGCTTATTAGGAATGGATTTGGGACATAATTAGATGGTTTAACATCATTCTTATGGCGCCAATTCAGGTGTCCGGGTTGAGCTAAAGTGTGTCCCGGAGCGTGTATCGTTGTGCTAAGGTTAAGGTGAGTTTTACTTGAAAAATGTTTTTAAACTGGAATACATATATGTGTATATAGAATATGTGATAAATGATGTGTTTATATGCTTATGTTGGAAATATAGTATGTGAAGATTATATTATATTTGCATGAGTATTATACGAGAGTATATTGGCCGGGCTTAGGACCGGTGATATTGGCCGTAGTAGTTGTACGGTGGTGTTGGCCGTAGTAGTTGTACGGTGGAGATAACTTATTAGTTGGCTTGCAACCAATTAATATGGCCATGGGAATGAGAAGAGAAAGTAAATGAAGAGTGAGTTCAAATTGATATATGTGATTGTGTCATATGAATGTAATTTATGTAAATGGAGTTTATATAAATGATTTCAAACTGACAGGGATTTTCTCACTTAGACCACTAGGTCTAACCCTCATTTTGTTTTACAAATATGTATTCCAGGTGATGGATCGGGTAAGAGCAAATGAATAGAGTAATGGATGGATATCTTTTGTGAAGACTTTTGTTATGAAGATCATGAAGTGTTTTTGTACTTATGGCTTTGTTGTTAGTCATAATGTAAATTAATTAGTGAAAAAGTTTGTACTGAATTACTTATTATGTTTAGTAAGACCATGGGACCAAATATGAAATATGATGTATCTTTTTGATGAAATTATGTTGTGAAATGTATGATTTTTGTATATATGGAAATCGGGATGTTACAGATGGTATCAGAGCCCTAGTTTAAGGGATTTAGGTATTAGTATCTATACCTAGACTTAAACTGCATGTGAAGTAGGATGTCCCTATTATTGTAGAACCTTGGGATGTTAAATATAAAAAGGTAGAAGGAACATCATGTAAGGTAATTTCAGATTTACACCTGGCCAGTGTAATTGTGATTTTACAGGTACATGTTTGAACTGGAATACCTTATTATATGGGGTATGTGCTTTTGTGTATAATAACATTGTTTGAATCTACAGACTGGCCAGCGGTACTAGACAAACAAATCGGGGAGGAAGAAGCAACCCTAATAGAACAAATCCCGCAGTCGGAACTAGGGGAAGAGGGGGAGAAAGAGGCAGGGGCAGGACTGGAGGCAGAGTGCAGGGGCGAGGCACAGAGTTTGTTACAAGAGACGACTTGGCTGCTGAGATGGGAAGATTACAAGCCAATATTCAAGCCATGTTTAACCAAACGCATAATACTGAAGCGGAAAGACCAGACCCTAACTTGGAAGACGAGATGCCTATCACACCTACTGTCGTATCAGTACCAAGAAGGTGTGACTATAAGATGTTTTTAAGCTGTAAACCACCAACTTATGGAGGGGATAGAGATCCAGTGAAGGCGATGCGGTGGCTGAAGGAAATTGAAGCTGTATTTAAAACCAGCAAATGTGCGGAAGAGGATAAGGTGTTATACGGAACTACAATGTTGAAGGCGGATGCTTTATATTGGTGGGAGGCCCTTATTGACTCTAAGGGATCTGAGGTATACTCAACCTTTACTTGGGGCGAATTCTCAAGGGCATTCAAAGAACAGTTTTGTCCTCAAGCAGCAGTCAGACAATTGGAGGAGGAATTCTTGAGCCTACACCAAGGGAATTTATCAAGTAGAGACTATACTGCCCGTTTCCTAGAGAAGTCGCGTTTTGGAGAGTATTATGTTGCCACGGAGAAAATGAAGATGGAAAGGTTCATATTCGGACTGAATTCGGAAATTCGAAAGTTAGCGACTGCAGCGAGACCTGATACCTTCTCAGCCGCAGTAAATGCCGCAGAAAATGTGGAGCGGGATAATAAGAGGGATGCCGGTGATAAGAGTATGGGAAAGAGGAAATGGGAAGGACCTCAGTATGATCCGAAAAAGTCCAGGTTTCAAAGATTCGATAATCGCCCGCCTTTCCGACCAGCGGAAAGATCTTGTCCGAAGTGCAACCGTGTCCATCAAGGAAATTGTCAAGTTGAGTCGCGGGTTTGTTATAGGTGTGGGAAGACCGGGCATGTTTCTAAGGATTGTAGAGTAACGCGATTTTGTTTTTCATGTAATTCTCTGGATCACCTACAGTCGGATTGTCCGAGGGGAAGAATACAGCAGGGGGTACGTCAGGGAAACCAGCGGTTGGAAGACCAGTAGTACCGAGACTAGAGCCACCAAGAACGAGGGGTCGTACATTCCAGATGACAGCAAAAGAAGCGGAGGAAACTCCGGATATGGTTACAGGTACATTTTTCATAAACTCTACACGTGCTAAAGTGTTATTTGACTCCGGTGCAAACCGATCTTTTGTATCTCCTGCATTTGCTGCTTATCTGCGTTTGAAGCCTAAAGTGTTAGAACATGCCTTACTGGTAGATACCGCAAATGATAACCAAGTGTCGGTTAAAGAAGTATTTGATAGCTGTGTAATAAATATAGAAGGGTGTGGAGTACCGATACAACTATTTTCTATAGCTTTGATCGAATTTGATGTGGTAGTGGGGATGGATTGGTTAGCTGAAAATCAGGCTAACATAGTATGTGATAAGAAAATAATTAATGTTGTCTTACCTGAAAAGGGGCCGGTAGTGATTTATGGTGATCGTAGAAATCATCAGTCTTGCCTTATATCTATGATAAAAGCCCGTAAGTGTGTGAATAAGGGTTGTCAGAGTTATTTAGCTTATGTGATAGATATTAAGCCAGAAAAGAACAAGTTGGAAGATATTCCGATTGTTAGTGAATTTCTGGAAGTGTTCCCTGAAGACTTGAATAGTCTTCCGCCCGTTAGACAAGTAGAGTTTGGTATAGATTTGATTCCTGGAGCCGCTCCTGTAGCCCGTGCACCGTATCGTCTGGCACCTCCAGAGATGAAAGAGATGATGACACAACTACAAGACCTATCCGACAAAGGCTTCATTAGACCTAGTTCTTCGTCGTGGGGAGCGCCAGTTTTGTTTGTGAAAAAGAAGGATGGTTCGATGAGAATGTGTATCGACTACCGGGAACTGAATAAGCGCACGATCAAGAACAATTATCCGCTTCCCAGAATTGATGACCTCTTCGATCAATTGGTTGGAGCCTGCTATTTCTCCAAGATTGATCTAAGGTCTGGTTACCATCAGCTGAAGGTGAAAGAAGAAGATGTTCTGAAAACTGCTTTTCGCACAAGGTATGGTCATTATGAATTCTTAGTAATGCCGTTCGGTTTGACGAATGCTGCAGCTGCCTTTATGGATTTAATGAATCGAGTATGTAAGCCGTATCTCGATAAATTTGTTATTGTATTTATCGATGATATACTTATCTACTCTCGGTCCAAAGAAGAGCACGCGCAACATCTTCGTTTGATTCTAGAGTTATTGAAGAAAGAAAAGTTGTATGCTAAATTTTCGAAATGTGAATTCTGGCTACGAGAAGTTCAGTTTCTGGGGCATGTAGTTTCCTAAGAAGGTATACAAGTTGATCCGATGAAAGTGGAAGCAGTTGAAAAATGGGAACCGCCGAAGACAACAACGGAAGTAAGAAGTTTTCTGGGTTTAGTCGGCTACTATCGAAAGTTTATAAAAGACTTCTCTCGTATTGCCACGCCTTTGACTAAGCTGACTCGAAAGAATCAGAAGTTTGAATGGAAAGAAGAACAGGATGGAGCATTCCGGATATTGAAAGAAAAACTGTGTAGCGCTCCGATTTTGTCACTACCTGAAGGTTCTGAAGACTTTGTTGTTTACAGTGATGCTTCTAAACTGGGATTGGGATGTGTACTTATGCAGCGTGGGAAAGTTATTGCTTATGCTTCTCGTCAACTAAAAGATCATGAACGACAGTATCCAACACACGACATGGAACTTGCAGCAGTTGTTTTCGCGTTGAAGATTTGGAGACATTATCTTTATGGTTCCAAATGTCAAATTTATACCGATCATAAGAGTCTCCAACATCTCTTCGATCAGAAGGAATTAAATATGAGACAAAGAAGATGGCTAGAACTGGTGAATGATTACGACTGTGAAATTCTTTATCATTCGGGAAAGGCGAATGTGGTAGCTGATGCACTGAGTCGTCAAGAAAGAAGTGGAACAATAAAATCTATTTCACTAAGGACTGAACTCTTGCCTAACATCTTTGATGAACTGCTGAAGTGTCAAATAGAAGCCTATCAGGAAGAACATTTGAAGTCAGAACGGTTAGTGGGGATATCAGCATTGCTTGTGAATGATGACCGTGAGTTGTTGTGTCTGGGAAACAGAATTTGGGTTCCTCGTTTGGGTGGATTACGTGACCGTGTATTACAAGAAGCTCATCAATCTCGTTTCTCTATTCATCCAGGCACGAATAAGATGTATAGAGATCTGAAACAATTCTATTGGTGGCCGGGAATAAAAAGAAGCATTGCTCAACATGTGGAAGAATGTACTACTTGTAAAAAGGTAAAAATTGAACATCAAAAACCGTTTGGTCAGTTACAACGATTGGAAATACCGATGTGGAAATGGGATCAGATTACTACAGATTTCATCACAAAGCTACCAAGGACTCCGAAGGGATTCGATTCTATTTGGGTGATTGTTGATAGATTGACGAAATCTGCTCACTTTTTACCAATAAAGGAAACTGATTCATTGGAACGTTTAGCTAAATTGTACATCAACGAAATAGTAACTCGACATGGAGTTCCGATCTCGATTATTTCAGATCGGGATAGTCGTTTTACTTCAAGGTTCTGGAGAAGTTTTCAAAAGGAGATGGGGACACAGATAAAGTTAAGTACAGCTTATCATCCTCAAACTGACGGTCAGAGTGAACGAACGATTCAGACATTAGAAGATATGCTCCGGGCTTGCATTGTTGACTTTGGGGGATCGTGGGATAAGCATTTACCGTTGATCGAATTTGCCTACAACAACAGTTATCATTCCAGCATTCAAGCGGCACCGTTTGAAGTATTGTATGGTAGAAAATGTCGAACGCCTCTGTGTTGGAATGAAGTGGGAGAGAAACAGTTAGCGGGGCCAGATATAGTTCAGTTAACTGCGGATAAGGTTACTCAGATTCGAGAACGTTTGAAAGTGGCTCAAGACAGACAGAAAAGTTACGCTGACCGACGCCGGAAACCGTTAGAGTTCCAAGTTGGAGATTTTGTAATGTTAAAAGTCTCACCTTGGAAAGGAGTCATTCGATTTGGAAAGCAAGGTAAACTTAGCCCGAGGTATATTGGGCCGTTTGCAATCACAGAAAGGATTGGCGAAGTAGCTTACAGGTTGGATCTTCCGCAAGAGTTAAGCAGGATTCACAACGCGTTTCATGTATCGAATTTTCGGAAGTGTTTGGTTACTCCAGATCAGGCCGTTTCTCTACCAGATATACAAGTTGATGAAAAGCTGAATTATGTGGAGGAACCTGAAGCCATAGTTGACCACAAAGTTAAAGTGTTGTGGAACAAAGTAATCAAGCAAGTGAAAGTTCAGTGGAGACATCATAGAGGTCAAGATGCTACTTGGGAATCAGAGTCAGAAATGAGAACCAAATACCCTCATCTTTTCGCTTAACCGAATTTCGGGACGGAATTCTTTTAAGGGGGAGATGTTGTAATAACCAGGTATGTTATTGGTTTAATTAAGTATTATTTTATCAAGTATTATGGAGTTAGAAGTTAAGGGGTAAGGTTTAATTTTTATTTGGAAGTTTAGGGGTATGTTTTGTCAAATAAGAGAAGTATAGGGTTGGTTTGGTCATTTTAACCAAACCCATATACCACCACCGCCATTAGCTCCTCAATTAGGAAGAGGTGTCAAAAGTTTAGCAACAAAAGATATTTTGTGTGAAGGTGTGTGTGTGTGTTTTCAGTTTAGAGCAGGAAAAGAGAGATAGAGTTAAAAAGAGAAAAAGAGTGAAATTAAAGAAGAAGAAGAAGAAGAAGGAGAAAGTTGTGGGTTCTTGCTGGATTATTAGGCACAAAACAAGAAAGCAAAGGTAACAATCATCCTTACAATCCTTCTTTTTATGTTTATTAAGATGTCAATAGGTTTATAAGTGGGTCTTGATATTTTTAGAAAGATATGATAATTTTGGGTTTGAATCATGAATCATTGAATGAGTTTCGCTAGATTAATGGTACTTTGTTGATTGGTAATTGTGGGGAAAGGTTTAGGACATCCATAATTTCATTTTGGAGGCTTAAAAATCGTTTTGGGATGAATTGGGTTTGAGAAAGGGCCATTTTCGGCTGAATGGAAGTGCAAGTTCTCCGCGCTAGTTTGGTGCTAGTTAACTAGCGCGGGAAGTAGCGCCGTTCTCTGGTCCAGTGTCCCGCGCCCTTTTTGGCGCGAGTTAGCTAGCGCAGGAAGTGGCGCCGGACACTGTTTCGCGTTTTCGGGTTTTGTTTCGCGTGCGGTTTGAGGATATGTTTGTGGTATCACCTAAGGGTTGTTTTTGGGGCTTATTAGGAATGGATTTGGGACATAATTAGATGGTTTAACATCATTCTTATGGCGCCAATTCAGGTGTTCGGGTTGAGCTAAAGTGTGTCCCGGAGCGTGTATCGTTGTGCTAAGGTTAAGGTGAGTTTTACTTGAAAAATGTTTTTAAACTGGAATACATATATGTGTATATAGAATATGTGATAAATGATGTGTTTATATGCTTATGTTGGAAATATAGTATGTGAAGATTATATTATATTTGCATGAGTATTATACGAGAGTATATTGGCCGGGCTTAGGACCGGTGATATTGGCCGTAGTAGTTGTACGGTGGTGTTGGCCGTAGTAGTTGTACGGTGAAGATAACTTATTAGTTGGCTTGCAACCAACTAATATGGCCATGGGAATGAGAAGAGAAAGTAAATGAAGAGTGAGTTCAAATTGATATATGTGATTGTGTCATATGAATGTAATTTATGTAAATGGAGTTTATATAAATGATTTCAAACTGACAGGGATTTTCTCACTTAGACCACTAGGTCTAATCCTCATTTTGTTTTAAAAATATGTATTCCAGGTGATGGATCGGGTAAGAGCAAATGAATAGAGTAATGGATGGATAGCTTTTGTGAAGACTTTTGTTATGAAGATCATGAAGTGTTTTTGTACTTATGACTTTGTTGTTAGTCATAATGTAAATTAATTAGTGAAAAAGTTTGTACTGAATTACTTATTATGTTTAGTAAGACTATGGGACCGAATATGAAATATGATGTATATTTTTGATGAAATTATGTTGTGAAATGTATGATTTTTGTATATATGGAAATCAGGATGTTACAGACGAAGACCACAAAAAGTCTTGAATTCCCTAGTTGGAGACCCATTGACTAGCACCGAGGCCGTAGAGTTTTCGAGACACCCTATAATCCAACCTCTCCATTTACTACCAAACCCCATCTTTTCAAGGACCAAGTCAATGAAATCCCATCTTAGTGAGTCGTAAGCTTTTTCAAAATCCACTTTGAAAACTAAAAGTTTCTTCTTCCTATTCTTGTACCAATCCATCACCTCATCCAAAATTAGCGGACCATCCAAGATTTGCCTCCCCTTAATAAAAGCAGATTGCTCCAAGCTCACACAGTCCCCAATGACCAAGCTTAAACGATTAGCTAATAACTTGCCAACAATTTTATATTGACAACCTATTAAACTAATCGGTCGATAGTCTTTAACGAATTTTGGGTCTTGAACTTTCGGAATTAGAGCAATAAAGGAAGGGTTACACCCTTTTGGAATATAACTAGACTCAAAAAAATCGGAGACTAACCTTATCACGTCTTCTTCCACAATGCTCCAAAAGGTTTTAATGAATTCAAATGTAAACCGGTCTGGTCCCGGAGCCCTTTCAACACCACAGTCCCACACTGCCCGCTTAATTTCCTCCCGGGAGAATGGGGTTTCAAGAGACATAGATTGTTCCACCGAAAGCAGATTTGGAAACACCAAGTCAAGAGAAGGCCGAGAATGCCTCACTTGGCCAAAACGTGCACTAAAATGATCATAAAACTCCTTTTTAACCTGTTCTGGCTCCTCAATCCAATTGTCATCACTCATAATACCCCGGATAGCAAGTTGTCTCCTTTTCTGCTTAAGAACACCATGGAAGAATTTGGTGTTTTCGTCCCCTTCAATGCCCACCGTATTTTTACTTTTCGAGCTAAATCCATGGCTTCAACCCGATCTAAATCTCCCAACTGTTTCAAGTACCTAAAACGCGACTCCATATCTTCATTAGATGCTTCCCCTTTATCAATTAGGGAATCAATGCCGTTAATAGAATTATGAAGGTCGCACTTGATACCTTTCTCCCTCGCTCGAATTTCCCCGTTCCAAGATCGAAGCACTTTTTTCAAGTTTTGAAGTTTCTTTTTAAAAGTAACCATCCCATGTGTCTCCCGAATGCCATCATTACTCCAAGTGTTATTGACCAGCTGATGAAATCCATCCACCTTGAACCAAGAATGAAATGTCCGGAACGGGGTTGGGCCGTAATCGACCACCAATTCTTTAAGAAGAATAGGTCTATGGTCAGAATGTTTTCGGTCCAGGACAATACCCGAAAGATTAGGCATCTTTTCACAAAACCCGTCAGACAGTAAGAAACGATCCAACTTACTCATTTTGGATGCCCACTTATTAGTCCAAGTGAACGAATACCCCCTAGAGGAACATCAAGAAGGTCTGCATCCCGAATAAATGAATTAAAACCGTCCGCCGAATGCGCATTGAATAAGGACCCATATCTTTCACCCGCTTCCCGCACCTCATTAAAATCACCCATCAAGAGAACTTCTCCCTGCCAACGAACAATCAAGTTCAAAAAATCTTGCCACAATATCCTTTTATCACCCAAGCTTTGAGGAGCATAAACCGCAATCACTAGAAGAGGCATGTTATTTGGAACCCAAACACCTTCAACCGCAACAGACGATACAGTAGAAAAAGCCCGACTCTTTTTAAAAAACACTTTATCCCAAACACACAATATGCCACCCGACCGCCCCCGGGCCGAACTACAAGCATAGTCAAATGACATATTCCCCCACAAATTTCTAACCAATAAAAAATCCAATCTAGTCAGCTTAGTCTCTTGAATAGACAAAAAACTGACCCGATGCACCGAGCACAACTCCTTCACCCATTTCCTTTTACCGACCTCCCATAAACCTTGAACATTTAAGGATAAAACGTTCATTTAAAAACGTCATTTTCTCCAATGCCCTTAATGATAGTACGCAGATCCTTTTCACACCCCTTCATGTTGAAATTCATAGCTTTTCCCACACCGATAGTTTCTGTTAGCTCCTCGAGAATGGAAAAACCACCCCGTACCAATTTAGAAGTTTGAGACTCGTGCTTGGCAAAAGAGTTACTCACACTACTCAAGTGTTTAGACTTAACCTCCCCCTCCGACGAAAGTGGTCTGGGTGGCTGCAAAACAGTTGTAAGCCTCTCTACGTCCTGCGCGTCCTTTTGAAGGGCACCCTCCGCACACACCGACTCCTCACCTAAAGACCTTTCTTCCCACTGATTTTCGTTGCACTCATGAGCTTTACTCACCCTAATAGCATCTTCCAAAGGGGTAAAACCAGGTGGATAAAATGGAGTATCTTGGATTTGATTCCTCCCTCTAACGCCCGTCTATTACCTGACTTTCGTTAAGTACGACGCCAAAATGGTCAATTTACATATTTCTTTATTATATGAGTATTAATTATATTTTATGTATATTATTTATTATATAATACATACAAATCTCGGTTTCAGCATCTCGCGCCCTAAGGGTGCGATTGGTACGTAGACATGATAGAACAGGACAAGACGGGATAGAACAGAACAGAACAGTTGTTCAACGTTTGGTAAACAGAACTAGACAGAACAAAACAAATAACATTAGATAAAATACAATAAATGAAATTTAAAGAATGAATAAAATATAAAATAGAACGTGTATTTGATGTTTTAGAAGATAATTAGATTTTATTTTGAGATTATATTGGTAAAACATAAGTCTATTCCAGCTTGTTCCATGGGGTAGGGGTGGAACAGGCATGTTCCACTATGTTCCACATAAAAGTCCTGCCAATCATGGGACAGTGATCTTTGTTCTGTTCTGTCATGTTTTGTCCAGTGTAACAAACACACCCTAAGAAAACACGCCAACGACCTCTGCCACAGTTCTCTCTCTATCGCTGGTGATCCACACCTTCCGACCATCTTCGACTTTGGCGGGAGGACACCAATCTCCATCTTTGGTTTCTCTACCTCCCCTGCCCCACACCTCTGTCTCCAACATCATCGTCGCCAACCTCCACCATCACCTCACATCTGAGATCTAAATTCGTCCGGGAAACTCATTCGCCCGAGATGTGAAATGCTTCATAATAGTCATCTTTGATGCTCCTTCCTCTCTCTCACATGCCTGTTTGCCACCAGACGACCACTAACCCTAAACCCACCATGACTTTTAGCCACCACCTCTCATTATCTTCCTCCTTCTGCGTCTACCTTTGACACCCACAACCACCTCCATATCCTGCGTTCTACACCCAGTTCGCGATGAAGCCTATCCCCTTACAAATTAATGATGTATTTTGGTTTTATCTATCGCTCCTAAATAGACCACACCAAGATCTTTAACTCTATTCAACACATCCATGTTAAAGAAAAAAGAGATCAATGTTAGAGACAACCATTGCAACGGTCCAATTCTGGGTTCATAAGATTTAGTTCTTTTTGGGTTTCCCTACTGATAATGTTATTTTTCTTGACATTATTAGTGCCCTAAAATCTGGGTGAAATTGCTCGCTTCCAATGCAAATTAGTGAAATTCTAACGATTTATTAGAAGTAAGTACAAGTTTGCAATTTTCAGAACAAATGGGAAAATTCTGGCTAACATACACCAAAAACGGAGCAAGTGAGCAAAGTTGAAGTAAAGACAAAGCTAAAGAGTTGACCAAGTTAAAGAATTGCTTTATATGGTGGATTATTGAAAAAGAGGGAGACAACAATGTACAAAGCGAGTAGGACGCGAGCTTGAAGAGGCTCCGCGAGTTTTACTGGACGTGGGCGGGTTCCACGCGAGTTTACTTGCGTGAAAGTCGCTTTAGCGACTGTTTCAATTTTTTTTGTCTTTTCCATCCTGGGTAAAGGGGATATTCAACATCTATTCGAACTAGGGTTTCTTGGACGCGACTTTGGAGAGCTTTTGGCAGTTTTTTGAAGAGACAAAAGTGAAGGAAACACATCATATTCGAAGACTATTGCCGCTACTTATTACTTGTGTGTGGAGATTCAATGTTTCAGTGCATTTAACTTCCTTTTTAGATTTTTGTTGAAGAACGATGTATAGATCTGTTAATTCATCTTGAATGTCTTGTTTTCTATCACCCCCAACATGAACTAATCCTTAGATGTCGGGGGTTGGACGAGTTTTGCGTTGTTAACCATATGAACATGTGATTTACATCTTTATTAGATTTTCTTTAATTTACTGAAGCATGTGACTTGTTTTTACTGTTGTTGTTAGCATGATCAACTAGTAATTGATTTATTGATCTTAATTATCTTTGAGAAAAGTAAATTAAGATTATATTAGTATTTTGTATGTCTAGGGTGAGAAATTGGATATAGATATACCAATTAAGCCCTGGTATTTTGACAATCTTGTGCTTAAAAGGTCTTAGAAATTGTTTGTTGAGATCGAGAGATTAAACATTCTTTTTCAAAGATAAATTCGTAACTCGAGAGAGAATAACATGTATTTTTGTGATTGTTTATTCATTGATGGTGTAACTTGATTTCTATTCAAATTTCAATGTTCTATGATGAAGCCGAAACTCATTAAGATTCCAACTCCCAACTATTTTCTCCAATTAAAGTTTTCAATATTAATTCTCTGAGTCATCGAACTTCCCATCTTTTAACTAGATTTTTAATTATTCAGTTCATCCAACCTCAAATTTGATCATTAATAGTGGTCATATTCACGGTGGACATTGAAGTTTAGGATTTTTGTTGTTTTTGATTATAATTGGAAGTTTTTGATTCATGGTTTCGTATTATCATTTTATTGGATGAATTTCTTGCTAATGTTATTCATATTGTTTCTATTATTGTGTTTGATGGCTAAAAGTGAAGAAAATGAATATTTAGAAAAATAAATAAAATAATAATAAATCATAAAAGGAGAATATGACTATTTTACCCTTTTATTTAACAGAAAAGATGGACAAGTCGTTTACACAAGGGACCAAATCCAAGACAAACTGCAGATTATATGTAATAAATGAAGATAAGCAACTAAATCCATAATCAATGACAAACCCTAAGGACCAAAACTATAATTTACTTGGTAAAATTCAATGCTACAAGTTATCATACTTTACCTAGTACCTACAACTTCTTCTACAACTTCTTATTACCTAACATTATACCAACTATAAAATCCATAAATTTTATCTCATTTTTCTAAATCTAAATCATCTAAAATATAATTAATATTTTTAATCAAACAAATTTTATCAATAAAATGAGTATTTTATTTTCTTTCATTTGATACTATATTTTCTTCAACTTTTAAATTGATTTTGAATCTGCCAAAAGGCCCCAGCTCGGGATCGACAGAGGATTGTGACCGACTTGGGATCGGCCAGACTGTTTGGGACCGCAGGTTAAGGATCAATTACGATAATCCACCGAAAACTAGGCCCGACCCGATTTTTTATTTAATATTTATTTTTAGTATAATTTTAAATTTATTTTTATTGAAGACCAAAATGTATTATTGTCTGTATTATAATAAAAATGTATTATTTAGTGTATTGGGTTGACCTATTGAATATTCAATAACAAAAATGTGTTTTTTGTGTATTTGATTGATCCAATTATAATATAAACGTGTTTTTTGTGTATTTGATTGATTCAATTATAATATAAACGTATTTGTTAGTCTATTTGATTGACCAAATTCTTCAAGAAATAATTTTTATATATGTTAAAAATCGATTTAAAAAAAATAAGTGGGGCGGTTTGGGCACGACTCGAAACTGGTACTCATAATTGGGCCTCATACACCTTAACCGGACCTTCATATTTGGGTCGGGATGGAGACCAGTTACGCCAAAACAAGTTACGAGATCACTATTTGGGATCATTACCGAATTTGAAGGGTCCAAAACCGATTTTTGATGATCTCTACCGAAAACAAATAATAGAAACGCCTTGCTATTTGTATTCATCCTTGTACATGAATCAAAATTAAAAATTCGAGTAATCAATTTCAAAAATAAAATATATCGCAAGGCAGGCCCGAACGTTAAGAGGCCCATAGCTAAAGTTTATTGAGCCGAGGTTTAAGCTGAGCTGGCTCGTGACGTTGTTGGGTCGGTTGAAATAAAGCCTATGGCATGTGGCCACATGCGCCGACGAAATTAAGAAAATCCAGCGGCTTTAGGTGGAAATCACGTGCCACGTGGGCTCAAAAATATTCGAGCTGGGCACATTATTGTGGAAAAATATTCACGGCCTAAATTCTAATTAAAAATATATAATAACATGATGCATATACAAAGATTTTTGATATTAGGAAGGGTTTGGACTTTGGATACAATTTAAATATTTTTAACTGTCTTTATTTATTTTATCATAATAACTGAAATTTAATAAATGTGTACATGTAAAAGATAAATATAAAAATAAAAATAGTAGAAAGTAAACAGGGATTAGTAAAAGTCTAATTCATCCAAAAACTTAAAAATGCTCTTACCAGTATATCGTTATAAGTGTTGTTAGATCATCTCCAACAGCTTCCTCAAAATGGGGAAAATGAGGATTTTTGGCTAAAATTGAGCTCCAACAGCTTTCTCAAAACTATCCTCAAAGAAATCAGATAACCACAGGGACCAAAAATGCAATTCACTCTAAAAAATATTTTATATTTAAAATTCATACCCTTATAGTTAATTATTTAATTTATGGTACTCTTAGGTAGCGTTTGGTACGCATACTAGATGGGACGGGACGGGACGGAACTGGACGAGACTGAACTGGATGGGACGGGACGGGACTAAACTGAAGGAGATAATTTTAATCTAAGTTACGTTGGAAATACATCGATTCTTTTGTGCATACTCTGTAACTGCAAATACTTCAGCTCCAAACACACATGAATCATCATTCGTCAAATACCCATTTTCACAATTCTTAAATGAGTCCAGTGATACCAACTTGTCAAAACCCCATTCATATTCTTCTCGTGAAACCTTCTCCTATTGCTATTCACGATATCTATAAACACATTCAAATAATAATAATTTAAAACGATTTAATGAATTAGTTAATATATGATTATTATGTTAATGCGATAAGAGTGTAAAAAAAAATTGAAAAAAAAATAAGAGATGTACCATAAATTAAATAATTAACTATAAGGGTATGAATTTTAAATATAAAAAATATTTTTTTTATGTAGTGTATAACTGTATATGATATATATTAAAATATATAAATCCAAAAAAATTCAAGATTGGGCTCATTTCGAACGTATCGAAGAGACGATTATAATGGTGTAATTTGTTAAAATTAAAACGTATTTTTAACGTATTTTAGTTAATAAACGATTATATGTGTTAAATGTAAAATTAAAATAATGAAAGTAAAAGGTATAAAGTAAATTTAGTAAATAAGTATAGGGGTTGAAAGTGTAACATTCCAAATCAAATTCATCAAATTGGACGAAAGCGGGTGCTACAGTGGACTACGCGGGGGTGCTACAGTGTCTACGCGGGTCATATTTTCAAAAATGGTCCCTGGAATTTTTCAAAAATGGTCCCATGCAATTGAAAAGTCACAAAAATAATCCCATCGCGGGATTCCTTCGCGATCGAGGGATTGAATTTTTCAAAAATGGTCCCTGCAAGTTTAAAAAAGTGTCAGAAATGGTCCCTGACCCGCGATCGTGGGCTCCCATCGCGGAAAAAAGGGGTATTTTTGCAAAGTGGGAGAGATTTGTGGTATTTTGGTAACACTTGGTTTGACTTAGGGTATTTTAATTAATTTCCCATTAAAATAACACAATTTTAACGATCTTTTAAATGATATAAGATTATGATGCATCACTGCGATAACATTGCAACAAGTGCCACTTCATCATGACATCATGTTTACGATTTGTACATCAGTAGATGGGTTTGGGGAAGGGTGTAACTTGTAAGAGAGGGGACGTCTATTGTATGATTTTTTGTTTTTTAATATAAAATGAGAGCGAAATAGTAAAATGACTAGATTGTCCTTAAATTAACAGAGTTAAAGTTATTGGTGTTAGAGCCAGGGACGTAATCCATAACAAAAGTGAAACCATAGTGACCATACATGTATATATTTAATTTGAGGGATCTATCCAAAATTTCATATAACCACATGAACTAAATATGTAATTTACTCTAAATATTAATTGCATCATACCTCTAGATTTAAGATTTTCTATTTAAACAAAATACTTTTGATATTTATATCTCTTATACAATATTTTACATTTATAACTATTAACAAATATAAAAACATGAAATAACCCAAAAAATATTAATTATGAGACGCATAGCAAAAAGAAAAAAAATACAATATCTTCATAAAGTAAAAAAGATATAACATTTAGAAGATTTTGGCAACGTCCTTCATCAAACCTCTGTTGGCATTATAAAAATCAGTAAACTCATCATAAGAAATGCACCCGTCTCCATCAGTGTCAAGTTCGTCCATCATAGTTTGCACCTCTTCAGCTGTCACAGAGCCAAGCGTCTTCAAAGATTCTCCAAGCTCAACAGAAGATATCTTACCGTCCCCATTTGCATCAAACTTGTTGAAGATCCGATCACGCTCTGCCTTGTCCTCATCGGCCATTATGGTTTTCTAATTGTTGTAATCAATAATTTTAGTTCTTGTTTTATGTTTTTATCTATTTAATTTGTAAATGGTTCTGTTTTGGGCAAAAAATGTAAGGAACATAAGGTTTATAAAATGGTTGGAGAAGAAAATAGATCATGGATGTCCTTTGATTACGGATTGCCATTTATTTTTGAGGTAAAAAAATATACTTTATTTACTGAATACGAGACAATCAAGGGTTGAATAATAATTTAGGAAAATTGACTCAAATAGCCATTTTATCAGAGCAAATTGGTCTTCTAGCCATTCCTCTTCCATTTTCACCAAAATATTACTACTTGTGCAATAGCCATATTAGTAACTTGCGAACCTAGCTGAAAACACAAAAGGGGAAAAAACGAATTTGATCGATTTTTCTTAACTTTTTGTTTTGCGGATATGGGAAATAATTTTATTTAAGGAAAATCGATCAGTTTCGTTTAGTTTATTGGGGTTATTTAGCTAGGTCCGCAAGTTACGGACCTGGATATTGCGAATGTAGTGACATCTAGATCAATCCAATAAAATAATAATTATAAAACCAATTTAAATATGTACAATAACTATTTAAGTCAAATTCCGTGCATTTTAACATACAACCAACATGGGAAATGAATTTTATGACATGCACAAATACTTGTTGGTTGATGAAAACTTTGCAGAAACTATTAACTATACTTTTAATTTACAAATAAAAGGATTTTCTAAATGTGGTTTTCCAAATTTGATATTGTCCATTTTTATCACAAAATTAGGGAATTTATTTACAAAAACAACGAACCTTTTTTTACCATGAATAATTAAATACTTGAACTTTTTTTAAATTAATGTCATTATAAAAAATCTACAGTTCTTCAAAAATGTATCATGTAAGGAGTTCCAACAATCAAGCAAGTTTTACACAAAAAAGATTTGGCTCGACGAAAAAGAGAAAGGAGAGAAAGATCGATGATAAGCCCGAACGATAGTGATGGGCAATAAAAAACAAATGACAATAAGGTGGCAAGGAAGAGCGATGATGGTTTGTGTAAATGATTTAAAAACGATAAAATTGATTTGAGTTTTTCTAATTCGTAGTGATTATGTAGAGTATGTTGGGATAATCTCAATCATACCTCAAGTACTAGATATGTAAATAGGGCAAAGATGAAAATGTGTGACTTTTCATATGAAAAGGTGTGACCTTTCATATGAAAAGGTGTGACCTTTCATATGAAAATGTATGACTTTTCATCCTCCAACCGCCATAACCGAACAGTTACAATGGTTCATTGGCACCGGTTGATCTAGTATAAATAGGAAGCATATGTAACAGATTATGATAGACAACAAAACACATATTCTCTTAAATTCTCTCAAAGTTCTTTATTGTTCTTCATCATGGAAGCATAGTTTGATTCGTCGGGTTCGAGAGTTCGATTCTTGAACGGGTTGTTGTATCCTCTAGATAGACGTCCAATCGATACGGTACGAGGGACGAATTTCTGTCTAAGAACACTGCTTGGCAGGCCTCAATCCAAATAACGATCTTCTTCAACTTCGTGATCAAGAAAGTCGAGTTAGTATTTTATCTTGAACTTTTGATTATGTATTTTCATTGATATGTAAATTTCGGATATATATATATATACATATAAATAATTCAGTATTTCCATTTGATTCAATATTGTGTGTTACGAATTTCAATTCGTGTATCTAGTTCTAACAATCTTAGACAGAAATTCCATCGACGATGGAAAACTCTTCTTTGTTGAAATCGAATGTGGAGAAACCCGAAAAATTTAAGGGTTCCGATTTTAGAAGATGGCAACAAAAGATGCTCTTCTACTTGACAACTTTGAAAGTGTCTAACGTGCTTACCGATCAAGCACCGACACCGCCGGTTGGAGAAGGAGAAAACGCCCCATCCCAAATTGAATTGGCTATGTTCCAACGATCCTTGGATATTTGGAACGCAAACGAATATAATTGCCGGAATTTTATCCTTAATGGTTTGGATGATGGTCTTTATGACATATATTCATCCTTCACCACGACAAGAGAAATTTGGGAGTCGTTGGAATCAAAGTACAAGACGGAAGTCGCTTGTTCCAAACGATTTATCGTGGGCAAATTCCTAAACTATAAGATGACGGATTCCAAACCGGTCGTGAAACAAGTAGAAGAAATGCAAATCTTGGTCCATGAATTGGAAGTCGAAGGTATGGGCATCAACTCTAACTTTGTTATTGGTTCAATTATTGACAAGTTACCTCCATCCTGGAAAAATTTTAAACTCTATCTTAAACATTTGTCCGAGGATATGAGTTTTGAGCAATTGATACTCAAATTGCGGGCGGAGGAGGACAACCAGATGAACGAGAAGGCGAATGCAATCTCGTTGGAACCAAATGCAAACATGGTTACCGGAAACTCATCAAAGTCAAAGTTCCAAAAAGGAAAGGGAAAGGCGATGGGTTTCAAGCAAAATCTCAATGCTTCAAACCCACTATCCGTACAACGAAGGCCTTTCAAGAAGCCTGTGATGAGTTGCTGGGTATGCGGCAAGCCGGGGCATCGAGCGAAGGATTGCCGCCATAGGAGAAACCATGGTGGTCCCGGAGGAGGAGGCGCCGGAGGAGGAGGTGCCGGTAGAAACCCCCATCAAGCCAATGTGGTCAATGCTCCAAATCAATTCGTTGGAGTAATTGAGGCTTTCATGGTTACAAACGTGACCGATTGGTGGGTTGATACCGGTGCCACCAAACATATTTGTAACTCCAAGAACATGTTTGCTACATACCAAAAAGTTGATGATGAAGAACCCATGTATATGGGTAATGCCACGACCGCAAAAGTTGAAGGGAAAGGGAATGGGAAGGTGAATCTCAAGCTTACATCGGGGAAGGAACTTGTGCTCACCAATGTCTTGCATGTACCGGCTATTACAAAGAACTTGATTTCTGGACCCACACTTAGTAACAAAGGATTCAAGATGGTGTTTGAATCTGATAAATTTGTGATTACTAAGGGTGGGATGTATGTTGGTAAGGTCTACCTAAATGAGGGGCTCTTTAAACTCAGTGTGATGAACAATGATGATGTAAATATTGTAAATGTTGTAAATAGCAATAAAACCGCAGGCTCTAGCTCTGCTTCTATGTACATGCTTGACTCTTCTTCCTTATGGCATTCCCGTCTAGGACATGTAAACTTCCGATCCTTACAAAGGATGACAAGACTTGGGTTATTACCCAAGTGTTCCATGGATAACAAGACAAAATGTGAGGTATGTGTTGAATCAAAATATTCAAGGCATTCACACAAATCTGTTGAAAAGTCTAATCAAATACTTGGACTAATCCACATCGATTTATGTGATTATAAAGCCACACCCACACGTGGAGGAAAGAACTATTATGTATCATTTATTGATGATTGCAGTAAATATTGTTATGTATACCTAATACATACCAAAGATGAAGCTTTGAATATGTTTAAGACATACAAGGCTGGAGTTGAAAACCAACTTGATAAAAGAATAAAATTCTGAGATCCGATAGAGGAGGAGAGTATGAGTCTAAGGACTTTGCAGAATTTTGTTCTCATCATGGCATAGTTCACCAAACCACGACTCCCTATACTCCACAACAAAATGGAGTAGCCGAAAGGAAAAATAGAACATTGAAAAACATGATCAATTCAATGTTGATTACTTCGGGAGCACCACATAGTTTGTGGGGTGAAGCCTGCTTAACTGCAAATATGATACTTAATAGAATTCCTCATAAAAAGAGCGACAAATCACCTTATGAACTATGGAAAGGAAAACTTCCTTCCTACAAAAGGATGAAAGTGTGGGGTTGCCTTGCAAAGGTTCAAGTACCTTTACCCAAAATGTAAAGCCCGTGTCCCGGTATGCATTTTATTTATTTATTTAATATTTCTCTCCAAACGATTTTATTAACGGGATTTGGCGGCAAGGACCAAAACGATTTGATTTTTGCGATAATTGGTGTTTTAGTGAAATCCTAACTTAATGTGGTAAATTGACTTAACTATAAAAGCTAGGGGCTAAAAATGTAATTTTTGAATTACAATTGCATGGGATCGGCCCATAAAGGAACCGACCCCCTCCCCTCTCTCGTTTCTGTTTCGTCGAGCACAAGGAACCAAACCACAAAACCCTAATCTTTCTTCTCCTTTCTTGCGTCACCGCCGAACCACCAAGACCGCCGGCGCCGCCGCTGTCCTGCCGGCGAGTTCGAAGAGCCGAGAGAGAGAGAGCGTGAGAGAGAGGGAGAGTCGACGAGCGGGTGGAGGAAGGAGCGGGACTGCGTTGAGGGTACTGCTGTGGTTCTCGAGAGGTACGGTCCCTTCTTTTCTCGTTTCTTTTTGCTTTCTTTTCGTCGTCGTCTCGTCGCCGCGAAACCACCACCGCCGCCGCAGCCATGGTTGCCGCCGGCGTTGCCGCCGTGCACCACCAGTTCGGTGGCTGTACGGTGTGTGGGTTTGCTGCGGTTAGGTCGTGCGTGGGGGAGTACGGCCCGAGTTTTGATGGTGGGATCGTTCGTTGGTCTCGCCGGTTTTTCTTTTACCGGACCACCACCACCGCCGGTGGTGGCTGCCACCTTCACGCCGCCGCCGGCCACCACTGCCTGGAGTGGCAGTGGGTGGTGCCTGGTTGTCCAGCCCTTAATGCATGAAACTCTAAACCTAATTCGTTAAACCCTAAACCGATAGCAACGTTATCATTTTATGTGAAAACACCTAATCTGTCCCTGTCTTGTAAAATCCATAGAAAAATCTAGGAAACTCGGATTGAGGTGAAACCAGTGCCCAAATCTCCCAAATTGTGTCTAGTATGTTTCTTATGTTTTACATTAAAATTAATAAAGCCTTTAGCTAGGGCCAAAATGGCGATTAGTGCAGACTGGTCCGAATTTCACAGTTTGGACAGTCGGTCGTAGAAAATTCATATAAAATAGTAGGGACCTCGTATGAACGCGTGCGATATGTCCCTGGAAACCTAAGACATAGAACCTTCAGACCATGGAATTATATTTCTGGTTTGATGGGTTTAAGGGGGGCTAAACAGGTCACGAACAGACCTATAAATCTGGACCAAAAGCTGGAAAATGCATGCTTAGACTTGTAGTTGTAATTTCGGGTTAGGACTTCACTTTGACACTTGATAACACTTCTTTAGGTAGAAAGAGGTGAGTTGGAGTTGGCGGGTTCGTGTCGCTGTTCGTGGAGTTCTACATTGCTTTCTGAGGTGAGTTCACTCACTGCGTAGGATAGAGATTGTATGCGCATTACTGTAGTTCGTGTGTGATATCTGTGTTGTTTGTGTGTAGTACTAGGCTGAGTAGAGTCTAGTATAAGGTCTTGGGTGTCGTATAAATCTCGGGGAGACCGGGGACTTGAGGAGACCGAGGAGTACGTACACGGGTGTGGTATGAACTCGGGGATACCGAGGGATGCGTACACGAGCGTTGTATGAATTCGGGGAGACCGAATGGTACATGCATAGGCGTCCTTGCATGAGTGTGCCTGTATTATTAAATTGCTTGTGTTGGTTGTTATATCCATCTGCTGATAGGGGTGGTGTCTGTATGATTGATATCGTACGTGCGTGTTTGAATTCACTAAGCTTCGTGCTTACCCTTCCCCTATAAATTGTTGTTTCAGGTACGAGTGGCAGCAAGGCGTGACGGTACACACTGGCGCGTTGTGGAGACTTCTATCATTTTTACTTTGAGACATTATGTTTACATTATTTACATTTTCCGTTGTGTTAATTGGTTTGGTTATTTAACTTAACGAGATTTGGATAAACGTTTGATTTTATTTAAATACTTATGGTTTAATTTAATAAAAATGGTATTTTTAAAAGTTTCAAATTTATTGAAATTTTTGGGACGTTACACAAAAGGACAAAACTTGGACCGAAGACCATTGATTGTGTATATCTTGGTCCGGCAAGTAATAGTGCTGCTTATAGATTTCTGGTCTATAAGTCAAACAATGAAGATATCCACAACAACACAATTATGGAATCAATTGAGGCTGAATTCTATGAACACATATTTCCTTACAAGGATAAAGAGAAAGAAATCTCTAATCCAAGGAAGAGAGTATGTGAAGTAGAGAACACCGATAGTGTTGAGAAACCAAATGAAAAAGGTACATCAAAGGCTCAAGAAGAAAAACCTAGAGCCTAGAAGAAGTAAAAGGGGAAAGATTGCTAAAGACTTTGGACCCGACTTCATGACATTTGTTGTCGATGAAGAACCTCAATCCTATAAAGCCTCCATGGATTCATCTGAGGCACCTTATTGGAAAGAGGCTATTCAAGGTGAGATAGACTCCATTGTTCAAAATAACACATGGAGATTGGTAGATTTACCACCGGGTCACAAGGTAATTGGTCATAAATGGATCTTCAAGCGGAAATTGAGACCCGATGGCACTATAGAGAAGTACAAAGCTCGACTAGTTGCCAAGGGGTACCGACAAAAGGAAGTTCAAGACTTCTTCGACACCTATTCATCGGTTACTAGGATCACGTCTATACGGACGTTGATTGCGATAGCGGCTATACATAACTTAGAGATACATCAAATGGATGTGAAAACCGCGTTCTTAAATGGTGAATTAGAAGAAGAGATATATATGAAACAACCGGAAGGTTTTGTTGTAAAAGGCCAAGAGAACAAAGTCTGTAAGTTGATTAAGGGGGTGTTTGGGAGTGCTTATATTTTTAACTTATGCTTATTTTTAAAAGTGCTTATTTGCTTATGTGGTGAGGAGAAGGAGTTTTTAAAAAAGTGTTTGGATTAGCTTATTGTGGTGTGGAAACATGATAAGCAAACAAGGAGATTTTTAGTGTTTGGCAAAATTTTGCTTATTTATGTAAAATGACCAAAAAGGACATTCTCCTATCTTATTTATTTATTTGCTTTTTAACCTACAACCATTGATTTTTCAACTCTATCGATTTCTGCCCTTATTTGTTGTGGTTGTGATGGTGCTGTGAGAAGTAGCGAGAGAGGAAGAGAAATCGTGAGGGAGATAGGTCAGCGTGAGAGAGGGAGAGGGAAGTCTGGAATGGCCGACGGTGGTTTCGATTAGGGTTCAAGTCGCCGACGGCGACTTGCTGTAGGTAGTGGAAGCGATTAGGGCAGAAATCGATAGAGTGAGTGTGCAGGTGAGAGAGATCGACATAGGGGAGATGGAGAATGCAGATGGCGGCTGCCGGCGAGAAATGGTGGCAACTGGACTGGTTACCGATGTGGTGACCGGCGGTGGTTGTGGTTGTCGCCGGTGATGGAGGCTGTGATGGAGGCGATGGTATAACTGATGTGTTTGTAGGGTTTGTTAAAAAATGAGGGTAAAAAGGTAATTTGGAATGACATGGAAATAAGCAGAAGCAAATAAGTAGCTTAGGAATGACTTCTCAAAAACAACTTATTTGCGGTGGGTAGAAGTCATAAGCAGTTTTTATCTTTTCCTATCCAAACACTCAAAACAACTTATCTGTGGTGAGGGAAAGCTATAAGCAAATAAGTCAAAAATATAAGCACTCCCAAACACCCCCTAAGTCTCTTTATGGACTTAAACAAGCGCCAAAACAGTGGCATGAGAAGTTTGATAACACTATGTTGTCAAATGGTTATCACATAAATGGACGTGATAAGTGTGTTGATGTGAAACAATACAAAGATGCTTATGTTTGTATGTTGATGATATGCTCATCATGGGATCAAACTTGGATGTAATAAACCAAACCAAGAAGATGTTAAACTCTGCATTTGATATGAAAGATATGGGAGTTGTTGATGTTATCCTTGGTATAAAGATTAAAAAGGATCCAAATGGTTACATCCTTACCCAATCTCACTATGTTGAGAAGGTGTTGCGAAAGTTTGGTCATTATGATGACAAACCGGTTATGACTCAATTCGATCCTTCAAGTCAATTGAAGAAGAATCTAGGAGATAGTGTTGCTCAGTTGGAATACACTCAAGTTCTTGGAAGCTTGATGTATATCATGAACTGTACACGACCGGATATAGCGTATTGTGTGAGTAGACTTAGTCGGTACTCACATAACCCGGGAAAAGACCATTGGTATGCACTAGTAAGGGTGCTTCGATATTTGAAATACACAATGGGTTATGGGTTACATTATACAAAATACCCTCCCGTTCTAGAAGGGTATTGTGATGCTAATTGGATTTCCAACCATTCGGAGAGTAAGTCCACAAGTGGATATGTATTCACACTTGGTGGAGCAGCGATATCTTGGAAATCTTCCAAACAAACTGTGAATACCAGATCAACTATGGAAGCAGAATTTGTCGCATTAGACAAAGCCGCTGAAGAAACCGAATGGCTAAAAAGCTTCCTAGAGGGTATTCCGTTGTGGCCAAAACCGGTGACTGCTATTGGTATCCATTGTGATAGTATGGCCGCTCTCACAAGAGCGAAGAATCAGATCTACAATGGAAAGTCCCGACACATACGAAGGCGCCACAACACTATAAAGGACTTGCTGAAAAATGGAATCATTTCCATTGACCATGTAAAGTCAAAGGAGAACATTGCCGATCCTTTGACAAAGGGCCCAAGTAGAGAGCAAGTATCCTTCACATCGAGGGGAATGGGCTTAAAGCCAACACAATGAGTTTCCTCGGCGGCAACCTAACCTAGCGAAATTGGAGATCCCATGGTCTAGGTTCAATAGGCAAACTAGTCGGGGACAACTCAAGAAGCAATTAAACAAAGGTATGCCTATTCCTATGATGTTTTCCTTTGTTTTCCGTTGATGATATAGGGTTGAATGTTACATTCTTAATAATGCTGATAGCTATTATGGTGGAATACAACGGAGTATTCTTAATCAGTATTACCTATGTGAGATTGATGTGGGGTCGTATCTTTGAGGACGGACATGGCTACGTCTTCTAAAATTCTCATGAAGAAAGGATTGTTCACGACCGAAATGAACACAACGGTAAGAGTCAACTATGCATAAACATGATATGTGTCATATTCATTGCCTTGACTTACTACAAAACGTGGTTAGTTCAAGACTCTTCGTCACTACCCACAAAGTAGGTGCGATGAATACTCACTAAGAACGGTTCAAGTCACCTAGACACCTTTTTCTGATGCATTTCATGTTTATTTCCTGAATAAGAACAATAAATACTTTGAGAATATCTTATTTTCTATTCAAATGTGGGGTATTGTTAGAGTTTGAATAGAAAATGTGGGTATTTGTTGGGATAATCTCAATCATACCTCAAGTACTAGATATGTAAATAGGGCAAAGATGAAAATGTGTGACTTTTCATATGAAAAGGTGTGACTTTTCATATGAAAAGATGTGACTTTTTATATGAAAAGGTATGACTTTTCATCCTCCAACCGCCATAACCGAACAGTTACAATGGTTCATTGGCACAGGTTGATCTAGTATAAATAGGAAGCATATGTAACAGATTATGATAGACAACAAAACACATATTCTCTTAAATTCTCTCAAAGTTCTTCATTGTTCTTCATCATGGAAGCATAGTTTGATTCGTCGGGTTCGAGAGTTCGATTCTTGAACGGGTTGTTGTATCCTCTAGATAGACGTCCAACCGATACGGTACGAGGGACGAATTTCTGTCTAAGGACACTGCTTGGCAGACCTCAATCCAAATAACGATCTTCTTCAACTTCGTGATCAAGAAAGTCGAGTTAGTATTTTATCTTGAACTTTTGATTATGTATTTTCATTGATATGTAAATTTCGAATATATATATATATACATATAAATAATTCAGTATTTCCATTTGATTCAATATTGTGTGTTACGAATTTCAATTCGTGTATCTAGTTCTAACAGAGTATATGCACATTTATAATAATTCTCTTAAGAAATCAATCAATATATATATTAAAACAAAAACCACTTGTGAAGTAGGTAATTGCTTAATCTTTTTTCTCCTTCTCCGTCCTTACATTGACTAGGTTTAACGGGGGTTAAGATTAAAAGAGAAATTGAATAGTCTATCATCCCAAGAGATGCTTACAGCTTACGTTTAATTGTTATTTTGCTTCTTCTTCCCCATTTTTTGTTTCTTCACGAGCATCTATTCCAGAAGGTAGACCAGAGGCGGTTCGAGGCAGGGACGGAGCCAGGAATCTATACAAGGGGGTGCACCATATAGAATAAAAATAAAAGTTGACACTTTGAAAATGACAAAAGTATGTATATTATATTGATTATATTCGACATTTATATATTTAACAATGACCTCGACGAGTTTTCATTTTCTGGAACTTATCTATGATATATTCGTTATCAATCTCGGTAAAAATAAATTAATTGGTGGGCCAATGGGCTGAATTGAGAAGTAGTCAGGCGGAGCCCAGCAATAAAAAAACTAATTTTGGACCTGATTAATTAATTAGTCCTACATGATATTTTTTTTGAAACAATGAGGAGGTGCCGGTGCCACTTGTGGTGCAAAGGTGCCTCCGCCTCTGGTTCGAGGAGTCATTTCGCTGAGATCCGATATGAATGAAAGAAGAAGCAACCACCATCGAGAGAGGCTGTCGGGTTTTTCGTTCGGTAATTTCAACGGCGATGATATAGAAGAAAGAGCATGATGTCACTATCGGATATAGAAGCCGTCATCTAGAAGCCTTTAATTTGACATATTCGACTATTTTCACGCTTGGGGGCATGAAGCAGGAGCTTGAAGATCAACACTAGGCATAGGTTTTAAAAAATTTAATCTTCCCTTCAATTCCTCCCTCCATAAATCATGAAAGACATTACAATTTAAGTTTTTGGGAGCCGTGAGAATAGATTGAAATTACTAGAGACAAAAAACAACTTGAAGATTGGCACCAACTACTCTCACCATTCACCCCATTCACCAGGTAATGCATTTTCTTCACAAATTTATTACTACATTAGTTTCATGCTTGAATGTTAAGCATGGTATTTTCAGATCCAACATTGACATGATCCTAGAACTATTACCACATATATATAATTTCATGTTGCAATTTAACATATGCGTATTAGGTGTTCGATGAAATGCCTCAATGACAATAATTTAACAAATGCTATTACTAATCACATCATATTCCAAAAACATAACTATGTTTTATGTTGCTAGACCATGGTACATTTTATTATTTTGATGATCTTGATTGTTTGTCTATCTAAGGTTTAGTACATCAAGTTTAGATGTCTTAGGCCGCATCGGGTACCACGGCCGGGTTCACATCGGGTTGGGGCGGGTAGCCCGGGTACACGGTACGGGTACCGCGGGTTCGGTGGGTGCGGGTAAGAGTGGGTTCGGGAACCCGGTCCTAATTTTATTTTTTTTTTATTTTTTTTTTAAATATAATCGGTGGGTGCGGGTAAGAGTGGGTTCAGAGGGTATGATAGGAAGCGGTACTCCACTTTAGGGTAAGGAGGGTAGGAAAGAGAAAAGCTGATGTGGCGCTGAGGTGGCATCAGGGTTCAGAGGGTAAGATAGGAAACGGTACTCATGGTCTTACTAATAATTTAAATAAAAGTTTAGATGCTTACTTTATGGGTTGAAGATGTTCAAAAATATTTTCAATGGAGCTAATCACTGCTTTAGATAAAATTCCAGGCTCTATGGTGTTCCAAAGATCGAGTTATACGTATACCATAATTATGAGGTTTCTAATCCCAGGAAATATGTGGTTCTTTGGACAAACATTGACTGCAGAACCCATAACAATTGTTAATTTATTTGGATTTTTAGTAGGGTATAGAAATTTACTTTTATTAATTTTCTTGGTTAGTTTCTTTTGTTTTTTCACCCATATATATAACTTGCAGGAGTCAAAGTGATGAATAAATCACCTATCGTATCAATTCCATGTTAGAAAAAGCATCATGATCAATCTTCAAGCAACCACCATCAGTAAGCACCCGCTGTTGAACTTGCCATTTAGTTTTCTGTTTATAAGCATAATGACATCATGATATAATTTTTGTTGTTTCGGGAAGTACTTCCAAGAATTTCTACGTCTGCTGGAATCGAGCACATTTGAACAAAGTTGGTGGTTGCTATGAGTCAAGATGATTAGAATTGATTAAGGTTCCATTTCATTTCATAAAACTAAATTATTGATCAACATACGAAATATTCAAGTGTAGATTCACCATATTGAAGATTTGAAAGTACGTCTATTTCATTTATCTGTTATATTAGTATAGAATTTTACTTATATGTTGATTATTTCTCGGTCTATTTTCTATGGTTTTTACAACTTTTAGGGGCCGTTTACAAAACGCTTACCTGGGTAAGTGCTTACCAAGTCACGTTAGCTTATGGGATGAATATGACAAGGACTAAGAATCTTACCCGGTAAGAGCGGAAGCAAGGACCGAGAGTCGAAAGCAACGACCGAGAGTCTTACCCGATAAGTGAGTCCGACGGCTCTTACCACGGTTAGCGCTTACCGGCTAAATTATTGCATATGATGCCATTTTGGTGGACTAAAATCTTACCCAGAAAGTAAGTGATAGCATTGAATTTTACCGGTGAACACTTACCCGAGTAAGTGATTAGGTAAACGATCCATGCTTTAGCTTAAATACATTATTTTACAAGATTCTAAAGTAGCTTTTAATTCAAATTATTGTCTTTTCAAATTCTATTGTATATGTGTGGTTATTATCCCAATCGGTAGACTTGGCTAGAAAACCCAATTCTAATAAAGTTCCTATTCAGAGTCATTCCAAGACGGAAGTACATGGGGGCTTAATATTTTATTGTTGTTATGTGAAGTGTAATAGCCCAAACCAAAATAAAGCATAGTATTCATAATAATATAAAATATCCCAAAACCAGTCTCAAAATTTCCAGTACATCTGTCTTCAAAATCTAGGTTGGCGGAAACAACCTATTCACAACTAAGAATAAATAAACTCTATAAAGTGAAAGTGTAGCACTATCTCTAGAAGCGTTCGGTCTCTAATTCTTCTCTTGACTCTTATCGGAGCTCCCTACTATCTGCTTCCCTGAAAAGGTTTAGTTTGGAAAATGCGAGGGTTAGACCATGAGGTCTAGTGAGCTCCCTCAACAGTTTGATAACATACATTTAAAGCAATTTGTAACTTTCAAATATAACAACTTTAACAAAACTTTCAGATAACTCTACTCATGTAAATGGCACACTGAAGTCACTCGGAAGTGACAACGTGTCAGTCTCACACTGCCTTACTAGGTCACACCTCCCATGGCATAAACGGGACACGCCCCAATATGAGCACTGGCGGGCCACCCCCCCCCCCCCCCCGACTTAGCCAATTTACATCTAACAACAATGTATGCATACATCTCAAATAAACTTTCATACAATCAAAATCATGTGATAAAACATGGCATTTCTTCTCATTTACTTACTTCGGAAAACACGTTTTAAAACACGTATTTTAGTTAGAAAAACTCACCTGGTGCTTTAATAACTTTCCTTTCTTTACTTCTGAACTTCAATTAGGATACCTGAGTAAGTGGATAAAGTATAAGCTGATCGGATACTAACTAACCAAACTTTTCAGACACCAACTGTCCGGACACCACTCACCGGACACCACACTGTCCGGATGGTACTTACCGGATACCACACTATCCGGATGTTACTTACCGGACATCTACCTATCCGGACAGTTATCCTATCCGGACATCCATCCTATCGGGACTCCTTACCGGATACTTGCACAGACTTACCGGACGACGAGGTCTGTGACGTTTTGGGATCGAAAACTGCTAGCAAACCCTTAACCACAACGATATTGCGACAAAACGACATTATAAACTTACTTAGCTCATTCCTAACAACCCTTTGTTGTTTCAACTTTTAACCAAAAACTCCAAACAATCCAATTCCAACATAAAATCTAAGGACAAGGATTGAAATAAGAGATTACCTGATATGAATTAATGCAGCCTAGCCTCCAATCTTCCACCTCTTCTTCCCAATTTGTAGATTGAAATTGATTATTTCTTTCTCTGCTATCTCTCTAAGCCGCCAACAAGAAACAAAATGAGCACCTAGGGTTTTGTGCCCAAATTAAGAGTCTTTATACTTTCCTACAATATTTACAAATGAGCCCTTGAACTTAAAATTTTGCAACATTCCCCATGAAACTTATTCTTCTCAAATAAGACATCAGTTATTACAACACTCCCCCCTCAAAAGAATTCTGTCCCCAGAATTCCATTATCGAAAAGATGAGGGTACTTGGACTTCATGTCCGCTTCTACCTCCCAAGTTGCCTCTTGCCCTCTATGAAATTGCCACTGAACCTTTACCAGCCTAATCTCTTTGTTCCTTAACTTCCGGATCTTGCTATCCACAATCTCAACCGGTTCCTCTACGTATAACAGTCTCTCATCGACACTGATATCTTCCAATGGAATTGCCACATCTGTCTCGGCTAAGCACCTCTTTAGATTCGAAACATGAAACATTGGATAAACTCCCTTTAATTCTTCTGGCAAGTCTAATTTGTAAGCCACTGCTCCAACTTGCTCAATAATGACGAAAGGTCCCACATATCTTGGTCTCAACTTTCCTTTCTTTCCGAAACGTACTACTCCCTTCCAAGGCGAGACCTTCAGCATCACTTTGTCCCCTACTTGAAACTCGATAGGTTTCCGTCTTCTGTTCGCATACTTCCTTTGTCGATCTTGCGCGATCCTCGTTTTCTCACGGATCAACTCTATCTTATCCGCAGTCATTTGCACAATCTCTGGACCTGCTAACTGCCTTTCTCCCACTTCATTCCAACACAGCGGCGTACGACACTTCCGTCCATACAAGGCTTCAAATGGTGCCGCCTGGATGCTTGCGTGGTAACTGTTGTTATACGAGAACTCTATTAAAGGTCAGTGTACTTCCCAAGAACCCTTGAAATTAATTACGCAAGCTCGGAGCATATCCTCTAACGTTTGGATAGTCCTTTCGCTCTGGCCATCCTTTTAGGGATGATATGTTGTCCTCAACTTCACTTGCGAACCCAACTCTCGCTGGAGACTTCTCCAAAACGATGACGTAAATCGGCTATCACAATCGGACACGATAGATCGTGGCACTCCGTGCCTTGACACGATCTCATTAATGTACAACCGAGCTAACTTCTCCAACGGATCCGACTCCCTGACTGGTAGAAAATGCGCTGACTTGGTGAGACTATCCACAATCACCCAAATCGCATCGTTACTCTTCGGAGTCCTTGGCAACTTCGTAACAAAATCCATGGTGATGTTATCCCATTTCCACACCGGTATCTCCGTAGACTGGAGTTCACCATACGGCCGCTGATGCTCTGCTTTAACCTTCAAACACGTCACACATCGTTCCACAAAGTGAGCGATGTCCTTCATTCCCGGCCACCAGTAAAACTGTCTTAAGTCTCGATACATCTTATTCGTCCCCGGATGCATAGAATATCGCGCCTTATGCGCTTCTTCCAAAATGCATACTCTCAAGTTCCCCAACTTGGGAACCCACACCCGGTCCTTCATACACCTCAACCCACCACTGTTGACACTGAGTAATGACTAAATCCCAACGATCCTTTCACTCTTTAAATTCTCTTCTAACAACGCCTCCTCTTGAGACTTCTTGACCTCGTCCAGGAGACCCGAAGTCGCCTCGACCCTGAAGGCCACCACTTTGGTCGATTCTCCTCTGTCTCATGTTCAATTCCTTCTGATCGAAAAGTTGCTTAAGACTCTTATGATCGGTGTAGATCTGGCACTTCACTCCATACAAGTAGTGTCTCCATATCTTCAAAGCGAATACCACTGCCGCTAGTTCCATGTCGTGAGTCGGGTAGTTTCTCTCATGATCTTTCAACTGTCGAGATGCGTAGGCAATCACCTTCCCATTCTGCATCAGTACGCACCCTAACCCAAGTTTGAAAGCATCGCTGTAAATCACAAATCCTTCCGATCCATCTGGTAACGACAAAATTGGGGCGCTGCTCAGGCTTTTCTTCAACTTCTCAAATGCGGCCTCCTGAGCCTCGGTCCAAACGAACTTGACGTTCTTCCTCGTCAACACGGTCAACGGCGTGGCTATTCGAGAGAAGTCCTAGATAAACTTCCTGTAGTAGCCCGCTAACCCAAGAAAACTTCTCACTTCCGCTGGCGACTCCCAATCTTTAATAGCTTAGATCTTAGCGGGATCCACTTTGATACCCTCCGCCGACACGACGTGACCCAAAAACTGAACTTCCCTTAACCAGAACTCGCACTTTGAAAACTTTGCGTACAACTTCTCACGTTTTAGCAATTCCAACGCCGCCCGAAGATGCTCCTCGTGATCTTTATGGGTTCGAGAGTAGATCAGAATATCGTCGATGAAGACGATCACACACTTGTCTAGCAACGAGCTACACACCCTGTTCATCAAATCCATGAACACTGCTGGGGCATTAGTCAAACCAAAGGGCATGACTAAGAACTCGTAGTGTCCGTATCTTGTACGAAAGCCTGTCTTGGGCACGTCTTCCTCTCTCACCTTCAACTGATGGTAACCCGATCTTAGGTCTATCTTCGAGAAATAGCTCGCACCTTGCAATTGGTCGAAGAGGTCATCAATCCTCGGAACCGGCGCTCCCCAAGGCGATGAGCTCGGACGAATGAAACCCTTGTCGAGCAGCTCTTGCAGCTGTGTCATCATTTTCTTCATTTCTGCTAGTGCCAGACGATAGGGCGCACGCACAATCGGTGCCACCCCCGACATCAAATCTAATCTGAACTATACTTGACGATCTGGGGGTAGACTCGTCAAGTAATCCGGAAACACTTCTGGGTACTCACTGACTATAGGCACATCCCTTACTTCTTTCTTCTCTTTCTTAGCATCTAGCACATAAGCTAAATACCCTAGACATCCCTTCCCCAAACATCGCCAAGCTTTCAACATAGATATCATACACGACTTCCTATCTCGACGATCCCCATAAATTACTACTTCCTTCTTATCAGGCAAGGCGATACGAATCAACTTCTTATTACACACTATGTTAGCGTCATTCTCCACTAACCAATCCATCCCTAAGACCACATCAAACTCCCCCATTCCCATAGGGTACAAACGCACAGGGAACAAATGACCATCAACGTCAATGCTACACCCCTCATAGACCTCTTTCACCCAGACTCGACTATCATCCGCTACTTCTACCTCAAACCCAAAGTTCAACCTCTTGGGTTTTACTTGCAATTTTCGAATAAAATTAGGCGACACAAACGAACGATTGGCGCCCGAATCAAACAATACTTTAGCAAAAGTCGAGTCAATAGGGAAGGTACCTGTCACCACATCAGGCGTGTTCACTTGTAACACCCTCGAATTGGGAAAGAGCAACTAATTAAAATTTCGATAATACATCCGAAAATAATAGGATTTATTCCTATAATTCAATAGGTGGAATACCTCACATTACAATCTATGGTTAACCTCCAAACATTATATATAATTCAAGTCTTATTACAAAGACTAACAACCACATCGGGTGTTACTTAACCCAAACACAAATTGCTAATCCCAAAGATGAATGCGGAAAACTTCACTTAAGCTATTCACCTCTCGAGCACTTTACTAGCACACGACCTTTCACACGTGTCACTAGAACTACTCCCAACCTGAGACATGTTGCACATGCCGACAAATAAAAAGGGTTAGGCTAACGCCTAGTGAGTTCAAGAGTTTATAGCATGATTTAAATAAATCTTTAAATGAAAGTTTGCAATGTGGATTATGATTTCCAAAAGGGTTTACAAAAGGGATATAAACGACTCATTTTCCAACGCACCCAAAATCTAGGAGAAAAGTTCCCAAAAGTTATAAAGCGTTTTCTAAAATGAATTACGATCCCAACTCACTCAAATACGTGAATAAATCTTTATTAGGAAAAACCTTCAAATACGGTTGACAACAAAATACTCAACCCGTAAATCATGGAAAACCATCCATTTAATTATAACACTTCATTGAAAACATAATACGAAGCAATTCTCACGCAAACGTAAAATGTAATGAAGTCCAAATACCATAAATATGGAAGTGACTTGCTTCATTTAAACTTCAATATACACGGAGGGGAATCCAATATTAAAGTCATCCAATCGCAGTCAAAAGTATAAGACCAACAATAATAAAACAGGGACAATATACAATCCCAAATAGGTTGGCCAATGACGGGGGAGACCCGTATCCATTGAGAGTGGATGAACACAAAAGTACGCCACTCTAACAATGTTAATCGTACGACACTTCACTGCATAAAAGCCCAAGTGTCCCATACGACGCCTTACAAGTCACACCCAAAGAGACAGCTGACCTTAGTGAAGTATCAATATGAATACCACCAAAGGCTCGACACAAGCGGGGATACAACCATGGCATTGCCCCGACATGGCGAAGGTCAAAATAACGCCCATCAATCAACCTGACACCTCAACCGGACTCAGCCCTCCTAGTGTACCCTTGAAGGTAAAGGTCATCAAACATGGGGTCGGTCAAATTCCGCAACACCCAGTGGACCATCAAATAAAGACTGACTTACGTGCCTATGGATCCAAGGCAACACAGTCTACAATAATAAGCCCATCCTGGAATGACTAACGCACCCGGGCATGTAAATATTAATAACGTGCAATAATATGCAATATGGCGCAATAAAAGCAAACCATAATTAAGACTCCACATCGAGCCATCAAAACCGGACAAAATGTCCCCAAGACTATCTCAAAGTCAAAACCGAGCAAAATGCTCTAAACTCATTAGGCCCATAAATAACGGCCATCATAGCATAAAATGCATTTAAATATCGATTGGGTAAACAAGTACCACAAAATCATTATTAATCCAAAACTCGACACAGGTTAAACAAAAAGGGTTTTCCCAAAAGGACTCGTACCCTTATAATTCTCAAAATGGTTATTGACACTAAAACGTGCATTCTCCCAAATGGTTTATAAAATCATTTACACAAATATGATTAAACCATCAAATAGACTCCATTTTGAGCAATACATCTTTTAAGGATATATTTATGATTTATACATATCAAATATCCAAAAATCCCAAATATAGGTGTTTTACACATTTATGAAGATAAATACTTCAAAAGAGTTAGACTTATCAAATAACTCAACAATTGATATTTTCAAGTAAAACACACAAATATTTGGAAAATAACATTTTTGGCATGTACAAAGTTTTCACAAATCAACTTGAACTCACCTTGCTAAATTTAGGCTAAATCTAGAATTTCCCCCAAACGTAAGCTCCTTTGATGAAACTTAAATCTTCAAGTCAAAACCTCAAAAACCTAGATCCATAAGTTTCCAACCAACTTTAATTAGATCTAACCATGTGGAATCACCATCCAACCAATTTACACCAACAATACCCACTTATATCAAAACCCTAACTTCATAAATGAAGAGGATAGAAGATTACCTTAACCATACTTGAATCCACCAACCAAAATGTCTCTAGAACCACCAAGATGAGCCACAAACTCCTAATCTTCAAAGTGGAGTGAAAAGGGTTGGGCGAAACCCTAGAATCTTGATGAAGGAGATGAAGTGGAAGGTTTCTTGAATGGGTTAAGGTTTCCAACAATGGTGATGGTTTTGAGTTGGGGAAGAAGATGAAGAGGAGAGGGGAGGTTTGTATTTTCTTGAGAGAAATCGGCTTGGGGGGAGAGAGAGAGAGGCTGAGTTAGGGTTTGTAAAAATGAAATGAGGAAGAGAGAGGGAGGGAGTGGCCTTAAAACTAAACAAAAATGCCATCAGACGCGTCACGGACGTCCGCAAGGTTCTATGCGGACGTCCGGCCTCAGCCGAACTGATTCCTCTCCCAAAACTTCTGTTGCTTCCGCGGATGGTTCGCGGACTTCCGCATGCCGCGGACGTCCGACCTTGTGCCTTGCGGACGTCCGTGAGACCCTAAAATCCGTTTTCTCAATTTTTCGGGTGTTACAATCCTCCCAACCTTAGAATGATTTCGTCCTCGAAATATAGATTCTTTACAACCAGGGGCTAACCAACTCCACACCGACCACTAAGACAAACCTCAAGCAACTCTCACCAACAGTGTCCTCTCAGGTACACTGTACTTGCGTCCGGGAGAGCACTCCATCCACTAGAGTAACTCCAGATTAAACAACTGCGATTGTCTCCCAACCTTAGATGTTCCATACTTCCCCGACTGCGGTTCCAGACTCTAAATCAATCTAAGGTTTGTTCACTAAGGAACCCGACAAAACCTACAAATTCCGATTGTTCCTACTGCTAGTTGTCGTTCAATTCTAACGAGTCCTAATAGACTCCCAAGACCTGCGATCGTCACTGACCCATCGCTTATACGATTCCAAGAATCCGTCCAACATTAATCATCAAACCGACAGGTTCCTTTATCACACAAGGAAATCGTCCCTACCAAATCCACTCATCACACTTGAGTATCTTAGGATTACTACAACCGTTATCATTATTTCTTCAAAATCGGACTACACCCTTCGGATACGCTAACGTTTCTCGACCTCGAACCCAAAAAGGTTGACACCTAGTCATACCACCATGCTTTGAACTCTAACAGAACTCCACACACGTGTTCCGTTCACCGAGCATTCCCACAAAACTAGGGTTATCAATACGGTGTCTGTTAATGCCAAAAATCGTCCAAAAGGATAACTCAAGGTTGATTGTGGAATTTAACAACTAAAGAAAGGAATCTATCGACAAAGCGTACGACAAAGGCGCAAAACGTAAATGAGACAGAGATTTGGTGATGCGGGAAAAACGTCAACGAGGAAAAAACCCGCGGACGACTGTGGAAGTCGACGTTGCACTATGGTCGCCAAACAGGGGCGATATCCTTGTATTTCAGGTGTCGATCGTACAGTGATTACAATACAGATGAAAGGAAATACTTTAAATGTAAAGTAACAAATGTTTTGAATGTAAAAAACTAACGCGTCGTGTGCGAAAATGAAACGTCGTGTGTGAATGTCGTGCGTCGAGAGTGATTCTTCGAGTGAGAGTTCTTTGTTTCAGATGTTCTTCGGAAAGCCGATGTGTGCAAATGAGATTGTGATCTTCGTATTTATAGTCTTCGTAGCTTTAATTGATCATCACGAGTGTAGGAGTAACGGTCACAACAGTCACCGCTGTTAATGCTCATAGTTGCTTCTGTCGGTTACGTCCGTTGGCCATAAATGATATTGACCCTGCATTGAATGAGAAAAACATAACATAGATGTCGTATGTTAGTTGGTCGAAGTCGTGAGCTATGTCACGACGATCGAGGGTTATGTCATGTCGGTCGAGGTCGAGACTGGTGATTTTTTACCCAAATAGTTTGCCCCCAAAATTTGAAAAATAGAGTGGCAAGTTCAAGTTTTCAAAAAGTTTTTTAAATTTTGCTAATCGAATGTATAGGGTAGTGACACATGTTTAAAAATCTTTTCAGTTGCCTTGGAACTGGATCGGTCCAATTCAAACTAAAGAAGAAGTCGAAAAGGTGATAAGGTCGTGACGTCATGCTGACGTTCGATAGTGTACAACAGCTGTAAACGCCAGGTGTCGACGATCTGTTGAGTATTTGAAAAGGCAGGGGCACGTGTCGACCATCGAGAGGTTCGATCTGACACGATCGTTTCCATAAATAGTGACTTTTTACGGATCTTTTCCCTCTTACGATTTCACAGAGTTTTTCAGAGATTTCTTGCGATTTCTTGCCATTCTTTTGCCGAATCTTTCCCAAACCTGTAAGAGATCTTCGACCTGTTAGAGTTTCGAGGTTTTAGCGCGCCTATATAAGGTACGACTCTCTACCCTTTGTATGTGTCGTAAATCGATTGCTAGGAAACCTAGGAAGAACTGGGATATTTAGGGCTTTTCAGAGCGGAAAATCTTGCTGACGGGATTAGCGATGTCGACCGAGCCTAGGAGTACCATCCAGGATCAGAATGCTCCAGACGACTTTAGGGCTTTAGCAAAAATCCCTGCGGGGATTACTGTGAGTAAGGCCGATAATATTCGACCGGAGATGTGTACCGAGGGGTACGTCGTGATATACGAGTATCCCTTTAGAATAGGCTTCGAGTGGCCCTACTCTCCTCTGGCGAAGTCTTTTATGTGAGAGTTCGATCTTTCCCCTGGACAACTGATGCCCTAGTTTTGGAGGGTCATACAGGTCATCGAGCGACTTACCTCACATTGGGAGTCGCCGATGAACGTGAAAGACCTCTTGACCGCTTATCAGGTCAAGAAGGATACGTATCGTCGCTACAGCCTCTTCTCGAGGTATAAGGGAGATCGTACTTTGGTCCAAAAAACTGCGGTCAACGACCATAAGTGGAAGACCAGGTACGTCTTCGTACGGGTAGCGACGTTAGACACTGACAGTGATTGGATCAGGTCCGGATGAAATATGGCCGGTGAGTTTTAGCTGTGGTCGAGCGTCTGCTTTGTTATATTTGTTACTTTGATTTTTGCCTAATCTTCTTTGTCTATGTTTTCAGACATCAACTTTGATAGCGTAGAGCCCAACGAAGATTCTCAGGCAAAAATCGAGAAATTCTTGGAGATCAATCCTGAGGACCGATCGTTCGTCACACGTCACCTTATAGACGAAGATGACGACGCGGTATTCTTGAGTGATAGGATACAGTTGGGTCGAGAGGAGAGAGAGAAAGAAGAAAAGGAGAGAGCAGAAGAGGAGGACAAGCCTGAGGATACCGAGGAAACTGAGGAAGAGGAGAAGAAAGAGGAGTTGAAAGAAGAGATGACTGGTAAGTGTGCCTCACCATGTTCGACATGCTTCTCCCTTCGTTTCAGTCGCTTAACTGTTCTTCTTTTTTCGCAGGAGAATCCCAACAAGAATCCCATCAGGAACCCCAACATTTACAGCCGAAGATGTCGTCGGCGATGGCCAAGAGGGCGGCTCAGGCCGAACTGGCTCGTAAGGCGAAGGAGAGAAGAAAGGAGGCCCCGGCAACTAGGTCGGGGGTCCTTAAGAGGAAAGAGGCTCCGACATCTGGGTCGGGAGTCCTCAAGAGGACGAGGACGTCCGTCCTGAAGGAACCGTCTTTGAAGACGGGCGACTCATCGAGAGTCGTCTCGCCTGAAAAGGCGAAGGTGTCGACCGCCTCTGTCGAGAAGACTTCCGATGCGGTCGACACGACACCCGTCGATCTTGCGCGTCCGACGAAATCGACGGGGTCTCCTGCTACCGCGTCAGGCCCTGCGTCGGCTAACAAGGGCAAGGGTGCGCAGACGGGCTTTGGAGAGGAAACGACGGTAAACTTTACATTGCCGGCGGATTTCATGGTGGACAACGTCCTAGACAGGACGATCTTGTTCCCCCATTTGGATAAGTTTCAGCTCCCCTCTTTCAGAGAGCGCTTCAACGGGGTCTCCATTGACAGTGCGGGGTCCTACGTTGCCGGACTGGCTTTTATGGTAAGTCTATCTTTCGAGACTTTGTTTTTCGTTTGTCGTAGTCGTTGTCATTGTCGTTGTCGTTGTCGTTGTATTTTAATAACGTGTTTTCATATGTTTCAGACGTTTCAATTTTCCTTGGCCCTGCATGCCGAGACGTCAAAGATTGAGGGTCTAGTGTCCTCTGCTATTAAGAGAGAGGACGCGACACTAGCGAGGGAGAAGTCCGCCCTGGCGCGTGTCGAGGGTGTGTCGAAACGACTTGACGAAGCCCTGGACGAGCTAGAAGCGGTTGAACATGCGAGGACCGACGTGAACGCTCGTCTGAAGCAATCCTGTTCTATAATCGCCGATCAAAGGGAGGAGCTGGACAGGAAGTAGGCGTCCTTGGACATGAAGGAGAAGGAGGTAGAGGAGTTCAAATCCAAGGTGGCGGACCTGGAGAAGGAGGTGAGGGGGCTCAAAGATGAGGCGGCGTCGACCTTTTCCCTTGCTCGCCTGACAGCTCGGGCGGCGATCATGCGGCAACACTTGTCGGGGAAGAATCCCCTGGCCTTGGCGTCGACCGAACTTGCTTACTTTCCGAGTGAGGTCGGGTCCGCAAGGTATCTCGACTCTGATGATGAGAAAGAGGTTGAGGAAGAAGAGGTTGTAGACGAGGGTCCCCAGGGTGAAGTTTCAGGCAAGGATGTTGCTGACGCCCCTCCTCAACCTTAGGAAAAAAATTTCTTTTGTCTTAGCTTTGAATGCTCGACCGTTGGTGGTCGATCTGTTTCGATGTAGTCGTGTATTTTATGAATGAAATTTTACTTTTTCGTATGTACGATGTCGATTTACACATGTCGTAGATATATATAATATCAACTGTGAAACCCGTTAAGTATAGAACAAACAAGGAATCGTGCGACTTAGGCATCCATTGCAATTACCAAGACTAGCACATAAGTCATCAGATTTTCATATCTTTCATCGGAAAACATAAGTACGTGCGATCAAAGCATTCATTCAGAACATGAAACTTGTCTAAGTTAAGAAACTTAGATCGTGGGTTGCTAGACCAGAAGATCGTACGAATAGGTCGTACAAAGAAACTTGAGTCGAATGCCCCTGTGATAGAATATTCAAGTTATAGACCTGAACGCGTATGTCATGCGACCTTGCAAGATTAAAATCGCGTAGTAAACTTTGCGATATTATGTTGTGCGATATGTGATAAAACAATTTCAGAGGTTGGTCGTTGGCTGGCCAACGACCCTCCGATCCTTAAGTCAGTAATCGTCGTAATAGAAAATCGTATGAAAGAAGGAAAGGAATTTCAGGAAAAAAATTACATTCTCAGATTTTTCCCATCTAAGGGGGGCATGAGGCATATTTATTTACCCCTCGTCATTTAACACCTTATTCCCTTCAGGAGAAAATAGGTTTAAATGACGGGTTCAACACTGAGTTGTTGGGAATTGATGCCAAGGTCTATGTCGACCGTACGGTCGGCCGAAACAATCGGTATGTTCCTGCAAGAAAGATATTAGTTTGTTTTTAGAGTAGGGATCGAGAGACGAACCTGTCGAGACTTTCCGGCCGTGCTTGCTTTGATCTAGGATGCCTTTGTCGACCCGTAACTGCAGGATGGCCTACTTTCACGGTTTCAGGGTGGCCTTATAGCAGTCACGGGCGATTTTCGGCTCACTTTTGATCTCTTGGATTCCCCACGGCGTAGGGAACTTCATGGTCTGATGGTACGTCGAGGGAACAACTTTCATCTCATGGATCCACGGTCGACCTAAGATGATGTTATAGGATGATGAGCAATCAATGACGCTGAACTTCGTCTGTCTATTGATTCCACCTGCATAGACAGGCAAGGTAATCTCTCCAAAGGTGCTCGTCGCATCTCCATTGAAACCGACCAAGGTTGTCGAGCGTCGGGTGATTTTCGATCGATCGATTCCCATGGCCTTGATGGTATCAAGGAAAATGACGTTCGCTGAACTGCCTCCATCGACCAAGACTCGACGGGTTAAACAATTACCAATCGTGAGTTGAATGATCAACCCGTCATGATGCTTCAGATACGAGTCGCTGAGGTCGTCTTGGTCGAACGTGATTTTCATAGCTTCCAACTCTAGATCTCCTTTTGATCTTGATGAACGCGGGATAGGTCGATCGTTAGGTGCTTGACTGGCATGACGTTTGGCTGCGGAATATGTTAGACCGCATACGTCGGAACCACCAGTTATGCAATTGACGACCTTCGTGTGATTGGGAGTCGGCGGTCGATTGTCGTTACCTGTAGTAACGACATCATTGATGATATCTTTGAGATTGCCCTTCGGAACATGATATGCTATCTCCTTTTTGAGAGCTATGCAATCATCTGTCACATGACCATGATCAACATGGAAGTCACACCATTTTGACTTATCTTTCTTATCATCGCTTTGGTCGGGCTTCTTTGGCCACCGGATGGTCGCCTGGGAGGTTTTCAGTGCCTCGACCAAGTCCTTAGTGGTCCCTTTGAATCCGTAAGAGGATATCTTAGGGTACTGAGGAAATTTGGTCGCGGTTTTGAACTCTGCTTTCGTCTTGAATCGCACGTTAGAGATTTGTCGTACTGGCTCTGACTTGGATGCCGCCTTTATTTTGAATTCTGGCTTCTTAACACCAAGCAACCTCTTGTCATCGGTGTGCTTACGATGAAAGGCAGCGTTGTCCTCCACCCTCATATAAGCAAGGGTTCTGGCTCGGACATCTTCGAAATTCTCCGGGGGGTACTTGGTCAGATCGGTGTATAAACCTGAACTGTCGTCGAGACCGCGCTTGTAGGCCTCGATCGCGGTCTTGACATCGCAGTTGCGGACACTGATCATCTCAGCGTTAAACCTGTTGAAATAACTCCGGATGGATTCACCGGTCTTCTGAATGACATAATATAGATCGTTGGTCTGCTTCTCCATCTTGCGGCTACTGGCGAATTGCTGTGAGAACTGGTTGACCAACTCAGCGAACGACCCGATGGACTTGGGTTTGAGGTTGATCAACCATTAGAGGGCAGGACCTGTGAGGGTCTCCCCAAAACCTTTGCACATACAGACTTCTTGATACATTTGGGGGATGAGATCGTCCACATTAGCTGCTTATACTTTGCGATGTGCTCCGTTGGATCGGTTATCCCCGAATATTTGGGCGTGAAGGCAGGGATATTATACTTCTTCGGGACATCGACAGTCGCTATCGTGTCGACGAAAGGCGACACTTGATATCCCGATCGAGGCTCGACGTCGACGGGTACAGCTGCTCCTGGCAGGTTTTCAAGCAAGGACAGGACACGCTCATTCTGATCTTCTAGCATCTTTAATCTCTGGGCGACGGGGTCGTTAGGATCGGGATTAGCACCTGCCAATGGGTTAACTCCGGAACTGGTGCCATTGCCGTACGACAAGCCATTGGCATCCCCGTTGAAAGGGACAAAATACGGCTGCGATCCATTCTGAAACGGCTGCGACCCATGCTGAAATGGCTGCGACCCGTTCTGCATGGGTGGTGGTCTAATATACTGAGGAGGGATATGCCCAGATTGAGGATTTGGGTTGAACACTCCCGACTGCTGGTTCTGCACGAACGGACCTGGCTGCTGATTCTGCATGAATGGACCTGGTCCTGGATTACGGACGAACGGAGCCGAACCAGGGTTATGGATGAACGGAGCGGATCCTGGATTCTGACCGAACGATCCTTGACCTGGATTCTGGACGAATGGCCTTGGACCGTTCTGTGGTCTGAAGGGATTCCTCAGTCGTGCGATTTCCTCAGCTACTCTTCGACTCTGCTCGGCCATGGCATTGATTTGATTTCACGCAACTTCCAACTCCTGGTACATCTGGGCAATGACTTGCTCTGGATTTCCAGGGGCTGCCATTTTCTTGAAACAGAAAACAGGGAAAACTACAAGAAACCGTTAGTAGGACGCACGTTTGTCGAAGATTTTCTCTAGATGAGGTCCCACGAATGGCGCCAAACTGTTAATGTCAAAAATCGTCCAAAAGGATAACTTAAGGTTGATTGTGGAATTTAACAACTAAAGAAAGGAATCTATCGACAAAGCGTACGACAAAGGCGAAAAACGTAAATGAGACAGAGATTTGGTGACGCGGGAAAAACCTCAACGAGGAAAAAACTCGCGGACGACTGTGGAAGTTGTCGCTGCACTATGGTCGCCAAACAGGGGCGATATCCTTGTGTTTCAGGTGTCGATCGTACAGTGATTACAATACAGATGAAAGGAAATACTTTAAATGTAAAGTAACAAATGTTTTGAATGTAAAAAACTAATGCGTCGTGTGCGAAAACGAAACGTCGTGTGTGAATGTCGTGTATCGAGAGCGATTCTTCGAGAGAGAGTTCTTTGTTTCAGATGTTCTTCGGAAAGCCGATGTGTGCAAATGAGATTGTGATCTTCGTATTTATAGTCTTCGTAGCTTTAATTGATCATCATGAGTGTAGGAGTAACGGTCGCAACAGTCACCGTTGTTAATGCTCATAACTGCTTCTGTCGGTTATGTCCGTTGGCCATAAATGATATTGACCCTGCATTGAATGAGAAAAACATAACAGAGATGTCGTATGTTAGTTGGTCGAAGTCGTGAGCTATGTCACGACGGTCGAGGGTTATGTCACGTCGGTTGAGGTCGAGACTGGTGATTTTTTACCCAAACAGTGTCTAAAGGGTCCTTTATGCAAAAATTGTCCAAGACCCAAAACCGGGATGCCGACAAAATCGGTTATATTAACCTCAAAATATGATACCGCAATTCTAACCCTTCGGTTTCAGCAAATACATCGACTCTGCCATCGATATCATTCGGCCTATAGCCACGTCTCGTGTCTAAACACCCAACTTTCCATAGTCAAGGTTCTATACACACTTACTCTTAGTCAGGATTACTTAACCTTTCCAAGGTCCTAATGAGTTCAAGGTTTTCAAGTGAATTATTTAACAAATATGCTAATCAAAACTTTTTATAGAAGTTTTCAACACAAAGATTTTCATATCAAATTAATCGTACGCATAAAACTATTACTATCAATTCGGTAGTTGCGCAAAAATGGACACGCTCGTCCCACATATGAAAATCGTACTGAAAATTATTTCATTGCAGTTCAGATTATCAACAAAACGCAAAAGCGTAATAAACAACTTCTTTAAAATGAACCGCTACGGTCCTAGTATGGATTGACTCATGACATGCACGTAAAGTAACTGCTCACTTTAAATGGTGTGCAACAAAAAAGGTTCGCACGCACTTCCAAAAGAAGTCCAAACGGCATTTGACTCCGAAATTCCTTTTTAACCATAAAATGGCATGGAACAAGGTTTACCAATCAAAATATGCGCGTGTCAGTTTATTTTACAAAAACGATGAAACGATTTATAAATACACTTTGATCAAAACATAAAAAGACATGTGTAAGTTCCAAATTTAAAGATAAGAATCAACACGTTTTCATCATTTGAAGATATCGACAAAACATCATGAGGAACACTCATATCGGAGTATGCATGCAAGCTTGAAACACTTTTCTAGTAGCTTTCTTGAAATGAAATAACATGCATCAAATAGTTCACGACAAATTTTAAAAGATGAATTTTTTTTAAATAAATTTCTAAAATTTTCTCATCCGGTCATATAATGACTCATGAGCAAAACGTTCCTGACAAGGTCCGCGCACATCAAAGTGTTTTCCCAAAACTTAGGAGAAAATAAGTGTTAGTAATTTGTTGACACCAAGAAGGGTTCAAACCGAACTTCAAATCTCGAATTGTACCGACAGTGCGCGTCAATGTTCAAATATATAAGAAATTCCATGCATTATAGTTTTAGACAAACCATTTTCTAAAATCTTCAACACGGAGCATTTTCATCAAAAGTCTCGTACTCGTAACATAAAACGTTAAAACGTTAATGCTTAAAAGTTTATTCGTTAAAATGCTCAAAATACACATTTTCTCCAAAACCAAAAAGGCTTACAATTTTCCAAAATGTTCATCGAACCAAAATTGACCAAATGTCAACGATTCACGCATTCGTGTTTTCAAAATGTAATGTATTGTGAACTACGCATGATCCCCACAACACTAACGCATACTTTGACCAAATGGTCTTCCTTTATGCAATGAGTTACTAAAACATTTTCATGCACGACTCGTTTATCAAAGTGTCGAGAAGCAATAGTTACCAAGCTATGCATACCCCTAGGTCGATATGATGTATTTACATGAAATGATACTAAAACAATCAACTGACCAAAAGCGCATTAAGTAAATTGTTATGAAAAACCATCAAAGCGTTCTTTCATGCATTACTTACGTCACGTACAAATCAATCCATTTACTGAACAGGTTGCAACAAAATATGTGTTAACACAAATCTTTGAAAGAGAAATTATGCGACACTAAAGTTCCAAAACTCATCCCTTTTGGTCGCCTTATGGCATAACATTAATATTTCTCAACAAAGCTCGAGTGGTACAAAATTCCCAACATAACTCATAATTTTTCACATAAGTAAATGGAGTATGCACATTGTGAAATTATACTCACACGACTCAAAACGTCGTAAAACAAAAGTCTATGAAATTCAATGGGTTCAATGACCTCAAGTCAATAATATGACACCCAAACATTTTGCTTCCGAAAGTCGAATTGCAATAAGCAAAATCATGACTAAAACGCCAAAATTCCAAAAATCTCCTTCTTGTTGTAATACCATATAAACAACATTGTTTAACAAACTCACATTAAACAAATCCTTTAAAATAGCTTTACATAGACATAATGGAAGATAACTTTCCGTCCAAACTTTAACATATGTGTAGGAGATCCAATGTTAAAGTCATAAGCCGTAGTTACTTGTCCAACATCTTAAACATCATAAAAACATGGATATCACTGTATCCGAAAGTAGCGTTTAACAACAACAAAATAGAACAAGTTCCGACGGAGTTTGCAACTCCCGCAATAAAATAATTTCATGCAGGTTCAAAACCCATGATTTGAAATCTTGTGTGTGTGCTAAACATTTTCCAAAACTTGTAACATAATTTATATAAGAATTTGGAACACAAGAAATAATTGATGCAATTTATTTTAAAAATAAAATTTTGTGCATAACTTAGTCGGCACTCAACATCTCAACCCATACTCCTCCAAATCCCTCCGGTCCACTATCGTCATCCGAATGCTCAAACCTCTTAAGGCAAAATTTAGAATTACATCAATTAACCTTACGGTTTCCTTCTCGAATTAAGGTCGATTCAATAAATCTATGGTTCTAATCCAACCATCAATCTTGACCCGAAACGGTCCACTTAAAGCAATTATCATGCTTATTGTCACTCTAAGTGACTAATGCTAGAATCGTCCATCTATTCCGACGACTACTCACTTAAAATTTCTTCACTACCCCAACGATCATCACATTAAAGTAGTTCAAGTACACACATGTAACTAGGAGGCTCACCATGACACTGGCCAGGTGTCATTATGAACGCACCGTACATGATTATCCTTGCTACTCTCGACGTGATTCTCATTTCTAGTGACTCCATCGACCTCAAAACATCCTATCTTAAAGTGCCTAATGGCGAATTTCACTCTTATTTACTTAAAAGAACGATAGTTTGAGTCTAGGTATCCAAAATCAACACCTAATTCTCTCAAACTTATGCTCTGGTACCAACTTGTGACACCCTCGAATTGGGAAAGAGCAACTATTTAAAATTTCGATAATACATCCGAAAATAATAGATCAAAGGGGTGTTAGCCTAGTGGTAAAGGCTTGGGGGAGTGCTGGAATATGCCTATGTCTCAAGCTCGAACCCTGGGGGATGCATCCTGGCGATATCCAGACTTTGGGCCTGGTCCTTTGGGGCTGGGCCTGGGGCTAGCTATACCGTGTGCCACCAATGGGCCGTGCGCTAGTCGGATCGATCCATAGGGTCGGTCGGGTCGACGGGGACTAGTCGGGCTACCCTTAAGTTGGGCCTCGGACACCCCGGGAACGTGTGTGTGTGTTTATCTGCCGTTCAAAAAAAACATCCGAAAATAATAGGATTTATTCCTATAATTCAATAGGTGGAATACCTCACATTACAATCTATGGTTAACCTCCAAACATTATATATAATTCAAGTTTTATTACAAAGACTAATAACCACATCGGGTGTTACTTAACCCAAACACAAATTGCTAATCCCAAAGATGAATGCGGAAAACTTCACTTAAGCTATTCACCTCTCGAGCACTTTACTAGCACACGACCTTTCACACGTGTCACTAGAACTACTCCCAACCTGAGACCTGTTGCACATGCCGACAAATAAAAAGGGTTAGGCTAACGCCTAGTGAGTTCAAGAGTTTATAGCATGATTTAAATAACTCTTTAAATGAAAGTTTGCAATGTGGATTATGATTTCCAAAAGGGTTTACAAAAGGGATATAAACGACTCATTTTCCAACGCACCCAAAATCTAGGAGAAAAGTTCCCAAAAGGTATAAAACGTTTTCTAAAATGAATAACGATCCCAACTCACTCAAATACGTGAATAAATCTTTATTAGGCAAAACCTTCAAATACGATTGACAACAAAATACTCAACCCGTAAATCATGGAAAACCATTCATTTAATTATAATACTTATTGATAATCTATATTACCTTTATTAATATTAATTACTATTTATTAACTATTAATTATAAATAAATTATAATTATTAAAAATTAATTATTGCTAATACTATTCATTAATATTTTTTTTTGAAAATTACTATTCATTAATATTAATTGAAGAGTATTGATTAAATTTCAATTATACATTGATGTTAATTTAATTATTTATAATTATTGCTATTCATATAAATTATTTCTAATTTTTTAATATTAATTAATATTTTAGTTATTAATTACTATTCTTTTTTAATTATTAGTCAAGTATTTATTTATATTCATATTATATGTAAATGGTTATTGAAAACCATAAGTTAATGTAGATTTTTTCTAAAATTTGTTTTAACAACTTCAAAAATGTTAGTATATATAATAATAAATTTTAAATTCTTTCAATTAACGTATTATATTACTACAAATTTGTTTTAGTTATATTATGAAATATTGTAATTGATTATTTTTTCAAGATGTTCCATTTGGTCTTTTACATGCTTATCAAGCTAGTTTTTACCAAAGATGACTTATTCATCAGCTAGTTTATCAGTCGCCAACTAGCTTATCAGTCACCCGCTAACTTATCAGTCATAAATTAGTTTCCACTGGCTTATCAATTAGTTTTCCAAACATAATCAAAGTGTTTATATTTTTAGTCTTATTCATAATAAATAGTCATTTTTAAAAATAAATTTTCAAATTTTTATTTTACCTTTAATTATGAGATGGAGATGGTTTTTTTTGCATTTATTATGACAAATTGACAAGTAATAGTGTAATTTAGTTATATAAATAATGTAATAAGTACATATTCATCTTTTATGTGGACATTTATTTTAAAATAGATGGAATATATCTTAATTATTTTGAATTTTAGAAATATTAATATAAAATATTATAAAATACATGATAAATTATTTTAAAACTAAACAAATTTTGTATAGATTTAATATTTTTATATTATGTTTTAATACTTGTTTTTTATTTGTCAAATAAACACTTTTAACATTTGGCAATACTTTCAAATTATATATCAAAGATAACTTTACAAGACTATGTTTAGTCGTAACCCAACTTGACCAAATCTCTTATTTTTTTCATCCATCTACTTTAGATTTAATTGACAAAAATAGCCAATCGACTAAGGTGGTGTTTGGGATTGTTTTTTTTTTTGACTTATTTGCTTATGACTTTTCCATACCGCAAATAAGTTATTTCTAGTGTTTGGATTGAAGAAAGAAAAACTGTTTATGACTTTTTCACACCGCAAATAAGTTGTTTTAGATAAGTTACTCTTTACCCTTATAAGTTGAAAAACACTTTAAAAAATAAGCATAAGTTGATACAAGGGCGGAGCCAGGAATTTTGTTTAGGGGGTCCTCACTAATAAAATAGAAAAATATATATAAAATAATATTGTATTGATAGCAACGTTCGGTAAAAAAACAAATGTATATATTACAAAAGTGGTGCACTAACCTTACCGATTCAACAATAACCCCGCCGAGTTTTCATTTTCTGAAACATATCAATCATATCTTCATTCTCAACGTCCGTAAACACATCTTTTTCAATATACGCTACCAAGTTATCTTTCATCCATCGATCTCCCAACTCTATTGCTCAACCTGTTTTTTTAAAATATGCATAGCAGAAAACGCTCTCTCAACTCTCTCTCAACTGTTGTCGTTGCAACCGGTAATGTCAATGCCAATTTTATAAGCAACTAAACCAACGAGAACACCTTATCTCTTTTTGTTTCAACCATCCCGTTTAGATTTGAAAAATCTGATGAAGTCTGCATATCAATAATATAGGTTTCAAGTTGATCTTCAAGTATCATAATCTCCATCTCAGAATAATCATTTGGATAGAAATAGGCAAGACGGATCAGTTTACTTTTATTAAAAGCTAAAAAAGAGTTGCCCGAACTGAGACATGCCATGCAAAGAAGCAACTCAGTGGTACTCTCTCTAAAACGATTCTCCAATTCCATAAGTTGTAGATCAATAACTCCATAAAATAACTTAACACGGTAGTGGTGTAAGTTTGACATCCGTCGAGCTTTTCGGCGTGACCGTCCAGGAAGTAAGAACATATCATTCATGTTGCAAACATCAATCTCATGTTTCTCACAAAACAAAGTAGCTTGATCAAGCATAGAATCCCAACCATCGTCCCTCAATGTTTGTAGTTGCTTCTTGCAAAGTTCTACCAAGTTCATTGCATTTACAATGTCTTGTTCTTTTCTTTGCAATGCTTGAGATAAATCGTTGGTAATACCCAATAAAGTCTTCATCAAGTGCAGATAAAATACGAAATCAAAAGACTGCAAGGATGTAGATAGATGAAGAGCTTCACATTTCTGTTCTTGGGTTAATCCGTCTTCCTCTATCATTTCAAGCACATCTAGCACAAATAGAAAAAAAATAATCATACTCACCATAGTATCATAATGTGATCCCCAATGTGTGTCGCCCGCTCTAACGAGAGAAGTTTCTTGATTGAGGCCTCGACCACTTGAGATTTCGCCTACATCAAGTGCTTGGATAACTTTGGCAGTTTGTTGTTCTCAAAGACGGTCACGGCGTTTGCATGAACCTCCAACAACATTGACAACATTGGTTAGTAACAAAAACAAACTAGTGGTTTTCAGATGCTTTTTCGCCACAACTACAAAAGTAAGTTGAAGTTGATGAGCAAAACAATGAACATAATACGGACTGGAATTTTCATTCAAAATTAATGTTTTAAGACCACCAAGTTCACCTTGCATATTACTAGCCCCATCATAACCTTTCCCACGCAAATTTGAGATACTCAATCCAAGAAAGCGCTCAATAATATGTCCTTTCGTATCTACATAACACACCACAACACTCATTTTTTCTTTGATTGAAACGTCACGAGATTCATCAACAAGGACCGAGAAAAAATCATCTCCAAGATCACTTACAATGAGCTTTGTTGTTTTAGTTGCCGCGACATTCACAATGTCCTTTTGGATATTAGGTGAAGTCAACTTCAGATTCTCGGGTGTATTCTTAAAAGTAACAGCTTCAATGCTTTTATTATGATCTGCAAGAAATTGCAATAACTCTATAAAGTACCCTCTATTCTTTGAAGTCTCACCTTCATCGTGTCCTCTGAATGCAAGTCCCTGTCTTAAGAGAAACCGAACACAATCAATTGATGCATTCAATCGTATCTTATAGTCGATCTTACTTTGTTCGGAATGTTTGATGATAACATTTTCAATGTGTTGTTTGTTGGTCAATAAAGCAACACACTTGGCCGAAGCTTGGTTGTGAGCACTATTAACACTTCCAACATGAATCCTTAACTTCTCTTTCCTTGACTAATTTTTGAATCCTAAGCCAACAAATGAGTCATCACCTGCTTGTGCTTGTGCTTGTGCTTGTGCTTGTGCTTGTGCTTGTGCTTGTGCTTGTGCTTGTGCTTGTGCTTGTGCTTGTGCTTGTGCTCCTACATTTGGTTTGAAGAGATAGCAGCATAAACAATACGCGACATCTTGATTTACACTGTATTAATTCATCAAACCAAGCCGGGTTAAATCTTTGTTGTTTACTCCCAAAAAGAGTGTAAGGAAATTGGTGGTTTTGGGGTTGGCAAGGCCCTTTTAAGAGATACGATCTCCGAACTTCATCTCGGATATTAGGATTATAATCCAAAATCCTAATCCGCATTACAGGGTCTGAGGGAAGATCTGCTACGTTGATTTATGTGTCCACGCAACTTTGTTTAGAATTATTAGGATTAATCGGCTCCGAATCAACCATTGTTTTTCTCTTTGTTAAAATCTTATCCATTGAAGAATGAAGACTGTCAAATATCAACAGTCAATACTCAATAATCATAAATACCAAAAAAAGCCAATAAAATTGTAAATGAAAATATGAAATCTAATGTTCCAATTTCGTGAAACCAAAACCAAACACCACCTAATTACAAACAGAATGCCATTCGCCAACTTAATAACACCCTAATTACAAACAGAATGCCATAGACTGAAGTAAATTAAAAAGATTGAGATTTGAGACCATTGCAATTTGCACAGAAATAGAAAATGGTAGGATAAATGGATAATGATTATTGATTAGCAAACTAGCAAGCAAACACAAAAACCCAAAAGCTAAAAAAGATGTCATAATTCATAAAGATTAAAGAAACCAAAGTAAAATTCATCAAACCAATCCAAATAGCCAATAATAGGTTCCACTTTTATGTTATAATTTATAAATCACTAAGGGGTTGTTCGGTTCGTTTGCTGTTAAAACCTGAATGGATATGGCTGTCTGAGTAGATTTGGTTGTCTGAGTGTTAACAGATATGTTGGTGTTCGTTTGTTGTGCTGAATAAACAGTCAGAATGTCAGAAATGACCATTTTGCCCCCAGTCTTTATTTTTGCTTATATAAATAAACTGTTTGTTAAAAATATTGAATAAATAACTTATAATTATTAAAAAAATACCAATTTAATCGTTTATAAATAAAAATAAGTTGATTTAACATAATAATATCAATAAGTACTTAAATAAAAACAAGTTGATTCAATGTTATAATTTTGACAGAAGAACCATCAAATTCAAGTTCTCAACTAGATAAAACTCGAACCTAATTCAACTTCAGTTGTGAAACCTGCTTGTAGAATCGTATTTATTCAACAACAACAAAAAGCGAGAAACAAAAAGCGAGAAACAAATATTCAGATTCAACATATTAAGTTCTCAATTAGGTTAAACTTGAACTTAACTCAACTAAAGTTGTTAAACCTAATCGTTAAAATCGCAATTAATCAACAAAAAGAGCTAGAACAAGAGTATACTTTCAACGACTGCCTTGGAATCATCGGCCTTAGTTTCAGTTACAGTCGGAGGATCCACCGGCTTCTCCGGTGTAACGTCAACAGGTGTCTCAACCTTCGCCGGTGCCGGTGCCAATTCAGATTCCGCCTTTACAGGTGTCTCAACCTTCGATGGTGTCGTCGGCGATTATGTGTGTTTCGCGGCGGTGATGGAGGAAATTTGGAGTAGCGGCGGAGTATTATAGGGAATGTGAGCAGTGAGGAGTGTCGATGGGTTTGCAAGTGAGGAGGGAGGCGGTGTGTTAAATGGGTAGTTGAGAGAGAGAGAGAGATGGGTAAAAGGGGAAATAAAGTAGCTGAGTGGTAAGGACACCTCTTCCATAGCTGATTCGGTCAGCCAAGTTTTTTTACATTAAGCCGCTACCGAACGGGTAGATATGGCTGAGCGAATCAGCCATATCTCCCATACAGACCATTAAGCCGCTACCGAACAACACCTAAATCTGAATACAAAATTCAAAGAAAGCTACCTAGAAATCAGAATTCAGACGATTAAAAATTCAAAATTAAAAGAAAGACAACCCCTAGAAATTAGAAACTCACCAAGTCACCATTGTGATTTCGTGGTAAAAAACAACGCAAACAGCAGCCTTCATTGAGAAATTGAGGATCGAAAGTCTTGAAATTGAGATTGCGAGAAACAGAGATCGTGACTTCGTGACTGGTGTGCAAGCAGCCGAGATCGAGGATTCGAGGCGGGAAATCCAAATCCACAAACTAAGTATGATTTCCTTAATTCCTTTTCCCGACTTCAATTACGGTGGGCCTTAGTGACTCAGGGCCTGGAGTAGATGACATTGAATATGGGCTTAACTTTTTTTTACTAAAAAGTCAAATAAAATTCAGGGTGGGCCAATGCAACCTATGGGCCAAGCCTGGCTTCAGTCTTGAGTCTTGAGTTGATAAACACTTTTAAAAATGTAACAACCGAAATAAATAAATATATACCATCTCAAATATGCGAGAACACAAGGTTTGCGGAAACGATCTATTACACAACTGAGATTTCTAAAGACTAAGCTTGACATGCTAAATATCACGGCATCCTTCTAGTCCAAGGCTTCACGATCACGCTTTCTCTCTGCCCTTACTAATGCCTTCTAAGTGTTTACCTGAAAATGATTTAGTTTTTAAAAGCGAGGGTTAGACCATGAGGTCTAGTGAGTTTCCTCTAGAAACAAACATTTGCACCACATAAAACATTTTAAACGGTTTATAAGCATTTACAAACTCTTTTCATCTTTAAAACATTTAAACTTTCACACGCAAGAACTACCCATTTACATGGCACACTGAAGTCACGCACACCCGTGACAACGTGTCAGTCTCACACTGCCGTATTGGGTCACTCCTCCCATGGCATAAACGGGACACTCCCCCCGGTATGAGCACTGGCGGGCCACACCCCCCGACTTAGCCAAAACATGTCCACTTCCAAATGTATGCATACATAACTTCTTAACTTTCTCAACAAGTAAAACACCCAGTTTCATATAAAGGATAACACATGCAGTATCTTCATATCTCATGCATTTCAAGTAATACATAAATCAACACACTTTCAGTTAGAAAGACTCACCTGAAGTCCCCCGCTAGGAGTTCTTACTTGCAACCGATGATCCTCTACCCACACCTACATTTGCACCCAAACACACAAGACTAGATAAGTCTCTCGGCACACCCGAATTCCACTGACAACTGAAAGTTCCGGACATGGGAAATTCGGGTTCTGGATTCGCATTTCGGACTAAATTCTGGCTTTGGCACTCCCGGACTCTATTCTGGTTTTCGGTACGAGTTCCGGACTACATTCTGGATTCCGGTACAGGTTCCGGACAACAATTCCGGATTCCGGCATTCCGGATAACACATTTGGCTTCCGGATACCTTCCGGATTATACCGGCTTCCGGTATCCCTTTCGGATTTCCCCAACCGTTTCTGGATTAAGCGAATTCCGGACAACCGGTTTCCTTATCGAACACTTTACTGCTAAAAAACTCAATCGACTACTCCATACAACCTTACATTCGGTATTAAGCCAATATAATCATGCAGATATCATTTCTAGCCAATTAGTAAGTTATTCCATCCGATTTCTACACTGATTCAAAAAGGAAGAACACACCGATCCCATTTATTTTCTTTCTAATGATAAACATAAGTCTCAGACTCCACCACTCCAAACCTTCTGATTAGATTGCAAAGGAGAAAGAGATGAAGATTACCTTGAGAATGATGATGATTCAACACACAACTTGGAGAAATCTCAATTGCCTTGACTCCTTGATGATTCTTGCACCCACCAATCGCACCCTTAGCCGCACACAGAGATTTTAATGAAATCATGGTTACCAGGGTTTTACCCTTATTTATATCACTCATACAATAACACTAAACTCTTGTCTTTTACACTTTGGCCATCAAACTTCATTTTATTTCCTACACTCCAAACTGGGTCATTACAACATCCTCCCCTCAAAAGAATTACATCCCCGGAATTCCATCTTCGAACAACTGACGGAAACGGGTCTTCATATCCGATTCCACTTCCGAAGTTGCTTCTTGCCCCTTAAGGAAGCACCACCGAACTTTCACTAGCGAGATTTCTTTATTCTTCAACTTTCTGACCTGGCGATCCACGATCGCCAACAACTCCTCAACACATTTCAACCTCTCGTCCACACGAATATCTTTCAAAGGTACTACCATATTTCCTCGGCCGAGCACTTCCTTAGATTCGACACGTGAGAGGTCGAATGAACTCCCCAAAGCTTCTCGGGCAACTCCTGCTTATACGCCACCTCACCTACACGCTCGGTGATGGCGAACGGCCCGACATACCTAGGTCTTAGCTCCCCTTTCTTTCCAAACACACAACGTCTTTCCACGACGAAACTTTAAACATCACATTGCCTCCTACTTGTGATTTCAATCGATCTCCTCCTTTTGCTCACATAACCCTGTGGCGGTCTTGAGCCACCCTTAACTTCCCGCGAATCTGGTTGACTTATCGGCGGTCAACCGCGCGACCTCCGGTCTCACCAAATGCCTCTTCCCACGATACATCTTTATTCTTGAAAGAATCCCAGATAACTGCACATGCCAACCTCTTTGCTTCTCTAAGGATTCCATTGCTCCCACAATGCGTCACCCTTCACTAATAGGGCGTATACCAACGAATTATCACACCTTCGGTTAACTACACTCTAACCCCAGAAAATTCACGTAACATAGAAATAACGCCTCAGGCCAAACTGTACCAACTGAACACAATACCGCCCACACACCTAGACTCGCGGTTTTTAAAACGCATCAAATTAAAAGTTTCACACACAACTTCACGTCCGTAAAAGAACGAATTTAAATAGGTTAACGCCACAACGACATGAATCTCTTATAAAAAATAACGACGCTTAACTCACCAACTTAACATGAGATCAACCTCGAATATCCCCTTAACTCGCAGTTATGATCTTCTTCAACAGATAACACAATTCTACAATTGTTTTCCCCCAACACGATATACGTCTAAAGCAGGTAACACTTCCTTGCCTAAATTGCATTGACTATAATTCATCAATGATAGACAATTCATACGTTCTCACCACATCGCCACCCCACACTATACTTAGCTAAGAGTAGGAAACGTCCACACTCCAACATCTGAAGCAGTCACCAACCAAACCGAACCAATCTCGAGAACACACATTCAAATTCTCCCTGCATCTGACAATCGTCCATCACATGAGAAATAAATTCAAGTTCCACCCACACACCAGGAAGGAGTGTCCATGCTCGCACAAAACTATTCCCATCAGCTTAACTCCGAACGACAATCTCACTTGGAATATTTATCACACTATCATCAAGTCTAACCCAAAGGCCCTTCTTTCCGAGCACTACATTCAACTTCCTTCTTCCACTTCCTTCTCAAAACATAAAACATGTTTCCAAAGAACAGCTCACTAGAAGGTGCACACTTTTGACCAACCACGCAAGCTAACTTCCCTCGACCCTTGAATCATCACATACACGCAAATCCTCTTTCTTACACTCCCACTAGGAGTTCATGTATCCGACAATGACCCCATAAACCGATGCTTCTCATCTTCTGCGTCACTTGCCACACTTTGTACCCCAGTTTACTCACTTAATTCAACATACCATCCCCATTTCCTCAGGCTAGTGAAACATTTCTCGTCCAACATTGACCACTCCATACACGCAATTCAACCAAGTCATTCCGAAATAACACCCAATGCTCGAAGCCACCACACACTTCTTGTTTCCCCAAACGAGATTAGCCCACTCCCTTGAATTTCCTTTACATACAAGGATTAGCTCAACATTCCCAAAGATTTCGTATCTACTAAGAAACATTGTAAGCTAACCAATCCAACATCTTCACAAATATTTCAATGACACGAGGCAAACTTACTCATCAACTCATCGCAACCAAAGAGCACATAATTTCTTTCTTAGCTAGCCACCAACCACCACCTCATTCTTTTATTTCTCAGATGACAAAACTACACGCCACTCAAACATCTATGCATCTCAACACACATAATTTACCACATTGAATAACTTATTAGCAAATCTCGAGCAAGATTTCCACTTACGCTCCTCCCATAACAACACCAGTCCACCGCTTATCCTCACAACAATTTGTTATCACACCAAAGACTTGCACGTCTATCTTGCATAAGTTACCACTAACCTATCCACTCAACCACCACACCACAATATGTCAACATCACACTAAAGGCAAAATCCTCACGATCATTATTACACACAACAGGCCTTGCTTCTCCATGCCAATCACAACAAACATTTGAAATAAAGCTATCCCACGATCTGGTCTTCTCTCAAACCTAGATGAACCTCCACTTATGATCGTCTACTTCACTCAATCAAGTCTTTGTCTCCAGCCGGCTCTTCGGAATCCATACGAAACACGCTCAAATAAACCAAACGATAAGACGCTCCCTCGCAGACCAACATAATCCACGTGTCCCACCTGAGTTGTGCTAACTACTTCATTCATAAACGAAACATCAACCCCATAGAAAATCACTTATCCAACTAGCGATTCTCCACTTCCATAACACTCACATACGGCGGTCCATCATCCTGTCAAATACATACCTTTCCCAACCGACCTCCTATCTCCGCGTATAAACCTGACAAAATAATCATACCAGGGTTACCTTTTCCAATTCCAACCTCCCGACAACAATCTCAAAAACCGACGTTGACTTCATCATCGACGCCCGACATGAAGATGATGTGGTGCCTCCGACAACGAGAACATCCACCGAAATCTAATTCTTCCCACACATCATAACCAACTTTGTGCCCCACAATCCTCCCATGCTTAAGCCATAAGACTTACCCGACAAATAGCCTAAATACTAGGCCACCTCAAGCTCTGGCTCCACGTCGATACCATTTCACCAATATACTACCACGCTACCCCTTCGAAGTATCTTTCCTACCTCGAAATTACCACGCAAGAGCGAGGACTACTATAATACAAGCATCTCCAAAGTCAAAGACTGAGACTGGGGTTAAACGCCGCCCTCCCTAAAAGGAAACACCAAGGTCACGAATCGACCATCGATGACTCAACCACACATTTCTACTCTCGAAACTTTCCTTCACCCTTAAATACGGTATCTCTCACTACCTAGCGAGTTCATAGCCTTCATGCATGACCACAATGATTTAAATCGTTTTGCACATTTGAAAAATATGCCGCAAAATGAGGTTAGACATGCACGACATGACACCGCCATAAAATAGCTACACACACATCGATCTCAAGGATCGCTCACACCAACCCATGATATCTCACCACCTTGTCCATCAATCGAAAGTGCATTCACTAAAACACTTTTCGTGCAAATTTTTAAAACACGGAAAAATCACCCACACTGGGAGAGTCGGTCGACTCTCACACTCGCTGATATGACAACAACGTGTCCATACTGACTCCGCTTATAAAACCATGTGATCAAATGTTTTTATGACTTCCACAACAAAGGTTAACTCGTAAAAGAGGTGTAATAAGTCGCTATTTCGCCAAGTTCAAAATTTATCACACAACGTAAATAAAGTGTCTTTTCCTCCAAACACACGCTTGCATGCGCCAACTCATTTTCAATTCCAAAAAATTACAAGGCACACACACGCACGCACACCCACATACATTTGACATGAAGAACTCATGTGACTTGTTTGAAAATACAATGCATGACTCACTTTACATTGAAGGCTATTCGTTCAAGCAAGGTTAGTCGTTGACATTCACGTCAACTCATCACCGGCGCTCTACTTCCGACTAAACTCCAATTAAGTTTCTCACATATGCAACAACCTTTGGTACCGGTGTCTCCCCCACATCCTCGTATGCCCCTTTTCATCCTATCCTCGCTTCATACTACCAACCAACACGTCTACCTTTTCTCAACCACCCTTGCCACTCTTCCATTTACTAGAGAGTAAGAAAACACATCTCTACTACCCGATTCTTGAGTTGAAACTCTCAAGATCCCAATTCATCGACATCTAAAACTCCCAGAATGAAGAATCATCAGAAATTAGGAGCTCACCTCCAATCAATTACTCTTCCCTTATGAACCCAAGAGATTCTACCTCACCCGACCACCCACAATTCAAACAATACTCCTTCTAGATGGTGTCATCACTCACACCACGAACGGTCTCGCACAACACACTAAACCATTGCCATCATGGCAAGGTTAGAACTCTACACACTACCACTACTCCCTACACACTACCCCCCTCCATCAATCAACTAAACAAAAGTTAACAAGCACACTCATGCACCTGTAAATTCATAATGACATTGGCCAGATGTGATTTGAATTTACCTTACATGAGAGTCCTCACTACCATCGTCCAGAGTTCTCGGTGATCAAGGTCTTCCCTAAAGGCTTCCTATTTCTCAGTTGTGTCCTCCTACTCCTTAGTTTAAGTTTAGGCCCATCCGGTCACCTAAATTCCTTAAACTAGGGCTCTGATACCAACTGTAACAACCCAAATCAACCAATAAAGCATAACAACATAAAATAAATAACTTTCCGAAACGGCCTCAATATATACCATCTCAAATATGCGAGAACACAAGGTTTGTGGAAACGATCTATTACACAACTGAGATTTCTAAAGACTAAGCTTGACATGCTAAATATCACGGCATCCTTCTAGTCCAAGGCTTCACGATCGCGCTTTCTCTCTGCCCTTACTAAGGCCTTCTAAGTGCTTACCTGAAAATGGTTTAGTTTTTGGAAAAACGAGGGTTAGACCATGAGGTCTAGCGAGTTCCCTCTAGAAACAAACATTTGCACCACATAAAACATTTTAAACGGTTTATAAGCATTTACAAACTCTTTTCATCTTTAAAACATTTAAACATTCACACGCAAGAACTACCCATGTACATGGCACACTGAAGTTACGCACACCCGTGACAACGTGTCAGTCTCACACTGCCGTATTGGGTCACTCCTCCCATGGCATAAACGGGACACTCCCCCTGGTATGCGCACTGGCGGGCCACACCTCCCGACTTAGCCAAAACATGTCCACTTCCAAATGTATGCATACATAACTTCTTAACTTTCTCAACAAGTAAAACATGCAGTTTCATATAAAGGATAAAACATGCAGTATCATCATATCTCATACATTTCAAGTAATACATAAATCAACACACTTTCATTTAGAAAGACTCACCTGAAGTCCCCCGCTAGGAGTTCTTACTTGCAACCGATGATCCTCTACCCACGCCTACATTTGCAACCAAACACACAAGACTAGATAAGTCTCTCGGCACACTCGAATTCCACTGACAACTGAAAGTTCCGGACATGGGAAATTCGGGTTCCGGACTAAATTCTGGATTTGGTACTCCCGGACTCTATTCCGGTTTTTGGTACGAGTTCCGGACTACAATCCGGATTCCGATACAGGTTCCAAACTACAATTCCGGATTTCGGCATTCCGGATAACACATCCGGCTTTCGGATACCTTCCGGATTATACCGGCTTCCGGTATCCCTTCCGGATTTCCCCAATCGTTTCCGGATTAAGCGAATTCCGGACAACTGGTTTCCTTATCGAACAATTTACTTCTAAAAAACTCAATCGACTACTCCATACAACCTTACATTCGGTATTAAGCCAATATAATCATGGAGATATCATTTCTAGCCAATTAGTAAGTTATTCCATCCGATTTCTACACTGATTCAAAAAGGAAGAACACACATACCCCATTTCTTTTCTTTCTAATGATAAACATAAGTCTCAGACTCCACCACTCCAAACCTTCTGATTAAATTGCAAAGGAGAAAGAGATGAAGATTACCTTGAGAATGATGGTGATTCCACACACAACTTGGAGAAATCTCAATTGCCTTGACTCCTTGATGATTCTTGCACCCACCAATCGCACCCTTAGCCGCACACAAAGATTTTAATGAAATCAGGGTTACTAGGGTTTTACCCTTATTTATATCACTCACACAAGAACACTAAACTCTTGTCTTTTACACTTTGGCCACCAAACTTCATTTTATTTCCTACACTGCAAACTGAGTCATTACAAAAAATAAGCCTACGTTGTTTTAATAAGCAATCCCAAACACCCTTTAAGTGTGATTAAAAGGCAATTGTTAGAAAATAATCGATTGAAGTCCGTCATCTAAATTAAATCGTCGTAATAATCACCAAATATAAAACCTTAATCTGTTTATTAAATCGTTCGAATCTATACATATAATAAATAAGTAACTAGCATGCCATGTGTCATCTTCTGGTGAGCCGACTTCAGTATTTTCCCGCCTAAACATGTATCTGGACGCAGTTTACATTATAAGTTCAATTAGCACACACACATTCACTCCTCCTTAAATCTTTCCTTAATTCAATTTTTTTAATTTATACGTTACATTTACTACCCTTATAATTAGGTATGGTTTACTTTTAATCCCTTACTTTTTTATTTTTCAATTTAGACTCTTATCATATTAACATAAATAATGTATATAAACTAAAATGCATTAAAAAACATTTCTATGTTTTACAAATTATACCATTGTAATCGCTTCGTCAATACCTTCGAAATGAGCCTAATATTGAATATTTTTGATTTAATTATATTATTAAATATCATAAATATATACGAATTAATGTGTCGTGATTAGTATGAGATTTGTTGAAATTAGTATGAGATTTGTTGAAATTAGTATGGGATTTGATACAAATAATCACTAAATTGTCGTGATTTTCTTTTAGCAATTTCATATCAATTTTTACTTCAAAGTCGAATTCCTTCGACGAATTACAGTTCTATCAAATTTCATTCTGTCAACGAAACACCCTTATAATTATCATAAGAGATTTAATTACTTGGAAAAAAATATCACTTATCAACTGACTTTTGGATTATGAGTTCGAACACTTTTCAAAAATATAAATATGCAAATATTTTAGTATAGTATATTTAATTATTTATACTTTCTTAATTATGATTATATTATTTCCTCTAATTTTAATTGAACTACATAATATCAGTTATCAACGAATGGTTAGTTAATGATATTTTCAAAGTCAAATTGTTATGTTTCCCGTCAATTCACTTTAAATTAATGTTTCATAATAGTTGATAAGTTTTCTGGCATGATTTAATTTTTTTAAATTACCCCGTGTAATACACGGTTCGAACCTAGTTGGATTAATAGTTTAGTAAAATTACTCCTTAAAACAAAACATAATTAAATATTAAAAATCTCTAAATTAAATTAATATATTAATTAAATAAGATTTAATATAATATATTAATTAAATAGGAAGTAACTGAATTAATATTCCTAGTGAAATGGTAATCTCAATTAATTAGTAAGCCCTAAAATATAAATCTCATTTCATTAAATTAAGCCCAAATAACTACATTCAATTAAATTAAATCTTCTCGGAATTTTTCCCAAACAAACCAACCCAACCCAACAAGAGTTCTAGCCCATAAGATCATATCCAATCCTCCTCTTATGAACCCATACCCGCCCAAACCCACCAGATACCCGACCCATGCACAAACTTGCGCTACCACAGTCCAAAATCCAAATCGTTGAGGTCAAAAGGACAACCATCTTCTTTTACCCCATTGGGTTCCTTTCTTGACGATTCTTTTTGCAAAATTACACCATTATAATATTTCTCAAAACAAAAACCGTCTAAAATGGTCTAATAACAAGTTCCAGTTTTGATCTTAAAGAACTCGACGTTTGACTTTTTGTGACTTACATCTTTTGGCCAAATTGGTGACCGTTTGAGCCTAAACTTTCACTGAACTTCTTACATATCTATGCTAACATATAAGACGAATTAATTTCAGAAAAAGTGAGGAGAACTAATTCAATTTCGTTGATTAACGCCAAAATTGTAACCCCACTTCTTTAGCCGAATTCGACTTCAATTCTTGCTACAAAATCGTATTTGAAAGAGGATTTTTGTCCCTCTAAGTACGGAGCCCCTAAACCTGGCTGGTGTGACTTAATTTTGAATTTAAAGTCTCCACTTTGTGTCTAGTGATGGAAACGGGGCGGGGAATGCACCCCCTGTCCCCAGTGGCGGATCCAGGAATTTGTTGTCATGGGGGCACAAAATAATTACCATATCATATATCACCAAAAATACCAAGATAGTTACATTTTACGCTCTCTACGAGTTTTCATCAAAAATACAAAAATAGTTACATTTTACAACTGCTCTCTACGAGTTTTCATCATTTGAAAACGAGTCATGACATCTTCATTTGTAACATGAGCAAGTCCTTCTTTTTCTACGGCACATATTACGCATCCATTAAAAAAACCATCACAAATTCGATTGCGTAAAGCTGTCTTCACAATTTTCATTGCAGAAAAGCATCTCTCGACTGTTGCCGTTGCCACGGGCAAAACCAATGCAAGCTTCAATAGTCGATAAACGAGAGGAAAAGCAAGATGTTTCCTTGTTTCGACCATTACTCTACCAAGGTCGGATATACCTTTCAAGTTTCCAAATCTTTCATCTTGTTTGACATTGTCAATGTAGAGCCGAAGTTGATGCTCAAGCGTCCTTCTTTCCTCGTCACTAAAATCATCTTGATAGAACTCGGTCAACTTCAATAACTTTGATGGGTCAAAGTCACAAAACGAGTAATGTGGATTCAAAGATGCCATACAAGTAAGCAATTCAGAACTTACCTCATCAAATCTGTCACCAAACTCTTGAATTTGCATATCCAAAACCATGTTGAAACAATCAAACTCATAGTAGTGCCGATATGTGATGTTAGTCTTTTGTCTTCGATTTTTTTGATTAACATAGACATCCTCCATATTCACCATTTCAATATTATGTTTGTTGCAAAAAGAAGAGATCTTCTCAAGAAGTTGACAAAACCCATCAAATCTAAACTGTTGCAATTCCCGCTTCGTTGATTTCACCAATGAAATAGCATTCAATATATCTTGATCCTTTCTTTGAAGAGCTTGTGACAATGTATCAGTCAATCCCAAAATATGCAACATCAAGTGCAAATAAAACACAGAATCAAATGATTGGAAAAATACTTGAAGACCATTTGCTTGACGTTGACTACAAGGTTTATCGCATGTAGTTTCAACATAGTCAAGCACTTTAATAACAGTTGGAAACAAATCAACCAAACGCTTAAGAGTTTTGTAGTGAGAACCCCATCGTGTATCTCCGGGTCTTCCAAGAGAAAGCTCTTGATTTAACCCAATGCCAGTTTCAATTTCACCGTTACCGATTGCTTCTTGCACTTTTTCTTTTTGACTTTCTCGAACCATATCTGCTCGCTTGCAAGAGACACAAACCACATTCATCAAAGTCGCTATCATGTCAAAGAATTTCCCAACTTCAATATGTTTATGTGCAACTGCCACAACAACTAACTGAAGTTGGTGAGCGAAACAATGAACATAATACGCTGAACTATTTTCTCTCATTATTAAAGCTTTCAAGCCATTGAATTGACCACGCATATTACTTGCCCCATCATAACCTTCGCCTCTTACCTTTTTCATACTCAATCCGTGTTCAACAAATAAGGACTCAATCGTAGATTTAAGAGATAAGGCACTTGTATCCATCACATGTACAATACCGACAAATCTTTCCTTAACAATCCCACATTTAACATATCTTAAAACCACAACCATTTGTTCCTTTTTGGATATGTCACTAGACTCATCAACTAACAAAGAGAACACATCATCACCAATTTCTTCAAAAATATATTTAAGTACCTCTTGTGCAAAGCAGTGAACAATATCTTTTTGCATACTCGGTGCCACCATTTGATTATTCCTGGGAGCATTACCTAAAGTAACCTTACCAACAGCCTCATTTTGATTTCCGATTAATTTAACTAATTCCAAGAAATTCCCTCTATGAAGAGAATCTTCCGACTCATCATGGCCACAAAAAGGTAATGCACTATTTAACAAAAATCTAGCAGCATCAATTGAAGCATTTAATCGAATACGATACTCATTCTTCACAATATCATTTTGCTTATGAAATGCGACGGCAATAGATTGATTTTGTCTCATTAGATCCTCACATTTCTTAAGTGCTCTATTGTGACAACTATTAATGTCACCAACATGAATAGCAAATCTCTCTGTTTTATTCCAACTATTAAAACCATCTGTCACAAAAGCATCATTCCCACCTTGACCTTGTCCACTACATTGATCTCTAAATAAGTAACAACATAGGCAAAATGCTTTATCCGCTTTAACACTATACTCCAACCAATTACCGTATTGATCAAACCAAGCCGGGTTAAAACGCCTTCCTTTGTTTCCTATCATTCTTCTTGGAAAGTCATGACCACGTGGTTGGCACGGCCCTTTAAGCATATACTTCCGTCTTACTTCGTCTCTTTGATTAGGGTGAAATTGTGAAATTCGTTTCCTCTCGGATGGATCCGAAGGAAGATTATCCAAATCAACTTCCATAGGAGTCGTTGGAGTAGAGTTGTTTCCATTTGAGACTTTTCTTTTTAGAAATTTCTCCATTTTCTAGCAATATAAATAGCAAGACTTTTAGATTATATATTTCTATTATTTTTTATTTTAGTTTGTACATTCTAAACAACAATTTATCCCACTGTGTGAAACAAATAAAAAAAACACATTCAAATATTCATATATAAAAAACGCCCAAATCAAGAAGCTAAGGTGGTGGGCCTTCACAAATTACAATCACCAAATAAATTATGCACAAATCGCAATCACTATTTAAAACCTACTATTATAATTTAGAAAAGAAGAATACCTCCTCAACAGTCAACACTCAGGACATGTGACTCTGTGAGGCTGTGAAGAAAATCGAAGTAGCTGCAGGATTGAGGTGAAATCGTAAAGTCGAAATTGGAGGACGTGATTTGTGAAGAAACGGTGGAGGCATCCGGCGTTCGGCGTTCCTCTCCTGCCTCGTGGTCGCCGGCGTTCCTCTCCTGCCTCGTGGTCGCCGGCCGACGTTCCTACTTCTGGTGGAGACGATGGCAAATCAATCGGTCGAAGCTTCAAGGTGGGGAGCGGCTGCTAGGGTTGTTACTGGGAACACACACTAAAGGCTTTGTTTTTTTAAAAAATTTACCCTTGGTAATTTTTTTTTTAATTTCTCATGGGGCCCATCACCCCCCTATTTTCAACGTACATCCGCCCCTGCCTGTCCCTGACCCCGTTTTATATCCTCGTCCCCGACCCCGCCCCGTCTAATCCCCGACGGGTTTCGGGGGGGGGGGTCGAGGACTTAATATTTTGGGTTTAAAAAATCTTGGAAAACTTGTTATATGATTTGTAAGAACTTAATATTTTTTAATTGGGTTTATGTATAACCGGTCTCGATTCCAGTTAGAGATGGCAATGAGGTCGGGGATAGCAGGGATCGCAATTTCCATCCTCATCCATGTCGGAGAACCAAGTTATTTCCCCATCGGGGAATCGGGGATTTTCCCGTTTACATATTTTTTATACATAATACCTTTATAAATGTCAATTTCATGTTTAAACGACATAATTTTTTAAACTTTAATCAACCAAATTTTAATGGTTGTATCTGTACAAGGGTAGTTAAATGGCAAATATATCTATTATACTTAATAACAGATATCATATACATCCATGTTGTTGTCCCTAAAAGTTTCTCTTCTACACAATCAAATTATACTACAATATATTATAAAAGTTTCTCATCATCGAATATTGATTATATATGTGTGTTATGTATACGATATATACTCATTTGGTTTATTGTTTTTATTATTTTATTCATATATACACACTATGTATAAAACTTACTCTATTAAATACTCGGGATTGGCGTCAAAGTCTGGTTTAAGAGGTATCCTCATCCTCGACCCCTGGTTGACAAATTCGGAAATTCCCCATTCCTAGTCAACTTTTGGGTGGTGCAAAACATGCCATCAAAGAAGTGGGCCGAGCCTTATATCTTGAATCTTGATGGCTAGCTTGGGCTTATAATAAAAGCCACTGAACAGCCCAATAGATATTTATTGGACTGGGTCAGTCCATTAGCCATTATTCTCAATAAAAATAACGTTTTTAAAATAACTTTTTAACCACGGTATTTGATTTTTGGCTGATAAAATTTATATCTGAACCACCAAAATTATTTGACGGTAAAAGTATGGTAAAAGTTGTTTTGTCAATAGACTTATTTATCGTGAAGTGAAAATTACCACAGATGGTTAACGAAAACCTATTATTGACTTTTATAACAAAAGTTTTAAATAGCGCGTGGCATGGCGGTGAGGTCAAGGCTTATGAGTTATGGCGAGGCCATGATGTTTTTCAAGACGACAAATCTATATATAAAATGTATATATGCAAGATTGAGTTCCGGTGAGAAGTTGAGGTTAACGTGAGAAACGCGCAATAGGATGAGATGCACTGAGATGCACCATATCACTTCCCTTCTAAGCTGCAATTCATGGGAGGATATTTGATTAAAAGTGATTTAACTGTTCAGATCCACTTCTCAGCCTTCTCACGTTAACCTCATCTTCTCACATGATCATTCGCCTATATATATATTGTACATATTGAATTGGATTTCATGTATAGGATTTGGATTTTGGAACCAATTTTAATTCCATTATTTATAATAAAGATTCATTAAAAAATTATAAGAATAATTAAAATTCCTTTTATAAATGATTATTGGAAAACAAATGTTTGTAACACATTTCTCAACATTATTTTATACAAATCATGCAAAATCTCTTGAAATCCTAGCCACCCCTTGGGTTTCAAAATACTATGTTTAAGGGATTTCATATAAATCCTAGGATTTCAAATCCGAACAATTTTGACAAACCAAACACGGGATTTCTCTTATACGTAGAGTTTGGTGCAAATCTGAAAATGAGGGCGAAAATTAGGTTCCAAAGTCGGCATAAATAGTGTTGTTCTTCGTTGTTGAGAGCTTTCCACGAACTCGTTGCCAGATCCATAATTCCACATAGTTTGAAAGTTTGTTTCAAGTTGTCACATTAAGTACTATATTAGGATGGTTGTGAAGATCATAGCTTACCAATTACGTTATAATAGATGTGGTGTCGTATAACTATATGTCTTAATAAAACCATTATCATAAATTGTTAGTACACAACTCAACAAACTAACAAGCTCTATCCCTCTAAAACAAATTTCTAAAATCCTTTTAAACTAAATAATAATAAAGATTTAAAAAATAAATTATTCTATTAATTATTTATATGACGTTTCTTGAAAAAATGTCATAAAAGTAAAAGTGTGTTATAATTGTACATACATACTTACAAAAACTCATTTATATGTTTTTAATGAAATAACTCATCAAAATCACTTCCAATTTCAATTTTGGCATATTCTTTATCTTTTTCTTTGGCGTAAAATCATTTGCTTGTTTTTGTATCATTATGACATAAGGTAGCGTTTGGTATGCAGACTGGATGGAACATGACTGGATGGGACGGGACGGGACGGGACGGGACTTGACTGGACTGGACTGGAGGAGATGATTTTAATCTAGGTTTAGGTATCTGATGTTTGGAAAAAATGAGTATTTTAGTAATCTTATGTTTTAGTCCCATATTGTTCCACCTTTTTTGGTGGAACAAAAAATCTTAAGTTTTGTCCCATTAAAACTTATTTTTGTCCCATGTTGTCCCATCTGATTTTTGTCCCATGGCACACCAAACATGGGACTATTTTTTTTGTCCCGTCCCGTCCCGTCCCACCCAGTCAGCGTACCAAGCGCTCCCTAAGCGGAAAAAATCAGAAGATCACAAAACTGATTTTTTTTCTTTTCTTATTGTTGCTTATTATGGTGTATCCTTTGATACGGCTAAAGTGCTACCACGATCCAAACAACGTTAGGCCATCCGTAGCCCATTCGGGATGGGCGGGATGGGCTACGGCCCTTGCGGGGTTGGCGGGGCAGGATGGATTCCGGGGATGGGATCCCGAATCATCCCGAAGGGTTTTTAAAAAAAAATTTTAATTTAATTTTTAAAAATCATGCCGTTGAACGGCTCTTTGTAAAAAAAATTATTTTTCTCAATTTAATCCCACTATATATTTAACCCTCAACCTCTTATTTTTCACACCTCTCAAACTCTCTCAAATTCTCTCAACCTCTTATTTTTCACACCTCTCAAACTCTCTCAAATTCTCTCAACCTCTTATTTTAAACAAAATGGATTCGCCACAACCCGGTTCACCAACCGCATCATCATCATCCGTAGACACCGACGAGTTGTTGAATATACAAAGGGAAATTTTTCGACAGACTGCACAATCGCTGTATGGTAGCACCGCCTCATCGTCAACAAGAGAGAGGGCCGCAAACATTGAAAGAGGTCGAGTAACTGCAAACGAGCGGCTTATGCGGGACTACTTTGGCGTCAACCCGATTTATACACCGGATATGTTTAGGCGGCGGTTCAGGATGAGCAGACAACTATTCGAACGAATAGTTGAAGATTTAGAAGTAGGGTATCGGTATTTTAGACTTCGGTTTGACGGGTTAGGCAAACAAGGTTTTTCTCCGATACAAAAGTGTACTTCCGCTATTCGGCAATTGGCGTATGGAGTAGCTGCTGACGCACTTGACGAGTACATCCGTATGGGAGAGAAAACGTCACGAGATTGTCTGTACAAATTCTGCACAGGTATTATTGAACTGTATGGTCAAAAATATTTACGCAAGCCTACTTTTATTGATATTCAGAAGTTGTACGCCGCGCATGAAGCTAAACACGAATTTCCCGGCATGCTCGGCAGCATAGATTGTACTCATTGGGCGTGGGCAAATTGTCCGAATGCATGGCGAGGTCAATTCATGAGAGGTGATCATGAGCACCCGACAATCATGCTAGAAGCAGTGGCCTCTCAAGATCTATGGATCTGGCACGCATACTTTGGTGTTGCCGGTTCCAACAACGACATCAATGTTCTCAATCAGTCGCCCATCTTCAACGATGTATATGATGGAAAAGCACCCGAGTGCCCTTTTGAGGTGAATGGAGCCACCTACAAGCACTGATATTATCTAACGGATGGGATATATCCGGAAAGGGCTACTTTCGTAAAAATCATTTACGTGCCCACAAGACCTTAAACGACAAAAGTTCAAGTCCGCGCAAGAATCCGCACGTAAAGATGTTGAACGAGCTTTTGGCGTGCTTAAACAACGTTGGCATATACTTCATAACCCGGCACGCGGATGGGAACCGACAATATTGAGAAACATTATGTACGCTTGTGTCATATTACACAATATGATACTCGAAGACGAAAACCATGCTATTTGTGGTGACGTGGAAAACGACTTTTTCACGAATGATATCGAAAGCCAAATCAGTGAGACACAACGCGCGGCAAATGTTCAAGAAGTCATAAACCGGGACACTCATAATAACCTTGGGTCGGATTTAGTCGAACATATTTGGCGTATCCAAGTTCCCAACAATGACGACGAGTAGATTTTAAATTTATTTTTTAATTTTTATTTTTAATGAATGATATGAATTTTTATTTTTATTATTTATCTTATTTTTATTTATTAAAAAATATATAAATATTTTTATTTTGTTAAATAATTAAATGTATAAATAAAAGAATTAAAATAAATGAGGTGGCAAAAGGGTTTGAGGGAATGAGGTAAGGGTGTTTAGGGATTGAGTGAGAGATGGAAGAAAAGCTGATGTGACGCTGATGTGGAGCTGGAATATTTGAAAGATGCTCTAATGGGGTACTGATGGCCTTATACTGCATACAATTCTATCTTCTCTCACATATGACAAGTTTTATGAATCAAGAAGTTAATTAATGAAGTTCCCCAACGACAAATTGAGGGGACCACAATTTATCATTTGTGATTCTCCCTCTATCGTAACATCAACAAATGACCATAGTGGTGGTGGTGCGTTTTGGATGGTTGAATTTCTCCGGCCAATCTTTTCTTACGGTGTTTTTGTAAATCTTCACAATCGTTTGTCATCCTTCATAGGATTCTTGTTAGGTCTAAATATGTCTTCAAGATTTAATATTATTGTCAAAGTCAAAGTCAATGTATTAATTCTTGTGAGAAAGTCAAAGTTGCTTATTTGCCTTATTTAGTCCTTAGGTATAAATAGCTTTTGTTTAGTCTAATCATGTAACAATTGAGAGAACAATTAGGGCATAACTCATATCTTGTATACACGGAGAGCCGATATAATAAGAATACACTTTCTCTCTCTATTCTCTCTCTACTCTCTCTCTAGATCGTGTGAGGATTTCATGGTTGTTTGATCATTTTGGGATTAACAATTGGTATCAGAGCAAGTTAATGAAGATCTGCTGAAGAAATTACACGAATCGAGATCAAAATTGTTAGGTTTTTGAGAGAAATCAATTGATTTTCTTGATTTTTTCAAGAAAATCTATTTTTCTAAAATTCTTACATTTTTTGAGTTTGATTCGTCTGGATATCGAGTTTTTGGTGTTAGAAATCACACCTGGAACAATTCATATTCAAGAATCGAAGGCTAATTTCAGAGATTTGAGGGTCAATTTGAAGATTTTTGGGATTTTTGTACAGTTCGATCGGTTCTGTCTGGTTGAACATTCAGACATCGATTAAGTGGTTTTCAGCGAAATTAGTTCACATAATCGTGTTAGAAACCTATTTTCTAACATCTCTGCAAAATTTGGAAGCCTAATTCGAAGATTTGATTGGGTTTTGATGAATTTTTGAAGTTTGCGCCAGATTCAAACTTTGCGCCAGATTCAAACTTTGCGCCAGTTCATCTGAAAATTTCAAGATTCTGTCCAAGTCTACTTTGCGCCATCAACGTGTAGCGCAAACCTCAGTTTGCGCCATGGTCATCTAGCGCAAACCTCACTTTGCGCCACCCTCGTCTCGCGCAAACCTCTTAAAAAGAGTATTTTGAGAAAAATTTTTATACTGAAACTTTTTCTATAGTGTATTACATACACTTTAAGAGTTTTTCAAGAAAAAGTTTTATATAATTTTTTTTCTGATTGTTCATTTTCCGCAGGTTCAGTAGATTTTTCATTATAAAGATCTTTTAATCGTCAAGCGAACATGAACCGACTTCCAGTGCTGATCAAAGAATCTGATTTTGAACGATGGAGTGTTTCGTTCATCGATTTTATTGCGAGTAGAGAAAATGGAGAGAATATGATAAAATCATTCTCCGAAGGTCCAATGAGCAGAAATAAAATGGAGAGTGATTTTACTGAAGAAGAGATGAAAAGGTTGAAAGCTGATACGGAAGCTTCGTCCAACTTGATTCTTGCACTTCCAAAACACATCTACAAAAGTGTTGACTGTTTCAAACACAATCCAATGCTTATGTGGAACGAATTATCTAAGCGAATGCATGGATCTGAAGTTGCATTTACAAAGAGAAAGGAAGAAGAAAAGAAAGTTGAGAAAGAAGATAAGGAACTGAACATGTCAGAAGCTGAAAATGAAGATCTTAAGGAAAAGGTTATTGAGCTTACGAAGAAGCTGTCTGACATGGAAAAGTTGCTAAAAGAGGAAAGAGAAAAGTTCAGAAAAGAAAAGCTGATCGTTTGAATGACAAAAAGTGTTATGGAAAGCAAATTCTTTCTCTTTCTCAGAAAATCCCTGAACTTGAAAAGACTTCAATTTCTGAGAAGAAAGAAAATGAACAGAAGAAAGCTCTTGAACTCCGATGCATAAAACTTTCGAAGCAAAATTCAGACTTTGAGAAGGTTTTATTTCTTGAAAAGGAGAAATTGGAGAAGGAAAGGATTGAATTTGAAAATAAAAGGAAAGTCTTTGAAGCGAACAATGAGAAATTGTCAAAGCAAAACTCTGAGCTTCAAAAGGAATTAGATGAAGAAAGACAAGAGCTAGAAAAGAGGAAGAAAGCTGAATTTCAAGCTAGGAGCGTTAAAGATGAATTTTCTGTTGAACGGAAGATATTTCAGCAAGAAATACGTAAACTGACAAAGAATTTGGCTGTGTTATCGACTGATATCATGAAGGAGCAGATTGTTAAGTGTGATATTCTGAAGAAGCTTGATTTTGTGACCAAGGAACGGAATGACTTAGCTGACAAAGTGAAGTCATTTAACAAATCCAAAAGCTATTCAGAAAGTCCGATTCGACCTTCTAACCTCTTCTATGATCACTCAGTGGATAATTCTTTCAAGTTTCAATATGCTGATCTTCCTTCATATAAGAAAGTCAACATGCAATGGAGAGTCAAAGGTACGACTCCTGAAAAAGATGTACCAAAAGCATCTGTTCCCAACAAGAACACTAACCTGAAAGGTAAATCTTTTGCTAAACCTGGTTCATTATATTCCGCAAAAAATTTAATCAGGTTAGCACAAAAGAATATTTGTTGTTCTTATTGTGGTACTAATGATTTTGTTACAAATAATAATGTTCGATTTTGGTATGGCACTTATCATTTTCCTTCCTATAGAGCTCCGCTTAACAAGCCAGGACCCAAGACACGTTGGGTACCAAAATCTACTTAATCTGTTTTTGCAGATTTAGAAGCAAAACGTTGAACTCTCGAAAGAAGATGTATCTGTGCATTTAACGTAATTGGTTTCTGAATACATCAGTTCAGGACCCGTGCTTCAACGACAATGGCTTCTGGACAAATCAGTTCAGGACCCGTACTTCAATGGCTAATACTTCTAAAAAAATCAGTTTAGAACTCATACTTATCAGGTTAAATCTTTTACCACATGATCATACTTCTCAGGTGATATCCTTAACTGTCACATCTTTCTATTTCAAGGAACAAGTGGTAAAAGGTAACATTGTATTATACTTTGTTTCTACTGCTTTGAAAATTTGAATCTTTACAAATTTAATTCAATGAGATGAAATTTTCAATTTTCATTCAATGAATTAAATGTGTGCTAAAAGATGATTTTACAAGTATTTTTGTATTATCTGAGTTACATCTGTTTCATCTTTCACTTCTGAAATAAATCGAAAGGTCAGCAAAACATGAATGAAATTATGCTGAATGATCAAAATTATGGATTTATGGACTTATATAGAATATAATGCTCAAAAAGCCTAGATGTAAGAATGATGGATGGAAACGAAAACATGGGGGAAGCACTATGTTTTAGAACCAAGTGATTGAGATGCTCTAAGTTTTAAATCTAATCATTTAGTTTGAAAGTTTGTGCCTGTGGCCTTTCTGGTTTGGGAGATTAAGTCCTAAGGGGTGCTCGACACCTAGTCCCTAAGACCAACTGGTCTGGGATCGGCTGACCCAAATCCTGCTATAGAACCAGATAGAAAGTCATGTTCTACTGGTACAAATGGGTTTAAGATATATCGATGTGGCCTTTCTGGTTTGGGAAAGTAAGTTCTAAGGGGTGCTCGTAACCTAGCACCTAAGGCCAACTGGTCTGGGATCCGCTGACCCAAATCCTGCTATAGAACCAGATAGAAAGCCATGTTTAACGGTGTATCTTATTCTTACTAAACTTTTTGATTAAAAGATGCCAATGTGCACATATTAAAAGATGCCAATGAGCACAAAATTAAAAGATGCCATTGAGCACAAAATTAAAAGATGCCATTGAGCACAAAATAAAAGATGCCAATGAGCACACATCTCTTGATACTTGGGGAAAATACAAATTCGCAGTAAACCTGTAAATTTGTGAAAATCCTTATTTTGGACAAATAGTGTAAGTATAGTAAAGTATTCTTATATGTTTTAGAATTGCATATGCTTGGTGCTAATCATATTTCGCATGCTAGCGCACCAAATAGATTTAATAAAGGGGTTGAAACTGAACATTTTTAACTTGATATGCAATGATGTCTTGTATTTGAATCCAAACACATGCATTTGATTTCATTTGATTGAAAAATCTGTTAAATTTCATTAAGTTGAATTTCTTTTGTAAAGTTTTCAAATGATCAAATATTAGTAGTTATAAAGTGTAGTTCAATGAATTTTATCTTCCTTGTATCAATTCTTTTAAATCTGTGCTAAAATTTCAAATATTGTTCATTAATGAAATATATGCATATTTTCAGGGGGAGAAATCAAATTGCTCCAGAATTCTTAGATTGAGGGGGAGCAAGATTGTTCATTAAGGAGGAGATTGTTAATGATTCTCAAAGACGCGACTGAAATTGAAGAAGGTTTTCGATGATCATGATGCTCACTTTCATCGAAAAAGGGGGAGAAATGTTTAATTCAATTTCATGTCAAAGAGCTTTCAATGCAAAGATTCAATTTCATGACAGGGGGAGAATTGTTTAAAGAAGATTCCGTCTCAAGATAGAAAAAGGGGGAGAATTCTTCTTCAAGAGTTTTAGAAAAATCGATTGATCATCTTTTTCAAGAAGATCTCTTTTTCTTAAACTTGTGCTATATGGTGAATATCCTTACTGAAGATTGAAGTTCTCAAGTCAAAGAAAGAAAAGGGGGAGAATTCTTCAAGAGTTTAGGAAACATCGATTGATCATCTTGGTTTCTCAAGAAGATCTATTTTTCTTAGATTTGCGCTACATTGTATCAAAATGTCTTGTGTGAAGAAACAAATTCTCCATATCAAAGAAAAGAAAATCTCCGTCTGAAGATTTTGTGACGATTTGACTTTGACAAGCCTTGATAAAGACCGAAGTTTTGAAGATTCAAGAAGCCGAAGACTGCTGTTCTCAAATGTTTAAATCTTGAATCCAAGGGGGAGATTGTTAGGTCTAAATATGTCTTCAAGATTTAATATTATTGTCAAAGTCAATGTATTAAGTCTTGTGAGAAAGTCAAAGTTGCTTATTTGCCTTATTTAGTCCTTAGGTATAAATATCTTTTGTTTAGTCTAATCATGTAACAATTGAGAGAACAATTAGGGCATAGCTCATATCTTATATACACAGAGAGCCGTTATAATAAGAATACACTTTCTCTCTCTACTCTCTCTCTCTAGATCGTGTGAGGATTTCATGGTTGTTTGATCATTTTGGGATTAACAATTCTAGCTATCAACAAAAAATTTAAGTAGTTAACAATAAGTTTGAAAACAAAAACAAGTCAAGGCGTATAATGACTCCAACCAGTTCAACGATGAACTAGTGACCCTAAAAATGTTGGTCATTTTATCTCTCTTTGACTTTGCATCCACAACACAACAAAAAATGTGTTTTTCTTCTATTTATTCAACACTGCCTATCATGAGCATGAATCAAATTCAACTGAAAATTTCATAAATCCTGAGCATGAATCAAATTCAACTGAAAATTTCATAAATCCTATCACTATGTTGAGGGTTACAGATCGATAATTGGATTACGAAAATAACAAAACTTTTGCTTTAAACTTTTTGGTTGACCTCACACACACGTTCTATGGTCCAAAACCAATCCCGTCAATTGAATTGCATATATGTACATCGGGAAACCTTCTATGCGTACTAGATTGTTTAAATCAAATGGTCCAAAGCCATTTTGGTCCACAAATATATGGGCCCAAATTTGGCGGGTTATTCGGTTTTCCAACAATAAAAACAAACATTTTTTTGTACGATTACATGTAAATGTTTAGAATGAGATTACTTTATACAATATTCTTCAAATCAACTTAAAACAACGACAAAGGTTATTGGTAATCTATAACTTCAATCTTAAGAAAAGTTTACAAGTCTAATATTTGGTCTATGTGAGACAGGTTGTCACAACCCTGTCCAACTTAATTGAGCTCACAAACACAAGTTATGCAAAAAGTTTTTGTCCTATAAATGTGGGACGAGTTGCCACAGTAAAGATATGCAAAAAGTTTTTGTCCTATAACACAAGACTTGTGTCTGGTGCCACATTAAGCCCGTGGCATGCCATGGCCTAATGCACAGTTTTCGTAATTCGATATTTGGATTTTCTTTACGTTTTTAATGTCTTATTTACTAGTTTTTAATATATAACCTAATTTAACTTGCTTATTACTATTAACTCATATTGAGTAACACTACAAAACATATGTTTTGTACACGCTTTGAAAACGGCAGACTTTGCCGTGACTCCTAAGACTTGAGGCTTGGCCTCACTGCCACGCCTTAGCCATTTAGAACCTTGTATATAATATATTCATGTATAAACAAAAGATGAATTACTAAGGCCATCCGTACCCGGGCTCGGGATGGTGCGGGGATCATGCGGGGATGGTGCGGGGTGGGCTACGGAGGTTGCGGGGATGGCGGGGCGAGATGGAATCCGGGGATGGGATCCCGATCCATCCCGAAGGGTTTTTAAAAAAAAAAATTTAATTAAATTTTTTAAAATTCATGCCGTTGAACGACTCTATTACTAAAAAAATTATTTTTCTCAATTTACTCCCACTAGATATTTAACCTTCAACCTCTTATTTCTCACACCTCTCAAACTCTCTCAAATTCTCTCAACCTCTTATTTTTCACACCTCTCTCATCATGAATCCAAACACAACACCTACATCCCGTCGTAACCGACCGAATACACCACAATCGCAAGAAGATCAAGAGCTTGGTTTCCAAGCGTTTACACAACAAGGTTATCATCCGCAATTTTCGCAACAAATTCCGCCACAATGGTCGCAACAAAATCCGCCACAATATCCGCAACAATTTCCCCAACAATTTCACCAACAATTTCATCAACAAATTCCTTACCAATTTACACGTCCCGGGTTGATTGAACAAGGTTTTACTCCGGCCAACTTCAATCTCGACGACGACATTGTTCCGGAAACCCAACCTTCTACCCCGAACACACCACAATCTATCCCGACACAACAATCTAACCCGGAACCATCAAATCCGAGACCAACGAAAGCCGCCAAACAAACGTGGAGTAAAGTCGAGGAACTCGCGTTAGTGTCGGCGTGGGTTGACGTTTCGGAGGACCCCGTGGTCGGTAACGCACAAAGCGGTGGTAATTATTTTTATTGTTATTATTATTATTATTATTATTATTATTATACTTAATTTTACATAAATGTAGGAAATTTTTGGGGCCGAATCGGGCATGTGTTCTTTACTCGTATGGGTCGTGAACCAGGTTATAGATCAACCCATCAACTCAATAGCAAGTTCAACGACCTCAATAAAAGAGTTAATTCGTTTGGCGGCATCTACAACAACTTGCTCAATAATAGATCAAGCGGGATGAGTGAGGCCGATATATCCCGAACGGCACACGAACGGTATCTAGCACGCCATAAAGTTGCTTTCACTCACGAACAAGCTTGGGACGTCCTAAAAAAATGTCCAAAATGGGGAGCCGTTCCAACGATGACGACAACTTCATCGCGGGGTTCAAAACGTACCCAACCTTCCGATGATGACGATGACGAGCAAATTCAACGACCCATCGGGAGAAACAAGGCAAAAAAATCATCAACGAGTAATACGTCCGGGGCGAATACGGACGAAAATGTTACTCAGTTGTTGACGACGTTCAACGACAAGATTGATGATACAATGGAATACAAAATGAAAAAACTCGATCTCGAAATCGAACGCTCAAAACTCGAACGACATAGGTTGGATCAAGAACGCGAAATCGAACGCGCAAACCGATTTGATAAAGACTTCGAGTTTTTCATGGCCCCGCATGATCACCTTACGAAAAAGCTTTGAGGGTTACTTTAGCGAGAAAATAGCAAATTCAAAAATTTCATGATTGGTAGTGTTTTGTATTTTGTAATTTTTATTTTTAATGAATGGTATGAATTTTAATTTTTAATGAATGGTATGAATTTTAATTTTTATTATTTATCTTATTTTTATTTATTAAAAAATATATAAATATTTTTATTTTGTTAAATAATTAAATGTATAAATAAAAGAATTAAAATAAATGAGGTGGCAAAAGGGTTTGAGGGAATGAGGTAAGGGTGTTTAGGGATTGTTAGGGATTGAATGAGGGATGAGAGAAAAGCTGATGTGGCGCTGATATGGAACCGGAATCATTGAAAGATTCCCTCATGGGGTACTCATGGCCTAATGCCAAAATAATCAAAATTAACAAAAACTGAGATTAAAGTAGTGATATAAAAATGATGTGACCAACTTTAATCAGATATTTAATTCTGATTATCATATTATTAAAAATCAAGATATTTATTTTAAAAAATGGACGTCCCAGCACACAAGTAAAGTGTCGTGATAGTTATCTTTTCTGGAATATTCATTGTGGTTGAAGTTACATATTGTCAATGAAGACAAAAATGGTCGATCAATGCAATGTTGGTGTCTTCTAAAAATTGAAGACTGCATGCATACTTGGCACCATATATATATAATAGGGAAATTAATTAAAATACCAAAAGTTGGTAAATAGGTTTGCATAAATACCCAAAATCTCATTGGTTTTGCAAAAATACCAATTTTTCCGCGGTAGAATCCGTGATCGCGGGTCAGTGCCCACGTGTCCCCCATGTTTGGCCAATATGTCCGCAGAGGCCGGCCCCTCAAGTATGGCCGCGGTACCCGCGGAGGCCCCCCAACTATGCCCGCGGAACAGTTTTGGCCCCTGTCCCGCGGAAGTAGCCCGCGATCGCGGGATTGCCACACCAGGTGTCGGCTTAGGGTTGAAACCCTAATTTCATTTATGACAATTCCAACCCCACCCTCCTAATCGCGGCTATAAGAGGAGAGGGTGGGGGACCCCAAGTCGGCCACCACTTCTCACTCTCTAAAAATCTCCCAAACTCTCTCAATTTGTCGTGTGGAATACGCGCTCGGTTTGAAGATGACACGTGTTACAAGTTTGGTAAGTTTTTCTTAACTTTGTTGTTGTTTTCCTTTATGTTGTTATTTTAAAATTTAAAATATATGATATGTATGTTGTTATGTGTTTGATGTTAGAGTTTTTTTTAGCTTTGTTGTATGTTTGAATGTGTTATTTGTATGTTATAATTTTGTGTTTATTATAGATGTTAGAGTTTAAAAAAAAAAGATGTTAGAGTGGTTTTTATAAAAAAAATATGTTAGTGTTTTTTTTAATAAAAAGATGAGTGTTTTTTATAAAAATAAATGTTAGAGTGTTTTTTTATAAAAAATATGTTAGTGTTTTTTTTAATAAAAAGGTGAGTGTTTTTTATAAAAATATATGTTAGTGTTTCTTATAAAAAATATGTAAGTGTTTTTTTTATAAAAATGTGAGTGTTTTTTTATAAAAATAAATGTTAGAGTGTTTTTTATAAAAAAATATGTAAGTGTTTTTTTTAATAAAAAGGTGAGTGTTTTTTATAAAAATAAATGTTTGATTATAGGTCTCTAAACTTTGGTGAATGACAACTTAGGTCCCTAAACTTTGGTGAATGATAACTTAGGTCCCTAAACTTTGGTGAATGACAACTTAGGTCCCCTACTCATAAATAAATTTTGGAAGTCACACTTCCGAAACCCTTATATGTATATGTAACATTTTACCGAAAGATCCGTAAATGGTATGAATATATAAAAACATTTAAATTGGCTTCACATGCCAAACTCAAATTCATTTTGGCCTTTTGCCAAAAGCATCTATAATTAACAACACATAAACAACAAAGTACTAAAGCAACACCCGTACCACCACCTACTGAAAAATTGCCTTAGTTTGATCAATCCAACTTTGCTTGTCGGTTACCTTCGCTTGAAGAATTACGAAGTCTTGCATTATGTGGTGAATGTCTTCTTTTTCTCGACGAATACGAGCCTCCCGATCTTTTATATCCCCTTTCATCCTTTTGATCTCCTTTTCTTCCACTTCGATCCTTTTCAAGTGGGCTTCCTTCCTGGCCATCATTTGTTTCCACTCTTGTCTCAGTTGGTCTATCTCCTTTTCCCTTTCTGCTATCGCGATCTGGAGTTTCACGGGCATTTTTTCAGGTGTAGACGATGGATTAGAAGACGATGCCATTTGTTTGGTGATAGACGATACTATTATGATATGAAAATGTTGTATGGATGTTGTGACCTTTACAATTGGAACTAACACGGGTATTTATAGCCACAAGGACCAAATGGCTCAACAGAATCCTTCTACTTTTCAGCCGAATCTTGCATCAACTTTTCAGACGAATCTTGCAGGCTGCCTTTTCAGGCGAATCTTGCATTAACTTTTTAGACGAATCTTGCAGGCTTCCTTTTGCAGACGAATCTTGCAGTTACTTTTTCAGTCGAATCTTGCAGTCTCTTTTCAGACGAATCTTGCAGTGAACTATTCAGAAGAATCATGCAGGCAACTTTTCAGACGAAATCTTTGACCATATCCACATCCCTGATGAAGAACATACATTCTATAACAAGATGGCATGATAAAGTAGTAATTCACAACTTGCTATCTATCTTTTATACATTCTTTTACACCGTTTACAAACACTCTTTCGCTTTTCTTAACACTGGCTAGAGGTTCAAGATCAAGGGGGAACAAGTCGGCGAATGGGGCTGGAACTTCACGTTCGACAGCTTACCAACCACTGAACGATGGAGCTCTCCGGAGTACCTGGAAGGTACCAGAAACAGACGAGGAGTGGAGAAACCATGGGCGAACTGCGACCGATGATCCATTCATGGCTGAGGAGGCAGAGGACTAGGAGATGGCATGGGAGCAATACTACCTCGATAATCCCTGGAAAAGCCCACCAAGATATCATTGTACCCAGCCAACGGGTCTTCCACAAAGTCAACGAATTACTCCCTTGGTGCAAGCATCCATTGATCAGGCGAACGCCTATATCGAAAGGGTAAAGGCTATGTGGAACCATGTCAGGATCGATTCCAAACAAGAATAACTATACTTAGAAATCAGAATTAAAGAATCTTGCGGAATAGAACTTTAATTCAAATATACTCAATGAACAACTAATCAGAAAACACAATCTGTTTGTATTCAATGCTTCAACTCACAAGTTTACAACCAAACCTCAATCTTGTTGAACAGGCTCAACAAGACGACTTCTACTTCTCTAGAAATAGGGTTCTAAACCTTGAGGTTAATTCTCTCTAAAACAAAAACGAATTCTGATCAATTTCTCTTACGAAAAGCTATCTATCAACATCTATTTATACTAAATAATTACAAGATAACTATCAAAACAAAATTGATCTTCAGAATATTCTTTCATGCTTATCTTCAATCATTCCATCTTTATCTCCAACATTCTCGCATTCCATAATAATGATCACCAGCAGTATTAACATCGTTATGCACAAGCAGTACTAACATTGTTCCAGCAGCATTAACTTTTACTTGCAGTACTAACTTTGTTCCAGCAGCATTAACGTTTACTAGCAGTACTAACCTTGTTCTGGCAGTAGTATTGTTGTTCTGGCAGTACTAATGTTGTTCTGGCAGTACTAACGTTGTTCTGGCAGTACTAATGTTGTTCTGGCAGTACTAACGTTGTTCTGGCAGTACTAACCATACTTGGCAAATTTTCAGTTCCCAACAATCTCCCCCTAACTTGACTTTTTAGATTGAGAAGTCAAGTTCTTCAGATGATGCTTCCAAAACCTAATCATGAACACATAAATCAGGATCCAAACCCAAGCTTTGATTGATAATCCTTCTCACCAAGTATCTTCCCATTACAGAATCCTTGTTGCAAGCCAACTTAGCATGTAGCATTCCATTCAACCTTTTCTTGCTGTGCTTGTATGCAACATCCACCAAATAATACTCATGATATGTATGGTCAAGTGTGATGACATACACTCCACATTTTTCAATGAGCATCCAGTTGGTAATGGCTTGAAAATTTCTTTCTATCATATACTGAACTGCTTCTGGTTTGAACATTAGGCACAGGTATTCAAGAACCATTTTGGTGATAGACATCCCTTTCACATTCAGCATATTTCCATACAGCTTCATTCCAACCTTGTACATCTCCTCTATGTCAGATCTAGAGCACATTCTGATAAGTCTTCCCCATGTAGAACAGACCTCAAACTTCCCATCTGCTCTTTTGACTCTAATGTACTCCTTTCTCTGATCTACCAAGGTATCCCAGAAGATGATCTCAGGAGGCATGGAAGATAATGGGTCAACTTGGATTGGATCAGTATCAACCATTGTGATATACATATCACATTGAGCATTACTTGGTTGACCTGATGGAGTTGCTACTTCTTCTTCAGCAACCTTTGTATCATCTTTCTTTTCTGGAACATCCTCTTCTTTTTCTTCTTCTACCACTGGTTCTACCCTAGGTTTCTTGACAACTTTCCTCTTGGTAGCTATAGACTTGGTTCTTGCTCTTTTCAGTGACACCAGCTTTTCACCCAGAGTTTCTTCTTGCTTTTTAGGAGTGTCATGTTTGGCTTTAATCAAAGCCTCTGCAACTTCAACTTCTTCCAAAGTAGGCTTTTTAGTTTCTGTTGCTTCCTTTGTTTCTGCTGCTTCTTCCGTTTCTGCTGCTTCTTTTGTTTCTGCTGCTTCTTCCGTTTCTGCTGCTTCTTTTGTTTCTGCTGCTTCTTTCGTTTCTGCTTCTTCTTTTGTTTCTGCTGCTTCTTCCGTTTCTGCTGCTTCTTTTGTTTCTGCTTCTTTCTGAATTTCAGCAGCATTAACCATTTCTGCTGTTGGTTCAGTTTCTGCTTCTTTCTCAATTTCAGTAGCATTAACCTTTTCTGCTGCATGATCAGTTTCTGCTTCTTTTGCAATTTCAGCAGCATTAACCTTTTCTGCTGCATGATCAGTTTCTGCTTCTTTTGCAATTTCAGCAGCACACTCATTCTCCCCCTTTTCCTGTGCACTCTCCATGTTGACTTCAGCTTCTGACTCCCCCTTTTTGGGAGCATCATTGTTGGGGCTTCTTCTTTTAAGAACATACTGAGCTTTCTTCTTCCTGTGCATCAACTTTGTAATCAGCTTCTTATGCTTCTCAAGCTGTGTTTGTTGATATAGGACCACTTTCTTGAGTCCATCTATCTCCTTTTGCTGACTTACAACATCTGTGTTGATATTGGCAATGGTTTCCATCAATTCCTCATATGTATATCTATCCTCACCTTGTTTAGGAGTTTTTACTTCCTTTAAAGGATCACTGGAAATTTTAGTAGGTGTCTTTTGCCTAGCAAAAGCACTGCCTACCCCCTTGGTTTCTTGGCACCTGGGACCTCTGAATGATTTCTCATTCTGAGTTGCCGTGAGGAAGGTCTTAGGTATGTTACCACTGTCCTTCTCTGTGCTAGCAGAAGTAGTGGCAGCCTTGCTACTCACATGCTCAACCTTCTCCTTAGTGAGCACCTTCTTGGGGTTGGGAGACACCCCTGTGGTTTCCCTTTCGATATTCTCTTTTGGAGAATGCTCCAATAGAGGGCTTAAAGGCTTTGGGTTTGTAGGAGGTACATCAAGGGAAGGAGCCTTGTGTACCTTTCTTCTTGTAAACTTTTTGGTTACTTTTGGAGTGGGTCTTTGAAGAATGGACTGAGGAATTTCTTTGGTGATTGAAGGTGGGGTTTGGCTATCAGTGGGTTAGTCTAATGAGGGCCTTGACCCTGATGCCATACCTTCTTGTGTGTGGGACACACCCATCATTGTAGAGAACAATGGAGTGTCAACTCCTTCCGAGTCCCTGGAAGTTCTCCTCATATTTGAGAAGACCTTTCCTTTAGGGGGTTTAGGTACATATACCTCAGTAAATTGAGGCAAATCCGTCAATTCCTGAATAATCACTGCTTGGACAAACCGTGGGTACATAAAAAAACTCTTTTTGGATTCCAGGTTTGACACAAGATCATTGAAAATCATTTGTGAAAAATTAAACTTCCTGGCAGTGGCCAAGCAGACCAGAGCATAAGCAATGGTACTGCTAAACTCACTCCAACCAGTAGTTTTCTTTGACATGCAAAGCATTAAGGTATGAACAAAGAATCGCCATTGTGTAGAAAATTTAGACTTGAAAAACTTAAAGATTCCAATGGGACCTTCATACCCCATTCTCGTTAAAGTTGAGTATAGATCGTCATTAGGAATAGACGTCATACCTGAGGCATCATCCAATCGAAGAGTGATGCGAATAAGCTCCTCTGTAACATTCAAGGGTTTGTCACACACCCTTGTTTTTATGATTTTCTGCCCATCTTCAGACACCACGGTGGCATTTTCCCAGAACTGCTTCTGATGCTCGATGTAGATTGTCGGGGTCACCGTTAGGGCATAGGATATATGCGTGTGCTTGAGGAAATCCACAATGTCGTGAAAACATACGGACTGTTTTGGCTTCTGGAGCATGGCAATCTCGTTGTGTTCGTCGATAAACTCCATTGTACCTGAGGATTCTTGACAGAAAACAGAGATTCTTGGAAGAGAATAGTTAGAAAGAGAGAGAGATGAATAGAATTCAAAGAGACGTTATGAACTTTGGCGGGCTGAAAGAGGTATTTATAGCAGCAGTAGCCCTAATTTTCTTTTAAAGCAGTATTAACGACACATGCAGTATTAAGTACGAAGCAGTATTAACTATGTACTAGCAGTAGTAACTATGCACTAGCAGTAGTAACTATGCACTGGCAGTGGTAACTATGCACTGGCAGTGGTAACTATGCACTGGCAGTGGTAACTATGCACTGGCAGTGGTAACTATGCACTGGCAGTAGTAACTATGCACTGGCAGTAGTAACTATCCACTGGCAGTAGTAACTATGCACTAGCAGTAGTAATTATCCACTGGCAGTAGTAACTATGCACTAGCAGTAGTAACTATCCTTGCACTTTTCAGCACTTGTCAATCTGAGTCATACAGAAGATTCTGAGAAAAAGAGTTAGTAGTACCAAATATAGAAGGAAATATAGGTATAAAAACTGAGAATCATGACTTTATTCAAGGTTGATCATGCCCACACTTGTTACCAAGAAAGTGAATCTACCCACATCAAAAGCTTTTGTGAATAGATCAGCAAACTGGTCATTGGTATGAACTTTAGCAACTAGAATTAATTTCTTTTCATTACAATCTCGAATAAAGTGATACCTGATCTCTATGTGCTTTGTTTTTTAGTGTTTGACTGGATTGTTAACAATGCTAATAGCACTGTTGTTGTCAATGAAGATTGGAGTGTGAAGAAATGTTACCCCATAGTCCAACATCTGATTCTGTATCCATAGAACCTGAGAGCAGCAGCTTGCAGCAGCTATATACTCAGCTTCTGTTGTAGATAAGGACACTGTGGTTTGTTTCTTACACTGCCAGGATACTAGTCTTGCACCCAAAAATTGACATCCACCTGAAGTAGACTTCCTATCCATGTTAGCTCCACCCAAGTCACTATCTGAGTATGCAAGTAGATCAAAGGATGATTCATAAGGATACCAGAGACCTAATCTAGGTTGCCCTCTTAGGTATCTAAATATCCTCTTGACTACATGAAGATGTGATTGCTTTGGTGTAACTTGAAATCTGGCACATACACATACTGGAAACATAATATCTGGTCTAGAGGCTGTGAGATACATGAGTGATCCAATCATTGATCTGTAATGATGGACATCCACATCCTCCCCCTCAAGATCAGCATTGATCTGTTTGTGTGTCTCCATTGGTGTGCTTGCTGGCTTTGAGTCTGATAATCCAAACTTATCCAGGATATCTTTCACATATTTGGATTGGCATATGAAAATCCCATCCTTCTTCTGTTTCACCTGAAGCCCAAGGAAGAAAGTAAGTTCACCCATGGAACTCATCTTGAAGCGCTTGTGCATTAACTCCTCAAAGTCTTTACACATGTGATCATTTGTAGATCCAAAGATAATGTCATCCACATAGATCTGAACAAGTAGGGTGTCCTTCTTTTTCCTTTTAATGAATAAGGTCTTATCAATGATTCCTCTTTCAAATTCATTTTCCAAGAGATAGGTAGACAGGGTGTCATACCAACAAACCATAACAGGGAGGTTCAGCAGGGGAAAATGGAGTATCTAGCGAAGAAGAAACGAGAAGTGGCCATGACTAGGGCTCACGTTCGGGAGGTGCAACGACAAATTTTAAGGAAGTAGAAGAGGAACTAAAAGAAATCAAAGAGGACTACACGAGAATGGAGGACGTGATCAAGGAAAAAGTTAACTTCATCACTGGAATCCAGGATGCCTTCCAGTAATAGATTTCTTTGTTTACTTGCACTGTATCCGTTTCGGTTGGGAAGATGATTTGCAATAATTGATCTTTTAATTAATTTCCCTATTAAATAACTTAAAATGGGGAAAACATTTTCTTTAATTAATTTTTATATTAAATACATTAAAATGGAAAGGAACAATAAATTAAAAACCTCTACTACATAAAATGATAACCTAAAAACTAGAGGGACCAAAAATGTAATTTTTTTGCCCCAAACTGGAGGGGCCAAAATTGTAAATTTCGGTCAACCGCAGGACCATCGCGGGCTACTTCCGCGGGACAGGGGCCAAAACTGTTCCGCAGGCATAGTTGGGAGGCCTCCGCGGGTACCGCGACCATACTTGAGGGGCCTCCGCGGACATATTGGCCAAACATGGGGGACACATGGGCACTGACCCGCGATCGCGGGTTTTACCGCAGAAAAATGGGCATTTTTACAAAACCAACGACATTTTGGGTATTTATGCAAACCTATTTACCAACTTTGGGTATTTTAATTAATTTCCCTATATAATATATAGCATGAGTTTTCGGAATATAATTAACCGTCAATAAATTGAAAAAAGGACATGCATAATCATTTGTTACTTGAACTTATAATATAGATGTATTATCAATACCTATTTTATATTCTATGTTTATAGAAATTTGAATATTTATGTCTCACCTAGGGTATGGACCTGGGGAGATATGGACACGTTTTAAAGGTGTAATTGGTACTTTTATGTCGTGTGGAAATTTTCAAATCTATATATATAGAGAGAGAGAGAGACGGGTTCATACGAGGAGCGTACCTATTTAAGAAAACGTGAGTAGCACCGTCCATGTACAAAATCATATGTGATTCACAACACAAACCGCGGGACAAGCCGCGCGCTTTCGCAAGCCGCGTAACAAACCGCGCGTGTAATCACATATGATTTTAGTCCTTGTGTTGTGAATCACATGTGATTTTGTACATGGGAGGTGCTCCTCACGTTTTCTTAAATTGTTACGCTCCTCGTTTGAACCATTCTCTCTCTCTCTCTCTTTCTCTCTCTCTCTCTCTCTCTCTCTATATATATATATATATATATATATATGGGTTAAATCATGTGTGAACCAAAAATAGGTTGAGAACCGTGAGAACCGATCTAAGCCGTCATTTGGTTTGATCATATGGTTTTAAAAACATAAAAATTCATTCATAGGTTCTCACGGTGCTCAACCTATTTTTGCCTATAATAATGTCCATAGATTAAAATCAATTAACGGCTTAGATTGGTTTTCACGGTTCTCAACCTATTTTAGGTTCTCATTTGATTATCGTCCTATATATATATGTTAGTGCTTAAATGTTTATTGTACCAAGTAGAGGGACTATATTTGTTATAGGGGTATTCTATACCCTAGGTATATAATGTTTGTTTCTTTCCCTTTAGGGAATTAGGTCATCCATCACACACACTAGCCACACACACTCAAGAGAGTGTTCTTCATTGTAATTGTGAGCTATTGATTCTTTAATGATATAGAGATGGCTTCTTTAATGTTTATACATTGATTACTTGTTCTGGGATCACAATTGGTATCAGAGCTTGTAAATCTTTGATTTGATTAGGTTTGAGTGAAATATTTCCATTTTTGAGTGTTCTTCATTTTCTTCAATTTGTGATTGATTTTAGCCATTAGAGTTCTTCTAATGGATTGGAATTGATCAAGGGTTGTTTCTAGGATAGTCCTGTGTGTTTTATTTCGCAAAATCACAAGGATCGAAGCTCAGATTGGATAGTTTTCTTCATTTTCGTACTTTAACTTTTTGCACACTGTTTTGGATCAAAAACCCATTTTCTGTTGGTTTTTGGTTAAAACTTGAAGTTCTAAAGTTGCTCAGAATAGCCTCGCGAACCTACCCACCAAATTTCAGCCTCATACGATCTGTTTTGAAGATTCGACCTTGAATCTTCATACATATCGCAATCCACTAACCTTCATCGTTGTCGCAATCGTCTATTGCGACTTGGCTCCCAAATCGCAATCGTCTATTGCGACTTGCCCCAAATCGCAATCCATTACCCTTTGAACAGTACCAAATCGCAACCTTCAGTTGCGACTTCGATTATTGCGATTTCAGTTATTGCGATTTCGATTTTTGCGACTTCAACTGTTGCGACTTCAGTGTTGCGACTTCAGTGCAATTGCGACTTGGTTTGTGTTGTGACTTTAAGTGTGTTGAGACATAAACTTGAAACTTTAAAAGTAACTCCTAATCAGATTAATCAGATTTTTAACGATCAACAACAAGTAATCCAAAATGACTGCCAGAGATATGTTGTCTATGGTTCAAAAGATAAACCACCTGTTCTTTTCCCGAAAGACTTTAAAATTTGGAAAGACAGATTTCTTGACTACGTTGAACGACAAGAAAATGGAGCTCTTATCGATGCATCCTTGATGAACGGGGTTCTAGGAGAGGTTCGTGAACCCGACCCAAATGGTAACCACGTAGTTATTTAGCCAAAGGACTACACGGGTGACAATTTGTTAAGATACAAAGCCGATAAAGCGGCTAGGTCATTGGTCATGCAAGCCTTAACCAACGACATATATCGAAAGGTTGACAGTTTGAGTGAAACAGGTAAAGGTATGTTTGATGAACTTATCAAATTATACAAAGGGTCAGAAGTGGAAAACCAGCTGAGAATCTCAAATGTCTTCAATACGTATGAGAATTTCAAGCAAAAGGAGGGTGAGAGTTTAGATAAAGCATATGATCGTTTCACAACTATCCTAAATGATCTCAACAGTTACAAAGTATCAAAATCCATCATGGAGACTAATGTGAAGTTCTTGAACGTGCTTCAGCCCTAGTGGAAGAAGTACGCTCATAGAATGAAACAGAATTCTCAACTGGATTCTCTTCCGTTACAACAAATGTTTGAAACCTTAAAACAAGATGAAGATGATGCTGAGCTGAAAAGGAAGAAGTTGATGAAGAATGAGAAGAATGGTAAGAAGGAAAAGAAGATGGTGGGGTCTGAGAATAAGGCAGAAGAAGATGAGCTTGATAGTGAACCGTTAGCATTGATGTCAAGAAAAGCTAAGGGCAAGATTGTTCAGAGAGAAGAATATGAGTTAGACCAAGCTGACTTGGATGAAGCAGAAAGCTTAAGGCAGGCTATGATACTTCTTTCCAAGGCCTTTCAACACAGATTTGTAAAAACTCCTGGATCAAATAACCAACGTTACTCATCTGGTTCTAAAAACTTTGAACACAAGAATCAAATTGAGTCAAAGAAGTTTGATGATCATAGGGTAGATGGTAAAAGGCCGGAGGTGAAGAAGTATGGTGATAAGAAGGATGAAGAGCAAAAGTGCTACAACTGTAGGAAGACCGGTCATTTCTCAAAAGATTGCTGGAAACCAAAAAGTGAAGAATTCTGACTACTACAAGCAGAAGGCATTGTTAGCTGAACAGAAAGAGTCAGGAATTGAGCTTCCAGTGGAGGAAGAATTTTGGTTGGACCAGACAGATGATGAAGCAGAGGAAGATACGGCTGCTTTTGCTAGGATGTGCTTGATGAGCAGAGATGATGAGGATTCAGAGGCTGGTGCGGCGCCTGAGACAGATGAGGTAGATCTCTGCACTATTAATCATTATGGTAATCAGTTTAAAGTTTTTCAATTAAAACTTGATGAACAAAGTGAGAAACTCAATAAGGCACATAAAATAATTGAACTTCAAAGACAGACAATCATTGACCATAACATGCTAAAAGATGATTTGAAAAAGGAACGAGTTGAGATCGAACAATCTCGAACTTGTTTCCGAAGAAAAATGGATGAAATGGGAGAAAAAGTAAGAATTGCTGAAAATAGGAAGAATGAACTTGAACAAATGTTGCGATCTTACAAAGATATTAATAATGAATTGTCTGAAAAGGCAAGTGATCTAGAAGCGAAACTGTATAAACTTGGTCAATCTGAACAAACCATTTTTCTAAACACGCCAAAGAATTTCAGATATTACAATTCGAAATGGGGTTTGGGATATGACAATCCTCATTATTTGGAGAATGCTTTGAAAAAGGCACCTTGTATATACAAGTTTCAATGGCTTAAGTATCTAAAAGATCCTAAATTCAAGATTAAATGGCTTAATGAGGAGGAACAAGGAGTTGAGGAAGAAGTTAAAAGAAAGACAACTGCAACCATACAACTTCCTTATATTTATGATCAGGCAAATAGGAAGGCAATGCAAGATAAGAAAACCTTGCCTAATGACTATTTTGATAGCTATATTGTTCAGCCACCAAAGGGAACTGTATCAAAACCCGTTTCTGAAGGAAAAATATAGTATCCTCCCTTGGTGCTTGAACAAAAGCTTGTCGATCTTGAATTGAATATTAAAAGCAAAATTGAAGAAGTCAGAAATGACGATCAACTTGCTTTTGATATTGAAAAGGAAGTGATGATAACTGTTTTGATAAATACCATGAATGACAAATCTGAAAAGGTTGTTTCTGTTTCGTCTTCAAAAACCTTAGAAGAAAATAAATCTCCTGAACTGAGATGTTTGAATCTCTCACAACAAGTCTCTGATTTTCAGAAAAAGTTGTTTCTTGAAAAAGAAAATATTGAGAAAGAAAGAGAGAGATTTAAATTCGAAAGAACATCTTTTAAAACTGAAAATGTTTTTCTTTCAAAGAAAATATCTAATTTAGAAAACATTTTGATCAAAGAGAGAAATGATCTTGAGTCCAATAAAGAATACTTTCAAAATGAAATCTCAAGACTGATGGGAAAATTGACAAGTTTATCCACTGAAGCTATGACAGAGTTTGCTAGCAAAGCTTCCTCTGATTCAGATGCTTCCTCATGCAAAGCCCTCATAGGCAATACTATTAATAGAAGCATGATGGCGGATGACTTGGATGATTTTGGTCCCATTGAGATAGAGGAACAACCTGTTAATGAAAATTCTTGTGACTTCTCTCATAACTCCTCTTCCAATGATATTAAAGTTGATCATGTTATTGACACTCCTTGTGAAAGGAAGGATAAGCAAGTTCAACAAAAGGATGTTAATTTTGACTTTAGTGCTAAACTTCCAGATCATTCTGATTTTCTGGTCAAGGAAGAAAAACCCAAGGAGAATTTATTCGAGGGGGAATCTTCTAAAACCGTTGAGAAAAAGAAAAAGAAAAAGAAAAAGAAGAAAAATAAGCGCAAATCTAAATCTTCTAAAGTTCAAAATTCCTACGCTTACAATTCTTATCTTGATTCCATTTCAGATCGTAATTTAAGAAACAACTCGCGGGTAGAGTGGAGAATAAAGGAGTTCACACATGATGTGGCCCAAAGAAAATCATCTACTGTCGCTTTTAATTCCAAGAAAAACACTTTTGTTTCTAATGTTAGTAATCGTGTTGCTTCAAACAAACAAAAACTTGTAATTCCGTACAAGATTTCTTCTATGCAACAACTGATTAATTTAGCACATGATCAAATTTGTTGCTCTTCTTGTGGTGTAGATGATTTTATCTGCAAGTCTGATTATTCTTCGTGGTTTGGTTATAACTTCTATGGTTCAAATCGTTTTTATTCAAATAGATATTATAACCACTACAATTCAAAGAAAAAGGTTAATTCTCCTAACCCGAAAGGACCCAATTGGCAATGGGTACCTAAAACTGTTTAAATCCCATTTTGCAGCTCCGTCATGTGTGGTATTTGGATTCTGGTTGCTCAAAACACATGACAGGAAAGAAGGAGCTGTTGAGCAATTTTGTGAAACACGATGGAGGGAAAGTTAAGTTTGGAAATGATCATTACGCTCCAATCATGGGTTATGGAGATATTGTGGCCGACAACGTCAGGATAACTAAAGTGAATTATGTTGAAGGCTTAGGGCATAACTTATTTAGTATAGGTCAGTTTTGTGATAAAGACCTAGAAGTCCATTTCAAGAAGACTTGGTGTGCAATTCTAACCGATGGAGGAAATGAACTTCTAGTTGGTTCGCGAAAGTCAAATCTTTACACTATTGATCTATCGAAGGTTAAGCCGAAGAATGATGTGTGTTTGTTGACTAAGGCAACTATGGAAAAGAGTTGGTTATGGCATAGACGACTATCTCATCTCAACTTTCGTTACATTCAAAAGCTAACGTTGGGTGATTTAGTTATAGGTCTACCAGTTCTGCAGTTTGAGAAAGACAACTTCTGTATTGCTTGTGAGAAGGGGAAGATAAAGCGAGCTCCTCATCCACCGAAACCCGAACCCAGCACACATAAACCTTTAGAAATCCTTCATATGGATCTCTGTGGTCCGATGAAGACTCAGAGTGTTAGTGCCAAATGATACGTGTTAGTAATTGTCGATGATTATTCGAGATATACTTGGGTCAAGTTTCTTCGTTCAAAAGACGAAACACCTGACTTGATCATCTCGTTAATCAAGCAACTTTAAGTAAACCGTCAACAAACAGTTCAGACTGTTAGGTCAGATAACGGGACAAAATTCAAGAACAAGACTCTTGATGATTTCTTTAAATCATTAGGAATTTCTCATCAGTTTTCTGCGGCTAGAACTCCTCAGCAGAACGGAGTCGTTGAAAGACGAAACCGCACACTTATTGAAGCTGCCAGAACGATGTTGTCTTATGCTGATTTACCTCTGTTCTTATGGGCTGAAGTTGTTGCTACGGCATGCTATACACAAAACCGTTCTATAATCCATCGTCGGTTTGGTAAAACTCCATATGAACTGATTAATAATAGAAAACCTGTAATACACTACTTTCGTGTGTTTGGATGCAGGTGTGTTGTGCTGAACGACAAGGACAATTTGAACAAATTCAGTCCAAAGGGTATTGAGGGCGTTTTCATCGGATACTCGCTCACGTCAAAATCATATAGAGTCTATTTCAAATCGTCTAGAACTGTGAAGGAAAGCGTAAATGTCAGATTTAATGAAACTGAAGAAATGGTTTCTGTGCAAAATAGTACAGAACCCGCAATATCAGGTGTACTAGCATCTGGACAAATTCGTCCTATGGTGACTAGATCCTCAAACAAGGATCAAGCATCCACTTCTAACTCTAAACCTAATGATCTGGATTTATTGTTTGAATATATTTATGATGATTTTTTCGGAAGTGATAAACCTTCTTCATCTATATCTAACAGGAGCAATGTTTTCACACCACCAGCTAATGCTACATTGTCAGGGCCTTCACCGGAACTGACTACTCCTTCATCTGGTGCAACAACTCCTGCTACAACTTCAAGTAACACGCATATGGAATCTCCACAATCAACACAACATGTATCCATGAATGGTGCTTCTTCGTCAGGTACAACTTCTAACGCCAATGGTGAGGATTCTGCAACTCAACGTGAGTCATCTTCTGAAGCAGAACCGGAGGCAGTTCCTGTTGACACTTCTGTCAATGAACCCGCCCGACAACCGGAACCTACCTTGACAATAGAGTTGAATTTTGATAAGGATCCTACCTTAGTGGATCCCAACTATGGTGCTATAATTGTCCATCCTCATGCTTCAAGATGGACTAAGAGTCACCCAATTGAACAAGTCATTGGTGACGTCTCCGAACCTGTAAAGACTAGATCTGCAACGGCTAACGAAGTCCTTTACGCGCTTTTTCTAAGTCAAGTTGAACCTACAACAGATCGACAAGCCCTACAAGATTCGGACTGGATCATTGCCATGCAAGATGAGCTGAATTCTTTTGAAGCATTGAACGTGTGGCGATTAGTTCCTAGACCCAAAGGTAAAACAGTCATTGGTACAAAGTGGGTCCTGAAGAATAAGAAAGATAAAGATGGGATTGTTGTGAGAAATAAAGCACGCCTTGTAGCCAAAGGGTATAGGCAACAAGAGGGAATTGACTACGATGAAACGTATGCACCGGTGGCTCGTTTAGAAGCAATTCAGATGTTTCTTGCATTTGTCGCTTTCAGAAACTTCACTGTCTATCAAATGGACGTGAAGACTGCTTTCCTGAACGGTATATTGAAAGAAGAAGTATATGTTTCTCAACCAGAGGGTTTTGTGGACAAAGATAAACCAAATCACGTCTACATACTTGACAAAGCTCTCTACGGTCTAAAGCAAGCCCCTCGCGCCTGGTATGAAATCTTATCTACCTACCTACTTGGTGCTGGCTTTCGAAAAGGTAAAATCGACACAACTCTCTTCACTCTGCATGAAAATGGTGAGATCCTTCTAGTACAAATTTACGTTGATGATATTATATTTGGTTCAACTGACCCTGGATTGTGTACTTGGTTCTCGGGTATAATGATGACCAGATTCCAGATGAGTATGATGGGAGAGATTAATTTCTTTCTTGGATTACAAGTCAAGCAATTCTCAACAGGTATCTTCATCAACCAGTCGAAGTATGTGTTTGACATCTTGAAGAAATTTCAGATGGAAAACTGTACCTCTATTGGTACACCTATGGCTCCTGGATCTAAAATAGGTCCGGATCCACTTGGTGAAGATGTAGATGTTAAGGATTACCGAGGTATGATAGGCTCATTAATGTACCTGACGGCAAGTCGTCCAGATATAATGTTTGCAACATGTCTCTGTGCAAGATTTCAGGCACAACCAAAGGTATCACATCGGAGTGCTGTTAAAAGAATCTTTCGATATTTGAAGGGAACACCGTACCTTGGTCTGTGGTATCCGAAGGGAACAGGATTTGAACTCACTGCATATTCTGATGCGGATCATGGATGTAGTATGCTAGACCGGAAGAACACATCTGGTCATGTCTAGTTTTTGGGTGATAAACTAGTAAGTTGGTCCTCGAGGAAACAGAACTGTGTTTCAACATCAATTGCGGAGGCAGAATATGTGGCCGCTGCCAGTTGTTGTTCACAGGTTCTGTGGATGAAGACTCAACTGTCTGACTATGATTTCAAGTATGAGAAGATCCCCATTTACTGTGATAGCAAGAGTGCAATTGCAATATCTGCTAATCCGGTCCAACATGCAAAGACCAAACACATAGACATCAGGTATCATTTCATCAAAGATCATGTTGAAAAAGGTACGATTGAATTATACTTTGTCACAACTGAGTTTCAACTTGCCGATCTCTTTACGAAAGCCTTGGATGAAAAACGATTTAATTTCTTAGTATCCAAGCTCGGCACGTTGAACATGAAAGTTTAATATTCTATATTGATCATATAATGGATGGAAATATGTGTAGTTCAATCTAGTTATCTCTATCTAGATTAATGCATACAAATTTTCATCTCATTCTATTCTCAATCTAAAATATTTTATTCTCATGTCTTTGTTGTTTTTCATTGTTTATTCTCTTTGTTACTTTCTATTTCTTGTTATGATATCTATGCCTGCATGAGGTGTGTTCATAGTCTCAGGGGGAGTACAAACTAAGTAGTATGCACAAGAATAGGGGGAGTGTGCATTTTGGTCTAAGCTTGTAAGTGTTGGTTTCCTGTGCTCCTTACTTGAAGATCACAATGTATGTTCTCTAATCTGTTTTTCAACCACAAACCCTTAGATGATGAAAATCATTTTTTTTTCAAACTTTCTTGCATCATTTAAGGGGGAGTGAAAATGTTTTAATACCTTGCATGCTTAATCAATTGGAAGTTGGACATCTTCCAATGTGATAAATTTTTTCAAAATTTGAAACTGAAAAATGTCAAAGTGTTATTAAAATCGCAACCCACACTTGCGATTTCACATGTGAACAGTGAGAGATCGCAGCCTTCTATTGCGATATCTCAATGTGTTTATTTTTTTTCAAAATCGCAACCGTACACTGCGACTTCAGGGCATGAACAGTGCCATGTCGCAACCTTGGACTGCGACATGACAATGTGAACAGTGCCATGTCGCAACCGTGGACTGCGACATGACAATATGAACAGTGCCAAATCGCAACTGTGTATTGCGACTTCATCATGTGAACAGTACCAAGTCGCAACCTTCTGTTGCGACTTGATCTTTTGTCAGTTCGTAGCTTGTTCACTGCGACTTGATGACACGTGGCAGGTCAAACCTTGGACCAATCATTTTGTGCCACGTGTCCCTCAGTTTGAATATCGTATAAATTAGGGTTTTGACTTTTCAACCAAGTCTCAACTCGAAAAAACCCTTTTTTCTCTCAAAACCGCCTTTGCGACTTCGATTTTTCAAGACTGATTTCGTGATTTCTGCTCGGCTAAATCATCTCAGATCGACTCCAAGGTATCATATCTCGATTCTTGTTGATTTTCGTCCAATAAATCGTATGCTAAGTTCGATTTTAGGTTTTAGGGTTCGATTTTTTTGATAAATCTGCGTAAATCTTGCATATGTGTGTTTGTTAAGGATTTTAAATGCTTAGGGTTTGTTCATGCTGTATGGACGAGTTCAGTAGTGGTAGTTTTAACATTTTTTGGGCAAAAACAAATTTTTTAGGGCTTGAACACTTAGTTATTTTCAGTGTTCATCCAAGTCGCAACCTTGTGACATTCATGTGTTCATGAATGTCGCAATCAACTAAAACTCATAAATTCAAACATGTCGCAGTGGCCTAATCTTCAACCATGTCGCAATGGTCTGTTGCGACATGGACCAAATCGCAACCTTGAGTTGCGACTTCACCATGTCTTAACTTCTTTGCATTGCGACATCGCACTGGCCTGCGACATGCCCTTTCTTGTTGGTTGCGACTTGCCCAAGACTTGGGAAATTTTTGGAAATTTTTTAAGGCAAAATCCAATTTTGGCACTATTCTAAACTGTTAAGTGGTACAGATGGCTGATCATGATGGAAATGACTCGGATGACAACACCATCATCCGTTCACATCGTTCATCACATCCGTCGGTCAATGCACATGATCTGGACGAAGAAATCTTTCCGAGCACTAATACGGTGCAATTTCTGCACAACAACCATCATCTAGATCTCGCGGTTCCTTTCGACTACGGTGTCATACTAGAGATTCTTCGCGGTCACCCTTTACTGACTGCTTTGACCAGAGTCGAGCTTGTGCCTGCGATCTATCTTAAACAATTCTGGAGTACACTGTTATACCATCCAACCGCCAGAGTACCACATTTCACTGCCAAACTAGACCACTTCGATGTCCGATTCACTCTAAGGGGACTCGGCCGATCACTAAACCTCCCGAGTGAGAATCTTCAGGATCCAGTTCCTGAATCTCAGCTTTATGCTGACATCCGAAGTCTGGGTTATCAGCCTCCACCGAATGCCCCACTTACTGGCTCATCCACTTTCAGACGGAACTACCTACCGAGAATATACTACTCTATATGCTCAATCTTAAACCGTTGCATGACCTCAAAGCATACTGGACTAGACAAGACAAACCTATCCACACTGCGCATGTTTCATGCATTCGTCTTTAACCACAACATCAACTATGCCGTCTTGATATGGAACGAGATCGTTGAGCTTGTTGCGGATCAGTTAAAACCAAAGGTGAGACGAAACTTCGTACCATTTCAGTGATTCTTCCAGATCTTGATTCATCAAGCTATGGTAGACAACGATCAGATTCCAAGACGAGAGAATCACCCTAGAGGCCCAAGCCAGTATATGCACTATATCAGGATGCCCAAGCAGATCAACTTTGCTCACACCGCCGTTCTATGTGAAGATCTACTTGCATATGCCGACCAACAGTCCAGGGTAGTTAGGCAATATAGAATAGATAATGCATTGATGGTCAATCCAGAACCGGAAGGACCTCCCCACGATGCTATCCCTTTAGGTGGCGAGGAAGCCCAAGTCGAGGGGGTTCAGGAACATGGGGGTGTTCCTGAACAACGAGGGGTGAGGAGAACGAAAAGAAAGAGAGTTGGGAGAAGATTACGGACTGTTGGTCATGCATCCTCTTCCAGACGAGCTCAACTACCACCTCGACCTCCTCCTGTACAGATATTTGATGAGAATGTCTCATGGGATGAAGCTTATGCAGCTGCATCATCTCCTGATGATGATGCAGTCAATCAAGACGATGAGGTAGAACCTTTCTTTCCTGCCTTTGACGATGATGATGATGATGATGATGATGACTCAGGTCATGACCCCTTGGTGCACTTAATTCCTAGACATATGGGAAAAAGACCACGTGTTGTGAGTTCGGATACTGAGACCACTCGGAACACCGAACTTCTCGACACTGCTACTGATGCTGCGGGTCCTTCATCTATGAACGAAGAAGTAGAGAATCAAGAAGAAGTAGAAAAGGTAGTTAGTGGTGAGAATGAGGGGAGAAAAGAAATGAGTGAATATGTGAAAGAGTCAGATAAAGTGTTAACTACTGACTCTCCCAAACCGATCCAAGCCGGGTAGCCACATCTTCTACCAACGAGCGTAAGTCGCCGTTGCGTATTGAACAAGTCGTGGTCCGCCCAGCCATGCATAGCACAGCCCCACTCAGCCACTCATCGGCATCTCAATTTGCCGATGTTTCATTTTCCACAGGGGATATAGCTCAAAGTCTATCGGCGACACACTCGGTGTCTGCTGGTATTGAAACAGGTAGGCTCCCGCCCCGGCCACCGCCTTTTATTCCACGCACATTGAGTCTAGGACCATTTGGTAGAACATCCTTTCCTAGGACACAATTGTTGGAACAACACCAAGTTGCGGGCTTTCGTGCCCCAACCGAAACACCTAGAGTGAGGCCGCCATTCGTTGGTACCGCACGAGGACAGGGTGGAAGTCCTGTCATGGTCAACACTTTGCCAGCCATGAGCACAGGCAGTACGGTTGCTACAACCGCTACTTCAACCGGTAACCTAGGTGGTCCGGAAGTTAGCTCTATTTTCCCTAATTTTCCTCATGCAGAAGTAATTCGGATGCTCGGGCCATATCCGCATTTTATTACTCTACCATTACTGTCTTCTGCACTTGGTTCTATTGACAGGTCGTACAAGCAACACCGTGCACAAATGCAGAAATCTGTTGATAAGCTAGCATCGGAAGTAAGCAGAGCCATCAAGGGCAAGCATATAGCTGAACCATCATCCACTCCTCAGGATCCACCATCAGAAGCTCAACCAGACTTGCAAAATCCATCATCTATCCCACTACACTTTATACCTGAAGACCAGCTTAAATCTGAGCTGTTATCTCGCCTTCTAGCCAAAAGCGACTCGAGTACATATGAAGAGGTTGACTTAGTTTCCTTACTTCGTCAACATACACCACCTCCAACCCAGCCTCAAACTTCAACATCCACCGATACACAACTTCTTCTAGCAAACCAACTTGCGAAGCTTACCAACTCTGTCACTGATATGACTAATGCCGTGATGCATGGTTTCACCAACATCAGTAACCGGCTCAAAGTTGTAGAAGAAAGATGTGGTATTGAATCAGAAGTCTCTCAGAAAAGAAGACATGATGATCAGGATCCGCCTGATCAACATGAGGGGGAGAAGAGAGAAGGGGTTGGAGAGACTAGTGTTGCTGCTGCTACTGGCAATGTTAATGAATCAGAAGCTGGGGGAAACACAGGTGAAGGTGGAGCGGCGACTGATGTTGTTCAGAATGTTGATACATAAATGCTTGTTCTAGCTGATGTCATAGCTAGGGTTGAAAAGCCTGCGGCTGTTGACAATAGAACAGAGGAAGAAAGGATGGCAGATGAATTCGTACGAGATTATATCTATATTGACTCTGAGGAAGAACCAGAGCAGCTCAACCACAAGATTAAAGAAGAGATGATAGAAGCTCTGGATGAATTGGTTTTTGACTTTGAAACTGGGGATCAGGATTTTGATATCGAGTCTGAAGATGATATTCCGACAGTGGTAGAAGATGCTCCGACACAGGTTGATTCTGTAGGTCCAATCTCAGACTCTCCACAGTTAGAAGATGCAGCAGGTCCAAGCTCAGGTACTTTAGTTTCACAAACACCGTTTGTACCTGATGGAAAGATCAGAGATAAAGTACTTGAAGCAGAACTCAGTTTTTTCCAAGTTATTATTGATGCTGAACCAAGGTATGTAGCCACTGGAGAGAGAGTATCAATCCAAACTCCCTATCTAGAAACCTTGAGAAAAGAACTATATGTACGGGATGTTCAGCGGATCAACTTGGAGAAACTATATGGGATTGAAGACTGGCCATCGCTGAAGAAGATCGAATTTCTATACGTCATGAAGAACAAAGACAAAGGATCAGAAGCCGTCAAGTCAGACAACATGATTATGAAAGTGCTGAAAGTTGAATCTAAGAAGCTCTTTGATGTCTTCTATCCTGAGTTCACAGTCTTGAGATCAGACGGGTCTGAATGCGTATTTTCTAAAGCTGATTTCAAGAGTCTGAGACTGAATGATCTTCTGAGCCTTTACAACAGTCTTAATGTCCATCCAGAGAGGAAGCTTCCAGAATATAGAATTCAATACAGGGCTGCCTTTCGAAGTGTGAAGAAGTTTATGAAGAATATTCTGAAGTATTCTTACCTCACTGACTTCCAGATGGGTTTGGAATCTTTTCAAACTCAAGTGAACCTAAAAAGACCAAACAGACGCTTATCTGATATTCAAGGTATCCCCGCCTACACTGTACTGAACAAGCCTGAGCTCGGGGTTGTTTACGTTGATACTGACTCAAAGAAAAGATTTATGAGAGTTATTGAGATCAACAAGTACTGTGAGGGTACTTTGAAGATTATTCCGTTTCACTTGGAAAGTAAGCTTCGTCTAGATGCGAACGGAGAGGTAAAGCTTACTGAGAAAGAAAAGGACCTGATCAACGAAGTGTTCAAAGCCATCTCATACCGGAAAGACTACCGCCTTGAACTGCGAAGATTCGAGATCATCTTTGGTATTCGGAAGAAGAATGTGACCCCGATAGACGTCTAAGTCTTTTGCTCTACATTGGTACAAAGGGGGAGAATGTTAGTGCTTAAATGTTTATTGTACCAAGTAAAGGGACTATATTTGTTATAGGGGTATTCTACACCCTAGGTATATAATGTTAATGTGAAATCCCAAATCTAGCAAGAAATCAAGAATGATGTTGAGAGAGAATCTAGAGAGAACTTGTCATCCATATATTGATCTCTAAAGTGTAAAATGACAAATGATCAAGAAGTTCCTAAAGGGATCTAGATTCCTTTCTAACTAAAGACTAGACATGCCTATTTATACCCATAACATACAAGGTATAAAGGCATTAGCAACTAATACAGTATATTGACTTTACAGTAAATCTTGAATACAACAATGCTCTAACAATCTCCCCCTTTGGATGCAAGATTTAAAAAATATGACAGCAGTCTTCAGCTCTTTGTAAAGTCAATCTTCTCAAACAGACACTCTATCAAACCATCTTCAAATAGCTTTATCTCCACTAGTTCACGGCAAACTATATGCTTTGACACTCTTTAAGAACTCAGCTTTGAAGAATCTTCAGACAAACATGAAAAGTCATTGTCTTTTTCTTTGAAAAGTCAACCTTCTTCAATACAATCTTCAACAGATTGTCTTCAAGTGTTGAACATGGATTTCATATCTTTATATATAACCATCAATTCGGAACAAGATAAATCAGAAACGATTAGAGTTTGGATCAGAAAGATGTGAAACCATCCACATTGTTGAACTTTTAGGTGTAAGCGCATTTCGAGAACCACTCAGAACTAAGATAACCAAATTCAGCAACATTTGGACTTCACATGATCCTTCTCCCCCTAATCTTCAGTCTTTGTTCGCGAATCTTTGACTTGAAATATCTTTGATTTGAAAGCTCTTTGACATGAAATTGAAATTAAACTTTTCTCCCCCTTTTTCGATGATGGTGAGCATCATAATCATCGAAAACCATTTTCAATTTCAGTCGAGTCTTTGAGTATTGCTAACAATCTCCTCCTTAGTGGATAACCTTGCTCCCCCTCAAAATAAGAATTCTGTAGCAAGTTGTTTTCTCCCCCTGAAAGTATGCATATATTTCAATAACGTACAGTATTTGAAATTGTAGCACAAATTTTAAAACAAATTTACACAAGGAAAATAAAATTCATTGAACTTCATTTTATAACTACTAACTTTTGATCATTTGAAAGCTTTACAAAAGAAATTCAGCATAATGAAATTTAACAGATTTTTCAATCAAATGAAATCAAATGCATGTGTTTGGAATCAAATACAAGTCATTGTATATCAAGTTAAAGATGTTTTGTTTCAACCCCTTTATTAAATCTATTTGGTGTGCTAGCATGCGAAATATGATTAGCATCAAGCGTATGCAATTCTAAAACATATAAGAATACTTTGCTCTACTCACACTATTTGTTCAAAATCAGAATTTCACAAATTTACGGGTTTATCGCAACTTTGTATTTTCCCCAAGTTTCAAAAGATGTGTGCTCATTGGCATCTTTTCTTTTGTGCGCATTGGCATCTTTTGATTTTGTACTCATTAGCATCTTTTGATTTCGTGCACATTGGCATCTTTTAATCAAAAAGTTTAGTAAGAATAAGATACACCGTTAAACATGACTTTCTATCTGGTTCTATAGCATGATTTGGGTTAGCAGATCCCAGACCAGTTGGCCTTAGGTGCTAGGTGTCGAGCACCCCTTAGAACTTAATTTCCCAAACCAGAAAGGCCAGATCGATATATCTTAAACCCATTTGTACCAGTAGAACATGGCTTTCTATCTGGTTCTATTGCAGGATTTGGGTCAGCCGATCCCATACCAGTTGATCTTAGGGACTAGGTGTCGAGCACCCCTTAGGACTTACTCTCCCAAACCAGAAAGGCCACAGGTACAAACTTTCAAACTAAATGATATTCTATATAAGTTCGGATTTCCAACATAAAATGTGAATGATATCTCAATCACTTGGTTCTAAAACATAGTGCTTCCCTCATATTTTCGTTTCCATTCATCATTCTGATAAATAGGCTTTTTGAGCATTATATTCTATATAAGTCCGAATTTACATATCATTGAGCATTCAGCATGATTTCATTCATGTTTTGCTGACCTTTCGATTTTTTTCAGAGGTGAAAATTGAAGCAAATCTAACTCAAATAATACAAAGTTTCTTGTAAAATCATCTTTTAGCACACATTTAATTCATTGAATGAAAATTGAAAATTTCATCTTATTGAATTAAATTTGTAAAGATTCAAGTTTTCAAAGTGGTAGAAACAAAATATAATCCAATGTTACCTTTTACCACGTTCCTTGAAACAGAAAGATGTAACAGTTAAAGATATCACCTGAGAAGTGTGAGTTCTAAACTGATTTGTTTAGAAGTCTTAGTCTTTGAAGTACGGGTCCTGAACTGATTTGTCCAGAAGCCATAGTCGTTGAAGCACGGGTTTTGAACTGATATGTTCAAAAGACAAAGTCGTTGAAGCACGGGTTTTGAACTAATATGTTCAAAAGCCAAAAACATTGAAGCACGAGTCCTGAATTGATGTATTCAGAAACCAAAGTCGCTTTTAAGTGCGGGTCCTAAACTGATATGTTTAGAAACCATAGACGTTGAAATCCGGGTTCTAAACTGATGTGTTTAGAAACCATAGATCTTTGTCTCCCCCTTAATGGTACAAATATTCTTCAAAAAATACGCCGCTTCTCTTCTGTTTTTAGTCATGTGTGTGGTATGGATCTACAAATCAGTACAACACATGAAGAACCTACAAAACAGATTAAGCAGATTTTGGTACCCAACGGCACTTGGGTCCTAGTGGGTTAGATTTAGATTTCTTAAAAGGAATACTGTAAGTACCGTACCAATAAGAAGTAAAATATTTATGCACAAAATCATTTGATCCACAGTAAGAACAACAGATTTTCTTATGTGCCAACCTAATCAGATGATTTGTAGAATAAACAAGATTAGGTGGAACAGAAGATTTACCTTTCGAAGAATTGTTCCTCTTGGCATTTGATGTGGAGGTAGATGATTTTGGCACTTCTTTCTTTGGAACTGTTGTGCCTTTTACTCTCCATTCCATCTTCACCCTCTTGAAGACTGGAACTTCTTCAGGTTTGGAAGTATTATCTTTAGGCACATTTGTTTTGTTATCTGATTTATCAAACAGAGGATTATAGAAGAGATTTGTTGAACGAATCTGATCTTTTGAGAAACCAGTTGATCTATTAATATGTTTAGAAGGAATGTTTTTAAAACTCGAACTTGAAGCAGTTTTAAAAGAGCATTCAGAATCATTTGAATTAACAAATGGAGTCTGAAAGATACTTTCAGGACTTACCTGCTTTGAGACATCAAATTTAAAAATGATGTCTTCAAGTTCCTTAACTTTGTTTATCAAAACATTTTCTCTTTAGAAATTAGATCAAATTTCTTTTGGAGATCAGATTTTATCAATTGATCCTTCATAATATCCGCTGATAAACCAGATAAACTTTTGGTAAGATTAAGAATCGCATCTTCAAAATGTTTGCGTTCCGATTCAAAATCTTTTTCCAAAAAATTTCTTTTATTAGTAATCTCTTTGAAAATTTCCATATTTTTCTTTTTAAGGGTTTTACTTTCCTTTTCAAAGAGATTTTTCTTTTCTGTGAAATCTTTTCTTTCCTTTTCCAAAACATTTTCTAATTCAGAGATTTTCACGGAAAGCTCAGAACTTTTAATCTTAAAAGATTTGCGTTCTGTTTCAAATTCATTTCTTTCTTTTTCTTGCTTCTCTTTTTCAAGATATAAAACTTTCTCAAAATCGGAGATTTGTTTCAAAAGTTTTATATATTTTAGTTCAATTATTTCCTTTTCTTTAAGAACTTTCTTTGAAGAAAGTGACACTCCTTCACGTTCAGAAAGCTTCTTCTTCAATTCGACGTTTTCACTTTCCAACGTTGTTGTCTTTTCTTGAACTCTTTTTATTTGATTTCGTAAATATGAGTTCCCCTTTTCACTCTTGTCTTTCTCACACTTCATATCGGCATTTTCTCTTTGAAGAGTTGTTACTTTCTCTTGAAGTTTCTCGATTTGATTGTGCAGACTTGAGTTGTCTTTCTTTGTTTCAAGATCTGCAATATAAACTTCAAGATCAGTAATTCTTTTAGTAAGTTCAGCATTTTGTTCTTTCAAAATAGATTTTTCATTTGAAGAAGAAATGTCAAAAATGTGTCTCTTCAAATCAGCATTTTCTTCTTCTAATGCTTTTATACTCCCTTGAAGCTCCTTTATGTTATCTTGATGAGTTGTGATCTCAAGTGTCTTATTTTTCTCTTGAGTGACTTCAAGCACTACAATCTTGTCATTCAAAACTTTCAGTTCGGACTCAAGAGAAGAGACTTTGTCTTCTAATAAAGCTTTCTCAGACATGAGCTTTGTATTTTTTTCTTGCATCTTCATTAGAATGTCTTATGTATCTAGAAAGAAAACCTTCAAGACGCTTGATCTCATCTTTAGCTTCAGGAAGAGTCCATTTTCTCTCTTTTCCTAACTGATACCATATTCTCCCACTTAAATCCTGTATGTCAGACATCTTTTCAAATAGATAGAATAATTGATCGTTCAGAAGATCAAGCAGAAAGTGTATGAAAATACACTATACAAAAAAAATTATATAAAATTTTTTCTTGAAAAGCTCTTACAGTGTATGAAATACACTATAGAAAAAATTTCGGGATAATTTTTTTTTTAAATTCACAAGAATTCGGATGAATAAGGATTCGAAATCAATGAATTCGGATGCTGAAGGGTTCGAATTCAATGAATTCGGATGCTGAAGGGTTCGAATTCAATGAATTCGGATGAAGAAGGATTCGAATTCACCCAATTCGGACTTAACTGGGTTCGAATTCACCCAATTCGGACTTTACTGGGTTCGAATTCACTCAATTCGGACTTAACTTGGTTCGAATTCTTTACTTGGAAAATTAAACCAACTCAGATGAATCCACAACTTCTCAATTCGAATCTAACAGGGTTCGAATTCAACTCAATTCGAATCCATAAGGGTTCGAATTCAACTCAATTCGAATGCTTCTTGAGTCGAATTCTATACTTGTGATGCCAAGAACACTCCGAATTCCCTTTGAATGATCCGAATTGTGTATGAATGATCCGAATTCACCAAGAATGATCCGAATTCTGCACTTCGAACTTTAAAATCACTTAATCTGCCATAACTCTTTCAATTCTTGATCAAATGAGATGAAACTTGTATCGATTTGTTCGAAATTGAAATCCGCACACTTTTCTTGTTGATCACAACTCGTAATTTGATCGATTTAAACAACTTTTGATACAAAACAGTGAATTTTGGGGTTTCGAACAAAAACCAAAAAATCGATCAAATCAGATGATTCTGTGCAGTTTTTGATGTTGATCCAAGAATTAAAGATGATCAGTAATCAATTCCGAGTTTAGTGATGCAAAAAATTGATCCAAAAAATCAAAATTTAGAAAAAATCTATGTCTTAATGATAAGTGTTCAGATGAATAGTAATGAACACCCAATCCGAATTCTTCAGGCTTAGTGTAAAAAATCTTCAATTTGGTCTTCGATCTGCTTGAATCTTCTGTTTAGCTCTGATACCAAATGTAAAATCCCAAATCTAGCAAGAAATCAAGAATGATGTTGAGAGAGAATCTAGAGAGAACTTGTCATCCATATATTGATCTCTAAAGTGTAAAATGACAAATGATCAAGAAGTTCCTAAAGGGATCTAGATTCCTTTCTAACTAAGGACTAGACATGCCTATTTATACCCATAACATACAAGGTATAAAGGCATTAGCAACTAATACAGTATATTGACTTTACAGTAAATCTTGAATACAACAATGCTCTAACATTTTGTTTGTTTCCCTTTAGGGAATTAGGTCATCCATCACACACACTAGCCACACACACTCAAGAGAGAGTTCTTCATTGTAATTATGAGCTATTGATTCTTTAATGATATAGAGATGGCTTCTTTAATGTTTATACATTGATTACTTGTTCTGGGATCACAATATATATTAAAGAAGAAACCAAGTTGGATGACTTGACATAATGAGAATGAAGTATTTGATAAATATTGAATTGTGGTGAAATCTTGATTGTCCTACATTTGTAAGAAAGTGAAATGTTTTGAAGAAAAATACTATATAAAGAGAAGATGACAACTTGAATGTAGATTCAAAATTTGATCCAATTTTTTATTTAAATAGTTATTTTTTATTTACATGACAAAATATTTCATGTAATAGTTAAAAATTTTGATCCAATTTTTGGGTTAAATAGTTATTTTGTATTAACTCATAGTCATTGGCATAATGAGAATGAAGTATTTGTTAAATGGTCAATTGTAGTGAAATCTTGATTGTCCCACATTGGTGAGAAAGTGAAAGGTTAGAAAAAGAATATATAAAGAGAAGATGAGAACATGAATGTAGATCCAAAATTTGATCCAGGTTTGTGTTAAATAAATAAATATATATATATATATATATATATATATATATATATATATATATATAGAGGGATAATAAATTATAAATCGTTAAATGTGTGTAAACTTGTAAACTTTTGGATTTCATAGGTTTTCTTGATGAAATTATTTATTTTGATAAAAATGTTTCATATCATTCATTTCTTAATGAAATTGTTTCATATATTTGTGTTTTTTATGTAAAACGAAAAAGTTTCATCAAGTTTCATAGGAATGAAAAAAATATATGAAACTACATAAAAAACACAAATATATGAAACAATTTCATCAAGAAATGAATGATATGAAACAATTTTATCAAAATAAACAATTTCATGAAAAAAATTCATTAAAAAACCTATGAAATCCAAAGTTTACACGAAAAAAGTTTACAAAATAGTGAACCTCTCTATATATATATAGAGAGAGAGGTTCAAGGGAAAACCTCAAATAACTGAAAAACTAAAGAACACCCTTACACACGTAGGATGAGATAATCTAATGGTTATTATCTCAATGGCAATTTAGTAAATAAAAAGAAGCTCATGGTATATTTCATAAGGGTATACAATGCATTAGAGGGTATAATTGGAATATGTATAAAAAAACCCAAACGTCTTATTTGTTGAACAACCCCTTTCCCTTTCCCTTTTACATTGTAGGGTTTCAATCTCTAGGGTTTCAATCTCTTTATCTTCTCACCTCTCTTCTCAGCCGCCGCCACCACCTCCGGCCACCATATTATCTCACTCTGTGTTTTCTTTCTTCTTCTTCTTCCCTAATTTCTCTGCCACTTCTTCTAATCTCTTCTTGCCCCAATCGTATAGCCGGAGGTGCAGCTCCGCCGCCGTGATTAGAAAGTACACCATGACCGATTCCTCCATCGTCGTTCTCGTTCCTGTTCATCTCCGATCCTCGTTGGACAAATTCACCATGACCGTGTTTGCCACCGATTCCTGCAGCGTCGCCATTTTCTCACTTATCTTTCTCTCTTCATGGATGGTTCTCCTATGTAACTCATCGATTCGGTTCATCTGATTCGAGGCCAAGTCTCCTAAATCTCCAACTGTCAACACCGGGACTAAATCGGTAATTCTGGCTTCAAGCTGGATCCCTGATTTGGTGTACAACAGGTGGCGATCATCGTCATCCGTCACCACCCTCCACCCTACGCCAACCGGAAATGGGACCGTTGTCGATATTCCGCAGGGGAACACGAAGGAAGAAACTTTCGGGTTTGTTGACACCATCGTAAAATGTAATCTCCAGTCGTTAGCTAAGATCGCTGAGAACAAATTCCGGCCAAAATGATCGGAAAATCAAGGTTTGGATTTTTTTCGTCTTCACCTTCGTCTCGAACAGACCGTGCTTGGGTTTTCCGTCTTCTTCTCCATCACCGATCGCGTTTCAGTAGAAAAACGCCAGATCTGTGCATAATATGCACAAGTGCATATCTACAATTCGATTTTGTGAACTGGTTGTTTAGATATGAAATTGTGTAGTTGATTTTATGTTTGTTGGAAACTTTTTGATTCTGTCTTCTCCACCTTCTTCTTCCTCCTTGGAAACAACCATCCACAAATGCTATGCATAAGTGCATATACATGCATTTGTGCATATCGACTTGTTTTTGATCGGTTTTTCTTTCACAAACTTGTTTGTTTTTCAGTTTGGATTAGATTGCAAGTTTTAGAATTGAAAACCACTAAGTAATCTGTGATTTTCTGAAGTTTGGCAGTCGACAGCAAGCATCGCCGGAAAACCGTGAACTCGCCGGAAAACTGTGAACTCGCCGGAATCTGCAAGTTTTCGCCGGAAAACTCATGGAGGTGGATTTGTGACCGGGAGTAGTGATTAGCTGGGGTGGATTTGTTTTGTTTTGGCGTAGGGTATAGTGGCCAAATTACTTTACTACCCTTTTCATTAATTTTAATTAATTTAATGACTTATTATTAATATCATTTGGATTGTGTTTAATCAATGTCTGTAAGGGTGTTCTTTAGTTTTTCGGTTATTTGAGGTTTTCCCCTGAACCTGAACCTGACCCTATATATATATATATATATATATATATATATAGAGAGAGAGAGAGAGAGGCTCCGTAAAATGCAAACCTTGCATTTGTTGCACCCCTTACAAACCACAGTCTGCATATGTGCAGACTGGTTCTGCATATATCCATATGAATACGTGCAAGAATATACATATAATGGACATACATTCATATGGGACAATGCATATATGCAGAACCAGTCTGCACATATGCAGATTGTGGTTTGTAAGGGGTGCAACAAATACATGGGTTGTATTTGATTTGTACCCTATATATATATATCAAAGAAGAAACCAAAGTGGATGACTTGGCACAATGAGAATGAAGTATTTGCTAAATGTTGAATTGTGGTGAAATCTTGATTGTCGCACATTGGTAAGAAAGTGAATGAGTTTGAAGAAAAATACAATATAAAGAGAAGATGGCAACTTGAATGTAGATTCAAAATTTGATCCAATTTTGGGTTAAATAGTTATTTTTTAATTACATGACAAAATATTTCATGTAATAGTTAAAATTTTCATTTTCATTATATATATATATTTATATATATGTATATATAAATGGAACAACCGATGGTATTTGATGTGACATTTTGAGATTTGAGTATTTCTCAGATTATGGATTGTGGTTGGGATTAAGTTGTCTCACGTTGGTGAATACTTGAAATATTGATATAAGTAAGATTGTATAAGAAAAGAGGATAAGATGTCTTTGTGTTAACTCATACTCATTGGCACAATGAGAATGAAGTATTTGTTAAATGGTGAATTGTAGTGAAATCTTGATTGTACCACATTGGTGAGAAAGTGAAAGGTTTTGAATAGAAAAAAACTATATAAAGAAAAGATGAGAACTTGAATATAGATCCAAAATTTGATCCAGTTTTGAGTTAAATAATTATTTTTTATTTACATGACAAAATATTTCATGTCATAAGTAAACCTTTCGTTTTCATTTTCATTATATATATATATATATATAGAAAGAGAGAGAGAGAGGGAGGTAAATGAACAAAAACGAACGAACTTAAATGAACATAAACGAACGAACCCAAATGAACAAAAAACAACGACCATACTCATCATTTCGCTCGTAAAAAGTACTTTAACAAGATTAAAAACCGGGTTAACTTAGGAGGTATAAAAATATATTCTAAAAGATCAATTTAAATTACTTGATGATTATACATATTAATTTCATATTATATAAATATGTTTATATATATAAACAGGCATAAACGAACATAAATGAACATAAACGAACGAACATAACGAACATAAATGAACGAACGAGACCATTGTTCATGTTCGTTCATTTAACTAAACGAACAAAAAAATGTGTTCATGTTCGTTAATTTATTAAATAAACGAACATAAACGAACTTCCCGCCGAACAGTTCACGAACGGTTCGCTGAACGTTCAGTTCGTTTACAACCCTAGGGAGGTTTAACGGAAAACCTCAAAAAAATGGAAAACTAAGGAACACCCTAGTAGCCTTCCATCTGGACGGTATGCATTTGTGCATACAGGTAAATTAAGTTGTTTTTTTTGGTTTTTATGCACTTGTGCATATGCACGCATGCATGTTACAAATTACTTGTTTGCACAAGTGCAAACCGTCCAGATGAAGGGCTACCAGAGTGTTTCCTTAAGTTTTCCGTTTATTTGAGGTTTTCCCTTGAACCTGACCCTATATATATATGTGTGTGTGTGTGTGTGTGTGTGTGTGTGAAACAATCAAGGTATTTGACGTGACATTTTGAGTATGCTCACAACAGTGTTTATAAAAGCTTTTGCGTCAAAATGTTTTTATGACTTTCACAACAGTGTTTATCCCCACACGGAAAAGTAAAATATCTCACAGATCACTATGCTCAAAATATCATCATGTATTGTAAACAAGTTTATCTTTTTCATTAAACACAAGCTCGCGCGTGTCGACTCATTTTTCCCAAAACAAGGAGCTCATTATGCTCGTAAGCAATCTTAACACAAAAGAGTCCATGTAAGTCATTTAAGAAAAGACACCATGCATGAAACTAACTTTGCGATGAAGGCTATTTACTCTAATAAGGTCCAACGTTAAACCCACAATAACTTCTCGTCGACACTCAACTTTCGGCCACCGGTCATCTTCTCTCCCTTACCACAACTTGTGGTGCAGTTGCTTCGCCATCTTTTTGTCTCATATAGACCAATGATTCACAACCATGCGATTTCAAAATTTAACCTTAAGGTCGAACAACGACCACTTACCTCCTGTCCTACTCATACACACACTTTGGTCAAACCCGTACATCTTTCCTTCAACATTCTTGTTACTACACCGCTTGACTAACAGTCAAGGGTTCATTTTCTTTACCCGATTTACACATCAAACCATGGGTTAAGGACTCACTAAAACTAGGAGTTTACTCCTCATTCCTCCATTCATCCCCTTTGATCACACGAAGTTCTACCTTTGATCGGTTCAATACCGCCACGATCTGTCCTCCCTCTAGAAGGTGTCACAAATCTCACTATGAGTGACCCCACACATCATAATAAAATCATTGTCATCACCGCAAGGTTAGAATTTACTCCATTCTATCACTCCTTCATTGACTATCTCAACAATAGCAATTTATTCTACATTACAAGAACTGGAAGCACCTGATAACGCCACTTTTTGGCGTTATTTTCAGTCTACAAACCAATGAGATTGGCTTGTGTTACAGCAAAGAGGCGGAATTTTATGGTCTATCGAGTGAAATGTACAGGTAATCTAAAAGACGGTAATCATCGAGAAAAGAAGCAGAAAAGAGTCCAAAAGAGAGCCAAAACGAAGCCCAGGATCCAAGCCCAAGACCCGTGCCCGAACCTGGACCCAGATCCACGAAACAAACCTAACCCGGACACTTCCGGAAAGCGCGCGGTTTGTAAGCCACGGGACAAACCACGTAAGTCTTTGTTCGTTTTCTATAGATGGTGTTTTCCGGATTTTAGGTCATCACTTCTCGACGTGCGACGGTAGGCTGCTCGGGGGCGACTTTCAGAGGTTTTTCACAGACTTTTGAGCCACGATAGATGATCGGTTGAGGAGAAGTTCACCACGCGAAGCGGATTAGAGCTGAGAGAAGGGAGTTCATCATTATATTTTTCACGTTCACGATCATTATGTTTACACACACGGTTTCTCTTCTTTTTATTATGTTTTTATCCACCACCAACATGAACTAATCTTTAGATGTTGGGGGTTGGATTGAATTTGGTTTAAGCTTATGAACAGATGATTTGAGATTTTTATCAGTTTTCCTAATTAATGAAGCATGTGATTTAGGTTTTAATGCTTTTGTGAGTTTGGCCAACTTTCAATTGTTTTGTTTGTTTTCAGTTAAGTTCGAGAGAATTAATTGTTAACTAGAACTAGAATTTGCATGCCTATGGTGAGAAATTGGATAGAGATATACCAAGTAAGCCTTAGTCCCGTTGAAAATATTGAGTTTAATGTGTTTTGAATCCCATAGGTTGAGATCGAGAGATAAAACTTGTGCCTTCAAAATAAAATCCATGGTTGCTTGAGAAAGAACCACGGTGATTTTAGAGATTGGGTATTCATTAAGGGAATAACTGGTAATTATTTTAGGTCAAGTGTTTATATGTGAAAACCTTAGGATTTCCAACCCTCAACTGTTTTCTCCATCCAAAGTTTCCTTAAGTTATCTACTGTCTTGTTCTTGATTTATTTGCAATTGATTAGTTTAATACCAACAACTCAATTTGCGACCGTTCAGTTAATAGATCTTATAGTCATTGTGATACTTAGTTCCTAGTTCCCTGTGTTCGATACTCGTACTTTCAGTACTATTACTTGATTTCGACACCGTACACTTGCGGTTAGATTTAGGGGGGGGGGGAGGGTAAACCCTCCTATCAAGTTTTTGGCGCCGTTGCTGGGGAACTAGTTGCAACTGATAGCACTACCAGCTATAAGCGCTATTACATTGAACATTTTTATTTTTGTTACTTTATTTCATCACTTTCAGTTTTTGGATTGCTAATTTTGTTTACTTTCCGTTTCAGGTACTAATTGGTTTATGCCAAGGAAAACCCGAGGGAAGGAACTCGAACAGATCGAACCGGAAATCGAAAGAACCGCCCGTCAGTTACGAAAAGAATCTAAAGCTAAAAGAAATCTGAAGATCGAGATGGGCGACGAAGATCCTTCTGAGAGACGCCTTATGCGGTCGTTTGCCGATCCTAATGTGGCAGCCGCACGCATAGGCATCCAACCGCCCACTACTGGGGCGAACTCTTTTGAACTTAAACTGAGTACCATCATGATGGTACAACAAATTCAGTATGGAGGAGCACCGACAGAAGATCCTCATGCACATCTCCGTGCATTTGAGAGGATTTGCAACACGTTTAAGATCAATGGGATGGAAGAGGATGCAATTAAGCTAAGGCTGTTTAGCTTTTCACTCAAAGGCAGAGCCGAAACTTGGACAAAAAGTATCCAACCGAACTCGATCACCACTTGGGCGCAACTGAAAGCGGCCTTCCACCAGAAATTCTTCCCACCAAGCAGAACCACCCAACTTATGGCTGAAATCACCCATTTTGCTCAATGGGATCAAGAGACATTGTATGAAGCTTGGGAGAGGTACAAAGATATTATCAAGAATTGCCCTCATCATGGGTTACAAGGTTGGATCATTATCCAAACGTTCTTCAGTGGACTTCACCCGCAGTTCAAAAACGACATCACAGCTGCAGCGGGTGGAGCCCTAATGGATAAGTCTTCTGAGGACGCATGCTAGTTGATCGATAATCTGGCTGAACATAGTTTTTCTACTCCAAGATCAGCAGTTGGAAGAGTTGCGAGTGTGCAAGAGAATGATGAGTTGAAGATGATGAAAGCTCAAATAGCCGCCATCACAAACCATTTGAAGGGAGGTAATCCAGAAGTGTTCTCTGTTGCTCAAGAACCTGAACAGGTTCATTTTTTACAAAACCGGAACAACCAGCCGAGGAACGACCCGTTCTCGAACACATATAATGATGGGTGGAAGAAGCACCCTAATTTTTCATGGAGTCAACCAGGTCAACAACAAGTTAATCATTCCAACTTTTCTAACTCTCCTAATTCTAACAATGTTTACCGTCCTCCAGGTTACAACCAACGGAGATTTGATGAAGGACCATCCGGGGAGATGAAATCGGGGTTAGAAGACATGATGATGAAGTTCATGACCAAGATGGACAGCACAGTTGAAGAATTAGCAAGCACGGTTAACACGGTCAAGGCGGATACTGACCAGAATACGACATCTATTAAGCTCCTTGAAAGGCAAGTGGGACAAATTTCTGAAGTCCTACAAAACCGAGCTCCCGGGACATTTCTGAGTCAAACCGAAAGGAAAACCCGAGAAGAGTGCAAAGCCATTTATCTGAGAAGTGGCAAGGAGCTGATCAAGGAGCCCACACGAGAACCATCATCAAAGGAAACCAATCCCAAGAGGCAAGACATGGAGATCATAGAAGTGAATGAGCTGGAGGCCGATGAAGATATTGTGATTGAAGAGAACAAGAAGAGTGAAGAGAAGAAGCAAGAGCAACCAACCAAGCCAAAGCAACCACCGGTCAAGCCGACAACTCCAAAAGTGCCATATCCAAATAGGCTTAAAGCCCACATGGATGATCTAAACTTTTCTAAATTTCTTGAAGTTTTTAAGAAATTGCATATTAACATCCCTTTTTGCAGATGCGTTGGCACAAATGCCCTCATACGTGAAGTTCTTAAAAGAAATCCTCTCCAACAAGAGGAATATTGAGGAGCATGCAACGGTGGCACTCACTAAAGAGTGTAGCGCGATCATCCAACATAAGCTTCCCCCGAAGCTTAAGGATCCAGGGAGTTTCACTATCCCTATTCATCTTGGAAATCTTTATTTTGATAAGGTATTATGTGATCTAGGAGAAAGTATAAATTTAATGCCTTTATCTATTTTCAGGAAACTTGGCTTGGGGGAAGTGAAGCCAACAAATATGACCCTCCAACTCGCTGACAGATCAATCCAATATCCATATGGAGTGATAGAAGACGTGCTGATTAAAGTTGACAAGTTCTACTTTCCGGTGGACTTCGTGGTACTGGATATTGATGAAGACAAAGAGGTTCCGCTAATATTGGGGAGACCATTCCTGGCCACAAGCAAGCATTCATCGACATGGAAGAAGGCGAGATGACGTTAAGGGTTGGCGGTGAAAAATTAATATTCAAGATGTTCGAGAGTGTACGAGGTCAAGTTGAAGAGGAACCTGGTAATCACGGAAAGCTGAAGGAGTGAGCAGAAGGAAGGTCGAGCCACGACTGAAACCAAGGCGCTGGGTGGGAGGCAACCCACCGAGGTTTGCGTGTTTTTTTAATTTATGTTTTGGAGTGTTTTTATTTACAAAAAAAACTGGAACAAAGACTTATGCGGGATAAGCCGCGGATTCAAGCCGCGTACTAAACTGCGTAAGCCACTGGTTGGTTTTCGAAACAGAATCATATGTGGGATTCCCTGCGGCTTTCAAGTCGCGGCCCAAGCCGCACGGCTCCCCTGACGCGTATAGGATGTTTCTCGTGCAGTGCTTTTCCCTTTCTTGCTTTGTGTTTTTTGTTTTCTTTGCTTTCTTTTTCGTGTTACTTTGTTTGTCTGTGCCCTCGTCTCCATCTCCTCCGATGTCTCTCAACTGGGCGCTCAAATCTTTTATGAGAATCTCCTCCGTCCGGTCAAACAGGTATGTTCTAACTCTGTAATGTTAACGAGTGGTGTATGATGCTTTGTTTCTTTATTAGTTAAACGAGATACAACAAACCTAAGTTTCACTTAGGTTTGGGGTGCCTCACTTTTCAACATCTACACACTCACATGTACCCTTGTGCAAACCTCGGTTTCACCGAGGTTTGGGGTTGGCTTTAGTTGACAAACCTAGGCCGTGGCCTAGGTTTGGGGTGGCCATATTTGAAAAACTGTGGGCTAGCTCTTTGATGTTTCGTGTTAATACTTTGTCTTTCCTGTATGAGAACTGCAATAACTGCACAATGATACATGTCACACATGTGTATCGCCTGCACCGACACTTACACATTGGGGACAATGTGTGGGTAAGGTTTGGGGTTGCCCAATTGGGCCCACGTTTATGCACGTAGATTTCCCACACATCTGAATGCGTAGATCATATTAGCTAAATTTTTGTTTTGGATGATTGAAACCGACCATTGTGGGGAGAATCTTTTGATAGTAACGTGACCATTAGGGAAGGACCGGGAAAAGTCATGACTAGGGACATTAGTGGAGACCACCCAATAGCGAGTTTTGAGCCTAAAAGACGTTTTTCATTTCGAGGGATTTAAACACTTAATTCATATACACTTTTTCGAATTCCTTGTCGTGATTATAGAGTGATCTCGCTATAATATTGCATTGAGTAGCAAAGACAACCATCGGGATATTGGGTAAGGGTGTAGTAGACCATATCGTGTGGACCTTAAGAGATGATTCGAGGCATTGTGTGTATGTTTAACCCATTTTTTATCTATCGTTCCTTTCGACCCATTATGTGTGTACCCAAAACCCCTTTGTAGCCAAATACTCACCACTTGTTCATTTCAGACCCACCATTAAACCCTAGCCAAAAACCTTAGCCAACCCTTATCCGAAAGTGTGTCAATCAGAAGCAGTAATGAACAACGAAAGATAGAGTAGAAAAGAAAAAGTACAGGCCAGTCATGAGAAGAAATTGGGTCAGTTTAACCCAAAAGTTAGAAAAGAGGGCCAATGCAGCCCCAATCAAATAAAGAGGGCCAATGATGCCCTAAAATGAAAAAAATTAAAAAAATAGTTTATAAATACAGTTAGTTAGATAGTATTTACAACAGCTAAATAAGAGAGTCAAAGCGACTCTAGTAGTGACAAAAAGGGCCAAGTGATAGAAAGTGAAGTCAAGAAGTCCAGAACTGCTAATGGTTGACACACCGAGGACTTTTGATCCGTCTACCCTTCGTTTCTTAGCCATAACCCTAGCCCCGTTACAACCCTTGTAAAGACCTGGATGATCTTCTGGAAAATATGATTAGAGTATGCGACCACTTTTACCAATATTCCCTGTCTTGCTACTTGATTCCCTTCTGAGATCAACTTTTTGGACATTTGTGCGTCTTTCATTAGAGTTGTCATGTAATTCTTCGAGTATCATTGTACATAAATTCCTTATACATGACAACATGTGCGACAACCTAGGTTCGAGTGAAATGAGAGTATCCCGTGAGGTAGGGTCGAGGCAAAATGTTTTCCCTAGTATGTTTGGACCTAGTACGACCTTAATGTAATCGGAGCAGTCACGAGTTCAACTCACAATGGAAGGCCATAGATCAAACAGAATAAGGATGAGGCGAGGGTGAGATAAGCATTCACGGGTATGGGAAATCACCAGTGCATTACGTGGTATCAATTGGGAGTTGTGCAATTATTATTTTTCACTGATATATGCTTTTATTCTATTTTATCGCTAATTTGCTTGAGGACAAGCAACGTTCGGTTTGGGGTTGTTGATAACGCCACCTTTTGGCGTTATTTTCAGTCTACAAACCTATGAGATTGGCTTGGGTTACAGCAAAGAGGCGGAATTTTATGGTTTATCGAGTGAAATGTACAGGTAATCATCGAGAAAAGAAGCAGAAAAGAGTCCAAAAGAGAGCCAAAATGAAGCCTAGGATCCAAGCCCAAGACCCATGCCCGAACCTGGACCAGATCCACGAAACAAGCCTGACCCGGACACATCAGGAAAGCGCGCGGTTTGTAAGCCACGGGACAAACCACGTAAGTCTCTGTTCGTTTTCTATAGATGGTGTTTTCCGGATTTTAGGTCATTACTTCTCGACGTGCGACGGTAGGCTGCTCGGGGGCGACTTTCAGAGGGTTTTCACAGACTTTTGAGCCACGCTAGAGGATCGGTTGAGGAGAAGTTCACCACACGAAGCGGATTAGAGCCAAGAGAAGGGAGTTCATCATTATATTTTTCACGTTCACGATCATTATGTTTACACACACGATTTCTCTTCTTTTTCTTATGTTTTTATCCACCACCAACATGAACTAGTCAGAGTTACAAAACTTGCAGCGGAAACAAACTTCCACAACCGAGAAACTAACTAAGCTAACAAGCTAAGTTAACAAGGAGCTACCGTGCTCTAAACTCGAATCTTCTGACTCTACCTTCAGGCCTTCGCTTTACCTTTTGAGGAAGCACCACTACCACTCTTGCCTGAAAATGGTTTTAGTTTTCGAAAACGAGGGATAGACCATGAGATCTAGTGAATTCCCTCTCAAAAATAGTTTAACACAGTCTCATCTTTAAATCACATAACTGTTACAATAATAAATTTAAATAACAGTTAAACATAAATAACCTCCACATACAAGGGTAATTGCACAGTGGTCTCCACGCCCATCACCTCCACGTGATGTCCTTACTCGGGGCCCCCAATAGATCCCCACGGCCCCCCAATTGATGTCATTACCGTGTGCACGAGAAACGGATTCAAGACACACGGTAAGGATCCTCGACGATCCAAGGTACCATCAGCCCCACTGTGCAACCCGACTCCACATAATAGTATATAATCATGAAAACATATAATTCATGAAGACACGGTAAAACATGCTTGCATTAATAAAACAACATAACTCATTTTGTGTGCGTATCAAAATGGTGTCACCATCATCAGATATTGAAAACGAGTTCAATTTAATCATTCATAAAAGAGTACAAGAGAACTCACCTGATTATCGAGATTAAAAGCACACGCGCCTCACTCCCAGCTAATCCATACGAATACCTAATTTTAGCAATAACAACTGTAATAACCGTGTTCTGATTAAAAACAAATATTTAATTTTGGGGTGAAAGTGTGAAGCCTGAAAGTTGAGGGTCTGTGTTTGTAAATTGGGTGAAAAGTATTTAATCACCAAATTAGGCTCACAACCCTAGGAATTTATCAGTGTGTGAGAGTGTGGCGGCTCAAAGAGAAAGAGAGAGAGCAGGGAGAGAAATTTGTTCATGCGCTTTTGGAAAGAAAGTATAGTCAAATCTACAAGTGGAAGAAGAACTCCTCATCAAGGAATTTCAGGTAATCTCTATTTTTCTATTTTAGTAATTGATTTTCCATTACTGCATGAGATTTAGTGGATTGGTGAGAATTTTTGCTTAATAGTTGAAAATGGCGTGTAAAGGAGGTTAATAGAGTAGAAACATCACTTTGTGAGGTAAGGGACTTAGCAATCGCTTAAATTGAGATAATCACTGACCCTGATACTAATCTGCATCGCATCGGATTTTTAGTTCGGAAGTGTAAATCCAGTATCGAAGTCCGGAGTGTGTACAGTCCGGAACCGTAATTAATTTAAACGTGATCCGGAACTGTTGAGCCGATCCGGAAGTGGGTGCGATATAAGTGGATCCGGTATTCCTTTTTAGAAATGGATCCGGAACCCAATGTTTTTGGATCCGGAATGTAACTCAAAAACTTGGATCCAGAATTGTTTAATATAAGTGGAAGTTTCGGAGTTTAAGTAGAGTACCGGAATTGGGATTGGTTTTGCATGTGATTCGGTAATGTAATCCTTGGGCCGAGAATTTGTATGTGGTCCATAATGACCCAGTTTTTTATATTGGATATGCTATAGTAATTATTGATCCGAAAATTTTAGTCAAGCCACGTGGGGGGGGGGGGGGGGGGGGGGGAGTTTGTTTAAGTGTTGGACTAAGCCACGTGGGGGAGCTTCTTTAAGTGTGGGCTTTCAATTCTTGATAACCGAAATTTGCATTTTGGGCCTAAATAAATAGAAGGAATCCGGTAATAATGCAAAGTCCGGTATTTTGTTTTCGTTTATGGATTCAGACATATTTTTGGGTTGGGCCGTAAGATACTTTGGAGTTTGGACCAGAGTGACATATTGGATCCGATTTAAATTGGAATTAGTTGTTTAACTTGGGTCCGGTAGTTTATTTAATTATGGGCTTCGATATTATTAATTAAGTGGACTCCGGAATTTATAATTAGTTGGGCTTCGATATTATTAGTTAAATGGGGCTCCGGGAGATATTTATTTAAGTGGGTTCCGGCATATTTTCATATATGGGAACCGGAGTTGGACTTTAAATCTATCTGATCCGGTGTGTAAGGGTTGGGTACTTTCGGCTGAGAGTTTATGAGGTAATAAAATTCAGTAAAATCCTGTGTGTCTTACCCAGTGAGTCTTTCTAAACCTAAATTTATACAAGTGTGCTTAATGGTTATTATCAAACTGTGCGCTTTTCAGCTGCTTTTATTTCAAATAAGGAATAAGTGTGTGGCATGGTTATTATCTAACAGTGTGCTTTTCAACTGCTACTATTTCAAAGCAAAGATTAATTCTGTGATTTATATGTGTGATTTATATGTGTTTGACCATGCTCTGGTTTTGGTGTGAAATGGGGGTGTGTCCCATAATATTTATATATATGAATTTGTTTCAAATATGGTCGGTGTGTGCCCTATTGCGCTGTCACGGTGTGTGTGACTATAGCGTGTGTGTGCCTTATTGCGCCGTCACGATGTGTGTGACTATAGCGTATGCCAGTAACATGTGTCAATGTGTGCATATCATTTAAGTGTGCTTGTTATGATTGGTATAAATGCTTTCATAATTGATTTTATAAACTGAGATATTTTGGTGTGACTTGGTGTGGAGGGAACTCACTAGACCTCATAGTCTAACCCTCGCTTTTCAAAACTAAAACCTTTTCAGGTAAGCAGGTAGCCGAGAGCACGTTTAGAGGTTTGGCAAGACGTGGGTCGGAGCTTGTGTTTAGAAGGAGTAGAAGAACTTTCTTTTTATGTCTAGTTAGATTTCTCAGCTGTATTTAGGGTTATTTCCACGAACCCTGTGTTGTAAATCTAGATAGTGCGACCATGTTGAGCCGTTTATGGCGTTATGAGTTAAAGAGGTAGCTTCTAGCTTGTATGTTTAGTTTTGGGTTGTTAGAAATGGTATCAGAGCCCTAGTTTAAGGGATTTAGGTGACCGGATGGGCCTAAACTTAAACTGTGGAGTAGGAGGACACAACTGAGACATAGGAAGCCTTTAGGGAAACTTTAAACACTCGAAATTTAGGACGATGGTAGTGAGAACTCTCATGTAAGGTAAATTCAAATCACATCTGGCCAATGTCATTATGAATTTACTGGTGCATGGGTGTGCTTGATAACCGTTGTTCTGATATTGGAAGTGTGTGGGGTGTGCTGGATTGAGTGTGGAGAATAACAGTAGTGTGTGGAGTGTGGTGATTAGTGTGAGGAGAGTAGCGGTAGTGTGTAAAGTCTAACCTTGTCATGATGGCAACGGTTTAGTGTGTTGTGCGAGAATATTCTTAATGCGATTGACGACGCTATCTAGAAGGTGTATTGTTTGAATGTTTGGCATGAGTGCCGTGTGAAGTAAAATCTTTAGGGTTCTTAAGGAAAATAAATGGTTGGAAGTAAACTCCTAATCCCTGATGAGTCTTGATTTTAAGAGTTCCCGATGCCGGTGAATTGAGATCTCGAGAGTTTCAACTCAAGAATCGAATAGTAGATGTGTGTATTATTACTCTCTAGTTAGTGGAAGAGTAACAAGAGTGGTTGAGAAATGATAGATGTATGGATTGGTAGCACGAACGTTGGTTAACCTATTTGGGGTCGAGGTGAAGCCGTATTTTTTTATAGATTAGTAGGCGGGTGGTGACTGTGAGGATTAAACCTCTAGTGTGTGGGGGTGGTGTGGATAAGTTGGTGGTAACTTATAATTAGTAAGCATGCGAGGCATGGTGATAATGAGTTGCTGTGAGATTAGGTGCTGGACTAGTGTTGACATGGGGTGGGCGTAAGAGGAGATCTTTGCTCGAGATTTGATTATAAGTTGTTCCAAATGTGGCAAAATTGTGTGTGGTGATGCATGGATGTCTAAGTGACGTGTGGTAGTGTATCCGAGAATAAAGGAATGGGGTGGCAGTTGGTGGCTAGCTAAGAGGGAATTGTGTGCTCATGGATTTGTTGGTTATGGTGTTGTAGAAGATACGAAATCTTTGGGAATGTTTAGCTAATACTTGTATGTAAAGGAAATGCAAAGGAGTGCGTTAATATTGTTTGGAAATGAATAAGTGTGTGGTCGCTTCGAGTATTGAGTGTCATTTCGATTTGACTTGTTTGAATCTATAGTAAGAGGCATGGTGAAACTGTTGGTTAGGTATAGTAACCGTTGAAATTGTGTGTATGTGTTGATCAAGAGTTTGTACATTCTAGGGAGTCGTTCCTTGGAAGCGTGTTTTATGTTTGAGAAGTAAATGAAAGGAAGTAATTGAAGGTAGTGCTCAGGGTGAAGGACTATTAGACTTGGTAATAGTATGGGAGTGGCGTTGTGGTATAAGCGTGTGAATTGTTTGTTATTATTGGATTGTGGTTAGTATAATTAATGTGAGAAAATAATTAGACGTTTTGTGTGAGGAAAGCGATTGTAGAATTATGTGTAACTTGTTGAAGTGAATTCTTAACTGCGGGTTAAGGTGATTGTGAGTTCCAGATCAGTGCAACGAATAGAAGAAATCAACAGATATCAAACAAGTATTATGATTTCAACTGGTCATCCAATTCACTTTCAATATGCAGAGAGTTTACAGTACGTTTCTGAAAGTGTAAATTGACAACTAGCTTATTTTTCTAAGCTAAACAACTTTATATACTATGGGCCCATGGCTACAAGCCCATGGCCCGATTACACTTTAAGGCTCAAGAATAGAAAATAACAAATTAGCCCTTGAACTTCTATTCAACCAAATTTGACCCTAACAATCTCCCCCTTTGAATTGAAGTTCAAGTTCGCGCCAGTTCTCGACATATCTTTTTCGGAGCGCAAAGTAGACCTAGAACATTCGGATGGCTCGGCGGTAGTCGATGCGTTCTTCAATCACTTATAAGGCATTTCGTGCGGTTTTCTCATTAGAGTTGGGAACATACGAAGCCTTTTGATTATCGGATTCATAAGCGATGATGTTGCGAAGAGCATCTTTGACTTTGAGGAGTGTGCCATCGCAGAATCTGTCGACCTGATTGAAGCGAAGAAACCTCTTTTCTTTCTGATCGTTGAGGTATACTATCCCAAATTCTGGTTCTACAAGCAGTGCGTTCTCGGGATACATCTTCAGTTCGGGCGCTTTCAGATTTGGTTTCAGCAGGTTTACCTTTTTTGCTCTATTCTCGATCCCCATTTGGAAGTCTGTGAGGTATGACATCATGATAGTTCGAATCAGGAATCGATGGACAGCTTCGAGCGCTTTGGTTACATGCAGCGGTCGGATGGTTCTGGTTCGGAGGTCTTTCAGTATAGCTTGGAAATCGAACGGTCTAAGGTTCTTGAAGTCAGCTTCGGAAAATCTCCATTCATTTCCGTCTCCTCGTCGAACTGTGAATACTGGAAACATGACTTTAAGAATTCGACATGTGTTGACGTTGAGCACTTCGGTGATCTTGTGCTTAGTTCGGACTTGGCTAACTGGCAGACACCGCTTCATGGCGTTTAGGTACTGGCTTTGGTATTCCGGGTCGGAGCTGGAAATCCTAAGGCAGAAAGTAGGCTCGACAGGGCGTAACTTGTGAACATACATCTTCTTCAGAGATTCCTCCATGTGAGGAATAAGGATCATGATCTTCTCCCCTCGGATTTGTTGCTGTTGAGGAGGAGGATGATCAGAAGTTGTCGGTTGTTGAGGAGATGTCGGATTTGCAGCGGTTGAAGTTTTGGGTATCATAGAAGTCTCGGCGGCCTGAGCAGTGTGAACGGGTGTACCATATACATTTTGCAGCAGAAACTGGTCGTAGTCAACGTTGTCGTCTTCATCAGCAGGGAAGATCATGTTTACCTGGAGATTTATGGCACTGGCGGCTTTTTCGTACCATGCATTTTCGGTCTCTGGGTCGATCTCGGAATCTGGATCAATTAGATCGAGTGTGGGCTTATCTGATGCATCATATGTGACCAATTCCTGTGTTGTACCCTCGGGATTTTCAACCGTTGAGTCTTCGTCGTCAGAGATGTCCATATCTATGACCATCTCGGCTAAGCTCAACTGGGCTTCGAGTTCGTCTTCGGTTGCAGTTGCCACAGTTGAGGGTTCCGGTTGAACCACGGTTGATTCAGGGATGATTGGAGAGGACTCAGACAAACGTAGTCTCTTGTTCTCCCCCTCACGGTGATCAGGATCATCCTGGTCATCGTGCCGTCTCTTGAGTCCGCCAGCCTGACTCTTAAAGGTATCTTCTAGTGAGGCGACTCTCTCGGACAGCGTTTTGAGTGCTTGTTGAACGTCCTTAAGAGTCGTGTCAAGCTAGTCCAATCTGGTGGTTATGGATGACGAAGGAGCAGTTACCTGTGATTGTAGAACTGAGATCAGGCCTGCTTCGGTGGAGGCATCTGTGTCGGTGTGTTGGAGTTGCTGAGCTAGAAGCATAGTCTTCAAGGTGTCCACCGAATAATTTGGCTGAACGGTAGCCGGTGGAGGTGTTGGGGCGGTTTCAGGTTCGACTACCTTCTCTTTACCTTTGATCAAGCTTTTCAATTTATCGAGCTCGTTGGTGAATCGCTGCTCCATTGCCTCGCGGACAGCCTTTAGGGCGCTGTCCAGATATCCCTTTGACACAAAGTCTGGTAAAATAACTCCGGGGTCATTTAGAGCACCCGTTGAGGCATCTACCTTAGAGGTAGAGCCACCTACGTTCACGGTTGGCAATGGTGTGGCCGTGGTAGGATTTCCTTCCGATCCTCGCGTTCCGCTTAGAGGCGGAGACACTACGGAAATTCCGATCGAGTCACGAAGAGCATCGATGTTCGTTGTCTCATCTTGTGTCCTAGCCGAAGAAATAACATTAGCAAATGGCTCTAGACTCAAGATTGCATCCAAAGAAGTCGAGACCGGGGTCTGCTGGTCTCTTGTTTCAATACCAGTACTCTCTGATTGAGAGACCGGTAGATTTTGTGCTAAATCCCCGTGCAAAATTGAAACATCCGTCTTTTAAGAGACGGATAAGTGGCTTGGGAGGTCGTCCAATTGCGCCGCTAGGTCTACGGCGGCTTCTTCAATACCTCGTCCCAACAAATGAGACGAAGTAGCAGATGTGGCTACCTGGGTGACACCGGGCTGGATTCGCTCTGAAGTCTCTATACTTTTTTACGGCTTAATCTCTCTTGGTTTGTTTTCGATCTTAATTCCCTATGTCTCATATGTTCCAATTCTTCAACTAAATCACCCTCTGCTCTCCTTGTATCTCCCTGAATAGGCTGGGTAGTAGGTATGAGTGGGGGTGTAGGTGAATCAGATGTTGTTCCTTTGGTCAACGGTGGGTGAAGTCCGATACGGGGTGGTATTAAGGATACGCGTATGGAAGGGTGTTGGCGTGTTCCAGCATGGCTGGAATGGGCAGTACTGGCTTGCGTATCCAATGCACCGCCCGCGCATGTTCCTCTCCCACGTACTCTCAACACACCCCATCCGGGAGCCCCAACTACCCGGACTCTACCTCCTCTCGTCCTTGGACCCTCACGTCCCTCAGTTCTATGTCCCTGGGGAGGTCCCTCCGGTTCTGGCTGGACCATGGGATTCCCTAACTCTCTCCTATATTCTATCACACTCGGTGCATTGGGGTCCGCGTGTGCCAGTAAATGTTCTGGTATAGGCATGGCTGGGGTATCAGGTGGATTATGAATCACCAAGTACTGTAGGTTGAACTGAGGACATACCGGATGATTGATACGCCTCGGGATTAGTGGATTCGCCTCCATATGTTGACGGATAGCCAGAGAGAAGAAGCGCGGAAATGGCAGGAACTTCTTCTTGGATCCGCCAGTCTGTCGGATGGCTTGCACCAGTTCACGCCACATGATTGCTGAGTAGTCGATGTGTTGGTTGTAGCACGCAACGTGAAACAGGCGTAGAAAGTCGATGGTGCACTGGTCTATCCCCATCCATCGGGATGATAGACACCGGTTTAGGATTGAGAACAAAGTGTACCAGACCGAGGCGATGTACTTCCGGTTGAAGGCGGATGGACGGTCGATAGCGTGTCGGTATCCAAGCGAACGGACATCGACGCAGAGAGTTACGTCATCGATGGCGGGGGCGTATGTGACATTGCCTCCGTGTGTGGGTTCCGGAAGGGACAATAGTTGGCGGAAGGACTCCGGTGTGAGCGTGAAAGGATGATTGTCAATGCGTGCCATGATGGTCTGGGTATTGTTGGCAGTGACAACTCTCGCCGTTTGCCAGACTTGGTATACATACAGAACAGGTACGTCTGTTGTCGCGGTCAGTGCTCGGCGAAGTGGATGGTCGAGCATTATATCAACGACCACTCGGTGGGTCGGTCGGAATGCAGCAACATCAAGATGGTGGTTTGATAAGGCTAGGTATCACCCCACCTAAATCTAACCGCAAGTGTGCGGGTCGAAGTCAAGTAATAGTACTTAGAGAAGTACGAGTATCGAATCACGGGGAACTAGGAACTAAATATCACAATTACTATAATTGCTATTAACTGAACTGTCGAATATTAGAAGATTGGTTTGATTTAAAACTACTTAATTGCAACGAATACGAAATCACAACGAAACAGTAAACGACTTAGAAACTTCGATAAAGAGAGAAGTTGAGGGTTGGACATCCTCAGGTTCTACACATGCAAACAACTGACTCAAAACAGTTACCAGTTAATCCCCTTAATGATTCCCAAATCTTTTAAGATCACTGTCGTTCTCTTTCGAACAACAACGGGTTTTATTTTGAAAAGGATAAGTTTAATCTCTCGATCTCACCTATAGATTCCAAAACACATTAAGTACACGATTTATGTTTAAACTGGCTAGATTTTATCTCTCGATATCAACCTAACGGTTTACTTGGGACTAAAGCTTACTCGGTATATCTCTATCACCTTTCGGACTTTAGGCATGCAATTCCTAATTCTAAATAGCAATCAATTCTCTCGAACTTAATTACTAACAACAAATCAATTGTAAATTGGCCAAATTCACAAAAGCATTAAGAACGAAATCACATGCTTCATTAATTAAGGAAAATTGATAAAAGTTCAAATCGTTTGTTTACATGCTTAATAAACCGAATTCATTCCAACCCCCAACACGAACCGGTTAGTTCATGTCGGTGGTGGATTCAAACACAAGAGAAATAGATGCGAAAGTGTATGTAAACATGATTAAGCGTAAAAGATGCAATCGTAAACAGTAAGATGATGAACTCCCTTCTCTCGTGCTCGTCTCTACTTCGCGTGTTGAATGTCTCCTTGATCGGCTCTCGATCGTGACCTTGAAAGCTCCGAAAAGTCTCCAGAAATCGCCCCAAAATCGCCCCTGGCCGTCGTGTGAAAGTTGGATATCGAATGAATGACCTAAATCCCGAAATTAACAGCTTAAAATCGACAAACAGTGGGTTACGCGACCTACCACGCGACTTGCAAGTCGCGTGGCAAGTCGCGCGTATGCTTTTTGCTGCGTAGGTCGATTTCTGGTTCGCGGATCGGGTCCTGGTTCGGTTGCGGGTCTTGGGCTTGACTTTTGGGCTTCCCTTAGGCTTTGTTTGGACTCGTTTTGGGCTCTTTTTAGCTTCTTTTCTTGATGATTGCCGCCTTTTAGATAACCTGCATAAATCACTCGATAAACCGTAAAATACCCGCCTTTTTACTTGAATACAAGCCAATCTCATTGGTTTGAGAACTGAAAATAACGCCAAAAAGTGGCGTTATCAACAACCCCAAACCGAGCGTTGCTTGTCCCCAAGCAAATTAGCGATAAAATATAAATAAAGCACACATAAGTGAAATAATAATAATAATAACTGCACAATTCCCAATCGGTACCAAGTGGTGCATCGGTGATTTCCCATACCCGTGAATATCTATCTCACTCTCGCCTCATTCTTATTTCGTTTGATCTATGACCTTCCATTGGGAGTTGAACTCGTGACCGTTCCGATTACATTAAGTTTAGACTAGGTCCAAACATACTAGGAAAAACTTTTCGTCTCGACCCTACCTCACGGGATACTCTCGTTTCGCTTGAACCTAGGTTATCGCTCGTGTTTTCATATTTAAGGAGTTATGTACAACAATACGCAATAGTTACATGACAACTCTAAAGAAAGACACACAAATGTCCAAAAATTTGATCTCAGAAAGGAATCAAGTAGCAAGACAGGGAATATCAGTAAAGGTATTCATAGACTCTAATCACGTTTTCCAGAAGATCATCCAGGTCTTTACACGGGTTGTAACGGGGCTAAGGGTAAGGCTAAGAAATGAAGGGTAAAATGGTTCAAAGATCCTTGGCGTGTCAATCATTGGCAGTTCCGAACTTCTCTACTTCAGCCTCTCTCATTTGGCCCTTTTGTCACTATTGGAGTCGCTTTGACTCTCTTATTCAGCTGCTATAAATATTATCTAGCTAACTGTATTTATTATTATTATTTTTTTTTTCAGTTGGGACTTCATTGGTCCTCTTTATTTGTTTGGGGCATCATTGGCCCTCTTTTCTATATTTTCTGATTCTCGGGTTACATTGACCCATTTTATTCTCATGACTGGCCTGTTCTATTCTTTTCTGCTCTATCTTTCGTAGTTCATCACTGCCTTTGATTTACACGCTTTCGGATAAGGGTTGGATAAGGCTTATGGCTAAAGGTGTACTGGTGGGTTTAGAAACGAATTAGGTGCGTGTTTGGTTGCAAAAGGGCTATGGATGCACACAAAAGGGTGAAAGGGAACGATAGCTAAAATGGTTAAAAACAAAACACATAATGTCTGGAATCATATCTTAAGGTCCACACGATATGGTCTACTATACCCTTACCCAATATCCCGAGGTTCGTCTTTGCTACTCAATGCAATAATGTAGCGAGATCATTCTACATTCACGACAAGGAATTCAAAAAAGTGTATAAGAATTAGGTGTATGAATCCCTCGAAATGAAAAACGTCTTTTAGGCTCAAAACTCACTATCGGGTGGTCTCCACTAATGTCCCTAGTCATGTCCTTTCCCGGTCCTTCCCTAACGGTCACGTCACTATCACCAGATTCTTCCCACAATGGTTGGTCTCAATCATTCAAAACAAAAAATTTAGCTATTATGATCTAGACACTCAGAAGTGCAGGAAATCTACGTGCATACTTGGGCCCGATTGGGCAACCCCAAACCTTACCCATACATTGTCCCCAATGTGCAAGTAAAGTTGTAGGCGATGCGAATCAATCATTGTGCAGTTATTACAGTTATCACAAAGGACAGGTAAGGCATTACATAACATCAAAAGAAAACCCAACATTTCTAATATGGGCACCCCAAACCTAGGCCGTGGCCTAGGTTTGCCAATAAAAGCCAACCCCAAACCTCGGTAAAACCGAGGTTTACACAGGGTTAAAAGTGAGTGTGTAGATGTTTTAAAAAATGAGGCACCCCAAACCTAAGTGAAACTTAGGTTTGTTGCATCTCGTGTGACTAAAATAGACTAAAACATCATACACCACTCGTTTAGCAGAAAGAGTTAGAACATACCTGTTTGCCCGGACCGAGAGGATTTTTGAAAGGTTGAGCATCAATCGGAGGAGATAAGGAGAACATGCAAAACAAAGAAAATCAAAGCACAAGACAAAATGCAGGAAGATGAAACACACAAAGCAAGAAAGGAAACAAAAACTGCACGAAAAACAAAACAAGGCACAAGGGACTCCCGCGGTTTAGCCCGCGACTTGCAGGTCGCGTGGCAAACCGCGTAACCTACTGTTTCAGACAACAAACAGAGGGCCCCGCAGCTTGCTGCGCGGTATGCAAACCGCGTGTAAAGCCGCGTATGTCCCTGTTTCAAAATATTTTTGGCTTTTTCGATTTTTCGATTTTAATGGTTTTTTCGGAAATAAAAACACACTCAAACTAAAAATAATAAAAGGAAACAAACCTTGGTGGGTTGCCTCCCACCCAGCGCCTTATTTAAAGTCGTGGCACGACTGTGCGGTTTTCAACTTGGCTCCGTATCCGCTGACTCGAACCGCCCACACTTGCGGTTCTTCGCGGATTCTCTCGCAATTGGCCTTCCATGACCAGATCCGGATGCCTCTTCACTCCGACCTTTCGTCTTCTCGAACATCTTGAAAGTCACCCTCTCGCCACCGACTCTAAAGGTCACCTCTCCTTCCTCCACATCAATCAAGGCTCTACTCGTGGCTAGGAAGGACCTTCCCAATATCAATGGGACTTCTTCGTCTTCATCTATGTCTATCACTACAAAGTCCACCGGGAAGTAGAATTTACCGACCTTGATGAGCACGTCTTCTACGACTCCGTACGGGTATCTGATTGATCGATCGGCGAGCTTTAGCGTCATGTACGTTGGCTGCACTTCACCCAGTCTGAGTTTCCTAAAAACAGAAAGAGGCATCAGATTAATACTTGCCCCTAAATCACATAAAACTTTATTAAAACTATACTCCCCAATCTGAATAGGGATAGAGAAACTCCCTGGATCTTTAAGCTTCGGGGGAAGCTTATTCTGAAAAATCGCGCTGCACTCTTCAGTGAGTGCAACGGTGGCCTGGTGATCGATCGCCTTCTTTTTGGATAAGATATCTTTCATGAATTTCATGTAAGAGGGCATTTGCGCCAACGCATCTGCAAAAGGGATGTTAATTGTTAACTTTTTAAACACATCAATAAACTTGGAAAAATTAACATCATCCTTATTCTTTTTGAGTCTGTTCGGGTAAGGCACTCGTGGGATTTCCGGCTTGACCGGTGGTGTCACTTCATTCTCCTTCAGTTTCCCTTCTTCAATCACTACCTCTTCTTCAGTCTCTAGCTCAGTCATGTCTATGATCTCGATCTCTTTTTCCTTTGGATCGGTCTCTCTTGTCGGCTCCCCATTCAGCTCTTTGCCATTTCTCAGATAGATGGCATTGCACTCCTCTCTCGGTTTCCTTTCAGCCATGCTTGGGAATGTTCCGGGAGGTCGGTTTTGTAGGGCTTCAGAGATTTGCCCTACTTGCCTCTCCAAGATCTTGATGGATGCGGTGTTCTGATCAGTAGCCGCCTTGACCGTATTCACCGTGCTTGCTAGACCTTCAACCGTGATGTCCATCTTTGTCATGAACTTCATCATCATTTCTTCTAAGCCCGGCTTCTTCTCTCCGGATGGTCCTTCGTTCCTTTGGTTGAAACCTGGAGGACGATAAGCATTATTAGTATTGGAAGAATTTGAAGAGTTAGAAAAATTACCTGGCTGTTGACCGGGTTGACTCCACGAGAAATTTGGGTGCTTTTTCCACCCTTCGTTATACGTGTTGGAGAACGGGTCGTTCCTCGGCTGATGATTCCGGTTTTGGAGGAATTGAACTTGCTCGGGATCTTGTGAATTGCCTCCCTTAAGATGGTTCGTGATCATGGCAAATTGAGCCTTTATCTCTTTAAGCTCGTCCGTCTCTTGAACACTAGCGACTCGTGCAACGGAAGATCGTGGTGTGGAATAGCTATGCTCGGCTAGGTTCTCGATCAACTCGACTGCTTCCTCATACGTCTTGTTCATGAGCGCCCCACCCGCTGCAGCAGTGATGTCATTCTTGAATTGCGGGTGAAGGCCTCCAAAGAACGTTTGGATTATGACCCAACCATGTAACCCGTGATGTGGACACTTCTTCAACATGTCCTTATATCTCTCCCATGCCTCGTAGAGTGTCTCTTGGTCCCATTGCGCGAAGTGTGTAATGTCGGCCATCAGCTGAGCGGTTCTTCCCGGTGGGAAGAATTTCTGGAGGAATGCAGCTTTCAGGTCTGCCCATGTGGTGATAATATCCGATGGTAAGCCCTCTATCCAAATTTCAGCTCTACCCTTTAGGGAAAAACTGAAGAGTCTTAGCTTGATCGCGTTCTCCTCCATCCCATTGATCTTGAACGTATTACAGATTCGTTCAAATGCTCGTAGGTGCGCGTGGGGATCTTCAGTCGGTGCTCCCCCAAATTGATTCTGTTGTACCATGACGATGGTACTCGGCTTGATCTCGAAGTAATTGGCCGCAGTGGTGGGTGGTTGGATCCCTATACGTGCGGCTGCCACATTTGGATCGGCAAATGACCGCATCGGAACTCTTCCGGGAGGTGGTGGAGGATTATTGCGAAGAGGTGGAGGATCGTTGCGCGGTGGTCTCTCGTCACCCATTTGTAACTGTCGCTTAGCTTTGGTCTCTTGACGTAGGCGACGAGCGGTTCTTTCAATCTCCGGATCGAATTCTTCAATCTCTTTCCCTCGGGTCGTCCTTGGCATAAACCAAGTGGTACCTGAAAAGAAAGAAAGTAAAGTCAGTAATCTAAAAACTGAAAGTTATGAAATAAAGCAAATAAAAAAATGATCAATCTAATAGCGCTATTATAGATGGTAGTGCTATCAGTTACAACTAGTTCCCCGACAACGGCGCCAAAAACTTGATAAGGCTAGGTATCACCCCACCTAAATCTAACCGCAACTGTACGGGTCGAAGTCAAGTAATAGTACTTAGAGAAGTACGAGTATCGAATCACGGGGAACTAGGAACTAAATATCACAATTACTATAATTGCTATTAACTGAACTGTCGAATATTGGAAGATTGGTTTGATTTAAAACTACTTAATTGCAACGAATACGAAATCACAACGAAACAGTAAACGACTTAGAAACTTCGATAAAGAGAGAAGTTGAGGGTTGGATATCCTCAGGTTCTACACATGCAAACAACTGACTCAAAACAGTTACCAGTTAATCCCCTTAATGATTCCCAAATCTTTTAAGATCACCGTCGTTCTCTTTCGAACAACAACGGGTTTTATTTTGAAAAGGATAAGTTTAATCTCTCGATCTCACCTATGGATTCCAAAACACATTAAGTACACGATTTATGTTTAAACTGGCTAGATTTTATCTCTTGATATCAACCTAACGGTTTACTTGGGACTAAAGCTTACTCGGTATATCTCTATCACCTTTCGGACTTTAGGCATGCAATTCCTAATTCTAAATAGCAATCAATTCTCTCGAACTTAATTACTAACAACAAATCAATTGTAAATTGGCCAAATTCACAAAAGCATTAAGAACGAAATCACATGCTTCATTAATTAAGGAAAACTGATAAAAGTTCAAATCGTTTGTTTACATGCTTAATAAACCGAATTCATTCCAACCCCCAACACGAACCTGTTAGTTCATGTCGGTGGTGGATTCAAACACAAGAGAAATAGATGCGAAAGTGTATGTAAACATGATTAAGCGTAAAAGATGCAATCGTAAACAATAAGATGATGAACTCCCTTCTCTCGTGCTCGTCTCTACTTCGCGTGTTGAACGTCTCCTTGATTGGCTCTCGATCGTGACCTTGAAAGCTCCGAAAAGTCTCTAGAAATCGCCCCTGGCCGTCGTGTGAAAGTTGGATATCGAATGAACGACCTAAATCCCGAAATTAACAGCTTAAAATCGACAAACAGTGGGTTACGCGACCTACCACGCGACTTGCAAGTCGCGCGTATGCTTTTTGCTGCGTGGGTCGATTTCTGGTTCGCGGATCGGGTCCTGGTTCGGTTGCGGGTCTTGGGCTTGACTTTTGGGCTTCCGTTAGGCTTCGTTTGGACTCGTTTTGGGCTCTTTTAGCTTCTTTTCTCGATGATTGCCGCCTTTTAGATAACCAGCATAAATCACTCGATAAACCGTAAAATACCCGCCTTTTTACTTGAATACAAGCCAATCTCATTGGTTTGAGAACTGAAAATAACGCCAAAAAGTGGCGTTATCATGGTTGTTCGGCGAGATCTCAATGCCATGGTCATCGGGAACCAACGCATTATCGGCCGCCTCGTCAATAAAATCCTCAGGAGGAGGAATTTGCTGCTGTTGTTGCTCTTGTTGTTCCGCCATTTAGTATACCTGAAGAAAATCACAGAGTTAGAGCTTGGACATGACTAAATCGGAAACTATGCGTACCTTAGCATTTGAATGGCTCAATCAGTGGTTGATTGAGGACTGGCAATAGGTGTAGGAAATTGGGATTGCCAATGTGTGATAAATGGTAAAGGCACAGGACTCAAGCAGTGTCCGGATAAGCAGGGTATCCGGATAGACAAAACTTACTGGATAAACAGGGGTTACCGGATGATACAGGGGTTACCGGATAACATATGGGTTATCGGGTGTATGATAGTTACCGGACAAAGTGGTTCTTACCGGGTGAGGTAAGCTTACCGGGTAAAGCAATGTGACCGAGTGACATATGTTACCGGATGGAAGTTGGTTACCGGATAAGTGTAGGTTACCGGATGTTAAAGGTTACCGGACACCATACTCACCGGATTGCCGAACTTACCGGATACGTGAGTATCCGGACGACATAGGTTACCGGGAATTGAGGTGTCCGGGTGCGATGAACGTTACCGGGTATTTCGCTAGTTATCGGGTAAATTAGGGTTACCGGACGATATAATTTGCCCCAAATTATCCTTTATCAACACAGATCCACACTTAATAGACTATTCTCAACCACTAGAACATGAATCGAGTAGTTACGATGGACGAAACTCGATGTGTGAGAGCATGAACGTGAACCGATGTGAAGTGGGGTTTCCAGAACCCATTTGTCGGTCACTGAGATGTCGATTTGACATCGATTCGTGGATGGATGAGTGTTAAACTGATAGAAAAGCACCGATGAGTAACAAGGAGAACATACCTGAGATTTGAGAGCGTGTAATGACCTAGGTGAAGGTGAGCCGAGAGATACCGAGCGGGAGTTGTCGAGAGGGTTTTTAGGAGGGTTTTGGGAGTTTCCGGGTAAAATGAATAGTGTGTTTTCCGGGTGCTTATATATAGAGGGACACTGACCGGATGAGTTATCCGGTAACTTGTCGGGTCCGGTAAGTGTACCCGATAACAAAGGTTACTCGATAACTTACCTGGTAAGTGTCTGAAAAAAAACACAACTTTCAGTTTCCTTCCTCTCGTTTGAAAAATATGTACCCTGCTCCCCCTCGAACTTAGCATGGTTATTACCTTGCTCCCCCTCGGAACATGAATGTGAGTGAGTTAGGAGACGTCAATCACAAAAAAACTTTTACACGTTTAAGAAAAATATGTGACGCTCCCCCTCAAAAGATGAACAATTAAGGTTTTGCTCCCCCTCGGAATGTGCACGGAGTGTGATGTGAAGTGCACTCGGGAATGTCCACATACACAAAAAAACAAACTTTTCTGACAGTTAATATAAATTTGTGTGTGACACTCCCCCTCAACAAAAGAAGTTACTTACCTGATACGTGAGCGTGCTCCCCCTGAACACATGCACAATTGTGAAAGCACAGATATAGAAGTAAACAATGAATAAGACGACAGTATTAAACCAAAGGAACACACGTAGAAAGAAAACAAACTATGTAACTATGTAACGGATACCAGTAGAATACAGATGCGAGAAAATGTCTACTTAATCATCTAGAGTGTGAACAGTAGATGATGATTCGACAGTTTCTCGTAGATGTATGGAACTTGTATAGGGTACACAATTAGATTAAGTCGTCAGATTTAGCATACCTAACTTGGACACTAGATAATTAAAGCGTTTTTCGTCCAGGGGTTTTGTAAACAGGTCTGCTAACTGATGTTCTGTATTTACAAAGTAGAGTTCGACTGTACCTCTTTCGACGTGATCCTTGATAAAATGGTACCGAACGTCTATGTGCTTTGTCTTCGTATGCTGGACGGGATTGCTGGATATTGCAATAGCGTTCTTCGAGTCGCAGTAGATGGGCACCTTGACATATGTGAAACCATAATCCTTGAGTTGCGTGCGCATCCATATCACTTGAGAACAGCAGCTTGCGGCGGCCACGTATTCCGCCTCGGCAGTCGACGTAGAGACGCACTGCTGCTTCTTGGATGCCCAACTCACCAAGTTATCGCCCAAGAACTGCACATGACCCAATGTTCTCTTCCGATCCATCATGTTGCCCGCGTGGTCCGCATCAGAGTATGCATACAGCTCAAAACCTGTCTCTTTCGGGTACCACAAGTCAAGATCAGCAGTACCGCGTAAATAACGAAAAATTCGTTTAACCGCCATTAAGTGAGACTCTTTCGGTTTTGATTGAAACCGGACGCAAATAAATGTAGAGAACATGATGTCCGGTCTACTAGAAGTTAAGTACATCAAAGAACCAATCATACCCCGGTACGTTTTAGTGTCCACATCCTTTCCGTTAGGATCGACGTGTAACTTTGTACCAGGTGCCATGGGGGTTTTCATCGGTGAGGACTGTTCCATCTGGAATTTCTTAAGAATATCCCGGATGTACTTGGCCTGATTTATGAATATCCCGGTCGACAGTTGTTTAACTTGAAGACCGAAAAAGAAATTCATCTCACACAGCATACTAATTTTAAAAAAATTCCCCATTAACTTGGCAAAGTTCTTAGCAAACTGAGAATTAGTAGAACCAAAAATTATGTCATCGACATACACCTGAACTAATACAATATGACCTTTTTCGTTTTTGATAAAGAGAGTTGAATCGATTTTACCTCGTGTAAATTCCGATTTTATCAAAAACTTTGTTAACGTATCATACCAGGCCCGTGGAGCTTGCTTCAATCCGTAGAGCGCCTTGTCGAGGATGTAGACATGGTCAGGCTTCTTTTCGTCCATAAACCCGTCCGTTTGCGAAACGTACACCTCTTCCTTGAGTTCTCCGTTAAGGAATGCGGTCTTCACATCCATTTGGAAGACCGTGAAGTTCTTGTGCGCGGAGTATGCAAGGAACATACGTATTGCTTCGATCCTCGCCACCAGAGCTTTTGTCTCGTCGTAGTCAATCCATTCTTGTTGACGGTATCCCTTAGCCACGAGACGCGCCTTGTTGCGTACTATGATTCCGTCCTCGTCTTTCTTGTTCTTGAAGATCCACTTAGTGCTGATCACCGTCTTGTGAGATAGACGTGGGACAAGTCGCCATACCTTGAGAGCCTCGAATTGGTTGAGCTCCTCTTGCATGGCCAAGACCCAGTCCGTATCTTCGAGTGCTTCGCGGACGGTTGTAGGCTCGATCTTACTCAAGAATCCGGAGAGAGGCAAAAATTTGCCGATGCGCCTCGTGTTTGGACTGGAGTGGAGGGATCACCGATAATTTGGTGCAGGGGATGATCTCTTATCCATTTGGTGGTGTGTGGAAGCGGCTGCTGAGTGGAGTGTGAGGCGTCCGAATCCACGTAATCACCAGATGGAAGGTCTTGTACAGCTTCAAGTGTCGCAGGTTGGTTTCTCGGAGGAGACGGGGGAGGATTTGTAAAAGGTTGAGCAACTTCTGGTTCCGAGGATTGCAGAGGCTGATCAATGATTGTAGCAGAGGACGAATCTTGAGGAGCGATCTCCGGGTTTATTACTGGTTCCTCCGGTGGGATGGTAGTATCGGATGATATTGAGGATGATGTCTGAGGTGTCTCCACAGTGATGGATGGAGTGCTAGTCGAGGGCGGCGGACCGAAGAGATTCGCCAAATCCTCGATTTGAGCAGCTTCAAGTCTTGGTTGCGCTGAGACACGAGGGGTAAAAATGTTAAGCATATCATCATAAAAATATTGAAACAGTAAATCTAAATCTGAAAGATCAGCATTCGATGTAGATGCATGATTCGGATTTACTGTCGTTTGTGCAGATCCCGAACGTGGAAGTTCGGAAGCCAGCACACCAGTTAAACCGGGTTTTGAACTGATGTGTTCAGAAGCCAAATATGCGGCTTCGTCGAATGTCATATTTACACTCTCAGTAACGGTTTTAGTCCGTTTGTTGTAAATGCGATACGCCTTAGCCTGCATGGAGTATCCAATGAAAACTCCTTTGTCCGCCTTCGGGCTAAATTTGCCGAGATCATCTTTGTCGTTGAGGACGTAGCACGTGAATCCGAACGCGTGGAAGTACTTGATGTTCGGAACGCGGTTGTTCATGATCTCGTATGGCGTCTTGTTGAACCGCTTGTTGATAATGGAGCGGTTTTGCGTGTAACATGCAGTAGACACCACTTCGGCCTATAGAAATAAAGGCAGTTTGGACTGAGAAAGCATCGTGCGAGCAGCTTCGACGATGGTACGGTTGCGTCTTTCCACCACTCCGTTTTGTTGAGGAGTGCGTGCGGCCGAAAATGTTTGTGAGATACCGACTGCGGTCAGGTATTCGTTCACCGTTTGATTCTTGAACTCCGTCCCGTTGTCGGTCCTGATAGTCTGAACTTGTTGTTGAAGGATCAGTTGGATGGTCTTCAGATGATTGATGATCAGTTATGGGGTTTCGTCCTTCGTGCGTAGGAGCTTCACCCAAGTGTAGCGTGAGAAATCATCCACCATCACCAGGACGTACTTGCGCTTGTTGATGCTCTAAACGTGCATCGTTACACACAAATCCATATGGATAAGTTCGAGGGACCGTGACGTGCTCGGAGTGGCCTTCGGCTTGTGCGTCGCATGCTTCATCTTTCCCATCTCGCATGCCTCGCAGAGTCGATCCTTCACGAGTTGAAGATCGGGCATGCTTGTCACGTGTCCGCCAAGCACCAGTTTGTTGATGCTTTTGAAGTTTAGGTGCGAGAGACGTCGATGCCAAATCCACGCTTGTTGGGAATTGGCCTTGGACATCAGGAAGACAGAATTATCGGTCTTCAGGGCTGCGAGGTCGATGGTGTAGAGGTTGGTATTTCGCTTTCCAACCAGTAGCTCCGTTCCGTCGTCAGTGAGAATGCTACACCTTTTGGCTTTGAATCTGACCTCGAGATCTTTGTCGCAGAATTGGCCGATACTGAACAGATTGTGTCCCAATCCCGTGATGTATGAGGCTTTCTTGATGGTGATCTTGTCTTGGACAATGTCGCCGTAGCCCAAAATCGGTGCCTTGTCATCGTTTCCAAATCTAACGTCTCCGCCATATAGTTCTTTGTAGTTCGTGAGAAGCTCCCTCCTTCCGGTCATGTGTTTGGAGCATCCAGAATCTAAGTACCACACATGAACGTCCTGCAAAACGAGATTAGCGGACTTTAGGTACCCATATTAAAATGGGTCCTGGAGGGTTAGGTTTGACACCTTTCGGAGGAACCTGTTTTGAAGTAGGTTGCCTCTTGGGTGTAGGTTTAACCTCAGTAGGAGGAACCCGTTTTGACATGGGTTTCCTTTCTTGCTTTGGTTTAACCTCTGATTGGGAACCCCGTGTAGATTTAGATTTCTTTTTGTTTTTACGGGGTTTGCGTTTGGGTGAAGAATTATACATATGATATGACCTAAACCAATCATTATTGTTGATGTCATCAAAGTCATTCCAACCACAACTAGAACAACACAAACAATCGTGCAATAATTGAATCAATTGCTGAATGGAATAAAGTTTAATCGGAAATTTAATATCTTGTTTAACAAAATCATTCCTATGATTCCAAGCACAATCATTTTTGTTCATTCTAGGATAGAAAACGGTATTAAATGACTTCGACGCAGCATTCTCGATAGATTCCTTAGCTAGCCACTCTTGTTTGTCCTTTTTAGCTTGATCGGTTTTATCTGAAACAACATTGACAGCATGGTCAGTGGCTGTTGAGGAAACCGGATTTTTGTCAGTCGATCGATCGGTCTTTTGCTTCGACTGTGATTGTTTTTGAGAGTGTGATGCAGTTTTAGAAATCATAATCACAGCCGGAGTCTTAGATTTAGAACAATCGCCCTTTTGAAAATTGACCAGTCGATTAACCACTGGCGAAAGAAAGTCAGTATGACTTGGAAGAGGTTTGTCGAAGGGAAACGACTCAAACTCTTCATCAGAATTGCCCTCGGAATTCATATATTCTGAAAAATCAATATCTGGGATAATGGGACTTGGATTGGCCGAGGAAGGCGAGGAACACTTTGTGTCAGTGTGCTTCGGGGAATTCGGTGCGGAAGCTAGGAAAAAATCAGAGTTTAAATTCCTTAACACACTCTTAACTTAAGATTCTTTACCGTCTTGGGAAGAGATTTTTCCAATGAAAGCTTTACACAAAGATGTATCAGATGAACTGGAGGAAAGTTCAGGCGAAATCTGCTTTTCATTTTGAAGTAGGTCAATCTGCTCTTTGAGCTGACCATTCTTCGTATGCTCCTCCATCGCTTCTGTTGCCAAGGCAGACGGTTTGGATGTGAGCTTGTTGATTTCACACCGAAGGATTTCCTGTCCTTCATTCGACACAGCTTCGGTTTTAACGGATTTGAGAATCTCAAGTTCTTTAATAAGCGCTGACTTTTCTTTTTGAAAACAAGACCTTTCCTTCTCGAGTGACTCTTCTAACTCGACTATTTTTGCTTCCAAGACGAGAGGGGGAACATAGAGTTTAAACTCATCCGTCCCAGTCTTGGGTTCGGTTGTTTGGACCTCATCCTTTTTTGGAGGAATCCTTGGGCGTTACAACCTTATAGTAGTCAAAATAGTCATTCGAGAGGTATTTCTTTTGATTTTTCTCATAATAATAGTTCAAAGGCTCATAACAAAAAGGAAGTTGCATTTTTGTTGTGTGTTTTCGCTTATATTCCTCAGTTTCCTCTTCAATTTCAGGTTCAAGAGGACCAGTCCATTTTATCCCATATTCAGGATACTTTTTGTCTATTCCAAGACAGCCAAAATCATACAGTGTAGGTCTTTTGAATATACCCTTTTTCTAGTAGTGTGGGTTATTGTATCCGATTCCCCATTCCTTGTTAAAGTAAGTGAACTCCTTGGGTTTATTCATGTGGATGGTCTGATCAGTTTGACCTCTTTTGTGGAGTTTTGTTTCAAGATCAACTATTTTATTGACAAACTCCTTGTGTTGAATTTGAAGAGCAGAGCATTGATAAACAATTTCTGCTTTCTCATTCTCACACTAATCAAGCTGTGACTGTAGTTCAGATATTTTGGCCCTTAAGTCCTTAGGTGCTATTGAAAGATTTTTGCATTTTTCTTTTAAATTAGCATTTTCGGACTTGTGTTTCTCAGTTATTCGCTTTTGAACATCTAGCTTTTCAGACAATGATTTAATCTCAAGCAGTTGTTCTTTAGAGGTGTCCTTATAGCAATCTATCCGTTCAGTAAGAGATTGCATTTGATTAAAGAAATCTTGATGAATAGGTTCACATACCTGACATGACTTTACCTTTTCTTCATCAGCAGAAGAGTGGTAGCCCATAAACGCATCAGCACCATCAGATTCGCTTTCATCATCAGAAAGACCCAACCAGTAGTCATCTTCAACAAATAAAGCTTCTCCTGCTTCTTTTTGTTCTGCCAGAGCGAGCTTAGCCTTGTAATAATGAGCGTTCTTCACAACAGGCTTTCTACAGTCTTTGGAAAAATGACCTAGCTTCCCGCAGTTATAACATGTCACGGGTTCGTCTTTCTTCTTTGACTCGGACTTGCGGTCATCTTTCTCTGTCTTCTCCTTCTTGTCAGACTGGTTGGACTCATCAGCTTTCTTCTTTCCTTCATATTTGTCCTGATAATCATGGCGCTTATTGGAGGAGGTGGAGTAGCGCTGGTTATTGGATGTCGGCTTCTTGTAGAACTTCTGTTGTTGGAAGGATTTGGAGAGCAGGGCCATTGCTTTCTTAATGGCTGATACTTCAGGATCAGAATCACTGTCTTCTTTTTCCTCAGGTTCTGACTTAGAATCGCTTTGCTTTTTGGCACGTTTGGAATGACGGCCAGAAGTGTAACGTCCCTTAATCCCAACACACAAAATACATATATTTCACCTCAAAATAACATATCATATTTCAAATACGGTCCCTTAGATTCTACAATTAGGTCTTTACAGTACAAACTTTTTCGAATAAAGTAAAATACATAATAGATACTAAATACAACTGGAATCTTCATAATCATTCATTTTCCACAAAAGCTAAACATGATAAACTCTATCATTGTCTTTTGTTTGCTCCTTGACCTGGAAAACATATTTTAAAACAAAAATGAGGGTTAGACCTTGAGGTCTAGTGAGAAAATCCCCGTTAGTTAAAGAAAACATTTGCACAACATCATACACATAATTCACATAAGAATACCAATTATGACTCATACATCATGTAACTTTTCATCCCTTTCTCCTTTCTTTTCCTTGGCCATATTAATTGGTAGCAAGCCAATTAATTAATTTACACCGCTGTACTAAATACAGCCAACACCACTGTCCCTCTGTACAGCCAACTTTCACCGGTCCTAAGCCCGGCCAACTAGTACCCATACAATGTAATACTCATATAAACACTATATGCACAATATTACATTTAATCACATATATGTATTCCATTTGAAAACATTTTAAAGAAAAACTCACTTTGTTGGTAGTTTGAAGCCACACACGCACAAACGATACCAAAGAGCAAAACCGACAATTAACGCCACAACCGAACACCACCCAAGCCACACTGACGAGGGGTAACCGAACCTGTATATAATATATACATATTGATGAAATCCACATACTTATATGTATACAAGAATCACTACGACAATTGACAACCTTAACAACTCACCGGACACTCCCGAAACACAACCGAGCTAGAAACGGGACAACCGACATCAATCAAAAGACTTTGGGTTTGTAATTGGAACTTACAAATATGTTCAATGTGTTCAAATGCTATTTTACACTCAAAACGAGTACCCATACCCCTATATTACGCCTTAAAACGACTCCGGTACGCAAGAAACAAAAACTGAAAAATGCTGAAACAGTGCTTGGCGCGCCTTTTGGCGCTGGTTTACTAGCACCAAGGTAGCGCGGAGCACCTGCACTTGAAAATCATCCGAAAACTCACCCTTCTGAACCCCAAATCATCCCAAATCGATTTTAAGCCTTCAAAATGAACTAATGAATGTTTTAGACCTTTTCCCACAATTACCAATTATCAAAACATCATTTAATCTAATAAAATCCAACCAAAGATTCATCACTTTTAACCCCAAAAACTAAACTAAAAATGGAGATTGCTATCAAAGATGAAGAAATTAACCATACCTTGAAGAAGATGAAGTAACTTCAAAGACTAACATAAATCTTCAATAAAAAAATGGGAAGCTTTGTTCTTCCTTTTCTCTTCATCTCTATCCATTTCTCTATTGCTCTTCTTCTTCCTTTCTTCCTTCTCTTCTTTCTCCCTTCCCTCTCTTGTACATCTCTCTCTCTCTCTTTTTCCCTGAGCACAAAACCCACACATATACACTACATAGACTACAAATATCTAGATATTTAACATATTAACCAAACGAACCTCAAACTCCTCTTAATTGGCAAAACACAACCTTAAACTTCCAAATAAAACTAAAGTATACTCCTTTAACTTATAACTCCATAATATTAATCCCAAACCTCTCTTAAAATCAAAATAATGAAAATAAATAAACCAATAATATACCCGGTTATTACAAGAAGATTTGCCTCGTTTGGAAGACATGAGAGCTAGTGGATCAGCAGGTGCTTGGATGCAGTCTTCTTATCGTTCAGAATCTCCATCACCTCATCTTCGTCTTGAAGAAGCATCTCATAGAGTTCGTGGATGCCAACGTTCTCCATCAAGTGGTTGTGCTTGATGTGAGATGCAAATACCTTCCACTCGGACAATAGATTGTTGAGAAACTTGAGCGCGTTCTCCGTGTTAGATCGAGTGATGTGGTTTTGGTGTAGCTCGTTGAGGAGGAGACAAAACCGTTCATAGGTTTGAGTGAGAGATTCGTCGGGGCGCTGCTTGAACCCATCAAAAATGGTTATACAACTGTTAATCTTCAGTTGGTTCCCGACTGTGCTCCCGCTCATCATTTTCGCTACCTGATCCCACATGCCCTTTGATGTCTTTTTGTAGCTGTCGATGGCTGTGTAGATCGTGTTGGGTAGAGCCTGAACAAGGTACCTCTTAGCATGCTTTTCTCCTTCAATCATGCCTCTTTGGTCGGCAGTCATATCGGATAATGTCTTGGGCTCGTAACGAACTTCGCCACCTTATTCCATTGCTGGTATCGTCTTCATGGGTTGAGGAATTGGCCCGTTGGATAGAGCTCGTCAGATATACTCGAAGTTATCCTTTGACTCAATGAAGATAAGAAATCTGTCCCGCCATTGGCTGTATTCACCTTGGTAGAGGCAAGGTGGTTTGGAGTCGGTGCCGATAGCAAGAGCGTCGCGCGAAGACATCTTAAGTTGCACTAGAGTGATCGTCAGACGATTGATTCGATTCAAAGTAATAACCTAACGCAAGGCACTAAGAGTGATATCCTAACGCAGGTTCTAAGAGTGGATTATGCTAAATCAGGTAAGAAATCGACTAGACTGAACTTACCGGATAGGAATCCGGATGAAAGATATCTAATCTGGAAGTGTCCGAATCAGATTGTGAAAAACAGGTAAATTTGCAAAGGTTACCGGATAAGCTTGAGTAACCGGGTAACAGAGGGTTACCAGGTGAGACAAGTTACCGGATGAATTAATACTAAGCAAAGATGAAACTTACCTGGTGGAAGTGCTTACCGGATGAAAGGCTTACCGGGTGTAGGTGTAGTTACCGGATGTGGTTACTTACCGGATGCGGCAACTAAATCCAAAGGTTACCGATAACAAAATGAAACAGATGATAAACTTACCGGATGAGATAACTTACCGGATGAGAAAGTAAGTTACCGGATGAGCTTACCGGGAACTTGTCCGGTAAGTGTGAAATTTATCCGGTAAGAGATATGTTACCCGGTAACTTGGAGTTACCCGGTAACAATTGAAGGAATAGGAAACTTGCCCGGTAACTAGTTGATGGACCCGGTAACCACGGCTGTGGTATCCGGTAACTGTGGCTATGGTTTCTAATTCGATTGGAAATCGATTAGGTTTACTCAAAATCATTCCTGAAAGGTTAGGAACTCGACCAAACACAATAATAACAATACCCAAATCGATTATGAAGCCAAATAACAAGTTTTTGATTGAAAAGATTGGATTTTTGCAAGAACAGAGACCAAAAACTTGAAACTTTGATTTTGCTTAAAAAACCACTAAGATGATCGAATTAGATGATGAAAACTTGCAGATTCGTTTATAATGATGATGCTAACGGAATGCAATAAACGAGAATAAGCAATTTTCACAGAATCAAAATATGGGTTTTAATGCCAAGAAAACAGTCGAATGTTTCCAGAAAACTTACCAGAAATCAAGAAAATCGCTTTGAATCGATTCATCCGTTTGCTCTGATACCAATTGTGAGTTCCAGATCAGTGCAACGAATAAAAGAAATCAACAAATATCAAACAAGTATTATGATTTCAACTGGTCATCCAATTCACTTTCAATATGCAGAGAGTTTACAATACGTTTTTGAAAGTGTAAATTGATAACTAGCTTATTTTTCTAAGCTAAACAACTTTATATACTATGGGCCCATGGCTACAAGCTCATGGCCCGATTACACTTTAAGGCTCAAGAATAGAAAATAACAAATTAGCCCTTGAACTTCTATTCAACCAAATTTGACCCTAACAGTGATAATCAAGGTTGATCTTATGACCAGTTCGCAAATTGAACGTCGTCATTTTAATAAGGGATTCATGTTGTTGTGACGTTAACTTCGGTAGAATCCGTTCATTTGAGAAGGTGAATTTGTGTGTGAAACCATTAGATTGACACGTTTTAAAAACCGTGAGTCTAGAGGTGTGGATGATATTGGTACGGTTGGACTGAGGCGTTTTCTTTATATTGCGAATTTCGGGATAAGAGTTGTAGATAACCGTAGGTGTGTTAATTCGTTGGTTTACGCCCTGATGCTGAGAGGTTATGCATAGTGGAAGTTCATTCGACATTTTCGTGTCGAATCATAGGAAGTGCTTAGACGAGGAAAGCATGGTCGTGTTGCTAGAAGACACTCGTGTGGTCGAAAAGATGGATTATGTGGAGGAAACGTTGGCGATTGTAGATCGCGAGTTTTGAAATTTGAATAAACATTTTTCTCCATTGTTCGAAGATGGAATTCCGGGGACGAAACTCTTTTGAGGGGAGGATGATGTAATAACCGTGTTCTGATTAAAAACAAATATTTAATTTTGGGGTGAAAGTGTGAAGCCTGAAAGTTGAGGGTCTGTTTTGTAAATTGGGTGAAAAGTATTTAATCACCAAATTAGGCTCACAACCCTAGGAATTTATCAGTGTGTGAGAGTGTGGCGGCTCAAAGAGAAAGAGAAAGAGCAGGGAGAGAAATTTGTTCAGGCGCTTTTGGAAAGAAAGTATAGTCAAATCTACAAGTGGAAGAAGAACTCCTCATCAAGGAATTTCAGGTAATCTCTATTTTTCTATTTTAGCAATTGATTTTCCATTACTGCATAAGATTTAGTGGATTGGTGAGAATTTTTGCTTAATAGTTGAAACTGGTGTGTAAAGGAGGTTAATAGAGTTGAAACATCACTTTGTGAGGTAAGGGCATTAGCAATCACTTAAATTGGGATAATCACTGACCCTGATACTAATCTGCATCGCATCGGATTTTTAGTCCGGAAGTGTAAATCCAGTATCGAAGTCCGGAGTGTGTACAGTCCGGAACCGTAATTAATTTAAACGTGATCCGGAACTGTTAAGCCGATCCGAAAGTGGGTGCGATATAAGTGGATCCGGTATTCCTTTTTAGAAATGGATCCTGAACCCAATGTTTTTGGATCCGGAATGTAACTCAAAAACTTGGATCCGGAATTGTTTAATATAAGTGGAAGGTCCGGAGTTTATATAGAGTACCGAAATTGGGAATTGTTTTGCATTTGATTCGGTAATGTAATCCTTAGGCCGAGAATTTGTATGTGGTCCATAATGACCCAGATTTTTATATTGGATATGCTATAGTAATTATTGATCCGAAAGTTTTTAGTCAAGCCACGTGGGGGGTCGGGGGGGGGGGGGGAGTTTGTTTAAGTGTTCGACTAAGCCACGTGGGGGAGCTTGTTTAAGTGTGGGCTTTCAATTCTCGAGAACCGAAATTTGTGTGTTGGGCCTAAATAAATAGAAGGAATCCGGTAATAATGCAAAGTCCGGTATTTTGTTTTCGTTTATGGATTCGGACATATTTTTGGGTTGGGTCGTAAGATACTTTTGAGTTTGGACCAGAGTGACATATTGGATCCGGTTTAATTTGGAATTAGTTGTTTAACTTGGGTCCGATAGTTTATTTAATTATGGGCTTCGATATTATAAATTAAGTGGACTCCAAAATTTATAATTAGTTGGGCTTCGATATTATTAGTTAAATGGGGCTCCGGTAGATATTTATTTAAGTGGGTTCCGACATATTTTCATATATGGGAACCGGAGTTGGACTTTAAATCTATATGATCCGGTGTGTAAGGGTTGGGTACTTTCGGCTGAGAGTTTACGAGGTAATAAAATTCAGTAAAATCCCGTGTGTCTTACCTGGTATGTGTGATGGGTTTAATTGTAGGTATGTGTAGAGATGATCGGTGCGAGTAAGAACTTCTAAGCAGGACGCCAGGTGAGTCTTTCTAAACCTAAATTTATACAAGTGTGTTTAATGGTTATTATCAAATTGTGCGCTTTTCAACTGTTTTTATTTCAAATAAGGAATAAGTGTGTGGCATGGTTATTATCTAACAGTGTGCTTTTCAACTGCTACTATTTCAAAGCAAAGATTAATTGTGTGATTTATATGTGTGATTTATATGTGTGATTTATATGTGTGTGACCATGCTCTGGCTTTGGTGTGAAATGGGGGTGTGTCCCATAGTATTTTTATATATGAATTTCTTTCATACATGGGCGGTGTGTGCGTTATTGCGCTGTCACGGTGTGTGTGACTATAGCGTGTGTGTGCGCCTTATTGCGTTGTCACGGTGTGTGTGACTATAGCGAACGCCAGTAGCATGTGTCAATGTGTGCATATCATCTAAGTGTGCTTGTTATGATTGGTATAAATGCTTTCATAACTGATTTTATAAACTGAGATATTTTGGTGTGACTTGGTGTGGAGGGAACTCACCAGACCTCATGGTCTAACCATCGCTTTTCAAAACTAAAACCTTTTCAGGTAAGCAGGTAGCCGAGAGCACATTTAGAGGTTTGGGAAGACGTGGGTCGGAACTTGCGTTTAGAAGGAGTAGAAGAACTTCCTTTTTATGTCTAGTTAGATTTCTCAGTTGTATTTAGGGTTATTTCCCCGAACCCTGTGTTGTAAATCTGGATAATGCGACCATGTTGAGCCGTTTATGGCGTTATGAGTTAAAGAGGTAGCTTCTAGCTTGTATGTTTAGTTTTAGGTTGTTACAAATGGTATCAAATCCCTAGTTTAAGGGATTTAGGTGACCGGATGGGCCTAAACTTAAACTGTGGAGTAGGAGGACACAGCTGAGACATAGGAAGCCTTTAGGGAAACTTTAAACACTGGAAATTTAGGACGATGGTAGTGAGAACTCTCATGTAAGGTAAATTCAAATCACATCTGGCCAATGTCATTATGAATATACAGGTGCATGGGTGTGCTTGATTACCGTTGTTATGATATTGGAAGTGTGTGGAGTGTGGTGGATTGAGTGTGGAGAATAACAGTAGTGTGTGGAGTGTGGTGATTAGTGTGTGTATAGTAGCGATAGTGTGTAAAGTCTAACCTTGTCATGATGGCAACGGTTTAGTGTGTTGTGCGATAATATTCTTAGTGCGATTGACGACGCTATCTAGAAGGTGTATTGTTTGAATGTTTGGTGTGAGTGCCGTGTGAAGTAAAATCTTTAGGGTTCTTAAGGAAAATAAATGGTTGGAAGTAAACTCCTAATCCCTGATGAGTCTTTATTTTAAGAGTCCCCGATGCCGGTGAATTGAGATCTAGAGAGTTTCAACTCAAGAATCGAATAGTAGAGGTGTGTATTATTACTCTCTAGTTAGTGGAAGAGTAACAAGAGTGGTTAAGAAATGATAGATGTATGTATTGGTAGCACGAACGTTGGTTAACCTATTTGGGGTCGAGGTGAAGCCGTATTTTTTTTACAGATTAGTAGGCGGGTGGTGACTGTGAGGATTGAACCTCTAGTGTGTGGGGGTGGTGTGGATAAGTCGGTGGTAACTTATAATTAGTAAGCATGCGAGGCATGGTGATAATGAGTTGCTGTGAGATTAGCTCCTGGACTAGTGTTGACATGGGGTGGGCGTAAGAGGAGATCTTTGCTCGAGATTTGATTATAAGTTGTTCCAAATGTGGCAAAATTGTGTGGGGTGATGCATGGATGTCTAAGTGGCGTATGGTATTGTATCCGAGAATAAAGGAATGGGGTGGCAGTTGGTGGCTAGCTAAGAGGGAATTGTGTGCTCATGGATTGGTTGGTTATGGTGTTGTAGAAGATACAAAAGCTTTGGGAATGTTTAGCTAATACTTGTATGTAAAGGAAATGCAAAGGAGTAGGTTAATATTGTTTGGGAATGAATAAGTGTGTAGTCGCTTCGAGTATTGAGTGTCATTTCGATTTGACTTGTTTGAATCTATAGTAAGAGGCATGGTGAAACTGTTGGTTAGGTATAGTAACCGTTGAAATTGTGTGTATGTGTTGATCAAGAGTGTGTACATTCTTGGGAGTCGTTCCTTGGAAGCGTGTTTTATGTTTGAGAAGTAAATGAAAGGAAGTAATTGAAGGTAGTGCTCAGGGTGAAGGACTATTAGACTTGGTAATAGTATGGGAGTGGCGTTGTGGTATAAGCGTGTGAATTGTTTGTTATTATTGGATTGTGGTTAGTATAATTAATGTGAGAAAATAATTAGACGTTTTTTGTGAGGAAAGTGATTGTAGAATTGTGTGTAACTTGTTGAAGAGAATTCTTAACTGCGGGTTAAGGTGATAATCAAGGTTGATCTTGTGACCAGTTGGCAAATTGAACGTCGTCATTTTAATAAGGGATTCATGTTGTTGTGACGTTAACTTCGGTAGAATCCGTTCATTTGAGAAGGTGAATTTGTGTGTGAAACCATTAGATTGACACGTTTTAAAAACCGTGAGTCTAGAGGTGTGGATGATATTGGTACGGTTGGCCTGAGGCGTTTTCTTTATATTGCGAATTTCGGGATAAGAGTTGTAGATAACCGTAGGTGTGTTAATTCGTTGGTTTACGCCCTGATGCTGAGAGGTTATGCATAGTGGAAGTTCATTCGACATTTTCGTGTCGAATCTTAGGAAGTGCTTAGACGAGGAAAGCATGGCCGTATTGCTAGAAGACACTTGTGTGGTCGAAAAGATGGATTATGTGGAGGAAACGTTGGCGATTGTAGATCACGAGTTTTGAAAGCTGAATAACCATTTTTCTCGATTATTCGAAGATGGAATTCCGGGGACGGAATTCTTTTGAGGGGAGGATGATGTAATAACCGTGTTCTGATTAAAAACAAATATTTAATTTTGGGGTGAAAGTGTGAAGCCTGAAAGTTGAGGGTCTGTTTTGTAAATTGGGTGAAAAGTATTTAATCACCAAATTAGGCTCACAACCCTAGGAATTTATCAGTGTGTGAGAGTGTGGCGGCTCAAAGAGAAAGAGAGAGAGCAGGGAGAGAAATTTGTTCAGGCGCTTTTGGAAAGAAAGTATAGTCAAATCTACAAGTGGAAGAAGAACTCCTCATCAAGGAATTTCAGGTAATCTCTATTTTTCTATTTTAGCAATTGATTTTCCATTACTGCATAAGATTTAGTGGATTGGTGAGAATTTTTGCTTAATAGTTGAAAATGGTGTGTAAAGGAGGTTAATTGAGTAGGAACATCACTTTGTGACGTAAGGGACTTAGCAATCGCTTAAATTGGGATAATCACTGACCCTGATACTAATCTGCATCGCATCGGATTTTTAGTCCGGAAGTGTAAATCAAGTATCGAAGTCCGGAGTGTGTATAGTCCGGAACCGTAATTAATTTAAACGTGATCCGGAACTGTTGAGCCGATCCGGAAGTGGGTGCGATATAAGTGGATCCGGTATTCCTTTTTAGAAATGGATCTGGAACCCAATGTTTTTGGATCCGGAATGTAACTCAAAAACTTGGATCTGGAATTGTTTAATATAAGTGGAAGGTCCGGAGTTTAAGTAGAGTACCGGAATTGGGATTGGTTTTGCATGTGATTCGGTAATGTAATCCTTGGGCCGAGAATTTGTATGTGGTCCATAATGACCCAGATTTTTATATTGGATATGCTATAGTAATTATTGATCCGAAAGTTTTTAGTCAAGCCACGAGGGGGGGGGGGGGAGTTTGTTTAAGTGTTAGACTAAGCCACGTGGGGGGGGGGGGGGGGGGGGGGCTTGTTTAAGTGTGGGCTTTCAGTTCTTGAGAACCGAAATTTGCATTTTGGGCCTAAATAAATAGAAGGAATCCGGTAATAATGCAAAGTCCGGTATTTTGTTTTCGTTTATGGATTCAGACATATTTTTGGGTTGGGCCGTAAGATACTTTGGAGTTTGGACCAGAGTGACATATTGGATCCAGTTTAAATTGGAATTAGTTGTTTAACTTGGGTCTGGTAGTTTATTTAATTATGGGCTTCGATATTATTAATTAAGTGGACTCCGAAATTTATAATTAGTTGGGCTTCGATATTATTAGTTAAATGGGGCTCCGGTAGATATTTATTTAAGTGGGTTCCGACATATTTTCATATATGGGAACCGGAGTTGGACTTTAAATATATCTGATCCGGTGTGTAAGGGTTGGGTACTTTCGGCTGAGAGTTTACGAGGTAATAAAATTCAGTAAAATCCCGTGTGTCTGACCCGGTATGTGTGATGGGTTTAATTGTAGGTGTGTGTAGAGATGATCGGTGCAAGTAAGAACTTCTAAGCAGGACGCCAGGTGAGTCTTTCTAAACCTAAATTTATATAAGTGTGTTTAATGGTTATTATCAAATTGTGTGCTTTTCAACTGCTTTTATTTCAAATAAGGAATAAGTGTGTGGCATGGTTATTATCTAATAGTGTGCTTTTCAACTGCTACTATTTCAAAGCAAAGATTAATTGTGTGATTTATATGTGTGTGACCATGCTCTGGCTTTGGTGTGAAATGGGGGTGTGTCCCATAATATTTATATATATGAATTTGTTTCATATATGGGCGGTGTGTGCCCTATTGCGCTGTCACGGTGTGTGTGACTATAGCGTGTGTGTGCCTTATTGCGCTGTCACGGTGTGTGTGACTATAGCGTATGCCAGTAGCATGTGTCAATGTGTGCATATCATCTAAGTGTGCTTGTTATGATTGGTATAAATGCTTTCATAACTGATTTTATAAACTGAGATATTTTGGTGTGACTTGGTGTGGAGGGAACTCACTAGACCTCATGGTCTAACCCTCGCTTTTCAAAACTAAAACATTTTCAGGTAAGCAGGTAGCCGAGAGCACGTTTAGAGGTTTGGCAATACGTGGGTCGGAGCTTGCGTTTAGAAGGAGTAGAAGAACTTCTTTTTTATGTCTTGTTAGATTTCTCAGCTGTATTTAGGGTTATTTTCGCGAACCCTGTGTTGTAAATCTGGATAGTGCGACCATGTTGAGTCGTTTATGGCGTTATGAGTTAAAGAGGTAGCTTCTAGCTTGTATGTTTAGTTTTGGGTTGTTACAACAACAACCCAAGATCAGGACACATGCCCGAAGGATTCGTAGCCTGAGGAAAAATTACCCGAAACCCCCACTTTTCTGGAAAACTCGCTAATCCGGACTCTCCTATCCGGACTCTTCTATCCGGAAATCCGGTATTTGGAATCCGGTATCCGATATCCGGAACCCACTCCCGAAAATCTCATGCCCGAAACATTTATCCGGAAGTCATACCCGGAAAACCTCAGTCCGGAAAATTCAAGTTGTCCGGACCCGACGATTTTCGGAAGTTGCGAACTGCAAAACCCCAACCTATCCTAAATCGACCGCACAACTGGTTTTCTTACCTTAATCCAAACTCAACCTTATGGGACTGTTAGGACCATAAATGTCCTATATCTTAGAAAGATATATAAATAATTATATAGTGTTTAATTAGATTATTTACTTATTGTAAAAGCCCCTAATTAGTTATTTGGGCTTAGTGTTGCTTAATGGGCTTAGGCCTTGTTGTTTAAGGTCTAAGTATATAAGGTTAGTATTAGCCTTAAAATTAGGTTAAGCAATTGATTAGCCATCCCATAGCAATTCATTAGAGAGCTTAATTGTTTTAGAGAGATAGTTGAGATTTTCATTCAAACCTTTGTAACTATCTTGAATCATGAATATGAGAGGGATGACAAGTTAAAATCATCAATTGTTCGTGTTATTGTTTACTGATCTATTGTTAGTTGATCAAACTGGGATTCACAATTGGTATCAGAGCCTAATCGGTGATTTGAAGAAAGAAAAAGCCAATCGAAAGAAAGAGAAAACAAAGATTTTTCGTAATCAATTTTCTAGAAAATCACAGCGAGCCGTTTTGCCTATTCCCGGAGATTGAACCGTCGGATCGTCACGATTTTTGGACAGTAGCTTCTGGACATCTTGTTTTACATTCTGACCGGTTGGATTGATCGTTTGAGATCCAGAAGGCACCCAGAATAATTTCGTAACAGTGCAGTTTTTATTGAAGAAAATCGTTCTTCAATCGGGTTTGCAAAGTTCTTTCATTGATTTAATAATTAGTTTGTTAAATCTCGATTGTTTACTCGTTTATATCTGTTGTTATCTGCGTTTACATCAATTCTCAAAGGCTTTAATTGTTCAATCTAAAAATCAAATCTTGAGTTTTTGGTGTTCTTAAGTTTTTGTGGTGGTTTGTGAAAAATAGGACATATTTTGCTTAGAAATCGATTTGGGTGTGTTTGTTTTTGTGTTTTTGGTCAAAATTTACCCTACAGTAGTGAAATCAAGCAACCCTATCGATCCCAGATCCGAATTGCAACCACAACCGCAGTGTCCGGGTAAGTTCCCTGTTATCTCAAGTTACCGGATAACTTTTTAAAAGTTACCGGGTAATAAATTCTTTCCGGATAGACTTTTTGATAACTTCCCGGACAAAATCTCAAGTTACCGGAAGAATACCTATTTTCCGGTTAACATATCACTTTCCGGATACTCTCATGAGCCGCAGGTTTTGACCATTATTTCATTTGGTTGTTAGTTTAACCATTTTTTATTATTACATAAGCGTATATATATATATACATTTCGTTACATATATATATTTTTTTGTTTTGTTTTATTTGTTTTAATTGTTTGCTTGGTTTGATTTTAATCCGATAAACAAGGTTTTATCCGGTAAGTGCTAATTTTTGCGAGGATCTCATCACCCGGTAAGTCTCAATCCTCTTATCATCCGGTAAGTCACAACTTTATCACCCGGTAAGTTGTGATTTTTATACGGAAACTCCATTTCATCCGGTAAACAATTTTATCCGGTAATTATCACTTCACCCAGTAAGTTATCATCACATCCGGAAAGCACTTCTCACCCGGTAATCTGTCCATCACCCGGTAAGTGCAATCTCCATCCGGAATCTCTCACATCCGGTAAGTCAACGTTATCCGGAATCCATCTCTTTCCGGTAAACCACTCCTCGTCCGGTAAGTTCCCCTTCATCCGGTAAGTTGTGTTTAACAAGTTTTGATTGGTAAGTTCTCGAAATTTGATTTCGTTCGAATTCGATAATAATCAGATCTTAAATCTTGGAAACGAATTTATTTTATAAATTTGTTTTTCAAATTTAATTTTTGATTTTCTTCAGCATTTTTGATTCTTCAAAATCAACACCGATTAACGATCATAATTTTTCAGGTAACAATGTCGTATTGCTTTAATCGTGCGTGTAAAGCCGATAAAGAAATGTATGAATACAATATCAAGTCAGCAGATGAATTTATCAGCAAAAAAGTCAAAGAATTGGAGGAACTGAAATTGCAAACAATTAAAAGTTCTGAGAAGCTTGCTAAATCTGAAGAAAAGGCAACAGCATTAGAGTCTAAAAACTCTGAGCTGAAAAAAAAGCTGTCTGAATTTCCATCACAAGACGAGATAAAGGCACTTGAAAAGAAAGCACGTCAAAGACTACATGAAAAGAATATCCAGCAATCAGATGACTTGTTCAACAAGTACATCAAAGAACTAAAGGAGTTGAAATCTCAAATCTGGATTAGTTCTGAGAAGCTGGCTGAAGAAGAAGAGAAAGGTAAACTCCTGAACTGTGAAAACCTTGAGCTTAAAAGTAAACTAAATACTCTTGAAAATGTTTTTGAAAATGAGAAATAAATCTTTGAAAAGGAAAGACAATTGCTTACACAAAAGCAATCTGGGCTTTCAACCAAATCTCTTGAAGAGAAGAAGAGACTTGAGCTTATGTGCTTAAAACTTTCAAAACAGACCTCCGACTTTGAAAAAGTTTTAATTTCAGAAAGAGAGAAGTTTGAAATAGAACGCAAATCTTTTTCTCAAAAGAATGGAGAACTTTCCTCGAAAATAACTGATTTATTGTTATTGTTTACTGATTTATTGTTCGTGTTATTGTTTACTGATTTATTGTTACCTGATCAAACTGTGATTCACAGGGACTCATAACAACAAGTGTATATAATAAATAGTCTTGATTGAAACACTTTATTAATCCAAAATCACCGAAACTCTTGTTATCGAACTATGAGGAAAAGAAACAATGAAGAAATGGAGATTTTTCTTTAGTCTAACAGCCCAACCATAGAAACTGATTTAGTACACAAGGAAGGAGAGAATTGACGAAATGATTACCTCTTGATGAAGAATACTTTGTTCTTCTCATTCTCTTCTGAATAGCCGCAAACCCCAGAATGAATAAGAAATTAGGGATTTGATCCCTTTACATACTTTTATCATTTTTACATTTCAGTCCTTCAAGTTACCACCTTTCATTCTTCGACCACACTTTATCTAGGTTTTTGCCAATTTAGACTTATGGTTATTACAAAGATGATCCAAAAGTGTCTACAACCTCGCTACCAACTGGTAAGTCGTCAAACTCTTATGAGGCACTACAATTGTGGAAAAACGCTAAAAATGAAATGCGATATACGTTTTCTCAAATGTCTAACAACGTTTCTTTAACTTGTGATGTGTGGAGCGCACCACACGGATTGCCAAATTCTTATATATGTATAACGGCAACTTGGATGGATGCGTGGCAATTAGTCAAACGTGTAATCACGTTTGAACCGTTTGGTGCGCCACATTCGGGTGAACGTCAATTTACAATTATTATAAAAACACTTAATTTTTAATTTATCAAATAAAAGCGTTAGCATTTAATTTGATAACTCTAGTAATAATAATGCATGTGTGGACCGTTTAAAGTGTGTTTTGTCCCCTATGTTGGACGGTGAAATATTTCATACACGTTGTGTTGCCCACATTATCAATTTAGCCGTTCAAGACGGTTTAGATACTTGTAAAGCCGTACTAAATAAATTTAGACTTATGTTACGTATAATTTTTTCAAAAGGAAAAGCAACGCATGCGGCTTATGGAAGATATTGCAAACACTGTGATTTTAAAGCTTTGGGACCGAACATTGATATGGCCGTTCGATGGAATTCGACGTATTTAATGATAAAAAATTTTCTTGCACAAAAAAATTATATACATGTATTTTATAAAATTCATTACCCAAATACTACTATTGGAGATTGAGAATGGGAAGTGCTTGATGTATTATATGATATTTTGGGCGATTTTAAAAATGCAACAACTTAGTTATCCGGTTGTTATTATCTAACAAGCTCTCTAGTTTTAAGTCAATTATATATTTTGTCAAAAAATATTCGGAATACGAGTACAAAGAAGAATGGGGAGCTTTGATGACTTCAATGAAAAATAAATTGCTAAAATATTTTAGAGAAATCCCTTTGTCTTTTCTTGTTGTCGCGGCGTTAAACCCGCATCTAAATATTACTGGTGTTGTGGTTTTAATTAAACAAATAAGTGAATCCGTTGGTTTAGATAGGGTAACAAATTGTAGTTTTTAAACGAAAAGAAAAGTTGCATTTAATCGCCAATTTTTAGAATTATTTGAAATTTAAAAGTCCGACATGGGGGAGGAAGTCAATCACAAACCTCGCGACAACCACAATTTACGGGTGCTAGTTCCTAGTAGTGGTAGTCGCCAAAGCCGAAAAGACTGAAAGTATAGTTTTTTTTTTCCTGTTGTTGAGAGCTTTCCGCTATCTCGTTGCCTGATCCATAATTCCACATGTTTGAAAGTTTGTTTCAAGTTGTCACATTAAGTTCTATATTAGGATGGTTGTGAAGATCATAGCCTACCAATTACGTTATAATATATGTGGTGTCGTATAACTGTGTGTCTTAACAAAACCATTATCATAAGTTGTTAGTACGCAGCCCTCAACAAACTAACAAGCTCTATCTTTCTGAAACAAATTTCTAATATCATTTTAAATTAAATATGATATGATTTAAAAATAAATTGTTGTATTACTTTTTTATATGATAGTTTTTGAAAAATGTCATAGAAGTAAAGTTTTGTTATAATTGCATGTACATACAAAAATTCATTTAATTTATATGTTTTCAATGGAATAACTCCTCAAAATCACTTCTAGATTCAAATTTGGCATACTCTGCAAATGGCTAAAGTGCTACCACGATCCAAACAATCGTTATACTGACACGATTCTATCTTCTCTTATATATGACAAATTTTCAAACCAAGAAATTAGACAAATTGAAGGGACCACCATTTATCATTTGTTGATCCTCCTTCTATCGTAACTTCACCAAATGACCATGGTAGTCGTGGTGCATTTTGGGTGGTTGAAGTTCTTCGGTCAATCTTTTCTTATGATGTTTGTGTAACTTTTCACATTCGTTTTTCATCCTTCATAGGATTTTACCGGCAACATCGCCTCTCATGAGCATGAATCAAATTCAACCGGCAATTTTATAAAACCTAGCACTATGTTGAGGGTTACGGAATCATAAGTGATCACGGAAAATAACAAAACCTTTGTTTAAACTTTCTGGTCGACTTTGCACATAAGTTCTATGGTCCAAAGCCAATTCCGTCAATTGAATTGCATCATGTCTGTACATGGAGAAAACCTTCTAGACATAACAGATTGCTCAAATCTAATGGTCCAAAGTCATTTCGGTGCATGAATATATGGGTCCAATATGTGTGTTTCCAACAATGAAAACAAACATTTTTTTGTACGATTACATGTGAATGTGTAGAATGAGATTATTTTATATAATAATCTTCAAATCAAATTAAGACAACGACAAAAAATATTGGTAATGCATAAGGGGTACTTAAAAACCCGCCCAACCCAACACAAAATAACTCAACCTGAAGCAACCGGTCTAATCGAGTTTTAACATCTTCAACTGTTGGCAGTGGGTTGAATTTGGTTACGGTCATTTAAACCCATCCCAACCCGAGGAACCCGATACCCTTTTATTTTATGGATTTAATATGATTGCTAAGATACTATTAATATCTACATTAGACATTTACACCATCACACACCCTCTTGATATACATATATTTTCAATCTCTTCTCCATCTCTATAAAACTCCATATATATGTTCAATAATTGTCATATATATGCAAATTGAGAAAAGTAGTTGAATGCAATATATTCTGGACTTAAGGAAGATAACCTATACCAAATGATTTATGATGAAAAATAAATAATGAGTAGATCATAAAACAACATATTATTAAAGATTAGGAGAATATTTCAATGTACCAAGCCTCTAGCGTGTAGCTCAGTTGGCAAATGGGTGGAGTGACTTTGTCCAAATACATAACATGTCCTGGGTTCGATCACAGGCGCCCCACTAGCCTCAGTCGTTGAGTAAGCCAAAAAATGCACCCTCACATTGTTGTACTTGGAGGCAGGTTCCATGTGAGGTCGGTTAGGGTCAGCTTTTTGCCCAAATATTCCGATGTACCAAAATATAACCCCAACCAACCCGTACGATTTGATTGGGGTTGAGATTTTTCAAACTACAAACAATTTGATTGAGTTGTTCAAATGTTTTCAACCGGTTGATCAACCCAACCCAAAAACACTGGTCCCATCTAACTTAATTGGCCTATAAATACATAAATTCTAATTTTTATAAATTAGGGACACGTTGTTACAGTAAAGATATATGACATAGAATAGATCATAAACCATACATGAATTATTAGTGCCAAACATCAAAACTATCTTTCTATATATTTAATATATAATTTAATTTGATTCTAATATAAATAGACGTATATAATATGCTCAGTTTATTAATTTATTTAGACCAATTGTATTAATAAAACACCAAATTCCTTTCAAAAATGGTCTTTACCGCCATCATTAACTACTTTATAATTTATAATTAATTAAAATGCTAAAAGTCAAACATCAACTTACCAAAATGCCACAAAATTTCGGCGGTTTACCAAAATGCCCTAATGGCCCGCGATGGAGCCTGCGATCGCGGGATAGGGCTGACGTGGCACGACCTTTGGCCAAAAGTGCCCCGCGGAGCCCCTCAACTTTGGCCGCGGTGCACATTTGGCCCCTGCCCGCGATCGCAGCCCGCGATGGACCAAAATTTTACAGTTTTGGTCCCTGAAAATTTACACTTTTGGTCCCTGAAAATTTACACCTTCAGCCCCTGTACTTAGACGAATCTTGCATGCTTTTACTGTTTTTTCCACAATTATTGTACTTTGAAGACCGATTTGTGGTTCAAATTCACTGGCATGTTTGAGATTTCATCCATAAATATCAGTAATATGCAATTCACAATTCACACTTGTTCTTGCTTTCTTTCTTGATTTCTCTCTTGCTTTCTTTCTTTGAATTGCTTTCTCTCTTGATTTCTCTTCTCTCATTTCATCCACAAATGGCATCATCATCAAACCCTAAGTCTACTCCTGAAAAAATGCCACCTCAAATCGAGGTCGCCATAGCAAAAAAAGGAAAAGGAGATAGATGAACTAACGGAAGAGTGGAAAAAAATGATGGACAAGAAGGCAGTCCATTTGAGAAAGATCGAAGAGGAGGACAGGGAGATCAAAAGGATGAAAGGGGATATAAAAGCTCGGGAGGCTCGTGTTCGTCGAGAACAAGAAGCAATTCACCATATTCTGCAAGATTTCACAATTATTCAAGCGAAGGTAAACGAGAAGCAAGCTTGGATTGATGAAACTAAATCAATTTTTAAGTAGGTGGTGGTTGTTTTAGTTGTTTTGTATTTTTTTACTGTGTTGTTTTGTATTTTTTTTACTGTGTTGTTGTTTTTTGTTGTTGTTTTTTTACATCATGTAAGGTCAAGTCAGAGGTTACCTCAACTCATTTGCTAAAGTGTGTCCGGGTTGTGGTACACAATGGCCATACGTGGTTGCAAAAGCAGAAGCCGTTGAAGAAGGGTCAGACTAGCTGTGTTATCAATGTTCATACGTGGATGTAATACAAACTAGCTGTGTTATCAATGTTCATTTAAAAGCATATGTATGTGTGTATATATAATATGAATCTATATATAATAAAATAATTATAAAAACTATAATAATATTTTATAAAAAAAAGGTTAACTACAATTTTGGTCCATGCTGTATTGCTGTTTACACAAAACTGTAAACTTGTCTAAACTTCAGTAAATATAGAGATAGTCTACCAGACTAAAAGATCCTATGAAAACTTGAGGTTATTATGAGAAATGGGAGAAGTTGATATGAACTATTGATCACTTTGAATCAAATGCACTCCTATAAATTGTGTCCTAGAAGAAAATTGAACTAATTCATCTTGGTGCATCTCATCTTAATGTACGTCCACTTCTTATCAAACGGTTGATATCCACTTCTCATGATTCTCACATTAACCTCATGATTCTCATATGTGTGTATATATAATATGAATATATATATATATATATATATATATATATATATATATATATATATATCTTTTACAAATCAGCGTTTAGATCAACAGTATCATATGTGTTTGTTCCATATGGTTCAAGCAGTGACGGGCCCGGGGTGTGACTGACTGACTGTCTCCTTGGCACGGTTGAAGGGGAGAGATTTGGACACTCTCCACGAGTGTGTCCTACGCATTGGCACCGAGTACATCTTCGTTGTATCGAACTTTCACCACGTGATGGACGTCGGTCATTCTTTCTCGGTCTCCCGGCTCTGTTCTTATCCATTAAAGGTGGATAGCATGGCGGAAGCGGGTCGGGTGGATACACCCATGCTGCAGGGGGTCCAGCTGGGTTTATTACCTCCACGTATGTTTTCCGGTAATATTCGGACGTGAAGAAAGGTACAGCCAAGTCGCTGCAATCTCTACGACCCATATGTGTTGCCGCAGCGATGGCATGGCCGCACGGTAACCCAGATTTTTGCCATTCGCAACACGAACAAAGGTGGTCTTCCATATTCACAATCGCGTGAAGATAGTCATCATGCACCTCGTACTTCCCATACCCGATTGCTCTTACCGGCCATGTCGCCGCACGACGCGCCCTGTACTGAACGATCTTCTCCGCCGTTGGTGTGAGTGCATTTTGCATCTCAGCTCCTTTTAGGCGTCGAATTTGGTACCACTCTTGTTGAAAGGCCCGAAAGTAGTCCATAAGATTAACAATCAGACATCTACGCGCAAAACGGCAGAGTGCATTCACAGACTCTGCACTATTCGAGGTCAGAATGTCATACCGTTGTCCAGGAAAATGGGCCGCGGACCACCTCTCCGGTCCAGCTTCGTCAAAGACTTTGGCTGCTTCGTCGGCACTATATCGTAGCATATTCATATACTTGTTAAACTCCCGATCCGTATATGCTCTGCATGCCGCCCAATAGACATCCTTGTTGGTCGTAATACGTTTGTCCTTGGATTTGGCGTTCATCTCCAAATGTCGACAACATATGGCGTGAGGGGCGTTTGGGTAGATGGCAGAGATTGCGGCGCTTATGGAAGGAGCCCTGTCAGACATAAACACCAACCCTTGCGGGTCTCCGATAGTTTGTCTCAACATGGACATAAACCAAGTCCACTCGTCCCCGGTTTCAGACTTGCCTACGCCGAAAGCTACTGGAACGATGGAGTTATCCCCGTCCATGGCAACCGCCAGGAACATCATACCCAAGTAACGGCCCTTTAAATGGGTTGCGTCTATTATCAGGACACGACGTAGATTTGCCACAAATGTGCGGATCTGCAAAAACATAGGTGGTTTTCCTTTGTAAATGTTATAGTTTATAATGTGTAAACATATGACGTGTTAAAATACGTATCGCGGGTCCAAGGGCCACGAAGCACTTCTCAAACCGTCGACGTGAATCGGTCCGTAGCTGCGTGACAGTACCAGGGTTCTGCAGCTGCAAATTATATAAATATGTCGGGAGTCGTTCATACGACTCCTCGAACGTGCCTCTCACCATAAACAGTGCATGGCATCGCGCACGCCAAGCTTGGTGGTAATCAATCGTGACGCCGAACTGCTGGTGAACATCGTGGACGATGTCCTTTGGACGCAATGACCTACTAACATCAAGAAATTTGTTTTTCAGTATCGCACCCAAAGTCTTTTTGCCGGCTTGTTTGTGGTGGGGATTCAATTGCGTCCTCGTACAAGTGTGTACGTCGTGCAACTTTCTAATCATGAACGCCCCTTCTTTGCCACCCGTGTCAATCGCGTACATCCTCCAGTCACATTTTTTTCTGGCACATTCAACTATGTATCTAGTTTTGTCAGATTTCGATGTGCGCCTTTCGAAACCCTCTTCCAAGAACTTAAGTCCGACCTGACTTGCCAAGAGATCCTTCGACTCGAATATCTGACCTACATGTAACATTTCACTGCGAATATAAGGTGTAGGTTCATAGGTTTGTGTCTGGGTATGGGAGTCTGGAAGAATAGGGGGCATATCAAAAAAGTCATTTATCGGACTACATGATTTTCTACTAGGGGTATATTCTTCGTGATCATCACTATCGGTGTCTGATCTGTCTATTTCAGAATTACCCGTTCTGAAAATGTGGGTTTCGTCATCAGCAACTCCAGCAGTACGCCCTTCGTGTGGTTGTGGTGGTTGTTGTTGCGTCTCCGGAATACAGTCGTTAAGACCATATGAATGATCTAAATGAACCGTTGGGGCGTCGGACGCCTGAAATTGAGAATCAGACTGCTCTATTTGGAGGTCTTCGTCGTCACCGTCATCGTCGTTTTCGTCGGGATACACAAAAAGTAATGGGGGCCTTTCTGAATCGACTGCAAAGTGCAGAAAAGTAGAGATATCCCCATCGTTGGATAAATCCACAAATGACCTATCGCCATTTTTAAACACTAACTTGCAAACAGCAGAAGGGTTGATTCCACATTTTTGCATGGCGTATGCAAGAATTTTCTGATAAATATAGTTTACTGGCACTTTTACACCATGCTTAGATTTATAAGCAAAATTCCACTCATTGTTATCTTGCTCCCATTCACCATCAAAACAGAAATATAGCTTAGCTTTTGCAACAGATGAACTCATTTTTTCAGTAGTATCTCAAACATAAAATATTGCAGAAAGAAATCAAGAAAGAAGTATGAAATCGGTGTGTGGATTATGGATTGCATTTTACATCTATTTATCAATGAAACAACCAACATTGATGACAACCAATCTCTCATTTCATCCACAAACTGGTATTCCAAAAACACTGATTTAACATTGATGAAAACATGCAAATGAATTTCAACCACAAATCGGTCTTCAAAGTACAATAATTGTGGAAAAAAACAGTAAAAGCATGCAAGATTCGTCTAAGTACAGAGGCTGAAAGTGTAAATTTTCAGGGATCAAAACTGTAAAATTTTGGTCCATCGCGGGCTGCGATCGCGGGGAGGGACCAAAAGTGCACCGCGGCCAAAGTTGAGGGGCTCCGCGGGGCACTTTTGGCCAAAGGTCGTGCCACGTCAGCCCTATCCCGCGATCGCGGGCTCCATCGCGGGCCATTAGGGCATTTTGGTAAACCGCCGAAATTTTGTGGTATTTTGGCAAGTGTTGGTCAAACTTTTGACATTTTAATTAATTTCCCTTATATTTATATATTTTAATAATTTATAATATCTTAAAAAATAGTAAATATGATTTATTTATTATATAAATAATTGATATATATAATATAAATAATATAGTAAATTATAGTATAAATAATAAATTAATTGTATAATATAAAATATAACTAAAATTTTATATTTTGTTTTCTTTTACTGCTTTTTTACTTTAGTAAAGAAATTAGTAATTTAACTAAACATATTTCATAAACAATATCATTTATTTAAAACTAGTCTTTGGCTCGCGACGATTAATTTGTGTTTGATGTTAATTATTAATGTTTAATAGTTGTTGAATAATTCTGAGACATGTACAATAGTTGATAAAAAGAAAACAAAAATTCCATAAGAAATGAATATTAACTTGAAGATAAAAATATTTATACTAAGGGGGTGTTTGGGATTGCTTATTTTTAAAAGTGTTTATTTGCTTATGTGGTGAGGAAAATGAGTTTTTAAAAAAGTGTTTGGATTAGCTTATTGTGGTGTGAAAACATGATAAGCAAATAAGGAGTTTTTTAGTGTTTGACAAATTTTTGCTTATTTATGTAAAATGACCAAAAAAATTAACGTCAATAATTTAAAAAAAATAATATTACCTTAAATAACATTAATAATTTAAAAATAAAAATAATAACTTATAAACATTCATAATTGAGAGTAAAAAGGTAATTTGGATAGACAAGGAAATAAGCATAAGCAAATAAGTAGGTTATGATTGACTTCTCAAAAACAACTTATTTGTGGTGAGGAGAAGTTATAAGCAGTTTTCATTTTTTTCTATCCAAACACTCCAAAGTGCTTATTTGTGGTGGGAAGAAGCTATAAGCAAATAAGTCAAAAATATAAGCAATCTCAAACACCCCCTAAGTTTGATACCTATTATAAATGTCATTACTAAATGAATAAAATTATCAAACAAATACAAAATAGTTAACTATTCAAAGTTCAAATGAAATTAAAATACATTAAAAATTATTGATGTTTCTTTTTAGAACAAAAGGTATCCATCCACATATTGGATCAAGAATGTGCAATGTTATTGAAATCAACATCGATCTTTAATTATGATTTTAAATTTTGAATTAACAACCCTACACCTTTAAATATTTCCACATTGCTTTAACAAATGCTTGAATTTGGACACCATATTCCTCATTATTGTTGTAGCCATTAGGGTTATTTAAAAAAAGTAAAAAAATGAAGTAAGTCACTATAAACTCCTTATATATAATATTGTAATTTAAACTTTTGACTGTATATTGATTCATGTTACAAACACAAACATTGTAACACCCTCTAAATTGGAAAGAACAACTAAACAAAAACTTCAATAAAATAATCAAACAATAATAAAATTCTTTCTACAAACCATCCATGGAAATACCTCAAAAGTAAAACATAATAACTTCAACAATTCAATCTCCTAAGTCCTACACCAAGACTACAACTCAAACCAAAGTTGCTACTCACAAACTGCGAAAGACTTCACCAAGTCACCAAAGTTGCGTAACTAGCTCTCCACTCTTAATAGGGACACTAGAACTATTCCCAATCGGAACCTGTTGCACATGCCGACAAATAAAAAGGGTTAGCAGAAGACACCGCGAGTCTAACCTTACAGTCGCAAAAGTACACTGACTTGCAACCGAACCCACTTGACTTACGGTACTACCACGCGTTGGAATACTCAACATTCCACTGGCAAGGCCCTATACGCCCTCACCCTTAACTGGGGTTGTTTAACCTTCCAAAGCCTAATGAGTTCAAGGTTTTTCAAGTGACAGACTCAACAATTATGCAATCAAAATTTATAGAAATTTTCAGCACAAAGGTTTTCATAACAGTTAATCGTACACATAAAAATCTACTACTTCTTACCCCGGTAGTTGCGCAAACTGGGCACACCCGTGCCATACGTGAAAAACATTTTGAAATTTACTTGCTCACTACTCGAGTTTCTAACAAGTGCAAAAGTAGGCTTAACAAAATTTTGAAATGAACCGGTACGAACCTAGCATGAATTTATTTATGTCGTGAATGTAAAGTAATTTCCTGCATTAAGATAGTGTGCCACAAAAGTTGTACGAAACTTCAAAAAGAAAACTACAATTAGGTATCAACTCCAAAAAAATTCTTCTTTAGTCCAAAAATCACATGGAAAGAAATTCACAAATAAGATTTACTTGTGTCAATTTATTTTGCAAAACGGTGAAACGATCCATACACACACTTTGGTTAAAATATAAAATGATTTGTGTTGGTTCCAAGTTCAAAGCCAAATAGTAGTATGTTCTCATCATTCGAAAATAGCGATCAAAACACCGTGAAGAAATTTCAAATCATAATATGCATGCAAGTTTGTAACACTCTCCAGTAGTCTTTCTGAAACGAGATAACATGTAACACACAACTCATACTGAATTTTCAAAGGGGAAAAATTCATTAAATCAAATTTCAAAATTTTCTCATTTAGACATAAAATGACAAAGAAGTAAAACTTTTTTTACAAGACTCGAACACACATTAACGTATTTTCTCAAAACTTAGGAAAACATTAAGTTTGGTTGACACTTAAAAATTTTTAAATCAACTTCAAATCTCGAACCGTACAAACGATGCACATTAATGCTCCAAAAATAATGGCTACAATGCTATGAATACCAATAAGTCAATCTAATGCGTTTGCGTGAAATGGTAATAAAAAATGCCAATTAACCGAAAGTGTATAAAGTTAAACATTAAGATAAACCATCACGATGCCCTTATATGCCCTACTCACGCCACGTATAAATCAAGTCGTGTAACCAAACATGCTAAAATAGAGCTCAAAGAGAAATCAAGTGACACCAAAATTTCAAAAGTATCCTTTTTGGTTGTCTTACGACATAAAATAACATTTCTCAACAAGACTAGCATGGGACAAAATGTCCAATAAAACCCATCCGTTACACACATAAATATAAAAGTACTCACATTTCAAAATTGTACTCAGGCGCCCCGAAACATCACAAAATAAAACTTCATAAAACTCAATGGAGCTCAATGGTCTCCAATCAATCACACGGTGCCAGAAATTTTTTGTTTCCAATAATTAATTTGCATAAAGCAAGGTTATGACTAAAATGTCAAAATTCCACAAATCTCCACTTGTTGCAATACCATATAAAGTGGTACTCAACAAGAAAACCCGCATGAGATAAAATTCCCAATAAAACTCAAACACCAAAATAGCGGAAGGCAACTCTCCGTTTAAACATTGACATATGTGGAGGAGATCCAATGTTAAGATCACATGTCGTCGTTACTTGTCCAAAATCTTAAACAACAATAATATATGGATAACATGGTATCCGAAAATAACATTGGACAATCAATAAAATGGAGCAAGTCCCAACAAAGTTTGCAATTACTTGCGATAAAACAATTTCACGCATGTTCAAAATCATGATATAAAACCTTGTGTGTGCTAAACGTTCTTCCGAGATTTCGTAACACAATCCACACAACGATTTGAAGCACAATAATTAATTGATGCAATTTACTTTTAAAAAAGGATAAATAAACTTTGTGCATGAATTTAGTCGGCACTCAACGTCTCAAAACCATGCTCCTCCAATCCCTCCGTTCATATTATCATCATCTGGATGCCCAAATATCTTAAGGCAATAACCTGAAGTTGCACTGATTAACCTTACAACTTCTCCTCGAATAATGTCAATTCTATAAGCCTATGGTTCTAACCCCAACCAACAAATTCAACCCGAACCGGTTCGCTTAATGCAATTATCACGCTTATCGTCACTTCAAGTGACAATTGCTAAAATTGTCAACTCTTCAAACGACTACTCACTTAGAAACTCCTTCACTACCCCAACGATCATCACATTAAAGTAGTCCAAGTATACACGTGTAACGTGTAGGTTCACCATTACACTGGCCAGGTGCAATTATAAACGTACCATACACGATCATCCTTGTTACTCTAAACATGATTTCTCGTTTCTAGTGACTCCATCAAACTCAAAACATCTTATCTTAAAGTGTCTAATGGTGAAATTTCACTCTCATTCACTTACAGAACGCTAGCTTGAATCTAGGTATCCAAAATCAACACCTAAATCTCTCTAACTTATGATTTGATACCAACTTGTAACACCCTCTAAATTGGAAAGAGAAACTAAACAAAAACTTCAATAAAATAATCAAACAATGATAAAATTCCTTCTACAAACCATCCTTGGAAATACCTCAAAAGTAAAACATAATAACTTCAACAATTCAATCTCCTAAGTCCTACACCAAGACTACAAACGTCGGGTATTACTTAACTCAAACCAAAGTTGCCAATCCCAAACTGCGAAAGACTTTACCAAGTGACTTACTTCATGAGCACGCAACTAGCTCTCCACTCTTCATAGTGACACTAAGAACTGTTCCCTACCAGAACCTGTTGCACATGCCGACAAATAAAAAGGGTTAGGCTAACGCCTAGTGAGTTCAAGAGTTTTCATCATGATTAAAATATTTTGTTAAACCAAAAGAGTACAACTCAAAATCACGATTTTCCAAAAAGGATTATAATTAAATATGTGAACAACCCATTTTTCAACGCACACAAAACCCGTGCGAAAAACTCCAAAATGAAACATTCCTCAATAATGGATTTAGATCTAAAACATACTTGAGCGTGAATACATATTGAGTTTCCAAATAAAGTAGACACGAGAAAATTCTACCATTCGAAATGTCCCACAAGGAGTAGAAATAATGCAACACCCACGAGAACGTGGGAGGCAATCCAAATACATATGATACGTTCCCAAAAGCATGTGACCTACTCGACAACACACACAACACGCAATTATAAATAAAGTCCAAATACTCAATCTTGTGAGTAGTCATTCAAGCAAACCTTAATATACGTGGAGGGGTTCCAATATTAAAGTCAATGCTTGTAATTATTCGCACAAGGCTTACGGCAATTAAACATGCCTGCCACAAGACTCAATATAATATTGACAACAATGGAGGAGACCCGTATCCATTGAAGGTAAAGGAAACACATAAGTATGCCACCCGTACAACGTTAATCGTACAACACCTCGCGACTAGACGTCTAAGGGTTCCTATGACCTCTTATTAAGTTTCACCTCAAAAGACGGTTGACCTTCGTGTCTATTCTCACGAATTTCAGCACAAGGCCATGCACGCTTAGGACTACCTCCAAGGCATCCACCTTCAAAGCGGCGAAGGTCCTAGTGCCTATCTCCAAGGTAACACCTCCGGACTCAAACCTCCTAGTACCTACTTGAAATGTTTAAGGTCATAAAACATGGGTCCCAAGGTCCAACCCCGAAATACCCAATCGACCATCACCAAAAGACTGACTTACGTGCCTATGGATCCAATGCTACACAGCCTAAACTACATGACTCCAAAGAATGTCCAACATTCATAAACATGTAATTTAATGATTAAATATGCCTCAAATAAATGTAATTTAAAAGAATGTCCAACACTCTTAAAATATGAATCTTCAAAGGCCCAACATAGAGTAAAATAACCCGGACTAAAGTCCCCAAAACTCTTTTAAATCGAATACGAGCCAACTAGCTCAACAAACCATTTGACCATACAATAAAGGTCATTAAAACCATAAAACGCAATCGGTCGGCGTTTATGCAAACACATGTCTCAAAGATATGATTAACCCAAAACTCTTCATTGGTTGAGACAAACCATTTTCCAAGTGAAATCTTACACTTAAGTTTCCAAAATCCTCAAGACACGATAATGTGTATTTTCCAAATGGTTATTATTGATCCAAACCCACAGTGATTTGATAATGACCCTCTCCATTCTACTTAGTGAAAATTATAAGTAAACAATGTATAAGAGTTTCACTATCGCTGATAAGTACTAAGACTGTTTTCAGTACCGCTGATAGGAACTCTCGTTCTTTAGATTAGACATTCAGCGAACCCTGTTCATTCAGCAAGTTCTGAGCCTGTTCAGTCTTGTTGATGATCGCTGATGATCTCATATATTGTTCAGCGTAACTGTTCACCACATATCCATATATAGCTCTGAGCCTGTTCAGACCTATTGGTGATCCTGACAATCCTAGTTGTTTACTTATGATCCCTGAAGATAAGTTTCACGTTAACATAGGTTCTACGCTGAAGTCGAAGATCAAGCTCAAGAACCAGCGACAAGTCTCCTAATGAACTGATGCGGATCAGCGAAGACTCAGATTTATCCACTCAACGTGAAGTATCAAGTACAAGACTTCAGCTATCGCTGAACTTTATCATTCGCTGATAAACAATGATAAAGCGCTGAATCAACGTAAGCTGATCATGAAGTCTTCCGTACAAAGTACTTTTGTCTTAACCACCCTTGCACGACTCCGTACGAAATGTCAGAACATACATCCTTATTGTCTGAAATCGTACACCAACTCTGATTCTACACTATGCACCATGCGGCTACAAAGGTTGTCTACTAAAGTCAGAATCAAACAACCAATCAGCTGCTGCCATGTGTAAAGTATAAACTGCCATACATTAAATGCATGCAGTATATAAGAAGAAGACCTCACTTCATTTTGAAGTACTCGTAAACTCTGGTCGAGTCATCCTTCTTATATCTTTGAGATAGGTTATTATTAGTAATTTCCTTCTCTTTCTTAGTGCAATAAACTTAGTGTTCCAACTTGTTTAGATTAGGATTTATCCTTATCTTGTCTAGTAACAAGCTGTAAATTGTTAATGTTTTATCAATAAACAATTTAGAAAAGTAAAAACGTGTGTTTGTATTCAACCCCCCCCCCCCCTTCTACAAACTTGTATAGCCCTTCGGGACCAACAAGTGGTATCAGAGCAGATTTGTTTAATCTCATAAACAAGATCTGATCTATACTAAGATTTATCTTCCTAGTTATTTCTTAAAATGGCTACCAACACAAACACAAATTATATTGACAACGGTTCTCTTGCAAAACCCCCTAGATTCTCCAGAGATAATTTTAATCTATGGAAAAATAGGATGATTCTCTTCTTAGAAGGTGTAGACCCTACTATGCCTTATTATCTTGAAAACGGCCCATATATTCCTGTAAGAATTGATGCTGCAGTTCCAGCCGCTGAGAATAGACCTGCTATTCCAGAAAGGCTGATTCCTAAGGAAATTCATATGTGGACTGATGAAGATAAGAAGAAAGTGGCTATCGACACCAAAGCCAGATCCATACTCTCCATGGCTCTTCCTGACGAAGTCTACCATTCCATCATGAACCTGAAAACCTCAAAAGCTATGTGGGACACAATCTGTGTTCAGTATGAAGGTACTTCTGAAGTCCAGGACTCTCGAAAGATCAACCTGGTAAGACAGTATGAAAGCTTCGTTTGTGGTAAGAATGAAACTCTCTCTGAAGTACACCAACGTTTTAACTGCTTAATAATATATCTAAAAACTGTTGGTAAGGAATATTCTAACTTTGAGGTACTGACAAAGTTCTTAGAATGTTTACCTGAAAGCTGGGACAACTATTAAATGTGTCTCAAGCTGTCAAAAGATCTCAAATCGATGAATCTTTCTACCTTATATGGCACGATTCTGAATCATGAGCAATCGAGTCATCTTAAGAAGAATCTTGTAAAATATTCCAAAAGCACCCATGTTGCTTTAATCTCAGAGGAACCTTCCACTCAGCGACCCTCGGTCACTATCACTAAGTTGGAGAGTAACTCTGAAAGGTCATCAGATTCTGACTCTTCAGATCTTGATGAATCTTTGGCTTTCCTCATTAAAAAGTTCAGGAGATTCGCCAAAAAAATGTTCAGAAAGAATAAACCTCTTTCCATTACTGACAAGCCAAGATCATCAGCTCCTGTTGATAAGGCTACTGCTACTTGTTTTAACTGTGAAAAGATAGGACATTTCGCTAACGAGTGCAGGTCAAAGAAAGTTTCGAGAAACTCAGCGTTTCCCAAGAAATCCTCTAACCTCAGGTCTAGAGATGACAAATACGCCAAGCTGAAAGAAAGGTATGCGAAGCTGAAAAGCTTTAAGAAGAAAGGCAAAGGTATGATGGTTGACTTCGATTGGGCTGCCTCTGATGAAGAAGAATCATCATCTGACTCTGAATATGATGAAGCCAATCTATGTCTCATGGCCAAACTTGAAAATGAGGAAGACAATTCTGACATTCCCTCTACTTCAACCTCTGCAACTCAGGTTAAGAAGGGTATCTGGTATCTCGATAGCGGATGCTCTAGACACATGACTGGTATGAAGAACTTGCTCACCGAGTACAAAGAAGAGGAGGGTCCCTCTGTAACTTTCGGTGGAAATGGAAAAGGACACACCCGAGGGTTTGGTGTACTATCTAATGGTACAACCACCTTCAGAAGAGTCGCATATGTTGAAGGGCTGAAGCATAATCTTCTAAGCATCAGTCAGCTCTACGACAAGGATAACAAAGTAATCTTTACTAAGGAATCCTGCTTTGTCGCTGACAAAAAGGAGAAGATAGCTCTCAGCGGTTATCGTTTGGAAAATGTTTATGTAATAAACATGGACTCAACAACCACTGAGAACTCCTGTTTCTTCTCAAAAGCCTCATCTGATGTCAACTGGCTATGGCATAAAAGGCTCTCTCATCTAAATTTCAAGACACTGAACACTCTTTCTTCAAAAGAGTTAGTCACTGGTCTACCTCAGCACTCATACGCCAAAGAATCCTTATGTTCAGCGTGTGAGAAAGGCAAGCAGACCAAAGCAAGCTTTAAGTCAAAGCAAGTTTCCTCAGTATCATCTCCTCTACAACTTCTCCATATGGATTTGTTTGGCCCTGTTAACAAACAATCCATCGCTGGAAAGAAATATACACTGGTCATAGTTGATGAATTCTCTCAATATACATGGGTTATGTTTCTCCGTTCTAAGAGTGACACCCCTGAAGAACTCATCACCTTTGTTCGGAAAATGGAAACCCTGAACAACTTGATCGTTCGCTCAATAAGGAGTGATCATGGGACTGAATTCAAAAATAGTTCTCTTGATTCCTTCTTTGAGAGTAAGGGTATTTCTCACAACTTTTCTTCAGTGAGAACACCGCAACAAAACGGAGTCGCTGAAAGAAGAAATAGAACTATTATTGAAGCTGCACGTTCAATGCTCAGCGATTCTCACCTGCCTACTCAGTTTTGGGCAGAAGCTGTCAACACTGCTTGTTTTACGCAAAACAGGTCGCTGATAGTCAAAAGATTTAATAAAACAGCCTATGAACTTTTTCATGGGAGAAAGCCTTCAATTAGCTTTCTTCACATCTTTGGATGTCAGTGTTTCATACTGAACAACAGAGATGCCCTTGGAAAGTTTGATCCTAAGGCTGATAATGGAATCTTTCTTGGATATTCTTCAATCTCCAAAGCCTTTAGAGTCTTCAATCGAAGAAGACAAACTGTTGAAGAAACTATTCACGTCACTTTTGACGAATCCCGTTCAGCGAATTCTCGATCTTCTGCTGATACTGAAGAACTGAATCAATGGATGTTTTCTCATCTTGGTGATTCAGAAGATATTCCCACTCCTCATACTCATACAGTTGAAGATGATAGTCCTACTATCATCCCAATCATGCAGAATAATGAAGCTGAAACATCATGGGTCTCAGCAGTTCCTTTAAACACTATACCTGCTTCTGAACCAAATGTCTCAGACATTCCATCTACTTCTCAGCAATCAGTAAATGAGATGACATCATCACCTACTCCTCTCTTGGCTGATTTTCCAGAAGTTGCTGAAACTTCATCTTCAGCTCCTCCAGTTCAAATTGAGTCAGCGACTTATGCTCCTGCTCAGCGATGGACAGTAAATCACCCAATTGATCAAATTCTTGGTGATCCAAACGCTGGTGTTCAGACTCGACGAAGTGCAGGTAATATTTATTTATTTGTTAACTTTATTTCTCTGATTGAACCAAAGAAAATAGATGATGCCCTCAAAGATCCAAACTGGGTCAGCGCCATGCAAGAAGAGCTGACTGAATTCGAAAGAAACAAAGTTTGTAAACTTGTTCGAAAACCAACTGACAAAACAGTGACAGGCACTAAATGGGTCTATCGAAACAAGTTGGACGAACATGGAACTATAACCCGCAACAAGGCTCATCTTGTTGCTCAGGGATACAGACAAGAGGAAGGCATAGATTACGACGAAACATTTTCTCCAGTAGCAAGACTAGAATCTATTCGTCTATTCTTAGCATACGATGTACACAAAGACTTCAAAGTATATCAGATGGATGTTAAGTCAGCATTTCTAAATGGAAAGCTGAATGAAGAAGTCTATGTGGAACAACCTCCAGGATTCTCAAATCCTAAGCGTCCAGGTTATGTTTATAAACTGGATAAGGCACTTTATGGCTTAAAGCAAGCTCCTCGTGCATGGTATGACACTCTCTCTACTTATCTCCATATTGAACAATTTGAGCGTGGTAAAATCGATAAGACTCTATTCTTTAGGAAGGTAAAAGGTCATATTATTCTTGTTAAGATATATGTTGATGACATTATATTTGGTTCTACTAACCCTGACCTTTGTACTCGTTTCGCTGATAGAATGAAAGAAGAGTATAAAATGAGCATGATGGGTGAGCTAACATATTTCCTTGGTCTTCAGATAAAGCAAAATGAAAAAGGAACTTTCATTAATCAGGGAAAGTATGTTAAAGATATGCTGAAGAAATTCGATTTAACTCAGAGTTTAGCTATGAAAACCCCTATGGCACCACCGCTGACACTAGACAGGGATTCAAATGGAATACCTGTTAATGTCACGTTGTATCGTGGGATGATCGGCTCTCTCTTGTATCTTACAGCTAGCCGACCCGATATTATGTATGCAACCTGTTTGTGTGCACGATATCAAGCTGAACCTAAGGAATCTCATATGATCGCTGTAAAGAGAATCTTTCATTACCTTAAGGGTACTATGAACCTAGGTCTTTGGTATCCCAAAGACTAAGGGTTTGATCTAATCGCCTATTCAGATAGTGATTTTGCAGGTTGCAAATTGGATACGAAAAGCACCACAGGAGGCTGTCAGCTCCTGGGTGGAAAGCTGGTGAGTTGGACAAGTAAAAAGCAAAACTCAGTGTCCACCTCAACTGCTGAAGCTGAGTATGTAGCCGCTGGAAGCTGTTGTTCTCAGGTATTGTGGATGAGAAATCAACTACTAGACTATGACCTTCAGCTCTCGAAAATTCCAATCTATTGCGACAGCACAAGTGCCATCTCTATAGCCAACAATCCAGTGCTACACTCAAAGACAAAACACATCGAAATTAGGTATCATTTTATCAGAGATCATGTGATGAATGGTGATATAGAACTTCATTTTATCCCAACTGACTATCAGTTAGCTGATCTGTTCACCAAACCTCTTGATGAGACAAGATTCAACTTTCTCATCAGCGAGCTTGGAATGCTGAACTTTGAAGAGTAAAATATTCAGCGGTTCACATTTGATCAGCGATAGGATAAAATCAACTTGTATAACCCATTCTATCATTCTCTCTCTGAACATAATTGATTCGTTGATGTCAAGGTATGTTTTCTCTCTTACTCGCTGACGTTCGCATGTGAATCTAAGATTTCAAAACAAATTGCATCGTTGAATATCTGTTCCTTAACAGCGATACTTTGAAATTTCTTAAAGCAACACTGATATTTCTATTCAGTGCTTCATATTTTCAAAAGTGTCCCCTGAGCTTTCAAAACCTCAGAGACATCCTAAAATATGAAAGGACAGTTGTGACGTCATCGCAACGGATAAGCCCTGGCACGTTCTTTTTCTGACACACGATGGCACGTTTCGTTCGATCGTCCAATCAAATGCCAACACGTGTCCGTGTCATGATGAAAAACTTTCCCGCTCATAGTTTTTCTCTCTCTTCTCTCACTATATATACTCCTTGAGTGTATATTTTTCTTTCTTCTCGCAAAAAACTTCCTTCTCAAGAAAAGAAAATACTGTTGTATCTTGAACATTCAAAGTTTTCTCGGAAACTGTTCATCTTCTACAAATAAAACAAGGTTAATATTCTCATATTATCTACTGTTTTTAACTTGTTTGGATCTTATCGTTGTTTTTTTAAAAGATCAAACAAAAGAAACCTTTCTTAAAATGAAATCATCTTCTTTCATGGTTTTATGAATACAACCTTCATGGTTGTTCTTCAAGTTTAGACCTAAAATCTTAAACTTGTTATTCATATGTTTTTCCAGAATCCCTTCTAAAACTGGAAATCATATATTCTTCATTAAGTCATTTTTGGCTAAATGAAATGGACAAAATGCTAAATGAAATGGACAAAATCTTAAAATTCATATTTTGTTCATATTCTTCGTGATTCTGTGTTTATAGCAGAAATGGCATCCACTGATACTCAGATAGCTGCTGAACTTCCAAGGGCTCCTCTGGTCAAATTTAGCCTGAAGAATGTAACTTTTCAGAGCAACAATCCTTATGCCTTATTCGAATTCCCTGAAAAGAAACGGGTCAATCATCTGGATGACGCTGTTAAATTCCTTCAGAACTTCCCTATCTTCACAGCCCTAACCATTTCTCCTCTAGCTGATAAACACCTACTGAGTTAGTTCTGGTATTCTGCCAGAAGTGCTCAGATCCCATCCACTCGAAACCCTAAAAAGACCATTAGTGTCATTCTCTTTGACACTGACCATGGAACTTCTAAGATTACATCTGGTAATCTTAGGTATACCCTGAACCTCCCCGCTGCCTCCAAAGAAAAACCCTTCGTCCCATTCCCTGACCCCAAGAAGAACTCCTCAGATAGGGAAGCCCTGATAGCATTTTTCGATGCTATGAACTATGCTTGGGACTTAGGAAGAGACGGTCGTCCTGAGAAGAAGCTGACCATGATGAAGAAATCCAAGATGCCCAGCGAAATGAATTTCATATTTGCTCATCTTATCAGCTGCCTCACCGCCAAATCTGGATCATCTGATCAAGCCTCACAATCTCAACAATCCTTGGGGTACTCCTTGCTGAAGGGTCTCCATATGGACTGGGCTCAGATCATCTTTGATGTCATGCTGATAAGAGTAACTGCTGCTGATCGACCATCATGGGTTCCATATCCAAGATTTATCAGTGCTCTATTAGCACAAGGACTGAAGGATAAATATCCAAGGGTAGGAGACCTGAAACTATCTCAAGTCGGCACCAAAGTTCTTGACTTCAAGCCACTTCCAAACGAGGTACGTCTTTCTACTCTCTTATCTCTTCTTAATCCTCCTTCTTCTATTTCTGTGGCTATTTCAGCGACAATACCCCTTGCTGATACCCATGCCACAAAATCCATTCCTCGAAAAAGGAAACACTCTACTACCCCCCTTGATTCCAAAAGGATCAAGAAAACCAAAGAGCAACCCTCCCAGCAATCTCATGCTGAAGATTCCACGACTCAGCTTACACAAGAGTCGCTGGATACTTTCGTGGTACGCTCTGCCACAGCTGAACAAGCTATCCCTTTCATCCAAACCTCAGCGTCTCTACACGCTTAAGTTGTAGACTTGGAACAGACCTTACCTCCTACAGCCCCTCAAAGGACTGAAGAAGTGATTCTCAGTGGATCCAACACTGAATCAACACCACAACCAACTTTCTCAACCTTCGCTTCTCTCTCTACTCCCTTGGACTCTACTCCAGTTTTCACTACGATCTCTGGAAAGCCCTTCATTCCTCAAGATACAACTGCTGAAACTATGTAAGGAATGATGGATACAGGACCTGCAAGAACTTCTATGCGTCAAGGTACTCTCGCTGACGACATGGAACTATTTTCTGGACACCGAAGTTTTGACGACTTCACCAACCCTCCTGCAGGTATACACAACACAATATACACTATATCTCAACCCCAAACTTCTAAGATTTCCTCTGTTCATAAGTTCTTATCTATTACAGGTCCTAATTTGGGAGACATCAACACCTCTCTGAAGAGCCTGGATACAAATCTGACAGGTCTCACCACTACTCTCTCGGAAAACTCTTCAGCTGTAACAAACACTGGAGAGATCTCGACAAGCTGACAAAAGTGGTTGCAGAGAAAGCCTCCAGAGCTGATTTGGAGAAGCTTGATATTACTCTCGGTGATTTTGCCAAAGTCATTGCTGATATCTACACTGACAACACCTCCTTCAAAACTACAGTTCAAACCCTGTCCAGCGAGGTCATGACGCTGAAGACAGAGGTTGGAAATCTTCAGGGAGAGGTGTCCGCTGTAAAGACTGATGTCACTTCAGTAAAGATTGACGTAAGTTCAGTGAAGACAATGGTAAAGCAGATCCTCGATCGCATGAACGCCCCAGCACCTTCACATTTTACTCCGGCGGATCGAGCAGAACTTCTAAAGATCAATCCTCCTATAACTGGCCTGGAAGCCAGATTAGGGGAGATTGAAAATTGTGTCGGAGTCCCTGGCCAAGAAGACAGGGAACCAACACATTCATCTGCTGAATCATCACATTCCTCCCCCACTCATCACGAGGAAGAGGGGGAGAAGAGCTCTAAAGACCTTCCCCATGATGAATCTATTGAGGGGGAGAAGACTGAAGACCTTTCCATTACTGAAGAGGGGGAGAAGACAAATGAAGAAACAACTGCTGGACCTCAGGGAGTTGAAAATCCTGAGGGAACCGAGAAACCTCCCTCTGTATCTGAGGGGAAGCAACTCGATGAAGCTGCTGAAGATTCCGATGAAGCTGAAGACGAGGAAGCCGTCGACATTTCTGACGATGAACCATCATCCAGTGATAAGGGTGGTGATGACTTTGATGACGATGATGACTCCTTCTTTGTCTCACCAAAGAAAGCTACAACGCTTAAAGGGATCACAATAAAAGAACCTATAGGGGAGCGGACCAAGACAAAGCCTGCAACGTCTGAAGCTGACAAAGGCAAAAACAAAGGCCTCGCTGAAGAAGACAATCTGACGATCTTGCTTCTAAAGCCAGTTTGTTAGGTACACGACCTTCTATTCCCTTACACTGCATCCCTCCTCTACCCCTTCTCAATCTCAATCCTTCTATCCATAAAACCTCTATACACTTAACCACATTCTTTTCTCTATCTCTTTCTTCCCCAACTCTGCTTACTTAAACGATCGCTGTGTTTCAGCTAGTCCTCTCCCCTGTTTGAGGATCCCGCTGAAGCTCCTTCGACTACACCAGGAATAATCCCAGCCACAAAAGCTGAAGAAATAATCCCAGTCTTGGATTTAACCACTGAGACTAATGAACCTGAAGAACAGACGCTCTCTCACACAACCAGCCTTCCTTGGTTCTTCAAAAATCAAGTGAAGAGGATCAGAGAAGAAGAGAAGAAATGATAAATAAGCTTGAGACTCAGCGAATCATCTTGCCGCATGCCAAAGTCAAAACTCCTAAGTTCAGACTTACAAAGCAAGAATACGTTGATCACCTCAGAGTTGAACGTCTACTCGCTGATAAAAAGGAAGCTGAAGAAAAAGACAAGGCTCTTGCCATCCAGCTCGTCCAAGAATCAGTTGAAGACACCAAGCTGAAACGCATTCCCATTTAAGTCCAACGTCAGCTTTGGGAAGATGCTCGAAATATTGTCGAGAAGAAGACAATTGTATCTCAATCCACCCTGAATTGGTGTAAAGAGAAAGTACACTTCAGATATCGTCCAGCAAGGATCAACAAGGTACATATTACTGGAAGAACAACTATCGGAGTACCTATTGTTGATATCCAGTTGTTCAGAGAAATGGCCAAACTAAAACCTTCGGAGCTGAAGCTGTCACAAGGTATGGTCTCTCTGAATGGTTGGAGATGAGGATAGCCATTCAGCAATCATGTTCAAAGTACAAGGATCATGTCAAGAAACTTATAAATCGACATATCGACTTGGTCTCATCTGTTGTGGATATTCCTCCTCCTCCTGCTCTTAAGCTGAAAATAAAACGGGCCTCTGCAAAGAAGAAGCTACAAGAATCAGATTCAGGTCCTCCTATATGAAATGAAACTGGTATCGGTTTATCTCGCACTGAAGTGCTTGGTCCTGACCCTGATCTATCTGCCCTTGACATATCTCTGCCACCCGGTGAACGTTTCATCCCTGGTAAAGTCATAAGTAATCCTTACGGTATATTCTTTCATGACTGTGAGGGACGAAAATGTTTTCAACGTATCGCTGAGCTACCCATCACTCCAATCGAACAGCTCAGAGATCTCATATACTGGTGTGAATTCAGACAAGACCTTCTCGGACACTTCATGAAGCCGCTGATCTTCAAGGAAACCCAAGAAAGAAGAAATCAGGGAGAACAAGTCCCTGACTGGATGATTCCTACAACCCAGACCCTTGATGAACTTCTCATTAAGGAAGAACCTCTATAAGCTGATAAGATCGCCTTATTCTTCTATTTTATCAGTTATTCTTTTGTACTTGTAATTTATTTCGCTTGTACTTATAATTTTTCCACTTCCCTTTGTAATCTAATACGAAGTTTAAAGAAAGATTTCAGCGAAAGTACTTTACTCCATCAGTATAGAAAAGATCCCAGAAAATAGTAAAAGGGACAAATATTTTATGAGTTCTTTTTATCCTTATGTTTTCACACTTAGCAATTTTCTTTGTTGCTATGTCAATATCAAATAGGGGGAGATTGTTGATCCAAACCCTCAGTGATTTGATAATGACCCTCTCCATTCTACTTAGTGAAAATTGTAAGTAAACAATGTATAAGAGTTTCACTATCGCTGATAAGTACTAAGACTGTTTTCAGTACCGCTGATAGGAACTCTCGTTCTTTAGATTAGACATTCAACGAACCCTGTTCATTCAGCAAGCTCTGAGCCTGTTCAGTCTTGTTGATGATCGCTGATGATCTCATATATTGTTCAGCGTAACTGTTCACCACATATCCATATATAGCTCTGAGCATGTTCAGACCTATTGGTGATCGCTGACAATCCTAGTTGTTTACGTATGATCCCTGAAGACAAGTTTCACGTTAACATAGGTTCTACGTTGAAGTCGAAGATCGAGCTCAAGAACCAACGACAAGTCTCCTAATGAACTGATGAGGATCAGCAAAGACTCAGATTTATCCACTCAACGTGAAGTATCAAGTACAAGACTTCAGCTATCGCTGAACTTTATCATTCGCTGATAAACAATGATAAAGCGATGAATCAACGTAAGCTGATCATGAAGTCTTCCGTACAACGTACTTTTGTCTTAACCACCCTTGCACGACTCCGTACGAAATGTCAGAACATACATCCTTATTGTCTGAAATCGTACACCAACTCTGATTCTACACTATGCACCATTTGGCTACAAAGGTTGTCTACTAAAGTCAGAATCAAACAACCAATCAGCTGCTGCCACGTGTAAAGTATAAACTGCCATACATTAAATGCATGCAGTATATAAGAAGAAGACCTCACTTCATTTTGAAGTACTCGTAAACTCTGGTCGAGTCATCCTTCTTATATCTTTGAGATAGGTTATTATTAGTAATTTCCTTCTCTTTCTTAGTGCAAGAAACTTAGTGTTCCAACTTGTTTAGATTAGGGTTTATCCTTATCTTGTTCCGTAACAAGCTGTAAATTGTTAATGTTTTATCAATAAACAATTTAGAAAAGTAAAAACGTGTGTTTGTATTCAACCCCCCCCCCCCCCCCCCCTTTCTACAAACTTGTATAGCCCTTCGGGACCAACAGTTATAAAATCAAATACGCCAAAAATGCATAAACCATGTAATGGACTTTGTTTGTATCATAAATCATCAAGACACTTTCATTTATGGGTCATTTATCAAATTACCCCCAAAATCCCAAATATAGGTGTTTTACAATGTTTAGAAAGTTAAAACAATTCAAATAATCAAACCCGCCAATTAACTCAACATTTGATAAATTCTTGTAAAACTCATAAATACTTGGAAAGGGACATTTTTGGCTTGCACAACGTTTTCACAAATCAACTTGAACTCACCTTACTAGATTTAGGCTAAATCTAGATTTTCCCCAAACTTGAGCTCCTTTGAATATACTTGGATCTTCAAGCCAAATCTTCCAAAACCTAGATCCACAAGTTTCCAACCATAAATACTCATATCCAACCACTTAGAATCGTTCACCCAACCATAAATCTCCATTTTGACCCGAAACCCCAATTTGACCTAACTTTTCTCAAAAAACATCCAAACCAAAATTTGAAAAATATAACCATTACGAAGTCATCAATGGAGCATTCTTAACTTATATGAAAGTTTACAAAGAGGGAGGATGAACTTACAAGTGGGTTTATAAGGAAACCCCAAAATTTGGTCAACAATGGTGAGGAGATGATGAAGAAGATGAAGATGTCGAGCTTCCACCCACAAGGCTTGAATATCTAGCTCTCAATCTTCTAAATGCACTTAAAGATTTTGATTTGGTGAGACAGATGGGTTTGGACCGATTTGGAAGAGAGAGGAGAAAGGTTGGTGAAGAAACAAATGTAGAAAAGTGAGGAAAAATCGAATTTAAAAGGGGCTGCACAGGTGCTCGCGGCCGCGAGCATTAAGTTGTGCGGGCCTGAGCAAAGCTATTGCCATATTTGGGGCAAATCTTGCGGCCGCGAGCAAATGGTTGCGGGACCAGTTTATTTTCCGACAAAAATTGATTCTTTTTCAAAAACGATATCCAACCCAACCAACACTCCTAATACTTCCAAAAGGTCTATTTAAGGTGAAATTATCTATAAACTTTAAGTTATACTTACCCCAAAAATTCGGGTGTTACAAACATGTGTCAACATCTAATAATCATTTACATCTTTTAAATCTTTCAACTTTACATAATTAATTAGCAAAAAAATAAAATATAAACAATAAAATCTCCTTATTTCTTCATATAAATAAACAACATAATTTTCTTCAAAAAATATAAAAATAAATGGTGACAACAATTGTAATAAATGGTGTTTATGAACGTAAGTTAGATAATCAAAGAAAAACCGGATTGAAAATACATAATGAAATAAAGTTGTTTTAATGTGATCAGTTACCTACATAATGTCAATAAACATAACTTCAAAAACAATAATTCAAACACATATCATGGAGATGGATAAAGTGGACATGATCATAATTTCCAGTTTGGCTAAACAAAACATCCTCAAAAATGCCAACTTAACTTTGTAAATAATGACAATATTATGGTTGTCAAAGCCTTTAATACACGAAAGTTTTAGTTGTTAACTTGAAACAAACAAAAAAACCCACCTCATCAAGATAAAATCATAATACATAGTCCATGATGCAACTGAAACACAAACTGTTTGTTTTTATAAACTTATAAATGTCTGAATTTGTTTTTTTTTTGAAGTATATGATATTCATATACGACAAAAACAACAATTAAACTTACACACCCTCCTCACCTTTAGTGAGATTTGAACCTCTGACCTCCTACGAAGACAAAGGTTCCCATACCGCTAGGCCAAAGGCCCTTTGGTAAATTTGTTTAAATTATGTATTTGACCCATTAGTATATTATAGTGTTGAATTTATATGTGTAAATTTATACAATTTCACATGTTTATACATCATCATTACGAAATTTACATCTAATAAATTATAAAATTAACATTCATTTAAACGAACACGTTTAATTGACAATAATATATCCAAGAAAATGAACCTAACATCATGATCCATTAAAAACTGTAATAACCCAATATTTATTTAAGGTAAAGTTTGGTGGCCAAAGTGGGAGAAAAGAAAGCTCATTTAAAGGCCTTATTTAAAATTTATGAATATGGGTTGTTGGGCCCAAATCCCTAGGGCAGTATTTTAAATCCCTAAATCAGTACTATCCTCATTTTGAGTATTTACGGCTGGAAGAAAGAAAGAAGGGAGAAAGAGACGTTGTAGAGGGATTTTTGTGCAAGGGAGAAATCCAAACCAGGTAATCTTCATCAATTTAATGGCTACTGTCAGTTCGAAGCTTCTTAATCTTCTCCTCTGTTTGAGCAAATCGAAATGGATAGAATCAAATGAGTTTTTCACCTGGACCTGCCATTATCGGATGTTTTGAAGTTCCTGGTTTGTTTTTGAGTTTCTTCGGACTAAATGTGTTAAAGGTGAACTCGAATTTATTGGTAAGAATAGTTTTGGTACAATGTATTCTTGGGACTCCGAGACATTTAATGGCAGACCCGGGATGTTGAGAAAACCATTCGATTTCTCTGTTTTTGCTAAAAATTGATGTTAAGTGGTGTTTAATTTTTGTTAAAGTAGAGATATCTCCCATAAACCAGTTTAGAAATGAAAAGTAGGGTTCTAGACGATTTTGGGTAAGTGATCTGAGGTGGGAGACGATGAACAGTGTCGGGAAGGACACTTTTCGCAAGGGCCTACTGCGAGGAGTGTTACTTTTCGCAAAGGCCTGTTGCGAAAAGTGTGGTTTTCGCAAGCGTAGTTTGCGAGAAGTTCAGCGGTGCCCTAGGCTTGAGACTAAGTTCAGAACTCGCAACCATGGGTTGCGCAAACCATGGAATTCGCAAGTGCCGCTTGCGAAAAGTGGGTAAACTCTCAGGCTTAGCTTGCGAGTTCTTCAGCTTGCGCAAACTAGGGGTCCAGCGAGTTTAAGAGCAGTATGTGAGAGGAGTCTATGTCAGGGTCAGTTCATCGTAGGACTAGAGAGCCTGATAATTCCGATTCATAAATAGGTTTACGTGGGACGGACACGAGTGTAGAGACGGACTTCTTATCAGGTGAGTTCCCTAAACCTCTTTTATGACGCAAATGTTAAATGATTCTTTTACTGATTATGGTTTAACAAGCATGAAATATTTATGAAATGATATGCATGGAAGGAAAAGGAATGTTTGATATGTTGAAATGATGCGCATGATTTATAAAGAGTCAAATGCTTTTATGAAACGTATGTGCATGCTATGTGATGTCGGTCTGTACTGTGTGATCAATGAGCCTCGGGATCTGTTGATCCCTTGTATATGTTTGACGAGACGGTAGGTTGGAATTCGTTTCCTCTTAGGCGGGTATCGGGGAGTCTGCTTGGGCCCCGATACGAGAGGGCGAAAGGGGAGTCTGCTTGGGCCCCGATCGCGAATGGTTAAGGGATCCATTACACAGTGCAGTACCATATGTGATGATTTATGATGCATTTTAACGAAAGGATTCCATATTGTTTATACATGTTCTTTTACAGAGGGAATTCACTAGACCTTTTGGTCTAACCCTCGCTTTCAAAACTAAACCATTTTCAGGTAAGCATGTTAAGGGTTCTTCCAGTAAGAACTAGGAGGCGATAAGAAGTACTTGAAGCTTAGAGTAACTTCAAGTTTTGGCTATGATGACTATAGAATAGCTCTCGGCTGTGGATATAGAGACTTCCGCTGTCAATTTTGTCTAGTATGAATTATTGATGATGTAAAGGCAAGGTTTATGTAATTCGAATGCTTATTTGTGGTTGTTTGCCTGCTATGAAATATGGGACGTTACAAATGGTATCAGAGCCTTAGTTTAAGGGATTTAGGTGACCATTTGGGCCTAAACTTAAACTGTAAGATGAGGAACACAGCCGAGACATAGGATTGCCTCTAGGAACAATCACTATAAATGCGCTTAGGAATAAGGTGCCAAGGACAAACGTGTAAGGTAAGTTTGGGATTACACCTGGCCAGTGTAATTACGAACTTACAGGTACATGTGCGTGCTTACAATACCTTACTTATAGCAAATTTGTTGTGTCACGTCTAGTAAGGATTAACTATCGGTTTCTTTCAGTTTAGCGCTATGGCTGGGAGAGCGGTGAGGAATAGGTTAGCAAGATCCCTGAGGGATAGACCGAACTCCATTGTTTGGAGAAGTGTCACGTAAGAGTCATTATGATGTGATGTATGTAGACATCGTAGAGAAGAAGCGTTGTAAAGAATGTTATGAGTCGTCTGGAGGTAGCTCTTCGTGGATTCGGAGAGGATGAATGTTTGAGTTTGAGTAAGACTCCAGTTTTGGGAGAGTCCTAGTTATGGAAGCCATGGGATAGATCAGTTGGGAGGGTAAGATCGAATAGTGTCAAAACCTTGAAAGTATCAATGGAGCCTTGACTTTTTAGTCTAGCTTTTCATTGGCAGGATAAATGGAATAAGGTACTTATAGTGAAATGAAAGCATGTAGAAGTAGAAGGTGAGACAGTCGATCAAAGCGAAAATAGTGTGACATGGTTGAGTAAGTGAGATGTGGAACGCATGTACATCAAGTTAGTGCTTAATCGAGAGGGCGACCCTTGGTCGAAGGAAGAGTTTCAAGGATAAGTTGCGTGGGTGAAGCGGTTGACCTTGCTAGGGTGAGTAGCCTTCAATTGCAAGTAGAGTTTCATGCATAGCTTTCTTAAATATAACATGAAAATTTTCACGATTTAAATTAAATGTGTAAATATCAATTTTGATCGAAAAGGAGTCAGAATGTGCAAGCGTATGTTTAAAGAAAAGGTGATTTCATTCACATTGCACGATGAAATTTTGAGCCTAATGATTGCAAAGTATTTCACACTTTTCATGATAAGTTAAATCATTATAAAAGGTCGAGAAGACGTATGCCAGCAAAACTTTTCCAATCAAATGAATTTTAACCGATTGATATCATATAAAAGAGTGTGAGAACCGACTGGTTTACTTGGTGTCAGTAATTTATTTCGAAATTGTGTCGTATGAAAGGATTTTCATTCAACGTATTACTGCCGTGATAACATCGTTCGGAATTGAGTAAGATAAAGGTTCACGGAAAGATGTATGCAAACGATTCTCGAATCGTTGTGCAGGGCGTTGTAGTTATAAGAGTGATGGGGTCATGTGTACCCAAGTGCTTTCCAAACGTTATTTATCGAAAATGATGAAATGTGCGAAAAGATTTGTCTACTGTATTGTCATGCATGAAGGCTATGAACCTACTAGGTCGTAGAGTATTACGTCTTAAGCTAAGGAAGAACTTTGAGAGCGGTGAGGCGTTGGTCAAGTCAGGGGAGAACGTATGTAGCTTTGGTATATGTGTTTAAGAGGAGAGTTGGACCTTGGAATAGTCGGGAATGGATTTAGTGCCAGGTGTATGAGGGTCTGTACCTTTGCTCGATGACTGAGAACACAGTTGCCGAGGGGCGATGGTGCCCGAAGGAAGGACTAGGAGTCATCAAGGTATTGGTTTTAGCAACTCTTTATGAGTAGTGCTGTGAGGCAGGAATGAAAGGTTCACGATGTGGGTCATGAGATTCGAAGGGAGCTTGTAATATTGATGTTACATGAGTAAGTTTCGAAATGGGGGGGGGGGGGGGGGGGCGAAGGATTATAAAGTTAACTATGATGTGTAGGGAGGAATAGGTCCCGTAAGGAACTCATGTTAAAGGATAGGTTAAGGAAGTAGTTAAGAGTTGTCTTTGTTGTTGAAGTCGGCAACGGTGTATGTTGGCCGAGGCCGAAGACTCTAACCAGATGAGTGTAAGTTGATAAAATATCTTGTAGAGGTGTTAAATTAGTAAGAGACTGTTGTTGTTGAGTAGGCGTTCTATTTATGAGGCGAGGAGGGTCCGTAGAAGGACAAGGTGTGTAACACAAGCGAAGTGAGTGTAGACTATACCAGTCTGTAAGAAAATGTGCCGTGTCTAAGAAAGGACTCGGGTCATAAAAGAGCTAGTTAGGGTGTTCGTGTTTGAGTTAAGTGTGAACTCGTGAGTCATAGTTCAACAAGTTGGGAGAGAACTAAGTAGCGAGACAGACTCGATTGTAGTATGCGGAAGATTATGAAGGAAAGTGTGAATTGTGTACGAATGATCATGAGAGACTTGGTCGGTAGTGTGTTAATAGGAGTGGTGAATGTACGAATGAATAGTAGCGTCAATTGCCAAGTTATGTGTGTCAGCCGGTGATGTAGTAAGGCGATGTTAGAAAGATGAAGGATTAGAAGGAAGTCCTTTTGGGATTTCGGATAGAGTGTATGTTTTGCAATCCCAGTTGTTGAAGTACGTGGGTTGTAAGTAGGTGTGTATTTTGACTGTTATCGGAATGGAATGTCGGGGTAGAATTGGGTGATTGCCCATCTGTGAGACCAAGCTTTGTGGTTACGTATGTTGTTAAGTATATTCTTGAGGGCAGAAGTAAGTTTAAAGAAGATGATGAATAGATTAGTCAAGCTGTAGTATAGTAGAGGAGACATCGTTAAAGAATGAAAATTGTTCCTTATGCGTGAGGGAATGATCTTAGAAGAACATAGTTGGAAATTTTGGTTATGTTTAAGGAATGACGTGATGATGATTGTGGGTCGGAATAGTAGTATGATCGTTAGTTGATTTGAAATGGCATGATAGAGGTATAAGCCTTTGGTTGGTTGATTTAAATTTTATAGATTTGTTAAGTAATGACGTTCATTTGTTATTACCGGATGTGTTACAATTTTTGGGGAAGTGTTATTGAGACTAACACACTGTTTGTTAAAGAATTATTTAAGGTAAATCTAAGTAAGAAAGCCGGGATGACGGTATATATATATCTGTCTGATTTTATGATCATAGTGGTTAGTCGAAAGAATTGTGGAACCCGAGTTTCGGGGTGTTCTTGAATTAATAGAGTCGTTTGTAATAGGGAATCCAAGGGGGTGGATTATTAGAGTGAATAGGGGACGTCACTAAGGAACACTTTGGGGTCATTGGAGGTTAAAAAGGATGAGGGTTGTGTTAGTCAGAATGTGGTGGGATTGATGTGAAATCCTTAAAGAATGTGTAGTGACGTCGAACCCTGGTCTTGTTTCAAGACGGCTTGGTTGAATGCCATAAGATAAGATCTTGGTGCAACTGTTTGGTTATGCAAGTAATGTGTGGTGAGCAGTGCTCCACACTAACGTGGGGAATGTGTAGATAGTATGTCGGAACAAGTGAGTAAATTGGAAGTAGTACACTTGACAGTATTTGTGTAGATTGTCTTTGATAGTGTGTGAACCGTTGGAAAGAATACTGAGGAAGGAAATTGTGTAAGTTTTTGTGCAGGGGAGAAGTGGATGAGGCAACTAAATGAGTTAAGTTAGTGACCTTGTGAGAAATGTGTAAACGATTTGGTCGTATAGTGTTTAAGCTAGTGAGAATAGCATGGTGTGACCATGGTTATTCCTCCCAGTTGGGTGAGGGTAACCGGAGTTATGTTTTATGACCGAACGAACGTGGTAATCAGCGAGGATTTGATGCGTTTCAGGATCAGTTTAATTCTAGTAGGTGAACACTTCAACGTTAGGTTTGAAGGTTCCTACCCTGGGTTACGTACAAGGATGGAGTGATGAAGTGGTGAGGATGTAAGAAATGGTTGACGAGCTGTGGTCGTGGTGGTCCGAGAAAGGGAAATGTTATCCGCATAGTCGATTGTTGATTAGGAGAAGTAATCTAGGATTGCTTGTATTTCGATGAAGGAACTCTGGGTTGTGAGTTGTCGGGACGTTCAGGTTTGGATTTGTGTCAAGCGGTCAAGTGTGTGTCCGTCTCTTAGTAAATGAATCTCGTGTTGTGGCAGAGGATTTAGCCAAGTTCCTCCTTAAAGGAAGTGTTGATACATGAGAAGCCTTAGTAAATCTTCTGTAGTCAGGATCGACCGAGTAGGAACAGTAGCCTACGAGTTAGAGTACCGTAAGAACTGAAGGAAATGCACCCAATGTAACGTCCCAAAAATTACAAGAAAATTTAAATTTTTAATAATGACATTTCATTAATTAAACTCGTTAAATAACCCAAAACGTTTCGTTTACAACCCAAGAATAATTATTCTCTAAAAACAGTAAACAGCGGGATAAATAGTTTAAAAAAATGATAATTATAAAACGATATAATAATCAGCTCTTCACGCGCGCCAGTGTGTACTCGTCACGCCTTGGAGCCACTCGTACCTGAAACAATGATTTATTGGGAAAGGGTAAGCACGAAGCTTAGTGAATTCAACCACCATAGAAAACACAGTTATTCCACACTACCCCTATAACAGATAGTTGCACATAAACAATCATACAAGTCTACGAACAAATCATAAACATGCATACCTACCCCTACGCCACCCGCGTATAACATCTTGGGCCCCACCGAGATTCTACGCCACCCGCGTATACAATCTTCGGCCCCGCCGAATTCCTACGCCACCCGCGTATACAAGCACCGGCACCCGAGTCCCTACGCCACCCGCGTATACAAACACCGGCCCCCGAGTCCCTATGCCACCCGCGTATACATGACAACGCCACCCGCGTATACATGTCAACAAAGGTCTAGCTAGCCACCCCACTATCTAGCCCCGCGTCACAAATAATTAAGGCTACCACACACGAGCTACAGTAATGTAAAACAACTGATATTAAATATAGTGAGAGAACTCACCTCGTAAGCGCGCCTAGCTCACAAACAATAATTCAAGCTTCACAAATCCAAGATCACTTCCCGACACCTAGACGAACGTTAAAAAGTATTAACACGAGACACGGACCCTAAAACACGACGCACGCTTAAACCGTCACTAAAACAACTTTTCGGTCTAACCAAACAGGTTTGTTCGGGACCTGATCCGACCTCTTTAAACCCAGAAAATCCTCGATTAAAATACATAACTAGAAAGTACTCCGAGTTAGGGTTCCAAGGCAATATTATACGCCCCTAACGATTTTTCTACATTTAAATACGGATTTGATAACTTTATAAAACGGTTTACGCGTTCGGTTTATACGATTCGGGTTCCGCTATGGCGGTTTAGGGTTACGGCCAGATGTGGTTTTAGGGTTCCGCCACGGGCACCACTCACTGCCACCTCCGGCAGCGGGGCACGGCGGCGGCGGCGATGGCGTCGCGGTGGTTGTTTTGCCGGAAAAAGAAAAGAAAAGGAAACGAGACGAAGGAAAACGGTTTACCTCGCTACAATACCACGCACCCGCACCTGCTCCTCTCTCCCTCGAAATCTCCGACGAACAACAGTGGTGGCGGTGGTCTCCGGCGACAACAGCGGCGAACAGCAGCAGTTTCCGGCGATAACGGCGGCGAACAGCAGTCTCCCTACCTCTCTCTCTCGCGCTCTGCTCTCTCTCCCTACCTCTCTCTCTCTCGCGCTGGTTGTGGTGGTGGGGGGTTTCACGACAGCAACAACAAAACAAGAAGAAGATGATGGGGTTGGTGTGTGGCTTACGAGAGAAGAAAACGAGAAGGGAAGGGGGGGGGGGTTTCCGGCCGACGAACACAAAGACAAGGAACAAGGGGTGCCGTAGGGTTTTATTTCTTTTCTTTCTTTGCTTCATCCTCAAGCCAACAACACCAACTAAAGAAATAATGTGGGTCTCGACATGTATCTGCATGGGCCGAAACCCAATGAGGGTTTTTGGCCCTTTGACACAATTAGCCCCTCAACTTACATTCCTCTCGCAACTAGCCAAAAGTTTCAATACTTTAACGATTTGACCCAACTCGGCTAACCCCGTTAACGGGAACCACAATAATTCAAACTTAAAAGGAAATAAATAATAAAAGAAATTACATACCGGGATACGGGCTTTACAACTCTCCCCCACTTGGATTAGACTTCGTCCTCGAAGTTTCTGCCTACGAATAGCTCCGGATAGTTCTCCCTCCTCTCAACCTCAGGTTCCTAAGTCCACTTGAAATCCCTTCTAAAACTTCTCAAACACTTTTCTAACTAACGTACTCCTTCTAGGACACTGGTTTTATAATCAGAAGAACACTCCAACAACTGGATTCATTCCTAGTCAAACGACTTCGGTTGTCTCCCAACCTTAGATATTCCATACTTCCCGGTTCAAATCTCAAACTCTAACCATTCTAAAGTTGCTTACCAATATACCCTACTGGATACTCGAATTCGATCATTCCTACCATTAACTGTCGATTAACTTCCACGAGTTCTAATAGGCTCCCAAAATTTTGTTAACCCGGATCATCAAACCAGTAAACTTATAATCACCCACGAAAGTCATTCCACCATAACCATTCATCACAAGTAAGCATCTCAGGGTTACTAATACCATCAACATAATTTCCTTAAAATCGGCTACAATTCTCCAATTACACTAAGGTGTTTGGCCTTAAGCCCAAAAGTCGACGCCCTAATATACTACTCACTTCAAAAAGGTTACTGCGCAATTATTCTCTTAATTACAAAGGGCATCATTCCCTTAACTGACACTATTCGGTCTACACTAACAACACGTGTGGAATACCCAATCTTCCACCGTCTACTTATCTTCCTCGCCCGCCATAGGGAACCTAGTTACACTGTAACGAGATACGCCTCAACGCCTGCCTCCCAGGTACGTCTCAAGGCCCGGCACATCGGAACTACCTCTCAGGTAAGTGCCCAAGACTATATCCTCCTAGTGCCTACTGGAAAGTCAAGGTCATAACACATGAATACTGGGGTCTCACCCCGAGATACCCAACCGACCATTACCAACGACTACTAAATTATAACCTTCGACACTATCCCAACGATCATCCCATCAAAGCAAACAAGTACACACCTGTACTAGTAGGTTTACTATAGTCGTTCCTCCTTGTGATGGCTATTCTGGGTAGATATTACAACGAGTTATTAGCACATAATAATTCACACTAACAACGCTCACGCTCAACTCCTTGGATTCCTCGTGACTTTCCCCGACTCGAGCATTGATCCTGTGTTTCCGATAGTAGGAGCTCTACTACTACCTTCCACACCTATCATCACTCGTTCTGAGTTCCATCCGACGGGTCCAAGTAGTTTCTCGCCGATAACTACACACATATGCCCGCACCGGCATATGTACACACTCTTCCTAGCTCCCTAGGAATTCCACCCCAAACACTACCCTAGCTACAACGAAATTCCCACTAGTCATGACGAGTCGCCTCGCGAATGCACAGTCGCACACAGTGTAAAACCAGATAGACATTCGAATATAAGATTCTATCCTACAACGGTTGGACTCAAACAAGAGTTGCGCAATAGAACTAAATCCGACATTCTAGGGCTATTCGGTTCCTACCGCATACAACCTATGGTGCATTCACTTAACAACCTATCAAGGCTAGCATAAACTTCTATTAGCAAGCAACAAACATGCCGTACAGTGTAATAAGCACCAAGCAATCTAGCATACCTACTCATATGTAAACACTCTTCCCAGCTCCCTAGGAATTTCATCTCATCCCGCTACCCTTGCTACTACGGAATCCCTACTAGCCATAACGAGTTGCCTCGCGAATACCCAGTCGCATGCAGCGCGAAACAAATAGACATTCGAATACGAGATTCTATCCTAGAACGGTTGGACTCAAACAAGAGCTGTGCAAAAGAACTAAATCGAATATTCTAAGGCTATAAATTTCTTACTGCATACAACCTAGAGGGCATTCACTTAGTAACCGATTATAACTAGTATAAATCCCTAATAGCAAACAGTACAAACTACAACATAGTATTAACAACAGGCAATCTAGCATGCATACCCTATGATCTAGAAAGCAATTTTGCATACGTACTCATATGTAAACGCTATTCCCAGCTCACTAGGAATTTCATCTCATCCCACTACCCTTGCTACATCGGAATCCCTGTTAGCCATAACGAGTTGCCTTGCGAATACCCAATCGCATGCAGCGTGAATCAAATAGACATTCGAATACAAGATTCTATCCTAGAACGGTTGGACTCAAACAAGAGCTGCGCAATAGGACTAAATCAAATATTCTAAGGCTATATGATTCTTACTGCATACAACCTATAGGGCCTTCACTTAACAACCTACTATAACTAGCATTGATTCCTACTAGCAAGCAGTCATCATACAATACAGTGTAAACAACACAGGCAATCTAGCATGCATACCCTATGCCTAGAAAGCAATACAACACTAAGCAATGTACCTTTCCCCCTTGGCTCCGGCTGACTGTACACACTGCGCCCTCGATCACCGTTCCTCAAACGGATTTTTCCTTCTTTTTATTTCCCCAAAAAAAAAAACTTTAAAGAAAATTTTATAGCCGCAAACTTGAGATCAAACACACCGAAATGCGTTTGATTCACTCAAGTCGTGCTCTGATACCAAGTTGTAACGTCCCAAAAATTACAAGAAAATTTAAATTTTTAATAATGACATTTCATTAATTAAACTCGTTAAATAACCCAAAACGTTTCGTTTACAACCCAAGAATAATTATTCTCTAAAAACAGTAAACAACGGGATAAATAGTTTAAAAAAATGATAATTATAAAACGATATAATAATCAGCTCTTCACGCGCGCCAGTGTGTACTCGTCACGCCTTGGAGCCACTCGTACTTGAAACAATGATTTATTGGGAAAGGGTAAGCACGAAGCTTAGTGAATTCAACCACCATAGATAACACAGTTATTCCACACTACCCCTATAACAGATAGTTGCACATAAACAAGCATACAAGTCTACGAACAAATCATAAACATGCATACCTACCCCTACGCCACCCGCGTATAACATCTTGGGCTCCACCGAGATTCTACGCCACCCGCGTATACAATTTTCGGCCCCGCCGAATTCCTACGCCACCCGCGTATACAAGCACCGGCACCCGAGTCCCTACGCCACCCGCGTATACAAACACCGGCCCCCGAGTCCCTACGCCACCCGCGTATACATGACAACGCCACCCGCGTATACATGTCAACAAAGGTCTAACTAGCCACCCCACTATCTAGCCCCGCGTCACAAATAATTAAGGCTACCACACACGAGCTACAGTAATGTAAAACAACTGATATTAAATATAGTGAGAGAACTCACCTCGTAAGCGCGCCTAGCTCACAAACAATAATTCAAGCTTCACAAATCCAAGATCACTTCCCGACACCTAGACGAACGTTAAAAAGTATTAACACGAGACCCGGACCCTAAAACACGACGCACGCTTAAACCGTCAGTAAAACAACTTTTCGGTCTAACCAAACAGGAATGTTCGGGACCTGATCCGACCTCTTTAAACCCAGAAAATCCTCGATTAAAATACATAACTAGAAATTACTCCGAGTTAGGGTTCCAAGGACATATTATACGCCCCCTAACGATTTTTCTACATTTAAATACGGATTTTATAAGAATGGTTCGCAGAACAGTGAAAAACAGCAGCTATCGGTATAAAACGACGATTTGGCCTATGCTACGTTCCGAACTGGATTTTGCACAAAACACAGAAACGTTGCTAGACTCCAATTGGGAACCTTTGGCACCGAAATCACCCCAATCCGAGTTACGAGGAAAAGGTTACAGCTTACGCAAAACAGGGACAGAAACTGCAGTTTTTCACATGAAATGATAACTTTATAAAACGGTTTACGCGTTCGGTTTATACGATTCGGGTTCCGCTACGGCGGTTTAGGGTTACGGCCAGAGGTGGTTTTAGGGTTCCGCCACGGGCACCACTCACTGCCACTTCCGGCAGCGGGGCACGGCGGCGGCGGCGATGGCGTCGCGGTGGTTGTTTTGCCGGAAAAAGAAAAGAAAAGGAAACGGGACGAAGGAAAACGGTTTACCTCGCTACAATACCACGCACCCGCACCTGCTCCTCTCTCCCTCGAAATCTCCGACGAACAACAGTGGTGGTTGTGGTCTCCGGCGACAACAGCGGCGAACAGCAGCAGTTTCCGGCGATAACGGCGGCGAACAGCAGTCTCCCTACCTCTCTCTCTCGCGCGCTGCTCTCTCTCTCCCTACCTCTCTCTCTCTCTCGCGCTCTGCTCTCTCTCCCTACCTCTCTCTCTCTCGCGCTCTGCTCTCTCTCCCTACCTCTCTCTCTCTCGCGCTGGTTGTGGTGGTGGGGGGTTTCACGACAGCAACAACAAAACAAGAAGAAGATGATGGGGTTGGTGTGTGGCTTACGAGAGAAGAAAACGAGAAGGGAAGGGGGGGGGGGTTTCCGGCCGACGAACACAAAGACAAGGAACAAGGGGTGCCGTAGGGTTTTATTTCTTTTCTTTCTTTGCTTCATCCTCAAGGCAACAACACCAACTAAAGAAATAATGTGGGTCTCGACATGTATCTGCATGGGCCGAAACCCAATGAGGGTTTTTGGCCCTTTGACACAATTAGCCCCTCAACTTACATTCCTCTCGCAACTAGCCAAAAGTTTCAATACTTTAACGATTTGACCCAACTCGGCTAACCCCGTTAACGGGAACCACAATAATTCAAACTTAAAAGGAAATAAATAATAAAAGAAATTACATACCGGGGTACGGGCTTTACACCCAAGGTTCCATGTTTCGAGTCTGATGAGATGGTTGACTGTGTCAGATATAGCTTTGCTTTGGGAAGTGTCGGTTTTGATGTGGGTAAGATACCCGCATCCTTTCCAATGAGGAATTCCGGGGACGGAATTCTTTTAAGGGGGGAGTGTTGTAATAACCCAATATTTATTTAAGGTAAAGTTTGGTGGCCAAAGTGGGAGAAAAGAAAGCTCATTTAAAGGCCTTATTTAAAATTTATGAATGTGGGTTGTTGGGCCCAAATCCCTAGGGCAGTATTTTAAATCCCTAAATCAGTACTATCCTCATTTTGAGTATTTACGGCTGGAAGAAAGAAAGAAGGGAGAAAGAGACGTTGTAGAGGGATTTTTGTGCAAGGGAGAAATCCAAACCAGGTAATCTTCATCAATTTAATGGCTACTGTCAGTTCGAAGCTCCTTAATCTTCTCCTCTGTTTGAGCAAATCGAAATGGATAGAATCAAATGAGTTTTTCACCTGGACCTGCCATTATCGGATGTTTTGAAGTTCCTGGTTTGTTTTTGAGTTTCTTCGGACTAAATGTGTTAATGGTGAACTCGAATTTATTGGTAAGAATAGTTTTGGTACAATGTATTCTTGGGACTCCAAGACATTTAATGGCAGACCCGGGATGTTGAGAAAACCATTCGATTTCTCTGTTTTTGCTAAAAATTGATGTTAAGTGGTGTTTAATTTTTGTTAAAGTAGAGATATCTCCCATAAACCAGTTTAGAAATGAAAAGTAGGGTTCTAGACGATTTTGGGTAAGTGATCTGAGGTGGGAGACGATGAACAGTGTCGGGAAGGACACTTTTCGCAAGGGCCTACTGCGAGGAGTGTTACTTTTCGCAAAGGCCTGTTGCGAAAAGTGTGGTTTTCGCAGGCGTAGTTTGCGAGAAGTTCAGCGGTGCCCTAGGCTTGAGACTAAGTTCAGAACTCGCAACCATGGGTTGCGCAAACCATGGAATTCGCAAGTGCCGCTTGCGAAAAGTGGGTAAACTCTCAGGCTTAGCTTGCGAGTTCTTCAGCTTGCGCAAACTAGGGGTCCAGCGAGTTTAAGAGCAGTATGTGAGAGGAGTCTATGTCAGGGTCAGTTCATCGTAGGACTAGAGAGCCTGATAATTCCGATTCATAAATAGGTTTACGTGGGACGGACACGAGTGTAGAGACGGACTTCTTATCAGGTGAGTTCCCTAAACCTCTTTTATGACGCAAATGTTAAATGATTCTTTTACTGATTATGGTTTAACAAGCATGAAATATTTATGAAATGATATGCATGGAAGGAAAAGGAATGTTTGATATGTTGAAATGATGTGCATGATTTATAAAGAGTCAAATGCTTTTATGAAACGTATGTGCATGCTATGTGATGTCGGTCTGTACTGTGGGATCAATGAGCCTCGGGATCTGTTGATCCCTTGGATATGTTTGACGAGACGGTAGGTTGGAATTCGTTTCCTCCTAGGCGGGTATCGGGGAGTCTGCTTGGGCCCCGATACGAGAGGGCGAAAGGGGAGTCTGCTTGGGCCCCGATCGCGAATGGTTAAGGGATCCATTACACAGTGCAGTACCATATGTGATGATTTATGATGCATTTTAACGAAAGGATTCCATATTGTTTATACATGTTCTTTTACAGAGGGAATTCACTAGACCTTTTGGTCTAACCCTCGCTTTCAAAACTAAACCATTTTCAGGTAAGCATGTTAAGGGTTCTTCCAGTAAGAACTAGGAGGCGATAAGAAGTACTTGAAGCTTAGAGTAACTTCAAGTTTTGGCTATGATGACTATAGAATAGCTCTCGGCTGTGGATTTAGAGACTTTCGCTGTCAATTTTGTCTAGTATGAATTATTGATGATGTAAAGGCAAGGTTTATATAATTCGAATGCTTATTTGTGGTTGTTTGTCTGCTATGAAATATGGGACGTTACAAAAACATAAACTACAATTTCTAATTTATCAAAAGAACAAGATTTTGAAGGATGTTGTTAAAGTCCCTAGCATGTATTCTTGAAGGTCATCAAAGTCTTTACTATGCATATATTTTAGTTACTAATTCCAAACAAACAAAAACAATCAACTCATCGTATTATAAAAAATAATAATATACATGATCCAACTAAAAACATAAAAACTAATAGAAAAACATATCAATTTTTATCAAATAAAACAAACTCAGGATCATGATTTGTCAAAATAACAAACTACAATTTATAATTGTACACGACCCATTTGCGAGAAACAATGTAATACTTGAAAAAACAATACACAAATATTCTTTTAGCCTGTGGGTTATGCTCCTGAGAAAATATATATAAATGAGAGTTAAGGTAATAATACATAATGAAATTTTAAAATAGACAAAATCAAAATAGATTGAAATGAATGAGTTGTTGAATGAAAGCCTTACATGTAGTATATGTGTACCATGATGATGAAGCTTTACACATTTGGTGATCTTTAGAGCTTGTTTCTGCTTGTGTCACTTACTACAAACAAAAACATAAAGATCATATGAAATCAACACAATATCAAAGAACTTAACTATAAACAAAAGTCCATATCCTATATCGATCTTTTAATTAGAGATAATGTGTTAGAAAGGAAAGAATGGGAGGTGGGTTATTGTATGACAAAGAAGTAAAAAAACCAATAACATATAAAAAAACATGTGCTTAAATAAGGGAAAATAAGTGATTAATAAAATAAGTGAGGAAATATGAATGATTAATAACATAAAGAAGTGGAAATAAATGATTAATATAGGAAGATGGATGGTTTAGGTTATGAAAGTTAATTAAAGTGGTGCCAAAATTACCAAAGTACCCTCCTTTAAGTGAAAAAGACATTTTTCATAGAGGGGCATTAAGGTCTTTAACATATCAAATATTTAAAAAAAATAAAAAAATCTAAGAAAAAGGAAAAGTATGCATATAGTGTTTAGGAGATGCCACATCATTGGCTTTGATTTCTCCCTTAATATATATATATATATATATTGATTTTTGAGAGAGTAATGACATACACAATTTTCATTCATGGGTCGAAAAATCTTTAACTTATTTAGCATTTTATAAAGTTTTTAACTTAATTTATCGTTATAAAGAATCATTTTGTAACAATGTGTCAAATCATTTATTGTAGGTTTTTCCTAATTACTAAATGGAAGATGAAAAGAGTATAATAATATCTCTAGGAAGTTATGTAGTGTGAAATTTAAAGCTAATTAAATTGGAAGTGAAATTACCAAAGAAGCCTTCTTATAATGAAATACATATTTTTTATTTAGAGGTAGAATAGTCTTTAACTTATTTAATATTTAAAAAACTCAAAACAATGTGAAAATTCTTTTAGACAAATCCTCTTCTAACAATGTGCCACATCTTACATGGTGGTTTCTTCTTTAATATATATATATATATATATATATATATTGATAAATCATGGATACATTTTTTAATAAAAGTACTAAAGACTACAACGTTCAAATAAATTAATAAATGAATTAAAGTTAATAAAAATATTAACATTTAATGTTTAAACAAACTAATAAATGAATTAAATTAAATTAAAATGTTAATGCTTTATTTAGTTGGCATTGCTAACGGTCTTGTTAAGGAATATTGACTCAAATAGCCAAAGGAATAATGAAAATTGACCTCCTAGCCATTTCTCTCCGGATTTTACACAAATAGCCAATCACTACTAGGTCCGCACTCGCACTCCTAGGACATGCTCTGATATTACAGTTTTTTTTTAAAAAAAGATGTTTATAGTGCGGACCTGGATCAAAATTTATTTTTTTAAAGGAAAATCGACTTTTTAGGGGTAATAAGGAATTCACACGTGTTTGATTGCGGTCCGCACTCTTTGGATCGGGTCAGAGTGCGGACCCGTTGGCTATTTTGGTAAACCGAGAGAGTGTATGGCTAGGAGCAGGGACGGACCCATAAACTTTTTCATACGGTGGCACCATATTTTTTTCATACGGTTTTTATCGACATGTATATCTTTTATACCAACATTCAATATCGACCAATGTGTTTTATAGCCAAATTTCGACATTTCGAGGGATTTTTAAAGTTTTTGTTTTGATTTTAGGGATTTTTAAGTATTTTTATCGATTTCGAGAGACTTTTTCGGTATTTTTGGTTGATTTCGGGAGATTTTTTTCGGTAATTTTGGTTGATTTCAAGAGTGTTCCAGTATTTTTGGTTGATTACGAGGTACGCTTGCACTTTTAAAAGAATACAGGAGCACCTCTTAAAACGATACAGTTGCACCTATCACGAAACCAAAATTTTTTACCCTTCGTCGGAGAAATACCACGGTTGCACGTGTCACCGTGTGCTCTTAATTGGGTCCGTCCATGGCTAGGAGGTTAATCTTTCAGTTGGATTTGGCTATTTGAGTCAATTTCCCTCTTGTTAATTTATCAAGTGTAAGAGATCTTGCAATCTACATGGATATGTCATGTCATCTTGTAAGCCTATTGCAACATTGGTGTGAATGTTTTATCTAGTTGACATTGCTAACAGTTTTGGAAAGAGTTGTTTCAATAAAACTGAAATTAAAGTAGTTATATAAAATTATTTAACCATTCTTAACTTTAATCAAATATTTAATTCTAATTATCTTATTATTACAAAATATTTATTTGAAAAATACACGTCCCAACACCCAACATACAATAAAAGTGTTGTGATAGTTAAATATTTAATTCTAATTATCTTATTATTACAAAATATTTATTTGAAAAATACACGTCCCAAACACCCAACATACAATAAAGGATCAGAAAGGATCAATGTGTAACACGTTGATCCTTTCTCAAATAGCCACTGAGATACAGCTACATATTGTCAATAAAGACAAATTGTTAACGTTGTTGTCTACTTGAAATCAATGATTCAAATTAGAGAGTGAATGCATACTTGTCACCACATAATTGGTGCTTATTGTTTACTTGTTTTTATTCAATCACAATTATAAATCTGGATACACTACAAAACAAATGAATTTTAACCACAAAATTCACTTAGGGATATTTCCGTCATAGAAAATATCAATGGTTCGGTAAAATCCGATGTTTTTCGAGAAAATACCCATGGATCACCCAGAGGAGAATCCCTGGGTGATCTGTCACTGATTTGCATTACCCACCGAAATTTACCCATCAACTTTTGTAACGGTTTTTGTGACGAATCATCCTTTGTGACAGAGTTTTCAGGAAAAAGTTCGTAGATAAAAGTGTCACGTTTAGTAGTGATAGTTCTGAATTCTCTTAAATATCAATATATCATTATACTGTTGATGGTTTTAAAAGTAAACTTAAAAACTGAAGGATTTATCAGTCATTATCGAACCACTTGCATAGGACGTCATTACATCATGAAATCCAAAGTCATCAACGATAGATTTTATGAGGAGCGAATTATTATAGATTTTGAGTTTTTTTTCTATACCAGGTTTAACATTATTTTAATGTTTTTAATCATCGGCTAATCAAGGAATACAAATCCACACATTGCATTCCTATTGTGTTCATCGCATATCGATCGCGAGATACAAATGCATTAGATATTAAGAGGTGTTCAGTCTATTAACTGAATAATATTGTATAGCTTATTTGATAAGCTATAGTTTTTTTTTGATAAGGTTCATCTAGGCTTTGCCTAGACTACATCCTTGGCAATTTGGAAACAAACAAACAAAGCGGCCGTCTGAGACTAAGTCTGGCCACAGAATACTGACGCCTGGACTCGAACCCGAGGTGGATAGGATATTCCACCACATCCCCCAAGCCCTTGCCAACACAACACCACCCTTGTGGTTTTGATAAGCTATAGTTATTGACAACAATTTCAAAATTATTTTATTTTTAAATATTAGAAAACATGAATTTTAAGTTACATATCTTGAAACATAATTTTTAACTAAGGGCATAAATTTTCGGATTAACAGTCAATAAATTAGAAAAAGGACATGAATAATCATTTCTTACTTATCCGGATAAGTGCTTACCGGTAAAATTCAATACTATCACTTACTTTCCGGGTAAGATTTTAGTCCACCAAAATGGCATCGTATGCAACAAGTTAGCCGGTAAACGCTAATCGTGGTAAGAGCCGTCGCACTCACTTACCGGGTAAGACTCTCGGTCCTTGCTTTCGACTCTCGGTCCTTGTTTCCGCTCTTACCGGGTAAGATTCTTAGTCCTTGCCATATTCATCCGGTAAGCTAATGTGACTTAATAAGCACTTACCCGGATAAGCGTTTTGTAAACGGCCCCTTAATCTAAAATTTGCAACATGGTTTTCCGAAAATCATATTTAGTAATATAATTATTTTTTTGGGTAGATTAAATGCATACTTATTAATTTTATTTTTTCCCATATTAACATCAAGATTACTATTGGATTGCTCTTTATTGGTCTATTCTCTAAACTTATTTATTAGTTCATTCAGTCATCAAAACTATCTTTTTCTATATATTTAATATAGGGAAATTAATTAAAATACCCCAAGTTTGACCAACTGTTACCGAAATACCCTAAATCTATCCCACTTTGCAAAAATACCCTTTTTTTCCGCGATGGGAGCCCGCGATCGCGGGCCAGGGACCATTTATGACACTTTTTTAAACTTGCAGGGACCATTTTTGAAAAATGGCATCCCGCGATCGCGAAGGAATCCCGCGATGGGATTATTTTGTGACTTTTCAATTGCAAGGGACCATTTTTGAAAAATTCCAGGGACCATTTATGAAAAATTCACCCGCGTTTGACACTGTTCACCCCGCTTTCGTCCAATTTGATGAATTTGAATTGGAATGTTACACTTTCAACCCCTATACGTATTTACTAAATTTACTTTATACATTTTACGTTCATTATTTTAATTTTACATTTAACACATATAATCGTTTATTAACTAAAATACGTTAAAAAAATACGTTTTAATTTTAACAAATTACACCATTATAATCGTCTCTTCGATACGTTCGAAATGAGCCCAATCTTGATTTTTTTTGGATTTATATATTTTAATATATATCATATACAGTTATACACTACAAAGCTAATTAATGAGAATTTAGATCAGATTTATATGGTACTATCAAATGCAAGTTTCTATAATATAGATATTGTTCTACATTACATGATACCAATTTTTGCATCATATGAATCACTTCCAGACAACAAGAACCAATACCCCAATAATCTCTGTATTAGGATTATCGCAAGTTTCATAAACCTACTTACTAGGTGTTGGAAATATGGGTTTTACTAAACTTTGGACGCATTTAAATTTATATATATGTGTTATATATAACTAACTTTTAGTAGGTTTATGTTCTTCTATATGAGATCTTCGAAATGATATATAATGCGTCCAAAATAGAGTATGTGTGAAAGAGATATCGATACTCAAAGTTGAGTAAATGGATGAAATTAGCAAAAACCAAATGAAGTAAACAGTAAGTCAATCACAATACTTTAACAAAATAAGTTAATACTAAAAATAACAATTATTTAATGTTACATAAACAACCTAAGTTTGATTTATTTGACAATGCGCATAAATGGACTCCGCCATATGTATGCGAAATGCCTTGGCCTCGGCCTCGGTCTGGTCAGGGTGTACAAATACCACATCGTTATTTATCAAGATGCTGGCATTACGACATACCCAGACACCGCAATCCGCATTCATCCCGCCCTGCTGGGGTGTATTCTTGGCGAACTTATGGCGAAAGAGCTCTGACCTATCGCGACGCCTCGTGTCCTTGACCCGACAAAAGAAGTCAAATAGCACATCTTTAAACATTCTCATCTGGTCTTACAATTGGTCTCTGAAGAGACTGGCACTATCGCTGTCATATATGGTCATGGTCATAGCGTCAAGCTCAAACACTCCGAGCAGCCAATGTTTGGGATGAATGCATATTGGGATGTACACCTGAAATATTACAATATTAGACAACTTAGTTAGCAACAAAACAACTTAAATAAAATAAGAGTAAAACGATTTACATACCACATCGAGGAGAGCCCAAGAAACCCCTTCCACGCCGTTGCATGAGTTGGCCACGGAGGCGGGACCTTGATGGGGGAGCAACAGGTAGGGAAAGAAAATACTATACATTATGGTCCACCTCGTGTCTGTTCCACGATGTCTTTGCAGCAGCGAGACCCAACAATCGATGTGCTATACATAAAAAATAGATGGTTAGACATGTATTATAAATATATTTGATTATATGACTATAGTTAAACTTCATACTAACCACATCCTGTAACTCAGACTCCAAAGGGTCATCCGCCAGCAATACTTGGAAAAAGCGGGGGGTGATTTCCATGCTCAAGTAAGGGACGAATATCATGGGGGAGAGGCGACCAGTCCGACACATCCTCAATATTTCCGATGCCAGTTGGTCAATCCTAACCCACTTTTTGAATACTTTGTCTCATATGTAAACGAGTATTAGCGGACTAAGTATTTTAAAAAAATCGGCAGCATTTCCCTTTGACTCCCCAAATATGCGTTATGGAACACATACTCGTGGGAGCAATGAGAAATGTCTACCGAATTTTTCTAAAATACTTAACCCACTAACACGCATCCACATCCTAAATGAGACAAAATATTCAAAAAACAGTCCCAAAACGGGGACTATCCGAAATTAATCTCTATTAGATTAATCTCGGGCGGGTATAAATCTAACGGAACATGCATTATATTATTATGGTGTAGAAAATTATATATGTTTGTACAATAGTAAAAATAAGTTATGAAATGACAAGAAAATACCTCCACCGAGTTTACTAATCAAATGATTGAAGTGATCCTTGTAATTCGATTGCTCAAATGGTCCTATATATAACATTCACAAAAAAGCAAAATAAACAAATTAGATCATATATATATATATATATATATATATATATATATTTGATCAATCTTGGTATATTATAGGAATTAAAATTATTTACCTTTTGATATGGAAGTAACTTAGACGAGAGAACTAATTAAATGTTAATCGAATAACGTTTGCCGATTAAGTATATTAATTCATGGTGAATGGTGAATGGTGATGGCGGCTTGTATATCGTATATGGCGGCTTGTATAGTTGATCAATTAATTGAGAGTCCTAAATGTGATTGAAATTGTAGTGGACAATTTCAAATGTGATTCAAATTATATAGTGGGCCTAGTTAGCTGTCTAATGGAAAAGTAATTGTGGGCTTAAACCCTAATTAATTTGTTTATTAAATTTATATTAAAATCCATATATTAAATAAAATATTTTTAATGTTATCCGATTTTCTTTAAACAATTGGATAGGATCTTTATCGGAATGATTCATAAATAAAACCATGTTAATGGTGCCCGGTTTCCTTAAAGAACCGGGTACTATGTTCATTTTTAATAAATGCCCCCGAATAAAACCAGTCGCTTTTCAGGAACTGGGTAGCATTCATGAAAAAGGCTAATAGAACCCAGTTGTTTGAATTCATGGGGTCTATTTGGAGGGTACTATTAGCCTTTTTGTACTAGTGAGTTAGTATACATATTACGTTTATATGAGCACTTTAGGGAATCATATATCCATCAAATCTAGATCTTGTGTGTATTTTCCTTGTGTGTGGTATCATGTATATGGTAAATTTTGTTTAGTACACACTAAATCAAGATCTTGGATACGCATCCAAAACAAAGACGATACCAAATAGAAATAGAATTTGGGATCTATTGCTTTGCAATCGAGAATCATGTTCATCATCCAAGTTTTGTATAGACATATTTATAAGCAGAAACGAATCAAAATATGAGGACAATATGCAAACGTGCACTGCAGGTTCAACAACTTAAGTTCGAAGGTAGGGTAGATGAAAACTTTATCTAATGAAATCATGAGTAGATTGATTTAGTTTTATTTATTGTTTTAAATCAAACTCTAATTTGATTTTAAATTTTCTCTCAATTAGTTTTCTTTTACATATATTTATTACGTTGGTATATTAAACTGCAAATTAAATTAATTTTGATTATGATACTATAACTTTGTTGTTTTAGACGTATTACTGTTAGTTACTTAGCCTTGCTCAATTAATATATAATATGGATATATACAATCGGTTAATTATTTTAAATATTATTTACGTATTTGGATAACTAATTTGATTTAGACCATTTAAATTTACTAATAAATTGTTGTGAGATATGATAATCAATTATTATTTAAATGAGCAGTAAAATTATCCAACTTAATTGTTTTGTCGTTTTATTTAATTATTTAAATCAATTACCGCTTAATTATGTATTCTTTGATTGATTTTATCATATAATATTTAAATGTTTATATTATATAAATGTTTATCTTAATTCATAATTGTTATAAATCAAATGTCTATCTTGATTATGAGTTCCTATTCATTAATTTCAATAGTATAAATAATAAAGGAAGTTACACTTCCACCACCATATATTTTGGTTTTTTAGCAAACGATCCAAAAATACTATTAGAAGGTTAAAAATTCGAATTTGACTTTATGTCAAAACTAATATTTATTTGTCTAATGACAAAATCTCTTAAAATACTATTTAGGTATTAAAAGATTGAAATTAGCTTCATATGCCGAACTCATATTCATTCTGGCCTCTTGACAAAATCTCTATAATTAACAATTTTATCTTTAAATAAATCGCAATATATCGATTGGATTTTGTCAAACGGGTGTAAATAACCCTAAGGTTTGTTAGGGACTTAAGAAATCCATGTGATTTCCCTACTATCTGGAGATCCAATAGATTGAGTGGTTTCTCTACCCAAATTCATGAAGTATTATCAACAAAATGTAAGCATACAAAAATCCAATACTGTTATGATAATGAAATTTCATGCATAACATAATAAGTATAAACCATAATTCACTTTTTTAGAAAATAATATGTTCTCCATTTTCTACGACATATTTGAATCAAAAGTACTTGATTACCATAAGATAGGTTCGAAAAAACACATGAAAATACGCAAAAGTCATCGAACCATTTTGACCCTAAAGAAAAAAAAACTAGATGTTAAGATACAATTAAATACTTTAAAAATTTTTAGACGATACATCAGTCACAACCATCAGTCTCAAACTAATCATACAGTGGAAATAAACCTACTTACTTGATTACAAGAAGGTAACTGATTTTGACAAAGAAATGTCATGTCTCAAAATGCATCTCAATCTTTGTGGCAAGGAACTCACAAAAGATTATGCGAATCATAACATATTTTCGTCTTTTCTATATCACCAATCATACTAATGAAACAGTATAAGCTGCAATATAACCTTTAACAAACTCATTAACTTAATGCAAGTGGCTAAGAGTTGTAGCAATGTTTTTTTAACAACGCTAGACATACCCGGATAAAGAAAATTATTGAGGTTAATAAGGCAAGCGTTAGAGGTGGAAAGAACTCCAAAGGATAGTGAGTTGAACATATTGATCCACACACATATGCTAATTATGTACCATATGGACAAGGTTGTGGAAATGGTCAAATTCATGGAAAAGGTCAGGAACGAACTCCTAATAGAAAATGGAACAAGTTATAAATGAACTATGTCATATATAAGATTGGTTAAGTATAAGTTTATTTGAATATACTTTAACTATCAAATTAATTGCAGTTGGTTATATATACACCTGAGTTTATAGCCATTATAAATGTAAATTAATACATCAAAAACAAATGCAAAACTCTCAATGTTCTTCGTTCCATGTAGGAATGTATCGAGGAGAACTTGATTGTTTTTGTGACATCTCAAACAATCCTAAGAAATAGATTATTATTCATTGAATTAATTATTTTAACTCCTCCAAACACTTAGACGATGGACTGTCACTTGTTGCTTAATGACACAAGATGAATCACTAAAGCACTATATTAATAGAAACCTTCTTAAGATATTCGTACCAATGAAAAATCATATTATAAGAATGGTAATGGGTATATTGTAACACCCTTGAATTGGGAAAGAGCAACTAATTAAAATTTTCGATAATACATCCGAAATAATAGGATTTCTTCCTATAATTCAATAGGTAAAACACCTCAAATTACAATATATGGTTATCCTTAAACAATATAAAATTCAAGTCTCGTTACAAAGATTAAAGCCACATCGGGTATCACTTAACCCAAGTGCAAGTTGCTAACCCCAAGGATGAATGCGTAAAACTTCACTTAAACTATTCACCTCTCGAGCACTTTACTAGCACACGACCCTTCACAGTGTCACTAGAACTACTCTCAATCTGAACCTGTTGCACATGCCGACAAATAAAAAGGGTTAGGCTAACGCCTAGCGAGTTCAAGAGTTTATAGCATGATTGTAACGTCCCAAAAACATAACGTGCATTCAACCAGAAATAAGCATTCAAATTACATCATTAAACTTGACTATAAACATTCATCCTTCTACACTAAACAAAATTGACAACGGAAGTCTAAAATCCACAGCCGAGAGCTACATCTATAGTCATAATTGAAAAACCAAAACTCTGGAGTCGCTCTAGCCTCCAAATCCTTCATGCAGTCAATCCTAGTTCTTACTAGAAGAACCCATAGTGCGCTTACCTGAAAATGGTTTAGTTTTTGAAAAGCGAGGGTTAGACCAAAAGGCCTAGTGAATTCCCTCCGAAAACAACATGTAAATAGTATAAAGACTTTTATAAAAAGATTCATCGTAAACCCTAACATATCATCAAGTATGGTACTGCACTGTGTACTGGATCACATAAACATTCCGTGATCGGGGTCCCAGCGGTTCCCTTCTCGCCTCGTCCGGAGCCTACGCTGACTCCCCTTCCCGGAGCCTACGCAGACTCCCCTCTACTCGAAATAGGAGGAAACGAATTCCAACCTACCAGTCTGTCATACCTATCCAAGGGATCAACAGATCCCGAGGATCACTCTCTGACCCCACAGTGCAGACCGACTCCACATAGCACATCATTCTTTTCATAAAACATGCAGATTTAAATCCTTTAAATCATCATTCTCATTTCATCATATCATAATAAGCTTTCTTAAGTAAAACATGTAGTTCATGGAAGAACATGCATGACAGTTATAAACAGTTCATGCTCGTAAATGAAACCATAATCAGTTAAATCATTTAACATTGTACGTCGCAAAAAGGTTTAGGGAACTCACCTTGATGTCACTGAGTGCACACTGGTTCTACGCTCGGGTTAACCAAACTTGACACCTAGAAGGTCAGATAGATTCCTTAATCAGTAAAAGCTTAACCGGAACTATCCGGATACCATCTATTTTCCGGACGCAACAGTTTTCCGGACACCAATCCGGACATACTACCTTCCGGGTAAAACAATTCGGACAAAACTACCCGAACACTAATCCTATCCGGAAACTCCAAACACCCGGACAACAGGGGAAGTACCCGGAAACTCTAATACCCGGACAACTAGAGAAATACCCGAAAACTTGCAAACCATCCGGACACTACCGAAACATTAGTGTCCGGGGACTATGGCTGTTCGAACAATACTTTCTAAAAGTGATCATTAAACCCAATTTCTGCCATTAATTTGATTTGACAAACCTAAGGGTATATCCACTAGTCAAAAACACTCATTAATTCCATTTTTAAACCATCCAAAACGACACATTATTAACAACACCCAAAATACCCATTAAAGAGATGTTTAGATGAAAACTCATCAATCCTTCATGATTTCATCCCCAAATCCTTAGACAACAAAGAAAAGAAAGCAAGCAATAAACAGAAGAAAAGAGATTAGATGATTACCTTCACAATTCTTCTCCTTAATTGAGAAATCACCCACATTGCTCTTTCTTTCTTTCTCCGCTTAGCCGCCAAACCCTCAAGAACCAAAATACTGATTTCTTACATTAAGCCCTAGGGAATTGCAGCTATATATACTTCCCAAAACTGCTAAAAGGTCCCCCAAGTCCAAGTTTCAATACTTAGACTTTGGTCACCAACTTTCACATCTTCTACAAAAAAACCGGTTGGTACAATGATTTAAATAATTCTTTAAATGAAAGTTTGCAACATAGATTATGATTTCCAAAAGAGATTACAAAAGGATAGAAACGACTCATTTTCCAACGCGCCCAAATTCTATGAGAAAAGTTCCCAAAAGGTATAAGGCGTTTTCCAAAATAAATTACAATCCCAACTCACTCAAGTACGTGAATAAATCTATATTAGGCAAAACCTTCAAATACGGTTGACGACAAAATACTCAACCCATAAACCATGGAAAAAACCATCCATTTAAATATAACACTTCATTGAAAACAAAATACGAACCAATACTCACGCGAACGTAAAATGTAATGAAGTTCCAAATACCATAAATATGGAAATGACCTGCTTTATTTAAACTTCAATATACATGGAGGGGAATCCAATATTGAAGTCATCCAATCGCAGTCAAATGTATAAGACCAAAAATAATAAGACAGGGACACTATAAAATCCCAAGTAGGTTGGCCAACGACGGGGGAGACCCGTATCCATTGAGAGTGGATGAACACAAAAGCACGCCACTCATACAATGTTAATCGTACGCCACTTCACTGCATAAAAGCCCAAGTGTCCCATACGACGCCTTACAAGTCACACCCAAAGAGACAGCCGACCTTAGTGAAGTATCAATAAGAATACCACCAAAGGCTCGGCACATGCGGGGATACAACCATGGCATTGCTCGACATGGCCAAGGTCAATAAAACGCCCGTCAATCAACCTAACAGCTCAACCGGACTCGACCATCCTAGTCTACCCTTGAAGGTAAAGGTCATCAAACATGGGGTTCGGTCAAATCCCGCAACACCTAGTAGACCATCAAATAAAGACTGACTTACGTGTCTATGGATCCAATGCAACACAGTCTATAATAACATGCCTATCCCGGAATGACTAACGCACCCAAGCATGTAAATCAATAACGTACAATAATATGCAATATGGTGCAATAGACATCATTTTGAGCAATAAATCTTTTAAAGACATATTATGATTTTTACACATCAAAAAATCCAAAAATCCCAAATATGGGTGTTTTACAACATTTATGAAGATAGATACTTCAAAAGAGTTAAACTCATCAAATAACTCAACAATTGATAATTTCAAGTAAAACACACAAACATTTTGAAAATAACATTTTTGGCATGTACAAAGTTTTCACAAATCAACTTAAACTCATCTTGCTAGATTTAGGCCAAATCTAGATTTTCCCCAAACGTAAGCTCCTTTGAAGAAACTTGCATCTTCAAGCCAAATTCTCCAAAAACCTAGATCCATAAGTTTCCAACCATAAAAATTTAGATCTAACCATGTAGGATCATTCTCCAACCATTTACATCAAAATACCCACTTATAATAAAACCCTAACTTCATAAATGAAGAAAAGAGAAGATTACTTTAACCATATTTGAATCCACCAACCAAAATATATCTAGAACCACCAAGATGAACCACAAACTCCTAATCTTCAAAATGGAGTGAAAAGGGTTGGGTGGAAACCCTAGACTCTTGATGAAGGAGATGAAGTGAAAGGTTTCTTGAAAGGTTAAGGTTTCCAACAATGGTGAGGGTTTGATTTGGGATAGAAGGATGGAGAGGAGGGGGGAAGATTTAGGGTTTCTAGAGAGAGGGTTCGGTTTTTATAGAGAGAGGGAGAGCTGAGAAATGGAAATGGGGAAAGTGAGAGGAAAGAGAGAGGGAAAAGGCTTAAGAGTAAACAAAAAATATCTCAGATGCATCGCGGCCGTCCGGCATGAAGCCCTGCAAACGTCCGCCCTCGAGCCGGTCTAAACCCACGAATTCTCGGTTGCTTCCGCGGATGACACGCGGACTTCCGCGCCATACGGACGTCCGGCTTGAAGCCCTGCGGGCGTCTGCAAGTCCTATTTCCACTTTTCAATTTTTGGGGTCTTACAATCCTCCCAGCCTTAGAATGATTTCGTCCTCGAAATCTAGATCCTTTACAACCAAAGGTTAACCAACTCAACGCCGACCATGACCCATCAACTTCCAATTGGAATCTAAATTTCCTCATGCAGACTGTTATGACAAATCTCGAGCAAATTCTTTCCAACATTGTCCTCTCAAGTACACTGTACTTATGTCCAGGTGAATGCTCCGTCCACTGGAGTAACTCCTAATCGGACCACTTCGGTTGTCTCCCAACCTTAAATGCTCCATACTTCTCCGATTGCGGTCCAGACTCTAAATCAATCCAAGGTTTAATTAATACCGAGACCAACCGAATCTCTAATCCCAATTTCTCTTACCATTAACGGTCGTTTAATTCCAACGAGCCCTAATAGACTCCAAGAATCCATCCCAACATAAATCATCAAACAGGCAGGTTCCTTTACCACACAAGGAAATCACCCCTACCAAATCTACTCATCACACTTGAGTATCTTAGGATTACTACAACCGTTACTATTATTTCTTTAAAATCAGACTACTACCCTCCGAATACACTAACGGTTCTCGACCTCGAACCAAAAAAGGTTGACACCTAGCCATACCACCAAGCTTTGAACTCTAACAGAACTCCACACACGAGTTCCGTTCGCCGAGCATTTCCACAAAACTAAGGTTACCAACACGGTGTCTAAAGGGTCCTTCATGTGAAAATTGTCTAAGACCCAAACAGGGTTGTCGAAAAAAACGGTCATACCAACCTCGAAATACGTTACCGCAAATCTAACCCTTCAATTACCACAAGTACATCGACTCTGCCACCGATATCATCCGGCCTATAGTCACATCACGTGTCTAAACGCCCAACTTTTCATAGTCGAGATTCTATACAAACTTACTCTTAACCGGGGTTACTTAACCTTTCCAAGGTCCTAATGAGTTCAAAGTTCTCAAGTTAATTATTTAACAAATATGCCAATCAAAAACTTTTATAGAAATTTTCAACATAGAGGTTTTCATATCAAATTGATCGTACGCATAAAAACTACTACTATCAGTTCGGTAGTTGCGCAAAATGGACACACTCGTCCCACATATGAAAATCATGTTGAAAACTATTTTATTGCACTTTAGATCATTAACAAAAACGCAAAAGCGTAATAAACGGCTTCTTTAAAATGAACCGCTACGGTCCAAGTATGGATTGATTCATGCCATGCACGTAAAGTAACTGCCTACTTTAAATAGTGTGCAACAAAAGGTTTGCACGTACTTCAAAAGAAGTTTGAACGGCATTCGACTCCAAAATCCCTTTTTAACCATAAAATGGCATGGAAAAAGATTCACCAACAAAATTTGCGCGCGACAGTTTATTTTACAAAAACGATGAAATAATTTGTAAGTACAGTTTGGTCAAAACATAAAATGACGTGTGTCAGTTCCAAGTTGAAGGACAAAATCAATACGTCCTCATCATTTGAAGATATCGACTAAAACGCCATGAGGAAAACTCAAATTGGAGTAGGCATACAAGCTTGTAACACTTTCCTAGTAATTTTCTTGAAATGGAATAACATGCATCAAATAGTTCACTTCAAAATTTCAAAAGGTGAAATCCTTTAAATCAATTTCTAAAAATTTTCTCATTTGGTCTTGTAATGACTCATGGGTAAAACGTTTCTGACAAGGCTTGCACACAACAATGTGTCTTCCCAAAATTTAGGAGAAAATACATGCTAGTAAATGGTTGACACCAAAAAGGGTTCAAACCGATTTCAAGTTCCGAATTGCACCAATAGTGCGCCTCAATGTTCAAAACATAAATAATTCCATGTACTCTAGGTTTAGGTAAATAATTTTCCAAAATCCTCCTCACGGAGCATTTTCATCAAAAGTTTCGCACCCGTAACATAAAACGTTAAACGTCAATGCTTAAAAGTTTATTCGTTAAAAATCCCCAAAATGCACATTTTCTCCAAAACCAAAAGGTCCACAGTTTTTCTTTCCCAAAATGTTCATCGAACCAAGATTGACCAAGTATCAACGACTCACACATTCGTGTTTTCAAAATGTAACGCATCGTAAACCATGCATGATCCCCATTTATGTAATGAGTTAATAAAACATTTTCATTTACGGTCCGTTTATCAAAGTACTGAGAAGTAAAGGTTACCAAGCTATGCATACCCCTAGGTCGATATAATGCATTTATATGAAGTGATAATTGATAACTCTCATTTTGAGCGTTATTTACACGTCATTTGTGTGAGTTTTTTCTTCCGTTTTAGTTGTGTTTTATGTTTATGTGTTCGTGTTTTTCCTTTTGTTAATTTATTTTTATTTGGAGTTGTTGAGGACGTTTTGTGGTTTTTTGCATCAATTTTTGGATTTAATATTGTGCAGCGATTCCCACTGTGGGCACGGACGGACCACTTTTGTTCCACGGCGGACAAAGCTTTTACCTGGCCAACGACAATATTAAAATAAGGAAGCATGGCTGAAGAATCCCTGGAAATCTTGAAGAGGCATGACTTGTTCTTTAGCTAAGAGTTGGAAGAAAATTTGGTTATGGGATAATGCACTTTTTGGAGCTATAAATTGGAACTCTTGGCTCCTTCATTTGATCATCACTTAAACAATGTAGAAGTTCCAAATAGTTGTAGTTGTAGTTGTAGTTGTAGTTGTAGTGTAATTTATTTTCCTCTCTTTAAATTTATGCAAGTACTTTTTATGTATTCTCTTCATCTTATTATGTCTGTCTTTTTAATTATTAGCTAAGCACCCTTGGGTGTGGGTGTGAACAAACTTGAGACTAGTAGGCAACACTTGGGTGTGGCTATCGTTACTAACTCTCGAGATTGGTCACTTGAGTCGGGACTTAAACTCAACGCGGAAAAGCCGATCACTTTGAAGTGTTAATATTAGATCTTGACCTCGGGAGGGGCGGATTCGAAATACGGCTTAAGTGATGCACAAAGATTTGAGAGAGTCTTTGATAACCACGTTGAGAGGCGGGTTTTGTATGATTTATTAAGGTTCAAACGCCGGTCGAGATTTATATCACAAAGAGATTTGGGTGTAAATCTCCATATTGGTTGAACTTGACGTTTAGAATCAAACTTAATTAAATCGGCAAGATCGAGAGTCGGTAACAACAGACACTTTATGGGAACTTTGTAGGACCGGTTTATAAAAATCATCATTTCGAGAGATCGGGGTTTTTATAGGCACTTCGTGTTACAAAGTAACTAACCATTTTGTTACTACGTTCATCTCAAGGAAACTTACACCATACTCATTTTAGTTAATTGTTTAGATTTTATTGTTATTAAAAACACCAAACTCACTCAAAATATTTTATTAGTCTCTCATTGAAATCGGTGTATTCTCGACTTAGGACTCGAAACTTTGAAGTCCAATCCCTATGGATACGATCTCGGTATATTTACCACTTTATTACTTGTAGCGATCCCATTGTTGGTATATACTTGTGCCTTCATTGTGGAATTATTGTGTCCATATTTTGGATACACGATATTTAGATACCAATAAAAACAATCAACTGACCGAAAGCGTAATAAGCAATTGTTATGAAATATCATCAAGGTGTCCTTTCATGCATAATTTATGTCACGATATAAATCAATCCATACATTGAACAAGTTACAACAAAATGTGTTGACACAAATCTTTGAAAGAGAAATTACGCGACACTAAAGTTCTAAAACTCATCCACTTTTTGGTCGCCTCATGGCATAAAATAATATTTCTCAACAAAGTCCAAGTGGAACAAAGTACCCAACATGACTCATAAAGTCTTCACATAAATAAATGGAGCATGCACATTGTGAAATTACACTCACACGACTCAAAACGTCGTAAAACAAAACTCCATGAAATTCAATGGGTCAATGACCCCAAGTCAATAAAATGGCACCAAACATTTTGCTTCCGAAAGTCGAATTGCAATAAGCAAAATCATGACTAAAACGCCAAAATTCCAAAATCCCCTTCTTGTTGTAATACCATATAAACAACATTGATCAACAAACTTGCATTAAACAAAGTCTACAAAATAACTTTACATAGACATAATGGAAGATAACTTTCCGTCCAAACTTTAACATATGTGGAGGAGATCCAATGTTAAAGTCATAAGCCGTAGTTACTTGTCCAACATCTTAAACATCATAAAATATGGATATCACTGTATCCGAAAGGAACGTTGGACAACAGCAAGATAAAACAAGTTACGACGGGGTTTGCAACTCCCGTAGTAAAATAATTTCATGCACGTTCAAAACCATGATTTAAAATCTTGTGTGTGCTAAACGTTTTCCAAGATTTTGTAACACAATCCATATAAGGATTTGAAACAAAAGAAATAATTGATGCAATTTATTTTAAAAATAAATTTTGTGCATAACTTAGTTGGCACTTAACGTCTCAAGTCATACTCCTCCAAATTCCTCCGGTCCACTATTATCATCCGGATGCTCAAACCTCTTAAGGCAAAGTTGGGAGTTACATCGATTAACCTTACGGTTTTTCCTTGAATCAAAGTCAGTCCAATAATTCAATGGTTCTAATCCAACCATCAATCTTGACCCGAAACGGTCCACTTAAAGCAATTATCATGCTTATCGCCACCCTAAGTGACTAATACTAAAATCGTCAATCTTTTACAATGACTACTCGCTTAGAATTTCTTCACTACCCCAACGATCATCTCATTAAAGTAGTTCAAGTACGCACATGTAACTAGTAGGTTCACCATGGCACTGGCCAGGTGTCATTATGAACGTACCGTACATGATTATCCTTGCTACTCTAGATGTGATTCTCGTTTCTAGCAACTCTATCGACCTCGAAACATCCTATCTTAAAGTGCCTAATGGTGAATTTCACTCTCATTTACTTAAAACAACGTTAGTTTGAGTCTAGGTATCCAAAATCAACACCTAATTCTCTCAAACTCATGCTCTGATACCAACTTGTAACACCCTTGAATTGGGAAAGAGCAACTAATTAAAATTTTCGATAATACATCCGAAATAATAGGATTTCTCCCTATAATTCAATAGGTAAAACACCTTAAATTACAATCTATGGTTATCCTTAAACAATATAAAATTCAAGTCTCGTTACAAAGACTAAAGCCACATCGGGTATCACTTAACCCAAGTGCATGTTGCTAACCCCAATGATGAATGCGGAAAACTTCCCTTAAACTATTCCCCTCTCGAGCACTTTACTAGCACACGACCCTTCACAGTGTCACTAGAACTACTCCCAATATGAACCTGTTGCACATGCCGACAAATAAAAAGGGTTAGGCTAACGCCTAGTGAGTTCAAGAGTTTATAGCATGATTTAAACAATTCTTTAAATGAAACTTTGCAACATAGATTATGATTTCCAAAAGAGTTTACAAAAAGATAGAAACGACTCATTTTCCAACGCGCCTAAATTCTATGAGAAAAGTTCCCAAAAGGTATAAGGCATTTTCCAAAATGAATTACAATCCCAACTCACTCAAATACGTGAATAAATCTATATTAGGCAAACCCTTCAAATACGGTTGACGACAAAATACTCAACCCATAAACCATGGAAAAAACCATCCATTTAAATATAACACTTCATTGAAAACATAATACAAACCAATACTCACGCGAACGTAAAATGTAATGAAGTTCCAAATACCATAAATATGGAAATGACCTGCTTTATTTAAACTTCAATATACATGGAGGGGAATCCAATATTGAAGTCATCCAATCGCAGTCAAATGTACAAGACCAACAATATTAAGACGGGGACACTATAAAATCCCAAGTAGGTTGGCCAACGACGGGGGAGACCCGTATCCATTGAGAGTAGATGAACACAAAAGTACGCCACTCATACAATGTTAATCGTACGATACTTCACTGCATAAAAGCCCAAGTGTCCCATACGACGCCTTACAAGTCACACCCAAAGAAACAACTGACCTTAGTGAAGTATCAATAAGAATACCACCAAAGGCTCGGCACAAGTGGGGATACAACCATGGCTTTGCCCCGACATGGCGAAGGTCAACAAAACGCCCGTCAATCAACCGGACAGCTCAACCGGACTCAGCCCTCCTAGTGTACCCTTGAAGGTAAAGGTCATCAAACATGGGGTTCGGTCAAATCCCGCAACACCCAGTAGACCATCAAATAAAGACTGACTTACGTGCCTATGGATCCAATGCAACACAGTCTATAATAACACGCCTATCCCGGAATGACTAACGCAACCCAAGCATGTAAATATCAATAACGTGCAATAATATGAAATATGGTGCAATAAAATCAAACCATAAATAAGACTCCACATCGAGCCATTAAAACTGGACAAATGTCCCCAAGACTTCCTCACAGTCAAAACCGAGCGAAATGCTCAAAACTCATTAGACCCATAAATAACGGTCATCATAGCATAAAATGCATTTAAATATCAATTAGGTAAACAAGTACCACAAAATCATTATTAACCCAAAACTCGACATGGGTTAAACAACAGGGTTTCCCAAAAGGACTCATACCCATTATAATCCTCAAAATGACTCTTGACACTAAATTGTGCATTTTCCCAAATGGTTTATAAAATTAATTTCACTAACATGATTAAACCATCAAATAGACATCATTTTGAGCAATAAATCTTTTAAAGACATTATGATATTTACACATCAAAAAATCCAAAAATCCCAAATATGGGTGTTTTACAACATTTATGAAGATAGATACTTCAAAAGAGTTAAACTCATCAAATAACTCAACAATTGATAATTTCAAGTAAAACACACAAACATTTTGAAAATAACATTTTTGGCATGTACAAAGTTTTCACAAATCAACTTAAACTCACCTTGCTAGATTTAGGCCAAATCTAGATTTTCCCCAAACGTAAGCTCCTTTGAAGAAACTTGCATCTTCAAGCCAAATTCTCCAAAAACCTAGATCCATAAGTTTCCAACCATAAAAATTTAGATCTAACCATGTAGGATCATTCTCCAACCATTTACATCAAAATACCCACTTATAATAAAACCCTAACTTCATAAATGAAGAAAAGAGAAGATTACCTTAACCATACTTGAATCCACCAACCAAAATATCTCTAGAACCACCAAGATGAACCACAAACTCCTAATCTTCAAAATGGAGTGAAAAAGGTTGGGTGGAAACCCTAGAATCTTGATGAAGGAGATGAAGTGAAAGGTTTCTTGAAAGGTAAAGGTTTCCAACAATGGTGAGGGTTTGATTTGGGGAAGAAGGATGGAGAGGAGGGGGGAAGATTTAGGGTTTCTAGAGAGAGGGTTCGGTTTTAAAGAGAGGGGGAGAGCTGAGAAATGGAAATGGGGAAAGTGAGAGGAAAGAGAGAAGGAAAGGGCTTAAGAGTAAACAAAAAATATATCGGATGCATCGCGGACGTCCGGCATGAAGCCCTGCGGACGTCCGTCCCTCGAGCTGGTCTAAACCTACGAATTCTCTGTTGCTTCCGTGGATGACACGCGGACTTCCGCACCACGCGGACGTCTGGCCTGAAGCCCTGCGGACGTACGCAAGTCCTATTTCCACTTTTCCATTTTTGGGGTGTTACATATATGTCATCAACTCTAATGATATGAAAGCAACGTATATTAGAGAATTTAATGGATTATCTATGTCATTAAATCACATTTTGTCACCAATAAAGAACTTTGGGATAATGACACATATATGTTTCGGCATGACCACGTGGGACACCATGGTCATGACATAGTGATCCATGTATTGCAAAATACACTTAGATACATTTTCTTTCGAGTGAAAGACAAAACGAGGGAATTAACCAAATTACAACTATTGACTTCAACTGCACAAGAAGCAACACCACCATCATAATATGCCCTCTCTAATACCTAGAACTTTTATACCCTGATCCTTATCCAAAACAGGAATGAGACCATCCTAAAGCTAAGGACATAATATAAAAAAATATTTCATTCTTACAACGAATACAAGGTGATATTTACGGACATAAACATTCAGAATGCGGGCCATTAAAGTACTTTATGGTTCTGGTTTTGACACGATGAACACGTGTCGTATTATAGTCCACATGAAATGTTGCACTCCTACATTAATTATACGTTTAAGGACTCACCACTTGTTTTTTTCTCATCAAGTCTACATGACTTAGAATACTGGAGAATTTACATCATAAGGATTTGATGATTATTGCATTTGTACCGCATGCGTATATATAAAATGGTCTCGTAGAATGATAAAAGTTGTCATCAAAAGAATTTAGATGGTAGCTAGGGCATTGGTTATGCGCACTAATTTATCCACATCTGTATGGGGTAATGCAATATTACATGCAACTTTACTTATTCGTGTTTAGACCCACAACCAAACTTATGTGTACCAGTTGGTAACTGGATATAAGCCTGGTATTTTACATTTACGTATGTTTGGTTGTGTTGTATATGTGCCAATTACGCCCCCCACAGCGTACCAAAATGGGTCTTAAAGACGATTCATCAAATGTTAGATATGAACCCCCAACAATTATCTGCTAATTAGAACCCTTGACGAGTGATCTCTTTACCGCTAGATTTGCGGGTTGTCATTTTGATGAGACAACCTTCCTGTCGTTAAGGGGAGATATGAAAAAGGATTTTCCATGGGAACAACAGGAAGTGTCATTGAATGTTTCAATTGTGTCTCATTTTGATCCCCCCCCCCCCCCCCCCAAAAAAAAGCTTCACAACGTAAAGTTGAAGTCAAACGAATCAGACTCGATACCTGATACATTTAATATTATCTAGATTGACAAGATCACATATACGAGCTGCAAATATACTCGCAAGGTCAAAAGTCCCCAAAGAAGGGCACAACGTCGCTGGAAGTACGTTGCAATCACACATGGTGGATGTGTGGTTGAGGTCGTAGCTCCCAAAAGGAAATGGGGGAAGCTACTTGGTTCGATAGATACTCATCTAAAGGAAGAGAAGAGTAAGGCACAACTATATATCATCAATACATGAGATTATCTCTGATTAAATCTATGTCTATGAATCATTACTGGAGGACGTTCTGAAGTTAATAATGATTCCATAGATCAAAGAAATCTCAAATGAATATGAGTCGATGGACAGATCATACATACTCAATGATGATATATTCGCATATACCGTTGCTTATGAGATAATAGAGCACGATGTCATCGAACCATGCTCTGTTGAAGAATGATGTAGTTACTACATATCTCTATGGGGATCTAAATTCAGAGATATATAAAAGTGCTTGATGACATTATACCAATATCAAGTAACTCTAAACCATGAAATGCGTTTACAATAAAATTGAAACACTCACTTTATAGATTAAAGCAATCTATGCGGATGTGGTATACCCGCCTGAGTGAATACTTGATTGGGAAACGATATATAAGAACGATGAACTGTGCCCTTGCGTATTTGTTTAAGAAAAAAAAAGGTTCCAGATTTTCATAGTAGCTCTATATGTCGATGTTATGAACATAATAGACACTCTTGATGAAATAAGAGAAAACACAAGCTATTTGAAATCTGAATTTGAGATAAAAGATCTTGGGAAAACTTGGTTTTGTCTAAACACTTGAGCTACGACACCAAGTTTGTGGAATATTGATCCACCGATCCGCATATGTCTAGAATATGATCAGGCGACCTAATATGGACAAAGCGCATCCGACTAGCACTCCCATGATCGGTCAAAGTGTTGGATATAAGGAAAGACCCATTTCGTCTCAAGGATGAGGACGAAGAGGTGTTGGGAGCTGGAATTCCATACCTAAGTACAATAGGCACATTATTGTACTCAACATAATACACTTGACCGTATATTGTACTTGTTACTGAACTTGTCAGCTAGATCTAGCTCAGCGCCAACGCAGCGTCATTGGAATGATTTCAAATTAATCTTTTGGCACCATTGACGTGGGCTTATAATTTCCCTATGGAGAAAAGTGGATTGATAATGAAACTTCAACACCTACTTAGATTGTGAGCGGCAAAAGTATTGGCTTATAGAAAAACACCAAACAATGCCTTGGTATATATTTGCTGATATTAGGTATATGTTTGACTCATATAAAGGTTGCTTCCAAAATGGATAAGGAATTATCATATGGAACATGTCGATTGCTTGGAAGTAAACTAAGCAAACCCTTAATAGCTATCTTCTTATATTATCAACAATCTTACTCTCCATGAGACTATTCAGGAGTGTATATGGTTAAGGACTATCATTACACATATAAGAGGAGCTGGTAATTTTGAGTTTAACCACTATACCACTTGCATGTATGCAAACAATGCATCATGTATCGAAGAAATGAAAGTAAGATATATCAAGGGTTATAACACAAAGCATACTTTGCTTAAGTTTTTATATAATCAATTCTCCTCAAGATTCAAGTGAACTGAATAAGATGCGAGGAAAATGTGACATGTTTGTTTACCAAATCATTACGTAAAACCATATTTGGGAAACATGTAGAAAGTATTAAAATGGAAATGTTTTAAACCTCCTTTGATTAATGCATGAATCAGGTGGAGTGGTAGACAAAAGGGGGAGTCTACTATATATGTAATATTGGTATGTTGTGCTCTTTCCTTCAACCAAGGTTTTATTTTTCCCATTGGGTTTTGTTCCTTGGTGTAATGTTTTAGTGAGGCAACCGTTTATATACCATCATGTTTTCTTAACACTCATGATTAATGTACGAATCTAAGAGAAAATTAGACTAAAGTAAAAGTCTATGTATTGTAAAGAAACTGGTGTGTTGTACTCTTTCCTTCGTCCTATTTTTGTTATTTTCCCATTGGGTTTTTATTTTGGCGTAAAGTTTTAACGAGGCAACAATTGTGCACCATCACTCCTTTAACTCGGCACAATGGGGAGTGTTGTAGGATAAATGTGACATCGTCTAAAGGATATGACGATATAGATAGAGATAAACATATTAGAGATAGGTTAGATCTATATCTCTCGTAGTTATCTACTTGTATCTCATCCCTATTTAAAGGACTTATGATTAATGAGAATTACGATTCATTTTTTCCGCTCTATTGTGTTCTATTCAGTTTTCCCTTTAACAATTATTAAAATCATTTATTTACCACCACCAATTTTATCATGTCTACCTAAATAATATTGTTGATAAATCATAATTCCGACTTACACTCGCTTATTACAATTTAAAAAAGGGAAATTAATTAAAATACTCAAAGTTTGACTTTGACTTGCTAAAATACCCACTTTCTCGACCATTTTGCAAAAACACCCATTTTTTTGCGGTGGGTCCCGCGATCGCAGGTCAGTGCCCACGTGACCCGTGGTTTGGCCAAAATGTCCCGCGGAGGCCCCCGAACTATTGCCGTAGTGACAACTTTGGCCCCTGTCCACGATAGTAGCCCGCGGATGGGCAAAAAATTTACACTTTTAGTCCTTTTTGCAAGAATTTTTGAATGTTTTTACTGTTTTTTTCCACAATTATTGTACTTGGAAGACCAATTTGTGGTTGAAATTCACTGGCTTGTTTCATCAATGTTGAATCATTGTACTTGGAAGACCAATTTGTGGTTGCCATTCATCTTCCTCAATGAGATTTCATCCATAAATATCAGTAAAATGCAATCCATAATTCACACCCATTCCATCCTTCTTTCTTGCTTTCTTTCTTCAGTATTTTGTTTTTGAGATACTACTGAAAAAATGAGTTCATCTGTTGCAAAAGCTAAACTATTTTTATGTTACGATGGTGAATGGGTGCAAGACAACAATGAGTGGAATTTTGCTTATAAATATAAGCATGGTGTAAAATTGCCAGTAAACTTTACTCATCAGAAGTTTGTTGTATACGCCATGCAAAAATGTGGAATCGACCCTTCTGCTGTTTGCAAGTTAATGTTTAAAAATGGTGATGGGTCAATTGTGGAGTTATCCGACGATGGGGATATCTCTGGTTTTCTACACTTTGTAGCCGAATCAGAAAGACCTCCATTACTTTTTGTGTATGACGATTCATCGGTGTGCGACGAAGGTGATGACAACTGTGATGACGAAGGTGATGACGACGGTGATGACGAAGGTGATGACGACGGTGATGACGAAGACCTCCAAATGGAGGAGACTGATTCTCAATTCTCGGCGTCCTACGGCCCAATAGTTTATTTGGATCATGCATATTGTCTTAACGACTGTTATCCTGATTTTCTTCCGGAGACGCGACAACAATAACCACAAGAAGAAGAACAAAAAGAAGACCAAGAAGGACGCTTTGCTGGAGTTGCTGATGACGAAACCCATGTTTTCACAATGGGTAATTCTGATATAGAGAAATCAGATACCGATAGTGATGAGGATGAAGAATATACCCCTAGTAATAAATCATTTAGTCAGTTAAATGACTTTTTTGATATGCCCCCTATTTGTCCAGACCCGAATACCCATACACAAACCTACGAACCTACACCTTATAATCGCAGTTCAAGGATATAAGTAGGTCAGATATTTGATTCGACGGATGACTTGGCCACACAGGTCGGAATTAAGTTCATAGAAGAGGGGTTTCGAAAGTTACACGCCGAGATCCGACAAAACCAGATACGAAGTTGTATGTGCGAGAGAAAATTGTAATTAGAGGCTGTACGCGAGGTCTGTGGGCGAGAAAGGAGGGATGTTTGTCATTAGAATGTTGCACGACGAACACACTTGTTCGAGGACGCAACTGAATCCCAACCACAAACAAGCCAACAAAAGGACTTTGGGTGCGATACTGAAAAGCAAATTTCTTGATGCTAGCAGGTCATTGCGTCCAAAGGACATCGTGAGCGATCTACACCAGCAGTACGGGATCACAATTGGTTACCACCAAGGCTGGCGTGCGCGATGCAGGGTACTGCTAATGGTTAGAGGCACGTTCGAGGAGTCGTATGAACGACTCCCTGGGATTATGATATGCATGCAGGAGTTTACTGTGTAGAAGTAGATGCAGAGCAGCAGAAGGTCAAAGTATCTGGAAATGTTGACTCCACCACCCTAATCAAGAAGCTGCTAAAATCAGGCAAGTATGCAGAACTTTGGCCATCCACTCACCAACAGAATCAAGATTTCATCAATGGTGAAAACCACCAAAATCAAGATATTTCCAGTGTCATCAATGGTGGAAACCACCAGAATCAGATACAAAATCTCATCACAGGTCTCAATTATCCAAAAATCCCACCTCCTAGAAGCCTTGAAGACCGGTTATCTTTTCAATGGCGGTCTACCAAGTTACCATGATCATCAACCTGCAACTTTGTCGAGGTTTTACCATGATCATGAACCTACAACTTTGCCGAGGTTTTACCATGATCATCAACCTGCAACAACTTTGGCAATGGTGAATATGTATCAGCAAAGCCATCTAGTGTAATTGATGATGAAGAGGAATCATGTGCAGAAGATGCATGGTAGTATGGGGAATCATGTGATGGTGCATGATAACATGTACATGCATCGTGATGATCATACTCCTCCCATGTTTCGCCATGCTCACTATTACTAAATACCATGCTACCATAATTTGATCTTTCTAGTACCTAGTAAGTAGGTTTATGAAACTTGCGGTAATCCTAATACAAAGATTATTGGATGAACAAGCATTTATTTCTTGATTCACATGTGCATTAATCCTTAGACTACTTAAAGACTACTTTTCAGCCTAATGAAAGACCTTTATTCATGAGCAAACTTCAACATGAAACATCAACATAAAAACTTCAGGCAAATCTTGCAGACTTCCTTTTGCAGACGAATCTTGCAGTTACTTTTTTAGTCGAATCTTACAGGCTCTTTTCAGACGAATCTTGTAGTGAACTATTCAGACGAATCATGCAGGCAACTTTTCAGAGGAAATCTGTGACCATATCCACATCCCTGATGAAGAACATACATTTTCACGGCTATAAGTAGTTGGCATGATGAAGTAGTAATTCACAACTTGCTATCTATCTTTTATACCCTCTACACCATTTACAAACATTCTCTCGCTTTTCTTAACACTATGGCTGGAGGTTCAAGATCAAGGGGGAACAGGTCGGCGAATGGAACTGGAACTTCACGTTCGGAAGCCTACCAACCACTGAACGATGGAGCTCGCCGGAGTACCTGGAAGGTACCGAAAACAGACGAGGAGTGGAGAAACTATGGGCGAACTGTGACCGATTATCCATTCACGACTGAGGAGGCAGAAGACTGGGAGATGGCATGGGACAATTACCACTTCGATAATGACAGGAATAGCCCACCAATGTATCATTGTACCCAACCGACGGGTCTTCCACAAAGTCAACGAATTACTCCCTTAGTGCAAAAATCCATTGATGAGGCGAACGCCGATATCGAAAAGGTAAAAGTTATGTGGAACCATAACAGGGGGATTCAGCAGGGGGAAATGGAGTATCTAGCGGAGAAGAAACGAGAACTGGCCATGACTAGGGCTCACGTTCGGGAGGTGCAACGACAAATTAAGGAATTAGAAGAGGAACTAAAAGAAATCGAAGAGGACTACACGGGAATGGAGGACATGATCAAGGAAAAGGTTAAGTTCATCACTGGAATCCAGGACGCCTTCCAGTAATATATTTCTTTGTTTACCTGCAATGTATTCGTTTCGGCTGGGAAGATGATTTGCAATAATACATCTTTGTATTAATTTCCCTATTAAATAAATTAAAATGGGGAAAATATGTAACGACCCAGACCTTTTTCGAAGTGTTTTGTGGTTAGTGTGGAGTTGTAAATAAAAGTAGAAGTTGAGGGGCCATTTGGTAAATGAGAGAGGGAGTATAAAAGGGCACAAAACCCTAGGTATCATTTCAATTTCCCTGATTTGGTGTGTGTGTCGGCTGAGAAATTTAGAGAGAAAAGGGCACTTGAGTTCAAGGTTTTTGGTGCAAGAGAAGAGAAGGATCCTCAAGTGGTAGAATCAGAAGAAGGATCGGAATTCGGAATTTGCTTCCTGCAACAATCAATCAGGTAATCCTTAACCCATAACCTCATCTAAGATTCGTCTGGTGATTTGTGGTTTTGAGAGTTTTCTTGAAAAAAGTTGTTTAAGACCATTAAGGGAGATTTAAGCATCTTTGGGTTGTGTTTAGGCAGTAAAACTTTGTGGGATTTGATAATGGGCCTGTAAGTAGTTAATCGTCGCATTATCTTACTGTTTAATGGGTGTTTGGCATGATTTCGAGCATTAAACTCGAACAGCGCCTCGTCCGGAAACCTTCTTGCGAAGCAGGTGTCCGGAAGTTGTCCGGATAGCTTCTTGTCGCAGGTATAGTGTCCGGAAAGGTTAAGTGTCCGGAAAGGTTAAGCGTCCGGAATGTAGAGTTATCCGGAAAGTGGTGTTGTCCGGATAAGTTTAGTCGTCCGGATAAGTGTGCCGTCCGGATAGGTAAATCGTCCGGAAATCTGTAGCGTCCGGTAAGTTTGGACGTCCGGAAAAGTGTTGTTGTCCGGAAAAGTGTTGTCGTCCGGAAAATATGGTTTTACCCGGTAGTCTGTCCGGGAAAGTTGTGTGTCAGGTGAGGAGTGTCCGGATAGTCCTGGTCAGCTTATAAATTTGTCCCCTCATTCAGGTAGACAATTTGGATGTAAAGAGCAGAGTAGGGAAAAGCAAGCAAGCAAGCGTGTCAGGTGAGTTTTCTAACTAAAATACGTGTTATTTTAACATGTTTTCTAAAGCGAGTACATGATGAGAAATGCCATGTTTTATTTTTACGCTTTGATTGCATGAAAGTTGTTTACAGTTTTAAATGAGATTTGTAAATGATTTATGGGGCGGGCCGATCGCGTGTATGATTTATGGGGCGGGCCTATCCCGTGTATGATTTATGGGGCGGGCCTATCCCGTGTATGATTTATGGGGCGGACCTATTCCGTGAAAAATATATGTGGGATGTATGCATACATTGGTTTTGATGTAAATTGGCTAAGTCGGGGGTGTGTTCCGCCAGCTCGTGCCGGGGGGTGTGTTCCGCCAGCTCGTGCCGGGGGGTGTGTCCCGTTTATGCCAAGGGAGGTGTGACCCTGTAAGGCAGCATGAGACTGACTCGTTGTCATCTACGGGTGACTTCAGGGTGCCGATTTACGAGGGGCGGACCTTAATCCGTGAATGATTTTGGATGAACAGTTTTATGAATGATTTATGTTGAAAATGATAAACTGTTTTTGAATGCTTTGATAACTGTTAGGAGGGACTCACTAGGCCTTATGGTCTAACCCTCTCATTTTCAAAATAAAACCTTTTCAGGAAAGCAGGTATTGAAAGGCTCTAGCAAGTGAGCAAGGAGTTAGCAAAAGGAAGCCGGATAGTGTAGTGACACTATAGTAATATTTAGTATTTCTCAGTTGTGTAGGTTGAATTCCGCCAACAAGATTTTGTTTTGATGTAAGAAATTTTGGGACCCGTTTCTGGGATATTATATATTTATGAAATGCATGTTTAAAAATGTTGGGTTGTTATAGTTGGTATCAGAGCCATAGTTTAAGGGATTTAGGTGACCGGATGGGCCTAAACTTAAACTTGGGAGTAGAAATCACAACTGAGAATCAGGAAATGCGTTAGGAGGGCACTATTGTAGATACAAGAAATGCGTTAGGAGGACACTATTATAGAGATAGGACTAATAGGGTACTGAGGACTGTCATGTAAGGTAAGTTTGAGATTCCACCTGGCCAGTGTAATTGCAAACTTATAGGTACATGTATGTGCTTAACCTGCCTTATTATTCCGAAGTGGTAGTCAGAAGCTAGAGTTTATGTTGTGTTCCAGTACTTTAGAATGTCAGCAAGATCCCTGAGGGATAGACTGAGACCCCTTGACAGGGAAGTTTCATGAGAAGTCATAGTGATGTGATGCAAGTATACATCGTAGAGAAGAAATGTTGTATAGAGTATTACGAGTCGTCTAGAGGTAGCTCTTCGTGGATTCGGAGAGGAAGAATGCTTGAGTTTGAGTAAGACTCCTATTTCGGGAGAGTCCCAACTCTAGAAATCTTGGGATAGATCAGTCAGGATGGTAAGGATTGACAGTGTCAAAGCCTTGATGGTATCAATGGTGCCCTGGGTTCTCGGTCGAGCTTTCCATTTGCAGGATAAATGAAATAAGTGAAATGAAACCATGTAGAAGTGGAAGGTGAGATAGTTGATCAAAACGAAATAGTATGAAATGGTTGAGTAAGTGGACCGTTGAATGTATGTATAGCAAATCGTTGCAAGGCCTAGAGGGCGACCACTGGTCGAAAGTGGATTGTCAATGATAAGTTGCGTGAGTAAAGCGATTGACCTTGTTTGAGTGAGTAGCCTTCAATTGCAAGTAGAGCTTCATGCATTGAGTTCGTATATGTGTACATGAGATTTTTCATAATTAAAGTAAATGTGTAAGTATCAAATTTGATCGAATATTAGTCGGCGTGTGCAAGCGTATGTTTAAAGAAAAATGCAAATCCATTTACATCGTACGATGAAGTCTTGAGGTTTACGAATTTCAAAATATTCCGCTTTTTCATGATAAACCAAGAAAACGTTTGAATGCACAACTTTTATAACCAAAATGAGTATTGACATGTCGAAGTTATATAAATGAGTGTGAGGACCGACTGGTTTACTTCGTGTCGGTAAATTTCTTTTAAATTTTTTGTCGTATGGGAAGATTTTCATCCAATATTTATTTCTGTCGTAACAACGTATTTTTGGTTGAGTATTATTAAGTTTTACGGAAAGATTGCATGCAAACGATCCTCAAAGATCGTTGTGCAGGGCGTTGGAGTTATGAGAATGTTGGGGTCGTGTGTACCCAAGTTGTTTTCAAGTGTGGTTTCTTTAAAATGATCAAAAGTGTGAAATGATTCAGTTATCGCGTTGTCAGGCATGAAGGCTATGAACTCAATAGGTCGTAGAGTATTACATTTTAAGCTAAGGGAGAACTCCTAGAGTGGAGAGGTGTTGGACAAATCAGGGGAGAATGTTTGTAGCTTTGGTATTTGTGTTCTAGAGGAAAGGTGAGCAGTGGAAGAGTCGGAAGTGGATTTTTAGTGTCGGTCATATGAGGGTCTGTACCCTTGTGTGGTGATTGGAAATACAGTTGCCGAGGGACGGTTGTGTTCAGGGGAAGGACTAGAAGTCATCAGGGTGTTGGTATTAGCAACTCGGTATGAGTAGGGTGGTGAAGTAGGAATGGAATATCCTCGACATGAGTAAGAGTTTTAAAGAGATCTTGTGATACTGACAATGCTCGAGTAAGTTTGAAATGAGGACGGCGGGGTGTGAGTTTGATTAGGATAAGGGACCCTTGTCGAAGAGTAAGTTAAGAAAGTATCAACAGTTCAACTATTGACGTTGAAGTCGACAGTTGTGTAAAGTGTATGAGGCCGAAGACTTGAATTAGAAGGTTGAAAGTTGAAGGACCACCTTGTAGGGGTATTAAGTTAGTGAAAGACTGCTGTTTTTGATAAGCGTTTTACTTACAAGGTGGATAGTTCGTTAAGAATGAAGTATTTAGCACAAACGAAGTGAGGGTATAGACTATGTCGATCTGTGAGAAATGTGCCCTGCCGAAGTAAGGGTTTGGTATTGCAAAGAGCTAGCGAGAAACGAGCATGTTAGAGTTAATCAGGAACTCGGGTGTTGTGGTTCAACTAGAGCTGGGAGAAAGGCAATGTAGCGAGATAGACGCGGTTATTTATGCGCGAGGTCTTGAAGATAAGTTTGAGTTGTGTATGAATGGCCATGAGAGTTTTGGTCTGCAGTGTGATGTTATGAGTGAGGAATGTACAGTTATGTAGTGGCAATAATTGCCAAGTTAAACGTGCCAGCTAGCATCGTAGTGATGTGATGTTAGAGGAAGAGAAAGCATCAGAGGGAAGCCTTTTTAGGGGTTTCAGATGAGGTGTTCGAGTGTTAACCAGGTTGTTGGAGCACATAGGGTGTAAGTTGACGTGGTGGTATGATTATGTTCGGGATAGCATCACGGAGTGGTGGTGGGTAGTTACCCAAAGGGGGAACCAAGTGTTTTTAGTTGTAAGAGCCGCTAAGTAAGCATATTTTGGGATCATTAGAAGTGTAAAGAAGATGATGGATGTATTAGTCAAAATGTGGTGGAATAGATGTGAAATCCTTAAAGAATGTGAGCTGTTGCTTATGTGTGAACGAATTGTCTGAGAAAGTGAAAGTTGGAGTTTAAAGAATGTATGGTGACGTCGAACTCTGGTGTCAGTTCGAGGTGATTTAGTCGAAAGCCTTAAGTTAGAATTTTAGTGCAACAGATGGGTTATGTATAATAATGAGACAGCATTTGCAGCTTGAGAATTGTCGGAAGAGAGGGGCGAGTAATGTTGGTGGGCAGTGCTCCACGCTAACGCGGGGAGGTGAAGGCAGTATGTCGGAATAAGTAAGTAAATCGGAAGTAGTAAACTTGACAGTAATACCGATAGGCACAGTGTTGTGTAGATTGTCCTTGATAAGTGTGCGAACTTTTGGAAAGAGTATTGAGGAAGGAAATTGTGTATGATTTTGTGCAGAAAAGAAGTGGGTAAGACGACTGAATGAGTTAAGTCAGTGATTTTGTGAGAAACGTTCAAGCGAACTGATCGTTCAGTGTAAGCTATTGAGAACAGTAGGGTGTGATCGTGGTTACCCCACCTAGTTGAGTGGGAGTAACCGAAGTTATGTTATATGACTGGACGCTTGTAGCAAGCAGTGAGAAATTGATGACCCTTCAGGATAAGTTCAATTCGGATAGGTGAGTACCCCAATAAGGAATTATAGAGGTTTCCTTCTATTAGACACGTTAAGTGTGAAATGATGAAGTGGTGAGAACGTACGAATTAGTTGACGAGTTGTAGCCAATGTGATTCGGGAAAGGAGTATGATCTGCATAGAAGAATGTCGGTTGGAAGAAGTAATCTAGAATTTCAGGTATACCGAGGAGGGGACTCCTGGGGGTGAGCTTGTCGGGATGTACAAGGTTGCCTTGTGCCAAGTTGTCAGAAGTGAGTTTTCCTGGTGGAAGATTCTCGTTGTTGTGGCGGGAATTTCTGCCAAGTTCTTTCTCTTAAGGAAGTATATATGTATGAGAGACCTTATTTAGACGTGCTTAAAACCGTGAGTCCCGATGTGTGGACGGAGGCGAGCAAGTGGAGGCGCGGTTGGCCTTAGTTTTATCAGGTAGTTTTAAGCGAGTATAGTGATCGAAGAGGGTACAAGTAAGTAGTGCAAGATGGCATGATATAGCAAGTGGTGTCTCGCCGAGGGCGGTTTCAAAGTATGGGGTGCGATTATGTTTCCCATCTGAACGGTCTGAGGCAACCAAGTAGAACTGAGTGGTTGGATTGAAAAGCATAAGGCTTTGAGCCTTGAAGTTTGAGAGATAGGTAAGGTGGACTAAGTCTACGGATCTGTCGAAGCATGAAAACTGAATAGATAGTGCGCGATCTTGAGGTACTCGATGTGAATTTGAGAAGAAATTCGTAGAATGATGCACGTCTCTTTTGTGGAGAGCCGATGTGAGAAGTGAGATGATGGCGACCTTGCAAAATATGTAGGCGATGAGAAGTTGACCTTGTCATTAATGAGCGAGTTAGAGCAGCAACATACAAGTTAGACTGGTCAGAAGAATTAAGGAGTGTTCATCCGACATTTCATGTCTCGGACTTAAAGAAGTGTTTGTCAGAGGTCGTTGTGGCTGTTCCTTTGAGGGGACATCAGTATAGATGAGAGGTTGACTTACGTAGAAGAACCGATAGAAATCGTGAGCGGTAAGGTTTGCTAAACGAGGAACATAGGAGTTTGACTAGTAAAAGTTCAGTGGAGGTACCACAAGGGACGAGAAGCTACGTGGGAGTTAGAATCTGATATGAGGTCCAAGTACCCTCACCTTTTCGAAAATGGAATTCCGGGGACGGAATTCTTTTGAGGGGGGAGTGTTGTAACGACCCAGACCTTTTTCGAAGTGTTTTGTGGTTAGTGTGGAGTTGTAAATAAAAGTAGAAGTTGAGGGGCCATTTGGTAAATGAGAGAGGGAGTATAAAAGGGCACAAAACCCTAGGTATCATTTCAATTTCCCTGATTTGGTGTGTGTGTCGGCTGAGAAATTTAGAGAGAAAAGGGCACTTGAGTTCGAGGTTTTTGGTGCAAGAGAAGAGAAGGATCCTCAAGTGGTAGAATCAGAAGAAGGGTCGGAATTCGGAATTTGCTTCCTGCAACAATCAATCAGGTAATCCTTAACCCATAACCTCATCTAAGATTCGTCTGGTGATTTGTGGTTTTGAGAGTTTTCTTGCAAAAAGTTGTTTAAGACCATTAAGGGAGATTTAAGCATCTTTGGGTTGTGTTTAGGCAGTAAAACTTTGTGGGATTTGATAATGGGCCTGTAAGTAGTTAATCGTCGCATTATCTTACTGTTTAATGGGTGTTTGGCATGATTTCGAGCATTAAACTCGAACAGCGCCTCGTCCGGAAACCTTCTTGCGAAGCAGGTGTCCGGAAGTTGTCCGGATAGCTTCTTGTCGCAGGTATAGTGTCCGGAAAGGTTAAGTGTCCGGAAAGGTTAAGCGTCCGGAATGTAGAGTTATCCGGAAAGTGGTGTTGTCCGGATAAGTTTAGTCGTCCGGATAAGTGTGCCGTCCGGATAGGTAAATCGTCCGGAAATCTGTAGCGTCCGGTAAGTTTGGACGTCCGGAAAAGTGTTGTTGTCCGGAAAAGTGTTGTCGTCCGGAAAATATGGTTTTACCCGGTAGTCTGTCCGGGAAAGTTGTGTGTCAGGTGAGGAGTGTCCGGATAGTCCTGGTCAGCTTATAAATTTGTCCCCTCATTCAGGTAGACAATTTGGATGTAAATAGCAGAGTAGGGAAAAGCAAGCAAGCAAGCGTGTCAGGTGAGTTTTCTAACTAAAATACGTGTTATTTTAACATGTTTTCTAAAGCGACTACATGATGAGAAATGCCATGTTTTATTTTTATGCTTTGACTGCATGAAAGTTGTTTACAGTTTTAAATGAGATTTGTAAATGATTTATGGGGCGGGCCTATCCCGTGTATGATTTATGGGGCGGACCTATTCCGTGAAAAATATATGTGGGATGTATGCATACATTGGTTTTGATGTAAATTGGCTAAGTCGGGGGGTGTGTTCCGCCAGCTCGTGCCGGGGGGTGTGTCCCGTTTATGCCAAGGGAGGTGTGACCCTGTAAGGCAGCATGAGACTGACTCGTTGTCATCTACGGGTGACTTCAGGGTGCCGATTTACGAGGGGCGGACCTTAATCCGTGAATGATTTTGGATGAACAGTTTTATGAATGATTTATGTTGAAAATGATAAACTGTTTTTGAATGCTTTGATAACTGTTAGGAGGGACTCACTAGGCCTTATGGTCTAACCCTCGCATTTTCAAAATAAAATCTTTTCAGGAAAGCAGGTATTGAAAGGCTCTAGCAAGTGAGCAAGGAGTTAGCAAGAGGAAGCCGGATAGTGTAGTGACACTATAGTAATATTTAGTATTTCTCAGTTGTGTAGGTTGATTCCGCCAACCAGATTTTGTTTTGATGTAAGAAATTTTGGGACCCGTTTCTGGGATATTCTATATTTATGAAATGCATGTTTAAAAATGTTGGGTTGTTATAAAATATTTTCTTTAATTAATTTCGATATTAAATACATTAAAATGGAAAGGAACATTACATTAAAAAATACCTGAAACAACTCAGACAAAAAGTGTGAAAAAACAGTAAAAAAATGCAACAACACTTTAAAAACCCCAACTACATAAAATGATAACCTAAAAACTAGAGGGACCAAAAATGTAATTTTTTTGCCCATCGCGGGCTACTACTGCGGACAGGGGCCAAAGTTGTCACCGCGGCAATAGTTCGGGGGCCTCCACGGGACATTTTGGCCAAACCGCGGGCCACGTGGGCACTGACCCGCGATCGCAGGACCCACTGCGGAAAAAATGGGTATTTTTGCAAAATGGTTGAAAAAGTTGGTATTTTAACAACTCAAAGTCAAACTTTAGGTATTTTAATTAATTTCTCTTTAAAAAAAACGTGTTGTCTGCAATTTCTTTTCATAGTGGGGCGTATTTAATATTTTTTTTTTCTATTAGATTTCAATCGAAATTCCCATCAAGAAACTTCTATATTTATGTATACGAAAATTCAAAACTACAACAGAATCGTTGAAAAAGCTTACATAAAGTATGATGATATGATTCATAAAGATTTATCAGATTATATAGAGTATACTCAAATCTAAAAAACTATACTTTTAATATTTACTTAAATGGATAAAACTAAGAGAAAACTCTATTTTTGGTCCCTGAGGTTTAGTGATTTTTTTGAAACCGATCCCCATGGTTTCATAAGTCAAGTTTTGGTCCCTGAGGTTTTGATTTTGATCTGGATTTGGGGTCTCGTCCTTAACCCCGTTAATTGGTGGCGTTAGAGGCAGGGGCATAATGGTCATTTCACATTTCCCAAAAACAAATTCCCTCTAACGACTAATCTCTTCGTCTTCATTGAGAGTTCAAACCTCAGTCTCTTCACTGTGTTGAGTCACACTCATCGATCAAAATTCTTCCTTTCTCGATCAAAAATCTCCTTTATCGACCAAAATCGTTCCCTGCTCAAGATACGATGGAAGAACCTGGATGGATATTAAGGAGGGATTTGGCCGAAGGATTTGACCCAAGTGATGTATATGGTAAGCTCACATGCATTTATGTTTTTCCATTTTTGGGACTGCACATTCTTCATACCTAATTATTCTGTTGATTTTTCCATACAGAGCTATACCCAACATTGTTTACAGTAAGGATGAACCATGGAGGTTGCTTTACAAGCATTCCTGGAAGGAGATACGAGAATGGTAAGACTGATTATGTTGATTTGGTTAACACAGAAGGATTAAATGTAGAGGAGTTTCATTTAATGGTGATGAAATTAGGGTATGATAGACATGAAATCAAATTTTACCATTTCTTGATTCCTGAAGGTGATATGGATACTGGGTTAAGAGGATTAGGTAGTAACCAGGATGTGTTAAACCTCATACAATATGCCCCTGCTATTAAACTTATTGATGTATTTGTGGAACATGGTAGGACTAACCTGTCAACCCCAAATCAAAGCATGGATCATATAATTCATAGCTTTGATCCTTTCATTGGGTTAGAGTCAGATGTACCAGAACAGGAAGCAGTAGTACGGTTGGACAATGGGTTGGACTTGAACCAATGTTTGGACAATGGGTTGGACTTGAACCAATGTTTGGATTTGGACTTGGACATGATCCAGGGAAGTAACAACCATGATGATATAGAGAGCCATAATAGTAATGACTATGATGAGGAATTTGGTATAGATGATGACCCGGAGGATTATGTAGATGGTTATGTGGATTGGATTGGTGTAAATGGAGAGGGAAGTGATAGTGTGAATGTGGAAGGTGATATTGATCCTTTTGAGGTTGATGATTTTAATTCAGGGGATGAAAATGGCAGTTTGTGCAAAACGTAGGGCCCAAATACAGTGTAAGGAGGTTGTCTTCTATCTAGGCCAGACATTTGGTAATAAAACAACCATTCTCAACCTAATCAAGCATCATTCAATTCAGACTAGAAGGGACATAGTGGTGATCCGAAATGATGTTGTAAGAGTTAGGGCCGTCTGTAGGGGATCAATGCCAAATGTAAAGGAGTCCAGTGGGCCTAGTAAGGGAAGAAAGAGTGCTTGGAGAAAGTCCAATGGGCCCTATTGTAAATGGGTTTTGTATGCATCATGTGCAGAAAATGAAGAAACCTGGACTGTGAAAACCTATTTTGACACCCATAGATGCTTCCAAACGAGGGAGGTTGGTTTGGCCACTGCACAATTTCTCTCAAAGCACATAACAGAGCAGATCAAGGTAGATCCTAATATGCCATTGAAGGCAATTCAATCCCACTTATCAGAGAAATTTGAGATCTTTGTGTCACCTGGCAAGGCAATGAGGGCAAAACAGATGGCGATGAAGAAGTTATGGGGAGACTATGGGGCACAATACCAACACCTGAGGGATTACCTGGCAGAGGTAAAAAGATGCAACCCTGACACAACAATTAAGATTGAAGTTGAGCAAGAACCGAATCCAGCTAGTAACACCAGGAAATTCAAAAGGGTATACATATGTTTAGGTTCTTTGAAGAGAGGATTCAGGGCAGGTAGAAGGGATATGTTAGGAGTAGATGGTACTTTTCTCTCTGACACATTCTTCAGCTTTGTTTTTGGCTTTGATTAGCCCAGGAATGATATCAATGGACCTTGAACAAATAGGTGGATCAAACCACCCAAAAAAAGAACATTGGCCCTGTTAACATGAAAAACTAAATGTTATTAGCTAAACATGATTACATTACACCATGATTGTTGAAGAAGAAGAATCGTAGCAGTGTACCATTCTTCCACAAGTGTAGAACCTTCTACCAGGATTTGCAGTGGTCCATGAGGTTCTCACAGCTGCTTCACCTCCACAATAACATAACACCATGATTGTTACCAGATTTTGAGGTTGAATCGTGAAAGGAGGAGGAAGAAGGAAGAAACAGAAAGATCACAGAAGAATGAAGTGAAGAAGAAGAAGAATATGGCGGGTTAAAATAAGAGGGAATTTGGTTGAAATGTGAAATGACCATTATGCCCCTGCCTCTAACGCCACCAATTAACGGGGTTAAGGACGAGACCCCAAATCCAGATCAAAATCAAAACCTCAGGGACCAAAACTTGACTTATGAAACCATGGGGATCGGTTTCAAAAAAATCACTAAACCTCAGGGACCAAAAATAGAGTTTTCTCTAAAACTAATTTAACCTAGTAGTTTAAACAATCAAAGTCAAAATCATTCATACAGTTATGTGTTACTTAGGAGCCGTTTACCTAATCACTTATCCGGATAAGTGCTTACCGGTAAAATTCAACACTATCACTTACTTCCCGGGTAAGATTTTTGTCCACCAAAATGGCATCGTATGCAACAATATAGCCGGTAATCGCTAACCGTGGTAAGTGCCTTCGCACTCACTTACCGGGTAAGATTCTCGGTCCTTGCTTTCGACTCCCGGCCCTTGCTTCTGCTCTTACCGGGTAAGATTATTAGTCCTTGCCATATTCATCCAATAAGCTAATGTGACTTGATAAATACTTACCCGAGTAAGCGTTTTGTAAACCGCCTCTTACTAAGGTTTACTTAAAATCTAGTACATTTCCTTTATTGTCAAGTTTGATTAGTTGAAAGAGTCATCAAGAATAGAAGCTTAAGTTTGTAAAGATGAGTCAATTGATCAGTACTGGGGTAGGATGGAGACCTTCTAGTGGATGCACACTCTAGGTGGAAATGCAGAGGCCTATTAAGGATTAATTCATCAAGTTCAAGTGAGTCCCAAACTTAAAGACACAACTCTTAATTCAAAATATTCACTCTAGCAACCGCTTCTCATCTTTTGGGACATATTTTTTTTTCTTCAGATGGAAATTCATCATATGAAGATGAATTCAAGAATAACGTTATGAACTATTTTGACTAAAGAATAAAGATGTCATATATATAGGCGAAGGATTGTGTGAGAAGTCAAGGTTAACATGAGAAGTGTGAGAAGTGGATATGAACCGTTGATAACTTTTAATCAAATGTCCTTCTATGAATTGGGGCTTAGAAGAGAATTGATCTGTTGAATCTCCGTGCATATCATCCTAATGTGTGCATTCATTTTTTCTCATCCAACTGTTGATAACAATTTCTCACGCTTCTAACTTTAACCTCAACTTCTACTGGAACCCAAGCCGATATATATATAGGTGAATGATCGTGCGAGAAGTTGAGATTAACGTGAGAAGCATGAGAAATGGATCTGAACCGTTGATCATTTTTAATCAAATCCCCTCTCATGAATTGCGCCTTATAAGAGAATTAATCAGGTGTATCTCGGTGCATCTCATCCTAATGTGTGTCAATTTCTCATCCAACGGTCGATAACCACTTCTCATGTTTCTCACGTTAACCTCAGCTTCTCATCAGAACCCAACCCTATATGTATGTGTATATATATATATATATATATATATATATATATATATATATATATATATATATATATATATATATATATATATATATATATATATATATGTGTGTGTGTGTGTGTGTGTGTGTGTGTGTGTGTGAGGTTCAAGTAAGAATGCTAAATATCGTGAGAAAATAGGAAGTGAATAATAAAGGAAGATTCATATATGAATCATTAAAGTAAGGGTAAGGCAAAATCTTTTTATTTGAACCGGTATATATATAAAATCACTTATATTCAAACGTATATTATGATATGCGATATCTACAAAAATTTGCATAGTGAACCGTATGTAATACATAATAGATCATATGTTAAGCAAATCTAATCATACGTTATTCAAAACATGGATAAAAGAGACAAAAAAGGTGAAAAAATAATGAGTTAATAATAAATATCACATGTGATATTTTGATGAAATTTTTGAATTTTGTTATATCAAAGTGTATGTAGATTTTTATATAATTCTTGATAAAAAATTTGCGATTTAAATAAAAAAATAATAAACAAATGCATGTTGTAGGATAAGTGTGTCATCGTCTAAAGAATATGACGATAGAGATAATATAGAGATAGAGATAATTATAAGCTATTAGAGTTATTTATGGAGTAAATCTTGTTTCCATGCTTATCGTATTCTCTATGTAATCCTCTCTATTTATAGGGCTTATGATTAATGAAAATTTACAACTTTTCGGTTCTCTCTGTTTTCGTTGTCCTTTAACACGTTATCAGCACGTAAAGCTAAAAACCATTTTCACCGTCGTTGAACGGTTGTTTTTCCCGATGTTGTTGCATGGCTTGTCGCAAAATTGCGTAGTTACTTTGTTATCCATTGCTCGTTGTCATGTTCGACACAAATTCTACACGTATGCTCCATAGAGCGAATTTGGTCGAGAAATCAAGCTTCAACAATTGAGGTAATTTTTATATGTTTTATCTTTAATACATTTCAATATTATGCTTTATGCTATAAACAAATGCGACAATTTTGTAAAAACCTGATTTTCCATTATATGTCCAAAAATAATAGATTTTTTTTGTTTTTATTAATGAATACGCAAACATGTATTGTTTAAAAAAAATGAAGTTCAAAGTATGTTTCTTAGTTATTTTAGAAAAATACGCATCATGTTATTAAACCTAGTTACATAATTATTTTCAGATTTGATATTATATTTTATAATCATGATTTTAATTTTATCATGTTATAAATTAATCAACATAAATCATTTATTAAAATGTGAGATTTATAGTATTCTATATTAAGTTATAAATTTTATTTAATGTATATTTTAAGATTGTAGAAAAGTATAAAAAAATTGTTGTTTATGATTTCCTTCCTAAATGTCATTCAATGATTTATTATTAATTTTATATCGTTTGAAAAATAAAAATCTATTTTTCAAAATTATTTATGGATAGTGATATTCGAATGAGAATATTCAAGAATTTAATTATTGTATCTAAATGTTTATTAATTTGACTATGTGTTAGTTTTTGCATTGATTATTCTTGATAGTATTTGTTTATTTATTTTCTTAAATTGATTTTTCAACATAATATTTAAATGTTTTTATTTTAACATTGTTTGATAAACATAAGATAGCTTATTTTTTGAGTAATTATTTGGATGCATATAATATAAGCTACCTTATAAGTTAACCAATAACATGACTTATTGATAAGCTACTTGGAATATCGTCTTATAAGAAATATTTAATACTTTTTCAATTATAACACTGGTTATTATTAATTATAAATAAATAATAATTAGAGTAAATTATGGATTTGGTCCCTGTGGTTTGGTGGTTTTTACGAAAATGGTCCATAAACTTCATTTATTACGGATTAGGACTCGACGTATGGCATTTTATAACGAGTTGGTTCCTCCCTCTAACTGCCGTCCAACACCTCCGTTAAACTGAAGGGCATTTTCGTCCTTCTTTCTTCTTTTGTCTTTACATGAGGGACTAATTCCGTAATGACACAAACCCCAGGAACCAAATCCGTAATTAAGTTTGAAAAATAAAAATTATTAATTTTTTTATTCTTTTAGTTTATTAAATTAATAAAGTAGTATACATTAACATTTATTAATTATTATATATTACCTATATACACACACAGCAACACACACACACACATATGTATAATTAATTAATATATTTTCTTTCAAATATATATATATATATATATATATATATTACCTATAAATTGCACCAAAAAACACAATCATAAATTTTTTATTCCAAAAATATACAATTAGAAAATAGAGATAAATAAATCATAAGTTTTCTGAAACAAAAATTTTTAAATTAAGAAAACCTCACCCCAATTTTTATTTGAGAAAAAACAAAAACGAGAGATATAAATTGCACAAAAAATTAATAAATTTTTTTGACAATTTGACAGTGGAACTCACGCGCTTCTCACCCATTGTAGTTTCATAGGAGAAAACGAAAATATATGAAACATTTTCATAAGAATGAAAAAAACCAATTAAACTACAAATTTCATAAAAAAAATCATCAAGAAATGAATGATATGAAACCATTTCATCAAAATAAACAATTTCATAAAAAAAAATCATCAAAAAAACTTATGAAATCGACGGTTTACACGATTTATACGAAAATGATGGTTTACAATTTATTAGGACTATATATATATAAATATTTGAAAGAGAATATATTAGTTAATTATATATGTGTGTGTGTTGGTGTGTGTATATAGGTAATATATAATAATTAATAAATGTTAATGTATACTACTTTATTAATTTAATAAACTAAAAGAATAAAAAAATTAATAATTTTTAGAGTAAATTATGGATTTGGTCCCTACTGTTTGAAAAATGTAACGAAAATGGTCCCTAGAAATTTTTTATTCCAGCAGAGGCCCTGCAGTTCTTATTTTCGTGAAAATTTGGTCCCTAGCGCTAACTCCGTTACTCCATCCTCCGTTAGGACAAGGGCATTTTAGTCATTTCGATATGTTTGCCTTTTTCAATTAAAAAATAAAGAGTAAATTATGGATTTGGTCCTGTGGTTTCAAAAACGAAACGAAAATGGTCATCTTCTTCAATGGAATTTCGCCGGAAAAACGAATTTCACCGGAAAACGAAACCTTGTTTGAATGATCCGAAACCTTGTTGAATGATCCGAAAAGTGGTGTTTGATTTTCATATTCCTTCTTGTTGAACAGAACTCTGGTGCAAGATCTCAACAAGTCTCAGATATTCAGGAGTTCCCATTTCCGGTGGTGTTTTCATGGGTAAACCATGATTGGCAGAGATAAACTTTATCAACTCTTGTAGATTAGAACCAAGTAAAGATTTTTCTGCATCTGATTTCACGGGGAGCAAAGAGTTATGAGCTTCAGTTTGTCCATGAACATTATCTTCATATTCCTTCTTGTATTTACACAAAAAGTTATATATATCTTTTGTTGTCTAAAATTTTACTATTAAATCTTTCGGTGTGTATATATATATATATATATATATAATGCGTTTTTGTGAGAATGAATTTTTCAATTTTTTGTAGAGAACATGAGAACATAAACTTTATCCACCTGCATTTTACAAGTCTTCATTTATTCATCACCATAAACTCTTAATTTCATTAATTCTCACATATGAAGGTTAATTTACAAATCTCACATAAACACATATTTCTCACATAAACCAAATATATATATATATATATATATATATAAATGGAAGAGTCTTGAGGACCACTTTTCGGATCATTCAACAAGGTCTCGGATCATTCAAACAAGGTTTCAGATCATTCATCATTTTTTTCAAACTCACCGGAGTTTCACCGGAAAAACGTGGGTCACCGAAAGTCGTCGCATGATCGAGATTTTTTGCTTGCATTTGATTGGTATTCATTTAAGGATTGCAACTCAACAAAAATCAGTCGGTTTGAACGAGAAACGAAGGAGATATTCGAGTTTTCCGGCAAAATTCGTTTTTCCGGCGAAATTCCATTGAAGAAGATGACCATTTTCGTTTCGTTTTTGAAACCACAGGGACCAAATCCATAATTTACTCTTTATTTTTTAATTGAAAAAGGCAAACATATCGAAATGACTAAAATGCCCTTGTCCTAACGGAGGATGGAGTAACGAAGTTAGCACTAGGGACCAAATTTTCACGAAAATAAGAACTGCAGGGCCTCTGCTGGAATTAAAAATTTCTAGGGACCATTTTCGTTACATTTTTCAAACAGTAGGACCAAATCCATAATTTACTCTAATTTTTATTTTTCAAACTTAATTACGGATTTGGTCCCTGGGGTTTGTGTCATTACGGAATTAGTCCCTCATGTAAAGACAAAAAAAAAACAGAAAGAAGGACGAAAATGCCCTTCAGTTTAACGGAGGTGTTGGACGGCAGTTAGAGGAAGGGACCAACTCGTTATAAAATGTCATATGTCGAGTCCTAATCCGTAATAAATGAAGTTTAGGGACCGTTTTCGTAAAAACCACCAAACCACAGGGACCAAATCCCTAATTTACTCTAATAATTATTCAAAAATATTAACTATTAATTATAAATAAATTTTAGAGTAAATTATGTTTTTCATCCCTAAGGTTTGCTAAAAATTGCAGATTTCGTCCCTATGGTTTTAAAATTTCAGTTTTCATCCCTATGGTTTACAATACATTTTTATTTTTCATCCCTGAGGTCAAAACACCACTTTTAAGTACGAAGGACTAAAATAGAAATAAGTTATAAACCATAGGGATGAAAATAGAAATAAACTTTAAATCATAAGGATGAAAAATGTGATGAATTATACATCATAGGGATGAACATTGCAATTTCAAAACCATAGGGACGAAAATAAAAAAAATTCAACTTTAATTTACTCTATATTTTAATTTTAGTTATAGAATGTATTAATAATAAATATTTTTAGATGTTGTTAATTACTTTAGATATCAAAAAAGCAAATATAACAATTCTAAAAATGTTTATGTAAGTTACATAAAAATCAACATTATACTTATTTTATGACATAAGTAATAAAAATATGCTAAATAATTTTAATAAAATATTTAATTTAAGTATTAGTTATATTTTTAAAAAATATTAATTAATTAGGATATGTGAAGTTGACCAGTTTTATTATTATTCTTATTATATGTAATGGTTATTAAAAAGCATAGAGTAATGTAGCTTTTCTAAAATTTATTTTAACAAATTCAAAATTTATAATATATATATATATACAATAATCAATTTTAAATTATTTCGATTAACATATTATATTATTAATTTTAACTATATGTTTTGTAGTAATTAACATGTTATATTATTAAAATTTTATTTTAATTAAATTATTTAGAAATTAAATTAATTTAAATTATAATATGAAGTATTTGTAATTGATCAACTATTTTTTTTCAAAATGTCATTTTTAGTCAATTTACATGCTTATAAGCAAGTAATTGTCTAACATAATTTAATTATTAGCTAACAGTTTTGTTGCTAAACATGTAACAACCGAGGTTTCAATATGAGGAAGAATAAACGTTTTGGGCAACATAGTACTTTATTGAACTTGAGGGTGGATTTGCAAAGTTTTGAAAGAGGGTATAAAACCCTCAAGGTTGGCATAAAACCCTAGGTTGGGAATCACTTGGTGCGGCTAGAGCAGAGAAGAAGAAGAAGCTTGCATTGGCGATTTCTGGGAAAGAAGAGATTATTCACTAACCAATTCTAGGTATTTCCTTTGGAGGTAAAGAGTGAAAGAAAGATCCGATCCAACGCAACATGTGAGTTTTTCTAACCAAATACGTGTTTTAACGTGGTTTCAAAAGTAAAGAATGATTATGAAATGCTATGTTTATATTGCATGATGTTGTGTGTTTGAAAAGTTAGATTAAAGTGTATGCGTACATTGTCATTAGATGTAAGATGGCCAAGTCGGGGGGTGTGTCCTGCCAGTGCTCATACCGGGGGTGGAGGGGGTGTCCCGTTTATGCCATGGGAGGTGTGACCCAATAAGGCAGTGTGAGACTGACACCTTGTCACTATTTAGTGACTTCAGTGTGCCACTTACATGAGCAGTTTACGTGAAAGTTTATTGTCTACAACTATTGGTTATAATTGTTATGAAATGTTTTAAATATTTGATAATGAAACTGTTGCCACTAGAGGGAGTTCACTTGACCTCATGGTCTAACCCTCGCTTTTTCCGAAACTAAACATTTTCAGGGAAGTCGTTAGTAGGAAGCTATAGGAAGGGCAAGGAGAAGAGTTAAGACGTGGATGCTGACGATAGTTATTTTTCAGTTGTCTTTTAGACTTTTAGTTTATATTCTCAGTTGTGTATAGGTTGTTTCCGCAAACCTATTTTGAGACAGTTGTATTTGAGCAAATTTTAGGACCCCCCCTCTTGGGCTGGTTAATTTATATTTGATGTTATGCTTTATATTTTTGTTTTGGGCTGTTACAGTTGGTATCAGATCCAGGTTTAAGGGATTCAGGTGACCGGACGGGCCTAGACTTAAACTGTGGGCGTAGAAATTACAACTGAGAATTAGGAAAGCGTTAGGAGAGCACTATATCAGGAATAAGACTAATAGGGTAGCGAGGACAATCATGTAACGTAGATTCGGGGTTACACCTCGCCAGTGTAATTGCGAATTTACAGGTCATGTATGTGCTTAATTTGCCTTATTATTCTGGATTTGTAGTCCTGAGTTATTTATTTTGGCGTGTTTCAGTAATCAAGAATGTCTGAAAGAACTTTGTGGAGTAGATCTGTGTCGGTAGTGGGTACAATCCCGGTTGCGGGGGAGATTCGCGTGGAGGAAATTCTAGAGGAAGGACCAGTGGATCCTCCGAGGCAGGCGGCCACCCGCGGAAGGGGAGGAGGCCGAGGAAGAGGATGGGGAAGACCACCACTGCGAGCTACCTCTCAGGCGGTGGGGACTGGCGTGGCAACTCGGGGAGGCAAAAAGATGTCGACCACCCGTCGGCTAAGAGTGTGGAGGCACCTGAAGTGCGTGAGCCTTTCCATCAGGAAAGTACCGCCTTGGTGGGAGGAAAGAGCTAGTCGAATAGTCCGAGGAGAAACTGGAACCAAACGTTTGTGGCTGAAGAAAAGTTTACTGCTGAAATGGGCAAACTGCAAGAGACTCTGCAAGCATTGTTGGAAAATCAGGTTAAGACCACGTCGGAGGGACGATCTAAGAGTGGGAACGAGACGAAGACCGAGGCGTCTAGCCTACCTCCGACTGTGGTGGGGGATCATTCGCTGTCGACTCCGTTTGTGGCTAGTGAACCGAAGACAACAAAAGGATGTACTTTTAAGACTTTTGCATCGTGCAGGCCTCCGTCTTTCAGCGGGGAGCGCAATCCAGTCTTGGCTCTGAGATGGATTCGTGAGATGAAACTAGCTTTCGACACAAGTAAGTGTTTTGTGGAAAACAAGGTGTTGTTTGCCATGTCTATGCTGAAGGCAGATGCCATCTTTTGGTGGGATGTCGAGACTGGTGGTAAGGGTTTTGAAATAGCAAAGGAAACTACCTGGGAATTGTTCACTGAGAGGTTCAAGGCTCAGTTTTGTCTGGTGGCAGCAGTTAAGAAGCTTGAGGAGGAATTTCTGGGGTTGGAACAAGGGACGATGTCAGTACAAGAGTATACGTCAAAGTTTATTGAGAAAGCTCGATTTGCTGAATTGTATGTGCCCACTGAGGAGAGACACATAGATATATACATTGGGGGATTGAAGAGCAGTGTGAGAGAGCTGGTTCAGATAAAGGATCCCGCTACTTTTCAAGTTATGGTAGATATTGCGGAACTCACGGAAAAGGAGAAGAACAGGCAGATGACCGTTTTTTTATTTCTATGAGAAGCTCTACGGCACCCACGATTCCCAGTAGGAAGTCGTCGGCATATCGCAGAGAGAGTTGGGGATAAACGGAAGTGGGAAGGGCCGAATTGTGATGTTAAGAGGCCGAATGCTCCTAGACCCGAGCTACGGGTGGGACCTAGAGTAGGAGAGAAACCGTGTGGGAAATGTAACCGGATGCATAAAGGGGAATGTTTGGCTGATAAGGAAGGGTGTTTCAAGTGTGGGAAGGCGGGGCACATGGCACGGGATTGTCGTAGCTCGAGATCATGTTATCAGTGTGGTTCGCCAGACCATGTCAAGATGGATTGTCCGCAGCTAAATAGGGGATTTGCTGGTGGCTATAGCGGTAATAGTGGTGGAAGGGATGGAGATAGAAAGGTGGAGCCTGCTCGCGCGAAGGCGAGGGCTTTCCACATGTCGGCAGAGGAAGCGGTGAATACGTCAGATGTGGTGTAACACCCTCAAATTTGGAACGAGCAACTAACTTTAATTTCGATAAAATAAACAAAAGTAGATAAAATCATCTCTACAATTCATTCCTGAAAATACCTCGGAATTTAAACATTTTAATTTCTACAACTAAAGCTTAAGACGGGCGTTACTTAATACAACACACGTTGCTAGTCCCAATTAAATGCGGAAGATTCACTTAATCTAAATCATCTCTCATGCACTCCACTAGCACTCGCCACTTCACAGTGTAGCTAAAGCTACTCCCAACCTGAGCCTGTTGCACATGCCGACAAGTAAAAAGGGTTAGGCTAACGCCTAGTGAGTTCAAGCATTTTGTCATGACTATATAAATTCATAAATCGAGTGGAATGTAGTTTTTAGTCATGATTTCAAAAGAGTTTACTTTAAATGCAAATCACCCATTTTCCAACTCACACAATTCCCATGCTGAAATCTTTAATATAACACGATTTCCAAAATAGACTCATGTCCAAAATCAACGTGAAAGGTGAAATAACATTTGATACTCAAATCGATTAAATTCATAATTAAATTGCCATTATTCCAAACATCTCCAAAACATGGATGAAACATAACCCATAACTCATATAACATGGAAAAGTAATTCTCATAAATATGATACGTCACCGAAAACATGGATAAACACAAATACCCAAAACAACACCTTTCGGTGACGGGGGAGACCCGTATACATTGCACGTGACGGAACACAAAAGTGGGCCACCTACTATGCAATAAAACACACCCGTGGATTACTCTCGTAAACTGAGCTCAATCACTCCAAAGCTATTGCCCCCGAGACTAGGAAGCCCCCAACTTCAACCACTCCAGATCTATACATTGGGTCACTCCAAATCCACAACAGCACCTTTGGGATTACACCTTACTGCCCATGAGACGACGCCCGACCATATAGGTCCATGCCTTACTTATCATGGAACCCGATGCCTATCCCGTGCTATAGAAGAGAAACTAACGTCTCATAAATTGAGCTCAATCAATCCCGATCTCTTGCCCGCTAAACTGGGGAACTCAACAGCCTATGGATCCATAGCTAACAAGGTCTAGAACATTACACGACCCCCAAATGAATAAACAAGTGCATACAAAACATGCAATTCCCAACAACGTAAATCATAATCAAAACTCAACTTTGAGCTATCAAAACTGGACAAATGTCCCCAAAACTTGATAAAATCCATTACCGAGCCACAAGCTCAACTAACCCAAAAGATAGTTCATGAAAGTCATAAAATGACATTAGATACAACAACACACACCGTTTGCCGGTATATACTTCAAATCAATGAAAACCCGAAATAAAACCTTAAGGTTGGGAAACTCTCATTTCCAAGGGACTCACACATTTACATTTTCAAAACATCTCATGATGTACTATATGCATATTTCCATACACATAAACACATTTTTATAACCAATAGACTTCATTTGCGATATAAATTAATAACCAAATTTTCATGTATGATTTATCTATCACATTTTCCAAAAATCACAAACGTAATTGTTTTACCATATTTACAACCATAAATACTTCAAAGGGTTAAAGCCCACCAAATAATTCAACCATTGGTAATTTTCATGTAAAACACATAATTACTTGGAAAATAGCATTTTGGCATGTACAAAGTTTTCGCAAAGTAACTTGAACTCACCTTGCTAGATTTAAGCTAAATTTAGAATTTCTCCAAACGTAAGCTCCTTTGAAGAAGTTTGCATCTTCAAGCCAAGACCCCCAAAACCTAGATCCATAAGTTCCAACCAATAAATATTCATATTCAACCATACAAAATCGTTCCCCAACATTTTACACCAATATCTCAACATATACCCAAACCCTAATTTCCATATATGAAGATAAGAGAAGATTACCTCAACCACAACTCGAATCCACCAAGCTAAAGCACTTCTAGATCCCCAACTCAACACCACAAGCTCCAACTCTTCAAGATGGACAATAGGTTGGGTGAACCCTAAAATCAAGAAATTTTCAAGATAAGATGAGATGAAATGAAAAGGGTTTTTTCAAGGTTTGCTTCCTAAACCAAGATAGATGAAGAAACTCACTTGGAACCTTGAATCTTGTAGCTACATGGCTCAAAATCCACTTTGGGGCTTAGGGTTTTTGATTTGGGAGAGAAGGGAGTGGAGTGGGAGAAGAGAGAAAATGAAATGGGTGAAATGGGTAAAAATCGGATTTTAAGCAGTCATCAGTACCCCGACCGCGACTATGCCCCTGGGCAATGTCGCGGGTCATAGTCGCCCCCGACTACCTGCCTTCTGTTTGATTTCGGCCATCAATCCCTCTCTCGCGACAATGCCACTCCGACTATGACCAGGGCATTGTCGCCGGTCATAGTCGCCATAGGTGGCCCACCTACTGTTTCGAGCAAGAACTGATCCAACCAAGCCCACTTTCGGCGTTTACTCACGACCTAGAAACACACATGCGAAAATACAACGAAAGTCCAAGTACGAGTCATTCGAATGCGGGAGTACCCCTATGGTTGAGGCATGGTTCAACTTACTTGGAAATTCGGGGTGTTACATGTGGTGACAGGTATTTTCCCTATTGACTCGACTTTTGCTAAAGTACTGTTTGATTCGGGCGCCAATCTTTCTTTTGTGTCGCCGAATTTTATTCGGAAATTGCAAGTGAAACCCAAGAGGTTGAACTTTAGGTTTGAGGTAGAGGTAGCGGATGATAGTCGAGTCTGGGTGAAGGAGGTCTATGAGGGGTGTAGCATTGATGTAGATGGTCATTTGTTTCCTTTGCGTTTGTACCCTATGTGCATGGGGGAGTTTGATGTGATAATAGGAATGGATTTGTTAGCGGATAATGACGCTAACATTGTATGTAATAAGAAGTTAATTCGCATCGCCTTGCCTGATAAGAAGAAAGTAGTAATTTATGGGGATAGTCGTGATAGGAAGTCGTGTATGATATCTATGATGAAAGCTAGACGATGTTTAGGGAAGGATGTTTGGGGTATTTAGCTTACGTGCTAGATACTAAGAAAGAGAAGAAGGGAGTGGAGGATGTGCCTATAGTGAGTGAGTACCCGGAAGTGTTTCTGGATAACTTGACAAGTCTGCCCCCAGATCGTCAAGTAGAGTTTAGAATAGATTTGATGCCTGGTGCGGCACCAATTGTGCGTGCGCCCTACCGCTTGGCACCAACGGAAATGAAGGAGATGATGACGCAACTGCAAGAGCTACTCGACAAGGGTTTCATTCGTCCGATCTCATCGCCTTAGGGAGCACCGGTACTATTTGTTAAGAAGAAGGATGGGTCTATGCGGATGTGCATAGACTATCGGGAGCTCAACAAGGTAACAGTTAAGAACAAGTACCCGCTTCCGAGGATTGATGACCTCTTCGACAAGTTGCATGGTGCAAGCTATTTCTCGAAGATAGACTTAAGATCGGGTTACCATCAGCTGAAGGTGAGAAAGGAAGACGTGCCTAAGACGGCCTTTCGCACAAGATATGGACACTACGAGCTTTTAGTTATGCCCTTTGGCCTGACTAACGCCCCAGCAGTGTTCATGGACTTGATGAACATAGTGTGTAGTTCGTTGCTGGACAAGTGTGTACTCGTCTTCATTGACGACATCCTGATCTACTCCCATTCCCGTAAATATCACGAGGAGCTCTAAGTTCTCAAATTACGAGTTCTGGTTGAGAGAAGTTCAGTTTCTAGGTCACGTGGTGGCGGCGGGGTGGTATCAAAGTGGACCCGGCTAAGATCGAAGCAATTAAAGATTGGGAGCCGCCAAAGTCGCCATCAGAAGTAATAAGTTTTCTTGGGTTGGTGGGCTACTACCGGAAGTTCATTCAGGACTTCTCTCGAATAGCCACACCGTTGACCGTATTGACGAGGAAGAAGGTCAAGTTCGTCTGGATCGAAGCTTAGGATACTGCATTTGGGAAGTTGAAGGAAAGTCTGAGCAGCGCTCCAATTTTGTCGTTACTAGATGGATCTGAGGGGTTTGTAATTTACAGTGATGCATCCAAGCTTGGGTTAGGGTGTGTACTGATGAAAAATGGAAAGGTGATCGCCTACGCATCTCGATAGTTGAAAGATCATGAGAAGAACTACCCTACGCACGACATGGAGCTAGCGACGGTGGTGTTCGCTTTAAAGATATGGCGACACTACTTGTATGGAGTTAGGTGCCAGATCTACACCGATCACAAGAGTCTTAAGCATCTCTTCGATCAGAAGGAGTTGAACATGAGACAGTGGAGATGGATGGAGTTGCTGAATGATTACGACTGTGAAATCCTTTACCACCCGGGTAAAGCGAATGTGGTGGCCGACGCGTTGAGTCGGAAAGAACGAGGGGAATCGACCATAGTAGTAGCCTTCAGAATCGAGGTGACTTCAGGGCACCTGGATGAGATCAAGAAGTCCCAGGAGGAGGCGTTGCTGGAAGAAAATGTAAAGAGTGAAAGAATTGTGAGAGTTACGTCCTTGCTTAGTGTAAACAGTAGTGGGTTGAGGTGCTTGAAAGACCGGGTGTGGGTTCCTAAGTTGGCGAACTTGAGGATAAGCATTTTAGACGAAGCGCATAGGTCGCGATATTCCGTACACCCAGGGACAAATAAGATGTACCGGGATTTAAGGCAGTTTTACTGGTGACCAGGAATGAAGAAGAACATCACTCACTTCGTGGAACGATGTGTGACGTGTCTGATGGTTAAAGCAGAGCGTCAACGACCATATGGGGAGCTTCAATCTTTAGAGATACCAGTGTGGAAATGGGATAACCTAACCATGGATTTTGTTACGAAATTACCAAGGACTCTGAAGGGGCACGATGCAATATGGGTGATCGTGGATAGTCTCACCAAGTCAACGCATTTCCTACCAATTAGAGAATCTGATCCGCTGGAGAAGTTAGCAAGGTTATATATTAATGAGATCGTGTCTAGGCACGGGGTGCCGTGATCTATTGTGTCCGATCGGGATAGTCGGTTTACATCGTCGTTCTGGAGAAGTCTTCAGCGGGAATTGGGCTCGCAATTAAAGTTGAGTACAACTTACCATCCTCAGACCGATGGTCAAAGCGAGAGAACCATCCAGAGATTAGAAGATATGCTCCGAGCCTGTGTAATAGATTTCAAAGGATTGTGGGAAGTGAACTTGCCCCTGATAGAGTTCTCGTATAATAACAGTTACCACACGAGTATCCAACTGGCACCATTCGAAGCCTTTTACGGACGAAAGTGTCGGACGCCGTTGTGCTAGAACGAAGTGGGGGAAAGACAGTTGGCAGGTCCAGAAATTATGAAAATGACTGCGGATAAGATAGAACTAATCCACGAGAAAATGAGGATCGCGCAGGATCGGCAAAGAAAGTATGCAAACAAAAGAAGGAACTTATCGAGTTTCAAGTGGGTGACAAAGTAATGCTAAAAGTCCCGCCTTGGAAAGGAGTAGTGCGTTTCGAAAAGAAAGGAAAGTTGAGGCCGAGATATGGGGGGCCTTTCGTCATTATTGAACTGGTTGGAGCAGTAGCCTATAAGTTGCACTTGCCGGAAGATTTAAAGGGAGTTCATCCAACGTTTCATGTTTTGAACCTAAAGAAGTGTTTGGCCGAGACAGATGTGGCTGTTCCATTTGAGGATATCAGTGTCGATGAGAGGCTGACGTACGTAGGGGAACCGGTAGAGATTGTGGACAGTAAGATTCGAAAGTTAAGGAACAAGGAGATCAGATTGGTAAAGGTCCCGTGGCGGTTTCATAAAGGCCAAGAGGCAACTTGGGAGGTACAGGCGGACATGAGGTCCAAGTACCCTCAACTTTTCAGCAATGGAATTCCGGGGACAAAATTCTTTTGAGGGGAGGGTATTGTAACAACCGAGGTTTCAATATGAGAAGAATAAAAGTTTTGGGCAACATAGAACTTTATTGAACTTGAAGGTGGATTTGCAAATTTTTGAAAGAGGGTATAAAACCCTCAAGGTTGGCACAAAACCCTAGGTTGGGAATCACTTGGTGCGGCTAGAGCAGAGAAGAAGAAGAAGCTTGCATTGACGATTTCTGGGAAAGAATAGATTCTTCACTAACCAATTCTAGGTATTTCCTTTGGAGGTCAAGAGTGAAAAAAAGATCTGATCCAACGCAACAGGTGAGTTTTTCTAACCAAATACATGTTTTAACGTGGTTTCAAAAGTAAAGAATGATTATGAAATGCTATGTTTATATTGCATGATATTGTGTGTTTGAAAAGTTAAATTAAAGTGTATGCATACATTGTCATTAGATGTAAGATGGCCAAGTCGGGGGGTGTGTCCTACCAGTGCTCATACCGGGGGGTGTCCCGTTTATGCCATGGGAGGTGTGACCCAATAAGGCAGTGTGGGACTGACACGTTGTCACTATCTAGTGACTTCAGTGTGCCACTTACATGCGCAGTTTACGTGAAAGTTTATTGTTTACAGCTGTTGGTTATAATTGTTATGAAATGTTTTACATATTTGATAATGAATTTGTTGCCACTAGAGGGAGTTCACTAGACCTCATGGTCTAACCCTCGCTTTTCCGAAACTAAACCTTTTCAGGGAAGTCGTTAGTAGGAAGCTCTGGGAAGGGCAACGAGAAGAGTTAAGGCATGGATGCTAGTTAGACGATAGTTATTTTCTAGTTGTCTTTTAGACTTTCAGTGTATATTCTCGGTTGTGTATAACCTAGTTTGAGACAGTTGTATTTGTGCAAATTTTGGGACCCCCCTTTTGGGCTGGTTAATTTATATTTGATGTTATGCTTTATATTTTGTTTTGGGCTGTTACAAAACATAGCCTTAAACATTTGATCAAATGATCAAAATAACCGTGATATATATATATATATATATATATATATATATATATATGTATATATATATATATAGAGAGAGAGAGAGAGCGAGAGAGAGAGATAGAGAGGGAGAAGGGGATGATGCATGCAAGATGCAAACTGATTTGCGAGAAAGAATGTGAACCACATACCTTGTATTTAATAAACGAATAAAATAAAACATTATTAAATTAAAAAGGGTAACATTATGAGTAACCGGTGTTATAATCCCTAATAAATCAGGATTGAATTTGTTTTCCAAAACGATTTCTAATAATCCTTAACAAACCGATTGTAAGTTTTTATCACATATGATAATTTGTTCCATGATCGTATCAATCATGTGTGATAATTGTAGATATTATTGTTAATCATATGTGGTTATGTATATTTACATTTATAGATTTTTTTATGATGTAAATATTATCACATATATATGATAATATGTCACTTATATTCAGACGTATATTATCATACGTGATATATACAAAAATTCACATAGTGGATCATATGTGATACGTAATAGATCATATGTTAATGAAGCTAATCACACGTGCTTCAAATGGATCCAAAAAGAGAGAAAGGTGGTGAAAACAATAATGAATTAATTGCGGATAGCACATGTGATATTTTGATGAAAACTGTGATTTTTTTTAATCAAAAGTGTATCTAGATTTTTTTTCTATATAAAACTTGATAATTATTGTTAATAAAATAAAACAAACAAATCTAAAAGATCAATGAGATTTAAAGACTCTATCCGGTTCATAATGATAATTATCCTATTTCCTAAAATTATTTTCCATTTTTTAATTAATGAATTATATGGTTTATATTGATTCTCGCAATTTCGTAAATTGACCACCTTCTCGTTTGAACATGTCCATATATATATATATATATATATATATATATAGGCTCCGTAAAATGCAAACCTTGCATTTGTTGCACACTTTACACAACAGTGTGCATATATGAACAAACAAGTGTGCATATATGAACAAACAAGTGTGCATAAACAATGTGCATATACAATGTATATACATACGTGCAAGAATATACATATAATGGACATACATTCATATGTGATAATTCATATATGCATCTCAGATTATTCACACATTGTTCACATATGCACATTGGTTTGTAAGGGGGTGCAACAAATGTAATAACCGGATTCTTTTTGAAATAATTAACGAAGCGGTGTAATTAGTGGGAAGAATAAAGTGAAGATGGTGGCTAAGGTGTGACAAATGAGACTTGGAGGATCCTTGTGTAAATAAGGGAAAAGAGGGTTAAAATCCCTAAAACCTTCACTTTTCATTGTGTGCGTGTTTTGGAGGCGACTTGGAGAAAAACCTATTGGAAATCTATTGCAAGGTTCATCAAGAAACTGAAGCATTGAAGATCATTAAGTGTGTGGTGTGTTCTCTCCTTCAAGGTAATCCTTCCCTGTTTTGAAATGTATGTTTTCTTGGATCGAAAGATGTTTCCTCCTGATGATAATATCTTGAGAGTGGGATTTGGGAGAAAAGTGTGAATATCTAAGAGAAATCAATGGGTTGAACTAGGTTTATTGAATGGTTAAACTAGGGCGTGCTAATGTTGGATTAAATCAATGAATCGTTAAAGCTCGAAATTATTAGGAGTGTTGGGGATCTCGGTTTTTTAAGTTCCTTCGAAAGTCGCCCAGTAGTATTATCCGGATGATTGCCGGAAATGAGTGGAACTCGGACTTGGGAGACCCGGAAGTCATTGTCTGGGAAGGATGTCCGGACTCACCCGGAAAAGTGTGGGTGTCCGGACGACCGGGACTCGGAATTCGGGAGTTTACCGTAAACCTCTGGGAATCCAGGAAGATCCGGATATAGAGTACCGGAAAAAGCTGTAAGAGCTGGGTGCATTCGGAAAGCTAAGCTGGATGCGCCTGCGGCTAGGAATCCTTGTGTTTCGGTCGGTGTACTTTTGGGGATTTACTTTAGGGGGCTCCGAGAGTAAATCTGAAGCGTTATTTGAGTAGCTTTTCACTCTTGTGTGTCGAATGATTATGTAGGTACGGTTTGAGAGTAGCAAGTTCAAGTGAGAACATATTAGCGTGGACGCCAGGTAAGTCTTTCTAAACCGACGTTGTGACAATACTTGAATTTACTACTTGTATGTTTTATATTGAATTGCATAACAATATGTGGTTTAAAATATACAAGTTGAAAATGTGATTTATAATGCGGGTATGCTTGGGACAAGACTAGGGATGGTTTATTGTGATGAATATGAGGAATGTGTCCCATACTAAAATACAAACATGTTTCATATAACTATTATGGGCAGGTGTATCCCCTAACGCGTTGTCACAAGTGTGTTCGTGACCAAGGTGTGGATCATCAGCATGTGTGAGTTTGCTTAAACTGACAAGGGCGTAACTGTTCTTAATTCCTTATAAACTCTTTTAATTGACATGTGTGGTGTGATATTGTTATCTTGAGGGACCTCACTAGACCTCATGATCTAACCCTCGATTTCCAAAATGTAAAACCCTTTTTAGGCAACCAGGTAGTCGAGGGGTCGAGTAAGGGCAAGGGCAAGATGTGAGCTCGAGCTTGCGTCTAGTGGATCTAGAAGACTTTCCCTTTTAATATTTTAGATACATTTCTCAGCTGTAATTAGGGTTATTCCGCGAACCCGGTTTTGAAATTTTGAAGTGTGACAGATGTTGGGCCATTTTAGGCATTTCTAATTAAATTTATGGATTTTGGTTTGTTGGTTTGGTATGGGTTGTTACAACAAATACATGGTTTGTATTTGATTTGTATCCTATATATATAGAGAGAGGGCCCTTCTTTTGTTAACCCTACATTTAGTGTAAACCATGTTAACCAATCTAGACCACTCATCATAATATTCAATGGCTTAGATTAATTCAATTATTTTAAAATTTATTAAATGACGAACTGGCTAATTAAATGACCATCATATATGAACAAGGGCAAATCCGTCATAAAGCTAAAAATGTGTTTACAATTGATAAGGAAATAAACGAGTTTCCTAATTTCACTTCTTCATTAAACGCCAACATTATCATCATCGATCTACACAAAAATCTTCAAACCCATGATTGACAAAGATCTTCAAACCCTTTTCGTCTGATCCGATCAAAATCATCTTCGAACGTGGAAACGTGAAAGAGAATGGCGGAAATTAGAGGCGGGTCAAGAATCCCTACTACACCCCCACTTGTCTTTTCTTCACAAACCCACATCTCCATTCCGTCGACAGGTCATCTGCATATAGCCACTGGTACTCCCAGAATCTCTTAGAACCAAATCGGCGGCCGCAGCCGTTATAGATGGTGATGCCCCCTGTCGGAGACTGCCATGGAGGATCTCAGCTTTTACGAGCTACTGGGTATCCCAGACACGGTGACATCTGTGGGTATCCAGGAAGTATCACTCAGACGTCTCGCCTTCGGTTCGGGCAGAGGAGTATACACAGAGGTTGTGCATATAAGCAGGTTTACACAGATTTAAGATTGTGCATGTATGCAATTTTACACAGATTTTTGGTTGTGCATATATGCAGGTTTACACAGATTTATAGTGGTGCATATATGCAATTTTACACATATTTATGGTTGTTCATATATACAGGTTTACAATGGATTGCATGATGAAACAGGTTCGTCTACAATGGATTGCATGACCGATTACAGAAAAACGATTCTAAGATGATAAGAATTTGGACGAAGAAGAAGATGAACGTTAGTAATTAAAATACTAATAACTACCTAAAATATCAAGGCGTCATATTAGGAAAGTGAATATATATTAAATAAATAAAATAGTAAAAACTACCTAAAATATCATAGAGTGATATTAGGAAAGTGAATATACATTAAATAAAAAAATACTAAAAACCTTAAAATACCCCTAAATAAATCGTAATCCAAACACTAGAACCAAGAAATTTCATCAATCCCTTTTGGTCCAAATTAGTTAACATGGTTAACACTAAATGTAAGGTTAACAAAAGAAGTGGACAATATGTATATATATATATATATAGGGAGAGGTTCAAAAGAGAAATGCAAAATTTTTGAGAAATAGAGAAATGATCTTGGCCATGCATTCGGTCAACATCGATGGCTTTGGCCGAGAAGCAGATGATAATTCCTCGTGTGGTCTGTGCGTGGTCTGCACAAGATAGAGGGGTAGTTTCGTAAAAAATATGCGGGACAGGTTCATATATGAATTTGTGTGATTCATATATGAACCTTTGTAATTCACATATAAAATATTTTTAACTAATTCATATATGAACCTTTGTGATTCATATATGAACCTTTGTGATTCATATATGAATCAGTTAATTTGTTCATATGAGAATTAGTTAAAAAAATTCATATATAAATCACAAAGGTTCATATATAAATCACAAAGGTTCATATATGAACACAAAGGTTCATATATGAATTAGTTAAAAAAAAGTTTATATGTAAATTACAAAGGTTCATATATGAACACAAAGATTCATATATAAATCAGTTAATTGGTTCAACTGAGTCATATACGAACCTACAGTTAATTAGTTTCATATATGAAACACAAAGGTTCATATATGAATCACAAGATTCATATATGAATTAGTTATAAAGAGTTCATATGTGAATTACAAAGGTTCATATATGAACGTATAGTTCATATGTGAATCACACAGATTCACATATGAACTCAGCCCGTGTTTTTTGTAAAAGTTACGAAATTTCCCTTCTATTTTTGTAATAGCCGTAACTTTTGACCGGTCAAAGCCGCAACTTTTGACCAATTATAACCGATCTTGACCGAATGAATGGCCAAGATCACTTCTCTATTTCTCAAAATATTTGCATTTCTCTTTTGAACCTATGGCTATATATATTTATATATATATATATATATATATATATATATAGGGTTAGGTTCAGGGGAAAACCTCAAATAATTAGAAAACTAAAGAACACTCTTATAAACATTGATTCAACATAATCCAAAGGATATTAAAAATCAGTAATTAAACTAATTATAATTAATGAAAAGGGTATTAAGGTAATTTGAGCATTATATCAGATATGGAAAATACAACAAAAGCACAAATCGTTTCCCTATAATTATGCAGATCACAGTTTTCCGGCGAAAACTTGCAGATTCCGGCGAGTTGACGGTTCTCCGGCGAAAACTTGCAAATTCCGACAAAAACTTGCAAATTCCGGCGAAAACTTGTAGATATGCACAAATGCATATATATGCACTTGTGCATATTATGCACTTATGCGTATTACCGTCGATGTCTCCACGGCCACTGGCGATTCAACCATTGCAACCACCGTTTTAGCCGGTGAAAACTTGTAGATATGCACAAATGCATATATATGCACTTGTGCATATTAATGTTCTGATTGACGATATGATCACGCCGTCGCACAAAAACCACCGTGCCGGAAGCCGATTTGTGACGCTCCAGATCCGTCGTCCGTCTGGTATCTGCAAGGGATTTTGAACGTAGGTTATACGCTAGGAAACGCGAACGACGTCGTCCAATGCTTGAAACCACCATAAAACACGTAGTCCAATGCTTGAAACCGTTTGCCGGTTGACCTGATGAAATCTTCTGCGCTGGCGACGGTGCAACAAGTGGGGTAGGAATCGCCAGCGGTGACGATGGGGGAGATTCCTTAACCATCGACGGTGACAGAGATTGAAACGGCGGCGATTTCACCAGTGACGGTGACGGAGACGCAAACGGAGGCGGCGGGTAGGGGAACAGAAGTGGCTGAATCGGGGCGGTAGAGCCACTGTTGGGAAGCGACGACGGAGGGTAGCCATAATCGGCGGTGAGTGGCACACGGATGTCGACTTTTTGACCGGCTTCACAGTGGCCAGGAGGTGTGCAGATGAAGTAATAGTGGCCGGGATAATAGATCGGAAAAGAGTCGTTGCCGGAGGTGAAGGTGGCGGGAAAAGAGAGGTGAGAAGAGAAAGATGGTGGCGGCCGAAGGTGGCGGCGGCGGCTGAGAAGAGAGGTGAGAAGGGAAAGAGATTGAAACCCTAGAATGTGAAAGGGAAAGGGAAAGGGAAAGGGAAAGGGGGATGTTCAAGAAAGAGGAAAGAGGACGTTTGATTTTTTATAACATATTCCAATTTTACCCTCTAATGCGTTGTATACCCTTATGAAATATACCATGAGCTTCTTTTTATTTACAAAATTGCCAATGAGATAATAACCATTAGATTATCTCATCCTACGTGTATAAGGGTGTTCTTTAGTTTTTCAGTTATTTGAGGTTTTCCCTTTAACCACTCTCTCTCTCTCTCTATATATATATATATATATATATATATATATATATATGTGTGGTTTTATTTGAAAACCACCAAACTATGAAACCCACTTTTTAACCCTATATTAGAATCATCAATGGCTGTGATGCATTTGCTCTATTTATGGTATTAATGAAATACTATTATTTTTTTAATTTAAAAAAAAAATGAAAGGGCAAACTTGTACATTTGCATTAGGCAACCGGATGAAATCCCATATTAACAAATTGTGTAACTAAAAATCATAGAGGAAGCAATAAAATTGGGTTTCGATTTCAAAATATCAATCCAATCTATTTTAGCGATGATTCGTCTTCAAAGAGGTAAGTTATTTAGGGTTTGAAGTTCATCGATTTTATCAGTGAAATCGGACGATTTTTACAACGATTTCACACGAAAGGTAGAGAACGCGGTGAAAGGCTGATGAAGAAACACACCTTTTCAAACTTTACTAACACTAAATACAATCTTTTGGATGAAGATGGGAATGAAATTGTCCCTAAGAAAGAAGCCTCTGTCAAAGATAAGAGTAGAACATCGATGACAGAAAGCGACCAGATGAAACGTGGGCCTCCAAAAGGTTTTTTGATTCGTTGGTGAAACACTCTGAAACTGCAAATTTTAATTGCTAGTGTGTATGGTGAAACACTTGAAACTGCAAATTTTAACTGTTAGTTTATATGGTGAAACACATTGAAACTGTTTATGGTGAAACTCTCTTAAACTGGAAATTGTAATTGGTAGTGTATATGTTGAAAAACACTGAAACTGTTTATGGTGAAACACACTGAAACTATTTATGGTGAAACACTCTGAAACTGAAAATTGTAATTGGTAGTGTGTATGTTGAAAAACACTGAAACTGTTAATGATGAAACACTCTGAAAATGTTTATGGTGAAACACACTGAATAGTTTATTGCATTTCATTTTGTGCCCAATCAATGACTGAAATAGTCACAGTTTGATGTGGTGTCTCATTAGGTACTGTTAGTTGGTGAAAGACACCGATACGAAGAATTATTAATTTGACTATACAGGGTGATTAAAACTTGAAAGGAAAGGAGTTAACTTACCAAGATTATATTCCATACGATTTCATTAAAGAAAGGAAATGAGTTAACTTACCAAGATTATAGGGTTTAATAACTACAAATTGTGATTATCCGTTTAAACTACTATTTAAATTATAATTGGATAGATTCCAATATTAAAAGTTAAACATCAAATGACCAAAAGACCCATAAAATTAAGAAAAAAAAGAAAAGGAAAGGAAATTCACTTATTGGTTGAGAGTAGTTTGTAAAGTTTGTAAAATAATGGTGGTTTTCAACATATCCCTCCCATATATATATATATATATATATATATATATATATATATAGAGAGAGAGAGAGAGAGAGAGAGAGAGGGTGGTTATATTGTTAACTCTTTGAATGATGTTAACTTTACAAACCCTTATTGACCAATACGAGTTCACTTTCAATCTTGGTTGGTATCAACATATTCATTAATTGTCCAAGGATATATTTGGTATTTCATAAAATATGTGTTTTTTGGTAGATTTTTTAATTGGAGTTACAAAATTAAACATTAATTAGGAGTTACAAAATTGATGTAGTTATTCTTAATTAAAATTACTAGGTGTTTTGATTTTACTTTTATTCAACAAAATTCTTTGTATGAAAATGGATTTTCGATGTGATCAAAACTACATTCAACCCGCTTTGTTGAACGATTCTGCTAATTCCGCGAGGTTGGACGTTGTCGATGGAGGAGCCGGTGTGTATAATTGTTCGTCATTGATAAATACATAGGCGGAAATATTTGATGGAACACAACTCAATCCCAATGAAGAAACGATGTTTGTTATGGTATTTTATGAACGAAATGATGAGTAACGGTTGGCTAATGCTTTTGGTTAGGATTTAATGGTGGGTCGTGAATTGAATTGGGTGAGTGTTTGGCTGCAAAGAGGTTATGGGTACACACAATGGGTAAAAAGGAACGATAGCTAAAAACGGGTTAAAATTTCACACAATGCCTAGAATCATCTCTTAAGGTCCACACGATATGGTCTACTATACCCTTACCCAATATCCCGATGGTCGTCTTTGCTACTCAATACAATATTATAGTGAGATCACTCTATAATCACGACAAGGAATTCGGAAAAGTGTATATGAATTTTGTGTTTAAATCCCTCGAAGTGAAGAACGTCATTTAGGCTCAAATCTCGCTATTGGGTGGTCTCCACTAATGTCCCTAGTCATGTCTTTTCCCGGTCCTTCCCTAATGGTCACGTTACTATCACAAGATTCTTCCCACAATGGTCGGTTTCAATCATTCAAAAAATTTAGCTAATGTGGTCTACGCATTCAGAAGTGCTGGAAGTCTACGTGCATAAATGTGGGCCCGATTGGGCAACCCCAAACCTTACCCATACATTGTCCTCAATGTGCAAGTGTCGGTTGTAGGCGATGCGACACCAATCATTGTGCAGTTATTACAGTCATCAAGCGGAAGGACAAAGCATCAATACAAAAACATCAAAAAGCGAACCCAGAGTTATTCATATATGGCCACCCCAAACCTAGGTCGTGGCCTAGGTTTGCCAACTAAAGCCAACCCCAAACCTCGGTAAAATCGAGGTTTGCACAGGATTAAAAGTGAGTGTGTAGATGTTGAAAAGTGAGGCACCCCAAACCTAAGTGAAACTTAGGTTTGTTGCATCTCGTTTAACTAATAAGGACACAAACATCATACACCACTCGTTAACATACAAAGTTAGAGCATACCTGTTTGCCCGGACGGAGGGGATTCTCTTGCAAAAGTGAGGAGAATGGTAGGGAGACACCGGAGGAGATGGAGAGGGAATGCAAAGACAAAGGAAATGAAAGCAAAAGACGAAAGGAAGCAAAGAAACGAAACACACAAAGCAAGAAAGGAAAAACCCAACAGAGAGTTGCGCGGTTTGGCGCACGGCTTGAGGCCGCGGCCAAAACCGCGTATGTCTCTGTCCTAATTTTTTTTTGTAAATCAAAGCACTCAAAACATAACTTAAAAGAAAACAAACCTTGGTGGGTTGCCTCCCACCTAGCGCCTTGGTTTCGGTCGTGGCTCGACCTTCCTTCTGATCACTCCTTCGACTTTCCTTGGTGATCGGATTCCTCTTCACCTCTACCTCTTTCGCTCTCGAACATCTTGAACACTGCCTTTTCACCACCAACCCTTAAGGTCATCTCGCCTTCTTCCATGTCGATCAATGCTTTGCTCGTGGCCAGAAATGGTCTTCCCAATATCAGTGGGACCTCTATATCTTCATCGATGTCCAGCACCATGAAATCCACCGGAAAGTAGAACTTGTCAACCTTGATGAGAACATCCTCTATCACCCCATATGGATACACTATCGATCTATCCGCGAGATGAAGTGTCATGTATGTTGGCTTCACTTCACCCAAGCCAAGTTCCCTGAAAACAGATAAAGGCATTAGATTAATACTGGCTCCTAAATCACATAACACCTTATCAAAATTAAGATTCCCAATTTGAATAGGGATCGAAAAACTCCCTGGATCCTTAAGCTTCGGGGGAAGCTTGTTCTGAATGATCGCACTGCATTCTTCAGTAAGTGTAATGGTAGCAGTGTTCGACTGCCCTCTTCTTGGATAAGATCTATTTCATGAATTTGAGATATGTTGGCATTTGGGCAAGTGCTTCTGCAAATGGAATGTTGATGTGCAGCTTCTTGAAGATGTCAAGGAATTTCTCGAACTGTTCCTCATCTTTATGTGCCTTCACCCGATTCGGAAATGGTAGCGGTGGTACAAACGGTTTGACTAGCGGCTTCGATGGAGGTGTCACCTCTTTTTCCTTCGGCTTCTCCCGATCAATCATATCACTAGAACGCTCATCCGTCAGCCCAACATTCGCCTCCTTGATTATCTCTTTGCCACTTTTAAGATGAATGGCATTACATTCTTCTCTTGGTTTCCTTTCAGTCTGACTCGGAAACGTTCCTGGGGCTCGGTTTTGTAAGACTTCCGAAATTTGCCCCACTTGTCGTTCAAGGATCTTGATGGATGCGGTGTTCTGATCAGTTACTGCTTTCACTGTACTCACCGTGCTTGCCAAACCTTCAACCGTGCTATCCATCTTTGTCATAAACTTCATCATCATATCTTCCAGCCCCGGTTTCTTCTCTACGGATGGTCCTTCATCGAATTTCCTCTGGTTGAAACCTGGAGGACGGTAAACATTGTTAGCATTAGAATAATTAGAAAAGTTGGGATGATTACCTTGTTGTTGTTGGCTGGGTTGACTCCATGAAAAGTTAGGGTGTTCCTTCCACCCTTCATTATATGTGTTCGAGAAAGGGTCGTTCCTCGGCTGGTTGTTCCGGTTTTGTAAAAACTGAACCTGTTCAGGTTCTTGCGAAGTAGGGAACGCTTCTGGATTGCCTCCTTTCAATTGGTTTGTGATAGCAACTAGCTGTGCTTTTATCACCTTCAACTCATCCGACTCTTGAACACTAGCTACCCGTCTGATAGACGATCTTGGAGTGGCATAGCTATGTTCGGCTAAGTTCTCAATTAAGTCAACTGCTTCTTCATACGTATTATTCATAAGGGCTCCACCCGCTGCAGCAGTGATGTCATTCTTGAACTGCGGGTGAAGGCCTCCAAAGAACGTTTGGATAATCACACAACCGTGTAGCCCATGATGAGGACACTTTTTCAACATGTCTTTATTTTGCTCCCATGCCTCGTATAGAGTCTCTTGGTCCCATTGAGCGAAGTGGGTAATGTCGGCCATCAGTTGAGCGGTTCTTCCCGGTGGGAAGAATTTCTGAAGGAACGCAGCTTTCAGGCCTGCCCAAGTAGTGATCTGATCCGCTGGTAGGCCCTCTACCCATATTTCAGCTCTACCCTTGAGGGAAAAACTGAATAGCCTCGGCTTGATTCCATTCTCGTCCACCCTATTGATCTTGAACGTATTGCAGATCCGTTCAAATGCACGAAGGTGTGCATGGGGATCTTCAGTTGGGGCTCCCCCAAACTGATTCTGCTGTACCATCACGATGGTACTCGGCTTGATCTCGAAATAATTTTCCGCAGTGGTGGTTGCTTGGATGCCTATGTGTGCGGCTGCCACATTCGGATCGGCAAACGACCGCGTAGGGCGTCTCTCAGGAGGAGCTTCGTCGTCCATCTTCAGATGTCTTTTAGCTTTAGATTCTTTGCGTAATCGACGGGCGGTTCTTTCAATTTCCGGATCGAGTGGTTCGATTCCTTTCCCTCGGGTTTTCCTTGGCATAAACCAGTTAGTACCTGAAAAGAAAGTAAGCAAAATTAGAAATCCAAAAACTGAAAGTGATGAAATAAAATAACAAAAAAAAATGTTCAATGTAATAGCGCTTATAGCTGGTAGTGCTATCAGTTGCAACTAGTTCCCCGGCAACGGCGCCAAAAACTTGATAGGAGGGTTTACACCCCCCCTAAATCTTACCGCAAGTGTACGGGTCTAAATCAAGTAATAGTACAAAAATACGAGTATCGAACACAGGGAACTAGGAACTAAGTATCACAATGACTATAAGATCTATTAACTGAACGGTCTCAATTTTGAGTGGTTGGTATAAAACTAATTAATTGCAAGAAAACAAATCACAAACGGGACAGTAAACAACTTAGGAAACTTCGGATAGAGAAAACAGTTGAGGGTTAGAAATCCTAAGGTTTTCACGTATAAACACTTGACTTATTACAATTACCAGTTATTCCGTATAATAAATACCCAATCTCTAAAAATCACCGTTGTTCATTCTCAAGCAACAACGGGTTTTATCTTGAAACACATAGTTTTATCTCTTGACCTCAACCTATGGGGTTCAAAACACATTAAACTCAAGATTTCAACAGGACTAAGGCTTACTTGGTATATCTCTATCCAATTTCTCACCTTAGGCATGCAATTTCTAGTTATAGTTAACAATTAATTCTCTCGAACTTAATTGAAAAACAAACAAAACAATTGAAAGCTGGCCAAACTCACAAAAGCATTAAAGATTAAATCACATGCTTCATTAAAATAGGAAAAACTGATAAAAGGTTCAAATCAAATGTCTATAAGCTTAAACCAAATTCATTCCAACCCCCAACATCTAAAGATTAGTTCATGTTGGTGGTGGATAAAAACATAAGAAAAGGAAGGAAACTAGTGTGTGCAAACATAATGATTGTGGACGTGATGAGTGTAATGGTGAACTCCCTTCTCTCGGCTCTAATCCGATTCGCGTGGTGAACGTCTCCTCGACCGATCCTCTATCGTGGCTCCAAAGTGTCCGAAAAGCCTCTGAAAATCGCCCCTCAGCTGCTGGTCGTCGTCGTGTGTGAATGATAACCTAAAATCCAGAAAACACCAAAATATAAAACTGGAACAGGGGGTTGCGCGGTTTTGGCCGCGACTTGCAAACCGCGCCAGAAACCGCACGGTTTTGGCCGCGACTTGCAAACCGCGCCAGAAACCGCGCGGTTTCTGGTTGTGCTTCGGTTCAGGTTTGGGTCATGGTTTGGGCACGGGTCTCGGGCTTCCGTTGGGCTTCGTTTTGTACTCGTTTTGGGTTCTTTTTCGCTTCTTTTCTCGATGATTGCCGCCTTTTAGATTACCTGCACATTTCACTCGATAAAACATAAAATTCTGCCTTTTTGCTAGAACACAAGCCAATCTCATTGGTTTGAGGACCGAAAATAACGCTAAGAAGTGGCGTTATCAACTGGTGACGATGGTCCAAGAGGTAGGGATGGCTCCTTTTTGGTGATGATGATGATGTTCATTGGCGACGATGGCTCAAGGGCTACGGACGGCTCCTCATTTTAGGAGATGATCGACGACGATCGCTAAAAGATTAGGCCCAATGAAGAGGGGGATGTGAAGGAACACCAGTTTCTTTCTTTCTATTAATTTCCTTAATCTTGTAAACAGATGGTTATGCATGATGGGAGATCTAGATTAGAGTTTCATTTTTTTGTTTAAATATTCGATTATTGTTTGAACTCAATTTAGGGTTTTGATTTGTATTGATTTTTGTATCTCTAAGTGATCATGAATTTGATTTAGAAACCCAAAAATTTACTCCTACTGTTGTGATTATATGGTGTTTTCTTAAAGTTAATAGTGTTGCTACTATATTTACACAAAAGATCATGGGTGGAACAATTTTGTTTTGAAGTTCATAGAAGAAACAATGATATTTAGTTTCATAATATTGTTTTGTGCATGAACTTTCTTTCTGCCAAAATTTCTTCACTAAAGTTCATAGGTGAAATCAAAAAGTAACAATATTAGTAAATGTTTTATATGTCAAGTTTTAGCAACATTTTGTATATGAAACACAAAATGTGTGACGGGGACGATGGACCACAGAGGTAGCAGCGATGGTAGAGAACAATTTTTTTTACCAGGGAACCAAATTAAAAATAGGTAAATTGACTAAAACATCTTTGTGTTAAACGACTTAGGGGCCGTTTACCAAACACTTACATGGGTTACTGGGTAAGCGCTTACTATAGGATTTTGTTTTATTTTTGGTCCTTATCTCTTCCTTTTCCTTGCCTCTCTTTAGTCTGTGTCTCTTCCTTTTCCTAGCCCTTCTTTAGTCTGTGTCTCTTCCTTTTCCTAGCCCCTCTTTAGTCGGTGGTTCCCCTATTTATTCCTGGTCTATTTTCTATTGTAATCACTTTTTTAATAAAAGAAGAGTTTGATTAACGAAATCTCCGATACCATCGATTTTTAGATGGTATCAGAGCAGGTTCAAACCCTAATACTCTGATCGATTTCTTGCTTCAATCAAGATGGCTGGAAACGATGACAGTGACAAGACCGGAGGCAGTTCCGGTAGTTCCATCGACTACAACTCACCATACTACCTCCACCCATCGGATTATCCTAAACAACTTCACGTCAACGATGTGCTTACCGACAACAATTATGGAGATTGGTCGCAGGAGATAACGAACTTTCTGTTTGCCAAAAACAAAGTCCAGTTCGTTGATGGCACCCTCGAGAAACCAGAGAAAACATCAAAAGATAACATGTTATGGATGCGGTGCGATGCGATGCAATGATAAAGGGATGGCTCACCACAGCAATGGAGAAGAACATTCGTGCTAGCGTCAAATACGCAAGCACCGCGGCTGAAATCTGGATGGACCTTCTTGAAAGATTTGGGAAGGAAAGTGCTCCTAGAGCATACGAATTGAGGCAGCAGATCGCAGCTACCCGGCAGGGTGGAACATCGGTGTCAACATACTACACCAAACTGCGTTCATTATGGGATGAAACACAATCTGTCCAACCTATCCCTAATTGTTCATGTGCAGGTTGTTCATGTGATCTAAGCAAGAAATTTATTGAGCACCAAGAAAAGGAAAGACTCTATGAATTTCTTATGGGGCTGGACTCCGAGCTCAACGTAATCAGAACCCAGATTTTGGCAACAAAACCAACCCCTACCTTCTGTGGGAGAGACGGTCACAAAAGGGAAGGGTGCTTCAAGCTTGTTGGGTACCCGGATTGGTGGCCGGGAAAATCTAAGGTTGAAAAGCCAAAACCAAAAGCCGCTTGCGTAGAGACTGGGTCTAGTCCAATACCCGGATTAACTGACGAACAATACCAAATATTTGTCAGCCACTTTGCAGGAACTAACGACAACTCAAAGGAAAAGGCAACACCAATGGCAAATATGGCAGGTAGACAAAACGGTAACGAAGAATGGTTCGTTGATTCGGGTTGCACCGAATATATAACACATCGATCCGATCTCCTTGAAAACAGGAGAAAGACTCCTCATGAGGCTCCCGTTATTATACCAAACGGTGAAGCTATTCCCGTCAAGGAAAAAGGAGATTACACCTTGCCTGGAGGAGTACAATTAAATGGAGTTCTCTATGTTCCAAATTTCAATTGCAATCTCCTTTCTGTTATCCGATTGAGTAAAGATCTTCAATGTGCTATAACATTCTTTCCCGGCTTTATGTTATGCAGGGGTTGCGTACGAGGAACTTGTTTGGTGCGGGTAGATGCAAAGGAGGGTTGTACCGAATGGGGATGGTGGATGGAAACAGGAGGGCTTTGATTACAACGGTTGACACATGGCACAAGAGACTTGGGCATGCCTCAAAGGAGAAGCTTTCTAGAGTTGAACCCCTTAAGAGTATTTCTTTTGAACATAAAAATAATATTTGTGATTCTTGTGCAAAGGCAAAATTTACCCGAACACCTTTTCCCATTAGTTCAATCAAAACCAATGATTGTTTTGAATTGATCCATTGTGACATATGGGGTGGTTATCGTATTCCATCATACACACGGGCAAATTATTTCCTCACAATTGTTGATGATTTTAGTAGATCAGTGTGGGTTTTTCTTATCAAGCATAAAAACGATGCTAGCACATGTCTAATCAATTTTTGCAAGATGGTGGAGGTTCAATTTAGAAAAGTTATTAAAAGAGTTAGATGTGATAATGGGGGTGAATTCACATCCAATTCTATGATGGACTTTTATCACCAACAAGGAATCTTATTGGAAACCACCTGCCCACACACACCCCAACAAAATGGAGTCGTCGAGAGGAAACATAGGCACCTTCTCGAAACAGCCCGTGCCTTAAGGATTGAGGCAAATCTTCCCAAAAGATTTTGGGGAGAATGTATTTTGACAGCAGCCTATATAATTAATCGTCTCCCCTCCAAAGTTATTCAAAACAAGACTCCCTACGAGTTGGTTTTCAATCAAAAACCCGAATATAAATACATGAGGGTTTTCGGTTGTCTTACCTACTTTAAAAATAATAATACCAAAGGAGACAAATTCGAAGAAAGGGGGAGTCCAGGAATATTTTTGGGTTATCCACAAGGGACCAAGGGCTACAAGGTATACGATATCAAACATGGCAAAATTATTGTTAGTAGAGACGTTGTCTTTTGCGAAAACTCTTTTCCTTTCAAAAATTCCAAGTTTGATGAAAGGGATGAGGGCACTGAAATTTTACAGTATCCAACTGGTACCATAGAAGAAACACAGCCTATGGATCAACCTAGTGAGCCCACTGATAGCTCAAACGAGCCCAATGCTAGCGAGATGGACCTAGAGGCCGAGAATGATGTCACCGACTTGTCGGTGGATAATGAAAACTTCATCCATGGAGAAGAGGGTCGACCACAGAGTGTTGACCGAGATTTTGTGGATCAAAATAATAATGGTTACAATGTTGATGAGCAAACAAAGAACAGGATCAAAAGGGCTAAATCATAGCCGAAGCGGTTTCATGACTACATAGTCGAGCTTCCCCCATTGGTCGACCACACGCAACCCGCACCCGATCAAGCTTCATCTACGGTACATCCTATTGCAAAATTTATTTCTTATGAAAATTTTTCTGATGCTCGCGAAGCTTTCTTATCGGCTATCACTTCAAATGATGAGCCAAAGTGTTTCAAACAAGCACAGCAGGATGAGCGCTGGAAAGAAGCCATGAAACGTGAAATTCAGTCCCTTGAAAAGAATGGAACGTGGACTCTCGAAGACTTACCAAAGGGAAAGAGAGCCATAGATTCAAAATGGGTCTAGAAAGTAAAATATAAGCCTAATGGAGAAGTTGAGAGATTCAAAGCCCGACTCGTTGCTAAAGGGCTTACACAGTTGGAAGGCGTGGACTTTCATGACACGTTTGCTCCGGTTGCCAAGTTGGTCACCGTTAGAACTCTTCTAGCGGTAGCAGCTAAGAAGGATTGGATTATTCACCAACTTGATGTGAATAATGCATTTCTACATGGAGATTTAAATGAAGAAGTGTATATGAAGATTCCTCAAGGTTTTTCCAAAGAAGGTGAGACTCGAGTTTGTCGACTTCGAAAATCCCTTTATGGTTTGAAACAAGTGTCACGCAATTGGTACCAAAAGTTCAGATCTTCTCTCATTGGCCAGAATTTCAAGCAGTCCAAGGCTGATCATTCTCTATTCACACACAAGGAAAAGGGTTTGTTTGTTGTTGCGCTTATTTATGTTGATGATGTTCTTTTAGTCGGAAATAATTCTTTGAAAATTCAACAAACCAAGAAATATCTTGATGAGGAATTTAGCATCAAAGACCTTGGTTCCTTGAAATACTTTCTTAGCATTGAGGTGGCAAAGACATCAGATGGTTTGGTCCTAAGTCAACGAAAGTTTACTCTGGACATATTGAAGGATAGCGGAATGATGGGTTGTCGACCAAGTACTTTTCCCATTGAACCGGATCTAAAACTCGACAGAGGAGAAAAGGAAACACGAGTTGATGCTAGCTCATACCGACGCCTGATTGGTAGGTTGTTATACTTGCAGGTCACCAGGCCGGATATTGCATATGCAGTAAATGTCTTGAGTCAGTTTGTTGCTGACCCACGACAAAACCATATGAAGGCGGCAAATCGGGTCCTACGTTATTTGAAGGCTACACCACGGCAGGGCTTACTTTTTCCACGGGTCGGTAAACCTGTCTTAACTGCTTATTGTGACGCGGATTGGCTTGGTTGTCCTTATTCTAGGCGATCCAGAACCGGTTTTTTCCTTCTTTTAGGAGGTGCTCCTATCTCTTGGAAGTCAAAGAAACAATCGCTTGTTTCTCGTTCTTCAGCAGAGGCGGAGTATAGAGCTATGGCGACAATTGTGAGCGAAATTTTATGGGTCAGATGGCTTCTCAGTTACTTGAAGGTGGTCCTTGCTACACCAACGCCGTTGTACTGTGATAATCAGGTTGCTCGACACATCGCCAACAATCCATTTTTCATGAACGAACCAAACATGTTGAAATGGACTGCTTTTTTGTTAGAGAGCGAGTAGAGTCTAAAGAGATTGCTCCTATGCACATCGACAGCAAGATGCAAGTTGTAGATCTATTAACGAAAGTCTTGGGATCTCGTCAACTTCAATCCTTGTTAGTCAAGATGGGCATTAAAGACTTACATGCTCCATCTTGAGGGGGAGTATAGGATTTTGTTTTATTTTTGGTCCTTATCTCTTCCTTTTCCTTGCCCCTCTTTAGTCTGTGTCTCTTCCTTTTCCTAGCCCCTCTTTAGTCTGTGTCTCCCCTATTTATTCCTGGTCTATTTTCTATTGTAATCACTTTTTTAATAAAAGAAGAGATTGATTAACAAAATCTCCGATACCATCGATTTTTAGACTTACCAAGTCACATTACCTAAAATGAATGAATATGGCAAGACTAAGAATCTTACCCTGTAAGAGCGAAGGCAAGGACGAGAGTCTTACCCGGTAAGTGAGAGGGACGACTCTTACCACGATTAGCGCATACCAGGTAAATTTGTGCATATGATAGCATTTTGGTGCACTAAATTTTACCGGTAAGCACTTACCGGGTAAGCGTTTGGTAAACGACCCCTTAATTGAGATAGTTTTGAAAAAAATTGGTGACAAAGACCAAAAGCATTATAAATTGCGTACCACAAGGCTGTAATTCTTACTTGTTAAAAAAAGGATTTAAGACATTAGACCATCTCCTATGGTATTTGAAGAAAACTTGAAAAGGACTTGAAGATGAGTTGACCATTGGAAACAAAGACTTGTAAATGACTTTATTTATCAAACACTTGATAATCCTCAAGTCTTTGAAAAAATGAATGTGAAAGACAAAAGAGAGAGAAAGTATATATATTGATAGGACCAATATATTTTTTTATTTTTTTATTTTTTTCAAGTCTTTCATAATAGTTTTACCACTTGGATGTCCTTACCACCTATAAAACCACAAAGACCAATCATGTAATTTAATCTATACAAGAGTATCTATAATGGTAGTTTTTTTTTGAAAGATTTTCTACTATTTCGAAAACCTTTTTTGATGTGTTGAAGCATTGGAGTAAAAACTTTTTACAACACTTGTTACACAACGAGCGGCTAATTTAATTGTACCTTTTCAAATAAATTTTCACATTACTCCTTTCATTCAATCTTATTTTTCAATTTATTCCTTTGTTAATATTTATTGATTAATTTAATGGATTGATGATTTCAATTTAAACCTTTTTATAATATTTTTTTGCCAAGTTCTGGATACAATAGATTGATAATTAATACGATGCATTTATAATTAAATACATTATAAAAAAACTATAATCAAGACGATCAAAATGACATCAATCACTACTAAACGAAACACTTTTGTTTACCAACTTTTTCCTAAGAGATCTGTCACTAAAGAATGGTTCGTCACAAAACTGTCAAAAAAGTTGGTAGGTAATGCAAATCTGTGATAGATTACCAGAGATTCTTTGGATGATCCGTGGGTATTTTCTCGAAAAACATCGGATTCTCCGGAACCATTGGTATTTTTTGGGTGATCCATGGGTAATCACCGACAAAAATTTACCTGGATAAATTTTATGGGTAAAAATCATTTGTTTGTACTTTGTAGTGAATATTGAATACCTAAAAATATGAAAATCATATAATCTATTTATCGTCTTTTATTTTTTAACGAACTGATTTTTTTGTGTCCCTTGTCATTATATCACGTGGGTTTTAAAACAATAAATTAAGGGAAATTAATTAAAATACCCTAAGTTTGACCATCAGTTACCAAAATGCCACAAATCTCTCCCATCTTACAAAAATGCCCCAAAAATCCGCGATGGAGCCCGCGATCGCGGGCCCCAGGCCACGTGTCACCAAACTTTGTCCACTTTGCCCGCGTTGGTCCCTCAAGAATGCCCGCGGTCCAGCTTTCCCCCCTCAAGAATGCACGTGTTGGCAGTTTTGGTCCCTGCCCGCGTTGGGCCCCCGCGATCGCGGGCTAACCCGCTACTTTTCGAATTTACAGTTTGGTCCATGAAGTTTGTTGCAAATTTAAAAAAACATTAATGGTCCCTATAGTTTTTAGGTTATCATTTTATGTGGTTTTTAATGTATTGTTTCCTTTCCATTTTAATGTTTTTAATATAGAAATTCACTTAAGTTATGTAACAAGGAAATTAATTAACAACATCATATAAAAATTATTGCAAATCATCTTCCCAACTGAAACGGATACAGTGCATGTAAACAAAGAAATCTATTACTGGAAGGCGTCCTGGAGTCCTGTGATCAAGTTAACCTTTTCCTTGATCACGTCCTCCATTCCTATGTAGTCCGATTCGAGTTCTTCTAGTTCCTCTTCAGCTTCCTTAATCTCTCGTTGCAGCTGCCGAACGTGAGCCCTAGTCATGGCCAGTTCTCGTTTCTTCTCCGCTAGATACTCCATTTTCCCCTGCTGAATCCCCCTGTTATGGTTCCACATACCCTTTACCTTTTTGATATCGGCGTTCGCCTCATCAATGGCTTTTTGCACTGCGGGAGTAATTCGTTGACTTTGTCGAAGACCCGTCGGCATAAAATCATACATTGGTGGGGTTCTCATGCCATTATCGAAGTAGTAATTGTCGGATGTCATCTCCCAGTCTGCTTCCTCCTCAGGCGTGAATGGAAAATCGGCTGCAGTTCCCCCACAGTTTGTCCACTCCTCGTCTGTTTCCGGTACCTTCCAGGTACTCCGGCGAGCTCCGTCGTTCAGTGGTTGGTAGGCTCCCGAACGTGAAGTTCCAGCCACATTCGCCGACCTGTTCCCCCTTGATCTTGAACCTCCATCCATTGTGTTAAGAAAAGCGAGAGTGTGTTTGTATAAAAGATAGATAGGAAGTTGTGATTCGTCTGAATAGTTCACTGCAAGATTCGTTTGAAAAGAGCCTGTAAGATTCGACTGAAAAAGTAACTGCAATATTCGTCCGCTCTTGAATAAAGGTCTTTAAGTAGTCAAACATAGCTAATTAATGAGAATTTAGATCAGATTTAAATGGTACTGTCAAATGCAAGTTTCTATAATATAGATATTGTTCTACATTACATGATACCAATTTTTGCATCATATGAATCACTTCCAGACAACAAGAACCAATACACCAATAATCAAGAAATAAATGCTTGTTCATCCAATAATCTCTGTATTAGGATTATCGCAAGTTTCATAAACCTACTTACTAGGTGTTGGAAATATGGGTTTTACTAAACTTTGGACGCATTTAAATTTATATATATGTGTTATATGTAACTAACTTTTAGTAGGTTTATGTTCTCCTATATGAGAGCTTCGAAATGATATATAATGCGTCCAAAATGGAGTATGTGTGAAAGAGATATCGATACTCAAAGTTGAGTAAATGGATGAAATTAGCAAAAACCAAATGAAGTAAACAGTAAGTCAATCACAATACTTTAACAAAATAAGTTAATACTAAAAATAACAATTATTTAATGTTACATAAACAACCTAACGTGGCCCTATTTGACAATGCTCATAAATAGACTCCGCCATATGTATGCGAAAATCTTTGGCAACATCCTCGACCTCGTCAGGGTGTACCCATACCTCATTGTTATTTATCAACATTTGGGCATTACGGCATACCCAGACACCGCAATCCGCATTTATCCCGGCTTGCTGGGGTACATTCTTGGCGAACTTATAGCGAAAGACACCTGTCATATCGCGACGTCTATCATCCTTGACCCGGTAAAAGAAGTCAAATAGCACAGCTTTAAACTTTGTCATCTGCTCTTCCAATTGTTGTCTGAAGAGACTGGCACTGTCGCTATCATATATGGTCATGGTCATAGTGTCAAGTTCAAACACTCCAAGCAGCCAATGTTGTGGATTAAGGCATATAGGGATGTACACCTGAAATATTACAATATTAGACAACTTAGTTAGCAACAAAACAAGTTAAATAAAATAAGAGTAAAACGATTTACATACCACATCGAGGAGAGCCCAAGAGGTCCCTTCCAAGCCATTGCATGATCTAACCACGGAGGCGGGACCTAGATGCTCAATCAACAAGTAATGAAAGAACATACTGAACATCATGGTCCACCTCGTGTCTGTTCCACGATGTCTTTGCAACAACGAGACCCAACAATCGATGTGCTATACATAAAAAATAGATGGTTAGACATGTAAAATAAATATATTTGATTATATGACTATAATTAAACTTCATACTAACCACATCCAGTAAGTCAGACTCCAAAGGGCCAACGGCCAGCAATACATTGAAAAACGAGGGGGTGATTTCCAAGTTCAAGTGAGGGATGAAGATCAAGGGGGGAGGCGACCAGTCCGACACATCCTCAATATTTCCGATACCGGTTGACGCTCCGGTGAAGACACCTTTCCCTTTTTCTTACCTCCCTTCTTTCCCCCCCGCTTTCTTTGCTTGCTTTTTAGCGGCCGGTGGTGTCGTAGATCCTTGTTGGCCAAACGGGTGACGAAACCATTGTGAAATTTTATGCGACCGCTTTTGAGGGAGCGGGGTCACCTGTGGTGGTGGATCTACAACCTCCATCGGGTCATCTTCCGGCTCCGAGAAGTGCTCCGAGAAGTGATCCTGGATAATAGGAGACCCCGTCTGAAAATTAAGTTATTAGATGTTTTATGTACAATTTAGGAAATGTTCACAATTAAACCAAAACTACCAAAATAAATTACAGTATGCATTTCCGGGCTGTAATAGTCTCCGGCCGAACCGCCAAAGATGTCTGTGATTGCTGTGGTGGCGAACGGCGGCATCTGCGAGGTGTATGCCCCCGACATCCCGGCCTGCGTGACATTGATCATTAAAAGAGTTACAAACTTAGGAACAAACATATAACTATAATGGTTACTCAGTGTCACTTACACTCTCCGGGATAGTAGAATAGGATGTGGTGGCGAACGTCGTTTCGACCCCCGACATCCCGGCCTGCGTGACATTGATCATTATAAGAGTTACAAACTTAGGAACAAACATATAACTATAATGGTTACTCAGTGTCACTTACATTTTCAGGGAATGACGGATAGGATGTGGTGGCAAACGTCGCATGTGCCCCCTGTCCGAACGGAGCGGGGATCGGTGTCGTACTCGATAGCTAAAACAAATTTAGAACGTAATATTAATATACAAACTAAATAAACGTGGCCAACAAATTAAGTTAAACATTAACATGGACAGCGCTAAACTGTCTGTAGACTCCCTCCAGAAACTCTACACGTGACTCTAGCGGCCCGTCGACGTAGTCCCACAGGTACTCATGACAGCCACGATGTGGCTCGTAGGAAGGGGCCGCCTGATATGGATCGTAAGGGGGCGGCTGGTAGGAGGAGGAAGGGGCCTGCTGATATCCACCGGAAGGGGGCCTGTCGTCGCCTTCCTCATCTTCGTCAGATGTGGAAGGAGAGGGACGTCGAGCCCTTGCCGCCTCTGCGTCAATAAAGGCCACGCTGTCTCTGTACCAATCCGTGTCCATCTCGGCGGCAGTAGGCTCAAGGCGAGCGAAAGGCAAGAGTGGTTGCTAAATATATGATAAAACATAAAAAAATTTAATAAGCGGGACTAACGTAAGCAAATTGTAAACATAGTAAAATAACTTACATGTCTAGATTCATTGAAGAACTGAACCCAAAGCGACCTACTTAGGGTAACACGCTTGTCCCAACGGGTTCCCCTAAGTACTCGGTCGTCGCGCTTGATGAAATATCGGATTGATGCGGGAAACATCTTCAAGATCCATATCTGGAATTAGACAAGAAGAGCAAGTACGTAAAAAGAAAAGCCAAACAGTTTGTATGTATTATTAACAATTGTTATACTACGTATCTAACCTTGAAGGCGTATGTAAAACCACAAAGATTCATCTATGCATGTCGATCGGAGTCGCGTCTGGCTATGGCTCGGTGCAAGATTGAGTAGCAATGTGTCCAGATATGGCTACCCCACGGGTAGCTGTTAAACAGCTCAAGGTCCTCGATGGCCCAAAGGACCGTCGAGGAAGCATACTGGCTATACTCACGACCCATGAAGCCCATATCCACGATCACCACCAAGCATACACGGACAGCATCGGCGTCGCTTAGGTCACTAAGGCCCTCTTTCATCATGTCCCGGGCTGCCTTCAGCTTCAAACGAGATGCTGAAATGCCCCAAACCCTAGGAACAAAGGAGCAGTCTGCTAAGGGAGGAAGGGGGAGCCTCTCCAAAACGTAGTCCTGTAATTAGACAGAACTCACGACGCCCAAAATGCAATCGATCGCCGAAGAAATCAAAATGCATCTCCTCCGGCTCAGCGTTGGCGTCCTCGACCTCCAACTGTAGAAACATGTGTACTAGCGTAGGATCGCCAGCAGAGTAAGACACATCCATCCATGGCCCGAACGGTGTCCCTCTAAAGATAACCTCAAGGGTATCCGCGCGATCACCTAATCCCCCAAAGCGGTTTCTTAAGTCCTCGATGTAGGCAACTTTGCACTTTAGCGTCAAGTCGATGTTAAAGAAATCCCTCTACATAGTCATTCACAGATGTTATAGTTAGTGTTATATATAGATGTTGCGGTTTATTTTATTTCAACGTATAATAGTGTTATATATAGATGTTGCGGTTTATTTTATTTCAACGTATCATATTGTTATATATAAATGTTGCGGTTTATTTTATTTCAACGTATCATAGTGTTATATATAGATAAAGTGCGGTTTATTTTATTTCAACGTATAATAGTGTTATATATAGATGTTGCGGTTTATTTTATTTCAACGTATCATATTGTTATATATAGATGTTGCGGTTTATTTTATTTCAACGTATCATAGTGTTATATATAGATAAAGACCGGTTTATTTTATTTCAACGTATAATAGTGTTATATATAGATAAAGCGCGGTTTATTTTATTTCAACGTATAATAGTGTTATATATAGATGTTGCGGTTTATTTTATTTCAACGTATCATATTGTTATATATAGATGTTGCGGTTTATTTTATTTCAACGTATCATAGTGTTATATATAGATAAAGTGCGGTTTATTTTATTTCAACGTATAATAGTGTTATATATAGATAAAGTGCGGTTTATTTTATTTCAACGTATAATAGTGTTATATATAGATGTTGCGGTTTATTTTATTTCAACGTATCATAGTGTTATATATAGATAAAGTGCGGTTTATTTTATTTCAACGTATAATAGTGTTATATATAGATAAAGTACGGTTTATTTTATTTCAACGTATAATAGTGTTATATATAGATAAAGTGCGGTTTATTTTATTTCAACGTATAATAGTGTTATATATAGATGTTGCGGTTTATTTTATTTCAACGTATCATATTGTTATATATAGATAAAGTGCGGTTTATTTTATTTCAACGTATCATAGTGTTATATATAGATAAAGTGCGGTTTATTTTATTTCAACGTATAATAGTGTTATATATAGATAAAGTGCGGTTTATTTTATTTCAACGTATAATAGTGTTATATATAGATGTTGCGGTTTATTTTATTTCAACGTATAATAGTGTTATATATAGATAAAGTGCGGTTTATTTTATTTCAACGTATAATAGTGTTATATATAGATGTTGCAGTTTATTTTATTTCAACGTATCATATTGTTATATTTAGATGTTGCGGTTTAGGGACCCTAGTTGTCATTCTTAAAAGTTTAGGGACCTAATTGGCATTCTTAAAAGTTTAGGGACCTTAATTGTCATTCTTAAAAGTTTAGGGACCTAAGTTGTCATTCGTAAAACCGTAGGGACCTAAGTTGTCATTCTTAAAAGTTTAGGGACCTAATTGTCATTCTTAAAAGTTTAGGGACCTAAATTGTCATTCTTAAAAGTTTAGGGACCTAAATTGTCATTCTTAAAAGTTTAGGGACCTAAGTTGTCATTCTTAAAACCGTAGGGACCTAAGTTGTCATTTTTAAAAGTTTAGGGACCTAAGTTGTCATTCTTAAAACCGTAGGGACCTAAGTTAACATTTTTTTATAAAAAAACACATTCTTAACAATTTTTTTTTATAAAAACACACTCTTAACAATTTTTATAAAAAACACATTCTTAACAATTTTTTTATAAAAACACTCTTAACAATTTTTTTATAAAAACACATTCTTAACCATTTTTTTATAAAAACACACTCTTTAGAATTATTTTTATAAAAACAATCTCTTAACAATTTTTTTATAAAAAACATTCTTAACAAGTTTTTTTTTATAAAAATACATTTTTAACAATTTTTTTATAAAAACACACTTTTAACAATTTTTTTATAAAAATACACTCTTAACAATTTTTTTTTATAAAAAACACCTTAACATTTTTTTATAAAAACACACTCTTTAGAATTATTTTTATAAAAACAATCTCTTAACAATTTTTTTATAAAAAACATTCTTAACAATGTTTTTTTTATAAAAAACCACATTCTTAACAATTTTTTTATAAAAAAACACTCTTAACATTTTTTTAATAAAAATACTCCAATAACAACATACACATTATAACATACAAATATCACATTCAAACATAAAACCATACATATCATATATCTTAAAAATGTTAAACATAGAACATATTCAAACATAACAAAAGTTATAAACACTCTAACAACATACAAATCATATATCTTAACTTAAAATAACATTATAAAAATAACATTATAAAAAATAACAAAAAACATAAGGAAAACATACCACAGAGGTAATACGAGACATCTTCACAAAACCCGAACGCGTATTCCACACGACAAAATTGAGAGAGTGGGAAAAAATTGAGAGAGTTTGATTAAAAATTGAGAGAGTTATTAAAAAAATGGGGTGTGGCCGGTTTGGTCCCCCCACCCCTCTTATATAGTGCGGCGATAGAGAAGAGAAAGAGATAGGGTTTGGCTCACAAAGAATTTTAGGGTTAACCCCATGCCGACGCGTGGCGGGTTAGCTCGCGATCGCGGGCTCTCAACGCGGGCACGGACTAAACCTGCCAACACGGGCATTCTTGAGGGGGGAAAGCTGGGCCGCGGGCATTCTTAAGGGACCAACGAGGGCAAATTGGGCAAACCTGGGTGACACGTGGGCCGACGCGTGGCGGGTTAGCCCGCGATCGCGGGCTCTCAACGCGGGCAGGGACTAAAACTGCCAACACGGGCATTCTTGAGGGGGGAAAGCTGGGCCGCGGGCATTCTTGAGGGACCAACGCGGGCAAAGTGGGCAAACCTGGGTGACACGTGGGCCTGGGGCCCGCGATCGCGGGGCCCACCGCGGATTTTTGGGGCATTTTGGTAAGATGGGAGAGATTTGTGGCATTTCAGTAACAAGATGTTTGACTTAGGGTATTTTAATTAATTTCCCATAAATTAAATAAGAGGCTTTTATAAAACATTTTAAAAGAGCAAATGATGGATTATTATTAATGTGATTGATGAACAAGTTTTGAAATAGCTTTTGCATTGAAGATGATTTATAGAAATAAGTTTTTCTTAAAAAAAAAGAGTGAATTGCATTTTTGGTTCTTCGTGAATGCCTGGATTTAACGTTTCGTCCCTCCAAATCTGACAGTACACTAATAGTCCCTAAAATCGAGTTTCGAAGTCCAAACCGGTCCCTCCCACTAACACAGTTAATCTAGGCTTCGTTAACTCTATCATATGCCCCTCACGTGAGGGGCATTTTCGTCTTTTTATCTATCTTTTTCCTCCCCATCTATTTTTTCCACAAATGCAATTCACTCAAAAAAAAGGGAAACACACTGACATGACAAAAATAAAAAATTATTTAAAAACATAATCATCTCCAATGCTAAAACAAAAAAATTTACTTAGGCCATGCGTAACGCCACGGGCTTGGGCTCGGGCATGGCTGCGGGCTCGGCGGGCTCCAAGCGGGCTGTGGTACGGGGGGGAAGCGGGCTCGGGTTCAGCCCCGGGTTCCAAAACCCGTTGAACCCGAGTGATTTTTTTTTTAATAATTTGAAAATAAATCCGTTGCCAACGTCTATTTTTAAAAAAAAAATTCAATTTAATCACACTATATATATTAATCCAAACCCATATTATTTTTCACACAAAAATCTCTCAAACTCTCTTAAACCCTCTCAAATTCTCTCAAACTCTCTCAAATTTCATCATGAATCCAAACAAAACACCTACATCCCGTCGTAACCGACCGGATACACCGCAACCGCAAGAAGACCCGGAGCTTGGTTTTCAAGCGTTTGCACAACAAGGTTATCATCCGCACTTTTCGCAACCAATTCCGCCACAATTTTCGCCACAAAATCCGCCACAATTTTCGCAACAATATCCGCAACAATTTTCGCAACAATTTCGCCAACAATATCCGCAACAAATTCCTTACCAACTTACACGTCCCGGTATGATTAAACAAGGTTTTACTTCGGCCAACTACAATATTCCTTCACCCGCAATCAATCTCGCCGACGACATTGTTCCTAAAACCCAACATTCTAGCCCGCACACACCACAATCCATCTACACACAACCATCAAACCCGGAACCATCAAACCCGAGACCAACGAGAAAAGGAAAAAACAAACAATATGAAAATAGAGCCCCCAAACAGATGTGGAGTAAAGAGGAGGAACTCGCGTTAGTGTCGACGTGGGTTGACGTTTCGGAGGACCCCGTTATCGGTAACGCACAAACCGGTGGTAATATTTTTATTGTTATTATTATTATTATTGTTATTATTATTATTATTATTATTATTAATATTATTAATATTATTATTATTCTTGTTAATATTCTTATACTTGAATTTACATAAATGTAGAAAGTTTTTGGACCCGTGTCGGGCAAGTGTTCTTTAGTTTAATGGGTCGCGGAAATTATAGAACAACTCATCAACTCAACACCAAGTTCAACGACCTCATTAAAAGAATAAATTCTTTTGGCGGCATCTACAACAACTTGCTCACTAATAGAGGGAGCGGAATGAGTGAGGCCGACATTTCACGAACGGCACACGAACGGTACCGAGCACAACTTGGGTTTGCTTTCACTCACGAACAAGCTTGGGAAGTCCTCAAAAAATGTCCAAAATGGGGAGCCGTTCCAACGATGACGACAACTTCATCGCGGGGTTCAAAACGTACCAACCCTTCCAATGATGACGATGACGACAACTTCATCGAGCAACTTCAACGACCCATCGGGAGAAACAAGGCAAAAAAACATCAACGAGTAATACGAGCGGGTCGAATACGAACGAAAGTATTACTCAGTTGTTCACGACGTTCAACGAGAAGATTGATGATACAATGGAGTACAAAATGAAAAAACTCGAACTTGAACGAGAAAAGTTGGAACACGAACGAGAAATCGAACGAGCAAAACGATTTGATAAAGACTTCGAGTTTTTCATAACCCCACATGATCACCTTTCGGGCCCCGCTTTGATGGCTACGGTAGCGAGAAAAGAGCAAATTAAAAAATATCATAATTGGTAGTGTTTTGTATTTTGTAATTTTTAATTTTTTAATGAATGATATGAATTTTTATTTTTATTATTTATCTTATTTTTATTTATTAAAAAATATATAAATATTTTTATGTTGTTAAATAATTAAATGTATAAATAAAAGAATTAAAAAAATGAGGTGGCAAGAGGGCTTGAGGGTAGCGCTACGGGTCTTTAGGGCTTGAGGGCTTGAGGAGAGGGTTAGGAGAAAAGCTGATGTGGTGCTGATGTGGCGCTTGAGGGCTTCTACGGAGCGGTACTGATGGCCTTACATGTAGAACACGGATGATGTGATGTCTCAACTTTTATCCCTCCTCCACTTGGAATTACTATTTAAATCATAATTTCGACAAATGTTCACGTATTACGATTTAAGAAAACGTTTTTTTAATACGGCGGGATGTAATATTCAAATAAATATAAGAAATAATATAATAATACAAATGTGTTTTTGCCATATAAACCAAATTGATTCGTGGATTGGATCGAGTGGTATTACCCAATGTACTCAGTCGATAATATACAACTTTTACCAATGGTGGTATAGATATACATGATATAGAGATTTATCGTCGTAAATAACACTTTAAAAACGTTGTGGCTTATCTTGAAGCCTACGACTTGAGGATCACATCATTTATAACTTTAGTTATCAATTGTTTATTACATGACATTCAAACACATTTAAAAATATGTATTGAAATCTATGGAATTATATATGACTAATGTCAATTTTTTGTTTTTAACACTTCTTCTTAAATATTTTATAATATAAAATAGATTATCAAAATAACTTATCACCTGCAAATAGATGAGTCACAATCATCCCACAAGACAAAATAACATACATGAAATCATTTTTCTTATTCAGATATCCACAATGTCATCAATTACTAACATCTACAAAAGGTAACGTAAGTCACGGTTGAAACTTTCTCGTTTATCTTACATACATATCTCCTCCATATCACACACTAAGGCCAAAATACATTGAAAAATAATATATGAACGAAAAGAAAAGAACATCGACAACATTAATTGTATCTTGTTGTTTCGGTATGATTTAAGCATCAACTACCTTGCTAGTAGTGGAAGAAGCAGTTACAACCGAATTACTATTTTTGGTCTCGTATTCTTTCGCTGCTGTCTTGATGCTGCAGTGAGGGAGAAACAGGTGTTTTGCAATTTTTCTGCAATATTATCAACTATCAAAACAATATTTCAAAACCATGTACTGCAACCACTAGTCCACATACATACAAAGAAACTTTCCTTTCAATAGCTAAGTAACATACAAATCAAAAGCCCCTAACGAAGAACTTACATGCTCAAGAAACACCCAATCATAATTGTGCAATGTGCAAAATACAGAATAGTCCTTTCTCTTGTGGGGTGCAATCAAGATCATGGCTAGCTATTCTGGGTTGAAAGGTGCGTTTTTTCTCCACCTCTTAAGTGTTTTAGGGTTTGAGTGTTATTAGAAAATCTAGACAGTTAAAATTTAAAAAACAATAAAGAACAAACAGGCTGGAGCAAAAAAACCAAGCAGAAGTAGAGAAACAAAATCGTTGGAAGTTTGAGAATTGATTGTGAAGCAAACCAGATTTCCAGAAGTAACAAATAGAGAAACCAAATTGTTGGAGTCTTGATGGAGGTGCTTACCAGATTTCCAGAATTCGTAATAGCCAAAACCAATATTTTAATTTATAGCCAAAAATATGGTTTTAATAGCCATAATTCGTAATAGCCAAAATATATAGGAAGAAGAAGGGGTTGATTATTCAGTTTCCTTTAATAATGGGCTTATTTTTTGGGCTTAATAGTTTTTAATAGCCAAAATATTGTTTTTAATTTCTAGCCAAAATATTGTTTTTAATAGTCAGAATTCGTAATAGCTAAAATATATAGGATGAAGAAGGGGTTGATTATTCAGTTTCCTTTAATAATGGGCTTATTTTTAGGGCTTAATAGTTACTAAAAGTAAAAAAAACAAAACTCAAAATTGATGCAAAATCAAACTCAAAATTAATGCAAAAGAAAATCACGTTTCAAAATTAATACAAATAAAACCTACTCATAATCTCTTTCTTTAAACAGGAGTAAAAAAATCTAATAAGAACGGATTAATTGAATGACTAACCCAAATCTTTCAACTGATTAACTCGAGTTAAGGAAATGTTTTTTTAAGGAAACTACGTTTCAAAATTAATGTAAAAGAAAATTAATGTTTTTTAATTGAAATCAAAAATGTTTTTTAAGGAAATTATGTTTGAAAATTAATGCAAAACGAAATTAATGTTTTATAATTGAAATCAGAAATGTTTTTTAAGAAAATTAGGTTTCAAATTTAATGCAAAAGAAAATTAATGTTTTTTAATTGAAATCAGAAATGTTTTTTTAAGGAAATTATGTTTCAAAATTAATGCAAGACGAAAGTAATGTTTTCTAATTGAAATCAAAAATGTTTTTAAGGAAATTACGTTTCAAAACTAATGCAAAAGAAAATTAATGTTTTTTAATTGAAATCATGAATGTTTTTTAAGGAAATTACGTTTCGAAATTAATGCAAAAGTAAATTAATGTTTTTTAATTGAAATCAGGAATGTTTTTTAAGGAAATTACGTTTCGAAATTACCGAAAGTCGGAAATTAATGTGATATGCCGTTTAAGCCCTCTAAAAAAATTAACAAAGGATTTATATATTGTGTCAATATTAACGTTAGTCAATTAAAATACAAATACCGACTCCAAGTCTTGTATCTCAATCTTCATTCGTCTTTTCATTTTTCCGTTGCCATTCGGAAAGTTCACCATTGTCTCACATGCTACAACCTCACCAATGACATATATAATGATTAAACAAAAATTAGTATAAAGAATGATAACATAAATAACATATATTAAGATACTTTTAGTAAATTTAAAATAATTAATTGACTAACCAACTGCTGTATCTTCTGGAATAATCTTTGATATCACGTTTTGATATTTGACAAATGAAAAACCAAATAGGGAACCATTAAAATCCAAGCAGCTGGTAACCGAAGTTTTGTAATACAAACTTAATTTCTTTGTATTATCAATTAACTTGTATTTTGAGGCATGTCGAGCAATTGTAGGATTTTTTTATGAATATGGCATCCCCTTCGTGAAGCAAATTTTTAAACTTCGACATGGGTTTTTGTAGAACATTAACATGGATTTTAGTGCCCTGAAAAATTTGATATGGAAAAATCATAATTGTTGAAAAATAAGAAGCTATGATGAATACGAAGCTAAAGATTCGAATACAAGTAATTATTTACCTCTTCATCCATTAATATCATCTCGATGGAATATATTTGTTTAGGATTCTTGAACAATGATTGATTCCACAAACGAATTATTCTAACCTTGACAGTAAAGTTATCTTCTTGTATATCAAGGTCGTTAATAAGAGTAATATTCTTCCCATCCATTATTCTGTTGTGAAGCAAACCAGATTTCCAGAATTCGTTGGAGTCTTGATAGAGGTGCTTATCGGATTTCCAGAATTCTCACAAACAAAAATATTGTTTTTAGCCAAAATATATAGGAGGAAGAAGGGTCTTATTTTTGGGGCAAAATTAATCAATTTCAAAATTAATGCAAAAATTAATCAATTTCGAACATAATGCAAAAATTAATCAATTTTGATTATTCAGTTTCCTTTGTTTTTTAGGCTAATTTTTTATATGTATTAATCAATTTCAAAAGTAATGCAAACATTAATCAATTTTGATTATTTAGTTGCCGTTAATAAAAATGTATAGCCAAAATTACTAATAGACGTATTAATTGAAATCATTAATGTTATGGATGTATTAATTGAAATCAATGTATTAATCAATTTCGAAAGTAATTACAACATTAATGAATTTTGATTATTCAGTTGCCTTTAATAAATATGTATAGCCAAAATTACCAATGGACGTATTAATTGAAATCATTAATGTTATGGACGTATTAATTGAAATCATTAATGTTATGGACGTATTAAGACTTTATGCATGAATATGTTGTACTCTCTGCTTAAAAACTTGTTTTTTAAGACTTTAAGACTTTGTGCATATATTTGTTGTACTTTCTACATAAAACCTTGTTTTTAAGACTTTAAGACTTTTGTCTTTCATGCTTTATAAAATAGTATAGATAATTGTTTATATTTTTTATAAGAAAATTCAAAACGACAATAAAATCATTGAAAAATCTCTGATAAAATGTGCCAAAATTACATAAAGAAGCCTCGAATCTGTAAATCAATACTTAAATATGCTATATAAAAAGCTCAATTCCCAAGACAACAGGACTCGAAAACGATTCGTGATCCTAGAAAAAGACAGATCTCCTTTATACATTACAACGAATACAGAAAAGCAATGGTTACCTACAACAAATTAACCCAAATGGTCCCAAAAAACTATCGTATGGGACACGTTTTAAAAACTAAGATAGCGTTTGTTTTTTAAGAGGTGTTGAGGTCTGAACTCTGATTTTGCTTTTGATTTTTAAGAGGTGGTGTTGAAGTCGGAAATCTAAATCAATAAGACTGTTTGTTTTTGTAAACCAACAAACGTCTAAATATGTATAATTTTCTATTTTATGCCTAAAAAATTCAACTTAAATATGTCAATTGAAGTGAGAATTGATGAATGAAGGACAAAATCGGAAAAAAAGGACGCTGATATCAAACACCGAAGAGCCGGTTTAATCTATTCAAGATGTTTTGGAAAGTCAACACACAAATCTACGATGTTCGTGTTTTGTGTTTTCGCAAATTCGGGGAGCATATGGGCTAAAACCGACGTTGAAATCAAAATAATGATGCAGAATGGAAATAAGAGGTAATTAAGTGGCTAGGTTTTCACTTAATTATTCAGCGGACATTAAGACTTAAGAGTTAAGAGGCTCTGAAAAGGAAGAAAAAACAAACGGTCTGAATCATCTTACGTCTGATCGAATAAGACATAAGTGGCAATTAAAAACTTATTTTGAAAAAACAAACACCACCTAAATAAGATCATTAAGTATGGAATAAATACAAGTGATAAAAAAAACTTTTGTACACTTAAATATATGAACATTATACTTTTATTATAACAAACGTTATGATGGGCTTTTGTAACAACCCAAAGACATAACAAGACAACCAAAGCATTAAATCATACTCTTGTAATAAAACTGGGTCCCAAAATTCAGTTACATCATTCCCAAACTAAGGTTGGTGGAAACAACCTATACACAACTGAGAACAACTACTACTACAAGTGGCATCGGCACAGTCTCTAGCTGCATCTGTACTCAATCATGCTCTTGCTCACTTACTTGAGCCTCTTACTACTTGCTTACCTGAAAATGGTTTAGTTTTGAAAAGCGAGGGTTAGACCAAAAGGTCTAGTGAATTCCCTCCGAAAACAACATATATAAACATTGGGAAAATCGTTTATAAAATTCATCATCAAACTTCACATAACGTCAAACATGGTACTGCACCGTGATGAGGACCGCATAAACTAACCACGATCGGGGCCCAAGCAGACTCCCCTCTCGCCTCGTATCGGGGCCCAAGCAGACTCCCCTCTACCCGAATAGGAGGGAAACAGATTCCAACCTATCGGCTCATCACCCATGTCCAAGGGATCATCGGATCCCAGAGCATACCGATCCCACGGTGCAGACCGACTCCACATAGCATACATCACATGTCATACTTCATACAACTTGGAATCTCGTAAACCATATAATCATTTCATCATGCTAAATATTCTTTGAATAAAGTATGAGCTTTCATGTAAAAACATGCATATCGATTTGGTAAACATTTCGTGCTCAAAGTGAACCATTATCAGTTAATAGAACAATTAACACATTGCGTCGTAAATAGGTTTAGGGAACTCACCTTGATGACGCTGAACGCACTTCTTGAAATCACCAAGTTAATCCAACCGAACACCTAAGGACATTGAATTCGAATCAGATAAAATATCTCAGCCCTACTGTCCGGATACCCCTTCCCGGACACAACACTTATCCGGACACTACACTTATCCGGACACTACACTTATCCGGACACCACACTTATCCGGACACACCACTTATCCGGACACATCACTTATCCGGACACACCACTTATCCGGACACTACGCTTATCCGGACACACCACTTATCCGGACACATCACTTATCCGGACACACCACTTATCCGGACACTACGCTTATCCGGACACACCACTTATCCGGGAAAAACTACCCGGACACCTTCACGAGACACTTACCCGGACACATGCAACATATCCGGACACCACCAAACACTGGTGTCCGGAAAACGCTGCTGTTCGAACTTAGAAATTCTAAAACCGCTTTAAACTCCTATTTAAGCCATTAGTTTGATTAGACAACCATAAGGGCTCATCCACAATCCCCAATCGCTCAGTTAATCCATCTATAACCCCTTAAATTGATTTATTAAGACCAAAACCCATAAAACACATTTTGATGGAAATATGGTGAAAACTCAAGCAATCTTCCAAATCAGTATTAAGAATTCGGTACAATAAGAAGGAGAAGCATTACACTAATCAGGAGAATTAATTAGGATGTATTACCTTGCAATATCTTCCTTGATTTCTCTTTTCCTCTTGAATTTCTTCTCAAACCCTTCTTTCCTTCTTCCTTCTCTCTTTCTTGTTTCACGCCACCAACACCCACACAAGATAATTTCACTGATTTGTGCAAATGGGGGCTGCCCTAGAAGTTTGAGTCTATAAATATCTTTCACTAATTGCAAACAAGTCCCTCAACTTAACTTTCATTTCTTGCATAAAGGACACTAAACTTTCATATCTCAAACTTGAAATTCAGGTTGTTACAACACTCCCCCCTTAAAAGAATTCCGTCCCCGGAATTCCTTATTGGGGAAAAGATGCGGGTATCTTGCCCACATCAAAACCGACACTTCCCGAAGTAAAGCCATATCTGACTCAGTCAACCACCTCATTAAACTCGAAACATGTAACCTTGGGTGCGTTTCCTTCAGTTCTTACGGTACTCCTAACTCGTAGGCTATTGATCCTACCCGATCGGTCTTGACAACAGAAGATTAACTAAGGCTTCTCAAGCATCTATACTTCCTTTAAGGAGGAACCTGGCTAAATCTCCGTCACAACATAGTATTCACTTACCAAGAGACAAACACACACTTGACAGCTTGGCACCAGACCAAACCCGTACGTCCCGACAACTCACAACCCATAGTTCCTTTGTCGCAATACAAGCAATCCTAGATTACTTCCCTCAACCAACAATCGTCTAAGCGGCCAACATTTCCCTTACTCAGACCACCTCGACCACAGTTCGTCAACCAACTCCCTTATCCTCATCACTTCACCACTACATACTTATACGCAACTAAGAGTAGGAACCTCCAACCCATCGTTGAAGTGTTCACCTAATCAAATTAAACTTATCCTGAAACACATAAATTCCTCGCTGATTGCCACGTTCGCTCAGACATATAACACATAACTCCGGTTATCCTCACTCAACTGGGAGGAGTAACCATGGTCACACCATACTATTCTCACTAGCTCAATCACTGCACGACCAATTCATTTATACATTTCTCACAAAGTCAATTAACTTAACTCATTCAGTTGTCTAATCCACTTCTTTCCTGCACAAAATCATACACAAATCCCTTCCTCAAAACTCGTTCCAACAGTTCGCACATTTATCACTGACAATCTACATAACACAGCACCCTTCTGGTAATACTGCCACATTTACTACTTCCAATTTACTCACTTAATCCGACATACTATCTTCACCTCCCCACGTTAGCGTGGAGCACTGCTCATCAAACATTACTTGCCCCTCTCTCCTGACCTATCCACATGCTGATAACACTTTCTCAATACTTGCCTAACCAAACAGTTGCACCAAGATCTTATCTTAAGGCATTCAACCAAGCCGTCTTGAAACAAGACCAGTGTTCGACATCACTACACATTCTTTAATCTCCAACTTTTACCTTCTCAGACATTTCTCTCACACATAAGCAACAATTCACATTCTTTAACAATTTCTCGTCTACTATACTACAGCTCGACTAATCTATTCATCATCTTCTTTAAACTTACTATGCCTTCAAGAATATACTTAACAACATACATAACCACAAAGCTTGGTCTCACAGCTGGGCAATCACCCAATTCTGCCCCGACATTCCATTCCGATAACAGTCAAAATAAACACCAACTTACAAACCACGTACTTCACAACTGGGGTTGCAAAACGTACATTCCACCCGAAAATCCCAAACGGACTTCCTTCTAATCCTTCATCTTTCTAACATCACCTTACCACATCACCGGCTGATACAGAAATCTTGGCAATTGAAGCTATTATTAGCTCGTACATCCACCACTCCTATCATCACACTACCGACCAAGTCTCTCATGGTCATTCGTACACAATTTGAACTTGCCTTCACATTTTCTCGCATACACAATCGAGTCTATCTCGCTACTTTTTCCTTTCTCACTCTAGCTGAACTATAACTTCCTAGTTCCCAATTAGCTCAAATGTAAGCGTTCTTGTTCGCTCTTTACGATCCGAGGCCTTACATAAGCTGGACACAGTCCCCCACTGGACGATAGAATCTACACATTTGCTTCGCTCGTGTTACATACCTCATCATTCTACGAACCCTCCATACTTCGTAAATAGAACGCTTAATCACAACAATAACTTCTCATCCTCTTAGCACCTCTACAAGGTGTTCTATCAACTTTCAACCTTCTGGTTCAAGTCTTCAGCCTCAACCATCTTACACAACAGTCGACTTCTACATCAACTGACAACCTGTAACTACCTTCTTAACTTATTCTATAACAGGGGTTCCTTACGGAACCTAATCCTTCCACATATCATAATCAACTTCATGATCTGCCTCCCTCTTTTCGAAACCTACTTATGTAACATCAACATTACGAGCTCACCTCAAAACTCATACTCCCACGCTATAGATATTTCATTCTTCCTCATCACACTACTCAAAACAAGTTGCAAAAAAAAACCATCACCTAGAAGGCTTCGAGTCCTTCCTCCGGACACAACCGTCCCTTGACAACCGTACTTCCAGTTACCGAACAAGGGTGCAAACCCTCATACAACCGACACTATAATCCACTTCCGACTCTACCCCTATTCACCTTTCCTCTTGAACACAAATACTAAGGCTACAACATTCTTTCCTGATTTGTCCGACACTTCTTCACTCTTGAAGTTCTTCCTTAGCTTAACATGTAACATCCTACGACCTAGTGAGTTCATAGCCTTCATGCATGACAACGCAAAAGACAAATCATTTCGTACATTTTATCATTTTAAATAAACAACATTTAGAAACAACTCAGGTACCCGTGACCCCATCGCTCTTATAACTTCAAAACTCTGCACAACGATTCGAGAATCGTTGGCATACATCTTCCCGTGAACCCCAATCTTGCTCAATCCGAACAATGTTATTACGAGAGTAATAATTTGCATGAAAATATGAGACAGTTCTGAAAGAATTACCGACACAAAGTAAACCAGTCGGTTCTCACACTCAATTGTATGATATCAAAAAGGTCAATAAGCACTTTGGTTATAAGTGAATTGCAGGTAACCATTTCCTTGGCCATTTTTGTAACAATTTAACTTATCATTAAAAGTGTGGAATACTTTGCAAATCGTTTACCTCAAAATTTCAATGTGCGACGTACTGAAATCGCTTTTTCTTTAAACGTGCACTCGTACAAGATGACTCATTTTGTTCAAAGTTGACATTTACATTCTTATTTTAAATCGTGAAAATTTCATGTTACATAAACGAACGCCATGCATGAGACTCTATTTGCAATTGAAGGCTACTCATTCTAACAAGGTCAACCGCTTTAATTACGCAACTTATCCTTGACACTCCACCTACGACCAATGGTCGTCCTTTCGGTCACGCAACAACTTGCTGAACACACTTTCCACCTCTCACTTACTCAACCCTTTCATACTATTTCGCTTTGAACAACTATCTCACTTTCCACTCCTATACGCTTTCATTTCACTATAGGTATCTTATTTCATTTACCCCGTCCTTGAAAAGCTCGAATAAGAATTCAAAGCTCCATTGGCACTTTCAAGGTTTCGACATCGCCCTTTCTTACCATCCCGACCGATCTATCCCATGATTTCTAGAACTGGGACTCTCCCGAAATAGGAGTCTCACTCAAACTCAACATCCATCCTCTTCGAATCCACGAAGAGTTACCTCTATCCGACTCATAACGTTCTATACAACATTCTTTCTCTACGATGTATACATACATCACATCATAAGTGACCTCTCAAGAAACTTCCCTAACAAGGGGTCTCAGTCTACCCCTCAGGGATCTTGTTGACAATCTAACGTACTGGAACACGACATGAGCACTAGGTAGATTAATAAGGTAGGTTAAGCACATACATGTACCTGTAAGTTCGCAATTACACTGGCCAGGTGCAATCTCAAACTTACCTTACATGACAGTCCTCAGTACCTTATTAGTCCTATCTCCATAATAGTGTCCTCCTAACGCATTTCCTGTGTCTACATTAGTGCCCTCTTAACGCGTTTCCTGATTCTCAGTTGTGATCTTCTACTCCCAAGTTTAAGTTTAGGCCCGTCTGGTCACCTAAATCCCTTAAACTATGGCTCTGATACCATTTGTAACAACCCAAAGACATAACAAGACAACCAAAGCATTAACTCATACTCTTGTAATAAAACTAGGTCCCAAAATTCAGTTACATCATTCCCAAACTAAGGTTGGCGGAAACAACCTATACACAACTGAGAACAACTACTACTACAAGTGGCATCGGCACAGTTTCTAGCGGCATCTGTACTCAATCATGCTCTTGCTCACTTACTTGAGCCTCTTACTACTTGCTTACCTGAAAATGGTTTAGTTTTGAAAATCGAGGGTTAGACCAAAAGGTCTAGTGAATTCCCTTCGAAAACAACATATATAAACATTGGGAAAATCGTTTATAAAATTCATCATCAAACTTCACATAACGTCAAACATGGTACTGCACCGTGATGAGGACCGCATAAACTAACCACGATCGGGGCCCAAGCAGACTCCCCTCTCGCCGCGATCGGGGCCCAAGCAGACTCCCCTTTACCCGAATAGGAGGGAAACAGATTCCAACCTATCGGCTCATCACCCATGTCCAAGGGATCATCGGATCCCAGAGCATACCGATCCCACGGTGCAGACCGACTCCACATAGCATACATCACATGTCATACTTCATACAACTTGGAATCTCGTAAACCATATAATCATTTCATCATGCTAAATATTCTTTGAATAAAGTATGAGCTTTCATGTAAAAACATGCATATCGATTTGGTAAACATTTCGTGCTCAAAGTGAACCATTATCAGTTAAAAGAACAATTAACATATTGCGTCGTAAATAGGTTTAGGGAACTCACCTTGATGACGCTGAACGCACTTCTTGAAATCACCAAGCTAATCCAACCGAACACCTAAGGGCATTGAATTCGAATCAGATAAAATATCTCAGCCCTACTGTCCGGATACCCCTTCCCGGACACAACACTTATCCGGACACTACACTTATCCGGACACTACACTTATCCGGACACCACACTTATCCGGACACACCACTTATCCGGACACATCACTTATCCGGACACACCACTTATCCGGACACTACCCTTATCCGGACACACCACTTATCCGGACACATCACTTATCCGGACACACCACTAATCCGGACACTACGCTTATCCGGACACACCACTTATCCGGACACTACGCTTATCCGGACACACCACTTATCCGGGCAAAACTACCCGGACACCTTCACGAGACACTTACCCGGACACATGCAACATATCCGGACACCACCAAACACTGGTGTCCGGAAAACGCTGTTGTTCGAACTTAGAAATTCTAAAACCGCTTTAAACTCCGATTTAAGCCATTAGTTTGATTAGACAACCATAAGGGTTCATCCACAATCCCCAATCGCTAAGTTAATCCATCTATAACCCCTTAAATCGATTTATTAAGACCAAAACCCATAAAACACATTTTGAAGGAAATATGGTGAAAACTCAAGCAATCTTCCAAATCAGTATTAAGAATTCGGTACAATAAGAAGGAGAAGCATTACACTAATCAGGAGAATTAATTAGGATGTATTACCTTGCAATATCTTCCTTGATTTCTCTTTTCCTCTTGAACTTCTTCTCAACCCCTTCTTTCCTTCTTCCTTCTCTCTTTCTTGTTTCATGCCACCAACACCCACACAAGATAATTTCACTGATTTGTGCAAATGGGGGCTGCCCTAGAAGTTTGAGTCTATAAATATCTTTCACTAATTGCAAACAAGTCCCTCAACTTAACTTTCATTTCTTGCATAAAGGACACTAAACTTTCATATCTCAAACTTGAAATTCAGGTTGTTACAGCTTTCAAGTTAAGAATAAGTACCAAGCAAAAAACAAGGCTTACAAAAATATTGGAAGCCATTATTTACGTTTTAAGTGTTCAACACCATGGTAAGCAAAAACTTTCTTTAGGTAGAAAGTCGAGGCAAAACCAACAGTTCCATAATAGCAAGGATGATTAACTACGTTGTTTATTTCTTCTCTCTAGAGTTGTTCACGGGGACGACGACCTGCTAGACTCGCTCTATCCTGATTCCTGCATGATAGAAAAGCAGGCTTGGACAACTATTCTCCAAGATGGACGAGCCTAGAGTAACTTGTTATAACTAATGGGAGAGCATGATGATGCAAAAAAAATTGCGAGGCCCGTAAAAAAGGGTTTGGGTTTGCTAACACCCAAACCAACTCAAACGGGTAAATGATGAGCTATTTCTCTCCCATAAGAAATAATATAATAATACAAATGTGTTTTTGCCATATAAACCAAATTGATTCGTGGATTGGATCGAGTGGTATTACTAACCAACTGCTGTATCTTCTGGAATAATCTTTGATATCACGTTTTGATATTTGACAAATGAAAAACCAAATAGGGAACCATTAAAATCCAAGCAGCGGGTAACCGAAGTTTTGTAATACAAACTTAATTTCTTTGTATTATCAATTAACTTGTATTTTGAGGCATGTCGAGCAATTGTAGGATTTTTTTTATGAATATGGCATCCCCTTCGTGAAGCAAATTTTTAAACTTCGGCATGGATTTTTGTAGAACATTAACATGGATTTTAGTGCCCTGAAAAATTTGATATGGAAAAATCATAATTGTTGAAAATAAGAAGCTATGATGAATACGAAGCTAAAGATTCGAATACAAGTAATTATTTACCTCTTCATCCATTAATATCATCTCGATGGAATATATTTGTTTAGGATTCTTGAACAATGGTTGATTCCACAAACGAATTATTCTACCTTGACAGTAAAATTATCTTCTTGTATATCAAGGTCGTTAATAAGAGTAATATTCTTCCCATCCATTATTCTGTTGTGAAGCAAACCAGATTTCCAGAATTCGTTGGAGTCTTGATGGAGGTGCTTAACGGATTTCCAGAATTCTCACAAACAAAAATATTGTTTTTAGCCAAAATATATAGGAGGAAGAAGGGTCTTATTTTTGGGGCAAAATTAATCAATTTCGAAATTAATGCAAAAATTAATCAATTTTGATTATTCAGTTTCCTTTGTTTTTTGGGCTAATTTTTGATATGTATTAATCAATTTCAAAAGTAATGCAAACATTAATCAATTTTGATTATTTAGTTGCCGTTAATAAAAATGTATAGCCAAAATTACTAATAGACGTATTAATTGAAATCATTAATGTTATGGATGTATTAATTGAAATCAATGTATTAATCAATTTCGAAAGTAATTACAACATTAATGAATTTTGATTATTCAGTTGCCTTTAATAAATATGTATAGCCAAAATTACCAATGGACGTATTAGTTGAAATCATTAATGTTATGGACGTATTACTTGAAATCATTAATGTTATGGACGTATTAAGACTTTATGCATGAATATGTTGTACTCTCTGCTTAAAAACTTGTTTTTTAAGACTTTAAGACTTTGCGCATATATTTGTTGTACTTTCTGCATAAAACCTTGTTTTTAAGACTTTAAGACTTTTGTCTTTCATGCTTTATAAGATAGTATAGATAATTGTTTATATTTTTTATAAGAAAATTCAAAACGACAATAAAATCATTGAAAAATCTCTGATAAAATGTGCCAAAATTACATAAAGAAGCCTCGAATCTGTAAATCAATACTTAAATATGCTATATAAAAAGCTTAATTCCCAAGACAACAGGACTCGAAAACGATTCGTGATCCTAGAAAAAGACAGATCTCCTTTATACATTACAACGAATACAGAAAAGCAATGGTTACCTACAACAAATTAACCCAAATGGTCCCAAAAAACTATCGTATGGGACACGTTTTAAAAACTAAGATAGCGTTTGTTTTTTAAGAGGTGTTGAGGTCTGAACTCTGATTTTGCTTTTGATTTTTAAGAGGTGGTGTTGAAGTCGGAAATCTGAATCAATAAGACTGTTTGTTTTTGTAAACCAACAAACGTCTAAATATGTATAATTTTCTATTTTATGCCTAAAAAATTCAACTTAAATATGTCAATTGAAGTGAGAATCGATGAATGAAGGACAAAATCGGAAAAAAGGACGCTGATATCAAACGCCGAAGAGCCGGTTTAATCTATTCAAGATGTTTTGGAAAGTCAACACACAAATCTACGATGTTCGTGTTTTGTGTTTTCGCAAATTCGGGGAGCATATGGGCTAAAACCGACGTTGAAATCAAAATAATGATGCAGAATGGAAATAAGAGGTAATTAAGTGGCTAGGTTTTCACTTAATTATTCAGTGGACATTAAGACTTAAGAGTTAAGAGGCTCTGAAAAGGAAGAAAAAACAAACGGTCTGAATCATCTTACGTCTGATCGAATAAGACATAAGTGGCAATTAAAAACTTATTTTGAAAAAACAAACACCACCTAAATAAGATCATTAAGTATGGAATAAATACAAGTGATAAAAAAAACTTTTGTACACTTAAATATATGAACATTATACTTTTATTATAACAAACGTTATGATGGGCTTTCAAGTTAAGAATAAGTACCAAGCAAAAAACAAGGCTTACAAAAATATTGGAAGACATTATTTACGTTTTAAGTGTTCAACACCATGGTAAGCAAAAACTTTCTTTAGGTAGAAAGTCGAGGCAAAACCAACAGTTCCATAATAGCAAGGATGATTAACTACGTTGTTTATTTCTTCTCTCTAGAGTTGTTCACGGGGACGACGACCTGCTAGACTCGCTCTATCCTGGACAACTATTCTCCAAGATGGACGAGCCTAGAGTAACTTGTTATAACTAATGGGAGAGCATGATGATGCAAAAAAAAGGGTTTGAGTTTGCTAACACCCAAACCAACTCAAACGGGTAAATGATGAGCTATTTCTCTCCCATAAAAAGAGTGATTAATTCCTAATGGAGACTTTGAACTAATTCATATGGAGACTTCCAACCAATTATTCATTATGGTTCATGTTGCCAAAGTTTAGGCATTTGTTAATTTATTTTCTAAAAATCGAAAACATAATCTTAAAGTTGTAATTTGATTTTTGGCGGTTCTACTTATAATGTATATATTCGGTGATATTTAATAAATTCTTGATCTTGATTTATTTTTCTATATAATTTAAATAATAATTGTCACGTCAAATTAATAACTTTGATGAGTTGAACATGGGTTGACCCATTTAATTTTGAACATGGGTTGACCCATTTAATTTTGAAACTGTAAATAAAACAAAAAAAGGACTAAAACATAATTCCATGACAAATAGACAAGTCACAACCACAAAACCAAATAAATTGTTCAAAGTTTCAATAAAACACAACCATAAAGTGAAATAAATTGTTCAAAGTTTCAATAAAACACAACCATAAAGTCAAACAAATAAGTTTCTAGGGCTGGTGTCGCTCTCTTAGCTGGAACTAGAAGGAAGCGGAAAGACCAAAGGAGTTCTATTTAGACGTTAGTGGAATCATATTTAGTTTTTTTATTAACTTTTTAATTATTAATTATAATTAGATAATGATAATAAATTAAAAACAAGTCATAAATGGGTTACAAACAGGTTGTAAATGGGTTGAAAACAGGTTGTAAATGGGTTGAAATCAAGTTGTAAATGAGTTGAAATCAGGTTGGAAACAGGTCGAGAATTTCAACCCAACCCAACCCATTTAATAATTGGGTTAGGCAGGTTGACCCATTTAACTTAAATGGGTTGAAAATCTCAACCCAACCTGCTAGTATTGGGTTGGGTTGGCGGGTTGGGTCACTTTTTGCCACCCCTACCAGAAATAAATATGGATGTTAAGAAAGCTATAGATTTTCCGGCTATTCTTGACTTGAATGGCCCCATTGTCAAGGACTTTCCGTCTGCGTTGGTTGGTTGTGTTTTGGATTTCGAGGTGATCCCTAACCTTCATTGTCTTTGCAAGAATGAAGGATCCTAGAGATTGAATTCAAGTATATTTGTGGGTTATGAGTTATGTTAAATTTTGTTTCTAGTGGCGCTCACGATAAATTCCTTGTTCATGAAGGTGTTAAATCATGGTTTAAGGAAGGACTTCAAGTTGCCGGAGAGGCTCATTTGGCTCAATGAGGAGTGGATTCCTTTAAAAGCTTGGAGTTACAACTCGTTTTCTATGATAGCAAAAAATGGGGATAAATTGTTTTCATGGATGACTCGGAGGGAAACAACTTGTATAACTCTCGAATTTGTATCAAGTCCGCTCATCCATATTTAATCTTCGAAACAGTTAAAGTTATTTTGGATGTTAGTAGACATTATGTCAAAGCTAAAGAGGTTTCTGGTTGGATCCCAAACTTTCTTGACGAATCTGGTGAGTCGGGAGAGGAAGAATGGGAAGGTAACATTTTTGTAGAGGAGCAAAAAGAATCAAAGGCTGATGAGAATGAACACTTGTCCGACAAGATTCCATACACGTTTCTCAATGTTGAATCCCCTATTCAAGATAAGATGTAGGGAAGTCACAAGGATAAAGGTGGGGAGGAAGAGGATAATGATGATTCTGTTGGTTTTACTCGACTTCTTGAAGAGCATCCGATTCATAATGGTGAGCTCACGGTTGGTGAGTGTTTTGAGCTCCAATGGGCATCCAAGCCCCCTGTTGATGGGTTGAATGAGGCTATCGAGGTAGTTTCCTCAAATAAGGAGAATGTTGAGGCGAAGAGGGAGAGGGGACTTCTATCCTCAAAGTCGATTCCAATAAGTAACTCCCATCAAGATTGGGTCTCAAGCTACAAATTTGGCGCGTGGTGGCTTCTCCATCCTAGAAGAATTAACGGAAACTATTGACGTGGGATAACTTTAGGCTTTAAAATGAGGGTTGTGTAATGGATTTGTGTGATATCATTAAGAGCATGTGAAATATTGATGCTTTTCAAATGAATGTGCTTTCGTTCAATGTTCAAGGATTAGGAGATGTCAACAAAAAGAAATGGATTAAGGAGTTGTGTTCGGTGCACAGGGTTAGTTTTTTGTCTCTTCAAGAGACCAAAATGGCTTGTTTAGATATCCTTGCGGTTAGACAAATGTGGGGGAGTCTGTTTTTTTATTATGCTTGCATCTCAACTCCAGGCCGCTTGACTGGAATTATGAGTATTTGGGATAAATTGGTTTTCTCAGAAAAACGCATTATATCTTCGGAATCTTTTGTCTCTTTAGAAGGTACTTGGATTCCAAATGCGTGCCACTTTTAATCATTGCGGTATATGCCCCTCAAAGAATGGGTGATAAATGGTGTTTGTTGCAAACGTTGTTGGGTTTGATTGGCGTTGGCGATGAGAAGTTTTAGTGCACTAGTACAAAAATGGGTTTTTGCCACGGTTAAAAACCGTGGCCGTAGGCCTTTAGCCACGGTTTTTTGAATTGATAAAATCGTAGCCTATCTTGCCGTGACTTTTGATACCCTTATGGCCACGTTTAAAATGCGTCACCATATCACATGAAAAACCGTAGCCATAGCCTAAAAACCGTGGCCATAAACGTATCCAAAATATGATGGTATTGGAGCATTTTTCCTATAACCGTGGCTATAAACTACTTATCGCCACACAAACTCATATTAAACGTGGCTATTAGAGACCTTTTAGTTACATGAGTAAACTAAAACCGTGACCATAAACTACTTATAGCCACACAAATGTTCCTATAATCGTGGCTATAAACTACTTATCGCAACACAAACTCATATTAAACGTGGCTATTAGATACCTTTTGGTCACATGAGTAAACTAAAACCGTGACCATAAACTACTTATAGCCACACAAACTCATATTAAACGTGGCTATTAGAGACCTTTTGGTCACATGAGTAAACTAAAACTGTGACCATAAACTACTTATGGCCACACAAACTCATATTAAACGTGGCTATTAGAGACCTTTTGGTCCCATGAGTAAACTAAAATCGTGGCTATAAACTACTTATCGCCACACAAACTCATATTAAACGTGACTATTAGAGACCTTTTTGTCACATGAGTAAACTAAAACCGTGACCATAAACTACTTATAGCCACACAAATGTTACATTAACTGTGGCCATTTCATTACATACGGTTACAGTGAATTGTTAATACCGTGGCCATTGGTTACCATTTTGTCACATGAAATAACCAAACCATGACAATAAAGTATTTATAGTCACACAAATTTCATAGTAAGCGTGGCCGATTCATGATGTACGGTTACATTGAATTATAATAACCGTTGCTAATTGTTGTCTTTTGGCCACACAAAATAACTAAAACTGTGGCAATAAACTATTTACAGCCACACATTTTATATCCACCGTAGCCAATTCTTGATAATATATATATATATATATATATATATATATATATATATATATATATATATATATATATATATATAGGGAAAGGTTCAATAGAGAAGTGCAAATATTTAGAGAAGTAGAGAAGTAAAAAAACACGGGTCCGTTCATATATGAACGTTCATATATGAACGTTCATATATGAACGTTCATATATAAACGTTCCTAAAGCTATATATATATATATATATATATATATATATGGTTTTTTAAATTGTAGAACCGTGGCTATTGGCTACCTTTCGGTCACACCAAATAACTAAAATGTGGCCATAAACTACTTACTAATGTGTGCCAAAATAATAAATAAATCTTTAAAAAAGTTTAATACAATAATTAATTCAAAAACATCAAACAATTAAATTAATAGTCATACATCATAAGGAATAAAAATACCAATGATAAACGTATCACTACTAGTTCTCTATTATATTAGATTTTTTTAAAGTTGCTCCTCGTATGCTTCGGGTTCTGTAATTCATTGACAGTTATATAATTCTTCTTTCTCTTCTTAGGATTTTGTTTATCTTCATGTTGATTAGAAGTTGGATCCGGTACCTGCAACAAGATCAATAAAAAATTACAAACCAACGAGTTCCACAAACAAGTACTACTTTGGTCCCAAATTAATAAAAAAAATCACAGAAAGAAAACATTCTCAATGTGCTAGTGAAACCACTAATCTTGATTCAACCGTACGAGTATTTGGCTGCCAAGTCGATAACAAATCCTGAAACTGTAACTTTTCTTCCTTGAATTCCATGTCGATCTGCAAAAAAGAATACAATTTACTTAAAGAAAAAATAAAAATGGGTATTTGGTTATTATTATTATCCTTGAACAGAACTTGTGCTATTATTACCTTGGTTTATAGCAATGACCTAGGATTTCGACTGTTTATGACATCACAACCTATAAGAAGTGGAGCATGCACATTTGACATGGTAGTCTAGTAATTTACCAATCATACCCTACTAGATTTTATAAAAGGTTTGTGTTACATTGAATGATTCAAATAAAGGCAAAGTGAAGTGAAAAAGTGCACAGATTGAAAAGGTAATAAGAGTGAAAAGTCAAAAACCACCTTCATCAAGCCCATATGCTAAAATGTGATCGGTATTCCAGATAATTCATGCCTCAGTTACCAACTTCCAATATATCGGGATTTGCAAGAAACGAAAAATGAAAAAGTAGTACTCCAATGTGATCCCAAGGTGGAGAATGGATGAACATAGCTACAAAACTTCACTTACCATTCCATCCACCAGGTCCTGCATAAGCTGCCCATTTGTCATTTAGATCAGCAATCGAAGTCATACTAGAACACAAAAACTAACTCATAACTTCAATGTGAAAAAGAAAAATATTCCAAGAAACGAATAGAATCATAAAAAGTGAGTAGATTCTTGAGGTGGGAACTTATTTGAAAAGTAACCTTTTTGAGCAACAATTAACCACATAACAATTATCACAAAAAGTTTGAAACTTGCCCATGTGTCATTAATATCATCTGTTGTTCTCCAACTATTTCCAACATTGCCTGCCCATAAAGCAGGATCATCTACACCTGTGCCACAGTAAGAAAAAACCCAAGGGATTATGTAAATATGAACCAATGATAAACGAAAAAGGAATAAAAAATTGGTAGAAATGAGTCTTTACCATTCACAAAGGGAATAAAAAATTGGCCGTCCAGTTGCATTCAGAGTATCCCGCATTGGTGGGTATCTATAAATATGAACCAATGATAAACGAAAAAGCTTTGATGGAAGTTACAGATTCAGAAAGATAAATCATCCTATAATGATGTCAAACCTATTGTAACAACCCAATACTAAAAGTAGACACACATGCCAATCATAAATAAAATAACATCTGCCAAAACCTGGCTACACCAAAACTTAATAATATTCAACGAGGGTTTATGCGGAAAATAACCCTATTACAGCTGAGAATAAGTCTAAAATGCCAAAAATAGGAGTCTTCTATCCCCAAGATGCAAGCTCCAACTCACACCTTCCCTTTCCCTTTTCCTGGGCCTTCAACTTGATTACCTGAAAGGTTTTTAGTTTTGAAAGCGAGAGTTAGACCATAGGGTCTAGTGAGTTCCCTCAAAAGCCACGCCACAAAATAATACAGTTCAAGTAAAAGCTTTCAGTAAAAGTATTTAAATGAATTCGTTATGAGCATACATTAATGGCCAGCACACTACGACAAACTAATGGCACACACTATGGTCACACACACCGTGACAACAAAAAAGGGCACACACCGCCCATATATGAAACACATTCATATATCCACACATATGGGACGCACCCCCATCTCACACATTTGCCATAGTTCGTCCACACATAGATAGATATCTTCCACACAGTTAAGTCACACTTCTCATTCATGAACATTTGATAAAACGAACACTTACCATATAAAATTATGCATAAGGTTCCACACTTTAAAAAGGATTAGGTTAGAAAGACTCACCTGTCGTCCCGCTTAATCCTCTCACTAGATGAGCTTCCCTTCCACTGCACCTATAAGGGTACATACTACCACGATAAGCTACTTGACGAAATTACACACTCAAACAGCCCGTACAACTATGTCACCCACACTTTCCGGACACTGTATCCGGATAGCCAAAACTATCCGGACACACTACCCGGACAACTAAACTATCCGGTCATTCTATCCGGACAACCCAACTATCCGGTCACACTACCCGGACAACCCAACTATCCGGTCACACTACCCGGACAACTAAACTATCCGGTCATTCTATCCGGACAACCCAACTATCCGGTCACACTACCCGGACAACCCAACTATCCGGTCACACTACCCGGACAACCCAACTATCCGGTCACACTACCCGGACAACTAAACTATCCGGTCATCGCTATCATCCGGACACCGTGATTCGTCCGGACACTACCTTAATTTGAAGGTTTCCGGACGTGACGAGGAGACTCAAAACGCAGAAAAATCATTCGATCTCTTGTCCTAATTCTCCCAACACCTCCAGATTGATAGATATGATCGATAATTACATACTATCCCATACCACTATTCCTTTTTAAACAGATTAGATGAGGAAACCTAATGAACTCATAAAACCCACATTTCTCTACCAAATACACACAAAACATGCTAACTTAAAGAGGAATAAGATTGTATTACCTGGATGATTGGTGATTCTGGAATCCCTCTTCAAAAGTCAGCTGAAATCGTTGCTTCTCTTCCTCTATTGCCAAAATTCCTCTCTTGCTTTTTCTCCCAGCCACACACACAACACACTCTAGAAAATGCTTAAATGAGCAATTAGGGTTTTTCTTATTCTTTATATACTTTCCTCCAAAAACACAAAACTTTCAATTTTCCCACTTGGACCACGTAGCTCCTAAATTTCCGAATTTCACCCAAGATTTCCCAATTATTGGCTAAATGAAAACCGGTTATTACAACATCCACCCCTCAAAAGAATTCCGTCCCCGGAATTCCATTTTCAAACAAACGAGGGTAACGAGCCCTCATGTCTGACTCCAATTCCCAAGTTGCCTCTTGCCCCTTATGGAATTGCCACTGAACTTTTACTAGCGATACCTCCTTATTCCTCGTCTTTCGAACCTTGCGATCCGAGATTGACAACGGTTCCTCTTCATAGCTTAACTTCTCATCCACACAAATGTCTTCCAATGGTACCGCCATACTTTCTTCGGCCAGGCACTTTCTTAAATTTGACACATGAAAGGTCGGGTGTACTCTCCAAAGTTCCTCCGGCAATTCTAACTTATACGCCACGTCAACCACACGCTCGGTGATGGTGAACGGCCCGACATACATAGGCCTTAGTTTTCCTCTCTTCCCAAAACGTACAACTCCTTTCCACGGTGACACCTTAAGCATCACTTTGTCTCCTACCAAGAACTCGATCGGCTTTCTTCTTTTATTCGCATAAGCCTTCTGCCGATCCTGAGCCACTTTCAACTTTTCCCTTATCACGTAAATTTTATCGGTCGTCAACTGCACTAGTTCCGGCCCCGCTAATTGCTTCTCTCCCACCTCATTCCAACACAAAGGCGTCTGGAACTTATGCCCATACAGTGCTTTAAATGGCGCTGCTCGAAGACTAGCGTGATAACTATTGTTATATGAAAACTCGATCAATGGCATATGGGATTCCCATGAGCCCTTGAAGTCAATTACACAAGCACGCAACATATCTTCCAAGGTTTGTATAGTCCTCTCGCTTTGCCCATCCATCTGAGGAGGATAGGCAGTGCTCATCAATAGCTGCGTTCGAAGCTCTCGCTGAAGACTTCTCCAGAAAGAGGACGTGAAGCGGCTATCGCGGTCCGAAACTATAGACGATGGCACTCCGTGCCTCGTTACTATTTCATCCACGTACAGCCTTGCTAATCTCTCTAGCGAATCTTTCTCCCGAATTGGTAGAAAGTGAGCCGACTTGGTGAGACGGTCCACGATCACCCAAATGGCGTCATATCCTTTCGGGGTCCTTGGTAACTTCGTGACGAAGTCCATTGTGATACAATCCCACTTCCACATGGGTATTTCTAAGGGTTGTATCTCCCCGAACGGCCTTTGATGCTCCGCTTTGACTTTCAAACAAGTCACACACCGCTCGACAAGATAATCGATGTCCTTTTTCAATCCTGGCCACCAATACATCTACCTCAGATCTCGATACATTTTATTGGTTCCCGGATGGACTGAATACCGCGATCTATGAGCTTCCTCCAAAACACGCTTTTGCAGGCCTCCCAGCTTAGGAACCCACACTCGGTTCCCCAAACACCTCACACCACTACCGTTAGATACTAAGGATGTCACATAACCAACAATTCTCTCACTTTTCCACTTCTCTTCCTTTAAAGCTTCCTCTTGGAACTTCTTAATCTCTTCCAATAGGTCAGGAATTACGTTGACTCGAAAGGCTACCACCTTAGTTGGCTCCCTCCTTTCCTTCCGGCTCAACGCGTCGGCCACGACGTTCGCCTTTCCTGGATGGTAGAGGATTTCACAATCGTAGTCGCTTAACAACTCCACCCAACGACGCTGCCTCATATTTAATTCCTTCTGATCGAACAGGTGCTTAAGACTTTTATGATAAGAATAAACCTGACACTTAACCCCGTAAAGGTAGTGCCTCCAAATCTTAAGCGCAAAAACCACAGCCGCTAACTCCATATCGTGCGTGGGGTAATTCTTTTCATGCTCCTTCAATTGACGAGATGCATACGCAATTACCTTTCCGTTCTGCATTAGCACACATCCTAAACCCAGCTTAGACGCATCGCTGTAGATTACGAATCCTTCCGACCCGTTAGGCAAGGACAAAATCGGAGCACTGCTCAGCTTGTCCTTCAGCTTGCTAAACGCTTCTTCTTGAGCCTCCGTCCACTCAAACTTAGTACTCTTCTTGGTTAAGGCAGTCAATGGCGTAGCTATCCGGGAAAAATCCTGGATAAACTTTCGATAGTAGCCCGCTAAACCAAGAAAACTCCTAACTTCCGATGGTGACCTTGGTTGCTCCCACTCTTTAATGGCCTCCACCTTGGCTGGATCAACTTTGATACCTTCCCCCGACACTACATGGCCCAAAAATTAGACTTCTCGAAGCCAGAATTCACACTTGGAGAACTTTGCATACAACTTTTCTCGATGTAGCAATTCTAACACCACACGAAGATGCTCTTCATGCTCACTCTGGGATCGAGAGTAGATGAGGATGTCATCTATGAACACTATCACACACTTATCCAACCACGCGCTGCACACACGGTTCATTAAATCCATGAAGACTGCCGGAGCATTAGTCAAGCCAAAGGGCATGACTAAAAACTCATAGTAGCCATATCTCGTGCGGAACGCTGTCTTCGGCACGTCTTCTTCATTTACTTTCAACTGATGATACCCGGATCTTAGATCTATCTTCGAGAAGAAGCTCGCTCCTTGCAACTGGTCAAACAGATCATCGATCCTTGGAAGTGGGTATCTGTTCTTAATAGTCACCTTGTTAAGCTCACGGTAGTCTATGCACATTCGCATAGACCCATCTTTCTTCTTGACGAAAAGCACTGGCGCTCCCCAGGGTGAGGAACTAGGGCGTATAAACCCCTTATCCAACAACTCCTGCAGTTGCGTCATCAGTTCCTTCATTTCCGTCGGTACTAACCGATACGGCGCACGCGCTATCGGGGCCGCACCCGGCACCAAATCGATTCTGAATTCAACTTGACGATCTGGGGGTAAACCTGCCAGTTCATCAGGAAACACTTCCTGAAATTCTTTTACCACAGGGACATCCTCTAGTCCCTTTCTCTCTTTCTTAGCGTCTATCACATATGCCAGGAACCCCTGACACCCCTTCTCTAAATAATGTCTCGCTTTCATCACCGAGATAAGACAAGACTTACGCTCTCGTCTATCCCCATAGATTACCACCTCCGACAAATCCGGCAAGGTCATACGAATCATTTTCTTATTGTACATAATGCTAGCATTATTACTAGCCAACCAATCCATCCCTACTACAATATCAAACTCTCCCATTCCCACGGGGTACAATCGCAATGGGAAGGAGTGACCCTCAACCTCTATATTACATCCAACATACATCTCTCTAACCAAAACCCGCCTATCGTCAGCAATCTCTACTTCAAACCCACACCCCAACTGTTTAGGCTTAACACCCAATCGTCGGGCAAAGTCCGGCGATACAAATGAACGATTTGCACCCGAATCAAACAACACTTTGGCAAGAACATAATTTACAAGAAAGGTACCTGTTACAACATCAGGTATCTTCACCGCCTCGTCGGCCGTCATTCGGAAGGCCCTTGCCCTGGTCTGAGCTGGTTCCACTTTTCTTTCTCCCCCTCTTCCTCCCTGTTTACCACCAAAACCACCCGAATCCCCTCTTTTCAGCTGAGGGCAATCCGGCCTCAAATGCTCCACCGATCCACACTGATAACATGCTCGGGGGTTCCGACAGTCACGTGCCATATGCCCTAACTTCCCGCACTTGAAACACCCCTCAGGCTCAGCACATTCTCCACGGTGAACTCGATTACATTTTCCGCACGGTTTTTCTCCAAATTTCAACCCTCCTCGAAACTCCGGCTTGAACACTTTAGCCCGTTTCGAGTCACGTGCTGGTGCTTCCCACTTTCTCTTTTCCTTACCCTTTTCCACGTCTTGACGGTTCTTTTCCTTTTCAACCATTTCCGCTGCATTGATGGCTGCCTGAAAAGTAGTTGGGTTTCTAGCCGTAACCAGTTCCCGCACACTACTTTTCAATCCGAAAATGTACCTCTCCACTCGGCGCTCTTCATTCGGTACATAGAGTTCAGCAAATCTCGCTTTCTCCATAAACTTTGTAGTATATTCCCTCACCGATACCCCACCTTGTTCCAGGCCCAAGAACTCTTCCTCCAATCGTTTCACTGCTGCCAGAGGGCAAAACGATGCTTTAAATTTTGAGACAAAAGTCTCCCACGTCATACTCTTTGCAATCTCTGACCCTTCTCCTGCGGTCTCCGCATCCCACCAGAACACTGCTTCCGACTTTAGCATGGACAGAGCATACATCACCCTGTCGCTATCAGCACACTTACAGGTGTTGAACGCTAGTTCCATTTCTCTGATCCATTTCATTGCCAACACAGGGTCGCATTCTCCCTTGAAAGTGGGCGGCTTACAAGAAGCGAATGCCTTGTAGCTACAACCTCCACCCAGCACCCGATCATTTACTGCCAAAGGATTGGACTGAACAGGACTTCCCGAAGCAGAACCATGCGAGCTAGTCGCCCTTTCTTTACTACCACTTGGCTCTTTACTTCCCGATGCCGACTCGTCTTGCTTTGCTAACAATGCTTTCAACGTATCCTGGATCTCACCCAAAGTAGTGGCAAATTTTTCTTGAGTTACAAAAGCTTGGGCACGACCACGCCCACCACTCGCCCCCCGCCTGGACGCGGAGCTCTCCTGTTGAGACGCCTCTGGTTCTTGCAGAATTCCTGCACTCCTTGTTCCACGAGTAACACGAGCCCTCACTATAGCTCTTTCCGTATTCTCATTCACTTGGGTAGTCGCACGCTGTAACATCCCAAAAATTACAAGCAAATTTAAATTTTTAAATAAACATTTCATTTATAACAACTCATTAAATGATCCCAACGTTTCGTTTGCAAACTCATAATTAACATCTTCATAATAAAAACCAGCGGAGTAAACGTTTAATTATTAAACACCATAAAGCAACCAGCTCTCCTCGCGCGCCAGTGTGTACTCGTCACGCCTTGGAGCCGCCCGTACCTGAAACCACAATCTATTGGGAAAGGGTAAGCACGAAGCTTAGTGAATTCAACACCATAAGTAACACAGTTATTTCCACACCACCATAAACAGGTAATTGCACATAAACAGCATACAAGTCTACGAACAAATCATAAACATGTATATCCACACCCACCCACCTAAAAGGCACAAGTCGGTCCCACCGACCACATGATAACATCTCCGGCCCCGTCGAATCCCCGGTCCCACCGAGTCTCTACGCCACCCGCGTATAAAATCTCCGGCCCCGCCGGATCCTCGGTCCCACCGAATTACTACGCCACCCGCGTATGTGACCCTCGGCCCCGCCGAACTCCTACGCCACCCGCGTAGTCACAACAATAAGGTCCGACTAGACACCCCACTATTTAACCCCGCATCAAAAGCAAATAGAACTACCACATACATACACAACGTAATGTAAAAATAACCGACATTAGTTATAGTGGGAGAACTCACCTCGAATGCGCGCCTAGCTCAACAATACAAATTCAAGCTTCCCACTTACGGTCACTTCCCAGCACCTAAACGCACGTTAAAACGTATCAATACGAGACCCGGACCCTACGACACGACACCCGCTTAAACCGTCACTAAAACTACTTCCCGGTCTCGCCAAACAGGTCTGTTCGGGACCTGTTTCGACCTCCTTAAACCCAGTAAATCCTCAATATTATTACATGGTCAGAAATTACTATGAGTTAGGGTTCCAAAGACATATTATACGCCTCCTAACGATTTTTCTACCATTTATTATGGATTTTACAAAAACAGTTCCCCGAACAGCGAAAATCAGCACCTTTCAGTATAAAATGACATTTTGACCAATGCTACGTCCCGAACTGGGCTTCGCACAAAACACAGAAAAGTTTATAGACTCAAAAAGGGAACTTTTGGCGCTGGTCTCACCCAGATACGAGTTACGAGCAAAAGGTTATGGCTTTCACAAGGCAATGGCAGATTCCAGAACTTTTTCACATGAAATGACGAATCACTGAACTTACGACCACTTTTTCATCTAGCTAGAGGCCGAATCAGTTTTCTTCCAAAACACGGAAAACGTGCCCGACCCCGAGCTTGAACCGTGGGCACAGGTTTCGGCTCAATCGGAGTTACGACGGAAAAGTTATGGCCGACGCAAAACAGTGGCCGAAACGATTATTCCACAAAAATGACGATTATAAAAACGGTTTGGGGTTTAACGAGTCGAGTTACGCGATCGGTTTAGATTTCTCGATTAGGATTAAGGTTCCAATAATTGGACATATACCAGCACCACCCACTGCCACCTCCGGCAGCGGTGGTCGCCGGCGGCGGCGGCGGCGATGTCGCGGTGGTTGTTTTGCCGGAAAAAGAAAAGAAAAAGGAAAGGAAACGAAAGAACGACTTACCTCGCTGCAACACCGCACACCCGCACCTGCTCCTCTCACTCTCGAAACTTCCGACGAACAACAGTGGCGGCGGTGGTCTCCGGCGACAGCAGCGGCGAAAGGCAGCGGCTCCGGCGACCTCTCTCTACCACCCTCTCTCGCGCTGCTCTCTCTCTCTACCTCTCTCTCTCGCGCTGCTCTCCCTCTCTCTACCTCTCTCCCTCGCGATGATCTCTCTCTCTCCGGCCAACACCAGCAGCGGCGCTGGTGTGGTGGTGGTGGGGGGGGGGGGGGGGGGTTTCACGGCAGAAGCACACAACACCAAAAAGAGGGTGATGTTAGGGTTTTGCTTAGTGTTTTTCTTTTCTAGTTCATTGTGTGCAAAGTAAGAAACGAGAACGAGTAAAAGGGGTTCTCGGTCCCCTATTGCATGGGCCGAGACCCATGCCCATCTATTGCTTAAGTCCACGAATAGCCCCTCAACTTTCATCAACTTGCCTTAAACTACTCAACTTAAGAATTAACAACGAAGGCTAACGGTGCTACTCTCGCTAAACGCGAATATTACTAAATACAAGCAGTTATATTAACTGAGCAAAAGAGAAAAATAAATTAACGAACCAAACCAAGACACGGGCTTTACACACGTCGGGGTACCACTCCCCGTCCCCTTCCTCGGCTCCTTCCTCGGCCCCTACCACGGGTAGTCGCCGGCACAGGTGGTGCTTCCATCTCGATTTCCTCATCAACAGGTTCCGATGCACCCCTCATGGATCTCCTCAACATGATTACAGACTGTCGAGGAAAACACAAATAAATATTAAATCTACTGCTCCAAATTAATAAGGCAATTAAGCACATACATGTACCTGTAAGTTCGTAATTACACTGGCCAGGTGTAACCGCCAACTTACCTTACATGACAATTCTCACTACCCCATTAATCATTCTACCCAGTCTCGCTAAGGTCCCCCTAGTTCTCAGCTGTACTACTTGACTCCTACAGTTTAAGTTTAGGCCCGTCCGGTCACCTAAATCCCTTAAACTAAGGCTCTGATACCAACTGTAGCAACCCAATACTAAAAGTAGACACACATGCCAATCATAAATAAAATAACATCTGCCAAAACCTGGCTACACCAAAACTTAATAATATTCAACGAGGGTTTATGCGGAAAATAACCCTATTACAGTTGAGAATAAGTCTAAAATGACAAAAATAGGAGTCTTCTATCCCCAAAATGCAAGCTCCAACTCACACCTTCCTTTTCCCTTTTCCTGAGCCTTCAACTTGATTACCTGAAAGGTTTTTAGTTTTGAAAGCGAGGGTTAGACCATAGGGTCTAGTGAGTTCCCTCAAAAGCCACGCCACAAAATAATACAGTTCAAGTAAAAGCTTTCAGTAAAAGTATTTAAATGAATTCGTTATGAGCACACATTAATGGCCAGCACACTATGACAAACTAATGGCACAGACTATGGTCACACACACCGTGAAAGCAAAAAGGGCACACACCGCCCATATATGAAACACATTCATATATCCACACATATGGGACGCACCCCCATCTCACACATTTGACATAGTTCGTCCACACATAGATAGATATCTTCCACACAGTTAAGTCACACTTCTCATTCATGAACATTTGATAAAACGAACACTTACCATATAAAATTATGCATAAGGTTCCACACTTTAAAAAGGATTAGGTTAGAAAGACTCACCTGTCGTCCCGCTTAATCCTCTCACTAGATGAGCTTCCCTTCCACTGCACCTATAAGGGTACATACTACCACGATAAGCTACTTGACGAAATTACACACTCAAACAGCCCGTACAACTATGTCACCCACACTTTCCGGACACTGTATCCGGATAGCCAAAACTATCCGGACACATTACCCGGACAACTAAACTATCCGGTCATTCTATCCGGACAACCCAACTATCCGGTCACACTACCCAGACAACCCAACTATCCGGTCACACTACCCGGACAACCCAACTATCCGGTCACACTACCCGGACAACCCAACTATCCGGTCACACTACCCGGACAACTAAACTATCCAGTCATCGCTATCATCCGGACACCGTGATTCGTCCGGACACTACCTTAATTTGAAGGTTTCCGGACGTGACGAGGAGACTCAAAACGCAGAAAAATCATTCGATCTCTTGTCCTAATTCTCCCAACACCTCCAGATTGATAGATATGATCGATAATTACATACTATCCCATACCACTATTCCTTTTTAAATAGATTAGATGAGGAAACCCAATGAACTCATAAAACCCACATTTCTCTACCAAATACACACAAAACATGCTAACTTAAAGAGGAATAAGATTGTATTACCTGGATGATTGGTGATTCTGGAATCCCTCTTCAAAACTCAGCTGAAATCGTTGCTTCTCTTCCTCTATTGCCAAAATTCCTCTCTTGCTTTTTCTCCCAGCCACACACACAACACTTTCTAGGAAATGCTTAAATGAGCAATTAGGGTTTTTCTTATTCTTTATATACTTTCCTCCAAAAACACAAAACTTTCAATTTTCCCACTTGGACCACGTAGCTCCTAAATTTCCGAATTTCACCCAAGATTTCCCAATTATTGGCTAAATGAAAACCGGTTATTACACCTATCAATCGGCTTGATGCTGAGATTGAAGCAGTTGTCAACTTCAAGTAGTCCACGCCCTAAACAGCATCACAACAGTTGTCATACCTCAAACTTTCGAACATTGATGACATATATAACCACACTTGTAAAAATTGATGACATATATAACCCAACTTATTTTGACTGTGAATCTTCTGCAATCTGCATGATAGAGCTACTTTTTTTGGATGCTATTTTGTGTGTTAAATAAACTTACCTAGGAAGCCCAAGTTGCGGCATCATCATTCTCATGGAAAAGTGAACCAGGTCGCACTTGACAGGTAAAAACACTAAAAACATTGAATAAAATCAGTAAAAGAAGAGTTGGTAGGTTAGTTTAGGAGAATAGATGGATTTTGATGTACCCTGCAGAAAAATAGATACCAAGCTTGAGGCCCTTTCCATGTACATAATCAGTAAGAGCCTTAATCCCAGATGAAAATGTTTTTGATTCAGGAACTAACTGACCCTGCAGAACCAAGTTAGCTCCTAAATAACCAATTTAATAAACGGTCATTTGCTCTAATTTCATATCTTTCTAGGTAGAGTTATTGGGTATATCCCTTTAAGTGATAAGTGATTATTTACCGATAAGAAAGCAAGAAAGATTAATGAGCAATCTTAAAACTCATGTAAGAATAGATTCAAAACTACAAAATTTAGAAAATTCACTGAAGAAGCTATCTTTGTCCAAAACCATACAAAATGAAATGATAATTAGAATGTAGTAGAAACATATAATTAGATCCAATGATACTGGTATGCCTTCAATTCTCAGCAAAAGAGTCTCACTTTGACTCTTATGGTGGAACTGACCACTCTTCATGTTTATTATATAAAATTATCTATGAAGAAACTAAATATCGTAGTAAACTATATAGTTTTTGCCCTTTTTGTTTCCTCTACCCAAATGTGGTCAGCCTCAAGGGTTTTAGTTTGACCACACAAGTCAATATTGATCTTATATTTTGTGTCAGAAACATTTTGACTTCTAGTTAACCAGAGGCAGTAACCATGTGAACAACCGAACCGGAGAGAAATAGTAAACCAAAGCCTGATAATTTGAATTTGGATCAAGTAAACCGCAAAACTAAAAAGCCATCGAGGAATGGATGTACACCAAACGAGCAGTTGTTGCCACTTAAAATCCACCCAACCAATCTCTTGATAAATCTAATCAGATGAAAGCAGGTCCAAAAAGATCCAAAACAATACCTGCATAACCGTCCAGAATTTGATACCATAGCTGTTAATCAAAGGCCAAAAGAGAATGGAAATATGGCCAAAGGCCATTGCCAAGATTTCCAGGAGCAGCAACCAAACAGAAACCAAAGTAATAGTCATAATGAACATAAATCTGATCAGGAACAACATAGAGACAGACAATAGCAACATCAAAATAATAGCATGGATGTAGCAGAATACAACAAGTCCACAGAAAGGATGCAGAAAAACTAGCAGACCAACTGAATGGGGCCAAACCAAATAAGATTTCCAAAACAGAAAGGCTGCACCATCATGAGCATTATGATCTAGCCAAAGTAACCAAAAGCAGAACATGAGATTGGAATAAGGAAATACAGCAGTTGAAAAGCATAAAAAACCATCTGGACTAGAGACTGAAATAGAATTGGGCATAACGAAAATGGTCAATCTGAAATTTACTGAACCTAAGTTGCATCATAACTGAACCAACAGCCACTTAGACATAAACATAAGCATCTTAACAGCAACAAATTGGACACATACCATCCAATTGTTTTTTTTGATAAATCCCAAATAGATGGAACAGAATCTGACTGACAGTTGGCAACAATATGTTTCAATTTCAAAATTTTGTACAGAGCCTATATCTAACTCGATTTTTATATAACCCAAACATTTGGCAAGATAAGAAACAAAGGAACATCAACATCCATATTAGAATCATAAAGAAAGTTCAATTTAGAATCCTACCGTCAAAATCGAGAAACAAAATCACACCTACTGTCATACAAAATTACACCTACAATCAAAATCACACTAATTACCTCTTTGAGTGCTCGAAGGCTATTGAATGCAGTTCTGGATCACGAACAACGACGGGGACCGAGGTGGTGAGGGGGTTGAAATAGTTGAGGCGGCCGATATTTAGTGGTGCTGCTTTGTCGGCGACAACGGTGAGTGAGAACGGTAGGGGAGGGGGAGGGGACGGGCGCTGATCGACAAGAGAGAGAGAGAGAGGCAAATCAAGCATCTGATGATTTTGGGTGGGGAAAGATTGATTTTGGGGGGAAACAAGTAGAGGGAAATTATAATATGGGGGAAAATTAAAAGAGGGAAATTAGAATATTGGGGAAAAATTAAAAGAGGGAAATATATGTATATATATATATATGTATTTAAGTAAATATAAAATAATATTTAATTAGGTTCACGTTTTATTAAATCATTATATTCTTCTCCAATGCATATTTAAGAAGACCCTTCTCCAAAGCTAAAACACACAAACTCACTGTTACACAATGGCAGCATTCATAACAATGATCAATCATCTCGTACCTTTTATGACTTGTTAAGGCTCAGTAACACCAATAGTGACTTATTACATGATTGTATGCATGTATGTACTGCATATATGCATGTCGTATGTATTGGGATCTTTATTTGTAAAACTCTAGTTTAACACCACATAAGTTAATAAAATTTTAAATATTCTATTAAGAACCAATAAAGCGTATTAAGAGCCATTATAGTCTAATAAGACAATTTATGACTTATTAAGGCCCAATAACATCAATGGTGATTTATTACGTGTTTGTATGCATGTATGTACTACATATATGTATGTGGTGTGTATTAGGCTCGATAAGATCACTAAGACCCACAATGGACTGTATTGGGCTTTAATGAACCGTTTTGGGCTTTAATGAACCGTTGGGCTTTAATGTATCGTTTTGGGCTACAGTTAACCGCTTTGGGCTTTAATGGACCGTAATGGGCTTCAATGAACCGTTATGGGCTTTAATGGACTGTCTTGGGCTTTAATGGACTGTATTGGGCTTTAATGAACCATTTTGGGCTTTAATGAACCATTTTGGACTTTAATGATCCGTAATAGGCTTCAATGGATTGCATTGGGCTTTAATGAACCGTTTTAGGCTATAGTTAATCGCTTTGGGCTTTAATGGACCGTAATGGGCTTCAATGGACTGTATTGGGCTTTAATAAACCGTTATGGGCTTCAATGTATCGTTTTGGACTTTAATGGATCGTAATGGGCTTCAATGGACTGTATTAGGCTTTAATGAACCGTTTTGGGCTTTAATGTATGTTTTTGGACTTTAACGGATCGTAATGGGCTTCAATGGACTGTATTGGGCTTTAATGAACCGTTTTGCGCTTTAGTGTATTGTTGTGGACTTTAATGGATCGTAATGGGCTTCAATGGACTGTATTAGGCTTTAAAGAACCGTTTTGGACTTCAATGTATCGTTTTGGGCTTTAATGGACGACTTTGGGCTTTAATGAACCGCAATGGGCTTCAATTGACTGTATTGGGCTTTAATGAACGGTTTTGGGATTTAATGAACCGTTATGGGCTTAATGGACTGTTTTGGACTTTAATTAACCGTTTTGGGCTATAGTTAACTGCTTTGGGCTTTAATGGTCCGTAATGGGCTTCAATGGACTGTATTGGGTTTTATTGAACGGTTATGGGCTTCAATGTATCGTTTTGGGCTTTAATGAACCGTTATGGGCTTTAATGGGCCAATTTGGGCTTTAAAGAACCAATTTGGACTTTAATGAGACCGCTTTGGGCTTTAATGAACCATAATGGGCTTCAATGAACCATTTTAGGCTTTAATGAATCATTTTGGCTTTTAATGGACCGTTTTGGGCTTTAATCGATTGTATAATAATTATTATTATATAATAATAATTATTATTATTATATCATTTTTAAAAATTATATAATAATTATAATATAATAATAATAATGTTGATAATTATATAAGAATAAAAATAAGAATAATAAAGAAATATTATAGTTCCGGCTGAATTCCGGCGAACCTATATGTACCGCCGAAAATCCGCCAGAAACGTTAATCTTGCATTTCTAAAACCGTTCTAAACCCAACCGTGGCTAACCTGTATTTCTAAAACCGTGACAAAAAGTGGAACTGAAAAATTGAAAGAAATAAATATATTGGAAGAATTGAATCAATTGATGGAAGGGATGAAGATTGCAGTGGGACAGGGGAATAAAAAAATGGAAATAATATAAATCTAAAAAAAAGCCTCCAAGGCCACATACAATAGAAGGAGACTACAATGTCATTTTAAATGAAAAAATAATTAGTGTAGAGAGAAGGACTTGAACCCAGGTCTCTTGGGTAGAGAGAAATGGACTTACCAACTAGACTATGATCATATTTTTGTCAATTTGTGTCTTTTGTACAATATATACTAAATATATATAATATAATATGAAAAGAAATCAGAGGCCCTTGACAATCGTCACACAAAATAACTATGGCGAAATCATCACATATAGTTACGTTTAATATTTATAACCGTGACTACTAGTTACCTTTTGACCACACAAAATAATGAAAACCGTGGCTATAAACAACCGTGGCTTTTGGCCACGTTTTACATATTTTTGTGACTATATATACATTTCTTTTGGTCAATGAAAATTGGTTTCATGTGGCCAATGGCCATATGTCAGTCTATGGCCACGGATAATAACCGTTACAATATGAAACCATGGTTTAGACAAAAACCATGGCTAACCCAATACTCATGACATATAGTTACACATTATTTTTAGAAACGTGGCTATAGATTACCTTTTGGTCACACAAAATAATAGAAAGTCGTGGCTAATTCACGGCATAAAATTACGCTTGCTATGTGGAATTATTGCTACCAGTTACCCTTTGGCCACAAAAAATATTAAAAACCATAGCCAAATTCATGACATATAGTTACGCTTTATTTTTAGAAACGTGGCTATAGGTTACCTTTTGGTCACACAAAATAATAGCAAATCGTGGCTAATTCACGACATATAGTTAGGCTTAATATGTGGAATTATGGCTACCAGTTACCCGTAACTTTGGTCACAAAATAATAGCAAATTGTGGCTATAAGTTACATTTTCGTCACACAAAATAATAAACAGTGATCAATTCAAGACATATAGTTACACATATTTCATATTAACTGTGGCGAAATCATCGCATATAGTTACGTTGAATATTTATAACCGTGGCTACTGGTTACCTTTTGACCACACAAAATAATAAAAACCGTGGCTATAAACAAACGTGGCTTTTGGCCACGTTTTACAAAATTTTGTGGCTATATATACATTTCTTTTGGTCACGGAAAATTGGTTTCATGTGACCATATGTCAGTCTATGGCCACGGATAATAACCGTTACAATATAAAACCATGGTTTAGACAAAAAACCATGGCTATATGTATGTCTATGGCCACGGTTTTTAGTCGTTACTTGTCACGAAAAAAAACTGTGACCTTAAAGAATCATTTAGTCACGGTTTTATCTAAACCATGGCATTATGTTTAAACATTTTTTTGTAATGGTCACGGTTTTTAGTTAAGTCGTGGCTAACCCAATACTCAAATTTTATTTATGACTTTTAGCCACAGTTTTAAACCCAACCGTGACTAACTCGAATTTTCAAAACCGTGGCAAAAACCCATTTTTGTACTAGTGGTGATGGACGGTTTTAATGAGGTTAGGGAAGCATATGAAAGACACGGGTCGGTGTTTTGCGCTCACTCGACGGATATTTTTAACTCTTTCATCGGGATGCGGAGCTGTATGATATACCGCTTGGGGGTTACTGCTATACTTGGTCAAATAAGTGGGCCTCTAAAATGAGCAAATTGGATCGACTTTTAGCCTCGATTGGTCTTTTCGAGAAACGTCCAATCTTACAAGGATTGCCTTGGACCAAAAACTCTTGGACCACATGCCTATTGTTATCAAATCGTTGGTTGTGGACTATAGCCTCACCGCATTCAGGTTATTTCACTCTTAGTTCGAGTCTGAAGACTTCCATAGTCTTTATGTTGATACTTGAAAAAATGACGAAGTTCGAGACTCACATGGGATGGTGGTGTTTCAAAAGAAACTTCAAAATTTGGAAAAATTCATTCGATTTTGGAATGGGACTAACAGATTGCGAGCTAGAGGAAGCAAAAACGAGCTTCAAATGACCATTAATGGCACTGAACATAAAATTGACAAAAGGGAAGCTTCCAAAGAAGATATGGAATCTCGGTTCCGGACGCTGAAAGAGTTGGGTGATTTGGAGTGTACTGTAGCGCTGGTTTTACCGCAAAATGATAGAATCAAATGGGGGTATTGAAGGGGATGAGAACACCAAACTCTTTCATGGTGTTATTAATCGGAAAAGAAGACACCTTGCTATTCGGGGTATAATGTGTGAAGGATCTTGATTTAGGAGCCTAATCAAGTTAAGGATACATTCTTTAATCATTTTAGCTCCGAGTTTTGTCGTGAAAGACGCCCACGACCCTCCCTTGGGTGTTTCCAAAATCCCTCTCGGTGGAAAATCCATGTTTCTTGAAGGTGGGTTTACTAGTGAGGAAATTAAGCGTGCATTGTGGGACTGTGGTGGAGATAGGGCTCCAGGTTCAGACATATTCACCTTTGAATTCCTCAAGAGATTCTGGAGCGTTGTGGAAGATGATGTGGTTAGACTTGTGTATGATTTTTTTGAATGAAGTTGCATCTCTAAAGGGTGTAATCCCTCCTTCATTGCTCTTATCCCGAAAGTTAAAGACCCGAAATTCGTTAAAGATTACCGACCGATAAGATTGATAGGGTGCCAATATAAAATTATTGCCAAACTATTAGCTAATTGCCTTTTCTTGGTTATTGAAGATTGTGTGATTATGGAGCAATCGGTTTTCATTAAAGGGAAGAATATTTTGGATGGACTGTTAATTTTGAGTGAGGTGATGGACTAGTACAAGAAGCGAAAAAGAAAATTGTTACTTTTCAAAGTCGACTTTGAAAAAGCATATGATTCTTTGCGATCGGACTTTATCGACTTGACTCTGGAAAAGATGGGTTTGGAAGTAAATGGAGATACTGGATTGTTGGATGTCTTGACAAGTCCTTAGCCTCGGTGCTTGTCAATGGTTCTCCAACAAAGGAATTCGAGATTGGTCACGGCCTTCGGTAGAGGGATCTGCTGTCTCCTTTCCTTTTTATTACAACCATGGAAGGATTGCACGCAATCATTTGGGAAGAGGAAGAGAAGAACATCTTTCAGGGGGCAACAAATTTGAATTGGTAATCTTTCTGCTTCTCACCTTTTTTATGCGAATGATGTTATATTTGTTGGTGATTAGTCCCAATCCAACACAAGAAATATTGTGCGTATTCTCCAATGTTTTTATTTGATCTCCAGGTTTAAAATCAGTTTTCAAAAAAGTAAGTTGTTTGGCGTTGAGGTTGAACACGTGGATCTTGAAAATTTGGCATGCTTGGTGGGATGTGGGTGTGATAAAATGTCGTTCTCTTATCTTGGGTTGCCAATTGGATGCAACATGTCTAAAAATGCTGGCTGGAAAGGGGTGGTTGATAAAATTTCTTCTAAGTTTTCTAATTGGAAAGTTCGAACTCTTTTAGTAGGGGGTCGGGTCACGCTTTTTAAATCTTCTTGGGAAGCCTTCCTACCTATTATATGTCCATTTTCAAAATGCCTAGCTCAGTTGAAAAAATTCTAGAGTCCTTGAGGAGTCGATTCTTTGTTTGAGGTGATGGTGAGGATAAGAAAATGGCTTGGGTTAAATGGAGAAAGTGCTTGGCCAGTAGAAGGGACGGGGGTCTTGGAATTGGAAGCTTGTTTGCGTTTAATAGAGCTCTGCTCTTCAAATGGATATGGGATTACGGATGGAATAAAACGTGTTATGTGTAAAAGTGATCAAGTCAATGTACGGTAATTGCGGTCTTCTAGACGATTACTTCATAAGGAGTCAAACTCTATCTGGGTTGGTATTTTGAAGGTGGTCTAACAGTTGGAAAGTATGCAAGAAAAAAGTAGGGGATGGGAGGGCTACACTTTTTTGGGAAGATGTGTGGTTGGGAGATACTTATCTTAAAATTCAATTCCCGAGGGTGTATGTGCTTGAATGCGATAAAATGGCTTCGTTTATAGATTGTGTGGAAATGGGGGATTGGGGTTCGTTTTTGCGCATGATACAGAGAGGTGGTGTGGAGGCGACTCAGATGGTAGGGTTACGGGATCTTCATGAAAGTGTGATGCTCTCCGGTCAACGGGATAGGTGGTGTTGGTGCATTGACGACTCGAGTGAGTTTTCGTTGGCTTCCACTTGAAAATACATGGACTCTAAATTTTTGATGGTTGATTAGAGGCCTATTACATGGAACAATCTTGTGCCCATAAAGGTCAATGTCCTTGAATGGCGTATTGATGTGCATTCTATCCTATGTTCTAGATATCGAATATGTGGATCATTTGCTTTTTGAATGTCATATGGCCCGAGATATTTTGAAGAAAATTGGCCGATGATGGAGTTTAGATATTTCGGCTCTTAAATCTAATTCAGATTGGACGGTCTGGTTGAGCTCGTTAAGGTTGAAGAAAGTGGAGTCAACTTGTCTAGAGGCGGTCATTCTTACAGCTCTTGGTGTATTTAGTCTCACAGGAATGGGACGTTGTTTATAACTCCTAAGCCACGAAGGCGGTGTTGTGGGATAATATTGTGATTCATTCGTACTATTCGGTTACTAGTAGGAGTAGTAAGGTGAAGATTATTTAAAGAATTGAATTCGAAACAAATAAGTTATATATTTTTTTATGGGATGGAGAGAATATAAATGTCTATATATACTTCATATACATTTGTGTGTGTGAAGTTGTTTATATATATTGTAAAACTAATAGTTTTAACTTGAATTTGCTATTATGAGTTTTGTACTGTATGACAAAGTTGGTGTGAATTTTTACATTTTTATAGCCTAAAATAATTGGATTTTGAGAATCATTTTATAGAATTGTTGCAATAAAAATGACTTCGAAGGTACATCTAAAATTGTATGACCACCCAAAACTTTAAAAAATAGTTTTCGATGATCTGATTTCGATTTTTGATCATTTAAATAATAGGAGGGTGTGAAGTAGATACAAATATATAAAGAAACCATAAGATAGTTGATATGAGGGTCGATCCACTGCGTATTTTTATGTATGTGCCGACAAAAAGTCTTAACCAAACTTAAGAAAGTTGCTTGATAATAAATATATTAACAAGATAGTTAAATAGGGTTGAGTTCACGTGAGACCAACCTGTTTTCGTGAGACCAATAAATTAACACTAAACATTCACAGTGATTCATTGTGAATGTAAGAAAAAAATAACAAACCTTCACAGCAAAACACTGTAAAGGTTTACCATCTCAGTATCTTCACAGTCTTTTGCTGTTATTTTCTTGGTCTCACGGACTCACAGAAATAGTCTGGTCTCACATGATCTTAAGTCTCTCTCACTCTCTCTCTCTCTCTCTCTCTATATATATATATATATATAAATCTTGAAATATGGTGAATTTTGGTTATCCCACATTGGTGAGGAGATGATAGAATGAAAGAATGATGTGGGTATTTATTAGGAGGAGGGAAAGTCTTTGTGAAAACTCATGGGTTAGCCTACCTTAGTTGACCCTCTATATATACTCATGTGGTTGACTAATTTTGGCTAACCATCTCAAGTTTGGGTTGGTTGCTTTTCACCATCTCTTTTATTTATATTAATCATTAATCAATATATATTAAAGAGAAAACCACCAAGAATGAGGGGCATAATGTGATTTGAATATTCATCAAATCTTGAAATATGGTGTGTTTTGGTTATCCCACATTGGTGAGGAGATGATAGAATGAAAGAATGATGTGGGTATTTATTAAGAGGGGGAAAGTCTTTGTCAAAATTCATGAGTTAGTTTATTTTAGTTGACCCTCTATATGTACTCATGTGGTTGGTTAATTTTAGTTAACCATCTTAAGTTTGGGTTGGATGCTTATCACCATCCCTTTTATATATATATATAGGATATATATATATATATATATATCAATCAATATATATATTAAAAGAGAAACCACCAAAAATGAGGTGGCATAATGTGGTTTGAGTATTCATCAAATCTTGAAATATGGTGTGTTTTGGTTATCCCACATTGGTAAGGAGATGATAGAATGAAAGAATGATGTGGGTATTTACTAGGAGGAGGGAAAGTCTTTGTGAAAACTCATTGGTTAGCTTATTTTAGTTGACCCTCTATATGTACTAATGTGGTTGGCTAATTTTGGCTAACCATCTCAAGTCTGGGTTGGTTGCTTTTCACCATCACTTTTATTTATATGTATTAAAGGAACAACCAAGGTGAATGAGATGGTATCATGAGAGTTGAGTATTCCACAAATGTAATAACCCGAAATTTGTATTTAAGACTTAAAAGTTGGTAGCCAAAGTCAAATCTTTGAGAAGCTTGGTGGTGGATGTCAAAGAAATAGAAGTTTAAGATGTAATAACCGAGAAAGTTTGTGGAAGAATTTCGAAATAAGAAAGTTTTGTGGTCTAAGTGTAAAGCAATTAAAAGTTTGGTGTTTAGTGGGAAAAGTATAAAAGGGGTAGAAAAACCCTAATATCTTCATTTTAGCAAATATGTTACAAATGTGTGTAAGGGTGCGGCTAAGAGAGAGTGCAAGAGAAGAAGGCTTTTGGCAATTGAAGAAGAGGAAGGAGATTTAGCAGCTGAATCTTTGGGATAATCGGTAGAATCTTCAGGTAACTGCTAATCTTCCTTCTCCTTTAGGTTTTGTGAAATGTGTTGGGTTTTGTGAGGAGAAACTTGAATGTTGTGGATTTCTTTGTGTTTTCCTCACTAAATTGTTTAAGAAAGGTTTAAGAATGGGTTATTATGTTAGTAGTCGACCTATATTTGATATCTGGATGAAGTGGTGAGATTTAGGGCGAAAAGTGCTTAATCCCCTGCGATTATTTCAAAAATCGCCGCGTCCGAAAACGCCCATCGTCAGGTTAGTGTCCGGAAGGTTTGGAGTGTCAGGACAAGTGGTGTACGGATGTTGTGTAGTGTCCGGATGAATCTACTGTCCGGGTAGTTGTGGTTGTAGTTTCCGGTAGTTTAACCGGAAACCCTTGGGAATCCGGAAGTATCCGGATTGTCCATCCGGAGAGTTCTTCTGACCGATATCTCCTACTGTCCGGGTAGAATCGTCCGAATAGTTCCGACTGTCCGGATAAAATCTTCCGGATAGTTTGGCTGTCTGGGTAAGTCTTCCGGAAAGTGGCTTGTGTAACCCTGTAGAGTACCCGGTTAGTGAGCTTTAGTGGTGGAGATGCCTGTTAATCCGAAGTGTCAACCGTATGGGAAGGTAGTTCGGTCAAGTGACTTATCGCTGTAGTGTGTATCATGATAGGTGCAGTTGGAGGGAGAATCAATCCAGTAAGAGGATTAACCCAGGACGACAGGTGGGCTTTTCTAACTAAAATACGTGATTTTACGTGATTTCCAAAGAAAATGATTATGTAGAAATGCCATGTTATTTTACATGATTTTTAATTAAACGAAAGTTGAATGTTTTCTGATTATGGTTCGTTTACGAGCATGGACTGTTTTACAACTGTTACGCATGTCCTCCATGAAATGCACGTTTTATTTTAAAGGATGGCTTTTAGCAATATGAAATGATGTGCAATGATTTCACACTTGTGATTTACGTTATGTGATGTGTATGTTATGTGAAGTCGGTCTGCACAGTGGGATCTGAGAACCTCGGGATCAGATGATTCCTTAGGCATTGTGATGAGCTTGTTGGAGGGAATTCATTTCCTTCCTACTCGGATATGTGATGAGCTTGTAGGAGGGAATTCGTTTATTTCCTACTTGGATAGAGGGGAGTCTGCTTGGGCCCCGATATGAGGCGAGAGAGGAGTCTGCTTGGGCCCCGATCGCGGTTAGCTATGCGATCCTTAAACACTGTGCAGTACCATGTTTGATGCTTATGTGAAAAAATGTTAAGATTTTATAAAATGATTTTATAATGTTGATGTACACAGATTATGGAGGGAACTCACTAGACCTCATGGGCTAACCCTCGCTTTTCAAAACTAAAACCATTTCAGGTAAGCAAATAGTAGGAGGCTCAGGTAAGTGAATAATAGCAAGATAGAGCACAGATGCAGCTAGAGACAGTGCAAGTGCCACTTGTAGAAGCTAGATTATTCTCAGTTGTGTATAGGTTGTTTCCGCCAACCTTAGTTTGAGACTGATGTAACGAAATTTTGGGACCCAGTTTGGTAAATGTTATGAGTTAAATGCTATGTAAGTCCTATTGTGTTTTTGGGCTGTTACAAATGGTATCAGAGCCATAGTTTAAGGGATTTAGGTGACCGGATGGGCCTAAACTTAAACTTTGGAGTAGAAATCACAACTGAGAATCAGTAAATGCGTTAGGAGGGCACTATTGTAGATATGGGAAATACGTTAGGAGGGCTCTATAGTAGATATAGGACTAATAGGGTACCGAGGACAGTCATGTAAGGTAAGTTTGGGATTTCACCTGGCCAGTGTAATTGCTAACTTACAGGTACATGTATGTGCTTGATCTACCTTATTATTCTGAAGTTGTAGTCTTAAGCTAGTTCATATGTCGTGTTCCAGTAATCTAGAATGTCAGCAAGATCCCTGATGGGGTAGAGTGAGACCCATTATTAGGAAGTATCGTGAGAGATCGTTTATGATGTGATGTATGTATACATCGAAGAGAAGAAATGTTGTATAGAATGTTACGAGTCGTCTAGAGGTAGCTCTTCGTGGACTAGAAGAGGATGAATGTTGAGTTTGAGTAAGACTCCTGTTTCGGGAGAGTCCCAGTTCTAGGAATCATGGGATAGATCAGTCGGGATGGTAAAGAAGGACATTGTCAAAACCTTGAAAGTATCATTGGAGCTCTGACTTCTTAGTCGAGCTTTTCAATGGCAGGATAAATGAAATAGGATACCTATAGTGAATTGAAAGCATGTAGAAGTAGAAAGTGAGATAGTTGATCAAAGCAAAAATAGTATGAAATGATTGAGTAAGTGAGATGTAGAACGCATGTACAAGAAGTTATTGCATGACCGAGAGGGCGACCATTGGTCGAAGGTAAAGTGTCAAGGATAAGCTGCGTGAGTAAAGCGGTTGACCTTGTTAGAGTGAGTAGCCTTCAATTGCAAGTAGAGAATCATGCATGGAGTTCTTTTATGTAACATGAAATTTTCACGCTTTAAAGTAAATATGTAAATATCAATTTTGATCGAAAATGAGTCAGAATGTACAAGCGTAAGTTTAAAGAAAGGGATGATTTCTTTTACTTCACACAATGAAATTTAGAGCTTAACGGTTTGCAAAATATTTCACACTTTTCATGCTAAGTTAAATTGTTTCAAAAAGTCAAGAAAACGTTTGCCAGCAAAACTTTTATAATCAAAATGAGTATTGACACTTTGGTATTATAAAGTGGTATGAGAACCGACCGGTTTACTTTGTGTCGGTAATTTCTTTCAGAATTGTGTCGTATGAAGAAATTTTCATTCAATATATTGTTGTCGTAATAACATTGTTCGGATTGAGGAAGATTAAGGTTCACGGGAAGATGCATGCAAACGATTCTCGAATCGTTGTGCAGGGCATTGAAGTTATAAGAGTGATGGGTTCATGTGTACCCAAGTGTTTCCAAATGTTGTTTATTTAAAATGATGAAATGTGCGAAAAGATTTATTTATTGTATTGTCATGCATGAAGGCTATGAACCCACTAGGTCATAGAGTATTACATTTTAATCTAAGGAAGAACTCCGAGAGTGGAGAGGCGTTGGACAAGTCAGGGGAGAACGTATGTAGTTTTGGTATATGTGTTCAAGAGGAGAGTTGGACAGTGGAAGAGTCGGGAATGGATTTTAGTGTCGGTTGTATGAGGGTCTGTACCCTTGTTCGATGACCGGAAATTCAGTTGCCGAAGGAGGGTTGTGTCCGGAGGAAAGACTAGAAGTCATCAAGGTGTTAGTATTAGCAACTCGTTATGAGTAGTGCGGTGAAGTAGGAATGAAGTATCTTCGACGTCGGATAAGAGTTTTAAGGTGATGTTATGGGTGAGGAATGTACAGTCATGTAGTGGCAATAATTGCCAAGGTAAATGTGCCAGTTAGTGTTGTAGTAACGTGATGTTAGAAAGATGAAGCATTAGATGGAAGCCTTTTTCGGGATTTCGATTGAGATGTGCGAATTGTTAAGCAAGTGGTTGGAAAACGTAGTTGTAAGTAGCAGTGTGATACGTCTATTGTCAGAGTAGAATGTCAGAGCAGTAATGGGTGCTTGCCTAAATGAGAGACCAAGCATTTTTCTGGCTATGTGAGTCGCTAAGTAAGTATATTCTTGAAATCATTGTAAGTATAAAGAAGATGATGGGTGGGTTAGTCAAAATGTAGTGTAGTAGATGAGAAATCTTTAAAGAATGAAAATTGTTTCTTACGGGTGAAAGGATTATCCGAGAAGATAGTAGTTGAGGATCAAAGAAGGGGTTGTAACATCAAGCACTGGTGTCGTTCGAGGTGATTTGGTCAAAAGCCTTAAGTTAGAAGTTTAGTGCAACCGTTTGGTTATGTATAGTAGTGAGAAAGTATTTTTAGCTTGGGAATTGTCGGAAGAGAGGGGCGAGTAATGTTGGGGGGCAGTGCTCCACGCTAACGTGGGGAGGTGAAGATAGTATGTCGGAATAAGTGAGTAAATTGGAAGTAGTAAACTTGACAGTAATGCCGAAAGGTGCAGTGTTGTGTAGATTGTCATTGATAAGGGTGCGAACTTTTGGAAAGAGTATTGAGGAAGGGAATTATGTATGATTTTGTGCAGGAAAGAAGTGGATAAGACAACTGAATGAGTTAAGTTAGTGACTTTGTGAGAAGTGTTTAAACGAAAGTTGATCGAGTAGGAACAGTAGCCTACGAGTTGGAGTTACCGTAATAACTGAAGGGAATGCACCCAATGTTCCATGTTTCGAATTTATTGTGGGGGTTGACCGAGTCAGAAGTGGCGATACCTTTGGGAAGTGTCAGTTTTGGTGTGGGCAAGATACCTGCATCTTTTCCAATGAGGAATTCCGGGGACGGAATTCTTTTAAGGGGGGAGTGTTGTAATAACCCGAAATTTGTATTTAAGACTTAAAAGTTGGTACCAAAGTCAAATCTTTGAGAAGCTTGGTGGTGGATGTCAAAGAAATAGAAGTTAAAGATGTAATAACCGAGACTTGTAATCTTGGTCGGTAATTAGAATTTGTGGAAGAATTTCGAAATAAGAAAGTTTTGTGGTCTAAGTGTAAAGCAATTAAAAGTTTGGTGTTTAGTGGGAAAAGTATAAAAGGGGTAGAAAAACCCTAATATCTTCATTTTAGCAAATATGTTACAAATGTGTGTATGTGTGTGAGGGTGCGGCTAAGAGAGAGTGCAAGAGAAGAAGGGTTTTGGCAATTGAAGAAGAGGAAGGAGATTTAGCAGCTGAATCTTTGGGATAATCAGTAGAATCTTCAGGTAACTGCTAATCTTCCCTCTCCTTTAGGTTTTGTGAAATGTGTTGGGTTTTGTGAGGAGAAACTTGAATGTTGTGGATTTCTTTGTGTTTTCCTCACTAAATTGTTTAAGAACGGTTTAAGAATGGGTTATTATGTTAGTAGTCAACCTATATTTGATATCTGGATGAAGTGGTGGGATTTAGGGCGAAAAGTGCTTAATCCCCTGCGATTATTTCAAAAATCGCCGCGTCCGGAAACGCCCATCGTCAGGTTAGTGTCCGGAAGGTTTGGAGTGTCCGGACAAGTGGTGTCCGGATGTTGTGTAGTGTCCGGATGAATCTACTGTCCGGGTAGTTGTGGTTGTAGTTTCCGGTAGTTTAACCGGAAACCCTTGGGAATCCGGAAGTATCCGGATTATCCATCCGGAGAGTTCTTCTGACCGATATCTCCTATTGTCCGGGTAGAATCGTCCGGATAGTTCCGACTGTCTGGATAAAATCTTCCGGATAGTTTGGTTGTCCGGGTAAGTCTTCCGGAAAGTGGCTTGTGTAACCCTTTAGAGTACCTGGTTAGTGAGTTTTAGTGGTGGAGATGCCTGTTAATCCGAAGTGTCAACCGTATGGGAAGGTAGTTAGGTCAAGTGACTTATCGCTGTAGTGTGTATCATGATAGGTGCAGTTGAAGGGAGAATCAATCCAGTAAGAGGATTAACCCAGGACGACGGGTGAGATTTTCTAACTAAAATACGTGATTTTACGTGTTTTCCAAAGAAAATGATTATGTAGAAATGCCATGTTATTTTACATGATTTTTAATTAAATGAAAGTTGAATGTTTTCTGATTATGGTTCGTTTACGAGCATGGACTGTTTTACAACAGTTACGCATGTCCTCCATGAAATGCACGTTTTATTTTAAAGGATGGCTTTTAGCAATATGAAATGATGTGCAATGATTTCACACTTGTGATTTGCGTTATGTGATGTGTATGTTATGTGAAGTCGGTCTGCACAGTGGGATCTGAGAACCTCGGGATCCGATGATCCCTTGGGCATTGTGATGTGCTTGTAGGAGGGAATTCATTTCCTTCCTACTTGGATATGTGATGAGCTTGTAGGAGGGAATTCGTTTCCATCCTACTTGGATAGAGGGGAGTCTGCTTGGGCCCCGATCGCGGTTAGCTATGCGATCCTTAAACACTGTGCAGTACCATGTTTGACGCTTATGTGGAAAAATGTTAAGATTTTATAAAATGGTTTTATAATGTTCATGTACACCGATTATGGAGGGAACTCACTAGACCTCATGGTCTAACCCTCGCTTTTCAAAAATAAAACATTTTCAGGTAAGCAAATAATAGGAGGCTCAGGTAAGTGAAGAAGAGCAACATAGAGCACAGATGCAGCTAGAGACAGTGCAAGTGCCACTTGTAGAAGCTAGATTATTCTCAGTTGTGTATAGGTTGTTTCCGCTAACCTTAGTTTGAGACTGATGTAACGAAATTTTGGGACCCAGTTTGGTAAATGTTATAAGTTACATGCTATGTAAGTCCTATTGTGTTTTTAGGCTGTTACAACAAACATTGAAATGTGATTGAGTTTTATCATCCCACACTGTTGAAAAGATAAAAGTTTTGAAATAAGAATGGCTATAAGAAAAAGAGGATGTATTCTTTCGTGTTAATTCATGTGTATATTAAAAGATAAGACCACCAAGAATGAGGTGGCATAATGTGGTTTGATTATTCATCAAATCCTTAAATATGGTGTGTTTTGGTTATCCCACATTAGTGAGGAGATGATAGAATGAAAGAATGATGTGGGTATTTATTAGGAGGGAAAGTCTTTGTGAAAACTCATGGGTTAACTTATTTTAGTTGAACCTCTATATGTACTCATTTGGTTGGCTAGTTTTGGCTAACCATCTCAAGTTTGGGTTGGTTGCTTTTCACCATCCTTTTTCTTATATATATCAATATATATATATATATATATATATATATATATATATATATATATATTAAAAGAGAAACCATCAAAAATGAGGTGGCAAAATGACATTTGAGTATTCATCAAATCTTGAAATTTGGTGCATTTTGGTTATACCTTATTGGTGAGGAGATGATACAATGAAAGAATGATGTGGGTATTTATTAGAAGGAGGGAAAGTCTTTGTGAAAACTCATGAGTTAGCTTATTTAAGTTGACCCTCTATACTTACTCATGTGGTTGCCTAATTTGTTCTAACCATCTCAAGTTTGGGTTGGTTGCTTTTCACCATCCCTTTTATTTGTATATATTAAAGGAACAACCAAGGTGAATTTTAGAGATTACAATATTAAACTTGTCATTAATATATTTTAAATCAATATATCAATATTAAAAGAGAAAACCACCAAGAATGAGGTGGCATAATGTGCATTGAGTATTCATCAAATCTTGAAATATGGTGTGTTTTGGTTATCCCACATTGGTGAGGAGATGATAGAATGAAAGAATGACATGGGTATTTATTAGGAGGGGGGAATGTCTTTGTGAAAACTCATGAGTTAGCTTATTTTAGTTGATCCTCTATATGTACTCATGTGGTTGGCTAATTTTGGCTAACTATCTCAAGTTTGGGTTGGTTGCTTTTCACCATCCCTTATATATATATATATATATATATATATATATATATATATATATATATATATATATATATAGGGAGAGGTTCAAATGAGAAGTTCTAAATATTTGAGAAATAAAGAAGTGATCTTTGCCATTCATTCGGTCAAGATCGGCAGATTTGACCGAGAAGCAGCGGATAATTCCTCGCGTTAAAATAGAAAATCACCAAGAATGAGGTGGCATAATGTGGTTTGAGAATTCATCAAATCTTGAAATATGGTGTGTTTTGGTTATCCCACATTGGTGAGGAGATGATAGAATGAAAGAATGATGTGGGTATTTATTAGTAGGAGGGAAAGTCTTTGGGAAAACTCATGGGTTAGCTTATTTTAGTTGACCCTCTATATGTACTCAAGTGGTTGGCTAATTTTGGCTAACCATCTCAAGTTTGGGTTGGTTGCTTTTCACCATCCCTTTTATATATATATTAAAGGAGAAACCAACAAGAATGAGGTGGCACAATGACATTTGAGTATTCATCAAATCTTGAAATTTGATGCATTTTGGTTATCCCTCATTGGTGAGGATGTGATAGAATGAAAAGAATGATGTGGGTCGTTATTAGGAGGAGGAAAAGTCTTTGTGAAAACTCATGGGTTAGATTATTTTAGTTGACCCTCTATATGTACTCATGTGGTTGGCTAATTTTGGCTAACCATCTCAAGTTTGGGTTGGTTGCTTTTAACCATCCCTTTTATTTATATATATTAAAGGAACAGCAAAGGTGAATGAGGTGGTATCATGAGAGTTGAGTATTCCACAAACATTGAAATGTGATTGAGTTTTATCGTCCCACATTGGTGAAAAGATAAAAGTTTTGAAATAGGAATGACTATAAGAAAAAAGGATGTATTCTTTCGTGTTAATTCATGTGGTCAGCTCAATTTAGGTTACCTTATTTTTGCATCACCCCACATTGGTGGGAGATACAAATTTTGAAGTATGAAGTTTGTATAAGAAAGGATGGATGAATGTTTTTGTGTCAAGTCCTACTGTTGACTCAACTTAGCCTACCTTATTTTAGCAAAAAAAAATCTCTCTCTCACTCTCTCTCTCTCTCTCTCTCTCTCTATATATATATATATAACAAATAAAGTTGACTCATTTTATATACTCAATCAATATCGACATCAATATATAACCATGGTTGGGTCAAAACTAACCAAATGGAAAATTTTATTAGGAAAAATTAAAAGAGAAACCAAGGAGAAACCACCAAGAATTACTTGGCATCATGAGAGTATTTCACAAACATTGAAATGTGGTTGAGTTTTATCATCCCACATTGGTGAAAATATGAAAGTTTTGAAGTAGGAAGTGGCTATAAGAAAGGAGGGATGGATGTTTTTGTCTTGATTCATGTGATTGACTTAATTTAGCTTACCCTATTTTAGTATTTTTTGCATCATCCCACATTTGGTGAGAATATGCAATTGGAATTACGAGATGAGTATAAAAACGAAGGGATGAATGTTTTTGTGTGGTTGAGTTTCATCATCCCACATTGATGAAAAAATAAAAGTTTTGAAGCAGGAATGGCTATAAGAAAAAAAGGATGAATGCTTTTGTGTTAATTCATGTGGTCAACTCAATTTAGCTTACCTTATTTTTGCATCATCCCACATTAGTGAGAAGATGCAAGTTTTGAAGTATGAAGTGAGTATAAGAAAAGAATGGATGAATGTTTTTTTGTCAACTCCTACAATTGACTCAATTTAGCCTACCTTATTTTTGCAAAAAAAAATCTTTATTTATACAACGAATAAAGTTGACCCATTTTACAATACCCAATCAATCAATATATCAATATCAATATATATAACCATGGTTGGATCAAAACTAACCTAATAATAAAAATAATTAGGCAAAATTTAAAAAGAGAACCCAATGAGAAACCACCAAGAATGACTTGGCATCATGAGAGTTGAGTATTCCACAAATATTGAAATGTGGTTGAGTTTTATCATCCCACATTGGTGAAAACGTGAAAGTTTTGAAGTAGGAAGTGACTATAAGAATGGAGGGATGGATGTTTTTGTGTTAATTCATGTGCTTGGATTAATTTAGCTTACTCTATTTTCGTATATTCCCACATTGGTGAGAAGATGCAAGTTTGAAGTATGAGATGAGTATAAAAAAGGAGGGATGAATGTTTTTGTGTGGTTGAGTTTCATCATCCAACACCGGTGAAAAGATAAAAGTTTTGAAGTAAGAATGGCTATAAGAAAAAGAGGATGTATGTTTTCGTGTTAATTCATGTGGTCAGCTCAATTTAGCTTACCTTATTTTTGCATCATCCCACATTGGTGAGAAGATGCAAGTTTTGAAGTATAAAGTGAGTATAAGAAATGAACGATGAATGTTTTTGTGTTAACTCCTACAGTTGACTCAATTTAGCCACCTTATTTTTGCAAAAAAAATAAAAATATTTATTTATAACAAATAAAGTTGACTCATTTTACAATATCCAGTCAATCAATATATCAATATCGACATCAATATATATAACTATGGTTGGATCAAAACTAACCAAATGGTAAAATTTATTAAGCAAAATTAAAAGAGAAACCAAGGATGATGACATTGGACCATTAGGTTTGAGTATTCCTCAAATTTTGAAATAAGATTCAGTTTCATCATCCCACACTGGTGGTGATATAATAGTTTGAAGAAAGATGATAGATATTAAAAGAGGGGTGAATGACTTGAAATCTATAACCATGGTTGTAATCAAAACCAACCAAATAGTAAAAATAATAGTAAAAATTAAAGAGAAACCAATGACGATGACTTGGGACCATGAGGTTTAAGTAATTCTCAAATCTTAAAATATCGTTAAGTTTCATCATCTCAAATTGGTGGTAATATGATTGTTTGGAAGAAAATTATGGGTATAAAAAGAGGGATGAAAGGTTGTGAAATCTATAACCTTGGTTGAAATCAAATACAACTAAATGGTAAAAATTAGAGTGCGAGATTAGAGGAAAACCAATGATGATGATTTCACAACATGAGGTTTGAGTATCCCTCAAATCTAAAAATAAGGTTGATTTTTACCATCCCATACTGGTAGGAATATGATAGTTTGGAAAAAGATGATGAATATAAAAAAGAGGAATGAAGGGTTTTGAAATTTATAAACATGGTAGGAATCAAAATCAATCAAATGGTAAAAAGTGTGGCGCAAATTTAAAAGAGAAAAAAAAGATGATGATTTCAAAACAATGAGGTTTGGATATTCCACAATCTTGAAAAAAGGTTATGTTTAATTATCTCACATTAGCGGTAATATGTTGGAAGAAAAAATTATGGGTATAAAAAAGAGGGATGAATGGTTATCTCTATAACCATGGTTGAAATCAAAACCAACCAAATGGTAAATATTATAGTGCGAAATAAAATAGTAATCAATGATGAAGATTGGTTTATTTTTTGATATATATATATATATATATATATATACATATATTAATTGATGAATTACGTTTCATTTTAATTCAACTCATTATCTATAAAAATAAATTATAGACATTAGACACCATGCAATGCACGAGCCCAACACTAGTAATAAAGGAAAAAACACCGATCCACTTATTCATGTTTTGGTAAATAACATAAAAGACAATATATAGAATCTTAATACGAGATTTTCAACCATGAAAAACTCTTAAAAACAACTCCTAAAACTTCATGTACTACTATTTAATGTTAATTACTTAAAATCTCTTAAAAACAATTAATGAAATTTTATATACCGTTTTTAATGCTAATTACTTGATTAATACTTATCTCTAAAATTCTTAAAATCCTTAAATCATGACTCTTATTAATTAATCCTTATCTCTAACCACTTTCAAATCATCAAATCATGAACTTTTTAAAAAGCGTCATTTTTTAAAACAAATTTATAAAAAAAATATGTCCGTTTTCTCAAAACCACACATTAAAATAAATTAGAACATTAAAATCGAGATATATCACGTTGCATTGCTTGAGTAGACTTTTAGTATAACTAAATACATGTATTAAAAGTTGCTTCAAAACAAAAACAACTCCTGAAGAATATCAAACAGTGGCACTATAGCATACAATAATAACACATACACAAAATAATGGGAAATTAATTAAAATACCCATACTTTGACTTTGACTTACCAAAATACCCACTTTCTCGCCAATTTTACCAAAATACCCATTTTTTCCGTAGAGGGTCCTGCGATTGCGGGTCAGTGCTCACGTGGCCCTGCGGTTTGGCCCAAATGTCCCGCGGAGCCCCCTAACTATTGTCGCGGTGACAAGATTAGCCCCTGCGCCTTCCGCGATGGGTCCGCGATAGGCCAAAAAATTACACTTTTGGTCCTTTTTTGCACTAATCTTTGCATGTTTTTACTGTTTTTTTTTCCATAATTATTGTACTTTGAAGACCAATTTGTGGTTGTCATTCATCTTCCTCAATGAGATTTCATCCATAAATATCAGTAAAATGCAATCCATAATTCACACCCATTCCATCCTTCTTTCTTGCTTTCTTTCTTCAGTAAACAAATGGCATCGTCATCTAACCCATCGTCTACACCTGAAAGAATGCCCGCGGTGAAACTCCAGATCGCGATAGCAGAAAGGGAAAAGGAGATAGACCAACTGACACAAGAGTGGAAACAGATGATGGCCAGGAAGGAAGCCCACTTGAAAAGGATCGAAGTGGAAGAAAAGGAGATCAAAAGGATGAAAGAGGATATAAAAGATAGGGAGGCTCGTATTCGTCGAGAAAAAGAAGACATTCACCACATTATGCAAGACTTCGCAATTCTTCAAGCGAAGGTAAGCGACAAGCAAAGTTGGATTGATCAAACTAAGGCAATTTTTCAGTAGCTGGTGGTACGGGTGTTGCTTTAGTACTTTGTTGTTTATGTGTTGTTGTTTTGTATTTTTCCAGTTCGACATTGTTGTTTCGTTCCTTTCCTGTTTCTATGTTGTTGTTTCGTTCCTGGAGTTTTTATGTCGATGTTACATGTTGAAGTTTGCTCATTTCATTAGGCTGAAAAGTAGTCCTTAAGTAGTCTGAAAAATAGTCTGAAAAGTGGTTCATATTAAAAATACAACTCCTAGATGTTATACAAGATTATTTCAGAACAAACACATACTAGTCAGTACAGTACAAAATTATCCAAATTTGAGACTACGGTTAGACGATGGTTTGGTTTTTGACAATCCGGGTCGTCTTCTTACATGCTCTGGCGAGACGAGTCTCAAAGTGTTAAGCTCCACTTTCTCGAAGTACACTTCAATCACAGTATGGCCGTCAACATACTGGCGTATGTTGGCTACATCTTCGTCGGTACTCAATTCTACCAGTCCAGTCTAGAAGTCTGCATTCGGCCTCTTAAAATACAACCTATTATATTTTGGTTCTTCATAATCCAGCTCTTTCATGATCTGTTCAAGCAGTTGCATAGAAAGATCCTCCACATCTAACATGTCAACATAAATTTCTAGACCAAGAAAATAATGTCTTCTGGGTGGTTCCGTGATGTACCCACCATGGTGGACTTTCATGGTGAACAATTGTGGATATGCATCTGTTGATAAACATTAATTAATATAGTTAGGTCGTAGAACAACGGTAGTAACAAGCAAAACTCAATGAAACATGCACACTAACCATATAACTCTTTGCAAGTGTCTGAAGCGATTCAGATAAACGCCTAAAGCACCAAACATGAAGGTTTGGGGATGCCATGTAAGAATACGTTAACGAATAATATGTTCCCCTATATGTGTTTTACGACTAATCTAGCGTGGGTTATTTATAGGCAAATGTGGATGTTTTTACTGCATGTTGGCTATTTTTGGTCCCTGTCTTTGCTCTAACACAACTTAGGTCTCTTTTGTTTGTTAAATTACAACTTCGGTCCCTTATTTTACTAAATTACAACGTACATAAGTTATGTTTGATAAATTACACGGACCGATAAAGTAGATAAAATCATGTTATATATCAAAACAATAGCACAAAACATACAATATTTATCGTCCCAATCAAGGGAAATCAATGTTCAGATCAACGCTATCATATGATATAGTTCCATGAGGTTCAAGCTCCGACGGGACCTGCGTGTTACTTAGTTGGCTGACTGAACGTCTACACCTTGGCACGGTTGAAGGGGAGAGAGTTGGACACTCTCCACGAGTATGTCCAATGCATTGGCACCGGGTACATTTTCGCTGTATCGGACCTTCACCACGTGATGGACGTCGATCGTTCTTTCTCGGTCTCCCGGCTCTGTTTTTAGTGTTTAACAGTGGATAGCATGGCGGAAGGGGGTCGGGTGGAGACACCCATGCTTCAGGGGGTCCAGCTGGATTTATTACCTCTGCGTATGTTGCCCGGTAAGTTTCGGACGTGAAGAAACTTACAGGCAAGTCGCTGCAATCTCTACGACCCATATGTCTGGTCGCATCAATGGCATGACCGCACGGTAACCCAGATTTTTGCCATTGGAAACATGAAAAAACATGGTCGGTCATATTGACAATCGCGTCAAGTTGGTTATCCCGAACCTGGTACCTCCCATACCCGATTTCGCTTACCCTCCATGTCGACGCGTGACCCGCCCTGAGGAGAACTATCTCCTTCGCCGCTGGTGTGAGTCTATTACGCAGCTCAGCTCCTTTTCGGCGTCGAAGTTGGTACCACTCTTGTTGAAAGGCCCGAAAGTACTCCATAAGAGTAACAACCGAACATCTTCGCGCAAAACGGGAGAGTGCATTCACCGACTCTGCACTATTGGAGGTCAGAATGTCATACCGTTGTGCAGGAAAATGGGCCGTGGACCACCTCTCCGGTCCAACATCGTCCATAACTTTGGCTACTTTGTTGGCACTAACTCGTAGAACATTCATGTACCGGTCAAACTCCCGAGCTGTATATGCTTTGCATGCCTTCCAGTAGACATCGTGGTAGGTGGTAATACGTTTGTCCTGGCCTTTGGCGTTCATCTCCAAATGTCGACAACATAAGGCGTGAGGGGCGTTTGGGTACATGGCAGAGATTGCGGCGCTTATGGAAGGAGCCCTGTCAGACATAAACACCAACCCTTGCGGGTCTCCGATAGCTTGTCTCAACATGGACAGAAACCAAGTCCACTCCTCCCCGGTTTCAGACTTGCCTACTCCGAAAGCTACGGGAACGATGGAGTTATTCCCGTCCATGGCAACCGCCATGAACATCAAACCCAAGTAAGGGCCCTTTAAATGGGCAGCGTCTATAACCAGGACACGACGCAGATTTGCCAAAAATGTACGGATCTGCAAAAACGTAGGTGGTTTCCCTTTGTAAATGTTATAGTTTATAATGTGTAAACATATGACGTGTTAAAATACGTATCGCGGGTCTAAGGGCAACGAAGCACATCTCAAACTGTCCATTTGAATCGGTCCTTATCTGGGTGACCGTACTTGGATTCTGTAGCTGCAAATTATATAAATACCCAGGGAATCGTTCATACGACTCCTCAGACGTGCCCAACTGACCATTAGCAGTGCCCTGCATCGCGCACGCCAACTTTGGTGGTAACCAATTGTGATCCCGTACTGCTGGTGTACATCACTCACGATGTCCTTTGGACGCATTGACCTGCTAGCATCAATAAATTTGTTTTTCAGTATCGCACCAAAGTCCTTTTGGTGGCTTGTTTGTGGTTGGGATTCAGTTGCGTCCTCGAACAAGTGTGTTCGTCGTGCAACTTTCTAATGACAAATATCCCTCCTTTCTCGCCCACGGACCTCGCGTACAACCTCTAATTACAATTTTCTCTCGCACATATAACTTCGTATCTGGTTTTGTCGGATCTCGACGTGTAACTTTCAAAACCCTCTTCTGTGAACTTAATTCTGACCTGTGTGGCCAAGTCATCATTCGAATCAAATATCTGACCTACTTGTATCCTTGAACTGCGATTATAAGGTGTAGGTTCGTAGCTTTGTGTATGGGTATTCGGGTCTGGAATAATAGAGGCATATCAAAAAAGTCATTTAACTGACTAAATGATTTATTACTAGGGGTATATTCTTCGTCCTCATCACTATCGGTATCTGATCTGTCTATATCAGAATTACCCATTGTGAAAACATGGATTTCGTCATCAGCAACTCTAGCAAAGCGTCCTTCTTGGTCTTCTTTTTCTTTTCTTCTTGTGGTTGTTGTTGTTGCGTCTCCGGAACAAAATCAGAATCACAGTCGTTAAGACCATATGCATGATCCAAATAAACTGTTGGGCCGTAGGACGCCGGGAATTGAGAATCAGGCTCCTCCATTTGGAGGTCTTCGTCATCACCGTCGTCATCACCGTCGTCATCACCTTCGTCATCGTCTTCGTCGCACACCGATGAATCGGCATACACAAAAAGTAATGGAGGTCTTTCTGATTCGGCTGCAAAGTGCAGAAAACCATAGATATCCCCATCGTTGGATAACTCCACAAATGACCCATCACCATTCTTAAACACTAACTTGCAAACAGCAGAAGGGTCGATTCCACATTTTTGCATGGCGTATGCAACAAACTTCTAATAAGTATAGTTTACTGACAATTTTACACCATGCTTAGATTTATAAGCAAAATTCCACTCATTGTTGTCTTGCACCCATTCACCATCGAAACAGAAAAATGGCTTAGCTTTTGCAACAGATGAACTCATTTTTTCTGCAGTATCTCAAAAACAAAATACTGAAGAAAGTAGACAAGAAAGAAGGATGGAATGGGTGTAAATTATGAATTGCATTTTACTGATATTTGTGGATGAAATCTCATTGATGAAACAACAAACATTGATGAAACAACCAACATGAATTGCAACCACAAATTGGTCTTCCAAGTACAATGATTCAACATTGATGAAACAAGTCAGTGAATTTTAACCACAAATTGGTTTTCAAAGTACAATAATTGTGGAAAAAAACAGTAAAAACATGCAAAGATTCGTGTAAAAAAGGACCAAAAGTGTAATTTTTTGACCCATCGCGGACAGGGGCCAATCTTGTCACCGCGGCAATAGTTGGGGGGCTCCGCGGGACATTTGGGCCAAACCGCGGGGCCACGTGGGCACTGACCCGCGATCGTGGGACCCTCTGTGAAAAAAATGGGTATTTTGGTAAAATTGGCAAGAAAGTGGATATTTTGGTAAGTCAAAGTTAAAGTATGGGTATTTTAATTAATTTCCCCAAAATAATTTATGGTGACACAAAAGTCCGTACTAAATTATATTAATGCTTACCAAATTCACTGTTACACACATCAAAAGCTCACAAATACTCTCATTTTATTAATAAGTTATTTGTTGTTAACAGTATGCTTTCATATTATTTTTGGAACTTTCTGAACATGTACAAAAAGTCACATATTTGTGGAAAATGAGGGTGCACGTAGGTGATATAATGTGTGGGTGTGGAGGATTAAATATATAGCTGCATTTGTCTATAAAAAGGACTGGATGGGGGGGGGGGGGGGGGGGGTGTTATGCACGAAGAGGAAACCATCACGTGTCTCATGTAACTATAGAGAATGATTCACTAGAAATTTGAACATCAGTTTATATGCATATAAGTACAACAGTACTTGCATGGCGGATTACAAAAGAATGAAGTATGCTTCTAGTATAGCGTTGAGGAAAGGTGCATGGACGGCAGAAGAAGATACGCTTCTCAAAAACTGTGTCGAGAAATACGGTGAAGGAAAATGGCATCTTGTTCCTCAAAAAGCAGGTAACACACATTGTCTACTTCTTTTGGTATTCATTACTTATTTTATGGGGTTTCTTGCATTATTTGCAGGTTTAAGGAGATGCAGAAAGAGCTGTAGGTTGCGATGGTTGAATTATTTGAGGCCAAATATAAAGAGAGGGGATTTCGAAGAAGATGAAGTTGATCTCATACTCAGGCTTCACAAGCTTCTAGGCAACAGGCAAGTGGCGTTTAAATATATATATATATATATATATATATATATATATATATATATATATATATATATATATGTATCTCCTTTGAACTACACAAGAAAATCAAGTGTATTAGAATATGTATTCTGGTGCAATCAAATAATGCAATAACTTTTTTTCATTCTTTAATTCAGATGGTCATTGATTGCTGGAAGAATACCAGGAAGAACCGCAAACGATGTGAAGAACTACTGGAACACCCATCTCCGTTGTCGTGCCAAACAACAAAAGAAAGAACATCAAGATGGTAAATCGTCAGAAGATCACGCGATGGTCACAGTTATCAAGCCTCAACCACGGACATTCTCCAAAACTCTAAGTTGGTTCAAAGGTGACAACCAGATCTTGGAAACTCATGACGATAGAAACTTAATAAGATCATCAACTAAAGGTGTCGACACCAACTACAATATGTCTGCAGGGGTAATCTCGTCACCAATAATACTAGATGACAGTGTTAACGAGTTTTTGAAGGAGTTATTTGATGAAGGGGAAAAAGCAGTTGATGGTGAAACTGGGTGGTCATTTGATGGTTCTCAGATAGAGGGTGAGGCTTTAAATGTTGTCGAGCAAGAAGACAATGAAAATAGTTTGTTTGATTTTCCTTCCGATGAAGTCATGTGGAACTTCTTAGATACAGCTCAACTATGATTTTCGAATACCTTTATTAGTCGTGTTCGCATTAAATTAATAGCACATACTGAAATAAGATGTAGGGTTAAGTTTTCTTATTATGTAAGACAAAAAATAAATACAACAGTTTGAACTTTTGGAATCGTTAACAAAATATATAAGCATGATATATATATATATATATATATATATATATATATATATATATATATATATATATATATATATATATATATATATATATATATTATTTTTCCAAAGCATTTATTAATGCTTGGATTTCAAAATCTAGGCTTGTCCAATTCATACCAATTTTGTTAAAATTTCCACTGGCATATGAACAAATCTTTCCTGTTTCTTTTGGATTGTACTTATTAGGTTTAGAAAGAAGAACTGCTCCCCATCCTTCTTTACAACCATCAACCTCTATGATTATATAATCTGTAACTAATGGTAATTTCAAAGGTTTAATATTTTTACCTTTTCTATAATTATTTTGACTCTTAGCGGGTTCTCATTTAAATGTGGACTTCAACTGCCACTAACGAGCCTGACCAAGTCTTTTAAACCTTTAGAATCGTACCATGCTCTGATACCAATAAGGGGGGTGTTAGTCCCAGATGACTTAACAAGTATTGTAGAAGGGGGGGTTGAATACAATACACAAAAATTTCACAATTTTAATTCTTATATTTGAAAAACTTTCAAAAGAATTACACACAGAAAACTTAAGATTGTTGCGGAAAAGAACAGATAAACTATTCTAACAATCTTACACAAAGTATACAACAAAACAACTAGGAACACTAAGAGCAAAGCTATTGAGTTTTAAGGCTTAAAAGAAGGTTTCTTGCACTGAGAGAATTTCTTGAAAGCGTGAGAATTGCGTGAAGAGCACTTCTCCTTTTATAGTGCCAAGGAGTGCCCAAGCATTAAATGCTTGGGACACTTGTCATCTTCACATATGCTGATAATGTTGACTTCAGGAGAACTGTGAAGTCCTTGTCACTTTTCACTAGGTGCAGACATAGTAGCTTGAGCAGATAATAGGGACCTTAACTGAAAGTGGATAAAGAGACAAACTGTCACTTTTCTCTGCTGGAGGATATTGTCCCATAATAAATGATCTTCTGTCTTGAGCCTTTAGCACCGAAGTGGTTTCCACCGAGATTGAGAAATCTTCGGTGGAAAGAAGACTAGTCCACCGAAATTGCAAGCATGTTTCGGTGGTAACTAGTCCACCGAAATTGCGAGCATGTTTCGGTGGTGAGAGGACCACCGAAATTACAAGTATATTTCGGTGGTGAGAGGACCACCGAAATTACAAGTATATTTCGGTGGTGAGAGGAGCACCGAAAGGGTCATCGGTGGTGGATGGGGCCACCGAAACTGTCCATGCACTTCGGTGGGAGAAGGCCACCGAAAATGTCCTATAAATTCGGTGGAGAGAAGGCCACCGAAATGTCAAGGAATTTCGGTGGTGATGACTTGTTTGAATGTTGCCGAGAGTCTTCTATTTTCCACAAGTAGAGAGTCTTCAAGCTTGGTTTCGGTTGATCTTCGACTTCACCGAACATTTGATATCTTGTACAAGTCATTCAAAGAACTGAACTAAAATATTCTAAGTAGGAGTTTTAGGGAAAACATCGGTGAGTCAATTTCAAATCCTTGGTGACCCAACAATCTCCCCCTATTTGAATTTGAGCTCCTTATCTTAGAATATTCAAGAGTAAATAAAAGTAAGTGCGTTTTTGACCCTTTTTACTCTTTTGGGTTCTTTTCACATAGACCATTCTTTTTGTTCTTTTTGATCTTTTTCTTTTGTATGCGTATGTATACTATGTACAGTATTTACAGGTAACGAAAGATAAAGTATGTACGGAAATAAAATTCAAATAGAGATACTTGTATTAAGATAAGTTCTCGTACAATTTTACAAAATGAGAAACTAACTTTTACAAGTACCAAATGGAGAGAACTTACTTCTTTGAGGTTTTGCGGCGCTTGATTTCATCCAGTAAGTTTCTATAGAACGGTTGAGCTTCGGGGATGTTCGGAAAGAGGTTGTGAATGCCTTCCAGAAATATAGTATCGGCGATGGACATCTGGGCAAATCTGAAGAATGCCCGACGACCGAGACCGTCGTTAAAGAACAATCCTGGTATTGGTGAGAGGCTTAAGGTTGTGGTAGGATAGGGAACAGAAGTGGGAATGGTAAGGTTAAGATTGTTTACATTCGGGATTTTACCTTCTCTTGCCATTTCCTTGAAGACTGAGTCAGGAGGATTTTTGACTTTGGGGAGGATGATCTTCTCTTTCAGAGACAGCAGTTTGGCTCTTTCTTCGGTGGAGAGGATGATGTTATGTTTTCTTTTGATCTCCTTCATCTTATTCATTAGACCATCAATGTATTTGACAAAGATGTCTTTCCTTGGATTTGGACTCCTGACAAGGTGTTGAGTGATTTCATACCATTCCGAGAGACCGAAGAGTTGGAGATGGCTTTCTTTCACACTCTTCATAGAACCATCTTCCCAGTTAATAATCAATCTGATGTCTTGAGGGTTTGCCTTGGAGGTGGCAATCTTTACTGAAGAAATTTGTGACCTATAGCTCCGGTGGTGCATGGTCTTTTTGCACCAACTAATTTCTTCATTCTTTTGTTGTTCCAAGGCACTGAGCACCGATTTCTGTGTTTGGATGGCATCGGTGGACTTGACTTTTGTAGCTTCTTCTGCGGCAGCTTTGAGAGACAGATCTCTGGATTTGTCTAAGTCGATTTGAGCTATTCTTGCTTCCTCAATTTCTTGAGCAGAGAGGCCAAGTTCGGTGGTGATAGGTTGAGAAGCAGGCTTGAGTTTGAGAGTTTCAGCGTCCTTCGGTCGAGCCCCATATCTTGCCAGATCCTTTTTCTTCTTTGCTTCTCTGGCCAATTCTTCGGCCGAAAGAGTTCTTTTTCCTTTGTCTTCGGGAGCATTGCTGGACTGCTCCCCCTCAACTGATGCATTAAGGTCAAGAGCTTCGGTGGAGCCAGTATGGGTCGGTGAGAGTGAGACATGTTTCGGTGGAGAAGAGGGTTTCGGTGGAGAGGTAGAGAGTTTCGGTGGTGAGGATTTCGGTGGAGAGGTAGATTTCGGTGGAGAGGGTTTCGGTGGAGGAGAGGAGGATTTCGGTGAAGAGGGTTTCGGTGGAGGCTGGTTACTGGAAAGTTTCTTGATGGATGGAAGTTTCGGTGGAGCCGTGGTTTTCTCCCCCTCAGGAACAGCCGGTAACTTGAAACCCAACTCATAGAAGGCCTTATCAAACTTGGAGTGTAGGAAGGCCAGACTCGTTTCGGTGGTATGGGGAACCAAGGCAAAGTCACCGAGATCCATTTCCCACTGGGAACGTTCAGGACTGGGTGAGTCGGTGGAAGGTTTGGAGAGGGACTCCACTGTGGTAGAAAGGGTAGATAATTTTTCTTGAATGGGGCGTAGGGCTTCGGTGATGGTATCAAGAAGAAGATGCGGTAGCTGAGACTCGAGGTTAGAGATGCGGGAATTGGCTTGGGAGATTAAGGTGATGGTAGATTTAAGAAAGGTAGAGGTGCGGTCGATGTGCGGGGAAGTTTGGCCACCGATTTCGGGGAACGAACAGTGCCATCGAAGGGGATCCGCTTCGGGAAGAGGATGTCGTAAGTGAGGCGCGAATGCGTCGGTGTAGAGTGTTCGGGGAGGTCGGGGAGGTGAGGGTGTACGATGTGGAGAGTGTTGCCTCGGCGAGGGAGGCTCGATGGGATGTTCTTCGGGGGACGGGATGGTTCGGGGAGAACCAGTGTCCGCTAAAAGAAATGCAAAGAAATCATGTGGGGGTGAAGATTGTGGGGGGGAACCCTGATTGGGTTGTGCAATCTCATCGATCACAAACTGATCGGGTGAAAGGTTGTGAAGTGAAAAGTCAGAACCCTCGAGAGGAGAGACCTCGAGGTCATCTCCACCACCCAAAGAATCGAGTGGGGAGGTTTGTTTAGGGTTCTCCAAGTGTACAACTGAGGCCTTTTGAGAGGCAACAGAGGAGATGGTGGGGTTCGAAACGGATACCCTTGGCCCGGAGGGATGAAGTTCAACAACCGGCGATTTTTGAGAATCGACAGTTGGATTTGTTGGTGGGGCCGATGGTTTCCGAGACCTCTTTGGAAGAGATCCCGAAGGGGAAGATGAGTGCCTCCGCTTATGAGAAGGGGTGTGAACCGGGGAAGTCTCCGAGGGATATCTCGGTGACATGGTTTGAGAAGCGGGAGCGGAGGTGTCGGTGGCCTTTTGTCGTTTCTTTTGAGTGCCACCCGACGTCACTCGGGAACGGGGAGAAGGGACCACAACATTTGGAGTGACCTCGGGAATTTCCAGGTGGCGAAACCCGGGAATTTCCGCATCACCCCAACGAAGTTCGGGAGATAGAGCGAAGGAAATCATACCTGGGCGTAATGGGCGATCGGTGGCGAGCGGCTTGACGTTGAGGGTTTTGGTGCCCACAACGGGAGATGACCATTCATAAGAGAACCGGGGCGAGGAAGAGCGGCGATCGGTTTCCAAAGCTTTGGAAAGCTTGTGTTGTAAGATCATGGAGATGAAGCGGGGAAAAGCAACGTAACACTTCTTGGGAGTTTTGATGACCTCGACAAGCTCTGAGAAGAAATATTGGGCGAAGTCAACCTTCCTTTGGAAGATGAGGGCATGAGCGAGTTTGTTGACGTGTGAAGGCGATTGATCATGCCCACTTGTTTTGCGTGAGAGGCAATGGATAACGTGGGCGAAGAAGAAATTCCAAATGCCTCCCATTTTGCTGCGAAGAAGAGTACCGGGGCCTTTGGAGCTTTTGGAGGAGTCGTCGAGCACATAACCGGTGGTAAGAACAATGTCTTCATGTATGGTGTCCAAATACATGTCTTCATAGTCGGAAAAGGCGTCGATCTTGAGAGCGAGACGAACATCATCGACCCCAAATGTGAGGTTGTGATCACCTTCGGCATTGGTGAAGATGGAGGCGTGAATGGCCTCATTGGAGGGATCGTACACGGAGGTGAGCCAGAACTGTCCAATGAGCATTTTGCTCATCCTGGGGTTGCATGTGAAGGCATGAAGAAGAGGAGAGCGAGACAGAAATTTAGCAATAGCAGAGAACTCGGGATGAGCGGGATCGGATTCGAGGCGGGCAACGTGATTGCATTGGTTGAAGCGGAGGTCTTCAAAACGTGTAGGAATTGGATATCGTGAGGATGCCATGAGAGAGATATGTTTGAAAGAGAAGAGAGAGTTGCAGGTTTGAATTGTGAGAAAGGAGTGGGGAGGAAGTAAAGGGAGGTAAGTATATATAGGGAAAGGATAAGGCACCGTGATGATGATTTTGTATGGGGAGAGGGGACATGCGGCTCATGAGGTGAAAGGGTTATTGGGAATCGGGACACGGAGCGGCGGATAGGCGAAGGGTCTGACGCAAATGCAATTGAGTGGTCACAAGTGGGCTTTGGGAACCGTGTGAATCGGTGTAGGCTCGGTGATGCTTCGGTGGAGGATTCGGTGTTCGTTCGGTAGACGATCGGTGGAAGTTCGGTGGTGGATTCGGTGTTCATGGGACTTCGGTGGTAGAATGGTTTCACCGATTTGGATGAGGTCCACCGAAATGGGACTTCGGTGGTAGAATGGATTCACCGATTTGGATAGTACCACCGAAATGGGACTTCGGTGGTGGAAAGTTTTCACCGATTTGAGATGACCACCGAAATGAGACTTCGGTGGTGGACAGGTTTCACCGATTTTGAAAATTTTCACCGAAATGGGCTTCGGTGGTAGACACGCTTTACCGATACTTGAGATTATCACCGAAATTGGACTTCGGTGTTGGAAAAGAGATAGAAATGATTTAACACATAGATTTGTCCACCGATGAGAGATCGGTGGAGAGAGAGAGAAGTAGATAAGAAGGTGTCCACCGATGTGAGATCGGTGGAGCATGAACACATGTTTATTCTAGGAAATTGCACATCCCAAGTTCACTGATGAGAAAGTTGAACCTGGTTTCATCAAGAGGTTTGGTGAAAATATCAGCAAGCTGCAAATCGGTGGGAATGAAGTGCAGTTCAATGTCACCTTTGGAAATGTGATCCCTGATGAAATGATACCTGATATCGATGTGTTTAGATCTAGAGTGAAGAACAGGATTATTTGCTATAGCTATAGCACTGGAATTATCACACAGAATTGGGACTTTAGAAAAGAATTGATTATAGTCCCTTAGTTGGTTTCTCATCCATAGAATCTGAGCACAGCAGCTCCCAGCAGCTACATATTCAGCCTCAGCAGTAGAGGTTGATACAGAGTTTTGTTTCTTGCTGGACCAACTTACCAATTTTCCCCCAAGGAGCTGACAGCTTCTTGTAGTACTCTTTCTATCAATCTGGGAACCTGCATAGTCTGAATCTGAATAACCAATTAGTTCAAAACCCGAGTCTTTGGGATACCAAAGACCCAAGTGCATTGTGCCCTTAAGATACCGAAAAATTCGTTTTACAGCCTTTAAATGTGATACTTTAGGATTGGCCTGATAACGAGCACATAGACAAGTAGCAAACATTATATCCGGTCTGCTAGCAGTTAGGTAAAGAAGAGAGCCTATCATACCTCGGTAAAGAGTAACATCCACAGATTCACCTTTTAGATCGGCACACAGTTTCAAGGGAGGTGCCATGGGAGTTTTCATAGGAGAGCTATCTAGAAAGTTAAATTTCTTCAGAAGGTCACGAATATATTTGCTTTGATTTATAAAAATCCCTTCTGAAGATTGTTTGACTTGAAGGCCCAAGAAAAATGTAAGCTCTCCCATCATGCTCATCTCATATTCACTCATCATGAGAGAAGCAAACTCATTACATAGGCATTCATCAGTGGCACCAAAGATGATGTCATCAACATAGATTTGAACAAGAATGATATTACCTGAGGTTTCTTTGATGAAGAGAGTATTGTCAATTTTACCTCTGGAATATCCATGCTTGAGAAGAAAGTTGGCAAGAGTGTCATACCAAGCACGTGGAGCTTGCTTGAGACCATACAATGCTTTGTCAAGTCTGTACACATAGTTTGGATGAGCTGGGTCTTCAAAGCCAGGAGGTTGTTTCACATAGACTTCCTCTGCAAGTTACCCATTGAGAAAGGCACTTTTAACATCCATTTGAAAGACCCTAAAATTTCGGTAGGCAGCATGAGCCAGAAAGATCCTTATAGCTTCAAGTCTTGCAACAGGGGCAAATGTTTCATCATAGTCAATGCCTTCTTCCTGTCTGTATCCTTGAGCTACTAATCGGGCCTTGTTTCTGATAACGGTACCATCTTCATCCATTTTGTTCCTGAATACCCACTTGGTTCTAATGATTGTCTTGTTTCTGGGTTTGGGAACCAATCTCCAAACTTTATTCCTCTGGAACTGAGAAAGTTCTTCTTGCATGGCAGTGATCCAACAAGGATCTGATAGAGCTTCATCCACTTTCTTAGGTTCAGAGAGAGAGAGGAAATTCACATAGAGACAAATTTTTCCAACTCCTCTGCGGGTTTGGACACCTGCTTGTTGATCACCAATAATTTGATCTATGGGGTGATCTTTGGTCCATTTTAGAGCAGGGGGTAAAGGTGATGGGGTATGAGAAGTAGAGTGAACTGGAGTAGTGGGATCAGAAGTTTGGTGTAAGATGGGATTTTCGGTAGTGGAAGCCATGTGATTTTCGGTGGGAGTTATGATGGAAGAAGGGCTTCGGTGTGGAGTTTCGGTGGGAATAGGGAAATCGGTGTGAGAGAAGGGTTGATCAATTTCGGTGGGAGAGAGTGATCCAGCTGGGTTTTTTGAGGTGGATGGATTTGAGGGAATAGAGGAGATATTGGTGGAAGTAACTAAGGGGGTATCACCAATACATGATGAGATCCATCTGTGTAAATCATCCTCATCACTTGAAAGTGATGAACATCTGAGATCATCAAACTTGACATGAATGGACTCATCAATGCATTTTCTTCTGAGATTGTACACCCTATAAGCTTTGGAGGATAAGGAGTACCCAACAAATATTCCCTCATCTGCTTTGGGATCAAACTTCCCAAGATTTTCACGATCATTAAGAATAAAGCAGATACACCCAAAGACATGAAGAAAGCCAATATTTGGTTTTCTGCCATGAAAAACTTCATACGGGGTTTTCTCATGTCTTTTGGATATTACTGACCTGTTTTGAGTGAACCAGGCAGTATTCACAGCTTCGGCCCAAAAATAGGTGGGGAGATTTGATTCACTCAGCATGGATCTAGCGGCCTCACACAGTGTTCTATTTTTCCTTTCCACCACTCCATTTTGCTGAGGAGTACGAACAGCAGAGAAGTTCTGAGAGATCCCTTTCTCGGTGAAGAAGTCTTCAAGAGCACTATTTCTGAATTCAGTGCCATTGTCACTCCTTACCGAGCGTACAAGCTGGCCATTGAGAACTTCATTTTTCTTGACAAAGTTGATGATTTCTTCAGTGGCATCACTTTTGTACCTGAGAAAGAACACCCAAGTGTATCTGGTAAATTCATCAACAATAACAAGAATATACCTTTTGCCTCCAAGACTTGGAGTGCTGACTGGTCCACATAGATCCATGTGTAGCAATTGAAGAGGAAGAGTGATGGAAGAGCATTGCTTCGTCTTGAAGGATGTTTTGGTGAGCTTTCCCTTTTCACATGCATCACACAGCTTCTCTTTGACAAAGTTCAACTTTGGCATGCCCGTCACCAGCTCTTTGTTGGAGATTTTATGCAAGGTCTTGAAGTTTAGATGAGAGAGACGTTTGTGCCACAACCAGTTTCTTTTGGATGCATCATTTGACACAAAGCAGACATTTGATGAGGAATTGGATTGTCCCATATCTATGACGTAGACATTTTCCATCCGTCTTCCCGATAACACCACATTGAATTGTTTGTCTACCACGGAGCAGACACAAAGTTCAAAGATGACTTTGTATCCAAGATCACACAGTTGGCTAATGCTGAGGAGGTTATGCATGAGGCCGTCCACAAAAGCCACTTTATTGAAGGTTACAGATCCATTAGAGAGAGTTCCGTATCCTTTGGTGTAACCCTTAGAATTATCACCAAAAGTTACAGATGGACCTTTTCCCGGCACATAGTTGATGAGAAGAGACTTGTTTCCCGTCATGTGGCGTGAGCACCCGCTGTCTAAATACCAAATTTGATGGTGCTCAAAAGCCTGCATGCAAACACATATTAGTTCTTTGGTACCCATTTTGTAATGGGTCCTTTGGGGTTAGAAGAGCATGATTCCTTAAGCTTGGATCTATCAATCCTATCCTTGGGACAGTCCTTAGCCATATGAAAAGTGTCACCACAGTTATAGCATTTTCTATAGATAAACACCTTTTTAGCATTTTTCATGTTTTGGCTTTTATCATTTGTTCTTATAACCTTGTTAGAGGAGAACAGAGCAGGAGGCTTGGACCCAAGGATTCCTTTGGATAAATCTTTGGAGGTTGATTTTCTTAAAAGCACAGATCTAGGAACATAAGTGTTGTTAGAGGGAATGTTTGGGGTAAAACTTTTAGGATGGGAGCTTGCCACCGATTTTCCTTTGTCGGCACAGGAGATCCTTTTTGAGTGAACATGAGTTTCTCTTTTGGGGATCTTTGAGGGCTTAGGTTCGGTGTAGGTATCTATGTGAATAGATTTTAACACTTCATGAAGAGGAATTGGAGGGTCATAGATTGAGGGATCGGTGGGCACAAAGGGGATAAGATCGGTGGGTTTAGATCTTTTGGAAGGATTAGCTTTTGAAGAGTTTGAGGAGGAGGCTTCATCCATGGCCGAAAATTTGAGCTGATCATGGATGGGTTTAGAAACGTCATTTGAATCTTGCTTCTCAATGACTTGCAATGAGGAGTCTTTGGCCTTTAAGGATATGCCATACTTTAAGGCTTCACACAGATCTAACGAGTTCAAAGAGATGGAATCACAAGAGCTAGAATCAGAGAGATCATCACATGCATTGGTGGGGGGAACAAGAGCAAGAGTGGACTCACAAACATCAGTTTTTCCAAATCCTAGACCGAACTTGTTTGAACTACAGATTTGACTTTGAAAGATTTGTTCAAGATTTTTGGAAGAGCTTGACCATTTTTTGATGACTTCTTGTTCCCTTTTTAGTTTCTTAAACAGAGAGTTCTTTTCTTTTGAGATCACATGATTTATTTTTTTCAAGTCCTCAAGCTCATTTTTGATTTCCTCAAACCTTTTAAGCTTAGACATGCAAATTTCAAGTTCAGCTTTGAGCTCTTTCACTTGAGCAGATTTTCTATTCTTACTGTCTTTAACAGAATAAAAATCTTGAGTTAAAGATTCATAGGCATTGATCTTTTCAATATCAGACATATTATTGAAGGGATGTACCTGAGCGTAGGCTGTGGAGCACCCAGTTGCCACTAGAGCCATAGGTGAAGTGGCCTTTTCGGAAACTTCCATTTCTTCTGAGATGGCCACGAAGCATCTATTCTGAGAATCACTGTCGGAGGTGTCTTCGTCGTCCCAATCGTGGGTTTCTGCCATGAGACCCTTCCCTTTTCTCTCTAGACCCTCACTCCTTTCCTTCTCTTTCTTGTACTTGGCCTTGTATTTCTCAGCACGCTCCTGATGATTTAAGAAGGATGGTGGGGACTCCTTTTTGGGAAAGGTTGATTTGAAAGGCATGTGTTTGGATTTTTCCCTTTTTGAAGAGGGATTGTCAGAAGAGGTAAATCTGGACTTGGAGATACGCTTGCTTCTACACTCAGATGCAAAATGTCCTTTCTTGCCACAGTTGTAGCATTCCTCATTAGACTTGTCAGAAGAAGTTTTGAAAGATGAAGTTTTTTTAAGACTTCGAGATTTGTTGAAGGGACGAAACTTGTGTTTAGAACCGGCCATCATTGCCATCTCATCCGACAACTGTTCAACCATGATATCCTCACCTTCATCATCAGCATCACTAAGATATGCTTCCGTTTGGTGGGTTACATTTGTTTGGCTGTCATTGTCAGAGTTAGATGAAGGATAGGTGATTCTAGGAAGATTTTGAGAATTCTTGGAACTTTCACTAACAAGAGCTATAGAGGAGCTCTTTATTTCCTTGATGAAAGATTTCCGTTGAAGCTTGGTTTGCTCAAAATTGAAAAGAGTACCATATAAAACAGTTAAGGGCATGAACTCAAGGTCCTTGGTAGTTTTGATACAAGTACATATATTTTCCCAAAAATCTGGGAGACAATCCATGAACTTGCACAAGACTTCCTCATTATCATAGACTCTGCCCAACAACTTAAGATCATTTAAAAGAGAGTTGAAGCGGTTATAGAAGCTAGGAAGAGATTCTCCTTTTTCAAAAGAAAATAGTTCATACTTTCTGATAAGACCAATCTTTTTACATTTCTTGACTTCCTATGTACCTTCGTACAGAACACATAGAGTGGTCCACATTTCTTTGGCAGTTTCAAAGTTCACCAAAGAGTGGTAGACCTCATCAGGAAGAGAGAGAGCAATAATAGCTCTTACCTTGGAGTCAAGAGTAACTAAACGTTTTTCCTCATCAGTATACTTTTTAGGATTTTTGAGAATATACCGACCAGTAGCACTGGATTTTTCCTCATCAGAATCACTAGAGATTTCCTTTTCAAAGGTCTCTTTACCTGGCCTCTGCGTGTCATAGCGAGCCCAAACTCTGGGGATAATGGGTCCCTCGTTGAGAATGGTTGGATATCTAGTATCCACTCCTTCCATGAATAGCATCATGCGGCTTTTCCACAAGGAGAAGTTGTTGGCATTAAACTTAGGAGGTTTTGAAATAGACCCATTTTCTGAAAAGTTGTTTTGAAGAGAGTTTTCAACAGTAGAAGAAGAAGAAGCAGCCATCGCAGATCAAGTTTATGGGATTAAACTTTCTGCTCTGATACCACTTGTTAGTCCCAGATGGCTTAACAAGTATTGTAGAAGGGGGGGGGGGGGTTGAATACAATACACAAAAATTTCACAATTTTAATTCTTATATTTGAAAAACTTTCAAAAGAATTACACACAGAAAACTTAAGATTGTTGCGGAAAAGAACAGATAAACTATTCTAACAATCTTACACAAAGTATACAACAAAACAACTAGGAACACTAAGAGCAAAGCTATTGAGTTTTAAGGCTTAAAAGAAGGTTTCTTGCACTGAGAGAATTTCTTGAAAGCGTGAGAATTGCATGAAGAGCACTTCTCCTTTTATAGTGCCAAGGAGTGCCCAAGCATTAAATGCTTGGGACACTTGTCATCTTCACATATGCTGATAATGTTGACTTCAGGAGAACTGTGAAGTCCTTGTCACTTTTCACTAGGTGCAGACAGAGTAGCTTGAGCAGATAATAGGGACCTTAACTGAAAGTGGATAAAGAGACAAACTGTCACTTTTCTCTGCTGGAGGATATTGTCCCATAATAAATGATCTTCTGTCTTGAGCCTTTAGCACCGAAGTGGTTTCCACCGAGATTGAGAAATCTTCGGTGGAAAGAAGACTAGTCCACCGAAATTGCAAGCATGTTTCGGTGGTAACTAGTCCACCGAAATTGCGAGCATGTTTCGGTGGTGAGAGGACCACCGAAATTACAAGTATATTTCGGTGGTGAGAGGACCACCGAAATTACAAGTATATTTCGGTGGTGAGAGGAGCACCGAAAGGGTCATCGGTGGTGGATGGGGCCACCGAAACTGTCCATGCACTTCGGTGGGAGAAGGCCACCGAAAATGTCCTATAAATTCGGTGGAGAGAAGGCCACCGAAATGTCAAGGAATTTCGGTGGTGATGACTTGTTTGAATGTTGCCGAGAGTCTTCTATTTTCCACAAGTAGAGAGTCTTCAAGCTTGGTTTCGGTTGATCTTCGACTTCACCGAACATTTGATATCTTGTACAAGTCATTCAAAGAACTGAACTAAAATATTCTAAGTAGGAGTTTTAGGGAAAACATCGGTGAGTCAATTTCAAATCCTTGGTGACCCAACAGGGGGGTATGACGGATTTTTTGGGTTTCCGTTAAACGACTATGATAGTAATACATCAAGAAAATATATGAAAAACATACTTACAGTGGAAGTAGAAGCACCAGAGTAGAGATTATAGGCGGAAGCACCAGAATGGTATAGACAGCGGTGGTCTTTTTTTTTAAGTATGGGATATACTATATATATATATATATATATATATATATATATATATAGTATATATAGGGTTGGGTTCACGTGAGACCAACATGTTTTCGTGAGACCGTGAGAACACAAAATAACACTAAACCTTCACAACAATTCATTATGAAGGTATGAAAAACAGCGAACATTCACAACAAAAACACTGTGAAGGTTTACCTTCACAATACCTTCACAGTCTTTTGCTGTGAAAGTTTAGTGTTATTTTTGTGGTCTCATGGGTCTTACGGAAATAGCTTTGTCTCACATGATCTCAAATCTATATATATATATATATATAGGCTTCGTAAAATACAAATCTTGCATTTGTTGCACACCTTACAAACCACAGTGTGCATATGTGCAGAACCAGTGTGCATATATGAACAATGTACATATGCATAAGTGCAAGAATATACATATAATGGACATACATTCATATGGGATAATGCATATATGCATCTCAAATTATGCATATATGCAAATTGGTTTGTAAGGGGTGCAACAAATACATGGTTTGTATTTGATTTGTACCATATATATATATATATAGGGTACAAATCAAATACAAACCATGTATTTGTTGCACCCCTTACAAACCACAGTCTGCATATGTGCAGACTGGTTCTGCATATATGCATTGTCCCATATGAATGTATGTCCATTATATGTATATTCTTGCACGTATTCATATGCATATATGCAGAACCAGTCTGCACATATGCAGACTGTGGTTTGTAAGGGGTGCAACAAATGCAAGATTTGCATTTTACGGAGCCTCTATATATAGGGTTGAGTTATTTTGTTAACCAAAATTTTGGTACTGACTTTATTAACCAATTAACAACCTTTGATCTTAAAATGAGTGGTTAAGATGAAATATATCTAAATCATTAATTACAAGATGGGGCATATGAGAAATAAAGTAATGAACAAAGGTGTGTTGAGGGTCATTTTAGTAAAACCAATTCTCTTAGTTTTGTAACCCCCTCATTTTTGTATCCCCCTCCATGAATAGTTAACACAATCAATCCATTACATTAACATCTCTTACATCCATGTATTTTATGTTCTTTCTTAAACACCGAACCATCTGCATTTTACATGTATGTGGGGCTGTAAAATAAACCAAACGTCTAGCCGTTTTAGAACCGTTTAGGGGGGGGGGGGGGAGGGGGGGGGGGGGTTGTGTATGTTCGGTAATTTAGAAAATGAACGAAAATGAACAAGTATTTTTAGTTAGGTTAGTTAAATCAGCGAACAAGAACGATGGATGGTATCGTTCGTTCATATAAGTTCGTGAATGTTTGAACATTCAAGTTTGTTAAATGATGGGTCGTTTACGTTCGTTCATTTATGTTCGTTAATGTTCGATTGTTCATTATACTCTTATGGTAACAATAGTAAAAAACATTCAACCCGGATATACGTTGAACATGTATGAAACAACTAAAAAGCAATAAATGGTTTGTGTTAATAAAAGTTGAACACGTATGAAACTAGTATGTGTATCAAAAAAATAATATGGATTGCAAAACTAATATATATTCTTATTGTTCATAACTGTGCATAATTGACCATTGACATTTCACATATGTTCTCAAGTTAATTATACTCTTATGGTAACAATAGTAAAAAAAACATTCAACATGGATATACGTTGAACATGTATGAAACAACTAAAAAAGAATAAATGGTTTGTGTTAATGAAAGTTGAACACGTATGAAACGAGTATGTGTATAAAAAAATATGTGTGTGTGTGTTAGTTTCATGTTTGTAGAGAAAAATTGAAAATGATTATATAAATATAAAAAGATTATATCAATAATCATGAGAGAGGGGAACAAGATTTGGGAAGGTATTTTAATCATTTCCATGCTAAATCACGTTATTGTGTTTATGAGAAAATTGGTAAATACATTTGTAAGGGGCGTTTACAAAGCACTTATCCGAATAAGTGCTTATCAAGTCACATTAGTTTACCGGATGAATATGACAAGAACTAAAAATCTTACCCGATAAGAGCGGAAGCAAGGACCGAGGGTCGAAAGCAAGGACCGAGAGTCTTACTCGGTAAGTGAATGCGACGACTCTTACCACGGTTAGCGCTTACCGGCTAAATTGTTGCATATGATGCCATTTTGGTGGATTAAAATCTTACCTGGAAAGTAAGTGATAGTGTTGAATTTTAACGGTAAGCACTTAGCCGGGTAAGTGATTACTTAAACGGCCCCTAAGTGTAAATTATATGAAATAACAACTTATTTAATTTGGTTTAAAGTTTATTTATGTTATTTTATTTATAAAAAATACAAAATGTAACGAAAATGGAAACATATTCTGTTCTGTTAACTAGACCTTATTTTAGGGAACCATATTACAAAGAACTTTATTTAAGAGTTTATAATTTACTAAAATTTTAATTAGTACATGGTAATGACAAAATTTATGACATGTTTCTATATGTACGTAATTTAAGATATACATTTTTAAATCATATATAGACTTTTAATTGTACATTTTTAAACTATAAACCTGTAAATAATATTTGAATTTATGTTTTATAAAATAAAAACTGGATGAAATTACGTTTATCTCCTTAAATCTTGTGAAGAAAAACTGACTTTTTAAATATCATTGTCGTCTTTTTAACTGAACTACAATGGTCTGAAGAAGAAAACCTTCAATATATATCTTAAACATGTTGATCACGACAATGGCTTTTGTTTTTGAATGTGTAGGATAATACTTTTATTAAATGTTAAAACTACTTAATAACTTGAACCAATCTTGTCATTACAATTTTAATTTATTGTGGTTATGTGTTGTTTCAGTTTTACAAGGACCAAAGGTGTAGAAAGATGAAAGTTGTGGGCTGCTCTTCAATACACGGTTGAAGAAAGGGTAGCGGTACAAATAAGTATAATTCAGGGGCTTAAAGCGAAAAGGACCAGAATGCAATTTATACATATTGTCTCAATATAAAAGGAGTAGCGATTAGGGTTTGTAGATTAAATCAGTCGTTTTTTGTTTTCTCTCAATATTCACAGAGCTTTTCATCTCTAGTTAGGGTTTTTAGATTTGAGTGTATAACTTCAAATCTTTTGAAGTTCATGTGTTCTTTGAGTGAAATTGTAGTGAGGTTTTCTTTGTAAAAGTTGTTTGTGCATAATCAGAGTTTAGTTTACATATTTGTACATGGTATCAGAGCATTACGGTTGATGCTCGCCGGAACTCCTCTATATTGACGATCTTCTCCGAGCACCAAGGTCTCGACTCTCGCCGGAGGCGTTCTCAAACCGTCGATCCTCTCTGGTATTGTATTCTGTTACCTGTTCTCTATTATCTCTGAGACTTCCTCACGATTCTGTATCGACTCGTCTCTGATCTCTGCTATGTAGCTTTGATCGGTCACAGTCGTTTTTCTATTCAAAAAACAACTAAGATCTGGTTTAGTTCAGATTTGTATTTCGTTGCAGTGTTGTTCTCTTTCTGAGATTTGTGGATCCTGACTCTAATAGCCTTTCACATCTCCTTATTTTCTGCATCATATTCGTGAGTTGCCTCTATGAAATACTCAGATCTTGAACTTGTGGTCCTGGTCTGAATATCTCTTCTTGGAATAATCAACAACAAGATCTGGTCTGATCTATATCAGACCTGTGTTTCGTTGTGGTTCTTCTTTTCTAGTCTGAAATTTGTGGATCTTGACTTTAATAACCTTGATCCATATCTCTTCGGTCACTATAAACATTGTTGCCTCTTTGAAATGCTCAGATCTTGAACCTGTGGTCCTGGTCTGAACATTTCTGTGTGTACATCAACGACGAGATCTGGTGGATTTAAACATATTTGTTTTTCGATCCATCATTTCTTTGTGAGTTGAATTCGTATCTTCTTAATACTACACTAAAATCTGTTGTGCACATATGCACTCAACAAGGTCTAGCACATATCTTGTGTTTATCGTGTAGATCCAGTAGTTGTTATTGATGCATGCATTGCATCTACAAATTCTCGCTGGTCTCTTGCACTTGCACTGTATCTAGTATAGATTTGTGTTTAGTTTGCTTAACAAATAATATTCTGTTGTACAGTATATTACGTTTGGTGTTAGATCTGCTTACATAAGACTCGGTCTATAAGTTATGTGAAACTTACTAACTGATACTGACAGATCGTGTACTCCAGATCTTTCCTTCTTTGCACCTGTACTACGTATGGTGTTAGAGAAGGCTTAGACTCTGTGCTGTAGTATAAGACCTGTTGGTAGTTGTTCCTGCATACGATTGATCTCTCCTTGGTTAAACCAAAGATTGAGTGGTTTATTTTTTTGTTAAGTTCTAACCACTCTTCTAAGTCTTCAAAATTGTTCTGTCTATGCATTACTACTTGGTTCACACTGTATGAACTTGAAACTCACTGACATTGCAGATTGTTCTTGAGTCTCTTATCGTTTTATTTGAAGAAGTTGAGATCCATACACACTGTGGTTCCTTATTCTTGGATCTGTTCAGTGTGCATTCTCTCTCTCTCTCTTCCCTCTTACATATTTGTTCAGGTTTGTTACCTGGCCTCTAAAATCTCTAGTAACAGAGGTTATTGTTTCCGCTGCGTACTGTGTTGAGGACTCGCTGTAAGTATCTTCTTACCTTGTGTGAATCTTCTTCTATTACCTTGGGTATCTTGGTGATTGGCTTGACCTACCATCTTAAGAGTGGCAAGGAATCCTGCCTAGTCACTAAGGTTTCTTCCCCTGTGTGTGTTTCCTTTTTTACTGCTTACTATGGCTGGTGGAGAAGCTCACAAAGAGCCAGAAGTGCAATCTCTGATTGCAAAACTGGACTTTGGTGACCCTCTTTACCTTCATCCCAGTGATACTTCGGGTGCTCCTTTACTTAACCTAAAGTTAACTGGAACTGAAAATTATAAGGTGTGGTCATGCGCTATGGTGTTGGCCCTGGAAACTAAAAATAAGCTTGGATTTGTTACTGGTTCTGTATCTCGTCCCATTGATAATGATATTCTTGGTAGGCAATGGGACAGGTGCAACTCGGTTGTGTTGTTTTGAATTCTAGGGTCCATATCTGAGGAATTGTTTCTAAGTCAAGTTTTCTCTAAGATTGCTAGTGATGTCTGGCAAGAACTTAAGGAAACATATGATAAAATTGATGGTTATGTCACGTTTAGTCTGCATCAAAAGATAAACTCTCTTAGTCAAAATGGAATGTCCGTTTCTGATTACTATCATAAACTAAATGCTTTATGGAAACAATTTGATGCTTTAGTTAAACTACCATCATGTACTTGCCATGCATCATCTGATTTTTCGAAACATAATCAACTCATGAAACTTATGCAATTTTTAATGGGATTGGATGATAACTATATGCATCTAAGAAGTAACATCTTGACCACTGATCCACTACCCACTGTAAAAACGGCGTTTTCTCTTATATCTAGAGAAGAGTCTCATCGTGGTGTCTCTCGGTCTGCGTCTGATGCCAAGACTCAGCATACTGCCTTTTTAGTAAATTTGTTGATAACAAAAAGAAATCTGGAAAACCTGTCTTGACCTGTAAACACTTTGGTGTTAATGGTCATACTATAGAAAGATGATTCAAACTTATAGGGTTTCCGAAGGACTTTCCGTTTAATAAAGCTAAGTCAAATCAGTGTGCTAAGTCTTCATCTAATAATGTTTGTACTACCGAAGGTCCTACAAGTGTTTCAAATAATTTTTCTAAATCTCTCACAGAAGAGCAACTCAACAAGTTGTTATCTCTGTGGATCAGAAACAAAATGAATGCATGACTGCCAATATGGCACGTAATTTTTTTGCAAACATGACTAGTACTTCAAATTTCTTTACAAATATGACCAGAAATCCTGGTTGTGTTAAAAATTCCCAGTCTGGTTGGATTATTGACTCTGGAGCTAACCAGCACATGACATCATCTGTTAGCTTTCTTGATAACGTTGTTGACATATCTGAATTAAATCTAAGAGTCACGCAACCTAATGGAATGAAGCCAAAATCAATAAAATCGTAAATTACAAATTAAATGATCATTTGGTATTATTTGATGTTCTGGTTATTCCTGATTTTCACGTTAACCTGCTCTCAGTTCATAAACTTACTAGAGATAGCAAGGTCTTTGTTGGGTTTGATGAATTTAAATGTTATGTGCTTCAGGGTTCACCTCCCACGAAACTTGTGGGGACTGGTAGTGAACTTGGTGGATTGTATTTGTTTGATCAGAAGTCTAAAAGTGAGTTAATTCATCCTAAACTGTTGGGAAATAAAACTAATTCTAATATGTGTTGGGTCATTGACCAGCATCTTCCTAAATCGAAACGTGGCGCTGGCTGCTACGCTATAAGGAAATAAGTTGCGCCTTCTCCACCAGCAATTGCTTTTGGCGTAGTGGTAAGCGCTTGGATCCTAACATGTGGTATCAGAGCAGGTAACGGGTTAGAATCCCATGGAGTGCATTTAAATGCCAAAGGCATGCTGCGCAGCCATTGACTTCTAGTGAAGCTCTTGTTAGTGCTGGCAGATGCTGGGGGGGGGGGATTGTTAAGTCATTGACCAGCATCTTCCTAAATCGAAACGTGGCGCTGGCTGCTACGCTATAAGGAAATAAGTTGCGCCTTCTCCACCAGCAATTGCTTTTGGTGTAGTGGTAAGCGCTTGGATCCTAACAATATGACCATTTTTTGTTTTGCTTCTCGACAACTATGGCATAGTAGGCTGGGTCACCCAGCTGATCAGGCTTTGGCTTGTTTAAAGGATCAGTTAAATTTAGGAGGTGACTCAGATTCTTCCCCTTGTGAAATCTGCCATATGGCAAAACAAACTAGGGAAAAATTCAATCTTAGTAGTCATACTACCACTTTCCTTGGCGAATTAATACATATGGACTTGTGGGGGGCCTTATCGTGTCCCTAGCAAGGAAGGATACATATATTTTTTGACCATAGTAGATGATTACTCTAGGTTTGTTTGGGTTTACCTGTTGAAACATAAGGATTAAGTATTTGATTATGTTGTTTCATTTTACAACTTGTTGGTAAATCAATTTGGCAAAACTATAAAAGTTTTTAGAAGTGATAATGGCACCGAGTTTGTGAATCACAAATTGGGTGAGTTTTTTAGTTCAAAAAGAATTTTGCATCAGACTAGTTGTGTTTACACTCCACAACAGAATGGAGTTGTAGAGCGTAAACATAGACATCTGTTAAATGTTGCTAGATCTTTAATGTTTCAAGGGGGCATTCCTTTAAACATGTGGAACGAATGTATCTTAACTGCCACTTATCTTATAAATAGAACACCTTCTTCTGTGTTAAAAGGAAAATGTCCCTATGAAGTAGTGTTTTGATTTTCCCCTGTATTGTCACATTTGAGAAACTTTGGATGCTTATGCTTTTGCTGTTAGGCCTAATACATCTGATAAATTTTCCTCTCGTTCTGATAAATGTGTTCTTCTTGGCTATGCCAATTCTCAAAAAGGTTATAGGCTGTTTAGCTTAGATACTAAGCAAATCATTGTTTCTCGTGACGTAAAGTTCTACGAAACTATTTTTCCATTTAAAATGGGGGCAAATGATCAAATGAACAAGTCTAGCAACATTGATTCTTTAAGTTTCTTCGATAACATTGTGATTCAGACTAATGATAATTCTTTTGAAAACCCCGATGATGATGTTAGGGATAACTCGCAAAATGAAAGTTTAACTCCTAATTCTGATAATAATAGCCACCCTGGTCAGTCTAGTAGCCATCCTGGTGCTGCCACTCCTAATGAGCTTGGTGGCACCAACGGAATAAACTTCCAAGGTAGGAATGCCAGATCTGAAAGTCTTGGTGATCCTAGTATGGCTACTGATGACCAGAGTGCGGCTGACGGAGATGTAAATGATGTTCATTTGAGTTTCCCTCTTGAGGGTGGTCTTGTCGAACCATCTACTAGGAAGTCAAATAGAGTTTCAAATCTACCCAGGAAATTCTCAGACTATATAGTAGAGGGTAAAGTCAAATATGGTTTGGAAAAAGTAGTAAATTACTCTTTTCTAAATAAAAATAACTTTTGTTTTGTCACTACTCTTAATAAATCAGTGGAACCCAATAACGTTTTTGAAGCATGTAAAGATCAGAATTGGGTTTCTGCAATGAACGATGAAATGGAGGCTCTCTATAGGAACAACACTTGGACTTTAACCACTCTCCCAACTGGCCGAAAGCCAATTGGCTATAGGTGGATTTATAAAATTAAATATAAATCTACTGGAGAGATAGAACGATATAAGGCTAGACTAGTAGCAAAGGGATACTCACAACGTGAAGGTCTAGACTATGAGGAGACTTTTTCTCCGGTTGTAAAAATGGTTACGGTAAAGTGTGTTATTTCATTAGCTGTACAATATAATTGGCCTCTTTGTCAGTTAGATGTGAACAACGCTTTCTTATATGGTGATTTAAATGAGGATGTGTATATGTCTTTACCACCTGGCTATTTCTCAGCTAACGATAAAAGGGTGTGCAAGCTTGATAAATCATTATATGGTTTAAAACAAGCACCACGTCAGTGGTATGCAAAACTTTCTACCTGTTTATATGATAATGGATTTGTTCAAAGTACTTGTGATTATTCTATGTTTACAAAAATAAATGATTCTGTGTATTTAGTATTGCTTGTATATGTGGATGATATTATTTTAACAGGAAATTCTTTAACTGAAATAAATAAAGTAAAACGACATTTGCAATCTAGTTTCAAAATCAAAGATCTAGGAGAGTTGAAATTTTTCTTGGGAATAGAAATTTTAAGAACTGAAAAGGGTATTTGCATGTCACAGCGCAAGTACTGTCTAGAACTACTTAGTGATTTTGGGTATTTAGGTTGTAAACCTGTTTTGACTCCTATGGACATGAATCTTGTAGTCACAGATTCAGTTGGTCCTGATTTAAAAGATCCACCTTTGACAGATTTTTCTGAGTATCAAAATTTAATTGGTAGATTAATATATTTGTTGGCTACACGACCTGACATTGGATTTGCAGTACATTGTCTAAGTCAGTTTATGCACTCTCCTAGGCAGTCACATCTTAAGTTGGCTCTCTGAGTCTTACGATATCTGAAGTGTTCTCCAGGAAAAGGTGTATATTTTACTTCGTCATCTGAATTTAGTTTAAAAGCATTTGTCGATGCAGATTGGGGTAAGTGCCTCTCTACTAGACGTTCAGTTACTGGGTATTGTTTGTATTTGAGTAAATATATGATTTCTTGGAAAAGTAAGAAACAATCAACTGTTTCTCGCTCTTCAGCTGAATCAGAATATAGGGCAATGACGTCTGCCTTATGTGAGATTATTTGGGTAATAAGTATTTTAACTGATTTAAAAATAAAAAATCTTTTACCTGTTGATTTAAATTGTGATAATAAGTCAGCAATTCAAATAGCAAACAATCCAGTTTTCCATGAAAGAACAAAGCATATAGAAATAGATATACATCAAGTGAGAAATAAAGTAGCTTCGGGAATGCTTAAGACTGTTAAGGTACCGTCTTTAGAAAACCCAGCGGATATCTTTACAAAATCGCTTGGTGTAAATCAACACAATTATTTGTGTTCTAAGTTAAACCTGTTAGATCTTTTCCAATGCCAAGATTGAAGGAGGGTGTTAAAACTACTTAATAACTTGAACCAATCTTGTCATTACAATTTTAATTTATTGTGGTTATGTGTTGTTTCAGTTTTACAGGGACCAAAGGTGTAGAAAGATGAAAGTTGTGGGTTGCTCTTCAATACACGGTTGAAGAAAGGGCAGCAGTACAAATAAGTATAATTCAGGGGCTTAAAGCGAAAAGGACCAGAATGCAATTTATACATATTGTCTCAATATAAAAGGAGTAGCGATTAGGGTTTGTAGATTAATTCAGTCGTTTTTTGTTTTCTCTCAATATTCACAGAGCTTTTCATCTCTAGTTAAGGTTTTTAGATTTGAGTGTATAACTTCAAATCTTTTGAAGTTCATGTGTTCTTTGAGTGAAATTGTAGTGAGGTTTTCTTTGTAAAAGTTGTTTGTGCATAATCAGAGTTTAGTTTACATATTTGTACATTAAAGATATTACATTTTTACCTTTGTTGACAGTAATAACGCATGTTGAGAAACCAGTGAGTGAAAATTGGTAATTAACACTATCTAAAGGGGTGTTTGGGATTGTTTATTTAAAGTGTTTATTAACTTATTTCGATGTGGTACCGGTAATAAACAGTTTTTAGTGTTTGAATTTTAATATAGAAAATTGCTTATAGCAGTTTGACACCGGTGATAAAGAGCTTTTAATAAGTCATTCTATTCTAACTTATTGACTTATTTGAAACAGCTTATCAACTTTTTAGTTATTTTACTTGTATAAGCAATCTCAAACACTCTCTAAATAACAACTTATTAGCTTATTACGTTTTGGTACCACCATAAACGAATTCAAACATTTTTTATAAAACTCCGGTTGACACCACATAAGTTAATATATAAGCATTTTTACATAAAATCATAAGTTGTTTTAAGAGTAAATTACAGAAATGGTCCCTCGTCTATGCCTCGATTTCAGTGCTCGTCCCCCCAAAGCTGAAAGTACACTTACAGTCCCTAAAACACAGTTTCGGAGCCTAAACTGGTCCCTCTCACTGATGCCGTCCATATTTTGCCGTTAGAGCTCCCATGTGCCCCTCACGTGAGGGGCAATTTGGTCTTTTTACCCATCTTCTTCTCCACCTTCTTCCTCAACAAGAACACCATCTACCACCACCACCACCATTCATCACCTCCAACCACCGTCAAACATATCAAATATGAAAAACAAAATCAACAACATAAAAAAGCATTTGAAGATGAACATAATTTACATAAACAAGAAAACAAGAACGATACCTAAATCATTTGATTCATATAAAAAACAAATTTTCATACAAAGAAACCTAAAAAATCCAAATCTAAATCCAACTAAAAACAAGAAAAATTAAGATGAACGCGAACACAACCAATAATCAAGGAGAAAAGGCTCTAAATCAAAACCCTAGATTTCTTTATATGTATGAATCTAGAATTTTACAAAACAAACCATACCAAATCTAAATCTAAATCTACGTCTTCGTGTTTTAAATCTGGGTTGAAATTTGGGTGGACATATGAATATGGGTTGTCTTCCAAACACAACCATCGATCTTCGGCTATTGTGAAACAACAACAGGGGAAATGGTGCCACCCAATTTCAGATGTTGACCCCTTCGACTTTCAAACGGTGCCATCGATTTTCTTCCAAACACAGACCCCTTCGATTTTTGGACTTGAATCTGCCGAGAAACGGTGCCACCGGTGGTGGTGGGACGGTTTCAAGATCTGGAGTTTTGGGGATTCAAAGAGGCGTATGCCGTTTGGGGACGATTTAAGGATCTGGAGCCGATTTCACCAGAGCTACCAAGAGGGGGAGGGGGTTTAAGAAGGCAACCGATCTAGAGGGATGAACACGGAGATGCTTCTGGTGAAGTTCCTGGTTTTCAACTTCGAGATGGTATTCATCAATGGTGATGGTATTCATAAAACGTCGATGGACTTGAGATGATATTTATCAATGGTGATGGTGATGAGTAGATGAGTGGATGAGTGTTGGTTTTGAGATAGGAAATTTTTACAATAAAATTAAAATGAAAAGAGGGTGAATTTCACAGTGATATGATCATGGGGTGAAGGGTTCAACGAGGGTTTCTTAGTTTTTCATTTTTTTATGATAAAAAATTAATATAAATATTATTTTTCTAGAATAAGAAAATAAAGTAAAATGACATATTTGCCCCTCATGTGAGGTGCACATGGCTGCGCTAACGGCAAAATATGGACGACGTCAGTGAGAGGGACCAGTTTGTGCTTCGAAACTGTATTTTTGGGACTGTAAGTGTACTTTCAGCTTTGGGGGACGAGCACTGAAATCGAGGCATAGACGAGGGACCATTTATGTAATTTACTCTTGTTTTTAAATAAGCAATCCCTAACCACAAGGGTTGTGGCGTGGTGTTAAGGCCTGGGGAGTTCATAGCGCTTGCCCGGGTTCGAGCCCCACACGCAGCACTTGTGGCCACTGAGGATAATCTCAGGGCTGCATGCTTTAGCAGCTGGGGCAAAGGCCCAATTTGCCTAGGGATTAGTCTGGGCCCAATGTGGTCTGAGATACCCTTCTCAAAAAAAAAGAGCAATCCCAAACACCCCTAAGTAACTGATAAAATCCAAAATTTATAAAATAATTAAATGAATAAAACCTAAGAAAAAACACGCAAGTATTTTGCAATATATATGATATATACTTTAAAAAAACCAATGACTAGAAAACTGAGATAAGTAAAGGAATTACAAACAATGTAAGGCCATCCACAACGCCTTCGGGCTTGGCTGCGGGTTCACCTTCGGGCTTCAAGGGCTCCTTCGGGTAGTGGTACGGGGAGCTGCGGGCATCCCTTCGGGCTTGGCTTCCGGGCTTGAAAACCCGCTGAACCCGAGGGTGTATGTGAGAGGAGGGTGAGGGTGGGGTAGGTTGCGGGTTCCATAATAGCATCGGGTACCCGGTAAACCATTTTAGGGTAAGGAGAGGGTTAGGAGAAAAGATGATGTGGTGTTGATGTGGCGTTGAGGGCTTTTAGTTATGCGCTGTGGATGGCCTAATAGAAAATTCATATTTATAATTAGGAAATAACTTTTGCCGAATCTGACAGAGCTTTTAATTTAGGAAAGGGACTCGTGTTTGACCTTCTCAGTTCAACCTCTCTATATTTAGGTTATTTTTTTTAGGTACATGTTTGGATGGTCATCAGCTAGCTTATAAGCTATCTTTTTTTAAGGTACATGTTTGGATGACAATAAGCTACCTTATATGCTATCTTTTTAAAACGCTATTTGAAGTAGCATTTTAGTAGCTTTTTATTAATATTCCAATATTGCTCCTTATTATTATTTACTAATTATTATTATTAATAAATATTAATTTTTTAATTTTAATTATGATTAATTAATAAATATTAATTAATATTAACTGAAAATTATTAAATTAAATTTTAATTATACATTAATATTAATATTAAATTTTAATTATTTAGAGTTATTGTTAATCATATAAAATATTTTTATTTATTTTTTAATATTAATAAATATATTTTAACTATCACTTAATATTATTTTTTAATTATTAATTGATTATTTTTTCATATTGTATGTAACGTTTATTTAAAATCATAAGCTAATATATATATATATATATATATATATATATATTCTTTCTAAAACTTGTTTTAATAAATTCAAAATTTATAGTATATATGTAATAATAAATTTTAAATTTCTTTTAATTAACATGTTATATTATTTAATTTTTCTTTATTACATTGATTGTATTAATTAACATATTATATTTTTATAAATTTGTTTTAATTACATAATTAAATATTGTAATTGATAATTATTTGAAGATGTCCTTTTTGGTCATTTTACACGCTTATAAGCTAGTTTTGTCAAACGTGACTTTTTCATCAGATCAGCTACCAGCTAGCTTATGAGTCAACAACTAGCTTATCAGCTACCAGGCCAAACATAACCTTACTCATTTTATTACGAAGATGATATTTTATATATAACTAAATTTTATGGATTTTAGTTTTTCATTATTATTATTATTATTATTATTATTATTATTATTATTATTATTATAGGGTTGGTCTCACCAACCTGTTTTCGTGAAACCCGTGAGAACACATTTTTACACTTGAAACTTCACAACAAAACATTGTGAAGGTAAAAAAATCGAACCTTCACAACAAAAATATTGTGAAGGTTACATGATCCTGAGTCTCTCTCTCTCTCTCTCTATATATATATATATATATACATATAGTCATAGGTTCAAATAAGAAGTGTTAAATATATGAGAAGTAGAGAAGTAATCATAACCCTTCATATGACCAAGATCGAATTTGACTGATCAAAAATTACGGCTATTTAAAAAATAGAGGGATAGTTTCGTAACTTTTACAAATAGACGTCAAATGAGTTCATATGTGAGCCTGTATGATTCACATATGAACTGTATGTTCATATGTGAATCCATATAATTCACATATGAACTCTATTATAACTGATTTACTTATGAATTAATTATTTGATTCACATATGAACCCGTAGGTTCATATGTGAATCAGTTAAATATTCCACATGTGAGCTAATAAACCGGTTCACATATGAGCATATAGTTTAAGTGAATTACATGAGTTCACATATGAACTTGTTTGCCGTCTAGTTGTAAAAGTTACGACTACCCCTCTATCTTCTACACACCATCCGAGGAATTATCTGATAATTCGCAGTCAAAGACTCAAAGCCGCAACAGTCAAAGACTCAAACCCGCAAATGTTGACCATATGAAGGGTTATGATCATTTCTCTACTTCTCCTACATTTAGCACTTCTCATTTGAACCTCTCCATATATATATATATATATATATATATATATATATATATACTACCTTATAAAGCATATTCTCAAAAGGTTTTTAAAACAAATTTTAATGCATGATGTACTATCTTTTAAAGCAAAAAGTCTTAAAGTCTTAAAAATACCAATTAATGCATTAGGTACTGCTTTTTAAAGCATCAAGTCGTAAAATCTTTTAATTACATGTCTTTTATGCATAGTGGCTGATATCGATGTATACCCGCTCCAAAAAGGAATCGCTCCCAAGATGCCTCCACTCCAATCAAAAGACGATTTGGACTTCAAGGTGACGTTTCTCTTCTCCAGGTTCCATCTCTGTCTTTCTTAAAATCCGGGTTCATCTGTTTCTATATGATTTTCCTAACTTTGAATTGCGTGTTCGACGTTCTCCATCTTCAAGATTAGGAGTTGTTCTAATTTTTCTCAGGTTAAGTTTGGTTTTTCTTTGTTGTGTTTTCATTCTTCTATTTGAGAACCTTTAAGAGAACTTGACCTAATTTTTCTTGGGTCGGTGTGTTGTATTTTCATCTCCATTCTCTCTGCAAACCCAAATCAAGAACAAGCCCTAAAAGTCCCAAGAACTCTCATCACAAAGAGGATTAAGGTAATTTCTTGTTTTATATTTCGATTACATATGTTTTGTTCATTTTTTAGTACTCTTTAAGTAATTGTATATTTACTCTTCAACAAACGCTTTGGATTCGGATCACTTTCTCCATATCCAGCTCAATCGAATTGATTACCTCGCTTTGTAAAGTACCGGGTGTAACACCCTAAAAATCAAGGCTAATTTGAACCTCAATTTATAACAAGTTATGATAGAGTAACATTCAAACTTTTATACAAGAAGGGAATTAACCATAAGGAGTCATATTTACAAATACTGAATTCTTCAAATAACCTATTAATCTAATCATATCTCTATAATCAGATTAACTAAGTTATCTAAGCAATCCATCAAAATCTCCTTTCGTTAATTGACTTCTCTGCTATCTCAAAACGCTCGTCCCACATTCTTCTACTTTCCTGAGCTAGTACCTGGTAAGAAAACATCATTTGAAACGATTAGGCTAACGCCTAGTGAGAACATTCGGTTTCTAAATAATATTTGTACAAATCAATGTAAACAAGGCATAACATACCTGGTTTACCTTTTTCTTACCATACGCGTAACCATCTTTTGATAACGGGTTAAACCCGATTCCATGAATACGACCTGACACTAAGTCAGTCATTTCTCATGTTTCTGAGTCCACACTACGAATCTCTCGGATTCTAGATTAATGCTCACATTCCAGAGCCGCACTACGAATCTCCACGGATTCTATATTAATGCTCATATTCAAGAAATCGCAATTACACATGCCCACTTCTTGAAAAGGAAATAGAGATTACAATTACACATGTCAATCCCTTCTTTTCCTTAGAAATCGGAAATTACGCTTAACCACGCCTATTCCACGATTTCTCACACACATCAAAATAACGATTAATCCTCATTTATTCCATGTGTTCATAACCACTAGTGCCTATGGATCCATTACACTCACTACACACCTGCATAGTGTCAAACTAAAACAATCTTTAAGCCTAACACACTACCATTCAACTGTAAGTATGTTCAAGCTACTAGGATTGTATTTCAGTTCCTAATTCGTACCCTTCCAGAAGTTAGAAAATCCTATAGTTACTGGGTACTCAAAAGTGACTAGAAAACAAAAGTTTCCGGACACCTCCAAACTATCCGGATAACATAACTTTCCGGATACCCACAACTTACCGGATACATGAACCTTTCCGGATATACAAACTTTTCGGATACAATTCTTACCGGGTACCTATTTAATCCAGATGACATTCGGAAACTAAATAATCCGGATACTGTTCGGTAACTACACAAATAACAACTTACCGGGTACTTTGCCTTGTCCGGAAACCTTCATTCAGAGGTTTCCGAATACTATCATTTTATTCGGAAACTTCTACCTGCAGCTTAATAATTCGATCCAAATTCATGTCTGTTCCATTCAGCTTATTCTAAACACATTCATTCATTCCCAAAACGATTTATACATGTATCTTAACATTTAATTTGACAGAAGCCACGAATTTAATCAAAATGAATGAACTCACCTTATTGAGATAAAACCCACTTCACTGCACAATCTGATTCCAAATCCAAAACAGCACCTAGATGAAATCAGATTAAGATATGGATACTATCTTGTAACTGATATCTAATCTTACCCAAAATTTTGAAGACAAAAGCTTGATTTTTCCTCCTTCTCTTCTTTCTCTCTTTTCTCTCTATTCTTTCTCTCTGTATCCTCTAAACCGACTTCAGCCAAGAGAGATGAGATATCTCTCAATCTCATCCCATTTATCCATACCCACTTTCAATTAATTACCAAACACACCTTCCCATTTTCATATTATCAATATTAGCTCTAACTTTAGTTTCTCATGTTTTTAACCCATCATGAATTATAAACTTGCAAAGTGATCCAAATCTTAACTCAAATTACAAAAATACCCCATTCATATTAAACATAATATAATGAAAATTCGAGATGTTACAATACTCCCCAACTTGAAAATGATTTCGTCCCCGAAATCAAAGTTAGGTAAACAAATGAGGATATCTAATCTTCATATCCTCTTCCGACTCTAAAGTCACATTAGCACCTCGATGATACTTCCATTGTACCTTTAACATAACCACTTCCTTATTATTACGTAACTTTCTAACTGATCTTTCCAAAATTGCCCCCGGTTCTTCTACACAACGGCTCTTTTCATCCACTCTTACATCAGTAAGTGGAATCACATCATCCTATTCGGCTAAACATTTACGAAGATAGCAAACATGAAAAGTATTGTGGATTCCTTCCAATTCAGGTGGAAGATCCATCCGATATGCTTGCAATCCAACTCTCTTAGTGATGGTGAAAGGTCCTAAAAAATGAGGACTCAACTTCCCACGTTTACCAAACCTTATCACACCTTTCCATGGGGATACTTTAAGCATCACGCGCTCTCCAACTTGGAATTATTTTGGTCTTCTTTTCGGATCAGTATAACTCTTTTGTCTATATTGAGCCGCTTTCATATGCTTCCGAATTTCCTTCACTTTGTCAGTTGTTTGTTGCACAAGTTCCGGACCAGCAAACTGCTTCTCTTCGGCTTCTAACCAACACACCGGAGTTCTACATTTCCGTCCATATAAGGCTTCGAAAGGTGCTCTTCCAATACTGGAATGATAACTATTGTTATACGCAAACTCCACTAAGGGTAAATGTGCATCCCAGTTACCTCCCAAATCTAATACACACGACCTGAGCATATCTTCCAGAGTTTGAATGGTTCTTTCGCTTTGCCCGTCAGTTTATGGATGATAAGCAGTGCTCAGATTAACTCTCGTACCCAATTCGTCTTGTAGTGATTGCCAAAACCTCGAGGTAAACCGACTATCATGATCTGACACTATAGACACCGGTATACCATTCCTTGACACCACTTCATCAATGTACAGCTTCGCCAATTTATCTATTGGTGACGCTTCTTTCATAGCTAGAAAATGAGCACTCTTAGTCAATCGATCCACGATTACCCATATAGTGTCGTTACCTTTTTGCGTCTTTGGTAACTTCGTCACAAAATCCATGGTAATCTTCTCCCACTTCCATTCCGGAATCTCCAAAGATTGGAAACTTCCATAAGGCTTTTGATGTTCCGCTTTTACTAATGAACATGTTCTACACTTCTCAACTATTTGTGCCACATCTACTTTCATAGCCGGCCACCAATAGTGTAACTTTAAATCTTTATACATCTTGGTACTCCCAGGGTGTATAAAATACTTAGATTTATGGGCATCTTCGAGAATTAACTCTCGATTTCCTCCATGCCCACTTTTACCACACTTGAAACATTCTAGCGCTGTCACCCGATATGGTCCATAGTGCTTACTCTTACACTTCGGACACCAATTCGGTTCTCGACGCGATTCATAACGAACACTTTTACCAGATGCTTGTGATTTCTGAGAAGACTCTGACTGGCCCTCCCATTTCCTTTTCTCTCCTACTTGTGTCTTTTCTTCTTTGTCTTTCGCATAAACTTGCTCCATAACCTTTGCTTCCTCAATTGTCTCCCTTAACGTTGAAGCCTTAGCATTTCGTACACGGGACATCATGTCCGCTGGTAAACCCTTCAAATAAGCTTTAATTTTATCTTTTTCATTCGGAGCCACATGCCCCACTAAGTTCAGTTTCTCCATGAAGGATTCGGTGTACTTCCGAACAGTTGAAGTGACTTTCTTAAGAGTCCGAAACTCTTCTTCGATCCTATCCATTTCATTCTCGTTGCAATACTCTTCCAAGATCTTCTTCTTGAACGACTCCCACGTCATAGCAGTTAAGACTGGAGCCGATATAGAAGCTGTCACTACATTCCACCAAGTCAGCGCATTACCTCTTAGCATTTGAGATGCGAATCTAACCTTTGACTTTTCATCGCATTCACAAGCTCAAAAAACTTGTTCCATTTCCCTGAGCCAGTTCATGCAGGCTACTGGATTGTCGGCTCCGGTAAACTCCGGCGGTTTACAGCTTAGAAATGTTTTATATGAGCAGACTCTTTCCACCCTCCTTTCTGTCTCTATCCCCAGGTTACGAATTGGATTTATCACCCCAGTATCAGTTTCCGTTCGTCGTAGCTCCGTGCTTCGATCGTTCAGTGCTTTCATAAACATTTCGGCTTGTTTTTCCATTGCTGTATTCATCATTCTTGTCATACTCTCCATCATACGAGACTCCACCGTAGATTCAGGCGTTTCCTGGTTAGCGGTACTGGTACTTGTTCTGTGTACCTGACTATCCGTTCCTCCCGTAAAATGCAACCTCGGCGGGCTCTCATGAGTTCCGCCCGTTCCAGGTTGTCCCTCCAACCCCCAATCATTTACTGCTCTGTCCTCCGAAGAATTAGAGGACCTCGGTGGCGTATTCACCACCGTTCTGATATAATACAAGATATAACCATAAGAAATGGTTACACATAACTAGACATACGAAACGTACTTTACCGATCATTAGTCACTGTAACAATTTAGAAATAAGTATGCTTATGTAACAATATATCCATAATGACAGTAGCCAATTGAAATTGCGAACATACTATACATGAGAATCCTCGTTACCATCGTTACAGTACTAATTTCACGTATTTCCGTCGATTCTAAGACTATCCCGTCTTAGTACTTCTACCCATTTCTCACATATCATAACTTAATTCATCTCAGCTTAAGTCTAAGTATCTCATTAGCATACTTAGTTCACTTAAACTAATGCTCTGATACCATATTGTAACACCCTAAAAATCAAGGCTAATTTGAACCTCAATTTATAACAAGTTATGATAGAATAACATTCAAACTTTTATATAAGAAGGGAATTAACCATAAGGAGCCATATTTACAAATACTGAATTCTTCAAATAACCTATTAATCTAATCATATCCCTATAATCAGATTAACTAAGTTATCTAAGCAATCCATCAAAATCTCCTTTCGTTAATTGACTTCTCTGCTATCTCAAAACGCTCGTCCCACATTCTTCTACTTTCCTGAGCTAGTACCTGGTAAGAAAACATCATTTGAAACGATTAGGCTAACGCCTAGTGAGAACATTCGGTTTCTAAATAATATTTGTACAAATCAATGTAAACAAGGCATAACAAACCTGGTTTACCTTTTTCTTACCATACGCGTAACCATATTTTGATAACGGGTTAAACCCGATTCCATGAATACGACCTGACACTAAGTCAGTCATTTCTCATGTTTCTGAGCCCACACTACGAATCTCTCGCATTCTAGATTAATGCTCACATTCTAGAGCCGCACTACGAATCTCCACGGATTCTAGATTAATGCTCATATTCAAGAAATCGCAATTACACATGCCCACTTCTTGAAAAGGACATAGAGATTACAATTACACATGCCAATCGCTTCTTTTCCTTAGAAATCGGAAATTACGCTTAACCACGCCTATTCCACTATTTCTCACACACATCGAAATAACGATTAATCCTCATTTATTCCATGTGTTCATAACCACTAGTGCCTATGGATCTATTACACTTACTACACACCTGCATAGTGTCAAAGTAAAACAATTTTTAAGACTAACACACTACCATTCAACTGTAAGTATGTTCAAGCTACTAGGATGGTATTTCAGTTCCTAATTCGTACCCTTCCAGAAGTTAGAAAATCCTAAAGTTACTGGGTACTCAAAAGTGACTGGACAACAAAAGTTTCCGGACACCTCCAAACTATCCGGATAACATAACTTTCCGGATACCCACAACTTACCGGATACATGAACCTTTCCGGATACACAAGCTTTCCGGATATACAAACTTTCCAGATACAATTCTTACCGGGTACCTATTTAATCCGGATGACATTCGGAAACTAAATAATCCGGATATTGTCCGGTAACTACACAAATAACAACTTACCGGGTACTTTGCCTTGTCCGGAAACCTTCATTCAGAGGTTTCCGGATACTATCATTTTATCCAGAAACTTCGACCTGCAGCTTAATAATTCGATCCAAATTCATGTATGTTCCATTCAGCTTATTCTAAACACATTCATTCATTCCCAAAACGATTTATACAGGTATCTTAACATTTAATTTGACAGAAGCCACGGATTTAATCAAAATGAATGAACTCACCTTATTGAGATAAAACCCACTTCACTACACAATCTGATTCCAAATCCAAAACAACACCTAGATGAAATCAGATTAAGATATGGATACTATCTTGTAACTTATATCAAGCTTACAAAATCTTTATAATCTTACCCAAAATTTTGAAGACAAAAGCTTGATTATTCCTCCTTCTCTTCTTTCTTTCTTTTCTCTCTATTCTTTCTCTCTGTATCCTCTAAACCGACTTCAGCCAAGAGAAATGAGATATTTCTCAATCCCAGCCCATTTATCCATACCCACTTTCAATTAATTACCAAACACACCTTCCCATTTTCATATTATCAATATTAGCTCTAACTTTAGTTTCTCATGTTTTTAACCCATCATGAATTATAAACTTGCAAAGTGATCCAAATCTTAACTCAAATTACAAAAATACCCCATTCATATTAAACATAATATAATGAAACTTCTAGATGTTACACCGGGGCTTGAGATGTTTGCATTTGTTATAGCTCTAAGATTTGCGAATACTGGATAAGGAAGTTGCATTATCAACGTGTCACTAGAGCCTTTTGATATCAATCAATGATGTAAATTATGTGGAAATTAGGTAGGAGGAAATAGGGTAAAATAATCGATCAGGTAACCAGATTGCTTGAGAATCGTGTGAGTTCACTTTTCGAATTGATATTTCGACCCTTGCTTGGGTTTCACAAGCCTCGGGTACTTTACAAAGCGAGGTAATCAATTCGAGAGCAAAACTACTGGAGAGTATTTGAAAGTTGTTCAAATTCTTGTATCCAAAACGTAAGTAAGTATATATGGTATATATAATAGTTCCATTCGTAAGAGAACAACAATAACTGAAATGACAATCATTGCTAATTATTAGCAGTAATGGTCAGTTACGACCATTTTAGCTAAGATCATGGGTTGGAAAAACTACATAATAATTGCACACTAACTGCTCCATATTTCTGGACGTGTATGTCCAGAGCTCTGGTTACACGAGATTAGAAGTACCTAACGAGAGGCCTCTGGTCTGACTAACCAGAGCCTCTGTATACAAACCAGAGCCTATGTATACCAACCAGAGCCTCTGATCTAATCAAGTAGAGATTGTCTCGACCAGAAGCTGACCAACTAGAGCCTTTGGTCCGAGAAACCAGAGCCTCTGGACCACCGCCAGGGGATCTGCCCCTTGCAGCCCATAACAGGTGCTGGCCCTTGACCCCGCAAGGGGGCGCGACCCCTTTGACCCCCCGTCGTTTCGTAGCGATTGGGATTAAACTCGTCTTATAACAAGTGTGTACTCCGCACCACCTACCTTGTATTAGATCACAATTTGAAACTCCATTGGTACACGTGTTAACTTCACTTACACTTAAATGGTTGGTGACACTAAAATCACCAACATTATGTATATGCATTCTCCGATAAATATTCAGAATCTTCTTTTCTATACCTTCCTTTTGTGCTTTTGCTTCAACTATTACATCATTTTCAGTACTAGGTGAAACACGCTGAAATTCACAGTGAATTTAAACCTTACATTTATCAGAGTTTACCATCACAGTTTCAAACTTACAAAGTTTTATCATAACAACTAGTTAATCTAATCTCTGATCAACACACACTTCCAAAAGCATAACTCTGGCACTCCTCGACACTCGTCCCTTTGAATCCCTTCCTGTAACACCCTCAAAATTGGAACGAGCAACTAACTTTAATTTCAATGAAATAACCAAAAGATGGATAAAATTATTTCTACAGATCATCCTTGAAAATACCTCAGAATTTAAACATCATAGTTTCCACAACTAATAACTTAAGACAGGTGTTACTTAACACAATTACAAGTTGCTAATCCCAAATAAGTGCGGAAGACTTCACTAAACGAAATCACTTCTCGTGCACTCTACTAGCACTCATCACTTCACAGTGTAGCTAAAGTTATTCCCAACCTGAACCTGTTGCACATGCCGACAATTAAAAAAGTTAGGCTAACGCCTAGTGAGTTCAAGAGTTTATATCATGAGAAAATAATTTGATAAACCAAAAGATTCAACTTGACTCATGATTTCCAAAAAGCGCCGACAACCCATTTTCTAAACGTACACAATTTCCGTGAGGAAAGCTTCCAATGAAAATCATTTCTCAACAATAGACTCAAATCCAAAACTCACTCAAGAAGTAAATAAACAATAAATTCCCAAATAATCATCAATGCGAATAATACTCCAATAGTGGAAGAACATCCAAACAAGGATGAGACATAAATCCCGTCCATCAATCATGGAAAACAATCCATATGCATGTAATACTACACCGACAACGCGGATAAACAAAATACCCGAAAACAACACCCTTCGGTGACGGGGAGACCCGATTTCATCTGGGTGTTACACTTTCCGAGCTAGTACCTGGTAAGAAAATTTAATTTGAAAGGATTAGGCTTATGCCTAGTGAGAACATCCAACTTTTCAAATCAATATCCTTATAAGCTTTGAAAACCAAAACTGTAAATGAAGCGTATAAATTAACCTAATCCCAACTTTCTTACCGAACACATAACCTCTTTCTATAACGGGAATCATACCCAATTCCATGAGTATGACAATACTAAGTATGTCATAGTCTTACGTTCCAGAGCATCACTACGAATCACTAATGATTCTAGATTACAGCTCATTTTCAAGAATTTACAATTATCTTGTCTATTCCTCATCCCTCAATAGAAAGCGGAAATAGCAATTATACCTTGCCTATTTCATATTTCCACATCACCATATGAATAGCAATTATACCTTGCCTATTCCTCAATATGAATAGCAATTATACCCTGCCTATCCCTCATTTCCAAGGATACACGGGAATATCAATTATACTTTGCCTATTCCTCCTTTTCAAGGATACACGGGAATAACAATTATACTTTGCCTATTCCTCCTTTTCAAGGATACACGGAAATAGCAATTATACTTTGCCTATTCCTCCTTTTCAAGGATACACGGGAATATCAATTATACTTTGCCTATTCCTCCTTTTCAATGATACACGGGAATTACGATTAATGCCACGCCCATTCCACGTGTATCAAATCACAACACTAAATGGGAATTACCATTAGAGCCACGCCTATTCCAAGTGTTCACATAATACTAGTGCCTATAGATCCATTACACTTATCACGAGTGCACATCACTTCAAAACACATAACAACTCATATCCTACTCGGAGTTGAATTATAATCACTTTCGTACTGTTAATATAAGAATATATTCCATATTCAGAAAAACGCTTAAACAATACAACCTTACACATACACATAAAATATCCAAGAAAGCAGTCCAGAATCAGATCCAGAAATCAAATCTGGAACATCATACGTAAAACCATCCGGTATCCGATAAAATCATCTGGACACCTATCCGGAATCCGGTACAATCCGGTTTCCGGAACCAAGTCCGATAAACACCCGGAATCCGGAAACAATTCCGATAAACATTTGGAATCCGGTAAAACATCCGGACAACCTATCCGGAACCAATTCCGGAAAACATCCGGAATCCGGTACTATCCGGATTATTCATCTTTCGGATTTCATCAGTTTTACCCAGTTCAATTATTTCCCATCCATTACTCTAAAAATTGGTTTTGTATCAATTCATACAGATATCAATAGGCTTATTTATCCATATCAATACACATATATGTCTTATTTAACAAAATAAGCAGATGAACTCACCTGATTGAGAGTTCGTACTTAGAGTCTGCCAAGCTCAATCGATTCATAAATCCCATCTTTCACACCATTGAACAGTACCTGATCAAATCCAGACTTCTCTTTCTCTTTCTCTCACTATTTTCTCTGGAAACCGACTTTTGGAACCGACTTCAGGAATCAGCAATTGAGATAAAATCTCAATTCAACCGACTCTCCCTTTAAATATCCAAAACTATCAACAAATAACAAAACCAACCCCCAAAGTTTCAATTTTCACTAATAGCTTAAACTTTGGTCAATTACACTTTGAATCCTTCCATATCAAAATATAACATAATTTTGATCATAGAAATTCGGGGTGTTACAAATCTCCCTAACTTGAAAATGATTTCGTCCTCGAAATCAAAGTTTAGTAACTAAGTGAGGATATCTATTCTTCATATCCTTCGTAAGTCCCCAAATCTTATAATATCTTTCCACGGGGATACCCTTAACATTATTTGCTCCCCAACTCGAGAGCAACATAAATTCTATTAGTCTCCTTTGGTTATTAGTCAAAGCCTCACGTGTCTAACCTCTAATCTTTGTTCGAAATCCGCAATCGAAATTTCCTAGTAAACTTATTTCTAAGATGCGGTTACCAGGAGACAAACTAGTCCAGAATCGGGTTAGATCACAACCATCATTGAAAACTAACCTTTTACTTTAGACCAATTATGGATTTGGCTGTCCACATTATCTGTTACTTGATACCAGTTCATCGCCAGGAACACATCACAACACTAAAAATTTCCATCTGAAGAGCTCGTCCAGCTAACCTAATCCGGAATCAAGTCCGGAACACAGGAAACATACTTTAACGTTCATTAATCACCATAACAATTAAAAACAAGTATGCTTACGTAACAATACATTCATAATGACAGTAGCTAGTTGAAATTATGAACATACTATACATAAGAATCCTTGTTACCATCATCACAGTTCATAATTCAAGTAATTTCGTCGACTCTAAGACTATCCCGTCTTTGTACATCTACCCAAATCTCACAAATCATAACTTAATTCATCTCAGCTTAAGTCTAGGTATCTCACGATCATACCTAGTTCGCTTAAACTAAAGCTCTGATACCAAACTAAAACACCCTGAAATTCACAATGAATTTAAACCTTACATTTATCAGAGTTTACCATTACAGTTTCAAACTAACAAAATTTTATCATAACAACTAGTTAATCTAATCTCTGATCAACACACACTTCCAAAAGCATAACTCTGGCACTCCTCGACACTCATCCCTTTGAATCCCTTCCCGAGCTAGTACCTGGTAAGAAAAATTAATTTGAAAGGATTAGGCTTACGCCTAGCGAGAACATCCAATTTTTCAAATCAATATCTTTATAAGCTTTGAAAACCAAAACTGTAAACGAAGCGTATAAATTAACATAATCCCATCTTTCTAACCGAACACATAACCTCTTTCGATAACGGGAATCATACCCAATTCCATGAGTATGACAATACTAAGTATGTCATAGTCTCACGTTCCAGAGCATCACTACGAATCACTAATGATTCTAGATTACAGCTCATTTTCAAGAATTTACAATTATCTTGTCTATTCCTCATCCCTCAATAGAAAGCGGAAATAGCAACTATACCTTGCTTATTTCATATTTCCATATCACCATATGAATAGCAATTATACCTTGCCTATTCCACAATATGAATAGCAATTATACCTTGCATATTCCTCATTTCCAAGGATACACGGGAATAACAATTATACTTTGCCTATTCCTCCTTTTCAAGGATACACGGGAATAGCAATTATACTTTGCCTATTCCTCCTTTTCAAGGATACACGGGAATAGCAATTATACTTTGCCTATTCCTCCATTTCAAGGATACATGGGACTAGCAATTATACTTTGCTTATTCCTCCTTTTCAAGGATACACGGGAATAGCAATTATACTTTGCCTATTCCTCCTTTTCAAGGATACACGGGAATAGCAATTATACTTTACCTATTCCTCCTTTTCAAGGATACACGGGAATAGCAACTATACTTTGCCTATTCCTCCTTTTCAAGGATACACGGGAATAGCAATTATACTTTGCCCATTCCTCCTTTTCAAGGATACACGGGAATTACGATTAGCGCCACGCCCATTCCACGTGTATCAAATTACAATACTAAATGAGAATTACCATTAGAGCCCGACCTATTCCTCATTTATCAAATCCACGAAAATTACGATTAGCGTCATGCCTATTCCACGTGTTCACATAATACTAGTGCCTATAGATCCATTACACTTACTTATTACGAGTGCACATCACTTCAAAACACATAACAACTCATATCCTACACGAAGTTGAATTATAATCACATTCGTACTGTTAATATCAGAATATATTCCATATTCAGAAAAACGCTTAAACAGTACAACCTTACACATACACATAAAATATCCAAGAAAGCAGTCCAGAATCATATCCGAAAATCAAATCCTGAACATATATCCGGAAAACCATCCGGTATTTGATAAAATCATCCGGACACCTATCCGGAATCCGGTACAATTCGGTTTCCGGAACCAAGTCCGATAAACACCCAGAATCCAGACACAATTCCGATAAACATTCGGAATCGGGTAAAACATCCAGACAACCTATCCGGAATCCGGTACATTCCGGTATCCGGTACCAATTCCGAAAAACATCCGGAATCTGGTACTATACGGATTATTCATCTTCCGGATTTCATCAGTTTTACCAGTTCAATTATTTCCCATCCATTACTCTAAAAATTGGTTTTGTATCAATTCATACAGATATCAATAGGTTTATTTATCCATATCAATACACATACATGTCTTATTTAACAAAATAAGCAGATGAACTCACCTGATTGAGAGTTCGTACTCAGAGTCTGCCAAACTCAATCGATTCATAAATCCAATCTTTCACACCATCGAACAGTACCTGATCAAATCCAGACTTCTCTTTCTCTTTCTCTCTCTATTTTATCTGCAAACCGACTTTTGGAACCGACTTCAGGAATCAGCAATGTAGATAAAAATCTCAATTCAACCGACTCTCCCTTTAAATATCCAAAACTATCAACAAATAACAAAACCAACCCCCAAAGTTTCAACTTTCACTAATAGCTTAAACTTTGGTCAATTACACTTTGAATCCTTCCATATCAAAATATAAAAAAAATTTGATCATGGAAATTCGGGGTGTTACACTTGGACTTTTAGTAGTTGAAGTAGAGTCTTTTCTTATTGTTATTGAATCAGGTATTAGGTATACCGATTCGTATTTATGTACCATTACTTTTTGAGGACTTGGTGTATCGTAAATGTATTTGAAAATCGACACTATTGCATTTATATGATCAACGTCTTTAAACATCGTTAAATTCAAATGTGCTCAAACAAAAGGAGTTGTTGCTATTACTGTTTAAACTGTAACACCCCAAACTTTTCTATAAATGATCGGGAAAACGATCAAGGAACGGTCAAAGAACGGTCGAGAAAACGATCAAGGAACAGTCTAGGAACGGTCGTGAAAAGGATTGAGGAATAGTCGAGGAACGGTCGGGAAAACGATCAAAAAACTCTCGATACGGTTGTGGCTGTAGTGCCCAATGGCATAGTCGCAGGGCAAAATCACGGGGAGTGTACCAGCCTCGGTACATCCCGAGCGTTGTCAGGCGATAATTCCATCGTCAAATGGCAAAGTCTCGAGCGGGTTCCAGTGCTTAAAATCCGATTTTCTGAGGGTCTCTTCATTTGGTCATAAGTTCTTGATCCCTCATCCGTTTTAGGAGATTTTTATGTCGTGGTTTCGTATTATGATGCTTTTCAAGAGGGAAACAAAGACGATTAATGATTCTTTGATGATTTTGGTGTTCATAAAAGTTGAAAGGTAAGCCTTTAATCTACCATATTTAAACCTGGGGTTTGGATCTCTTTGCATCTACAACCTCTAATCCCTTCTGTAACCACCGGTTGTATTGGAACTAGATTTCGAGGAAGAAATCTCTTTTAAGGTTGGGAGAATTGTAACACCCGTAATTACAACTTATTAATCAAACAGTAAATGAGAAAACAACTTATTAATCTAATTCCTCTAAGAAATAATTACAATTGGGTGTCATCTATATTCCAAGATAAAGTTCTTCCAAAGAAAGGTGTCTCAAAAATTGCTCCCTAAGCTCACTTCTAACTCGACTGGCTCTTCTTGGCAACCACACCGCTAGAACCTGATATACATGTTGACACCAAACAAGCGTTAGGCCAAAAATCCTAGTGAGTTTGAACAAATAAGTAGATAGTGACATACAATAAATAAAATTGTTTATAGAATCTTAACAATTAGTTATTCAGAATCAATAGGGGAGACCCATTTCACTTTAACAAGTTTCACCTCAAGTGACGGTTTACCTTAGTGTCTGATTCCATGGGTAACACCACAAGGACCGACACATTCCAGGACTACCTCCTAGGTATTACCTCAAATGGCGGAGGTCTTAATGCATAACTCCAAGGTGGCGCCACAAGACTAAATCCAACTAGTGCCTACATGGAAAGTTCATCCACAAGTTGCACATCAATAAATGATGCATATTTAGCAATATACCTTTACTCCAAGTAATATATATATATATAGATATTCAAGATGAACTAGTGATCCAATCACCTTCTCAATGTGCACCATGTGGTGTCCAATAAATCAAAGACCCCCATTTAGGTCAAATAAAACATATACCAAAAGTAGAGCATATTCAAGTTGTGATCCAAATTAAATGGACTTTCCATGTACACAAGTCTAAACATAAAGTCAAGTTTAAAATATGCTATTAGCTTTCTCTTTATATGCACAAAATCCAAGAAAAGGATTTATACCTCTAAATCAACCCATAGAGAGTAAATACTTGAAATAAGTGTAAACATGTAGTTAGAACCAACATTAAGACATGTTAAACTCAACTATTAGGTTTTCGGAAGAAAAACCTAGAAAACTTGCAAACCCTAGGTGTGGAGAAGATGAAACTTGAAGCTTGATAAACTTGGATCTTCACACTAGATGGTTTCAATGAAGCCTTTAAAACTCAATAAATGTCTCACAAAAACCCTAGGTTGGAGTAAATGAAGAGAGGGTTTTAGAAGAGAGAAAATCATTCTCCAAGCCTGAAAATCACAACCCTAAACTGAATTGAGAGAAAAGTGACCAGAAAATAGGGTTAGAGGGTTTTTATACCCAAGGTACACGCCCGACGACTACGCCAAAGGCAATGTCGCAGGGCAATGTCGCACGGGATGTACCGTGCACTACCCTTGGGATGCGACTATGACGGGCGACTATGCCCTTGTTATTATCGCTTAACAATGTCCAAGCATGTACCGAAGCCCCTTTGCCCATGGCGACTATTGTAACACCCGGAAATATGAGGTATGAAAATCACACGTTTGCATTAATCTTATTTACTTAGAAGTAGTGGTTGGAATGCTAGAGTGTGGGTTTGGTATCGAGATATTCACCTATGAGTTACGTGCCGACAACACCTCGAGAGACCACAAGTTTAGGCTCAGTACCACCTGGGCGAGAGTGACAGCCACAGTGCTATTGGGCACTATCTCGTGTCACAATCGTGAGTTTGGGGTCAGGCTCGGTACACATTCGCCACTATTGCCATGCGATATTGACACGGGACACTTTTAGCCCGTCATACCCGTCGCGCTAGGGCCAGTCTCGATACATTATCGGTGATAGTGCCAGCGAGATTGCCAAAGTGCCATACTCGTTGGGCACAATCGCCCGACCTATTTGGGTATTTAAATGCCAGTCTGTTTTCTTAAGCCATTTTCACTCAGATCAGTTTGAAGGATGCGATTTCTAGGCACTTAAATTGGGTTTCTCTCTCCCCTCAAACCCTTCTCATTTAATGCAACCTAGGGTTCTAGCAAACATTTATTGAAGCATTTAAGGGTCTTGAAAGCTACTATGAGTGAAGATTCAAGTAAAAAATCAAGTCTCATCTTCTCCATTTTCTAGGGTTTTCTAAGGTTCTAGGTTTTCTCTAAAAGCCTAGATTGTGAGTTTTCTAAACCTTTTGTTACACTAGATACATGTCATTATATGTTTCCTTACCATCATCTTCCATTTTTTTTTTGTAAAACCCCCCCTTACTTTGCTATAGTGTTCATATTTTCCAGGGCCGTGCATTGGGGTATGCGGAGTGGTTCTACCGCACAGGGCCTCCGATCGTCGAGGGCCTCCGAGTAATTTTTAATTTTTTTATTATAATAATATTAGTATATAATTTATTAAACGAAATGACTTCAACCAAGCTTCTTTAGCTCAATGGTAAGAGCCTTCCATGTCAATGTAAATGCCACATTTCATTCCGGGTTCGATCCTCTGCCTTAACAATTTTAATCTTTTTTGGGAAATTAATTAAAATGTCATAAGTCCAAGTCAAACTTACCAAAATGCCACAAATCTCTCTCAGTTTGCAAAAATGTCACAAATACCTGCGATAGGAGCCTGTGATCGCGGCCAGTGGCATCCCGCGATCACGGGGGAAGCCGCCCGCGGTGGACCAATTTGGTTGTATTTATGATTTTTAAATGAAATTTTACACTTTCACCCCCTATACTTATTTATAAATTTTACTTTATACATTTTACTTTCATTATTTTAATTTTACATTTAACACCTATAATCGTTTATTAACTAAAACACGTTAAAAAATACGTTTTAATTTTAACAAGTTACACAATTATAATCGTCTCTTCGATACGTTCGAAATGAGCTCATTCTTGAATTTTTTTGATTTATATATTTTAATATATATCATATATACTACATAAAAATATTTTTAATATTTACAATTCATACATTTATAGTTAATTATTTAATTTATGGTACTCTTATAGTTAATGCGATAGGAGTGTAAAACAAAATTGAGAATACGTTAAAAAAATGAATTTCCGCAGATAAAAAATATTTTTTAGGTAGTGTATATGATATATATTAAAATATATACATCAAAAAAATTCAAGATTAGGCTCATTTCGAACGTATCGAAGAGACGATTATAATGGTGTAACTTGTTAAAATTAAAACGTATGTTTTAACGTATTTTAGTTAATAAACGATTATATGTGTTAAATGTAAAATTTAAATTATGAAAGTAAAAGGTATAAAGTAAAGTAAGTAAATAAGTATAGGGGTTGAAAGTATAACATTTCAATTTTTCGACAAAATTGTAATTTTGATTTGATATTTACACTTTCATCCCTTATACTTATTTACTTACTTTACTTTATACATTTTACTTTCATAATTTAAATTTTACATTTAACACATATAATCGTTTATTAACTAAAATACGTTAAAAAAATACGTTTTAATTTTAACAAGTCACACCATTATAATCGGAGACGATTATAATGGTGTAACTTGTTAAAATTAAAACGTATTTTTTAACGTGTTTTAGTTAATAAACGATTATATGTGTTAAATGTAAAATTAAAATAATGAAAGTAAAAGGTATAAAGTAAAATTTATAAATAAGTATAGGGGGTGAAAGTGTAAAATTTCATTTAAAAATCATCAAATATAACCAAATTGATTGGTCCACCGCGGGCGGCTTCCCTCGTGATCGCGGGATAATTAATTACGAAAATGCCACTGGCCGCGATCGCGAGCTCCTATCGCGGGTATTTGTGGCATTTTTGCAAATTGGAAGAGATTTGTGGCATTTTTGCAAATTGGAAGAGATTTGTGGCATTTTGGTAAGTTTGACTTGGACTTATGGCATTTTAATTAATTTCCCCAGTTTTTTTATTTTAATTTTTAAGGATGATTTAAATATAAAAATTTTAATTGCTATTTTTACTATAATAATTAAATTATTTATATGATTGTTTTTAATGTCTTTTTACTATAATAACTAAATTAGTTATATGATTAGATTAAGGGAAATTAATTAAAATGCCAAAAGTCAAATATCAACTTACTAAAATGCCACAAAAATTTCGCGGTTTACCAAAATGCCCTAATGGCCCGCGATGGAGCCCGCGATCGCGGGATAGGGCTGACGTGGCACGACCTTTGGCCAAAAGTGCCCCGCGGAGCCCCTCAACTTTGGCCACGGTGCACATTTGGCCCCTGCCCACGATCGCAGCCCGCGATGGACCAAAATTTTACAGTTTTGGCCCCTGAAAATTTACACTTTTGGTCCCTGAATCTTGCATGCTTTTACTGTTTTTTTCCACAATTATTGTACTTTGAAGACCGATTTGTGGTTCAAATTCACTGACATGTTTGAGATTTCATCCATAAATATCAGTAATATGCAATTCACAATTCACACTTGTTCTTGCTTTCTTTCTTGATTTCTCTCTTGCTTTCTTTCTTTGAATTGCTTTCTCTCTTGCTTTCTCTTCTCTCATTTCATCCACAAATGGCATCGTCATCAAACCCTAAGTCTACTCCTGAAAAAATGCAACCTCAAATCGAGGTCGCCATAGCAAAAAAGGAAAAGGAGATAGATGAACTAACAGAAGAGTGGAAAAAATGATGGACAGGAAGGCAGTCCATTTGAGAAAGATCGAAGAGGAAGACAGGGAGATCAAAAGGATGAAAGGGGATATAAAAGCTCGGGAGGCTCGTGTTCGTCGAGAACAAGAAGCAATTCACCATATTCTGCAAGACTTCGCAATTATTCAAGCGAAGGTAAACGAGAAGCAAGCTTGGATTGATGAAACTAAATCAATTTTTAAGTAGGTGGTGGTTGTTTTAGTTGTTTTGTATTTTTTTACTGTGTTGTTTTGTATTTTTTTTACTGTGTTGTTGTTTGTATTTTTTGTTGTTTTTTTACATCATGTAAGGTCAAGTCAGAGGTTACCTCAACTCATTTGCTAAAGTGTGTCCGGGTTGTGGTACACAATGGCCATACGTGGTTGCAAAAGCAGAAGCCGTTGAAGAAGGGTCAGAAAGATTGAAGATGAAGAGCATGTTGGATGGAATACAAACTAGCTGTGTTATCAATGTTCATTTAAAAGCATATGTATGTGTGTATATATAATATGAATATATATATCATTTACAAACTAGCTGTGTTATCAATTTTCATTTAAAAGCATATGTATGTGTGTATATATAATATGAATATATATATATATATATATATATATATATATCATTTACAAACTAGCTGTGTTATCAATGTTCATTTAAAAGCATATGTATGTGTGTATATATAATATGAATATAGCCTGAAATTGAGAATCAGACTGCTCTATTTGGAGGTCTTCGTCGTCACTGTCGTCGTCACCGTCGTCGTCGTTTTCGTCGGGATACACAAAAAGTAATGGGGGCCTTTCTGAATCAACTGCAAAGTGCAGAAAAGTAGAGATATCCCCATCGTTGGATAAATCCACAAATGACCTATCGCCATTTTTAAACAATAACTTGCAAACAGCAGAAGGGTTGATTCCACATTTTTGCATGGCGTATGCAAGAAATTTCTAATAAGTATAGTTTACTGGCACTTTTACACCATGCTTAGATTTATAAGCAAAATTCCACTCATTGTTATCTTGCTCCCATTCACCATCAAAACAGAAATATAGCTTAGCTTTTGCAACAGATGAACTCATTTTTTCAGTAGTATCTCAAACACAAAATATTGCAGAAAGAAATCAAGAAAGAAGTATGAAATCGGTGTGTGGATTATGGATTGCATTTTACATCTGTTTATCAATGAAACAACCAACATTGATGACAACCAATCTCTCATTTCATCCACAAACTGGTATTCCAAAAACACTGATTTAACATTGATGAAATGCAAATGAATTTCAACCACAAATCGGTCTTCAAAGTACAATAATTGTGGAAAAAAACAGTAAAAGCATGCAAGATTCAGGGACCAAAAGTGTAAATTTTCAGGGGCCAAAACTGTAAAATTTTGGTCCATCGCGGGCTGCGATCGCGGACAGGGGCCAAATGTGCACCGCGGCCAAAGTTAAGGGGCTCCGCGGGGCACTTTTGGCCAAAGGTCGTGCCACGTCAGCCCTATCCCGCGATCGCGGGCTCCATCGCGGGCCATTAGGGCATTTTGGTAAACCGCGAAATTTTTGTGGCATTTTGGTAAGTATTGGTCAAACTTTTGGCATTTTAATTAATTTCCCCTTAGATTAATGTGTTTTGAGATAATAAATTTATCAAATATTTTAATAATACAAATAATGTTGAAATTGTTAAAATAAAATAGTTATTCAGCGTTGAATGTAATTTCCGTAAAGACTTTAAATTTAGATTGTCAATGTTAGATTTTTTTTTGTGAAATAGCTGATAGAGATGTTCTGAATAACTTCAGGTTTGTAGTGTTTTTTAATGACTTATCTTATACTTTTCTTTCAATATTTATCATAATTTAGAGTTTTTAGTACTTGTTGATTTTTTCCGTATGTTTTTTTGGCACACTTTTAATATTTAATATATTGATTTTTAATGAGGAAACATTCTTGTAGATATGGATTTTGTAATTATCGTTATGGTTGATCATTTCTATAGAAAGATGATTGTTATTTATATCTCCTCCTAACTTTCATACCTCCTACCTGCTAAACCCTTTATTGGAGGAGTTATGAAAGTTAAAACATTAACATTAATTAAAAGTTAAAAAATCAATTATAAATTTTGAATCCAAACTAGCATAATAACTTAAAAATTAAAATTTAGTGTCACAATTTGATCAAATTCAAAAATAAATTATCAGTCAATTTATTACAAGACAAATGTATAAAAAAATAATTTAATAAAAGAAAAATCAAGAGTACATTTAGTTTTCGTACAGGACCCCTAAAATATCAGGAACGGCCCTGATATTTTCTCATTTGGAGAACTTAATGAGTATTGTGATAAAAATGTCCTACTTGGTATATCGGATGTTTAAAGTGTTTGGAATCATGAAATATGTTGGTATCTAACATTTTTATGAAAATACTCATATTTTAGGGTTTTGACCTAACTTTGAGATTTGATACTTTAAATTGCATATTTATTCATGGATCACCTTGGATTCTTGATATTGTGTTCTTAAGTACTTAAAGTGTAGTTTTATTACTTGGACACCTTTTATGTGGTGATATATGCCTAATTGGTTAATTGAGCATATCGGAAAATTATGTAAAATTCTATTATGATGTATGTGGTATTTAACCACAAGTTGCGTATGATGGTATTGTACACATTTTACATGGACTAAAGTGCCTTTTGGTGCCACCGTGTGGGTATGTACCTAGATCTCCGCCATCCAGGGTAATGCCTTAGTTGTAGTCCTTGGATGTGTCACGCCTTTTTGGTGTCACTCATGGTAGTTGACACTAAGGTATATCGACTCTTTGGGTGGAACTTGATTGGTGCTACGGGTCTCCCCCATTGACTCCGATTGTTGGTTTCATTATTGATAAAAATGTTATTTGTTACTTATACAATGTTTGTTATTAGTTGTTCAAACTCGCTAGGCTTTTTAGCCTAACACTTGTTTGGTGCCGACGTGTATCTTTGGTTCTAGCGGTGTCGTCTTTAAGAAGACTTAGTCGGGGATAGTGTGAGCTTGGGGAGACGACTTTTGGGACACCTTATTATAGAATATCTTCAATTTTGGAAGGTATGGATAACACCCGAATTGTAATATTGTTTATAGTGAGATTAGATTATTAGGTTGTCATTTCCATTTACTTTGAATTACAAACTTGTAATTAACAAGTGATTATTATTTCCCCATTTTTTGGAGGCTCGTGCTTTGGAAATATTATTTCCCCATTTTTGGGAGGCTCGTGCTTAACTTGCGAGTATTATTTCCCCATTTTGTTTGTCCTAATTTTTGGGGTGTTACAACTATGATGGGCGACTATGTCATCCGTCAATGTCGCGGGCATTCTCATTGAGGAGGTACTGGCATCCGAAACTTTTGTTTTGATAATCCAATTAACCAAGTTAAGAAGACTAAGAACTCGATATTAGATTTCAACAATAATAACTCTAAGGTGAACATCATAAACAAGATATTTAGGGATGAACATTCGACTTTTAACTTACTTCATTTTTATGGGTGTTATAGACTTCATGAATCATGAGAGGCCTAGGCTTCTTTGTATGGATAACGCTTATAGATTCCAAGAACCTCGTGAAAACCGACCTTTGCGACCGTGCGAGGCCTAGGCTTCTTTGTATGGATAACGCTTACCCTACAAAACAAACATACAAATTCTATTACCATTATGATCTCATGGCTAATAATGATATCAAACCAAAAATACCCAGTATATCCCACTCCCTACAGTGGGTCTGGCCAAGGAGGGAAAAATGTATGCAGACTTGACCTTTACCCAAAAAGCAGAACGTGTTTCGCCTACCACATATCCAGTGTCGGAGCCCTATCCGGTTTCCTGTCTGTTATCCCAAGATACAAGTAATATAGATCAAGATCTGTAAGAAACTCTGGTCATCTCTCATTAATCATCAAGAACTGGTTACATGAAGTAGAGAGAAACTCACTGAGAGTTGTAAGATATGAATATCAAAGTGTTAGTCAAAAACATAAAGATCTAAGCCTTTTATACCTAGATCTAGACTTTACAAGTTTAGTCCCTCAACTTGAATACAACATAAAATAGACACTAACACTGTCAATTGTTTATAAGGACAAAAGTACCATGAATGAACATGTTATTGCTCTCGTGTGGATAGGGTTCTCTATTATCACAAACGGGCCTAGTGAATCCTACAGAGAGTAGGGTTAGGATGTATATAGTATTTATTTCGATATATCTTTCCTCATAATTGGTTTTCAAATTTGTCATCATTGAACGTGATCTACTATTATCGTTATGATGGTTACTCTTTCATAAATTTAGAAATAACAATATAAAAAATGCCATGTTTAGAGCACTAGAATGGGTTACTAAAGTTGAGCAACAATTACAAAATCATGTTACATGATAGTAGGAAAATTACAAACCATGCTCGAAATGTAAGAATTTCCACAATTCTCACCTAAATTTGTCAAAAAGAACTATACTGCAAGCATGTTTACATGTATACCTAGTGAACATCGTTGGCAGAGTTGCAAAAAGTGACACTCTCAAGAAGTGTAGACTCTGCAACTTTGATCAAGAAGTTGGTTAGAACACGTAAACGTGACAAGCTTTCGTGAGACAAGTGAAACCTCACAACCAAAATGAGAGTTAAATCTGAACGGTTCCTGCATGGAAGATGACAAGAAAAACAAGACCGAGAAGCAAGATTTCATCAAAGGTCACATTTCCTTGGAAACCAGCAAAAGTTTAAACTTATGGGCAATCGTATCCATACGTCCCCTCCCTAGGAATCAGGATCCTCCTTAGAGGTCACCGGTTCGAGTCCTGCAAGGTCACTGGGATTTCCCGACTGTTCTTCAGGCCCTGGGATTAGTTGAGGTGCGTGGAACCTGGCTCAAACACCATGGTTAACAAAAAATAAAAATCCATTTGTCTCATAGCTAATCACTTAGGTGCAGAAGAATTAATCATCTTGTTCTGGGATTACATATCCCAGTCTGATTCGTGTTTTTCTCACATACAACATTTCTTACGTACATTTTGGGGTCAAAACCCAATAGAAAGACCAACAATGTGCAAGCTTACGACTCCTAAATTTCTCACATACTTCATACCATGTTCACTACAAGTAAGAGCGAAGATACTTAGTGGAGAAAATCCCCAATTTTTGGAATTGATCCACATGTTCAAAGGTCTAACAAACCATGTTCACTAAAAGAGACATTTACCCAATTTTTGGGCAATTGATTCACATTTTCAAAGGCCTAACAAACCAAATACACTAAAAGAGATATCTACCAAATCTCAACTTAAACCCCAAAAAACCATCAATTGAAGTCTAGAAGAAAAAGTGTAATCCATTTGAGGAACAACTTTACAAGTACATTTACATTTCTAGCATAAAAAAAGTTGAGTTCACATCCTATTAACAAATGGTACAACTCAGAATGAAGCATATATAATGTATAAAACAAAATGGAGAAGGAAAGAACCTCGTGGAGAAGACGATGAAATTAAGAAAGTAGAAAGTTAACCGATTGGTGTTGGTGTCGGATGCTACAACACTTCCTTTTTTCGGTCGTATTGCAATTTTTTTCCAAAGCTACTAGTTACTCTTTTTTCGAAAGATAGTTAGAGGCATCTCTCAATGTGCGAGTTCAAGCCCGACTAGTAGCATCTTTCGAATCATCATCAACTAACTTTTCAGTTAGGTTTTATTAAATATGATTAATTCATGTGGTAACTTATTAGCTAGTTTGACAGTTGAATAAATATTTAATTGCAAGATGCACCAAAATATTAATTTAATAAAAAAAATTATTGTATTGTAAAATTTGATTAACGTAATTAAAAAATTAAAAGTTATATTGTAAATAGATCAATTATGAGATGACATTTTTCAAAGAGAAATAGACTCAAATAGCCAAAGTTGTTAGTTCCATTTTGACAAAGCAACGATTCATATATTGATGTAGATAGTAACAAGAAGATAGATAATCAAAATGGTGTATTATTCAAGATGAAAGCAACCTAGAGAGAGAATGGATCTCTCTCTAGAACACACACTACACCAAGGAGGCTACATTGCAATGACAAACTCAACCCTAATTACACACACTAAACATTATATACCCCCTTGTTACACTATTAAGCCCAAGCCCATTACACTATATCCAAGCCCATATTACTATTAATTACCCCTTTACAAAACTATCTTATAATTAGGACATTTTGTGTCCTAACAAAAGTACATAACAAAATAGGTTCTTTTGGTATTTCTTTCTCGGTTTTGCATTCCGTAATATATAGGGCCGTAATTGCAGGCCTAGCTCAAAAACACCAAAAATATGAATCTGAACGACTTTCCCTCAAAAAAACAATCGACCCAGGTCTGCAATTTTGTTTTAGAAAAATCGATCAAATTTTGTATTTTTTTTTGTGTTTTTGAGCCAGGTCCACAATTACGGACCTATATGTTGCGGAAGTAGTGACATTACCGAGAGAAAAATAGCTAAAAGTCCAATTTACTTGGGTACAATACCTATTTGAGTAAATTTCCCTTTTCAAAAATCATAAACATTCTATCGTTTATTTGATTGATTGACCTTCGATTTAGAAATGATAGTACTAGAGTTTCCACAAACCCTCTTCTTAACATTTAACGTATAGTAAAGATATAAGGGGAAATTGACTCAAATAACCAAAGTAAACAAGGAAATTGTTCTCATAACCATTTCTCTCCCATTTTTAAAAAAAATGTTCCTACATCCACGATAAATAGGTCCCTAATTGCGGACCTAGCTCAAAAATACAAAAATAAAATAAAAAATACGAATCTAGTCGATTTTCCAATTTTTTTACATATTGTGGACATAGGTTCGCAATTGCGGATCTGAATCGACTTGTTTCTCCTTTTTTAAGACAAATGAATCAGTTTGTTTCTCCTTTTTTAAAAGTGTTATGCTTATTTCTTCAATGAATCAAACTCCAATATTATTATCGGCAGGTAGAATTGGGTCCAGTTGGGACAAAACCGATTTCAACTATATTACTTGGCAAATTAACACGTTGGGTTAAGCTTATCAAGATGGGTTCGAGGGGTTGATCAGTTTTTTAGACCACCCTAAATACAATGTAGGCAACATGTAGACCCACATTATACAAAACTTAGTAGTGTCATTGGGGAAAAATGTGGCAGACACTGAATTGTATTTAATCTAAACTCGTGGACTAAAGTGTCGTTTACTAAACACTTACCAAATAAGTAGTTACCAATATCACTTACCTTACCGATTGAGCATGACATTGATCGAGAATCTTACTTAGTAAGAGACATGGCAAGGATCGAGGGTTCTATCCAATAAGTGAGGGAAAATACTCTTACCTGACAAGCGTTTAACGGGTTTTAGATGCTTATTAATAATTCATTTTGATGTCGAGAATGTTGCACAATAAGATAAGTAAGAGTAATATCTCTTGCCAATAAATGTTCACTAATCGAAACTTTAAGTTGAGAAGTTGCAACAGTATTGGAGGGGTTGTGAAAATGGGCTTATATAATGACAAAAAAAATCTTCACATTTGAGTCGAGCAATCCAAAATCAAGGTAATATCCTTCTTCTATTTGCATATTTATTTCAAGTTTGTTGGGAACTGAAGATATGCCAAGTATGGTTAGTACTGCTAAGTCTACATTACTACTGCCAGGTCTTCGTTACTACTGCTGGGCAAGATTACTACTGCTAGACGAAGTTAGTACTGCTAGACCAAATTACTACTGCTAGACATGGTTAGTACTGCTGAGCTGAGTTACTACTGCTTGAAGACTGTGAAGGTTAATACTGCTGAAGGTCGTTAATGCTGCTGAGCCAAATCATCATTAATGCTGCTGAGACAAATCATTGTTAATACTGCTGACTTGATAAGTTTGGGATGCGATACTTTTGGAGACAAATAAGGAATTGATCAAGATATGTTTAACGAAGATTCAGAAGATCAATTTACTTTTGATAGTTATCTTGTAATTACTTTTGTATAAATAGTATTGATAGATAGCTATTAGCAAAAACGAAAACAGACGATAGAAGATAGATAGTATACAGAATTCGATATTCATTCAAGAGTGAATTAACCTCAAGATTATAGATCCTATTTCTAGAGAAGTAGAAATCGTCCTGTTGAGCCTGTTCAACAAGATTGAGGTTTGGTGTAAAACTTGTGAGTAATAACTGTTTGATATATATACAGTTTATTGAATTTCTATTGATTGTTCTTTAATTGATTTAGAGTTCTATTCCGCAAGATTCTCTAAATTCTGTTTCTAAGAAGTTTAATTCTTGTTAAGAATCGATCCTGACAAGTGGTATCAGAGCATTGGTATCTTAGAAACTATGGACAATTCAATGGATACTCACAGTACTCCTGTTTCAAAAGTTCCCATGCTCAAACCCAATAAATTGGACATGTGGAAACTGAGAATCAAGCAGTACATTCTTCTTACTAATTATGCAATATGGGACATCATAGAAAATGGCCCATGTAATGAAGGAAAGATTGGAGAAGATGGTGAAGGCTTTGACCAGTCCAAGGTTGAGTGTTATGGAGGATCACATCAACAGGCTCCAAATGGAAACCAAAACAGAAGCTCCTCTCAAACCCATGTTTCTCAACAAGGAATGGGATTTGATTGGAGTGATCAAGCTGAGGAAGCCTGTCAGAATCAAGCTCTTATGGCAGAAGTATCTGATATTCCCACTGAGGTACAATCTAAACTCTGTTCTCAAGCTTGCATTGATGCTGTTAAAAGATATAGGGATCACAATCAGGGTATGTGTGATGACCTTAAGAGGCTAGAGAAAGATGTGAAAGATTATGTTAGGATTGTAGAAAGGTTTGAGGAACAGATTAGAGCTTTTCAAGCTAATGAACTTCAACACCACTATGATACTAACTATTGGAAGTGGGAGAAGAATGAGTATGAGATTAAGCTGAAAGTGTCTGGGGAGGAGAATGAGAAATTAAAAGAAGAGCTTGAGAAGGTTAAACTTGATGTTGAAAAGTTTACCTGTGCTTCTAAAACCATGGATACCATCATTAAGGCTCAAATCCATGACAAGATGAAAGTAGGGATAGGGTACAATACCACACCTCCACCCTACAACAACAACTACATACCTCCCAAGTCTGATTTGTTAGAGACCAAGGATAGAAAGGAACCTGAATTAAAGATTAATATAGATCCCTGTGAAAAAGAAATAGTTGTTGAGGATGAAACTGACAAAGTAGACTCTGATGAGGAATGTGAGAGTCCATGTGTCAAGAACACTGAGATCAAAAGGAATGAAGAGAAAAAGGGAGTCCATTACAAACAGACCACAGTTGTGGCTCCCAATACCTGTAAACATTGTTCTTGTAAGAAATCTCAAGAGCTCAAGCCCCAAAAACATGATAATCAGAGGGGAAATCAAAGGAACTGGAATAACCAGTGGGCTATGAGACAAGGAGTTGACCTGAACAGAATCAACAGGCCAAAACCTTGCTTCATCTGTGGTAAGCTAAATCACTTAGCCAAACACTGTTATTTCAATCCAGTTAACCAAAGGTTTAATGCTCAAAGATATTTTCAAAAACCTGCTGGTTACAGAAAGAGTGGGGGATATAAAAAGTCTGTGAGGAAAGTTGTGGCAAAGAAACAAGTTAAAACCATAAGCCACATGAATAAGGCAGAAACAGAAAGTGTTAGAGTATGGATGCCTAAAGGTACTAATGATAATACTGCCAACTCAGTTAGTACTGCTAACAATGTTAGTACTGCAGGAAGCAATAATGTTACTAGCAGTGTTAGTACTGCTAACACAGTTAGTACTTCTTCAACAATTAATACTGCTTCTAGTGTTAGTACTGCTAAGTTAGTTAATACTGCTGAGAAGGCGAGTACTTCTGGAAGCAATGTTAGTGCTGCCAAAGTTAGCACTTCTACATCAGTTAGTACTGCTTCTAGACCTATCATCAAAACAATGTACTCAAGCACTGATGTTCCTCACTTTGACAAGCTCATCAAAACAGAATGTAAGTATTTTGATGATCAAGGGAGACCCAAGACCACTATGGCTTGGGTCCCTAACAAAACTAATTGATTTATCAGATGTGCAGGGCAGCCAACAGCTTATGGGGAGAAGCATTTGGCATGTTGACAGTGGTTGCTCTAGGCACATGACAGGTAACATGGCCTGCCTTCAATATTTCCAATGAATTGATGGAGGACATGCTACTTTTGAAAATAATCCTGCAGAAGATAAGAGAAGTGGTAAAAGTGATGTGTAAGTTGACATTTGAGGATTTGACAAGTGATGCACAGTGCAGAGTTACTACTGCCTGTGTTCTAGTAGTTAATACTGCTTGTGCAGTTAATACTGCTCAGTAGTTAATACTGCTCAGTAGTTAATACTGCTAGTGCAGTTAATACTGCTAGTGCAGTTAATACTGCTAGGTAGTTAATACTGCTAGGTAGTTAATACTGCTTGGTAGTTAATACTGCTTGGTAGTTAATACTGCTTGGTAGTTAATACTGCTAGTGCAGTTAATACTGCTAGTGCAGTTAATACTGCTAGTGTAGTTAATACTGCTTGGTAGTTAATACTGCTAGGTAGTTAATACTGCTTGGTAGTTAATACTGCTAGGTAGTTAATACTGCTAGGTAGTTAATACTGCTTGGTAGTTAATACTGCTCGGTAGTTAATACTGCTGTGTAGTTAATACTGCCCTGCAGTTAATACTGCTCAGCAGTTAATACTGCTTATGTCGTTAATATTGCTTTTGATAATCTAGGGCATATAAATACCCCTGTTTGCCCGCCCAAGTTCATAACGACTCTTCGCATTTACTTCTTCTCTCTCGTTCTAACCTAGTCTCCCAGAATCTCTGTGTTTTTCTTTTAAGAATCCTCAGGAATCATGGAGTTTGTGGATGAGCACAATGAAATAGCCATGCTACAGAAGCCGAAACAAGCTGCGGGATTCCACGATATAGTCGATTTTCTCAAATCCTCGCACATCTCCTATGCCCTAACGGTGAGCCCAACAATCTATATCGAACATCAGACACAATTTTGGGAGAATGCCACTGTTAGTGTCGAAGAAGGGCAGAAAACCATTCGAACAAGGGTCTGTGATAAACCCTTGAAAGTCACTGAAGAGGTTATTCGCATCTCTCTTCAGTTGAATGATGCTTCAGGTATATCTTCTATTCCTAATGAAGAACTCTTTTCTACTTTACAAAGAATGGGGTATGAAGGTCCCATTGGTGTTTTTAAATTCTACAAGTCAAAAATTTTCAACCAATGGAGATTTCTTGTTCATACCCTGATGCACTGTATTTCCAAGAAAACTACTGGATGGAGTGAGTTCAGCAGTCCCATTGCATATGCCTTGGTCTGCTTATCCACTGCCAGAAAGTACAATTTTTCAGCAATGATCTTTAATGATCTTGTATCAAACTTGGAATCCAAAAAGACCTTTTTCATGTATCCAAGGTTTGTGCAAGAAGTTCTTAACAAGGAATTGATGGACTTACCTCAGTTTACTGAGGTATATGTACCCAAATCCCCTAAAGGGAAGGTTTTTTCAAATATGAAAAGACTTCCTAGGGACTCGGAAGGAGTTGACACACCATTGTTCTCTACAATGATGGTTGTGTCCCACCCCTCTGAAGGTATGGCATCAGGATCAAGGCCCTCATTAGATCAACCCGCTGATGACCAATCCCAACCTTCCATCTCAAAAGACATCCCTCAGTCCATTCTTGAACAACCATCTCCCACAATCACCAAAAGGTTTCAAAGAAGAAAGGTGCACAAGGTTCCTTCCCTTGATGTACCTACTCAGAGCCCTAAGCCTTTAAGCCCTCGGTTGGAGCATTCTCCAATTGAGAATATCAACAGGGAAACCACAGGGGTGTCTCCCAACCCCAATAAGGTGGTCTCTAAGGAGAAGGATGACCATATGGGTGCTAAGGCTGCCACTACTTCTGCTAGCACAGAGAAGGACAGTGGTAACATAACTAAGACCTTCCCCATGGCAACTCTAAATGAGAAATCATTAGGAGGACCCAGGTGCCAAGAAACCAAGGGGGCAGGTAGTGCTTCTGCTAGGCAGAAGGCTTCTGCTAAAACTTCCAGTGATCCTTTAAAGAAGGTAAACACTTCTAAACAAGGTGAGGATAGATATAACTATGAGGAATTGATGGAAACCATAGGGAATATCAACTTGGATGTTATGGCACAAAAGAAAGAGATTGAGCAACTGAAGACTGTGGTCACCTACCAACAGTCTCAAATTGAGAAGCTCAAAAAGATGGTCACCAAGTTGCTGCACAAAAAGAAAAAGGCCCAATTTGTGCTGAGAAGAAGAACTTCAACTGATGATGCTCCCAAAAAGGGGGAGTCAGAGTCAGAAGCAGATCTGAAAATGAAGGGTCCACAAATTGAGGGGGAGACTGTTCACATGAAAACTGAGATGGAAATGGATTATGCACAGGTGAAGGGGGAGTCCAGTGCACAGAACAAGGGGGAGACAGAAAAGGTGGAGGAGATGATTAAAGAAGCAGAAACTTCAAAAGCAGCAGAAACCACAGCAGCAGAAACAGTTAATGCTGCTGCAGACCTAACAGAGAAAGAACCTGAAACTGAAGTAGCAGCAGAAACTGTTAATGCTGCTGACTCTAAGCAAGCAGCAGAAACAGTTAATGCTGCTCAATCTACAAAGAAAGCAGAAACAGTAACAGAGAAGCTTACAGTAGAAGAAGTGGAGGTTGCAGAGGCTTTAATCAAAGCCAAACATGATACACCTCCAACTGCCAAGAAACAGGAAGAACCTAAGGATGCAAAGATGGTTTTCAGCAGAAAGAGAACAAAGTCTGTGGCCACTAAAAAGAAGTGTGTAAAGAAGCAAAAGATAGAACCTGTTGAGAAGCCAGTGGTAGAAGAGAAAGAAAAGGAAGAAGTTGCCAAGGATGAAGGACAAGGAGATAGCAAGACAGGTCAATCCAGTAAGGCACAATCTCTTAGCAATGAACAGTGTGACTTGTACATCACTATGGTTGATGCTGAACCAATAAAAGTGACTCCATTAGACTCAAAGCCTCCTGAAATCAGTCACTGGGATACATTGATAGATGAAAGAAAGGAGTATATCAGACTCAAGAGAGCTGATGGGCAGTTTGAAGTCTACAGAACATGGGGACAAGTCATAAGAAAATGCTCAAGATCTGACCTGGAAGAGATGTTCAAAGTAGGCATGCAGATCTATGGCAACATGTTGACAGAAAGAGGTATGTCTATCACAAATATGGTGTTAGAATACCTATGCCTAATGTTCAGACCAGAAGTAGTTCAGCACATAACAGCAAGACCTTTTCAAGCAGTAACCCACTGGATGCTCTATGAAAATTGTGGAGTGTATGTTATATCAATTGACAACACATATCAGGAGTATTATCTGGTGGATGAAATATACAATCACAGCATGAAAAGACTGAAAGGGATGCTACATGTAAAGTTGGTCTGCAACAAAGACTCTGCTATGGGAAGATTATTGGTAAGGAGGATTGCAAATCAGAGTCTAGGTTTAAGTCCTAATCTGTGTGTACATGATGACTAAGTTTTGGAAGCATCATCTGAAGAACTTGACTTCTTTTCCTAAAAGTCAAGTTAGGGGGAGATTGTTGGGAACTGAAGATATGCCAAGTATGGTTAGTACTGCTAAGTCTACATTACTACTGCCAGGTCTTCGTTACTACTGCTGGGCAAGATTACTACTGCTAGACGAAGTTAGTACTGCTAGACCAAATTACTACTGCTAGACATGGTTAGTACTGCTGAGCTGAGTTACTACTGCTTGAAGACTGTGAAGGTTAATACTGCTGAAGGTCGTTAATGTTGCTGAGCCAAATCATCATTAATGCTGCTGAGACAAATCATTGTTAATACTGCTGACTTGATAAGTTTGGGATGCGATACTTTTGGAGACAAATAAGGAATTGATCAAGATATGTTTAACGAAGATTCAGAAGATCAATTAATTTTGATAGTTATCTTGTAATTACTTTTGTATAAATAGTATTGATAGATAGCTATTAGCAAAAACGAAAACAAACGATAGAAGATAGATAGTATACAGAATTCGATATTCATTCAAGAGTGAATTAACCTCAAGATTATAGATCCTATTTCTAGAGAAGTAGAAATCGTCCTGTTGAGCCTGTTCAACAAGATTGAGGTTTGGTGTAAAACTTGTGAGTAATAATTGTTTGATATATATACAGTTTATTGAATTTCTATTGATTGTTCTTTAATTGATTTAGAGTTCTATTCCGCAAGATTCTCTAAATTCTGTTTCTAAGAAGTTTAATTCTTGTTAAGAATCGATCCTGACAAAGTTTGATATTCATATATAAACTTTTTGTTTATTTCAAGTTGGATATTTCTAAGTAATATTTATTACTTGTAATATTATTATAAACTAAATTTATGATGCAATATTATTATTACTTGATATTTATTTGTAATATTTATTACTTGTATCATATTGTGTATTTTTAGGTATGACAATATATATATATATACTAGTTGTGTACCCGCGCAATGCAGCGGGAGCTGTAACGTAAACGGTTTTGAAGCTTTGGTGGTTTTATTGGAGGGGATTTTAACTACGACGGGATTTTAACAAAGACGGGATTTACATTTAGTCTTCAAAAATTAATACATTTTGAATATAAGAGTTATGGTTCTAAAAATTGTCGCCCGAAAACATAGTGTTACCGTATAATGAACAATAAGATCATGATTAACATATGAATATCCCTAACATATAGATCCTTCTGCACTATTGTGTCATGAATTACATATAAAACAAGCATTCTAGCTTTTGTTGCTTCAATTTATGCTAAAATCAATCAAGAATTATACATCACTTCCTGAGACATCATCTTCCTGAGACATCACTTAAGAAAGAAAGAGGCCAGATGAAACTTATCTATTTTGGATAGGAGGGATAAAACAGTGCCACCATGGCTCTTATAAGTGGGTGAAGATAAACAGATTTTCAAAAAAAGGTTAAAGAGGTGGAACTGCAAAGACCCTAGGGGCACAAGATATAGGGAAATGCAATAAAAAACAATGAGATATGAAAGCACACCTTGTTTTTCTTTATAGCAGCTCATGCTTGGTACTTACCTGTGTCTTCTCTTCCTGTTTTGATTAAAGTCTTCCTTTCCTCCCTGGTCACCTTTTTTGTATGTTATTCTACAAATTATGTACACAATCAATCCATTTGTAACATATACAACAACTTGATATATGCATTCTGCCAAGAATAATCACTCTAATGTATAGAGAGCATAGGACAACAATGAACAATTACTAATAATTTCTTTTAAGTTTTGATGATTATAAATATATTGCTGCTAAAAATAGAAACTCACTTCAAGTTTAACTCCATCCACTCTTTTCAAATTGAATTGATCAGAAGTTGGGATCTTGAAGACCGTCAACTTCGGATATGAAGCTCTTTTCAACAATCGATGATGGGCCAATGCAAGAAGAGCATGAAGTTGAATAATGGTTTGTTCTTCTTGCAAGCTAAACTTTCCTCTATTAATATCTGGTCTCAAATAGTTCGTCCACCTCAGCCTACAACTCTTTCCACATCTCTGTAACCCTGCAAGCGTTTTCAACCGTTAATTAAAACATGACGTACGTATAGTATCACTAATTCAAACTGTACGTACGTTTTATAGCCAAGAGATCTAGCTAGTGTGCAATGTGTGTGTGTGTGTGTACGTACGTACCAGCCTTAGGCGGCAACGCACGCCAACTTCCATGGCCATTTTGTTCGATATACGCCACAAGCTTCTGATCTTCTTCGGTCGTCCATGGCCCTTTCTTCACCCCCTTCACAAGACTTGGTGATCTTCCCATTCCTTCCTTGTATATTTCTACAAAAAACTTGTTAACTCAAAATTTGTGAAGTGGAACGTAAGTAAAGATTTGACTTTTATTGATGCAAGTCTGTTACATTGAAGTCACTATTTCCCAAATGCTTAAGTTACTGCTAAACACCAAAACAAATACTTGTCCATTTTCAAACATTTACATTGAACTGTAAATGCCTTCTAACATGCCATAACCAAATTAATCAAAATGCTAGGCGTCAGGTGTTCTTTTAACTCGGTACTATACTATGTCTTGTGTGATGTTGTCATTGTGATTGGTTCCACTCGCATACAGGCTGCATGGAAACTCAACTTTCTTTCATCATCGCCACAACTTTTATGGTTGTTTCATCTAGACGATGATTGTTAGTGTTCATTGTCGTGTTCAGCTACTTGTTACTGCATAATCAATTGAAGAGGGATGAGAGCATCAAGTATGAAGAAGCTTAGATCAAAACTAAGGTCTTATGAAGAGCCAAAAGGGGTAGTATTAACAATTTAACATGCAACACTTTTGATTATGTTTTCTGCAAAATTTATTGTAGTTGTACCAACTGCTAAGTTAGAAAGGGGAACAAACATAGCAGAAACAATGGGAAAAAATTGAAAGCGAATTTGAAATCTATACAACATCCTAAAGTCTTATATAACCACTGTACAGTACAAGAAGGCAAATGAAGCTGGAAGATAATCAAGTTGTTCACTTATTACAGCCTCCCATTCAACTCCCAAGCATCCACCACTTTTTCTTATTCCTCTGCTCCATGGTCGGCATCTCTGTTTAACAAAATAATTATATTCATCAATAGAATCCATTTTGTTATACAAGACAATTGAGAATGTTTGCTTGCCACAAATTGAGGTGATCTAATTTTCTCGCAATTTAGATATTTTTTCGATGTGAATAAGTAGCATTATAGATGTAGATCATATAACTTACCTCCTTCAGTATAAATTGAATTGTAGTGCACCTCAGCCCAAAAACTCATGAAGATGACTGCAGAAAATTAAGACCACATGACATTTAGCAAAACTTGCCAAAGTTAACATACCTCCAATTGCAAAAAAAAAACTTCAACGTAAACCTTCAAATCCAACGAAACATACAAAATAGAAGGGAAATTGATGAAACCCTAGAGCTGAGAGTGAATTCGAGACAAAGGAGTACCTGGGTTGAAATTGATTTGTAAAACCCTCCCACTTGGGTCGGTGGTCTCACTCTTTCTTCGTCTCACGTTGTTTATATGCAGGTAGGAGTGTACTATCGGTATGGCTTTGACGTAAAGATGTAGAAGGATAGGTCAAAAAGTAAGTAGCAGGTGGAAGGAAGCCATACGTTTCTGGTTGTCCATTTGGGATGAAATCCATTGGGTGAATCTTCAAAATCTGAAGAAATCGGAGACGTGAGGCGTAAAGTATGGCTGGTAGCAGTGATAAAGAGGTATGGGCTCTGTGAGATGTGAGGGGCTGGAAAAGCATGGGCCGGAGAAAGTATGGGAGAGAAAGCATGGGTTGGAGATGATTGCATTAATGACTTGTACATAAAGCATAAGAACTTGTAATTAAGAGTTTTTTAAATTTGATGCTTGAAAGTGTTGTATCTTGTGCATAAAGGATTGTCTTTAAGACATTTTGCTTAAATGCTTATATATGTAGTATAGATATATATATATATATAGAGAGAGAGAGAGAGAGAGAGTAAATCGTCAGATAGAGTAGGTATCATGTTCTTTATAACACTACAAAACAAATGACTATCACCAATGAATATTACCGATGGATGAAATCCATCGGTATTTCACTACTAAATGAAAGACTTTTGCCTACGGACTTTTTTGCTGGAAAATCTACTTAAGTAACTTTAGGTTTCGCTAACTTCTGGAAGGGTATGATTTAGGAATTGAAATTCAATCCTAGTAGCTTGAACATACTTACAGTTGAATGGTAGTGTGTTAGGCTTAAAGATTGCTTTAGTTTGGTACTATGCATGTGTGTAGTATGTGTAATGAATCCATAGGCACTAGTTGTTATGGAAACGTGGAATAGGCGAGAATCAATCGTAATTCCAGTGTATGTAGGAAATCGAAGGGATTGGCATGTGTAATTGTAATTCCTGATTTCTAAGGAAGAAAAGGGATTGGCATGTGTAATTGTAATCTCTACATCCTTTCCAAGAAATGGACATGTGTAATTGTGATTTTTTGGATATGAGCATTAATCTAGAATCCGTGGAGATTCGTAGTGTGGGCTCTGAACATTAATCTAGAATCCGTGGAGATTCGTAATGTGGCTCTGGAACGTGATACAAAGACTGACTTGGTGTCGGTCATATTCTGGAAATCGGGTAGAACCCCGTCATCGGTTCTCACTAGGCGTTAGCCTAATCGTTTCAAATTCTATTTTCTTACCAGGTACTAGCTCGGGAAAGTAAAGGGATGTGGGACGAGCGTTTTGAGATAGCGGAGAAGTCAATTAACGAAAGAAGATTTTGATGGATTGCTTAGATAACTTAGTTAATCTAATTATAGTGACATGATTAGATTAATAGGTTATTTGAAGAACTCGGTATTTGTAAATATTACTCCTTATGGTTATTTCCCTTCCTATATAAAGGTTTTGAATGCTATTCTATCATAACTTATTATAATTTGAGGTTCAAATTAGCCCTGATTTTAGGGTGTTACATGTGTAAACTAAAGTTGACTACAAACCGATAATTTGTTGTATCACTAATTCTCAAGGTTCTAAATGGCGTGAGGCGTGGCGTGGCGGCGATGTCAAGCCTCAAGCCTTACGAGTTACGGAGAGGCCATAACGTTTTTCAAGGCGTGGCTTAAGGCGACAAATCTGTATATATATATATATATATAGATAGATATATAGAGATGTTTGTGTCAATGTCATGAACAACAATGATTAACCAAATTAAATTTATATAAAACTATAAGCAAAACTGCAAAAGAAGAACCATACATTGATAATTTTATATCGTATATACAAAGCTTACAAAAATGATATCAATAGATCATAACAAAAAGAATGTTTTACTAATGGTTTCATAATTCATACATCTCTAATCTAAGATTCTAATATCATACACAAATCTTCCTCACCTTCAACTTGTGGTTAATGAATTCCCGCTTTTAGTGAATAATTATAATCATTAATATTTAACTTAATAAGCCATAATATATATATATATATAAGTAAATAAAAAAAATCACGTCTCAAACACGCCTTATAACCCGCTATAACGCGCCATAACACGCCGTAACCCGCATCAAACACGCCATAACCCGCCATAACCTGCCATAACGCGCCATACTGCAAGCTACGCCTCAGATTCGCGCCACGGGCTTTAACGTGGCGGCAAGGCCACGCCTCGACGTTATGGCGCGCCATAACGCCGCCATAACGCGTTTTTTAGAACCTTGCTAATTCTCATCATTTGGGTCACGATTTCTAGATACCACTCATCATTTAAGGGGTGTTTGGGATTGCTTATATTTTTGACTTATTTGTTTATTGTTTTTCCTCACCGCAAATAAGCTATTTTTAGTGTTTGGATTGAAAAAAAAAAGTGCTTATGACTTTTCCCCACCACAAATAAGTTGTTTTTGATATGTTAATCTATTTTAACTTATTTGAAACTGCTTATAATTTATTTGCTCATATTACATTTTTACCCCCAACTCCTTTTTATCACAAAATAAGTTGATAAGCACTTTTAAAAATAAGCATAAGTTGTTTTAAATAAGCAATCCCAAACACCCCCTTATAACTATAAATACGAGATTTATATTTATTACCAACATGTCGAGAACCCATTGGTCACACTTTTTGAACATATCCGAATAATGAGTTTCAATAATTAAAATGTTTAATTATTATCCCTAATTTGTATTGATTTAATTTGATTAAATAAAAATCAGATATTATTTATGTTGGATGGTGTAAGACCACTCTTACAGTTAAATAAGGTGTGGAGATGTTAGTGATTTTATGTCATACTTCCATCACCATATAAAATGTATGACATTTTGCAAGAGTTTAGTCTTGCACTTCTCTCTCAAAATCACCTACAACAATATTCTCTCTTTTCTTTATAAGTTTTGAAACCGTGACTAGCATCTCGAGAAGGCAAAGGATTCAGATTGTTCGTGTGGGTACTGTGGACTTATCAAGTTTTGTTTGTTGCTATGATTCAAAGTTTTACTAAATGTGAGGTATAATTTCGAAACACCTGATTTATTCCGGTTCGTATGGGTTTTTGGAGGTTTACGGTTTTATTTTCCTTTATGCTTGAGATCTTGTAACCCAACAGTGGTATTAGAGCTACTTACAAATATCTAGATTGGTTTTTGTGACATGAATGCATTTTAAAAACTGTTTTGCTGTTGTATGTTTTTGTTTCGTAAATATTTTGGTTTTTTCGTCCCAAAAAGGTTCTGAATCTTAGAAAAGTTAAAACATGAAAAATGTAAATTAATGTTGCTTACCAAAAAAAAATCTTCCATTAATCATTGTTATTTCTAAGACTCCACATTGGCTAAAAGTTGGCATGTTATGCAACTATTGACGACAATATCATAATATCAACAATATTCGATTCAATGATTTCTAAAATCATATGTATATCTTACATTGGGAGTCTCAAATACTCTAAGGCCATCCGTACCCGGCTCGGGATGGGGCTCGGGATGCCTTTGGGCTCAGCGGGAATGGGCTACGTCCCTTGCGGGGATGGCGGGGCGGGATGGATTCCGGGTTCGGGATCCCGATTCATCCCGAAGGTTTATTAAAAAAAAATTATTTAATTTTTAAAAATAATGCCGTTGAACGGCTCTTTTTAAACAAAAATAAATAAATTTTTTCTCAATTTAATCTCACTATATATTTAACCCTCAACCTCTTATTTCTCACACCTCTCAAACTCTCTAAAATTCTCTCAACCTCTTATTTTTCACACCTCTCAAACTCTCTAAAATTCTCTCAACCTCTTATTTTTCACACCTCTCAAACTCTCTCAAATTCTCTCAACCTCTTATTTTTAATGAATGATATGAATTTTTATTTTTATTATTTATCTTATTTTTATTTATTAAAAAATATATAAATATTTTTATTTTGTTAAATAATTAAATGTATAAATAAAAGAATTAAAATAAATGAGGTGGCAAAAGGGTTTGACGGAATGGGGTAAGGGTGTTTAGGGATTGAGTGAGGGTTAGGAGAAAAGCTGATATGACGCTGATGTAGAGCTGAAATCTTTGAAAAATAGAGGGATGGGGTACTGATGGCCTAAGGAGCATATCATGCTTATATAACAACCTTTCTTTAACAAATTATTGAAGATTAAGACCAAATTTTACTTGATCACTTTCAAACATTCCTATTTATCCTTTAGATCATTTCGCTTGTATAAATCAAAAATATTTTTTAACTCTTACTTGCTCTTTCCATCATGCATCACTTCATACCCTTACAACTGTTATGTTATCTCTTATTTAATGATTTAATTCGGTCATAATTTTCTTAATCTCTACATGGAAATTATTCTATGCTCACATTACATAACATTTACTTCAACTTTAGCTTCTCATGCTAAGCATAAATGTTCCACATTTATTTTGTTACACTAAGTACTTATCGCCAAAACATTCATACGTTCGTTAATACTATCATTCTTCGATTCTATCTCCTTTTTAATCACTTCCCATTTTAGTTACTCCCAATCATAAAAGATATCCCTTATCCTTGAACGTTAACCATGTCACCAAGCAAGCAAGCAAGCAAGCAAGCAAGCAAGCAAGCAAGCAAGCAAGCAATCAATCATTTCCCAATTTTCTTCCATTCTTTAGTTGCATCCCTTTTACTCAAATTACATCCTTTAAATTAAGTCTTATCCTTTTTTTGAAGTTTTTCTATGGCGTCTTACTCTCGTGCTAGAGTTTACTCATGACTCCTCATCTTTTTAATCTATACTCTTTCGCCAATTGCATCTCTCTTGATTTTGACACATCACTGTTTGCTTTTACTATTTACTCTATCAACTAACCAGTTGAACCATACACACATATTATTATGTGATCTTCACGATGCAAGTCATGTATTTAGTATTCATCATCCTCCCACTATATATATATATAGGGTATTCATCATCCTCATCTTTTTAATTTTACACGCTTTCCACACCTCACTTACTCAACCATTTCATACTATTCCGTTTTGATCAACTATCTCACTTTCTACTTCTACATGCTTTCAGTTCACTATAGGTATCTTAATTTCATTATCCTGTCATTGAAAAGCTCGACTAAGAAGTCAAAGCTCCATTGACACTTTCAAGATTTCGACACAATCTTTCCTTACCATCCGGACTGATCTATGCCATGATTTCTAGAACTGGGACTCTCCCGAAACAGGAGCCCTACTCAACTCAGGCGTTCACCCTTTCCAAATCCACAAAGAGCTACCTCTAGACGACTCATAACATTCTTTACAACATTCCTTCTTTACGTCGTATACATACAACACATCATATAAGATCTTACACTACATTTCTCAAACAAAGGAGCTCGGTCTATTCCTCAGGGATCTTGCTGACTTATTCCTTAACGTTCTCTTAGTCAAAGCACTTTACCGAAATAAAACAACAACTTAACCTTTGTTAGACGTGACACAACAAATTTTGCTTTAAGTAAGGTATTGTGAGCACGCACATGTACCTGTAAGTTCGTAATTACACTGGCCAGGTGTACTCCCAAACTTACCTTACACGTTTGTCCTTGGCACCTTAATCCTAAGCGCATTTATAGTGATCTTTCCTAGAAGCAATCTTATGTCTCGGCTGTGTTCCTCATCTTACAGTTTAAGTTTAGGCCCTATTGGTCACCTAAATCCCTTAAACTAAGGCTCTGATACCATTTGTAACGTCCCCAAAAGTAGATCATGCAATAAACCATAAACTGAGCGTTTTACAGTGCAAAAAGAAATGATTGACCATTACATTTAAAATATGAGCTTAACAAAAAGACAGCGGAAGTCTAACTACCCACAGCCGAGCTCTAAACTAAGGTTAATCATCTATCTTGGAGTCGCTCTATCTCCAAGCCACAATCCTTCTGTCTTTAATCCCTAACACTTGAGCCTGAAGCTCGCTTACCTGAAAATGGTTTAGTTTTGAAAAGCGAGGGTTAGACCAAAAGGCCTAGTGAATTCCCTCCACAAAAGAACATGTTTAATATAAAATCATTTGTTAAAATGCATAACAAGTCATCATACATGGTACTGCACTGTGTAATGGATCACTTAACCATTTGCGATCGGGGCCCAAGCAGACTCCCCTTTCGCCCTCTCGTATCGGGGCCCAACCAGACTCCCCGATACCCACCGAGGAGGAAACGAATTCCAACCTACCGTCTCGTCATACCAAACCAAGGAATCATCAGATCCCGAGGCTCATTGATCCCACAGTACAGACCGACATCACATAACATGCACATACGATTCATAAACATTTGACTCTTCATAAATCATGCGCATCATCATATCAAACATTCATTTCTTTCCTTCATGCATATAAGTTCATAAATATTTCATGCGTTTTAAAAACCATAATCAGTAAAAGAGTCATTTAACAGTTACGTCGTAAAAGAGGTTTAGGGAACTCATCTGGTAATAAGACCGTCTCTAAAACTTGGTACCGTCCCAAACGTAAACCTATTAATAAATCATACAATCATCAGGTTTCTTTTCTTGTCCTAGAAACGAGAGTGTCCTACAATAATCCGATTCTACCATAAACCCCTCTTGCTTAACTTCCCAAAAAAATCACGATAGACCAAAGATCACGCAAGCTGAGAAACGCGCAACCTACGCCTGCGACTTTTCCCACTTCTCGCAACAGGCCCTTGCGAAAAGTAATACTTCTCGCAACAGGCACTTGCGAAAAGTAACACTTCTCGCAACAGGCACTTGCGACATTCCCAGTTTGCGCAACCCACTCTTGCGCTTTCTGGACTTAACCTCACACCTAAAACACCACTGAACTTCTCGCAACAGGCCCTTGCGAAAAGTAATACTTCTCGCAACAGGCACTTGCGAAAAGTAACACTTCTCGCAACAGGCACTTGCGAAAAGTGTCCTTCCCGACACTATTCATCGTCTCCTTCGGCTAAGCCCAGACCCAAAACACTTAGACTCGTTCATTTCAGTTCTAATACTGGTTAATTTTCGAATTAAGCTATTCAAACCTAAGTCCCATCGATTTCCAAGCAAAACGATCATCTGAATGGTTCGGTTCAGAAACCCAGGTCTGAAGCATTTTCCAAAAACATTCAAAACCGTAAGAAATCTTTCTAAAATCATTTGGAGTTCAGTTTTACCAAGTTTCAGAAGAATTGAGTGCTCAATAGCGTTTAGATTGATTAAAATCTCAAGAACCTGGGTGGGAATGTCTTACTGTTTTCACCCATTTCAACTCGGACCTAAAACCTTTTTGGAGATGAGCCTTTGAACAGAATCCAATTAGAAGGTGGATGATTACCTGGACAGACTTCCTCTTGCACAAAACTCGATCTCTCCACCCCAAATGCTCAGCGTCGATCCTTCCCTTTTTTTCTCGTTCCTCAGCTCAGCCGTCACACACCAAATACCCCAAACTTTAAGATACCAAAACTGATTTTTAAGGAATATACTGCCCTAGGGATTTGGGCCCAATAAAGCCATATTCATATTTAATAAGGCCCCTTTATGAGAACTTTCATTCTTCTCACTTTGGCCACCAAACTTTTCCCTTAAATAAATATGGGTTATTACAACCTTCCCTCCTTAAAAGAATTCCGTCCCCGGAATTCCTCATTGGAAGAGACGTGGATGACATGCCCACGCCATACTGACCTCCCCAAGGTAAAGTCACTTCTTACACAATTAATCACCTCATTACATACGAAACAGGAAACATTGGATTCATTCCCTTTAGTTCTTACGGTCCTTGAACGCGCAGGTTACTGTTCCTATTCGATCAGCCTTATCAATCGAAGATTAACTAAGGCTCCTCGAGCATCTATACTTCCTTTAAGGAGGAACTGGGCTAAATCCCCATCACAACATAGGATTCACTTACCAAGAGACAAACACACACTTGACAGCTTGGCCCAGGGTCAAACCCGTACGTCCCGACAGCTCACAATCGCAATACAAACAATCCTAGATCACCTCTCTCAATCCAACAATCGTCTATGCAGATAACATTTCCCTTCTCGGTCCACCTCGACCACAGTTCGACAACCATTTCTCACATCCTCTCTACTCCACCACTCCATACTTATACGTAACTAAGGATAGGAACCTCCAACCCATCATTGAAGTGTTCACCTATTCGAATTAAACTTATCTTGAAACTCAACCATTCCTCGCTGATCTCCATGTTCGTTCAATCATAAAAAAAAACACGACTCCGGTTATCCTCTCCCAACTGGGAGAAGTAACCATGATCACACCATACTATTCTCACTAGTTTAATCACTACACGACCAATTCGTATATACCTTTCTCGCACAATCACTAACTTAACTCATTCAGCTGTCTTATCCACTCCTTTCCTGCATAAAATCATACCCAAATCCCTTCCTCAATACTCTTTCCCATGGTTCTCACACTTATCAAAGACAATCTACCCATCACTGCACTTTTCGACAATACTGTAAAGTTTGCTACTTTCAACTTACTCACTTATTCCGACACCCTATCTTCACCTCCCCGCGTTAGCGTGAAGCACTGTCCACCAAACATTACTTGCCTTTCTCTCTCGACCTTTCCTCATGCTGACATCACCTCCTCATTACTTACATCACCAAACAGTTGCATCAATATCCTATCTTAAGGCATTCAACCAAGTCGTCTTGTAACGACTCTAGTGTTCGACGTCACTACCCATTCTTTGATCTCCAACTTTTACTCACTCAGATCCTTCTTTCGCACCTAGGTAATAGTTCACATTCTTTAAGGATTTCGCATCTATTCCACTACAATTTGTCTAACACACCCATCATCTTCTTTAAACTTTCAGTGATCCCAAAAATATGTTTACTTAGCGACTCTTACAACTAAAAACACTTGGTTTCTCCTTTGGGTAACCACCCACCACCACTCTGTCATTCTATTCCGAACATAATCATACCACAACGTCAACTTCCATCCTACGTGACCCAACAATCCGGTTAACAAATCATACTCTTCATCCGAACCCCAAACAGGCTTCTATCTGATGTTTTCTTTCTCTCTAACATCCCATCACTACGACACTAGCTGACACATTACTATTGACAATCACTGTCACTACATATCTGTACATTCCTCATTCATCACATCACACTGCAGACCAAATCTCTCATGGCCATTCTTACACAATTCATACTCGCCTTCACATTTTCTCGCATACACAACGAGTCTATCTTGCTACTTTTCCCTTTCTTACTCTAGCTGAACTATAACTCCCTAGTTCCCAATTAGCTCAGATGTAACCATTATTGCTCGCTCCTTACGATTTGAGCCCTTACATAAGCTGGGCACAGTCCCTCACTGGACGATAAAATCTATACACTCGCTTCGCTCGAGTTACATACCTCATCACTCTACGAACCCTCCACACTTCATAAATAGAACACTTAATCAAACAATAACTTCTCATCCTCTTAGTACCCTACAAGGTGTTCTATCAGCTTCCAACCATTTGGTTCAAGTCTTCGGCCTCGGGCCTTTTCACAACCGTCGATTTCTACACAACAGACCGCCTGTAACTACTTCCTTAACGTATTCCTTAACGAAGGTTCCTTACGAAACCTAATCTTTTCAACATATCGTAATCGACTCCATGATATATCCCTCCTCTTGTCGGAACCTACTCATGTAACATCGACATTTCAATCTCACCTCCTAACTCCTATTCCTACACCATGGACCTTTCATTCCTTCTCGACACACTACTCATAACGAGTTGCTAGGACCATCACTTTGAAGGCTTCAAGTCCTTCCTCCGGACACAACCGTCCCTTGACAACCGTACATCCAATTACCGGACCAGGGTGCATACCCTCATACCATCGATACTATAATCCACTTCTGACTCTACCACTTGCTCACATTTCCTCTTGAACATAAACACTAAAACCACAACATTCATCCTACTTTTCCACTCTTGGAACTCTTTCTTAACTTAACTTGTAACACACTGAGACCTAGTGAGTTCATAGCCTTCGTGCATGACAATGCAATAAATAAATCATTTCGTACATTTTATCATTTAAACAAACAACATTTGGAAACGACTCGGGTACACATGACCCCATTACTCTTAAAACTTCAATGCCCTGCACAACGATTCGAGAATCGTCTGCATGCATCTTCACGTGAACCTCATTCTTACTCAATCCGAACACTGTTATTACGACAGTAATATACTGCATGAAAAATCTTTTCAAAAGACATAATTCTGAAAGAATTATCAACACAAAGTATATCAGTCGGTGCTCACCCTCATTTATGCTATCAATAGGTCAAAAAAACATTTTGGTTATAAATGAATTGCACGTAACTATATTCTTGACCCTTTGCACAAATTTGACTTATCAATAATGTATAAAATGAAATACTTAGCGAGTCGTTAAGCTCAAAATTTCAGTGTGCAATGTGAATGAAATCACCCCCTTTTTTTTTAACATATGCTTGTATATTCTGACTCATTTTCGATTGAAATCCATATTTAAACATTTAACTTAAATCGTGAAAAACCTTCATGTTACATGAAAGAATACTATGCATGAGGCTCTACTTGAAATTGAAGGCTACTCACTCTAACAAGGTCAACCGTTCTACTTACGCAACTTATCCTTGACACTCCACCTACGACCAATGGTCGTCCTTCCGGTCATGCAATAACTCGCTGAACACGCTTTCCACACCTCACTTACTCAACCATTTCATACTATTCCGTTTTGATCAACTATCTCACTTTCTACTTCTACATGCTTTCAGTTCACTATAGGTATCTTAATTTCATTATCCTGTCATTGAAAAGCTCGACTAAGAAGTCAAAGCTCCATTGACACTTTCAAGATTTCGACACAATCTTTCCTTACCATCCGGACTGATCTATGCCATGATTTCTAGAACTGGGACTCTCCCGAAACAGGAGCCCTACTCAACTCAGGCGTTCACCCTTTCCAAATCCACAAAGAGCTACCTCTAGACGACTCATAACATTCTTTACAACATTCCTTCTTTACGCCGTATACATACAACACATCATATAAGATCTTACACTACATTTCTCAAACAAAGGAGCTCGGTCTATTCCTCAGGGATCTTGCTGACTTATTCCTTAACGTTCTCTTAGTCAAAGCACTTTACCGAAATAAAACAACAACTTAACCTTTGTTAGACGTGACACAACAAATTTTGCTTTAAGTAAGGTATTGTGAGCACGCACATGTACCTGTAAGTTCGTAATTACACTGTCCAGGTGTACTCCCAAACTTACCTTACACGTTTGTCCTTGGCACCTTAATCCTAAGCGCATTTATAGTGATCTTTCCTAGAAGCAATCTTATGTCTCGGCTGTGTTCCTCATCTTACAGTTTAAGTTTAGGCCCTATTGGTCACCTAAATCCCTTAAACTAAGGCTCTGATACCATTTGTAACGTCCCCAAAAGTAGATCATGCAATAAACCATAAACTGAGCGTTTTACAGTGCAAAAAGAAATGATTGACCATTACATTTAAAATATGAGCTTAACAAAAAGACAGCGGAAGTCTAACTACCCACAGCCGAGCTCTAAACTAAGGTTAATCATCTATCTTGGAGTCGCTCTATCTCCAAGCCACAATCCTTCTGTCTTTAATCCCTAACACTTGAGCCTGAAGCTCGCTTACCTGAAAATGGTTTAGTTTTGAAAAGCGAGGGTTAGACCAAAAGGCCTAGTGAATTCCCTCCACAAAAGAACATGTTTAATATAAAATCATTTGTTAAAATGCATAACAAGTCATCATACATGGTACTGCACTGTGTAATGGATCACTTAACCATTTGCGATCGGGGCCCAAGCAGACTCCCCTTTCGCCCTCTCGTATCGGGGCCCAACCAGACTCCCCGATACCCACCGAGGAGGAAACGAATTCCAACCTACCGTCTCGTCATACCAAACCAAGGAATCATCAGATCCCGAGGCTCATTGATCCCACAGTACAGACCGACATCACATAACATGCACATACGATTCATAAACATTTGACTCTTCATAAATCATGCGCATCATCATATCAAACATTCATTTATTTCCTTCATGCATATAAGTTCATAAATATTTCATGCGTTTTAAAAACCATAATCAGTAAAAGAGTCATTTAACAGTTACGTCGTAAAAGAGGTTTAGGGAACTCATCTGGTAATAAGACCGTCTCTAAAACTTGGTACCGTCCCAAACGTAAACCTATTAATAAATCATACAATCATCAGGTTTCTTTTCTTGTCCTAGAAACGAGAGTGTCCTACAATAATCCGATTCTACCATAAACCCCTCTTGCTTAACTTCCCAAAAAAATCACGATAGACCAAAGATCACGCAAGCTGAGAAACGCGCAACCTACGCCTGCGACTTTTCCCACTTCTCGCAACAGGCCCTTGCGAAAAGTAATACTTCTCGCAACAGGCTCTTGCGAAAAGTAACACTTCTCGCAACAGGCACTTGCGACATTCCCAGTTTGCGCAACCCACTCTTGCGCTTTCTGGACTTAACCTCACACCTAAAACACCACTGAGCTTCTCGCAACAGGCCCTTGCGAAAAGTAATACTTCTCGCAACAGGCACTTGCGAAAAGTAACACTTCTCGCAACAGGCACTTGCGAAAAGTGTCCTTCCCGACACTGTTCATCGTCTCCTTCGGCTAAGCCCAGACCCAAAACACTTAGACTCGTTAATTTCAGTTCTAATACTGGTTAATTTTCGAATTAAGCTATTCAAACCTAAGTCCCATCGATTTCCAAGCAAAACGATCATCTGAATGGTTCAGTTCAGAAACCCAGGTCTGAAGCATTTTCCAAAAACATTCAAAACCGTAAGAAATCTTTCTAAAATCATTTGGAGTTCAGTTTTACCAAGTTTCAGAAGAATTGAGTGCTCAATAGCGTTTAGATTGATTAAAATCTCAAGAACCTGGGTGGGAATGTCTTACTGTTTTCACCCATTTCAACTCGGACCTAAAACCTTTTTGGAGATGAGCCTTTGAACAGAATCCAATTAGAAGGTGGATGATTACCTGGACAGACTTCCTCTTGCACAAAACTCGATCTCTCCACCCCAAATGCTCAGCGTCGATCCTTCCCTTTTTTTTCTCGTTCCTCAGCTCAGCCGTCACACACCAAATACCCCAAACTTTAAGATACCAAAACTGATTTTTAAGGAATATACTGCCCTAGGGATTTGGGCCCAATAAAGCCATATTCATATTTAATAAGGCCCCTTTATGAGAACTTTCATTCTTCTCACTTTGGCCACCAAACTTTTCCCTTAAATAAATATGGGTTATTACAACCTTCCCTCCTTAAAAGAATTCCGTCCCCGGAATTCCTCATTGGAAGAGACGTGGATGACATGCCCACGCCATACTGACCTCCCCAAGGTAAAGTCACTTCTTACACAATTAATCACCTCATTACATACGAAACAGGAAACATTGGATTCATTCCCTTTAGTTCTTACGGTCCTTGAACGCGCAGGTTACTGTTCCTATTCGATCAGCCTTATCAATCGAAGATTAACTAAGGCTCCTCGAGCATCTATACTTCCTTTAAGGAGGAACTGGGCTAAATACCCATCACAACATAGGATTCACTTACCAAGAGACAAACACACACTTGACAGCTTGGCCCAGGGTCAAAACCGTACGTCCCGACAGCTCACAATTGCAATACAAGCAATCCTAGATCACCTCTCTCAATCCAACAATCGTCTATGCAGATAACATTTCCCTTCTCGGTCCACCTCGACCACAGTTCGACAACCATTTCTCACATCCTCTCTACTCCACCACTCCATACTTATACGTAACTAAGGATAGGAACCTCCAACCCATCATTGAAGTGTTCACCTATTCGAATTAAACTTATCTTGAAACTCAACCATTCCTCGCTGATCTCCATGTTCGTTCAATCATAAAAAAAAACACGACTCCGGTTATCCTCTCCCAACTGGGAGAAGTAACCATGATCACACCATACTATTCTCACTAGTTTAATCACTACACGACCAATTCGTATATACCTTTCTCGCACAATCACTAACTTAACTCATTCAGCTGTCTTATCCACTCCTTTCCTGCATAAAATCATACCCAAATCCCTTCCTCAATACTCTTTCCCATGGTTCTCACACTTATCAAAGACAATCTACCCATCACTGCACTTTTCGACAATACTGTAAAGTTTGCTACTTTCAACTTACTCACTTATTCCGACACCCTATCTTCACCTCCCCGCGTTAGCGTGAAGCACTGTCCACCAAACATTACTTGCCTTTCTCTCTCGACCTTTCCTCATGCTGACATCACCTCCTCATTACTTACATCACCAAACAGTTGCATCAATATCCTATCTTAAGGCATTCAACCAAGTCGTCTTGTAACGACTCTAGTGTTCGACATCACTACCCATTCTTTGATCTCCAACTTTTACTCACTCAGATCCTTCTTTCGCACCTAGGTAATAGTTCACATTCTTTAAGGATTTCGCATCTATTCCACTACAATTTGTCTAACACACCCATCATCTTCTTTAAACTTTCAGTGATCCCAAAAATATGTTTACTTAGCGACTCTTACAACTAAAAACACTTGGTTTCTCCTTTGGGTAACCACCCACCACCACTCTGTCATTCTATTCCGAACATAATCATACCACAACGTCAACTTCCATCCTACGTGACCCAACAATCCGGTTAACAAATCATACTCTTCATCCGAACCCCAAACAGGCTTCTATCTGATGTTTTCTTTCTCTCTAACATCCCATCACTACGACACTAGCTGACACATTACTATTGACAATCACTGTCACTACATATCTGTACATTCCTCATTCATCACATCACACTGCAGACCAAATCTCTCATGGCCATTCTTACACAATTCATACTCGCCTTCACATTTTCTCGCATACACAACGAGTCTATCTTGCTACTTTTCCCTTTCTTACTCTAGCTGAACTATAACTCCCTAGTTCCCAATTAGCTCAGATGTAACCATTATTGCTCGCTCCTTACGATTTGAGCCCTTACATAAGCTGGGCACAGTCCCTCACTGGACGATAAAATCTATACACTCGCTTCGCTCGAGTTACATACCTCATCACTCTACGAACCCTCCACACTTCATAAATAGAACACTTAATCAAACAATAACTTCTCATCCTCTTAGTACCCTACAAGGTGTTCTATCAGCTTCCAACCATTTGGTTCAAGTCTTCGGCCTCGGGCCTTTTCACAACCGTCGATTTCTACACAACAGACCGCCTGTAACTACTTCCTTAACGTATTCCTTAACGAAGGTTCCTTACGAAACCTAATCTTTTCAACATATCGTAATCGACTCCATGATATATCCCTCCTCTTGTCGGAACCTACTCATGTAACATCGACATTTCAATCTCACCTCCTAACTCCTATTCCTACACCATGGACCTTTCATTCCTTCTCGACACACTACTCATAACGAGTTGCTAGGACCATCACTTTGAAGGCTTCAAGTCCTTCCTCCGGACACAACCGTCCCTTGACAACCGTACATCCAATTACCGGACCAGGGTGCATACCCTCATACCATCGATACTATAATCCACTTCTGACTCTACCACTTGCTCACATTTCCTCTTGAACATAAACACTAAAACCACAACATTCATCCTACTTTTCCACTCTTGGAACTCTTTCTTAACTTAACTTGTAACACACTGAGACCTAGTGAGTTCATAGCCTTCGTGCATGACAATGCAATAAATAAATCATTTCGTACATTTTATCATTTAAACAAACAACATTTGGAAACGACTCGGGTACACATGACCCCATTACTCTTAAAACTTCAATGCCCTGCACAACGATTCGAGAATCGTCTGCATGCATCTTCCCGTGAACCTCATTCTTACTCAATCCGAACACTGTTATTACGACAGTAATATACTGCATGAAAAATCTTTTCAAAAGACATAATTCTGAAAGAATTATCAACACAAAGTATATCAGTCGGTGCTCACCCTCATTTATGCTATCAATAGGTCAAAAAAACATTTTGGTTATAAATGAATTGCACGTAACTATATTCTTGACCCTTTGCACAAATTTGACTTATCAATAATGTATAAAATGAAATACTTAGCGAGTCGTTAAGCTCAAAATTTCAGTGTGCAATGTGAATGAAATCACCCCCTTTTTTTTTAACATATGCTTGTATATTCTGACTCATTTTCGATTGAAATCCATATTTAAACATTTAACTTAAATCGTGAAAAACCTTCATGTTACATGAAAGAATACTATGCATGAGGCTCTACTTGAAATTGAAGGCTACTCACTCTAACAAGGTCAACCGTTCTACTTACGCAACTTATCCTTGACACTCCACCTACGACCAATGGCCGTCCTTCCGGTCATGCAATAACTCGCTGAACACGCTTTCCACACCTCACTTACTCAACCATTTCATACTATTCCGTTTTGATCAACTATCTCACTTTCTACTTCTACATGCTTTCAGTTCACTATAGGTATCTTAATTTCATTATCCTGTCATTGAAAAGCTCGACTAAGAAGTCAAAGCTCCATTGACACTTTCAAGATTTCGACACAATCTTTCCTTACCATCCGGACTGATCTATGCCATGATTTCTAGAACTGGGATTCTCCCGAAACAGGAGCCCTACTCAACTCAGGCGTTCACCCTTTCCAAATCCACAAAGAGCTACCTCTAGACGACTCATAACATTCTTTACAACATTCCTTCTTTACGTCGTATACATACAACACATCATATAAGATCTTACACTACATTTCTCAAACAAAGGAGCTCGGTCTATTCCTCAGGGATCTTGCTGACTTATTCCTTAACGTTCTCTTAGTCAAAGCACTTTACCGAAATAAAACAACAACTTAACCTTTGTTAGACGTGACACAACAAATTTTGCTTTAAGTAAGGTATTGTGAGCACGCACATGTACCTGTAAGTTCGTAATTACACTGGCCAGGTGTACTCCCAAACTTACCTTACACGTTTGTCCTTGGCACCTTAATCCTAAGCGCATTTATAGTGATCTTTCCTAGAAGCAATCTTATGTCTCGGCTGTGTTCCTCATCTTACAGTTTAAGTTTAGGCCCTATTGGTCACCTAAATCCCTTAAACTAAGGCTCTGATACCATTTGTAACGTCCCCAAAAGTAGATCATGCAATAAACCATAAACTGAGCGTTTTACAGTGCAAAAAGAAATGATTGACCATTACATTTAAAATATGAGCTTAACAAAAAGACAGCGGAAGTCTAACTACCCACAGCCGAGCTCTAAACTAAGGTTAATCATCTATCTTGGAGTCGCTCTATCTCCAAGCCACAATCCTTCTGTCTTTAATCCCTAACACTTGAGCCTGAAGCTCGCTTACCTGAAAATGGTTTAGTTTTGAAAAGCGAGGGTTAGACCAAAAGGCCTAGTGAATTCCCTCCACAAAAGAACATGTTTAATATAAAATCATTTGTTAAAATGCATAACAAGTCATCATACATGGTACTGCACTGTGTAATGGATCACTTAACCATTTGCGATCGGGGCCCAAGCAGACTCCCCTTTCGCCCTCTCGTATCGGGGCCCAACCAGACTCCCCGATACCCACCGAGGAGGAAACGAATTCCAACCTACCGTCTCGTCATACCAAACCAAGGAATCATCAGATCCCGAGGCTCATTGATCCCACAGTACAGACCGACATCACATAACATGCACATACGATTCATAAACATTTGACTCTTCATAAATCATGCGCATCATCATATCAAACATTCATTTCTTTCCTTCATGCATATAAGTTCATAAATATTTCATGCGTTTTAAAAACCATAATCAGTAAAAGAGTCATTTAACAGTTACGTCGTAAAAGAGGTTTAGGGAACTCATCTGGTAATAAGACCGTCTCTAAAACTTGGTACCGTCCCAAACGTAAACCTATTAATAAATCATACAATCATCAGGTTTCTTTTCTTGTCCTAGAAACGAGAGTGTCCTACAATAATCCGATTCTACCATAAACCCCTCTTGCTTAACTTCCCCAAAAAATCACGATAGACCAAAGATCACGCAAGCTGAGAAACGCGCAACCTACGCCTGCGACTTTTCCCACTTCTCGCAACAGGCCCTTGCGAAAAGTAATACTTCTCGCAACAGGCACTTGCGAAAAGTAACACTTCTCGCAACAGGCACTTGCGACATTCCCAGTTTGTTGGGAACTGAAGATATGCCAAGTATGGTTAGTACTGCTAAGTCTTCATTACTACTGCCAGTTATTTGTTACTACTGCTGGGCAAGATTACTACTGCTAGACGAAGTTAGTACTGCTAGACCAAGTTACTACTGCTAGACGAAGTTAGTGCTGCTAGACCAAATTACTACTGCTAGACATGGTTAGTACTGCTGAGCTGAGTTACTACTGCTTGAAGACTGTGAAGGTTAATACTGCTGAAGGTTGTTAATGCTACTGAGCCAAATCATCATTAATGCTGCTGAGCCAAATCATTGTTAATACTGCTGACTTGATAAGTTTGGTATGCGATGCTTTTGGAGACAAATAAGGAATTGATCAAGATATGTTTAACGAAGATTCAGAAGATCAATTTACTTTTGATAGTTATCTTGTAATTACTTTTGTATAAATAGTATTGATAGATAGCTATTATCAGTGTGAGAAGAATATAGAAGAAAATATACGAGTGAAATAGAATTTGATATTCATTCAAGAGTGAATTAACCTCAAGATCATAGATCCTATTTCTAGAGAAGTAGAAATCGTCTTGTTGAGCCTGTTCAACAAGATTGAGGTTTGGTGTAAAACTTGTGAGTAATACAGTTTGATATATACAGTGTATTGAATTTCTATTGATTGTTCATTAATTGATTTAGAGTTCTATTCCGCAAGATTCTCTAAATTCTGTTTCTAAGAAGTTTAATTCTTGTTAAGAATCGATCCTGACAAGTGGTATCAGAGCGTTGGTATCTTAGAAGCTATGGACAATTCAATGGATACTCACAGTACTCCTGTTTCAAAAGTTCCCATGCTCAAACCCAATAAATTGGACATGTGGAAACTGAGAATCAAGCAGTACATTCTTCTTACTAATTATGCAATATGGGACATCATAGAAAATGGCCCATGTAATGAAGGAAAGATTGGAGAAGATGGTGAAGGCTTTGACCAGTCCAAGGTTGAGTGTTATGGAGGATCACATCAACAGGCTCCAAATGGAAACCAAAACAGAAGCTCCTCTCAAGCCCATGTTTCTCAATAAGGAATGGGATTTGATTGGAGTGATCAAGCTGAGGAAGCCTGTCAGAATCAAGCTCTTATGGCAGAAGTATCTGATATTCCCACTGAGGTACAATCTAAACTCTGTTCTCAAGCTTGCATTGATGCTGTTAAAAGATATAGGGATCACAATCAGGGTATGTGTGATGACCTTAAGAGGCTAGAGAAAGATGTGAAAGATTATGTTAGGATTGTAGAAAGGTTTGAGGAACAGATTAGAGCTTTTCAAGCTAATGAACTTCAACACCACTATGATACTAACTATTGGAAGTGGGAAAAGAATGAGTATGAGATTAAGCTGAAAGTGTCTGGGGAGGAGAATGAGAAATTAAAAGAAGAGCTTAAAAAGGTTAAACTTGATGTTGAAAAGTTTACCTGTGCTTCTAAAACCATGGACACCATCATTAAAGCTCAAATCCATGACAAGATGAAAGTAGGGATAGGGTACAATACCACACCTCCACCCTACAATAACAACTACATACCTCCTAAGTCTGATTTGTTAGAGACCAAGGATAGAAAGGAACCTGAATTAAAGATTAATATAGATCCTTGTGAAAAAGAAATAGTTGTTGAGGATGAGACTGACAAAGTAGACTCTGATGAGGAATGTGAGAGTCCATGTGATAAGAACACTGAGATCAAAAGGACTGAAAAGGAAAAGGGAGTTCATTCCACACAGCCCAAAGTTGTGAACTCTAATACTTGTAAACAGTGTTCTTGTAAGAAATCTCAAGAACTCAAGCCCCAAAAACATGATAATCAGAGGGGAAATCAAAGGAACTGGAATAACCAGTGGGCTATGAGACAAGGAGTTGACCTGAACAGAATCAACAGGCCAAAACCTTGCTTCATCTGTGGTAAGCTAAATCACTTAGCCAAACACTGTTATTTCAATCCAGTTAACCAAAGGTTTAATGCTCAAAGATATTTTCAAAAACCTGCTGGTTACAGAAAGAGTGGGGGATATAAAAAGTCTGTGAGGAAAGTTGTGGCAAAGAAACAAGTTAAAACCATAAGCCACATGAAAAAGGCAGAAACAGAAAGTGTTAGAGTATGGATGCCCAAAGGTACTAATGATAATACTGCCAACTCAGTTAGTACCGCTAACAATGTTAGTACTGCAGGAAGCAATAATGTTGCTAGCAGTGTTAGTACTGCTAACACAGTTAGTACTTCTTCAACAATTAATACTGCTTCTAGTGTTAGTACTGCTAAGTTAGTTAACACTGCTGAGAAGGCTAGTACTTCTGGAAGCAATGTTAGTGCTGCTAAAGTTAGCACTTCTACATCAGTTAGTACTGCTTCTAGACCAATCATCAAAACAAAGTACTCAAGCACTGATGTTCCTCACTTTGACAAGCTCATCAAAACAGAATGTAAGTATTTTGATGATCAAGGGAGACCCAAGACCACTATGGCTTGGGTCCCTAAGAAAAACTAATTGATTTATCAGATGTGCAGGGCAGCCAACAGCTTATGGGGAGAAGCATTTGGCATGTTGACAGTGGTTGCTCTAGGCACATGACAGGTAACATGGCCTGCCTTCAATATTTCAAATGAATTGATGGAGGACATGCTACTTTTGAAAATAATCCTGCAGAAGGTAAGAGAAGTGGTAAAAGTGATGTGTAAGTTGACATTTGAGGATTTGTCAAGTGATGCACAGTGCAGAGTTACTACTGCCTGTGTTCTAGCAGTTAATACTGCTCAGCAGTTAATACTGCTAGTGCAGTTAATACTGCTAGGTAGTTAATACTGCTAAGTAGTTAATACTGCTTGGTAGTTAATACTGCTTGGTAGTTAATACTGCTTGGTAGTTAATACTGCTAGTGCACAGTTAATACTGCTCAGCTGTTAATACTGCTAGTGCAGTTAATACTGCTAGGTAGTTAATACTGCTAGGTAGTTAATACTGCTTGGTAGTTAATACTGCTTGGTAGTTAATACTGCTTGGTAGTTAATACTGCTCGGCAGTTAATACTGCTAGGTAGTTAATACTGCTTGGTAGTTAATACTGCTCAGTAGTTAATACTGCTTATGTCGTTAATACTGCTTTTGATAATCTAGGGCATATAAATACCCCTGTTTGCCCGCCAATGTTCATAACGACTCTTCGCATTTACTTCTTCTCTCTCGTTCTAACCTAGTCTCCCCAGAATCTTTGTGTTTTTCTTTCAAGAATCCTCAGGAATCATGGAGTTTGTGGATGAGCACAATGAAATAGCCATGCTTCAGAAGCCGAAACAAGCTGCGGGATTCCACGATATAGTCGATTTTCTCAAATCCTCGCACATCTCCTATGCCCTAACGGTGAGCCCAACAATCTATATCGCACATCAGACACAATTTTGGGAGAATGCCACTGTTAGTTTCGAAGAAGGGCAGAAAACCATTCGAACAAGGGTTTGTGATAAACCCTTGAAAGTCACTGAAGAGGTTATTCGCATCTCTCTTTAGTTGAATGATGCTTCAGGTATATCTTCTATTCCTAATGAAGAACTCTTTTCTACTTTACAAAGAATGGGGTATGAAGGTCCCATTGGTGTTTTTAAATTCTACAAGTCAAAATTTTTCAACCAATGGAGATTTCTTGTTCATACCCTGATGCACTGTATTTCCAAGAAAACTAATGGATGGAGTGAGTTCAGCAGTCCCATTGCATATGCCTTGGTCTGCTTATCCACTGCCAGAAAGTACAATTTTTCAGCAATGATCTTTAATGATCTTGTATCAAACTTGGAATCCAAAAAGAGCTTTTTCATGTATCCAAGGTTTGTGCAAGAAGTTCTTAACAAGGAATTGACGGACTTACCTCAGTTTACTGAGGTATATGTACCCAAATCCCCTAAAGGGGAGGTTTTTTCAAATATGAAAAGACTTCCTAGGGACTCGGAAGGAGTTGACACACCATTGTTCTCTACAATGATGGTTGTGTCCCACCCCTCTGAAGGTATGGCATCAGGATCAAGGCCCTCATTAGATCAACCCACTGATGACCAATCCCAACCTTCCATCTCAAAAGACATCCCTCAGTCCATTCTTGAACAACCCACTCCCACAATCACCAAAAGGTTTCAAAGAAGAAAGGTGCACAAGGTTCCTTCCCTTGATGTACCTACTCAGAGCCCTAAGCCTTTAAGCCCTCAGTTGGAGCATTCTCCAATTGAGAATATCAACAGGGAAACCACAGGGGTGTCTCCCAACCCCAAGAAGGTGGTCTCTAAGGAGAAGGATGACCATATGGGTGCTAAGGCTGCCACTACTTCTGCTAGCACAGAGAAGGACAGTGGTAACATAAATAAGACCTTCCCCATGGCAACTCTAAATGAGAAATCATTAGGAGGACCCAGGTGCCAAGAAACCAAGGGGGCAGATAGTGCTTCTGCTAGGCAGAAGGCTTCTGCTAAAACTTCCAGTGATCCTTTAAAGAAGGTAAACACTTCTAAACAAGGTGAGGATAGATATAACTATGAGGAATTAATGGAAACCATAGGGAATATCAACTTGTTATGGCACAAAAGAAGGAGATTGAGCAACTGAAGACTGTGGTCACCTACCAACAGTCTCAAATTGAGAAGCTCAAAAAGATGGTCACCAAGTTGCTGCACAAAAAGAAAAAGGCACGATTTGTGCTGAGAAGAAGAACTTCAACTGATGATGCTCCCAAAAAGGGGGAGTCAGAGTCAGAAGCAGAACTGAAAATGAAGGGTCCACAAATTGAGGGGGAGACAGTTCACATGGAGAATGAGATGGAAATGGATTATGCACAGTTTAAGGGGGAGTCCAGTGCACAGAACAAGGGGGAGACAGAAAAGGGGGAAGAGTGTGTTAAAGCAGCAGAAACCACAGCAGCAGAAACCACAGCAGCAGAAACCACAGCAGCAGAAACAGTTAATGCTGCTGAGTATGAACAAGCAGCAGAAACAGTTAATGCTGCTGAAGGCCAAACAGACAAAGCAGCAGAAACTGAGCAGGAAGCAGTGACTACAACTCAAGCTGAAATAGATGAAGAAATATACTGGATTGTGAAGAACAGCGTTGAAGCAGCATCATTACATGTTCTAAGAGAAGCAGTAACAGCCATAGCAGCAGAAATGGTTATTGCTGCTGAAAAACTTAAAGCAGCTGAACCAACTCCTGAAGCTGTTAAAACTCTTAAAAGAACCAAGATGATGTCAAAGAAAAGACCAAGAACCCAGCCCATAACTTCAAAGAAGAAAAATGAAAAGAAGCCAAGGGTGGAGTCATCTGCAGAAGAGGCCCAGGAGGAAACAGTGAAAGAAAAATCTGATCCAAAAGTTGCTGAAGAAGAAGTGGCAACTCCATCAGGGCAATCAAGCAATGTGCAATCACAAAAGGATGCCCAATGTGATTTGTACATTACTAGTGTTGACTCTAACCCAATTCCACTTCAGGCTGAACCAATATCATCTAAGGCTCCTGAAATCATCTTTTGGGACACTTTGAAAGATGGTAGAAAGGAGTTCATTAGGATAAAAAGAGCAGATGGAAAATTTGAAGTCTTTTCTACTTGGGGAAAAATTGTCAGAACTTGCTCAAGATCAGACTTAGAAGAGATGTTCAAAGTTGGGATGAGGATATATGAAAACATGCTGACTGAGCAAGGGATGTCAATCTCTAAAATGGTACTTGAATTCTTGTGCCAAATGTTCAAACCTGAAGCAGTTCAGCATAGGTTAAACACACAGTTTCAAGCCATTACCAACTGGATGCTCTATGAAAACTGTGGAGTATATGTCATCTCCCTTGACTCTGCAACTCAAGAATACTATCTGGTGGATGAAATATACAATCACAGCATGAAGAGGCTGCAAGGAATGTTACATACTAAGCTGACCTGCAACAAGGATTCAGCAATGGGTAGATTCTTGGTAAAAAGGATTCTCAATCAGAGTCTAGGTTTAAGTCCTAATCTGTGTGTACATGATGACTAAGTTTTGGAAGCATCATCTGAAGAACTTGACTTCTTTTCCTAAAAGTCAAGTTAGGGGGAGATTGTTGGGAACTGAAGATATGCCAAGTATGGTTAGTACTGCTAAGTCTTCATTACTACTGCCAGTTATTTGTTACTACTGCTGGGCAAGATTACTACTGCTAGACGAAGTTAGTACTGCTAGACCAAGTTACTACTGCTAGACGAAGTTAGTGCTGCTAGACCAAATTACTACTGCTAGACATGGTTAGTACTGCTGAGCTGAGTTACTACTGCTTGAAGACTGTGAAGGTTAATACTGCTGAAGGTTGTTAATGCTACTGAGCCAAATCATCATTAATGCTGCTGAGCCAAATCATTGTTAATACTGCTGACTTGATAAGTTTGGTATGCGATGCTTTTGGAGACAAATAAGGAATTGATCAAGATATGTTTAACGAAGATTCAGAAGATCAATTTACTTTTGATAGTTATCTTGTAATTACTTTTGTATAAATAGTATTGATAGATAGCTATTAGCAGTGTGAGAAGAATATAGAAGAAAATATACGAGTGAAATAGAATTTGATATTCATTCAAGAGTGAATTAACCTCAAGATCATAGATCCTATTTCTAGAGAAGTAGAAATCGTCTTGTTGAGCCTGTTCAACAAGATTGAGGTTTGGTGTAAAACTTGTGAGTAATACAGTTTGATATATACAGTGTATTGAATTTCTATTGATTGTTCATTAATTGATTTAGAGTTCTATTCCGCAAGATTCTCTAAATTCTGTTTCTAAGAAGTTTAATTCTTGTTAAGAATCGATCCTGACACAGTTTGCGCAACCCACTCTTGCGCTTTCTGGACTTAACCTCACACCTAAAACACCACTGAGCTTCTCGCAACAGGCCCTTGCGAAAAGTAATACTTCTCGCAACAGGCACTTGCGAAAAGTAACACTTCTCGCAACAGGCACTTGCGAAAAGTGTCCTTCCCGACACTGTTCATCGTCTCCTTCGGCTAAGCCCAGACCCAAAACACTTAGACTCGTTCATTTCAGTTCTAATACTGGTTAATTTTCGAATTAAGCTATTCAAACCTAAGTCCCATCGATTTCCAAGCAAAACGATCATCTGAATGGTTCGGTTCAGAAACCCAGGTCTGAAGCATTTTCCAAAAACATTCAAAACCGTAAGAAATCTTTCTAAAATCATTTAGAGTTCAGTTTTACCAAGTTTCAGAAGAATTGAGTGCTCAATAGCGTTTAGATTGATTAAAATCTCAAGAACCTGGGTGGGAATGTCTTACTGTTTTCACCCATTTCAACTCGGACCTAAAACCATTTTGGAGATGAGCCTTTGAACAGAATCCAATTAGAAGGTGGATGATTACCTGGACAGACTTCCTCTTGCACAAAACTCGATCTCTCCACCCCAAATGCTCAGCGTCGATCCTTCCCTTTTATTTTTCTTCTCGTTCCTCAGCTCAGCCGTCACACACCAAATACCCCAAACTTTAAGATACCAAAACTGATTTTTAAGGAATATACTGCCCTAGGGATTTGGGCCCAATAAAGCCATATTCATATTTAATAAGGCCCCTTTATGAGAACTTTCATTCTTCTCACTTTGGCCACCAAACTTTTCCCTTAAATAAATATGGGTTATTACAACTTAATAAGCCATAAATTATATATAAGTAAATCAAATAAAAATCACGTCTCAAACACTCCTTATAACCCGCCGTAACGCGCATCAAACACGCCATAACGCGCCATAACCCGCTATAACGCGCCATACTGCAAGCTACGCCTCAGAGTCGCGCCATGGGCTTTAACGTGGCGGCAAGGCCACGCCTCGACGTTATGGCGCGCCATAACGCCGCCATAACGCGTTTTTTAGAACCTTGCTAATTCTCATCATTTGGGTCACGATTTCTAGATACCACTCATCATTTAAGGGGTGTTTGGGATTGCTTATATTTTTGACTTATTTGTTTATTGTTTTTCCTCACCGCAAATAAGCTATTTTTAGTGTTTGGATTGAAAAAAAAAGTTCTTATGACTTTTCCTCACCACAAAAGTTGTTTTTAACAAGTTAATCTATTTTAACTTATTTGAAACTGCTTATAACTTATTTGCTCAAATTACATTTTTACCCCCAACTCCTTTTTATCACAAAATAAGTTGATAAGCACTTTTAAAAATAAGCATAAGTTGTTTTAAATAAGCAATCCCAAACACCCCCTCATAACTATAAATACGAGATTTATATTTATTACCAACATGTCGAGAACCCATTGGTCACACTTTTTGAACATATCCGAATAATGAGTTTCAATAATTAAAATGTTTAATTATTATCCATGATTTGTATTGATTTAATTTGATTAAATAAAAATCAGATATTATTTATGTCGGACATAAATAAGTTGAATTTGTTTGGTCTTTATAAGAGGGTGACGGTGTAAGACCACTCTTACAGTTAAATAAGGTGTGGAGATGTTAGTGATTTTATGTCATACTTCCATCACCATATAAAATGTATGACATTTTGCAAGAGTTTAGTCTTGCACTTCTCTCTCAAAATCACCTACAACAATATTCTCTCTTTTCTTTATAAGTTTTGAAACCGTGACTAGCATCTCGAGAAGGCAAAGGATTCAGATTGTTCGTGTGGGTACTGTGGAGGCATCAAGTTTTGTTTGTTGCTATGATTCAAAGTTTTACTAAATGTGAGGTATAATTTCGAAACACCCGATTTATTCCGGTTCGTATGGGTTTTTGGAGGTTTACGGTTTTATTTTCCGTTATGCTTGAGATCTTGTAACCCAACAGTGGTATTAGAGCTACTTACAAATATCTAGATTGGTTTTTGTGACATGAATGCATTTTAAAAACTGTTTTGCTGTTGTATGTTTTTGTTTCGTAAATATTTTGGTTTTTTCGTCCCAAAAAGGTTCTGAATCTTAGAAAAATTAAAACATGAAAAATTAATGTTGCTTACCAAAAAAAATCTTCCATTAATCATTGTTATTTCTAAGACTCCACATTGGCTAAAAGTTGGCATGTTATGCAACTATTGACGACAATATCATAATATCAACAATATTCGATTCAATGATTTCTAAAATCATATGTATATCTTACATTGGGAGTCTCAAATACTCTAAGGCCATCCGTACCCGGCTCGGGATGGGGCTCGGGATGCCTTTGGGCTCAGCGGGAATGGGCTACGGCCCTTGCGGGGATGGCGGGGCGGGATGGATTCCGGGTTCGGGATCCCGATTCATCCCGAAGGTTTATTAAAAAAAATTATTTAATTTTTAAAAATAATGCCGTTGAACGGCTCTTTTTAAACAAAAATAAATAATTTTTTTCTCAATTTAATCTCACTATATATTTAACCCTCAACCTCTAAAATTCTCTCAACCTCTTATTTTTCACACCTCTCAAACTCTCTCAAATTCTATCAACCTCTTATTTTTCACACCTCTCAAACTCTCTCAACCTCTTATTTTTAATGAATGGTATGAATTTTTATTTTTATTATTTATCTTATTTTTATTTATTAAAAATATATAAATATTTTTATTTTGTTAAATAATTAAATGTATAAATAAAAGAATTAAAATAAATGAGGTGGCAAAAGGGTTTGAGGGAATGGGGTAAGGGTGTTTAGGGATTGAGTGAGGGTTAGGAGAAAAGCTGATGTGACGCTGATGTGGAGCTGGAATCTTTGAAAGATAGAGGGATGGGGTACTGATGGCCTAAGGAGCATATCATGCTTATATAACAACCTTTCTTTAACAAATTATTGAAGATTAAGACCAAATTTTACTTGATCACTTTCAAACTTTCCTATTTATCCTTTAGATCATTTCGCTTGTATAAATCAAAAATATTTTTTAACTCTTACTTGCTCTTTCCATCATGCATCACTTCATACCCTTACAACTGTTATGTTATCTCTTATTTAATGATTTAATTCGGTCATAATTTTCTTAATCTCTACATGGAAATTATTCTATGCTCACATTACATAACATTTACTTAAACTTTAGCTTCTCATGCTAAGCATAAATGTTCCACATTTATTTTGTTACACTAAGTACTTATCGCCAAAACATTCATACGTTCGTTAATACTATCATTCTTCGATTCTATCTCCTTTTTAATCGCTTCCCATTTTAGTTACTCCCAATCATAAAAGATATCCCTTATCCTTGAACGTTAACCATGTCACCAAGCAAGCAAGCAAGCAAGCAAGCAATCAATCATTTCCCAATTTTCTTCCATTCTTTAGTTGCATCCCTTTTAGTCAAATTACATCCTTTAAATTAAGTCTTATCCTTTTTTTGAAGTTTTTCTATGGCGTCTTACTCTCGTGCTAGAGTTTACTCATGACTCCTCATCTTTTTAATCTATACTCTTTCGCCAATTGCATCTCTCTTGATTTTGACACATCACTGTTTGCTTTTACTATTTACTCTATCAACTAACCAGTTGAACCATACACACATATTATTATGTGATCTTCACGATGCAAGTCATGTATTTAGTATTCATCATCCTCCCACTATATATATATATAGGGTATTCATCATCCTCATCTTTTTAATTTTACACGCTTTCCACACCTCACTTACTCAACCATTTCATACTATTCCGTTTTGATCAACTATCTCACTTTCTACTTCTACATGCTTTCAGTTCACTATAGGTATCTTAATTTCATTATCCTGTCATTGAAAAGCTCGACTAAGAAGTCAAAGCTCCATTGACACTTTCAAGATTTCGACACAATCTTTCCTTACCATCCGGACTGATCTATGCCATGATTTCTAGAACTGGGACTCTCCCGAAACAGGAGCCCTACTCAACTCAGGCGTTCACCCTTTCCAAATCCACAAAGAGCTACCTCTAGACGACTCATAACATTCTTTACAACATTCCTTCTTTACGTCGTATACATACAACACATCATATAAGATCTTACACTACATTTCTCAAACAAAGGAGCTCGGTCTATTCCTCAGGGATCTTGCTGACTTATTCCTTAACGTTCTCTTAGTCAAAGCACTTTACCGAAATAAAACAACAACTTAACCTTTGTTAGACGTGACACAACAAATTTTGCTTTAAGTAAGGTATTGTGAGCACGCACATGTACCTGTAAGTTCGTAATTACACTGGCCAGGTGTACTCCCAAACTTACCTTACACGTTTGTCCTTGGCACCTTAATCCTAAGCGCATTTATAGTGATCTTTCCTAGAAGCAATCTTATGTCTCGGCTGTGTTCCTCATCTTACAGTTTAAGTTTAGGCCCTATTGGTCACCTAAATCCCTTAAACTAAGGCTCTGATACCATTTGTAACGTCCCCAAAAGTAGATCATGCAATAAACCATAAACTGAGCGTTTTACAGTGCAAAAAGAAATGATTGACCATTACATTTAAAAGTGATGTATTTAGTATTCATCATCCTCCCACTATATATATATAGGGTATTTAGGGTACCACGTATTAGGGGTGTTCAAAAAAACCGCCGGACCGCTCAAACCGGTCGAACCAAGTCAAGTCGGACCGTTTTTGGCGGTTTGAGCGGTCTGGCGGTCGGTCCGACCTGGTTTGAAAAATTGCCAAACCGGGCGGTCCGGCCCGGTCTGCGGTTTGGAAAAAATTTTGGGCGGTTTGGACCAACCCGACCGCCACACATATATATATATATATATATATTATTTTTATTTTGTGTATATAACTATTAAGAGTTTAAGTCTTTATCAGTTAACAAGTCAGCCCAAGCCCCAAATAATTCAAAGCCCAAAGCCCCAAATATGTTTTACACTTTTACAGTTTACTTTCTCGATAGAATCAGATTACAAACCCTAATCGGCTAATCTTTTCAAACTTTAACCTTCACCTTCACTTTTACGCCACCACCGCCAGTCCGCCACCACCAGTCTACGACGGTACGACCGACTTCACCGCGCCACGACCGCCACTCCGCCACCACCACCGACTTCACAACGCCACGACCTCACTGCTCACCCTCACACGCACACAGGCGCTGTCACGCACGTCGCACACAGTGGCTTCAGACGACTACGAGGTAATCTGAATATGTTTCTAATTAAATCTGGATTATGGTCTGAATTTGTGTTTAATCTGAAGTTAGAATTGTAATTAGTTTAGTTTAATTGTTATGTGTTTAATCTGAATCTGTGCCTGTGTTTAATCTGAATTGTAATTAGTTTAGTTTAACTGTTATGTAATTAGTTTAGTTTAGTTTAATTAAACATATTCTAACTTAATCTGAATCTGAAGTTTAATCTGAATCTGTGTTTATTTCTAAGTTAGAACCAATGTGTTTAATTAAACTGATGTGGACTTGTGGTGGCTTTGCTTATTAGAATATGTTAGAAACTTAGAATCAATGTAATTAGTTTAGTTTAAGTGTTTAACTGTTATGTGTTTATTTCTAAATTAGAACCAATGTGTTTAATTAAACTGATGCATTTATTACTTTATCAATGTGTTTAATTTAACTAGTTGTTTAATATTGTTCAATTTAATTAGATGGAAATACCCTCTCAAAGTATCGACTCAACCTCAACCGGTGCTTCTAAACCTTCTTTGCCACCTAAATCCACCGAGAAAAAGAAAAGCCGGCAATGTTCAGAAGTATGGGACCATTTTACAAGAAATGAGACTAACCCAAATGACCCAAGGGCTATGTGTAATTATTGTGGTAAAGATTACACAAGTGATAAGAAAAAGAATGGAACTAGTACCCTTTGGAACCACCTTAACCATCAATGTAAAAAGTATCCATTTAGGTTAGAAGATAAGAAGCAAAAACATTTGTGTTTTCAAAGAAATAGCATGAACGAAAGTGGTAGTCTTTTATCTGTGGGGTTTAGTCAAAAAGCTTGTCGAGATCTTGTGCAGAAATGATTGTGATTGACGAGTTGCCTTTTAGACATGTTGAAGGAGAGGGGTTTAGAAAATTTTGTAGTGTTTTATGTGCAAAATTTGAAATTCCATCGCGCATTACAGTAAGTAGGGATGTTATAAATCTCTATAATGATGAAAAGAAAAAATTGAGGTCATTTTTTGTTAAGAACTCACAAAGAGTTTCCCTCACCACAGATACTTGGACTTCTATTCAGAATGTTGTGTATATGGTGTTAACAGCCCACTTCGTAGACTCTGATTGGAAACTTCAAAAGAGGATCTTGAACTTTTGTCAAGTGGCTAACCATAAAGGAGAGACAATAGGAAAAGCCATTGAGTCGTGTTTGAAACAATGGTGTTCAAGCGAGAAAAAGAGCTTGAAAGAAATGGCTTCAAGGATGAAGAAGAAATTTGATACTTATTGGGGGACCACGCACAAACAAAGTTTGATTCTTTATGTGGCTATTGTACTTGATCCGAGATATAAGTTAAAATATGTTATATTTTGTTTGAGACAACTTTATGGTGAGGATGAAGTTACCCTTATCACGGATTCCATCAAAAATTGTCTTTCAAAGCTAGTTACTCATTATACTAGTGAGCTTAAAGTCAAGCATCAAGCGGATAGTGGTACTCAAGGACAAGATCATGTGCCGATGGTAGAGTCCGATGATGAAGATTCGGTCAAGATGTTTGAATCTGAATTTGACAAAGAATGTAATGAGGATGACTCTTTGGACATGCAAAATGAACTTGAAAGGTATTTAGGTGAACGCAATGAAGATAGGAAAAATAAGAACTTTGAAGTTTTAGAATGGTGGAAAGTGGCGTCATCAAAGTATCCTATTTTGTCGGCATTGGCTCGAGATGTTCTTGCTGTCCAAGTATCTACAGTGGCTTCAGAGTCTGCTTTTAGCACCGGAGGGAGAGTTCTTGATAGCTTTCGAAGTTCATTGAGCCCACGAATGGTTGAAACTTTGATTTGTAGCCAAAATTGGTTGAGATCCACGAATTTGCCTTTAGATTTGACTTCAATCTTGGAAGAGATGGAATCTCTTGGGATTGAAGAACCAGGTAATCAATTTAAATTAATTAAATTAATGTTACGTTACTTCAATTTTAGATTACTTTTTTTTGAATTATGTTGTTTATCTAATAATCTAATTTATTTTGTAGATAAATCCACCGAAGCACCATCTGAAGTTGGGAGTGTTGAATAGACATCTGAAGTTAAGCTGTTAAGGTAATTATATAATGTTGGTTGTTGGTGACAAAATGTTGAAAATGTCATTTTTTCTTTATAATTTATATAATTGTCAATTTTTTTCCAGATTGTTGGTGATAAAAGATGGAGATTTGGATGGAAAGGAAAGAGAAGAAGTGAAGCCAACAAACCGTGGCCTTTGCTAATTTATTCATGGACTATGTTTTGTTTTTCAAGGACTTGTGGACTATGTTTTGTTTTTTAAGAACTTGTGGACTATGTTTTGTTTTTTAAGGACTTGTAGACTATGTTTTGTTTCCTAATTGTATGTGTTTTTTTAAGTTTTAACTTTTAAAGCCCATAAAAGGCCCAAACCGCCTAAACCGGTCGGACCAAACAGCCTAAACCACGGTCTTGTTGACCGGTTTGGACAATTGATGTCAAACCGCTCGGTTTGAAAATTTACCAAACCGCCACTAGTGGTTTGGTTTGTGGTTTGAGGGGTTAAACCGCCTAAACCGGACCGCGAACACCCCTACCACGTATTGCTCACTCTGCTGGCAGTTATATAACTAGACCTCCTTATTTCTTTCCTTCATGCTCATGCATGCTTCATTATGAAGATTATATATCTGGATTTCATTTACTCGAGAACTTCATGATACTTGGACTATTCCAAGTGCCTTTCTTTATACATCACTTAAAACCATTATTATCCTCTTACATCATCTCATATCTAATACTTAAGTCTTCTCATCACTTAATTTTACTCTACACTTTAGGTAAACACAAATATTAGGCACTTGATATTTCTTATGTGCCATTATACTTCTAATATCCTTCTTGTTGGGATTTAACATCTTTCCTCCTTGATCTAACACACTAGGATGACTTTATCATCACACTAGTATTTAAACCGTCTTGAACGGCTAAATTGATAATGTGTGCACAACGTGTATGAAATAATTGACCATCTAAAATAGGGGTCACAGTCAACTTTAATTTCTCCACATATCGGTTAGTGTTACTAGTGTTATATGCTAATGACTTTAGAATTAAATTATAAACAATAAGACTTTTTTTAATAATTGAAAATTGGTGATTACCCGAATGTGGCGCACCAAACGGTTAAAACATGATTACACGTTTGAATAATTGCCACGATTGCGGTTCAATCCGATGTGTCGTTATGGATATATAAGAAAGCGACAATTTCCATGTTGTGTGCTTCATACATCACAAGTTAAAAAAACGTTGTTAGGTAAAATAGAAAACATTTCTCGCATTTCATTTTTCCACATTTAATTGCATCACGTCTAAGAGTTTGACGATTTACCGACTTGTAGCATGGTTGTGCCGTTTTTTTAATCAACTTCGTAATGTGAGGATTGTCGAAATGTCCGAACGACAACCCGACTTGAATGACACATTGTGTTGCCATTTTCCGGTGCAAACTGGCATCAAACGACCATATTTGACCTTGATTGTCATGTATCGATTACTTGAATCGCCCCCAATCTCAACCCCGGGCACGTTTTTTCGGTGTGCCACTTTAAGGTTGAATTTCCTTCTGCCGTAAGGAACGGTTGGCACATTTTGCATTGGGGCTTCTTTTTCCCATTCATATGGATCTCCATGTTGTAAAAATTCCAAACCTCGGATTTTTGTGCGTGCTCGGCAAGAACTTGGGCAACTGTTTCGTTTGATGCATTATGATGTTCACCGGTCATTTTGAAGAGAAAGAGAGAAAGAGATGAGATTTGAGAGCTTGAAACTTGCAAGAAACAAATACGAGCCGGAATCATGAAATATAGCGAGAATTGTGAACGTATTTTTTTGCGTTTATTGCGTTTTTTTGTGTTTTTTGCGTTTTTTGCGTTTTTTGCGTTTTGTAAGTTGGTATCTTATCCCATTCACCATATGACTTAAATGCGATACTATTGAAATTTACAAAACTCAAGGGTGTCCATCAAATTTCATTATCAAGTGAACAAAGTTATCAACTTATATAACTTCTCTGTCTTTTTATAACACCTCTTCACCTCCATTGTAAAGACAACTTTTCTTGTTTATTTGGTTTTTACATATAATCAAGTTTTAAATAAAAAATAATTGATTAATTGCTATGGTTAAAAATGAACATATTTATTCAAATATCTAAAAATATACTACAATTTTCTTTTATTTGTAAGTTTCTTACTAATGTCTTACAATTTATATGATAAAACTAATTATATATGTATATATATTTAAAGTCGGGTTCTATATGCATTTTTAATTTAATGACTTAGAAATGAGATGGCACCAAAAAATATAAAAAAAGAAGTTCTTATAAAAACCTTCATTGAAGATGCTCTTAGTTATGGCTTGTTTTGGTAGTCATTTAAAGTTTCGCAAATGAGTTTAGACTTATCAATTGTTAACGTCTCGTATTTGAAGTGAATGGGTTAGAAAATGTTGATCATCTATATAAAGGTTTTGAATGTTATTCTATCATAACTTATTATAATTTGAGGTTCAAATTAGCCCTGATTTTAGGGTGTTACATGTGTAAACTAAAGTTGACTACAAACCGATAATTTGTTGTATCACTAATTCTCAAGGTTCTAAATTGCGTGAGTCGTGGCGTGACGGCGAGGTCAAGCCTCAAGCCTTACGAGTTACGGCGAGGCCATAACGTTTTTCAAGGCGTGGCTTAAGGCGACAAATCTGTATATATATATATATATGTTGGGAACTGAAGATATGCTAAGTATGGTTAGTACTGCCAAGACAATTTTACTACTGCCAGTTCTTCATTAATACTGCTTATGTGAAGTTACTACTGCTAGACACAGTTACTACTGCAAGTCAAGGTTACTACTGCTAGACAAGGTTACTACTGCTAGACAAAGTTACTACTGCAAGTCAAGGTTAGTACTGCTGGTGCATAATTGAATATCTGTTAGTACTGCTCATGATTAATACTGCTGGAGTGATGTTAATACTGCTGGAGATGAAATCGGTTAATACTGCTGAAGATTGTTAGTACTGCTCATGAAGAATGAAGGTTAATACTGCTGACTTGATAAGTTTGGTATGCGATACTTTTGGAGACAAAGAAGGAATTGATCAAGATATGTTTAACGAAGATTCAGAAGATCAATTTACTTTTGGTAGTTATCTTGTAATTATTTGTGTATAAATAGACTTCAATAGATAGCTATTAGAAGTGACGTGAGAGTTTCAATTTATACATTCTGCAAAAGATATTCTGAGTGTAGATATTGATTCAAGAGAGAATTAACCTCAAGGTTGAAGAACCCTATTTCTAGAGAAGTAGAAGTCGTCTTGTTGAGCCTGTTCAACAAGATTGAGGTTTGGTTGTTAATATTGTGATTTGAAACAGTGAATACAAAATTGTGAATTTTCTGTTACATTGTTCTTGATTGTGAGAATTAAAGTTCTTTTCCGCAGATTCTTTAATTCTGAATTCTAAGTGTTTGTAGTCTTGTTAAGATTCGATCCTGACAAGTGGTATCAGAGCGAGTGTTTCTTAGAATTCTACAGTCATTATGGAAAATTCTTTTGAATCAAACAGTACTCTTGTATCTAAGGTTCCCATGCTCAGACCCAATGAATTTGACATGTGGAAAATTAGAATCAAGCAGTACATTCTGCTTACTGATTATTCCATCTGGGATATCATTGAGAATGGTCCATGTGCTGAAGGAAGAGTAGGAGCAGATGGCAAAAGACCCCCACCACAGACAGATGCAGAAAGAAAGGTCAGACAGACAGAGATGAAAGCCTTAAGCACTCTGCTTTTGGCTATTCCCAATGAATATCAGCATCAATTCCATCACTGTTCTGATGCTCAAATCTTATGGAATGCCTTGGAGAAGAGATTCACTGGAACAAAGAGCACAAAGAGAAATCAGAAGGCAATTCTCAAGCAACAGTATGAAAACTTTACTTCTACCAAGAATGAGTCTATGACTCAAACTTTTGATAGATTCAATAAGTTGATTGGAGAGTTGGCTACAGTTGGTGTTCATATGGAGCCTGATGATGTGAATAGGAAGTTTCTCAGATCCCTAGGTGAGGAATGGACCATGTACACTGTGTCCTTCAGACAGAATGACCAACTGGAAGATAAGGAACTTGATGATCTGTACAATGATCTTAGAGTCTTTGAATCAGAGGTTGAAGCCAAAAGGAAGCCCTCTGGATATGTTCATAATGCTGCACTTCTTTCAGTATCACCTGATTCTACTGCTAACCAAGAATCAGTTAGTACTGCTGGTTCAGTTAGTGCTGTTGGTTCAATCAATCAGGAAAAATCAAAAGATTCAGTACTAGAAGCTTTCTTTTCTAGTCATGTAAATTCCTCTTTGATTAATGATGATTTAGAACAGGTTAATGCTGATGACCTTGAAGAGATGGACATCAAATGGCAGATGGCTATGCTGTCTATGAGGGTGAAGAGATTCATTAAGAGGACAGGGAGAAACAATTTTTCCCAAAGAAGAGAGGATGGTGCTGGATTTGACAAATCCAAAGTTGAATGCTACAAGTGTCACAAGATGGGACACTTTGCCAGGGAATGCAGAGGAGGAACATCTCACAACAGCCATCAACAAACTCAGGCTGGAAGTTCCAATCAAAACAGAAACTCCATTCAAGCTCTTGTTTCTCAACAAGGAATGGGATTTGACTGGAGTGACCAAGCAGAAGAAGCCATCCAAAATCAAGCTCTTATGGCTGAAGTTTCAGATCTTCCCACTGAGGTAAAATCTAATCTTTGTACTCAAGCTTGTATAGACACTGTTAAAAGGTATAGAGATCACAATCAGGGTATGTGTGATGATCTTAAAAGGTTAGAAAAGGATATAAGAGACTATGTGTTGATTGTTGAGAGGTTTGAAGAACAGATTAGGGCCTTTCAAGCCAATGAACTTCAACATTCATATGATACTAACTACTGGAAGTGGGAAAAAGGTGATCTTGAGTTCCAATTAAAAGAGTCTAGGGAAGAGTGTGGGAAATTAACAGAAGAACTTAAGAAAGTTAAAGCTGATGTTGAAAAGTTTTCAAAGGCATCTAAAGCCATGGACACAATAATAAATGCTCAAGTCCATGGTAAGGTGAAAACAGGCCTAGGGTATAATGCCACACCTCCACCCTATAACAACAACTACATCCCTCCTAAGTCAGACCTATTAGAAACCAAGGATAGGAAGGAGTTACCTAAAGGAGCCATTGAAGTAGACCCATTAGATAAAGTAGTTGTTGAGGATGAGACTGACAAAGTAGAATCTGATGAGGAATGTGAGAGTCCATGTGTTAAGAACAATGAGATCAAAAGGACTGAAAAGGAAAAGGGAGTTCATTACACACAGACCACAGTTGTGAACTCCAATACTTGTGAACAGTGTTCTTGCAGGAAATCTAAAGAGAACAAGCCCCAAAAACATGATAATCAGAGGGGAAATCAAAGGAACTGGAATAACCAGTGGGCACTAAGGCAAGGAGTTGATCTGCAAAAGATTAACAGACCAAAACCTTGCTTTATTTGTGGCAAATTGAACCATCTTGCCAAATACTGTTACTTTAATCCTATTAACCAAAAGAGAAGTTTACAAAGAAGTTTTAAAAAATCCTCTGGTTATAGGAAGCCTGCAAAGAAAAATGTGGCCAAGAAACAAGATAAACCCAAAAGCCACATAAAGAAAACGACTGAAAAGGAATGTGGTACTATGTGGGTTCCAAAAGGCACTAAAAACAATACTGCTGCTAGCAGTGTTAGTGCTGCTAACACTGTTAGTACTGCTTCAAAAGTTGGTGCTGCTAGCAGTGTTAATACTGCTAGTAATCATTCCAAAGTTAGTGCTGCTAGCAGTGTTAATACTGCTAGTAATCATTCCAAAGTTAGTGCTGCTAACACTTTTAGTGCTTCTTCTTCAGATAGTACTGCTGCTAGCAGTGTTAACTCTGTTAATACTGCTTCTAGCAGTGTTAACTCTGTTAATACTGCTACCTCTGTTAGTACTGCTGATACTGCTGCTAACAATACTACTGCTCCCAGTATTAGTACTGCTAGCACTGTTAGTACTTCTGAGGTTAATACTGCTTCTAGTGCTGCTACACCAATAATTTTGACAAAGTACTCCAGTACTGCAGTACCTAAATTTGAAAATCTCATCAAAACCAAGTGCAAGTACTTTGATGAGCAAGGGAGACCCAAGACCACTTCGGCTTGGGTTCCCAACAAAACTAACTGATTTATCTTAATGTGCAGGGTAACCAACAGCTCAAGGGGAAGAGCATTTGGCATATTGATAGTGGTTGCTCCAGGCACATGACAGGTAACATGGCCTGCCTCAAAAATTTCAAAAAGATTGATGGAGGACATGTTGCATTTGGGAATAATCCTGCTGGTGGAAAGATAAGTGGTAAGGGTGATGTTTCAAAAGGTAAGATGACCTTTGAAGATGTGTACTATGTTGAGCAATTGAGATACAACCTGTTAAGTGTATCACAGGTTTGTGACAAGAAGCATAGCATATTGTTTACTGATTCTGAATGTATTATCCTTGCTCCGGGATACAAAGTGGTTGATGAAAACATGATACTTCTGAGAACTCCTAGGAAGGATAATGTATACTGTTTAGATTTGGAAAGTGTGTCATCTGGTTCATCCCTAAATTGTTTAGTTTCAAAAGCTTCTTTGGATGAATCATCACTTTGGCACAGAAGGATGTGTCACATGAACTTTAAAACAATGAATAAACTTGTTAAGAATAACCTTGTAAGGGGTTTGCCATCCAAAGTCTATTCATGTGATGATCATTGTGTTGCTTGTCTCAAAGGCAAACAACACAAAACTTCTCATAAGACCAAAGAGATAAACACTATCTCAAATCCTCTTCAACTGTTACATATGGATCTGTTTGGTCCTACTAATGTGATGAGTATTGGCAAGAAATCATACTGCTTAGTTATTGTTGATGATTATTCTAGATTTACTTGGGTATATTTTCTGAGAACTAAAGATGAGACAAGTGGACTGATCAAATCTTTTATTCTCAAAATTGAAAACCAATCAAATCAAAGAGTGAAAGTCATTAGATCAGATAATGGAACTGAGTTTAAAAATTTTGATCTAAACACCTTTTGTGAAGAAAAAGGAATTGAGAGACAATACAGTGCTCCTAGGACTCCACAACAAAATGGTGTTGCTGAGAGAAGGAATAGGACACTGATTGAGGCTGCTAGATCTCTGTTAGCTGATTCAAAGTTACCAATTACTTTTTGGGCAGAAGCAGTTAATACTGCCTGCTATGTTCAAAACAGAGTTTTAGTTGTAAAGCCTAAAAACAAGACACCTTATGAGCTTTTCCATAAAAAGAAACCATATATTGGATTTTTCAAACCATTTGGATGTCCTTGTACTATTCTCAATACCATATCTCACTTAGGTAAGTTTGATAGCAAAGCAGATGATGGTTTTCTTGTTGGGTATTCATCTCAGAGTAAGGCCTACAGAGTTTTTAATACCTCTTCTAGAATAATTGAAGAAAGTGACAATGTCAAATGCAATGAGAACACACCAAATCCTATTGGTTCAGGTCCTAATTGGCTATTTGACATTGATTCACTCACTAATTCTTTGGGTTTCAGTAGTGAAGTATATGCAGGACAAAGGGATACACCAACATCAGAACACAGAATTCAATCTGTGATATTTCCACTCCCTTCCATTGATCCTGTTGAATTCTGTGAACACCAAGAGGAGACTGAACCTATTCAGAATGAAGAAGAGAGGAGAGCAGAGGAAAAACAGTCTTCAGGTCCAAATTCCAGAGAATCTGAGGTGACTGAAGAAGTAGAAACAAATCCAGAATTAAATGAGTCAAATCTGGATGAGAACATACAAGAGGAAGCTGGTCATCCAACAAGAACTCAGAAAAATCATCCTCCTGAGTTGGTGATTGGAGATATTGCATCTCCCATGATGACTAGAAAGCAAAGCAGACTCCAAGAGTTGCAAGAGCAGCAAAATACAGTTAACACTGTTCTTACTTGCTTTCTGTCCCAGATTGAGCCCAAAAAGGCTTATGATGCTATGAAAGACCCAAGCTGGATAGAGGCAATGCAAGAGGAGCTGCTACAGTTCAAATTACAGGATGTTTGGGACTTGGTAGACCTTCCAAAAGGTCATAGAGCAATTGGCACCAAGTGGATTTTCAGGAACAAGAAGGATGACAGAGGGATTATGATCAGAAACAAAGCTAGACTGGTTGCACAAGGGTACACTCAGGAAGAAGGAATAGATTATGAGGAAGTCTTTGCTCCTGTGGCAAGGATTGAAGCAATCAGGTTATTTCTAGCCTATGCCTCATACATGAAGTTCAAAGTGTACCAAATGGATGTCAAAAGTGCATTTCTGTATGGAAGTATTGAGGAAGAAGTATATGTCTGTCAACCCCCTGGATTTGAGAATCCATTGCACCCTGACAGAGTATACAAGCTGAAGAAGGCTCTTTATGGTTTGCATCAAGCCCCAAGAGCATGGTATGACACTCTGTCTACCTATCTCTTGAAAAATGACTTTGAAAGAGGAGTAATTGACAAGACCCTGTTTATCAAGAGGAGAAAGAGAGGTACATTACTTGTTCAGATCTATGTGGATGACATCATCTTTGGATCCACCAATGATCAAATGTGTAAAGAGTTTGAAGAATTGATGCACAAAAGCTTCAAGATGAGTTCCATGGGAGAACTTACATTCTTTCTTGGGCTTCAGGTAAAACAAAGGAAAGATGGGATTTTTATTAGCCAATCCAAGTATGTGAAAGACATCCTGGACAAGTTTGGTTTATCAGACTCAAAGCCAGCAAGCACACCTATGGAGACACACAAACAGCTCACTGCTGATCTTGAGGGGGAGGATGTGGATGTCCATCATTACAGATCAATGATTGGATCTCTCATGTATCTCACAGCCTCTAGACCAGATATTATGTTTTCAGTCTGTGTTTGTGCCAGATTTCAAGTTACACCAAAGCAATCTCATCTTCATGCAGTCAAGAGAATTTTCAGATACCTAAGAGGGCAACCTAGACTAGGTCTCTGGTATCCTTATGAATCATCTTTTGACTTGCTTGCATACTCAGATAGTGACTTGGGTGGAGCTAACATGGATAGGAAGTCTACTTCAGGTGGATGTCAGTTTTTGGGTATAAGACTAGTATCTTGGCAGTGTAAGAAACAAACCACAGTGTCCTTATCTACCACAGAGGCTGAGTACATAGCTGCTGCAAGCTGCTGCTCTCAGGTTCTATGGATTCAGAATCAGATGTTGGACTATGGGGTAACATTTCTTCACACTCCAATCTTCATTGATAACAACAGTGCTATTAGCATTGTTAATAATCCAGTCAAACACTAAAAAACAAAGCATATAGAGATAAGGTATCACTTTATAAGAGATTGCAATGAAAAGAAATTAATTCAGGTTGCTAAAGTTCATACAAATGACCAGTTTGCTGATCTATTCACAAAAGCTTTTGATGTGGGTAGATTCACCTTTTTGGTAACAAGTGTGGGCATGATCAACCTAGAATAAATTCATGACTTTCTGTTTTTATACCTGTATTTCTTCATATATTTGGTGCTACTAACTCTCTTTCTCAGGATCCTCTGTTTCCCTCAGATTACCAAGTGCAGAAAAGTGTAAGTGTAGTTACTACTGCCTGTGCAGCGTTACTACTGCTAGTGCAGAGTTCCTACTGCCAGTGCAGAGTTAATACTGCTAGTACACAGTTAATACTGCTTGTGTAGTTAATACTACTTGTGTAGTTAATACTGCATATGTAGTTAATACTGCTTGGTAGTTAATGCTGCTAGGTAGTTAATACTGCTAGGTAGTTAATACTGCTTGGTAGTTAATACTGCTTGGTAGTTAATACTGCTCGGTAGTTAATACTGCTGTGTAGTTAATACTGCCTTGCAGTTAATACTTCTCAGTAGTTAATACTGCTTATGTCGTTAATACTGCTTTTGAAAATCTAGGGCAAATACTGCTATAAATACCCCTGTTTGCCCGCCAAAGTTCATAACGACTCTTCGCATTAACTTCTTCTCTCTCGTTCTAACCTAGTCTCCCCAGAATCTTTGTGTTTTTCTTTCAAGAATCCTCAGGAATCATGGAGTTTGTTGATGAGCACAATGAAATAGCCATGCTTCAGAAGCCGAAACAAGCTGCGGGATTCCACGATATCGTCGATTTTCTTAAATCCTCGCACATCTCTTATGCCCTAACGGTGAGCCCAACCATCTATATCGAACATCAGACGCAATTTTGGGAGAATGCCACTGTTAGTTTCGAAGAAGGGCAGAAAACCATTCGAACAAGGGTTTGTGATAAACCCTTGAAAGTCACAGAGGAGGTTATTCGCATCTCTCTTCACTTGGATGATGCCTCAGGTATAACCTCTCTATCTTCTGATGACCTATATTCGACTTTACAAAGAATGGGGTATGAAGGTCCCATTGGTGTTTTTAAATTCTACAAGTCAAAAATTTTCAACCAATGGAGATTCCTTGTTCATACCCTGATGCACTGTATTTCCAAGAAAACTACTGGATGGAGTGAGTTCAGCAGTCCCATTGCATATGCCTTGGTCTGCTTATCCACTGCCAGAAAGTACAATTTTTCAGCTATGATCTTTAATGATCTTGTATCAAACCTGGAATCCAAAAAGCGGTTTTATATGTATCCAAGGTTTGTTCAAGAAGTGATAACTAAGGAATTGACGGAATTACCTCAGTTTGATGAGGTATATGTACCAAAATCCCCTAAAGGGAAGGTTTTTTCAAATATGAAAAGACTTCCTAGGGACTCGGAAGGAGTTGACACACCATTGTTCTCTACAATGATGGTTGTGTCCCACACAATTGAAGGTATGGCATCAGGGTCAAGGCCCTCATTAGACACACCCACTGATGACCAATTCCAACCTTCCATCTCAAAAGACATCCCTCAGTCCATTCTTGAACGACCGACTCCCACAATAACCAAAAGGTTTGAAAGAAGAAAGGTACACAAGGTTCCTTCCCTTGATGTATCTCCTAAGAGCCCGAAGCCTTTAAGCCCTCTGTTGGAGCATTCTCCAATGGAGAATATCGATAGGGTAACCACAGGGGTGTCTCCCAACCCCAAGAAGGTGCTCACTAAGGAGAAGGTTGAGCATGTGAGTCGCAAGGCTGCCACTACTTCTGCTAGCAAAGAGAAGGCCAGTGGTAAAATAACTAAGCCCTTCCTCACGGCAACTCAGGGTGAGAAATCATCCAGAGGTCCCAGGTGCCAAGAACCCATGGGGGCAGGTAGTGCCTTTGCTAGGCAAAAGACACCTGCTAAAACTTCCAATGATCCTGTAATGGAGGTAAACACTTCTAAACCGGGTGAGGATAGATACACTTATGAGGAATTGATGGATACTATTGCCAATATAAACCTTGATGTCCTAAATCAGCAGCAGGAAATTGAGGAACTCAAAAAGGTGGTCCTCTATCAAAACTCCCAGATAGAGAAGAATAAGAAGATGATCACAAAGCTACTACACAGAAGGAAGAAAGCACAATTTGTCCTTAGAAGAAGAAACCCAACCAATGATGCTCCCAAAAAGGGGGAGTCAGAGGATGAGTTGAACATGGAGAGTGCACAGGAACAGGGGGAGCAAGTGAATGAATTTGCTGAGGAAAGTACAAAGGAAGCTGAAAATGTTCAAGCAACAGAAACCATAGCTGCAGAAACGACAGCAGCAGAAACTACGACAGCAACAGAAACTACAACAGCAGCAGAAACCACAGCAGCAGAAACTGTTAATGCTGCTGAGTTTGAACAAGCAGCAGAAACAGTTAATGCTGCTGAAGGCCAAACAGAAAAAGCAGCAGAAACTGAGAAGGAAGCAGTAACTACATCTCAAGCTGAAATTGATGAAGAAGTATACTGGATTGTGAAGAACAGTGTTGAAACAGCATCATTACATGTTCTAAGAGAAGCAGTAACAGCCATAGCAGCAGAAATGGTTATTGCTGCTGAAAAACTTAAAACAGCTGAACCAACTCCTGAAGCTGTTAAAACTCTTAAAAGAACCAAGATGATGTCAAAGAAAAGACCAAGAACCAAGCCCATAACTTCACAGAAGAAAAATGAAAAGAAGCCAAGGGTGGAACCAACTGCAGAAGAGGCCCAGGAGGAAACAGTGAAAGAAAAATCTGATCCAAAAGTTGCTGAAGAAGAAGTGGCAACTCCATCAGGGCAATCAAGCAATGTACAATCACAAACTGATGCCCAATGTGATTTGTATATTACTGTTGTTGACTCTAACCCAATTCAGGCTGAACCAATATCGTCTAAAGCTCCTGAAATCATCTTTTGGGACACTTTGAAAGATGGTAGAAAGGAGTTCATTAGGATAAAAAGAGCAGATGGAAAATTTGAAGTCTTTTCAACTTGGGGAAAAATTGTCAGAACTTGCTCAAGATCAGACTTAGAAGAGATGTTCAAAGTTGGGATGAGGCTATATGAAAACATGCTGACTGAGCAAGGGATGTCAATCTCTAAAATGGTACTTGAATTCTTGTGCCAAATGTTCAAACCTGAAGCAGTTCAGTATAGGATAAACACACAGTTTCAAACCATTACCAATTGGATGCTCTATGAAAACTGTGGAGTATATGTCATCTCCCTTGACTCTGCGACTCATGAATACTATCTGGTGGATGAAATATACAAACACAGCATGAAGAAGCTGAAAGGAATGCTACATGCCAAGTTGACCTGCAACAAGGATTCAGCAATGGGTAGATTCTTGGTAAAAAGGATTCTCAATCAAAGTCTGGGATTGAATCCTAATCTAGGCATGTATGATTAGGTTTTGGAAGCATCATCTGAAGAACTTGACTTCTTTTCCTAAAAGTCAAGTTAGGGGGAGATTGTTGGGAACTGAAGATATGCTAAGTATGGTTAGTACTGCCAAGACAATTTTACTACTGCCAGTTCTTCATTAATACTGCTTATGTGAAGTTACTACTGCAAGTCAAGGTTACTACTGCTAGACAAGGTTACTACTGCTAGACAAAGTTACTACTGCAAGTCAAGGTTAGTACTGCTGGTGCATAATTGAATATCTGTTAGTACTGCTCATGATTAATACTGCTGGAGTGATGTTAATACTGCTGGAGATGAAATCGGTTAATACTGCTGAAGATTGTTAGTACTGCTCATGAAGAATGAAGGTTAATACTGCTGACTTGATAAGTTTGGTATGCGATACTTTTGGAGACAAAGAAGGAATTGATCAAGATATGTTTAACGAAGATTCAGAAGATCAATTTACTTTTGGTAGTTATCTTGTAATTATTTGTGTATAAATAGACTTCAATAGATAGCTATTAGAAGTGACGTGAGAGTTTCAATTTATACATTCTGCAAAAGATATTCTGAGTGTAGATATTGATTCAAGAGAGAATTAACCTCAAGGTTGAAGAACCCTATTTCTAGAGAAGTAGAAGTCGTCTTGTTGAGCCTGTTCAACAAGATTGAGGTTTGGTTGTTAATATTGTGATTTGAAACAGTGAATACAAAATTGTGAATTTTCTGTTACATTGTTCTTGATTGTGAGAATTAAAGTTCTTTTCCGCAGATTCTTTAATTCTGAATTCTAAGTGTTTGTAGTCTTGTTAAGATTCGATCCTGACAATATATATATATATAGAGAGAGAGAAAGAGAGATGTTTGTGTCAATGTCATGAACAACAATGATTAACCAAATTAAATTCATATAAAACTATAAGCAAAACTGCAAAAGAAGAACCATACATTGATAATTTTATATCGTATATACAAAGCTTACAAAAATGATATCAATAGATCATAACAAAAAGAATGTTTTACTAATGGTTTCATAATTCATACATCTCTAATCTAAAATTCTAATATCATACACAAATCTTCCTCACCTTCAACTTGTGGTTAATGAATTCCTGCTTTTAGTGAATAATTATAATCATTAGTATTTAACTTAATAAGCCATAAATTATATATAATTAAATAAAAAAAAATCACGTCTCAAACACGCCTTATAACCCGCCGTAACGCGCCATAACACGCCGTAACCCGCATCAAACACGCCATAACGCGCCATAACCCGCCATACTGCAAGCTACGCCTCAGAGTCGCGCCATGGGCTTTAACGTGGCGGCAAGGCCACGCCTCGACGTTATGGCGCGCCATAACGCCGCCATAACGCGTTTTTTAGAACCTTGCTAATTCTCATCATTTGGGTCACGATTTCTAGATACCACTCATCATTTAAGGGGTGTTTGGGATTGCTTATATTTTTGACTTATTTGTTTATTGTTTTTCCTCACCGCAAATAAGCTATTTTTAGTGTTTGGATTGAAAAAAAAAATCTTATGACTTTTCCTCACCACAAATAAGTTGTTTTTGATAAGTTAATCTATTTTAACTTATTTGAAAATGCTTATAACTTATTTGCTCAAATTATATTTTTACCCCCAACTCCTTTTTAACACAAAATAAGTTGATAAGCACTTTTAAAAATAAGCATAAGTTGTTTTAAATAAGCAATCCCAAACACCCCCTCATAACTATAAATACGAGATTTATATTTATTACCAACATGTCGAGAACCCATTGGTCACACTTTTTGAGCATATCCGAATAATGAGTTTCAATAATTAAAATGTTTAATTATTATCCCTGATTTGTATTGATTTAATTTGATTAAATAAAAATCAGATATTATTAATGTCGGACATAAATAAGTTGAATTTGTATGGTCTTTATAAGAGGGTGACGGTGTAAGACCACTCTTACAGTTAAGTAAGGTGTGGAGATGTTAGTGATTTTATGTCATACTTCCATCACCATATAAAATGTATGACATTTTGCAAGAGTTTAGTCTTCCACGTCTCTCTCAAAATCACCTACAACAATATTCTCTCGTTTCTTTATAAGTTTTGAAACCGTGACAAGCATCACGAGAAGGCAAATGATTCAGATTGTTCGTGTGGATACTGTGGAGGCATCAAGTTTTGTTTGTTGCTATGATTCAAAGTTTTGCTAAATGTGAGGTATAATTTCGAAACACCCGATTTATTCCGGTTCGTATGGGTTTTTGGAGGTTTACGGTTTTATTTTCCGTTATGCTTGAGATCTTGTAACCCAACAGTGGTATTAGAGCTACTTACAAATATCTAGATTGGTTTTTGTGACATGAATGCATTTTAAAAACTGTTTTGCTGTTGTATGTTTTTGTTTCGTAAATATTTTGGTTTTTTCGTCCCAAAAAGGTTCTGAATCTTAGAAAAATTAAAACATGAAAAATGTAAATTAATGTTGCTTACCAAAAAAAAAATCTTCCATTAATCATTGTTATTTCTAAGACTCCACCTTGGCTAAAAGTTGGCATGTTATGCAACTATTGACGACAATATCATAATATCAACAATATTCGATTCAATGATTTCTAAAATCATATGTATATCTTACATTGGGAGTCTCAAATACTCTAAGGCCATCCGTACCCGGCTCGGGATGCCTTCGGGCTCAGCGGGAATGGGCTACGGCCCTTGCGGGGATGGCGGGGCGGGATGGCGGGGCGGGATGGATTCCGGGTTCGGGATCCCGATTCATCCCGAAGGTTTATTAAAAAAAAATTTATTTAATTTTTAAAAATAATGCCGTTGAACGGCTCTTTTTAAACAAAAATAAATAATTTTTTTTCTCAATTTAATCTCACTATATATTTAACCCTCAACCTCTTATTTCTGACACCTCTCAACCTCTCTAAAATTCTCTCAACCTCTTATTTCTCACACCTCTCAAACTCTCTAAAATTCTCTCAACCTCTTATTTTTCACACCTCTCAAACTCTCTCAAATTCTATCAACCTCTTATTTTTCACACCTCTCAAACTCTCTCAACCTCTTATTTTTAATGAATGGTATGAATTTTTATTTTTATTATTTATCTTATTTTTATTTATTAAAAAATATATAAATATTTTTATTTTGTTAAATAATTAAATGTATAAATAAAAGAATTAAAATAAATGAGGTGGCAAAAGGGTTTGAGGGAATGGGGTAAGGGTGTTTAGGGATTGAGTGAGGGTTAGGAGAAAAGCTGATGTGGCGCTGATGTGGAGCTGGAATCTTTGAAAGATAGAGGGATGGGGTACTGATGGCCTAAGGAGCATATCATGCTTATATAACAACCTTTCTTTAACAAATTATTGAAGATTAAGACCAAATTTTACTTGATCACTTTCAAACTTTCCTATTTATCCTTTAGATCATTTCGCTTGTATAAATCAAAAATATTTTTTAACTCTTACTTGCTCTTTCCATCATGCATCACTTCATACCCTTACAACTGTTATGTTATCTCTTATTTAATGATTTAATTCGGTCATAATTTTCTTAATCTCTTGATGGAAAATATTCTATGCTCACAATACATAACATTTTGTTAATGCTATAATATGTTGTAATCAAGGCTTTTTATATATTAGCTTACTTTCCTTTAGTTTGACTTTTGTAATAGTCAAGGGTATATAAACCCTTTGTAAGCTTTTGCAACACAACAGTTCTTAATAGAGATGACATACTTTCTCTCACTTGAATTTCTCTCTCTATCTTGAAAGATCTTGGATTAACAATTGGTATCAGAGCTGGATTCGAGATTCAGAGGAGATTTTCAGTGATCAATCACGAAAAATTTGGTTAATTCTACAAGAAAATTCGATTGATTTTCTGGATTTATCAAGAAAATCTCATTTTCTTGAATTTTGATCAAATTTCTCTGTTTTTTGATCGAATTGATCTGCATTTTGGCTCTCTGGATTCGTTTTTCCTGAGGAGATCATACTTTGTTCGAGAATCGAGATCTAATTCGAAGGATTTCAAGATCAATTTTGCCTTTTTCTGAGTTTTTGGACTGTTCGATATTTTGCTACTGTTCGTTCTTCCAGATTCTGAATCAGAGGTTTTCAGAGGTTTGTAGTTGAAGAAGAAGTGATTAGTTTTGATTTTCGAACCTGTCTGTACAAGATTTGCTCAGAAATTTTGAAGTTAAGAGGATTTTTGAAGAATTTGATCATTTCTCGCTAGATCTGAACTTTTCGCAAGATTCATCTTCTTTTCGCAACATTCATCATCAGTTTTCGCAACCTTCAGTTTTTCTGTTTTCAAGTATACTTTTCGCATAGCTTCTCGCTACCTTCTGTTGCGAAAACCTTACTTTTCGCAATCCTCTGACCCGAAAACCTTATTTTTCGCAACCCGCTGACCCGAAAACCTTACTTTTCGCAAGCTTCTATTGCGAAAAGTGATCTTTCAGCTTTCAAGTTTATACGTAAGTCTACCTTTCGCAACCATTACTTGCGAAATCCTCACTTCTCGCTTCTTGTGCTTGCGAAATCCTCACTTCTCGCAACCCTTGCTTGCGAGTTTTGACTTGGTTAATTTCAGACTTTTTCAGTGTTGACTTTCTGTTGACCATGGCTAACCAAGAGGGTTTTTACAAGAATGATATAATGATGTCGTTGGGTTCTAATATTCGTCCTCCGGTGCTTATAAATGAAAACGAGTTCTCGCAATGGCAAGATCGTTTCATCAATTTCGTGGAATCGCAAAATAATGGTGCAAACATTATGCGATCATTGATGGAAGGTCCGTTTGTCAAACCATATGTGAATGTTCCGGCTACCGCAACTACTCCGGCTTCAAGATCTCTTAAGAAACCCGAAGATTATACGCCAGAAGAAAATTTGCGATCTCAAGGAGATAGGGAAGCCAAGTCTTTTCTCATTCAAGCTCTTCCAAACCACATATATAATAGAATTGATTGTTATAAAAATAATATAACAATGATGTGGTCTCAACTTGAGAAAAATCATGTTAGGTTCAGCGGTTGCAACTCAACTCCGACAAACACGATTTATGAACAATTTTGAAGGGTTCAAAGCCAAGGAGAACGAGTCGTTAAAGAGTGTTTTTGATCGTTTTTGGGGGGGTGATAAATGATCTTTATAAGATAAAAGTCACCAAGACGGAATTGGAAGCTAACTTGAAGTTTCTAAATGCTTTACAACCGGAGTGGAACAAATCTTGCCACCGTCTTAGAAACGATGTGAGGATATCTTCTATGCAAATTCAAGAATTGTATGAAATTCTCATGACGGATGAGGAATTGGTTAAAGCAAAGAAGGATAAGTTAGACAAGAAGAGTAAAGGGAAAGCCGTTGACCCGATAGCATTACTAGCTAGTCAACTCGCCGAGAATACTCTTTTGGAGAATGCTTTCGATGGTAATGTGGAAGATGATGGGGAGGAGCTCGAAAAAGCAATGATACTTCTAACGCAACATTTTCAGAAAAGGTATCAGAATCGTTCGGGAAGTAATAATAATTTGTGGTCTACTTCGGGATCGAGGAAAGTTAATCAAGAAGGTGGAAGCTATGTCCCATAGGTGGATACTACCAAAGTGTTTGAAAACAAGAAGGAAGACGAAAAGAAGGTAGTTACATGCTTCAAATGTGGAAAAATGGGGCATATGGCAAGAGATTGTAGGACAAAGGTGGTGCGTGATACTTCCTATTATAAGAAGAAGTTGGAGCTAGCGGAAAAGAAGGAGAATGGCACTATTCTACTCGTGGAAGAGGAGTATTTCTTGGATTATTCTGATGATGAGTCTCAAAATGAAGAGAGTGCCATGAATTGCTTTATAGGAGATGATGCGAGTGATGATGAAAAGGATGATGATGAGAGCACAACCGATGAATCTGAGGTACCTTCTAAATTCGATTATGACTTTTTATTATCTCAGATGAATAATGTCGTAAATGCTATTCGCACGCTTCGATCAAAACGTCTATCTGAAAAAGAAATTAATAATGATCAATCAAAATTAATCAAAACGCTCAAAATAAATATTCAAGATGAAAAAATGATTTTGATTGATACAAAAGAGAAAATGCAAAAGAGAATAGAAGAATTAGAAGAAATAAATAATTCTTGCATTGAATCTTTGAAAATAATGACCGAAGAGAAAGATAATTTTTCCGACAAAATTACAGAATTAGAAGAAAAATTATACGTAAGAGGTCAATCGGAACAAACAATGTATTTAAACAAACCAAGGAGTTATAAGTCAATAAAAGAAAAATGGGGACTTGGTTATGATGTTAGGAATATTTCATATAGATTTGATGTGTCAAAACTTCAACTTACAAGGGTTCGAATTGTAATATGTTTATTTTATAGTTATCCTTGTAAATTCTAGTTTATCTAGGATTCCTAGTTTATCTAGGATTGGTATTTATCTAGTTTCTAGTTTATCTAGGTTTCTAGTATATAAAGAAACCTAGAGATATAGAATTAGACGTTCTTGAAACCCACGTTTAAACAAAAACGTGTAGATGTGTGTGCATGAGCCCCAAGGTTCTTAATCCTAATACTTGAGAAGAAGTATTCGTTTGTTGATAACTTAGGTCAACAAATTGGGGCGTGAGTATGTAATCAGTATGTTTAAATTAATGAACCTTGTTAGCTATACAAATATGTCATTTAATTCCGCTGTTCATGTTGTGATTTGTATATGTTTATTCCATGATCTAGAACTAATCATTCTTGAGCTTAAAGATCCGGTTTAGGGTTTTTATAAATCCTATCTGGTGGTATCAGAGCACATGGTGCTCTCTGATCTGGAAGAAAAACAAGGTTTAATGGAAGATTTGAAGAGACGAAAGAAGACGAACGAAAGAAAGAAAAATCAGATTTTTCGCAGAAATTTTCTGGAAAATCACAGCCGGCCGTTTCGCCTATTCCCGGAGATTGAACCGTCGGATCGTCGCGATTTTTGGACAGCAGCTTCGGGACACATTGTTTAACATTATGTCTGGTTGGATTGGCCGTACGACGTCCAGAACGCTCCCAGAAATTCTCGAAATCCAGCAGTTTTTTTTTCTTGATAAAAATTGTTCTTCACTCAGAATTCCTCAAAGCCATGAAATCAAAGCCGCGATGCAATGAAGAATACATGTCACACACCATGTTAGGATCATGCTCGACAAAAGGAGGATTATTTTTGTTTGTTTCAAGAAAATTCACACACACAAGGTATGAAGGTTTGATGAACGATAGAGGAAGAATGCTTAAATAACTACCCTTTGATCGTCATCAGTTGATTACAAAAAGGAAGATTAATTAGAGTTTGTTTGAAGAAGAAGTGAAACTTAGAGTTTGTGTTCTTATCATATCTTTAAAGGTATCCTTCACCTGTTAAAGATAACCCGTGATATTATGAAGATTATTAACGTAATTGTTCGAAGAATGTGACTTCAATTTGACGAAATCTTAGAGAAGAAGATTGGTCGAAGGACAGGGATCCCCTCATTCATGAGAATGACGTTGTTGTTCACTTGGTTTCTACGGGATATAAGACTCAAGGTTTGGTTTTTTACTTCAACTTCAAATAGATAATGGTTGATTTTCTTTACAACGTAATTGATATAACCTCGAAGACACAAGGATGGTTAGCATAAATTCAGGGGAAGAAGTGTTGATCATTCAAGGGGAAGATTCAAGTTTGATAAGTTTTGGATTTGATTATGTCAAAAAGGGGAAGAGCTACTTGAAGATTCTGATGCTAAGTTTTGTCATCATCAAATAGGGGAAGATTGTTAGGAATATTTCATATAGATTTGATGTGTCAAAACTTCAACTTACAAGGGTTCGAATTGTAATATGTTTATTTTATAGTTATCCTTGTAAATTCTAGTTTATCTAGGATTCCTAGTTTATCTAGGATTGGTATTTATCTAGTTTCTAGTTTATCTAGGTTTCTAGTATATAAAGAAACCTAGAGATATAGAATTAGACGTTCTTGAAACCCACGTTTAAACAAAAACGTGTAGATGTGTGTGCACGAGCCCCAAGGTTCTTAATCCTAATACTTGAGAAGAAGTATTCGTTTGTTGATAACTTAGGTCAACAAATTGGGGCGTGAGTATGTAATCAGTATGTTTAAATTAATGAACCTTGTTAGCTATACAAATCTGTCGTTTAATTCCGCTGTTCATGTTGTGATTTGTATATGTTTATTCCATGATCTAGAACTAATCATTCTTGAGCTTAAAGATCCGGTTTAGGGTTTTTATAAATCCTATCTGGTCTTGTCAGGATCGAATCTTAACAAGATTAACAATACTTAGAATTCAGAATTAAAGAATCTGCGGAATAGAACTTTAATTCTCACAATCAATGAACAGAATATCAGAAAACACACAATTTTTGTATTCACTGTTTCGACTCACAATATTACAACCAAACCTCAATCTTGATGAACAAACTCAATCAAGACGACTTCTACTTCTCTAGAAATAGGGTTCTTAAACCTTGAGGTTAATTCTCTCTAAAACACAATCGAATTCTAATTTTATTTTTTTTCTTGTATATCGTCTTTCTAATAGCTATCTATCAACACTATTTATACACAATAATTACAAGATAACTATCAAAAATTAAATGATCTTCAGAATATTCTTTTAAGTATATCTTCAATCATTCCATCTTTATATCCTTCAATCTCGCATTCCATGTTCTGATCCCAAGCAGTATTAACTTCATTCTTTTCAAGCAGTACTAATAATCTTCCAGCAGTAGTAATCTTAATCTTCCAGCAGTAGTAATCTTCGATATGCCCAAGCAGTACTAACAGTTTTCGTAAGACACTAGCAGTACTAACTTTTGTTCAGCAGTATTAACCATGTACCAGCAGTAGTAACTTGTCTAGCAGTACTAATCATGTTCTTGCAGCATTAATGACTCAGCAGTACTAACCTTGAACTAGCAGTAGTATCTTTGTTCTGGCAGCACTAACATTGATCTGGCAGTAGTAATGTTGTTCTGGCAGTACTAACCATACTTAGCATATCTTCAGTTCCCAACAATCTCCCCCTAACTTGACTTTTCAGGATGAGAAGTTAAGTTCTTCAGATGATGCTTCCAAAACCTAATCATCAACACATAAATTTGGATCCAATCCCAGACTTTGATTGAGAATCCTTTTTACATGGTATCTTGCCATCTTAGAGTCTTTGTCACTCACCAACTTAGCATGTAGCATTCCATTCAACTTTTTCATGCTGTGCTTGTATACAACATCCACCAAATAATATTCATGAAATGTATTGTCAAGAGAGGTGACATACACTCCACAATTCTCAATGAGCATCCAGTTGGTGATGACTTGAAAATTCCTTGCCATCAAATACTGAACTGCTTCTGGTTTGAACATTAAGCACAAGTATTCAAGAACCATCTTGGTGATAGACATACCTTGCTCTGTCAGCATGTTACCATATAGCCTCATTCCCACCTTGAACATCTCTTCCAAGTCAGATCTAGAGCATGTTCTGATAAGTTTTCCCCAAGTAGGACAAACTTCAAACTTTCCATCTGCCCTTTTGATTCTGATGAACTCCTTTCTTCCATCTTTCAATGTGTCCCAGAAGATGATTTCAGGAGCCATAGAAGATATTGGTTCAGCTTGGATTGGATTAGTATTAACCACAGTAATATACAAATCACTTTGAGCATTTGGCAGTGATTGTACATTGCTTGGTTGGCCTGATGAAGTTGCCACTTCTTCTTCAGCAACTTTTGGATCAGATTTCTCTTTCACTGCTTCCTCCTGGGCTTCTTCTACAGTTGGATCCACCCTTGGTTTCTTTACATCTTTCTTCTTTGAGGCTATTGACTTTGTTCTTGGCCTCTTTGTTCTTTTGAAAGATTTAACAGCTTCAGGAGTGGTTTCAGCTGTTTCTTCTTTGTGGCTTTTAGCAGCACTAACAGTTTCTGCTGCCTTTTGTTTTTCAGCAGCAGTAACCATTTCTACTGCTATAGCTGTTACTGCTTCTTTTATGACCTTTAATACTGCTGCTTCGACACTGTCCTTCACAATCCAATATATCTCTTCATCAATCTCTGTTTTAGTTACTGTAGGAACAGATTCTGCTTTCTTCTCACTTTCAGCTTCTTTTGCAACTTCAGCAGCAGTAACCGTTTTGCTGCTGGTTCTGTTTCTGCTTCCTTTGTAAGATCAGCAGCAGTAACGGTGGTTTCTGCTGCTGTTTCTGTTTCTGCTTCCTTTGTAATATCTGCAGCCTCCTCAGTCTCCCCCTCAACCTTATACTCATACTCCCCCTCAATTTTTTCATCCTCCATGTTTATATCAGATTCTGACTCCCCCTTTTTGGAAGCATCATTGGTAGGGTTTCTTCTCCTAAGGACAAACTGAGCTTTCTTCTTTCTGTGCATCAACTTAGTGATCATCTTCCTTTGCTTCTCAAGCTGTGAGTTTTGATAGAGTACCACTTTCTTGAGTTCATCAATTTCCTTTTTCTGACTGACCACATCTGTGTTTATGTTTGCAATAGTGTCCATCAATTCCTCATAAGTGTATCTATCCTCACCTGGTTTAGAAGTGTTTACCTTCCTTACAGGATCATTGGAAGTTTTAGCAGGTGTCTCTTGCCTAGCAAAAGCACTACCTACCCCCTTGGTTTCTTGGCACCTGGACCTCTGGATGATTTCTCACCCTGAGTTGCCGTGAGGAAGGTCTTAGGTATTTTACCATTGGCCTTCTCTTTGCTAGCAGAAGTAGTGGCAGCCTTGCGACTCACATGCTCAACCTTCTCCTTAGTGAGCACCTTCTTGGGGTTGGGAGACACCCCTGTGGTTTCCCTTTCGATATTCTCTAATGGAGAATGCTCCACTAGAGGGCTTAAAGGCTTCGGGCTCTTAGGAGATACATAGAGGGAAGGGACCTTGTGTACCTTTCTTCTTTCAAACTTTTTGGTTATTATGGGAGTGGGTCGTACAAGAATGGACTGAGGGATTACTTTTGTGATGGAAGGTTGGGATTGGTCATCAGTGGGTGTGTCTAATGAGGGCCTTGACCCTGATGCCATACCTTCATTTGTGTGGGACACAACCATCATTGTAGAGAACAATGGTGTGTCAACTCCTTCCGAGTCCCTAGGAAGTCTCCTCATATTTGAGAAAACCTTCCCTTTAGGGGATTTTGGTACATATACCTCATCAAATAGAGGTATATCCGTCAATTCCTTAGTTATCACTTCTTGAACAAACCTTGGATACATATAAAACCGCTTTTTGGATTCCAGGTTTGACACAAGATCATTAAAAACCATTTGTGAAAAATTAAACTTCCTGGCAGTGGCCAAGCAGACCAGGGCATAAGCAATGGTACTGCTGAACTCACTCCATCCAGTAGTTTTCTTTGACATGCAATGCATTAAGGTATGAACAAAGAATCGCCATTGTGTATGAAATTTAGACTTGTAAAACTTAAAAACTCCAATGGGACCTTCATACCCCATTCTTTGTAAAGTTGAGTATAGTTCTTCATTAGGAATAGAAGTTATACCTGAGGCATCATCTAATCGAAGAGTGATGCGAAGGAGTTCTTCTGAAACTTTCAAGGGTTTGTCACATACCCTTGTTTGCATGACTTTCTGCCCATCTTCGGATTCCACGGTGGCATTGGCCCAAAATTGCGTCTGATGCTCGATGTAGATAGTTGGATTCACCGTTAGGGCATAAGAAATATGAGTGGACTTGAGAAACTCCACAATGTCGTGAAATCCTGCGGCCTGCTTCGGCTTCTGAAGCATCGCAATCTCATTATGCTCATCGACAAACTCCATAATCGTCGTTCTTTCTGAGGATTTGGATAGAAAACACAAAGATTCTAGGGAGAAAAGGGTTAGAGCGAGAGAGAGAAGTTGAATGCGAAGAGACGTTATGAGATTTGGCGGGCTAAAAGAGTATTTATAGCAGTAGTAGCCCTAATTTTCTATAAAGGCAGTATTAACGACTTAGCAGTATTAACGACTGAGCAGTATTAACTGCAAGGCAGTATTAACTACACAGCAGTATTAACTACACAAGCAGTATTAACTACTTAAGCAGTATTAACAACAGAGCAATATTAACTACTAAGCAGTATTAACTACTAAGCAGTATTAACGATTGAGCAGTATTAACTGCAAGGCAGTATTAACGACACAGCAGTATTAACTACACAAGCAGTATTAACTACTTAAGCAGTATTAACAACAGAGCAGTATTAACTACTAAGCAGTATTAACTGCAAAGCAGTATTAACTACTGAGCAGTATTAACTGCTAAGCAGTATTAACTACTCATTGGCAGTATTAACTGTGCACTAGCAGTATTAACTACGCACTGGCAGTAGTAACTCTGCACTAGCAGTAGTAACTCTGCACTGGCAGTAGTAACTCTGCACTGGCAGTAGTAACTCTGCACTAGCAGTAGTAACTCTGCACTGGCAGAAGTAACTATGTACTAGCAGTAGTAACTATACTTGCACTTTGCAGCACTTGTCAAATCCTCAAATGTCATCTTACCTTCTGACATCACCTTTACTTTTACCACTTATCTTACCTCCTGCAGGATTATTTCCAAAAGCAACATGTCCTCCATTAGATCTTTTGAAATTCTGGAGGCAGGCCATGTTACCTGTCATGTGCCTGGAGCAACCACTATCAACATGCCAGATGCTCTTCCCCTTGAGCTGTTGGTTGCCCTGCACCTAAGATAAATCAATTAGTTTTTATTGGGAACCCAAGCCGAAGTGGTCTTGGGTCTCCCTTGCTCATCAAAGTACTTGCATTGAGTTTTGATGAGGTTTTTAAACTTAGGTACTGCAGAATTGGAGTACTTTGTCAATATAATTGGTCTAGCAGCACAAACACTAGAAGCAGTATTAACTTTAGAAGAAGTACTAACAGAGTTAGCAGCACTAACTGAGTTAGCAGTACTAACAGAGTTAGCAGCACTAACTGAGTTAGCAGCACTAACAGAGTTAGCAGTACTAACAGAGTTAGCAGCACTAACTGAGTTAGCAGCACTAACTGAGTTAGCAGGATTAACTGAGTTAGCAGCACTAACAGAGTTAGCAGCACTAACAGAGTTAGCAGCACTAACTGAGTTAGCAGCCCCAACTGAGTTAGCAGCACTAACTGATTTAGCAGTACTAACACTGCTAGCAGCAGTATTGGCAGTAGTATTGCTTCTAGCAGCACTAACCTTGTTAGCAGTATTGCTTCTAGCAGCACTATCCTTTTCAGCAGTTCTATCTGAGGTATTAGTGCTTTTGGAGACCCACATATTGACACATTCCTTTTCAGTCTTTTTCCTCATGTGGCTTTTGGATTTAGCTTGTTTCTTAGCCACATGGTTCCTTGCAGGCTTCCTAAACCATTGGATTTATGAAAAGGTCTTTGAAAATTTATCCTTTGGTTAATAGGATTGAAATAACAGTGTTTGGCTAGGTGATTCAATCTGCCACAGATAAAACAAGGTTTTGGTCTGTTAATCCTTTGCAGATTAACTCCTTGCTTTTGTGCCCACTGGTTATTCCAATTTCTTTGATTTCCCCTCTTTTTATCATGTTTTGGGGCTTATTCTCTTGAAATTTCTTGCAAGAACAATGTTCACAAGTTTTAGAGTTCACAACAGTGGTCTGTGTATAATGAACTCCCTTTCCCTTTTCAGTCCTTTTCATCTCATTGTTCTTAACACATGGACTTTCACATTCCTCATCAGATCCTACTTTTTCAGTCTCATCCTCAACAACTACTTCATCTAATGGATCTACTTCAGTGGCTCCTTTAGGTAAGTCCTTCCTATCCTTGGTTTCTAATAGGTCTGACTTAGGAGGGATGTAGTTGTTATTGTAGGGTGGGGGTGTGGCATTGTACCCTAGTCCTGTTTTCATCTTACTGTGGACTTGAGCATTTATTATGGTGTCCATAGCTTTAGAAGCTTTTGAAAACTTTTCAACATCAAGTTTAACTTTCTCAAGCTCTCCTTTTAGTTTCTCACACTCTTCCCTAGACTCTTTTAGTTGGAACTCCAGACCACCCTTTTCCCACTTCCAGTAGTTTGTATCATATGAGTGTTGAAGTTCATTGGCTTGAAAAGCCTTAATTTGTTCTTCAAACCTCTCAACAATCAATACATAATATCTTATGTCCTTTTCTAATCTCTTAAGGTCATCACACATTCCCTGATTGTGATCTCTATACCTTTTAACAGTGTCTATACAAGCTTGAGAACAGAGATTAGATTTTACCTCAGTAGGAATATCTGAGACTTCTGCCATGAGTGCATGATTCTGGATTGTCTCTTCTGCTTGATCACTCCAATCAAAAGTACTGTTTGATTCAATAGAATTGTCCATAATAATTGTCGAATTCTAAGAAACACAAGCTCTGATACCACTTGTCAGGATCGAATCTTAACAAGATTAACAATACTTAGAATTCAGAATTAAAGAATCTGCGGAATAGAACTTTAATTCTCACAATCAATGAACAGAATATCAGAAAACACACAATTTTTGTATTCACTGTTTCGACTCACAATATTACAACCAAACCTCAATCTTGATGAACAAACTCAATCAAGACGACTTCTACTTCTCTAGAAATAGGGTTCTTAAACCTTGAGGTTAATTCTCTCTAAAACACAATCGAATTCTAATTTTATTTTTTTTCTTGTATATCGTCTTTCTAATAGCTATCTATCAACACTATTTATACACAATAATTACAAGATACCTATAAAAAATTAAATGATCTTCAGAATATTCTTTTAAGTATATCTTCAATCATTCCATCTTTATCTCCTTCAATCTCGCATTCCATGTTCTGATCCCAAGCAGTATTAACTTCATTCTTTTCAAGCAGTACTAATAATCTTCCAGCAGTAGTAATCTTAATCTTCCAGCAGTAGTAATCTTCGATATGCCCAAGCAGTACTAACAGTTTTCGTAAGACACTAGCAGTACTAACTTTTGTTCAGCAGTATTAACCATGTACCAGCAGTAGTAACTTGTCTAGCAGTACTAATCATGTTCTTGCAGCATTAATGACTCAGCAGTACTAACCTTGAACTAGCAGTAGTATCTTTGTTCTGGCAGCACTAACATTGATCTGGCAGTAGTAATGTTGTTCTGGCAGTACTAACCATACTTAGCATATCTTCAGTTCCCAATAATCTCCCCCTAACTTGACTTTTCAGGATGAGAAGTTAAGTTCTTCAGACGATGCTTCCAAAACCTAATCATCAACACATAAATTTGGATCCAATCCCAGACTTTGATTGAGAATCCTTTTTACAAGGTATCTTGCCATCTTAGAGTCTTTGTCACTCACCAACTTAGCATGCAGCATTCCATTCAACTTTTTCATGCTGTGCTTGTATACAACATCCACCAAATAATATTCATGAAATGTATTGTCAAGAGAGATGACATACACTCCACAATTCTCAATGAGCATCCAGTTGGTGATGACTTGAAAATTCCTTGCCATCAAATACTGAACTGCTTCTGGTTTGAACATTAAGCACAAGTATTCAAGAACCATCTTGGTGATAGACATACCTTGCTCTGTCAGCATGTTTCCATATAGCCTCATTCCCACCTTAAACATCTCTTCCAAGTCAGATCTAGAGCATGTTCTGATAAGTTTTCCCCAAGTAGGACAAACTTCAAACTTTCCATCTGCCCTTTTGATTCTGATGAACTCCTTTCTTCCATCTTTCAATGTGTCCCAGAAGATGATTTCAGGAGCCATAGAAGATATTGGTTCAGCTTGGATTGGATTAGTATTAACCACAGTAATATACAAATCACTTTGAGCATTTGGCAGTGATTGTACATTGCTTGGTTGGCCTGATGAAGTTGCCACTTCTTCTTCAGCAACTTTTGGATCAGATTTCTCTTTCACTGCTTCCTCCTGGGCTTCTTCTACAGTTGGATCCACCCTTGGTTTCTTTACATCTTTCTTCTTTGAGGCTATTGACTTTGTTCTTGGCCTCTTTGTTCTTTTGAAAGATTTAACAGCTTCAGGAGTGGTTTCAGCTGTTTCTTCTTTGTGGCTTTTAGCAGCACTAACAGTTTCTGCTGCCTTTTGTTTTTCAGCAGCAGTAACCATTTCTACTGCTATAGCTGTTACTGCTTCTTTTATGACCTTTAATACTGCTGCTTCGACACTGTCCTTCACAATCCAATATATCTCTTCATCAATCTCTGTTTTAGTTACTGTAGGAACAGATTCTGCTTTCTTCTCACTTTCAGCTTCTTTTGCAACTTCAGCAGCAGTAACCGTTTCTGCTGCTGGTTCTGTTTCTGCTTCCTTTGTAAGATCAGCAGCAGTAACGGTGGTTTCTGCTGCTGTTTCTGTTTCTGCTTCCTTTGTAATATCTGCATCCTCCTCAGTCTCCCCCTCAACCTTATACTCATACTCCCCCTCAATTTTTTCATCCTCCATGTTTATATCAGATTCTGACTCCCCCTTTTTGGAAGCATCATTGGTAGGGTTTCTTCTCCTAAGGACAAACTGAGCTTTCTTCTTTCTGTGCATCAACTTAGTGATCATCTTCCTTTGCTTCTCAAGCTGTGTGTTTTGATAGAGTACCACTTTCTTGAGTTCATCAATTTCCTTTTTCTGACTGACCACATCTGTGTTTATGTTTGTAATAGTGTCCATCAATTCCTCATAAGTGTATCTATCCTCACCTGGTTTAGAAGTGTTTACCTTCCTTACAGGATCATTGGAAGTTTTAGCAGGTGTCTCTTGCCTAGCAAAAGCACTACCTACCCCCTTGGTTTCTTGGCACCTGGACCTCTGGATGATTTCTCACCCTGAGTTGCCGTGAGGAAGGTCTTAGGTATTTTACCACTGGCCTTCTCTTTGCTAGCAGAAGTAGTGGCAGCCTTGCGACTCACATGCTCAACCTTCTCCTTAGTGAGCACCTTCTTGGGGTTGGGAGACACCCCTGTGGTTTCCCTTTCGATATTCTCTAATGGAGAATGCTCCACTAGAGGGCTTAAAGGCTTCGGGCTCTTAGGAGATACATCAAGGGAAGGGACCTTGTGTACCTTTCTTCTTTCAAACTTTTTGGTTATTATGGGAGTGGGTCGTACAAGAATGGACTGAGGGATTACTTTTGTGATGGAAGGTTGGGATTGGTCATCAGTGGGTGTGTCTAATGAGGGCCTTGACCCTGATGCCATACCTTCATTTGTGTGGGACACAACCATCATTGTAGAGAACAATGGTGTGTCAACTCCTTCCGAGTCCCTAGGAAGTCTCCTCATATTTGAGAAAACCTTCCCTTTAGGGGATTTTGGTACATATACCTCATCAAATAGAGGTATATCCGTCAATTCCTTAGTTATCACTTCTTGAACAAACCTTGGATACATATAAAACCGCTTTTTGGATTCCAGGTTTGACACAAGATCATTAAAAACCATTTGTGAAAAATTAAACTTCCTGGCAGTGGCCAAGCAGACCAGGGCATAAGCAATGGTACTGCTGAACTCACTCCATCCAGTAGTTTTCTTTGACATGCGATGCATTAAGGTATGAACAAAGAATCGCCATTGTGTATGAAATTTAGACTTGTAAAACTTAAAAACTCCAATGGGACCTTCAAACCCCATTCTTTGTAAAGTTGAGTATAGTTCTTCATTAGGAATAGAAGTTATACCTGAGGCATCATCTAATCGAAGAGTGATGCGAAGGAGTTCTTCTGAAACTTTCAAGGGTTTGTCACATACCCTTGTTTGCATGACTTTCTGCCCATCTTCGGATTCCACGGTGGCATTGGCCCAAAATTGCGTCTGATGCTCGATGTAGATAGTTGGATTCACCATTAGGGCATAAGAAATATGAGTGGACTTGAGAAACTCCACAATGTCGTGAAATCCTGCGGCCTGCTTCGGCTTCTGAAGCATCGCAATCTCATTATGCTCATCGACAAACTCCATAATCGTCGTTCTTCCTGAGGATTTGGATAGAAAACACAAAGATTCTAGGGAGAAAAGGGTTAGAGCGAGAGAGAGAAGTTGAATGCGAAGAGACGTTATGAGATTTGGCGGGCTAAAAGAGTATTTATAGCAGTAGTAGCCCTAATTTTCTATAAAGGCAGTATTAACGACTTAGCAGTATTAACGACTGAGCAGTATTAACTGCAAGGCAGTATTAACTACACAGCAGTATTAACTACACAAGCAGTATTAACTACTTAAGCAGTATTAACAACAGAGCAGTATTAACTACTAAGCAGTATTAACTACTAAGCAGTATTAACGATTGAGCAGTATTAACTGCAAGGCAGTATTAACGACACAGCAGTATTAACTACACAAGCAGTATTAACTACTTAAGCAGTATTAACAACAGAGCAGTATTAACTACTAAGCAGTATTAACTGCAAAGCAGTATTAACTACTGGGCAGTATTAACTGCTAAGCAGTATTAACTACTCATTGGCAGTATTAACTGTGCACTAGAAGTATTAACTACGCACTGGCAGTAGTAACTCTGCACTAGCAGTAGTAACTCTGCACTAGCAGTAGTAACTCTGCACTGGCAGTAGTAACTCTGCACTGGCAGTAGTAACTCTGCACTAGCAGTAGTAACTCTGCACTGGCAGTAGTAACTCTGCATTGGCAGTAGTAACTCTGCACTAGCAGTAGTAACTATACTTGCACTTTGCAGCACTTGTCAAATCCTCAAATGTCATCTTACCTTCTGACATCACCTTTACTTTTACCACTTATCTTACCTCCTGCAGGATTATTTCCAAAAGCAACATGTCCTCCATTAATTCTTTTGAAATTCTGGAGGCAGGCCATGTTACCTGTCATGTGCCTGGAGCAACCACTATCAACATGCCAGATGCTCTTCCCCTTGAGCTGTTGGTTGCCCTGCACCTAAGATAAATCAATTAGTTTTTATTGGGAACCCAAGCCGAAGTGGTCTTGGGTCTGCCTTGCTCATCAAAGTACTTGCATTGAGTTTTGATGAGGTTTTTAAACTTAGGTACTGCAGAATTGGAGTACTTTGTCAATATAATTGGTCTAGCAGCACAAACACTAGAAGCAGTATTAACTTTAGAAGAAGTACTAACAGAGTTAGCAGCACTAACTGAGTTAGCAGTACTAACAGAGTTAGCAGCACTAACTGAGTTAGCAGCACTAACAGAGTTAGCAGTACTAACAGAGTTAGCAGCACTAACTGAGTTAGCAGCACTAACAGAGTTAGCAGCACTAACAGAGTTAGCAGCACTAACTGAGTTAGCAGCCCCAACTGAGTTAGGAGCACTAACTGATTTAGCAGTACTAACACTGCTAGCAGCAGTATTGGCAGTAGTATTGCTTCTAGCAGCACTAACCTTGTTAGCAGTATTGCTTCTAGCAGCACTATCCTTTTCAGCAGTTCTATCTGAGGTATTAGTGCTTTTGGAGACCCACATATTGACACATTCCTTTTCAGTCTTTTTCCTCATGTGGCTTTTGGATTTAGCTTGTTTCTTAGCCACATGGTTCCTTGCAGGCTTCCTAAACCATTGGATTTATGAAAAGGTCTTTGAAAATTTATCCTTTGGTTAATAGGATTGAAATAACAGTGTTTGGCTAGGTGATTCAATCTGCCACAGATAAAACAAGGTTTTGGTCTGTTAATCCTTTGCAGATTAACTCCTTGCTTTTGTGCCCACTGGTTATTCCAATTTCTTTGATTTCCCCTCTTTTTATCATGTTTTTGGGGCTTATTCTCTTGAAATTTCTTGCAAGAACAATGTTCACAAGTTTTAGAGTTCACAACAGTGGTCTGTGTATAATGAACTCCCTTTCCCTTTTCAGTCCTTTCATCTCATTGTTCTTAACACATGGACTTTCACATTCCTCATCAGATCCTACTTTTTCAGTCTCATCCTCAACAACTACTTCATCTAATGGATCTACTTCAGTGGCTCCTTTAGGTAAGTCCTTCCTATCCTTGGTTTCTAATAGGTCTGACTTAGGAGGGATGTAGTTGTTATTGTAGGGTGGGGGTGTGGCATTGTACCCTAGTCCTGTTTTCATCTTACTGTGGACTTGAGCATTTATTATGGTGTCCATAGCTTTAGAAGCTTTTGAAAACTTTTCAACATCAAGTTTAACTTTCTCAAGCTCTCCTTTTAGTTTCTCACACTCTTCCCTAGACTCTTTTAGTTGGAACTCCAGACCACCCTTTTCCCACTTCCAGTAGTTTGTATCATATGAGTGTTGAAGTTCATTGGCTTGAAAAGCCTTAATTTGTTCTTCAAACCTCTCAACAATCAATACATAATATCTTATGTCCTTTTCTAATCTCTTAAGGTCATCACACATTCCCTGATTGTGATCTCTATACCTTTTAACAGTGTCTATACAAGCTTGAGAACAGAGATTAGATTTTACCTCAGTAGGAATATCTGAGACTTCTGCCATGAGTGCATGATTCTGGATTGTCTCTTCTGCTTGATCACTCCAATCAAAAGTACTGTTTGATTCAATAGAATTGTCCATAATAATTGTCGAATTCTAAGAAACACAAGCTCTGATACCACTTGTCAGGATCGAATCTTAACAAGATTAACAATACTTAGAATTCAGAATTAAAGAATCTGCGGAATAGAACTTTAATTCTCACAATCAATGAACAGAATATCAGAAAACACACAATTTTTGTATTCACTGTTTCGACTCACAATATTACAACCAAACCTCAATCTTGATGAACAAACTCAATCAAGACGACTTCTACTTCTCTAGAAATAGGGTTCTTAAACCTTGAGGTTAATTCTCTCTAAAACACAATCGAATTCTAATTTTATTTTTTTTCTTGTATATCGTCTTTCTAATAGCTATCTATCAACACTATTTATACACAATAATTACAAGATAACTATCAAAAATTAAATGATCTTCAGAATATTCTTTTAAGTATATCTTCAATCATTCCATCTTTATCTCCTTCAATCTCGCATTCCATGTTCTGATCCCAAGCAGTATTAACTTCATTCTTTTCAAGCAGTACTAATAATCTTCCAGCAGTAGTAATCTTAATCTTCCAGCAGTAGTAATCTTCGATATGCCCAAGCAGTACTAACAGTTTTCGTAAGACACTAGCAGTACTAACTTTTGTTCAGCAGTATTAACCATGTACCAGCAGTAGTAACTTGTCTAGCAGTACTAATCATGTTCTTGCAGCATTAATGACTCAGCAGTACTAACCTTGAACTAGCAGTAGTATCTTTGTTCTGGCAGCACTAACATTGATCTGGCAGTAGTAATGTTGTTCTGGCAGTACTAACCATACTTAGCATATCTTCAGTTCCCAACATATGAAAACCCACATTTTTTAGATGATGCAAAAACAAAAGTTCCTACTTTATATGAATTTGACTTTCTACATCTTGGTAGATACGCTCCCCAATTCAAGATTAATTGGACAAACGAAGATGAAGTTTCAAAATTAGAAGAAGAGAAAAGAAAATTTACTTGTAAAATGCAACTTCCATTTGTTTATACTCGTGAAAATGCGAAGTACATTTCTAAGTCTAAAAATTCTAACAAAGATTCTCTAGCAAACGATTACTTTGATATATATGCTAATAATACTAATAAGGAGAATAAATCGGAAGTATTGTATGATACTAAAAGATATATTCCTCCTTTAGTATTAGAAGCTAAGATCATTAGTCTTGAAAATAAAATCGTTGATCTTGAATCCAAGTTAGAAATTTTAGAAGATCAAAACATCTTATCTGAGCTAGAAAGTGACATATTTTCTACCTGTATGAATTCTAGCCTCAAAGAAGATGTAAAAGTCAAACAAGTTTTTGTTGATAAAGATAAAAGAAATGTACAAGCAGATTCAAAAGATGATAAAATGGATGTTGATCAAAAACAAAATTTTTCTTCTTCTAACATTGAAACTGATTCTAAGTCTTATAAATCTGAAAAGGAAAAAGAAAATAACTCCGAGGAAAATGAAAAAGAAACTGTTTCAAAGATTGATTTTTTAAATAAAATTCTTTCTTCTGAATCTGTTATTAAATCGGAGAAAATAGATGATTCTTTTACGATAAATACAAATTTTTACAAAACCAAACGTCGTAAAAGAAGAAGGTCAAAGAAAAAGTCAAAGATTCAATCTCCTAATTCTGAAAATGTTTCTGATTCTTCTCATTCTACTTTTTCAGATAGGTCTATGAAAAAGCGGCGAAAGCAAATCTGGATTGTCAAAAGTACACCTCCAGAATCTTCAACTTCTGATTCGAGTGACATAGACGTTGATGTTTGTAATAAGAATTCATTTGCTTGTAATAATAAGAATTGTAATAATTCTTTGCGTTATTCAATAAAGCAAATGATTCAAATTTCAAATGATCGTTTGTGTTACTCATCAAGTTGTCATTCTGGTGGTAATTTTCACTCTTACGACATGGATTTCACTAATGAATTATTTTATAATTCCCATGCATATTATAATAATAAAGACGTTAAAAAGAAAAGGACTAACTGACACGTGGTTTTGACACCCCGTGGATCTTACCGCAAGTGTACGAGTCGAAGTCAAGTAATAGTACTTGGAAAGTACGAGTATCGAATCACGGGGAACTAGGAACTAAGTATCACAATTACTATAGGCTCTATTAACTGGACTGTCGAATTTAGAGATGGTTGGTTTTAAACTAAATTCTAGCAAATCACAACTTAAACGTAAACAAATCAAAGAACAAATTAGGAACTTCGATAGAGAGAAAAGTTGAGGGTTGGAAATCCTCAAGTTCTACACATGCAAATAAATGACTCAACACAGTTACCAGTTAATCCTCTTAATGACTCCCGAATCTTTTAAAGATCACCGTTACTTTCTTTCGAATAACAACGGATTTTATTCTGAAAAGGATAGGTTCAATCTCTCGATCTCACCCATGGATTTCAAAACACATTAAGTACTCGATTTATGTTAAATTGGCTAGATTTTATCTCTTGATAATAACCTAACGGTTTAATTGGGACTAAAGCTTACTTGGTATATCTCTATCACCTTTTTGGGCTTTAGGCATGCAATTCCTAAGTCTAAATAGCAGTTAATTCTCACGAACTTAATTGCTAATCAACAGATCAATTGTAAACTGGCCAAATTCACAAAAGCGTTAAGAACAAAATCACATGCTACAATTAATAAGGAGAAACTGATAGAAGTTCAAATCAATTCGTTACTTGCTTAAAAACCGAATTCATTCCAACCCCCAACACGAACCGGTTAGTTCATGTCGGTGGTGGATTCAAACATAAGAGAAAAGTATTCAAAAGTGGATGTAAACATGATTAAATGTAAAAGTGAAATCGTGGTAACAAGTGATGAAAACTCCCTCTCGTGTTCGTCTCTTCGCTCCGTCTTGAATGTAGTCGTGATCGGCTCTGTATCGTGACCTCGAGGACTTCGAAAAATCGCCCAAAATCGCCCCGGAACAGCTCTGGATCGTCTGCCGAAAGTTGTATATCGAAAGAATGACCTAAAATCGGATTTTGTAGCTGAAAAACGCGAAACAGTGGGTTACGCCACTTGCCACGCAACTTGCAAGTCGCGTGGTAAGTCGCGCGTGTCAAAAATGCTGCGTGGGTCGTTTTCTGGTTCGGTCGCGGGTCTTGGGCTTGGCTTTTGGGCTTCCGTTAGGCTTCGTTTGGACTCGTTTTGGGTTCTTTTTGGCTTCTTTTCGCGAGGGATGCCGCCTTTTAGATAACCTGTGTAAATCACTAGATAAACCGTAAAATACACGCCTTTTTACTTGAATACAAGCCAATCTCATTGGTTTGAGAACCGGAAATAACGCCAAAAAGTGGCGTTATCAACAACCCCAAACCGAGCGTTGCTTGTCCCCAAGCAAATTAGCGATAAAACAGAATTAAAGCACATATCAGTGAAAATATAATAACTGCACAATTCCCAATCGGTACCAAATGATGCATCGGTGATTTCCCATACCCGTGGATATCTATCTCACTCTCGCCTCATTCTCATTTCGTTTGACCTATGACCTTCCATTGTGAGTTGAACTCGTGACCGTTCCGATTACATTAGGGTTAGACTATGTCCGAACATCCTAGGGAAAACATTTCGCCTCGACCCTACCTCACGGGATACTCTCATTCCGCTCGAACCTAGGTTATCGCTCGCGTTGTCATGTGTATGGAAGTTATGTACGATAATACTCGAAATATTACATGACAACTCTAAAGAAAGACGCACAAATGTCCAAACTTTTGATCTTAGAAGGAATCAAATAACAAGACAGGGAATATCGGTAAAGGTGGCCATAGACTCTAATCACGTTTTCCAGAAGATCATCCAGGTCTTTACACGGGTTGTAACGGGGCTAAGGTTAAGGTTAAGAAACGAAAGGTAAAAGGATCGAAAATCCTCGGTGTGTCAATCATTGGCAATTCCGAACTCTATAGCTCTGTGCTTTATTATTTGGCCCTTTTTTGCCACTATTGGAGTCGCTTTGACTCTCTTATTTTCTGCTACAGCTAACATCTAAATAACTGTATATATATATATATATATATATATATATATATATATATATTTTTATTTATTTATTTTTATTTTTTATTTTTTTTGGGACTTCATTGGTCCTCTTTTCTACTTCTCGGGTTACATCGACCCGTTTTATTCTCATGACTGGCCGGAATTCTTTCTTTTCCGCTCTATCTCTATTAGTTCATCATTGCTTTCGATTGACACACTTTCGGATAAGGGTTGGCTAAGGCTTGTGGCTAAGGGTGAATGATGGGTTTAGAAGGAATTATGGTGAGTGTTTGGCTGCAAAATGGCTATGGATACACAAAAGGGTGAAAGGGAACGATAGCTAAAAATGGTTTAACATAAAACACATAATGCCTGGAATCATATTTTAAGGTCCACGCGATATAGTCTATTGTACCCTTACCTAATATCCTGATGTTCGTCTTTGCTACTCAATGCAATAATGTAGCGAGATCATTCTACATTCACGACAAGGAATTCGAAAAGTGTATAAGAATTACGTGTATAAATCCCTCGAAATGAAAAACGTCTTTTCAAGGCTCAAAACTTGCTATTGGGTGGTCTCCACTAATGTCCCTAGTCATGTCCTTTCCCGGTCTTTCCCTAACGGTCACGTCACTATCACAAGATTCTTCCCACAATGGTCGGTCTCAATCATTCAAAACAAAAATTTTAGCTACTTTGATCTAGACACTCAGAAGTGTAGGAATTCTACGTGCATAACTTGGGCCCGATTGGGCAACCCCAAACCTTACCCACACATTGTCCCCAATGTGCAAGTAAAGTCTTAGGTGATGCGACGCAGTCATTGTGCAGTTATTAAGAAGAGCAGGCAAGGCATCATATAGCATAACATAAAAAGACTACCCAACGTTTCCAAAAATAGGCACCCCAAACCTAGGTCGTGGCCTAGGTTTGCCAAATAAAAGCCAACCCCAAACCTCGGTGAAACCGAGGTTTGCACAGGGTCTAATGCATTGAGTGTGTAGATGCGAAAGATGAGGCACCCCAAACCTAAGTGAAACTTAGTTTTGTTGCCTCTCGTTAAACTACTAAGGAATAAACATCATACACCACTCATTAAAAGCAAGGTTTAGAACGTACCTGTTTTGCCCGGCCGACTGAGATTCTTGAAAGATTGAGCATTTGGAGACGGAGGGGGGGGGGGGGGGGGGAGAGAACAAGCAAAACAAGGGAAAGACACAAAACAAAAACAAGAAGCACACAAAGCAAGAAAGGAAACAAAAACTGCACGAAAAAAATGAACATGGGACACCCGCGGTTTGCTGCGCGGCTTGCAAGCCGCGTAACATCCCGCGTAACTCACTGTTTCAAAAAAAACAAACAGAGGGTCCCGCGGCTTACCACGCAGTATGCAAACCGCGTGGAAGGTCGCGTATGTCCCTGTTCCAGCTATTTTTTGTTTTTTCAATTTTTCGATTTTTATGGTTTTTCTGGAATTAAAACACACGCAAGAAGAAAAATAATAAACGGAAACTAACCTTGGTGGGTTGCCTCCCACCCAGCGCCTTATTTAAAGTCGTGGCACGACTATGCGGTTTCAACTCGGCTTAATGTCCGCGGGATTGTACCGTCCACACTTACGGTTCTTCGCGGACTTCTCTGCTTCTTCCTCTCTTTCACCACTTCTTCTCTCCAGTAGCTTGAATCTCACGCTCTCACCGCCAACTCGGAATGTGATCTCACCCTCTTCCATATCAATTAGTGCCCGACTCGTGGCCAGGAAGGATCGTCCCAGGATCATCGGGACCTCTTCGTCCTCATCTATGTCTATCACCACGAAGTCGACAGGAAAGTAAAACTTACCAACTTTGATTAGCACGTCTTCGATTACCCCATATGGATACCTTATCGACCGATCAGCCAGCTTAAGCGTCATGAATGTTGGCTGCACTTCACCCAGTCCGAGTTTCCTAAAAACAGAAAGAGGCATCAGATTTATACTTGCCCCTAAATCACATAGAACCTTATTAAAATAAAAACTGTCAATTTGAATAGGAATCGAGAAACTCCCTGGATCTTTAAGCTTTTGGGGTAGCTTATTCTGGAAAATCGCGCTGCACTCTTCAGTGAGTGCAACGGTGGCCTGGTGATCAAGTGCCCTCTTTTTGGAAAGGATTTCTTTCATGAATTTCATGTAAGAGGGCATTTGGGCGAGAGCATCTGCAAAAGGAATATTGATTGTTAGCTTTTTAAATACTTCAATAAATTTTGAAAAATTGACCTCATCCTTATTTGCTTTCAGTCTGCTCGGATATGGCACTTTTGGAATTATCGGCTTGACCGGTGTTGCCACCTCTCTTTCCTTCGGCTTCTCCCGATCAATCAAATCTTCATCCTTCGATTTCTCCTTCATCGCCACTTCTCTCTCATCTTCCAACTCATCCATATCGATGATCTCCACATCATTCTCGGCTTCCTTTGGTAACGGCTCTCGTGTAGAGTCTCTAGTCAGCTCCTTACCACTCCTCAGGTATATGGCATTACAATGCTCCCGGTTTTGCCTTTCGGTTTGACTCGGAAGTTTCTCGGGGGCTCGGTTTTGTAGGGTCTCGGAAATCTACCCCACTTGCCTCTCGAGGATCTTGATGGCGGCGGTGTTTTGCTCGGTAGCCGCCTTGACAGTATTGATTGTGCTCGCTAGTCCCTCGACTGTGCTGTCCATTTTCGACATGAACTTCATCATCATGTCCTCGAGTCCCGGCTTCTTCTCCCCGGATGGTCCTTCATTCCTTCGGTGGAAACCTGGAGGACGGTAAACATTATTAGTATTAGGGAAGTGAGAAGAGTTAGAAAAGTTACATGGCTGTTGCTGGTCGGGTTGACTCCATGAAAGATTGGGGTGCTTTTTCCACCCCTCATTGTACGTGTTGGAGAACGGATCGTTTCGCGGCTGATGGTTTCGGTTTTGCATAAATTGAACCTGTTCAGGTTCTCCCAGATTGCTTCCCTTCATACGGTCCGTAATAAAAGCTAGTTGAGCTTTTAGTTCCTTAAGCTCATCCGACTCCCGAACACTCGCGACTCTTCTAACATCAGCCCTTGGAGTGGAAAAACTATGCTCGGCAAGATTTTCAATCAGCTCGCATGCCTCTTCATAGGATTTATCCATTAGTGCTCCACCCGCGGCAGCAGTGATATCATTTTTAAACTGCGGGTGAAGGCCACTAAAGAAGGTCTGAATGATGACCCAATCTTGTAACCCATGGTGAGGACATTTCTTGATCATGTCCTTGAAGCGCTCCCAAGCCTCATATAACGTTTCTTGATCCCATTGTGAGAAATGGGTGATCTCGGCCATTAGTTGGGCGGTCCGACTCGGGGGAAAGAACTTTTGAAGGAACGCAGCCTTCAACTGTGCCCATGTGATGACCGAATCTGGCTGGATGCTCTCGGTCCATGCTTCGGCTCGGCCTTTGAGGGAGAATCCAAATAATCGCAGCTTGATGGCATCTTCATTCATGCCATTGATCTTGAAAGTGTTGCAAACCCGCTCAAATGCGCGAAGGTGTGCATGAGGGTCTTCTGTCGGCGTCCCTCCATACTGGTTTTGCTGCACCATCACGATGGTGCTCGGCTTCAGCTCGAAGTAATTTGCCCCAGTAGCGGGCGCTTGAATGCCTATTCGGGCCGCCGCCACATTCGGATCGGCGAACGACCGCATAGGACGTCTCGCAGAAGGTGGTGGTAGGTTGTTGCGAGGTGGTCTCTCGTCGTCGGACATCTCGAATTTCAGATTCCGCTTAGCTTTCGCTTCTTTTCGTAGACGACGGGTGGTTCTTTCGATCTCTGGGTCGATAGGCTCGAGTTCTTTCCCTCGGGTTTTCCTTGGCATAAACCAAGTAGTACTTGAAATAGCAATTACACGAACTTAGCAATCCAGAAATTCAAAGTGATGAAATAATATACGAAATAAATAAAATAAAATAAAATAAAAATGTCCAATCTAATAGCGCGTATAGATGGTAGTGCTATTAGCTACAACTAGTTCCCCGGCAACGGCGCCAAAAACTTGACACGGGGTTTTGACACCCCGTGGATCTTACCGCAAGTGTACGGGTCGAAGTCAAGTAATAGTACTTGGAAAGTACGAGTATCGAATCACGGGGAACTAGGAACTAAGTATCACAATTACTATAGGCTCTATTAGCTGGACTGTCGAATTTAGAGATGGTTGGTTTTAAACTAAATTCTAGCAAATCACAACTTAAACGTAAACAAATCAAAGAACAAATTAGGAACTTCGATAGAGAGAAAAGTTGAGGGTTGGAAATCCTCAAGTTCTACACATGCAAATAATTGACTCAAAACAGTTACCAGTTAATCCTCTTAATGACTCCCGAATCTTTTAAAGATCACCGTTACTTTCTTTCGAATACCAACGGATTTTATTCTGAAAAGGATAGGTTCAATCTCTCGATCTCACCCATGGATTTCAAAACACATTAAGTACTCGATTTATGTTAAATTGGCTAGATTTTATCTCTCGATAATAACCTAACGGTTTAAATGGGACTAAAGATTACTTGGTATATCTCTATCACCTTTTTGGGCTTTAGGCATGCAATTCCTAAGTCTAAATAGCAGTTAATTCTCACGAACTTAATTGCTAATCAACAGATCAATTGTAAACTGGCCAAATTCACAAAAGCGTTAAGAACAAAATCACATGCTTCAATTAATAAGGAGAAACTGATAGAAGTTCAAATCAATTCGTTACTTGCTTAAAAACCGAATTCATTCCAACCCCCAACACGAACCGGTTAGTTCATGTCGGTGGTGGATTCAAACATAAGAGAAAAGTATTCAAAAGTGAATGTAAACATGATTAAATGTAAAAGTGAAATCGTGGTAACAAGTGATGAAAACTCCCTCTCGTGTTCGTCTCTTCGCTCCGTCTTGAATGTAGTCGTGATCGGCTCTGTATCGTGACCTCGAGGACTTCGAAAAATCGCCCAAAATCGCCCCGGAACTGCTCTGGATCGTCTGCCGAAAGTTGTATATCGAAAGAATGACCTAAAATCGGATTTTGTAGCTGAAAAACGCGAAACAGTGGGTTACGCCACTTGCCACGCGACTTGCAAGTCGCGTGGTAAGTCGCGCATGTCAAAAATGCTGCGTGGGTCGTTTTCTGGTTCGGTCGCGGGTCTTGGGCTTGGCTTTTGGGCTTCCGTTAGGCTTCGTTTGGACTCGTTTTGGGTTCTTTTTGGCTTCTTTTCGCGAGGGATGCCTCCTTTTAGATAACCTGTGTAAATCACTAGATAAACCGTAAAATACATGCCTTTTTACTTGAATACAAGCCAATCTCATTGGTTTGAGAACCGGAAATAACGCCAAAAAGTGGCGTTATCACTAACAAGAATGGACCCAAATCTTTATGGGTACCTAAATCTGTTTGATGTGCTTATGTGCAGCCAAGTCGTTGTGGTATCTTGATTCGGGATGCACCAAACATATGACTGGCAATAAGTCTTTATTATCTAACTTTAAGGAAAAAGCATGTGGACGTTTCAAGTTTGGAAATAGCGAAACTTCATCTATTCTAGGTTATGGAGATGTAGTTCAAGGAAAGGTAACCGTGAAAAGGGTGAACTATGTTGAAGGTTTAAAGTACAACTTATTCCGTATTGGTCAGTTCTGTGACAAAGATTTGGAAGTCAGTTTCAAGGCCAAAAGAGTTGCTGTAATGAATGATGACGGAAAAGAATTACTAGTTGGAAAGAGGGGATCCAACTTATATACTATTGATCTCACATCTGTTAATCCTTCTTCAGAAGTTTGTCTTCTTTCAAAAGCAACAATTCAACAAAGTTGGCTTTGGCATAGAAGACTTGCTCATCTTAATTTTCGGTACATGGATAAATTGGCGAAAGGTGAATTGGTTCGAGGTCTTCCATCACATAGATTCCAAAAAGATCATCTATGTCAAGATTGCGAAAAGGGCAAAATGAAGAAAGTTCCTCACAAGCCGAAACCTGATTTCTGCACAAAGGACATTTTTTATATATTACATGTCGATTTATGTGGGCCAATGAAGACGAAGAGTATCGGGAAGAAAAGATATGTTTTGGTGGTGGTTGATGATTTTTCAAGATATACTTGGGTAAAGTTTTTGAAATCCAAAGACGAAACTCCAGAAATCTTAATCAACCTTATCAAGATTATTCAGACTAATAAGCAAAAGGCAGTGAAAGTTGTCAGATCCGACAATGACACAGAATTCAAGAACAGTATTCTTCAAGCATTCTATGAAGAAAATGGTATATCTCAACAGTTTTCTGCCGCAAGAACCCCAGAACAGAATGGTATTGTGGAAAGACGAAATAGAACCTTGGTTGAAGCTGCTCGAACTATGCTTGCTTATTCAGGTCTTCCTTTATCTCATTGGGCTGAAGCAGTGTCAACGGCTTGTCATACTCAAAACCGATCCATTATTCATCGTCGTTTCAACAAGACTCCTTATGAGCTAATGAACGGGATCAAACCAAACGTCAAATATTTCCGAGCTTTTAGGTGCAAATGTTTCGTGTTGAATGATCGGGAAAATCTTAACAAGTTTAGTCCGAAAGCAGATGAAGGAATTTTTCTTGGTTATGCTCTAACTTCAGCCGCATATAGAGTGTATCTTACTTCTACAAGAAAGGTGGTGGAAAGTGTAAATGTCAAGTTTGATGAAACTGAAGAGATGGTTTCCGGCCAAACAGGACCAGAACCCGAATTATCAGGAATTTTAGCTTCTGAACAAATCAATTCAGAATTTGTTTCACAACCGACAAATCAGGATCCAAATTTTATTTCTAATAATCTTTCTGATCTTGATTTATTATTTGAGCATTTTTATAATGATGTGCCTTCTACTAATACTGATGTTATTTCTAATGTGTCAAATCAGGAAACTGTGAATGCATCTACTTCTAATTCCGCTGCAACTAACTCTGTCAATGATGTAGTTCCAGTCATTCCTGAACACGAGGAAACTGTTCCTGAAAATCAAACAGTAGTTTCTGAAGAACCACAAGTGACTCCTGAAGTTGTGGAGCTAGTGACAAACGATGAAATCAATACATCTCAGACTCAAGAAGAAAATGATGTTGTTCAACCTAAAGAAAGAGTGATCCAAAATCCGATTGTGATCATCTGTCAGTTCCAAAATCTGAATCTGAGAGTGTCGTTGAGTTATCTCCTCCAACTCCAGAAGTGATACCTGTTTCTTCAAGCGAAGCAGAAATACCTGAACCTCCTTCTCGTGTTTTGGAAAGTGTTCAAGAGACAGTTGATCCTCTCCCCCACACAGCTAAATGGACACAAGCACATCCAATTCATCAAATCATTGGTGATCCATCTTCAAGTGTTTCTACAAGATCCAAGTCCGCGACTCCAAATTAATGCTTATTTGCTTGTTTTTTAAGCAATGTTGAACCTTCGAAGGTATCTGAAGCATTGAATGATCCGGATTGGATTATTGCCATGCGGGAAGAGCTAAATCAGTTTGAAGCATTGAAGGTGTGGAGACTTGTTCCAAGACCGAAAGAAAAAAGCATAATTGGCACTAAGTGGATTTTCAAGAATAAAAAGGATAAAGATGGCATAGTTGTGAGAAATAAAGCTCGTTTGGTTGCGAAGGGTTATCTACAACAAGAAGGTATACATTACGATGATACATTCGCGCCGGTTGCAAGATTAGAAGCTATCAGAATGTTTCTTGCTTTTGCAGCTTATCGAGACTTTACCGTATATCAGATGGATGTCAAGACTGCTTTTCTGTACGGGGGACTTAAAGAAGAAGTTTATGTTTCTCAACCAGAAGGGTTTATTAGTCAAGATAAACCTGATTATGTGTATCGTCTTGATAAAGCTTTATATGGTCTGAAACAAGCACCGCGCGCGTGGTATGACGAATTGTCAACCTTTTTGCTAAAATCCGGATTTATCAAGGGAGCTATTGACACAACTTTATTCATTTATCGTGAAAATCATGATATCTGCTTAGTACAAATTTATGTAGACGATATTATTTTTGGTGCTACTAACAAATCTTTGAGTACATGGTTTTCTGATCTCATGGCTTCCAGGTTTAAAATGAGCATGATGGGGGAAATTAATTTCTTCCTTGGACTTCAAGTCAAGCAATTACCTGATGGGATTTTTATCAACCAGTCAAAGTATGTGTTTGATATTTTGAAGAAATTCAAAATGGATAAGAGCACTACAATTCGCACTCCGATGGCTCATGGTGCAAAGCTTGGTTTAGATCCAGATGGTAAAAAAGTCGATGTTCGAGAATACCGAGGAATGATTGGATCGTTAATATACTTAACAGCGAGTAGGCCAGACATAATGTTTTCTACATGTTTGTGTACCAGATTTCAAGCAAAACCCAAAGAATCTCATCGAATGGCAGTCAAGCGAATATTCAGATATCTGAAAGGAACTCCATATTTAGGTTTGTGGTATCCAAAGAGTTCAGATTATAAACTAACTGCTTATTCTGATGCAGATTATGGTGGAAGTCAACTGGACCGAAAAAGTACATCGGGTCATGTACAATTACTAGGAGATAGGCTGATTAGTTGGGCGTCAAAGAAACAAAACTGTGTATCAATTTCAACGGCCGAAGCTGAATACGTGGCCGCCGCCAGTTGCTGTTCTCAGGTTCTTTGGATGAAGACACAGTTACAAGATTATGGGTTGTTGTACAAGACAATTCCGATATATTGTGATAGCAAATCCGCAATCGCCATCTCAGTAAATCCGGTTCAGCACACAAAGACTAAACACATTGACATGCGATATCATTTCATAAAACATCATGTGGAAAACGGTACAATCGAATTATATTTCGTACCTACTGACTATCAACTTGCCGATATTTTCACCAAGGCATTGGATGAAAAACGCTTTAATTTTCGTTTATCAAAACTCGGCATGTTGAACTTGAAAGTTTGAACCTTCACAAATTTAATTCAATGAAGTGAAAATATTTCTATTTTCATTCAATGAATAAAATGTGTGTCAAGGGTGATTTTTCAAGTAGTTTTGTGATATCTGAGTTTTATTTGCTTCAACTTTCGCTTCTGAAATAAATCGAAAGGTCAGCAAAACATGAATGGAAATTTGATTCATGCACAAAATTGTGTAAATCTAGACTTATATAGAATACGATGCTCACAAAGCCTATTTGTCAGGATGAAGAATGGAAATGAAAATATGAGGGAACCACAAAGTTTTATAACCAAGTGTTTGAGATGCAATAAAAAAAAATCATTAAGTTTGAAAGTCTGTGCCTGTGGCCTATCTGGTTTGGGAGATTAAGTCCTAAGGGGTACTTGATACCTAGCCCCTAAAATCATTAACTGGTCTGGGATTGGCTGACCCAAATCCTGCTATAGAATCAGATAGAAAGCCATGTTCTACTGGTACAGATGGGATTAGGATATATCGATGTAGCCTTTCTGGTTTGGGAGAGTAAATTCCAAGGGGTGCTCGACACCTAGCCCCTAAGGCCATCTGGTATGGGATTGGTTGATCCAAATCCTGCTATAAAACCAGATAGAAAGTTACGTTTACGGTATATCTTAGTCTTAATAAACTTTTTGACAAAAAGATGCCATTGTGCACAAAATAAAAGATGCCAATGAGCACACATCTCTTAAATCTTGGGGAAATTACAATTTCGCGATAAACTTATAAATTTGTGGAAATACTGATTTCAGTCATATAGTGTGAGTAAGAGCAAAGTATTCTTATAAGTTGAAGATGTACATTTGATTGTAATCATATTTCACATGCTAGCACACCAAATAGATTTAATAAGTGGTTGAAACTGAACAAATTGTAACTTGATATGCAAACATGACTTGTTTCTGAATCCGAAAGCATACATTTGATGTCATTTGTTTGAAAAACATGTCTACTTTCACTAAGTTGAATTTTATTTGTTCGGTGTTCAAACATTCTATAGTTAGTAGTTATGTTATATAATTTAATGTATTTCAATTTCCGCTACTGATCGTTTAGTGAAATCTTTCATATCGTCATGTGTGAAGTTAATGGTGTTTTGAGGGGGAGTGACTTCGAAAGCTAAGCAAATTTTGAGGGGGAGAGATTTCATGGATTATTATTTTGAAGGGAAGAATTTCATAGGTTCTCATTTTGAGGGGGATAAATTTTTTCAGATGATTGGTACATATCTGACAGTGCACGAATTTCAAATCAAATAAATTGCTCAGGTATGAATTTTATGTGATAATTTTCAGGTATATTCTACAAATGCCAATTTTAAACTGAAAATATCTAATGCATCTGTGTAGGGGGAGTGAAAGGAGTCTAACTTGAGAAAATTCATTTTTTGAAAAAGTTCAAAAATGTTCATTTTTGATTTTTTTTAAAATAATGATATTTTTTTAGATATTATATTTCTTGTTGACCTATTTTGACTATTTCCCTTGTGACTTTCCCTCTGAGAGCTCTTCGCGTCAATTACTTGCGCATTTCGTCTGATTTTGAGTGATTCAGTTCATTTCTTCGAATCAGGTATGTATTCGACTCCTAGCATGTGTTTAGAACATCTTTTGGTAATCGATTTCATATCCTAGAACTTATATTTCTCGAATGGTGCATTGTTCATCTTCTTAAAATTCTCGATTTCTAGGGTTTGAATGAAATTTGGACTGGTTATGTGGTTAAATAGGGTCGATTTATGTTTATACTTTGCTTAAATATAGTTTCGATCTCTATTAATCACATATAGCAGTTCAATTTTTGGATTTATTTTGTTTTTGAAATTTTTTCTTCGTTTTTTTGTATCTGATTCAAGTGTCTGCAAGAAGAAGTACTCCGGACGATGTATTCCCACGAGCAAGTTATATTCGATATCTTTCGAATAATCATTATGTAGATCTTGACCGAATTCGTATAGATCCGATTATTCTATCGATTCTTCGAGGACATCCGATCAGTTATGCGTTAACAGCTCGACATGGAGTTCCTGAAGTCTATCTACAACAAGCGTGGCACTCAATACGGAAGATAGAAAATGTTTCACCTCCTCGTTTTGTGATTGAGATAGATCAATTTGAGACGTTTCTGGATTATAGACGTCTTCGGTTAATTTTCCGTCTTCCAGAAGCTAACTCAAGACCAGGTTTTACAGAATTTGAAGACTTTCCTTCAGAAGAAGTTGTGTTAGATGGTATTCGGGAGTTGGGATATGTTGGTAATTTGACGATGGTGAGTGATTTTGAGAAGAATCGTCTTCCACCAGTCTATTATGCATTGTTCTCGATTATCATCAGATGTTTAACTGCTAAGCATTCTGGTACAGACAATGCCAGTCTTCATTTCTTACGTCTTTTCTATGCCATCATATATGATCTTCATGTTGATTATGCTCTTGTTTTTTGGACCGAGCTGAGTGAGATTGTACACTCAAAGTTTACGAACAAGCATCGTAGCTTCCTGCCTTTTATACGGTTTCTAGAGCTTATCGTATGGAGTATGTTAAGAAGCAACAAGGAGATTCCACGAAGATCTAACTGGCCTATTGCTCCTGATTTTGCTATGGGATACATTCAAAATCTAAAACGATCGTTTGATCATTTCATGCATATTCCTCCGGAGCTAATTCAGAAATATGCTGATCCAGAAGATGAAGCGGTTATTGACTACTGTGAAGAGCATGGCATAGAACTTCAGTCTCAGAATATTCAGAATGAAACTGCACAAGAAGATCAAGAACATCAAAGTGAAGAAGAAGTTGAATCAAGCAGTTCTGAAGATGATGATAGTAATGAAGAAGCAAATGATAATGAAGGAACAAATGATGAAGAAGAAGCAGATGATGAAGATGAAACAGATGATGACAATAATGATGATGATAATGATGGACATGGTGGTGGTATGAATTTCGGTGAATCGGTGTTTAGAGAACCTATTGTTGAGGCCGAACATTCATCTGTAAGAGATTTTTTTGAAGGAAACACGGTTGATACTTCAGAGACTATTCCAATAAACCCAAACGTGGTGAATATTGAAGTAGATGAGCTCGATCTTCGAGCTGCCAGGGCATCAGTTCAAGAAGTTACTGATTCAGTTCAAGAAGCAACAAATACATTTCAAGGAACGTCAGGTATCATGACAGGTGATGAGTTTTTAAGGCAGATGCGAGAACGGATGGATGCTCAAAGAGATGAACAGTTAATTAGAACGAAGGCGATGCTAAAAGGAAAAGGGAAGATGTCAGAAATTCCTGAAATTCCTTTTGAGATTCCTCTAAGAAGACCGACTGGAGTTGTTATTCAAGAACCGTCATCTCAACCGTCAGGTTGTCAAGTTTCTCAACCGCCTGTCATTCCTTCTGTTCAAATTCCACCTTCTTCTCATCAAAATCTTGCGGATATTTCGTTGACGGAACTTTCGGATGCTTTCTATGCACGGTTATTGTCGGTTTCACCTCCGGAGCACCAAGACAAGGATTTGATTACTCTTCTTCGGGATTTCCAACCGAATCAACCTCGGCCTTCCTCTACGTCTCAGACTCCCGATCTTGAAAATAAAGTTTCTTCCTTGACAGAAGAATTTCACTCATTCAGATCTGAAGTCCATACTAGCTTATCCGATATTAAAACAGGTATAACTTTGATGACGGAAGCACTTTCTACACTTTCTAATCGGGTAGCAAAACATGAAGAAACTTGTCAGACTGCCGCTCTTTCGTCTCTTAAGCGAAGACATGACCAAGATGATTCGGATCATCAAGGCCATGAGGGGGAGAGTTCAAAGAGACAAAGAGTAGAAGAAATTGTACATGTTGAATCTGCTGAAAAAGTTGTTGAAGATACGGCAAATGAGGATAGGGCAAACGAAGAAAGAGAGAAAGAAGCTCATCCAGAAAGTATAGTTGATGAGTTGTTAGATGAAATAGATTTGACGGCAATGGCTTCCGAGATTAATTATGTTGTGCCAGAATTTGTGAATAATATGCAACTCGTGGTATATGTAGATCCAGATTCTGCATCGGTGTCTATAGAAAATCAGGAAACTTCTCACGTGCATGAATCTGAAGATTATGATGATATGCGCAACTTCTTCTCCAACTATGTTGAGATAGATTCTGATGATGATGTCCAGAGAAAGTTTGATAAGTTCTGGAAGATAAAGGAAGAAGATCAAGATGATATAATTGTCATCTCAGATACTGAAGTGGATGTAGAAGTTGATGAAAAAGACATTAACATTGTTAATATTCTATATGGAGATCTTTATGATAATGAAGATGTGAGTCATCAATCTCCTATAGTACAGTCACCAGTTGTTCATCCATTTCCTTCTGTTGTTTGTGACTCTCCAGCTCCGACCACCACTATTCCGAAAAATACTTTTATTCAGGGTGAGTCGTCTAGAGCAAATCAAGAGGTTCCTGATCCGTTTTTTAATGTTCCACCTAGCATTCTTCAACCAGGTCCAGCTTTGGATAGACAACAACGTTTGCAAAGACTTGAAGAAAAATTTCAAGTCACCAGAATGAGATCTGCTTTTCTTGAAGACTCAGAACGCAACTTTTATGTCAAGAAAAGAAGGAGAGTTAATGTTCATGCCATTCTGGGGATTGAGAAAGAACCGGCCTGGTATCAATTCGAATATCTGATGTTTATCAAATGTATTCGTAAAGGAAGACTTCTGGTGTTCTCAAAGCATGGAATCATAAGGGTACTTAAGGTGGAGATAGCTAGTTTCGTCAGAATTTGGTATCCTATCTTTTACGTTGAACGTCAAGACTGTCAGAGATATCAGTTTTCTGAAGCAGATTTCAATGATCTTTCAATTGATGACTTTGAGGTAATGTATCATCAATTTCGAGATATGCCTGTTCGCACTGATGATATCCTCAGGGCTTTGGAAGCAGTCAAGCGTTTCTTACGAAGACAAGTTAGATTCTATAGATGCTTTGACTTCCAACTTGCTATCGAAAGCTTCCAACCAGTTGTCAATTTAAGAAGACCTGATAGAGATTTACCAAATATTGACAGCTATCCACTATTCACTATTCTTGAAGATCCTTATGGTGTCGTGTATAGAGATCAATCTGGTGTTAGACGCTTTCTCAGATTTGATGAGATTGGTAAGTTTTCAAATGGTACGTTGAAGATTATCCGATTACAATTAAATCAAAGATTGAAGGAAGCTTTGGGAGAAACTTTTGGAGACAAGAAGAAATTTGTACCAGGTTGATAATGCTGAGATCAGACTTTTGAGGAGAGCATTAGAAACGATTGATACAAGATTGAACTTTCGGTTGACACTAAGACGCTTGGAGATTTTGATTGGCAAGAATCGCCAACACAGAAGATTCGAGCGCCCTTGATTACAAAGGGGGAGATTGTTAATGCTATAATATGTTGTAATAAAGGCTTTTTATATATTAGCTTACTTTCCTTTAGTTTGACTTTTGTAATAGTCAAGGGTATATAAACCCTTTGTAAGCTTTTGCAACACAACAGTTCTTAATAGAGATGACATACTTTCTCTCACTTGAATTTCTCTCTCTATCTTGAAAGATCTTGGATTAACACATTTACTTAAACTTTAGCTTCTCATGCTAAGCATAAATGTTCCACATTTACTTTGTTACACTAAGTACTTATCGCCAAAACATTCATACGTTCGTTAATACTATCATTCTTCGATTCTATCTCCTTTTTAATCACTTCCCATTTTAGTTACTCCCAATCATAAAAGATATCCCTTATCCTTGAACGTTAACCATGTCACCAAGCAAGCAAGCAAGCAAGCAAGCAAGCAAGCAAGCAAGCAAGCAATCAATCATTTCCCAATTTTCTTCCATTCTTTAGTTGCATCCCTTTTACTCAAATTACATCCTTTAAATTAAGTCTTATCCTTTTTTTGAAGTTTTTCTATGGCGTCTTACTCTCGTGCTAGAGTTTACTCATGACTCCTCATCTTTTTAATCTATACTCTTTCGCCAATTGCATCTCTCTTGATTTTGACACATCACTGTTTGCTTTTACTATTTACTCTATCAACTTACCAGTTGAACCATACACACATATTATTATGTGATCTTCACGATGCAAGTCATGTATTTAGTATTCATCATCCTCCCACTATATATATATATATAGGGTATTTAGGGTACCACGTATTGCTCACTCTGCTGGCAGTTATATAACTAGACCTCCTTATTTCTTTCCTTCATGCTCATGCATGCATGCTTCATTATGAAGATTATATATCTGGATTTCATTTACTCGAGAACTTCATGATACTTGGACTATTCCAAGTGCCTTTCTTTATACATCACTTAAAACCTTTATTATATATCCTCTTACATCATCTCATATCTAATACTTAAGTCTTCTCATCACTTAATTTTACTCTACACTTTAGGTAAACACAAATATTAGGCACTTGATATTTCTTATGTGCCATTATACTTCTAATATCCTTCTTGTTGGGATTTAACATCTTTCCTCCCTGATCTAACACACTAGGATGACTTTATCATCACACTAGTATTTAAACCGTCTTGAACGGCTAAATTGATAATGTGTGCACAACGTGTATGAAATAATTGACCATCTAAAATAGGGGTCACAGTCAACTTTAATTTCTCCACATATCGGTTAGTGTTACTAGTGTTATATGCTAATGACTTTAGAATTAAATTATAAACAATAAGACTTTTTTTAATAATTGAAAATTGGTGATTACCCGAATGTGGCGCACCAAACGGTTAAAACATGATTACACGTTTGAATAATTGCCACGATTGCGGTTCAATCCGATGTGTCGTTATGGATATATAAGAAAGCGACAATTTCCATGTTGTGCGCTTCATACATCACAAGTTAAAGAAACGTTGTTAGGTAAAATAGAAAACATTTCTCGCATTTCATTTTTCCACATTTAATTGCATCACGTCTAAGAGTTTGACGATTTACCGACTTGTAGCATGGTTGTGCCGTTTTTTTAATCAACTTCGTAATGTGAGGATTGTCGAAATGTCCGAACGACAACCCGACTTGAATGACACATTGTGTTGCCATTTTCCGGTGCAAACTGGCATCAAACGACCATATTTGACCTTGATTGTCATGTATCGATTACTTGAATCGCCCCCAATCTCAACCCCGGGCACGTTTTTTCGGTGTGCCACTTTAAGGTTGAATTTCCTTCTGCCGTAAGGAACGGTTGGCACATTTTGCATTGGGGCTTCTTTTTCCCATTCATATGGATCTCCATGTTGTAAAAATTCCAAACCTCGGATTTTTGTGCGTGCTCGGCAAGAACTTGGGCAACTGTTTCGTTTGATGCATTATGATGTTCACCGGTCATTTTGAAGAGAAAGAGAGAAAGAGATGAGATTTGAGAGCTTGAAACTTGCAAGAAACAAATACGAGCCGGAATCATGAAATATAGCGAGAATTGTGAACGTATTTTTTTGCGTTTATTGCGTTTTTTGTGTTTTTTTTGTGTTTTTTTGTGTTTTTTGCGTTTTGTAAGTTGATATCTTATCCCATTCACCATATGACTTATATATAGTGTTTAGGGGGCTAAAACATGAAAACAAGAGTTAACAATTGCACCAAACGATCATATTACTGTTGCCCAACGTATCAATAACGACTAGTTTTTTTGAATTTTCTAGGCTAGGCCAGTCCTATAACCGGTCCCGGTCCCACGAATCCGCCTAAAATCACAACCGGTCCCGAGCCCATCCATTCTTTTGTCGGTCCCCGTTCCGGTCCCAAGCCGGACTAGACCGGTTTGGCCATCCCTACTAGCATAAGTCGCGTGAGTCTCCTTTATACACAAAAGAAGTGCCTAATCTTTTACCACTAAATATATACCATACTCAACTCCAAAGCCCAATGCAAACTTAATTACATGGGCTTTTTCTCCAATTTAAAAACCAACATGGTAGCATGTTACATCGTGTAAATACCTAGCACACTTTCCAAGAAATATCATATAAAAATATTAGATTTTTTTATTGAGTAATATCAGATTTGTAACAACTTATTGTTTCATAAATATAAAACTTATTGAGTTTTTTCATTTTCATCATAACAACATATTGTATAAAACACACAATTATTATTAATCATTTAGCTATAAAAATCTAGTTCAATATTATGTTAGGATAGTTGTGACCATTCTAACTAAAGTGATTTTATCATAGTATAAAAAAGGGAAATTAATTAAAATACCCTAAGTTAAACAATGTTTTACTGAAATACCACAAATCTCTCCCATGTTACAAAAATACCCCAAAAATCCGCGATGGAGCCCGCGATCGCAGGCCCAGGCCACGTGTCACCAAAGTTTGCCCACTTTGCCCGCGTTGGTCCCTCAAGAATGCCCGCGGTCCAGCTTTCCCCCCTCAAGAATGCCCGCGTGTGCAGTTTTGGTCCCTGCCCGCGTTTGACTCTCGTTGACCCCCGCGATCGCGGGCTACACGTGTCACCAAAGTTTGCCCACTTTGCCCGCGTTGGTCCCTCAAGAATGCCCGCGGTCCAGCTTTCCCCCCTCAAGAATGCCCGCGTGTGCAGTTTTGGTCCCTGCCCGCGTTTGACTTTCTTTGACCCCCCGCGATCGCGGGCAAAAGTGCCACGTGTCGGCACAGGGTTAACCCTAAAATCACTTTGACGAACCAAACCCTAAATGTTTTCTTCGACCGCACTATATAAGGGGGGGGGGGGGGACCAAAAACCGGCCACTCTAATTTTTTTAATAACTCTCTCAATTTTTAATCAAACTCTCTCAATTTTCTCCCACTCTCTCAATTTTGTCGTGTAGAATACGCGTTCGGGTTTTGTGAAGATGTCTCGTATTACCTCTGTGGTATGTTTTCCTTATGTTTTTTGTTATTTTTTGTATGTTATTTTAAGTTAAGATATATGATTTGTAGGTTGTTATAGTGTTTATAACTTATGTTTGAATATGTTCTATGTTTAACATGATATGTATGGTTTTATGTTTGAATGTGATATTTGTATGTTATAATGTGTATGTTGTTATAGTGTGTTTTTTTATAAAAAAAATTGTTAAGAATGTTTTTTTATAAAAAAATTGTTAAGAGTGTGTTATTATAAAAAAATTGTTAAAAATGTGTTTTTTTTATAAAAACACACTCTTAACAATTTTTTTTATAAAAACACACCCTTAGCAATTTTTTATAAAAACAGTTTTTTTATAAAAAATTGTTAAGAGTGTGTTTTTATAAAAAATTGTTATAGTTTTATGGTTTTATGTTTGAATGTGATATTTATATGTTATAATGTGTATGTTGTTATAGTGTGTTTTTTAATAAAAAAAATTGTTAAGAGTGTTTTTTTATAAAAAAATTGTTAAGAGTGTGTTATTATAAAAAAATTGTTAAAAATGTTTTTTTTTATAAAAACACACTTTTAACAATTTTTTTTATAAAAACACACCCTTAACAATTTTTTATAAAAACAATTTTTTTATAAAAAATGTTAAGAGTGTGTTTTTATAAAAAAATGTTATAGTTTTATTGTTTTATGTTTGAATGTGATATTTGTATGTTATAATGTGTATGTTGTTATAGTGTGTTTTTTCATAAAAAAATTGTTAAGAGTGTATTTTTATAAAAAAATTGTTAACAATGTGTTTTTATAAAAAAATTGTTAACAATGTGTTTTTATAAAAAAAAAATTTAAAACGTGTTTTTTATAAAACAAATTGTTAAAAATGTGTTTTTTTTTATAAAAACACACTCTTTTAAAAGTGTGTTTTTATAAAAAAATTGTTAAGAGTGTGTTTTTATAAAAAATTTGTTAAGAATGTATTTTTTATAAAAAATTGTTAAAAATGTGTTTTTTTATAAAAAATTGTTAAGAGTGTGTTTTTATAAAAAAAATGTTAAAATTGTGTTTTTTCATAAAAAATGTTAAAAGTGTGTTTTTATAAAAATAATTCTTAAAAGTGTATTTTTATAAAAAATGTGTGTTTTTATAAAAAATAAACCGCACTTTATCTCTATATAACAATATGATACGTTGAAATAAAATAAACCGCACTTTATCTCTATATAACAATATGATACGTTGAAATAAAATAAATCGCACTTTATCTATATATAACACTATTATACGTTGAAATAAAATACCACCGCACTTTATCTATATATAACAATATGATACGTTGAAATAAAATAAACTGCAACATCTATATAAAATAAAATAAACCGCAGCATCTATATATAACACAAACTATAACATCTGTGAATGACTATGTAGAAGGATTTCTTTAACATCGACTTGATGCTAAGGTGCAAAGTTTCCTACATCGAGGAATTAGGAGCGCTCTTTAGGGGATTAGGTGATCGCGCGGATACCCTTGAGACCATCTATAGAGGGACACCGTTCGGGCCATGGATGGATGTGTCTTACTCTGGTGGCGACCCTACGCTAGTACACATGTTTCTACAGTTGGAGGTCGAGGACGCCAACGCTGAGCCGGAGGAGATGCATTTTGATTTCTTCGGCTCTCAATTGCATTTTGGGCGTCGTGAGTTCTGTCTAATTACAGGACTACGTTTTGGAGAGGCTCCCTCCTTCCTCCCTTAGAAGACTGCTCCTTCGTTCCTAGGGTTTGGGGCATTTCAGCATCTCGTTTGAAGCTGAAGGCAGCCCGGGACAAGATGAAAGAGGGCCTTAATGCCCTAACCGACGACGATGCTGTCCGTGTATGCTTGGTGGTGATCGTGGATATGGGCTTCCTGGGCCGTGAGTATAGCCAGTATGCTTCATCGACGGTTCTTAGGGCCGTCGAGGACCTTGAGCTGTTTAACAGCTACCCGTGGGGTAGCCATATCTGGACACATTGCTACTCTATTCTGCACCGAGCCATAGCCAGACGCGTTGATCGACATGCAAAGATGAATCTTTGTGGTTTTACATACGCCTTCAAGGTTAGATACGTAGTATAACAATTGTTAATAATACATACAAATTGTTTGGCTTTTCTTTTTACGTACTTGCTCTTCTTGTCTAATTCCAGATATGGATCTTGGAGATGTTTCCCGCATCAATCCGATATTTCGTCAAGCGCGAAGATCGAGTACTTAGGGGAACCCGTTGGGACAAGCGTGTTACCCTAAGTAGGTCGCTTTGGATTCAGTTCTTCAATGCGTCTAGAAATGTAAGTTCTTTTACTATGTTTACAATTTGCATACGTTAGTCCCGCTTATTAATTTCTTTTATGTTTTATCATATATTTAGCAGCCACTCTTGCCTTTCGATCGCCTTGTGCCTACTGTCGACGAGATGGGCACAGATTGGTACAGAGACAGCGTGGCCTTTATTGACGCAGAGGCGGAAAGGGCTCGACGTCCCCCTACTTCCACATCTGACGCAGATGAGGAAGACGACGACAGGCCCCCTTCCGGTGGATACCAGCCGCCCCCTTCCTCCTCCTACCAGCCGGCCCGTTCCTCCTACCAGCCGCCCCCTTCCTCTTCCTACCAGCCGGCCCGTTCCTCCTCCTACCAGCCGCCCCCTTCCTCCTCCTACAATCCATATGAGGCGGCCCCTTCCTACGAGCCACATCGTGGCTCTCATGAGCACCCGTGGGACTACGTCCACGGGCCGCTAGAGTCACGTGTATAGTGTAAGTGACACTGAGTAACCATTATAGTTATATGTTTGTTCCTAATTTTGTAACTATTTTAATGATCAATGTCACTTAGGCCGGGATGTCGGGGGCATACACCTCGCAGATGCCGCCGCCGTTCGCCACCACATCATATTCTACTATCCCGGAGAGTGTTAGTGACACTGAGTAACCATTATAGTTATATATCGATAATCCTAATTTTGTAACTATTTTAATGATCAATGTCACGCAGGCCGGGATGTCGGGGGCACAGCACATGCCGTCGTTCGCCACCACAGCAATCACAAACATCTTTGGCGGTTCGGCCGATGACTATTACAGGCCGGAAATGCATACTGTAAGTTATTTTGGTAGTTTTGGTTTAATTGTGAACATTTCCTAAATTGTACTTAAAACATTGAGTAACGTAATTTTCAGACGGGGTCTCCTATTATCCAGGATCACTTCTCGGAGCCTGACGATGACTCGATGGATGTTGTAGATCCACCACCACAGGTGACCCCGCTCCCTCAAAAGCGGTCGCATAAAATTTCACAATGGTTTCGTCACCCGTTTGGCCAACAAGGATCTACGACACCACCGGCCGCTAAAAAACAAGCAAAGAAAGCGGGGGGAAAGAAGGGAGGAAAGAAAAAGGGAAAGGTGTCTTCACCGGAGCCTCAACCGGCATCAGAAATATTGAGGATGTGCCGGACTGGTCGCCTCCCCCCCTTGATCTTCATCCCTCACTTGAACTTGGAAATCACCCCCTCGTTTTTCAATGTATTGCTGGCCGTTGACCCTTTGGAGTCTGACTTACTGGATGTGGTTAGTATGAAGTTTAATTATAGTCATATAATCAAATATATTTATTTTACATGTCTAACCATTTATTTTTTATGTATAGCACATCGATTGTTGGGTCTCGCTGTTGCAAAGACATCGTAGAACAGACACGAGGTGGACCATGATGTTCAGTATGTTCTTTCATTACTTGTTGATTGAGCATCTAGGTCCCGCCTCCGTGGTTAATTCATTCAATGGCGTGGAAGGGACCTCTTGGGCTCTCCTCGATGTGGTATGTAAATCGTTTTACTCTTATTTTATTTAACTTCTTTTGTTGCTAACTAAGTTGTCTAATATTGTAATATTTCAGGTGTACATCCCAATATGCATTAATCCCCAACATTGGCTGCTTGGAGTGTTTGAACTTGACGCTATGACCTTGACCATATATGATAGCGACAGTGCCAATCTCTTCAGACAGCAATTGGAAGAGCAGATGACAAAGTTTAAAGCTGTGCTATTTGACTTCTTTTGTCGGGTCAAGGATGATAGACGTCGCGATATGACGGGTGTCTTTCGCTATAAGTTCGCCAAGAATGTACCCCAGCAGACCGGGATAAATGCGGATTGCGGTGTCTGGGTATGCCGTAATACCCAAATGTTGATAAATAACAATGAGGTATGGGTACACCCTGACGAGGCCGAGGATGTTGCCAAAGATTTTCGCAAACATATGGCGGAGTCTATTTATGAGCATTGTCAAATAGGGCCACGTTAGGTTGTTTATGTAACATTAAATAATTGTTATTTTTAGTATTAACTTATTTTGTTAAAGTATTGTGATTGACTTACTGTTTACTTCATTTGGTTTTTGCTAATTTCATCCATTTACTCAACTTTGAGTATCGATATTTCTTTCACACATACTCCATTTTGGACGCATTATATATCATTTCGAAGCTCTCATATAGGAGAACATAAACCTACTAAAAGTTAGTTATATATAACACATATATATAAATTTAAATGCGTCCAAAGTTTAGTAAAACCCATATTTCCAACACCTAGTAAGTAGGTTTATGAAACTTGCGATAATCCTAATACAGAGATTATTGGATGAACAAGCATTTATTTCTTGATTACTGGTGTATTGGTTCTTGTTGTCTGAAAGTGATTCATATGATGCAAAAATTGGTATCATGTAATGTAGAACAGTATCTATATTATAGAGACTTGCATTTGACAGTACCATATAAATCTGATCTAAATTCTCATTAATTAGCTATGTTTGACTACTTAAAGACCTTTATTCAAGAGCAGACGAATATTGCAGTTACTTTTTCAGTCGAATCTTACATGCTCTTTTCAAACGAATCTTGCAGTGAACTATTCAGACGAATCACAACTTCCTATCTATCTTTTATACAAACACACTCTCGCTTTTCTTAACACAATGGACGGAGGTTCAAGATCAAGGGGGAACAGGTCGGCGAATGTGGCTGGAACTTCACGTTCGGGAGCCTACCAACCACTGAACGACGGAGCTCGCCGGAGTACCTGGAAGGTACCGGAAACAGACGAGGAGTGGACAAACTGTGGGCGAACTGCAGCCGATTTTCCATTCACGCCTGAGGAGGAAGCAGACTGGGAGATGGCATCCGACAATTACTACTTCGATAATGGCATGAGAACCCCACCAATGTATGATTTTATGCCGACGGGTCTTCGACAAAGTCAACGAATTACTCCCGCAGTGCAAAAAGCCATTGATGAGGCGAACGCCGGTATCGAAAAGGTAACGGGTATGTGGAACCATAACAGGAGGATTCAGCAGGGGAAAATGGAGTATCTAGCGGAGAAGACACGAGAACTGGCCATGACTAGGGCTCACGTTCGGCACCTGCAACGAGAGATTAAGGAAGCTGAAGAGGAACTAGAAGAACTCGAATCGGACTACATAGGAATGGAGGACGTGATCAAGGAAAAGGTTAACTTCATCACAGGACTCCAGGACGCCTTCCAGTAATAGATTTATTTGTTTACATGCACTGTATCCGTTTCAGTTGGGTATGTTGTTAATCAATTTCCTTGTTAAATAACTTAAGTGAATTTCTATATTAAAAACATTAAAATGGAAAGGAAACAATACATTAAAAACCACAAATTAAATAATTAACTATAAGGGTATGAATTTTAAATATATATATTTTTTTTATGTGGTGTATAACTGTATATGATATATATTAAAATATATAAATCCAAAAAAATTCAAGATTTGGCTCATTTCGAACGTATCGAAGAGACGATTATAATGGTGTAATTTGTTAAAATTAAAACGTATTTTTAACGTATTTTAGTTAATAAACGATTATATGTGTTAAATGTAAAATTAAAATAATGAAAATAAAAGGTATAAAGTAAATTTAGTAAATAAGTATAGGGGTTGAAAGTGTAACATTTCATTTTAAATTCGTAAAAATGGACGAAAGCGGGGTGAACAGTGTCAAAAATACCAAAATTTTCATAAATGGTCCCTGGAATTTTTCAAAAATGGTCCCTTGCAATTGAAAAGTCACAAAAATAATCCCATCGCGGGATTCCTTCGCGATCGCGGGATTTCATTTTTCAAAAATGGTCCCTGCAAGTTTAAAAAAGTGTCAGAAAGGTCCCTGGCCCGCGATCGCGGGCTCCCATCGCGGATTTTTAGGGTATTTTTGCAAAGTGGGAGAGATTTGTGGTATTTTGGTAACACATGGTCAAACTTAGGGTATTTTAATTAATTTCCCTATAAAAAAAACCAAAGACAAGTAATCTAGACTTCGTGTCGTGTTGTGTTTGTGTTTGTGAAGAATACACGAAATAAGTTTGATTACCATATATATAATATAAAGCTTGATTTCTTGCACCTACTCTACAAATTCTTTGATGGTACATGTTATTATTTTGGAAGTTTATGAGAGTCGTAAAAGTTGGTTCTAAAATCCCATTGGTGAACCATTAATCATCATATGATGGTGAAACCTTATTACGACAACACAAATATTTAATATATGAAATTAAGATTGGATTTTTGTGAATAAATAACGCTTGATAGATCAAAATTTGGGTCAAATTATGAATCATGACCAATGTTATCGACATATCGTGATATTAATTTGTTAATGGACGAATATATAAAATTAAAAATCAAAAATCAAGTTTGCCCGCTTTATGGCGGATTGTAAATGATTGTTAAATCGTGCGGTTTGAAATGAAGTTTCCAGACCGTCAAATCAGACAACAAAATGAGGCTTAGTTTGACTTGTTTGGACAGGTTGAGTTAATTGTGAGTTTTAAGTTTAAACTATGATTTAGAAAATTAATTAACAAATATATAGCTAAAAAATGTAATTAAAAATCAACAAATTAATCATACTCCATAGCCTATGTATCATACACACTTCCAAATTGGTAATTGGTATATTAAGATGTCATGCTTGAATTAAAAGAACCCTAAATTGGCAAACTAAATCTAATATAAAATAAAGTCTAAATCTAATCAATAATGATCTATAATATTAAAACGATCGAAATTTAGAAACCTTATGAGTTAGTCCAATTTATAAATCTAAAGGCTCAATATTAAAATAAAAAGGATATGAGATGTTGAGTCCAAATGTATTATATAAAAAGTTATATATATTTATATCATAAGCGGTCCGGTTAAATTAGACCGTAAAAAATCGTTTAAATCGTAGATGAGGTTGGACCATCCGATTTAATGATCTCCAGATCGAACAGCCAAATCATACCAACTGTCAAAAACCGTCCACTTTAAACACCCCTATTAAAATTAATAATTTTTTTGTTACATAGTGACATATAATCTCAAAGTTTTATACTATATTGTTGATCCAAACCCTCAGTGATTTGATAATGACCCTCTCTTATATACTTAGTAAAAATTGTAAGTAAACAATATGTATCAGAGTTTCACTATCGCTGATAAGTACTAAGATCTTCCAGTACCGCTGATAGGGACTCTCGCTCTTTAAGTTAAACATTCAGCGAACACTGTTCATCATTAACGCTGAGTCTGTTCAGTCATTATGATGATCGCTGATAAGTTAGTTGTTTACTTATGATCCCTGAACACAAGTTTCACGTCAACATAGGTTCTACGCTGAAGGCGAAGATCAAGCTCAAGAACCAGCGACAAGTCTCCTAATGAACTGATGCGTATCAGCGAAGACTCAGATTTGTCCACTCAACGTGAAGTATCAAGTACAAGACTTCAGCTATCGCTGAACTTTATCATTTGCTGAATAGTAAATGATAATATCTGAATCAACGAAAGCTGATCATGAAGTCCTCCGTACAAAGTACTTTTGTCTTAACCTCCCTTGCACGACTCCGTACGAATTTTCAGAAAAGAACCTCCGACTGTCTGAAATCGTACAACCATTCTGATACTACACTGTTCATCCATGCGGCTACTAAGGTTGTCAACCAAAGTCAATGACATGCAACCAACCAGCTGATGACACGTGTAAAGTGTATACAGACTTGCATTAAATGCATGCAGTATATAAAGAGATGAACCCACTTCATTTGAAGCAACTTGCTAACTCTGGACAAGTTCAATCTCTTATCTCAAGATAGGTTATTATTAGTAATTTCCTTATCTCTCTTAGTGCAAGAAACCTTAGTGTTCCAACTTGTTTAGATTTAGGTTTATCCTTAATCTTGTTTCCGCAACAAGCTGTAAATTGTTAATGATTTATCAATAAACAATTTAGAAAAGTAAATTCTGTGTGTTTGTATTCAACCCCCCCCCCCCCTTTTACAAACTTGTATAGGCCTTCGGGACCAACAAGTGGTATCAGAGCAGATTTGTTTAACCTCATAAACAAGATCTAATCTAAGATATTTCTCTTCCTTGCTATTATCTGAAAATGGCCACCAACACAAACACAAATTATATAGACAATGGTTCTCTTGCTAAACCCCCTAGATTTTCCAAAGATAACTTCAACTTATGGAAAAATAGGATGACACTCTTCTTAGAAGGTGTAGACCCTACTATGCCTTACTATCTAGAAAATGGTCCATTCATCCCTGTAAGAATTGATGCTGCTGTTCCAGCCGCTGAGAATAGACCTGCTATTCCAGAAAGGCTGGTACCTGAGGAAATCTTTCAATGGACTGACGAAGATAAGAAGAAAGTGGCTATAGATACAAAAGCCAGATCCATACTATCCATGGCTCTTCCTGACGAAGTCTACCATTCCGTCATGAACCTGAAAACATCAAAGGCCATGTGGGACACAATATGTGTTCAGTATGAAGGAACGTCTGAAGTCCAGGATTCAAGAAAGATCAATCTGGTAAGACAATACGAAAGCTTCATTTCTGGTAAGAATGAATCTCTCTCTGAAGTTCACCAACGTTTTAATTATTTAATTATAGATCTGAAAACTGTTGGTAAGGAATATTCTAACTTTGAAGTACTGACAAAGTTTCTAGAATGTTTACCTGAAAGCTGGGACAATTATGCTATGTGTCTCAAGCTATCAAAGGATCTAAAATCAATGACCCTTTCAACCTTATATGGCACGTTGCTGAATCATGAGCAATCGAGCCATCTTAAGAAGAATCTTGTAAAAGATTTCAAAAGCACCCCTGTTGCTTTAATCTCAGAGGAACCTTCTACTCAGCGACCCTCGGTCACCATCACTGAGTTACAAAGTAACTCTGAAAGGTCATCAGATTCTGATTATTCAGATAATGATGAATCTTTGGCTCTCCTAACTAAGAAGTTCAGGAGATTTGCCAAAAAAAATGTTTAGAAAGAACAAACCTCTTTCCATAACTGACAAGCCTAGATCATCAGCTTCTGTTGATAAGGCTACTGCTACTTGTTTTAACTGCGAAAAGACAGGACATTTCGCTAACGAGTGCAGGTCAAAGAAAGTTTCTAGACCCTCAGCTTTTACAAAGAAACCCTTTGTTCCAAGGAATAAAGATGACAAATATTCAAAGTTGAAAGAAAAATATGCAAAACTGAAAACCTTTAAGAAGAAGAATAAAGGCCTGATGGCTGACTATGATTGGGCTGCTTCTGATGAAGAAGCATCATCATCTGACTCTGAAGATGATGAAGCAAATCTATGTCTTATGGCCAAGATTGAAGAAGAGGAAGAAAGTTCAGACATTCCCTCCACTTCAACATCTGCTATTCAGGTATCACCTTCTTTCTTTACCAATATTGCAAATATTGATGAAGCTGATAGTCTCCGTAAGATCGATCTCTTGACTAGAAGTTTATACGAAGCCATGAACGGCAAAACTGTGGTTGAAAACCAAAATCTTGATCTCGCTGAAAAGCTTAAAAACTGCCACCTTCAAATAGAAAAGCTTTCTAAAATTGAAGAAGATTTTAAAGATCAGGTATATTTAAATCAGCTAGTCAAAATCGAACGAGCAGAAGCTGTCGCTGCATTAAAGGCTGAAAAAGCTACTGTTGAAGGATGGTGTAATTCTTCAACAAAGATCAATGAGATAATAAAATCTCAAATTCCCCTGAGTGATAAACGTGGTTTGGGTTACAAATATGAAACTCCAAAACCAACCACTGAGCGTTCAATGCTTAAATTTGGAACGTTCGTATCCTCAGTCGCTGATACTTCATCTTCTCAGTGCTCCTCGTCCATTACACCAATCCCTAAGGAAACTCCTACCTCCTCAAAAGGCAAGGAGAAAATGGTCTATTCAAAACCTATCTCTGTCTCTAAAGACAAAGGTAAAGGAATTGTTATTTACCAGAATCCTCAGAAGGGTACCTTAGTACCATAGCTGAATGCTTCTAAAGCTTCAATGGCTCATCCCTCTGGATCAAGGAAGCAGATATCTGGATTTATTCAGCGATCTACTCCTAGACTCAGATTGGATGTCCTTGGTAAGAAATCTGAAGAACTGAATGTTCGTCCCATTTATAAAGCCAATAGTTTACTTGGTGCTGGTTCTTCTAATTCTAAATTAAAAGCTCAGCATACAAATGGTCCTAGAACTACTTTTAGCTATAGGAAATGTTATCACTGTGGACTCACTGATCATGTTGCTAGTAAGTGCCCCACAGCCACCAAAGCTGAAAAAATAGCTAAGGTGAAGATTGCCCCCAAGGCAAAGAAGACCAACCCTGGTGCAAATCAGGTCAAGGTGAATCCTACCACTGAAGTTAAGAAATTAACCAAAGTGAAGAAAGACAAAGCTGAATCTTCAAATGTTGCGAAGACTGCTGAACCTTCTATTCCAACTACTTCCACTGACAAACGTGTATACATGGTCAAGTGGGTACCCAAGAAAAACTAATCTTCCATTGTATTGCAGGTTAAGAAGGGTATCTGGTATCTCGATGGCGGATGCTCTAGATACATGACTGGAAAGAAAAGCCTGCTCGCTGAATACAAGGAAGAGAAAGGTCCCTCTGTGACTGTCGGTGGAAATGGAAAAGGACATACCCGAGGGTATGGTGTACTTTCAAATGGTACAACCTCCTTCAGAAGAGTCGCATATGTTGAAGGGCTGAAGCATAATATTCTAAGCATCAGTCAGCTTTGCGACATGGATAACAAAGTAATCTTTACTAAGGAATCCTGCTTTGTCACTGACAAAAAGGAGAAGATAGCTCTCAGCGGTTATCGTTTGGAAAATGTTTAGGTAATAAACATGGACTCAACAACCACTGAGAACTCCTGTTTCTTCTCAAAGGCCTCATCTGATGTCAACTGGCTATGGCATAAGAGGCTCTCTCATCTAAATTTCAAGACACTGAACACTCTTTCTTCAAAAGAGTTAGTCACTGGTCTACCTCAGCATTCATACGCCAAAGAGTCCTTATGTTCAGCGTGTGAAAAAGGGAAGCAGACCAAAGCAAGCTTTAAATCAAAGCAAGTTTCTTCAGTGTCATCTCCTCTACAACTACTCCATATGGATTTGTTTGGCCCTGTTAACAAACAATCCATCGCTGGAAAGAAATATACGCTGATCATAGTTGATGAATTCTCTCACTTCACTTGGGTAATGTTTCTCCGTTCTAAGAGTGACACCCCTGAAGAACTCATCACCTTTGTTCGGAAAATGGAAACCCTGAACAATTTGACCGTTCGCTCAATAAGGAGTGATCATGGAACTGAATTCAAAAACAGTTCTCTTGATTCCTTCTTTGAAAGTAAGGGTATTTCTCACAACTTTTCTTCAGTGAGAACACCGCAACAAAATGGAGTCGCTGAAAGAAGAAATAGAACAATTATTGAAGCTGCACGTTCAATGCTCAGCGATTCTCACCTGCCTACTCAGTTTTGGGCAGAAGCTGTCAACACTGCTTGTTTTACGCAAAACAGGTCGTTGATAGTTAAAAGATTCAAAAAGACAGCCTATGAACTTTTTCATGGGAGAAAGCCTTCAATCAGTTTTCTTCACATCTTTGGATGTCAGTGTTTTATACTGAACAACAGAGATGCCCTTGGAAAGTTTGACCCTAAGGCTGATGATGGAATCTTTCTTGGATACTCCTCAGTTTCCAAAGTCTTCAGAGTCTTCAATCGCAGAAGACAATCAGTAGAAGAAACTATTCACGTCACGTTTGACGAATCCCGTTCAGCGAACTCTAAACCGTCCGCTGATACTGAAGAACTGAATCAATGGATGTTTTCTGGTGATTCAGAAGTTATTCCCACTACTCATGCTCATCCAGTAGAAGATGATAGTCCTATCATTCCAAATATGCAGAATAGTGAAGCTGAAACTTCTTGGGTCTCAGTTGTTCCTATAAACACTATAGCTAACGCTGAACCAAATGTCTCAGACATTCCATCTACTTCTCAGCAATCAGTGAATATAATGACAACTGCATCCATTCCTCTCTTGGCTGATACTCCTGACGTCGCTGAAGCTTCATCTTCAGCTCCTCCAGTTCAAATTGAGTCAGCGTCTCACGCTCCGGCTCAGCAATGGACTATAAATCACCCAATTGATCAAATTCTTGGTGATCCAAATGCTGGGATTCAGACTCGACGAAGTGCAGGTAATATTTGTTTATTTGTAAATTTTATTTCACTAACTGAACCAAAGAAAGTAGATGATGCCCTCAAAGATCCAAACTGGGTCAGCGCCATGCAAGAAGAGCTGACTGAATTCGAAAGAAACAAAGTTTGGAAACTTGTTCAGAGACCAACTGATAAAACAGTAATAGGCACTATATGGGTCTATCGAAACAAGTTGGACGAACATGGTACTGTAACCCGCAATAAAGCTCGACTTGTTGCTCAGGGATACAGACAAGAGGAAGGTATAGATTATGACGAAACATTTTCTCCAGTAGCAAGACTTGAATCTATTCGTCTATTCTTAGCATATGATGTACACAAAAACTTCAAAGTACATCAGATGGATGTTAAGTCAGCATTTCTAAATGGAAATCTGAATGAAGAAGTATATGTGGAACAACCTCCAGGATTCTCAGATTCTTAGCGTCCAGGTTATGTTTATAAACTGGATAAGGCACTTTATGGCTTGAAGCAAGCTCCTCGTGCATGGTAGGACACTCTCTCTACTTATCTCCATATTGAAAAATTTGAGCGAGGTAAGATTGACAAAACTCTATTTTTTAGAAAAGTGAAAGGTCATATCATTCTAGTTCAAATATATGTTGATGACATTATATTTGGTTCTACTAACCCTGAGCTTTGTACTCGTTTCGCTGATAGAATGAAAGATGAATATAAAATGAGCATGATGGGTGAACTAACATATTTCCTTGGTCTTCAGATTAAGCAAACTGAAAAGGGAACTTTTATTAATCAGCGAAAATATGTTAAAGATATGCTGAAGAAATTCGACTTAACTGAAAGTTCAGCTATGAAAACCCCTATGGCACCACCGCTGACACTTGATAAGGACACTAAGGGTGTTCCTGTCAATGTCACGCTGTACCGTGGGATGATCGGCTCTCTATTGTATCTAACAGCTAGCCGACCCGATATTATGTTTGCAACATGCTTGTGTGCACGATATCAAGCTGAACCTAAGATATCTCATATGAAAGCTGTAAAGCGAATCTTTCGATATCTTAAGGGTATAGCGAATCTAGGTCTTTGGTATCCCAAAGATTCAGGATTTGATCTAACCGCCTATTCAGATAGTGATTTTGCAGGTTGCAAAATGGATAGGAAAAGCACCACAGGAGGATGTCAGTTATTGGGTGGAAAGCTGGTAAGTTGGACAAGTAAAAAGCAAAATTCAGTGTCCACTTCCACAGCTGAAGCTGAATATGTAGCTGCTGGAAGCTGTTGTTCTCAAGTCTTGTGGATGAGAAATCAGCTACTAGACTATGATCTTCAGCTCTCCAAAATTCCAATCTATTGCGACAGCACGAGTGCCATCGCTATAGAAAACAATCCGGTACTACATTCAAAGACCAAACAAATAGAAATCAGATATCATTTTATCAGAGATCATGTGATGAATGGTGATATAGAACTTCATTTTATCCCAACTGATTATCAGTTAGCTGACTTATTTTCCAAACCTCTTGATGAGACAAGATTCAACTTTCTCATCAGCGAGCTTGGTGCTGAACTTTGAAGGATAAAATCTTCAGCGGTTCACATTGATCAGCGAAAGGATAAAATCAACTTGTATAACCCGTTCTATCATCTTCTCTCTGAATAAAACTTGATTCACTGATATCAAGGTATGTTCTCTCTCTCTCTGACAAGCGCATGAAAATGCAAGATTTCAAAACAACATGCATCGCTGAATATCTCTTCCTTAACAGCGATATTTTGAAATTTCTTAAAACCTTTACTGAATATTTCCATTCAGTGCTTCATGTTTTCAAAAGTATCTCTGAGTTTTTTTTTCAAAACCTCAGAGACAACCAAGAATATGAAAGGACAGTTGTGACGTCATTGCAACGGATAAAACCCCGGCACATTTTCTCTTCCTGACACACGTTTGCACGTCTCGTTCAAACTTCCAATCAAATGCAAACACGTGTCCGTGTCATGATGAAAATCTTTTCCCGCTCAAGATTTTTTCTTTCTAAAATCTCTATATAAACAAATTCTTTGTTTATATTTTTCTTTTACGCGATCAATCTTCCTCCGCAAGAAAGAATTCTCTGTTGCATTTGTGATTTCAAAATCATCAAGAACTGTTCATCATCTTCTTCATCAAACATCAAGGTTAATATGTTCTTATCTATTACCGAATGCAAATAACTTGTTTCTGATCTACTCTTTGTTTTTAACAAGATCAAAACAAAAGAACTTCTTAAAAATAAAATCATTTTCTTTCATGATTTTATGAACACAACCATTTCATGGTTGTTCTTCAAGTTTAAATGCAAAAATCTTAAACTTGTTCTTCACACATTCGTTTTTCCAGAATCCCAATCTTCAAAGAAAACTGGAAAACAAGACTTTTTTTTGGGTTTGAATTTTCCGTTTTCAAAAACATGAAAAACCCTAATCTTCATTAAGACATTTGTGTCTGAATGAAATGGATAAAATTCGAAATATCTTATTGGAAATTCTTTCCACAATAAGATTATTCTTATTTGTTAACATCTTTGGTTGAACTGATAATACAGGAAATGGCAACGTCTAACATTCCTACTACCGCTGAGAACATCTCTACTGACTCTGAGGAAATGGAAATCATCAAGGCTCCTCAGGTTAAGTTCACTCTGGATCAACTAGACTGGACTAAGATAAACAACCTTTCTGCGCTTCTCGAGTTTCCTCCTCGAAAGCAAGTCACACATCTGACAGATGCTGTGAATTTCCCTAAGAATTGCTGGATTTCAACAGCCCTGACCATTTCACCCCCTGCAAGTCAGCTGCTACTATCTCAGTTCTGGTACTCTGCCAGACACTCTCAGCTACCTTCCGCCAAAGATCCCTCCAAAACAGTTGATTGTATCCTCTGCGATACTGAATATGGCACGATAAAGATCACACCTGCCATCATTCGCAAAGCTCTGAACTTTCCCATCGCTACAAAGGAAAAACCTTTTGTTCCTTTCCCTGACCATAAGAAGCTCGCTGATAAAGAAGCTCTTATTGCATTTTTTGATGCAATGGGCTATGTATGGGAAATGGGCAGAGACAAGAAGCCTGAGAAGAAGCTAACACTGCTGAAGAAATCGAAAATGCCCAGCGAGATGAACTTCATCTTCGCTCACCTTATCAGCTGCATGACTGCCAAGACCGGCTCTTCTGATCAAGCCGCTCAACCTCAGCAAGCTATGGGATACGCTCTGCTGAAAGGTCTACACATTGACTGGGCATCTCTCATATATGATGACTTGCTGCAAAGAGTAGACTCTGCCGCTGACAGGCCTGCATGGGTTCCCTACCCCCGATTCATCAGCGCTATCTTTCAATATGGCCTGAAGGACAACTACCCGCAAGAGGGCGATCTGAAACTCTCTCAGATTGGCCCTAAGGTACTCGACTTCAAACCTGTTGAAAATGAGGTACGTCTTTCTACCCTCTTAACTCTTCTCAACCCTTCTTCTTCTACTTTTGTGGCTCCTTCAGCGACAATACCCATCGCTGATACCCTGGCTACAAAATCCTCTCCTAAGAAAAGGAAACATTCATCCACCCCACTTGATTCTAAAAGGATCAAGAAAACAAAGGAGCAACCCCAGCAATCTCATGCTGAAGACTCCTCAGCTCTTTCTGCAGAGCTGAAGGAACGTTCAGTGGTACGCTCTGCAACACCTGAACAAGTCATCCCTTCCATCCCAATCTCAGCGTCTCCAAACGTTGAGATTACAGACTTGGAAACTTCCCAACCTCCCTCAGTCTCTCAAAAGACTGATGAAGTGATTCTCAGCGATTCCAACGCTGAACTCAGAACCCAACCTCCAATCTCATCCTTCGCTTCTCCCTCTACTCATTTGGTCTCTCCTCCAGTTATCGCTGGAGATGCCATCATTTCTACGGAAGCTAAAGCTGGTAATCCCGAGATGATGAATACAGGACCTGCAGAACAATCCATGGGCACTTTTGAAGATGACATGGAACTTTTCTCAGGAACCCGTGATTTCGATGAATTCACCAATCCTCCTGCAGGTAACCAACAACCCATAAACACTGTGACTAAACCCCAAACTTCTGAGCTTTCCTCTGTTCACAAGTTTTTATATGTTACAGGTCCTAACTTGGGAGACATCAACGCCTCTCTGAAGTCCGTGGAGACAAAGCTGACAGGTCTCACCACCACTCTCTCCAACAACTCTTCAGCTGTAACAAACGCTGGAGAGAATCTTCAAAAACTGACAACGATGGTAGAGAAGAAGGCTTCCACAGATGACTTAAAGCAAGTTGATAAGACTCTCACCGACTTCGCAAAGGTGCTCGCTGATATCTACACAGACTACACCTCTCTCAAAAACTCAGTTTCGTCCATGTCCAGCGAATTTACAACGCTGAAGACATCGGTTGGAACACTAGAGGGAGATATGTCTGCTGTGAAGACAAATGTCAACACTCTGACGACTGACTTAAGCTCTGTAAAGACTGACGTTGGTTCGATGAAGACTATGATCGAACAGCTGCTGCACAAGGTGAATACTCCTGCTCCTGCCCCTGTCCCTGAATCTGATCATTTTACAGCGGCAGATCGCATTGAGCTCGGAAAGATCAATTCTACTATTTCTGGCCTTGAAGACAGATTAGCAAAGATTGAAGTTTGTGTAGGTCTCTCTGGCCAAGAAGACAGAGAACCTACCAACGCTGCTGAATCTACCCATTCCTCCCCCAGTCATCATGAAAAAGAGGGGGAGAAGAGCGCTGAAAATCCTTCCAAGAGCGCTGAAGACCTTTCCCATGATGAATCTATCAGGGGAGAGAAGAACGAAGACCTCACCTTCGCTGAAGAGGGTGAGAAGACTATTGAAGCTAAAGCAGTCGCTGGACCTCAGGGAGATGAACACCCTGAGGGAACCGAGAAGCTCGCCTCTGTATCTGAGGGGGAGCAACTCGAAGAAGACGCTGAAGAATCTGAAGCATAAGATGATGAAGCCATCGACATCCCTGATAATGAACCATCTTCTTCTCCAAAGAATGATGATGATGATGATGAAGATGACGATGACTTCTTTATCGTCAAACCTGCTCCAAAGATCAAAGCTCTTAAGGGAATCTCAATAAATGAACCTTCAGGGGAGCGGAAAAACACAAAGCCCTCAGCCTCTGGAGCTGAGAAAGGCAAAGGCAAAAGCGTCGCTGAAGATGACAATCTGACGATCTTGCTTGAAAAGCCGGTTTGTCAGGTACACTAAACATCTCTTACTCCATCCCTCCTCTATCATACACTATCAGTTCCTCTACCCAAGCCTATACACTTGAACCAATTCTATCTATCTGATTCTACCCAAGTTCTTACTTGAAAGATCGTTGTGTTTCAGCTAGTCCTCTCCCCTGTTTGAGGATATCGCTGAAGGCTCCACAACTATACCAGCTGCCGCTGAAGAAATAATCCCAGTCTTGGATTTTATCTCTGAGACTGGTGAACCTGAGAACAGTCTCTCTCTCACAAACACATACCTTCCTTAGTTCCTCAAAAGCTAAGTGAAGATGATCAGAAAAGAAGAGAGGAATTAATAAAGCGATTCGAGGATCAGCGAATCATTCTGAGGCGTGATCAACTTCCTTCAGTTCCTCCAAAGTTCAGAATTTCCAAAGCTGAATACAAGGAACACCTCAGAGCTGAACGCCTAATCGCTGAAAGAAAGGAAGCTGAAGAAAAAGACAGAGAATACGCCATCAAGCTTACTCAAGAATCTGTCAAAGACCCCAAGCTGAAACGTGTTCCCATTCAAGTCCAACGAAAGCTTTGGGAAGAAGCCCAGAAGATCGTGGAAAAGAAAACTGAAGTTTCTCAGACCACCCTGATCTGGTGTAAAGAGAAAATACACTTCAGATATCGTCCAGCGAAGATCAACAAGGTATTCATCTCTGGAAGAACCTCTATCGGAGTACCTATTGTTGACATCAAACTTTTCAGAGAAGATGGCCAATCTGAAGCCTTTCGCGCTGACACTGTAAAAAGGTATGGTCTCTCTGAATGGCTGGAGATGAGGTTAGCTATCCAAACGTCACAATCTAAGTACAAGGATCATTTCGAAAAGCTGATAAACAGACAGATCGATTTGATATCTTCTTGTGTGGACATTCCTCCTCTTCCTGATCTTAAGCTGAAAAGAAAAAGGGCCTCTCTAAAGAAGAAACGTCAAGATTCAAACTCAGGTCCTGTCATACGAAATGAAACTGGAATTGGTTTCTCTCGCGCTGAAGTGCTTGGTCCTGACCCTGATCTATCTGCCCTTGACATTTCTTTGCCACCATGTGAACTTTTCGTCCCTGGTAAAGTCATCAGTGATCCTTATGGAATATTCTTTCTCGACTACGACGGACGTAAATGTTTTCAACGGATCGCTGAGCTTCCAATCACTCCAATCGAACAACTCAGAGATCTCATCTACTGGTGTGACTTCAGAAAAGACATTCAGGCACGACACCTAAAACACTTGATCTTTGAAGAAGCGCTGAACAAAAGAAAGCGAGGTGTAACGGTTCCTGACTGGATGATCCCCACTGAAAAGACCCTTGATGAACTTCTCATTAAGGAAGAACCTTTGTAAGCTGATAGGATCGCCTCTTTCATCTATTTTATCAGTTATCCTTTTGTACTTGTAATTTATTTCGCTCGTACTTGTAATCTTTCCATTTCTCTTTGTAATCTGTTTCAAAGTTTTAAAGAAAGATTTCAGCGAATGTACTTTACTCCATCAGTACTGAAAAGATCCCAGAAAACAGTAAAAGGGACAAATATTTTATGAGTTCTTTTTATTCTTATGTTTTCATTAAATAGCAATTTTCTTTGTTGCTATGTCATAATCAAATAGGGGGAGATTGTTGATCCAAACCCTCAGTGATTTGATAATGACCCTCTCTTATATACTTAGTGAAAATTGTAAGTAAACAATATGTATCAGAGTTTCACTATCGCTGATAAGTACTAAGATCTTCCAGTACCGCTGATAGGAACTCTCGCTCTTTAAGTTAAACATTCAGCGAACACTGTTCATCATTAACGTTGAGTCTGTTCAGTCATTATGATGATCGCTGATAAGTTAGTTGTTTACTTATGATCCCTGAAGACAAGTTTCACGTCAACATAGGTTCTACGCTGAAGTCGAAGATCAAGCTCAAGAACCAGCGACAAGTCTCCTAATGAACTGATGCGGATCAGCGAAGACTCAGATTTGTCCACTCAACGTGAAGTATCAAGTACAAGACTTCAGCTATCGCTGAACTTTATCATTTGCTGAATAGTAAATGATAATCGCTGAATCAACGAAAGCTGATCATGAAGTCCTCCGTACAAAGTACTTTTGTCTTAACCTCCCTTGCACGACTACGTACGAATTGTCAGAAAAGAACCTCCGACTGTCTGAAATCGTACAACCATTCTGATACTACACTGTTCATCTATGCGGCTACTAAGGTTGTCAACCAAAGTCAATGACATGCAACCAACCAGCTGATGACACGTGTAAAGTGTATACTGACTTGCATTAAATGCATGCAATATATAAAGAGATGAACCCACTTCATTTGAAGCAACTTGCTAACTCTAGACAAGTTCAATCTCTTATCTCAAGATAGGTTATTATTAGTAATTTCCTTATCTCTCTTAGTGCAAGAAACCTTAGTGTTCCAACTTGTTTAGATTTAGGTTTATCCTTAATCTTGTTTCCGCAACAAGCTGTAAATTGTTAATGATTTATCAAAAAACAATTTAGAAAAGTAAATTCTGTGTGTTTGTATTCAACCCCCCCCCCCCCCTTTTACAAACTTGTATAGGCCTTCGGGACCAACATATATCATAACAATACTTGTAACTATTTATAGTTACATAAACATTTATGTATTTGTACAAGGGCAAAATGCGCAAAATAACAACCTACTTTCATTTATTTTCTTATTATATCATTGTAATTTCATTTTTTCTTATTACAGCAATGTACTTTCAATTTGTTTTTTATTAGGGCATTGTACTTTAAAGTATTTACCCATTATAGAATTATGTTTTAAATTTACCTACTACATCTGGTTTTCATGCCACCTCATTGTCTACATAGGTTGTTCACGTGGCACGTGTACTATGGTGCCAACATGACATTTCTCATTATTGCATTGTACTTTCAAAATTATTTCCTATCATCTCGTTTTATTCTTCAGGTTCCAATACAACAAAACATATTTACCAAAAATTATAATTTCAGAAATTAAACATGTTTACAAAAGCCCTATAAATGGGTAAACATGTTTTGGTAAAAATTATAATTTCCTATCACCTTTTGTAAACATGTTTAATTTTTGAAATTATAATTTTTGGTAAACATGTTTGATTATGTTGTAATTGGAACTGGAGTAATAAAACAAGGTGATAGGAAATAATTTTGAAAGTACAATGCTGTATTGAGAAATGTCACGTCAGCACAAGGGCCGGTCCTAAGGTTTTCAATGCCCATGGCGAAAGCCAGAAAAATGCCCCCAATATATCACTAAGTAATCACCAAAATGGTTACGGCAAATGCAAGAAACAAACACCCAAAGAAGGAAGATGTAACAACCCAATCTAGAGTACATGCATATCATTAAAAACATAAACATTACAAATCTGGGTCCCAAAATTTTCTTTACATCCGTCTTAAAACTAAGGTTGGCGGAAACAACCTATGCACAACTGAGAATAACCACTACTACAAGTGGCACCGGCACTGTCTCTAACTGCATCTGTACTCTATTCTGCGCATACTCACTTACCTGAGTCTCCTACTATATGCTTACCTGAAAAAGGTTTTAGTTTTTGAAAAGCGAGGGTTAGACCAAAGGTCTAGTGAATTCCCTCCGAAAACAACATGTATAAACAATATGAAATCATTTTAAAAAAATGCATCATAAACCATCACATATGGTACTGCACTGTGTATTGGATCACATAACCATCCGCGATCGGGGCCCAACCAGGCTCCCCTTTCGCCTCGTATCGAGGCCCAAACAGACTCCCCTCTACCCGCCTAGGAGGGAAACGAATTCCAACCTACCGGCTCGTCATACATATCCAAGGGTGTAAAGCCCGTGTCCCGGTATGGATTTATTTATTAAATTGTTTTTCTTCTTTAAACGAATTTTATTAACGGGTTTCGTTAGGGAAAACCAAAAATGTTAAATATGGTAAAACTCTAATTGGTTTGCAAGGAGTTGGAAAAGCAGGGGCTTAAAGTGTAAATTGTATGAGTTAGCATGGGGATTGGCTATTAAGAACCGACCCCCCTCCCCTCTCGTTCCTGTTTTACTTCGCACGCAAGAAACAAACCACGAAACCCTACGTTTTTCTTTCCTCCCTTTGCTGTCACCGCCGAACAACCTCAAAACAGTCGGCGTCGCCGCCGTGATCTCCTGCCGGCAAGAATCGAAGAGCAGCGAGAGTGAGGAGTAGCGAGAGAAAGAGAAGGAGCCGACGAGTCGAGTGGTTGCTGCTGCGTTGCCATTGTCGAAAGGTAAGGTTTCCTTTTCTTCTTGTTTTCTTTTTCGTCGTCGTCAAACCACCACGAAACCACCACCGTTGTATTGGTTGGGTGTGTGTGGTCTCACCGGATTGTTAAAGTATCGAACCACCACCACCGCCGGTGGTGGCTGCCGCCTCCACGCTGCCGTCGACCACCACTGCCGGAGGTGGCAGTGGGTGGTGCTTGTTAGTCCGGCCTTGGTTACCTAAACCCTAAATCGAAAGCCATGAAACCCTATTCCTTTAAAAACCTCGTTTTGTTTACTTTTCGGGCATTGCACTTTGTTAGGGTGGAAACCCCAACCAATCTTGTGCACTTACACTTCGTTGGGACTGCTTAAGACTTAACTCCAGGTCTAAATGCATTAAGTCATAGCTTAATGGGATGAGAAGTAAAGTTAAGCCATGTTATCATTTTATGTGAAAAATGCCTAATCTTTCCCTGTCTTGTAAAATCCATAGAAAAATCTAGGAAGCTCGGATTGAGGTGAAACCAGTGCACAAATTTCGCAAATTGTGTCTATTGTGTTTCGTATGTTTTGCCGAAAAATTAATAAGGCCTCTAGCTATGGCCAAATTGGCAATTAGTACAGACTGGTCCGAAATTCACAGTTCGGGTAGTCGGTCTTAGAAAATTCATATAAAATGGTAGGGACCTCGTATGAATGAGTGCGATATGTCCCTGGAAAGCTAAGACATGGGACTTTCTAATTGTGGAATAATATTTCTGGTTTGATGGGTTTAAGGGGGGGCTAAACAGGTCACGAACAGACCTGCAGTTTTGGACCAAAAGCTGGAAAATGCCCTTTTAGTCTTGTAGTTGTAATTTCGGGTTGGGGCTACGTATTGACTCTTTATAACACTTCTTAGGCGGAAAGAAGTGAGTTGGAGTGGACGGGTTCTTATTGTTGTTCGTGGAGTTCTGCACTTGTAAAACCCGTGTCCCGGTACGTTATTAATTATTATTTTTTTTTAGTAATTTAAACGTTTACCGTTATTTGTTTGAGGTTAGTGGTTTGGTGTCAAAAAGGACCAAAAATGTTAAAAATCCATGTTTAGTGAAGTTTGTATGTTAGGTGTAGTTGGGAGGGGGCTAATGTGAACTTTTGGAACAACATGCATGGGTCTCGGCCCATGGCCGGACTCCACACCCCCCCCTGTTTTCTTATTTGCCTTGCTAGACAATCAAACCCAACAAGATTCCACAACCCTAGTAACTCCTTCTTTGTGGTGAGGTGCGGCAGCGAGAGAGAGTGAGATAGAGAAGAAACCGAGAGAGAGCAAGAGAGCGTGACCTGCTGTTCGCCGGAAAGAGAGGGAGACTGCCGGAGGTCGCTGTCGCCACCACCTGCTGTTCGCCGGAGTTTCGAGGGAGGGAGGAGCGAGTGCGATTTCGTGACGTCGTCGTAAGGTAATCACCTCTCATGTTTCGTTTTCTTTCCTTCTCTTTCCCGTCGCCGCCGCCGTTCGCCGCCGCTATGGCGGTGGTGGATGGACGGCCGTGGCTGCCGTTGTGGGTTCGTGTGCGTGAGGCTGGTCGAGAGAGAGAGGGAGAATGGTCGGGTGTTGTCTCGTGCAATCGTAATCGAAAACCACCGCCGGCCGCCGCCGGCCGCCGCCGGTCGCCACCGGCGACCACCACTGCCGGAGATGGCAGTGGGTGGCGCGTGGCCGTGACCAGACCTTATTCCCTATTGAACCCTTAACCCGTGACTTAATCGTTAAGCCGTATAATTTAAACCGTTGCTTCTAAAATCATTCTTTTTATGCGAAAAAAATGGTCCAGCCCCTGTTTTGTGACGGCAATAACTTTTCCGTCGTAACTCCGATTGAGCCGAAACTGGCGCCCACGCTTTGAGCTCGGGACCGGGCACGTTTTCTGTGTTTTGGCGGAAAACTGGTTCGGCCTCGAGTTGGGAGAAAAAGTGGTCGCAAGTTCTGCGGTTCGTCATTTCATGTGAAAATTCTGGAATCTGTCTCGGTTTTGCGAAAGCCGTAACTTTTTACTCGTAACTCGTTTTGAGGTGATTTTGGTGGCCATAGTTCCCTATTCGAGTCGGGAAGGTTTTTCGTGTTTTGCCGAAAGTCTGATTTAAACCGTAGCTAGGCTGTTTTGGACTGTTTATGCAGGCTGGACCGAAACTGGCAGTTTCGGGTAACCGTTCGTATTTAATTCATAGTAAATTATAGGAAAATCGTTTGGAGGCGTATAATATGTCCTTGGAACCCCAACTCAGAGGACTTTCTGGTCATGAAATATTATTGGGATTTTTCTAGATTTAAGAGGGTCGAAACGGGTCCCGAGCAGACCTGTTTGGGTGATCGGAAATTAGTTTTAGTGACGTTTTAAGCGTGTGTCGTGTCATAGGGTCCGGGTCTCGTATTGACACGTTTTGACATGCGTTTAGGTGCTGGAAGGTGACCGTGATTGTGAAGCTTGATTCGTGTTGATTAAGCTAGGCGCGCATTTGAGGTGAGTTCTCTCACTGTGTAGTTAGGGGTTGTATGCATGTCATAATAGTTTGCATGTAATACTGTCCTTGTGGTGTGAACTAGTTGTTGTGGTGTGTAATATTTGATTGGTTTGTATGCTTGGTATAAATGTGTTACCTTACGTTTCGGTGGGACCGATGCCTCGATGGTACTGAGGTGTCGGTTATATTACAATTCGGTGGGACCGAGGCCTCGATGGTACTGAGGTGCTGGTTATATTACAATTCGGTGGGACCGAGGCCTCGATGGTACTGAGGTGCTGGTTATATTACAATTCGGTGGGACCGAGGCCTCGATGGTACTGAGGTGCTGGTTATATTACAATTCGGTGGGACCGAGGCCTCGATGGTACTGAGGTGGTTGGATACATAATTACCTGTAGATGTTTACTCGTTTTATGTGTCTGTGATGTTGTTGCTTATGAGCGGGTAGGGGTGATGTGTATGTAATTCCTACCTGCGCATGTGTTTGAATTCACTAAGCTTCGTGCTTACCCTTTCCCAATAAACTGTGGTTTCAGGTACGAGTGGCTCTAAGGCGTGACGGGTACACACTGGCGCGCGGGATGAGCTGTCTGATATTGGTTTTATTTATTGAACATTGTTTCCGCTGGTTTCTGAATTTCTTGAACGACATTTATGATTTTGCAATTAATATGTTGGGATTATTTAATGAGTTTTTTATATATAAAGCGTTTAATTAAAATTTTAAATTTCCTTGAAATTTTGGGACGTTACAACTTGGTATTAGAGCACAGCTTGAGTGAATCAAACGCACCTCGGTGTGTTTGGTCTCAAGTTGCGGCTGAGAAATTTTCAAACTCTTTATTAAATCTTTTGGAAATAAAAAGAAAAAGTAAAAACCCGTTCGAGGAACGGTGATCGAGGGCGCAGTGTGTACAGTCAGCCGGAGCCGAAGGGAAAGGTACAATGCTTAGTGTTTTATTGCTTTCTAGATCATTGAGTATGCATGCTAGATTGCCTGTTGTGGACACTATGCGGTATGTGAACTGCTTGCTATTAGGAATTTATGCTAATTATGATAGGTTACTAAGTGAATGCCCTCTAGGTTGTATGCAGTAAGAGACTTATAGCCTTAGAATATTCGATTTAGTTCTATTGCGCAGCTCTTGTTTGAGTCCAACCGTGCTAGGATAGAATCTTGTATTCGATTGTCTATTTGTTTTGCACTGCATGTAATCGGGTATTCGCGAGGCCACTTTTTATGATTAGTGAGGATTCATTAGTAGCAAGGGTAGTGATTGGGATGGAAATTCCTAGGGAGCTAGAAAGAGTAGGTATATATGCCGGTGCGGGCATATATGTGTAGTTGCGGCGAGAAGCTACTTGAACCCCTCGGGATGGGACTCGGAACGAGCGATGATAGGCGTGGAAGGTAGTAGTAGAGCTCCTACTACCGGAAGCACAGGATCAGTGCTCGAGTCGGGAAAGTCGCGAGGATTCCAAGGAGCTGAGCGTGAGTGTTGTTGATGTGAGTTATTAGGTGCTAATAACTCGTTGTATGTTTCTTCTTTATAGAATGGCCATCACTAGGAGGAGCAACGCGACTGAGCCGCGAGCTGAGGCGGGGATCACGGAGGAGCAGATCCGAGAGATGATTGCAGCAGAGGTAGCGCATGCGGTCGGGGAGGCAATCCCCGAGATTATCACCGCCATACAAGATCAGGTGACGGTTCTGCTAGAGGAACGCATTGCAGCGATTCCGCCGCCTGCTGGGGGACAGCCCCGTACTCGAGAGTTCCAGTACCGGGATCTCTCTGCCTGTTCTCCCCCGGAGTTCAAGGGAGACTCGAACCCAATTGTTAGCATGCGTTGGGTTTCTGATATGGAGTGTGCCTTCTTGACCTGCGGCTGCCCGGATAATCTGAAGGTCCGTTTTGCTGTGAATTTGCTTCGCGATGGGGCGAAGGATTGGTGCGCCTCAGCGCTGACTCTTGCTGAGCGTACTACCCTTACGTGGGAGGAGTTCGTTACTCGGTTCCGTGCCGAGTACGTGCCTCCGGTGGAGATGGAGAGGATAGCGAAGGAATTCTTGGAGCTAACCCAGACCTCGGAGACTGTTAAAGAGATGAACAAGAAATTTACTGAGATGGCGCTGTTTTGTCCTCAGTATGCCGCTTCGGAGGAAATGAAGATGGCTCGGTATAAGGATATGTTACGTACCGAGATCAGAGAATTTGTGAGCACGGTGCCGTACACTTCTTTGTCAGCAATGATGGATGCAGCCCGGAGAAGGGAGCTGGAGTTAGAGACCCAAGCCAGAAAGAGAAAGGCAGCACAGGCGGTGACGACAATCTCTGCGGTGCAAAAGAAGTCAAAGTTTTCTGATTCGCGCGGAAGTTCGAGGAGTGGTGGGTTTAAACCCGGGGTTTCTAGTAGGAAGAAAACTGGCGGGTGTTTCAAGTGTGGGCAGTCCGGTCATCACAGCCGGGATTGCAAGTCGCCTTTGATGATCTGCTTTAGCTGCAAGCAGACGGGTCACGTGAGGGCCAATTGTCCGAACGCGAGAGCAGATGTTGGGGGTGGTGCACAGAGGGCTCCTGCGAATGCCCCACTGCGCATCACTGACGGTCGTACGGGTCAGCCGGGGGCAGAGGCAGCCCGAGGTAGAGTCCACCAGCTGAAGGTGGAAGAGGCGCAGGCGACGCCTAAGGTGGTGACAGGTATGTTTTATCCCCCTCTTTCTTTTCGTCTTTCCTTTTCATGCCTTGTTTTTATATGTTGTTAATTGTATGTTAGGTACGTTTCTAGTTAACTCGGTGCCTGCGGTTGTAATGTTTGATAGCGGGGCTACTCATTCATTTGTGTCTCGCACTTTTAGCGAGAGTTTGGGCCGAGTGGTGGGACGGTTAGGATGTCCTTTGGTAGTCGAGGTTGCCGATGATCGAACCTTGACGGTTACGGATGTGTATCGGGGATGCACGTTGGAAATCTCGGGTGTGAGGTTTCCCATAGATTTGATTCCGATAGCTATGCGAGAGCTTTGTGTGATTGTGGGCATGGATTGGATGGACGCGTTTGATGCAGAAATTGTTTGTCGCCACAAACAAGTGCGGGTTCGAACCCCAAGCGGGGGAGAGCTGTTGATTCAGGGAGACTCGCCCAGACGGACTACGGCAATATGTTCAGCGACGAGGGCTCGGAGACACCTTCAGCATAGTGGTCAGGGGTACTTGGCGTATGTGATTGATACGCGTATTGACGAGGCGAAGAAGACTGCCGAAGATGTGCCAGTCGTGAGGGAGTTTGCCGATGTGTTTCCCGACGAGTTACCGGGGATACCTCCCGAACGACAGGTGGAGTTTCGAATCGATCTGATTCCGGGTGCTGCTCCGGTGGCCAAGGCACCCTATCGTCTGGCTCCACCGGAAATGAAGGAACTGTATGATCAGTTGCAGGAACTTCTCGAGAAAGAGTTCATTAAGCCGAGTTGTTCACCGTGGGGAGCTCCGATCTTGTTCGTGAAGAAGAAGGATGGATCTCAACGAATGTGCATTGATTACCGGGAGCTGAATAAGCTTACGGTAAAGAATCGTTATCCTCTGCCAAGGATTGACGACTTGTTCGATCAGTTGCAGGGAGCCTCGTGGTTCTCTAAGATTGACCTGAGATCCGAGTATCATCAGATGCGGGTACGAGGTGAGGATACGGAGAAAACGGCCTTCCGGACGCGGTATGGCCATTACGAGTTCGTGGTGATGCCTTTCGGACTCACCAACGCACCAGCAGCGTTCATGGACCTCATGAACAGGGTATGCAGCCCGGTGCTGGATCGCTCGGTGATCGTATTCATCGACGATATTCTCGTATATTCGAAGACGAAAGAAGAGCACGAGGTGCATTTGCGGGAAGTTTTGGATGTGTTGAGGCGGGAGAAGCTTTATGCTAAGTTCTCCAAGTGTGAATTCTGGTTACGGGAGGTCCAATTCCTAGGACATGTCGTGAATCAGAACGGTATCATGGTCGATCCGGCCAAGATCTCAGCGGTAATGCGGTGGGAGGTGCCGAAAACTCCTACCGAGGTGCGGAGTTTTCTCGGGTTAGCAGGGTACTATCGGAGATTTATCCAAGATTTCTCCAAGATTGCCTTGCCTATGACTCGACTGACGAAGAAAACTGCAGCTTTCAGTTGGGGTGAAGATCAGCAGAAGGCATTTGAGGAGCTACGCAGACGTTTATGCGAGGCTCCTATGTTGACTTTGCCCGAGGGTATGGAGGACTTGGTGGTTTATTGCGATGCTTCATATCAGGGGTTGGGTGCCGTGCTTATGCAACGCGGCAAGGTCATAGCTTACGCTTCGAGGCAGCTGAAGCCTCACGAAGCGAACTACCCGACTCATGACTTGGAGTTGGGAGCAGTGGTGTTTGCTCTGAAGATTTGGAGACACTATCTTTATGGTGTCAAGTGTACTATTTACACTGATCATAAGAGCCTTAAATACCTGATGGATCAGCAAAATCTTAATATGCGTCAGCGAAGATGGCTTGATGTGGTCAAGGATTACGACTGTGAGATACTTTACCACCCGGGTAAAGCGAATGTAGTCGCGGACGCACTTAGCCGACATCCGGTTGGGGGACCGCTGAAGGGTCTGTGTCAGCGATTAACAGTAGTTGCACCTCTTCTGGAGTCGATAGGTGTCGCTCAGGAGGTGGCCGTGTTGGCGGAAAATGCAAAACGTGAGAGGGTTTCGGGAGAGATTCCGAAATTAATACGGGATAGTCGAGGATTATTGACCCGTTATGGTAGAGTTTGGGTCCCATTCACCGGTGGGAACCGACAGATGCTATTGGACGAGGCGCATAAGTCCAAGTTTTCAATTCATCCGGGAGCTACCAAAATGTACAGAGACTTACGGGAAGACTATTGGTGGCCCGGCATGAAGCGGGATGTAGCCAAGTGTGTGGAGGTATGTTTGACCTGTCGGAAGGTCAAGGCGGAGCACCAGCGACCGCACGGGAAATTGCAGCCTTTGGAGATTCCGGTGTGGAAGTGGGAGCAGATTACGATGGATTTCATCACGAAGCTTCCCAAAACTCAGCGAGGGAATGATACCATCTGGGTAATTGTGGATCGTCTGACTAAGAGCGCTCACTTCTTGGCGATTAAAGAGAGCTTCTCGGCGGATAAGCTCGCGGAGGTTTTCATCCGAGAGATTGTAACTAGGCACGGGGTGCCAGTCTCGATTGTCTCAGATCGGGATACTCGTTTCACCTCCCGGTTTTGGGAGAAGTTTCAGAATGAGATGGGTACGCGGTTGCATTTCAGTACTGCATTTCATCCTCAGACCGACGGGCAGAGCGAGCGTACTATTCAGACACTTGAGGACATGCTGCGAGCATGTGTGATTGACTTCGGGGGTAGTTGGGATCAGTATCTTCCACTAGCTGAGTTCTCCTATAATAACAGCTATCACGCTAGCATCGGTAGAGCGCCGTATGAAGTGTTGTATGGCCGGAAGTGTCGGACGCCCGTTTGCTGGGGCGAGGTTGGTCACAGAGTGCTGGGGAGCACCGATGTTGTGCTAAAGACGACGGAAATGATCCAGATGGTGCGGGATCGGTTAGTCACTGCTCAGAGCCGACAAAAGAGTTACGCAGATAAGAGACGATCGGACTTGGAGTTTCAAGTCGGGGATTACGTTCTTTTGAAAGTATCACCCTGGAAAGGGGTAATCCGTTTTCGCAAGCGGGGAAAGTTGGGTCTCCGATATATCGGACCGTACAAGGACATCGCGCGTGTGGGGAAAGTAGCTTACCAATTGGAGCTACCAGAGGAGCTGAGCCTGATCCACAGCACGTTCCATGTCTCTCAGTTGCGGAAGTGTGTGATGGATGAGTCTGCAGTAGTTCCCCTCGAAGATATTCAGATTGACGAGCGACTCAACTATGTGGAGAAGCCAATAGCCATCGTCGAGAGGAAGACGAAGACTCTGCGGAACAAAATTATTGGATTGGTGAAGGTCCAGTGGCAGCACCGAAAGGGTTCAGAGTGGACGTGGGAACCAGAAGCCGAGATGCGGGAGAATTACCCGAAGCTGTTTGCGGGCGTGGACTTCGGGGACGAAGTCTAATCCAAGCGGGGGAGAGTTGTAAAACCCGTGTCCCGGTACGTTATTAATTATTATTTTTTTTTAGTAATTTAAACGTTTACCGTTATTTGTTTGAGGTTAGTGGTTTGGTGTCAAAAAGGACCAAAAATGTTAAAAATCCATGTTTAGTGAAGTTTGTATGTTAGGTGTAGTTGGGAGGGGGCTAATGTGAACTTTTGGAACAACATGCATGGGTCTCGGCCCATGGCCGGACTCCACACCCCCCCCCCTGTTTTCTTATTTGCCTTGCTAGACAATCAAACCCAACGAGATTCCACAACCCTAGTAACTCCTTCTTTGTGGTGAGGTGCGACAGCGAGAGAGAGTGAGATAGAGAAGAAACCGAGAGAGAGCAAGAGAGCGTGACCTGCTGTTCGCCGGAAAGAGAGGGAGACTGCCGGAGGTCGCTGTCGCCACCACCTGCTGTTCGCCGGAGTTTCGAGGGAGGGAGGAGCGAGTGCGATTTCGTGACGTCGTCGTAAGGTAATCACCTCTCATGTTTCGTTTTCTTTCCTTCTCTTTCCCGTCGCCGCCGCCGTTCGCCGCCGTTCGCCGCCGCTATGGCGGTGGTGGATGGACGGCCGTGGCTGCCGTTGTGGGTTCGTGTGCGTGAGGCTGGTCGAGAGAGAGAGGGAGAATGGTCGGGTGTTGTCTCGTGCAATCGTAATCGAAAACCACCGCCGGCCGCCGCTAGCCGCCGCCGGTCGCCACCGGCGACCACCACTGCCGGAGATGGCAGTGGGTGGCGCGTGGCCGTGACCAGACCTTAGTCCCTATTGAACCCTTAACCCGTGACTTAATCGTTAAGCCGTATAATTTAAACCGTTGCTTCTAAAATCATTCTTTTTATGCGAAAAAAATGGTCCAGCCCCTGTTTTGTGACGGCAATAACTTTTCCGTCGTAACTCCGATTGAGCCGAAACTGGCGCCCACGCTTTGAGCTCGGGACCGGGCACGTTTTCTGTGTTTTGGCGGAAAACTGGTTCGGCCTCGAGTTGGGAGAAAAAGTGGTCGCAAGTTCTGCGGTTCGTCATTTCATGTGAAAATTCTGGAATCTGTCTCGGTTTTGCGAAAGCCGTAACTTTTTACTCGTAACTCGTTTTGAGGTGATTTTGGTGGCCATAGTTCCCTATTCGAGTCGGGAAGGTTTTTCGTGTTTTGCCGAAAGTCTGATTTAAACCGTAGCTAGGCTGTTTTGGACTGTTTATGCAGGCTGGACCGAAACTGGCAGTTTCGGGTAACCGTTCGTATTTAATTCATAGTAAATTATAGGAAAATCGTTAGGAGGCGTATAATATGTCCTTGGAACCCCAACTCAGAGGACTTTCTGGTCATGAAATATTATTGGGATTTTTCTATATTTAAGAGGGTCGAAACGGGTCCCGAGCAGACCTGTTTGGGTGATCGGAAATTAGTTTTAGTGACGTTTTAAGCGTGTGTCGTGTCATAGGGTCCGGGTCTCGTATTGACACGTTTTGACATGCGTTTAGGTGCTGGAAGGTGACCGTGATTGTGAAGCTTGATTCGTGTTGATTAAGCTAGGCGCGCATTTGTGGTGAGTTCTCTCACTGTGTAGTTAGGGGTTGTATGCATGTCATAATAGTTTGCATGTAATACTGTCCTTGTGGTGTGAACTAGTTGTTGTGGTGTGTAATATTTGATTGGTTTGTATGCTTGGTATAAATGTGTTACCTTACGTTTCGGTGGGACCGATGCCTCGATGGTACTGAGGTGTCGGTTATATTACAATTCGGTGGGACCGAGGCCTCGATGGTACTGAGGTGCTGGTTATATTACAATTCGGTGGGACCGAGGCCTCGATGGTACTGAGGTGCTGGTTATATTACAATTCGGTGGGACCGAGGCCTCGATGGTACTGAGGTGCTGGTTATATTACAATTCGGTGGGACCGAGGCCTCAATGGTACTGAGGTGGTTGGATACATAATTACCTGTAGATGTTTACTCGTTTTATGTGTCTGTGATGTTGTTGCTTATGAGCGGGTAGGGGTGATGTGTATGTAATTCCTACCTGCGCATGTGTTTGAATTCACTAAGCTTCGTGCTTACCCTTTCCCAATAAACTGTGGTTTCAGGTACGAGTGGCTCTAAGGCGTGACGGGTACACACTGGCGCGCGGGATGAGCTGTCTGATATTGGTTTTATTTATTGAACATTGTTTCCGCTGGTTTCTGAATTTCTTGAACGACATTTATGATTTTGCAATTAATATGTTGGGATTATTTAATGAGTTTTTTATATATAAAGCGTTTAATTAATATTTTAAATTTCCTTGAAATTTTGGGACGTTACAGCACTGCTATTCGAGGTCAGTTCACTCACTGCGTAGGATAGGGGTTATATGTGCACTGCCGTAGTTCGTGTGTGTGCTAGCTGAATTGTTTGTGTGTAGTACTAGGCCGAGTTAGTGTCTAGTTTGGTGTTGTATAAAACTCGGGAAGACCGAGGACTCGGGGAGACTGAGGAATACGTACACGGATTGCCGTATGCTTTCGGGGAGACCGAGGGATACGTGTATGGTTATGGTACGAATTCAGGGAGACCGATGAGTACCTACGCAGGTGTTCTTGCATGAGGTTGCTTGTTTAGAATATATGCTTAAATTGACATGTAATTGGTTGTTCTTATCTACCTGCTGATTTTGGTGTGGTGTCTATATGATTGCTAGCTTACGTACGTGTTTGAATTCACTAAGCTTCGTGCTTACCCTTTTCCCTGCAAATTACTGTTTCAGGTACGAGTGGCAGTAAGGCGTGACGGTACACACTGACGCGTTGTGAAGACTTTCTTCGCTATTTATTTTGAGACACTATGTTTAGACGTGTTACATTTTTCGCTGTTTTATTTGGGTTGGTTGTCTAACTTAACTAAATTTTGATAAACGTTTATTCGGATTTAAAACACTTAGGGTTTATTTAAATAAAACGGTACTTTTTAAAAGTTCAAATTTATTATAATTTTCGGGACGTTACAAGTTGGTATCAGAGCACAGCTTGAGCGAATCAAACACATTTCGGTGTGTTTGAACTCAAGTTCGCGGCTCGGGATTTTTCTTTTAAAAATGTTTGAGAAATAAAAGGAAGGAAAAGTACGTTTTAGAGACGGTGATCGAGGGCGCAGTGTGTACAGTCAGCCAATGCCAAGGGAAAAGGTAGAGTACTTAGTGTAATTTATTGCTTTCTAGAACATAGGAGTATGTATGCTAGATTGCCTGGTGCTTATTACACTGTACTGCATGGTTATTACTTGCTAGTAGGAATTTATGCTAGTCCTGATAAGTTGTAGAGTGAATGCCTTGTAAGTTGTATGCAGTAGGAACCAAATAGCCTTAGAATGCTTGATTTAGTTCTATTGCGCAGCTCTTGTTTGAGTCTAACCGTTGTGGGATAGAATCTCTTATTCGAATGTCTATCTGATTTCACACTGTATGCGACTGTGCATTCGCGAGGCGGCTCGTCATGACTAGTGGAGATTTCGTCATAGCAAGGGTAGTGGGATGGGGTGAAATTCCTAGTGAGCTAGGAAGAGTGTTGACATATGCTGGTACGGGCATATGGGTTAAAACTATCGGCAAGAAACTACTTGGGCACTTCGGGATGGGACTCGGAACGAGCAAGGATAGGTGTGGAAGATAGTAGTAGAGCTCCTACTATCTAAAGCACAGGATCCGTGCTCGAGTCGGGGAAAGTCACGGGGAATCCAAGGAGTTGAGCGTGAGTGTAGTTAGCAGGATTTAATGTGTGCTAATAACTCGTAATATCTACTCAGAATGGCCATCACAAGGAGGAACAACAATGTTGAACCAAATGCTGGTACTGGATTTACTGCCGAGCAGATACGTGAGATGATTGCGGCTGAGGTGACACATGCCATTGGGGAGGCGATCCCCGAAATTATTACCTCCATTCGTGATGAGGTAGTAGTATTGATGGAGGAGCGCATCGCGGCGATTCCACCCCCTGCGGTTGGGCAGCCCCGAGCGAGGGAGTTTCAGTATCGGGATCTCTCTGCTTGTTCTCCTCCTGAGTTTAAGGGAGACTCGAACCCGATCGTCAGTATGCGCTGGATCTCGGATATGTAGTGCGCATTCCTTACCAGTGGTTGTCCTGAGAATCTGAAGGTTCGCTTCGCGGTGAATCTGTTACGAGACGGAGTGAAAGATTGGTGTGCTACTGCTTTGACGCCTAATGAGCGCACTACTTTGACCTGGGAGGAGTTCGTTGTACGTTTTCGTGCAGAGTATGTGCCTCCGGTGGAGATGGAGAGGATTGCTAAAGAATTCTTGGAGCTCACTCAGACTATGGAGACCGTGAAGGAGATGAACCGGAAGTTCACGGAGATGGCGCTGTTCTGCCCTCAGTATGCTGCTTCTGAGGACATGAAGATGACGCGGTACAAGGATATGTTACGTACCGAGATCAGGGAGTTCGTGAGTACTGCGCAGTATGCTACACTTGCTGCGATGATGGAGGCTGCCCGGAGATGGGAACTTGAGTTGGAGACGCAGGCTAAGAAGAGGAAGGCGGTGCAGACCGTGGCACCAGTATCGGCTGTTCCAAAGAAAACTAGGTTTTCGGATTCGCGCCCGAGTCAAAGAAGCGGTGGGTTTAAGCCCAGGGATAGTAACGGAAGGAGAGATGACAAATGTTTCAAGTGTGGCCAGGTGGGACACTACGGTCGTGATTGCATGGTACCATTGATGGTCTGTTTTAACTGCAAACAGACGGGCCACGTGAAGGCCAATTGCCCGAATCCGAGGGTTGCTGATGGGGGTGGGGCATAAAGAGCTCCTACGGCTGCTCCTTTGCGTATTACTGATGGTCGTGTGGGTCAGGCTGGAACCGAGACGGCCCGAGGTAGAGTTCATCAACTGAAGGCGGATGAGGCACAGGCTACGCCTAAAGTGGTGACAGGTATATTTCATCACTTGATTTTATTGATTATTGATTATTATATGTAGTTACATCTCGCTTAAACTGTATGATCAGGTACGTTCTTAGTTAACTCGGTGCCTGCTATGGTGATGTTTGATAGCGGGGCTACTCATTCTTTTGTGTCTCACACGTTTAGTGAGCGTTTGGGCCGTAGTGTAGGACGGTTAGGCTATCCACTTGTGGTTGAGGTTGCTGATGACAGGACCTTGACGGTTACTGACGTGTATCGTGGGTGTACTTTGGAAATCTTTGGCGTGAGATTCCCTATTGATTTGATTCCGATCGCCATGCGTGAGTTGTGCGTGATTGTGGGCATGGACTGGATGGATGCTTTCGATGCAGAGATTGTCTGTCGTCGCAAACAAGTACGAGTTCGAACCCCAAGTGGGGGAGAACTGCTAGTTCAGGGCGACTCGCCCAGGCGGACCTCAGCGATATGTTCGGCTGCGAGGGCTCGGAGGTACTTACAGCACAGTGGCCAGGGATATTTAGTTTATGTGATAGACATGCGCGGCGACGGAGAGAAGAAAACTACGGAGGATGTGCCGGTTGTACGGGAGTTTGCTGACGTATTTCCCGATGATTTACCGGGAATACCTCCCGAGCGACAGGTAGAGTTCCGCATTGACTTGATCCCGGGTGCTGCTCCGGTGGCCAAGGCACCTTACCACCTGGCTCCACCGGAAATGAAGGAGTTGTACACTCAGTTGCAGGAACTTCTCGAAAAGGAGTTCATCAAGCCGAGTTGTTCACCGTGGGGAGCCCCGATTCTGTTTGTGAAGAAGAAGGACGGGTCCCAACGGATGTGTATAGACTACCGTGAGTTGAATAAACTTACGGTGAAGAATCGTTATCCTCTTCCAAGGATCGATGACTTGTTTGACCAGCTACAGGGAGCCTCGTGGTTCTCTAAGATTGATTTGAGATCGGGGTATCATCAGATGCGGGTGAGGGGTGAGGATACGGAGAAGACGGCATTTCGTACACGTTATGGCCATTACGAGTTTGTAGTGATGCCTTTCGGGCTCACCAATGCACCAGCAGCGTTCATGGACCTCATGAACAGGGTGTGTAGCCCGATGCTGGATCGGCCGGTGATTGTGTTCATCAACGACATTCTCGTGTATTCGAAGTCGAAGGAAGAGCATGAGACGCATTTGCGAGAAGTTTTGGAGGTTTTGAGACGGGAGAAACTTTCTGCTAAGTTCTCCAAGTGTGAGTTCTGGTTACGAGAGGTCCAATTCCTAGGACATGTCGTGAACCAGAAGGGTATTATGGTCGATCCGACCAAGATTTCAGCAGTGATGCGGTGGGAGGTGCCGAAGACTCCCACTGAAGTACGGAGTTTTCTTGGGTTAGCAGGGTACTACCGGAGATTTATTCACGATTTCTCCAAGATTGCATTACCTATGACCCGATTGACGAAGAAATCTGTAGCTTTCAGTTGGGGTGAAGAGCAGCAGAGGGCTTTTGAGGAGCTACGCAGACGTTTATGCGAGGCCCCGGTGTTGACTTTGCCCGAGGGTATGGAGGATTTAGTGGTGTATTGTGACGCTTATCACCAGGGGTTGGGCGCCGTGCTCATGCAGCGCGGTAAGGTTATAGCTTACGCTTCGAGGCAGCTGAAGCCTCATGAGGCGAACTACCCGACACATGACCTAGAGTTGGGAGCAGTGGTGTTTGCTCTCAAGATCTGGAGGCATTACCTGTATGGCGTCAAGTGTACGATATACACAGACCATAAAAGCCTCAAATACTTGATGGACCATCAAAACCTCAATATGCGGCAGAGAAGGTGGCTTGACGTAGTCAAGGATTACGATTGTGAGATACTTTACCACCCGGGTAAAGCGAATGTTGTTGCGGACGCACTTAGTCGACACCCGGTTGGTGATCCCCTTCGGGGTTTATGTCAGCGGTTAACAGTGGTTGTACCTCTCCTTGAGTTGATAGGTAATGCTCAGGAAGTGGCGATTCTGGAAGAGAATGCCAAACGCGAGAGAATTTCGGGTGAAATTTCAAATTTTGCCCATGATAGTCGGGGTTTATTGACACGGTATGGTCGAGTTTGGGTTCCCTTCACTGGTGGGAACAGGCAGATATTGATGGACGAGGCGCATAAGTCCAAATTTTCTATTCATCCAGGAGCTACGAAGATGTACCGCGACCTGCGGGAGGATTATTGGTGGCCCTGCATGAAGCGGGATGTCGCCAAGTATGTAGAAGAATGCTTGACTTGTCGGAAAGTCAAAGCTGAGCACCAGCGGCAGCATGGGAAATTGCAGCCTTTAGATATTCCGGTATGGAAATGGGAGCAGATCACGATGGATCTCATTACTAAACTCCCAAGGACTCCACGTGGGAATGATGCTATTTGGGTGATCGTCGATCGTCTGACGAAGAGTGCTCACTTTTTGGCCATCAAGGAGAGCTCCTCGGCGGAGAAGCTGGCAGAGATCTTCATGCGAGAGATTGTAGCCAGGCACGGAGTGCCAGTTTCGATTGTCTCTGACAGGGACACCCATTTTACCTCCCGGTTTTGGGGGAAGTTTTAGGAGGAGATGGGTACGCGATTGCATTTTAGTACGGCTTTTCATCCTCAGACCGACGGCCAGAGTGAGCGTACCATTCAGACACTCGAGGATATGCTTCGGGCATGTGCTATTGACTTTTGGAGGTAGTTGGGATCAGTACCTTCCTTTGGCAGAGTTTTCCTACAACAACAGCTTCCATTCCAGTATTGGCAGGCCGCCGTACGAGATGTTGTATGGTAGGAAGTGCAGGACGCCCATCTGCTGGGGCGAGGTTGGTCAGCGAGTACTGGGGAGCACTGATATTGTGCTGAAGACGACTGAGATGATCCAGATGTTGCGGGACCGTTTAGCTACTGCACAGAGTCGGCAGAAGAGTTACGCCGACAGGAGACGATCAGACTTGGAGTTTCAGGTGGGGGATTACGTTTTGTTGAAGGTTTCACCCTGGAAAGGGGTGATTCGGTTTCGTAAACGGGGAAAGTTGGGACCCCGTTACATTGGACCTTACAAGGTCATTGCGCGAGTGGGAAAGGTAGCATACCGCTTAGAGTTACCGAACGAGCCGAGCTTGATCCACAACACATTCCACGTGTCTCAGTTGCGGAAGTGTGTGGTGGATGAGTCTGCGGTGATTCCTCTTGAGGATATTCAGATTGACGAGAGGCTTAACTACGTAGAGCATTCGGTTGCTATTATTGAGAGGAAGACGAAGGCCTTGCGTAACAAGGTAATTGGCTTGGTGAAGGTCCAGTGGCAGCACCGAAAGGGTTCCGAGTGGACTTGGGAACCTGAGGCTGAGATGCGGGAGAACTATCCGGAACTATTCGCGGACGTAGACTTCGGGGACGAAGTCTAAATCAAGCGGGGGAGAGTTGTAAAGCCCGTGTCCCAGTATGGATTTATTTATTAAATTGTTTTTCTTCTTTAAACGAATTTTATTAACGGGTTTCGTTAGGGAAGACCAAAAATGTTAAATATGGTAAAACTCTAATTGTTTTGCAAGGAGTTGGAAAAGCAGGGACTTAAAGTGTAAATTGTATGAGTTAGCATGGGGATTGGCTATTAAGAACCGACCCCCCCTCCCCTCTCGTTCCTGTTTTACTTCGCACGCAAGAAACAAACCACGAAACCCTACGTTTTTCTTTCCTCACTTTGCTGTCACCGCCGAACAACCTTAAAACAGCCGGCGCCGCCGCCGTGATCTCCTTTCGGCGAGAATCGAAGAGCAGCGAGAGTGAGGAGTAGCGAGAGAAAGAAAAGGAGCCGACGAGTCGAGTGGTTGCTGCTGCGTTGCCATTGTCGAAAGGTAAGGTTTCCTTTTCTTCTTGTTTTCTTTTTCGTCGTCGTCAAACCACCACGAAACCACCACCGCCGCTGCAGCCGTGGCTGCCGTCGGTGTGTTGCCGCCGTGCACCACCGTTCGGTGGCTGTACCGTGCACGAGTGTGGCTGCTAGGTCGGGTGTGGGTGTGTGCGACCGAGTTGTATTGGTTGGGTGTGTGTGGTCTCGCCGGATTTTTAAAGTATCGAACCACCACCACCGCCGGTGGTGGCTGCCGCCTCCACGCCGCCGTCGACCACCACTGCCGGAGGTGGCAGTGGGTGGTGCTTGTTAGTCCGGCCTTGGTTGCCTAAACCCTAAATCGAAAGCCATGAAACCCTAATCCTTTAAAAACCTTGTTTTGTTTACTTTTCGGGCATTGCACTTTGTTAGGGTGGAAACCCCAACCAATCTTGTGCACTTACACTTCGTTGGGACTGCTTAAGACTTAACTCTAGGTCTAAATGCATTAAGTCATAGCTTAATGGGTTGAGAAGTAAAGTTAAGTGACAGTGCTTTGAATACACCGATAGACGTGTGCTAATTAAACCTCACCGCAAGTATACAATGAGATCTAATATCGTCTTTCAAGTAATAAAGTGGTAAAATACCAGATATCGTCCCACAGAGATTGGAGTAAAAGCGTAATAAAAGTCTAGTAAAAGAAATGGTTTCCAAGGATCAATTCGGAGATTAGTATTTTTTGTTTGGAGTTGGATTATCACAGGCTATATAAAACAGATAATAAAGGATAGCAAAGGTGTAAGATTTTGGGGTGAGATTTAAACAAAACTTCCAGCGGACCAATGCTATGGTAATGCTACAACATTGTGTCTTTCAACACTTCCGTTCACCATCTACTTTTCAGGTTGCCCTCTCGGGTTTTCTGCCATTCACTACTGATCTAGCAGCCACTCGACCCATCTCTGGTGTCATGTGTCAGAACTATCGATAGCAAATAGAGTCCTTCCAAGTATACGGATAAACAAATCTCTTTGTTAAAAATCACTCTCTCGAGCCGATTCCCATATCAGTTAAGTTGACATGTTCTAAGTGGGTCATCTATGACTCGCACTCTACATTATTACCATCAAAACAGATGATCAACTTATCGGGCAAAATCAACCAGAAAGAACAGAGGTGACAAATCTCTTTGTCAGTAGCTCTCTCAAGCTTACTTTCTTTGTCATTCGGATTGACGTGCATATCAATGGATCATCTCTGACACCATGGCACCTTACACTTTCAAAGTGATCAACCGTCCTGAAGTAACTTGATATTTTATAAAACTTAACATGAAATGGTGAACATCATTATTGAGAAACGATATCCACTTTTCATTGTGTTTAAAACCTCACCCTTTAATCTCACACCCAAGCTATTTAAATTTAGCTACTCATACTGAAATGTAAATGACAATAAATATAAATTACTGAAATTAAAGACAGATATGTAAATGACAATAAAGTAAAATGTAAGTATTAAAAGACTATAAGTTAGTGCAGCAATGCTGTACCAATGCTGCAGCAACTCATAGCTAATAATAAGAACATGAAGAACAAGATGAAGATTGCATAAAATTAAAGAGATTCTGGAATTCAGCTGTGAGAACTGAACTCCAAAGTTGTCTACTAAAAACTAAAACCCACGTCTCCTATTTATACAAAGAGGAGAGAAGGCAAGCTTACTAACTAAACTATTCAACACTATTCAAGCACTATTCAAGTTGGTACAAAATACTATAGCACCCATGCCTCCCATGATGGTCTTTTTAGAGTTGAACAAAACTTCATCAGGCATTGAATTAATTCTTCTAGAAGATGGTGAGTCATAGTCCCAAAATTAAGCAACAAAAAGCCTTCTAGAAGTTGATTCTTTCTTCCAATCGTCCAGTCTTCAATGCTGTAGCATTGGGCAGGGCTGCACTATATAAATAAACACAATAAGCCTTCTTAAAACAGTAAATGACAGGTAAATCATAGTCTTAGCTCCATTAAACAAAGATTGAAAATAAGTAATAAAAAGGACTCAAATGTTGGGATAAAATAGCAAATTCTAACTAAAAAGGAGAAGAAAAAGATATAATATGCATTAATAAATAATGCATATCACACCCTCAAATTTAAAGTGTTGTTTGTCCCCAAACAACTAAAAGACCTAAAAAGAAAATGACTCAATTTTGAAATTTCTTGCAAGAATATGGCATTAAGTGCCCACATCATGTACATCATATCCCATGAACTAGATAGCCTTTTATAAATCCTTTATCACTCATTTTAACCCAAAGTGTGTGTGTGTGTGTGTGTCATAGGCTAGCACCAATCTTCCCTTTGTTAGACTCAAACACACCCTACATTTAAAGTCAATAGGGCTCTTTAGGGTTTCTCTTTGGCATATCGTTTCTCACCTAGCCTTTTCTCTCAACAAAAATTTTAAAAATTTGGCACTTTGTGCTCTTTTCTTGTTGAATTTTTGTACCTTGCCCCTATGGGACATTTTTGGTATCTTTGCCTCATGCATATCAAGTTAGAGCTTTGCTCTTTTTGATTGATCTTTTCATGCTTTTTAAGGTGTAACCTTCCCACCCTCAAATTTGTGATTTACAATGTCCTCATTGTAACGGTGAAGTTCATTGGTGTATAAAGGCTACAATTGGCTTGTGAAATATGAAGAGAAGGCCTAGATCATCTTCTAAATGTGTATAAGGTGTGTGAGTCAAATTGCGTCCCAAGAAGAGAGTGGCTAGTTCTAACAAAAACACACAACTTTTAGGCAAATGCATGGTTTCAAAAATTGGTAGGGCTATAAAATCAAAAAGCATTATATAACTAATGTGTCACCTTGCAAGAGAAAATAAACCTAAAAAAATGATAACATTATCCCAGACTCAAAATAAAAATAAAAATGGAGGCTAAGGAAGATGATTTGAACCTGCCCTACTCCTTAAGAGTAGGCTGTGAATCCTTGGATGCTCCTGCCAATGCTGTAGCATCCATTTGCTGCTTCTTTTCCTTCAGCAGGCTGTCCCTTTTAGCTTTCAGCTTCTCATTTTCTGTGGTCAGCCTCCATTTTTCAACCTTCACCTTGCTCAACCTGATCAACACCTTCTTGACATGTTCTCCCTGTTTTGAACTCGGCTTTCAGATCTTTCTTCATCTCTTCCAACTTTTTTTTGTCTCAACACATCATCTCGAACCGCAGGTATTTTCACCCTCGAAATGGTGATCGATTTTCTTGATGAACAATGGCAAGATGGTTTGAAAAACAGAGGGAAGAAGAAAGAGGTGGAATAAATCATTTTTTTAGGAGAGAGAAAGAGACAAAGATGGTTTTTTTTAGGAGAAATAGAAGTTAAAAGGTTGATTTATTGGGTTGGAAAATGGAACTAATCTTTTGTTTTTATCCTAAAAAAAATGAACCACTTTAGTTGGATATGGAAAGAAAAGCACACTTTTAGTTTGCCCATAGTACAAGCATGGGTGAAAAAGATATTTAAATGCCATACCTCTTGTACTCTTGCTATTCTTTTGCTGAAAAAATGGAAATATTTGGGGTAAGGGCTGGAGTATTTGGTGGGCAAAGGTACCATCATGTTGTCTTTTGTTGAAAAAGGGTTTCAACAACTCTCACTATTCATGTACTCTCTTTTAGAAAAACTAGTAAGTTGTCCAAAAAGAGATGGGTCTTTGCTTGGATTGTTTTTAAAATCAAAACCATCCATATTTACACCTTTCCAGCAAAAGTAGCAGGGCCACTTTTTAGATTTTTTTTTCACAACTTTTTTTTTCACAAAGCCAGGGGCTGGATGCTGAAATGATGCTACAGCATCCAATGCTTATCTTTTGTGCCTAAAGAGATGACTTCCTAGAAAGCAGTAAATTTAAACTAGGAAATTAGAACTACAGAATATTTACAAACATGTATGAACCAAGTGGTTGGAGTGAATGTTTCGGCACAAGAATCTGCATTTTCTTCTTTTAACAAGGTGTTCTTCTTTTTCAACAACCGGATCTCTTGTTAACAACTTATGAAAGAGTGGTGGAATTTGCTGGAGCACATCAGTATGCTCCTCAGCCCAAACGGTACTCACCAACTTAAATTGGTGTTTCTCTTTCCACTTATGTTTGTACACATTTCTCATCACGTGTTTCTCTCTTTGATCATGGCACAAGATTTTAATGGAACAAATGGGGGAACCGGTCATCCCCCAAAGATTTTTCCACACCACCTCACCAACAATCGACTTTGATTTTATGAAGTTTCCCGATTCCATGGATTGATCATCATGTCCCTTTTTAAAAACAACTTGAAAGTTTTCTGCGCAGCTTTGATGTACGAATGTTGCAGCATCCGCAACAATATGTTTTTTCTGCACATGTTCAAAGTAGGGGTTAATGATAATCTTGGCATTGTGTTGCACCTCTTCACAATTTTGAAGTGAAGAGGGATTGCTTAAATGCTCAGGTTCTTCCTCGTAACTCTCCATCTCTTGACTATTTTCCAAAGTATTGACCTTCTCCTCCTCCTTACCAATACATTCAAAATTTTCAATATTACTTGGTATAGGAATTTGGTTTTGTCTGTTGATCTCTTCAAGATAAGTTGAAATGTTGGCAACAGATGTCATCATACTTTGTGTGGACTCATTCAGACTTTGTGTGAAATCATTCATCATAGTTTTAAGAGATTCGGAGTTTTCAACTTGTTCTAAAGAGCTTGTAGGGGGTAAAAATGAGTTATTAAAGTCATCCCCTTGAAAACTCTCAGAAAAATCAACTTGTTCCTCCCAAGATTGGTCAAAAGTATTTGTGTGAGTGTTACTCCAATCTTGGTAGGGTGGTGTTGGTGATGTGAAAGTGCCATGATTTTGATTATTTAAAAATAAATTAGGATGATCCTCCCATGATTGAGTATAACCATTGAAGTGTGAGGTATCCCAATTACTATCTCCCATGAAATAACTGGAATCAGGGTTCGAAGGACAATAATATGTGAAATGATTTCCGCCACAGAAGTCACAGAAAACAGTTTCATATGGCCCAAACGAATATCCCATTGAATCCATATTCACAGAAAGATAAACTCAAAGCTTGTTACTTGTACACACATAAAGACGTATGACAAGCAACAAAGGTGGTAGAAAAATCAAATATTTTAAAATACTTTTATAGACTTTTAGCGTGCCAATCCCCGACAACGGCGCCAAAAACTTGACAGTGCTTTGAATACACCGATAGACGTGTGATAATTAAACCTCAACGCAAGTATACATCGAGATCTAATGTCGTCTTTCAAGTAATAAAATGGTAAAATACCAGATATCGTTCCCACGGAGATTGGAGTAAAAGTGCAATAAAAGTAGTAAAAGAAATGATTTCCAAGGATCAGTTCGAAGATTAATATTTGTTTGTTGGTGTTTGGAATTATCACATATTATATAACAATTAATAAAGGATAGCAAGGGTGTAAGATGTTGGGGTGAGATTTAAACAAAACTTCCAGCAAACCAATGTTGTGGCAATGCTACAGCATTGTGTCGTTCAACAATTAAGTTCACCATCTACTTTTCAGGTTGCCCTCTCGGGTTTTCTGCCATTCACTACTGATCTAGCAGCCACTCGACCCATCTCTGGTGTCATGTGTCAGAACTATCGATAGCAAAAGGAGTCCTTCCAAGTATACAGATAAACAAATCTCTTTGTTAAAAATCACTCTCTCGAGCCGATTCCCATATCAGTTAAGTTGACATGTTCTAAGTGGGTCATCTCTGACTCGCACTCTACATTATTACCATCAAAACAGATGATCAACTTATCGGGCAAAATCAACCAGAAAGAACAGAGGTGACAAATCTTTTTGTCAGTAGCTCTCTCAAGCTTACTTTCTTTGTCATTCGGATTGACGTGCATATCAATGGATCATCTCTGACACCATGGCACCTTACACTTTCAAAGTGATCAACCGTCCTAAAGTAACTTGATATTTTATAAAACTTAACATGAAATGGTGAACATCATTATTGAGAAACGATGTCCACTTTTCATTGTGTTTAAAACCTCACCCTTTAATCTCACACCCAAGCTATTTAAATTTAGCTACTCATACTGAAATGTAAATGACAAGAAATATAAATTACTGAAATTAAAGACAGATATGTAAATGACAATAAAGTAAAATGTAAGTATTAAAATACTATAAGTTAGTGCAGCAATGCTGTACCAATGCTGCAGCAACTCATAGCTAATAATAAGAACATGAAGAACAAGATGAAGAACAAGATGAATATTGCATAAAATTAAAGAGATTCTGGAATTCAGCTGTGAGAACTGAACTCCAAAGTTGTCTACTAAAAACTAAAACCCACATCTCCTATTTATACAAAGAGGAGAGAAGGCAAGCTTACTAACTAAACTATTCAACACTATTCAAGCACTATTCAAGTTGGTACAAAATACTATAGCACCCATGCCTCCCATGATGGTCTTTTTAGAGTTGAACAAAACTTCATCAGGCATTGAATTAATTCTTCTAGAAGATGGTGAGTCATAGTCCCAAAATTAAGCAACAAAAAGCCTTCTAGAAGTCGATTCTTTCTTCCAATCGTCCAGTCTTCAATGCTGTAGCATTGGGCAGGGCTGCACTATATAAATAAACACAATAAGCCTTCTTAAAACAGTAAATGACAGGTAAATCATAGTCTTAGCTCCATTAAACAAAGATTGAAAATAAGTAATAAAAAGGACTCAAATGTTGGGATAAAATAGCAAATTCTAACTAAAAAGGAGAAGAAAAAGATATAATATGCATTAATAAATAATGCATATCATTAAGCCATGTTATCATTTTATGTGAAAAATGCCTAATTTGTCCCTGTCTTGTAAAATCCATAGAAAAATCTAGGAAGCTCGGATTGAGGTGAAACCAGTGCACAAATTTCGCAAATTGTGTCTATTGTGTTTCGTATGTTTTGCAGAAAAATTAATAAGGCCTGTAGCTATGGCCAAATTGGCAATTAGTACAGACTGGTCCGAAATTCACAGTTCGGGTCATCGGTCTTAGAAAATTCATATAAAATGGTAGGGACCTCGTATGAACGCGTGCGATATGTCCCTAGAAAGCTAAGACATGGGACTTTCTAGTTATGGAATAATATTTCTGGTTTGATGGGTTTAAGGGGGGGGGGGCTAAACAGGTCACGAACAGACCTGCAGTTTTGGACCAAAAGCTGGAAAATGCCCTTTTAGTCTTGTAGTTGTAATTTCGGGTTGGGGCTACGTATTGACTCGTTATAACACTTCTTTAGGCGGAAATAAGTGAGTTGGAGTGGACGGGTTCTTATTGCTGTTCATGGAGTTCTGCACTGCTATTCGAGGTGAGTTCACTCACTGCGTAGGATAGGGATTATATGTGCACTGTCGTAGTTCGTGTGTGTGCTAGCTGAATTGTTTGTGTGTAGTACTAGGCCGAGTTAGTGTCTAGTTTGGTGTTGTATAAAATTCGGGGAGACCGAGGAATACGTACACGGATGCCGTATGCTATCGGGGAGACCAAGGGATACGTGTATGGTTATGGTACGAATTCGGGGAGACCGATGAGTACCTACGCAGGTGTTCTTGCATGAGGTTGCTTGTTTAGAATATATGCTTAAACTGACATGTAATTGGTTGTTCTTATCTACCTGTTGATTTTGGGGTGGTGTCTATATGATTGCTAGCTTACGTACGTGTTTGAATTCACTAAGCTTCGTGCTTACCCTTTTCCCTACAATTTACTATTTCAGGTACGAGTGGCAGTAAGGCGTGACGGTACACACTGACGCGTTGTGAAGACTTTCTTCAGTATTTATTTTGAGACACTATGTTTAGACGTGTTACATTTTCCGCTGTTTTATTTGGGTTGGTTGTCTAACTTAACTAAATTTTGATAAACGTTTATTCGGATTTAAAACACTTAGGGTTTATTTAAATAAAACGGTACTTTTTAAAAGTTCAAATTTATTGTAATTTTTGGGACGTTACAAAGGGATCATCGGATCCCGAGGCTCTCTGATCCCACAGTGCAGACCGACACCACATAGCATGCACATACGTTTCATAAAAGCCTGTAAATTAGAATCTTTACAAATCATGCTTTTCATTTCATCATGTCAAACTTTCTTTTGGATATAAATAAATACGTTCGTGAGAGACATGCACATTAGTTTGTAAACATTTCATGCTCGTTAAGAACCATAATCAGTAAAGAAAACATTTAACACTTTACGCCGTAAAAAGGGTTTAGGGAACTCACCTGATAGCAATTCTCTTCCTAACCTCTTGTCTCGTCCCGTTCGTACACCTAATAATTAATTTATAAATTAATTAGATGCAACTCAATTTTTGATCCTAAATTTCTCCTCTTAACCCGGTCTCTAAAATAACTATGGATCATTAACTAATTAGCGGATCTCTTTTAATGCTTGCTAAGCCCAAGATTTATTTACTTCTAGCCCAAAATAACACTAAGTCCAAAAGAGATTTAAGTGATCTCTCGGCCCACATAACTTACGGTCCATCAAGCCATTCGGCCCAACAAACCATTCGGTCCACAATCGGAGTCCAAGATCTGGTACTTCAGTTCCGGTATCCCAGTCCCAGAAGTCTCCTAGTCCCAGTTTCACCTAATCCCGATATCACCTAGTCCCGGTGATATCCTAGTTCTGGTATCCCCTAGTCCCGATATCTCGACTTCCGCATATGACCGGTTCCGGTATTTAGCGGCTTGCGAACAGGGACGTAAATCTACAATGTAGCCATAGATTTTCTTCCACAGACCAATTTTAACACTCTCCAACCTCCAACATTCGGAAACAATTCTAATTAAGCCATACATCGGTCGATTAAGAGTTAAACCCTGGTAACGTTCTCCTCTAAATTGCTCAGCTCAAAAAGAAAGAATCATAATCATCAAATGACTTACTTATCTATTCTATAAGCAGGAATTTACATTAAGTGAGTATTACTTACCAAAACAACGAGCTTCCTTCACGATTTCAGCCAGGCCGATCACTTCCTTTCTCTTTGCCTTCCTTTCTCTCGATGCCTCTACCTCTCGCTATCTCTATCTCTCGCTGCCTCTATCTCTCGGTGTACAGCTGGTCACACACACACACAGGACTGCTTATTTCCTTCTTTCTGCTTTCCCTTCTCGAAGTGCAGCACTTCACACACACACCCACAGCTCATCCTTTAATTTCTCTCTTTTCTCTCGATATGCAGCAGGTTACACACACAACCCTAAAACAAAAAAAATGTTTTATAAGCCCTTAGCAACAGCGGCGCACAAAAGAGGGGAATTTATTTCCCAACTTAACACTTTTACCCTCATATTTTTTTCGAAATGAACACTTTCACACCTTATTTTCCATTTAGGACAAAACACTCATTTTGGGGTTATTACAGAAGACCCAACAAAAACACAGAGAAGTGTGAGTTTAGTGTGTATGCGTGTACCATTCTTATCAGAATGTAAATCGGTGATTTTGTCAAAATCCATAGTAAAACATAAAGAAGCAAGTAATGGCTTCAAAGTCTAATTCAATAGGACTTTTTCAAACCACATTTAAATGTTGAAAGTAATATAAGGATAAACTCACATAAATCAAACTCAGTAATCAAAGGTAGCATTGGATATTCAACTAGTGATCGGAAACCTAGCATAGAGTATCATCAATCTTTAATAACTAGATATAGCATTCTCATACACACCAATCTATGTATAATCAACAAATGGATTTAGGAGGCATCAAGGCAAGAGGCAGATCACACGAGCATAACAAATCGATTAAGGTTTACTGCTCAGGACCATTTGAGTAAACCTAAGCTAATCAAATTATAAACCTAAGTAATCTGTTATGCTTGGAAATTCATAATATAAAATAAACCCAATAAAGTAATAAGTTAATAACTAATAATCAAATAAACTTTAACAGTTAACAATAAAAATTATAAAACTGAAGTTTTACATACAAAGTCAAACATCAAGCATTATAATTAGAGAGTTAGAGAGTCTAAACAAGTAAACATTAAACTAGTATGCAAGCAATCCAACAACAAGCAATCTATATTGTTCAGATGTTCAAAAAAAGATAGAAAGCACCTGATTTAAGCAAGCAATCCAACAACAACACTGATCGATTTAGGGCAGAAGCAGTCCAACAACAACACTGATCGATTTAGAGCATAAGCAATACAACGATTTAGTCATTTAGAGCATCAATCGCACATTTGATTTAGGGCATAAGCAATCCAACGGCTTCTTCTTCTCATTTATGATTTAGGGCAGCAACGAGTTCGATCAATTTAGCCTTCTGATTTAGGGCAGCAAGCCAGCAACGAGCCAACGAGGGACAGAGAGATGAGTTGGATGTATGAGTTCGATTTATTCGCACGCTTCTGATTTCAATCGCATGCTCCTTTGTTTGGATTGCCGGCTGTAATCATAGAATTCAAACGGTAAAAAAGTCTTGGGCCCAAAAATCAAACCTACATATATAACGGCCCTAAAAATTTATGATGCCCCTAGTGGACCTGATGCCCATGGCCCAAGCCACATTTGCCATGGGCCAGGGTCGGGCCTGTTCAGCACCATAGTACACGTGGACAACCTATGTGGACAATGAGGTGACATGAAAATCTGGTGTACTAGGTAAATTTAAAGCATAATGCTATAATGGGTAAATATTTTAAAGTACAATGCCATAATAAAAAACAAATTGAAAATACATTGCTGTAATAAGAAAAAATGAAAGTACAATGCTATAATAAGGAAATAAATGAAAGTAGGTTGCTATTTTACGCATTTTGCCCTTTGCACAATGCACCTTTCTTGAATTCTTTTAGTCAAATGTTCAGGAAAAACAAATTGGGCCGAAAGGCAGCCCAACATCTTTTTGTTTAAACGTTGGACATAAGAGCTTGTTGGTTAAATTTGTAACGTTTTATCCCAACAAAAATCGTTTCGAATATTGGAGCTCACCTTGCAATTCGCTTAAAAACAAATTTGTTTTCGTCAAAGTGTAACTCCCATGGAGCCCTAGTTGATACATTATTGTTGTAACGAAGAAGTTGTTCATTTGTTCCTAAGACCATGAGTACCGCCTACCCACGAACCCACTGAACCCGAATGCCACCTCAGCGCCACATCAGCTTTTCTCTTTCCTACCCTCCTTACCCTAAAGTGGAGTACCGCCAACCCACGAACCCAATCCTACCCGCTACCTACCCGCCCACACCCACCCTCTTCGCCACTTCCCACAGCATTCCTCGGGTTCCCCCGGGTTCCCGAACCCACTCCTACCCGATACCCCCTACCCGCCCCGTACCACCTCACCGCCCTATCCGCTTCTACCCGACCACGAACCCGCCGTGTACCCGCTGGGTTCCCCCGGGTTCCCGAACCCACTCCTACCCGATACCCCCTAATTGTTGTTGCTCTATTGAGATGTTGAAAGATATTTAGGCTATGTTTGGCAAACTAGCTGAGAAGCTAGCTGTTGACTCATAAGCTAGTTGGTAGATGATAAGCTAGCTGATGAAGAAGTTACGTTTGACAAAACTAGTTTATAAACATGTAAAATGACCAAAAAGGACATCTTCAAAAAATTATCAATTGCAATGTTTAATTTATATAATTAAAACAATTTTATACCAATATAAAATGTTAGTTAATACAACCAATGTAGTAAAAAAAATATATAACATGTTAATTAAAAGAATTTAAAATTTATTATTACATATCTATACTATATTATAAAGCATTTATGAAAAACTCTTAAAACAACCTCTAAAGTTTTATGTATCGCTATTTAATGCTAATTATTTAAAATCTCTTAAAAACAACTAATGAAGCTTTATATACCGTTTTTAATGCTAATTACTTGATTAATACTTATCTCTAACAACCTTCAAATTCTTAAATCGTGGACTCTTATTAATTAAACTTTATCTCTAACCACTTTCAAATCCTCAAATCATGAACTCCTTAAAAAGTGTCATTCTTTAAACAAATTTATAAAAAAAAAACATGACTGTTTTCTCAAAACCACACATTAAAATAAATTGGAACATTAAAATCGAGATATACCGTGCTGCATTCCGCAAATAGACTTCTACTATATTATAAAATTTGAATTTATTAAAAAAGTTTTAGAAAAAAAAATATATTAACTTATGATTTTAAATAACCGTTACATATAATATGAAAAAATAAATCAAATAATAATTAGAAAAGATAATAGTAATTGATAATTAAAATATGGGAAATTAATTAAAATACCCTAAGTTTGACCCCTTCTTACCAAAATACCCTAAATCTCTACCGGTTTACCAAAATGCCCTAAATTTCCGCGGTAGGCCCCGCGATCGCGGGCCCAGCCCACGTGTCACCCAGGTTTGGGCAAAATGTCCCGCGGAGCCCCCCAACTATGGCCGCGGTGACAAGTTTGGTCCCTACCCGCGGTGACAATTTTGGCCCATCGCGGGGAACCACCGTGGGCCAGGCCGAAACTTTGTGACACATGGGTGTGGGCCCGCGATCGCGGGGCCCACCGCGGAAATTTGTGGCATTTTTGCAAACTGAACGAGATTTAGGGTATTTTGGTAAAACAAAGTCAAACTTGTGGCATTTTAATTAATTTCCCTTAAAATATACATATTAACATTAAAAAATATTTAGTTTTTTAATAATAATTAGAAAAGATAATAGTAATTGATAAATGAAGGAATTATATTAATTATATCGAAATTAAAATACATGTTAATAACACATTTATGATGAGTTTCCATAGTGTACACAATGTTTTGGCTTTGCACAAAATTCCCCCAAAACACCTAACCGTTAAAGGGATCAATTGGGTAAATTTTCAAAACCGCATTATAGCTAGGGATCAAGGGGGCCTTGGAAAAATGAAAAGAAAACAAAAGAGTTGAATAAAGCCTTATTTTATCTGGTATTAAAATAAATCGGTTTTTATAAGGCATTGGGCAATGCTATTGACACCCCTTTTAATGTCAGAATCAGGTCATTTCATGTATTGGGAATGTAAAAATAGGACTTTGATGTTGATGTTTGAGAAAGAATTCACTATATAGGGGAGTCATTAGCAATGTATAAGGGTGCAATTAGCGTTCCTCTACTTGTAATTTTGTTCGAGTTTTATATGGAAAAAACAGTATTTCAACTGATCTGACTCGGAAAAATTTAACTTGAAATTGGACCAGCGGTCCAACTTGGTCCAAACTATTGACAACATGATCCAATACATATAGGATAAGAATGAATATTATGTAAACTCATTAACACTTTATAAAATATCATTATAGCTACTATAAATTTTCGATTATATTAAATACTATTAAACGAGTAATCTAATTTTCTTAATGAAGAATTAAGAGTTGTAAATATTTAAACCATATAAAAGCATATGAAACAGATTTTTATTTTTATTTTAAATGGAGAATCAAAATTTCAAAAATATATATTCAACTTCTCCATATTAGAGATTATAAATTAATTAATCAATACATTTAATAAATTATTAGCTCTCTTAGGTGGCGTTTGATTTGCAAATTCTAAAGTAATCTAATGGAATTGAAATATTGAATTTCTTTAACCAATTTCTATTCACTCGTTTGGTTCATTTTTTCTGTTTTAAAAGAATGAATCTACAAAATCCAATAAATTCCACAATAAAGGATTTGTACAGTCCTTTGACAATAAAATTGATGCAATTAAGGGGGTGTTTGGGAGTGTGTATGAAAACTCCTTTTCTCCTTATTGCGTGAAGGAGGTGAGTGTTTGGATTTTAAAAAAAACTCCTTATCACATTTTCAGGAAGGAAATAAGCAGTTTTTTGAGAAGCAACTCCAAGGTGACTTTTCAGGAAAGGAGATAAGTCATAAGTCAATAAGGAGAAGCAGTTTTCAAACGCACTCCCAAACACCCCTTAAATGTTCATTCTCTACTTTTTACTCAACTTCCCTAGTCCCTAAATTTAAATTTTAAATACTTTTGTTAGGAAAAAAATATAATTCAATAAAGCATTTCGATTTTTGTTTGTATATTCATGTCAGTTTTTTAAGCATGTCCGTTTTTTTAAATGTCAGAAAATAATAAATAGAGAATTTAATTAAAATACCCAAAGTTTGACTTTGACTTACCAAAATACCCATTTTCTGGTCCAATTTGCCGAAATACCCATTTTTTCCGCAACAGATCCCGCGATCGCGGGATAGGGCACACGTGGCCCGCTATTATGGCCAAAAAGTCCCGCGGCACTCCCCAACTATGCCCGCGTTTACAGTTTCGGTCCCTCCCCGCGACTGACCCCGCGACCATCCCGCGATCGGCCAAAAAATGTCATTTTTGGTCATTTTTGCACGAATCTTTGCATGTTTTTACTGTTTTTTTCCACAATTATTGTACTTTGAAGACCAATTTGTGGTTCAAATTCACTGGCATGTTTGAGATTTCATCCATAAATATCAGTAAAATGCAATTCATAATTCACACTATTCCATCCTTCTTTCTTGCTTTCTTTCACTTGCTTTCTTTCTTGTTTTCTTTCTTCAGTAAACAAATGGCATCGTCATCTAACCCATCGTCTACACCTGATAGAATGCCACCTAAACTCCAGAAGGCGATAGCAGCAAAGGAAAAGGAGATAGACCAACTGACAGAAGAGTGGAAACAAATGATCGCCAGGAAGAATGTCCACTTGACAACGATCGAAGTGGAAGAAAATGAGATCAAAATGATGAAAGGGGATATAAAAGATAGGGAGGCTCGTATTCGTCGAGAAAAAGAAGACATTCACCACATTACGCAAGACTTCGCAATTCTTCAAGCGAAGGTAAGCGAGAAGCAAAGTTGGATTGATCAAACTAAAGCAATTTTTCAGTAGGTGTTGCTTTAGTACTTTGTTGTTTATGTGTTGTTGTTTTGTACTTTTCCAGTTCGACATTGTTGTTTCGTTCCTTTCCTGTTTGTATGTTGTTGTTTAATTTGTCATGAATAAATGTCTTTAATTTGTCTGAAAACTAGTGTTTAAGTAGTCTGAAATTTGTGTAAAAAGTGGTTCATATTAAAAATACAACTCATAGATGTTATACAAGATTATTTCATAACAAACACATACTAATCAATACAGTACAAAATTATCCAAATTTAAGGCTACGGCTAGACGATGGTTTGGTTTTTGACAATCCGGGTCGACTTCTTACATGCTATAGCGAGACGAGTCTCAAAGTGTTAAGCTCCACTTTCTCGATGTACACTTCAATCACAGTATGGCCGTCAACATATTGCCGTATGTTGGTTACATCTTCGTCGGTACTCAATTCTACCAGTCCAGTCAAGAAGTCTGCATTCGGCCTCTTAAAATACAACCTATTATATTTTGGTTCTTCATAGTCCAGCTCTTTCATGATCTGTTCAAGCAGTTGCATAGAAAGATCCTCCACATCTAACATGTCAACATAAATTTCTAGACCACAGAAATAATGTCTTTTGGGTGGTTCCATGAAGTACCCACCATGGTGGACTTTCATGGTGAACAACTGTAGATATGCATCTGTTGATGAACATTAATTAATATAGTTAGTTCGTAGAACAACGGTAGTAACAAGCAAAACTCAATGAAACATGCACACTAACCATATAACTCTTTGCCAGTGTCTGAAAGTGATTCAGATAAACGCCTAAAGCACCAAACATGAAGGTTTGGGGATGCCATGTAAGAATACGTTAACGAATAATATGTTCTCGTATATGTGTTTTACGACTAATCTAGCGTGGGTTATTTATAGGCAAATGTGGATGTTTTTACTGCACTTAGGTCCCTGTCTTTGCTCTAACACAACTTAGGTCCCTGTCTTTGCTCTAACACAACTTAGGTCCCTGTCTTTCTATATAACCATTACTATTCTCTCCATTTAGACTACTACCATTACTATTCTCTCCATTTAGACTACTACCATTATGATCATCATCCCATGTTCTGTTTCAAGTACCTTTCAAAAGATAACTGGTCCCAATCAAGGGAAATCAATGTTCAGATCAACGTACATAAGTTATGTTTGATAAATTACAACGGGCCGATAAAGTATATAAAATCATTTTATATATCAAAACAAGCGCACTAAACATACAATGTTTATCGTCCCAATCAAGGAAAATCAACGTTCAGATTAACGGTATCATATGATATAGTTTCATGTGGCTCAAGCTCTGATGGTCCCTGCGTGTTACTTACTTGGCTGACTGAACGTCTACTCCTTGGCACGGTTGAAGGGGCTGGATTTGGACACTCTCCACGAGTATCTCCTAAGCATTGGCACCAAGTACATTTTCGTTGTATCGAACCTTCACCACGTGATGGACGTCGGTTGTTCTTTCTCGGTCTTCCGACTCTGTTCTTATCGTTTAAAGGTGGATAGCATGGCGGAAGGGGGTCAGGTGGATACACCCATGCTTCAGGGGGTCCAGCTGGATTTATTACCTCTGCGTATTATTAGTCCCAGATGGCTAATAAGAACAAGAACATGTATTGTAGAAGGGGGGGTTGAATACAATACACAAAAATTTCACAATTTTAATTCTTTTTATTGAAAATCTTTCAACAAGAATTACACATATATCACATAGAACAATTAGATAGTTGCGGAAAGAACAGATGAAATCTATTCTAACAATCTTCACAAAGCAATACTGAAAACTAAATAACTTCTAAAACACATAGATTGAAAGCTATAAAATTCAAAGAGAGAGATGAGTAGAATATCTTGAGCATACATAAATCTTCAAGTCTTTCAAGAGATTCGAGATATCTTCTGCACTTAGAGAGATAACCAAAAAACCCTCTTTGCATGGAGCCTTCTACTTCCTTTTATAGTGAAGGTAAGGTACTGAGCATTTAACGCTTAGTACAAATATCCTTCAGTTACTTGTAACATACCAATGGATTTCTGAGAAGTACCAATGGACTTCTGAAAAGCTAATAAGTTACAATAACTTTTTCTTTGAAATAAGGAGTAGAACCCATGCTATGAGATATGACAATAGGATATTGTCCCATATTAAAATATCTTCTCAATTTGTCTTCAGGGAGTACACCACCGATGAAAGCTTTTGAGATATGTGACATCTTTGAAGAAAAGCATCTTTGAGATATGTGACACATCTTTGAAGAAAAACATTTGTGAGATATTTGACACATCTTTGAAGAAAAGTATCTTTGAGATATGTGACACATCTTTGAAGAAAACCATCTTTGAGACTTCTTTGAGATCCCACCTATTTGAGAGACTCCATAGGTGGGATATGTTGGCCGATACAGAGAGTGATCGGTGGAGAGGTGTCCACCGATGTGTGTGAACACCATTGGTGGATAATGACTTGTATGTGTTGAGAAAAGATCTTTCACTTCCACAATGAGAGAATCTTCAATCTTGACTTTTGGTTGATCTTTGACTTCACCAAACATTTGCTATCTTGTACAAGCCATAAAGAACCATCCAAAATTTCTCTAAGTATAAAATGTTTTTCAAAGTATAGAAGGAGATCATGAGGTCATCTTCAAATCTTGATGACCCAACAATCTCCCCCTATTTGATGATGACATCCATACTTAGAAAAACATGAGTAAGACAATGAATAATACATGTTGACCCTGTTTTACTCTTTTGGGTTCTTTTTCACACGGTCTTTTGTGTGTGTGTGTGTGTGTGTGTATGTATATATGATATTTACAGGTATAATAAAAAATAAAAAAGGTCTCTGTACAAATAATTGAAAGAAAAAGGAAAGAAGTATAAACAATATGAACAGAATGAATATTACTTGCATCTTTGGAGGGGCGAGTTGAAACTTGTATCTGGCTTGAGGATTCTTCATTTTGATTAGCAGCCTGTTGATGTGTTGGAGAACTTTATCTTTCAGGCACTTTTGCTTTTCTTCAGATGTTCCAAATCTTCAAGTCATCCACTTACTTCAAAAGATTTCAGCCAAGTGAGTCTGTAGGTTTTGATAGGAGACACATCCATTATAGTGACAATTTTTGAGGAGGGTTGAGTTTGAGTGAATCAGCCTCGGGATGCTTTTGCCAATCTCTTGCATTTTCTTTCTTTCTCTTGGCATCTTCAGCACTTCCTGTTCAGCATCATCATCCTTTGTCTTTGTTTTTCTCCCCCTCAGTAGATCAGTCGGTTTTGTGTTTCTCCCCCTCAGTTAGATCCGCCCGGACTGATGTGCTCCCCCTTGACTGGTCCGCCCGATTTCCTCATTTTTCCAAGTTGGACGCTGAAAACGAGTACAGAGGGTTGGTGTTGATCGAGTTGGACGCTGATATTGCTCCCCTTCAGATGGTTTCTCTCCCTCAACGTACGACGGAGAAGAAACACCACAAACAATTGGAAACACCGAAATTTATTTATTTATTTATTTATTATTATTTTTTATTTTTTTATTTTTTGCTCATAACCACCGAATTTGGGGGCCAACCACCGAAATTTCGGTGGTGTGGTCGGTGGTATGGTCAAAATTTTTTATTTTTTTTACTTTTTTATTTTTTGCTTCCCCACCGAAAACTAAGGAGATCCCACCGAAAATTGGCTAATTTCGGTAGGAAAATCGGTAGATTTTTTTTTTGAAAATTTATCATTCCCACCGAAATTTTGCAAGAGTTTGACAAAAAGTCGGTGGAATTTCTTGAAGAGGTTGGAGGAAATCTTCTGGCATCTTCAGAAGAGTTTGGATAAAATCTGCTACGGCATCATGGAGAAAATCTTCAAGGTGAAGAAAAGATTGGAATTTCATCTTCCAATTTTTGATGACCCACAAAGATTGAGTTTGAGGATATTTTTTAGTAGAAGGATTTGGGATGATATCTGTGGAAGAGTTTGTAGTATGATATATGTGGAAGATAGAGACAATTATTTCCAACTCCTCTATATGTTTGGACACCTGCTTGTTGATCACAAATGATTTGATCTATGGGGTGATATTTGGTCCATTTGGTTGCAAGAGGTAAAGGTGGTGGAATATTTTTTGTTAGGGGTGATGATGAAGTGGGATCAGAGGTTCAGTGGGAAGGAGAGAGAGAGAGATTTTCGGTGGAGATGCTCTTTGATTTGGTGGTGGCTTTGGTGATGGAGAGATTTTGGGAGGTGAGTGTGATTTAAAATCGGTGATAGAAAGTTGAGACAAAAGAAGAGATATTTTTAAGAGAAGAGTTATGGGTTTGTTTTTGTCGGCACAAAGAAAGAGAGAAGAGTTTATTATTATTATATATATACATATTTAAATTTCCACCGATGGTCATTTAAAAAATATATATATAATATTAATAATAAGGTGGTTGACAAAAAGGTGTTGGATGATGATGTCACGAAGTAGTTTACTATGATGATGGACAAAAGGTGGTGGATGAGATTGGTTAAGAAGAAAAAAAATGGAGGGATTTTATGAGATGGGTTTGCATGGTGATTCGGTGGGTTTGCATGGTTAGGAGATAATAGGTGATGATGTCATGAGAGTAAAGAATTCTAAGGTTTTGTCAACTTTCACACTTGTCCACATAGATCCATCTGTCCAGCTCAAAATCTGCAATCACACAAAATTTATTTCCTAGGTACCCATTTGGTGGTGGGTCCTTTTGGGTTAGATGATGAGGGAAAAGAATTTATGTCACTCAGATCAATTCTTTCTTTCGGACAGTCTTTGGCAAAATGAGAAACATCACCACAGATATAACATTTTCTATAAAGAAATGCCTTTTTAGAACTTTGATATTTTTCCTTATTTTTTGCTCAAAGATTTGTCCTCAAAGAATTTGATGAGGAATCAAAGATTTGGGGTGCAGCACCTAAAATTCCTTTTTCAAATTTTGGGAGGACCAAAAACTTTTCCTTTGAATTGGACATTTTGAGACACACAGATCTGGGAAGAAAATCGGTAGAAGAAGTCACATAGATTATTTTTTTTTAGAAAGATTTGATGGATTTCTTTTTAAGAAAGATTCGGCACCCAGAGACTTGCCTTTTTCAGAGTTAGAAAATATTTTGTTTGAGATGGAAGAGGAGGATGCATCATCTAAAGACAATAGATAAAGAATTAAATGCTTCAATCTTTTCAGCATCAGAAAGAGATAGAAATAGATGTACCTGTGATGAGGAGGAGAATCACTTAGCTGATACAAGAGCAGTTGAGGAGACATTCGCTTTCAGATGTGGGTTCATCTGCCAAATCATAAGATTTAGCAGGCAGACCCTTTCCTCTTCTGACAAGTTTTTCATTTCTTTCCTTTTCTCTCTTGTATTTCTCCTTGTATCTTTCAACTCTGTCAGAATTTGCAGAAGATAGGGATTGGCCGAAATTTTTGAAAGATCCTCCAGATTTTGAGGAAAATTGGTAGGAAGCAATTCTGGGTCTTTCAAGGTTTATACTTCTACACTCAGAAGCAAAATGACCCTTTTTACCACAATTAAAACATTCCTCATTAGATTTGTCCAAAGAAGAGTGTTTAGAGAGAGAAGAGGATGATTTTCTACCAAACTTAGATTTTCTAGAAGATGGGTGAGATTTAGATTTAGAAAGCCCATCTAACATGGCCATTTCATCAGATAATTTGTCAATTGAGGTTTCCTCACATTCATCCTCAGCATCACTAAGATATGCCTCCGAATGGTCATTTGAATCTTATTGACTATCATGGTCAGAGTCAGATGGGTAGGAGATTTTTGGAATACACTTAGTCTTTTTGGAAGAGTCACTTAGGAGAGCTAGAGAATAGCTCTTTATATATCTTTGTAGCTTCGTCTGCTCATAGTTGAAAAGAGTTCCATAAAGAGAAGTGAGAGGCATATGATCCAAATCCTTGGTTGTCTTTATACAAGTACAGATATTTTCCCAAAAATCAGGAAGACAGTCCATAAACTTGCACAAGATTTCCTCATTGTCATACACTCTACCTAACAGCTTTAAGTCATTAAGAAGACTGTTAAAGCGGTTATAGTAGATGGAGAGAGATTCTCCTTTCTCATAAGAAAAGAGTTCATAATCTCTAACAAGTGAAATCTTTCTGCTCTTTTTAACTTCATTTGTACCTTCGTACAAAACACACGGAGTGGACCACATTTCTTTGGCAGTAGAGAGATTTACCAGAGAGTGGTACACTTCATCAGGAAGAGAGAGAGAGCAATGATAGTTCTAACTTTAGAATCAAGAGACACAAGCCGTTTTTCCTCATCAGTATATTTCTTAGGATTTTTAAGAATGTAACGACCAGTAGCAATAGATTTTTCTTCATCAGAGGAATCATCAGAATCATCTTTGTCAACAACTTTCTTACCTGATTTCTTGGTTTCATAGCGAGACCAAACTTTAGGGACTATGGGTCCCTCACTGAGAATGGTTGGATATCTACTATCCATTCCTTCCATGAAAAGCATCATCCGGATTTTCCACAAAGAAAAGTTGTTGGAATTAAACTTGGGAGGTTTGGCTATAGAGCCGTTTTCAGAAAAGGTGTTTTGAGAAAAAGCTTCATTTTTGGAAGAAGAAGCAGCCATTGCAGATCAAGTTTACGAATTAAACTTTCTGCTCTAATACCACTTGTTAGTCCCAGATGGCTAATAAGAACAAGAACAGGTATTGTAGAAGGGGGGGGGGGTTGAATACAATACACAAAAAATTCACAATTTTAATTCTTTTTATTGAAAATCTTTCAACAAGAATTACACATAGATCACATAGAACAATTAGATTGTTGCGGAAAGAACAGATGAAATCTATTCTAACAATCTTCACAAAGCAATACTGAAAACTAAATAACTTCTAAAACACATAGATTGAAAGCTATAAAATTCAAAGAGAGAGATGAGTAGAATATCTTGAGCATACAGAAATCTTCAAGTCTTTCAAAAGATTCGAGATATCTTCTGCACTTAGAGAGATAACCAAAAAACCCTCTTTGCATGGAGCCTTCTACTTCCTTTTATAGTGAAGGTAAGGTACTGAGCATTTAATGCTTAGTACGAATATCCTGCAGTTACTTGTAACATACCAATGGATTTCTGAGAAGTACCAATGGACTTCTGAAAAGCTGATAAGTCACAATCACCTTTTCCTTGAAATAAGGAGTAGAACCCATGCTATGAGATATGACAATAGGATATTGTCCCATATTAAAATATCTTCTCAATTTTTCTTCAGGGAGTACACCACCGATGAAAGCTTTTGAGATATGTGACATCTTTGAAGAAAAGCATCTTTGAGATATGTGACACATCTTTGAAGAAAAACATCTGTGAGATATTTGACACATCTTTGAAGAAAAGTATCTTTGAGATATGTGACACATCTTTGAAGAAAACCATCTTTGAGACTTCTTTGAGATCCCACCTATTTGAGAGACTCCATAGGTGGGATATGTTGGCCTATATAGAGAGTGATCGGTGGAGAGGTTTCCACCGATGTGTGTGAACACCATCGGTGGACAATGACTTGTATGTGTTGAGAAAAGATCTTTCACTTCCACAATGAGAGAATCTTCAATCTTGACTTTTGGTTGATCTTTGACATCACCAAACATTTGCTATCTTGTACAAGCCATAAAGAACCATCCAAAATTTCTCTAAGTATAAAATGTTTTTCAAAGTATAGAAGGAGATCATGAGGTCATCTTCAAATCTTGATGACCCAACACGTATGTTCTCCGATAAGTTTCGGACGTGATGAAAGTTACACCCAAGTCGCTGCAATCTCTACGACCCATATATCTTGCCGCAGCGATGGCATGGCCGCACGGTAACCCAGATTTTTGCCATTGGAAACACGAACAAACATGGTCGGTCATATGGACAATCGCGTGAAGATGGTTATCCTGAACCTCGTACCTCCCTTACCCGATTTCGCTTACCCTCCATGTCGACGCGTGACGCTCCCTGAAGAGAACTATCTCCTCCGCCTTTGGTGTGAGTCTATTTTGCAGCTCAACTCCTTTTCGGCGTCGAAGTTGGTACCACTCTTGTTGAAAGCTCCGAAAGTAGTCCATAAGATTAACAATCGGACATCTACGCGCAAAACGGGAGAGTGCATTCACCGACTCTGCACTATTGGAGGTCAGAATGTCATACCGTTGTGCAGGAAAATGGGCCGCGGACCACCTCTCCGGTCCAACATTGTCCATGACTTTGGCTGCTTTGTCGGCACTAACTCGTAGAAGATTCATGTACCGGTCAAACTCCCGATCCGTATATGCTCTGCATGCCTTCCAGTAGACATCCTTGTAGGTGGTAATACGTTTGTCCTGGGTTTTGGCATTCATCTCCAAATGTCGACAACATAAGGCGTGAGGGGCGTTTGGGTACATGGCAGAGATTGTGGCGCTTATGGAAGGAGCCCTGTCAGACATAAACACCAACCCTTGCGGGTCTCCGATAGCTTGTCTCAACATGGACATAAACCAAGTCCACTCGTCCCCGGTTTCGGACTTGCCTACTCCGAAAGCTACTGGAACGATGGAGTTATCCCCGTCCATGGCAACCGCCAGGAACATCATACCTAAGTAAGGGCCCTTTGAATGGGCAGCGTCTATTACCAAGACACGACGCAGATTTGCCAGAAATGTGCGGATCTACAAAAACGTAGGTGGTTTCCATTTGTAAATGTTATAGTTTATAATGTGTAAACATATGACGTGTTAAAATACGTACCGCGGGTCCAAAGGCAGCGAAGCACATCTCAAACCGTCCATGTGAATCTGTAACACCCAAAAAATCAAGGTTAATTTAAACCTCAATTCGTAACAAGTTATGACAAAATAACATCCAACTTTTATATAAGAAGAGAATCAACAATGAGGTTTCATAATTACAAACATGGAATTCTCCCAATAACTTATTAATCTAGTCATGTCCACTATAATTAGATTATTTAAGTTATCTAAGTAATCCATCAAAAAGTCTCACTGCTTTAGCTGACATCATCCGTTTATCTCTTAAGTTGGATACTTCAAAAGCTCTCGACACACATCCCATTTACTTCCCCGAGCCTGTACCTGGTAAGAAAATTAATTTGAACAATTAGGCTTACGCCTAGTGAGAACTGTTGATCCAAACCCTCAGTGATTTGATAATGACCCTATCTTAAATACTTAGTGAAAATTGTAAGTAAACAATATGTATCAGAGTTTCACTATCGCTGATAAGTACTAAGATCTTACAGTACTGCTGATAGGAACTCTCGCTCTTTTAGATTAAACATTCAGCGAACACTGTTCACCATATCGCTGAGTCTGTTCAGTCCCTATGGTGATCGCTGATAAGTTAGTTGTTTACTTATGATCCCTGAAGACAAGATTCACGTCAACAATGGTTCTACGCTGAAGTCGAAGATCAAGCTCAAGAACCAGCGACAAGTCTCCTAATGAACTGATGCGGATCAGCGAAGACTCAGATTTGTCCACTCAACGTGAAGTATCAAGTACAAGACTTCAGCTATCGCTGAAATTTATCATTCGCTGAATCAACGAAAGCTGGTCATGAAGTCCTCCGTACAAAGTACTTTTGTCTTAACCTCCCTTGCACGCCACCGTACGAAATGTTAGAAAAGAACCTCCGAAAAACTGAAATCGTACAACCACTCTGATACTACACTGTTCATTCATGCGGCTACTAAGGTTGTCAACAAAGGTCAATGACATGCAACCAATCCGCTGATGACACGTGTAAAGTGTATACTGAATTGCATTAAATGCATGCAGTATATAAAGAGATGAACTCACTTCATTTGAAGTAACTTGCTAACTCTGGACAAGTTCAAATCTCTCAAGATAGGATTTTATTAGTAATCTCCTTATCTTTCTTAGTGCAAGAAAACCTTAGTGTTCCAACTTGTTTAGATTTAGGTTTATCCTTAATCTTGTTTCCGCAACAAGCTGTAAATTGTTAATGATTTATCAATAAACAATTTAGAAAAGTAAAATAGTGTGTTTGTATTCAACCCCCCCCCCCCTTCTACAAACTTGTTTAGGCCTTTCGGGACCAACAAGTGGTATCAGAGCAGATTTGTTTAATCTCATAAACAAGATCTAATCTAAGATATTTCTCTTCCTTGCTATTATCTGAAAATGGCCAACTCAAACGCGTATACATGGCGAAGTGGGTACCCAAGCAAAACTAATCTTCCTTTGTATTGCAGGTTAAGAAGGGTATCTGGTATCTCGATAGCGGATGCTCTAGACACATGACTGGAAAGAAAAGCCTGCTCGATGAATACAAGGAAGAGAAGGGTCCCTCTGTGACTTTCGGTGGAAATGGAAAAGGACACACCCGAGGGTATGGTGTACTTTCAAATGGTACAACATCCTTCAGAAGAGTCGCATATGTTGAAGGGCTGAAGCATAATCTTCTGAGCATCAGTCAGCTTTGCGACATGGATAACAAAGTGATTTTCACTAAGGAATCCTGCTTTGTCTCTGACAAAAAGGAGAAGATAGCTCTCAGCGGTTATCGTTTGGAAAATGTTTACGTTATAAACATGGACTCAACAACCACTGAGAACTCCTGTTTCTTCTCAAAGGCATCTTCTGATGTCAACTGGCTATGGCACAAGAGGCTCTCACATCTCAACTTCAAGACACTGAATACTCTTTCATCCAAAGAGTTAGTCACTGGTCTACCTCAACATTCATACGCCAAAGAATCCTTATGTTCAGCGTGTGAAAAAGGGAAGCAGACCAAGGCAAGCTTTAAATCCAAGCAAGTTTCCTCAGTGTCATCTCCTCTTCAACTACTCCATATGGATTTGTTTGGCCCCGTTAACAAACAATCCATCGCTGGAAAGAAATATACGCTGGTCATAGTTGATGAATTCTCTCGATACACATGGGTAATGTTTCTCCGTTCTAAGAGTGACACCCCTGAAGAACTCATCACCTTTGTTCGGAAGATGGAAACTCTGAACAATATGACTGTTCGCTCAATAAGGAGTGATCATGGAACTGAATTCAAAAACAGTTCTCTTGATTCCTTCCTTGAGAGCAAGGGTATTTCTCACAACTTTTCGTCAGTGAGAACACCACAACAAAACGGTGTCGCTGAAAGAAGAAATAGAACAATTATTGAAGCTGCACGTTCAATGCTCAGCGATTCTCACCTGCCTACTCAGTTTTGGGCAGAAGCTGTCAACACGGCTTGTTTTACGCAAAACAGGTCGCTGATAGTCAAAAGATTCAAAAAGACAGCCTATGAACTTTTTCATGGGAGAAAGCCTTCAATCAGCTTTCTTCACATCTTTGGTTGTCAGTGTTTCATACTGAACAACAGAGATGCCCTTGGAAAGTTTGATCCTAAGGCTGACGATGGAATCTTTCTTGGATACTCCTCAGTTTCCAAAGCCTTCAGAGTCTTCAATCGAAGAAGACAAACTGTAGAAGAAACTATTCACGTCACGTTTGACGAATCCCGTTCAGCGAACTCTAAACCGAACGCTGATACAGAAGAACTGAATCAATGGATGTTTTCTCATCTTTGTGATTCAGAAGATGTTCCCACTACTCATACTCATACAACTGAAAATGATGGTCCTACTATCATTCCCAATATGCAGAATAGTGAAGCTGAAACATCTTGGGTCTCAGCTGTTCCTATAAACACTATACCCGCAGTTGATCCAAATGTCTCAGAAATTCCATCTATTTCTCAGCAATCAGTGAATGAAGTGACAAATGCAAGCATTCCTCTCTTAGCTGATAATCCAGAAGTAGCTGAAGCCTCATCTTCAGTTTCTCCAGTTCAGACTGAGTCAGCGACGCATGCTCCGGCTCAGCGATGGACTGTAAATCACGCAATCGATCAAATTCTTGGTGATCCCAACGCTGGTATTCAGACTCGTAGAAGTGCAGGTAATATTTGTTTATTTGTTAACTTTATTTCTCTAACTGAACCAAAGAAAATAGATGATGCCCTCAGAGATCCAAACTGGGTCAGCGCTATGCAAGAAGAGCTGACTGAATTCGAAAGAAACAAAGTTTGGAAACTTGTTCGGAGACCAACTGACAAAACAGTGATAGGCACTAAGTGGGTCTATCGAAACAAGTTGGACGAACATGGTACTGTAACTCGCAACAAAGCTCGTCTTGTTGCTCAGGGATACAGACAAGAGGAAGGTATAGATTATGACGAAACCTTTGCTCCAGTAGCAAGACTTGAATCTATTCGTCTTTTCTTAGCATATGCTGTACACAAAAACTTCACTGTACATCAAATGGATGTTAAGTCAGCGTTTCTAAATGGAAAGCTGAATGAAGAAGTTTATGTGGAACAACCTCCAGGATTCTCAGATCCTAAGCGTCCAGGTTATGTTTATAAGCTGGATAAGGCACTGTATGGCTTGAAGCAAGCTCCTCGTGCATGGTATGACACTCTTTCTACTTATCTCCACCTTGAAAAATTTGAGAGAGGTAAGATTGACAAAACTTTGTTTTTTAGAAAAATAAAAGGTCATATCATTTTAGTTCAAATATATGTTGATGACATTATATTTGGTTCTACTAACCCTGAGCTTTGTACTCGTTTCGCTGATAGAATGAAAGATGAGTATAAAATGAGTATGATGGGTGAACTAACATATTTCCTTGGTCTTCAGATTAAGCAAACTGAAAAAGGAACTTTTATAAATCAGGGAAAGTATGTTAAAGATATGCTGAAGAAATTCGACTTAACTGAAAGTTCAGCTATGAAAACCCCTATGGCACCACCGCTGATACTTGATAAGGACACAAAGGGTGTTCCTGTCAATGTCACGCTGTACCGTGGGATGATTGGCTCACTACTGTATCTTACAGCTAGCCGACCCGATATTATGTTTGCAACATGTCTGTGCGCACGATATCAAGCTGAACCTAAGATATCTCATATGAAAGTTGTAAAGCGAATCTTTCGATATCTTAAGGGTACAGCGAATCTAGGTCTTTGGTATCCCAAAGATTCAGGATTCGATCTAACCGCCATTCAGACAGTGATTTTGCAGGTTGCAAAATGGATAGGAAAAGCACCACAGGAGGATGTCAGCTCCTGGGTGGAAAGCTGGTAAGTTGGACAAGTAAGAAGCAAAACTCAGTGTCCACTTCCACAGCTGAAGCTGAGTATGTAGCCGCTGGAAGCTGCTGTTCTCAAGTCTTGTGGATGAGAAATCAACTACTAGACTATGATCTTCAGCTCTCCAAAATTCCAATCTATTGCGACAGCACAAGTGCCATCGCTATAGCAAACAATCCAGTGCTACACTCAAAGACAAAACACATAGAAATCAGATATCATTTTATCAGAGATCATGTGATGAATGGTGATATAGAACTTCATTTTATCCCAACTGATTATCAGTTAGCTGATTTGTTTACCAAACCTCTTGATGAGACAAGATTCAACTTTCTCATTAGCGAGCTTGGAATGCTGAACTTTGAAGGATAAATCTTCAGCGGTTCACATTTAATCAGCGATACGTTTATACATTCTTGTATAGGCTCTGGATAAAATAAACTTGTACAATCCATTTCATCATCTTCTCTCTGAATAAATTGGGTTAAACTGATATCAAGGTATGTTTTCTCTGACAAAACGCATGAAAATGCAAGATTTCAAATTCTTTCATCGCTGAATATCTCTTCCTTAAACAGCGATATTTTGAAATTTCTTAAAACCCTCACTGATATTTCTATTCAGTGCTTCATATTTTCCAAAGAGTCCCTGAGTTTTTCTTTCAAAACCTCAGAGACAACGAAAGAATGTGAAAGGACAGTTGTGACGTCATTGCAACGGATAACACCAGGCACGCTCTTTTTCTGACACACGTTTGCACGTTTCGTTGTCCATCCAATCAAATGCAAACACGTGTCCGTGTCATGATGAAAAACTTTCCCGCTCGAGTTTTTCTCTCTCTACTCTCTTCCTATATAAACACTCTCAAAGTTTATATTTGTCTTTTACGCGAATCAATCTTTCTCCGCAAGAAAAGAACACTGTTGCATTTTGTGCTCTCAATCTTCAAGAACTGTTCATCATCTTCTTCATCAAACTCAAGGTTATTATGTTCTTATCTATTATCAAATGCAAATAACTTGTTTTCGATCTTATCATTGTTTTACACAAGATCAAACAAAAGAACTCAAAAATAAAATCATTTTCTTTCATGGTTTTATAAACACAACCATTTCATGGTTGTTCTTCAAGTTTTAAATCTAAAATCTTAAACTTGTTCTTCTTTCGTATCCAATTTTTTTTAAAAACTGGAATACAAGGCTTATAGGTGTTATATTCGTTTTTTTTTAAAAAAAAAACAAGAAAAACCCTAATCTTCATTAAGACTTTTTTTGTCTGAATGAAATGGACAAAATTCGAAAAATCTTAATGGAAATTTTCTTTCCACATTAAGATATTTCTTATTTGTTAACATCTTTGGTTGAACTGATAATACAGTGAAATGGCAACTTCAAAGCTGAATGTTACCGCTGAGTCCATCTCCGCTGATTCTGAGGAACTGGAAATCACCAAAGCTCCTCAGGTTAAGTTTGAGCTGGATCAACTAGACTGGACAAAGGCAAACAACCTCTCAGCGCTTCTCGAGTTTCCTCCTCGGAAGCAAGTATCCCATCTAGACGACGCTGTAAATTTTTTGAAGAATAGCCCCATCTACACAGCACTGACAATCACACCTCCTGCCAGTCAGCGTCTATTATCCCAATTCTGGTACTCTGCCAGACACACCGACCTACCCTCCGCCAAAGATCCATCTAAAACCATCGACTGCATACTCAGCGATACTGAGTATGGCACCATCAAGATAACCCCCGCAATAATCCGCAAAGCTCTAAAATTCCCTAACGCTACCTCAGAAAATCCTTTCATTCCATTTCCTGACCACAAGAAGCACGCTGACAGGGAAGAAATCATTGCTTTCCTTGATGCGATGGGTTACATCTGGGAGACTGGAAGAGACAAGCTACCTGAGAAAAAGCTGACGCTAATAAAGAAATCCAAGATGCCCAGCGAGATGAACTTCATCTTCGCTCACCTGATCAGCTGCATGACAGCGAAATCCGGATCTTCTGATCAAGCCGCTCAACCTCAGCAGGCCATGGGTTACGCACTGCTGAAAGGTCTCAACATTGACTGGGCCTCCATCATCTATGAAGACCTCATTCAACGTGTTGATTCTGCCGCTGACCGACCAGCATAGGTTCCTTACCCACGATTCATCAGCGCCATCTTTCAATATGGCCTGAAGGACAGCTATCCTGAAGAGGGTGATCTGAAACTCTCTCAGATTGGCCCTAAAGTTCTCGACTTCAAGCCTGTCGCCAATGAGGTACGTCTCTCTACCCTTCTCACTCTACTTAATTCTCCGCTTTCTGTGGCTCCTTCAGCGACAATACCCCTCGCTGATTCCCAGGTCACAAAATCCATTCCTTCTAAGAAAAGAAAACAATCTCTTACCCCTCTTGATTCCAAAAGGATCAAGAAAACCAAGGAGCAACCCCAGCAATTCCATGCTGAAGACTCCTCAGCTCATTCTGAAGAGCTGAAGGAAAGTTCCGTGGTACGCTCTGCCACACCAATTCAAGCCATCCCTTCTAAACCTACTTCAGCGTCCCTAAACGCTGAGGTTAGAACTTTGGAATCTACCCTACCTTCTTCAGTCTCTCAAAAGACTGATGAAGTACTTCTCAGCGAATCCAACGCTGAACTTGCAACCCAACCCCAATTATTATCCTTCGATCATCCCTCTACTTCTTTGGACACTCCTCCAGTTAAAGCTGGAGATGCCATCATACAAGAAGCCGTTGAAGCTTCTCAGCGAATGACGAAGAAAGGACCTGCAGAGATCTCCATTCCTCACGGAACTTTTGAGGGAGATATGGAACACTATGGAGGGACTCGAAACTTTGATGAGTTTGTCAACGCTCCTGCAGGTACAGATCCCACCTTAAACACTGTAACTAAACCTGAAACTTCTGAGCTTTCCTTTGTTCACAAGTACTTATATGTTACAGGTCCTTATTTGGGAGACATCAACCAGTCTCTGAAGTCCATGGAGATGAAACTTACAGATCTCACCACCGGTCTATCAAATAACTCTACAGCTGTAACAAACGCTGGAGAGAATCTGACGAAGCTGACTACCGTGGTGGAAAAGAAGGCCTCCTCTGATGACATCAAAGACCTTGATAAAACTCTCGCCGACTTTGCCAAAGTGCTCTCCGACATCTACACTGACTACACCAACCTCAAATCGTCAGTTTCCACCGTTTCCAGCGAGGTTACAACGCTGAAGAAATCGGTTGGTACACTCGAAGGTGATATGTCAGTGGTCAAGACCGACTTGGGCTCAGTGAAGACCGACCTTAGTTCTGTCAAGACAATGATCGAGATGCTGGTGAACAAGGCAAACAATCCAGCTCCTGCTCCGGCCCCTGCACCTATTTTGGACTCATTCACCGCAGAGGATCGCCAAGAGCTGAAGAAAATCACGCCTGCTATTTCTGGCCTAGAAGACAGAATAGCTAAGCTTGAAGGTTGTGTGAAAGTCTCTGGCCCAGAAGACAGAGACAACACCAATGCTGAATCTACCCATTCCTCCCCCGCCCATCATGAGAAAGAGGGGGAGAAGAGCGTTGAACAGGAGAAGAGCGCTGAAGATCAAAATAAGAGTGCTGAAGACCTTTCCCATGATGAATCCATCAGGAGAGAGGGTAATGAAGATCTGATTACTGGACCTCAGGGAGATGAAAACCCTGAGGGAACCGAGAACCTCGCCTCTGTATCTGAGGGGGAGCAACTCGAAGAAGATGCTGAGGAATCCGAAGCAGAAGAAGACGAAGACATCGACATCCCTGAAGCTGAACCATCCTCCTCTCCAAGGAACGATGATGATGATGATGATGATGACGAATTCTTTGTCGTCAAACATGCTCCTCGAAAAGCTCTTAAAGGGATCGTGATAACCGAATCCACAGGGGAGAAGACAAAAACAAAGACAAAGCACTCAGCCTCTGGCGCTGAGAAAAGCAAAGACAAAGGCATCGCTGAAGATGATAATCTGGCGATCCTACTTGCAAAGCCGATTTGTCAGGTACACTAAACTTATTTTTCCTTCCCTGATCATCACTGAATAATCAGTTATCCATTCCACAAACACCATACACATCCACATTTTTTTTCTATCTTTTCTACCCAAGTTCTTCTACCCAGTTCTTATTTGTAAGATCGCTGCGTTTCAGCTAGTCCTCTCCCCTGTTTGAGGATATCGCTGAAAGATCTATTGCGACTTCACCAATAATTCCAGCTACCGCTGAAGACATAATCCCAGTCGTAGATTTAATCTCTGAGACTGATGAATCAGAAGAACAACCTCTCTCGCGCAGAAACAGACCTTCCTCAGTTTCTCAAAAGCTGAGTGAAGAAGATCAAAAGAGGAGAGAAGAAATAATAAAGCGATTCGAGGATCAGCGAATCATCCTAAGGCGCGATCAACTACCTTCAGTTCCTCCTAAGTTCAGAATTTCAAAAGCTGAATACCAGGATCATCTCAGAGCTGAACGCCTCATCGCTGAAAGGAAGGAAGCTGAAGATAAAGACAGAGAATACGCCATCAAGCTCACTCAAGAATCTGTCAAAGACCCCAAGCTGAAGCGTATTCCCATTCAAATCCAACGAAAGCTTTGGGAACAAGCCCAGAAGATCGTGGAAAAGAAAGCTGAAGTTTCTCAGACCACCCTGATCTGGTGTAAAGAGAAAATCCACTTCAGATATCGTCCAGCGAAGATCAACAAGGTATTCATCTCTGGAAGAACCTCCATCGGAGTACCTATTGTTGACATCAAACTGTTCAGAGAAGATGACTCATCTGAAACCTTTCGTGCTGACACTGTAAAAAGGTATGGTCTCTCTGAATGGCTGGAGATGAGGTTAGCTATCCAACCATCAAAATCTAAGTACAAGGATCATTTCGAAAAGCTGATAAACAGACAGATCGATTTGATATCTTCTTGTGTGGATATTCCTCCTGTTCCTGATCTAAAGCCGAAAAGAAAAAGGGGCTCACCAAAGAAGAAACGTCAAGATTCAAACTCAGGTCCTGTCATACGAAATGAAACTGGAATTGGTTTCTCTCGCGCTGAAGTACTTGGTCCTGATCCTGATCTATCTGCCCTTGACATCTCTTTGCCACCATGTGAACTTTTCGTCCCTGGTAAAGTCATCAGTAATCCTTATGGAATATTCTTTCTTGACTACGACGGACGTAAATGCTTTCAACGGATCGCTGAGCTTCCAATCACTCCAATCGAACAGCTCAAAGATCTCATCTACTGGTGCGACTTCAGAAAAGACATTCAGGCACGACACCTAAAACCCTTGATTTTTGAAGCTGCTCTGAAGCTAAAGAATAAAGGAGAAAAATTTCCTGACTGGATGATTCCAACTGAAAAGACAACCCTTGATGAACTTCTCATTAAGGAAGAACCCTTTGAAGGCTGACAACAATCACCTTTTTCTCTATTGTATCAGTCACCCTTCAGTACTTGTAATTTATTTCGCTTGTACTTGTAATCTTTCTTATTCATATTGTAACCTGATTCAAAGATTTAAAGAAAGATTTCAGCGAATGTACTTTACTCCATCAGTACTGAAAAGATCCCAGAAAACAGTAAAAGGGACAAATATTTTATGAGTTCTTTTTATCCTTATGTTTTCATTAAATAGCAATTTTCTTTGTTGCTATGTCATAATCAAATAGGGGGAGATTGTTGATCCAAACCCTCAGTGATTTGATAATGACCCTATCTTAAATACTTAGTGAAAATTGTAAGTAAACAATATGTATCAGAGTTTCACTATCGCTGATAAGTACTAAGATCTTACAGTACTGCTGATAGGAACTCTCGCTCTTTTAGATTAAACATTCAGCGAACACTGTTCACCATATCGCTGAGTCTGTTCAGTCCCTATGGTGATCGCTGATAAGTTAGTTGTTTACTTATGATCCCTGAAGACAAGATTCACGTCAACAATGGTTCTACGCTGAAGTCGAAGATCAAGCTCAAGAACCAGCGACAAGTCTCCTAATGAACTGATGCGGATCAGCGAAGACTCAGATTTGTCCACTCAACGTGAAGTATCAAGTACAAGACTTCAGCTATCGCTGAAATTTATCATTCGCTGAATAGTAAATGATAATCGCTGAATCAACGAAAGCTGATCATGAAGTCCTCCGTACAAAGTACTTTTGTCTTAACCTCCCTTGCACGCCACCGTACGAAATGTCAGAAAAGAACCTCCGAAAAACTGAAATCGTACAACCACTCTGATACTACACTGTTCATTCATGCGGCTACTAAGGTTGTCAACAAAGGTCAATGACATGCAACCAATCCGCTGATGACACGTGTAAAGTGTATACTGAATTGCATTAAATGCATGCAGTATATAAAGAGATGAACTCACTTCATTTGAAGTAACTTGCTAACTCTGGACAAGTTCAAATCTCTCAAGATAGGATTTTATTAGTAATCTCCTTATCTTTCTTAGTGCAAGAAAACCTTAGTGTTCCAACTTGTTTAGATTTAGGTTTATCCTTAATCTTGTTTCCGCAACAAGCTGTAAATTGTTAATGATTTATCAATAAACAATTTAGAAAAGTAAAATAGTGTGTTTGTATTCAACCCCCCCCCCCCCCTTCTACAAACTTGTTTAGGCCTTTCGGGACCAACAAGAACATCCAAATTCAATTTAAACATTAACAGTTTGGGAATATCCAATACATATAAACAAACCTGTTCTCCACCATTCTTACCGTACACGTGCTCACCTCAATGACGGGAACAAACCCGATCTCACGAATATGACTAACCTTCAGTAAGTCATATTATCACAAATGAGAGCCTACTACGAATCATCACAGATTCTAGATTAATGCTCCTACCCAAGAAATTACAAGTTGCTTCATGCCTATTTCTTGGCCCGGAAGTAGAAATTACAAGTTACTTTATGCCTATCTCTGGTCTTCCCCTAGAAATCAGGAATTACAATTTACTTCATGCCTATCCCTCGATTTCTACACTATGAAATAGAAATTACAATTTCCTTTATGCCTATTTCTCGTTTCATAACACCTTTTCGAAATAGGAATTACAAATTACTTTATGCCTATTCCTCACTTCAGGTCAACGGGAATTACAAATTACTTTATGCCTATTCCTCGTTACAATACATAACAGTGCCTATGGATCCATTACACTTACTAGCGTATATGCATAACAACATATCATGCCACGTCTCATATCATACTCTTAACTCTAAGAATACTAGATACCCTATCGTACCCTCATCCTCAATTGTTTCCCCTGTCATCGAATTAGCACGGGGGTTACGCTACCCGGTTAGCGGATGGGGTCAAGGGGCAACGCCCTTGCGGGGTCTGGGGGCCACCCCCAGGAAGTTTTCAGAACACTTAATCCAATAATACACCCGGAAACTATATCCGAACACTACCAAAATAAACAACTTATCGGATACTACTAAGCTTACCGGGTACCCAAAAGTAACCGGACACCATAAACTATCCGGATAACACAACTTTCCGGATACCTTCAACTTTCCGGATACACAGATTTTCCGAATAAAATTCTTACCGGATACATACATAATCCGGATAATATACGGAAACTAATGAAGTCCGGATACCGTCCGATAACTAATTTCATCCGGAAAACTACAAATTTAAGACTTACCGGATTCTTTGTCTTGTCCGGATACCTCTGCACAAAGGTTTCCGGATACTTTTCTTTTAACCGGAAAGTTCGACCTGCAGCCTATTTTTGAAATCTAAATCCGTGTCTGATCCATTCAGCTTGTTTCAATACATTCATTCAATCCCAATACAGTTTATACACATATCTTAATGTTTAATTTAACAGAAAACAAGGATTTAGGTCAAAATAGAGAATGAAATCACCTTAAAGAAGATAACCCACTTCTCTTCACAATCTGATTCCAAGCTGTTGTTAATGATTCTGGAAATCAGATTCAACCAACAGATTCGTTCACAACCAAGCATTTTCAACAGATTTTATCTAAATCCAAGATGAATTTCTTACCCAATTTGAAGACCAAAACTTGATTTCCTTCTTTTTTCTCTTTTCTTTCTCTCTACCTTTCTCTCTGCTTTTGCCGACTTCAACAGCTGGGATTGAGATAAAAATCTCAATCCAGCTAACCCACTCCTTAAGTCTCTCCAACTTTCCACAATAACAAACCACCCCCTCAAGTTTCATCTTTCCAAACTAATCATCAAACTTTGGTCACTAACTTTTTAACCCCAAAAGTTTATATAATTACAACGTAGCACAAAACTTAAACCCAATTACAAAACAACTTCAATTATATTAAAACATAATATAACGAAAATTCGAGATGTTACAATACTCCCCAACTTGAAAACGATTTCGTTTCCGAAATCTAAGCTAGGTAAACAAGTGAGGATATCTAGTCTTCATATCTTCTTCTGACTCTAACGTCACGTTAGCACCTCGATGATGCTTCCTTTGTACCTTTAACATAATTACTTCCTTGCCATTACGTAACTGTCTAACCGATCTTTCCAAAATCGCTTTCAGTTCTTCTACACAACGGCTCTTTTCATCCACCCTCACATCAGTGAGTGGAATCACATCAGTCTCTTCCGAAGGTAACAAACATGGAAGGTATTGTGAATGCCTTCCAATTCAGGTGGAAGATCCAACTGGTAAGCTTGTAATCCCACTCGCTTAGTTATAGTGAAAGGTCCTAGGAAACGAGGACTTAACTTCCCACGTTTGCCAAACCTTATCACACCTTTCCATGGGGACACCTTAAGCATTACACGCTCCCCAACTTGGAATTCTTTCGGTCTTCTTTTCGGATCAGCATAACTCTTTTGTCGATCCTGAGCTGCTTTCATAAGCTGTCGAATTTCTTTCACCTTGTCGGCTGTTTGTTGTACCAGTTCCGGACCAGCAAACTGTTTCTCTCCGGCTTCTAACCAACACACCGGAGCTCTACATTTCAGGCCATACAAGGCTTCGAAAGGTGCTCTTCCAATACTAGAATGGTAACTATTGTTATACGCAAATTCCACTAAAGGTAAATGCGCATCCCAGTTACCTCCAAAATCCAATACACGTGATCTGAGCATGTCTTCCAAAGTTTGAATGGTTCTTTCACTTTGCCCATCAGTTTGTGGATGATATGCAGTGCTCAAATTAACTTTCATACCCAATTCTTCTTGTAGTGACTGCCAAAACCTCGAGGTAAACCAACTATCACGATCTGACACTATAGACACCGGTATACCATGTCTTGACACCACTTCATCAATATATAACTTCGCCAATTTATCTATTGGTGACGCTTCTTTCATAGCCAGAAAATGAGCTCTCTTAGTCAATCGATCCACGATTACCCATATAGTGTCGTTACCTTTTTGCGTCTTTGGTAACTTAGTCACAAAATCCATAGTGAACTTCTCCCACTTCCATTCCGGAATTTCCAAAGATTGAAAACTTCCGTAAGGCTTCTGATGTTCCGCTTTTACCAAAGAACATGTCCTACACTTCTCTACTATTCGGGCCACATCTACTTTCATAGCTGGCCACCAATAATGTAGCTTCAAGTCCCTATACATCTTAGTACTCCCAGGATGTATAGAATACTTAGATCTATGGGCGTCTTCGAGAATCAACTCTCAATTTACTCCAATCTTTAGTACCCAAACACGGCCTTGAAACAACTTAATTCAACGGCTATCTTCAATCAGTTGAAGATATTGCTTGCCCATCACTTCTTCTTTCAGATTTTCCTCCCGTAAGGCTTCCGCTTGTGCCTCCTTTATCTTTTCCATCAAACTCGACGTCACGTCAATTCTAGCGTAAGTAGATTTCAAACACCCACTATACTCTTTTCTGCTTAAAGCATCAGCTACGACATTCGCTTTACCAGGATGGTAATGCAATTCACAATCGTAATTGATAGCAGAAAACGTATGGTCACAGTGTGCCCACAGTGGGGGCGCAAGTATACACCACAACTGTGATCGCTATAAGTAATAAAATGGCAAGTATTTACCAAGTATCGATCCCACGAGGACTGAACTACTGAGAATCAGAGAATGTCACGAACTTCTTGCACAAGTCTCGGTTTGAAAATATTGTTGGTTTGTTTGGAAAATAGTTAAACTTTTGAATAATTAAAAATGGGTATGGATGTGAATTCCCTAGAGATTTTTGTAGTAACAAGATGGTTAGTTGCTTTATAGCACGAAAAGTTCATAAAAATCCCGATCTCTCGAAATGATGCAATTTATAAACTTGTCGTATAAAGTTTCCATAAAGTGTCCATTGTTACCGACTCTCGATTTTGCCGATTTAAATAAGTTTGACTCTAAACGTCAAGTTCTACCAATATGGAGATTTACACCCAAATCTCTTTGTGATATAAATCTCGACCGGCGTTTGAACCTTAATAAATCATACAAAACCCGCCTCTCGACGTGGTTATCAAAGACTCTCTCAAATCTTTGTGCATCACTTAAGCCGTATTTCGAATCCGCCCCTCTCGAGGTCTAAGATCTAATATTAACACATCAAAGTGATCGGCTTATCCGCGTTGAGTTTAAGTCTCGACTCAAGTGACCAATCTCGAGAGTTAGTAACAAATGGCCACACCCAAGTGTTGCCTACTAGTCTCAAGTTTGTTCACACCCACACCCAAGGGGATGCTTAGCTCATAATTAAATTAAAAGACATAACAATATAGAAGAAATGCATAAAAATTACTTGCATAAAAGTAAAGACGTGCCCACAGTGGGTACACTGCTGGCAGAAAGGAAATTACAAACAAGAAAGTAAATTGCTACAATTCTTAAAGTTGTTAGTAAGCTATAACAGAAATTAAATACTGAAAGCAAGTAAACTAAAGCTGGATAGTGATGCTCATTGAATGATCCAAGCACCTTTATTTATAGCTTCAAGATGGTGTAATACCCAATGGATAAAAATTCCTTTTATCCAAAGGATAAAACCCAATACCACCAACCAAGCCCATGGTTTTGCTGGAATGTCCAGATCCTGCAATCTTGAGAATGCCAGCTCTAAGATGCTCTCCGTTGTCCAGTTAATCGCTTTGCCCGCTGGTCCTTATGAAAATCCGTCATGCTCACAGTGGGGACACTGTGCCCACAGTCGCTGGTGCAGTATTTTCCAGAAAATAAACTTTTGAAATCTCATCATCTTTTTATCACATTTTAGACCAAATAAAGGGGGAAGAAGCAAAGTGGGTTTAAAAAATGATATAAAATCCTAGCAAAAGGGTAATAATAAACTCTCAAAAATGAGAGTTATCACACCCCCAAACTTAAGGTTTTGCTTGTCCTCAAGTAAAAGAAATGAAAGAAAAAGAATTTTTACGGAGGGAAAGGAGACGAAACTTACAAACATGCTTGAATGATTTCTCGGAATGTGCACTTCTTCCTTCCTTGACTATTTGTCGTAACTTTGATCGGTAGGACTTTTTCGGGTTAGTGTTTGTGGCTAAAAAAAATTCCCCCCCCCCAAACTTGAACTAAACTACAAAAGGAATTTGGATATATCTTTGTTGTTTTTCCTTTGAGTTCTATTTCAGTCACAAAAACCCAAGCTTTTTGATTTTTCATTTTTTTCTACGAGCTTTTTGGGTTTTGTTTTCCTTCCAATTTTTCGAAGGTGGTCTTCCAATTTTTCGAAGACTTTTTATTTATTTATTTTTCTAATTTTTTTTTGGATCATAAAAAGTAATGATCATGCTATTTCCCCACCCCCAAACTTAAAGATGGACAATGTCCACATTGTCGTGTGAAACGGCTTGGTTGTAGGAACAAAGGGAAACGTATTTAGGCCACACAAGAGGGCCTACGTCCTCTCAAAATTACCTACGCGTAGTCAAGGAAAGTCGAAGTACCTGAAAAGGATAAGAAATCACAACAATAATTCAAGCAACCACACACATCATCGATATTTAAACATAACCCGCGAGTGATACACAAAAGGCGGGAATGCACAGTTCACAGTATTTAAACAAACCCAAAAGAGATATTAAAGCAATAATGTTTAAAAAGGATGATGAGTTTTCAAACGCTACTTTCGCGGAGACTGCTGCCCACTGTGAGGGTCTGTGGGCACATTCGGTATTTTTGGGGTTCTGGCTACTAACGATTTTCGGGTTCAGGAGCTGTTCAAAGGGATCTAGGGGAGTATTTTATGGAAGGCTAATCCCCTCGAAATCGAACCACAATCTTGCATCTGGATCTTCATCCCCCAGATCACCTTTTTCGTTTAAATCAAATGGTTTCGCGTTGGATGTTGAGGGTCGATTTTTGGGATCGACGGGGATGGTGGTGGCCGCAGGCGGTTCTGGGTTGAAGATGTGTTTTAGAAAGTGGGGTCTTGGGGGAGGTGTATTTGGGGTTTGAAGAAAATGGGGGGTTTTGGAAATCTCCAAATGGGTTTCTGGGGTCTAGCCTTAGGTGGATGGGTATCGTAGGAGGTGAAACACAAGTAAACAAGGGTTGGTTAAATGGGATGATTATGGTGGAAGGGATGATAGGATTAGGGTTTTGAGGAGGGTTTTGAAGTGGGTTGTGAGGTGGGTCGATAATCTGAGTGATTACTTCATCGGTTTCAACATAGGAGTGGACATACCTTGGAGATGAGGGAGATGCAGGCTCGTCGGTGGTCTGAACGTCGCCGGCCGGAGCGCCAGAAATGTCGCCGAAGGTTGTCTGAACCGCCATGGTTGACGACGCCAAGCTTAGGGCTTGTGTTTCAGCTACAACTGATGCGTTCGATGATGGTGGTGCGTCGGAGACGGTGGCGGCAGCGGCGGTGATCAGCTCTGCGGTGGTGGCGACGACGGTGAGTGCGAGCGGTTGTCCGGCGATGGCGGTGGCGTGACGGCTGCTCCTCCGTGTGGGTCTACCCGGTATGTGTGTTCTGGCTTTCTTTCTTGCCATGGATGGATTTACCCTTTTTGAAAAATCAACCCAAAATAAGTCTCAGGAGCTTTTTGTTTCAAAACCCTTGGCCAAAGCCTTTATCTTGTGGTTAAAAGTTTGAAATCATTTCAGCCAATTGGTTTCTTTCTTTCCAGCTGGTTTAGCCTTGGAACCCTCCCACTTAGTACATCTCAAATCTATAAAAAAAATCTTGTTGTACCTAAGAAGTACTTGATGTACTAAGGAAAGTTCCAATTTCCTGCATGTACCCTTAACCACTTGTTTTCTTAAAAATTTGCCCCAAATGTTGTTAGAAAATTACACTTCCACCCCCCCCCCCCCCAAAAAAAAAATGTACCTGTTCGAGAATTTAAGGATTGTGGGCACAGGTTGCCCACAGTGAGCAGACCTGCACTTTTAATTCTAGACATAAAATAAAACAACTGTTAAGAAACAATATATACACTATATACAAGATGGTTTCATTAAAAATCACACGTCACCACCAGTGGGCATGGGCACTTCATTTGGAATAAAGTGCTTGACCCGGTGACCGTTAACCCGAAAAGTGCTTCCGTCTTATGGGTTATTTAAATCGACTGTTCCAAACTTACCGACATCCGCAATGGTAAATGGTCCCGACCAACGTGATTTTAATTTTCCGGGAAACAACTTCAACCGAGAGTTAAAAAGGAGCACTTGTTGATTTTTTTTCAAAATTCCTTTGGTTGATACGACGATCATGCCATACTTTTGTCTTTTCTTTATAAATTTTGGCGTTCTCGTAGGCATGATGACGTATCTCCTCTAACTCGTTCAGTTGAAGTTTTCTCTTCTTTCCGGCCACTTCTTCATTGAGGTTTAATTCCTTTACGGCCCAAAATGCCTTGTACTCAAGTTCTAAGGGTAAATGACGTGCTTTGCCGAAAACCAGTTTATATGGTGACAGTCCTAGTGGTGTTTAAAAAGCTGTTCGGTATGCCCAAAGCGCGTCATCCAACTTAACGGACCAATCCTTTCGATCGGGTTTTACTACTTTTTCCAAAATCGATTTTATTTCCCGATTTGAAAGTTCGGCAAGCCCGTTTGTTTGAGGATGGTATGCCGTTGATACCTTATGATGGATGTTGTACTTGCTCAAAACTGTGCTTAACATTTTGTTGACAAAATGCGTTCCCTCGTTACTAATTAAAGCGCGAGGTGTTCCAAAACGAACAAAAATGTTTTTATGAAGAAAGTTAATCACAGTTTTAGCATCATTTCTTGGACACGCGATGGCTTCTATCCATTTTGAGACATAATCTACGGCCACCAAAATATACTGATTATTGAAAGACACAGGAAATGGTCCCATAAAATCGATGCCCCAAACATCAAAAAGTTCAACTTCCAAAATATTATTTAAGGGCATCTCATTTCGTTGGAACTCAAATGAATCTTTAAAAATTGACGGCCAAAAGAAACCACTTTGAAGAATTTTTGCGGTCGTACGTTGACCACCAAAATTGCCCCCGTAAGGTGAAGCGTCATAATCCCGCAAAATACTTTTCATTTCAAAATCCGGAACGCATTTCCTCAAAATTTGGTCCGATCCCAGTTTATACAAAAAAGGATCATCCCAAAAATATTGTTTACAATCATGAAGAAACTTTTTAAACTTTTGCGCGTTCATGTGGTATGGCCTAATTCCACTTGCAAGATAATTTGCAATATCGGCATACCATGGCAATTCCTTTTCAACATGTTGTATGGCTAAAATACGCTCGTCCGGAAAAACTTATTTGATTTCATGATTTCCCCCACTTAACACGTTCATTTCGATTCTTGAAAGATGATCGGCAACTTGATTATTGACTCCTTTTCTATCAATTATCTCTATGTCAAATTCTTTTAAAAGAAGAACCCACCGAATAAGCCTTGGCTTAGCGTCGGTTTTGTTAAAAATATATTTGATAGCGGAGTGGTCCGTATGAACAACGACTTTAGTGCCGATCAAATAAGAACGAAAACGGTCAAAAGCAAATACTACGGCAAGTAACTCTTTTTCAGTTGTTGTATAATTTATTTGAGCTTCGATAAGAGTTTTACTTGCGTAGTAAATGGGGTGAAAAATCTTTTCTTTCTTTTGTCCCAAAACGGCACCTACCGCCCCAATCACTAGCATCGCACATCACCTCGAAAGGTTTTGCCCAATCTGGTGCTATTACAATAGGTGTTGAGACAAGAGCTTCTTTGATTTTTGAAAAAGCTGTTTTACATTCGGAAGTAAAATCAAAAGTTTGGTCAACATGCAGTAAATTACACAATGACTTTTCGATTTTTGAAAAATCCTTTATAAATCGTCGGTAAAATCCCGCATGTCCCAAAAAACTTCTAATGCCTTTAACCGAAGTGGGTTCGGGTAATTGCATTATTACTTATAACTTAGCCTTATCAACTTACAAACCCTTTTTAGAAACCATGTACCCCAACACAATTCCCTCTTGAACCATAAAATGACATTTTCCCAATTCAAGATTAAATCGTGTGTTTCACATCTTTCTAAACTTTTCCTCAAATTATCAAGACAATTATCAAAAGACGTCTCAATTACCGAAAAATCATCCATGAAAACTTCCATGGTATCCTCAATCATGTCCGAGAAAATAGACATCATGCATCGTTGGAAAGTCGCGGGAGCATTGCACAACCCAAATGGCATTCGCCGAAAAGCAAAAGTTCTGAAAGGACATGTGAAAGTTGTTTTTTCTTGATCCTCGGGAGCTATGTGAATTTGATTATAGCCCGAGTATCCATCCAAAAAGCAATAAAATTCTTTTCCGGCCAATCGATCTAGCATTTGGTCTATAAAAGGCAAAGGAAAATGGTCTTTTTTCTTGGCTAGGTTCAATTGTCTACAATCCATGCATATTCTCCACCCGGTGACGGTCCTAGTAGGGATGAGTTCATTTTTCTCGTTTGTTATAACTGTGGTACCTCCCTTTTTAGGCACGCATTGCACCGGGCTAACCCAACCACTACTAATGGGGTAAATAATACCCGCATCAAGCCATTTTAAAATCTCTTTCTTAACGACCTCTTTCATGATGGGATTTAGTCGCCTTTGCGGTTGCACTTTGCCAATACTATTTTCTTCCAAAATAATCTTATGTTGGCAAATGGATGGGCTAATCCCCTTAACGTCCCAAAAATTACAAGGAATTTAAATTTTCAAAAATAATGCGTTTCACTATAATCAAACCACAAGTTAACAAATCCCATTACAATAAAAATAAACGTCGTTGGTTTAAACTGTCAACAAAGTTTAAGCAGCGGAAAAGTTATATAATTAAATCCCCATTTAATAAAAATTTAACTTAAACAGTCTTCGCCTTGAGCCCGTGTGTACCGTCATGCCCGACTGCTACTCGCACCTGAAATCATAAGATATTGGGAAGGGGTAAGCACGAAGCTTAGTGAATTCAAACCATAAATAGGATCGCAATTATATCAGCATCACCCTTAAACAGCTAGTTATCGCAACCAACTCATACCATGCAATCACGTCTTGCACCCAAATTTATATATACCAAAAATACCAGCACATATATTTCTTGGAACATCCATCAAGAAAATATATCACGATTAATAATAAGCCTTATACTTCTTAGAACGACCATCAAGAAGATATAATCGCAACTCATTATACAAACACATATACTTCTTGGAACAACCATCAAGAAAATATATCACCATTGATAATAAGCCTTATACTCCTTGGAACGACCATCAAGGAAATATAATCACAACTCATTATACAAACACATATACTTCTTGGAACAACCATCAAGAAAATATATCACCATTGATAATAAGCCTTATACTCCTTGGAACGACCATCAAGGAAATATAATCACAACTCATTATACAAACACATATACTTCTTGGAACAACCATCAAGAAGTACATCAACCATAGTTCAATATATATACACAATTATATATACCCCATAACACAATAATATCAACAAACAGTCATAACTATCATACTCGAGCTATAGTAACACAAATATAATTCCCATCCTATTTAGTGAGAGAACTCACCTCAAAAGCAAAGCTTACGACCTCAACAGCAACACGAACCGGCCAACACCAGCTCACCTTTTTTACACCTTAATAAGTGTTAACAAATGTCAAAGTGACGCCCCAACCCAAAGCCACGACTACTAAATTATAAAATACATTTTCCAGTTTTTACTCTCAACACACAGGTCTGTTCGGAACCTGTTTAACCCCTTATAAACTGATAAATCCAGAAATATTTTTCCATAATCACAAAGTCCCATGTCTTAGGGTTCTAGGGACATATCGCACGCGCTCTAACGATTTTTCTACAAATTACTATGGATTTTACAAAACCGACTTGCAGCACAGTGAAAAACAGGACCTTTCAGTACAAAACAGAAATTTGACACTAGCTATGATCCGAACTGGTTTTTCCGTAAAACATATGAAACTTATTAGACTCAGAATGGGAGATTTTGGCACTGATTTCACCCCAATACGAGGTTCCTAGAAAAGGTTATGGCTTTCACAAAACAGTGGCAGAAACTGCGTAATTCACATGAAATGACAAATAATGCTTATTAACCCATTAAGCCATAGCTTAACCCAAACAGACCCGGAAGGCATACTAGCTTCTGAATAAAGGTTAACCTAGGCTGGACAACAGCCGTGCACTACCCACTGCCGCCTCCGGTGGTGGTGGTGGCTGACGGCGGCGACGGTGGTTACGGTAACACCCTCGGCGAAACCTCTCAACACCGTCCATCCCGACTCACCTGCAACCTCACACCCGCACACAACCACACACCCGCACATACACGCACCCCCCCTGCCATCACCCGGCGGCGTGCAGCGGCAGCCCCACCGCCGGCAGCCGTGGCTGCGGCGGTGGTGGTGGCGGTTTACCAATTTCCGACGAAGAAACACTAATTAAAACGAACGGAATACTTACCTTGACGCGACCTTCTTCCTCTACTTTTCCGACCGACCCGACGGTGGTTCTCTCACGCCGGCGACCACCTTTCTCCTCCTCTCCACTCTCGCTCTCTTTCTCTCTCGGTTTCTCTCTCTCTCTCTCTTTCTTTCCCTTCTCGGTTTCCTTTCTTTCTCCGGCCGACGACACAAAAGGGGAGGGGAGGGGCCGTAGGGTTTTCTTTTCTTTTTCTTACTACTTTTCTTCCTTGCCAAGCCACCAAACAAACACCCTCCAAATGAAACATAATCGTTTTTGGGTTTTGCATGGGCCGAAGTATACATACTTTGGCCCTTTAACACTTTTGGTCCCTCAAATAATTCCTTCTCGCAACCTAACTAATGTTTTGACATAATTAACGATTAGGTCCAAATCGTCTAACACCGTTAATGGAAACCCCGCTAAATAAAACTTTAAAAAGGAAAGAATTAAAACAAAGAAATTACATACCGGGATACGGGCTTTACAATGGCTTTCTTGTGATTTTTCAACAATTCTAACAATTTCTCCTCTTGGCCATCACTTAACTTGGAAGAAATGATTACGGGTAATTTTTCTTCTTCCATGAGATAAGCGTACTTAAGGTGACTAGGGAGAGGTTTCAAGTCCAATTCCGGAGCTTTAAGAATTGATGGCATTTGTGGAGGTTGATCATTAAAATCTAAATGTTCAAAGGCATCTATAACCTCCATCAAATCCTCTTCCAAAACATCATTTTCAAAGCCTATAATGGGTTCTTCATGAAAGTCTCCTAAAAGGCTAGGCTCGAAATCATCACCAAAAGTGTCAATGGCAGAACAATCTTCTAAATCACCGGTGAATTTTAGTGATTTAAAGACGTTGAAGGTTATTTGTTGGTCATTCACTCGCATGGTTAACTCACCTTTTTGGACATCAATTAAGGTTCGGCCTGTCGCAAGAAAAAGGTCTTCCTAGGATGATGGGAATATTCTTATCTGCCTCAAAGTCCAAAACTAGAAAATCGGCCGGAAAAATGAATTTATCAACTTTTACCAAAATATCTTCAATTTTTTCTTTTCGGATAAGCAATAGATCTATCCGCGAGTTGCAAAGTGACAGTAGTGGGTCTAACTTCACCAATTCCTAACTTGTTAAAAATTGACAAGGGCATGAGATTTATGCTTGCACCCAAGTCACATAGTGCATTTCCGGCCTCTTGACCACCAATGGAACATGGGATGGTAAAACTTCCCGGGTCTTTGAGTTTCAGAGGAATTTTACAAGTAAGAATTGCACTACATTCCTTGGTTAAAGCAACCGTCTCATATTCTCCTAGTCTCCTCTTTTTGTTGAGAATGTCTTTTAAAAACTTAACATAGTTTGGCATTTGCTCGAGAGCTTCTACCAAATGAATGTTAAAATGGAGTTGTTTGAAAATGTCTAAAAACTTCTTAAACTGAACATCCATCTTTTTATCTTTAAATCTTTCAGTAAAAGGCAACTCACGTAGATCCAAGCTTGTTTGCTTTTTACTGGGTGTGGGCACAGGCTGCCCACTGTGAGCACGCTGCTCCGCATTTTTGACAATATCGGAAGAATCTGCTGTTTTAGACACAAAAACATGGTCTTGCGTGTTTTCAACAGTAGTGAACAGTCCAGGAAAATTTTCTCTATCGAAGAGATGTGATTCTTTTTGCACGTTAGGTGTGGTAGAAGATTTATCGTTTTCACGCGAATCCTCTACGTTACCTATTTCCATTATGCTTATGGCCTTGACATGTTCCTTGTGTGGTCCTTTTGGGTTCTCGGTGTCACTAGGAAAAGTCCCTTGTGGTCTATTTTTGAGCTCGGTCGCAAATTGGCCAAGTTGGGTCTCAAACCCTCTCAAGGTTGCATTGGTTTGGTTAATAAAACCTTTAAGTAACGATTCGAGTGAACCATTACCTTCCGATGCATTTGGTTGCCTAGGCGCATGTGATTGTGAAGATTGACCATGTTGGTGCGTGGATTGTTGATTTTGATAAAATCCCGAGGGATTTTGTGGTCGGTTTTGCGGTTGACTTGCCCGGGGGGTTGAACTCCTTGATTTTCCGACCAAGAAAAATTTGGGTGATTCCGCCAATTCGGGTTATAAGTTTGAGAAAATGGGCTATTTCTAGCATTTCCCAAGTAATTTACCGAAGCGGGATTTCCCGGACAATTCTCATAATTATGACTTTCCCCACAAAACACACAAGTTTCATTTATAGCTTGCACTTGGTTCTTTTCATTGATGTTTAAATTATTTTTCACCAAGTTAGTCAAAGCTACAATTTGCGCATTTAGAGAAGTGATGGCATCAATTTCATGAACTCCCGATGCATTTGGTGTGGTAATGGCACGGGCGTTTTGCCATTCGGTGTTATTGTTTGCAACTTTTTCTAAAATCTCAAACGCTTCGTTGTAAGTTTTTGAAACAAAAGCACCACCGGCCGTAGCATCGAGAATAATTTTAGCAGCATTAGAAAGACCATTATAAAAATGTTTCTAATTGGATGCAATAGGGAATTCCATGATGAGGACATTTTCGAATTAAATCTTTAAATCTCTCCCATGCATCCGAGACTGCCTCGTCATTCTCTTGGCGAAAGTTCATGATATCGTGCCTAAGCGTTACGTTTCTTGTTGGAGGAAAATATTTTTTAAGAAACTTTTCATCTAGCCTCGACCAAGTATCGATGGATTCCGGTGGTTGCGAATTTAGCCATGCTTTAGCTCTATCTCTTAACGTGTAAGTGAAGAGTGTCAAACGTAAGGCTTCCGGTGTTACTCCGGGAATGCGAAAATGATCCGTCATTTCTATAAATGATTTTAAATGTGAATGCGGATCCTCCGAAGGTAATCCTCCAAATTGACCCATTGCTTGGATCATTTGAAACATTACGGGTTCGGGTTTAAAAGCTTGTGCATTCATGTTGGGCCTAATAATTCCCGATTTTAATTGTTCAAATTCGGGTGTTGCATAGTCCCTTATTTTCCTATCTTTACTATCGGCAATACCTACCGTTGTTTCAACCGGTGGAGGTGGCGGTGGAGCTACCATGTTTCGGTTTAAAGGTGGTGGGTTTTGCCGATTACCTCTTCTACGTCTAGCAATAGTTCTTTCGATTTCGTTATCAAGAGGTAAAAGTTCTCCGTGTTGTAACCGTGGCATACAACACGAAGATGTGGTTTTGAAACAAGTGACACAGGTTCAAGTGATTATTCAATATCTCAGGATGTAAAATCGCGCCAGTCCCCGGCAACGGCGCCAAAAACTTGATAGCAGAAAACGTATGGTCACAGTGGGGGCGCAGGTATACACCACAACTGTGATCGCTATAAGTAATAATATGGAAAGTATTTACCAAGTATCGATCCCACGAGGACTGAACTACTGAGAATCAGAGAATGTCACGAACTTCTTGCACAAGTCTCGGTTTGAAAATATTGTTGGTTTGTTTGGAAAATAGTTAAACTTTTGAATAATTAAAAATGGGTATGGATGTGAATTCCCTTGAGATTTTTGTAGTAACAAGATGGTTAGTTGCTTTATAGCACGAAAAGTTCATAAAAAGCCCGATCTCTCGAAATGATGCAATTTATAAACCGGTCCTATAAAGTTTCCATAAAGTGTCCATTGTTACCGACTCTCGATTTTGCCGATTTAAATAAGTTTGACTCTAAATGTCAAGTTCTACCAATATGGAGATTTACACCCAAATCTCATTGTGATATAAATCTCGACCGGCGTTTGAACCTTAATAAATCATACAAAACCCGCCTCTCGACGTGGTTATAAAGACTCTCTCAAATCTTTGTGCATCACTTAAGCCGTATTTCGAATCCGCCCCTCTCGAGGTCTAAGATCTAATATTAACACATCAAAGTGATCGGCTTATCCGCGTTGAGTTTAAGTCTCGACTCAAGTGACCAATCTTGAGAGTTAGTAACAAATGGCCACACCCAAGTGTTGCCTACTAGTCTCAAGTTTGTTCACATCCACACCCAAGGGGATGCTTAGATCATAATTAAATTAAAAGACATAACAATATAGAAGAAATGCATAAAAATTACTTGCATAAAAGTAAATACGTGCCCACAGTGGGTACACTGCTGGCAGAAAGGAAATTACAAACAAGAAAGTAAATTGCTACAATTCTTAAAGTTGTTAGTAAGCTATAACAGAAATTAAATACTGAAAGCAAGTAAACTAAAGCTGGATAGTGATGCTCATTGAATGATCCAAGCACCTTTATTTATAGTTTCAAGAGGGTGTAATACCCAATGGATAAAAATTCCTTTTATCCAAAGGATAAAACCCAATACCACCAACCAAGCCCATGGTTTTGCTGGAATGTCCAGATCCTGCAATCTTGAGAATGCCAGCTCTAAGATGCTCTCCTTTGTCCAGTTAATCGCTTTGCCCGCTGGTCCTAACGAAAATCCGTCGTGCTCACAGTGGGGACGATGTGCCCACAGTCGCTGGTGCAGTATTTTCCAGAAAATAAACTTTTGAAATCTCATCATCTTTTTATCACATTTTAGACCAAATAAAGGGGGAAGAAGCAAAGTGGGTTTAAAAAATGATATAAAATCCTAGCAAAAGGGTAATAATAAACTCTCAAAAATGAGAGTTATCAGTAATCCTTAAGTAACTCTAACCAGCGCCGTTGTCTCATGTTCAACTCTTTCTGATCAAAGACATGTTGCGAGATTTTGTGATCAGTATAAAGAGTACACTTCGTTCCATACAAATATTGCCTCCACAGCTTCAAAGCAAATACGACTGCTGATAATTCCAAATCGTGCGTAGGATAATTCTTCTCATGCTCTTTAAGTTGCCTTGATGCATAAGCAATCACTTTGCCACGTTGCATCAATACACATCCCAGACCCATATTTGAAGCATCACTATAGACCACCAAATCTTCTGTTCCTTTTGGAAAGGCAAGAATAGGAGCTTCACATAACTTTTGACGTAAAGTTCTGAAAGCTGATTCTTGTTTCTCCGTCCAAACAAATTTCACGTTCTTTCGGGTCAACATAGTTAAAGCAGAAGCAATCTTTGAGAAGTCTTTAATAAACCTTCAATAGTAACCAGCTAAACCCAAGAAACTTCTTATTTCAGACGCGCTCTTCGGTGTCTCCCAATTTGTCATAGCTTTTATCTTTGCTGGATCTACTTTAACCCCCTCTGAAGTGATCACATGACCTAAAAATTGTACCTCCTGTAACCAGAATTCACATTTCGAGAACTTCGCGTACAATTTCTCTCTTCTCAACACTTCCAAAACTTCACGTAGATGATATTCATGATCTGCTTCAGTCTTTGAATAAACAAGTATATCATCAATAAATACAATGACAAACTTGTCCAAAAATGGTCGACACACTCTGTTCATTTGATCCATGAACACAGCAGGAGCATTTGTCAACCCAAATGGCATTACAAGAAATTCATAATGCCCATACCTTGTTCTAAACGCTGTCTTAGAAATATCTTCATTTCTTACTCGAACTTGATGGTACCCCGACCTCAAATCAATTTTAGAAAAATATCCCGTACCTTGGAGTTGATCAAACAGATCATCAATCCTTGGAAGCGGATACTTGTTCTTAATCGTCACCTTATTCAGCTCACGATAATCGATACACATTCTCATGGTGCCATCTTTCTTTTTGACAAATAACACCGGAGCTCCCCAAGGTGACGAACTCGGTCTAACAAAACCTTTATCCAACAACTCCTGAAGTTGAGTCATCATCTCTTTCATTTCGGCCGGCGTTAAGCGATACGGTGCGCGTGCTATCGGTGCCGATCCAGGGATAAGATCAATACGAAACTCTACCTGCCGTTCAGTCGGTAGGCCTGGAAGATCATCGGGAAATACGTCTGGGAATTCACGTACCACCTTAATATCTTTCACTTGTTTCTTTTCCGACCTTACATCTAAAACATACGCCAGATAGGATGAAAATCCTTTCATTAAACATTTACGTGCTTTTGCAACAGAAATTAACGGAACTTCCCCTTTTCTCTTTTCCCCAAAGATGAGTACATCATCCCTATCAACCATTGGAATCTGGATTAATTTCTTTGCACAAAGTATCTCTGCCTGGTTGACTGTCAGCCAGTCCATACCCACAATCACATCGAATCCCCCAATTTCCATCAACAACAAGTCGATCGGAAATTTCGTTTCCCCTATTGAAATAAAACCACCATCTTTCACGAACCAAAACTTGACCCCCGTTAGCTACCTCAACTACTAAAGCATCTTCCAAGGTAGTGACATGCATAGCTAACTTGTGGTAAAACAACTTGGACACAAACGACAAATTTGCACCACAGTCAAATAAAATGCGCGCAGGAATAGAATTTATGAGGAATGTACCAGAAACAACATCTTTTGATTCTTTCGCCTCTTCTGCCGTTATATGAAATGCCCGGCCTGTTGGTTTGGGAACCTCTGGTTTCTTTCCTTGATCTCCGCCCTTCTTTAACTTCGGACAATCTCTTCGGATGTGTTCGGGCTGTTTACACTCAAAACAGAATGGTGCTTGAATAGGACAATTTGCCGCTATATGCCCAGGCTTCCCGCATTTAAAGCACTCGTTCCCGACCATCCGACACTGACCAAAATGTTTACTTTTACACTTCGAACACCAACTTGGTTCCCGGCGAGGTTCATAACGAACATTCTTTCCAAAAGATTTAAATTTCTGAGAAGACTCCGACCGACCTTCCCACTTCCGCTTTTCCCCCACGTGTGTCTTTTCTTCTTTATCCTTAGCATACATTTCCTCTATAACTTTTGCTTCTTCGATCGTCTCTCTCAACGTTGAAGCTTTTGAACTTCGCACCCTTGACATCATATCTGCTGGCAAACCCTTCAAATAAGCTTTAACTTTGTCTTTCTCAGTCGAAGCCATGTGCCCTACTAAGTTCAGCTTCTCCATGAAAGATTATGTGTACTTTCGAACAGTAGAAGTACCCTTCTTCAAATTCCGAAATTCTTCCTTAATTCTATCCATCTCGTTTTCATTGCAGTATTCTTCCAGAATCTTCTTCTTAAATGATTCCCAAGTCATAGCTGCTAAAACTGAAGCCGAAATTGTAGCCGTCACTACATTCCACCACATCAGCGCATTACCTCTTAGCATTTGAGATGCAAATCTAACCTATGAATTCTCATTGCATTCACAAGCCCTGAAAGCTTGTTCCATTTCCCTGATCCAGTTCATGCAGGCTACTAGATTATCTGCTCCTTAAAATTCTGGCGGTTTACAGCTTAGGAACGTTTTGTATGAACAGATTCTTTCAACTCTCCTTTTTGCCTCTGACCCAGGGTTACCAATTGGATTTATTACCCCAGTATCAGTTCCCGTTCGACGCAACTCCGTACTTCGATCGTTCAGTGCTTTCGTAAACATTTCAGTCTGTTGTGCCATGGCCACATTCATCATTCGCGTCATGTTTTCCATCATACGCGACTCCACCGTCGACTCTGGAGTTTCTTGAGAGACGGTACTGGTACCCGTTCTAGGTACCTGTCTATCAGCTCCTCCCGGGAACTGTAATCGCGGAGGACTTTCATGAGTCTCACTAGATCCAGGTCTCTTTTCTCCTGACCAATCCATTCCGGTCCTATCCATTGAAGAAATAGGAGACATTGGTGGCGTATTCACCATCGTTCTGATATAACACAAAGAAATAACCATAAGAAATGGTTACACGTATCTCGACATACGAAACGTACTTTACCGATCATTAGTCACCGTAATAAATTAGAAACAAGTATGCTTATGTAACAACATATTCATAATAACATTAGCTAATTGAAATTGTGAACATACTTTACATGAGAATCCTCGTTACCATTGTTACAGTACTAATTTCACGTATTTCCGTTGACTCTAAGACTATCCCGTCTTAGAACTTCTACCCATTTCTCACATATCATAACTTAATTCATCTCAGTTTAAGTCTAGGTACCTCTCTAGCATACCTAGTTCGCTTAAACTAATGCTCTGATACCATATTGTAACACCCTAAAAATCAAGGCTAATTTAAACCTCAATTCGTAACAAGTTATGACAAAATAACATCCAACTTTTATATAAGAAGAGAATCAACAATGAGGTTTTATAATTACAAACATGGAATTCTCCCAATAACTTATTAATCTAGTCATGTCCACTATAATTAGATTAATTAAGTTATCTAAGTAATTCATCAAAAAGTCCCACTGCTTTAGCTGACATCCTCCGTTTATCTCTTAAGTTGGATACTTCAAAAGCTCTCTACACACATCCCATTTACTTCCCCGAGCCTGTACCTGGTAAGAAAATTAATTTGAACAATTAGGCTTACGCCTAGTGAGAACATCCAAATTCAATTTAAACATTAACAGTTTGGGAATATCCAATACATATAAACAAACCTGTTCTCCACCATTCTTACCGTACACGTGCTCACCTCAATGACGGGAACATGCCCGATCTCACGAATATGACTAACCTTCAGTAAGTCATATTATCACAAACGAGAGCCTACTAGGAATCATCACAGATTCTAGATTAATGCTCCTACCCAAGAAATTACAAGTTGCTTCATGCCTATTTCTTGGCCCGGAAGTAGAAATTACAAGTTACTTTATGCCTATCTCTGGTCTTCCCCTAGAAATCAGGAATTACAATTTACTTCATGCCTATCCCTCGATTTCTACACTATGAAATAGAAATTACAATTTCCTTTATGCCTATTTCTCGTTTCATAACACCTTTGCGAAATAGGAATTACAAATTACTTTATGCATATTCCTCACTTCAGGTCAACAGGAATTACAAATTACTTTATGCCTATTCCTCGTTACAATACATAACAGTGCCTATGGATCGTACACTTACTAGCGTATATGCATAACAACATATCATGCCACATCTCATATCATATTCTTAACTCTAAGAATACTAGATACCCTATCGTACCCTCATCCTCAATTGTTTCCCCCTTCATCGAATTAGCACGGGGGTTCCGCTACCCGGTTAGCGGATGGGGTCAAGGGGCAACGTCCTTGCGGGGTCTGGGGGCCATCCCCCAGGAATTTTTCAGAACAACTTAATCCAATAATACACCCGGAAACTATATCCGAACACTACCAAAATAAACAACTTATTGGATACTACTAAGCTTACCGGGTACCCAAAAGTAACCGGACACCATAAACTATCCGGATAACACAACTTTCTGGATACCTTCAACTTTCCGGATACACAGATTTTACGAATAAAATTATTACCGGATACATACATAATCCGGATAACATCCGGAAACTAATGAAGTCCGGATACCGTCCGGTAACTAATTTCATCCGGAAAACTACAAATTTAAGACTTACCGGATTCTTTGTCTTGTCCGGATACCTCGGCACAAAGGTTTCCGGATACGTTTCTTTAATCTGGAAAGTTCGACCTGCAGCCTATTTTTGCAATCTAAATCCGTGTCTGATCCATTCAGCTTGTTTCAATACATTCATTCAATCCCAATACAGTTTATACACATATCTTAATGTTTAATTTAACAGAAAACAAGGATTTAGGTCAAAATAGAGAATGAACTCACCTTAAAGAAGATAACCCACTTCTCTTCGCAATCTGATTCCAAGCTGTTGTTAATGATTCTGGAAATCAGATTCAACCAACAGATTCGTTCACAACCAAGCATTTTCAACAGATTTTATCTAAATCCAAGATGAATTTCTTACCCAATTTGAAGACCAAAACTTGATTTCCTTTTCTTCTTTCTCTTTTCTTTATCTCTACCTTTCTCTCTGCTTTTGCCGACTTCAACAGCTGGGATTGAGATAAAAATCTCAATCCAGCTAACCCACTCCTTAAGTCTCTCCAACTTTCCACAATAACAAACCACCCCCTCAAGTTTCATCTTTCCAAACTAATCATCAAACTTTGGTCACTAACTTTTTAACCCCAAAAGTTTATATAATTACAAGGTAGCACAAAACTTAAACCCAATTACAAAACAACTTCAATTATATTAAAACATAATATAACGAAAATTCGAGATGTTACAGAATCGGTCCTTAGCTGGGTGACAGTACCAAGATTCTGCAGCTGCAAATTATATAAATATCTGGGAGTCGTTCATACGACTCCTCGAACGTGTATCTCACCAATAGCAGTGCCCTGCATCGGGCACGCCAAGCTTGGTGGTAACCAATCGTGACGCTGTAACAACCCAAAATCCGATAAAATTTAAGTTTTTAACATTTCAATCAAAAACGGTCCCAAAGTCTACAATACATCAAATTTACTCTAAACTCGCAGCGGAAACCACCTTCACAACTGAGATACTACAAGAAGCCCGACGGTGCTCTACAAGTCTTCACTACCTCTCGCTCTTTCACCACAACCCGACCTTCCATCATCATCAGATGAAACCCCAAACACGGCAGTCACCTGAAAATGGTTTAAGTTTTTGAAAAAAAGCGAGGGTTAGACCATGAGGTCTAGTGAATTCCCCCTAAAACATGTTCACAAACCATTTAAAGAAAACGTTTCTTTTCAAAACAGTGACGCATCAGTCTTGTACTCACCAAGGGTGTACACAGTAGTATGGACTATTTAACACCTAACAAAGCCAGGCACGACAACTCGACACCTTACAAAGCCAGGCACGACAACTCGATACCTTACAAAGCCAGGCACGACAACTCGACACCTTACAAAGCCAGGCACGGCAACTCGACATTTTAGAAAGCCAGGCACGGCAACTCAAGAAGTCCACTACTGTGTAACCCGACTCCACCCACAACAATAATCAAACAAGTATGTAATCAACATTCACGCATAACTGTACGTATAAACAACTTGTATGCATTTGTAAACATTTCCATGTCATGCACAATAAAACCTTTCCAAAACGTTTAATCATGTCATCATGCTCGTAACCAAATTCATATACGAAAACTTTAGCAAAACATTTCATTTGCACCAAAAAGGGTTAGGGAACTCACCTTAGCATTCGCACATCGACACACGCTCCGAAACCCACTTTAGTTTAAACCGAACACCTGAATTGGACGTCATAAGAATGGTATTAAACCGCCTAATTACATCCCAAAACATCCCTACTAAGCCCCCAAAACAAACCCCCAAACGGTGCCTCGATTCTAGACCTGAAACCCGAAGCGAACCGAAGAAGGTGCACAAAACAGAGGCTTACGCCACTTGCCAAGCGGTTTGCAAACCGCGGGACAAACCGCGTAAGTCCCTGTTCGTGACTCCCCAGACTGCACTCCAAAATTCAGTCCGAAAACTCAACTCTAATGCCCCAAAAATGCTCCCAATTCGACTTTAAGCTTCCAAAACAAAATAATGAATGTTCTAAACCTTTCCCCACAATTACCAAACAACAAAACATCATTTAAACTAACAAAATCCAACCAAAACCACCTAGTGATTCATGATTTCAAACCCAAAACTCAAAACTCCATTAAAATGGTGCAAGCTTCCCAAATAGAAGCTCACAACCCACAAGATGATCCATTAACCTATCTACTCCCAATAAACTCAATTCAAATCATCAAAATGAGGAAAGTTTATGGATTTCTACACACCCAAACCCTTTTTAAACAATCAATAAGATGATGAATGGAAGAGAATCATACCTTAAAGATGAGTTCTCCAAGTCCCTTGAAGCAATCCTCCCAATTTCTCTTTTTACCAAGTTTGCATCTCCATGGATTCTTCCTTCCCCATCCAGTAGCCGACACATTGAAGAAATGATAGGGTTTTCACCCATTAAAATATGCCTGATTTTGCCACTACATCCTCAAGTTTCAGTTTTTCTCACTTTGGCCCCAAAACTTTAATTCCTCTAACCTTTTTCAAGAAGAAACAAATATGGGGTGTTACATCACCTCCCCCTTAATAGAATTCCGTCCTCGGAATTCCATTGTCAGACACATGTTGGAAGTTGGAGTTAACTTCTGACTTCCAATACTTACATTGCCCAGAATTTCTTAAGGAGTTGCAAAAATATCTCTACAAGATCAACTTCTCTGCCTTTCAAATTCTCGACCATTCAGCCCTAAAGAGTGATTCTAACGATACCACAAAATCCGACTCCTCAATCATTCTCATTGTCTGCAAAGATACATCATACTGTTTTACAACCAACACTCCCTAAACAAGGATTAAGACGCACCAAAAACATTCCAAATCAATCAACAATCCCTAATTCTTTCGATAATTGTCATTAATCCACTACAATACGACTCAACTCGCTTCCTCCTTGAACCACACTACTCCAATCCATGGGACTGTTTTCCACGACTTGAGATTGAACATACTCATACCTTTCAATGCAATCATCTCAGCCCCATTCACTTATCTATCCGTTTCTGATCAGAATTGACAACGTACGACATTCCTTGAAATCGTTCCTCAGCCAACTACAACGTTCTTAGGTCGGTTACGAGCCAACCATACACACCTGCAAATCCTTCGATCAAACACACTACTCACACCAAAAGAATACTCTTTTTAAGAGAAAACAACTCTACTCGAGTTAACGCCGCAATAACCCAAATCTCTTGACGGACACTGACCACTCCCATCATCGACATTACACAAAGTCACTCTCATATTGCTACTGCATTCTCCCCAATATAGCTTTCGCCTGGAACAAATTGTGTTTCCTCAAAATCACACCGATCACACGTGTCACAACAGTTACAAATCAACGGTCCAAACTCACAACAATCGCTAAGTCATAATTCCATTCGATACACAAATATATCCTTCGCCCAAATCCACCGAATGGTTCCACTAACTAGGAACTACCACCAAAATTAGCTTGCCCTCCCACAAGGAGGAGTGACCAAGCTCATTCAAACTATCTCAATTAATCGAATATTGAACGACACGCTCACGAGGAGCATTCTCCCCGATAATACTGAACCTAATCCCAAGGTCTCTCAACCCGGGCACCACATTCGCCCACTTGTTTCCATTCTAACTTGACATCTTAAGATGCTTTAAAAGAATGGTTCGCTATCACGAGCCAGTTTTGGATTGGTCGCATGAAATTAGCTCTCCCAACTCTTTAACCATGACCTATACAACAATCCCTTATCTTATGTCGTCCAAATAACAGTTCTTTAATCACCATCCCCTTTTTCTAGTGTCTCATGTCATCTTCTTACCGCGAGTCTGTCTATACTTGATCTGTCATACCGTCATCTTCTTCTCTCATGCTTACACAGACTTCCCATCACACACCACTACAGACTAAAAGAACGGCTTCTCCAAAATTATCAGTCAAGACCTTTAGCCAAGTTCTCATAAGGTACTTAACACCAAGAACTACCAAGAGTTCCTAACTCTCCAACACCGCCGACCCGCTCATTGTAATTCATTACATCCACGGAATACTCCAACGCTCCCGACTAAACTTCACGACGAAGCACTACAGCTTAACGGGTACAATATCCTGATCGACAATCAAGTGAAGTATGAAACTCACCCAAAATCCAATGGGATCGAGAAGGACAAGGGTTCTCCTTTCATCCCGTTACCAACCGCAATTTAATCTCTTGATCTCAATCTAGCATTAACGTATACTGCCCGCAAAACCACACACTTCAAGCAAGCATACTCACTACCTTTGACCACTCCATTATTACGGCAATTCATCAGTACTCCTAAGGCTTACACGTTTCTTCGGTACCAAATGCTACCACTTCCTCACGTCACTATCGCACCCCGCGACTACATTGCAACAAGCTAACATGATGCCTTTACATACGCAGAGGATGTTACACCCTTCATGCCGCCCATAACGCAATTTCAAACGAAGCCAAAACGTTGCTCGACTTTGCCCTTCCCGGGTTTAAACGAACCACATGACAAGGTCATCTACTCAAGGTACACCCGCTTCGATTACCCTAACCTTTCATTCTTATAAGGATCATCATACCCCATAAGAAAATCACTTAAGCAATCACGATCTCTTACTTTTGTACACTCACACAAGGTGGTCAAACGTCACATCGGATACCTACCTTTCTCCAAACAACTTCTTACATCCTTGTAAAAAAAAACTCAACAAGATAACCACACTATAGTTACTTCTCCAATACCAACCTCCCGACAACTATCCAACAAAACGGTTACTGATTCGACATCGACAATCGACATGCAATTGTCCAGTCGCCTCACGACAGACAAGGATCCTCGAAAGAATCTATTTCTCCTAACTCCCGAACCAGTTCTCGTTCCTCGTTAACTCCTCGCAATCTATCTCCGCTGTGCTAGACACCTTACATATAAGCTAATCATCCAAAACCTCAATGGACATCACATTCACATTGGTGACCTTCCGTTCTCCCAATGCCCTCACTAGGTATTCCTATACCATACCATTTACACAATTCAAACGACCTCATCAACTCACACCCAACGGGTTCACTCTCACGTTTTAATCTCCTGACATCACCCCTAACTTGGGACATGATAAACAGTCGCAACCTTCTATACCAAGGGACTACGTGATGATAATTCCATTCCTCCCTGACAATCTAGGATTCCTAACAGAACCCACTTCATTCAACGCATCATAACCAACTTATACCCCACCGTTCCCACTTGAGAGAAAACAAACACAAGATCTTTCTTAGCGCGAGATCTGATTACCAAACCAACTCAGTATTCCAACTCAAAACCGAAAACATTACATTAAGTAACGTAACGCTACTGATTACTATTCCACCAACAGAAACACTTTGACCATTTCAACTTTACCGCGATTAAAACTATTCTCACATAACCCGACAATAGTTCAAACTACACTCATACCAACATTCCGAATTCACTGCCCAAGACTCCCGGTATTCACCCACTTATTCTAACGGAAACACTAAGGTCATAACTTGACCACATCTTATTCAACCAACAATTCACTCCCAAAGCCTTTCCTTGACCTCATTCGTAATACCCTTCCCGACCTAGCGAGTTCATAGCCTTCATGCACAATAGCACAACGATTGAAATCATTTAGCACTCTTTCAAAAAAACGCAATAGATACAAAATCATAAAACAAGCTCGAATACACATAAATCAACACCACTCAAGATGAATAGTAAAACACAACGACCGCAAGGATCACTCATAGTTTCTCTTACGACAAATCGTAATCTTGTCCATCCAAATCGATGCCGACACTACGGTTGTCTCCAATGAGACCCTTTCACATGTGACTCAAAAATTTTCGAACGGAATCACTTACCCAAGGTGGGTCTGTCAACTCCAACACTCATTCATATAATAATAACGAGTCAATACTCATTTTGTTTATAAACAAAACCTCTCAATAAAACGTTTTCAATATTTTCGTAACGAAGATTCTCTCCACAAATAAAAGTGTGAAATAATTCGTAGATTTCTAAGTTCAAAGCTTTATCGTATAGTGAAAACAAATTTATCCTTTACCTTTAAAAACACACACTTGCGAGTGTCAACTCATTTCTCAAAACAAGGAAAGTTTGTTATGCACGTACATGCCTTTAACATGAAGGAACTTGTGTAATAAGTTTAATGACATAATGCATGAAATTTAATATGCAATTAAAGGCTATTCACTCTAACCAAGTCAACCGTTGCACTCACTTCAACTCTTCACTGATACCTCACTAAGACCAACAACCGCTTTCTTACTTATACTACAACTTGTAGCACATGTGCTCCACAATCCACTTGATCGACCGCTCAACATGGCTTACCAAACTAACCAGTTATCTCACCTCCTGCTCTTATGCATACTTCAAAACACCCATGATCTCCTTCATTCATTAACCTTGCCACTAAACCGTTTGACTAAGGAATCTGAAACTAAATTCCCTCCCTCGATCTTGAATTGAAGGTTTTCAAGATGCCAACATAATTCTCACTTCCTATCCTAGAGAGTTTACCTCTAGATAGCTCATCAACATTCTAGACAACACTTCTTCTAGAAGTTACAAACACCACATCACAAGGGATCTCCCATGACACATCAACTATTTGCTATTAAATACAAGGTTATAACCTTCCACATACTGCCACACTCACCACTCATCCCGATAATAGCGATTGATTACACCCATGCACCTGTAAGCCCATAATAGCATTGGCCAGATGCTATTTGAAGTTACCTTACATGAGGGTTCTCACTACCATTGTCAAGATATCTTACAAATGGTCTTTCCTAATGGCATTCTTATGTCTCAGTTGTGTTCCACTCTACTCCACAGTTTAAGTTTAGGCCCATCCGGTCACCTAAATCCCTTAAACTATGGCTCTGATACCATTTGTAACAACCCAAAATCCAATAAAATTCAAGTTTTTAACATTTCAATCAAAAACGGTCCCAAAGTCTACAATACATCAAATTTACTCTAAACTCGCAGCGGAAACCACCTTCACAACTGAGATACTACAAGAAGCCCGACGGTGCTCTACAAGTCTTCACTACCTCTCGCTCTTTCACCACGACCCGACCTTCCATCATCATCAGATGAAACCCCAAACACGGCAGTCACCTGAAAATGGTTTAAGTTTTTGAAAAAAAGCGAGGGTTAGACCATGAGGTCTAGTGAATTCCCCCTAAAACATGTTCACAAACCATTTAAAGAAAATGTTTCTTTTCAAAATAGTGACGCATCAGTCTTGTACTCACCAAGGGTGTACACAGTAGTATGGACTATTTAACACCTAACAAAGCCAGGCACGGCAACTCGACACCTTACAAAGCCAGGCACGGCAACTCGACACCTTACAAAGCCAGGCACGGCAACTCGACACTTTAGAAAGCCAGGCACGGCAACTCAAGAAGTCCACTACTGTGTAACCCGACTCCACCCACAACAATAATCAAACAAGTATGTAATCAACATTCACGCATAACTGTACGTATAAACAACTTGTATGCATTTGTAAACATTTCATGTCATGCACAATAAAACCTTTCCAAAACGTTTAATCATGTCATCATGCTCGTAACCAAATTCATATACGAAAACTTTAGCAAAACATTTCATTTGCACCAAAAAGGGTTAGGGAACTCACCTTAGCATTCGCACATCGACACACGCTCCGAAACCCACTTTAGTTTAAACCGAACACCTGAATTGGACGTCATAAGAATGGTATTAAACCGCCTAATTACATCCCAAAACATCCCTACTAAGCCCCCAAAACAAACCCCCAAACGGTGCCTCGATTCTAGACCCGAAACCCGAAGCGAACCGAAGAAGGTGCACAAAACAGAGGCTTACGCCACTTGCCACGCGGTTTGCAAACCGCGGGACAAACCGCGTAAGTCCCTGTTCGTGACTCCCCAGACTGCACTCCAAAATTCAGTCCGAAAACTCAACTCTAATGCCCCCAAAATGCTCCCAATTCGACTTTAAGCTTCCAAAACAAAATAATGAATGTTCTAAACCTTTCCCCACAATTACCAAACAACAAAACATCATTTAAACTAACAAAATCCAACCAAAACCACCTAGTGATTCATGATTTCAAACCCAAAACTCAAAACTCCATTAAAATGGTGCAAGCTTCCCAAATAGAAGCTCACAACCCACAAGATGATCCATTAACCTATCTACTCCCAATAAACTCAATTCAAATCATCAAAATGAGGAAAGTTTATGGATTTCTACACACCCAAACCCTTTTTTAAACAATCAATAAGATGATGAATGGAAGAGAATCATACCTTAAAGATGAGTTCTCCAAGTCCCTTGAAGCAATCCTCCCAATTTCTCTTTTTACCAAGTTTGCATCTCCATGGATTCTTCCTTCCCCATCCAGTAGCCGACACATTGAAGAAATGATAGGGTTTTCACCCATTAAAATATGCCTGATTTTGCCACTACATCCTCAGGTTTCAGTTTTTCTCACTTTGGCCCCAAAACTTTAATTCCTCTAACCTTTTTCAAGAAGAAACAAATATGGGGTGTTACAGACGCCGAACTGCTGGTGTACATCGTCCATGATGTCCTTTGGACGCAATGACCTTCTAGCATCAAGAAATTTGTTTTTCAGTATCGCACCCAAAGTCCTTTTGGTGGCTTGTTTATGTTTGGGATTCAGTTGCGTCCTCGTACAACTTTTTAATAAGTAACACCCCTCCTTTCTCTCCCGCGGGCCTCGCGTACATCCTTCAATTACAGTTTTCTCTCGCACATTGAACTACGTATCTGTCTTTGTCGGATCTCGGCGTGACACTTTCGAAACCTTCTTCCATGAACTTAAGTCCGACATGACTTGCCAAGTGATCATTCGAATCAAATATCTGACCTTCTTCTAACCTTAAACTGCGATTATAAGGTACAGGTTCGTAGGTTTGTGTATGGGTATTCTGGTCTGGAAGAATAGGGGGCATATCAAAATAGTCATTTAACTGACTAAATGATTTATTACTAGGGGTATATTCTTCGTGATCATCACTATCGGTATCTGATCTGTCTATATCAGCATTACCCGTTTTGAAAACATAGGTTTCGTCATCAGCAACTCCAGCACAACGTCCTTCTTGTGGTTGTTGTTGTTGCGTCTCCGGAACATAATCAGGAATACAATCCTGAAATTGAGAATCAGGTTGCTCCATTTGGAGGTCTTCGTCATCAGCATCATCATCACCGTCGTCGTCACCTTCGTCATCGTCTTCGTTGCACACCGAGGATTCAGCATACACATAAAGTAATGGAGGTCTTTCTGATTCGGCTGCAAAGTGCATAAAACCAGAGATATCCCCATCGTTGCATAACTCCACAAATGATCCATCACCATTCTTGAACGCTAACTTGCAAACAGCAGAAGGGGTCGATTTCACATTTTTGCATGGCGTATGCAACAAACTTATGATAAGAAAAGTTTACTGGCAATTTTACACCATGCTTACATTTATAAGCAAAATTCCACTCATTGTTTTCTTTCACCCATTCACCATCGTAACAGAAATATAGCCTAGCTTTTGCAACAGATGAACTCATTTTTTCAATGGTATCTCAAAAACAAAATACTGAAGAAAGAAAGCAACAAATAAGGATGGAATGGGTGTGAGTTATGGATTGCATTCTACTGATATTTATGGATGAAATCTCATTGAGGAAGATGAATTGCAACCACAAATTGGTCTTCCAAGTACAATAATTCAACATTAATGAAACATGCCAGTGAATTTGAACCACAAATTGGTTTTCAAAGTACAATAATTGTGGAAAAAAACAGTAAAAAACATCCAAAGATTCGTGCAAAAAGGACCAAAAATGACATTTTTTTGGCCGATCGCGGGGTCAGTCGCGGGGAGGGACCGAAACTGTAAACGCGGGCATAGTTGGAGGGTGCCGCGAGACTTTTTGGCCATAATAGCGGGCCACGTGTGCCCTATCCCGCGATCGCGGGATCCGTCGCGGAAAAAATGGGTATTTCGGCAAATTGGACAAGAAAATGGGTATTTTGATAAGTCAAAGTCAAACTTTGGGTATTTTAATTAGGGAAATTAATTAAAATGCCACAAGTTTGACCATTTGTTACCAAAATGCCACAAATCTCTCCCATCTTACCGAAATGCCACAAAAAACCGCGGTGGACCCCGCGATCGCGGGCCCCAGGCCCACGTGTCACCAAACTTTTCCCACTTTGCCCGCGTTGGTCCCTCAAGAATGCCCGTGTTGGCAGTTTTGGTCCCTCCCCGCGTTGAGCCCCCGCGATCGCGGGCTAACCCGCTACTTTTCGAATTTACAGTTTGGTCCCTGAAGTTTGTTGCAAATTTAAAAAAACATTAATGGTTCCTATAGTTTTTAGGTTATCATTTTATGTGGTTTTTAATGTATTGTTTCCTTTCCATTTTAATGTTTTTAATATAGAAATTCACTTAAGTTATTTAACAAGGAAAATAATTAACAACATCATATAAAAATTATTGCAAATCATCTTCCCAACCGAAACGGATACAGTGCATGTAAACAAAGAAATCTATTACTGGAAGGCGTCCTGGAGTCCTGTGATCAAGTTAACCTTTTCCTTGATCACGTCCTCCATTCCTATGTAGTCCGATTCGAGTTCTTCTAGTTCCTCTTCAGCTTCCTTAATCTCTCGTTGCAGCTGCCGAACGTGAGCCCTAGTCATGGCCAGTTCTCGTTTCTTCTCCTCTAGATACTCCATTTTCCCTTGCTGAATCCCCCTGTTATGGTTTCACATACCCCTTACCTTTTCGATACCGGCGTTCGCCTCATCAATGGCTTTTTGCACTGCGGGAGTAATTCGTTGACTTTTTCGAAGACCCGTCGGCATAAAATCATACATTGGTGGGGTTCTCATGCCATTATCGAAGTAGTAATTGTCGGATGCCATCTCCCAGTCTGCTTCCTCCTCAGGCGTGAATGGATAATCGGTCGCAGTTCGCCCACAGTTTGTCCACTCCTCCTCTGTTTCTGGTACCTTCCAGGTACTCCGACGACCTCCATCGTTTAGTGGTTGGTAGGCTCCCGAACGTGAAGTTCCAGCCACATTCGCCGACCTGTTCCCCCTTGATCTTGAACCTCCAGCCATGATTCGTCTGAATAGTTCACTGCATGATTCGTCTGAATAATTCACTACAAGATTCGTTTGAAAAGAGCCTGTAAGATTCAACTAAAAAAGTAATTGCAATATTCGTCTGCTCTTGAATAAAGGTCTTTCATTAGGCAGAAAATTAGTCTTTAAGTAGTCAAACATAGCTAATTAATGAGAATTTAGATCAGATTTATATGGTACTGTCAAATGCAAGTTTCTATAATATAGATACTGTTCTACATTACATAATACCAATTTTTGCATCAGAAGGAAGACACCAAATGGCCGGGATGATATTTTTAAGCATTCCAACCAAAGAAAACTCGGCTTCGAGAATAAGAATTCCATTTAACAAAAAAACCTTCGCCGGTTCATTGAGTTCACACAGTAGCATATATATATATATATGGGTTTTACAAAACTTTGGACACATTTAAATATATATATATATATATATATATGTTATATATAACTAACTCTTAGTAGGTTTATGTTCTCCTATATGAGAGCTTCGAAACGATATATAATGCGTCCAAAATGGAGTATGTGTGAAAGAGATATCGATACTCAAAGTTGAGTAATTGGATGAAATTAGCAAAAACCAAATGAAACAAACACTAAGTCAATCACAATACTTTAACAAAACAAGTTAATACTAAAAATAACAATTATTTAATGTTACATAAACAACCTGACTTTGCTTTATTTGACAATGTGCATAAATGGACTCCGCCATATGTATGCGAAATGCATTGGCCTCGGCCACGATGTGGTCAGGGTGTACAAATACCACATCGTTATTTATCAACATGCTGGCATTACGGCATACCCAGACACCGCAATCCGCATTCATCCCGGCCTGCTGGGGTGTATTCTTGGCGAACTTATGGCGAAATAGCTATAACCTATCGCGACGCCTCGTGTCCTTGACCCGACAAAAGAAGTCAAATAGCACAGCTTTAAACCTTCTCATCTGGTCTTCCAATTGGTCTTTGAAGAGACTGGCACTGTCGCTGTCATATATGGTCATGGTCATAGCGTCAAGCTCAAACACTCCAAGCAGCCAATGTTTGGGATGAATGCATATTGGGATGTACACCTGAAATATTACAATATTAGACAACTTGGTTAGCAACAAAACAACTTAAATAAAATAAGAGTAAAACGATTTACATACCACATCGAGGAGAGCCCAACAAACCCCTTCCACGCCATTGCATGAGTTGGCCACGGAGGCGGGACCTTGATGGGGGAGCACCAGGTAGGGAAAGAAAATACTGTACATCATGGTCCACCTCGTGTCTGTTCCACGAGATTTTTGGAGCAGCGAGACCCAACAATCCATGTGCTATACATAAAAAATAGATGGTTAGACATGTAATATAAATATATTTGATTATATGACTATAGTTAAACTTCATACTAACCACATCCTGTAACTCAGACTCCAAAGGGTCATCCGCCAGCAATACTTGGAAAAAGCGGGGGGTGATTTCCAGGCTCAAGTAAGGGACGAATATCATGGGGGGAGGTGACCAGTCTTGCACATCCTCAATATATCGGATGCCGGTAGACGCTCCGGTGAAGCCACCTTTCCCTTTCTCTTTTCCGCCTTCTTTCCTCCCTTGTTTCCCCCACAATCTTTGCTTGCTTTTTAGGGGGCAGTGGTGTCGTAGATCCTTGTTGTCCAAACGGGTAACTCAACCATTTTGAAAGTTTATGTTGCCGCTTTTGAGGGAGCGGGGTCACCTGTGGATCTACAACATCCATCGGGTCATCTTCCGGCTCCGAGAAGTGCTCCTCGAGAATAGGAGACCCCATCGTCTGAAAATTAAGTTATTAGATGTTTTAAGTACAATTTAGGAAATGTTCACAATTAAACCAAAACTACCAAAATAACTTACAGTATGCATGGAAGGCGGCTGTGTGACGAACGTCGACCCCGACATTTCCGGCCTGTAATACTCTCTGGCCGAACCGCCAAAGATGTCCGTGAATGCTGAGGTGTATGCCCCCGACATCCCGGCCTGCATGACATTGATCATTATAAGAGTTACAAAATTAGGAACAAACATATAACTATAATGGTTACTCAGTGTCACTTACACTCTCCGGGATAGTAGAATAGGATGTGGTGGCGAACGTCGTTTGGGAGGTGTATGCCCCCGACATCCCGGCCTGCGTGACATTGATCATTATAAGAGTTACAAACTTAGGAACAAACATATAACTATAATGGTTACTCAGTGTCACTTACACTCTCCGGGATAGTAGAATAGGATGTGGTGGCAAACGTCGTTTGGGAGGTGTATGCCCCCGACATCCCGTCCTGCGTGACATTGATCATTATAAGAGTTACAAACTTAGGAACAAACATATAACTATAATGGTTACTCAGTGTCACTTACACTCTCCGGGATAGTAGAATAGGATGTGGTGGCGAACGTCGTTTGGGAGGTGTATGCCCCCGACATCCCGGCCTGCGTGACATTGATCATTATAAGAGTTACAAACTTAGGAACAAACATATAACTATAATGGTTACTCAATGTCACTTACATTTTCAGGGAATGACGGATAGGATGTGGTGGCAAACGTCGCCTGTGCCCCCTGTCCGAACGGAGCGGGGATCGGTGTCGTACTCGACAGCTAAAACAAATTTAGAACGTAATATTAATATACAAACTAAATAAACGTGGCCAACAAATTAAGTTAAACACTAACATGGACAGCTCTAAACTGTCTGTAGACTCCCTCCAGAAACTCTACACGTGACTCTAGCGGCCCGTGGACGTAGTCCCACAGGTACTCATGACAGCCACGATGTGGCCCGTAGGAAGGGGCCGCCTGATATGGATCGTAAGGGGGCGGCTGGTAGGAGGAGGAAGGGGGCCGCGGATAGGAGGAGGAAGGGGGCGACGGATATCCACCGGAAGGGGGCATGTCGTCGTCTTCCTCATCTTCGTGAGATGTGGAAGGAGGGGACGTCGAGCCCTTGCCGCCTCTGCGTCAATAAAGGTCACGCTGTCTCTGTACCAATCCGTGTCCATCTCGTCGGCAGTAGGCTCAAGGCGAGCGAAAGGCAAGAGTGGCAGCTAAATATATGATAAAACATAAAAAAAATAATAAGCGGGACTAACGTATGCAAATTGTGAACATAGTAAAAGAACTTACATTTCTAGATTTATTGAAGAACTTGTTAGACAACCTAGGGGGGGGTAAGGTTGTATTTTAAAACTTTTACTTTCAAAAAATCTTTTTACAAATAAATACAGAATAAATAAAGCAGAGTATAAATAAATAAGTATACAACAATTATATAAACAGATATAATTTAAATGCACGGAGATTATATTAATAAATATAAATGCAAAGCAGTTTATATAAATAAATATAATAAAGCACAGCGGAATAAATAAAGAGATAAGGGATAGAGATACTTGACACAGAGATTTACTGATTTACCACCAACTGTGATAAACCAGCAGCCGAGACACTTCTCGACACGATCCAATAAATGTATTCTTTACGGTAGAACACAAACCAAATACAAAGGAATTTGTAATAGTTTCTCAAGCCTCTGCTATGAGATAAACAGGATCACACACCCGTTATTCAAATACTTACAAGAGGAGTATAACTCACAATGGGTAATCACTCTTGTATAATAATCACACTTGGATATTTTATAAAAAAGGTTTTATAAAATATATATTATAAATGAGAGAGCTGAGAGTGTGGTTGCTGCTTGTTGTTACTGTTCTATGGTCTTCATCACCAGCATCTTCTTTTATACCAAGGAAGCTCCAACGGAAACATGAGGCGCGGTATACCGCCTTGCACACCGCGGTATACCGTGCAGTAAAAAGTACTGACACACCAACGGCTACAAGAGGTGGCGGTATACCGCCTTGCACACCGCGGTATACCGCGGTCAGATACTGACACACCAACGGCTACATGCAAAGTTGACAGGAATTACGTACCCGCGGTATACCGGCTGGGACTCGCGGTATACCGCCGTCAGGAAAAGTAACTTTCAACCAATCAGAATTGTACACCGAGCCTGCCGCGGTATACCGGCTGAACAGCCGCGGTATACCGGCCGTAGTGTACCCGCGGTATACCGGCTGTACCGCCGCGGTATACCGCCGTCAGAAAAAGGACAGCTTCAGGACGCAACCAAATCTTGCAGAATCTTCTCAAAAAAAAACTTATTTAAATAAATTATTTAAGGTTTTTAGAAATATCCAAGTGGTATATTATTTTAGGGTGTTTATCATTATTAGTTATAAACAATAATGACGACGTAAACACTTCCGTCTTTGAACCCTTCAGATTAAATCTTCGTGTTCTTCAACAACTGCACACTTGGATTAAATTGTTAGATAAACAATAATACGGTGTGTTTGTAATCATCAAAATAAATATATATAAATATATAGAGATGTGGTACACTTGCACCAACAATCTCCCCCTTTTTGATGATGACAAACACAACCGCTAAGCAAGAGCATATGCGGTTTCTCTCCCCCGTTTGTCGAAACAAAAAGGGTCAAGAAAGACGGTATGCTTCCCCTCGAGAGATGCTCCCCCTCAAAATATGCATATAATTGAGGTAGCATAAACTCATGGGTAAATAGAGCTAAAACGCTCCCCCTCAAATTAATAGCGATATCAATTTGATTTTATAAAATTTGAGGGATAAAATAAAATGCAAAAAGCAATAGAGACAAGGATATACAAACCAATACGAAACACTTGCACCAAAACGGATCTTAAGGCTTCAATTTTCGGTTAATTTTATGTGATAAAAAAAATCACCACGTATTATGACCTCGTCAGGTAACCACGTATTATAACCTCGGCAGGTAACCACGTATTATAACCTCGCCAGGAAACCACGTATTATAACCTCGCCAGGAAACCACGTATTATAACCTCGGCAGGTAACACCTACAAAAGGCAAAGAAAATATTTCGTGGTACCCTTTTCTTATGGGTCCTTTTAACAGTTAGTATAAAACATAAACCAAAAAAAAAAAAATATGTTGTCGACATAAAACAAACACGACAAACATACAAAGCCATATAAATGGTTTAAAACCACAAACGCATCCCACCGGGATTATCAACATTAAACATTCCTTTCGGAATCCATTTTCTAACCATTTTTATTTTACGATCGTATTTATCATAGACATAAAATGAAGCATTTATATTCGCATTAGGTCTAGAAAAATTACTATTATACATACGAGCATACGGTTTCCTCCCATAATTCACATTTTTTATTTTTGACATATATGGAGGTTTTCTCGTATCAACTTTAGGAGATGCAAAAAATCTTTTAATGGGTTTACACGAACATTTATCAACACATGTATCGGAACCAATGCCTTTACGACAATTTATACGATTAGGCATATTTAGCATTTTAAGCACTTTATCATTGCTACTATTAAAAGCATTTGCTAATAAGTCATTTCTCTCATGCGATTTACATTTAGCATTTAAACATGCAATTTCATTTTCAAGAATCTCGCATTTTGCACATATAATATCTTCATGTGTCTTTTTATTTAAGCATGCAATTTTATCATTTAAAATAACACAAGATTTACAAATATCTTTTTCACTTAATTTATTTTCTAATTTAGTGATAACATCTAAATCATGAGCAGATTTTTGTTTACCGTCATCTATTTCCTTTTTATATACAGATACGGTTTCTTTTAAATTAGAAATTTCATTTTTATATTTATTTGCGAGAGCAGCCATATCATGAAATGATTTATATAATTCGTCAAGATTATTTTCATCGTCACTATAGTAATTATCACTATAATTATTATCATAATTATTTTTAGAAGAATATGATGAAGATACCTCATTATCATGGTCGGCCATGAAACAAAAATTTTGGGCCTCATTTATGCTTGCGCTCAACGCGCCTCCAACTAAAGCTTTTGGTGTGTTGATTTGTTTTGCTCGTTTCGGACACACACTCGCATAGTGATCCTTGTCGCCACACACATAGCAAAAGCCTTTCTTTTTATTGGCTTTTTCATCGTCGCTAGATTCGTCATTTTTGTCTTCACTTTTGTGGACGTTGCGACTTTGGTTTTTACCACCACGACGGTAGTCTCCATTTTCTTGAAACCTATCATTATTAGCAAACTTTTTGTTAGATAAAAGTTTAGAAAGTTTTCTTACCAACTTGACTAAATCGTCAAGATTTTCGGGTTCGTCATCCGAGGAACTTGCATCTTCCTCCTCTTCCTTTTCTTTTTCATCTTTAGAGGCAACGGCTTCTAAAGCTATGGATTTCTTTTTGACTTGCTCCCGGACTTGATTTCTTTTTAGTGCGATTTCGTGCACTTTAAGATTGCCGATGAGATCATCGAGCTTCATCGTTGCGAGATCTCGGGAGTCTTCTAAAGATGTAATTTTTGCCATCCACTCCGAAGGAAGTGCTCGAAGAATTTTCCTTACATAATCCTCATTAGGATAAGTACGACCTAATCCCTTCAAAGTAGTCATAATGAGGTTAAAACGTTTAAACATTGAGTCGATTGACTCATCTTTTGACATTTCAAATAATTCATAATCATGAACAAGAATATTTATTTTAGAGCTTTTAACTTGAGTATTTCCACGATGAGTGTCGCTCAAGCTTTGCCAGATTAGATTAGCAGTTTTATAAGTATAAACTCTTTCTATTTCATCAGAGGTTAAAGCAGCATATAATATATTTTTAGCTTCAAAATTTAAACAATAATGAGATTCTTCAGCGGGAGTCCATTCTTTTAAAGGTTTATCAACAATAAGATCATCTTTTACAATAGTAGGATTAAAATTCCCATTTTCTATAATATCCCAAATTTTTTGACTTTTGCCACGAACGTGACATTCAAATAGCTCGGCCCAAATGCCAAACTTTTCAGTATCTATCAAAGGGGGTTTTGAAAACACAAAATTAGTTTGTTGAGCCATTTAAAAGAATTAAAGAAATAACTTTAAAAATTTGAACAGATAATTTTTGAAAGCCCTGCTCTGATACCAAATGTTAGACAACCTAGGGGGGGTAAGGTTGTATTTTAAAACTTTTACTTTCAAAAAATCTTTTTACAAATAAATACAGAATAAATAAAACAGAGTATAAATAAATAAGTATACAACAATTATATAAACAGATATAATTTAAATGCACAGAGATTATATTAATAAATATAAATGCAAAGCAGTTTATATAAATAAATATAATAAAGCACAGCGGAATAAATAAAGAGATAAGGGATAGAGATACTTGACACAGAGATTTACTGATTTACCACCAACTGTGATAAACCAGCAGCCGAGACACTTCTCGACACGATCCAATAAATGTATTCTTTACGGTAGAACACAAACCAAATACAAAGGAATTTGTAATAGTTTCTCAAGCCTCTGCTATGAGATAAACAGGATCACACACCCGTTATTCAAATACTTACAAGAGGAGTATAACTCACAATGGGTAATCACTCTTGTATAATAATCACACTTGGATATTTTATAAAAAAGGTTTTATAAAATATATATTATAAATGAGAGAGCTGAGAGTGTGGTTGCAGCTTGTTGTTACTGTTCTATGGTCTTCATCACCAGCATCTTCTTTTATACCAAGGAAGCTCCAACGGAAACATGAGGCGCGGTATACCGCCTTGCACACCGCGGTATACCGTGCAGTAAAAAGTACTGACACACCAACGGCTACAAGAGGTGGCGGTATACCGCCTTGCACACCGCGGTATACCGCGGTCAGATACTGACACACCAACGGCTACATGCAAAGTTGACAGGAATTACGTACCCGCGGTATACCGGCTGGGACTCGCGGTATACCGCCGTCAGGAAAAGTAACTTTCAACCAATCAGAATTGTACACCGAGCCTGCCGCGGTATACCGGCTGAACAGCCGCGGTATACCGGCCGTAGTGTACCCGCGGTATACCGGCTGTACCGCCGCGGTATACCGCCGTCAGAAAAAGGACAGCTTCAGGACGCAACCAAATCTTGCAGAATCTTCTCAAAAAAAACTTATTTAAATAAATTATTTAAGGTTTTTAGAAATATCCAAGTGGTATATTATTTTAGGGTGTTTATCATTATTAGTTATAAACAATAATGACGACGTAAACACTTCCGTCTTTGAACCCTTCAGATTAAATCTTCGTGTTCTTCAACAACTGCACACTTGGATTAAATTGTTAGATAAACAATAATACGGTGTGTTTGTAATCATCAAAATAAATATATATAAATATATAGAGATGTGGTACACTTGCACCAACAGAACTGAACCCAAAGCGACCTACTTAGGGTAACACGCTTGTCCCAACGGGTTCTCCTAAGTACTCGGTCGTCGCGCTTGACGAAATATTTGATTGATGCGGGAAACATCTCCAAGATCCATATCTGGAATTAGACAAGAAGAGCAAGTACGTAAAAATAAAAGCCAAACAGTTTGTATGTATTATTAACAATTGTTATACTACGTATCTAACCTTGAAGGCGTATGTAAAACCACAAAGGTTCATCTTTCCATGTCGATCGGAGTCGCGTCTGGTTATGGCTCGGTGCAAGATTGAGTAAGCAGCTCAAACGAGATGCTGAAGGTCCTCGACGGCCCTAAGGACCGTCGAGGAAGCATACTGGCTATACTCACGGCCCATGAAGCCCATATCCACGATCACCACCAAGCATACACGAACAGCATCGTCGTCGGTTAGGGCACTAAGGCCCTCTTTCATCATGTCCCGGGCTGCCTTCAGCTTCAAACGAGATGCTGAAATGCCCCAAACCCTAGGAACGAAGGAGCAGTCTGCTAAGGGAGGAAGGGGGGAGCCTCTCCAAAACGTAGTCCTGTAATTAGACAGAACTCACGACGCCCAAAATGCAATCGATCGCCGAAGAAATCAAAATGCATCTCCTCCGGCTCAGCGTTGGCGTCCTCGGCCTCCAACTGTAGAAACATGTGTACTAGAGTAGGGTCGCCAGCAGAGTAAGACACATCCATCCATGGCCCGAACGGTGTCCCTCTAAAGATGGCCTCTAGGGTATCCGCGCGATCACCTAATCTCCTAAAGCGCGATCCTAACTCCTCGATGTAGGCAACTTTGCACTTTAGCGTCATGTCGATGTTAAAGAAATCCCTCTACATAGTCATTCACAGATGTTATAGTTAGTTTTATATATAGATGTTGCGGTTTATTTTATTTCAACTTATAATAGTGTTATAAATAGATAAAGTGCGGTTTATTTTATTTCAACGTATAATAGTGTTATATATAGATATTGCGGTTTATTTTATTTCAACGTATAATAGTGTTATATATAGAGGTTGCGGTTTATTTTAATTCAACGTATAATAGTGTTATATATAGATGTTGCGGTTTATTTTATTTCAACGTATAATAGTGTTATATATAGATGTTGCGGTTTATTTTATTTCAACATATAATAGTGTTATAAATAGATAAAGTGCGGTTTGTTTTATTTCAACGTATAATAGTGTTATATATAGATGTTGCGGTTTATTTTATTTCAACATATAATAGTGTTATAAATAGATAAAGTGCGGTTTATTTTATTTCAACGTATAATAGTGTTATAAATAGATAAAGTGCGGTTTATTTTATTTCAACGTATAATAGTGTTATATATAGATGTTGCGGTTTATTTTATTTCAACATATAATAGTGTTATAAATAGATAAAGTGCGGTTTATTTTATTTCAATGTATAATAGTGTTATATATAGATGTTGCGGTTTATTTTATTTCAACGTATAATAGTGTTATATATAGATGTTGCGGTTTATTTTATTTCAACATATAATAGTGTTATAAATAGATAAAGTGCGGTTTATTTTATTTCAACGTATAATAGTGTTATATATAGATGTTGCGGTTTATTTTATTTCAACGTATCATATTGTTATATATAGATGTTGCGGTTTATTTTATTTCAACGTATCATAGTGTTATATATAGATGTTGCGGTTTAGGGACCCTAGTTGTCATTCTTAAAAGTTTAGGGACCTAATTGGCATTCTTAAAATTTTAGGGACCTAAATTGTCATTCTTAAAAGTTTAGGGACCTAAGTTGTCATTCTTAAAACCGTAGGGACCTAAGTTGTCATTCTTAAAAGTTTAGGGACCTAATTGGCATTCTTAAAAGTTTAGGGACCTAAATTGTCATTCTTAAAAGTTTAGGGACCTAATTTGTCATTCTTAAAACCGTAGGGACCTAAGTTAACATTTTTTTATAAAAAAACACATTCTTAACAATTTTTTTTATAAAAACACACTCTTAACAATTTTTATAAAAAAACACATTCTTAACAATTTTTTTATAAAAACACACTCTTAACAATTTTTTTATAAAAACACATTCTTAACAATTTTTTTATAAAAACACTCTTAACAATTTTTTTATAAAAAAACACATTCTTAACATTTTTTTATAAAAACACACTCTTTAGAATTATTTTTATAAAAACAATCTCTTAACAATTTTTTTATAAAAAATATTCTTAACAGTTTTTTTTTATAAAAATACATTCTTAACAATTTTTTTATAAAAACACACTTTTAAGAATTATTTTTATAAAAACACACTCTTAACAATTTTTTATAAAAAACAAATTTTTAACATTTTTTTATAAAAACACACTGTTAACAATTTTTTTATAAAAAAACACATTCTTAACATTTTTTTATAAAAACACACTTTTAAGAATTATTTTTATAAGAACACACTCTTAACAATTTTTTTATAAAAACACATTGTTATCAATTTTTTTTATAAAAAACACATTCTTAACATTTTTTTATAAAAACACACTTTTAATAATTATTTTTATAAAAACACACTCTTAACAATTTTTTTATAAAAATACTGTATAACAACATACACATTATAACATACAAATATCACATTCAAACATAAAACCATACATATCATATATCTTAAAAATGTTAAACATAGAACATATTCAAACATAACAAAAGTTATAAACACTCTAACAACATACAAATCATATATCTTAACTTAAAATAACATACAAAAAATAACAAAAAACATAAGGAAAACATACCATAGAGCTAATACGAGACATCTTCACAAAACTCGAACACGTATTCCACACGACAAAATTGAGAGAGTGGGAGAAAATTGAGAGAGAGTTGATATTAAAAAATTTGAGAGTTATAAAATAATGAGAGTGGACGGTTTTTGGTCCCCCCCACCCCTTATATAGTGCGACCGATGTTATAAAAATTAGGGTTTGAGTCTTCAATTAATTTTTAGGGTAAACCCTGGGCCGACGCGTGGCGGGTTAGCCCGCGATCGCGGGGGCCCAACGCGGGCAGGGACCAAAACTGCCAACACGGGCATTCTAGAGGGGGGAAAGCTGGGCCGCGGGCATTCTTGAGGGACCAACGCGGGCAAAGTGGGCAAAGTTTGGTGACACGTGGGCCTGGGGCCCGCGATCGCGGGGCCCACCGCGGTTTTTTGTGGCATTTCGGTAAGATGGGAGAGATTTGTGGCATTTTGGTAACAAATGGTCAAACTTTTGGATTTTAATTAATTTCCCTTTTAATTAAATTCCCTAATAAATATATCTATAAATAATAATAAAGTATTATCATTATTAAAATACGATTTAATTTTGAAAAGAGAAAATATTCGTTCCTTGAGGTACAAAAAATGGGTATGAATCATATGCATTATTTTTAATAAAGTGTTTTTAGATTAAGAGAACAAAAATCAAATTTTCAAAAAAGAATTTGTTATTTACCAATATTTCATTCCACTTTTAAAGCAACATTCTATGAATCATACAAATATTTTACAATTTATTTAGTATATTTCATTTTAATGTCTGTCAATTAATATGTGGTCAAACTTGATACTAATCCCATCAAAGTCAAACTTATTTGGTAAATTTTATTCAATGCAAAAACATTTTATAAATCAAACGGCACCTTTAATAATTTTTAATGGCTAGAGTTATAAAAACCTATTTACATGTAATATATGAATTAAAGATTTGATTTTTTGTGAATAAATAACGGTTGATAAATCAAAAATTGGGTCAAACTATGAATATGGACCAATGTTATCGACATATCGTGATATTTGTTAATGGACAAATATATAAAATCAAAAATCAGAAATCAAGTCTGGCATCTTATGCATTTTTTAACGGATCGTAAATGATTGTTAATGAACTTGTGCGTATAAGTAATTTGTAACATGCACACTGATAAGTGTTCAATTTTGAGTACTTAAGCACTTCCTTTTTAGTCTTTTAGATAGAATTTTGCACTTTAAAATTCTAATTTGAGTCATTTATTATTTCTTTTCTATTTTGTTAGGTTGGAGCTAAGGTTTATGATTTACTTGTGTTATTTAAGATGAATGGCTAATTTTGGTACCATTTTGGAAATCCTTCTTAAACACAAGTCATGTTGCAGCATTACCGGAGCATGGATCGGATACTTTTGGAAGAGGAGGGGTTGGAAAAGGATTAAGTGGGAGTGGAAACAGTCTTTTTGTTAACGATAGATAAAGCCATTTCCAGCTGATTGTACTTTGTAGTTGTAATCTAGTGGTCTTGTGTACTTTCTAGTTAGTTTGTTTAAACTAGTAGTTCCATCTTAATTAATTAGTTGCTACTTTTACACTTTTGGTCCATCTTTGGTACTATAAATAGAGGGCCGTGGGTTCCTTATTAGACACACCTTGGAGCTGATTTTAGATCAGCTCCACCTTCATTTCCTTTTACTCTCAAGCTCTTAATTAAATGTCTTAATTTTAGTACTTTTATTCCTCTCTTTTCTCCTTAAATTCTTCCTTCTTCTTGCAATCATCTTTATGCACTTACATTTCTCTTTACTCTTATGACATTACTTTATTGTCTTTAATTCTTGTCATTTAATACCAAGTCATTTACATTTTCTTGTCTTTTATTATTGTAATGAGTAGCTAATCACATTAGCTTAGGTGTGAGGCAAATGGTGATTATGTTAACCAAAAGAAAGTAGACATTTTGTGGCAATAATGATGTTTTATTAATCTAACCCAAGTTCTATCAAGATAATACAATCCCTTGACAAATTGATCACTTTGATAGTGTTAAAGTGTCATGGACCTAGAGATAGGCCATTGAATAGCACGCCAATTTGGATGACATACGGGGTAATATCGAGAGAGTTACTTGCAACGAGAGTTGTTACTTTTGTTTTTCAAAATGATTCATTCTTGATAAGTTGTTCACTTTTTCAAAGGGTTAAAATGGAGTAGACTTAGAGATAAGCTACTTGGAATACATGAACTTGGTAGGTACGGGGGTTATATCGAGATAGTAATTTTTAACAAAAAGCATTTGTTTTGTCGTATATTTTGAGAACTCCACTCCCATCATTCCCTTATCTTGAACTATGCTAAGAGATGAGATTGTTTATAGCTACTGAAATGATAGGATGGTGAGAGTCCGAGAGGAACGTGTCTTGAAATAGATAATAAAACTAGTAGTTGCGACCATCATGCTGCAGCATTCCTGTAGCATCCATGATGTTGCATTTCTATAGCATTGGTCTGCTGGAATTTGGTTTAACATATCATCACAAGTCTTACACCCTTGCTTCTCTTTTATTCTTGTGTATTTAGTTCTGTGATAATTGTCAACCAACCGAAAATATTTTCTTCAATTTCGCCATCTGAAATTAGTTTTTCATCTCGAGATCTTGCAACTTAAGATACCTATCCCTGTGGAATACGATACTTGGTTCTTACCATTTTATTACTTGAAAGACGACATTCGATCTCATTGTATACTTGCTTTGAGGTTTAATTAGCACACGTCTGTAGGTGTATTCTAAGCACTCATCAAGTTTTTGGTGTCGTTATCGGGGATAGGCGTAAATCTATAGTTGTTTTGAAATTGATTCTTGAGAAGCTAATTTTTCTACCATCTTTGTTGCTTTGCATACGTCTCCATGTGTGTACAAGTAACAAATCTTTGAGTATATCGTTCTATGAATATGGGTTCAATGGGACATTCGTTTGGGTCGTATGAAACTGTTTTCTGTAACTACTGTGACGGAAATCATTTCTCATACAGTTGTCATTCGAACCCCGAATCTAGTTATTTCATTGGCGATAGTAATTGGGATACCTCACACTTCAATAGTTACACTCAATCATGGTAGGATTATCCTAATTTGTTTTTAAATGGTCAAGATCAGGGCACTTTCACATCACAAATATCTCCCTACCAAGATTAGAGTAACACTTATTCATATACCTTTGACCAATCTTGGGAGGAACGAGTTGATTTTTCTGGGAATTTTCAAGGGGATGATTTTAACTACTCACTTTTACCCCCTGCACCCCCTTTAGAACAAGTTGAAAACCTCGAATCTCTTAAAGCTTTGATAAATGAGTACACACAAAGTCTGAATGAGTACACACAAAGTCTAAATGAGTACACACAAAGTATGATAACATATGTTGCCAACATCACAACGTATGTTGAAGAGATCAATAGACAAAGACAGATTCCTATTCCAAGTGAGATTGAAAAATTTGAGTGTGTTGGAAAAGATGAGGATGAGGTCAATACTTTGGAAAATAGTCAAGAGATAGAGAGTTCCGAGGAAGCACCTGAGCATTTGAGCAACCCTTCTTTACTTCAAAATAGTGAAGATGTGCAACAAAATGCCAAAATTGTCATTAACCCATACTTTGAATCTGTGGAGAACAAGTATAATGTTAGAGATACTGCAGCATTCCTGCAGCAAAGTTGTGTAGAAAACTTTCAAGTTGTTTTTGAAAAGGGACGAGAAGAACAATCCAAGGTTCGGGAAGCTTCATAAAATCAAGTTCTGTTATCAGTGAGGTGATGTGGAAAACTCTTTGCGGGATGAACCGTTCCTCCATTTATGCCATCAAAATCTTGTGTTGTGATCAAGCAGTAAAGCGAGTGGTGAGAAAAATATATAAGCATAAGTGGAAAGAGAAACACCGAGGTGAGCTGGTGAGGACCGTTTGGGTTGAGGAGCATACTGATGTGCTCCATCAAATTCCACCATTCTTCAAGAAGTTTACAACAAAAGGTTCATCAACTGAAAAAGAAAAATACCTTGATAAAAGGAGGAAATGCAGAGTCTTGTGCCGTGACAGTGCTTTGAATACACCGATAGACGTGTGCTAATTAAACCTCACAGAAAGTATACAATGAGATCTAATGTCGTTTTTCAAGTAATAAAATGGTAAGAACCAAGTATCGTCCCACAGAGATTGGAGTAAAAGTGCAATAAAAGTCTAGTAGAAGAAATGATTTCCAAGGATCAATTCGAAGATAATATTTTTTTTGTTGGAGTTATCACAGATTATATTGAACAAATAATAAAGAAAGCAAGGGTGTAAGATGTTGGGGTGAAGTCTAAACATAAATTCCAGCAGACCAATGTTGTAGCAATGCTACAGCATTTGTCTCTTAACACTTAAGTTCACCATCTACTTTTCAGGATGCCCTCTCAGGTTTTCATCAATTCACTATTGGTCTAGCTGTCAATCAACCCATCTCTGGCGTTGTGTCAGAACTATCAATAGCAAAATGAAGCCTTCCAAGTATATGGATAAACAAATCTCTTTGTTAAAAATCACTCTCTCGAGCTGATTCCCATATCAGTTAAGTTGACGTGTTCTAAGTGGATCATCTCTGACTCACACTCTACACTGTTACCATCAATACAGATGACCAACTTATCGGGAAAAATCAACCAGAAAGAATAAAGATGACAAATCTCTTTGTAAGTAGCTCTCTCAAGCCTACTTCCTTTGTCATTCGGATTGACGTGCATATCAATTACTCATCTCTGAGGCCATGGCACTTTAACACTTTCAAAGTATCAACCGTCCTGAAGTAACTTGATCTTTTATAAAACTTAACATGAAATGGTGAAGATCATTATTGAGAAACGATGTCCACTTTTCATTATGTTTAAAACCTTACCCTTTAATCTCACACCCAAGCTATTGAACTTAGCTACTCATACTTGAATGTAAATGACAAGAAATGTAAATTACAGAAATGAAATACATAAATTAAAGACAGAAATATAAATGACAAGAAAGTAAAATGCAAGAATTAAAAGACTATAAGTTAGTGCAACAATGCTGTACCAATGCTGCATCAACTCATAGCTAATAATAAGAACATGAACAAGATGAAGAACATAAATTAAAGTTGTATAAAATTAAATTTGAGTTCTGCAAATCAGCTGTGAGAACTGATCCACAAGTTGTCTACTGAAATACAAAGCACAACCCTCCTATATATAGCAACTAGGAGAGAAGGCAAGCATGCAAAAAATACATAAAGTAAACTACTAACTACACTATTCCTAAAGGACAAGCATGAAGGCACACACATCCCTATATGGACACTAACACAAGTTATCTAATTGTTCAAAAATAAGCACAACATTGAATTCAAATCCTCTGGTAGATGGCTGGATGCAGAAACGTCAGGTTCCCAAAAGTCTTCTTCCACATCACTCTTCATTCCACAATGCTGATCCTCAATGATGTAGCATTGGACAGAGGCTGCACTATATAAACATTCACAATTAACCTTCCTATTTAAGTAAAAGACAAGTAAATCAAGAACTTAGCTCCATGAAACAAAAGGTAAAAATAAGTAAACAAAAATGACTCAAATGTTGGGATAAATAAAATATTTTAACTAAAAAGATAAGAAAACGACACTTTATGCATTAAATAAATAATGCATATCGTGCTGCAACATTCATTCCAACCACTTGGTCCATATCCTACTCCCACTGAGTAGGGCAGGTTTAATCATATCCTTTAGCTCCAACCTTCTGTTTGTTTTTATTTATTTGAGTCTAGGATTAGTTTTTGCACTTTTAGGTTTATTTTTCTTGCATTAGGTCATGTTTAGACAATGTTGACATGTGTACATATCCCAAATAATTCCCACAAGTCTAATCTCATTTTTAGAGTGATACATGCTAGAACTAGCCTCACAAATTGCTTGGGACACAATTTGGTCCACATTCATCCTAAATCACAGAAATGATTTATGCTTAAATTCCTTTTTCACATTTTTAGCCACTTAATACTTTTGTCAAGCACTTCTTTATTCCATTACAATGAGGACATTGCAAGATTCTTAGTTTGGGGTGGGGGTGCCTAAAAATGGCAAAAGCAAAATGGCAAGAGCAAAAGCTCCACAAAATCATAAAATTGCCAAAGACAAGTGGTCTAAGACACCAAAAATAACCCATAGGGGTATGTGTAAGCATTCAACAGAAAAAGTACCAAAAAGTGCCAAATTTGAAAAAAAATTCAATGTTGATACATGGGGTGAGAAAAGGCTAGGTGAGGAAAAGATTTGCCAAAGAGAGAAACCCATACACCAAAAGCTTTAGTAATTTGTGATGATGAATGTGTGAACATAACAAAAAGAATGTGGTGCTAGCATATGGTTCATAATCGCACTTAGAATGAGATCTTTGGTGACTTTAGATTTATTAAAGGTTATGTTATGCATTTTTTATATTGTCAACTTCATGAAGTGCACTTAATGCCTTTCTCTTGCAAAATTCTACAAATTTGAGTCTTTTCTTTTGTTTTTTTATTGCTTGGGGACAAGCAAAGTTCTTAGTTTGGGGTGGTGATAATTGCTCAATTTTGAGTACTTAAGCACTTCCTTAGTCTTTTAGATAGAATTTTGCACTTTAAAATCCCAATTTGAGTCATTTATTACTTCTTTTCTATTTTATTAGGTTGGAGCTAAGGTTTGTGATTTACTTATGTTATTTCAGATGAATAGCTAATTTTGGTACCATTTTGGAAATCCTTCTTGAACACATGTCATGCTGCAGCATTACCGGAGCATGGATCTGATACTTTTGGAAGAGGAGGAATTGGAAAAGGATTAAGTGGCAGTGGAAACAGTCTTTTTGTTAACCAATGGATAAAGCCATTTTCCAGCTGATTGTACTTTGTAGTTGTAATCTAATGGTCTTGTGTACTTTCTAGTTAGTTTGTTTAAACTAGTAGTTCCATCTTAATTAATTAGTTGCTACTTTTACACTTTTGGTCCCTCTTTTGTACTATAAATAGAGGGCCTTGGGTTCCTTATTAGACACACCTTGGAGCTGAGTTTAGATCAGCTCGACCTCCATTTCCTTTTCCTCTCAAGCTCTTAATTAAATGTCTTAATTTTAGTACTTTTATTCCTCTCTTTTCTACTTAAATTCTTCCTACTTCTTGCAATCATCTTTATGCACTTACATTCCTCTTTACTTTTATGACATTTACTTTATTGTCTTTAATTCTTGTCATTTAATTTCAAGTCATTTATATTTCCTTGTCTTTTATTATTGTAATGAGTAGCTAATCACATTAGCTTGGGTGTGAGGCAAATGGTGATTATGTTAACCAAAAGAAAGTAGACATTTTGTGGCAATAATGATGTTTTATTATTCCAACCCAAGTTCTATCAAGATAATATAATCCCTTGACAAATTGATCACTTTGATAGTGTTAAAGTGTCATGGACCTAGAGATAGGCCATTGAATAGCACGTCAATTTGGATGACATAAGGGGTAATATCGAGAGAGTTACTTACAACGAGAGTTGTTACTTTTGTTTTTCAAAATAATTCATTCATGATAAGTTGTTCACTTTTTCAAAGGGTTAAAATGGATAGACTTAGAGATAAGCTACTTGGAGTACATCAACTTGGGAGATACGGGGGTTATATCGAGAGAGTAATTTTTAACAAAAAGAATTTGTTTTGCCGTATATTTTAAGAACTCCACTCCCATCATTCCCTTATCTTGAACTCTGCTCAGAGATGGGATTGTTTATAGCTACTGGAATGATAGGATGGTGAGAGTCCGAGAGGAACGTTCTTGAAATAGATAATAAAACTAGTTGTTTTGACCATCATGCTGCATCATTCCTATAACATCCATGTTGTAGCATTTCTGTAGCATTGGTCTGCTGGAATTTGGTTTAACATATCATCACAAGTCTTACACCCTTGCTTCTCTTTTATTCTTGTTTATTTAGTTCTGTGATAATTGTCAACCAACCGAAAATATTTCTTCAAATTCGCCATCTGAAATTAGTTTTTCATCTCGAGATCTTGCAACTCAAGATACCTATCCCTGTGGAATACGATACTTGGTTCTTACCATTTTATTACTTGAATAACGACATTAGATCTCATTGTATACTGCTTTGAGGTTTAATTAGCACACGTCTGTAGGTGTATTCTAAGCACTCATCAAGTTTTTGGCACCGTTGCCAGTGTTAGGCGTAAATCTATAGTTGTTTTGAAATTGAGTCTTGAGAAGCTAATTTTTCTACCATCTTTGTTGCTTTGCATACGTCTCCATGTGTGTACAAGTAACAAATCTTTGAGTATATCGTTCTATGAATATGGATTCAATGGGACATTCGTTTGGGCCATATTAAACTGTTTTATGTGACTACTGTGGCGGAAATCATTTCTCATACAGTTGTCATTCGAACCCCGAATCCAGTTATTTCATGGGCGATAGTAATTGGGATACCTCATACTTCAATGGTTACACTCAATAATTGGAGGATTATCCTGAATGATACATTATTCATGATGAATAATATATGAATGGCCTGTGAAGGCGTGGACACATGGAGCACTCTGTTCCCCGATTCACAACCGAAATTTCGTTTTATTCATTATGAATATGTATGCATATATCCGGATGTTTACATTCAGTATGAATAACAAAGATGAACGTTCATTCACTATTAATGATGAATAATACAATATTCAGGATAAATTATACAACACTTAGAATGAATAATACACGAATTCATGAATGGTGTATTATTTACCCTGAATGTTGTATTATTCATCCTGAATTGTACATGAATGGCCCGTGAAGGTGTGGAGACGTGGTGCGCTCTCTTTTGTTCCTCCGTTTACAACCGAAACTCGATAGGTTCTCTATCGAAAAATTTAAAGAGTTTTAAATATTTAAACCATATAAAAGCATATGACAGATTTTTAAATTTTTTTTAAATGGAGAATCAAAATTTCAAAAATATATATTCAACTTCTCTATATTATAGATTGGGAAATTAATTAAAATACCCTAAGTCAAACCATGTTTTACTGAAATACCACAAATCTCTCCCATGTTACAAAAATACCCCAAAAAATCCGCGATGGAGCCCGCGATCGCGGGCCCCAGGCCACGTGTCACCAAAGTTTGCCCACTTTGCCCGCGTTGGTCCCTCAAGAATGCCCGCGGTCCAGCTTTCCCCCCTCAAGAATGCCCGCGTGTGCAGTTTTGGTCCCTGCCCGCGTTTGACTCTCGTCGACCCCCGCGATCGCGGGCTACACGTGTCACCAAAGTTTGCCCACTTTGCCCGCGTTGGTCCCTCAAGAATGCCCGTGGTCCAGCTTTCCCCCCTCAAGAATGCCCGCGTGTGCAGTTTTGGTCCCTGCCCGCGTTTGACTTTCTTTGACCCCCCGCGATCGCGGGCAAAAGTGTCACGTGTCGGCACAGGGTTAACCCTAAAATCACTTTGACGAACCAAACCCTAAATGTTTTCTTCGGCCGCACTATATAAGGGGGGGGGGGGGGGACCAAAAACCGGTCACTCTCATTTTTTTAATAACTCTCTCAATTTTTAATCAAACTCTCTCAATTTTATCCCACTCTCTCAATTTTGTCGTGTGGAATACGCGTTCGGGTTTTGTGAAGATGTCTCGTATTACCTCTGTGGTATGTTTTTCTTATGTTTTTTGTTATTTTTTGTATGTTATTTTAAGTTAAGATATATGATTTGTAGGTTGTTATAGTGTTTATAACTTATGTTTGAATATGTTCTATGTTTAACATGATATGTATGGTTTTATGTTTGAATGTGATATTTGTATGTTATAATGTGTATGTTGTTATAGTGTGTTTTTTTATAAAAAAATTGTTAAGAGTGTTTTTTTATAAAAAAATTGTTAAGAGTGTGTTATTATAAAAAAATTGTTAAAAATGTGTTTTTTTTTATAAAAACACACTCTTAACAATTTTTTTATAAAAACACACCCTTAACATTTTTTTATAAAAACAGTTTTTTTATAAAAAATTGTTAAGAGTGAGTTTTTATAAAAAATTGTTATAGTTTTATGGTTTTATGTTTGAATGTGATATTTGTAAGTTATAATGTGTATGTTGTTATAGTGTGTTTTTTAATAAAAAAATTGTTAAGAGTGTTTTTTTATAAAAAAATTGTTAAGAGTGTGTTACTATAAAAAAATTGTTAAAAATGTTTTTTTTTTATAAAAACACACTTTTAACAATTTTTTTATAAAAACACACCCTTAACAATTTTTTATAAAAACAGTTTTTTTATAAAATTGTTAAGAGTGTGTTTTTATAAAAAAATGTTATAGTTTTATGGTTTTATATTTGAATGTGATATTTGTATGTTATAATGTGTATGTTGTTATAGTGTGTTTTTTAATAAAAAAATTGTTAAGAGTGTTTTTTTATAAAAAAATTGTTAAGAGTGTGTTATTATAAAAAAATTGTTAAAAATGTTTTTTTTTATAAAAACACACTTTTAACAATTTTTTTATAAAAACACACCCTTAACAATTTTTTATAAAAACAGTTTTTTTATAAAAAATTGTTAAGAGTGTGTTTTTATAAAAAAATGTTATAGTTTTATGGTTTTATGTTTGAATGTGATATTTGTATGTTATAATGTGTATGTTGTTATAGTGTGTTTTTTCATAAAAAAATTGTTAAGAGTGTATTTTTATAAAAATTTGTTAAGAGTGTGTTTTTATAAAAAAATTGTTAACAATGTGTTTTTATAAAAAAAAAATTAAAAACGTGTTTTTTATAAAAAAATTGTTAAAAATGTGTTTTTTTTTATAAAAACACACTCTTTTAAAAGTGTGTTTTTATAAAAAAATTGTTAAGAGTATGTTTTTATAAAAAATTTGTTAAGAATGTATTTTTTATAAAAAATTGTTAAAAATGTGTTTTTTTATAAAAAAAATTGTTAAGAGTGTGTTTTTATAAAAAAAATGTTAAAAATGTGTTTTTTCATAAAAAAAAATGTTAAAAGTGTGTTTTTATAAAAATAATTCTTAAAAGTGTGTTTTTATAAAAAATTGTTAAGGGTGTGTTTTTATAAAAAATAAACCGCACTTTATCTCTATATAACAATATGATACGTTGAAATAAAATAAACCGCACTTTATCTCTATATAACAATATGATACGTTGAAATAAAATAAACCGCACTTTATCTATATATAACACTATTATACGTTGAAATAAAATACCACTGCACTTTATCTATATATAACAATATGATACGTTGAAATAAAATAAACCGCAACATCTATATAAAATAAAATAAACCGCAGCATCTATATATAACACTAACTATAACATCTGTGAATGACTATGTAGAAGGATTTCTTTAACATCGACTTGACGCTAAGGTGCAAAATTTCCTACATCGAGGAATTAGGAGCGCTCTTTAGGGGATTAGGTGATCGCGCGGATACCCTTGAGACCATCTATAGAGGGACACCGTTCGGGCCATGGATGGATGTGTCTTACTCTGGTGGTGACCCTACGCTAGTACACATGTTTCTACAGTTGGAGGTCGAGGACGCCAACGCTGAGCCGGAGGAGATGCATTTTGATTTCTTCGGCTCTCAATTGCATTTTGGGCGTCGTGAGTTCTGTCTAATTACAGGACTACGTTTTGGAGAGGCTCCCCCCCTTCCTCCCTTAGAAGACTGCTCCTTCGTTCCTAGGGTTTGGGGCATTTCAGCATCTCGTTTGAAGCTGAAGGCAGCCCGGGACAAGATGAAAGAGGGCCTTAGTGCCCTAACCGACGACGATGTTGTCCGTGTATGCTTGGTGGTGATCGTGGATATGGGCTTCCTGGGCCGTGAGTATAGCCAGTATGCTTCATCGACGGTCCTTAGGGCCGTCGAGGACCTTGAGCTGTTTAACAGCTACCCGTTGGGTAGCCATATCTGGACACATTGCTACTCTATTCTTCACCGAGCCATAGCCAGACGCGTTGATCGACATGCAAAGATGAATCTTTGTGGTTTTACATACGCCTTCAAGGTTAGATACATAGTATAACAATTGTTAATAATACATACAAACTGTTTGGCTTTTCTTTTTACGTACTTGCTCTTCTTGTCTAATTCCAGATATGGATCTTGGAGATGTTTCCCGCATCAATCCGATATTTCGTCAAGCGCGAAGATCGAGTACTTAGGGGAACCCGTTGGGATAAGCGTGTTACCCTAAGTAGGTTGCTTTGGATTCAGTTCTTCAATGCGTCAAGAAATGTAAGTTCTTTTACTATGTTTACAATTTGCATACGTTAGTCCCGCTTATTAATTTCTTTTATGTTTTATCATATATTTAGCAACCACTCTTGCCTTTCGATCGCCTTGTGCCTACTGTCCACGAGATGGGCACAGATTGGTACAGAGACAGCGTGGCCTTTATTGACGCAGAGGCGGAAAGGGCTCGACGTCCCCCTACTTCCACATCTGACGCAGATGAGGAAGACGACGACAGGCCCCCTTCCGGTGGATACCAGCCGCCCCCCTCCTACCAGCCGGTCCGTTCCTCCTCCTACCAGCCGCCCCCTTCCTCCTCCTACCAGCCGGCCCGTTCCTCCTCCTACCAGCCGCCCCCTTCCTCCTCCTACAATCCATATGAGGCGGCCCCTTCCTACGAGCCACAGCGTGGCTCTCATGAGCACCTGTGGGACTACGTCCACGGGCCGCTAGAGTCACGTGTACAACTTCTGGAGGGATTCTACAGACAGTTTAGCGCTGTCAATGTTAGTGTTTAACTTAATTTGTTGGCCACGTTTATTTAGTTTGTATATTAATATTACGTTCTAAATTTGTTTTAGCTGTCGAGTACGACACCGATCCCCGCTCCGTTCGGACAGGGGGCACATGCGACGTTTGCCACCACATCCTATCCGTCATTCCCTGAAAATGTAAGTGACATTGAGTAACCATTATAGTTATATGTTTGTTCCTAAGTTTGTAACTCTTATAATTATCAATGTCACGCAGGCCGGGATGTCGGGGGCCGGGATGTCCCAAACGCCGTTCGCCACCACATCCTATTCTACTATCCCGGAGAGTGTAAGTGACACTGAGTAACCATTATAGTTATATGTTTGTTCCTAATTTTGTAACTATTTTAATGATCAATGTCACGCAGGCCGGGATGTCGGGGGCATACACCTCGCAGATGCCGCCGCCGTTCGCCACCACATCATATTCTACTATCCCGGAGAGTGTTAGTGACACTGAGTAACCATTATAGTTATATATCGATAATCCTAATTTTGTAACTATTTTAATGATCAATGTCACGCGGGCCGGGATGTCGGGGGCACAGCACATGCCGTCGTTCGCCACCACAGCAATCACAAACATCTTTGGCGGTTCGGCCGATGACTATTACAGGCCGGAAATGCATACTGTAAGTTATTTTGGTAGTTTTGGTTTAATTGTGAACATTTCCTAAATTGTACTTAAAACATTGAGTAACGTAATTTTCAGACGGGGTCTCCTATTATCCAGGATCACTTCTCGGAGCACTTCTCGGAGCCTGACGATGACTCGATGGATGTTGTAGATCCACCACCACAGGTGACCCCGCTCCCTCAAAAGCGGTCGCATAAAATTTCACAATGGTTTCGTCACCCGTTTGGCCAACAAGGATCTACGACACCACCGGCCGCTAAAAAACAAGCAAAGAAAGCGGGGGGAAAGAAGGGAGGAAAGAATAAGGGAAAGGTGTCTTCACCGGAGCCTCAACCGGCATCAGAAATATTGAGGATGTGTCGGACTGGTCGCCTCCCCCCTTGATCTTCATCCCTCACTTGAACTTGGAAATCACCCCCTCGTTTTTCAATGTATTGCTGGCCGTTGACCCTTTGGAGTCTGACTTACTGGATGTGGTTAGTATGAAGTTTAATTATAGTCATATAATCAAATATATTTATTTTACATGTCTAACCATCTATTTTTTATGTATAGCACATCGATTGTTGGGTCTCGCTGTTGCAAAGACATCGTGGAACAGACACGAGGTGGACCATGATGTTCAGTATGTTCTTTCATTACTTGTTGATTGAGCATCTAGGTCCCGCCTCCGTGGTTAATTCATGCAATGACGTGGAAGGGACCTCTTGGGCTCTCCTCGATGTGGTATGTAAATCGTTTTACTCTTATTTTATTTAACTTGTTTTGTTGCTAACTAAGTTGTCTAATATTGTAATATTTCAGGTGTACATCCCAATATGCATTAATCCTCAACATTGGCTGCTTGGAGTGTTTGAACTTGACGCTATGACCTTGACCATATATGATAGCGACAGTGCCAATCTCTTCAGACAGCAATTGGAAGAGCAGATGACAAAGTTTAAAGCTATGCTATTTGACTTCTTTTGTCGGGTCAAGGATGATAGACGTCGCGATATGACAGGTGTCTTTCGCTATAAGTTCGCCAAGAATGTACCCCAGCAGGCCGGGATAAATGCGGATTGCGGTGTCTGGGTATGCCGTAATACCCAAATGTTGATAAATAACAATGAGGTATGGGTACACCCTGACGAGGCCGAGGATGTTGCCAAAGATTTTCGCAAACATATGGCGGAGTCTATTTATGAGCATTGTCAAATAGGGCCACGTTAGGTTGTTTATGTAACATTAAATAATTGTTATTTTTAGTATTAACTTATTTTGTTAAAGTATTGTGATTGACTTACTGTTTACTTTATTTGGTTTTTGCTAATTTCATCCATTTACTCAACTTTGAGTATCGATATTTCTTTCACACATACTCCATTTTGGACGCATTATATATCATTTCGAAGCTCTCATATAGGAGAACATAAACCTACTAAGAGTTAGTTATATATAACACATATATATAAATTTAAATGCGTCCAAAGTTTAGTAAAACCCATATTTCCAACACTTTGTAAGTAGGTTTATGAAACTTGCGATAATCCTAATACAGAGATTATTGGATGAACAAGCATTTATTTCTTGATTATTGGTGTATTGGTTCTTGTTGTCTGGAAGTGATTCATATGATGCAAAAATTGGTATCATGTAATGTAGAACAGTATCTATATTATAGAAACTTGCATTTGACAGTACCATATAAATCTGATCTAAATTCTCATTAATTAGCTATGTTTGACTACTTAAAGACCTTTATTCAAGAGCAGACGAATATTGCAGTTACTTTTTCAGTCGAATCTTACAGGCTCTTTTCAAACGAATCTTGCAGTGAACTATTCAGACGAATCACAACTTCCTATCTAACTTTTATACAAACACACTCTCGCTTTTCTTAACACAATGGATGGAGGTTCAAGATCAAGGGGGAACAGGTCGGCGAATGTGGCTGGAACTTCACGTTCGGGAGCCTACCAACCACTGAACGACGGAGCTCGCCGGAGTACCTGGAAGGTACCGGAAACAGACGAGGAGTGGACAAACTGTGGGCGAACTGCAGCCGATTTTCCATTCACGCCTGAGGAGGAAGCAGACTGGGAGATGGCATCCGACAATTACTACTTCGATAATGGCATGAGAACCCCACCAATGTATGATTTTATGCCGACGGGTCTTCGACAAAGTCAACGAATTACTCCCGCAGTGCAAAAAGCCATTGATGAGGCGAACGCCGGTATCGAAAAGGTAAAGGGTATGTGGAACCATAACAGGGGGATTCAGCAGGGGAAAATGGAGTATCTAGCGGAGAAGAAACGAGAACTGGCCATGACTAGGGCTCACGTTCGGCACCTGCAACGAGAGATTAAGGAAGCTGAAGAGGAACTAGAAGAACTCGAATCGGACTACATAGGAATGGAGGACGTGATCAAGGAAAAGGTTTACTTCATCACAGGACTCCAGGACGCCTTCCAGTAATAGATTTATTTGTTTACATGCACTGTATCCGTTTCGGTTGGGAAGATGATTTGCAATAATTTTTATACGATGTTGTTAACTAATTTCCTTGTTAAATAACTTAAGTGAATTTCTATATTAAAAACATTAAAATGGAAAGAAAACAATACATTAAAAACCACAAATTAAATAATTAACTATAAGGGTATGAATTTTAAATATAATTTTTTTATGTGGTGTATAACTGTATATGATATATATTAAAATATATAAATCCAAAAAAATTCAAGATTGGGCTCATTTCGAACATATCGAAGAGACGATTATAATGGTGTAATTTGTTAAAATTAAAACGTATTTTTTTAACGTATTTTAGTTAATAAACGATTATATGTGTTAAATGTAAAATTAAAATAATGAAAGTAAAAGGTATAAAGTAAATTTAGTAAATAAGTATAGGGGTTGAAAGTGTAACATTTCATTTTAAATTCGTAAAAATGGACGAAAGCGGGGTGAACAGTGTAAAAAATACCAAAATTTTCATAAATGGTCCCTGTAATTTTTCAAAAATGGTCCCTTGCAATTGAAAAGTCACAAAAATAATCCCATCGCGGGATTCCTTCGCGATCGCGGGATTTCATTTTTCAAAAATGGTCCCTGCAAGTTTAAAAAAGTGTCAGAAAGGTCCCTGGCCCGCGATCGCGGGCTCCCATTGCGGATTTTTAGGGTATTTTTGCAAAGTGGGAGAGATTTGTGGTATTTTGGTAACACGTGGTCAAACTTAGGGTATTTTAATTAATTTCCCTTATAGATTATAACATTAATTATATAACTAAATGGTCATCAATACATTTAATATATTATTAGTTCTCTCTTATATGGCGTTTGATTCGCAAATTCTAAAGTAATCTAATGAAATTGAAATGTTGAATTCCTTTAACCAATTTTTATTCACTCGTTTGGTTCATTCTTTTTAAAAGAATGAATCTACAAAATCCTATAAATTCCACAATAAAGGATTTGTACTGACAATAAGATTGATGCAATGAAATGTTCGTTCTCTAATTTTTACTCAACTTCCCTAGTCCCTAAATTTAAAATTTAAATATTTTTGTTAGGAAAAAAATATAATTCAATAAAGCATTTCGGTTTTTGTTTGTATATTCATGTCAGTTTTTAAGGCCATCAGTACCCCATGGGGGGAATCTTTCAATGATTCCCCTCCACATCATCGCCACATCAGCTTTTCTTCCATCCCTCACTCCATCCCTCACGATCCCTAAACATCCGTACCCCATTCCCTCAAACCCCTTTGCCACCTCATTTATTTTAATTATTTTATTTATACATTTAATTATTTAACAAAATAAAAATATTTATATATATATTTTTAATAAATAAAAATAAGATAAATAATAAAAATTAAAATTCATATCATTCATTAAAAAATTAAAAATTACAAAATAAATTTAAAAATCTACTCGTCGTCATTGTTGGGAACTTGGATACGCCAAATATGTTCGACCAAATCCGACCGAAGGTTATTATGAGTGTCCCGGTTTATGACTTCTCGAACATTTGCCGCGCGTTGTGTCTCACTGATTTGGCTTTCGATATCATTCGTGAAAAAGTCGTTTTCCACGTCACCACAAATAGCATGGTTTTCGTCTTCGAGTATCATATTGTGTAATATGACACAAGCGTACATAATGTTTCTCAATATTTCCGGTTCCCATCCGCGTGCCGGGTTATGAAGTATATGCCAACGTTGTTTAAGCACGCCAAAAGCTCGTTCAACATCTTTACGTGCGGATTCTTGCGCGGACTTGAACTTTTGTCGTTTAAGGTCTTGTGGGCACGTAAATGATTTTACGAAAGTAGCCCATTCCGGATATATCCCATCCGTTAGATAATATCCGTGCTTGTAGGTGGCTCCATTCACCTCAAAAGGGCACTCGGGTGCTTTTCCATCATATACATCGTTGAAGATGGGCGACTGATTGAGAACATTGATGTCGTTGTTGGAACCGGCAACACCAAAGAATGCGTGCCAGATCCATAGATCTTGAGAGGCCACTGCTTCTAGCATGATTGTCGGGTGCTCATGATCACCTCTCATGAATTGACCTCGCCATGCATTCGGACAATTTGCCCACGCCCAATGAGTACAGTCTATGCTGCCGAGCATGCCGGGAAATCCGTGTTTAGCTTCATGCGCGGCGTACAACTTCTGAATATCAATAAAAGTAGGCTTGCGTAAATATTTTTGACCATACAGTTCAATAATACCTGTGCAGAATTTGTACAGACAATCTCGTGACGTTTTCTCTCCCATACGGATGTACTCGTCAAGTGCGTCAGCAGCTACTCCATACGCCAATTGCCGAATAGCGGAAGTACACTTTTGTATCGGAGAAAAACCTTGTTTGCCTAACCCGTCAAACTGAAGTCTAAAATACGGATACCCTACTTCTAAATCTTCAACTATTCGTTCGAATAGTTGTCTGCTCATCCTGAACCGCCGCCTAAACATATCCGGTGTATAAATCGGGTTGACGCCAAAGTAGTCCCGCATAAGCCGCTCGTTTGCAGTTACTCGACCTCTTTCAATGTTTGCGGCCCTCTCTCTTGTTGACGATGAGGCGGTGCTACCATACAGCGATTGTGCAGCATGTCGAAAAATTTCCCTTTGTAGATTCAACAACTCTTCGGTGTCTACGGATGATGATGATGCGGTTGGTGAACCGGGTTGTGGCGAATCCATATTGTTTAATATATAGAGGTTGAGAAAATTTGAGAGAGTTTGAGAGGTGTGAGAAATAAGAGGTTGAGAGAATAAGAGGTTGAGATGTGTGAGAAATAAGAGGTTGAGAGGTGTGAGAAATAAGAGGTTGAGGGTTAAATATATAGTGGGATTAAATTGAGCCGGGTACGGATGGCCTAAGCATGTCCGTTTTTTTAAATGTCAGAAAATAATAAATATATCTATAAATAATAATAAAGTATGGGAAATTAATTAAAATACCCCAAGTCAAACCAACTGTTACCAAAATACCCTAAAATTTTTCAACTTTGCAAAAATGCCCAAAATACCCGCGATGGGGTCCCGCGATCGCGGGATACGCTGACGTGGCACGTATTTTGGGGCCAAATGCCCCGCGAAGCCCCTCAACTTTGGCCGCGGTGCACTTTTGGTCCCTGCCCGCGATCGCAGCCCGCGATGGCCCAAAAATTACAGTTTTGGTCCCTGAAATTTTACACTTTTGGTCCCTGAAAATTTACACTTTCAGCCCCTATACTTAGACGAATTTTGCATGCTTTTACTGTTTTTTTCCACAATTATTGCAATTTAAAGACCGATTTGTGGTTGAAATTCATTTGCATGTTTCAATCAATGTTAAATCAATGTTTTTGGAATACCAGTTTGTGGATGAAATGAGAGATTGGTTTTCTGATATGTTGGTTGTTTCATTGATAAATAGACGTAAAATTCAAGCCATAATCCCCACACAACGATTTCATTGTTGGAATATTTCTTTCTGCAATATTTTGTGTTTGAGATACTACTGAAAAAATGAGTTCATCTGTTGCAAAAGCTAAGCTATATTTCTGTTTTGATGGTGAATGGGTGCAAGATAACAATGAGTGGAATTTTGCTTATAAATCTAAGCATGGTGTAAAAGTGTCAGTAAACTACACTTATCAGAAGTTTGTTGCATACGCCATGCAAAAATGTGGAATCAACTCTTCTGATATTTGCAAGTTAGTATTTAAAAATGGCGATGGGTCATTTGTGGATTTATCCAACGATGGGGATATCTCTACTTTTCTGCACCTTGCAGTCGATTCAGAAAGACCCCCATTACTCTTTGTGTATCCCGGCGTATCCGACGGTGACGACGACGGTGACGACGACGGTGATTCTCAACAAATAGAGCATCCTGATTCTCAACAAATAGAGCAGCCTGATTCTCAACAACAACAACCACCACAACCACACGAATGGCGTACTGCTGGAGTTGCTGATGACGAAACCCACGTTTTCAGAACGGGTAATTCTGAAATAGACAGATCAGGCACCGATAATGATGATCACGAAGAATATACCCCTAGTAGAAAATCATGTAGTCAGATAAATGACTTTTTTGATATGCCCCCTATTCTTCCAGACTCCCATACCCAGACACAAAGCTACGAACCTACACCTTATATTCGTAGTGAAAGTTTAACAGCAGGTCAGATATTCGATTCGAAGGATCTCTTAGCAAGTCAGATCGGACTCAAGTTCTTGGAAGAGGGTTTCCAAAGTAGCGTGCGGGCATCTGACAAAAGCAAATACGTAGTTGAATGTGCTAGAGAAAAGTGTGAGTGGAGGTTGTACGCGATTCACACGGGTCCCAAAGGAGGGCGATAATGATTAGAAAGTTGCACGACGTACACACTTGTACGAGGACGCAACTTAATCCCCACCACAAACAAGCCGGCAAAAAGACTTTGGGTGCGATCCTGAAAAACAAATTTCTTGATGTTAGCAGGTCATTGCGTCCAAAGGACATCGTCCACGACGTTCACCGGCAGTTCGACGTCACGATTGATTACCACCAAGCGTGGCGTGCGCGCTGCCATGCACTGTTTATGGTGAGAGGCACGTTCGAGGAGTCGTATGAACGACTCCCGACATATTTATATAATTTGCAGCTGCAGAACCCTGGTACTGTCACGCAGCTACGGACCGATTCACGTGGACGGTTTGAGATGTGCTTCGTGGCCCTTGGACCCGCGGTACGTATTTTAACACGTCATATGTTTACACATTATAAACTATAACATTTACACATTTTAACCTATGTTTTTGCAGATCCGCACATTTCTGGAAAATCTACGTCGTGTCCTGATAATAGACGCAACCCATTTAAAGGGCCGTTACTTGGGTATGATGTTCCTGGCGGTTGCCATGGACGGGGATAACTCCATCGTTCCAGTAGCTTTCGGCGTAAGCAAGTCCGAAACCGGGGACGAGTGGACTTGGTTTCTGTCCATGTTGAGACAAGCTATCGAAGACCCGCAAGGGTTGGTGTTTATGTCTGACAGGGCTCCTTCCATAAGCGCTGCAATCTCTGCCACTCACACCAACGGCGGAGAATATCGTTCAGTACAGGGCGCGTCGTGCGGCGACATGGCCGGTAAGAGCAATCGGGTATGGGAAGTACGAGGTGCATGATGACTATATTAACACGATTTTGAATATGGAAGACCACCTTTGTTCGTGTCGCGAATGGGATAAATCTGGGTTACCGTGCGGCCATGCCATCGCTGCAGCAACATATATGGGTCGTACAGATTGCAGCGACTTGGCTGTACCTTTCTTCACGTCCGAATATTACCGGAAAACATACGTGGAGGTAATAAACCCATCTGGACCCCCTGCAGCATGGGTGTATCCACCCGACCCGCTTCCACCATGCTATCCACCTTTAATGGATAAGAACAGGGCCGGGAGACCGAGAAAGAACGACCGACGTCCATCACGTGGTGAAAGTTCGATACAACGAAGATGTACTCGGTGCCAATGCGTAGGACACACTCGTGGAGACTGTCCAAATCCCGCCCCTTCAACCGTGCCAAGGAGACATTCTGTCAGTCACACCCCGGGCCCGTCACAGCTTGATACTGTTGATCTAAACACTGATTTGTAAATGATATATTTACACACATACATATGCTTCTAAATGAACATTGATAACACAGCTAGTTTGTAAATGATAAATATATTCATATTAGATACGTTTTAATTTTAATAAATTACACCATTATAATCGTCTCTTCGATACGTTCGAAATGAGCCCAATCTTGAATTTTTTTGGATTTATATATTTTAATATATATCATATACAGTTATACATTAAAATTCATAACCTTATAGTTAATTATTTAATTTATGGTACATCTCTTATTTTTTTTTCAATTTTGTTTTACACTCCTATCGCATTAACATAATAATCATATATTAACTAATTCATTAAATCGTTTTAAATTATTATTATTTGAATGTGTTTATAGATATCGTGAATGGCAATAGGAGAAGGTTTCACGAGAAGAATATTAAATGGGGTTTTGACAAGTTGGTATCACTGGACTCATTTAAGAATTGTGAAAATGGGTATTTGGCGAATGATGATTCATGTGTGTTTAAAACACTTCAGCTCCAAACACACATGAATCATCATTCGTCAAATACCCATTTTCACAATTCTTAAATGAGTCCAGTGATACCAACTTGTCAAAACCCCATTTCATATTATATATATACACACATACATATGCTTCTAAATGAACATTGATAACACAGCTAGTTTGTATTCCATCCAACAAGCTCTTTATCTTCAATCTTTCTGACCCTTCTTCAACGGCTTCTGCTTTTGCAACCACGTATGGCCATTGTGTACCACAACCCGCACACACTTGAGCAAATGAGTTGAGGGTTGTCATATATTCTACAAGAGGAGTAGGCCCACGAATGAGGTAACCTCTGACTTGACCTTGCATGATGTATCCAACCTAACCGTGGTTCAGCGGCTTAAAAACTACTTTTTAGAGAAATTAACAACAACAAAAAATACAAAACAACAACACAGTAAAAAAAATACAAAACAAGAAAAAAAATACAAAAAAAACTAAAACAACCACCACCTACTTAAAAATTGATTTAGTTTCATCAATCCAAGCTTGCTTCTCGTTTACCTTCGCTTGAATAATTGCGAAGTCTTGCAGAATATGGTGAATTGCTTCTTGTTCTCGACGAACACGAGCCTCCCTAGCTTTTATATCCCCTTTCATCCTTTTGATCTCCCTGTCTTCCTCTTCGATCTTTCTCAAATGGACTGCCTTCCTGTCCATAATTTTTTTCCACTCTTCTGTTAGTTCATCTATCTCCTTTTCCTTTTTTGCTATGGCGACCTCGATTTGAGGTGGCATTTTTTCAGGAGTAGCCTTAGGGTTTGATGACGATGCCATTTGTGGATTAAATGAGAGAAGAGAAATCAAGAGAGAAAACAATTCAAAGAAAGAAAGCAAGAGAGAAATCAAGAAAGAAAGCAAGAGGAATTGTGAATTGCATCTTACTGGTATTTATGGATGAAATCTCAAACATGCAAATGAATTTCAACCACAAATCGGTCTTCAAAGTACAATAATTGTGGAAAAAAAACAGTAAAAGCATGCAAGATTCGTCTAAGTTTAGGGGCTGAAAGTGTAAATTTTCAGGGACCAAAAGTGTAAATTTTCAGGGACCAAAAGTGTAAATTTTCAGGGACCAAAAGTGTAAATTTTCGTCCATCGCGGGCCATCGATAACAGTTGGTCAAACTTGGGGTATTTTAATTAATTTCCCAACATAAAGTATTATCATTATTAGAATCCGATTTACTTTTGAAAAGAGAAAATATCCGTTCGTTGAGGTACAAAAATCGGTATCATACGCATTATTTTAATTAAGTGTTTTTAGATTAAGAGAACAAAAAACAAATTTTCAAAAAAGAATTTGTTATTTATCAATATTTTTTCCACTTTTAAAGCAACATTATATGAATCATAGAAATATATTCCAATTTATTTAGTATATTTCATTTTCATATCTATCAATTAAATTCGTGGTCAAACTTAATACCAAATCCATCAAAGTCAAACTTATTTGGTAATATTTTATAAACCAAACGGCAACTTTAATAACTTTTAATGGCTAGAGTTATAAAAACCTATTTGTCTTATTAACCATCATTTATAAAGAGCAAAATTTTAAAGAAATTTTACAATTCTCTCTTGGTGAAAGTATTTGATAATTTTTTAAATTATTTTCTCCATTTTAAAATGAGTTAAATAATCATGTCTAACAATGGCATCTCTTATCTTGATCAATATCACACCAAGATAAACTTTCTGTAAAGCAAAAAATACACTAGATTGATCCATCAACATTTTATTTATTTATTTTTTGAATTATATATATAATTCATATTAAATACATTTATAAAAGCTATAAGTAAATTATTACCGATTTAATTTTTTTTTTGTAATTGTCAATATGAGGTTACTTGTGTTAATTGTCTTATTGGGATTAGTTGAGCATACACAAGTTAATCTAAACATTCATAATTAATAAATATATATATATATATATATATATATATATATAAATGAAAAACTAAGATTGAAAACTCCAATGCACTTATAGGAGAAAGATTCTGTAAGAAGTTGAGTTAACGTGAGAAAAGTGGATCTGAACTCTTTCTCACTTTTAATCTCAAGCCCACATATGAATCGTGCTTTGATACGGGGATTGATCCGATGAATCTCGATTCATCTTGTTTTTGTGCATCTCATCCTAATGATCCAACGGTTGATAACCACTTCTCACGTTTCTCGTGTTAACTCCACTTCTCACCTGACCCAACCCTATATATATACATATATATATATATATACATATATATATACATATATATATATATACATATATGTATGTATGTATATATATACATATATATATATATATATATACATATATATACATACATATATATATATATATATATATATGTGTGTGTGTGTGATCAGGTTCAAGGGAAAACTTCAAAAAAATGGAAAACTAAGGAATACCCTGGTAGCCAGCACTTCATCTAGACGGTATGCAATTCTGCATACAGGTAATTTGTAACACGCACACGTTGTAACATCCGGATTTTTGGGGTAAGTATAACTTCAAGCTTTATAAGTAATTTAACCTTACGATGGTCTTTTGGAAGTATTAGGAGTGTTGATTGGGTTGGATATCGCATTTGGAAAAAAAAATCAGTTTTGGTCGAAAATGAACTACTCACGCCCACGCAGCCATTTGCTCGCGCCCCTAGATGTAACGTCCCAAAAATTTCGATAAATTTAAACTTTAAAATAATACATTTCATTAATACCAAACCATAAATATGCAAAACCAATTACGTGTTTATCAGAAGTTCGTTAAGTTAAATTGCCGATTATAAATGACGCAACGGAAATTATACTGAATCCAAATTTAATGTTTTTAAAATAACAAAAGCAACCATCTTCTCTATGCGCTCGTGTGTACGGTCACGCCTGACTGCCGCTCGTACCTGAAATCACAAATTATAGGGAACGGGTAAGCACGAAGCTTAGTGAATTCCGACACCTACGCATATAGCAATTATATACATATCACCCCTATCCGCACATAGACACAGCCACAAACAGTCACATAGTACAACAACACAACACAAATAATCATGTACTCAATTACCTCGGTCCTACCGAGCCCTCGGTCCCACCGAGATGTATACAAAACACATTTAAACTAGGCATTAAATCAATCTAATGCTACTCACCACAATACAGCTAGTTCACACAACCATTCAATAGTACACACAACTACCGCAACATATATACAATTCCTAGTCTACGCAGTGAGAGAACTCACCTCAAAAGCAACGCAGATATCCACAACAGCAAAACGATCCGGCCAACTCCACTCACTTCTTTCCACCTAAATAAGTGTTAACAAACGTCAAAGTGAAGTCCTAACCCAAAATCACAACTACAAGTTTAGACGTGAAAATTCCAGCTTTTACTCTAAAATTACAGGTCTGTTCGGGACCTGTTTATCCCCCCTTAAAGTCATCAACCCAGAAATATTATTCCATAACTAGAGAGTTCTATGTCTTAGGGTTCCAGGGACATATCGCACGCGTTCATACGAGGTTCCTATCATCCTATATGAATTTTACAAAACCGACTCGCCGAACAGTGAAAAACAGGACCAGTCTGCACAAAACGATGATTTGGCCCTAGCTAGAGGCCGAACTGATTTTTCCACAAAACATACAAAACTTACTAGACTCAAAATGGGAGATTTTGGCACTGGTTTCACCTCGATCCGATATTCCTAGAAAAAGTTACGGGTTTTATAAAACAGGGGCAGAATAGGCGACCTTCACATGAAATGATAACAATAGTCTACACTCTCATTAAGTCATGACTTAATACAATCAGACCCGCAATTACACTTTGGCTTAGGGTTTAGGATTACTAAGGGTTGTACAAAACCGCGCACCACCCACTGCCACCTCCGGCAGTGGTGGTTGCTGGCGGCGGCGGCGGCCATGGCGGGTTACCACATTCCGGCGAGACCACACCACTTCACCCACCTCGCCACACACTGTAACATCCCAGGCCAACCGTACCAGATATTGTCCGCTTTGTCCGCACACCTGGACTCACGGTTTTAAAACGCGTCTGATAGAGGAGGTATCAAGTCCCTTATAAGGCAACATTTGTTCCCCTCCCCAACCAATTGGGGATCTTACAATCCACCCCCTTGAGAGCCCAGCATCCTCGCTGGCACACCAGTCCGGTTCCCGGCTCTGATACCATCTGTTTTTAAACAACCCAACATTTTTAAACAATTCGTTTCATATAAATTAAATATCCCAAAATCGCGATCTACAATTTCTTATATAATATCCGAAAATGGTTGGCGGAAACAACCTACACAACTGAGAAGTAAACTAAGATAAGCTATAGTGTCACTACACTATCCATCTTTCTCTTGCTAAGGCCCTGCTTACTTGCTAGAGCCTTTCTGTACCTGTTTACCTGAAAAGGTTTAGTTTGGAAAATGCGAGGGTTAGACCATGAGGTCTAGTGAGTCCCTCCTGACAGTTCTCAAAATCATTTTAAAAACTTTTCATAATTTTCAGATATATAAACTTTCAATGTAAATCATTCATAAAATATGATGATAAAAAAATCATCCACGGATAAAGGTCCGCCCCTCGTAATCTGACACCCTGAAGCCACCCTAAGGTGACAACGAGTCAGTCTCATGCTGCCTTATATCGGGGCCACACTACCCCTGGAATAAAGGGTCTACTCTCCCGCACGAGCACTGGCGGGTCTACTCTCCCGTCTTGGCCAGTTTTCGTCTAACACAATGTATGCATACATCTCATATAAAACTTTAAACATCTTTCATACAATTAAAAGCATAATAACAATCATGGCATTTCTCATCATGAAATCACTTTAAAAGCACTTTAAAAAGGGCACGTATTTTAGTTAGAAAACTCACCTGGCTTGCTTGCTCCAAAGCTCCTCACTTACACTTCCGATCTCTAGGTGGAACACCTATTATATTAATAACGTATGTCATAATCCGTTCATTTATTACTCGAGTTAAATCACGAACTCAACCCAAACTTATCTAAGTTGGTATATTACACTTCTAGACTTAATTAATTAAACCCCTATTTGTCTCAATTAGTTAACGTACGAAGTTTAACTCTCGGCCATCTCTAGATCTCAACTACACCGAACCAACCCATTAATTAAATTATCAAAACCCAAATAATATTATTATTAGTAGTCCCAATATATATTAATACTAGATCACTAAACAATTAAATTATTTAAGATGTCAAATTAACAAATCAATACCGAATCTAAATTCTATCTAATTCAATTTGAATTGCTCCTAACTTATGCTTTGATCACGTGGCCCAAAATAAATTACAAGATCATAGCTAAACTAAAGAAATGAGTTTCCAACGAAAAGCTAAATGTCGGCCTCCAACTTCTCCCTTTATTTACGGTCCAAAAGAAGAATACAACCCACAATACTCAATTAACACCACCGGCCCATCCTAATTAACACTCACCGGAACATAGCAAAAATTATACCGGGACTTCACTCTTTAACAACTACCGAGACACACACACATCCACATAACCCAAACTTATTAACCAATATCAAACGATTAAGAGTTAAACCTTAATAACATTCCCCTCTAAAATGCATAGCTCAAACACGAAGCATAACTAGCAATTTAACTTACCCAGCTATCATTAAGCAGAAATTAACATTGAGTGATTGAATACTTACAAAGATTGAGTTTCTCTTCCCAACTTTGCTGCCAAATCTCGCCACCGCCGGCGACCACCACCGCCGGCGGCCGATTGCCGACGACCTGCAACCTGCCGGCGACGAACCCCAGCCACCATCTCCATCTTTCGTTGCCCCTTCTCTCTCGTCGTTTATCTCTCTCTCGCGGCCTCTATCTCTCTCATCGTCTATCTCTCTCTCGTCGACTTTCTCTCTCTCTCGCAGCTGCTCCTCGGCGCACACACACCAGACACACACACACTCACCAGACCAAGGTTTCTTTCTCTCGTTGGTTCTCTTCTACCTCTCGATGAACAGCAGCAACCACACCCTAGGGCCATATGTTTCTTTCTTCTCTCTTTTCTCGATGTGTAGCATGAAACACACCCACACATAGCTCTCAATAAACTCTCTTCCTTCCCTCTCTCGAAGTGCAGCACCCTCACACCACAACCCTAAGAATTGCTTTTCTCTTCCTATTCTATAACCAGAAGCGGCGCACCCCAAAAAGAAAGGGAATTAATTTCCCAATTTTCACATATTACCCTCAAACTTTATCGCAATAAACCAATTCAACCCCTAACTTCTATTTAGATCTAAATCTTTATTTTGGGTTATCACAATCTCCCCTCCTTAAAAGAATTCCGTCCCGGAATTCATTCCAAAGACAACCGGCGAAAATTGATTACCAAAGCTTAAATCTCAACTCTCGGAATGAATCTTTCTAATAACAAAACAATAACAATATACTTTCACGCCCCGGTAGCGCAACTCTGATTAAGTTCACAACCTCTGTTTATAACCATAACATGTAATCATCATAATTTTCATCTTCCAATCGGATCTACTACTTCAGGAACACCACGAAACTCGGGTTCTAACATTCTTTTGATTACCCACAACGACTATAAAATCAAATATCTTTATAAAAAGTCATCCAAAATTTCTTACTTAGATTCACCGTAACCAATTCTTTAATGATCAGTGTACCATTCTCAAAGACACTTCCTCAAGAATCCTCGTAATCCATCTTACAAATCACATCATACAAATAGAGGTTGTAAGCATCTTTATGCTTACAAGTCCCTAATTATCCTTATCTGATTCTTGACTACAATAACAGTTTCCGCACTCAACTGCCTTTCTCGAATAGTGCGATATATTACCACCGATCCTTACCGCATAAAACAATACAATTCATACTCTTTATCACAAACAACCTTAACTTGCCCAACTCAATTCAAGTATAATTTATCAACTTATTTCAGATGATAAACTCCAATTGAGATGTAGTTCATTTCTTTCTACCAACCATAAATTATCATATTTAATAACTTAATATCAATATCTCACTATTTCGGTATTCACAAAATTCATTAGTCAAAACTGATTTCTTAACTAACAACTCCACTGAGTAACCCAACCATTCACAATTTACAAAATAATATGAAAATTTCTTATTCCGTCATACTATCATCAACTTCTCACTTTAACCTATCGATTCTCCCTTATCAATTCTTAGTAAGAATCCCGGTAGAATTGTAACACATCCGGTAATAACAAATAAATGTCACTACTTAACAAATCCAAAAAGTTTAATCAACCAATCAAAGGCTTATACATCTATCATGACGTTTCAAATCAACTAATGATCATACTACCACTCCGAACCTTAGTTATCATCATGTCATTCTTTAAACATACCCAAATTTCCAACTGTCTCCTTCTAGGATCGTTCCCTCACACATAAGAAACAATTCATGCTCTTTAAAGATTTAGCATCTACTATAGCACAATTTGACTAACACACTCTTCATCCTCTTTAAACTCCCAATGGTCTCATCATATCCCTACTTAGCGACTTTTACAACCAAAACACTTGGTTTCTCCTTTGGGTAATCTCCCATCACTACTCCGTCATTCCATCCCGATCATAATCACACTAGAAAGTCAACTTACCCTCTATGTGCTCCAACAATCTGATTAATAGGTCGTACGACTCATCCAAAAACCCCAAAAGCTTCTATCTGATGCTTTCTTTCTCTCTAACATCACCTCACTACGATACTAGCTGGTACATTTAACTTAACAGTTAATGCCATTACATAACTGTACGTTCCTCACACATAACATCACACTGTAGACCAGATCTCTCATGGCCATTCTTACACAATTCATACTTGTCTTCACATTTTCTCGCATACTACAATCGAGTCTATCTCACTACGTAGTTCTTTCCCAACTTGTTGAACTATAACCCACGAGTTCTCTATTAGCTCACACACAACCATTCTAGTTAGCTCTTCTCGATCTGCGTCCTTACAAAACACAACACATCTCTAATCGGCTGGTAAAATCTACACACTCATTTCGTTTGTGCTACATGCCTCCTCATTCTACGTATCCCTCCATACCTCGTAAATAGAACTCTTATTCAGAACGAAAACTCCTCATCCTCTTAACACCCCTACAAGGTGTTCTAACAACTTTCAACCTTCTGGTTCCCATCTTCGGCCTCGACCACTATATACCGCTGTCTACTTCTACGACAACTGACAACCTGTGACTACTTTCTTAACTTATTCTTTAACAAGGGTTCCTTACAGAACCTAATCCTTCCAACATATCAAAACCAACTTCCGACTCTACCACTGTTCGCCTTTCCTCTTGAACACAAATACTAAGATTACAACATTCTTTCCTGATTTGACCAACAACTCTCCACTCTCTGAGTTCGTTCGTAGCTTTTAAATACAACATCCTGCGACCTAGTGAGTTCATAGCCTTCATGTATGACAACGCGATAAATAGATCATTTCGTACTTTTATCATTTAAGAAAATATCACTTGGAACAATTTGGGTACACCTGACCCTAACACTCTCATAACTCTAATGCCCTGCACAACGATCTCGAGGATCGTTCGCACGCAACCTTCCAGTAAAAAAACGCAATCTTACTCAATCAAAACGACGTTGTTGCGACAGTAGCAATTTGACTGAAAATCTTTTATACGACAAAATTCTAAAAGAATTTACCGACACGAAATAAACCGGTCGGCTTCCACATTCATTTATATGACATCAACATTTCACTGCTCATTTTGGTTATAAAAGTTTTGCTGGCAACATTTCTTTGACTTTTGCAACAATTTAACTTATTATGAAAAATATGAAGTATTTTGCAACTTGCTAAACTCAAAATTTCATTATGTGACGTAAATGGAATCGCCTTTTCTTTAAACATACGCGTGAACATGCTGCCTCATTTAACTTAAATCGTTTAAACATTTAACTTAAATCGTGAAAATTTCATGTTAAATAAAAGAACACCATACATGAGACTCTACTAGAAACTGAAGGCTACTCACTCAAACAAGGTCAACCCTTTTCCTCACGCAACTTACCCTTGACGTTTTACCTACGACCAAAGCTTGTCCTCGCGGTCCTGCATACATTCCACATCTCACTTACTCAACCATTTCATACTATTTTCGTTTAGATCAACTATCTCGCTTTCTATTTCCACATGTTTTCAATTCACTATAGGCATCATATTTCATTCATCCCACCATAGAAAAGCTCGACTAAAAGTCAGGGCTTGTTTGATACTTTCAAGGTTCTGCCACTGTAGTTTCTTACCACCCTGACTGGTCTTTTCCAAGATTCCTAGAACTGGGACTCTCTTGAAACAGGAGCCCTATTCCAACTCAAACATTCATCCTCTCCGAACTACGAAGAGCTACCTTTAGACGACTCATAGTACTTTATACAATAATTCTTCTTTACAATGTATACGTATATCACATCATAAATACCCTCTCAAGAAAATTCCCCCCAACAAGGGGTCTCAGTCTACCCTTCAAGGATCTTGTTGACATTCTAACGTACTGGAACACGACCTAAACACTAGGTAGGTTAATAAGGTAGGTTAAGCACATACATGTACCTGTAAGTTCGCAATTACACTGGCCAGGTGAAATCTCAAACTTAACTTACATGACAGTCCTCAGTACCCTATTAGTCCTATCCCTATAATAGTGTCCTCCTAACGCATTTCTTGATTCTCAGTTGTGATCTCTACTCCAAGTTTAAGTTTAGGCCCGTCCGGTCACCTAAATCCCTTAAACTATGGCTCTGATACCAACTGTAACAACCCAACATTTTTAAACAATTCGTTTCATATAAATTAAATATCCCAAAATCGCGATCTACAATTTCTTATATAATATCCGAAAATGGTTGGCGGAAACAACCTACACAACTGAGAAGTAAACTAAGATAAGCTATAGTGTCACTACACTATCCATCTTTCTCTTGCTAAGGCCCTGCTTACTTGCTAGAGCCTTTCTGTACCTGTTTACCTGAAAATGTTTAGTTTGGAAAATGCGAGGGTTAGACCATGAGGTCTAGTTAGTCCCTCCTGACAGTTCTCAAAATCATTTCAAAAAACTTTTCATAATTTTCAGATATATAAACTTTCAATGTAAATCATTCATAAAATATGATGATAAAAAAATCATCCAAGGATAAAGGTCCGCCCCTCGTAATCTGACACCCTGAAGCCACCCTAATGTGACAACGAGTCAGTCTCATGCTGCCTTATATCGGGGACACACTACCCCTGGCATAAAGGGTCTACTCTCCCGCACGAGCACTGGCGGGTCTACTCTCCCGTCTTGGCCAGTTTACGTCTAACACAATGTATGCATACATCTCATATAAAACTTTAAACATCTTTCATGCAATTAAAAGCATAATAACAATCATGGCATTTCTCATCATGAAATCACTTTAAAAACACTTTAAAAAAGGCACGTATTTTAGTTAGAAAACTCACCTGACTTGCTTGCTCCAAAGCTCCTTACTTACACTTCCGATCTCTAGGTGGAATACCTATTATATTAATAACGTATGTCATAATCCGTTCATTTATTACTCGAATTAAATCCCGAACTCAACCCAAACTTATCTAAGTTGGTAGATTACACTTCTAGACTTAATTAATTAAACCCCTATTTGTCTCAATTAGTTAACGTACGAAGTTTAACTCTCGGCCATCTCTAGATCTCAACTACACCGAACCAACCCACTAATTAAATTATCGAAACCCAAATAATATTATTATTAGTAGTCCCAATATATATTAATACTAGATCACTAAACAATTAAATTATTTAAGATGTCAAATTAACAAATCAATACTGAATCTGAATTCTATCTAATTCAATTTGAATTGCTCCTAACTTATGCTTTGATCACGTGGCCCAAAATAAATTACAAGATCATAGCTAAACTAAAGAAATGAGTTTCCAACGAAAAGCTAAATGTCGGCCTCCAACTCCTCCCTTTATTTACGGTCCAAAAGAAGAATACAACCCACAATACTCAATTAACACCACCGGCCCATCCTAATTAACACTCACCGGAACATAGCAAAAATTATACTGGGACTTCACTCTTTAACAACTACCGAGACACACACACATCCACATAACCCAAACTTATTAACCAATATCAAACGATTAAGAGTTAAACCTTAATAACATTCCCCTCTAAAATGCACAGCTCAAACACGAAGCATAACTAGCAATTTAACTTACCCAGCTATCATTAAGCAGAAATTAACATTGAGTGATTGAATACTTACAAAGATTGAGTTTCTCTTCCCAACTTTGCTGCCAAATCTCGCCACCGCCGGCGACCACCACCGCCGGCGGCCGATTGCCGACGACCTGCAACCTGCCGGCGACGAACCCCAGCCACCATCTCCATCTTTCGTTGCCCCTTCTCTCTCGTCGTTTATCTCTCTCTCGCGGCCTCTATCTCTCTCGTCGTCTATCTCTCTCTCGTTGACGTTCTCTCTCTCTCGCAGCTGCTCCTCGGCGCACACACACCAGACACAGACACACTCACCAGACCAAGGTTTATTTCTCTCGTTGGTTCTCTTCTACCTCTCGATGAACAGCAGCAACCACACCCTAGGGCCATATGTTTATTTCTTCTCTCTTTTCTCGATGTGTAGCATGAAACACACCCACACATAGCTCTCAATAAACTCTCTTCCTTCCCTCTCTCGAAGTGCAGCACCCTCACACCACAACCCTAAGAATTGCTTTTCTCTTCCTATTCTATAACCAGAAGCGGCGCACCCCAAAAAGAGAGGGAATTAATTTCCCAATTTTCACATATTACCCTCAAACTTTATCGCAATAAACCAATTCAACCCCTAACTTCTATTTAGATCTAAATCTTTATTTTGGGTTATCACACACACACACACACACACACAGCCATCACTGCGGCGGCGCACGGCGGCGGCCACACCGCCGGCAGCCATGGCTGCGGCGGTGGTGATGGCGTTTCACGGTGGTCCGACGACGAAAACAACAAACGAAAAGAAACGAAAAGAACTACCTCGGTCACGACTCTATCCTTCTCTCTTTTTCCGGCAGAAATCGACGGTGACTCTCCCTCTTCTCGGCGGCTCTCTCTCTCGCGGTTTCCTCTCTCTCTCTCCTGCGATTCTCTCTCTCGGCGACTCTCTCTCTCACTCTGGCGACGGTAGCAGCAAAAGGAAATGGGGAGGGTGGTTTTAGGGTTTGAGAAATGAAAGTGACGAGATGGGGGGAGGGGGTCGTTCCATTTGGGCCGATCCCATGCAAAGGTTTGGTGCTTTGACACCTTTGGCCCCCCAACTATACAACCCCTTGCGAAACAAAACAAAATTGCTACGATTTACATTTTGGTCCAATTCGTCTAATCCCGCTAACGAAAACCACGCTAGGGAAAAGTTTAAAAAAAAGAGAATTAATAATAAAAAAAAACATACCGGAATACGGGCTTTACAACTCTCCCCCGCTTGAGTTAGACTTCGTCCTCGAAGTCTCGATCGGCGAATAACTCGGGATAGTTCTCGCGCATCTCCGCTTCGGGCTCCCACGTCCACTCTGAACCCTTCCGGTGCTGCCACTGAACTTTCACTAATCCAATGACCTTGTTGCGTTGGTTCTTCGTCTTCCTCTCGACGATAGCTATCGGCTTCTCCACAAAGTTAAGCCTTTCGTCAATCTGAATGTCCTCGAGAGGAATCACTGCAGACTCATCCACTACACACTTCCGCAATTGAGAAACGTGGAAGGTGTTGTGAATCAGGCTCAGCTCACCAGGTAACTCCAAACGGTAAGCTACCTTCCCCACACGAGCAATAATCTTGTAAGGCCCAATGTAACGGGGCCCCAACTTCCCCCGCTTACGAAACCGGATCACCCCTTTCCAGGGTGAAACCTTCAACAACACGTAATCACCCACCTGAAACTCCAATTTTGATCGCCTCTTGTCGGCGTAGCTCTTCTGCCGACTCTGTGCAGTAACTAGACGGTCCCGCACCATCTGTATCATCTCGGTCGTCTTCAGTACGATGTCAGTGCTCCCTAATACCCGCTGACCAACCTCACCCCAACAAACGGGCGTCCTGCATTTCCTACCATACAACAACTCGTATGGCGGCATGCCAATACTAGAATGGTAGCTGTTGTTGTAGGAAAACTCCGCCAAAGGAAGGTACTGATCCCAGTTACCTCCAAAATCGATAGCACAGGCTCGAAGCATATCTTCGAGGGTCTGGATAGTCCGCTCACTCTGTCCGTCAGTCTGTGGATGAAAAGCCATGCTAAAATGTAGCCGCGTACCCATCTCCGCCTGAAACTTCTCCCAAAACCTGGAGGTAAAACGGGTATCCCTGTCGGAGACAATCGAAACTGGCACCCCGTGCCTGGCTACAATCTCTCGCACGAAAATCTCTGCAAGCTTCTCCGCTAAGGAACTCTCCCTGATGGCCAAAAAGTGAGCACTCTAGGTCAGACGGTCGACGATCACTCAAATAGCATCGTTCCCACGTGGAGTCTTTGGGAGTTTCGTTATGAGATCCATAGTGATCTGCTCCCATTTCCATACCGGAATCTCCAACGGCTGCAACTTCCCATGCGGTCGTTGATGTTCCGCCTTGACCTTCCGACAGGTCAAGCATACCTCCACACATTTGGCGACTTCCCTCTTCATGCCGGGCCACCAATAATCCTCCCTCAAGTCTCGGTACATCTTTGTAGCTCCCGGATGGATCGAAAACTTGGACTTGTGTGCCTCGTCTAACAGTATCTGCCGGTTCCCACTAGTGAACGGAACCCACACTCTACCGTACCGAGTCAACAACCCCCGACTATCACGGAAAAAATTTGGGATTTCTCCTGCAATCCTCTCGCGTTTGGCATTTTCCTCCAAAGCTGCCACCTCCTGAGCACTCCCTATCGACTCGAGAATAGGTGCAACCACTGTTAATCGTTGACACAATCCTCTTAGTGGTTCGCTAACCGGATATCGACTAAGTGCGTCCGCGACCACGTTCGCTTTACCCGGGTGGTAAAGTATCTCGCAATCATAATCTTTGACCACATCGAGCCATCTTCTCTGACGCATATTGAGATTCTGCTGATCCATCAGGTACTTGACGCTCTTATGGTCGGTATAGATCGTACACTTGACTCCATATAGGTAATGTCTCCATATTTTGAGGGCAAACACCACCGCTCCCAACTCCAGGTCATGAGTCGGGTAGTTCGCCTCATGAGGTATCAGCTGCCTCGAAGCGTAGGCTATCACCTTGCCGCGTTGCATAAGCACGACACCCAAACCCTGGTGTGAAGCGTCACAGTACACCACCAAGTCTTCCATGCCCTCGGGCAAGGTTAACACAGGGGCCTCGCATAATCGCCTGCGTAGCTCCTCGAAGGCCCTCTACTGCTCCTCACCCCAGCTGAAAGCCGCAGATTTCTTAGTCAATCGGGTCATAGGCAACGCAATCTTGGAGAAATCTTGGATAAATCTCCGATAGTACCCCGCCAACCCTAGAAAACTTCGTACCTCGGTGGGAGTTTTCGGCACTTCCCACCGCATCACAGCTGAAATCTTGGCCGGATTGACCATAATACCATTCTGATCCACGACATGTCCTAGGAATTGGACCTCTCGTAACCAGAATTGGCACTTGGAGAACTTAGCGTAAAGCTTCTCTCGCCTCAAAACATCCAAAACCTCTTGCAGATGCATCTCGTGCTCTTCCTTTGACTTCGAATATACGAGGATATCGTCGATGAACACAATCACCGATCGGTCCAACATCGGACTACATACCCGGTTCATGAGGTCCATGAACGCTGCTGGTGCATTGGTGAGTCCAAAAGGCATCACCACAAACTCATAATGGCCATAACGCGTGCGAAAGGCCGTCTTCTCCGTATCCTCACTCCTTACCCGCATCTGATGGTAACCCGACCTCAAATCAATCTTAGAGAACCACGAGGCTCCCTGAAGCTGGTCGAACAGATCGTCAATCCTTGGCAGAGGATAACGATTCTTCACCGTAAGCTTATTCAGCTCTCGGTAGTCTATACACATCCGTTGAGACCCGTCCTTCTTTTTCACAAATAAAATAGGGGCTCCCCACGGTGAACAACTCGGTTTAATGAACTCCTTTTCGAGAAGTTCTTGCAACTGAGCGTACAACTCTTTCATTTCTGGTGGAGCCAGGCGATAGGGTGCCTTGGCCACCGGAGCAGCACCCGGAATCAGATCAATCCAGAACTCTACCTGTCGCTCGGGAGGTATCCCCGTCAAATCATCGGGTAACACATCGGTAAACTCCCATACGACTGGCACGTCTTCTGCAGTCTCCTTCCCTTCCTCAACTCGCGTATCTAACACATATGCCAAGTATCCTTGCCTACTGTGCTGCAAATACCTCCGAGCCCTCGCAGCTGAACATATTGCTGAATTCCATCTCGACGAGTCTCCCTGCACCAACAGTTCTCCCCCGCTTGGGGTTCGAACTCGCACTTGTTTGTGACGACAAACAATTTCCGCATCAAACGCATCCATCCAATCCATGCCCACAATCACACATAGTTCGCGCATAGCAATCGGAATCAGGTCGATGGGAAACCTCACCCTCGAGATCTCCAATGTGCACCCCCGATACACATCCGTAACCGTCAAGGTCCTGTCATCAGCAACCTCGACTACCAGAGGACACCCTAACCGTCCTACAACTCGGCCCAACCTCTCGCTAAAAGTGCGAGACACAAACGAATGAGTAGCCCCGCTATCAAACATCACTACTGCAGGCACCGAGTTAACTAGGAACGTACCTAACATGCAATATAACGACATAAAGATACATACCACAGAGATAGGAAAGACAAAGAGGAAAAACAAAGGAATGTACCTGTCACCACCTTAGGCGTCGCCTGCGCCTCGTCCACCTTCAGCTGGTGGACTCTACCTCGGGCTGCCTCCATCCCCGGCTGACCCGCTCGACCATCGGTAATACGCAGTGGGGCATTCGCAGGCGCTCTCTGTGCCCCACTCCCATCAGCTACCCTCGCACTCGGACAGTTGGCTTTCACGTGACCCGTCTGCTTGCAGTTAAAGCAGACCATCAACAGCATTTTACAATCCCGGCTGAAATGACCGGACTGCCAGCACTTGAAACATCCATCAGTCCTCTTCCCACCAGTATCCCTGGGCTTCAACCCACCGCTCCTTGAACTCGCGCGCGAATCCGCGAACCTCGACTTCTTCGGCACCGCAGAGATTGGCGTCACCGCCTGTGCCGCCTTTCTCTTCTTCGCCTGGGTCTCCAACTCAAGTTCCCGCCTCCGAGCAGCCTCCATCATCGCAGTAAGGGAAGCATATTGCGCCGTGCTCACGAACTCCCTAATCTCGGTACGCAACATGTCCTTGTACCGGGACATCTTCATGTCTTCCGAGGCAGCATACTGGGGACAGAACAACGCCATCTCGGTGAACTTCCGGTTCATCTCCTTCACCGTCTCCGTTGTGTGAGTGAGTTCTAGATACTCCTTTGCGATCCTTTCCATCTCCACCGGGGGCACGTACTCTGCACGGAATCGAGTGACAAATTCCTCCCAGGTCAGGGTAGTGCGCTCGGCAAGCGTCAACGCCGTAGCACACCAATCCTTCGCTCCGTCACGAAGTAAGTTTACCGCGAAGCAAACCTTCAGGTTGTCGGGGCAGCCACTAGTCAAGAATGCACACTCCATGTCTGATATCCATCGCATGCTGATGATCGGATTCGGATCTCCCTTGAACTCGGGTGGAGAACAGGCAGAGAGATCCCGATACTGAAACTCTCGAGTTCACGGCTGTCCACCTGCCGGCGGTGGAATCGCCGCAATACGCTCCTCCATCAGAACTACCACCTCGTCACGGATGGCAGTGATAATCTCGGGAATCGCCTCCCCGATCGCATGTGCTACCTCGGCAGCAGTCATCTCTCGGATCTGTTCCTCAGTGATCCCCGCCTCAGCCCGCGGCTCAGCCGTGTTGTTTCTTCTAGTGATGGCCATTCTAGGAAAAGAAATTACAACGAGCTATTAGTACATAATAACTCACCCTACCACGCTCACGCTCAACTCCTTGGATTCCTCGTGACTTTCCCCGACTCGAGCATTGATCTTGTGCTTCAGATAGTAGGAGCTCTACTACTACCTTCCACACCTATCCTTACTCGTTTTGAGTCCCATCCCGAAGTGCCCAAGTAGTGACTTGCCGACAAATACACCCATATGCCCGTACCAGCATATGCAAACGCTCTTCCTAGCTCCCTAGGAGTTTCATCTCATTCCACTACCCTTGCTAGGACGGAATCCCCACTAGTCCTGACGAGTCGCCTCGCAAATGCACAGTCGCATACAGTGAAAACCAGATAGACATTCGAATATAAGATTCTATCCTACAATGGTTGGACTCAAACAAGAGCTGCGCAATAGAACTAGATCCAACATTACAAAGGCTATTCGGTTCCTACTGCATACAACCTATAGTGCATTCGCCTAACAACCTATCAAGGCTAGCATAAATTCCTATTAGAAAGCAGTAACCATACAGTACCATGTAACCCACACAAGCAATCTAGCATGAATACCCTATGATCTAGAAAGCGATAAATACACTAAGTACTGCACCTTCTCCCTTGGCATCGGCTGACTGTACACACTGCGCCCTCGATCACCGTTTCTCAAACGGGTTTTCCCTTTCTTTTATTTTTAAAAGCTTTTAGGAGAAAAATAACAATTTCATAGCCGCAACTTGAGATCAAACACACCGAGATGTGTTTGATTCACTCAAGCTGTGCTCTGATACCAAGTTGTAACGTCCCAAAAATTTCGATAAATTTAAACTTTAAAATAATACATTTCATTAATACCAAACCATAAATATGCGAAACCAATTACGCGTTTATCAGAAGTTCGTTAAGTTAAATTGCCGATTATAAATGACGCAACGGAAATTATACTGAATCCAAATTTAATGTTTTTAAAATAACAAAAGCAACCATCTTCTCTCTGCGCTCGTGTGTACGGTCACGCCTGACTGCCGCTCGTACCTGAAATCATAAATTGTAGGGAACGGGTAAGCACGAAGCTTAGTGAATTCCGACACCTACGCAGATAGCAATTATATACATATCACCCCTATCCGCACATAGACACACCCACAAACAGTCACATAGTACAACAACACAACACAAATAATCATGTACTCAATTACCTCGGTCCCACCGAGCCCTCGGTCCCACCGAGTTCACACAACAGTTATTCGCACTTCCTCGGTCCCACCGAGCCCTCGGTCCCACCGAGATGTATACAAAACACATTTATACTAGGCATTAAATCAATCTAATGCTACTCACCACAATACAGGTAGTTCACACAACCATTCAATAGTACACACAACTACCGCAACATATATACAATTCCTAGTCTACGCAGTGAGAGAACTCACCTCAAAAGCAACGCAGATATCCACAACAGCAAAACGAGCCGGCCAACTCCACTCACTTCTTTCCACCTAAATAAGTGTTAACAAACGTCAAAGTGAAGTCCTAACCCAAAATCACAACTACAAGTTTACACGTGAAAATTCCAGCTTTTACTCTAAAATTATAGGTCTGTTCGGGACCTGTTTAGCCCCCCTTAAACTCATCAACCCAGAAATATTATTTCATAAATCATCCTATATGAATTTTACAAAACCGACTCGCCGAACAGTGAAAAACAGGACCAGTCTGCACAAAACGATGATTTGGCCCTAGCTAGAGGCCGAACTGATTTTTCCACAAAACATACAAAACTTACTAGACTCAAAATGGGAGATTTTGGCACTGGTTTCACCTCGATCCGATATTCCTAGAAAAAGTTACGGGTTTTATAAAACAGGGGCAGAATAGACGACCTTCACATGAAATGATAACAATAGTCTACACTCTCATTAAGTCATGACTTAATACAATCAGACCCGCAATTACACTTTGGCTTAGGGTTTAGGATTACTAAGGGCTGTACAAAACCGCGCACAACCCACTGCCACCTCCGGCAGTGGTGGTCGCTGGCGGCGGCGGCGGCCATGGCGGGTTACCACATTCCGGCGAGACCACACCACTTCACCCACCCCGCCACACACACACACAAACACACACGCACACATCCATCACTGCGGCGGCGCACGGCGTCGGCCACACCGCCGGCAGCCATGGCTGCGGCGGTGGTGATGGCGTTTCACCGTGGTCCGACGACGAAAACAACAAACGAAAAGAAACGAAAAGAACTACCTCGGTCACGACTCTATCCTTCTCTCTTTTTCCGGCAGAAATTGACGGTGACTCTCCCTCTTCTCGGCGGCTCTCTCTCTTGCGGTTTCCTCTCTCTCTCTCTCTCTCCGGCGATTCTCTCTCTCGGCGGCACTCTCTCTCACTCTGGCGACGGTAGCAGCAAAGGGAAATGGGGAGGGTGGTTTTAGGGTTTGAGAAATGAAAGTGACGAGATGGGGGGAGGGGGTCGGTCCATTTGGGCCGATTCCATGCAAAGGTTTGGTGCTTTGACACCTTTGGCCCCCCAACTATCCAACCCCTTGCGAAACAAAACAAAATTGCTACGATTTACATTTTGGTCCAATTCGTCTAATCCCGCTAACGAAAACCACGCTAGGGAAAAGTTTTAAAAAAAGAGAATTAATAATAAAAAAAAAAAAGAACATACCGGAATACGGGCTTTAGACTAGATTTGTGCAACACCTTTTTAAATCCGATTTTCTCTCCATTTCTCATTATGTTTCACCCATCTCATTCCAAAACTCTCTCAACCTAAACCCCCTCATTTCATATGATCCATAGAGCATCCAATACATCTTTTCCTCATTTATTTAAGCCTTGGGCTTCATCTTCTAGATTTGGAAGCTAGGTTCATCTCCATCTTCATCTTCTTCATGGGAGTCTTTTGTAACATCCCATAAATACAACATGACATACATAGCATTAAATCATAACATTTACAAATCTGGGTCCCAAAATTTCATTTCATTACTATAAAGCTGAGGTTGGCGGAAACAACCTATACACAACTGAGAATGGCTACTACTACCAGTGGCACCGGCACTGTCTCTAACTGCATATGTACTCTATCATGCGCTTGCTCACTTACCTGAGCCTCCTACTATATGCAGACCTGAAAAGGTTTTAGTTTTGAAAAGCGAGGGTTAGACCATGAGGTGTAGTGAGTTCCCTCCATAAACAGTGTACATCAACATTATAAAAATCATTTTATAAGACTCTTGACATTTTCCACATAGGCATCAAACATGGTACTGCACAGTGTTTAAGGATCACATAGCTAACCACGATCGGGGCCCAAGCAGACTCCCCTCTCGCCGCGACCGGGGCTCAAGCAGACTCCCCGCTCGCCTCATATCGGGGCCCAAGCAGACTCCCATCATTCCGAGTAGGAAGGAAACGAATTCCCTCCTACAAGCTTCTCACATACCCGAGTAGGAAGGAAATGAATTCCCTCCTACATGCTCATCACAATGCCCAAGGGATCATCGGATCCCGAGGTTCTCAGATCCCACTGTGCAGGCCGACTTCACATAACATACACATAGCATAACGTAAATCACCAGCGTGAAATCATTGCACGTCATTTCATATTGCTAGAAGCCGTTCTTTAAAATAAAGCGTACGTTTCATGGAGAACATGCGTCACGGTTATAAAACAGTTCATGCTCGTAAACGAATCATAATCAGTAAAACATTCAACTTTCATTTAAGTAAAAATCATGTAAAATAACATGGCATTTCTACATAATCACTTTCTTTGGAAAACACGTAAAATCACGTATTTTAGTTAGAAAAACTCACCTGATGCGTTTACTATCTTTTCTTACTCTGTTCCTGACTTCCAATCGATTTACCTGAGAAATGAATGATATGCAACTGCTCAGATCCTAAACCAGATGTCTGGACACTATCCGGGTTTGACTTACCGGATACCTGCAACTTATCGGGTCACACCCTATCCGGGTACTTCCATACTTTCCGGACAACTTACCGGATACTAACATTTACCGGGTTCTTTCATACTTACCGGACAACTTACCGGACCTACTAGCCTTTCCGGACACCAGCCTTTCCGGGCGTCTTATCCGGAAACTAGAACTTACCCGGAAAGCCCCTGCCACCCGGACACTACGAACATTACCCGGAAACCCCCACTGTCCGGACACCACTGTCCGGACGGGGCAACGTCCGGTAACTACGAATCTGGGGAAAACCCCACTTCCCAAAAGTGATTAAAATCCTATTTTATGCTAAAGACTTGATTAGACAAACACTTGGGTTTGTTCACCAACCATAAACACCCATAAAAACCCACTTATGACCTCTAAATCGGTTCACAATAATCAAAACCCCAAAATACAACTTTAAAGACATTTAGGTGAAGAACACATGGATTCATAATGTTTTCTCACCCCAAATCCTTAGACTAAACAGAAGGGATACATTAAATAGCAAGGAGAAAGTTTGGCTGAGATTACCTTTACTGATTCTCTTCTACAAATCTGATTTCTTCAATTTGTTCTTCTTCTCTTCCTTTCTCTCCTTCTAGCCGCCAAACACCCCAAACAAGAGAAAAATAGCTAAACCTAGGGATTTGAACCAATATATACTTCTCACAAATTGTACAAAGGTCCCTTAACTTAACTTGCATTCTTTTAACATTAGCCACAAAACTTTCAACACATACTAGGATTTCGGGTTGTTACAACACTCCCTCCTTAAAAGAATTCCGTCCCCGGAATTCCTCGTTGGAAAAGATGTGGGTATCTTGCCCACACCAAAACTGACACTTCCCCAAGGTAATGCCACTTCTGACTCAGTCAACCACCTCATTAAATTCGAAACATGGAACATTGGGTGCATTCCCTTCATTTCTTACGATACTCTAACTCGTAGGCTACTGTTCCTACTCGATCGATCTTGACAATAGAAAAAAAATTAAATAAGGCTCCTAATGCATCTTTACTTCCTTTAAGGAGGAACTTGGCGGAATCCTCCGCTACAACACGAGATTCTAATACCAAGAAACAATCACTCACTTGACAGCTTGGCACAAGTCCAACCCTGTACATCCCGACAACTCACAACCCAGAGTTCCTTCATCGTAATACAAGCAATTCTAGATTACTTCTCCCAACTATCAATCGTCTATGCAGATAACATTTCCCTTTCTCGGAACACCTCGACCACAGTTCGTCAACCATCTCTCACATCCTCACCACTTCATCATTCCATACTTATGCGTAACTAAGAGTAGGAACCTCCAATCCCATCGTTGAAGTGTTAACCTACTCGAATTAAACTTATCCTGAAGCACATCAATTCCTCGTTGATTGTCACGTTCGTTCAATCATATAAAACATAACTCCGATTATCGTCACTCAACTGGGAGGAGTAACCATGGTCCCATCATACTATTCTCAATATCTTAACGCTGAAAAATCAATTCGTCTGAACATTTCTCACAACATAGCTTACTTAACTCATTCAACTGCCTTATCCACTTCTTTCCTGCACAAAACATACACAATCTCCTTCCTCAATACGCTTTTCAGAATTTTGCACACTTATCGATGGCAACTTACACACTACTCCACCTTTTGGTGTTACTGTCAAGCTTACTACTTCCAACCTACTCACTTGTTTTGACATACTATCTTCACCTCCCCATGTTAGCGTGGAGCACTGCCCACTAACATTACTTGCCCCTCTCTTCCGACAATTCCCATGCTGAATATACTTTCTCATTACTGTACATAACCAAACGGTTGCACTAAAATTCTAACTTAAGGTATTCAACCAAATCACCTCGAACTGACACCAGTGTTTGATGTTACTACACATTCTTTGATCTTCATCTATTACCTTCTCAGATAATCCTTTCACCCATAGGAAACAATTTTCATTCTTTAAAGATTTCGCGTCTACTACACCACATTTTGATTAACTCATCCATCATCTTCTTTAAACTTACAGTGATTTCAAGAATATACTTACTTAGCGACTCACATAGCCAAAAACGCTTGGTCTCTCATTTGGGCAAGCACCCATTACTGCTTTGACATTCTACTCCGATAATAAACGTATCACACTGCCACTTACAACTATGTGTTCCAACCACTTGCTTAACAATTCGCACACCTCATCCGAAATCCCGAAAAGGCTTCCATCTAATGCTTCATCTTCCTAAAATCACGTTACTACAACACTAGCTGGCACATTTAACTTGGCAATTATTGCCATTACATAACTGTACATTTCTCACCCATAACATCACACTGCAGACCAAATCTCTCATGGCCATTCATACACAATTCAATCTCGCCTTCAATTTCTCCCGCAAAAAAATCGAGCCTATCTCACTACTTTGTCCTTTCTCACTCTAGTTGGACTATAACTTTCTAGTTCCCAATTAGCTCAAATGTAATCGTTCTTGCCAACTCTTTACGATCTGGGTCCTTACATAAACAGGGCACATTCCCTCACTGGACGATATAATTTACACTCTCGCTTCGTTCGTGCTACATACCTTATCCTTCTACGAACCCTCCATACCTCGTAAGTATAACGCTTATCCAAAACAGCAGTCTCTCACCAACTTAACACCTCTACAAGGTGTTCTATCAACTTTCACTTTCCAGGTACAAGTCTTCGGCCTCAGCCAACTTACACCGCTGCCGAATTCAACATCAATAGTCAACTGGTAACCACTTTCTTAACCTATTCTTTAGCATGGGTTCCTTACGGAACCTATTCCTTTCAACACATTATAATCAACTTCATAACCCATCGCCGTTATTTCAAAACTTACTCATGTAACATCAATATTACAAGCTCACCTCAAAACTCACATCCCACACCGTGGATTTTTCATTTCTGCCTCACAACACTACTCCTAACGAGTTACTAAAATCAACACCTTGATGACTTCTAGTCCTCCCCCCGGACACCATCGTCCCTCGGCAACTATATTCCCAGTCACCGAGCAAGGGTACAGACTCTCATACACCTGACACTATAATCCATTCCCGACTCTTCCACTGTCTAACTCTCCTCCTGAACACATATACCAAAACTACATACGTTCTCCCCTGACTTGTCCAACACCTCTCCACTCTCAGAGTTCTTCCTTAGCTTAAAATGTAATACTCTACGACCTAGTGGGATCATAGCCTTCATGCATAACAATACAGTAAATAAATATTTTCGCACATTTCATCATTTTAAATAAACAACATTTGGAACCACTTGGGTACACATGACCCTATCACTCTTATAACTTCGATGCCCTGCACAACGATTCGAGAATCGTTTGCATGCATCTTCCCGTGAACCTTAATCTTACTCAATCCGAACGATGTTATTATGACATTAATATATTGAATGAAAATCTTTTCATACGACACAATTCTAAAAGAAATTACCGGCACAAAGTAAACCAGTCGGTTCTCATATCCACTTTATAATACCAAAGTGTCAATACTCATTTTGTTTATAAAAGTTTCGCTGGCGAACGTTTTCTTGACTTTTTGCAACAATTTAACTTATCATGAAAAGTGTGAAATATTTTGCAAACCGTTAAGCTCTAAATTTCATTGTGTGAAGTAAAAGAAATCACCCTTTCTTTAAACTTACGCTTGTACATTCTGACTCATTTTCGATCAAAATTGATATTTACATATTTACTTTAAATCATGAAAATTTCATGTTACATAAAAGAACGCCATGCATGAGACTCTACTTGCAATTGAAGGCTACTCACTCTAACAAGGTCAACCGCTTTACTCACGCAACTTATCCTTGACACTTTACCTTCGACCAATGGTCGCCCTCTCGGTCATGCAATAACTTGCTGTACATGCGTTCCACATCTCACTTACTCAATCATTTCATACTATTTTCGTTGATCAACTATCTCACTTTCTACTTCTACATGCTTTCAATTCACTATAGGTATCATATTTCATTTATCCTGCCATTGAAAAGCTCGACTAAGAAGTCAGGGCTCCATTGATACTTTCAAGGTTTTGACACTGTCCTTCCTTATCATCCGAACTGATCTACTTCGCAATCTCTAGAACTGGGACTCTCCTGAAACAGGAGTCTTACTCAAACTCAACATTCATCCTCTTCGAATCCACGAAGAGCTACCTCTAGACGACTCATAACATTCTATACAACAATTCTTCTCTTCGATGTATACATACATCACATCATATATAATCTCTCACGACACTTCCCAAACAAGGGAGCTCGGTCTATCCCTCAGGTATCTTGCTAACCTTCTAGATTACTGGAACACGACATATAAACTAGCTTAAGACTATAACTTCGGAATAATAAGGCAGGTCAAGCACATACATGTACCTTTAAGTTCGCAATTACACTGGCCAAGTGAAATCCCAAAACTTACCTTACATGACTGTCCTCGATACCCTATTAGTCCTATATCTGCTATAGTGCCTTCCTAACGCATTTCCTATATATACAATAGTGCCCTCCTAACGCATTCTCTGATTCTCAGTTGTGATTTCTACTCCAAAGTTTAAGTTTAGGCCCATCCGGTCACCTAAATCCCTTAAACAATGGCTCTGATACCATTTGTAACATCCCATAAATACAACATGACAGACATAGCATTAAATCATAACATTTACAAATCTGGGTCCAAAAATTTTATTTCATTACTCTAAAGCTGAGGTTGGCGGAAACAACCTATACACAACTGAGAATGGCTACTACTACCAGTGGCACAGGCACTGTCTCTAACTGCGTCTGTACTCTATCATGCGCTTGCTCACTTACCTGAGCCTCCTACTATATGCAGACCTGAAAAGGTTTTAGTTTTGAAAAGCGAGGGTTAGACCATGAGGTCTAGTGAGTTCCCTCCATAAACAGTGTACATCAACATTATAAAAATCATTTTATAAAACTCTTGACATTTTCTACAGAGGGCATCAAACATGGTACTGCACAGTGTTTAAGGATCACATAGCTAACCACGATCGGGGCCCAAGCAGACTCCCCTCTCGCCACGATCGAGGCCCAAGCAGACTCCCCTCTCGCCTCATATCGGGGCCCAAGCAGACTCCCCGCATTCCGAGTAGGAAGGAAACAAATTCCCTCCTACAAGCTTCTGACATACCCGAGTATGAAGGAAATGAATTCCCTCCTACAAGCTCATCACAATTCCCAAGGGATCATCGGATCCCGAGGTTCTCAGATCCCACTGTGCAGACCGACTTCACATAACATACACATAGCATAACGTAAATCACCAGCGTGAAATCATTTCACATCATTTCATATTGCTAGAAGCCGTTCTTTAAAATAAAGCGTACGTTTCATGGAGAACATGCGTCACGGTTATAAAACAGTTCATGCTCGTAAACGAATCATAATCAGTAAAACATTCAACTTTCATTTAAGTAAAAATCATGTAAAATAACATTGCATTTCTACATAATCACTTTCTTTGGAAAACACGTAAAATCACGTATTTTAGTTAGAAAAACTCACATGATGCGCTTACTATCTTTTCTTACTCTGTTCCTGACTTCCAATCGATTTACCTGAGAAATGAATGATATGCAACTGCTCAGATCCTAAACCAGCTGTCCGGACACTATCCGGGTTTGACTTACCGGATACCTGCAACATACCGGGTCACACCCTATACGGGTACCTCCATACTTTCCGGACAACTTACCGGATACTAACATTTACCGGGTTCTTTCATACTTACCGGACAACTTACCGGACCTACTAGCCTTTCCGGACACCAGCCTTTCCGGGCGTCTTATCCGGAAACTAGAACTTACCCGGAAAGCCCCTGCCACCCGGACACTACGAACATTACCCGGAAACCCCCACTGTCCGGACACCACTGTCCGGACGGGGCAACATCCGGTAACTACGAATCTGGGGAAAAACCCACTTCCCAAAAGTGATTAAAATCCTATTTTATGCTAAAGACATGATTAGACAAACACTTGGGTTCGTTCACCAACCATAAACACCCATAAAAACCCACTTATGACCTCTAAATCGGTTCACAATAATCAAAACCCCAAAATACAACTTTAAAGACATTTAGGTGAAGAACACATGGATTCATAATGTTTTCTCACCCCAAATCCTTAGACTAAACATAAGGGATACATTAAATAGCAAGGAGAAAGTTTGGCTGAGATTACCTTTACTGATTCTCTTCTACAAATCTGATTTCTTCAATTTGTTCTTCTTCTCTTCTCTTCCTTTCTCTCCTTCTAGCCGCCAAACACCCCAAACAAGAGAAAAATAGCTAAACCTAGGGATTTGAACCAATATATACTTCTCACAAGTTGCACAAAGGTCCCATAACTTTACTTGCATTCTTTTAACATTAGCCACAAAACTTTCAACACATACTAGGATTTCGGGTTGTTACATCTTTCTAGACCAAAACCTAAGTGGTAAGCTCATCCTACCATTTCCAAACTTCTTTATGAGTTATAAATGCTCCATTGATGACTTCCTAGTGTTTTATTTCTCCAATTTCGGTTTGAATGATTTTGAGAAAAGTTTGGTCAAATTGGAGTTTTCGGTCAAAATGGATATTTTGATATAACATGTTTGGGGAATGATTCTAAGTGCTTGGATATGTATATTTATGGTTGTAAACTTGTTGATCTAGGTTTTTGGAAGATTTGGCTTGAGGATTCAAGTTTCTTCAAAGAAGCTAAAGTTTGGGGAAAATCTGGATTTGACCTAAATCAAGCAAAGTGAGTTCAAGTTGATTTGTGAAAACGTTGTACATGCCAAATATGTCCATTTTCAGGTGTTTATGTGTTTTTCATGAAAATTATCTATGGTTGAGTCATTTGGTGAGTTTTGACTATTTGAAGTGTTTAACCTTTAAAATCTTATAAAACACCCACATTGGGATTTATAGGTAATTTGATAATTATATCTCTAATAAAAGTGTTTTGAAGGTTTATTGTATAAATGGGGGTCTTTGGTAAAAATGCACTTTAGTATTGTTGGAAAAATGCATGATTATTGTTATGGGTCATTTGGAAATATATATATGGTTGTGAGTTGTGTGGAAAATGATTTGATCAAATAAATGATGAGGTTTTGGATTTATCATATATTGGAGGTATGTGTTTGCATATATGACGCTTAAATGCATTTTATTGTATTAGTGATCTTTATTGTTGGTCATTGTATTGTTGAGCCTTTGGCTCGTATTTGACTTAAGTGAGTCTTCGAGACTTTGGTCCAATGTAAATTACTCTATGTTGAGTTTTGGGATTATATGCATTTTAGTCATATTTATTATTTAATTACATGTATTAAAGATGTTGGACATTCTTTTGGGAGTCATGTAATTGTTATACTATAATGCATTGGATGCATAGGCATATGAGTCGGTCTTGCTTATGAGGTCGAATGGGTATTGCAGGGTTGGACTCCGGGACTCATGTCTATGACCTTAAACTTTTCAAGTGGACACTAGGAGGGTTGAGTCTGGAAGTGCTACCTTGGAAGTGAGTATTAAGACCTTCGCCGGTGAGGTAATGCCTTGGAGGTAATTCTGCAGTGTGTCGAGCCTTGTGGTGGAAGTCTTGGGGATGGACACTAAGGTCAACTGTCTCTTGAGGTGAAACTTGTTGTGGAATCGTAGGAACACATGGACATATAGTCAAGAACTGTTATACGATTAACATTGTACGGGTGGTATACTTACGTGTTCCCTCCACCCTCAATGGATACGCCCCCCGGTTGTTGTCAAATATTATATTGAATATTGTGATATGCATGTTTAATTACCGTTTGAGCCTTGTGCGAGTTATTGCAAGTGTTGACTTTAATATTGGAACCCCTCCACGTATATTAAGGTTTGCTTGAATGATTACTCCCATGTTTGGGTATTTGGACACTTTATTTCTATTTACGTGTTGCGTGGGTTGTTGAGTCGGTCACATGCTTTCGAAAACGTATTATATTTATATAGATTGTATTTCATAGGTGTATTATGCCTCCTCCTTGTTGGGGTGTTTCGAATAACATAATTTTATTCAAGTCTACATATTTGGAAATTTAATATTTATTCATGTTTAAGTGAGTTTTTGGATTTGAGTCCATTATTGAGAAAAACTTCATATTGGAGCTTTTGGCACGGGATTTGTGTGCGTCGAAAAATGAGTTGTTTGCATATTTAAATATAACCCCTTTTTGGAAAATCACGATTTTGAGTTGTAGTGCTCGTTTAACGAACTATTTAATCATGATGAAAACTCTTGAATTCACCAGGCGTGAGCCTAACCTTTTTATTTGTCGGCATATGCAACAGGTTCCGGTTGGGAAATTGTTCTAGTGACACTGTGAAGAGTGGAGAGCTAGTTGTGTGTTCAAGAAGTAAGTGGCTTGGTGAAGTCTTCCGCATTTTGGGAATAACAACTTTGTATGGGGTTGAGTAACACCCGACATTTTGTAATCTTGGTGTAGAACTTAGGATATTGAATTGTTGAAGTTATTATGTTTTTATTATTGAGTTATTTCCAAGGGTGGTTTATAGAAGGAATTTTATCCTAATTTGATTATTTTATCGAATTTTTGTTTAGTTTCTCTTTCCAATTTTGAGGGTGTTACACACGTGCATATGCACAAATGCATAATGCACTTGTGCATAAAAACAAAAAAAAAACAACTTAAATTACCTGAATGCATAAATGCATACCGTCCAGATGAAGGACTATAAGGGTGTTCCTTAGTTTTCCATTTTTTTTGAGGTTTTCAATCTTAGCCACAGATCAAAATTTAGAAAACTAATCAACGGTTAAAGCAAAATAAGAATAATTGAGAAGTGATTAGGGGCAAAACTGGAAATTTGAATCAGCGGCTACCTTATTTGACTTTTTATTTTCTTTTTTAATTAAAAAACTTTTACCTCCTTAAAGTTTAAAATAAATTATCTTAAAAATTACTAATATTTTGATCAAACAAAGTACATCAAAAAACGAGAATTTTGTGCTCTTCGATATGACATCAATCTTGATATGACATAAAAAAACATATGCAGATGTGCATATGTTCGTTTGTGCATATGTGCACAATATCCATATATGCACCTGCGCATATTTTCATATTTGCCAAACTACTTGATAGGTATGTGTCGTTCACGACCCACAATAAAAAAGCATATAACCATAGAACAAACTTCGATTCACATAAAATTCAATCGATACAAGCCAATAATAAATTATACAAAAACAAAATCAAAACCTTACCATTCAAAATCTCACTGTTATATTTTTCGATGAAAGTAGAAGATGTTTGACATTTAGAGAAATTATTATGAATACCAGATATATCTTGAGGAACCTAATGAACATATGGTTTGTCCGACAATGTATAATTCCCATTTACGTCGATTAGATCATCAAGCCCTTGTGAATCGCTATGTTCTTCATTTTCCGATGTGTTTAATAGTTTCTTCATACTCTTAAGTGCAGAAGGACCATCTGAATCAATCATACCTTGACATGCAACCCGTTGATCCAGACTAGCAGTTTTTTTGTCGTCCATGGATGATAATAAATAAGAGATAACAATATCTTGATGAAAAAAATATTCAAAAAAAAATCTTGATGAAAAATATAAACATTGAAATAATGAAGAAAAAATCAATTAAAATAAACCTACCATGTTTATCTTATAGAAATTTAAGGAAAGAGACCACACATTGAAGAAAAAGAGACATGGATAGTTACATTTTTTGTTATTTCCTGTTTGACAATTTTACCCTTTGTGCATATGTGCACTTATAAACCTGCACATGGATTACCAAAAAAACCAATTAAAATCTTTGATTAAATTGAGGTCGTTGATATTAATTATGAACGACTTAGATTGGTTAACATGGTTAGTATCAGTGCACTGGTTAGCAAAAGAAGGTGTTCATATATATATATATATATATATATAGAGAGAGAGAGAGCGAGAGAGAGAGAAAGGTTCAAACGAGAACGCTAACTATTTACGAGAACACGAGAACGGCCGCCCATGTACAAAATCACTGGTGATTCACGTATAAAATCACTGGTGATTCGCGATCTGGTAGCGGGGGACCTGGGACGCGACTTGCAAGTCGCGTGGCAAGTCACGCTAATCACCAGTGATTTTGTACATGAATCACCAGTGATTTTGAACATGGGCGGTCGTTCTCGTATTCTCGTAAATAGTTAGCGTTCTCGTTTGAACCCACCTCTATATAGATATAGATATAGATATAGATATAGATATCAAGGTTCTAAATGGCGTGAGACGTGGCATGGCGGCGAGGCCAAGCCTCAAGCCTTAGGAGCCAAGGCGAAGCCATGTCGTTTTCAAAGCGTGACTTATGGCGTCAAGTTTCTAATTCATATATAACAGTATACATAAAAAGATATGCTTTGTAGTGTCATTCAATGAGCCAATATTAGTAAGCAAGTTAAATGAGTATATATAATTAAAAACTTGCAAAAAAGACATTAAAAACGTAAAGAAAAATCAAATATCGCATTACGAAAACTGTGCATTAGGCCATGGCGTGCCATGGGCTTAACGTGGTGTGAGACACAAGCCTTGGTGCCATGGCGGTTGTGCGGCGAGTTTTTTAGAACAATGATATTTATATATAGTTGAGTTAACGTAAGAAGCGTGAGAAGTGGTTATGAACCGTTGGATGATAAATGGATGCACATTAGGATAAGAAGCAACGAGATGCACCAGATCAATTCCCTTCTAAAGCACAATTCATGGGAGGACATTTGATTAAAAGTGATTACCGATTCAGATCCACTTCTTACATTTCTAACGTTAACCTCAACTTCTCACACGATCCTTCGTTTTCTACTAATTGCGCCTTAGAATGGAATTGATCCGGTGCATCTTGATGCATCTCATCCTATTGTACGTCCATTTCTCATCCAACGGTTGATAACCACTTTTCACGCTTCTCAAGCTAACCTCAACTTCTCACCGCCCCGACCCGTTATATATATATATATATATGTAGGGAGAGGTTCATTTGAGAAGTGCTAAATATATGAGAAATAGAGAAGTGATCTTAGCCATTCATTCGGTTAAGATCGGCGGCTTTGACAAAGAAGCAGCGGATAATTCCTCACGTGGTCTGCACAAGATAGAGGGGTAGTTTTGTAAAATACGCGGGATGAGTTCATATATGAATCTGTGTAATTCACATATGAACTATACGTTCATATATGAACCTTTGTAATTCACATATGAACTCTTTTTAACTAATTCATATATGAACCTTTGTGATTCATATATGAATCAGTTAATTGGTTCATATGAGAATTAGTTATAAAAAAGTTCATATATAAATCACAAAGGTTCATATATGAATCTGTGTAATTCACATATGAACGTATAGTTCATATATGAACCTTTGTAATACATATGAACTCTTTTTAACTAATTCATATATGAACCTTTGTGATTTATATATGAATCAATTAATTAGTTCATATGAGAATTAGTTATAAAAAAGTTCATATATGAATCACAAAGGTTCATATATGAATCTGTGTAATTCACATATGAATTATACGTTCATATATGAACCATTGTAATTCACATATGAACTTTTTTAACTAATTCATATATGAACCTTTGTGATTCATATATGAATCAGTTAATTAGTTCATATGAGAATTAGTTATAAAAAAGTTCATATATGAATCACAAAGGTTCATATATGAATCTTAATTGGTTCAACTGATTCATATATGAACCTACAATTAATTAGTTTCATATATGAAACACAACGGTTCATATATGATTAACGAAGATTCATATATGAATTAGTTAAAAAGAGTTCATATGTGAATTACATGGGTTCACGTATGAACAGATAGTTCATATGTGAATCATACAGATTCATATATGAACTCGTCCCGTGTATTTGTAAAAGTTACGAAACTGCCATTCTATTTTTGAAACAACCGCAACTTTTGACCAGTGAAAGCCGCAACGTTTGCCCAGTTAAAGCCGATCTTGACTGAATAAATGGCTAAAATCTATTTCCCATATATTTATTGGGTGTTTGGGATTGCTTATTTAAAACAACTCATGCTTATTTTTAAAAGTGTTTATCAACTTATTTTATGATAAAAAGTAGTTGGGGGTAAAAATGTAATTTGAACAAATAAGTTATAAGCACTTTCAAATATGTTAAAATGGATTAACTTATCAAAAACAACTTATTTGTGGTGGGGAAAAGTCATAAGCACTTTTCTTTTTTTCAATCCAAACACTCAAAATAGCTTATTTGTGGTGAGGAAAAGCAATAAGCAAATAAGTCAAAAAAATAAGCAATCCCAAACATCATTTAGCACTTCTCAAATGAATCTAAGACTATATATGTATATGTATAAACGTTTCATCACAACCAAGCTTCTTATATGCTTTGGAATAAATAATGAGCACTAGCCCGAAAAAACAAAACGGTCGATAAAGGTTTAAACATGTCGCTATTTATTTTCATTTTAAAGGATCAACAACATCATATACTTAAACGTTTTCTTTTCTTAATTGATATATATATATATATATATATTTAAATGAAGTTATTTAATTTATAAGCTTTAATTAAAGTAGAATAAAAGAAAGGGAAATTAATTAAAATGTCAAAAGTTTGACCATTTGTTACTAAAATGCCACAAATCTCTCCCATCTTACCGAAATGCCACAAAAAACCGCGGTGGGCCCCGCGATTGCGGGTCCCAGGCCCACGTGTCACCCAGGTTTGCCCACTTTGCCCGCGTTGGTCCCTCAAAAATGACCGCGGCCCAGCTTTCCTCCCTCAAGAATGCCCGTGTTGGCAGTTTTGGTCCCTGCCCGCGTTGGGCCCCCGCGATCGCAGGCTAACCCGCTACTTTTCGAATTTACAGTTTGGTCCCTGAAGTTTGTTGCAAATTTAAAAAAACATTAATGGTCCCTATAGTTTTTAGGTTATCATTTTATGTGGTTTTTAATGTATTATTTCTTTTCCATTTTAATGTTTTTAATATAGAATTTCACTTAAGTTATTTAACAAGGAAAATAATTAACAACATCATATAAAAATTATTGCAAATCATCTTCCCAACAGATAACGGATACAGTGCATGTAAACAAAGAAATCTATTACTGGAAGGCGTCCTGGAGTCCTGTGATCAAGTTAACCTTTTCCTTGATCACGTCCTCCATTCCTATGTAGTCCGATTCGAGTTCTTCTAGTTCCTCTTCAGCTTCCTTAATCTCTCGTTGCAGCTGCCGAACGTGAGCCCTAGTCATGGCCAGTTCTCGTTTCTTCTCCTCTAGATACTCCATTTTCCCTTGCTGAATCCCCCTGTTATGGTTTCACATACCCTTTACCTTTTCGATACCGGCGTTCGCCTCATCAATGGCTTTTTGCACTGCGGGAGTAATTCGTTGACTTTTTCGAAGACCCGTCGGCATAAAATCATACATTGGTGGGGTTCTCATGCCATTATCGAAGTAGTAATTGTCGGATGCCATCTCCCAGTCTGCTTCCTCCTCAGGCGTGAATGGATAATCGGTCGCAGTTCGCCCACAGTTTGTCCACTCCTCCTCTGTTTCTGGTACCTTCCAGGTACTCCGGCGACCTCCATCGTTCAGTGGTTGGTAAGCTCCCGAACGTGAAGTTCCAGCCACATTCGCCGACCTGTTCTCCCTTGATCTTGAACCTCCAGCCATGGTTCGTCTGAATAGTTCACTGCATGATTCGTCTGAATAGTTCACTACAAGATTCGTTTGAAAAGAGCCTGTAAGATTCGACTGAAAAAGTAACTGCAATATTCGTCTGCTCTTGAATAAAGGTCTTTCATTAGGTAGAAAATTAGTCTTTAAGTAGTCAAACATAGCTAATTAATGAGAATTTAGATTAGATTTATATGGTACTGTGATAACTCTATTTTTAGAGTTATTATTTCCTTGTTTTTCCTACTTTATTTTGTCAATTTTAGCCATTTCACTTCTAAAAACCCTCATTCTTGGTATGATTTACGAAAACGAGCAAAAGGAGTGAACCATGGTCTTTAATAAATTATTTGGTGGAAGTTTGGGTGTTTTTCGCATTTTTATCCTGCAGTGATCACTGTTCTGCCCACTCCGGCTGCCCACTATTCGAGCTGATAAAGAAAGACAAAAGAAACTATTAGTTGGGATCTAATTTTCTGGAAGAAGAAGGTTCAATTGGCAGGGAAATGGCTGGAGGAAGTACAAAATGACATCTACATAGAAGATTGCAACAAGTACTCCTTTATGTACTTGGAAATTGACTTGGAGAAGGATCCATTGGGTAATAGGTTTGCACAAGGGGATGATTTCTGCCATTATACAACAGTTTTTACCCATTGGAAGACTCATCTCTTTTGTGTAATATCCAAGTCTTTCCTCTAGTATATAAAGGAGCACTTGGGTTCATTTATTGAATCAATCTAGCATTCTTACAATCATCTTGGGTTAAGAAGATAACTTTAATTTCTCTCATCTACCACATTAGTTTAGTCTTTTAATTACTGCATTAACTTAGCTTTAATTTCTGTAATTTCCTTTCCTAGTTAATTGTAGTTCGTAAAGCACAGTGGACAGGGACGAATTCTCGTTCCCCACTGTGAGCACTATTCAATCCACTTTCAGTTTTATTATGTGCAAATCTTCATCTTTTGTTTTCTTTACTTCGGAAATGTTAGGCTAAGCATCCTTTGGGATGTAGGAAGGAGAAGTACCTGGATTTTATAGAAAATGATTGAGTAATCTTTATACTTAGAATATTTATTGTTTTGGTCATTCACTCTCGATATTTACCCAAAGATGCGAACAAGCCGATCACTTGCAAGGATCTAAAAGTCTAGTTCTTAACTTAGAAATGAGTAGAACGCAGTGACACGAGCTTGAATGATGCTAGGGGATTCGAAAGAATTCTTATAACACTTACGAAAGTGAGGTCGGCATAGTGAGCTAATCTCTGCCCACTGGAGTAGTAGGCAAGCTAATTTGTGTATTAAAAACACTTAGAGTATTTGTCTCTACACATTCCATCGAGGCCTGAAAAGGTCCATTTGGAGATTACCATTGACAAAACAACAAGTACTAAGAGTATGGGATTTTTATCTAACGGTGTGAGTATTTTTGTAACCGGGCTTTTCTAGCGAAAATGTCCACCACAAATACGAGGATCACTCTAAGGACCGAGTATTTGAGATAAAATCTAGGGAAAATCCAACCTACATTCCTCCTTTTTAACATTTAGTAAATCGTTTCAAGTAGCTATTTTACCAAACCAAAACCAAGTATTATTTTCCTCTCTAGTTGAAACTTGTAAAAGGAGCTCATGAGAACCGTATTGTCTTGATTGTCCAGTCTCTGTGGATTCGATTCTGGTATTTTACCAACTATTACTTGCTGTGATCCCCACTGTGATCCCCACTGTGAACATGGCTGCAATACCGCCACCTGTAGTGGAGACCACAATCACGATTGCTGGTAGCAAGGATCGAAAAATACGGGACTATGCTACTTCCGGAGTTGGTGATTTAAGCTCCGGGATTTTAAGACCCAATATTGTTGCAAATCATTTTGAACTCAAACCGGTGATGTTTCAAATGATCCAAGCCATGGGTCAATTTGGAGGATCACCATCTGAGGATCCGCACTCACACTTAAAATCGTTTTTAGAAATGACCGATTCCTTTCAGTTGCAAGGTGTTAGTGATGAGGCATTAAGACTAAGGTTTTTCCCTTTTTCATTAAGGGACAAGGCAAAGTCTTGGCTGAACGCACATGCACCTCACTCGATAACCACTTGGCAAGAGCTTGCCGATAGATTTTTGCAAAAATACTTTCCTCCAACAAGGAATGTTAGGTTTCGAAATGATATAATTTTGTTTAGGCAAGAGGAAGATGAGGCTGTTTCGGATGTATGGGAACGATTTAAAGATTTACTTCGGAAGTGCCCACATCATGGCATCCCACATTGCATTCAATTGGAGACCTTTTACAATGGTCTTTCCAATGCAGCCAAAATCATCTTAGCTGCAACAGCTGGTGGAACATTTACGAGTATGACCTACAACGAAGGATATCAAATCTTAGAAAAAGTGTCCAACAACAATACCGAATGGTCAAATCCTAGAGCACCCATGCCAAAAACCAACACCGTCGATTCCGAAGCACTCAAAACCATGAATGCACAATTAGTGGCCTTGACAAAAATCGTTTTAAATCAAAATCGAGGCCAAGTCAATTCAGCAACGCATCTCCCTGAAAACTGTTCCCTCTGTGGAGAGGAGCATGTTTTTGATTTTTGCCCAGCAAATCCCGAATCTGTTAATGTTATAGGAACCAATCCGAGGAACAACCCTTATTCACAGACTTATAATCCAGGTTGGAGAAATCATCCGAATTTCTCTTGGTCTGGTAATCAAGGACTCCAACCCCAAGGGCCGAGTCATATCCAGCAAAGACCATACAATCCCCCTGGATTTCAGCAACATCACAGTGGGCAGTCCCCACATCACAGTGGGCAGTCCCCACATCACAGTGGGCAGTCCCCACAACCATACCAACCACGATCTACTCAACCCGCTGAGACCCAACAGTCACTTGAATCAATTCTCAAGGGTTTTATGAATCAAACTCAAGCAGCCATTAGAAATATAGAGACTCAAGTAGGACAACTAGCCGTTGAAGTTAAGAATAGACCACCAGGAACGTTACCTAGTGATACCGAACAAGCTAGGGTGATAGGAAAAGGACCAGAACATGTCAAGTCCATAACTCTTAGGAGTGGAAAGGATCTGAAAGATATCGTTTTTGAGTCTGATGATTCGCCTCAAATACCCACTGTGGTTCCCACAGTGGGCACTCCTCAAGTCACTGTGGTCCCCACAGTGAGGACCGACATCCCTGACCTTCCCACTTTTGGACCTGTTCCAAAGCCTACTTTTCCAAAGCCAATACCTCAGCAAACTCAAATTGACCCACGAAGTATCCCTTTTCCTCAAAGAATGAAGCCTAAAAATGTCGATGTTCAATTTAAAAAATTCTTAGACATTTTTAAACAACTTCATATTAACATACCCTTGGTAGAAGCTCTCGAGCAAATGCCAAGCTATGTTAAATTTTTAAAGGATATTTTGAACAAAAAGAGAAAGTTGGGTGAGTTTGAGACTGTAGCTTTAACCGAGGAATGTAGTGCACTCCTTACTAGCAAGATTCCACCGAAGTTGAAAGACCCAGGTAGTTTCACCATTCCATGCATTATAGGAGGACAAGAAGTAGGTCAAGCACTCTGTGATCTAGGAGCTAGTGTCAACTTGATGCCACTGTCCATTTTTAACAAGTTAGGTATTGGAGAGGCTAGACCCACAACCGTGACATTACAACTAGCCGACCGGTCCATTGCCTATCCCAAGGGAAAAATAGAAGACGTTTTGGTCCAAGTGGATAAATTTATCTTCCCCGCCGATTTTCTAGTTCTAGATTATGAGGCCGATAAAGAAATCCCAATTATCTTAGGGCGTCCGTTTCTTGCAACCGGACGTACTTTAATTGATGTGCACAAAGGGGAACTCACGATGCGAGTTAATGACCAAGAGGTAACATTCAATGTCTTCAAGGCCCTTAAGTATATAGACACCGAAGACTGTTTTGCTTTAAGTTCGATTTATGGATCCCACAGTTTTGACACAGTGCCCACAGTGAGAAGCACAGTGCCCACAGTGGGGAGTAAGAGTGAGCACTCCGACTCTAAAAATGATGACACTTTTGAGGATGAGTGTAACGAAATTTTGGCAGCTTTTGAGCTGCTAGATTTCAAGGAGAGACATGTCAAACTACCATATAAACATCCCCCTGACTTGAATTTGAAGTCATTGCCTTCCCACTTAAAGTATGCCTACCTCAATGAGTTAGAAGAACTCTGTCACCATTCCTACATAAATGAAAAAAACAACAAGGAGAAGATCAAGAGGTGGCCTGACCAAAAAATCACTCATGGAAATTTTGTGGAGGGACAAAAAGTGCTACTTTTTAATTCAAGGTTAAGGATGTTTCCGGAAAAATTAAAATCTCGATGGAAAGAGCCTTACACTGTGGTCAAGGTAAGTCCTTTTGGAACTCTGGACTTAATGGCTCCTCAATTCGGAAAAATCTTTAAAGTCAATGGACAAAGGGTGAAGCACTTTCTGAGCGACAATGCCCACTCTCCATCCCGCTCTGGTTAAGCAATGTCACAACCGTTTGTAAATATTTTATTTCAGTTATTTGCTGTCTTTTTATTATTTTTGGTCTTTTTAATTCTGCAGTAGTTTGTTTTAATGTGTGTAGGAGAAATTGCCGCTTTTTGGAGGAAAAATCAAGAAAAAGCTTCGCAGTGGGGAGATGCATGTCCCTGCGTTCCCCACTCCAAATCTGAAGAAGGATAGGACGGTTTTTGAGGGGCCCAAGGCTGACACACATCAACTTTTTCTTACAAATCAGTCAACTTTTGCTGCCATCTTACACCCATTTCTCCATTTTTCAAGAAAAGCTATCATTATCACTCTCTCTCTCCAAAAAGGACCGTTTCCCTCCATTTTATTACCCAAAAGATAAACCCTTTCCATTCTAAATTCCAAAAACCACATTTACTCTAAATATTCAAAAACACACATACTCTTCTTCTCCATTTTTCTCTCTCGAACCGCACCAACCCAACCCTACAAAAAAAAAATCTTGCGCTTAAAAAGAAGAAAGAAAAGGTTGAGAGAAAGAGGAAGGAAGAGGAAGAAAGGCTGGCAAAGGAAGAGGAGGAGAGGAAACAACGAGAGGAAGCCGAACGGTTGGCAAGAGAGGAAGAGGAAAGGATTAGGGTCGAAAAGAAGATGGTTTCGAGGAGAATTCTGGCGACAGTTCACCGCAAGCAACCCCGACCCACTAATGGTTTGTTAAAACTTTGGTTTCCACTCATGATGCTCCCAAAAACAATTATAATTTGTATTTGGTTTGATTTTAGGCCTATGGCTAGGCTTTTGACTCTTTGCTGAATTCTTATTTTGGTTCGTAATGCATGAAATCCTACCACTGGGTAGGTACTTTTGGGTACTAACGTATTTGTCGTTTGAATGCTTTTGACCTCGTTTCCATTTCAAGGTACAACTTTCGGCTTCCAACTTAAAAAGGTCACTTTTGTAAGTACAAATCTCAACTTGTCCCGTGAAATGATTTAGGCCATTTTTTGCATCTAAACACAACCCTTTTTGTACCCACAACCACCTCCTTTGATCCATTTTTCTATGTCACAGTGGGGACACTGTGAGATTTTAAGTTTGAGGTAGGGATTTCCAGAGTGACTTCCAGTCTGCCCACAGTGGGGACACTGTGAAGTCCAAGTTTGAGGTGGGTAAGCCATACCCCCTCCCAAAAAAAATATATATAGAGAGAAAATACAAAAATACAAAAACAGAAGAAAATCGGAGTATCACTAACAAAATTGATGGTGTGCCTTTTTCGGACCATCAAAGTGCTCACTCCCAGAAAAAGATGGTGTGCCCATTCTGGACCATCAGAAGAAAAAGTAGCCATACCCAAATAAAGCCTGAAAGTGTACGTACCTATCATTACAAAATACTAAACACCCACTTCTTGAAATAAAAATCTCAAAGCGAGATCCTCGGTCCATGTTTGGAAATTCTTGCCAAAAACCCTTGGGAAAAGATTCAAAGCCATAAACCCTTCAAACCCAAGAAAGCCCTATTGATCAAATGGTAAACAAGGGAAATATTTCGTCAAGTACAAAAGTGAAGTTTTTAAGTTTCGGACCAAAGGAAGTATCGGAGGAAGGAGATCAAAAGCTCATTCAAGTCAAGAAGTATGTAAGTCCCTCAAAATTTCGAATGCATTATTTTTCATTTTATTTCATTATTTTTATTACTTGGGGACAAGTAATGGTTTAAGTTTGAGGTTGTGATAACTCTATTTTTAGAGTTATTATTTCCTTGTTTTTCCTACTTTATTTTGTCAATTTTAGCCATTTCACTTCTAAAAAACCCTCATTCTTGGTATGATTTACGAAAACGAGCAAAAGGAGTGAACCATGGTCTTTAATAAATTATTTGGTGGAAGTTTGGGTGTTTTTCGCATTTTTATCCTGCAGTGATCACTGTTCTGCCCACTCCGGCTGCCCACTATTCGAGCTGATAAAGAAAGACAAAAGAAACTATTAGTTGGGATCTAATTTTCTGGAAGAAGAAGGTTCAATTGGCAGGGAAATGGCTGGAGGAAGTACAAAATGACATCTACATAGAAGATTGCAACAAGTACTCCTTTATGTACTTGGAAATTGACTTGGAGAAGGATCCATTGGGTAATAGGTTTGCACAAGGGGATGATTTCTGCCATTATACAGCAGTTTTTACCCATTGGAAGACTCATCTCTTTTGTGTAATATCCAAGTCTTTCCTCTAGTATATAAAGGAGCACTTGGGTTCATTTATTGAATCAATCTAGCATTCTTACAATCATCTTGGGTTAAGAAGATAACTTTAATTTCTCTCATCTACCACATTAGTTTAGTCTTTTAATTACTGCATTAACTTAGCTTTAATTTCTGTAATTTCCTTTCCTAGTTAATTGTAGTTCGTAAAGCACAGTGGACAGGGACGAATTCTCGTTCCCCACTGTGAGCACTATTCAATCCACTTTCAGTTTTATTATGTGCAAATCTTCATCTTTTGTTTTCTTTACTTCGGAAATGTTAGGCTAAGCATCCTTTGGGATGTAGGAAGGAGAAGTACCTGGATTTTATAGAAAATGATTGAGTAATCTTTATACTTAGAATATTTATTGTTTTGGTCATTCACTCTCGATATTTACCCAAAGATGCGAACAAGCCGATCACTTGCAAGGATCTAAAAGTCTAGTTCTTAACTTAGAAATGAGTAGAACGCAGTGACACGAGCTTGAATGATGCTAGGGGATTCGAAAGAATTCTTATGACACTTACGAAAGTGAGGTCGGCATAGTGAGCTAATCTCTGTCCACTGGAGTAGTAGGCAAGCTAATTTGTGTATTAAAAACACTTAGAGTATTTGTCTCTACACATTCCATCGAGGCCTGAAAAGGTCCATTTAGAGATTACCATTGACAAAACAACAAGTACTAAGAGTATGGGATTTTTATCTAACGGTGTGAGTATTTTTGTAACCGGGCTTTTCTAGCGAAAATGTCCACCACAAATACGAGGATCACTCTAAGGACCGAGTATTTGAGATAAAATCTAGGGAAAATCCAACCTACATTCCTCCTTTTTAACATTTAGTAAATCGTTTCAAGTAGCTATTTTACCAAACCAAAACCAAGTATTATTTTCCTCTCTAGTTGAAACTTGTAAAAGGAGCTCATGAGAACCGTATTGTCTTGATTGTCCAGTCTCTGTGGATTCGATTCTGGTATTTTACCAACTATTACTTGCTGTGACGATCATAGTGGACAGTGTACACTTGCACTCCCCACTGTGGACAGTTTGCAAACCACTGCGATTTAAGCACCACATTTCGCTCGTACCATACTGTCAAATGCAAGTTTCTATAATATAGATACTGTTCTACATTACATAATACCAATTTTTGCATCAGAAGGAAGACACCAAATGGCCGGGATGATATTTTTAAGCATTCCAACCAAAGAAAACTCGGCTTCGAGAATAAGAATTCCATTTAACAAAAACCCCTTCGCCGGTTCATTGAGTTCACTCAGTAGCATATATATATATATGGGTTTTACAAAACTTTGGACACATTTAAATATATATATATATATATATATATATATATATGTTATATATAACTAACTCTTGGTAGGTTTATGTTCTCCTATATGAGAGCTTCGAAACGATATATAATGCGTCCAAAATGGAGTATGTGTGAAAGAGATATCGATACTCAAAGTTAAGTAATTGGATGAAATTAGCAAAAACCAAATGAAGTAAACACTAAGTCAATCACAATACTTTAACAAAACAAGTTAATACTAAAAATAATAATTGTTTAATGTTACATAAACAACCTAACTTTGTTTTATTTGACAATGTGCATAAATGGACTCCGCCATATGTATGCGAAATGCATTGGCCTCGGCCACGGTGTGGTCAGGGTGTACAAATACCACATCGTTATTTATCAACATGCTGGCATTACGGCATACCCAGACACCGCAATCCGCATTCATCCCGGCCTGCTGGGGTGTATTCTTGGCGAACTTATGGCGAAAGAGCTCTGACCTATCGCGACGCCTCGTGTCCTTGACCCGACAAAAGAAGTCAAATAGCACAGCTTTAAACCTTCTCATCTGGTCTTCCAATTGGTCTTTGAAGAGACTGGCATTGTCGCTGTCATATATGGTCATGGTCATAGCGTCAAGCTCAAACACTCCAAGCAGCCAATGTTTGGGATGAATGCATATTGGGATGTACACCTGAAATATTACAATATTAGACAACTTAGTCCTCGATGTAGGCAACTTTGCACTTTAGCGTCAAGTCGATGTTAAAGAAATCCCTCTACATAGTCATTCACAGATGTTATAGTTAGTGTTATATATAGATGTTGCGGTTTATTTTATTTCAACGTATAATAGTGTTATAAATAGATAAAGTGCGGTTTATTTTATTTCAACGTATAATAGTGTTATATATAGATATTACGGTTTATTTTATTTCAATGTAACATCCCAGGCCAACCGTACCAGATATTGTCCGCTTTGTCCGCACACCTGGACTCACGGTTTTAAAACGCGTCTGATAGAGGAGGTATCAAGTCCCTTATAAGGCAACCTTTGTTCCCCTCCCCAACCAATGTGGGATCTTACAATCCACCCCGCTTGGGAGACCAGCGTCCTTGCTGGCACACCAGTCCGGTTCCCGGCTCTGATACCATCTGTAACATCCCAGGCCAACCGTACCAGATATTGTCCGCTTTGTCCGCACACCTGGACTCACGGTTTTAAAACGCGTCTGATAGAGGAGGTATCAAGTCCCTTATAAGGCAACCTTTACTCCCCTCCCCAACCAATGTGGGAACTTGGTGGGCTAATTGATAAATAAGGGATAGGGTATAAATTGACACAAAACCCTATGCAGCATTCATTCCTGATTATTGTGGCGGCTGAGGAAAACGCAGTGCTAGGATTAGCGATCTCGATCAAAATTGGGAGCAAGAGATAAAGAGTTTCTTGAAATCAGAACCCAGGTATTAAACCTAAACCATCTTCTTTATAGTTTCTAATATCTGTGTTTAAGAATGAGAGTTGGAGCCTGCATGTTTATCGAGCTAATTTATTTCACTGAAGGGTTTAGCTAAAGAAAGGTGTGGGTTCTGTTTGGAAATTAATTGAGTTGTTAAGGCGTTTTAAAAACCTTTGAAATCGATTCTTGTGGTCGGTGATTGAAACCCATCTTTAAAGCATTGCAATCGCGAACCTGATTCGTCGTACCGGGAGTCGAGTTCCCAAGTCCCGGTACTTTTGGTTTAAAGTCCCGGTAGTTTTGTGGCCCAAGTCCCGGTACTCTTGGTTTAGAGTCCCGGTAGTTTTGTGTAAAAGTCCCGGTACTTAATTGTGTAAAAGTCCCGGTAGTATTACATGTCACATGGGTAAGTGTGAGTGTGGGAATTTGGGCCGTGAGCTCTTTTCCTTTGGACTTCATGCACAACTTTTTAGTAGCTTCCATCCATTTTTGGCCGTGAGTTGCATCTTGCATGTGGATTTATTTTATGGGTTGGAATATTAAGAGGAACTAGGATGTAAGGTGGTAGAAGTAATTATTAAATTGTTAGATTTACGAGTTAAATCTCCTACATCTTAGGTGTTTTATCTAGAGGTCGGGAGAGTAAGTAAGAAGTTTCGAGACAAGAAGTACCAAAGCGATTGGTGAGTTTTCTGAACTAAAATGTGTGACTTTTAAAGTATTTTCAAAATGTGTTTGAATGATGAGAAATTGACATGCTTTGATTGCATGAAAGACGTTTAAAGTTTTATATAGAATTGTATGCATACATTGTCAGGCGTAAAATGGCTAAGACGGGAGAGTAGACCCGCCAGTGCTCGTGCGGGAGAGTAGACCCTTTATGCCAGGGGAGGCGCGACCCCGTAAGGCAGCATGAGGCTGACTCGTTGTCGCCATAGGGTGACTTCAGGGTGCCAATTTACGAGAGGCGGACTTTGTTTCGCGGAGGTTTTACATGATCAGATTTTACATGTTTTATGCTGAAAAGATATTTTGTTTTTATTATAAATGCATTGATAACTGTTAGGAGGGACTCACTAGACCTCATGGTCTAACCCTCGCATTTTCAAAATTTAAAACCTTTTCAGGTAAGCAGGTACTTAAAGGCTCTAGCAAATAAGAAGGACGTTAGCGCGATGAAGAATGAATAGTGTAGTGACACTTTAGCTTATCTTAGTTATTGCTCAGTTGTGTAGGTGGTTTCGCAAATCTATTTCTTTGATCTTTGAAATGAAATTTTGAGACCGCGATTTTGGGATAGTCTTTATTGTTGAAATGCATGTTAAATTTTGCTAGGGTCTTTATGAATGGGGACGAAAGCGAGCAATTGGAGGCGCGGGTGGCCTTGGATTCTTCTAGTGGCATTTAAGCGAGTATAGTATAGTTGAGAGGTTGACTAACATAGGAGAACCGATCGAAATCGTGAGCAGTAAGGTTTGCGAAGCGAGGAGCAAAGAAGTTCGGTTAGTGAAAGTTCAGTGGAGGTATCATAAAGGACGAGAGACTACTGGGGAAGTGGAGGCGGACATGACGTCCAAGTACCCTCATCTGTTCGAGAATGGAATTCCGAGGACGGAATTCTTTTGAGGGGGGAGTGTTGTAATAACCGCGACCAAATTTTGAAGAGTTTAAAGTCTTGTGGAAATTAATTAAAACTGAAAGTTAAAGGATCAAATTGTAAAGAAGAGAAAAGGGTATAAAAACCCATACCTTCTGCACAAAACCCTAAGAGAAACATTTCTTTGGCGGCTGAGCATTTAGAGAGAAATGGAAAGAATTTTGGAGCTCTTATACTTTGTGGAGAAGAAGGATCATCAATCGTGAATCAGAAAGAAGGGTGAGGGGAGATTCATCTCTGCAAACGATTCTCCCATCAGGTAATTCCAACAACTAACTCCCTATCTTACTGTTTTGTTGGATTAAGGAACTGTGAGGGTTCTATTTTTGAATGTGGTAATTAATATCTTGTGATTAAGTACCCTAATCGAGTTGGAAAATCAAAGTAGAGAAATAAATGGGTTTAGAAAGTTCAGGGGATCATTTAATTGCTTCATCGTTTTTTTAGGAGCTCTGAGTTCGGTATGCAAAATAATCGCTCCGACCGTAGTCCCGGTACTGGGTTCGTAATCCCGGTATTTGTGGTTCGGTCCCGGTAATGGTGGGTTTGAAGTCCCGGTTTGGTAGTTTAAATTGAAGATTCGGTGTATTTTTTTAAAATGAAAGTCGGTGGACCACGTGTTGATTTGGATTCGTATTTGTTGTTTTGTTGGGCCACAACCACGTGATGACCACAACAATTAGCAAATCCATATTTTAGGTCCAATAGTAATTCTTTGATTTGGAAATCTATTTGTATTGGACCGATTAATTATATATATATATATAAATATATTAGTTGGGTTTATGTGATGGTTGGACCTGACCTCCTATTAATTAATTAAAAGCTTGGGCTTAATTAATTGGGATCCGGTATTTGTTATAGTTATGGGATTCGGAGTGACTAAATTATAAGAATTCAGAATTTATATTTTGGACCAGTAAGTGAAGTTCGGAACAAGTTTGGGTTAGAAATGAAACTTATCAAATGAGATTATTGAGGGTACATTCGGAGTTAAGCTCGAATATAAATTATTAGATATTGATGTACATTTCCTAAATAATAGGTGTTCCACCTAGAGACCGGAAGTGTAAGTGAGAAGTTTTGAGGCGAAAAGATACTAAAGCGCCAGGTGAGTTTTCTAACTAAAATACGTGTTATTTTAACATGTTTTCTAAAGCGAGTACATGATGAGAAATGCCATGTTTTATTTTTATGCTTTGACTGCATGAAAGTTGTTTACAGTTTTAAATGAGATTTGTAAATGATTTATGGGGCGGACCTATTCCGTGAAAAATATATGTGGGATGTATGCATACATAGATTGTGGTGTAAACTGGCTAAGTCGGGGGGTGTGGCCCGCCAGATCATGCCGGGGGGTGTGTCCCGTTTATGCCAGGGGAGTACTACCCTGTACGGCAGCATGAGACTGACTCGTTGTCATCTACGGGTGACTTCAGGGTGCCGATTTACGAGGGGCGGACCTTATTCCGTGAATGATTTTGGATGAACAGTTTTATGAAAGATTTATGTTGAAAATGATAAACTGTTTTTGAATGCTTTGATAACTGCTAGGAGGGACTCACTAGGCCTTATGGTCTAACCCTCGCATTTTCAAAATAAAACCTTTTCAGGAAAGCAGGTATTGAAAGGCTCTTGCAAGTGAGCAAGGAGTTAGCAAGAGGGAGCCGGATAATGTAGTGACATTATGGTAATATTTAGTATTTCTCAGTTGTGTAGGTTGTTTCCGCCAACCACTTTTGTTATTATGTAAGGAAATTTTGGGTCCCGATTCTGGGATACTCTATGTTATATGACCTTGCGTGTCTTATTTATAAGAAATGAAATGTTTAAAATGTTGGGTTGTTACAGTTGGTATGGCATGTGTACCCAAGATGTTTTCAAGTGTTATTTATTTAAAATGTTTAAAATGTTGGGTTGTTACAGTTGGTATCAGAGCCATAGTTTAAGGGATTTAGGTGACCGGATGGGCCTAAACTTAAACTTGGGCGTAGAAATCACAATTGAGAATCAGGAAATGCATTAGGATGACACTATTATAGAGATAGGATTAATAGGGTACTGAGGACTGTCATGCATGTAAGGTAAGTTTGAAATTCCACCTGGCCAGTGTAATTGCGAACTTACAGGTACATGTATGTGCTTAACCTGCCTTATTATTCCGAAGTGGTAGTCAAGAGCTAGTGTTTATGTCGTGTGCTAGTACTTTATAATGTCAGTAAGATCCCTGAGAAGTAGATTGAGACCCATTGTCGGGGAGTTATCGTAAAAGATCAGATGTGATGTGATGTATGTATACATCGTAGAGAAGAAAGTTGTTTGGAATATATTGAGACGTCTAGAGATAGATCTTCGTGGACTCGAAGAGGGTGAGCGATTGCTTGTGAGTAAGACTCCTGGTTCAGGAGAGTCTCGATTCTAGAAATCGTGGGGTGGATCAGTTGGGATGTTAAGAAAGGACAGTGTCGAGATATTGAAAGCGTAAGTTCAATAGCGAGTGCAGGATTGGGGCTCTGACTCTTTAGTCAAGGCGAAAATAGTATGAAATGGTTGAGTAAGTGGACCATTGAATGTATGTTTAGCAAGTTGTTGCAAGGCCGAGAGGGCGACCCCTGGTCGGCAGTAGAGTATCCATGATAAGTTGCGTGAGTAAAGAGATTGACCTTGTTTGAGTGAGTAGCCTTCAATTGCAAGTAGAGTTTCATGCATCGAGTTGTACATGTGTACATGAAAACTTTTCATATGTAAAAGTGAATGTGTAAATTTCAAATTTGAACTAATATGAGTCGGCGTGTGAACAAGCGTATGTTTAAAGTAAAATGCAAATCCATTTACATCGTAGAGTAAAGTTTTGAGGTTTACGGTTTGCAAAATATTCCACTCTTTTCATGACGAGTTAAATTATTGCAAAAGTCAAGAAAACGATTGAATGCAAAATTTTTATAACCAAAATGAGTATTGACATGTTGAAGTTATTTATGAGTATGAAAACCGACTGGTTTACTTCGTGTCGGTAGTTTCTTACAGAATGTGGTCGTATGAAAAGATTTTCACTCAATATATATATTTCTGTCGTAACGACATATTTTGGTGGAGTAAGATTAAGTTTATAGAAAGTTGCATACGAACGATTCTCGAGATCGTTGTGCAGGGCATTAAATTTTTAAGAGTGATGGGGCATGTGTACCCAAGATGTTTTCAAGTGTTATTTATTTAAAATGTTTAAAATGTTGGGTTGTTACATTCAACGTATAATAGTGTTATATATAGAGGTTGCGGTTTATTTTATTTCAACGTATAATAGTGTTATATATAGATGTTGCGGTTTATTTTATTTCAACATATAATAGTGTTATAAATAGATAAAGTGCGGTTTATTTTATTTCAACGTATAATAGTGTTATATATAGATGTTGCGGTTTATTTTATTTCAACATATAATAGTGTTATAAATAGATAAAGTGCGGTTTATTTTATTTCAACGTATAATAGTGTTATATATAGATGTTGCGGTTTATTTTATTTCAACGTATCATATTGTTATATATAGATGTTGCGGTTTATTTTATTTAAACGTATCATAGTGTTATATATAGATGTTGCGGTTTAGGGACCCTAGTTGTCATTCTTAAAAGTTTAGGGACCTATTTGGCATTCTTAAAAGTTTAGGGACCTAAATTGTCATTCTTAAAAGTTTAGGGACCTAAGTTGTCATTCTTAAAACCCTAGGGACCTAAGTTGTCATTCTTAAAAGTTTAGGGTCCTAATTGGCATTCTTAAAAGTTTAGGGACCTAAATTGTCATTCTTAAAAGTTTAGGGACCTAAATTGTCATTCTTAAAAGTTTAGGGACCTAAGTTGCCATTCTTAAAACCGTAGTAACCTAAGTTGTCATTCTTAAAAGTTTAGAGACCTAATTGGCATTCTTAAAAGATTAGGGACCTAAATTGTCATTTTTAAAAGTTTAGGGACCTAAGTTGTCATTCTTAAAACCGTAGGGACCTAAGTTAACATTTTTTAATAAAAAAACACATTCTTAACAATTTTTTTATAAAAACACACTCTTAACAATTTTTTTTATAAAAACACACTCTTAACAATTTTTTTTTTATAAAAACACACTCTTAACAATTTTTTCTTTATAAAAAAACACATTCTTAACATTTTTTTTATAAAAACACACTCTTTAGAATTATTTTTATAAAAACAATCTCTTAACAATTTTTTTTATAAAAAACATTCTTAACAAGTTTTTTTATAAAAATACATTCTTAACAATTTTTTTATAAAAACACATTCTTAACAATTTTTTTATAAAAACACACTCTTAACAATTTTTTTTATAAAAAAACACATTCTTAACATTTTTTTATAAAAACACACTCTTTAGAATTGTTTTTATAAAAACAATCTCTTAACAATTTTTTTTATAAAAAACATTCTTAACAAGTTTTTTTTATAATTCTTAACAATTTTTTTATAAAAACACACTTTTAAGAATTATTTTTATAAAAACACACTCTTAACAGTTTTTTATAAAAAACACATTTTTAACATTTTTTTATAAAAACACATTCTTAACAATTTTTTTATAAAAAACACACTCTTAACAATTTTTTTATAAAAACACACTCTTAACAATTTTTTTATAAAAAAACACATTCTTAACATTTTTTTTTATAAAAACACACTTTTAAGAATTATTTTTATAAGAACACACTCTTAACAATTTTTTTTATAAAAACACATTGTTAACAATTTTTTTATAAAAAAAACACATTCTTAACAATTTTTTATAAAAACACACTTTTAAGAATTATTTTTATAAAAACACTCTTAACAATTTTTTTATAAAAATACTCCTATAACAACATACACATTATAACATACAAATATCACATTCAAACAAAAAACCATACATATCATATATCTTAAAAATGTTAAACATAGAACATATTCAAACATAAAAAAGTGATAAACACTCTAACAACATACAAATCATATATCTTAACTTAAAATAACATACAAAAAATAACAAAAAACATAAGAAAAACATATCATAGAGGTAATACGAGACATCTTCACAAAACTCGAACACGTGTTCCACACGACAAAATTGAGAGAGTGGAGAAAATTGAGAGAGAGTTATTAAAAAAATTGAGATGGTTTAAAATAATGAGAGGTGGCCGAAGTTGGTCCCCACCCCCCCACCCTTTATATAGTGCGGCTATGAGAATAAAAATTAGGGTTTTTGTCTTCAAATTTTTTTTAGGGTTAACCCTGTGCCGACGCGTGGCGGGTTAGCCCGCGATCGCGGGCTCTCAACGTGGTCAGGGACTAAAACTGCCAACACGGGCATTCTTGAGGGGGGAAAAGCTGGGTCGCGGACATTCTTGAGGGACCAACGCGGGCAAAGTGGGCAAACCTGGGTGACACGTGGGCCTGGGGCCCGCGATCGCGGGGCCCACCGCGGTTTTTTGTGGCATTTCGGTAAGATGGGAGAGATTTGTGGCATTTTGATAACAAAGGGTCAAACTTTTGGCATTTTAATTAATTTCCCTAAAAGAAAACTACTAGTACAAGAATATACGTAAAAAGGCTAAGCACGGCCAACAATTCTCTAAAAGCAATGATGATTATAGGGAATTTAATTAAAATATCCAAAGTTTGACTTTGTTTTACCAAAATACCCATTTTCTCTCTGATTTTATCAAAATATCCATTTTTTCTGCAAAGAGGTCCGCGATCTGGGCAGGGACCATTTTTGCCATTTTTGAAAATTTCCATCCCGCGAACGCGGGGAGTGTCCCGCGATGTATCAATTTTGGTGCTTATTGAAAGTTTTGATTTGAAATTTACACTTTCAACCCCTATACTTATTTACTTACTTTACTTTATACCTTTTACTTTCATAATTTTAATTTTACATTTAATACATATAATCGTTTATTAACTAAAATACGTTAAAAAAATACGTTTTAATTTTAACAAGTTACACCATTATAATCGTCTCTTCGATACGTTCGAAATGAGCCTAATATTGATTTTTTTTGATTTATATATTTTAATATATATCATATATACTACATAAAAATATTTTTAACATTTACAATTCATACCCTTATAGTTAATTATTTAATTTATGGTACATCTCTTATTTTTTTCAATTTTGTTTTACACTCCTATCGCATTAACATAATAATCATATATTAACTAATTCATTAAATCGTTTTAAATTATTATTATTTGTATGTGTTTATAAATATCGTGAACGACAATAGGACAAGGTTTCACGAGAAGAATATGAAATGCGGTTTTGACAAGTTGGTATCACTGGACTGATTTAAGAATTGTGAAAATGGGTATTTGGTGAATGGTGATTTATGTGTGTTTGGAGCTGAAGTATTTGCAATTACAGAGTATGCACAAAAAGATCGATGTCTGTCCATCACAAAGCCTCTGCCAACTTTTAATACTTACACTTAGACCATCGATAATAAAATAAATAAAACGTATTTTAACTATAAGAGTACCATAAATTAAATAATTAACTATAAAAATATGAATTTTAAATATAAAAATATTTTTATGTAGTGTATATGATATATATTAAAATATATAAATAAAAAAAAATCAATATTGAGCTCATTTCGAACGTATCGAAGAGACGATTATAATGGTGTAGCTTGTTAAAATTAAAACGTATTTTTTAACGTATTTTAGTTAATATACGATTATATGTGTTAAATGTAAAATTAAAATTATGAAAGTAAAAGATATAAAGTAAAGTAAGTAAATAAGTATATGCGTTGAAAGTGTAACACACACATGATTTTGATTTGATATTTACACTTTCAACCACTATACTTATTTACTTACTTTACTTTATACCTTTTAGTTTCATAATTTTAATTTTACATTTAATACATATAATCGTTTATTAACTAAAATACGTTAAAAAAATACGTTTTAATTTTAACAAGTTACACCATTATAATCGTCTCTTCGATACGTTCGAAATGAGCCTAATATTGAATTTTTTTGATTTATATATTTTAATATATATCATATACACTACATAAAAATATTTTTTATATTTAAAATTCATATTCTTATAGTTAATTATTTAATTTATTATGGTACTCTTATATTTAAAATACGTTTTATTTATTTTATTATCGATGGTCCAAGTGTAAGTATTAAAAGTTGGTGGAGACTTTGTGATGGATAGACATCGATCCTTTTGTGCATACTCCGTAACTGCAAATACTTCAGCTCCAAACACACATGAATCATCACTCGCCATATACTCATTTTCACAATTAATTCTTAAATCAGTCCAGTGATACCAACTTGTCAAAACCCCATTTCATATTTTTCTCGTGAAACCTTGTCCTATTACCATTCACGATATCTATAAACACATACAAATAATAATAATTTAAAACGATTTAATGAATTAGTTAATATATGATTATTATGTTAATGCGATAGGAGTGTAAAATAAAATTGAAAATACGTTAAAAAAATGAATTTTATATATAAAAAATATTTTTTATGTAGCGTATATGATATATATTAAAATATATAAATCAAAAAAATTCAATATTGGACTCATTTTGAACGTATCGAAGAGACGATTATAATGGTGTAACTTGTTAAAATTAAAACGTATTTTTTTAACGTATTTTAGTTAATAAACGATTATATGTGTTAAATGTAAAATTAAAATTATGAAAGTAAAAGGTATAAAGTAAAGTAAGTAAATAATTATAGGGGTTGAAATTGTAAATTTCAAATCAAAACATTAAAAAAACACCAAAATTGATACACCGCGGGACACTCCCCCGCGTTCGCGGGATGACAATTTTCAAAAATGACAAAAATGGTCCCTGTCCGCGATTGCGGATCCTCTTCGCAGAAAAAATGGGTATTTTGGTAAAATCAGAGAAAAAATGGGTATTTTGATAAAACAAAGTCAAACTTTGGGTATTTTAATTAAATTCCCATGATTATATGTGTTCTAATAAAACCCATCCTTTCAGTTGAGTGGTTAATACATTTGTTTATTTTATTCTTGGAGAATCGAAAACATAGTTTTAAAGTTGAAATATGGTTCTTGACGATTCTGCTTGTAATGTTTGTCAATTCACTTAGGGTCGTTTATCAAACACTTATCCGGGTAAGCGCTTACCAAATCACATTACCTACCGGATTGATATGGCAAGGATGAAAAATCTTGTCCGGTAAGAGTGAATGCAAGGACCGAGAGTCTTACTCCGGTAAGTGACGGCGACGACTCTTACCACGGTTAGCACTTACCGGGTGAATTGTTACATACGAAACCGATTTGGTAGACTAAAATCTTACCAGGTAAGTAAATGATAGCGTTAAATATTACTGGTAAGCACTTACCCGGGTAAGTGTTTGGTAAACGGCCCCTTAGCAAGTTTCTTATTAGTCAAACGAGTTAACTCATCTCCTTCTTTCATCTTGTTCCCATTTTTATTGTTTTTCCATGCAACATAAATACGATTAAGGGCATTTATGTCTTCTTGTAGTATCTTTCAGCCTTCATTATCGATGGATTCAAATCATTCAAGTGTTGATGATGATCGACGATTAGTGCATACTCACTGCCTTTTCACTTTTGTTTTTTCATTGGTTGTGTTTTCTGCAATGAAGAGCAAAGAATAATTAATTTAACTAGATCAACAATCAAATATTTTGTTTTTTCATTGGATCAATATTCATGCCATGGTACTTAAAATCCAATTAAATGATATCTATTAAAAATAATAAATATAATCAGAACATTATTAACTCTATTCACCTATGAATCTACCCGATCCAATAAATGAAACTCCTATATTTCAATTGTAAAACAATCAAATTTTATTCAAGGGTGCAAACACATTTTATAAGTGAAATAAACATATGTTATCTAAGAAACTGTGATCCAATAAGTGAAACAACCATATCGCATTAGTGAACCCAACAATTACATCAAGGGTGCAAACATATTTCATAAGTGACGTCCTATATATAAAATAAATTATGTACCTATTTTGCAAAGAACTTCACCTATTGCATTGTGAACAGTTTCCTAAATGGGTGGAGAAGTTATTGAGATCGTGAATAGTTTCCTAAATCGGTTGAGATTATTGGGATCGTGAACAGTTTCTTAAATTGATGGTATGAATGACATTACAGTTTTGCCCTTCTTCACTTATAGAAAAAGAACCATGTCCTTTAATTCAATGGTCCATTGATTAAATCAAAGAATGGTTGCAATTGGTTGATAAAGTTTGTACAAAAAGAGGGGTTAACAAAATCTCTCTCTCTCTCTCTCTCTCTAAGGTTACAACTTCGTACAACCCTCATATAAACCATTCATTTGGGTCATCCATTATGTAGATACCATTGATTACTGGATTGCATTAATGATTATTGGTTGCATGCATAGTATTTCATTAAATGCATACACTAACATGGAATGCATGGTGTTTCATGAAACTATCACTTTCATTCGATACATCGCATGAACCGCTATGTGCATTGATATCTGCTGCAGAAATTCGACAAAATCAGGTAAATTCATTTAAAGAATCAATGAGAATCCAAATGCAATGGGCTAAATGAATGGTTTAGATGAGGGTTGCACGGGGTTATAACATTTACTGGGTTTCAAAATAATCATGACATATATATATATATATATATATATATATATTTAAATGAAGTCACGGCCAACAATTCTCCTATATTTCAATTGTAAAACAATCAAATTTTATTCATGGGTGCAAACACATTTTATAAGTGAAATAAACATATGTTATCTAAGAAAATGTGATCCAATAAGTGAAACAACCATATCGGATTAGTAAACCCAACAATTACATCAAGGGTGCAAACATATTTCATAAGTGACGTCCTATAAAATAAATTATGTACCTATTTTGCAAAGAACTTCACCTATTGCATCTGTGAACAGTTTCCTAAATGCGTGAAGCTATTGAGATCATGAATAGTTTCCTAAATCGGTTGAGATACAGACTCGACAAATTTGTTTCATAATAATATAGTACATGAACAGTTTTTGTAATAACCGAGTTTTCTGTTAGTCAATAATTGGGGAATCTTGGAAGAAATTCGAAATTTAAGAGAGTTATGTGGTCCAAATGTAAAGAATTGAAAGTTTGGTGTTTATTGAGGAAAGTATATAAGGAGGAGGAAAACCCTAATTCTCTCATTTTTAGCAATTGTGTCAAGTGTGTGTGTGTGTGTGTGTGTGTGTGTGTATGCGGCTGGAAGAGAGAGTGCAGGAGAAAGGAGCAATTTCAATTGAGAAGGGAGAAAGAAGTTGTAGCAGCTGAAACTTGGAATTGATCAGTAGAATCTACAGGTAACTATTAATCCTTCTCTTCTTTAGTTTTGGGTGAAATGTTTTGGGGTTTTGAGGAGAGAACTTGGATTTTGTGGATTTCTTGTGCTTCCTCATTAAATCGGATTAAGAGGTGTTTTAGAGTGGAGTATTATGTAAACCAGCAACCTATATTCAATCCCTGAAAGTAATGGTGAGATTTAGGGCGAAATGTAATCACATTATGTGATTTTAGCACAAATCGCCGAGTCCGGAAACCTCAATTCGTCAGGTTAGTGTCCGGAAAGTGGGAGGTGTTCGGACGGGTTGGTGTCCGGGTAGAGTGTTTTCGGATAGCGTGTCGTCCGGATAATGTAGTGTCCGGATAGTTATGTGGTGTCCAGATGAGGTGTGATGTCCGGATAGTTCTGTGGTGTCCGAATGAGGTGCAGTGTCCGGGTAGTTTTGGCTGTCCGGATAAAGTTTCCGGAAAGTAAGTTGTGTGACACTGTAGTGCAGTCTGTTAGTCCGAAGGGTTAACCGTGTGAGTGTGAAGTTCAATCAGGTGACTTATTTTGGTAGTGTGTATACTTATAGGTGCAGTTGAAGGGAGGATCCATCTAGTAAGAGGATTAAGCAGGACGACAGGTGAGTCTTTCTGAACCTAAATTTTATACAAATGTGTGGTTGACAATTATTGTCTAATGGTGGTTTTTCCAAATGCTTTTATTACAAACTGAAGGTTTAGTGTGTGGCATGGTTATTATTTAACTGTGTGCTTTTCAATTACTTTTATGGCAAAACGATGAAAAGTGTGTGGTGTGGATTTTTATCTAACGGTGTGTTATACAACTGCTGTTGTTTCAAGCGATGATTAATTGTGTGACAGTATGTATTTCAAATAAAGAAACAGTGTGTTTGAAGATTATTATGTAACAGTGTGCTTCTCAACTGCTTTTATTTCAAGGCAAGGTATGAATGTGCGATTCATAAGTGTGGCTTATATGTGTGATTTAAATGTGTGTGACCATGCTCTGGCTTTTGTGTGACATGGGCGATGTGTGCCCGATTACGCTGTCACGGTGTGTGTGTGACATGGGCGGTGTGTGCCCGATTACGCTGTCACGGTATGTGTGACATGGGCGGTGTGTGCCCGATTACGTTGTCACGGTGTGTGTGACATGGGCGGTGTGTGCCCGATTGCGCAGTCACGGTGTGTGTGACTTTAGCGCGTGCCAGTAGCATGTGTCAATGTGTGCATATCAACTTTGTGTGCTAGTTATGATTTATACAATGCTTTCATAACTGATTTTATAAACTGAAATATTTTGGTGTGACTTGGTGTGGAGGGAACTCACTAGACCTCATGGTCTAACCCTCGTTTTTCAAAACTAAAACCTTTTTCAGGTAAGCAGTAGTCGAGGGCACGTTTAGAGTTTTGGCAAGACGTGGATCGGAGCTTGCGCTAGAAGGAATTAGAAGAACCTCCTTTGAAATGTTTAGTTAGATTTTCTCAGCTGTATTTAGGGTTATTTCCGCAAACCCTGTATTGTAAATCTTGTTAGTGGGACCATGTTGAGCCGTTTTTGGCGTTATGAACTAAAGAGGTAGCTTCTAGCTTGTATGTTAAATTTTGGGTTGTTACAGTTTTCTAAATTTATGGAAATATTATTGGGATCGTGAACAGTTTCTTAAATTGATGGTATGAATGACATTACAGTTTTGCCCTTCTTCACTTATTGAAGAAGAACCAAGTCCTTTAATTCAATGGTCCATTGATTAAATCAAAGAATGGTTGCAATTGGTTGATAAAGTTTGTACAAAAAGAGGGGTTAACAAAATAGCTCTCTCTCTCTCTCTCTAAGGTTACAACTCCGTACAACCCTCATATAAACCATTCATTTGGGCCATCCATTATGTAGATACCATTGATTACTGGATTGCATTAATGATTATTGGTGTCATGCATAGTATTTCATTAAATGCATACACTAACATGGAATGCATGGTGTTTCATGAAACTATCACTTTCATTCGATACATCACATGAACCGCTATGTGCATTGATATCTGCTGCAGAAATTCGACAAAATCAGGTAAATTCATTTAAAGAATCAATGAAAATCCAAATGCAATGGGCCAAATGAATGGTTTAGATGAGAGTTGCACGGGATTATAACCTTTACTGGGTTTCAAAATAATCATGACCTATATATATATATTTTTTAAATGAAGTTATTTAATTCATAAGCTTTAATTAAAGAAGAATATAAGAAAACTACTAGTACAAGAATATACGTAAAAAGGCTAAGCACGACCAACAATTCTCCTATATTTCAATTGTAAAACAATCAAATTTTATTCATGGGTGCAAACACATTTTATAAGTGAAATAAACCATATGTTATCGAAGAAACTGTGATCCAATAAGTGAAACAACCATATCGCATTAGTGAACCCAACAATTACATCAAGGGTGCAAACATATTTCATAAGTGACGTCCTATATATAAAGTAAATTATGTACCTATTTTGCAAAGAACTTCACCTATTGCATATGTGAACAGTTTCCTAAATGGGTGGAGAATTTATTGAGATCGTGAATAGCTTCCTAAATCGGTTGAGATACAAACTCAAAAAATTTGTTTCACAATAATATAGTACATGAACAGTTTTCTAAATTTATGGAAATGTTATTGGGATCGTGAACAGTTTCTTAAATTGATGGTATGAATGACATTACAGTTTTGCCCTTCTTCACTTATTGAAGAAGATCCATGTCCTTTAATTCAATGGTCCATTGATAAAATCAAAGAATGGTTGCAATTGGTTGATAAAGTTTGTACAAAAAGAGTGGTTAACAAAATAGCTCTCTCTCTCTCTTTGTGTGTGTGATCCCAGAACAAGTATTCAATCAACAATTAATCTGCTCATGCCATACATATATTCAATAAGCTCTTCAAGTACACAATATGATGTAGAGAGAAAGTGCAATAGTGTGTGTACTTGAGTGTGTAAGGAATGAATGACATAATGAAATAATACAAGGCAAAAACAATTTATAGTTTGTAAAATAGATAGTTTCACTTTAGCCCCTCTACTTGGTACAACTCGCTAAATAGAGCATTAACAATCTCCCCCTTTGTACCAATGTAGAGGCAAATAATTTAGACGTTCATCGGGTTCACGTGCTTCTTCTGGATCCCAAAGATGATCTCGAATCTCCTTAACGCATTTCGGTACTCTTTCCGGTAGGTGATAGCATCCAAGACTTGCTTGATCAGATCTTTCTCTTTCTCCTTGAGCTTTACCTCCCCGCTTTCATCTAATCTCAGCTTACTCTCAAGATTGACCTGGATCATCTTGAAGGTTCCGTCACTGTACTTGTTGGCTTCACATATTCTCGTGAATCTTTTCTTCATGTCTTGATTAAAGTAAACGACTCCGAGTTCAGGTTTCTTCAGCATAGTGTATACAGGAAGACCTTCGATGTCTAGCAGACGCATGTTTGGTGCTCTGAGGTTTACTCTTGTTTGATGTGCTTACAAGGCCATTTGGAAATCCGTAAGGTAAGAAAACTTTAGGATATTCCGCATGAACCTCTTTACACTCTGATACGCGGCAGACCATTCAACAGACTTATTAGGGATGCTCGTTAGGGAATGGTAGAGGCTCAGGAAGTCATCTAACTTTAAGCTCTTGAAGTCTGCTTCTGAGAAGACGCATTCGGAACCATCAGATCTTCTAACAGTGAACTGCGGGTACCAGACATTGAGAAGCTTGTATGACTCTATCTTTAACACCTTCACAATGACTTTATCAGATCTAACCACGTCTGTATCCAAATCTTTGTGGCCCATAACGTGTAGAAATTCAATCTTGCGAAGTGATGGCCAGTTTTCAATGCCGTATACCTTTTCAAAGTTGATCTTCTGGACGTCTTTAACAAACAAGTCTTTTCTGGAGCTTTCTTGGAATGGAGTTAAGATACTCACCCTTTCTCCAGTTGCAACATACCCTGGTTCAGCGACAATCACATCATGAAGTAGTCTGAGCTCAACTTCTAGAACTGGATCTCGTATCCTGCCATCGGTATTCACTGGAACCATTGGAGCCTGTTGAGCTGAAGAGCATGTACCTTGATCAACTTGTAGTGGCGATTGCGGAGCATTAACAGGAGTATCCTTATCAGAATCCGAAGCAATCATTAAATCCCCGGTGGTATCAAATATGTCGCCTATCTCTTCTTTGATCTGAACAGTCATTGTCTCTGGCTCTTCCTCAGAGTCAATATAGATGTAATCATTAATCATGTCACCCGCCATCCTTTCTTCTTCCGTTCTATTGTTAACAACCGGAGGCTTTTCAACCCCAGTTATGACATCAGCTAGAACTACGTCATTATCAACCTGGACCACATATGTATCTTGTCCATCTACCCCCTCTGTCCCCTCATTTACTGCCTGATTTGATCCCCCGATGTTTTCAGTAGCAACAACACTCGATTCTCCAACCCTAGCTCTCTGCTCCCCCTCATGTTGATCAGGATCATCCTGATCATCATGTCTTCTTTTTCGTGAGGCCTGAGCTTGAATCCCACACTTTTCTTCAACAACCTTAAGCCTATCAGATAAGGAAGTGAATCCTGACATCATGGCATTCGTCATGTCTTTCATGGAGTCAGTGAGATGATGGAAGTCGGTGCTGGTTGGTAATCGGGTTTGCGATTCAGTTTGTTGACGGAGCAATCCAAGTAGATCTACTTCTTCGGTGGTGTTGGATTCTCCTTGGGCTAGTAAACGGGCTAACAACTCGGATTTGAGTTGATGGGTAGGGATTTGATGTAAGGGAACAGATGGTGGTGGTTGTGGTTGGTTTTGATCACTAGATGGTGGATCTTGAGGAGTTGCCGAAGATTCTGCTATTCCTTTACCTTTTATAGCTCTGCTTACTTCATTTGCAAGGCGGTCAACAGTTTCTTGCATAGCCCGACGGTGTTGCTTGTAAGTATTGTTGATAGACGCCAATGCAACACCTAGAAGAGGTAAAGTGATGTAATGCGGGGGTGGGCCAAGCATTTGTGCAACTTGTTCAAGTGAAATGGTTGGGAAAAGTGAACTAACGCCCGAACCACTTAGATTTTTGGTTATCATAGTAGTTGTAGCAACTATACGGCCTGTGTTCAAAGCTGGCACGGTGTTAGCAATGACAGGACTTCCACCCGATCCTCGCGGGGCACCAACAAATGGCGGCCGCACTCTGGGTGTTCCGGTTGGGGCACGAAAGCCCGTAACTTGGTGAGATACCGACGCTCATGGCCTAGGAAAGGATGTTCGTCTGAAAGGCTCTAGACTCAACGTGCGTGGAATAAAGGTCGGTGGCCGGGGCAGGAGCCTACCTTGTTCAATACCAGCAAACACCGAGTGTGTTGCTGATAGCGTATGTGTTGAATCCCCTGTGTAAAATGAAACATCGGCAAATCAAGATGCCGATGAGTGGCTAAGTGGGGCTGTGCAATGCATGGCTGGGTCCACCATGTCTGTTTCAATACGCAACGGCGACGAACGCTCGTTGGTAGTGGATGTGGCTACCCGACTAGTAACGGTTTGGGGAGGGTCACTAGTTATAACTTTGTGTGACCCTGTCTCAGCCTCTCCCATTTCTTTTCTCACCTCCTCTCGGCTCACCACATTCTCATTTTCTACTTGAACTCCCTCAATCCGACTTATGTCACCGATATCGCCAAAGAGTCCGATGTTCCAGGTGGAATCAGCATCGGAACTCTCAATAAGTGATCTTCGACCAACGTAACTTGGAATAAGATCCGCATCAGGGTCAAGGTCGGAATTAGAGTCTGAGTTGCCATCATCATCCATTCTGGGTTGGGCTGATGCTTCATCTTCGGATGAAGAAGCATTTGGTACATAATCAACATCGTCGGCCGAGTTCCATGAGATATCATCAGCGAATATTTGAACTCTAGCAGCTTGTGTAGCTCTGGAAGTAGATGCCTCACCAGCAGTCCTCTCCACAATCCCAACTCTCTTTCTTGTAGTTCTCCTAACCTCTCCCTGTTCAGGAACCCCGTGTTCCTGAACCTGCTCGACATGGATACCCTCACCTCCTAATTGGTTTGCACCTTGGGCAGGTCCCTCCGGTTCTGGTTAAACCATTAGTGCATTGTCTAACCTATACTGCCTAACTACCTCAGACTGCTGGTAGGCATAGGCGAGCACGGCTTCGGGTATCACTGCAATATGGGCGAAGTCAAAATGAGCAGGCATCTTCAGAAAGTGCATCCACTGGCTCGGGCCTTGGACTGCATTTGGGCGTCTCGGGATTTCCTAATTGTCTTCCATGATCTGATGAATAATGATCTGGAAGAATCGTTGATAAGGCACAAAGTTCCGGTTCTTGACTGGTTTGGTCTTGTCCTCGACTAACTCTATCAACTCGTTCCATAGTATAACCGCATAGTCTATGCGTCGGTTGAAGGCGACAACATGGAACATTTCGAGGATAGCTAAGTTGCACTTGTCAAGCCCGATATGCTTTGAGGTCATGCATTGGTTGATGATGGAGCATAGTGTGTACCAGACTGGGGGTAGGAATCTTCTTTGGAATTTGGATGAACTGGTAAGAACTGGGTTACGAGGATCTTGGTATCCTAGACTTCGGATGTCGGCGAAGAGTTGTTCTTCCAGAACCATGTCTTCAAAATCCGCGCTGTAGGGTAGGTCTAAGGCTCGACGGAGTCGCTTAAGGGTAAGTCGAATATCGAAAACTATTCTAACAATCTTCACAAAGTAATACTGAAAACTAAACAGCTTCTAAAACACAAAGATTGAAAGCTATAAAGTTCAAGGAGAGAAAGGAGTAGAGTGTCTTGAGCACAGAGTAATCTTCAAGAGTTGTAAGTAATTTGCATGGAGAAGTCTTCATCTTTATATAGTGCCATGAACATGAGATGCATGGGACACTTGTCACTTTGTCATTTGAAGGTCAGGTTTGACTCTCAAAAGTTGATGTGTCTTTTCCTATAATACTAGAAAGGTTTGATGGAGACAATATCTAAGAATGGGAAAAAGGACAAATGAACCTTTTTCTTCCATACCCAGACATTCCTTCTTTGATGATAAAACCTTTTAGCAAAGACACAAGGGAGGATCCTCCTATTTGAGGATCCCACCGACTTGTCATGGACAAAGTAGGTGGAAGTCTTCTTAGGAAGGATGTTATGAGAGAATCCTCCAATTTTGAGAATCCCACCGATTTTTATGTGGACAATCGGTGGGATAGCCAAACTTACCTCTTATGATGAAGATCTTCTTGGCAAGGAGATAAAGAGGGAAATCTCCTGTTTGTGATCTCACCGATTTTCATGGTGACAATCGGTGAGACAACTTAGTTTGGGTTGAGAAGTCCATCTTCAATCCGCATTGGTAGATTTCCTTCTTCTTGATTTCGGCTGATCTTTGACTTCAGCGAACTTTGACAGTATGACTAAGATATTACAAAGAACCATCTAAAATTTCTCTAAGTATAAAAGATGTTTTTCAAGGTATGTACGGAGAACAGGTCATCTTCAAATCTTTGATGACCCAACAATCTCCCCCTATTTGATGATGACATCCATACTTAGAAAAACATGAGTAAGACAATGAATAATACATGTTGACCCTGTTTTACTCTTTTGGTTTCTTTTTCACACATACCATTTTTTTGTGTGTGTGTGTGTGTATATATATGATATTTACAGATGAATGAAATTAATGAAAGAATAAAGAATAAACAAATAGAATGTACTTTCATCATAGAGGAAACAGATATGCACAGATCCAACTTGGTGATAATCTTTGAAGGAGGTTTGAGTTTGAGTGAATTAGCCCCATGATGCCTTTGCCCATATCTTGCATCTTCTTTCTTTCTCATAGCATCTTCAACTTCTCATTCGGCAGTCATCACTCTTCTTCCTTTGTCTTGGTTTGCCTGCCCTTTAGATACATTGGTTAGACTGATCTGCTCCCCCTTGGTTGGTTCGCCGGTTCCCATTTGTTTGACCAAAATTTGAGTTGGATGTTGACTGTACTAAGGGTTGGTGTTGATCGAGTTGGACGCTGATAATGCTCCCCCTCAGATGGATTCTCCCCCTCAGCGTCCGACGAAGAAGAAACACCACAAACAATTGGAAACATCGGCAAATTTTTTTTTGCTTCCCCACCAAAAATTGGCTATTTTCGGTAGGAAATCGGTAGAAAATAAATAAATTTTTTTTGCTTCCCCACCGAAAATTAAGGGGAACCCACCGAAAATTGTCTATTTTGATAACGCCACTTTTTGGCGTTATTTTCGAACCTAAAACAAATGAGATTGGCTTATATTTAAGCAAAGAAGCGGAATTTTACGGTTTATATAGTGGAATGTGCAGGTTTTCTAAAAGGCAGTAATCATCGAGAAAAGAAGATAAAAAGAGCCAAAACGAAGCCCAACGGAAGCCCGAGATCCAAGCCCAAGGCCCGCGCCCGAACCAGACCCAAATCCGCAAACCAGAAACTGACCCGCGCACTTCACAACAAGCGCGGCTTTCCACGCGGTTTGCAAACCGCGGGACAAGCCGCGTAACCCTCTGTTCCAGATGGTATACTTTGGCGATTTTCAGTTTTTTAGGTCATTCTCGACACACCTCACACACGACGAACGGCAGCCGACTTGGGGCGATTTTGGGAGCTTTTTCGGAGCTTTTGGAGCGACGATAGAGGATCGATTAGAGTCAGATTCATCACGCAAAGTAGATACGAGCACGAGAGAAGGGAGTACATCATTCCATTCACCACGATCACGTTTGCTATGTCTTCATTCATTGTTTCTTCCCTTTCTTTTGTGTTTGAATCCACCACCAACATGAACTAATTTCTATATGTTGGGGGTTGGAATGAATTTGATTTAAGCATATGAGCATGTAACTTGAGACTTTTATCAGTTTTTCCTATATTAATGAAGCATGTGATTTCGTTTCTAATGCTTTTGTGAATTTGGCCAATTTACAATTGATTTGTTGTTTCTAATTAAGTTCAAGAGAATTAATTGTGACTAGAACTAGGAATCGCATGCCTAAGGTGAGAAAGGAGATAGAGATATTCCGAGTAAGCCTTAGTCCCGTAAAATCTTGAGCTTAATGTGTTTTGAACTCCATAGGTGAGATCGAGAGATAAACTTGTGCTTTTCAAGATAAAACCCGTAGTTGCTCGAAAGAGAACAACGGTGATTTTTACAAGATTGGGTATTCATTATACAAAATAACTGGTAACTGTTTTGAGTCAAGTGTTTGTATGTGAAAGTCTTAGGATTTCCAACCCTCAACTGTTTTCTCTATCAGAAGTTCTTAAGTTGTTTATTGTTCCGTGTCTTATTTATTTAGTTTGCCATTAATTAGTTTATAAACCAACCACTCCAATTTCGATAGTTCAGTTAATAAAGTTTATAGTAATTGTGATACTTAGTTCCTAGTTCCTGTGGATTCGATACTCGTACTTCCGTACGTATTACTTGATTTCGACACCGTACACTTGCGGTTAGATTTAGGGGGGGTGATACCCGCCTATCATATTTTCGGTAGGAAAATCGGTAGGAAAAAAAATATATATATCTATACATATAATAAATGAGTAACTAGCATGCCACATGTCGTCTTCTGGTGAGCCGCTTTAGTATTTTCCCGCCTAAACATGTATCTGGACGCAGTTTACATTATAAGTTCAATTAGCACACCCACATTCACTCCTCCTTAAATCTCTCTTTAATTCAAATTTTTTAGTTTATACGTTACATTTACTACCCTTATAATTAGGTATGTAGTTTACTTGTAATCCTTTACTTTTTTATTTTTCATTTTAGACACTTATCATATAAACATAAATAATGTATATGAACTAAAATGCATTAAAAAACATTTCTATTTTTTATAAATTATACCATTGTAATCGCTTCGTCAATACCTTCGAAATGAGCTTAATATTGAATATTTTTGGATTTGATTATATTATTAAATATTATAAATATTACGAATTAATGTATCGTGATTAATATGAGATTTGTTGAAATTAGTATGGGATTTGATACAAATAATCACTAAATTGTCGTGATTTTCTTTTCGCAATTTCATATCAAATTTTACTTCAAACTCGAATTCCTTCGACGAATTACAATTCTATCAAATTTCATTCTGTCAACGAAACATTTAATTACTTGGAAAAAAAATATCACTTATCAACTGACTTTTGGATTATGAGTTCGAACCTTTTTCAAAAATATAAATATGCAATTATTGTGTATTCGTTTGATAAATTCATTTAGTAACGACATTTATAATAGGTATCAAACTTAATAGACATATTTTTATCTTCAAGATAATATTCCCTATTTGTGGAATTTTGTTTTCTTTTTATCAATTATTTTATGTGTCACAAAATTAATTATTCAACGACTATTAAACATCAAATAATTAACTTAAAACACAAATTTGATCGTCGCGCAACGGGCGAGCCAAAGACTAGTATATATATATATATATATATATATATATATTTTTTGCTTCCCCACCGAAAATTAAGGGAAATCCACCAAAAATTGGCTATTTTCGATAGGAAAATCGGTAGGAATTTTTTTTTTGTTCCCACCGAAAATTTATCATACGCACAAAAAATTTGCAAAAGTTAGACAAAAAATATGTGGAATTTCTTGAGGAGGATGGAGGAAATCTTCTAAGGCATCATCAGAAGAGTGTGGATGAAATCTTCTAAGACATCTTGGAGAAAATCTTCAAAGTGAAGAAAAGATTGGAATTCCATCTTCCAATTTTTTGATGACCCAAAAAGATTAAGTTCGGAGGATTTAAAGAGGGAAGGATTTGGGATGACATTTGGAGACGAGTTTGTAGTAGGTGGGTTTTGTGGAAAAGGAGAGTTAGGTTGCTAACCAAAAGTGAAATATGGTGGAAGAAGGGGGATCACCATGATGAGATAGAAAATCTTTAGAAGATGGAACATAGGAAGTTGGGTCAGGTGAGAGGAAGGGTTTTGGTGAGATGGGGTGTCTCACCGATGGTGGTTTATTGGAGAAAGATGTAGGTGAAATTTTGGTGGGAGTCTTCACCGATTGGAATGGTGGGAGTCTCACCGATGGTCACAGTTTTTTTTTGAGATCAGTAGGTGGAGAATCATGCTTAACAGAAATGTTTTGAGATGGAGGAACATAAGTGAAAGAAACTGATGAAGTTTGTTGATAGATATTGTAAGAGAGGGGAGGGAGAGTTGGGTGGTAAGATGGATGGTAAGATGATAAAGAAATGAGGTTGGGGTAATATATGTGGTGGGATGGATGAGAAAGGATGGGGTGAGAGGTATGGTGGAATGGATGAGAAAAGGTGGGGTGAGAGGTCCACCGATGAAAGCAAGTCAGTGAGAGTGGGAGGTCGGTGAGAGAGTAGTGAGTGTGCCAATGGGAAGTATTTTCAATACACGAAGAGATCCATAAGTTCACCATTTGACACTTCAGATTTCTTGATGATCTTGATGAGTTCTTCAGTTTTGTCACTTTTATACTGGTCCATATAGATCCATCTATTTAGCTCAGGACCTGTAATCACAAAGAATTTATTTCCTAGGTACCCATTTGGTGGTGGGTCCTTTTGGGTTAGAAGAGTGGGAAGAATTGGTATCACTCAGGTCAATGCTTTCTTTTAGACAATCTTTGGCAAAATGAGAAGTATCACCACAGATATAGCATTTTCTATGAGTAAAAACGTTTTTAGACACTTGACATTTTTCCTTAGTTTTGCCCTTTATGTTTGTCCTCAAAGATTTTGATGGAGTATCAAAGATTTGGGGTACAACACCTAAAATTCCTTTTTCAAAATTTGGGAGGAAAGGAATCCTCTCTTTTGAATTGGACATTTTGAGGTTCACAGATCGGGGAACAAAATCGGTGGAAGAAGTCACAAAGTTATTTTTGGAAAAATCTGAGGATTTTCTTTTTAAGAAAAGGTCGGCAGACAAAGACTTGCCTTTTTCAGATGTAGAAAGAATTTTGTTAGAGTTGGAAAATTTTATTTTGAGAATTTTAGAAGGCATGGGTTCAGAGGAGGATGCTTCATCTAAAGTCAAGATTTTCAGAAAGTCATGGATAGGTGTGGAAGAATCATTGGAATCTTGAGCCTTTTCCTTTGGAAAGGAAATGGGATCTTTTGTCTTTAAAAACATTCCAAATTTTAAAGCTTCAGATGAGTCGGCAGAATTCATGGACACATACCCAATAGAATTAGAATAGGATGTTTCACAAAAAGTAGGTGAAGCACAAGAGGTGGGAGCATGAGATTTTGAAGATTGATCAGTTTCCATTTTCCAAAGCCTAAACCAGTTTCGTCATCACAAGAAATCTGATCTTGAAAAATCTTTTCCAGATTTTTGGAAGAACTGGTCCATTTTCTCATGATTTCTTGCTCCTTTTGAAAACGTTTAAATATTTTGTTTTTCTCCATGGCAAGAATAAAGTTGATGGATTTTAGATCTTCAAGCTCAGCCTTAACTTTGTCAAAGTTTTAAAGTTGAGAGTGACATAATAGAAGTTGAGAGGAAAGAGATTTTATTTGAGCATTTGCCTTTTTCTTAGCAGTTTTAGCATAAAAAAGATCAATGGTTAAAGAATCAAAAGCTTCAATCTTTTCAGCATCAGAAAGAGATAGAAATGGATGTACCTGTGATGAAGAGGAGAGGCACTTAGCTGATACAAGAGCAGTTGAAGGAGTGTGATCTTCTGAATCATCCTTGTCATTTATCTTGGCCATGAAGCACACATTTGAAGTGTCATTCTCACTTTCAGATGTGGGTTCATCTGCCAAATCATGAGTTTTAGCAGGCAGACCCTTTGCTTTTCTGACAAGTCTTTCATGTATTTCCTTTTCTCTCTTGTATTTTTCTTTGTATCTTTCTGCCCGGTCAGAATTTGCAGAAGAGGAGAGATTGGTGGAATCATATTTGGATCTTTCCGATTTTGAGGAAAATCGGCCTGAGGAAGAAGTTCTGGGTCTTTCAAGATGTTTACTTCTACACTCAGAAGCAAAATGACCCCTTTTACCATAGCTAAAACATTCCTCATTAGTTTTGTGCAAAGAAGAGTGTTTGGAGAGAGAGGAGGAGGATTTTCTACTAGACTTAGATTTTCTAGAGGAGATGTGAGATTTGGATTTAGAATACCCATCCAACATGGTCATTCCATCTGATAGTTTGTCAATTGAGGTTTCCTCACATTCATCCTCAGCATCACTAAGATATGCCTCCGAATAGTCATTGGGATCTTCTTGACTATCATGGTCATAGTCAGATGGGTAGGTGATTCTTGGAATACACTTAGTTCTTTTGGAAGAGTCACTTAGGAGAGCTATGGAAGAGCCCTTTATATCTGTGATGACAGACTTCCTTTGCAGCTTAGTCTGCTCATAGTTGAAAAGAGTTCCATAAAGAGAAGTGAGAGGCATATGATCAAGATTCTTGGTTGTCTTTATACAAGTACAGATGTTTTCCCAAAAACCAGGAAGACAGTCCATAAACTTGCACAAGATTTCCTCATTGTCATACACTCTACCTAACAGCTTTAAGTCATTAAGAAGACTGTTAAAGCGGTTATAGTAGTTGGAGATAGATTCTCCTTTCTCATAAGAAAAGAGTTCATATTTTCTAACAAGAGCAATCTTTCTGCTCTTTTTAACTTCATTTGTACCTTCGTACAAAACACATAGAGTGGACCACATCTCTTTGGCAGTAGAGAGATTTACCAGAGAGTGGTACACTTCATCAGGAAGAGAGAGAGCAATGATACTTCTGACTTTAGAATCAAGAGACACAAGACGTTTTTCTTGATCAGTATATTTCTTGGGATTCTTAGGAATGTAACGACCATTAGCAGCAGATTTTTCTTCATCAGAGGAATCATCAGAATCATCTTTGTCAACAACTTTGTTATTGGATTTTTTGGTTTCATAGCGAGACCAAACTCTAGGGACTATGGGTCCCTCACTGAGAATGGTTGGATATCTACTATCCACTTCTTCCATGAAAAGCATCATCCGACTTTTCCACAAAGAGAAGTTGTTGGGGTTAAACTTAGGAGGTTTGGTTATAGAGCCATTTTCAGAAAAAGTATTTTGAGAGAAAGCTTCATTGTTGGAGGTAGAAGCAGCCATTGCAAATCAAGTTTGTTGAAATTAAACTTTCTGCTCTGATATCACTTGTTAGTCCCATATGGCTAATAAGAACAAGAACATGTATTGTAGAAGGGGGGGGGGGGGGGGGGTTGAATACAATACACAATTTTTTCACTTTAATTAATTCTTTTATTCAAAATATTCAAATCAAGAATTACACATAGAACACATAGAACAATTAGATTGTTGCGGAAAGAACAGATAAAATCTATTCTAACAATCTTCACAAAGTAATACTGAAAACTAAACAACTTCTAAAACACAAAGATTGAAAGCTATAGAGTTCAAGGAGAGAAAGGAGTAGAGTGTCTTGAGCACAGAGTAATCTTCAAGAGTTGTAAGTAATTTGCATGGAGAGGTCTTCATCTTTATATAGTGCCATGAACATGAGATGCATGGGACACTTGTCACTTTGTCATTTGAAGGTCAGGTTTGACTCTCAAAAGTTGATGTGTCTTTTCCTATAATACTAGAAAGGTTTGATGGAGACAATATCTAAGAATGGGAAAAAGGACAAATGAACCTTTTTCTTCCATACCCAGACATTCCTTCTTTGATGATAAAACCTTTTAGCAAAGACACAAGGGAGGATCCTCCTATTTGAGGATCCCACCGACTTGTCATGGACAAAGTAGGTGGAAGTCTTCTTAGGAAGGATGTTATGAGAGAATCCTCCAATTTTGAGAATCCCACCGATTTTTATGTGGACAATCGGTGGGATAGCCAAACTTACCTCTTACGATGAAGATCTTCTTGGCAAGGAGATAAATAGGGAAATCTCATGTTTGTGATCTCACCGATTTTCATGGTGACAATCGGTGAGACAGCTTAGTTTGGGTTGAGAAGTCCATCTTCAATCTGCATTGGTAGATTTCCTTATTCTTGATTTCGGCTGATCTTTGACTTCAGCGAACTTTGACAGTATGACTAAGCTATTACAAAGAACCATCTAAAATTTCTCTAAGTATAAAAGATGTTTTTCAAGGTATGTAAGGAGAACAGGTCATCTTCAAATCTTTGATGACCCAACAATATTTATAGGGTTTTTGAGATGAGTGACACGTGGCATCAAGGGATTGGTCCAACGTTTTGACCTACCACAGTGTCGGGTTATTGCAAGAAGAAGGTTGCGATAAACCCACATGTTGTCGCAAGAAACAAGTTGCGTGGACATGTATGTGGTTTAATCGCAACAATGAGTTGCGATAAGTTACTGTTCATAAGTTTTTATCGCAAGTAACGGTTGCGAGGAAAATTGTTATCGCAACACATGTGTTGCGATAAAACAACTCTCATGTTTAATCGCAACTGAAGGTTGTGAAAAAACACTGTTCACATTATTATCGCAAGTAGTGGGTTGCGATAACAGGAACACTTAGATATTTTTCAAAAAGATATTTCAGGAAATTTCAAAAAAATGACTTTATCACATTGGAAGATGTCCAACTTCCAATTGATTTAAACACTCAAGGTTTTAAACAAAGTTTTCACCCCCCCTTTAATGATGCATAGATTTGGAAAAATGTTTTTCATCATTTAAGAGTTAGTGTACACAACAAATTAGAATACTTACCTTGTGTTTTCCAAATAACAGTCACATGCTATCTAAACTTACAAGATTTGGCAGTTATGCACACTCCCCCTATTCTTGGGCATATAATCTGTACTAAAGTCCCCCTGAGACCATGAACACACCTTGTGCAGATACAAATATCATAACAAATCACAAATAAGGTATTTTGAAAGGGAAAAAAATAACAAGTTGAATAAACATTTGCAATACAACTAAGGTATGAAAATTTAAATAACATATATTGAGAATAGAATATGATGAAAATTTGAGTGTATCAATCTAGATACAATATTCAGATTGAGATACAAATATTTCCATCTATTATATGATCAATATAGGGAAGTTAAACTTTCATGTTCAACATGCCAAGCTTGGATACTAAGAAATTAAAGCGTTTTCATCCAAAGCTTTTGTGAAAAGATCGGCAAGTTGATACTCAGTTGTAACAAAGTATAGTTCAATTGTTCCTTTTTCAACGTGATCTTTAATGAAATGATATTTGATGTCGATATGCTTGGTCTTGGTGTGTTGGACAGGATTAGCAGATATGGCAATCGCGCTTTTACTGTCACAGTAGATGGGGTTCTTCTCATATTTGAACCCGTAGTCCATGAGTTGGGTCTTCATCCACAGTACTTGTGAACAACAGCTGGCCGCGGCTACATACTCTGCCTCTGCAGTTGATGTTGAAACACAATTCTGCTTCTTAGATGACCAGCTCACGAGTTTGTCTCCCAAAAACTGTACATGCCCCGATGTGCTCTTTCTGTCCATCATGCTGCCTCCATGATTCGCGTCTGAGTATGCGGTGAGTTCGTATCCGGTTCCCTTGGGATACCACAGTCCGAGATACGGTGTTCCCTTCAAATAGCGAAAGATTCTCTTGGCAGCGCCGAGGTGTGATTCCTTAGGTTTGGCCTGAAATCTTGCACACAGACAAGTTGCAAACATTATATCTGGACGACTAGCAGTAAGATACATTAGTGACCCTTTCATTCCTCTATAATTCTTAACATCAACATCAATACCATCAGGATCTGGACCGATCTTAGATCCTGGAGCCATAGGAGTACCAATTGATGTACAGTTTTCCATCTTGAATTTCTTCAAGATATCAAACACGTACTTCGATTGATTGATGAAGATACCTGTTGAGAATTGTTTGACTTGTAATCCAAGAAAGAAATTAATCTCTCACATCATACTCATTTCAAACCTGGTCATCATAATGTAAGAAAACCATGTACACAATGCAGGGTTAGTCGAACCAAAAATAATGTCATCAACGTAAATCTGTACTAAAAGAATTTCACCTTCCTCATGCAAAGTAAAAAAGAGTTGTGTCAATTTTACCTTTTTCAAAGCCAGCTCATAGTAGAAAGGCAGATAAGACTTCGTACAAGGCACGGGGGGCTTGTTTGAGACCATAAAGGGCTTTGTCAAGGATGTACACATAGTCTGGTTTATCTTTGTCCACAAAGCCTTCTGGTTGAGACACGTACACTTCCTCCTTTAGAACACCGTTCAAGAATGCAGTTTTCACGTCCATTTGATAGACAGTGAAGTTCTTGTAGGCAGCAAAATATAGGAACATCTGAATTGCCTCTAAGCGAGCAACCGGTGCGCACGTCTCGTCGTAGTCTATACCCTCCTGTTGCCTATACCCTTTTGCTACTAGTCTTGCTTTGTTTCTCACAATTATGCCGTCTTCTTCTTTCTTGTTTTTTAGGACCCACTTAGTACCAATGACTGTTTTACCTTTGGGTCTTGGAACTAATCTCCACACCTTCAGAGCTTCAAATTGATTTAGCTCTTCTTGCATCACAATTAACCAATCTGGATCTTCTAAGGCTTGTTGAACTGTTGATGGCTCAACTTGACTTACAAAGAGCGCGTATAAAACTTCATTTGCGGATGCAGATATGGTCTTTACTAGTTCAGACACTTCACCAATCACTTGATCTATTGGGTGACTGCGTGTCCACTTCTTAGAGTGTGGATGGAGAGAAATAACATCTTGATTGGGGTCTACTAGGGTAGGATCTTTATCAAAGTTCACCTCAATCGTCAATGTCGGTTTCAGACGTGAGGCGGGTTGATTGTCAGAACAGACAACTGGAACTGCCTCGGGAACTGCTTCAGTTGATTTTTCAGGAATGTTAGCAGTATTCTGAACATTGACATTTGAAGTCGTACCCAATGAAGAAGCACCATTCGTAGAAACTTGTTGTCTTGATTGTGTAGATGTCATGATAGTGTTCCTTGGAGAAGATACAAGAGTTGTTGCACAAGTATTGGATGATGTCGGTACCGATGAAGGCCCTGACATTGTAACTTGTATTGGAGTTGTAGCAACCTGATTCCTGTCATTTACACACGAAGATGATTTATTACTTCCAAAGAAATCATCATAGAAATGTTCAAACAAAATATCAAGATCATTAGGAGTAGAATTAGATGTGGAAGCTTGATCTTTGCTTGACTTATTCGTCATTGGACGGATTTGTCCAGACGCTAGTATGCCGGATATTACGGGTTCTGTACTGTTTTGCACAGAAGCCATTTCCTCAGTCTCATCGAATTTGACGTTTATGCTTTCCATCACAGTTCTAGAGGATTTGAAATAGACTCTGTACGCCTTTGACATTGACGAGTATCCGATGAAAACGCCCTCTTTCCCTTAGGACTAAATTTGTTCAAGTTGTCCTTGTCGTTCAGCACAATACACATGCACCCAAAAACACGAAAGTAGTGTATTACAGGTTTTCTATGGTTGATAATTTCATACGGAGTTTTGCCAAACTGTCGATGTATAATTGAACGATTTTGTGTATAGCATGTCGTTGACACAGCTTCGGCCCACAGAAACAGCGGTAGATCAGCATAGGACAACATCGTTCTGGCAGCTTCAACAAGTGTACGATTTCGTCTTTCAAAAACCCCGTTCTGCTGAGGTGTTCTTGCTGCAGAATATTGATGTGAAATTCCTAATGACTTAAAGAAGTCATCAAGAGTCTTGTTTTTAAACTATGTCCCATTGTCTGATCTGATTGTCTGAACCGTTTGTTGAAGATTCACTTGAAGCTGTTTGATTAACGAGATAATCAAGTCAGGTGTTTCATCTTTGGATCGTAGAAATTTCACCCAAGTGTATCTCGAATAATCATCGACAACAACCAACACATATTTCTTGGCACTTATACTTTGGGTCTTCATTGGCCCACAGATATCCATATGAAGAATCTCCAAAACTTTTTGTGTACTAGGCTCAGGTTTCGGTGGATAAGGAGCTCGTTTCATCTTCCCCTTCTCACAGGCGGTACAGAAGTTGTCTTTCTCAAACTTTAGAACCGGTAGACCTAGGACTAAATCTCCTATCATCAATTTTTGAATATATCGAAAATTGAGATGAGATAGCCGTCTATGCCACAACCAACTCTTCTCCAATGAAGCTTTAGACAACATACACACGTCATTCTTTGGTTTAACCTTTTATAGGTCAATGGCGTAAATATTTGACTTCCTCGTCCCAGCTAGAAGCTCATCTCCTACTTCGGTTCGAACTGAACATCGGGTCTTCTTGAAATTGACTTCTAGATCTTTATCACAAAATTGACATATGTTAAACAAATTATGTCCCAAACCTTCAACGTTGTTAACTTTGGTAATCCTAATGTTGTCTTTCACTATGTCTCCATAACCCAGAATCGGAGAAAACTGATCATTCCCAAACTTGACTCTACCACCATACTTTTCCACAAAATTAGTGAGCAACTCCTTTCTACCAGTCATGTGCTTTGAGCAGTCTGAATCTAAATACCATACATGACTGGGCTGCAAAAGGAAAATCAAGTGGTTTTAGGTACCCATTTGAAGATGGGTCCTTTTGGGTTAGGAGTTTCAACTGGTTTGGATTTAGCATTTTTTCTTTTAAAACCTTTGTTATAATATCCATTTGAATAGAATCTTTTAGGACCATGGAAATTATAACCAAACCAATAAGAATAATCGGATTTGCAGATAAAATCATCCACACCACACGAAGAACAACAAATTTGATCATGTGCTAAATTAATCAGTTGCTGCATTGAGGAAATCTTGTATGGGATTACAAGTTTTTGTTTATTGCAAAGAGCATGATTACTAACATTAGAAACAAAATTGTTTTTCTTGGAATTTAAAGCAACGTGAGATGATTTTCTCTGGGCCACATCTTGTGTGGACTCCTTTATTCTCCATTCGAGTCTCGAGTTATTTCTTATATAACGATCTGAAATGCCAACAAAATAAGAATCATAAGCATTGAAATTTCGAGCTTGAAAAGACTTTGATTTATGATTATTCTTCTTCTTCTTTTTCTTTTTCTGAAATGATTGTTTAGATTTGGATTTTGAGTCATTATCAGAAATTTTCTCAGCTGATTTTGAAGATTCCCCTTTGAAGAAAGTCTTCTCAGGTTTCTCTTCTTTGATTAAGAAGTCAGAGTGATATGGAAGTTTGGCACTAAAGTAAAAATCAATCCGAACAACTGTTTGTCAGGATCGATTCTTAACAAGAATTAAACTTCTTAGAAACAGAATTTAGAGAATCTTGCGGAATAGAACTCTAAATCAATAAAGAACAATCAATAGAAATTCAATAAACTGTATATAGATCAAACAGTTATTACTCACAAGTTTTACACCAAACCTCAATCTTGTTGAACAGGCTCAACAAGACGATTTCTACTTCTCTAGAAATAGGATCTAAGACCTTGAGGTTAATTCACTCTTGAATATCGAATTCTGTATGCTAACTATCTTCTATTTTTCTCATGTTTTTAATAGCTATCTATCAATACTATTTATACAAAAGTAATTACCAGATAACCATAAAAAGTAACTTGATCTTCTGAATCTTCGTTAAGCATATCTTGATCAATTCCTTCTTTGTCTCCAAAAGTATCGCATACCAACTTTATCAACTCAGCAGTATTAATGATGATTTGACTCAGCAGCATTAACAACCTTCAGCAGTATTAATCTTCACAGTCTTCAAGCAGTAGTAACTCAGCTCAGCAGTACTAACCATGTCTAGCAGTAGTAACTTGGACTAGCAGCACTAACTTCAACTAGCAGCAGTAACTTTGCCCAGCAGTAGTAACGAAGAACTGGCAGTAGTAATGAAGACTTAGCAGTACTAACCATCCTTAGCATATCTTCAGTTCCCAACAATCTCCCCCTAACTTGACTTTTAGGAAAAGAAGTCAAGTTCTTCAGATGATGCTTCCAAAACTTAGTCATCATGTACACACAGATTAGGACTTAGGCCTAGACTCTGATTGAGAATCCTCTTTACCAAGAATCTACCCATTGCTGAATCCTTGTTGCAGGTCAGCTTAGTGTGTAGCATTCCCTGCAGCCTCTTCATGCTGTGATTGTATATTTCATCTACAAGATAGTATTCATGAGTTGCAGAGTCAAGGGAGATGACATATACTCCACAGTTTTCATAGAGCATCCAGTTGGTAATGACTTGAAACTGTGTGTTTAACCTATGCTGAACTGCTTCAGGTTTGAACATTTGGCACAAGAATTCAAGTACCATTTTAGAAATTGACATCCCTGGCTCAGTCAGCATGTTTCCATATATCTTCATCCCAACTTTGAACATCTCTTCTAAGTCTGATCTTGAGCAAGTTCTGACAATTTTTCCCCAAGTAGAAAATACTTCAAATTTTCCATCAGCTCTTTTTATCCTAATGAACTCCTTTCTACCATCTTTCAAAGTGTCCCAAAAGATGATTTCAGGAGCCTTAGATGATATTGGTTCAGCCTGAAGTGGAATTGGGTTAGATTCAACACTAGTAATGTACAAGTCACATTGGGCATCCGTTTGTGATTGCACATTGCCTGATTTCCCTGATGGAGTTGCCACTTCTTCTTCAGCAACTTTTCCATCAGATTTCACTGTTTCCTCCTGGGCCTTTTCTGCAGATGACTCCACCCTTGGTTTCTTTTCATTTTTCTTCTTTGTAGTTATGGGCTGGGTTCTTGGTCTTTTCTTGGACATCATCTTGGTTCTTTTAAGAGTTTTGACAGCCTCAGGAGTTGGTTCAGCTGCTTTAAGTTTTTCAGCAGCAATAACCATTTCTGCTGCTATGGCTGTTACTGCTTCTCTTAGTACCTGTAGTGATGCTGCTTCAATACAGTTCTTTACAATCCAGTAAATTTCTTCATCTATTTCAGCTTGAGTTGTAGTTACTGCTTCCTTCTCAGTTTCTGCTGCTTTGACTGTTTGGCCATCAGCAGCATTAACTGTTTCTGCTGCTTGTTCAACCTCAGCAGCATTAACAGTTTCTGCTGCTGTGGTTTCTGCTGCTGTGGTTTCTGCTGCTTTAGTTTCTGCTGCTTTAGTTTCTGCTGTTTTAACACACTCTTCCCCCTTTTCTGTCTCACTGGTCTCCCCCTTAACCTGTGCATAGTCCATTTCCATATCAGTCTCTATGTGAGTAGTCTCCCCCTCAATTTGTGGACCCTTCAGTGTCAGTTCTGCTTCTGACTCTGACTCCCCCTTTTTGGGAGCATCATCAGTTGAGGTTCTCCTTCTTAGCACAAACCTTGCCTTTTTCCTTTTGTTCAGCAACTTGGTGACCATCTTTTTGAGCTTCTCAATTTGAGACTGTTGGTAGGTGACCACAGTCTTAAGTTGCTCAATCTCTTTCTTTTGTGCCATGACATCCAAGTTGATATTCCCTAAGGTTTCCATCAATTCCTCATAGTTATATCTATCCTCACCTTGTTTAGAAGTATTAACCTTCTTTAAAGGATCCTTGGAAGTTTCAGCAGAAGCCTTCTGCCTAGCAGAAGCACTATCTGCCCCCTTGGTTTCTTGGCACCTGGGTCCTCCTAATGATTTCTCATTTAGAGTTGCCATGGGGAAGGTCTTATTTATGTTACCACTGTCCTTCTCTGTGCTAGCAGAAGTAGTGGCAGCCTTAGCACCCATATGGTCATCCTTCTCCTTAGAGACCACCTTCTTGAGGTTGGGAGACACCCCTGTGGTTTCCCTGTTGATATTCTCAATTGGAGAATGCTCCAATTGAGGGCTTAAAGGCGTTGGGCTTTGAGTAGGTACAACAAGGGAAGGAGCCTTGTGCACCTTTCTTCTTTGAAACCTTTTGGTGATTGTGGGAGTGGGCTGTTCAAGAATGGACTGTGGGATGTCTTTTGAGATGGAAGGGTGGGATTGGTCATCAGTGGGTTGATCTAATGAGGGCCTTGATCCTGATGCCATACCTTCAGAGGGGTGGGACACAACCATCATTGTAGAGAACAATGGTGTGTCAACTCCTTCCGAGTCCCTAGGAAGCCTTTTCATATTTGAAAAAACCTTCCCTTTAGGGGATTTGGGTACATATACCTCAGTGAACTGAGGTAAGTCCATCAACTCCTTGTTAAGAACTTCTTGCACAAACCTTGGATACATGAAAAAGGTCTTTTTGGATTCCAAGTTTGATACAAGATCAGTAAAGATCATTGCTGAGAAATTGTACTTTCTGGCAGTGGATAAGCAGACCAAGGCATATGCAATGGGACTGCTGAACTCACTCCATCCAGTAGTTTTCTTGGAAATACAGTGCATCAGGGTATGAACAAGAAATCTCCATTGGTTGAAAAATTTAGACTTGTAGAATTTAAAAACACCAATGGGACCTTCATACCCCATTCTTTGTAAAGTAGAAAAGAGTTCTTCATTGGGAATAGAAGTTATACCTGAAGCATCATTCAGCTGAAGGGAGATGCGAATAACCTCTTCAGTGACTTTCAAGGGTTTATCACAAACCCTTGTTCGAATGGTCTTCTGCCCTTCTTCAACACTAACAGTGGCATTCTCCCAAAATTGTTTCTGATGTTCGATATAGATTGTTGGGCTCACCGTGAGTGCATAGGAAATGTGCGAGGATTTGAGAAAATCGACTATATCGTGGAATCCCGCAGCTTGTTTCGGCTTCTGAAGCATGGCTATTTCATTGTGCTCATCCACGAACTCCATGATGCCTGAGGATTCTTGAAAGAAAAGCACAGAGATTCTGGAGAGTCTAGGTTAGAACGAGAGAGAAGAAGTAAATGCGAAGAGTCGTTATGAACATGGGCGGGCAAACAGGGGTATTTATATGCCCTAGATTATCAGAAGCAGTATTAACTACCTCGCAGTAGTAACCACCGAGCAGTATTAACTGCCAAGCAGTATTAACTGCCAAGCAGTATTAACTACCTAGCAGTATTAACTAACGAGCAGTATTAACTACCGAGCAGTATTAACTACCGAGCAGTATTAACTGCCAAGCAGTATTAACTACCTAGCAGTATTAACTACCTAGCAGTATTAACTACCGAGCAGTATTAACTACCGAGCAGTATTAACTACCGAGCAGTATTAACTGCCAAGCAGTATTAACTGCCAAGCAGTATTAAATGCACTAGCAGTATTAACTACTGAGCAGTATTAACTACTGAGCAGTATTAACGACCAAGCAGTATTAACTACACTAGCAGTATTAACTGTACTAGCAGTATTAACCGCTGAGCAGTATTAACCACTGAGCAGTAGTAACCACACTTACACTTTTCTTTACTTGGTAATCTGAGGAAAACAGAGGATCCTGAGAAAGAAAGTTAGTAGCACCAAATATATGAAGAAATATAGGTATAAAAACAGAAAGTCAAGAATTTATTCTAGGTTGATCATGCCCACACTTGTTACCAAAAAGGTGAATCTACCCACATCAAAAGCTTTTGTGAATAGATCAGCAAACTGGTCATTTGTATGAACTTTAGCAACCTGAATTAATTTCTTTTCATTGCAATCTCTTATAAAGTGATACCTTATCTCTATATGCTTTGTTTTTGAGTGTTTGACTGGATTATTAACAATGCTAATAGCACTGTTGTTATCAATGAAGATTGGTGTGTGAAGAAAAGTTACCCCATAGTCCAACATCTGATTCTGAATCCATAGAACCTGAGAGCAGCAGCTTGCAGCAGCTATGTACTCAGCTTCTGTGGTAGATAAGGACACTGTGGTTTGTTTCTTACACTGCCAAGATACTAGTCTTGTACCCAAAAACTGACATCCACCTGAAGTAGACTTCCTATCCATGTTGGCTCCTCCCAAATCACTATCTGAATATGCAAGCAAGTCAAAAGAGGATTCATGAGGATACCAGAGACCTAATCTAGGTTGCCCTTTTAAGTATCTGAATATTCTCTTGACAGCATGAAGGTGTGATTGCTTAGGAGAAACCTGAAATCTGGCACAAACACAGACTGAAAACATAATGTCAGGTCTAGAGGCTGTGAGATACATGAGAGATCCAATCATTGATCTGTAATGATGGACATCCACATCCTCCCCCTCAAGATCTGTAGTGATCTGTTTATGTGTTTCCATTGGAGTGCTTGCTGACTTTGAGTCTGATAAACCAAACTTGTCCAGGATGTCTTTCACATACTTGGATTGGCTAATAAAAATTCCATCTTTCCTCTGTTTTACCTGAAGCCCAAGAAAGAATGTAAGTTCTCCCATGGAGCTCATCTTGAAGCTTTTGTGCATCAATTCTTCAAACTCTTTACACATTTGATCATTGGTGGATCCAAAGATGATATCATCCACATAGATTTGAACAAGTAAAGTACCTCTCTTTCTCCTCTTGATGAACAGGGTCTTGTCAATGACTCCTCTTTCAAAGTCATTTATCAAGAGATAGGTAGACAAAGTGTCATACCATGCTCTTGGGGCCTGATGCAAACCATAGAGAGCCTTCTTCAGCTTGTATACTCTGTCAGGGTGCAATGGATTCTCAAATCCAGGGGGTTGACAGACATATACTTCTTCCTCAATGCTTCCATACAGAAATGCACTTTTGACATCCATTTGGTACACTTTGAACTTCATGTATGAGGCATAGGCTAGAAATAACCTGATTGCTTCAATCCTTGCCACAGGAGCAAAGACTTCCTCATAATCTATTCCTTCTTCCTGAGTGTACCCTTGTGCAACCAGTCTAGCTTTGTTTCTGATTACAATCCCTCTGTCATCCTTCTTGTTTCTGAAAATCCACTTGGTGCCAATTGCTCTTTGACCTTTTGGAAGGTCTACCAAGTCCCAAACATCCTGTAATTTGAACTGTAGCAGCTCCTCTTGCATTGCCTCTATCCAGCTTGGGTCTTTCATGGCATCATAAGCCTTTTTGGGCTCAATCTGGGACAGAAAGCAAGTAAGAACAGTGTTAACTGTATTTTGCTGCTCTTGCAACTCTTGGAGTCTGCTTTGCTTTCTAGTCATCATGGGAGATGCAATATCTCCAATTACCAACTCAGGAGGATGATTTTTCTGAGTTCTTGTTTGATGACCAGCTTCCTCTTGTAAGTCCTCATCCAGATTAGACTCATTTAATTCTGGATTTGTTTCTGCTTCTTCAGTCACCTCAGATTCTCGGGAATTTGAACCTGAAGACTGATTTTCCTCTGCTCTCATCTCTTCTTCATTCTGAATAGGTTCAGTCTCCTCATGGTGTTCACAGAATTCCACAGGATCAATGGAAGGGATTGGAAATATCACAGATTGAATTCTGTGTTCTGATGATGGTGTATCCCTTTGTCCTGCATATACATCACCACTGAAACCCAAAGAATTAGTGAGTGAATCAATGTCAAATAGCCAATTAGGACCTGAACCAATAGGATTTGGTGTGTTCTCATTGCATTTGACATTGTCACTTTCTTCAATTATTCTAGAAGAGGTATTAAAGACTCTGTAGGCCTTACTTTGAGATGAATACCCAACAAGAAAACCATCATCTGCTTTGCTATCAAACTTGCCTAAGTGAGATTTGGTATTGAGAATAGTACAAGGACATCCAAATGGCTTGAAAAATCCAATATATGGTTTCCTTTTATGGAAAAGCTCATAAGGTGTCTTGTTTTTAGGCTTTACAACTAAAACTCTGTTTTGAACATAGCAGGCAGTATTAACTGCTTCTGCCCAAAAAGTAATTGGTAACTTTGAGTCAGCTAACAGAGATCTAGCAGCCTCAATCAGTGTCCTATTCCTTCTCTCAGCAACACCATTTTGTTGTGGAGTCCTAGGAGCACTGTATTGTCTCTCAATTCCTTTTTCTTCACAAAAGGTGTTTAGATCAGAATTTTTAAACTCAGTACCATTATCTGATCTAATGACTTTCACTCTTTGATTTGATTGGTTTTCAATTTTGAGAATGAAAGATTTGATCAGTCCACTTGTCTCATCTTTAGTTCTCAGAAAATATACCCAAGTAAATCTAGAATAATCATCAACAATAACTAAGCAGTATGATTTCTTGCCAATACTCATCACATTGGTAGGACCAAACAGATCCATATGTAACAGTTGAAGAGGATTTGATATAGTGTTTATCTCTTTGGACTTATGAGAAGTTTTGTGTTGTTTGCCTTTGAGACAAGCAACACAATGATCATCACATGAATATACTTTGGATGGCAGACCCCTTACAAGGTTATTCTTAACAAGTTTATTTATTGTTTTAAAGTTCATGTGACACATCCTTCTGTGCCATAGTGATGATTCATCTAAAGAAGCTTTTGAAACTAAACAATTTAGAGATGAATCAGATGAAACACTTTCCAAATCCAAACAATAAACATTATCCTTCCTTGGAGTTCTCAGAAGTATCATGTTTTCATCAACCACTTTGTATCCAGGAGCAAGGATAATACATTCAGAGTCTGTAAACAATATACTATGCTTCTTGTCACAAACCTGTGATACACTTAACAGGTTGTATCTCAATTGTTCAACATAGTATACATCTTCAAAGGTCATCTTACCCTTTGAAACATCACCCTTACCACTTATCTTTCCACCAGCAGGATTATCCCCAAATGCAACATGTCCTCCATCAACCTTTTTGAAATTTTTGAGGCAGGACATGTTACCTGTCATGTGCCTGGAGCAGCCACTATCAACATGCCAAATACTCTTCCCCTTGAGCTGTTGGTTGCCCTGCACATCAAGATAAATCAGTTAGTTTTATTTGGAACCCAAGCCGAAGTGGTCTTGGGTCTCCCTTGCTCATCAAAATACTTACACTTGGTTTTGATGAGATTTTTAACTTTTGGTACTGCTGTGCTGGAATACTTTGTCAAAATTATTGGTGTAGCAGCACTTGCAGCAGTACTAATAGTGCTAGCAGTACTAACAGTGCTAGCAGTATTAACCTCAGAAGTACTAACAAAGGTAGCAGTATTAACCGAGTTAACACTGCTAGAAGCAGTATTAACAGAGTTAATACTGCTAGAAGCAGTATTAACAGAGTTAATACTGCTAGCAGCAGTACTATCTGAAGAAGAAGCACTAAAAGTATTAGCAGCACTAACATTGGACTGAATACTAGCAGTATTAACACTGCTAGCAGCACTAACTTTGGAATGATTACTAGCAGTATTAATATTGCTAGCAGTACTAACTTTGGAATGATTACTAGCAGTATTAATATTGCTAGCAGCACTAACTTTTGAAGCAGTACTAGCAGTGTTAGCAGTACTAACACTGCTAGCAGCAGTATTGTTTGTAGTGCTTTTTGGAACCCACATGTTATCACATTCCTTTTCAGTTGTTTTCTTTATGTGGTTTTTGGGTTTATCTTGTTTCTTTGCCACATTTTTCTTTGCAGATTTTTTATATCCATCATTCCTTCTGTAACCACCAGGTTTTTGAAACGATCTTTGAGCATTAAACCTTTGGTTAATAGGATTGAAATAACAGTGTTTGGCTAAGTGATTTAGCTTACCACAGATGAAACAAGGTTTTGGCCTGTTGATTCTGTTCAGGTCAACTCCTTGTCTCATAGCCCACTGGTTATTCCAGTTCCTCTGATTTCCCCTCTGATTATCATGTTTTTGGGGCTTGTTCTTTTTGAATTTCCTGCAGGAACACTGTTTACAAGTATTTGAGTTCACAACTTTGGGCTGTGTGTAATGAACTTCCTTTTTCTCTTCAGTCCTTTTGATCTCTGTGTTCTTGACACATGGACTCTCACATTCCTCATCAGAGTCTACTTTGTCAGTCTCATCCTCAACAACTATTTCTTTTTCACAAGGATCTATATCAATCTTTAATTCAGGTTCCTTACTATCCTTGGTCTCTAACAAATCAGACTTAGGAGGTATGTAGTTGTTATTGTAGGGTGGAGGTGTGGCATTGTACCCTATCCCTACTTTCATCTTGTCATGGATTTGTGCTTTAATGATGGTGTCCATGGTTTTAGAAGCACAGGTAAACTTTTCAACATCAAGTTTAACCTTTTTAAGCTCTTCCTTTAACTTTTCATTCTCCTCCCCAGATACTTTCAGCTTAATCTCATACTCATTCTTCTCCCACTTCCAATAGTTAGTATCATAGTGGTGTTGAAGTTCATTAGCTTGAAAAGCTCTAATCTGTTCCTCAAACCTTTCTACAATCCTAACATAATCTTTCACATCTTTCTCTAGCCTTTTAAGGTCATCACACATACCCTGATTGTGATCCCTATATCTTTTAACAGCATCAATGCAAGCTTGAGAACAGAGTTTAGATTGTACCTCAGTGGGGATATCAGACACTTCTGCCATAAGAGCTTGATTCTGACAGGCTTCTTCAGCTTGATCACTCCAATCAAATCCCATTCCTTGTTGAGAAACAAGGGCTTGAGAGGAGCTTCTGTTTTGGTTTCCATTTGGAGTCTGTGATCCTCCACTTCTGCATTCTCTGGCAAAGTGTCCCATCTTGTGACACTTATAGCATTCAACCTTTGACTTGTCAAAGCCTGCACCATCTTCTCTTCTTTGGGAAAAGTTGTTTCTCCCAGTCCTTTTGATGAATTTCTTCACCCTCATTGATAGCATAGCCATCTGCCACTTGATGTCCATCTCTTCCAGATCATCAGCATTGATCTGCTCTAAATCATCATTGATTAGAGAAGAGTGGACATGACTAGAAAAGAATGCTTCTAGTACAGAATCTGTGGTCTTCTCATGATTGGTTCCACTAGCAGAATTAACAGAACCTGCAGTATTAACAGAATCAGGATTAGCAGCAGTATCAGAGGATGAAGATAATAAAGCAGCATTATAAACAAATCCTGATGGCCTTTTCTTGGCTTCAACTTCAGCCTCAAATACTCTGAGATCATTGTAGAGGTCATCTAGCTCTTTGTCCTCCAATTGGTCATTCTGTCTGAATGAGACAGTGTACATGGTCCATTCTTCTCCCAATGATCTAAGGAACTTTCTGTTGACATCATCAGCATCCATGTGTACACCCACAGTTGCTAATTCTCCAATTAACTTGTTAAATCTGTCAAAAGTTTGAGTCATAGACTCATTCTTTGCAGACATAAAGTTTTCATATTGTTGCCTGAGAATAGCCTTTTGATTTCTCTTTGTGCTCTTTGTTCCAGTAAATCTTTTCTCCAGAGCATTCCACAGCATCTGTGCATCTGTGCAGTGTTGGAATTGATGTTGGTACTCATTAGGAATAGCCAAAAGCAGAGTGCTTAAGGCCTTCATCTCTGTTTGTCTTACTTTCTTTTCAGCATCTGTCTTGGGAGGAGGTCTCTTTCCATCTGCTCCAATCTTTCCTTCATTACATGGGCCATTTTCTATAATGTCCCATATTGCATAATCAGTAAGAAGAATGTACTGCTTGATTCTTAGTTTCCACATGTCAAATTCATTGGGTTTGAGCATGGGAACCTTTGAAACAAGAGTACTGTGAGAATCCATTGAGTTGTCCATAATTTCTAAGATACCAACGCTCTGATACCACTTGTCAGGATCGATTCTTAACAAGAATTAAACTTCTTAGAAACAGAATTTAGAGAATCTTGCGGAATAGAACTCTAAATCAATAAAGAACAATCAATAGAAATTCAATAAACTGTATATAGATCAAACAGTTATTACTCACAAGTTTTACACCAAACCTCAATCTTGTTGAACAGGCTCAACAAGACGATTTCTACTTCTCTAGAAATAGGATCTAAGACCTTGAGGTTAATTCACTCTTGAATATCGAATTCTGTATGCTAACTATCTTCTATTTTTCTCATGTTTTTAATAGCTATCTATCAATACTATTTATACAAAAGTAATTACCAGATAACCATAAAAAGTAACTTGATCTTCTGAATCTTCGTTAAGCATATCTTGATCAATTCCTTCTTTGTCTCCAAAAGTATCGCATACCAACTTTATCAACTCAGCAGTATTAATGATGATTTGACTCAGCAGCATTAACAACCTTCAGCAGTATTAATCTTCACAGTCTTCAAGCAGTAGTAACTCAGCTCAGCAGTACTAACCATGTCTAGCAGTAGTAACTTGGACTAGCAGCACTAACTTCAACTAGCAGCAGTAACTTTGCCCAGCAGTAGTAACGAAGAACTGGCAGTAGTAATGAAGACTTAGCAGTACTAACCATCCTTAGCATATCTTCAGTTCCCAACACTGTTTCTTTTACTTCCTTACCCTTCACATCACAGGGATTCTCAATATCACAAACAGGCTGACTATTCAATGGAGTATGAGAGATACCATAAGACGTCGGATAGAGAAATTCATTTTGTTCTTTTCGAAATGCTTTATCTTCTTCTGTAGGGATATATATTTCAGGATCAAGTTGACTTTCCAAATCCAAAGATTCAAGATCATCTTGGTCATCAACTGTCAAGCTCCTATAGATAGTATTTCCCATAAATGCTTTACACGAAGAAACATCTGACTCTGAAGAATGTTTTTCTTTTAAAAGCTTCTCTTCAGACATTTCTTTATGTATAGCTTTCATTTCTTTTAAGCCATTTGAAATAACTGTAAACATAACTCCCTTTTCAATGTCAAAAGCAAGTTGGTCATCATTTCTGACTTCCTCAAATTTGCTTTTGATTTTGCTTTCAAGGTCTACAGGCTTTTGTTCGAGAACCAAAGGAGGATAATAGATTTTTCCTTCAAAAACGGGTTTTTCATTCTCCTTCGGTTGATCGACCGCATAGTTCTTGAAATAGTCATTAGACAAGGTTTGCTTCCAGTTCCAAACCAATGCCTTCCTATTCTCCCATTCGTAGCAAAAAGGAAGTTGCATTTTGACAGTAGTTTTTCTCTTTTCCTCTTCCTCGGCCTCATGTTCCTCTTTATTAAGCCAATCTATTTGATATTGATCAGGATACCTTGATCGAAGATCAAGCCATTTTCAAATTTATACAAACTTGGAGACTTAGTTAAAGCATTTTCCAAATAATGAGGATTAGCAAAACCCAAGCCCCATTTTGAATGATAATATCTGAAATTCTTTGGTGTGTTTAGAAGAATGGTTTGTTCAGTTTGACCAAGCTTATACAGTTTTTCTTCCAGACTACTTGCCTTCTCAGTCAATTCATTATTAATATCTTTGTAAGAGTGTAATAATGATTCAAGCTCAATCTTCCTATCTTCTGAACGTCTTAGCTTATCTGCCATTTCATCTATTCTAGTTCGAAAATATACTCGAGATTCCTTGATTTCAGCTTGGCTCTTTTTCAACCCATCACTTAACTTGTTATGTTCAGCGATTAGTTGTTTCTGTGATTCTATTACTTTGTATGCATTTTTAAGTTTTTCATCTAAGTCATCTTGTTTTAATTGACAGACTTTTAGTTGATTTGCAAAATGATTAATGGTACATAAATCTACCTCGTCTGTCTCAGACACAGCATCAGCTTCTGAATCCTCGCCATCTTTGCTCATCAAGCACATCTTCGCCAAAGTTGCACTATCCTCTTCATCCTCATCATCTGTTTGATCCAGCCAATATTCCTCTTCCACAAGCAGTGCTATCCCGGACTCTTTCTGCTTTGCCAGCAACATCTTATTCTTGTAGTAGTCTGAATCCCGTACCTTCGGTTTCCAGCACTCCTTGGCAAAGTGTCCAGATTTTACACAGTTATAACATTTCTGTTCTTCCTCCTTCTTTTCAGCATACTTCTTAACCTCAACTCTCTTACCATCCTCCTTCCGATCATCAAATTGTTTCTTTGACTCATTCTGATCCTTGTGCTCGAAGTTTATAGATCCCGATGAGTAACGTTGGTTGTTTGATCCGGGTTTCTTCACATACTTCCTTTGAAAGACTTTGGTAAGAAGAATCATGGCATGTATTAAACTCTCAGATTCATTTAGGTCATCACTATCAATCCCATCATCTTCTATCTCAACATTCTTTCCTTTATCAGCATGCTTTCTTGATTTACTTGACATCAAAGCAATTGGTTCACTCTCAAAATCATCCTCTTTCTTTTCTAACACTTCCACTTTCTTGTCCTTCTTTTCTTTCTTATCCTTCTTCTTCTTTTCTCTCTTTTCCCCCGCGTCATCTTCATCCTGTTTAAGCGTTTCAAACATCTGTTGTAACTGTAGAGAAGCCAATGTGGAATGATGTTTCATTCGATGAGCATACTTCTTCCATTCCGGTTGTAGTACACTTAAGAACTTCACATTGTTCTCAATTATGGTTTTCTTTATGCTATATCTGTTCAGCTCATTCAGAATGGTTGTGAAGCGGTCATATGTATTATCCAGAGTCTCTCCTTCCTTCTGTTTAAAATTCTCGTATTTATTGATCGCGTTTGAAACCTTCTCCATATCTGAACCCTGATACAGTTTGATCAACTCATCGAACATGCCCTTTCCGGTGGCATTCAGACTATCAACTTTCTGGTATATGTCATTGGTCAATGCTTACATCACCAATGATCTAGCTGATTTATCTGCATTATGTTTCTTGAGTTCATCACCTGAATAATCCTTGGGATTAACCAGTCTTCTTCCATTTGGTTCAGTTATCCATACCTCACCTTGTATTCCGTATTTCAAAGAGTTCATAATAAAGTCTCCATTATCCTGTCGCTCAACATAATCCAGAAACCTATCTTTCCAGATTTTAAAATCTTTTGGAAACAGTACAGGTGGTTTGTGTTTAGAACCTATCACTAGCATATCTCTGGCAGTCATGATGAATACTCGTTACTGATCGTTAAGTACCCTTCTGATCTGATTAGTAAATAATTGTTCCCACTGTTTTGTCGCAAGTAATAGTTTATCTCAACTAACAGTTTATCTCAACTCAAGTCTTGTCGCAACACAATTCTTGTCTCAACCTAAGATTATCGCAAGAGCAGAGTTTGTCGCAAGCTACTTTGTCGCAAAAGGAAGTTTTGTCGCAACAAATAGGTTGCGATGAACTCAAAGATGGATTTTATCGCAATAGAGGGTTGTGATAAGGTACTGTTCACACGTAATGAGTTGCGATAAAAACGGCTTATCGCAAAGGGCAGTTGCGATAAATTATTGTTCACGATTTGAAGGTTGCGATAAGGATGAGCACCCAAGGTTGCGATAAAGATGAAGATTCAAACTATCTTAAGTCTAATCCTAAAAAATGATCCGATTGTGATCTGATTGTGCTGAAATTTGGTACGCAGGATTGCACTATGATTCTGGAAAACTATAATGCAACAAGTTTTGTCTAAAAACCAACAGAAAAGTGATTTTCGATCCCAAAACAGTGTGTGCAAACAAAAGTCCAAAAATAGTGATTTTGCTAAATCTGAGTTTAATCTTAGTGATTTTGCGGAAGTAAATCACTCTGGTATTGCTACTAAACACTCCTTGATCAATTCTGATCCATTTGAAGCACTCAAATGGCCAAAATCAATCAAAAGAGATGAAAATGAAGAACACTCAAACTTTTTGCAAAAAAAACCTCAAAATCTAATCTGATCAGAATGATGTACTGTGCTATGATACCAATTGTGATCCCAGAATTAGTATTCAATCAACAATTAATCTGCTCATGCCATCCATATATTCAATAAGCTCTTCAAGTACACAATATGATGTAGAGAGAAAGTGGAATAGTGTGTGTACTTGAGTGTGTAAGGAATGAATGACATAATGAAATAATACAAGGCAAAAACAATTTATAGTTTGTAAAATAGATAGTTTCACTTTAGCCCCTCTACTTCGTACAACTCGCTAAATAGAGCATGCACACACTCTCTCTCTCTCTCTCTCTCTCTAAGGTTACAACTCCGTACAACCCTCATATAAACCATTCATTTGTAGGGTTGTAAATGAACCGAACGAAAACGAACGAAGGCTTGTTCGTGTTCGTTCGTTTAACATAACCAAACAAACGAACGAACACGAACGGTAACGAACGAAATCTTTTATGTTCGTGTTCGTTCAGTAAGGAAATTTGTTTGTTCGTGTTCGTTTATGTTCGTTCATTAAGAGTTAAATGAACGTAAACGAACGAACTTAAATGAACATAAACGAACGAACTTAAATGAATATAAATGAACGTAAACGAACAAACTTAAGTGAACATAAACGAACATAAGTGAACGAACTTAAATGAACAAAAAATAACTATTGTTACTCATCATTTTGTTCGTTAAAAATATCATAACAAAATGAAAAACCAGGTTAACTTAGGAGGTATAAGAAGGAATTCTTAAAAACTAATTTACTTAACGAATTTACATATTAATGTCATACTACATAAACATGTTTATATATACAAAAAAATGTAAACAAACGTAGATGAACATAAACGAACGTAAACGAACAAAAACAAACGTAAACGAACATAAACAAACGTAAACGAATATAAACGAACGAATATAAACAAATGAACATTAACGAACATAAATGAACGAACGTTCACGGACGTAAATGAACGAACGAGACCATTGTTCATGTTCGTTCATTTAACTAAACAAACAAAAAAATGTGTTCATGTTCGTTCATTTATTAAATAAACGAACATAAATAAACTTCCCGCTGAACAGTTCATGAACGGTTCGCTGAACGTTCGGTTCGTTTACATCCCTATTCATTTGGGTCATCCATTATGTAGATACCATTGATTACTGGATTGCATTAATGATTATTGGTTGCATGCATAGTATTTCATTAAATGCATACACTAACATGGAATGCATGGTGTTTCATGAAACTATCACTATCATTCGATACATCGCATGAACCGCTATGTGCATTGATATCTGCTGCAGAAATTCGACGAAATCACGTAAATTCATTTAAAGAATCAATGAAAATCCAAATGCAATTGGCTAAATGAATGGTTTAGACGAGGGTTGCACGGGGTTATAACCTTTACTAGGTTTCAAAATAATCATGACCTGTATCTGTATATGTATATATATATATATATTTTAAATGAAGTTATTTAATTCATAAGCTTTAATTAAAGAAGAATATAAGAAAACTACTAGTACAAGAATATACGTAAAAAGGCTAAGCACGGCCAACAATTCTCCTATATTTCAATTGTAAAACAATCAAATTTTATTCATGGGTGCAAACACATTTTATAAGTGAAATAAACCATATGTTATCTAAGAAACTTGATCCAATAAGTGAAACAACCATATCGCATTAGTGAACCCAACACTTACATCAAGGGTGCAAACATATTTCATAAGTGACGTCCTATATATAAAATAAACTATGTACCTATTTTGCAAAGAACTTCACCTATTGCATCTGTGAACAGTTTCCTAAATAGGTGGAGAATTTATTGAGATCGTGAATAGTTTCCTAAATCGGTTAAGATACAGACTCGACAAATTTGTTTCACAATAATATAGTACATGAACAGTTTATTGAAGAAGAACCATGTCCTTTAATTCAATGGTCCATTGATTAAATCAAAGAATGGTTGCAATTGGTTGATAAAGTTTGTACAAAAAGAGGGGTTAACAAAATAGCTCTCTCTCTCACACGCACACGCACACAGAGGTTACAACTCCGTACAACCCTCATATAAACCATTCACTTGGATACCATTGATTACTAGATTGCATTAATGATTATTGGTTGCATGCATAGTATTTTATTAAATGCATACACTAACATGGAATGCATGGTGTTTCATGAAAGTATCACTTTCATTCGTTACATCGCATGAACCGCTATGTGAATTGATATCTGCTGCAGAAATTCGACGAAATCAGGTAAATTCATTTAAAGAATCAATGAGAATCCAAATGCAATGGGCTAAATGAATGGTTTAGATGAGGGTTGCATGGGGTTATAACCTTTACTGGATGTATATATATAGAGTCAGGTTCAAACGAGAATGATATCTACTTAAAAGAATAAAAGAATAATTTTGGGTCAACCATTTTACTAAATAATTCCTTAAATAAAACTTTCTTAATAATCACCCAAAAGGGCATCATAGTCATTTGTTATATAGAATATATATAGAAACTAATTTATTTTTATATAGATTATGTAATAAATTTAATTAAGGTATTTATTCATTTTTTAATAATTTTGTATTTTAAGCATGCTTATTTATATTTTTAATATTTTTTACAATATTAAAATAAGTGTGATTTAGTTTTTCATTTTAGATATTTATTTTTATTGGATTAGGTTATTTAATAATTTTTTACAATTTCGTCAAAAATCACTTGTGATATTCACAATTAATTCATGGTGAATCACATTTGATATCCACAATTAATTTTAAATCACATGTGATTAGAAAAACAGTTCGAAAAAAAAATAATTCATTATGGATCACAAGTGATTTTGATGAAAAATTATGAATTATGTTTTGAATCAAATGTGATTTTATACATTTTAAATGTATTTTGCTACACACCATATATGATTATTTTTTAATTATTTTTCTTTTTTAATATTAAAGTTGAATCATTGTTTTCATATTTAAAATCACATATGATTAGTAAAACATTTTTAAAAAATAATTATTCACGAATCACAATTGATTTTACGTGTTACTTTAAATTAAAAAAATTATTTATTTATAAAGAAAATTAAATATGCTTATTTTAAGTGAAATAAATATAAGATATTTTATTAAATAAAAAATTAAATCATATTAAATTCACAAATATGGTAAACATAAGTTATTTAATAAATACCTAAAATAACTTTTGTATGACTAAATTACATTTATATCCTTATTTAGTTATTTTTAGAATTAATTAATTAAGGTATTATTTTATGAAATGATTGGCCTACAATTATTCTTTTATTCTTTTAAATAGATAACATTCTCGTTTGATCCTTCCTCTCTCTCTCTCTCTCTCTCTCTCTATATATATATATATATATATATATATATATATATATATATATATATAGGGAAAGGTTCAATAGAGAAGTGCAAATATTTAGAGAAGTAGAGAAGTAAAAAAACACGGGTCCGTTCATATATGAACGTTCATATATAAACAGTCATATATGAACGTTCATAAATGAACGTTCATATAACAGTCATATCTGAACGTTCATAAGAACGTTCATATATGAACGTTCATATTTGAACGTTCATATGAACGTTCATATATGACTGTTTATATATGAACGTTCATATATGAACGGACCCGTGTTTTTTTACTTCTCTACTTCTCTAAATATTTGCACTTCTCTATTGAACCTAAGGCTATATATATATATATATATATATATATATATATAGGGTTGGGTTCCGGTGAGACCAAGGGTTTTTCATGAGACCCGTAAGACCAACTCATGCCCGTTGATCAAATTTACAAGCCTATGATCTGATGGTTGCAATCCTACATTAATTTTGAATGTGCAGGGGTATTTTTGGCTATCTATTTTCTTTTTCTTTTTGCACGTGATAGAAAACAATCCCTCCCAGTCCACTACCACCGTGTTCCACAGCCACTGATCAAGAGTTTTCGCAAACAGAAGGTTTTCGCAAGGGTCTGAACAAAAAGTTTTCGCAAGAAGTGATCATCGAAGCTTCCAAGAAAAATTTAGTGGGTTTTGAGTTTTGAATGTGTTAAACTCGATAAAACCACTACAGATCAGTTTGTTTCTGTATTTGGAACAGAAAGCAACCTTTAGATTTGTTTTTAGTTGAGAAATCAGTGAGTTTCAACCTCACCGGAAACGTTGCCGGAAAACCTGGTTTCGCCGGAAAATAAGATCGTCGCCGAAGTTTAGCATTAATTTTGTCTCAAATCGATTTATTTTGGTTTTTTAATCGAGAATAAACCTCCAGAGTTGATTTCCATCGAGTTTGGATCATTGAAAGCTACTGCCGGAAAGTTAAGTTGTTCGCCGGATTCTGGAAATCGTCGCCGGAGTTTAATGTGCTACAGTTGAAATAATTTTTTACTAGCTTACATAATCCATTTAAAACTAAACCTTCATATAATTTTTTTGTGAACCTTCACATTAACTCTGCTGTGAAGGTTCATAAATCTTTGTGTTATTGTCTTACGTAATTTATTTAAAATTGAACCTTCGCGTTAAATAGTGCATATGTTCATAAATTCCTTTGTTACTGGCTTACATAATCCATTTAAAATTGAACCTTCATATAATTGTTTTGTGAACCTTCACATTAACTCTGCTGTGAAGGTTCATAAATCTTTGTGTTATTGTCTTATGTAATCTATTTAAAATTGAACCTTCGCGTTAAATAGTGCATATGTTCATAAATTCCTTTGTTACTGGCTTACATAATCCATTTAAAATTGAACCTTCATATAATTGTTTTGTGAACCTTCACATTAAATATGCTGTGAAGGTTCATAAATCTTTGTGTTATTGTCTTACGTAATCTATTTAAAATTGAACCTTCGCGTTAAATAGTGCATATGTTCATAAATTCCTTTGTTACTGGCTTACATAATCCATTTAAAATTGAACCTTCATATAATTGTTTTGTGAACCTTCACATTAAATCTACTGTGAAGGTTCATAAATCTTTGTGTTATTGTCTTACGTAATCTATTTAAAATTGAACATTCGCGTTAAATAGTGCATATGTTCATAAATTCCTTTGTTACTGGCTTACATAATCCATTTAAAATTGAACCTTCATATAATTGAACCTTCACATTAAATCTTTATGTGAAGGCAATAGAAAATGTTACACTCTGATTAAATTTACCTTCATACAAATTACATGAACCTTCACGTTCCAAATAAACTTACTGTGAAGTTTTAGTTCTCTATTGTCAAAGTTCAAATATTTATGTGAAGATAGTATAAATCAAACTTACAATTAAGTTTGACTTGTGTGTGAAAGTAATACACAACATCTTAATTTAACACAATGATTTAAACTTACCTTTATGCAAATGTAAAGCCCGTGTCCCGATACGTTATTGTTTAATTTTAATTAATTAAAGTGTTTACCTTTAATTGTTGTTGGTTAGTGGTTTGGTGTCAAAAAGGACCAAAAATGTTAGAATTCATGTCTTTTTAGTGTAAATTGTGAGATAGGTGAAATTGAGGGGCTAGAGTGCATTTTTTTTGGGAAATAATTTGCATGGGTCTCGGCCCATGGCCGGATCCCACATTCGTTTTCTTATTTCCTTGTTAGCCAAGCAACCCAAACGAATTTCCTCAACCCTATTATACCTTCCTTGTTTTGGTAGAGCAGCCGTGGGAAAGAACGAGAGAGAAATAGAGGAGAGCCGAGAGGAGATTAGAAAGAGAGAGTGAACCGGCGGCAAGAAGAAACTGTTGCCGGAGCCACCTGCTGTTGCCGGAGCCTGCTGTTCGCCGGAGTTCGTGAGGGTGAGAATCGGGCGCAACAACGTGGCATCATCGTAGGTAAGTTCCGTTCTTTCGTTTCTTGTTTTCCTTGCCTCTCGTCGGTCTCCTCCCGTAACAGCCGCGACGCGGCGGCCTTGGCCGCTGTAGGCGGTGGCTACTGCACCACCACCGGAGATGGTGGTGTGGTGGTGAGCCTTGTAGGGTTGAAGTAAGACGATCGGGAAAGAGAGAGGTCGGAGGTGCGAGAGGGATGCGGAGTGTGTTTGTGAAATCATCGCCGGGGAGCCGCCGCCGGTCGCCACCGGCGACCGCCACTGCCGGAGATGGCAGTGGGTGGTGCGTGGTGTGACCAGACCATTGTCACTATAGAGCCCTTAACCCGTGACTTATTCGATTAAGCCGAATCGTACAAACCGTTTTATAAATCGTGATTTTATGAAATTCTAAGTGTGCCGTCCAGTTTTCGTGTGACCATAACTTTTCCGTCGTAACTCCGTTTGAGCCGAAACTGGCGCCCACGGTTCAAGTTCGGGGTCGGGCACGTTTTCTGTGTTTTAGCGGAAAACTGGTTCGGTCTCTAACTGGCCGAAAAAGTGGTCGCAATTTCGGCGATTCGTCATTTTATGTGTAAAATTCTGGAATCTGCCACTGTTTTGTGTAGACCATAACTTTCTGCTCATAACTCTTTTTGAGGTGAAATTGGTGCCCAAAGTTCCCTAATCGAGTTGGGAAGGTTTTTCGTGTTTTGCCGGAAGTCTGATTAATCCCGTAGCTAGGCTGTTTTGGGCTGGTTGTTCAGGCTGGACCGAAAACTGGCAGTTTTGGTAACCGTTCGTAATTAATTCGTAGTAAATTGTAGAAAAATCGTTAGGAGGCGTATAATATGTCCTTGGAACCCTAACTCAGAGGACTTTCTGGTCACGTTTTAATATTGGGATTTTTCTGGGTTTAAAGGGGTCGAAGCAGGTCCCGAACAGACCTGTTTTGTGAGAACGGAAGTTAGTTTTAGTGACGGTTTAAGCGTGTGTCGTGTCATAGGGTCCGAGTCTCGTATTGACACATTTTAACATGCGTTTAGGTGCTGGGAAGTGACCGTTTTTGTGAAGCTTGATTTGTGTTGATTAAGCTAGGCGCGCATTGAGGTGAGTTCTCTCACCATATCTAATATTAGTTGTTTTATCATTGCTATAGTACGTGTGTGGTAGCTCTATGTGCTTGTGTTGTAGAACTAGATAGTGGGGTGTCTAGTTGATACTATGTTGCCATGTTGACTCGGTGGGACCGAGGGTCCGGCGGGGCCGGAGGTTTTATACGCGGGGCGTAGAGACTCGGTAGGACCGGGGATTCGGCGGGGCCGAAGATGTTATCATGTGGTCGGTGGGACCGACTTGTCGGTGGGACCGACTTGTGCCTTTTTGGTGGGTGGGTGTGAATATACATGTTTATGATTTTGCTCGTAGACCTGTATGATCGTTTATGTGTCACTATCTGTTTTAGGGGTAGTGTGGAATAACTGTATTATTTATGGTGTTGAATTCACTAAGCTTCGTGCTTACCCTTTCCCATAAACTGTGGTTTCAGGTCCGAGCGACTCCAAGGCGTGATAAGTACACACTGGCGCGCGAGGAGAGTTGGTTGACTTATGGTTTTGATAATTAAACATTGTTTCCGCTGGTTTTAATTTATAAAGATATTAATTATGTGTTTGCAAACGAAACGTTGGTATCAATTAATGAGTTGTTATAAATGAATTGTTTATGTTAAAAAAAATTAAATTTGCTTGAAATTTTTGGGATGTTACAACTTGGTATCAGAGCACAGCTTGAGTGAATCAAACGCACCTCGGTGTGTTTGGTCTCAAGTTGCGGCTGGGAAATTTTCAAATTCTTTATTAAATCTTTTTGGAAATAAAAGAAAAAGTAAAGATACGTTCGAGGAACGGTGATCGGGAGCGCAGTGTGTACAGTCAGCCGGAGCCGAAGGGAAAGGTACAATGCTTAGTGTTTTATTGCTTTCTAGATCATAGAGTATGCATGCTAGATTGCCTGTTGTTGACACTGTGCGGTATGTTGAACTGCTTGCTATTAGGAATTTATGCTAATAATGATAGGTTACTAAGTGAATGCCCTCTAGGTTGTATGCAGTAAGAGACTTATAGCCTTAGAATATTCGATTTAGTTCTAGTGCGCAGCTCTTGTTTGAGTCCAACCGTTCTAGGATAGAATCTTGTATTCGACTGTCTATTTGTTTTGCACTGCATGTAATCGGGTATTCGCGAGGCCACTCTTTATGATTAGTGGGGATTCGGTAGTAGCAAGGGTAGTGATTGGGATGGAATTCCTAGAGAGCTAGGAAGAGCGAGTATATATGCCGGTGCGGGCATATGTGTGTAATTGCGGCGAGAAGCTACTTGGACCCCTCGGGATGGGACTCGGAACGAGCGATGATAGGTGTGGAAGGTAGTAGTAGAGCTCCTACTACCGGAAGCACAGGATCAGTGCTCGAGACGGGAAAGTCGCGAGGAATCCAAGGAGCTGAGCGTGAGTGTTGTCGATGTGAGTTATTAGGTACTAATAACTCGTTGTATGTTTTCTCCTTTCTAGAATGGCCATCACTAGGAGGAACAACGCGACTGAGCCACGAACTGAGGCGGGGATCACGGAGGAGCAGATCCGAGAGATGATTGCATCGGAGGTAGCACATGCGGTCGGGGAGGCAATCCCCGAGATTATCACCGCCATACAAGAGCAGGTGACGGTACTGTTAGAGGAGCGCATTGCAGCGATTCCGCCGCCTGCTGGGGGACAGCCCCGTAACCGAGAGTTCCAGTATCGGGATCTCTCTGCCTGTTCTCCACCAGAGTTCAAGGGAGACCCGAACCCAATAGTGAGCATGCGTTGGATTTCTGATATGGAGTGTGCTTTCTTGACTAGCGGCTGCCCGGACAATCTGAAGGTCCGTTTTGCTGTGAACTTGCTCCGCGATGGGGCGAAGGATTGGTGCGCCACAACGCTGACTCTTGCCGAGCGTACTACCCTTACGTGGGAGGAGTTCGTTACTCGTTTCCGTGCCGAATACGTGCCTCCGGTAGAGATGGAGCGGATAGCGAAGGAGTTATTGGAGCTGACCCAGACCACGGAGACTGTAAAGGAAATGAACAAGAAGTTTACTGAGATGGCGCTGTTTTGTCCTCAATATGCCGCCTCGGAGGAAATGAAGATGGCTCGGTATAAGGATATGTTACGTACCGAGATCAGGGAATTTTTGAGCACGGTGCCGTACGTTTCTTTGTCAGCAATGATGGATGCAGCCCGGAGAAGAGAGCTGGAGTTAGAGACCCAAGCCAAGAAGAGAAAGGCAGCACAGGCGGTGACGCCAATCTCAGTGGTGCAAAAGAAGTCAAAGTTTTCTGATTCGCGCGGGAGTTCGAGGAGTGGTGGGTTTAAACCCAGGGATACTAATGGGAAGAAGACTGTCGGGTGTTTCAAGTGTGGGCAGTCCGGTCATCTCAGCCGGGATTGCAAGTCGCCATTGATGATTTGCTTTAGCTGCAAGCAGACGGGCCACGTGAGGGCCAATTGTCCGAATGCGAGAGCAGCTGATGGGGGTGGTGCACAGAGGGCTCCTGCAAGTGCCCCACTGCGCATCACTGACGGTCGTACGGGTCAGCCAGGGACGGAGACAGCCCGAGGTAGGGTCCACCAGCTGAAGGTGGAAGAGGCGCAGGCGACGCCTAAGGTGGTGACAGGTATGTTTTATCACCCTCTTTCTTTTCGTCCTTCCTTTTCATGCCTTGTTTTTATATGTTGTTAATTGTATGTTAGGTACGTTTCTAGTTGACTCGGTGCCTGTGGTTGTAATGTTTGATAGCGGGGCTACTCATTCATTTGTGTCTCGCACTTTTAGCGAGAGTTTGGGCCGAGTGGTGGGACGGTTAGGGTGTCCTTTGGTAGTCGAGGTTGCCGATGATCGAACCTTGACGGTTGCGGATGTGTATCAGGGATGCACGTTGGAAATCTCGGGTGTGAGGTTTCCCATAGACTTGATTCCGAAAGCTATGCGAGAGCTTTGTGTGATTGTGGGCATGGATTGGATGGACGCGTTTGATGCGGAAATTGTATGTCGCCACAAACAAGTGCGGGTTCGAACCCCAAGCGGGGGAGAGTTGTTGATTCAGGGAGACTCGCCCAGACGGACTACGACAATATGTTCCGTGGCGAGGGCTCGGAGACACCTCCAGCATAGTGGTCAGGGGTACTTGGCGTATGTGATAGATACGCGTGTTGACGAGGCGAAGAAGACTGCCGAAGATGTGCCAGTCGTGAGGGAGTTTGCCGATGTGTTTCCCGACGAGTTACCGGGGATACCTCCCGAACGACAGGTGGAGTTTCGAATCGATCTGATTCCGGGTGCTGCTCCGGTGGCCAAGGCACCCTATCGCCTGGCTCCACCGGAAATGAAGGAGCTGTATGATCAGTTGCAGGAACTTCTTGAGAAAGAGTTCATTAAGCCGAGTTGTTCACCGTGGGGAGCTCCGATTTTGTTCGTAAAGAAGAAGGATGGATCTCAGCGGATGTGTATTGATTACCGGGAGCTGAATAAGCTTACGGTAAAGAATCGTTATCCTCTGCCAAGGATTGACGACTTGTTTGATCAGTTGCAGGGAGCCTCGTGGTTCTCTAAGATTGACCTGAGATCTGGGTATCATCAGATGCGGGTACGAAGTGAGGATACGGAGAAGACGGCCTTCCGTACGCAATATGGCCATTACGAGTTCGTGGTGATGCCTTTCGGGCTCACCAACGCACCCGCAGCGTTCATGGACCTCATGAACAGGGTATGTAGCCCGATGTTGGACCGCTCGGTGATTGTGTTCATCGACGATATTCTCGTATATTCGAAGACAGAGGAAGAGCACGAGGTGCATTTGTGGGAAATTTTGGAGGTTTTGAGGCGGGAGAAGCTTTATGCTAAGTTCTCCAAGTGTGAATTCTGGTTACGAGAGGTCCAATTCCTAGGACATGTCGTGAATCAGAACGGTATCATGGTCGATCCGGCCAAGATCTCAGCGGTAATGCGGTGGGAGGTGCCGAAAACTCCTACCGAGGTGCGGAGTTTTCTCGGGTTAGCAGGATACTATCAGAGATTTATCAAAGATTTCTCCAAGATTGCCTTGCCTATGACTCGACTGACGAAGAAGACTGCAGCGTTCAGTTGGGGTGAAGAGCAGCAAAAAGCATTTGAGGAGCTACGCAGACGTTTATGCGAGGCTCCTGTGTTAACTTTGCCTGAGGGTATGGAGGATTTGGTGGTTTACTGTGATGCTTCATATCAGGGGTTGGGTGCCGTGCTTATGCAACGCGGCAAGGTCATAGCTTACGCTTCGAGGCAGCTGAAGCCACACGAAGCGAACTACCCGACTCATGACTTGGAATTGGGAGCAGTGGTGTTTGCTCTAAAAATTTGGAGACACTATCTTTATGGTGTCAAGTGTACTATCTACACCGATCATAAGAGCCTTAAATACCTGATGGATCAGCAAAATCTAAATATGCGTCAGCGAAGATGGCTTGATGTGGTCAAGGATTACGACTGCGAGATACTTTACCACCCGGGTAAAGCGAATGTAGTCGCGGACGCACTTAGCCGACATCCGGTTGGGGGACCGCTGAAGGGTCTGTGTCAGCGATTGACAGTAGTTGCACCTCTTCTGGAGTCGATAGGTGTCTCTCAGGAGGTGGCCGTATTGGCGGAAAATGCAAAACGTGAGAGAGTTTCGGGAGAAATTCCGAAATTAGTACGGGATAGTCGAGGATTATTGACCCGATATGGTAGAGTTTGGGTCCCATTCACCGGTGGGAACCGACAGGTACTTTTGGACGAGGCGCATAAGTCCAAGTTTTCGATTCATCCGGGAGCTACCAAAATGTACAGAGACTTACGGGAAGACTATTGGTGGCCCGACATGAAGCGGGATGTAGCCAAATGTGTTGAGGTATGTTTGACCTGTCGGAAGGTCAAGGCGGAGCACCAACGACCGCACGGGAAATTGCAGCCTTTGGAGATTCCGGTGTGGAAGTGGGAGCAGATTACGATGGATTTCATCACGAAGCTTCCCAAAACTCAGCGAGGGAATGATACCATTTGGGTAATTGTGGACCGTCTGACTAAGAGCGCTCACTTCTTGGCGATTAAAGAGAGCTTCTCGGCGGATAAGCTCGCGGAGGTTTTCATCCGAGAGATTGTAACTAGGCACGGGGTGCCAGTCTCGATTGTCTCGGATCGGGATACTCGTTTCACCTCCCGGTTTTGGGAGAAGTTTCAGAATGAAATGGGTACGCGGTTGCATTTCAGTACAGCATTTCATCCTCAGACCGACGGGCAGAGTGAGCGTACTATTCAGACACTTGAGGACATGCTGCGAGCATGTGTGATTGACTTCGGGGGTAGTTGGGATCAGTATCTTCCACTAGCTGAGTTCTCCTACAATAACAGCTATCACGCTAGCATCGGTAGAGCGCCGTACGAAGTGTTGTATGGCAGGAAGTGTCGGACGCCCATTTGCTGGGGCGAGGTTGGTCACAGAGTGCTGGGGAGCACCGACGTTGTGCTAAAGACGACGGAAATGATTCAGATGGTGCGGGATCGGTTAGTCACTGCTCAGAGTCGACAAAAGAGTTACGCCGATAAGAGACGATCGAACTTGGAATTCCAAGTCGGGGACTATGTTCTTTTGAAAGTGTCACCCTGGAAAGGGGTAATTCATTTTCGCAAGCGGGGAAAGTTGGGTCCCCGATACATTGGACCTTACAAGGTCATCGCGCGTGTGGGGAAAGTAGCTTACCGATTGGAGCTACCAGAGGAGCTGAGCCTGATCCACAACACTTTTCATGTCTCTCAGTTGCGGAAGTGTGTGATGGATTAGTCTGCGGTAGTTCCCCTTGAAGATATTCAGATTGACGAACGACTCAACTATGTGGAAAGGCCAATAGCCATAGTCGAGAGGAAGACGAAGACTCTGCGGAACAAAGTCATTGGATTGGTGAAGGTCCAGTGGCAGCACCGGAAAGGTTCAGAATGGACGTGGGAACCAGAAGCCGAGATGCGGGAGAATTACCCGGAGCTGATTGCGGGCGTGGACTTCGGGGACGAAGTCTAATCCAAGCGGGGGAGAGTTGTAAAGCCCGTGTCCCGGTACGTTATTGTTTAATTTTAATTAATTAAAGTGTTTACCTTTAATTGTTGTTGGTTAGTGGTTTGGTGTAAAAAAGGACAAAAAATGTTAGAATTCATGTCTTTTTAGTGTAAATTGTGAGATAGGTGAAATTGAGGGGCTAGAGTGCATTTTTTTTTTGGGAAATAATTTGCATGGGTCTCGGCCCATGGCCGGATCCCACATTCGTTTTCTTATTTCCTTGTTAGCCAAGCAACCCAAACGAATTTCCTCAACCCTATTATACCTTCCTTGTTTTGGTAGAGCAGCCGTGGGAAAGAACGAGAGAGAAATAGAGGAGAGCCGAGAGGAGATTAGAAAGAGAGAGTGAACCGGCGGCAAGAAGAAACTGTTGCCGGAGCCACCTGCTGTTGCCGGAGCCACCTGCTGTTGCCGGAGCCTGCTGTTGCCGGAGCCTGCTGTTCGCCGGAGTTCGTGAGGGTGAGAATCGGGCGCAACAACGTGGCATCATCGTAGGTAAGTTCCGTTCTTTCGTTTCTTGTTTTCCTTGCCTCTCGTCGGTCTCCTCCCGTAACAGCCGCGACGCGGCGGCCTTGGCCGCTGTAGGCGGTGGCAACTGCACCACCACCGGAGATGGTGGTGTGGTGGTGAGCCTTGTAGGGTTGAAGTAAGACGATCGAGAAAGAGAGAGGTCGGAGGTGCGAGAGGGATGCGGAGTGTGTTTGTGAAATCATCGCCGGAGAGCCGCCGCCGGTCGCCACCGGCGACCGCCACTGCCGGAGATGGCAGTGGGTGGCGCGTGGTGTGACCAGACCATTGTCACTATAGAGCCCTTAACCCGTGACTTATTCGATTAAGCCGAATCGTACAAACCGTTTTATAAATCGTGATTTTATGAAATTCTAAGTGTGCCGTCCAGTTTTCGTGTGACCATAACTTTTCCGTCGTAACTCCGTTTGAGCCGAAACTGGCGCCCACGGTTCAAGTTCGGGGTCGGGCACGTTTTCTGTGTTTTAGCGGAAAACTGGTTCGGTCTCTAACTGGCCGAAAAAGTGGTCGCAAGTTCGGAGATTCGTCATTTTATGTGTAAAATTCTGGAATCTGCCACTGTTTTGTGTAGACCATAACTTTCTGCTCATAAAGAATCAATGAGAATCCAAATGCAATGGGCTAAATGAATGGTTTAGATGAGGGTTGCATGGGGTTATAACCTTTACTGGATGTATATATATAGAGTCAGGTTCAAACGAGAATGATATCTACTTAAAAGAATAAAAGAATAATTTTGGGTCAACCATTTTACTAAATAATTCCTTAAATAAAACTTTCTTAATAATCACCCAAAAGGGCATCATAGTCATTTGTTATATAGAATATATATAGAAACTAATTTATTTTTATATAGATTATGTAATAAATTTAATTAAGGTATTTATTCATTTTTTAATAATTTTGTATTTTAAGCATGCTTATTTATATTTTTAATATTTTTTACAATATTAAAATAAGTGTGATTTAGTTTTTCATTTTAGATATTTATTTTTATTGGATTAGGTTATTTAATAATTTTTTACAATTTCGTCAAAAATCACTTGTGATATTCACAATTAATTCATGGTGAATCACATTTGATATCCACAATTAATTTTAAATCACATGTGATTAGAAAAACAGTTCGAAAAAAAAATAATTCATTATGAATCACAAGTGATTTTGATGAAAAATTATGAATTATGTTTTGAATCAAATGTGATTTTATACATTTTAAATGTATTTTGCTACACACCATATATGATTATTTTTTAATTATTTTTCTTTTTTAATATTAAAGTTGAATCATTGTTTTCATATTTAAAATCACATATGATTAGTAAAACATTTTTAAAAATAATTATTCACGAATCACAATTGATTTTACGTGTTACTTTAAATTAAAAAAATTATTTATTTATAAAGAAAATTAAATATGCTTATTTTAAGTGAAATAAATATAAGATATTTTATTAAATAAAAAATTAAATCATATTAAATTCACAAATATGGTAAACATAAGTTATTTAATAAATACCTAAAATAACTTTTGTATGACTAAATTACATTTATATCCTTATTTAGTTATTTTTAGAATTAATTAATTAAGGTATTATTTTATGAAATGATTGGCCTACAATTATTCTTTTATTCTTTTAAATAGATAACATTCTCGTTTGATCCTTCCTCTCTCTCTCTCTCTCTCTCTCTCTCTATATATATATATATATATATATAGGGAAAGGTTCAATAGAGAAGTGCAAATATTTAGAGAAGTAGAGAAGTAAAAAAACACGGGTCCGTTCATATATGAACGTTCATATATAAACAGTCATATATGAACGTTCATATATGAACGTTCATATATGAACGTTCATATAACAGTCATATATGAACGTTCATATATGACTGTTTATATATGAACGTTCATATATGAACGGACCCGTGTTTTTTTACTTCTCTACTTCTCTAAATATTTGCACTTCTCTATTGAACCTAAGGATATATATATATATATATATACATATATATATAGGGTTGGGTTCCGGTGAGACCAAGGGTTTTTCATGAGACCCGTAAGACCAACTCATGCCCGTTGATCAAATTTACAAGCCTATGATCTGATGGTTGCAATCCTACATTAATTTTGAATGTGCAGGGGTATTTTTGGCTATCTATTTTCTTTTTCTTTTTGCACGTGATAGAAAACAATCCCTCCCAGTCCACTACCACCGTGTTCCACAGCCACTGATCAAGAGTTTTCGCAAACAGAAGGTTTTCGCAAGGGTCTGAACAAAAAGTTTTCGCAAGAAGTGATCATCGAAGCTTCCAAGAAAAATTTAGTGGGTTTTGAGTTTTGAATGTGTTAAACTCGATAAAACCACTACAGATCAGTTTGTTTCTGTATTTGGAACAAAAAGCAGCCTTTAGATTTGTTTTTAGTTGAGAAATCAGTGAGTTTCAACCTCACCGGAAACGTCGCCGGAAAACCTGGTTTCGCCGGAAAATAAGATCGTCGCCGAAGTTTAGCATTAATTTTGTCTCAAATCGATTTATTTTGGTTTTTTAATCGAGAATAAACCTCCAGAGTTGATTTCCATCGAGTTTGGATCATTGAAAGCTACTGCCGGAAAGTTAAGTTGTTCGCCGGATTCTGGAAATCGTCGCCGGAGTTTAATGTGCTACAGTTGACATAATTTTTTACTAGCTTACATAATCCATTTAAAACTAAACCTTCATATATTTTTTTGTGAACCTTCACATTAACTCTGCTGTGAAGGTTCATAAATCTTTGTGTTATTGTCTTACGTAATTTATTTAAAATTGAACCTTCGCGTTAAATAGTGCATATGTTCATAAATTCCTTTGTTACTGGCTTACATAATCCATTTAAAATTGAACCTTCATATAATTGTTTTGTGAACCTTCACATTAACTCTGCTGTGAAGGTTCATAAATCTTTGTGTTATTGTCTTATGTAATCTATTTAAAATTGAACCTTCGCGTTAAATAGTGCATATGTTCATAAATTCCTTTGTTACTGGCTTACATAATCCATTTAAAATTGAACCTTCATATAATTGTTTTGTGAACCTTCACATTAAATATGCTGTGAAGGTTCATAAATCTTTGTGTTATTGTCTTACGTAATCTATTTAAAATTGAACCTTCGCGTTAAATAGTGCATATGTTCATAAATTCCTTTGTTACTGGCTTACATAATCCATTTAAAATTGAACCTTCATATAATTGTTTTGTGAACCTTCACATTAAATCTACTGTGAAGGTTCATAAATCTTTGTGTTATTGTCTTACGTAATCTATTTAAAATTGAACATTCGCGTTAAATAGTGCATATGTTCATAAATTCCTTTGTTACTGGCTTACATAATCCATTTAAAATTGAACCTTCATATAATTGAACCTTCACATTAAATCTTTATGTGAAGGCAATAGAAAATGTTACACTCTGATTAAATTTACCTTCATACAAATTACATGAACCTTCACGTTCCAAATAAACTTACTGTGAAGTTTTAGTTCTCTATTGTCAAAGTTCAAATATTTATGTGAAGATAGTATGAATCAAACTTACAATTAAGTTTGACTTGTGTGTGAAAGTAATACACAACATCTTAATTTAACACAATGATTTAAACTTACCTTTATGCAAATGTAAAGCCCGTGTCCCGATACGTTATTGTTTAATTTTAATTAATTAAAGTGTTTACCTTTAATTGTTGTTGGTTAGTGGTTTGGTGTCAAAAAGGACCAAAAATGTTAGAATTCATGTCTTTTTAGTGTAAATTGTGAGATAGGTGAAATTGAGGGGCTAGAGTGCATTTTTTTTTGGGAAATAATTTGCATGGGTCTCGGCCCATGGCCGGATCCCACATTCGTTTTCTTATTTCCTTGTTAGCCAAGCAACCCAAACGAATTTCCTCAACCCTATTATACCTTCCTTGTTTTGGTAGAGCAGCCGTGGGAAAGAACGAGAGAGAAATAGAGGAGAGCCGAGAGGAGATTAGAAAGAGAGAGTGAACCGGCGGCAAGAAGAAACTGTTGCCGGAGCCACCTGCTGTTGCCGGAGCCTGCTGTTCGCCGGAGTTCGTGAGGGTGAGAATCGGGCGCAACAACGTGGCATCATCGTAGGTAAGTTCCGTTCTTTCGTTTCTTGTTTTCCTTGCCTCTCGTCGGTCTCCTCCCGTAACAGCCGCGACGCGGCGGCCTTGGCCGCTGTAGGCGGTGGCTACTGCACCACCACCGGAGATGGTGGTGTGGTGGTGAGCCTTGTAGGGTTGAAGTAAGACGATCGAGAAAGAGAGAGGTCGGAGGTGCGAGAGGGATGCGGAGTGTGTTTGTGAAATCATCGCCGGAGAGCCGCCGCCGGTCGCCACCGGCGACCGCCACTGCCGGAGATGGCAGTGGGTGGTGCGTGGTGTGACCAGACCATTGTCACTATAGAGCCCTTAACCCGTGACTTATTCGATTAAGCCGAATCGTACAAACCGTTTTATAAATCGTGATTTTATGAAATTCTAAGTGTGCCGTCCAGTTTTCGTGTGACCATAACTTTTCCGTCGTAACTCCGTTTGAGCCGAAACTGGCGCCCACGGTTCAAGTTCGGGGTCGGGCACGTTTTCTGTGTTTTAGCGGAAAACTGGTTCGGTCTCTAACTGGCCGAAAAAGTGGTCGCAATTTCGGCGATTCGTCATTTTATGTGTAAAATTCTGGAATCTGCCACTGTTTTGTGTAGACCATAACTTTCTGCTCATAACTCTTTTTGAGGTGAAATTGGTGCCCAAAGTTCCCTAATCGAGTTGGGAAGGTTTTTCGTGTTTTGCCGGAAGTCTGATTAATCCCGTAGCTAGGCTGTTTTGGGCTGGTTGTTCAGGCTGGACCGAAAACTGGCAGTTTTGGTAACCGTTCGTAATTAATTCGTAGTAAATTGTAGAAAAATCGTTAGGAGGCGTATAATATGTCCTTGGAACCCTAACTCAGAGGACTTTCTGGTCACGTTTTAATATTGGGATTTTTCTGGGTTTAAAGGGGTCGAAGCAGGTCCCGAACAGACCTGTTTTGTGAGAACGGAAGTTAGTTTTAGTGACGGTTTAAGCGTGTGTCGTGTCATAGGGTCCGAGTCTCGTATTGACACATTTTAACATGCGTTTAGGTGCTGGGAAGTGACCGTTTTTGTGAAGCTTGATTTGTGTTGATTAAGCTAGGCGCGCATTGAGGTGAGTTCTCTCACCATATCTAATATTAGTTGTTTTATCATTGCTATAGTACGTGTGTGGTAGCTCTATGTGCTTGTGTTGTGGAACTAGATAGTGGGGTGTCTAGTTGATACTATGTTGCCATGTTGACTCGGTGGGACCGAGGGTCCGGCGGGGCCGGAGGTTTTATACGCGGGGCGTAGAGACTCGGTGGGACCGGGGATTCGGCGGGGCCGAAGATGTTATCATGTGGTCGGTGGGACCGACTTGTCGGTGGGACCGACTTGTGCCTTTTTGGTGGGTGGGTGTGAATATACATGTTTATGATTTTGCTCGTAGACCTGTATGATCGTTTATGTGTCACTATCTGTTTTAGGGGTAGTGTGGAATAACTGTATTATTTATGGTGTTGAATTCACTAAGCTTCGTGCTTACCCTTTCCCATAAACTGTGGTTTCAGGTCCGAGCGGCTCCAAGGCGTGATAAGTACACACTGGCGCGCGAGGAGAGTTGGTTGACTTATGGTTTTGATAATTAAACATTGTTTCCGCTGGTTTTAATTTATAAAGATATTAATTATGTGTTTGCAAACGAAACGTTGGTATCAATTAATGAGTTGTTATAAATGAATTGTTTATGTTAAAAAAATTTAAATTTGCTTGAAATTTTTGGGATGTTACAGCAAATTGCATGAACCTTCACATCAAGTTTACTGTGAAGTTTCATTCTCTATTATCAGAGGTTTTATGTGAAGGTAATATCAATTAAATTTTCACTTAAGTTTAACCTTTGTGTGAAGGAAATACACGTCTTAATTTACACTTTGATTTGAACTTACCTTTACACAAATTGTTTGAACCTTCACAACAAACTTATTGTGAAGTTTGAGTCCTCTATTGTTAAAAGTTCAAAGATTTTATGTGAAAGGTAGTATAAATTAAATTTGCACTTTAGTTTGACCCCTGTGTGAATGCAATACATATCTTAATTTACACTTTGATTTAGACTTGCCTTTACGCAAATTGTATGAACCTTCACAACAAACTTACTGTGAATTCGCAGTTCTCTATCGTCAAAGGTTCAAATATTGTGAAGCTAAAATTAATTAAACTTGCACTTGAGTTTGACTTTGTGAAGGTATAAACAATGTCTTAATTTAACACTCTTATTTAAACTTACCTCTAGGCAATTTGCATGAACCTAGACAACAACAAAGTTTCAGTTGTCTATTGTTGAAAAGTCTGAATAACAAACAATGTCTTAACTTCTAACAACTTGGATATTAACGTTTCCAAGACATGTTAAACTAAACAAGAGATGTCAATAAAGGAAATTCAACAAGTATCATCAATGACTTCAAAAGTCGTTTGTTTAAGTTGGATAATAGCATCTTCACTGCAACCTTCTCCTCAAATACTTCATTTGCTTCTCCTGAGCATTCTTTTTGGCACTCTCCATTGCAAGCCCATTTTCCCAATCTTTTAGTTTTGTGTAAAAAGAGGTCTCCATATGCCTCATAATGAAGACTCCACATTCAACATAATTTCTCCTTGCTCTTCGATTCATTTCAATTATTTCTGCCTTTGATACTGCATCATTTCATCAGTTTTCGCATGATCAACTTCAGACAAGTAGTCACATAACAAAGTATGCTGCAAAATTAAAATTAAATACATAGTTTATATCATAGTCATGCTTTAGAAACATTCTAAACCAAACAATATATTTATTTATCAAAATTAAGTTAAATAAAAACTTACCAACGATATGGGTAGGCTGCCATGAACTTTCTCCATGTTTTCGTTGTGTTTAGTATTGTCATTTATGATAAAAGCTTACCAACATTTTAGGTAGAATTCTACAAAACTTGCGGAATGCTATCCTTATGTTTGATGTTGTCTATACTTTCAAATGATCGGTTGCTGAAATTGAAGACCACCACGTAGTAATGCTCCCAAGATTGTGAGAAAAACCTATTTTATTACGTTCAAAAACACAAAGGTTGAAAAATACCAAAGACAAACTACAATGAAAAATTATGGTTACTTCACAAAACTGAACCTTCACAACAACGTTACCGTGAATGTTCAATTATTTCAGGTGAAACTAGAATCATTTATATGATTGTACGCTCCAAACAGGCAACATTGTCGTAACTTAACTTTAGTAGTTGGTGGTTGTCATAATTACTTGAGAGTTGAGCCAAGGTCTCTCGCCCCACAAGCATGTCACCTATGGAAGATGAGGCAGTTGGTAAACCAAGGTTAAGTCAAATTAATGAAGTCTCTATTACTTTCTTCCGTGAGGGACCAAAATGATGTACAAAACTACAAATAACTTAGTTTGCAAGCAAACACAACTATAATGGCAAATCCTAGCACCTAGCAAATAGCAAATTTTCATCATCTCATTTCATGTCCTAGGAATGAAGCCAAGCCATTACAAAGCCTACATTGTCTACAATTGTGATTTTTCATCTTCTCATTTTAAGATTTGTTTTTTTACGTTCATAGAAATAGGTTGGGCTCATTGTTCGCATTTACGGTTGATCCCAACAAGGCCTCAAGATCCACACACAACACACACTTCAAGACCCATTTACTAAATTTTCAACTTTTAATAATCCATGATTTAAATGGTCCACATATGCATTGATCCATTAATACTAAAAATTGGATCCATTTGACATAAGTTTAGAAAACAAATCATGATTGTGGATGCTTGATAGGCTCTTGAGGTTAATCGTTTTCAATCTCAACAACAGGACACACAAAAAACAGGAAAAAGCATGTAGAAATGTAGAACCATTTATATGAACATATGTACCAAACCCAAGAAAAAACATGTTTCATCACGTACCAATACATAAAAGTACAATGAAACTTAGAGAAAACTACAATGAAAAGTTAAGGTCCCTTGATAAAATTGAACCTTCACAACAAGGTTGTTGTGAAGGTTCGTTTGTTTCAAACCAAAGCAGAGCCAATTTATATGAATCTATGTACCAAACATATGATATTACCCAATCCTAATTTTAGTAGTTCATTACTTGAGACTTATGAGATATATCTATAGGTGTTGGGAACTGAAGATATGCTAAGTATGGTTAGTACTGCCAAGACAATTTTACTACTGCCAGTTCTTCGTTACTACTGCTAGTCAAGGTTACTACTGCTAGAAGAAGTTACTACTGCTAGAAGAAGTTACTACTGCTAGACGAAGTTACTACTGCTAGAAGAAGTTACTACTGCTAGAAGAAGTTACTACTGCTAGAAGAAGTTACTACTGCTAGACATGATTAGTACTGCTGAGCTGGGTTACTACTGCTTGAAGACTGTGAAGGTTAATACTGCTGAAGGTCGTTAATGCTGCTGAGCCAAATCATTGTTAATACTGCTGACTTGATAAGTTTGGGATGCGATACTTTTGGAGACAAAGAAGGAATTGATCAAGATATGTTTAACGAAGATTCAGAAGATCAATTTACTTTTGATAGTTATCTTGTAATTACTTTTGTATAAATAGTATTGATAGATAGCTATTAGTGAATACGTGAAAATACAATATACGAGTGAAATAGAATTTGATATTCATTCAAGAGTGAATTAACCTCAAGGTGTAAGAACCCTATTTCTAGAGAAGTAGAAGTCGTCTTGTTGAGCCTGTTCAACAAGATTGAGGTTTGGTGTAAAGCTTGTGAGTAATACAGTTTGATATATACAGTGTGTTGAATTCTATTGATTGTTCTTTAATTATTTTAGAGTTCTATTCCGCAAGATTCTCTAAATTCTGTTTCTAAGAAGTTTAATTCTTGTTAAGAATCGATCCTGACAAGTGGTATCAGAGCATTGGTATCTTAGAAGCTATGGACAATTCAATGGATACTCACAGTACTCTTGTTTCAAAGGTTCCCATGCTCAAACCCAATGAATTTGACATGTGGAAACTGAGAATCAAGCAGTACATTCTTCTTACTGATTATGCAATATGGGACATCATAGAAAATGGCCCATGTAATGAAGGAAAGATTGGAGCAGATGGAAAGAGACCTCCTCCCAAGACAGATGCTGAAAAGAAAGTCAGACAAACAGAGATGAAGGCCTTAAGCACTCTGCTTTTGGCTATTCCTAATGAGTACCAACATCAATTCCAACACTGCACAGATGCACAGATGTTGTGGAATGCTCTGGAGAAAAGATTTACTGGCACAAAGAGCACAAAGAGAAATCAAAAGGCTATTCTCAGGCAACAATATGAGAACTTTATGTCTGCAAAGAATGAGTCTATGACTCAAACTTTTGACAGATTTAACAAGTTAATTGGAGAATTAGCAACTGTGGGTGTACACATGGATGCTGATGATGTCAATAGAAAGTTTCTTAGATCATTGGGAGAAGAATGGACCATGTACACAGTCTCATTCAGACAGAATGACCAATTGGAGGACAAAGAGCTAGATGACCTCTACAATGATCTGAGAGTATTTGAAGCTGAAGTTGAAGCCAAGAAAAGGCCATCTGGATTTGTTTATAATGCTGCTTTATTATCTTCATCCTCTGATAATGCTGCTAATCCTAATTCTGTTAATACTGCAGGTTCTGTTAATGCTGCTGGTGGAACTAATCAAGAGAAGACTACAGATTCTGTACTAGAAGCATTCTTTTCTAGTCATGTTCACTCTTCTCTAATCAATGATGATTTAGAGCAGATTAATGCTGATGATCTGGAAGAGATGGACATCAAGTGGCAGATGGCTATGCTATCAATGAGGGTGAAGAAATTCATCAAAAGGACTGGGAGAAACAACTTTTCCCAGAGAAGAGAAGATGGTGCAGGCTTTGACAAGTCCAAGGTTGAGTGTTATAAGTGTCACAAGATGGGACACTTTGCCAGAGAATGCAGAAGTGGAGGATCAAATCAACAGGCTCCAAATGGAAACCAAAACAGAAGCTCCTCTCAAGCCCTTGTTTCTCAACAAGGAATGGGATTTGATTGGAGTGATCAAGCTGAGGAAGCCTGTCAGAATCAAGCTCTTATGGCAGAAGTATCTGATATTCCCACTGAGGTACAATCTAAACTCTGTTCTCAAGCTTGCATTGATGCTGTTAAAAGATATAGGGATCACAATCAGGGTATGTGTGATAACCTTAAGAGGCTAGAGAAAGATGTAAAAGATTATGCTAGGATTGTAGAAAGGTTTGAGGAACAGATTAGAGCTTTTCAAGCTAATGAACTTCAACACTCCTATGATACTAACTATTGGAAGTGGGAGAAGAATGAGTATGAGATTAAGCTGAAGATGTCTGGGGAGGAGAATGAGAAATTAAAAGAAGAGCTTAAAAAGGTTAAACTTGATGTTGAAAAGTTTACCTGTGCTTCTAAAACCATGGACACCATCATTAAAGCTCAAATCCATGACAAGATGAAAGTAGGGATAGGGTACAATACCACACCTCCACCCTACAATAACAACTACATACCTCCTAAGTCTGATTTGTTAGAGACCAAGGATAGGAAGGAACCTGAATTAAAGATTAATATAGATCCTTGTGAAAAAGAAATAGTTGTTGAGGATGAGACTGACAAAGTAGACTCTGATGAGGAATGTGAAAGTCCATGTGTCAAGAACACTGAGATCAAAAGGACTGAAGAGAAAAAGGGAGTTCATTACACACAGCCCAAAGTTGTGAACTCCAATATCTGTAAACAGTGTTCTTGCAGGAAATCTAAAGAGAACAAGCCTCAAAAACATGATAATCAGAGGGGAAATCAAAGGAACTGGAATAACCAGTGGGCTATGAGACAAGGAGTTGATCTGAACAGAATCAACAGGCCAAAACCTTGTTTCATCTGTGGTAAGCTAAATCATTTAGCCAAACACTGTTATTTCAATCCTGTTAACCAATGGTTTAATGCTCAAAGATCTTTTCAAAAACCTGGTGGTTACAGAAAGAATGGTGGCTATAAAAAGCTTGCAAAGAAAAATGTGGCAAAGAAACAAGATAAACCCAAAAGCCACATAAAGAAAACGACTGAAAAGGAATGTGGTACTATGTGGGTTCCAAAAGGCACTAAAAACAATACTGCTGCTAGCAGTGTTAGTACTGCTAACACTGTTAGTACTGCTTCAAAAGTTAGTGCTGCTAGCAGTGTTAATACTGCTAGTAATCATTCCAAAGTTAGTACTGCTAATACTTTTAGTGCTTCTTCTTCAGATAGTACTGCTGCTAGCAGTATTAACTCTGTTAATACTGCTTCTAGCAGTGTTAACTCTGTTAATACCGCTACCTCTGTTAGTACTGCTGATACTACTGCTAACAGTACTGCTGCTACCAGTATTAGTACTGCTAGCACTGTTAGTACTTCTGAGGTTAATACTGCTTCTAGTGCTGCTACACCAATAATTTTGACAAAGTACTCCAGCACTGCAGTACCTAAATTTGAAAATCTCATCAAAACCAAGTGTAAGTACTTTGATGAGCAAGCGAGACCCAAGACCACTTCGGCTTGGGTTCCCAATAAAACTAACTGATTTATCTTGATGTGCAGGGCAACCAACAGCTCAAGGGGAAGAGCATTTGGCATGTTGATAGTGGTTGTTCCAGGCACATGACAGGTAACATGGCCTGCCTCAAAAATTTCAAAAAGATTGATGGAGGACATGTTGCATTTGGGGATAATCCTGCTGGTGGAAAAATAAGTGGTAAGGGTGATGTTTCAAAGGGTAAGATGACCTTTGAAGATGTATACTATGTTGAACAATTGAGATACAACCTGTTAAGTGTATCACAGGTTTGTGACAAGAAGCATAGCATATTGTTTACTGATTCTGAATGTATTATCCTTGCTCCTGGATACAAAGTGGTTGATGAAAACATGATACTTCTGAGAACTCCTAGGAAGGATAATGTTTATTGTTTAGATTTGGAAAGTGTTTCATCTGATTCATCTCTAAATTGTTTAGTTTCAAAAGCTTCTTTAGATGAATCATCACTATGGCACAGAAGGATGTGTCACATGAACTTTAAAACAATGAATAAACTTGTTAAGAATAACCTTGTAAGGGGTTTGCCATCCAAAGTCTATTCATGTGATGATCATTGTGTTGCTTGTCTCAAAGGCAAACAACACAAAACTTCTCATAAGACCAAAGAGATAAACACTATCTCAAATCCTCTTCAACTGTTACATATGGATCTGTTTGGTCCTACCAATGTGATGAGTATTGGCAAGAAATCATACTGCTTAGTTATTGTTGATGATTATTCTAGATTTACTTGGGTATATTTTCTGAGAACTAAAGATGAGACAAGTGGACTGATCAAATCTTTTATTCTCAAAATTGAAAACCAATCAAATCAAAGAGTGAAAGTCATTAGATCAGATAATGGAACTGAGTTTAAAAATTTTGATCTAAACACCTTTTGTGAAGAAAAAGGAATTGAGAGACAATACAGTGCTCCTAGGACTCCACAACAAAATGGTGTTGCTGAGAGAAGGAATAGGACACTGATTGAGGCTGCTAGATCTCTGTTAGCTGATTCAAAGTTACCAATTACTTTTTGGGCAGAAGCAGTTAATACTGCCTGCTATGTTCAAAACAGAGTTTTAGTTGTAAAGCCTAAAAACAAGACACCTTATGAGCTTTTCCATAAAAGGAAACCATATATTGGATTTTTCAAACCATTTGGATGTCCTTGTACTATTCTCAATACCAAATCTCACTTAGGCAAGTTTGATAGCAAAGCAGATGATGGTTTTCTTGTTGGGTATTCATCTCAAAGTAAGGCCTACAGAGTTTTTAATACCTCTTCTAGAATAATTGAAGAAAGTGATAATGTCAAATGCAATGAGAACACACCAAATCCTATTGGTTCAGGTCCTAATTGGCTATTTGACATTGATTCACTCACTAATTCTTTGGGTTTCAGTAGTGATGTATATGCAGGACAAAGGGATACACCATCATCAGAACACAGAATTCAATCTGTGATATTTCCACTCCCTTCCATTGATCCTGTTGAATTCTGTGAACACCAAGAGGAGACTGAACCTATTCAGAATGAAGAAGAGAGGAGAGCAGAGGAAAATCAGTCTTCAGGTCCAAATTCCAGAGAATCTGAGGTGACTGAAGAAGCAGAAACAAATCCAGAATTAAATGAATCAAATCTGGATGAGAACATTCAAGAGGAAGCTGGTCATCCAACAAGAACTCAGAAAAATCATCCTCCTGAGTTGGTGATTGGAGATATTGCATCTCCCATGATGACTAGAAAGCAAAGCAGACTCCAAGAATTGCAAGAGCAGCAAAATACAGTTAATACTGTTCTTACATGCTTTCTGTCCCAGATTGAGCCCAAAAAGGCTTATGATGCTATGAAAGACCCAAGCTGGATAGAGGCAATGCAAGAGGAGCTGCTACAGTTCAAATTACAGGATGTTTGGGACTTGGTAGACCTTCCAAAAGGTCATAGAGCAATTGGCACCAAGTGGATTTTCAGGAACAAGAAGGATGACAGAGGGATTGTGATCAGAAACAAAGCTAGACTGGTTGCACAAGGGTACACTCAGGAAGAAGGAATAGATTATGAGGAAGTCTTTGCTCCTGTGGCAAGGATTGAAGCAATCAGGTTATTTCTAGCCTATGCCTCATACATGAAGTTCAAAGTGTACCAAATGGATGTCAAAAGTGCATTTCTGTATGGAAGTATTGAGGAAGAAGTATATGTCTGTCAACCCCCTGGATTTGAGAATCCATTGCACCCTGACAGAGTATACAAGCTGAAGAAGGCTCTTTATGGTTTGCATCAAGCTCCAAGAGCATGGTATGATACTCTGTCTACCTATCTCTTGAAAAATGACTTTGAAAGAGGAGTAATTGACAAAACCCTGTTTATCAAGAGGAGAAAGAGAGGTACATTACTTGTTCAGATCTATGTGGATGACATCATCTTTGGATCCACCAATGATCAAATGTGTAAAGAGTTTGAAGAATTGATGCACAAAAGCTTCAAGATGAGTTCCATCGGAGAACTTACATTCTTTCTTGGGCTTCAGGTAAAACAGAGGAAAGATGGGATTTTTATTAGCCAATCCAAATATGTGAAAGACATCCTGGACAAGTTTGGTTTATCAGACTCAAAGCCAGCAAGCACACCAATGGAAACACATAAACAGATCACTGCAGATCTTGAGGGGGAGGATGTGGATGTCCATCATTACAGATCAATGATTGGATCTCTCATGTATCTCACAGCCTCTAGACCTGACATTATGTTTTCAGTCTGTGTTTGTGCCAGATTTCAGGTTTCTCCTAAGCAATCACACCTTCATGCTGTCAAGAGAATATTCAGATACTTAAAAAGGCAACCTAGATTAGGTCTCTGGTATCCTCATGAATCCTCTTTTGACTTGCTTGCATATTCAGATAGTGATTTGGGTGGAGCCAACATGGATAGGAAGTCTACTTCAGGTGGATGTCAGTTTTCGGGTACAAGACTAGTATCTTGGCAGTGTAAGAAACAAACCACAGTGTCCTTATCTACCACAGAGGCTGAGTACATAGCTGCTGCAAGCTGCTGCTCTCAGGTTCTATGGATTCAGAATCAGATGTTGGACTATGGGGTAACATTTCTTCACACTCCAATCTTCATTGATAACAACAGTGCTATTAGCATTGTTAATAATCCAGTCAAACACTCAAAAACAAAGCATATAGAGATAAGGTATCACTTTATAAGAGATTGCAATGAAAAGAAATTAATTCAGGTTGCTAAAGTTCATACAAATGACCAGTTTGCTGATCTATTCACAAAAGCTTTTGATGTGGGTAGATTCACCTTTTTGGTAACAAGTGTGGGCATGATCAACCTAGAATAAATTTATGACTTTCTGTCTTTATACCTGTATCTCTTCATATATTTGGTGCTACTAACTTTCTTTCTCAGGATTCTCTGTTTCCCTCAGGTTACCAAGTGCAGAAAAGTGCTAGTGTAGTTACTACTGCCCGTGCAGCGTTACTACTGCTAGTGCAAAGTTACTGCTGCCTGTGTTCTAGCAGTTAATACTGCTTGTGTAGTTAATACTGCTCCGAAGTTAATACTGCTTGTGTAGTTAATACTGCTTTGCAGTTAATACTGCTCAGTAGTTAATACTGCTAGTGCACAGTTAATACTGCTCAGTAGTTAACACTGCTAGTGCAGTTAATACTGCTAGTGCAGTTAATACTGCTAGTGCAGTTAATACTGCTAGGTAGTTAATACTGCTAGGTAGTTAATACTGCTTGGTAGTTAATACTGCTTGGTAGTTAATACTGCTCGGTAGTTAATACTGCTAGGTAGTTAATACTGCTTGGTAGTTAATACTGCTGTGTAGTTAATACTGCCTTGCAGTTAATACTGCTCAGTAGTTAATACTGCTTATGTCGTTAATACTGCTTTTGATAATCTAGGGCATATAAATACCCCTGTTTGCCCGCCAAAGTTCATAACGACTCTTCGCATTTACCTCTTCTCTCTCGTTCTAACCTAGTCTCCCCAGAATCTTTGTGTTTTTCTTTCAAGAATCCTCAGGAATCATGGAGTTTGTGGATGAGCACAATGAAATAGCCATGCTTCAGAAGCCGAAACAAGCTGCGGGATTCCACGATATCGTCGATTTTCTCAAATCCTCGCACATCTCCTATGCCCTAACAGTGAGCCCAACCATCTATATCGAACATCAGACACAATTTTGGGAGAATGCCACTGTTAGTTTCGAAGAAGGGCAGAAAACCATTCGAACAAGGGTTTGTGATAAACCCTTGAAAGTCACAGAGGAGGTTATTCGCATCTCTCTTCACTTGGATGATGCCTCAGGTATAACCTCTCTATCTTCTGATGACTTATATTCGACTTTACAAAGAATGGGGTATGAAGGTCCCATTGGTGTTTTTAAATTCTACAAGTCAAAATTCTTCAACCAATGGAGATTTCTTGTTCATACCCTGATGCACTGTATTTCCAAGAAAACTACTGGATGGAGTGAGTTCAGCAGTCCCATTGCATATGCCTTGGTCTGCTTATCCACTGCCAGAAAGTACAATTTTTCAGCTATGATCTTTAATGATCTTGTATCAAACTTGGAATCCAAAAAGAGCTTTTACATGTATCCAAGGTTTGTGCAAGAAGTTATTAACAAGGAATTGATGGACTTACCTCAGTTTACTGAGGTATATGTACCCAAATCCCCTAAAGGGAAGGTTTTTTCAAATATGAAAAGACTTCCTAGGGACTCGGAAGGAGTTGACACACCATTGTTCTCTACAATGATGGTTGTGTCCCACCCCTCTGAAGGTATGGCATCAAGATCAAGGCCCTCATTAGATCAACCCACTGATGACCAATCCCAACCTTCCATCTCAAAAGACATCCCTCAGTCCATTCTTGAACAACCCACTCCCACAATCACCAAAAGGTTTCAAAGAAGAAAGGTGCACAAGGTTCCTTCCCTTGATGTACCTACTCAGAGCCCTAAGCCTTTAAGCCCTCAGTTGGAGCATTCTCCAATTGAGAATATCAACAGGGAAACCACAGGGGTGTCTCCCAACCCTAAGAAGGTGCTCTCTAAGGAGAAGGATGAGCATATGGGTGCTAAGGCTGCCACTACTTCTGCTAGCACAGAGAAGGACAGTGGTAACATAAATAAGACCTTCCCCATGGCAACTCTAAATGAGAAATCATTAGGAGGACCCAGGTGCCAAGAAACCAAGGGGGCAGTTAGTGCTTCTGCTAGGCAGAAGGCTTCTGCTAAAACTTCCAGTGATCCTTTAAAGAAGGTAAACACTTCTAAACAAGGTGAGGATAGATATAACTATGAGGAATTGATGGAAACCATAGGGAATGTCAACTTGGATGTTATGGCACAAAAGAAGGAGATTGAGCAACTGAAGACTGTGGTCACCTACCAACAGTCTCAAATTGAGAAGCTCAAGAAGATGGTCACCAAGTTGTTGCACAGAAGGAAAAAGGCAAGATTTGTGCTGAGAAAAAGAATTCCAGCTGATGATGCTCCCAAAAAGGGGGAGTCAGAGTCAGAATCAGAAGCAGAACTGAATAAAAAGGGTCTACAAGTTGAGGGGGAGACAGTTCAGATGGAGACTGAAATGGAAACTGAGAATGCACAGTTTAAGGGGGAGTCCAGTGCACAGAATAAAGGGGAAACAGAAAAGGTGGAAGAGCTTATTAAAGAAGCAGAAACTACAACAGCAGCAGAAACCACAGCAGCAGAAACTGTTAATACTGCTGAGTTTGAACAAGCAGCAGAAACAGTTAATGCTGCTGAAGGCCAAACAGAAAAAGCAGCAGAAACTGAGCAGGAAGCAGTAACTACATCTCAAGCTGAAATTGATGAAGAAATATACTGGATTGTGAAGAACAGTGTTGAAGCAGCATCATTACATGTTCTAAGAGAAGCAGTAACAGCCATAGCAGCAGAAATGGTTATTGCTGCTGAGAAACTTAAAACAGCTGAACCAACTCCTGAAGCTGTTAAAACTCTTAAAAGAACCAAGATGATGTCAAAGAAAAGACCAAGCACCAAGCCCATAACTTCACAGAAGAAAAATGAAAAGAAGCCAAGGGTGGAGCCAACTGCAGAAGAGGCCCAGGAGGAAACAGTGAAAGAAAAATTAACCTCAGAAGTTGCTGAAGAAGAAGTGGCAACTCCATCAGGGCAATCAAGCAATGTACAATCACAAACTGATGCCCAATGTGATTTGTACATTACTAGTGTTGACTCTAACCCAATTCCAATTCAGGCTGAACCAATATCATCTAAGGCTCCTGAAATCATCTTTTGGGACACTTTGAAAGATGGTAGAAAGGAGTTCATTAGGATAAAAAGAGCAGATGGAAAATTTGAAGTCTTTTCAACTTGGGGAAAAATTGTCAGAACTTGCTCAAGATCAGACTTAGAAGAAATGTTCAAAGTTGGGATGAGGCTATATGAAAACATGCTGACTGAGCAAGGGATGTCAATCTCTAAAATGGTACTTGAATTCTTGTGCCAAATGTTCAAACCTGAAGCAGTTCAGCATAGGATAAACACACAGTTTCAAGCCATTACCAACTGGATGCTCTATGAAAACTGTGGAGTATATGTCATCTCCCTTGACTCTGCAACTCAAGAATACTATCTGGTGGATGAAATATACAATCACAGCATGAAGAGGCTGCAAGGAATGTTACATACTAAGCTGACCTGCAACAAGGATTCAGCAATGGGTAGATTCTTGGTAAAAAGGATTCTCAATCAAAGTCTGGGATTGAATCCTAATCTAGGCATGTATGATTAGGTTTTGGAAGCATCATCTGAAGAACTTGACTTCTTTTCCTAAAAGTCAAGTTAGGGGGAGATTGTTGGGAACTGAAGATATGCTAAGTATGGTTAGTACTGCCAAGACAATTTTACTACTGCCAGTTCTTCGTTACTACTGCTAGTCAAGGTTACTACTGCTAGAAGAAGTTACTACTGCTAGAAGAAGTTACTACTGCTAGACGAAGTTACTACTGCTAGAAGAAGTTACTACTGCTAGAAGAAGTTACTACTGCTAGAAGAAGATACTACTGCTAGACATGATTAGTACTGCTGAGCTGGGTTACTACTGCTTGAAGACTGTGAAGGTTAATACTGCTGAAGGTCGTTAATGCTGCTGAGCCAAATCATTGTTAATACTGCTGACTTGATAAGTTTGGGATGCGATACTTTTGGAGACAAAGAAGGAATTGATCAAGATATGTTTAACGAAGATTCAGAAGATCAATTTACTTTTGATAGTTATCTTGTAATTACTTTTGTATAAATAGTATTGATAGATAGCTATTAGTGAATACGTGAAAATACAATATACGAGTGAAATAGAATTTGATATTCATTCAAGAGTGAATTAACCTCAAGGTGTAAGAACCCTATTTCTAGAGAAGTAGAAGTCGTCTTGTTGAGCCTGTTCAACAAGATTGAGGTTTGGTGTAAAGCTTGTGAGTAATACAGTTTGATATATACAGTGTGTTGAATTCTATTGATTGTTCTTTAATTATTTTAGAGTTCTATTCCGCAAGATTCTCTAAATTCTGTTTCTAAGAAGTTTAATTCTTGTTAAGAATCGATCCTGACAATAGGTGGTTCAAAAATAATAACAATGGCTAATATTATTGTGAAGGTCGAGTGACACATAATGGAATACATACAAAGATAGAAATCAAGACACCTAATATGGGACGAAGGGGTATATATTATTGTTTATCGCATCCTTTTGCTTTTGACACTTTGTTGTGAACTAAAGCTTCACAATAAGGGGTGATGTGAATGTTAACACATGAACCTTCACATTAAGTTTATTGTGAAGGTTTTTAAACTGGAAAGGAGAAGTTGGAAAATTTGTTACAAACAGACATTAACAAAGACTATCAAAGAGTACCATTTGTTATCCTTGTATGTGGGACAACGAAACCGCAATGGTTTAGAGGTTGTCACGGTTGCTCCTGAAACCTTCGGTGAGCCTGTAAACCCACCGGAGTTTAGCCGCACTTTACAACTTGCAGCCATGTTTGGAGTATGGTACCTATTGAACGTCTACTTCAACATCTTTAACAAACAGGTTGCTTTCATTTTAATTTCCTACTTCTCTTCACTTCACCGTGTATAAATTAAACTCATTTGATAAATTATAAATTATAATTGTTTTCTGCTGATTTTCAACGTCTTCCCATACCCAACAACAGTTGTTATTAGTGATGGAAACAAATATATAGAAAGCAACAAATAAACATCGACATTACAAAAGATGCCCACTCTAACGATCATAACACAAAAGATGACCACTATCGACATCGACATTACATAACAGAATCAGACAAAAGAAACTGACAAGACTATCACACAACCTGTGATTAAAGTATATTATAATTCTGAACTTCATAAAAAACAAGACTAGAACAAACATAATTTTCATAATCTGCATCATAACATGGATATTATGATTTTACTCTATTTGATAAAAGTTGATGGGTGAATCCAGCATAATATAGAAACATTGGTGTATCCTACTATTCATTATACGAATGCCACAATGCAATTAATCTTCTAGATTCACATTTGTAGGCTTATCAATTTCATTTGCGTTTTTCACTTCTTTTAGGACAAAGGATCATAGTGGTGTTCTTCGTTAGTATATGTGATCACTACATCAGTAAGAAAAACAACGAACCTTCACAGTCATTTGCTGTGAAGGTTTAGTGGTGCTCCCATGAGCAGTGATCATGAATTAATACATATAGAATTGCCTCTAATTATAAAAAATGGATGTTGAAAAGTAATCGACTAAAGAGAATGATTGTAGTGGGGATGATCAAAGTTTACCTTAAGATGATTGACTACAGAATCGACAATCGATTAAGTTTTAGGAGGTTTTCGATGAGTGAAGACTCCTTTAATCGATGAGAAATCTCGATGTAAACCTCGATAATCCTGAAAAGAACCAACAATTAAAACCCTAATTTCATCTACCAGATGGGAAATCGAATGAAATGAAAATCATATTGTGTAAAAACCTGTGCATAACCTGTGTAGAAACCTCGATGATAGCCGACAATGGAAATCAAATCCCTTCAATCGATGAGAAGATAGCCGACGATGAGAATCAAACCCTTCAATCGTGAGAGATATCTTAGTAGAAACTCGATGTTAGTCGGCAATGAGAATCAAAATTGATTGAATAACTGGTGTTTGAACTTTCATAAAAGCCACAAGTGTTCCAACTAATTACAAAAGTGCCACCGTGTAACTTGAGACCATTGATCAATTTGATGATCTAATCCAACGGCCAAGAATGGGTCTTACCGGTCTCACGAAAAACCTTTGGTCTCACATGATCCCAAGTCTATATATATATATATATATACTAGTTGTGTATTCGCGCAATGCAGCGGGATACACATATGTTTATAAAAGCTATGCATGTAAGACACCATTTGTTTTTTTTCATTTAGTTTTGTACGGTTGCTAATCCGGTTTAGGCCCTTGTCCGATCCAAAAGAATCAAAGATCAAATGAATAGGTTGAGTATATAGATTAATTTGTCTGTCTTAGGGGTCGTTTACTAAACTCTTACCCAGTAAGTGCGGGTAAGTGCTTACAGTAGCCACTTACCTTAATGGGATGAACATGCTAAGGATCGAGAATCTTACCCGGTAAGACGTTGCAAGGACTGAGATTCTTACCCGGTAAGTAAGGGTGACAATTCTTACCTAATTAGCACTTATCGGATAAATCGTTGTAAACAATGTCGTTTTGATGGACTAAAATCTTACCCAGTAAGACCAAGTAAGCGCTGGTAAACGACCCCTTGGTTAAGTTAATTTGTTGTTTATTGTGTTCGATGACGAGTATGATAAAAATGATCATTTGCACCTTATCATTTGTTTTTATTTCTTACCAAATTTGCCAAACACATTTCATCAGACACCTTAATTGTACAAACAGAGTAAACCAAGAAGATTCATTAAACATATAAATCAAAATGCATGGATAAAACCCATACGATTACAATATCTATTTGCCCCCCAATAATCTATAAATATAATCCAAATCTTCATTGGAAAAATCTTATTCGTTTGAGCGACAAATCATTGAGCATGAAACAAGAATCTTATTCATTTTAGCGATAAATCATTGGGATTTCATGGATTGCCAACAAACAATGTTGCAAATCTCAAATATCATATAATTTATTTTAAGAAATGAAATTCATAATGCCATCTAAATACTACGAACTACCAAGTTTAGGTTGTAATGGATTATATAGAAAAATGTAACTTTTATGACAAGTACTTGATTCCAACCGGTTCAAATACTTGCTGTTAAGAAACCATATTATGACAAGTAAGATGCACGTACTACGTACTTTCCTAGAACCATCAGATCATATTTACTATACTGCATGCATACTTTAAAACCCATGCTTAGGAGATATTTACTAAACATTTATCAGGTAATCACTTACCAAAGTGTCACACCTTACCAGATGAGTATGACAATGACCGGAAACATTACCCGATAAGAGGCATAGCAAGGACAAATCGCGTACTTACCCTTATCATGGGAATTAGTGATTCCTTACAGATTACCAAAGTACTATCTCCGATTAGAAAGATATTGGAAACCTTCAAAAACCATGTAGACTCCAATAGCAACAACGCACTTTGGACAAATTCCAAACTTGACTTCAATATGAAAGATAGTCTTTTGCACATCAATGCCAAAAGAAATTCTAAAATATAGAACCAAGAGCAGCACTAAATAATTAAGCAATAAAAGATATCTGACAGTAAGAATAATAAGCAGTAAAAGATATCCGAAAGGGAGAACGAAAAGCAAAAAAAACTCCCATGCACACACCTTAAGCCAAGAATACCAGACATAGAGAAACCAAGAAGCAAACAAAGAGAACCTACATTTGTACAAGCAATTAGCAAATTCAGTCACTCTTTGGAATGATGCAACCAACTTTCCATAAATGCAACTAAATGATATGCAGGGTCAAAAAATATGAAATACTCCAGATTCCAGTCAGCCTTAGGTAACATTAAAAGCTTTGAACATGAAAAGAGAGTAAGTTGGCGTTTGTTTTTTAAGAGGTGTTGAAGTAAACAGTCTTATTTCACTTCTGATTAATAAGAGGCGGTGCGGTGCTTAAGTCTGAATCAATAAGTCTGTTTGTTTCTGTAAATCGATAAATGTCTGAATTTGTTTAAATTATGTATTTGACCCATTAGAATATTATAGTGTTGAATTTATATACATAAATTTGTTCAATTTCACATATTTATGCATCATCGCTATGAAATTTACATCTAAATTATAAAATTAGCATTCATTTAAACGAATACGTTTAATCAGTAATAATATATTTAAATTTGAAAGTCCTAACTATAGTAAATTGAGTTTTATTATAATCCAACTGAATCGATTGAGAGAAATGATATATTAAGGTTAATTCATTGAAAGCAATAAGAGGCAAATAAGAGGTTGGTTTACCTCTTACCAGATAAGAGGACGATAGATAAGACATAAGTGGCTCTAAAATTTGGAAAAAACAAAAGTCTGAATGGGCCTATCTCTTAACGAATCATACATAAGAGGCTAATAAGAGCTTTAGTCTAAAAAACAAACCAGGCTTAACTGTTAACTTTGCTGCCATATAGAAAATCCAACTACATTTTCTTAATACTACAACTCACATTTCAGAACCCAGCCTTACACATTAATACTCATTAAACATCTCCATCCCCTTCAAAATATACAGGGGAATTGGATATCAAATATATATATACATATAGGCGAAGGATCGTGCGAGAAGTTGAGGTTAACATGAGAAGTGGATCTGAATCGTTGACCGCTTTTAATCAAATGCCCTCCCATGAATAGCGGCTTAAGGGAATTGATCCGTGCATCTCATCCTAATGTGCATCCATTTCTAATCCAACAGTTGATAACTACTTCTCACGCTTCTCACGGGAACCCAACCCTATACATATATACATATATACATACAAAACCATCTCTAGCTTTTAGAAATTGTACATATCATACTCCATTTCTTAATTATGAACCAGAATTTTGAAAACCCGAAAAGTACCGATAATGACTAACCTCGATCACTTACCCCATCGATCTTTCAATTTCAACGCAATCTGCTTCGAACCCGGTGCGACTTGCAACAATCAAGACATTATGTATTCCAGCAGTGACACTAAGACCCAATATAGTACATGTGTTAGTTAGTTTTTGCAGAAAATTTCAGATGTAGGTTGTACCTAACAAGTCTAAATTCCAAGCTAAATGATGAAATATTGGATAAAAAACAATTAACTGCACATTACAAAAGTTTCTCATAAACACAAATATGTAAGAATAAAACTCCAACTATCTACTACTTATAATCACAACACAACCATGTAAAACCTTATAATAAAATGAAACAACTGAAAGAAGCATATAATTTGTTGAGCGAATTTGGTTAAAGTTGAACCTTTAGCTTTTTTCTCTTCTCGTGCAATCAGGCTCCTACAAGGCTACAAGCTACACAGGGGATGAAATTTCATTCCACACAAAAATCTTTATGGAAAGACTGAAGTGAAGAGTTGTATCACCATTATGTCCCATTTCTTATTCCAAATTTAACACAACATTTATGTTCAACAATATTGCTGATTCTGTAATTTTACAACACTAATATTGCAGGAGAAATTCTTATATATTTACATAAAATAAGAAAACGAATTATCTGTTCATGACATTGACAAGACCAAAACATTTACTTGTATTCATAAAGAACCAACTTCAGTTGCTATGCTATCACATACATGCCCTCGTACAGTAATTGGGACATAAAAAACTTCAACACGTGTGAGTAACTGAAATAATAAAACCACACCTATTATATACAACCAAGCGATGAAGAAGTGTGATCCCACAATGACAAGTAATAAGAGTAAATACACAAGATATATGAATCAAAGAAGTACACCTCTATATATGATTGAAGAACTTGCAGCTTACAACTTCACAGAAGGTTGAGAGGTTTACAAAGTGGAAGGAGGCTGCGAAGATAGAGGCGTGTGTATTTTGTATGTTGTATGTTATGACCTAAAAATACAGATAGTATACTATATATACTATTCAAAGTTTGACAACATGTCACATTTGGTCCCTCAACTATAATACTACATGGTACAAGATAATGTAACATTAACAATCTCCCCCTTTGTACCAATGTAGAGCCATAAGCTTTAGACATTCATTGGAACCACTTGTGTCTTCCGAAGCCCGAAAATCAACTCGAATCTTCTTAGCGCGTTCCGGTAGTCTACTCGATATTTGACGGCATCCATTACTTCCTTTATCAACGCCTTTTGTTTCTTCGACAGCTTCTCTTCTCCTTTAGCATCCAATCGTAATCTGCTCACTAGATGAATCTGAATCATCTTGAAAGTTCCGTCGCTGAATTTATTTGCATCAGTGACTCTCATGAATTTCTTCTCTGAGGCTGAGTCAATGAACACAACTCCAAGATCTGGTTTGCTCAGCACGGTGTAAGCTTGAACACTCTGAATATCTGCCAGATCTAGATTCAGAGGTCTGATGTTGACTCGTTCTTGACGCGCTTCCAAGGCCATTTGAAAATCCTTAAGATATGAAAACTTCAGGATGTTCTTCATGTACCTCTTCAGACTTTGATAAGCATCTGACCATTCTCCCTTCTTTTTAGGATCTCGAGACAGGATTTCATACAAGTTGCAAACGTCATTGAGCTGTAGTTTCTGAAAATCTGCCTCATTAAAGACTAGTTCTGAATCATCTGATCTCTGAACGGTAAATATTGGGTACCAAACCTTTGAAAGCTTTCGCGATTCTATCTTCAGTACTCTTCTGATCGGTTTGTCAGACTTTATTGCATTGGCGTTCAGCGATTCATATCTCATGAAATAGAGATATTCAGTTCTGTGCTTTTCTGGCCAGTCTTCAATCCCGTAGACTTTTTCCCAAGTGATTGGCTGCATGACCCTTACAAACATATTGCTTCGTAAGATTTCCTAAAAGGGAGTCATAATTCTGACTCGTAGGCCAGTCGCCACAAATCCTGGTTCATTCTGGATAATGTCTTGGAGAAGTCTGATTTCTGCTTGAAGCGTTGGATCTCTGAGATGTTCAGCAGGTTGTAGGTTGATAACGATCGGAGCTTGCGGTTGAATTACTTGAGCTTGAGCTGGAGTTATTGAAGTATCTGTTTGTTGAATAGAAGATCCTGGAGCTTCAGTCTCTGAATCTAGAGCAACCATCATAGTATCAGAAGAATCAAACACATTTGAAATTTCTTGTTTGATCTGCACCGTTGTTCGTTCGGGCTCTTCATCTGAATCTATGATTATAACGTCTGTCGTCCAATCATCTTCTGTTCTATTGTCACTAGCCGAAGGCTTTTCAACCCCAGCTATGACATCAGCTAGAATATCGAGATTCTCTGAGTCAGTGGCTCCTTTACTTGTATCCTCGGACGCTTTACCGGATGATGTCTCAGTTTCTTTCTCTACTGCAGTGCTCTCAGAAGCAGCAACTGTACTTGTTCCAACACCTGTACCTGTACCTGTACTCTCCCCCTCATGGTGATCTGGATCATCCTGATCATCATGTCTTCTTTTCTGAGCGGTTTCAGCTTGAACACCACAAGCCAGTTCGACTACTTCGACCCTTTTGACAATCGAATGAAAGCCAGCCAAAAAGGAATCTGCCATGTTGGAGATTGAGGTATTTAGCTGCTCAAATTGGGGAACAAGCAGTGGATTGGTGGTTGATGAAGCTTGAGGCGGTGGTGGAGGTGGAGGTGCGGTTTGTTGACGAAGCAAGCTAATAAGATCGACATCCTCGCCTGGTCTTGGATCGTGTTTGGCAAGAAGTCGTGCAAGCAGCTCTGACTTGAGTAGATCTTCAGGAGCAAGATTTAACGGGATCGATGTTGGATCTTGTTGAACGGGTTCGGCTCTAGTCGGTTGAGGTTCAGATGTAGAAGATTCAGCCGGTCCTTTACCTTTCACCGCTCTGATTACATCATCACGTAATTCCTGAAACTCTGCTTTCATTTTGTCAGTATGAGCCTGATATGTGTTGTCGATAGATCTGACGAAATGCTTTAGTAGAGTAAGTGGCACGAATCTATTCGGAGGAGGGCCAACCAAACTAAACGCTCGTTCGAGTTCAGCACTAACACCCAGACCACTTAGGTTACTGGTTGAAGTATCGGTTGAAGCAACCGTACTGCCTGTGTTCAAAGCCGGCATAGTGTTAGCAATGACAGGACTTCCACCCGATCCTCGTGACGCACCAACAAAGGGTGGCACTCTGGGTGTTCCGGTTGGGGCACGAAAGCTCCCAACAAGGTGTTGTTCAAATAGCGGTGACCTAGGAAAAGAAGTTGTTCCAAAAGGCGCTAGACTCGATGTGCTCTGAAATGAAGTCGGTGGCCGGGGCAGGGGCCTACCTGTTTCAATACCAGCGAACACCGAATGTGTTGCCGATAGACTTTGTGCATATTCCCCTGTGCTGAATGAAACACCGGCCTGTTGAGAGACCGATGAGTGGCTTGGTGGGGGTGTGCACTGCATGGTTGGGCGGACCATGGCTGTTTCAATGCTCAACGGCGACGAACGCACGTTGGCAGAAGATGTGGTTGCCCGACTTGGATCAGCTTGGGAAGAGTCGGTAGTTATAACTTTTTCCGACTCTTTCACAATTTCGCTCATTTCTTTTCTCCCTCTTTCCTTACTACTAGACACGTTTTCATCATCTACGTCTACTTCTTCTTGTATAAGTGTAGTATCAACAGCAGCAACTGTAGAAGTAACCATAGGTTCTGGTTGACTAGATGAACCTGCACCAGGTGTTTCAACGCGAGGCCTTTTTCTTGTTTGCCTTGGTAACAAGTTTGCATCTGGATCTGAGTCATATTCATAATCACCAAAATCAACAAGAGGATGGAATGGTTCTGTTCTTTGGCTTGAAGAAGATGTTGCTTGATCGCCAGAGCGTGAAGATGTAGCACGACCAGTACTTCGAGTCCTACCCCCCACTCTCTTTCTTGTTGTTCTTCTCACCACTCGTTGTTCAGGAACCCCTTGTTCCTGAACCCCCTCGACAATAGGACCCTCACCACCTACTGGGTTTGCATCTTGGGCAGGTCCAGCCGGATCTGGCTGGTCCATTAATGCGTTTTGCTCCCTATACTGAATCACTACCCAACTAGCCTGGTCGGCATAATTCAGTACCTCTGGTCGAATAACGGCGGTATGTACGAATGGTTCATGTGCTGGCGGTACAAGGCGGTGCATCCAGCTTGCTGGTCCTCGCTCAGCTTCCTCTCTTCTTGGGATTTCCGGTCGGTCTTGCATAGCCTGATGAATCAGGATTTGGAAGAACCGTTGAAATGGCACAAAGTTGCGTCTCATTTTGGGTTTGAGCTGATCTGCAACAATTTCCACCATTTCATTCCAGATAAGGACAGCATAGTCTATATTGCGGTTGAAGGCGAATGCATGAAACATCTTTAGGATCGCTAGATTCGTCTTATCTAGGCCAGTATGCTTAGATGTCATGCAGCGATTGAGGATTGAGCATAGGGTGTACCACACCGGCGGTAGATGTTGTCTTCTGAATTGTGATGAACCGGTGAGTACGGGGACTCTCGGATCTTGATATCCAAGGCTGCGGATATCAGTGAATAATTCTTCAGAAACAGCTGGATCTTCGAAGTTGTCGCGTCTTGGAAGTTCGAGAGCACGACGTAAGCCTTGTAGTGTGATCCTTACTTCGAAATGGTCTATATTAGCATTGAATCGCTGTGGTCGAGCCGTAGGATTGAATCGGAGTGTGTGCCAAAATTGTTGTAAATAAATGGCAGGCACTCTCTCGACCCTTGTCAGTGCAGTGCGAATTGGATGACCACGGATGATCTCTAGAATTATCAGGTGAGAGAAGTTGCTTTCAAGATCCAGGTGATGATTATTTTCACGGATTGCTAGAAAGCTGGCCCTTGGCATGATTTCTTCATCCGGGTCAACGGCATTGACGGACGGATGTGAAGAGCGTTGCGAGGCGATGATGGTGTTGTCATCGGATGCATATTCAGCAGGTTGTTCAGCCATCTGTAAGGTATTTTAACATGTTAGAACAGATTTAAGCAATTCAAACAGAAAGGTATTTTTCTTGAAAAAATATTCCAAAAAAAAATTCACAAGGCCTTGAAACCTCGCAATACAAGATTGCGAGGCTCGCAGTCAATAGATATAGAAGATTGCGAGGCTCGCAAGACCTGGAAGGTTGCGAGGATCGCAGTCTTAAAGACTATGAATTGCGAGGGGTTTGAATGTCAGAGGATTGCGAGGTTTATGAACCTCAACAGTAAAACTCATGTGATTTTCCAGATTTTCAAAATTAGCATGTATAGATGTTAAAATTGATACTAGCATGCTCGGTTTTGGTTCGTGAGTAAACCTTAATCATCTAAAACATCTAACAAGCACCAATCGATTGAATTTTAGCATGTAACAGTGACCGACCCTAAAACCCCTTAAACCCTAGATGCAAAATCGGTTAAATCAGGAGTTTTAACGGATGAAATGTAATAAGAATCGAGAATACATACCTCTTAATCGAATGAAGTCGATTACACGGAATAGAATCAACAAATAAAGCACCTTTGGTCGAATCGCAATGATCAGAATGAGAGAAAAACGACGAGGGTTTCAAATGGAGAGGTTTTTGAAAAATAATGACCAAGTCAAAGTTCGCAATGTATATAAACCAATTTGAAATCCGTGACACGTGTCACTCCCTGAATTTCCCAAAGTTTTTTTTAAAAAAAAAAAAACGGATCGCAATAAACAAAACCAAAACCTCGCAATATAAGATTGCGAGGGAATCTTAGGATCGTAATTAACTATTGCGAGGGAATTGCGAGGAAAGGAATCTTCGCATCGCAATAGAAGACTGCGATGGAAAGATTCCATCGCAATGAACTGTTGCGAGGGAATTGCGAGGAATTTGACACTGACATATTTTTTTTTTATTTTTTTTATTTTTTTTATTTTTTAAATTTTAGCCCACTGGAAGATGTCCAACTTCCAATTGTTTATTTAAGCTAGGTAAATTCCAAGACTATTTTTCACTCCCCCTTAAATGATGCATAAGGGTTTGTAAAAAATACAAGTTAGAAACACTTACCTTGTTATCTTCAAGCAGTAAGTATTTGGAAATACCTTTTACTTACTCTGTCATGTATGCACACTCCCCCTCTTTTTGTACATTCTCCATTTCCTGTACTCCCCCTGAGACTATGAACAAGTCTTTTGCACACATAGATATCATCACAATTGAATCGTTACGATAAAATAAACTTTGAAACACAACAAATACATGAAATTGAAATATCTTATGTTGATAATAGAGTGTGATGAAAATATGAGTGTATCAATTTAAATAGATTTATCTAGATTGAAAGATACATATTTCCATCCATTAAATGATCAACTTAGATATTACACTTTCATGTTCAACATGCCAAGCTTGGATATTAAGAAATTAAAGCGTTTTTCATCCAAGGCTTTTGTAAACAAATCGGCAAGTTGATGCTCTGTTGGAACAAAATATAATTCAACCGTACCTTTTTCCACATAGTCTTTTATGAAGTGATACCTGACATCTATGTGTTTGGTCTTTGTGTGTTGAACCGGATTTGCTGTAATGGCAATTGCACTTTTGCTGTCACAGTTGATAGGGATCTTCTCGTATCTGAAGCCGTAGTCCTGCAGTTGAGTCCTCATCCACAGAACTTGTGAACAACAACTGGCCGCAGCAACATACTCTGCCTCCGTAGTTGATGTAGAAACACAGTTCTGTTTCCTCGATGACCAACTGACCAACTTTTCCCCTAAAAACTGAACATGACCAGAAGTGCTCTTCCGGTCTAGCAAGCTACCTCCATGATCTGCATCTGAGTATGCAGTGAGCTCGAATCCTGATCCCTTTGGGTACCAAAGTCCAAGGTACGGTGTCCCTTTCAAATATCGAAAGATCCTTGTAACAGCACTTCGATGTGATTGTTTTGGTTGTGCCTGAAATCTTGCACATAAACATGTAGAGAACATTATATCTGGACGACTCGCAGTGAGGTACATTAATGAACCTATCATCCCTCGGTAGTTCTTGACATCGACATCTACACCGTTTGGATCAGGACCAACTTTTGATTGGTGAGCCATAGGTGTACCAATCGAAGTACAGTTTTCCATTTTGTATTTCTTCAAAATGTCAAACATGTATTTTGATTGGTTGATGAAGATACATGTCGAGAACTGCTTGACTTGTAATCCGAGAAAGAAATTAATTTCTCCCATCATACTCATCTGGAATCTGGTCATCATTAAACCCGAAAACCACGTGCATAATCCAGGATTAGTTGAACCAAAAATAATGTCATCGACGTAAATTTGTACCAAAAGAATATCACCTTCTTGTTCCAGAGTGAAGAGAGTTGTGTCAATTTTACCTTTTCGAAAGCCAGCACCAAGTAAGTAGGCAGATAGGATTTCATACCAGGCGCGAGGGGCTTGCTTCAGACCATAGAGAGCTTTGTCAAGTATGTAGACATGATCTGGATAATCTGTGTCCACAAAACCCTCTGGTTGAGAAACGTATACTTCTTCTTTCAAAACGCCGTTCAAGAATGCTGTCTTCACGTCCATTTGATAAACAGTGAAGTTTCTGTAGGCAGCGTATGAAAGAAATATCCGTATTGCTTCTAAGCGAGCAACCGGTGCGTATGTCTCATCATAGTCTATTCCCTCCTGTTGCCTGTACCCTTTCGCTACAAGGCGTGCTTTGTTTCTTATCACAATCCCTTCACTGTCTTTCTTGTTCTTCAGGATCCATTTTGTACCAATGACCGTTTTACCCTTTGGTCTAGGAACAAGTCTCCATACTTTTAGAGCTTCAAATGAGTTCAACTCATCTTGCATGGCAATTATCCAATCTGGATCTTCTAAGGCATGTTGAACAGATGTAGGTTCAACTTGACTAAGAAAGAGCGCAAATAGGACCTCGTTTGCCGTTGCCGATCTTGTTTTGACTGGTTCATTGACTTGACCAATAACCTGAGTAATGGGGTGACTCTGCGTCCATTTCGTTGAGTGTGGGAGAGATGCAGCACCTACATTTGGATCCACCAAGGTAGGGTCTTTATCGAAGTTCAACTGTATTGTCAAGATAGGTTCCGGTGTTTTGACAGGTTCATTGACAGATGTGTCAACAGGAACTGCCTCCGGTTCTGCTTCAGAAGATGACTCTGGTATGTTTGCAGACCCATCATCATTGACATTTGAAGTTGTACCCGATGAAGAAGCACCATGTGTGGATTCACGTTGTCGTCTACTTCTCATGATGATTTCTTGTGTAGAAACCAAATGCCTGTCACTCGAAGATGTTGTCTGAGTCGTTGCATCTGTTGAGGGTGCCGATGAAGGACCCGACAACGAAGCCTGAGCTGGTGTTGCAACCTGACTCCTGTTATTTAAAGATGACGAAGAGTTATCATTATTAAAGTAGTCATCATAAAAGTATTCAAACAATAAATCAAGATCACTGGGCTTTGAGTTAGAAGTGGAAGCTTGATTCTTGTTTGATTTCCTAGTCACCATCGGACATATTTGTCCGGATGCTAGGATCCCTGATATTGCGGGTTCTGTACTGTTATGGACAGAAGCCATTTCTTCAGATTCGTCGAATTTGACATTGACACTTTCTTTCACATTCTTTGAAGACTTGAGATAGATCCTGTAAGCCTTTGATGTGAGCGAGTATCCGATAAAGAAGCCCTCCAGCCCTTTAGGACTGAATTTGTTCAATTTGTCCTTATCGTTCAGCACAACGCACCTGCAACCAAACACACGAAAGTAGTGTATTACAGGTTTTCTATTATTCATTAATTCATATGGTGTTTTGCCAAACCGTCGATGTATAATGGAACGGTTTTGTGTGTAGCATGCCGTTGCAACAGCTTCAGCCCACAGATACAGAGGTAGATCAGAATAAGACAGCATCGTTCTGGCCGCTTCAACGAGTGTTCGGTTTCGTCTTTCAACTACAACTTTTAAGAACAAATCTGAACAAAATGATATTAAGCTCTGATACCAATTGTGATCCCACAATGACAAGTAATAAGAGTAAATACACAAGATATATGAATCAAAGAAGTACACCTCTATATATGATTGAAGAACTTGCAGCTTACAACTTCACAGAAGGTTGAGAGGTTTACAAAGTGGAAGGAGGCTGCGAAGATAGAGGCGTGTGTATTTTGTATGTTGTATGTTATGACCTAAAAATACAGATAGTATACTATATATACTATTCAAAGTTTGACAACATGTCACATTTGGTCCCTCAACTATAATACTACATGGTACAAGATAATGTAACATTAACAAGAAGGAAGCGTATGAAACTTCCATTTCATGAAGAAAGGTATGGCTGTACTATGGGTATGGTGTAGGGGTTAAGAGGGTATCGATGTATCATCATGGGTACGGTGTAGTGGTGAGGTGAAGAGGTAGAAGAAGTAAGGTGGGTATGGTGAGGTACTGGTTGTGTGTACCCAAAAAGGGTTTAGGGTTGTACATCAAGCATTGAAATTTGTAATTAAGAGTTTTTTGAATTTTATGCTTTAAAACCTTGTACATTATGCTTTAAAAATTGTCTTTAAGACATTTAAAGGTAAGTGGTTACCTGGGTAAGCGGTTAGTAAACGGCTCCTAACAGGAAGTGATGGAGTGTTATCAAATATTATGCTTCTATTCTCAATCGAGCAAGAAATTTTTCAAAAGATTGAAAAAAAATACAAAGATAGAACCCAAGGAAAGAAACTAAAAAGATTTAGATGGCCAACTATTCTCTATATACACTTTAATACAATACAAACAATCATCAAACCCAAACAGTCATCAAATCCTGCCATAGATACCCTCAAATAGTCATCAAATGCTAAGCTTACCTGCACAAAATCAAATTTTAATGACGTGTATACATTAAAAGACCACAATGTGTGTGTGTGTGTGTAATATCACTAAAACTCAAAAGCCTAATGTTGGTCCCGAAAGGCTTAAACAAGTTTGTAGAAGGGGGGGGGGGGGGGGGGGGGTTGAATACAAACACACTATTTTACTTTTCTAAATTGTTTATTGATAAATCATTAACAATTTACAGCTTGTTGCGGAAACAAGATTAAGGATAAACCTAAATCTAAACAAGTTGGAACACTAAGGTTTTCTTGCACTAAGAAAGATAAGGAGATTACTAATAAAATCCTATCTTGAGAGATTTGAACTTGTCCAGAGTTAGCAAGTTACTTCAAATGAAGTGAGTTCATCTCTTTATATACTGCATGCATTTAATGCAATCCAGTATATACTTTACACGTGTCATTAGCGGATTGGTTGCATGTCATTGACCTTTGATGACAACCTTAGTAGCCGCATGAATGAACAGTGTAGTATCAGAGTGGTTGTACGATTTCAGATTTTCGGAGGTTCTTTTCTGACATTTCGTACGGTGGCGTGCAAGGGAGGTTAAGACAAAAGTACTTTGTACGGAGGACTTCATGATCAGCTTTCTTTGATTCAGCGATTATCATTTACTATTCAGCAGATGATAAAGTTCAGCGATAGCTGAAGTCTTGTACTTGATACTTCACGTTGAGTGGACAAATCTGAGTCTTCGCTGATCCGCATCAGTTCATTAGGAGACTTGTCGCTGGTTCTTGAGCTTGATCTTCGACTTCAGCGTAGAACCTTTGTTGACGTGAATCTTGTCTTCAGGGATCATAAGTAAACAACTAACTTATCAGCGATCACCATAAGGACTGAACAGACTCAGCGATATGGTGAACAGTGTTCGCTGAATGTTTAATCTAAAAGTGCGAGAGTTCCTATCAGCAGTACTGTAAGATCTTAGTACTTATCAGCGATAGTGAAACTCTGATACATATTGTTTACTTACAATTTTCACTAAGTATTTAAGATAGGGTCATTATCAAATCACTGAGGGTTTGGATCAACAATCTCCCCCTATTTGATTATGACATAGCAACAGAGAAAATTGCTATTTAATGAAAACATAAGGATAAAAAGAACTCATAAAATATTTGTCCCTTTTACTGTTTTCTGGGATCTTTTCAGTACTGATGGAGTAAAGTACATTCGCTGAAATCTTTCTTTAAATCTTTGAATCAGGTTACAATATGAATAAGAAAGATTACAAGTACAAGCGAAATAAATTACAAGTACTGAAGGATGACTGATACAATAGAGAAAATGGTGATTGTTGTCAGCCTTCAAAGGGTTCTTCCTTAATGAGAAGTTCATCAAGGGTTGTCTTTTCAGTTGGAATCATCCAGTCAGGAACCTTTTCTCCTTTATTCTTTAGCTTCAGAGCAGCTTCAAAAATCAAGGGTTTTAGGTGTCGTGCCTGAATGTCTTTTCTGAAGTCGCACCAGTAGATGAGATCTTTGAGCTGTTCGATTGGAGTGATTGGAAGCTCAGCGATCCGTTGAAAGCATTTACGTCCGTCGTAGTCAAGAAAGAATATTCCATAAGGATTACTGATGACTTTACCAGGGACGAAAAGTTCACATGGTGGCAAAGAGACATCAAGGGAAGATAAATCAGGATCAGGACCAAGTACTTCAGCGCGAGAGAAACCAATTCCAGTTTCATTTCGTATGACAGGACCTGAGTTTGAATCTTGACGTTTCTTCCTTGGAGAGTCCTTTTTTCTTTTCGGCTTTAGATCAGGAACAGGAGGAATATCCACACAAGAAGATATCAAATCGATCTGTCTGTTTATCAGCTTTTCGAAATGATCCTTGTACTTAGATTTTGATGGTTGGATAGCTAACCTCATCTCCAGCCATTCAGAGAGACCATACCTTTTTACAGTGTCAGCACGAAAGGTTTCAGATGAGTCATCTTCTCTGAACAGTTTGATGTCAACAATAGGTACTCCGATGGAGGTTCTTCCAGAGATGAATACCTTGTTGATCTTCGCTGGACGATATCTGAAGTGGATTTTCTCTTTACACCAGATCAGGGTGGTCTGAGAAACTTCAGCTTTCTTTTCCACGATCTTCTGGGCTTGTTCCCAAAGCTTTCGTTGGATTTGAATGGGAATACGCTTCAGCTTGGGGTCTTTGACAGATTCTTGAGTGAGCTTGATGGCGTATTCTCTGTCTTTATCTTCAGCTTCCTTCTTTTCAGCGATGAGGCGTTCAGCTCTGAGATGATCCTGGTATTCAGCTTTTGAAATTCTGAACTTAGGAGGAACTGAAGGTAGTTGATCGCGCCTTAGGATGATTCACTGATCCTCGAATCGCTTTATCATTTCTTCTCTTCTCTTTTGATCTTCTTCACTCAGCCTTTGAGGAACTGAGGAAGGTCTGTTTCTGTGCGAGAGAGGTTGTTCTTCTGGTTCATCAGTCTCAGAGATTAAATCTAAGACTGGGATTATGTCTTCAGCGGTAGCTGGAATTATTTGTGAAGTCGCAACAGAAGATCTTTCAGCGATATCCTCAAACAGGGGAGAGGACTAGCTGAAACGCAGCGATCTTACAAATAAGAACTGGGTAGAAGAACTTGGGTAGAAAAGATAGAAAAAAAATGTGGATGTGTATGGTGTTTGTGGAATGGATAACTGATTTTTCAGAGATGATCAGGGAAGGAAAAATAAGTTTAGTGTACCTGACAAATCGGCTTTGCAAGTAGGATCGCCAGATTATCATCTTCAGCGATGCCTTTGTCTTTGCTTTTCCCAGCGCCAGAAGCTGAGTGCTTTGTCTTTGTCTTCTCCCCTGAAGGTTCTTTTATTGAAATACCTTTAAGAGCTTTGGTTCGAGGAGCAGGTTTGACAACAAAGAAATCATCGTCATCTTCATCATCATCATCATCGTTCCTTGGAGAGGAGGATGGTTCAGCTTCAGGGATGTCGAAGTCTTCGTTTTCTTCTGCTTCGGATTCCTCAGCATCTTCTTCGAGTTGCTCCCCCTCAGATACAGAGGCGAGGTTCTCGGTTCCCTCAGGGTTTTCATCTCCCTGAGGTCCAGTAATCCGATCTTCATTACCCTGTCCCCTGATAGATTCATCATGGGAAAGGTCTTCAGCGCTCTTCTCCTGTTCAGCGCTCTTCTCCCCCTCTTTCTCATGATGGGCGGGGGAGGAATGGGTAGATTCAGCATTGGTGTTGTCTCTGTCTTCTGGGCCAGAGACCTTCACACAACCTTCAAGCTTAGCTATTCTGTCTTCTAGGCCAGAAATAGCAGGCGTGATTTTCTTCAGCTCTTGGCGATCCTCTGCGGTGAACGAGTCCAAAACAGGTGCAGGGGCCGGAGCAGGAGCTGGATTGTTTGCCTTGTTCACCAGCGTCTCGATCATTGTCTTGACAGAACCAAGGTCGGTCTTCACTGAGCCCAAGTCGGTCTTGACCACTGACATATCACCTTCGAGTGTACCAACCGATTTCTTCAGCGTTGTAACCTCGCTGGAAATGGTGGAAACTGATGATTTGAGGTTGGTGTAGTCAGTGTAGATGTCGGAGAGCACTTTGGCAAAGTCGGCGAGAGTTTTATCAAGGTCTTTGATGTCATCAGAGGAGGCCTTCTTGTCCACCACAGTAGTCAGCTTCGTCAGATTCTCTCCAGCGTTTGTTACAGCTGTAGAGTTATTTGATAGACCGGTGGTGAGATCCGTAAGTTTCATCTCCATAGACTTCAGAGACTGGTTGATGTCTCCCAAAAAAGGACCTGTAACATATAAGTACTTGTGAACAAAGGAAAGCTCAGAAGTTTCAGGTTTAGTTACAGTGTTTAAGGTGGGATCTGTACCTACAGGAGCGTTGACGAACTCATCAAAGTTTCGAGTCCCTCCATAGTGTTCCATATCTCCCTCAAAAGTTCCGTGAGGGATGGAGATCTCTGCAGGTCCTTTCTTCGTCATTCGCTGAGAAGCTTCAACGGCTTCTTGAATGATGGCATCTCCAGTTTTGACTGGAGGAGTGTCCAAAGAAGTAGAGGGAGGAGCGAAGGATAAGAATTGGGGTTGGGGTTCAAGTTCAGCGTTGGATTCGCTGAGAAGTACTTCATCAGTCTTTTGAGAGACTGACGAAGGTTGGGTAGATTCCAAAGTTCTAACCTCAGCGTTTAAGGACGCTGAAGAAGGTTTAGAAGGGATGGCTTGAATTGGTGTGGCAGAGCGTACCACGGAACTTTCCTTCAGCTCTTCAGAATGAGCTGAGGAGTCTTCAGCATGCAACTGCTGGGGTTGCTCCTTGGTTTTCTTGATCCTTTTGGAATCAAGAGGGGTAAGAGATTGTTTCCTTTTCTTAGAAGGAATGGATTTTGTGGCCGGGGTATCAGCGATGGGTATTGTCGCTGAAGGAGCCACAGAAAGCGGAGAATTAAGAAGAGTGAGAAGAGTAGAGAGACGTACCTCGTTGGCGACAGGCTTGAAGTCGAGAACTTTAGGGCCAATCTGAGAGAGTTTCAGATCACCCTCTTCAGGATAGCTGTCCTTCAGGCCATATTGAAAGATGGCGCTGATGAATCGCGGGTAAGGAACCCATGCTGGTCGGTCAGCGGCAGAATCAACACGTTGAATGAGGTCTTCATAGATGATGGAGGCCCAGTCAATGTTGAGACCTTTCAGCAGTGCGTAACCCATGGCCTGCTGAGGTTGAGCGGCTTGATCAGAAGATCCGGATTTTGCTGTCATGCAGCTGATCAGGTGAGCGAAGATGAAGTTCATCTCGCTGGGCATCTTGGATTTCTTTATCAGCGTCAGCTTCTTCTCAGGTAGCTTGTCTCTTCCAGTCTCCCAGATGTAACCCATCGCATCAAGGAAAGCAATGATTTCTTCCCTGTCAGCGTGCTTCTTGTGGTCAGGAAATGGAATGAAAGGATTTTCTGAGGTAGCGTTAGGGAATTTCAGAGCTTTGCGGATTATTGCGGGGGTTATCTTGATGGTGCCATACTCAGTATCGCTGAGTATGCAGTCGATGGTTTTAGATGGATCTTTGGCTGAGGGTAGGTTGGTGTGTCTGGCAGAGTACCAGAATTGGGATAATAGACGCTGACTGGCAGGAGGTGTGATTGTCAGTGCTGTGTATATGGGGCTATTCTTCAAAAAATTCACAGCGTCGTCTAGATGGGATACCTGCTTCCGAGGAGGAAACTCGAGAAGCGCTGAAAGGTTGTTTGCCTTTGTCCAGTCTAGTTAATCCAGCTCAAACTTAACCTGAGGAGCTTTGGTGATCTCCAGTTCCTCAGAATCAGCGGAGATGGACTCAGCGGTAACATTCAGCTTTGAAGTTGCCATTTCACTGTATTATCAGTTCAACCAAAGATGTTAACAAATAAGAAATATCTTAATGTGGAAAGAGAATTTCCATTAAGATTTTTCGAATTTTGTCCATTTCATTCAGACAAAAAAGTCTTAATGAAGATTAGGGTTTTTCTTGTTTTAAAAAAAACGAATATAACACCTATAAGCCTTGTATTCCAGTTTAAAAAAAATGGATACGAAAGAAGAACAAGTTTAAGATTTTAGATTTAAAACTTGAAGAACAACCATGAAATGGTTGTGTTTATAAAACCATGAAAGAAAATGATTTTATTTTTGAGTTCTTTTGTTTGATCTTGTGTAAAACAATGATAAGATCGAAAACAAGTTATTTGCATTTGATAATAGATAAGAACATATTAACCTTGAGTTTGATGAAGAAGATGATGAACAGTTCTTGAAGATCGAGAGCACAAAATGCAACAGTGTTCTTTTCTTGCGGAGAAAGATTGACTCGCATAAAAGACAAATATAAACTTTGAGAGAGTTTATATAGGAAGAGAGTAGAGAGAGAAAAACTTGAGCGGGAAAGTTTTTCATCATGACACGGACACGTGTTTGCATTTGATTGGATAGACAACGAAACGTGCAAACGTGTGTCAGAAAAAGAAACGTGCCTGGTGTTATCCGTTGCAATGACGTCACAACTGTCCTTTCACATTCTTTCGTTGTCTCTGAGGTTTTGAAAGAAAAACTCAGGGACTCTTTGGAAAATATGAAGCACTGAATAGAAATATCAGTGAGGGTTTTAAGAAATTTCAAAAATATTATTCAGCGATGAAAGAGTTTGAAATCTTGCATTTTCATGCGTTTTGTCAGAGAAAACATACCTTGATATCAGTTTAACCCAATTTATTCAGAGAGAAGATGATGAAATGGATTGTACAAGTTTATTTTATCCAGAGCCTATACAAGAATGTATAAACGTATTGCTGATTAAATGTGAACCGCTGAAGATTTATCCTTCAAAGTTCAGCATTCCAAGCTCGCTGATGAGAAAGTTGAATCTTGTCTCATCAAGAGGTTTGGTAAACAGATCAGCTAACTGATAATCAGTTGGGATAAAATGAAGTTCTATATCACCATTCATCACATGATCTCTGATAAAATGATATCTGATTTCTATGTGTTTTGTCTTTGAGTGTAGCACTGGATTGTTTGCTATAGCGATGGCACTTGTGCTGTCGCAATAGATTGGAATTTTGGAGAGCTGAAGATCATAGTCTAGTAGTTGATTTCTCATCCACAAGACTTGAGAACAGCAGCTTCCAGCGGCTACATACTCAGCTTCAGCTGTGGAAGTGGACACTGAGTTTTGCTTCTTACTTGTCCAACTTACCAGCTTTCCACCCAGGAGCTGACATCCTCCTGTGGTGCTTTTCCTATCCATTTTGCAACCTGCAAAATCACTGTCTGAATAGGCGGTTAGATCGAATCCTGAATCTTTGGGATACCAAAGACCTAGATTCGCTGTACCCTTAAGATATCGAAAGATTCGCTTTACAGCTTTCATATGAGATATCTTAGGTTCAGCTTGATATCGTGCACACAGACATGTTGCAAACATAATATCGGGTCGGCTAGCTGTAAGATACAGTAGAGAGCCGATCATCCCACGGTACAGCGTGACATTGACAGGAACACCCTTTGTGTCCTTATCAAGTATCAGCGGTGGTGCCATAGGGGTTTTCATAGCTGAACTTTCAGTTAAATCGAATTTTTTCAGCATATCTTTAACATACTTTCCCTGATTTATAAAAGTTCCTTTTTCAGTTTGCTTAATCTGAAGACCAAGGAAATATGTTAGTTCACCCATCATACTCATTTTATACTCATCTTTCATTCTATCAGCGAAACGAGTACAAAGCTCAGGGTTAGTAGAACCAAATATAATGTCATCAACATATATTTGAACTAAAATGATATGACCTTTTATTTTTCTAAAAAACAAAGTTTTGTCAATCTTACCTCTCTCAAATTTTTCAAGGTGGAGATAAGTAGAAAGAGTGTCATACCATGCACGAGGAGCTTGCTTCAAGCCATAAAGTGCCTTATCCAGCTTATAAACATAACCTGGACGCTTAGGATCTGAGAATCCTGGAGGTTGTTCCACATAAACTTCTTCATTCAGCTTTCCATTTAGAAACGCTGACTTAACATCCATTTGATGTACAGTGAAGTTTTTGTGTACAGCATATGCTAAGAAAAGACGAATAGATTCAAAGTCTTGCTACAGGAGCAAAGGTTTCGTCATAATCTATACCTTCCTCTTGTCTGTATCCCTGAGCAACAAGACGAGCTTTGTTGCGAGTTACAGTACCATGTTCGTCCAACTTGTTTCGATAGACCCACTTAGTGCCTATCACTGTTTTGTCAGTTGGTCTCCGAACAAGTTTCCAAACTTTGTTTCTTTCGAATTCAGTCAGCTCTTCTTGCATAGCGCTGACCCAGTTTGGATCTCTGAGGGTATCATCTATTTTCTTTGGTTCAGTTAGAGAAATAAAGTTAACAAATAAACAAATATTACCTGCACTTCTACGAGTCTGAATACCAGCGTTGGGATCACCAAGAATTTGATCGATTGGGTGATTTACAGTCCATCGCTGAGCCGGAGCATGCGTCGCTGACTCGGTCTGAACTGGAGAAACTGAAGATGAGGCTTCAGCTACTTCTGGATAATCAGCTAAGAGAGGAATGCTTGCATTTGTCACTTCATTCACTGATTGCTGAGAAATAGATGGAATTTCTGAGACATTTGGATCAACTGCGGGTATAGTATTTATAGGAACAGCTGAGACCCAAGATGTTTCAGCTTCACTATTCTGCATATTGGGAATGATAGTAGGACCATCATTTTCAGTTGTATGAGTATGAGTAGTGGGAACATCTTCTGAATCACCAAGATGAGAAAACATCCATTGATTCAGTTCTTCTGTATCAGCGTTCGGTTTAGAGTTCGCTGAACGGGATTCGTCAAACGTGACGTGAATAGTTTCTTCTACAGTTTGTCTTCTTCGGTTGAAGACTCTGAAGGCTTTGGAAACTGAGGAGTATCCAAGAAAGATTCCATCATCAGCCTTAGGATCAAACTTTCCAAGGGCATCTCTGTTGTTCAGTATGAAACACTGACAACCAAAGATGTGAAGAAAGCTGATTGAAGGCTTTCTCCCATGAAAAAGTTCATAGGCTGTCTTTTTGAATCTTTTGATTATCAGCGACCTGTTTTGCGTAAAACAAGCCGTGTTGACAGCTTCTGCCCAAAACTGAGTAGGCAGGTGAGAATCGCTGAGCATTGAACGTGCAGCTTCAATAATTGTTCTATTTCTTCTTTCAGCGACTCCGTTTTGTTGTGGTGTTCTCACTGACGAAAAGTTGTGAGAAATACCCTTGCTCTCAAGGAAGGAATCAAGAGAACTGTTTTTGAATTCAGTTCCATGATCACTCCTTATTGAGCGAACAGTCATATTGTTCAGAGTTTCCATCTTCCGAACAAAGGTGATGAGTTCTTCAGGGGTGTCACTCTTAGAACGGAGAAACATTACCCATGTATAACGAGAGAATTCATCAACTATGACCAGCGTATATTTCTTTCCAGCGATGGATTGTTTGTTAACGGGGCCAAACAAATCCATATGGAGTAGTTGAAGAGGAGATGACACTGAGGAAACTTGCTTGGACTTAAAGCTTGCCTTGGTCTGCTTCCCTTTTTCACACGCTGAACATAAGGATTCTTTGGCGTATGAATGTTGAGGTAGACCAGTGACTAACTCTTTGGATGAAAGAGTATTCAGTGTCTTGAAGTTGAGATGTGAAAGCCTCTTGTGCCATAGCCAGTTGACATCAGAAGATGCCTTTGAGAAGAAACAGGAGTTCTCAGTGGTTGTTGAGTCCATGTTTATAACGTAAACATTTTCCAAACGATAACCGCTGAGAGCTATCTTCTCCCTTTTGTCAGAGACAAAGCAGGATTCCTTGGTGAAAATCACTTTGTTATCCATGTCGCAAAGCTGACTGATGCTCAGAAGATTATGCTTCAGCCCTTCAACATATGCGACTCTTCTGAAGGATGTTGTACCATTTGAAAGTACACCATACCCTCGGGTGTGTCCTTTTCCATTTCCACCGAAAGTCACAGAGGGACCCTTCTCCTCCTTGTATTCAGCGAGCAGGCTTTTCTTTCCAGTCATGTGTCTAGAGCATCCGCTATCGAGATACCAGATACCCTTCTTAACCTGCAATACAAAGGAAGATTAGTTTTGCTTGGGTACCCACTTCACCATGTATACGCGTTTGTCAGTGGAAGTGGTTGGAATGGGTTCAGCAGTCTTCGCAGCATTTGAAGATTCAGCTTTGTCTTTCTTCACTTTGGTCAATTTCTTGACCTCAGCGGTAGGAGTCACCTTGACCTGACTTGCAACTGGTTTGGTCTTCTTTGGTGCTATCTTCACCTTAGCTATCTTATCAGCTTTGGTGGCTGTGGGACACTTACTTGCAATATGATCGGTAAGTCCACAGTGATAACATTTCCTATAACTAAAATTAGTTCTAGGACCACTTGTGTGCTGAGCTTTTAATTTGGAATTAGAAGTGCCAGCACCAAGTACACTATTGGTTTTTGAAATAGGACGAACATTCAGTTCTTCAGATTTCTTACCAAGGACATCTACTCTGAGTCTAGGAGTAGGTCGCTGAACTGATCCAGAGGTCTGATTTCTAGAACCAGATGAATGAATCACTAAGGCTTTGGAAGCATTCAGCTTAGGTACTAAAGTACCCTTCTGAGGATTTTGATAAATTACAATTCCTTTACCTTTATCTTTAGAGACAGAGGTAGGTTTTGAATAAACCATTTTCTCCTTACCTTTTGAGGAGGTAGGAGTTTCCTCAGGGATTGGTGTAATCGACGAGGAGTACTGAGATGAAGAAGTGTCAGCTACTGAGGATACGAACGTTCCAAATTTAAGCATTGAACGTTCAGTGGTTGGTATTGGAGTATCATATTTATAACCCAGACCACGTTTATCACTCAGAGGAATCTGAGCCTTAATTATCTCAGTGATCTTTGTTGAAGAATTACACCATCCTTCAACAGTAGCTTGTTCAGCTTTTAATGCGGCGATAGCTTCCGCTCGTTCAATTTTGACTAGCTGATTTAAATGGACTTGATCTTTAAAATCTTCTTCAAATTTAGAAAGCTTTTCTATTTGAAGGTGGCAATTTTTAAGCTTTTCAGCGAGATCAAGATTTTGGTTTTCAACCACAGCTTTGCCGTTCATGGCTTCGTATAAACTTCTAGTCAGTAGTTCGATTTTACGGAGACTATCAGCTTCATCAATATTTACAATATTGGTAAAGAAGGAAGGTGATACCTGAATGGCAGATGTTGAAGTGGAGGGAATGTCTGAACTTTCTTCCTCTTCTTCAATCTTGGCCATGAGACATTGATTTGCTTCATCATCTTCAGAATCAGATGATGAGGCTTCTTCATCAGAAGCAGCCCAATCATAGTCAGCCATTAGGCCTTTTCCCTTCTTCTTAAAGCTTTTCAGCTTTGCATACTTCTCCTTCAGCTTTAAGTATTTGTCGTCTTTATTCCTTGGAACAAAGGATTTCTTTGAAAAGGCTGAAGGTCTCATGATTTTCTTTGACCTGCACTCGTTAGCGAAATGACCTGTCTTTTCGCAGATAAAACAAGTAGCAGTAGCCTTATCAACAAAAGCTGATGACTTAGGCTTGTCAGCTATAGAAAGAGTTTTGTTCTTTCTAAACATTTTCTTCTTGGCGAATCTCCTGAACTTTTTAGTTAGGAGAGCCAAGGATTCATCATCTGAAGAATCAGAATCTGATGATCTTTCAGAGTTACTTTCTAACTCAGTGATAGTGACCACGGGTCGCTGAGTAGAAGGTTCCTCTGAGATTAAAGCAACAGGGGTGCTTTTGGAATCTTTTATAAGATTCTTCTTAAGATGGCTAGATTGCTCATGATTCAGCAATGTGCCATATAAGGTAGCAAGTGTCATTGATCTTAGATCTTTTGACAGCTTGAGACACATGGAATAATTGTCCCAGCTTTCAGGTAAACATTCTAAAAACTTTGTCAGAACTTCAAAGTTAGAATATTCCTTACCAACCGTTTTAAGATCTATAATTAAGCAGTTAAAACGTTGATGTACTTCAGAGAGAGTTTCATTCTTACCAGAGATGAAACTTTCGTATTGTCTTACCAGGTTGATCTTTCTTGAATCCTGGACTTCAGACGTTCCTTCATACTGAACACATATTGTGTCCCACATGGCTTTTGAGGATTTCAGGTTCATGACGGAATGGTAGACTTCGTCAGGAAGGGCCATGGATAGTATGGATCTGGCTTTTGTATCTATAGCCACTTTCTTCTTGTCTTCATCGGTCCAATGATGGATTTCCTTTGGAATCAGCCTTTCTGGAATAGCAGCTCTAGTTGCAGTGGCTGGAACGGCAGGATCAATCGTTACAGGGATGTGTGGACCGTTTTCAAGATAGTAAGGTATAGTAGGGTCTACACCTTCTAAGAAGAGTGTCATCCTATTTTTCCATAAGTTAAAGTTGTCTCTGGAAAATCTAGGGGGTTTTGCAAGAGAACCATTGTCGATATAGTGAGTGTTTGTGTTTGAGTTAGCCATTTTCAGATAATAGCAAGGAAGAGAAATATCTTAGATTAGATCTTGTTTATGAGATTAAACAAATCCGCTCTGATACCACTTGTTGGTCCCGAAAGGCTTAAACAAGTTTGTAGAAGGGGGGGGGGGGGGGGGGTTGAATACAAAGACACTATTTTACTTTTCTAAATTGTTTATTGATAAATCATTACCAATTTACAGCTTGTTGCGGAAACAAGATTAAGGATAAACCTAAATCTAAACAAGTTGGAACACTAAGGTTTTCTTGCACTAAGAAAGATAAGGAGATTACTAATAAAATCCTATCTTGAGAGATTTGAACTTGTCCAGAGTTAGCAAGTTACTTCAAATGAAGTGAGTTCATCTCTTTATATACTGCATGCATTTAATGCAATCCAGTATATACTTTACACGTGTCATTAGCGGATTGGTTGCATGTCATTGACCTTTGATGACAACCTTAGTAGCCGCATGAATGAACAGTGTAGTATCAGAGTGGTTGTACGATTTCAGATTTTCGGAGGTTCTTTTCTGACATTTCGTACGGTGGCGTGCAAGGGAGGTTAAGACAAAAGTACTTTGTACGGAGGACTTCATGATCAGCTTTCGTTGATTCATCGATTATCATTTACTATTCAGCAGATGATAAAGTTCAGCGATAGCTGAAGTCTTGTACTTGATACTTCACGTTGAGTGGACAAATCTGAGTCTTCGCTGATCCGCATCAGTTCATTAGGAGACTTGTCGCTGGTTCTTGAGCTTGATCTTCGACTTCAGCGTAGAACCTTTGTTGACGTGAATCTTGTCTTCAGGGATCATAAGTAAACAACTAACTTATCAGCGATCACCATAAGGACTGAACAGACTCAGCGATATGGTGAACAGTGTTCGCTGAATGTTTAATCTAAAAGTGCGAGAGTTCCTATCAGCAGTACTGTAAGATCTTAGTACTTATCAGCGATAGTGAAACTCTGATACATATTGTTTACTTACAATTTTCACTAAGTATTTAAGATAGGGTCATTATCAAATCACTGAGGGTTTGGATCAACACCTAATTTTCATATTCAGAATTAGAACATATAATCCCCATAGAATTAGATTTCCATGCACCTAATAACAAATATAGAGAAGACAAATCCCCAACACATCACAAACGGAACACAAGTCTACATGCTGTCAAGTAGTTGTCGAATGGATGGAGTAACGGTGACACATACATACAAATAGAAAGTAAATAGAGCAGAGGAGAAATGGAGAATAGAGGATACTGGATGATGAAGAGTTATCGGTTTCAAATGAATCAACGGCTAAAGGCATTCCGTCACTGTTAAGGGTACATGACTCGGTAATGAAATTACCATTTGTGCTCATCATTGTGGCTAAGCAGGAACCGTATGATTAACATAACATCACAAGAGGAAAACACTATCATGTACCTTAACTGCTCTGAATCGCTTTTGAGATCACCTTTGAATTGCACCTCCACGAGCCTCTGTCACTCTTACATAAGACTATCTCCATTGGCAATCCAACCCAATCTCAAAGGGGCGACGCCTAACGGTGGTGTTCGTAGGTGTATTTGTAACTAAGGACTTCGTTGGGACGCCGTTGTCGGAGTTTGTGCCTTAAGTAATCTACCAGAGAAAAAATATATCGTGAAAATATGTAAAACTGTAATCTATTTGGCTACCAATAAGCTCATTTTCATTTTTCACCCATAAACAAAATTAAAAACATGAAAATGAAAATAAAACAACAGCAGGAGAGATTTTAACAACAAATATCAAACAACAAAGTTTAAAGATCAAACTAAAACATAGCAGCAGAAAAAGATCAAACAAGCAAATATGGATCAACAATAAACAACAAACATCAACAAACAAGCAAATATGGATCAACAATCCCCAACACATCACAAACGGAACACAAGTCTACATGCTGTCAAGTAGTTGTCGAATGGATGGAGTAACGGTGACACATACATACAAATAGAAAGTAAATAGAGCAGAGGAGAAATGGAGAATAGAGGATACTGGATGATGAAGAGTTATCGGTTTCAAATGAATCAACGACTAAAGGCATTCCGTCACTGTTAAGGGTACATGACTCGGTAATGAAATTACCATTTGTGCTCATCATTGTGGCTAAGCAGGAACCGTATGATTAACATAACATCACAAGAGGAAAACACTATCATGTACCTTAACTGCTCTGAATCGCTTTTGAGATCACCTTTGAATTGCACCTCCACGAGCCTCTGTCACTCTTACATAAGACTATCTCCATTGGCAATCCAACCCAATCTCAAAGGGGCGACGCCTAACGGTGGTGTTCGTAGGTGTATTTGTAACTAAGGACTTCGTTGGGACGCCGTTGTCGGAGTTTGTGCCTTAAGTAATCTACCAGAGAAAAAATATATCGTGAAAATATGTAAAACTGTAATCTATTTGGCTACCAATAAGCTCATTTTCATTTTTCACCCATAAACAAAATTAAAAACATGAAAATGAAAATAAAACAACAGCAGGAGAGATTTTAACAACAAATATCAAACAACAAAGTTTAAAGATCAAACTAAAACATAGCAGCAGAAAAAGATCAAACAAGCAAATATGGATCAACAATAAACAACAAACATCAACAAACAAGCAAATATGGATCAACAATCCCCAACACATCACAAACGGAACACAAGTCTACATGCTGTCAAGTAGTTGTCGAATGGATGGAGTAACGGTGACACATACATACAAATAGAAAGTAAATAGAGCAGAGGAGAAATGGAGAATAGAGGATACTGGATGATGAAGAGTTATCGGTTTCAAATGAATCAATGGCTAAAGGCATTCCGTCACTGTTAAGGGTACATGACTCGGTAATGAAATTACCATTTGTGCTCATCATTGTGGCTAAGTAGGAACCGTATGATTAACATAACATCACAAGAGGAAAACACTATCATGTACCTTAACTGCTCTGAATCGCTTTTGAGATCACCTTTGAATTGCACCTCCACGAGCCTCTGTCACTCTTACATAAGACTATCTCCATTGGCAATCCAACCCAATCTCAAAGGGGCGACGCCTAACGGTGGTGTTCGTAGGTGTATTTGTAACTAAGGACTTCGTTGGGACGCCGTTGTCTGAGTTTGTGCCTTAAGTAATCTACCAGAGAAAAAATATATCGTGAAAATATGTAAAACTGTAATCTATTTGGCTACCATTAAGCTCATTTTCATTTTTCACCCATAAACAAAATTAAAAACATGAAAATGCAAATAAAACAACAGCAGGAGAGATTTTAACAACAAATATCAAACAACAAAGTTTAAAGATCAAACTAAAACATAGCAGCAGAAAAAGATCAAACAAGCAAATATGGATCAACAATAAACAACAAACATCTACTATTTTTAAAGGAAAAAAAAGAGAAAAAAGCAAACCAGTTAGAGATTGAACCATAGGGGTAACGAATCAGGGATAGATCGATCAAGTCAAGGGCGAAGGAGAACCGTTGAGAACTCGATTCATGAAGCCAACTTTGATGAGCTTTGATGAATTGGGGATCTGAAATTAGCGATCGTCAATCCTTTGATACAAATCTGAAGCGGTCAAGATATTTAGCAGCGGTATTGGAAGAAATCAGGGAGACGTGAAGGAGGCGTGTGAATCTATCAAATCGGTATGGCTTGTAGGTGAGGTATAAGTGATGGAGGTTACTATCAGAAGTACAGGGGATGGAGGTAGAAAGCATGGGCTGATGATCTACTCTAATAAATGGGTCGGCTTTAAAATTTGTGCATCTATACTTGTACATTATGCTATTTTGGTTGTAATTAAGAGTTTTCCATGTTTGATGCTTTAAAGGTGAGTACCTTGTGCTTATGAGGTTATAATTAAGACTTTTTGCTAGCATGCATACATAAGTAGTGGTATATATATATATATACTAGTTGTGTACCCACGCAATGCGGCGGGAGTCACAAATGTAAACGATTTTGAGCACGAGAAAGACCAAAAATCTTACCCGGTAAATATGATCATAATGATGGTCTTATGTGATAAGGAAGGAAACCACTCTTGCAATTTCCAAAACTTGACCTCCTTATATGCCTAAAATCAATGTAAAAAACCCAAAGAAACCACTTAAAATAAACGCTTAATCCCATTTGCAAGAATATGAAACCACCAAATTGAGACCATTCACTCCCATATTGATTTGAAGAACCATTGATAAGTAACCATAGTAATGTTCAACGACCCATACTGGTAACATATAAACAATCTAATCTGCCTTCAAAAATCATCATAGGCCTAATGCAATTATCATTTAAAAAAATTGTTGAGAGCCCCTCGACAACAACCGCCAAATGAAGAATATTGATGTTCATCCCAATTTAATTAAGCACCAAAGACCAGATTCCATGGATTAGGCCATTCATCGCAAAACTATAAGTTAATTAAGCCACTTTGAATCTCAATTACTATTCAAAGTTTACCAAACACAGCCAAGAAAATGCAATGTGTTTCTCATATTATTGTACGACGAACAAAAAAGAATTCTAATGAATACATTTAAGAAATAAATACTAACTTTTACAAATTGATATAAAACATGTCTCCATACATGAGATTGTCATCAAACTGTACTGCCATATTCTAAAAAGACCGTCTTTCTTGACACAAATACCGCATGACTGCATCCCACACCAAAGATTGGTTACAAACGATTACCTACACATGCATATGATTTATTAAGGGGCCGTTTACAAAACGCTTACCCGGGTAAGTGCTTACCAAGTCACATTACCTTACCAGATGAATATGGCAAGGACTAAAAATCTTACCCGGTAAGAGCGGAAGCAAGGACGGAGAGTCGAAAGCAAGGACCGAGAGTCTTACCTAGTAAGTGAATGCGACGGCTCTTACCACGGTTAGCGCTTACCGGCTAAATTGTTGCATATGATGCCATTTTGGTGGACTAAAATCTTACCCGGGAAGTAAATGATAGTGTTGAGTTTTACCGGTAAGCACTTACCCGGGTAAGTGATCGGGTAAACGGCCCCTAAGTAAGATTTCACAACGTGACTTTCTCAAGGTAACATATATGTAGACATACAATTAAATCAAGGACATGACAAATAATTAAATGTCATCACAAACATAATTGCATCAGCGTGTGAAAGAGATGAGGTTAGCAAACAAATCTAGGTGTTTTTATCATATCTTGCAGATTATTCAACCTAATATTTTTAGTTTTTAACAGGTAAAACCATGCATGTTATATTTAGTCCAAGCCAAAGAAAAATGTACCACAAGCAGTAGCTCGATTTTTGGTTGAAGCTGTAGATTTCTCTCATCTAAACTCTTCTGCAATCTAGAAATCTCTTCTTGCTTCCTGTAATAAAATATAAATGTTAGAAAAAACTGGATCAGATCTACAAATATTCATTCCGCCTGGCTACAGAGAACAACACCGGAATGACAAGTTTGTTTGAAATGATTCAGTTCTAAAATCAAGAACCATGAACACAGGCTTGTCTAGTTAGCGATTCCTTAGCAAATGATTCTTCCTGGGAAGAAAGACGGCTTCGGACCCCTCCTTGAGCTCAGCAGCAAGTGAGACCATTTTCTGACGGAAGATCTGTTTCTTCTTACTTAAATCCCTCAATAATGGATCAATCTCCCTCATGCTCGACATCTTTCAATTGAAAAGAGAAATCTAAACTGACCCTTAAAATCGTAATCCTCCAAGATTGATTATCAAGATTGAAGCCCATAAAGCAACTTGTTTTCTACTCTTTCCCGGGTAGAAATCCATCCACGTCTTCATCTAGCATGTGAACAAAAAGTAGCACTTGTGACAACTTTTATTCCAAAGGGAAGTCAAAGAAACAGACCATCTGTAACTTCTATATATGAATCTACTTAATGATTTCCCCTTTCAGGTTAAAATGAAACCCATCAAAGCTTAATTACAGTTAAAGATATGAGTTAAGTTGATTATATAAAAATCAAGCTTTCAAACCCAATCAAGTGAGAAAAACGATTAATATAACAATTCACAAGAACATGTCTATTTTCAAAATAAATTAACGAACACAACTCATTTGAACCACACATTTGGCATCTTATTGGAATTAAAAAGACACCACATCAAACTTGTTCCTTCTCCATAACGAACCCCTGTACACAAGTGTGAGGAAATGTGAAATTGTGAAAGAGAGTGCCAGAAACAATTATTACCCTCTGACCAAATATTCATCTTTGAAATGTGAATGGTGCCATAAAAAAGCTTAAAAAACAAAAAACAAAAAACATTTTGATTTGGAAAATCCAAATTCCAGGTTCGAATTTTGAATAACACAAATATCCTTCCAAAATCAAATGCTAAATATAGAAATTACCTAAAATCAAATTTGAGTTTGCTAAAATCAGTTTACCAAAAACTTACTGATGATAAATAAATAACACATCTTAAACAAAAAAACAGGAATACTGACTTACCTTTGTACCCTGAGTACGTGTAACAAGGGTTTTGCCAACATTTCTAGTGTTGAACAGGGATGGCGTCTTGAAGGAATACCTTTACCAACAGTAACCAAACCATGGTAAGAAGCAATACAAAGAACCTCTGTAAACTTGTTCATATTTTCAAAATTATCATGTAATCAAGTTTTGTACGACTTGTTCATATATTCAAAATCTCTTTCACAAAACAAGTCAACCTTGGTAACAAATACAGTACTTGTGAACCCAAATCAGATGCTCTCTAAAATCAAAATCGGACATGGTCGTTTTACGATGTATTTGAGAGAGAGGGGAGATTTTAGAGATATGAACCCTAACTCTTGATTTCAAGAGCATAAAGCGATGTTCAAAATCAAAATTTGAAGAGCATAAAGCGAAATGAAGAGCAAAAGAAGCAACATACCCGATTAATGCGTATTTCACCTGCAACACGGATCAATTGTGAACCCAAATCAGACCATACCTCAAATCAAAATCGGACAGGGTTGTTTTACGATGTATTTGAGAGAGAGGGGAGATTTTAGAGATATGAACCCTAACTCTTGATTTATATGCAATTTTATGCCTGTAATGTAACTACTGAAGGTATGGTCTACAAGTACTGAAGGTATGGTCGTATGTACTGTAGGTATGGTCTAGAGGTAGAAGAAGAAGCAAGCGAATCGTACTGCCGACATGGTGTAGAGGTAGAAGAAGAAGTAAGGGAATGATATTGCCGGTATGGTATAGAGGTAGAAGCGGATGTGGTGAGGGGGGCGACCTTTGTGTGTGTAAGCAAAAGTCTTTCAAGTTGTACAATATGCAATAAATCTTGTAATTAAGAGTTTTCTTGATTTTATGCATAAAATACTTGTACATTGTGCATTAAAACTTGTCTTTAAGAGATTTTTACATTTTATGCATAAAATGATGGTAATGTATGCATTAAAATTTGTCTTTAAGACATTAGGTGTATATGCTTATATATGTAGTATAGATATTAAATGAAGTTATTTAATTCATCAGCAGTTTCCTAAATGGGTGGAGAAGTTATTGAGATCGTGAATAGTTTCCTAAGTTTGTTTCACAATAATATAGTACATGAACAATTTTCTAAATTTATGGAAAGATTATTGGGATCGTGAACAATTTCTTAAATTGATGGTATGAATGACATTACAGTTTTGCCCTTCTTCACTTATTGAAGAAGAACCATGTCCTTTAATTCAATGATCTATTGATTAAATCAAAGAATGGTTGCAATTGGTTGATAAAGTTTGTACAAAAAGAGGGGTTAACAAAATCTCTCTCTCCCTCAAAGATTACAACTCCGTACAACCCTCATATAAACCATTCATTTAGGTCATCCATTATGTAGATACCATTGATTACTCGATTGCATTAATGATTATTGGTTGCATGCATAGTATTTCATTAAATGCATACACTAACATGGAATGCATGGTGTTTCATGAAAGTATCACTTTCATTTGATATATCGCATGAACCGCTATGTGCATTAATATCTGCTGCAGAAATTCGATGAAATCAGGTAAATTCATTTAAAGAATCAATGAGAATCCAAATGCAATGGGCTAAATGAATGGTTTAGATGAGGGTTGTACGGGGTTATAACCTTTACTGGGTTTCAAAATAATCGTGACCTATATATATATATATATATATATATATGGGGGAAGGATCGTGTGAGAAGTTGAGGTTAACGTGAGAAGCGTGAGAATTGGATATGATCATATGAACTGTTGATCACTTTTAATCAAATTTTCTCACATGAATTGCTGCTTAGAAGGGAATTGATTTTGTGCATCTCGGTATATCTTATCTCGATGCATCTCATCCTACTGTGCATCATTTCTCATCCACTACAAGAGAAATGACCTTCAGGGAAGGTTTTGTTTTGTACTTAAAAGTCTTAAAAGCTTCTCTAAAGCCTTTAGAGAAGCTTTTTATTTCCGTCAAAAAGCTTCTCTATGTAAGGGTAGGTAAAGGTTTTAGGGACGGTTTTCAAAGGGTGCGTTTTTGGGTAGCCTTTAGGGACGCTTTTGTGGGGCTTTACATACACTTTCAAACCTTCTCTAAAAGTTGATCAAGTTTTTCAAAAAGCTTCTCTAAAAGTCATTATTAGTGACGTTTTTCAAGCTTTTGTGACAGATTGTAAGAGTTACTAAAAAACATTTTCAGAGAAGGAAGTGGGAAAACTTCTCTAAACATGTTGCCTTTAGAGCATCTCCAACCTTGACACCAAAAAAAATACCAAAAACACCAATTATGGTGGGCCCAACACCAAAAAAAATCCTTCAACTCCAACCATACTAAAAAAACACCAAATTTGTGGATCCCACATTAAAATAACATATTTTATTTACTATTAACTATTTTTATATATATATTAATTATATAATACTTAAAAGTTAAAATAAATATTATAGAAAAGTGAATAGTGGTGGGCCCAAAGTTTTTGCAGTGTGAAAACCATACGCCATATTTGCAGTACCAATTTCTTGAACGACAAATTTTTTTGACGTTTGGCGTATGATTGGAAAGGAAAAAACGGCAAAAAGGAAGAATTGGCGTATGGTTGGAGATGCTCTTAGTAACACTTTTTTATATTTGAGCTGCATATTCATATATAATTATATATTATAATATAACAAACAAATAATATTAAATTAATCAAGAACAAATTATTGAAAATCCCAAAACAATAACTTTTATTAAAAGAAACCCAACGATCAATCAATTCACATCCGTCCCAATTTATTTCAAATAAAAAATGAAATCACAGTGGAACATTTAACAATCTTGAGTCTTAGAACCATCAGAACCATGGTCTTGAACGTGTAGTGAAGATGAAAAACTTGGAAGCGATTGACCAAATATAAACGTCCTCACCATTAGGCGCAACTCAACAATTTCCTCCTACATAAGAACCTGTATTGTTGGTGGAACCAGAGGTCCCTTCCCCTTTAGCTCTCTTGTTAGAAACTCTGGTCTTTTTCATCCTATTCACTGTAAATCATGGTTCCAATAAAAAGATGATGATCGATGGAAGTGGAATAGACGAAGAGAAGAAAATGAAGGCATGAAACGGGTTTCTTTTTACGACCAAAATCATGATCCGAAGGTTGCAATTTGTGGGTTTCAGAATCAAACAACGAAAATTTAAATGCAAATACTTTTCATAATTTAAGAACCAATCAATAAATGCATCACGAGAGATATCAGAAAGGTACAAACCTTGAGGAGGAAACTCAGGTTGATTGCACAACATAAATACAACAAACCGCTTTCAAGATTTCCACTTTGAAAGATACACACATACTTCCATAATCAATGTATATAAATAGATGTGTGTGTGTGTTTTACAAACCTCTTGTATCACAGACCAATCAATGGCATTTCAAGCAACTTAACAAAAATCCACACCCATAATGTAGTCATATCAGGAGCTGCAACAAAACTGATAGGATTTATATAAACCCTAAACCGGATCTTTAAGCTCAAGAATGATTAGTTCTAGATCATGGAATAAACATATACAAATCACAACATGAACAACGGAATTAAACGACAGATTTGTATAGCTAACAAGGTTCATTAATTTAAACATACTGATTACATACTCACGCCCCAATTTGTTGACCTAAGTTATCAACAAACGAATACTTCTTCTCAAGTATTAGGATTAAGAACCTTGGGGCTCATGCACACACATCTACACGTTTTTGTTTAAACGTGGGTTTCAAGAACGTCTAATTCTATATCTCTAGGTTTCTTTATATACTAGAAACCTAGATAAACTAGAAACTAGATAAATACCAATCCTAGATAAACTAGGAATCCTAGATAAACTAGAATTTACAAGGATAACTATAAAATAAACATATTACAATTCGAACCCTTGTAAGTTGAAGTTTTGACACATCAAATCTATATGAAATATTCCTAACAATCTTCCCCTATTTGATGATGACAAAACTTAGCATCAGAATCTTCAAGTAGCTCTTCCCCTTTTTGACATAATCAAATCCAAAACTTATCAAACTTGAATCTTCCCCTTGAATGATCAACACTTCTTCTTCCCCTGAATTTATGCTAACCATCCTTGTGTCTTCGAGGTTATATCAATTACGTTGTAAAGAAAATCAACCATTATCTATTTGAAGTTGAAGTAAAAAACCAAACCTTGAGTCTTATATCCCGTAGAAACCAAGTGAACAACAACGTCATTCTCATGAATGAGGGGATCCCTGTCCTTCGACCAATCTTCTTCTCTAAGATTTCGTCAAATTGAAGTCACATTTTTCGAACAATTACGTTAATAATCTTCATAATATCACGGGTTATCTTTAACAGGTGAAGGATACCTTTAAAGATATGATAAGAACACAAACTCTAACTTTCACTTCTTCTTCAAACAAACTCTAATTAATCTTCCTTTTTGTAATCAACTGATGACGATCAAAGGGTAGTCATTTAAGCATTCTTCCTCTATCGTTCATCAAACCTTCATACCTTGTGTGTGTGAATTTTCTTGAAACAAACAAAAATCATCCTCCTTTTGTCGAGCATGATCCTAACATGGTGTGTGACATGTATTCTCCATTGTATCGCGGCTTTGATTTCATGGCTTTGAGGAATTCTGAGTGAAGAACAATTTTTATCAAGAAAAAACAAATGCTGGATTTCGAGAATTTCTGGGAGCGTTCTGGACGTCGTACGGCCAATCCAACCAGACATAATGTTAAACAATGTGTCCCGAAGCTGCTGTCCAAAAATCGCGACGATCCGACGGTTCAATCTCCGGGAATAGGCGAAACGGCCGGCTGTGATTTTCCAGAAAATTTCTGCGAAAAATCTGATTTTTCTTTCTTTCGTTCGTCTTCTTTCGTCTCTTCAAATCTTCCATTAAACCTTGTTTTTCTTCCAGATCAGAGAGCACCATGTGCTCTGATACCACCTGATAGGATTTATATAAACCCTAAACCGGATCTTTAAGCTCAAGAATGATTAGTTCTAGATCATGGAATAAACATATACAAATCACAACATGAACAACGGAATTAAACGACAGATTTGTATAGCTAACAAGGTTCATTAATTTAAACATACTGATTACATACTCACGCCCCAATTTGTTGACCTAAGTTATCAACAAACGAATACTTCTTCTCAAGTATTAGGATTAAGAACCTTGGGGCTCATGCACACACATCTACACGTTTTTGTTTAAACGTGGGTTTCAAGAACGTCTAATTCTATATCTCTAGGTTTCTTTATATACTAGAAACCTAGATAAACTAGAAACTAGATAAATACCAATCCTAGATAAACTAGGAATCCTAGATAAACTAGAATTTACAAGGATAACTATAAAATAAACATATTACAATTCGAACCCTTGTAAGTTGAAGTTTTGACACATCAAATCTATATGAAATATTCCTAACAAAAACCCATCAATGGAAACCAGTTTTTACTTTACAAGAGATAACAAATAATCAAAGAAGTAGAAAAGAGAAAGACCAAGACCTTCGATCAATTTCTCCAGGATTGTACTTGACAAGCAACATGAAGATATTTTTCCCATCATTACATAATCAATATATGGTATCTATAAACAGAAACATTTAGCGAATTCCAGTGTGCTATACTTTTGCCATTGTAAGTTGAATAGAAACAGAAACAGTTAGCAAATAGTAACCCGTAAAAGATAAGTCTAACTATTTGTATGTTTACATTATGTAGTCATATACTAAAGATAATTAATAACACGTGATTCTAGCACTCTATAGTAACATGCCTACTAAAAATCAACAATCAATATTGAAAGAAATCATTATATATAGATAGTGACGAATGGTTAAGGGTAAGTTCAGAATCGTTATAGTTTTCAGCTAAAGTATGGATTTTTTCTCAAACCTCGTTAGATTAGTTGAATGTACTTTAGAATAATCCCAAATTTGAGGCTCTTCCGAAAGCAGTGAAACTAGTAATTCAATCTGAACACTATAAGCCATAAAAGATTTACTTAGTGAAAGCAGGCTCTTCTGGTTGTTCAACTAAGCCATAAAAGACCATTCTTGAACACCCTTCCCTTCCCATGTAGGTGATTATGAAAAGAAACACAAAATAAACATATATAATAACGCAGCGGAATAATCACCAAAAGGATCAATGTATTGCCAATATAATTAAACTAGAAATACAAATAACGATATACCTTTGTAGCGTGATTTGTACACCAATCGGGATCTACTTGTGTGCTCTTTTGAAACCAAGCATTCAATGGAGAATGCCTCTAGAGTAGTCCACACTACACCTCCTTGATCACCACCGGATGCTAGTCCTCCTTAGTAACGGATCTTGTAGCTTCAATTAATCAAGAACGAAGCTAGAAGATCAAAGTGGAAAAACCCAAGAGAGGGCTAAGGGTGGGGCGCCGATTTTAGAGAGAGGAGAGGAAAAATTAGGTTAGCTTAATTAGGTCATTAACATTTCTATTTATTAATGAACCCTAAAGCTACCTTGGGCCTCTTAAAGGTTCTCCCTAGTAAATCTTCATGGGCCTTGAATTAATTAAGTTAATAGGCTAGCTATTAACTTAAATCCAATACAAACCCATTAATCCACTATTAATGATTTGTGCCCATTTAATTACCCCATGTTACTTAGGCTATTAATATAATGTAAATACAATAATTACATTATATATTAAATGGTATCTCAGTGTATTGTGTGTGACCCTATAGACCCATGTGTATCTAGCCATATAATTATATATTATGACACGAGCATATTCCAACATCTCCCACTTGCACACGTCATAATAACAAGTAATTATACAAGCAAAGGTTAGCGTCTAGCAACACGCCAATGCCCCTAGAGACACATGAGGCTAGTTTCTTTAAACGTCTCATTTTAAATGGTTTATTAAATCAGTCATCTCTTTGTTACAGATACCTTATTGAATACTAGACATGGATCATATGTCATTCTAATTATTCAACGATTCTGTTTCTCGATCTGTTTGTTGAAGTAGATTACCAAATTAATCAAGCATCATCTTAATTACATTTGGGTACGGCCGTACAAACATCTATTCAATTCATCGAGGGGCCCAGTAGTATCTAACTCCATTACATGTAGAGGAACAAATCCTATTTTGACTGCACGTGCCTGTCATGTGCTTCATGTCACTCCTGAAGATGATTTTTATAGCAGCCTTATTCAGGACATCATTTAACCATATCAAAGACCGACATTCCACCCATACAAAACCTGCTTGCATCTCAAGTCTAAGGACGAGTGACATAACCATTTGCGAGATTCACTGGTGACGCTGATCCATGTTGTGAACTCTCGTAGGTTGCGTCAGTCCAATGTTCATCACCAATGAACAACATGTGAGTTTGGTGGCATCATCATTAATATTCATTCACTAATGAATATCACCAATACGCTCACATTTGCCTTAATTCGATGATACTCCCGTATCATCAACTGACAATGGACAACTTTGAACAAATAATTTATTCATGGATTAAACATGCAAATATAGAACACAGTTGATATAAATGAAAACGATCATACCAGGTACATCAATTCATTGTGAAAATAAAAACTGTTCAACGTTCCAATTATTCAATTACTAAAAACAGATCTACATGAGACTACTAGCTGGTCGAAGTCCAATGTTCCTAGCATGCTCGATATGTTTGGTACAAGACATTGGCTTCGTAAAAGGATCAACTAAGTTGTCATCTGTGTGAACTTTGAGAAGACGAATATCACCCATCTCGATAGCCTCTCGAATGTAGTGAGCCTTCCGGCGAAAGTGTTTGGCGCCCTTTTGAACTCCAGGTTCGTTGGCTATGATAATGGCACCAGAATTATCGCAGTACATATCCATGGGTCTTTCATTACTGGGGACAACGCCAAGCCCAGAAATGAATTTCCGTATCCAAACAGCCTCCATTGCAGCTTCGGAAGCAGCTATGTATTCAGCTTCTGTAGAAGACATCGCAATAGTGCTTTGCTTAGCACTCTTCTAGTCAACAGCGCCTCCGTTCATGACGAAAACGTAGCCAGTCTGAGATCGAGAATCATCTCGATCTGTTTCGAAACTAGCATCAGTGTAGCAAGTAACACTGAGCGCTATTTCTATATCACCCCCATAAACAAGGAACATATCTTTGGTATTTCGAAGATACTTCAGTATGTTTTTAACAGCAGTCCAGTGACTTTCTCCTGGATTCTGTTGGTATCTACTCGTAAGGTTCTGAGAGAACGCTACATCAGGTCTAGTGCACCTCACTGCATACATGATGGATCCCACAGCCGAAGCATAGGGGATTCCCTTCATCCGCTTCACCTCATCAGGTGTGGAGGGTCCCTGAGTCTTACTCAAGTTTACATTGTGTTGCATTGGAAGACTTCCACGTTTGGAAGCATCCATTCTAAACCGTTTTAGAATTTTGTCAATGTACGCACTTTGACTTAAACCAATTAACCGCTTCGATCTATCTCGATAGATCTTGATTCCTAGGATGTACGCCGCTTCGCCTAAATCTTTCATGGCAAAACATTTTCCAAGCCAGGATTTGACATCTTGTAGCATTGGAACGTTGTTCCCCATGAGCAATATGTCATCAACATATAAGATTAGAAAAACGACGATGCTCCCACTAGCTCTCATATATACACATGGCTCATCAAGGTTTTGAGTGAAACCATACGTTTTGATTTCCTCATCGAACCTTTTATTCCAACTTCTGGATGCTTGCTTCAGTCCATAAATGGATCTTTGAAGCTTGCATACTTTCTCGGGATGTTTCGGATTCACAAAACCCTCAGGTTGCACCATTTAAACATCTTCATCAAGGTGACCGTTCAAGAAAGCGGTTTTGACATCCATTTGCCAAATCTCATAGTCATGGTACGCTGCTATGGCTATAAGAATCCTAATAGCTTTAACGTCAGCAACAGGCGAGAAGGTTTCTTCATAGTCAACCCCGTAGGTTTGAGTGTAACCCTTTGCTACTAGACGAGCTTTATAGGTGTGTACATTGCCATCCATGTCGGTCTTCTTCTTGAAGATCCACTTGCTTCCGACAGTCTTGCTGTTCGGAGGAAGATCAACCAAGTTCCAGACTTGATTGTCTTTCATGGATTGCATTTCAGCATTCATAGCTTCAAGCCATTTATCGGATTATAGATCCAACAATGCAGCTTGATAGTTAGAGGGTTCACCATGATCCCCAAAATTCTGCTCCTCAGCATCGATATAATAACTATATCGTTTAGGTGCTCGAGGTGTCCTTGCAGATCTATGAATGGGAATTACATCATTCTGTGGTTCAACATCTGCATGTTCAACCTCAGCGTGATGTTCGCTAGTGTCACCAGGATGTTGCGCATCTTCGCTTTGAATCTCGTCAAGGTCTACTGTGCTCCCACTTGCTTCTTGTAAAATGAGACTGTTCTCAAGAAATTTAGCATACCGAGCAACAAATATTTTGTTTTCGGGTGGGTAGTAGAATTAGTAACCCATTGTTTTCTTTGGGTACCCTACGAAGATACACTTGATAGATTTAGGCTCAAGTTTGTTCGGTGTGTCTCGTTTGACGAGAGCCTCACAACCCCAGACCTTCAAGTAAGACAGATTAGGGACTTTCCCGTGCCATATTTCATATGGTGTCTTATCAACCTTCTTTGTCGGAACCATATTGAGTATGCGAGCAGCAGACTCTAGAGCACAACCCCAAAAGGACAGTGGCAAAGTAGTTAGACTCATCATGGATCGAACCATGTCTAGCAAAGTTCGATTTCTCCTTTCAGATACACCATTATGTTGTGGAGTGTATGGAGGAGTTAATTGTGAGACAATCCCACACTTAGTCAGATGGTCTAAAAACTCTTGACTCATACGCTCTCCTCCTCGATCAGATCGGAGAGCCTTAATAGTCTTGTCGAGTTGATTTTCTACTTCACTTTGAAAGGCTTTGAATGTTTCAAAGGCTTCATGTTTATGTTTAATCAAGTAAACATAACCATAGCGACTGAAATCATCAGTGAAAGTGATGAAGTAGTTAGCACCTTCCCTAGACACAGTTCTAAATGGGCCACATACATCAGTATGTATGAGTCCAAGAAGATCTTTGGCTCTTTCACCTACATGGGAGAAAGGTTTTCTTGTCATTTTCCCAGATATGCAAGAGAGGCATTTATCAAACGACTCATCATCGGATGACTTTAGAAGCCCATCGTGTTGCAGCTTTATAATGCGTTTCTTGCTTATGTGGCAAAGACGGCAGTGCCATAGGTAAGTTGAATCCAAATTACGTTTGGATTTCTTAGTGCTACACGTGTATATAGAACTATCGTTTGAAACAAGATTATCCATGTCAATTTCAAAAATATCATCACGAGGAATAGCATTAAAATAAAATATATTATCCTTAGAAACCAAAATGCCATAATCCGTAAAAACATGGATAAAACCATTTTTCTTCAAACGAGAAAGCGAAACAATACCCCTAGTAATAGTAGGTGCATAATGACAATTGTCTAAAACAAGAATCAATCCATTAGGGAGGATAAGATCAAAGCTCCCTATAGCTTTAACAGCTGCACGCATTCCATTGCCTACGTACAGGTCCAAAGCTCCGTCGTTTAGCTTTCTACTTCCCCTTAGTCCCTGCACATTATTACAAATGTGAGTTCCACAACCGGTATCATAAACCCAGGATTTACTAGGGAAAGCATAGAGTTCTATAGTGAAGATACCTGATGTGCTAGCCGGGGTAGCTTTGTTCTTCTTCAACTCTGCCAGGTAAGTAGGACAGTTCCTCTTCCAGTGGCCTATCACTCCACAGTGATGGCAGGTGGCATCCTTTGCAGGGTGCTCCTTTTTAGCAGGTGGGGGGATCTTAGGTTTAGGTTTATAAACATGTTTACCCTTGTCACGACCCTTGCCCTGTGCTTGCGGTTTGGATTTCTGGATTTTTCCTTCCCTGATTGCTAGAACAGCAGGAGCTTTCTTTGGCATCCCTTGCTCTGCAAGCTTCAGCATAGCATGCAGTTCAGAGATAGTCTTCCCCATGCTATGCATGTTATAGTTCATAACAAACTGGTCATAGTCCTTGGATAGTGAGGTAAGAATCAAGCTCACTCTAAGAACTTGTGGCATGGGGTAACCAAGACTCTCCATACGGTCAAGATAGCCTTTCATCTTCAAGACGTAAGAGCTAACTGACTAGCCATCCTCCTGTTTACAAGCATGGAATGCTTTGACTGTTTCAAACAGTTCCTGTTCTGCCTGTTGTTGAAACATAGTTTTCAACTCTCGTAACATCTCAAATGCTGTGAGTTCCTCCATGTTCTTTTGGATCTCGGGGTTCATGCTCACCAGCATGAGAGCAGCTACTTCTTGTTGTTCGTTAAACCTACGGGTGTAGGCTGTGCGAACTGCAGCAGAAGCAGTGGCAGGAGGTGCCTCGGTAAGGCCTCTTCCAGATGGATCAACTTATTTTCAGCTCTGAGGACGATCCTCAGATTTCGATACCAGTCGATAAAGTTGATTCCTGTCAGTTTCTCTTTTTCAAGAACTGACCTGATAGTTGAGTTGCTTAGGGTTTGATTTGTTGTTGACATCTACAGACATACAAAGTTCAAAATTAGTAATTTCAATAATTAATCCTTTTTTTTAAATTAACTACCCAAGTTTTACTTTTAAAACAATTAATTTACGAAAAAGGCTAAGATCCTCATTGAGGTTCTATCATCACATCAGTTGATCTGCTAGCAATGATAGATTCAATAGGTAGGTGACATTTACCAATTGCATTACAAGTGCAATTCTTAGATCCTTATGGGACCCATGGCATCTAGTGGCCGATCAACTAGTGTCAAACTGGCATGTTTAGTCCCATCCTTGCCTCGGGTTAAGGTCTCACCTGCTTAACTCGATTAAGTCATCCAATTTGAAATCATGTGAAAATATATCTAGGTCTCACGCATAGACAATAATCACCTCGGGATTACAATTCAACCTAGGTCTCACGCATAGGCAAAAGGTAATGGCGAGGGATTTCAAGCTAATTGGACGGCATGACTTAAAATTGTGACGGGTATAGTATTTTGAAAAAACGTGTCAAAAAATGTACGAAAGAAGCATGCATTCTTCATTCGTAGCATAAGTTAAAAACATTTCTTAACTTGGATTCTAATTTGTTTTATTTTATGTGTGTCGAGATGTCCATTTAATATATAACCTATATGAGATATTAATTAGCTTGGACATTACATAAATTAAATAACCGATAAAACTCTTTTAAGCGTTATTTATATAAAACAATAGATTTAAGTTTCAAATCCAATTTAAACTTATATTAACTAAATCTTTAGATTTAGTTTTAAAAGTGGTATGTGTTTAATTTTATGTTTGAAAATCTCATTTGCAAGTTATAATATCAAAGACATAGATAACAATGCAACATAAAAGAAAATAAACACACAACCAAAATGTGCAAAACCTCAACCGATGAACACCTATGCTTGATCTCGTGAGCCATCACACGGACCAAGAGGGCAACTAAGGACGGGCCAACATAAACCCTTTTTGGGTCCCACTTGCTCCAAGACTATCAAGAGCAAGTAGAACCCACAAGAACATTCGAACACAAAACTGTCTGGAAAAACGCAGCAGCTTCGGGGTCCGAAACGACATGGAAGGAGTCTTCCCCAATCGAAACATCCTTCTGCAAAAATGTGCCCCTACGTCTTATGGAACTCCAGCAACAAGAATCAGCCCAATCCGATGTGCCAAACTCCGGGTAATCCATTTTTCGTGCCGGCTGTCCAGCAGCTCCGAAAAATGCTTCTCGTCTCTAACTTGTCGCCATTCGATTCCGAGCAATGGTTACAATATTTGATAAAATACATTTATCTACTACTAAATCAAGAAAAAAAAAATTGTCTAAACTATTACAACCCAAAAACTCGACAAATAATTAAACAAAGCACACAAACGGTCAAGGTTTTCATCGGTTTTGCACATCAACATAATAATACAATATCATTAAGATTGTTGGCTTGGTCCATGATAAAAATGCATGTTTTACCATGGATCTAAAACACTGACAATAAGTAAAAAAACAAGCCAACGAAAACGAAGAAAAACTACAATAATTAATCTACGATTAGTATATGTAACTTGTGGCTATAGGATCTTAAAATACATTATTTTAGACCCAACGATGGTCGAAATTTTCAGAAATAGTTTTAGCCACTTTTACATATACAAGTTAATCATATGGCACATACAATGGCTCTGATACCACTGTAGGTGATTATGAAAAGAAACACAAAATAAACATATATAATAACGCAGCGGAATAATCACCAAAAGGATCAACGTATTGCCAATATAATTAAACTAGAAATACAAATAACGATATACCTTTGTAGCGTGATTTGTACACCAATCGGGATCTACTTGTGTGCTCTTTTGAAACCAAGCATTCAATGGAGAATGCCTCTAGAGTAGTCCACACTACACCTCCTTGATCACCACCGGATGTTAGTCCTCCTTAGTAACGGATCTTGTAGCTTCAATTAATCAAGAACGAAGCTAGAAGATCAAAGTGGAAAAACCCAAGAGAGGGCTAAGGGTGGGGCGCCGATTTTAGAGAGAGGAGAGGAAAAATTAGGTTAGCTTAATTAAGTCATTAACATTTCTATTTATTAATGAACCCTAAAGCTACCTTGGGCCTCTTAAAGGTTCTCCCTAGTAAATCTTCATGGGCCTTGAATTAGTTAAGTTAATAGGCTAGCTATTAACTTAAATCCAATACAAACCCATTAATCCACTATTATTGATTTGTGCCCATTTAATTACCCCATGTTACTTAGGCTATTAATATAATGTAAATACAATAATTACATTATATATTAAATGGTATCTCAGTGTATTGTGTGTGACCCTATAGCCCCATGTGTATCTAGCCATATAATTATATATTATGACACGAGCATATTCCAACATCCCACCCATGCACGTCCGAATACCAAGAAAAATTAAATAAAATGCATAAAGAGATGAATCAAAAATCAAGATAAAGTAGTACCTGCAACGAGCAATGAAGCAGAGAAGGAGAACAAATCCATTGAATCAGGCTTAACTCTGATCAAATCAGAAACACAAATATGACCTACGTCAACTAGAAAGCAATGAAAAACAAAATTTGATATTCAAAACTTAAAAACCTTCAAAATATTGTATTATAAAACTCTAAAGCTATCAAAATTGGAGCTAAGATTCAAGATACTCAGTAAGTAACAATTCCAAGATCCTGTATAAAGAATGATGGTGCTTTTGGCATGTTTGGCAAAAAAATTCATGTCAAATATATTGATTTGTATTTGTGTCTTAATGGTTCAACATTAAGCCCCAAATACAGATTCATAATAGCAATGGAAACTAGAGTAATAACACACTCCATCACATGAAAATTGCAACTAAAATTGTTTGAATGTTAATCTACCCTCTAAAATAACCTTCCATCTGCTGATATGTTTGACTCTTAATTTTCAGTTTGAAATTCAAGTAAAAACTAGATTCGACATCAAATAATCATAAATACATTTATAAAGATTTGGATGCAAAGAATCTCCATATTTTTAATAAAACTAAGATATGTCTCCCTCTGTATCATTAATAATCAGAGTGCATAGTAACAAAAGCCTGGTGATGAGTCATTTGCAAGTTTTAGGAAAGACGAATCAACACTACCAATGGTAAGAATTGCACTTATGACCTCTGGGTTATGATGAGAAAGTTCCAACAACTTGGATAATCCCAGCAGAGCTAAGAGCTGTTTGCTTATTATCCTACACATACACAAAAGCTCTGCATCTTGGATCATACTTAAATCTGAAAACAATAGCATATGCATTACAAATATCCATTAGAGATAACCTGAATAAAATATTGCAGAATGCTAATTAGATGGAGAGAAACACAATACTATGTTGATTGTTAACTAAAATTTCTCAAAATATAGCATTTCGATGAGTATAGGACATTCAAAATAGGTATTATTGCAGAAAAAATTCACTGTGGACTTGGAATTAGAGAAAATACAATCTAAATAGGTTATAAGTTTCAAAAATCGAATAGAAACAACGATGAAATAGCAACATAAAAAGACCTACAGAAAATGAGAAGGCATAAGAGCAAAAAGATAAAATTCATTTGGCAACATAAACATTAGATATAATCCATATACCTGGTAAGCAAAAACAGTCCTTTGGTCCCTTTTCGGATCAGCTTCAGGCTCAACCACTTCTTTTTTATCTTTCAATCTCGTGCCAAGTAAACAACTTAAAGAACAATGAGTAGAAAATTAATGGTAAACACTGATCAATACTATGTGATTACCTTTCCAATGTACAATATGTTTGTAAAGAGAATAACATTTTCCGAGTCAATTAAAGAAACATGTGAACAAATTTCTCAAATACCTTAATTGGGAAGGCACACCAAACATGTCGTGACATGTCTAGCAGCCAAGGCATTTCCTTTGTGTAAATATCTTGTGAGATACCTTACAATATTAGTAGATATTGCATAATGGGCTAGGCGTTCACATCACTCATCACCTGTTTCAACTCAACACTATAAAAATACCACATAAAATGAACAGATGAAGGAAGCATGAGAAAGTACTTACCAAGTGTAAACGGGCATGCTTTACAATTTCCATTATTGCTTTTCAAAACAGGTTGTCCCGTAAAGTTGACTGATCACTCTACAAAATAAAGGAATGAGTAACTAGTATCCTCTGTCCCACCTTCGAAATTTTTTTCACAAGGAAAGCATATCTAAAGCATCAACAAGGGGGCGATTTGCATTCAATCGTACCTGACAAGCTATACAACCCAACCTGAATATACATCAATTTACTGCTAAATGAGAAATTAAACCACCGGACTCAAGTACGAGTACATAATTAGGTTATAATGAGAAATAAAACCCAAACATCAGCAAATGCAACTATGAGAGATGAGTGTTTCATCAAACAGTTGGTGTGCATTATTAAATATATCAGCCTAGATGGCAAGAAATATGAATATTTTTAATCTCATGTTTCAACTAGAATTAAGATGAAATCAACATGGTACATTACATGTATGTGATTTCTTGGGTGATGAAAAGTTGAAAACTGTTGTATAATTGTTGTAACGACCCATCCCAAACATACACCATATAATACAAATTTCATGCCAAACATATACAACAAAAGATACATATTATAATACATACAGTCCTTAGTCTCAAAACTATGTTTTCAGTACAAACTTTTTGCTAATAATTTACATTACATTCCACATACTATCCATACAAAACTATTCAGTAAAAACTTCTTAATCATAGCCAGCCTTCAAAAGCATATTACACCTTATCTTTTCCTTTGCCTTTATAAGTTCTTGGACCTGAAATACTTTGAAAACAAAATGAGGGTTAGACCAATTGGTCTAAAAATCCCTGTCAGTTTAGTAATCATTTTGTAAAATATAGATATACAAGTATACAAATACCAAGCTAGACTCGTATGCATTGTGTATAACTCTTTCACATGGCCATATTAGTTGGTTGCGCTAAACCAACTAATCAATTTACTCCGCTGCACTAAAATACAGCCAACTCCGCTGTCTCTCCGTACACCAAACTCCACCGGCCCTAAGTCCGGTCAACGTGCACTCGTGTAGTGTAATGCTTATATAACTACAACATATATCTCAATCATAAGCACATTATCACACTACCTACCACATAATTATCCAGTATATATGTTTTCCAGTTTGAAAATGTTTAAAGTAAAACTCACCTGAAAGAAAATAACGCAACTATCACTTTTCCCTTGAAAACTTGCAAGAATTACACTTTTCGACCAACTCCACCAAATCTGAGTTACACAAAATACATATAACTATTTACCACATAAAACTCAATGACAGGCTAAGAATCCTAAATAAGCATATCATACCCTTATCCACAAATGTCCCTCTTCGGAGACTTATCCGGAAACCAAGGAAATCCGGATCAAATACTATCCGGAAACTTAGAAGAATCCGGTTAAAATAACACATCCGGAAACCACAAGGTATCTGGGTAAAATTCCAATCCGAAAACCACAAAGAATCCGGATCACTAACTATCCGGACAAAACTAGGAATCCGGATACATTTGTACCCGGAAACACCACTCGGACACCTTACCCGGAAAGTCCGGGAATCCAGAAACTCATCCGGACAACTTATCCGGAAACCTCCGAATCCGAATACAATTCATATCCGGAAACTTAGAAGAATCCAGATAAATCGAATCCAGATACTGAAGAATCCGGACGACGTCTGAATCCCATATCGATCAAAACTACTAAAAATTCATGAAATTAACAAATCTAAACCGATAGGAATCTAATACTAACGATTATAAACACAATTTGAAAAGAAACTTTACCTAAAAAACACCTCCAAACGAAATCAATCGAGGTCCTAACCGAACGACGTTTTCCCTGCTTCTCTTGACTCTAAACTCACACACAGACACAAAATGAAACCGACTGAAAATGAGGAAATTAAGCTGGAGGTGGGATATATATATATATTAACCTAATATTGCGAATAAGGACTCGACTATACTAAAATGACACTAACAACCTTAAACTTACAAACTACCACAAACAAACCTTAAACTCGTAAACGTAAAATAAATAAATAAACCACTAACTTACCCGGGTTATTACAATTGCTCTGTGTCTCCACAAATTGATACCAAGTTTTGTATATACAAAACATAAAATTTATAGATATATTTAAATAACAACAAATTCAAATCAATTACCAGTAACTGAAATGCTTATGTAGTAGCATCTACAAACCTATACAATATGCACTTTTCGGATAAATAATAAATCAAATAACAATACCTTTGTATATACAAAACTTGGATCAATCAAAATGGGAATACAGCAAACGGATCCAAATTAAATGAAGAGAAATGTGAATCAAGTAACCTCACCATTGTTAGAGATAAAACTAAGCGGTTTGATCGAGAAAGCGATTATTGATATCAGGACCCTAGATCCGAGTGGGAGATTAGATCAGACGACCTGAACAGAGAGCAAGGTAGAACGAATCTCCGTCCGAATTGAGCGATTTGTGAGTGTTAGGGTGTGGAGAGATTATTGTTCAAGCCCTAACTCGAAGATTGAAGACGAATCGAGTTCGAAGTCGATATCGGACACCAGCAGTCGAGAATCAATAGCGAAATCAAAGAGACCGTGGAATCGCATAATTCTAATAATAAGTTATTATATAATTTTGATTTATTTTAAAAACAAAAACCCTTCAGATACGCTTTAAAATTTTATAAAAGTATAACTGAAGATTATTTATTAGTTTAGAAATAAATATAAAAATAACTTATTTTTTGAGACGCTTTTCAAAGCGTTGCTAAAGCTGCTGACTCGATTTTCAGAGACGATTTTCTTAAAAAGCGTCTCTAAAAGCTTTAGAGACGGTTTCTGTAGCGAATAATTTGGTTAAAACCTTCTTTGAAAATCGTCTTACATTCTGTTACACTTCTCACTTTTGTCATGTAGTTCCTTCTCTAAAAAGCACATTTAGATACGCTTTCAAATCATTCTCTAAAACTTCCTTTTCTAAAAACCCTATTCCTTGTAGTGATCCAACGGTTGATAACCAATTATCACGCTTCTCTCGTTCATCAATTTCTCACTAGAACCCAACCCTATATGTGTGTGTATGTATATATGTTATTTTCTAAAACATTTAAATAAAATTCTTAGATCTGAAGTCTGCACGATGATATCTATGGAGTATCAAATACAAATCACTAAGGGCGCGTTTGGTTGCAGGACAGGATAGGACAGGACAGAACAGGACAGAACATAACAGAACAACTGTCCAGCGTTTAGTAGAACATAACTAAATTGGACAGAACAGAACAGGACTGACAAAATGACCAATTTACCCCCAGTGAGCTGTTTAGTGTTTTTTTTACGAAATAATCAATATAAATGAAGCATCCAAACAGCAAAAAAATTCAGATTGAAGCATCCAAACAACAAATCGGTGACCAATTTACCCTAGTGATTTGTTTAGTGTTTTCTAACCAAATAATGCTCATTGAGTTGGACCAAAATCAAATTTGCAAATAAGGACATAGATGAATCATTTGGTATTAAACAATCATCAACCAAAACAATTTGTGGGAACCAGAATCAATAAACCATATCAGTTGGACCAAAATCAAATTGGCAAGCATACTGTTTTCACAAAATCAATAAACCAGAATCAATAAACCAAATCAGTAAACCAAAACAAGATGAAATTAATAAACCAGAATCAATAAACAAAATCAATAAACCAAATCAGTAACCAAAACAAGATGAAATCAAAACAAGACCCAAATCTCAAGCAAATAATCGACGGGAGAGGTTGAGGATCGTTAGGGTTATCGATTTACCTGTTGGAGAAGACGATGCAGTTGGAGAAGACGACTCAGGTGTATGGAGGCGACGATGATGGATGGAGAAGAACCTTCGATTACACAAGGGTCTGGAGTTCGATTCAGTTGGAGAAGGGTCTGGATGGAGAAGACGATTCAGGTGTATGGAGGCGACGATGATGGATGAAGAAGAATCATCGATTGCACAAGGGTCTGGAGTTCGATTCTGGATGGAGAAGACGATTCAGTTGGAGAAGGGTCTGGAGTTCGATTCAGTTGGAGAAGAAGAAGGGTATTTTGGTACACAAGGGTCTGTTCTACTTAGTTCCAGGGGTTAGGGTGGGACAACCGTGTCCCATGCTTGTTCTAGTTAGTCCAAGCGTGTCCCATATATGGTGACACCAAACGCAGGACAAGTGTGTTCTGTTCTGTTCTGTTCCACCCTGTCCACCATACCAAACGCACCCTAATGGATTAAGAGCATATGTGTTATTCGGCCAGTTAAAATCGGTATTCGGCTTACTTGGTTTTCATCTTTTTCCAAACTACACCATTATCGAAGTGAATAAGGTCTGATTTAATCAGTATAGTATCGAGTTATTCAGCTTTCAAGTTAATTATTTGGTTTGTTAACCACTCAGAGAAAGCATGCTATCACCGTCGGAGAAATTCGTTGGTACTTGGTACGTCGTTAACGTTGACCATTACCAACATATTTCAAATGGAAAAAGTTTTCCGGTAACAACTTGATCGGTAAATTATACACAACAAATTTTCAGAGGGTATGATTACCGACAGATTATACATGGACAATATTTTACTGTTGCTATTAAAGTTAAATGAGCTTTTTTTTCACCCAAATAGTAGCATTGTGAAACAGGCATGACTTGTGAAATTAATCGGGCACCATTTGAAATTATAGCTTGAACTCGAACTCTATTGCTCGAATCAAAAGAATTATAGTCAAATAATGAAATGATATTTACCCAAATCAAGGATTATGACTATTTGCATAGACGTGTGAAGGCAGACATGATGAGTATCTGTAAACTTAAAGAGGTGTATCGTTAACGAAATATAAAAAAATTCGATAGATTTAAAATAACAAATTCTTCCCTTGTATGGTTTGTGGATTGAATGGATGGGATTCCATAGGATTTGATCATTGATTTACACAATTCAACGAATTTGAATTCAGTTCCTATCCAATTTCAAGATTTCATAATTTGATTTTTAAAAGACAAAAGCAATCCCTAAATTTAATTTAACCAAGACCTATGTATACCACCAATTCATAAACCCAATATATCCACATAACCCATCACCACCACCACCACCGTCCGTTAGGCCGTGCGTACCGCCATCGGGTACCACGGCCGGGTTCGAATGCGGGTAGCAACGGGTAGGGTGGTGAGGTGGTACGGTGGGGGGCGGGTTCCGATCGGGTAGGGGCATCGGGTAGGAGTGGGTTCGGGAACCCGTTCAAACCCGCCGATAAATGTTTTATTTTTATTTTTTTTAATGTTTTTTAGGGTAAGGAGGGTAGGAAAGAGAAAAGATGATGTGGCATTCGGGTTCAGTGGGTTGACGGTACTCTACTTTAGGGTAAGGAGGGTAGGAAAGAGAAAAGCTGATGTGACGCTGTGGTGGCATTCGGGTTCAGTAGGTTGGCGGTACTCATGGTCTTAGGTAACTTTGTTATTAAATTTATCGTTACAATTATTTATAAGTTAAATAATAAAGTACAATAATGATTGTACCTCGATCCTCTCTTAGCGTCTTATTAAGAGCATCTGCAATAAATTCATGTAGTTTTAAAAACAAAAAAAAGTACAAAAATGTTATGACGGGGTATTTTGGTAGTTTGTCATTATTTAATCACAATTTTGAATTTATATTCAGTAACCAAAACACAAAATCAAATTCCGACAAATTAATTTTATTTTAGTTCTTGTCAATCAAACCTATGGTGAAACCTAATTTAACTCCATTCTAATTTCTTCGATACATTTTATTTTATAAACATTCGGCAAACCAATTCTCCCCTCAATATTTAATCTTTATTTACCTTGAACTATCAAAAAGACGAATAATACGATGTCGGGTCGGTAACATCCATCTGTGTATTCTTGTTCTGGAAGCATAACTCGATATGATTTTGTTTCTTCAAGTCCATATTCGGATTAAAAGGACGAATTAATATGATTTCATGTGGAATGGTGGTGGTTAAAAGAAGAACAAGAACAAACGTCTTTCTCAAAAGAGGATAGACTTTTCATCCATATAAATTTCCTGATTGATGGGGTTTTTTATAACATCTAAAGCATTTTTGATTACTTGTGTTTTCATGGCTTTTTTCTCAATCGTTCGTTTTCGTCTCGATGAACCTTTTCAACCACTTTATATTCTTCGTTACCTCTTTGCGATCACTCCTTCATAATTTTCATGATCCACCAACATCAAATAGAGAATAATTAAGCTAGTCGAAAAGATTGAAGATGATCATGAGCACAATTTCGAAGAAGAAGAAGAAGAATGATCAGTGTTTGAAGAAAAACCGCGTGTTGATTACGGTTAATGTGATAGGGAGTCCTGGGCCATTGAGGTTGTTGGTGAATGAAGATGATACAGTTTCGGCTGTTATCGAATCCTCTTTGAAACTTTACGCTCGTGGTGGACGTCTTCCTATTCTCGGATCTGATTTCAAGAACTTCATGCTCTATCCATCGAATGCGCGATCGGATGGTAGTAAACTTAAATTCCTTTATTTCAAAGTTGTTGCTCTAAACCAAAGGGTTGTGACGTAGTGGTTACGACCCTGGAGGGTTGTGGTGGAATATCCCATCTGCCCAGTGTTCGAATCCAGACGTACACAACAATTGTCGCCACTGAGTTTAATTAGGGTTGATGTCTTGCAGTCATAATTTTTCAAGGGATTAGTCTAGGCATAGCCTAGGACATACCCTTCCAAGAAAATAAAAGTTGTTGCTCTATGATCATACTGTTTTGGACTTTCGTTCATACCCAGATGAGATTCTGCTGCCTTTTAACCATTTTAATCAGTCACCCATTTCAGATGCTTCGAATATGGACCAGTCTGCAAATCTTAAAACAAAAAATGGGGTTTATAGGATGCAAAAATGTCTTGGTGTCGTAGTACTGTTTTATAAGACTTAACTTTATAGTACTAAACAATTATGTGTCCTATGTAAAAACGACAAGTATATAGGACGTTTTTGGGTGACATTAGGACGTTTTTTTTAAATAAAATGTCATATTAGCTTTTTTACATAACATTTTCGTGCAATGTCTTATAAACACATCTTTTTCAAATAATGACACAAGTATATTAATATGACGTTTTATTTCAAAAGTGCTCTAAAAAACTTATAAAAAGCCAAAAAAAAAACGTTTTATAAAGCTATAGCAACATTTTTACATATAAGATAGACGATTGTTTGGTTTTATAAACTTAAGTCCTATAAAACATTTTATCATGACAGGTAGACGTATTTAAGTTTGTTATAGTTTCAGATCAATTACTTTTATTTCTTTAGTGGTTAATTACTAAAAGCTTTCTTGTTTTCATTGTAGCACTGAGTTCAAGTGAAGCCATTGGGTTATCTGGTGGGAGAGTCTTTGTGATGTCTAAGAAGAAGACTGGTCAGCAAATTACGGAAGGTAGGTCAGATATGATTACTCGCCAGACAGACGTCCGTAGTTGGAAATCATGGCTTAACAGTCTCAATAAGCTGTCCTTCAAGGTTATATCGCATTGATCGATATATATATATATATATATATGTTACTATTTGGCCACTATATATAACTTTCGTTCAACATCGAATGTTTCATGGTCAAAAATGAAATATTGCCATACTACAATAATTATTTTGATACAAAAAATGCTATCTTTCCGTTCCTTTTATCTCGCAAAGATCAATCCATATATGCACGGACCAATTCACAATATATGTTAACGACATAACGTTGGTTATTGTGGTTTGGATAACGTGTTCTTGATCGGAAACGGAGAAAAAATAAGATAGAAAATGTGTAGAAATCATGAGATTGATGAGTAGTATGAAAAGGGGTATGCAGATTCTTGTGTTGCAATAGTATTAAATCCAAGAATAAGGATCAATGGCTTTGTGAAAGTAAAGGCTCATTCAAAGGATGAGCTTGCTTGCTTGTGCTTTATATCTAATGGAGTCAAGAATAAATGTAAAAATATTTACTTGAGAATAAATATAAAAAAGTTTGTTTATTTACTGTTTTAGTTGATTAATTAGTTTTATTTTAATTCTTGAAATTATGATGGTTAATTTTTAGAAAATGTATGCCCAATCTTTAATCAATATGTTTTATTTTTGTATATATATTACCAACTGCACATTGATATATAGTGTGGATTCACTAAAAATTGACCAACTTTTTGTATTATCCTCCATAAAAGTATAAAACAAAAATTAATATATATACTTTTTAACATATTTTTTCATTCTTTTTTTTTTCGTGATTATTTGGTTCTTTTTAGAGATTCACCAAAAGTATGGATAGACTCGATGCCCAAATAACACCTTTCAGTGATGGGGAGACCCGTTTCCATCGATTATGGCAAAGCACAAAGTAAGTCATGTGTCAATGTTATAGAGTAGCGTCCTAAGATCACGGTCCCGATGTCTAACCCCTCACGAGTTTCCACCGCAATACCACAAGTCCCGTAGCCCGACCCATACGAGTCCATCTCCGCAATACCAGACCTCAGGCCTACTTATACAACATCGAATTACACCTATTATAGCCAATGGTCCTAGGGGCCGACTCCACACGAATTCCTCCCCAAAATACCTTTGATGCCTCAGTGTCCACTCGGCTAAGCCACGACCTTAGCACACAGACCAGTGTCCGACTCCTTACGAGTTCACCACCGTAATACCCATGGTCCCTGAGTCCAACCCACCGGGTCCCTCTTCGAAAAACCGATCACCAAAATGCCCACAAAGCATTGGGCTCAAGACGAGAACATCGAGACTCCTCCAATATTCAACTCGACTAACTCACATAACTATGGATCCCACACATTTACAGTCTTGATTTCATGACTTTAAAATGAATAACCAATGCCCCGAAACATGTAATTTCCATCAGTTATGCAATACATTCATTTATGTTTAAAGCTCCAGTTTTTACTATTAAAGAGGAAAATTGGCCACTAAACTTATACAAGTTAAAATCAAAGTGATAGGTCCAAAGCATGCTTGATTTATCAAATAAAGTGAAGTTTACCCACATGAGTCAAAAAGCATATTTCCTATCTTGGCAACCATATGGCACCTATCTATCACACGGTTAGGTCCATAAACAACATTTTATTGAAGCTCAAGGCCAAAACCCAAAATCGCATAGTATTCACTTTCTAATTCTCATAAGCCATAGAAAAGTGGTTATCAAATATTTATAGTATTTATAAATCAGTAGGACCCCAAATCAACACTTAGCTCCAAAACAAGGCCATTAAATCCTTCCTCTTGTGTAACCAACCATTAAAACCATTATCAACTCAAGTGACTTCATTTTAGGAAACCAAAACAATGTTTTACCCAAGCTATCCGAATATTCAAAATATCACATTGAAGTATCATCTACCTTGTAAATGTCCCAAAACTCCCTAGAGGGTATCAAAATTGTATTTGAAGATTTTATACTCTATATATGTGAAAAATGCACAAAATCATGAAACTCATCAAGTATGAATCAAACTCATAAAAATGTGTTCAAACCCCAAAATAGAGGTACTTTGACATGTAAATAGTTTTTCAAAGCAACTAGAACCTACTTTGCTAGATTTATGTCAAATCTAAGTTTTTACCTATAACACCCTGAATTTAGAGCCTTTATATTTCGAATTATAATCTTGAAATGCCTTATAAATCGATTTATAGGTAACCTTGTGTTGTATTTATGGAACATCAGTGAAAAAGCAAGAAAATGAAGTTTTTAGGAAGGACAAACATTGTTTAAAGCGAGTTCCCAACGGCTTTGGTCGCACCAATCTCACTCAAGACCTTGTATGCTCAACCCCTGCAGCAGCGAGGGCGACCTTGGCATGGGCCAAGCCGTATGGAACCTGCGTAAGGGATTGTGTCTGTAGCCTCTGATAGGCGTGAGTGACCCTGGCACGGGTTAGCCGCACGAAACCCACATTCGGGGTGCATGTCGCATATTAGGTCGATTTTGGTCTAGGTTTCGAGCATTTACTTCTTCCCACACCATTACTCTTCATTTATTTAGATTTGGTAAGCTTAGAGCTGGTTGATAGACATTGAAAGAAAGCATTTAAGGGACTCTATCACATCGATTCAAGGTTGGAGCTAAGGATTCTAGTTCTTCCCATCCTTCTCACCATTTTGTTTGGATTTAGGTAATCTTCAAAACTTAAAGAATGAGTTCATCCTACTCCTTTTCTAAAACTTTATACATGTCAAAATGCTTCATTTATGTTCTTCAAAACTTGATACATGCCCAAATATGTGTTGGCCATATTTGTTGTTTTATTGACAAAACTTAAATTTCCTTTCTTGAAGACTTTTGCATACAAATGTTAAATGTTGTATATTGGAATGGTATACCATGAAGGTGTAGATCTGTTAGACTATATTGCAGTGGATCCATAGGCATAGAAGTAGGTTTTATTTTATAATGGTGGAATGAGATTCCCAAATTGTAATTTGGGAATAAGCATTAGTTATAAATGCAATTTCTAAATGAATAAGCTTGTCTTGGAAGGTGAGGTCCCAAGGTAAAGAACTGGATAGGGTTGAACTTGGTGATCCTTTGAGTAAAAGACTTGGATGGAGTTGAACTCAATTTTATTTCGGACTAAAGACTTGGATAGAGTTGATGTTCAAAATGACGAAAGACCTAGATAGGGTTGATGTCAATAGTTATCAAGGTTCAAAATGGCGTGCAACGTGGTGTGGAGGAGAAGTTAAGCCTCAATCCTTATACGCCATGGCGAGGACGTGGCGTTTTTCAAGGCGTGACATAAGATGGAAAATTTTATGTCATATATAGAGTGTTATATATAGGCGAAGGATCGTGTGAGAAGTTGAGGCTACTGTGAGAAGCGTGATAAGTGGATCTGAAACGTTGATTACTTTTAATCATATGTCCTCCCATGAATGACGGCTTAGAAGGGAATTGATCTGGTGCATCTTATCTCGGTGCATCTCATCCGAATGTCCATCCATTTCTCATCTAACAGTTGATAACCACTTCTCACGCTTCTCACACGTTAACCTCAACTTCTCATTGGAACCCAACCCTATGTATACATATTTGTTTTCTATATATTATTCCAATCAGATAATGATATTAAAAATGTACATTCATATTAGAAAACGAAAAACTATATATATTATTATTATAAAAATAGCTTTTGATTGAATATTTAAAATATAACTTAGAAATATATGTAATTTTACAACTTCGTTCTAAACGTGATTCCATAACATTTATGAATCTGTGAAGCTGTGAATGATGTGATTATCTATATAGAGGCCCACTATTTTTTAAACTTTTTTTCGTGTAAACTTTGGATTTCATAGGTTTTCTTGATAAAATTGTTTCATGAAATTGTTTATTTTGATGAAATTGTTTTATATCTTTCATTTCTTGATGAAACCATTTCATATATTTGTGTTTTTTATGTAGTTTCACATATTTTTTTTCATTTATATGAAGTTGTTTCATATATTTTTTCAGTTGATGAAATTTTGTCGTTTATACCTAAAAACACAAATATATGAAACAATTTCATCAAGAAATGAATGATATGAAACATTTTCATCAAAATAAACAATTTCATCAAGAAAACCTATGAAATCCAAAGTTTACAATGTTTACACACATTTAGAGGTTTACAATTTATTATCCCTCTCTCTCTCTCTATATATATATATATATATATAAATATATATATAGAGGGAGCTTCAAATGTAATCTTTTTTTCGTGTAAACCGTGTAAACTCTCGATTTCTTATGTTTTTTCATGAAATTTTTTATGAAATTGTTTCATAGCATTCATTTCTTGACGATTTTTTTTGCGAAATTTGTAGTTTCATAGGTGAAAACGAAAAATGTATGAAACAGTTCATAAAAAAACCTTATGAAACTACAAGTTTCATAAAAAAAATTCGTCAAGAAATGAATGATATGAAACAATTTCATCAAAATAAACAATTCCATAAAAAAAATTCATCAAAAAAACCTATGAAACTACAAAGTTTACACGGTTTACACGAAAAAAAGTTTACATTTGACGGAGCCTCTATATGTATATCAATAAAAATGTAAAATGTAAAGTTAAAAGTGTAAAACATAAAAGATAAAAGAAATTAAAAAAATCATGTCATAAAAAAACATGCGCCATGGTGTTCCTCAAGGCGCCATAACGTGAGCCACGCTTTACATAAACGCTATGGGTCATTTCTTAATGGCAGAGACACGTATTCCCCCATGACGAACGTCATGGCACGCCTTTTTGAACACTGATAATTATCCATCCTTGATTTATGCTCAAAACATAAGTTTGTGGCTTACTTTTGTGTTCCATCATAACCTACGGTAAATCGGGTCTCCCACATCATCTTATGAAATTAAATGCCCCTCCAAGGGACTGAAATGATACTTCACCGAATGAGTTGATGAAGGCTATACTTTATGTTTGACCATTTTATAGCTTCCTCGTATAACTGTTTGTTCTCACTAGGCATCAAGCTAACACTTTTTTCTTAAAATTAATGACATGTATAATAGGTTCTCTTAGTGGCGGAGTTGCAAAGCCATAAGAGGAGAGTTGGATGCCGATAGAGGCAATCTTTTGGAGTAGTTGACCTTTGAACAGTTTGGCGTACACATATTTTGACATATTTTTTTGGAAGACGACGGTGACACCCATATTTAATCCAAGTCTTGTTTAGTTTAGATTAGTAGGTTGCCATATATTATCTTCATTTGTTTAGGATATAAACGTGATACAACTTTCCCTCTTTTTGGGTGATAAATTTTATATAGATTGTCGTTTCCATGACATTTTTTAGGTTTAAATGTACCTCTATTTTTAGGGGTGTTACATTACCCCAAACTTGAGTTTTCTTGGTGAAAACTTAAATCTACGAGCAAAACCTCCTAACTCTTAGATTCAACACTTGCAAATTCACTTTCAAATATTCAAAACCTAAAGCAACATGGAAAGGAGAGAAGAGGAAATGCAGAACATAACAAATCCTAGCTTAAAATTGGGAGAGATGAAGAGACTACCACTACAAAAATACTCTTGAATCTTCCAATGAACTTCAACTCCCTTGGTCTACTCTTAAAAAGCTCTCAAAATGAAGACTTTAGCAAAAAGAATCGTCTGAAACGGAGTAGAGACGGAAAAAATATGAAGAAATGAAAGAAAAACCCCAAAAATCGCGATTTAAGCTTCTAGTTCGATTCCCGAGGTTGTGCCCGTGACTTGAAGTCACAGGGCAAGTCGCACGCTTCACAATAGTGCACTCTGTGGACTTACGCGGCCTGGGCCACGCACCAAACCGCGAGGATCCAATTTTGCCTGTTTTCTTGTTTCTCGCGTGCAATTCGATCTTCGATGGTTCCACTATAAACCATACATATATTCTTATTTTATTTTCGTTTAAAATGTAAAAGGGTTCCCCAATTACAAAAAGAAGAGAATCCAAAATTATGGGTGTTACAATTCTTCCACCTTCGAAATGATTTCGTCCTCGAAATCTTGACCCAAATTCATTCTTAGAGTCTCGCTCCCCAAGACTCAATTTGGGATTTTGGTGCACTCGACACGAATCGATCTTCTTTGAGCTACAATACTTTGCTTTACGACTCAACTCATGCCTATTTCACCATACCTGAACGATTTAAAGTCAAACAAACTTCGATATGGGCTTCGCAACCTCAGTTGATCGAAATAACTTTCGTCAATCAATCTCACCTTTCTTAACTATGCTTCCTAATAATGTTAAGTTCAGACGATACCGTATATACCAAGGTTTTCAAACAATATGTTTGTTTTATATCTATTTAGTTAGAATTGGAGAATTGCTTGCCTTCTCATTCCATTCCCCAAAGTATATAAAGATTTGCAATATCCTTATCTAAGGAAACTATTTAGGAGATATCCCTTATTTACAGGAAATTATTGAGGGATACCTCCCATATTAACATAAACTTATCTAATGAGAACCCCCCCCCCCCCCCCCCCCCCCCCCGCGCGCAGTTTGAGCGTGGGGAGGATGAACGCTCAAACTGGATCTGAAGTCGAGGAATAGTTGTCGACGTAGACCTTTTGTGAAGATGTCCGCATACTGACAAAAAGAGGGAACATGGAGGACATGTACATGACCCATCATAACCTTTTTGTGCACAAAGTGTATGTCGCGCTCGATGTGTTTGGTGCGTTGGTGTTGAACCGGATTACCATAAAGGTAAACGGCTGATACATTATCACAATACACAATCGTAGCTTTACGTGTTGGACAACTAAGCTAGAGATGTAAGTTACGTAACCAACTCGTTTACGTGACAAGATTTGGCAAACCGCGATATTCTGTTTCAGCACTCGAGCTTGAAATAGTGGGTTGGCGTTTTACGGACCAAGAAATGAGGCCACCTAAAAACAAGCAATACCTAGAGGTGGATCGTCGTGCGTTGGGGTATCCAACCTAGTCTGCGTCTGTATAAGAAGTGAGACTATGTACGGTACTATGATAAAGGTGCAGTCCATAGTCAATTGTGCCTTTAAGGTACCAGATGATGCGTTTAACGGCGCTAAAGTGGGGTTCCCGTGGTGCATGCATGAATAGGCATACCCACTGGATTGCGTAGGAAATGTCGGGTCTTGTAAAGGTAAGGTACTGTAAGGTACTGTAAGGTACTGTAAGGCACCTGCAAGGCTTCGATACAGAGTCGGGTCATCAACAGGAGTCGCAGTACGTGCGCTTAACGTGGTGTGGAGGAGAAGTTAAGCCTCAATTCTTATACGCCATGGCGAGGACGTGGCGTTTTTCAAGGCGTGACATAAGATGGAAAATTTTATGTCATATATAGAGTGTTATATATAGGCGAAGGATCGTGTGAGAAGTTGAGGTTACTGTGAGAAGCGTGATAAGTGGATCTGAAACGTTGATCACTTTTAATCATATGTCCTCCCATGAATGACGGCTTAGAAGGGAATTGATCTGGTGCATCTTATCTCGGTGCAGCTCATCCGAATATCCATCCATTTCTCATCTAACAGTTGATAACCACTTCTCACGCTTCTCACACGTTAACCTCAACTTCTCATTGGAACCCAACCCTATGTATACATATTTGTTTTCTATATATTATTCCAATCAGATAATGATATTAAAAATGTACATTCATATTAGAAAACGAAAAACTATATATATATATTATTATAAAAATAGCTTTTGATTGAATATTTAAAATATAACTTAGAAATATATGTAATTTTACAACTTCGTTCTAAACGTGATTCCATAACATTTATGAATCTGTGAAGCTGTGAATGATGTGATTATCTATATAGAGGCCCACTATTTTTTAAACTTTTTTTCGTGTAAACTTTGGATTTCATAGGTTTTCTTGATGAAATTGTTTCATGAAATTGTTTATTTTGATGAAATTGTTTCATATCTTTCATTTCTTGATGAAACTATTTCATATATTTGTGTTTTTTATGTAGTTTCACATATTTTTTTTCATTTATATGAAGTTGTTTCATATATTTTTTCAGTTGATGAAATTTTGTCGTTTATACCTAAAAACACAAATATATGAAACAATTTCATCAAGAAATGAATGATATGAAACACTTTCATCAAAATAAACAATTTCATGAAACAATTTCATCAAGAAAACCTATGAAATCCAAAGTTTACAAAGTTTACACACATTTAGAGGTTTACAATTTATTATCCCTCTCTCTCTCTCTCTATCTATCTATCTATCTATCTATATATATATATATATAGGGAAGGGTTCAATTGAGAAGTCTAAATATTTTGAGAAATAGAGAAGTGATCATATCCATTGGATTAAATAATCCACGGTCATGAAATTCGCGTTACACCTGATTAATTCGCGCGTCCAAATTAATTAATAAACGACGCTCAGGGGTATTTAGGTAGTTTCGTAAAAAATACGCGGGACAGGTTCATATATGAATTTGTGTGATTCATATATGAACATTTGTGTTCATATATGAACCTTTGTAATTCACATATAAAATATTTTTAACTAATTCATATATGAACCTTTGTGATTCATATATGAATCAGTTAATTTGTTCATATGAGAATTAGTTAAAAAAATTCATATATAAATTATTAAGGTTCATATATAAACACAAAGGTTCATATATGAACACAAAGGTTCATATATGAATTAGTTAAAAAAAGTTTATATGTAAATTACAAAGGTTCATATATGAACACAAAGATTCATATATGAACACAAAGATTCATATATGAATCAGTTAATTGGTTCAACTGATTCATATATGAACCTACAATTAATTAGTTTCATATATGAAACACAAAGATTCATATATGAATTAGTTATAAAGAGTTCATATGTGAATTACAAAGGTTCATATATGAACGTATAGTTCATATGTGAATCACACAGATTCATATATGAACTCAGCCCGTGTTTTTTGTAAACGGGATGACTAATTACCAAAATACCCTTTCGTGTTCAAAATCAGCGCATTTAATCAAAGAGTCACGATCACTTCTCTATTTATCAAAATATTTAGACTTCTCAAATGAACCTAACACTATATATATATATATATATAAATATATATAGAGGGAGCTTCAAATGTAATCTTTTTTTTCGTGTAAACCGTGTAAACTCTCGATTTCATATGTTTTTTTCATGAATTTTTTTATGAAATTGTTTCATAGCATTCATTTCTTGACGAAATGTTTTTGCGAAATTTGTAGTTTCATAGGTGAAAACGAAAAATGTATGAAACAATTCATAAAAAAAACCTTATGAAACTACAAGTTTCATAAAAAAAATCGTCAAGAAATGAATGATATGAAACAATTTCATCAAAATAAACAATTCCATAAAAAAATTCATCAAAAAAACCTATGAAACTACAAAGTTTACACGGTTTACACGAAAAAAAAGTTTACATTTGACGGAGCCTCTATATATATATATCAATAAAAATGTAAAATGTAAAGTTAAAAGTGTAAAACATAAAAGATAAAAAAATTAAAAAAATCACGTCATAAAAAAACATGCGCCATGGTGTTCCTCAAGGCGCCATAACGTGAGTCACGCTTTACATAAACGCTATGGGTCATTTCTTAATGGGAGAGACGCGTATTCCCCCATGACGAACGTCATGGCACGCCTTTTTGAACACTGATAATTATCCATCCTTGATTTATGCTCAAAACATAAGTTTGTGGCTTACTTTTGTGTTCCATCATAACCTACGATAAATCGGGTCTCCCACATCATCTTATGAAATTAAATGCCCCTCCAAGGGACTGAAATGATACTTCACCGAATGAGTTGATGAAGGCTATACTTTATGTTTGACCATTTTATAGCTTCCTCGTATAACTGTTTGTTCTCACTAGGCGTCAAACTAACACTTTTTTCTTAAAATTAATGACATGTATAATAGGTTCTCTTAGTGGCGGAGTTGCAAAGCCATAAGAGGAGAGTTGGATGCCGATAGAGGCAATCTTTTGGAGTAGTTGACCTTTGAACAGTTTGGCGTACACATATTTTGACATATTTTTTTGGAAGACTACGATGACACCCATATTTAATCCAAGTCTTGTTTAGTTTAGATTAGTAGGTTGCCATATATTATCTTCATTTGTTTAGGATATAAACGTGATACAATTTCCCCTCTTTTCGGGTGATAAATTTTATATAGATTGTCGTTTCCATGACATTTTTTAGGTTTAAATGTACCTCTATTTTTAGGGGTGTTACATTACCCCAAACTTGAGTTTTCTTGGTGAAAACTTAAATCTACGAGCAAAACCTCCTAACTCTTAAGATTCAACACTTGCAAATTCACTTTCAAATATTCAAAACCTAAAGCAACATGGAAAGGAGAGAAGAGGAAATGCAGAACATAACAAATCCTAGCTTAAAATTGGGAGAGATGAAGAGACTACAACTACAAAAATGCTCTTGAATCTTCCAATGAACTTCAACTCCCTTGGTCTACTCTTAAAAAGCTCTCAAAATGAAGACTTTAGCAAAAAGAATCGTCTGAAACGGAGTAGAGACGGAAAAAATATGAAGAAATGAAAGAAAAACCCCAAAAATCGCGATTTAAGCTTCTAGTTCGATTCCCGAGGTTGTGCCCGTGACTTGAAGTCACAGGGCAAGTCGCACGCTTCACAATAGTGCACTCCACGGACTTACGTGGCCTGGGCCGCGCACCAAACCGCGAGGATCCAATTTTGCCTGTTTTCTTGTTTCTCGGGTGCAATTCGATCATCGATGGTTCCACTATAAACCATACATATATTCTTATTTTATTTTCGTTTCAAAGGTAAAACGGTTCCCCAATTACAAAAAGGAGAGAATCCAAAATTATGGGTGTTACAATTCTTCCACCTTCGAAATGATTTCGTCCTCGAAATCTTGACCCAAATTCATTCTTAGAGTCTCGCTCCCCAAGACTCAATTTGGGATTTTGGTGCACTCGACACGAATCGATCTTCTTTGAGCTACAATATAATTTGCTTTACGACTCAACTCATGCCTATTTCACCATACCTGAACGATTTAAAGTCAAACAAACTTCGATATGGGCTTCACAACCTAAGTTGATCGAAATAACTTTCGTCAATCAATCTAACCTTTCTTCACTATGCTTCCTAATAATGTTAAGTTCAGACGATACCGTATATACCAAGGTTTCAAACAATATGTTTGTTTTATATCTATTTAGTTAGAATTGGAGAATTGCTTGCCTTCTCATTCCATTCCCCAAAGTATATAAAGATTTTCAATATCCTTATCTAAGGAAACTATTTAGGAGATATCCCTTATTTACATGAAATTATTGGGGGATACCTCCCATATTAACATAAACTTATCTAATGAGAACCCCCCCCCCCCTCCCGCGCGCGCAATTTGAGCGTGGGGAGGATGAACGCTCAAACTGGATCTGAAGTCGAGGAATAGTTGTCGACGTAGACCTTTTGTGAAGATGTCCGCATACTGACAAAAAGAGGGAACATGGAGGACACGTACATGACCCATCACAACCTTTTTGTGCACAAAGTGTATGTCGCGCTCGATGTGTTTGGTGCGTTGGTGTTGAACCGGATTACCATATAGGTAAACGGCTGATACATTATCACAATACACAATAGTAGCTTTACGTGTTGGACAACTAAGCTAGAGATGTAAGTTACGTAACCAACACGTTTACGTGACAAGATTTGGCAAACCGCGATATTCTGTTTCAGCACTCGAGCGTGAAATAGTGGGTTGGCGTTTTATGGACCAAGAAATGAGGCCACCTAAAAACAAGCAATACCTAGAGGTGGATCGTCGTGCATTGGGGCATCCAGCCTACTCTGCGTCTGTATAAGAAGTGAGACTATGTGCGGTACTATGATAAAGGTGCAGTCCATAGTCAATTGTGCCTTTAAGGTACCAGATGATGCATTTAACGGCGCTAAAGTGGGGTTCCCGTGGTGCATGCATGAATAGGCATACCCGCTGGATTGCGTAGGCAATGTCGGGTCTTGTAAAGGTAAGGTATTGTAAGGCACCTGCAAGGCTTCGATAGAGAGTCGGGTCATCAACAGGAGTCGCAGTACTGTGAGACAACCGGGGTAGGCATAGGCTTGCAATTTGCCATTTTAGCCATGCTAATGATATTCTCTACATACTTCTTTTGAGATAAGAACATATGGTGAGGGGTACGGGTGACAGGGATATCTAAGAAATAGCTTAATTTACCTAAGTCGGTCATCTCGAATTTGGTGTTGAGAGCCGAAATGAGGCCCGATTTCAACTTTTCGGAGGATGTGGTCAAGACGATATCTTTACATATAGTAACAGGTAAGCTATGTCGGAAGCGTGACGATAAGTGAACAATGAGTTGTCACTTTTGTTGCACCAAAAACCAACCTGTAAAATATAGTTGGCAAACCATTGGTGCCAAGCCCGAGGGGCTTGCTTTAGGCCGTACAAAGACTTACGAAGGTGACATACATGGCCTGGGGCGGACGAATTGTAAAATCCGGGTGGTTGATACATGTAAACCGTTTCTTTGAGGTCCGCATGAAGAAACACATTTTTCACATCGAGCTGATGAATTGGCCAGTTTCGACCCATGGCAATACTTAGAACGGTTCGTATCGTGCCCGGTTTGACAACTGGGCTAAATGTCCCCTCACAATCGATTCCAACATGTTGAGAGTTGTCATTGATCACGAGTCGTGCTTTGTAGCGTTCTAGGTCACCATTGTCTCGATATTTGTGGTGCAAAATCCACACAACAGATGATATTCACCCCTTCCGATCGGGGCACTAGATCCCATGTGTGCTGTTTAATAAAAGCATTATATTCTACGGTCATGGCCGCATTCCAATTCGGCTCATGCATTGCCACCTTGGGTTTTTAGGTAAAGGAGATATTTCTTAAGTAGAGTGGTTGAAGTGTGTTTTTGGCTTGAAGATGTAATGTCGTGAGCGGGTTTTCATGGGGTGGGTGGAGGAGCGTGATTGGGATGGTTCGGGAGTAGCAGTAAGGGCTGTCGAGGTGGTGGGAGGGGTTGCCAATGTGGTGGGAGGGTGAAAGGAGGGTGGGGTGGAGGTGTGGTGGTATTTCTATAACCATGAATAGGAATGCGATTACCATTACTGTTGATCCAAACCCTCAGTGATTTGATAATGACTCTCTGAGAAACACTTAGTAAAAATTGTAAGTAGACAATATATATTAGAGTTTCACTATCGCTGATAAGTACTAAGACTGTTACAGTACCGCTGATAGGAACTCTCGTTATTTAATTTGTACATTCAGCGATACTGTTCATCAGTGAGCCCTGAGTATGTTCAAGCCTCACTGATGATCGCTGATAAAATATATTGTTTACTTATGATCCCTGAAGACAAGTTTCACGTCAACTATGTTCTACGCTGAAGTCGAAGATCAAGCCAAAGAACCATCGACAAGTCTACTAATGAACTGATGCGGATATCAGCGAAGCCAAGATTTGTCCACTCAACGTGAAGTTTCAAGTAGAAGACTTCAGCGAACGCTGAACTTTATCACTCGCTGATAAAGAACTATTCAGCGAACGCTGATCATGAAGTTTCCTCTACAAGTTACTTTTGTCTTATCCCCTTGCACGTCTCCGTACGATCTGTCAGAATGGACATCCCTTTTGTCCAGAATCGTACAACCAACTCTGATTCTACACTGCTCATCATGCGGCCACTGTTTTGTCGACTGAAGTCAAACCATGTAACCAACCAACGGCTGCCACATGTAAAGTTGTACTGTTGTGCATTAAATGCATGCAATATATAAAGGAAACCCTACTTCAGAAATGAAGTGCTTGGCCATTTCCTTCTTCTTACTATTCTGTATGTTAGAATATTATCCTTAGTATTCTTACTTTCCCTCTAGCTTATTTCTAGTGCAACAAATCTTAGTGATTCTCTTAACTTGTTTAGATTAGGTTTATTCCTTAATCTTGTTCCGCAACAAGTTGTAAATTGTTTGATACATATCAATAAACAATTTAGAAAAGTAAAAATCATGTGTTTGTATTCAACCCCCCCCCCCCTTCTACAAACCTGTATAACCCTTTCGGACCAACAAGTGGTATAAGAGCAGATTGTTTAATCTCATAAACAAGATCCTGCTTATACTATTTTTTTTCTCTTCCTTGCTGTTCTCTAAAATGGCTAACACCACAAACACAAACTACATTGACAATGGTTCTCTTGCAAAACCCCCTAGATTTTCCAGAGATAACTTTAATCTGTGGAAAAATAGGATGATGCTCTTCTTGGAAGGTGTAGACCCCACTATGCCTTATTACACTGAGAATGGTCCATATATTCCTGTTAGGATTGATCCTGAAGTTCCAGGCACTGCTACTAGAGCTGCCATTCCTGAAAGAATCATTCCCAGGGAAGTTCACACTTGGACTGATGAAGACAAGAAGAAGGTGGCTATCGACACTAAAGCCAGATCTATCATCTCTATGGCTCTTCCTGACGAAGTCTACCATTCCGCCATTAACCTGAAAACCTCCAAAGCCATGTGGGACACAATCTGTGTTCCATATGAAGGTACGTCTGAAGTCCAGGACTCAAGAAAGATCAACCTGGTAAGACAGTACGAAAGCTTCATTTGTGGTAAGAATGTATCTCTCTCTGAAGTACATCAGCGGTTTAACTGTTTAATTATTGACCTAAAAACCATTGGTAAGGAATATTCTAACTTTGATATCCTGACAAAGTTTCTAGAATGTTTACCTGAAAGCTGGGACAATTATTCAATGAGTCTCAAGCTATCAAAGGATCTAAAATCTATGACCCTCTCTACCTTATTTGGCACTATGCTCAATCATGAGCAATCGTGTCATCTTAAAAAGAATCTTGTAAAAGATTCCAAAAGTACACCTGTTTCTTTACTCTCAGAGTCACCTTCCACTCAGCGATCAACTATCACTATCACTGAGTTGGAAACTAACTTGAATGCTCATCAGATGCTGATCCTTCAGATCTTGATGAATCTCTGGCACTCCTGACTAATACATTCAGGAGATTCGCTAGAAAGAGTAACTTCAGAAGAAACAAACCTCCCGCACTCACTGATAAGCCAAAATCATCAACCCCTGTTGATAAGGCTACTGCTACCTGCTTTAACTGTGAAAAGTAGGACACTTTGCTAGTGAATGCAGGTCTAAGAAAGTCTTCAAACCCTCATCTTCCTCCTACAAGAAATCCTCTAACCCCAGGGATAGAGATGAAAAATACAAGAAGCTGAAAGAAAAATATTCAAAGCTGAAAAGCTTTAAGAAGAAACGCAAAGGCTTGGTCGTTGACTTCGACTGGGCTGCCTATGACACTAAAGAATCATCTGACTCTGAAGATGCTGATGAGGCCAATCTCTGCCTCATGGCAAGGATTGAAGACGAGGAAGAAAATTCTGACATTCCCTCTACTTCAACTTCTACCTCTAAGGTATCAACTTCCTTCTTTACTAATATTTCAGATATTAATGAAGCTGATAGTCTTCGGAAAATCGAACTTCTGACTATAAATTTATATGATGCCATGAATGGCAAGACCATAGTTGAAAAGCAAAACCTTGATCTAGCTGAACAACTTAGAAACTGTCACCTTCAAATAGAAAAGCTTTCTAAAATTGAAGAAGATTTAAAAGATCAGGTCCATATAAATCAGATAGTCAAAATCGAACGTGAAGAAGCTATCGCTGCATTAAAAGCTGAAAAGGCTACTGTTGAAGGATGGTGTAAATCCTCAACAACGATCATTGAGATTATAAAGTCTCAGATTCCCGTGAGTGATAAGAGTGGACTTGGTTATAAAGCTGATATTGTAGAACCAACCACTGATCGTTCCATGCTCAAATTTGGAACGTTCATATCCTCAGTCCCTGACACCTCATCATCTCAGTGTTTCTCTTCTAAAAACCCAATCCCCGAGGAAAAACCTACCTTCATCTCTAATGGTAAAGGAAAAGAAAAGGTTTTCAACCAAAAACCTCAGAAGGGTACCTTTGTACCTAAGTTGAATGCTTCTAAAGCTTCAGTGACTTATCCCTCTACTTCTAAGAACAAGATCCCTGGATTTATTCAGCGATCTACTCCTAGACGCATAGTGGATATAATTGGTAAGAAATTTGAAGAACTGATTGTTCCTCCCATTTCCAATGCCAAAGATGTACTTGGTGCTGGCCCTCCTCATTTAAAAATCTCGGCTAAGCATGCAAATGGTCCTAAAGCTACTTTTAGCTATAGGAAATGTTATCACTGTGGACTTACCAATCATATTGCTAGTAAGTGCCCCACAACCACCAAAGCTGAAAAGTTAGCTAAGGTGAAGATCAATGCCCCCAAGGCAAAGAAGACCAATCCTGGTGCAAATCAGGTTAAGGTGAAACCTACCACTGAGGTTAAGAAATTAACCAAAGTGAAGACTTGTTCTGAAGCTGAATCTTCAAATGCTGCGAAGATTGCTGAACCTTCCACTTCCTCTACCACCACTGACAAGTGTGGGCCCATGGTGAAATGGGTGCCCAAATCAAACTAATCTTTCTTTGTTTGCAGGTTCAGAAGGGTATCTGGTATCTTGATAGCGGATGCTCTAGACACATGACGGGAAAGAAAAACCTGCTCACTGAATACAAGGAAGAGAAGGGTCCCTCAGTGACCTTCGGTGGAAACGGAAAATGCTATACTCGAGGGTTTGGTGTACTCTCTAATGGTACAACAACCTTCAGAAGAGTCACATATGTTGAAGGACTGAAGCATAATCTTCTAAGCATCAGTCAACTGTGTGACAAGGATAACAAAATGATTTTCACTAAGGAATCCTGCTTTGTCACTGACAAAAAGGAGAAGATAGCTCTCAGCGGATACCGCTGGAAAATGTTTATGTTATAAACATGGATTCTACAACCACTGAGAACTCCTGTTTCTTCTCAAAAGCCTCATCTGATGTCAACTGGCTATGGCATAAGAGGCTCTCCCATCTCAACTTCAAGACACTGAATACTCTTTCCTCTAAAGAGTTAGTTACTGGTCTACCTCAACACTCATACGCTAAAGAGTCTCTATGTTCAGCGTGTGAAAAAGGGAAACAAACCAAGGCAAGCTTCAAAAGTAAACAAGTTTCCTTAGTGTCATCTCCTCTACAACTTCTCCATATGGATTTGTTTGGCCCTGTTAACAAACAATCCATCGCTGGAAAGAAATATACATTGGTCATAGTTGATGAATTCTCTTACTATACCTGGTAATGTTTCTCCGTTCTAAGAGTGACACCCCTGAAGAACTCATCACTTTTGTCAGGAAAATGGAAGTCCTGAACAACATGATCGTTCGCTCAATAAGGAGTGATCATGGGACTGAAATAAAAAACAGTTCCCTTGATTCCTTCTTTGATAGCAAGGGTATTTCTCACAACTTTTCCTCAGTGAGAACACCGCAACAAAATGGAGTCGCTGAAAGAAGAAATCGAACTATCATCGAAGCTGCACGTTCAATACTCAGCGATTCTCATCTACCTACTCAGTTTTGGGCAGAAGCTGTCAACACTGCTTGTTTTACTCAAAACAGGTCGCTGATAGTCAAAAGATTCAAGAAAACAGCCTATGAACTTTTCCATGGGAGAAAGCCTTCAATTAGCTTTCTTCACATCTTTGGATGTCAGTGTTTCATACTGAACAACAGAGATGCCCTTGGAAAGTTTGATCCTAAGGCTGATGATGGAATTTTTCTTGGATACTCCTCAGTCTCCAAAGCCTTTAGAGTCTTCAATCGAAGAAGAAAAACTATAGAAGAAATAATCCACGTCACTTTTGACGAATCCCGTTCAGCGAACTCTAGACCTTCTGCTGATACTGAAGAACTGAATCAATGGATGTTTTCTCATCTTAGTGATTCAGAAGATACTCCTATCCCTCAAAATCATACTCATACCGCTGAAGATGATGATACTACTATCATCCCAAGCATGCAGACAAGTGAAGCTGAAACATCATGGGTCTCAGCTATTCCTCTTAACTCTATGCCTGCTTCTGAACCTTCTATCTCAAACATACCATCTACTTCTTAGCAATCAGTGAATGAAATGACATCTGAACCTCTTCCTCTCTTGGCTGATATACCAGAAGTTGCTGGAAGCCTCATCTTCAGCTCCTCCAGAAGTTCAGATTGAGTCAGCGACTTACGCTCTGGCTCAGCGATGGACTATTAATCACCCTATTGATCAAATTCTTGGTGATCCAAACGCTGGTATTCAGACTCGACGAAGTGCAGGTAATATTTGTTTATTTATTAACTTCATTTCTCTGATTGAACCAAAGAAAACAGATGATGCCCTCAGAGATCTAAACTGGGTCAGCGCTATGCAAGAAGAGCCGACAGAATTCGAAAGAAACAAAGTTTGGAAGCTCGTTCCCAGACCATCCGACAAGTCAGTGATAGGCACTAAATGGGTCTATCGAAACAAGTTGGATGAACATGGAACTGTAACCCGCAACAAGGCTCGTCTTGTTGCTCAGGGATACAGACAAGAGGAAGGTATAGATTACGACGAAACATTCGCCCCAGTGGCAAGACTAGAAGCCATTCGTCTATTCTTAGCTTACGCTGTACACAAAGACTTCAAGGTTTATCAAATGGATGTTAAATCATCGTTCCTCAATGGAAAGCTGAATGAAGAAGTCTACGTGGAACAACCTCCATGATTCTCAGATCATAAGCATCCACGTTATGTTTATAAATTGGATAAGGCACTCTATGGCTTAAAGCAAGCTCCTCGTGCATGGTATGACACTCTTTCTTCTTATCTCCACATTGAAAAATTTGAGCGAGGTAAAATCGATAAAACTCTATTTTTCAGGAAAGTAAAAGGTCATATTATTCTTGTTCAAATATATGTCGATGATATTATATTTGGTTCCACTAACCCTGACCTATGAACTCGTTTTGCTGAAAGAATGAAAGCTGAATATAAAATGAGTATGATGGGTGAGCTAACCTATTTCCTTGGTCTTCAAATCAAACAGAATGAAAAAGGAACTTTCATTCACCAAGGAAAATATGTTAAAGATATGCTGAAAAAGTTTGATTTAACTCAGAGCTCAACTATGAAAACTCCTATGGCACCGCCATTGACACTAAACAAGGATCCTTCATGAAAACCTGTCAATGTCACAGCGTACTGTAGGATGATCGACTCTCTTCTGTATCTTACATCTATCCGACCTGATATTATGTATGCAACCTATTTGTGTGCACGATATCAAGCTGAACCTAAGGAATCTCATTTGATCGCTGTAAAGCAATTTTTTCGATACCTTAAGGGTACTCCTAACCTAGGTCTTTGGTATCCTAAAGACTCAGGGTTTGATCTAATCGCCTATTCAGATAGTGATTTGCAGGATGCAAACTGGATAGGAAAAGCACCACAGGAGGCTGTCAGCTCCTGGGTAGAAAGCTGGTGAGTTGGACAAGTAAAAAGCAAAACTCAGTGTCCACCTCAACTGCTGAAGCTGAGTATGTAGCCGCTGGAAGTTGTTGTTCTCAAGTCTTGTGGATGAGAAATCAACTACTGGACTATGACCTTTAGCTCTCCAAAATTCCAATCTATTGCGACATCACTAGTGCCATCGCTATAGCCAATAATCCAGTGCTACACTCAAAGACCAAACACATCGAAATCATGTATCATTTTATCAGAGATCATGTGATGAATGGTGATATAGAACTTCATTTTATCCCAACTGACTTTCAGTTAGCTGATCTTTTCACCAAACCACTTGATGAGACAAGATTCAACTTTCTCATCAGCGAGCTTGGAATGCTGAACTTAGAAGCGTAAAATCTTCAGCGGTTTACATTTGATCAGTGATATAATGAATTTGTATAACTCTATTAATCATCTACTCTCTGAACAAAACTGATTCGCTGATATCAAGGTATGTTCTCTCTTACTCGCTGACGTTCGCCTAGAACTGCAAGATTTCAAAACAAATTACATCGCTGAATATCTCTTTCTTTCAGCGGTTCTTTTGAAATTCTAAAACTAACACTGATATTTCTAATCAGTGCTTCATGTTTTAAAACTGTCCCTGAGTTTTTCAAAATCCTCAGAGACACCCTAAAATGTGAAAGGACGTGTATGACGTCATCACAACAGATAAACCATGGAACGCCTTTTCTCTGACACGTTCGCCCGTTTCGTTTACCTTGTCCAATCAAATTCAAGGGACGTGTCCGTGTCATCATGAAAAACTTTCCCAATCATAGTTTTTCTCTCTCTACTCTCACTATATAAACCCATTTGAGTTTATATTTTTACCTTTTACGCGAACATCATCTCTCTCGAACAAGAACACTGTTGCATTTGAACTTATTTTCTCCAGAAACTGTTCATCTTCATCTTCTTCAATCATCAAAGGTTAATATTTCTGTTATTTTCCTTTACATAAACTTGTTTTTGATCTTATTCTTGGTTCTAAAAGATCAAACAAAAGAACTTATTAAAAATGAAATCATTTTCTTCATGGTTTTATGAATACAATCTGGAAACAGATTGTTCTTCAAGTTTAAACTAAAAATCTTATGCTTGCCATTTCATATGTTTTTCCAGAATCCCTTCTTTAAATGGAAACTGGAAAGAAAGAACATTCATTATGTTTTGTACTTCTTTTCAAAACTAGAAAAACCCTACTTTCCATTTCTTTCTTTAAATGGAAAGTGCAAAAACCCTAAAACCTCTTATTTTTGGAAACTTTTTCCACATTAAGACATTGTTCTTCATACTCTTCATGTCTATATGTTGTAAACAGAAATGGCATCCTCTGAAACTCCCACCACTCAATCTCTTACTGCTTTGGAAAGCACTGAGCTCGTCAAAGCCCCTCATGTCAAATTTGAAATCGAGCAAGTTAACTATCAAGGCAACAATCCTTATGCCCTCTTCAACTTTCCTCCAAGGAAGAAAATCACACACCTGAACGACGCTGTGAATTTCCTTCAGACATGCCCTCTATTGACAGCTCTGACCGTCACACCCCCCTCTCACAGAAATCTACTCGCTCAGTTCTGGTATACTGCCAGAAGAGCTCAAATCACCTCCACCAAAGACCCCAAAAAGAAAATCGATGTCATTCTCTTCGACACCGAACATGGTAGTTCCAAGATTACTCCCGGCTCTATCAGGTCTGCCTTCAACCTCCCTGGTACTACAAAAGAAAAATGCTTCGTTCCTTTACCCAATCCCAAAAACCCCGATGATAAAGAAGCACTCATTGCATTCTTTGATGCAATGAAGTATGTTTGGGGAACAGGAAGAGACGGTCTCCCTGAGAAGAAGCTTACCACGATCCAGAAGTCCAAAATGCCCAGCGAGATGAACTTCATCTTCGCTCATTTGATCAGCTGCATGACAGCTAAGGTTGGTTCCACTGACCAAGCCTCCAAACCCCAGCAGGCTATGGGGTACGTACTGCTGAAGGGCTTTCACATCGATTGGGCCAAAATCATTTTTGACGACAAGAAGCTAAAAGTCGATGAAACAAAGAGACCGAAGACTGTTCCATATCACCAGTTTGTCAGCGCTCTCTTCCAACAAGGGCTCGGGGACAAATACCCAAAAGTAAGCGACCTGAAACTCTCACTGGTTGGCACTAAGGTTCTAGACTACTCGCCAATGCCAAACGAGGTATTTCTCTCTACACTCTTATCTCTTCTCAGACCTCCCACTTCTTCTACTTCTGCAGCTACCACATCGGCAGCGGTAATCCCAACCGCTGATACCCCGGATGCAACCTCCACTCCTCGAAAGAGAAAACACTCTGACACCCACCTTGGCACTCCTAAGCCCAAGAAGACCTCCAAGGAGAAACCCCCTAAGTCTACCCAGACTGAAGACTCCACGACTCTTTCTGCACAAGGGCCGTTGGAAAGTTCAGTGGTACGCTCTGCCACAGCTGCTGAATCCGCCCCTTCAATACCCTCTTCAGCGTTTCTAAACGTTGATGTTGTCTTGGAACAGAACCTCCCTCCCTCAGTACCTCCAAGTACTGCGGAAGTATTCCTCGGCGATTCCAACGCTGAATCTGCTTCCCAATCACTCTTCTCAACCTTCATTCCTTTCACTATTTCTTTGGTCACTCCACCTCTATTCCCCCTGTCTACAACAAACATCATCTTGAGTGATACATCTGTTGAAGCTCTCCAGTGGATGATGGATCAAAACACAGGACCTGCGGGCACCTCTATGCGTCAAGGCTCTTGTTAGGGTCAAATTTGGTTGAATAGAAGTTCAAGGGCTATTTTGTTAATCTTTTAGTTTGAGCCTTAATAGTGTAACGGGCCGTGGGCTTCCATGCCATGGGCCCAATGTATTTAATGTTCATTAGCTTAGAAAATTAAGCTAGTTGTCTAATTATACTTTCATATGCTTATTGTAGTCTCTCTCAATATTGAAAGTAATTGGATGACCATTGGAAATCATACTACTTGTTTCATATCTATTGATTTCTATCGACTGTTGCACTGATCTGGAACTCACAATTGGTATCAGAGCAAACGGACGAATCGATTCAAAGTGTCTTTTGGATTTCTGGTAAGGTTTCTGTTCAAAAATCGAATGTGTTCTTGCTTTGAAAACTCATATTTTGATTTGGTTAAAATTGATTGTTTTCGTTTATCACATTCTGTTAGCATCATCATTATAAACGAATCTGCAAGTTTTCATCATCTAATTCGATCATCTTAGTGGTTTTTAAGCAAAATCAAAGTTTCAAGTTTTTGGTCTCTGTTCTTGCAAAAATCCAATCTTTTCTATCAAAAACTTGTTATTTGGCTTCAAAATCGATATGGGTAATGTTATTATTGTGTTTGGTCGTGTTCCTAACCTTTCAGGAACGATTTTGAAGAACCCTAGTCGAATTCCTGCGTTTTTGGAAACCACAGACGCAGTTACCAGATACCACAACCGTGGTTACCGGGTCTTTCATAGTGTTACCGGGTAAGTTTCCTATTCATTCAATTGTTACCGGGAAACTCCAAGTTACCTGGTAACTTATCACTTACCGGTATTCTGAATACTTACCGGACAAGTTCCCGGTAAGTACATCCGATAACTTACTTTTCATCCGGTAAGTTCCCTCATCCGGTAAGTTGGTTACTTGTTCTATTCGGTAAGTTCTTAATTCAATTGTTCCATCCGGTAACATCAAATCATCCGGTAACCTCAAGCCATCTGGTAAGTCCCTCTTCCGGTAAGCTCTTCAACCAGGTAAGTTTGTTCTTTTTGCTTAGTATTATTTGATCCGGTAAGCTTGTCTCATCCGGTAACCCTCAGTTATCCGGTAACTCAAGCTCATCCGGTAACTTCTGCAAATTTACCTGTTCTTCACAATCTAATCCGGACACTTCCAGATCAGATATCATTCATCCCGATTCCTATCCGATAAGTACAGTCTAGTCGATTTCTTACCTGATTTAGCATAATCCACTCTTAGAACCTGCGTTGGGATATCACTCTTAGTGCCTTGCGTTAGGTTATCACTTTGAATCGAACCAATCGTCTGACGATCACTCTAGTGCAACTTAAGATGTCTTCGCGCGACGCTTTCGCTATCGGTACCGATTCCAAACCACCTTGCCTCTACCAAGGTGAGTACAGCCAGTGGCGGGACAGATTTCTAATCTTCATTAAGTCAAAGGATAACTTCGAGTTTATCTGGCGAGCTCTAGAAGACGGGCCAATTCCTGAACCCATGAAGACTATACCAGCAACTGAAGCAGGTGGTCAAGCTCGTGTCGAGAAAAAGGCACTCTCCGATATGACTGCCGACGAAAGAGGCATGATTGAGGGAGAAAAGCATGCTAAAAGGTACCTTGTTCAAGCTCTACCCAACACGATCTACACTGCCATCGACAGCTACAAAAAGACAGTTAAGGGCATGTGGGATCAAGTGGAGAAAAAGATGCGCGGGAGCGAAGTCGGGAATCAACTGAAAATCAACAACTCCATAACCAAGTTTGATGGGTTTAAGCAGCGCACCGGCGAATCCCTCTCCCAGACCTATGAACGTTTCTGTCTCCTTCTCAATGAGCTTCACAAGAACCAAATCACTCGTTCTAACACGGAGAACGCGCTCAAGTTCCTCAACAACCTCTTGCCTGAATGGAAAGTATTCGCATCTCACGTCAAGCACAACCACTTGATGGAGAAAGTCGGCATCCACGAGCTCTATGAGATGCTACTTCAGGACGAAGATGAAGTGATGGAGATTCTGAACGAGAGGAAGTCTGCATCCAAGCCAGTTGTTGATCCACTGGCACTTATGTCTTCCAAACGAGGAAAATCTTTAGGTCGTCATTCCAAACGTGCCCAAAAGCCAAGCGAATCTGAGTCAGAACCTGAGGAAAAGGAAGACAGTGATTCTGATCCTGAATTAACAGCCATTAAGAAAGCAATGGCTCTGCTCTCCAAGTCCTTCCAACAACAGAAGTTCTATAAGAAGCCGACGTCTAATAATAAGCGCTACTCCACCTCCTCCAACAAGCGCCATGATTATCAAGACAAATATGAAGGAAAGAAGAAAGCTGATGAGCCCGACCAGTCTGACAAGAAGGAGAAGACAGAGAAAGATGACCGCAAGAAGAAAGACGAACTTGTGACTTGTTATAACTGCGGGAAGCTTGGTCATTTTGCGAAAGATTGTAGGAAGCCTGTTGTGAAGAATGCACATTATTACAAGGCTAAGCTCGCACTGGCAGAACAGAAGGAAGCTGGAGAAGCTTTATTTGTGGAAGATGATTATTGGTTGGGACGATCTGACAGTGAAAGCGAATCTGAAGGTGCTGATGCTTTCATGGGCTACCACTCTCCTGTTGAAGAAGAAAAGACAAAGCTGTGTCAGGTATGTGAACCTATCTATCAAGATCTTTATAACCAAATGCAACCTCTTGTTAAACGGATAGATTCCAATAAGGCCACCGCTAATGAACAACTACTTGAGATTAGATAACTATCTGAAAAGCTAGATGTTCAAAAGCGAATAACTGAGAAATACAAGTCCGAAAATGCTATTTTTAAGGAAAAATGCAAAAATCTTTCAATAGTACCTAAGGACTTAAGGGCCAAAATATCTGAATTACAGTCACAGCTAGATCTGTGTGAGAATGAGAAAGCAGAAATTGTTTATCAATGCTCTGCTCTTCAAATTCAGCACAAGGAGTTTGTCGCTAAAATAATTGATCTTGAAACCAAACTCCACAAAAGAGGTAAAACTGATCAGACCATCCACATGAATAAACCCAAGGAGTTCACTTACTTTAACAAGGAATGGGGAATCAGATACGATAATCCACACTACTTGAAAAATGGTATATTCAAAAGACCTACACTGTATGACTTTGGCTGTTTTGGAATAGACAAAAAGTATCCAGAATATGGGATTAAATGGATTGGTCCTCTTGAACCTGAAAAGGAAGAGGAAACTGAGGAATATAAGAGAAAACACACAACAAAAATGCAACTTCCTTTATGTTATGAGCCTTTGAACTATTATTATGAGAAAATCAAAAGAAGTACCTCTCGAATGACTACTTTGACTGCTATAAGGTTGTAACGGCCAAGGATTCCTCCAAAAAGGATGAGGTCCAAGCAACCGAACCCAAGGCTAAGATGAATGAGTTCAAACTCTATGTTCCCCCTCTCATATTGGAAGCAAAGATAGTCAAGTTAGAAGAGTCACTCGAGAAGGAAATGTCAAGTTTTCAAAAGGAAAAGCAAGCGCTAATCACGGAACTTAAGAATCTAAAATCCGTAAAAACCGAAGCTGTGTCTGATGAAGGACAGGAAATCCTTCGGTGTGAAATCAACAAGCTCACATCAAAACTGTCTGCCTTGGCAACAGAGGCGATGACGGAGCATACGAGAAATGGTCAGCTCAAAGAGCAGATTGACCTACTCCAATCTGAAAAGCTGATTTCACCCGACTCTTCCTCCAACTCATCTGACACGTCTTCGTGTAAAGCTTTCATTGGAAAAATCTCTTCCAAATACGGTAATGAGTCTCAAGACAAGAGTGTGTTAAGGAATTTAAACACTGATTTTTTCCTAGCTTCCGCACCAAGTTCCCCATAGCACACTGACACAAAGTGTTCCTCGCCTTCCTCGGCCAATCCAAGTCCCACTATCCCGGATATCAATTTTTCAGAATGCATGAATTCCGAGGGCAATTCTGATGAAGAGTTTGAGTCGTTTCCCTTCGACAAACCTCTTCCAAGTCATACTGACTTCCTTTCACCAGTGGTTAATCGACCGGTCAATTTTCAAAAGGGCCAATGTTCCAAATCAAAGACCCCGACTGTGATTAAGATTTCTAAACCTACATCGCCTTCTCAAAAACAATCACAGCCAAGGTAAAAGACCGATCGATCGACTGCCAAAAATCCTGTTTCCTCAAAAGCCATTGACCATGATGTCAATGTTGTTTCAGATAAAACCGGTCGAGCTAAACAGGACAAACAAAAGTGGCTAGCTAAGGAATCTATCGAGAAAGAGGCGTCGAAGTCATTTAATACCGTTTTCTATCCTAGAAAGAACAAAAATGATTGTGCTTGGAATCATAGGAATGATTTTGTTAAACAAGATGTTAATTTTCCGATTAAACTTTATTCCATTCAGCAATTGATTCAATTATCGCATGATTGTTTGTGTTATTCTAGTTGTGGTTGGAATGACTTTGATGACATTAATAATAATGATTGGTTTGGGTCATATCATATATATAATCATGCACCCAAACGCAAACCCCGTAAAAACAAAAAGAAACACCATACACAACGGGGTTCCCAATCAGAGGTTAAACCAAAGCAAGAAAGGAAACCCATTTCAAAACGGGTTCCTCCTAATGAGGTTAAACCTACACCCAAGAGGCAACCTGTTTCAAAACAAGTTCCTCCGAAAGGTGTAAAACCTAACCCTCCAGGACCCATGCGAATATGGGTACCTAAAGTCCACTAATCTCGTTTTGCAGGACGGTCATGTGTGGTACTTAGATTCTGGATGCTCCAAGCACCTGACCGGAAGGAGGGAGCTTCTCACGAACTACAAGGAACTATATGGAAGAGACGTGAGATTCGGGAACGATGACAAGGCGCCGATTTTGGGCTACGACGACGTTGTCCAAGACAAGATCACCATCAAGAAAGTTTCATACCTCGCGGGATTGGGACACAACCTGTTCAGTATCGGCCAATTCTGTGACAAAGATCTAGAGGTCAGATTCAAAGCCAAAAGGTGTAGCATTCTAACCGACGACAGAACGGATCTACTGGTTGGAAAGCGAGAGACCAACCTCTACACCATCGACCTCGCAGCCCTGAAGACCGATAACTCTGTCTGCCTGATGTCAAAGGCAAATTCTCAACAAGCATGGATTTGGCATCGACGTATCAACAAACTGGTGCTGGACGGACACGTGAAAGGCATGTCCGATCTTCAATTCATGAAGGATCGACTCTGAGGGGCATGTGAAATGGGAAAGATGAAGCGAGCGACACATAAGCCAAAGGCAGCTCCGAGTACGTCCCGATCTTCAATGGATTTGTGTGGATTGATGCGCGTTCAGAGCATCAACAAGTGCAAGTACGTCCTGGTGATGGTGGATGATTTCTCACGCTACACATGGGTCAAGTTTCTACGCACGAAGGACGAAACCCCGGAGCTGATCATCAACCATTTGAAGACCATCCAACTGAACCTTCAAAGACAAGTTCAGACTATCAGGACCGACAACGGGACGGAGTTCAAAAATCAAACGGTGAACGAATACCTGACTTCAGTTGGTATCTTGCAAACCTTCTCGGCCTCACGCACTCCTCAACAAAACGGAGTGGTGGAAAGACGCAATCGTACCCTCGTCGAAGCTGCTCGCACGATGCTTTCTCAGTCCAAATTGCCTTTATTTCTCTGGCCCGAAGCGGTGTCTACTGCATGTTACACGCAAAACCGCTCCATTATCAACAAGCGGTTCAACAAGACGCCGTACGAGATCATGAACAACCGCGTTCCGAACATCAAGTACTTCCATGCGTTCGGATGCACGTGCTACGTCCTCAACGACAAAGATGATCTCGACAAATTCAGTTCGAAGGCGGATGAGGGAGTTTTCATTGGACACTTCATGCAGACTAAGGCGTATCGCGTTTACAACAAACGGACTAAAACCGTTACTGAAAGTGTAAACGTGACATTCGATGAAGCCGCAGATTTGGCTTCTAAACACATCAGTTCAGAACCCGGTTTAACTGGCGTGCTAGCTTCCGAACTTCCACGTTCAGGATCTGCACAAATGATAGTAAATCCGAATCATGCATCTACGTCGAATGCTGATCTTTCAGATTTAGATTTACTGTTTCAATATTTTTATGATGATATGCTTAACATTTCTACCCCTCGTGTCTCAGTGCAACCAAGAATTGAAGCTGCTCAAATCGAGGATTCGGCGAATCTCTCCGGTCCGCCGCCCTCGACCAACACTCCAACACTCACAATGGAGACACCTCAACCATCATCCTCAATATCATCTGATACAGTCATCCCCTCGGAGGAACCAGTTCAAAACCCGGAGATCGCTCCTCAAGATTCGTCATCTACTACCATCATAGATCAACCTCTGAATTCCTCGGAACCAGAAGTTGCTCAGCCTTCGACGAATCCTCCCCCGTCTCCTCCGAGAAACCAACCTGCTACACTTGAAGCTGTTCAAGACCTTCCATCTGGTGATTACGTGGATCCGGACACCTCACACTCCACTCAGCAGCCACTTCCACACACCACCAAATGGACAAGAGTTCATCCCTTACACCAGATCATCGGTGATCCCTCCACTCCAGTCCAAACGCGAGGCGCATCGGCCAATTTCTTCCTCTTCTCCGGATTCTTGAGTAAGATCGAGCCTACAACCGTCCGCGAAGCACTCGAAGATCCAGACTGGGTCATGGCCATGCAAGAGGAGCTCAACCAATTAGAGGCTCTCAAAGTATGGCGACTTGTCCCACGTCCATCTCACAAAACGGTGATCTGCATTAAGTGGATCTTCAAGAACAAGAAGGACGAGGACGACATCATAGTACGCAACAAGGCGCGTCTCGTGGCCAAGGGATACCGTCAACAAGAAGGGATTGACTATGACGAGACATACGCTCCGGTGGCGAGGATCGAAGCTTTACGTATGTTCCTTGCATACGCCGCACACAAGAACTTCACGGTCTTCGAAATGGATGTGAAGACCGCTTTCCTTAACGACGAACTCAAGGAAGAAGTGTACGTATCGCAACCGAACGGGTACGTGGACGAGAAGAAGCCTGATCATGTCTACATCTTAGACAAGGCCCTCTACGGATTGAAGCAAGCTCCACGGGCCTGGTATGATACGTCAACAAAGTTTTTAATAAAATCGGAATTCACACGAGTTAAAATCGACTCAACTCTCTTTATCAAAAACGAAAAAGATCATATTGTATTAGTTCAGGTGTATGTCGATGACATAATTTTCGGTTCTACTAACCCTCAGTTTGCTAAGAACTTTGCCAAATTAATGGGACAATTTTTCAAAATGAGTATATTATGTGAGATGAATTTTTTCCTTGGTCTTCAAGTTAAACAACTGTCGACCGGGATATTCATAAATCAGGCTAAGTACATCCGGGATATTCTTAAGAAATTACAGATGGAACAGTCCTCACCGATGAAAAGTCCCATGGCACCCGGTACAAAGTTACACGCCGATCCTAACGGAAAGGATGTGGACACTAAAACGTACCGGGGAATGATTGGTTATTTAATGTACTTAACTGCTAGAAGACCGGACATCATGTTCTCAACATTTCTTTACGCCCGGTTTCAATCAAAACCGAAAGAGTCTCATTTAATAACTGTCAAACGAATTTTTTGTTATTTACGTGGTACTGCTGATCTTGGCTTGTGGTACCCGAAAGAGACAGGTTTTGAGCTGTCTGCATACTCTGATGCGGACCACGCGGGCAGCATGATGGATCGGAAGAGCACATCGGGTCATGTACAGTTCTTGGGCGATAGCTTGGTGAGTTGGGCATCCAAGAAGCAGCAGTGCGTCTCTACGTCGACTGCCGAGGCGGAATACGTGGCTTCCACAAGCTGCTGTTCTCAAGTGATTTGGATGCGCACGCAACTCAAGGACTATGGTTTCACATACGTCAAGGTGCCCATCTACTGCGACTCGAAGAGATCTATTGCAATATCCAACAATCCGGTCCAGCATACGAAGACAAAGCACATAGACGTTCGGTACCACTTTATCAAGGATCACGTTGAAAGAGGTACAATCGAACTCTACTTTGTAAATACCGAACATCAGTTAGCAGACCGGGTTTACAAAACCCCTGGACGAAAAACGCTTTAATTATCTAATGTCCAGGTTAGGTATGCTAAATCTGAAGACCTGATCTAATTGTGTGCCCGATACAAGTTCCATACATCTACGAGAAACTGTCTACTCATCATCTGTTGTTCACACTCTAGATGACTGAGCATATACTTTCTCGCACTTGTATTCTACTTGTATCACTTACACAGTTAGGTTGAGTCTCTATATTTATTAGGTAGATTTCGTTTGTTTACTTTCTTTCCACGAATGTTTTTTTTGTTCAATACCGTCGTCTAGGTTATTTGGTTATATCTGTGCTTTCACAAGTGTTCATTTGTTCAGGGGGAGCACGAGGGGGAGTGTCGCACGCAATTTTTTTTAAACTGCCGTAAAGTGTTTTTTTGTGTGTGTCGACATTCCCGAGTGCACTCCACATCACACTCTGTGCACATTCTGAGGGGGAGCAAAGCTTAGTTGCTCATTATTTGAGGGGGAGCGACACATTTTTTTTCTTAGACACGTAAAAGTTTTTTTTTGTGCTGACGACTCCATACTCACCCACATTCCTGTTCCGAGGGGGAGCAGAGAAATACCCGTGCTAAGGACGAGGGGGAGCGGGAAATTTTTTCAAATTTCTCAAAATTCGGCTTTCCGAACACTTACCCGGTAAGTTACCGGGTAACGATGGTTACCGGGTAATCTTACCGGACCGGGTAAGTTATCGGAAATTTTAACCGGTAAGTGCTTCCATATATATATACGCATCCAGGAACCCTCACTATTCATTTCAGCCGGATTCTCTTCACAAAACCCTCTAAAAACCCCTCGTCTCTCTCTCGCACTCGGTAACTCACATCACTCACTCAAACGTGCTCCAATCTTCTCCAAACCACAGGTATGTGTTCCTCATCTCCTGTCGATCGCTTTGTGGTCATTGATTCGAATTTTTCACCGGGATGCCATCGATCGTAAGATCGACCGAGGGTTTCTAAAACCCGATTTGGGTCGATTGACTTGTTAGTCGACATCTAGGTTATCTACATCGACTAAATCGTAGTTTGGGACTTACACTTATATTTAGAACTAGCTAAAACACATAGCTGTGTCATTGGATGGTGTTTTGGCTTGATTTGAGTACCCTAGTTACCGCGACCGGTAACCCTAGTTTACCCGGTAACATTCATGTTACCCGGTAACTAGCATGTTAACCGGTCACCATTCACATCATCCGGTAAGTATTATGTTTCCCATATACCGGACACTTTGATCCCCGGTAACCCGTGTCGTCCGGATACCTTGTATCCGGTAAGTTCGACAACCCGGTAAGTTCAGTGTCCGGTAACCACTTTTGATCCGGTAAGTTCACTCGGTAACCTATCTTACCCGGTAACCATACCTTACCCGGTACCCTACTCCTACCCGGTAAGTCCCATTTCACCCTGTAACCTGTTTTATCTGGAAAGTTCTACTTTTCCGGATACCCTGTTTATCCGGACACTGCTTGAGTCCAATGCCTTTGCATTTTTCCAACATTGGCAATCCCAATGTCCTGCACCTACTGCCAGTCCTCAATCAACCGTTGATTGAGCCATTAAAATGCTAAGGTACGCATTGAAGTTGCTTTTATCCCATCCATGATCTAACACTGTGCTTTACAGGTATTCTATATGGCGGAACAACAAGAGCAGCAAATTCCTCCTCCTGAGGAATTTATTGACAAGGCGGCCGATAATGCATTGGTTCTCGAGGACCATGGCATTGAGATCTCGCCAAACAACCACCATCTTGATGCTGCTGCATTCCGACCAAACCAACGAGTGGTCGATGATATAAGGCTCGGCCATCCGCTTCGCCGATCACTGACCGTGACAACAGACGTACCAGTTTTGTTTGTATACCAAGTCTGGCAAACGGCGAGAGTTGTCACTGCCAACAACACCCAGACCATCACGGCACGCATTGACAATCATCCTTTTACGCTCACACCGGAGTCCTTCCGCCGAATGCTGTCACTTCCGGAACCCACTCACGGAGGCAATATCGCTTACGCCCCCGCCGTCGATGACGTCACTCTCTGCGCCGATATCCGTGCACTTGGATATCGACACGCTCTCGACAGTCCATCCGCTTTCAACCGGAATTACATCGCCCCGGTCTGGTACACATTGTTCTCAATCCTAAACCGGTGTCTATCCTCCCGATGGACGGGGATAGACTAGTGCACCGTCGACTTTCTATGCCTGTTTCACGCTGTGTGCTACAACCGACACATCGACTACTCAGCCATCATGTGGCGTGAACTGGTGCAAGCCATCCGACAAACTGGCGGATCCAAGAAGATGTTCCTGCCATTTACGCGCTTCTTCTCTCTGGCTATCCGACAATACATGGAGGAAAATCCACTTATCCCGAGGCGTATCAATCATCCGGTATGTCCTCAGTTCAACCTACAGTACTTAGTGATTCGTAACCCACCTGATACCCTAGCCATGCCTATACCAGAACATCTACTGGCACACGCGGACCCAAATGCACCGAGTGTGATAGAATATAGGAGAGAGTTACGGAATCCCATGGTCCAGCCAGAGTTGGAGGGACCTCCCCAGGGACATAGAACTGAGGGACGTGAGGGTCCTACCACGAGAGGAGTTAGAGTCCGGGCAACTGGGGCTCCCGTACGGGGTGTATTGAGATTACATGGGAGGGGAACAGGAGCGGCCAGTGCATTGGATACGCGTGCCGGTACTACACAATCCCACCAAGCCGGTACAAGCCATCAACCTTCCATTCCTATCACCCGACCGACGACCGAAGCTGGAACGTCATCTAGACCAATGATTCACCGTGACCCGGAGCCATACATATCTGACCCTTCACCACCAGACAGGTGGAGGATGTGGAATCCGACTCCACCGAATCCGATACAGACCGTGCCATACGCGCATCCTTAATACCTACCCGTATCGAACCAAACCCACAGTTGACCGAAGGAATCCCATCTGACTCACCCACAACCCCTCTAATCCCTACTACCCAGCCTAATACAGGAGATACAAGGAGAGAGGAGGGAGAATTAGTTGAAGAATTGGAACATGTGAGACGGAGGGCATTGAGATCGAAAACAAACCAAGAGAGATTAAGCCGTAAACATATAGAGGCTTCAGAGCGAATCCAGCCCGGTGTCGCCCAGGTAGCCACATCTGCTATCCCGTCTCATCCGTTGGGACGGGGTATTGAAGCAGCCGCCGTGGACCTAGCGGCGCAATTGCACGACCTCCCCAGCCACTCATCCGTCTCTCAAAAGACTGGTGTTTCAACTTCACACGGGGATTTAGCACAAAATCTACCGGTCTCTCACTCGGAGTACTGGTATTGAAACAAGAGACCAGCAGCCCCCGGTCTCGACTTCTTTGGATGCACTCTTGAGTCTAGAGCCATTTGCTAATGTTATATCTTCGGCTAGGACACAAGATGAGACAACGAACATCGATGCTCTTCGTGACTCGATCGGAACTTTCGTAGTGTCTCCGCCTTTAAGCGGAACGCGAGGATCGGAAGGAAATCCTACCACGGACACACCATCGCCAACCGTGAACGTAGGTGGCTATGCCACTAAGGTAGATGCCTCAACGGGTGCTCTAAGTGACCCCGGAGTTATTTTACCCGACTTTGTGTCAATGGGATATCTGGATAGCGCCCTAAAGGCTGTCCGCGAGGCAATGGAGCAGCGATTCACCACCGAGCTCGACAAACTCAAAATTCTGATCATAAGTAAGGAAAAAGTAGTCCAACCTGAAACCGCGCCCACACATCCACCGGCTCCCATTCAGCCATTTTATTCGGTGGACACCTTGAAGACTATGCTCCTAGCTCAACTGCTCCAACACACCGACACTGATGCCTCTACCGAAGCAGACCTGATCTCAGTTCTATGATCACAGGTCACTGCTCCTTCGTCATCCATTACTACCAGATTGGACCAGCTTGACACGACTCTCAAGGACACTCAACAAGCGCTCAAAACGCTGTCCGAACGAGTCGGTTCACTAAAAGACACCTGTAAGAGTCAAGATGGCGGACTCAAGAGACGGCACGATGACCAGGATGATCCTGATCACCGTGAGGGGGAGAACAATAGACTACGATTGTCTGAGTCCGTCCGAATCATCCCTGAAACAACCGTGGTTCAACCGGAACCATCAACTGTGGCAGCTGCAACCGAAGATGAACCTGAAGCCCAGTTGAGCTTAGTCGAGATGGTCATAGACATGGACATCTCAGACGACGAAGACCCGACGATTGAAAAGCCTGGGGGAGAAACACAGGAATTGGTCACATATTCTGCATCAGATAGGCCCGTACTTGATCTAATTAATCCAGATTCTGAGATCGACCCGGAGACCAAAAATGCATGGTACGAAAAAGCCGCCAGTGCTGTAAATCTCCAGGTAAATCTGATCTTTCCTACTGATGAAGACGACAATGTTGACTACGACCAGTTTCTGCTGCAAAACCTATATGGTACACCCGTTCACACTGCTCAGGCCGCTGAAACTTCTACGATACCCGAAACTTCAACTGCTGCAAATCCGACATCTCCTCAACAACCGACAGCTTCTGATCATCCTCCTCCTCAATAGCAACAAATCCGATGGGAGAAGATCATGATACTTATTCCTCACCTGGAGGAATCACTGAAGAAGCTGTACGTTCACAGGTTACGCACTATCGAGCCAACCTTTTGCCTTGGAATTTCCAGCTCCGACCCGGAATACCAAAGTCAGTACTTAAACGCCATGAAGCAGTTTCTGCCAGTTAGCCAAGTCCGAACGAAGCACAAGATCACCGAAGTGCTCAACGTCCAAACAGGCCGAATTCTTAAAGTCATGTTTCCCGTATTCACCGTCCGACAAGAAGACGGAAATGAATGGAGATTTTCCGAAGCTGACTTCAAGAACCTTAGACCGTTCGACTTCCAAACTATACTGAAAGACCTCCGAACCAGAACCATCCGACCGCTGCATGTAACCAAAGCGCTCGAAGCTGTTCGTCGATTCCTAATTCGGACAATTATGATGTCCTATCTCACAGACTTCCAAATGGCAATCGAGAACAGAGCTAAGAAGGTAAACCTGCTGAAACCGAATCTGAAAGCGCCCGAACTGAAGATGTATCCCGAGAACGCACTGCTTCTAGAACCAGAATTTGAGATAGTATACCTGTAACACCCTAAAAATCAGGGCAAATTTAAACCTGAAATAAAAGGGTTTACGCATCTAATATCCATAACATGAACATTCTTAACGAGTGAAAATAATAACAAGAGTCAATTTACATCAACTTGTCGCCACTATAAACTCTCCACTCGTCCCATTACTTCCGTGGGCTCATACCTGGTAAGAAAATATAATTTGAAACGATTAGGCTAACGCCTAGTGAGAACATTCGGTTTCAAAGTAATACTTTTAACATCAATGTAAACAAGGCATAACAAACATGGTTTACCCTTATTCTTACCATACTCGTACTCGACTCATAAGGATGGAAACATATCCGACCCCATGACTATGACTAACAATCGGGAAGTCATATCATCATATCCGAGATCTTACTAAGAATCATTAGGATTCTAGTTTATCAATCAAGTCTAAGGACTTACATTCAATCCTCACACCTTTTCTTGGAATGGAAGCAGAAATAGCATTTATATTGCCTATTTCTAATCCACCGAAAGCAAAGTAAAACAACACTTACTCTTCGGCTAATTCATGTTTCCACATCTCAAATATGAATAGCAACTACACTTTGCCTATTACCTCATTATATATGAATAACAATCCTACTTTGCCTATTCAATCGATCCCGTGGATATGACTTACATTTAGAAAGTCATATCATCACCATCAAGAGCCTACTACGAATCATTGAAGATTCTAGATTATTGCTCTTATCCAATAAATTACAAGTTGCTTTATGCCTATTTCTTGGACTGGAAGTAGAGATTACAAATTACTTTATGCCTATCTCTGACCTTCCCATAGAAATCAGGAATTACAATTTACTTTATGCCTATTCCTCGATTTCTACACTACGAAATGAGAATTACAATTTACTTTATGCCTATTCTCCATTTCCACGTAAACGGTAATTACAAATTACTTTATGCCTATTCCGCGTTTCACGTCACACTATGAAATAGGAATTACAAATTGCTTTATGCCTATTCCTCATTTCACAACGCCTTTACGAAATGGGAATTACAATTTACTTTATGCCTATTACGCATTTCAGGCCAACGGGAATTATCCACGTTAATAATCACCTCTCAAAATGGGAATTACAGATTACTTTATGCCTATTCCACATTTCTCATCACCTTAGAATCAATGGCCCCCAATGGAATCAATAAATCGCGATTCATAACCGGGCCCCCGATGATTCAAGGTACACTCATTCACTAGAAATTACACCATATGGTCAATGGCTAGTATCCGGCTCCCATTAGACCGTACTAAGTTGCCCCTGATGACCTGATGCTTATTATAGCTACTACAGTGGGAATAATTGTCCCATTTATCCAAATCACGGGAATTACAATTAGCGCCACACCTATTCCACGTGATTACAAAACACTAGTGCCTATGGATCCATTACACTTATTTGTACTCGTGCAGGTTATTGCTTAATATGGATTTCTCATAACATTCATTATAAACAATTCACATTTATATTACATAGATGCCTCACAACATTCAGTATGAGCAAATTACATTTACATAACATAGATTCCTCATAGCATCCAGTATAAGCAAATCTCATTTATATAACATACTACACACCTGCTTAGTAACAAACTAAAGCAACCTTTAAGCCTAACGCACTACCATCCAATAGTAGATGAGTTCAAACTACTTTCAGTTATTCAATTATACCCTGTTCAGAAGTTAACAAACCCAAAGTTACCGGGTACCTACAACTTACCGGGTACCTACAACTTACCGGGTATTTACCACTTACCGGGTATTTACCACTTACCGGGTAATACACAACTTACCGGGTACCTACAACTTACCGGATACAACATAGACCGGATACCAACGCTTACCGGATACAAACACTTACGGGATACAAACACTTACCGGATACTAATCTTACCGGATACAAATCTTACCGGATACTATACTGAATCAGGATAACATTCCGGTAACTATCAAATAAACAGAACTTACCGGTAATTTCGCCCAATCCGGAAACATTCATACAGAGGTTACCGGGTACTACCTTTTACCTGGTAACTTCATTCAGCTTGTCTGTTCCCAAAACCATGTCTGTTCCATTCAGCTTGTTTTAAACACATCCATACAGTCCCAAAACAGTTTATACAAGCGTCTTAACATTTAATTTGGCAGAAAACATGGATTTAAGCAAAAACTGAATGAACTCGCCTTATGGAGATAAACCCACTTTTCTGCAAAACTCAGAGATTCAAGACTTCAAACAGCTATTACTGATCCTGGAACTCAATTATTGAAGACAAAACTTGATTCTTCTTTCTCTTCTTTTTCTCTTCTTGTTCTCTTCTTGTTCTCTTATTTCTCTCTATTCTTTCTTCTTCTTTCTCTCTTCCTTTCTCTCTGCCTAACGAAAACACACACACACACACACACATAAGATATTTTCTAAAAATATCTCCTTTTCTCTCTTTTGACTATAAAGAGGCGGTGGTGGTGAATTTATTTTCATCACCTACCCAATTTAACCCCTATTCTTCCATCCAATGGCAAAACATACCCTCAACTTATAAATTAAAATTAAAGCTTACCTCTTAACTTATAACTCCGTAAAACACATAACGAAACTTAATCGGGGATAAACTCTAAAATTAATCTATGACATAATTATACTCAAAATAAAATTAATCGTAACACTTTACAAAAATCGGGGTGTTACAATACCTCAACGATCAGAAAGAAAAGAGGTTTCTTCGCTTCAGCCAGGTCGACAGATTCTGCGATGGCACACTCCTCAAGGTCAAAGATGCTCTTTGCAACATCATCACTCACGAATATGAAAATCAAAGGTATTCATATGTTCCTAAACCGAATGAGACAACCGCTCGAAATGCCTTAGAAGTGATTGAAGAACGCATCGACTACCGCCGAGCCATCTGAATATTCGAGGTCCACTTTTCGCTCTGAAAGAGATATGTCGAGAACTGGCGCGAACTCGAACTTCAATTCAAAGGGGGAGATTGTTAGGGTCAAATTTGGTTGAATAGAAGTTCAAGGGCTATTTTGTTAATCTTGTAATTTGAGCCTTAATAGTGTAACGGGCCGTGGGCTTCCATGCCATGGGCCCAATGTATTTAATGTTCATTCGCTTAGAAAACTAAGCTAGTTGTCTAATTATACTTTCATATGCTTATTGTGATTCTCTCTCAATATTGAAAGTAATTGGATGACCATTGGAAATCATACTACTTGTTTCATATCTATTGATTTCTATCGACTGTTGCACTGATCTGGAACTCACAGCTCTCTGGAAGACGACATGGAAAAATATTCAGGTTATCGAAGCTTCGATGACTTCGTCAACCACCCCGCAGGTATACACAAAACCTTAAACACTCCTCTCTCAAAATCCCCAACTTCTGAGCTTTCCTTTGTTCATAAGTTTAAATCTGTTACAGGTCCTAATTTGGGCAACATCAACACTTCGCTCAAGGATTTGTCTACAAAGGTGGAATCACTCACCACCACACTCTCTGCAAACTCTTCAGTGGTTACAAACGCTGGAGAGGCTCTCAAGACACTCACCAATGAGGTGAAAGACAAAGCCTCCAGTGCTGATTTGCTGAAAGTGGAAGGCAGCCTATCCAACATGGCTACTACTCTTGCTGGAAACTCCACCTCCATCAACACTCTGAACTCTACAAACAGCACCCTCTCCACCAACTTCACCACCCTGTCGAATGAAGTCACATCGTTGTCGACAGTGGATGCAAATCTTTAGGGAGAGGTATCTACTATGAAGTCAGAGGTAAGCACTGTGAAAAATCTCCTGCAACGAATCCTCGATCGCCTGGATGCCCCAACTTGTCCTCCTTCACATTTTACTCAGGTGGATCGAGAAACTCTTGAAAGAATCAACCCTGCTATTTCTGGCCTGGAAGACAGAATAGCAAGGGTAGAAACTTGCGTTGGGATCACTGGCCAAGAAGACAGTGACCCGAAGCATGCTGATGATGCTGCTGCTGCTATTACCTCCCCCATTCTTCATCTAGAAGAGGGGGAGAAGAAGACTCAAGAAGACCTTCCCCATAACTCTGAGGGGGAGGGTATTATTTCTACTGCTGCTGATAAACCTCAGGGAGTTGAAAACCCTGAGGGAACCGAGTTCTCCCAACACAACGGAATCTGAGGGGGTGCAACTCGAAGAAGAACTGGAAGATACTACAGTTCTTATTCCTTCTGAGGACGAGGTTGAAGAAGAAGAAGAAGACGATGAAGACGTCGATATCGCTGATGATGAACCATCATCATCCCTTAAAGATGATGATGATGATGACGATGATGAAGATATCGATCGATTACTCCTTCTAGCCCAGAAGGATCCCTGCTCTAAAAGGGGTAGTCTTCAAATACACTTCAGGGGAGGGGACCGCTAAAAATCCTGCAGCGACTGAAGCCGACAAGGGCAAAAACAAAGGCGTCGCTACTGAAGGCAATCTGACTATCCTGCTTCGAAAGCCAGTTTGTCAGGTACAATATATTTTCTTCACTTACACTGCATCTCCCCTCTATCCCTTCTCAACCTCAGTTCTCCTCTCCATAAAACCTCTATATACTTAAACCTCATTCTTTCTCTATCTCTTCTCCCAAATGATCTTACTTAAACGATCGTTATGTTTCAGCTAGTCCTCTCCCCTGCTTGAGGATCCAGCTGAAGTTCCTCCAGCTACATCAACAATAAATCCAGCCCCGAGCGCTGAAGAAATAATCCCAGTCTTAGACTTCGCTGAGACTGATGAACCTGAAGAAGAACTGCTCTCTCATAACAAACGACCTTCCTTGGCTCCTCAACAGCTAAGTGAAGAAGAACTGAAAAGGAGAGAAGCAATGATCAAACAGCTTGAAGATCAGCGAATCATCTGTGGCCCTCGATTCAAAATAACAAGAAAGGAAGTCGCTGAACACTTCAAAGCTGAACAACAACTAGCCCGATCGAAAGAGAGCTGAAGAAAAAGATAAAGCTTATGCTATTGAGCTCGCTCAATGATCGGTGGAAGATCCTGCACTGAAAAAGACTCCCATCGCTGTTCAAATACAACAATGGAAGGACACCCAAAAGATCGTCGAGAAGAAGACCAAGGTATCTGACTCTACCCTGGTATGGTGCAAAGAAAAACTAAGCTATCGATATCGGGTTTCCAGAATCAACAAAGTGAACATCAGAGGAAGGGTGTCCTTAAAAGTTCCAGTTGTTGAAGCCGACATTTACAGAGAAAATGGTAATAAGGACACCATCTACGCTTCTTCAATCAGTAAGTACGGTTTCTCTGAGTGGTTGGAGATACGAATAGCCATTCAGCGATCTCGCTCAACTTTAAGACCTTGTCGAGAAAGTTTTGAATAAACAGATCGATTTGGTTACATCTGCTGTGGATATTCCTCCTCCTCCTCCTGCTCATACTCAACGAGGAAGGCCTGCTGCAAAGAAAAAGATAATACCTTCAGACTCAGGTCCTCTTATTAGAAATGAAACCGAAATTGGCTTTTCACGCGAAGACATTCTTGGCCCTGAACCTGATCTCTCAGTGCTTGACATCTCCTTGCCCCCTGGTGAACGCTTTGTCCCTGGAAAGGTCTTAAGTGATCCTTATGGTATATTCTTCAGAGACTACGATGGACGAGAATGCTTTCAACGCATCTCTGAGCTACCCATCACTCCTATCGAACGGCTCAGTGATCTTGTCTATTGGTGCGGATTTAGAGAAGACCTTCTCGGACACTTCATGAAGCCCCGGATCTTTAAAGAAGCAAAGCGAAGACGGGATCTTGGAGAAACTGCCCCTGATTGGATGATCCCTACCACAAAGTCCCTTGATGAACTTCTCATTAAGGATGAACCTGAATAGCTGATAGGATTTCCTGTAATTCTTCTATCTTTATCAGCTTATATCTTTTGTACTTGTAAATTTTATTTGTCGTACTTGTAATATTTTCTACTTCCCTCTGTAACTTATACGAAGTTTAAAGAAAAATTTCAGCGAATGTACTTTACTCCATCAATACTTAAAAGATACTCGAAAACAGTAAATGGGACCAAGGGCGGAGCTAGAAATTTGCATGAGGGGGAGCACCCAACAAAATAATATAAATATTAATTGTTTGAAAATGACAAAAAAATAACGATATTATATTTATGATATTCCAACCTTTATAGATTCAAAGTGACTTGGACGGACTTCTTTTTTAAAACTTACCTATGAATCGTTGTTATCAACCTTAGTACAAACATATTTTCAATATAAGTGACTAAACAATTTTTCATCCATTGATCTTCCATTTTTTTGTACAACCCATTTTTCATCATGTTTATAGCTAAAAACTAAGAGAAGATAAGAGTTTTTCTCTTCCCCTACTTATTTTTTGTCTTTCCTTAATAGCCTTCATAAAAATATTTAGAGAACACAACTTTAAAGTTATAGCTAATGGCTATTCGGCCATTCCCCTCATCTTAACCTCCCTCAATCAACATCCTTAATTCCATATGAATTGGAAAAACCAAAACGAATTATAATAAATTGAGAATAAACTAATTAAATTGAAAATTAAATATTAATTAAATTTCATCACTAGAGTAAAATGGGTTTTATAAGCATTTTTTTCGAATCTTAAACATTAATTTAATTTAATATTTGAATTAAATTACAATAGATGACACCATGACTTTTTTATATATATAAAAAATAGAATTCCCACAAAATTGAGGGTGGTCTTGTGCTAATGCTAGGCCAAGGGTGGATCCGCCTCTGTTAATGTATAGAAGCAATGGAAAATACTCCCAAGTCTCCAAAAATCCAAGACAATTATGAACTAAACACATCTAAGAAAAGGGGAGGTAGAAACTTGAAGGTTTTGGATCACTTTTTAATGATAATGAGGTGTCATTTAATAAAGAGAAATACGAAAAGTGGTGGCTAGGTTTGTGGTTAAAAATTTAGCGAACTTGTTAAAGAGTTGCAACCTACATTTGGTGTCCCTAGTATAGTGAATGTTGCTATAAATATTTATCGATTGTTTGTGATGAGAGAATTAAATTGATTGATGATTTGAATGAGATGCTATAATTCCAAATTTTGAAGTTTAATTATAAGACTTGAGAATTTTAATATATATATTTGGGTGATTGTAATAACTAATAATTTTGTTGGATATATTTTAGTATTATTTATCGTATTTCATTCTTCAACATAATGTTTAGAGTAAATTACACCGGTGGTCCCTATGGTTTACCTAAAATTTGGATTTGGTCCCTAAAGTACACTATCTACGGTGGTGGTCCCTAACTTTTTGATTTACTTTCACTCATGGTCCTTCTATGTTAAACTTTGGAGGACCATGAGTGAAAGTAAATTAAACATATGAGGACCATGAGTGAAAGTAAATTAAACATAGGAGGACCATGGGTGAAAGTAGATTAAAAAGTGAGGGACCACCACCGTAGATAGCGTACTTTAGGGACCAAATCCAAGATTTAGATAAACCACAGGGACCGTAATCCACTCTAATGTTTATTACCAAACCGCTAACCCAACCCAACCCGCCCTAACAGATAACTTCGTTATCTGACGGGTTTTTACCCTCCGAATCTTACGTTCGCGGCTTGTTTTGAAGTAAGAATTGGCATTTCGGACTAACATTTCGTGCAAGTGTTGTGTAGACGTACATGATGTCAATTGAAAAGAAAAATGCTTATTTATAATCCATTTGGACATCCTGAGCGAAGGAAACGTCAAACCAAGTGAACGAGCGAAAAAACCAAATTTCAGCATCCATGCTACTATGACACGCGACTATGACCATGGTCATAGTCGCTGGTCATAGTCGCGCCCAGTGTACCGAAGGTGGGTAAGAGAGGGCGACAATGCCCCGCGACTATGACATGGTCATTGTCGCGGTCGGGGCCTGAGAGTATAAAAAGCTGCATATTTCTAAAGTTTAGGGTTATCTCGGGATTGTTGGAGGCTAGGCTTCTAGGGGAGCTGTTGGAGGCGATTTTTAGCTGAAAAGAAGACTTAGCATTGATATTGAAGGTTGAGATTCAACTTGGAGCTACAAATTGGTAGTGTGTATCAATCTTGAGGGAGTTTTCTTCATTTCCATTGTATTTGTTGAGAAACAATGATTTTGGGTGTTGTCATCTGCTTTTTGATTTCTTTTGATACTAGTAATATGAGCTAAACATTTTGAGGTTGGGGGAAAGATGGATTTTGGATTTTTACCGTTGAATATATGATTATTGCATTTATTTAGTCATTACACTTGTTGGTTGAAGTTTGTCTTGCTTGTTCTTATTGTTTGTGAGAGTGGCCTTCTTACTCATCTTTTGGTTGTATTTCCTTTTGAGAAATTGGTTTTATAACTTGATAAAAGCTAGATAAACCTAGGGTGAGATATTGGATAGAGATATACCAAGTAAACCCTAGTTTTGTGTAAGTGATTCTTATGCTTAATGAGTTAAGTGTTTATGTCTATTGGTTGAGAGACTTAAATATACATTACATGATATATTCTTGCTATTACTTTAGAGAGAATAGTAAGTATTTTGGGAATTGCTAAATTCAACCTTGTGTATTGATTTATGAATATGTTTTATCTATTTATTGGTGAAATCTAGATGAAATCTAACCCCTAGCCTTTTCTCATCATCTTGGTAACTTCTTGTGGTTTATGAATCGTTGTTGACTTGCTCTTCCTTGTTTACTTTCATATCTTGAGATATTTAGTTAATTAATCAAAACTCAAACCAAGTTTTATCAACCGTCCATTTAGATGTGTGGCTAGCCTTTGCGATACTTAAACTCGTAGTTCCTTAGATCGATACTCGTACTTGGCACGTATTACTTGATTGACACCGTACACTTGCGGTAGATTTGGAGGGTTGCACAAACCGTCTATCAAGTTTTTGGCGCCGTTGCCGGGGAACTATTTGTAGTGTGAATATCACTACCGGTTATAGCACATACCATCTGTAACAACCCGCTTCCCAAACATACAACAAATAACATATATTTCATAACATCGTTACATAACCAAAAGATTCATAATATAACAAGTAAGGTCCCTTAGTCTTTACATCCAGAATAAGGTATTTCGTTACAAACTTTTTGTTAATTACATACATGATATCTAGTTATGAAATTAGAACAACAAAACACGTCTTAGTCTTCATAACATCCTTCTTCCAAAAGCTAAACACATAGTACTCTTCTCATTTGCTCTTACCCGATCCACGACCTGGAATACATATTTTTAAAACAAAATGAGGGTTAGACCTAGCGGTCTAAGTGAGAAAATCCCTGTTAGTTTTAAAACCATTTGCACAACCATCATATACATAACACAAATACAAATACCAGTTATGACTCATGCATCATATACTTTCCTGTCTCATTCTCTTGGCCATATTAATTGGTTGCAAGCCAACTAATAAATTAACTCCGCTGTACGACAGTTACAGCCAACACCGCTGTACGAATATTACAGCCAACACCACCAGTCCTAAGCCCGGCCAACGTATTCTCGTATAGTGTAATGCTCATGTAAATACAATATCTCAATATATTATATTTCAACCATAAACACATAATCATACCATCTATCACATTCCCAATCCACACATATATGTATTCCAGTTTAAAAACGTTTTAAAGTAAAACTCACCTGTTTGCTTATCAAAAACTATTTCCAGTATTTTCCACAAGATTCAGCTTTCACTCCAAATTCACCGTATCTGAAACAATTAGATACAAGTATCTTTTTACCAAATCGATCACATAAGACTTACTAAAGCTAAAGGCTCTAGATAACTCTATCCTCAAATGTTACCCCTAAACCCGAACTTAAGTCGAGTCCACAGTATATTTAATCCTCATTCTTTCCCTATCCAAGAGTCAACAAAACACAGGCTACTGGATACTCAAAAGTATCTGAATTCTCAAAATGACCAAACATCTAAAGTATCCGGACAACACAACCTATCCGGATAACACAACTTTCCGGACAGCATGACTTTCCGGACGGCCTAAACAATCCGGACGACACCCGGGAACCAAGGTAACCCGGATACCATCCGGTATCTTATATCATCCGGAAACCATTAAAAAGAGAGACTTACTCGGATAAAAGACTCGTCCGGATACCTTTAGAACATCATTCGGACACCACCAACAAAACTACCCGGACACATTCATTCTATCCGGAAACCTCTGACTGTTTACCCATTTTTAACCCATAAATCGACTGAATTATTACCAGACATGAATTTGACTATTTTACTCCGATAGAAACCTTCTAAATACAATTACACACATAAAATGTAAAGGAACATACCTTAATAACACTTCCAAGTAATCCCAAATGAAGCCCTAGACACAAAACTTTATTTCTTCTTCTTCTTGTCTCAAAAACACACACATACACACACTGGACTTTTCTGGATTATGAAAAATATCTGAATAGCTTAATTGATAATATTAACCCATATTTACCCTTTAGACCTTGAACTATTCACCAATGACCAAAACACCTTTAAATCTCTAATTTACCCAAACTTACCCTAAACATCCCAATTTAAAGTTAACTAAATTTAACGGAACGAGACTTTAACTAACGAACTTACCCGGGGTATTACACTAGATTGGACACTATTCTTTTATTTAATTATTCTTTGTCGCTCACTATTCTATTGGTTTGTTTTCAGGCACTCTCTCTAGTGTATGCCAAGAAGACGCAACCACGGAAGAGCGCAAGTGCCCTTAGATCCCGAAATCGAACGTACACTTCGACAAAGGAGAAGAGCGCGTGAGCAAAACATGGCGGATAATCGACCGCTAAGGGATTTTGCAATCCCCACTTATGATGGAAACCGACAAGGCATCCGCCCACCAAATACGGCGACGGAACCTTTCGAAATCAAGCGGCCATCATAAAATAGTACAACAAGAACAATTTAGAGGGTTACCCACCGAAGACCCGGTTCCTCACCTCGATAGGTTCATCGAAATTCTTGGTACATTTAAGATGAATGGTTTAACAAATGAAGTTGTTCGTCTTAAATGATTTACATTCACCTTGAGAGATCGAGCCAAATCGTGGCAAAGGAGTATTCCCGCCGGACAAATCACCAGTTGGGATGAATTGGTGAAGGCCTTTTTGACAAAATTCTTTCCTCCCGGCCGTACCGCACGGTTGAGAGCGGAGATCACACAGTTCCAGCAGATGGACCAAGAATCACTATATGATGTTTGGAAAAGGTATAGGGAGCTGCTCCGAAAGTTCCCTCACCATGGTCTTCAATCATGGCTTGTCATCGAAATGTTCTACAATGCACTCACCCCGCATTACAAGGGTATTGTCGATTCTGCGGCGGGAGGTGCATTTATGGGAAGACCTCACGACGACGCATACGCTTTAATTGGTGAAATGGCCGACAATAACTATCAATGGCACCCCGAGAGAAGTAATCACTCCCGAAGGCCAATTGGGTCAACTTCACAAGATACATCTGAAATCACGTCTTTGAAGGCTCAAGTTACCGAATTATCAAACCAATTGCGGGGTATGTCGGTGAGAGCGGTTGGTACCCCAAGTTGTCAAATTTGTGGTGAACTTCACCAAACCGAAGAATACCGATTTGTTGCATATTTGGACGACAACAATGTTGAACAAGTTACTTACATGCAAAATCGCCCAAACCGACAACCCAACGACCCTTTCTCCAACACATACAATTCGGGTTGGAGGAATCATCCCAACATTTCTTGGTCCAACCAATCGAACCAAACGGACCAACAAGGGGGTGACGCGGGTTGGCAACAATAACAACAACAACAAGGTCAATCACAACAACAATTTGCTCCATCCCGAAATTTTAGACCTCCCGGTTTCCAAAATCAAGGAAATCAAAGCATGAGAAATAATGGGGAGGGATCGTCAAATGAAAAGAAATCGGGTTTGGAGGAAGTGATGATGAAATGCTTATCGAAGATGGACACGGTTATGCAAGGTAACGAACAAAATACCGCCGCCATCAAAGCGGTTGTCCAAGGCAATGAGCAAAATACGGTGGCTATCCGAAGTCTTGAATGGCAATTTAGTCAATTGGCCCATGCACAATCATCAAGGAACCAAGGCGACTTGCCTAGCCAACCCGAGAAAAATCCTCGAGAACAATGCAAGGCCATTACGCTAAGAAGTGGGAAGCCGTTGATCAAGGACCCGACAAGAGATGACATGGGTCCCGAGGAAGAAGAAGTGCCACCTACGTAAGAGCCCGATCTCGTAGAAATAGAGGTTGAAGATGTTGTGGAAACATCCAAGAAGACACAAGAGGCACCGTCATCATCCAAACCGGTCGTGAAAGCTTACAAGCCACCGACACCATTCCCAAACCGTCTTAAGGAATACAAGGACCAACAAAAATTTGCTAAGTTCTTGGACGTTTTCAAGAAGTTACAAATAAACATTCCTTTTGCGGACGCTTTAGTTCAAATGCCGTCATATGCCAAGTTCTTGAAGGACATTTTGTCCAATAAGAGGAAGATTGAAGAACAAGCTACCGAAGAGTGTAGTGCCATCATCCAAAACAAACTTCCACCCAAGCTAAAAGATTCGGGGAGTTTTACTATCCCTATACAAATTGGTGATTTTGAGTTTGGTAAAGCTTTATGTGATTTAGGTGCAAGTATTAACCTTATGCCGTTATCTATTTTCAGGAAACTCGGTCTTGGGGAAATCAAATCCACAAGGGTTACTCTACAACTTGCGGACCGATCGATAAACAACCCACACGGAATAATTGAAGATGTCCTAACCAAGGTCGGGAAGTTCTACTTCCCCGTAGACTTTGTGGTTTTGGACATGGAAGAAGATGTCGATGTACCTCTCATTCTAAGGAGACCGTTCCTAGCAACCGGGGGTGCATTAATCGATGTTCAAGGGGGTAAATTAACCCTTCATGTGGGAGATGATGGAGCGGTCTTCAATGTGTTCAATTGTGCTAGAAGCCAAAGCGACATGAATGCATGCTTTAGTGTAGATGTTGTGGATGAAGTGGTAAAGGAAGTTTTTGAGCAAGAGTCTACCGATGACGAGCTCGGTAACGTGTTGAATAATGGTCTCTTTGAAGAAGACGGTGACGAGAGCAAAAGAAAAGAATGTGTGATGCATTTGGGAGCAACACCCTTCCGGAAGTTTCCAAGGAACCAACAATTCGAATACTTGGGGCCTAAAAATGCTAAACCCCAACCGTCGGCGGAAGTTCCTCCGCAACTAGAGCTCAAGCCATTACCCTCTCATTTAGAGTACGCTTACTTAGTGGCAAAATCTACCTTGCCCGTGATCATATCATCACATCTAAGTAAGTTGGAAAAAGAGAAGCTACTAAGAGTGTTGGGGGAGCACCAATCCGCCATTGGGTAGACAATCGCCGACTTGAAGGGGTTAAGCCCTTCATTTTGCATGCACCGGATCAATATGGAGGATGGGTTTAAGCCATCCATCGAGCATCAAAGGAGATTAAACCCCAATATGAAAGAAGTGGTACGAAAGGAAGTGATGAAGTTACTTGACGCGGGCATCATTTATTCAATTTCCGATAGTCCTTGGACTAGCCCCGTTCAAGTGGTTCTAAAGAAAGGTGGGGTAACGGTAGTGAAAAACGACAAGAATGAATTCATTCCAACAAGAACCGTTACCGGTTGGAGAGTGTGCATCGATTATCGCAAACTCAACAACGCCACTAGAAAAGATCATTTCCCTCTACCATTCATCGATCAAATGTTGGATAGATTGGTCGGGCACGCCTATTATTGCTTCCTTGATGGCTATTCGGGATATAACCAAATCCCAATTGCCCCCGAAGATCAAGAGAAGACAACGTTCACTTGCCCATATGGCACTTTTGCCTATCGGCGTATGCCCTTCGGATTATGCAACGCACCCGCCACGATCTGAACCGCCACCCCATACCACATCACCCTTTCGCCAGAATAGATTCACCAACCTCTTGACCTGCTGTTACACGCGAGGCCGTTGGCGCAGAGGTGCCAGAACATCCTCCTCGCGACAGCACTAGGGTGATGGAGGAAATTCAGTTTGTTCTCTTGTCCACTTTTGTTCGCTTAAATTTTTAGTTGTATGTCGTTGTTCTTATTTCCATGTGATGGTAAAAATTCCACAAACGATACTTTTGAACTAATTGGGCACATTGGGGACAATGTGTCTCAAAGGTTTGGAGTTGTTGTTTTTGGTATTTCCTTTTGTGGGTTGATTTGTATGAACTTTTATTTTGATTATTAAAATGTGTAGTGGATATAATGTTGAATTAATCGGAATGAATACATATGCTCGATGTTATTGTTTAGCCGAATTGGAAAAACTTTCATTGACATGTAGTATCTATGTTGAGTCATGCTTGTGGAGGGATAAAATAGTTGTGTATACTAATTGTGGACATTAGTGGAGACCACCCTAGTAAGACTTTGAGCCTTAATGCCATCAATTCTGAGTGATGTTCTATCTTTGTTCACCATCCTTATACACGTCTAAATTCTTTCAATTTGATATTGATCTCATTTTTCCTTGCATTGAGTAGTAAAGATTAAGCTTCTAATTTAACATGTTTATTACTTGTGAATTGTGTGTACCTTGAGAAATGATATCGGGCTATGTGTGCAAATTCTTTGCTCTATCATCTTTATCTCCCTTTCTCTTATCCCCTTGTTGATGTGTGATTCCCTTAGCCAATTTGCAGCCGTTACTAAGCCTAAGTACTTTGATTTATCCGGATACAGTAACCTACCCATAGTCTAAGTGAATCATGGAGTGAGAAATGTGGCCAATAGCGCCAAAATGGCTGGGAATGATCGTTGAAGCATGGGGGGGTTTAGTAAAAAAAATCAAAAATCAAAAATCAAAAATCAAAAATCAAAAATCAAATAAAACTTGCATCTACTGTAAGCAAGTCTTCGTACAAGTATGATAGTCGAAATTGTGCATTACATGCACGGATGGAAATTGGGCGACTCAAAGAAAGGAAGACGAAAAAGGAAGAGATACTATTAGTTTTGATGCACTTAGACCATGAGTACTGCCAACCCGCGAACCCACTGAACCCTGATGCCACCTCAGCGCCATATCAGCTTTTCTCTTTCCTACCCTCCTTACCCTAAAGTGGAGTACCGCTTCCTATCTAACCCACTGAACCCTGATGCCACATCAGCGCCACATCAACTTTTTTAATTCTTTTATTTATACATTTAATTATTTAACAAAATAAAAATATTCATATATTTTTTAATAAATAAAAATAAGATAAATAATAAAAATAAAAATTCATAACATTCATTAAAAATTTAAAAATTACAAAATACAAAACACTAAACACTAAAATTAAAAATTATGTAATTTTCTAATTCTCTCTTTCTTCGCCAAAGTAGCTCTCAAAATATCTCCCATAAGGTGATCATGCGGGGCTATGAAAAACTCGAAGTCTTTATCAAACCGTTTTTCTAACTCGACTTGCAACTGTTTTTCTTCGAGTTCAAGTTTTTCATTTTGTAATCCATTGTATTGTCAACCCGATCGTTGAACGAGCTTATGTGACTCAACAACAGAGTAACGCTTTCGTCCGGATTCGACCCGGTCGTATTACTCGTTGATGCCCTTTTTTCCTTGTTTCTCCCGATGGGTCGTTGAAGTTGCTCTATCTCGTCGACCCAAACATCTTCATCGTCATTATCGGAAGTTTTGGTACGTTTTGAAGCCCGGGATGTATTTGTCGACATCGTTGGAACCGGATTCCATTTTGAAGATTTTTTGAGGACCTCCCAAGCTTGTTCATGGATGAAAGGAACCCCATTATCCTGTCGGTACCGGTAGTGTGCCGTTTGTAAAATATCGGCTTCACTCATTCCGCTTGATCTATTATTGACCAAGTTGTTGTAGATGCCGGCAAAACACGTTATTTTCTTGTTTAGGTTTTTAAATTTGGTGTTCAGTTGATGAAATGTTCTATAATCTTGGCGACCCACAAATTTATAAAACACCTTCTCGATTTGCTTCTAAAAACTCTCTACATTTATATAAATTAAAGTAGAATAATAATAATAATAATAATAATAATAATAATAATAATAATAATAATAATAATAATAATACCACCGCTTTGTGTGTTATCGACAACGGGGTCCTCCGAAACGTCAACCCACACCGACACTAACGCCACTTCCTCCTCTTTACTCCACATCAGTCGGGTGGCTCTATTTTCAAATTTTTTCTTTTTTCCCTCTTGCGTTGGTGTCGGGTTTGGTTGTCGTTCCGGGTTTGATTGTTGTGTCGAGATTGATTGTGGTGTTTGCGGTTCTTGGGTTTCAGGAACAAACTCCTCTTCGAGATCGATTTCGGTGTTGAAAGCCGCGGGTTGGGGAAGTTGGTGATTAGCGGGAGTAAAACCTTGTTGGAGCAAACCATGATATGTAAATTGAAGAGAAATATAAGGGTGTTGCTGAAATTGTTGGAAACCAACGTTCGGGGCCGGTTGCGGAATATAACCTTGTTGAGCAAATGCTTGGAAGCCAAGGTCCGGGTCTTGTTGCGGTGTATCCGATCTCCTCGATCGGTTACGACGGGATGTAGGTGTGGCGTTTGAATTCATGATGGATGAAAGTATTGAAAGTATTGAATTTGAAAGAAATGGAAGAAAGTATTGAATTTGAGATATTTTTTGGTGTGAAAAAATGAAGGTGGTAGAGGTTAATATACATAGTGTGTATAATTTGAAGAAAAAAAAATTAAAAAAAAAAGAGCCGTTGGTTCGGTTATATTTAAAAAAAAAAATTAAAAAAAATTTTCGCCGGGTTTTGTCGGGTTCCCGAACCCAACCCTACCCGCGACCCCCAACCCGATGTGAACCCGCGTCCCCCGTACCGCCAACCCGCCCTACCCGATGCCAAACCGATGGTGAACCCGGCCGTGGTACCCGAGGTGGTACGCACGACCTTAGGACTAATTGTTGATCCAAACCCTCAATGATTTAATAATGACCATTTCTTATACTTAGTGAAAATTGTAAGTAAACAATATGTATCAGAGTTTCACTATCGCTGATAAGTACTAAGATCTTCCAGTACCGCTGATAGGAACTCTTGTTGTTTAGATTAAACATTCAGCGAACACTGTTCATCATTAACGCTGAGTCTGTTCAGTCATTATGATGATCGCTGATAAGTTAGTTGTTTACTTATGATCCCTGAAGACAAGTTTCACGTCAACAAAGGTTCTACGCTGAAGTCGAAGATCAAGCTCAAGAACCAGCGACAAGTCTCCTAATGAACTGATGCGGATCAGCGAAGACTCAGATTTGTCCACTCAACGTGAAGTATCAAGTACAAGACTTCAGCTATCGCTGAACTTTATCATCTGCTGAATAGTAAATGATAATCGCTGAATCAACGAAAGCTGATCATGAAGTCCTCCGTACAAAGTACTTTGGTCTTAACCCCCCTTGCACGACTCCGTACGAAATGTCAGAAAAGAACCTCCGAATATCTGAAATCGTACAACCACTCTGATACTACATTGTTCATCCATGCGGCTACTAAGGTTGTCAACCAAGGTCAATGACATGCAACCAACCAGCTGATGACACGTGTAAAGTGTATACTGACTTGCATTAAATGCATGCAGTATATAAAGAGATGAACCCACTTCATTTGAAGTAACTTGCTAACTCTGGACAAGTTCAATCTCTTATCTCAAGATAGGGTATTATTAGTAATTTCCTTATCTCTCTTAGTGCAAGAAACCTTAGTGTTCCAACTTGTTTAGATTTAGGTTTATCCTTAATCTTGTTTCTGCAACAAGCTGTAAATTGTTAATGATTTATCAATAAACAATTTAGAAAAGTAAAATCTGTGTGTTTGTATTCAACCCCCCCCCCTTCTACAAACTTGTATAGGCCTTCGGGACCAACAAGTGGTATCAGAGCGGATTTGTTTAATCTCATAAACAAGATCTAATCTAAGATATTTCTCTTCCTTGCTATTATCTGAAAATGGCCACCAACACAAACACAAATTATATAGATAATGGTTCTCTTGCTAAACCCCCTAGATTTTCCAAAGATAACTTCAACTTATGGAAAAATAGGATGACACTCTTCTTAGAAGGTGTAGACCCTACTATGCCTTACTATCTAGAAAATGGTCCATTTATCCCTGTAAGAATTGATGCTGCTGTTCCAGCCGCTGAGAATAGACCTGTTATTCCAGAAAGGCTGGTACCTAAGGAAATCTTTCAATGGACTGACGAAGATAAGAAGAAAGTGGCTATAGATACAAAAGCCAGATCCATACTATCCATGGCTCTTCCTGACGAAGTCTACCATTCCGTCATGAATCTGAAAACATCAAAGGCAATGTGGGACACAATATGTGTTCTGTATGAAGGAACGTCTGAAGTCCAGGATTCAAGAAAGATCAACCTGGTAAGACAATACGAAAGCTTCATTTCTGGTAAGAATGAATCTCTCTCTGAAGTTCACCAACGTTTTAATTGTTTAATTATAGATCTGAAAACTGTTGGTAAGGAATATTCTAACTTTGAAGTGCTGACAAAGTTTCTAGAATGTTTACCTGAAAGCTGGGACAATTATGCTATGTGTCTCAAGCTATCAAAGGATCTAAAATCAATGACCCTTTCAACCTTATATGGCACGTTGCTGAATCATGAGCAATCGAGCCATCTTAAGAAAAATCTTGTTAAAGATTCCAGAAGCACCTCTGTTGCTTTAATCTCAGAGGAACCTTCTACTCAGCGACCCTCGGTCACTATCACTGAGTTAGAAAGTAACTCTGAAAGTTCATCAGATTCTGATTTTTCAGATGATGAATCTTTGGCTCTCCTAACTAAGAAGTTCAGGAGATTTGCCAAAAAGAAAATGTTTAGAAAGAACAAACCTCTTTCCATAACTGACAAGCCTAGATCATCAGCTTTTGTTGATAAGGCTACTGCTACTTGTTTTAACTGCGAAAAGACAGGACATTTCGCTAACGAGTGCAGGTCAAAGAAAGTTTCTAGACCCTCAGCTTTTACAAAGAAACCCTTTGTTCCAAGAAATAAAGATGACAAATATTCAAAGCTGAAAGAAAAATATGCAAAGCTGAAAAGCTTTAAGAAGAAGAATAAAGGCCTGATGGCTGACTATGATTGGGCTGCTTCTGATGAAGAAGCATCATCATCTGACTCTGAAGATGATGAAGCAAATCTATGTCTTATGGCCAAGATTGAAGAAGAGGAAGAAAGTTCAGACACTCCCTCCACTTCAACCTCTGCAATTCAGGTATCACCTTCCTTCTTTACCAATATTGCAAATATTGATGAAGCTGATAGTCTCCATAAGATCGATCTCTTGACTAGAAGTTTATACGAAGCCATGAACGGCAAAACTGTGGTTGAAAACCAAAATCTTGATCTCGCTGAAAAGCTTAAAAACTGCCACCTTCAAATAGAAAAGCTTTCTAAAATTGAAGAAGATTTTAAAGATCAAGTATATTTAAATCAGCTAGTCAAAATCGAACGAGCAGAAGCTATCGCTGCATTAAAGGCTGAAAAAGCTACTGTTGAAGGATGGTGTAATTCTTCAACAAAGATCACGGAGATAATAAAGTCTCAAATTCCCCTGAGTGATAAACGTGGTTTGGGTTACAAATATGAAACTCCAAAACCAACCACTGAGCGTTCAATGCTTAAATTTGGAACGTTCGTATCCTCAGTCGCTGATACTTCATCTTCTCAGTGCTCCTCGTCCATTACACCAATCCCTGAGGAAACTCCTACCTCCTCAAAAGGCAAGGAGAAAATGGTTTATTCAAAACCTACCTCTGTCTCTAAATACAAAGGTAAAGGAATTGTTATTTACCATAATCCTCAGAAGGGTACCTTAGTACCAAAGCTGAATGCTTCTAAAGCTTCAGTGGCTCATCCCTCTGGATCAAGGAAGCAGATATCTGGATTTATTCAGCGATCTACTCCTAGACTCAGATTGGATGTCCTTGGTAAGAAATCTGAAGAACTGAATGTTCGTCCCATTTCTAAAGCCAATAGTTTACTTGGTGCTGGCACTTCTAATTTGAAATTAAAAGCTCAGCATTCAAATGGTCCTAGAACTACTTTTAGCTATAGGAAATGTTATCACCGTGGACTCACTGATCATATTGCTAGTAAGTGCCCCACAGCCACCAAAGCTGAAAAGATAGCTAAGGTGAAGATTGCCCCCAAGGAAAAGAAGACCAACCCTGGTGCAAATCAGGTCAAGGTGAATTCTACCACTGAGGTTAAGAAATTAACCAAAGTGAAGAAAGACAAAGTTGAATCTTCAAATGCTGCGAAGATTGTTGAACCTTACATTCCAACTACTTCCACTGACAAACGTGTATACATGGTTAAGTGGGTACCTAAGAAAAACTAATCTTCCTTTGTATTGCAGGTTAAGAAGGGTATCTGGTATCTCGATAGTGGATGCTCTAGACACATGACTGGAAAGAAAAACCTGCTCGCTGAATACAAGGAAGAGAAAGGTCCCTCTGTGACTTTCGGTGGAAATGGAAAAGGACATACCCGAGGGTATGGTGTACTTTCAAATGGTACAACCTCCTTCAGAAGAGTCGCATATGTTGAAGGGCTGAAGCATAATCTTCTAAGCATCAGTCAGCTTTGCGACATGGATAACAAAGTAATCTTTACTAAGGAATCCTGCTTTGTCACTGACAAAAAGGAGAAGATAGCTCTCAGCGGTTATCGTTTGGAAAATGTTTATGAAATAAACATGGACTCAACAACCACTGAGAACTCCTGTTTCTTCTCAAAGGCCTCATCTGATGTCAACTGGCTATGGCATAAGAGGCTCTCTCATCTAAATTTCAAGACACTGAACACTCTTTCTTCAAAAGAGTTAGTCACTGGTCTACCTCAGCATTCATACGCCAAAGAGTCGTTATGTTCAGCGTGTAAAAAAGGGAAGCAGACCAAAGCAAGCTTTAAGTCAAAGTAAGTTTCTTCAGTGTCATCTCCTCTACAACTACTCCATATGGATTTGTTTGGCCCTGTTAACAAACAATCCATCGCTGGAAAGAAATATACGCTGGTCATAGTTGATGAATTCTCTCGCTTCACTTGGGTAATGTTTCTCCGTTCTAAGAGTGACACCCCTGAAGAACTCATCACCTTTGTTCGGAAGATGGAAACCCTGAACAATTTGACCGTTCGCTCAATAAGGAGTGATCATGGGACTGAATTCAAAAACAGTTCTCTTGATTCCTTCTTTGAGAGTAAGGGTATTTCTCACAACTTTTCTTCAGTGAGAACACCGCAACAAAATGGAGTCGCTGAAAGAAGAAATAGAACAATTATTGAAGCTGCACGTTCAATGCTCAGCGATTCTCACCTGCCTACTCAGTTTTGGGCAGAAGCTGTCAACACTGCTTGTTTTACGCAAAACAGGTCGCTGATAGTTAATAGATTCAAAAAGACAGCCTATGAATTTTTTCATAGGAGAAAGCCTTCAATCAGCTTTCTTCACATCTTTGGATGTCAGTGTTTTATACTGAACAACAGAGATGCTCTTGGAAAGTTTGATCCTAAGGCTGATGATGGAATCTTTCTTGGATACTCCTCAGTTTCCAAAGCCTTCAGAGTCTTCAATCGTAGAAGACAAATTGTAGAAGAAACTATTCACGTCACGTTTGACGAATCCCGTTCAGCGAACTCTAAACCGTCCGCTGATACTGAAGAACTGAATCAATGGATGTTTTCTCATCTTGGTGATTCAGAAGTTATTCCCACTACTCATGCTCATCCAGTAGAAGATGACAGTCCTATCATTCCAAATATGCAGAATAGTGAAGCTGAAACTTCTTGGGTCTCAGCTGTTCCTATAAACACTATACCTAACGCTGAACCAAATGTCTCAGACATTCCATCTACTTCTCAGCAATCAGTGAATATAATGACAACTGCATCCATTCCTCTCTTGGCTGATACTCCTGACGTCGCTGAAGCTTCATCTTCAGCTCCTCCAGTTCAGGTTGAGTCAGCGTCTCACGCTCCGGCTCAGCGATGGACTATAAATCACCCAATTGATCAAATTCTTGGTGATCCAAACGCTGGGATTCAGACTCGACGAAGTGCAGGTAATATTTGTTTATTTGTAAATTTTATTTCACTAACTGAACCAAAGAAAGTAGATGATGCCCTCAAAGATCCAAATTGGGTCAGCGCCATGCAAGAAGAGCTGACTGAATTCGAAAGAAACAAAGTTTGGAAACTTGTTCAGAGACCAACTGATAAAACAGTAATAGGCACTAAATGGGTCTATCGAAATAAGTTGGACGAACATGGTACTGTAACCCGCAACAAAGCTAGACTTGTTGCTCAGGGATACAGACAAGAGGAAGGTATAGATTACGACGAAACATTTGCTCCAGTAGCAAGACTTGAATCTATTCGTCTATTCTTAGCATATGTTGTACACAAAAACTTCAAAGTACATCAGATGGATGTTAAGTCAGCGTTTCTAAATGGAAAGCTGAATGAAGAAGTGTATGTGGAACAACCTCCAGGATTCTCAGATTCTAAGCGTCCAGGTTATGTTTATAAACTGGATAAGGCACTTTATGGCTTGAAGCAAGCTCCTCGTGCATGGTATGACACTCTCTCTACTTATCTCCATATTGAAAAATTTGAGCGAGGTAAGATTGACAAAACTCTTTTTTTTAGAAAAGTGAAAGGTCATATCATTCTAGTTCAAATATATGTTGATGACATTATATTTGGTTCTACTAACCCTGAGCTTTGTACTCGTTTCGCTGATATAATGAAAGATGAGTATAAAATGAGCATGATGGGTGAACTAACATATTTCCTTGGTCTTCAGATTAAGCAAACTGAGAAAGGAACTTTCATTAATCAGGGAAAATATGTTAAAGATATGCTGAAGAAATTCGACTTAACTGAAAGTTCAGCTATGAAAACCCCTATGGCACCACCGCTGACACTTGATAAGGACACTAAGGGTGTTCCTGTCAATGTCACGTTGTACCGTGGGATGATCGGCTCTCTATTGTATCTAACAGCTAGCTGACCCGATATTATGTTTGCAACATGCTTGTGTGCACGATATCAAGCTGAACCTAAGATATCTCATATGAAAGCTGTAAAGCGAATCTTTCGATATCTTAAGGGTACAACGAATCTAGGTCTTTGGTATCCCAAAGATTCAGGATTCGATCTAACCGCCTATTCAGATAGTGATTTTGCAGGTTGCAAAATGGATAGGAAAAGCACCACAGGAGGATGTCAGCTCCTGGGTGGAAAGCTGGTAAGTTGGACAAGTAAAAAGCAAAATTCAGTGTCCACTTCCACAGCTGAAGCTGAATATGTAGCTGCTGGAAGCTGTTGTTCTCAAGTCTTGTAGATGAGAAATCAGCTACTAGACTATGATCTTCAGCTCTCCAAAATTCCACTCTATTGCGACAGCACAAGTGCCATCGCTATAGCAAACAATCCAATACTACATTCAAAGACCAAACATATAGAAATCAGATATCATTTTATCAGAGATCATGTGATGAATGGTGATATAGAACTTCATTTTATCCCAACTGATTATCAGTTAGCTGACTTATTTACCAAACCTCTTGATGAGACAAGATTCAACTTTCTCATAGCGAGCTTGGAATGCTGAACTTTGAAGGATAAAATCTTCAGCGGTTCACATTGATCAGCGAAAGGATAAAATCAACTTGTATAACCCATTCTATCATCTTCTCTCTGAATAAACTTGATTCACTGATATCAAGGTATGTTCTCTCTCTCTCTGACAAACGCATGAAAATGCAAGATTTCAAAACAAAATGCATCGCTGAATATCTCTTCCTTAACAACGATATTTTGAAATTTCTTAAAACCTTTACTGAATATTTTCATTCAGTGCTTCATGTTTTCAAAAGTATCTCTGAGTTTTTCAAAACCTCAGAGACAACCAAGAATATGAAAGGACAGTTGTGACGTCATTGCAACGGATAAAACCCCGGCACGTTTTCTCTTCCTGACACACGTTTGCACGTCTCGTTCAAACTTCCAATCAAATGCAAACACGTGTCCGTGTCATGATGAAAATCTTTTCCCGCTCAAGATTTTCTCTTTCTAAAATCTCTATATAAACAAATTCTTTGTTTATATTTTTCTTTTACGCGATCAATCTTCCTCCGCAAGAAAGAATTCACTGTTGCATTTGTGCTTTCAAACTTCAAGAACTGTTCATCATCTTCTTCATCAAACATCAAGGTTAATATGTTCTTATTTATTACCAAATGCAAAATAACTTGTTTCTGATCTACTCTTTGTTTTAACAAGATCAAACAAAAGAACTTCTTAAAATGAAATCATTTTCTTTCATGATTTTATGAACACAACCATTTCATGGTTGTTCTTCAAGTTTAAATGCAAAAATCTTAAACTTGTTCTTCACATTCGTTTTTCCATAATCCCAATCTTCAAAGAAAACTGGAAAACAAGAAAATGGGTTTTACATTTCATTTCAAAAATCAAGAAAAACCCTAATCTTCATTAAGACATTTTGTCTGAATGAAATGGACAAAATTCGAACCATCTTAATGGAAAATATTTCCACATTAAGATTATTCTTATTTGTTAATCTTTGGTTGAACTGATAATACAGGAAATGGCAACGTCTAACATTCCTACTACCGCTGAGAACATCTCTACTGACTCTGAGGAAATGGAATTCTTCAAGGCTCCTCAGGTTAAGTTCACTCTGGATCAACTAGACTGGACTAAGATAAACAACCTTTCTGCGCTTCTCGAGTTTCCTCCTCGAAAGCAAGTCACACATCTGACAGATGCTGTGAATTTCCTGAAGAATTGCTGCATTTCAACAGCCCTGACCATCTCACCCCCTGCAAGTCAGCTGCTACTATCTCAGTTCTGGTACTCTGCCAGACACTCTCAGCTACCATCCGCCAAAGATCCCTCCAAAACAGTTGATTGTATCCTCTGCGATACTGAATATGGCACGATAAAGATCACACCTGCCATCATTCGCAAAGCTCTGAACTTTCCCATCGCTACAAAGGAAAAACCTTTTGTTCCTTTCCCTGCCCATAAGAAGCTCGCTGACAAAGAAGCTCTTATTGCATTTTTTGATGCAATGGGCTATGTATGGGAAATGGGCAGAGACAAGAAGCCTGAGAAGAAGCTAACACTGCTGAAAAAGTCGAAAATGCCCAGTGAGATGAACTTCATCTTCGCTCACCTTATCAGCTGCATGACTGCCAAGACCGGCTATTCTGATTAAGCCGCTCAACCTCAGCAAGCTATGGGATACGCTCTGCTGAAATGTCTACACATTGACTGGGCATCTCTCATCTATGATGACTTGTTGCAAAGAGTAGACTCTGCCGCTGACAGGCCTGCATGGGTTCCCTACCCCCGATTCATCAGCGCTATCTTTCAATATGGCCTGAAGGACAGCTACCCTCGAGAGGGCGATCTGAAACTCTCTCAGATTGGCCCTAAGGTACTTGACTTCAAACCTGTTGAAAATGAGGTACGTCTTTCTACCCTCTTAACTCTTCTCAACCCTTCTTCTTCTACTTCTGTGGCTCATTCAGCGACAATACCCATCGCTGATACCCTGGCCACAAAATCCTCTCCTTCTAAGAAAAGGAAACATTCATCTACCCCACTTGATTCTAAAAGGATCAAGAAAACAAAGGAGCAACCCCAGCAATCTCTTGCTGAAGACTCCTCAGCTCTTTCTGCAGAGCTGAAGGAACGTTCAGTGGTACGCTCTGCCACACCTGAACAAGCCATCCCTTCCATCCCAATCTCAGCATCTCCAAACGTTGAGATTACAGACTTGGAAACTTCCCAACCTCCCTCAGTCTCTCAAAAGACTGATGAAGTGATTCTCAGCGATTCCAACGCTGAACTCAGAACCCAACCTCCAATCTCATCCTTCGCTTCTCCCTCTACTCGTTTGTTCTCTCCTCCAGTTATCGCTGGAGATGCCATCATTTCTACGGAAGCTAAAGCTGATAATCCAGAGATGATGAAGACAGGACTTGCAGAACAATCCATGGGCACTTTTGAAGATGACATGGAACTTTACTCAGGAACCCGTGATTTCGATGAATTCACCAATCCTCCTGCAGGTAAACAACTACCCATAAACACTGTAACTAAACCCCAAACTTCTGAGCTTTCCTTTGTTCACAAGTTCTTATCTGTTACAGGTCCTAATTTGGGAGATATCAACGCCTCTCTGAAGTCCGTGGAGACAAAGCTGACAGGTCTCACCACTACTCTCTCCAATAACTCTACAGCTGTAACAAACGCTGGAGAGAATCTGAACAAGCTGACAACAGTGGTGGAGAAGAAGGCTTCCACAGATGACATGAAGCAGCTTGATAAAACTCTCAGCGACTTCGCCAAGGTGCTCGCTGATATCTACACAGACTACACCTCTCTCAAAAATTCAGTTTCATCCATGTCCAGCGAGGTAACAACGTTGAAGACATCGGTTGGAACACTAGAGGGAGATATGTCTGCTGTGAAGACAAATGTCAACACTCTGACGACTGACTTAAGCTCTGTAAAGACTGACGTTGGTTCGATGAAGACTATGATCGAACAGCTGCTGCACAAGGCGAATACTCTTGCTCCTGCCCCTGTCCCTGAATCTGAACATTTTACAACGGCAGATCGCATTGAGCTCGGGAAGATCAATCCTGCTATTTCTGGCCTAGAAGACAGATTAGCAAAGATTGAAGTTCGTGTAGGTCTCTCTGGCCAAGAAGACAGAGAACCTACCAACGCTGCTGAATCTACCCATTCCTCCCCCAGTCATCATGAAAAAGAGGGGGAGAAGAGCGCTGAAAATCCTTCCAAGAGCGCTGAAGACCTTTCCCATGATGAATCTATCAGGGAGAGAAGAACGAAGACCTCACATTCGCTGAAGAGGGTGAGAAGACTATTGAAGCTGAAGCAGCCGCTGGACCTCAGGGAGATGAACACCCTGAGGGAACCGAGAAGCTCGCCTCTGTATCTGAGGGGGAGCAACTCGAAGAAGACGCTGAAGAATCTGAAGCAGAAGATGATGAAGCCGTCGACATCCCTGATAATGAACCATCTTCTTCTCCAAAGAATGATGATGATGATGATGATGAAGATGACGATGACTTCTTTATCGTCAAACCTGCTCCGAAGATCAAAGCTCTTAAGGGAATCTCGATAAATGAACCTTCAGGGGAGCGGACAAAGACAAAGCCCTCAGCCTCTGGAGCTGAGAAAGGCAAAGGCAAAAGCGTCGCTGAAGATGATAATCTGGCGATCTTGCTTGAAAAGCCGGTTTGTCAGGTACACTAAACATCTCTTACTCCATCTCTCCTCTATCATACACTATCAGTTCCTCTACCCAAGCCTATACACTTGAACCAATTCTATCTATCTGATTCTACCCAAGTTCTTACTTGTAAGATCGCTGTGTTTCAGCTAGTCCTCTCCCCTGTTTGAGGATATCGCTGAAGGCTCCACAACTATACCAGCTGATGCTGAAGAAATAATCCCAGTCTTGGATTTGATCTCTGAGACTGATGAACCTGAAGAACATACTCTCTCTCACAAACGCAGACCTTCCTTAGTTCCTCAAAAGCTAAGTGAAGAGGATCAGAAAAGAAGAGAGGAAATAATAAAGCGATTCGAGGATCAGCGAATCATTCTGAGGCGTGATCAACTTCCTTCAGTTCCTCCAAAGTTCATAATTTCCAAAGCTGAATACAAGGAACACCTCAGAGCTGAACGCCTAATCGCTGAAAGAAAGGAAGCTGAAGAAAAAGACAGAGAATACGCCATCAAGCTTACTCAAGAATTTGTCAAAGACCCCAAGCTGAAACGTGTTCCCATTCAAGTCCAACGAAAGCTTTGGGAAGAAGCCCAGAAGATCGTGGAAAAGAAAACTGAAGTGTCTCAGACCACCCTGATCTGGTGTAAAGAGAAAATACACTTCAGATATCGTCCAGCGAAGATCAACAAGGTATTCATCTCTGGAAGAACCTCTATCGGAGTACCTATTGTTGACATCAAACTTTTCAGAGAAGATGGCCAATCTGAAGCCTTTCGCGCTGACACTGTAAAAAGGTATGGTCTCTCTGAATGGCTGGAGATGAGGTTAGCTATCCAATCGTCACAATCTAAGTACAAGGATCATTTCGAAAAGCTGATAAACAGACAGATCGATTTGATATCTTCTTGTGTGGACATTCCTCCTCTTCCTGATCTTAAGCTGAAAAGAAAAAGGACCTCTCTAAAGAAGAAACGTCACGATTCAAACTCAGGTCCTGTCATACGAAATGAAACTGGAATTGGTTTCTCTCGCGCTGAAGTGCTTGGTCCTGACCCTGATCTATCTGCCCTTGACATTTCTTTGCCACCATGTGAACTTTTCGTCCCTGGTAAAGTCATCAGTAATCCTTATGGAATATTTTTTCTCGACTACGATGGACGTAAATGTTTTCAACGGATCGCTGAGCTTCCAATCACTCCAATCGAACAGCTCAGAGATCTCATCTACTGGTGTGACTTCAGAAAAGACATTCAGGCACGACACCTAAAACCCTTGATCTTTGAAGAAGCGCTGAACAAAAGAAAACGAGGTGTAACGGTTCCTGACTGGATGATCCCCACTGAAAAGATCCTTGATGAACTTCTCATTAAGGAAGAACCTCTGTAAGCTGATAGGATCGCCTCTTTCATCTATTTTATCAGTTATCCTTTTGTACTTGTAATTTATTTCGCTCGTACTTGTAATCTTTCCATTTCTCTTTGTAACCTGATTCAAAGTTTTAAAGAAAGATTTCAGCGAATGTACTTTACTCCATCAGTACTGAAAAGATCCCAGAAAACAGTAAAAGGGACAAATATTTTATGAGTTCTTTTTATCCTTATGTTTTCATTAAATAGCACTTTTCTTTGTTGCTATGTCATAATCAAATAGGGGGAGATTATTGATCCAAACCCTCAGTGATTTGATAATGACCCTTTCTTATACTTAGTGAAAATTGTAAGTAAACAATATGTATCAGAGTTTCACTATCGCTGATAAGTACTAAGATCTTCCAGTACCGCTGATAGGAACTCTTGTTGTTTAGATTAAACATTCAGCGAACACTGTTCATCATTAACACTGAGTCTGTTCAGTCATTATGATGATCGCTGATAAGTTAGTTGTTTACTTATGATCCCAGAAGACAAGTTTCACGTCAACAAAGGTTCTACGCTGAAGTCGAAGATCAAGCTCAAGAACCAGCGACAAGTCTCCTAATGAACTGATGCGGATCAGCGAAGACTCAGATTTGTCCACTCAACGTGAAGTATCAAGAACAAGACTTCAGCTATCGCTGAACTTTATCATCTGCTGAATAGTAAATGATAATCGCTGAATCAACGAAAGCTGATCATGAAGTCCTCCGTACAAAGTACTTTTGTCTTAACCCCCCTTGCACGACTCCGTACGAAATGTCAGAAAAGAACCTCCGAATATCTGAAATCATACAACCACTCTGATACTACACTGTTCATCCATGCGGCTACTAAGGTTGTCAACCAAGGTCAATGACATGCAACCAACCAGCTGATGACACGTGTAAAGTGTATACTGACTTGCATTAAATGCATGCAGTATATAAAGAGATGAACCCACTTCATTTGAAGTAACTTGCTAACTCTGGACAAGTTCAATCTCTTATCTCAATATAGGTTATTATTAGTAATTTCCTTATCTCTCTTAGTGCAAGAAACCTTAGTGTTCCAACTTGTTTAGATTTAGGTTTATCCTTAATCTTGTTTCCGCAACAAGCTGTAAATTGTTAATGATTTATCAATAAACAATTTAGAAAAGTAAAATCTGTGTGTTTGTATTCAACCCCCCTTCTACAAACTTGTATAGGCCTTCGGGACCAACACTAATTGTACCTTGCCATTCTTTCTATTCCACTACCTTAAACCATTTCTTACCCTTTAAGCCCTGATTGATCTTTTGGGAAACGTGATTTGTGATTAGTGCATGTTTAAATTTTATCTTATTACTCAATTCCTTTCATGAGATCTTGTTTGACTACTACGTGTTTCTATGATATCCCATGCGGATGATCTTGCTAATTTTTGTATATCCACTCCTCCGCATGTGTTTGTGATATGTGTGAACCTAGGATTCAAGAGCAAGAGAGCATCCCGTGAGGCTAGGGTCGAAGCGAAATCCTCCACTAATTGTGTGCATGATGAAATTGATCAAAACGAGCATTCACTTGATAATAGTCTCATGTCAATGATAGTTTTGTCTAAACTCGGTTAACCAAGAAACTAGGTAGTGTATGTTGGTTCTTATTAATTTCATATTAGTTGTGCTTCGTGTTTTATGATTAAAATGTGTGTTCATCTTATCCCCTTTTGAAAACCCATCACTTTGTAAGCTTGCCTATTTTATTGTTATCATATTGTCTTACGCCAATTTTTGCTTGAGGTAAAGCAAAAGCTAGGTTTGGAGTTGTTGATAACTTCGTTATCTGACGGGTTTTTACCCTTCGAATCTTACGTTTGCGGCTTGTTTTGAAGTAAGAATTGGCATTTCGGACTAACATTTTGTGCAAGTGTTGTGCAGACGTACATGATGTCAATTGGAAAGAAAAATGCTTATTTATAATCCATTTGAACATCCCGAGCGAAGGAAACGTCGAACCAAGTGAATGAGCGAAGAAACCAAATTTCAGCATCCATGCTACTATGACACGCGACTATGACCATGGTCATAGTCGCTGGTCATAGTCGCGCCCAGTGTACCGAAGGTGGGTAAGAGAGGGCGAAAATGCCCCGCGACTATGACATGGTCATTGTCGCTGGTCATAGTCGCGGTCGGGGCCTGAGAGTATAAAAAGCTGCAGATTTCTAAAGTTTAGGGTTATCTCGGGATTGTTGGAGGCTAGGCTTCTAGGGGAGCTGTTGGAGGCAATTTTTAGCTGAAGAGAAGACTTAGCATTGATTTTGAAGGTGGAGATTCAACTTGGAGCTACAAATTAGTAGTGTGTATCAATCTTGAGGGAGTTTTCTTCTTTTCCATTGTATTTGTTGAGAAACAATGATTTTGGGTGTTGTTATCTCCTTTTTGATTTCTTTTTGAAAGGGTATCCGAGGACATTGCCCCGACTAATCCCGGCAAGGTGAGGCAATTACCCCAGCTGCTAAAGCGTGCAACCCTGAGTTTATCCCCAGTGGCCACAAGTTGGAAGCGTCTGGATTCGAACTTGGGGTAGATGGGTTACTAGCCACATCCCCCACAAGCCTTAATCAGTACGCCACAAGCGTTGTGGTTCCTTTTTGATTTCTTTTGATACTAGTAATATGAGCTAAACATTTTGAGGTTGGGGGAAAGATGGATTTTGGATTTTTACCGTTGAATATATGATTATTGCATTTATTTAGTCATTACACTTGTTGGTTGAAGTTTGTCTTGCTTGTTCTTATTGTTTGTGAGAGTGGCCTTCTTACTCATCTTTTGGTTGTATTTCCTTTTGAGAAATTGGTTTTATAACTTGATAAAAGCTAGATAAACCTAGGGTGAGATATTGGTTTTATAACTTGATAAAAGCTAGATAAACCTAGGGTGAGATATTGGATAGAGATATACCAAGTAAACCCTAGTTTTATGTAAGTGATTCTTATGCTTAATGAGTTGAGTGTTTATGTCTATTGGTTGAGAGACTTAAATATACATTACATGATATATTCTTGCTATTACTTGAGAGAGAATAGTAAGTATTTTGGGAATTGCTAAATTCAACCTTGTGTATTGATTTATGAATGTGTTTTATCTATTTATTGGTGAAATCTAGATGAAATCTAACCCCTAGCCTTTTCTCATCATCTTGGTAACTTCTTGTGGTTTATGAATCGTTGTTGACTTGCTCTTCCTTGTTTACTTTCATATCTTGAGATATTTAGTTAATTAATCAAAACTCAAACCAAATTTTATCAACCGTCCATTTAGATGTGTGGCTAGCCTTTGTGATACTTAAACTCGTAGTTTCTTGTGGTTTTTTTATCAGTGAAAAATATTAAAAAAATTCTCTCTTATGATAATATTTTTGGGAAGCTTTCCTAAATATTTTAAAGAAAATTTAATTCAAAATTTCTATTTCTTTTTTTAAGAATACCTTATAAATGTCCTAACCACACTACACACTTGTTGCTTTTCACCATATTCTCATAATCACTTCCACATATCATGTTTACGATCAGGGTCGGATCCACGTTGTAGAAGGTGGTGTCCTATCTCCCACTGAAATTTTGTTTTTCTTTTATTTTTCAAGGTTAAAACCATTTTTTAACCTTTTATTATAGTTTTCCCTAGTAATTTCTCAAATGTATTCCACGAACCAAAAAAGTACATTGAAATCAACTACAACACCAAAAAGCTTTCGGAATTAACAAGAAAAATCTGAAAAAGTCTCTTGAAATAGACAAAAAAAACTTAAAAATCCATCGAAATCAATAAAAAAAAACTTTAAAAATCCATCTAAACGGTGAGAATAGGCTCAAAACTCATCCAACGACTTTACGGGCATAATTTACCTTAAAGGTGTTCTCACTATGTAAAAATCCTGGATCCGCCACTGACGACACTTTCAACTTAAGGTTATATTTTCGGTCATTTTCAAGGGTTGTCCTGATTAGTGGGTGGAGTTACTCGTTGGGAGGAAGTCCCTCACTTTTTAAGTGTATTTTTTGTTTTGTTCTGTTTCATTTGCTAGAAGTACCCCTCCTTTAAAAAAAGGTTATATTTTACACTTAAATTGCTACTTCCATTATGTATGTTATATTCTCATTTTTCTCTATTTTATAGGAGAGTTTGGCATACCTGGTGGAACAAATTTTTTCCACACATCTAGAATTTCTAAAATAGCACAACCGTTTAGATGTTCTCACAATCCAAAATTCTCAATTCTTATCCTGTACCTATTTACATTTGCAATCCCGAAATCCAACCAAGCACCCCCTAGACATGTATATGATAATATTGAACCTTTCATAACTGTAACATAAAAATACCAACACATTTGAAAATCAAACCAACACATTTGAACCTACCAAGTACAATGGTCACAACGTGTATAGATACTATTTGAACACTAACTACACATGTATCATTGCGATACATATATTGATTTTATGCATCATCACTACGTATTTGTAATATCTCAGAAAAAAACATTTTTGTGCATCACATCTTTTCAAAATATTGAACGTGAATACAAATTCTAAAACATGCGAGTATTAATTGATATACTCTATTACCCCGGTATGGAAAATTATATGGAACTTACATAGTCTAACGAAAAACTATCGATACAACTCTTTCTTATTGACAAATTAACGACTTGTGATGGACAATGCATTTTTATGTCATGTCAAAATAGGTGGAACAAAAACTAGAGGGGGGAGACAAACGTGATAAATTATTAATTAAACTACTTATGTCAAATTAAAACCTAAAAACCTTATACAATTCTTTTACCTACCCAGTCAAGTCCTGGTTCCATTTTTCACGATGCTAGGTGAAAATGGAGCCAAATTATTTCAAAATGTGTCCATATATATATATAAGTAGCAACTTGTTAGCCCTTTGCAACCTTCCAGTTGACTACGTCCAAAAAATTTCTAAATACCTTTAGGAAAATCAATGATAGCTACGTCCAAAGTTGACGTCTTTGTTTTCTTTCGTTCGTAAGTTTTGACGCACACGACAAACAGTATAACAGTTAACACAGAAAGACATACCTCCGGTTAAAATGATGTTGTCTCAAATATTCTTTTCACATAGCCGATTTATCAAAATCATGTATTTTTCATTACCAGAAAAATACATCCCGACAAATAAAAAAATACATGTCCCTAAATCTCACATTCCACCAATCATGTGAAGGCACATCGTTATTTTAGTTACCTCATCTTTTTGTTACCGACTTACCGTATTCATTTGGAAGTGCAATCGTATCTCGTAATCAACCAAAAAACCAAAAAAAACTCTTGAAATCAACCAAAAAACCGAAAAAAACCTCTTGAAATCAATCAAAAATGCCGAAAAATTCTCTCGAAATAGATAAAAAAAAAACTTAAAAATCCTTAAAATCAAGTCAAAAACTTTAAAAATCCCTCAAAACGCCGACATTTGGCTAAAAACAAATCGGCCGATATTAAACGTTGGTAAAAAAGATACACACGTCGATGAAAACCGTATGAAAAAAATATGATGTCACCGTATGTGGGTCCATCCCTATCATATAAAAAACACATCATTATTTTTTTTAATTATCATTTGATTCTTTCTCACCAAATAAAGATGTGTTTTTACTTGATTGGTGAACAAGAAGGATAGACGAAACGTGAAGACAAAAGATTTTTATTCCGGACACGTCAGCCGCAAAAGAAAATTGTAGCCAAGGGCAGTTGTGGTAATTTTAGAGAAAGTTACAAACAGATGATGAAGGAAACTAGAAAATCCTATTCATTTCCATCAATAGATCCAAATTTATAGAACTATGCAGCTTTGAAATTGCCTCCTATTCACATATATACCAACTGTAGAATCCCCATTTTAACTCCTTCTCTATCAAAGTTATGAACATCTAAAGAAAGAGCCCAAATCGCGGTATCGAGTAGAAAACCGAACATCGTAAATGAGTCATAATTATAAGGGCGGAGGCCCGGATATGGTGATTGATATGGTGAAACCAATGAATTTTACGGGTGGGTTAGAGTTCATGAACCTAACGTATACGGTGATGAAGAAGAAGAAGACGGAAGAAGGTAAATGGGTGAAAGAAGAAGCGGATTTGCTGAAAAGGATTACGGGTTATGCACCGAAAGGGTGCATAACGGCGGTTATGGGTCCTAGTGGTGCGGGGAAATCGACGCTTTTGGATGGGTTAGCCGGGCGGATTGCTAGCGGCAGTCTTAAGGGGAAGGTTTCGTTGGATGGGGTGGAGATAAGCCCGAGTTTGATCAAGAGGACGGCGGCTTATATAATGCAAGAGGATAGATTGTTCCCGATGCTAACGGTTTATGAGACTTTGATGTTTGCAGCGGATTTTCGATTAGGGTCGATTCCGAGGGCGGAAAAGAGGCAGCGTGTCGAGACTTTGATTGAGCAACTTGGCCTATCGGTAAAATCCCAAACCTAAAATATTCTCACTACAACAAAATTGAGTTTATAGGATGTCTAAAATAAATAAGCGTCATAATAAAGTGTTTTATAGGACCAAACACAACTTTTTTACAACATTTTTCAAAGAAAGTGTTGTAATAGCTAATTTTATAGGACGATCTGATTAGAAGACACTTGTGTTTATAGGACATTTTTTCAACCTGTGTCCTATAAAATAGTTAATAGCGCCTTTTATTTGAAAAATGTTGCAAAAACTTTTTATGACGTTCAAAAGTGTCTTATAAACTTTTTGTAACACCTTTAGATAAAATGTTTTTTGTGAGGTCCTATAAAACACTATATTAGGACGTTTATTTATTTTAGTCATTGTATAAACTTTATTTTGTTGTAGTGTCTTCTTTGTTTTTATTCAATTTGTCATAGGTACTGCTGTAATATTTTAATAATATAATTAATGTTGGAATCTCAAAAAAGCAAAACTGTCAGGTGATTTTGACTTTTATTTATCCATTTTAGAAAAACTGTTGGAGATACTTTTATAGACGGATTTGTTTAATTGTAGACAACTAGGAACACGTACATCGGTGACGAAGGGAGTAGAGGAGTTTCAGGGGGTGAACGTCGTCGAGTATCGATTGGTGTCGATATCATCCATGGACCATCACTACTTTTCCTTGACGAGCCCACTTCAGGTTTGGACTCAACCAGTGCTCAGAGCGTGATCGAGAAGATTCACGACATCGCCCGCTCAGGAAGCACAGTCGTTCTAACGATCCACCAACCTTCGTATCGAATGCAACTCCTACTCGACCACCTCATTGTCTTGGCTCGTGGTCAACTCATGTACCAAGGATCCCCGAAAGACGTGGGCCACCATTTGGGCCTAATGGGCCGCAAACTTCCCAAAGGCGAAGAACCAATGGAGTTCCTTATCGACGTTATACAACAATACGATCAATCCGATTATGGAGTCGGTGCATTGGCTGAATTTGCGCTTACGGGTATGAAACCGCCCCAACTTTCAGACAACGAAATGTCGTTTTCGACAATCCCGCTTTCTCCAACCCCACCACCGCGGCGGAATCGTCCTCGTTCAGATAAACGGAGTGAGGATAAAGGTGGGTCCGGGAAGAGGCTTCACTTACAAACGGCTGGACGACCCGATCAACTTAAGGATTTTGATCATAGCGTGAGAAGCCCGTGGAATAACTCGAAATCGTGGAGCCAAAGCGGAATTATGCAATCGGTTAAACTTACTCCAAGTAGTCAACATAGAGATCAGAGAATACCACATCCACTAAGGTAAGCGATGTTGGCAATGTTTTCATCTACTCGAAATCTAACATTTTATCCGACAAATTCTCCATAATTTGTTAAAAGGAGAAACGAAAGCTAAAATCTCCAAGGAAAATTACATTCAACTCCAATTTTGGAGAAACTGTTGGAGAATCTATTATAGCAAAACCATAAACTAATAAGGGGCTATTTGGTTGATTTTTCATCAAAAGTTCTGTATAGATAAAGTTATCTGTGTCGATTAAACTGTCCGTATAGATTGAGAAGGTTTGTCTGTATACATTGAAAAAGTTTTTGTTTGAGAGGGTTTTTACATAGATGAAAGGACGTGTTTTTAAATTGAAATGGAGAGATTTGGAAAAAAAAAAACTTGACTTTCTGCATAAAGCTCCACTAAGAAGCTTATAACATCAGCCACTTTCTATATCATTTATTAATTACCAAACAACCATCTATAGCTGACCGAATAAGTTGAGTCCCATTAAATTCATTTCGCTGCTGACAAACGGGCCCTAACTCTAAAATTTTCATTCCTCCATTTTTGGAGAATCTTTTGCTGGGTCGGGACTTTGGGACGGAGGAGAGGATAGGTCTGCATACATTCCACTCGAAAACCTTACTTTATGATGAGATATACTGAGTCAGTTTAGTTTGGTTTACTGGGTTTCATGACTCTCGTGTTGTTTTTCTTATAGTGCATCCCCCGGCTACTACACCTACTCAAGCGATATCGTAGCAGGAACCCCGACTCCACACAGCAGTGACTACACGGTGAACGAAGACGACTATCTCACCCCGAACAACGCTCCAAACACCGCAAAATACAACCATCTAGGTCCCAAATTCGCAAACTCTTTCTTCTCGGAAACATGGATTCTAATGCGCCGAAACTTTACGAACATCATAAGAACACCCGAGCTATTTCTATCACGGCTCGTGGTGTTAAGCATCATGGGGTTCATGATGGCCACATTGTTCACGAAACCCGATAGATCGATGCAAGGAATAACTAACCGACTCAGCTTCTTCATCTTCACCATTTGCCTATTCTTCTTCTCGTCAAACGACGCGGTCCCTGCCTTTATCCAAGAACGCTTCATATTCATTCGCGAAACTTCTCATAACGCTTATCGGGCCTCTTCGTACACCATATCGGGCCTCGTAACCTACCTCCCGTTTCTATTACTCCAGGCCGCATTGTATGCCGGCATCACGTGGTTCGCGTTAAGGCTCGAAGGCCCGTTTCTTTACTTTTTGATCGTGCTCTACGCTTCTCTACTCTCCACGAACTCGTTTGTTGTATTTGTGAGCTCAGTTGTTCCAAATTATATTCTCGGGTATGCAGCTGTTATTGCGTTTACCGCATTGTTTTTCTTGTTTTGTGGGTATTTTTTGAACGGTAACGATATTCCACCATGGTGGCGGTGGATGAATAAGGTTTCGACCATGACGTACCCATATGAAGCGCTTTTGTTAAACGAGTACCGGAGAAATGAGATTTTTGGGACGACGCTTATAGGGACGAACGTGACGGGAATCGACATCTTGCAATCGCTGCATATTGATTACGGAAAAGGTGAGAAGTGGTCGAAGATTTACATAATGTTCGGGTGGGCGATCCTGTATCGGATCTTGTTTTATATCGTTCTTCGTTTTGCTTCCAAGAATCAGAGGACATGAGCATGAAAAGGGTGATGATCTTATGGTAATAATAAGAAGAAAGTGTTGGGAAAACAGGAAATTGTAGCTTGAATGAACCTTGAATTGTTGCAGGGTTTTTTTTTTCAATCTCATATATATATATATATATATATATATATATATATATATATATATATATATATATACACATATATATATATATAGGATTATAATCATTTGAGAACTGATTATTTGTGAGAACTGTGAGATCCAACCACATGTATAGATGTCTACGTTTAACGTTTGAAACAAAAAACACAAAGATCTGGGTTCAATAAGTATTCACGGTATAGAGAATTGTGTATGGGTTTAATGTTTGAAACATAAAAAACGCATGCCTTGGATCAATGAGTATTCACAATATGAATTACCATCTTTCGGTTTAATGTTTGAAATAAAAAACCCATTGGGAAGTGGTTATCAACCGTTGGATGAGAAATGGACGCACATTAGGATGAGATGCACCGAGATCAATTCCCTTCTAAGACGCAATTCATGGATGGGAGGACATTTGATTAAAAGTGACCAACGATTCATATCCAATTCTCACGCTTCTCACGTTAACCTCAAATTCTCACATGATCCTTCGCCTATAGATATACATGGATATGTATGGTTTGTGAAGTTGAGCAGCATAGTTTTGAAAGGAAATACCAAAACCAGATAGAGATTTCTACTACTGTGTAATCAAGAATAGAAGAGCATTGACTACCACAACAAAGAAAATCTGTTTGATATGTCCAAAATCCCATATAAAAGTGTTACACTAAGTTGTTAGGAAAAAAGTGTGTTGTACAAAATCTACATTTCATTTTAAAACATCAATTTCCTTCTAAATTAAGCTATAAAACAGACTTGTTTTGGAGACAGAGGGAGTAATAAAAAAAACACGAGAACGGCCATATCATATGTGATTCACACAACTTTGGTCCAGAGGTCGCGGGCCAAGTGGCCCGCTCGCCCATTGCGTTGATCGTTGATATGTGGCGCTATGAGTGGTTCATGGGTTCCTAAGCAACTTTTGAGAGTGAACCCTTATTTTGAGAAAAACTAAAAATTGAAATGCTTCCACTTATTTTGGGAGGAGGAAGTATAAAATTAAGTGATTGGCATTCCCGTAATGAAATGGAAGCTAATACGTCCTTTAAGAGTACCCCATTCTGTCTCGTAAGTTGAACAAAGGAGAAGATGATTACAAGTTCAGATGTAATGTAACTTCAATTTGTAATGAGTTGATTAAATGGAGAGTAGGAATGGATTTGTTAAATACTGTTAGAGGCCGTTTACTAAACTCTTACCCATGAAGCATTTACCGGGTCATTTTTCTTACCAAATGAACATGCCAAGGGATTAGAATCTTACCCGGTAAAAACGATAGTAAGGATGAAGAGTCTTACCTGGTAAGTGAGGGCAATGACTAAAGTAAGTTAGAGTGTTGACTCTTACCGAGTAAGCACTCACCGGGCAAGTTAGAGTGTTGACTCTTACCCACTATAGTCCACATCGGCTAGACTTGGACCAATTCTCCTGTATATATGTTGGAACCTCCCTTCTCTCCTCAAGGGCTCTTTTGGAAATTAATTTGGAGTTCCACATATTCTCACAAATACATTCACAAACACAACCATACCTTGTAATCATTTAATCCCGCATCCTCAAACGCCGAGAAGGCATCTGCAGACAACACTTCCGCCCACTGCAAAAAACGAATTTATATCAAAACAAATTGGCCGATGACAAAAGGTAAAAAAGGGTGATTCTATATGAACACCCCTATAAACTATATAAATACAACTAATCAAGTATGATTAAAAAAACAACGATAAATACCTTGTAACCGTAATATCCGGCAGCGTATAGACCTGCAAATATATGGTTAAAACCGCAGAGGAACCTATCCTCCGGAAATGGAGGAATCGGTTCCGTTTTCTTCCCGACCCTTTGATCAACATCATGGATAGATTCAGGCCAAGCAGGAACATACTTACTATGCAGCTCCAAGTCAAGGATTGCATACTTGAGCTACAAAACGATTACAATTGTTAGAGTTATATTTGTATATATGAATAGTACAAATGCTAGTCTGTAGTTATTGTAACTTAGGCTGTATAAATAGATCTCTTCTCTTTCATAATTAGGCTAGACTCTCTTTTGTAATTCTCTCTCAATATATGAAAGCCGGCCGATTCAGCCATCTCAAGTCTGTCTCTCAATCTATCAATCGACTCTCCAATTCTAACATGGTATCAGAGTTGTAGGTAAGTATCCTCCCTCACTCAGGTACAACACCTATCTTCCAGATCTGCATTCCATTTTATTTCCGGAGTTTTACTTTTCTTTATTTTGCTGCACTCTGTTTTGCTCGGAAAAACCACTTTCTGTTGGTTTTTGGACAAAACACCAAGCTTTAAAGTTTCCCAGAATAGTGTCACGAACCTGCGTACCAAATTTCAGCCAAAACCGATCAGTTTTGAAGATTCGTCTCAAGAACATTTTGAATCTCATAACTATCACAACCCTCAGAGTCTCATAAGTATCGCAACCCTCAGAGTCTCATAACTATCGCAACCCTCAGAGTCTCATAAGTAGCGCAACTGTCACTTGCGACAAGGGTGATTTATCGCAACTGTCACTTGCGACAAGTTTGTTATCGCAACCTTCATCTTTTGAACAGTAATTTATCGCAACTGTCACTTGCGACAAGGGCTTCTATCGCAACTGTCACTTGCGAAAAGTTTGTTATCGCAACCTTCATCTTTTGAACAGTAACTTATCGCAACCCTCTGTTGCGACAACATTCCTTATTGCGACAAGACCTTTGGTTGCGACACTAGTGTGTTGCGATATCTGTTGGTTGCAACAAGAGTGGGCTGCAACAACCTTCCAGAACCCGCTTTATCTAATTTCCTGAATCAGTTCGAATGGCTCTCAATAGCCCGTCTCAGTATAGTGATTGCACGTTTTGTCACTCTACTTCTCATCTTCTTCTCAACTGCCCAATTCGAAAATGTCGTTGGTGTGGGATCACATAGCCACGACACTATGGGTCTGACTGTCTACATCACCCACGTAATTCAGATAAGCAAGAGCAACAACGCACTCAGTCATATGCTGGATCAATCACTCAAGACTCCTCTACGTCGGCAATTCAGGCACCGCATAGCAACAACTCATCGCCTGACCTTATGGAACTCTTGCGCCGAAACCAAGAGCTTATAGAGCAACTCATGACAGGTTCTATGGGTATGAATTCTCAGTGCAATATCTCAGCACCAGGTAATCCTTGGCTATTTGATTCTGGATGTTGTAACCACATGACACCTAAGGCTGACGGGTTTATCTCTAAGCAAACCTCCAGCATGTTCTCATCAGTCCGTACTGCGGATGACACTCGCTTACCTGTATCTTTCAGTGGGACTGTCTCTAACCCCAATATACAATTACCTGATGTGCTACATATTCCTAACTTATCTCTGAGCCTGATTTCAATCACTCAGCTTATGGAATCCGGTCTAATTGTTCTGTTTCATCCTTCTGGTTGTGTTGTGCAGGATCCAAAGACCAAGCAGATCCTTGGAATAGGCCGTAAAGTTGGTCGGATGATTGAAGTGGTCTACCTACGTCTTCCCTTACACTCATCAAATCTTGCTGCTTCTGTCTCCGGTACCCCTTCCTTTGAATTATGGCATAAGCGTCTAGGACATCTATCTTTAGCTAGAATAAAACTGTTAGCTAGTTCAGGATTACTAGGCAACACTTCTTCTGAAAACATTTCTTGTTTATCTTGTCAACTTGGCAAACATCATGCCTTACCCTTTCAACTAAATGAATTTAAATCTGCTTCTTCCTTTGATCTCATTCACTCTGATGTTTGGGGGCTAGCACCACATCCATCCATGGGAGGTTCTCGATACTTTGTTATCTTTATCGATGATCACACACGCTTCACATGGATATATCTCATGAAACATCGCTCCGAACTACCTCAAATATATATTACCTTCGCCCGTATGATTCTGACCCAGTTTTCCAAGCCCATAAAGATTCTTCGAGCAGATAATGCTATGGAATACAAGGAATCTTCTCTCCTCACTTTTCTTCAATCTCAGGGTACTCTTTCTCAGTAATCCTGCCCAGGCACCTCTCCGCAAAATGGACGTGCAGAACGTAAACATCGCTACATCCTCGATACTGTTCGTACTCTCTTAATCTCAGCCAAGTGTCCAGAACGTTTTTGGGGTGAAGCTGCCTTCACGGCTGTCTACACCATCAACCGCCACCCAACTCCCATCCTAAATCAAAAGTCTCCCTATGAAGTGCTCCATGGGGTCTCCCCTGCATATGAACTCCTAAAAGTATGGGGTTGTGCCTGTTTTGTTCAGTTGCAACCTCATGAACACACCAAACTCGAACCTCGTTCTCGATTATGCTGCTTTCTTGGCTATGGTATTGAATACAAAGGTTATCGTTGTTGGGATCCAGTCTCTAAGAGACTACGTATATCCCGCCATGTCACATTCTGGGAACATCTTCCCTTCTCAACAGTGTCCAAATTTCAGGACATACCCAATCCTTCCACTTCATTCTTCACTGATAATTCTATCTCTTTGGACTCACTCAAATTAGATCCCATACTCACTCCTCCATCTAGTACACCTCCTCCCGTCTCACCTCCATCTGTGACCTCATCATCTGCTCCACTTCCTTCCGTCTCATCTCAACCTGAACCTTCACCTATGCCATCTGTGTCATCTGATCATGATCAATCATCTGCACCATCTCCAAGGACTACTTCTGAGCCATCTGTTGAGTCCATGGATCCTAGCTCCTCTCAACCACAAGATGAAGTACGACGCTCAGACCGGGTAAGACAAGTTCCTTCTCACCTTCGTGATTATCATTGTTATGCTACACTGTTGTCCAACCATGAACCCACTTCCTTCAAGGAAGCTGCTTCTAACCCTGTTTGGAAGCAAGTTATGACTGAGGAACTTCAGGGCCTTGACAAAGCAAATACGTGGGAGTTTGTACCTCTCCCACCGGGCAAGTCACCTATTGGTTCCAAATGGGTCTTCAAAATCAAAACAAAGTCTGATGGATCCATTGATCGATACAAAGCACGCCTTGTGGCAAAAGGATTCAATCAAGAATATGGCATTAATTACGAGGAGACGTTTGCTCCTGTGGCTCGTGTCACCTCGGTTTGTAGTCTTCTCGCCATCGCTGCCACCAAAAGATGGCCACTTTACCAGATGGATGTCAAGAATGCCTTTCTAAATGGTGATCTCGAAGAGGAAGTCTACATGAGACCCCCTCCAGGTGTGATCTCTCGTCAGGGTCATGTATGCCGACTTCGAAAAGCCCTCTATGGTCTTAAACAAGATCCTCGTGCTTGGTTTGAAAAATTTAGCAATACTGTCATTTCATTGGGGTTTTCTCCGAGTAATTATGATTATGGCCTGTTTACTCGGACCACTGCTGCAGGAACTATCTTACTCCTATTGTATGTTGATGATATGATCATTACCGGCAGTGACTCTATAGGTATCACCCATCTCAAACAGTCTCTCAACTCATGCTTTGAGATGAAAGATCTTGGTAAACTACACTACTTCCTTGGCCTTGAAGTTCTGTCAGACTCTTCCGGCATCTATCTCTGTCAAGCCAAGTACATTTCAGATCCGTTGTCCAAAGCTGGGATCACGGACAACAAAGTTGCATCTACACCTATTGAGCAAAATCTGCACCTTGCTCCCAATGTCGGAACCCCGCTGCGGGACCCTACACGGTACCGTCAACTAGTTGGTTCTCTGGTCTACCTGACTGTTACTCGACCAGATCTTGCCTATGCAGTTCATATAGTCAGCTAGTTCATGGCTGCTCCATGCTCAGATCACTATGTCGCGGTTCTTCGTATACTTCGGTACCTTAAAGGGACAATGATTAATGGACTTCATTTCTCATTTACATCGTCCTTAACTCTTCATGCATTCTCCGATGCTGACTGGGATGGAGACATAACTGACTGGCGCTCTACCACCGGATATTGTTTCTTCCTTAGAGACTCTCTTATTTCCTGGCGCAGCAAGAAACAATCTCTGACAGCTCGATCTAGTACTGAAGCTGAGTATCAAGCCTTAGCTGACACTACGCAAGAACTTGTATGGCTACGCTGGTTACTATCTGATATGGGTGCTCATCAGATCTCCCCAACACCTTTGTGGTGTGATAACAATAGTGCTATTCAGATTGCTCACAATGATGTCTTCCATGAACGTACAAAGCACATCGAGATTGACTGTCATTTCACCCGTCAACATGTTCTTCGCAAGACCGTTCGACTTCTTCCAATTTCAACCATTGATCAGACCGCAGATATCTTCACCAAAGCTCATCTTCCAGGGCGTTTTCGGGTTCTTGTTTCCAAACTCAACTTGGCTCATTCTTCCCCCACTTGAGTTTGAGGGGGCTGTTAGAGTTATATTTGTATATATGAATAGTACAAGGGCTAGTCTGTAATTATTGTAACTTAGGTTGTATAAATAGATCTCTTCTCTTTCATAATTAGGCTAGACTCTCTTTTGTAATTCTCTCTCAATATATGAAATCCGGCCGATTCAGCCATCTCAAGTCTGTCTCTCAATCTATCAATCGACTCTCCAATTCTAACAACAATAATTAGTCTTTTCTACTAAAATAGGCAAACGATAATCGAGATAGGATTTATTTAAACAAAAAGCACACAATGTGTTGTGGCAACAACAAAATCAAGTTTATAGGACGCAATAATGTATAAGTGTCCTAATAGATTGTTTTATAGGACCGAACAATAATGTGTCATATCTAAAAATGTTGTAATAAGTTTATAGGACGCTTTTAGACGTTTTAACAAGTTTTTTAAAACAAAACGTCGTACTAGCTATTTTATAGGACACTCCTATAAACAATTTTTTTATAGGACAATTGTTTTAATGAGATATGTTTCTAAATAGCAACCTATATAATAGCTAATACGACGTTTTGTTTTTAAAAAGTCCTAACAAACTTGTTAAGATGCCTAAAAGCGTCCTATAAACTTATTACAACTTTTAGATATGACAGTTTATGGTTTGGTCCTATAAAACGGTGTATTATGACACGTATACGTTGTTGGTGCCATATATTGAATGTTATACCGACCTGATAAAGACTCTGAGTACCATCACGAAAAGTCTTGGTTGCAAGAAGCTTTTGATATGTATCTTCAGGGAGACACTCTCCGGTTTGATAGTACTTCGCAATACCCATCAGGGTATCCCTAGGGCAGCCATTTTTAAGAAATTAAATTTCTAATAAAGATAATACATTTGTTATCTTTGAGATCAAAGGGCTACTTCATGATCTCCGACAAGGGGATTCTCATACCAAACTCATGGAATATGGTTGAGACCTAACCATAGAGGGAGCAAATGTTATATAACAGGATATAGTCATATAGATGCATCGAGATGCATTGAGATGAGATGTACTAAGATGCACCAGATCAATCCCCGTATCAAACGGGATTCATGGGTGGGTTTGAGATTAAAAAGTGATCAACTGTCCAGATCCCTTCTTACCTTCTCACCTTAACTCTTCTTCTCACACGATCTTCCGTCTATATACATATAAATTTCAGTTTCAAACAAGAACAGTAACCAAATAAGAGAACACGAGAACACCAGTCACATGTGATGTTACCCTAGAATCACATGTGATTCGCACGACCTTGTCCACCATTGGTCTCAGGCCAACTCGCACGTACAATCTTGCATTGACCATGATCCTTAATCACATGTGATTTCAGTGCAAAATCACATGTGACTTGGCCATTCTCGTATTCTCTTATTTATGTTCTTGTTTGATCTCCCCCCCTCTATATATATATATACATACACATGAGTTCAAATGAAACACTACAAAGGTTGACAACGTACAAACAATCCTCAACCATTAGATCATTTTCATCCAAGGGATGTCATTAACGTTCCTTAATTATATATAAAGGGTATGGTAATTCGGCTCCCAATTTAATTATGGATGATTATTATCTTCTATAGTCTCTCATCGATATTCCATAATTATCCAACTTTAAATGAAAAGGTTACAATATTGAGTATAAACTATATTATTTTATCTAACTCCACCCGATTTTCGTTGATACGGATGCGTATTGAGCATACAAATTCATTGATTAATACAACTTCACACATGAAGCTTCTTTACCCAACATACATGTGAATATGCATATAATGGCCATTGTCTCAACCATTGAAGCCATTTACGCAAAGTTCAAAGCATTTTCAACAAAACTTCAAATGTGCATCTACTTATTCTGAAGATAACACATATGAAGCCATACACAACTCATAATACAACTTCACATGTGATGAATCCTTAAATTTAAGTTTGGGTTAGTTACATGTTTACCTCATAGAAAGTCATAAGGCTTGGCTTGTCACCGACATGTGGCATTTGATTGCACACTATATGGGCAACCGGTAGCCTAACAGAAGTCTTTGTTTAACTTAGGTGTTGTTTGTTTTTTAAGAGGTCTGAAGTCTGAAGTCTTATTTCACTTCTGTTTTATAAGAGGTGGTGCTGAAGTCTGAAATCTGAATCATAAGACTGTTTGTTTTTTAAATTGAAACGTCTGAATCTGAATCATAAGACTGTTTGTTTTTGTAAATTGAAACGTCTGAATCTGAATCTGAATCATAAGACTGTTTGTTTTTGTAAATTGAAACTTCTGAATCTAAATCATAATCATAACAATGTTTGTTTTTGTAGCTGATAAACATTTAAATATGTATAATTATCTATTTTATGCCTCAAAATGCTATACCGTTGAATTTATAAAAACATCAATTCATTATAATTAAATTATACTACCATATATTTCTTGCACATTCAAAAATTCAACTGAAATACGTCCATTCATTCAAACACAATAGAAAACATGAACAAGTCTCATAACAAGTAAAATCAATGTTAATTTTGCGTCAAATGTGTCGCAATTTCTTCTCTTAAACTAGCCGTATATGCATGGTCAGCAGTACTCCCATGCGGTTGAACCTCTTCAACTTCATCTTCACCATCGTCCCCTTGCTCATTGGGTTGATCATATTCCGAAAATAACTCATCACTTAAACCTTCCTTTCTAATGAAATTGTGAACCGCAAAACATACAATTACAACGTCTCTTTGAACCTCAAGTGAAAATGGTGCCATTCTTTTCAATATTGGAAAGCGTGCTTTCAGGACACCATAAGCACGTTCAATTACATTTCTAAGTTTTGCATGAGATTGATTAGATTTTTCATACTTGTTCATTAGGCGTCGACGACGGAAATCTCCAAGTCGGTATCTAACATTACGATATGGTACCATAAATCCTCGAGTGTTTGTATACGCAACATCACATAGATAATATTTATCTGAAAACAATAAATAAAATAGTTATTAATATTAATATAATATATATTACCCTAAATCATTAGTATACCTGGAGGAGGAAATGGAAATCCAATAGCACCATCTGTCAAAGCCTCAGATAAAATTCTAGAATCGTGTGCAACCCCTTCCCACCCGGCAACTACAAATGTAAAAACCATGTTGAAGTCACAAATTGCCATAACGTTTTGATAGCATTTTCCCTTTTCCGCGTCATCTATATAAATGTTGTTCTTGAATAGGGAAGACAGCATGTATTAAAGTTCCGTCAATGGCGCCAATTGCTCCCTACATTAAAAGAAATGTATACAACTATTATTATTATTTACCTTAAATATTGTTCTTGAATAGAGACGATAACATGTATTAAAGTTCTATATAAATATATGCAACTATTATATTATTATTTACCTTAAATATTCGTCGTAACCTCCTATTATTCCCTGGGACATCTGGATTTGGATTGAATGATGTAGGAACTATGATCTCTTTAGCAAACTCCATCATTTTATCCAACACTTCATGAAATATTTTATGAATTGTTTGGGTCGAGTGTTGGAACCTGTTTTTCAACACCCTATAACGTTGATTGTGACCTATAATCATCAGAAAGATAGCCATCTTTTCTTCAACCGATATATGTTTGCTATCCACTAACCGGCCTCTTGCTTTAAAGTGATCACATAGTTGAACGAAAGCATCATGGGACATTCGTAACAAATCGATACATTGCCGATTACTACCTTCAAGTAGTTCATTAGTAAATTGGCGTCCAGACAATGCAGACGTATTATCCCTTTTTCTTTTCAAATGCTTTCGCATGTAGAGCATATAAAATAACACAACAATGATAAGTATAGATTTTTCAACATCATCCATGATGAACCTGTTAAATGCATAAATAAATAAAGTTTGTTCAATATCAAACATAAACCAAATAACATGTTAAAAGAACTACCAAATAACTACTTGTTCAACTTCTATATAACATGTTTAAATAAAAAAAATAAACCAACCAAATAACACGTTCAAGTAACTACCAAATAACTACTAGTTCAAATAACTACCAAATAACTACTAGTTCAAGTAACTACCAAATAACTACTAGTTCAAATAACTACCAAATAACATGTTCAAATTCCAAAAACTACTCCATAAATCCCAATCTTCTTGCAGTCCTCGAAATCCATTGTGTTAATAACTGAGGGTCTGGAGGGATGGCCATCCATGTGTCTCTTAATAATTTTGTGTGGCCAAAAATGTCAACGACTGCACTATAAAGAGGACTCATTGGATCAAGGCCAAGAGTGTTCAACCGTTCAAGACAAACATCTATGTTTGGGGCTTGTTTTGAAAAAGTGTCAAATGTGCATCCCTCATTTCAATAGCTACTTCATCCATGTCAACCTTTGTTCTACTGCTCTTTTTCGGTCTAGCCGAAGGTGCACTCGACTTATCGACACTTGGTCCTTTTTCCCCATCTTCATCCTCTTCATTTTGAATAGTGTGAGTATGAGATGCAAATGAGGATAATGAAACCACGGGTTGAGCTAGGGGCATAAACACGAGATCCGGTAGCATAAGTCCCCTCAAATAACGCCATACACAATTCAGGATAAACTAATGGTGAAGTTCTTAAAGTTCTTGCTTTTGGATGTCCCTGCATCCAAATTAAGGATAATTATCTATATAATACTCGTACTATTGTTTTTACTTATCTAAAAATGTAAATAAAGAATAAAAACTAACCTTAAAAAAATCTTCCCATTCTTGAGGGGATAAGTTAAATGTATTCAATACAGGGTCATAAATATTCTCCGTTTTATTTCTCAAGTACACCCACCCAGAGTATTTTCCTTTCAAATAATCATATTGATTTTTCAATTGTTTTTGCCCAAGTTTTACGCGGCACACATCCTCAAGATTTTGTGCAACTTTACCTAAGATTCTTTTCGAAGACTACTTCCATTTCGACCCACCCGATTAACCTCTTCTATACAAGTCTCTAAATAGCATTTCACAATTTCGTCTGTCCATCTTACGCGTACATGCTCGACCATCACTAATTAGCACACAAGAAAGAACACATTTATAAAGATTACAAGAAAGAACATATACTTTTTAATGACAGTTTATGACTAATAATTAAATGTTCAAAATTCCCCTGCAAAAGCGAAAGAACTAGTAGACCAAAATTAACATCAAATATCTTGAAGTTGTTGTTAGTAGCCAAATATGCAAATTTGAATTGAATCTTACTAGCAAGTAGCAAAGGAAAAGTTGCATTTTTTTGGGATATCTCTAAACAGAAACTGTTGCATTCTTCTTCGATGACAGTTTATGACTAATAATGATTTATAAAAGGAACGAAAACTTAGAACATCAATTTATCTCGAAGGAAGTTTCTGAAACAATCCTTCTGGAAGAAGAGGTATTGTGAAATGGGCCCCTTTTTCTTCTATGGAAGGAGTGTTTGTTACCTTCAATTATGATTCTCAGCATCCTTAAACTAGTAGTTGTTTGCTTATTTGAGGATCAAGAAACTGTTACAGAGCTAGGATTTTACTAAAAAGATCACAAATTACAGAAAAATGGCAGATTTTAAAGAGAACCCTAAAAAATCCATCAAATCTAAAAGCAATTCAACTAAAACCCCCCAAAATTTTGACATGAGCATACACAAAAAACTCTGAAATCCACAACAATATTCAAGAGTTTCAACAAACTATGCATCCATTCAATTATCAAAACTGATATCACCATTAACAACCACACAATCCAAATCATAAAAACCTAACCTAGATTGAAAATTTGAAATGGGAAACAGAGGTCAGAAAAAATGGAAATCAGACAAAACCCTAATCTTGATCATCTAAACACATCCATAATTGGATATAAATAGACACACCCACAAAGAAATTGTCAAAATCCTAAACATATCATTTTAGCAAATTAATATTATATTTAGGCGTTTAGCTAATTAATATTATATTTTATTAACGGAAGATAAATCTCAAAAGATATACCTCAATATTCCAAGATATTAGTTGATTGTATATATTATTAGGGGTGATCCTTTCCTTTATTATAGGTTTCTCTCTTGTATATAATACTGTAAAATTGTGTTATTTGGGATCAAGGAGAAAGAGAGTTTTGCCTAATAACATGGTATCAGAGCACTAATACCATCCTCTCCACCACCTGTTTTTTCCCCTGCTGGCCGATCACCTCTACCACCTCCTGCCTTCCAAATTTCTTTTTCTTCTCTTTTTCCTCTTTTACTAGGCATCAAAATGACAGGTCCTAATTCTCCCCCCAACACAAACACAACCTCTTTTCACCCAGCTTTCGTCGTCACCAACATCAAAAATTATATTCCCATCACCCTTGATCAATCCGATGACCGCTATGCATCTTGGGTCGAGTTATTTCATATTCACACGTGTGCCTACAACGTTCTTGACCATATCGATCCTACCATCCCACGCCCCTCCTCCATCGATGATACTACCTGGAACCGTCTCGATGCCATTGTCAAGCAATGGATCTATAGCACCATATCTCCCGATCTTCTCCACACCATCATGAAACCCGGCATCACGGCTCAACAACTTTGGTCCCGTTTACAAGAGCTCTTTCAAGATAACAAAGCTACCAGGGTCGTCTACCTTGAAGAACAGTTCAACTCAACCCATCTTGACTCCTTCTCTAATGTTTCGGATTATTGCAACCGTCTCAAGAATCTCTCCGATCAACTTGCCAACGTTGGCAACCCTATTTCCGAAACCAAGATGGTTCTCCAACTCGTCTCCGGTCTTCCAAAGGGCGAGTATGATACCATAGCCACGGTCATTCAACAGTCCGACCCTCTTCCAAGCTTCAACAAAGCTCGTTCTCAATTACTTCTTGAAGAAACATGTCGTAACAAACAAGAAACAAAAGTCCAACAAGCCCTAACAACTCAACGGACCGAAGCGACCCCTTCTCCTTCTGACTTTCACGCCTCCCGCGACACTTCTACCAATGGTGGGCGTGGCCGTGGCAGTTATCGTGGTGGCCGGTCTCCTGGCCGTGGCAATTACCGGGGACGTGGTCGTGGCCGTGGCAGGTCCTCCTCTCAATCTCCCTATTGGACAAACCCGCTACAAAGTTGGTACCCTCCTTCCCCATGGACTCCACCACCTTGCCCTTACCCTACGGCCCAAACCATGCAACCTGGCCTTCTTGGCCCTCGGCCCAACTATCCACCATCTAATACACCTTCGCCTCAAACCCACAACAACACACGCCAAACTTATTATACGGCCGCCTCAACCTCTCCTCACGGTCACCCTATGACACCAACGGAACTTGATGCGGTGTTCCATACAATGCAACTTCAATCTCCCGACACCTCTTGGTACATGGACACGGGGTCGACATCTCACGTCACAAGTGACGCAGGTAAACTTTCCAACTATTCTAGTTTACGTAATCCACATTATATTCTTGTTGGCAATGGCACTCGTCTTCCAATTTTCGGTTATGGAAAAACCACCACTCCCACTCCCACCTCCCCACTTCATCTTTCTAATGTCTCTCGCGTTCCCACCATCATAAAAAATCTGATTTCTGTTAGAAAATTCACTCGTGATAACAAAGTTTCCCGTGAATTTGACCCTCTTGGTTTTTCTGTCAAGGAACTCAAAACGGGGAGACTTATAACACGATGCAATAGTTTCGGCGAGCTCTACCCTCTTACACAAGCATCATCACCTCATCAGTCATCCATGGCTCTTCACACTGTTTCGTCCAATATTTGGCACACTCGTCTCGGACACCCTAATAATTTTAGTTTTAAATTTCTTTGTAGCCGGTTTTCTATTCCAATATCAAATAGTAATAAACTCATATGTGATGCTTGCTCTTTGGGAAAACACTGTCGTTTACCATTTAGTTTATCATATTCTCTTACTTTCCTACCATTCGATATCATACATGCGGATTTATGGACATCACCAATTACTAGTAAACTTGGCCACAAATACTACCTCGTCCTCATTGATGACTTCTCCCACTTCATGTGGACTTTCCCACTGAAAAATAAATCTCAAGTCTATCCCACCTTTTTAAACTTTCAATCTTATATTTTAACTCAATTTAACCGACAAATAAAAACCTTCCAATGTGACAATGGTCGGGAATTTAACAACTCATTGTTTCACCAATATTGCACCAAACATGGTATGCAATTCCGCTTCTCATGCCCATATATGTCAGCTCAAAATGGCAAAGCCGAACGTGCCATACGTACAATAAATAACATGGTTAGAACTATTCTTATCCATGCTTCTCTCCCCCCTCGTTTTGGAACTATGCTCTCCACACCTCTACCTATCTACTAAATATTCTCCCATCAACATCCATTCAAAACCGGACCCCTACGGACATCCTCTATCTCCGTCACCCTACCTACTCCCACCTTCGCACGTTCGGTTGCCTTTGCTATCCGAATATTACCTCCACCACACCACATAAACTAGCACCTCGTTCCCTCGCATGCGTCTTCCTTGGGTACCCTAGCGACCACCGCGGTTACCTATGTCTCCCACTCACCTCCTCTCAACCAATTATTTCCCGCCATGTCACCTTTCACAAATCTATCTACCCGTTTACTAATCTCTCAAAGTATCGTGACTACTCTTATACTTTCCTTGACTCACCCGACCCATCACCATATTATACCCATCACCAACACACCCAAAACGCCACTCCGGCCCAACCCCCTATATACCAGCCACCTACGGCCCGGCCCAGCCCAACCCGGCTGTCTCACCACAGAACCCACCTACGGCCCAACCCACTCCGGTTGCTACCCAATCCTCTTCTTCCCACCCCATGCAAACTCTCCTTAAAAGCGGAATCCACAAACCTAACCCCAGATTCCATCTTCATACTCAAACTATCTCTCATATTCCTTCTAATCCCAAGGTTGCTTTGCTCGATCCAAATTGGAAGAGTGCCATGCTAAATGAATATAATGCTTTACTTAAACAGACTACTTGGGACCTCGTACCTCGTCCCACTGGTGCCAACATTATCCGTTGCCACTGGCTCTTTCGCCATAAATTTCGGTCTGATGGAACCCTAGAACGATACAAGGCCCGGCTTGTTGTTAATGGCAAATCTCTATAGGTCGGCATTGATTGTGATGAAACCTTCAGCCCTGTAATCAAACCTGCAACTATACGAACTGTTCTCTCTATTGCCATGGGTCGAAATTGGGACATTCATCAACTGGACGTGAAAAACGCTTTTCTGCATGGGGATCTAAAAGAAACTGTTTACATGCATCAGCCTCCTGGGTTTTATAACCAGACATTACCAGGGTACGTATGCACTACCCTATGCAAGCTCAGGAAGTATCTTTATGGCCTCAAGCAGGCCCCATGGGCCTGGTATCAACGGTTCGCTAACTACCTTCTAACCCTCGGGTTTGTCTGCAGCAAATGTGATGCGTCCCTCTTTATCTACAAGCGCAATGGCCATATTGCTTATCTCCTACTTTACGTGGATGACATTGTCCTTACCACATCGTCTTCAGCCCTCAAGGCTGACATTCTCCAGGCTCTCAATAATGAATTTCAGATGACGGACTTGGGACCCCTTTCTTACTTCTTGGGTATCTCTGTTACTCGAACAACAAACTCTATGTTCTTAAGCCAAAGCAAGTATGCTACCGAGATAATTAGTCGGGCAAACATGGGAAATTGCAAACCGGCCGCCACACCTGTCGACACGACCTCAAAACTCAGTTTGCTGGATGGTGACCCCGTCGAGGACCCCTCTCTATTTCGAAGCCTTGCAGGTGCCCTCCAATATCTCACCTTCACACGGCCGGACATTTCGTACGCCGTCCAACAAATCTTCCTCTTCATGCATGCTCCTCGTGTTTCCCATTTCAATGCTTTAAAATGCATCATACGATATCTACAAGGGACTACAGAACTTAGCCTTCATATTTACCCTTCTCCACCCACTCAACTCACCTCCTACACGGATGCTGACTGGGGGGCTGTCCTGATACACGCAGGTCCACATCAGGTTACTACGTATTCCTAGGGAATAACTTGATTGCATGGCCCGCCAAACGACAACCCACTTTGTCCCGATCCAGCGCCGAGTCAGAATACCGAGGAGTTGCTAATATTGTCGCAGAGTGCTGCTGGTTGCATAATCTCTTACTTGAATTGCATATCCCCCTTCGACAAGCCACATTGGTTTACTGTGACAATGTCTCGGCCGTTTATCTCTCCGGGAATCCTATGCAACACCAGCGTACTAAGCATATCGAGTTGGATATTCATTTTGTACGGGAAAAGGTCGCTATTGGTCACGTGCGTGTCCTACATATCCCGTCCACTTATCAGTACGCTGACATCTTTATAAAAGGACTCCCTCGACAGCTCTTTCTTGATTTCAGATCCAGTTTGAACGTTCACCCACATCCCGTTCCGACTGCGGGGGCGTATTAACGGAAGATAAATCTCAAAAGATATACCTCAATACTCCAAGATATTAGTTGATTGTATATATTATTAGGGGTGATCCTTTCCTTTATTATAGGTTTCTCTCTTGTACATAATACTGTAAAATTGTGTTATTTGGGATCAAGGAGAAAGAGAGTTTTGCCTAATAACATATTTAGGCGTTTAGCTAATTGCTAGAATCTGTTCAAGTATTTTAGGTATAAGAACCCAAAACAGTTGTGGTGTACCTCAAAGGCTCAAATGGACAAATAGTTGAAACCTCTATATCTGTTGTTTTTAGGATCATTCGCACCTCTCTTTTCAGCTGTTATCATCTATCTACTTTCTTAAATCAAGTGCAAATTTATGCCAGATAAGTGAAAACAACAAATTTGGGGAGAAAAAGATATTCCATTCTTTCTTTTGGGTGATTACATTTTCTCACTCTTCAAACATTGAGTTTGTTGATAATTGGAGAATGGAGGCAGCAGCATGGTTGAAAAATGGTTGAAAAAACCCACAATTTATTCTTGAAAAAAACCCACAATTTTTTTATATAAAATTTAGTCAAAATGGTTAAAACCCCCACAATTTATTCTTGAAAAAAACCCACATTCTTTTCTGCAAATCACTTTTAATGGAACCTAAAAACATCAAAATTAACATCATCACATGCTTAATGATAAACATAAATGAAATTGGTCCTTGTAAACTATTATACCTTTGTAAATAAAACAGTTATTGAGAAAGTCAGAATGCATAAGCACAAACAACAATAGCAGACCAGAAGACCAACATATTATATGTTGAAGAACAAAAACGAAATTATTGTTAGCACAACAAAAACAAAGGTAATATAGACAATCAAACATTCTTAACAAAACCAACCAAAACTGAAGACAATCCAAAGTATAAAAGGGTTTCGATATACCTTCTTTGGAAGTTGAAGGACTGAAGAAGCTACCAGTGTGATTGAATGAGAAGGTTTCTTTTGTTCAACCTAAAAAGCACAAAAGGAAAATAAACAAGTTAAGGACTGAAGAAGTTAATCTACATGATAAATTGTTAACTGAAGAAGCTATATATCGGCGATCTGAACTGAAAAGGCTACCTCGATTTGGAGGAGACGATGAAGGCGGATGAGAGGATCTTCGACTGCAGAAGACGATGTATAATCGATTTGGTGAAATCTACTTCGATTGCAGACCTCGATTTGAAAAAGCTACTTCGATTTGGAGGAGGCGATGGAGGCTGAGGGAGGCGATGGGAGGCTAAGGGGTTTTAGGGCACAAACAGAGTTTTTAAGACATATAATTGTCACTTGTGAAATAAGAGGCAAAATGAGGTTTTAAGATCTGTTTTCATAAAAAAAATGGTCTTAAAGACCATTGGTCTGACCGAATAGGATTTAAGAGGATATAAGATATTTTTTTAAAAACAAACACAACCTTAGTCTTTTCTCTTTTGAATAAGTTGTAGGTAGTTGGAGCCGTGGGTTGTTTCAAGCAGACCTGGTCTTGCTGCGTAACAAACTCCACTTTTTTGTTTTCTTTACTGCTTCTTTTGTATGCCTATTTAAAGGATTTTAGCTTGTTGAATAATATCATCCAGTACTCTCCATTTACTGTGTATGAATGTGTAATTGAGTCCAACAAATTGGTATCAGAGCCATTCAAAAGGCCTGATAAAGTGAGCAGAGAGTTCAGAGAGATACACGAGAAACATAAGTGAGGAGTCAAGTTAGCAGAGAGTTCAGAGATACACTAGAGAAGAAAAGAGTGAGGAATTAAGTGAGATGGCATAATCAAACAACTCTATACAGCCATGTATTCCTAAGTTCGATGGAGATTACGACCACTGGAGTCTTCTTATGGAGAACCTTTTACGGTCGAAGGATTATTGGGATGTGGTACACACTGGTTTCGGTGTGCCTGAAACTGAAGAAGGAATGACTTCGGCTCAAAAGAAGATCTTAAATGATGCAAAGTTGAAGGATCTCAAGGCGAAAAACTATCTCTTGTGCTCAATCGATAAGACAATTCTGAAGACGATTACCCAAAAGGAGACTTCCAAGCAACCGTGGGACTCGATGTAGGACAAGTACCAAGGGAATGCAAGGGTGCAACGTGCTCAACTTCAAGCACTACGAAGAAACTTCGAGTTGTTAGAGATGAAGTGTGGAGAATCGGTGACAGATTACTTTGCAAGAGTAATGGTGGTGGCTAACGATATGCGAAACTATGGAGAGGACATGCCTGATGTAAAAATTGTCGAGAAAATTCTGCGTACTTTGACGGAGAATTTTAATTATGTTGTCTGTTCAATTGAGGAGTCTAAAGACATCGACGAGCTTTCGGTGGATGCTCTTCAAAGCTCGTTGTTAGTACATGAGCAAAAGTTTAAGAAGAACTCGCATGGAGTTGATGAACAAGTGTTGAAAGCATCTGCCGTTTATGAAAACCGAGGAAACAGAGGCAGGGGAATTGTGACGCGAGGAAGAGGGAGAGGCCGAGGAAGATCTCTGAATAGAGCAACCGTAGAATGTTACAACTGTCATCAACTTGGACATTTGCATTTGAATGTCCAGAATGGAACAAAAGGGTACAATATGCTGAAGTTGAAGAAGAAGAAGAAGAAGAAGAAGAAGAAGAGGTGATGCTGCTTATGGCCTTTGTGGAGACAAATAAGGCCAACAATGAGGAAATATGGTTTCTGGATTCAGGATGCAGCAATCATATGTGTGGAAGTAAGTTGTGGTTTAGAACTTTAGATGAAAATTTTCAAAACTCTGTGAAGCTTGGGAACAATACCTTATTGAAAGTTATGGGAAAAGGAACTGTCCAGTTGAAGATATATGGTTGGAGTCATGTGGTTGAGAATGTCTACTATGTACCAGACTTGACAAGTAACCTTCTCAGCATGGGCCAACTTCAAGAAAGGGGTTTGGCTATACTCCTTCAAGACGGGGTTTGCAAATTATTCCACCCAAAGAGAGGTCTGATTCTGCAATCAAGAATGTCAAGCAATCGTATGTTTCCATTACTCCCTGAAGTCAAAGCAGAAGGTACGAGTTGCTTACAAGCATCTATTGGTGATGAAGTGAAGTTATGGCACCATAGATATGCACATTTGAGTTATAAGGGGCTGAGAACTCTGATTTATCAGAACATGGTACGAGGAATACCTACTTTGAAAGGGAAATTAAACACATGCACCAACTGCTTGGTAGGAAAGCAATTCAGATCTCCTTTACCGAAGAAAAGTCTATGGCGTGCATCAAGAAGTTTGCAACTTGTGCATTCAGATCTTTGTGGACCAGTAACCCCCTCTTCCAACAGTAACAAAAGGTACATACTCACTTTCATAGATGACAACAGCAGAAAAATGTGGGTCTATTTTCTCTCTCACAAATCTGAAATGCTAACCCATTTCAAGTTATTTAAAGTCCATGTTGAAAAGGAATGTGGATCAGATTTATGTTGTTTGCGTACCGATAGAGGGGGTGAGTTTACCTCCAATGAGTTTGTATCATTTTGTAAGGAGGTTGTGATTGGCAGACAACTCACAACAGCGTTCACGCCACAACAGAATGGTGTGGCAGAACGTAAGAACCATACCATTATGAATATGTTTCGCAGTGTTCTAGACGACAAAAACGTTCCTAAAAGTTATTGGCCAGAAGCTGTTAAATGGGTGACACATGTGTTGAACAGAAGTCCTACAAAGTACTTGCAAGGGAAGACACCCGAAGAGATGTGGACTGGAGTAAAGCCAAATGTACACTACTTCCGAGTGTTTGGATGCTTGGCACACGCTCATGTACCTGATCAGAAAAGGCAGAAACTGGACGATAAAAGTATCCCGTGTGTGTTACTCGGAGTTAGCAGCGAATCCAAAGCCTATCGTTTGTACAATCCAACAACGGGTAAGGTGATGATAAGTCGTGATGTTGTGTTTGAAGAAGACAAGGGCTGGAACTGGAAGAATAAAGATGAAGATGAAGATACAAAGATAGCATGGGAAGAAGGTGAAGACGATAAAAAGGTCACGGATCTCGAAGAAGAAGAGGAAAGCAATGACTCTCAAGAAGTTGTAAATGAGGCAGATGCAAGAAATGAAGAAGTGAATAGGAGCACACGAGTTCGGAAACCTCCTGCTCATCTACAAGACTATAAATGGGGAAGAATTATCTGAGGAAGAGGAAGGTACATCTAACTTTGCACTATTTACTTCATGTACAGATCCTACAACATACGAAGAGGCTGCCAAGGATGAAAAATGGAGAATGGCTATGAGTGCAGAGATAGAAGCGATTGAAAGAAATTAAACATGGCATCTAACTAGTCTACCTGTGGGTTCAAAGAAGATTGGTGTTAAGTGGTTATTCAAGACCAAAGTCAATGAGAAAGGGGAAGTAGAAAAGTATAAAGCTCGGCTCGTGGCCAAGGGCTATGCACAAGAGCAGGGAATTGACTATAACGAGGTGTTTGCACCTGTCGCTAGATGGGATACCATTCGGCTGCTCCTTGCTCTGTCAGCTGGAAGAGGGTGGTCTGTATACCAACTGGACGTAAAAAGCGCTTTCTTACACGGAGAGTTGCAAGAGGATGTTTACGTAGAACAATCTTTGGGATTTGTACGAAAGGGAAACGAAGATAAAGTGTACAAGCTTGACAAGGCTTTGTACGGATTAAAGCACGCGCCACGTGCTTGGTACAGAAAAATAGAGGCACATTTCGTAAAAGAATGCTTTCAAAGGTGCAGCTACGAGCATACGTTGTTCGTAAAAAACGAGGTAGGTAACAATATTCTTATTGTTAGCCTATATGTTGATGACTTGATACTTACAGGAAACAATCATTCAATGATTGCAAAGGTCAAGGAATCTATGGAGAAGGAGTTCGATATGACGGATTTGGGAAAGATGAAGTATTTTCTTGGTGTGAAGGTAAATCAGAAGTCTGACGGAATTTTCGTAAGTCAAAAACGGGATGCCGGAGAGTTATTGAAGAAGTTCAATTTGCAAGATGGAAACTCCGTTCAAAATCCAATTGTACCAGGTGCAAGATTAACAAAGGAAGGCGATGGTGCTAAAGTGGATGCAACTTTGTATAAGCAACTGATTGGAAGCCTCTTGTACATCATAGTCACACGACCCAACTTGATGTATCTAGTATGTTTTCTAAGCAGATATATGGCAAATCCATCTCAACGGCACATGCAGGCTGCAAAAAGAGTCTTACGTTTCTTGAAGGGCTCTATGTCACTTGGGTTGTTCTACAAGAGAGGAAAAGGTGAAGAACTGACTACATATACTGATAGTGATTATGCAGGTGACTTGGATGACAGAAAAAGCACAAGCAGCTATGTTTTCTTACTAAATAGGGCAGCAGTATCTTGGGCATCCAAGAAGCAGCCTGTCGTGAGCCTATCCACAACAGAAGCAGAATTTATTGATGCATCTGCTTGTGCATGTCAGTGTGTATGGATGAGAAGAATTCTTGAACAGTTTGGGCTGGTGCAATCTCAAAGTACAACAATTTTATGTGATAATAGTTATGCTATAAAGTTGTCAAAGAATCCCGTGCTTCATGGTCGTAGCAAGTACATCGGTGTGCGGTTTCATTTTCTAAGAGATCTTACGAAAGAAGGAGTAGTTTAGCTTAATCATTGTGGATCTGAACATCAGCTGGCAGACATCATGACTAAACGTCTCAAACTGGAATCTTTCAAGAGGTTGCGTGAAGAATTAGGAGTTTGTGAAGATGTAAACTGAATGTGATCACATCCAGTTTAGGAGAGGCATTGTTAGTGTTTGACTTAGTCTTTTCTCTTTTGAATAAGTTGTAGGTAGTTGGAGTCGTGGGTTGTTTCAAGCAGACCTGGTCTTGCTGCGTAACAAACTCCACTTTTTTGTTTTCTTTACTGCTTCTTTTGTATGCCTATTTAAAGGCTTTTAGCTTGTTGAATAATATCATCCAGTACTCTCCATTTACTGTGAAAAAAAAGTGGAGTTTGTTACGCAGCAAGACCAGGTCTGCTTAAAACAACCCACGACTCCAACTACCTACAACTTATTCAAAATAGAAAAGACTAAGTCAAACACTAACAGTCTTGTCATGCGAACATACTCGACTTCTTGCAAAAACTTCATCCATCCATGCACCACCTTGTTTTTCAGATGGACGAGAATATGGATCAAAATAAAAATATGAAATAGGTGCACCCGATGAATCCTTGATGCGGTAAAACTTGACATCGGGGTTCCAAACCTACAAATTTCGTAGAATCTATGATGCAAGTCATCTAGCAAACAACCCTATTTCACCGGGGGCAAACAAACGTAATTAGTAATCTTACGGGGGCTAAACCATCGGCCGATACAACATCAATATCAAATAGCATCTTTACAAGACTGAAAAGGCCATCCATAACTTTAGGCAAGGAAAAGTAATGTCGTAATTCTTCCTGTAGAATGGAGGAAAAAGTGAAGGGAAGGAGTATAAACTTTTGAGAAGTGTCCTATGAACACATATATTTATAGGACACTTGTTTTTATAAGACATATTTTTTAAACACTGCCTTATAAATAGCTAATATGACGTTATTTCTATAAAAAGGTCCTAAAAAACTTGTTACGACGCAAAAAAATGTCCTATAAACTTATGACAACACCTTTAGATAGGACATTTTATTGTTGTTTGGTCCTATATATTAAGTCTTAAAAAGCAGTCTATTAGGATACTAATATCAGGAGCTCGTGCCCTCAGACGTGTAGCTCAATTGTCAAAGGGACGGAGCTAGTTTGCTCAAATACTGGGAGTTCGTACGTGGGATATGTGAGATAGAGAGAAACAGAACCTCATTTATCTCGTATTTTGATTCGCGTATCCTCTCACTCGAGAAGGTAAGGTCCGAGTGAGTCAACTCGTCAGCTTCAGGAGCGCCTTGACTTTTGGTAAACCGTTTGAGCTCTTCCATATCTAGAATAATGTATGAGAAAAAAGATCTATTAGGACACTTAGAGATTTGTCATACAAGTGCGTTTTGGTAATTTTCGCATTCCAACTTGGTGAAGCAACGACGCCCACCAATTTTCGCTTATGTGGTACATTACCTTGAACCGCAACATTCCAAGAAACACTCCTCAGCTTTTCGATAAGCTCTTCTGCTTTACCAACGGTAACCATCTTGGTAGCTATGCTTAACTGATGATTAATTAGAAGCCAATATATATATATATATATATATATATATATATATATATATAGGCTGGGTATCAAATACAAACCAGTTAGTTTGTACAAACTCGTACAACCAACTACAACAAAATCGGGTATATAGGATGACACAATTCTATAAGTGTCCTAATAGACTACTTTACAGAACTTTAGTTTATAGGACCAAACCGATACGCGTCCTATGTAGGAGGGTTGCAATAGGTTTATAAGATGCTTATGGGTGTCTTAAATAGGTTTTTATGACACTTTTAAAATAAAGTGTCATATTAGCTTTTTATAGGACACTTGTGTCTTATAAACACATCTTTTTTATAAGACACTTTTTCAGCTAATGTCATAAAACATTTAATTTGACGATGTATTTCAATAGTGTTCTAAAAAACTATATAAGATGCCCAAAAGCGTCCTATAGGCCTATTTCAACGCTCTTAGGCCATCCGTACCCCAGGTTCAAACCTTTTGAACCCTCTGCGCCACATCAGTGCCACATCAGCTTTCCACTTTGAACCCTCTTGAACCTTTTTGAACCCACAAATCCCGTACCCCAACCTTTTGAACCTCTTGAACCCACATGCCACCTCATCTAATTTTTTAATAAAAAATCATAACATTCATAAAAATAAAAATAAAATTACAAAATAAAATTAAAAATTACAAAATAAAATTAAAAATTACAAAATAAAATTAAAAATTCCAATTATGTTTTTGTCGAATTCTTTCTTTTCTCGCCAAAGTAGCATTCAAAGCAGCTCCCGTAAGGTGATCGTGCGGGGCAATGAAAAACTCGAAGTCTTTTTCATATAGCCTTTCCAACTCGATTTCACACTTTTGTTGTTCGACTTGCCACTTTTGTTGTTCGACTTGCCACTTTTGTTGTTCGACTTCAAGTTTTTTCATTTTGTAATCAACCGAATCATCAATTTTACTTCTCAAGTCACTCATTTCGGAGTAAAGGCGGTTGTCGTCCGTACTACTCGTTGCTGCCTTTTTTGCCGTGTTTCTCCCGATGGGTCGTTGAACATTTTCAGCGTCTTCATCGGAAGTGTGGGTACGTTTTGAACCCCGGGATGTATTTGTCATAGTTGGAACCGTATTCCATTTTGGAGATAATTTGAGGATATCCCAAGCTTGTTCATGGGTGAAGGCAGTTTGGTATTCATTTTCGTACCGGACGTGTGCCGCTTTTAAAATATCGGCTTCACTCGATCCGCTTGATCTACTATTATACAAGTTGTTGTAGATGTCGGCGAATTGTTGTAATTGCGGAAAATAAGGATTTTGTTGAAATTGTTGGAAACCAACGTTCGGGGTTTCTTGCGGTGAATCCGACCTCGTCGATCGGTTACCACGGGGTGTGGGTGGGGTGTTTGAATTCATGATGAGAGAATTTAGAGGATTGAGAGAATTGAGAGTGAAAAATGAATTGAGAGAATTTAGAGGATTGAGAGAATTGGTGTGAAAAATGGATGAGATTTGAGGTTGATTTATAGTGTTTAAATTGAAAAAAAATTAAAAAAAAATAATTGGAAAAGAGTTGTTTGGAATAAAAAAAATGAGAAACTCCTTCGGGTATGAGCGGGGTGGGGAACCCGATCGCCGAGCCCGCCACCCCTAACCCGCTGAACCCGCCATGGGCGTACCCGGTTGCCGCGGTACCCGGGGAACCCGCAGGCGTGAACTCGAGCCCGAGCCCGCTCGAGTACGGATGGCCTTACATAGGACACATATTTGTTTGGTCGTGTAAACGTAAGTCCTATAAAGTGGTCTATTAGGACATTTAGAGATTTGCGGCATCCTATAAGCCCGATTTTGTAGTATTGTTACCATGATACCGACTAAAATGTCAAAAAATTATGTTTTTTAAACCTCTGCATAGTTATTATAGCTAAGAAGTTTAGCCTTTGCCAACCCAAGCTTCAGAATTTGGTCAATAATTGGAGTATTATCTAGATCTCCGCTTGAAGCACGGGTTACATAAGCACGATAATTTTCCTCTCGCAAAGCTCGATTCTTAGCATGTTATATAACAGACTCAAAACTCGGAGCATCTAACGTAATCATCCAAGGCCCATTTTCTGCAGTGGCATTTTCATAACCCTGGAATGGATAGGCATAAAAAGAGTAAAGTACAAGTTGATACCTTTGTACTAAAGACCAAGGACCGTGTCACAAGAAGAGTTAAGGTGAGAAGGTAAGAAGGGATCTGGACAGTTGATCACTTTTTAATCTCAAACCCACCCATGAATCACGCTTGATACGGGGATTGATCTGGTGCATCTCATCCTAACGTGCATCCAACGGTGGAGATCCCTTCTTACGCTTCTCACCATAACTTTCATTCTCACTGAAACCCAACCCTTGTACTAATCGGGCTTCTTTAGTACTAACCTTAAACAAGGCTGTTTGTGCAGCCACTCCAAGAGCAGTAACAGGTAATCCTTCAATTTCCTTCTTATTTGTTACTAATTTTTCGTACTTCTTCGTGGCATCCAAGAGATTTTCCGCAAATCTTTTTGAAAGTTTAGCCAACTCCTGGAGCCAAGTCATGATAAATGTCGAACAACTAATGTTATCTACAAGACTACAATAAAGTATCAGACAATTGATTCACTTTCAAATCAAAGTAAGGGGCTGTTTGGTTGGTTCTCCATCAAGTCATGTATGGACAAAGTTGTCTGTCTGGATTAATCTGTCTGTACGGAGGGTTTTTTCATAAACGGAAGAAGCGTGTTTTTTTATAATGGGAGGGACAGGTTTGGAAAAAACATGGCTTTCTGCAAAAAGTTTCCCCCTAGAAGCTTACTGAATAAGCCACTACCAAAAAGTCATGTATATCTGACTGAGTCAGTTGTGAATCTCATTAAGCTAGTAAGTATAATCAATTCTGATTACCCTGACTAGAATTTACACACGTGTTGGATTTTATTAAACTCTTCTCTTTCATTAGGTTCAAGTGAGATACCCCTGAGAACACAGCTTCCTTTATTGATGCTGCATTTGTAAACAAGTCGCAGATAGATGTCAACTCAGACACTTAATTAGAAGAACGAAGTATTTTACATGATCCATAGACAACGAAATCATATCTATGGCAGAAAACATTCCCAGACTGCAAATGCAAAAAGAAAAGGTTCGGCTAACGTTTTTGCAAGCAAGAGAGTAGCATAAACTATAAGATATCTATATTTCAGATTGCACAAGTATAGCTTCAAATATTTAGATAAGAGTTGCAACATAATCTTTAGGTTCAAGATCATAAAAGTTAAGCAATACTTACATTCAACGATGCGTTTACGAGCATCACTTAGTGTTTGCCAGTTTTTTTTTTAGAAAAAAGGTTGATACCGGCAACCCCAACCGGCCCACACTCGGCTGCCTATCCATAATGTGGGGGGCATAATGTGGGGGGCATACCTGACTCACTCAGTGGTTGTGCCTATGGGGGTGTCTTGGGTTCGAACCCGAGACCTTCTGCTTTTTGTACAAAGATGCCCTCACCCATTACCAACTGAGCTACATGCCATTGGCCAGTCTTGTGATTCCTTTATAGCCTTAAAAGCATTATAAATCGGTTTACTTTGATCCAACTTTATGCTTTTTTCAGGCTGCACACAAGTTTGAGTAACATAACCGGATGAAAGCCTCAACATACTCTTTCATAGTTAAGCATTAAAGTAACTTACATTTTTAGTCCCTGTGGTTTGTAGAAATTTTCTATTTTCGTCATTATGGTTTTGAAATTGCGATTTTCATCCCTATGGTTTATAATTCATCATCTTTTTCGTCCTTATGATTTAAATTTTACTGTTATTTTCATCCCTATGGTTTACAATTCATTTATATTTTGGTCCTTCATACTTAAAAATATTGTCTTGGCCTCAGGAACGAAAATAGAAATGAATTGCAAACCATAAGAACGAAAACCGAAATTTCGAATCCATATGGACAAAATCCGCAATTTATAACAAACCATAAGGACGAAAACCATAATTTATTCTAAGCATTCTAACGGATGCACTTTTGAGGTGGATCAAAGGACCGCAAATTTTTATAACGGCTGCACCTTTAAGTTTTTTGTTTGATTTCAAGGGACTTTTTCGATTTTTTTTGTGATGTCTCTAGTATTTGTTTAATATCCCGAAACACCCCTCAAAGTTCCAAGTTTAACGTGGGCACTTTTCGTACCCAAAAGATTTAACTCAGAGAAAATCGGTTGAGAAGGTACATACATGAAAAACATTTTCTAAAATGATCAGTTTTCAGATACTTCTCATAAAATGGTCGGGAAAATTGCTAGAGATTAGTGATTTTATTGTAAAATAGGTCAAAATTACCATTTGGTAAAATAAAAAAAAATAGTCCCACATGTATCTTAAAAAGGGGTCAAATTCGTCAAAATCAGATTTTGTCACCTTTTTATGGTTTATGTGAGACCCATTGACAGTGCTTTGAATACACCGATAGACGTGTAATAATTAAACCTTAATGCAAGTATACATTAAAATCTAATGTCGTCTTTCAAGTAATAATATGGTAAGAACCATGTATCGTTCCCACAGAGATTGGAGTAAAAGCGTATTAAAAGTCTAATAAAAGAAATGGTTTCCAAGGATCGATTCGAAGATTAATATTTGTGTGTTTGGAGTTGGATTATCACAGATTATATAAAACAGATAATAAAGGATAGCAAGGGTGCAAGATGTTTGGGGTGAAGTTTAAACATAAATTCCAGCAGAACAATGTTGTGGCAATGCTACAGCATTTATATCTTAACACTTAAGTTTACCAACTACTTTTTAGGATGCCTTCTCGGGTTTTTCTGCGATTCACTACTGATCTAGCTTCCACTCAACCCATCTCTGGTGTTATGTGTCAGAACTATCAATAGCAAAAGGAGTCCTTCCAAGTATATGGATAAACAAATCTCTTTGTTAAAATCACTCTCTCGAGCCGATTCCCATATCAGTTAAGTTGACGTGTTCTAAGTGGATCATCTCTGACTCGCACTCTACACTGTTACCATCAAAACAGATGATCAACTTATCGAAAAAAATCAACCAGAAAAAACAGAGGTGAGAAAACTCTTTGTCAGCAGCTCTCTCAAGCCTACTTTCTTTGTCATTCGGATTGATGTGCATATCAATGGTTCATCTCTGATACCATGGCACTTTAACACTTTCAAAGTGATCAACCGTCCTGAAGTAACTTGATCTTTTATAAAACTTAACATGAAATGGTAAAGATCATTATTGAGAAACGATGCCTACTTTTCATTATGTTTAAAACCTCACCCTTTAATCTCACACCCAAGCTATTTAAACTTAGCTACTCATACTGAAATGTAAATGACAGGAAATGTAAATTACATAAATTAAAGACATAAAGTAAAGGCAGAATTGTAAATGGCTTAAATGAAAAATGCAAGAATGTAAAAGATTATAAGTTATTGCAGCAATGCTGGAACAATGTTGCAGCAACTCATAAATCATATGAAGATTAAGAACAAGATGAATAACATAAACTAGAATTGCATAAAATTAAAGAGAGTTTCTGGAAGTCAACTGTAAGAACTGATCTACCCAAGTTGTCTCATGAAAATGAAAACCAACCTCTCCTATTTATACTAAGAGGAGAGAATGTGAACATACTAACTATACTATTCAATACTATTCATCAAGGTACAACAACTATTACAACCCATGCTTCCAAAGTTGATCTTTTTAGAGTTTACAAAAATAATCAGGCATTGAGTTCAGTCCTTCTAGAACATGGCTGAACATGGTACCAAAAAGTCAGCAACAAAAAGTCTTCTAGAAGTCGATTCTTCATTCCATTCGTCCAGTCTTCAATGCTGTAGCATTGGGCAGGGCTGCACTATATAAATAAATACAATAAGCCTTCCTAAAGAAGAAAATGACAAGTAAACCATAATCTTAGCTCCATTAAACAAAGGGTGAAAATAAGTAAGAACATGATTCAAATGTTGGGATAAAATAGCAAAATCTAATTAAAAGATAAGAAAAAGATACAATATGCATTAAATAAATAATGCATATCACACCCTCAAATTTAAAGTGTTGTTTGTCCCCAAACAACTAAAAGACCTAAAAAAGAAAATGACTCATTTTTTAAATTTCTTGCAAGAATATGGCATTAAGTGCCCACATCATGTACATCATATCCTATGAATTAGATAGCCTTTCATAAATCCTTTATCATTCATTTTAACCCAAAGTGTGTGTGTGTGTGTGTGTGTGTGTGTGTGTGTGTGTGTGTGTGTGTCATAAGCTAGCACCAATCTTCCCATTGTTAGACTCAAACACACCCTATATTTAAAGTCAATAGGGCTTTTTAGGGTTTCTCTTTGGCATATCTTTTCTCACCAAGCCTTTTCTCTCAACAAAATTTTTAAAATTTTGGCACTTTGTGCTCTTTTCTTGTTGAATTTTTGTACCTTGCCCCTATGGGGCATTTTTGGTATCTTTGCCTCATGCATATCAGGTTAGAGCTTTGCTCTTTTGATTGATCTTTTCATGCTTTTTAAGGTGTAACCTTCCCACCCTTAAATTTGCTTTGCAATGTCCTCATTGTAACATTGAAGTGTATAGGTGTTTAAAGGCTACAAGTGGCTTTTTTATGTGAGAAGAAGGCCTAAATCATCCTCTAAATGTGCTTAGGATGTGTGAGTCAAATTCAGTCCCAAGAAGAGTGTGGCTAGTTCTAACATGAACACACAACTTTAGGCAAACTCATGACTTCAAAGAATTATTAGGGCTATGAAATCAAAGGAACATGATGTAATCAATGCATAGCAAGAGAAAATAAACCTATGTTATCCCAAATAACAAGTAATATGGATCAAGATGTGTACAAATCTCTGGTCATCTCTCATTAGGATTGAATATCAAAGTACAAGAAATGGAGAGAAAATCACAGAGAGTTTACAAGATGTATCTTCAAAGTGTTAGTCAAAATAAGCAAGAACTAGGCTATTTATACCTAGAGCAACATTTACATTTTGAACCCTCAACTTGAATACAATTATAAAATTGACACTAACATTCTCCCCCTTTGTATTCAAGTGAGCCAAGTAAGCTTTAACCTCGAAGTAGCTCTGGTGGAATGTATCTCTTTCTGATCCCAAAGATAATTTTGAATCTTCTTAGTGAATCACGGTAATCTATTCGGTCTTGTAAAGCTTTCAAGGCGTTGTTTATCAAAACTTTCTCCTTCTCCTTCAGAGGCACCTTTCTTTGTTCATCCAATCTTAGCTTTTCATTCAGCCGAATCTTTATCATGAGGAGCGTCCCATCAGAAAATAAGTTAACTTCAATCAGCCTCAAGAACTTCTTCTTCTTTTGCCCGTTGTGATAAACAATACCGAACTCTGGTTTTTCCAACACGGTATAAAGAGGAATACCTTGTATGTCGGGTAGGTTTCTGTTTGGTCTTCTTTTGTTAACTCTGATTTGATTACTTTCCAAAGCCATTTGAAAGTCGGTTAAGTATGAAAGCTTGATCAGGTTCTTCATGAATCGTTTTAATGCTTGATAGGCTTCAGAGTAGGTAATGTCTTTATTCGGCATCCGTGCAAGAATATCATACAGTCTGAAGAAGTCTGCACAGGTTAGGGATTTGAAGTCTGCTTCACTGAAGTTCCACTCTTTTTCATCTGATCTGAAGACGTAGAATCTCGGATAAAAGACATTCAGAATCCTTTCCGATTCTATCTTCACAAGTCTAACAATTCTTTATCTGTTCTGACCAATCTGAGCGCTTGATCTTTGTCATTCAACATGTATAAGTATTCAATCTGATTCTTGCGTGGAAACTTTTCAATTGAATACAACTTTACCTTGTCGATTGGCTGAACCTTTTTCACGAACAAATCACCCCTTATATATACTTGGAATGGAGTAATAATTCTTGTTCGATGATTACCTCTGACAATCAGTGCTTCTCTATCCACCAACATCTGAAGGTTTCGGATTTCAGCTTCGGAGACTGCGTCTTTGATTTTTCCTTCAGGAAGATCAGGTATTACCGGAATTTGTATCACTGGATCAGGTTGGTTACTCTCTTTCTCGGAATCAGAATCAGGTTGAACATTTCCACCATCAAATACATCATCAAATATGATAACGTTATCCCAGACTCAAAATAAAAAATAAAAAAAATAGAGGCTAAGGAAAATGATATGGACCTGCCCTACTCCTTAGGAGTAGGCTGTGAATCTGTGGATGCCCCTGCCAATGCTACAGCATCCATAGCTTTCTTTTCTGCTGCAGTGACTTCCAATGCTCCAGCATCCATCTGCAGCCTCCTTTCCATCAACAACCTGTTTCTTTCAGCCCTCAACTCTGCATTCTCTTTGACAAGCCTCCTGTTCTCAGTCTTTACCTTCTTCATTCTGGCCAAAACCTTCTTTACCTTTCTCTAGTAGGGTTTTCTTGGGTCTGCATTGTTTCCCTTCGTCGATTGCTTCTTCGCACCTCATCATCTCAAACTGCAGGTACTTTTACCCTAGCCATGGTGATCAATTTTTTTTGTGAAGAATGGCACTTTGTTTTTCAAAAAAAATCAGAGGGAAAGAAGAGGTTGAAGATGACGGTTTAGGAGATAGAAAAAGAAAAGTGGGTTTTGGGAAAAAAAAGAAGATAAAAGGTTTATTTAAGGAGATTTTAGAAAAACCCAAAATCTTTTCTTTTCCATTTTGGTGTACGACTTTAGCTGGAAAGAGAAACAAAATCAAGATTTTTATTTTTATTTTTTTATTCTAGGCCAAAGAGTACAAGCATGGGTGAAATAGTTTACCAAAGACATACCTTTCCTATAGTACAAGTACCATCACTTTGCTGAAAATTGGAGATGTCCAAGTAAGGTCTGGAGGTTTGGTGGGTAAAGGTACCACCAGGGGTGTCTTTTGGTTGAAAGAAAGTTTCACCAACTCTTACTATTCAATGTACTATCTTTAGAAAAGCTAGCAAGTTATTAAAAAGAGATGGGTCTTTGTTTAGCATGCTTCTGAAATCAGTACCCTCCATCTTTAGACACCTTTCCAGCAAACGCAACAGTGCCCACTTTCAGATTTTTCAAAACTTTTCCTTTCACAAAGCCAGGGGCTGGATGCTGAAATGATGCTACAACATCCAATACTTGTTTTTTGTGCCTAAAGAGATAACTTCCTATAAAGCAGTAAATTTAAGCTAGAAATTTTGAACTAAAGAATATTTACAAACATGTATGGACTAGAAAGAGTCCATGGCTTTTTCATGAAGTTTTATCAGAGTGTTGCCAATTCCACAGAGCAATGCTCTGGGAATGCTACAGCATTGTGATATGCTTTCACTCTCTGGCCATTTACTTTGAAGATGTTGTTATCCTCAAGGTTTATCAAGTCAATAGCCCCATAGGGATAGACTTTGTGGATAGTAAAAGGACCAGACCATCTACTCTTGAGTTTTCCTGGAAACAGCTTCAGTCTTGAATTGAACCAAAGGACATGTTGTCCTTCCTTGAATTCTATGGGTTGGATTCTTTTGTCATGCCATTTTTTGGTCTTCTCTTTATAGAATTTGGCATTTTCATAGGACAGGTTCCTATGCTCTTCCATTTCACAGAGTTGTAACTTTCTTTTGTTTCCAGCCTCATCTAAAGACATATTTAGCTCTTTGATAGCCCAATATGCTTTATACTCAAGTTCCAGAGGCAAGTGACAGGCTTTTCCAAAGACTAGCTTATATGGGGACATACCAATTGGTGTTTTGAAAGCAGTTCTGTATGCCCATAAAGCATCATCCAGTTTAAAAGCCCAGTCTTTCCTGGTTGGTTTTACCACTTTTTCTAAAATGATCTTGATTTCCCTGTTTGAGAGCTCACCCAGTCCATTAGTCTGTGGATGGTATGCAGTAGCTATTATGTGCCTAACATTGTATTTTCAAGAACTCCATGAAACAACTTATTTACAAAATGGGTACCCTCATCACTAATGAGTGCTCTGGGGGTACCAAACCTTGTAAAAATATTTTTTTGAAGAAATTTAATTACAGTTTTTGCATCATTGTTAGCACAAGCTATTGCTTCCACCCACTTTGAGATATAATCAACAGCTACTAGAATGTACTGGGAATTGTTGAATGGTGGGAAAGGTCCCATAAAATCAATTCCCCACACATCAAACAATTCTACTTCCAAGATTCCATTTAAAGGCATTTCATTTCTTTGAGAAATGGAGCCAGTCCTTTGACATTCATTGCATCTTTTGAAAAAATTGTAGGAATCTTGGAAGAGAGTTGGCCAATAGAAACCAGATTGCAAGACCTTGGCTGCAGTCCTCTGGCTTCCAAAGTAACCTCCATATGCTGAGGTGTGGCAGTGGTGTAAAATTTCTGCCACATCATTTTCTGGGACACATCTTCTCAAATTTTGATTTGCACCAAGTTTAAACAAAAAGGGATCATCCCAGAGATAGAATTTAGCATCATGGAAAAACTTTTTAAGCATATGACCAGTATAATCAAGAGGTTTGATGCCACAAGCTAAATAATTAGCAATGTCAGCAAACCAAGGGATTCAAGAGGAATGTTGTAGCATCAAGAGTTTCTCATCAGGGAAGGTTTCAATGATATCTCCTTCCCCTTTCTTTTCCACTAGGTTCTCTAACCTAGACAAATGGTCTGCTACTTGGTGGTTTACCCCTTTTCTGTCCACAATCTCTAGGTCAAACTCTTGCAACAACAAAACCCACCTAATCAACCTAGGTTTGGCATCTTTTTTAGAGATTAAGTATTTAATGGAAGCATGATCTGTATGCACAATGACTTTTGTTCCCACTAAATATGACCTAAATCTCTCAAAAGCAAATATTACAGCCAAGAGTTCTTTTTCTGTTGTTGTGTAGTTGATTTGTGCTTCATTCAAAGTCTTACTTGCATAATAAATTGAATGAAACACTTTTTCCTTTCTTTGACCTAAGACAGCTCCTACAGCCCAATCACTTGCATCACACATGATTTCAAAAGGTTTTTCCCAATCTGGGGCCAAAACCACTGGAGCAGTTATCAAAGCTTTCTTTAAAGTAATGAATGCATTTCTACATTCATCATTAAAATCAAATTTGTGGTCATTTTGTAAAAGCAAACACAAATGTTTTGAGATTTTTGAAAAGTCTTTTATAAACCTTCTGTAAAATCCAGCATGACCAAGAAAGCTTCTAATTCCTCTTACAGTGGTTGGTTCAGGTAGTTTTTCAATAACTTCCAATTTGGCCTTGTCTACCTCAACCCCCCTTTTTGAAATCAAATGTCAAAGAACTATCCTTTCTTTGACCATGAAATGACACTTTTCCTAGTTTAGGACTAAATCAGTCTTTTCACACCTTTCAAGACTCTTTTTTCAAATTTTCCAAACAATTATCAAAAGATGAGCCATATACAAAAAAATTATCCATAAATATCTCATTGGATTCTTCAAGCATATCAAAAAATATGGACATCATACATCTTTGAAAAGTTGCAGGAGCATTACAGAGACCAAAGGGCATTCTCCTAAAGGCAAAAGTACCATAGGGACAAGTGAAGGTGGTCTTTTCTTGATCCTCAGGTGAAATGGCTATTTGATTGTAACCGGAGTATCCATCTAAAAAGCAGTAATACTCTTTTCCGGCTAACCTATCTAACATTTGGTCAACAAATGGTAGTGGAAAATGGTCCTTTTGTGTAGTTGTGTTAAGTTTACGGTAGTCCATGAAAATTCTCCATCCTGAAACTACTCTGGTTGGGATGAGTTCATTCTTTTCATTGGGAACTACTGTAAACCCTCCCTTCTTAGGGATACATTGGACAGGACTAACCCAAGAGCTACTGGCTATAGGAAAAATGATTCATGCATCTAACCATTTTAGCACTTCCTTTTTCACTACTTCTTTCATGACAGGGTTTAGCCTTCTTTGTAGTTCAATGGATGTGAAGTTCTTGTCTTCTAAGATGATCTTATGTTGACAAATAGAGGGACTAATCCCTTTAAGGTCAGCAATGGTCCATCCTATCGCTTTTGAGTGTAACTTTAACAAATCCACTAACTTCTTTTCCTGATGCGATTCTAAAGAGGATGAAATGATAACAGGCAGTTTGTTCTCATCTTTTAGAAAAGCATATTTTAAATGGGATGGGAGTTGTTTCAACTCCAGGTCAGGTGGTGAAATGAGTGATGGTGTGAAAGTCTTTTGTTCACTAGGCTCTAGAGATTCAAACTTAGCAACAGTCTCATCTATTCTCTCCTCATCATCATCAGCATATTCCTCATCATCCTCTTCTTCCAACCTACAAATCTCCCTAACTCCCTCTTCCTTACACAGGTTTTCAATCACACTTAAGCCAGAACATTTTTCCATATCATCAGGGTATTTCATGGAATTGAAGACATTAAAGGTGACTTTCTGGTCTTGGAATCTCGTGGTCAACTCTCCCTTTTGGACATCTATCAAAGTTCTTCCAGTGGCTAAAAAGGGTCTTCCTACAAGAATAGGAATATCTCGGTCGGCCTCAAAATCTAAGATGATAAAGTCAGCAGGAAAGATGAATTTGTCAACCTGAACTAAGACATCTTCAAGTTTACCCTTAGGATAGGCAATGGTTTTGCCAGCTAAGATGAGTGAAACAGTGGTGGGCCGAGCTTCTCCTATACCTAAGCTTTTAAAGATAGACAAAGGCATAAGGTTGACATTGGCTCCTAAATCACATAATGCTTTTCCAACTTCTTTTCCACCTATGGAACAAGGAATGGTAAAACTCCCTGCATATTTGAGTTTAGGTGGAATTTTGTTGGTCAAGAGAGCACTACAACTTTCAGTCATGGCCACAGATTCATATTCAGTCAACTTCTTTTTCTTGCTTAGAATGTCTTTAAGAAATTTGGCATAACTAGGCATCTGCTCAATTGCTTCAACAAGGGGTATGTTGATATGTAATTGTTTAAACACATCTAAAATTTTCTTGAATTGCAATTCTTCCTTATTATTCTGTAACCTTTGGGGGTAAGGAACATAAGGAGGAATTGGTTCAATAATGGCTTTCTTTGTTTGTGTTGAGCTTTTAGGGTGGACTTCCTCCACCCTCAAATTTGTATCCTTAATACCTTTTGTTATGTTTTCTTTGACAGGGCTTGTTGGTTTGTTGACCTCACTTTCTACTGTGTTTTCCTTTGGGATTAGGGTTGTTGGCTCTAAATCCTTAAGAGGTTGGGAAAGTTCTTCTAGGATGGTGGGCAATGTTGTAGACTTTGGATTTTTTTCTATTTCAGCTTGGGTTTTTGGTCCAAACTCTTTGTCTAAGGTTTTATCTAAGCCTTTCCCACTCCTAAGTGTCACAGCTTTCACATGGTCTTTTCCTGGAAACCTTGGGATTTCTGTGTTACTAGGCAAAGTTCCTGCAGGTCTGTTATTTTGATTAAGAGCAATTTGACTGACCTGTGTTTCAAGGTTTCTTATGGAAGTGTTGGTTTGGTTAATTGCATTGTTGGTTTGGGTGATAAAACTTTTCAACACAGCCTCCAAAGAAGAGTTTGCTTGTGAAGAGGATTTGTTTTGAAAAGATGGTTTGTTGTTTTGAAAATTCTGATTCTGATGAGTTTGATTGTTTTCGTTGTTTTGAGAATTGCTGGCATGATGCTGATTTTGAAAATTGGAGTTTCTTTGTTGCTTATGCTCTGGTGGGTTTAAACATGGACTGTTCCATGAAAAATTTGGATGTTGTTTCCAACTGGCAATGTAGTTGTTAGAGTAAGGACCATTCCTATTATAAACATAGTTAACTGATTCAGAATTTTGAGGACAGTGTTCATAAGAATGATCTCCACTACAACAAACACATTGCACTGAGAGGACAGCTGGAGTGGGTGTATTGGCAGTAGGCTGTGTTCCCTGACCGGTAGTTATGTTTTTAAGCATATTGGTCATAGAAGCAAGCTGAGCTGTCAATGCGGTGTAAGCATCTAAATCATGCATTCCAGTAGTCTTCTTTGTAGTTGGTGCCCTTGGATCTGCCCAATGCCCATTGTTTATGGAAATCTTTTCAGGAATTTCATTCCCAGTGTTATAGGTATTGGAAGTAAAGGCCCCTCCTGATGTCGCATCGAGCATTTGTTTTGCATTGGAATCAAGTCCATTGTAAAACGTTTAGAGTTGAATACAGTAGGGAATGCCATGGTGAGGGAATTTCCTTAATTATTCCTTAAACCTTTCCCATGCATCGGGAATTGCTTCATCGTCCATTTGTTTGAACATGCAAATTTCATTTCGGGACTTAGCATTCCGGGTAGGTGGAAAATATTTTCTTAAAAAAAATTCAGCCATGTCAGCCCATGATGATATAGAACCTGGTGTCAATGAATTAAACCAAATCTTTGCCCGATCCCTTAACGAAAAAGGAAACAGTGTGAGTCTTAGAGCATCAGAAGATACTCCAGGAATCTGAAAAACATCGGTGATCTCTTTAAAAGATTTTAAATGTGAGTGTGGATCTTTCGATGGAAATCCAGCAAATTGACCATTGGCTTGCAACATGTGAAACATAATGGGTTTTGGTTCAAAATTTGTTGTATCCATGTGAGGCTTTACAATTCCTGAATTTAATTGCTCAAAATTAGGAATTGCATAGTCCATGATTCGCCCATTTATCGAGTTTGCAAGATCAATGATATTTAATGGTTCATTTTGGTCATTGTTACCATGAGATTCTTCATCATCATCTTCGTTATCATTAATTTGTTGCTCTTGCCAATCATGAACGGGTTGGTTTCTAAAATCGGGAAGATTACCGAAAACTGGTGGGTTACCAAAAACTGGAGTGTTTTCAAAAACTGGAGGGTTTCCAATATTTGGTCGTCCTTTAGGATTTTCTAAGTCTGGTGGTCTCATTTGGTTCACTTGCGGTGGTGGTTTTATTTCTAAGACGGGTGTTCGTGGTGGTCTATGTTCAAATCCGAGTGGTGCATCCATATCGGGAGGATTCATAGAACTTGAAGCTCTTTGTAACCTCCGTCTATGATGAAAGGTTCTTTCTATGTCAGGATCTAACTCAAAAAGTTCCCCACGTTGGATTCGTGGCATACACCACACTAAGTATGATTCGGACGGTGTTAGAAAAACTAAGTCTTTTAAAATACTTTTAAAAACTTTTAGCGTGCCAATCCCCGGCAACGGCGCCAAAAACTTGACAGTGCTTTGAATACACCGATAGACGTGTAATAATTAAACCTTAATGCAAGTATACATTAAAATCTAATGTCGTCTTTCAAGTAATAATATGGTAAGAACCATGTATCGTTCCCACAGAGATTGGAGTAAACGCGTATAAAAAGTCTAATAAAAGAAATAGTTTCCAAGGATCAATTCGAAGATTAATATTTGTGTGTTTGGAGTTGGATTATCACAGATTATATAAAACATATAATAAAGGATAGCAAGGGTGCAAGATGTTTGGGGTGAAGTTTAAACATAAATTCCATCAGACCAATGTTGTGGCAATGCTACAGCATTTGTCTCTTAACACTTAAGTTTACCATCTACTTTTTAGGATGCCCTCTCGGGTTTTTCTGCGATTCACTACTGTTCTAGCTTCCACTCAACCCATATCTGGTGTTATGTGTCAGAACTATCAATAGCAAAGGGCGTCCTTCCAAGTATATGGATAAACAAATCTCTTTGTTAAAATCACTCTCTCGAGCCGATTCCCATGTCAATTAAGTTGACGTGTTCTAAGTGGATCATCTCTGACTCGCACTCTACACTGTTACCATCAAAACAGATGATCAACTTATCAGGAAAAATCAACCAGAAAGAACAGAGGTGACATATCTCTTTGTCATCAGCTCTCTCAAGCCTACCTTCTTTGTCATTCGGATTGACGTGCATATCAATGGTTCATCTCTGATACCATGGCACTTTAACACTTTCAAAGTGATCAACCGTCCTGAAGTAACTTGATCTTTTATAAAACTTAACATGAAATGGTAAACATCATTATTGAGAAACGATGCCTACTTTTCATTATGTTTAAAACCTCACCCTTTAATCTCATACCCAAGCTATTTAAACTTAGCTACTCATACTGAAATGTAAATGACAGGAAATGTAAATTACATAAATTAAAGACATAAAGTAAAGACAGAATTGTAAATGACTTAAATGTAAAATGCAAGAATGTAAATGATTATAAGTTATTGCAGCAATGCTGGAACAATGTTGCAGCAACTCATAATAAATCATATGAAGATTAAGAACAAGATGAATAACATAAACTAGAATTGCATAAAATTAAAGAGAGTTTCTGGAAGTCAGCTGTAAGAACTGATCTACCCAAGTTGTCTCATAAAAATGAAAACCAACCTTTCCTATTTATACTAAGAGGAGAGAAGGTGAACATACTAACTATACTATTGAATACTATTCATCAAGGTACAACAACTATTTCAACCCATGCTTCCAAAGTTGATCTTTTTAGAGTTTACAAAAATAATCAGGCATTGAGTTCAGTCCTTCTAGAACATGGCTGAACATGGTACCAAAAAGTCAGCAACAAAAAGTCTTCTAGAAGTCGATTCTTCATCCCATTCGTCCAGTCTTCAATGCTGTAGCATTGGGCAGGGCTGCACTATATAAATAAACACAATAAGCCTTTCTAAAGCAGTAAATGACAGGTAAATCCTAATCTTAGCTCCATTAAACAAAGGGTGAAAATAAGTAAGAAAAATGACTCAAATGTTGGGATAAAATAGCAAAATCTAATTAAAAGATAAGAAAAAGATACAATATGCATTAAATAAATAATGCATATCACACCCTCAAATTTAAAGTGTTGTTTGTCCCCAAACAACTAAAAGACCTAAAAAAGAAAATGACTCAATTTTGAAATTTCTTGAAAGAATATGGCATTAAGTGCCCACATCATGTACATCATATCCTATGAACTAGATAGCCTTTCATAAATCCTTTATCATTCATTTTAACCCAAAGTGTGTGTGTGTGTGTGTGTGTCATAAGCTAGCACCAATCTTCCCTTTGTTAGACTCAAACACACCCTATATTTAAAGTCAATAAGGCTTTTTAGGGTTTCTCTTTGGCATATCTTTTCTCACCAAGCCTTTTCTCTCAACAAAAAATTTAAAAATTTGGCACTTTGTTCTCTTTTCTTGTTGAATTTTTGTACCTTGCCCCTATGGAGCATTTTTGGTATCTTTGCCTCATGCATATCAGGTTAGAGCTTTGCTCTTTTGATTGATCTTTTCATGCTTTTTAAGGTATAACCTTCCCACCCTTAAATTTGCTTTGCAATGTCCTCATTGTAACATTGAAGTGTATAGGTGTTTAAAGGCTACAAGTGGCTTTTTTATGTGAAAAGAAGGCCTAAATCATCCTCTAAATGTGCTTAGGATGTGTGAGTCAAATTCAGTCCCAAGAAGAGTGTGGCTAGTTCTAACATGAACACACAACTTTAGGCAAACTCATGACTTCAAAGAATTATTAGGGCTATGAAATCAACGGAACATGATGTAATCAATGCATTATCTAGCAAGAGAAAATAAACCTATGTTATCCCAAATAACAAGTAATATGGATCAAGATGTGTACAAATCTCTGGTCATCTCTCATTAGGATTGAATATCAAAGTACAAGAAATGGAGAGAAACTCACAGAGAGTTTACAAGATGTATCTTCAAAGTGTTAGTCAAAATAAGCAAGAACTAGGCTATTTATACCTAGAGCAACATTTACATTTTGAACCCTCAACTTGAATACAATTATAAAATTGACACTAACATTCTCCCCCTTTGTATTCAAGTGAGCCAAGTAAGCTTTAACCTCGAAGTAGCTCTGGTGGAATGTATCTCTTTCTGATCCCAAAGATAATTTCGAATCTTCTTAGTGAATCACGGTAATCTATTCGGTCTTGTAAAGCTTTCAAGGCGTTGTTTATCAAGACTTTCTCCTTCTCCTTCAGATGCACCTTTCTTTGTTCATCCAATCTTAGCTTTTCATTCAGCCGAATCTTTATCATGAGGAGCGTCCCATAAGAAAATAAGTTGACTTCAATCAGCCTCTAGAACTTCTTCTTCTTTTGCCCGTTGTGATAAACAATACCGAACTCTGGTTTTTCCAACACGGTATAAAGAGGAATACCTTGTATGTCGGGTAGGTTTTTGTTTGGTCTTCCTTTGTTAACTCTGATTTGATTACTTTCCAAAGCCATTTGAAAGTCGGTTAAGTATGAAAGCTTGATCAGGTTCTTCATGAATCGTTTTAATGCTTGATAGTATAAGTATTCAATCTGATTCTTGAGTGGAAACTTTTCAATTGAATACAACTTTACCTTGTCGATTGGCTGAACCTTTTTCATGAACAAATCACCCCTTATATCTTCTTGGAATGGAGTAATAATTCTTGTTCGGTGATTACCTCTGACAATCAGTGCTTCTCTATCCACCAACATCTGAAGGTTTCGGATTTCAACTTCGGAGACTGCGTCTTTGATTTTGCCTTCAGGAAGATCAGGTATTACTGGAATTTGTATCACTGGATCAGGTTGGTTACTCTCTTTCTCGGAATCAGAATCAGGTTGAACATTTCCACCATCAAATACATCATCAAATATGATAACATTATCCCAGACTCAAAATAAAATAAAAATGGAGGCTAAGGAAAATGATATGGACCTGCCCTACTCCTTAGGAGTAGGCTGTGAATCTGTGGATGCCCCTGCCAATGCTACAGCATCCATAGCTTTCTTTTCTGCTGCAGTGACTTCCACTGCTCCATCAACCATCTGCAGCCTCCTTTCCATCAACAACCTGTTTCTTTCAGCCCTCAACTCTACATTCTCTTTGACAAGCCTCCTGTTCTCAGTCTTTACCTTCTTCATTCTGGCCAAAACCTTCTTTACCTTTCTCTAGTAGGGTTTTCTTAGGTCTGCATTGTTTCCCTTCGTCGATTGCTTCTTCACACCTCATCATCTCAAACTGCAGGTACTTTTACCCTAGCCATGGTGATCAATTTCTTTTGTGAAGAATGGCAGTTTGTTTTTCAAAAAAAAATCATAGGGAAAGAAGAGGTTGAAGATGACGGTTTAGGAGAGAGAGAAAGAAAAGTGGGTTTTGGGAAAAAAAGAAGATAAAAGGTTTATTTAAGGAGATTTTAGAAAAACCCGAAATCTTTTCTTTTCCATTTTGGTGTACGGATTTAGCTGGAAAGAGAAACAAAATCAAGATTTTTTTATTTTTTTTATTTTTTTTATTTTAGGCCAAAGAGTACAAGCATGGGTGAAATAGTTTACCAAAGACATACCTTTCCTGTAGTACAAGTACCATCACTTTGCTGAAAATTGGAGATGTCCAAGTAAGGTCTGGAGGTTTGGTGGGTAAAGGTACCACCAGGGGTGTCTTTTGGTTGAAAGAAAGTTTCACCAACTCTTACTATTTAATGTACTATCTTTAGAAAAGCTAGCAAGTTATTAAAAAGAGATGGGTCTTTGTTTAGCATGCTTCTGAAATCAGTACCCTCCATCTTTAGACACCTTTCCAGCAAAAGCAACAGTGCCCACTTTCAGATTTTTCAAAACTTTTCCTTTCACAAAGCCAGGGGCTGGATGCTGAAATGATGCTACAGCATCCAATACTTGTTTTTTGTGCCTAAAGAGATAACTTCCTATAAAGCAGTAAATTTAAGCTAGAAAATTTGAACTAAAGAATATTTACAAACATGTATGGACTAGAAAGAGTCCATGGCTTTTTCATGAAGTTTTATCAGAGTGTTGCCAATTCCACAGAGCAATGCTCTGGGAATGCTACAGCATTGTGATATGTTTTCACTCTCTGGCCATTCACTTTGAAGATGTTGTTATCCTCAAGGTTTATCAAGTCAATATCCCCATAGGGATAGACTTTGTGGATAGTAAAAGGACCAGACCATCTACTCTTGAGTTTTCCTGGAAACAGCTTCAGTCTTGAATTGAACCAAAGGACATGTTGTCCTTCCTTGAATTCTATGGGTTGGATTCTTTTGTCATGCCATTTTTTGGTCTTCCCTTTATAGAATTTGGCATTTTCATAGGGCAGGTTCCTATGCTCTTCCATTTCACAGAGTTGTAACTTTCTTTTGTTTCCAGCATCATCTAAAGACATATTTAGCTCTTTGATAGCCCAATATGCTTTATACTCAAGTTCCAGAGGCAAGTGGCAGGCTTTTCCAAAGACTAGCTTATATGGGGACATACCAATTGGTGTTTTGAAAGCAGTTATGTATGCCCATAAAGCATCATCCAGTTTAAAAGCCCAGTCTTTCCTGGTTGGTTTTACCACTTTTTCTAAAATGATCATGATTTCCCTGTTTGAGAGCTCAGCCAGTCCATTAGTCTGTGGATGGTATGCAGTAGCTATTATGTGCCTAACATTGTATTTTCAAGAACTCCATGAAACAACTTATTTACAAAATGGGTACCCTCATCACTAATGAGTGCTCTGGGGGTACCAAACCTTGTAAAAATATGTTTTTGAAGAAATTTAATTACAGTTTTTGCATCATTGTTAGCACAAGCTATTGCTTCCACCCACTTTGAGATATAATCAACAGCTACTAGAATGTACTGGGAATTGTTGGATGGTGGGAAAGGTCCCATAAAATCAATTCCCCACACATCAAACACTTCTACTTCCAAGATTCCATTTAAAGGCATTTCATTTCTTTGAGAAATGGAGCCAGTCCTTTGACATTCATTGCATCTTTTGAAAAAATTGTAGGAATCTTGGAAGAGAGTTGGCCAATAGAAACCAGATTGCAAGACCTTGGCTGCAGTCCTCTGGCTTCCAAAGTGACCTCCATATGCTGAGGTGTGGCAGTGGTGTAAAATTTCTGCCACATCATTTTCTGGGACACATCTTCTCAAACTTTGATTTGCACCAAGTTTAAACAAAAAGGGATCATCCCAGAGATAGAATTTAGCATCATGGAAAAACTTTTTAATTATATGACCAGTATAATCAAGAGGTTTGATGCCACAAGCTAAATAATTAGCAATGTCAGCAAACCAAGGGATTCTAGAGGAATGTTGTAGCATCAAGATTTTCTCATCAGGGAAGGTTTCAATGATATCTCTTTCCCCTTTCTTTTCCACTAGATTCTCTAACCTAGACAAATGGTCTGCTACTTGGTGGTTTACCCCTTTTCTGTCCACAATCTCTAGGTCAAACTCTTGCAACAACAAAACCCACCTAATCAACCTAGGTTTGGCATCTTTTTTAGAGATTAAGTATTTAATGGCAGCATGATCTGTATGCACAATGACTTTTGTTCCCACTAAATATGACCTAAATCTCTCAAAAGCAAATATTACAGCCAAGAGTTCTTTTTCTGTTGTTGTGTAGTTGATTTGTGCTTCATTCAAAGTCTTACTTGCATAATAAATTGAATGAAACACTTTTTCCTTTCTTTGACCTAAGACAGCTCCTACAGCCCAATCACTTGCATCACACATGATTTCAAAAGGTTTTTCCCAATCTGGGGCCACAACCACTGGAGCAGTTATCAAAGCTTTCTTTAAAGTAATGAATGCATTTCTACATTCATCATTAAAATCAAATTTGTGGTCATTTTGTAAAAGCAAACACAAAGGTTTTGAGATTTTTGAAAAGTCTTTTATAAACCTTCTGTAAAATCCAGCATGACCAAGAAAGCTTCTAATTCCTCTTACAGTGGTTGGTTCAGGTAGTTTTTCAATAACTTCCAATTTGGCCTTGTCTACCTCAACCCCCCTTTTTGAAATCAAATGTCCAAGAACTATCCTTTCTTTGACCATGAAATGACACTTTTCCTAGTTTAGGACTAAATCAGTCTTTTCACACCTTTCAAAACTCTTTTTCAAATTTTCCAAACAATTATCAAAAGATGAGCCATATACAGAAAAATCATCCATAAATATCTCAATGGATTCTTCAAGCATATCAGAAAATATGGACATCATACATCTTTGAAAAGTTGCAGGAGCATTACAGAGACCAAAAGGCATTCTCCTAAAAAGTACTATAGGGTAATAATATCACCCATAATAGTATCCAAAGTAGAGACAAAAAAAACAAAACAAATTTTTTTTTGTTTTTTTTGTCTCTACTTTGGATACTATTATGGGTGATTTTATTACCCTATAGTACTTTTTTAAAGGCAAAAGTACCATAGGGACAAGTGAAGGTGGTCTTTTCTTGATCCTCAGGTGAAATGGCTATTTGATTGTAACCGGAGTATCCATCTAAAAAGCAGTAATACTCTTTTCCGGCTAACCTATCTAACATTTGGTCAACAAATGGTAGTGGAAAATGGTCCTTTTGTGTAGTTGTGTTAAGTTTACGGTAGTCCATGAAAATTCTCCATCCTGAAACTACTCTAGTTAGGATGAGTTCATTCTTTTCATTGGGAACTACTGTAAACCCTCCCTTCTTAGGGACACATTGGACAGGACTAACCCAAGAGCTACTGGCTATAGGAAAAATGATTCCTGCATCTAACCATTTTAGCACTTCCTTTTTCACTACTTCTTTCATGACAGGGTTTAGCCTTCTTTGTGGTTCAATGGATGTGAAGTTCTTGTCTTCTAAGATTATCTTATGTTGACAAATAGAGGGACTAATCCCTTTAAGGTCAGCAATGGTCCATCCTATGGCTTTTGAGTGTAACTTCAACAAATCCACTAACTTCTTTTCCTGATGCGATTCTAAAGAGGGTGAAATGATAACAGACAGTTTGTTCTCATCTTTTAGAAAAGCATATTTTAAATGGGATGGGAGTTGTTTCAACTCCAGGTCAGGTGGTGAAATGAGTGATGTTGTGAAAGTCTTTCGTTCACTAGGCTCTAGAGATTCAAACTTAGCAACAGTCTCATCTATTCTCTCCTCATCATCATCAGCATATTCCTCATCATCCTCTTCTTCCAACCTACAAATCTCCCTAACTCCCTCTTCCTTACACAGGTTTTCAATCACACTTAAGCCAGAACATTCTTCCATATCATCAGGGTATTTCATGGAATTGAAGACATTAAAGGTGACTTTCTATTCTTGGAGTCTCATGGTCAACTCTCCCTTTTGGACATCTATCAAAGTTCTTCCAGTGGCTAAAAAGGGTCTTCCTAAAAGAATAAGAATATCTCGGTCAGCCTCAAAATCTAAGATGATAAAGTCAGCAGGAAAGATGAATTTTTCAACCTGAACTAAGACATCTTAAATTTTACCCTTAGGATAGGCAATGGTTTTGTCAGCTAAGATGAGTGAAACAGCGGTGGGTCGAGCTTCTCCTATACCTAAGCTTTTAAAGATAGACAAAGGCATAAGGTTGACACTGGCTCCTAAATCACATAATGCTTTTCCAACTTCTTTTCCACCTATGGAACAAGGAATGGTAAAACTCCCTGCATATTTGAGTTTAGGTGGAATTTTGTTGGTCAAGAGAGCACTACAACCTTCAGTCATGGCCACAGATTCATATTCAGTCAACTTCTTTTTCTTGCTTAGAATGTCTTTAAGAAATTTGGCATAACTAGGCATCTGCTCAATTGCTTCAACAAGGGGTATGTAGATATGTAATTGTTTAAACACATCCAAAAATTTCTTGAATTGCAATTCTTCCTTATTATTCTGTAACCTTTGGGGGTAAGGAACATAAGGAGGAATTGGTTCAATAATGGCTTTCTTTGTTTGTGTTGAGCTTGTAGGGTGGACTTCCTCCACCCTCAAATTTGTATCCTTGATACCTTTTGTTATGCTTTCTTTGACAGGTCTTGTTGGTTTGTTGACCTCACTTTCTACTGTGTTTTCCTTTGGGATTAGGGTTGTTGGCTCTAAATCCTTAAGAGGTTGGGAAAGTTCTTCTAGGATGGTGGGCAATGCTGTAGACTTTGGATTTTTTCTATTTCAGCTTGGGTTTTTGGTCCAAACTCTTTGTCTAAGGTTTTATCTAAGTCTTTCCCACTCCTAAGTGTCACAACTTTCACATGGTCTTTTCCTGGAAACCTTGGGATTTCTGTGTTACTAGGCAAAGTTCCTGCAGGTCTGTTATTTTGATTAAGAGCAATTTGACTGACCTGTGTTTCAAGGTTTCTTATGGAAGTGTTGGTTTGGTTAATTGCATTGTTGGTTTGGGTGATAAAACTTTTCAACACAGCCTCCAAAGAAGAGTGTGCTTGTGAAGAGGATTTGTTTTGAAAAGATGGTTTGTTGTTTTGAAAATTTTGATTCTGATGAGTTTGATTGTTTTCGTTGTTTTGAGAACTGCTGGCATGATGCTGATTTTGAAAATTGGAGTTTCTTTCTTGCTTATGCTCTAGTGGGTTTAAACTTGGACTGTTCCATGAAAAATTTGGATGTTGTTTCCAACTGGCATTGTAGTTGTTAGAGTAAGGACCATTCCTATTATGAACATAGTTAACTGATTCAGAATTTTGAGGACAGTGTTCATAAGAATGATCTCCACTGTAACAAACACATTGCACTGAGAGGACAGCTGGAGTGGGTGTATTGGCAGTAGGTTGTGTAACCTTACCGGTAGTTATGTTTTTAAGCATATTGGTCATAGAAGCAAGCTGAGCTGTCAATGTGGTGTAAGCATCTAAATCATGCATTCCAGCAGTCTTCTTTGTAGTTGGTGCCCTTGGATCTGCCCAATGCCCATTGTTTATGGAAATCTTTTCAAGAATTTCATACCCGGTGTTATAGGTATTGGAAGTAAAGGCCCCTCCTGATGTCGCATCGAGCATGTGTTTTGCATTGGAATCAAGTCCACTGTAAAACGTTTCGAGTTGAATACAGTAGGGAATGCCATGGTGAGGGCATTTCCTTAATAATTCATTAAACCTTTCTGATACATCGGGAATTGCTTCATCGTCCATTTGTTTGAACATGCAAATTTCATTTCGGGACTTAACATTCCGGGTAGGTGGAAAATATTTTCTTAAAATTTTTAAGCCATGTCAGCCCATGATGGTATAGAACCTGGTGTCAATGAATTAAACCAAATCTTTGCCCGATCCCTTAACGAAAAAGGAAACAGTGTGAGTCTTAGAGCATCAGAAGATACTCCAGGAATCAGAAAAACATCGGTGATCTCTTTAAAAGATTTTAAATGTGAGTGTGGATCTTCCGATGGAAATCCGGCAAATTGACCATTGGCTTGCAATGTGAAACATAATGGGTTTTGGTTCAAAATGTGTTGTATCCATGTGAGGCTTTACAATTCCTGAATTTAATTGCTCAAAATTAGGAATTGCATAGTCCATGATTCGCCCATTTTTCGAGTTTGCAAGATCAATGATATTTAATGGTTCATTTTGGTCATTGTTACCATGAGATTCTTCATCATCATCTTCGTTATCATTAACTTGTTGCTCTTGCCAATCATGAACGGGTGGATTTCTAAAATCGGGAGGATTACCGAAAACTGGTGGATTTCTAAAATGCAGAACGCCTCTATGTTGGAATGAAGTGGGGGAGAAGCAATTGGCAGGGCCAGAAATAGTACAGTTAACAGCAGATAAGATTACCCAGATTCGGGATAAATTGAGAACAGCTCAAGACAGACAGAAAAGCTATGCTGATCGACGTCGGAAACCGTTAGAGTTTCAGGTTGGGGATTTTGTAAGGTTGAAAGTATCGCCCTGGAAAGGAGTCATACGTTTTGGGAAGCAAGGTAAACTCAGTCCGAGGTATATTGGTCCATTTACAGTTACAGAAAGAATTGGGGAAGTGGCTTACCGACTAGATTTACCTCCAGAATTAAGCAGGATTCACAACGCGTTCCATGTATCAAATTTTAGGAAATGTTTGGTGACTTCAGACCAGGCAGTCTCTCTACCGGATATCCAGGTTGATGAAAAGCTGAACTATGTGGAGGAACCGGAAGCTATAGTTGATCACAAAGTCAAAGTATTGAGGAACAAAGAGATCAGACAGGTAAAGGTTCAGTGGAAACATCATAAAGGTCAGGATGCGACGTGGGAATCGGAGTCGGAAATGAGAGCCAAATACCCTCATCTGTTCTCTTAACTGAATTCCGGGACGGAATTCTTTTAAGGGGGAGATGTTGTAATAACCAGGTATTTTATCTAATTTAAAATTGGAATTTTATAAGTCTTTATGTAGCGTTATATGGAGTTAAGAAATTAAGGGATAACTTTTTATTGTGTAATAGAAGCTTAAGGGTGTGTTTTGTCAAGTGAAGCAAGTTTAGGGTTTGTTTGGTATTTTACCCAAACCTTGTTAGCCAAAACCGACTCAGTAGTTTAAAGTATAGGAATATCCCAATTTGAGATATTAAAGCAAAAACCCAAATAGTGTGTGTGTGTGTGTGTGTGTGAATTCGTTCACGGCACAGAGAGAGAGAGAGAAGAAGAACCATCGAAGAAGAAGAAGAAGATTAAAGTTACTCAGCTGGGATTTTGTGTTTGGTGCAGTAACATCAAAGAGGTAATTTTCTGATTTAAACTCTCTTTTATGAGAATTAGGCTTCTTTTGGAATTTGAGGTGGGTTTAGGTAATTTTAGAAGAAGTTGTAAATTTTAGTTACAATTAGAGTGTTAAAAAGAGTTTAGAACACTTCTGTGCAAAATCTGGGTAAAAGATGGATTCCTGCAAATAAGCTGAACTTATCTGAAAAAGACGATTAACAGTGTTCTTGCGAAAAGTAGGAATTCGTAAGCCTTGGTTGCGAAAAGTCCACTTTTCGCAAGCAGCTAAAGCGCATAGTTAAGTTTTCGTATCTGTTGGTTACGAAAAGTAGGGAACTCGCAACTGTGGGTTGCGAGAAGTGAGATTTTCGCATCTGTTGGTTGCGAAAAGTGAGGAACTCACAACTGTAGGTTGCGAAAAGTGAACTTTTCGTAATAGTGGGTTGCGAAAAGTTGGGTTTTCCTGTTTATGTGTTAAAGAGTATGTATGCTTTAATTTGTTTCAGATATTAAGGATCTGGGTTAAAAGATAATCTATTTTGAAGAAAGTTTGAAGGACCTTGCTTAAAAGATCAGGTGAGTTTTATTTTAAAGAGTATTTTACTGGAATACAATATGTGATTAATGAATTGTGATAAGTGTATGAATATGTCATACGTGAGTGATTATAATGGGATATTATAATTACGTGAGTATTATATGAAAATATAATACGTGGCCGGGCTTTGGACCGGTGTGATAAATTGGCTCGCAACCAATTGATTTGGCCATTGGTGGAGGGATAAGGTGGAATGAGACAGGTATGATGAATAATTGTTAGTTGGTATTATCTTACGTGTGTGGTATTTGTATTTATATAAATAGTGTTTTATATAAATGAGTTTTGAATGAATTACAAATGTCAGGGATTTACTCACTAGACCCTTAGGTCTAACCCTCATTTTCTGTTTTAAAAATTATGTATTCCAGGTGGTGATTCCAGTAAGAACAAGTAATTAGAATACTTGTTGGCTAGCTTTGGAGAAGATTATCATCATGATGCTACGGATGCTTTTGTAGTTATAATTTTGTTATCACTATGTAATTCAAAGTGGATCAAGTTGTAATGAATTTTTATGTTCAGACTTTAAATGGGACCAAATGTGAAAGATGAAGTACTTTGTTGTAAACATGTTATGGAATGTATGTTATATGTATGTTTCGTTATGCGGGATGTTACAGATGGTATCAGAGCCCTAGTTTAAGGGATTTAGGTATTAGTATCTGTACCTAGACTTAAACTGCATGTGAAGTAGGATGTCCCTATTAGTTTTAGAACCTGGGGATGCTAAGTATAAAAGGTGGAAGGAACATCATGTAAGGTAATTTCAAATTACACCAGGCCAGTGTAATTATGATTTTACAGGTGCATGTTTGAACTGGAATACCTTGTTATATAGGGTATGTGCTTATGTGTATTAACTTTGTTTGAATCTACAGAATGGCAAGTGGCACTAGACAAAGGAATCAAAGAGGAGGAAGGAATTCGGGTGGAGGGAATCCACCAATAGGAACAGGGGGAAGAGGAGGAGATCGTGGTAGAGGCAGTACCGGAAGGGGAACTGGGGGCCGAACTGGAGGAAGAACACAACCACAGGGCACAGAGTTTGTTACACGGGACGATTTGATGGCAGAAATGGGAAGGTTACAAGATAACATACAAGCTATGTTTGAACATAATCGCCACAATGAAACTGAAAGATCAAATCCGGAACACGGAGTTGAAATACCACTTACTTCTACTATCTTACCGATGATGAAAAGGTGTGACTATAAAATGTTTCTTAGTTGTAAGCCCCCTACATACTCAGGAGACCGAGATCCAGTAAAGGCGATGAGGTGGCTGAAAGAACTAGAGGCCATCTTCAAGACGTGTAAGTGTGCTGAAGAAGACAAAGTGCTTTATGGAGCTGCGATGCTGAAAGGGGATGCTCTGTATTGGTGGGAGGCTCATATAGAATCAAGAGGAACGGATGTTTACACTACTTTTGCATGGGAGGAATTTGTGTTAGCTTTCACAACGCACTTCTGCCCACAAGCTGCTGTCAGACAGTTAGAAGAAGAATTCATGAATCTACAACAAGGAAATATGTCGGTTAGAGATTATACTGCACGATTTTTGGAGAAGTCTCGTTTTGCAGGATATTATGTTGCTACAGAAAAGATGAAAATGGAGAGGTTTATTTATGGGTTAAATTTAGAAGTTCGAAGATTGGTGACTGCAACAAGGCCAGATACTTTTACAGCTGTGGTGGATGCTGCCGAGAATGTGGAAAGAGATAATAAAAGGGATGCCGGTGATAAGAGCTTGGGGAAAAGGAAATGGGAAGGACCGCCACAGGATCCAAAGAGGTCTAGATTCCAGAGGTTTGATAACCGTCCGTCGTTCCGACCAGCGGAAAGACCATGTCCGAAATGTAATCGCTACCATCAGGGAAGTTGTCAAGTGGAATCGCGGGTTTGTTTTAAATGTGGGAAAACTGGGCATGTTGTAAAGGATTGTCGAGTAACACGATTTTGCTTTTTGTGCAATTCTCCGGATCACCTTCAATCAGATTGTCCGCGGGGTAGAATACAATCCGGGGGTACATCGGGGAAGCCAGCCATTACTAGACCAGTGGTTCCAAGAATAGAACCGCCCAGAACGAGGGGTCGTACATTTCAAATGACAGCGAAAGAGGCGGAGGAAACTCCAGATGTGGTCACAGGTACATTTTTCATAAACTTCACGCGTGCTAAAGTGTTATTTGATTCTGGTGCAAACCGATCTTTTGTGTCTCCATCTTTTGCTGCTCACATGCATTTAGAGCCTAAAATGTTAAAACATGCCTTATTAGTAGATACTGCAAATGATAAGCAAGTGGCAGTTAAAGAGATTTATGATTGTTGTATGATAGACATAGAGGGGTGTGGAGTACCGATACAACTGTTCCCAATAGCCTTGATTGAATTTGATGTGGTAGTAGGAATGGATTGGCTAGCTGAGAATCAGGCCAACATAGTTTGTGATAAGAAAATAATCCATGTCGTTTTACCCGATAAGAGATCAGTAGTAATTTATGGAGATCGAAAGAATCATCAGTCCAGTCTTATATCTATGGTAAAAGCCCGTAAATGTGTTAATAAGGGTTGCTCTAGCTATCTAGCCTATGTGATAGATAGTAGGCCTGAAAAGTGTAAGCTGGAAGATATTTCCATTGTTAGTGAATACCCAGAAGTTTTTCCTGAAGACTTGAATAGTCTTCCTCCTGTTAGGCAAGTAGAATTTGGAATAGACCTGGTACCTGGAGCCGATCCCATCGCTCGTGCGCCGTACAGATTAGCACCACCAGAAATGAAAGAAATGATGTCACAGCTTCAAGATTTATCTGATAAGGGCTTCATCAGACCCAGCTCATCGCCATGGGGTGCACCAGTTTTATTTGTGAAGAAGAAAGACGGTTCAATGAGAATGTGTATCGATTATCGGGAGTTGAACAAGCGCACGATCAAGAACAAGTATCCACTTCCAAGAATTGATGATCTTTTCGATCAATTAGTTGGAGCTTGTTACTTCTCCAAGATTGATCTTAGATCTGGCTACCATCAGTTGAAGGTTAAGGAGGAGGATGTTTTAAAGACTGCATTTCGCACAAGATACGGCCACTACGAATTTTTAGTAATGCCTTTCGGATTGACGAACGCTCCAGCCGCTTTTATGGATCTAATGAATCGGGTATGTAAGCCGTATCTCGATAAATTTGTCATTGTGTTTATCGATGATATACTTATTTATTCCCGATCCCAAGAGGATCATGCGCAACATCTTCGTTTGATTTTGGAGTTATTGAAGAAAGAAAAGTTGTACGCTAAGTTCTCTAAATGTGAATTCTGGTTGCGGGAAGTTCAGTTTTTGGGTCACGTAGTTTCAGAGAAGGGTATACAAGTCGATCCAGCGAAAGTGGAAGCAATTGAAAGATGGGAACCGCCGAAGACAGCAACCGAAGTACGTAGTTTTCTGGGTCTAGCTGGATATTACCGAAAATTTATAAAAGACTTTTCTCGAATCGCGACACCATTAACCAAGCTGACTCGGAAGAATTTAAAGTTTGGATGGAAGGCAGAACAGGACGAGGCATTCAGAATATTGAAGGAGAAACTCTGCAGCGCGCCGATATTAGCATTGCCAGAAGGTTCAGATGATTTTGTGGTCTACAGTGATGCTTCTAAGCTGGGTTTGGGATGTGTACTTATGCAACGTGGAAAGGTGATTGCTTATGCTTCTCGTCAACTGAAGGATCATGAAAGACAATATCCTACTCATGATATGGAACTAGCAGCAGTTGTTTTTGCCTTGAAGATTTGGAGACATTATCTTTATGGTTCTAAATGTCAAATTTTCACTGACCATAAGAGTCTCCAACATCTTTTTGATCAGAAGGAACTGAATATGAGGCAAAGAAGGTGGTTGGAATTGGTAAATGATTATGATTGTGAAATCCTTTATCACCCCGGGAAGGCGAACGTGGTGGCAGATGCGCTAAGTCGTCAAGAAAGGAGTGGAACGATAAAAGCAATATCTCTTCGAGCTGAACTGCTTCCAAATATTTTTGACGAATTATTGAAATGCCAAATAGATGCTTATCAAGAAGAAAGTTTGAAGTCAGAACGGTTGGTTGGGATATCAGCACTGCTTGGGAAAGATGACCGTGGGTTGTTGTGTATGGGAAACAGAATTTGGGTACCTCGTTTGGGTGGATTACGTGATCGTGTACTACAAGGGGCTCATCAATCTCGATTTTCTATTCACCCAGGTACAAATAAAATGTATAGAGATTTGAAACAATTCTATTGGTGGCCGGGAATGAAGAGAAGTGTTGCTAAGTATGTGGAAGATTGTACTACCTGCAAGAAAGTAAAAATTGAGCATCAGAAACCGTTTGGCCAGTTACAACGACTAGATATACCAATGTGGAAATGGGATCAGATCACTACTGATTTTATTACCAAGTTGCCTAGAACTTCAAAGGGATTCGATTCGATTTGGGTGATTGTGGATAGATTGACGAAGTCTGCCCACTTCTTGCCGATAAAAGAAATTGATTTCCTTGGAACGTTTAGCTAAATTGTACATTAATGAAATAGTAACTCGACATGGAATTCCAATCTCGATTATTTCCGATCGAGATAGTCGTTTTACTTCTAGATTTTGGAGAAGCTTTCAAAAAGAGATGGGAACGCAGATAAAGTTGAGCACAGCATATCATCCACAGACAGACGGGCAGAGTGAAAGAACAATCCAGACTTTAGAAGATATGCTTCGGGCTTGTATAGTGGATTTTGGGGGATCATGGGATAAACATTTACCTTTGATAGAATTCGCCTACAACAACAGTTATCATTCTAGCATCCAAGCGGCACCGTTTGAAGTATTGTATGGTAGAAAATGCAGAACGCCTCTATGTTGGAATGAAGTGGGGGAGAAGCAATTGGCAGGGCCAGAAATAGTACAGTTAACAGCAGATAAGATTACCCAGATTCGGGATAAATTGAGAACAGCTCAAGACAGACAGAAAAGCTATGCTGATCGACGTCGGAAACCGTTAGAGTTTCAGGTTGGGGATTTTGTAAGGTTGAAAGTATCGCCCTGGAAAGGAGTCATACGTTTTGGGAAGCAAGGTAAACTCAGTCCGAGGTATATTGGTCCATTTACAGTTACAGAAAGAATTGGGGAAGTGGCTTACCGACTAGATTTACCTCCAGAATTAAGCAGGATTCACAACGCGTTCCATGTATCAAATTTTAGGAAATGTTTGGTGACTTCAGACCAGGCAGTCTCTCTACCGGATATCCAGGTTGATGAAAAGCTGAACTATGTGGAGGAACCGGAAGCTATAGTTGATCACAAAGTCAAAGTATTGAGGAACAAAGAGATCAGACAGGTAAAGGTTCAGTGGAAACATCATAAAGGTCAGGATGCGACGTGGGAATCGGAGTCGGAAATGAGAGCCAAATACCCTCATCTGTTCTCTTAACTGAATTCTTTTAAGGGGGAGATGTTGTAATAACCAGGTATTTTATCTAATTTAAAATTGGAATTTTATAAGTCTTTATGTAGCGTTATATGGAGTTAAGAAATTAAGGGATAACTTTTTATTGTGTAATAGAAGCTTAAGGGTGTGTTTTGTCAAGTGAAGCAAGTTTAGGGTTTGTTTGGTATTTTACCCAAACCTTGTTAGCCAAAACCGACTCAGTAGTTTAAAGTATAGGAATATCCCAATTTGAGATATTAAAGCAAAAACCCAAATAGTGTGTGTGTGTGTGTGAATTCGTTCACGGCACAGAGAGAGAGAGAGAAGAAGAACCATCGAAGAAGAAGAAGAAGATTAAAGTTACTCAGCTGGGATTTTGTGTTTGGTGCAGTAACATCAAAGAGGTAATTTTCTGATTTAAACTCTCTTTTATGAGAATTAGGCTTCTTTTGGAATTTGAGGTGGGTTTAGGTAATTTTAGAAGAAGTTGTAAATTTTAGTTACAATTATAGTGTTAAAAAGAGTTTAGAACACTTCTGTGCAAAATCTGGGTAAAAGATGGATTCCTGCAAATAAGCTGAACTTATCTGAAAAAGACGATGAACAGTGTTCTTGCGAAAAGTAGGAATTCGCAAGCCTTGGTTGCGAAAAGTCCACTTTTCGCAAGCAGCTAAAGCGCATAGTTAAGTTTTCGTATCTGTTGGTTACGAAAAGTAGGGAACACGCAACTGTGGGTTGCGAAAAGTGAACTTTTCGTAATAGTGGGTTGCGAAAAGTTGGGTTTTCCTGTTTATGTGTTAAAGAGTATGTATGCTTTAATTTGTTTCAGATATTAAGGATCTGGGTTAAAAGATAATCTATTTTGAAGAAAGTTTGAAGGACCTTGCTTAAAAGATCAGTTGAGTTTTATTTTAAAGAGTATTTTACTGGAATACAATATGTGATTAATGAATTGTGATAAGTGTATGAATATGTCATACGTGAGTGATTATAATGGGATATTATAATTACGTGAGTATTATATGAAAATATAATACGTGGCCGGGCTTTGGACCGGTGTGATAAATTGGCTCGCAACCAATTGATTTGGCCATTGGTGGAGGGATAAGGTGGAATGAGACAGGTATGATGAATAATTGTTAGTTGGTATTATCTTACGTGTGTGGTATTTGTATTTATATAAATAGTGTTTTATATAAATGAGTTTTGAATGAATTACAAATGTCAGGGATTTACTCACTAGACCCTTAGGTCTAACCCTCATTTTCTGTTTTAAAAATTATGTATTCCAGGTGGTGATTCCAGTAAGAACAAGTAATTAGAATACTTGTTGGCTAGCTTTGGAGAAGATTATCATCATGATGCTACGGATGCTTTTGTAGTTATAATTTTGTTATCACTATGTAATTCAAAGTGGATCAAGTTGTAATGAATTTTTATGTTCAGACTTTAAATGGGACCAAATGTGAAAGATGAAGTACTTTGTTGTAAACATGTTATGGAATGTATGTTATATGTATGTTTCGTTATGCGGGATGTTACAATTTGTGAGTTCATCTTCACTTCCCAAACCTTTATTTTGGTAACCTCGGAGATGTTTTGTCGGTGGATTCAAGTTGTGGTAAGGTAATCTTCTCTTCTCTTCATCTATGGAAATTAGGGTTTTGGTATAAGTTGAGATCTTGATGTAAAATGTTTGGGGAATGATTCTTTTTGGTTGGATGTGAATATTTATGGGTGGAAACTTATGGATCTAGGTTTTTGGAAGATTTGGCTTGAGGATTCATGTTTCTTCAAAGGAGCTTACATTTGGGGAAAATCTAGATTTAGCCTAAATCTAGCAAGGTGAGTTCAAGTTGATTTGTGAAAACGTTGTACATGCCAAAAATGTTATTTTCCAAGTACTTGTGTGTTTTACATGAAAATTATCAATTGTTGAGTTATTTGATGGGTTTTGACTTTTTGAAGTATTTAACTTTGTAAATCTTGTAAAACACACATATTTGGGATTTTTGGGAAATTTGATAAATAAATCATGAATGAAAATGTTTTAATGGTTTTTTTTTTGAAGAAAATGGTTGCATCACGAACTTGTAACGGCAAAGCCATCACCCGAACGGGAGAACAAACCTTTCATTAAAAACAAGAACATTACAGGAAGCAGTAAAACATTGCGAAATTGAAAACATAGAAACATCATGAACTTTAGTACAAGCTAAAAAACGAAAGCGACCCGCCGTCAAGTGAGAAGCTTCGTTATCTTGTCTGTTTATCGCCTGGACCGAGAGGCCCCGGTGATTCCAACTGAAGGTGATCATAGAAATGATTCCTTTTCTTGATCGCATAAACACATCATGAAGGTAAGGAGGAACAGTGGGAAGGTGCCACCTTGCTTTGAAGCAGTTCTCCATTATGAAAGTGTGTATGTTCCACTTTCCTGTTTTGAGGTTTCCTTTGATATGAATATGCTTTGAGACCAAAATAAAATTAAACATGGTAGTACCAGGAGCGGAAGGGAATCAGAATTTCCAACGTTTCCGATATTTCCACATTTTGGCAATATTTAAAGTTACCAGGTACCCCCAACAAAAAGGATTTCCACTGTCATCGGCGAAAGAGACTCCACCGGCTTTGCCAACAATTACCGCAGCAACGCCGAGAACGATGTGGAGGTTGGTGATGAAGGTCTCAAGATCTACCATGGCGTCACCAGAGAAGGGCCTCGACGCTGACGTAGATCTGGCGGCGGACAGGGATTTAACGGAGGTGGACTCCGGTGTTGGAGATGAACTCCTTTGCTACAAAGAGCGAGCCACTTAGGGATTTAGCGGAGAGAAGGAGATTAACTTCGGTGAAGGAGATGAACTCCGGCGAAGCGACGGTGGCGTCGTAGCAGCGGTGGCGAAGCAGCGGCGGCGTCGTAGCAGCGGCGACAGTCGGAGCAGCAGCGTAACTCTCTCTCTCTCTCTCTCTCTTTCTATGTCACTCACTAGGGCCTGGTGGCGGTGGTGGTGGCGAGGTGGTGGTGGCGAGATGATGGTGGTGGCGGCTAGGGTTTTAAGAGAAAAGAGAGAGAGAGAGAGAGATCAACCATACTTTCCACATTAATGGTTTATTTTATAAATGGAGTCTACTTGATACAAAAATGCATTTTAGTGTATATTTTGGAAATATGAATATAGTACGTTATGGGACGATTTGAAAGTGTAACTGTGTGAGTTCCTTGGAAAATAGGGTTGTCCTAACCCAATGTCTTGTCTCGGGTTTTTCATGGATTTAAAATATTTATTGACAAAAAGCGTGTGTTGCTACGTTTAATTTCATTTTATGACTTTTCACGATTGATCTTTTGAGTTAGTCGAGCTTATGGCTTGGTAATGGATTTTGTTAAGTCTTGGGGACATTTGTCCAGTTTTGATAGCTTAAAGTCAAGATTTGGTCGTGATTTAAGTTTATTGGAGAATTACATGTTTTGAATGCGTTTGTTCATTCGTTTGGGGTCATGTAATGTTTTAGACCTTATTTGCTATGGATCCATAGGCACTTGAGTTTTTACGTTCAATGGTGAGACGCTAGTTTCTCCCATTGTAGCACGGAATAGGCATCGATGGTCAGGTGTAAGACCTATGTGCTAATATATTGATTCAGGTATTAAGTGGCCACACTCGGCATCCAATATTGGAATCTCAATAACATCGGTAAGTGACCTAACTTTGTGTGCCTGTCACATTCGATGGAACCAGGTCTCCCCCGTCACCGAAAGGTGTTGTTTTGGGTATTTGTCTTTATCCATGTTTTCGGTGACGTTTTATATTTGTATGGATTGTTTTCCACAATATATGAGTTATGGGTTATGCTTCATCCGTGTTTGGGATGTTTTGAATAATAGCGATTTATTCATGATTTCAATCATTTTGGAAATCAAATACTATTACACTTTTCAAGTAAGTTTTGAGATGAGTCCATTAAGAGAATCGTTTTTACATTAAAGCTTTCATCATGGGATTTGTGTGCGTTGGAAAAATATGTGATTTGCGTCTAAAGTAAATTCTTTTGAACTCATGATTTAATTGCACCTCTCTCGTTTTACGAATTATATAACCATGATAAAACTCTTGAACTCATTAGGCGTTTGTAAAGCCCGTGTTCCGGTATGGTTTTATTTCTATTTTATTTATTTAATTATTTGCTTTCCTCCTTTTAATTGCTTTTAACGTAAGGTAACACCATTAGTCTAGCGTTAGAGCTTTTAGGATTTGGGTGTTAATTGTTATAGTAGGGTTGTCGAGGGGCTAAATGTGGATTTTTGGCAAAATTTTAGCATGATTCGGCCCATGCAAGGGGGAGGGCCGAACCCTCCTCTTTTCTTTCTTCCTCATTGCCTTGCGACACACATAATACTCTCAACCCTAATCCCTTCTTTCTCCCCTTTGCCGTCGATCACCATCTTGCCCCTTTTCTTTTGCCGCCGTCGCCACCGGAAGAGTCCCTCCCCGCCGCTGCCGTTGCTGTGTCCAGTCAAAGAAAGGGAGAAAGTCGAGTTAAGGTAAGTCCTCTCCTCTCGTTGTTTTCCTTTTTGTCGTCGCCAGGGTTTTCTGGCCATCGCCGCCGCCGCTGCAGGCGGCCTTGGACGCTGCCGGCGGTGGCCGCCGTGGTCCCCCTCGTGTGGTGGTTACTCTGGTCGGTAGGAGGTAGGTGTGTGTGTGCGTTAGGGATGGTGATGTGTACGTAGGGTGGTGCGCGGTTGCAGCCATTGCCGGAGCGCCGTCGCCGCCGCCGCCGTGACCCACTGCCGGAGGTGGCAGTGGGTGGAGGCCGCGGAAAAACCCTAGTACCATCCTCTGGCGGAATCCAAAAACCGCTAGGTCTAAACCCTAACCTGCTAGCGGCAAACCGGAAACCATCGTTATGATTTTATGTAAACTATATGGTTCTGCCCAGTTTTTTATTTCGCTCATAACTTTTCCGTCGTAACTCGGTTTGAGACGAATCTAGTGCCCACGGTTCACATTCTGTGTCGGGCACATTTTTCGTGTTTCGGCGAAATCTTGGTTCGGCCTCTAGCTAAGTGCAAAATAGCCATTTTTACAGCAGGTCCGAATCTGCCGGAATGACGTTTCAGTTTTAGAAAAATCATATAAAATCGTAGGAAAATCGTTAGAACGCGTATAATATGTCCCTAGAAAGCTAAGACCTAAACCTATCTTTTTGTAAAAAGTGATCTCTAGAATTGTGGGTCTAGAAGGGGCTAAGAAAGTCCCGAACAGACCTGCAGTTTAGGCCGAAAAGGCGAAATATCACCCGTTTAATCTTATGTTTATAATTAAGGATCCCGGGCTTCGAGTTGACACTTTATAGTACTTATTTAGGTGACGGGAAGTGATTTTGGATTTGGCTAGCTCGTGTGATCGTTCGAGATTTCTACATCGCTTTTGAGGTGAGTTCACTCACTACGTAGAACTATGGTTATATTTACATTACTGTAGCTCGCGTGTGCTAAGTGGTATTACTTGTTGTGTGGTACTAGATAGTGTTGTGTCTAGTATGGACCTTGGGTGTCGTGTAAACTCGGTGGGACCGAGGACTCGGTGGGACCGAGGATTGTGTACACGAGTGGCGTAGGAACTCGGTGGGACCGAGGGATACGTGCACGGTTATCGTGTGTCATCGGAGAGACCGATGAATGCTTGTTTAGATGGGTTGGTGTGAGTATGCTTGTTTAGGATGCGTTCTTAGACTTGCATGCTTGGTTATGTGTATCTACCTGTTTTAGGGGTAGTGTTATATAATTGTGTTGTATGTGGTGTTGAATTCACTAAGCTTCGTGCTTACCCTTTTCCTATAAACTGTGGTTTCATGTACTAGTGGCTCCAAGGCGTGACGGTACACACTGGCGCGTACGAAGGGCTCTTTGCAGTCATGAGATTTAATTTATACTTAAAAACAATTTAATTCCGATGTTTAGTTTTAATGAGAACGTTTATTATTTAAATTTGCAAACGAAACGGTTATTTGGATTATTAATGGTGTCTTATGCAATTAAATGATTATTTTTAAAAGTTCAAAATTTTTGTAATTTTTGGGACGTTACAGCGTTAGCCTAACCTTTTTATTTGTCGGCATGTGCAACAGGTTCTGGTTAGGATGTAGTTAGTGACACTGTGAAGAGTGGAGAGCTAGTTGGGTGCTCAAGAAGTATATAGCTTGGTGAAGTCTTCCACATTTGGGAAATAGCAACTTGATTTTGGGGTTGAGTAACACCCGACCTTTTGTAGTCTTGGCGAATGACTTAGGTTTTGATTGTTGAAAGTTTAATGTTTTATCTTGAGGTAATTCCAAGAATGGTTTGTAGAAGGAATTTTATCCTTAAGTGGTTATTTTATTGAAAATTTTATTTAGTTGCTCTTTCCAATTTTGAGGGTGTTACAGTTTGAAAACTAGTTATTTTGTAAAAAAATCATTTGTATGGTAGTCGTTTTGGAGGTTTATAAGTCATAGCTTTATATCTGCTAAACTTGGATCAATTTTTCTTCGAATATATGTCAAAACCTCCCCTCTCTTCTTGATAGCTTTTGTGGAGAGTAATTTGGGCGTTTCATATATTATCACATGGTATTAGAGTCAAAGTCTATCGCTATAAGAATTTGACACTTTAAGGCAATCTATTCTTTTCTATCGTCCACCCGTCTAATCCCCTCTCGACGCTCTAGGACAATATGTATCCTGTTTGCCTCTGTTGGAGGGGACATATTAGAGTGTCACATCAGCTAGACTTGAAACTTTCTTTTCCTTTAAAGGCTTTTTTGAAGAATAATATGAGGGCACCGGATTTTTATCACAATAACATATGTAGTTAATGTATCATCCCTTAAGATGCTATATTTGTTCACACGATGCCAATAGAATTTAAAAAACTCAATGAAAAAGCTCCACCATAAGGATGCTTCTAAGGGTCAGTTTACTACATGTTTACCTGACAAATGTTTACCAGCTCATTTTATCTTATCAGATGAACATGAAAAGAATTGAGAATCGTACATGGTAAAAGTGATGACAGAGACTGAGAGTTTTACCCGATAAGTGAGAGTGACGACTTTTACCTAATAACGTTTACCGGATAAACATGTTACATATGATGTCGTTTTAATAGACTATAATCTTATCTGGTAAGTAGGGGCGGATGTAGCTTGACAAAGGTGGGGTCTCATCCCCCCACTAAAACAAAAAAAAATCTTGATTTTTTAAAGCTTAAAAACAAAAACAAATAAATAACGTTCTATAACGGTTCCTCCCAGTGATTTTTTGCACGTCCCCCTGCTAACTAAAAAATCAAAGAAAGTACCTCAAAATCAACCAAAAACCAAAAAAAAGTCTTTTGAAATCAACTAAAAATCGAAAAAGTCCCTCGAAATCGACAAAAAAAACTTGAAAATCCCTCGAAATCAACCGAAAAACTTCAAAAATCTCTCGAAACCGTAGAATTAAGCTAAAAAACATATTATACGATTTTACGGACCTTTAACCTACCTTAAAAGGGCCCCCACTATGCAAAAATCATGTATCATCATTTTGCCGGTAAGTTAAGTAAAAACGTTGACTATTACCGGTAAACGCTTGTCGGGTAAGTCTCGATTAAACAGACCCTAAGTATTGTTTTGGATGTGGTGTGAAGTAATACAATTTACACTGCCATATATAGGAACTAATATGACGGTTATGCAATTCACATATGTGTATATGTGAGTGATTTTGTGTATTCGACATATCCACGATGAGAATACTACATGGTATCTTATATGTTTTTCATTGGGGTCATTGTATGTAATAAAGTTAGCTAATTTGATGGTGCTTAAATTTTTTTATGTGAGTCTTGGTTGGTTTTTCATTAAGTCCTGCATGAATAAAGTTGTTCTGTGTGGATTAATCTGTCTGTATAGATTAGAAAGGTTTTTGTTTGGGATAGTGTTTACATAGATGAAAGGACCATGTTTTTTAATTGAAATAGACTGGTTTGGACAAAACTTGGCTTTCTGCATAAAGCTTTCTTCTAAAAACTTAATAAATAAGTCACTTTCTATATCATTAAGCCACTACCAAACAGCTGACTGAATAAGCTATGAACTCCATTAAGCTCATTAAGCTGCTAACAAACAGGCCCTCAGACAGTCATACCTTATGTTATAAACTTAAATAAGCCCAAAGGCCGAAAGGAGAATACAAAGAAAAGATGGTGAAGAGGCTCGAGCTCAACAAGGGAAATGCTAATGGGCCCAAGCCCAAGAGAGGAGATGCTCGACGAAATTAAGGTTTTTCAAACCTCATGCAAAAGAGAGGTATAACAGCATTTCCAACAGATTCTCTATATTTTTTCTAAAATAGAGATTTAAAAATGAAAATCATTAAAAAGAATTAAATGTAGTTTCAACATATTCTCTACTTTAGAGATTTCGACATCTGTTATATTATTAAAATATTATTTATATTTATCATCTCAATACATCTTTTAAAAAGAATTTTATAAAAAATAATAATAACTCCACCTTATTGGTGAGAATGAATAAAAAAATAATTTCTCACTCTATCTACCAAGTTTTAGAGAATTCTTTAAACTTTGAGTTTTCCTATTTTTCTATTTAGAGAACATTATAGAGAAGCTGTTGGAGCAATTTAGAGAACAAAATATCAATTTTATCTATTTTATAAAAGCTGTTGGAGATGCTCTAATTCGGTCAAATACAAACTCTTGTACGCATACGGTATAAATAACATCAGTTATACAGAGCTTTCAAAATGATTGTTTTGAAAAATAAAATGGTTTTTAATAGTTTGAAATAAAATGTTTAAAAGAAATAAATAATATTTTGTTTAATGTATTAAATATTTTTAACAGTATAATAATGTTGCAATCGTCAAAATTAAAATAGCTTAATGTGATTTACAAAAGAGCAAACTACAAATTAGGTCTACATGGTTTGTCGAAAATAACACTTTTAGTCCCTATAATTTCAAAATTACAAGATGACCATCCTAGTTTACAAAAACATCTGAATTTGGTCACTCTCTATAACGACTGTTAATTTTAATCGTTAACTGAGGGACATTTTTGCCTTATTATGTTTATATTTTATTTACTATTAAAATTTTGAAATTTATTAGACTCATCCACTAAAATAATGACATGTGTCTCAACCAACCCTTCCCCAAAGTTCCACACTTTCTGATGATCTTCTCCAACAAAATGCCTGATCACGTTCTCTGACCACATTGCCGGTCATTTCCTCCCACTTATAAGTCAGAATACTAATTTGTAAGACCATCTACACACATACAAGATTTTACTTTTTTCTAAAGTGTCACATCAGCTTTGTAATAACATCTTTTACACACGTACGAGACCAAACTTTTTTCTAAACTAATAAATTATAATATTAATAATTAATGTTTAAACAAACAAACATATTAATTAAATTAAAAAATGCTTTTGTTTAATATATTTACCTTGTGAAAAATCTTTCTAATTTAGCAAGATGATGGTTGTTTTGCAAGGCCTTGCAAGCCACATGGCATGTCATGTCATCTTGCAAGGGGTCTTGCAAGACGTGTGTAGATGCTCTAAGACCTTCCGTAATGGAACCCTCAAGCCACCTCAGCGTCACATCAGCTTTTCTCATTACCCTCTCCTTACCCTAAAGTGGAGTATCGGAACCCTCAAGCCCTCTTGCCACCTCATTTTTTTTAATTCTTTTATTTATACATTTAATTATTTAACAAAATAAAAATATTTATATATTTTTTAATAAATAAAAATAAGATAAATAATAAAAATAAAAATTCACATCATTCATTAAAAAATTAAAAATTACAAAATACAAAATACAAAACACTAAAAAAATAAAAATTGCAAAATACAAAACACTAAAAATTATGATATTTTCTAATTTTCTCTTTTCTCGCTAAAGTAGCCCTCAAAACGTCTCCCGAAAGGTGATCGTGTGAGGATATGTAAAACTCGAAGTCTTGTTGATATCGTTTTTCTCGTTCGATTTCTCGTTCGAGTTCCAACCTATCTCGTTCGAGCTCGAGTTTTTTCATTTTGTACTCCATTGTATCCTCAATCTTCTCGTTGAACGTCGTCAACAACTGAGTAACACTTTCGTTCGTATTCGACCCGCTCGTATTACTAGTTGATGTTTTTTTTGCCTTGTTTCTCCCGATGGGTCGTTGAAGTTGCTCGACCTCGTTGACGTCTTCATCGTCATCATCGGAAGGTTTGGTACGTTTTGAACCCCGCGATGAAGTTGTCGTCATCGTTGGAACGGCTCCCCATTTTGGACATTTTTTGAGGACATCCCAAGCTTGTTCGTGAGTGAAAGCAACCCCAAGTTGTGTTCGGTACCGTTCGTGTGTTGTTCGTGAAATGTCGGCCTCACTCATTCCGCTTGATCTATTAGTGACCAAGTTGTTGTAGATGCCGCCAAAAGAATTTATTTTTTTATTGAGGTCGTTGAACTTGGTGTTGAGTTGATGAATCGTTCGATAATTTCCGCGACCCATAAAACTAAAGAACACTTGCCCGATTCGGGTCCAAAAACTTTCTACATTTATGTAAATTCAAGTATAAGAATATTAACAAGAATAATAATAATATTAATAATAATAATAATAATAATAACAATAAAAATATTACCACCGGTTTGTGCATTACCGACAACGGGGTCCTCCGAAACGTCAACCCACGCCGACACTAACGCGAGTTCCTCGTCTTTACTCCACATCTGTTTGACGGCTCTATTTTCATATTTATTGTTTTTTCCTTTTCTCGTTGGTGTCGGGTTTGATGGTTCCGGGATAGATTGTTGTGTGGAGATGAATTGTGGTGTGTGCGGGCTAGAATGTTGGGTTTCCGGAACAATGTCGTCGTCGAGATCGATTGCGGGTGAAGGAAGATTGTAGTTGGCCGGAGTAAAACCTTGTTGAATCAAACCGGGACGTGTAAATTGGTAAGGAAATTGTTGGGGAAATTGTTGGAAAAATTGTTGCGGAAATTGTGGCGGAAATTGTTGCGGAAATTGTTGCGGAAATTGTTGCGAAAAGTGCGGATGATAATCTTGTTGTGAAAACGCTTGAAAACCAAGCTCCGGGTCTTCTTGCGGTTGCGGTGTATCCGGTCAGTTACGACGGGATGTAGGTGTTTTATTAGACTCATCCACTAAAATAATGACATGTGTCTCAACCAAAATAATGACATGTGTCTCAACCAACCCTTCCCCAAAAGTTCCACACTTTCTGATGATCTTCTCCAACAAAATGCCTGATCACGTTCTCTGACCACATTGCCGGTCATTTCCTCCCACTTATAAGTTAGAATACTAATTTGTAAGACCATCCACACACATGCAAGATCGTACTATTTTTTAAAGTGTCACGTCAGCTTTGTAATAACACCTTTCACACACATGCAAAACTCTTTTTTAAACTAATAAATTATAATATTAATAATTAATGTTTAAACAAACAAATTAATTAAATTAAAAAATGTTTTTGTTTAATATATTTACCTTGTGAAAAACCTTTCTAATTTAGCAAGATGATGGTTGTTTTGCAAGGCCTTGCAAGCCACATGGCATGTCATGTCATCTTGCAAGGGGTCTTGCAAGACGTGCGTAGATGCTCTAAGGCATAAACAAGAGTTTAAAAACCAACCATTTTTTATAAAATTGAGCAAGAACATCAATAACCTTAAATTAAGATACAAAATCAAACCTAATGCAAACTCAAACCCAAAATTCAAAACCTAAAAACTAAATCAAACCCTGACAGATTAAACCCCGGTCAACCCACCGTTTCCCCGTCCCCGGTCCCCGGTCCCCGACCCAGGCGTACAAAACCTGTTTTCTTTTATGCCCTTTTTGCGATACAACCCTGTTTGAATGCTTTATGCTATCAATAAAGGATGATGTTCATGGTTTGATAAAGAGGATGCTACACAAGAAGTCCTAGCTAGTAAATGGCTTATAAAAGTAATTAAATATCTTATGATTCCGTCTTTGTAGACTTTAATATTGCAACCAAAGGACAACGTCGGTGCCGACGAGTTTTTCTATGGTTCCGTCTTTGTAGACTTTAATGTATGGTAAGTTACATATCCCATAAGTGTCTATGTTTCTGTGTATCAAATAAGGGGATAGATAGATAGATGGTATGAGAAGAACATGGAAGCATAATATAGCAACCAAATGGGAAGGGAAAGCTGTATGAAGAGTATTATGAAAGGCTAGTGAAGAGTATTAAATATTGTATAAAATAGTAACCTTCAATTATGAAGGCGGCGTCCTGAAGGTAACTTATTTGGAAAATAAATAAATCATATATTAATAACTAGATGAGTACCTACGCGCGATGCGACGCGAAGTATCTCAAATCTAAATATGAAAATTTGAAAAAATAATTTTGTTTCATGTTCATATTTATACGCTTTTAAATCGCATATCAGATGTATAAAATTAAAGATCAATATGGTTAATTGGTCAAAAAAATTAGAGGAAATAATATAATTATGATTAAGAAAGTATAAATAATTAAATATTCTATACTAAAATATTTGCATATTATATTTTTGAAGCAAGATCGAAGTCATAATCCAAAAGTCAGTTGATAAGTGATATCAATATGGTTAATTGGTCAAAAAAATTAGAGGAAATAATATAATCATGATTAAGAAAGTATAAATAATTAAATATTCTATACTAAAATATTTGCATATTATATTTTTGAAGCAAGATCGAAGTCATAATCCAAAAGTCAGTTGATAAGTGATATCTTTTTTTTTCAAGTAATTAAATATCTTATGATAATTCTAAGAGTGTTTCATTAACAGAATGAAATTTGATAGAATTGTAAGCCGTCGAAGGAATTCGACTTTGAAGTAAAAATTGATATGAAATTTCAAAAAGGAAATCACTACAATTTAGTGATTATTTGTATCAAAACTCATACTAATTTCAACAAATCTCATACTAATCATAACACATTAATTCGTATATATTTATGATATTTAATAATATAATTAAATCCAAAAATATTCGATATTGGGCTCATTTCGAAAGTATTGACGAAGCGATTACAATGGTATAATTTGTAAAAAATAGAAATGTTTTTTAATGCATTTTAGTTCATATACATTATCTATGTTTATATGATAAGAGTCTAAAATGAAAAATAAAAAAGTAAGGGATTAAAAGTAAACTACATACCTAATTATAAGGGTAATAAATGTAACATATAAATTAAAAAATTGAATTACGGAGATATTTAAGGAAGAGGAGTGAACGTGAGTGTGCTAATTGAATTTATAATGTAAATTGCGTCCAGATACATGTTTAGCCGGGAAAATACTGTAGTCGGCTCACTAGAAGACGACACGTGGCATGCTAGTTACTTATTTATTATATGTATAGATATATTTAAAATCATATATAAATAATATCAGGTATGGGGCGGGTCGGGGGATATGTTACCCGACCCCGGTTTGAGCCTACCGGGGATCCCCGGCACCGGGACCCGGTTTTGCAAGGAATCCCCGGCCCCGACCGGGTCGAGTGAACCGGGTTCCCCATTAGGGCGGGGCGAATCACCATCCCTAAGGGAGGATGATGATACACTCGATGCGGAGGTTTGGCTGGAAAAGATCAGCAGGGCTTCTATAGTGATGAAGGGGGAGGGGGAGGATTGTTATACAAGGGTGAAAAATCGTTGTTGGAGGAATTGCTGCTGGTTCGCTGAAGAGTTCAAAGATGGGACCAGCCAGACTCCTCTGTTCGTGCCATTCGTGGTTCTTGAAGATCTCGGGAAAAAGTGCTCATTGTTGATATATATATATATATATATATATATATATATATGTATATATATATATATATGTATATATATATATATGTATATATATATGTATATATATATATATATATAGAGAGAGAGAGAGAGAGAGAGAGAATGTCGTCCCTAGAGTTGACCGGCGATTTAATCGTCCGTAGAGTTAGTCGGAGAAGATGGTCGATGTTAGTGTGGTTCATGAAGATCTGGTGTGAACTGTGTTTGTATATATATATACACACACACACATAGTGAATGATCGTGTAAGAAGATTTATGGTGAGAAACGTAAAAGGGATCTGGACCATTGATCATTTCTAATCTCAAACCAACCCATAAATCATGTATCACAAGGGAGTTTATCTCGTGCATCTTGGTGCATCTTATTACTGTGCATCTCATCATAATGCATCTAATGGTCCAGATCCCCTTTTTACGCTTCTCACCATAAGTTCCCTTCTCACCCTAACCCAACCCATATGTATATTATATAGGGAATTTAATTAAAATACCTAAAGTTTGACTTTGACTTACCAAAATACCAATTTCTCTCCCGAATTTGCTGAAATACCCATAAATCCCGCGATGGGTCCCGCGATCGCGGGATAGGGCACACGTGGCCCGCTATTTTGGCCAAAAAGTCCCGCGGCACCCCCAACTATGCCCGCGGTTACAATTTTCGTCCCTCCCCGCGACTGACCCCGCGACCATCTCGCGATGGGACAAAAAAATTGCAATTTTGGTCCTTTTGCACGAATCTTTGCATGTTTTTACTGTTTTTTTCCACAATTATTGTACTTTGAAGACCAAACTGTGGTTGAAATTCACTGGCATGTTTCATCAATGTTGAATCATTGTATTTGGAAGACCAATTTGTGGTTGCAATTCATCTTCCTCAATGAGATTTCATCCATAAATATCAGCAGAATGCAATCCATAACTCACACCCATTCCATCCTTCTTTCTTGCTTTCTTGTTTTCTTCAGTATTTTGTTTTTGAGATACCACTGAATAAATGAGTTCATCTGTTGCAAAAGCTAGGCTATATTTCTGTTACGATGGTGAATGGGTGGAAGAAAACAATGAGTGAAATTTTGCTTATAAATCTAAGCATGGTGTAAAATTGCCAGTAAACTTTTCTTATCAGAAGTTTGTTGCATACGCCATGCAAAAATGTGAAATCGACCCTTCGGCTATTTGCAAGTTAGCGTTCAAGAATGATGATGGGTCATTTGTGGAGTTATGCAACGATGGGGATATCTCTGGTTTTATGCACTTTGCAGCCGAATCAGAAAGACCTCCATTACTTTATGTGTATGCCGAATCCTCGGTGTGCAACGAAGACGATGACGGAGGTGACGACGAAGGTGATGACGACGGTGACGACGACGCTGATGACGAAGATCTCCAAATGGAGCAGCATGGTTCTCAATTTCAGTCTTCCTACGGCCCAACAGTTCATTTGGATCATGCATATGGTATTAACGACTGTATTCCTGATTATGTTCCGGAGACGCAACAACAACAACCACAAGAAGGACGATGTGCTGGAGTTGCTGATGACGAAACCTATGTTTTCAAAACGGGTAATGCTGATATAGACAGATCAGATACCGATAGTGATGATCACGAAGAATATACCCCTAGTAATAAATCATTTAGTCAGTTGAATGACTATTTTGATATGCCCCCTATTCTTCCAGACCAGAATACCCATACACAAACCTACGAACCTGCACCTTATAATCGCAGTTTAAGGTTAGAAGTAGGTTAGATATTTGATTCGAAGGATCACTTGGCAAGTCAGGTCGGACTTAAGTTCATGGAAGAGGGTTTCGAAAGTGTCACGTCGAGATCCAACAAAGGCAGATACGTAGTTGAATGTGCGAGAGAAAACTGTAATTGGAGGATGTACGCGAGACCCGCGGGAGAGAAAGGAGGGGCGTTACTTATTAGAAAGTTGGACGACGTACACACTTGTACGAGGACGCAACTGAATCCCAACCACAAACAAGCCACCGGACTTTGGGTGCGATACTGAAAGACAAATTTCTTGATGCTAGCAGGTCATTGCGTCCAAAGGACATCATTGACGATGTACACCAGCAGTTCGACGTCACGATTGGTTACCACCAAGTTTGGCGTGCGCGATGCAGGGCACTGCTATTGGTGAGAGGCACGTTCGAGGAGTCGTATGAACGACTCCCAGCATATTTATATAATTTGCAGCTGCAGAATCCAGGTACTGTCACCCAGCTAAGGACCGATTCACATGGACGGTTTGAGATGTGCTTCGCTGCCCTTGGACCCGCGGTACGTATTTTAACACGTCATATGTTTACACATTATAAACTATAACATTTACAAAGGGAAACCACCTACGTTTTTGCAGATCCGCACATTTCTGGCAAATCTGCGTCGTTTTCTGGTAATAGACGCTGCCCATTTAAAGGGCCCTTACTTGGGTATGATGTTCCTGGCGGTTGCCATGGACGGGGATAACTCCATCGTTCCAGTAACTTTCGGAGTAGGCAAGTTCGAAACCGGGGACGAGTGGACTTGGTTTATGTCCATGTTGAGACAAGCTATCGGAGACCCGCAAGGGTTGGTGTTTATGTCCGACAGGGCTCCTTCCATAAGCGCCGCAATCTCTGCCATGTACCCAAACGCCCCTCACGCCTTATGTTGTCGACATTTGGAGATGAACGCCAAAACCCAGGACAAACGTATTACCACCTACAAGGATGTCTACTGGAAGGCATGCAGAGCATATGCGGATCGGGAGTTTGACCGGTACATGAATCTTCTACGAGTTAGTGCCGACAAAGTGGCCAAAGTCATGGACGATGTTGGACCGGAGAGGTGGTCCGCAACCCATTTTCCTGCACAACGGTATGACATTCTGACCTCCAATAGTGCAGAGTCGGTGAATTCACTCTCCCGTTTTGCGCGTAGATGTCCGATTGTTACTCTTATGGACTACTTTCGGAGCTTTCAATAAGAGTGGTACCAACTTCGACGCCGAAAAGGAGCTGAGCTGCAAAATAGACTCACACCAAAGGCGGAGGAGATAGTTCTCTTCAGGGCGCGTCACACATCGACATGGAGGGTAAGCGAAATCGGGTATGGGAGGTACGAGGTTCGGGATAACCATCTTCACGCGACTGTCCATATGACCGACCATGTTTGTTCGTGTTTCCAATGGCAAAAATCTGGGTTACCGTGTGGCCATGCCATCGCTGCGACAAGATATATGGGTCGTAGAGATTGCAGCGACTTGGCTGTAACTTTCTTCACGTCCGAAACTTACCGAAGAACATACGCAGAGGTAATAAATCCAGCTGGACCCCCTGAAGCATGGGTGTATCCACCCGACCCCCTTCCGCCATGCTATCCACCTTTAAACGATAAGAATAGAGCCGGGAGACCGAGAAAAAACAACCGACGTCCATCACGTGGTGAAGGTTCGATACAGCGAAAATGTACTCGGTGCCAATGCGTAGGACATACTCGTGGAGAGTGTCCAAATCCCGCCCCTTCAACCGTGCCAAGGAGTAGACGCACAAGCAGTCAACTAAGTAACACCGCGGGCCCGTCGGAGCTTGAACCACATGGAACTATATCATATGATACCGTTGATCTGAACGTTGATTTCCCTTGATTGGGACGATAAATATTGTATGTTTAGTGCGTTGTAATTTAACAAACATAACTTATGTACGTTGATCTGAACATTGATTTCCCTTGATTGGGACCAGTTATCTTTTGAAAGGTACTTGAAACAGAACATGGGATGATGATCATAATGGTAGTAGTCTAAATGGAGAGAATAGTAATGGTAGTAGTCTAAATGGAGAGAATAGTAATGGTTATATAGAACTATATCATATGATAGCGTTGACAGGGACCTAAGTTGTGTAACACCCGTAATTTTCGGATAAGTATAATTCCGAATCAGTGTAAAATCGATCTTTTAAGATAATTATGAAAAATAGGATTTGGGATTAAATCCTAGATTTTATGGTCTTGTTGGATGCGGAATTCGAATACGAGTCCAACGGTTCTTTCCGGAGCGAAAACGGAGCTATAACGAAGAAGTTACGGTCGAAACAGTATCCGACCTAAAATGGGGACGCGGGACCGCGCGGGTTGGTGCGCGACTTGTAGGCCGCGGCCCAAGCCGTGTAACGCACTGAGTCCGTATTAAGTTGCGAATTTTCAGCTCAAACTTCAAACATTCATAACTTTTGCATCCCAACTCCGATTTTGATGATTCAAGTTGCTACGGTTTCGTTTTTTAGAGCTATTCAAGGATCTAGAAAGAGTTTTGAAGTATGATGAATGATCCAAGAGTATTTGGTGGTGGTTGAGGTAAGCTTCTCACTTTTCTTCATCTAAGAAGTTAGGGTTTTGGTATTTGTGGTGGTTTTGGATGATTTATGTTAGGGGAAGTGTATAAGTGTTTGGGAATGATTATTTATGGTTGGAAACTTGTGGATCTAGGTTTTGGAAGATTTGACCTAAGGATTCGGGTTGCATCAAAGGAGCTTACGTTTGGGGAAAATCTAGATTTAGCCTAAATCTAGCAAGGTGAGTTCAAGTTGATTTGTGAAAACGTTGTACATGCCAAAATGTGTATTTTAAAGTATTTGTGTGCTTTATGTGAAATTATCTATTGTTGAGTTATTTGGTGGGTTTTGATTTAATCAAAGTGTTGAACTTTACATATCTTGTAAAACACCCACATTTGGAGATTTTGAGTGATTGAGGAATAAATCACGAGTAAAAGAGGTTTTGTTAAATTATTGCATAAGTGAAGAGGATTTGGTGATTATGCGATAACTATGATGTGTTACATTTTTAAAGTGTGAACGTGTAGGTTGGGGATTTTGGTCAATCCGACCATATGAATGTTTTGAGAGTTATAAACCTTTCATTTTTGGGGCCGATGGCCAATTGAGGAATTAAAAGAGTAAAGAGTTTGAGTAACGATGTATTTTGGTTTACGTAACCGTGTGAGTGACACGTATTTAACCAAACGTTTATTTTGGCCTTAAAGGCTTGATTTGTACTCAAATGAGTCTTTTGAGTGCTTATCGGTTTTAGTGACTCGAGATGGAGTCTTGGAGGTGCTATATGCTTAATTGCATTTTATTTGAATATGTGCCGGTTTAAGTGTTGGTCTTATGTGTGAAGACCGTTTGATGATTTTATATGATTATTACCTTTGGGACTAATAAACCTTAGTGAGTTATATGCATTGTCGAGTTATAAAAGAGTTGCATATACGTGTACATATAGATGCATATATGATTTGACTTCATTGGGAACGTGGCAATGAAGGGGTTGTGAGATTATCATGCCTTGGAGCGTGTGTTTGCATGTTGTGGGTTAGATGCATTTCATTTGCATAAATCGATGTTGATAAATGATCATTAGATCTTTTGAGCAGAGGGCTCGGTTTTGGACTCTATTGAGTCTTGAGGGCATTCACCCGGTTTTAGTAAGCTCGACGTGGGCTTGGGGTTTGAATTGCATGGGTTGCATTACATTTGTAGTTTACATGAGTTTAATGCATTGGTTATTCTTTTGGGATCATGTATATATATATTTTACGTCGAGTAAGCTTGTTTTGGATGGTGGGTTCCAAGGTAAAGACCTAGTATGGTTGAACTTGGTAGTTTTAAATGACTAAAGACCTAGTATGGTTGATGTCTAAGATGGGCTAAAGACCTAGTATGGTTGATGCCGAAGATTGACTAAAGACCTAGTATGGTTGATGTCAAAGATGGGTTAAAGATCTAGTATGATTGATGCCGGAAATGGACTAAAGACCTAGTATGGTTGATGTCTAAGACGGGCTAAAGACCTAGTATGGTTGATGCCGAAGATTGACTAAAGACCTAGTATGGTTGATGTCATCTGCTTTCCACATCCAAGAAGCTTACTTACATTTATTAATTGTGGTTTAATTTATGTGTTGGCCACATTCGATGAGATCGGGTCTCCCCCGTCACCGAAGGGTATTGATTTCGGTATTTTATTATTCACATTGTTGAGGTTATATTATATGCGTATAGATTGTTTTCCATGATTGGTGGACGGATTTATGTTACATCCGTATTGGATGTTTTAACTATTGGAGTTTTATTCGCAGTGACGATTACTTGAGAAATTATTACTTAATTAACTCTTGAGATGAGTTTTGGATTTGAATCCTTTGCAGAGAAACGATTTTCATTGGAAGCTTTCCTCACAGGGATTGTGGGTGTTTGGAAAACGGGTCGTCGTTGTCTTTTATACAAACCCGTTTTGAAAATCATTTATTAAGTTGAATATTTTGGTTTATCAAATGATTTGCTCGTGATGTAAACTCTTGAACTCACTAGGCGTTAGCGTAACCTTTCTATTTGTCGGCATGTGCAACAGGTTCAGGTTGGGAATAGCTTTAGCTACACTGTGAAGTGATGGGTGCTAATAGAGTGCACGAGAATTGAGATGTTTAGCGAAGTCTTCCGCACTTATTTGGGATTAGCAACTTGCAATTGGGTTAAGTAACACCCGCCTTGAGTTATTAGTTGTGAAGTTTGTGATGTTTAAACTGTGAGGTATTTTCAAGGATGTTTTGTAGAAATGTTTTATCATCTTTTAGTTATTTTATTGAAATTACCGTTAGTTGCTCGTTTGAATTTTGAGTGTGTTACAAGTTGGTATCAGAGCATAAGTTTGAGAGAATTAGGTGTTGATTTTTGGATACCTAGACTCAAACTAGCGTTGTTTTAAGTAAATGAGAGCGAGATTGCACCATTAGGGACTCTAAGATAAGATATTCGAAAGTTGTTGGGGTTACTAGAAGCAAGAAGTCACGTCAAGAGTAGCAAGGGTGATCATATACAGTATGTTCAGAATTGCACCTGGCCAGTGTGATAGTGAACCTACCGGTTACATGAGAGTACTTGGACGACTCTAGCGTGATAACCGTTGGGGTGGTAAAGGAGTTCTAAGTGAGTAGTCGTTAGAAGAAGTTGACGACTTTAGCATTTGCCATTGAGAGTGGCGGTAAGCATGATTGGTTGTATTAAGTAGACCGTTTTGGTCGGACTTGATAGTTGGATGGGAGCCGTAGGCTTATTGAATTGACTTGATTCGAGGAGAAATGTGGGGTTGGTCGATGTGACTTCCCATTTTGCATTAAGATGTGTGAGTATCCGGATGACAATAGTGTGATCGGAGAAATTGGAGGAATGTGACCCGGACGTTAAGTGCCGACAAAATGCATGCACGAAATTTATTTTGCTTTTAAAATAAATTGCATTGAATGTTTCTTGTGTGTCAAATCGTCGGATGGACGGTACTGCTAAATCTTGGAAAAGTTTGACATACGCAGGATTTTTGAACCATGATTTTGGAAAATGCATGAAATTATTTTACGACAGGCGGTTGTGAACCTGGTCGGGATTTATTTTATTCCTTGAAGTCGTCCACTACTACTTTCGAATATTGTGATGTCCATGTTTTAATGTCGTTTATGATTTTGGATAAGTAACCGCGACTAGCGACCTTAACATTGGATCTCCTCCACATGTGTTAAGGTTTGGACGGGGAGTTACATTCCCTTGTTTTAGTATTGATCTTTAATGGGAATTTCGATTTTGCGAGTCTTGACGAAAGAGTGTCATTTTATTTTTGGTGTTGCAACAAAAAGGGAGGTTTTATGATTGGGATGATTTGATCATAGCATTGTTTTATGCGAGTTGTTTATTAAAAACGAAAACTTGGACGCCATTTAATTGGTTTGATTCGGTTGAGTTCCATTGAGTTTTATGGAAGTTTTATGAAATATGACCGAGTTTCTTTTACGACGTTTTGCGGTGCATGGGTGACACTTTGTTGAGTGTATACTTGAATGATTGCATGCGTTAATATAAGGGTTGAGTTTGTATCGCGTCTCATGTGAATTTTGTTGAAAATATGCTTCATGACGTTTTGCATCAAAGAGAGTGGTTTTGGAGTTTTGATGCCGCATGGCTTCTCCTTTGAGGATTGTGGTAGCATATTTGTCGCAACTTGCTAGATATGCAAATTGATTTATACGTGGTGTGGGTAATGCATATAAGAGCATCATGATAGTACATCTCTAATGTCCTGTTTTATGCACTTTCATTCGTTGATATTATTGATATTCTTTCTCACGCATGCATTGTATTAATTCATTGACATGAATAGTTTTGTAGCCACTATTTTGAGACGTTAGTGTGCATCGTTTGTGCGGTTTAAGGCTTGAAGATGACTTGAGTTGTGTTATGTGTTAATCAAATTATGTGCACGTATTGTTTTATGAGGTTTTGAGAAAAACACATTGAGGTGTGCGAGCCTGGTCAAAATATTTTAATTTACTTGTCACTATACGACTGAATGAGAAGTTTTGAAATATGAGTTAATGAATTTCTACTTTGAAAATTAGTAATGACTGTCCGGTATGTGTTATACCATTTCAGAGTGACTACTAAGAAAGTGCTGCAGATTGGCATGCAAAATTTTAATTCGAGATTTCTTTTCGATGTTTAAACCGATATTTACAAATGATGAAAATATCCTGTTATTCGATTCAAAAACTGGGAGATGGCCCAGACCATGTCGTGTTTTAACCAAAGTGTGTAGAGAATGTACTTCGTTTCTCTGTGAACAAAACTGACACATGCGAAGTTATTAATGAATTACAATTCATGTCATTTTATGGTTAAAAGAGAATTTTGGAAATTGATGTCGTGTAAATCCTTCTTTTGAAGTTCGTATAAATAGGCTGTTGAACACTATTTTAATGTCGGATGTTTACCTTGCGCGTTTGGCATAAGTAAATCCGTGATGGGACCTTGACGGGTCATTTTAAAAGTTGTCGAGTACGTTTTTACATTTCGGTAGTAAACTGATTTGCGATGAAAAAGTTTTCAAAAAAATGATTTTTCATACGTGGGACGAGTGTGTCCATGTTTGTGCATCCACCAGCTGGGTAGTGGTAAGTTTTTGTACGTATGTGATGTTAGTATAAAGACCTTTGTATTGAAAAATCCAGTGAAAACTTTATTGGCATATTTATTGAGTCTGTCACTTGAAAACCTTGAACTCTTTAGGCTTGGTGAGGTTGAGCAACCCCAGTTAGGGGTGAGGGCGTGTAGAACCTTTTGATGAAAGATTGGGTTTCTAGCGCGTGTTATTGTCGTGAGTCGTATGATGTCGTTTGCGGGGTCGAATTATTTCTTGTGGACAACTAAAAGGTGGAACTTGCGGTGTCTCTTGCTAGTGCTTTGGTAACCGTTCACTTTGACAACCTTGTCTTGGGTTGTCGGTGTTGTGTGAGGGTCGTGTAGGATCTTTTAGACAGTGAGGATGACCATGGATTAGTGGGGATGTTCGAGGGATGAAACTCGTGTGTGGAGCCCTGTGATGGGTCGAGTTTAGTGGTGTAACTAGGCGTCAACTTTTGAGGTTCGAGGTCAATAACCAGTAGTGTAATTGGAAGGTGTGACCAATTCCTATAAATTGTGGTATCGGCTATGATGATCCTAAGAAGTTCGATTGTGATAAATAAATTTAGCGTGATGACTCTCCTTGTGTGGTAGAAGAATCTGTCGATCGGATGATTGGTGATTAGGCGTAACTTTTGGAGATTGTGTAATTGATGGGTCAATGATGACCGTCGGTGTGGGAGTTTAATGGAATTCGTTAAGGGTAAATGTTGGTTCAGTAGCGGGAACATTTGGGATTCAGAGGTTTTGATTTATTTTGATAGTGATTAAACCTTGGACGGATTTAGAAAGAAAGTTTAAGAGCATGTGGTTGTGGATTAGTTGGGAGTTTGAATCTGACGTTGGGGAAGTATGGAACATCTAAGGTTGGGAGACAACCGAAGTCATCTGGTTGGAAGTTACTCTAGTAAATTGGCTTTTCACCTAGATATAAGTATAACGTACCTGAGCGGACATTGTTGGTTAGAGTTCGCATGAAGTGATCATGGCAGTTCTGCATGAAGAAGTTGGATTTCAGCAAGGACTGAGGGATTGTGAAAAGCGTTGAGCTCAGTAACTGTTGGGTGTTTGGGAGCTAGATTTCGAGGACGAAATCATCCTAAGGTTGGGAGGATTATAACACCCATAATTTTCGGATAAGTATAATTCCGAATCAGTGTAAAATCGATCTTTTAAGATAATTATGAAAAATAGGATTTGGGATTAAATCCTAGATTTTATGGTCTTGTTGGATGCGGAATTCGAATACGAGTCCAACGGTTCTTTCCGGAGCGAAAATGGAGCTATAACGAAGAAGTTACGGTCGAAACAGTATCCGACCTAAAATGGGGCCGCGGGACCGCACGGTTTGGTGCGCGACTTGTAGGCCGTGGCCCAAGCCGCGTAACGCACTGAGTCCGTATTAAGTTGCGAATTTTCAGCTCAAACTTCAAACATTCATAACTTTTGCATCCCAACTCCGATTTTGATGATTCAAGTTGCTACGGTTTCGTTTTTGAGAGCTATTCAAGGATCTAGAAAGAGTTTTGAAGTATGATGAATTAGCCAAGAGTATTTGGTGGTGGTTGAGGTAAGCTTCTCACTTTTCTTCATCTAAGAAGTTAGGGTTTTGGTATTTGTGGTGGTTTTGGATGATTTATGTTAGGGGAAGTGTATAAGTGTTTGGGAATGATTATTTATGGTTGGAAACTTGTGGATCTAGGTTTTGGAAGATTTGACCTAAGGATTCGGGTTGCATCAAAGGAGCTTACGTTTGGGGAAAATCTAGATTTAGCCTAAATCTAGCAAGGTGAGTTTAAGTTGATTTGTGAAAACGTTGTACATGCCAAAATGTGTATTTTAAAGTATTTGTGTGCTTTATGTGAAATTATCTATTGTTGAGTTATTTGGTGGGTTTTGATTTAATCAAAGTGTTGAACTTTACATATCTTGTAAAACTCCCACATTTGGAGATTTTGAGTGATTGAGGAATAAATCACGAGTAAAAGAGGTTTTGTTAAATTATTGCATAAGTGAAGAGGATTTGGTGATTATGCGATAACTATGATGTGTTACATTTTTAAAGTGTGAACGTGTAGGTTGGGGATTTTGGTCAATCCGACCATATGAATGTTTTGAGAGTTATAAACCTTTCATTTTTGGGGCCGATGGCCAATTGAGGAATTAAAAGAGTAAAGAGTTTGAGTAACGATGTATTTTGGTTTACGTAACCGTGTGAGTGACACGTATTTAACCAAACGTTTATTTTGGCCTTAAAGGCTTGATTTATACTCAAATGAGTCTTTTGAGTGCTTATCGGTTTTAGTGACTCGAGATGGAGTCTTGGAGGTGCTATATGCTTAATTGCATTTTATTTGAATATGTGTCGGTTTAAGTGTTGGTCTTATGTGTGAAGACCGTTTGATGATTTTATATGCTTATTACCTTTGGGACTAATGAACCTTAGTGAGTTATATGCATTGTCGAGTTATAAAAGAGTTGCATATACGTGTACATATAGATGCATATATGATTTGACTTCATTGGGAACGTGGCAATGAAGGGGTTGTGAGATTATCATGCATTGGAGCGTGTGTTTGCATGTTGTGGGTTAGATGCATTTCATTTGCATAAATCGATGTTGATAAATGATCATTAGATCTTTTGAGCAGAGGGCTCGGTTTTGGACTCTATTGAGTCTTGAGGGCATTCGCCCGGTTTTAGTAAGCTCGACGTGGGCTTGGGGTTTGAATTGCATGGGTTGCATTACATTTGTAGTTTACATGAGTTTAATGCATTGGTTATTCTTTTGGGATCATGTATATATATATTTTACGTCGAGTAAGCTTGTTTTGGATGGTGGGTTCCAAGGTAAAGACCTAGTATGGTTGAACTTGGTAGTTTTAAATGACTAAAGACCTAGTATGGTTGATGTCTAAGATGGGCTAAAGACCTAGTATGGTTGATGCCGAAGATTGACTAAAGACATAGTATGGTTGATGTCAAAGATGGGTTAAAGATCTAGTATGATTGATGCCGGAAATGGACTAAAGACCTAGTATGGTTGATGTCTAAGACGGGCTAAAGACCTAGTATGGTTGATGCCGAAGATTGACTAAAGACCTAGTATGGTTGATGTCATCTGCTTTCCACATCCAAGAAGCTTACTTACGTTTATTAATTGTGGTTTAATTTATGTGTTGGCCACATTCGATGAGATCGGGTCTCCCCCGTCACCGAAGGGTATTGATTTCGGTATTTTATTATTCGCATTGTTGAGGTTATATTATATGCGTATAGATTGTTTTCCATGATTGGTGGATGGATTTATGTTACATCCATATTGGATGTTTTAACTATTGGAGTTTTATTCGCAGTGACGTTTACTTGAGAAATTATTACTTAATTAACTCTTGAGATGAGTTTTGGATTTGAATCCTTTGCAGAGAAACGATTTTCATTGGAAGCTTTCCTCACAGGGATTGTGGGTGTTTGGAAAACGGGTCGTCGTTATCTTTTACACAAACCCGTTTTGAAAATCATTTATTAAGTTGAATATTTTGGTTTATCAAATGATTTTCTTGTGATGTAAACTCTTGAACTCACTAGGCGTTAGCCTAACCTTTTTATTTGTCGGCATGTGCAACAGGTTCAGGTTGGGAATAGCTTTAGCTACATTGTGAAGTGATGAGTGCTAGTAGAGTGCACGAGAAGTGAGATGCTTAGCGAAGTCTTCCGCACTTATTTGGGATTAGCAACTTGCAATTGGGTTAAGTAACACCCGCCTTGAGTTATTAGTTGTGAAGTTTGTGATGTTTAAACTGTGAGGTATTTTCAAGGATGTTTTGTAGAAATGTTTTATCATCTTTTAGTTATTTTATTGAAATTACCGTTAGTTGCTCGTTTCAATTTTGAGGGTGTTACAAGTTGTGTTGCAGCAAAGACATGGACCTAAGTTGTGTTAGAGCAAAGACAGGGACCTAAGTGCAGTAAAAGCATCCACATTTGCCTATAAATAACCCACGCTAGATTAGTCTTAAAACACATATACGAGAACATATTATTCGTTAACGTATTCTTACATGGCAATGATGGCATCCCCAAACCTTCATGTTTGGTGCTTTAGGCGTTTATCTGAATCGCTTTCAGACACTGGCAAAGAGTTATATGGTTAGTGTGCATGTTTCATTGAGTTTTGCTTGTTACTACCGTTGTTCTACGAACTAACTATATTAATTAATGTTCATCAACAGATGCATATCCACAGTTGTTCACCATGAAAGTCCACCATGGTGGGTACTTCACGGAACCACCCAGAAGACATTATTTCCGTGGTCTAGAAATTTATGTTGACATGTTAGATGTGGAGGATCTTTCTATGCAACTGCTTGAACAGATCATGAAAGAGCTGGACTATGAAGAACCAACATATAATAGGTTGTATTTTAAGAGGCCGAATGCAAACTTCTTGACTGGACTGGTAGAATTGAGTACCGACGAAGATGTAGCCAACATACGCCAGTATGTTGACGGCCATACTGTGATTGAAGTGTACATCGAGAAAGTGGAGCTTAACACTTTGAGACTCGTCTCGCCAGAGCATGTAAGAAGTCGACCCGGATTGTCAAAAACCAAACCATCGTCTAGCCGTAGCCTTAAATTTGGATAATTTTGTACTGTATTGATTAGTATGTGTTTGTTATGAAATAATCTTGTATAACATCTATGAGTTGTATTTTTAATATGAACCACTTTTTAGACAAATTTCAGACTACTTAAACACTACTTTTCAGACAAATTAAAGACATTTATTCGTGACAAATTAAACAACAACATACAAACAGGAAAGGAACGAAACAACAATGTCGAACTGGAAAAGTACAAAACAACAACACATAAACAACAAAGTACTAAAGCAACACCCGTACCACCACCTACTGAAAAATTGTTTTAGTTTGATCAATCCAACTTTGCTTGTCGCTTACCTTCGCTTGAAGAATTGCGAAGTCTTGCAAAATGTGGTGAATTTCTTCTTTTTCTCGACGAATATGAGCCTCCATATCTTTTATATCTCCTTTCATCCTTTTGATCTCCTTTTCTTCCACTTCGATCCTTATCAAGTGGACTTCCTTCCTGGCCATCATCTGTTTTCACTCTTCTGTCAGTTGGTCTATCTCCTTTTCCCTTTCTGCTATCGCCTTCTAGAGTTTAGGTGGCATTCTTTCAGGTGTAGACGATGGGTTAGATGACGATGTCATTTGTTTACTGAAGAAAGAAAGCAACAAAGAAAGCAAGTGAAAGAAAGCAAAAAAGAAGGATAGAATGGTGTGAATTATGAATTGCATTTTACTGATATTTATGGATGAACTCTCAAACATGCCAGTGAATTTGAACCACAAATTGGTCTTCAAAAGTACAATAATTGTGGAAAAAACAGTAAAAGCATGCAAAGATTCGTGCAAAAAGGACCAAAATTGTAATTTTTTTGTCCCATCGCAGGATGGTCGCGGGGTCAGTCGCGGGGAGGGACGAAAATTGTAACCGCGGGCATAGTTGGGGGGTGCCGCGAGACTTTTTGGCCAAAATAGCGGGCCACGTGTGCCCTATCCCGCGATCGCAGGACCCATCGCGGGATTAATGGGTATTTCGGCAAATTCGGGAGATAAATGAGTATTTTGGTAAGTCAAAGTCAAACTTTGGGTATTTTAATTAAATTCCCTATTATATATATAAACAAAAAAGGCAAAAGTGTAAAATACCACAACTTAACGGAGTTTTATAAAAACGGGTTAGTAGGAGGGACCAAACTCAAGACATTTTTATAAGTTATAATAGCCATTTATAATTTTAAAAGTGTATGGCAAAAGGTTTATTTTAGACAAACTGCAGTGGCCAAATTTGTAGTTTACTTTTAAAAATAAATAAATTATTATTTCTTTTTTTTTAGAATTGGGTGGCGACATGACACCATAACTCGTTTTATAAGAGCATCTCCAATGGTGACTTTTTCAAAAGCTTTTTACTATTTTAAAAGGCCTTGTTAATGGGTTAATGCATTGGAGTAAAAACTTTTTGTAAAGCTCATTGTGCAATGACTTATTGTCCAATGAGTTGTTGAAGAAACCCTTTTTAATCCTTTCACTCTATGATATTTTCATTTTAATTTTTTCAATATTGATAATTAAATACAAAAAGGTTTTAAAAAGGTTGATAGCATTGGAGAGGATTTTTAATACAACTTTTTTGTTAGATAAAATTAGTGGAAATCCAAGGTGTCAAAAGTAAAAAATTGTAAATGACTTGATGCATTGTGGATGCTCTAAGACCATGAGTACCGCTTCCTATCATACCCACTGAACCATGATGTCACCTCAGCGTCACATCAGCTTTTCTCTTTCCTATACTCCTTACCCTAAGGTAGAGTACCGCTTCCTATCATACCCTCTGAACCCTGATGCCACCTCAGCGCCACATCAACTTTTTTAATTCTTTTATTTATTCATTTAATTATTTAACAAAATAAAAATATTCATATATTTTTTAATAAATAAAAATTAGATAAATAATAAAAATAAAAATTCATAACATTCATTAAAAATTTAAAAATTACAAAATACAAAACACTAAAAACTAATATTAAAAATTATGTAATTTTCTAATTCTCTCTTTCTTCGCCAAAGTAGCCCTCAAAATATATCCCGTAAGGTGATCATGCGGGGCTATGAAAAACTCGAAGTCTTTATCAAATCGTCTTTCTAACTCGAGTTGCAACTGTTTTTCTTCGAGTTCAAGTTTTTTCATTTTGTAATCCATTGTTTTGTCAGCCGATGGTTGAACGAGCTTATTTGACTCATCAACTGAGTAACGCTTTCGTTCGGATTCGACCCGGTCGTATTACTCGTTGATGCCCTTTTTGCCTTATTTCTCCCGATGGGTCGTTCCGGGTTTGATTGTTGTGTCGAGATCGATCGTGGTGTTTTCGGTTCTTGGGTTTCAGGAACAAACTCCTCTTCGAGATCGATTCCGATGTGAACCCGCCCTACCCGCCCCCAACCCGATGATGAACCCGCCGTGGTACCCGAAGGCGGTACGCAAGGCCTAACAAGTCAAATAAAAGAGAAAAGGTATGGTGGAAGCTCAAAACTGTTTCTTGGTCACGTTACAGTTGAATTTATGAGTTTTAGTAAAGGCAAACTCCATGCTTTTTATCTTATCAATCATTTTCAAGCAATGGTCATGTCCCCCATAAGTGTTTGGTGTATCTATATATAATGATGTCACTTTAGATTTCTTTTGTTTGCCATGTGTATGATTATAGATGGTTAGACCCGTTAAATCGGTTTTCAACAAACTAACTTTGTTTTCAACTGGGGTTGCCGGTTTTGATCGACCTTTTTGTGGCTTCGTGTATTTTTTTAACGTATATAAACTAGCAGTAACTCAGATTCTGATTCGGTTTGGATCGGCTCTAATAACTGTTTTTTTAACCTGCCCTTTTAATGATCAATTACTGGTTCAAAACCGTTATGTGATTTGTCGTAAAAGCATGGATAAAAGTCCACAATCAATGAAGTATCAATTCTCAATTTGGTCTCGATCCGACTTATGTCATCAGTCTTATTTGTACATCTATAGTACTACTAAGTATTGGTGTACACTTGGAACACTATCCTAGTTTGGATAACACGTACGAATTGGAAATCTCATAATAAGTCCGACCTCCTAACCTAATGAAAAATGGCTCCACCCTTTTTAAAAGTCATAGATTTGTTTAAGGTCATATACCTAAATATATTGTTCAAGTTGTACTGGTTAGACCATATCATATTTTTGTGGTTTGATGTAATCTGTTTGCTTACTTAATGCCAAACTGCACGTTTTGGAAATTTCTTAAACATCTACATGTATGGATTATTAGAAAAGGGTTAGACTACCAACACCGAAGTGTGCGACAAATGTCGACAATATTTTACAATTCTCCAAAAAGACGAAATGTGTTGGTTAATGATGTTACAGGCATAACTGTAAAATTGTTAATTTGTTATACAATATACATTGGGAGAGTATTTTGCATGAATTATTAGTAATTTTGTTAAAAATTTTATTTTTTCATAATAAAAAGTATTTTGCTTAAATCTTTTTACAAACTTTCTGAACCTATTAAATGTCATGTCATGAACGAGTTTGTATATATACCTTAGAGTAAATTACATAAATCGTCCCTGATGTTTGGTCACTTTTTGGATATAGTCCCTATTTCCAAAAAATTACACTGAGCGTCCCTAAGGTTTGACAAACCGCACGGAATTGGTCCCTCCCTCTAACGCCGTTTCTTTTTCAGCCGTTAAGTTGATCACGTGAGTGACATGTGAGGGGTAAAATAGTCATTTTACTGTTCATCATCTCCTAAAAGTGACCACCACCACCACCACCATCATCATCAACCCATCACCACCACCACCACCATCATCAACCCATCACCACCACCACCACCACCACCACCACCACCATCAACCCATCACCACCACCACCACCACAACCACCACCACCATCATCAACCCATCACCACCACCACGAACATCATCAACCCATCACCACCACCACCATCAACCTATCACCACCACCACCACCACCATCATCATTTTCCGGCTAAACTCGTTTTTCCGGCTAAACTCGTTTTTCCGGCGAGCTCTTCCAACACACTGTACTTAATAAAATATTGATGGAAATCCATTATGGATGTTGCTTCTCGATCAAAATATCAAAATAAATCAATTTGAGATGAAATTTATGCAGAAATCCGGTGAAGATGTTGATTTCCGACGAAGTCCGGTTTTCCGGCGAGTGCTCCGGCGATGCTGAAACATGCAGATTTCTCAACCAAAATCGAAACTGAAAATTTCTTTCTTTTCCAAATGCAAAAACAAGAAGGTTTGGAATGGTTTTATGAATTAAAACACATCCAAATGTCAAAACCCATTAAACTTTTCTTTCTGTCTGTGTGTATGTATATGTATGTATATATATATTTCTTTCTGTGTGTATGTATATGTATATATATATATATATTGTATCTGTGTGTGTATATATAAAGAAAGAGAGAAGAAAGAAATATGATGGTTGTGGGTTGACGATGGTGGTGATGGGTTGATGGTGGTGGTGGTGGGTTGATGATGGTGGTGGTGATGGGTTGATGATGGTGGTGGTGATGATGGGTTCATGATGGTGGTGGTGGTGATGGATTGATGATGATGGTGGTGGTGGTCACTTTTAGGAGATGATGAACAGTAAAATGACTATTTTACCCCTCACATGCCACTCACGTGATCAACTTAACAGCTGAAAAAGAAACGGCGTTAGAGGGAGGGACCAATTCCGTGCGGTTTGTCAAACCTTAGGGACGCTCAGTGTAATTTTTTGGAAATAGGGACTATATCCAAAAAGTGACCAAACATCAGGGACGATTTATGTAATTTACTCTATACCTTATTTATATGTAGATGAAGCATACGTGACCTAATCCATTATGAATCTGCTTTAGAATTTTACGAGTTTTAATGAAATAACTAATTCATATCATTCGTCCATTTTACAAGCTATAACGATCAGATACGTTTTATGAAACCTACGATACCCAAAAACCTTGATAGGAAAAGAGGATTTAAAAGAGTAAAGTATGTATACCTTACCTTCATTTTAATCATTCCATCTTTCTATGGCAAGTGTTGGAAGTCCTAGTTAGGGTGTTCGTGGTGCTAAATCGTAAATCACGTTTGAACATTTTCACAAATCACAAACCGGATTGTATATACCTTAAACCGTAAAAAATTACACCACGAAATGCGGTGCGGATTATGCAGTTTGTACTTAAGGCACTTTATGCCTACAATCCAATAATTAATTATAAGATTCAATCTTCATTACAAAATCAACAATAAGGTGACCACAATCCAAACAACTAAAATTTCAATACATTTGATTCTCATATGAATAATAGTCTATGAAGTAAAAAAAATTAACATCAAATTAAAAATATTACATAAATTAGCCCAATTACTCTATATATAATATACAACGCAGTGTGGTTTTGAATCGCGTTCTGCTAACACAAAACCTCAATTGCATTGCATTATGCGATTTGGTAAAAATGCAAACTACAAACTACACAACGAAAGTTTTAAACACGTTTTGTGGTGACGTGTGAACGATTTATGCAATTTGACGATTTAGATGAACACCAATAGTCCTACTAACAAAACATATTTTGAATATTGATAAAATAGATTATGGGATTGTTTGGCAAAAAAAAAACTAGCTTATTTTTTGGGTACATGTTTTGGATGACCATAAGCTAGCTTATTGAAACACTACTTGGAGTAGCTTTTTGTGAATATTCCAAAATTGTCCTCACTAATATTAATTATTATTTATAAACTATTATTATAAATAAATATTAATTTTTTAAATTGAATTATTATTAATTAATAAATATTAATTAATGTTAACTTAAAATTATTAAATTAAATTTTAATTATTAATTGATATTAGAGTGAATTATGGATTTGGTCCCTCTGGTCTTTAAAAATTATGACTAACGTCCCTAAACTCGATTAATTATGGATATGGTCCTGTAGTTTTCATTTTTGCATTACTAGGATCCCACTCACTAACAGAATTCGTTAACTAAGTTAACTCAAGGATAAATGTAACACCCTCAAATTTGGAATGAGCAACTAACTTTAATTTTAATAAGTTAAACTAAAAGATGATAAAATTACTTCTACATATCATCCTTGAATATACCTCAAACTTTAAACATCACAAATTAAACAGCTAACAACTCTAGGCGGATGTTACTTAACCCAAATAAAAGTTGTTAATCCCAAAAGTGCGGAAACTTCGCTAAGCATCTTACTTCCCGTGCATTCTACTAGCACTCATCACTTCGCAGTGTAGCTAAAGCTATTCCCAACCTGAACATGTTGCACATGCCGACAAATAAAACGATTAGGCTAACGCCTAGTGAGTTCAAGAGTTTAAATCATGAGCAAATCATTTGATAAATCGACAGCTTCAACTTAATAAATGATTTTCCAAAAAGGTTTGTATAAAAGACATCGACAACCCATTTTCCAAACGCACACAATTTCTGAGAGGAAAGCTTCCAGTGAAAATCGTTTCTCTGCAAAGGACTCAAATCCAAAACTCACATCAAGAGTTAATTAATAATAATTTCTCAAATAATCACCACCACGAATAAAACTCCAGCAGTTAAAACATCCAATAAGGATGTAACATAAATCTGTCCATCAGTCATGGAAAACAATCCATATGCATGTAATATAACCTCAACAATGCGAATAAATAAAATACCCGAAAGCAACACCCTTCGGTGACGGGGAAGACCCGATCTCATCGAATGTGGCAAACACATAAATTAAACCACAATTAATAAACGTAAGTAAGCTTCTTGGATGTGGAAAGCAGGTGACATCAACCATACTAGGTCTTTAGTCAATCTTCGGCATCAACCATACTAGCGCCACAATGCGCGCCGGGCACTGGTTGCCCGGTTTCCCCTTAAACACTGTTTTGGCCATAACTTCTTCGTTTTAGCTCCGTTTTTGCATCGGAAAGAACCGTTGGACTCGTATTTGAATTCCTCATCCAACAAGACCATAAAATCTAGGATTTAATCCAAAATCCTATTTTTCATATTTTTCTTAAGAGATTGATTTCCACACTGATTCGAAATTATGCTTATCCGAAAATTACGGGTGTTACAATCCTCCCAACCTTAAGATGATTTCGTCCTCGAAATCTACATCCTTTACAACCCAAGGTTAACCGACTCAACGCCGACCATAATTTATCAGTTCCTAACTGGAATCTAAATTCCCTCCACACAGTCTATAAAGACAATTCCTTGAACAATTGCTTATCAACAAAGTCCCTTCACGTACAATGTACTTATGTCCGGGAGAATACTCCAAAAACTGGAATAATTTCTAGTCAGACGACTTCGGTTGTCTCCCAACCTTAGATGTTCCATACATCCCGACAATGAATCCCGACTCTAAATCAATCCGTGTCCACTCGCTCTTAATTTCACCAATTAGTCCACGGCTTGATTACATCTAAAATCAACGAACCTCCAAATCTAAGGTTCTCACTGTCGAACTGGCACTTACCTCTAACGAGTCCCACAAGACTCCAATACTGACGGTCGTCACTGACTTATCAGTTACACCATTCCCAAAACACGTCTAACTCCGATCATCTAGTCGACAACTTCTTTTACCACAAGCAGAGAGTCATCCCGCTAAACCGTTCGTCACAATCGAACTTAAGTTCATCATAACCGATACCACCATTTATCAAAATTGGACTACACTTTCCAATCACACTAGTGGTCCTTGGCCTCAAACTCCAAAAGTTGACACCTAGTCACACCACCAAAACTCGACTCATCACATAGTTCCACACACGAGTTTCATTCCTCAAATAGTCCCACCAATCCATGTTCATCCCCACGGTCTAGAGGGTCCTACACGACCTTCACGCAATACAGACAACCCAAGACAAGGTTGCCGAAGTGAACGGTTACCAAAACACTAATAAGGGACACCGCAAGTCCCGCCTTTTTGTTGTTCATACGAAATGATTCATCCCCTCAAACAACGTCATACGGCTCACGACAATCACACGCGTTAGAAACCCGATCTTTCATCGAAAGGTTCTACACGCCCTCACCCCTAACTGGGGTTGCTCAACCTCACCAAGCCTAAAGAGTTCAAGGTTTTCAAGTGACAGACTCAATAAATATGCCAATAAAGTTTTCGCTAGATTTTTCAACACAAAAGTTTTTATACTAACATCATATACGTATAAAAACTTACCACTACTCAGCTAGTGGATGCACAAACATGGACACACTCGTCCTATGTATGAAAAATTGAAAACCTTTTCATCACAAATTAGTTTACTACCGAAACGTAAAAACGTACTCAACAACCTTTAAAACGAACCACCAGGGTCCCATCACGAATTTACTTATGCCTTACGCGCAAAGTAAACTCCGACATTTTAAACAGTGTCTAGCAGCCTGTTTATACGAACTTCAAAAAGATTTACACGACATCGATTTCCAAAATTCTCTTTTTAACTATAAAACGACATGAACCGCAATTCATTAACAACTTTGCATATGACAGTTTGTTCACAGAGAAACGAAGCAAATCATCTACACACCTTGGTTAAAACACGTCATGATCTGGGCCATCTCCCAGCTTTTTTAAATCAAGTAACAAGACATTTTCATCATTTGGAAATATCAGTTTAAACATCGAAAAGAAATCTCAAATCAAAATTTTGCATGCCAATTTGCGGCACTTTCTTAGTAGTCATTCTGAAATGGTATAGCACATACCGGGTAGTCAATACTAATTTTTCAAAGTAGAAGTTCATTGACTCAAATTCCAAAACCTCTCATTCAGTCGTATAACGACAAGTAAATAAAATCTTCTGACCGGGCTCGCACACCTCAATTTGTTTTTCTCAAAATTTCAGAAAACCATACGTACACATAATTTGATTGACACACCAAATAATTCAAGTCAACTTTAAACTTCAAACCACACAAGCGATGCACACTAACGCCTTAATATAGTGGCTACAAAACTACTCCTGTCAATCAATCAATATAGTGCATGTGCGAGAAAGAATACCAACAATGTCAACAAATGAGAGTGCATAAAACAGAACATTAAAGATGTACTATCATGATGCTCTTATATGCCTTACTCACGCCACGTATAAATTAACTTGCACATCTAGCAAGTTGTAACAAATATGCTGCCACAATCCTCAAAAGAGAAGCCACACGGCATTAAAACTCCAAAACTACTCTTTTTGGTGCAATACGACATAAACGCATTTTTTTAACAAAATTCGCACGAGGCACAATACTCACTCAAACCCATGTATTAACGCACACAAGCATTCAAGTTATGCACGCAATAAAGTGTCACCCATGCACCGCAAAACATCGTAAAACGAAACTCGGTCATACTTCACAAAGATTCCATAAAACTCAATGGAACTCAACCGCATCAAACCAATTAAATGGTGTCAAAGTCTTCGTTTTCATAGACAACTCGCATAAAACCACGCTATGATCGAATCATAAAAACCTCCCTTTTTGTTACAACACAAAAGTAAAACGACACTCTTTCGTCAAGACTCGCAAAATCGAAATTCCCATTAAAGATCAATACTAAAACAAGGGAATGTAACTCTCCGTCCAAGCCTTAACACATGTGGAGGAGATCCAATGTTAAGGTCGCAAGTCGCGGTTACTTATCCAAAATCATAAACAACATTAAAACATGGACATCACAACATTCGAAAGTAGTAGTGGACGACTACAAGGAATAAAATAAATCCCAACCAGGTTCACAACCGCCTGTCGTAAAATAATTTCATGCATGTTCCAAAATCATAGTTTAAAAATCTTGCGTATGTCAAACTTTTTCCCAGATTTAGCAGTACCGTCCATCCGACGATTCGAAACATAAGAAATAATCGATGCAAATTATTTTAAAAGCAAAATAAATTTCGTGCATGCATTTTGTCGACACCTCAACGTCTAGGTCACATTCCTCCAATTTCTCCGATCACACTATTGTCATTCGAATACTCACGCATCTTAACGCAAAGTGGAAGGTCACATCGACTAACCCCACATTTCTCCTCGAATCAAGTCACTTCAATAAGCCTACGTCTCCAATCCAACTATCAAGTCTGACCAGAACGATCTACTTAATACAATCAATCATGCTTACCGCCACTCCAAATGGCAAATGCTAAAGTCGTCAACCTCTTCTAACGACTATTCGCTTAGAACTCCTTCACTACCCCAACGATCATCACGCTAGAGTTGTCTGAGTACTCTCATGTAACCGGTAGGTTCACCATAACACTGGCCAGGTGCAATTATGAACGTACCGTACATGATCATCCTTGCTACTCTTGACGTGACTCCTCGTTTCTAGTGACCCCAACAACTTACGAATATCCTATCTTAGAGTGCCTAATGGTGCAATCTCGCTCTCCTTTACTTAAAACAACGCTAGTTTGAGTCTAGGTATTCAACAATCAACACCTAATTCTCTCAAACTTATGCTCTGATACCAACTTGTAACACCCTCAAATTTGGAATGAGCAACTAACTTTAATTTTAATAAGTTAAACTAAAAGATGATAAAATTACTTCTACATATCATCCTTGAATATACCTCAAACTTTAAACATCACAAATTAAACAGCTAACAACTCTAGGCGGGTGTTACTTAACCCAAATAAAAGTTGATAATCCCAAAAGTGCGGAAACTTCGCTAAGCATCTTACTTCCCGTGCATTCTACTAGCACTCATCACTTCGCAGTGTAGTTAAAGCTATTCCCAACCTGAACCTGTTGCACATGCCGATAAATAAAACGATTAGGCTAACGCCTAGTGAGTTCAAGAGTTTACATCATGAGCAAATCATTTGATAAATCGACAGCTTCAACTTAATAAATGATTTTCCAAGAGGGTTTGTATAAAAGACATCGACAACCCATTTTCCAAACACACACAATTTCTGAGAGGAAAGCTTCCAATGAAAATCGTTTCTCTGCAAAGGACTCAAATCCAAAACTCACATCAAGAGTTAATTAATAATAATTTCTCAAATAATCACCACCGCGAATAAAACTCCAGCAGTTAAAACATCCAATAAGGATGTAACATAAATTCGTCCATCAGTCATGGAAAACAATCCATATGCATGTAATATAACCTCAACAATGCGAATAAATAAAATACCCGAAAGCAACACCCTTCGGTGACGGGGGAGACCCGATCTCATCGAATGTGGCAAACACATAAATTAAACCACAATTAATAAACGTAAGTAAGCTTCTTGGATGTGGAAAGCAGATGACATCAACCATACTAGGTCTTTAGTCAATCTTCGGCATCAACCATACTAGGTCTTTAGTCCATTTCCGGCATCAATCATACTAGATCTTTAGCCCATCTTTGACATCAACCATACTAGGTCTTTAGTCAATCTTCGGCATCAACCATGCTAGGTCTTTAGCCCATCTTAGACATCAACCATACTAGGTCTTTAGTCCATTTAAAACTACCAAGTTCAACCATACTAGGTCTTTACCTTGGAAACCCACCATCCAAAACAAGCTTACTTGACGTAAATATATACATGACCCTAAAAGAATAACTAATGCATTCAAATCATGTAAACATCAAACATAATGCAATTCATGCAACTCAAACCCCAAGCCCACGTCGAGCTTATTAAAAACCGGGCGAATGCCCTCGAGACTCAATCGAGTCCAAAACCGAGCCCTCTGCTCAAAAGATCTAATGATCATTTATCAATATCAATTCATGCAAATGAAATGCATCTAACTCACATCATGCAACACACGCTCCGAGGCATGATAATCTCACAACCCCTTCATTGCCACCTTCCCAATGAAGTCAAATCATATATGCATCTATATGTACACGTATATGCAACTCTTTTATAACTCGACAATGCATATAACTCACTAAGGTTCATTAGTCCCAAAGGTACTAAGAATAAATCATCAAACGATCTTCACACATAAGACCAACACTTAAACCGACACGTATTCGAATAAAATGCAATTAAGCATATAACACATCCAAGACTCCATCTCGAGTCACTAAAACCGGCAAACACTCAAAAGACTCATTTGAGTATAAATCAAGCCTTTAAGGCCAAAATAAATGTTTGGTTAAATACGTGTCACTCACACGGTTACGTAAACCCAAATGCACCGTTACCAAAAATCTTTATCTTTTAATTCCTCAATAGGCCATCGGCCCCAAAATAAAGGTTTACAACTCTTAAAACATTCACATGGTCGGATTGACCAAAATCCTCAACTCACACGTTCACACTTTAAAATGTGCCACATCCTAGTTATCACATAATCACAAAACACTAAAAGTGTATTTTGACCAAATAACCTTCACTTATGCAATAAATTAACAAAACCTCCTTCACTCGTGATTTATTCATCAATCACTCAAAATCCCCAAATGTGGGTGTTTTTGCAAGATTTGTAAAGTTCAACACTTTGATTAATCAAAACCCACTAATTAACTCAACAAGTGATAATTTCATATAAAGCACACAAATACTTTAAAAGAAACATTTTGGCATGTACAAAGTTTTCACAAAGCAACTTGAACTCACCTTGCTAGATTTAAGCTAAATCTAGAATTTTTCCAAACGTAAGCTCCCTTGACGAAGTTTGCATCCTCAAGCCAAAACCTCCAAAACCACTTAGGTTTTGATGAAAACCTAGAAAACCCCAAAATCTCTAAGATGTCGTGGATGAAACTTGCTCTTGCATCACCAACAAACACACTTGAATCATCCAATGATCTTCCAAACTCTTTCTAGATCCTTGAAGAGCTATCAAAAACGGAACCATAGCAAGTTGAATCATCAAAATCGGAGTTGAAATGAGAGAGATATGAAGAAATGAAGTTTGAGGGATGAAATTCGCGTATATAAGCTGATCAGGAGCTCCGCGCGGGTATCCGCGCTAGTAAACTAGCGCCACAATGCGCGCCGGGCACTGGTTGCCCGGTTTCCCCTTAAACACTGTTTTGGCCATAACTTCTTCTTTTTAGCTCCGTTTTTGCTCCGGAAAGAACAGTTGGACTCGTATTTGAATTCCTCATCCAACAAGACCATAAAATCTAGGATTTAATCCAAAATCCTATTTTTCATATTTTTCTTAAGAGATTGATTTTCACACTGATTCGAAATTATGCTTATCCGAAAATTACGGGTGTTACAATAAAAGACCAAAATACCCTTGTTTTTTACTTTTCCTAAATCCGTGAGGACCAAAAACGCCATTCTTTTTTATATGTAAAATCACTCTCTTTTTACTTTTTGATAGAATTGTTCATCATGTTCTCAAGACATGAACAATAAAGAACATCATATCTTTTCCAGAAAAGCTTGGTCCAAAACCCCAAATCCAAAAGATGAATCAAATTTAAAATCAAAAGCATATATCAAACCACAAATCAGAACTAAAGTAAAAGACGTAAATTAAACCAAAAAGTTTAATGAATCACTAAATCAGATCCAAAAGCAAACGATAAGGAAACCCTAGCTTAATATTAACATCAATCTAAGAATCTCAAGAACATATATAATAAATTTGTTTGTAATACCAAACAAATATAAATCAAAAACCTAAATCTAAATAAAAATTTGTATGATCTGCAGAGATGTTAAACCAAAATCCAAAACTTATGGCTACCCAGAAATTGAAGGGAAATAAGAGTGTTCCTTGAAATACACAGAGATGGGGAACCCACAACATGGATTCTAGAAAATCCACGCCATCTTCATCTAGGGAAGGGACGTGAAGAAAGAGATGGGGGTGGGGGGGGCACAACAACAACAATGGGCTGAAGAAATGGTGGTTGGAAAATAGGAACTGGGGGGAGGGAGGAGGCGGTTATTGGGCGACGGTGAACAACAACGGGTGGGCAGAATAAAAGAGCCTCTCTCTCTCTCCCAAAACTTATGGCTAATCGCCCGTGAATGGGCGGAGGGGAGGAGGTCGGCGGGAGGAAGATGGGGTGTCGATGGTAACAATAAAGAAGAAAAGAGCCCATCTCTCTCTCCCAATCTCCCTCTTATATATATATGTGTGTGTATATATATATAAGTGTATGTATATATAATTTTTACTTACGTTTGGTTTAGTTTGATTTGTGTTTATAATTTTGAGTTTGATTTATGCTTTGATTTTGAGTTTGATTAAATTGTATAATTGTTCTGATATGTTCTTTGTCCTTCTGTATGTTCTCCATCCTTCTTAATGAAGAAGATGAAGATTCAATCTATTTTTCAAAGTAAGAGTAAATGGTGAAAAGACTCAAATATCCCTGAATTAACGGAATCACAGTTAACTGAGTTAGTGAGAGGGACCCTAGTAATGCAAAAATGAAAACCACGGGGGCCATATCCATAATTAATCGAGTTTAGGGACGTTAAAGACCGCATGGACCAAATCTGTAATTCACTCTTGATATTAGTTTTTAATTATTTAGAGGTATTGTTAGTCATATAATTTTTTTTAAATATTAATCAATATATTTTGATTATCAATTATTATGTTTTATAATTATTATTTAATTATTTTTTTTTCATATTGTATGTAACGGTTATTTAAAATCATAAGTTAATATATATATTTTCTAAACTTGTTATAATAAATTCAAATTTATAGTATATATGTAATAATAAATTTTCAATTCTTTTAATTAACATGTTATATTATTTAATTTTTCCTTACTACATTGGTTGTGTTAATTAACATATTATATTGTTATAATTTTGTTTTAATTATATAATTAAATATTGTAATTGATAAATTTTTTTATAATATGTCATTCTTGGTCATTTTACATGCTTATAAGCTAGTTTTTGTCAAACGTGATTTATTTATCAGCTAGCTTATCAGTCAACAGCTAGCTTATCAGCTACCAACTAGCTTATAAGTCATCAGCTAGCTTATTAGCTAGTTTGCCAAATCTATACATATAATAAATAAGTAACTACATTGACACGTGTCGTAGTCTGGTGAGCCGACTTTATTGTTTTCCCGCCTAAACATGTATCTGGACGCCATTACATTACAGGTTCAATTAACACACCCACATGCACTTCTCCTTAAATCTCTCCTTAATTAAAATTTTAATATTTATACCTTACATTTACTACCCTTATAATTACTTATGTAGTTTACTTTTAATCCATTACTTTTTTTATTTTTCATTTTAAACTCTTATCATATAAACATAAATAATGTATATGAACTAAAAAGCATTAAAAAAACATTTCTATTTTTTATAAATTATACCATTGTAATCGTTTCATCAATACCTTCGAAATAAGCCAAATATTGAATATTTTTTGATACATACATACGTACATATCCATACTTATAATAAATTCAAAAAAATCTCCATCGTGTACAGTAATCCCAAAAATCTATACATATAATAAATGAGTAACTAGCATGTCACATGTCGCCTTCTGGTGAGCCGACTTCAGTATTTTCCCGCCTAAACATGTATCTGGACGCAGTTTACATTATAAGTTCAATTAGCATACTCACATTCACTCCTCCTTAATTCATTTTTTTTAATTTGTATGTTACATTTACTACACTTATAATTAGGTATGTAGTTTACTTTTAATCCTTTATTGTTTTATTTTTCATTTTAGACTCTTATCATATAAACATAAATAATCTATACATATAATAAATGAGTAACTAGCATGCCACATGTCGTCTTCTGGTGAGCCGACTTCAGTATTTTCCCACCTAAACATGTATCTGGGCGCAGTTTACATTATAAGTTCAATTAGTTACCCACATTCACTCCTCCTTAAATCTCTCCTTAATTCAATTTTTTTAATTTATACGTTACATTTACTACCCTTATAATTAGGTACGTAGTTTACTTTTAATCTCATACTTTTTTATTTTTCATTTTAGACACTTATCATATAAACATAAATAATGTATATGAACTAAAATGCATTAAAAAATATTTCTATTTTTTACAAATTATATCATTGTAATCGCTTCGTCAATACCTTCGAAATGAGCCTAATATTGCATATTTTTGGATTTAATTATATTATTAAATATTATAAATATATACAAATTAATGTGTCGTGATTAGTATGAGATTTGTTGAAATTAGTATGAGATTTGATACAAATAATCACTAAATTGTCGTGATTTTCTTTTTACAATTTCATATCAATTTTACTTCAAACTCGAATTCCTTCGACGAATTACAATTCTATCAAATTTCATTCTGTCAACGAAATATTTAATTATCTGGAAAAAAAGATATCACCTATCAACTGACTTTTGGATTATGAGTTCGAACATTTTTTAAAAATATAAATATGCAATTATTTTGTATTCGTTTGATAAATTCATTTAGTAACGACATTTATAATAGGTATCAAACTTAATAGACATATTTTTATCTTCAAGATAATATTCCCTATTTGTGGAATTTTTGTTTTCTTTTTATCAATTATTTTATGTGTCACAAAATTATTCAACAACTATTAAACATCAAATAATTAACTTAAAACACAAATTTGATCGTCGCGCAACGGGCGAGCCAAAGACTAGTATCATATAAACATAAATAATGTATATGAACTAAAATGCATTAAAAAACATTTCTATTTTTACAAATTATACCATTGTAATCGTTTAGTCAATACCTTCGAAATGAGCCAAATATTGAATATTTTTGGATTTAATTATATTATTAAATATCATAAATATATACGAATTAATGTGTCGTGATTAGTATGCGATTTGTTGAAATTAGTATGGGATTTGATACAAATAATCACTAAATTGTCGTGATTTTCTTTTTGCAATTTCATATCAATTTTTACTTCAAAGTCGAATTATTTCGACGAATTACAATTCTACCAAATTCCATTCTGTCAACGAAACACCCTTAAAATTATCATAAGAGATTTAATTACTTGGAAAAAAATATCACTTATCAACCGACTTTTGGATTATGAATTCGAACATTTTTCAAAAATATAAATATGCAATTATTGTGTATTCGTTTGATAAATTCATTTAGTAACGACATTTATAATAGCTAACAAACTTAATAACATATTTTTATCTTCAAGATAATATTCCCTATTTGTGGAATTTTTGTTTTCTTTTTATCAATTATTGTATGTGTCACAAAATTATTTAACAACTATTAAACATCAAATAATTAACTTAAAACACAAATTTGATCGTCGCGCAACGGGCGAGCCAAAGACTAGTATAGCTATATATAAGTACCAATTATATTATTTTTGTTATTTGTTATACACATTAATTATTTAAAGTTAATGTTAATGGAAATAATTGATCAACAAACTTAAAAAGAAATCAACGATTGTGAATTGAATCATAGGTTGTTAACATTGGACATTTAAATTCCTAAGATTTTAGTTATAATCAATAAAAAAATTTATGTGAATTACAATTTGATTTTTGAAGTTTTACTTCAGCTTTAAAAATACTATGTAGTTACCAAATATAAGAAGTGTATGCAAGTATACAAATATTATATGGTTAAAAACATACATTTAAGTTGGTAAGCTGTCCGGAAGTGAACGGAGTGTGGAAGGAAGTATTGAAATGGTGGAACGTGAGGAGAGACGGAGTTAGCTCGATACTTGACATTTTCGCTTTTGGGAATATCGGGACTGGAAATGCGCATCGGACATTTGGACTGCTGTTTTATGGTCGTTTTTATACATGATTTGGTCTCATAGAAACCAAATAAGTTTCAAAGAAGAGAAACGTATAGTGGCGGGATGGCCTTCGAGTTCCAGATTCGTAGCTTTGAATGGGTTTTAAGGAGAGTTCGGGGCAAGAAAATCTGCTGGGAGACTTGGGTCCAAAACCCATCGGAAGTCGCTCGTTAATTCTCTGTTTTGCTGTAGGTTGCTCTCGGTTGGAGTGGTTGTTTCATTCAGCAAGTTCGGCTGAATTCGTGCAGCTTGTTCTTGTTTGTTTTTGGTCTGTTCGGGTAGTTTTGGTTGGCCGTATTGCCTGTTTGGTAGTGTAGGGATGTCCCGGTTGGCCTTGCACAGGTTTGTGTCTTGCAAACCGGTGTGTGGCGCTTGGCGTGGTTTTGTTTCGTTTCGGTTCTTTTGTTGTGTTTCTTGTTTCCTTTTGTTTGTTTGTTTGGTAATATATTGCTCTACCTTTAAAAAAAGTATTATCAATCATACATTTATTTAAAAAAACTAGAAGTCTACTCGTACAATGCAACGCGATATATCTCGATTTTAATGTTCTAATTTATTTTAATATGTGGTTTTGAGAAAACGATCATGTTTTTTTTTATAAATCTGTTTAAAAAATGACGTTTTTTAAGGAGTAACGATTTGAGGATTTGAAAGTGGTTAGAGATAAGAATTAATTAATAAAAGTTCACGATTTAATGATAAGTATTAATCAAGTAATTAATATTAAAAGCAGTACATAAAACTTTCACTAGTTGTTTTTAAGAGATTTTAAGTAATTAGTATTAAATAACGGTACAAAAAGCTTTAAGAGTTGTTTTTAAGAGTTTTTCATAAGTATTTTATAATATAGTATAGATATTATTTAATTATATTAAAAAAATACAATAAAATAGGGAATTTAATTAAAATACCCATTTGTTGACTTTGAATTACTAAAATACCCATTTTTTTTCAATTTTGCAAACATACCCATTTTTCCCGTGACATGGTCCATTTGGATGGGGGCAATTTGCAAAAATACCAATTTTTTTCAATTATTTGGAAATCAGCTGCAAAGAAAAGGATAAATATGATCTCATTAATTACCAAATTGCCCCCATCCAAATGGACCATTCCATAAAATCATTCTCCCCTTTTTGAAACTTTCCTAATTCCCTTCGGAATAACAACAGAAAGTACTCATCTCTCTCCTGAAAAAATGGGCAACACTCCTCAACGGAGATCATCTTACTTTTCCGGCTGTATATCGCCGCCGTGCGTTCCAGTTCACGATCAGTACGAACGCATCAACCGCGGCACACACAGCAATGGCGGTGATCTATGGAGCCGGAGGTGGAGGAAGCTGATCAATAAGGTCGTTGGAGAAAGCAAGAAGAGTATCTATGGATCGTCAAAACCTCTGACATTTAGGTATGATGCTGTTAGTTATTCACAAAATTTCGATGACGGTAATCACCGTTGCGAGTTTTACGATCTGTACGGACGACGTCGATGCTCTCAGGTGTTACGAGAATGCGCCTAAGAGTTATCGGAATCGGATTTTGTACAGAAGAATTAGAGTTTTATCTGTGTGTGTTCGTTTTCGTGTTTCAGTAGGTTAATTATGTGTTTATGTGAATCGATTTAGAAGCTGCAATAGTATTTAGGAGTTTTGAGTTTTAATTGAATCGTTCATGTAAGTTTTTGGCTTAAGCAATTAGGAAATTAGGATCAATTTTGATCTACGTTTAGCTTAGATTTCGAATCACGAAATCGGATTTTCAGTTATGATGCTGAATATATAATTTCAATGCAATCTAATTCCTTGTGTAAAAATTGCCTTTCTATGCATATGTATAGTTTAGGGGGTGTTTGGGATTGTTTATTTAAAACAACTTATGCTTATTTTTAAATATGCTTATCAACTTATGTCATGATAAAAAAGAGTCGGTGGTAAAAATGTAATTTAGATAAATAAGTTATAAGCATTTTTAAATAAGTTAAAATGGAATAACTTATCAAAAATAACTTATTTGTAGTGTAGAAAAGTCATAAGCAATTTTACTTTTTTCAATTCAAACACTAAAAATAACTTATTTGCGGTGAGGAAAAGCAATAAGCAAATAAGTCAAAAAAAACAAGTAATCCCAAAATTGCAATAACATGATCTAAGTTTTTTTGTTTTTTTTTTGAACGGCAAAATATTATAAAACTAGTAAGAAGCTAGAGAAATATAACAATTACATAGATATAATGGCAAGGGAAAGATTTGTAAACCAACAAACCCAATTAATAGACAAATTGCTACTTCTATGGTTAACCAAAAAATAAGCACCGATTATAATGTTCTAAAAAATTGTCGCCTTTCTTGGCTTCGGGTTGCCAAAGAGAATACTATTCCGAAACACCCATATAGACCACAAAGTGATAAGCGTAACTGTCTCAAAGCACAGAAATACCTTCCTCTTCAACTGAATTAAGTCAATCCAAGAGACTTAATCTGAATAAGTATGGGGATTCGAAATATTCATTTGCCACCAACGACTAATAACATGATCTAAGTGGTTTATGTGAACATCCAAAACATATGTTTATTTTAATTTGGTATGAAATTTATATCTTTATTTTTTTGATCAGTAAGTCGTTTTCAATCATCGTTTATTAGTTTTCTTTTATTTAAACATAAACTTTAGAATTTTTTAATAATGAGAAATTTTATTGTTTTTTTATCTATTATTTATATTAAAATTCTGCATTATGCTGAATAACTTGGTTATACAACTAAAAAAATATAGCATCTATTAAACATTAATATAAATCAGTAATACATCAAAAATCGATTCATCAACGGGGTGATGGTGGATAGGAAGGAGATGTTGGTATGCTTGAGAAATCGATTCACCTGGATTGGGGGTGTGCGGTGAAGTGGTGGAAGTAGACAGAGAAGGATGCATGAGAAGTTAGAAGGGTATATACGGAATAAAAGATGAGATAACCGGCTGAATCTATAGAAGTGTCTTTTCCTGGCTGAGCGAATAAGCTCTTATCTGAGCCATTAAGCCGCTACCGAACAGGTAGATATGGCTGTGCGAACCAGTCATATCTACCACACAACCCATTAAGCCATAAACAAACATCCCCTAAGCATATTTACATACGACCGTGATTACAAATAATTATAATCTTTATATTACTCAAATATGAATTTTAATATACAATAAAAAAATAATTCATGATTTATGTTAACTATCCACACAAAAATGAGTCTAAGAGGCCGTTTACCAAACACTTACCTGGATAAGCGCTTACCAAATCACATTACCTACCGTACTGATATGGCATGGACCAAAATTCTTATCTGGTAAGAGCGAATGAAAGGACCAAGAGTCTTACCCCATTAAGTGATGACGACGATTCTTACCATGGTTAGCGCTTACCGGGTGAATTGTTGCATACGAAACCGATCTGGCGGACTAAAATCTTACCCGATAAGTAAGTGATAGTGTTAAATTTGACTAATAAGCGCTTATCCGGATAAGCATTTGGTAAATGGCCCCTAAGGATGTAAACGAACCGAGTTGAGCCAAATAGTAGGTTATTCAACCTCAACTTAAAAACTAATACCAAGTTCAAGCTCAAAGGTTTTTTTAAATTATCAACTTTGTTGTCGATGTTCGTTTATTTTGTTTTAAAATTTTAATTTATTTGCATGCAAATTTTAAATTTACAATAAAAAATAATATTAGTGTTTTATTATGTTAACTATATATACACACAAAAACGAGTCTAAGAGGCCATTTACAAAACGTTTACCCGGGTAAGTGTTTATCAAGTGACATTAGCTTACCGGTTGAATGTGGCAAGGACCAAGAATCTTACCCGGTAAGAGCGGAAGCAAGGACCGAAAGTCGAAAGCAAGAACCGAGAGTCTTACCCGGTAAGTGAGTGCGATGACTCTTACCACGGTTAGCGCTTACCGGCTAAATTGTTGCATACGATGTCATTTTGGTGGACTAAAATTTTACCCGGGAAGTAAGTGATATTGTTGAATTTTATCGATAAACACTTACCTGGGTAAGTGATTAGGTAAACGGATAAATGAGTCGAGAAGTAACTTATCTGAGTTTGCCTCAAAAAATTAGTTACGAGGTTCAAGCTCAAGTATTTTTTGAATTATCAAGTTTGAGCTCGATGTTCGTTTATGGGGCTCGAACTCGCGATCAATCCTCATTTTATGATTTGTGAAAATATAGACATGTTTGGTAAAAAAAAGTGTATGTTCAAATGACTCAAATTAATAAATTTTTTTAATTCAGTTATCAAACGAACCTAGTAAAGACCAATATTGTGAAACTCCACGAATTTTATTTTTGTGTTCAAAATCTTGAGCACAAACAACGGGTAATTGACTCAAATAGCCATAGGTAAATTGGAAATTGACATTCTAGCCATTTCTCTCCGGATTTCGCACAAATAGCCAATAGGTCCGCACTCGCACTGACAGTTTTTTTTAAAGTACGGAATTGCGGATCTGGGTTAAAAAAAATATTTTTTAAGGAAAATCGACTTTATAGGAGTAATAAGATATTGACACGTGTTTGATTGCGGTCCTCCCTCACCGGGTCGGATCTGAGTATGGACCCATTGACTATTTCGATGATCCGGGAAAGGTTTTGACTATTTTGACTATACCCTTTATTCCTTTGGCTATTTGAGTAAATTTCCCATAAATAGCTGATCATTTAAAACTCCAATAATTTACCACCCCTATAAATGACCACTAACTTGTAAGAATGTTGTACAATAAAATTAATAAAGGTAAGGTGGTGTTGCAGAGTAGGGGTTGCTATCAAATATGTCCCACAAGAATATTATGGTTCTTCCCATAAGGAAAATAATTTATAATGAGAACAAAGCACATGAGATAGGGCCCGCAATGATCAACGATGGTTTAAATCATCGGAAATAGACTAAAAAGGTGACACTATTTTTTTTTTTTTGATTTATATAAAAAGTTGATTATCAAAAATTTTAATTGGATTTTTTGTTTAAAAAGGTGACACTATTTTAATCATACGGAACACGTCTTTGAAAAACAAAAATATGAGGAGGTTCTTTTTTTTTTCTCACTTAGCAGCTGCGGCTAGTGAGAGAGGATTGAACTATGGACATATCTTGTATTTGACCAAAGTTGATTTATCCATTTATCAGCTGAACTACACGTTAAAGACATTTTATGATTATAACTAATTATTCTTTATAAATTTGGTGTAAAACATATTTATATATGTGTATTTTATCATGGATGGATTTACGTATGAACGCCGTATGGTATGGCGTGAGACCATGCCTCAAGCTTTAGGAGCCAAGACAAGGGCACGTGTTTCAAGATAAAATTTAACACTATAACTTACTTACCGGGTAAAATTTTAGTCCATCAAATCGGTTTCGTATGCCACAATTCACCCGGTAAGCGCTAACCTTGGTAAGAGTCGTCGCTCTCACTTACCGGGTAAAACTCTCGGTCCTTACATTCGCTCTTACCGGTAAGATTTTTGCTCCTTGCCATATTAATCCGATAAGTAATGTGACTTTGTAAACGCTTACTTGTAAGCGTTTGGTATGACCCCTTAATACCATCAAATAATGCAAAAACCAATTAAAATTAAACCTTGTTTGACTTGGTTATCAAACTGATTAATTAAGTAGTCTAAGGAGCCGTTTATAAAACGCTTATCCAGGTAAGTGCTTACCAAATCACATTAGCTTACCGGATGAATATGGCAAGGACCAAAAATTTTACCCGGTAAGAGCGAAAATAAGGACCGAGAATCGAAATCAAAGACCGAGAGTCTTACCCGGTAAGTGAGTGCGACGACTCTTACCACGGTTAGCGCTTACTGGCTAAATTGTTGCATACGATACCATTTTGGTGGACTAAAATCTTACCCGAGAAGTAAATAATAGTGTATTAGTGTTACATGGATAAGCGATTAGGTAAACGGCCCTAACTTAGAGACCAAATCACCCCAAATAACATTCATATTTAAAATTAGAAATAATTATCGAGTAAAAAAAGGTTGAAAAATATGTTTATAAAATCAAATAATTTTTTTTTGTAAAAAAAAAAAATTGATTAAGAATTTTATTTGCTAAAATAATATTATCATTTAAAAAACACATCATAGTACTACACTTGCTTTTCGTACCTAGAACGTAATCGGCGACGCACAAAAGCACATAAAGACCTAGGGCTAGCAATCACCAACTAGGCTCGCCTTTTCACTTTTTTTGGGAGAATTAAATATCGTAATGGGCTTTTTTAAAGCCCAACGTTTATTGATCCTCAATTTTCAAATAGAAATCAAGAAAAAAAATATATATTCAATGTTAATGAAATGGTTGTCGAGAGTGTTTAAGATTGCTTATTTAAAGTGATCATTAACTTATTTTGATGTAGTATTGGTAATAAGTAGTTTTTAGTATTTAGATGAAAAAAAATTAAACGTTTATAACGGTTCGTCGGTTTGGCCCAACTTAAAAATTAATGATTTTTAAGATTAAACCATCAATTTTTTGACAAAAATATCTGGAATACTGCAAGGCTGACACTGTAAGACATCTTTTACTTGCGGTGTCAGACTTTTTCTGACTAAAAAAGGGGAAAAAGTTGGTTTCCACTGATATATTTAAAATTTCTATTTTCGAATATATGGGTTGTAGATCACGGTCTTCGTTCATAGCTGCAACTTGAGGTTTCCTATGGTCTGTTAATTAGGAATTAGACGAGGGACGAAAATAACAATAAATTAAACATAATAGGAATGAAAAACTCAATTTTTTTGACCACATGGACGAAAATAGAAATGTCTTTAAGTACGATTCTATAGGTTTGTGTATTTTTCAATAGAATTGAGTTTTTAATTCTTATGACTTTTAATTTATTGCTATTTTTGTCCGTCGTCTAATTCCTAATTAAGAGACCATAAGGAAACTTTAAAATGTGGTTATGAATGAAAACCATAATTTACAAACCATAGATCCAAAAATAGCAATTTTAAATAAATAAGTGGAAATCGTAAAATCTGATTTGTTTTTCTTCTTTTGTCAGAAAAAGTCTGACACCATAGTATGTCAGTCTTCCGAATATTTTTATAAAGAAAATTGGTGGTTAAAAAACTTAAAAACCTTTAAATTAAATAACTATTCATGTAAGGAAAATTAATTGAAATAATCATTTTTGATTGATGGGTAGGCAATACCTATTTTAATTTTAATAGGAATATAGGAGTATGGGAACCGCCATATCCATGTTTTCCGTCATGCCTCTTCAACTTTTGTCCATCCATCATGGTTGACAGGTTGACCGCATCTGAATCGAATGTACATGACTAGGGGTTGAAAATTTGGTTTGGTTGTTTAGGTAGCGTTTGGTACGCAGATGAGACTGGATTGGACTGGACTGGATGAGATGAAACAAACTTCACAAACACCTAGATTTTAGTATATATTTATATACAATAAAATTCATATGTTGGGGATTAGTCTAACAATGAGTTACATAGAAAAAACTTGGATACTAATGTAGGTTTATATGGCTAAACTTACTTAGTTATGAGATTGGAGAGAGACGCATGGAATGAAATGAGATTGTATTGAGCTTTAGTGAGAGAATACTAAATATTTAATGGTTAAACGATTTGACACACTACAAGAAAAGGGGGTTTTAGAGAAGGAGTTAGAAGTGTATCTAAATGCCACCTTTAGAGAAGGAAGTACATGACAAAACTGAAATATGTAACTGAAGGTAAGGTAAGTTTTAAAGAAGGATTTTAAACCAAATAATACGTTATAAAAATCGTCCCTAAATCTTTTAGAGTCGATTTTTACTTAAAACGTCTCTAAAAATCAAATCAGAAGCTTTAGCTACACTTTCTAAATTGTTCCTAAAGAATAAACTATTTTTATTTTTAAATTAAATAAAATACTTTAGTTATGCTTTTATAATTCTCAAAGCGTGTCTAGTGGTTTTCAATTTTCAATAAATAAGCTTTTTTGAAAATATCATCAGAAACCGAACGCCTTTTTTATACGAGTGTCTATATTTTCTATTCGATCTTTCAACAATCTAACAATCTAACAATCAAGCGTCTGAGTTCTACTGATTTCTCTTTGATTTCGAATTTTCGATTTCATTTTCCGATCGATTTTGAGTTCAATTTGTCTCCATCTCTTGGTTTGAGGATTCATCGAGGTACAGTAGGCGACTTCGAGTTTGTTTTATAGACATCTTAGTGTTGCTTTTCATGTAAACAAACTTCATGTCATAGGAACTTATTAATCTCGAGGAGTACTGTATAAAATATAAGTCGGTGTCTGCCGATTGAAAATCTAGGGTTTCTTCATCCTCAGAAGTCTCGTATCAGTTGATTTCATCAGCTTCAGAACACGGTAATCTCCCACTCTCTCTGCATTTATGCGTAGATTACATGTATTTATATGTATAGTGCAAATGGTATTTTCTATTTCTTTTATATGTTGGAGGTTTGAATGGTTGAGTTGATAATATTTTGGGACTCGAACCATCAATTTAGGATTTTTAATTTGAGTGATTCCAACATTTGATTCTTCAACTTATTGAATTAAGAATTCTGGTGGTGGCATATGCATAGTGACGATATTGTTTAAGAGGATTATAATGTTCTTCCTATAGATCCGTAAATGTTCAATTGCTTCTGTTAATTCTTAGAGTTTTAGTGCTTTAGAGATGATTTGAAGTTTGAATTAAGAGAACTTATTGTATTTAACATTTTCAATTGCTTATGTTAATTTACAGGGACATAAAAGGAGGATGCTATTAAGCTTCAAGTACTCTAATCATCGGCACTGTCATCATATCAGACAGGTAACCCAAAGTTATATGCTTTTCCTTTTATGATTTGAATTGGGTTAAACTCTCGAATTCTGGTAATGTGTAGTGGGAACTGTGGGTTTAAATGTTTTGTCGATTGTAGCTTTTTAGGGTTTATGATTCTCAAATCGTTGTGAATTATGAAATTGATGCATGAATCTTAAATTAGTTCTGCTCTCAATGAATGCTTTTGGTTTATGTCCAGTGATTGTGTTTTCTTGGTTTTGATCATCATGGCTCATATGTTTTCCTATGATGATTTTTGCTTTTTTTCTATGATACAGTTGGAACGTGGTGTTGAACCTCTCGTTGCAGCAAGCTTCCCCACAAAGAAGTACAACGATACTGTGAAATCCCAAATCTAGCAAGAAATCAAGAATGATGTAGAGAGAGAATCTAGAGAGAACTTGTCATCCATATATTGAACTCTAAAGTGTAAATGACAAAATGATCAAGAGGTTTACAAAAGGTTCTAGATTACTTTCTAACTAAGAACTAGACATGCCTATTTATACCCATAACATACAAGGTATAAAGGCACAGCTAACTAATACAGTACATTGACTTTACAGTAAATCTTGAATACAACAATGCTCTAACAATCTCCCCCTTTGGATTCAAGATTTAAAAAATATGACAGCAATCTTCAGGTCTTTGTAAAGTCAATCTTCTCAAACAGACACTCTATCAAACCATCTTCAAATAGCTTTATCTCCACTAGTTCACGACGAACTATATGCTTTGACACTCTTTAAGAACTCAGCTTTGAAGAATCTTCAGACAAACATGAAAAGTCATTGTCTTTTTCTTTGAAAAGTCAACCTTCTTCAATACAATCTTCAACAGATTGTCTTCAAGTCTTGAACATGGAACAAGATGAATCAGAAACGATTAGAGTTTGGATCAGAAAGATGTGAAACCATCCACATTGTTGAACTTTTAGGTGTAAGCGCATTCCGAGAACCACTCAGAACTAAGATAACCAAATTCAGCAACATTTGGACTTCACATGATCCTTCTCCCCCTAATCTTCAGTCTTTGTTCACGAATCTTGGACTTGAAATATCTTTGATTTGAAAGCTCTTTGACATGAAATTGAAATTAAACTTTTCTCCCCCTTTTTCGATGATGGTGAGCATCATAATCATCGAAAACCATTTTCAATTTCAGTCTTGTTTTTGAGTATTGCTAACAATCTCCTCCTTACAGAATAACCTTGCTCCCCCTCAAAATAAGAATTCTGGAGCAATTTATTTTCTCCCCCTGAAAGTATGCATATATTTCAATAACGTACAGTATTTGAAATTGTAGCACAAATTTTAAAACAAATTTACACAAGGAAAATAAAATTCATTGAATTTCATTTTATAACTACAAACATTTGATCATTTGAAAACTTTACAAAAGAAATTCAACTTAATGAAATTTAACAGATTTTTCAATCAAATGAAATCAAATGCATGTGTTTGGATTCAAGAACAAGTCATCATTGTATATCAAGTTAAAAATGTTCAGTTTCAACCCCTTTATTAAATCTATTTGGTGTGCTAGCATGGGAAATATGATTAGCTTCAAGCATATGCAATTCTAAAACATGTAAGAATACTTTGCTCAAGTCACACTATTTGTCCAAAATAAGAATTTCACAAATTTACGGGTTTATCGCGACTTTGTATTTTCCCAAGTTTCAAGAGATGTGTGCTCATTGGCATCTTTTCTTTTGTGCTCATTGGCATCTTTTGATTTGTGCACATTGGCATCTTTTGATTTTGTGCTCATTGGCATCTTTTGATCAAAAAGTTTAGTAAGAATAAGATACACCGTTAAACATGACTTTCTATCTGGTTCTATAGCAGGATTTGGGTTAGCAGATCCCAGACCAGTTGGCCTTAGGTGCTAGGTGTCGAGCACCCCTTAGAACTTAATTTCCCAAACAAGAAAGGCCACATCGATATATCTTAAACTGTTGGTCCCGAAAGGCTTAAACAAGTTTGTAGAAGGGGGGGGGGGGGTTGAATACAAACACACTATTTTACTTTTCTAAATTGTTTATTGATAAATCATTAACAATTTATAGCTTGTTGCGGAAACAAGATTAAGGATAAACCTAAATCTAAACAAGTTGGAACACTAAGGTTTTCTTGCACTAAGAAAGATAAGGAGATTACTAATAAAATCCTATCTTGAGAGATTTGAACTTGTCCAGAGTTAGCAAGTTACTTCAAATGAAGTGAGTTCATCTCTTTATATACTGCATGCATTTAATGCAATCCAGTATATACTTTACACGTGTCATTAGCGGATTGGTTGCATGTCATTGACCTTTGATGACAACCTTAGTAGCCGCATGAATGAACAATGTAGTATCAGAGTGGTTGTACGATTTCAGATTTTCGGAGGTTCTTTTCTGACATTTCGTACGGTGGCGTGCAAGGGAGGTTAAGACAAAAGTACTTTGTACGGAGGACTTCATGATCAGCTTTCGTTGATTCAGCGATTATCATTTACTATTCAGCAGATGATAAATTTCAGCGATAGCTGAAGTCTTGTACTTGATACTTCACGTTGAGTGGACAAATCTGAGTCTTCGCTGATCCGCATCAGTTCATTAGGAGACTTGTCGCTGGTTCTTGAGCTTGATCTTCGACTTCAGCGTAGAACCTTTGTTGACGTGAATCTTGTCTTCAGGGATCATAAGTAAACAACTAACTTATCAGCGATCACCATACGGACTGAACAGACTCAGTGATATGGTGAACAGTGTTCGCTGAATGTTTAATCTAAAAGTGCGAGAGTTCCTATCATCAGTACTGTAAGATCTTAGTACTTATCAGCGATAGTGAAACTCTGATACATATTGTTTACTTACAATTTTCACTAAGTATTTAAGATAGGGTCATTTTCAAATCACTGAGGGTTTGGATCAACAATCTCCCCCTATTTGATTATGACATAGCAACAGAGAAAATTGCTATTTAATGAAAACATAAGGATAAAAAGAACTCATAAAATATTTGTCCCTTTTACTGTTTTCTGGGATCTTTTCAGTACTGATGGAGTAAAGTACATTCGCTGAAATCTTTCTTTAAATCTTTGAATCAGGTTACAATATGAATAAGAAAGATTACAAGTACAAGCGAAATAAATTACAAGTACTCAAGGATGACTGATACAATAGAGAAAATGGTGATTGTTGTCAGCCTTCAAAGGGTTCTTCCTTAATGAGAAGTTCATCAAGGGTTGTCTTTTCAGTTGGAATCATCCAGTCAGGAACCTTTTCTCCTTTATTCTTTAGCTTCAGAGCAGCTTCAAAAATCAAGGGTTTTAGGTGTCGTGCCTGAATGTCTTTTCTGAAGTCGCACCAGTAGATGAGATCTTTGAGCTGTTCGATTGGAGTGATTGGAAGCTCAGCGATCCGTTGAAAGCATTTACGTCCGTCGTAGTCAAGAAAGAATATTCCATAAGGATTACTGATGACTTTACCAGGGACGAAAAGTTCACATGGTGGCAAAGAGACATCAAGGGCAGATAGATCAGGATCAGGACCAAGTACTTCAGCGCGAGAGAAACCAATTCCAGTTTCATTTCGTATGACAGGACCTGAGTTTGAATCTTGACGTTTCTTCCTTGGAGAGTCCTTTTTTCTTTTCGGCTTTAGATCAGGAACAGGAGGAATATCCACACAAGAAGATATCAAATCGATCTGTCTGTTTATCAGCTTTTCGAAATGATCCTTGTACTTAGATTTTGACGGTTGGATAGCTAACCTCATCTCCAGCCATTCAGAGAGACCATACCTTTTTACAGTGTCAGCACGAAAGGTTTCAGATGAGTCATCTTCTCTGAACAGTTTGATGTCAACAATAGGTACTCCGACGGAGGTTCTTCCAGAGATGAATACCTTGTTGATCTTCGCTGGACGATATCTGAAGTGGATTTTCTCTTTACACCAGATCAGGGTGGTCTGAGAAACTTCAGCTTTCTTTTCCACGATCTTCTGGGCTTGTTCCCAAAGCTTTCGTTGGATTTGAATGGGAATACGCTTCAGCTTGGGGTCTTTGACAGATTCTTGAGTGAGCTTGATGGCGTATTCTCTGTCTTTATCTTCAGCTTCCTTCCTTTCAGCGATGAGGCGTTCAGCTCTGAGATGATCTTGGTATTCAGCTTTTGAAATTCTGAACTTAGGAGGAACTGAAGGTAGTTGATCGCGCCTTAGGATGATTCGCTGATCCTCGAATCGCTTTATCATTTCTTCTCTCCTCTTTTGATCAACTGAGGAAGGTCTATTTCTGTGCGAGAGAGGTTGTTCTTCTGGTTCATCAGTCTCAGAGATTAAATCTAAGACTGGGATTATGTCTTCAGCGTTAGCTGGAATTATTGGTGAAGTCGCAACAGATCTTTCAGCGATATCCTCAAACAGGGGAGAGGACTAGCTGAAACGCAGCGATCTTACAAATAAGAACTGGGTAGAAGAACTTGGGTAGAAAAGATAGAAAAAAAATGTGGATGTGTATGGTGTTTGTGGAATGGATAACTGATTTTTCATAGATGATCAGGGAAGGAAAAATAAGTTTAGTGTACCTGACAAATCGGCTTTGCAAGTAGGATCGCCAGATTATCATCTTCAGCGATGCCTTTGTCTTTGCTTTTCTCAGCGCCAGAGGCTGAGTGCTTTGTCTTTGTCTTCTCCCCTGAAGGTTCTTTTATTGAAATACCTTTAAGAGCTTTGGTTCTAGGAGCAGGTTTGACAACAAAGAAATCATCGTCATCTTCATCATCATCATCATCATCGTTCCTTGGAGAGGAGGATGGTTCAGCTTCAGGGATGTCGAAGTCTTCGTCTTCTTCTGCTTCAGATTCCTCAGCATCTTCATCGAGTTGCTCCCCCTCAGATATAGAGGCGAGGTTCTCGGTTCCCTCAGGGTTTTCATCTCCTTGAGGTCCAGTAATCCGATCTTCATTACCCTCTCCCCTGATAGATTCATCATGGGAAAGGTCTTCAGCGCTCTTCTCCTGTTCAGCGCTCTTCTCCCCCTCTTTCTCATGATGGGCGGGGGAGGAATGGGTAGATTCAGCATTGGTGTTGTCTCTGTCTTCTGGGCCAGAGATTTTCACACAACCTTCAAGCTTAGCTATTCTGTCTTCTAGGCCAGAAATAGCAGGCGTGATTTTCTTCAGCTCTTGGCGATCCTCTGCGGTGAATGAGTCCAAAACAGGTGCAGGGGCCGGAGCAGGAGCTGGATTATTTGCCTTGTTCACCAGCGTCTCGATCATTGTCTTGACGGAACCAAGGTCGGTCTTCACTGAGCCCAAGTCGGTCTTGACCACTGACATATCACCTTCCAGTGTACCAACCGATTTCTTCAGCGTTGTAACTTCGCTGGAAATGGTGGAAACTGATGATTTGAGGTTGGTGTAGTCAGTGTAGATGTCGGAGAGCACTTTGGCAAAGTCGGCAAGAGTTTTATCAAGATCTTTGATGTCATCAGAGGAGGCCTTCTTTTCCACCACAGTAGTCAGCTTCGTCAGATTCTCTCCAGCGTTTGTTACAGCTGTAGAGTTATTTGATAGACCGGTGGTGAGATCCGTAAGTTTCATCTCCATAGACTTCAGAGACTGGTTGATGTCTCCCAAAAAAGGACCTGTAACATATAAGTACTTGTGAACAAAGGAAAGCTCAGAAGTTTCAGGTTTAGTTACAGTGTTTAAGGTGGGATCTGTACCTGCAGGAGCGTTGACGAACTCATCAAAGTTTCGAGTCCCTCCATAGTGTTCCATATCTCCCTCAAAAGTTCCGTGAGGAATGGAGATCTCTGCAGGTCCTTTCTTCGTCATTCGCTGAGAAGCTTCAACGGCTTCTTGAATGATGGCATCTCCAGTTTTGACTGGAGGAGTGTCCAAAGAAGTAGAGGGAGGAGCGAAGGATAAGAATTGGGGTTGGGGTTCAAGTTCAGCGTTGGATTCGCTGAGAAGTACTTCATCAGTCTTTTGAGAGACTGTCGAAGGTTGGGTAGATTCCAAAGTTCTAACCTCAGCGTTTAGGGACGCTGAAGTAGGTTTAGAAGGGATGGCTTGAATTGGTGTGGCAGAGCGTACCACGGAACTTTCCTTCAGCTCTTCAGAATGAGCTGAGGAGTCTTCAGCATGCAACTGCTGGGGTTGCTCCTTGGTTTTCTTGATCCTTTTGGAATCAAGAGGGGTAAGAGATTGTTTCCTTTTCTTAGAAGGAATGGATTTTGTGGCCGGGGTATCAGCGATGGGTATTGTCGCTGAAGGAGCCACAGAAAGCGGAGAGTTAAGAAGAGTGAGAAGAGTAGAGAGACGTACCTCGTTGGCGACATGCTTGAAGTCGAGAACTTTAGGGCCAATCTGAGAGAGTTTCAGATCACCCTCCTCAGGATAGCTATCCTTCAGGCCATATTGAAAGATGGCGCTGATGAATCGCGGGTAAGGAACCCATGCTTGTCGGTCAGCGGCAGAATCAACACGTTGAATGAGGTCTTCATAGATGATGGAGGCCCAGTCAATGTTGAGACCTTTCAGCAGTGCGTAACCCATGGCCTGCTGAGGTTGAGCGGCTTGATCAGAAGATCCGGATTTCGCTGTCATGCAGCTGATCAGGTGAGCGAAGATGAAGTTCATCTCGCTGGGCATTTTGGATTTCTTTATCAGCGTCAGCTTCTTCTCAGGTAGCTTGTCTCTTCCAGTCTCCCAGATGTAACCCATCGCATCAAGGAAAGCAATGATTTCTTCCCTGTCAGCGTGCTTCTTGTGGTCAGGAAATGGAATGAAAGGATTTTCTGAGGTAGCGTTAGGGAATTTCAGAGCTTTACGGATTATTGCGGGGGTTATCTTGATGGTGCCATACTCAGTATCGCTGAGTATGCAGTCGATGGTTTTAGATGGATCTTTGGCTGAGGGTAGGTTGGTGTGTCTGGCAGAGTACCAGAATTGGGATAATAGACGCTGACTGGCAGGAGGTGTGATTGTCAGTGCTGTGTATATGGGGCTATTCTTCAAAAAAATCACAGCGTCGTCTAGATGGGATACCTGCTTCCGAGGAGGAAACTCGAGAAGCGCTGAAAGGTTGTTTGCCTTTGTCCAGTCTAGTTGATCCAGCTCAAACTTAACCTGAGGAGCTTTGGTGATTTCCAGTTCCTCAGAATCACTGGAGATGGACTCAGCGGTAACATTCAGCTTTGAAGTTGCCATTTCACTGTATTATCAGTTCAACCAAAGATGTTAACAAATAAGAAATATCTTAATGTGGAAAGAGAATTTCCATTAAGATTTTTCGAATTTTGTCCATTTCATTCAGACAAAAAAGTCTTAATGAAGATTAGGGTTTTTCTTGTTTTAAAAAAAAAAAAAACGAATATAACACCTATAAGCCTTGTATTCCAGTTTTTTAAAAAAATGGATACGAAAGAAGAACAAGTTTAAGATTTTAGATTTAAAACTTGAAGAACAACCATGAAATGGTTGTGTTTATAAAACCATGAAAGAAAATGATTTTATTTTTGAGTTCTTTTGTTTGATCTTGTGTAAAACAATGATAAGATCGAAAACAAGTTATTTGCATTTGATAAAAGATAAGAACATATTGACCTTGAGTTTGATGAAGAAGATGATGAACAGTTCTTGAAGATCGAGAGCACAAAATGCAACAGTGTTCTTTTCTTGCGGAGAAAGATTGATTCGCATAAAAGACAAATATAAACTTTGAGAGAGTTTATATAGGAAGAGAGTAGAGAGAGAAAAACTTGAGCGGGAAAGTTTTTCATCATGACACGGACACGTGTTTGCATTTGATTGGATAGACAACGAAACGTGCAAACGTGTGTCAGAAAAAGAAACGTGCCTGGTGTTATCCGTTGCAATGACGTCACAACTGTCCTTTCACATTCTTTCGTTGTCTCTGAGGTTTTGAAAGAAAAACTCAGGGACTCTTTGGAAAATATGAAGCACTGAATAGAAATATCAGTGAGGGTTTTAAGAAATTTCAAAATATTATTCAGCGATGAAAGAATTTGAAATCTTGCATTTTCATGCGTTTTGTCAGAGAAAACATACCTTGATATCAGTTTAACCCAATTTATTCAGAGAGAAGATGATGAAATGGATTGTACTAGTTTATTTTATCCAGAGCCTATACAAGAATGTATAAACGTATCGCTGATTAAATGTGAACCGCTGAAGATTTATCCTTCAAAGTTCAGCATTCCAAGCTCGCTGATGAGAAAGTTGAATCTTGTCTCATCAAGAGGTTTGGTAAACAAATCAGCTAACTGATAATCAGTTGGGATAAAATGAAGTTCTATATCACCATTCATCACATGATCTCTGATAAAATGATATCTGATTTCTATGTGTTTTGTCTTTGAGTGTAGCACTGGATTGTTTGCTATAGCGATGGCACTTGTGCTGTCGCAATAGATTGGAATTTTGGAGAGCTGAAGATCATAGTCTAGTAGTTGATTTCTCATCCACAAGACTTGAGAACAGCAGCTTCCAGCGGCTACATACTCAGCTTCAGCTGTGGAAGTGGACACCGAGTTTTGCTTCTTACTTGTCCAACTTACCAGCTTTCCACCCAGGAGCTGACATCCTCCTGTGGTGCTTTTCCTATCCATTTTGCAACCTGCAAAATCACTGTCTGAATAGGCGGTTAGATCGAATCCTGAATCTTTGGGATACCAAAGACCTAGATTCACTGTACCCTTAAGATATCGAAAGATTCGCTTTACAGCTTTCATATGAGATATTTTAGGTTCAGCTTGATATCGTGCGCACAGACATGTTGCAAACATAATATCGGGTCGGCTAGCTGTAAGATACAGTAGTGAGCCGATCATCCCACGGTACAGCGTGACATTGACAGGAACACCCTTTGTGTCCTTATCAAGTATCAGCGGTGGTGCCATAGGGGTTTTCATAGCTGAACTTTCAGTTAAGTCGAATTTTTTCAGCACATCTTTAACATACTTTCCCTGATTTATAAAAGTTCCTTTTTCAGTTTGCTTAATCTGAAGACCAAGGAAATATGTTAGTTCACCCATCATACTCATTTTATACTCATCTTTCATTCTATCAGCGAAACGAGTACAAAGCTCAGGGTTAGTAGAACCAAATATAATGTCATCAACATATATTTGAACTAAAATGATATGACCTTTTATTTTTCTAAAAAACAAAGTTTTGTCAATCTTACCTCTCTCAAATTTTTCAAGGTGGAGATACGTAGAAAGAGTGTCATACCATGCACGAGGAGCTTGCTTCAAGCCATAAAGTGCCTTATCCAGCTTATAAACATAACCTGGACGCTTAGGATCTGAGAATCCTGGAGGTTGTTCCACATAAACTTCTTCATTCAGCTTTCCATTTAGAAACGCTGACTTAACATCCATTTGATGTACAGTGAAGTTTTTGTGTACAGCATATGCTAAGAAAAGACGAATAGATTCAAGTCTTGCTACAGGAGCAAAGGTTTCGTCATAATCTATACCTTCCTCTTGTCTGTATCCCTGAGCAACAAGACGAGCTTTGTTGCGAGTTACAGTACCATGTTCGTCCAACTTGTTTCGATAGACCCACTTAGTGCCTATCACTGTTTTGTCAGTTGGTCTCCGAACAAGTTTCCAAACTTTGTTTCTTTCGAATTCAGTCAGCTCTTCTTGCATAGCGCTGACCCAGTTTGGATCTCTGAGGGCATCATCTATTTTCTTTGGTTCAGTTAGAGAAATAAAGTTAACAAATAAACAAATATTACCTGCACTTCTACGAGTCTGAATACCAGCGTTGGGATCACCAAGAATTTGATCGATTGGGTGATTTACAGTCCATCGCTGAGCCGGAGCATGCGTCGCTGACGCAGTCTGAACTGGAGAAACTGAAGATGAGGCTTCAGCTACTTCTGGATAATCAGCTAAGAGAGGAATGCTTGCATGTGTCACTTCATTCACTGATTGCTGAGAAATAGATGGAATTTCTGAGACATTTGGATCAACTGCGGGTATAGTATTTATAGGAACAGCTGAGACCCAAGATGTTTCAGCTTCACTATTCTGCATATTGGGAATGATAGTAGGACCATCATTTTCAGTTGTATGAGTATGAGTAGTGGGAACATCTTCTGAATCACCAAGATGAGAAAACATCCATTGATTCAGTTCTTCTGTATCAGCGTTCGGTTTAGAGTTCGCTGAACGGGATTCGTCAAACGTGACGTGAATAGTTTCTTCTACAGTTTGTCTTCTTCGGTTGAAGACTCTGAAGGCTTTGGAAACTGAGGAGTATCCAAGAAAGATTCCATCATCAGCCTTAGGATCAAACTTTCCAAGGGCATCTCTGTTGTTCAGTATGAAACACTGACAACCAAAGATGTGAAGAAAGCTGATTGAAGGCTTTCTCCCATGAAAGAGTTCATAGGCTGTCTTTTTGAATCTTTTGACTATCAGCGACCTGTTTTGCGTAAAACAAGCCGTGTTGACAGCTTCTGCCCAAAACTGAGTAGGCAGGTGAGAATCGCTGAGCATTGAACGTGCAGCTTCAATAATTGTTCTATTTCTTCTTTCAGCGACTCCGTTTTGTTGTGGTGTTCTCACTGACGAAAAGTTATGAGAAATTCCCTTGCTCTTAAGGAAGGAATCAAGAGAACTGTTTTTGAATTCAGTTCCATGATCACTCCTTATTGAGCGAACAGTCATATTGTTCAGAGTTTCCATCTTCCGAACAAAGGTGATGAGTTCTTCAGGGGTGTCACTCTTAGAACGGAGAAACATTACCCATGTATAACGAGAGAATTCATCAACTATGACCAGCGTATATTTCTTTCCAGCGATGGATTGTTTGTTAACGGGGCCAAACAAATCCATATGGAGTAGTTGAAGAGGAGATGACACTGAGGAAACTTGCTTGGACTTAAAGCTTGCCTTGGTCTGCTTCCCTTTTTCACACGCTGAACATAAGGATTCTTTGGCGTATGAATGTTGAGGTAGACCAGTGACTAACTCTTTGGATGAAAGAGTATTCAGTGTCTTGAAGTTGAGATGTGAGAGTCTCTTGTGCCATAGCCAGTTGACATCAGAAGATGCCTTTGAGAAGAAACAGGAGTTCTCAGTGGTTGTTGAGTCCATGTTTATAACGTAAACATTTTCCAAACGATAACCGCTGAGAGCTATCTTCTCCTTTTTGTCAGAGACAAAGCAGGATTCCTTGGTGAAAATCACTTTGTTATCCATGTCGCAAAGCTGACTGATGCTCAGAAGATTATGCTTCAGCCCTTCAACATATGCGACTCTTCTGAAGGATGTTGTACCATTTGAAAGTACACCATACCCTCGGGTGTGTCCTTTTCCATTTCCACCGAAAGTTACAGAGGGACCCTTCTCTTCCTTGTATTCAGCGAGCAGGCTTTTCTTTCCAGTCATGTGTCTAGAGCATCCGCTATCGAGATACCAGATACCCTTCTTAACCTGCAATACAAAGGAAGATTAGTTTTGCTTGGGTACCCACTTCACCATGTATACGCGTTTGTCAGTGGAAGTGGTTGGAATGGGTTCAGCAGTCTTCGCATCATTTGAAGATTCAGCTTTGTCTTTCTTCACTTTGGTCAATTTCTTGACCTCAGCGGTATGAGTCACCTTGACCTGACTTGCAACTGGTTTGGTCTTCTTTGGTTCTATCTTCACCTTAGCTATCTTATCAGCTTTGGTGGCTGTGGGACACTTACTTGCAATATGATCGGTAAGTCCACAGTGATAACATTTCCTATAACTAAAATTAGTTCTAGGACCACTTGTGTGCTGAGCTTTTAATTTGGAATTAGAAGTGCCAGCACCAAGTACACTATTGGTTTTTGAAATAGGACGAACATTCAGTTCTTCAGATTTCTTACCAAGGACATCTACTCTGAGTCTAGGAGTAGGTCGCTGAACTGATCCAGAGGTCTGATTTCTAGAACCAGATGAATGAATCACTAAGGCTTTGGAAGCATTCAGCTTAGGTACTAAAGTACCCTTCTGAGGATTTTGATAAATTACAATTCCTTTACCTTTATCTTTAGAGACAGAGGTAGGTTTTGAATAAACCATTTTCTCCTTACCTTTTGAGGAGGTAGGAGTTTCCTCAGGGATTGGTGTAATCGACGAGGAGTACTGAGATGAAGAAGTGTCAGCTACTGAGGATACGAACGTTCCAAATTTAAGCATTGAACGTTCAGTGGTTGGTATTGGAGTATCATATTTATAACCCAGACCACGTTTATCACTCAGAGGAATCTGAGCCTTAATTATCTCAGTGATCTTTGTTGAAGAATTACACCATCCTTCAACAGTAGCTTGTTCAGCTTTTAATGCAGCGATAGCTTCCGCTCGTTCAATTTTGACTAGCTGATTTAAATGGACTTGATCTTTAAAATCTTCTTCAAATTTAGAAAGCTTTTCTATTTGAAGGTGGCAATTTTTAAGCTTTTCAGCGAGATCAAGATTTTGGTTTTCAACCACAGCTTTGCCGTTCATGGCTTCGTATAAGCTTCTAGTCAGTAGTTCGATTTTACGGAGACTATCAGCTTCATCAATATTTACAATATTGGTAAAGAAGGAAGGTGATACCTGAATGGCAGATGTTGAAGTGGAGGGTATGTCTGAACTTTCTTCCTCTTCTTCAATCTTGGCCATGAGACATTGATTTGCTTCATCATCTTCAGAATCAGATGATGAGGCTTCTTCATCAGAAGCAGCCCAATCATAGTCAGCCATTAGGCCTTTTCCCTTCTTCTTAAAGCTTTTCAGCTTTGCATACTTCTCCTTCAGCTTTAAGTATTTGTCGTCTTTATTTCTTGGAACAAAGGATTTCTTTGTAAAGGCTGAAGGTCTCATGATTTTCTTTGACCTGCACTCGTTAGCGAAATGACCTGTCTTTTCGCAGTTAAAACAAGTAGCAGTAGCCTTATCAACAAAAGCTGATGACTTAGGCTTGTCAGCTATAGAAAGAGTTTTGTTCTTTCTAAACATTTTCTTCTTGGCGAATCTCCTAAACTTTTTAGTTAGGAGAGCCAAGGATTCATCATCTGAAGAATCAGAATCTGATGATCTTTCAGAGTTACTTTCTAACTCAGTGATAGTGACCACGGGTCGCTGAGTAGAAGGTTCCTCTGAGATTAAAGCAACAGGGGTGCTTTTGGAATCTTTTACAAGATTCTTCTTAAGATGGCTAGATTGCTCATGATTCAGCAATGTGCCATATAAGGTAGCGAGTGTCATTGATCTTAGATCTTTTGACAGCTTGAGACACATGGAATAATTGTCCCAGCTTTCAGGTAAACATTCTAAAAACTTTGTCAGAACTTCAAAGTTAGAATATTCCTTACCAACCGTTTTAAGATCTATAATTAAGCAGTTAAAACGTTGATGTACTTCAGAGAGAGTTTCATTCTTACCAGAGATGAAACTTTCGTATTGTCTTACCAGGTTGATCTTTCTTGAATCCTGGACTTCAGACGTTCCTTCATACTGAACACATATTGTGTCCCACATGGCCTTCGAGGATTTCAGGTTCATGACGGAATGGTAGACTTCGTCAGGAAGGGCCATGGATAGTATGGATCTGGCTTTTGTATCTATAGCCACTTTCTTCTTGTCTTCATCGGTCCAATGATGGATTTCCTTTGGAATCAGCCTTTCTGGAATAGCAGCTCTAGTTGCGGTGGCTGGAACGGCAGGATCAATCGTTACAGGGATGTGTGGACCGTTTTCAAGATAGTAAGGTATAGTAGGGTCTACACCTTCTAAGAAGAGTGTCATCCTATTTTTCCATAAGTTGAAGTTGTCTCTGGAAAATCTAGGGGGTTTTGCAAGAGAACCATTGTCGATATAGTGAGTGTTTGTGTTTGAGTTGGCCATTTTCAGATAATAGCAAGGAAGAGAAAATATCTTAGATTAGATCTTGTTTATGAGATTAAACAAATCCGCTCTGATACCACTTGTTGGTCCCGAAAGGCTTAAACAAGTTTGTAGAAGGGGGGGGGGGGGGGGGGGTTGAATACAAACACACTATTTTACTTTTCTAAATTGTTTATTGATAAATCATTAACAATTTACAGCTTGTTGCGGAAACAAGATTAAGGATAAACCTAAATCTAAACAAGTTGGAACACTAAGGTTTTCTTGCACTAAGAAAGATAAGGAGATTACTAATAAAATCCTATCTTGAGAGATTTGAACTTGTCCAGAGTTAGCAAGTTACTTCAAATGAAGTGAGTTCATCTCTTTATATACTGCATGCATTTAATGCAATCCAGTATATACTTTACACGTGTCATTAGCGGATTGGTTGCATGTCATTGACCTTTGATGACAACCTTAGTAGCCGCATGAATGAACAGTGTAGTATCAGAGTGGTTGTACGATTTCAGATTTTCGGAGGTTCTTTTCTGACATTTCGTACGGTGGCGTGCAAGGGAGGTTAAGACAAAAGTACTTTGTACGGAGGACTTCATGATCAGCTTTCGTTGATTCAGCGATTATCATTTACTATTCAGCAGATGATAAAGTTCAGCGATAGCTGAAGTCTTGTACTTGATACTTCACGTTGAGTGGACAAATCTGAGTCTTCGCTGATCCGCATCAGTTCATTAGGAGACTTGTCGCTGGTTCTTGAGCTTGATCTTCGACTTCAGCGTAGAACCTTTGTTGACGTGAATCTTGTCTTCAGGGATCATAAGTAAACAACTAACTTATCAGCGATCACCATACGGACTGAACAGACTCAGTGATATGGTGAACAGTGTTCGCTGAATGTTTAATCTAAAAGTGCGAGAGTTCCTATCAGCAGTACTGTAAGATCTTAGTACTTATCAGCGATAGTGAAACTCTGATACATATTGTTTACTTACAATTTTCACTAAGTATTTAAGATAGGGTCATTTTCAAATCACTGAGGGTTTGGATCAACATAAACCCATTTGTACCAGTAGAACATGGATTTCTATCTGGTTCTATTGCAGGATTTGGGTCAGCCGATCCCAGACCAGTTGATCTTAGGGACTAGGTGTCGAGCACCCCTTAGGACTTACTCTCCCAAACCAGAAAGGCCACAGGCACAAACTTTCAAACTAAATGATAGTGCAACAATTTTATCTCAATCACTTGGTTCTAAAACATAGTGCTTTGCCCATATTTTCATTTCCATCCATCATTCTGACATATAGGCTTTTTGAGCATTATATTCTATATAAGTCCAGATTCACATAACTTTGAGCATTCAGCATAATTTCATTCATGTTTTGCTGACCTTTCGATTTATTTCAGAGGTGAAAGTTGAAACAAATCTAACTCAGATAATACAAAAATACTTGTAAAATCATCTTTTAGCACACATTTAATTCATTGAATGAAAATTGAAAATTTTATCTCATTGAATTAAATTTGTAAAGATTCAAGTTTTCAAAGTGGTAGAAACAAAATATAATCCAATGTTACCTTTTACCACGTTCCTTGAAACAGAAAGATGTAACAGTTAAAGATATCACCTGAGAAGTGTGAGTTCTAAACTGATTTGTTTAGAAGTCTTAGTCTTTGAAGTACGGGTCCTGAACTGAATTGTTCAGAAGCCATTGTCTCTTTACTCCCCCTTAATGGTACAAGTAATCTTCTTCCGAGAGTTCAACGCTTTGCTTCTAAATCTGCAAAAACAGATTAAGTAGATTTTGGTACCCAACATGTCTTGGGTCCTTGCTTGTTAAGCGGAGCTCTATAGGAAGGAAAATGATAAGTACCATACCAATATTGAACACTCTCATTTTTAATAAAATCATTAGTACCACAATAAGAACAACAAAAATTCTTTTGTGCTAACCTGATTAAATGATTTGCAGAATAGAATGAATCAGGATTAGCAAAAGATTTAGCTTTCAGATTAGTGTTCTTGTTGGGAACAGAGGATTTTGGCTCACCTTTTTCAGTTGACGTACCTTTTACTCTCCATTGCATGTTAACTTTCTTATATGAAGGAAGATCAGCATATTGATACTTGGAAGAATTATCCACCGAGTGATCATAGAATAGATTAGAAGGACGAATCAGACATTCTGAATAGCATTTGGATTTGTTAAATGACTTCACTTTGTAAGATAAGTCATTCCGTTCCTTGGTCACCAAATCAAGCTTCTTCTGAATATTAGACTTGACCCTCTTCTCTTTCATGATGTCAGTCGATAATGCAGCCAAATTCATTGTCAATTTATGAATTTCCTGCCGAAATATCTTCCTTTCTTTAGAAAAGTCGTCTTTAACGCACCTACCCTGAAAGTCAGCTTTCTTCATCTTTTCTAGCTCTTGACTTTCTTTATCTAGCTCTTGTCTTTCCTTTTCTAAGTCCTTATGAAGATCAGAAATTTTATTTGACAGTTTCGCATTCTTCGCTTCAAAGCTTTTCTTTTCTTTTTCATACTCGACCCTTTCCTTCTCCAACTTCTCCTTTTCAAGAAATAAAACTTTCTCAAAGTCAGAAACTTGTTTTGAAAGTTTTATACAATTACGTTCAATTACTTCCTTTTCTTTAAGAATCTTCTCTCTCTTGTCTTCAATGCTCTTCAGATCAGCATTTTCTTTTTGAAGAGTTGTTACTTTCTCTTGAAGTTTCTCGATTTGATCGTGCAGACTTGAGTTGTCTTTGTCTTTCTTTGTTTCAAGACCTGCAATATATACTTCAAGATCAGTAATTCTTTTAGTAAGTAAAACATTTTGTTCTTTAAAAATAAAATTTTCATTTGAAGAGGAAATGTCTAAAATATGTCTCTTCAAATCAGCACATTCTTCCTCCATTGTCTTTATACTCCCTTGAAGCTCCTTCATGTTATCTTGATGAGTTGAAATCTCAAATGTCTTATTTTTCTCTTGAGTAACTTCAAGCACTACAATCTTGTCATTCAAATCTTTCAGTTCGGACTCAAGAGAAGAGACTTTGTCTTCTAATAAAGCTTTCTCAGACTTGAGCTTTGTAATTTTTCTTGCATCTTCATTAGTATGTGTTATGTATCTAGAAATAAAACCTTCAAGACGCTTGATCTCATCTTTAGCTTCAGAAAGAGTCCATTTTCTCTCTTTTCCTAACTGATACCATATTCTCCCATTTAAATCCTGTATGTCAGACATCTTTTCAAATAGCTAGAATAATTGATCGTTCAGAAGATCAAGCAGAAAGTGTATGAAAATACACTATACAAAAAAAATTATATAAAATTTTTCTTGAAAAGCTCTTACAGTGTATGAAATACACTATAGAAAAAATTTCGGGATAACTTTTTTTTTTCAAAAAACTTTGTTTTTTTTAATTCACAAGAATTCGGATGAATAAGGATTCGAAATCAATGAATTCGAATGAATAAGGGTTCGAATTCAATGAATTCGGATGCTGAAGGGTTCGAATTGAATGAATTCGGATGCTGAAGGATTCGAATTCAATGAACTCGGATGAAGAAGGATTCGAATTCACTCAATTCGGACTTAACTGGGTTCGAATTCACTCAATTCGGACTTAACTTGGTTCGAATTCTTTACTTGAAAATTAAACCAACTCAGATGAATCCACAACTTCTCAATTCGAATCTAACAGGGTTCGAATTCAACTCAATTCGAATCCATAAGGGTTCGAATTCAAATCAATTCGAATGCTTCTTGAGTCGAATTCTATACTTGTGATGCCAAGAACACTCTGAATTCCCTTTGAATGATCCGAATTGTGTATGAATGATCCGAATTCACCAAGAATGATCCGAATTCTGCACTTCGAACTTCAAAATCACTTAATCTGCCATAACTCTTTCAATTCTTGATCAAATGAGATGAAACTTGTATCAATTTGTTCGAAATTGAAATTCGCACACTTTTCTTGTTGATCACAACTCGTAATTTGATCGATTTAAACAACTTTTGATCACAGTGAATTTTGGGTTTTCGAACAAAAACCAAAAAATCGATCAAATCAGATGATTATGTGCAGTTTTTGATGTTGATCCAAGAATTAAAGATGATCAGTAATCAATTCCGAGTTCAGTGATGCAAAAAATTGATCCAAAAGATCAGAATTTAGAAAAAATCTATGTCTAAATGATAAGTGTTCAGATGAACAGTAATGAACACCCAATCCGAATTCTTCAGGCTTAGTGTAAAAAATCTTCAATTTGGTCTTCGATCTGCTTGAATCTTCTGTTTAGCTCTGATACCAAATGTGAAATCCCAAATCTAGCAAGAAATCAAGAATGATGTAGAGAGAGAATCTAGAGAGAACTTGTCATCCATATATTGAACTCTAAAGTGTAAATGACAAAATGATCAAGAGGTTTACAAAAGGTTCTAGATTACTTTCTAACTAAGAACTAGACATGCCTATTTATACCCATAACATACAAGGTATAAAGGCACAACTAACTAATACAGTACATTGACTTTACAGTAAATCTTGAATACAACAATGCTCTAACATATACGTTCTTTTCTTGTGCAAAAGATGCTCCAATGTAAGTATACTTTCTGTAACTTTTATCGAACTAAACTTTCTAAATAGGCGAGATAAGTTCATAACACTTGTACAATTTTTTTGGCCAAAGCATTTATGACAAGGCATGATTTAGGAGACTTATAATTGTATATGTTTCTTGGTATGTAACAGGAGAATTTTGGGAGAAACTAAAGCTTGATGCTACAAAGAAGGTATGATTTAGGAGACTTATACTTACCGACGCGCTCAGTGGGTGATCAAATAGGCTTATGGCTTAGGTTGGTGACTTCCATTGCTTCAGGAAGGGCGTCCGCCTAAGGTCGGCCCAAGTGGTCCGGGTCCTCCATGCAAGGTTTATATACATCTTTTATCCCCGACAGTAACATACCTTTGGCTCTATTCTTATAATTGAGTTTTGTTGGAAACTTGGAAAGCAACCAGATCCCTCGAATCACAAATCAATCAATCCTGTAACCGAAACAATCCTAATTTTACAATATAAACATAATAAGGCATGGGACATACGCTAGTAAGTAACATATGTGAAAATGAAGATATGAAGACAAAATCGAAGTCGCCTACCATAACTCGTTGAATCCTCATTCCTCAAGCCCTAAATCGAAAAGATGAAGACATATTAAACTCAAAGTTGATCAAAAAACGAAATCAAAGAGAAATCCGTAGAACTCAAACGTTTTATCGTTTCGTTTGTTGAAAAATGGAAGAGAAATTGTATAGAATACTAGAACATGACACTCGTACTGGACTCTCGACTCTTGTATAGGACTCCCCCGTTTGATTTCTAATTATTTTTATTATATAGGACCAAGTATCAGATGACTCTTGCAACCAACTAAACAACCATTGGAGAGTTTAGCTCAAGCTCTCTCATGTAGGACACAGGCCAGTAAAGATATTTCCCCTATGGATCGATGCAATTGCAGCTGTTTATTTGTGAATATTTATTGTAGCTTTGCAGGGTTATGGACAAATCGGTGAAAGAAAACCAACAATAAGTTTGAGTGGATTTATGGACGAATTCAGCTCGGGTATGTATACAACTTGAATTCCATAAACATTCTCTGGTGGAGATTCTGATTCTGAGAGGTCTTCAAGAACATATATAAGGGCACATGAACTGTCTTTGTTGCAAGTGTGCAGGTTTATGGAGGCTTACTAAATTAAAACTGTTTGGTTTTGATAAGTTGTTTGTATTCAATTAATTTGCACTTTTCTGGTCAAATAATGTCAAAAGGTGTTTGGTCCATGATCTTCAACAATCCAAGAATTATGTAACAAGAAGATGTAGAAGAAGACTAAAACATTATTAGAAATGTAAATCTAAACCAGAGAGAACACAATGAGATTAGAGAACTACATTTTGAATTATGAAAGTCTTTTTTTACAAACTACATAACAAGTCCTATTTATAGTCTACTTCTCTTGTTACAATACTTAAGCACAAGCCCATTTACAAAGCCTTTGCTTTACAAAACTTTCTAATAATTAGGACAACTTCAGTGTCCTAACAAAAGGTGCTTTACTAAATTCAACAAGGATGTTTTAATATTAGTGATATACTCATGTATGTGATTGTCATTTGTTTTTGCTAAGTGTAACAACCCACACTCTAAACTAGCCAAAACATAAATTAACAATTAATACCAACTGCCAAAATTGCCCACACAGTCACAATATCAAAATTTCAACTTTGGGTTCGCGGAATTAACCCTAATTACCGCTGAGAAATTTATCTATCAAAAATAAAGGGAAAGTCTTCTAGTTCCACTAAAAGCGAGCTCCCTCTCACATCTTCTCCTTTTCTCTAGCCGAGCCCTCTAAAACCTGCTTACCTGAAAAGGGTTTTAGTTTTGAAAGCAAGGGTTAGACCACAAGGTCTAGTGAGATTCCCTCAAATTTACAACATTGCACTACACATGTCAATAATGAAGAGTTTAAATAAATTAATAAACAATTACACCCTTATCAGTTTAAATAACCACACGTTTGCAGATATTTCACGCTTGATCACGTACACACTCATGACCTCGCTTTAGGGCACACACCCGCCCTTCTCGGCTATATGGATCAGGTTCATATGTTTGTATGGGACACACTCCCCATAAGGCATCATAATAAGTTAGGGGTTGTTTGTTTACCTCTTAATGATGCCATTAAGAGGTAAATGTCTGAATCGGTAAGACATTGTGTTGTTTGGATGGACTTTAGATGAGATCTGAATCGCTCAAATGCCTCTGAACCGCTCCTTCTTCCATTAGGCCTCCATACGATTCAGACTTTAATTTTTCCTCATTTGCCCTCGTCATTAATCTTCTCTTATCAATTCTCCATGCGTCCCTACCATCTCCTCCACCATTCGATTCATCAGACCGTATTCACTCGATCGATCGATTGCTCGAAACCTAACGACGACCTCTATGCTCTCCTGTAATAACTGGGTTTCATTTAACCATTAATTGCGAAATCTGGGATGAAATTCGAAGTTTAAGAAAGTTATGTGGTCCAAGTGGGAAGAATTGAAAGCTTTGTGTTTTTGAGGAAAGTATTTAAAGAATAAGAAAAACCCTAATTTCTCATTTAAGCATTTGTCTAGTGTGTGTTGTGTGTGTGGCTGGGAGAAAGAGCAAGAAAGGGATTTTGGAATTTGAGGAAGAAGAGTGACGATTTCAGCTGGGTTTTGGGAAGGACTCCTGAATCAGCAATCATCCAGGTAAAACCTGCGTTTTTGAGTTTTCTCGTAGCGTCCGAAAACCTCCAATATAGGGTAGTGTCCGGACGATTTGAGGTGTCCGGATGATAGTTATGTCCGGGTAGAACTATGCTTGTAGTTTCCGGTAGTTAACCGGAAACCCTTGAGAGTCCGGATAATTTTGGTTGTCCGGATAGGATGTCCGGATAGTCTTGGGTGTCCGGGTAGGATATCCGGATAGCTCTGGTTGTCCGGATAGTTTTGACTATCCGGATACAGTGTCCGGAAAGTGTGGTGTGACATAGTAGTGCAGGCTGATAGTCCGAGGGGCAAACTGTGTAAGTGTGTAATTCCATCAAGTGGCTTATCGTGGTAGTATGTACCCTTATAGGTGCAGTTGGTGTTGATCCAAACCCTCAGTGATTTGATAATGACCCTCTCTTATACTTAGTGAAAATTGTAAGTAAACAATATGTATCAGAGTTTCACTATCGCTGATAAGTACTAAGATCTTCCAGTACTGCTGATAGGAACTCTCGCTCTTTAAGTTAAACATTCAGCGAAACTGTTCACCATAAATGCTCTGAGTCTGTTCAGTCATTATGATGATCGCTGATAAGTTAGTTGTTTACTTATGATCCCTGAAGACAAGTTTCACGTCAACAAAGGTTATACGCTGAAGTCGAAGATCAAGCTCAAGAACCAGCGACAAGTCTCCTAATGAACTGATGCGGATCAGCGAAGACTCAGATTTGTCCACTCAACGTGAAGTATCAAGTACAAGACTTCAGCTATCGCTGAACTCTATCATTCGCTGATATGAAATGATAGATCGCTGAATCAACGAAAGCTGATCATGAAGTCCTCCGTACAAAGTACTTTTGTCTTATCCACCCTTGCACGACTCCGTACGAAATGTCAGAAAAGAACCTCCGAATATCTGAAATCGTACAACCACTCTGATACTACACTGTTCATCCATGCGGCTACTAAGGTTGTCAACCAAGGTCAATGACATGCAACCAACCAGCTGATGACACGTGTAAAGTATATACTGACTTGCATTAAATGCATGCAGTATATAAAGAGATGAACTCACTTCATTTGAAGTAACTTGCTAACTCTGGACAAGTTCAAATCTCTTATCTCAAGATAGGTTATTATTAGTAATTTCCTTATCTCTCTTAGTGCAAGAAACCTTAGTGTTCCAACTTGTTTAGATTTAGGTTTATCCTTAATCTTGTTTCCGCAACAAGCTGTAAATTGTTAATGATTTATCAATAAACAATTTAGAAAAGTAAAATCTGTGTGTTTGTATTCAACCCCCCTTCTACTAACTTGTATAGGCCTTCGGGACCAACAAGTGGTATCAGAGCAGATTTGTTTAATCTCATAAACAAGATCTAATCTAAGATATTTCTCTTCCTTGCTATTATCTGAAAATGGCCACCAACACAAACACAAATTATATAGACAATGGTTCTCTTGCAAAACCCCCTAGATTTTCCAGAGACAACTTCAACTTATGGAAAAATAGGATGACACTCTTCTTAGAAGGTGTAGACCCTACTATGCCTTACTATCTTGAAAACGGCCCATACATCCCTGTAACAATTGATCTTTCAGTTCCAGCCACTGCAAATAGACCTGCTATTCCAGAAAGGCTGATTCCTAAGGAAATACACATGTGGACCGACGAAGATAAGAAGAAAGTGGCTATAGATACAAAAGCCAGATCCATACTATCCATGGCCCTTCCTGACGAAGTCTACCATTCCGTCATGAATCTGAAAACATCAAAAGCCATGTGGGACACAATATGTGTTCAGTATGAAGGAACGTCTGAAGTCCAGGACTCAAGAAAGATCAACCTGGTAAGACAATATGAAAGCTTTATTTCTGGTAAGAATGAAACTCTCTCTGAAGTTCACCAACATTTTAATTGTTTAATTATAGATCTGAAAACTGTTGGTAAGGAATATTCTAACTTTGAGGTGCTGACAAAGTTTCTAGAATGTTTACCTGAAAGCTGGGACAATTATTCTATGTGTCTCAAGCTGTCAAAGGATCTAAAATCAATGACCCTTGCTACCTTATATGGCACGTTGCTGAATCATGAGCAATCGAGCCATCTTAAGAAGAATCTTGTTAAAGATTCCAGAAGCACCCCTGTTGCTTTAATCTCAGAGGAACCTTCTACTCAGCGACCCTCGGTCACTATCACTGAGTTAGAAAGTAACTCTGAAAGGTCATCAGATTCTGATTATTCAGATAATGATGAATCTTTGGCTCTCCTAACTAAGAAGTTCAGGAGATTTGCCAAAAAGAAAATTTTTAAAAAGAACAAACCTCTTTCCATAACTGACAAGCCTAGATCATCAGCTTTTGTTGATAAGGCTACTGCTACTTGTTTTAACTGCGAAAAGACAGGACATTTCGCTAACGAGTGTAGGTCTAAGAAAGTTTCTAGGCCCTCAGCTTTTACAAAGAAATCCTTTGTTCCAAGGAATAAAGATGACAAATACTCAAAGCTGAAAGAAAAATATGCGAAGCTGAAAAGCTTTAAGAAGAAAGGCAAAGGCCTGATGGCTGACTATGATTGGGTTGCTTCTGATGAAGAAGCATCATCATCTGACTCTGAAGATGATGAAGCAAATCTATGTCTCATGGCCAAGATTGAAGAAGAGGAAGAAAGTTCAGACATTCCCTCCACTTCAACATCTGCTATTCAGGTATCACCTTCTTTCTTTACCAATATTGCAAATATTGATGAAGCTGATAGTCTCCATAAGATCGATCTCTTGACTAGAAGTTTATACGAAGCCTTGAACGACAAAACTGTGGTTGAAAACCAAAACCTTGATCTCGCTGAAAAGCTTAAAAACTGCCACCTTCAAATAGAAAAGCTTTCTAAAATTGAAGAAGATTTTAAAGATCAAGTATATTTAAATCAGCTAGTCAAAATCGAACGAGCAGAAGCTATCGCTGCATTAAAAGCTGAAAAAGCTACTGTTGAAGGATGGTGTAATTCTTCAACAAAGATCACTGAGATAATAAAGTCTCAAATTCCACTGAGTGATAAACGTGGTTTGGGTTACAAATATGAAACTTCAAAACCAACCACTGAGCGTTCAATGCTTAAATTTGGAACGTTCGTATCCTCAGTCGCTGATACTTCATCTTCTCAGTGCTCCTCGTCCATTACACCAATCCCTGAGGAAACTCCTACCTCCTCAAAAGGCAAGGAGAAAATGGTTTATTCAAAATCTACCTCTGTCTCTAAAGACAAAGGTAAAGGAATTGTTATTTATCAAAATCCTCAGAAGGGTACTTTAGTACCAAAGCTGAATGCTTCTAAAGCTTCAGTGACCCATCCCTCTGGATCAAGGAAGCTGATCTCTGAATCTATTCAGCGATCTACTCCTAGACTCAGAGTGGATGTCCTTGTTAAGAAATCTGAAGAACTAAATGTTCGTCCCATTTCTAAAGCAAATAGCTTACTTGGTGCTGGTACTTCTAATTCTAAATTAAAAGCTCAGCATACAAATGGTCCTAGAACTACTTTTAGCTATAGGAAATGTTATCACTGTGGACTCACTGATCATATTGCTAGTAAGTGCCCCACAGCCACCAAAGCTGAAAAGATAGCTAAGGTGAAAATTGCCCCCAAGGCAAAGAAGACCAACCCTGGTGCAAATCAGGTCAAGGTGAATTCTACCACTGAGGTTAAGAAATTAACCAAAGTGAAGAAAGACAAAGCTGAATCTTCAAATGCTGCGAAGACTTCTGAACCTTCCATTCCAACTACTTCCACTGACAAACGTGTATACATGGTTAAGTGGGTACCCAAGAAAAACTAATCTTCCTTTGTATCGCACGTTAAGAAGGGTATCTGGTCTCTCGATAGCGGATGCTCTAGACACATGACTGGTAAGAAAAGCCTGCTCGCTGAATACAAGGAAGAGAAAGGTCCCTCTGTGACTTTCGGTGGAAATGGAAAAGGACATACCCGAGGGTATGGTGTACTTTCAAATGGTACAACCTCCTTCAGAAGAGTCGCATATGTTGAAGGGCTGAAGCATAATCTTCTAAGCATCAGTCAGCTTTGCGACATGGATAACAAAGTAATCTTTACTAAGGAATCCTGCTTTGTCTCTGACAAAAAGGAGAAGATAGCTCTCAGCGGTTATCGTTTGGAAAATGTTTATGTAATAAACATGGACTCAACAACCACTGAGAACTCCTGTTTCTTCTCAAAGGCCTCATCTGATGTCAACTGGCTATGGCATAAGAGGCTATCTCATCTAAATTTCAAGACACTGAACACTCTTTCTTCAAAAGAGTTAGTCACTGGTCTACCTCAGTATTCATACGCCAAAGAGTCCTTATGTTCAGCGTGTGAAAAAGGGAAGCAGACCAAAGCAAGCTTTAAATCAAAGCAAGTTTCTTCAGTGTCATCTCCTCTACAACTACTCCATATGGATTTGTTTGGCCCTGTTAACAAACAATCCATCACTGGAAAGAAATATACGCTGGTCATAGTTGATGAATTCTCTCACTTCACTTGGGTAATGTTTCTCCGTTCTAAGAGTGACACCCCTGAAGAACTCATCACCTTTGTTCGGAAGATGGAAACCCTGAACAATCTGACCGTTCGCTCAATAAGGAGTGATCATGGAACTGAATTCAAAAACAGTTCTCTTGATTCCTTCTTTGAGAGTAAGGGTATTTCTCACAAATTTTCTTCAGTGAGAACACCGCAACAAAATGGAGTCGCTGAAAGAAGAAATAGAACAATTATTGAAGCTGCACGTTCAATGCTCAGCGATTCTCACCTGCCTACTCAGTTTTGGGCAGAAGCTGTCAACACTGCCTGTTTTACGCAAAACAGGTCGCTGATAGTCAAAAGATTCAATAAAACAGCCTATGAACTTTTTCATGGGAGAAAGCCCTCAATCAGCTTTCTTCACATCTTTGGATGTCAGTGTTTCATACTGAACAATAGAGATGCTCTTGGAAAGTTCGATCCTTAGGCTGATGATGGAATCTTTCTTGGATACTCCTCAGTTTCCAAAGCCTTCAGAGTTTTCAATCGAAGAAGACAAACTGTAGAAGAAACTATTCACGTCACGTTTGACGAATCCCGTTCAGCGAACTCTAAACCGAACGCTGATACAGAAGAACTGAATCAATGGATGTTTTCTCATCTTGGTGATTCAGAAGATATTCCCACTCCTCATGCTCATCCAGTAGAAGATGATAGTCCCACTATCATTCCAAACATGCAGAATAGTGAAGCTGAAACATCATGGGTCTCAGCTGTTCCTATAAACACTATACCTGCAGTTGATCCAAATGTCTCAGACATTCCATCTACTTCTCAGCAATCAGTGAATATAATGACAACTGCATCCATTCCTCTCTTGGCTGATACTCCTGACGTCGCTGAAGCTTCATCTTCAGCTCCTTAAGTTCAAGTTGAGTCAGCGTCTCACGCTCCGGCTCAGCGATGGACTATAAATCATCCAATTGATCAAATTCTTGGTGATCCAAACGCTGGGATTCAGACTCGACGAAGTGCATGTAATATTTGTTTATTTGTAAATTTTATTTCACTAACTGAACCAAAGAAAGTAGATGATGCCCTCAAAGATCCAAACTGGGTCAGCGCCATGCAAGAAGAGCTGAGTGAATTTGAAAGAAACAAAGTTTGGAAACTTGTTCGAAGACCAACTGACAAAACTGTGATAGGCACTAAATGGGTCTATCGAAACAAGTTGGACGAACATGGTACTGTAACCCGCAACAAAGCTCGTCTTGTTGCTCAGGGATACAGACAAGAGGAAGGCATAGATTATGACGAAACATTTGCTCATGTAGCAAGACTTGAATCCATTCGTCTATTCTTAGCATATGCTGTACACAAAAACTTCAAAGTACATCAGATGGATGTTAAGTCAGCGTTTCTGAATGGAAAGCTGAATGAAGAAGTGTATGTGGAACAACCTCCAGGATTCTCAGATCCTAAGCATCCAGATTATGTTTATAAACTGGATAAGGCACTTTATGGCTTGAAGCAAGCTCCACGTGCATGGTATGACACTCTTTCCACTTATCTCCATATTGAAAAATTTGAGCGAGGTAAGATTGACAAAACTCTATTTTTTAGAAAAGTGAAAGGTCATATCATTCTAGTTCAAATATATGTTGATGACATTATATTTGGTTCTACTAACCCTGAGCTTTGTACTCGTTTCGCTGATAGAATGAAAGATGAGTATAAAATGAGCATGATGGGTGAACTAACATATTTCCTTGGTCTTCAGATTAAGCAAACTGAAAAAGGAACTTTTATAAATCAGGGAAAATATGTCAAAGATATGCTGAAGAAATTCGACTTAACTGAAAGTTCAGCTATGAAAACCCCTATGGCACCACCGCTGACACTTGATAAGGACACAAAGGGTGTTCCTGTCAATGTCACGCTGTACCGTGGGATGATCGGCTCACTATTGTATCTTACAGCTAGCCGACCCGATATAATGTTTGCAACATGCTTGTGTGCACGATATCAAGCTGAACCTAAGATATCTCATATGAAAGTTGTAAAGCGAATCTTTCGATATCTTAAGGGTACAGCGAATCTAGGTCTTTGGTATCCCAAAGACTCATGATTCGATCTAACTGCATATTCAGGGAGATGAAAACCCTGAGGAAACCGAGAAGCTCGCCTCTGTATCTGAGGGGGAGCAACTCGAAGAAGAAGCTGAGAAAACTGAATCTGAAGCAGAAGATGATGAAGCCGTCGACATCCCTGATGATGAACCATCTTCTTCTCCAAAGAATGATGATGATGATGACGAAGATGACGATGACTTCTTTATCGTCAAACCTGCTCAAAAGATCAAAGCTCTTAAGGGAATCTCGATAAATGAACCTTCAGGGGAGCGGACAAAGACAAAGCCCTCAGCCTCTGGAGCTGAGAAAGGCAAAGGCAAAAACGTCGCTGAAGATGACAATCTGATGATCTTGCTTGAAAAGCCGGTTTGTCAGGTACACTAATCATCTCTCACTCCATCCCTCCTCTATCATACACTATCAGTTCCTTTACCCAAGCCTATACACTTGAACCAATTCTCTCTATCTGATTCTACCCAAGTTCTTACTTGTAAGATCGCTGTGTTTCAGCTAGTCCTCTCCCCTGTTTGAGGATATCGCTGAAGGCTCCACAACTGCGACTTCACCAATAATACCAGCTGCCGCTGAAGAAATAATCCCAGTCTTGGATTTGATCTCTGAGACTGATGAACCTGAAGAACAGACTCTCTCACACAGACGCAGACCTTCCTTAGCTCCTCAAAAGCTAAGTGAAGAGGATCAGAAAAGAATAGAGGAAATAATAAAGCGATTCGAGGATCAGCGAATCATTCTAAGGCGTGATCAACTGCCTTCAGTTCCTCCAAAGTTCAGAATTTCAAAAGCTGAATACAAGAAACACCTCAGAGCTGAACGCCTCATCACTGAAAGAAAGGAAGCTGAAGAAAAAGACAGAGAATACGCCATCAAGCTTACTCAAGAATCTGTCAAAGACCCCAAGCTGAAACGTGTTCCCATTCAAGTTCAACGTAGACTTTGGGAAGAAGCCTAGAAGATCGTGGAAAAGAAAACTGAAGTTTCTCAGACCACCCTGATCTGGTGTAAAGGGAAAATTCACTTCAGATATCGTCCAACAAAGATCAAAAAGGTATTCATCTCTGGAAGAACCTCTATCGGAGTACCTATTGTTGACATCAAACTTTTCAGAGAAGATGGTCAAACTGAAACCTTTCGCCCTGACACTGTAAAAAGGTATGGTCTCTCTGAATGGCTGGAGATGAGGTTAGCTATCAAAAAATCACAATCTAAGTACAAGGATCATTTCGAAAAGCTGATAAACAGCAGATCGATTTGATATCTTCTTGTGTGGACATTCCTCCTCTTCCTGATCTTAAGCTGAAAAGAAAAAGGGCCTCTCCAAAGAAGAAACATCAAGATTCAAACTCATGTCCTGTCATGCGAAATGAAACTGGAATTGGTTTCTCTCGCGCTGAAGTGCTTGGTCCTGACCCTGATCTATCTGCCCTTGACATATCTTTGCCACCATGTGAACTTTTCGTCCCTAGGTAAAGTCGTCAGTGATCCTTATGGAATATTCTTTCTCGACTACGACGGACGTAAATGTTTTCAACGAATCGATGAGCTTCCAATCACTCCAATCGAACAGCTCAGAGATCTCATCTGGTGGTGTGACTTCAGAAAAGACATTCTGGTACGGCACCTAAAACCTTTGATATTTGAAGAAGCGCTGAACAAAAGAAAGCGAGGTGTAACGGTTCCTGACTGGATGATCCCCACTGAAAAGACCCTTGATGAACTTCTCATTAAGGAAGAACCTCTGTAAGCTGATAGGATCGCCTCTTTCATCTATTTTATCAGTTATCCTTTTGTACTTGTAATTTATTTCGCTTGTACTTGTAATCTTTTCATTTTTCTTTGTATCCTGATTCAAAGTTTTAAAGAAAGATTTCAGCGAATGTACTTTACTCCATCAGTACTGAAAAGATCCCAGAAAACAGTAAAAGGGACAAATATTTTATAAGTTCTTTTTATCCTTATGTTTTTCATTAAATAGCAATTTTCTCTGTTGCTATGTCATAATCAAATAGGGGGAGATTGTTGATCCAAACCCTCAGTGATTTGATAATGACCCTCTCTTATACTTAGTGAAAATTGTAAGTAAACAATATGTATCAGAGTTTCACTACCGCTGAGAACATCTCGGCTGAGTCTGAGGAAGTGGAAATCCTCAAGGCTCCACAAGTCAAGTTTGAACTTGACAAACTGGATTGGACTAAGGTGAACAACCTCTCTGCGCTTCTCGAGTTTCCTCCTCGAAAGCAAGTCACACATCTAGATGATGCTGTGAAATTTCTGAAGAATTGCTGCATCTCCACAGCCCTGACCATAACACCTCCTGCACATCAGCTTTTGCTCTCACAATTCTGGTACTCAGCGAGACACACTCAATTACCTTCAGCCATAGACCCCTCCAAAATAATAGATTGCATCCTCTGCGATATAGAATATGGCACCATAAAGATCACCCCAGCCATTATTCGCAAAGCTCTCAGCCTTCCCATCGCCACCAAGGAAAAACCTTTTGTTCCCCTCCCTGACCCCAAGAAAAACTCAGACAGGGAAGCCATCATTGCATTCTTCGATGCAATGGGCTATGTATGGGAAATAGGCAGAGACAAGAAGCCCGAGAAGAAGCTGACGATCATCAAGAAATCGAAAATGCCCAGCGAGATGAATTTCATCTTCGCTCATCTGATAAGCTGCATGACTGCAAAGAGTGGCTCCTCCGACCAAGCCGCTAAACCTCAGCAAGCAATGGGTTATGCACTGCTGAAAGGTCTCAACATAGACTGGGCATCGATCATCTATGATGACCTGGTTCTACGAGTGGACACCGTCGCTGACAGACCTCCATGGGTTCCTTACCCACGTTTCATCAGCGCCATCTTCCAATGTGGCCTGAAGGAAACCTACCCAACTGATGGTGACCTGAAACTTTCTCAGGTCGGTCCAAAGATACTCGACTTTAAACCAACCGTAAATGAGGTATGTCTTTCTACACTCTTAACTCTTCTTAACCCTCATACTTCTTCTACTTCTGCAGCTCCTTCAGCGGACAAACCCACCGCTGATACCCCAGCTGCTACTTCTATTCCTCTTAAAAGGAAACACTCTCACACCCCACTTGATTCTAAAAGGATCAAGAAAACAAAGGAGCAACCCCAGCAATCTCATGCTGAAGACTCCTCAGCTCTTTCTGCAGAGCTGAAGGAACGTTCAGTGGTACGCTCTGCCACACCTGAACAAGCCATCCCTTCAATCCCAATCTCAGCGTCTCCAAACGTTGAGATTACAGACTTGGAAACTTCCCAACCTCCCTCAGTCTCTCAAAAGACTGATGAAGTGATTCTCAGCGATTCCAACGCTGAACTCAGAACCCAACCTCCAATCTTATCCTTCGCTTCTCCCTCCACTCATTTGGTCTCTCCTCCAGTTATCACTGGAGATGCCATCATTTCTACGGAAGCTAAAGCTGATAATCCGGAAATGATGAAGACAGGACCTGCAGGACAATCCATGGGCACGTTCGAAGACGACATGGAACTTTACTCAGGCACCCGTGACTTTGATGAGTTCACCAATCCTCCTGCAGGTAATCAACAACCCATAAACACTGCGACTAAACCCCAAACTTCTGAGCTTTCCTTTGTTCACAAGTTCTTATCTGTTACAGGTCCTAACTTGGGAGACATCAACGCCTCTCTAAAGTCCGTGGAAACAAAGCTGACAGGTCTCACCACCACTCTCTCCAACAACTCTTCAGCTGTAACAAACGCTGGAGAGAATCTTCAAAAGCTGATAACGGTGGTAGAGAAGAAAGCTTCCACAGATGACTTAAAGCAAGTTGATAAGACTCTCAGCGACTTCGCAAAGGTGCTCGCTGACATCTACACGGACTACACCTCTCTCAAAAATTCAGTTTCATCCATGTCCAGCGAGGTAACAACGCTGAAGACATCGGTTGGAACACTAGAGGGAGATATGTCTGCTGTGAAGACAAATGTCAACACTCTGACGACTGACTTAAGCTCTGTAAAGACTGACGTTGGTTCGATGAAGACTATGATCGAACAGCTGCTGCACAAGGCAAATGCTCCTGCTCCTGCCCCTACCCCCGTCCCTGAAACTGAAAACTTCACAGCGGCGGATCGCAAAGAGCTGGAAAAGATCAATCCTGCTATTTCTGGCCTTGAAGACAGATTAGCAAAGATTGAAGTTTGTGTAGGTCTCTCTGGCCAAAAAGACAGAGAACCTACCAACGCTGCTGAATCTAGCCATTCCTCCCCCAGTCATCATGAAAAAGAGGGGGAGAAGAGCGCTGAAGACCTAGAGAAGAGCACTAAAGATCTCGCCAAGAGCGCTGACCTTTCCCATGATGAATCTATCAGGGGAGAGAAGAAGGATGCTGAAGAAACCACCGCTGGACCTCAGGGAGATGAAAACCCTGAGGAAACCGAGAAGCTCGCCTATGTATCTGAGGGGGAGCAACTCGAAGAAGAAGCTGAGAAAACTGAATCTGAAGCAGAAGATGATGAAGCCGTCGACATCCCTGATGATGAACCATCTTCTTCTCCAAAGAATGATGATGATGATGACGAAGATGACGATGACTTCTTTATCGTCAAACCTGCTCAAAAGATCAAAGCTCTTATGGGAATCTCGATAAATGAACCTTCAGGGGAGCGGACAAAGACAAAGCCCTCAGCCTCTGGAGCTGAGAAAGGCAAAGGCAAAAGCGTCGCTGAAGATGACAATCTGATGATCTTGCTTGAAAAGCCGGTTTGTCAGGTACACTAATCATCTCTCACTCCATCCCTCCTCTATCATACACTATCAGTTCCTTTACCCAAGCCTATACACTTGAACCAATTCTCTCTATCTGATTCTACCCAAGTTCTTACTTGTAAGATCGCTGTGTTTCAGCTAGTCCTCTCCCTTGTTTGAGGATATCGCTGAAGGCTCCACAACTGCGACTTCACCAATAATACCAGCTGCCGCTGAAGAAATAATCCCAGTCTTGGATTTGATCTCTGAGACTGATGAACCTGAAGAACAGACTCTCTCACACAGACGCAGACCTTCCTTAGCTCCTCAAAAGCTAAGTGAAGAGGATCAGAAAAGAAGAGAGGAAATAATAAAGCGATTCGAGGATCAGCGAATCATTCTAAGGCATTATCAACTGCCTTCAGTTCCTCCAAAGTTCAGAATTTCAAAAGCTGAATACAAGAAACACCTCAGAGCTGAACGCCTCATCGCTGAAAGAAAGGAAGCTGAAGAAAAAGACAGAGAATACGCCATCAAGCTTACTAAAGAATCTGTCAAAGACCCCAAGCTGAAACGTGTTCCCATTCAAGTTCAACGTAGACTTTGGGAAGAAGCCTAGAAGATCGTGGAAAAGAAAACTGAAGTTTCTCAGACCACCCTGATCTGGTGTAAAGGGAAAATTCACTTAAGATATCGTCCAACAAAGATCAAAAAGGTATTCATCTCTGGAAGAACCTCTATCGGAGTACCTATTGTTGACATCAAACTTTTCAGAGAAGATGGTCAAACTGAAACCTTTCGCCCTGACACTGTAAAAAGGTATGGTCTCTCTGAATGGCTGGAGATGAGGTTAGCTATCAAAAAATCACAATCTAAGTACAAGGATCATTTCGAAAAGCTGATAAACAGACAGATCGATTTGATATCTTCTTGTGTGGACATTCCTCCTCTTCCTGATCTTAAGCTGAAAAGAAAAAGGGCCTCTCCAAAGAAGAAACATCAAGATTCAAACTCATGTCTTGTCATGCGAAATGAAACTGGAATTGGTTTCTCTCGCGCTGAAGTGCTTGGTCCTGACCCTGATCTATCTGCCCTTGACATATCTTTGCCACCATGTGAACTTTTCGTCCCTAGGTAAAGTCGTCAGTGATCCTTATGGAATATTCTTTCTCGACTACGACGGACGTAAATGTTTTCAACGAATCGATGAGCTTCCAATCACTCCAATCGAACAGCTCAGAGATCTCATCTGGTGGTGTGACTTCAGAAAAGACATTCAGGTACGGCACCTAAAACCTTTGATATTTGAAGAAGCGCTGAACAAAAGAAAGCGAGGTGTAACGGTTCCTGACTGGATGATCCCCACTGAAAAGACCCTTGATGAACTTCTCATTAAGGAAGAACCTCTGTAAGCTGATAGGATCGCCTCTTTCATCTATTTTATCAGTTATCCTTTTGTACTTGTAATTTATTTCGCTTGTACTTGTAATCTTTTCATTTTTCTTTGTATCCTGATTCAAAGTTTTAAAGAAAGATTTCAGCGAATGTACTTTACTCCATCAGTACTGAAAAGATCCCAGAAAACAGTAAAAGGGACAAATATTTTATAAGTTCTTTTTATCCTTATGTTTTTCATTAAATAGCAATTTTCTCTGTTGCTATGTCATAATCAAATAGGGGGAGATTGTTGATCCAAACCCTCAGTGATTTGATAATGACCCTCTCTTATACTTAGTGAAAATTGTAAGTAAACAATATGTATCAGAGTTTCACTACCGCTGAGAACATCTCGGCTGAGTCTGAGGAAGTGGAAATCCTCAAGGCTCCACAAGTCAAGTTTGAACTTGACAAACTGGATTGGACTAAGGTGAACAACCTCTCTGCGCTTCTCGAGTTTCCTCCTCGAAAGCAAGTCACACATCTAGATGATGCTGTGAAATTTCTGAAGAATTGCTGCATCTCCACAGCCCTGACCATAACACCTCCTGCACATCAGCTTTTGCTCTCACAATTCTGGTACTCAGCGAGACACACTCAATTACCTTCAGCCATAGACCCCTCCAAAATAATAGATTGCATCCTCTGCGATATAGAATATGGCACCATAAAGATCACCCCAGCCATTATTCGCAAAGCTCTCAGCCTTCCCATCGCCACCAAGGAAAAACCTTTTGTTCCCCTCCCTGACCCCAAGAAAAACTCAGACAGGGAAGCCATCATTGCATTCTTCGATGCAATGGGCTATGTATGGGAAATAGGCAGAGACAAGAAGCCCGAGAAGAAGCTGACGATCATCAAGAAATCGAAAATGCCCAGCGAGATGAATTTCATCTTCGCTCATCTGATAAGCTGCATGACTGCAAAGAGTGGCTCCTCCGACCAAGCCGCTAAACCTCAGCAAGCAATGGGTTATGCACTGCTGAAAGGTCTCAACATAGACTGGGCATCGATCATCTATGATGACCTGGTTCTACGAGTGGACACCGTCGCTGACAGACGTCCATGGGTTCCTTACCCACGTTTCATCAGCGCCATCTTCCAATGTGGCCTGAAGGAAACCTACCCAACTGATGGTGACCTGAAACTTTCTCAGGTCGGTCCAAAGATACTCGACTTTAAACCAACCGTAAATGAGGTATGTCTTTCTACACTCTTAACTCTTCTTAACCCTCATACTTCTTCTACTTCTGCAGCTCCTTCAGCGGACAAACCCACCGCTGATACCCCAACTGCTACTTCTATTCCTCTTAAAAGGAAACACTCTCACACCCCACTTGATTCTAAAAGGATCAAGAAAACAAAGGAGCAACCCCAGCAATCTCATGCTGAAGACTCCTCAGCTCTTTCTGCAGAGCTGAAGGAACGTTCAGTGGTACGCTCTGCCACACCTGAACAAGCCATCCCTTCAATCCCAATCTCAGCGTCTCCAAACGTTGAGATTACAGACTTGGAAACTTCCCAACCTCCCTCAGTCTCTCAAAAGACTGATGAAGTGATTCTCAGCGATTCCAACGCTGAACTCAGAACCCAACCTCCAATCTTATCCTTCGCTTCTCCCTCCACTCATTTGGTCTCTCCTCCAGTTATCACTAGAGATGCCATCATTTCTACGGAAGCTAAAGCTGATAATCCAGAAATGATGAAGACAGGACCTGCAGGACAATCCATGGGCACGTTCGAAGACGACATGGAACTTTACTCAGGCACCCGTGACTTTGATGAGTTCACCAATCCTCCTGCAGGTAATCAACAACCCATAAACACTGTGACTAAACCCCAAACTTCTGAGCTTTCCTTTGTTCACAAGTTCTTATCTGTTACAGGTCCTAACTTGGGAGACATCAACGCCTCTCTGAAGTCCGTGGAAACAAAGCTGACAGGTCTCACCACCACTCTCTCCAACAACTCTTCAGCTGTAACAAACGCTGGAGAGAATCTTCAAAAGCTGATAACGGTGGTAGAGAAGAAAGCTTCCACAGATGACTTAAAGCAAGTTGATAAGACTCTCAGCGACTTCGCAAAGGTGCTCGCTGAGATCTACACGGACTACACCTCTCTCAAAAATTCAGTTTCATCCATGTCCAGCGAGGTAACAACGCTGAATACATTGGTTGGAACACTAGAGGGAGATATGTCTGCTGTGAAGACAAATGTCAACACTCTGACGACTGACTTAAGCTCTGTAAAGACTGACGTTGGTTCGATGAAGACTATGATTGAACAGCTGCTGCAAAAGGCAAATGCTCCTGCTTCTGCCCCTACCCCCGTCCCTGAAACTGAAAACTTCACAGCGGCGGATCGCAAAGAGCTGGAAAAGATCAATCCTGCTATTTCTGGCCTTGAAGACAGATTAGCAAAGATTGAAGTTTGTGTAGGTCTCTCTGGCCAAAAAGACAGAGAACCTACCAACGCTGCTGAATCTAGCCATTCCTCCCCCAGTCATCATGAAAAAGAGGGGGAGAAGAGCGCTGAAGACCTAGAGAAGAGCACTGAAGATCTCGCCAAGAGCGCTGACCTTTCCCATGATGAATCTATCAGGGGAGAGAAGAAGGATGCTGAAGAAACCACCGCTGGACCTCAGGGAGATGAAAACCCTGAGGAAACCGAGAAGCTCGCCTCTGTATCTGAGGGGGAGCAACTCGAAGAAGAAGCTGAGAAAACTGAATCTGAAGCAGAAGATGATGAAGCCGTCGACATCCCTGATGATGAACCATCTTCTTCTCCAAAGAATGATGATGATGATGACGAAGATGACGATGACTTCTTTATCGTCAAACCTGCTCAAAAGATCAAAGCTCTTAAGGGAATCTCGATAAATGAACCTTCAGGGGAGCGGACAAAGACAAAGCCCTCAGCGTCTGGAGCTGAGAAAGGCAAAGGCAAAAGCGTCGCTGAAGATGACAATCTGATGATCTTGCTTGAAAAGCCGGTTTGTCAGGTACACTAATCATCTCTCACTCCATCCCTCCTCTATCATACACTATCAGTTCCTTTACCCAAGCCTATACACTTGAACCAATTCTCTCTATCTGATTCTACCCAAGTTCTTACTTGTAAGATCGCTGTGTTTCAGCTAGTCCTCTCCCTTGTTTGAGGATATCGCTGAAGGCTCCACAACTGCGACTTCACCAATAATACCAGCTGCCGCTGAAGAAATAATCCCAGTCTTGGATTTGATCTCTGAGACTGATGAACCTGAAGAACAGACTCTCTCACACAGACGCATACCTTCCTTAGCTCCTCAAAAGCTAAGTGAAGAGGATCAGAAAAGAAGAGAGGAAATAATAAAGCGATTCGAGGATCAGCGAATCATTCTAAGGCGTGATCAACTGCCTTCAGTTCCTCCAAAGTTCAGAATTTCAAAAGCTGAATACAAGAAACACCTCAGAGCTGAACGCCTCATCACTGAAAGAAAGGAAGCTGAAGAAAAAGACAGAGAATACGCCATCAAGCTTACTCAAGAATCTGTCAAAGACCCCAAGCTGAAACGTGTTCCCATTCAAGTTCAACGTAGACTTTGGGAAGAAGCCTAGAAGATCGTGGAAAAGAAAACTGAAGTTTCTCAGACCACCCTGATCTGGTGTAAAGAGAAAATTCACTTCAGATATCGTCCAGCAAAGATCAACAAGGTATTCATCTCTGGAAGAACCTCTATCGGAGTACCTATTGTTGACATCAAACTTTTCAGAGAAGATGGTCAAACTGAAACCTTTCGCGCTGACACTGTAAAAAGGTATGGTCTCTCTGAATGGCTGGAGATGAGGTTAGCTATCCAAAAATCACAATCTAAGTACAAGGATTATTTCGAAAAGCTGATAAACAGACAGATCGATTTGATATCTTCTTGTGTGGACATTCCTCCTCTTCCTGATCTTAAGCTGAAAAGAAAAAGGGCCTCTCCAAAGAAGAAACATCCAGATTCAAACTCATGTCCTGTCATGCGAAATGAAACTGGAATTGGTTTCTCTCGGGCTGAAGTGCTTGGTCCTGACCCTGATCTATCTGCCCTTGACATATCTTTGCCACCATGTGAACTTTTCGTCCCTAGGTAAAGTCGTCAGTGATCCTTATGGAATATTCTTTCTCGACTACGACGGACGTAAATGTTTTCAACGAATCGCTGAGCTTCCAATCACTCCAATCGAACAGCTCAGAGATCTCATCTGGTGGTGTGACTTCAGAAAAGACATTCAGGTACGACACCTAAAACCTTTGATATTTGAAGAAGCGCTGAACAAAAGAAAGCGAGGTGTAACGGTTCCTGACTGGATGATCCCCACTGAAAAGACCCTTGATGAACTTCTCATTAAGGAAGAACCTCTGTAAGCTGATAGGATCGCCTCTTTCATCTATTTTATCAGTTATCCTTTTGTACTTGTAATTTATTTCGCTTGTACTTGTAATCTTTTCATTTTTCTTTGTATCCTGATTCAAAGTTTTAAAGAAAGATTTCAGCGAATGTACTTTACTCCATCAGTACTGAAAAGATCCCAGAAAACAGTAAAAGGGACAAATATTTTATAAGTTCATTTTATCCTTATGTTTTTCATTAAATAGCAATTTTCTCTGTTGCTATGTCATAATCAAATAGGGGGAGATTGTTGATCCAAACCCTCAGTGATTTGATAATGACCCTCTCTTATACTTAGTGAAAATTGTAAGTAAACAATATGTATCAGAGTTTCACTATCGCTGATAAGTACTAAGATCTTCCAGTACCGCTGATAGGAACTCTCGCTCTTTAAGTTAAACATTCAGCGAAACTGTTCACCATAAATGCTCTGAGTCTGTTCAGTCATTATGATGATCGCTGATAAGTTAGTTGTTTACTTATGATCCCTAAAGACAAGTTTCACGTCAACAAAGGTTCTACGCTGAAGTCGAAGATCAAGCTCAAGAACCAGTGACAAGTCTCCTAATGAACTGATGCGGATCAGCGAAGACTCAGATTTGTCCACTCAACGTGAAGTATCAAGTACAAGACTTCAGCTATCGCTGAACTCTATCATTCGCTGATATGAAATGATAGATCGCTGAATCAACGAAAGCTGATCATGAAGTCCTCCGTACAAAGTACTTTTGTCTTATCCACCCTTGCACGACTCCGTTCGAAATGTCAGAAAAGAACCTCCGAATATCTGAAATCGTACAACCACTCTGATACTACACTGTTCATCCATGCGGCTACTAAGGTTGTCAACCAAGGTCAATGACATTGAACCAACCAGCTGATGACACGTGTAAAGTATATACTGACTTGCATTAAATGCATGCAGTATATAAAGAGGTGAACTCACTTCATTTGAAGTAACTTGCTAACTCTGGACAAGTTCAAATCTCTTATCTCAAGATAGGTTATTATTAGTAATTTCCTTATCTCTCTTAGTGCAAGAAACCTTAGTGTTCCAACTTGTTTAGATTTAGGTTTATCCTTAATCTTGTTTCCGCAACAAGCTGTAAATTGTTAATGATTTATCAATAAACAATTTAGAAAAGTAAAATCTGTGTGTTTGTATTCAACCCCCCCCCCCCCTTCTACAAACTTGTATAGGCCTTCGGGACCAACAGTTGGAGGGAGAGCTCTTCTAGTGAGAGGATTAAGCGGGACGTCAGGTGAGTTTTTCTAATCCTAACTCCTTTTAAAGTGTGGAACCATATGCATAATTAAATGGTAAGTGTTCGTTTGATCAAATGTTCATGTACGAAAAGTGTGATTTAAATTGTGTGGATGGAAAGTTAATTACGTGTGGACGAGCTATGGCAATGGTGTGAGATGGGGGTGTGTCCTATATGTGTGGATATATGAATGTGTTTCATATATGGGCGGTGTGTGCCCTTGTTCATTGTCACGGTGTGTGTGACCTTAGTGTGAGCCATTAGCTTGTCATAGTGTGCTGGCCATTATGTGTATTCATAACAAATCTCTTGTGCAATTACCTTTACTGAAAGTTTTTACATAAACTGTACTATTTTGTGGTGTGGCTTTTGAGGGAAGTCACTAGACCTCATGGTCTAACCCTCGCTTTCAAAACTAAAAACCTTTCAGGAAATCAGGTGGAAGGCTCGGGCAAAGGGAAAGGGAAGGTGTGAGCTGGAGATTGCATCTTAGGTGTAGAAGACCTCTATTTTTGGCAACTTAGAATTATTCTCAGCTGTAATAGGGTTATTTTCCGCATAAACTCTCGTTGAATATTATTAAATTTTGGTGTAGCTAGGTTTTGGCAGATGTTATTTTATCTATGAATGGCATGTTTGTTTATATTTTGTTTGGGTTGTTACAATTGGTATCAGAGCCTTAGTTTAAGAGATTTAGGTGACTGGACGGGCCTAAACTTAAACTGTGGAGTCAAATAGTACAGCTGAGAACTAGGAGGACCTTAGCGAGACTGGGTAGAATGATTAATGGGGTAGTGAGAACTGTCATGTAAGGTAAGTTGGCGATTACACCCGGCCAGTGTAATTACGAACTTACAGGTACATGTATGTGCTTAATTGCCTTATTAATTTGGAGCAGTAGATTTAATATTTTTGTGTGTTTTCCTTGTCAGTCAGTAATCATGTTGAGGAGATCCATGAGGGGTGCATCGGAACCCGTTGACGAGGAAATTGAGATGGAAGCACCACATGTGCCGGCGGCTACCCACGGTAGGGGTAGGGGCAGGGGCCGAGGAAGGGGACGAGTAGGAGCACCCCGGCGAGCGGCTACTCAGGTGATTGAGAATGTGGAAAGAGCTGTAGTAAGGGCACGTGTTACCCGTGGGACAAGGAGCGCGGGAGTTCCACAAGAACCAGAGGCATCTCATCAGGAGAGCTCTGCGTCCAGACGGGGAGCGAGTCGAGGTGGAAGTCGTGGGCGTGGTGGCGCTCAGGCTTTTGTGACTCAAGAAAATTTCGCCACTGCTTTGGGTGAAATCCAGGATACGTTAAAGGCATTGTTGGCAAAGCAAGACGAGTCGGCATCGGGGAGTAAAGAGCCAAGTGGTAGTAAAGAAGGGACGACTAGCTCACATTGTTCTGCTTCGGGAAGTCCTGCTCAGTCTAATCCGTTGGCAGTAAATGACCGGGTGCTGGGTGGAGGTTGTAGTTACAAGGCATTCGCTTCTTGTAAGCCACCCGCTTTCAAGGGGGAATGCGATCCTGTTTTGGCAATGAAATGGATCGGAGAAATGGAACTGGTGTTCGACACCTGTAAGTGTGCCGATAGCGACAGGGTGATGTATGCTCTGTCCATGCTAAAGTCGGAAGCCTTGTTTTGGTGGAATGCGGAAACTGCAGGTGAGGGGTCAAAGGCTGCAAAAAGTATGACGTGGGAGACCTTTGTTTTAAAGTTCAAAGCTTCGTTTTGCCCTTTGGCTGCAGTAAAACGACTGGAGGAAGAGTTCATGGATCTGGAACAAGGTGGGTTGTCAGTGAGGGAATATACTACAAGGTTTATGGAGAAGGCGAGATTTGCTGAGCTATATGTACCGAATGAGGAGCGCCGAGTTTAGAGGTACATCTTCGGGTTAAAGAGTAGTGTGCGGGAACTGGTTACGGCTAGGAACCCAACTACTTTTCAGACAGCCATCAATGCAGCGGAAATGGTTGAGAAGGAAAAGAACCGACAAGACGTGGAAAAGGGTAAGGAAAAGAGAAAGTGGGAGGCACCAGCGCGTGACTCGAAGCGGGCCAAAGTGTTCAAACCGGAGTTTCGGGGAGGGTCGAAATTTGGGGAAAAACCGTGTGGAAAGTGTAACCGAGTCCACCGTGGAGAATGTGCTGAACCTGAGGGGTGTTTTAAGTGTGGAAAGTTGGGGCATATGGCGCGCGACTGTCGGAACCCCCGAGCGTGTTATCAGTGTGGGTCTGTGGATCATCTGAGGCCAGATTGCCCTCAACTGAAAATAGGGGATTTGGGTGGTTTCGGTGGTAAACAAGGAGGAAGAGGGGGAGAAAGAAAAGTGGAATCGGCTCAGACCAGGGCAAGGGCTTTTCGAATGACGGCTGATGAGGCAGTGGAGATACCTGATGTTGATGTTGTGACAGGTACCTTTCTTGTAAATTCTGTTCTTGCCAAAGTGTTGTTTGATTCGGGTGCAAACCGTTCGTTTGTATCGCCGAATTTTGCCCGACGATTGGGTGTTAAGCCTAAACGGTTGGAGTGTGGGTTTGAAGTAGAGATTGCTGACGATAGGCGGGTTTTGGTTAGAGAGATGTATGTTGGATGTAATATAGAGGTTGAGGGTCACTCTTTCCCATTGCGTTTGTACCCCGTGAGCATGGGAGAGTTTGACATTGTCATGGGAATGGATTGGTTGGCTAGTAATAATGCTAGCATTGTGTGCAATAAGAAAATGATTCGTATGACCTTGCCGGACTTGTCGGAGGTGGTAATCTATGGGGATAGACGAGAGCATAAGTCTTGTCTTATTTCCGTAATGAAAGCGAGGCATTGTATAGAGAAAGGGTGTCAGGGGTTTTTGGCGTATGTGTTAGACGCTAAGAAAGAGAAGAAGGGACTAGAAGATGTCCCCGTGGTGAGAGAATTTCCGGAGGTGTTTCCTGATGACCTGACAGGTTTACCCCCGGATCGTCAAGTTGAATTCAGAATCGATTTGATGCCGGGTGCGGCCCCGATAGCGCGTGCGCCGTATCGGTTAGCACCGGCGGAAATGAAGGAACTGATGGCGCAACTACAGGAGTTGTTGGATAAGGGGTTTATACGCCCTAGTTTCTCACCCTGGGGAGCGCCAGTGCTTTTCGTCAAAAAGAAAGATGGGTCTATGCGGATGTGCATAGACTATCGTGAGCTTAACAAGGTAACCGTTAAGAACATATACCCACTTCCAAGGATCGATGATCTGTTTGACCAGTTACAAGGAGCGAGCTTATTTTCAAAGATAGATCTAAGGTCCGGGTATCACCAATTGAAGGTGAGGGAAGAAGATGTGCCGAAGACAGCGTTTCGCACGAGGTATGGCCACTATGAGTTTTTAGTCATGCCCTTTGGTTTGACTAATGCTCCGGCAGTCTTCATGGATTTGATGGATCGTGTGTGCAGCGCGTGGTTGGATAAGTGTGTGATAGTGTTCATAGATGACATCCTCATCTACTCTCGATCCCAGAGTGAGCATGAAGTGCATCTTCGTGTGGTGTTAGAATTGCTACGGCAGGAAAAGCTGTATGCAAAGTTTTCCAAGTGCGAATTCTGGCTTCGAGAAGTCCAATTTTTGGGCCATGTAGTGTCGGGGGAAGCCATCAAAGTTGATCCAGCAAAGGTGGAGGCCATTAAAGAGTGGGAGCAACCAAGGTTGCCATCGGAAGTTAGGAGTTTTCTTGGTTTAGCGGGCTACTATCGGAAGTTTATCCAGGATTTTTCCCGGATAGCTACGCCATTGACCACCTTAACCAAGAAGAGTACTAAGTTCGAGTGGACGAAGGCTCAAGAAGAAGCGTTTAGCAAGCTGAAGGACAAGCTGAGCAGTGCTCCGATTTTGTCCTTGCCTAACGGGTCGGAAGGATTCGTAATCTACAGCGATGCGTCCAAGCTGGGTTTAGGATGTGTGCTAATGCAGATTGGAAAGGTAATCGCGTATGCATCTCGTCAATTGAAAGAGCACGAGAAGAATTACCGCACGCACGATATGGAGTTGGCAGCTGTGGTTTTTGCGCTTAAGATTTGGAGGCACTACCTTTACGGGGTTAAGTGTCAGAATTATTCTGATCACAAAAGTCTCAAACATTTGTTCGATCAAAAGGAATTGAATATGAGACAACGTCGTTGGGTAGAGTTGTTAAGTGACTATGACTGTGAGATCCTCTACCATCCAGGAAAGGCAAACGTCGTGGCCGATGCGTTGAGCCGGAAGGAAAGGAGAGAAACAACTAAAGTGGTAGCCTTTCGAGTCAACGTAATTCCTGACCTGTTGGAAGAGATTAAGAAATTCCAAGAGGAAGCATTAAGGGAAGAAAAGTGGAAAAGTGAGAGGATTGTTGGTTATGTGACATCCGTATTATCTAACGGTAGTGGTGTGAAATGTTTGGGAAACCGAGTATGGGTTCCTAAGATGGGAGGCCCGCGGGAACGTATTTTGGAGGAAGCTCATATATCACGGTATTCGGTTCATCCGGGAACCAATAAAATGTATCGGGATCTGAGACAAGTGTATTGGTGGCCAGGATTGAAAAAGGACATCTCTTATCTGGTCGAGCGGTGCGTGACATGCTTGAAGGTCAAAGCGGAGCATCAAAGACCGTACGGGGAGATACAACCCTTAGAGATACCTGTGTGGAAATGGGATTGTATCACCATGGACTTCGTCACGAAGTTACCAAGGACCCCGAAAGGTTATAACGCCATTTGGGTGATCGTGGACCGTCTCACCAAGTCGGCTCACTTTCTACCAATTCGGGAGAACGATTCGCTGGAAAGGCTAGCAAAGTTGTATGTGAATGAAATAGTAACGAGGCACGAGGTTCCTTCGTCTATAGTCTCGGATCGCGATAGCCATTTCACGTCCTCTTTTTGGAAAAGTCTTCAACGAGAGCTTGGGACGCAGCTATTGATGAGCATTGCCTATCATCCTCAAACGGATGGGCAAAGCGAGAGAACTATACAAACCTTGGAAGACATGTTGCGTGTCTGTGTGATTGACTTCAAGGGCTCATAGGAATCCCCTCTGCCTTTGATCGAGTTCTCATATAACAATAGTTATCACGCCAGTCTTCAGGCAACACCGTTTGAGGTATTGTATGGGCGTAAGTGCAGGTCACCTTTGTGTTGGAATGAGGTGGGAGAGAAGCAATTGGCGGGGCCAAAATTAGTGCAGCTGACGGCCGATAAAATTAGTGTGATAAGAGATAAGTTGAAAGTGGCCCAAGATCGACAAAAGGCCTATGCGAATAAAAGAAGGAAACCGATCGAGTTCATGGTGGGAGATAAAGTGATGCTTAAGGTGTCACCGTGGAAGGAAGTCGTGCGTTTTGGGAAGAAAGGGAAACTAAGGCCTAGGTATGTCAGGTCGTTCGCCATCACCGAACGTGTGGGTGAGGTGGCGTATAAGTTGGAATTGCCTGAGGAGTTTCGGAGAGTGCACCCGACCTTTCATGTGTCGAATCTAAGAAAATGTCTGGCCGAAGAAAGTATGGCAGTGCCATTGGAGGACATCCATGTGGATGAGAAGTTATGTTATGAAGAAGAACCGTTGTCAATCACGGATCGCAAGGTCCGAAAGACGAGGAATAAAGAAGTATCTCTAGTAAAAGTTCAGTGGCAATTCCATAAGGGGCAAGAAGCAACTTGGGAATTGGAATCGGATATGAGGACTCGGTATCCTCGTTTGTTTGAAAAGGGAATTCCGGGGACGGAATTCTTTTGAGGGGTGGATGTTGTAATAATCGGGTTTCATTTAACCATTAATTGGGAAATCTGGGATGAAATTCGAAGTTTAAGAAAGTTATGTGGTCCAAGTGGGAAGAATTGAAAGCTTTGTGTTTTTGAGGAAAGTATTTAAAGAATAAGAAAAACCCTAATTTCTCATTTAAGCATTTGTCTAGTGTGTGTTGTGTGTGTGGCTGGGAGAAAGAGCAAGAAAGGGATTTTGGCATTTGAGGAAGAAGAGTGACGATTTCAGCTGGGTTTTGGGAAGGACTCCTGAATCAGCAATCATCTAGGTAAAACCAATCCTATCCCTCTTCAAGTTAGTGTGTGTTTTGTGAGTATTTGGAGAAGAAACATGGATTTTTGTGGGTTTATTGTGTTCCTAATTAAATCTGATTAAGAGGTGTTGTAGTTTGGGAGAATGTGTATTTATCGACCCATATTGCTAATCTGGAGGTGTTGAGGGAATTAGGATAAGAGGCATAATCCTTCCCTGCGTTTTTTGAGTTTTCTCGTAGCGTCCGAAAACCTCCAATATAGGGTAGTGTCCGGACGAATTGAGGTGTCCGGATGATAGTTATGTCCGGGTAGAACTGTGCTTGTAGTTTCCGGTAGTTAACCGGAAACCCTTGAGAGTCCGGATAATTTTGGTTGTCCGGATAGTCTTGGGTGTCCGGGTAGGATGTCCGGATAGCTCTGGTTGTCCGGATAGTTTTGACTATCCGGATACAGTGTCCGGAAAATGTGGTGTGACATAGTAGTGCAGGATGATAGTCCGAGGGGCAAACTGTGTGAGTGTGTAATTCCATCAAGTGGCTTATCGTGGTAGTATGTACCCTTATAGGTGCAGTTGGAGGGAGAGCTCTTCTAGTGAGAGGATTAAGCGGGACGTCAAGTAAGTTTTTCTAATCCTAACTCCTTTTAAAGTGTGGAACCATATGCATAATTAAATGGTAAGTGTTCGTTTGATCAAATGTTCATGTACGAAAAGTGTGATGTAAAATGTGTGGATGGAAAGTTAATTACGTGTGGATGAGCTATGGCAATGGTGTGAGATGGGGGTGTGTCCCATATGTGTGGATATATGAATGTGTTTCATATATGGGCGGTGTGTGCCCTTGTTCATTGTCACGGTGTGTGTGACCTTAGTGTGAGCCATTAGCTTGTCATAGTGTGCTGGCCATTATGTGTATTCATAACAAATCTCTTGTGCAATTACCTTTACTGAAAGTTTTTACATAAACTGTACTATTTTGTGGTGTGGCTTTTGAGGGAAGTCACTAGACCTCATGGTCTAACCCTCGCTTTCAAAACTAAAAACCTTTCAGGAAATCAGGTGGAAGGCTCGGGCAAAGGGAAAGGGAAGGTGTGAGCTGGAGCTTGCATCTTAGGTGTAGAAGACCTCCATTTTTGGCAACTTAGAATTATTCTCAGCTGTAATAGGGTTATTTTCCGCATAAACTCTCGTTGAATATTATTAAATTTTGGTGTAGCCAGGTTTTGGAAGATGTTATTTTATCTATGAATGGCATGTTTGTTTATATTTTGTTTAGGTTGTTACATCTCCTCTCGATCAATTGTTGGAAACCATCGATTCAACAAAGAAGATGGAGAAAACCCTACCTGTGGGGTAATGAACTTGGCAAAAATGGCGGCAAGGGCTGCATAGAGTCCGCTGAAATTGCCCATCCACAACCTTTCTTCTTCGTGGTGTTCACTGCCATTGAAGCTTGTTGAAGAGCCAATAGTCGTTTCTTGTACAATATAGCAAGCTGTCCTTATGGTTTTGTGCTATTACCTTATGGTTTTATGCTATTACCCTATGGTTTTGTCTTTTACCTGATGTGTGGTTTTGCCTTATACTATTGTTGATATATTGTACTATTGATGACATATTGTACTATTGGGTACTACTTTTTACTTAAAAGAAAATTTGGTACTACTTAAAACACATTGGTAATAGTTGCTGGTGATTTCTTACGTGTACTACATGAAAAAGATTGGTAATAGTTGAAAATTGGGTATACTTTTCACTTAAAGGAAAATTGGATACTACTTGAAACCGATTGGTAATAGTTGAAACAAATTGCTTGTTTTAGGATTTGATTTATTATACGTGGCCATTTGTTAGGATTTGTAAGACATGGATAATGTTGGTGAGGGTTCAGAACTGTTGCCCAAAAGTTAGTTTTCATTCAATACATTACTGGGGGTACATTGGTAATTTTATATCATTCAGACTGTTGATTCAGAACGGTTTCCAAACAATCATTTTCTATCTGACACTAAATCATACAAAATCTCTTAATCATTCTGGCCACTTAATCATACTGCACTAAATCATCCAGTTTCTGCCAAACAGCCCCTTACTCTTCGTCCCAACTCATACATACCGCGAAATAAATATCACACTTCCACTTGCATAATTTAAACCACAAATAAACAAGCAATTCATTGTAAGAATGTACGAGCATTAAAAGCAAGTATCGCCAAAGCTTCGGTTTAGAAAGACTCACCTGACATCCACGCTAAAAGTTCTCACTTGCAACAACTATCCTCTATCCGAACCTACATCGACACCCAACACACGAGAGTGGATAAGTCACTCAACAACTCACTTATTGACCAAGACCCGACACTCAATAAAATTCCACTGTAGTACGGAAGACCCGGATTCCGGATGCTATTCCGGAACCTTCCGGATTCCGGACTCCTCTTTACCGCAACCCCAAATCCGGAAGTATCCGGATTTCCTTTTCCGATAACAACTTTCCAGACACGCCTTCCGGATTCCATTCGGATTCCGGACTTTTCCGGATTCCACTTCTCCGGTATCGGTTTCCGGATTCCACCCAGATACTCAAGGCTTTCCGGATAGAATATCCGGTACTCGACTTCCGGACTCATCCGAACAACTACCGGATTCCGACACTTCCCGGAAAACTTCCCGACTAGGGAAAACCCTCTGGTGACTTACCGAACACGCAGTGATACCACAAACTCAACTCAAAAACCCCTCTAATCCATTCATAAATTAAAAGAGGCGGAAATCCAAGTTTAAAAACGATCAAGTTAACAACCCTAGCTGATCCCAAGTTGAATATAATGGATGAAATACACAGACCAGATCCCATTTCGTAATAAATTCCACATCCAAACTTAACAACAACTTTCATGAGTTTTTCTTAGGAGATTAAGGGATTAAGGGGGAAGAATTTACCTTGAAGAAGATAGAGATTCACACTCTAATGCTCCCAATCCAATCTCTTCCTTCCACGAATAGCAATGTCACTTCCTCCAAATTCACATACTCAACCGCTAAAAAATGAGGAGTAGGAATGAGGGTTTTGGGATTTAACCCTAAATCCAAATTTACACCAAAGCCACCAAACTTGCAACCCTCACAACTTACACACCATTTTACCTTATTTACAGAACAAGCCCAGTTATTACAACATTCTCCCCTCAAAAGAATTCCGTCCCCGGAATTCCATCTTCGAACAAATGGGGGTATCTGGCCCTCATGTCCGACTCCATTTCCCATGTTGCTTCCTGCCCCTTGTGGAAACGCCACTGAACTTTCACCAGAGATATTTCTTTAGTTCTCAGCTTTCTGATCTTGCAATCCACGATCGCCATCGGCTCCTCAACATAAATCAACTTTTTGTCAACACGAATGTCTTATAACGGTACTTCCATACTTTCCTCGGCCAGACACTTCCTTAAATTCGACACGTGAAAGGTCGAATGAACTCCCCGAAGCTCCTCGGGCAACTCCAGCTTATACGCCACCTCGCCCACACGTTCGGTGATGGCGAACGACCCGACATACCTAGGCCTTAGCTTTCCTTTCTTCCCGAAACGAACGTCGCCCTTCCACAGTGACACCTTAAGCATCACTTTATCCCCCACCATGAATTCAATTGGTTTCCTCCTCTTATTCGCATACATCTTTTGGCAGTCCCGAGCCACCCTCAACTTCTCCCTAATCGCACTAATCTTATCAGCGGTCAACTGCACTATTTTCGGACCGACCAACTGTTTCTCCCTCACTTCATTCTAACATAACAACGTTCTACACTTACGCCCATACAATGCCTCATATGGGGCCGCCTGAAGACTGGCATGATAACTATTGTTATACGAAAACTCAATCAATGCCAAATGGGATTCCCAAGAACCTTTAAAGTCAATCACAGAGGAACACAACATATCTTCCAAAGTTTGTATAGTTCTCTCGCTTTGCCTATCCGTCTGAGGATGATAGGCGGTGCTCATCAAAAGTTGTGTACCTAACTCCCTATGAAGGCTCCTCCAAAAAGACGACGTGAAATGACTGTCTCGGTCAGAGACTATGGACGATGACACTCCATGTCTTGTCACTATTTCATTGACGTACAGCCTCGCCAACATCTCTAGCGAATCATTCTCCCGGATAGGTAGAAAGTGTGCCGACTTGGTGAGACGGTCCACTATTACCCAAATGGCATCATACCCCTTTGGGGTCCTCGGTAGTTTCGTGACAAAGACCATCGTGATTCTGTCCCACTTCCACACTGGTGTCTCTAGAGGTTGCATTTCCCCATAAGGTATTTGATGCTTCGCCTTGACTTTCAAACAGGTCATACACCGCTCAAAAAAATAAGCAACGTCCTTCTTCAACCCTGACCACCAATATATTTGCCTGAAATCTCGGTACATCTTATTGGTTACCGGATGTACCGAATATCGCGATTTATGCGCCTCCTCTAAGATACGTTCCCGCAAATCTCCTAACTTAGGAACCCTGATACGCATTGAGAAATCTATGCGTATGTGTTTATTTTATCTTATTTAGAATAGGTTATTTGTACTTTTATCCCAATATTGAGTCTTTTTCTATCTTATTTTCCATATTTGTGTCATGAAGCTAAAAGTTGTGAAGTTACCCGTTTTATTCCTATAAGTAGGCTAATTTCTCTATTTTTGGTGAAACTGACAGCTACTGCAGCATTCCCACAACATTGATCTGACGGGGCCCACAAAGACCTTTTTGGATGGCTGAATTTGTTAAGTCATGAATCTGTTTGGATTCAGCCTTTTTGAAGCTTGGGAAATCAGATCTTTTAGAAGATTTTTTAGAAGATCTTGGATGATAAAGTAGCTTTTACTATTTATGTACTATTCCTATTGTTAAATTTTAAAACACTAGTTAACTTTTGTACTTTTTGGACCAAGAGGGATGTATGGTTTGTAGTTGGTAGTTTAGGTTAAATTACTATCTTGCCCTCTTGTTGTCATATAAATAGATGTTGTTTGTTTTAGTTTTAGGAGAGCTAAGGTGGGGATCTAGGTTGGTATGTGACAAACCAATCTTTAGAATCATCTCAAGTTCAAGTTTAATATATTGCATTTTCTTTATTTATTGTCTTTTATAATTTCTTGCATTTACTTTATGTCATTCAAATTCTTGTCATTTATTTCCAGTCATTTAATTTATGCACTTCAATTCCGTCATTTATATTTCCTGTAGTTTACATTTCAGTATGAATAGCTAATTTTAATTAGCTTGGGTGTGAGACAAAAAGGGTGAGTATTTAAACCAACAGAAAGTGGACACCGTTTCTCAATAACGATGCTCCATTATTTCATTTAAGTTTTATAAATCTAAGAACCTTCTTGACGACTTGATCACTTGAAAAGTGTTAAAGTGCCATGGACTCAGGAATGAGCCATTGATATGCACGTCAATTCGAATGACATTAAGGGTATACTTGGAAGAGATACTTACAAAGGAATTTGTTTTCAATGTTTTTCAAATTGATTATTCTCGACGAGTTGATCACTAGTTAAGGTGGTAAAGTGTAGTGGACTCATGAATGAGCCACTTAGAACACGTCAACTTGAATGATATGGGAATCGACTCGGAAGAGTGATTTTTTAGACAAAGGAATTTGCTAAATCCATACATTTTGAGAACTCCGTTTGACACTCGCACTGGTCTTGATACTTTATAGGAATACGTTGATTGATAGCTAAACAAAAGTGCAACGGTGAGAATCCGGAAGGATCACTCTCAAAATGGATAATGTAGTTAGTTGTTGACTGGCACATGCAGCTAGCATTGCTACAAAATTGGTTCACAGAAAGTTGTGTTTATTTACTCATCCCAAGTCTTGCATCCTTGCTTTCTTTGTTAATTGTCATCTTAGTTAAAGTTAACTCAAACAAATCAAAGTCTTCAAAATCGCCATCTGAAGTTAGTCTTTCATCTCGAGATCTTGCAACTTAAGATACCTATCCCTGTGGAATACGATACTTGGTTCTTACCATTTTATTACTTGAAAGACGATATTGGACTCCATTGCATACTTGCTTTGGGGTTTGATCATCACAAGTCTATAGGTGTATTCAAAGCACTATCAAACCCACACTCGGTTCCTCAAACTTTTCACACCACCCCCATTACACTCCAAGGATGCCACATAACCGACGATCCTCTCACTTTTCCATCTTTCTTCAATAAGAGCTTCATTTTGGAAATTCTTAATTTCTTCTAGGAGATTAGATGTTACATCGACTCGAAATGCCACCACTTTAGTTGGCTCCCTTCTTTCCTTCCGATTCAAAGCGTCGGCCACGACGTTCGCTTTACCCGAATGGTAAAGGATCTCACAATCATAATCACTTAACAATTCCACCCAACGCCGCTGCCTCATATTCAGCTCCTTCTAATCGAACAAGTGCTTAAGGCTTTTATGATCGAAGTAGATCTGACACTTAACTCCATAAAGATAGTGTCTCCATATTTTTAGTGCAAAGACCACCGCCGCTAACTCCATATCATGAGTAGGGTGATTCTTCTCGTGCTCCTTCAACTGACGGGATGCATAAGCAATCACATTCCCACCCTGCATTAGCACGCACCCTAGCCCCAACTTGGATGCATCACTGTAGATTACAAATCCTTCGATTCCACTAGGCAAAGATAAAATTGGAGCGCTACACAACCTGTCTTTCAACTTACGGAATGCTGCTTCCTCCACCTCCGTCCACTCGAACTTAACACTCTTCTTAGTTAAAGCGGTCAAAGGCGTAGCTATACGAGAAAAGTCCTGAATGAACTTCCGATAGTAGCCCGCTAATCCAAGGAAACTCCTCACCTCCGATGGTGATCTCGGTGGTTCCCATCTTCTAATGGCCTCCACCTTGGCCGAGTCCACCTTAATACCTTCTCCCGACACCACGTGCCCAAAAAATTGGACTTTCCTAAGCCAAAATTTACACTTGGAGAATTTAGCAAACAACTTCTCTCGCCGCAACAAATCCAACACTAAGCGAAGATGCTCTTCGTGCTCACTCTATGAACACGATCACACACTTTGAAACACCCTGAAATTCACAACGAATTTAAACTTTACAATTATCAGAGTTTTTCCATCACCCGTACTTACAAAATTTTATCATAACAATCAATTAATCTAATCCCTGATCAACATACATTTCCAAAAGCATGACTGGCACTCCTCGACACTCATCCTTTTGAATCCCTTCCCGGTCTAGCATCTGGTAAGAAAATTGAATTTGAAAAGATTAGGCTTACGTCTAGTGAGAACATCCAATTTTCAAATCAATATCTTTATAAACTTTGCAAACCAAAACTGTAAACAAAGCGTATAAAGTAACCCGATCCCAACTTTCTTACCGAACCCATAACTTTTTTCAATCACGAGAATCATACCTGATTCCATGAGTATGACAACACTAAATACGTCATAGCATCATATTCGCGAGCGCCACTACGAATTACCACGGATTCTAGTTTATAGATCATGCCCAAGAACTTACAATCAATCGCCATACCTTTTTCTTAAAATGGAAGCAGAAATAGCACTTATATATTGCCTATTTCTAATCCACCGAAAGCAAACGGAAACAACAATTATACTTTGTCTATTTCACGTTTCCACGTCTCAATTACAAATATCAATTATACTTTGCCTATTCACTACAGTCAATACGAATATCAATTATACTTTGCCTATTCCACTTCTCAACAAGAATAGCAATTATAATTTGCCTATTCTATTATTTCAACATGAATAGCAATTCTACTTTGCCTATTCAATTATTTCAACATGAATAGCAATTCTACTTTGCCTATTCAATCATTTCAACATGAATAACAATTCTACTTTGCCTATTCAATCATTTCAACATTAATAGTAATTCTACTTTGCCTATTCAATCATTTCAACATGATCAGCAATTCTACTTTGCCTATTCAATCATTTCAACATGAATATCAATTCTCCTTTGCCTATTCAACCATTTCAACAGGAATAGCTATTCTACTTTGCCTATTCCATGTTTCAATATCATGATAAAGGGAATAACAAATATACCTTATCTATTCCTCATTTTTGAAATACAAACGAGAATAGCAATTATATCTTGCCTATTCTAAGTTATCAATTAATACTAGTGTCTATAGATCCATTACACTTACTTATATATCATTTTCTCTAAGCAAATAGATGCTTAAACAAGTTTAAGAAGTTGTCCGGACGATATCTGATAATATCCAGAAAATCAAGAAATCTGGTTACTATTCAACGGAAAGCACTATTCATTCCGAAAAACACTATTCAAACTGAAAACACTATACCGAAAAACAATATTCATACCGGAAACACTATTCATCCAGAATCACTATTCATACCGAAAAACACTATTCATACCGGAAAACAGTATTCATACCAGAAAACACTATTCATCCGAAAAATACTATTCATACCGGATCCCCACAAAATTCCGGATCCCATTCCAATTCCGGATCCCATTTCAATTCCGGATCCCATTCCAATTACGGATCTCATCTTAATTTCGGATCTATACCGGATCTCACGAATCCGGATCCAACACCGGAACTCACCGATTCCGGATTTCATACCGGATCTCACCCAATCCAGAACCCATTCCGGATCCAATTAAAACCAGAACTAGACACCGGGACCTCGATACTGGGTATTCGATTGCACGTCAAATTTGCTCTAAAAACTTATCTAAATTCAATTTCTTGGTCGATTTCATCTCCATACACATTTACCAATTCCTTTAGATAGCTTGATACCAAATATCTCATTCAATTTCAAATAAAATCATTTGAAAGAAGATGAACTCACTTGGCAATCTTGAGACGATACAAAACTTGATTTCTCAAACTCAACTTCAATGCTAACGATTTCGATTTTGCTTCTTCTTCTTTCTTTTCTTCTCTGATGGACACCGACTCCAGAGAAAACTAATTGAAATAAAACGCAATTACTCAGCCGACCCAAACATTAAATATCAATCAACTATCCATTAATAACCAAATTCACCATTATAATTCACAAATAGTCCAAAACTTCGACTAATTACTCTTTCGACCCCTTCCTATTAAATATAATATAATGAAAAATCCGGGGTGTTACAAATCTCCCCAACTTGAAAATGATTTCGTCCCCGAAATCAAAGTTAGGTAAATAAATGAGGACATTTGTTCTTTATATCCTCTTCACCTTCCCAAGCCACCTTAACACTTCTATGATGTTTCCACGGTGATACCTTTACCATTTCTCGCTCCCCAACTTGGAAACAACATAAAATTATATTGGTTTCAAAGCTCTACTCGTCCAACCTCTGTTCCTTGATCGGAATTTAAAATCGAAATTCCCCAGTAAACTTATCTCTAAAACGTGGTTACCAGGAGACAAACTAGCCCATTATCGGGTTAGGTCACAACCTCTACTGAAGACTAGCCTTTTGATTTAGATCAATAGTGGATCCGACTGTCCACCTTATCTGCTACTTGTTACCGATTCATCGTCAAGCATACACACATCGCCCCAGAGATTCTCATCTGGAGGGCTCAACGAGCTAACTGAGTGGCACAATTAGTCGTGCTATACTTGAAACTCTTTTATGTGCAAAAGCATCGTCAAAACTTAATCACCTCCAATTGCCAAAACAATTAGAAACACGTATGCTTATATAACAATATATTCATAATAACAGTAGCTAGTTGAAATTATGAACATAGTATACATAAGAATCCTTGTTACCATCATTACAGTTCTTAATTCCCATATTTCCGTCGACTCTTAAGACCATCTCGTCTTAGTATTTCTACCCAATCTCACAAATCATATCTTAATAATCTCAGCTTAAGTCTAGGTACTTTATAATCATACCTAGTTCACTTAAACTTCAGCTCTGATACCATATTGAAACACCCTGAAATTCACAACGAATTTAAACTTTACATTTATCAGAGTTTTTCCATCACAGTTTCGTACTTACAAAATTTTATCATAACAATCAATTAATCTAATCCCTGATCAACATACATTTCCAAAAGCATGACTGGCACTCCTCGACACTCATCCTTTTGAATACCTTCCCGGTCTAGCATCTGGTAAGAAAATTGAATTTGAAAAGATTAGGCTTACGCCTAGTGAGAACATCCAATTTTCAAATCAATATCTTTATAAACTTTGCAAACCAAAACTGTAAACAAAGCGTATAAAGTAACCCGATCCCAACTTTCTTACCGAACCCATAACTTTTTTCAATCACGAGAATCATACCTGATTCCATGAGTATGACAACACTAAATACGCCATAGCATCATATTCGCGAGCACCACTACGAATCACCACGGATTCTAGTTTATAGATCATGCCCAAGAACTTACAATCAATCGCCATACCTTTTTCTTAAAATGGAAGCAGAAATAGCACTTATATATTGCCTATTTCTAATCCACCGAAAGCAAACGGAAACAACAATTATACTTTGTCTATTTCACGTTTCCACGTCTCAATTACGAATAGCAATTATACTTTGCCTATTCACTACAGTCAATACGAATAGCAATTATACTTTGCCTATTCCACTTCTCAACAAGAATAGCAATTATAATTTGCCTATTCTATTATTTCAACATGAATAGCAATTCTACTTTGCCTATTCAATTATTTCAACATGAATAGCAATTCTACTTTGCCTATTCAATCATTTCAACATGAATAGCAATTCTACTTTGCCTATTCAATCATTTCAACATGAATAGCAATTCTACTTTGCCTATTCAATCATTTCAACAGGAATAGCAATTCTACTTTGCCTATTCCATGTTTTAATATCATGATAAAGGGAATAACAAATATACCTTATCTATTCCTCATTTTTAAATACAAACGAGAATAGCAATTATATCTTGCCTATTCTAAGTTATCAATTAATACTAGTGTCTATAGATCCATTACATTTACTTATATATCATTTTCTCTAAGCAAATAGATGTTTAAACAAGTTTAAGAAGTTGTCCGGACGATATGTGATAATATCCAGAAAATCGAGAAATCTGGTTACTATTCACCCGGAAAACACTATTCATCCCGAAAAACACTATTCATACCGAAAAACAATATACCGGAAAACAATATTCATACCGGAAACACTATTCATACCGGAAAACACTATTCATCAGGAACAATATTCATCCAGAATCACTATTCATCCGGGAATCACTATTCATACCGGAAAACACTATTCATCCAGAAAACACTATTCATACCGGATCCCCACTAAATTCCGGATCCCATTCCAATTCCGGATCCATTCCAATTTCGGATCCATTCCAATTTCGGATCCCATTTCAATTCCGGATCCCATTCCAATTACGGATCTCATCTTAATTTCGGATCTATACCGGATCTCACGAATCCGGATCCAACACCGGAACTCACCGAGTCCGGATTTTGTTGGGGGATTTCGGGGAAATCGTGGAGAGATAGAGTGATTAGAACTTGGATAGAAAACAGAGATCGCGTGAGAGCTCGCTTTCCGTAAGAGATATTTCGACCCTATACTGTCCGGGTATCACGAAATTCTCTCGAGGATAATCTCTATTTTTCAAAATGTATCGATTAAGGCAGAAATCGACTCATACTTATACACCTTTAGAGAATCGTAACCTACACCATATTGATTCAGGAAATAATATCTCAATTAATGAGATTGATTGTGGAATTAAAGACGACAGTTACAAAAGTGAAAACCAGTCCAGACGCCGGCGCTACTTTCCGCGCTAGCCAGCTCGCGCGCCAACACCAAAACAGACTACGGCGCCAGTATCCGCGCTAGTCAACTGGCGCCGGTATGCGCGCCAAACACAAACCAGAGCCTGGCGCCAGTTTTGGCGCTAGCCAACTGGCGCCAGTACTGGCGCCGGCAAACATTTCACAAAGCCACTTTGTAACGTGCCAATCTTAACCGTCCAACAATCCCGGGTTCTAGTTAGCTTACACGAGTGTGCCCTCCACACCTCCTAACTCATGTTATAGCTTAGCTAACAACCCCATTACTACGTTTGTTAATCCAACTACACAAAATGAACATGATGATTTCACTAAAATCACCAACATTCCTCCCCCATTTTAGTGCAATCCTTGATTCACAAAATAAAATTCAATACAGGTAAACAAACTCATGCATAAATGAAAATATCTAAAAGATTGAATTTCCACCTTAGTACATTACACATTTCAAATACTCGAGAATACGGGTGTCCTATGGATTGAACCCGTCAACCCATTTGAGTACCAGAAAATAACATACACATGAATTTAAATGACTCTCTAAAGTATAAACTTGACACTATACATGCCATGTGTCCTTATCCATTCGTGAGTGCATCAAAGCCAAGTCCAAGCTTCTTGAAGCGGCCACACTTCCCACTCATATAGGTAGTTCTTTTCTTCATGCACCTGCACATGCATTTTTGCAAAAGAACAATTACCTCCTTCACTTGCAGTACCGAGCACATACCGTGGGATGATCATCTTGTGCTCCAATCCTTTAGAGCGAGCTTTCCCATTGAATTCAACTTCTAACGTTGTATTAGAAGGGAATTGGGTATCTCACCGTTAGAGATTTAGATGGACTTTAATCCCATCCCTATCACCGACTTGTGAACCAAGTCCCTAGCTTACCCCTTCGTCAAGTGGTCCGCTAGATTTTGTTGCGACCGAACAATTTCAACCGAAATCACCCCATTCGTGATTAGCTCACGAATCATGCTATGTCTAACACCTAAGTGTCTAGACTTGCCATTATACACTTGACTATAAGCTTTAGCCAAAGTAGCCTCACTATCACAACAGATAGAAATGGGTGATATTGGTTTCGGCCATAACGGAATTTCATGGACCAAATTCCTTAGCCATTCCGCCTCTTTACCGGCAGCGGCTAATGCCACAAATTTCGACTCCATAGTCGAACTCGTGATGCAAGTTTGCTTCTTGGAAGCCCATGAGATGGCACCTCCCCCAAGCAGGTACACCCAACCACTCGTAGACGAGTGATCTTCCAAATTGGTAATACAACTTGCATCCGAATATCCCTCCAAAATTGAAGGAAACCCGACATATGACAAACCATAATCAACGGTTTTCTTCAAGTATTTGAATACTCATCTTATCGCTTGCCAATGATGAATACTAGGATTACTAGTATACCTACTCAACTTTCCTATGGCAAAAGCGATATCCGGCCTAGTGCTTGTCATGGCATACATAAAGCATCCAATAGCCTTTGAGTACTCGAGTTGTGACACCGCTTCACCCGAATTGGGCATAAGCTTCACACTCGGATCCCATGGAGTACTCACCGGAGAACAATCAAAGCAATTAAATTTCTTTAATACTTTCTCAATGTAGTGAGATTGCGTAAATGCAATCCCTTTGTTCTCACGCTTGATCCTTATACCAAGGATCACCTCCGCCTCTCCCATATCTTTCATGGAGAAACTCAACGACAAAAACTATTTGGTTTTCCCAACTTGATTTTGGTCGGTGCCAAAGATCAACATGTCATCAACATATAAGCAAATGATTACACCGTTACCGGATGAATCAAATTTGCTATATACACATTTGTCCGCTTGGTTTATCATAAAGCCATTGGACAAGATAACCTCATCAAATTTATGATGCCATTGTTTGGGTGCTTGTTTAAGCCCATACAACGATTTTACAAGTTTACACACCTTATGCTCCATTCCGGGCATAACAAAACCTTCCGGTTGTTTCATGTAAACTTCCTCCTCCAAGTCACCATTCAAGAATGCCGTTTTGACATCCATTTGGTGAATCACTAAATTGTGAATAGTTGCTAAGGCTATCAACAATCTAATCGTGGAGATCCTTGCAACCAGGGCATAAGTATCGAAATAATCGATGCCTTCCCGTTGCCTAAAGCCTTGGATTACTAATCGAGCTTTGAACTTGTCGATTGATCCACCCGCTTTCATCTTCCTTTTGAAGATCCACTTTCAACCCAAAGGTTTGCAACCCGGGGGAAAGTCCGATAATACCCAAGTATTATTCCCCATGATGGAGTCCATCTCATCATGTATTGCTTCTTTCCAGAAAGCAACATCTTGAGACTTCATAGCCTCATCAAATGATTTTAGATCCTCCTCAACACTATAACAGTAAAGGAATTGGGATCCAACCTCATCTCTTGATCCCTCTACCAAGTATACTTGGAAATCGGGACCAAAGGATTTTTCAATCCTTCCTCTTTTGCTCCTTCGAAGCATCGGAGATTCGGTTGGAACAATTGCTTGTTCTTCAACCTCACTAGTTTCACTAGTACTTGAAACTATGTCCTTTGGCCTCGGCATTGAAGAGAATCTAGCCTCATCAAAAATTACATCTCTCGATTCTATAACGGTGTGAATCACTATAGAATCATTAGGTTCAATAACATAGAACCTATAAGCTTTGGAATGCTCGGCATATCCAACAAAGATGCAGTCAATACCCTTTTCACCCAAAGTCTTCCTTTTGGGTTTGGGTAGTCGAACAACCGCTCGACAGCCCCAAACTCGAATATAACTCAAGTTTGGCCTTTTCTTGAACCAAAGTTCATATGGGGTAATCTTGTTCCTTTTATTGGGAACTCGATTCAGCAAATAACAAGCCGTTAGCATGGCTTCACCCCAAAATCCATCACTCAAACCCGAGTAGGATAACATAGAGTTCACCATTTCTTTGAGAACTCTATTTTTCCGTTCCGCCACACCATTTTGCTGTGGTGTATAAGGCGCCGTAGTCTCATGAATGATTCCTACGGATTGGAAAAACATGGGGTCGTAATACTCCCCACCACGATCGGTACGTAAACATTTTATATGGCAATTCATTTGCAATTCAACCTCCGTTTTATAAACTTTAAATTTAACCAACGCTTCATCTTTTGAATGTAACAAATAAACATGGCAAAAACGTGAAGCGTCGTCAATAAAAGTGACAACATACTTTTTATTACCAAAAGACGGAGTTGAATGCAAATCACAAAGATCACTATGAATTAATTCAAGCACCGACGAGTCCCTTTTCACGTTAGGAAAGGTTGTCTAGTGATCTTTGTTAACATGCAAGTTTTACACTTATCGGTTTTAATATCAAAAGCCGGAATAAGACCGTCTTTTGACATTTCAACCATCCGCTTAAAATTAACGTGACCAAGTCTTGCATGCCATAAATTAGAATCAACACAAACACTATTTGCAATAAAAACAGAATTTGAAACAACATTCATTTTATTCAAATTCAACATAAACATATTATTAAGAAAATAACCAAATCCAACAAAAGAGCCACCATTTGACAAGATAAACTTGTCCGACTCATAAACTTGCCTATATCCTAACTTATTCAAGATGCTACCGGAAACCAAATTCTTTCGAATTCGTGGTACATACAAAACATCAAAAAGTTCAACTACTTTGCCAGAACTAAATTCTAGCCTAACTAAGTCTCGTCCAAGAATGGGAGCCATCGACTCGTTCCCCATGCGTAGCATTGATCCGTCTTCAACCGGTTCCAAGGAGGTGAACCAACGACGATCTTTGCACACATGACTTGTAGCACCCGAGTCGATCCACCAAGCGACATCATCATCCTGCACATAAAAAGATTCGGATATTAGTGGTACATAATTCAAATTTGAATTAAAACCAAAGTAAAAAATCTGACCTTGCCGTGGGTTTTGATCCTTGGATCCTTGCCCACCACCACTTGTGCTTGCACCATTCTTACTTTTGACAACCCGACAATCCCGCTTGAGATGGCCGGTCATCCCACAGGTCCAACAGGTTAATTTAATCTTTTTATTGGGCCCTTTCTTGGCTTCGTTGAACTTACGTTTTCCCTTGAAGTTGTTAGTCTTTCCCTCTTCCACCATGTTCACCGAAGGTGCAGAAACCTCTTTTATTTTAGGTTTCTCAGCCTCTTGCGCCCGAAGAGATTCTTCTATGCGCAAGTGACTACCGAGTTGCATAAGAGACAACTCTTCCTTCTCGTGTTTCAACATATGTTTGAAGTCTTTCCAAGAGGGGGGCAGTTTATCAATAATACTCGATACGGAGATGGATTCGTCCATCTTCATATCATGTTGAGCATATTGGCCGAGAATGCGAAGGAGCTTATTGTATTGCTCCATCACCGGCCTTGAGTCTACCATTTTGTAATTATTAAACTTACTCACCAGGATCTTCTTACTAGAAGCATCCTCCGCCATGTATTTGGACTCGAGAGAGTCCAATAGCTCTTTGGCAGATTCCACGTTTTGATAGATGTCAAAGAGGGAGTCACACATACCGTTTAAGATATGGCCATGACAGATGTAGTCGTCGTTCTTCCATTTGCCGCGATGCCGGGTCACCTCCAATGTCTTGTTCTACATCACCTCCGGCATTGGGGTGCTCAGCACGTACACAACCTTCAACGTCGTCAGCAAGAAATGCATCTTCTTCTGCCATCTACGGAAATCTACGCCTTCAAACTTCTCAAGTTTTGTGAACTTGGAAGTCATGTCTCTCACGGACTGATCACTTGCCATCTCTCTTCACGAAGACAAATATCTCTTACGATTGTTGGGGGATTTCGGGGAAATCGTGGAGAGATAGAGTGATTAGAACTTGGATAGAAAACAGAGATCACGTGAGAGCTCGCTTTTCGTAAGAGATATTTCGACCCTATACTGCCCGGGTATCACGAAATTCTCTCGAGGATAATCTCTATTTTTTAAAATGTATCAATTAAGGCAGAAATCGACTCATACTTATACACCTTTAGAGAATCGTAACCTACACCATATTGATTCAGGAAATAATATCTCAATTAATGAGATTGATTGTGGAATTAAAGACGGCAGTTACAAAAGTGAAAACCAGTCCAGACGCCGGCGCTACTTTCCGCGCTAGCCAGCTCGCGTCGGAATGCGCGCCAACACCAAAACAGACTACAGCGCTAGTATCCGCGCTAGTCAACTGGCGTCGGTATGCGCGCTAAACACAAACCAGAGCCTGGCGCCAGTTTTGGCGCTAGCCAACTGGCGCCGACAAACATTTTACAAAGCCACTTTGTAACGTGCCAATCTTAACCGTCCAACAATCCCGGGTTCTAGTTAGCTTACACGAGTTTGCACTCCACACCTCCTACCTCATGTTATAGCTTAGCTAACAACCCCATTACTACCTTTGTGAATCCAACTACACAAAATGAACATGATGATTTCACTAAAATCACCAACAGATTTCATATCGGATCTTACCCAATCCGGAGTCCATTCCGGATCCAATTAAAACCGGAACTAGACACCGGGACCTCGATGATGGGTATTCGATTGCACGTCAAATTTGCTCTAAAAACTTATCTAAATTCAATTTCTTGGTCGATTTCATCTCCATACACATTTACCAATTCATTTAGATAGCTTGATACCAAATATCTCATTCAATTTCAAATAAAATCATTTGAAAGAAGATGAAATCACCTGGCAATCTTGAGACGATACATAACTTGATTTCTCAAACTCAACTTCAATGCTAACGATTTCGATTTTGCTTCTTCTTCTTTCTTTTCTTCTCTATGGACACCGACTCCAGAGAAAACTAATTGAGATAAAACTCAATTACTCAGCCGACCCAAACATTAAATATCAATCAACTTTCCATTAATAACCAAATTCACCATTATAATTCAAAAATAGTCTAAAACTTCGACTAATTACTCTTTCGACCCCTTCCTATTAAATATAATATAATGAAAAATCCGGGGTGTTACAAGTCTCCGAAATCAAAGTTAGGTAAATAAATGAGGATATTTTTTCTTCATATCCTCTCCACCTTCCCAAGCCACCTTAACACTTCTATGATGTTTCCACGGTGATACCTTTACCATTTCTCGCTCCCCAACTTGGAAACAACATAAAATTCTATTGGTCTCCTTTGGTTATTAGTCAAAGATCTACTCGTCCAGCCTCTGTTCCTTGATCGGAATTTAAAATCGAAATTCCCCAGTAAACTTATCTCTAAAACGTGGTTACCAGGAGACAAACTAGCCCATTATCGGGTTGGGTCACAACCTCTACTGAAGACTAGCCTTATGATTTAGATCAATAGTGGATCCGACTGTCCACCTTATCTGCTACTTGTTACCGATTCATCGTCAAGCATACACACATCGCCCCAGAGATTCTCATCTGGAGGGCTCAACGAGCTAACTGAGTGGCACAATTAGTCGTGCTATACTTGAAACTCTTTTATGTGCAAAAGCATCGTCAAAACTTAATCACCTCCAATTGCCAAAACAATTAGAAACAAGTATGCTTATATAACAATATATTCATAATAACAGTAGCTAGTTGAAATTATGAACATACTATACATAAGAATCCTTGTTACCATCATTACAGTTCTTAATTCCCGTATTTCCGTCGACTCTTAAGACCATCTCGTGTTAGTATTTCTACCCAATCTCACAAATCATATCTTAATAATCTCAGCTTAAGTCTAGGTATTTTATAATCATACCTAGTTCACTTAAACTTCAGCTCTGATACCATATTGAAACACCCTGAAATTCACAACGAATTTAAACTTTACATTTATCAGAGTTTTTCCATCACAGTTTCGTACTTACAAAATTTTATCATAACAATCAATTAATCTAATCCCCGATCAACATACATTTCCAAAAGCAATATTCTGGCACTCCTCGATACACATCCTTTTGAATCCCTTCCAGGTCTAGCATCTGGTAAGAAAATTGAATTTGAAAAGATTAGGCTTACGCCTAGTGAGAACATCTAATTTTCAAATCAATATCTTTATAAACATTGCAAACCAAAACTGTAAACAAAGCGTATAAAGTAACCCGATCCCAACTTTCTTACCGAAACCATAAAATTTTTCAATCACGAGAATCATACCTGATTCCATGAGTATGACAACACTAAATACGTCATAGCATCATATTCGCGAGCACCACTACGAATCACCACATATTCTAGTTTATAGATCATGCCCAAGAACTTACAATCAATCGCCGTACCTTTTTCTTAGAATGGAAGCAGAAATAGCACTTGTATATTGCCTATTTCTAATCCACCGAAAGCAAACGGAAACAACAATTATACTTTGTCTATTTCACGTTTCCACGTCTCAATTACGAATAGCAATTATACTTTGCCTATTCTATTATTTCAACATGAATAGCAATTCTACTTTGCCTATTCAATCATTTCAACATGAATAGCAATTATACTTTGCCTATTCAATCATTTCAACATGAATATCAATTCTCCTTTGCCTATTCAACCATTTCAACAGGAATAGCTATTCTACTTTGCCTATTCCATGTTTCAATATCATGATAAAGGGAATAACAAATATACCTTATCTATTCCTCATTTTTGAAATACAAACGAGAATAACAATTATATCTTGCCTATTCTAAGTTATCAATTAATACTAGTGTCTATAGATCCATTACACTTACTTATATATCATTTTCTCTAAGCAAATAGATGCTTAAACAAGTTTAAGAAGTTGTCCGGACGATATCTGATAATATCCAGAAAATCGAGAAATCTGGTTACTATTCACCCAAAAAGCACTATTCATACCGAAAAACACTATACCGGAAAACAATATTCATACCGGAAACACTATTCATACTGGAAAACACTATTCATCTGGAACACTATTCATACTGGAAAACACTATTCACACTGGAAAACACTATTCATCCGGAAAACACTATTCATACCGGATCCCCACTAAATTCCGGATCCCATTCCAATTACGGATCTCATATTAATTCCGAATCTATACCGGATCTCACGAATCCGGATCCAACACCGGAACTCACCGAGTCCGGATTTCATACCGGATCTCACCCAATCCGGAACCCATTCCGGATCCAATTAAAACCGGAACTAGACACCGGGACCTCGATACTGGGTATTCAATTGCACGTCAAATTTGCTCTAAAAACTTATCTAAATTCAATTTCTTGGTCGATTTCATCTCCATACACATTTACCAATTCATTTAGATAGCTTGATACCAAATATCTCATTCAATTTCAAATAAAATCATTTGAAAGAAGAAGAACTCACCTGGCAATCTTGAGACGATACATAACTTGATTTCTCAAACTCAACTTCAATCCTAACGATTTCGATTTTGCTTCTTCTTCTTTATTTTCTTCTCTGATGGACACCGACTCCAGAGAAAACTAATTGAGATAAAACTCAATTACTCAGCCGACCCAAACATTAAATATCAATCAACTATCCATTAATAACCAAATTCACCGTGAAGTATTATAATTCACAAATAGTCCAAAACTTCGACTAATTACTCTTTCGACTCCTTCCTATTAAATATAATATAATGAAAAATCCGGGGTGTTACACACTTGTCTAACAATGCACTGCACACCTGATTCATTAGGTCCATGAATACCGCTGGAGCGTTGGTCAACCCAAAGGGCATGACTAGGAACTCGTAATGCACGTACCTCATGCGAAAATCCGTCTTAGGCACATCTTCGTCTCTCACCTTCAACTGATGATAACCGGATCTCAAATCTATCTTCGAGAAGAAGCTCGCCCCTTGCAACTGATCAAACAAATCGTTGATCCTCGGAAGCAGGTACTTATTCTTGACAGTCACCTTGTTAAGCTCGCGGTAATCTATGCACATCCGCATAGACCCATATTTCTTCTTGACAAACAGTACTGGCGCTCCCTAGGGCGACGAACTAAGGCGTATGAATCCCTTGTCCAACAGCTCCTGCAACTGCATCATCATTTCCTTCATCACCGTTGGTGCCAACCGGTAAGGTGGACGAGCTATTGGTGTCGCTCCAGACATCAAATCGATCCTTAACTCGACTTGCCGATCCGGGGGTAAACCCGTCAAGTCATCCGGAAATACCTCTGGGAACATCCTCTATTCCTCTCTTCTCTTTCTTAGCATCTAACACATACGCTAGAAACCCCTGACACCCACTCTCTAAACAATGCCTCGCTGATAGTGCCTTGAATACACCTACAGACGTGGGATAATTAAACCTCAAAGCAAGTATACAATGAGATCTAATATCGTCTTTCAAGTAATAAAGTGGTAAAATACCAGATATCGTCCCACATAGATTGGAGCAAAAGTTGTTTAAAAAGTAATAGAAAGATATGATTTCAGATGGCGATTTTGAAGATAATTGTTTGATTTGAGTTATCTTGAGATTAATAATAAATTTAACAGAATATAGAGAGAAGAATGGGTGTAAGATGTTTGGTGAGACTTAAACACAAATTCCATTAGCCAATGTTGTAGCAATGCTACAACATTGTTTTACAGCAACGAATTTTACCATTTGTTTTAAGAACGTCCTCTCGGATTTTAACCTTTGTATCAACATTCGTTTTCTGAGCTATGCATAATCTCTTATAACAGTCCCACAGTTAATGAGGTAGCAACAATGGTGTTCTTAAAACGTATGGAGTAACAAATCTCTTTATTAAAATCACCCTCTCGGGTCGATTCCCATATCATTCAAGTTGGTGTGTTCCAAGTAGTTTATCTCTAAATCTACTACACTTTAACACTTTGATTTGTGACCAACTCGTCGAGAATAATTTAAAATGGAAAAATATAGGTAACAACTCTCGTTGTTAGCAACTCTCTCAAGTCTACTTTCTATATCATCGAAATTGACGTGCATTCGAGTGGCTTATCTCTAAGTCCACGACACTTTCACACTCTTCGAGTGATCAATTCGTCAAAAAGTATATTTGTTTGATAAACTTGAATGAAAACAATAAAATGTTGTTTTTGTAAAACGTGGCTACTTTCCTTTGGTTTAAAATCTCACATTTTTAATCTCACACCCAAACAACTAAAATTTAGCTACTCATAACGGAAAGAAAATAAAGCATTAAATGACATAAATGTAAATGACGAAATGTAAATTGCAATAAATAAAAGACGGAAAAAAGTAAATTGTAAGAATAAAATACTAAAAATACTTAAATTGATTCACTTAATAAATCAAGACCAAAGAGTTGTCACCACTCTTTGAAATCTTGATCTAAAAGTTCCTTCTAAACTACAAATAGATTATATGATAGATGATTCTTTCCCAAATGCTACCTCAACCCTCCTTAAATACTACTATGAGATGGTAAAATGGTAGTTTTGAAGAGAATAAAACAAAACATTTACCCACTAGCTAATAAAAAGGAATCTACCCAAAGGGTAATAACCAAAAACCAAAAGTCAACAAGATTCCCATAATACAAAGTTAAACTATAAATCCAGGAGTTGCTCCTCAAAACTTCTAGAAGCCTCATAACTAGTCTTCTAGTTACAAATCCATCCTTGTTGATTTAGCCGAACATGCCAACATCACAGGTCCGATTGCTGTGTGAATGCTGCAGCATTCCTGTAAAAATACAAATAGTCCCAACAAATCCACATTAACCCACTTGTTGATGTAAAAACAGGTAAATCATAACTTTTAGCTCCAATACCCAATAAATGGAAAATAAGATAAAAAAGGACTCAAAGTTGGGATATAAATGAAGATTTAAACTAAAATAAGAGTGAAAATATGTGTTTTCACGTTGATAAAGCAACGCGTATCACTCGCCTTCATCACCGAGATAAGGCAGGACTTACGCTCACACCTATCTCCCTAAATTACGACCTCAGACTTATCTGGCAACGTGATACGAATCATCTTCTTATTGCACACGATGCTAGCGCTATTACTAGCCAACCAATCAATCCCCACGACAATGTCAAACTCTCCCATACCCATTGGATACAACCGCATGGGGAAAGAGTGACCTTCCACTTCAATACTACACCCTCATACACCTCCCCCACCAAGACTTGACTATCATCTGCAATCTCTACTTCAAAACCACATTCTAACCGCTTAGGTTTAACATGCGATACAAACGAACGGTTTGCACCCGAGTCAAATAACACCATAGCAAGTTTCACATTAACAAGAAAGGTACCTGTCACCACATCCGGCACATCAACCGCCTCCTCCGCCGACATATGGAAAGCCCTTGCCTTCGCTCGCACTGGTTCCACCTTTCTTTCTCCACCCCTCCTTCCTTAACTCCCACCAAAACCACCCGAAGATCCCTTCCTCAAACCGGACAATCCGGTTTAATATGATCTGGAGAACCACACAAATAGCAAGCTCTCGGGTTAGGACACTCTCGCGCTATGTGCCCCAACTTTCCACACTTGTAACAACCATCAGGTTCAAATGAACACTCCCCGCGATGCACTCTGTTGCATTTTCCACATGGTATTTCACCAAACCTTGGTCCCACCCGTAGCTCCGGTTTGGAGACCTTGGACCTTTTCACGTCCCAAACAGGTCCTTCCCATTTTCTTTTATCCACATTTCTCTCCAACATTTGCCGATTCTCTTCCTTCTTAGTTAACTCTGCCACATCGACCGCCGCCTGAAAGGTCATAGGGCCACGGTTTTGCACAAGTTCCCTCACACTACTCTTCAGCCCCCAGATATACCTTTCAATACGTCTTTCTTCAGTAGGCACATATACCTCTGCAAATCGTGCCTTCTCAATGAACTTAGAGGTATACTTCTGCACTGTCATTGACCCTTGTTCACGCCCCAGAAACTCCTCTTCCAACTTCTTTACTGCCGCCAAAGGGCAGAACTGAGCCTTGAACCTCTTAGTGAACGTCTCCCAAGTAGTCGTCTTTGCCATTTCTGAACCCTTACCTCCTGTCTCGACATCCCACCCGAAGATGACATATGCCTTCAACATGGACATGGAAAATAATACCTTATCTCCCTCAGCACACTTACTCGTGTTGAAAGCTAGTTCCATCTGTTGAATCCACCTCAGAGACAAGACCGGGTCACCCTCCCTGCTGAAAGATAGAGGCTAGCATGACGCGAAAGTTTTAAAAGTGCACCCCTTCACCGTCCTTGATTCACCCTCCACAAACGGGGTCAACTGAGAGTGATCTCCCACTTTGGTCAGAGGTAGGCTAGACGCTTCAGTCCTCGTCTCATTCCCACTCTTAGTCCGCCCCTCCGATGCAAACTCAGTTCGATGATTCAACAACGCTTGAAGTGTTTCTTGCAGTTTGCCCATCTCAGTAGTGAACTTTTCCTCAGTCACGAAAGCCTGGTTACGATTTCGCCTCGGACTTTTTGACTAGCTTCCTCCTCCTACAGAAGCGGTACAATGATATGCCATAATATATCCAAGACAATAACTACTTGTACAAATAATACATTAAGTGAGTAAACACCATATTTTGTCAACATAGCCATAATTTCACCATCACCCATTTGGGTTCAAAACTCATTCAAAACAAATAATAAATGTCATTTATGTATATAAAATCATCCTCTATAATCATTTCAACAAATAATCATAATAGTCAAAACCCTAGTTTTTGACATAATTTTCCAAAATCATCCAAATGAGAAACCATAAAGTAAAAACCTTAGAGGAACCGTAAAAGAAGCATTTTAACATGTATAAAGTTTTAGAAAGAGGTAGGATGAACTCACAATGCTTGGGTTTTGGTTGAAAACTTTAAAATCAAGCAATCTCTAAAATGAGGATGAACACTTGATCTTGTACTATAAGTTGAAGATACCTTCTTTGATACCTTAGAATCCAAAAAAATGGCCCTTAAATGTTCCAGGGTTTGAATTTATTGTGGGGAGGATGAGAGGAATGAATTTTGGAAGTAGTAGGTGAAATGGGAAATGAATTGGAGCTGAAAAACGCAACATTTAAGTCCTTGGCCCCCGAATGCGAGAGTGTCAGATGATTGTGCCAAGGGAACTCTCGCTGACATTTTCTCCTAATAAGTGCAGTGAGCATACGATCCAATGCGAGAGTGACATGTGATTGTGCCCCTTGGAACTTTCATTGTCACTTTCGCCTCGAATGTACCGCAGGCACACTTGCCACTGCGAGAGTGACATGCGATTGTGCCTCTTGAAACTTTCACAGTCACTTTCGCCCAGATACTCGAAATCCCAAAAATTGACTTTTCCAGATATGAAATTCTCTCGATTAGCTTAACATCTATAAAGATTGTTACAAAACTTTAACAAGTAACAATCCTATTTTGTGTAAACATTTATAAAGTACAGTCCCGTCGGATAATAAACATTTGGAATAGTTCAAAGGAGTATATGAAATCCAATAAAGGCTAGTAATCCGATGGTTGTTAAGAGCTTCTATCGGATTACAACTTTATTCCAAGTTATTGATCTGATAGTCTTAATCCGATGGTTTAAGATTGTTTCTTCTAGAGACATTGGATTTACACCTTATTAACACTCTAGTCCGATAGACCAAGTCTTATCGGAGTAGGACCATTTTTGTGGCAAAACATAAGAGTTTATTTCTAAGTGTTTACTCATCGGATGTCTATTTGTATTATTTACAAATCTGATGGCTGAGACCATCATATATATAGGGAAAACCTTAGGTACAACCCTTTAATTATACACGATTGTGTATAAAAATCCGTTTGTAAAGGGTGTTACTTTTATACACGGTTGTATATACAAAACTGTGTATAAAGGTTACCTTTTATACACGGTGTTGTAAAAAGAAACGTCTATAAAGGTGTCACCCCTTTTCACGCGGGTTTTTGTACACAGCCATGTATAAAACGTAAATTTTGTACACTGTTTCATCGATGCAACCGTTTACATTTGTCGAGTGCCCCCTTATACATGTTTTTGTTAGTCCCAAAAGGCTAGCACAAGTATTGTAGAAGGGGGGGGGGGGGGGGTTGAATACAATACTAAAAAATTACATAATTAATTTCTTTTATTGAAAAACTTCAAATAAAAATTACACACAGAAAGTTTAGATTGTTGCGGAAAGAACATATAAACTATTCTAACAATCTTCACAAAGCTAACTGGAAACAAAACAACTTTAACACACTAAGATTCAAAGCTATAAAGGTTTTGAGAGATGAAGAATTTTTGCACTGAGAGAATTCTTCAGGAATGTGTAACCTTGCATGGGGAGCTCCTTCCTCTTTATATAGTGTACGTAGCATTAAATGCTTAAGACACTTGTCATCAGGAGATTCAAACATAGGGGTTGACTCTGAAAAGTTGATGTGTCATTTTCACCTTTTCCCTTAGTACCAGGAAGAATACCCATGCCTGATTGAGACAATATCTGAGATTGGATAAAACGACAAATAGTCACTTTTACCTGACAATGGATTTGTCCCATAATAAATGATCTTCTCATGTTGTCCTCCAAGAATAAATCTCACCGATTTGGACTGAGAGGTCGGTGAGATTCTTTGACCAAAAGTGAGTATGAAGAAGACCATGTTGCCATCTATGTGAAGCTTTCATCGGCGGCTTGTTTGACCGATCCTGAGAGACGATCGGTTGGAGTGTGCACCGATTTTCATGAGGAAAGTCGGTGGGCTATGACTTAGCTTTTTGTTGAGAAGAGTGACTTTCACTTCCACAATGAGAGCATCTTCAAACTTGATTTTGGTTGATCTTCGACTTCACCAAACTTTTGTTGTCTTGTCTAAGTCATCATAAAGAACCAAAGTAAAATATTCTAAGTAAGATTTTTAGGAGTAAGATCGGTGAGTCAATTTCAAATCTTTGGTGACCCAACAATCTCCCCCTATTTGAATTTGAGCTCCATACTTAGAAAATTTAAGAGTAACTGAACATGAAATGCATTTTGACCCTTTTTACTCTTTTTAGGTTCTTTTCACATAGACCATTCTTTTTGTTCTTTTTGATCTATTTTGTCTTTTATGGATTTGTTAAGTATATCCAACATTTACAAGGAAAGAAAAATTTATGTGCAACAAAGAAATGAAATTCAATTAGATTCTAAGTTAAGAAAGAAAAGTACTTGTATTTATTGAAAAGGATAATACATCAGAAGATGAAGGAAAATTACAAGTACTTTTGAAAGAAAGCTAATACCCACATCACTTCCTTGGCTTCTGTTGACGGCGCTAGATTTCGGCGGCTATGTTCTGATAGTATGGCTGTGCTTCATCAATATAGGGCATGAGGTTGCAGATGCCATCTAGGAAGAAAATGTCGACAAGATGGGTTTGAGAGAACCTGAAGAAACGTCGGTGGCCAAGTGCATCATTGAAGAAAAGACCAGGGATGGGTGAAAGACATAGTGTGGTAGAAGGGTAAGAAATGGAGGTTGGGATGGACAGGTCAAGATTGTCCACATAGGGAATCCTTCCTTTGGCAACCATGTCTTTGAAGACGGTGTCCTTCACCGATTTTGTCTTGGTGGCAAGAAGTCTGACGTCTTCTTTTAGAGTTTGAACACGGGCCCGTTCCTCAGAGGAAAGAACAATGTTGTGCTTTTTCTTGATCCCCTTCATTTGGTCCATCAGCCCACCGATTTGTCTGATGAAGATCTCCTTCTTTGGGTTTGCACATTTGACCAACAACTTTGAAAGTTCAAGCCATTCGGAGAGTCCGAATTGCTTGAGATGGTAATCTTTGATGTTCCTGAAAGATCCATCTTCTCTTTCAATAATGAGCCGAACATCAGAGGGAGTAACTCTAGAGGTTGCAATTTTGACACACGAGATCGGTGACCTGTCAGTCCGGTAGTGCATGACTTTCTTGTACCAACCTATCTCTTTCTCTTTTTCTTCTTCAAGGGAGCCCAACTCAGATTTTTGGCAGCTTCTTCTTTTGCCACTTTAAGAGATAAGGCTTTGTCATCATCCAAAGCCTTTTGAGCCAGATGAGCCTCCTCAATTTCCTGAGGAGATAAACCCAAATCAGAGACAACTCCTTGAGAAGGAGGTTTAAGTCTCAGTGATTGTGCGTCAGATGGTGGAGCCCCATATTTTGCTATCTCCCTTTTCTTTTTCTCTTCTATGGCTTCTTCCTCAGCAGACAAGATGCCTTTGCCTTTGTCTTTTGGGCCATCGGCCGGACTAGTTTTCTCCCCCTGAACTGATCCACCGGTTCCCTCCACCGATGGGATTAAAGAGAGAGTGGCCACCGATTTTTTGGTGGTGATAACAGTTGCCGATTGTGTAGGAGTGGCCACCAATTTTGGAGAGGTGGCCATCGATGGTTGGTCTTGATCAAGGACAACCACCGATTTTGATGGCTGAACAAGTAATTCGGTGGTTGTTGGCTTTGTGGAGAATCAGTTGGATGAGGCATCGGGGTTTGTCGGAGACCTGTTGCTGTCGATGTATCGTACCGAAGGCATTCGGGGAGCCTTTGGTGATTTCTCCCCCTCAGCAGCAGGCGGAGATGAAATAGCAAGATGATCAGGCATGCGATCCACCCGCCGATGAATCTTATGAAGTCGAGCCCTGTTAACATTATCAAATGAGAAGTCGCCTAGATCCAAGTCCCAATCAAGGTTGTTGCTGAGGTTATCAACAATTTGGTGGAGGGACTGAAGAGATGCCAAAATATCAGAATTCATAGACTGTTGCTGAGAGTCCCTTTCACGAAGCCTTTGCAGCTCGGTGTCTTTGGCATCAGAGGAGGCTTTTAAGGCAACCAAAGAGATGGCCATATTTGAGTTGGAGGCGGTCAAATCCTCCAACTTTCGGCCTACAGTGGCCAAGGAATCGGTGAGAGGCCTTAGAACGGCCTGAAGAGCAGCTTCAAAATGATGACGATTCTGATCTTCCAAAACTCTTACCCGTTTGTTAGTTTGAGCAATAATGGATAAGGAGGCCTGCTTGAAGGCCACAAATTGAGTACCCACCATTCGACACTAACGAGCACTCTCTTGAACATCAGCAATAAGATCAGAAGGCAGTCGGATGTGCGTTGTAGAGGAGGTACTAACATGAACATCGGGAGGTTGGAAGCGGGGTGTAGTTGGTGATAATGGAGTGTGGGGAAGGAATCTTATATCAGGGAGAGTGGAGGAGGATGGTTGATCAGATAGGGGATCGAGGAAGAGTGTTCTTGTAGGGGATGGAGAAGGTGATGAACTATCCTCAGAAGAGGAACTGCTGCGATGAAAGTGTGAGGGAGATGTCAGTGAGACATATTTCGGTAGGGAACGTCGGTCAGAAGGGTGTTTCGGTGAGGATGTCGACTATTTCAGTGGTGAATGTATCGGTGAGGCATTTGTCGGTGGGGTGAAGATGGCTTTGGTGAAGCATGGGTGTCGGTGGGGATGTAGGTTGTTTCGGTGGGGATTTCGGTGTCGTGAGTTTTGGTGGGGTCGATTCTCGGGGGAGAACTTATCGGTGGGGATTGCATCTGTTGTGGGGAGTTCGTATCTTGCAACATAAAATACAGAAAGTCCGAGCCCTCCGGAACGACCGCTGGACCGGCCGAACCTTTATTGGGTTGTGCATCTTCGACCATAAAGTGGTCGGGAGAAAGGCTGTGTAGTGTGAAATCGGTGCCTTCGAGGGGAGAGACCCCGAAGTCATCTGCACCACCCAAAGAGATGGGTGATGAGGAAAGTTATGGGTTCTCCTTTGATACAACTGAAGCCTGTTGAGAGGCAACAGAGGAGTCAGCTTGGGGGATGACAGATTCCCGTGGCCCGGATGGGACAATTTCAACGGTCACCGATTTCTGAGAATCGGTAGCCGGCTTGTGTTGCTTGGCCGAAGGTGTCATAAACCTTTTTAGAGAAGATCTAGGAGGGGATTTGGAGTGCCTCCGCTTGTGAGAAGGGGTTGGGACTTGGGTAGCCTCAAAAGGTGATTTCGGAGGCATAGTCCCGGAAGCGGATACGAAGGTGTCGGTGGCCCGTGAAGATTTCTTTTTGGCGCCTCCCGACTTCACTCGGGTAGAAGGGATAGGGGCCACTACGGCTGGAGGATCTTCCGGAATCGCCGGGTGTTCAAAACCGGGGATTTCGGCGTCTCCCCAGTGTAGATCGAGAGAATGAGCGAAAGTGGACATACCTCGGCGAAGCGGTAGATCGGATGCAAGAGCCGGTACATCGAGTGCATTCTTTCCAACAATAGGAGCAGACCAATCATAGACAAATTTGGGAGTCTTGGACTTCCGATCAGCTTCCAGGGCAACACCCATTTTGTGGTTCAAAATCATAGAAATAAATCTGGGATAGGCAACGTGACACTTTTTGGGATGGGAGATTACACTAGTCAACTCAGTGAAGAAATACTGAGCAAAGTTGATTTTTCTTTGGAAGATTAATGCATGGGCCAGAGCGGTAATGTAGGAAGCAGATTGGTCATGTCCACTTGTCTTTCTGGAGAGAGTAGATGACATGTGTGAAGAAAAGTTCCAAATACCTCCCATTTTGTTTTGAATAAGAGTACTTGGGCCTTTGGAAGATTTGGAGGATTGGTGATGATATCCTATTGTACGTACCACTTCATCGTGTGCATGGCTAACATGCATGTCTTCATACGCTGGGAAGGAATGGATCTTCAGGGCAACTCTAACATCATCCACGCCAAAAGTTAGATCATGATCATCATACTCTTCATCAGTAAGAATTGAGGCATTGATGGAATCGTTGGATGGATCATAAACGCAGTTGAGCCAAAATTTCCCAATGAGAAATTTGCTCATCTTGGGATTGCAGGTGAAAGCATGTATAAGAGGAGAGCGGGTCAAGAACTTGGTAACGGTGGTGAACTCGGGATGAGCGGGATCAGCTTTAAATCTTGCAACGTGGTTGCAAGGATTGAACTTGAGGTCTTCAAAGCAGGTTGGAACCTCCTTGACGATCTTGGTGTTCTTGGTTGCCTTAGATGAAGTTGAGGATGCCATTGATGGTGGTTGAGAGGAGTTGCAGGTTTTGTTCTTGAGAAAGAGATAAGGTGATTGTAGGTTACAGGTTGTGAAAAGGAAGAATGAAGAAGATGATTGTTATTTATAGTGGAGGAGAGAGAATGGGAAGTAGAGAGGTTTTCTTTTGAAATTAGGGCGGCAACGGTTATATGGAATTTGAAAGGTTGTCTCGATTTAATCTAACTATTAAGTGAGAATTAAAAAGGGTAATGATGACAATGGAAAAACAATTGGCTGAGTATAAGTTTTCCTGAAAGGTGAAAGGTCAAAAAGCAACTGACACATAGGGTTTTAGGGGTGAGGTAATCATCGAGAAGAGTGTGGGATAACAATTGAAAGATAGTCGGTGAGGTCATCGGTGGGTAGTAGCCACCGACGTGTGTAGTGGTTTTGGTGAGAGGGCATATCGGAGAGGAAACGGTATTGGTGATATTGGACAATTGGTGAAGGGAAATATCTCACCGATGAGTGGAGGGCTCATCGATAGGGTCTCGGTGAGCTTTGGGATTGTCGGTGAAAGGGTGGTATCAGTGAGATGATTGGTGGTAGGATCTCACCGATTTGAGAGGGTTCGGTGTGAATAGCGCATCGGTGGCATGGGAAGTTGGTGAAGGGATCACCGAAGGGGATCGGTGGGCTTTCGGAAGAGATAATTCACCGATTTGCGTTATGGTTTGGTGGAGAGCTCACCGATGGACCTCCGAAGGTCTCACCGATATTTTGACAACAATAATTTTTTTTAACTATCTAAGTACAACATTCCAAGTTCACCTATTAGAATGTTGAACCTGGCTTCATCTAAGGGTTTGGTGAACAAGTCAGCAAGCTGAAGATCAGTAGGAATGAAATGCAGCTCAATGTCGCCTTTGGAGATGTGATCCCTGATGAAGTGATATCTGATATCTGTGTGTTTTGATCTTGAGTGTAGAACATGATTATTTGCAATAGCTATTGCACTAGAGTTATCACATAGAATTGGAACTTGAGAGTAGACTTGATTATAGTCCCTTAGTTGATTCTTTATCCACAAGATTTGAGCATAGCAACTCCCAGCAGCAACATATTCAGCTTCAGCAGTTGAGGTTGAAACTGAGTTTTGTTTCTTGCTGGACCAACTGACCAATTTGCCACCAAGAAGTTGGCAGCTACCTGTGGTGCTCTTTCTATCAACTTTGGAACCTGCATAATCAGAATCTGAATACCCTATTAGTTCAAAACGTGAGTCTTTGGGATACCAAAGACCCAGATGCAAGGTACCTTTCAGATAACGGAAAATCTGTTTTACAGCAGCCAAATGAGGTTCTTTTAGGTTGGCCTGATAATGGGCACATAGACAGGTAGCAAACATAATATTTGGTCTGTTAATAGTTAAGTAAAGAAGAGATACAATCATACCTCGATAATTCGTTACATCAACAGATTTACCATCTGGATCAGCATGAATTTTCAAGGGTGGTGCCATGGGAGTTTTCATAGGAGAGCAACTTTCAAAATTAAATTTCTTCAGAAGGTCACGAATATATTTGCTTTGATTAATAAAAATCCCTTCTGAAGTTTGTTTCACCTGCAAGCCTAAGAAAAATGTTAGCTCTCCAATCATGCTCATCTCATATTGACTCATCATGAGAGAAGCAAACTCATCACAAAGTGATTCATCAGTGGCACCAAAGATGATGTCATCCACATAGATTTGAACAAGTATAAGATTACCTGAGGTCTGCTTGATAAATAGAGTGTTGTCAATTTTACCTCTGGAGTACCCATTCTTTAGGAGGAAGTCAGCAAGAGTGTCATACCAGGCATGAGGAGCCTGTTTGAGACCTTAAAGAGCCTTGTCCAATCAGTACACAAAGTCTGGATGAGTTGGGTCTTCAAAGCCAAGTGGTTGTTTCACATAGACTTCCTCAGCAAGTTCACCATTGAGGAATGCACTCTTAACATCCATCTGGAAAACTCTGAAGTTTTGGTGAGCAGCATGAGCCAGAAAGATCCTTATGGCTTCAAGTCTAGCAACAGGAGCAAAGGTTTCATCATAATCAATTCCTTCTTCCTGTCGGTATCCGTGAGCAACCAGTCTGGCCTTGTTATGATAACTGTACCATCTTCATCCATTTTATTCCTGAAGACCCATTTGGTTCCAATAATTGTTTTCTTTGGAGGTTTGGGAACCAATCTCCATACCTTGTTTCTTTCGAATTGAGAAAGTTCCTCTTGCATGGCAGTGATCCAACATGGATCAGCTAAGTCTTCCTTAATTTTCTTTGGTTCTATGAGAGAGAAAATTCACATAGAGACAAATGTTTCCAATGCCTCTTCTAGTTTGGACTCCAGCTTGTTGATCACCGATGATTTGATCAATGGGATGATCTTTGGTTCATTTGGTAGCAGGAGGTAAGGGAGGTGGAAGATTTGATGAGGGAAGAGATGGAGGATCTTGGATGATTGGAGTAGGATCTGGGAATCGGTGGAAAGATGATTATTTGGGTCAATTTCGGTGGGAGAGGCATTTTGTAAGGTGGAAGGTGACCCAACTTGATGATTTGAGATAGGAGGGTCAGCATGGGTGAAAGGAATAGATGAGGAATCGGTGGGATTTGCTACAGGGGCATCACCAATACATGATGAGATCCATCTATGTAATTCATCATCATCATTTGAGAGGGATGATGATCTTAGGTCATCAAATTTGACATGAATGGATTCATCAATGCATTTTCTTATAAGGTTGTATACACGGTAAACTTTTGAGGATAGAGAGTATCCAACAAAAATGCCTTCATCAACCTTAGGATCAAATTTCCCAAGATTGTCACGATCATTCAGAATAAAGCACACACAGCCAAAGTGTTGATCCAAACCCTCAATGATTTGATAATGAGTCATTAAGAAACACTTAGTGAAAATTGTAAATAGACACTATGTATTAGAGTTTCACTATCGCTGATAAGTACTATGTCCTTACAGTACCGCTGATAGGAAACTCATGTTCTTTAAATTACACATCCAGCGATACTGTTCATCAATAAAGCTCTGAGCCTGTTCAGTCTTGTTGATGATCGCTGATGATTTTAGTTGTTTACTTATGATCCCTGAAGACAAGTTTCACGTCAAATATGTTCTACGCTGAAGTCGAAGATCAAGCCAAAGAACCAGCGACAAGTCTACTAATGAACTGATGCGGATATCAGCGAAGCCAACACCTGTCCACTCAACGTGAAGTTTCAAGTAGAATACTTCAGCGATCGCTGAACTTTATCACTCGCTGATAAAGTACTGTTCAACGAACGCTGATCATGAAGTTTCCTCTACAAGTTACTTTTGTCTTACCTCCTTGCACGTCTCCGTACGATCTGTCAAAACGGACATCCCTTTTGTCCATAATCGTACAACCAACTCTGACTCTACACTGTTCATCATGCGGCTACTAGGTTGTCTACCAAAGTCAAAACATGCAACCAATCAGCTGATGCCACGTGTAAAGTTGTACTGATATGCATTTAATGCATGCAGTATATAAGAAGAAACCCTACATCAAAATGAAGAGCTCGGCCATCTTCTTCTCTCTACTACTTTGTGTTAGGATACTATTCGTAATATTCTTATCTCCTTTCTTACTTAATTATAGTGCAAGAAACTTAGTGTTTCTCATAACTTGTTTAGATTAGGTTTAATCTTTAGTCTTGTACCGCAACAAGTTGTAAATTGTTTGATAAATATCAATAAACAATTTAGAAAAGTAAAATCTGTGTGTTTGTATTCACCCCCCCCCCCCCCCTTCTACAAACTTGTATAACCCTTTCGGGACCAACAAGTGGCATCAGAGCAGATTGTTTAACCTCATAAACAAGATCTTGCTTATACTAATCTTTTCTCTTCCTTGCTATTTCTCAAAATGGCTACCAACACAAACACAAACTATATTGACAATGGTTCTCTTGCAAAACCCCCTAGATTTTCCAGAGATAACTTTAATCTATGGAAAAATAGGATGATACTCTTCTTAGAAGGTATAGACCCTACTATGCCTTATTACATCGAAAATGGCCCATATATTCCTGTTAGGATTGATCCTGAAGTTCCAGGCACTGCTACTAGAGCTGCCATTCCTGAAAGAATCATTCCTAAGGAACCTCACAATTGGTCTGATGAAGATAAGAAGAAAGTGGCTATCGACACTAAATCCAAATCTATCCTCTCTATGGCTCTTCCTGACGAAGTCTACCATTCCGTCATGAACCTGAAAACCTCCAAAGCCATGTGGGACACAATATGTGTTCAATATGAAGGTACGTCTGAAGTCCAGGACTCAATAAAGATCAACCTGGTAAGACAGTACGAAAGCTTCATTTGTGGTAAGAATGAAACTCTCTCTGAAGTACATCAGCGGTTTAACTGTTTAATTATAGATCTGAAAACCGTTGGTAAGGAATATTCTAACTTTGAAATACTGATAAAGTTCTTAGAATGTTTACCTGAAAGCTGGGACAAGTATTCAATGTGTCTCAAGCTATCAAAGGATGCTCAATCATGAGCAGTCGTGTCATCTTAAGAAGAATCTTGTAAAAGATTCCAAGAGCACACCTGTTGCTTTACTCTCAGAGTCACCTTCCACTTAGCGATCTACTATCACTGTCACTGAGTTGGAAACTAACTCTGAATGCTCATCAGATGCTGATTCTTCAGATCTTGATGAATCTCTGGCACTCCTGGCTAATAAGTTCAGGAGATTCGCTAGAAAGAGTAACTTCAGAAGGAATAAACCTCTTGCACTCACTGACAAGCCTAGATCATCAACCCCTGTTGATAAGGCTACTGCTACCTGCTTTAACTGTGAAAAAGTAGGACACTTTGCTAGTGAATGCAGGTCAAAGAAAGTCTATAAACCCTCAGCTTTCCCCAAGAAAACCTCTAACCCAAGGGCTAGAGATGACAAATACAAAAAGCTGAAAGAAAAGTATTTAAAGCTGAAAAGCTTTAAGAAGAAAGGCAAAGGCTTGGTCACTGACTTCGACTGGGCTGCCTCTGACACTGAAGAATCATCTGACTCTGAAGATGATGATGAGGCCAATCTCTGCCTCATGGCAAAAATTGAAGAAGAGGAAGAAAATTCTGACATTCCCTCTACTTCAACTTCTACCTCTAAGGTATCAACTTCCTTCTTTACTATTATTTCAGATATTGAGAAGCTGATAGTCTTCGGAAAATCGATCTCTTGACTATGAACTTATATGATGCCATGAATGGCAAATTTGTAGCTGAAAATCAAAACCTTGATCTCGCTGAAAAACTTAAAAACCGTCACCTCCAAATAGAAAAGCTTTCTAAAATTGAAGAAGATTTAAAAGGTCAAGTTCATATAAATCAGCTAGTCAAAATCGAACGTGAAGAAGCTATCGCTGCATTAAAAGCTGAAAAGGCTACTGTTGAAGGATGGTGTAAATCCTCAACAACGATCACTGAGATAATCAAGTCTCAGATTCCCTTGAGTGACAAACGTGGTCTTGGTTACAAAGCTGATACTCTAGAACCTACCACTGATCATTCCATGCTTAAGTTTGGAATGTTCGTGTCCTCTATCCCTGACACTTCCTCATCTCAGTGTTCTTCTTCAAAAACTCCCATCCCTGAGGAAAAACCTACCTTAATTTCTAAAGGTAAGGGTAAAGAAAAAGTTTTCAATCAAAAACCTCAGAAGGGTACCTTTATACCTAAGTTGGATGCTTCTAAAGAATAGATGACTTATCCCTCTACTTCTAAGAACAAGATCCCTGGATTCATTTAGCGATCTACTCCTAGAATCAGAGTGGATATTATTGGTAAGAAATCTGAAGAACTGATTGTTCCTCCTATTTCCATTGCCAAAGGTATACTTGGTGTTGGCCCTGCTCATTTGAAGTTAACGGCTCAGCTTGCAAATGGTCCTAAAGCTACTTTTAGTTATAGGAAATGTTATCACTGTGGACTTACAAATCATAATGCTAGTAAGTGCCCCACAGCCACCAAAGCTGGAAAGTTAGCTAAGGTGAAGATTACTGCCCCCAAGGCAAAGAAGACCACTGAGGTTAAGAAATTAACCAAAGTGAAGAATAATTATGAAGCTGAATGTTCAAATGCTGCGAAGATTGCTGAACCTTCCACTTCCTCTACCACCACTGACAAGTGTCGGCCCATGGTTAAATGGGTGCCCAAGTCAAACTAATCTTCCTTTGTTATGTAGGTTAAGAAGGGTATCTGGTATCTCGATAGCGGATGCTCTAGACACATGACTGGAAAGAAAAGCCTGCTCACTGAATACAAGGAAGAGAAGGTTCCCTCAGTGACCTTCGGTGGAAACGGAAAAGGCCATACCCGAGGGTTTGGTGTACTCTCTAATGGTACAACAACCTTCAGAAGAGTCGCATATGTTGAAGGACTGAAGCATAATCATCGTAGCATCAGTCAGCTGTGTGACAAGGATAACAAAGTGATTTTCACTAAGGAATCCTGCTTTGTCACTGATAAAAGGAGAAGATAGCTCTCAGCGGATACCGTATGGAAAATGTTTATGTTATAAACATGGACTCTACAACCACTGAGAACTCCTGCTTCTTCTCAAAAGCCTCATCGGATGTCAACTGGTTATGGCATAAAAGGCTCTCCCATCTCAACTTCAAGACACTGAATACTCTTTCTTCAAAAGAGTTGGTCACTGGTCTACCTCAACAATCATACGCTAAGGAGTCTCTATGTTCAGCGTGTGAGAAAGGGAAACAAACCAAGCAAGCTTCAAATCTAAGCAAGTTTCTTCAGTGTCATCTCCTCTACAACTTCTCCATATGGATTTGTTTGGCCCTGTTAACAAACAATCCATCGCTAGAAAGAAATATACATTGGTCATAGTTGATGAATTCTCTCGCTATACCTGGGTAATGTTTCTCCGTTCTAAGAGTGACACCCCTGAAGAACTCATCACCTTTGTCAGGAAAATGGAAGTCCTAAACAACATGACCGTTCGCTCAATAAGGAGTGATCATGGGACTGAATTAAAAAACAGTTCCCTTGATTCCTTCTTTGAAAGCAAGGGTATTTCTCACAACCTTTCTTCAGTGAGAACACCGCAACAAAATGGAGTCGCTGAAAGAAGAAATCGAACTATCATCGAATCTGCACGTTCAATGCTCAGCGATTCTCATCTACCTACTCAGTTTTGGGCAGAAGCTGTCAACACTGCTTGTTTTACGCAAAACCGGTCGCTGATTGTCAAAAGATTCAAGAAGACAGCCTATGAGCTCTTCCATGGGAGAAAGCCTTCAATTAGCTTTCTTCACATCTTTGGATGTCAGTGTTTCATACTGAACAACAGAGATGCCCTTGGAAAGTTTGATACTAAGGCAGATGATGGAATTTTTCTTGGATATTCTTCTATCTCTAAAGCCTTCAAAGTCTTCAATCGAAGAAGACAGACTGTAGAAGAAACAATTCACGTCACTTTTGACGAATCTCGTTCAGCGAACTCTAGACCTTCTGCTGATACTGAAGAACTGAATCAATGGATGTTTTCTCATCTTGGTGATTCAGAAGATGTTCCCACTCCTCCATCTCATACTCATCCTGCTGAAGATGATGATCCTACTATCATCCCAAGCATGCAGACTAGTGAAGCTGAAACATCATGGGTCTCAGCTGTTCCTATTAACACTATGCCTGCCTCTGAACCTTCTATCTCAGACATACCATCTACTTCACAGCAATCAGTGAATGAAATGACATCTGAACCTCTTCCTCTCTTGGCTGAAATACCAGAAGTTGCTGAATCCTCATCTTCAGCTCCTCCAGAAGTTCAGGTTGAGTCAGCGACTTACGCTCCGGCTCAGCGATGGACTATCAATCACCCCATTGATCAGATTCTTGGTGATCTAAACACTGGTGTTCATACTCGATGAAGTTTAGGTAACATTTGTTTATTTGTTAACTTTATTTCTCTGATTGAACCAAAGAAAACAGATGATGCCCTCAGAGATCCAAACTGGGTCAGCGCTATGCAAGAAGAGCTGACAGAATTTGAAAGAAACAAAGTTTGGAAGCTCGTTCCTAGACCATCCGATAAGTCAGTGATAGGCACTAAATGGGTCTATCGAAACAAGTTGGATGAACATGGAACTGTAACCCGCAACAAAGCTCGGCTTGTTGCTCAGGGATACAAAAAAGAGGAAGGTATAGATTACGATGAAACATTCGCCCCGGTGGCAAGACTCGAAGCTATTCGTCTATTCTAAGCTTATGTTGTACACAAAGACTTCAAAGTTTATCAGATGGATGTTAAGTCAGCGTTCCTCAATGGAAAGCTGAATGAAGAAGTCTACGTGGAACAACCTCCAGGATTCTCAGATCCTAAGCATCCAGATTATGTTTATAAACTGGATAAGGTACTCTATGGCTTAAAGCAAGCTCCTCGTGCATGGTATGACACTCTCTCCTCTTATCTCCAAATCGAAAAATTTGAGCGAGGTAAAATCGATAAAACTCTATTTTCAGGAAAGTAAAAGGTCATATTATTCTTGTTCAAATATATGTCGATGATATTATATTTGGTTCCACTAACCCTGACCTTTGTACTCGTTTCGCTGATAGAATGAAAGTTGAATATAAAATGAGTATGATGGGTGAACTAACATATTTCCTAGGTCTTCAAATCAAACAGAGTGAAAAAAGAACTTTCATTCATCAGGGAAAATATGTTAAAGATATGCTGAAAAATTTTGATTTAACTTAGAGTTCAACTATGAAAACCCCTATGGCACCACCGCTGACACTAAAAAGGATCCTTCTGGAAAACCTGTTAATGTCACGATGTACCGTGGGATGATCGGCTCTCTTATGTATCTTATAGCTAGCCGACCTGATATTATGTACGCAACCTGTTTGTGTGCACGATATCAAGCTGAACCTAAGGAATCTCATTTGATCACTGTAAAAGTGAATCTTTCGTTACCTTAAGGGTACTCTTAACCTAGGTCTTTGGTATCCCAAAGACCCAGGGTTTGATCTAATCACCTATTCAAATAGTGATTTTGCAGGTTGCAAATAGGATAGGAAAAGCACCATAGGAGGCTGTCAGCTCCTGGGTGGAAAGCTGGTGAGTTGGACAAGTTAAAAGCAAAACTCAGTGTCCACGTCAACCGCTGAAGCAGAATACGTAGCCGCTGGAAGCTGTTGTTCTCAGGTCTTGTGGATGAGAAATCAACTACTGGACTGTGACCTTCAGCTCTTGAAAATTCCAATCTATTGCGATAGCACAAGTGCCATCGCTATAGCAAACAATCCAGTGCTACATTCAAAGACCAAACACATCGAAATCAGATATCATTTTATCAGAGATCATGTGATGAATGGTGATATAGAACTTCATTTTATCCCAACTGACTTTCAGTTAGCTGATATTTTCACCAAACCTCTTGATGAGACAAGATTCAACTTTCTCATCAGCGAGCTTGGAATGCTGAACTTAGAAGACTAAAATCTTCAGCGGACCAACATTTGATCAGTGTTAAAATAAACTTGTATAACCCTATCTATCACCTTCTCTCTGAACAAAATTGATTCGCTGATATCAAGGTATGTTCTTCTTTACTCGCTGACGTTCGCCTATGAATGCAAGATTTCAAAACAAATTGTATCGCTGAATATCTCTTCCTTTCAGCGATACTTTGAAATTTATAAAACTAACACTGATATTTCTAGTCAGTGCTTCATGTTTTTCAAAAAAGTCCCTGAGTTTTTCAAATCCTCAGAGACATCCTAAAATATGAAAGGACGTTTGTGACGTCATCAAACGTATAACCATGGCACGCTTTCTCTGACACGTTCACCCATTTCGTCTTCCTTTGTCCAATCAAATTCAAGGGACGTGTCCGTGTCATCATGAAAAACTTTCCCGCTCATAGTTTTTCTCTCTCTACTCTCACTATATAAACCCTTTGCGTTTATATTTTTACCTTTTACGCGAACATCTTCTCTTACAAGCAAGAACACTGTTGCATTTTGAACTCTTCATCTCCAGAAATTGTTCATCTTCATCTTCAACAACTAAGGTTAATATTCTTGTTATTTACCTTTTATCAACTTGTTTTTTATCTTATTCTTGTTTTTAACTGATCAAACAAAAGAACTTTTTAAAATGAAATCATTTCTCTTCATGATTTTATGAACACAATCTTCATGATTGTTCTTCAAGTTTGAAACTAAAATATTAAACTTGCATCTTCATATGTTTTTCCAGAATCTCTTCTTTAAAACAAACTGGAAAACAAATGTTCACTATGTTTTGTACTCTTTTTCAAAACAAGAAAAACCCTAATCTCCATTAGGATATCTTTTGTCTGAATGGAATGTGCAAAACCCAAAAAACCCTCATTTTGGAACTTTATTCAGTTTAAGACACTTCTGTTCATATTCTTCATTCTTATATTATATAAACAGAAATGGCATCTACTACTGAATCTCCTACTGCTAAGTCCCCCACTGCTGCTGAAAAAGTTGTACTCACAAAAGCTCCTCAGGTTGCTTTCAAACTCGAGCAAGTTACCTTTCAAAGCAACAACCCTTATGCTCTCGTCGACTTCCCTCAAAAGAAGCAGGTCACACACCTTGATGACGCTGTGAACTTTCTCAAAACCTGTCCTCTATCGACAGCTCTGACCATTGTACCCCCAGCTCATCGATATATTCTAGCTCAGTTCTGGTATACTTCCAGAAGAGCTCAGGTACCCTCAACCAAAGACCCAAAGAAAATGCTCGATGTCATTCTTTGTGACACCAAACATGGAACTTCCAAGATCACCCCTGGTACTATCAGGCGTGCCCTGAATCTTCCTGGTAGTTCCAAAGAAAAACGCTTTGTCCCTCTACCAAACCCCAAAAACCTAGCTGATAGAGAAGCAATGATTGCATTCTTTGATGCAATGAACTATGTATGGGAAACAGGGATAGATGAACTCCCTGAGAAGAAGCTGACTGCCATCAAGAAATCGAAAATGCCCAGCGAGATGAACTTCATCTACGCTCATTTGATCAGCTGCCTGACAGCAAAAACTGGGTCAACTGACCAAGCATCACAACCTCAACATGCCATGGGGTATGCACTGCTGAAGGGCCTTCACATTGATTGGGCAACAATCATCTACAACGATATGGTGCTCAGTGTGGATGCAGATGACAGACCAACAACTGTTCCATATCCCCGGTTTGTCAGTGCTCTTTTTCTAAACAGACTTGGGGACACATACCCAAAAGTGGGTGACCTAAAACTCTCTCAGGTTGGTGTTAAGGTTCTTGACTTTAAGCCCCTGCCAAATGAGGTACGCCTTCTACTTCTGCGGCTACCTCAGCGGTAATCCCAACCGCTGATACCCACGCTGCAACCTCCTCTCCTTCCAAGAAAAGGAAACCCTCTAAATCCCCACTTGGCGCCCCTAAGCCCAAGAAGTCCTCAAAAGAGCAACCCCCAAGCCTTTCCAGGCTGAAGACTCCACGGTTCTCTCTTCTCAAGAGCCGTTGGATAGTTCAGTGGTACGCTCTGCCACAGCTGATGAAGCCACCCCTTCCATACCAACTTCAGCGTCTCTAAACGCTGAGGTTATAAACTTTGAACGAACCTCTCGTATCCAACGCTGAATCTGGCACCCCAACCCTCTTCTCAACTCTCACTCCTCCCACTACTTCTTTGGTCACTCCATCTATTCCTCCCTTCTCCACAACAAAAGTCATTCATCTGAGTGACTCATCTGCTGAAGAACTACAACGGATGATTGATCAAAACACAGGACCTGCGGGCATTTCTCAGCGAAAAGGCTCTCTGGAAGGTGACATGGAAACTTTTTCAGGTTATCGAACCTTCAATGAATTCGTCAACCATCCCGCAGGTATATACAACATCCTACACACTTCTCTCTCAAAATCCCCAACTTCTTAGCTTTCATTTGTTCATAAGTTATTAACTGTTGCAGGTCCTAATTTGGGAGACATCAACAACTCCCTGAAAGACTTGGCAACAAAGGTGGAATCTCTCACCACCACACTATCTAAAAACTCTTCAGTGGTTACAAACGCTGGAGAAGATCTCAAAAAGCTGACCATAGAGGTCAAAGGCAAAGCCTCCAGTGTTGATCTAGAGAAGGTGGAAGGTAGCATTGGAAATTTTGCTACTATTCTCGCTGAAAACTCTACCTCCATCAACAATCTCAACTCCACCAACAACACTCTCTCCTCCAACTACTCCACCCTGTCCAATGAAGTCACATCATTGAAGACAGTGGTAGGCGATCTTAAGGGAGAGGTGTCTTTTGTGAAAACAGATGTGAGCACTGTGAAAACTCTCTTGCAGCAGATTCTTGAAAGCCTGAATGCTCCAACTTGTACACCATCGCACTTTACTCAGGCTAATCGAGAGGATCTTCAAAAGATCAGTCCTACTATTTCTGGCCTAGAAGACAGAATAGTAGTGATAAAACCTTCATGGGGATCACTGGCCTGGAAGACAGTGATCCAAAGACTGCTGGTAATGCTGCTGCTGCTGCTATCTCTTTATCCTCCCCCATCCATCATGTGGAAGAGGGGGAGAAGAATCAAGAAGATCTTCCCCATAATGTTGAGGGGGAGAAGAAAACTCTTGAAGACCTTCCCCATAACGCTGAGGGGGAGGGTATTATTTCTGCTAATACTGAACAACCTCAGGGAGTTGAAAACCCTGAGGGAACCGAGAAACCTCCCTCTGAATTTGAGGGGGAGTAACTTGATGAGGAAACTGAAGCTGAAGCTGATGTCACCGAACCTTATGCTGATGAGGTCGAATCTGAAGAAGAAGCTGAAGACGATGAAGACGTCGATATCGCTGACGACGAACCATCAACATCACCTAATAATAATGATGATGATGACGATGATGATGACGGTGACTTCTTCTTCGTCCAGCCTAAGAAGTCCCCTGCTAAAAAAGGGGTAGTCATCAGAGATAATCCAGGGGAGGGGACAACGAAAAAGTCTGCAGCGACTGAAGCTGACAAAGGCAAAAACAAAGGCCTCGCTGCAGAAGGCAATCTGACTATCCTCCAAAGAAAGCCAGTTTGTCAGGTACAATATCTTTTCTTCCCTTACACTGCATCCCTCCTCTATCCCTTCTCAACCTCAGTTCTCCTCTCCATAAAACCTCTATACACTTAAACCTAATTATTTCTCTATCTCCTTCTCCCAAATGATCTTACTCAAATGATCGTTATGTTTCAGCTAGTCCTCTCCCCTGCTTGAGGATACAGCTGAAGTTCCTCCTACTGCATCAACAATAATCCCAGCCCCTAGTGCTGAAGAAATAATCCCAGTCTTGGATTTCACTGAGACTGATGAACCTGAAGAACAACTGCTCTCTCACAACAAAAGACCTTCCTTAGCTCCTCAAACGCTAAGTGAAGATGAACTGAAAAATAGAGAAGCCATGATCAAACAACTTGAAGATCAGCGAATCATCATTCCTCGATACAAAATCAATGCTCCTAAGTTCAGACTATCAAGAAAGGAATTCGCTGAACATCTCAAGGCTGAAAAACAACTCGCCGATCGAAGGAAAGCTGAAGAACAAGATAAAGCCTACGCCATCCAGCTTGTCCAACAATCGATGAAGGATCCTGATCTGAAGAAAACTCCAATTGATGTCCAACGTCAATTGTGGAAGGACGCCAAGAAGATCATCGAAGAAAAGACCAAGGTATCTGACTCTACCTTGGAATGGTGCAAAGAAAGAATGCATTATCGATATCGGGCAACCAAAATCAATACAGTGAACATCAGGGGAAGAACGCCAATAAAAGTTCCAGTTGTCGAGGTCGACTTATTCAGAGAAAATGGTACAAAGGAAACCATGTACGCCTCTTCAATCAAAAAATACGGTCTCTCTGAGTGGTTGGAGATGAGGATAGCCATTCAGCAACCACGCTCACAATTCAAAGACCATGTCGAGAAAATTCTAAATCAACAGATCGACTTGGTTACATCTGTTGTGGATATTCCTCCTCCTCCTGCTCCAGTTAAAAAGGGAAGAAGGTCTGCTGAAAAGAAAAAGACAACTCCTTCAGACACAGGTCCTCCTATCCATAATGAAACCGGAATTGGCTTCTCACGCACTGAAGTTCTTGGTCCTGAACCTGATCTCTCAGCTCTTGACATCTCCCTGTCCCCTGGTGAACGCTTCATACCTAGAAAAGTCTTAAGCGAACCTTACGGTATATTCTTCAATGACTACGATGGACGAGAATGCTTTCAACGCATCTCTGAGCTACCCATCACTCCTATTGAATAGCTCAGAGATCTCATCTATTGGTGCGGATTCAGAGATGATCTTCTCGGATACTTCATTAAGCACCTAATATTCAAAGAAGCAAAGAATAGACGGGATCTTGGTGAAAAAGTCCCTGACTGGATGATCCCTGCGACAAAAACCCTTGATGAACTTCTCATTAAGGATGAACCTGTATAGCTGATAGGATTCCTTGTAATTCTTCTATCTTTATCAGCTTATATCTTTTGTACTTGTAACTTAATTTGTTGTACTTGTAATTTTTCCACTTCCCTCTGTAACTTATACGAAGTTAAAAGAAATTTTTCAGCGAATGTACTTTACTCCATCAGTACTCAAAAGATCCCAGAAAATAGTAAAAGGGACAAATATTTTTTGAGTTCTTTTTATCCTTATGTTTTCATAGTTAGCAATTTTCTTTTGTTGCTAAGTCATAATCAAATGGGGGGAGATTGTTGATCCAAACCCTCAATGATTTGATAATGACTCTTTAAGAAACACTTAGTGAAAATTGTAAGTAGACACTATATATTAGAGTTTCACTATCGCTGATAAGTACTATGTCCTTACAGTACCGCTAATAGGAAACTCATGTTCTTTAAATTACACATTCAGCGATACTGTTCATAAATAAAGCTCTAACCCTGTTCAGTCTTGTTGATGATCGCTGATGATTTTAGTTGTTTACTTATGATCCCTGAAGACAAGTTTCACGTCAAATATGTTCTACGCTGAAGTCGAAGATCAAGCCAAAGAACCAGCGACAAGTCTACTAATGAACTGATGCGGATATCAGCGAAGCCAAGACATATCCACTCAACGTGAAGTTTCAAGTAGAATACTTCAGCGATCGCTGAACTTTATCACTCGCTGATAAAGTACTGTTCAACGAACGCTGATCATGAAGTTTCCTCTACAAGTTACTTTTGTCTTACCTCCTTGCACGTCTCCGTACGATCTGTCAGAACGGACATCCCTTTTGTCCATAATCGTACAACCAACTCTGACTCTACACTGTTCATCATGCGGCTACTAGATTGTCTACCAAGGTCAAAACATGCAACCAATCAGCTGCTGCCACGTGTAAAGTTGTACTGATATGCATTTAATGCATGCAGTATATAAGAAGAAACTCTACTTCAAAATGAAGAGCTCGGCCATCTTCTTCTCTCTACTACTTTGTGTTAGGATATTATTCGTAATATTCTTATCTCCTTTCTTACTTAATTCTAGTGCAAGAAACTTAGTGTTTCTCATAACTTGTTTAGATTAGGTTTAATCGTTAATCTTGTTCCGCAACAAGTTGTAAATTGTTTGATAAATATCAATAAACAATTTAGAAAAGTAAAATCTGTGTGTTTGTATTCAACCCCCCCCCCCTTCTACAAACTTGTATAACCCTTTCGGGACCAACAAAAAGACATGAAGAAATCCAATATTTGGTTTTCTGCCATGGAACACTTCATAAGGGGGTTTTCCATGTCTTTTAGTGATCACCGATCTGTTTTGGGTAAAGCAAGCTGTATTGACAGCTTCAGCCCAAAAGTAAGTGGGAAGATTTGAGTCACTCAGCATTAACCTTGCAGCTTCACACAAAGTCCGATTCTTTCTTTCAAGTACCCCATTCTGTTGAGGAGTTCTCACAGCCGAGAAATTTTGAGAAATTCCCTTGTCATTGAAGAAGTCTTCCAAGGCACTGTTTCTGAATTCGGTGCCAATGTCACTTCTTACAGATCGTACAAGCTGACCGTTCAGAACTTCATTCTTTTTGACAAAGTTGATGATTTCTTCAGTTGCATCACTTTTGTACCTGAGAAAACATACCCAAGTATATCTTGTGAATTCATTAACAATTACAAGAATATACCTTTTGCCACTTAGGCTAGGAGTGCTGACTAGTCCACATAGATCCGTGTGCAACATTTGGAGAGGTGGAGTGATGGAGGAGCATTGCTTTGTCTTGAAAGAGGTTAGGTTTTGGTGAGTTTCCCCTTTTCACATGCATCACATAGCTTTTCTTTTACGAAGTTCAGCTTCAGCATGCCAGTCACCAGATCCTTGTTGGAGATGATGTGAAGGGTTTTGAAGTTGAGGTGAGACAGACGTTTATGCCACAACCAGTTCCTTTTGGCTGTGTCATCCGACACAAAGCATACACTTGAAGCACCTTGAGTTTGTCCCATGTCTATGACATAGACATTTTCCCTCCTTCTTTCAGAAAGAACCACCTTCATATCCTTATTAACAATAGTACAGATACAAAGTTCAAAGATGACTTTGTACCCCAGATCACACAGCTGACTAATGCTTAGAAGATTGTGCATGAGACCTTCAACAAGTGCTACTTTAGTGAAGGTGACAGATCCGTTGGTGAGAGTCCCATAACCTTTTGTGTAACCTCTAGAGTTGTCCCCAAAAGTTACAGAAGGACCCTTTTCAGACACATAGTTTATAAGAAGAGATTTGTTTCCGGTCATATGTTGTGAGCACCCACTATCCAAATACCAGATTTGATGGTGCTCATGAACCTGCAGTCACACACAGATTAGTTTCTTGGTACCCATTTGGTGGTGGGTCCTTTTGGGTTAGAGAAGGAAGAGTCTTTAGTCTTGGTTCGGTCAATCTTATCCTTGGGACAATCTTTTGCAAGATGAAAAGTGTCACAACAATTGTAGCATTTTCTATAAATGAACATCTTTTTGGATTTTTGCACATTTTCCTTCCCTTTGCCTTTGACATCAACATGTAAAGATTTAGGACCAAAGATGGACATTAGGGGAGGAAAACTGTTAGCTTTAATTAGCTCCTAATTAAATGAATGTTTTATAAAGATATTTTGATGTTTTAGATATTTTCTTATAGATATTTACTTAGATATTTTATATAGATATTGTCTAGATATTAGATATCTTAAATATCTAATGTGTAAATGGCCCTATATAAGAGGTGTCCATTGTCTTATTTCAAATGAGAAGTTTTGGAGAGCACACAAAAACACACATAGACTAGATGAGAGTCGGTTTTACATGTTAAGTGTGGTGTTCTTCATGTTTTCTCCTCTCCATATTTAATCGTCAATGAATATGAGATAAGTTTCTTTATAATTGTTCTTCATGCATATCTTATCTCTATATTTAAATATGAATTCTATATTTCTTCTATTGTTGCTCATAAACGGGACCAACAATTGGTATCAGAGCAAATTGAAGAAACGTTTCTTCAAAATCGGTCATCATGGCAACAATAGAAGTTTTTTTTTTTTGAAAGATTTGGTGTTGTGCTACATGTTCAAAGTCTGATCTGAAAAGTTTTTATAACTTTGAGTATTTTTAATTAGTTCTCTGACCTGATCAATTAGAGATCTGAGTATTTGCACTCACGGTTCTAAAAGTTATATGGAGATCGTCTTGTTTTTCTACATCAAATCAGGTTTAATAACAACATGCTGGCAGATTTGCGATGCTGTAGTAAAATGGTCATATCTCACTGCTCAAGACTCTGATTGATGCGATTCAAAAGGCCCTGGATTCCTAAGACACAGATGAACAATTTCTGTGTTTTGAGAATTCAGAGATTCGAAATTTATAAGGGTCATATGCATCGTTGAAGTAGACATCAGTGTGCTGATGGAAAAGCTGATGGACAGATCTGCGCAACTGTGGGAAATCAACCATATCTTTGTCGTACGAGCTCGAAAAGAGGTGATTCAAGATGATCTGAACTGCTAACAAACAAATTCAAGTTGTTTGTGTTTTGCGTTCTTGCAAAATCCAGAGGTAAAATGGTCTAAATCAATGTCAAAGTAAGTATAACACTTATGTTATGCTTCTGCCGAGCGGCGACCAAGCTTCTGCCGCACGCGACCAAGCTTCTGCCGCACGAGACCAGCTTCTGCAGAGCCGCGACCAAACTTCTGCAGAACCTTTGTCAAACGTTTGTCAAGCAACGATCACTTTTGTCGACCACTCAGACCAATTTCTGGCGACAACTCGTACTTTGGCTCGGATTTTTGGCGACCACCTTCTGTGGTACTGTTCACTACAGAACTTCTGTGAAACTCAGCAGAGCTTCTGTGGACCGAACTTCTGCAACCGAGCCTAAGAGCCCAAAGCGCAACGTTTTAGTGTTCTTGCTGTCAGCTTTGCGCACCTGTCGTATTTTCAACATAACTTTTTCATCGAAGCTCCAAATTGATGAATCCAGATGCGTTGGATTCCTAAGACATAGATGAATACTTTTCGTGTTTTGATCTTGGTCTGAATCGGTGTTATTCTTGGTCAGAATCTCTGTTAAAGACAGTATACTTCTGCTGGACAGAAAGTTGAGTTTGACAAATCATCATCAGAGCTCTATCGGCAGTACGAGCAACTTCTGCCGACTAACTTCTGTGGAACTGTTCACCACAGAACCTCTGTGAAATCCGACAGAACCTCTGTGGATTGAACCTCTACGACTCAACCTAAGAGCCCGATTTGTGTTTGTTTGACAGATTTGCGCTGCTTCAGAAAAATGCGCATAACTTTTGACTCGGTGCTCCAAATTACTCGATTCCAGCGGCATTGGAAAGATAATTCACAGACGCACGACTTTGATGTTTTGAGTTTTCTCAAATTATGTGAGCTGATATGCCGAAATCTGCTTCAAAGTCTGCTGTAAAGTGCTGGACCGAAAGCATTGCAATTAATTCATGCTCTTTCCGCTTTCAAGAACGGTGTTCTCTCAACGGTTCTTCATGGTGTCAAGCTATATTTGTCACATTTTAAATGTCACTCCATCCTCTGTTATTCACGTTTAGAGCTCGGTGGGTGAGCCTACATTTGAGGGGGAGCACATGATGCTTTGAAGACTTGAAGAACGGAACATCAAAGGTTCTAAAGAAAGCAAGGGGGAGACTATAAGATGATGCTTTCTTTATAAAACATTAGGGGGAGATTGTTAGCTTTAATTAGCTCCTAATTAAATGAATGTTTTATAAAGATATTTTGATGTTTTAGATATTTTCTTATAGATATTTACTTAGATATTAAATATAGATATTGTCTAGATATTAGATATCTTAAATATCTAATGTGTAAATGGCCCTATATAAGAGGTGTCCATTGTCTTATTTCAAATGAGAAATTTTGGAGAGCACACAAAAACACACATAGACTAGATGAGAGTCGGTTTTACATGTTAAGTGTGGTGTTCTTCATGTTTTCTCCTCTCCATATTTAATCGTCAATGAATATGAGATAAGTTTCTTTATAATTGTTCTTCATGCATATCTTATCTCTATATTTAAATATGGATTCTATATTTCTTCTATTGTTGCTCATAAACGGGACCAACAAAAACCCAAAACACTTTTGGTGTGGTTGAAATCATTATTTCTTGGAAAATGTTTTGTAGGGAGACTTTTAACAAAAGTTTTTGAAAGATCAGAGGATTTTCTTTTCAAAGATTGTTTGGTGGGTTTATCATTTTTGAAAATCTTTGAATCTGTCATATTAGAGGATGAGACTTCATCAAGATTTAAAAGCTTTAAAAGATCATGGATAGGTTTTGGAGAATCATTAGAATCCTGTGTCTCATTATTTTGAACAGAAGAAGAATCTTTGGCTTTTATGAACATTCCAAATTTTAAGGCTTCAGATAAATCAGCTGAGTTCATAGACACTGAGCCAATGGAACTGGATTCTGAAGATTCGTGATGATTTGGTGGAGCACAAGAAGTAGAAGCAAGAGCAAGAGAAGAAAATTCAATATCCATTTTTCCAAAACCTAGACCAGTTTTATCATCACAAGAGATTTGGTCTTGAAAATTCAATATCCATTTTTCCGATTCTTTGAAGAGCTGGTCCATTTTCTAACAGTTTCTTGCTCTCTTTTTAGTGTTTTGAAAAGTTTATTTTTCTCTTTGGCAATGATGTGGTTTATGGTTTTCAAGTCCTCTAATTCAGCTTTGATTTGATCAAACTTTTCAAGTTTGGAAAGACAAATTTCAAGTTGAGAGGAAAGAGTTTTAACTTGAGCAGATTTTCTTTTCTTGGCATGTTTGATATTATAGAAATCATTAGTCAAAGATTCATAGGCATCAATCTTTTCAGTTTCAGACATAGAGTTGAAAGGATGTACCTGAGAGTAAGATGAAGAGCACCCAGTTGACACCAAGGCAGTTGATGTGACTGCCTTTTTTGAACCTTCCATGTCTTCAGATATGGCCATGAAACACATGTTGGGAGAGTCCTTGTCACTATCAGATGTTGGCTCATCAGTCCAATCATGGGTTTCAGCCATTAGACCGTTTCCCTTTCTAAGGTTTCCTTACCTTCATCATCGGCATCACTTAGATATGCCTCCATTTGGTGAGTAGACCCATTCTAGCTGTCATTATCAGAATCTGATGAAAGGTAAGTGATGCGAGGAACACACTGAGCTTTCTTGGAAGTATCATTGACAAGGGCTATAGACGAGCCTTTTATCTCTTTGATGATTGACTTCCTTTGCATCTTAGTTTGTTCATAATTAAACAAAGTTCCATACAGGACAGTTAGAGGCATGTATTCAAGATCCTTGGTTGTCTTGATGCAAGTACATATGTTTTCCCAAAAGTCAGGAAGACAATCCATGAATTTGCACAAGACTTCCTCATTATCATATACTCTGCCCAACAACTTTAGATCATTCAGAAGGCTGTTAAAACGGTTGTAATATCTAGAAAGATATTCTCCTTTCTCATGAGCAAAGAGTTCATATTTCCTGATGAGAGCAATCCTTTTGCTTTTCTTAACTTCCTCTGTACCTTCGTACAGTACTCATAGAGTAGTCCGCATTTCTTTAGTTGTGGCAAAGTTGACTAAAGAATGATAGACCTCATCAGGAAGATAAAGAGCAATGATTGCTCTGACTTTAATGTCAAGAGAGACGAGACGTTTTTCCACATCAGTGTATTTCTTAGGGTTTTTGAGAATGTGACGACCAGTAGCAGCGGATTTTTCTTCATCAAAAGAATCATCAGAATCATCCTTATCAGCAGTTTCTTTTCCAGGCCTCTGCGTTTCATAGCGAGCCCAGACTCTAGGGACAATGGGTCCTTCACTGAGAATGGTTGGATATCTAGTATCCACTCCTTCCATGAAGAGCATCATTCGGCTCTTCCAAGGAGAAAAGTTGTTGGGGTTAAACTTTAGAGGTTTGGCAATATAGCCATTTTCAGAAACATTGTTTTGAAAATAAAATTCATTGTTTGAAGAGGAGGCAGCCATTGCAGATCAAGTTTATTGAATAAACTTTCTGCTCTGATACCACTTGTTAGTCCCAAAAGGCTAGCACAAGTATTGTAGAAGGGGGGGGGGGGTGAATACAATACTCAAAAATTACTTAATTAATTCTTTTATTGAAAAACTTCAAATAAGAATTACACACAGAAAATTTTGATTGTTGCGGAAAGAACAGATAAACTATTCTAACAATCTTCACAAAGCTAACTGGAAACAAAACAACTTTAACACACTAAGATTCAAAGCTATAAAGTTTTTGAGAGATGAAGAATTTTTGCACTGAGAGAATTCTTCAGGAATGCGTAACCTTGCATGGGGAGCTCCTTCCTCTTTATATAGTGTATGTAGCATTAAATGCTTAGGACACTTGTCATCAGGAGATTCAAACATAGGGGTTGACTCTGAAAAGTTGATGTGTCATTTTCACCTTTTTCCTTAGTACCAGGAAGAATACTCATGCTTGATTGAGACAACATCTGAGATTGAATAAAACGACAAATAGTCACTTTTACCTGACAATGGATTTGTCCCATAATCAATGATCTTCTCATGTTGTCCTCCAAGAATAAATCTCACCGATTTGGACTTAGAGGTCGGTGAGATTCTTTGACCAAAATTGAGTATGATGAAGACCATGTTGCCACCTATGTGAAGCTTTCATCGGTGGCTTGTTTGACCGATCCTGAGAGATGATCGGTTGGAGTGTCCACCGATTTTCATGAGGAAAGTCAGTGGACTGTGGCTTAGCTTTTTGTTGAGAAGAGTGACTTTCACTTCCACAATGAGAGCATCTTCAAACTTGATTTTGGTTGATCTTCGACTTCACCAAACTTTTGTTGTCTTGTCTAAGTCATCATAAAGAACCAAAGTAAAATATTCTAAGTAAGATTTTTAGGAGTAAGATCGGTGAGTCAATTTCAAATCTTTGGTGACCCAACAGTTTTTTTGTTTCAGAATCGTGTATAAAACCTTATTATTAGCAATGATTCAACTTTAACCATGTCAAAAGGGTTCAGGTCCATCTTTTATACACGATTTTTGTAAAAACGACAAAAAACCGTGTATAATAAGGCGTGTATAAAAGTCATATATGTAGTATTCTCTACTAGAGGGCCAAGATGGAAAGACTTTCCACGTATGATAATCTGATCAAAAGTGGGGTCGGAGTTTCATTGGTCATCTGTCTATGTGTAACTCTAAAGAGGAATATTTTCAACACATTTCTGCCGATCGTTCTTCCGATCGAGATGTCGCTACAATTTTACATATCTGTGGGACAATTCCCTGCTCAGGTCAGTTCGTCTGGGAGTTGCTTAACACGACAAACTCCTAGCCAATTTTTTAGTTAGGTATTATTTTATTTTATATGATGCCTCCAACAACAATTTTTTCTGGATTCGTCATTAGGGCGGGTCAAACACGAAAACCACCATTCAATGAGAACTCGATATCATCTGCATCATATGAGATACTTCAGTTAATCACATGTGATACGATACATGAGAGTCGTGCAACTTTGGCCACGACCTAGGTCATGGACAAGTCTTTCACACACCCCTGATTTTAATTTTAAAAATAATCATAAATCATATATGATTGAGTGTAGTAAAATGATGTTTTCAAGTAAATGAATAAACATTACTCCTTAATCACATGTGATTCATTATAGTAAAGAATGTTTTTTCAAAAAGACATAAAATCTGTTTACCATATTTCATCATCAACTACACACAATCACCGATTATCCCCTGGTAAATGAATAAAAAAACAATTAGTATAATTTCTCGTGGAAAACATAAAAAAATCATAATCATCCATAAAAAAACGTAAACAAACATAAACAAAAATAAGAGAACGGACATAAACATGCATATGAACGTAACTAAACAAACACGACCGTTGTTCGTGTTCGCTAAGTTAACTAAACGAAGAAATATCGTGTTCATATTCGTTCATTTATTAACTGAACAAACTTTCCGTTGAACAATTCATTAAGTGTCCGGTTTATTTACAACCCTAACTAAAAGTGTATGATTGATTGGAGGTAGCAGAGGGTGACAAATGAAAATCAAAATTATTATTGATGATGTATAACTTAATGCAATAAAGTTCCCCATGCTTGCGATACATGATTATACGTGGTAATGAAACATTTCTCGACAAATTAGAACGAAACATAACTCATTGTTAGCTATTTTCATTTCCATGATACCTCAAACAAATCATACTCCCCAAATAATAAAATCTACAATCTTCTTTCGCATAAATTTGCTAGCAAGAAAAATGTTCACGTTTTTAGCCTTGATTTTGTTTCTAGGAAATTTCTGTTGGTAATATTCCAACTTTACGATAAGGTCATCCGTACCCTAAAGTGGAGTAAATCATCGCACCTACGGTCCAACCCATTGGGAGAGAATCAATAGATTCCTTTTCAGGAGCGATTCATATCAACATATTACAAGGAAAAATATACCGGAAAACGAAAGGGACAAAAGGAAAAGCAATTAATTACATGGGAAGTAGTATACTACAAGTAGCATATATGCCCTTATCAACTAATAACATGTCTTTTGGTATATGATGACCCAAATATACAAAAATCAAAACGTCATAAATTTCAGAATCCCTTTCAAAAGACGACGATTGAACCAGAATATACGTTTATTTGCCTGCATCGATCATGCATTCATTCCACCTGCGACATATATAACAATCTAACGACATTTATTAAATCGTCATCAAATTTCTCATCTAAAAGGTGCATTAAACTTGTTTTTAGGAAACCACGGTTCATTGACCCACTGGTATACCTAGGTTACCGATATATCCCAACCTTCATGGAGGTCTAGGGTTCAAACCTCACAAAAGACGAGCAATGTGTTAAAGTCCCACATCGATCGTCTAGCTAGACTTGGTCCTTTTCTATATATGTTGGAACCGCATTCTTTCCTCAATGGCTCTTTTCGAGAGTACTCTAATAGGATTTCACATAATTTCACATGTTATCATGGCCAAGGTCTGCGAGTTAGGACTCAATAGTCTAAGACAATTTGTGCCCTTCTAGTCTATGTTGGATCCCTATACATGTTGGAACCTCCTTTTTCTCATAATTGACTCTTTTGGAGAGTAATCTAATGGGCTCTCACATGATATTAGAGCCAAGGTCTACAAGTTTAGGGACTTGACACTCGAAGACAATCTCTGCCCGTCTAGTCTATGTGGAATCTCTATACATGTTGGAGCCTCCTTTCTATCCTAAATGACTCTATGTTGAGTAATCACATGGAGTTTCACATAATTTCACATGGCTATATACTTGGATCAAGTCACCTCAATATATTATGGAACCTCCCTTCTTTCCTAAAAGACTATTTTGGAGAGTTATCGAATGAGATCTCACGTAATTTCACAGTATGTATAAGTTTTGTATATGTGAGTTTTATTGTATATAGATGTTATACACTTCAAAACTTGCTTTGAGAACACGAGAAATCACGCTTGATGATTAAAACACTCGCCAACAATGCCGGGGTTGAGTTCAATAAAAAAGTACTTGCCTTGAAATTGTTTCTCGCAACGGTTTGGTCGGGCTAGGAGTTTGGATGACACCGGAGTTACACGCATCATACCAGTTATTCCCATCAAAGTTAGCTGCATATGTTCTTCCCTCATAAATCTGTTAGATAGAAATATTATTTTTTCTTGCATAACTGCATTAATTAAAATTCTAGCTTCATGAGAAAAGAAATCAAGATTAATTGTTATCATTTAAAGGAATTCAAAATCTTGATTACCTTCTTGTAGAGTTCGATGTTTTCTTGATGTAACAGGCTCCCCTACACAAGGGAAAATCCCCCTTCTTTTTAGCGTCTAATAAATAATATCCCAGAAAAATATACTCCAACTTTCTGATTTTGGGATTTATATCATAGGTTTTTTAAATTTTGTAAAAGGGTTTCTCCTATTATTCTTTTTTTTTTATATAAAAAAACTTGTTACACTTTACTAATAGGACGATTTACTTACTGTGTTCTATTAGATTGCGTAACTTTGTTAACAGAACTTGTTAGGCCATTCAAGTTCGTCTTAAAACAGCTTACTGTAACACCATTCTATAGGACGTAAATTGTTAGTATTATAAACTTAAAGTTCTATCAAATACTCTATTAAGACGCGTACTCTCAAATAGAAAAAAAACATTTTGTTGTAGTGTTACGTGGATGACATTTGAGGGGAAAAGAGGGCACCTTTTTGGTGAGTTCTTGTATCTCATTTGTTAGGCTCTCTTCCTGCATGCAAAACCATATCAAAGTATAATATATTTTCAGGTTTAGGAAAAACAAATATAAGAAAAAACTAATCAAATTGCTCGAGTTGTTTAAGATATACCAAGGGTTCGTTTGGTTTGTTTCAAAAAATGAAAATAAGAACGAGAACGAGGAAATGTTGGGAAATTAAAATGGACACAAATCTTTGTACAAAAAGCAGAAGGTCTCGGGTTCGAACCCAAGACACCCCCATAGCCACAACCGCTGAGTGAGTCAGGTATGCTCCCACATTATGGATAGGCAGCCGATTGTGGACCGGTTGGGGTTGTACAAAAAACAACTTTCATTCCCCTAAATTTGTTGAGAAACATTTCATCACCCACTATTTGGTAATTAACAACTCATTTTATTACATTAAACCAGATTGTATTACTGATTTCCATTGTGATTCTCCATCTTAACCCCAATCAACACCTCCAAAATGTCTTAGAACTTAATATCATGCATCGATCATATATACTTTGTAATGGATAAGTTCACCTTCTTAATAATTATATGTAGTTCATTTCAAGTAATAATAACAAATCAAAACTATAGTGATTAATTAAGTAGCTAGGGTTTCTTAATTACCTTCTTCATGCGAATAACTTGTAGGCTTAATGCCAACTGGTTCTCCAGTTTTTGCAGGCCTTCAACTCCCAAACCACAGAGTTCTTCTCCCATCAGTTGCCTAATCGATCTCATGCAAACACGCAATTAATTAAGAATCACGAATTTTGTGTAATATCCCCACGCGCGTGCCAGATTGATTGGCTTCTTTGTCTTAACATAGAGGATTTTCGTTCTTTTAGTTCAGTTATTAGCTATTGGTTATGTATATAGACGCACAATCATTTACAAACTCAATAAATTATATAAACTTAAAAATCAGTTTGCATATGTTGTTTTGCATGTTTTGTACAACATATAGAAATGCTTTATTTATACAATGTTGTTTGTTTTATATGTGAAACATTCAAGAATATTTTGTATGTGGAAAAAAAATATAAAAATGTTTGTAATTTTATATGAATTATTGTGTTTGAAAAATGATTCATATTTAGAAAGTAATTAATTACTAAGTAAGACATACCGATGAGTTTCATGCAGTTGCTGCAATTGTTGCTTCAGTAATCCTGCCTCCATTTGCCAGAGCTAGCAATCGCGCCAATATTGGATCACATGTTGATCAATTGTATGTGCAAAACAAAAAAGATGAGCATGCTTAACAACAATGCTTGTTCAACATATGAAATATATATATATATATATATAGAGAGAGAGAGAGAGAGAGAGATAAAGATTCATACGAGAACAATAACCAAATAAGAGAAAATAAAAATGGCCGAATCACAAGAGATTTATAGTTTGCTTATTTTTGACGATGTTCTCTTTTGATCCTCCCCTTCTCTCTCTCTCTCTCTCTCTATATATATATATATATAGAGAGAGAGAGGTGAGTTCAAATGAGAACGCTAACTATTAAGGAAAACACGAGAACGGCCGTCAATGTACAAAATCATACATGATTCACGTACAAAATCATATATGATTCACGCGACTTACGGTCAAAGTCGTCCGCGTCCATTTCTTTGCAGTTAGTGTAAAATCCACTGTTCTAAAAGGCTCGCCGCGACAGCCGCCATGGCGCACCGTGGCTCACGGCTTGTGTCTCACGCCACGCTATGCTTGTGGTACGCCATGGCCTAATGTGCGGTTTTTTATAACGCGACATTTGATTTTTCGTTACATTTTTAATGTCTTATGTGCTAGTTTTTAATATGTAACCTAATTTAACTTGTTTATTGTTATTGACTCATCGATTAATAGTACAAAACATATGTTTTTATATATAATATTATATATGATATAGAGATTTGTCGCCACAAGTCACGCCTTGATGAACTCCATGGTCTCGCCGTGGCTCCTAAGGCTTGAGGCTTGGCCTCGCTGCCACGTCACGTCTCACGCCATTTAGAACCTTGGTAAAATCACATATGATTTTACACATGAGCGGCCATTCTCGTGTTTTCTTAAATAGTTAGCGTTCTCGTTTGAATCTTTCTCTTTCTCTCTCTCTCTCTCTCTCTCTCTCTATATATATATATATATACACACACACACACACATAGGATACAAATCAAATACAAACCATGTATTTGTTGCACCATTTACAAACCAATGTGCATATGTGAACAATGTGTGCATATATGCATTATCCCATATGAATGTATGTCTATTATATTTATATTGTTGCACGTATGCATATGCATATATATATATATATATAAACACATTGTTCACATATGCACATTGGTTGATGCACACTGTGATTTGTAAGGTGTGCAACAAATGCAAGGTTTGCATTTTACGGAGCCTCTATATACATATATATATATATATATATATATATATATATATATATATATATATATATATAGAGAGAGAGAGAGAGAGAGAGAGAGAGAGAATTTGTACTTGATGTAAGTAGTTTTGGTCATATATTATTTAGTTTCCAATTTCTCATTCATTCAGTTTCCATGAAATGCATTATTATGAGGATATTAAGTTTTCATCAAGATCTATATTGGATATATTTGCTCTTATAATATATATTTGTGACTCCGAATTAATACTCCATGAAAATGCTTCAGAAGCAAGACAAACAAACTACCATTCAATGGAACTATATGTCCAGATAATGCGAACTCTTTGATCACAAGATTTTCTGCAGTTTCACCTGTATACCCTTTACAATCCTATGAACTTTCTTCGTAAAGTGTCAATAATCGTAGATCGAAGCTTGTTTCCTTGGCTGATCATATGCATATCATATAGGATATGTATGTTGTGATAAAAAATTGTACATAATTCATGTTTGTAAATGTAGTTAGATCTTCTGGGTCCCTAGCTAGGTTAGACTAGGGGCATGTTACATGTAGTTATTCCGACATTGGTTATATATGTATTCTTGTACTTGATTTGTCTGTATATATATATATAACTAAGGCAATTAGGATTTAGGAACAAAAAGCCACCATCAAATTTGTATGTCATTTTAATCTCATAGTCATATGTAACCAAGGAAACTTTTAAATGCTTACCATCCATGATTCACTTTGCATCTTGGTTTAGATTTTTAGTGTTCAATTAATATCCTATAAATAATACTTTAGGGTTAATATTAGTTCAAGAAAGCCAAGAACTTCTCTGTAAAAGGCACATGGTGTTGCAAAGATCAGAGAACAAGTATAGACAACTTGAAGATCATATAATTCCATTGAAAAATAGTTCGTTTTTCTTATCCCGGAAAGATTCCATGGATGTATGTATGTGTGTATATATATATTGTGTTGTTTATTAAGCGTGCGTTTTAATTGCGTGTGTATTGTGTTACCAAGATTTGGTGTGATGGGCGGGCGCGTATATCCTTTTTTTATAATATCAAGATTAGGGTTCTCTTCGTTCATCTTCAGCTAGCCGTGTATACACACACAAACATAGAGAAAGATTCAAATACAAACGCTCTAATATAATTAGTACAAACCAATTAAATGAAATATTTATGAAAATGATGAAAGTTGATTTGTTAGGATCTGGTTATTTATAGAAGATGATCAACGATTCATTCATTATGAAACAATCCAGATATGTATGGCTTGTACTAATTAGAGAATTTGTATTCAAAGTCCTTATGTATATATACACACACATATATATACCCCTTTCCTTCGTTACTGATTCAATAAAGATTCAACTTTTTTTTCATTCATCATAGATCGAATGAAGTAACTAGAAGGCATTGTACATACCTTGACGTCTGACATGGGATTCACCAATTGATTACTCTCTTCTTTTGATCTATTATAGCGTTGAATCGCTGATTTCATGCTGAATTATAAAAAAAAAGTGAAATATCTTAATTAGCAAAGACAGTCTTTTTACATGATCACATATGTAAATTTAACCATCACCAACATCAATTATATATACACACACGTACATATGTATATATGTATGTATGTACGTAAATTACACGAGTATCCACACTAAGAATTAACTGCAATATTTTATAAAAATTAAAGAGTAATTAAGATGGTTAATCTGTTAATTAAATTAATTAAAACCTGGTGCTTGAGAATTCATAGAGCTTGTTGGTGCTGGAGAAGATGATGACTCCAACTTCAGCATCACATAAGATGGCTAACTCTTTTGCTTTCTTCACTAACCCATTTCTTCTCTTGGAGAAGGTCACTTGCCTACTGGTTGAGTTGTCTATCCTCCTGATTGCAATCTTCCCTCTTCCCATCTTTCAATTTCTTGCTTTTTAGCTTGCTTTTCTTGATGTTAATGGGTGTGTGTGCGTGTGTGTGTGTGTGTGAGAGAGAGAGAGAGAGAGAGAGAGATCAGGTTTAGATCTTAATGACTGGCTAAGCAATGGTCTAAAAGCTACTTAAAGGCAAAAACAAAAAACAGTAATGAAGTGGGAAAGAAGATTATTTGGTGGATTTTATTCATGAGATCAATTTATTCATTTAAATAATGATGAAGATTCGTCAGTAAACTACAATTTTTGTCCCTGTGGTTTACACCCAAGTACCCAACTAAGAAGGCCGCCCCTAGACTTTAATAAGTCCAGTCATAGTCCTTGTGGTTTGCATTTTGCTTTTAAAAATGGTCTCTAATCACTAAGGCCATCCGCAGCGCCCACGGGCTCGGGCTCGTGCAGGCAGCGGTGGGGGCTGTTCGGGCTTCGAGCTCGGGCTCGGCCTCAGGGCTTTCAAACCCGAGGAACCCGAAAGCATTCAACGGCTATTTGTATTTGTTTTTTAATCTTAAAAATAAATAAATCCAATGGCTATGTGGCGCCGATGTGGCATTGAGGGCTTGAGGGCTTTTAGTTATGCGCTGGGGGTGTTTAGGGCTTGAGGGCTTAGCTGATGTGGCGCTGATGTGGCGTTGAGGGCTTGAGGGCTTTTATCTATGCGCTGTGGATGGCCTAAGGGGTATTCGGTCCTTTTATCTTCTTTTTTATTTCTTTTACTATTTTCGTTACTTAAATCAAAGACCAACTGCTAAAACTGTAATTTTTTTTGTCTTATCTCTCTTTATTATATACAATTACATACACATAATGTATATATAAATATATACAAACATAGAAAAACACACACACACACACACACACATATATATATATATATATAGGGGTGGTATTTTTTGCAAACCAGTGTATTTGTACAAACTATGCAACTAGTTTAAATACCATAGGATCAATTGATGGATGGTTGTGATTAACCCGGTGGCAATTAGTGTAATTAATAGGTGTTTTGGATTTAATTTCATACCCAAAAGACGCGGGCAGGGTTATTTCTGTCATAATCATCCTCGCATTCGACTACCAAAATTCTCCGATATCAAGCTGCTAAAATCACGCGATCACTATACCGATTACATCGGCGATTCATTCTGATACTGTTTTGGGAGGGGATTACGACTAAAATCGACGATATCAAACACATTTTGATGGCGGGCTACATGCATCCAAATCGAGGTGAGATTTTAGGGTTTTTTTGGTATATATAGTGTTGGTCATTTTCAATGATTTTGTTCTAATTTCGATTACCAGTGAGGCGACCAAGCGAAAGAATACGGCTGAAACACTCATTCTCAAATTTCACAAACACAAAGGACAATCCTCTTTTGGTGGACATGGATAACGAGCAACAACAAGGTATGACGTTTTAATTTACTGAATCAGGGTTTATGTTTTATGGTTAATCTGGGTTTTAAACAACGAAGGGGTTTCATTATAAATTGGAAATTAAGTGGCGTATAAAAAAAGGATGTTGGGAATCATGTTCAAATCTTGACTTTTGATATTCCAATGACCATTTTTTGTGCTAATTTACTGCATCATGTTTATCTTTCATGGTTAATCTTGGATTCATGATAACATAAATGGAAGATAAGTGGCTTAGAAAAAAGGAAGTTGGGAATCATGTTCAAATCTTGCCTTTTGTTATTCCAATGACCATTTTTTGTGCTGATTGATTTTATATATGCTTGGATTCATGATTCAGTTTTGTTTGGTTTATCATTGTTCAACAATGTTGTTTAGTTTGGTTTATCATTGTTCAACAATATTGTTTACTGTTTAATTAAGGATGCATAATCATCATTTGTAAAAGGGAATGGTTGATAATGTGGTGGATTCACGATTAGAAAATGGAAAATAAGTGGCTTAGAAAAAATGAAGTTGGGAATCATGTTCAAATCTTGTCTTTTGATATTCCAATGACCATTTTTGTGCTGATTCATTTTAGATTTGCTTGGATTCATGATTCAAATTTGTTTGGTTACTCATTGTTCAACAATATTGTTTAGTTTGGTTTATCATTGTTCACCAACATTGTTTAGTGTATACTTAAGGATGCATATTCATCATTTGTAAAAGAGAATGGTTGAACATATCATCGATTCATGTACCATGTCACAAAACAACAAAAACATACAACTACCTAAGATTAATGACTAGTTAATCATTAAGCGCTTGGATTCATGAATAAAATGTGTGTACTTCAATTTGGATTCATGAATAAATGTGACTTATTATAAATTTTGTATGTTATAGATTCATGAACACGGACACAACACAAAAACAACTAATAATAATCGAGATTAATGACTAACTGTTACTACTATGAAATCATGATTACACGGTATTTGTACAAAAAAATTCTTGTTCATGATTTAATACGTCCTATCATAAAGAAAAAAACAAGAATTAAACAATAAACACGACATAATTCAACTACAACTTAAAAAAAATTCAGACTCATGAAACAACATTTTTTATACTAACAACATCAATCAGAATGAGGTATATAACAGCACAGAGACAATAAAATAAATAATTTTATCGTTTCATAACCTTCATCGTCTCGATGTACACCTGAACTTCCAACATGTTCTTTGTGTGAGGAATTTTCATTCGGCATGGGTTCTTCGACCATAAATACATCGGCTCCAGATTCATTGAGAATAGTTTTATCGGGTTGAGAAAAAATATCACTAACGTATATCTCGTTAATCAATGTTGAATCCTCCATTTAACAAAAATTATGATGATCGAATGATGCTAATTCAATAACAATATGAAGCAGACGACACAATTGAGCCTGGTCATCCAATTCATTGTTAAACTAACATGTTAATTCTAATGGGATATTAACAAATCCCAATAATTAAGGAATTTACCATATTAAACACGATTCTAAGAATATTTATAAAAAATAATATTTAAATTAATATGTAAATTGACATGTATACCCCTCCGGTCATAAATTGTTGAATAATTAATTTTAATTAAAATTAATAAAATGATTGGTTAAGAAGTGGTTTGCATAGTTTTCACAAATGTACTGGTTTGCAAAAGAAACCTCCCCTATATATATATATATATATATATATATAGGGTGAATATCATTTGCAAACCAAACAGATTGTACAAACTTTGTAAACCCAATCTAAGCCATTAAAGCATTTAATCTACGGTTAAAAAAAAGTGATGGCATCTATGTAATTAAGTGACCATTTTAATTTTATTTTATAAAATTGATAGATATTTGAGGGTATATTGGGTATAAGGAAATAAACTCTCTCTCTCTCTCTCTCTTTCTCTCTCTCTCTCTCCTACGATTCCAAATCTAGGGTTTCCATTTCACTTCCTTTCATTCAACCTCACTGCCGCCATCTTCAATCCTCCCCTCCTCCTGAAGTTGATCAACAAAATCAACCCAATCGGCCTGCATCAGCGGAAAATGGAACTAACGAATCACGGGTGACTGTCTTTATCGGGATGGGGGGAATTGTTTAATCGGCATTTCTGTCAATCGACGAAAGACTCATGCATCATGGGAGGGTACGACTTCAAGGTATGGACTTCGTTCACAACTCTCAGGTCCCAATTGACACCCGATTATGATAGAATTGATGGTCTGCTCCGCTGTAAAAGCCAAGTCGGCATTTATGGAACTGTTGCCATCAAGAATGTGTCCTCTGGCGTTGGGGACCCCATCCTCGGCTTGGGCATGGGAGAGTGAAGATCGCCAACTCTTTCTTCCCCGTGAAGTGACTTCAACTTAAATCGAACGGACCGACTTCTCCCTTTGAGCATAGCATGCTTTTGGGGAGTAAGTCACTTAATATAGTGATAATTGATTCTTACATCACATCAAAATAGCATGTCTATATACTTATCTACAGGTAGTTCCTATTTTTTTACCTTCCATTCATTTTTAAAGAGAAGGTTTCCTCTCACCTAAAGAATGGATCAGAGAATGACGACCTACGCATTGCAGCCACAACATTACTAGGCAAAATAGTATAGATTTCCGAAACTCCGGATCCCCCTAGTTGAAGACTATCGCCCACAATTAGAACCATCTAAAATAACGTATATGACGGATCCATTACGAATGTATCGTCCCAGAAGACCATCACTCTGGTTTCACTGATCGAGCAACACGGTTATTTCGCAGACCTTTCTGTACCTAGTTAAAGTGTAGGCCTTTTGGACTTAAGCTGGGATTTGGTATTTTGAAGGCCTCAGGTGTTACTATCATTTCTAGGCATCGTTTGTACTTAACAGTTCCCTTTAGTGTAGTTTATCGGAGATATGTGAATTATTTTTTTAATAAAAAAAGAAGAGTATGGTCAAGAGTAGCCGTAGGGATGACCTTGAACCAGAAATCAACTAGCGGTGGCTATAAGATCATGTGGGTTGGTTCAGATGGCGAATATGAAGTTTACGACTCCACAAAGAACACCTGGACGTTCCCTGGAAGTATGCCATCGTGTATCAAGCTACCATTGTCGTTAAACTTAGGTCGCAGGCAATAAAGGCATGTATATGGTTTGAGGTTGTGATGTCTTTATGGCATGGGAACTAAAACTGGGACTTGAGGTGTAATCCAATAACATCATAGGTGACCCCACTCACGTGTTCTCGTCACCTTGATGGATACGGGTCTCCCCCGTCATCGGAAGGTGGGCTTGGGTATTGAATTTTATTATCCATGTTTTCGGTGACGTTTTATATCTATGGAATTTTATTCATGATTTATGGGTTGAGTATTATTCCCCATCCGAGTCTTGGATGTTTTGGGACGCAACGTTTTATACACGTTTTTATAAATTGGGAAATTCACTTTTATCCTCGTTTTGAGTGAATTTTGGGTCGAATTTACCTTACGTTGGGAAATCGTTTATTTTGGTGTCTCCATCACCTAAAATGCATGTTATTGGAAATCGGGTCGTTTTCATATCTAAAGTAAATCATTTTGGAAATCATGGTTAACGTTGTACTCTTTCCTTTTTACGATTTTATATAACCATGGTAAAAACTCTTGAACTCATTAGGCGTTAGCCTAACCTTTTTATTCGTCGGTATGTGCAACAGGTTACGGTTGGGATATAGTTCTAGTGACACTATGAAGAAACATGGTGTTGGGAGAAGTAAGTGACTTGGTGAAGTAAGTGACTTGGTGAAGTAAGTGACTTGGTGAAGTCTTCCGCGTCTTGGGAATAACAACTTGTGTTGGGTTAAGTAACACCCGACCTTTGTAGTCTTGGTGTATCGCTTAGGTTATGATTAATGTTGAAGTTATTACGAGTTAATATTGAGGTAAATCAAAGGATGGTTTGTAGTAAGGATTTTATCCTCATTTGCCTATTTAATCGAAGTTTTTTTTAGTTGCTCTTTCCAATTTTGAGGGTGTTATATCAAGTTTTGGTTGAGATCTTTCTAAAATAATAAAAAAATATTAAAATTTTAATTTAACCATTAAACTTGGGTTTAGCTATATTAAGCAAACACCATTTCATATTTTTCAACAACATCAACCAAATCTATATATGCACATCTTCATTAACCCATTTCCATCTTCCTACCAATGTGGGATAACCTAAACAATAGTAATGTTCCATCTCTTCACCAAGGCTAATCTTAAAAAAAAACTCAAAAGTAGGAGAAATTAGAAAAATAGAAATGAAAGTCTCTCATTGTGTCATGTCATCATGTTTAGGTTTTCCTTTATCGATATATATTGATTGCACATGGAAGGTACAGTGTCATATGTAAACCGCATTTAACAGGGGTAATTATGGAAAAGATAACAAAGATCTCTTTTACATTTATTATGTATCTGAAAAAACTCTGAATTGTAACCGACATCAATTGTATGCATAAATTGGTATTTTCATTGAAGTTTTTATTAATTTATTGTTGTGTTCATAAGGAATGGATAACTTTTTATTAAAATGTGAATACTAGAACATGTTTTACCGAATTTATCCTGGTATATTGAAAAAGTGAAAGTCATTCAATGTTCAGTGTTTGACTCATGAAACACGAACAATAATTTGTTTGATTAGTAAAAATTAGTTGTTTTTTGGATGACCGATTCACATATGTTCAATGTTTTTTTTTATAAAATACAATCAGAGAATAATCGTGAAAAGAGTGATGATGTTAAATGGTTCACTCGTGAACATATGTGTTACCAAAAAACTTGAATAACTTAGCACATGATATAGTTAGGGCCGTAAACGAACCGAACGTTCAGCGAATCGTTCATGAATCGTTCATGAATCGTTCGACTGGAAGTTCGTATATTTAATAAATGAACGAACACGAACATATTTTTTTGTTCGTTTAGTTAAATAAACGAACATGAACAATGGTTTCGTTCTTTCATTTACGTTCGTGAACGTTCGTTTATTTATGTTCGTTATGTTTGTTCATTTACGTTCATTTATATCCATTTATGTTCATTTACGTTCGTTTATGTTTGTTTACGTTTGTTTGTTTATATTGTGGGTTCTTTTGTTAACCCAATTTTTGGTGTTAACTCTATGAACCAATCATAACCCTTGATCCCTTAAACGAACGATTAAGATTAGATATTGCATTTATATCATTAACACATGGAAACCTGCAAGATTCTGAACACAAATTTCACAAATGGGGTACATGAAAGCATTGAAATATTATTATCATATAACACATTGTATTTACAACAAACCATTGATCACTTGTTTTGGTTACAACCGTTATGACCATCTCGCTAACATTGTTGCTTATGACATATACCACCTATCCAAATATGATAAACATGAAGCTAACTATGAAAATAGATCTGTCTAACACATACAAAAACCTTACCCATACAATCATTTTGATAGGATTCAACATTTTCAACTCTACATTTATTTGTGCCGGTAATCTGGTTTATATAATCTTCACCATAATCGAGTTGCATTTCATCATCTTCATCCATCGTTGGTGTTATAATTATCGAAACCCCTGTAATTCATAACATTGTTTAAATAATGTTGTTGGTTATATTCAATGATGCAAAACCATTTTCATACACTAATTTGCTACAAATCTTACCAAATTTTTTAACAACTAAACCTATGGCTATAATCAAGGAAAATATAAGATTTGTAACTCCTCAATAAATGAATGTTACAAATAACAAAATATAAAATTTCATTCATACCTCTATTTAATTATTGCACATGCACGTCAAACTACCGATGAAGATGACTTCTTATATTGGTTGAAAATGGTTGATAAAGTTAACAAGAATTAGGAAATTAACAAAGTAACCTCCCTATATATATATATATATATATATATATATAGGGGGCCATTCAAGGAAGAACTAATTAGTTTGTGGTAACTGTAAGAACCAATTTCAGCCACAAATCAAACGATAAATTAGGAAATTAATAATTTTGGTAATTTAATTTAAATTTTAAATTAAAGGGCATTTTGGGTATTTTAAAAATATCCTCTTTCCTCTCTCCTCTCTTCTCTCTCCTCTCTCCAAGAACATCTGTGATACAAATTATGATACACCAGTGTGATACCCATAATACATACAAGAACATCTGTGATACAAATTGTGATACCCCAGTGTGATACCCAGAATACATACAAGAACAAATGTGATATCACTGTGATACCCCAGTGTGATACCCAGAATACATACAAGAACAAATGTGATATCACTGTGATACTCCAGTGTGATACCCAGAATACATACAAGAACAAATGTGATACCCGTGTGTTAAACCTAAAACCTAAAATCAAAATCAAACGATACCAAAATCATAAATTGGTGAGCAAGGTAGCAAAACCAGTCGCCGCTCTTCCGGTGAGCAAGGTAGCAAAACTATCAGTCGCAACCATCATCTACTCTACTCTCCGGCGCAACCATCAGTCGTCGCTCTTCCGGTGAGCAAGGTAGCAAAACCAGCGATTAATGGATTGAGAAACGGTATGTCGGAAAGGAGGAAGAAGGTGGCGACGCCGGCTAGAACTCGTTGCAGAATCTTAACAACAATCGACGATGTAGTTGGTTCGAATCGCCGAGCCCCATCAACCAAACAAATCGTCGTCCTAGCACCGATCATCGGCGGTTGTAGGGAAGAATCCGTCGGCGACGGTGGTGGTCATGGTTGCAGAATCCGGCGGCGGCGGTAAAAGTCCGGTGTGATGCAACTGGAGTCTTTAGATAAGGAATTAGGTTAGGAGAGAAAGAGAGAGAGGTGAGAGACGTGACAAAAATTTTGGAGTTATTTTAGGAGTTGATAATTAAATTAAATTTTAAAAACAAATTTACTTAAATGGATGGATGGAATCAAGATATTTATTTATAGAATTGTTCATATAAAAACAAAATTACTAATTTAACCTTTTGTTATTAATTATTAAATAAATCAATAAAATTAAATGATTGGCTGAAATGGGTTCTTACGGTTACCACAAACTAATTAGTTCTCATTTGATTAACCCCATATATATATATATAGCCTTAGGTTCAAATGAGAAGTGCAAATTTTTTGAGAAATAGAGAAGTGATCTTGGCCATTTATTCGGTCAAGATCGATTATAATTGGTCAAAAGTTGCGGCTTTGACTGGTCCAAAGTTGCGGTTGTTCCAAAAATAGAAGGGCAATTTCGTAACTTTTACAAAAAAACACGGGCTGAGTTCATATATGAATCTGTGTGATTCACATATGAACTATACGTTCATATATGAACCTTTGCAATTCACATATGAACTCTTTATAACTAATTCAAATATGAATCTTCTGATTCATATATGAACCTTTGTGTTTCATATATGGCCAAGATCACTTCTCTATTTCTCGGTCAAAGTCGCCGATCTTGACCGAATAAATGGCCAAGATCACTTCTCTATTTCTCAAAAAAATTGCACTTCTCATTTGAACCTCTTCATATATATATACCCCTATATATATGTATATATATGTGTGTGTGTTTGTATATATTTATATATACATTATGTGTGTGTGTGTGCGCGCGCGTTTGTGTAATTGTATAGAACAAAGAGGGGACAAAAAATCACAATTTTGTTTGTTGATTTGAGTAAGGTAAAAAAAAGGACAAAAAGAATAAATGGTCCAAAATGCCCCTTATCTAACGGACAATTTTAATAGAGTTAGGGCTTGTTCATTTGTGGCTTAATGGGCTGTATGGTAGATATGGCTGATTTGCACAACCATATCTAGGTGTTCGGAACTGGCTTATTCGGTAAGCCCATGGCTAAATCGGTCAGCTAGAAAAATAGAGTCCTAAACACTCAACCATTAAATTTTATAAGGTTTCCCTACTGAGAGTTTTCAGATAACAAGATTAAACCATTAAGAACATAGATTGAGAGAGAATTGTAGAAGATGAGAATTTAGCCATAATCCTGTCTCTAGAGGTTCATGCCTCTTTCACACACACACCTTCAGTATTCTATCTATTGTGTGCACTCTCACCTAGCTACCCTCACAACCCTTACAATTGGGTTTATATATACCTTTGACCAAACCTAATTGATACTTGACTTTGACTAATATTGACTAATTACAATTAGCCCTAAATCTTGGATACATTGTGTACTAACAATCTCCCCCAATGGATTCAAGATTTAAAAAAATTAGGACGATAGTCTTCAGCTCTTTAATCTTCAGATAAGCTTTATCTTCAAGAATCCACTTTGGCGGCTTTAATCTTCATTTAGGCTCCTTAAAGTCAAATAGTCAACAAGTCTTGAAACACGAACTTCAAATCTATGTAAGGTTGATCAAGGTCTTCAAACAAAATCTTTTTATCTTCGAACCACTGATCTTTGCAGCTTTGACTTTTGGCAAATTTCTTCAGTCTTTGAATTATGAACGGGATTTGAGGTTTAACGGGCTTTGAGGTTTAAGACATTCTTGAATATTCTTTAAGCACGAATTGTCTTTGTATCTTCACATGTTTGATCATCTTGAACAAACTGTCTTAAACTTTTACCTTTCTTTGAACATCTCGAAACATGTTGACTTGTTATCATTGACTTTGACAGATATCTCTTTGACACTCGGAAATTGAGATATTTGAATCATCTCCCTCTTTTCTTGTGTTTGATATTTCTCCCCCTTTTTGATGTTTGTGAGCATCATGATCATCAAAATTCTTTTCAATTTCAGCATTCTCTTTGAGTACCAGAAACAATCTCCTCCTTTTGATCTGTATAACCGTCAATTCCAAAAATGTTTATCCGAATCTTTTCAAATCCAGATAATATAAAAGTGGTAACCTTGAAACAACAGATGAATTAGTTAGAATGCCTGTAAGTTGCACAAAGCCACTTAGTGCAACGAATGCACTTTGGAAAGGAGTTTTTTTATGTTCACTCCTCCAGGGCTTCCATTCAATCATCGAAAAACACTAAGGAATTTCTATGAACGTTATGACAAGAAAACATATTTCTTGTGTGTACGTGCAAGTGTAGAAATGATTGAAGCAACTTATGCTTGAATAATAATTAGGCTCAAATTGTGTAAACTGTTGAGACAGCAACAAGTTTTCCACGGACTCAATGTGCATGATTGAAGTGCGAAGGCGGGGCAAACTTCCTTCTTTTTCAATATCCATACCTTCCGAATGAAGATTAGATAGATAATATGTTGCGTTACCAAAAAAATTGAAACATTTCTTTGTTGAGAAAGAAATGAGTAGCTGGTGGGGTTAAAGCAAGAGTTGGCATGGGCTAATTGCTTGTTTCAATGATGGTCACCAAAGAATGTGAACCAATCAGTAATGTGGCTTCCCGGCTCAAAAAGTGGCTGGTGCAGAGTTCTCGTATTCTTTTAACTCTGTTCTCACACTCTCTTTCTGTTTTTAATCAGCTCACTGCTAACCAAACTCTCTTTTTCATTTTACCTCAGCACAATGAGATTACTCAACCGGATGAGTTATCTCCCCCACTCTTTGATTTCGACCCCTCACCCCTCAATCACTCAAGGATAACTTCTTGGGTAGGAAACACTGGTTAACGTAGATCCATAGAAGTTCTTTTAAGTTCTCACACTGATTCCCATGAAATTTTGTCCTAAAATGATGCGTTGTTTAACAGTTTAGCTTGAACAATTATAAATCTCAGCTTTTGAATAACATTGTCATCAAAATGTATGCTCCTAAAAAATATTCATGAAATATTTGAGCATTTGAACTTTGAAGATTTCTCAAAACAAGGATATTGAATGAAAGAAATGAATTCGAAACACTTGTTTGAGAATCTGACAATGTATCAATCAGATCAAATATGAAGGATAATCATGAACGGTTAGGGTATCAAAGAATTGAATTTTGTTTATATGAACAAATATAAACAATCTTTGAATGAAACGTTCAAGTTGTCACGCTGAATGAATGTATGATGCTCAACAAAATTGAAATACAAGCGGGAGTATTACCATCGAAAAATTGTTTCGTTTTGAGACATGGTAATAACAAAGTCAATAAGAAGCTGGACCGGTGTGTATGAATACTTGAAATTATATAGACAAGATAATACGCAAGTATTAATCTTTGGAAACACACGGTCAGAAATAATGATGAAACAGTCCGAGATATACATGAAAACATTTAAAAACACACTTCTAAAATTATAAAATCTGTTTGAATTAGAGAAGTACTTTGAACATTTAAGAACACGTTTTTCATGCTTGAAAGTCGTTCTTCTTTCAAACAATCTCAGATTGAGTTCAGAAGATACTTACAGTGCTAAACATTTAAGCTCCCCCTCAAATTATGATCGACTGATTTAAAAAACGGATAAGCTCCCCCTTAAAATCTGCAAAGATCTTAATTGGACACAATCAGTAGATGTAACAATCAAAGGCTATTTTTATTTTTATTTTTTTTATTATTATTTTTATTTTTTTAAGATTAAGAACGAGTCCTGATCTGAAATAATCAGAAGTCAAAAACATTGTATGCTCGGATTCTAAACTGAAGTGTTTAGAAGCCATTATCTCTTTGAAATCCGGGTTCTAAACTGATGTGTTTAGAAACCATTATTGTGTATGCACCCCCTACAAAGAAGCATACAGAAAGATATATCAATAAGCACAAATATAAACCAAAAAGTTTAAGAAATTTCTCCCCCTGAAATTATGCATATGGTTTCAGCACAGGTACTCTTCTTCAAATTGCACACTTCTCTTCTGTTTTCCAGTCATTCAACCCTTTCTTTTAAAAAGTACAACTTGAAATACCATTGCTACTGTTCTTCCTAATATGACACCGACCAAGGCTCCTGTTCTTCTTCTTCTTCTTCTTCCTGCTATCGACGCCAACCATCCTACCGTCACCAGAATGAAGCTTCTTTGTGCACCTTCCTCCCCTCTGCGATGTCGACGTCGGTGATGGCAGTTCTATGCCCACCAACGATTTCCCCTTGCCATCGTGCAACTAAGTTTCGATGGCAGATCTACGTCGGCGATGAAACTTCTCCGTGCACCTTCAAGAATCTTCCGCTGGAATGAAGCATTTTTCTTTCTCTACCCAAATCTATGTCCACTGTAACCCCTCTCCCTCCTTCTCCCCTTTGCAAACACAACAACAGAGCCAATTTTGCTTCAAGAATCTTCCACCGGAATGAAGCTTTTTCTTTCTCTATCTAGATCTATGCCCACCGTAACCCATCTCCCTTGGGTTTCAAGAATCTCCCCATTAGGTTTCTAAGAACTTCGATGTTGGAAAAGGGTTCTGAGAAGTGGTTTTGAATTTTTCATTAATTTTGTTTCTTTAAGCCAAACATCAATAAAATATAACTTTTTAATTAAAATTTATTTACTCAACACTTTTATCAAAATATACAAAAATACAAACCAGGGGTAAAATAGTCATTTTTGATATTCAGATGGTTTATTCAGCACAACAACCGAACATAAATTTACCTGTTATTATATAGACAACTTTATTAATACAGACGATTGTATCCATACATGTCTTAATAGAAAATGAACCAAACAGTCTCTTAGTAACTACTGAATATGAATCATTTTCAAAACAAAATCTAACTTTAGAAACAATAACTAGATTATTGAAGTCTAGAGACGACCTTCGTAGTTGGATGTAAACTATAGGGACCAAAATTGTAGTTAATTAATAAAAGATTCTTTTTTTTTCTTTTTTATATTTAACTTGTATTAATAAATTTGATTATTATTAACTCAGTGTGTGACACAACCTTAAAAATACCACAAATATATATGCTTAAAGTGTATATATATTTATTAGTAATATTCCATTCCTCAAATGAATCTGACAACTTTTCTATATAGTATTATTAAGATAGCTACAAGCAGAACTTGAGCAACAGTTCAAATTAAATTGTTATTATTTATTTTCTTTTACGTCCTAAAATCAATATTCATATTTATATTTATCTTAATATAAAATTATATTTAGCCAATTAGCTTATAAACTAGCTTATAACTGATAAATTAACTGATAATTAATAAGCTAGCTGATGGATAAATCACATTTGATAAAAACTAGCTAATAAGTATATTAAATGACCAAAAAGATCATTTAAAAAAATAATCAATTAAAATATTTCATAATAAAATTTAAATTAGTTTATAGTATGTGATCCCAGAACAAGAAATCAAACAGCTAAATCAATCAGATGGTCATCCATATATATATTAATCAATGATCAATCAACACCAAGTACAATAGAGAAGAATGTAGAGAGAATGTAGAGTGTGTGTACTTGAGTGTGTAAGGGATGGATGACCTAAATGAAATCTAGACAACAGTTACCGTATATACTTGGTAACATTACATTTACACTAATGGTCCCTCCACATGGTACAATATAGTAAATTAAGCACTAACATTCTCCCCCTTTGTACCAATGTAGAGGCAAAGAGTTTAGGCGTCCACCGGGAATACATGTTTCTTCCGAATTTCGAAGATGATCTCGAATCTCCTTAGTGCGTTCCGGTACTCCTTCCGGTATCTAAGGGCATCCGGGGCTTGCTTGATCAGCTCCTTGTCTTTCAGCTTCACTTCACCGCTTGCATCCAGACGCAGTCGACTCTTAAGGTGAATCTGGATAATCTTGAATGTACCGTCATTGAACTTGTTGGCTTCACAGGTTCTAAAAAATCTCTTCTTCGAGTCTTTATTACTGTAAACCACTCCAAACTCAAGTTTCTTCAGAACGGTATAAGCAGGAATACTTGAATGTCGGACAGACGCCTGTTCGGTGCTCTTAGGTTTACACGGGCTTGGTGTGACTCCAAGGCCATTTGGAAATCCGTAAGATAAGAAAATGTTGGTCCCGAAAGGCCTAAACAAGTTTGTAGAAGGGGGGGGGGGGTTGAATACAAACACACTATTTTATTTTTCTAAATTGTTTATTGATAAATCATTAACAATTTACAGCTTGTTGCGGAAACAAGATTAAGGATAAACCTAAATCTAAACAAGTTGGAACACTAAGGTTTCTTGCACTAAGAAAGATAAGGAGATTACTAATAAAATCTTATCTTAAGAGAGATTTGAACTTGTCCAGAGTTAGCAAGTTACTTCAAATGAAGTGAGTTCATCTCTTTATATACTGCATGCATTTAATGCAATTCAGTATACACTTTACACGTGTCATCAGCGGATTGGTTGCATGTCATTGACCTTTGTTGACAACCTTAGTAGCCGCATGAATGAACAGTGTAGTATCAGAGTGGTTGTACGATTTCAGATTTTCGGAGGTTCTTTTCTGACATTTCGTACGGTGGCGTGCAAGGGAGGTTAAGACAAAAGTACTTTGTACGGAGGACTTCATGATCAGCTTTCGTTGATTCAGCGATTATCATTTACTATTCAGCGAATGATAAAGTTCAGCGATAGCTAAAGTCTTGTACTTGATACTTCACGTTGAGTGGACAAATCTGAGTCTTCGCTGATCCGCATCAGTTCATTAGGAGACTTGTCGCTGGTTCTTGAGCTTGATCTTCGACTTCAGCGTAGAACCTTTGTTGACGTGAATCTTGTCTTCAGGGATCATAAGTAAACAACTAACTTATCAGCGATCACCATAAGGACTGAACAGACTCAGCGATATGGTGAACAGTGTTCGCTGAATGTTTAATCTAAAAGTGCGAGAGTTCCTATCAGCAGTACTGTAAGATCTTAGTACTTATCAGCGATAGTGAAACTCTGATACATATTGTTTACTTACAATTTTCACTAAGTATTTAAGATAGGGTCATTATCAAATCACTGAGGGTTTGGATCAACAATCTCCCCCTATTTGATTATGACATAGCAACAAAGAAAATTGCTATTTAATGAAAACATAAGGATAAAAAGAACTCATAAAATATTTGTCCCTTTTACTGTTTTCTGGGATCTTTTCAGTACTGATGGAGTAAAGTACATTCGCTGAAATCTTTCTTTAAATCTTTGAATCAGGTTACAATATGAATAAGAAAGATTACAAGTACAAGCGAAATAAATTACAAGTACTGAAGGATGACTGATACAATAGAGAAAGTGGTGATTGTTGTCAGCCTTCAAAGGGTTCTTCCTTAATGAGAAGTTCCTCAAGGGTTGTCTTTTCAGTTGGAATCATCCAGTCAGGAACCTTTTCTCCTTTATTCTTTAGCTTCAGAGCAGCTTCGAAAATCAAGGGTTTTAGGTGTCGTGCCTGAATGTCTTTTCTGAAGTCGCACCCGTAGATGAGATCTCTGAGCTGTTCGATTGGAGTGATTGGAAGCTCAGTGATCCGTTGAAAGCATTTACGTCCGTCGTAGTCAAGAAAGAATATTCCATAAGGATTACTGATGACTTTACCAGGGACGAAAAGTTCACATGGTGGCAAAGAGATGTCAAGGGCAGATAGATCAGGATCAGGACCAAGTACTTCAGCGCGAGAGAAACCAATTCCAGTTTCATTTCGTATGACAGGACCTGAGTTTGAATCTTGACGTTTCTTCTTTGGTGAGCCCCTTTTTCTTTTCGGCTTTAGATCAGGAACAGGAGGAATATCCACACAAGAAGATATCAAATCGATCTGTCTGTTTATCAGCTTTTCGAAATGATCCTTGTACTTAGATTGTGATGGTTGGATAGCTAACCTCATCTCCAGCCATTCAGAGAGACCATACCTTTTTACAGTGTCAGCACGAAAGGTTTCAGATGAGCCATCTTCTCTGAACAGTTTGATGTCAACAATAGGTACTCCGATGGAGGTTCTTCCAGAGATGAATACCTTGTTGATCTTCGCTGGACGATATCTGAAGTGGATTTTCTCTTTACACCAGATCAGGGTGGTCTGAGAAACTTCAGCTTTCTTTTCCACGATCTTCTGAGCTTGTTCCCAAAACTTTCGTTGGATTTGAATGGGAATACGCTTCAGCTTGGGGTCTTTGACAGATTCTTGAGTGAGCTTGATGGCGTATTCTCTGTCTTTATCTTCAGCTTCCTTCCTTTCAGCGATGAGGCGTTCAGCTCTGAGATGATCCTGGAATTCAGCTTTTGAAATTCTGAACTTAGGAGGAACTGAAGGTAGTTGATCGCGCCTTAGAATGATTCGCTGATCCTCGAATCGCTTTATCATTTCTTCTCTCCTCTTTTGATCTTCTTCACTCAGCCTTTGAGGATCTGAGGAAGGTCTGTTTCTGTGCGAGAGAGGTTGTTCTTCTGGTTCATCAGTCTCAGAGATTAAATCTAAGACTGGGATTATGTCTTCAGCGGTAGCTGGAATTATTGGTGAAGTCGCAATAGTAGATCCTTCAGCGATATCCTCAAACAGGGGAGAGGACTAGCTGAAACGCATCGATCTTACAAATAAGAACTGGGTAGAAGAACTTGGGTAGAAAAGATAGAAAAAATAATGTGGATGTGTATGGTGTTTGTGGAATGGATAACTGATTTTTCAGAGATGATCAGGGAAGGAAAAATAAGTTTAGTGTACCTGACAAATCGGCTTTGCAAGTAGGATCGCCAGATTATCATCTTCAGCGATGCCTTTGTCTTTGCTTTTCTCAGCGCCAGAGGCTGAGTGCTTTGTCTTTGTTTTTGTCTTCTCCCCTGTGGATTCGGTTATCACGATCCCTTTAAGAGCTTTTCGAGGAGCATGTTTGACGACAAAGAATTCGTCATCTTCATCATCATCATCATCATCATCATCGTTCCTTGGAGAGGAGGATGGTTCAGCTTCAGGGATGTCGATGTCTTCGTCTTCTTCTGCTTCGGATTCCTCAGCATCTTCTTCGAGTTGCTCCCCCTCAGATACAGAGGCGAGGTTCTCGGTTCCCTCAGGGTTTTCATCTCCCTGAGGTCCAGTAATCAGATCTTCATTACCCTCTCCCCTGATAGATTCATCATGGGAAAGGTCTTCAGCGCTTTTATTTTGATCTTCAGCGCTCTTCTCCTGTTCAGCGCTCTTCTCCTGTTCAACGCTCTTCTCCCCCTCTTTCTCATGATGGGCGGGGGAGGAATGGGTAGACTCAGCATTGGTGTTGTCTCTGTCTTCTGGGCCAGAGACTTTCACACAACCTTCAAGCTTAGCTATTCTGTCTTCTAGGCCAGAAATAGCAGGGGTGATTTTCTTCAGCTCTTGGCGATCCGCTGCGGTGAATGAGTCCAAAATAGGTGCAGGGGCCGGAGCAGGAGCTGGATTGTTTGCCTTGTTCACCAGCGTCTCGATCATTATCTTGACAGAACTAAGGTCGGTCTTCACTGAGCCCAAGTCGGTCTTGACCACTGACATATCACCTTCGAGTGTACCAACCGATTTCTTCAGCGTTGTAACCTCGCTGGAAACGGTGGAAACTGACGATTTGAGGTTGGTGTAGTCAGTGTAGATATCGGAGAGCACTTTGGCAAAGTCGGCGAGAGTTTTATCAAGGTCTTTGATGTCATCAGAGGAGGCCTTCTTTTCCACCACAGCAGTCAGCTTCGTCAGATTCTCTCCAACGTTTGTTACAGCTGTAGAGTTATTTGATAGACCGGTGGTGAGATCTGTAAGTTTCATCTCCATGGACTTCAGAGACTGGTTGATGTCTCCCAAATAAGGACCTGTAACATATAAGTACTTGTGAACAAAGGAAAGCTCAGAAGTTTCAGGTTTAGTTACAGTGTTTAAGGTGGGATCTGTACCTGCAGGAGCGTTGACGAACTCATCAAAGTTTCGAGTCCCTCCATAGTGTTCCATATCTCCCTCAAAAGTTCCGTGAGGGATGGAGATCTCTGCAGGTCCTTTCTTCGTCATTCGCTGAGAAGCTTCAACGGCTTCTTGAATGATGGCATCTCCAGCTTTAACTGGAGGAGTGTCCAAAGAAGTAGAGGGGGGATCGAAGGATAAGAATTGGGGTTGGGTTGCAAGTTCAGCGTTGGATTCGCTGAGAAGTACTTCATCAGTCTTTTGAGAGACTGAAGAAGGTAGGGTAGATTCCAAAGTTCTAACCTCAGCGTGTAAGGACGCTGAAGTAGGTTTAGAAGGGATGGCTTGAATTGGTGTGGCAGAGCGTACCACGGAACTTTCCTTCAGCTCTTCAGAATGAGCTGAGGAGTCTTCAGCATGGAGTTGCTGGGGTTGCTCCTTGGTTTTCTTAATCCTTTTGGAATCAAGATGGGTAAGAGATTGTTTCCTTTTCTTAGAAGGAATGGATTTTGTGGCCTGGGAATCAGCGAGGGGTATTGTCGCTGAAGGAGCCACAGAAAGCGGAGAATTAAGTAGAGTGAGAAGGGTAGAGAGACGTACCTCGTTGGCGACAGGCTTGAAGTCGAGAACTTTAGGGCCAATCTGAGAGAGTTTCAGATCACCCTCTTCAGGATAGCTGTCCTTCAGGCCATATTGAAAGATGGCGCTGATGAATCGTGGGTAAGGGACCCATGCTGGTCGGTCAGCGGCAGAATCAACACGTTGAATGAGGTCTTCATAGATGATGGAGGCCCAGTCAATGTTGAGACCTTTCAGCAGTGCGTAACCCATGGCCTGCTGAGGTTGAGCGGCTTGATCAGAAGATCCGGATTTCGCTGTCATGCAGCTGATCAGGTGAGCGAAGATGAAGTTCATCTCGCTGGGCATCTTGGATTTCTTTATCAGCGTCAGCTTCTTCTCAGGTAGCTTGTCTCTTCCAGTCTCCCAGATGTAACCCATCGCATCAAGGAAAGCAATGATTTCTTCCCTGTCAGTGTGCTTCTTGTGGTCAGGTAATGGAATGAAAGGATTTTCTGAGGTAGCGTTAGGGAATTTCAGAGCTTTGCGGATTATTGCGGGGGTTATCTTGATGGTGCCATACTCAGTATCGCTGAGTATACAGTCGATGGTTTTAGATGGATCTTTGGCGGAGGGTAGGTCGGTGTGTCTGGCAGAGTACCAGAATTGGGATAATAGACGCTGACTGGCAGGAGGTGAGATTGTCAGTGCTGTGTAGATGGGGCTATTCTTCAAAAGATTTACAGCGTCGTCTAGATGGGATACTTGCTTCCGAGGAGGAAACTCGAGAAGCGCTGAGAGGTTGTTTGCCTTTGTCCAGTCTAGTTGATCCAGCTCAAACTTAACCTGAGGAACTTTGGTGATTTCCAGTTCCTCAGAATCAGCGGAGATGGACTCAGCGGTAACATTCAGCTTTGAAGTTGCCATTTCACTGTATTATCAGTTCAACCAAAGATGTTAACAAATAAGAAATATCTTAATGTGGAAAGAAAATTTCCATTAAGATTTTTCGAATTTTGTCCATTTCATTCAGACAAAAAAAAGTCTTAATGAAGATTAGGGTTTTTCTTGTTTTAAAAAAAACGAATATAACACCCATAAGCCTTGTATTCCAGTTTCTTAAAAGAATGGATACGAAAGAAGAACAAGTTTAAGATTTTAGATTTAAAACTTGAAGAACAACCATGAAATGGTTGTGTTTATAAAACCATGAAAGAAAATGATTTTATTTTAGAGTTCTTTTGTTTGATCTTGTGTAAAACAATTATAAGATCGAAAACAAGTTATTTGCATTTGATAATAGATAAGAACATATTAACCTTGAGTTTGATGAAGAAGATGATGAACAGTTCTTGAAGATTGAGAGCACAAAATGCAACAGTGTTCTTTTCTTGCGGAGAAAGATTGATTCGCGTAAAAGACAAATATAAACTTTGAGAGTGTTTATATAGGAAGAGAGTAGAGAGAGAAAAACTTGAGCGGGAAAGTTTTTCATCATGACACGGACACGTGTTTGCATTTGATTGGATAGACAACGAAACGTGCAAACGTGTGTCAGAAAAAGAGCGTGCCTGGTGTTATCCGTTGCAATGACGTCACAACTGTCCTTTCACATTCTTTCGTTGTCTCTGAGGTTTTGAAAGAAAAACTCAGGGACTCTTTGGAAAATATGAAGCACTGAATAGAAATATCAGTGAGGGTTTTAAGAAATTTCAAAATATCGCTGTTAAGGAAGAGATATTCAGCGATGAAAGAATTTGAAATCTTGCATTTCATGCGTTTTGTCAGAGAGAGAAAACATACCTTGATATCAGTTTAACCAAATTTATTCAGAGAGAAGATGATGAAATGGATTGTACAAGTTTATTTTATCCGAGAGCCTATACAAGAGTGTATAAACGTATCGCTGATTTAATGTGAACCGCTGAAGATTTATCCTTCAAAGTTCAGCATTCCAAGCTCGCTGATGAGAAAGTTGAATCTTGTCTCATCAAGAGGTTTGGTAAACAAATCAGCTAACTGATAATCAGTTGGGATAAAATGAAGTTCTATATCACCATTCATCACATGATCTCTGATAAAATGATATCTGATTTCTATGTGTTTTGTCTTTGAGTGTAGCACTGGATTGTTTGCTATAGCGATGGCACTTGTGCTGTCGCAATAGATTGGAATTTTGGAGAGCTGAAGATCATAGTCTAGTAGTTGATTTCTCATCCACAAGACTTGAGAACAACAGCTTCCAGCGGCTACATACTCAGCTTCAGCTGTGGAAGTGGACACTGAGTTTTGCTTCTTACTTGTCCAACTTACCAGCTTTCCACCCAAGAGCTGACATCCTCCTGTGGTGCTTTTCCTATCCATTTTGCAACCTGCAAAATCACTGTCTGAATAGGCGGTTAGATCGAATCCTGAATCTTTGGGATACCAAAGACCTAGATTCGCTGTACCCTTAAGATATCGAAAGATTCGCTTTACAGCTTTCATATGGGATATCTTAGGTTCAGCTTGATATCGTGCGCACAGACATGTTGCAAACATAATATCGGGTCGGCTAGCTGTAAGATACAGTAGTGAGCCGATCATCCCACGGTACAGCGTGACATTGACAGGAACACCCTTTGTGTCCTTATCAAGTATCAGCGGTGGTGCCATAGGGGTTTTCATAGCTGAACTTTCAGTTAAGTCGAATTTCTTCAGCATATCTTTAACATACTTTCCCTGATTTATAAAAGTTCCTTTTTTAGTTTGCTTAATCTGAAGACCAAGGAAATATGTTAGTTCACCCATCATACTCATTTTATACTCATCTTTCATTCTATCAGCGAAACGAGTACAAAGCTCAGGGTTAGTAGAACCAAATATAATGTCATCAACATATATTTGAACTAAAATGATATGACCTTTTATTTTTCTAAAAACCAAAGTTTTGTCAATCTTACCTCTCTCAAATTTTTCAAGGTGGAGATAAGTAGAAAGAGTGTCATACCATGCACGAGGAGCTTGCTTCAAGCCATAAAGTGCCTTATCCAGCTTATAAACATAACCTGGACGCTTAGAATCTGAGAATCCTGGAGGTTGTTCCACATAAACTTCTTCATTCAACTTTCCATTTAGAAACGCTGACTTAACATCCATTTGATGTACAGTGAAGTTTTTGTGTACAGCATATGCTAAGAAAAGACGAATAGATTCAAGTCTTGCTACTGGAGCAAAGGTTTCGTCATAATCTATGCCTTCCTCTTGTCTGTATCCCTGAGCAACAAGACGAGCTTTGTTGCGAGTTACAGTACCATGTTCGTCCAACTTGTTTCGATAGACCCACTTAGTGCCTATCACTGTTTTGTCAGTTGGTCTCCGAACAAGTTTCCAAACTTTGTTTCTTTCGAATTCAGTCAGCTCTTCTTGCATAGCGCTGACCCAGTTTGGATCTCTGAGGGCATCATCTATTTTCTTTGGTTCAGTTAGAGAAATAAAGTTAACAAATAAACAAATATTACCTGCACTTCTACGAGTCTGAATACCAGCGTTGGGATCACCAAGAATTTGATCGATTGGGTGATTTACAGTCCATCGCTGAGCCGGAGCATGCGTCGCTGACTCAGTCTGAACTGGAGAAACTGAAGATGAGGCTTCAGCTACTTCTGGATTATCAGCTAAGAGAGGAATGCTTGCATTTGTCACTTCATTCACTGATTGCTGAGAAATAGATGGAATTTCTGAGACATTTGGATCAACTGCGGGTATAGTATTTATAGGAACAGCTGAGACCCAAGATGTTTCAGCTTCACTATTCTGCATATTGGGAATGATAGTAGGACCATCATTTTCAGTTGTATGAGCATGAGTAGTGGGAATATCTTCTGAATCACCAAGATGAGAAAACATCCATTGATTCAGTTCTTCTGTATCAGCGTTCGGTTTAGAGTTCGCTGAACGGGATTCGTCAAACGTGACGTGAATAGTTTCTTCTACAGTTTGTCTTCTTCGATTGAAGACTCTGAAGGCTTTGGAAACTTAGGAGTATCCAAGAAAGATTCCATCATCAGCCTTAGGATCAAACTTTCCAAGGGCATCTCTGTTGTTCAGTATGAAACACTGACAACCAAAGATGTGAAGAAAGCTGATTGAAGGCTTTCTCCCATGAAAAAGTTCATAGGCTGTCTTTTTGAATCTTTTGACTATCAGCGACCTGTTTTGCGTAAAACAAGCCGTGTTGACAGCTTCTGCCCAAAACTGAGTAGGCAGGTGAGAATCGCTGAGCATTGAACGTGCAGCTTCAATAATTGTTCTATTTCTTCTTTCAGCGACTCCGTTTTGTTGTGGTGTTCTCACTGACGAAAAGTTGTGAGAAATACCCTTGCTCTCAAGGAAGGAATCAAGAGAACTGTTTTTGAATTCAGTTCCATGATCACTCCTTATTGAGCGAACAGTCATATTGTTCAGAGTTTCCATCTTCCGAACAAAGGTGATGAGTTCTTCAGGGGTGTCACTCTTAGAACGGAGAAACATTACCCATGTGTAACGAGAGAATTCATCAACTATGACCAGCGTATATTTCTTTCCAGCGATGGATTGTTTGTTAACGGGGCCAAACAAATCCATATGGAGTAGTTGAAGAGGAGATGATACTGAGGAAACTTGCTTGGACTTAAAGCTTGCCTTGGTCTGCTTCCCTTTTTCACACGCTGAACATAAGGATTCTTTGGCGTATGAATGTTGAGGTAGACCAGTGACTAACTCTTTGGATGAAAGAGTATTCAGTGTCTTGAAGTTGAGATGTGAGAGCCTCTTGTGCCATAGCCAGTTGACATCAGAAGATGCCTTTGAGAAGAAACAGGAGTTCTCAGTGGTTGTTGAGTCCATGTTTATAACGTAAACATTTTCCAAACGATAACCGCTGAGAGCTATCTTCTCCTTTTTGTCAGAGACAAAGCAGGATTCCTTAGTGAAAATCACTTTGTTATCCATGTCGCAAAGCTGACTGATGCTCAAAAGATTATGCTTCAGCCCTTCAACATATGCGACTCTTCTGAAGGATGTTGTACCATTTGAAAGTACACCATACCCTCGGGTGTGTCCTTTTCCATTTCCACCGAAAGTCACAGAGGGACCCTTCTCTTCCTTGTATTCAGCGAGCAGGATTTTCTTTCCAGTCATGTGTCTAGAGCATCCGCTATCGAGATACCAGATACCCTTCTTAACCTGCAATACAAAGGAAGATTAGTTTTGCTTGGGTACCCACTTCACCATGTATACGTGTTTGTTAGTGGAAGAGGTTTGAATGGGTTCAGCAGTCTTCGCAGCATTTGAAGATTCAGCTTTGTCTTTCTTCACTTTGGTCAATTTCTTGACCTCAGAGGTAGGAGTCACCTTGACCTGACTTGCAACTGGTTTGGTCTTCTTGGGTGCTATCTTCACCTTAGCTATCTTATCAGCTTTGGTGGCTGTGGGACACTTACTTGCAATATGATCGGTAAGTCCACAGTGATAACATTTCCTATAACTAAAATTTGTTCTAGGACCACTTGAGTGTTGAGCTTTTAATTTGGAATTAGAAGTGCCAGCACCAAGTACACTATTGGTTTTTGAAATAGGACGAACATTCAGTTCTTCAGATTTCTTACCAAGGACATCTACTCTGAGTCTAGGAGTAGGTCGCTGAACTGATCCAGAGGTCTGATTTCTAGAACCAGATGAATGAATCACCAAGGCTTTAGAAGCATTCAGCTTAGGTACTAAAGTACCCTTCTGAGGATTTTGATAAATAACAATTCCTTTACCTTTGTCTTTAGAGACAGAGGTAGGTTTTGAATAAACCATTTTCTCCTTACCTTTTGAGGTAGGAGTTTCCTCAGAGATTGGTGTAACCGACGAGGAGTACTGAGATGAAGAAGTGTCAGCTATTGAGGATACGAACGTTCCAAATTTAAGCATTGAACGTTCAGTGGTTGGTATTGGAGTATCATATTTATAACCCAGACCACGTTTATCACTCAGAGGAATTTGAGCCTTAATTATCTCAGTGATCTTTGTTGAAGAATTACACCATCCTTCAACAGTAGCTTGTTCAGCTTTTAATGCAGCGATAGCTTCCGCTCGTTCGATTTTGACTAGCTGATTTAAATGGACTTGATCTTTAAAGTCTTCTTCAAATTTAGAAAGCTTTTCTATTTAAAGGTGGCAATTTTTAAGCTTTTCAGCGAGATCAAGATTTTGGTTTTCAACCACAGCTTTGCCGTTCATGGCTTCGTATAAACTTCGAGTCAGTAGTTCGATTTTACGGAGACTATCAGCTTCATCAATATTTACAATATTGGTAAAGAAGGAAGGTGATACCTGAATGGCAGATGTTGAAGTGGAGGGAATGTCTGAACTTTCTTCCTCTTCTTCAATCTTGGCCATGAGACATTGATTTGCTTCATCATCTTCAGAATCAGATGATGAGGCTTCTTCATCAGAAGCAGCCCAATCATAGTCAGCCATCAGGCCTTTTCCTTTCTTCTTAAAGCTTTTCAGCTTTGCATACTTCTCCTTCAGCTTTAAGTATTTGTCGTCTTTATTCCTTGGAACAAAGGATTTCTTTGTAAAAGCTGAAGGTCTCATGATTTTCTTTGACCTGCACTCGTTAGCGAAATGACCTGTCTTTTCGCAGTTGAAACAAGTAGCAGTAGCCTTATCAACAAAAGCTGATGACTTAGGCTTGTCAGCTATAGAAAGAGTTTTGTTCTTTCTAAACATTTTCTTCTTGGCGAATCTCCTGAACTTTTTAGTTAGGAGAGCCAAGGATTCATCATCTGAAGAATCAGAATCTAATGACCTTTCAGAGTTACTTTCTAACTCAGTGATAGTGACCACGGGTCGCTGAGTAGAAGGTTCCTCTGAGATTAAAGCAACAGGGGTGCTTTTGGAATCTTTTACAAGATTCTTCTTAAGATGGCTAGATTGCTCATGATTCAGCAATGTGCCATATAAGGTAGCAAGTGTCATTGATCTTAGATCTTTCGACAGCTTGAGACACATGGAATAATTGTCCCAGCTTTCAGGTAAACATTCTAAAAACTTTGTCAGCACTTCAAAGTTAGAATATTCCTTACCAACCGTTTTTAGATCTATAATTAAGCAATTAAAACGTTGATGTACTTCAGAGAGAGTTTCATTCTTACCAGAGATGAAGCTTTCGTATTGTCTTACCAGGTTGATCTTTCTTGAATCCTGGACTTCAGACGTTCCTTCATACTGAACACATATTGTGTCCCACATGGCTTTTGAGGATTTCAGGTTCATGACGGAATGGTAGACTTCGTCAGGAAGGGCCATGGATAGTATGGATCTGGCTTTTGTATCTATAGCCACTTTCTTCTTGTCTTCATCGGTCCAATGATGGATTTCCTTTGGAATCAGCCTTTCTGGAATAGCAGCTCTAGTTGCAGTGGCTGGAACTGCAGGATCAATTGTTACAGGGATGTGTGGGCCGTTTTCAAGATAGTAAGGTATAGTAGGGTCTACACCTTCTAAGAAGAGTGTCATCCTATTTTTCCATAAGTTGAAGTTATCTCTGGAAAATCTAGGGGGTTTTGCAAGAGAACCATTGTCTATATAGTGAGTGTTTGTGTTTGTGTTGGCCATTTTCAGATAATAGCTAGGAAGAGAAATATCTTAGATTAGATCTTGTTTATGAGATTAAACAAATCTGCTCTGATACCACTTGTTGGTCCCGAAAGGCCTAAACAAGTTTGTAGAAGGGGGGGGGGGGGGGGGGTTGAATACAAACACACTATTTTACTTTTCTAAATTGTTTATTGATAAATCATTAACAATTTACACCTTGTTGCGGAAACAAGATTAAGGATAAACCTAAATCTAAACAAGTTGGAACACTAAGGTTTCTTGCACTAAGAAAGATAAGGAGATTACTAATAAAATCTTATCTTAAGAGAGATTTGAACTTGTCCAGAGTTAGCAAGTTACTTCAAATGAAGTGAGTTCATCTCTTTATATACTGCATGCATTTAATGCAATTCAGTATACACTTTACACGTGTCATCAGCGGATTGGTTGCATGTCATTGACCTTTGTTGACAACCTTAGTAGCCGCATGAATGAACAGTGTAGTATCAGAGTGGTTGTACGATTTCAGATTTTCGGAGGTTCTTTTCTGACATTTCGTACGGTGGCGTGCAAGGGAGGTTAATACAAAAGTACTTTGTACGGAGGACTTCATGATCAGCTTTCGTTGATTCAGCGATTATCATTTACTATTCAGCGAATGATAAAGTTCAGCGATAGCTAAAGTCTTGTACTTGATACTTCACGTTGAGTGGACAAATCTGAGTCTTCGCTGATCCGCATCAGTTCATTAGGAGACTTGTCGCTGGTTCTTGAGCTTGATCTTCGACTTCAGCGTAGAACCTTTCTTGACGTGAATCTTGTCTTCAGGGATCATAAGTAAACAACTAACTTATCAGCGATCACCATAAGGACTGAACAGACTCAGCGATATGGTGAACAGTGTTCGCTGAATGTTTAATCTAAAAGTGCGAGAGTTCCTATCAGCAGTACTGTAAGATCTTAGTACTTATCAGCGATAGTGAAACTCTGATACATATTGTTTACTTACAATTTTCACTAAGTATTTAAGATAGGGTCATTATCAAATCACTGAGGGTTTGGATCAACAGAAAATTTTAGGATATTCCACATGAACCTCTTCACACTTTGATAGGCGGAAGACCATTCAACATTCTTATCTGGGATGCAGGCTAGGGAATTATAAAGGCTTAGGAGGTCGTCTAGCTTTAAGCTTTTGAAATCTGCCTTAGAGAAGACACATTCAGTACCATTGGATCTTCTAACCGTAAACTCCGGGTACCAGACATTGAGGAGCTTGTTTGACTCAACCTTCAGCACTTTCACAATCACACTATCTGATCTTACGTGTAACATCTCGATTTTTGGTATAAAATATTAAGATGGATTTTATTGATAAATCTATGATTTATTATGTGATAGATTAATTTTAGAGTTTAACCCCGAATAAGTTACGTTATTTTAGTTACAAGTTAAGGGGTAAACTTTAATTTAATTTATAAAGTTGGAGGGTATAAATTGTCATTAGATGACAATTGAGAGACTAATGTTGGCAAAAGTGGAAATGAAGATTAAACACCACCACCTCATCTAATTAGGTGGAAGCAAGGTGTCTAATTTCATTTATCTTGTCATGTGTGTGTGTGTTTATGGTGAAAAGAGAGAGAGAGGGATAGAAAGAAGAAGAGAAGAAGATTCAGCTGGAATTTTAAGTGTAAAGTGAAGAAATCAAAGGTACAAATTACTCTTAAGATACTCCTTTTATGTTTATAAAGTTTTCTAATGGTTTAGAAATGGATTTTTGTTGATTTTGGAAGATTATGAGAAATATGGGCTGATGATTATGTTCTATAAGCAGTCTTATGCATATCTGCAAATTTATAGAAACATGCATGGCTTAAAACTAGAGATTTCTGGGTTTTTACGTTTTTCAGTTAGTTGAGATATTCATGAACTCAGTTAGTTGCGACAGTTATGAACTCGGTTAGTTGCGACAGTTATGAATTTAGTTGGTTGCGATATGGTGCTATGTCTCAACAGTTGGTTGCGATATGGTGCTATGTCTCAACAATTGGTTGCGATATGGTGTTATGTCTCAACAGTTGGTTGCGATATGGTGCTATGTCTCAACAGTTGGTTGCGATATGGTGCTATGTCTCAATAGTTGGTTGAGATTTGGTGCTATGTCTCAACAGTTGGTTGAGATATGGTGTTATGTCTCAACAGTTGGTTGAGACAAATGGGTGTTATCTCAATAGTGGGTTGCAACAAGGTATATCGCAGTTAGTAGGTTGCGATAAGTGTTGACAATTTTGGTTATTTTAGGATTCTTAGTCTTTAAGGGTCCTGTACAGTAGATTAATACCGGTACATTATGTATTTGGGTATTTCAGTTAATTGTGAAGTTGGAGACAGAAGTTCTTACAACTCTGAGAAGTAAAGCAATATTGATATTACTGCTATCAGGTGAGTTCATTCTTACCTTACCCTTTTATAATGTTTTTTAAATTATGGTAAGGTGCATTTTTATAATGAAATGTCTTGGATGGATTTTGGGAAGAATGATTTTATAAAATAAAATCTATTATTGATGGTTATGCTTAAATTCATTAATGATATTGGAAAATGATTTATAGCGACAACCTGTATGAGTTTTTAATTATTGGATATAATGAACAAGTGGATTACGATAAGATTTATATCAAGGACCGTGAGTGATAAAATTGATGGTTAGATTTATATTGGATAATATGAAGGATATGTAATGGAGATTTGCTCATACTGTTTGCTATGAGGAATGTAAGTAAAGAAGATTTGCTCATACTGTTTGCTATGAGGAATCTATATGAATTGAATGTGATTTGCTCATACTGTGTGCTATGAGGAATCTATATGAATTGAATGTGATTTGCTCATACTGTTTGCTATGAGGAATCTATATGAATTGAATGTGATTTGCTCATACTGTTTGCTATGAGGAATCTATATGAATTGAATGTGATTTGCTCATACTGTTTGCTATGAGGAATCTATATGAATTGAATATGATTTGCTCATACTGTTTGCTACGAGGAATCTATATGAATTGAATGTGATTTGCTCATACTGTTTGCTATGAGGAATCTATATGAATTGAATGTGATTTGCTCATACTGTTTGCTATGAGGAATCTATATAAATTGAATGTGATTTGCTCATACTGTTTGCTATGAGGAATCTATATGAATTGAATGTGATTTGCTCATACTGTTTGCTATGAGGAATCTATGAGGTATAAATATAATTCGCTTATACTGTTTGCTATGAGGAATCTATATTAAGTAAATACCTGTAAGAGTACAAATAGGTAATATGGATCCATAGGCCTAGTGTTTGGGAAATCGTGGAATAGACGTAGAATTATTTCAGAATTCCCAATTTCTAAGGAATAGAAGGGATTGGCATGTGTATATTGCAATTTCTTAGATAAGAGCATTAATCTAGAATCTGTGAAGATTTGTAGTGTGGCTCTGAAGAAATGATTGACTTAATGTCAGATCATGGTTATGGAATCGGGTTTAACCCATTATCAAAGGATGGGTATGTGTGTGGTAAGAAAAAGGGTAACCAGGTTTGTTATAACTTGTTTACATTGTTTTTATAAATAATATTTGGAAACCGAATGTTCTCACTAGGCGTTAGCCTAATCGTTTCAAATGATGTTTTCTTACCTGGTGCGAGCTCGGGAAAGTAAAGGGATGTGGGACGAGAGCTTTTGGATTAGCGGAGGAGATAATGATTATTGAGGTTTTGATGGATTGCTTAGATAATCTAGTTAATCTGATTATAGTGACATGATTAGATTAATAGGTTATTTGAAGAATTCGATGTTTGTAATTATGACCTTATAGATATTTCTCTGCTCAGATATAAAGTTGGAAGATTATATTTAAATCCTACGTTAAATTGAGGTTAAAATTAGCCCTGTTTTTAGGGTGTTACATTACGGCATCTGTTTCTCGGTCTTTGTTGCCCATTACATGTAAGAATTCGATCTTTTGAAGTGACGGTCGATCTTCAATCCCGTAAACCTTCTCTAGGTCGATCTTTTGGACATCCTTGATGAACAGGTCTCTCCTTATACTTTCCTAAAAAGGAATCAGAATCCTGACTCGTTCACCTGTAGCCACATACCTTGGCTCAGCATCAATCACTTCTTGATAAATTTCCAGTTCAGCTTCGAGTACAGGATCCCTGATTCTGCCATCGGCTTGCACTTGGATTACTGGAGCATTTTCTTGTACCACTGGAGTCCGAGGAACGGAAGTACTTGCACTCTGATCAATCGACGTTTGTGGTTATGGAGTATCATCTGGAGTGTCATTTTCGGAATCCGAAGCAGCCATAATAGCCCTGGTGATGTCGAATATATCAATTAATTCCTCTTTGATCCGGACGGTCGTTTTCTCAGGTTCTTCCTCAGAATCAATGTAGATATAGTCAACAATCATAGCATCCGCCATCCTTTCATCAGTTGTTCTATTGTCAACAACCGAAGGCTTTTCAACCCCAATTATGACATTAGCTAGAACTTCAGTTTCTTCCACTTGGACCACATCAGTGTTCGATCCACCTGCCCCCGTTTTCCTTTCACTAGCTGGCTGATCTGATCCCCCAACATTTTCAGTAGCCGCACCACTGGACTCACCAACCCTTGCTCTCTTCTCCCCCTCATGTTGATCAGGATCATCATGTCTTCGTTTATGTGAGGCTTGAGCTTGAACCCCACACGCTTGTTCAACTATAGTGATCCGTGTGGATAGGGATTGGTAGCCGGCAATGATGGCTTTAGTCATCTCTTTCATGGAGTCGTTCAAAGATTGATATTCAGCGCTTGTGGACGTTGAGGTTTGAGGTTGTGATTGTTGGCGTAGTAATGTAACAAGATCAACCTCTTCAGTCGTATTAGAATCGCCTTGGGCTAAGAGTCGGGCTAACAGCTCTAATTTGAGCTGGTCGGTTGGGATTTGGTGTAACGGTACTGGTGGTGGTGTTTGTGGGTCGGATTGAGTGTTGGACGGTTGATCTTGAGGAGTTGATGACGACTCAGCAATGCCTTTTCCTTTGATTGCCCTTTTAACTTCGGCAGATAAGTCACCAACAATCTTCCGTAACTGGTCAGTGTGTTGCTTGTAGGTCGTATCGATCGATGCAAGTGAAGCTCTCAAAACCTCCAGATTGATGTAATGCGGATATGGACCAAGGTTTTGAGTGACCTATCTCACAGTTAAAGATGGGAAAATAGATCTAACACCCGAACCACATAGGTTTTCGGTTATCGTAGTAGTTGTAGCAACTACACGGCATGTGTTCAAAGATGGCGTGGTGTTAGCAATGACAGGACTTCCACCCTGTCCTCGTGGGGCACCAACAAATGGCGGCCGCACTCAGGGTGTTCCGGTTAGGACACGGAAGCCCACAACTTATTGTGATACCGACGCGCGTGACCTAGGAGAAGATGTATGTCCAAAAGGCTCTAGACATAACGTGCTCGGAATAAAAGGCGGTGGCTGAGCCTACCTTGTTCAATATCAGCATACACCGAGTGTGTCTCCAATAGCATTTGAGCTTTATCCCCTGTGGAAAATGAAACGTCGGGAAATTGAGATGCCGACGATTGGCTTAGATTGGTTGTGCTTTGCATGGCTGGGTCCACCATGTCTTGTTCAATAGCAACGGCGACGTACGCTCGTTGGTAGAAGATGTGGCTACCCGACTTCGATCGGTTTGGGGAGAGTCAGTAGTTAATACTTTATCCGGCTCTATCTCTTTCTCTCCCATTTCTTTTCTCGCCATCTCACTTCTCACATTTATATTTTCTACTAAAACTCCCTCTTCCCGCCTTATGTCACCAATTTCGCCGGAGTATCCGAAGTTCCAGGCGGAATCAGCTTCAGAACTCTCAATATGTTGACTCCGACCGATGTGTCTCGGGATTAGATATGCATCAGGGTCATGATCGGGATTGGAGTCAGAATCATTATCAGCTCGGAGAGGTTCGTCAGATACTTCATCGTCGGATGACGAAGCATCGGGATCAAAATCTGGGTCATCATCAGAATCCATCGACACGTCGTCGAGGATTGGAATTCTAACGGTTGCGGTTGTGGATGCCTGACCAGCAGTCCTCGCCACCCCACCCACTCTCTTTCTTAGCGTTCTCCTCACCTCTCTCCGTTCAGGAACCCTAAGTTCCTGAACCTGCTCAACATGTAAACCCTCACCTCCTAGTGGGATTGCACCTTGGGGAGGTCCCGCCGGTTCTAGCTGGACCACTAGTGCATTAGCTATTCTATATTGCCTAACTACCTCAGACTGCTGGTTGGCATAGGCAAGTACGAGCTCTGGAATTACGGCAATGTGAGTGAAGGCATCATGATCTGGCACCTTCAGATAATGCATCCATTGAGTCGGTCCTTGTACCGCATTTGGGCGTCTAGGGATTTCCTGGTTGCCCTCCATGATTTGATGGATGATGATCTGGAAGAACCGTTGATATGGCACGATGTTCCGGTTCTTGATCGGGCGTGCTTTGTCTTCGACCAGCTCTTGTAGCTCATTCCAGAGTAGGATGGCATAATCAATGTTGCGGTTAAAGGCGAAGGCGTGAAACATCCGAAGGGTTGCTAGGTTACATTTGTCAAGGCCGGTATGCTTTGACGTCATGCATCGGTTAAAGATTGAGCATAGGATGTACCAGACCGGTGGTAGATGTTTTCTTAGGAATCTAGAAGATCCGGCTAGCACAGGGTTCTGTGGGTCTTGGTATCCTAAGCTTCGGATGTCCGCGAATAGGTGGGCTTCGAGAACCATGTCCTCAAAATTAGGGTTAAAGAGAAGGTCTAAGGCTAGAGGGAGTCTCTTAAGTGTAAGTCGAACATCGAAATGATCGACTCTTGCAGAAAAGTGTGGACCCCGTCGGTGTATAGGATGATATCGTAGTGTGTGCCAAAATTGTTGCAGATATATAAGGGGCACAGTGACTACCTTAGTGAGCACTGTTCGGAGAGGATGGTCGCGGATGATCTCGATGATAATCTGGTGGTCGAACGCCACATTGAGGTCTAGATGGTGATTGTTGTCGAGGAGTGAAAGGTGGAGACTACTTGGTAGTAGCTCCGCATCTAGATCACGGGCGTTGACTGATGGATGTGACGACCAGTGCGAAGGTATGACTGTGTTCTCGTCAGATGAATGGCCGTCATTATGAGCCATCTGAATAGTGAAATCAGGTAATATAGGGCTTCGAAGGAGGATTCACTTTTTTTTAAATCAATTCTGAAAATAACCTAAGTATGGATTTTATCGCAACTAACACATAGAGAATGTCACAAGACACACGTTTATCGTAATGAAGGGCTGCGATGAAAAGGTTATCGCAATAAACTAGTTGCGACAAAATGTTATCGCAACACAGGGGTTGCGATAAAATGTTATCGCAACTATTGGGTTGCGATAAGTATGAATGTATGATGGTTGCGACAAGTATGAATGTCAAGAACATAGAAGGTTGCGATAAGTTTGAATGCTAAGAACACCTAAGTTGCGATAAACATGAACACTAACAAAAAACCTAAGTGTTTGAACTCAGATTCAAATATTCGCACAAGATCAAGTGTAATCCTATTCTGTTGGTGTCGCAACTAACACAGAACACGGATCCTAGCATTTCTAACAGCAAATAAGCACATATCTATCGATTTCTAAGCATGAGTCTAAAACCCTAAGAAAAACCATTCGAATGAAAAACCCTAAAATCAATCATTTAAGAATGAATTTACGGATGAAATCAATTGAAATTTAAAACGAATGTACCTCGAAGTGATGCGAACACACTGAAATAGATTTGAATCGCGAAAAATAACTTGAAGAAATCAACAGCCGATTGCAGTTCTTCGAAAGAGAGTTGAGAGAAAAGTTTGAAGGGTTTTGAATTGAGATAAAAATTTGAACTCTTCTATTTATAGTGACTTGAGATAAAAGGACATGTGGCAAGATATGATTGGTCCAATGGTTTGACCCCACAGTGTCAGCTTATCGCAAGTATAAGGTTGCGATAAGCTCAGATGTTATCGCAAGGAACTGATTGCGATAACATGTTTAACCTTATCGCAACAGAGGGTTGCGATAAGTTACTGTTCATTGTGTTTTATCGCAATGCAAGGTTGCGAGGAAACTTCTTGTCACAACCAATGTGTTGCGATAAAGCAACACTTAATTTTAATCGCAACTGAGGGTTGCGATAAACTATTGTTCATCAGTTTATCGCAAGTAAAGGGTTGCGATATCAGTAACACTTGGACATTTTTCAGATAAAATTTCAAAAGATTTTATCACATTGGAAGATGTCCAACTTCCAATTGATTCAGCACTCAAGGTTTTAAACACAGTTTTCACTCCCCCTTAAATGATGCATAGATTTGAGAAATTGTTTCATCATTTAAGAGTTAGTGTTTAAAAACAAGTCAGAACACTTACCTTGGCTTCTCGGAAGCAACAATCACAATGTATCTACACTTACATGACCTGGCAGGTATGCACACTCCCCCTAAATTTATGCATATGATTTGTACTAAAACTCCCCCTGAAACCATGAACATACCTTTGTGCAGATACAGGTACCATAACAAATCATAGATAAGACAATTAAAAGAAGAGAAAGAAAATAACAAATTGAATAAACATTTGTAATACAACTAAGATATGAAGATTTAAATAACATATATTGAGAATAGAATATGATGAAAATTTGAGTGTATCAATCTAGATACGATGTCTAGATTGAGATACAAATATATCCATCTATTATATGATCAATATATGGAAGTTAAACTTTCATATTCAGCATGCCGATCTTGGATACTAGAAAATTGAAACGTTTTTCATCCAAGGCTTTGGTAAAGAGATCGGCAAGCTGATACTTAGTTGTAACAAAATACAATTCAACAGTTCCTTTCTCAACATGATCTTTTATGAAATGATACCTTATGTCAATGTGTTTGGTTTTGGTGTGCTGGACAGGGTTAGCAGATATAGCAATAGCACTCTTACTGTCGCAGTAAATGGGGATCTTCTCGTATTTAAACCCATAGTCCATGAGTTGGGTCTTCATCCAAAAGACTTGTGAACAACAGCTCGCCGCGGCAACATATTCTGCTTCCGCGGTAGATGTTGAAACACAATTCTGCTTTTTAGACGACCAACTCACGAGCTTGTCCCCCAAAAACTGGACGTGCCCCGAGGTGCTCTTTCTATCCAGCATGCTTCCTCCGTGATCCGCATCTGAATATGCAGTGAGTTTGAAGCCGGTTCCTTTGGGATACCACAGTCTTAGGTACGGAGTGCCTTTCAAGTACCGAAAGATTCGTTTGACGGCGCCGAGGTGTGACTCTTTGGGTTTGGACTGAAATCTAGCACATAGACAAGTTGAAAACATTATATCTGGACGACTAGCGGTTAGATACATTAGAGACCCAATCATTCCTCTATAATTCTTTACATCGAAATCAATACCGTCGGGATCTGGACCTATCTTAGATCCAGGAGTCATAGGTGTACCGATCGACGTACAGTTTTCCATCTTGAATTTCTTCAAGATGTCAAACACATACTTCGACTGGTTGATAAAAATACCAGTAGAGAATTGTTTGACTTGTAATCCGAGAAAGAAATTAATCTCTCCCATCATACTCATTTGGAACTGAGTCATCATAATGCCAGAAAACCAAGTACAAAGTCCAGGGATAGTCGAACCAAAAATAATATCGTCAACATAAATCTGAACTAAAAGAATATCACCTTCCTCGCTTAGAGTAAATAGAGTTGTGTCGATTTTACCTTTCACAAAGCCAGCTTTTAGTAGAAAGGTAGATAATACTTCATACCAGGCTCGGGGGGCTTGTTTGAGACCGTAGAGGGATTTGTCAAGAATGTAGACGTGATTTGGATAGTCTTTGTCCACAAAGCCTTCCAGTTGAGACACGTACACTTCCTCCTTTAGGACACCGTTCAAGAATGCAGTCTTCACGTCCATTTGATAGACGGTGAAGTTCTTGTAGGCGGCAAAGGAAAGAAACATATGAATTGCCTCAAGACGAGCAACCGATGCGTACGTCTCGTCATAATCTATCCCCTCCTGTTGCCTATACCCTTTCGCTACTAATCGAGCTTTGTTTCGCACAATTATTCCGTCTTCGTCTTTCTTGTTCTTTAGGATCCACTTGGTACTAATAACTGTCTTACCCTTGGGTCGTGGAACTAACCTCCACACCTTCAGAGCTTTAAACTGATTCAGCTCTTCTTGCATCGCAAACAGCCAGTCAGGGTCTTCTAAGGCTTGTTGAACCGTTGAGGGCTCAACTTGACTTAAGAAGAGTGCATATAAAACTTCGTTTGCGGATGCAGATCTCGTCTTCACTGGTTCAGATACATCACCAATCACCTGATCAATTGGGTGACTGTGTGTCCACTTTGTGGAGTGTGTATGGATAGATATAGCATCTTCATTGGGGTCTATAAGGGTTGGGTCTTTATCAAAGTTCAACTCGATCGTCAGTGTTGGTTCCGGACGCGATGCGGGTTGTTTGTCAGAATTGATAATTGGCACTGCCTCAGGAACTGATTCAGTAGGATTTTCAGGAATGTTGTTATTACCCTGATCACTGACAATCGAAGTTGTTCCAGATGAAGAAGCACCACTTGTAGATGCATGTTGTCGTGTTTGTGTAGATGCCCAGTTGTGTTCTTCGGAGAAGTTGCAGGAGTAGTTGGACCAGTATTTGATGAAGTCAGCATCGGTGAAGGGCCTGACATAGTAGCTTGCACTGGTGGTGTTTCAACTTGAATCCTGTTATTGACAGATGAAGAAAGTTTATCACTACCAAAATAGTCATCATAAAAATGTTCAAACAATAAATCAAGTTCATTAGGATTAGAGTTAGAAGTGGAAGCTTGATCCTTGTTTGAAGATCTAGTCATCATTGGACGGATTTGTCCAGATGCTAGAATTCTAGATATCGCGGGTTCTGTTCTGTTTGGTACAGAAGCCATATCTTTAGATTCATCAAATTTGACATTTATACTCTCAACCACAGTTCTGGAAGATTTGAAGTAGACTCTGTATGCTTTGGATGTGAGCGAGTATCCAATGAAAACACCCTCACTTCCCTTCGGACTGAACTTGTTCAGATTGTCTTTATCGTTCAGTACGATACACCTGCACCCAAAGACACGAAAGTAGTGGATAACTGGTTTTCTATTGTTAATCAATTCATATGGAGTCTTGCCAAACCGTCGATGGATGATAGAACGGTTTTGTGTGTAGCACGCCGTTGCAACAACTTCAGCCCACAGAAACAGAGGTAGATCAGCATAAGACAGCATCGTTCTGGCAGCTTCAACGAGTGTACGGTTTCGTCTTTCAACGACTCCGTTCTGCTGAGGTGTTATTGCCGTCGAATATTGATGAGTTATTCCTAATGACTTAAAGAAGTCGTCAAGAGTCTTGTTTTTTAACTCTGTCCCGTTATCTGATCTGACGGTCTGAACTGTTTGTTGACGATTTACTTGAAGCTGTTTGATTAATGAGATGATCAAATCAGGTGTTTCATCTTTTGAGCGTAGAAACTTAACCCATGTGTATCTCAAGTAATCATCGACGACAACTAACACGTAACGTTTGGCACTGATGCTCTGAGTCTTCATTGGACCACAGAGATCCATATGAAGGATTTCCAAAGCTTTGTTTGTGCTAGGCTCACGTTTCGGTGGGTGAGAAGCTCGCTTCATCTTCCCCTTCTCACAAGCAGTACAAAAATTGTCCTTCTCAAATTTCAGAACTGGTAGACCTATGACTAAGTCATCCTCTGTCGGTTAGAACTGCACAACGGGTTTTCTTGAAATGGACTTCTAGGTCTGTATCACAAAATTGACCTATACTAAACAAATTGTGTCCTAAGCCCTCGACGTAATTGACTTTTGTGATTCTCACATTATCTTTGACAATATCTCCGTAACCCAAAATTGGAGAATATTGATCGTTTCCAAACATAACCCGACCACCACCTTTCTCCACATAATTAGTAAGCAGCTTGTAACATCCCTTATCTTTAAAACACTCATTTAACGGAAAGTAACCTTAAAATACAGCGGAAGATTTGTAATTAAAACATTTAGATAAAATCCCATAATCTTATAGAAAAGAGTACAAGTTTGCAACTTAAAACCAATAAGTTTGAGACAAACAATATTCAACTGAAAAGCTTAGAGAATCCAAAACTATCATTCATCAAAAGAAAATATAAGCTGCTGAGCTGCCGCAAATCCAAAAGCTTCAAGCTGGAGCCTTTCCTTTATTCTTCGAAGATGTACCTGCCACTAAAAGATGAATAACAACGGGGTAAGCTTTCGCTTAGTGAGCACGCACCTATACCACATATCATCATGCATACATACTCGCATAAACATAGCAATCACATACATGTAACATCCTTCCATTCCTTAAGGCACAAAGCCAATAAGGAAGGTCATAACTAGACACTGGTACCAGGCCTCTTCATACATAACATATTCCCTAGGGGTATTACTACCACCATAGGTACTCTTTCCTTTGGCAAAGCCAACATACACATAATCACACATGCAATCCAACTACATACACATAACTTACATAATATAGGTAGAGTACTCACCTGTCAAGATGTCAATTACCAAGTACTTCACAGTGTATAATAATCACTTCGTACCACCTATAACATTCATACATACACATATCATAACAAGCCCAAAAATGGAACTCTAATTCTATCCCAACTCTCATCCCGAAATGACATAGCTAGGATAGTCCAAATACCATAAAACTTTGCCAAACATCCCATTTCATACACCCCATTTCTATTGATTTCTAAACATAATACACATACCTTGCAATTCTAGACCGCGAACAACAATCCTCCTAGAACCTTTCACAACTTGAATCTTCCAAAATCACCAAATCTTTCGCCTGGAAAATACAGCAACTTCGGATACTTGGTTCTCTCTACTGGGAACTCCGATGCCAAATCCCTCCGGTCAGAATGTAGATTAGAGGGTCGTGAAGTCGCTGTCCAAATTTCACGACGATCCAACGGTTAACGAAGGAGAATCTGTCGATCTTTCACAGCAGCTCACAAGAACTCCGAAAATCCCTTTCACAGCAACTTCGGACACTTAGTTCTCTCTACTGGGAACTCCGATGCCAAATCCCTCCGGTCAGAATGTAGATTAGAGGGTCGTGAAGTCGCTGTCCAAATTTCACGACGATCCAACGGTTAACGAAGGAGAATCGGTCGGTCTTTCACAGCAGCTCACAAGAACTCCGAAAATCCCTTTCTCTTTTCTCTCTTCTTTGCTAAAGAAACAAATGGCTGCAAATGAGGGTGTTTAGGGTTTCCATCCCCTTTACATACACGCCAAAACACACCCTCATCTTACAAAATTGATAAACTGGCCCCTAGATTCCTGAACACGTACATAACGACCCAAAAATTAACTCAACCCCAAAAGAGACAGTTAAATCACGTAAATTGGGAAACGGGGTGTTACACAGCTCCTTCCTTCTAGTCATGTGCTTTGAGCAGCCTAAATCTAAGTACCAGACATGACTAGGCTGCCAAATGGAAATTGGATGGTTTTAGGTACCCATTTCCAAATGGGTCCTTTCTGATTAGTAGGTTTGGACTTTACATTATGTTTTCTATATCCGGTGTTAAAGTAATCATTTGAATAAAACCAACGGTTATAGTCAGATTTGCAGATAAAATCATCCACACCACAAGAAGAACAACAAATTTGATCACGTACCAAATTAATCAGTTGTCGCATTGAATAAACCTTGTAAGGAACTACGAGTTTTCGTCTATTGCCAACATCATAATTAATAACATTTGAAACAAAATTGTTTTTCTTGGAATTTAAAACATTCTTGGAATTTAAAACAGCGTGGGATGATTTGATTTGGGCCACATCGTGTGTGGACTCCTTTATTCTCCACTCAAGGCGCGTATTGTTTCTCAAATTATGATCTGAAACACCAGAAAAATAGGAGTTGAAATCTTTTGAATTCCGAGCTTGAAAAGAATTAACATGCTTCTTTCTTTTTGTTTTTCTTTTCTTTTTCTGTAATGATTGTTTTGATTTAGATTTAGAATAATAATCATTAGCATAAATTTTCTCAGCTGATTTTGAAGATTCCCCTTTTAAGATAATCTTTTCAGGTTTCTCTTCTTTTATTAGAAAGTCAGTATGATCTGGAAGTTTGGCACTAAAGTCAAACTGAACGGCTGTTTCTTTCACTACTTTACCTTTCCCATCACAATGAATCTCAGTTTCACATTCAGACTCACTATCCATTGAATTGGGAAAGATACCATAAGACTTAGGAAAAAGAAAATCATTATATTCTTTTTGAAAAACTTTATCTTCTTCCGTGGGAGGATGTATTTCAGGAGCAGCATTAACAAATTGATTTTCCAAATCCCAAGATTTAGAATCATCTTGGTCATCAACTGTTAATCCCCTAAAAACAGTATTTCCCATGAAAGCTTTGCATGAGGAAACATCTGAATCTGAAGAATGCTTTTCTCTTGAAACCTTTTCTTCAGATATTTTCCCAAGTTTCGTTTTCATTTCCTTTAGGTTTTCAGAAAACATTGTGATCATAACTTCCTTTTCGATCTCAAAGGCAAGTTTTTCGTCATTTCTGACTTCTTGAATAGTACTTTCAAACTTGCTTTCGTGGTCTAAGAGTTTCTGTTCAAGAACCATTGGTGGAAAATACCTTTTACCTTCCAAAATTGGTTTTTCATTAATATCCTTTTGAGGATTTTCCATTTCATCTGGTTCTTTAACAACATAGCTCTCAAAGTAATCATTTGGCAAGGTTTTTTCGTTATTTAATGCCTTTGCATTATCAGGACCATACCAAAAAGGAAGTTGCATCTTAACAGTGGTTTTTCTTTTTGTTTCTTCCTCAGCCTCATAGTCTTCGCCATCCATTTTATGCCATTTGATTTGATAGTTAGGATGTGAAGAAAGCATAAACCAATCAAATTTATAAAGAGTGGGGGATTTTATTAAGGCATTCCTCAGGTACTGTGGTCTGTGGATTGTCATACCCGATACCCCACTTTGAATTGAAATACCTGAACTTTCTTGGCTTATTCATGTGAATTGTTTGTTAAGTTTGGCATGCTTTATATAATTTTTCTTCCAAACTTTTGACATTTTCACTCAGCTCATTATTCCTATCTTTATAAGCGTGTAAAAGATTTTCAAACTCACTATTCTTGGTTTCCGAACTCATTAATTTTTCTGATAGTTCAGATATTCGACTTTGAAAATACGCATGACCAATATCGAACTCAGTCTTTTTCTTTTCCAATTCTTTAATTTGACTGTCTTGTTCTGTTAGTCTTTCCTTTTGAGTGGAAACTATTTCATCTGCTCTTTTCTGATCATTAGTTAGTTCTTCTAACTTATTTTGTAAATACGCTTGTTGAGAAAAGAATTGATTATAAAGAGCGGATTGTACCTCATTTGTCTCAGAGGTAGATTCTGATCCTTTATCATCAGCATTTTTGGTCATGAAACACATCTTGGTCTGGGCAGTTGTCTCATCATCTGCTTCATCATCAGTTTGATCAAGCCAGTATTCTTCTTCAACCAACAAAGCTATCCCTGATTCCTTCTGTTCAGCAAGCAGCATCTTGTTCTTATAGTAACTGGAATCTCTGACTTTCGGCTTCCAACATTCCTTGGAGAAGTTACCAGCTTTCCCACAGTTGTAACATTTCGGTTCTTCACCCTTTTTTCTCAAATACCTTCTTCTCTTCTGGCCTCTTATCATCTCTCTTATACTCAGCCCTCTTGTCATCAAACTTCTTGTTCGATTCAACATGTGATTTGTGCTCGAAGTTCTTAGAGCCAGACGCATACCTTTGACTGTTAGAACTAGGGCTTTTCCTAAACTGTCTTTGAAAAGATCAAGTAAGGAGTATCATAGCTTGCTTCAGACTTTCAACTTCATCCATCCCATCTGCTTCATTTTGTTCCTCATCAGACTGATTACCCACATTCTTTGAGTATTTCCTGATGGTTTTGTTAGACATTAAAGCGAGTGGATCTATCTCTTCTTCTTTAACTGCTTTCATCTCTTACTTCTTATCTTTCTTCTCTTTCTTCTTTGTCTTAACTCTCTTCTCATCAGCATCTTCTTCATCCTGTTTCAAGGTTTCATACATTTCTTGCAGAGGCAAAGCAGCTAACCTAGCATTCTGTTTCATTCGGTGAGCATACTTCTTCCATTCGGGTTGAAGAACACTCAGGAATTTCACATTGTGCTCGATTATTGACTTGTCTATATTGTACCTATTCAGCTCATTCAAAATCGTAGTGAAACGGTCATACGTAGCATCAAGTGCCTCCCCTTCCTTTTGTTTAAAGTTTTCATACATATTGATGGCATTGGAGATTTTCATCTGGTTCTCCACTTCAGACCCTTGATACAGCTTTATCAGTTCATCAAACATGGCCTTCCCAGAATAATTTTTGCTATCTACCTTTCGATAAATATCGTTGGTTAAGGCTTGAATAACTAGGGACTTTGCCATTTTGTCTCCATATTGCCTTTTACTTTGTTCAGGATCATAATTTATTGGTAGAACATCAACCCATTTTGGAATTGGTTCACCATCAGTTGCTATTCCTCTTCTTCTTTGTTTCTCCATAGGACCATTCGCAAGTGAATTAGAAATGTACTCCCCATTCTCTTGTCGCTCAACATAATCCATAAATCTGTCTTTCCATATCTTAAACTCCTTAGGAAAAAGAACATGTGGTTTATCCTTTGACCCAATAGTCAAGATGTCTCTCGCAGTCATATTTAGATTACTTGTTTTACGATCGTTAAGTACCCCTTAGATTTGATTAGTAAAAATGGTTCACACTTTCTCGTCTCAACCCACTGTTTGTCTTAACCCACGTCTTGTCGCAACACACTACTTGTCTCAACCAACATCTTAAGAACCAAGTATATCGCAACAAGTTTATCGCAATAGAAAAATCTTATCGCAACAAATAGGTTGCGATATAAGCCAAAAATATTCTTATCGCAACAGAGGGTTGCGATAAGTACTGTTCACACTGAAGTAGGTTGCGATAATAGCTGCTTGTCGCAACTGAGGGTTGCGATACAATATTGTTCACTTCTTGAGAGTTGCGATATGGATGAACACTCAAGAACACCGAGAGTTGCGATAGTTATGAATATTCAAGCAGTCTTAAATCGATTCTTCAAAACTGATCCAATTACTCTGAAAATTGGTACGCAGGTTCGCAACTATATTCTGGATAACTTTAATTCTTCAAGTTTTGTCCAAAAACCACTAGAACAGTGATTTCCAATCCAAAACAGTAGGTATTTTTCAAAAGTCCGAAAATACAAGTTTTGCACAAATTGAGCCTAATTCTGTTGTAATTGCGGAATAAAAACACACAGAGATGAATAGCAAACACGTCTAGACCAATTCTAATCCATTTGAAGCACTCAAATGGCTAAAATCGAATAGAAATGAATGAGAAAATGAAGAACACTCAAAATTTGCAAAACCCTTCAAAATCCTAATCTGATCTAAGTGATATACTATGCTCTAATACCAATTGTGATCCCAGAACAAGTAATCAAACAACTAAATCAATCCTTATGGCCATCCATATATATATATATATATATATATATATATATATATATTAATCAATGATCAATCAACACCAAGTACAATAGAGAAGAATGTAGAGAGAATGTAGAGTGTGGGTACTTCGGTGTGTAAGGGATGGATGACCTAAATGAAATCTAGACAAAAGTTACCTTATATACTTGGTAACATTACATTTACACTAATGGTCCCTCTATATGGTATAATATAGTAAATTAGGCACTAACATAGTAATATAAGATGTTAGTAATACAAACAAGTAAAAAATTAAATAATATAACATTTTAATTAAAAGAATTCAAAATTTATTACTATATACACTATAAATTTTAAATTTGTTAAAATAGATTTTAGAAAAAATCTACATTAACTTATTGTAAATAAATAAATGAATAACAATTAAAAGATAAAAGTAACTAATAACTAAAATATATGGGCCAATATTAAAACAATAATTGGTATGATTAACACTAATTCTAAATAATTATAAGTTAACATAAATGTATAATTAAAATTTAATATTAATTCTCAATTAATATTAGTAATAAATAATTAATATTTATAATTAATAGTTAATAAATAATAATCAATACTAATAAGTGTATAATTAAAAAAGTCACAAAAAAGCTTCTTATAAACTATTCCAAATAGCTTATCAATAATAACTTACTTTATGTTCATCCAAACGTGTATTTAAAAAAAACTATCTTATAAGGTAGCTTATTTTTACCAATGATGCCTAAATATTTATTTTTAAAAATAGATAACTATATCTTCAAATTTACCCTTTAATCTAGACATATATATTTAAGTGTTGATAGGATATATAGATAAATTAATTAAGGATAAACTTGTAATTTGATTGATTAAAAAGTGTAATAGTTCATGTTTACAAAATATTGATCGTACATATTTTAATTTTCTTTTTCTATATTATTTTGAGATGTTTTCTATATTTGAATGATGAACAATATCTTAGATGTTATTAAACGAAATACCTTAATCACATACGTCATGGTGTACAGGGATATAATGAAAATCACATCTTTCTGATCAGATTTGAATTTTTGCACTACCAAACATGGAGGTTCACATGCATGCGATATGATGACTTCGAGTCGTTTGTGGTCGTCTGATAAGTTAGTCGGTACACATAATATAGTCCGGATACGTACTTACAGTTTTTAAATAAAAAAAATACCTTTTTGAAAGAAAAAAATAAATCAATATAATATAATATATTTTTAATAAAATTTTGTTGGTTACCCTGTTAAGCCTAATCATCATATCGTTGGCTGACACGTGGGAATTGGGATAAGAGTCTTGGGTTTACTGTTCCTAAAGTGGAAATTATAATAATACCCATTAAAACTATAAAAGTCGCATTTTCGTTGCCTTTATAGCTTGCTATTACGTTTGTTTAATTTTCTGTTTTCTTTTTGTTTTATAAAACAAAATTAAAAAAAGTAACATTCTTCTCTAGAGGCGATCCTAAGTAACAATGCTTGTGCAAGGTCATGAAAGAGATCTTGATAGATGTACGTCTCGTCAGCTCGATCCTCATTGTGATAGCTTGAATTAAGTTGACGTGTAATATCAGTCATTTTATATGATAAAAATCTTACTGTAAATCATTATTACTTAGCTAATAAGTCGAACACAGTACACTTTAAGAGTTAAAAGTTATGGCGAGATTATATTCCTAATTAAATTGTGGTTTGAATTGATTTTTTGATCTAACGGCGCCTAAAAAGATCGCGGGCCTTCAATTACTTCAATAGATCGTTCAACAAGAACACGAACCTCCAACTAAATTCATCAACCTTAATCTTCACTTTTATTCCATATTTCACTGACGATGGGAACTTTTATATCTTCGTATCACTTTCATATGCATGAATGTATTAAGTTTTCACTCATATTTAGAAATAGGTGAATGATAGTCGTAGTTCCCACGTTCTCATCATAACTCTTATTCTTACACGATCAAAAGCCCATAGTTTGATGCTCACCCCTTTGTTTATTCATAAGGTTTCAACATTTGTTAACCCTATGTGTTTTCTACCATGTCACATGTATTTCAATTTTAGTTTTCATGTTATATAATAAGTTCGTTGAACTTCAGCTACAATATGTATGCATATGATCATCTATTCGATATTTTAGTTATCATATACAGCTAGCCACAATCGTAGAAAAAAGTAGGGTATAACGTATTTAGATTTTAGTCCAATCTAATTCATCAAAATTAAGAGAAATGAACTCTTAGCACATTCAAATATGTGCATGCAATATTATATTTTGTTTTTAAAGGATGTGAATATATATTTTTAGAAAATGATGTCATTGCTATTATCAATGGGATTAACTTTGGAGACATTTCTTCGTGGACTAATGGTCTCTATATATAATAAAGATATATAGTATTCAATTCAAAGTATTAATCGACATTAAATCAAAATTAATGACATGTTATAAAATTACAAATTCATGATCTATTTAAAAGTAATTACCCATAATTTTAATGAATATAAACAAACAAATGAATAATCACAATTAGTTATATGTTTGATAAATTTTCTGGTTCTCAATTTATTGATCTTTGATGATAATAAATTGAGTCCGTTATATATATTGGGGAGAGATCGAATGCAAATCATTTTAATTTTGCAAACCGTGCAAACCATCAATTTTATTGGTTAAGTTAATGAAATTGATTCATGAAGTTGTTTAGTTTGATGAAATTGTTTCATATATTTGTGTTTTTTTATGTAGTTTCATGTATTTTTCTCATTCTGATGAAACTGTTTCATTTATTTTCTCAGTTTTATTAAACTTTTTCATTTGTACATAAAAAACACAGATATATGGCACAATTTCATCAAGAAAAAAGAATGATATGAAATAGTTTCATCAAATTAAACAATTTCATTAACTTATCCAATGAAATCGATGGTTTGCAAAATTATAGTGGTTTGTAAATGAAACTACCCCTATATATAGTCTCGATGTAAATTTTATTTTTACATACATTAAATTCTAAGAACGATAAACACCCCATGATTTACGATCTAATGACTTGTATGTCTATCGAATTTCTAATTAATTACAACGATGAACACCAACATGAAATCGTAAGTCGTAACCTTGGATATTAGTGATGGTAATTATGATCATTGCTTTATGGGAGAATTGGAATAATTAATTAGCATCCCCCAATCAAGTTTAGTCTTGGCACGCCTTCATCGATCTCAACCAATTACAGACGCTCCTTGCACGGTTTTCCAATATACACATACAATATTTAAATCGCAAATGGGGGTTGTTTTGGAACCCTAAGTCTTGATTAATAATTTTATTACATATAAAAGTTATGAAAAAAACTTTGTAATTAACAAAAGCCCACGTGAAAGTAAAAGATTCTTGTTTAATGGGGAAAATATAATTTTTAGGGTTAGTGTTGGTGTTGGTTGGATTCAGGAAAGAAAGACACCCAAATCAAGAAGCTTTAGACAGGTGTCAATCATCAGCAAATCATGTAAGCACTTGCTTCAACATCAAAGTGAAAACTTGAGCTTTTGCTGATGCATTTCAAGCTTCAACCTGGGAACTGGAAATGTACATTTTCTTAAAGGATTTTTTATGGTATTAAATTGGTTGTTAATTTAGATGAGTTGCGTTGAGTGGTAGGTTATTGGAGTTTGGTTTAAAAATATAATATCGAGTTCGACCTAAGCTTGATTAATTTCTTTGAAGTTGGGTTCCAGCTCGAATATTTTCTCAATATTTGTAATCGAGCTTGATACTTGTTTACGAGCTCGAATTCAAGATCGATTATCTTGTTTATGTGCTCTAGCTCAACGATTTATATATTTGACTCAAAAAGTGTACGCTCGAATAGTTCAACTCAACTCGTTTAACTGTTTAAGCGAGCTTTCGAACGAGACGAGTTGTACATTGGTGTTATGGAACTCGACTTGTTAAGTTAGGTCGGCTTATTTTGTGTTCGAGATCAACTTGAGTCGATTTTTTTTAACTCAAGAAGCTCGTGAAAAACTTGAATCATTTACATCCATAGGTGTTCCTAACTTCCTATATCAGAATTAGGTTAAATCATGTATTAAATTATAGAGTAAACTATGATTTTCGTCCCTGTGGTTTATTGTTTATAACGATTTTCATCCATATACTTTAAAAACTGTTTTTTTCATCCTTGTGGTTTGTACTTTGTTTCTTTTTCCGTCTCTTAGACAAACTCCGTTTAAGTAGTCTGTTAAACTAGGGACCTTTTAGTCTTTTACTATTTTATCTAAATCTTATTTAATTTTTTTTATCTTTTATTAATACTATATAAATGTGCGTATATATATATGGTCGTTACCACCTGACGGACTTCATTATCATCACCGAGTTACTCCTCCGGCAACCACCATCCACAATCAGCGACTAGAAAACGCCCCCTCCCCCTTCTGCCCTCCATCCGGTGAACACCGCCATCACCTCGCCACATCCAGATCAGCCACGTACACCATCTCCTTCTCCATACGTTGTCTTTTCTCCCTATCTTCGTTCTCTCTATCTCCCTCCCTGTCTTCCACTCTCTAAAATTTCTTAATCGCTCTGATTTCAATGTTGAACCATGATCTCGAAATGGATTTGGAATTCCCTCTTTCCACTTCTTCCCATTGATTTCTTCACTACACCGACTCCCCCCTTTTGTGACAAAAAAAACCCAAGATTTCAGATCCTGGTTTGAAGCCGCTGTGATGTTCTTCAAAGATTGAAAGGTTGGTGGTTCTTCCTCAATAAATTGAACACCTAAAATTTTCGATATTTGCCTCTATATTGGGTTTTGGTTCTCTTCTTTCCAGAAACCACAAAATATGGGTTTTGGTTCAGTTTGATTAAATCACGAATCTGAGTTTAACAGAAGGTACCCATCGATTAAAATCAGATATTAATTTGAAATAAAGGGAGAGTGTTAGAGAGTAGAGACACGAACAATTTTCGTGATTTGTTGTGTGGGTTGTTGTTGAATGGATTGAATTTGTTCTGGAAGATGGGATTTTCGTGATAAGTGTTTTATGGAACTTTTGTGTTGAGAAATGCAACCACTGCAGCAGCATTCGTGGATCAATCTTGTTGAATTGAAAAGTCAGATAATCAGGATTCAGGAAGCTTGGGCCTGAAAGATCTAAACACTATTTTGATTACCTGAATAGGTTTTTGAATTTAAAGTTAAGCAAGGTGAGTGGTGGTCGGTGGATGAACACGTACGTGGGTGATGTTGATTGTTGGCCGAAGTAAGTGGCGCCAGAGGGAAAAAGAAAGAGACGTCCCGAATGGGGCTGTAAACCTATAAACACACTCACACACACATATATACACATATATAATAGAAAAAGAAAAAGAAAAGAAAGGTAAAATGACAAGAAACCCCTTGATTTAACAGACTCTTTTAACAGAGTTAGTTAGAAGGATGAAAAAGGAAACGAATTGCAAACCATGGGGATGAGAAAAGCAGTTTTTAAAGACCAAGGACGAAAATCTTTATAAACATCAAACCACAGGGACGAAAATCGTAGTTTACTCTAAATTATATATAAAAAGTAGATCTTGATTGATAGGTTGGTATGTATTTACCAATATATATTTATACATAAAGGAAAGATCATGCTATAAATTAAACATTATGCGAAAAGACGAGAAGTGTGATAACATATATGATTACACGACATGTAGGTGTGTTTAATCATATATGATTAAACATTTATGTATTGTCAATGTTACCTGGTTTAATCATATATGATTAAGCTTGTGTATCATATATGATATCACATTTCTCACTTTCTCGTATAAAGTTTAGCTTTTCATTTGAACCCATCTATATATATATATATAAAATAAATTATAAACCTCTAAATATGTGTAAACTTTATATAAATATATGTGTTTGTATTTTTATGTGTGTACATGTGCCAACGCATTTAACCTAAACCTATTGGACTAATGCGATGAATTAATTGGCTGTTTTTTGTGTGTGTTATATATTTACTTCCTTCTTTAGTGTTTTAATGTATTAAAGATGATTTTCATGGTAATGAAACTTTGATAAAATTAGATTTATAAAATGTCAAAGTTATTTTAGTTTACATCTTAATAGATTATTTTATATGATTTAAGTTCATATCAACAAATATTCGTGCATTTATGATTTATGTAAAAGTTTTATAAGAAATTTACAAAATGTTCTAACAATTTCTATAGAATCATTTTGAAATCAAATGTCCTACCAAATTTTTAAAATGATATTTTTGAAAATTATTTATAAAACAAGTATATTATAAAAAAGTTTATTTGGATAATTCTTGAGAAATTTCCAATAAAAAATCTAATAAAACTGTTTTAAAAAACCTTTAAACATTAATGATGTCATAGAAATTTATTGTAAATTTTATATATCTTTTATATAGAATGCATAAAATTTATCCTAAATCCTAGACCATCTCCAATGGTTGCTTGAAGAAGGCTTGATAAAGACTTGAACAAGACTTGATCATCGGAGACAATGACTTGAACAAAGTTTTACTTATCAACCACTTGAGGTTTTTCAAGTGTTTGAACAAATTATTGTGAGAGGCAAAAAAAGAGAAAGGAACAATATGGTGGGACCAAGATTTTTTTATTATATTTTTATTTTGATCAAGTCTTTCACGTGGGTTAACCATTGTGGATACCCGAGGCAACCTGTAGTTCAAATATATTTTATACCCAAATCTAGTTTTGGTGGACGACCATTGGCTTCAGACTTTGATGGGGGATATAATGTTTTTGTTTGACCCAAATATTCTTGTTCAAACTTTGAATGGTTTACTTACGTGTCTTAACTTTCATTTCCTAGACTTTTGTCTTTCTTTCTCTTTTCTTTCAATCCTGTTGTAAAACCCACAAGTATTCACACCATAATACATAAACTCATATATTACAAATGATGTCTTGTTACATAGAAAACATAGAATTACATAACAACTATATATAGAAAGTAAACCAACGTAAGTAACCAACACACCCTTTCAAGGCACCGGTTGGAAACTAACTGTCACAACTAACCCATAACTAACATATCAAATTAACAGCTTATATAAGATGACTAGCTTATATTCAACATTCACCCATAAGCTAAACATCTTCAACTCCAAGTGCTTTCTTCATTCTTAAGAAATTACCACATTGTAAGGCCTTAGTGAAGACATCAGCCACATGCTCCTTTGAACCACATAACATAACCTCCACTTCCTGATTTTGAATAAGCTCACTGATAAAATGAAATTTGATCCTTATGTGTTTGCTCTTTCCATAGTAGACAAGATTCCTTGTAAGTGCAATAGCAGACTTGTTATCACATAATATTTGAGTAGCATCAATCTGTGAAATACCAATTTCTTTCGACACTCCTCTAAGCCATAGAGCATGATAACCTGTTGATGAGAGGGCCATGTACTCAGCCTCTGTAGATGATAAAGCCACAACCTTCTGCTTCTTAGATTGCCAAGAGATGGCCCCTGATCCCAAGTTAAACACATAACCTGTTGTACTTTTACTGTCCACCAGACTTCCCCAAAATCACTATCACTAAAACCTACTAACTTGGGATCTTGTATTTGAGAATATTTAATACCATGATTTAAGGTACCTTTAACATACCTCAAGATACGTTTGGCAGCCTCCCAATGGCTTTTCTTAGGATTTTCCATAAACCTGCTAACCAAACTTACAGGAAACATGTTCAAAAGATTAATCTGATATTTATTAACAACACAAATTTACAAATCAAAACTCACTACAGATTCTCTCATACACAACATACCTTCAAGAGATTTGAAGGATAACCACAAACCCTAAAAGCTACTGAAGAATATCAACTAAAGAAACTGAGAGAGAAACTAAATGAAATCTATCTAAATTGAATCGTAAACCCTAAATCGCTTTCTCTTTATATAAGAGTTTAATTGCATATTGGTCCTTTTCGTATAAGTCCTTCCAGTAACCTTTATTGCTCCGCTACCCTTTTGCTTATCTGGACTATCGGCGCCATCCTTGGTCTTTCAACAATTGTCACAACTAACCCTCATACAAAAAACATTAACAAACAAAATAAATTAGATTACAATAATGACAAGATTGGTTTACTTAATGATTTTATATTTTAACACCCGCCCTCAGTCTTGACATTGAAAAGATCAAACATATTCAATTTTGCCATAAGATAATTATGTTGATTCGCACCAAGTGACTTTGTAAAGATATCAGCTGGGTTTTCGGTAGATGGAACGTTTACAGTTTTAATCATTCCAGTTGAAACCTTATTTCTAACTTGGTGTATATCAATTTTAATATGTTTGGTCCTTTCATGAAATACTGGATTATTATCAATTTGAATTGCTGATTTATTGTCACAATTTAAACTTATTGGAAGTAAATTGTCAACTTTTAAATCAGTCAAAATGCTAACCACCCAGATAATTTCACATAGAGCAGCATCCATTGCTCTATACTCGGATTCAGCAGAAGTGCGTGAAACAGTAGTTTGTTTCTTGCTCCTCCATGAAACCATACAGCTGCCTAAAAATAAACAATACCTAGTTACCGACCTTCTGATTGATAAACACTTCCCCCAATCCGCATCAACATATGCAGTTAGACGGAAATCAGTAGGTAAACACTCAGAGAAAAGAATACCCTTACTAGGAGAGCACTTTAGATACCTCAAAACTCTAAGTGCTAATTTGAGATGAGACAAGCGAGGGGAGTGCATGAATTGGCTCAAACATTGTATAGCAAAAGAAATGTTTGGACATGTGGCTAACATATATATAAGTCTACCAATCAACCGTTGAAATCCAGTAAAATCCTTCAAAGGAGGATCTTTGGATTAAGATCCAACATAATCAGTTACTATAAGATTCATGTCCATTGGAGTATGTATTGGCTTACAACCTAAATATCCAAAGTCACTTAACAGTTCTAAGCAATATTTTCTTTGTGACATACACAAACCTTTGTCAGTTTCTAAAATCTCAATTCCTAAAAAGAATTTTAGGAGACCCAAATCTTTAATTTTGAAACTTGATTGCAAATGTTTTTTAACACACTCAATCTCAGATTCAGAATTACCTGTTATGACTATATCATCTACATATACAAGCAAAACTACAAAAATATTACTTGAAGACTTAGTAAACAATGAATAGTCACAAGTACTTTGAACAAAACCATGCTCATACAAACATGAAGAGAGTTTGGCATACCACTGTCGTGGAGCCTGTTTAAGTCCGTATAAGGACTTTACAAGCTTACAAACTCTTCTGTCATTGGGTGAGAAATATCCCGGTGGCAAACTCATGTAAACTTCCTCCTCTAAATCTCCGTAGAGAAAGGCATTATTCACATCCAATTGGTACAATGGCCAGCGGTTTTAAACAGCAAGAGCAATTACACATCTTACCGTAACCATCTTTACTACAGGTGAGAAAGTTTCCTCGTAGTCAAGATGTTCACGTTGACTGTAGCCTTTGGCTACAAGACGTGCTTTGTATCTTTCAATTTATCCAGTGGATTTATATTTAAATTTATAAATCCATCTACACCTTATAGCCTTACGACCAGGTGCTAACTCAGTTAAAACCCATGTACAATTTCTATACAGGGCTTCCATCTCAGTGTTCATAGCATCTACCCAGTTCTGGTCTTTACTAGCTTCAAAAAAGTTATCAGGTTCAAATGATTTATTTAAGGTAGATACAAAAGAAAAGTTATTTGTGCTAAGATTAGAATAATTTACTACTTTTTCAATGCCATATTTGACTTTACCCTCAACAACATAATATTGGAATCTTTTAGGTAAAGTAGATGGTCTATTTGACTTACGAACCGAAGTCATAATCTGATCAGAATCAGAATTACTACCCTCAGAAGGGGACTCCAAATGTTCATCATTATTAGACTGAACCCTTAACTGTCGAAACCCCGCCTGTGAGCTACTGGTACCATGAGTTCTGCCCGAGTCATTTGACCCGGCAGCTTCAGCAGTGTTATCTCTACCACGAGTGTCACCAGAGTCATTTGACCCGGCAGCCCTATTTTGGCTTCCAAGTAGTCCACGGCTGTTTCGATGTTCAAATTGATTTAAAACATTTTCATTTGGAGGACTCACCCTAATTTCATCATCGGGCATTTCAGAAGTAGGGTCATTAGTTTGAAAATACACATAATCAAAGAAATTTAATGAGCTAATATCATTGTAATCATGTTCATGAAAACTTGTACTCATTTTAAATGGAAAGATGTTTTCGTAAAACTTAACATCTCTTGAGACAATAATCTGCTTTAATTCTAGACTATAAAGTCTATAACCCTTTTTGAGTTAGAATAACCCAAATGAACACATTTTTCAGATTTAGCAGAAAATTTATCAGAGACATTAGGCTTGACAGCAAAGCACAATCATCCAAAGTTACGAAGATGAGTTAATACAAAAGCAAATCCAAAGACAATTTCATAAGGAGATTTTCCATGCAATATAGAGGAAGGAGTGCGATTAATAAGATAAGTAGATGTCAATATGCACTCAGTCCACATATTCAATGGAATATTTCCTTGAAACATTAATGCTCTAGCCACATTCAATAAATGCTTATGTTTACGTTCAACTATCCCATTTTGTTGGGGTGTGTAAACACAGGTCGTTTGATGTATTATTCCATTAGTCCTAAAAAACTCACCTATTTTATTATTCACAAACTCTGTCCCATTATCACTTCTGAAGGTTTTAACATGTTTGCCAAATTGAGTAAAAAGCATGCTGTGAAAGGCAACCACATTATCAGTCACTTCATCTTTGGTTTTTAACAAGTACACCCAAACACATCTAGAGTAATCATCAACAATAGTTAAAAAGAATCGAAAACCTTCCTTACTTGGTACCCTATAGGGTCCCCAAAGATCTAAGTGAACTAGTTCACCAAGGACAGTTGAGGTATGATTACTCAGATTAAATTTGTCACAGGTCTGTTTGGCCAGATGACAAATATCACATGGAGGTGATGGTTGATTTCTTCCTAGGTTGAGGGTTTCTTTCAAGACATTAAGAATAGGGTCAGCTGGATGTCCCAGCCGACTGTGCCATAGCTGGCGGGAGACACAACACATTATAGTCAAATTTGACTTTGAGTCACAAGACTCACCTATAGATAGTTTGTTCAAGAAGTATAAACCTCCTTGTTCACTACCAGTCCCCACAATTTTCCTGGGCTGAAAGTCCTGGAGGAGATAGCACTTAAACTCATCAAATAATGCAAAATTTTTACTATCTCTAGCTAGTTTATGAACAGACAAAAGATTCACATGAAAATCAGGAATGACAAGAACATTATGCAACATGACACTATTATTAAATCTGTAATTTCCAATTTGGTTTATTTTTGCCTCTTCCCCATTTGGTTGAGTTACTTTAAGATTTAAATCTGAAACATCCATAAGATTTTCTAGTTGAGAAGAAGTGGTTGTCATATGTTGATTTGCACCTGAATCAATTATCCAACTAGAACTGGAAAGCCTATGGGACACATGAGATAGATTTCCCATATTAGAGAAAAATTTACCTGCCATATTAGCAGATATTCCATCAGACTGTTTGTGGTCTATCAAGGACAGAAGTTTATTAATCTGATCTTCTGTTAACAAGTTAGAAGTACTTGGATTGTGAACAGAATTATCAGTTGAACAAGCATTTCCAACAGAAGACTTAAAGGACTGTCCATTTTTTTGTTTGGTAAATTGGAAGTCCTTTGGAAAACCAATTAACTTGTAGCATCTTTCAATGGTGTGTCCATTTAATCCACAATGCTTACAAGTAAGTGGCGTTTTTCCAAAAAAATTCTTATTTCCATTTGTTTTTCCAAAAAAGGCCGAGTGTTGACCCTTGGTATCCGAAGAACGACTCCCTCCTTTGTGGGATTCTTCCCTCGATACCAAGGAAAATGCAGTTTTGACTGATGGCAGTGGATCGGTAGTTAAAATGTTACTTCGAATATGAACATAGTGGTCATCTAGACCCATCAGAAACTGCATTAATTTGATTAATTGGCTATGTTTTGAAAAATCATGAGAGGCATTGCACGTGCATGAAGGCAGTTTGATTAATGCATCAAACTTCTTCCATAGTGCATTTAGCTTGTGATAATAATCAGAGACAAATGCTCCATTTTGACTTACAGAATTGATTTTCTGATATAGGTTAAATGTGACCGATCCATCAACTTTATCATAAGTTTCCTTTAATTCAGTCCAAACCTCATAGGCTATTTTCGAAAAAACCTGACTAACAAACAGTTCCTCTGAAATAGAGTTAAGAATCCAAGATAAAACAACTGAGTTACACTTGTCCCATTGTCTAGCAAGAACATCGTCATCTTTGTGACGAACAATGGAACCATCAACAAAGACAAATTTATTTTTAGTTTCCAAGGCAAGTATCATTGCACATGACCAAACCTTGTAATTATATGTTCCACTAAGTTTCACATTTGAAATAGATGCTCCTGTAGTGTCACTAGGATGGAGGTATAAGGGATCTCCAAAGTCCAGCTTCCCAATAACAGATTGGGACCCTGGAGTCTTGGGAGACTCTGCTCCAGTCATAGTGAGCACTTAAACAGAGAATGTAAACACACAAGGATGGGCCTGAAGGCACACAGACAGGATTCCTTGCCACTCGATGGGTGGTAGGTCAAGTCTGCCACTCAGATATCCAGTACAGTAGAGAAACACACAGAAGGGGGGAACATAAGACTTACAGTGATCTTAGTCAACAAAAAAGGGAACAAACAAACCAAACAATCTTGCAAAATGATGATGAGTGAGGCACAGCGGAATGAGGATGAGCAGACTGGAGATTCAAGAAGAACTCCAGAGCAAAAAAACGTAACAGTTAGGTCTAGATCACACCTGAACAAAACACAATCACAGTCTGACACAAGTCTCAAATCAGATCTGAGATCTGATTCAAAAAAAATGAGAAAGAACTTGGCCATAAGACAGTAGTAGGTACTAAATGCAAAAAAACAAGAAACACAATTACTAAATACAGAGAAGCAAGATCAAGGTGATTAACACCAAGTCCTTGTTGATGCAAGGATCTAACTAGGTAGATCTCGAACACAGGACAAATAGATAGCTTCCCTATAGTTAGTGATATTCCTCTTCGATTCACTAGATCTATGGTGATCTTCCTCGAATCACAGGCTGTATTTGATGTTTGAAACTGATGGAACAAAAAGCTTACTACAACACTGTAATCTGAAAAGGTTCTAAACAAGAGAACAAGGCAGAAAACAGGTTATTCATGCAAGCATACGTCCAAGTAGGTTATGATATTTTGTTATGCAAAGAATGAAAGAAATAGTCCGCTTAAACGGACGAAAAACAAAGTGCACACGAGACAGATCTAATCCAGATCTATACTATAAACAATTCCTTTGGACATTATTTAACAACATCAGATCTGATTTAAAACCATATAAGCGAGATCTGTACAAGATTTAAATGGATTAACTCCAAGAAAACAGAAGGACAGCTACCTCTGGACAAGATCCAAATATTAGATAATATCCACAGTGAGAATGTGAGATCTGAAGAAGATCTACGAAGATCAATCCACAGAAAAAATGAATAACAATCACTTATGAACAAGTGAATAACAATCACTTATTGGACAAGATCTATAAAACAGATCAGATCCAAAAGCCAACAGAAAAATGAACAACAATCACTTATAAGCAAATGAATAACAATCACTTATGGACAAGATCTATAAAATAGATCAAATCCTCAGCAATAAAAATGAAAACACAAACCTATGAACAAGATCTATACAGAAGATCAGATCCAGAGTAACTAGGCGAGATCTGGACAGTGTAGCTGATCCAGATCTAATGATGTAAGGATTGTTGAAAGAAGAAGAAACTCTGAATGTTTTGTTTGTATTAAAGAGAAATACTAGATGAAAAAATATGAAACCAAAAGTATTCAGAATCTTCCACTCTTGATAAAATGAGTTTTGCTAAACAGAAAACAACTTGTATGAATCGATAAACAAAAAACGATCGTATAAGATCATTTGTGAAAAAACTGTTTAACAGAACGAAGAGAATGACAAAAACATCAGAGTTTCAAAATAAGAAAGAATAAGACTAGTTATTACCGTTCGTCGTCATGAACACGCACCACAAAATCCACTTATGCTCTGATACCATGTTCATAAGATTAATCTGATATTTATTAACAACACAAATTTACAAATCAAAACTCACTACAGATTCTCTCATACACAACATACCTTCATGAGATTTGATGGATAACCACAAACCCTAAAAGCTACTAAAGAATATCAACTAAAGAAACTGAGAGAGAAACTAAATGAAATCTATCTAAATTGAATCGTAAACCCTAAATCGCTTTCTCTTTATGTAAGAGTTTAATTGCATATTGGTCCTTTTCGTATAAGTCCTTCCAGCAACCTTTATTGCTCCGCTACCCTTTTGCTTATCTGGACTATCAACGCCATCCTTGGTCTTTCAACAATTGTCACAACTAGCCCTCATACAAAAAAACATTAACAAACAAAATAAATTAGATTACAATAATGATAAGATTGGTTTACTTAATGATTTTATATTTTAACAAAACATGATATCTGGCCTTGTTGATGTGAGATACATGAGACACCCAACAAGACTTCTAAACAAGGTAGGATCCACACTTTTCTCATTATCACCTTTTGACAGTTTTAATCCAAACTTCATATGTGTTGCAGCAGAAATAGAGTCAACCATATTTAACTTGACAAGAAGATCCATAGCATACTTCTTTTGAGATATGGAAATCATGTGATCACCTTGTTTTGCTTCAATTCCCAGAAAGTAGTGCAAAAGGCCTAAGTCAGCCATCTCAAACTCGATTTTCATAGACTCTTTAAATTCGTTGATCAAATCCAATGAGTTACCTGTAAACACCAAATCATCCATATACACACAAACCACAAGTATCAAACGATTTACTTTCTTTATGAAAAGGGTATGCTCATAATTACACTTCTTGAAACCATTCTTGGTGAAATGTCCCCCAATCCTGCTATACCAGGCCCTTGGAGCCTGTTTTAATCCGTAAAGGGCTTTGTTTGAATGACATACCTTATGTTCTTGTCCCTTTCTCTTGTAACCACATGGCTGATCATTAAACACATCTTCTTCTAGATAACAATTAAGAAAAGCGAATTTAACATCCATTTGATACACATTCTAATTATTTTGTGCAGCTAAAGCCAAAATTAACCTTAGAGTTTCAAGTCTAATAATAAGAGCAAATACCTCTTGATAATTGATCCCATACTGCTGTTTGTATCCCTTCACAACTAATCTGGCTTTATGCTTATCCACCTCCCCTTTCTCATTGAGTTTTGTTTTGTAAATCCACCTAACTCATATAGACTTCTGTCCACTAGGAAAATCAACCAGTTCCCAGGTGTTGTTCTTTAAAATTGACTGCATCTCTGCATCCATTACATCTCTCCATTTTTTATCCAAGCATGCATCCTCATAGTGCAAAGGATCAACATCTGAAATTAAAGCAAAATCAGCAAAGTCATCAATGTTTAAATTATGTGTACTTTCATATAGATCTCTTAGGCTTATGCTTTTTCTATGTTGTCTACTTGAAGGAGAAAAGGAACTTTCTGTATTTTCTTCCTCAGAAATTGGAGATATTTGATCATTGTTTACAAGAGTGGATATGTTAGTTGGGGAGGAAGGTTCAACATAATCAAAATCAGTTTCATCATTTTGGTCTTGACTGTCTTCTGTCAAAATACATGATTCCCCTATCATCATTCAAAAGTCCCTTCCAAGTCTTTTCTTCATCAAAGATGACATCCCTACTTGTGATAACTTTCTTTGTCCAAGGATTGTATAGCTTATAGGCTTTAGTATTATGGCTTTTTTTTAATTATATAATATTTATATACGACAAATGAAACAAATACACTCACACACCCTCCTCACCTTTGGTGAGGTTTTAACCCATGACCTCCTACAAGGCCAAGAGCTCCGATACCGCTAGACTTTAGTATTATAGCTATAACCTACAAAAATAGCCTTTTCAGATTTATCATCTAATTTTTCCCTTCTTTGTTTTGGTATGTGTGCATAAGCTACACATCCAAATGTTCTCAAATGTTTAACACTTGGCTTAAATCCACTTCATGCTTCTTGAGGAGTTTTATCAGATACACTCTTGGTTAGGGATCTGTTTATTATATAAGTTGCACAAGCAACGACTTCAGCCCAAAACACATTAGGTAAATGTTTGCTTTTGAGCATGCATCTAGCCATCTCCATAAGAGTTCTGTTTTTCTCTCTGCCACCCCATTCTGTTGGGGTGTGTAACTGGCATTAAGTTGATGGTGAATTCCATTTATTTTCAAAAAATCCTCTAAATCTTGCACTATATATTCACCCCCACGGTCTGACCTTAAGCATTTAATTCTGCAGTCACTTTGTTTTTCAGCCGTGGTCTTAAATAATACAAAACAGTTGTAGGTCTCAGACTTTTCTTTAAGAAAATAAATCCAAACTTTTCTACTATAGTCATCTATGAAGGTTAGAAAATACCTACTCCCTCTAATTGATGTGGTTCTCATGGGACCACATATATCAGAATGTATAAGTTCTAAAGGTTTTGAGGCTCTCTAAGACTTTTCATGAGGGAAAGGTTCTCTAGCATGTTTACCTAAGGCACAACCTTCACAAACTTGATCTAGGTTATTGATAGGTGGGTTACACCCCCCCCCCCTAAATCTTACCGCAAGTGTACGGGTCGAAATCAAGTAATAGTACTTAGAAAGTACGAGTATCGAACACAGGGAACTAGGAACTAAGTATCACAATGACTATAATTGCTATTAACTGAACGATCGATATTTTGAGTGGTGGGTTTATAAACTAATTAATTACAAACAAAATCAAACACAGAACAGTAAACAACTTAAGAAACTTTGATAGAGAAAACAGTTGAGGGTTGGAAATCCAATGGTTCTCACATATAAACATCTGACTCAAAACAATTACCAGTCGTTCTCTTTAATGAATACCCAATCTTTAGATCACCGTTGTTCTTTCTCAAGCAACAGCGGGTTTTATTTTAAAAGCATGGTTCTTTCTCAAGCAACCACGGTTTTTATCTTGAAAACACAAGTTTTATCTCTCGATCTCAACCTATGTAATTCAAAACACATTAAACTCAAGATTGTAATGGGACTAAGGCTTACTCGGTATATCTCTATCCCCTTTCTCACCTTAGGAATGCAATTTTCTAGTTCTAGTTGACAATTAATTCTCTCGAACTTAATTGAAAACAACACAATAATTGAAAGCTAGCTAAACTCACAAAAGCATTAAAAACCAAATCACATGCTTCATTAAATAAGAAAACTGATAAAAGTTTAAATCACATGTTCATATACTATAAACCAAATTCATTCCAACCCCTAATATCTAGAAATTAGTTCATGTTGGTGGTGGATTCAAACACAAAGAAAGAAGATGGAAAAACGTGTGCAAACATAATGAATATGGAAACGATGAATGTAATGGTGACTCCCTTCTCGTGTGCTCGTATCTACTTTACGTGTTGAATGTGACTCCAATCGATCCTCTATCGTGGCTCCAAAAGCTCCGAAAAACCTCTGAAAATCGCCCCTTAACTGCTCCCGTTCGTCGTGTGAGAGCTGTGTCGAGAATCACCTAAAATCTGGAAAAACGCCAAACTAATAGGCTGAAACAGGAACTTAGGCGACTTGCAAGTCGCGCACTTTTCTGATGTGGTTTGGGTCAGCTTCGGGTCCTGGTTCGGGCGCGGGTCTTGGGCTTGGATCTTGGGCTTCCGTTGGGCTTCGTTTTGGCTCTTTTTGGGCTCTTTTCAGCTTCTTTTCTCGATGATTACTGCCTTTTAAATAACCTGCACATTCCACTCGATAAACCATAAAATTCCGCTTCTTTGCTATCAACACAAGCCGATCTCATTGGTTTGAGAACCAAAAATAACGCCAAAAACTGGCGTTATCAACAACCCCAAACCGAGCGTTGCTTGTCCTCAAGCAAATTAGCGATAAAAATAGAATAAAAGCATATATCAGTGAAATATAATAACTGCACAACTCCCAATTGGTACCATGTAATGCACTGGTGATTTCCCATACCCGTGAATGCTTATCTTACTCTCGCCTCATTCTTATTCTGTTTGATCTATGACCTCCCATTGTGAGTTGAACTCGTGACTGCTCCGATTACATTAAGGTTGTTCTAGGTCCAGACATACTAGGGAAGACATTTCGCCTCGACCCTACCTCACGGGACTCTCTCATTTCGCTCGAATCTAGGTTATCGCACGTGTTGTCATGTATAGGAAGTTAAGTACAAGAATACTCGAAAATCTCATGACAACTCTAATGAAAGACGCACAATTGTCCAAAAGGTTGATCTCAGAAAGGAATTAAGTAGCAAGACAGGGAATATCGGTAAAGGTAGTCGTATACTCTAATCACGTTTTCCAAAAGATCATCCAGGTCTTTACAACGGTTGTAATGGGGCTAAGGTTATGGCTACGAAACGAAGGGTATGCGGATCAAAGTCCTTAGTGTGTCAACCTTTAGCATTTCTGAATTTTATAACTTCAATTCCTATCACTTGGCCCTCTTTGTCACTCCTGGAGTCACTTTGACTCTCTTATTTCTCAGCTGTAATTCGCTGTCTAAACTAGTTTTTTTTTTCTGCTCTATCTTTCGTAGTCCATTACCGCCTCTGTTTGACACACTTTCGGATAAGGGTTGGTTAAGGATTTTGGCTAGGGTTTAATGGTGGGTTTGAAATGAACAAGGTGAGTGTTTGGCTACAAAACGGGTTATGGGTACACACAAATGGGTAAAAAGGTACGATAGCTAAAAACAGGGTTAAACATACATACAATGTCTGGAATCATCTCTTAAGGTCCACACGATATGGTCTACTATACCTTTACCCAATATCCCGATGGTTGTCTTTGCTACCCAATGCAATAATATAGCGAGATCATTCTATATTCACGACAAGGAACTCGAAAAAGTGTATATGAATTAAGTGTTTAAATCCCTTGAAATGAAAAGAAGTCTTTTAGGCTCAAATCTCACTAATGGGTGGTCTCCACTAATGTCCCTAGTCATGCCTTTTCTCGGTCCTTCCCTAATGGTCACGTCACTATCACGAGATTCTCCCCACAATGGTTGGTCTCAATCATTCAACACAAATTTTTTGGCTAATGTGATCTAAGCATGCAGAGGTGTGGGAAATCTACGTGCATAAACGTGGGCCCGATTGGGCAACCCCAAACCTTACCCACACATTGTCCCCAATGTGCAAGTGTCGGCGTAGGCGATACTGAAACAAGTATCATTGTACGGTTATTACAGGTATCAGACAGGTAAGGTATAACATTAAAGCACAAGCATCAAAGAGCCATCTCATTAAAATTTGGCCACCCCAAACCTAGGCCGTGGCCTAGGTTTGTCAATTACCGCTAACCCCAAACCTCGGTAAAACCGAGGTTTGCACAGGATTAAAATTGAGTTTGTAGATGTCGGAAAATGAGGCACCCCAAACCTAAGTGAAACTTAGGTTTGTTGCATCTCGTTAACTAATAAGGAAACAACACATCTTGCACCACTCATTAACCTACATCGTTAGAACATACATGTTTGCCCGTATGGAGGAGATTCTCTTGAAAAGGTTGAGCGACCACGATTGAGAGACATCGGAGAAAATGGAGCGAGAGAGGGTGGACACAAGGAAAACAAAACAAAAAGCGAAAGAAAGCAAAGCAACGAAACACACAAAGCAGGAAAAGAAAACACAGCACGAAAATAGAAAAGGGGAGCCGCGCGGTTTGGCGCACGGTTTGGAAACCGCGGCACAAGCCGCGTAAGTCTCTGTTTGGAAAACCATTCAGAGACCCCCGCGGTTTTCCGCGCGGTTTGTAAGTCGCGGGAAATACCGCGTATGTCACTGTTTCATCTATTTTATTTTTTTCGATTTTTTTATAAATAAAATCACTCAAAAACAGAAAATAAAAGAAAACGCAAACCTCGGTGGGTTGCCTCCCACCCAGCGCCTTGGTTTCATTCGTGGCTCGACCTTCTTCCCGATCACTCCTTCGGCTTTCCTTGATCATCCGGTTTCTCTTCACTTTTGCCTTTTTCCCTCTCGAACATCTTGAATACTACCTTCTCGCCACCAACCCTCAAGGTCATCTCTCCTTCCTCCATATCTATCAGTGCTCTGCTCGTGGCCAGGAATGATCTCCCCAGTATCAACGGAACCTTTTCGTCTTCATCCATATCCAACACCACAAAGTCTACGGGGAAGTAGAACTTGTCAACCTTGATCAGTACGTCTTCTATCACTCCATATGGATATATGAGTGATCTATCCGCGAGTTGAAGTGTCATGTATGTAGGTTTCACTTCCCCCAATCCCAGTTTCCTGAAAATAGAAAGAGGCATTAAGTTAATACTTGCCCCTAAATCACATAATACTTTATTGAAACTAAGATTTCCTATATGAGTGGGTATAGTAAAACTCCCTGGATCCTTAAGCTTCGGGGGAAGCTTGTTCTGAATGATGGCACTACACTCTTCAGTAAGTGTAATGGTAGACTGGTGCTCGATTGCCCTTTTCTTGGATAGGATCTCTTTCATGAACTTGAGGTATGTCGGCATTTGAGCAAGTGCCTCCGCGAATGGGATGTTGATGTGAAGCTTCTTGAAGATGTCGAGGAATTTCTTGAACTGTTCCTCATCTTTATGTGCCTTCACCCGATTCGGATATGGTAGTGGTGGTACAAACGGTTTGACTACCGGCTTTGATGGCGGTGTCACTTCTTTTTCCTTCGGTTCTTCCCGATCAGCCATATCATTAGCAATACCGTCTTTCAGCTCGACATTCGGCTTCTTGATCAACTCCTTGCCATTTCTCAGATAAATGGCATTACACTCTTCTCTTGGCTTTCTCTCAGTTTGGCTCGGGAATGTCCCGGGAACTCGGTTTTGTAGGATTTCAGAAATTTGTCCCACTTGCCTCTCGAGAAGCCTAATCGATGCCGTATTCTGGTAAGTGGCTGCTTTTACCGTGCTCACCGTGCTCGCCAATTCCCCAACAGTACTATCCATCTTTGTCATAAACTTCATCATCATATCTTCCAGTCCCGGCTTCTTCTCCATGGATGGTCCCTCGTCGTATTTCCTTTGGTTAAAACCTGGAGGACGGTAAACATTGTTAGCATGGGAAGAATTAGAAAAGTTAGAAGAATTACCTTGTGATTGTTGACCGGGTTGACTCCATGAAAAGTTAGGGTGTTTCTTCCACCCTTCATTATACGTGTTCGAGAAAGGATCGTTCCTCGGCTGGTGATTCCGGTTCTGTAAAAACTGAACTTGCTCAGGTTCTTCCGGATTACCACCTTTCAAATGGTTCGTGATCGCAGCTAGTTGAGCTTTTATTTCTTTCAGCTCATCCGATTCTTGAACACTCGCAGCTCTTCTAACAGCTGATCTTGGAGTAGAAAAACTATGTTCGGCTAAGTTCTCGATCAAGGCGACTGCTTCTTCATATGTCTTCTCCATTAGGGCTCCACCCGCTGCAGCAGTGATATCATTCTTGAACTGCGGGTGAAGGCCTCCAAAGAAAGTTTGGATAATTACCCAGCCGTGCAACCCGTGGTGAGGACACTTTTTCAACATATCCTTGTACCTCTCCCATGCCTCGTATAGGGTCTCTTGGTCCCATTGCGCGAAGTGAGTAATGTCGGCCATTAGTTGAGCAGTTCTTCCCGGTGGGAAGAATTTCTGGAGGAATGCGGCCTTCAAGTCTGCCCATGTAGTGATCTGATCCGCTGGTAGGCTCTCTATCCAAATTTCAGCTCTTCCCTTGAGTGAGAAGCTGAACAGTCTTAGCTTGATGGCATCCTCGTTCACCCCATTGATTTTGAACGTGTTGCATATCCTCTCAAATGCACGAAGATGTGCATGAGGATCTTCTGTCGGGACCCCTCTGAACTGGTTTTGCTGTACCATGACAATGGTACTTGGTTTAATCTCGAAGTAGTTCGCCCCAGTAGTGGGCGGTTGGATGCCTATGTGTGCGGCTGCCACGTTTGGATTGGCAAATGATCGCATTGGAACTCTCGCCGGAGGAGGTGGAGGTGGGTTATTAACAGGTCTCTCGTCACCCATCTTTAATTGCCTTTGGGCTTTGGATGCTTTACGTATCTGGCGGGCGGTTCTTTCGATCTCCGGATCAAGTAGTTCGATTCCTTCCCCTCGAGTTTTCCTTGGCATAAACCAATTAGTACCTGAAAAGAAAGTAGGCGAAGTTAGCAATCCAGAAATTGAAAGTGATGGAACAAAGTAAATAAAAAAAATGTTCAATGTAATAGCGCTTATAGCTGGTAGTGCTATCAGTTGCAACTAGTTCCCCGGCAACGGCGCCAAAAACTTGATAGGTGGGTTACACCCTCCCTAAATCTAACCGCAAGTGTACGGGTCGAAATCAAGTAATAGTACTTAGAAAGTACGAGTATCGAACACAGGGAACTAGGAACTAAGTATCACAATGACTACAATTGCTATTAACTGAACGATCGATATTTTGAGTGGTGGGTTTATAAACTAATTAATTGCAAACAAACTAAATCAAACACAGAACAGTAAACAACTTAAGAAACTTTGATAGAGAAAACAGTTGAGGGTTGGAAATCCAATGGTTCTCACATATAAACATCTGACTCAAAACAATTACCAGTCGTTCTCTTTAATGAATACCCAATCTTTAGATCACCGTTGTTTTTTCTCAAGCAACAGCGGGTTTTATTTTAAAAGCATGGTTCTTTCTCAAGCAACCACGGTTTTTATCTTGAAAACACAAGTTTTATCTCTATCGTGGCTCCAAAAGCTCCGAAAAACCTCTGAAAATCGCCCCTTAACTGCTCCCGTTCGTCGTGTGAGAGCTGTGTCGATAATCACCTAAAATCTGGAAAAACGCCAAACTAATAGGCTGAAACAGGGACTTAGGCGACTTGTCCCGCGACTTGCAAGTCGCGTGCTTTTCGGATGTGGTTTGGGTTAGCTTCGGGTCCTGGTTCAGGCGCGGGTCTTAGGCTTGGATCTCGGGCTTCCGTTGGGCTTCGTTTTGGCTCATTTTGGGCTCTTTTCAGCTTCTTTTCAGCTTCTTTTCTCGATGATTACTGCCTTTTAAATAACTTACACATTCCACTCGATAAACCATAAAATTCCGCTTCTTTGCTACAACACAAGCCGATCTCTTTGGTTTGAGAACCGAAAATAACGCCAAAAAGTTGCGTTATCAGTTATTCACTACAGGAAGACCTTTGATCATCTCATTTTATGCATATAAGTGAGGGAGCTTAAACTAACATGGCCAAATCTATTATGCCAAAGTAAAGACACATCTTTAGAGTTTATGTTTAGAGAGAAGAAACTGTCATCATCAAGTTTTACAGGAAACATCTTATTAGATGTTGTAGATCCCAGTTTGATCAAGTAACAATGAATAAAAACAATAATCTTTATTGAACGATTGTGGAGAGTTACAAGATTAGAATGATGAACAGAACTCCCTCTCTAAACTCAATTAGGCGCACTCAATATTATCAATACGTCTACCCTAAAATCTAAACAAAACAACTTTAAATACCTAGGCTTGACAGGCCCAAACCCATTAACCTCTAAAGCTCATTAACACAATAAGGCCTTTTACAAAAGCATTAATAATAAATATAAAACCTATTAGCGATAGACTTGGAATGAAATTAGGAAACCAAAATTAATTGTTTCAATATTAATTGTTTTGTTTCCATATTGTAAATATCTTAATATATATATATATATATATATATATATAGTCCCACATCCCTTAGTGGGTGGGATACAGAGAGTTCTTTCAAACAGAATTGCAAATTCCAAATTCTCAAATACTCTCATGGTATCAAGAGCACTCTAGGGTTACACCCCAAATCAAGATCCTACGCTCCTCTCTACAATTCATTTTTTTCTTTCTTTCTCGCCGATCATGGCTCCACCCACCACCACTAATGATTCAGGTGTCTCCTCTTCCTTCCTCCCATCCACTCCTCTTCCCCTCTCCACCTAATCCATATGATCACAATCAAACTTTCTTCTACCAGTTATCTCTTATGGAAAAGTCAATTAGTTCCCATTCTTGAATCTCAAGATCTATTGAAATATGTTGATTGATCTTCCAACTAACCACCAAAGCAAACTGATCAACAACTACGTATGCTTCTACACTCGTCTCTCACCGAATAAGCAATGGCGATCGTCGTAGGTTGCACCAACGCTTGCGAAACCTGGAAATCACTTGAATCTGCCTTTAGTCATTCATCAGAATCTCAAGAACTAAGTTTGCGCGCCGATCTTCAATCACTCACGAAAGGTTCCACAGTGTCCAAGAAATTTCAAGAAAATCTGTGATCAGCTCGCCTCGATTGGGAAACCCGTTCTTGATTCCTACAAATCCCAATGGTTTCTTCAAGGATTAGGGGCTGATTTTTCCGCCTTCTCTCAGGCACAAATGGCTCTTACCCCCGTTCCATCGCTTCCCGATCTTGTTCATCGAGCGGAAGCCCATGAGATTTTTCAGAAATCTCTCACACCAGCAACACCAAGCAACGTTGCCTTTACTGCCCAAACACCTTCACGAGGCTCTAGTCACGGTCACTACCCCCGCCGCACCTCTTTCGGACGACGAGGTTCCTATCGTGGATCAAATCAGCGCGGTAATATGCGTCGTTCGTATACCCCACGATGCCAACTTTGCGGTAATGAGGGCCACAAAGCAAATCAATGTGTCGATTATATCTTGACTCGACGAAACACAAATGCCAATCTTGCCGAAGCTTTTAACAGCTCATGTTCTCTTGCCGGCTCCGATGTGTCGGATTGGTACATGGACTCCGGAGCATCGGCCCATATGACTCCATCCTCGGCTAGAACGGATGTCTCCACCTCTTACCACGGTAATGGTCGTGTTACTGTTGGTGTTGGGTCACCGAAGATTTGAAATTGACTCACCGATGTTTCCTCTAAATCTTACTTAGAATATTTTAGCATGGTTCTTTATAATGACTTGTACAAGATAACAAATGTTTGGTGAAGTCAAAGATCAACCAAAGTCAAGATTGAAGATTCTCTCATTGTGGAAGTGAAAGATCTTTTCTCAACACATACAAGTCATTGTCCACCGATGTTGTTCCCACACATCAGTGGACATCTCTCCACCAAAATCTCTCTCTGTTTCGGCCAAAGAATCCCACCAATGGAAGTCCAATTTCGGTGGGATCTCAAAGATGGTTCTCTTCAAAGATGTGTTCTCAAAGATGCTTTTCTCCAAAGATGTGTCACATATTTCAAAGATGGTTTTCTTCAAAGACGTGTCACATATCTCAAAGATGCTTTTCTTCAAAGATGTGTCACATATCTCACAGACTTTCATCGGTGGTGGAATCCTTGAAGACAAAATGAGAAGCAAAATTATTATGAGACAAAATTAAAGTTGCCAAGAATCATCCCACCGATGATGATGCTTAAATCGGTGGGATCCTTTGTCAAAAGATTTTCTTTGAAGAAAATATCAAGTCTTAGTGATATTGTCTTGGAAGACACACCAAGAGATCTGCATGGCATTATTCCTATTTCCAATGAAGATGTCCTTTCAGCATGGGTTTTACTCCTTGTTTCAAGGAAAAGGTAATTGTGTCTTATCACCTTTTCAGAAGTCCATTGGTTCTAAGCAAGTAACTTGAGGATAATAGTACCAAGCATTTAATGCTCAGTACACTCATCCTCACTATAAAAGGAAGACCTCTCCATGCAGAAGAGATGACTTACATCTTGAGATACTTGAAGATTACTGTGTGCTCTAAGATTCTACGTGAACTGGAGGATTTCTCTCAGTCCAAGAAATCTCCATATTGCTAAAAACTTCATAGCTTTGTTCTAAGTGCTCTTAGTTATTTTGTTTAGTATACTTTGTGAAAGATTGTTAGAATAGTTTATCTGTTCTTTTCCGCAACAGTCTTAAGTTTCTATGTGTAATTCTTGTTGAAAGATTTTCAATAATAGAATTAAAATTGTGAAAATTTTGAGTATTGTATTCAACCCCCCCTTCTACAATACTTGTTATAGCCATTTGGGACTAACAAGTGGTATCAGAGCAGAAAGTTTAATTTCAATAAACTAGATCTGCGATGGCTGCCTCATCATCTTCAACTGTTGAAAACTCTTTTCAAAACAACTTTTCTGAAAACGGCTCTATAGCCAAACCTCCCAAGTTTAATTCCAACAACTTTTCTTTGTGGAAAAGCCGGATGATGCTTTTCATGGAAGGAATGGATAGTAGATATCCAACTATTCTCAGTGAGGGACCCATAGTCCCTAAAGTCTGGTCTCCCTATGAAATCAAGAAATCCGGTAAGAAATTTGTTGGCAAAGATGATTCTGATGATTCCTCTGATGAAGAAAAATCTGATGTTAATGGTCGTTACATTCTTAAAAATCCTAAGAAATATACTGATGAGGAAAAACGACTTGTGTCTCTTGATTCTAAAGTTAGAACCATCATTGCTCTCTCTCTTCCTGATGAAGTGTACCACTCTCTGGTAAATCTCTCTACCGCCAAAGAGATGTGGTCCACTCTATGTGTTTTGTACGAAGGTACAAATGAAGTTAAAAAGAGCAGAAAGATTAGTCTTGTTAGAAAATTTGAACTTTTTTCTTATGAGAAAGAAGAATCTCTCTCCAACTACTATAACCGCTTTAACAGTCTTCTTAATGATTTAAAGCTGTTAGGTAGAGTGTATGACAATGAGGAAATCTTGTGCAAATTTATGGACTGTCTTCCTGATTTTTGGGAAAACATCTGTACTTGTATAAAGACAACCAAGGATCTTGATCATATGCCTCTTACCGTTCTTTATGGAACTCTTTTCAACTATGAGCAGACGAAGCTGCAAAGGAAATCTGTCATCACAGACACAAAGAGCTCTCATCTAGCTCTCCTAAGTGACTCTTCCAAAAAGACTAAGTGTATTCCAAAAATCACTTACCCATCTGACTCTGACCATGATAGTCAAGAAGATCCAAATGACCATTCGGAGGCATATCTTAGTGATGCTGAGGATGAATGTGAGGAAACTCAATTGACAAATTATCTGATGAAACGGCCAGGTTAGATGGGCTTTCTAAATCCAAATCTCACCCATCTTCTAGAAATTCTAAGTTTGGTAGAAAATCATCCTCTTCTCTCTCCAAACACTCTTCTTTGGACAAATCTAATGAGGAATGTTTTAACTGTGGTAAAAAGGGTAATTTTGCTTCTGAGTGTAAAAATAGAAACCTTGAAAGACCCAGAATTGCTTCCTACCGATTTTCTTCAAAATCTAGAGGATCTTTCAAAAATTTCGGCCAATCCCTCTCTTCTGCAAATTCTGACAGGGCTGAAAGATACAAGGAGAAATACAAGAGAGAAAAGGAAAGAAATGAAAAACTTGTAAGAAAAGCAAAGGGTCTGCCTGCTAAAACTCAAGATTTGGCAGATGAACCCACATCTGAAAGCGAATGACTCCTCAACTGCTCTTGTATCAGCTAAGTGCTTTTCCTACTCTTCACAGGTACATACTATGTGTTTCATCTATCTTTTATGAATCCTCCTATTTCAAATTCTTTTGGATATGTGTCCATGAATTCTGCCGACACATCTGAAGACTTAAAATCTGGAATATTTTTTAAAGGCTAGTCTCTGGGTGCTGACTCTTTCTTGAAAATAAATTCTTCAAATCTTTCTAAAAACTACCTGTGTGACTTCCTCTACCGATTTTCTTCCCATATATGTGTGTCTCAAAATGTCCAATTCAAGGGAAAAGATTTTGGTCCTCCCAAAATTTGAAAAATGAATTTTAGGTGCTGCACCCCAAATCTTTGATTCCTCATCAAATTCTTTGAGGACATTTTTTTAAAGGAAAAATATCACAATTCTAAAAAGATATTTCTTTATAGAAAATGATATATCTGTGGTGATGTTTCTCTTCTTGCCAAAGACTGTCCGAAAGAAAAGAATTGATCTAAGTGACACCAATTCTTTTTCTTCTAACCCAAAAGGACCCACCACCAAATGGGTACCTAGGAAATAAATTCTTTGTGATTGTAGATTTTGAGCTATACAGATGGATCTATGTGGACAAGTGAGAAAGTTGACAAAATCTTCAAAGATCTCCTTGTTTTGAAAAACCTCTCATGGTCACACTCACTAGTGCCAACCTCATCTCCACCGACATCTTACATCTTCCATCACTCACCTTTATCACCTACTTTTCATTTCCCATCATATTTCTCACCCACCGAAAGATCTCATTTTTTTAGAGTTGTATTAATATTATTATTATTATATATATTATTATTATCATTATTCTATAATAAAAATAATAATAATACAATAATAATAATATTAACCAATGGATGAAAACAACTACCACCGATGGTTCTCAAATGGTTCTCAATTCTTTCTCCATGATTTTTTTCTAAACCACCTACCACCGAAATCACATTCCTCCCAACACCCTAACCACCGAAATGCTAACCCCCAACTATCTCCTCAACACCGATGAACACCCTCCATCTTGCCGCTGACGTCATATAAACCACCCTCAACCTCTTTCCTGCTAAACTTGAAAGCTGCCAAATCTCGTTTTAAATTCTGCAGATTGCAGCGTGCCAATTAATCTCCTACTAACCTCCGAAATACTACTGGTATCACCACCGACAAGCAACCCATACTCACCCCATTTCTTTCGGCCACCAACCTGCATGCTATCATCCAAAGTGCATGCTCACCCTCACCACCTTTTCTCTCTCTAAAAAAATTCTCCCTAAAATCTCTCCATCACCAAAGCCACCACCAAATCAAAGAGCATCTCCACCGAAGATCTATCTCTCTCTTTCCCACTAAACCTCTGATCCCACTCCATCTTCACCCCTAACACAAAATATTCCACCACCTTTACTCCTGCAACCAAATGGACCAAAGATCACCCCATAGATCAAATTATCGGTGATCAACTAGCAGGTGTCCAAACACGTAGAGGAGTTGGAAATATTTGTCTCTATGTGAATTTTCTCTCTCTTATTGAACCCAAGAAGATTGATGAAGCTCTTACAGATCCATGTTGGATCACTGCCATGCAAGAAGAACTTTCTCAATTTGAGAGAAACAAAGTTTGGAGATTGGTTCCCAGACCCCGAACGAAGACAATCATTGGAACCAAATGGATCTTCAGGAATAAAATGGATGAAGATGGTACAGTTATCAAAAATAAGGCCAGAGTGGTTGCTCAAGGATACCGACAGGAAGAAGGCATTGTTTATGATGAAACTTTTGCCCCTGTTGCAAGACTTGAAGCAATAAGAATCTTTCTGGCTCATGCTGCCTACCAAAATTTCAGAGTCTTTCAAATGGATGTCAAAAGTGTCTTCCTCGATGGGGAACTTGCAGAGGAAGTCTATGTGAAACAACCTCCTGGTTTTGAAGACCCAGCTCATCCAGACTATGTGTACAGACTAAATAAAGCTCTCTATGGTCTCAAGCAAGCTCCACGTGCTTGGTATGACAAGAGCCAACTTCCTTCTAAAGCATGGATATTCTAGAGGTAAAATTGACAATACTCTCTTCATCAAGGAGACCTCAGGTAATCTTATTCTTGTCCAAATATATGTTGATGACATCACATTTGGTGCCACTGATGAGTCACTATGTGATGAGTTCGCTTCTCTCATGATGAGTGAATATGAGATAAGCATGATGGGAGAACTTACATTCTTTTTGGGCCTTCAGGTCAAACAATCTTCAGAAGGGATTTTTATAAACCAAAGTAAATACATTCGTGACCTTCTGAAGAAATTCAACCTTTTAGATAGCTCTCCTATGAAAACTCCCATGGCACCACCTTTAAAACTCAATGCTGATCTAAAAGGTGAATCTGTGGATGTTACTCTTTATAAAGGAATGATTGGTTCCCTTCTGTACTTAACTGCTAGCAGACCGGATATTATGTTTGCTACTTGTCTATGTTCCCGTTATCAAGCCAATCCAAAAGAATCACATTTGAAGGCTGTAAAACGGATTTTCCGGTATCTCAAGGGTACCTTGCACTTAAGTCTTTGGTATCCCAAAGACTCGGGTTTTGAACTAATTGGGTATTCAGATTCAGAGTATGCAGGTTCCCAGATTGATAGAAAGAGTGCCACAGGTAGCTGCCAACTTCTTGGTGGAAAATTAGTCAGCTGGTCCAGCAAGAAACAAAACTCAGTTTCAACTTCAACTGCTGAGGCTGAATATGTAGCTGCTGGAAGTTGTTGTGCCCAGATCCTGTGGATGAAGAATCAACTAAGGGACTATGCTCAAATCTATTCCAAAGTCCCAACTCTGTGTGATAACTCAAGTGCAATAGCTATTGCAAACAATCCAGCTCTTCATTCCAGATCAAAGCACATAGATATCAGATATCATTTCATCAGGGACCACATCTCCAGAAGTGACATTGAGCTACACTTCATTCCTGCAGATCTTCAGCTTGCTGATCTGTTCACCAAACCCCTAGATGAAGCCAGATCACACCACCGAACAGCTCTCGGTTGTGTTCTCTACCGACAAATTCCACCGAACCAAAGAGCATCTCTACCGATCCCTATCCACTACTCTCACCAGAACCTACTTTCTATGTGTCATCTCCTCATCCCATTCCTTCTTCCATCATATTTCACTCTTGGACAGCAACCCAACTCTCCTTTTCTCTAAACCCACATACTACAAACTCTTCCACAAATATCATCCCAAATAATTCTACTCAAAAATCCTAAAACTCAATCTGTGTGGGTCATCAAAAATTGGAAGATGAAATTCCAATCTTTTCTTCACTTTGAAGATTTTCTCCACCCTATTCTGAAGATGTCATAGAATTCCACCGAATTTTTGTCTAACTCTTGCAAAATTTCGGTGGGAATGATAAAATTAAAAAAAAAAATTATACCGATTTTCCTACCGATAATCCTACCGAAATTAGCCAATTTTCGGTGGGATCTCCTTAGTTTTCGGTGGGGAAGCAAAAAAAAAATACCGATTTCCTACCGAAAATCCTACCGAAATTAACCAATTTTCGGTGGGATCTCCTTAGTTTTCGGTGGGGAAGCAAAAAAAAAATCAAATTTTTTTTTTGACCATACCACCGACCACACCACCGAAATTTTGGTGGTTGGCCTCCAAATTCGGTGGTTATGAGCAAAATAAAATAAAATCGGTGTTTCCAATTGTTTGTGGTGTTTCTTCTCCGTCGTACGCTGAGGGGGAGAAACCATCTGAGGGGGAGCAATATCAGCGTCCAACTCGATCAACACCAACCCTCTGTACTCGTTTTCAGCGTCTAACTCGGAAAAATGAGGAAATCGGGCGGACCGGTCAAGGGGGAGCACATCAGTCCGGGCGGATCTAACTGAGGGGGAGAAACACAAAACCGACTGATCTACTGAGGGGGAGCAAAACAAAGACAAAGGATGATGATGCTGAACAGGAAGTGCTGAAGATGCCAAGAGAAAGAGAAAATGCAAGAGATTGGCAAAAGCATCCTAAGGCTGATTCACTCAAACTTAACCCTCCTCAAAGATTGTCACTATAATGGATGTGTCTCCTATCAAAACCCACAGACTCACTTGGCTGAAATCTTTTGAAGTAAATGGATGACTTGAAGATTTGGAACATCTGAAAAAAAGAAAAAGTGCCTGAAAGATAAAGTTCTCAAACACATCAACAGGCTGCTAATCAAAATGAATAATCCTCAAGCCAGACACAAGCTTCAACTCGCCCCTCCAAAGATGCAAGTAATATTCATTCTGTTCATATTGTTTATACTTCTTTCATTTTCCTTTCAATTATTTGTACAACTATATTTTTTTATTTTTTCTTACTTGTAAATATCATACACACACAAATCCATAAAAGACAAAATAGATCAAAAAAAATGGTCTATGTGAAAAGAACCCAAAAAGAGTAAAAATGGTCAAAATGCAATTTTATTCAGATACTCTTCAATATTCTAAGTATGGAGCTCAAATTCAAATAGGGGGAGATTGTTGGGTCACCGAATATTTGAAATTCACTCACCGATGTTTCCTCTAAATCTTACTTAGAATATTTTAGCATGGTTCTTTATAATGACTTGTACAAGATAGCAAATGTTTGGTGAAGTCAAAGATCAACCAAAGTCAAGATTGAAGATTCTCTCATTGTGGAAGTGAAAGATCTTTTCTCAACACATACAAGTCATTGTCCACCGATGTTGTTCCCACACATCGGTGGACATCTCTCCACCAAAATCTCTCTCTGTTTCGGCCAAAGAATCCCACCAATGGAAGTCCAATTTCGGTGGGATCTCAAAGATGGTTCTCTTCAAAGATGTGTTCTCAAAGATGCTTTTCTTCAAAGATGTGTCACATATTTCAAAGATGGTTTTCTTCAAAGATGTGTCACATATCTCAAAGATGCTTTTCTTCAAAGATGTGTCACATATCTCACAGACTTTCATCGGTGGTGGAATCCTTGAAGACAAAATGAGAAGCAAAATTATTATGAGACAAAATTAAAGTTGCCAAGAATCATCCCACCGATGATGATGCTTAAATCGGTGGGATCCTTTGTCAAAAGATTTTCTTTGAAGAAAATATCAAGTCTTAGTGATATTGTCTTGGAAGACACACCAAGAGATCTGCATGTCATTATTCCTATTTCCAATGAAGATGTCCTTTCAGCATGGGTCTTACTCCTTGTTTCAAGGAAAAGGTAATTGTGTCTTATCACCTTTTCAGAAGTCCATTGGTTCTAAGCAAGTAACTTGAGGATAATAGTACCAAGCATTTAATGCTCAGTACACTCATCCTCACTATAAAAGGAAGACCTCTCCATGCAGAAGAAAAAACTTACATCTTGAGATACTTGAAGATTACTGTGTGCTCTAAGATTCTACGTGAACTGGAAGATTTCTCTCAGTGCAAGAAATCTCCATATTGCTAAAAACTTCATAGCCTTGTTCTAAGTGTTCTTAGTTATTTTGTTTAGTATACTTTGTGAAAGATTGTTAGAATAGTTTATCTGTTCTTTTCCGCAACAGTCTTAAGTTTCTATGTGTAATTCTTGTTGAAAGATTTTCAATAATAGAATTAAAATTGTGAAAATTTTGAGTATTGTATTCAACCCCCCCTTCTACAATACTTGTTATAGCCATCTGGGACTAACAGTTGGCAATGACCACTCTCTTCCAATTACCCACACGGGCACACGTCGTATAAATACGAAAATCACTTTACGCGACATACTTGTGGTTCCACAACTCACGCGAAACCTACTTTCAAAAAGTTGCCTTAAACGAGATTTACATGTTAACGTTATTTTTTCTGAAAATTCCTTCTCTATCCAGAACCGACGAGACAACACAATCATGGCAACCGGGAGACGTAGTGGTGATCTGTATACGCTACGAACTATAGATGAGGCACTTCTTTCAGCTTCACGTATCGTACCTAGAAAAGGCTCTTTCAAATTGTGGCACGAGCGGCTTGGTCATGTACATCCACGTCTTATATCAATATTGAATAAACAAAAACATGTTTCTCTTTCATCACTTTTACCGACACCCACTATTTGTGAATCATGTGAACTCACCAAGAGTCAAAAACTACCTTTCACATCGGACACTAAACGATCGTCCCATGCATTGGACATCGTTCACTGTGACATTTGGGGCCCGACTCCCGTCACCTCATCCGAAGGATATCGGTACTATATTATTTTCGTTGATGATTTCTCACGTTTTGTTTGGATGTATCCCATGAAACTAAAAAGTGAGACTTACAATATTTTTTGCCGATTCCGGGTACTTGCCGAAAACCAACTTATGTGTAAAATCAAACTTTTTCATAGTGATGGTGGAGCCGAATTCACTAGCCATCGATTCAAAAATCTTCTCCATACTCACGACATCCTTCATCAACTATCATGCCCCTATACGCCATCACAAAACGGTCGTGTAGAACGCAAGCATCGTCACATCACTGAGACGGCACTTGCAATGATGTTTCATTCCAAAGTGCCCCTACAATATTGGTTTACAGCCTTTGCCTCTGCCGTATTTTTAATAAATCTCCCTACGCCAATTCTAAACGATTTATCCCCGTATGAAACACTACTCGGACGGGCCGTGAAACACTATTCGGACGGGCCCCAACATACGATATGTTCCATCCTTACGGGTGTCGCGTCTTTCCATGCCTACGAGACTACACTAAACACAAATTTACCCTCGTAGTCGATCGTGCCTATTTCTGGGGTATATTTCCCAGTACAAAGGTTTTCTATGCTTAGATGAATCTGCTCAACGTCTTTACATTACACATCATGCTAAATTTGATGATACGTTCTTTCCACATGACACTAGAACTAATCCCACACCCATATCCTCGTTGGAATATAGCAAATTTTTATACCCATATACACTGCTGCATTAGCAACCGCATGCCCCGATCCACCCTCTTCGTCCCCTTGTACGATTTGTTCTTCTGACACCTCGGCAACCCCATCGTCGACTCGCACGCAGTCCTCCCCGGCTGTGGGATGCCCACCAACACATGTGCCGACACCATCTGTGGTCACCGAGACTCCTTCTGAATTTCCCCCGGTTGCGCCCCGACCACCAGACAACTCGGGTACTTCCATGCATCCCATGCAAACAAGGGCGAAATCTGGGATTGTCAAAAAGAAGTATCCAACATATTTAGCCGACCAAACTACCGGGCTTCTTTCTGCCTTACTTTGTTCAACAGAACCCAAAAGGTACAAATCGGCAACCAAACACCCGCACTAGGTCTGAGCTATGGACGAAGAGATAGCCGCACTCAAACAAAACCAAACCTGGGAACTCATTCCTCGACCATCTAACTCTAATGTAGTCGGTGCAAAATGGGTGTATCAGACCAAGTATAAATCAGACGGTACTGTTGAACGCTTCAAAGCACTCCTTGTCGCTCAAGGCTTTACCCAAATACCCAGTTTAGATTGTACACACACTTTTAGCCCTGTTGTCAAAGTTGCAACCGTACGAATCATTCTCTCCATCGCAGTCATGAATAAATGGTCGTTACGCCAATTAGATGTCAAAAACGCATTTCTAAACGGTGTGCTTACGGATCCTGTTTACATGGAACAACCACAGGGATATGTCGATCCAAGAAAAGCTGACCATGTCTGTAAGCTCAAAAAGGCTATTTACGGTCTAAAACAGGCCCCTCGTGCCTGGTTTCAACGTTTTAGCACCTTCCTTTTAAGCATCGGGTTCAAAAACAGTCGAGCTGATACTTTTCTCTTCATTTTCTATAAAGGGCCCTCACTCATTTACTTGCTTGTATACGTTGATGATATAATTGTTACAGGTAACAATAATCGTCTCCTCGAAAATTTCATCCAACGTATTCATAAAACCTTTGCAATCAAAGATCTCGGTCGTTTAAACTACTTTCTCGGCCTCGAAGCTACATATACTTCCAACGACCTGTTTTTAAGCCAGCAGAAATACGCTCATGATCTTCTATTACGAGCAAACCTGCATGAGAGCAAACTGATTTCGACCCCTATGGTTGTCGGTCTTCATCTCAACCTCTCCGGTGACCTGTTTGATGACACCACCCTTTATCGCTCTCTAGTGAGTGGTCTCCAGTACCTCACCATTTCACGACCGGATATATCCCATGCCGTGATTACCGTAAGTTAGTTCATTCATCAACCCATGACCCACTACTTTCAGGCCCTCAAACGAATCCTTCGCTACGTCAAAGGCACATCTCATTATGGTCTTACCTTCTCTCATGCACCGTCTTACGAACTACTTGCCTACTCCGATGCCGACTGGGGAGGATGTCCGGATACATGGCTCTCCACCTCGGGTTATTCCATTTTCCTATGACCGAATCTTATAATGTGGAGCTCCAAGAAACAACCAACAGTTGCCCGTTCGAGCTGTGAATCTGAACATCGTGCACTTGCAAATGTTGCGGCCGACGTTATCTGGACTACACATCTGCTCAAGGAACTTCATATCCATGTTCAACGTCCACCAACAATTTTAATCGACAATAAAAGCGCGTTATTCATCAGCTCAAATCCGATTGCTCATAAACGTGCTCGACATATTGCCCTCGATTACCATCTTGTTCGAGAGCTGGTTCAACAACGAATTCTCATCACACAGCACATGTCGAGCCACCTCAATGTTGCCGACATCTTTACAAAGAGTCTACCGTGAACCTTGTTTTTACTTTTTCGTATCAAGCTTACCGTCGGACCACAACCATCGCCTGCTTGAGGGGGGGTATTAACGATAGACTTGGAATGAAATTAGGAAACCAAAATTAATTGTTTCAATATTAATTGTTTTATTTCCATATTGTAAATATCTTAATATATATATATATATATATATATATATATATATATATATATATAGTCCCACATCCCTTAGTGGGTGGGATACAGAGAGTTCTCTCAAACAGAATTGCAAATTCCAAATTCTCAAATACTCTCAAAACCTTTATATAACTTTCTATTTAATAGGACATTTATGGTCCTAACAGATGTCATATTAATTCTTCCAATCAAGATATTTGTGGGATCTTTAATTTCACAAGTTTCATTTTTAAAATAAAGAGAGTATCCTTTGAGGACAAGTTGTCAAACACTTAAAAGATTGTGTTTTAACCTTGGCACATAAAAAACATTGGAAATTTTCTTCTCTTTATTTTTAATTTTGATGGATATCTTTCCACTACCCAAGACACTGAGTTTCTTATCATCCCCAGTCCTTACATCCTTTTTTCTTCAGATTCTTCTATGTTTAAAAACAAGTTCTTATTCCCAGTCATATGGTTACTGCACCCACTGTCAAGATACCATAAATTATTTTGAGATTTGTCTTGAATGGTGAGCATCATAAACATAGAATCATCCTCCTTGCTTTCTTTCTTATGGATAAAACTAGAAGTCTTATTTTCTTCTGCTAATCTTTTCCTACAGAACTTAATTGTGTGTCCAAACTTATCACAGTAATAACACTTAATTTGAGAGAAGGACTTACCTTTTCTTTTTCCTTTGAAAGGTCCTGAACTTTGATCTTGTCTGTTTGAGTCTGCGGTTCTTTATCTGTCACTTGTACCTGCATCCCAAGAAGATTGGGCTTGAAAGGCATGTTCCATGGTGGGAAGATCGAATTGTTTCATCCTGACTTCGTGAGATTGAAGTGTCCCCAAAAGAGTTTCCAAATAGAAGTCAGACAAGTCCTTTGATTCCTCAATATCAACAACTATGTATTCAAACTTTCTAGTAAGGCTGCGTAGTATCTTCTCAACCACCCTTCTATCTTCAATGCTTTCTCCATTTAAACGCATCTGATTCAGTAGGATAATTACTCGATTGTAATATTCTTCTATAGATTATGTTTCCTTCATTTTTAGGTTATCAAACTCACATCTTAGAGTTTGTAGCCTCACAATCTTAATTTTTTCTACCCCTCTATATGATTTAAACAGCATATCCCATGCTTCCTTGGATGTAGTTGAGGATGAAATCCTTTCAAATATAGTTTCATCCACTACCTGATAGATTAAAAATAAAGCCTTTCTGTCTTTCTTCTTTGATTCCTTTAAATCTTTTCTCTATTGTGCATTTAAAGTTGTGGGACTTGCAGGTTCTGTTACGCCTTATTCTATGATTTCCCATAGGTCTTGTGACTCGAACATAACCCACATTTGAATACTCCAATGGAAATAGTTCCTCCTATTTAACTTGGGTGTAAATTGTTTCCAGAACTTGAAGCCATACCAAATTTGGGGCTCTGATACCAATTTTTCTGTAAAACCCACAAGTATTCACACGATAATACATAAACTCATTTATTACAAATGATGTCTTGTTACATAGAAAATATAGAATTACATAACAACTATATATAGAAAGTTAACCAACACACCCTTTCAAGGCACCGGTTGGAAACTAACTGTCACAACTAAACCATAACTAACTTATCAAATTAACTCTTTATATAAGATGATTAGCTTATATTCAACAAATCCACGCTCTATATATAGTTTTGGGGATCTAGTTTTAATAACTTCCTAGATCGTGAGATTTTTAAAACCTGTATATCATGTATTATTTCATTGATTTATTTATTTATTTACGACTAGGATTTAATGCATTGATTAACATATATGTGTATCGTGTATCCGGTTCACAATGTGAACCTTTTTAGCATGTTTATGAGACAAGGAATACATGTAAAAAGTTATTAATTGTGAATTGAATATGTTAACAATTATCTCCCATATATTTCTCATTAGATAAGTGTTTGTTAATATGGGATTTATCCCTCAATAGTTTCCTCTAAATCAGGGATATCTCAATTAGGATATTAGCTAAATAGTTTCCTTAGACAAGAATATTGTAAATCTTTATATACTTTGGGGAATGGAATGAGAAGACAAGCCATTCTCCAATTCTAACTTGTTGGTAATTGTTGGTCCCGAAAGGGTTATACAAGTTTGTAGAAGGGGGGGGGTTGAATACAAACACACAATTTTTACTTTTCTAAATTGTTTATTGATATGTATCAAACAATTTACAACTTGTTGCGGAACAAGATTAAGGAATAAACCTAATCTAAACAAGTTAAGAGAATCACTACGATTTCTTGCACTAGAAGTAAGCTAGAGGGAAAGTAAGAATACTAAGGATAATATTCTAACACACAGAATAGTAAGAAGAAGGAAATAGCCGAGCACTTCATTTCTGAAGTAGGGTTTCCTTTATATACTGCATGCATTTAATGCACAACAGTACAACTTTACACATGGCAACCGCTGGTTGGTTGTATGGTTTGACTTCAGTCGACAAAACAGTGGCCACATGATGAATAGTGTAGAATCATAGTTGGTTGTACGATTCTGGACAAAAGGGATGTCCATTCTGACAGATCGTACGAAGACGTGTAAGGGGATAAGACAAAAGTAACTTGTAGAGGAAACTTCATGATCAGCGTTCGCTGAATAGTTCTTTATCAGCGAGTGATAAAGTTTAGCGTTCGCTGAAGTCTTCTACTTGAAACTTCACGTTGAGTGGACAAATCTTGGCTTCGCTGATATCCGCATCAGTTCATTAGTAGACTTGTCGCTAGTTCTTTGGCTTGATCTTCGACTTCAGCGTAGAACATAGTTGACGTGAAACTTTTCTTCAGCGTAGAACATAGTTGACGTGAAACTTTTCTTCAAGTAAACAACATATTTTATCAGCGATCATCAGTGAGGCTTGAACATACTCAGGGCTCACTGATGAACAGTATCGCTGAATGTACAAATTAAATAATGATAGTTCCTATCAGCGGTACTGTAACAGTCTTAGTACTTATCAGCGATAGTGAAACTCTAATACATATTGTCTACTTACAATTTTCACTAAGTGTTTCTCAGAGAGTCATTATCAAATCACTGAGGGTTTGGATCAACAAACTCCCCCTATTTGATTATGACATAACAATAAAAGAAAATCTCTAAGTAAGAAAACATAAGGATAAATAGAACTCATAAAATATTTGTCCCATTCAGAGGCGGAGCCACCCTTGGCCTAGCATTAGCACAAGACCACCCTCAATTTTGTGGGAATTCTATTTTTTATATATATAAAAAAGTCATGGTGTCATCTATTGTAATTTAATTCAAATATTAAAAAAAATTAATGTTTAAGATTCGAAAAAAATGCTTATAAAACCCATTTTACTCTAGTGATGAAATTTAATTAATATTTATTTTTCAATTTAATTAGTTTATTCTCAATTTATTGTAATTCGTTTTGGTTTTTCCAATTCATATGGAATTAAGGATGTTGATTGAGGGAGGTTAAGATGAGGGGAATGGCCGAATAACCATTAGCTATAACTTTAAAGTTGTGTTCTCTAAATATTTTTATGAAGGCTATTAAGGAAAGACAAAAAATAAGCAGGGTCAAAGAAAAACTCTTATCTTCTCTTAGTTTTTAGCTATAAACATGATGAAAAATGGGTTGTACAAAAAAATGTAAGATCAATGGATGAAAAATTGTTTAGTCACTTATATTGAAAATATGTTTGTACTAAGGTTGATAACAACGATTCATAGGTAAGTTTTAAAAAAGAAGTCCGTCCAAGTCACTTTGAATCTATAAAGGTTGGAATATCATAAATATAATATCGTTATTTTTTTGTCATTTTCAAACAATTAATATTTATATTATTTTGTTGGGTGCTCCCCCTCATGCCAATTTCTAGCTCCGCCCTGTATAAATAGGAAATAGGATTAAAAAATACACTAGTAAAACCTGCAAGAAACATATGATATATCTTTACGCAATAAAAAACAAATTTCTAACATCATCAATGCAATGAGAACAGAGAAATTTATGGTTCCGACTTCTAGTTTGAAACATACTTCATATGTTCATAATTGTAGTAAATTAGACTAATATTTGTATATAATTTTTGAGCTATAATTTATAATTGTTGTAAATATTATATATATATAAATAGTACTTTATCCAAATAATATATATTAGCAGGCGGGTTGGCGGTTTGGGTTGGGTTGGGCTATGCTAACCCAATTTCAACCCTTCTAATTAGCGGGTTGGCGCGTTGCGGTTTGACTGTTTAGCGGGTTGGCGGTTTAGGTTTAATTGGGTTGTTAGCGGGTTGGTTTGGGCGGGTTTTGCGGGTTGACGGTTTTTTGTACGCCCCTAATCGTAGGGACAAGTGGTGGTGGCTTTTAGACATCAACGGACAATTTTCGGTCAAAAAATTGAAGGCGTTAATTGAAGAGAAATCCCTAAATGAAGGCGGCATTCTTCCGGAAACTCGTTGGAACTCTCTCCTTCCCAAAACGATAAACATTTTCGTTTGGCGGCCTCTCCTTGGAAGGCTTCCCGTTCAGTGGCTTTAGAGGATCGCAGGGTCGATTTGGACTCGACGCTTTGTCCTATTTGTAATGAAATACAAGAATCGTTGGAACACTGTCTTGTGGGATGCAATTTCGCAAATGAAATCTAGGAATTGGTGGGGTCTCGACATCAATTCGGAGAACTCGTTAAACAACGTTCTAAATCATTCGGGTGGAACTTTGTTTTCAGACTCACTCAAAAGGGTTTGGCAAGTCTATTTGAGAAATGTCTTACTTGATTTGGGACATCGCAACAACTTGGTTTTTAAAAAGAAGTCGTTATCTGTGGAGGCATTGTTTGCCGACATACAGGTTCGAGTGTACAAATGAATTTTGAAAAGATGACGTAAAGATTTTATCCCTTGGGACTGTTAGACTGCGTTTCAATTCCTTATCAGACCTATGTTTGATCTCCTCGCAATGTTCGTTGGTTTTGTAATTTCCTTCTAGTCTTCTTTAGGTTGGCTGCTCCTTTTCTGTTTTTTTTGTTTTTGTTTGGGGTTGATGCACCTCACATTGGGCTCTTCTTGTTTGTATTTTTTATTAAATAAATTTTTGTTGTCTTTTAAAAGAAAAGGAGATAAATAATATTTTATTACATATATAAAATATTTACTAATAATATAATAAATATTATTGTCACTAAAATAGAAAATTTATTTGAGATTAATTAATTAATTTATTTTTAGATTATTTTTTTCTTTTTTTTAGAGATATTGAATTTAATTAGAAAAAGTTAAAAGATTGTGAAGATGTTTTTAGGGTTGATTTGGCCCACCGATCTCCACAGAATGTGAAATTAATGATTCTGGGTCAAAGGCTTGACAATGTTTTAACCAGATTATTATGACAAATGGCATGAATATAACGTGTATTCATTTAAAATAAACACGTGACACTAGACTATTTTCGTGAGACTGTGAGACTAAAAAATTAACACTAAACCTTCACAACAAAAGACTGTAATGATAAACCTTCACAGTGTTTTTGTTGTGAAAGTTTGTTGTTTTTCTTACCTTTACAATGAATCACTGTGAAGGTTTAGTGTTAACTTCTGGATCTCACGATCTCACAAAAACAGGTTGGTCTCACATGCACCCATCTCTCTCTCTCTCTCTCTCTCTCTCTCTCTCTCTCTATATATATATATATATATATATATATATATATATATATATAGGGGTGTTATCGGGTACAAACCAACTAGTTTGTACAAACTCGTACAAACCATACCTAGCTTCATGATTTTGTAAATTTGGCTTCATGAATGTATATATATATATATTTTGGCTTCATGAATATATAATTTGGCTTCATGAATATATCATTTGGCATTTTTAACTAATTTTTTTTTACAAAAATAAGGGTATTTTAGGGTATTTTTGTAAAAAAATTAGTTAAAAATGCCAAATGATATATTCATGAAGCCAAATTATATATTCATGAAGCCAAAATATATATATATATACATTCATGAAGCCAAATTTACAAAATCATGAAGCTATGTATGGTTTGTACGAGTTTGTACAAACTAGTTGGTTTGTATTTGATACCCAGCCTATATATATATATACACGCGCATGTTTAATGTGACTCATCCAAGTAAACACACTCCACATATTTATAGATAAACCATTTCAAAATTCTAGAGAGAATCTAACGTTCGTTGATGTATTTGAAAGTAAGACATGTACTTTAATAAGTCAAAGTTTGGAATTTGCTTTGAAAGAAGGACCTAGTAACTAAATTCGTCAAAAACATCCATTAAAGCCAGATGTATTTTCATCCAACCATATTTGTATCCCCTTTTGCACTTCTATTTGTTTTTTTTTCTTGTTTTTGTAAAAACCATAAACTTTAGGAGAACTAGTAATTAACTCTATAATATATATTATATACAACTTAGAGACTAAAAGTGTAATTTGTGGTCATTAAACAAACGATGAAAAAGAAAATACGCAACGCATGGAGAGCCATTTTAGTAATTTTGGAGTTATGGGTATTACAGCATGCAACAACATGAACCTCCAAGTTTAAAACAGAATGAGTCGTCAAGTCCCCTCCTTCCATTTAAAAAATGGAGATAAAGGAGGGGAGTTGAAAGAGGAGTCATTGTATTTTAAACTTAGAGATTCATGTAATTGCATGATGTTATACCCATAATTCCAAAATTACTAAACGCCCTTCCATGTGTGGGCGTATTTTCTTTGTTATTGTTGGCTTACTAACCACGAATTACACTTTAAGTCCCTAAGTTGTGTTATGTGTAATATGCTTGAGGTTCCCCCAGTAGTTAAAAACCCTTGTGGTTCTCTCTAAGATAGGAGACACTCTCCATTCAACCTAGGTTATGTTCGGGAAACTAGCTGATAAGCTAGTTGTTTACTGATTGATATGTGCCGATTTATTTATATATTTTGCGTCAAAATCTCTTACATTTAGTGTCAATTATGAGTAAAATACTCCTATTAAATTATATTTTACTATTTTGTTATTTATAAATAAAAAGTGAAAAGAAAAAAATATATATATATAATAGTTTCATAATTAAGTTGTGTGTGTGTTATAATGAAAGAAAAGAAAAAAAAATTATTTTTACAATGTGTTTTTAGTCCTAGTAGGTGTCGTGAAACCCTTCAGCAAAGAAAAGATAAAAAAAAAACAATTAATTAAACCTTGTTGGTTCTTGTGGTTGTCATGAGCCCAACGAAAAAAATAAAATAAATAAATAAGTAACTAAATGTTTTGCATTTGTGCTAAATTGGCAGGCCCAACATGCAGCCCAAAAAAAGAAAGAGTCGACGTGAGCGGCATCTCCTTCGCACAGTAGCAGCAATCGAAAACAAACAGGGACTTGCGCGGCCTTCACCGCGGGGTGAAGCCGCGCGCTTCAGGATTCTGATCGTGTGCGCCATTTTTCTTGCGATTTGTTGGCTGAAGGGTTTAAGGGCTGAGAACCGTCATTTTGGGGGAAGGAGGGATTCATAAAGGATTTTGGGAGACAGGAGAGCAAAAGGAGATCGATTGGGGAGCAATTTCTTGTCAATTCCTTTGGTAATTTCTTTTAGTTGTAACCCTAGTTTTTATATTCCATCATTAGGTTGATTAGATTTTGATGTTTGCACTTTGAGATTCCATTGTAATCGTTTGGGACAAACCTATTTGCTTGATTTCCATTTTCAATGTCAATTTCATTTGGGTTTTCAATTAACTTGATCAATTAGTTGAATCTCTTATGAAAGCTTGTTAGTCAAAATATTAGATACGTAATCGTCTTTTGGTTTTGATGGAGTAACAATGGAACTCTTTGAATTCTAAGGTTTTTAACTTGAGTTCTTGAAATCTTGCAATCAATGTTATAATAAGCCGAGCTTATGAGCTTATTGCTTTGAGTTGATATTTTTCTAGTTCACTAAAGCTAATCGCATCTAAAGAAATTAAGAGCTTATTTAATTTCTTATTTGTGATTAAGATCCGGTTGAAAAGCTTATTTTAACCGGTGTAAATTAAAGAAAAATATAGGTCGTTAGAGCTTGTTAACGACTATAATCAACTTAGGTTCGTTCTCTTTGTTTACGTTTTTGGAATCAATGATAAGTGTCATCATCTTAATCGAAGTCAAGCTAATGTTGGATTTTTATTTCATTGTTTATAATTCATTTTTACTCATATGTTTAGTTTAGTTAATCAAATCCACCCCCCCCCCCCCCCCCGCCCCCTTTTTACTTAACGTGTAGAAGTTGAAATAATTGTCACGACCAATCCCTGTGGATTCGACATGACTTACCACTATTACAATTTATATTGTATTTTGGGACAGTTAGAAATTAAATACTTATTATTTGACGGTCTCGACGCCCGTCACTGATAAGTCAGATGTTGACTGCTAAGCTAGCTGGTAGCTGATAAGCTAGTTGATGAAAAAGTCACATTGAGTAAAACTAGCTTATAAACATATAAAATGACCAAAAATGACATCTTCAAAGAGTTATCGATCAATTACAATATTTAATTATATAATTAAAACAAATTTATTGCAATATAATATGTTAATTAATACAACCAATGTAATAAAGAAAAATTAAATCATATAACACGTTATATACTATAAATTTTAAATTTGTTAACACAAGTTCTAGAAAAAAATATATGTTAACTTATCATTTTAAATAACCGTTACATACAATATGAAAAAAAAAATTCAAATAATAACTAAAACGACAATAGTAATTGATAACTAAAATATATTGATGAATATCGAAAAATAACAAAAAATAATTTATGTGATTAACCATAACTCTAAATAATTAAAAGTTAGTATCAATTTATAATTAAATTTTAATTTACTAATTTTCAGTTAATATTTATTAATTAATAATAATTAAATTTAAAAAATTAATATTTATTTATAATAATAGTTAATAAATAATAATTCATATAATAAGGGCAATATTGGAATATTCATAAAAATGTACTAAAAAACGACTCCAAGTAACGTTTCAAAAACCTAGCTTATAAGCTTGTTTATGTTAATCCAAACATGTATCCCAAAAAAAGCTAGCTTATAAGCTAGTTGTTTTTTGCCAAACAATGCCCTAGTAGCTCAAGATCACCCCTCCTCGTTACTCCAGCACCCTCACCGGTGACCTTCAGCTAGCTCTCTCCCATGTGTCTCAGTGACCCATCCTGACCTATCGCTCTCAGCTTTCACATGTTAGTAGCAACATGAACTCACTCAATGAAGCGATAGAAACTCTCACAACTCTCACCACTAAGCTCAACGTCTCTAGTGAAGCCTCCACCATTGACATCGTCGATGTAACCGGAGACATCCTTGCTAAAGAGGTCGAAGTTCTGGGCATAGATAAGTTCTCGGAGACATCTATGGTGGCCCGTGTCGTTGCAAGAAAAGGTTGCAATACCTCCTTCTTGAAGAAACTTCTCTCTCGAATGTGGAAGTTCCATAACCTGTGGCAAGTGAGGTACCTCAACTCATACTCTACCCTCAAATTCTCCTTTGCTTCCCTTTCGGACATGAACTGGGTTATGTCAAGGATGCCATGGTGCTTCGTAGGAGGCTTCCTTATCGAAGCTCTCTGGTCTGCCACTAGTGACTCGAAGGAGGCCACCCTTAACACCCTACCCCTCACAATAACTATTAGCCATATTCCTCTCAAACTCTTCACAAAAATTAACCTGAAAAGTTGGGTTCAGTTGGTCAACCCAAACGCGGACTTTCACTGGAAAGGAACAAACTTCGACATGATGAAAACTTGCACTAGAACCTGGGTTAATCTCCCAATCGACAAGAGACCAACTGTGGATTTTTTTGTACCATTCGAAGAAATGAACCTGTTGATCCAAACCCTCAGTGATTTGATAATGACCCTCTCTTAACACTTAGTGAAAATTATAAGTAAATGATATGTATTAGAGTTTCACTATCGCTGATAAGTACTAAGACTGTTTCAATACCGCTGATAGTAACTCTCGCTCTTTAAAGATAAATAGTCAGCGAACTCTGTTCATCGAATAACTCTGAGCCTGTTCAGTCTATGAGATGATCGCTGATAATTTAGTTTATTTACTTATGATCCCTGAAGACAAGTTTAACGTCAACATAGGTTCTACGCTGAAGTCGAAGATCAAGCCCAAGAACCAGCGACAAGTCTACTATTGAACTGATGCGGATATCAGCGAAGCCAAGATTTGTCCACTCAACGTGAAGTATCAAGTAGAAGACTTCAGCAATCGCTGAACTTTATCATTCGCTGATAAAGATCTGTTTCAACGAAAGCTGATCATGAAGTCTCCTTACAAAGTACTATTGTCTTACCTCCCTTGCACGTCTCCGTACGAAATGTCAGAATGGAAATCCCTTTTTGTCTATGATCGTACAACAAACTATGATTCTACACTGTGCACCATGCGGCTACTAAGGTTGTCTACAAAGGTCAATGACATGCAACCACTCAGCTGTTGCCACGTGTAAAGCAATACTGCCATGCATTAAATGCATGCAGTATATAAGAAGAACCCTACTTCAGAAATGAAGTGTGCTCGGACCATCTTCTTCTTTCTATATGTGTGTTAGAATATTATACTTAATATTCTTATCTTCTTTCTATCTTATTCTAGTGCAAGAAATGAAGTGTTCTTAACTTGTTTAGATTAGGTTAATCCTTAATCTTGTTATGCAACAAGTTGTAAATTGTCTTGATTTATCAATAAACAATTTAGAAAAGTAAAAATAGTGTGTTTGTATTCAACCCCCCCCTTCTACAAACTTGTATAACCCTTCGGGACCAACAAGTGGTATCAGAGCGGATTTGTTTAATCTCATAAACAAGATCTGATCTATACTAAGATTTCTCTTCCTTGCTATTTCTTAAAATGGCCACCAACACAAACACTAACTATATTGACAATGGTTCTCTTGCAAAACCCCTAGATTCTCCAGAGATAATTTTAATCTATGGAAAAATAGGATGATTCTCTTATTAGAAGGTGTAGACCCTACTATGCCTTACTATCTTGAAAACAGCCCATATATTCCTATAAGAATTGATCCTACAGTTCCAGCCGCTGAGAATAGACCTGCTATTCCAGAAAGGCTGATTCCCAAGGAAATTCATATGTGGACTGATGAAGATAAGAAGAAAGTGGCTATCGACACCAAAGCCAGATCCATACTCTCCATGGCTCTTCCTGACGAAGTCTACCATTCCGTCATGAACCTGAAAACCTCAAAAGCTATGTGGGATACAATCTGTGTTCAGTATGAAGGTACTTCTGAAGTCCAGGACTCTCGAAAGATCAACCTGGTAAGACAATATGAAAGCTTCATTTGTGGTAAGAATGAATATCTCTCTGAAGAACACCAACATTTTAACTGCTTAATAATAGATCTGAAAACTGTTGATAAGGAATATTCTAACTTTGAAGTACTGGCAAAGTTCTTAGAATGTTTACCTGAAAGCTGGGACAGTTATTCAATGTGTCTCAAGCTGTCAAAAGATCTTAGATCTATGACTCTTTCTACCTTATATGGCACGATGCTGAATCATGAGCAATCGAGTCATCTTAAGAAGAATCTTGTAAAAGATTCCAAAAGCACCCCTGTTGCTTTACTCTCAAAGTTACCTTCCACTCAGCGATCTACGATCACTGTCACTGAGTTGGAAACTAACTCTGAACGTTCATCAGATTCTGACGCTTCAGATGATGATGAAACTCTGGCATTCCTGGCTAATAAGTTCAGGAGATTTGCTAGAAAGAGTAATTTCAAAAAGAACAAACCTCTTGCTATTACTGACAAGCCAAGATCATCAACCCCCGTTGATAAGGCTACTGCTACTTGCTACAACTGTGAAAAGATGGGACATTTTGCTAGCGAGTGCAGGTCAAAGAAAGTCTCTAGACCCTCAGCTTTTCCCAAGAAAAACTTTACACCCAGGACTAGAGATGAAAAATACAAAAAGCCGAAAGAAAGGTATTCAAAGCTGAAAACCTTTAAGAAGAAAGGCAAAGGCCTTATGGCTGACTATGATTGGGCTGCCTCTAACGAAGAAGAATCATCTGACTCTGAAGATGATGATGAAGCCAATCTATGTCTCATGGCCAAACTTGAAGATGAGGAAGAAAATTCTGACATACCCTCTACTTCAACCTTTGCTACTAAGGTATCGCCTTCCTTCTTTACCAATATTTTAAATATTGATGAAGCTGATAGTCTTCAAAAGATCGATCTCTTGACTAGAATTTATATGAAGCCATGAATGGCAAAACTGTTGTTGAAAATCAAAAGCTTGATCTCGCTGAACAGCTTAAAAACTGTCACCTTCAAATAGAAAATATTTCTAAGATTGAAGAAGATTTTAAAGATCAAGTTCACTTAAATCAGCTAGTCAAAATCGAACGCGAAGAGGCTATCGCTGCATTAAAAGCTGAAAAAGCTACTGTTGATGGATGGTATAATTCCTCAACAAAGATCACTGAGATAATTAAGTCTCAGATTTCCCTGAGTGATAAACGTGGTCTTGGTTACAAAGCTGACACTCTAGAACCAACCACTGACCGTTCCATGCTTAAGTTTGGAATGTTCGTATCCTCTATCCCTGACACTTTCTCGTCTAAGTGTTCCTCTTCTAAACCGCCTATCCCTGAGGAAATCTCTACCTTAACTTCTAAAGGTAAAGAAAAAGTTGTTTATCCAAAGCCTACCTCAATCTTTAAAGACAAAGGTAAAGGATTTTCTTTTAACCAAATTCCTCAAAAGGGTACCTTTGTACCAAAGCTGAATACTTCTAAAGCTTCAGTGACTTATCCCTATGGTTCAAAGAATAAGATCCCTGGATTTATTCAGCGTGGATCTATTCAGCGATCTACTCTTAGAATCAAAGTGGATACTATTGGTAAGAAATCCGAAGAACTGAATGTTCCTCCTATTTCAAATACCAAAAGTTTACTTGGTACTGGTCCTTTAAATTCAAAAGTTAAAAGCTCAGCATGCAAATGGTCCTAGAACTACTTTTAGTTATAGGAAATGTTATCATTGTGGACTTACCAATCATATTGCTAGTAAGTGCCCCACAGCCACCCAAGCTGAAAAGATAGCTAAGGTGAAGATCATTGCCCCGAAGGCAAAGAAGACCACTGAGGTTAAGAAATTAACCAAAGTGAAGACTGATAAAGCTGAATCTTCAAATGCTGCGAAGACTGCTGAACCTTCCACCTCCTCTTCTACCCCCACTGACAAGTGTGTACACATGGTTAAGTGGGTATCCAAGACAAATTAATCTTCCTTTGTAATGCAGGTTAAGAAGGGTATCTGGTATCTCGATAGCGGATGCTCTAGACACATGACTGGTAAGAAGAACCTGATCACTGAGTACAAAGAAGAGAAGGGTCCCTCTGTAACTTTCGGTGGAAACAGAAAAGGACATACCCGAGGGTTTGATGTACTCTCTAATGGTACAACAACCTTCAGAAGAGTCGCATATGTTGAAGGGCTGAAGCATAATCTTCTAAGCATCAGTCAGCTTTGCGACAAGGATAACAAAGTAATCTTTACTAAGGAATCCTGCTTTGTCACTGACAAAAAGGAGAAGATAGCTCTCAGCGGTTATCGTTTGGAAAATGTTTATGTAATAAACATGGACTCAACAACCACTGAGAACTCCTGTTTCTTCTCAAAAGCCTCATCTGATGTCAACTGGCTATGGCATAAGAGACTCTCTCATCTCAACTTCAAGACACTGAACACTCTTTCTTCAAAAGAGTTAGTCACTGGTCTACCTCAACACTCATACGCTAAAGGGTCCTTATGTTCAGCGTGTGAGAAAGGCAAGCAGACCAAAGCAAGCTTTAAGTCAAAGCAAGTTTCCTCAGTGTCATCTCCTCTACAACTTCTCTATATGGGTTGTTAAAGCAAGTTGGCCCTGTTAACAAACAATCCATCGCTGGAAAGAAATATACACTGGTCATAGTTGATGAATTCTCTCGCTATACATGGGTAATGTTTCTCCGTTCTAAGAGTGACACCCCTGAAGAACTCATCACCTTTGTCAGGAAAATGGAAGTCCTGAACAACTTGACCGTTCGCTCAATAAGGAGTGATCATGGGACTGAATTCAAAAACAGTTCTCTTGATTCCTTCTTTGAGAGTAAGGGTATTTCTCACAACTTTTCTTCAGTGAGAACACCGCAACAAAATGGAGTCGCTGAAAGAAGAAATCGAACTATTATTGAAGCTGCACGTTCAATGCTCATCGATTCTCACCTGCCTACTCAGTTTTGGGCAGAAGCTGTCAACACTGCTTGTTTTACGCAAAACAGGTCGCTGATAGTCAAAAGATTCAACAAGACAACCTATGAACTTTTTCATGGGAGAAAGCCTTCAATTAGCTTTCTTCACATCTTTGGATGTCAGTGTTTCATACTGAACAACAGAGATGCCCTTGGAAAGTTTGATCCTAAGGCTGATGATGGAATCTTTCTTGGATACTCCTCAGTCTCCAAAGCCTTCAGAGTCTTCAATCGAAGAAGACAAACTGTTGAAGAAACTATTCACGTCACCTTTGACGAATCCCGTTCAGCGAATTCTCGACCTTCTGCTGATACTGAAGAGCTGAATCAATGGATGTTTTCACATCTTGGTGATTCAGAAGATATTCCCACTCCTCACAATCATACCGTTGAAGATGATGGTCCTAGTATCATCCCAAACATGCAGAATAGTGAAGCAGAAACTTCATGGGTCTCAGCTATTCCTTTAAACACTATGCCTGCTTCTGAACCTTCTACCTCAGACATTCCATCTACTTCTCAGCAATCAGTGAATGTGATGACATCTGCACCTACTCCTCTCTTGGCTGATATTCCAGAAGTTGCTGAAGCCTCATCTTCAGCCCCTCCAGTTCAGGTTGAGTCAGTAATTCATGCTCCGGCTCAGCGATGGACTGTCAATCACCCTATTGATCAAATTCTTAGTGATCCAAACGCTGGTGTTCAGACTCAACGAAGTGCAGGTAATATATGTTTATTTGTTAACTTTATTTCTCTGATTGAACCAAAGAAAATAGATGATGCCCTCAGAGATCCAAACTGGGTCAGCGCTATGCAAGAAGAGCTGACAGAATTTGAAAGAAACAAAGTTTGGAATCTTGTTCGAAGACCAACTGACAAGACAGTGATAGGCACTAAATGGGTCTATCGAAACAAGTTGGACGAACATGGAACTGTAACCCGCAACAAAGCTCGACTTGTTGCTCAGGGATACAGACAAGAGGAAGGTATAGACTACGACGAAACATTTGCTCCAGTAGCAAGACTAGAATCTATTCGTCTATTCTTAGCATATGTTGTACACAAAGACTTCAAAGTTTATCAGATGGATGTTAAGTCAGCGTTCCTAAATGGAAAGCTGAATGAAGAAGTCTACGTGGAACAACCTCTACGATTCTCAGATCCTAAGCGTCCAGGTTATGTTTATAAACTGGATAAGGCACTTTATGGCTTAAAGCAAGCTCCTCGTGCATGGTATGACACTCTCTCTACTTATCTCCACATTGAACAATTTGAGCGTGGTAAAATCGATAAGACACTATTCTTCAGGAAAGTAAAAGGTCATATCATTCTTGTTCAGATATATGTTGATGACATTATATTTGGTTCTACTAACCCTGACCTTTGTAGTCGTTTCACTGATAGAATGAAAGCAAAGTATAAAATGAGTATGATGGGTGAGCTAACATATTTCCTTGGTCTTTAGATAAAACAAAATGAAAAAGGAACTTTCATTAATCAGGGAAAGTATGTTAAAGATATGCTGAAGAAATTTGATTTAACTCATAATTCAGCTATGAAAACCCCTATGGCACCACCGCTGACACTAAACAAGGATTCAAATGGAATACCTGTTAATGTCACGCTGTACCGTGGGATGATCGGCTCTATCTTGTATCTTACAGCTAGCCGACCCGATATTATGTACGCAACCTGTTTGTGTGCACGATATCAAGCTGAACCTAAGGAATCTCATATGATCGCTGTAAAGCGAATCTTTTGTTACCTTAAGGGTACTTCGAACCTAGGTCTTTGGTATCCCAAAGACTCAGGGTTTGATCTAATCGCCTATTCAGATAGTGATTTTGCAGGTTGCAAACTGGATAGGAAAAGCACCACAGGAGGCTGTCAGCTCCTGGGTGGAAAGCTGGTGAGTTGGACAAGTAAAAAGCAAAACTCAGTGTCCACCTCAACTGCTGAAGCTGAGTATGTAGCCGCTGGAAGCTATTGTTCTCAGGTCTTGTGGATGAGAAATCAACTACTAGACTATGACCTTCAGCTCTCGAAAATTCCAATCTATTGCGATAGCACAAGTGCCATCGCTATAGCCAACAACCCAGTGCTACACTCAAAGACCAAACATATCGAAATCAGGTATCATTTTATCAGAGATCATGTGATGAATGGTGATATAGAACTTCATTTTATCCCAACTGACTATCAGTTAGCTGATCTGTTCATCAAACCTCTTGATGAGACAAGATTCAACTTTCTCATCAGCTCGCTTGGAATGCTGAACTTTGAAGAATAAAATCTTCAGTGGTTCACATTTGATCAGCAATCGGATAAAACCAACTAATATAACCCATTCTATCATCTTCTCTCTGAACAAAGTTGATTCGCTGATATCAAGGTATGTTCTCTCTTTACTCGCTGACATTCGCATGTAAATGCAAGATTTCAAAACAAATCACATCGCTGAATATCTTTTCCTTAACAGCGATACTTTGAAATTTCTTAAACTAACACTGATATTTCTATTCAGTGCTTCATGTTTTTCAAAATAGTCCCTGAGCTTTCAAAACCTCAGAGACATCCTAAAATATGAAAGGACGTTTGTGACATCATCACAACGGATAAACCCTGGCACGTTCTTTTTCTGACACACGTTTGCACGTTTCGTTTACCATCCAATCAAATGCAAACACGTGTCCGTGTCATGATGAAAAACATTCCCGCTCTAGTTTTTCTCTCTCTCTAATTTCACTATATAAACGCATTCGGGTTTATATTTTTCTTTTTACGCGAACATCTTCTTCTCCAAGCAAGAAAAGGTTTACTGTTGCTTATTGAACTCGAGTTTTTCCAGAAAACTGTTCATCTTCTTCTTCGACAACCAGGTTAATATTCTCATTATTTACCTGTTTTAATTTGTTTCTGATCTTCTTGTTGCTTTTAACAGATCAAACAAAAGAAACCTTTCTAAAATGAAATCATTTCTTTCATGGTTTTATGAACACAACCTTTTCATGGTTGTTCTTCAAGTTTAAAACTCAAAATCTTAAACTTGTTCTTCATTCGTTTTTCCAGAATCCTTATCTCTAAAGGAAAATGGAAAACAAGACTTTTACTGGGTTTGCATTTCTTTTTGAACAAGAAAACCCTAATCTTCATTAAGACATTTTGGTCTGAATGAAATGGACAAAATTCAAAACATCTTATTGGAAAATCTTTTCACATTAAGACTATTTCTGTATTGTTGATCTTTGGTTGAACTGATAAACAGCTATGGCATCCTCTACTGACGTTCCTACTCCCAAGACTCCTACTGCTGAGAAAGTGGTTATCACCAAGGCTACTCAGGTAAAGTTTACGCTGGAGAAAATAGACTTTTCGAAATCAAACAACCTCTATGCGCTTTTCGACTTTCCTCCGAAAAAAGCAAGTCAGGGATCTGGATGATGCTGTGAATTTTCTACAAACCTGCTGCTTATTCAAAGCCCTAACCATCGTACCCCCTGCTCATAAATTCCTTCTATCTCAGTTCTGGTACACTGCCAGAAGAGCTCAGCTTGAGTCTACCAAAGACCCAAAGAAACTCATTGACACCATTCTCTGTGACACCAAATATGGCACCATAAAAATCACCCCTGCCATTATAAGGAACGCACTCAGCCTACCCACTGCCAACAAAGATAATCGCTTTGTTCCTTTCCCAAACCACATAAAACATGCTGATAGGGAAGCCATCACTGCATTCTTTCATGCGATGGGTTACGCATGGGACACAGGAAGGGACAAGGAGATTGAGAAGAAACTGACCCTCATCAAGAAGTCCAAAATGCCAAGCGAGATGAACTTCATATTCGCCCACTTGATAAGTTGCATGACAGCGAAGTCCGACTCCTCTGATCAAGCTGCTCAACCTCAGCAAGCAATGGGCTATGCACTGCTGAAAGGTCTCCATATTGACTGGGCCTCAGTCATCTATGACGACCTCGCTTTCAGAGTAGATATGGCTGATAGACCTTCATGGGTTCCTTATCCCAGATTCATCAGCACCATCTTTCAACTTGGACTTGGGGACAAATACCCAAAAGAGGGTGATCTGAGACTCTCTCAGGTTGGCCCTAAGGTACTCGACTTCAAGCCGCTGGTAAACGAGGTACGTCTTCCTACTCTCTTATCTCTTCTAAATCCTCATTCTTCTACTTATGCGGCTCATTCAGTGGAAATCCCTACCACTGATACCCAAGCTGCACCCTCCACTTCTTCTCGAAAAAGGAAACAATCTTCTTCCTAACTTGGTTCCAAAAGGATCAAGAAAACCAAGGAGCAACCCCCCAAGCAATCACATGCTGAAGACTCCACGACTCATCTTCAAAAAGAGTCGATGGATAGTTCCGTGGTACGCTCCGCCACAGCTGAACAAGCCACCCCTTCCATCCCGTCCTCAGCGTCTCTAGACACTGAGGTTATAAACTTGGAACTGAACCCACCTCCTTCAGCCTCTCTACAGACTGAAGTGATTAACAGTGGCTCCAACGTTGAACCCCGCAACCAACCAATCTTCTCATCCTTCACTCCTCTATCTCTATCTTTGGACACTCCACCTCTTTTCCCAACATTCTCAGGAATTCCCGTCATCGTTCATGATTCAGCTGCTGATAATTTACAAGGCAGCTGAATCATGGATGCAAATAAAGGACCTGCAGAAACTTCCATGCGTCAAGGCACACTGGAAGATGACTTCGAAACGCTGACTGGTCATCGAAACTTCGACGACTTCGTAAATCATCCCGTAGGTACACCTCAATCCATAAACACTCCTCCCTCTCAACCCAAAACTTCTGAGCTTTCCTTTGTTCATAAGTTCTCAACTTTTTCAGGTCCTAATTTGGGGGATATCAACACCTCCCTGAAGGCCCTGGAAACAAAGATGGAATCATACAACACCATTATCTCCACCAACTCTTCAGCGGTTACAAACGCTGGAGAGAACCTCAAGAAGCTGACCGAGGTTGTTGACATGAAAGCCTCCAAAGCTGATATGGAGAAGGTGGATGGCAGCATTGCAACTTTTGCTACCACCCTCGCTGAAACTTCCACCAACGTCAACAATCTCAACCTCACCAACACCACCCTCGCAACAAACTTCACCACTATGTCCAATGAAGTCACATCATTGAAGACAGAGGTTGGTACTCTTAAGGGTGAAGTGACGACGGTCAAAGATCTACTTCAGCAGATACTCAATCGCCTGGACGCCCCAAAGTCTCATTTTACTCAGGCTGATAGAGATGATCTCCAAAAGATCAGTCCTGCGATTACTGGCCTAGAAGACAGAATCGTAGTGATTGAAACTTTCATGGGTCTCACTGGCCTAGAAGACAGTGTTCCCTTGAATGCTCCTGCTGCTGATCAATCTGTTTCCTCCCCCACTCATCATGTGGAAGAGGGGGAGAAGAATGCTGAAGATCTTCCCCATAATGCTGAGGGGGAGATAAATGAAAATGCTGTTGTTGCTTCTACTTCACGACCTCAGGGAGTTGAAAACCCTGAGGGAACCGAGAAACCTCCCTCTGATTCTGAGGGGAGAAACTCGAAGAGGATAAGGGAACTGAAGCTGCTGCTGATGTAACCGAACCCTACGATGATGAATCTGAAGCTAAAGAAGCTGAAGATGACGAAGACCTCGACCTTGAGGATGAAGAACCATCATCATCCCCTAAAGATGACGATGATGATGACTCTTTCTTCTTCGTCCAACCTGTCGTGAAAGTCCCTGCTCAGAAAGGGATTGTGATCATAGATCAATCAGGGGAGACGACAAAGACAAAGCCTGCAGCATCTGAAGTTGATCAAGGCAAGAACAAAGGCCTCGCTGCAGAAGGCAATATGACAATCCTTCAGACAAAGCCAGTTTGTCAGGTACAATATCTCTTATTCCCTTATACTGCATCACTGCTCTATCCCTTCTCAATCTCAATCCTTCTATCCATAAAATCTCTATACACTTAACCACATTCTTTTCTCTATCTCTTTCTTCCCATGTTCTTACTTAAACAATCGCTGTGTTTCAGCTAGTCCTCTCCCCTGTTTGAGGATCCCGCTGAAGCTCCTACAACAACACCAACAATAATTCCACCTCCTATCGCTGAAGAAATAATCCCAGTCTTGGATTTGACCTCTGAGACTGATGAACCGGAACAACAACCTCTCTCTCACAAAAACAGACCTTCATTAGCTCCTCAAAAGCTAAGTGAAGAGGATCAGAAAATGAGAGAAGAAATAATAAAGAAATTCGAAGATCAGCGAATCATCCTCCCTCGCTCCAAAATCCCTGTTCCCACAAAGTTCAGGATATCAAGGAAAGAATACGAGGATCATTTAAGAGCTGAACGATTACTCGCCGAAAAGAAGGAAGCTGAAGAAAAAGATAAGGCTCTCGCCATCCAGCTTGTCCAACAATCGGTGAAAGACCCCGCGCTGAAAAGAACTCCCATTGATGTCCAACGTCAGCTATGGGATGATGCCTAAAGGATCGTTGAAGAAAAGACTAAGGTATCTGACTCGACTTTGGAATGGTGTAAAAAATGCTGAACTATCGATCTCGACCATCCAAAATCATCAAGGTACTTATCAGAGGAAAACTGTTTGTAGACGTTCCTGTTGTTGAAATTGACGTATTCAGAGAAGACAAAACCAAGCAAACCTTCTATGCTACTACTTTAAAGAAGTTTGGTTTCTCTGAATGGTTGGAGTTGAAATTAGCCATTCAGCGATCTCGCTCAAAGTTCAAGAGCCATGTCGAGAAAATTTTAAATTCTCAGATCGACTTGGTTTCTTCTGCTGTGGATATTCCTCCTTCCACTCTTCTTCCACCTCAACAAAGAAGGGCCTCTGCAAAGAAAAAGAAAACCTTAGACTCTGGTCCTCCTATACGGAATGAAACAGGTATAGGTTTCTCACGCGAAGAAGTACTTGGTCGTGACCCTGACCTCTCAGTACTTGACACCTCCCTGCCTCCTGGTGAAACTTTCATCCCTGGAAAAGTCTTAAGTGAACCCTATGGCATCTTCTTTCTAGACTGCTATGGACGACAACACTTTCAACGCATCTCTGAGCTTCCAATCACTCCCATCGAACAGCTCAGAGACCTCATATACTGGTGTGAAGTCAGACGCGATCTTAAGGCACGTCACCTCAAGCCCCTGATCTTTGAAGAAGCAAAGAACAAAAAGGATCAAGGTGTAACGGACCCTGACTGGATGATTCCCACATCAAAGACCCTTGATGAACTTCTCATTAAGGAAGAACCTTTTGACGGATAGGATCGCCTTGTAATTCTTTCTATCTTTATCTGTCTACATCTTTTGTACTTGTAATTTTATTTGTTGTACTTGTGATTTTTCCACTTCCCTCTGTAACCTTTACGAAGTTTAAAGAAAAATTTCAGCGAATGTACTTTACTCCATCAGTACTTTCCAATCTTTCTGTTTGTAAAAGTAGTGAAAATAGTCTAAGTACAGAAGTCTTCGACAAAAATTTCAGCGAATGTACTTTACTCCATCAGTACTTGCACTTTCAAATTTTTAATTTTCACTACTTAGGGGGAGATTGTTAGTTCCAATCTTTCTGTTTGTAAAAGTAGTGAAAATAGTCTGTACAGAAGTCTTCGACAGAGGCAGCCGAGTAACCGAGAAGACAAAAGTCTTCGACAGAGGCTCTGTCGAGTATCCGAGTAACCGAGAAGACAGAAGTATTCGACAGAGGCTCTGCCGGGTTAATCAAGAAGACAGAAGTAAAAGAAGCAACAGAAGACACTTCTAAGCGGACAAGACCACAGAGCCTCTGTCATACTTGACAGAGCTTATGTGGCAAAAAGAAGATCCACGCAAAAGATCTTAACAAGGACGGACATGCTTCTTACATTACCTACCATTCGAAGGTTCTAAAGATCAATCGTACAAAGGCGTGACCTGACAACTCCACGTGTCAAACTCTGATAGGTTTCTGCCTAAAGCTCAATACGGAGCATTTAATGAACGTTGTATCTACAACTGTTCCAGAACTGTGCCTTGTACCTTTCAGCTACTGTTCCTAAACAGTATCTTTGTACCTTCAGTCCTTATTGTCCCCTTTAGGAGTAGTATAAATAGAAGGTTCATGTGAACTCTTCTATTAAGCTTTTCACAACACACACACACCATTAAACTGCAGATTTCTTGTCAATCCTTTGAAGTTCTTGGTGTTCTTATTATATATCAAATACAGTAATCTTTGAGAAACATATGTTATTTACTCTTTGCTTTATTTGATATTGTGTGATCTTCTACCTTACATTATCTTTCAGTTCTTAAATACGCTTCCGCACCATACAAATCTGAACTAACTGAAAGTTAAGATCATTGTGTTAGCAAAAAGGAACCAACAATTGGTATCAAAGCAAACCTTGATTTTTAATATCAAGGGATCCACTCTAAAACTATGATCTTTGGTAGAAACTTGGATTTTTAACCTATTCTTCATATTAATCAAACAGTTTCTGTTTTTCTGCCATTTTCGATTCATTCGAACTTTGGTAAACTTATAGAATCTGTTATTCTGGTTAAAAACACCATTTTAGTGCTCAGCTTAAAGCTTTTAAGCTTAAAAAAACTTCATACGAAGCATCCACTTCATACTCTGAAAATCTACTGTTAAAACCCTTTTTCTGGATAATTTATCTCTCAAAATGACAAATACAAACAACTTCCTCTCTGCTGGTTCCTTAACCAAACCTCCCACTCTTCTTAGAGAAGAATACCCTCAATGGAAGATTTGAATGATTCACTCTTTGAGGGTACTGACAAAGAATTGGTTTATTATATACGTAATCCTTCTTTCATTCCCATGATAAGTGTACCTCGTGTTCCTAGCACAGATGACACACCTGAAATCCCAGAACACACGAAACCAAAGACCCAAGAAAATTGGTCTGATTCTGATTGGGCTAAATACGAAGTTGCTCAGAAAACCAAGAGAATTCTGATCATGGCCATCCCAAATGACCTTTTCCAGTCCATGGATGCATGTGAATCTGCATATGATCTATGGAAAGAACCGGAAAAACAACTAGAAGGATGAGTCAAAACCCAGAAGAACCGCAGAGCTCAATACATAAATGAATACTATGCCTTTAAAGCTCTGCCAACCGAATCTCTGCAAACTACGTATGATAGGTTCAACTCTCTAATAAACAAGTGCAAGAAGTTCGGCATCCACAGAACCTCTGAAGAAAACAACGTTATGTTCCTGAAGTCTCTGAATGAAGAATGGCTTCAGCTATCTATGTCTCTACAAACAAATCAAGACTTAGATTCCTGGACCCTATCAGACCTCTATGGAACATTAGCAGCACAAGAGCCTCAGGTAGCACAAACAAAAGCCCAGATCATTGCACCTCTTGCATTGGTTGGAAAGACTACAGAGGTTAAAGAGAAACCAAAGAAAGAGGAAAGAAAGGAGAAGAAGAAGAAAATCATGATGGTAGAAAGTGAAGAAGAAGAGGAAGTAGCAGCAGAAGAAGACAAGACCCTGGCCTCGATAGCTAAATCTTTAGCTCTCTTGACTAGGGAATTCAGCAGAGGATACCAGAAGAAATCTGGTAATGAACGATATGAAAGAGAGAATCAAGAAAGAGAAGGGTCAATCGACAGAAGTGGTGACCGACAGAGGTCCAGTGAAAGAAATGACAGAGGAAATGACCGACAGAGGTCAGAAGACAAAGTTGGCAACACTCCACAAATTCAAGAGTGTTACAAATGTGGTAAGCCAGACCACTACGCAAATGAATGCCGAACAGAAAGAAGTGGTGACCGACAGAGGTCAGACGACAGAGCTGGAAATTCCACACAGAATCAAGGATGCTACAACTATGGAAAGCCAGGTCACTTCGCCAACGAATGCAGGAGCAGGTAAAATCGCCCTCAGAGGGATGCAGCTTTCTACAAAAAGAAGGCTGAATACTATGCTCAGAAATCACTAATGGTGAACAAAGAAATCTGGGAGTCAGACACATCCTCTGACGAAGGCGAAATAAAGAATGCTCTATTCTGTGGCATGGCAGAAGTCAGCTCCGACTCCGACAGTGAGGTATCCACTTCTACCTCTAACTCTAATACTATAGAAGATGACTTGATTAAACTTAACATTGAATACACTGAAATTAAAAAGACTTGTGACGATATTCAGAAAAAGCTCACTTTCATGAGAGAGAAGCTGACACGGGGTTTTGACACCCCGCGAATCTTACCGCAAGTGTACGGGTCGAAGTCAAGTAATAGTACTTGGAAAGTACGAGTATCGAATCACGGGGAACTAGGAACTAAGTATCACAATTACTATAGGCTCTATTAACTGGACTGTCGAATTTAGAGATGGTTGGTTTTAAACTACTAATTGCAGAAAATAAAATCACATCAAACTTAAGACAAACAGAACAGCTTTGAAGACATTGATAGAGAGAAAAGTTGAGGGTGGGAAATCCAATGGTTCTCACATACAAACGTCTGACTCAATTCAAATACCAGTTATTCCTATCACTGAATGCCCAATCTTTATCTAATCGTTGTTCTCTCTCAAGTAACACCGATTTTATTTGCAAAGCACGGTCCTTTTTTCAAGCGACCGTGATTTCTATTTCGAAAACCTAAGTTTTATCTTTCGATCTTAACAAATAGGGTTCAAAATGCATTAAGCTTAAGATTCAAACGGGACTAAGTTTTACTCGGTATATCTCTATCCTTTCTTACCTTAGATATGCAATTCCTAATTCTATTTCTCAATTACTTCTCTCGAACATTAATTGAAAACAATAAAACAATTGTAAGGTAGCTATTCTCACAAAAGCATTAAACACAAAATTGCGTTCATTCATTAAAGAGGAAAACTGATAAATGTTTCAAGTCATCTGTTTACAATTTTAAACCACATTCATTCCAACCCCCAACATGAACCGGTTAGTTCATGTCGGTGGTAGATTCAAACACAAAAGAAAAAGATGGAAACAAGTATGTAGACATAATAATCGTGATAACGGTGAATGGAATGGTTACTCCCTTCTGTCGTGCTCGATGCTACTTCGCGTGATGAACGTGTATCTGATCCTCCCTCTATCGCGGCTTCAACGGGTGTCACTTGACTCTGAAAATCGCCCCCGGAACTGCTCCCGATCGTCTGCCGTCTGAATGATATCGAATAATGACCTAAACCCCGGATAAAATAGCTGAAAATCGCGAAACAGACACTTACGCGACCTGCCACGTGACTTGCAAGTCGCGTGGTAAGTCGCGCGTGTCTTTTATACTGCGTGGGTCATTTTCTGGTTCGCGGTTCGGGTCCTGGTTCGGTCGCGGGTCTTGGGCTTGGCTTTTGGGCTTCCGTTAGGCTTCGTTTTGACTCGTTTTGGGATCTTTTTAGCTTCTTTCTCGAGAAAAGCCGCCTTTTAGCTAACCTGCATAATTCACTAGATAAACCGTAAAATACACGCCTTTTTACTTGAATACAAGCCAATCTCGTTGGTTTGAGAACTGAAAATAACGCCAAAAAGTGGCGTTATCAACAACCCCAAACCGAGCGTTGCTTGTCCCCAAGCAAATTAGCGATAAAATAGAATAAAAGCACACAGTGAATTTAGTAATGACTGCAAAATTCCCAATCGGTACCAAGTGTTGCATCGGTGATTTCCCATACCCGTGAATGTCTATCTCACTCTCGCCTCATTCTTATTTCGTTTGATCTATGACCTTCAATTGGGGGTTGAACTCTTGACTGTTCCGATTACATTAGGGTTAGACTAAGTCCAAACACACTAGGGAAAACATTTCGCTTTGACCCTACCTCACGGGATACTCTCTTTGCACTCGAACCTAGGTTGTCGCTCGTGTTGTCATGTTTAAGGAAATTATGTACAAGAATACGCAATAATTGCATGACAACTCTATTGAAGACGCACAAATGTCCACAAGTTTGATCTCAGAAAGAAATCAAATAGCAAGACAGGGAATATCAGTAAAGGCAGTCGTAAACCGTAATCACATTTTCCAAAAGATCATCCAGGTCTTTACACGGGTTGTAATGGGGCTAAGGTTAAGGCTAAGAAACGAAGGGTAAAAAGGATCACAAATCCTCGGTGTGTCAATCATTGGTAATTCCTGAACTCTCGTTGCTTCACATTCGCTTCCTTGGCCCTTTTCTTCACTATTGGAGTCGCTTTGACTCTCTTAATTTTCAGCTCTAACTATTATGTAAATAACTTTTTTTTTGGGACTTCATTGGTCCACTTTTCTACTTCTCGGGTTACATTGACCCATTTTATTCTCATGACTGGCCTATTCTATTCTTTTCTGCTCTATCTCGAGTAGTTCATTATTGCTTCCGATTGACACACTTTCAGATAAGGGTTGGCTAAGGCTTTTGGCTAAAGGTTTAATGGTGGGTTTAGAAAGAATTAAGGTGCGTGTTTGGCTGCAAAGGGGGTTATGGATACACACTAACGGGTGAAAGGGAACGATAGCTAAAAATGGTTTAAAAATAAAACACATAATGCCTGGAATCATATCTTAAGGTCCACACGATATGGTCTATTATACCCTTACCTAATATCCCGATGTTCGTCTTTGCTACTCAATGCAATAATGTAGCGAGATCATTCTACATTCACGACAAGGAATTCGATAAGTGTATAAGAATTAAATGTATGAATCCCTCGAAATGAAAAATGTATTTAAGGCTCAAAATCTCACTATCAGGTGGTCTCCACTAATGTCCCTAGTCATGTCCTTTCCCGGTCCTTCCCTAACGGTCACGTCACTATCACAAGATTCTTCCCACAATGGTTGGTCTCAATCATTCAAAACAAATTTTTTTGGCTAATGTGATCTAAATACTCAGAAATGTAGGAAATCTACATGCATGAGCTTGGGCCCGATTGGGCAACCCCAAACCTTACCCACACATTGTCCCCAATGTGCAAGCAAAGTCGTAGGTGATGCGACTCAATCATTGTGCGTTATTACAGTTATCAAAAGGAAGGGCAAGGCATTACATAGCAAGCAAAAAGAAATCCCAACTTTCTAAAATGGCACCCCAAACCTAGGTCGTGGCCTAGGTTTGCCAATAAAAGCCAACCCCAAACCTCGGTGAAACCGAGGTTTGCACAGGGTTTAAAGAATTGAGTGTGTAGATGTGAAAAAGATAAGGCACCCCAAACCTAAGTGGAACTTAGGTTTGTTGCCTCTCGTTTAACTAATACTGAAACAAACATCATACACAACTCATTAACATAAAGATTTAGAACATACCTGTTTTGCCCGGCCGGAGGATTCTTGACTGGTTGAGCATCAATCGGAGGGGATAGGGAGAACATGCAAAACAAAACAAAGAAATACAAAGCACAAGGGAGAAAAAAAAATTGGAAAAGAAACACACCAAGCAAGAAAGGAATAAAAACTGCACGAAAAACAAAACGAAGAGGCAGGGACTCCCGCGGTTTAGCCCGCGACTTGCAAGTCGCGTGGCAAACCGCGTAACCCACTGTTTCAGAAACAAACAGAGGGTCCCGTAGCTTTCTACGCGGTTTACAAACCGCGTGGCAAACCGCGTATGTCCCTGTTTCAAAAATCTTTTTTTGGCTTTTTCAATTTTTCGATTTTTATGGTTTTTCTGAAATAAAACACACTTAAACTAAAAATACTAAAAGGAAACAAACCTTGGTGGGTTGCCTCCCACCCAGCGCCGTATTTAAAGTCGTGGCACGACTGTGCGGTTTCAACTTGGCTCCGTATCCGCAGAATTGTACCGTCCACACTTACGGTTTTTTCGCGGACTTCTCTACTCCTTCCTCTCTTTCACCACTTCTTCTTTCCAGCAACTTGAACCTCACGTTCTCACCGCCAACTCTGAACGTGATCTCACCCTCTTCCATGTCAATCAAAGCTCGGCTCGTGGCTAAGAATGATCGTCCCAAAATCAACGGGACCTATTCATCTTCGTCTATATCGATCACCACGAAGTCGACTGGAAAGTAAAACTTACCGACCTTGATGAGCATGTCTTCTACGACTCCGTACGGGTATCTTATTGACCGATCAGCAAGCTTGAGCGTCATGAACGTGGGACTCACCTCGCCCAATCCAAGTTTCCTGAAAATAGAAAGGGGCATCAAATTAATACTAGCCCCTAAATCACACAAAACTTTATTGAAAGAAAACTTCCCGATTTGGATAGGGATAGAAAAACTCCCTGGATCATTGAGCTTCTGGGGAAGCTTATTCTGGAAGATTGCGCTACACTCTTCAGTGAGTGCAACGGTGGATTGGTGATCAATTGCCTCTTTTTGGAAAGGATCTCTTTCATGAATTTCATGTAAGAGGGCATTTGGGTGAGAGCATCTGCAAAAGGAATATTGATCGTTAGCTTTTTAAACACATCTATAAATTTTGAAAAATTGACCTCATCCTTGTTTGCTTTCAGCCTGCTCGGGTAAGGTACTCTTGGTGCTGCCTGCTTGACCGGTGGTGTCACTTCTTTCTTCTTCGGTTCACTTTCCTCGCTTTCTTCAGCTTCAACTTCCTTCACCTTCTCAACCTCTTTTTCCTCAGGCTCGACTTCCCTTGCTGGCTTCCCATTCAGTTCTTTGCCATTTCTCAGATAGATGGCATTGCAATGTTCCCGGTTAGTCTTTTCGGGTTGGCTCGGGAACGTGCCGGAAGGTCGGTTTTGTAGGGCCTCGGAGATATGCCCTACTTGCCTTTCGAGGATCTTGATTGCAGCCGTATTCTGATCAGTTGCGGTTTTCACCGTGTTCACAGTGCTTGCTAGCTCTCCAACCGTGTTGTCCATTTTCGACATGAACTTCATCATCATCTCCTCCAGCCCCGGTTTCTTCTCTCCGGTTGGTCCTTCGTTTCTTTGATTAAAATCTGGAGGACGATAAGCATTATTAGCATTAGAAGAATTTGAAGAGTTAGAAAAATTACCTGGCTGTTGACCGGGTTGACTCCACGAGAAATTTGGGTGCTTTTTCCACCCTTCGTTATACGTGTTGGAGAACGGGTCGTTTCTCGGCTGATGATTCTGGTTTTGCATTTACTGGATTTGCTCGGGTGCTTCCGGAATTCCTCTATTCATTTGATTTGTGATGAATGCCAGTTGAGCTTTCAGTTCATTCAGCTCATTACTCTCTTGGACACTTGCAACTCGTCTTACCGCTGATCTCGGAGTGGAGAAACTATGTTCGGCCAAGTTCTCAATCAGCTCGCACGCTTCCTCATACGACTTGTCCATTAGTGCTCCACCCGCGGCAGCCGTGATGTCGTTCTTAAATTGCGGGTGGAGTCCACTGAAGAAGGTCTGGATGATGACCCAGCCCTGTAGCCCATGATGAGGACACTTCTTGATCATGTCCTTATAACGCTCCCAAGCCTCATATAACGTTTCCTGATCCCATTGAGAAAAATGGGTGATCTCCACCATTAGTTGGGCGGTTCTGCTCGGTGGGAAAAACTTTTGGAGGAAGGCTGCTTTCAACTGTGCCCAAGTAGTGATCTGATCTGACGGTAGGCCTTCTATCCATATTTCAGCTCGACCTTTTAATGAAAAACTGAACAGCCTCAGTTTGATTGCGTTCTCCTCCATCCCGTTGATCTTGAAGGTACTACAAATGCGCTCGAAAGCCCGGAGATGAGCGTGAGGATCTTCGGTCGGTGCTCCTTCATATTGATTTTGCTGCACCATTACGATGGTGCTCGGCTTTATCTCGAAATAGTTAGCCGCAGTGGTAGGTGGTTGAATGCCTATCCGTGCGGCCGCCACATTAGGATCGGCAAATGATCGCATCGGAACTCTTTCCGGAGGTGGTGGTGGATTGTTGCGGCGAGGTGGAGGATCATTGCGTGGAGGTGGTCTCTCGTCGTCGGACATCTCGAATTTCAGATTCCTTTTGGTTTTCGCTTCCTTACGCAGCCGACGAGCGGTTCTTTCGATCTCCGGATCAAATTGTTCGATCTCTTTTCCTCGGGTCGTCCTTGGCATAAACCAAGTGGTACCTGAAAAGAAGACAGTAAAGTCAATAATCCGAAAACTGAAAGTGATGGAAAAATATCAAGAAAAGAAAATGCCCAATCTAATAGCGCGTATAGATGGTAGTGCTATTAGCTACAACTAGTTCCCTGGCAACGGCGCCAAAAACTTGACACGGGGTTTTGACACCCCGCGAATCTTACCGCAAGTGTACGGGTCGAAGTCAAGTAATAGTACTTGGAAAGTACGAGTATCGAATCACGGGGAACTAGGAACTAAGTATCACAATTACTATAGGCTCTATTAACTGGACTGTCGAATTTAGAGATGGTTGGTTTTAAACTACTAATTGCAGAAAATAAAATCACATCAAACTTAAGACAAACAGAACAACTTTGAAGACTTTGATAGAGAGAAAAGTTGAGGGTTGGAAATCCAATGGTTCTCACATACAAACGTCTGACTCAATTCAAATACCAGTTATTCCTATCAATGAATGCCCAATCTTTATCTAATCGTTGTTCTCTCTCAAGTAACACCGATTTTATTTGCAAAGCACGGTCCTTTTTTCAAGCGACCGTGATTTCTATTTCGAAAACCTATGTTTTATCTTTCGATCTCAACAAATAGGGTTCAAAATGCATTAAGCTTAAGATTCAAACGGGACTAAGTTTTACTCGGTATATCTCTATCCTTTCTTACCTTAGATATGCAATTCCTAATTCTATTTCTCAATTACTTCTCTCGAACATTAATTGAAAACAATAAAACAATTGTAAGGTAGCTATTCTCACAAAAGCGTTAAACACAAAATTGCATTCATTCATTAAAGAGGAAAACTGATAAATGTTTCTAAGTCATCTGTTTACAATTTTAAACCATATTCATTCCAACCCCCAACATGAACCGGTTAGTTCATGTCGGTGGTAGATTCAAACACAAAAGAAAAAGATGGAAACAAGTTTGTAGACATAATAATTGTGATAACGGTGAATGGAATGGTTACTCCCTTCTGTCGTGCTCGATGCTACTTCGCGTGATGAACGTGTATCTGATCCTCCCTCTATCGCGGCTTCAACGGGTGTCACTTGGCTCTGAAAATCGCCCCCGGAACTGCTCCCGGTCGTCTGCCGTCTGAATGATATCGAATAATGACCTAAACCCCGGATAAAATAGCTGAAAATCGTGAAACAGACACTTACGCGACCTGCCATGTGACTTGCAAGTCGCGAGTGTCTTTTATACTGCGCGGGTCGTTTTCAGGTTCGCGGTTCGGGTCCTGGTTCGGTCGCGGGTCTTGGGCTTGGATTTTGGGCTTCCGTTAGGCTTCGTTTTGACTCGTCTTGGGCTCTTTTTAGCTTCTTTCTCGAGAAAATCCGCCTTTTAGCTAACCTGCATAATTCACTAGATAAACCGTAAAATACACGCCTTTTTACTTGAATACAAGCCAATCTCGTTGGTTTGAGAACTGAAAATAACGCCAAAAAGTGGCGTTATCAGAAGCTAGACTTCTTACTAAAGAAAAAGCTAAAATCTTTAAAGAAAAAGAAGAAATTGAAATGGACTGGAACAAAAAGATAAATCCTTTAAAAGAAAAGATTTCTGAACTTAATTCTTCCTTAAAAACAAAGTCTAAAGAACTAATGGATGTTGAGTGATACAGAATGAACATCCTTGCTCTTAAAAATTATTTTCAAAAGGAAAGAGAAGTCCTCTGTCAAGATTTACTCAGAAGAGATCTTCAAATTAAAAAAATTCAAGATGCTCAGAAGGTGTACGAAAAAATTAACACACAAATAGGGAGACGGGGAATTGGCTTCTGTGATATAGATCCTTATACCGGAACCAAAAGAAACAAGTCTCTGTCCTCTCTATTTCACATAGGAGATACAAGAAAACCTGGATTTCCAAATCTTCTCTCTGTAAGTAAAAGGCAAAAAGTCTCTGGGGAACCTCACAAGAGGAAACCTCTGAAGATGACAAATGTGTGGTTTGAAAACACAGATTTGTCATCTTCAATCTCTGTCAAAAGAGAATCCAAACCTAAGAGGTATCTGAAAACTCAAGATCAGATAGGAATCTTCAAGTTTGGTAAACCCGAGACTCAAACTCAAGTTGCATTTGTCTGCATGATGAATTCTGAAAATATATTATCAGCAGAGGCACCTGAGTTCAAGCCAAAAATTACAGAAGAAATACTTGTTATCTCTGAAGAAAACCTCTGTACATCTTCCAGCGATCAGGATCTCTTTGAAGAAAACTTAACAGATACTTCTGTTAACTTAGAAGATAGTTCCTTAGAAAAGGAAGAAAGTGAGTATGACACATGTTCTGAAAGTCCAGCCTCAGTCGAAAGAGAACCAAGTGACTCAACCTCTGTATATGAGAACGATTCATCCTCTGACGAATCAGAGACTGACTCTAAGTCAGAGATTGGACCTAGTGACACAGAGGTTTTTAAACAAACCTCTGAAGTTCTTAACAGAACTATTCCTCCAAAGGAGAAAATCACTGGAATTCCTATCTGTCCAGACTTTTTGGATATGTGCATACAAGACAAAACCTCTCTTGAGCTTGAAAATTTCAAACAACAGAAGTCAATGTCCACTCAAATTCCAACGAGTTCAAAGATTTTAAAACCCTTAAAATCTGTTAAAGAAGAACTAACATGGCAACAGAAGGGTAAATGGACTAAAATTAACAAATCTTTTTCTTCTGTGACAGTGAAATCTACAGAAGATCACCACAGAAGGGGAACACAGAAGGCCGCACTCAACAAAGGATTTTGCAAACAACGATCTACCCTACATAAACCTTCTTGTAATAGAAAGTCTAATGTTAGGATAAATTGTAATGCCTCTGTGCCCCCATTTAATGTATTCAATGAAAAGTTCAAGCAAATCTCTTCGCACATTCAATACTCTCATTGCTTTGATCTAATGTTTAAATTAAACCAACACTTCAAAAGTCCACACTGTCATCTTACTGTACCCAAAGAAAATGATAAATCCAAGGGTAAGAAGAAACAAAATGTTTCTTCAACAGAAGCTAAAACAAAGACCAAGAATGCTAAGGCAAACTTGAAGACTCCTGACAAAACTGGACCCATGTGGATATGGGTACCTAAAACTCTCTAATTGTCTTGCAGAAGCAGTATGTGCCAATCTGGTATCTAGACTCCAAATGCTCAAAGCACATGACTGGTGACAGAGATCTTCTATCCACATACAAAGAAAAGAACGATGGTGGATCGGTGACCTTTGGAGACAATAAAAAGGGATACATCAAAGGCTACGGAGTCATAAAGAAGGAAAATATAACCGTATGCAAAGTTGCATATGTTGATGGCCTTAAACACAATCTTCTCAGTGTTAGTCAACTCTGCGATACGGGATTCGACGTAATGTTCAAAAGAACCTTTTACTCTCTACAGAGCGAGGACACAGGACTTGAACTTCTGCGAGCCGAAAGAAAAGGAGATCTATATTTCATGAACTTCAATGCAAAGAACAAGAAAGACAAAATCTGCCTTGTTGCATGCAAAAGCGAAGAAGCCTGGTTATGGCACAACAGGTTCTGCCATTTAAACTTTCATACTCTTGATAAACTTGTAAAACTTGATCTAGTCAAAGGTCTACCAAACGTTAAATTCAATAAAGATCATCTTTGCTCTGCCTGCGAAATGGGAAAACTCAAAAGAGCTTCCCATAAAGGCAAAACTGATGTATCTTGCACTAGGCCTCTGTATATGCTTCATGTCGACCTCTGCGGTCCAATCGCTACACAGAGCCTAGGTGGCAAGAAATATATACTTGTTTTGATCGATGAATTCTCAAGATTTACATGGGTTGAATTTGTCAGAAAGAAATCAGATGTTCCAAACATACTGATAAATTTAATGAAAATAATCCAAGTTCTGTATGAGTGCAGGATTCAGAAACTGAGAAGCGACAATGGCACAGAATTTAAAAACTCTGTCATTGAAACCTATCTTACATAAGAAGGAATTTCATAGAACTTCTCTGCTGCACGCACCCCACAACAGAATGGCGTGGTCGAACGAAAGAATCGCACGCTTGTGGAAGCCGCCAGAACTATGCTAACCGCATGTGGATTACCAATGACATTTTGGGCAGAAGCAGTATCAACCGCTTGATATACCCATAATCGATCAACCGTCGTAAAGAGACACATCAAAACACCATATCATTTGATCAACAAAAGACGACCAAACATCAAGTTCTTCCATGTATTTGGATGCAAGTGCTTCGTCTTAAATGATAGAGAAGCAAGAGGAAAGTTTGAAGTAAAAGCAGATGAAGCCAAGTTCATAGGATACTCTGCAACTTCCAAGGCCTACAAAGTTTATCTTCTGCGGTCTCGAACGATTGTAGAAAGCATAAATGTTTCTTTTGACGACACCTTCCAAAAGACTTCTGAACAAATCAGTTCAGAACTCGGTCTAAAAGGGGAATCCTCTGGCATCTCAAAAACACGAGAAGAAGACTTAAATCTTCTATTTCAAGAGATGTTCCATGACGACATTGATCCCTCTGCCGGAGCCATCAGAGCCTCTGGAGAATCACCTTCTGTAAATCTTACAGATGCAAATGCCGAGGGGGAGCCAACAGAAGATGATACAACAAGGAAAACAATCATAGAAGCTATTGAAGAACCAACTCCAGGAACTACAGAGGAACCAATAACAGAGGAACAAGAAGACTCCGTATATACTTCTAAAGAGGAACAAACACCACCACTCATTCCAATCATTCCACAATCTATAGGATCAAGCACGAAAGCAAGATATACGACAGAGGCTACACCAGAACAACAAATAGAAACCTCTGAAGATCAACTTGATGAAATCGATGACCATCTCCCAAGAACAACAAAGTGGACAAAGATCCATCCTCCAAGTCTTTTAATCGGTGAACTTTCTGAAAAGGTAAATACAAGATCTGCCACTGCTAACTTTTGTTTCTTTACAAACTTTATTAGTGTGATCGAGCCAAAAAGGATCTCTGAAGCCCTTGACGATCCAAACTGGGTAGATGCTACGCAAGAAGAGCTTCTACAGTTTGAACGAAACAAAGTATGGACTTTAGTTCCTCTGCCACGAGGAAAACAAGCCATAGGGACTAAATGGGTCTTCAGAAATAAGAAGGATGAAGAAGGAGTGGTCATAAGAAACAAAGCAAGATTGGTGGCCAAGGGATATCGCCAAGAAGAAGGCATCGATTACGATGAAACTTTTGCCCCTGTCGCACGGATCGAAGCCATAAGAATCTTCTTAGCCTTCGCAGTCCACAGAGGTTTTTAAGTATTTCAAATGGACGTAAAATCTGCTTTTCTAAATGACGAAATCCAAGAAGAAGTATACGTCCAACAGCCACCAGGGTTTGAAAGCTCTAAGTATCCAAAATACGTGTACTACCTCGACAAAGCTCTGTATGGACTGAAACAGGCTCCAAAAGCATGGTACGAAAGACTTTCTACCTTTCTTCTTGAAAATGGTTACGACAGAGGTACGACAGATACCACTTTGTTTTATAAACGAAAAAGTGATGAAATTATGCTTGTACAAATATATGTGGACGACATAATTTTTGGGTCTACAAATTCAGAAGAGTGCAAAAAGTTTGAAAAACTCATGTAGAGTGAGTTTGAAATGAGTATGATGGGAGAATTAACTTTCTTCCTCGGACTCCAAGTAAAACAATCATCAGAGGTAATTTTCATAAATCAAGCTAAATATGTCTCTGACATACTTTCAAAATACAGTCTCTCTGATGCCTCTGTAATGAGAACTCCAATGGCCACAGGAAATAAGTTAGACTCAGATCCAAAAGACATATCTATAGAGTGCACGCTCTACAGAGGAATGATTGGGTCTCTGTTATAATTAACTGCAAGTAGACCTGACATAATGAATGCCACATGTCTCTGTGCAAGATATCAAGCTAACCCGAAGGAATCCCATTATAATGCTGTAAAGAGGATCTTCAGGTACCTCAAAGGGACCAAAAATCTTGGCCTCTGGTTTTGGTCTTAAAGCTAACCCGAAGAACTCTGGTTTTGGTCTTAAAGCTTATACAGATTCAGATTATGGAGGCTGCAAGCTCGACAGAAAGAGTACCTCTGGGAGTTGTCAATTCCTAGGTGGTAAACTAGTCATCTTGACCTCTAAGAAGCAGAACTGTGTATCCACATCTACAGCAGAAGCCGAATTCGTTGCTGCTGCTAGTTGTTGCTCCCAGGTTCTGTGGATGAAAACTCAGCTTAAGGACTATGGCCACATCATATTCAAGATTCCCATCTTCTGTGACTCAAAGAGCGCCATAGCCATCTCTGCCAATCCAGTACAACACTAAAAAACAAAGCACATCGGTATCCGTTACCACTTTCTGAAACACCATGTTGAATATGGGACAATCGACATGCACTTCGTACCTACAGAATACCAGCTTGCAGACTTATTCACCAAAGCACTAGATGAGAAAAGATTTATTTCCCTGGTGGGTAAGTTGGGAATGATAAACATGAGTTAAAACCTCTGTAAGTATAATCTAATCTTCTGTAAATATGTACATACATTGCTTTTATTATCTGGTTAATTTATTTTCTGAATGTAAATTCATAATCACCAAGTGTTCTGCACAAAAATAGAGCTTCTGTAGGATTGCTCAGAACCTCTGACAGTCTTTATAGAACCTTTAAGAAACTTGATCTATGTCCCATATTACTTATCAAATTTTGACCCAAGCATAGATCAAGGGGGAGCAGAAGGAGACCTTGAAATGATCTCCAGAAGTTGATCATTCAAGGGGGAGCCAAAGAAGAATTATGATCAACCATAATCAACAGAGGTCAAGAATTTCGCCGAACAAAGGAAAGTCAAAATGTGAGTATCTGATAAAAATCCTTCAAGAAAACAGTTTTCTAGGACACAAATTTCCAAATATGTCCTAGAAACTTTGCTTATGACATTCCAAAAAGAAAATAATCAAAACGATTGATTAGTCTCTCTTTATGAGAAATTTAAGGTTCCAGAGCCTCTGCTGGGCTCAACAGAGCTTCTGTAAGACAAATCCTCTATGACTACAAATTACATAAGGACTCGATCGATCGTCTTGAATGTCATACAAAAGGTCTCAAGTAAAAAGGGTTCATATACCATAGAACTTGTGCTAACAAATCAAGATATTTGATGTTTACACACGAAATCTTTTTAGAAAACAGTTTTCTAGGACAAAAATTTCCAAATATTTCCTAGAAACACTGCCAAAGACATTTCAAACTTCAAATGATCAAAAAGATGCATAAATTGTGAGTTATGAGAAATTTGAGGTCATAGAGCCTCTGCTGAGCTCAACAGAGGCTCTGCCAGAGAAAATCTTTGATCGTAAATTTGCACTCTTTTGATCGATTATGAATGTCTTCTCAAAAAGACCTCTTTTGCACAAGTGCACACTTTGAGATTCTCAAAAGGTTGTTGGTCACAGAGTTCATTCCACCAAATAAACTCTGTAGACCAACAAAGGCTTTTAAAAAGGAGTTACTCGCACAGAACCTTATCCAAAACAGTTTTCTAGGACACCAACTTCAAAATATGTCCTAAAAACAATTCTTAAAAATATTAAAAACTTGGATGATCAAAAAGTTTAATAGATTTTTAGTTATGAGAAATTCCCTCTCATAGAGCTTCTGCTAGCTCTGACAGAGCTCCAAAACCTCTGTGAATGAAATTTCTTCTCTAAAATCTATCGATCCTCTCCAATGCTTTTCAAACATTTTTGGTAAAGGTGCAAGCAACAGAGGATTCGAAGAGAGTTTCAAACAACAGAGCTCTATCTCTACAGAGCTTCTGTCATTTTCAAACTTGGGAAATTCTGCAACAGTAACGGCTATTTTACTGAGAGTGAAAAATATGTGGAGGAAAAGAAACACACGCGCCAAGCATTAATGGGCCGCGCACGACGTCAAGTCGTGCTCTGACACTGCTGACGTGTCTCATTTTCATTGGACGTACACGACACACGTTCTCCTGGAAAGTTGAACCCGCCGTTCACACTCAAGTACGGACCCCAAAAATTATTCACTTCCATATATTTACCTCTTCAGATTCTACCCTTCACTATAAAACCCAAGTTACCACTCCTCATAAAACCTTTACGAACTCTCATCTTCTTCTCCGGCGAACCATTGCAAAAACCTGCAAAATTCTTATCGTCATACAAGAAAATGGCCTCGTCTTCTCAAGCTATCTCCCCTGCACACTCACCGGTGAACTCCCCTGAAAACCCTGAACACTCTGAACATTCAGAAAACCCTGAAATCGTCAGAGACCTAGACCAAGATAACTCCGGCGATGAAGCAGACTTTGCTCCGACAACCCATCTTCAAGACTTCCTTGCTCATGAACATTTTGCAAATGTTCTACCATTAAAACCCAATAATCACTACCTTGTTCCCTCAAGAACTGATTTTGGGAAAGCACATGCTATACTTCTCCATATCTTGGAACAACATATTCTCTACCCTCTTCTGTCCAAAACCGTGGACAAAATCCCTGTCAGATACATAAATCAATTCTGGCAAAGTTGCAGATTTGATCCAGAAGACCGACAGATTAAAGGCTACATCTCCAAACCCGATAAATCCGAACATCTTGAACTCAAGTTCAATAGAACGATGTTCTCTCTTGAGTTCAGCCTACCCACAAGCGGTCTTCTAGGATTAAAAACCTTTGCACAAGAACCTACAGATGAAGAGCTCTGCAGGTTTGTCGAAAAGTTGGGGTACAACGTACCACTCAGAAAGAGAAATGACTTCCGCCGAGGCAGATTACCACCTCTGTGGAATACACACTTTTCAATACTCAACAGGTGCTTAACCAGGAAAGTGGGGAGTCCAGATCAATCCTCACACCAAATACTAGCCATCATGTACGGAGTCTACTACGACCTACCTGTGGACTTCGCCACTCTCATGATGCAAGAAATGGTTAACACCATCGACAGAAAGAACAACTTCCTGAAGAAAAAGAACACATCAGGAGCTCTACCTCCTCTGCAGTTCCAAAGGATTCTAGGTGTTCTGCTAGAGCCTCTACTCTTGCTTGAAAAATGGCCAATGGAAGGGCCAATAACAAAGATGTATGAAATGAACAAAAACTCCCCAACAGAACATGCTGATGGTTACCCACACTGCAGACCTCTGCCAAAGAAACTTCTAGGATATGTGTTGTAAGATTTATGCAACCTTAGAGATTCACATAGAATAGGACTCAGTGCAAGTATACACCTTGAACTACTATCGTCTCGTAACAAGTAATAATGGTAAAATACCAGATATCGGTCCACAGGGAAATCTTGTGAAAGCCTTTCAAAAGTCCAGTCTTTAAAAACTAAATTCAGATGGCGATTTCGAAAACAGATTGTTTGATTGGTTGGTTTGAGTTATCAGCTAAAAATAAATTCTAGAGAAGAAGCATAGGGTGCAAAGCTCTATAAAGATGAAAACAAGTGATTGAGTAAAAAGGTATTATAACATCCAGCCAGTCCTTCAGCACAAGTGCTATAGGACTTCCACAACACCAACTATCGGTTCAAACGGCCTCCCAAGAGTACACACTGGTCAACGTGCTATCGATACAATATCATTTATGTTAGACTTTGTGAATCCTAGCACAACACAGTGTTACCATCCTACACCATAAAAGTATAGTACTTGTCAGGCACTAAAACTCTTTATAGTCTTCTTTTATTATTTCAGTTAATTAACCTTAACCTTAACACTGAATGTTAATGCATTTTCATACATAAAATTAGTTGTCAATTAATTAAATGCAATCTTCAATGTAAGAACAATCACCTGAAATAAATAGTTAGATACAATGTTATATTCAATACACCTCTTTACTTTCACACATATTTTACATCTAAACTTTGCTTTACACCCCAAGCTCAGGCGATTAGCCCTTCATGGCTTAATTTTTCTTTCGAAAGGTGTAAGAAATGTAAATGACATGAATGGAAAGTACTGAAAGGAAATTGCAAGAAATGTAAATGACAGAAATGGAAAGACAGAAATTAAAAACAGGAATTTCAACAACAAGAAAATAAAAACAATAATAAGAACTAAGAATGCAAGGAAACGGAATTACTAAACTACCAAGGTAACTTGTTCGCCAAGTTATGGAAACTTGTCGTGCAAGTTACGTCACAAAACTACTTGTTGCTTTGAAACCGTTAAAACTTTGAAACACTAACTTAAACAACCAAAGGTTACGGTTTTTAGAGGGAAGGAATCCAAACTAAAAATCACGAACCTTGAGATTTTAAGTAAGTAACTAAGAAAATATCGAGAACTTGGAGACTTGCGAGAATCGGAAAGTAAAACACAAGAACTTAACTTCGAACCACTTAGATTAATACTTGAAACCGAAAGCTTGACTACAAACTACTGAAATCGTGACTACAGATCTGAATATTAAGAGGTAACTAGACAGAAATTAAGAGGTAAATAAATCTAGAGAGCAAAAGCTAAAACACTTGGAGAGATTTTTGTGTTTTTAGCTAAATAGCATATTTTACAAGAGCATAGAAGCCTTCTATATATAGGGGAGAAGTGTAACATCTCGAATTTTCATGAATAATGATATGGGGTATTATTAATTAATTGAGTATAATTAATTGATAAGTTATGATTTATTATTTGATATATTAATTTTAGAGTTTAACCCCGAATAAGTTACGTTGTATCATTTTTATGGAATAATAAGTTAGGGGTAAACTTTAAATTTAATTTGGAAGTATAAGGGTCAAAGTTGCCAATAGATGGAAGTTTGGGGGTGAGTAGTGAAACTCCCACCCCACCACCGCCTCGTTTGCTAGAAAAGAGAAATGAAGATATTTCTTCATTTGGTGTCTTGTTTGTGTGTGTGTAAACTTCGGTGAAGAGAAGAGAGGGAACCGAGGAAGATCAAGCAAGAAAAGAAGAAGGAAATCAGTTGTATTTCAGTTGGGAAGCAAGAATCAAACAAAGGTAAACATCTCATTAATCCTTCATCTTTATAGTTAAAAGTTTTCTATGGTTTAGAAAATGAGTTTTGATGATTTTTGGATGATTATGAGAATCTGAATTTGTAGATATGTTATGTTAGTGGTATTGAACATATCTGCATGTTTACAGAATCAAACATAGCTTAAAAGTATAAAATCTGGGTTTTAGATAATTTCATTGGGTTGAGACATTCATGAATGTCGTAGCCTTAAGAACGACAAGGAAGTGAAGTCGCAATAGAAGGTTGCGACTTGGTGTTGAAGTCGCAATAGAAGGTTGCGACTTGGTGTTGAAGTCGCAATAGAAGGTTGCGACTTGGGGTTGAAATCGCAATAGGAGGTTGCGACATGGTGACCATGTCGCAGTAGTTGATTGTGACTTGCACTGTGCATTGCGACAAGAGATTTTAATACTTAGTTGGTTGCGACTTAAGGCGAAGATTTTTAGATGATAAGGATTCTTAGTTTTAGAGAGTTCTGTTCTGTAATTTAATATCAGTATATGTGTATATTGGATATTACAGTAAACTGTGGTGGTGAAGACAGAAGTTCCTACGTCTTTAAAAGAAATAAAAGAAGTGTGACTTCATACCAGGTGAGTTTATTCAACTCTCTTTAAAATTCAGAAATTAATATTGAAATAGATATATAATATGTATGTCTGACCATGTTATTAAGGACTCGTCTTAATTAGTAATGAGTCCAAATAGATGACTAAAAGTTATGATATGTTGATCCCCGTGCTAAAATGCAATGAGGGGATAGTTGAGAAGTTGAGGTGTCAAGACTATTAATATTCTTTATAAATGTTTATATATATAGAATATGTTTTGGAGATGAATATATTGTATGTTATGCACATATGATAGTAAGAGTAATAATACTTATGTATTGTGTGGCGATTGCTAGAAATAGGCATCCGGTCATAGTAGGGCACTTGGGTACGCTCTAATGGGAACCGAAATACTTGCCATTTGACCAAGGGATGTAATTTCTAGTGAATGAGCATATATTGAATCATCGTGAGGGCCCCGGTTGTGTATCGTGATATATTAATCTCATTGGGGTCAATGATTCTGAGATGGTGAGGACGTGAAATGTGGAATAGGCAGATTTTGATTTGTAATTCCCATTTCGAATGGAAGATCAGAGATTTCCATTTTTATAGGGAAGATCGGAGATTTCCCGTTGTGAAAGGAAGATTAGAGATAGGCATAAAGTAATTTGTAATCTCTACTTCCGGATTAAGAAATAGGCAGGTTTTGACTTGTAATTTCTTAGATAAGAGTAATGACTTTGAATCTGGAATGATTTATAGTAAACTCTTGATAGTGATATTATGGCTAGACGAATAGTATGGGAGTGGGGTAGATTCCCAGTATTGAAAGGAGTTGTTGTACGGTAAGGTGGGCGAGAACAGGTTTGTTTTATCTGTTGAGATTTTAATTGTTTAACTTTAATTTGATTTGAATATTCTCACTAGGCGAAAGCCTAATGTTTCAAGTTGAATTTTCTTACCAGGTACAAGCTCCGGGAAGTAAGCGAGAAAGTGTGATGAGGATTTTTGGAAAGACTTAAACTTAGAGATAACAGAGGATCTAGCTGTTCTTTTGATACTTTTGGGACAAAGGATTAGATAACTTAATTAATCTGATTATGTTGTATGATTAGATTAATAGGTTATTTGAATTAGATGCATTGTATATAAAATCTTTACGTTTGATCCTCAGGTTATAAAAGTTTGAAGTTTTTATGATCATAACTTGTAGCAATTTTTAAGGTTTAAATTGGCCCTGTTTTTAGGGTATTACAATATGGTATCAGAGCAGTAGTTTAAGCGAACTAGGTATGATTTTGAGATACCTAGACTTAAGTTGTGATGAATTAAGTTATGATCCGTGAGTTATGGGTAGAAGTACTAAGACTGGGTAGTCTTAGAGTCGACAGAAATACGCGAAGTTAGTACTGTAACCATGGTAATGAAAATTCTCATGTATGATATGTTCGCAATTTCAATTAGCTACTGTTATTATGAATATATTGTTACACAAGCATACTTGTTTCTAAATTGTTACAGTGACTGATTAGTAGTAAAGTACGTATTGTATGTCTAGTTGTATAAACCATTACTGATGAGTATTCTGTTGTGCTCATTTAGATCAATGGTGAATACACCTCCGAGGTCTCCAGATTCTTCTATGAATAGGAATTGGTTAGACGATACGGGAGAAAGGCAAACTGGAGTAAGCGGAATTCAGGAGACGCCGCTAGATTTTCTTTCTTTAGGAGGAATGCGGAATCGGGTGCATCGAGGGGGTGCCAGTACGGCCGATCAAACACCACCGGATTCAGGCATGGAAGGGCGGATATTGGATAATGTGACTAGATTGATGAATGCATCAATGGAAAGGCAAGCTGAAATGATGAATACCGCTATAGTAAGGCAGGCAGAGATGTTTATGAAGATGTTTAATGATCGAAGTGCGGAACCAAGACGAACAGTAGTTGATACTAGTGTGATAAATCCAACTGGTAACCCAGGGTCGGAGACGGAAAGAAGGGTTGAAAGAAACTGTTCCTACAAAACTTTTCTGAGTTGTAAACCGCCGGAGTTCAAAGGAGATGACAATCCAGTGGCTTGTATGAACTGGATAAGAGAGATTGAACAAGCTTTTCTAGCTTGTGATTGTAATGATGAAAGGTCAAAAGTTAGATTTGGGTCGCAAATGTTACGCGGTAACGCGTTGTCGTGGTGGAATGTGTTGTCAACTTCTGTGACAGCTACAGTTCTGAATGCCATGACTTGGCAAATGTTCAAAGCAAAGATTTTGGAAGAATACTGTAACGAAACTGAAATGGACCGAATCGAGGAAGAGTTCAGAAATCTCAAGAAAGGTAACATGACAGTGAGAAAGTATACCGAATCCTTTTGGAGAAGCTGAACCTGGTGGGGCATGTGGCTCCAGCTGAGAAAGACAAAATTAAAGCTTATCTGAAGGGTTTACCGGCGGATATGATGACAAGGGTCCGAAGTTCAAAGGCTACTACTTTAAGGGAGACGATTGAGGAAGCGAAAGTAATAGAAGAGATGTACGCCAAAGACAAAGAAGAGAAAGCGCATGTAGGAGAAAAGAGAAAGTGGGAAGGTCGTTCAGAATCTTCTCAGAAAACCAGATTGTTTGGCAAGAATATCCGTTATGACTCTCGTAGGGAACCAAGCTGGTGTTCCAAATGTAGAAGCAAACATTTTGGGTTGTGTCGAGTGGGTGGAAATGAATGTTACAAGTGCGGGGAGGCGGGGCATATAGCCGTGAACTGCCCAATGCCGGGATCAGTGTGTTTTGAATGTAAGCAACCGGGCCACTTTCGAAAAGATTGTCCGAAGCTAAAGAAGGAGGGAGATCGGGGAAGGAAGTTGGTTATCCCTAAACCAACTAGGCGTGCTTTTCAAATGACTGCTGAAGAAGCAAAAGGATCGAAAGATGTTGTCTCGAGTACATTCCTTATAAACTCCATTCCTGCACATGTGTTATTTGATAGTGGCGCAAACTATTTTTTTGTATCCAAGTTGTTCTACCGTAAGCTAGCTATGCCTGTCACTACTTTAGGAGATGCCTTAGTAGTTGAGATAGCTAATGGAGTTCAGTCTTTGGTTAGTGTGAGTTTGGTCGATTGTAAAATTTTGATAGAGGGAACATAATTTCCGATTGACTTATTGTTAATGGAAATTGGGGGATTTGATGTTATTGTGGGGATGGACTGGTTGAGCAATAACCAGGCAGAAATAATGTGTGCAAAGAAGCTGATCCGAATTCCGATGACCGATATAGATGACGTATTCATATTTGGAGAAAAGCAGAAAGGAGATATTCCGTTGATTTTAGTGGCAAAGGCGCGTAAATGTTTAGCGAAAGGATGTTGGTCCTATCTAGCTTATGTTATAGATACAAAGTTAGAAAAGAAACAAATGCAAGATATCAAGGTGGTGCGTGAATTTCCGGATGTATTCCCGGATGATCTTTCAGGTCTACCAGCTGAAAGACAAGTAGAATTTCGCATCGATCTTATTCCTGGAGCAGCACCGATAGCCCGTGCACCTTACCGCCTAGCGCCAGCTGAGATGACAGAAATGATGTCTCAATTGCAAAAGCTGTTAGACAAAGGTTTTATTAATCCGAGTTCTTCACCTTGGGGAGCTCCGGTATTGTTTGTTAAGAAGAAAGATGGCACTATGAGAATGTGCATAGATTATCGGGAGCTGAATAAGGTGACGATAAAGAATAAGTATCCGCTTCCAAGGATTGATGATCTGTTTGATCAACTCCACGGTGCGGGATGCTTTTCCAAAATTGATCTAAGGTCAGGGTATCACCAAGTGCGGGTAAGAGAAGAAGACGTTCCAAAGACAGCGTTTAGAACGAGGTACGGGCATTATGAATTTCTCGTGATGCCATTTTGGTTGACTAATGCTCCAGCTATATTCATGGATCTGATGAATAGAGTGTGTCGACCGTTCCTAGACAAGTTTGTTATCGTTTTCATTGATGACATACTTGTTTACTCGAAAAATGAGGAGGATCATGAACGTCATCTTCGTGAAGTGTTAGAAGTGTTACGCAAAGAGAAATTGTATGCAAAATTCTCTAAATGTGAATTTTGGTTGAAAGAAGTGCAATTTCTCGGTCATGTGATTTCATCGGAAGGTGTGAAAGTAGATCCAGCAAAGATAGAAGCAATGATGAATTGGGAGACTCTGAAAAGCGCGTCTGAAATAAGAAGTTTCTTGGGTCTAGCAGGTTATTACAAGAGATTTATTAAAGACTTCTCAAAGATTGCTTCTACTTTGACTATGTTGACTCGTAAGAATGTGAAGTTTGTCTGGACCGAAAAACAGGAGTCAGCTTTCAGAACCTTACGGCAGAAGTTGTGTGAAGCTCCTATTCTTGCACTGCCAGAAGGAACTGAAGATTTGGTAGTCTATAGTGACGCATCGAAAATGGGTTTGGGATGTGTGTTGATGCAATGAGGTAAGGTGATTGCCTATGCGTCAAGACAGTTGAAAGAACACGAAAAGAACTATCCTACCCACGATTTAGAATTAGCAGCTGTTGTGTTTGCTTTAAAGCTGTGGCGTCATTATCTCTATGGAACGAAGTGTACACTCTTCACTGATCATAAAAGTTTACAACATGTTTTTGATCAGAAGGAGTTGAATATGAGGCAAAGGCGATGGCTTGAATTGTTGAAGGATTACGATTGTGAATTGTATTACCACCCAGGTAAAGCAAATGTTGTAGCCGATGCCTTGAGTAGAAAAGAGTATAATGGGTACTTGAAAACGACAAATGCCAGAATTGATGTAATGTCGAGTTTGATTGAAAGAATAAAAGCTGCTCAAGTGGAGGCTTTGTTAGAAAGCAACTTGAAAGAAGAAGTAATGACCAAGCAATATCTTCAATTGACTGAAGATAGCCGTGGGATTAAATTTTTCCAAGGTCGTGTTTGGGTACCAAAGATAGGTGGAAATCGGGAGTTGATTTTGATGGAGGCGCATAGATCTAAGTATTCTATACATCCGGGGAGTACCAAAATGTATAGAGATTTGAAACTGCACTATTGGTGGCCGGCTATGAAAGTGGATGTGGCACGGATAGTAGAGAAATGCGGAACCTGTTCGTTAGTAAAAGCAGAGCACCAAAGACCATACGGAAGTTTTCAATCTTTGGAAATTCCGGAGTGGAAATGGGATAAGGTTACCATGGATTTTGTGACAAATTTACCAAAGACGCAAAGAGGTAACGATACCATTTGGGTAATCGTCGATCGACTGACGAAGAGTGCTCATTTCTTAGCTATGAAAGAAGCATCACCAATAGATAAATTGGCGAAGCTATATATTGATGAAGTAGTGTCACGACACGATATACCGGTGTCTATTGTGTCCGATCGTGACAGTCGGTTTACTTCCAGGTTTTGGCAGTCGCTTCAAGAAGAATTGGATACGAGGGTTAATCTAGATACTGTTTATCACCCACAGACTGACGGCCAAAGTGAAAGAACCATACAGACTTTGGAAGATATGCTTAGATCGTGTGTGCTAGATTTTGGAGGTAACTGGGATTCTCATTTGCCGTTAGTAGAATTTGCTTATAACAACAGTTACCATTCCAGTATTGGAAGGGCACCTTTTGAGGCATTATATGGTAGAAAATGCAGAACTCCGGTGTGCTGGTTAGAAGCCGGAGAGAAACAGTTTGCTGGTCCAGAACTTGTGCAACAAACCGCGGACAAGGTAAAGGAAATTCGGCAGCATATGAAAGCGGCTCAAGATAGACAGAAAAGCTATGCTGATCCGAAAAAAAGACCAAAAGAATTTCAAGTTGGGGAGCGTGTAATGCTTAAAGTATCCCCATGGAAAGGTGTGATACGGTTTGGAAAACGTGGGAAGTTGAGTCCTCGTTTTCTAGGACCTTTCACTATCATCAAAAGAGTTGGTCTACAAGCGTATCAACTGGATCTTCCACCTGAGTTGGAAGGAATCCATAATACTTTTCATGTGTGTTATCTTCAGAAATGCTTAGCCGAAGAACAAGATGTGATTCCACTTACTGATGTAAGGGTGGATGAAGGGAGTCGATGTGTAGAAGAACCGGAAGCAATTTTGGAAAAGTCAGTTAAGAGGTTACGAAGTGGTAAAGAGATGGTAATGTTAAAAGTTCAATGGAAGCATCATCGAGGTGCTAATGTGACCTTAGAGTCAGAGGAAGATATGAAAGTTAGATATCCTCATTTGTTTAGCTAGATTTGATTTCGGGGACGAAATCATTTTTCAAGTTGGGGAGTATTGTAACATCTCGAATTTTCATGAATAATGATAAGGGGTATTATTAATTAATTGAGTATAATTAATTGATAAGTTATGATTTATTATTTGATATATTAATTTTAGAGTTTAACCCCGAATAAGTTACGTTGTATCGTTTTTATGGAATAATAAGTTAGGGGTAAACTTTAAATTTAATTTGGAAGTATAAGGGTCAAAGTTGCCAATAGATGGAAGTTAGGGGGTGAGTAGTGAAACTCCCACCCCACCACCGCCTCTTTTGCTAGGAAAGAGAAATGAAGATATTTCTTCATTTGGTGTCTTGTTTGTGTGTGTGTGTCTAAACTTCGGTGAAGAGAAGAGAGGGAACCGAGGAAGATCAAGCAAGAAAAGAAGAAGGAAATCAGTTGTATTTCAGTTGGGAAGCAAGAATCAAACAAAGGTAAACATCTCATTAATCCTTCATCTTTATAGTTAAAAGTTTTCTATGGTTTAGAAAATGAGTTTTGATGATTTTTGGATGATTATGAGAATCTGAATTTGTAGATATGTTATGTTAGTGGTATTGAACATATCTGCATGTTTACAGAATCAAACATAGCTTAAAAGTATAAAATCTGGGTTTTAGATCATTTCAGTGGGTTGAGACATTCAAGCATGTCGCAACAGTGCATTGCGACATTCATGAATTTCGCAGCCTTAAGAACGACAAGAAAGTGAAGTCGCAATAGAAGGTTGCGACTTGGTGTTGAAGTCGCAATAGAAGGTTGCGACTTGGTGTTGAAGTCGCAATAGAAGGTTGCGACTTGGTGTTGAAGTCGCAATAGAAGGTTGCGACTTGGTGTTCAGGTCGCAATAGAAGGTTGCGACTTGGGGTTGAAATCGCAATAGGAGGTTGCGACATGGTGACCATGTCGCAGTAGTTGATTGTGACTTGCATTGTGCATTGCGACAAGAGATTTTAATACTTAGTTGGTTGCGACTTAAGGCGAAGATTTTTAGATGATAAGGATTCTTAGTTTTAGAGAGTTCTGTTCTGTAATTTAATATCAGTATATGTGTATATTGAATATTACAGTAAACTGTGGTGGTGAACACAGAAGTTCCTACATCTTTAAAAGAAATAAAAGAAATGTGACTTCATACCAGGTGAGTTTATTCAACTCTCTTTAAAATTCAGCAATTAATATTGAAATAGATATATAATATGTATGTCTGAACATGTTATTAAGGACTCGTCTTAATTAGTAATGAGTCCAAATAGATGACTAAAAGTTATGATATGTTGATCCCCGCGCTAAAATGCAATGAGGGGATAGTTGAGAAGTCGAGGTGTCAAGACTATTAATATTCTTTATAAATGTTTATATATAGAATATGTTTTGGAGATGAATATATTGTATGTTATGCACATATGATAGTAAGAGTAATAATACTTATGTATTGTGTGGCGATTGCTAGAAATAGGCATCCGGTCATAGTAGGGCACTTGGGTACGGTCTAATGGGAACCGAAATACTTGCCATTTGACCAAGGGATGTAATTTCTAGTGAATGAGCGTATCTTGAATCATCGTGAGGGCCCCGGTTGTGTATCGCGATATATTAATCCCATTGGGGCCAGTGATTCTGAGATGGTGAGGACGTGAAATGTGGAATAGGCAGATTTTGATTTGTAATTCCCATTTCGAATGGAAGATCGGAGATTTCCATTTTTATAGGGAAGATCGGAGATTTCCCGTTGTGAAAGGAAGATTAGAGATAGGCATAAAGTAATTTGTAATCTCTACTTCCGGATTAAGAAATAGGCAGGTTTTGACTTGTAATTTCTTAGATAAGAGTAATGACTTTGAATCTGGGATGATTTATAGTAAACTCTTGATAGTGATATTATGGCTAGACGAATAGTATGGGAGTGGGGTAGATTCCCAGTATTGAAAGGAGTTGTTGTACGGTAAGGTGGGCGAGAACATGTTTGTTTTATCTGTTGAGATTTTAATTGTTTAACTTTAATTTGATTTGAATATTCTCACTAGGCGAAAGCCTAATGTTTCAAGTTGAATTTTCTTACCAGGTACAAGCTCCGGGAAGTAAGCGGGAAAGTGTGATGAGGATTTTTGGTAAGACTTAAACTTAGAGATAACGGAGGATCTAGCTGTTCTTTTGATACTTTTGGGACAAAGGATTAGATAACTTAGTTAATCTGATTATGTTGTATGATTAGATTAATAGGTTATTTGAATTAGATGCATTGTATATAAAATCTTTACGTTTGATCCTCAGGTTATAAAAGTTTGAAGTTTTTATGATCATAACTTGTAGCAATTTTTAAGGTTTAAATTGGCCATGTTTTTAGGGTGTTACAAGAAGAGTGGGGATTAAGCAACTAAAAGGAGACTAAGACTGATGTCCCATTAAGCTTTATGTCCCTTCCAAAAAGTCAACTCCAACCTTGTCATCAAAAGAGGCTTCTTCCATAAGATACCCAAAAATGGCCCAGCTGTTCGATCCTGCGGCACTCCTACAGCATTCCTTTTGCGCTGAACTCCTATAGCATTGCCGTAGTAGTGTCCAGCCAAAATCTGAAATCAAAACAGGCCCAATAAGATCCAAAAACAGAGATTATGCCATTAAATCATTCTTGACACCTAAAACACAGAAAATGCTAAAAAGCTACTAAAAAGGACTTAATTACAGACTTTGGGCAAATAAAACAGACTCAAAACCTACTAAAAAGTGGCTAAAATAGAGTTAACAACCTAACCCTATCACAACCTCAAACTTAAAGCGTTGTTTGTCCCCAAACAACAAAAATAGACAAAATAAAGACTCAAGTATCTAAAAAGACTAAGAACTTAAAAAAAAATTAGCCCCTGTTTTATCCATAATCATAATGCGAACCACTATTTAAGCACAAACCTACTCACAACATTCATAACATGAAGCCAATAGCCCTTCATAAACTGAATTTATTCATCTTAGCCCAAAAACACACCCTCATAACCAACCAGAACCTTCCTAGTGTTAACAAAAATCATCAAGACATACAATCTTTGAAATTTGGGTATGCCTTCGGCTTTTCCTTTGATTTTGATGCTTTGCCTTTTTCCACTCCCTCACTTTGTTCACTCAATGGCATAATTTTACTGCCATTCATCTCATATTGAGGAATAGAGTGGACTCATTGGTCTCTTTTAATATTTTGGTGTCTTTGACACTCTTTAAGCACAAAAGAGCACTTTGCTCCTGAAAGATCTGTGAGGTTTTCCTCAAGATGTGTGAGGCAAATCTTACCCCAACCTCAAACTTGAAATGGACAATGTCCCCATTGTCACGGAAATTAGTAGCAGAGGGGGTCTGTTTGGGATTTTTATTTCTGGCTTTATGAGGAAAAATACCCTTGATGATTTAGTCTTAACAGGTTGGAAAGCTGTTAGGTGGGCTATGATGGCAGTTTACAACCAAACAAACAAGACATCAGATTACTGTGGCTATAAGTACATGCCAATCATGTTAAGGCAGTGGTGAAAACAGAGGTGCATGCATACAGATTATAAAACAAGCAGAGTCATGAAAATCAGTTCCCAAGAAAAACATTGAAGCAGAAAAGCAAAGATGAGAATGGGAAATTCCCACCTCAAACTTGTTTTCTGCACATGACTTAATGGTTTGACACAACATGTTAACCAAAATTTTCACATAAATCAGCAAATTATCAAAACAAGTCAGTGTATTAAGCACTGACCACATATTAAGACTTCACAGAGACAAATACTCAAACTGGACTCCTAAACTGAAACCTCAAAATATAAAACATAAATTATTTTACAAGTAACAAGGAAGAATGGCAGAACCTGTCCTACTCAGGCTGAGTAGGAGCTGAATGGATCTGCAACATGGACTTCGGGGGTGGTGGTACTGTCAATGGTTTATGTGAACTCCCTCTTGCATATGCCTCCTTCACCAGAGCTTTGTGCTGCTTGTATTCAGCCCATTTCAGTCTATCTTTCTTGATCTCCTCAACCTCCTTTCCAACCTTCTCAACCTGCACAGCTAACTCTTTTACCTTCCTTTTCACCAACTTCTTCATTGCCTTCGCCTGTTTATCTATCTCTTTCACCAATTCTTCCTTGAGATTTTCTAGTGCAGTAGCCATAGGATCAACAACTACTATATCAGCAGCCTCACTGTTTCTCATTAGCCTCTGAAGATTTATCTTATCCATCACTGTTATTTCCTTGGAAAAGGTGTCAGTGTCCAAAACAGGGGCTTTTGCATTAGCCATGAGTGAATGTATGATGGAAGGATAAGGCAGTCTGGTATTGGATCTCTCCAGGCTAGTTCTCATGCACCCACAGATTAGCTTACCCACATTAATAGGGTAACATTCCATTATACAATACAGCAGGATCACCCTATCCATGCACAAGTTGGTGTCGTGGCTAGTTGGGTTCAATGTGTGTCGAATGAAGTAGAACCATACGTTAGCCTCGGCTTTCAGAAAACATGTCCTGAGTGTTCTACACTTACCCTTCAAGGTTCATGAGGCTCCAGGGTTTGCTAGGGTGGTTAGTATGTCTTCTAACTCCTCGTCCGTAACCCCACCCCTTAATCTCTCAAATTCAGATTCTAAGGGTGGTGTCAATCCTAGCAGATTATTCAAAACCTCAGCGGAGAAGGAAACAGGGGTCTGTCTAACCAATAGCTCTTCTCCATGGGTCACTGACATCTCAGTATAAAACTCCCTTACCCAGTCCTCATTGAAATATGGAGGCACAGCACACAACCTTTCCCACCCAAGTTCCTCAATGATGGTTCTAATGTGAGGATTTACCGAAACTATGTGAGGGGCAAACCCTTTAGGTGTTTGGCCAACTCTATGTGCAAACATTGGGTATCTATTTAGTGTTGTAGATGTGCTAAACAACTCAGTAGGAGAGGATGAAGGTGATACCTTCTTAGTTCTTTTTGGTCCTGCAGCACTACTAGAGGAGTGCTGTAGGACTGCAGTGTTAGGGCTGTCCTGTTGAAAACTTCTGGCCCTTTGTCTGGTGATCCTTTGAGGAATGCTAGATGTCTCTCCCACACTCTGTTCTTCCACCTCTGCCCTTTTTCTTTTCTTTTGCTTCTTTTCAGCCACCTCCTTTTTCTGTTCAACTATGACTTTAGCAGCAACCTCGACTTGCTTTCCTTTGCCCTTGGAGTCTTTTCCTTTCCCCTTCTGTATTTTCTTTGTAGGTGCGGGTTTGGGATACTCCTTAGTCTGATTTTTAGCGAACTGGGTGTTGGTTTTTTCTGCATTGTCTTCGCAGCCTTTCTTTTAATCTGCTTCTTTGGTGAGGCCACTTTGGGAGTTTGTTCCTGCATTTCAGGGTTAGAAGGAGGAGGAGATGCATCACTAGTGTGAGTGATGACTATCTCCTCTTCCAAAACATCTTCTCCCCAATTACTACTGGTGTCCATTTGGGGATTCTCATCATCAGACCAATCAACATGGAGCTGTTCCATAGGTTTGTCAAGAGGATCCAGTGTTTCCCTGGAGAATGGAACATCACTGGTGGCCTCCCCAAAAAGAACTCGAATCAAAGGGATCTTGCCTGAAGTGTCTTTAGAAACAGGGGCTTATCAAAGGCAGCCTTTGTTATAGGTTCTCTTTCTACCAGGGTTTCAAATGGGTTGGGCGCTATAACAGAAGTGTCTTTTGGGATTTCCTTCTCAGTTTCGGTTCTCATATGGTCCTCAAAAGACATGGGAATTGGCCGTGCATTTACAAGGCTCTGTGGAAAGTCAGTTTCCATATTAAAAAAACTGGGAGTTGGCTGCATTTGGGTTTCCAAAATAACAGGGGCTTTCCTAGGGACCTGATTAAATACTCTCGCTATACAAGAGGGTTCAATCATTGAGTTGGGTAATGGCATTCTAGGTGGGTAAGTTTGGTGAAACCTGGCAAGAAAAGCATCTAACTGCGTAAGGGTGATGGAATCAGATTGCACAAGAGGTGGTGTGAAGGTTTTTTTCGCTCGGTAGGACTGTTAGGTCAGGGATCTTAATGGATGACACAATAGGTAGTTTGGGCAAGGGAGGAAAATTCCTAGGCTTCCCAGTGTGCAACATGGATATGAATCCAGCAGGGATTTGGCTCAAGTTAGATAGAGACCTTGGTTTGGAAAATGGAGTTACTAACATCAGAGGTCTCTGGAAAAAAAATGAGGAAGCATGAATTTCCCTGTGTGGTCCCAAATTCTGTTCTAATGCAACACCCACAGAGGGTTGTGGGTGTTTCGGGAATGTAGTTACTTGGTTCACAGATAAGGGTTTTGAGAAAGGATTCATACCATTGGTGTGGATGCGCGATGTCTCAGAAAATGGGCGAACCATGGCCTGGACTGCATTTGCCAAAGTTTCCAGTGGGTTCAAACTTCCCACCTCAAACTTTGTTTTCTGTGCTGGTGGAGCTTCTTCCTCAGAATCGGAGCTATCGGAGAGGTCAATCGCTGGCCCTTCTTTTTCTGTCATTGGTTTCGTTTTCATCTTCCCGCTGCTTCGAGTTACTCTGCGCTTGGGTTTGAACAGTGGAACAGGGGGTAAAATCCTGGTTGGTGGTGCTTGGCTAATAGGAGTAGCATCAACAGGGTTTTCTCCATGAATATCGGGGCGTTCAGAGGGGAACTCTCGTCTGCGGGCTTTGGATTTGGTTTTCGCCATAGAAAATGGTTAAAGAGTGGGTAGCAGAGGGAATGGGAACTTAAGAGAGAAATGGTGGGTTTAGGGTTTATCGATGGCGTATTTTAGAAAGGATGAAGCGTGGAGAAGAGGGTTACAACCGAGAGTAGGGGAGTACGTGGTATTACTCGTACGTGAGATGGGTTTGTAGCAGGTAGTACAATGGGGTGTACGAGGAAGATGGTGAACAGCGGTGCTATTGTACCGTTCCTAGGTTTTGAAACAGCAACCTAGTACCCGAATGTACTTGTTGGAGACGAAGGTGAAGGTGAATGTACTTTTGTAGCAGGTAGTACAATGGGGTGTACGAGGAAGATGGTGTTTTCCGATGAGTTGTCTGACAAAAAGGGTGATGATGAAAACTGGCAGCGCGGCTCTTTGCTAGTCGTTTGAAGTGACCGCAAGAGTCATCTAAACGACTCGGGTTATGGAGATGGGCTTTTAAGACTTTGGGCCTGCTTCTCTCTTTTGTTACCTGCAAAATAAACATCCCATGGGCCCAAACTTGATTGAGTTAAAATAGCCAAAAAGTGAGCCAAGGCCAAAATAAAACTGCAGGAAAAACAAATAAAAAGAAAATGAAATTCTAAAATTTATCTTTACTCTAAAAGTTTGTTAAAACATTAAGAAAAATATTTTTTGTTATTTTTATCATATATATATAAATATATATATATATATATATATATATATATATATATATATGTGTTTTATATGAATGTTTTTGTATTTTATTATTTTATATATATATACATAAATAAGAAAAACTAATTATTACTCATCAGGCTCGGCAACCGTATAAGGTTGTGGTGGTGCTTCAGTTGGGTCAAAAAATGGTTTTACTCTATGACCATTGACTTTGAAAGTAGTGCCCTTGTCTGGATTGATGAGTTCGATTGTACCATAAAGGTATACTTTGAAAATCTGATAAGGCCCAGTCCATCTTGAGTTCAGTTTTCCAGGAAAAAGTTTTAATCTTGAATTGAACAGAAGGACTTTTTGACCCTCATAGAGTTCTTTTGGAAGAATCTTTTTGTCATGCCACTTTTTGGTGTTTTCTTTATATAACTTGGCATTTTCATAGGAAAAATTCCTATGTTCTTCCATTTCACAGAGTTGAAAAGTTCTTTTCTTACCAGCCTCATCCAGATTCATGTTGAGTTCTTTTAAGGCCCAATATGCTTTATGTTCTAACTCAACTGGCAAATGACAAGCCATTCCATAAACCAATTTGTAAGGGGACATTCCAATAGGGGTTTTGAAAGCAGTACGGTAGGCCCATAGGGCATCATCCAAGTTGGTGGCCCAGTCCTTCCGGTGTGGTTTAACCAATTTTGCTAAAATTCCTTTTATCTCCCTATTTGATAGCTCAGCCAAACCATTGGTTTGAGGGTGGTAAGTTGTTGCCACCCTATGCTGAATGTTGTACTTTTCAAGAACCTCCTCTAACAACTTGTTTATGAAATGGGTGCCTTCATCACTTATCAAGGCTCTGGGTGTACCAAATCTTGTAAAAATCTGTTTTTGCAAAAATTTGACAACTGTCCGAGCATCATTGGAATGGCAAGCCAAAGCTTCCACCCATTTGGACACGTAGTCTACAACAAGTAAAATGTAGGCACAATTATTGGAGATTGGAAAATGTCCCATGAAGTCTATGCCCCAAACATCAAATAATTCTACTTCTAGAATTCCATTTAAGGGCATTTCATTTCTTTGAGAAATATTCCCACTTCTTTGACACTCATCACAACTTTTTACAAAGTTATGATCATCATTGTACAAAGTAGGCCAGAACAACCCAGATTGCAAAACCTTTGCTGCTGTCCTACTTCCTCCAAAATGTCCTCCACAAGGTCCTGTATGGCAGTGCTGTAAAACTGATGTCATTTCTTCTTGTGGTATACATCTTCTGATCATCTGATCTGCACAAATTTTAAACAAAAATGGGTCATCCCACAGATACTTCTTTAAATCATATATGAGCTTTTTCTTGTGGTGTTTAGTAAACTCTTTAGGAATGACTCCACATGCTAAATAATTTACAATGTCGGCAAACCAAGGAGCATTGGTATGCTGTATAGCCAAAATTCTTTCATCAGGGAATGTCTCACAAATCTCACCACTAAAAACAGGTTTGTCTTGTTTTACCAATCTAGACAAATGGTCAGCCACTTGATTATCCACACCCTTCCTATCAATGATTTCCAAATCAAACTCTTGTAACAACAAGACCCACCTTATTAGCCTAGGTTTTGCATCCTTTTTAGAAATCAAATACTTGATTGCAGCATGATCTGTGTGAACAATTACTTTAGTACCAATCAAGTATGATCTGAATTTTTCAAAAGCAAAAACCACAGCTAATAATTCCTTTTCAGTAGTGGTGTAATTGATTTGAGCATCATTGAGAGTTTTACTGGAATAGTAAACAGGATGGAATATTTTATTTTTCTTTTGACCCAAAACTGCACCAACTGTCCAGTCACTGGCATCACACATGATTTCAAATGGTTGGGACCAATCTGGTGCTATTACTACCGGAGCAGTGACCAATGCTTCTTTCAAAGCGTTAAAAGCTTTTCTACAACCTTCATTAAAATTAAACACTTGGTCATTCTATAGCAATAAACAAAGAGGTTTTGAAATTTTTGAAAAATCTTTTATAAACCTCCTGTAAAAACCAGCATGTCCTAAAAAACTTCTGATGCCTTTGACTGTTGTTGGTTCAGGCAAATTTGAAATGACTTCTAATTTGGCCTTATCAACTTCTATGCCTCTTGTTGATATGAGATGTCCCAACACAATGCCTTCTTTTACCATAAAATGACACTTTTCCCAGTTTAAAACCAAGTCTGTTTCTTCACATCTTTTAAGACTCTTTTCCAGGTTTTGTAAACAAAGGTCATATGATGTCCCATAAACAGAAAAGTCATCCATGAAAATTTCCATGGAGTTTTCTAACATGTCAGAAAAAATAGACATCATACATCTTTGGAAAGTGGCTGGAGCATTACACAGTCCAAAAGGCATTCTTCTAAATGCAAAGGTTCCAAAAGGACAAGTGAAAGTGGTCTTTTCTTGGTCTTCAGGCGCAATGGTAATTTGATTGTAACCAGAGTAGCCATCTAAGAAACAATAAAACTCTTTTCCTGCCAGTCTGTCTAGCATTTGGTCAACAAAAGGTAATGAAAAATGGTTTTTTGGGTAGCCTTGTTAAGCTTCCTATAGTCCATACATATCCTCCAACCAGACACTACCCTAGTAGGTATAAGTTCATTTTTCTCATTTGGTACAACAGTTACCCCACCCTTTTTGGGTACACATTGCACAGGACTGACACAAGTACTACTAGCAATAGGATAGATTATGCCTGCATCAAGCCATTTTAAAATCTCCTTTTTGACAACTTCCTTCATCACAGGATTGAGTCTTCTTTGAGGCTCAACTGATGAGTAGTCTTTATCTTCCAAAATGATTTTGTGTTGACAAATGGTTGGGCTTATGCCTTTGAGATCAGCAATGGTCCATCCTATGGCTTTTGTGTGAAGTTTCAGCATTTTGACCAATCTTTCCTCTTGTTCTAGATCTAGTGATGATGAAATAATGACAGGCAACTTCCCAGGGTCCTCTAAAAAGACATATTTTAAATGAGAGGGAAGTTGTTTTAGTTCTAAGTCTGGTGCAACTTCTAAGGATGGGACAAGAGTTTTCCTATCCTTATGATCTAGGGTCTTCAAAATCTTCCTCCTTGTCATAGTCCTCCATTCCCAACATTTCTCCCAAGCTTTTGTCTTGACACCAATTCTCTATCATGCTCAAAGTGGAACATTCCTCTCTTTCTTCAGGGTACCTGAGAGAATCAAACACATTAAAAGTTACTTCTTGATCATGTACTCTCATGGTTAACTCTCCATTTTGAACATCAATCAAGGTTCTTCCGGTGGCTAGGAAAGGTCTACCTAAAAGGATGGGGATATCTTTGTCAGCTTCAAAGTCTAGGATGATAAAGTCAGCTGGAAAGATAAACTTATCAACTTGGACTAGGACATCCTCAATTTTTCCTTTAGGCCAGGCTATGGTCTTATCAGCCAATTGTAGGGAGACAGTGGTAGGTCTAGCTTCACCTATGCCTAAGGTATTGAAAATGGATAAAGGCATAAGGTTTACACTAGCACCTAGGTCACAAAGGGCTTTTCCTACTTTCTTTCCTCCTATAGAACATGGGATTGTGAAACATCCAGGATCTTTCAGTTTAGGGGGAATTTTACTAGACAACAAGGCACTACATCCTTCAGTCAGAGCTACTGTCTCATATTCAGTCAACTTTTTCTTTTTGCTCAAAATGTCTTTTAGAAACTTTGCATAATTTGGCATCTGCTCAATAGCTTCAACCAAAGGTATGTTTATGTGCAACTGTTTAAAAACATCAAGAAATTTTTAAAATTGAACTTGTTCCTTATTATTCCTCATCCTTTGGGGATAAGGAATGTAAGGAGTGACTGAACTAGAGGGGTCAATCTTGTGAAGGAGAGGTGCTTGTGTGGGTTTCACAGTTGGAATCTCTTCAGTCCTGCAGGGTGCTATAGGACTGGGCTGAAGGAGTGCCGTAGGACTGCCACGAGAGTGTGACACATCCACTACTGCACTTTCTTTGGTAGTCTGGACTTTCTTAGGTGCATCAGGGAACAGTAAGGGGTAGTCTGATTTAGTAGGAATGACTTGAATATTAACAGGCTTATTGCTAGCTTTGGTCCCATTAGTGTTACAGGATTGGTCTGTAGGTATTGTAGCAGCAGAATCTAGTTTTGCTTTTTTCTTTTCTGGCTCTGCTTTGTTTGTTGGTTCTTTTCTGGGATTTTCTTCTAAAGGCCTTCCACTTCTTAAAGTCACAACCTTAACCTGCTCTTTTCCATCTCTACGTGGAATCTCTGTATCACTAGGAAGAGTTCCTACTGATCTTTTCTTCATTTCCAAAGCCATTTGCCCCATTTGAGTTTCAAGATTTTTAATTGAGGCTTGAGTTTGGGTCATAAACCCTTTCATCATTGCTTCCAAGGAAGTAGATGACTCAGCCTGCTGATTGGGCTTGTTGTTTTGGAAAGAAGATGGTCTATTTTGAAAATTGGGTTGTTGGTTGTTGTGACTTCTTTGTTGAAAATTGGATTATCCTTGAAAATTGGACTGTCCTTGTGGTCTTTGTGATGGTTGATTGAGAGAAGGACTATGCCATGAAAATTTTGGATGATTCCTCCACTCAGAATTGTAAGTCTGAGAAAAAGGTCCTCCTTTTTGGTTGTTTTGTACATAGTTTACTTGCTCTGGATTGCTTGGACAATTTTCAAAAGAATGTCCATCTCCACAAAAGGTACACTGTACTGGCAAAAAACCAGGGATAGTTGTAGCAGCATTAGCCTGCACAGGTGTGGCTAGATTTTGAATTAGAGTAGCCATATTTGCCAACTGTGCAGTTAATGTTGAGTAAGCATCAAAATCTGACGTCCCTGTTGTTCTTTTAGGTGGCAGTGCACGTGGATCAGACCATTGTCCTTTATTGTCAGAAATCTTTTCAAGGATTTCATATCCTTCATTGTAGGTACAAGCTGTGAAAGATCCGTTTGAAGTAGCATCAAGCATTTGTTTAGCATTGATATCTAGACCACTGTAAAATGTCTCTAGCTGAATGCAATACGGAATGCCATGGTGAGGGCATTTTCTCAACAGCTCTTTAAACCTGTCCCATGCATCAGGAACTGCTTCATTGTCCATTTGTTTAAAAGTGCAGATTTCGTTTCTGGACTTAGCGTTCCTGGTGGGTGGAAAATGTTTTTTTTAAAACTTTTCTGCCATTTGGTTCCATGTGATTATAGAATCTGGTCGCAGCGAGTTGTACCAGGATCTTGCTTTATCTCTTAGAGAGTATGGAAAAAGTTTTAGCTTTAAAGCATCATCCTGTACACCTGGCAGTTTGAAAGAATCTGTAATCTCCATGAAAAACATGAGATGAGAATGAGGATCTTCATGTGCCAAACCAGCGTATTGGCCGTTGATTTGGAGCATATGAAACATTATCGGCTTGGGTTCAAAATGATGAGTTTCGAGGGTAGGCTTTAGTATTCCTGAATGTAATTGATTTAAAACAGGAACAGCATAGGCCATAATACCTTCGTCTTTAGAATTTGCAAGCCGGAAAATGTTTTGTTCCTCATCTTCAAGATTATGAATTGGCCTATCTTCAGGAATCCGACGAGGAATTTGGCGAGGGATTTGCCTAGGAATAGGCTCATTTCTAGGAATTGGTCCGTTTCCAGGATTTCCATTGCCAAGATTTCCATTACCGGGATTTTCAAGATTTTCACGATCGTCGAAATTTTCCCAATTTATGTCAGGGATTCCATTATTATTGGGTGGTCTATTAATAGGTTGTCCATCCGGCCCAAATTCGAAGTTATTTTCACCTTCATCAGAGGTGTACTCATTTTCAGACATCATTGGAGAGTTGCGAGCTAAAGCAGCTCTTTGTGCTTTCCTTCTTTGTCTAAAAGTGCGTTCAATCTCAGGATCAATTTGAAAAAGTTCTCCGTGCAATATTCTAGGCATGCACTATTTTTCAAAAAGGTGGTAGAAAAATCAGAGCTTAAAAACTTTAAAACGAAATTCTTTCAGCGAAGTTATCCCCGGCAACGGCGCCAAAAACTTGTTGTAAGATTTATGCAACCTTAGAGATTCACTTAGAATAGGAATCAGTGCAAGTATACACCTTGAACTACTATCGTCTCGTAACAAGTAATAATGGTAAAATACCAGATATCGATCCACAGGGAAATCTTGTGAAAGCCTTTCAAAAGTCCAGTCTTTAAAAACTAATTTCAGATGGCGATTTCGAAAACAGATTGTTTGATTGGTTGGTTTGAGTTATCAGCTAAAAATAAATTCTAGAAAAGAAGCATAGGGTGCAAAGCTCTATAAAGATGAAAACAAGTGATTGAGTAAAAAGGTATTATAACATCCAGCCAATCCTTCAGCACAAGTGCTATAGGACTGCCACAGCACCAACTATCGGTTCAAACGGCCTCCCAAGAGTACACACTGGTCAACGTGCTATCGATACAATATCATTTATGTTAGACTTTGTGAATCCTAGCACAACACAGTGTTACCATCCTACACCGTAAAAGTATAGTACTTGTCAGACACTAAAACTCTTTATAGTCTTCTTTTATTATTTCAGTTAATTAACCTTAACCTTAACACTGAATGTTAATGCATTTTCATACATAAAATTAGTTGTCAATTAATTAAATGCAATCTTCAATGTAAGATCAATCACCTGAAATAAATAGTTAGATACAATGTTATATTCAATACACCTCTTTACTTTCACACATATTTTACATCTAAACTTTGCTTTACACCCCAAGCTCAGGCGATTAGCCCTTCATGGCTTGATTTCTTCTTTCGAAAGGTGTAAGAAATGTAAATGACATGAATGGAAAGTACTGAAAGGAAATTGCAAGAAATGTAAATGACAGAAATGGAAAGACAGAAATTAAATTGCAAGAAATGTAAATGACAGAAATGGAAAGACAGAAATTAAATACAGGAATTTCAACAACAAGAAAATAAAAACAATAATAAGAACTAAGAATGCAAGGAAACGGAATTACTAAACTACCAAGGTAACTTGTTCGCCAAGTTATGGGAACTTGTCGTGCAAGTTACGTCACAAAACTACTTGTTGCTTTGAAACCGTTAAAACTTTGAAACACTAACTTAAACAACCAAAGGTTACGGTTTTTAGAGGGAAGGACTCCAAACTAAAAATCACGAACCTTGAGATTTTAAGTAAGTAACTAAGAAAATATCGAGAACTTGGAGACTTGCGAGAATCGGAAAGTAAAACACAAGAACTTAACTTCGAACCACTTAGATTAATACTTGAAACCGAAAGCTTGACTACAAACTACTGAAATCGTGACTACAGATCTGAATATTAAGAGGTAACTAGACAGAAATTAAGAGGTAAATAAATCTAGAGAGCAAAAGCTAAAACACTTGGAGAGATTTTTGTGTTTTTAGCTAAATAGCATATTTTACAAGAGCATAGAAGCCTTCTATATATAGGGGAGAAGAGTGGGGATTAAGCAACTAAAAGGAGACTAAGACTGATGTCCCATTAAGCTTTATGTCCCTTCCAAAAAGTCAACTCCAGCCTTGTCATCAAAAGAGGCTTCTTCCATAAGATACCCAAAAATGGCCCAGCTGTTCGATCCTGCGGCACTCCTACAGCATTCCTTTTGCGCTCAACTCCTATAGCATTGCCGTAGTAGTGTCCAGCCAAAATCTGAAATCAAAACAGGCCCAATAAGATCCAAAAACAGAGATTATACCATTAAATCATGCTTGACACCTAAAACACAGAAAATGCTAAAAAGCTACTAAAAAGACTTAATTACAGACTTTGGGCAAATAAAACAGACTCAAAACCTACTAAAAAGTGGCTAAAATAGGGTTAACAAACTAACCCTATCAATATGCAAGGGACGAAGAACTAGAACTAGAATACATACGCGATCATAGGACTCCAAAACCAAGTCCTGTGACACCACCGCGTCTAGGAGTCCCCATAGGTACATAAGTAATAGATAGGTTGACAGATGAAGAATGGGCAACTGCTTTTCAGAAGCATGAAAACAATCAAGCCAGATTCCATGCTCAGAGAAAATCCATCTACTCTGCTTTAAAGAAACACAAACCCTCTGTGTTAGCTTCAATCTTCCTAATCATAGAAGTATTTATAAGTAGTGAAAAATAGGCTAAGTGAAGAAAGCCTCTTACAGAGGCTCTGCCGAACTTACCGAGAGATCAAGGTCAAGAAGCTACAGAAGCTAAAGAGGCGCCCTACAGAAGCTCTGTCATACGCGCAAAGAAGACCAAAGACTCGGAATCCGGTGAAGACTGCTCTTCTAAGGACCAAACCGCAGAACCTCTGTGGCACTTCACAGAGCCTCTGCGGTCTTCAACAAAGACTTCAAAGATATTTATAATATCTTGCTACTGTTACAGGACCTGTTCATCAACTTGCATGGCAACGTACCCTGTCCAACTGCAACGTGTCAAACTCTGGTTGGATTCAATAGGGCTTAGTACATAATAGACGTGTGCTGCATTAAATGCAATACAGCACGTCCAACTGTTCATGCCGTCCTTTGAAAATAGTAGCATATGCTTTATGGTCCCTTAGAGTAGTATATAAGGAAGACTCATGTTGAGTTCTTCCTATCTATCTATCCATCGATCGATCAATCGAACAATCGAAACAAGAATTCAAGAGAGAAAAACATCACAAGAACACATAGCTTTAAACACTTTGAGAGTCATATCTGTTTTAAAAGCTTTGCTTACTCATTATTCTTGAATCTGTTCTGAATATATATATTCAGTAAACTTTGAGATATTATTTCCTGTTCACTGTTTATTTATATTATATTCTAAATCTATCAATCATATCTGTTAGTTATTCAAATACGCTTCCGCATCAAACATAAATTCGAACTAATAGATCTGACAATCTTGTATAAGCAAAACGGGAACCAACAATTGGTATCAGAGCGAAGCTTGATTATCAATATTGTTGGTGCAAGTGTACCCAGCTTTAATATTGTGATATATTTTTGGTACATATAAAATCACATCTCCATATTTATTTTGATGATTACAAAACACACCGCATTATTTGTTATCTAATATTTTATTCAAGTGTGTAGCTCCTAAAGAATAAAGAGCAACATCTCAGTCAATTGGGTAACACGAAGATTTTATCTGAAGAGTCCAAGACTGGTGTTTTACGTCATCATTATTTATATATTTTTTTTATAATGATAAACACCCTAAAATAATATACCACTTGGATATTTCTAAAACCTATCCCAATACTCTTTTTGAAATAATTAATATTTAATATTTAATATATAAATATATATATATATATATATATATATATATATTCAAAAGCCTTTTATATTATATATATATATAGACTTTCACATCGATTCCATATATATATATACTATTCATATTTACTATTCATCATATATACATATTCCTATTTCCTTCTCTGCAACCGGTTGATGTAAGAAGAAAAGCTACTTTGCATGGGGAATGTCTTTGCATTTATGAGTTATGACACAAAAGTCTTGTGCATGCAGCTTTTATGTTGACATTACAGAGGAGAAGACAAATCTGCAGTTGAGGAAGAAATCTGTGGTTTGGCCAGCTTCTCCTTCGCCGCCTGCAGTATTCTTTGGCATGGGGATGAACAGTGTCGTTTTTGCAGCTATAAATAGAGAGCCTCCTGGAGTCATTTACAACACCAATTAATACCTCAGCATTTGATCAATACTCTGCTGCTTCTTCTCTCACTTAATCACTTATTAAAATTTATATAAAACATTTTTTGAGTAAGAAAACTTGAGTTCATAGCAGATTAAAATCTCTCGATTAGTTGAATCAGCAACACAACTCAAGTGATCAAACTCTCTAAAAATATCCAAGTGATAAACATTATACAAGAGTGATTATCATATTAAAATTATACACCTCTTGTAAGTGTTTGAATAGAGTGAGTGATCCATAGAAATCTCATCAACTGAAGTAGAGATATCCGTGATTATTTTTGTACTAAGGTTTGTGTTCTACCGTAAAGAACACGTTCTTATTGGATCTCCGAGAAGTGTTTTCTCGAGGTGGACTAGCCAACCACGTGATTGGTGAACCACTTTAAATATCGGTGTCAAGTATTCTCTTTCCCTTATCTCTTTTCATTTCCGCTGTGCATTTAATTATATCTGTTTATATAATTGTTGTATATTTATTCATTTATACTCTGCTGTATTTTTTACTGTATTTTATACCGTATTTGTTTATAAAAAGAATTTTTTGAAAGTAAAAGATTTAAATACAACCTTACCCCCCCCCCCCTTAGGTTGTCTAACAATTGGTATCAGAGCAGGGCTTTCAAAAAATTTCTGCTTAAATTTTTTTTAAATGGCTCAACAAACTAATATTGTATTTTCAAAACCTCCTATGATAGATACTGAAAAGTTTGGCATTTGGGCCGAACTGTTTGAATGTCACGTTCGGGGCAAAAATCAAAGAATTTGGGATATTATAGAAAATGGGAATTTTAAACCTACTATTGTAAAAGATGATCTTATTGTTAATAAACCTTTAAAAGATTGGACTCCCGCTGAAGAATCTCATGTCTGTTTAAATTTTGAAGCTAAGAATATATTATATGCTGCTTTAACTACTGATGAAATTGAAAGAGTGTATACATATAAAACTGCTAATCAAATCTGGGAAAGTTTAAACGACACTAATCGTGGAAACACGCAAGTTAAATCTAGTAAAGTGAATATATTAGTTCACGATTATGAACTGTTTGAAATGAATCAAGATGAGTCAATTGACTCAATGTTCAAAAGATTTAACCTTATTATGACTATCTTGAAAGGACTAGGTCGCACATATCCTAACGAAGACTACGTAAGGAAAATCCTTCGAGCACTTCCTTCGGAGTGGATGCAAAAGATTACATCTTTGGAAGACTCCCGTGACCTCTCCCTAATGAAGCTAGATGATTTAATCGGTAATCTTAAAGTGCATGAGATTGCACTTAAAAGAAACAAAGATCGGGAGCAAGTCAAAAAGAAGTCGATCGCTCTAAATGTCTCAACTCCGAATGACAAGAAGAAAAAGGAGGAAGCTAGCACTTCAAAAGATCAATCCGATAAACTCGACGAAGTCGCTATGTTGGTAAGAAACTTCTCTAAATTTTTTACTAACAATAAATTTTCTAAAAATAGCAGATTTCAAAGAAACGGTAACTACCGTCGTGGCGGTGAAAACCGGAGTCGCAACTTCCATAAAAGAGAAGATAAAGTGAAGAAAAATGACGACTCGAGTGACGACGAAAAAGCCAAACCAAAGAGAGGTTATTGCTACTCATGTGGTGATAAAGACCACTATGCCAAAGAGTGTCCTAAAAAGAACAAATTTCAAAATAAAAAGGATAAAGCCTTCGTTGGAGGCTCGTGGAGTGGAAGCGAAGAAGAAGACGAATATCAAGCTATTTGTCTTATGGCCGAAAGCGACGACGAGGTAAAATCTTGTTACTCAGATTACGCTAGTGATTATGATAATGAAAATGGAAATAATCTTGACGAATTATATGAATCATTCCATGACATGGCCGCTCTTGCAAATAGGTATCAAGATGAAATCTCTAAATTAAAAGAAACTGTATTTACATGTAAAAAGGAAATCAATGACGGTAAACAAAAATCTGCAAATGATATGGATATAATTGCTAAATTAGAAACTAAATTAGGTGAAAAGGATTTTTGTAAATCTTGTGATATTCTAAATAAAAAAATTGCATGTTTAAATAAAAAGACACATGAAGATATTATATGTACAAAATGTGATATTCTTAAAAATGAAAATGCATGTTTAAAAGATAAATGCGATTCATATGAAAAGGACAATCTATTAGCAAAAACATTTCAAAGTAGTAATGAAAAAGTTCTTAACATGCTAAATATGTCTAACCGTATAAAATGTAGAAAAGGTATTGGTTCCGATACTTGCAAAGACAAATGTTCTTGTATGTCAATTAAAAGATATTATGAATCACCTAAAGTGAATACAAGAAATCAATATGTGCAAAAATCTCCGTATGTACCTAAAATGAATAATGTAAAATATATACCGAGAAAACCGTATGCTCGCATGTATAATGATAAATATTCTAGACCGAAAAATAATGCGAATATAAATACTTCATTTTATGTATATGATAAATACAATCGCAAAATTAAAATGGTAAGTAAATGGATTCCAAAAGGAATGTTTTGTAATGATAATCCGGGTGGTATGCGTATGTGGTTTTAATTTACATTATATTTGCATGTTTTATTTATATAGATAAATGTATGTTTTACTTTATTATTATCTATATTTATATATATACATTCGTACTACATATATATATATATTCTGTTTAATTCTTTTCTATATATATATATTATGTTTGACTTTTTTTTCTTATATATATCTATATATATATGCTCCATATAAACGTAATATCATACATATATATTTATATTCTGTTTTGATTTTATATATATATATATATATATATATATATGTTATATATGCATGTTGGTTGTCATCTTGAAACTAATTTACAAGGACCCACGAGAAATGGGGACCATAAAAGTTACATCCTTATTATTGTAGATAAACCTTGATATGGATTGGATACTCGATAGTGGTTGCACTCGTCACATGACCGGAAACAGCAATCTCTTTTCATCATATGAGTCATGTGATGGTGGTCAGGTAATTTTTGGAGGAAACTCAAAAGGAAAGATTATTGGGAGAGGTATAGTTTCTTGCAATAATGTTAAATTTCTTGATGTTAATCATGTTGATAATTTAAAATTTAACTTGCTAAGTGTTCGTCAACTTTGTAAAAATGGTATAATCGTTATCTTCGAAGAAGATTCTTGTAAAATCTTAAAAAATGGCAAAGTTCTTTTAACGGGTCTTGTAAAAGGAAATTTATACATTTGTAAAACTCTTGTAAATAAAAATGTTTGTTTATCGTCTCTTTATGATAATTCTACTTTATGGCATAGACGTTTGGGTCACGCTAATCTTAGATTAATTCAAAGTTTAAAAAATAAGGAGCTTGTGAGTGACCTTCCAAAATTAAAGTTTGATAATCATTTTTGTGATGCTTGTCGTGTCGGCAAACAACATCACGTTTCTCATAAATCAAAAAATATGATTTCAACTAAAAGAGTTTTAGAACTTTTACATATGGATCTTTTTGGCCCTATGGCGATTCAAAGTTTTGGAGGAAAATTTTACACTTTGGTTATTGTGGACGACTATTCCCGTTATACATGGACTTTATTTTTGAGACATAAAAATGAGGCTTTTGAAAAGTTTAAAATTTTGGGAAAACGAATTCAAAACCAACAAGGTTGTACGATTGTTTCCATACGCACGGACCATGGACGAGAATTCGATAATGATGTCCAATTTGGTGCCTTTTGTGATAAACATGGTATAACTCATAATTTTTCGGCTCCTCGAACACCTCAATCTAACGGGGTTGTTGAAAGGAAAAATAGAACTTTACAAGAAATGAGTAGAACCATGCTAAACGAACATCAAGTTCCCCAAAAGTTTTGGTGTGATGCCGTTGCTACCGCGACCTATGTGCTTAACCGTGTCCTAGTTAGAAGTATCCTAAATAAGACACCCTATGAGCTTTACCGTGGTAGAAAACCTTCCCTAGCCCACCTAAAAGTTTTTGGATGTAAGTGTTTCTTTTTAAACACCAAATCCTATCTAACCAAATTTGACGCTAAAGCCTATGAGGGAGTGTTCCTTGGCTATTCTTGGAATAGCAAAGCCTATAGAATCCTAAATAAAGAGACCATGGTTGTAGAAGAATCCCTAAATGTTAGCTTTGACGAGAGTCCTCCCAAACCGAGTGCACCCTTAGCAAATGACAATATCCGTGAAGGAGATGTCTTAGCACAACAACTTAGTACCTTGGATTTAGGTACCCAACCTTCCACAAATAATATTGAATCTAGTGATGCCCCTTTGTGTTTTATTCCACAAGGAGTAGATGATCCTAACCTTAGAACCGCTCGAGGCCATCCCGTAGATCAAATTATAGGTGACCTAAACCAAAGGACAACTAGATCACAAATCCATACCCATTGTGCTTTCCATGCCTTTATCTCAACCATAGAACCTAAAACCATAGATGAAGCTTTAGGTGATGAGGATTGGATAATGGCCATGCAACAAGAGTTGAACCAATTTACTAGGAATGATGTGTGGGACTTAGTTCCTTTCCCTAGTAGTCAAACCATTTTTGGCACAAGATGGGTCTTCCGTAACAAGGTAGACGAGAACGGTGGAGTCACACGAAACAAGGCACGTTTAGTTGCCAAGGGGTATAATCAACAAGAAGGTATAGATTATGATGAAACCTTTGCACCAGTTGCAAGGTTGGAGTCTATTCGAATGCTTCTAGCTTTTGCAAATGCTAAAGATTTTAAATTATTTCAAATGGATGTTAAAAGTGCTTTCTTAAATGGTGTTATAATTGAGGAGGTATATGTTTCTCAACCTCCCGGTTTTGAAAGTTTTGAAAATCCGACACATGTTTATAAATTAAAAAAGGCGCTTTATGGTTTAAAGCAAGCTCCACGTGCGTGGTATGATAGATTAAAAACTTTCTTAATTAAAAGTGATTATATTATGGGTAAAATAGATAATACTTTATTTGTGAAATATGATCAAAATGATATTGTGGTTGTGCAAGTATATGTTGATGATATTATTTTTGGTTCCACTAATGAAAATTTGTGTAATGAATTTTCTGCGAAAATGACAAACGAGTTTGAAATGAGCATGATGGGAGAGTTAAAATACTTCTTAGGATTGCAAATCAAACAATGTGAAACTGGCATTTTTATTAGTCAATCTAAATATTGTAAAGATATGTTGAAAAAGTTTAACTTTGAAAATGTCAAATCCGTTGAAACTCCAATGACCACAAACTTAAAATTATCAAGTGACGAGGAGGGAAACGATTTTAATGAAAAAATTTATCGTGGTATGATTGGTAGCTTATTGTATCTAACTGCTAGTAGACCTGATATTATGTATAGTGTATGTTTATGTGCTCGTTTTCAATCCTCACCTAAACAAACTCACTATGAAGCTGTCAAGCGTATTTTTCGATATCTACGAGGTACTACTAATCTTGGTTTATGGTATGCAAAGAAACCCGAGTTAGAAGTCACATGTTTCACCGATTCCGACCTTGGTGGATCTATTGTTGACCGAAAAAGTACGAGTGGGGTATGTGCCTTTATAGGTCTCTCACTTGTGTCTTGGTTCTCTAAGAAACAACAATCCGTAGCTTTGTCTACCACCGAAGCGGAATATGTAGCCGCCGCAAGAGCGTGTGCTCAAGTCCTTTGGATGAAACACACACTTACCGATTTTGAGGTACATCTAACCAAAATTCCTATTATGTGTGATAACTCAAGTGCCATAAACTTAAGTAAAAATCCTGTTTTACATTCTCGTACAAAACATATTGAATTGAGACATCACTTTTTACGAGATAATGTTCAAAAAGGCCAAATCGTGCTTGAAAAGGTTGATTCAGAAGATAATCTGGCCGATATTTTCACTAAAGCCCTAAACAAAACTGCGTTTTTTAAACTAAGACTTGGTTTAGGCATGCTTGAGTACAACCCTTGAGAAAATGCTAACTCTCAAATATTTCATATCTTGAGGGGGAGCATCTTTCAAGGGGGAGCATAGCGTCTTTCCTAACCCTTTTTGCTTTGACAAAAGGGGGAGAGAAACCGAGTATGCTCTCCTGTTTAGCGTTGTGTTTGTCATCATCAAAAAGGGGGAGATTGTTGGTGCAAGTGTACCCAACTTTAATATTGTGATATATTTTTGGTACATATAAAATCACATCTCCATATTTATTTTGATGATTACAAAACACACCGCATTATTTGTTATCTAATATTTTATTCAAGTGTGTAGCTCCTAAAGAATAAAGAGCAACATCTCAGTCAATTGGGTAACACGAAGATTTTATCTGAAGAGTCCAAGACTGGTGTTTTACGTCATCATTATTTATATATTTTTTTTATAATGATAAACACCCTAAAATAATATACCACTTGGATATTTCTAAAACCTATCCCAATACTCTTTTTGAAATAATTAATATTTAATATTTAATATATAAATATATATATATATATATTCAAAAGCCTTTTATATTATATATATATATAGACTTTCACATCGATTCCATATATATATATACTATTCATATTTACTATTCATCATATATACATATTCCTATTTCCTTCTCTGCAACCGGTTGATGTAAGAAGAAAAGCTACTTTGCATGGGGAATGTCTTTGCATTTATGAGTTATGACACAAAAGTCTTGTGCATGCAGCTTTTATGTTGACATTACAGAGGAGAAGACAAATCTGCAGTTGAGGAAGAAATCTGTGGTTTGGCCAGCTTCTCCTTCGCCGCCTGCAGTATTCTTTGGCATGGGGATGAACAGTGTCGTTTTTGCAGCTATAAATAGAGAGCCTCCTGGAGTCATTTACAACACCAATTAATACCTCAGCATTTGATCAATACTCTGCTGCTTCTTCTCTCACTTAATCACTTATTAAAATTTATATAAAACATTTTTTGAGTAAGAAAACTTGAGTTCATAGCAGATTAAAATCTCTCGATTAGTTGAATCAGCAACACAACTCAAGTGATCAAACTCTCTAAAAATATCCAAGTGATAAACATTATACAAGAGTGATTATCATATTAAAATTATACACCTCTTGTAAGTGTTTGAATAGAGTGAGTGATCCATAGAAATCTCATCAACTGAAGTAGAGATATCCGTGATTATTTTTGTACTAAGGTTTGTGTTCTACCGTAAAGAACACGTTCTTATTGGATCTCCGAGAAGTGTTTTCTCGAGGTGGACTAGCCAACCACGTGATTGGTGAACCACTTTAAATATCGGTGTCAAGTATTCTCTTTCCCTTATCTCTTTTCATTTCCGCTGTGCATTTAATTATATCTGTTTATATAATTGTTGTATATTTATTCATTTATACTCTGCTGTATTTTTTACTGTATTTTATACCGTATTTGTTTATAAAAAGAATTTTTTGAAAGTAAAAGATTTAAATACAACCTTACCCCCCCCCCCCCCCCCCCCTTAGGTTGTCTAACAATTGGTATCAGAGCAGGGCTTTCAAAAAATTTCTGCTTAAATTTTTTTTAAATGGCTCAACAAACTAATATTGTATTTTCAAAACCTCCTATGATAGATACTGAAAAGTTTGGCATTTGGGCCGAACTGTTTGAATGTCACGTTCGGGGCAAAAATCAAAGAATTTGGGATATTATAGAAAATGGGAATTTTAAACCTACTATTGTAAAAGATGATCTTATTGTTAATAAACCTTTAAAAGATTGGACTCCCGCTGAAGAATCTCATGTCTGTTTAAATTTTGAAGCTAAGAATATATTATATGCTGCTTTAACTACTGATGAAATTGAAAGAGTGTATACATATAAAACTGCTAATCAAATCTGGGAAAGTTTAAACGACACTAATCGTGGAAACACGCAAGTTAAATCTAGTAAAGTAAATATATTAGTTCACGATTATGAACTGTTTGAAATGAATCAAGATGAGTCAATTGACTCAATGTTCAAAAGATTTAACCTTATTATGACTATCTTGAAAGGACTAGGTCGCACATATCCTAACGAAGACTACGTAAGGAAAATCCTTCGAGCACTTCCTTCGGAGTGGATGCAAAAGATTACATCTTTGGAAGACTCCCGTGACCTCTCCCTAATGAAGCTAGATGATTTAATCGGTAATCTTAAAGTGCATGAGATTGCACTTAAAAGAAACAAAGATCGGGAGCAAGTCAAAAAGAAGTCGATCGCTCTAAATGTCTCAACTCCGAATGACAAGAAGAAAAAGGAGGAAGCTAGCACTTCAAAAGATCAATCCGATAAACTCGACGAAGTCGCTATGTTGGTAAGAAACTTCTCTAAATTTTTTACTAACAATAAATTTTCTAAAAATAGCAGATTTCAAAGAAACGGTAACTACCGTCGTGGCGGTGAAAACCGGAGTCGCAACTTCCATAAAAGAGAAGATAAAGTGAAGAAAAATGACGACTCGAGTGACGACGAAAAAGCCAAACCAAAGAGAGGTTATTGCTACTCATGTGGTGATAAAGACCACTATGCCAAAGAGTGTCCTAAAAAGAACAAATTTCAAAATAAAAAGGATAAAGCCTTCGTTGGAGGCTCGTGGAGTGGAAGCGAAGAAGAAGACGAATATCAAGCTATTTGTCTTATGGCCGAAAGCGACGACGAGGTAAAATCTTGTTACTCAGATTACGCTAGTGATTATGATAATGAAAATGGAAATAATCTTGACGAATTATATGAATCATTCCATGACATGGCCGCTCTTGCAAATAGGTATCAAGATGAAATCTCTAAATTAAAAGAAACTGTATTTACATGTAAAAAGGAAATCAATGACGGTAAACAAAAATCTGCAAATGATATGGATATAATTGCTAAATTAGAAACTAAATTAGGTGAAAAGGATTTTTGTAAATCTTGTGATATTCTAAATAAAAAAATTGCATGTTTAAATAAAAAGACACATGAAGATATTATATGTACAAAATGTGATATTCTTAAAAATGAAAATGCATGTTTAAAAGATAAATGCGATTCATATGAAAAGGACAATCTATTAGCAAAAACATTTCAAAGTAGTAATGAAAAAGTTCTTAACATGCTAAATATGTCTAACCGTATAAAATGTAGAAAAGGTATTGGTTCCGATACTTGCAAAGACAAATGTTCTTGTATGTCAATTAAAAGATATTATGAATCACCTAAAGTGAATACAAGAAATCAATATGTGCAAAAATCTCCGTATGTACCTAAAATGAATAATGTAAAATATATACCGAGAAAACCGTATGCTCGCATGTATAATGATAAATATTCTAGACCGAAAAATAATGCGAATATAAATACTTCATTTTATGTATATGATAAATACAATCGCAAAATTAAAATGGTAAGTAAATGGATTCCAAAAGGAATGTTTTGTAATGATAATCCGGGTGGTATGCGTATGTGGTTTTAATTTACATTATATTTGCATGTTTTATTTATATAGATAAATGTATGTTTTACTTTATTATTATCTATATTTATATATATACATTCGTACTACATATATATATATATTCTGTTTAATTCTTTTCTATATATATATATTATGTTTGACTTTTTTTTCTTATATATATCTATATATATATGCTCCATATAAACGTAATATCATACATATATATTTATATTCTGTTTTGATTTTTTTATATATATATATATATATATATGTTATATATGCATGTTGGTTGTCATCTTGAAACTAATTTACAAGGACCCACGAGAAATGGGGACCATAAAAGTTACATCCTTATTATTGTAGATAAACCTTGATATGGATTGGATACTCGATAGTGGTTGCACTCGTCACATGACCGGAAACAGCAATCTCTTTTCATCATATGAGTCATGTGATGGTGGTCAGGTAATTTTTGGAGGAAACTCAAAAGGAAAGATTATTGGGAGAGGTATAGTTTCTTGCAATAATGTTAAATTTCTTGATGTTAATCATGTTGATAATTTAAAATTTAACTTGCTAAGTGTTCGTCAACTTTGTAAAAATGGTATAATCGTTATCTTCGAAGAAGATTCTTGTAAAATCTTAAAAAATGGCAAAGTTCTTTTAACGGGTCTTGTAAAAGGAAATTTATACATTTGTAAAACTCTTGTAAATAAAAATGTTTGTTTATCGTCTCTTTATGATAATTCTACTTTATGGCATAGACGTTTGGGTCACGCTAATCTTAGATTAATTCAAAGTTTAAAAAATAAGGAGCTTGTGAGTGACCTTCCAAAATTAAAGTTTGATAATCATTTTTGTGATGCTTGTCGTGTCGGCAAACAACATCACGTTTCTCATAAATCAAAAAATATGATTTCAACTAAAAGAGTTTTAGAACTTTTACATATGGATCTTTTTGGCCCTATGGCGATTCAAAGTTTTGGAGGAAAATTTTACACTTTGGTTATTGTGGACGACTATTCCCGTTATACATGGACTTTATTTTTGAGACATAAAAATGAGGCTTTTGAAAAGTTTAAAATTTTGGGAAAACGAATTCAAAACCAACAAGGTTGTACGATTGTTTCCATACGCACGGACCATGGACGAGAATTCGATAATGATGTCCAATTTGGTGCCTTTTGTGATAAACATGGTATAACTCATAATTTTTCGGCTCCTCGAACACCTCAATCTAACGGGGTTGTTGAAAGGAAAAATAGAACTTTACAAGAAATGAGTAGAACCATGCTAAACGAACATCAAGTTCCCCAAAAGTTTTGGTGTGATGCCGTTGCTACCGCGACCTATGTGCTTAACCGTGTCCTAGTTAGAAGTATCCTAAATAAGACACCCTATGAGCTTTACCGTGGTAGAAAACCTTCCCTAGCCCACCTAAAAGTTTTTGGATGTAAGTGTTTCTTTTTAAACACCAAATCCTATCTAACCAAATTTGACGCTAAAGCCTATGAGGGAGTGTTCCTTGGCTATTCTTGGAATAGCAAAGCCTATAGAATCCTAAATAAAGAGACCATGGTTGTAGAAGAATCCCTAAATGTTAGCTTTGACGAGAGTCCTCCCAAACCGAGTGCACCCTTAGCAAATGACAATATCCGTGAAGGAGATGTCTTAGCACAACAACTTAGTACCTTGGATTTAGGTACCCAACCTTCCACAAATAATATTGAATCTAGTGATGCCCCTTTGTGTTTTATTCCACAAGGAGTAGATGATCCTAACCTTAGAACCGCTCGAGGCCATCCCGTAGATCAAATTATAGGTGACCTAAACCAAAGGACAACTAGATCACAAATCCATACCCATTGTGCTTTCCATGCCTTTATCTCAACCATAGAACCTAAAACCATAGATGAAGCTTTAGGTGATGAGGATTGGATAATGGCCATGCAACAAGAGTTGAACCAATTTACTAGGAATGATGTGTGGGACTTAGTTCCTTTCCCTAGTAGTCAAACCATTTTTGGCACAAGATGGGTCTTCCGTAACAAGGTAGACGAGAACGGTGGAGTCACACGAAACAAGGCACGTTTAGTTGCCAAGGGGTATAATCAACAAGAAGGTATAGATTATGATGAAACCTTTGCACCAGTTGCAAGGTTGGAGTCTATTCGAATGCTTCTAGCTTTTGCAAATGCTAAAGATTTTAAATTATTTCAAATGGATGTTAAAAGTGCTTTCTTAAATGGTGTTATAATTGAGGAGGTATATGTTTCTCAACCTCCCGGTTTTGAAAGTTTTGAAAATCCGACACATGTTTATAAATTAAAAAAGGCGCTTTATGGTTTAAAGCAAGCTCCACGTGCGTGGTATGATAGATTAAAAACTTTCTTAATTAAAAGTGATTATATTATGGGTAAAATAGATAATACTTTATTTGTGAAATATGATCAAAATGATATTGTGGTTGTGCAAGTATATGTTGATGATATTATTTTTGGTTCCACTAATGAAAATTTGTGTAATGAATTTTCTGCGAAAATGACAAACGAGTTTGAAATGAGCATGATGGGAGAGTTAAAATACTTCTTAGGATTGCAAATCAAACAATGTGAAACTGGCATTTTTATTAGTCAATCTAAATATTGTAAAGATATGTTGAAAAAGTTTAACTTTGAAAATGTCAAATCCGTTGAAACTCCAATGACCACAAACTTAAAATTATCAAGTGACGAGGAGGGAAACGATTTTAATGAAAAAATTTATCGTGGTATGATTGGTAGCTTATTGTATCTAACTGCTAGTAGACCTGATATTATGTATAGTGTATGTTTATGTGCTCGTTTTCAATCCTCACCTAAACAAACTCACTATGAAGCTGTCAAGCGTATTTTTCGATATCTACGAGGTACTACTAATCTTGGTTTATGGTATGCAAAGAAACCCGAGTTAGAAGTCACATGTTTCACCGATTCCGACCTTGGTGGATCTATTGTTGACCGAAAAAGTACGAGTGGGGTATGTGCCTTTATAGGTCTCTCACTTGTGTCTTGGTTCTCTAAGAAACAACAATCCGTAGCTTTGTCTACCACCGAAGCGGAATATGTAGCCGCCGCAAGAGCGTGTGCTCAAGTCCTTTGGATGAAACACACACTTACCGATTTTGAGGTACATCTAACCAAAATTCCTATTATGTGTGATAACTCAAGTGCCATAAACTTAAGTAAAAATCCTGTTTTACATTCTCGTACAAAACATATTGAATTGAGACATCACTTTTTACGAGATAATGTTCAAAAAGGCCAAATCGTGCTTGAAAAGGTTGATTCAGAAGATAATCTGGCCGATATTTTCACTAAAGCCCTAAACAAAACTGCGTTTTTTAAACTAAGACTTGGTTTAGGCATGCTTGAGTACAACCCTTGAGAAAATGCTAACTCTCAAATATTTCATATCTTGAGGGGGAGCATCTTTCAAGGGGGAGCATAGCGTCTTTCCTAACCCTTTTTGCTTTGACAAAAGGGGGAGAGAAACCGAGTATGCTCTCCTGTTTAGCGTTGTGTTTGTCATCATCAAAAAGGGGGAGATTGTTGGTGCAAGTGTACCCAGCTTTAATATTGTGATATATTTTTGGTACATATAAAATCACATCTCCATATTTATTTTGATGATTACAAAACACACCGCATTATTTGTTATCTAATATTTTATTCAAGTGTGTAGCTCCTAAAGAATAAAGAGCAACATCTCAGTCAATTGGGTAATACGAAGATTTTATCTGAAGAGTCCAAGACTGGTGTTTTACGTCATCATTATTTATATATTTTTTTATAATGATAAACACCCTAAAATAATATACCACTTGGATATTTCTAAAACCTTTTATATTATATATATATATATAGACTTTCACATCGATTCCATATATATATATACTATTCATATTTACTATTCATCATATATACATATTCCTATTTCCTTCTCTGCAACCGGTTGATGTAAGAAGAAAAGCTACTTTGTATGGGGAATGTCTTTGCATTTATGAGTTATGACACAAAAGTCTTGTGCATGCAGCTTTTATGTTGACATTACAGAGGAGAAGACAAATCTGCAGTTGAGGAAGAAATCTGTGGTTTGGCCAGCTTCTCCTTCGCCGCCTGCAGTATTCTTTGGCATGGGGATGAACAGTGTCGTTTTTGCAGCTATAAATAGAGAGCCTCCTGGAGTCATTTACAACACCAATTAATACCCCAGCATTTGATCAATACTCTGCTGCTTCTTCTCTCACTTAATCACTTATTAAAATTTATATAAAACATTTTTTGAGTAAGAAAACTTGAGTCCATAGCAGATTAAAATCTCTCGATTAGTTGAATCAGCAACACAACTCAAGTGATCAAACTCTCTAAAAATATCCAAGTGATAAACATTATACAAGAGTGATTATCATATTAAAATTATTCACCTCTTGTAAGTGTTTGAATAGAGTGAGTGATCCATAGAAATCTCATCAACTGAAGTAGAGATATCCGTGATTATTTTTGTACTAAGGTTTGTGTTCTACCGTAAAGAACACGTTCTTATTGGATCTCCGAGAAGTGTTTTCTCGAGGTGGACTAGCCAACCACGTGATTGGTGAACCACTTTAAATATCGGTGTCAAGTATTCTCTATCCCTTATCTCTTTTCATTTCCGCTGTGCATTTAATTATATATGTTTATATAATTGTTGTATATTTATTCATTTATACTCTGCTGTATTTTTTACTGTATTTTATACCGTATTTGTTTATAAAAAGAATTTTTTGAAAGTAAAAGATTTAAATACAACCTTACCCCCCCCCCCCCCCCCTTAGGTTGTCTAACAAATATCAAGTGATCCTCGTTTTTACAAGATTAGTGATAGAAATCATTTTTTTTCTATTCCTCATCTCTAGGTTAAAACTCCATTAAAGTGTACTCTGGGAACTGTTCAAACCCAGAAAACTTTCCAGATCTTCAGACTCATACTCTTTAAATCATACTATCTTTTCAGAACCTTAAAAATGACAAATACAAATAACTTCTTTACTGCTGGTTCACTCACCAAGCCTCCTACTCTCCTACGAGATGAGTATCCTCAATGGAAGATAAGAATGGTTCATTTCTTTTAGGGTACTGAAAAAAATCTAGTACAATATCTTTACAACCTTCCTCCTGTTCCCATGATAGCAGTACCACGAGTACCAGCTACTGCTGAATCTCCAGAAATCCCTGAACATCAAAAACCAAAACCAAAAGAAGAATGGACAAATGAAGATAAGGCAGAAGATGAAGTTGCACAGAAAACGAAAAGAATCCTGAAAATTGCTATCCCCAATGAGCTTTTTCAATCCTTAGATGCATGCGAAACTGCGCACGATCTTTGGAAAGAACTAGAAAGACATTTGGAAGGGGGTGCTAAAACACAGAAGAACCGAAGGGCACAGTACATAAATGAATATCATGCATTGAGAGCCTCTGCAACAGAATCTCTGCAAACAACGTACGATAGGTTCAACTCTCTCATAAACAAATGTAGAAAGTCTGGCATTCACAGAACCTCGGAAGAAAATAACGTCATGTTTCTAAAGAGTCTGAATGATGAGTGGCTTCAACTGTCTATGTCTTTACAAACAAACCAAGATCTAGACTCATGGACACTCTCTGATCTCTATGGAACACTAGCTGCACAAGAGCCTCAAATAGCACAGGCTAAAACAATAGCCATTGCACCATACGCATTGGTTAGTAAATCAACAGAGGCTACAGAGAGACCAAGAAATGAGAGAGCAACAGAGGAGAAGAAGAAGATAGTGATGGTTGGTAGCGAAGAAGACGAGCTGATAGAGGAAGAAATAACTCTTGCGTCATTAGCTAAATCATTGGCTCTATTGACAATAGAGTTCAGAGGTAACCAAAGAAATTTTGGAAATGACAGATATAGCAGAGACAACCAGAGAGATAGAAGAGATGATGAAAGAAGAGAAGAATCAAGTGACCGACAGAGGTCAGACTACAGAAGTGACCGACAGAGGTCGAGCGACAGAAACTACAGAGGAAATGACCGACAGAGGTCAGATGACAAGGTAGGCCACACACAAGAATGCTACAAATGTGGTAAGCCTGGTCATTATGCAAACGAATGCCGAACATAGAAAGGTGGAGACCAACAGAAGTCCGACGATCGAACTGGAAACACCTCCCAAGGTTGCTTCAACTGCGGCAAGCCAGGCCATTTCTCAAAAGATTGCAGAAGTAGACAAAATCGCCCACAGAAGGACTCAACTTTTTACAAAAAAAAAGGCTGAATATTATGCACAAAAATCCCTAATGGCGAACAAATGGCTTTCTGAAGCAAATAAGGAGGACTTCGAGTCAGACTCTACCTCTGATGATGAATTCACCACCAATGCCATGTTCTGTGGCATGGCAGAAGTCGACTCGGGCACTGACAATGAGGTATCCATTTCAAACTCTACCTCTTGTATTAAATATGTAGAAAATGATTCAGTTAGACTTAACATTGAACTGATTGAACTCAAAGAGATAAATGAAAGTATTCAGAAAAGACTCACCTTTAATGAGAGAGAAGTAAGGCTTCTCACTCAAGAAAAAGCCAAAATTTTTGAAGAAAAGGAAAGAGTAGAAAAATATTGGAGCAAAAATGTAGATCCTTTAAAAAGGCAAATTTCTGAATTAACCTCTGCTTTAAAAGTCAAAACTAAAGAGCTTTTAGTTTCTAGGAGTGAAACAACTGACATAAGAGCTCTCAAAGAATACTTTCAAAAAGAGAGAGAGGTACTTTGGCAAGATCTACTCAGAAGAGAGGTTTTACATAAAAACTATAAAGATGCACAGAAGGTATATGAGAAAGTAAACTCACAAATAGGAAGACGAGGTATAGGGTACGATGATATTACTCTAGGTGTTGAAGGCAAAAGACTTAAACCTCTGTCTTCTCTGTTTGTGGTAGGAAAAACAAATAAACCAATTTTTACAAACTTACTCTCTGTAAGTAAAAGGGTTAAAATCTCTGAAGAACCTCACTTGAGGAAACATACGAAGATGATCAATGTGTGGTTTGAAAACACAGATTCATCATCTTCAACCTCTGTCAATAGAGGAATCAAACCAAAGAAATATCTGAAAACACAAGATCAGATTGGTATCTTTAAGTTTGGTAAACCAGAGACTCAAACACATGTCACTTTTGTCTGAATGATAGATGTCAAAAAGAAATTATCTGCAAAAGCTCCTGAGTTTAAACCCATCTCTTTAGAAGAAAATCTTAAAAGATCAATTGAAAAAGAAATTTTGGAAGTTTTGAAATCAAATATTTTAGAAAATCTCTGTACATCTTCTATAGATCAAATTCTCGCTGAAGAGATCTCATCTGAAACCTCTGCCATCTATGAAAGTTTTTCTACAGAGGAAGAAAACTCGTACGATACATGCTCAGAAAATCCAGCCTCTGTCGAAAGAAATGACTCAACCTCTGTATATGAGGACGATTCATCCTCTGACGACTCAGGGACTGATTCTAAATCAGGGATAATTCACTATGACACAGAGGATGTTAAATTCTCCTCTGAGGTTCTTAACAGAACAATTTCTCCAAAAGAGAAAATCACAGAGATACCTATCTGTCCATATTTTCTAAAAATGTGTATACAAGTCAAAAGCTCTACAGAGCTTGATAATTTGAAAAAGGCCTCTGAAAATCCAAAAAGCTCAAAATTTTCAAAACCTTCAAGGCATGAAGCTAACAAATATCTTTCCTCTGTGACAGTGAAGACAGACGTTCACCACAGAAGAGACTCACAGAAGGCAGGACCTAAACAAGATTTTTGCAAAAAACATTCTAGTATTCATAGATCTTCTTGTAATAGGAAATCTAATGTTAAGAACGAATGTAATGCCTCTGTGACTCAGTTCAATGAATTCAATGAAAAGTTCAAACAAATCACGTCTCATATTAAATATTGTCATTGTTTTGATCTTATGTTCAGATTGAAAAATCACTTCTCAAGTCCAGATTGCTTACTCTCCACTAAAATTCAAACTCCAAAGTCAAAACCTAGAGAGATACAATCTGATCTTTCTACAAAAAATAAAATGTATTTCAAGAATGCTAAGGCAAACTTGAAAAATTCTAACAATATTGGACCCATATGGATATGGGTACCTAAGTCTCTGTGATTGTCTTACAGAAGCGGAATGTGCCAATTTGGAATTAAGGTTTTGCAGCTGAGTTCAAGATCTACATCAAGAACAAAAGGTAATACTCCATTCTAATTCTTCCTTTCTATGTATAATAGGTTTTATATGAACTTTAGAAGTGGGTTATGCTATTTTTAGAAGGGTATATGATTTTGGGTTTGGAATAGTGTTCTAATGGTAGTATAAAACATATCTGCAAAGTTACATAAACATGCATAGCTTAAAACTGCAAAATCTGGGTTTTAGGATGAAACAGTAGACTGAGACATTCATCGAAGTCGCAATAGACGACTGCGACATTCAACGAAGTCGCAACAGTTGGTTGCGACTTGGCATTGAAGTCGCAATGGTCGTTTGCGACTTGGCTTGAAATCGCAGTAGTTGATTGCGATTCGAGTTTGGAATCGCAGTAGTTGGTTGCGACTCCAAGGTGGAATCGCAGTAGTTGGTTGCGACTCCAGGGTGGAATCGCAATAATAGGTTGCGACTCCAGGGTGGAATCGCAATAAAGGGTTGCGACTTCAAAGTGGAATCGCCATAGGAGATTGCGACTTGGTACTGTTCATTGCGATTTCAGTTGGGAATTTTGTAAGTTTAAGTATTAAAAGAGATATTTGGTATTTTATCTGATTTCAGATTTGGTGAAAGATTGACGTACGTGAGTTATCTTGGAAGGGTTTTTGTGATAAAAACAAGGTGAGTTTTTATTTGAAATGTTTTCAAATGGAATACATATATGTGATTTAATGTAATATGGTGCATATAGTGTTTATATGAATATTACATTGTATGAGTACTAGTTGGTCGGGCTTAGGACCGGTGAAAGTTGGCTGTACAAAGGGACAGTGGTGTTGGCTGTATTTAGTACAGCGGTGTAAATTAATTAATTGGCTTGCTACCAATTAATATGGCCAAGGAAAAGAAAAGAGATAGAGATGGAAAGATACATGATGCATGAGTCATATTTGGTATTCTTACGTGAATTATGTGCAAATGTTTTCTTTTACTAACAGGGATTTTTCTCACTAGACCTCAAGGTCTAACCCTCATTTTTGTTTTAAAATATGTATTCCAGGTCAAGGAGCAAACAAAAGACAATGATAGGAATTCTCATGTTTAGCCTTTGTGGATGTTGAATGATTATGAAGATTTCAGTTATATTTAGTAGTTGTTATGTATTTTACTTTATTCGAAAAAGTTTGTACTGAAAGACTAAATTGTAGAATTTAAGGGACCGTATTTGGATTATGATATGTTATTTTGTGGTGAATTATATGAAACTTGTATGTTGGGATTAAGGGATGTTACAAATGGTCTCAGAGCCTTAGTTTAAGAGATTTAGGTATTAGTATCTGTACCTAGACTTAAACTGCATGCGAAGTAGGAGGTCCTTGTTATTTTAGAACCTTGGGATGATAAATATAAAAAGGTAGAAGGAACATCATGTAAGGTAATTTCAGATTACACCTGGCCAGTGTAATTATGATCTTACAGGTACATGTTTGAACCAGAATACTTTATTATATGGGGTATGTGCTTATGTGTATATTAACCTTGTTTGAATCAACAGAATGGCAAGTGGAACGAGACAAACAGCCGGAGGAAGGGGAAGAGGGGGAGAAAGAGGCAGAGGTAGGACAGGGGGCAGTGTACAGGGGCGAGGCACGGAATTTGTTACGAGAGACGATCTAGCGGTTGAAATGGGAAGACTTCAGGCAAATATTCAAGCCATGTTTAACCAAACTCAGCATACGGAAACAGCAATACCAGACCCTACCCTTGAAAACGAAGTGCCTATCACACCTATTGTCACATCAGTACCAAGAAAGTGTGATTATAAAATGTTTTTAAGCTGTAAACCACCCACTTATGGAGGGGACAGAGATCCAGTAAAAGCAATGCGATGGCTGAAGGAGGTTGAAGCTGTATTTAAGACCAGTAAATGCGCGGAAGAAGATAAAGTGTTATATGGAACAGCAATGTTGAAAGCAGACGCCTTGTATTGGTGGGAAGCCCTTATTGACTCTGAAGGACCTGAAGTATATTCAACTTTTACTTGGGGCGAATTCTCGAGAGCATTTAAGGAACAGTTTTGCCCGCAAGCCGCAGTTAGACAGTTGGAAGAGGAATTCATGAGCCTACAGCAAGGAAATTTATCGGTAAGAGACTACACAGCCCGTTTCCTGGAAAAGTCGCGTTTCGGAGAATATTACGTTGCCACAGAAAAGATGAAGATGGAAAGGTATGTATTCGGACTGAATTCGGAGATTAGAAAGTTGGTAACTGCAGCAAGACCTAATACTTTTTCAGAAGCAGTCAATGCTGCGGAAAATGTGGAGCGAGACAATAAGAGGGATGTTGGGGATAAGAGTGCGGGAAAGAGAAAATGGGAAGGACCACCACACGATGTGAAGAAGTCTGGATTTCAGCGATTTGATAGTCGTCCACCTTTTAGAGCAGCTGAAAGACCTTGCCCAAAGTGCCACCGTTTCCACCAAGGAAACTGTCAAGTAGATCCTAGAAACTGTTATAAGTGCGGGAAGTTTGGACACATTGCTAAAGATTGTAGGGTGGTTAGATTTTGTTATTCATGCAATTCGCCAGATCATCTTCAATCAGATTGTCCATTGGGAAGAATACCATCGGGTGGCACGTCAACAAGAGCATCGGGTGTTAGACCAACAGCACCGAGGTTAGAGCCAGCAAGAGCAAGAGGCCGTTCATTTCAAATGACAGCAAAAGAAGCGGAGGAAACTCCGGACGTAGTTACAGGTACATTCTTAATAAATTCCACACGTGCTAAGGTGTTATTTGATTCTGGTGCAAACCGATCGTTTGTGTCTCCTTCATTTGCTGCTTACATGCGTTTAAAGCCGAAAGTGTTAGATCATGCTTTATTGGTAGATACGGCAAATGAAAATCAAGTATCAGTTAAAGAAGTATTTGATAGTTGCGTGATAGATATAGAAGGGTGCGGAGTACCGATCCAGTTATTTCCAATAGCCCTGGTAGAGTTTGATGTGGTAGTGGGAATGGACTGGTTAGCCGAGAACCAAGCTAATATAAATTGTGATAAGAAGTTAATAAACGTTGTGTTACCTGAAAAAGGGCCGGTAGTGATTTATGGCGATCGTAGGAATTATCAGTATAATCTTATTAGCATGATAAAAGCCCGTAAGTGTGTTAGTAAAGGTTGTCAGAGTTACTTAGCTTATGTAATAGATACTAAGCTAGAGAAGAGTAAGTTGGAAGACATTCCAATTGTTAGTGATTTTCCAGAGGTATTTCCTGAAGACTTGAACAGTCTTCCGCCCGTTAGACAGGTAGAGTTCGGTATAGATCTAATTCCTGGAGCCACCCCTGTAGCCCGTGCACCGTATCGTTTGGCGCCTCCAGAAATGAAAGAACTGATGGCACAACTGCAAGATCTATCCGATAAGGGTTTCATCAGACCAAGTTCTTCACCGTGGGGAGCACCAGTCTTATTTGTGAAAAAGAAGGATGGTTCGATGAGAATGTGTATCGACTACAGAGAATTGAATAAGCGCACGATCAAAAACAAGTATCCTCTACCTAGAATTGATGACCTCTTCGATCAATTAGTTGGAGCTTGTTGTTTCTCCAAGATTGATTTAAGATCCGGTTATCATCAGTTGAAGGTCAAAGAAGAAGACGTATTGAAAACTGCTTTTCGCACCAGGTACGGTCACTATGAGTTTCTAGTAATGCCATTTGGATTGACGAATGCTCCAGCTGCTTTCATGGATTTAATGAATCGGGTATGTAAGTCGTATCTTGATAAATTCGTTATTGTGTTTATTGATGATATACTTATTTATTCCCGATCCAAGGAAGAGCACGCGCAACACCTTCGTTTGATTTTAGAACTATTGAAGAAAGAAAAGTTGTATGCAAAATTTTCAAAGTGTGAATTTTGGTTAAGGGAAGTTCAGTTTTTAGGGCATATAGTTTCTGAAAAGGGTATACAAGTCGATCCGATGAAAGTGGAAGCAGTTGAAAAATGGGAACCACCAAAGACAGCAACAGAAGTACGAAGTTTTCTGGGTTTGGCCGGCTACTACCGAAAGTTTATAAAAGATTTCTCTAATATTGCCACACCGTTGACGAAGCTGACACGGAAGAATCTGAAGTTCGAATGGAAGGCAGAACAGGACGAGGCATTCAGGATATTAAAGGAGAAACTCTGCAGCGCGCCGATTTTAGCATTGCCAGAAGGTTCGGATGATTTTGTGGTCTACAGTGATGCTTCTAAGTTAGGTCTGGGATGTGTACTCATGCAACGTGGAAAAGTAATTGCCTATGCTTCTCGTCAATTAAAGGATCATGAAAGGCAATATCCTACCCACGATATGGAACTTGCAGCGGTTGTCTTTGCATTGAAGATTTGGAGACATTATCTGTATGGTTCCAAATGTCAAATTTTTACGGACCATAAGAGTCTCCAACATCTTTTTGATCAGAAGGAACTGAACATGAGGCAAAGAAGGTGGCTAGAGTTAGTGAATGATTATGATTGTGAAATCCTTTATCACCCAGGAAAAGCGAATGTGGTGGCAGATGCACTAAGTCGACAAGAAAGAAGTGGAACGATAAAGGCGATATCTTTAAGAGCTGAACTTCTTCCAAACATTTTTGACGAATTACTGAAGTGCCAATTAGATGCTTATCAAGAAGAAAGTTTGAAATCTGAACGGTTGGTTGGGATATCAGCATTGCTTGGGAAAGATAACCGTGGGTTGTTGTGTTTGGGGAATAGGATTTGGGTACCTCGTTTGGGTGGATTACGTGATCGTGTACTACAAGAAGCTCATCAATCTCGATTCTCCATTCATCCAGGTACAAATAAAATGTATAGGGATTTGAAACAATTCTATTGGTGGCCGGGGATGAAAAGAAGTATTGCTAAGCATGTGGAAGACTGCATTACCTGCAAGAAAGTAAAGATTGAGCATCAGAAACCGTTTGGTCAGTTACAACGCTTAGATATTCCAGTGTGGAAATGGGATCAGATCACAACTGATTTCATTACCAAGTTACCAAGAACTTCAAAAGGATTTGATTCTATTTGGGTGATTGTGGATAGGTTGACGAAGTCTGCTCATTTCTTGCCGATAAAAGAAACCGATTCTTTGGAACGTTTGGCCAAACTGTACATTAATGAAATAGTAACTCGACATGGAGTACCAATTTCGATTATTTCTGATCGAGATAGTCGTTTTACTTCTAGATTTTGGAGAAGCTTTCAAAAAGAGATGGGAACACAAATCAAGTTGAGTACAGCATATCATCCACAGACTGATGGACAAAGTGAAAGAACAATTCAGACGTTAGAAGATATGATTCGGGCTTGTATAGTTGATTTTGGAGGATCATGGGATAAACATTTGCCTTTGATAGAGTTCGCTTACAACAACAGTTATCATTCTAGTATTCAGGCGGCACCGTTTGAAGTGTTGTATGGTAGGAAATGCCGAACGCCTTTGTGTTGGAACGAAGTAGGGGAAAAGCAGTTAGCAGGGCCAGAAATAGTACAGTTAACAGCAGATAAGATTACTCAGATCCGGGATAGATTGAAAACGGCACAAGACAGACAGAAAAGTTATGCAGATCGACGCCGGAAACCGTTAGAATTTCAGGTTGGGGAATTTGTGATGTTAAAAGTTTCACCTTGGAAAGGAGTCATACGTTTTGGGAAGCAAGGTAAACTCAGTCCGCGGTATATTGGGCCATTTGAAATTACAGAAAGAATCGGTGAAGTAGCATACAGATTGGATCTTCCGTTGGAATTGAGCAGGATTCACAACGCGTTTCATGTGTCGAATTTTCGGAAATGTTTAGTCACGCCGGACCAGGCAGTCTCTCTACCGGATATCCAGGTTGATGAAAAGTTGAACTATGTAGAAGAACCGGAAGCTATAGTTGATCACAAGATTAAGGTATTGAGGAACAAAGAGATCAGACAGGTGAAGGTTCAGTGGAAACACCATCGAGGTCAGGACGCGACGTGGGAATCGGAATCAGAAATGAGAGCCAAGTACCCTCATCTGTTCGCTTAATCGAATTCCGGGACGGAATTCTTTTAAGGGGGAGATGTTGTAATAACCAGGTATATTATTGGTTTATTTATAAGTGTTGCGTTAAATTAATTTTGGGGTTAGAAACTAAAGGGTAAGTTTTAATTTAATTAAAAGAAGTTTGGGGGTATTTTGTGCCATTTGGGAGAAACTTAGGGTTCTTTTAGTCTCTTTAGCTAAAAAGAAACCCCACCATAGCCGACCCTTTCTAATTCAATTAGAATAGGTGGCATCCTCTTAGAACAACCAAAAACCATAAGTGTATGTGTGTGTATGTGCTGTCGGTTCACGGCGACAAAGAGAGAAAAGGTGAAGAGGAATTAGGAATTAAGGTTTTGCAGCTGAGTTCAAGATCTACATCAAGAACAAAAGGTAATACTCCATTCTAATTCTTCCTTTCTATGTATAATAGGTTTTATATGAACTTTAGAAGTGGGTTATGCTATTTTTAGAAGGGTATATGATTTTGGGTTTGGAATAGTGTTCTAATGGTAGTATAAAACATATCTGCAAAGTTACATAAACATGCATAGCTTAAAACTGCAAAATCTGGGTTTTAGGATGAAACAGTAAACTGAGACATTCATCGAAGTCGCAATAGACGACTGCGACATTCAACGAAGTCGCAACAGTTGGTTGCGACTTGGCATTGAAGTCGCAATGGTCGTTTGCGACTTGGCTTGAAATCGCAGTAGTTGATTGCGATTCGAGTTTGGAATCGCAGTAGTTGGTTGCGACTCCAAAGTGGAATCGCAGTAGTTGGTTGCGACTCCAGGGTGGAATCGCAATAATAGGTTGCGACTCCAGGGTGGAATCGCAATAAAGGGTTGCGACTTCAAAGTGGAATCGCCATAGGAGATTGTGACTTGGTACTGTTCATTGCGATTTCAGTTGGGAATTTTGTAAGTTTAAGTATTAAAAGAGATATTTGGTATTTTATCTGATTTCAGATTTGGTGAAAGATTGACGTACGTGAGTTATCTTGGAAGGGTTTTTGTGATAAAAACAAGGTGAGTTTTTATTTGAAATGTTTTCAAATGGAATACATATATGTGATTTAATGTAATATGGTGCATATAGTGTTTATATGAATATTACATTGTATGAGTACTAGTTGGTCGGGCTTAGGACCGGTGAAAGTTGGTTGTACAAAGGGACAGTGGTGTTGGCTGTATTTAGTACAGCGGTGTAAATTAATTAATTGGCTTGCTACCAATTAATATGGCCAAGGAAAAGAAAAGAGATAGAGATGGAAAGATACATGATGCATGAGTCATATTTGGTATTCTTACGTGAATTATGTGCAAATGTTTTCTTTTACTAACGGGGATTTTTCTCACTAGACCTCAAGGTCTAACCCTCATTTTTGTTTTAAAATATGTATTCCAGGTCAAGGAGCAAACAAAAGACAATGATAGGAATTCTCATGTTTAGCCTTTGTGGATGTTGAATGATTATGAAGATTTCAGTTATATTTAGTAGTTGTTATGTATTTTACTTTATTCGAAAAAGTTTGTACTGAAAGACTAAATTGTAGAATTTAAGGGACCGTATTTGGATTATGATATGTTATTTTGTGGTGAATTATATGAAACTTGTATGTTGGGATTAAGGGATGTTACAAATGGTCTCAGAGCCTTAGTTTAAGAGATTTAGGTATTAGTATCTGTACCTAGACTTAAACTGCATGCGAAGTAGGAGGTCCTTGTTATTTTAGAACCTTGGGATGATAAATATAAAAAGGTAGAAGGAACATCATGTAAGGTAATTTCAGATTACACCTGGCCAGTGTAATTATGATCTTACAGGTACATGTTTGAACCAGAATACTTTATTATATGGGGTATGTGCTTATGTGTATATTAACCTTGTTTGAATCAACAGAATGGCAAGTGGAACGAGACAAACAGCTGGAGGAAGGGGAAGAGGGGGAGAAAGAGGCAGAGGTAGGACAGGGGGCAGTGTACAGGGGCGAGGCACGAAATTTGTTACGAGAGACGATCTAGCGGTTGAAATGGGAAGACTTCAGGCAAATATTCAAGCCATGTTTAACCAAACTCAGCATACGGAAACAGCAATACCAGACCCTACCCTTGAAAACGAAGTGCCTATCACACCTATTGTCACATCAGTACCAAGAAAGTGTGATTATAAAATGTTTTTAAGCTGTAAACCACCCACTTATGGAGGGGACAGAGATCCAGTAAAAGCAATGCGATGGCTGAAGGAGGTTGAAGATGTATTTAAGACCAGTAAATGCGCGGAAGAAGATAAAGTGTTATATGGAACAGCAATGTTGAAAGCAGACGCCTTGTATTGGTGGGAAGCCCTTATTGACTCTGAAGGACCTGAAGTATATTCAACTTTTACTTGGGGCGAATTCTCGAGAGCATTTAAGGAACAGTTTTGCCCGCAAGCCGCAGTTAGACAGTTGGAAGAGGAATTCCTGAGCCTACAGCAAGGAAATTTATCGGTAAGAGACTACACAGCCCGTTTCCTGGAAAAGTCGCGTTTCGGAGAATATTACGTTGCCACAGAAAAGATGAAGATGGAAAGGTATGTATTCGGACTGAATTCGGAGATTAGAAAGTTGGTAACTGCAGCAAGACCTAATACTTTTTCAGAAGCAGTCAATGCTGCGGAAAATGTGGAGCGAGACAATAAGAGGGATGTTGGGGATAAGAGTGCGGGAAAGAGAAAATGGGAAGGACCACCACACGATGTGAAGAAGTCTGGATTTCAGCGATTTGATAGTCGTCCACCTTTTAGAGCAGCTGAAAGACCTTGCCCAAAGTGCCACCGTTTCCACCAAGGAAACTGTCAAGTAGATCCTAGAAACTGTTATAAGTGCGGGAAGTTTGGACACATTGCTAAAGATTGTAGGGTGGTTAGATTTTGTTATTCATGCAATTCGCCAGATCATCTTCAATCAGATTGTCCATTGGGAAGAATACCATCGGGTGGCACGTCAACAAGAGCATCGGGTGTTAGACCAACAGCACCGAGGTTAGAGCCAGCAAGAGCAAGAGGCCGTTCATTTCAAATGACAGCAAAAGAAGCGGAGGAAACTCCGGACGTAGTTACAGGTACATTCTTAATAAATTCCACACGTGCTAAGGTGTTATTTGATTCTGGTGCAAACCGATCGTTTGTGTCTCCTTTATTTGCTGCTTACATGCGTTTAAAGCCGAAAGTGTTAGATCATGCTTTATTGGTAGATACGGCAAATGAAAATCAAGTATCAGTTAAAGAAGTATTTGATAGTTGCGTGATAGATATAGAAGGGTGCGGAGTACCGATCCAGTTATTTCCAATAGCCCTGGTAGAGTTTGATGTGGTAGTGGGAATGGACTGGTTAGCCGAGAACCAAGCTAATATAAATTGTGATAAGAAGTTAATAAACGTTGTGTTACCTGAAAAAGGGCCGGTAGTGATTTATGGCGATCGTAGGAATTATCAGTATAATCTTATTAGCATGATAAAAGCCCGTAAGTGTGTTAGTAAAGGTTGTCAGAGTTACTTAGCTTATGTAATAGATACTAAGCTAGAGAAGAGTAAGTTGGAAGACATTCCAATTGTTAGTGATTTTCCAGAGGTATTTCCTGAAGACTTGAACAGTCTTCCGCCCGTTAGACAGGTAGAGTTCGGTATAGATCTAATTCCTGGAGCCACCCCTGTAGCCCGTGCACCGTATCGTTTGGCGCCTCCAGAAATGAAAGAACTGATGGCACAACTGCAAGATCTATCCGATAAGGGTTTCATCAGACCAAGTTCTTCACCGTGGGGAGCACCAGTCTTATTTGTGAAAAAGAAGGATGGTTCGATGAGAATGTGTATCGACTACAGAGAATTGAATAAGCGCACGATCAAAAACAAGTATCCTCTACCTAGAATTGATGACCTCTTCGATCAATTAGTTGGAGCTTGTTGTTTCTCCAAGATTGATTTAAGATCCGGTTATCATCAGTTGAAGGTCAAAGAAGAAGACGTATTGAAAACTGCTTTTCGCACCAGGTACGGTCACTATGAGTTTCTAGTAATGCCATTTGGATTGACGAATGCTCCAGCTGCTTTCATGGATTTAATGAATCGGGTATGTAAGCCGTATCTTGATAAATTCGTTATTGTGTTTATTGATGATATACTTATTTATTCCCGATCCAAGGAAGAGCACGCGCAACACCTTCGTTTGATTTTAGAACTATTGAAGAAAGAAAAGTTGTATGCAAAATTTTCAAAGTGTGAATTCTGGTTAAGGGAAACCTCTGGCATCTCGCAAACGAAAGAAGACTTGAATCTTCTATTTTTAGAGATGTTCCACGATGACATTGATCCTTCTGTTGGAACCATCAGAGTTTCTGAAGAACCATCCTCTGTTGGACAAAATCCTACAGGTATGACTCTAACTGGTCCAAATAATGCTTCATCTTCTTCTATAAATACTACAGATGCAAATGCCGAAGAAGAAAATGCAGAAGATGAAACATCAAGAAAAACGACCACAGAAGCTGCTGAAAAACAAACTCCACAATCCACAGAAGAACCAATTACAGAGGTAATTGAGGACCAAGACTATACGTCCTCAGAGGAACAAACTCCACCACCACTCATACCAATCATTCCACAAATGGTAGAATCTTCTACCAAGGTAAGAAGAACGACAGAGGCTATACAAGAAGAAGATCCACAAGAAGCTTCTGAAGAAAGGTTCGATGACATTGATGACCATCTTCCTCGCACCACTCAATGGACAAAAAGCCATCCTCCAAGCCAAATAATCGGAGAACCTTCTGACTCAGTAAAAACCAGGTCTGCCACTGCTAATTTTTGTTTCTTTACAAATTTTATTAGTGTGATAGAACCAAAGAAGATTTCTGAAGCACTAGATGACCCAAACTGGGTAGACGCCATGCAAGAAGAACTTCTGTAGTTTAAGCGTAACAGAGTATAGACTTTAGTACCTCTACCACGAGGGAAACAGGCCATTGGTACTAAGTGGGTCTACAGAAATAAGAAGGATGAAGATGGAGTGGTCATCAGAAACAAAGCACGATTGGTGGCCAAGGGTTATAGACAAGAAGAAGGCATAGATTACGATGAGACTTTTGCTCCTGTCGCACGGCTTGAAGCAATAAGAATATTCTTAGCCTTCGCAGCCCACAGAGGTTTTAAAGTCTATCAGATGGACGTAAAATCAGCTTTTCTCAACGGTGAAATCCAAGAAGAGGTTTACGTAAATCAGCCACCAGGGTTTGAAAGCTCAAAGTTCCCAAGGCATGTATACTACCTTGAAAAGGCTCTGTACGGACTGAAACAGGCTCCAAGAGCATGGTACGAACGACTTTCTACCTTTCTTCTAGTAAATGGCTACGACAGAGGTACAACAGATACTACATTATTCTATAAACGTAAAAACAGTGAAATAATGCTTGTACAAATCTATGTGGACGACATAATTTTTGGGTCTTCTAACACAGAAGAGTGCAAAAGTTTTGAAAAACTCATGCAGAGTGAGTTTGAAATGAGTATGATGGGAGAACTAACATTCTTCCTCGGACTCCAAGTCAAACAAACATCAGAGGGAATTTTTATAAATCAGGCCAAATATGTCTCTGACATTCTTTTCAAGTATAGCCTCTATGATACCTCTGCAATGAAAACTCCAATGGCCACTGGAAATAAGTTATCCTTAGATCCAGATGGCGTCTCTGTAGAATGCACTCTCTACAGAGGCATGATTGGATCTCTGTTATACTTAACTGCAAGCAGACCTGACATTATACATGCCACATGTCTTTGTGCACGTTATCAAGCTAATCCAAAGAAATCACACTATGATGTTGTGAAAAGAATCTTTATATATCTAAAGGGGACCAAAAATCTCGGTCTCTGGTATCCACAGAACTCTGGTTTTAGTCTTAAAGCTTATACAGATTCAGACTATGGAGGATGCATGCTCGACAGAAAGAGTACCTCTGGGAGTTGTCAATTCCTAGGTGGTAAACTAGTCAGTTGGACCTCCAAAAAGCAAAATTGTGTCTCAACATCCACTGCAGAAGCTGAATACGTTGCTGCTGCTAGCTGTTGTTCTCAGGTTCTATGGATGAAGACTCAGCTAAAAGACTACGGCCACATCCTATTCAAAATACCTATCTTCTGTGATTCCATGAGTGCCATTGCTATCTCTGCCAATCCTGTGCAACACTCAAAAACCAAGCATATCGATATAAGGTACCATTTCTTGAAACATCATGTTGAATACGGTACAATCGATATGCATTTCGTGCCCACAGAATACCAACTCGCGGACTTATTCACCAAAGCTTTAGACGAGAAAAGATTCAATTTCTTGGTGGGTAAGTTAGGAATGATCAATATGATGTAAAAATCCTCTGTAAGTATAGCTTTATCTTCTGTAAATATGTATATATTTCTAATTATTTTTGCTTTAATAAATTTATTTCTGTATGTAAGTTCTCAATCTTAAATAGTTCTTAAAATCACGGAGCTTCTGTAAGTCTACTCAGAACCTCTGACAACCCCTACAGAACCTCTGGAAAAATATGACCTATGTTCTATGCAAAACTTATCATTCTTTGATCCAAGCATAGGTAAAGGGGGAGCAAAAGGAAAATTCCTGATCTACAGAGGTGATTAGATCAAGGGGGAGCAAAAAGGGATCCTGAAATGATCTACAGAGGTAAAACTTTCAAGGGAAAGCCAAAGAAGAATGTCAATGAATCTATATCGACAGAAGTCAGACATCACTGCCGAGAAAAGAAGAACCAAAAGGTATGTCTCTCGCACAAAAGGTTTTTGAAAACAGTTTTCTAGGACACAAATTGTCAAATATGTCCTAAATATACTGTGGATAACATTTCAAAAATCAAAAGATCAAAAAGTTTCATAAAATTTGAGTTATGAGAAATTTAAGGTCATAGAGCTTCTGCTGAGCTCAACAGAAGCTCTGCCAGAAATATGTTCTGAGATCGCAACTTTAACCTCTATCGATCTTTTGGAATGTTATCTCGGAAACCAAACAGACTCACCATGACCTTCTCGAACAATACTTTTTCCATAACAATTCTTTCGGACACCAACTTTCAAATATGTCCGAAAAATATCTCTTAAAACAGATCAAAAATTGGATGATCAGAAAAGTTAATAGAATTTTCGTTATGAGATTTTTTCCCTCATAGAGCTTCTGCTGGCCCTCACAGAACTTCTGCAAGTTCCAACAGAGCCACAAAACCTCTGCGAGTAAAAACTCTTAACTAAAAATCCTATTTGATCCTCTCCAATGCCTTTACAAAACGTTTTTGGTTAAAAAGGAACCCCACAGAAGTCATGATAACAATGAGATATATGAGAAAGGGGTACACATCAAAGATTTTCAAAATCACAGAACTTCTGTAAACTACAGAAGTTCTGTCAATCTGTTACTTGGGCATTTCTGTAGTAATAACGGTTACTTTTACTGAGAGTGAATTACATGTGGCTAAGAATAACCCCACGCGCCTAGCATTAATGGGCCGCGCACGACGTCCTGTCATCCTCTGACATTGCCTACGTGTCCCATTTTCATTGGGCGTACATGGAACGTTTTCTGTGGAAAGTTGAACCCGCCGTTCTAACTTGAGTTCGGATTCCAAATTTTAATCCATTACCATATACTTTACTCTTTCGAATTCTACCGTTTTACCCTCCTATAAAAACCAAGCTTACCCTCTCATAAACTTTTTACAAACTCTCATTCTTCTCCGGCGAAACCTGCAAATTTCTTATTCTCAGTACCAAATGGCTTCATCTTCTCAAGCTATCTCCCCTGTACACTCTCCGGCGACCTCACTAGAACATTCACCTGCTCATTCTGAACATTCAGAAAACACCAACCCTGCCCAAAACATTGAACTAGAAGATTCCGGCGATTCAGCACACTTTGCTCCAACCACACATCTTCAAAACTTCATAGCAAAGGATCATTTCGAAAAAGTACTACCAATCAAATCCAACAATTGCTATTTGGTCCCCTCACCCACTGCTTTCGGCGAAGCCCATGCCATTCTTCTAAACATAATGGAAAATCATATCCTCTTCCCTTTACTCTCAAGAACCCCAAAGAAAATTCCAGTAAGATATCTGAACCAGTTTTGGCAAAGTTGCCGATTTGATAAAGATTATTCTCTTATCAAAGGATACATTTCAAGACCCGACAAATCTGAGCATCTGGAAATCAAGTTCAATAGAACAATGTTCTCACTTGAATTCAACCTACCAACAAGGGGTCTTCTTGGATTAAAGAAGTACGCAGAGCAACCAACAGACGACGAGATCTGTCGTTTCCTAGAAATGCTTGGGTACAACACACCACTGAGGAAGAGAAATGACTTCCGCAGAGGCAGATTACCACCTCTGTGGAACACCTTGTTCTCAATTCTTAACAGATGCCTGACAGGGAAGATAGGCAGTATTGACCAGAGCTCACATCAGATATTAACCATCATGTATGGGGTTTACTATGATCTCCCACTGGATTACGCGACCATAATGATGCAAGAGATCATTAACACCATCGACAGAAAGAATAACACAAGAAGGGTCAAAGAGAACGATCCTAAGTTTCTACCACCTCTGCAATTCCAAAGAATACTGGGAGTCTTGTTCGAACCTCTGTTGCTAATACAGAAATGGCCAATGGAAGGGCCAATTCCCAAACAGTTCCCAATGAGCAAAAATATTCCCACTGATCATGTAGATGGCTACACACACTGCAGACCTTTGTCAAAGAAACTTCTGAGGTATGCCAAGAATACAACCCTTAAGAAAGAGTACATACGCGATCATAGAACTCCAAAACCGAGTCCTATGACACCCCCGCGTTTAGGTGTCCCCCTAGGAACAATGATTGCAGAACCTCTTTCCACTCAAGAAGAAAAAGATAAAAAATTAGCAAAACACATGGCTATTCAACATAGCTTCATAGCCAAACGTGCAGAGCTCATGGGAAAGAAGTCCTCTTCAAAATCAAAAAGGAGGAAAACTGTAGAAGGCACCTCTACAAGCGCTGCAGAAGATCAACCTTCACCTCCTCATGCCACAGAAATTGGCTCCTCGGCTCCTCCCTCTTCTCCAAAACAGAAGAAGAAAAGAAAATCAAAAACCATAGAGGAAGGGGCACCAAAACCTAAGAGGAGGAAAACCAAAAAGAAGCATGGTAAATCACTTGAGAAACTGGTTACCATAGAAGAGGAAGCAATCGAAGAAGAAAGAACTGCAGAAGAAGAAGAAATGACAGAAGAGGGATATCAATCGCCCCATCAATCCCCATATCGATTTGCTCACCAAGGAAACATTAACGATTTCCTACAGAACCCCGACATTGCCAACACTTTAAATACAGCAGGGTGGACGGCACAACCTCTCGACCACCATTCCCCAGAAGAACAATACTTCTCTATTTCCGGCATTGACACACATCTGCAAGAAGATGATCAAACACCCAGAGATCAATCAGCTGAGACACCTATTATTCTACAGAACCCCTTCATTCAGCAAGGATTGGACGTTCACAGAAGGAGTCCAAGCCCAGCTTCAGAAGAAATAGGACAAACAGAAGCTCAGTGGAATAGAGATGAAGTAACAGACACAAGAATGGAGGTCTCAGAGGTAGATTCAGACGAAGAAGAAGCTGTCTGGATACGAAAAGGTCTCTATCATCAACATGTCATGAAATTACACGGCTCTCATCAAATGTATGACTTCTTAGGCACAGAGCAAAGAACTTCAACAGAGGATAGGATAGAAACATCTGGAGGAAAAGAAAATGTAAAAGAAAAAGATGCCGAAGATGAAGAAGGCACACATCCCTCACCCCCTCCCAGTGCAACCCACACATCTAACTCCGCAGGTCTAGCTGCAGAAGGAGTTATTGAAATAGAGCAGCACAGCTCGATCCAAACCCAACCCATCCAGCCAGAAGTCACTCTTTCGACTTCTGCGCCCACAGAAACCGGGGAATCCATTCCTAGGGAGTCTCCTCAGAGAGACTCACCTATAGTTCGTGATCAATCGCCCCAGATCACAACAGAACACCCTATAGAGGAATTCGTTTCCTCTGCCACACGCACACAACTAGGGCCAACACTTCTTTCAGAGAGAAGTAGTGAGCACAACGACGAAGAGACTCTAGACAAGTCTCCGAGTCAACAGAAGGATAATCTAGTACCCACCTCTGAAGTGGATCTAGACAATGTCGTTCACAGAACTTCTGTAGAGTCTGAAGCACTAGATGCTTCTGCTCGAAGATCAGATGGAAATCCTTCCACCCCCAACGTACAAACAAGGGTGAACGAAGGTGTCCCAGGAGCAGGGACTCACTCTGGAGACGAATGTGTTCCTCCAGAGGTTACACCAGGGACACAAGTATCAAGGGATGAGTTCCAAACCCTTGTCACCTCTGTGAACCAAACCATGAAAGAGTTGCAAAGCTCTTTCACATCTTTTGCAGAGAAAACATCAACGACCCTGCTGAATCTGAACACCAAAATGGACAATCTGTCCACAGAGGTGAAAACAGTCATCACAGAGATGAAATCTTCTGCGCAAACAACTGCAACAACTACAGCCACTTCTGCTGCTAAAGATTTTGGAATTACTGCAACTTCTGCATTCAAGGAATCAGTAAAACATTTCCTTGAACAAATGAACAAGCAATCCAACAAATCACAGAGCATCACACCCGCAGACCTACAGAAGGCTCTGCAAAACGTTCAAGCAGAAGCAATGCGCAACACAATACTGATGCAGCCTAAAGACTACATGACCAGAGCACAGCTAACAGAGCTCGGCCAAAATGTCATAAACCAGGTCACTGAAGTCATTGTCTCCTTCACTACTGCAAATGCCAACTACGTCAAAGAGTTCAGAAAAAGTGTCGGCAGAATGCGCTTCAACACAGAAGCAGAGCTTGCAACTCTTTTCGGCCTCTGTGATGATGTATGTGCGAAGTTGATGGCCGCAGGAGCAGAACTACCAAAGAAACCCAAAGCTTCCTGCAGAGCAGGGGTACTTCTGATAAAAGTCAGGATGATTCTGATGATGACCATCCTGGTCCATCAGATAATCCTGAGGGGGAGAATATAAGGGAGAAAGCTACGACCAGAGGAATACAAGCTCCATCAATCGCAGCAGAACCAATCAGTCAAGCCCCTCCAGAACAAACCCAAGATCAACAACAAAATCAACAGACCACAGAGACAACACCCATCTCTGTGGAATCAACTCCTGAAGAAACCAATATTCCAGAAGATGATCAGCATACCACAGAGGCAACAACCACCCCTGTGGTAATCAACTTGGAAAATAGTCCTTCAACAAAATCAACAGAAAAACCCCAAACCATACCAAGAAGAAAGTCGATTGCCACCAAACCAAAAAGAGCAACGACCTCTGCGACCTCTGCTTTTTCTATTCTGAGAAAGATGCACAATACAATGACTGATCGAATGTCGCAGAGAGAAGAAGAAAGGCACAGGTTCACATTAGCTTTCAAAATGGAAGGAAGATTCGATGTCCAATCTTCACCAACAGAAATAGAGCTCACAGAAGAAGTCACCAAAGAACCTCCAACAGAGGTTACAGAGCAACTCAAGCCAACAGAACCATCGCCACAAAAGTCCTCTAAAACACAAGTGTCAAAACCTACAGAGGCAACCATCAAGCCAACAGAAGCACCAACCTCCAAACCTACAGAAGAAACAGGTTATGCACCTCCAAAAGCCAAAGACAAGGGCAAAGCAATACTGACAGAAGAGCCCAAGAAAAAGAAATCATTGCCCAAGCCTACAGAGAAATTGATGAAGAGCGCCTTTGATGCCTTCCAAACTCCAAAGCCTGAAGAAGTTGATTGGGCATATGGATTAAAGCCTCTGACAGACATTCCTCTAACTGGCAGAGCTGCAGAAATTGTTCAAAAGATGGAGAGTCTCAGAAGACAAGTACCACAACCTGGTCCAACACATGAAGAGATGGAAGAAGTGGTATACAAATACCTCTATAAACAAACCTTTCAGACCAATCATCCAACAGATCATGTGACAGATTCAAGGATCAGAGAAGAATTTGAGAACATCTTCACAAGGACAAAGCCAAGAACCAAAGCAGATGTCTTCTCAATCCACAAGATCAAAAAGGTAATCTTCTGCAAGTTCTCCTTTACAAGAACCTATCCAAGGGTCAGGTACAATCTTTACAAAGTCAGAAAAGAAGACAATTCAGAAACCACCTTCGCTGATGCTGACCTAAGAAATATCAATCCTTATGATCTACCTGACCTTCTGCAATGGACAAAGGACAACTACAACACAGAGGCAAACACCGGAGCCTATCAAGTATTAAGAAAAGCAATGAGGGAAAAGCTTCTGATCTTCAGTATGATAGATTTTCAACTGGGAAAGGATCTTGGTCTCAAACATCTAAATTTACGACCACCAGAAGATCGCTGCCCACCCGACGCCGTGCCCAACTCTATCATTACAGAACCAAGATTCGGGTTAGTATTTCAAAACCCACAAGGCGAAATCAAACTATTTGTGTGCATGGATTATCAGAAGTACGCAACTAGTACTCTGAACAAGTTCAGAGCAAGTCTTGTAAAATACAGAGGTACAGAGAAAATGGATAGAGATGCTGCAGATACTTTCATCCGAGAGATTGATGCCACAATCCGCCTAAGAGAACTCTGCATCAGTTTCTACAAAGAGATCAGAAGAATCGGAAGAGATAACAGAAGCTACAACGATTTCAAAGATGCCAAAATCTGATTCTCAAACCTCAAATCTCTGCAAACCAAGTCAAAAGTTTATCTTTCATTGTACTCAAATGTAAAATGCCTCTGGCATATTTCTGAATGAAAGAACTTTCGAGGTATTGTTTAACCTCTGTCTTATCTAACTTAGCCTAACTAAACTCAAGTTAAATTTTTTATTTTTCACTACTTAGGGGGAGATTGTTAGCTTCAATCTTCCTAATCATAGAAGTATTTAGAAGTAGTGAAAAATAGGCTAAGCGAAGAAAGCCTCTTACAGAGGCTCTGCCGAACTTACCGAGAGATCAAGGTCAAGAAGCTACATAAGCTAAAGAGGCGCCCTACAGAAGCTCTGTCATACGCGCAAAGAAGACCAAAGACTCGGAATCCAGTGAAGACTGCTTTTCTAAGGACCAAAACGCAGAACCTCTATGGCACTTCACAGAGCCTATGCGGTCTTCAACAAAGACTTCAAAGATATTTATAATATCTTGCTACTGTTACAGGACCTGTTCATCAACTTGCATGGCAACGTACCCTGTCCAACTGCAACGTGTCAAACTCTGGTTGGATTCAATAGGGCTTAGTACATAATAGACGTCTGCTGCATTAAATGCAATACAGCACGTCCAACTGTTCATGCCGTCCTTTGTGAATAGTAGCATATGCTTTATGGTCCCCTTAGAGTAGTATATAAGGAAGACTCATGTTGAGTTCTTCCTATCTATCTATCCATCGATCGATCAATCGAACAATCGAAACAAGAATTCAAGAGAGAAAAACATCACAAGAACACATAGCATTAAACACTTTGAGAGTCATATATGTTTTAAAAGCTTTGCTTACTCACTATTCTTGAATCTGTTCTTAATATATATATTCAGTAAACTTTGAGATATTATTTCCTGTTCACTGTTTATTTATATTATATTCTAAATCTATCAATCATATCTGTTAGTTATTCAAATACGCTTCCGCATCAAACATAAATTCGAACTAATAGATCTGACAATCTTGTATAAGCAAAACGGGAACCAACACTCTGCCTCTACTCCTCAAAAGAAAACTCACAAGAGGAAAACCACATAGGGTACCTCTACAAGTGTCGCAGAAGGTCATTCCTCTCCTCCTCATGCCACAGAAGTTGGATCTTCTGCTCCTCCCTCTCCCCCAAAGCAAAAGAAGAAGAGAAAATCCAAAGCCTCAGAAGAAGGGGCACCTAAACCCAAGAGGAGAAAGAGCAAGAAGCAAACTGGGAAATATCTGTCTCCTATGTAACCAATAGCAGAGGAAGAAGTGGAAGAAGAAGTAGAGGAACAGGGAACAGAAGGAGTAGCAGAAGAACAAACCCAAGAATCCCCTCTGCAATCCCCCAATCCCCTCAACTATGCACATCACGGGGATTTCTCTGACTTCATCCAAAACCCAGAATTCGCACATACTCTAAACACTGCTGGATGGACTACAGAACCCCTCTCCCATGGGTCCACAGAAGAACCTGACTTCCGAATCTCTTCAGACTTAGAGGAGGATGACCAAACCCCACAAAATAATCAATCCAAAACTCCTGAAGTTCTACAGAACCCCTTCACCCAACCCGGATTTGATGCACCAAATGCAAGTCCAAAGGAACAAATAGCTGCAGAAGACCATAACACGGATACCATGTTAGAAAATCTAACAGAGGAGGTGATTGAAACAAGGGAGACAAGGATAGAGGTCTCAGAGATAGATTCAGATGTGGAAGAAGTTGACCAAATACGAAAAGGTCTCTATCATCCACATGTCATGCAATTATACGGCTCTCATCCTATCTACGACTCCCTAGGTTCAAGGGGTGAAGATATAACAGAAGAAGGGGAGAAAAGAGCAGAAGTGGTCGCAACAGAGGTTGAGACCATCGATGGAGAACATGTGATCGGATGCTTCACAGAAGCAGAAGCAAGAAAAGATGCATGGAGTAATAGAGGCACACAACCGAAACCAACTCCCAGTGCAACCCACACTTCTATTGCCGCCAGTCTAGTGGCAGAGGGCAATATTGAAAAAGAGCAGCACGGCTCGACCCCAACCCAAACCATCCGGACAGAGGAAACTCTTTCATCCTCTGTACCAATAATAACCGGGGAAACCATCATTCCAGGGGAATCCTCTCTAAAGTATTCATCCTTAGTTCGTGATCTATTGCCCCAGATCACACCCGACATCCTTGTAGAGGAATTTGTTTCCTCTGCCACACGCACACAACTAAGTCCAAACATCTCTTCATAAGAGATTAGAGTGCACAAAGACGGAGAGACTCTAGACAAGTCTCCGAGTCAACAGAAGGATAATCAAGTACCCACCTCTGGAGTGGATCTAGACAATGTTCTTCACAGAACTTCTGTAGAGTCTGAGGCACTAGTTGCTTCTGCTCGAGGATCAGAAGGAAATCCTTCCGCCCCCAACATCCAAACAAGGTCGAAAGAAGGTGTCTCAGGAACAGAGACTCACTCTGGGGATGAATGTGTTCCCCCAGAGGTTACAACGAGTTCACATGTATCAAGGGATGAGTTCCAAACCCTTGTCACCTCTGTGAACCAAACAATTAAAGAGTTGCAAAGCTCTTTCAAATCTTTTGCAGATACTACATCCAGGGCAATCTTTGATCTGGACACCAAAATGGACACCTTGTCCACAGAAGTGCAAAACGCCATAACCCAGATGAAGTCCTCTGCAACACACACTGCTACTTCCACTGCCACCTCTGCAGCAGCTGAATTCGGAAAAGCCGCCACCACTGCCTTCAAAGACTCTGTCAAGCACTTTCTTCTGCAACTAAAAGACCAATCTTCAAAATCTAAGGGTCTTACACCTGAAGACCTGAAGAAAGCCTTAGACGAAGTTCAAGAACGAACAACAAGAAATACTCAAGCCATGAAGCCTTCTGACTACATGACAAGAGCACAAGTTACAGAACTCGGCCAAGGAATACTTGATCAGATGACCGAATTCATCAAAGCTTTCACCGTTGCCAACGCACGCTATGTCAAAGAGTTTCAAGCTAGTGTCGGCAGAATGCGCTTCAACACACAAGCAGAGGTTGAAACACTGCTTGGCCTCTGTGATGACTTGTGCGCAAAAATGATTGCTGCAGGGGCTGTTCCACCAAAGAAACCAGATTCAACATGCAGGGCAGAGGGTACGACAGATAAACATCAGGATGACTCTGATGATGACCATCATGGTCCATCAGATCATCCTGAGGGGGAGAATAGAGGGGAGAAACAAAGTGAAAAGGCTGCGAGCAGAGGTCTACCAGCTCCACCAATTGTCGCAGAACCCATCAACCAAGCACCCCCATCTCAAACCCAACAAAGAACTCAACTGTCCACAGAGGCAACACCCACCTCTGTGGAAATAATCTCTGAAGAAACCCAAATACCAGAAATAATCCATGTTCAAAAACAGAATACCACAGAGGCAACACCCACCTCTGTGGAAACTACTTCTGTATTTGGAAAGGATGTCCAAAACCAAGAAGAAGTCCACCTTCTGACATCCTCCGAAGATGGACTACCTTCCCCAACACCCAAAACCAACATCGTTGCTCACAAAAGAAAATATCTGAGCAAATCAACTGAAACCTCTCCAACAGAACCCAAACCCAAATCACCAATCAAGCCCTCTGAAACACAAGTGTCAGAACCAACAGAGGCAATCCCCAAACCAACAGAAACATCAACAACAAAGCCCTCTGAACCTCAAGAGTCAAATCCTACAGAGGCAATCCCATCTCAACAAGCAGAACAGCCGAAGGCAAAACACAAGGGAAAAGGAATTGTGACAGAGGAACCACAGAAGAAAAAGCCCAAGCATCAACCTTCAACAGAAAAACTGATGAAGGGCTCTTTCGATGCGTATAAGATACCAAAGCCTGAAGAAGAAGACTGGGCTTTCGGCACTAAACCTCTGTCAGATATTCCTGTTCTGGATCCAAAGACAAAACCATCAGAGGATCGAGTGGCTCAAGTCATGAACCAAATGAATGCTCTGTGCAGAACCTTACCTCAACCACCACCACCACAAATAGAAGAAGTGGTATACAGGTACCTCTACAGCAGAATGGGCATAATGGATCAATCAGAACCAACCATTCAAGACCCTGACTTCCGTGCTGACCTCGAAAACCTCTTCACCAGAACAAAACCCAAGCCTAAACATGAAGTCTTCTCAACATCCAAGATCGTCAAAGTCCTATATTGTAAGTTCTCAAAAACCAGAAGCTGGCCTAGACTCTCCTACAACATCTACAAGGTCAAAAGAGAGGACAGATCAGAGAACCAATTTGCAGATGCAGATCTTAGGAATCTCAATCCTTATGATCTACCTGAACTTCTGGAATGGACGAAAGAGAACTTCACAACCGACGAAGTTCGCAGAGCCTACAGAGTGATAAGAAAGGCCATACGCGAAAAGCTTCTGCTATACAGCATAGTAGACTTTCAATTGGCTCGAGATCTTGGAGTAAAGAGCTTAACCGTTCAACCACCAGAAGACTACTGCCCTCCCTCTGCTACACCAAACTCAATCATCATAAATCCAAGGGTCGGGTTAGTATTTCTAGATCGTTCTGGTAAATCATAGTTGTTCGTAGAGATGGACTATCAGAAGTACGCAACAAGTACTTTGACAGAGTTTAGAACGATACTAGTGGAGAACAGAGGATCAAAGCTCATGAATCAATGTCTTGCCGACAGACTGATAGAAGTTATCGATGCAACAATCAACTTCCGAAATCTCTGCATCAGCTTCTATCACAAGCTCAAACAAGAAGGACTCGACCGCAGAAGTTTCAATGACTTCAAGAATGCCAATATCTGAGTCAGTCAAACAGATCCTCTGTAATATTTTTCTTTTCAATACAATCAAATGTAATTGCCTCTGGCAAAATCAAATATGAAAAGAAAATATCCGTGTACTTAGAAAATACTTGCACTTTCAAATTTTTAATTTTCACTACTTAGGGGGAGATTGTTAGTTCCAATCTTTCTGTTTGTAAAAGTAGTGAAAATAGTCTGTACAGAAGTCTTCGACAGAGGCAGCCGAGTAACCGAGAAGACAAAAGTCTTCGACAGAGGCTCTGTCGAGTATCCGAGTAACCGAGAAGACAGAAGTATTCGACAGAGGCTCTGCCGGGTTAATCAAGAAGACAGAAGTAAAAGAAGCAACAGAAGACACTTCTAAGCGGACAAGACCACAGAGCCTCTGTCATACTTGACAGAGCTTCTGTGGCAAAAAGAAGATCCACGCAAAAGATCTTAACAAGGACGGACATGCTTCTTACATTACCTACCATTCGAAGGTTCTAAAGATCAATCGTACAAAGGCGTGACCTGACAACTCCACGTGTCGAACTCTGATAGGTTTCCGCCTAAAGCTCAATACGGAGCATTTAATGAACGTTGTATCTACAACTGTTCCAGAACTGTGCCTTGTACCTTTCAGCTACTGTTCCTAAACAGTATCTTTGTACCTTCAGTCCTTATTGTCCCCTTTAGGAGTAGTATAAATAGAAGGTTCATGTGAACTCTTCTATTAAGCTTTTCACAACATACACACCATTAAACTGCAGATTTCTTGTCAATCCTTTGAAGTTCTTGGTGTTCTTATTATATATCAAATACAGTAATCTTTGAGAAACATATGTTATTTACTCTTTGCTTTATTTGATATTGTGCGATCTTCTACCTTACATTATCTTTCAGTTCTTAAATACGCTTCCGCACCATACAAATCTAAACTAACTGAAAGTTAAGATCATTGTGTTAGCAAAAAGGAACCAACAATATAGATATGAAAATTGTGAATTCTAATCATGGACCTTGGAGGATTACCGGGTTCTACGGCTACCCGGAACAATCACGACGGAGAGATTATTGGAACCTCCTTCGCTCGTTAGCGGCTCAATCCAATCGGGCGTGGATCGTTATTAGTGACTTTAATGATTTTATTATTTCAAAGCGAGAAACGGGGTCTCAGTAAGCACCCGAAGTGGTGTATCCACGGGTTTAGAGAGACACTCTCTGATTGCCGCTTACATGATCTCCATATGCATGGATTCCCCTTCACTTGGTGTAGACATAAAGGGAACCCCAACGAAGTCTTCGAAAGACTAGACCGAGTGACCGGATTGCAAGAATGGATTGACCTTTTCTGGGACTTTTGGGTGGAAAATTTGTTCACTCCAATTTCGGATCACTCTCCCATCACTCTCCATACCGAGGTCCAGACTCCTACCTCTTATAATCGTATGTTTCATTTTGAAAATAAATGGTTGCACGAAGCTTCGTTTACTCAAGTTTTCGAGAATTGTTAGGATAAGCTTCGAAACAACGACTTTAACATCAAACTCTCTTCCCTTGCGAAAACTCTTGGAAAAAGTGGGGGAGAAATTTAAATTATTCCTTCAATAAAGAGATTACGGAAGCCTATGCAAATCTTAAAAAGCTTCGAAATTCTCCCATCACCATGTCAAATGTGGCCTTTGAAGAAGAACGGCAATGCCTCCTAGGCACTCTCTTGAAAAACAAAGAGCATTGGCGACAACATGCAAAAAAAAAAATTTGGCTTAAAGAGGGAGACCAAAACACCAAGTTCTTCCATGCACATGCTAATGGTCATCGAAAAACCAACCGAATTATCAAGCTCAAAGATGCCGATGGGAGGTGGGTTGACGATTTGGACGGAATTCATAATCTTGTGAATAGGCATTTCTCTTGCCTTTTTTCTACAAGTACGTGAAACCCGGAGTTGATAACTAACTTGGTCAAAAACAAACTTTCGACAAATGACATCACTCGCCTCAAGACGCCCTTCTCCAATAAAGAATTTTGTGTAGCTATTTTCCAAATGCACCCGGACAAATCCCGGGGACCGGATGGATTTAACCCTTATTTCTTCCAAAAATTATGAAATGTCATGGGGGATGATATCTTTCAAGATGGGAAAACGTGGATCGACAACGGGATCCTCCCACATGGCATTAATGACACTATCCTCACCCTCATTCCGAAGACCGAGAACCCTTTATACCTTAAAGATTATAGACCCGTTACGCTTTGTAACGTCATCATGAAGATTATCACAAAAGTCTTGCGAACCGCATCAAACCACTCCTCCTGTCCTAATTACGTGCAACCAAACCGCCTTCATCAAGGACCGTTTGATCACGGATAATGTCATAATTTCTTTTGAAATGCTTCACTCCCTGCATCGGAACACCCGAAAGAAAAAGGGAGAAGTTGCACTCAAAATTGATATTAGCAAAGCCTACGACCGCCTTGATTGGAAGTATTTACGCATGATGCTTACGACATCCCAACCCGATGGGTATATATGTTGATGCTTAGCGTTGAGACAGTGAAGTATTTCGTTCGGGTGAACAACAACTTGATCGGCCCCATTTCCTCACATCGGGGGCTCCGTCAAGGCGACCCAATCTCTTTGTATTTGTTTAGGTTATGCATGGAAGGCCTCCCGACCCTCCTAACTCATGAAGAAAAATCCGGTCGTAATCACAGTTGTATGGAGGCAAAAGGTGCTCCCCCAATCTCTCACCTCTTTTTTGCGGATGACGCTTCTTTTTTGGTAGGGCTTCGATTGACGAAATACGTCACTTAAAGTTCATTTTGTCGACTTATGAAATGGCGTCGGGTCAAGCTATTAATTATGCCAAATCCAGAATTATAGGGAGCAACAATTTAGCCACTGATCTTATGCAAGGCTTTTCTTGCATTCTTGGTATTGACAACCCCAATAACACGGATCGCATTTAGGGCTTCCGTCCCCTGTGCGTCGTTCTAAAAAGTGCATTTTTCATTATGTTTGTGACCGACTTTGGCAGAAGTTGCATAACTGGGGAAAACGACCGATCACCAATGCAGGAAGGGTCACCCTTATCAAAGCGGCGGCCCAAGTTGTACCGGATTATTATATGAACGTTTTTCTTTTTCCGGCAAGTACCATCAAGGACATCGAAAAAATGATCAACTCGTTCTGGTGGGGTGGAAAATGTGATGGCTCTCGTTCTTTAAATTGGTTCTCTTGGGATAAGTTATGCCTCCCGCAAAAGCTAGGAGGCCTGGGTGGTTGGGTTTCCGCAACTTTACCGCTTTCAACTTAGCAATGCTAGGAAAACAGGGTTGGCGAATTGTTTCAAATTTATCTTCTCTCGTTAACAAAATCTTAAAAGCCAAATGTTACCCTCGAGGGTGTTTATAGAGGCCCATTTGGGAAACTCCTCAAGCTTTATTTGGAGAAGCATTTGGCATTCGCAAATCGTACTTCACGAAGGGCTACGTTAGAAAGTGGGGAATGGTAGTACCATTAAGGTGTGGAGTGACCCATGGCTTAGAGACAATAGTAACTTCAAAATCGAGACTCCCGGAGACCCTTCTCTTTCTAACTTTCATGTCTGGGACCTTTGTGATCCTCAATCGCTTTCGTGGAATATGGCCTTAATTGATAATATATCTCTCAACGAGACCTAAATTGCATCTTTAATCTCCCACCCCCTAATACCTCGTGCTCCGACAAGCTTGTATGGAATTGGTCGCCTAATGGGTCTTACACCGTTAAGTCGAGCTACAAAATCATCATGGAGCGATTGGTTTCGTACTCCTATCTAGAGATCGACGCAGATTGCAGCGGATATGGAGTGCCAGCATTCATTTCAAAGTTAGATTTTTCGTGTGGAGAGTCATTCGAAACGCCATCTCGACCCGCGGTGCCTTACAAAAAAAGGAGTGCAAATCACTCATTAAGAATAGTTGGCACACTTTTATGGATGCCTCTCCGTGAACCCGGTTTGGAATGAAGCAGTCTTGGGTCATCTCATCGACAGTATGATTGATAGATCTGATTCCTTGGTTGCGTTAATATTCAGATTTCTTAAGGAGCACTCACGCCAAATGGGCGACCTTTTTTCATGATCTTATGGAGTATTTGGCACCGCAGAAATGATATATTGTGGAATGATGACCCGAGAGACTCTGTGTCACTCATCAAACAGGCTGACAACGTTCTTGTGGACTGACAAGTGACTAGAAGTCTTCGTCTCTCGGATCAGCCGACTACTAGCCAACCTTGTGTCATTAAATGGCACCCCTTGAGAAGAGGCTTTCTAAAATGCAACATTGACGCTGCCACTTTTGTGAACTCAAACTCAGATGGATTTGGTGCTATTATTCAGGATTGTAGGGGAAGATTCATTACTGCTAAAGCGACTCCTATCCCCTTCCTTCCCCCCAGTCCGTGAATGTGAGGCGTACGCGCTTAGAGATGTTATTCATTGGAGTATTAATTGTGAGTTCTCTAACGTGATTTTTGAGACGGGCCTTAAAGTCGTGGTGGATGCAATTTACGACCCTAGTCTTGACTACTCGGAATTTGGGGACATTATTTGTGATATTCGTAGTCTTTTGGGCAACCTTGGCAACAGTTTGGTCCATGATATTGGCAGACAAGCAAACAAAGCGGCTCACTTACTAGCGAGACACTCTCATTTTTTATCTTGTCCTAACATTTTCAATGTAATTCCATATTTTATAAGCCCTTGTATCAACGATGTTTGTTATGGATGATGGCAATGCCGAAGCGTGATCGCGTCTCAATCTTTCCTTTCAAAAAAAAGTTGTGTTATGTATATATATATATATATATATAGCCTTAGGTTCAATAGAGAAGTGCAAATATTTAGAGAAATAGAGAAGTAAAAAACACGGGACCGTTCATATATGAACGTTCATATATAAACAGTCATATATGAACGTTCAGATATGACTGTTATATGAACGTTCATTTATGAACATTCATATATGACTGTTTATATATGAACGTTCATATATCAACGTTCATATATGACTGTTATATGAACGTTCATATATGAACGTTCATATATGACTGTTTATATATGAACGGTCCCGTGTTTTTTTACTTCTCTATTTCTCTAAATATTTGCACTTCTCTATTGAACCTTTCCCTATATATATATATATATATATATATATATAGCCTTAGGTTCAATAGAGAAGTGCAAATATTTAGAGAAATAGAGAAATAAAAAAACACGGGACCGTTCATATATGAACGTTCATATATAAACAGTCATATATGAACGTTCATATATGAACGTTCATATGAACGTTCATATATGACTGTTTATATATGAACGTTCATATATGAACGGTCCCGTGTTTTTTTACTTCTCTATTTCTCTAAATATTTGCACTTCTCTATTGAACCTTTCCCTATATATATATATATATATATATATATATATATATATATATATATATATATATATATATATATATAGAGAGAGAGAGAGAGAGGGAGGGGAAAGTTCAAATGAAAACTCAATTTGCATTGTGCACGTGAGGACAAATCTCGGTCACTCCATCTCTATTGATCCAACAACTCATATTAAATAGAATTTTTAATTAGAATTAATAATTAAGGTGATTAGGGGTAAAAAGGGAAGATAATTTAAACTTACGTCTACCATGTTTGACATTTTATTTTCTTTTTTAATTAAAAACTTTTACCCCCCTTAAAGTTTAAAATAAATTATCTTAAAAATTACTAATATTTTAATCAAACAAATTACATCAAAAAAACGAGAATTCCATGATCTTCGATATGACATCCATCTCTATATAGTTTTTTGTTGTTGTTTTAACCGTTTTTACATGAAATGTCATATATGTGTTATATTCATTATGAATATTTATGTATATTCAAGTGTGTACAACATCTCGACACCGTAAGTCCGTAACTCGACATCACCTTCTACAAAACTTTCTTCAACGTCGTAAGGCATCGTGTTCTTCATTACCGTAACCCAACACCCATCGAGATAAATCGGGAACCTATTGAGTTTCGGTTGTGAACCGAGGAACAAAAGAGAGTGCGCCACGTCTCCACACCTTCACGGGTCACTCATGTATTATTCATCATGAATAATGTATCATTCAGTATGAATAATACATCATTCAGGGTGAATAATACACGATTCATGAATTTGTGTATTATTCATCCTGAATGTTGTATAATTTATCCTGAATACTGTATTATTCATCATGAATAGTGAATGAACGTTCACCTATTTTATCCATATTGAATGTAGACACCTGGAGATGTGCATACATATTCATAATGAAAAAAAAACAAGTTTCGGTTGTGAATCGAAGAACAAAAGAGAGTGTGTCATGTGTCCACACATTCACGGGTCATTCATATATTATTCATCATGAATAATGTATCATTCAGGATGAATAATACAACATTCAAGGTGAATAATACACGATTCATGATGAATAATATATGAATCATGAATTCGTGTATTATTCATCCTGAATGTTGTATTATTCATTTTGAATACTGTATTATTCATCATGAATACTGAATGAACGTTCCCCTTTGTTATTCATACTGAATATGGACACCAGGAAACGTGCATACATATTTATAATGAACATAACACATACATAGAATTTCACGTAAAAACGATTAAAATGAAGAAAAAACTATATCGAGATGGTTGCCATATCGAAGAGTACAAAATTCCCGTTTTTTATGTAATTTGTTTGATTAAAATATTAATAATTTTTAAGATAATTTTATTTTAAACTTTAACGGGGAAAAGTTTTTAAATAAAAAAATCAAAGATGGTAGGCGCTGATTCAAATTTCCAGATTTGTCCCTAATCACTTCTCAATTGATTTCATTAAGTTTTAACCATTGATTAGTTTTCTAAATTTTGATCAATGGCTAATATTGGTCATCACATGCACAATGAAAAATGAGTTTTCATTTGAACCCACCCCTATATATATATATATATATATATATATATATATATATATATAGGGATAATAATTTGTAAACCTCTAAATGTGTGTAAACTTTAGATTTCATAGATTTTCTTGATGAAATTGTTTATTTTGATGAACGTGTTTCATATCATTCATTTCTTGATGATGTTGTTTCATATATTTGTGTTCTTTATGTAAAACAAAAAAGTTTCATCAAACTGAGAAAATATATTAAACAGGTTCATAGGAATGAAAAAATATATATGAAACTACATAAAAAAACACAAATATATGAAACAATTTCATCAAAATAAACAATTTAATCAAGAAAACTTATGAAATTCAAAGTTTACACGAAAAAAAGTTTACAAAATAGTGGACCTCTATATATAAATTGCAATACCACGGTGATACCAACTGTGATACCATTGTGATATAAATTGTAATACAAGAGTTACAGAAAAGGATGGGGGAACTCAAATCATATGATGTTTATTGATAAGTTACAGTAATAACAGCCTAAAGATGACCGATTATGGCCTTGGTGAACTCGGTGGTTGTTGCAGACCCACCAAGATTAGTCGTCCGGTACTTGCCTTCACAGATTCCTCCGATCTCATAGATTCCTTCGATCACAAATCAGTCGGGTTTCCAGGCCACCCTCACAGATTCCTCCGATCTCCATCTTCCCCATTGACCACCAACAAGATTTGTTCCGAGAAGATGAAGAACTCGTCTCTCTTTTCTTCAAAGTCATGTTCGGTTACATTCCTCCAGGTACAGCGGTGGCGGTATCAAGATGAAAAAAAACTAATGGTGGTGGCACCGTGATGGCGATAGCAGGAGCGACTGCTTCCTATAGATGGAGGAGGGAGGTGGGTTTCAACCTAATATATTAGGGTAAATAGAAATCAAATATATTGGGTAACCGTAAAATTAATAAGGAATTGATTTGTTATAAAAATCCCATTTGTTAATTTACTAAAATATCCTTTTACTTTATATTAATAACAAAATTAATTATATTAAACGAGTGGCTCACATTGGATCTCACGATTACCACAAACAATTTGGTTCTCATTTGATTAGGCCCCTATATATATATATATATATATATATATATATATATATATATATAGTGCGTTTCTTTTGCAAACCAAGCAATTCGTACAAGCTAAACAAACCAATCCTAGCCGTTCAGCAAGTCTAATAAATATTTGATTTTATTATGTTTCCTAATATAAAGTCATGATCATAACTAATGAACTTAATTATATTCCATATATATCACAATCATTATTAATGAATGGTAATAATTACCATAAATATATATGTTGTTGCCTAGTATAGTGGTTTGCAAAGTTTGTACAAATTGTTTGGTTTGCAAAAGAAACGCACCATATATATATGTAGTGGTGGTATTTTTTACAAACCACCCCATTGTTAGAAACTATAGAACTACCTTAATCACCATCCATTAATTTGATCAAGGGTCTACATTAATCCAGTGGCAATTATGGTAATAAATGGTCATTGATAAATTAATTTCATAACAAACACCCGTGTACAAGGGTATATTAGTCAAACCACTTTCATTTCTCATTCACCCATAAATCACAGGATCCCTTTCTCTCTATTCTCTACCAAACCTCCGGTTTCTGCTTCAACCAGAGGATGTTCTTCACGGCAACATCCTTTCGCCGGATTTTATTGCAGCAACGGCAAAGAGCCTTCCACCGGAGGAATACGACGCAGTCATGGTCCGAGTCTCGAAGGCAAAGGACTTTCTTCTGATTTTGGGTTTCTCTGATTTTGGTTTCAATGATTTTGGGTTTCTCTGATTTTGGGTTTTAGTAATCATGGGTTTTTGTAGTTAATTGTTTTTGTGAACCTTCTGTTGCATCTCCGTCTTCATCATCGAAATGCATTTGGGTTTCTCCAAAGATTCAAAAAAGGGGGTTTCTCTGATTTTGGGTTTCAGTAATCATGGGTTTTTGTAGTTAATTGTTTTTGTGAACCTTCTGTTGCATCGCCGTCGTGAACCTTCTGTTGCATCTCCGTCTTCATCATCGAAATGCATTTGGGTTTCTCTGATTTTGGTTTCAAAGATTTTGGGTTTCTCTGATTTTGGGTTTCTCTGATTTTGGGTTTCTCTGATTTTGGGTTTCATGGAGTAAGGTTAACGATTTTTGGATTCATGATTTTGGGTTTCTCTGATTTTTGGATTCATGATTTTGGGTTTCTCTGATTTTTGGATTCATGATTTTGTGTTCATGATATTTGTATTCATGATTTTGGATTCAATGATATTGGTGTTCATGATTTTAGGGTTTATACAACTTGATTTTTGGTATTCATGATTATGCCAACATATAATTCATGATTAATGTGTTCCCATATTTCATGTTTATGATTATGAGTCTTACATGATGTTGCATTCATGATTTGGTGAATCATGATTTGTTCCTGGGTTTCATGATGAAGAACACAAAAACAGATTAAGAATATTGATAGCATCTGCAGATTAAGAACACGATAGAGTTTAAAAAAACAAAACCTTAATATAAAGATTACGGTTATTTTAAATTGGATATCAACAAATCTCAATAAATTAGGAAACTTCCTTGATTACACGATTCTGGAAAATAATAATTTAAAAGAACTGAATTTAGTAAATTACTTCCATACCCCTCCATGATCATATTAATTAATAATTAATTTTATTTAAATTAAATGAAATGATTGGTTAAGAAGTGGTTTCTATAGTGTTAATTCCAGATCCGTGCAACGATTATGAAATCAGTAATATAAACAATAAGAACAATGATTTCAACTGACCATCCCTGTATTATGCTTTAATCAGAGTGTTTACAATACAATTCAGAAAAGCAAATGAGACAACTAGCCTATTTTCTAAGGCTAAGCTATCTATTTATATGTCGGGCCTGTGGTTAACAAGCCCACGGCCCGTTCACTAATAAGGCTCAAAATAAAGAATTACAGTTTAAACCCTGAACTTTAAATCAACATAAATTGACCCTAACAATCTCCCCCTTTGATTTGAAGTTCGAGTTCGCGCTCTAGTTCTCGCCAGTTGTAGACATATCTTTTGCGAAGTGTGAAGTGAATCTCGAACCATCTGATAGCACGGCGGTAGTCGATGCGATCTTCAACCAACTCCAAGGCATTCCGAGCAGTTGTCTCATTCGGATTCAGAACATATAAGTACCTTGGATTTTCAGACTCGTGTGTAATGATCTTTCGAAGAGCATCTCGAACTTTGAGGAGTGTACCGTCGCAGAATCTGTCTACCTGACTGAAACGCAGAAACTTCTTTTCGTTCTGTTCGTTGTTGTAGACTATCTCAAATTCAGGTTCTAGAAGCAGAGAGTTCTCGGGATACATCTTCAACTCAGGAGCATTCAGATTCGGCCTTATCAGATTTATCTTCTTTGCCCTGTTCTCGATAGCCATTTGAAAATCCGGTAGATATGACATCATAATGGTACGGACCAGGTATCGACGAACAGCTTCGAGCGCCTTTGTGACTTCAAACGGTCGGATGGTTCTTGTACGAAGGTATTTCAGAATAGCCAGGAAGTCGAACGGTCGGAGGTGCTGGAAGTCGGCTTCAAAGAATTTCCATTCATTCCCATCTTCACGTCGGACAGTGAATACTGGGTAGACGATTTTCATGATGCGTCTAGAATGGATGTTAAGTACCTCTGTGATCTGATGCTTGGTTCTGACTTGGCTGGCTGGAAGACACCGCTGCATTGTGCTGATATAACGCCGTTGGTATTCGGGGTTGAGCTTGTAAATACCAAGGCAAAAGGTCGGCTAAATCGGGCGAAGCTTGTGGACGAACAACTTCTTCAAAGATTCCTCCAGATGAGGGATAAGTACCATGATCTTCTCCCAACGAATTTGTTGCTGAGGAGGGGGAAGAAGATCAGAAGTTGTCGTTTGCAGAGGAGTTGTCGGAATGTTGGCAGTAGTAGTTTCAGGTCTTGTTGAAGTTCCAGTGGGTTGAGCATAGTGAACGGGAGAAGTACCATAAAAATTCTGGAGCAGGAACTGATCATAATCGATGTTGTCTTCGTCATCAGTGGGGAAGACCAAATTTACCTGGAGATTTGCTCCACTAGCGGCTTTTTGATACCATGCATCTTCGGTCTCCGGGTTGGCTTCACAGTCTGGATCTATCATATCTAGTAGAGGTATGTCGTATGAGTCAAAGTCGATCAATCCCTGTGTTGAACCCTCGGGCTTTTCAACCGTCGGGTCTTCTTCATCTGATATATCCATATCAATCACCATTTCAGCTAAAGGTAACTCGGCTTCAGGATCTGTTCCGGTTGTAGTAGCCGTAGTTGAAGGTTCCGGTTGAACCACAGTTGTAGTTTCAGCAGTGAGGATTTGGGCGGTCTCGTTTAGTCTTTGTCGTTTCTCCCCCTCACGGTAATCAGGATCATCCTGGTCATCGTGCTTGCGTTTCAGACCGCCTGCTTGACTCTTACAGGTTTCTTCGAGTGAGCGGACTCTCTCGGACAGCGTTGTGAGCGCTCGGTTGTAGTCCTTGAGAGTCGAGTCAATGCAATCCAGTCGAGAGGTAATTGATGTGGAAGGAGCAGTGACCTGTGTTTTCAGAATGTTGATCAGGTCTGCTTCGGGCGAGGCATTGGAATCCTGGAGTAATTGGGCTAGAAGCATCGTCTTGAGAGTTTCCACCGAGTAGGTAAGTGGAGGAGCGGTTTCAGCTTCAACGATCTTCGCTTTGCCTTTGATTAATTTGGCGAGCTCGGCGGTGACATGCAGTTCCATTGCTTCGCGGACAACCTTGAGGGTGCTGTCCAGGGAGCCTTGCGACACAAAGTCTGGGTGAGTAACTCCGGGTTCACTTAGATTACCTGTTGAGGCATCTATCGCGGGGGTAGAGCCACCTACGTTCACAGTTGGCATATCGGTAGCTGTGGTAGGATTTCCCTCCGATCCTTGTGTTCCACCTAGAGGTGAAGACACTACGGTGGTTCCGGTCTAGTCACGAAGATTCTCGACTTGGTGTTGCTCCTCTTGTGTCCTAGCCAAAGGGTTTTCAATAGCAAATGGCTCTAGACTCGATTGTGCACGAAAAGAAGTCGCGACCGGGGGCTGCTGGTCGCTTGTTTCAACACCAGCACTCTCCGAGTGAGAGGCCGGTGGAAGTTGTGTTATATCCCCGTGATGTACTGAAACATCCGTCTTTTGAGAGACGGATGAGTGGATGAGGGGGTCGTGCAATTGCTCCGCTGGGTCCACGGAGTCTTCTTCAATACCCTGTCCCAACAAATGAGACGGTGTAGTAGATGTGGCTACCCGGCTGTCACTCGGTTGGATTCGCTCATGAGCCTCGTTATCTTTACGGCTCAATCTTTCCTGGTTCGACTTCGAACGCAGTTCTCTCCGTCTTACCTGTTCTAACTCTTCAACTAAATCTCCCTCAGTTATCCTAGATGCTGCTAGAGCAGTCTGTTCAGCACGTGGAGGTGAGTCAAGTGGGATTCCGACAGTGAAATCTAGGTTGGGTCCGATACCGTGAGGTATGCGTTTCAGGCGTAAGGTACGGTCGGTATCGGAGTCCGTGGAGTCAGATTCCACGTTCTCAATATGTGGTGGTGAAGATGGATCAGAAAGATAAGGTTCCGAGTCTCGTTGTAACATCGGGCGTTTTGACGTTCCGGATTGGGTATGACTTGAACTGGGACCAGATGCCGCTGCACCACTTACGCTCTTTCCCCTTCCTCTCACAACTAACACATCCCGCCCGGCAGCACCTGCTTGCCGGGCCCTTCCACCTCTCGTCCTAGGACCCTCACGTCCCTCAGGTCTAATTCCCTGGGCAGGTCCCTCTGGTTCTGGATGGACCATGGGATTCCCTATCTCTTCCCTATAAGCAACTACCCCTGGTGCAGCGGGATCGGCGATGGCTAATAGAGCTTCAGGAATGGGCATGGCTACCGCATTGGATGGGTTGCGGATAACCATGTACTGTAAGTGTCGAATGGGACATACCGGGTGTGCAGCACGTCGAGGTATCGCCGGATTAGCGTCTATGTGTTGACAAACTGCAAGCGAGAGGAAGCGCGGGTATGGCAGGAACTTCTTCTGCTTGATACCTCTGATGTGACGAATCGCTTGCACGATTTCAAGCCAGATGATCATGGTGAAGTCGACGTGGCGATTGTAGCACACGGCATGAATAAGGCGTAGGAAGTCGCCGGTGCATTGGTCTATGCCTTTCCATCTTGAAGAAAGGCAATGGTTGAGGATGGTGAAAAGAGTGTACCATATCGGAGCCAGGTATTTATGATTGAACGCCGAGGGCCGGGGAAGTGCGAAGTTGTAGCCCAGCGCGCGCATTTGAGCGCATAATGTTTCGTCATTGACGGCAGGATCGTACCATTCATGGTTGTTGGCGTTGGACTCGGGAAGCAATAGAAGTCGTCTGAAGGAATCCGGTGTAAGGGAGAACTGTTGATTATCAATTTGAGCAGTGATTGTTTGCGAATTAACGGTCGTCCGAACTTGGGCAGTGAACCAAACTTGGAGAACGTAGATCAAAGGGACGTCGGTAGTGCGGGTGAGGGCCTCACGGAGAGGGTGACGCATCAGTATATCCAGAATAACCTGATGTTGTGGGTTAGGTCTGAATAATTCCGGGTCCAGATAATGGTTGTTTGCCTCCAATTCAGTGCCATGGTCAGGTGCGACCAAGGAAATATCAGCTTCCTCGTCAATGATATCCTCCTCTAGAGGTATTTGATCTTCTTCCTGATTCTGGGGAGGATTTTGCTGTTGATCCGCCATTAAAGCTGTAAAACAGAGCATAGTTACTAATTGAGACGAATGACCAACTGTCGGCGCGTACCTTTGCATTATGAGGCTCAAACTGAGATGGATTGAGGACTGGTAGTGTCAAAACAGGTACTGAAATGACCAGCAACAGGGGTGTCCGGACAAAGATGGGAATGCCAAACTTTCCGGACAATCCAAAGTATCCGGACAAATCATACTTTCCGGATACATCAAAACAAACCGGATGAAATGATAGTGTCCGGACAACACATGAAAATCCGTACAAAAAGGTTTCCGGGTGAACATAGTTTCCGGTCAAATAGGAGTCCGAATACATCAACAATGCGGTAGTTGAACTTACCGAAAACCCTGAGGTTTCCGGACAACTAGGTTTCCACAGGAGGATGGAGTCCGGAAAAAATATCTAGCTATTTGGAAGTATCCGGATACAGCATCATGAGAATGACAGTTTCCGGACATGAAGTGTGTGTCCGGACGACATTCATAATCAAATATCGACTAAAATGCAGTCCCAAAACAGTTCTAGTACATGCAGGTAGTGTCTAGATTAGCATATGAGCTTATAGGGGCATCTTAAACAATCGACACTCCATACAGCTGCCCAAAATCGGAGAAACCCATAAGGGGTGTTCGAACACTGTTGTATCGACCGAATCGATGGACAAGTTATGCATGGAGTGCGTGAAATGTAACTCAAAACTATCAAGAGTGAAAATAGAGCTTCATACCTAATTACGGGACTAAGAATGAGGGTAAATCGGGGATTGGAAGGGAGTCCGAGCGAGAGAGAAATATTCGAGAGAGTTTTAGGGTTTAGGCGTGTTTTCCGGATAATGAACAAATAGGAACCCGGATGGGGTATCCGGGTTCTTACCCAACCCGGGTAGAGACCCGGTCCGGGTACTGTCCGGATATGGGTCCGGATACTGTCCGGATTCCGTGGGTTGTTCGGATACTGTCCGGATACTTCAACAGTTGTCCTGTTCCTTGGAATTTTGCAGTAATTGGAACTGTAAGAAGACGTTCTCTCGCTCCCCCTCAAGCTGAGCATGGGGATTTCATTGCTCCCCATCGGATAGTGCAGTAGAGTGCAGTGAGGAGTCCGACACCAACAACAACTTTGAGTATTTTAAAGAAAAAAAAATGTCGCTCCCCCTTAAATGATGAACGTAACTTGATAATCTCACAGGAGTGCCCACACACAAAAAAAACTTTTTATCATTGAAGAAAAACTGTGTGCGACTCTCCCCCTCAAAGTATGAGTAAACTTACCTGATACTTCTTTGTGCTCCCCCTGAACACATGAACACACTTTGAAAGCACAGAGATAGATAGATAAACAGACACAGACGACAGTATGAAATAAAAGAAACACACGAAGAAAGAAAGAAAACAAACGAAATCTATGAAATAAATACAGAGACTAAATCTAACGGTGTAACTGGAACAAGTAGAATACAAGTGCGAGGAAGTGTGTGCTCATTCATCAGGAGGGTAAACACCGGATGATGAGTAAACAGTTACTCGTATACGTATGGAACTTGTAACGGGCACACAATCGGATTAAGTCGTCAGTTTTAGCATACCTAACTTGGACACAAGAGTGTTAAAACGTTTTTCGTCCAATGCTTTGGTAAATAGGTCTGCTAGCTGATGTTCAGTATTTACGAAGTAGAGTTCGATGGTACCTCTTTCGACGTGATCCTTAATGAAGTGATACCGAAAGTCGATGTGTTTCGTCTTGGTGTGTTGAACCGGGTTACTTGATATAGTGATGGCGCTCTTCGAGTCACAGTAAATCGGGACCTTGACGTACGTGAAACCATAGTCTTTGAGTTGCGTCCTCATCCAGATGACTTGGGAACAACAGCTTGCGGCATCCACGTACTCCGCCTCGGCAGTTGATGTTGAAACGCATTGCTGCTTCTTTAATGCCCAACTTACCAGGCTATCTCCCAAAAATTGAATGTGACCCGACGTGCTCTTCCGGTCCAGCATGCAGCCCGCGTGATCCACGTCGGAATAGGCGGATAGTGCAAAACCTGTCTCTCTCGGGTACCACAGACCAAGATCAGCAGTATCACGTAAATAACGAAAGATTCGTTTGACAGCAGTCATATGGGACTCTTTAGGTTTTGATTGATATCGGGCACACAAGAAAGTTGAGAACATAATATCCGGCCTACTTGCAGTTAAGTACATTAACGAACCTATCATCCTGCGATACAATTTAGGATTCACATCCGTTCCGTGAGGATCGGCGTGAATCTTTGTATTGGGCGCCATGGGAGTTTTCATTGGCGAGGACTGGTCCAGCTGGAATTTCTGAAGAATATCCTGGATGTACTTAGCCTAGTTTATGAATATCCCGGTCGACAGTTTTTTAACTTGAAGACAAAGGAAGAAATTCATCTCGCAAAGCATGCTCATTTTGAAAAAATTTCCCATAAGAGTGGCAAAGTTCTTAGCATATAGGGACTGGTAGAGCCGAATATTATATCATCTACATACACTTGAACGAGGAGTATGTGACCTTTTTCGTTTTTGATAAATAAAGTCAAATCGATTTTACCTCGTGTGAATTTGGACTTTATCAAAAACTCGGACAGAGTTTTGTACCATGCTCGCGGAACTTGCTTTAGACCGTAAAGCGCCTTGTCTAAAATGTAGACGTGTCCAGGCTTCGAGTCGTCCACGAATCCGTCTGGTTGCGACACATAAACTTCTTCCTCGATATTACCGTAGAGAAAGGCGGTCTTCACATCCATTTGGAAGACTGTGAAGTTCTTGTGTGCGGCATAAGCAAAGAACATTCGGATGGCTTCGATTCTTGCTACCGGAGCATAGGTTTCATCATAATCGATACCTTCTTGTTGACGGTACCCCTTGGCCACGAGACGCGCCTTGTTACGTACGACAATTCCGTCTTCATCTTTTTTATTCTTGAAGATCCATTTGGTTCCTATCACCGTCTTGTTCTTTGGACGAGGAACCAGTCGCCATACCTTCAGAGCCTCGAATTGGTTGAGCTCTTCTTGCATAGCGATGATCCAGTCCGGATCTTCAAGCGCTTCGCGTACGTTCGTCGGCTCGATGTTGCTTAAGACGCCGGAAAATAGACAGAAGTTGGCGGATGCACCTCGTGTTTGAACAGGTGTGGAGGGATCACCGATGATTTGGTGTAAGGGATGAGCTCGCATCCATTTGGTGGTATGCGGAAGCGGTTGTTGAGTAGAGTGAGACGCGTCCGAATCCACATAACCACCAGAAGGTAGGTCTTGTACCGCTTCGAGTGTTGCAGGTTAATTTCTCGGAGGAGGTGGGGGAGGATTCGTCGATGGTTGGACAACTCCAGGTTCCGAGGAGTTCAGAAGTTGATCGTCGGTTGTAGCAGAAGACGAATCACCAGGAGTGATCTCCGGATTTGTAACAAGTTCCTCCGGGGGGATAACGGTATCAGTAGATGTTGATGACGACGGTTGTGTTGTCTCCACAGTGATGGATGGCGTGCTTGTAGAAGGCGGCGGACCGGATAGGTGCGACGAGTCCTCAATACGAGCAGCTTCAAGTCGAGGTTGTGCTGAGACAGTAGGGGAAACATTAAAGATGTCATCATAAAAATACTTAAAACAATAAATCTAAATCAGAAGACTTATCATTCGATGAAGATGCATGAATCGGATTTACTGTCGCTTGTGTAGATCCCGAACTTGGAGGTCCGGAAGCTAACACGCCAGTTAAACCGGGTTCTGAACTGTTTTGTTCATAAGCCAAATCTGCGGCTTCGTCGAATGTCACGTTTATGCTTTCAACAACGGATTTGGTCCGTTTGTTGTAAACGCGATACGCCTTAGCCTGCATGGATTATCCGATGAAGACTCCTTTGTCCGCCTTGGGGCTGAATTTCCCAAGATCATCTTTGTCATTCAGAATATAGCACGTGCATCCGAACGCATGAAAGTAGCTGATGTTCGGAATGTGATTGTTCATGATCTCGTACGGCGTCTTGTTGAACCGCTTGTTAAGGATGGAGCGGTTTTGCGTATAACAAGCCGTGGAAACCGCTTCGGCCCACAGAAATAGCGGCAGGTTGGCTTGGGAAAGCATAGTGCGAGCAGCCTCGACAAGAGTGCGGTTGCGTCGTTCCACCACTCCGTTTTGCTGAGGAGTGCGTGCAGCCGAGAAGGTGTGAGCAATGTCGACTAAAGTCAGATAATTAGCTACTGTCTGATTCTTGAACTCCGTCCCATTGTCGGTTCTAATAGACTGAACTTGTTGCATTTTGTTCAGTTGGACAGTCTTCAGGTGGTCGATGATTAGCTCCGCAGTTTCGTCTTTCGAACGTAAAAATAGCACCCAGGTGTAGCGCGAGAAGTCGTCCACCATCACGAGAACATATTTGCGTTTGTTTATGCTTGGAACACGCATCGGCCCACACAGATCCATATGAATACGTTCTAGGATCCGGGTCGTGCTCGGAGTTACCTTCGGCGGGTGCGGCACTCGCTTAATCTTTCCCATCTCACATGCCCCGCAGAGACGATCCTTCACGAACTGAAGGTCGGGCATGCCTTTTACGTGTCCGCCCAGCACCAACTTGTTGATACTCTTGAAATTTAGGTGCGATAGTCTCTGATGCCAAATCCAAGCTTGTTGGGAATTGGCCTTTGACATGAGGCAGACGGGGTTATCGGGCTTCAGAGTTGCGAGGTCGATCGTGTAGAGATTGGTCTCGCGTTTTCCAACCAATAGCTTCTTTCCGGCATCGTTGAGGATTCTACACCGTGTCTTTTTGAAGCTGACCTCGAGATCTTTGTCGCAGAATTGCCCGATGCTGAACAGATTGTGTCCCAATCCCGCGACGTGTGATACCTTCTTGATTGTGAGCTTATCTTGAACAATGTCGCCGTAGCCCACGATCTGCGCCTTGTTATCGTTTCCAAATCTCACGTGTCCACTGTATTCTTCCTTGTAGTTCGTGAGAAGCTCCCTTCTTCCGGTCATGTGCTTGGAGCATCCAGAATCTAAGTACCACACATGACCGTGCTGCAAAAACAGATTAACGGATTTTAGGTACCCAAATTTGTTTGGGTCCTGAAGGGTTAGGTTTGGCACCTCTCGGAGGAACTTGCTTTGACACAGCTTTCCCCTTAGGTGTAGATTGTACACCTTTAGCAGAAACTGGTTTTGGCACAGGTTGCCTCCTTGGTGTAGAATTTACACCTTTTGGAGGAACATTATTTTTACCAGGTTGCCTCTTTGGTGCCGGTTTAACCGCAGTGGGAGCGGCCCGTTTTGCATTGGGTTTGGTCTCCCGCTGTGATTTAACCTCTGATTGATACCCTCGTTGAGTATGGTGGTTCTTGTTGTTATTACAAGGGTTTTGTTTGGGTGTATGATTAAACTTGTGATTTGATCCATACCAATCATTTAAATTAATTTCATCAAAATCATTCCAACCACATCTAGAACAACATAAACAATCACGCCATAATTGAATCAATTGATGAACTGAATTAAGTTTAATTGGAAAAGAAACTTCAAAACGATTCCAATTATTCCAAACACAATTGTCTTTGTTTATTCTAGAATTGAATGCAGTAGGGAAAGACTTTGATGCTTCCTTCTTGACAGGTTCCTTGTTCAGCCACTTTGGTTTTTCTTGTTTTGCTTGACCAATTTTATCTGAAACAACAGGGACGGAATGGTCAGTGACTTTTGAAGGAACGGTATCTTTGGTAGGCAATTGCTCGGTCTTTTGCCTCGGCTGTGATTGTTGTCTAGAAACAGGTTTAGAAGTCGGTTTTGATTGTGAAATCTTGATCACAGTTGGGGCCTTTGTGTTAGAACTGTTACCCTTTAAGAAATTGACCGGACGATTGACTACTGGAGACAGAAAATCAGTGTGACACGGGAGAGGTTTGTCGAAAGGGAACGACTCAAACTCTCCATCAGAATTGCCTTCAGAGTTCATGTATTTTGAAAAATCAATCTCCGGAATTTCAGGACTTGGATCAGGTGAGGAAGGCGAGGAACACGATGTGCTTTCAGTTGTGTGCTTTGGGGAATTCGGTGCGGAATCGTTTGAAAAATCAGAGTTTAAATTCCTTTTAACACACTCATCTTGAGAAACTTTATTTTCTTGCGAAGAGATATTTCCGATGAAGGCTTTACACGAGGATGTGTCAGATGAGTTAGAGGAAAGTTCAGGTGAAAATTGCTTCGCAGTTTGGAGCAAGTCAAGCTGCACTTGGAGTTGACTATTTACCATATGCTCTTTCATCGTTTCTCTTGTCACTTCAGACAGTCTCGATGAGAGCTTATTGATTTCACACTGAAGGGTTTCCTTTTCTTCATATGACACACCTTCGGTTTTCTCAGATTTGAGTTTCTCAAGTTCCTGAATTAGTGCTTTCTTCTCGTTTTGAAAAACAGACCTTTCTTTCTCAAGCGACTCCTCCAACTCGACAATCTTTGCTTCCAAGATGAGAGGAGGAACATAGAGTTTAAACTCGTCTGTCTCATTCTTGGTTGCGGGTGCATGGTCCTCATCCTTTTTGGAGGAATCCTTGGGCTTAGCAACCTTGTAAGGGTCGAAGTAGTCATTTGAAAGATACTTTTTGTTCTTTTTATAGGAATTATTCAAAGGTTCATAACAAAACGGAAGTTGTATTCCTCGTTTGTGTGCACGCTTATATTCCTCGGTTTCCTCTTCCTTTTCAGGTTCAAGAGGACCAGTCCATTGAATGGCATATTCCGGATACTTTTTATCTAACCCAAAGCATGCAAAATCATACAAAGTTGTTGTATACCATCTTCCCTTTTTCAAATAATGTGGGTTATCATATCCGATACCCCATTCTTTGTTAAAGTACGTGAACTCATTGGGTTTATTCAGAAAGATGGTTTGATCAGTTTGACCCCTTTTGTGGAGTTTGGTTTCAAGATCAAGAATTTTAGTAACAAACTCCTTGTGCTGAATTTGAAGAGAGGAACATTGATAAACAAGTTCTTCTTTCTCATTCATGCACTGATCAAACTGAGACTAAAGATCAGATAATTTGGCCCTTAAGTCTTTGGGTGCTATTGAAAGGATTTTGCATCTTTCTTTTAACATAGCATTTTCAGACTTATGTTTTTCAGTTAATCGCGTTTGAACATCTAGCTTTTCGGTTAGTGAACTAATCTCAAGCTTTTGTTCTTTAGTGGTGGCCTTAAAAGATTCGCCTGATCAGTAGGGGATTGCATATCATTCATAAACTCTTGTTGAGAAGATTCACATACCTGACTTGTCTTCTCTTCATCAGCTGGAGAGTGATAGCCCATGAAAGCATTTGCACAGTCTGAATCGCTTTCATCATCAGAACGACCCAACCAGTAGTCGTTTTCCACAAACATAGCTTCTCCAGCTTCCTTCTGCTCAGGCAATGCCAGTTTGGCCTTGTAGTAGTGAGAATTCTTTACCACATGCCTTGTGCAATCTTTAGCAAAATGACCAAGCTTTCCACAGTTGTAGCAGGTCACTGGTTCATCTTTCCTCTCGCCCAAAAGTTCATTCACTTCATCCTCGTCTTGTAGAAGCGTCTCATATAGTTCATTGATGCTAAGGTTCTCTATCAAGTTGTTGTGCTTAACATGAGAAGCAAACACCTTCCATTCGGGTAGCAGATTGTTGAGGAACTTGAGCGCATTCTCCGTGTTGGAACGAACAATCTGGTTCTTGTTCAGTTCATTGAGAAGTGAGCAGAAACGTTCATATGCTTGAGTGAGAGTCTCGCCGTTGCGCTGCTTGAAACCATCGAACTTGGTTATTGCGCTGTTGATTTTCAGTTGATTGCCAACAACACTCCCACGCATCATTCTAGCCACTTGATCCCACATGCCTTTTGCCGTACCTTTGTAGCTGTCGATAGCTTGGTAAATTGGGTTGGGAAGAGCTTGGATAAGATATCTTTTGGCATGCTTTTCGCCTTCTATTCTGCCGCTTTCCTCGTTGGTCAAATCGGCTTCAGTCTTCTCCTCATAACTTGTCACAGGATTTGCTGCAGTTGGTGCAATGGTCTTCTTCGGCCAAGGAATCGAACCATCTTCAAGAGCTTTCTTGATGTACACATAGTTGTCCTTAGATTCAATGAAGATCATGAATCTATCTCACCATTGGCTATACTCACCTTGATAGAGACAAGGTGGTTTGGAGTCGGTCCCAATAGCAAGTGTGTCACGTGAAGTCATCGTAGGTTGCAACGGAGTGATCGTCAGACGTGTAGATTGATTCAAAGAGTAAACCTAACGCAAGGCACTAAGAGTGGTCCTAACGCAGGTTCTACGACTAATATAAACTAAGAGTGATCTTACTGGATAGGAATCCAAGTAAGAGTCTGATCAGGTAGTGTCCAGATCAGATCAAATGACAAAAACAGCTAAAAAACACAAAGTATCTGGATAAAGTAGGAGAGTCTGGATAGCTTGGAGTGTCCGGATAACAGAAGGTTACCGGAAGACAGAACTGTCTGTATGAAAATGATTACCAGAAACCTTGGCTTGTCCGGAAAATAAGAGTTTTCGGATGAAGTACTTGCCGGATGCAAGGATGTCCGGGAAAAATTATGACCGGGAACTTTGAGTTTCCGGAAACAATATTTACCCGGATAGATTGAGTTTAGGATACTTACCCGGACTGATGACTTACCCGGAAAGAAGGAAGAACCGGGATGAAATTAACACAAATGTCCGGACAGTGTATACTTGTCCGGAAACCACGGCTGTGTTGTCCGGATTCTGCGGCTGCCTTTTCAATTCGATCGATTTTTCGATTAGGGTTGCACAAGAAGGTTCCTGAAAGATTAGAAACACTATCAAACACAAAACTAACACTAACCCAATCGATTTCTAAGCAAAAAGAACACGTTTTGATGGTAAAAAATCGATTTTTATTGAAGAACATAACCAAAAACTTTGAACTTAATTTGCTAAATTAACCACTCAAACGATCGAATTAGAATGTGAAAATTTGCAGAAACACTAATGAGTATAATGCTAACACAACTCAATAAACAGAATCGAACAATTTTATCAGAATCAAGGATTAGAAAAATCAAGAATATGGCAGACGTGAAAAAGTCAAATCTTACCAGAAGTCAATATGAGTGCTTTGAATCGAATCCGTCCGTCTGCTCTGATACCAATTGTTAGTTCCAGATCCGTGCAACGATTATGAAATCAGTAATATAAACAATAAGAACAATGATTTCAACTGGTCATCCCTGTATTATGCTTTAATCAGAGTGTTTACAATACAATTCAGAAAAGCAAATGAGACAACTAGCATATTTTCTAAGGCTAAGCTATCTATTTATATGGCGGGCCCGTGGTTAACAAGCCCACGACCCATTCACTAATAAGGCTCAAAATAAAGAATTACAGTTTAAACCCTGAACTTTAAATCAATATAAATTGACCCTAACATATAGTTTCTACAAATGCATTGGTTTGTAAAAGAAACATCCCCTATATATGTATATATAGGGTACAAATCAAATACAAACCATGTATTTGTTGCACCCCTTACAAACTAATTTGCATATATGCATTATCCCATATGAATGTATGTCCATTATATGTATATTCTTGCACGTATGCATATGTACATTGTTCATATATGCAGACTGGTTCTGCACATATGCAGACTGTGGTTTGTAAGGTGTGCAACAAATACAAGGTTTGCATTTTACGGAGCCTCTATATATATAGTTAATTACTAGTTGTTCCCTTAAAGTTTTATGGTTTTTACAAAAACAAAGAAAGGTGTAAAGGGGGGATAAAAATATAGTTGGATGAAAATACCCTGCCTTTAACGGATGTTTTTGACGGAGTTAGTAACGAGGTCCTTCTTTCAAAGCAAATTCCAAACCTCAATGACTATAACTTGATTTAGGGGCTGTTTGGTCAGTTTTCCATTAAGATCTGTATGGATAAAGTTGACTGTATAGATAAGGTTAGCTGTATGGATTAGATAAGATTGGTGTTTGTTTGTTCTGCTGAATAACTGTCTCAATAATGAAAATGACAATTTTACCCTTTTATTTATTTTTGGTTCTTAAAAATGTCTAACCAATTACGAATTAATTACTTAATAATTATCATATAAATATTATACCAAAAGATAATATACTTCCAAATCCTAACCCACCAAAATGGAAGATGTGATTGAAATCCAAACACCATTGAAGAACAATCTGATGTAGTGGCTGAAATCCAACCTGCTTTGATTTCATTGAACATGAACCTCTTCTATGAGTTCAGGTTATATTCATAGTTGTCATAAAAGAACAATCTTGACGTAGTGACTGAATCATAAAAGAACACCAAAACAAAAAAACAACAATCAGTAGAAGAACACCAAAACAAAAATCATTAAAATCACCATTGAAGAACACCAAAACCTGCTGTTACAGCAAGCCCTAACAATTGATTGAAGAACACCAAAACTTGTTATTGCATCAAACCCATACAATTGATTGAAGAACACCAAAATCTTTGAATAGAACAAGATTGAATCACAACAAAAACACAAAACCTAGATTTCATTAAAAACACCAATCAAGAACACCATCGAGAACATAGCAAGAGATGGAGGGACTGTTGAAGAACATCATCGAGAACAAAACCCATCCGTTTTTTATTTTTTAGAAGAAAAAAAACCCATCAGAAATCGTTACCAAACCCACCCTTTCTTGATTTTTCAGAAAAAAGGAACATCCCTTTCGATTACATCTTAAATCCAGCGCAGGGACTGCAAGGAAGAAGATGGAGGGAGGCGATGGTGAGAAGCAGGGAGGAGATCGTTGACGATGGAAGAAGCAGGGAAGAGACGGTTGACGGTGAGAATAGGGAGGCGATAGTGAGTCGTGATAGGGGCGGAGGCAGGAAGGTCAGAGGGGTATGGTGGGAAATATGACGTCTATGTCCATAAGGGTAATGTTTAAAAGCTTATTCGGTAAGCCTTTCTCCATATTATTAAGCCACTGTCAAACACCCCAATATGGCTGACCGAATAAGTTAAAGGGCTCAAAAAGCCCATTAAGTTGCTTCCAAACATGCCCTTAATGAAGTATAGGCCCCACTTTCAAAGAAATCAATAAACATCAGGGACCAAAAGTGCAATTCTCTCAAAAATCTATGGTCCATGAAAATTAGGATCTTTCTTTTGTTTCAATATATGTTCACATTTAGCCATTCTCCACTTCAATATATTCAATCTCTCAAGAACATGGCTCAGGAAGAAAAAAACTGATTGTTCATCTCCCTACCACATAACACACAAGAGTCTTGGTATCATTCTGCAACTTAAATCTTTATTCCCAATTGTATTGTGAATTTCTTTAAGCTTTGGTAGATCTGAAATGTTTTAAGAGCTTTCAATACCTTTTGAGGAACCCAAATAGATAAGACTTTTTAGCATCTTTTATATATGTGTTGATGTCTACAAAAGACTTTCAGACTATTCTCAAGCATGGACGGATTTATAGCCGGCAGATTCTAAATATACCCTCCTGCAACTTTGTACACCCTCTCCCCTCACATACTTTTATTTTTTTATTTTTTATTTGAAAGTTACATTTCATACCCCTATACTTATTTAATTAATTTACTTTATATCTTTTAGTTTTCTATTTTTCATTTTACACTTTCATTATATTAACACATATAATCGTGTATTAACTAAAATACGTTAAAAAGACTTTTTAATTTTAACAAGTTACACCATTATAATCGTCTCGTCGATACCTTCGAAATGAGTCCAATATTGAATATTTTTTTATTTAATTATATTATTATTCGTCGATACCTTCTTATTTTTTGATTTAATTATATTATTTCAAAACGAGCACAATATTAACTAAAATACGTTAAAAAAATACTTTTTATTCCAACAAATTCTAACTCTGATTATTCATTTAAATCAATATATCCACGAGTACAAGTACGCTCTATATATTCTTCATACAAATCTAATCTACGTTTGTAAATGAGCCTAATATTGAATATTTTTTTATTTAATTATTTTATTATATGTCATATATACTACATAAAAATATTTTTTATATTTACAAATAATACCTTTATGGTTAATTATTTAATTTATGGTACATCTCTTACTTTTTCAATTTTCGTTTTACACTCTTAATAAGATACGCTTAAAAATAAATTTTGATCTTCAATCAAATAAATTTAAAATACATTTAAAAATAAACTTCGAAATGCATTAAAAAAATTTGTAAATAAAAAATATAGTCAGTCCCGGGCCGGGCCTTGTGATGAAAATCGTAACTAGTTAAGAATCGTCGCACCATAACCGATCTCGTATTGAGTCGGTCAGTCTCGGTTCCAAGTATGTCTCGCGTTGGGCTGGACCTATTTAGCCATTTCTAGGCCCTAAATGCTATAAACCATAGTGTTATGTGTAAGGCGTGCATAACCCGAATAGTCCAAAATCCGAACCCGGATTCCAACCGAAAATAATGTGTTTGTGCAAAACCCGAATATCCTGAAATCCGAAAATCGAAACGCTACTTTTTGTGCGATACTTAGGTTCGGGTTGGGTTTGATCTTTGATTACCCGACCTGTCCGAAAACCCGAAAAAATATAAATATATTTTTTAAATATTATATAAACATAACTATTTATGTAATTATCTTTTGAAAATCGTAATTTATAGTCCATCGAAATGTTTTCTAATTTCTAAACTTACTATAGAATTCATCAATCTTTCAGTTGATTGAATCCGTCCTCAAATTTGATTGAATTTATATATACTTTTTGCATTATCATAATATTCGAACCCAACAGACACTAACCCGAAATCCAGCTAATCTGAACTTGAAGCAATTCGAAAACCTAAACTTAAAATTCGAGTCAATAACTTTACTTTATTTTAAATCAATAACTTTACTTTGTTTTAAATCAAATTATTAAACGAACGACGTTCGATATATATATATATATATATATATATATATATATATATATATATATATATATATATATATATATATATATATATATATATATATATCGAATTCCTTAACTTATTTTAACGTAATTATGTATGTTAATATGATATGTTAAAACGTATTTTTAACATATTTTAGTTAATATATGATTATTATTTTAATGTGATAAAAGTGAAACAAAAATTGAAAAAGTAAGAGATGTACCATAAATTAAATAATTAACTATAAGGGTATGAATTGTAAATATAAAAAATATTTTTATATTTACTTTTTGCATTATCATAATATCCGAACCCAACAGACACTAACCCGAAATCCGACTAATCTGAACCCGAAGCAATTCGAAAACCTAAACTTAAAATTCGAGTCAATAACTTTACTTTATTTTAAATCAATAATTTTACTTTATTAATAATTTTACTTTATTTTAAATCAATAACTTTACTTTATTTTAAATCAAATTATTAAACGAATGACGTTCGATATATATATATATATATATATAGCCTTAGATTCAATAGAGAAGTGCAAATATTTAGAGAAATAGAGAAGTAAAAAAACACGGGACCGTTCATATATGAATGTTCATATATAAACAGTCATATATGAACGTTCATATATGAACGTTCAGATATGACTGTTAATTTATGAACGTTCATTTATGAACGTTCATATATGACTGTTCATATATGAACGTTCATATATGAACGGTCCCGTGTTTTTTTACTTCTCTATTTCTCTAAATATTTGCACTTCTCTATTGAACCTTTCCCTATATATATATATATATATATATATATATATATATATATATCGAACTTCTTAACGTATTTTAACATAATTATGTATGTTAATGTGATATGTTAAAGCGTATTTTTAACATATTTTAGTTAATATATGATTATTATGTTTAATATGATAAGAGTGTAAAACGAAAATTGAAAAAGTAAGAGATGTACCATAAATTAAATAATTAACTATAAGAGTATGAATTTTAAATATAAAAAATATTTTTATGTAGTATATATGATATATAATTAAATAATTAAATCAACAAATATTTAATATTGAGCTCATTTCGAACGTATCGAAGAGACGATTATAATGGTGTAATTTGTTAAAACTAAAACGTATTTTTTAACGTATTTTAGCTAATATACAATTATATGTGTTAATATGATGAAGGTGTAAAATGAAATTTAGAAAAGTAAAAGGTATAAAATAAATTAAATAAATAAGTTTAAGGGTGTAAAGTGTAACTATAATTTATTTGGTTTTGTTTGTGAAAGAGGTAGCCATGTAGGGTGAAAGATAGGAGGGGGTTGATGAGACGCCATTTTTATATATTTTTACGTCAAATATTCCCTAAAATTTGTGTCAATGAGATGACTAAAATACCCGTATTAAATTATGTTTTTCTACTATGTTGTTTATAAATAAAAAAATGAAAAGAAAAAAATATATAATAGTTTTATAATTAAGTTGTGTGTGTGTGTGTTATAATTAAAGAAAAGAAAAAAATATATTTACAAAATGCTTTAGTTGTTATGGTTTTCGTGAAAAAAAAAAGAAAAAGAAAAAAATTTGTTTCTTTTTGTTTCTTTTTGTTTGTTGGCAGGCAACAATCGTAAAAGAAAGAAAAGAGAAAAAAAGGGCCCAAGGCGGCAAGCCCCATTCCAACACCCCAACAAGCCTAGCCCAGAAAATAAGAAGGAAAACGCAGCTCCATCATCGTTCGGGTAAGGAAGGAAGTCGCAGACGAGACGGCAGCAAGCAAACAGAGACCTGCGCGACCTCATGCGCGGCCTAAGCCGCTGGAGTCTCTGTTCGATTCGAAGCTCAGACAGTCACGCGACCTCTCCCTCGGCCTCAACCCGCGCCCCAAACCGTGCGGTTCAGAAAAACGAGTTTTGTGCATCTGGCGGTTTCTTTTCTGAGGGGGTTAAAAACAAAGGAAGAACCGTCATTTTGGGGGCAGAAATCAATTGGAGAAATCGTTTTGGAAGAGAAAAGGAGCAACAAGAGGTGATTTTGGGAGATTTTCTTCATTCCAAGTTCACCCATTTCGTAAACTAGGTTAACTTCTTACCAATTTCTTAGTTTAGTTTCAAATTAGCCATGTGTGGCTAATTTCTTTTAGAATTTGACTTTGGGTTAATTACTTTTGCAATTTTCATTTCATGTGGTTGTTTGAGATGATGTAATCCGACTTTATTTTGATTATTCATCCAATTTCTAGTTTATTGGTTTATAAAATTAATTTTCATGCTCTATGATCAATTGTGTGGAAATTGGTTGTGGTTAAATTGTTTTCTAAATCCGTAATTGTTTAGTTAACAATTGTTAGTAACAAGCAACAATTTGGGTTTTGTTAAAGATTTTCATTTTTGTTGTGAAATTGGGTGAAACGGTATAAATGTATCAACCGAGCTTGCGTGTTAATATGTCCGGATTAGGGTTCCATACGTTTTTCATGCTAGTATAAATTAAGCTTTCAAAAGCTTATTTGAGGCTAATTATATACTAAGGTTTGAAAGGAGAGCTTATTCCTCTCAAATTATATATATGATGGAATTGATTGTTAGAGCTTTTTAGCAATTATAACCGGGTTAATCGAAATAGTTGTGATATTCGTATACATCATCGATGATACAATCTTTGAATGGAATTGCATTTGTGTTTAATACCCAAAGTTGAATTCGTTTCCGTCTCTATTGTTTTTAAATTCGTTTTAAACTTATGTTAATTTCTTGCACAAACAAAACCCCCCTTTTTTCGTAGTTATTATTAATATTTCGTTCTTGTACTTGGATTAATTGGCAATAAATAGTTAAAACCGAGTCTCTATGGATTCGACCCGACTTACCGCTATTACAATTTTGGTTGTAATCAGCCGATAGTTGAAACTTATTATTTGGTGCATTCGTCATCCGTCAAGGGTATACATTTGCAGGAGTATGCTTAGCAACCCCTTTATAGCCATATGGGGTAGGGGCGCAACCCCTTTATAGCCATATGGGGTAGAGGGCACAGCTCCCACCAAACAAATGTCGAGCAATCTGATTTATTTATTATTGAATCAGTTGAATTTTGTATTAATACATAATGTTTTCATTTGTTTAAAGTTAAAACAAAATAGAAAAATATATAATAATGGTACAATGTCTTGGTTTAACCAAAATGATAAAAAAACTAATCGAAAATTGAATCGAATAAGGGGTCGTTTACCAAACATTTACCCGAGTAAGTGTTTATTGAAAAATTTAAAGACTCGCTTACTTACCGGGTAATATTTAGTTCACCATCACTTACCGGGTAAGACTCGGTACTTGTCTTGGCTCTTACCGAGTAAGATTCTTGGACCTTGCCATATTAATCCGGTAAGGTAATATGACTTGGTAAGCGCTTATCCAAGTAAGGGACCGTTTACAAAACGCTTACCCTGGTAAGTGTTTACCAAGTCACATTAACTTACCGGATGAATATGGCAAATACTAAGAATCTTACCCGGTAAGAGCGAAAGCAAGGACCGAGAGTCTTACCCGGTAAGTGAGTACGACGACTTTTACCACGGTTAGTGCTTACCGGCTAAATTTTTGCATTCGATGCCATTTTGGTGGACTAAAATCTTACTTGGGAAGTAAGTGATAGTGTTGAATTTTACCGGTAAACACTTACCCGGATAAGTGATTAGGTAAACAAGCCCTTAATGAACTGTGTAAGGCAAAAACCAACCTAAAACCGTTTCAGTTCTATTGAAATATTTTAGGTTTCAAATTTTTATTTCTATATTTTTACCTGTATTTTTATTAAATAATAGTCAAGGCCTCCACAAATAAAAGTCAAATGCCCCAACCCATTAAATAAATATCCTATTTATCTAGCCATCTGATTTATTATTGAATCAGTTGAATTTTGTATTAACACATAATGTTTTCATTTGTTTAAAGTTAAAACAAAATAGAAAAATATATAATAATGGTACGATGTCTTGGTTTAACCAAAATGATAAAAAACTAATCGAAAATTGAACCGAACAAGGGGTCTTATACCAAACTCTCGCCCGAGTAAGCGCCTATTGAAAAATTTAAACACCATCACTTACTTACCGGATAATATTTTTAGTCCACCAAGACGGTATCGTATGCAACGATTTTTCCGGTAAGCGCTAACCGTGGTAAGAGTCTTCATCATCACTTACCAGGTAAGACTCGGTACTTGTCTTGGCTCTTACAGAGTAAGATTCTTGAACCTTGTCATATTCATCCGGTAAGGTAATATGACTTGGTAAGCGCTTACCCAAGTAAGCGTTTGGTAAACAGCCCCTAAGTTAGCTTTATTCGATATAATGAACTGTGAAGACGAAAACCAACCTGAAAACGTTTCAGTTCTATTGAAATACTTTAGGTTTTAAATTTTTTCTGTATCCGACACTGGCTGGAAGATTTGGCTGAGGGCATAAAGCCGCCCTGCAATAGACTTTCAAACCATTGTTGGTTGCCGCACGATTTGGCTGAGCATGTAAAGCCAATCCAGATACCCACGGTTACTAAAAAACCATTAATAGAAGAAAAACAAACATATGATCCCACCCACAAAATGCTTTGATTAACATAATACTTCCACTATTTACATATTCTCATTACTACATTCCTTCCTAACTTCTTCTTCTATTCAAAGGTTTCACTTCACTACCCTAAATTTTTTCATCATTTCTTTACATGTGTCCTGCAATTACACTTCCCAATCAAAAACCCAAAACTCATATTCAACATCCCCATTACCTCCTCCACCTACTCTTCATTACAGCTATTCCCTGAAGAAGAATCAGAATCTGCACACACAAAATCACCTCATTGTTATTTATTAACAACCAACCAACCAACCAAACAACTTTACAAAAACCCTTTAAACAACATTACCACTAGAAGAAGAGGAGGAATCACTTGAACTGCTACAGCTGCTACTACCATTAACACCATCCTTCTCAATCTCCACACATGGGAAATTGCTTACTCCCATCTCCTCTTCTCCTATGTCAATATCCTCCTCTCCACAATCCCTTTTTCTACCTTCTTCTTCCTTACTACCTGCACACTGATATCCAACACCAAAAACAGTCCAATAGCAGCAGCTGCTCAGATACCTATTCTATATTAATCAAAGATTTTATCAAACTATAGATTACTTACAAATCAAATACTTACATTGTTAGCCTGTACACAAGAAACCAAGTCAGTGGTCATGTTAGAAGTTGTTGCAGTCTTCTTGCAGGAGCTACCAATGAAGCTATGCAGCTCCCATAGCGTTTCATCATCAAGAACCCCAAGATCTAACTCTATTTCATCCCCTTCATGTTCCACACCCAAAACCCCCCTTTTTATGATACCCATTATCTGATCCATCCCTTCAGGCCCTAATTGCAAATTCAACAAGCTTCCTGCCAGCTCTGATTTCTCCTCTGCTGTCATCACCGGCTTGTTTGCATCCCTACCCATTGCCATTGGCTCCACCTTTGGCTTCCCCAAAATAGCAGGCTTCCTGAGTACAGCAACTTGAGAAGCCATTGTCACGTTGGACACTGGTATCTCCAATGGAATACCTGCATCTGAAACTGGTTTTTCCACTAAAACAGGTGCTTTAGCAGAACGATTTTGCTTCTTCGCCTGATTTTCTAAAGTTTTCTGAGGAGTTTGATTGAACATGTCTTCAAACAGCAAGAGAAGACGCTCGGCCATAAGGAAAACACCAGAACCCTTGCCGTTATAAACCATGGCATTCTGGAATGTCAATCTCACATCTGATGCAAACGCGAGAGGAGATTCATACTCATTTTTAGCAAGCTTTGACTTAATGGTACCGAGATCCATGGGGTTAGTAATAATGCTATGATAATCATAAAGCTTCAAGGCAGCCGCATCAACTGGAGTATTAAAAACCCAACCATGTTTGTGCTTCATCAGCTTCGCTAGAATTTGGCCACATTTCCTCATCACCACCTTACTCCTCTGCCCATGGTTCTTCACACGACCACACTGCTTCTTCGTATCTCTGATCGACGGAGCCGGCTTAGTTCGTTTCTGACCTACTGCGCTCTTATGGCGCTCTTTACCTTTCACAGCAACATCTGGAGCCGTTGGTAACTCCAGCTGCGGTGAATGATAGCTCTTTTTAGGTACCGGCGTTGAACACACACAATGCCTGAGTGCCCGTACCCGTTCTAGATCCGAGATTAACCGTTTTTTGAGCTCTTTGAGCTCTCTTCTAGTGTACGAACCAAGGCGAAAAGTTATGTACCTGTAGCCATAGGAGTTCGACGGCGTGGAATTGATCGCTGATCCGGTAAATGCGGCTCCTGGAGGAGCAGAGGAAGGCCGCTGTTCACGATTTTTCCAAATAACATCTCTGCTGGTGTTACCGATGAAGAAATGGTTAGGGTTAGGGTTAGGGTTAGGGTTAGGACTTGTGATATTCTGTAATCTGGTGAAATTAAGCTTACTATTGTTAGTGAATTTACTTATATCACTCGATAGTGGTTCATTCCTGCTATGTAAAAAAGCAGATGCCATAGAAATGACAATGGCGGTGAAAACGAATGCAAAAGAAGGGGCTCTGTCGAATCAGAATGATATTTCTAATCTCCGGCGAGAAAATGGCGGGAAGCCATGGGGGCGGTGAACGGAAAAGTGTGGTCGCCGGAGAGAATTGAAGAGGGAGGGATGAGGCGGAGGGTTTCAATTTGAAGGCCCTCTTCCTCACGCAAGGGCGTAGGCGAGTGAGAAAACAAGGGCGCTATCGTGTCAATGTTTATAGGGCAAGGGATCTGCCCGGTTTTTGGCAGGGGCAGCCTGGTGGCCGTTGATTTTGGTTTTGATGAGCTGCCCGCAACAGATGGAAACAGAAATTAGCTATGGAGGGAGGCCATAGATTGTTTTACAACTGACAGGTGGACGGTCGCGATCAAATGGGTGAAGGGGTTTTCCCATTCGGAAATTCATTAATCAATTTTCTTATATAGATTAACTTTTGTTTTAGGTTTATTTGAAAAACTTTATTGTGAAATTTTTAGGAAAAAAAATTAAGAAAAATAGATTACTCGTTTTTTTAGCTAGATTGTAAAAACATCTTCAACAGTTTCCCCATAATTTCTCTAAAATGGAGAGCTAAAAGTCAAAATTTCTAAAAAAATTACATTTATCTCTAACAGATTCCTCATTTTAGAGAAAAAACAATTATTGTAATATTAAAATATTGTATTTATCTATTAAAATATCATTTTTCTCTCTAAATATTATTTTTCAAAGGTTTCTATTGGTCCTCTCACTAAGAGCATCTCCAACAGCTTCTCCATAATTTCTTTAAAATAGGGAACCAAAAGCCAAAATCCCCAAAAAATTATACATTCATCTCCAACAGCTTCCCCATTTTGAAGAATCCAACATTAATTAAAATATTAAAATATTTCATTTATCTATTAAAATATTATTTCTCTCTCTACATATTTATTTTCAATGTTTACTATTGGTCCTCACACTTGGTAATGATTTTTGGGGTAATCTCCGTATTTGGAGAAAATTTTGGGGATTCTCCTACTTTCTCCATTTTAGGGATGGGTTTGGGGAAGCTGTTGGAGCATATTTTAGACCCAAAATCCCCATATTCCCTATTTTCTTCAAAATGGGGAAGCTGTTAGAGATGCTCTAAGTAATCATTTTTTGGGTTAACTCCATATTTGGAGAAAAACTCCTTCTCTCTCCTACTTTCTTCATTTTAGAGATAGTTTTGGGAAAGTTGTTGAATCAAAAAACAACCCCAAATCCTTATATTCTCTATTTTCTCCAAAATTGAGAAGTTGTTGGAGATGTTCTAAGTTGTGGGCCTAGTTATTAAAGCATCTTCAACAAATTCTTGATAAATTTTTTAAAATATAGACCTAATTTCTAAAATGAATTACATTTAGGTCCAAAAAATTCTCTATTTTAGAGATCTTAACATCCATTATATTATTAAAATATTATTTAAATTTATCATTTCAACACATTTTTTAAAAATAATTGATATATAATAATAATAATAATAACTCAACATTAATGATGGAAATGAATAAAAACGTAATTTCTCTATCCATCTAGCAATTTTTAGAGAATTCTCTAAAAGTGGTGTTTTTTTAGTTTTCTCTATTTTAGAAAACAATATAGAGAAACTATTGAAGCAATATAGAAAACAAAAATGTAATTGTCTCTATTTTCGAGAAGCTGATGGAGATGCTTTAAAAGTCAAAATCTCTAAAATAAATTACATTTATCTCCAACAGATTCTCTATTTCAGAGATTTCAACATCCATTATATTAAATTTATCATCTCAATACATTTTTAAAAAGAATTAATATAAAATAATAATAACTCATCCCTATTATAGAAATGAATAAAAGGGTAATTTCTCTCTCCATCTATCAAATTTTAGAGATTTCTCTAAACTTTGAGTTTTCTCTATTTTAGAGAACAGTATAGAGAAGTTGTTGGAGCAATATAAATAACAAAAATGCAATTTTTTTATTCTAGAGAAACTGTTAGAGATGCTCTTATAAATAAAGTGAAATTTAAGTCGATTCAAGAGAAAAATATCCAGGAAACCAAAATTCTTCAAATTTCTCCAAAAATGAAGAACCAAAAGTCAAAATCTCCAACATGTTCCCCATTTTGGATAAACAAACATTGATTATAATGTTAAAATATTTCATTCATCAATTAAAATATTATTTCTCGTTCTAAATATTTATTTTCAAAGATTTTTATTGGTGCTCTCATCTAATAATCATTTTTTAGCTTATACCCATATTTGGAGAAAAACTCTTTATCTCTCTTACTTTCTCTATTTTGGAGATAGTTTGGGGAAGCTGTTGGAGCAAATTTATAGCTCAAAATTCTCATATTTGTTTCATTTCCTCCAAAATGAAGAAGCTGTTGAAGATGCTTGTTAATGCCAAAAATCACCTAAAAGGACAACTTAAGGTTGATGTGGACTTTAACAACTAAAGAAAGGGATCTCAAGACCAATCAACACAATCGCGATAAAAAACGTAAATGTGAGACTTCGTAAAGAAATCTGCAAGTTGTAACGTAGAGCTTACAAACGGTAAGGAAAGTTTGCCACGTTTGAGATGTTGGCGAGTAAAGTGGCAATCAACCTCTATATGCTTGGTACGTTCATGAAAAACCGAGTTGTGAGCAATCTGAATGGCACTACGATTGTCACAGTACATAGGAGTGGGATGATGAAGAAAGACACCCATATCAGCAAGCAGCCAACGCAACCAAATGATCTCCTTGGAAGTAGATGCCATAGCACGGTATTCAGCTTCAGTGGAAGAAAGAGAAACCACAGATTGTTTCTTACTTTTCCACGAAATAAGTGATTCTCCCAGGAAGACACAGAAACCTGTAACAGATCGACGGTCTGTAGGATTGCGTGCATAAGAGGCATCAGAGTATGCCCGTAGTTCCAGAGAAGATGTGGAGGATAGCAATAGACTTCGGAACATGGTACCCCGAAGATAACGTAGAATACGCACAACAGTTGCCCAATGAGTACAAGTCGGAGCTGCAACAAACTGGCTGACAATGTGAACCGCATATGCAATATCTGGTCGAGTAATAGTGAGATAAACCAGGCTGCCAACTATAGTACGGTACAAGGTAGGGTCTTTGAGGGGAGAACCATATGTTGGTGAATACTCGACATTCAATTCAGAAGGAGAGTCCACAACACGAGTATCAGTGAGGCGAGCTCGATCAATAATTTCAGCAGTATATTTAGATTGAGAAAGCAGATAACCTCTGGGAGAAGAAGCAACCTCAATACCTAAGAAATATCGAAGAGGACCCAAATCTTTCATCTCAAACTGTGCAGCTAATTCTGACTTTAAGGTATGAATTCCTTGAAGATCATCACCGGTGATAATCATGTCATCAACGTATAACGAAAGCAATATACGACCTGCAGAAGTATGCTTGACAAAGAGAGCAGAATCATGTTCACTATTAGAGAATCCAAGAGACAGAATAACATCAGAGAACTTTTCAAACCAAGCTCGTGGGGCCTGTTTAAGCCCATATAGAGCTTTTCTAAGCTTGCAAACTTCACCCGTTTTATGAAGAACACCGAAAGGAGGAGCCATGTATACTTCCTCATTCAAGTCACCATTCAAAAAGGCATTCTTAACATCCATTTGTGAAATATTCCACTTGCAAACAGCAGCAACGGCAATAAGAGTGCGAATTGTAGTCATTTTGGCTACCGAGGCAAATGTCTCCTCAAAGTCCAAACCATATTCCTGAGTAAAGCCCTTAGCTAAAAGCCGGGCTTTGTAACGTTCAACAGATCCATCAGATTTTGTCTTGATTTTGTATATCCATCGGGAACCAATGGCACGCTTACCTTCCGGAAGTGGAACCAAATCCCAAGTATGGGTCTTTTGCAAAGCCTCAAGTTCCTCACTCATGGCATGCTGCCAAAGAGGGTTAGTAACTGCTTATTTATAAGATGAAGGTTTAGAAAGAGAGTGTATAGAAGCTAAGAACGAAGTAAAAGAGGGAGAATAGGTAGAGTAAGCAAATTCTGGTAGACGAGTAGACTTACGAGGACGTTGAGATTGTCGAGGTGGATCCACATTCTCAGGTGCATCTTGAGTGACAGTAGGAGGAGAGACAGCAATGTCAGGCATTGAAGTACCAGTAGCATGTTCGTCCATTGCAAGAGTATCTGAAGTCTGAGTAGAGTTTACTTGCTCAACAAATGGATCAAGATTAATGACATCTGACTTTGTCAAGTTGTGGTCATTTTTAGGAATGGAATAGAAAGGAATATGCTCAAGAAACACAACATGCCGAGATACATATAATTTTTTAGAGGTAGGCTCAAAGCAACGATAACCTTTTTGTCCTTCACCATAACCAAGAAAGACACAGACAGCAGATTTAGAAGATAATTTGTCACGTTCTACAAGTGGACGAAGTACAAAGCAAGTGCAGCCAAAGACACGTAGAGAGGAATAATCAGGGCAACGACCATAAAGTTTCTGAAAGGGAGATATACCTGAGGTGATTGAGGATGGAATTTTGTTGATCAGATTGACAGCAGTAAGAACGGCTTCACCCCAGAATTGGTTAGGAACCGAAGAAGACAACAAGAGAGAACGAGCAGTTTCAAGGATATGTCTATGTTTTCTTTCTGCAACACCATTCTGCTCGGGAGTGTCTGTACAGGATGTCTGGTAACTAGTTCCATCTAAAGCAAGTAATTCACAGAATTTATTGGAGGTATATTCTCCTCCCAAATCACACCGAAAACATTTAATCACAGAATTATGTTGGGTTTTAACATATGCACGAAAACGACAATAAACAGCAAAGAATTCTGAACGATGTTTCATGAGAAAAATCCAACAAAAACGAGTACAATCATCAATGAAAGAAACATAATATCGAGACCCTCCTTTTGTAGGAAAAGGATATGGTCCCCACACATCAGAATGAATCAAATCAAAAGGTGCAACAGACAGAGATTTGCTTAATTTAAAAGGCAAAGCTGAAAATTTTGCAAGTTTACAACCACTGCAATTAGAAATATCATGAGTTTACAAATTTTCCAAATTTCCAGAAGAAGCCAAGTATTTTAAACGAGAAACAGAAACATGTCCAATGCGTGAATGCCACAAATAAAAATTAGATGACTTAGACGACAAACGAAAAGAAGATAGATCTGCGGTATGAGCAACTGCTACTGGTAACCGCAACTCATCCAACATATATAAGCCCCCACGCCTACGGCCGGTCCCAATCAGCTTCTGAGTACGTGGATCCTGCACACAACAAGAGTCAAGAGAAAAGAATACTTTATAACCAGAATCAAATAATTGACCAACAGACACAAGATTCAATGAGAGTTTTCGAATGTGATAAACATTAGGAAGAGAGAATTTTGGACCCATAATAGGACCAATGCCTGCTAATGGCATAGGAGTACCATCAGCAGTCGTGACAAGCAAGGATGGCATAGGTTTTACAGAAGCAAATAATTTAGCATTCGGAGACATGTGAAAAGAAGCACCAGAATCTAAAATCCATGTAGTTGGATTCATACTTGATTCATTATCAATCGCCTGACCTATGGGAGAAGAGACAGACATGGCATGAGACTTAACATCAAGAAGCTTCTGGAGTTGTTCAGTTATGGATGCAAGAGTAGGATTAGTAGTTGGCCGAGATGGAGGAACGGCGGCAGCAGTGCTAACTTGAGGAGAGAAGCGATGTGGTTGTCGCGGATGACCGGACTGCATAGAAGAATTTCGACCCATAAGCTCTGGACATTGAGACTTCCAATGGCCCTTTTTCTTACAAAAGTTGCATTCATCAAATCCGACTCTCGGACGACTCTTAATCTGATTTTGAGCAGGATACCTATAAGGAACAGCCAAAACAGAAGGGCTTGGAATCGGAAGAATACCCTTTCCTGTTTGTGTCTTTAGACGAGTTTCATCAGCCAACAATTCACTTACTAGTGAATCAACTGAGGGAAGTGGGGTGCGATGCAAGATGTTACTACGGAGTCCTTCAAAGTCGCTTCTTAGAGCCATGAGAAACTGCACCAATCTATGTTCTTCCCTACGGGCAATGTAGGGTCCAAATGCACGCAATTCAGCGGATTCAGTAAGAGCTAACTGATCCCACAAATCTGTCATTGTTGAATAAAAGTCCTGAATACTCATCTCTCTCTGTTCAAGTGCTCGGATATCAGCTTCTAACTGATACTGTTTTGCAAAATTAGACTGTGTATACAGTCTCTCTAGATAGTCCCATACTTCCTTGCCTGTTTCATATTTTGCCAACTGAACACCAATTGAAGGTTCAACAGAATTGTTTATCCAAGTGATAATTTTTGAATTCTCAACTTCCCAAAGTTCAAGTTCTTTTGCTACTGTTGATTTCACAATGGTGCCAGAAACATAACCCCACATTTTCTTTCCCTTCAGAAAGTTTTTCAAGACATAACTCCAATAGGAGTAATTTTTCCCATCTAAACGAATACTAATGGCTTGGAGAGAATCGTTTCCAGCCATTGCAAGCGAGAAAAAGTAAGCAAAAATCGAATGAAACACAGAGATTATAAAGATACCGTATACCAAAGGCGATTCTCAAGCAGAAGAAAACCAAACCAGAAGAAGATCGAACCAGAAGAAAATGATTTTCGAACCAGAAGACGAGCGCCGAGCGATTTTCGAACCAGAAGAAGAACACCAAAAATCGGCGCACATGAGTGCTTGAGATTAACAGTACTTGAGAGAAGAAACGAGATTAACCTTGCTCTGATACCATTATAACTTTGATAGATGAAGAAGAAATGCAAGAAAATGGTTAGGGTTTCATAAGCTAGCTTTGTTCTTACAATGATACAAGAAGAAGAAGAATGAATAATACTGATAACCTAAAAAATATATACCAAACCTAATCCTAAGCTAAACTATACAAAAGGCCTAAAACCAAACCAAAGGGCAAGGCCCAGCCCATAAGGCCTCTATACTATCTAACAGATGTGGACTTTAACAACTAAAGAAAGGGATCTCAAGACCAATCAACACAATCGCGATAAAAAACGTAAATAAGACAAGAGAATTGGTGACGCGGAAAACCCAAACGAGGGGAAAAACCGCGGTCGACTTATGAAAGTCGACAGTGCACTATAGTCGCCAAACAGGGGCGAAAGTCCTTTTGTAACAAGTGTTTTGTGTACAACAGATTACAATAATAGAAAAAGTAGACTTCATCGTAAGAAAAAGTCATGTGTCGTGCGTAAATCGTGCGAAATCAGCCGTTGTCGTGCGGTTCGAACTGCTGTTGTGCGAAGTTTACGTAAGCGATGTGCGTCGAATGCTTCGTTGATCACTGTTGTATTGGAGTAAGAAATGTAGGAGAGTTGAGTTCGGATGTTGGTAATCGGTGTGTAATGGGTTGATCGCAGATAACAGATATCAGATGTCTTTTTCGGATGTAGAGCATGTCTTTATATAGCTTCCGTTGGCAATAAATGTGTCTTGATGACTTGTTTTGTAACCGCCGTCGGGTCTTTAATGCCATTAAAAGCTTGTCCGTTTCTGGCCGTTGTACCATGAATGCTTGTGGACCTACATTAATGAACAAAAGAAACGGGTGTTGACTGTTAACGGTTAGTGTAATCGTACGACCGTCTTGAGTCTCGGACGTCGGTCGTATGAAACATACGACCATCATGAAAGTGTACGACCAAATGCTCGCCTGTAAATAACTTGTAAGACCTTATCTTAATACAAGAGTGGTCTTATGTAAATGTTATTTGAGTTTTCTATCGTCAGTCGCGAGATGTGATTTTTTACCCAAACAATGCTCTAATAACTATTTGAGTTAATTTTCCAATTTTACAAAGATCTTTTTAACTTTTTTTAGTTATATTCATTTTTCTTATTGAGTAATTTATTTTTGATATTTCTTTAAGCTGTATATATTGTTATTTAATTATTAATCGAAACTAGAAGTCTACTCGCGCAATGAAGCGCGATATATCTCGATTTTAATGTTCTAATTTATTTTAATGTGTGGTTTTGAGAAAACGGTCATGTTTTTAAAATTTGTTCAAAGAACGACGTTTTTAATTAGTTCGTGATTTGAGGATTTGAAAGTGGTCAGAGATAAGAATTAATTAATAAGAGTTCACGATTTAAGAATTTGAAGTTTGTTATAGATAAGTATTAATCAAGTAATTAGCATTAAAAGCGGTACATAAAGCTTCATTAGTTATTTTTAAGAGATTTTAAGTAATTGGGATTAAATAACGGTACATGAAGCTTTAAGGGTTGTTTTTAAGAGTTTTTCATAAATGCTTTATAATATAGTATAGATAATGAATTTGTTAAACGTATGAGTTGATTTTGCTTCGGCTAAATCATAAACGGAGTATAATCTATATATCTATAAAAGTAAAATGTGGAGTTGCTTAGGTGGCATAATGAGAAGCCACCATTTCCCATTTCCTAATTTATCCTAATTTTGAATTTCTTTTAAATAAAAATTAGTTTCTCATTAAATGACTTTAGCTTTTCATTTAACATATAATTTTTTTTATTTTATAATTATTTCTATATACACAAAGACATCAACAAATATAATTTTTATTTACCTTACATTTTTTATTTAACATCTAATTGTCTTTATTATTTTATAGTTATTTTTATTTGCACAACATAAAGGTATCAACAAATATAATTTCTATTTAACTTACACTAATTTAATCAAACATTTATTAAATGAATCCACCATCTTTTAATTAAACTTATAGTATTTTAATTTATTTACCTTACGTTTTTTATTTAACATCTAATTTTCTTTATTATTTTATAATTATCTTTATTTGCACAACATAAAAACATCAACACATATAATTTTTAGAGTAAATTACATAAATCGTCCCTGATGTTTGGTTGCTTTTTGGATTTGGTCCCTATTTCCAAAAAATTACAATGTGCGTCCCTGAGGTTCGACAAACCGCACGGAATTGGTCCCTCCCTCTAACGGAACCAGTTAACCCAGTTAAGTCTAGGGGTATTTTGGTCTTTTTACATTTGTTTTTGTCTTTATTCTAAAAGAAAACTAAAAAACAAATTAAAAAATACCCCACCCCCCTACACCCACTACCCCCCCCCCCTCCTTCTTCTTCTTCCTCACGAACCCACAACCCCCTTCCTCACCTTTCTCCGGCCACCACCACCTCCGGTTGCATCTCAACCTCCACCACCGTTGTTATCCCCCTATACCCCTTCCCCCTCCCCCTTCTTCTTCTTCCTCATGAGTGTCTGCAAAACGTTTTTACTCTACCACAAAAGGCCTTCATGTATGACTGCTTAATTTGGCATTTTGGACCATCACAATTTACTATACATACATTTGAGTTATTTCTTCCTTTCATCTTCAAGAATTGCAGCAAACCATATCTAGTAATTTCACACCCATCCATCTCCAACTTTTCTTCAAACTCTTGAGTTCTGCAACAATGGCAGCAAAGAAACCTGAATTCATCATCTTCTATCACTCTCATTTGTCATCTTGCTAAGATTTGCTGAATCCATTGTCCCACAACAAGAAGGTAACACGATTTTTCTTTAAATAAAAACCCATTTTTTTGGTTTTTTAGAAAACGGGTTTTAGAATTCTTGATTTTATTTCACCTAAAACACACACACACACACACACACACACACACACACACATATATATATATATATATATATATATATATATATATATATATATATATATATATATATATATATATTAGTGCATCTGTGTCTATAGGGTGGTGGTGGTGATGGGTTGATGATGATGGTGGTGTTGGGTTGATGATGATGGTGGTGATGGTGGTGGTGATGGGTTGATGATGATGGTGGTGTTGGGTTGATGATGATGGTGGTGGTGGTGGTGGTGATGGGTTGATGATGATGGTGGTGTTGGGTTGATGATGATGGTGGTGATGGGTTGATGATGATGGTGGTGGTGGTGGTGATGGGTTGAAGATGATGATGGTGGTGGTGGTGGTGGCCGGAGGTCCTGAGGAAGAAGAAGAAGGAGGAGGAGGAGGAGGGGGGTAGGGGGTTTATTAATTATTTTTTTATTCTTTTTATTTATTAATTAGGAAAAAGACAAAAAGAGAGTAAAAAGACTAAAATACCCTTAGACTTAACTGGGTTTCTTAAACGACGTTAGAGGGAGGGACCAATTCCGTGCGGTTTGTCAAACCTTAGGGACGCTCAGTGTAATTTTTTGGAAATAGGGACCAAATCCAAAAAGCAACCAAACATCAGGGACGATTTATGTAATTTACTCTAATTTTTATTTATCTTACACTAATTTAATCAAACATTTTATTAAATGACTACCATATTTTAATTAAATTCATAGGATTATAATATATCTATATATCTATATAACGGAGAATCATCAAAAGATGATGTGTCTTGAAAAAGCTTGAAATATTAGTTGTTATTTTCTTCAATTTTTGAGTTATTTCAACATAAAATTTAGCATTAAATGAATGAACATTTCATTTCCTTTTACAAGTTTCATGAATTTTTTTATTATATAAATATATAGCCTAATTTACATAATAAATCTATATAAATATATAGGCTAATCAATAATAGACTAATTTATATAATAAATCTATATAAATGAGAATCGTCAAAAGATGATGTAACATCTTGGCAATGTATATCAATAAAAGAGGATTTTAAAGAGATAATGTAACATATTCTAATACTTAGAATGTCTTCTCTCTTTTTTCTTATCAATTTTTTGATTTTTTAAAATATTGAATATATAAAAGACTTTTCCATTCTCATATATAAGTTATATTTTTATTATAAATGAGTCTTTAATAGTAATTTTATATATCCATGACAATTTATGTTATTAACCATTTGTTTTCCTTTTTTTATGTTTTTAATTATTGTTTTCCATTATTTATTCTAATTAATGATTCAATTTATTGCAATTTATGTAAATTAACCTTTTATTTTCCTTTCTTTATGTTACCAACCATTCATTTTCTTTTCTTTAGTTTAATTAGTCATTCATTTCCTTTATTTAAACATAAGCTTTTTTTTTGTTGGCTATGTTATTGGCTTTTTAACCATTTGTCATTCAACAAACTACCTCTCACTCTCTCCCTCTAACACATTTTCTCTCACTAAATTTGTAATGTTAAAAGATTAATCTTTGTTATCGATATTTGTTTATTGTTGAGTTATTTGTTATTGTATTGAATTCAAGTGTCTTTTATGTTTTTTTTTGTAGTAAGTGACAAGGGAAACAAGTTATCTAAATATGTCGAAGAACATCAAGTTATCTACATTATTATTACATGTAAGTCTTTCATTTGAGTACTACTTCAATTTCAATGTATTATTGATTTTGTCTATTTTGTATTTTCGTGATTTATTGCTACCTTAATTCTCATTTTTATGTCTTTTTTTCCCGGAATGTAACCCACAATGCTAAAAGAACATTTGAGTATTGATTATTTTGATATTACATTATTACTCGCATAGGACAACAAATCTTCATTTTTGTATTCACTTATTGATTTGATTTGAGTGTTCATTTGAAAAATCCATGTTCTACTAAAACGTAAACTGACTAACATTCTTTGAATTTGTTTTTTTGACCTCCAGTTATTTTGAATATGTTAAAGTTAGATCGATTTCATTTTGTGAATTTTTTTTGCTTCATTAACTTATAAGTTTCAACATCAAATTTTTGCTACAATTTAATGAGATTGATACCACTGTTAACAATGTATTTGAGATAATCAATTTAGAAAATGAAGTTGATGAATCACATTCAAACAAGAAAGTGAAAACTGATTGACAATGCTATGTAATTGTGTTCATGTGACTCATGAATCAATACAAACTTTGACCCAAACTACCAAAAAATCAAGGAATTTATGATAAATGAGAAGAAAATATTGGAAGAAAAGTTAGTGAGTAAACAAAAAAAAGATGGATTCTTGATAAAAATATCTCTTAGAATCTAAAGAATTCTACGTTTTTTCTTATAATGATTTAATAATATTGATAAATATAGACACTTTATTACACTTTTCATGTATTGTCGTGTTTTTTAAGATGATTACAATTTTAGAAATAATCATATTATTGGTTTTTATATACAGATTATTTAAATTACCTATTTTAATGATAATAAAAAAAATTGATAATGTAATTTTATTTGGTAATTGTTGATACAATTTGTATATATGTTGTTTTCGTTTAAATAAGTATAGAAGATTTATTCTAAATCTAAATCTAAATGTTTTTAATTTTTATTTATTGTAGTGTTGAGCCTTGGTTATCTGATATATTTTTGATTTAATTATTTTATTATATATCATATATACTACATAAAAATATTTTAGAACGAAATCTTAATATTTTTTAACATGAAAATAAAATTGTTGTATTGTTTTATAAGTAAAATATTTATCTTTTAAGTATTTTCTCTCTAAAAATGTTAGAGTGTACAATTATTATATATACAAAAAAATCAGTTTTTATCTTAAGTATTTTGAATATTGTGTACAATTGTTATATATACAAAAAATCAGTTTTGAAAAAAAAAAATCTTTATATATATATATATAAAGAAATGTTTGTGTCTGCGTGGGTTGATCAATATTTAAATTTTGGAAATCACACAACAAATAGAGTTGAAAGCCAACATTTCAAATTAAAAAAATATTTGGAGACCTCACAAGCAGACTTAAAAAGAATTTTATCTCATATTCATCAAGTAATTCAGTCACAAGACACGTCGATCAAAGCAAGTTTTGAAATGAGTAAAATTATTAGAAAACATCGTTTTCAAAAATCACACTTTCAAAATTTGTGGGGCTTTGTTTCATCTTATGCACTTGATATAATTTACAGTGAATATGAGCGGTCTTTCGAGACTGGCGTATTTTCTGAAAATTGTGGTTGTAAACTGCGTACAAGTCATGGGTTGCCATGTGCGCATGAACAAGCACTATATACTTGTCAAAACAAATCCATTCCACTTGATGTGATCGACGTATTTTGGAAAAAACTTGATTTCTCACCATGTGCGTCCGCACAAGGCGATGATATTCAATGTGATGATGAAGTTCAAGTGTTTAAAGATCATTTCAATAAACAACCAATTCATGGACGTAAAAGTTTGTTAAAAAAGTTAAAGGATATAATAATGTCATCAAAACCGTCTGTAACGTCCCAAAACTTGGCAAGCAATAAATCATAGAAACTGAGCGTTTTACATTACAAAAGTTTAACTTGATCAACACACCAATAAACGAGCTTAACAAAATGACATCGGAAGTCTACAAAGTCCACAGCCGAGCTCTAACTACGTCATTAGTCTAAGTCTTGGAGTCGCTCTAATCTCCAAGTAGGCCAAGCCTCTCCTATCTCTTCCCCGAGGAACTCGCGGAACGCTTCCCTGAAAATGGTTTAGTTTTGAAAATGCGAGGGTTAGACCACAAGGTCTAGTGAATTCCCTCCGTAAAACAACATGTATAAACAATATAAAATCATTTGTTACAATGCATAATAAGACATCACATATGGTACTGCACTGTGTAATGGATCACTTAACCATTCGCGATCGGGGACCAAGCAGACTCCCCTTTCGCCCTCTCATATCGGGGCCCAAGCAGACTCCCCGATACCCGCCTAGGAGGAAACGAATTCCAACCTACCGTCTCGTCATACATATCCAAGGGATCATCAGATCCCAAGGCTCATTGATCCCACAGTACAGACCGACATCACATAACATGCACATACGTTTCATAAAAGCATTTGATTCTTTATAAATCATGCGCATCATTTCAACATATCAAACATTTCTTTCCTTCCATGCATATCAGTTCATAAATATTTCATGCTTGTCAAAACCGTAATCAGTAAAAGAATCATTTAACATTTACGTAGTAAAAGAGGTTTAGGGAACTCACCTTGATTATCGTACAACTTACTTCTTAGATACCTCCAAGCTAAACCACACGAACACCTAAGGCATTAGATTCGAATCAGATTAAACGGCTCGACCTACTGTCCAACACACACTTGTCCGGATACCAACTTGTCCGGATACCATATTTGTCCGGATGCCATACTTGTCCGGATGCCATACTTGTCCGGATAACATACTTGTCTGGATGCCATACTTGTCCGGATACCACACCCGGTAACTCGATCTACCAGGAAAAACACCCACCCGGAAACTACCATAGAGCTTTACCCGGAAACTAGCATCCGTATCCGAAAACCACTATATCATCATGAACTGAAGGTGTCCGGGTACGGCTGCTGTCCGAAAATAAATTTCTTAAAAGTGATTTCTAACCCGATTTTAGCCATTAGTCGATTAGATAACCATAAGGGTTCATCCACCAACCCCAAACACCCAATTAATCCCACTTTAATCTCTTAAAATCGATTCATTAAGACAAAACCCATAAAACTTCATTTTCAAGGAAAATGGTGAAACTCAAGAAATCATCAACATCAGTCCTAAGGATTCATAACAATAAGAAGGAGAAGCATTATCCTAATCAGATGAACGAATTGGGATGCAATACCTTTGCAGATTTTAGCTTGATTCTTCCTTTCTCTAGATTTCTCTTCAAACCTTTCTTTCTCTTCTTCCTTCTTCCTTAGCCTCCACCACCAAGAGCACACACACACAATCACACTACTGATTTCAGCAATTGGAGGTTGCCCTAGGGATTCGTGTCCTTAAATACATTTCACAAAATTGCTATCAAGTTCCTCAAGTTAACTTTCATTTATTCCACTTTGACCACTAACTCTAAAACCCACTAGAATTTGGGTTGTTACAACACTCCCCCCTTAAAAGTATTCCGTCCCCGGAATTCCTCATTGGAAAAGATGCGGGTATCTTGCCCACATCAAAACCGACACTTCCCAAAGTAAAGTTATATCTGACTCAGTCAACCACCTCATCAAACTCGAAACATGGAACCTTGGGTGCATTTCCTTCAGTTCTTACGGTACTCTAACTCGCAGGCTACTGTTCCTACTCGGTCGATCATGACTACAAAAGATTTACTAAGGCTTCTCATGCATCAACACTTCCTTTAAGGAGGAACTTGGCTAAATCCTCTGCCACGACACGAGATTCATTTACTAAGAGACAGACACACACTTGACCGCTTGACACAAATCCATACCTGAACGTTCCGACAACTCACAACCCAGAGTTCCTTCATCAAAAAATACAAGCAATCCTAGATTACTTCTCCTAATCAACAATCGACTATGCGGATAACATTTCCCTTTCTCGGACCACCTCGACCACAGCTCATCAACCATTTCTTACATCCTCACCACTTCATCACTCCATCCTTGTACGTAACCCAGGGTAGGAACCTTCAAACCTAACGTTGAAGTGTTCACCTACTAGAATTAAACTTATCCTGAAACACATCAAATCCTCGCTGATTACCACGTTCGTTCGGTCATAAAACATAACTCCGGTTACCTTCACCCAACTGGGAGGAATAACCATGGTCACACCATACTATTCTCACTAGCTTAAACACTACACGACCAAATCGTTTACACATTTCTCACAAAGTCACTAACTTAACTCATTTAGTTGTCTCATCCACTTCTTTCTTGTACAAAATCAAACACAATTCCCTTCCTCAATACTCATTCCAACGGTTCGCACGCTTATCAATGACAATCTACACAACACTGCACCTTTCGGCATCACCGTTCGGTTTACTACTTCCAACTTACTCACTTATTCCGACATACTATCTTCACCTCCCCACGTTAGCGTGGAGCATTGCCCACCGAGCATTATTTGCCCCTCTCTCCCGATCTTTCCACATGCTGCTGTCGCTTTCTCGATACTCACATAACCAAACAGTTGCACCAAGATCTTATCTTAAGGCATTCAACCAAGCCGTCTTGAAACTAGACCAGTGTTCGACGTTACTATCCATTCTTTAATCTCCACTTTTACCTTATCAGACATTTCTTTCACACATAAGCAACAATTCACATCTATCCCACCACATTTTGACTAACACAACCCTCATCCTCTTTAAAACTTCCAATGACCCCAAAATATGCTTCTTAGTAACGTCCCCTATTCACGCTAATAATCCACCCCCCTTGGATTCCCTATTACAAACGGATCTATTAATTCAGGAACACCCCGAAACTCGGGTTCCACAATTCTTTCGATTAACCACCAAGATCATAAATCAGATAGGTATATATATACAGTCATCCCGACTTTCTTACTTAGATTTACCTTAAATAATTCTTTAACAATCGGTGTTTTAATCTCAACAACACTCCCCCGAGAATTCTCGGTAGAAATGTAACACATCCTGTAATAACAAATGAATGTCATTATTTAACATATCTATAAAATTTAAACAACCAACCAAAGGTTTATACCTCTATCATGACCTTTCAAATTAACTTATGATCATACTACCCCTCCGACCTACAATCATCCTCATGTCATTCTTTAAACATAACCAAAATTCTCAACCATTTCCTTCTAGGGTCATTCCCTCAAGCATAAGAAGCAATTTTCATTCTTTAGCGATTTCTCATCTACTATACTACAGCTTGACTAACCTATTCATCATCTTCTTTAAACTTACTCTGCCTTCAAGAATGTACTTACTTAACAGCATATACAACCACAAAGCTTGGTCTCCCAGCTGGGCAATCACCCATTTCTGCCCCCGGCATTCCATCCCGATAACAGTCAAAACAAACACCGACTTACAAACCACGTACTTCAACAACTAGGATTGCAAACGTACACTCTATCCGAAATCCCGAAAGGACTTCCTCCTAATCCTTCATCTTTCTAACATTGCCTTACTACATCATCGGCCGACACAGAAAGCTTGACAAATACTGTCACTACACATCCTTACACTCTTTGCCCATAACATCACACTGCAGACCAGATCTCTCATGATCATCTATACACAGTTTAAACTCGCCCTCAAAGTTACCCGCATGAAATCGAGCCTATCTCGCTACTTAGTCCTTTCACAACTTGTCGACTATAACTCACGAGTTCTCAATTAGCTCAAACACAGACATTCTAGCTAGCTCTTTACGATTCGAGCTTTTACGTAAGTTGGACACAGTCCCTCACTAAACGATAAAGTCTACACACTCGCCTCGCTCAGATGGAGATGAAGATTTCAGCCATGTTATCATCGAAAACCTTGATGACAAAGACGAATGCGACGGTACTGACCCCGGTTCGCCACAGTCAATCGGCAGTACACACAGGGATTTCTAGAATTTACCAGAGTACCCTTTCTAGAAGACCTCGTCATCAATGACGTTACAGAAACCGCCAAAAAGTCTGACGACTACAAAGCAATAATTCAAAAGCAGAAAGATGGCCGACAATGCCTTCTCCACCAAAGACTTTTTTACAAATATTCGTTTACCGTCTTTACTTTTCTGATTCTTTTTCAGTGGGTGTAATAATTCCGTAGGGCATAAATTAGGTACGTGTCATTGCTAACCCTCCATACTTCACAAATAGAATGCTTATTCAAAACAATAACTTCTCTTACTAATTTAACACCTCTACAAGATGTTCTATCAACTTACACCCATCTGGTTTGAGTCTTCGGCCTCGGCCAACATACACCGTTGCCGACTTCAACAACAAAAGACACTCTTAACTACTTCCTTATCCTATCCTTTAACGTGAGTTCCTTACGTGACCTATTCCTCCCTACACATCATAGTTAACTTTATAATCCGTCGCCCCTATTTCGAAACTTACTCATGTAACATCAATATTACAAGCTCCCTTCGAAACTCATGGCCCACACCGTAGACCTTTCATTCTTGCCTCACAACACTACTCATAAAGAGTTGCTAAGACCAATACCTTGATGACTCCTAGTCCTTCCTCCGGACACCATCGCCACTTGGCAACTGTGTTCTCAGTCACCGAGCAAAGGTACAGACCCTCATACACCTGACACTAAAATCTATTCCCGACTCTTCCAAGGTCCAACTTTCCCCTTAGACACAAATACCAAAACTACTTACGTTCTCCCTTGACTTGACCAACGCCTCTCTGCTCTCGGAGTTCTTCCTTAGCTTAAGACGTAATACTCTACGACCTAGTAGGTTCATAGCCTTCATGCATGACAATACAGTAAATAAATCTTTTCGCACATTTCATCATTTTAAATAAACAGCGTTTGGAAAACACTTGGGTACACATGACCCCATCACTCTTATAACTTCAACGCCCTGTACAACGATTCGAGAATCGTTTGCATACATCTTTCCGTGAACCTTAATCTTACTCAATTCCGAACGATGTTATTACGGCAGTAATACGTTGAATGAAAATCCTTTTATACGACACAATTTCGAAATAAATTACAGACACCAAGTAAACCAGTCGATTCTCACACTCTTTTATATGATATCAATTGGTTAAAATTCATTTGATTGTAAAAGTTTTGCTGGCACACGTCTTCTCGTCCTTTTGTAATGATTTAACTTATCATGAAAAGTGTGAAATACTTTGCAATCGTTATGCTCAAAATTTCATTGTGCAATGTGAATGAAATCACCTTTTCTTTAAACATACGTTTGCACATTCTGGCTCCTTTTCGATCAAAATTGATATTTACACATTTAATTTAAATCGTGAAAATTTTCATGTTATATTTAAGAAAGCTATGCATGAAACTCTACTTGCAATTGAAGGCTACTCACCCTAGCAAGGTCAACCGCTTTACCCACACAACTTATCCTTGACACTCTTCCTTCGACCAAGGGTCGCCCTCTCGGTCAAGCACTAACTTCATGTACATGCGTTCCACATCTCACTTACTCAACCATGTCACACTATTTTCGCTTTGATCGACTGTCTCACCTTCTACTTCTACATGCTTTCAATTCACTATAAGTACCTTATTCCATTTATCCTGCCAATGAAAAGCTAGACTAAAAGTCAGGACTCCATTGATACTTTCAAGGTTTTGACACTGTTCGATCTTACCCTCCCAACTGATCTATCCCATGGTTTCCATAACTAGGACTCTCCCGAAACTGGAGTCTTACTCAAACTCAAGCATTCATCCTCTCCGAATCCTCGAAGAGCTACCTCTAGACGGCTCATAACATTCTATACAACGTTTCTTCTCTACGATGTCTACATACATCACATCATACTGACTCTTACACGACACTTCCCCAAACAATGGAGCTCGGTCTATCCCTCAGGGATCTTGCTGACCTATTCCTCAACGCTCTCCCAGCCATAGCGCTAAACTGAAAGAAACCGATAGTTAATCCTTACTAGACGTGACACAACAAATTTGCTATAAGTAAGGTATTGTAAGCACGCACATGTACCTGTAAGTTCGTAGTTACACTGGCCAGGTGTAATCCTAAACTTACCTTACACGTTTGTCCTTGGCACCTTATTCCTAAGCGCATTTATAGTGATCGTTCCTAGAGGCAATCCTATGTCTCGGCTGTGTTCCTCATCTTACAGTTTAAGTTTAGGCCCGAATGGTCACCTAAATCCCTTAAACTAAGGCTCTGATACCATTTGTAACGTCCCAAAACTTGGCAAGCAATAAATCATAGAAACTGAGCGTTTTACATTACAAAAGTTTAACTTGATCAACACACCAATAAACGAGCTTAACAAAATGACAGCGGAAGTCTACAAAGTCCATAGCCAAGCTCTAACTACGTCATTAGTCTAAGTCTTGGAGTCGCTCTAATCTCCAAGTAGGCCAAGCCTCTCCTATCTCTTCCCCGAGGAACTCGCGGAACGCTTCCCTGAAAATGGTTTAGTTTTGAAAATGCGAGGGTTAGACCACAAGGTCTAGTGAATTCCCTCCGTAAAACAACATGTATAAACAATATAAAATCATTTGTTACAATGCATCATAAGTCATCACATATGGTACTGCACTGTGTAATGGATCACTTAACCATTCGCGATCGGGGCCCAAGCAGACTCCCGTTTCGCCATCTCATATCGGGGCCCAAGCAGACTCCCCGATACCCGTCTAGGAGGAAACGAATTCCAACCTACCGTCTCGTCATACATATCCAAGGGATCATTAGATCTCGAGGCTCATTGATCACACAGTACAGACCGACATCACATAACATGCACATACGTTTCATAAAAGCATTTGACTCTTTATAAATCATGTGCATCATTTCAACATATCAAACATTTCTTTCCTTCCATGCATATCAGTTCATAAATATTTCATGCTTGTCAAAACCGTAATCAGTAAAAGAATCATTTAACATTTACGTAGTAAAAGAGGTTTAGGGAACTCACCTTGATTATCGTACAACTTACTTCTTAGATACCTCCAAGCTAAACCACACGAACACCTAAGGCATTAGATTCGAATCAGATTAAACGGCTCGACCTACTGTCCAACACACACTTGTCCGGATACCAACTTGTCCGGATACCATATTTGTCCGGATGCCATACTTGTCCGGATGCCATACTTGTCCGGATACCATACTTGTCTGGATGCCATACTTGTCCGGATACCACACCCGGTAACTCGATCTACCCGGAAAAACACCCACCCGAAAACTACCATAGAGCTTTACCCAGAAACTAGCATCCGTATCCGGAAACCACCATATCATCTTGAACTGAAGGTGTCCGGGTACGGCTGCTGTCCGAAAATAAATTTCTTAAAAGTGATTTCTAACCCGATTTTAGCCATTAGTCGATTAGATAACCATAAGGGTTCATCCACCAACCCAAAACACCCAATTAATCCCACTTTAATCTCTTAAAATCGATTCATTAAGACAAAACCCATAAAACTTCATTTTCAAGGAAAATGGTGAAGCTCAAGAAATCATCAACATCAGTCCTAAGGATTCATAACAATAAGAAGGAGAAGCATTATCATAATCAGATGAACGAATTGGGATGCAATACCTTTGCAGATTTTAGCTTGATTCTTCCTTTCTCTAGATTTCTCTTCAAACCTTTCTTTCTCTTCTTCCTTCTTCCTTAGCCGCCACCACCAAGAGCACACACACACAATCACACTACTGATTTCAGCAATTGGAGGCTGCTCTAGGGATTGGTGTCCTTAAATACATTTCACAAAATTGCTATCAAGTCCCTCAAGTTAACTTTCATTTATTCCACTTTGACCACTAACTCTAAAACCCACTAGAATTTGGGTTGTTACACCGTAGTTTGATGAACCTTCGGCTCATAGAACCACTAGTGGACGTCCGTCTCTAAAGAATCAAGCTCTAAAGAAAAAGATTCTTGAAGACCCTGCTAGACGCAGTTGTTCTAACGCGCCAACATTTATCAACTCTGAAGATTTTGGTCATACTCAATCAGCGAGGCATAGCTCCTATTTTCCGCGACAACCCACCCCCCCAAATCCATATCTTGAGCAAATCCCGAGTTTATTTCATCCATACATCACACAAATACAAGATGTATTGGGCGATGGAAATTGTGGATTTCGAGCCATATCTACTTGTCTGGGTGGTCATGAAGACCAATGTGACAATATCCGCAGAGTGTTAATTGATGAACTAACTGAGTATCAAGAATACTACTCTTGTGTGATTGGCAGCGACGAGTGTCAAAGAATTTATGATGCGTTGAATTTTTTTCAAGAAGGACGTCTTTGCACCATCTATGTGTTGGATCGTTATGCCTGAAATGGGAATTCTAGCTGCTTCAAGGTTCAATGTCATACTACATGTTCTCAATATGGCAGGTAGTGTGACATACTTACCATTCAGGACACCACCGCCGTCACCATCCCAACACGTGTCAATTGCAATAGTGCATGTTAATGGTAATCATTACATAAAAGTGGTATTAAACGGAGAATACCCAATGCCCACACTCACAACCCATTGGAGACGTTGTCGATTTCCAGTTGCAAGTACATGGATCGACCCATACAAACGTAGATTAGATATGTATACAGAATATATAGAGCGTACTCGTACTCGTGAATATATTGATTTAAATGAGTAATCAGAGTTGGAATTTGTTGGATACTTTTTAACGTATTTTAGTTAATATTTGCCTTATTTCGAAATAATATAATTAATTCAAAAAATAAGAAGATATCGATGAATAATAATATAATTAAATCAAAAAATAACGTAAACGTATGACATATAATAATATAATTAAATAAAAAATATTCAATATCAAAAAATAACGTAAACGTATGACATATAATAATATAATTAAATCAAAAATATTCAATATTGGGTTCATTTCGAACGTATCGAAGAGACGATTATAATCGTGTAATTTGTTAAAATTAAAACGTAATTTTTAACGTATTTTAATTAATATACGATTATATGTGTTAATATAATGAAGGTGTAAAATGAAAATTAGAAAACTAAAAGTTATAAAGTAAATTATATAAAAAAGTTTAAGGGTATAAAGTGTAAATTTAAAATTAAAAATGATAAAAAAAGTTGTGAGAGGAAGGAGGTGCACGATTGTTGCAGGGGGTGGAGAAAGAATTTCCCTATATATATATGTCAAATTGATTTAAAGTTTTACCTTAAATATGATTGAGCACAAATCCCAAACATTTAATGCCATTAGAGCATCTCCAACAGCTTCCTCATTTTGGAGAAAATGGGGAAAATGGAGATTTTGGAACACAAATAAGCTCAAACAGCTTCTCCAAAAGTTTCCCCAAAATGGGGATGATAGGATTTTCCCCAAAAATTTCTCCAAATATGGAGAATACTCCAAATATGATTACAAATGTTTTTCCAAATATGAGAAATCTGTTGGAGATGGGTGTAATTTTTTTTGGGGATTTTGACTTTTGCTTCCTCATTTTTGAATTTTTTTGGAAAAGCTGTTGGAGATGCTCTTAGCACTGCCCCATTAAAAATGTCCTTAAAAGATCAAGGTATTAATTTCAACTTTACTCTTGTTTCAGGATATTATTTTCAGGATTTGAAAATAGATTTTGCATTTGATTGTTTTAATAGTGGCGGAGTAATTATATGGGAATCAGTAAATATCAAAGTAATAAACATTTAATGCTTATTAGAAATTTATTATATTTTTTAATGTGAAATAGTATCGAAAACGTATAATCATTTGTCAACCAAGTAAACAATACTAACTTTATAAACTCATCTGCGTTTTTTTTTATCAACAATTATTATTAAATAAGAGGTTATAAGTTATTAAAAAAATATAATTGAATTAAATGGAGGGCAATTGTGGAACAAAATGTTTTAATTTTTAGAAGATAATCATGTTTATTTTGGAAGATAATCATGTTTTATATAATGTTTGTAAGTTTGTTTATAGTTCGTAGTGTTGTTTCATCTATAAACCATGATTCTTTTGATTGTTAATGAGATTCGCAGGTGAAACTAGAAAGTTCATAGATGGAACAATTATTTTTGTTTAAATTTAATAAGTGAAACAATGATTCTTGTATAAAAATGATAATGTTGTTTCGTGTATGAATACTAGTTGGTCAAAATATTTACCAAAGTTTATAAGTGAAACCAGAATATAAGATAATTAAGAAAGTTTAAACAAAGTAAATGAGATAATTAAGAAAGGTGATATAATTAATATATGAAAAAGAAATAAATACCCCGGTTAACAATGTTTGTATTAATTAAGAGGTTAAGAAAATAAGGGCATCTCTCTCTCTCTCTCTCCCTCTCTCTCTCTCTCTCTCTCTCTCTCTCTATATATATATATATATATATGGGGAGAGGTTCATTTGAAAAGCGCTAAATATATGAGAAACAGAGAAGTAGTCTTGGTCATTCATTCGGTCAACAATTGCGGCTTTGACAGGAGAAGCATCGGATAATTCCTCGAGTGGTCTGCACAAGATAGAATGATAGTTTCATAAAATACGCGGGACGAGTTCATATATGAATCTGTGTGATTCACATATGAACTATACGTTCATATATGAACCTTTGTAATTCACATATGAACTCTTTTAAACTATTTCATATATGAATCTTTGTGATTCATATATGAATCAATTAATTAGTTCATATGAGAATTAGTTAAAAAAGAGTTAATATATGAATCAGTTAATTGGTTAACCTGATTCATATATGAACCTACAGTTAATTAGTTCATATATGAAACATAAATGTTCATATATGAATTAGTTAAAAAGAGTTCATATGTGAATTACATGGGTTCACATATGAACAGATAGTTCATATGTGAATCACACAGTTTCGTATATGAACTCGTCCCGTGTTTTTGTAAAAGTTCCGAAACTGTCCTTCTATTTTTGGAACAATCGTAACTTTTGACTAGTCAAAGCCGCAACTTTTGACCAGTCAAAGCCGCAACTTCTGATCAATTAAAGCCGATCTTGACCGAATAAACGGCCAAGATTACTTCTCTATTTCTCATATATTTTGCACTTCTCAAATGAACCTAAGGCTATATCTATATCTATATATATATATATATATATATATATATATATATATATATATATATATATATATATATATATATATATATATATATATATGTGTGTGTGTGTGTGTGTGTGTGTGTGTGTGTGTGTGTGTGTGTGTGTGTGTGTGTGTGTGTGTGTGTGAGAGAGAGAGAGATATGTACAAAATTTCACATAGTGGATCACATGTGATACTTAATAGATTACATGTTAAACGAAGCTAATCACATTTGATTCAAAATGCGAAGCAAGAAATATAAAGAAGTGGTGTAGGATATAATGAATTGATTGTGAATTAGAAAATAAGTAAATTTAAAATGATATAACGAGATTTATAAGAATTTATTCAATTCAAAATGATAATTATTCTTATTTCTAAATTATTTTTTCTTTTTTTATTTATAATATTTTTTCGTCTTCTCGTAAATTAGTTACTTTCTCGCATGATCTCGCATATTCATTTATAAATCAATGATAATTCAAATGCAATGGACTAAATAAATGATTTAAATGAGGGTTACACGAGGTTATAACCTTTTACTGAGTTGTAAAATAATTATGGCCTATCTATCTATACATATAATAAATAAGTAACTAGCATGTCATGTGTCGTCTTCTGGTGAGCCAACTTCATTATTTTTTCGCCTAAACATGTATCTGAACGCAGTTTACATTATAAGTTCAATTAGCCCACCCATATTCACTCCTCCTTAAATCTCTCCTTAATTCAATTTTTTTTAATTTATACGTTACATTTACTACCCTTATAATTAGGTATGTAGTTACTTTTAATCTCTTACTTTTTTATTTTTCATTTTAGACTCTTATCATATAAACATACATAATGTATATGAACTAAAAGGCATTAAAAACATTTCTATTTTTTTACAAATTATACCATTATAATCGCTTCGTCAATACCTTCGAAATGAGACTAATATTGAATATTTTTAGATTTAATTATATAATTAAATATCATAAATATATACGAATTAATGTGTCGTGATTAGTATGGGATTTGTTGAAATTAGTATGAGATTTGATACAAATAATCACTAAATTATCGTGATTTTCTTTTTGCAACTTCATACCAATTTGTACTTCAAAGTTGAATTCCTTCGACGAATTACAATTCTATCAAATTCCATTCTGTCAACGAAACACCATTAAAATTATCATAAGAGATTTAATTACTTGAAAAAAAAGATATCACATATCAACCGACTTTTGGATTATGAGTTCGAACCTTTTTCAAAAATATAAATATGCAAATATTTTAGTATAGTATATTTAATTATTTATACTTTCTTAATCATGATTATATTATTTCCTCTATTTTTTTTGACCAATTAACGATATTGAACTTTAATTTTATACATCTGATATGCGATTTAAAAGCGTATAAATATGAACATCAAACAAAATTATTTTTTCAAATTCTCGGCTTTAGATTTGAGATACTTCGCGCCGCATCGCGCGCATGTAGTTATCTAGTCTAGTACATATAATAAATAAGTAACCAGCATGCCACGTGTCGACTTCTGGTGACCCGACTTCAGTATTTTCCCGCCTAAACATGTATCTGGACGCAGTTTACATTATAAGTTCAATTAGCACACCCACATTCACTCTTCCTTAAATCTCTCCTTAATTCAATTTTTTTAATTTATACGTTACATTTACTACCCTTATAATTAGGTATGTAGTTTACTTTTAATCACTTACTTTTTTATTTTTCATTTTAGACTCTTATCACATAAACATAAATAATGTATATGAACTAAAATGCATTAAAAAAATACATTTCCCTTATTACAAATTACACCATTGTAATCGTTTCGTCAATACCTTTGAAATGAGCTCAATATTGAATATTTTTTGATTTAATCATATTATTAAATATCATGAACATGTACGAATTAATTTGTTTTATATCCCTTACATTATTCATTTTTATTTTACACCCTTATAATATTAAAATTACATAATCATAGTTTAACTAAAAACATATTAATAAATGCATTTTTTACAAATTATATTATTATAACTCGTCAATAATTTCAAAATAAGTTTAATATTGAATATTTTTTTAACTTAATAATATTGTGAAATATCATAAATATGTATCAAGATTTTTCAAGAATGACGTACCGAGATTTTTTTAAACTTGTACATTTTACGCTCTTATCTATATTTATCTATTATACTACTTTAAAAAATAATTTTAGTTACGGTTATTCTTGAATTTTTAAGAAGTACAAATTTCAATACATCATGTACGAGTTTAAAAGCTTTAAAACCCCCAACGTTCAACATGATAATTAAAAATAAAATTATTTTTTATTTTTAAATTACACTTTATACCATTATAATTAGTTATTTAATTTACTTTTTATCCATTCTCCGTTTATTTTTCATTTTACATCCTTATCATATCAACATATATAAACTAAAATACATTAAACAAATATGTTTTTCTTTTTTTATAAATTATACCATTATAACCGTTCATCAAAACCTTCAAAATGAGCACAAATGTTATGGGTTTGAAAACCCCACTATCGAACGAATATTTTTCATTTTTTTGACCAATTAACCATATTGACCTTTAATTTTATACATTTGATATGCGATTTAAAAGCGAATAAATATGAACATGAAACAAACTTATTTTTCCGAATTATCGGTTTTAGATTCGAGATACTTCGCGGTGCATCGCGCGCGGGTACATATCTAGTATATGTATATATTGAAAGGCAATGGCATTTATTAATAAAAACCCAACAAAATTAAAAAGAGAGAGAGAGAGAATTGTGAGGTGCAGCCTAACCAAAGAAAACATAGAAAGAATGGCAGAAGTCAAAAACTAAGAATACTACAAAGAAAATACGAACAACCTAACCTAAACCGAACCAACGAAGAGAAAGGAGGAGCTCATCCAGAAGTCTGGTAAGGAAAGACATTATAATAGTTTCAAGGGGCAAAATATTTACGAGATCTTCTCAAAATTTAACTGTACACTCGAACCCGTACGTCAGTAAAGAATGCCTCCGTAGATAACGATTTCTTTCTAAAGACCGTTTCATTTCGATGACCTAAATCAAGTAAAATGTTGCCCATATAGTTGTTTTCAAATCCTTTTGAGCGAACATGAAAATGAAGTACCATCCGAATGATTTAAAACACCGTGTAGTGTGTTGTCTAAATTGATGTCGAGACGCCACCATTTCCAAACTAATACTCATATTTCCTTTGCGAACTATGCTTCCTAGGGGTGTTCAGTGTAATAAGGGGGAGTGTTTGGCAGACAGGGAAGGAAGTTTCAAATGCGGAAAAACGGGGCACATGGCTCGAGATTGCCGCAGTGCGAAGACATGTTATCAGTGTGTTTCGCCAGACAAGGTCAAGTGGGACTGTCCACAGCTAAAGAAAGGGTATACTGGAGGTGACGGCGGTAGTAGCGGAGGAAGAGGCGGGGAGAGAAAGGTGGAGCCGGCTCGCGCGATGGCGAGGGCTTTCCACATGTCAGCTGAGGAAGCGGTGAATACGCTTGATGTGATGACAGGTACTTTCCCAATTAACTCGACTTATGCTAAAGTATTGTTTGATTCGGGCGCCAATCGCTCGTTTATGTCGCCTAATTTTATTCGAAAACTGCAAGTGAAACCCAAGAGGTTGAACTTTGGGTTTGAGGTAGAAGTGGCCGATGATAGTCAAGTCTGGGTGAAAGAGGTCTATGAGGGGTGTAGCATAGACGTAGACGATCACTCGTTTCCTTTGCGTTTGTACCCGATGGGAATGGGGGAGTTTGATGCGGTACTAGGAATGGATTGGTTAGCGGAGAATGACGCTAGTATAGTGTGCAATAAGAAGTTGATCTGTATCGCCTTGTCTGATAAGAAGGAAGTAGTGATATATGGGGATCGTCGAGATAGGAAGTCATGTATGATTTCGATGTTGAAAGCTAGGCGGTGCCTGGGGAAGGGATGTCTAGGGTATTTAGCTTATGTGCTAGATGCTAAGAAAGAGAAGAAAGAAGTAAGTGATGTGCCGATAGTCAGTGACTACCCAGAAGTGTTTCCGGATGACTTGACGAGTCTGCCCCCAGATCGTCAAGTAGATGTCTTCACGCAACGCTCTTGCCATCGGCACCGATTCCAAACCACCTTGCCTTTACCAAGGTGAGTACAGCCAGTGGCGGGACAGATTCATAATCTTCATCGAATCAAAAGACAACTTCGAGTATATCTGGCGAGCTCTAAGAGATGGGCCAATTCCTGAACCGACGAAGACCATACCAGCAACTGCAAACGCTGAAGCTCGTGTCGAGAAAAAGACGGTCTCTGAGATGACTGATGACGAAAGAGGCATGATTGAGGGAGAAAAGCATGCTAAAAGGTACCTTGTTCAAGCTCTGCCAAACACGATCTATACTGCCATCGACAGCTACAAAAAGACAGCTAAGGGCATGTGGGATCAGGTGGAGAAGATGATGCGCGGGAGCAAAGTCGGGAATCAATTAAAGATTAACAGCTCCATAACCAAGTTCGATGGGTTTAAGCAACGCACCGGCGAATCCCTCTCTCAAACCTATGAACGCTTCTTGTTAGGACCATAAATGTACTACATATTAGAAAGATATATAAATAAATTATATAGAGCGTAATTAGTTTAGATTGATGGGCCATGGGCCTTTGCGCATAAAGTCTAAGTATATAAGGTTAGTGTTAACCTTAGAATTAGGTTAAGCACTTAAGTGATTCATTATCATTCATTAGTGCTTAGAGAGATTAAGTCGTTCCTTTACTTTCATTGTAATATTGTTGAACGATTAATACTTGAATGAATACGAGAGGGATGACAAGTTGAAATCATCAATCGTTCTTGTTATTTCTCATTGAATCGTTGTTACCTGATTAAACTGGAACTAACAATTGGTATCAGAGCCGAATAGGTGAACTGAAGATACGAAAGAAATCGAATGAAAGCAAGAAAAAGCAAGAATTTTCGTATTGAATTTTTCTGGAAATCGCAGCGAGCCGTATCGCCTATTCCCAGAGATTGAACGGTCGGATCGTCACGATTTTTGGACAGTAGCTTCACGACACTCTGTTTTACATTCTGAACGGTTGGATTAATCGTTTGAGTTCCAGAAGGCTCCCAGATTTTTATCGAAATACTGCAGATTTTCTTGAAAAAAGTGTTCTTCAATCGGGTTTGCAAAATTCTTTCATTGATTTAATAATTCGTTTGTTAAATCTTGATTGTTTACTCGTTTTTATCTACTGTGTATCTGCGGTTACATCGATTCTCAAAGGTTTTAATCTTTCAATTTAAAAAAATCAAATCTTGAGTTTTTGGTGTTCTTAAAGTTTTGTGGTGTTTATTGGAAAATATGATATATTTTGCTTAGAAATCGATTTGGGTGTGTTTGTTTTTGTGTTTTTGGTCAAAATCTAACTCTACAGGAGTGAAATCAAGCAACCCTATCGATCCTAGATCCGAATTGCAATCACAGCCGCAGTGTCCGGGTAAGTTTCCTATTATCTCAAGTTACCGGATAAGATTTTTGGGTTCCCGGACAAAACCCACTTTCCAGGTGAATTATTTTCAAAGTGACCGGAAGTTAAGTCTTTCCGGGTGATTTTTTGTTTTGTTACCGGAAGTTGTTTTTCCGGACAGCACATATCTTCCCGGACAAAGTTTACCCGGTAACGTCTCACATACATACACTTTCCGGACTCAAAATTCTATCCGGATTAAATGGTATTCGCATGAATCTAAAGTTCTAAACTGCAATATCATTGGTTTAAACAGCCCCTTTTGTTGACCTCTTTGTCTCTTGGTTGACCACAGCAACCTCGTTTCCTTCTTTGCCATATCATCCAATCATTTTTTTATCAATCAATTCTTTTTCCATCATCACATACATCATCTCATCTTTTGCATACATATCTAGAATTTTAGTTTATAACATTCGTTGCATATATATATATATATATATATATATATATATATATATATATATATATATATATATATATATATATATATATATAGGGGAGGTATCCGTTGCAAACCAGTCAGATTGTGCAAACCCGTACAAACTCAATCTACCTTCATGAATCTGCAATTTAGCTTCATAAATATATAATTTGGCTTCATGAATCTATATTTTCCGGTGGAGCCCTAAAATACCCTTATGGATATAAAAAAGAAGTTATGGATATAAAAAAATAAGTTACATGATTGGTGGAGATGAAAAAATATGCTAAAAGCCCTAAAATACCCTTATGGATAAAAAAAAGTTAGGTGATTGGTGGATATGAGTTTGCACAGTTTGCACAAACTAACTGGTTTACAATGGATAATTTGCCTATATAATATATATATATATATATATATATATATATATATATATATATATATATATATATATTTAGTTGGAAGAATTTTTGTTTTATTTGTTTTAATTTTTTTCTTGGTTTGATTTTGATCGAGAAACAAGTTTATCCGGTAAGCTCCTTATTCGTACAGCCGTCTCATCCGGTAAGTACCTTCTTCTGGAAACAATCCTGTCCGGTCTCCTCGGTCTTCATCCGGTAAGTAACAATTTTATCCGGTAAGGTATCACTTCACCCGGTAAGTACATTCTTCCGGATACCTTGAGTTTGGCAAATTATTTCCGGAATCTCAATTCATCCGGGTTTCTTCACGACCGGTAAGTTCCCATTTCACCCGGTAAGTCGCAAATATACTTTATCCGGTAAACCAACCAGTTTTTATCCGGTAAGTTCTTTTCCACCCGGTAAGTTTTTGATTGGTGATCCAAACTTTATCCGGTAAGTGTTCCTTTATCCGGAAAGTTCATTCGGTGAGCATCACATCATCCGGTAAGTTGTTTTTATTTGCGAGAATCTCAATCTTCCGGTAAGGTGTGTTTCGGTAAGTTTGGTTGGTTAGTTCTCGTCGGTACCCGAGTTACCGCACGTCTCGTAATTGAGATTTTTTTTAACGAAAGTTGCGATTTTTCTTAACGATCGATTTGCAAATTTCTTTGACGTTTGATATTATTTGTGACGATTTGATCTTATTCGCGACGCTTATCATATTTTTGTAATTTATTTTTCGTCGTGTTTGATCTAACTTGGTTTGTTTATCTTGCAGATTTCACTCTCGAAGAGTGATCTCGTTCGTTCGAATTCGATAATTATCAGATCTTAAATCTTGGAAACGAATTTATTTTTAGATTTGTTTTTCAAATTTAATTTTTGATTGTCTTCCGCAATTTTTGATTCTTCAAAATAACACCGATTAACGATCATTTTTTCAGGTAACAATGTCGAGGTATTGCTTCAATCGAGAGTGTCTAGCAAATCAAAGCCTACATGAAACGCATCTCAAGCAGAAAGATGATTTGATCATCAAGTTAAACAAAGAACTGAAGGATGTTGAAGCTAGAAATGTTTGGATAAGTAATAACCATGTTGAATTAACAAAGACATTCACTGAGCTTCAAAACCAAGTGACAAAAGACAAAGAAGAGATTGAGTTGAAGGAGAGTTTATTAGAAATGATTGAGTTGAAGGAGAGTTTATTAGAAACTGAAATCTCTGTGCTGAAAAAGAAGCTGTCTGATTTATCATCACGGGATGATATCAAGAAGACTGAGAAAGAGCAAACAAGACTAAATGAAAAGAATATCAAGCAGAAAGATGATTTGATCAGCAAGTACATCAAGGAAGTGAAAGAACTAAAATCTCAAATCTGGAATAGTTCTGAGAAGCTTGCTGAAGAAGAAGAGAAAGGTAAACTCCTGAACTGTGAAAACCTCGAGCTTAAAAGTAAACTATCTACTTTTGAAAAGGAGAAAGAATGTTTTACAAAAGAAAGACAATTGCTTATTCAAAAGCAATCTGGGTTTTCAACCAAATCTCTTGAAGAGAAGAAGAGTCTTGAGCTTATGTGTCTAAAACTTTCAAAACAAATCTCCAACTTTGAAAAAGTTTTAATTTTAGAAAGAGAGAAGTTTGAAACTGAACGCAAATATTTTTCTAAAAGGAATGGAGAACTTTCTTTGAAAATATCCGATCTGGAGAAAGAATTAGACATTCTAAGCAAAGAGAATGAGAAAAAGAAGGTTGAAGGCTTTAGAACTAAATGTTTGAAAGATGATTTTGCAAAAGAGAGAAAGATCTTTCAGATTGAGATTTCTAAGCTTACAAAGAGATTATCTGGATTAGCAACCGAGATTTTGAAAGAACAAATGGTTAAATCTGATTTACAAAAGAAATTTGATTTAATTCTCAAAGAACGAAATGCTTTATCCGTTAACGTCAAGAAACTTGAAGAAAGCAATTTCAAAGGTGTTCAAACTTCTTATGCTTCAAGTTCTTTTTCTACAATTCGTTCTTCAAAGAATTTTGTCAAATCAAAATATTTTTCAAAAGATCAGATTCGACCTTCCAATCTTTTCTATAATTCTCGTGTTGACAATAAAGATAATCCATCTTTCAAGAAAGTAAACATGGTTTGGAGAGTTAAAGGAACCACTCCTGCTCCACAGTCATTTATCTATGTTAAAGTAACAAGAACAACACAGCTTTCCACGCTAAACCTTTTGTGAAAACTGATCGCGTTTACTCTGTTAGCAAACTGATCAGTTTATCTACACAGAAGTTGTGTTGCTCTTATTGTGGAACAAGTGACTTTGTTAAGAAAGACCATGCTCCGTATTGGTATGGTACTTATAGTATCCTAGGTCCTCATAGGGCATCTAACCAACAAGGATCCATCACAAGATGGATACCAAAATCTGTGTAATCTGTTTTGCAGGAATGTCATGTGCGGTTTTAATTCCTATCATTTTTTTTACATGACTGCATTCGAAGGTTATGCCAATTTTGAGGGGGATTACTATCTCATGAAAGGTAAGTGAACTTCAACTGAATTCAAAGACCGTGGTAATTCATTCTGGATAACTTACTTGTGTTTGTTATTCTCCAATTTTAAATTCCATGATTGCCATGTGTCAATTTTTCTTGACTTAGTTATTTCCGTGTCTCACATAATTGTTGATTTTTCGATGGAAATACACTCGTTTGAATTCCTAGTTGTTTTTTAAGTTCGCTATTTATTGCAAATGCGAGGGTTAGACCATAAGGTCTAGTGAGCTCCCTCAAAACAACTATTCTCAAAACATATTTAACAGTTCATAACTTTCAAAACAACTGTTAGTTCTCAAGTCAATGGAAATGGGGAGAATTCTTCAAGAGTTTGAGGAAAATCGATTGATCATTCTGTGATCTCTTTTTCTTGAACTTGTGCTTATTTGTATCTAAAATGCGTTGTGTGAAGATTCATATTCTCTTGCTCGAAGAAAGAAGTTTGTTATTTGCCGTTTGAAGATTGGATGACGTTTTGACTTTGACAAGCTTTGATGAAGTCCGAAGATTCAAGAAAGCTAAAGCTTGCTGATCGCATTTGATTAAACCTTGAATCCAAGGGGGAGATTGTTAGTGCAATATGTCTTCAAGGTTTAAATTTAGAAAGGTCAAAGTCAAAGTCAATGTATTGAGTTGTATTGTGTTGTTTACACCTTGTAATGTGTTTAGTATAAATAGCTTAGTTGTAGTTAGTTAGGGTAAGTCTCTCATTATTCATAACTCATATCTTAGAGAGAGAAAGGGCAAAACTCATATATTGTATACAATGTTCTTGATGAATGAGATGACGAATTCATATATTCTCTATCTTGATTGATCTTTAGGGTTTAACAATTGGTATCAGAGCACGTTATTGAAGATCTTGGATTAACAATTGGTATCAGAGCACGTTATTGAAGATCTTGGTTTAACAATTGGTATCAGAGCGGGATCTTAGATTCAGAGAGTGTTTATGTGATCATACACAAATTTTTGTGAAGATTATCAAGAAAATTTGATCGATTTCTTGAATTTTTTTCAAGAAATCTCGTTTTCTTGAGATTTTTTCAAAAATTCTTTGTTTGTGATCGAATTGCTTCAAGTTTGTGATCAGTAGATTCGTCATCTGATTTGGAACAAGATTAAAGAAGGATTCGAAGGCTGATTTCAAGATTTAAGGCTTCGATTTTGAGATTTTGTCGATTTTGAATTTTTGGTTCGAGGCTTCTGTTCGATCGATATAGTTGTAGATTCAGAGGTTTTTGTTCAAAGATAAAGCATTCAGAATGCTATTTCGAGCATATCTGTGAAGTTTCTTGTAGAGACATTCAGATTTCAGACGTTTTTGAGATTATTTGTGAACTTTTCGCAAGATCTGTACTTTTCGCAAGATTCATCAACTTTTCGCAAGACTCATCGTACTTTTCGCAAGATTCATCATCTTTTGAAGATCATCAGAATCTAAGTGTAGCTTTTCGCAATTCAAAGTCACGTGAACAGTAACTTTTCGCAACCCTCTGTCACGCAAACAGTAACTTTTCGCAACTGTTGCTTGCGAAAACTTTGACTTTTCGTTTCCAAGTCTACTTTTCGCAACTGTTGCTTGCGAAAACTTTGGCTTTTCGTTTCTTCAGCTTACGCATACTGGTGGTTTTCGCAACTGTTGCTTGCGAAAACTGACACTTGGTCAAATTTTCTGTCAAATTAAAAAAAAAAGTATTTTGAGAAAAAAATTATAATGAAATTTTTTCTATAGTGTATTTCATACATTTTAAGAGTTTTTCAAGAAAAAGTTTTATATAATTTTTTCAAGATGAATTATCAAGCTTCAGGTAATCGTCCTCCTATGCTTAACAAGAATTCGGATTTTGTGAAATGGACGGTCGACTTCATGGATTTCATTTCGAGAAGAGAAAATGGAGATTTAATGATAAAATCTTTCACCGAATGCCCGTTGATCCTTTATAAACGGGAAGAAGATTTTACTGAATATGAGATTAAACGGAAGAAAGCAGACAAGGATGCTTCGTCAAACTTACTCTTTGCTATTCTCAAAAGTTTGCCTCACATCTACAAACAGGTTGAAATGTATAAAAACAATCCAATGCTTTTGTGGAATGAATTAACGAAGCTTATGCATGGATCAAAGGTTGAATTCAAGAGAAAAGAAGAAAAGAAAGTTGATTTTCAGAAAATAGAAGAAAAGGAAGTTGAAAGAGGAGACGAGAAAGAGAAAATTTCCGAGCTTACAAGGAGATTACAAGAAGTGAAAGATCTGTTGGTTATGGAAAGAGAAGATCACAAGAAAGAAAGAGTGGATCTAATTCAAAGGATTTCGAAACTTGAAATGGCTTTGAAGACAAAAACTAAAGAAATTGAAGACAAGAAAGATGTTGAACTCAAATGTCTAAGACTTTCCAAGCAGAACTCAGATTTTCAGAAAGTCTTATTTTTAGAGAAGGAAAAGTTGGAAAAGGAAAGGATTGATTTTGAGGTTCAAAGGAAAGGGTTTGAAGCAAAGAATGCTAAGCTGACTGAGAAAATTTCTGAAATACAAATGGAGTTGGATAGAGAAAGTGAAGAACTTGAGAAGATGAAGAAAGCGGATTTTCAAGCAAGGAGCGTAAAGGATGATTTTTCTGTAGAACGGAAGATATTTCAGCAAGAAATTCAGAAACTCATGAAGAATTTGGCGGGTTTATCTACAGACATAATAAAGGAAAAGAGGGTGAATTGTGATATTCGGAAGAAGCTCGAGTTGATGACAAAGGAACGAAATGCCTTAAAAGACAAAGTGAGGTCGTTCAACAACTCCGAGTGTTTTTCAGAATGTCCGATGCGTCCTTCTAACATTTTCTACGAGCATTCTGTGGATATGTCTTCCAAATACTATGTTGATCTTCCTTCCTACAAAAGAGTCAACATGCAATGGAAGGTAAAAGGTAAATTTCCTGGAAAAGATGTACCAAAATCATCATTTCCAAATAAGAATTTTACAACGAAAGTTAATTCTTTTGTTAATTCTTATTGCGGAAATTATGATTTTGTTAATAATAATTATGTTCAATATTGGTATGGTACTTACCATTTTCCTTCTTATAGATCTCCGCTTAACGTGTCAGGACCCAAAACTCGTTGGGTACCAAAATCTACTTAATCTGTTTTGCAGATTTAGAGACAAGCGTTGAACTCTCGGAAGATGAAGTACTTGTGCTTTCAAAGAAGACATTGAACATCACATGATTTCAGGGAGTTTTCTATCTTTTAATATATACATGGGATATTTGATAAATCTTTTGGTATTTTGTAGGGGGGGGAGATATAAAAGACTATGGCTTCTGAACAATTCAGTTCAAAACCCGCACTTCAACGGTAATGGCTTTTGAACACATCAGTTCAAAACCCGCACTTCAACGGTAATGGCTTTTGAACACATCAGTTCAAAACCCGCACTTCAACGGTAAAGGCTTCTAAACAAATCAGTTCAGGACCCGTACTTCAAAGGCTATGACTTCTAAACAAATCAGTTTAGAACTCGTACTTATCAGGTGATATCTTTTTGAACTTTAACTGCCATATCTTTTTGTTTCTCAAATCAAGTAATAAAAAAGGTAACATTGTGTTATATTTTATTTCTACTAACGTTGAAAGTTTGAACCTTCACAAATTTAATTCAATAAAGTGAAAAATTCTTCAATTTTTCATTCAATGAATAAAATGTGTGTTAAGGATGATTTTACGAGCATTTTTGTATCGTCGGAGTTATATTTGTTTCTACCTTCGCTTCTGAAATAAGTTGAAAGGTCAGCGAAACATGTTTGAGATTTTGATATAAGCGCAAAATTGTGTAAATCTAGACTTATACAGAATACAATGCTCACAAAGCCAATTCGTCTTAATCATGAATGGAAACGAAAATATGGGGGAAGCACTACGTTTTTGAACCAAGTGATTGAGATGCTATAAAAAAAATTAATAATAATAATAATAAAAAATTATATATATACATATATAATAAAATCATTCAGTTTGATAGTCTGTGCCTGTGGCCTATCTGGTTTGGGAGATTAAGTCCCAAGGGGTACTCGTTACCTAGCCCCTAAGATCAACTGATCTAGGATTGGCTGACCCAAATCCTGCTATAGAACCAGGTAGAAAGCCATGTTCTACTGGTACAGATGGGATTAAGGTATATCGATGTAGCCTTTCTGGTTCGAGAGAGTAAGTTCCAAGGGGTGCTTGTCACCTAGCCCCTAAGGCCAACTGGTCTGGGATCGGCTGACCCAAATCCTGCTATAGGACCAGTTAGAAAGTTACGTTTACGGTGTATCTTAGTCTTAATAAAATGTTTGATTATAAAAGATGCCAATGTGCACATAATAAAAGTTTCCAATGTGCACAATATGAAAAGATGCCTAAGAGCACACATCTCTTGAAACTTGGGGAAAATACAAAGTCGCGATAAACCTGTAAATTTGTGAAAATTCTGTTTTTGGACAAATAGTGTGAGTAAGAGCAAAGTATTCTTATAGGTTTTAGAGGTGCATTTGTTTGTTGCTAATCATATTTCGCATGCTAGTTCACCAAATAGATTTTATAAAGGGGTTGAAATTGAACTTTTGTAACTCGATATGCGATGATGTCTTGTTTTTGAATCCAAACGCATGCATTTGATTTCACTTGATGGAAATATTTGTTACATTTCATAAAGTTGAATTTCTTTTGTTTGGTGTTCAAATGATTAAATGTTAGTAGTAATAAAATGTTGTTCAATGAATTCTATTTTCTTTATATAAGTTTGTTAAAATGTGCGCTTATATGCTTTTTATGCAAATTTTCAGGGGGAGAAAATCAACTTGCTCTACAATTCCTATTTTTAGGGGGAGCAAGATCTTTCGTTTATGGGGAGATTGTTCGTGTTTTTCAAGGGGAAGAAATGTTTTTGAAGAGGGAGATTGTCCGTGACTGAAATTGAAAAGATTTTCGATGCTCGTGATGCTCACTTTCATCGAAAAAGGGGGAGAATGTCTACATCAATTTCATGTCAAAGAAAGTTTAAAATCAAAGATTCGTTTTAATGTCAACGGGGAGAAATGTTGAAAGAAGTCTTCGTTTCAAGAAAGGATAGGGGGAGAATTTCTTCTTCAAGAGTTTTTAAGAAATCGATTGATCATTTCAGTGATCTCTTTCTTTTGAACTCGCGCGTTTATGAAGATCGACACTGAAGAATGAAATTCTCAAGTCAATGGAAATTGGGAGAATTCTTCAAGAGTTTGAGGAAAATCGATTGATCATTCTGTGATCTCTTTTTCTTGAACTTGTGCTTAATTGTATTAAAAAGATTTGTGTGAAGATTCATATTCTCCTGTTCGAAGAAAGAAGTTCGTTATTTTCCGTTTGAAGATTGGATGACGTTTTGACTTTGACAAGCTTTGATGAAGACCGAAGTTTCAAGAAAGCTAAAGCCTGTTGATCGCATTTGTTTAAACCTTGAATCCAAGGGGGAGATTGTTAGTGCAATATGTCTTCAAGGTTTAAATATAGACAGGTCAAAGTCAAAGTCAATGTATTGAGTTGTATTGTGTTGTTTACACCTTGTAAAGTGTTTAGTATAAATAGGTTTTGTTGTGTATTAGTAAAGAGGACTCTAGACATACTTAACTCACATTCATATCATAGAGAGAGAAACACTTGTACAGAACCCCTAATCTTGTAATGTGTTCTTGAGTGAAATAGATGACAAATTCACATCTTCTCTATCTTGATTAGATCTTGGTTTAACAACAACTTTACATAAAACTTTCACGGAAAATTCTGCTCCCGTAAATGGCACCCTGAAGTCACTCGGAAGTAACAACGAGTCAGTCTCACGCTGCCTTACTGGGTCACTCCCTCCCATGGCATAAACGGGTCACTCCTCCCTGCATGAGCACTGGCGGGCCTACCCCCCGACTTAGCCAATTTACGTCTATCACAATGTATGCATACATCTCATATAAACTTTCAAACAAGTAAATCATGTAAATAAACATGGCATTTCTACTCATTTACTTTCTTTGGAAAACACGATTAAAGCACGTATTTTTAGTTAGAAAAACTCACCTGACGCTTTAGCAATTCCTTCTCACAAAACTTTAGATTTTAAGGCGAACACCTATGATATTAAAAGAATAATAATAGTGAGTCTTGAGGTAACCTTAATCCAGCCTGGACAGTTTTCTACTAATCTTGACTCTCAACAAATCCCGGAATCCGAACCCAGTGTTCCGGACTTCACTGCTTGCAAATCCGGTCTCAATACTAAAGTCGGCCCACTCCGGGACTAAATTACGGATTCCGGATCCTAGTGGATTCCGGATCCCAGTGGATTTCCGGATCCACAACTGACTCACACATTCCGGATCCCATTGGGTTCCGGATCTTAACATTGATTCAAGCCAAATTCCGGATCCCATAAGGATTCCGGATCCTCATCGGCCCAAGCCCAATTCCGGATCCCCTAAGGATTCCGGATCCATTATCGGCCAAACCCATTCCGGGTCCTAAGTCAATACCGGATCCATTGCGGTTCCGGACTGAAACACTCCGGACAAAAGTCGGCAGCGGCGGCGATCGCAATGGTTCAGGGATTAACTATCTCCTAAACCTTTCTCTACTTCCCCCGCTCCCGGGTTTAGTATTTAGACTCTCTTAATCCCATTTTAAGGCTGATAACCTCAATCAGGCTTACTCTTACCACTTTAATTAAAATAATCAGACCACAAGACTTAGCTCAACACCCAGCTACTAAAATCAACAATTAATATGAGATGGTAGGGATTACCTTGAATTGTTTGATGTAGAATCCTCCTCTTCTTCCAATTTACAGATTTCGGATTGCCCTTCTCTTCTTTCTTTCACACAGAGCCGCCAAGGAGAAGATGACCACTTTTAGGGTTATGTGCCTAAATTTGGGTATTTATACTTCCCATCCCAATTTACACTTTAGTCCCTCAAAACTTTAGACTTCATATTTCCTCCACCTATCTTACAATTCTTTAATAAAGTACCTGGCTATTACAATACCTCCCCCTCAAAAGAATTCAGTCCCAGAATTCCATTGCCGAAGAGATGAGTGTACTTGGACCTCATGTCCGTTTCTACCTCCCGAGTTGCCTCTCGTCCCCTATGATACTGCCACCGAACCTTTACTAATCTGATTTCCCTGTCCCTCGATTTTCATACCTTACTATCTACGATTTCTATTGGCTCCTCTACGTAAGTCAACTTCTCATCAACGCTGATGTCCTCCAAAGGAACATTCACATCTGCTTCTGCCAAACATTTCTTTAAGTTCGAGACAAGAAACGTTGGATGAACTCCCTTTAAGTTCCTCGATACTTCAAACTTGTAAGCTATTGCCCTTACTCGTTTTATAATAACAAAGGTCAGCTCCTTATCGCCTGCATTCCTTGCAAGGTCGCCATCATCTCAACTTCCAACATTTGCTCTCCAAAATAGAGACGTGCATCACACTATGAATTCTTCCAACATCTCATCGGGCACCCCAAGTTCGTACATTATCTATCCAACCTTCATAATTTCGACGATCCACAAAACATAGTCCACTTCACTTTTCTTCTAAATGCACCATTCCAAACTATGCCGTCTTTCGCATCAGACTGCCCCTTTCCTAAAATCGTGGTTCAGAAGTCTTATGCTTTTTAGCCCAATCGACTTAGTTCCACTCGGTTGTCCCAAACCGTTCTGATGGAAAACATAATCGTACTCCATACTTCGGAACCGCCCTCGGTGAGTCACCACTTTGCTATGTCGTGCCATCTGGTACCATATGCTTGTAACCTCTCTGAACACTATACTCGCTTAAATACCACTTGAAATATCCAAGGCCAACCGTACCATATATTGCCCGCTTTGTCCACACCTGGACTCACGGTTTTAAAACGCGTCTAATTAAGGTCTCTCATACATCTTTACTTCCTTAAAAGAAGGAACTTTGCGGAATTCCCTGCCACGACAACGAGAATCTTTTACCAGAAAAATCACTCACTTGACAACTTGGCATAAGGCCAACTTTGTACATCCCAACAAACTCACACCCAAGAGTTCCTTCATTGGATTACATGAAATTCTAGATTACTTCTCCCAACCGACATTCGTCTATGTAGATAATACCTCCTTTTCTCGAAACACATCGGCTACAGCTCATCAACCAATTCATACGTTCTCACCACTTCATCACTCCACACTTATACGTAGCTAAAAGCAGGAGACCTTCATAATCCCTCATTGAAGTGTTCACCTATCCGAATTGAACTTATCCTGAAGCCACATCAATTTCTCACTGCATCCCACAAGCGTCCGATCATATATGACATAACTTCGGTTACCCTCACTCAACGAGGAGGAGTAACCAAGTTCTCACAAAACTATTCCCAACAGCTTATCACTGAACGAACAGTTCGTTCGAACATTTCTCACAACATCACCAATCCCGATGGTCCTACATTATGAGCACCACATTCAACTACCTTTTTCCACTTCTTTCCCGAAATTAAAACATATACAAATCCCCTTCCTCCATACTCTTTCCAGGAGTCCGCACACTTACCGATGACAATCTATACACACCACTCCACCTTTTCGGTGTTACTGCCAAGCTTACTGCTTCCAACCTACTCACTTATTCCGACATACTATCTTCACCTCCCCACGTTAGCATGGAGCATCGCTCACCAAACATCACTTGTCCCTCTCTTCCGACCTTTCCACACGCCGATAACACTTTCTCACTACTATACATAACCAAACGGTTGCACCAGAATTCTAACTTGAGGCATCCAATCCAGTCATCCCAAATGACACCGGTGTTTGAAGCCACTACACACTCCTTGATTTCCAAACTGTTACCTTCTCGAATAATTCCTTCGCACATAAGAAGCAATCCACCTTCCTTAAAGATTTCGCATCTACCACGCCACATCGAGGACTAACCAACCAACATCTTCTTTAAACTTTCTATGATCCCAAAAATATACTCACCCAGTGATAGGCGGGTTTACACCCCCCTAAATCTAACCGCAAGTGTACGGGTCGAAATCAAGTAATAGTACAAAAGTACGAGTGTCGAACACAGGGAACTAGGAACTAAGTATCACAATGACTATAAGATCTATTAACTGAACGGTCGCAATTTTGAGTTGTTGGTATTAAACTAATAAAATGCAAATAAATCAAGAACAAGACAGTAGACAACTTAAGGACTTCTGATAGAGAAAATAGTTGAGGGTTGGAAATCCTAAGGTTTTCACGTTCAAACACTTGACTTAAAACAATTACCAGTTATTCCATATAATGAATACCCAATCTCTAAAAATCACTGTTGTTCTTTCTCAAGCAACAACGGGTTTTATCTTGAAACACATAGTTTTATCTCTCGATCTCACCTATGGAATTCAAAACCCATTAAACTCAAGATTTCAACGGGACTAAGGTTTACTTGGTATATCTCTATCCAATTTCTCACCTTAGGCATGCAATTTCTAGTTCTAGTTAACAATTAATTCTCTCGAACTTAATTGAAAAACAAACAAAACAATTGAAAGCTGGGCATACTCACAAAAGCATTAAAGATTAAATCACATGCTTCATTAAAATATGAAAAACTGATAAAAGATTCAAATCAAATGTCTATAAGCTTAAACCAAATTCATTCAACCCCCAACATCTAAAGATTAGTTCATGTTGGTGGTGGATAAAAACATAAGAAAAGGAAGGAAACAAGTGTGTGCAAGCATAATGATTGTGGACGTGATGAATGTAATGATGGACTCCCTTCTCTCGGTTCCAATCCGATTATCTTTGTGAACTCCTCCTCGACTGATCTTCTATCGTGGCTCAAAAGTCTCTGGAAAACCTCTAAAAATCGCCCTCCAGCCGTCTGCCGTCGTCGTGTACGAGATGATAACCTAAAAACCGGAAAACGCCAAGTTTATAAAATGAAACAGAGGGTCCCACGGTTTTGGCCGCGGTTTCCTAAGGTGCGTGGGTCAGTTTCTGGTTCGCGGATCTGGGTCCTGGGTCGGCACGGGTCTTGGGTTTCCGTTGGGCTTCGTATTGGCTCTCTTTGGACTCTTTTTCGCTTCTTTTCTCGATGATTGCCACCTTTTAGAATACCTGCACATTTCACTCGATAAACCATAAAATTTCGCCTTTTTGCTAGAACACGAGCCAATCTCATTGGTTTGAGGACCGAAAATAACGCCAAAAAGTGGCGTTATCAACAACCCCAAACCGAGTGTTGCTTGTCCTCAAGCAAATTAGCGATAAAATAGAATAAAAGCATATATCGGAGAAATAATAACTACACAACTCTCAATCGGTACCACGTAATGCACTGGTGATTTCCCATACCCGTGAATACCTATCTCACTCTCGCCTCATCCTTATTCTGTTTGATCTATGGCCTTCCATTGTGAGTTGAACTCGTGACTGCTCCGATTACATTAAGGTTGTACTAGGTCCAGACATACTAGGGAAAACATTTCGCCTCGACCCTACATCACGGGATACTCTCATTTCACTCAAACCTAGGTTGTCGCACATGTTGTCATGTATAGGAAGTTATGTACAAGAATACTCGAAAATCACATGACAACTCTAATGAAAGACGCACAAATGTCCAAAAAGTTGATCTCAGAGGGAAATCAAGTAGCAAGACAGGGACTATTGGTAAAGGTAGTTGTATACTCTAATCACGTTTTCCAGAAGATCATCCAGGTCTTTACAAGGGTTGTAACGGGGCTAAGGTTATGGCTAAGAAACGAAGGGTAAGCGGATCAAAAATCCTTGGTGTGTCAATCTTTAGCAGTTCTGAACTTCTTTACTTTCTATCACTTGGCCCTATTTGTCACTACTGGAGTCGCTTGGACTCTCTTATTTAGCTGATGTAAAGGTATCTAAATAACTGTATTTATATTTTTTTTGGGGCTGTATTGGCCCTCTTTTATTTGATTGGGGCTGCATTGGCCCTCTTTTCTATCTATTTTTCATGACTGGCCTGTATTGTTTCTGATTGACACACTTTCGGATAGGCTAAGGCTTTTGGCTAGGGTTTAATGGTGGGTCTGAAATGAACAAGTGGTGAGTGTTTGGCTACAAAGGTGGTTTTGGGTGCACATATAATGGGTCAAAAGGTACGTTAGACAAAAACGGGTTAAAGTGCACACAATGCCTGGAATCATCTCTTAAGGTCCACACGATATGGTCTACTATACCATTACCCAACATCCCGATGGTCGTCTTTGCTACTCAATGCAACATTATAGCGAGATCATTCTATAATCACGACAAGGAATTCAAAAAAGTATATACGAATTAGGTGTTTGAATCCCTCGACATGAAAGGCGTCCTTTAGGCTCAAATCTCTCTATTGGGTGGTCTCCACTAATGTCCCTAATCATATCTTTTCTCGGTCTTTCCCTAATGGTCACGTTATTATCACAAGATTCTTCCCACAATAGTCGGCCTCAATCATCCAAAACAAAAATTATAGCTAATATGATCTACGCATTCAGAAGTGCAGGAAATCTACGTGCATAAACGTGGGCCCGATTGGGCAACCCCAAACCTTACCCACTCATTGTCCCCAATGTGTAAGTATCGGTGTAGGCGATACAAAGATGTGACACGTGCAGTTATTGCAGTTATCAGACATGAAAGACAAAGCATTAAAGTACTACATCAAAGAGCGAGCCCATTTAAACAAGAAAATTTGGTCACCCCAAACCTAGGTCGTGGCCTAGGTTTGTCAAATAAAGCCAACCCCAAACCTCGGTGAAACTGAGGTTTGCACTGGATTAAAAGTGAGTGTGTAGATGTTGAAAGGTGAGGCACCCCAAACCTAAGTGAAACTTAGGTTTGTTGCATCTCGTTTAACTACAAAAGAAACACAACATCATACACCACTCGTTAACATATAGAGTTAGAGCATACCTGTTTGACCGGACGGAGGAGATTCTCTTTCAAAAGTTGGAGCGACCAGTTGAGAGACATCGGAGAAGATGAAGAGAGAGAAAGCAAAAACACAAGAAAGCAAAGCAAAAGACGAAAGAAGGCAAAGAAAACGAAAGACACACAACCAGAAAGAGAAAACACTGAACAAGAACAACTAGAAGCGTCAGAGGAGCCCCGCGGTTTGGCGCGCGGTTTGAAGCCGCGACCTATACCACGGGACCCTCTGTTTCCAAAAACTTCCAGTGACTTACGCGGCTTAGCACGCGGTTTGAAACCGCGGCATAGACCGCGTAGGTCTCTGTTCCCATTTTTTTGTAAATAAAATCACTCAAAAACACAAATTAAAAAGAACGCAAACCTCGGTGGGTTGCCTCCCACCCAGCGCCTTGTTTCGGTCGTGGCTCGACCTTCCTTCTGATCACTCCTTCGGCTTTCCTTGATTATCGGGTTCCTCTTCAACTTGTCTTTTCCACTCTCGAACATCTTGAATATTACCTTTTCGCCGCCAACCCTCAAGGTCATCTCGCCTTCTTCCATGTCGATTAGTGCCTTGCTCGTGGCCAGAAAGGGTCTTCCCAATATCAGTGGGACCTCTATATCTTTATCGATGTCCAACACCACGAAATCCACCAGAAAGTAGAACTTGTCAACCTTGATGAGAACATCCTCTATCACTCCATATGGATACACTATAGATCTATCCGCGAGCTGAAGTGTCATGTATGTTGGCTTCACTTAACCCAAGCCAAGTTTCCTGAAAACAGATAAAGGCATTAGATTAATACTGGCTCCTAAATCACATAACACCTTATCAAAATTACGATTCCCAATTTGAATAGGGATCGAAAAACTCCCTGGATCCTTAAGCTTCGGGGGAAGCTTGTTCTGAATGAACGTACTGCACTCTTCAGTAAGTGAAATGGTAGACTGGTGTTCGATTGCCCTCTTCTTGGATAAGATCCCTTTCATGAACTTGAGATATGTTGGCATTTGGGCTAGCGCTTCTACAAAGGGGATGTTGATGTGTAGCTTCTTGAAGATGTCAAGGAATTTCTTGAATTGTTCCTCATCTTTATGTGCCTTCACCCGAATCGGAAATGGTAGCGGTGGTACAAACGGTTTGACTACCGGCTTCGATGGAGGTGTCACCTCTTTTTCCTTCGGTTCTTCCTGATCAGCCATATCACTCGCAATACCATCTTTCAGCCCAACATTCGCCTCCTTGATCATCTCCTTGCCACTTCTCAGATAAATGGCATTGCATTCTTCTCTTGGTTTCCTTTCAGTCTGACTCGGGAATGTCCCGGGAGCTCGGGTCTGTAGGGCTTCAGAAATTTGCCCCACTTGTCTTTCAAGGAGCTTGATGGAGGCGGTGTTCTGTTTAGTTGCTGCTTTTACTGTACTCACCGTGCTTGCCAAACCTTCAACCGTGCTATCCATCTTTGTCATGAACTTCATCATCATATCTTCCAGCCCCGGTTTCTTCTCTACGGATGGTCCTACATCGAATTTCCTTTGGTTGAAACCTGGAGGACGGTAAACATTGTTAGATTGAGAAGAATTAGAAAAGTTAGAAGAATTACCGTATTGTTGTTGCCCTTGAGGTTGACTCCATGAAAAATTAGGGTGTTTCTTCCACCCCTTATTGTAAGTATTCGAGAAAGGGTCGTTCCTCGGCTGGTTGTTCCGGTTTTGCAAAAAATGAACCTGTTCAGGTTCTTGAGGAGCGGGGAACACTTCCGGACTACTTCCCTTCAAATGGTTTGTGATTGCGGCTAACTGAGCTTTTATCACCTTCAACTCATCCGATTCCTGAACACTAGCTACCCGTCTGATAGAAGATCGTGGAGTGGCATAGCTATGTTCGGCTAAGTTCTCGATCAACTCAGTTGCTTCTTCATATGTTTTATTCATGAGAGCTCCACCCGCTGCAGCAGTGATGTCATTCTTGAACTGCGGGTGAAGGCCTCCAAAGAACGTCTGAATAATGACCCAACTATGTAACCCATGATGAGGGCATTTCTTCAGCATATCTTTATACCTTTCCCAAGCCTCATAAAGTGTCTCTTGATCCCATTGAGCGAAATGGGTGATTTCAGCCATGAGTTGGGCGGTTCTGCCCGGTGGAAAAAATTTCTGAAGGAAAGCAGCTTTCAGGTCTGCCCATGTAGTGATCTGATCCGCTGGTAGGCCCTCTATACATACTTCAGCTCTACCCTTGAGAGAAAAACTGAACAGCCTCAGCTTGATTGCATTCTCGTCTACCCCATTGATTTTGAACATGTTGCAAATCCGTTCAAATGCACGAAGATGTGCATGGGGGTCTTCAGTTGGCGCTCCCCCAAACTGGTTCTGCTGTACCATCACGATGGTACCCGATTTGATCTCGAAGTTGTTCGCCCCAGTAGTGGGCGGTTGGACGCCTATCCGTGTGGATGCCACATTAGGATTGGCAAACGACCGCATAGGACGTCTCTCAGGAGGTGGTGGAGGTGGGTCATTGCGAGGAGGTCTCTCGTCACCCATCTTCAATTGTCTTTGAGCTTTGGATGCTTTTCGTATCTGACGGGCGGTTCTTTCAATCTCCGGGTAGATCGGTTCAACTCCTTCCCCTCGGGTTTTCCTTGGCATAAACCAATTAGTACCTGAAACGGAAAGTAACAAAGTTAGTAATCCAGAAACTGAAAGTGATGAACAAAATAACAGAAATAAAAATGTTCATTGTAATAGCGCTTATAGCTGGTAGTGCTATCAGTTGCAACTAGCTCCCCGACAACGGCACCAAAAACTTGATAGGCGGGTTTACACCCCCCTAAATCTAACCGCAAGTGTACGGGTCAAAATCTAGTAATAGTACAAAAGTACGAGTATCGAACACAGGGAACTAGGAACTAAGTATCACAATGACTATAAGATCTATTAACTGAACGGTCGCAATTTTGAGTTGTTGGTATTAAACTAATCAAATGCAAATAAATCAAGAACAAGACAGTAGACAACTTAAGGACTTCTGATAGAGAAAATAGTTGAGGGTTGGAAATCCTAAGGTTTTCACGTTCAAACACTTGACTTAAAACAATTACCAGTTATTCCGTATAATGAATACCCAATCTCTAAAAATCACTGTTGTTCTTTCTCAAGCAACAACGGGTTTTATCTTGAAACACATAGTTTTATCTCTCGATCTCACCTATGGAATTCAAAACCCATTAAACTCAAGATTTCAACGGGACTAAGGTTTACTTGGTATATCTCTATCCAATTTCTCACCTTAGGCATGCAATTTCTAGTTCTAGTTAACAATTAATTCTCTCGAACTTAATTGAAAAACAAACAAAACAATTGAAAGCTGGCCAAACTCACAAAAGCATTAAAGATTAAATCACATGCTTCATTAAAATATGAAAAACTGATAAAAGATTCAAATCAAATGTCTATAAGCTTAAACCAAGTTCATTCCAACCCCCAACATCTAAAGATTAGTTCATGTTGGTGGTGGATAAAAACATAAGAAAAGGAAGGAAACTAGTGTGTGCAAGCATAATGATTGTGGACGTGATGAATGTAATGATGGACTCCCTTCTCTCGGCTCCAATCCGATTATCTTTGTGAACTCCTCCTCGACTGATCTTCTATCGTGGCTCAAAAGTCTCTGGAAAACCTCTAAAAATCGCCCTCCAGCCGTCTGCCGTCGTCGTGTGCGAGATGATAACCTAAAAACTGGAAAACGCCAAGTTTATAAAACGAAACAGAGGGTCCCGCGGTTTGTAAACCGCGCAGGAAACCACGCGGTTTCCTGAGGTGCGTGGGTCAGTTTCTGGTTCGCGGATCTGGGTCCTGGGTCGGCACGTGTCTTGGGTTTCCGTTGGGCTTCGTTTTGGCTCTCTTTTGGACTCTTTTTCGCTTCTTTTCTCGATGATTGCCACCTTTTAGAATACCTGCACATTTCACTCGATAAACCAAAAAATTCCGCCTTTTTGCTAGAACACGAGCCAATCTCATTGGTTTGAGGACCGAAAATAACGCCAAAAAGTGGCGTTATTACCCAGCGACGCTCACAACCAAAAACGTCGCTCACAACCAAAAACACTTGGTTTCTCCTTTGGGTAACCACCCACTACCGCTCCATCATTTATCCCGAGATTAGTCATATCCTAACGCCAACTTACACACCACGTATCCCAACAACTCGCTTAACAAATTGTATAACTCATCCGAAATCCCCGAAAAGGTTTCCATCTGATGCTTCACCTCTTCTAACAACACATTACCATAGCACTGGCTTGCACATTTATCTTGGCAAATGATGTCACTAACTCATCCATACATCCTCCACCCACAACATCACACCGCAGCCCAGGTTCTCCCGGTCATTTGTACACAATTCAATCTTGCCTTCACATTCACTCGCATATAACCAAGTCTATCTTTCCCGAATCTAAATGAACCACAACTCACAATTTCCCAATTTACTCAACCATATTCGCTTCTTGCTGGTTCTTTGCGATCTCAAAACCATTACATAAAACAGGGCACATTCCCTTACAGATCGGTATATAATCTATACACTCACTTTTTTTGGAAGGGTATACCAGGCACAGCCCGGACTAATCCCTGGCAATTTTGAAACTTAAAGATGTCTTATCAATGTTGAGGACGCCTGGGATCGAACCCTGGGTAGATGGGATATTCCACCACTTCGTTTGTGCTAAATACCTCATCCTTTTACGAACCGTCCAAACCTCGTAAGTAAAACACTCATCCAATTAGCAATTTTCCACATTCCTAACGTCCACACGAGGTGTTCCATCGTCAAAATACATCTTTCCTGAACGCCCTCCTACATTTACCCACACCGCGGTAATTCTCTCCACTTCCAACCTCTTGACAACGCCTTCAGCTCCAGACATTTTAAATAGTTGATAACCTTAACATTAATAGTCGACCTGATGCTGCTTCCCCAACTTTTTCGTCAACAAGGGTTCTTAACTTAATCCTTCCATCATATCATAATCTACCTCATATCCCGTCGTCCTCACTAGAAGGGGAAAACTTCGAGATTTACTTGTGCAATGACAATATTACAAGTCTACCTCAAAACTCATATCCGACGCCGAAGACATTTCATTTCTGCCTCTTACACTACTCATAACGAGTTGCTAATACCAACACCTTGATGACTTCAAGTCCTTCTCCGGGTACAACCATCCCTCGACCACTGTATCTCCAGTTACCGAACAAGGGTACATACTACCACGCAACCGACACCAAAGTCCATTTCCGACTCTTCCACCGTTCACCTCTCTTCCTTATTGGGAATACTAAAATCACAAGACACTCGCAACCGGCTTGACCAGTACACCCCCACTCTCGGAATCCTTTCCTACCTTAAATGTAGTAATCTCTACGACCTAGTAGGTTCATAGCCTTCATGCATGACAACGCGATAAATAAATCATCTCGCATATTTTATCATTTAAAAGAAACAACACTTGGAAACCGCTTGGGTACACATGACCCCAACACTCTCATAACTCAAATGCCCTGCACAACGATCTCGAGAATCGTTCGCATGCAAAACGACGTTGTTACGACAGAAATATATTGAATGAAAATCTTCATTTACGGCAAAAATTCTGAAAGAAATTACCGACATGAAGTAAACCAGTTGGCTTCCACACTCATTTATATGACATCAACATGTCAATACTCATTTTGGTTATAACAGCTTTGCGGCCAAACGTTTACTTGATTTTTGCAACAGACTAATCTTATCATGAAAAGAGCGAGTTATTTTGCAAATCGCTAAGCTCAAAATCTTATTGTGCGACGTAAATGGAATTGCCTTTTTCTTTAAACACACGCTTGCACATGCTGACTCGTTTCCGACCAGGAATTTGCTATTTACACATTTACTTTTAATCACGAAAAAAACTCATGTAACAAATACAAGGATGCAATTCATGAAACTCTACTTGCAATTGAAGGCTACTCACTCTAACAAGGTCAACCGTTGTACTCACGTAACTTATCATTGGCACTCTACCTTCGACCAACGGTCGCCCTCTCGGCCTTGCAACAACTTGTTGTACTTGCGTTCTACAGCCCGCCTACTCAACCATCCCATACAATTTCCGTCTTGACCAATTACCTCACATTCTACTTCTAAGCGATTTCAATCCACCACTTTATCTTCCCTCCATTAATCATGCCACTGAAAAGCTCGACTAAAGAGTCAGGGCTCCAATCCTCCACTCGCTCTTGAATTTGACGCTTTCAAGATTCTGACACTGTCCTTCCTTACCATCCTAACTGATCTACACCACGATTTCAAGAACTGCGACTCACCAGAAATCAGGAGTTTTTCCCAAAGTCAATCATTCATTCTCTTTGAATCCACAAAGATCTACCTCTAGACGGCTCATATCATTCCAAACAACACTTCTTCTACAAGATATATATATATATATACATCATATCATAAATGGTCTCTCACGATTCCTAGACTCATTGCTATCACTGCAAGGTCAAAACCCACTACATACTACCACACTCATCGATCTTCTCAACGAGAGCAATTGAGCACGCTCATGTACCTGTAAATTCGCGATTACACTGGCCAGATGTAATTACAAATTTACCTTACATGATAGTCCTCGCTACTCTATCACTAGCTCACTTATAGTGATCTTTCCTAAAAGCATCCTATATCTCAGTTGTGTTCCCTTATACTCCACAGTTTAAGTTTAGGCCCATCCGGTCACCTAAATCCCTTAAACTATGGCTCTGATACCAATTGTAACAACCCAACTTAGCAAATAAAGCATAAACAACAATAATTAAATAATTCGCCGAAATGGCCTCATAATATCAACTTCATACAATTCTTACAACATAAGGTTGGCGGAAACAACCTATTACACAGTTGAGATTTCTAAAGACTAAGCTGGACATACTAAGTAACTCTGCTTCTTTCTAGTCCAACGCTTCACGCTCACACTTTCTCTTTGCCCTTACTAGAGCCTTCTACTAAGCGCTTACCTGAAAAGGTTTAGTTTGGAAAATGCGAGGGTTAGACCATAAGGTCTAGTGAGCTCCCTTAAAACAACAGTTCTCAAAAAATATTTAACAGTTCATAACTTTCAAAACAACTTTACATAAAACTTTCACGGAAAATTCCGCTCCCGTAAATGGCACCCTGAAGTCACTCGGAAGTGACAACGAGTCAGTCTCACGCTGTCTTACTGGGTCACTCCCTCCCATGGCATAAACGGGTTACTCCTCCCGGCATGAGCACTAGCGGGCCTACCCCCCCAACTTAGCCAATTTACGTCTATCACAATGTACGCATACATCTCATATAAACTTTCAAACAAGTAAATCATGTAAATAAACATGGCATTTCTACTCATTTACTTTCTTTGGAAAACACGATTAAAGCACGTATTTTTAGTTAGAAAAACTCACCTGCCGCTTTAGCAATTCCTTCTCACAAAACTTCAGATTTTAAGGCGAACACCTATGATATTAAAAGAATGATAATAGTGAGTCTTCAGGTAACCTTAATCCAGCCTGGACAGTTTTCTACTAATCTTGACTCTCAATAAATCCCGGAATCCGAACCCAGTGTTCCGGACTCCACTTCTTGCAAATCCGGTCTCAAAACTAAAGTCGGCCCACTCCGGGACTAAATTACGGATTCCGGATCCTAGTGGATTCCGGATCCCAGTGGATTTTCGGATCCACAACTGACTCACGCATTCCGGATCCCATTGGGTTCCGGATCTTAACATTGATTCAAGCCAAATTCCGGATCCCATAAGGATTCCGGATCCTCATTAGCCCTAGCCCAAGCCCAATTCCGGATCCTTTAAGGATTTCGAATCCATTATCGGCCAAACCCATTCCGGGTCCTAAGTCAATACCGGATCCATTCCGGTTCCGGACTGAAACACTCCGGACAAAAGTCGACAGCGACGGCGATCACGATGGTTCAGGGATTAACTCTCTCCTAAACCTTTCTCTACTTCCCCCGCTCTCGGGTTTAGTATATATATATCGTATTATTTCACATTAATTAGACTTGGACCATTTTTCTCTATATAAGTTGGAAGCTTTTTTTAGTAAATTACATGATTGGTCCCTGTGGTTTACATAAAATTGCACTGTTGGTCCCTAAAATGAAATAATTACGTGTTTGGTCCATGTGGTTTACATTTTCTCACCCCTTTGGTCCTTCTGTCCTAACTCCATTAACATGACTTTGTTAATTAGGTTAACTAAAAGGGCAACTTAGTCATTTCATAATTTTATATTTCCAATTAAAAATGCATGGACTAGGGATGTAATATATAAATATTGTGGCCTACTCTTTCACTATATGATCTTTGTATACACAACACATATGTGTATATATATATATATATATATCATATATATGTACATACACAAAAACACACACATATATACATATATATATATACACAGAGAAGTATACCCATATCATCTCCCAACCAAAGATAATTTACACAACACAGTCACACCATCTCCATCAGATAGTGAAAGGGGAGATTGAGGGAAATCAAAGATGATTTACCTCATGACCCACCAATAAATTCTTCAAAAAGATCATCAAGACCTCACAGATAATTGTTCAAAAATATTATGCACCGAAAAAGACGGAAAGCTTTGCAATTGTGAAATCATCTTTGGTTGGAAGGTGGTATGCGGATGATGGAGTTCATGTGAATATATATATATATATATATATATATACATATATATGCTTCTCTGTGTAGTATGTTTTTGTGTGTGTGTATATATGACATATATATATATAGGCTGGGTATCAAATACAAACCAACTAGTTTGTACAAACTCGTACAAACTCAATCTACCTTCATGAATTTGCAATTTTTTTTAATTTGGCTTCATGAATCTATATTTTGGCTTCATGAATATAAAATTTGGCTTCATGAATCTATATTTTCCTGTGGAGCCCTAAAATACCCTTATAAATAAATAAAAAAGAAGTTATGGAGCCAAATTATATATTCATGAAGCCAAATTATATATTCATGAAGCCAAAATATAGATTCATGAAGCCAAATTAAAAAAATTGCAAATTCATGAAGGTAGATTGAGTTTGTACGGGTTTGTACAAACTAGTTGGTTTGTACCCGATACCACCCCTATATATATGCATATGTATGTGTATATAAAGATCAGAGAGTGAACCCACAATATTTATGTATTACAATTAATATCCCTAGTCCTTGTATTTTTAATAGAAAATAAAAAAATTATGAAATGACTAAATTGCCCTTTTAGTTAACCTAATTAACAAAGTCATGTTAATGGAGTTAGGACAGAAGGACCAAATGGGTGAGAAAATGTAAACCACATGGACCAAACACGTAATTATTTCATTTTAGGGACCAACAGTGCAATTTTGTGTAAACCACAGGGACCAATCATGTAATTTACTCTTTTTTTCTTTTTTTCCTTAAAGGACTCTGGTGGAGAGTAATATGAGGGTTCAACGTATTTTCACATGGTATCAGAGCCAATATCTACCACTATAGAGACTTAACACTTGGGACAAATTGTTGTAACCAAGGTTCAAAATGGCATAAGGTGTGACGTGGCGGCGAGGCCAAGCCTAAAGCCTTACACGACACGACAAGGACGCGGCGTTTTCAAGGCGTGAAATAAGACGGCAAGTATGAATGTCAAATACATAATTATATGTATACATATTTGTTTTCTATATATTATTCTAGTAAAATAATGATATTAAACAAAATACATTCATATTAGAAGAACGTATTATAAAAATAGTTTTTGATTGAATAAAGATTATTATTATAAAAATAATTTTTGATTGAATATTTAAAATAGAACTCATAAAGGTAAATTTACAACGTCATTTTAATCGTAATTCCATAACGTTTATGAACTTTTGAAACTATGAGTGTCGTGATTAGATAAATCTATAAATGTGGAAAATATAAAGTTAAAAATGTAAAAACACAAAAGATAAAAAAAACACAAAAGAAAAAAATAATATTTTTTTGGTGAAAATATCACGCCTTAGAAAAAACTCGCGTCGCGGCACGCCATGACGCGCTTTAAGACATAGCGTGGGCCACGCCATATAGAAACGTCATGGGCCATTTCGTAACGGCGGAAACGCGTCTTACGCCATATCGCGTCATGGCGCACGCCATGACACGCCTTTTTGAACACTAACTTATAACTAACCCCTTTCAACACTCTAGTACAATCTGTGTCCGTCTAACCTTTATCAGAGAGAAGATGTTAATCTCACATATGTTAAATTTAATCTATTTTTTTCTCTATGTATGTTAGAATTTAGAACCCCACTTTTTTTCTTGGAACTCTTTTGAAAAGTAATATTTATCTATAAAATCTTTAAATAACGCTAAACAAAACCACGACCAAGTTAAACCGGACCAAAAATGGTTTGGTTGGAAGCTATAAGGGATAAAAATTTGTAGCCCCAAAAGTTCATCCTCCTCACACAATTAGCGGTGAATTTTTTGTACCTCTAGGGGCGTGTACCCGACCCAACGAGGTGGGGATTCCTTGTTTTGGTGAGAAACTGGGCAGAGATGGAGACGGGGATTTATTTTCATACCCGAAAACGGGATCAGAGTCTCGAAGATAACATTACCTATCTCTAATCCGATCCAATTAGATTTTTATTTTATTCAATATATGTATAAATAAATATATATGTATACATTTATTTTTAAATGATACGTTTTATTTTTAATATTATTTTTAATACACAATTAGTCATTTTGCACACTCAAATTGGTTTCCTAACCATTCATCTCTCCATTTAACTCAAATATCATGACATCCATAGTTACTAGGACCGTAATTTGCGGACTTAACTAAAAGACACAAAATGAAGAAAAAAAACGAATCTGGTCAAATTTTCTTAAAAACAAATTTACAAACCTAGATCTTCAAAAAAATATTATTTTAAAAGAAAGTTGACCATATTTGTTTGTTTATGTCTTTTAGCTAGGTTCGTAATAATAATAATTACGGATGTAGTGACATTTTAGTCAAAGTAGAAAAGAATCGAGAGACCAATTTAAAGATATATAATAGTTATTTAAGTCAATTTTCCGGACTTTTTCTTTTAGGTTTTTGTTTTTTACTTTAGCTTTTGTATTATATCAAACCGGTTTTCATGGAGATCCGATGTTGAGTTGGGAAGAACAACTCCAATTTAGGAACATTTACTCGCACAAACTGATCGATAGCAATTAGAACATCGATTCACGCCACAAATTAACAACACATGTTGGTTTTTAAAATCTAAGAAGAAGATAGGATGGAATTAGTGGTAATCTAATACAAATAGAGAGTGAAAGTTGATCTGATCTGATTAATATATAATCATTAGAATCTAGAAGAAGATGATGGTGGGATCACAGCAACACTCGTCAAGAAGACAACAGCAACACAGAGCTGCCAGACTGCACCACAGATTTATTTATAAATATAAATATAAATATATATTACTAAAAAACTATTAAGAAATTATTAATAAATAGTAGGAGTAATATATATATATATATATATATATATATATATATGCATACCATCCTTCAAGGAAACCAGGTTCTCTTCTGGGAGGAGGTGCGGCGGCGTATTGATATTGTGGAGGTGCCATCACCGGCGGTCCTTGATAGTATCCTCCACCTGCATATACCACCATTACAGACTTAATTTACAGTTACACTACTGCTAATTAATTGTTTCAATATATATTAATTTACTACTAACCTTGAGGTTGAGGGGGATAAGGATAAGCATAAGCATATTTGGGTTCGTTCATGGCGGATGGAGAGGAAGCAGATGAGAGATTTTGAAGATGTTGAATATTTGAAGAGCTGCAATTAACATTATACCCTATAAATAAACAGAAAAAGGGTGATTGAAGAAAATTGGTACCCATTTCATCATTGGTAAAGTTATCTCTTTTTTTATTATTTTTAATCATTTTCTTTATATTTCCGACCCCATCAAATTCAAAATATAATATTACAAAATTATTATATTTTGCCAATGCTATATTATAAAGTAATTTAAAATTAAATCTTAAAAATATTTTTTTATGTATCAAAAATTGTGTATATTATTTAAGATTACACGTTTATAATATCTAAGGATAAGTTTTTAAAGCTGCTAATAAATATAATTTAAAATATAACAAACATCTCATTTTAACAAAATATAATTAGAATAATAATTGATATCTAACAAAATACTTATTGTATTATTTTAATAAAAAACACAATATTATCAAACCTAAAATAGTAAAATAGATTATATCACTATTAAACCTAGATTAAATTATATAAAAATGAACTAAAAAATTGTTAATTTGATACTAATAATATCAATATTATTGCCTTCAAATCTATATTTTATTTAAATGTAAAAATATTATTGTCTTTCTCAAGATAAGAAAGTAAAATAAAATAAAATAAAATGAAACATTAAAATCATATGTATATTATATGAATACATTTCTAGTGGTACTTTAACTTGTTTTGTTTTCTTTATTATATTTTAATTATTTTTGTATTTTAATTTATTGTAATTGCTATTAATATTCAATAACCAAAACAATTACAACCTATGAATTAGTTTGAAAATAAAGGTATGAATAATTTATACAAATTACAACGCATATAATATTCAATCCTCGTTTTAAAAGTGAAACGAATAAAGATCATCAAACCCAAACGAACGATTGAGACTCTAGAAATATAATAAAAACTAAAACTAAAATATTCTTCCTAATTTTGGAATATATTCCGAAACCGATGTACAAAAGATGTTACAATTAAAAAAATTAAAATTCTCCATCAAGATAAAAAGCTACGAATCGGAATCATTAAAACCGTTTGAGTTTTGCCAATATTTCATGAAAACAGAAATATTTATAACAATTGCGACGTTTGTTAGTATTTTACTATATATTATGATCGTACACAGGATTATATATTGAATCACGAAAACGAAAACAGAAAGAGAAGAAGCAGAATATTAAAAGGAAACGAATTCCTATAAAAAGAGAACCGCTGAGGCTCGTGTTGGACACGATTCCCTTAAACAGATTTTCCGTCTGTTCCCAGGGTACAACAGCGAAAGCAGTTCGAAACGAACTGCCGGAGATGACACTCGCCTGAAAAGTTCGCTGGAATGTTGAACTCGTATGCAATGGTTACTGTTTCGTGTGGAGAGAATGCCGAGAGAGCTCAATTCTAGAAATCGTGAACTGTTTTGTGTATCTTGGATGAAAGGTAGACCACTTATTTATATATGAATTTGAAACCGACAAGCATCAATTCGTAATTAAAAAAACGATTATGGGTTTAGGGAGCTTGTCAACTCCTCCCACTTCTTTGCTTATAAACCAAAGAATATTTACTCTCTCTTCCTATGTGGGACTCCTTCCCACACCTAACTTGGTTTTTGCTAATTTCATCCAATTACTCAACTTTGAGCATCGATATCTCATTCACACACATTCCGTTTTGGATGCATTATATATCATTTCGAAGCTCTCATATAGAAGAACATAAACCCACTAAGAGTTAATTATATATAACGAATATATATATATTTAAATGCGTCCAAAGTTTAGTAAAAACCATATTTTTTACTAAAATTTCCAACAACGTTTTCGTCTTTAATAAGTTTTCTATGTTATTTGGAAAAAAAAGGATTCTACGTTAGTTTGTCGTTATTATTAATATCCTTTTCCAATTTCCTTTTATTAAATAATACTTTCAAGTTCTCATCCAACCAACCTAGAGAGCCGACCTCAGAGACGGGTTTAACAAAGAATTGAGATCGCCTAGCTAGCTCATGAGCAGCCTCGTTCTATTTCTCCTAACAAAATTAACCTCAAAAGACGGCATTTCATCTAAGATTGTTTAACAAGCATGAAAGATGTCCCCAAACTCTGTGCAACCCTCCTCCACGTGCATTAGAGCCTTAACTATGGTTTGGAAATTGGTTTCAAAGATGACATTATCGCGCCCCGTCTCGTGAATCCACAACAAAGCCTCAAACAAGGGGAACAACTCACATTCCTTTACATTGTGTTCTCTAATTCGGAGAGAAAAAAAAAGAAAAGAAATGGACGGAAAAGAAAGGGGGGGGGGGGAGAAAGGAAGAGAAAGTAATTTTTATTTGTGTTCTCGAAAGGGAAGGAAAATGAAGGAAATGAAAGAAAATGAAATATTTTTTTCGTGTTCTTGAACATGAGAGAAAGGAAAGGAAATGCGTCATTTTATAAAGAAAGATATGGTAGTTTTGTAATTTTAGTAAATTTTTTAAATGTTTTTAATTTCTTCCTTTCATTCCTTTTCCTCCCACATTTGGGAGGAAAGTTTTTGAAGGAAACTTATCATTATTTTCTTTCCGTTTTCTTTCTCTTATCTCCTAAAAAAGTTTCGAGAACACAAGTTTTTTACTTTCCTCTCCTTTTGCTCCCTTTTCTTTCCTTCGTAAAATGAGTTCTCTAGAACACAATACTTCTGGGATGTCGTCCAATCATAGATTATTTTTGTGTATTATATAACAATTTATAGAGTAAACACAAATTTAGTCCTTGCGGTTTATTGGAAATTACACTTTTCATAATTGCCTTTTTGAAAATTATAAAATGATTATCATAGTTTGCAAAAACGTTTGGATTTGGTTCCTCCCCCTTTAATGGCCATTAAAAAATTCCAATGAATGAGTAGCATTTTCGTTCTTTATAAAAAAAATTAACGCAATCAAAATTCATAGGGACTAATTTTTCTGATTGAATAAAAACAAAGAAATGAATAAAATAACGAAAATATCTCTCATTTAATGAAACTTTTAACGGCCGTTAGACACAAGAATTAAATCCTGACGTTTTTGCAAATCATGAGTGGCCATCTTTGTAATTTCGGAACTGCAAGAACGAAAAGTGTTATTTTCAACAAACCACAAGGATCAAATTTGTAGTTTACTCTAATTTATAATCTGAAAATGGGGATGAGAGTTAAGGTGGACAAAATCCTAGAACAAGAACCAACCCAAATTGAAATGACAAGATTGATATAAAATAGTATTAAGTAGTTATCGGGTTGGAGTTGGGTTAGGCGCACGCAAAGAAAACCAATCTAACCGGAATAAACTGACAATCCACAAGATGCCTTCGTTGTTTAGTCACTTAGGTGCCGTTTGTTTTTTAAGTGGTCTGAAGTCTGAAATCTTATTTCACTTCTGATTTACAAGAGGTGGTGCTGAAGTCTGAAATCTGAATCATAAGACTGTTTGTTTTTGTAACGTCTAAAATCTGACATCTGAATCAATAAGACTGTTTGTTTTTGTAAATTAAAACGTCTGAATCTAAATCTTATTCAATAAAACAAATAAAAACAAGTTTTTATTTATTTAGATAAAATAAATAAAAATAACAACTTTTATAAACATTTAGATAATACTCGATAAACAACCAAAAAATTTATGTACTCAATCACTCGCATCCAAAAAACAAAGAAAATATATTTATATTCGTAAATACTTTTCCATTTAAAAACTAGTGGATCAAATTTTAATTCATAAATCAATAAAAATGAAATAAAAGTTTAAAAATATTAAATCTTAAGATTATCATTCAATTGCCACGTGTTGCAGAGCTTTATCCTAGGGGTGAGCATAACCCGACCGACCCGAATAACTCGACCGAACCCGAACCCGATATAGCCGAACTTGAGTCACCCGACGAACCGAATCCCGATTCTACCCGAACCCGATAATTTATCTCAGATATTTTGGTTCGGTTTGGGTTGGGTTTTCCCAAACCCGAACCTGACCGAAGTTTTAAAAATATATTTTTTTAAATAAATTATAAATAGTAAATATATATCTAAATTAGATAATCTAAATTGATTTCTGAATGGTTTAGTAATTTGTTTGATTTCTGAATGGTTTAATAATTTCTGAATGGTTTAGTAGAAATTGTTAAGTTATGAGTTATGAAGTTGTGAACTGTTATGAGAAATCAAGAAGTTATGCTCTTTTGGTTTACTGTTTCTTTAAGTAGGAACTAGGAATTGTTAATTTGTTATTAAATGTTAATCTGTTATAATTTTCATTACCAAAAAACAGGGCCTAAAAACACCAAAAAAAGCAAAAAAAAAACTGGGCTGAAAACTGGGCTTGGGACCAAGCCATACCCGCACAACCCGACCGAGTAACCCGAGACCCGATATGGCCCGAGGCCCGAAATCCGAACTATACTACGGGCGGGTTTCGGGGCCTGTACCATCCACCCGAAACCCGATCGGGTTCGGTTTTTTTGGACACGAACCGACCCGACCCGACCGTTGCTCACCCCTACTTTATCCTCAAAACGATAACGTAGCGCTTCTTTCCTCACATCCACTGGTTTTCATGCATTTTTAAAAGAGGCATTAAGGGTTTCTTCTACCTCTTGTAAAATCAGAGACGTTTAGAGCTTTTAAGCTCTTGTTTTAATAAAAAAATCAAACGATCTTAATGATTAAAAGTCTGACCGATTATGATTTTAGAGTTTTTCAGACTATTTTTTAGAAAAACAAACAGGCCCTTAGGGGGCGTTTGGTTCGCAGAATGTTTTTGGATGGAATGAAATATGTTAAAGGAATTTGACTTTGAAGGAATTGGAATGGAATGTTGTCAGGTTTGACCAGCTGTTTGGTTGACAGAATTGGAATGGAATCTGTTAAAGGAATTGGAATCTGTCTGTTTGGTTCACAGAATGTAGCTTTGGAATTGGAATGAAATTTTGGTAAATGACCAAAATACCCTTTTGATAATTTTAATTGTTTTTTTTCAAAAAAAACGTTTTAATAAAATAGTCATTATATACTTTATTTGTTTAACTAAAAATGGATTAGGGTTAGGGTTCTCCATCGCTATCCATTTCGACTATTCACGCGATTCTTGATTTTGTTACTAATCATTCTAAAACCAAGTATAAGATCAATCTGAATAATGGTCAAACATGGGTTCTGTATTCGTCTTCGCCCATTAACTTGACCCATGAGATATCCACCATTTCATCCGAAGAGTTCTGCGGTGTAATACGCATTGCTATATTGCCAAATACGGATTCGGAATTCGAATTGGGTCTTGACAGGTTCAGTTCTTGTTACCCGATTTCTGGTCAAGCTGTGTTCAGTAAACCATTTTGTGTTGAATACAAATGGGAGAAGAAAGGTTGGGGGGATTTGTTGATGTTCTTGCGAAAATAGACCCCATTTGGGGAAGAAAATATAGACCTCAAGCTTACTCATTAATGGCAGATTTCATGACATTGGGTAAAGGTGCAAATTCGAAGTATCCCCGTTTGAGATGCTTTGATTTGTGGAAGTTACACTCGTGGGCTTTCGGATTGACTGAATTTGCAGACGGCAGGAATCAAGAAAGCACAAGCGAAGCTGTAAATGCTTATTACTCTGCTGCTTTACTGGGGATAGCTTATGAAGAGGTCCAGTTGCGATTTGAAACCGTATGAGAAGTGAGAGGTCTGCGATGGCGATGAAACTGCAATGGCGATGGAGAAGGTATGTGCGAATGGAGAAGAAACTGTATATGAGAAGTGAGATAATCGTGTTTGTCGGCTGAAAAGAATTAAAACTAGCGTAAGGGTAATTTTGGCATTATGAAAAAAATCAATTCCATTCCTTTAAAATCAATGGTTTAAGTGATGGAATGTTAAATGACTCATTTATGGAATTCAATGGAATTGTAGGGATTCCATTTGCACAACAGATTGAACCAAACACTGAATGGAATCTGGTCAATGGAATGTCACATTCCAATTCCACTAGATTCCATCACTTTCCAGTGAACCAAACGTCACCTTAGTGATTACATATTTAACTCCATCATCCCATCTCGAGCGAGCCTATTCCAATCTCAATAGATTACTAATTTATTCATGTAGTGCTTTTAGTGTGCTTTAACTAATGCAATGATTTATTTGCAAGATTTCACACCGGTTGGAAAGTGAAACGAATGTTATCTTATAGGAGATTGGATACCTAGTATATCAGAAGCGTTTAAAAATCGTGACTGTAGATGTAAACAAAAATAATAATATTTGGTATGATTGATCAAAGATTATATCATCGAATTATTGGTTTTAATTTGTTTACAATATGATACAAGTTTTTCAAACTAACCTATCCGACCACATGGTTTGGATTAAGTTGAGCCTTTTAAAAAGGGTGGTGCTAAACCCACCCCCTTGCACACACATACACACACATATAAGGTGTGTCAGTGCACACACACTATGTGTGCAGGGGGTGTAGATAGAAAATGTCTTTAAAAATTGCAATAATTTAATTGAATTGTTCAAAACGTCTTAAATCGATCAAAAACCAACAAGATAGTGAGAATCAGGGACGGATCTATAGGTGGGCACGTGCCACCGTATTAATTCTTCGACGAAGGGTAAATTTTTTCGTTTACCTGAAGGTGCCATCGTATGTCCGTATTGATTTAGGGGGTGCTACCTTATTATTTTGGAAACTATAAGGGGTGCACCTAAACTGGAAAAAAATGGCCAAATCTTATACCCATTCAACCAAAAAACCCAAAAATATCTTTTGAAATCGACAAAAAATACCGAAAAAATCTCTTGAAATCGATAAAAAAAACTTAAAATCCTCTGAAATCAAGTAAAAAACGTTAAAAATCTCTCCAAACGCTAGAATTTGACTAAAAACACATCGGACGATATTGAACGTTGGTAAAAAATAAAAAACACTTTGATAAAAACCGTATAAAAAATAGGATGTCACTATAATAAAAAAAATTCAAGGTCCGTCCCCGGTGAGAATAGAATATAATGATCATTGAGGAGTGGTTGAAATTGGTCTTTACTTTGGATATTATTTTTAATTTGCAATATCGATATTTTTGGGTTTTCCTAAAACACCCACTTCATTAATCACACCAACTTATAACACGAAAAGAGGAAAACAACAAATCAACGAACAAACCCACCACCACCCAAATTCCTTGTTTTGACGTGGCTGTGATCTTCATCGTTGGATGCATTGATTTACCCTTTGGTAAAACAAAAGGCATATACCACCGCCTTTTCCCGGTTACCCACCTCATTTACCTCCACAGTATGTTTACCTGTCGTACAATCCAGCCTGGAAGCATCCACCTGCATTTACCGGTTCCCGGTAACCAAGCGGCACTGGGTAAACGTAGCTGTCACGCATAAAAACTCCCGCATTATAATTCGGAGCCCCATCACCAATGATGACGTTCCCGGGTACATCATCCGGATTTTCAGAAATCTCCGACACGACCGGTACTACCGGCGTACAATCAAACGAATATTCTTTATCGAATCCGAACAAGAAATCCGGATTCAACGACCACGCCGCGGTGGCCATAGGCTTCGCCGTCGCCGGAAAAAATAAGAACAAACGAAACCTCACCGGTTTAACGGAAACACGTCGGAGAAGATCGTATTCGAACATCATGTGATCGACATCATCGTCGTCGAAAATGGAGATCAAAGGTTCGAGATATTGTCCTAATTCTCCAGGCAACTTATATTTGACCTGAATCGGAAAATTGCAATCGGAGAGATCCTGCAACTTGGAGAGGAGGTTGGAGAAATTGATGTTGCGATCGACGGTTAAGATCTTAGTGTGGCCGCCGAAGTAGGAGAGTTGCAGGTCGTGAGGGCGTGGGTGAATCCTTCCGCCATAACTGCACATTAACTTAACTTTCTCCATTGTTACGATTTGTGTTGAAGGTGAAGGTGAAGGTGAAGGTGAAGATGAAATTGTGCATGTAAGTAAAGACGCAGAATGTGTGTTGTGTGAGGTGTAGGGTCGGTAGGGTCGACGGAGTATGATCTGGAAAGGTAACGGAGGGTGGGTCCACACGGCTTCCGTAGAGGAATGGAGGCCCACACAAAGACCCATTTTTTGACTCTTTGCAACCTTTTCCGTATACAAACTATTAGGCCATCAGTACCCTATCACCCCATCTTTCAAAGATTTCAGCTCCACATCAGCGTCACATCAGCTTTTCTTTTAACCCTCACTCAATCCCTAAACACCCTTATCCCATTCTCTCAAACCCTTTTGTCACCTCATTTATTTTAATTCTTTTATTTATACATTTAATTATTTAACAAAATAAAAATATTTATATATTTTTTAATAAATAAAAATAAGATAAATAATAAAAATAAAAATTCATACGATTCATTAAAAATAAAAATTACAAAATACAAAACACTACCAATTATGAAATTTTTGAATTTGCTCTTTTCTCGCTAAAGTAACCCTCAAAGCGTTTCCCGTAAAGTGATCATGCGGGGTCATGAAAAACTCGAAGTCTTTCTCAAATCGTTTTGAGCGTTCGATTTCGAGTTCTTGTTCCAACCTATGTCGTTCGAGTTTTGAGCGTTCGATTTCGAGATCGAGTTTTTTCATTTTGTATTCCATTGTATCATCAATCTTGTCGTTGAATGTCGTCAACAACTGAGTAACACTTTCGTCCGTATTCGCCCCGGACGTATTACTCGTTGATGTTTTTTTTGCCTTGTTTCTCCCGATGGGTCGTTGAATTTGCTCGTCATCGTCATCATCGGAAGGTTGGGTACGTTTTGAACCCCGCGATGAAGTTGTCGTCATCGTTGGAACGGCTCCCCATTTTGGACATTTTTTAGGACGTCCCAAGCTTGTTCGTGAGTGAAAGCAACTTTATGGCGTGCTAGATACCGTTTGTGTGCCGTTCGGGATATATCGGCCTCACTCATCCCGCTTGATCTATTATTGAACAAGTTGTTGTAGATGCCGCCAAACCAATTAATTCTTTTATTGAGGTCGTTGAACTTGCTATTGAATTGATGGGTTGATCTATAACCTGGTTCACGATCCAAGCGAGTAAAGAATAATAATAATATTAATAATAATAATAATAATAATAATAATAATAATAATAACAACAATAAAAATAATTACCACCGCTTTGTGCGTTACCGATAACGGGGTCCTCCGAAACGTCAACCCACGCCGACACTAACGCGAGTTCCTCGTCTTTACTCCACGTTTGTTTGGCGGCTTTCGTTGGTCTCGCATTTGATGGTTCCGGGTTAGATTGTTGTGTCGGGATAGATTGTGGTGTGTTCGGGGTAGAAGGTTGGGTTTCCGGAACGTAGTCGTCGGCGAGATTGATGAAGGGTGAAGAAGGATTGAAGTTGGTCGGAATACAACCTTGTTCAATCATACCGGAACGTGTAAGTTGGTAAGGAATTTGTTGCGTATGGCCTAATGAGTTGTAAAAATATTGTGGCGGATTTTGTTGCGACCATTGTGGCGAAATTTGTGGCGGAATTTGTTGCGAAAAATGCGGACGATACCTTGTTGTTGTGTAAACGCTTGGAAACCAAGCTCTTGATCTTCTTGCGATTGTGGTGTATTCGGTCGGTTACGACGGGATGTAGGTGTTCTGTTTGGATTCATGATGAGAGAGGTGTGAAAAATAAGAGGTTGAGAGAGTTTGAGAGGTGTGAAAAATAAGAGGTTGAGAGAATTTGAGAGAGTTTGAGAGGTGTGAAAAATAAGAGGTTGAGAGAATTTTAGAGAGTTTGAGAGGTGTGAGAAATAAGAGGTTGAGGGTTAAATATATAGTGGGATTAAATTGAGAAAAAAATTTATTTATTTTTGTTTAAAAAGAGTCGTTCAACGGCATTATTTTTAAAAATTAAATAATTTTTTTTTAATAAACCTTCGGGATGAATCGGGATCCCGAACCCGGAATCCATCCCGCACCCCGCATCCCGCAAGGGCCGTAGCCCATTCCCGCTGAGCCCGAAGGCATCCCGAGCCGGGTACGGATGGCCTTACAATGAAAAATAAGAAGTCATAATATTTTAAAGAATTTTTATAATCTTTGTAAAATAAATAATTAAAAGTATAAAAATCTAAGGAGCGGTTTACCAAACACCTATTCAGGTAAACGTTTACCAAGTCACATTACCTACCGGATTGATATGGCAAAGACCAAAAATCTTACCCGGTAATAACGAATGAAAGGACCATGAGTCTTACCCCGGTAAGTGATGACGACGACTCTTACCACGAATAGCGTTTATTGGGTGAATTGTTGAATACGAAACAGATTTGACGGACTAAAAACTTACGGTGTAAGTAAGTGATAGTGTTAAATTTGACTAATTTGCGCTTACCCGGATAAACATTTGGTAAACGCCTGTAAGAGAAATTATATTTTAACTTCAATATATGTTTTATTTAGATATTTAGATATTTATTATATTATTTAAATATAAGTTATCATTTTAATATATATATTTTTTAAAAATCATATAAATGACAATATATAAAAAAATTAATTAATGTCTTCATACGTCAAATTTTAGAGAATTATATGAATTTGATGTTTTCTTTAGTTTTTTTATCTAAAAACTTAAATTATACGAGATTTTTGTAAAAACTCTATCTATGTCGTATTTAAAATTATAAAAAATATATATGAAAAGAAGATGACACAAATAATTTACATTCTTACATTAATTTAACTGAATAACCGTAATGAATAAATACAAAATTCATAGTTAGAGCATATCTAACAATTATGTTATAATTTTTTTAAACGGGGTATTTAAAGACAAAATCTCTAGAAAAAAGTTACATACACTTTAACAACTACTTTATTTTAGCATTCTAGCTATACTTAGGTTGATAAAATATTGAGTAAATTACATTTTTCGTCCCTATGGTTTGTTAAAAATTTCGATTTTAGTCCTTGTCTTCATTTATTACACTCGCAATCCCTATGGTTTACATTATATTTCACTTTTTATCCCTGGGATTTACCGCCGATAAGAATGACTGTTAGATGAAGGACATTGCGGTATTTTTCTTTTTTGTATTTTTTATCGAATACTTTTTTTGTTTTTTCAATGCACCCTCTCTCTCCCCTCTCATATCTTTTCTCTCTCCAACACACAGGTGAACTCCTTAACTCCTTCATAGCATCTTCAACATCTTTCCCATTTTGGAAAAAATGAAGAATATAGGGATTTTGAGCTATAATTTTGCTCCAACAGCTTCTTCAAAACTATCTCCAAAATAGAGAAAGTAGGAGAGAGAAAGAGTTTTTCTCCAAAAAATGATTACTAGACGAGAGCACCAATAGAAATATTTGAAAATAAATTTGTAGAGAGAAAAATAATATTTCAATAGATGAATGTAAAATTTTAATATTATAATCAATATTTGTTTCTCCAAAATGGGGAATCTGTTGGAGATGAATGTAACTTTTTTTGGAGATTTTGACTTTTGGTTCTCTATTTTGGAATTCTTTTGGGAAATCTGTTGATGCTCTCACATACCTCATATTCTCAGGTGCCACCCATTCTCTTGTTTTCGAACATACATAAATACATATCAATCATTTACGTGTTTGTATGATTGCGTTCAGAATACACATAAACACATCGATCATCTCCTGATCTCTATCTCTGTGTCAATGGGTGACTATCTCGACCTCCACCATGTATATTTACCTTGACAAAGAGAAAGAGAAAGAGAGATATCGTGTGTGTGTGTGTGTATGTGTGTGCATGTCTATGTATTTGTAGATCCAGAGGGTCAAGGAAAATTTATGTGAGTAGATTTAATTTATCAGGTTCATCTCTTTCTCTTTTGCATCACACATACGACTATACGAGGTACCCCATAACAATGGAGAATAAGTTAAAGGCGGCATGCATAAGGGTTTAGGAGCTTGATAACCTCCTCCCTTGTTGACTTTTGATGTTGATTGCATCGCATTCTCATGCCCTGTTGCCACTTCCATGCATGGCCATTTTGAATCTTTTTTCCAAGCATTATCTTTGGAGTCACACATATAGACTTTGGTTCATTGATATGTGGACTTTGAGAATGAGGACTACCTTGAGATGTACCTTTGAGTATGGAAGCATAAAGGGTCGTCGAAAGGCACAAAACCAATCGGCCATCTTGTGCATGTTGGTTGATGATTTTGGCTGGTGATCTATTTCCGTTAGCCTCAAGCTTAGCCAACTACGATTCACGGTCATTACGTTTGTCATCATTGTCTTCGGAGCATCCATCGTCAAATAACTCAAAGTAGATCATCCCACCACGATTGCCCACCGGAATAGTATCACGGATGCGGAAACACCGACTTTCTTCATTCTTTTTTCGATGGATTTGCTGTAAGAGAAGGTGATGAGAAGGTTACCCTTTAAAGCTAGAAGCTTGCCGAGCCTAAGAGTTCGGCTGGGGAGGGAAGCGGGTAAGGCCATAAGGTTGATCGGTGTACATATAACATATAATAATAATATAAATATAAATTTTTTACTTTTATTTGAAAATATAAAGGTAAAAACGACTATAACAACCTTTAGTTACAGACTCCTCCAAGGGTTTTCTAGATCAGGGATGAAAAAAAGAAACAATATGCAAATCATGAGGACTACCGACGTAATTAATGAAGACCAAGGATGAAAAGAGAAATTTTAAACAAACCACAAGGATGAAAAATGGAATTTACTCTAAAATATTCGATGCATTTAATAAAATATTATTTAAATTTTCAAAATATTTATTTTCAATACATATTATTGGCGAGAAAAAAAAAATATTTTTTTCTCTCTTATATAGCGTTTTAGAGATTTCTTTAAATTTAAAAAACATGTTACTTTTTCTATTTTACTCTACAATATGGTATATCACAAAAACTCTCCTATGTTACCAAAATTTATACTACAACATAGTCGTTGGAAAACAAGAATCCAAACCAGATTTCCTTCCTGTTTTTCAACTTTCCAGAGAGTTGGGAAGTATCTGACCTGTTGGAGATTATTCAAGAGGTATGGTGAAGTTGGTGACATGTATATGCCTAGAAAACGACTGAGATGTGGCAAGAAGTTCGGATTTGTAAGATTTAGAAGACCAAGGGAGACAGTGAACTTGAAGAAAAACCTTAACAATATTCGGATTGGGTCCTTTAAACTTCGGATCTTTGAGGCAGATAAGGATGGAACAAAAGACAGGAGCAGAAAACAGTTGGATGGGGGTTATCGAAGACCATTGCGGGAAGACAGAGAACACATAGCTAGTAAAAAATCCTTCTTAGAAGCAGCACTATAGGGAATCAAGGGGAAAAAACCGTGTTGCCCAGGAGAACAAAGATGGACCAGGGGAGATCCCAGAAGTGATTGGGGCTTGGAACGTTGACGAAACCAAATTAGCTTATTTGAAACATAGTGTGGTGGGACATGTGGTATCCACGGATCATTTGGTGACCATAAAAAAACTATGCAATGAGGATTCGATAGGTGTAAATACACTGAAATACCTTGGAGGTAGACAAGTCCTAACAGTATTCAAGGAAGAGAACGATATGATCGAAATACTAGAAAACAAGGCGCATGGTGTGCACTTTTGGATAAAGAGTCTAAGAAAATGGTCGGTAGGATATTGCTCAGCGGAGAGACTCGTGTGGATCAAAATCTACGGTGTACCACTGCACGGATGGAAGGAGGAAATCTTTCTGAAGATTGCTAGTATATATGGAGGAACGCTTAATTCCGTCAACTGCAACGTAGAGGATTCAAATATTCTAGAATGGGGAAAGGTTCAGGTGTACACGTCAATAAGATCAAAAATCAGTGAGATGAGAAGTATTAAAATAGGAAGTCTTTACTACCGGGTCTGTATCGAAGAAGAAGAGGCACAATCGTTAATGGAAAAGGAGGAAAGATAGGATGGAGAAGACTGTAGGGAGAATGATGGGAAGGATGAATCAAACTCGTCGTTATGGTCGGAAGAAGGAACTTACATGGATAGCGAGTCAGGGGTGGAGGAGACATGGATGGGGGATAATAACGAGGAAGACGACGGGATAGTGAAGGAAACACAAGAAGACATGTTACGTAACCTAGTCGACGAAGGTACCAGTGGTATCAGAAAAGAATCCAGCGGCGTTAAAATGTGCCGCCAGTGGCCAGAAAAGAATTGGACGACGTCGGACTTGCTCAAAAGGGAACGTCGACGGCGGGTAATCTCGAGGATGGCACGGGGACGAAAGCTGGGATGGACGTTGGGGATCTGGATGATGGTACGGCGGTGGCAGGGGGCGGTACGGGAGTAGCAGACATGGTGGCAGACTATGGTACAGAACCTTGTCTCTTGACGTTGATTTTACCCACTCCCTGTGTAGAAGATGACGGCTACATGGTGGGGGGTAGTCAAACCCTACAGGTGGTTCCCTCAAATGGGGTGGGTGATATAGATAAATCCAAGGAAATAGGCAATTTTTCAAGGGCCCAAAATTCGGTCAACTCAAGTAATTTAGAGAGGCCCAATGCTCATATGGTCAATAACCAGAACGGCTCCCAAGCCCAAGAAAAATCAGAGCACGTGTTGGTCTCTTCAAATTCAAGTAATTATGGGAGAAACAAAAGAACAGATGAAAACAATCGAACAGTAGCTTTTGACCCCAAAAATGATGAAAGTCAAAAGGGAACCGAAAATTCTCATGAACTGCAGAGGGTGCCTGGTGACAAAATCAAAGGAAAAAGAGGAGACAACTTAGGCTTCGGAAGGGGGAAGGTGAGTTTCCACCTTCTCAAACAAATGGCAAGAGGCAATATCCGAAAAAGCGACAAAAAGAAAAGTCAGAAGCAAATCTCGAAGGAGAAATCGTCCAAAAGGAAAAATGGGGGGAAGGATACGACGTTGACCACAAGCCAATCATCACTTTCAAACGAATTAAGAGGAAAAGATAGTTTGGAAGGCTTGGAAGACTTTGGCGAGAAGATCGGTATTATTTGGAAAGAAAAGGGATCGTTAAGGACAGAGACGGATTGCGGGGAAAAATAAACACTGGTAGCGATCTCTCAAAAAGGTATGTATCGATTTGGTAAAGTTAAGTGATGAAAGTAATTTCTTTGAACATTAGAGGAATGGAGGCGTTTAATAAAAAAGGTTGGATTAAAGAATTGTGTACTAAAGAAAAACCAAACGTTATCGAAATCCAAGAAATAAAATTGAAAACCTTGAACGGTGCACAAATTGGGTCATTATGGGGAAACGATGATGGAGACTTTGCACAAATTGAGGCCGTGGGAAATTCCGGAGGATTGTTAACCATTTGGGACAAAAAATCCTTTAAATGTGATTTTGTTATAAAGGAGGATGCCTTTCTTGCGGTAATTGGGAAGTGGTCGAACAAAGAAGGAATGATAGGACTTGTCAATGTCTATGACCCGAGGGAAGTTAAAGGGAGAAAAGAGGTTTGGGAAAAATTGGGTCTTTTGGTGTCAAAAGACGAGGTAAAATGGTGCATTTTTGGGGATTTTAACGAAGTTCGAGGAGACCATGAAAGGCTCAATTCGGCCACAAATGCGCGCGGGGTGGAAGATTTCAACGACTTTATTAGAAGAGCAAAGTTATTGGAATTTCCAATAGGAGGGAAGAAATTCACAAGGATAAGTGATGATGGGACAAAATTTAGTAAATTAGACCGCTTCCTTGCGTCGAACGACTTTTGCACGTCATGGAGTAATGTGGGGGGCAAGGCTTTGGAGAGAAATTGGTCGGACCATGTCCCATTAATGCTATTCGAAGACCGAAACGACTTCGGGCTGAAACCTTTCAAGTGCTTTGATGCTTGGTTCAACAAGGAAGGGGTGGTAAAGAGGGTCACGGGAGCTTGGAATGAGGTGGTTACGTCAACCCGACCGGATTGTATATTTAGAGATAAGTTGAAGAAGGTAAAAGAGATGTTCAAAGTTTGGAGTAAAGATAAATTCGACAATATGGAGGAAGAATTGAGGCGACAAAAATTCGAAATTGCAAAAAGAGAAAAAGACGCAGAATCAAACCGATGGGGGTGGAGGAAAAGAATAGGTGGGTACAAGATCGACAAAGATGGCTACAACTTGAGGAAAAAAAAGTTAGCATGGAGAGGCAAAAAGCGAAGGCGAAATGGATCGTCGAGGGGGATGAAAATTCAAAAATGTTTCATGTGGCTATAAAATATAGGGATCGGAAAAATAATATAAGGGGTATGTACTTAAATACGGTATGGACAGAAGACCCTTCAAAAATAATATAAGGGGTATGTTCGATTTTTTTAAAGACAAGTTTTCCTCAAAAAGAAAATTCGGTGCCCCGACGATAAGTGGCGACAAGTTTGAAAAGTTATCAAGAGGGGAAGTCGAGTACTTGGAGAGACCATTTTCGGACGAGGAAATATGGAACGCGGTCAAAGAGTGTGGGGGAAATAAAGCACCCGGTCCGGATGGATTCACATTCGGCTTTGTGAGAAAATTTTGGGGAACTATAAAAGAGGATTTGTCAAAGGCGATGCGTTGGTTTTGGGAAAAAGAAGAGATTAGTTGGGGATGCAATGCGTCATTTGTAACTTTGATCCCAAAATCAACAAACCCGATGGGGTTAGGGGAGTTTCGGCCAATAAGTTTGATCGGCGTATTCTATAAGATTCTATCCAAGGTCTTGGCGGAAAGAATGAAACCCGTATTGAAAAAATTAATTAGCAAGGTCCAAAGCGCTTTCATCAAAGACCGATACATCCTAGATGGGGTTTTAATCGCAAACGAAGTGGCGGAGTATGTTAAAAATAAAAAAGGAAGCGGGTTAATTTTTAAAGTGGATTTCGAAAAGGCGTACGATAGTGTCGAATGTGATTTCCTCTTACAAAGCCTAGAGATAATGGGTTTCGGGAACAAATGGAGAGGTTGGATCAACACATGTCTAAAGTCTGTAACAATTTCGGTCCTCGTTAATGGATCGCCGACAAACGAGTTCAAAATGGAAAAAGGATTGAGGCAAGGGGACCCACTCTCCCCCTTTCTCTTCCTTGTGGTGGCCGAAAGCCTCCATGTACTAACGAAGGAGGCGGTGGAGAAAGGGCTCTATGAAGGAATTAAAGTTGGAAGAAATGATGTAACGGTTTCGCACCTACAATACGCGGACGGCGTCGTCTTTTTTGGAAAATGGAGTTTAGTAAATCTAAAAAACCTCATGAAGATCCTTAGGTGTTTTCAAGAAATTTCGGGATTAAAGATCAATGTAAACAAAAGCAAAATTTACGGCATTGGCGTAAAAGACGAGGTTGTGCAAATGTGGGCATGGAACTTGGGATGCGGTTGGGGCACGTTACCTTTTATTTATCTTGGCCTACTGGTAGGCGCATCGATGAACCGGATGGAAAATTGGAAACCGGCAATTGAGGAGGTAAAAAACAAACTCGCCTCATGGAAAACTAAAATTTTATCGTTTGGGGGAAGACTTACCTTGGTTAAATCGGTACTCGGTAGTTTGGCGCTATACTTCTTCTCGCTGTTTCGAGCCCCGAAAGGTGTGATCAAAATATTGGAGAAAATTAGAAGTAGATTTTTTTGGGGTGGAGGGGGTGGGAAGGCCGAGAAAAAGAACATGGTTTGGGTCAAATGGGATAGAACCTTGGGTAAATTCAAGAAGGGGGGCTTGAACGTAGGATCGTTACAATCGGCGAATTGGGGCCTTTTGGGTAAGTGGTGGTGGCGTTTTGTATCGGAAAAAGATTCATTATGGGTAAAGGTCATTAAAAGTCTACATGGAGATGACGGAGGCCTTATGGATCAAAATAACCGGTGTGGAGGAAACGGGACAACTTGGAGGAACATAAATAAAGTGGGTTTGGAAGTGGACAACACGGGGGTGGAATTCACGTCATCATTTGTAAAAGAAGTCGGGAATGGGTCGAACACGAAGTTTTGGTTGGAAAGGTGGGCGGGAAACGGAGTGTTGCAAAGTGATTTCCCAAGATTATATAGGTTGGAACTCAATAGCGACGCCTTAGTAGCGGAAAGGGGTGAATGGGTCGGTGTAATACCCCGAGTAAGTTCGTTAGTTAAAATCCCCTTTCCGTTAAATTTAGTTAACTTTAAAGTTGGATATTAGGGAAAGTTTGGGTAAATTATAAGTTTAAGGGTGTTTGGGTCATTGTTGAGAAGTTCAAGGTCTAAAATGAAAATTAGTTTGATATTATCACCATTAGACTCCAGATATTTCACAATTCAGATATTATCATTGTGTGTGTGTTTGGGAAGAAAAGAAGCCAAAGAAGAAAAGAAGGCTAGGGATTCAATTTGGAGTATTTGGAAGTGAAAATAAGGTAAGTTCCTTTGTATTTTGTGTTTGTAATTGTTATTAGAAGGTTTCTATCGGATTAGAATAGTTGAATTCACTTCTGGTATTGAATCAGTCGATTTCTGGGTAGAAAACACATGAACAGACGAAGGTTTCCGGACACAATGAATGTGTCCGGGTAGTTTTATTGGTGGTGTCCGGATAATGTTTTAAAGGTGTCCGAACGAGTGTTTTATCCGGATAAGTCTCTCTTCTTGATAGTTTCCGGATGAAATAAGATACCGGGTGGTATCCGGATTACTTTGGTGTCCGGGTGACGTCCGGATTGTTGATGCTATCCGGGGAGTTGGGTTGTCCAGATTGGTTATGCTGTCCGGAAAGTTCATGATTGTCCGGGTAGTTTGAGATGTCCAGATACTTTAGCTGTTGGGTCACTTTTGGAGGATTTAAGTTATCTCGAGTTCTTAGTCTAGTATGTCTTATGCGTTTAGTTAGTAATGGGATATTTGTATTTAATCTGTTTCAGACTCAGTGGATTTGGATTGAAAGACTAACCTTTTGGAAAAGGCTTGGAAGTGTTATTGGATAAGCGATCAAGGTGAGTTTTACTTTAAAACGTTTTTCAAACTGGAATACGTATATATGTGGATTAGATATGTGATAGATGGTGTGATTATGTGTTTACATTTGAGATGGATATGTGGTTAGAATGTGATAACGTTTTTATAAATGAAAATATGATATATTGAGATATTGTATTTAACTAGGAATTATACTATACAAGAATACGACTGGCCGGGCTTAGGACCGGTGTGTTGGCTATAATATTCGTACAGTGTTGTTGGCTGTAATTGTCGTACAGTGAAGTTAACTTATTAGTTGGCTTGCTACCAACTAATTTGGCCATGTGAAGGATGTGAAGGATGAGTGGTACACGATGCACGAGTCTTGTTTGGTATTTAGTTATGTGTGATATATGTGTGTTTATATAAAGGATTTTATATAAATTGGTTTTATAACGATTTTGAAATAACAGAGATTTTCTCACTAGACCTCTAGGTCTAACCCTCATTTTCTTTTCAAAAATATGTATTCCAGGTCGATGATCTTTTCTTAGCAAAGGGAAGGATAAAGTGTAGGACGCGGTTGATAGCTGACGAAGATTAGGAAATATTTATATTTTCTATTGTATAGTTTTGAGACTATGGGACCGTATGTGAATTATTATGTATCTTTTGTTATGAATGTAACGATGTTATGCAATATATGTTATTTGTTGTATGTTTGGGAAACCGGGTTGTTACAGTCGGAGACACGTGGGTTTGGAAATGGGAGTGGAGACGACATCCTAGAGGTCGAGAATGTGGGGAAATGGAACAACTAGAAACAAAGCTTCAAGAGCACGTACCGGTAAAAGATCGTGAAGATAGGGCGACGTGGAAACTTGATGGAGCAAAGTCGTTCACCGTCAAGAAACTTAGAGACTTAGTGGAGGACCGTAGGGGGGAAGGAGACGAAAACGTAGAGGAGACAAGATGGTATAAGATGGTCCCGAAAAAAATCTGTATCTTCTTATGGAGGGCAAGGTTGGGGAGAATTCCCACTCGCACGGTATTGGAGACGAAATGTATCGACCTAGACTCGGTTCTTTGTCCAAGGTGTGGGGACATGCCCGGAACGGTGGACCATACACTTGCGGGATGTAGGGAGGTGAAAAGAATTTGGTATCTTACCGGACAATGGTGGGGGAAAAATATGGAAGGGGTGGAATCGGTACAAGAGTTGTTGCAAGTGGGTCAAACACCGGGAGAAAACAAAAACAAACGAGTGTATTGGGAAGTGACGGTGGGATGTCTCCTCTATCTCATGTGGTCACACAGAAATAAAATAGTTTTGAAAACGACAAGAGAAATTTAGATGATTTGTTATTCGAATTTCAAAGAAAGGTGTACGAATGGATAAAGAGTCGGGCCAAAAAATCGTCGCTCGAATGGACGAATTGGCTAATAAACCCACGAGATTAAGCTCAGTGCAGTGAGTGGTCAAGAAGGACGACAGGGGCTGTTTGAAACTCACAAACTTACCCAACTACTGGTCCCAACAACAGTTTAGTGCTCTTAGCAGCTGCTTGTTCGTGGAAGAGCCTACTAGCCTTCTGGTTTCCCATGTAATGTGAGATATTTTGGTTTATCATGTAATGTGGACCACCTTTTGGTGTTTTTAATAATAAAACCAATTGATGCTTTTTAAAAAAATATTATTTGAGATTAATAATGAATATTAATATTAATTATAATTATAATTGAAAAAGTGTCAAAAATCTCTTCATAAACTATACTAAATAGCTTATCAATAAGGTAGTTTATAAACTGATTTATAAGTTAACTTATTTTTTAGATAATCATGTGAATGTATATAAACTAGGGAATTTAATTAAAATATCCAAAGTTTGACTTTGACTTAACAAAATACCTATTTTTCAACTTTTGCCAAAATACCCATTTTCCCGCGGTCAATAGCGGGATCAACATTTTCATTTTATACCCTATCCCGCAATCACAGGACAATAGCGGGACAAATAGCGGGATCAACATTTTTATTTTATACCCTATCCCGCGATCGCAGGACATATCGCGAGAAAAAAGGGTATTTTAGCAAAATTTGAAAAAAATAGGTATTTTGGTAAGTAAAAGTCAAACTTTGGATATTTTAATTAATTTTCCTATAAACTAACTTAAAAGCTAGCTTATTTTTGACAAATAATGCCTAAGAATTTTTAGATAAACATAAATGTCGAATTTTAGATAGCTGAGGGACTTGATGTCGGAGAAGGAGAGTAGTGTCTGGCCATGGAGGTGTAGGGTAATAAGGCCTTCCGTACCCCAGCGGGGAAGGGGCTCGGGATGGGGGATGTGGCAGCGGGGTGAGGGCGGGGTTGGGCTACGGCCCGGGATGGAGTTGCGGGGCGGGATGGTGAGCGGGGTTGGGTTCCCGAGCCATCCCGAGGGTTTTATAAAAAAAAAAAAATTTAATTAAATTTTTAAAAAAATAACCGTTGAACGGCTCTTTCTTAAAAAAAAAAAAATTCTCAATTTAATCCCACTATATATTTAACCCTCAACCTCTTATTTCTCACACCTCTCAACCTCTTATTTCTCACACCTCTCAACCTCTTATTCTCTCAACCTCTTATTTCTCACACCTCTCAAACTCTCTCAAATTTTCTCAACCTCTATATATTAAACAATATGGATTCGCCACAACCCGGTTCACCAACCGCATCATCATCATCCGTAGACACCGACGAGTTGTTGAATCTACAAAGGGAAATTTTTCGACATGCTGCACAATCGCTGTATGGTAGCACCGCCTCATCGTCAACAAGAGAGAGGGCCGCAAACATTGAAAGAGGTCGAGTAACTGCAAACGAGCGGCTTATGCGGGACTACTTTGGCGTCAACCCGATTTATACACCGGATATGTTTAGGCGGCGGTTCAGGATGAGCAGACAACTATTCGAACGAATAGTTGAAGATTTAGAAGTAGGGTATCCGTATTTTAGACTTCAGTTTGACGGGTTAGGCAAACAAGGTTTTTCTCCGATACAAAAGTGTACTTCCGCTATTCGGCAATTGGCGTATGGAGTAGCTGCTGACGCACTTGACGAGTACATCCGTATGGGAGAGAAAACGTCACGAGATTGTCTGTACAAATTCTGCACATGTATTATTGAACTGTATGGTCAAAAATATTTACGCAGGCCTACTTTTATTGATATTCAGAAGTTGTACGCCGCGCATGAAGCTAAACACGGATTTCCCGGCATGCTCGGCAGCATAGACTGTACTCATTGGGCGTGGGCAAATTGTCCGAATGCATGGCGAGGTCAATTCATGAGAGGTGATCATGAGCACCCGACAATCATGCTAGAAGCAGTGGCCTCTCAAGATCTATGGATCTGGCACGCATACTTTGGTGTTGCCGGTTCCAACAATGACATCAATGTTCTCAATCAGTCGCCCATCTTCAACGATGTATATGATGGAAAAGCACCCGACTGCCCTTTTGAGGTGAATGGAGCCACCTACAAGCATGGATATTATCTAACGGATGGGATATATCCGGAATGGGCTACTTTCGTAAAATCATTTACGTGCCCACAAGACTCTAAACGACAAAAGTTCAAGTCCGCGCAAGAATCCGCACGTAAAGATGTTGAACGAGCTTTTGGCGTGCTTAAACAACGTTGGCATATACTTCATAACCCGGCACGCGGATGGGAACCGGCAATATTGAGAAACATTATGTACGCTTGTGTCATATTACACAATATGATACTCGAAGACGAAAACCATGCTATTTGTGGTGACGTGGAAAACGACTTTTTCACGAATGATATCGAAAGCCAAATCAGTGAGACACAACGCGCGGCAAATGTTCGAGAAGTCATAAACCGGGAAACTCATAATAACCTTCGGTCGGATTTGGTCGAACATATTTGGCGTATCCAAGTTCCCAACAATGACGACGAGTAGATTTTTAAATTTATTTTGTAATTTTTAATTTTTTAATGAATGATATGAATTTTAATTTTTATTATTTATCTTATTTTTATTTATTAAATATATATATATATATATATATATTTATTTTGTTAAATAATTAAATGTATAAATAAAAGAATTAAAATAAATGAGGTGGCAAAGGGGTTTGAGGGAATGGGGTACGGATGTTTAGGGATCGTGAGGGATGGAGTGAGGGATGGAAGAAAAGCTGATGTGGCGATGATGTGGAGGGGAATCTTTCACAGATAGGAGGGATGGGGTACGGATGGCCTAAGGCTGGATTTTATTTATTTCATAAATAATGGAGATACTATGTTATTTATTTTTGCAATATCATTTTGTAGTTACATGCCCAACAATTTAAAAAAATAGTTGCAATGCATGATATATATATAGAGGAAAGTTCAAATGAAAACTCAAATTCAATTGTAAACATGAGGACAAATCTCGTCCATTGATCGCAGCCATATTTAAGTCATTCCTAAAATTCAGCTTTAGGGGTATTTTCGTCAAATTAGAATCAGCGCCTTGAATTTTTATTTTCTTTTTTAATTAAAAAACTTTTACCCTCTTAAATTTTAAAATAATCTCAAAAATTACTAACATTTTAATCAAACAAATTACATCAAAAAACGAGAATTTCGTGCTCTTCGATATGACATCCATCATGATATAGTTTTTTTTCGATTTAACCGTTTTTTACGTGAAATCATGTATATGTGTTATATTCAGTCTGAATATATGGAATTATTCAGTCTGAATATAACACATGTTCAGACTGAATATAACACATATTCAGTCTGAATATAACACATATTCAGACTGAATATAACACATATTCAGTCTGAATATAACACATATTCAGACTGAATATAACACATAAAACCATGCGATAAACACGACCAATAATTGTATGGTAAAACCTAATATGTGGTATATGATATCACGTGATGATCAAGTTCTTCAAACCGAGATGTAGCTGAAAAATATGAGGCTAGCGGTAGTTGAACAATAACCAAATCAAAAAAAATCATGCGAAGTATTGATATGTATGTCACCAAGAAAACCAAAGATGGATAATAACAACAACAATATTCGATGAACAACACAGATGGTTAAGGGAGAATGGCCTTAGTATGCATGTGTGGCATGTATATGCAATGTGAAAGAATGTAGCAATAGATGTGAACAAAAGAAGACGTGAGTGATGAATATGTGTTATATTCAGACTGAATATGTGTTATATTCAGTCTGAATATGTGTTATATTCAGACTGAATAAGTGTTATATTCAGACTGAATATGTGTTATATTCAGACTGAATATAACACATATACACGATTTCACGTAAAAAACGGTTAAATCAAAAAAAAAACTATATCATGATGGATGTCATATCGAAGAGCACGGAATTCTCGTTTTTTTGATGTAATTTGTTTGATTAAAATGTTAGTAGTTTTTGAGATAATTTATTTTAAAATTTAAGGGGGTAAAAAAAATTTAATTAAAAAAGAAAATAAAAATTCAACAAAAATAGGCGCTGATTCTAATCTTTCCAATTTTACCCATGCGCGCTAAATATTCACTAAGTCATGGACAGAGTTTTCAACTTATTTACAAAATTGCCACCGTGTTTTTTTGCCATTGATCTCTTCACCAGATTATTAATCAACGGCTGTGGTTTGTCCTCACGTTTACAATTGAATTTGAGTTTTCATTTGAACCCACCCATATATATATATATATATATATATATATATATATATATATATTTCATTAAACAATTTCATTCAATTAAACATTGAAAACAAGAGTTTGTACGGTTTATTAGATTTCACTAGTTTGTAAAATAGTCTTGATATATCAAGACTATTTTACAAACTAGTGAAATCTAATAAACCGTACAAACTCTTGTTTTCAATGTTTAATTGAATGAAATTGTTTAATGAAATATATATATATATATATATATATATATATATATATATATATATATATATATATATATATATATAGTGTTAGGTTCAAACGAGAAGTGCTAAATATTTGAGAAGTAGAGAAGTAATCTTGGCCATTTATTCGGTCAAGATCGGTTATAATTGGTCAAATATTGTGGCTTTGACTGGTCAAAAGTTGCGGCTGTTCCAAAAATAGAAGGACAATTTCGTAACTTTTACAAAAAAAACACGGGACGAGTTCATATATGAATATGTGTGATTCACATATGAACTATATGTTCATATATGAACCTTTGTAATTCACATATGAACTCTTTATAACTAATTCATATATGAATCATGTGATTCATATATGAAACTAATTAACTGTAGGTTCATATATGAATCAGTTGAACCAATTAACTGATTCATATATGAACCTTTGTGTTCATATATGAACCTTTGTGATTCATATATGAAACTAATTAACTGATTCATATACGAACTTTTGTGTTCATATATTGTAACACCCTAAAATCAGGGCTAATTTAAATCTCAATTAATAACAAGATTTATACATAAGCAGAGATTTAACCTTGGGGATCGTATTTACATATATAGAATTCTTCAAATAACCTATAAATCTAATTATGTCACTATAATCAGATTAACTAGATTATCTAAGCAATCTATTCAAAACCTCAGTATTCAATAACTTCTCTGCTAATCCAAAAGCTCTCGTCCCACATCCCTTTTATTTTCCGAAGTTAGTACCTGATAAGAAAACATTATTTGAAACGATTAGGCTAACGTCTACTGAGAACATTCAGTTTCAAAATAATATTTATACAAATCAATGTAAACAAGGCATAACAAACCTGGTTTACCCTTTTTCTTACCACACGCGTAACCATCTTTCGATAACGGGGTTAAACCCGATTCCATGACTACGACCTGACACTAAGCCAGTCATTTCTCATATTCTGATTCCATGACTACGACCTGACAATAAGCCAATCATTTCTCATGTTCTAGAGCCGCACTACGAATCTTCATGGATTCTAGATTAATGCTCTTATCCAAGAAATCGCAATATACACATGCCCATTTCTTGGAAAGGAAATAGAGATCGCAATATACACATGCCCATCCCTTCTTTTCCTTAGAAATCGGAAATTACGTTTATTCCGCGATTTCTCACACACATCGGAATAACGAATAATCCTCATCTATTCCACGTGTTCATAACCACTAGTGCCTATGGATCCATTACACTCAACCGTATCAGGAATTCTGAATAAATCTACGTCTATTCCATCATCTCAAGGGCATACGGGAATAACATTTGTCTATTCCTCCTTTTTCAAGGATACACGAAAATAACATTTGTCTATTCCTTACGTTTCGCTATAAACAATAATAGCAATGATACTTTACCGATCCTACACTATTCAATAAATCTAGTGTAGATGGATTTATTACCCTTAACCGTATTCGTGCAGATTATTATTTATTATAGATTCCTCATAGCATTCAGTATGAGCAAATCTCCTTTATAAATTTCTCATATCATTCATTATAAGCAAATCACATTTAATATGTCAATTTCTTATAACATAAGTCTAACCATCAATATTATCACTCACGGTCCTTGATATAAATATTATTGTAACTCACTTGCCCAATAAATCCAATAGTTACAACTCGTACAGGTTATTGCTATAAATTATTTTCCAATATCATTAATGAATTTAAGCACAACCATCGATTTAAGATAATAGATTTTACTTTATAAAATCATTCTTTCAAAATCCATCCAAAACAGTTCACTTTATAAAATACACCTTACCATAATTTAAAACATTGTAAAAAGGTAAGGTAAGAATGAACTCACCTGATAATAGTCGCGCTACTCTTACTTTCTCAAAATTGTAAGGAATTTCCGTCACCAGCTTCACAGAGATCTGAAATACCCAAATACATATTGTACTGGTATTAATCTACTGTTTAGGACCCTTAAAGGCTAAAAATCCTAAATATCCAAAATTCTCGTCTCTTATCGCAATCAACTAGCTGCGATAACCCCTTGTCGCAATACACAGTACTTGTCGCAATCAACTATTACGACACAGTAATTTATCGCAACCCACTATTGCGATATCCCTTCTTATCGCAACCAACTGTTGCGATACACTTCTTGTCGCAACTAACTGTTGCGATACCATTTGAGCTTGTCGCAACCCAAGGTTGCGACATTCGTAACTGTCGCAAACATCATAACTATCGCAACTAACTGTTTGCGATAATCATAACTGTCTCAACCCACTATATTCATACTTAACCCAGAAATTTATAGTTTTAAGCCATAATAATTTCTACAAACTTGCGGATATGTTTAATACTACTAATAGGACATTATCACCAGCCCAGATTTCTCATAATCATCAAAAATGTCAGAAACCCATTTCTAAACTCATATAAAACTTTATCTACAAAGTGAAGAATTTAAGTAAGATAGTTACCTTTGATTCCACAGAAATTTCTTAACTTTCCAGCTCAATAATTCAGTTCCCTTTTTCTTCTTTGTCTTTCTTTCTTGGCTTTCTCTCTATTTCCTTATCTCTTTCTCTTGCCGTACGCAAAACACACACACACTTAGAACACACACCAAATGACCAACATAAGACACATCACCCCTCTTTTATATGAAAGAGGCGGTGGTGGATTTAGAGTTTCACCAAATGACCAAACAAACCTTCTACTTCCATCATTTGGCAACTTTAACCCCTTCACTTATAAATTAAAATTAAAATTTACTCCATAACTTATATCTCCACAAAAAAACTAACGTAACTTAATCGGGGATAAACTCTAAAATTAATTTATCAAATAATCAACCATACCTTATCAATAATTATACCCAAATTATTTAATAAACCCAAACACCATCTTTATGGAAAAAATCGAGATGTTACATATATGAACCTTTGTGATTCATATATGAAATTTTTTAACTAATTCTCATATGAACAAATTAACTGATTCATATATGAATGACAAAGGTTCATATATGAATTAGTTAGAAAGAGTTTATATGTGAATTACAAAGGTTCATATATGAACACAAAGGTTCATATATGAATCACACAGATTCATATATGAACTCGTCCCGTGTATTTTTTACGAAACTACCCCTCTATCTTGTGCAGACCACGCGAGGAATTATCCGTTGCTTCTCGATCAAAGCCGTCGATCTTGACCGAATGAATGGCTAAGATCACTTATTTATTACTCAAATATTTAGCACTTCTCATTTGAACCTCTCCATATATATATATATATATATAGGGTCAGGTTCAAGGGAAAACCTCAAAAAACGGAAAACTGAAGAACACCCTAGGAGCCCTTCATCTGGACGTTATGCACTTGTGAATACAGGTTATTTGTAGGGAATTTAATTAAAATACCCAAAGTTTGACTTTGACTTACCAAAATACCCATTTTTTTCAACTTTTGCCAAAATACCCATTTTTCCCGCGATCAATAGCGGACAATTGTGGGATCAACATTTTCATTTTATACCCTATCCCGCGATCGCGGGACAATAGCGGGATCAACATTTTCATTTTATACCCTATCCCGCGATCGCGGGACATATCGCGGGAAAAATGGGTATTTTGTCAAAAGTTGAAAAAAATGGGTATTTTGGTAAGTCAAAGTCAAACTTTGGGTATTTTAATTAATTTCCCTTATTTGTAACATACATTTGTGCATATATGCACAAATACATAATGCACTTGTGCATAAAACCAAAAAATCAACTATTTACCTATATGCGCAAATACATACCATCTAGATGAAGGGCTTTTAGAGTGTTATTCAGTTATATATTTAATATATTTAATTTCAATAGCGTAAGGAAAAGGTACGAACAAATTCCATTCACATGAAACCCCACAATGGGGCGTTATTTACAAAGCAATACTGGAAAGGAGAAAAGGCCCCAATGAACTTGTTCTTTTTTATAATTAATTTTAAGAATTCCAACTAATATTTGTCACAAATTAAATAGATTTACATTCTTGGTCTACGTGGATTAATAGAAAATAGAATAAATTATAGGGAATTTAATTAAAATACCCAAAGTTTGACTTTAACTTACCAAAATACCCATTTTTTCAGTTTTACCAAAATACCCATTTTTTCCGCGATGAGGCCCGAGATCGCAGACCAGGGTCGTTTTTGAAAATTTTTTACCCCGTCATCTCGAAGGAACTATAAGAATATGAATTTTAAATATAAAAAATATTTTTATGTAGTGTATATGATATATATTAAAATATATAAATCAAAAAATATTCAATATTAGGCTCATTTCGAACGTATCGAAGAGACGAATATAATGGTGTAACTTGTTAAAATTAAAACGTATTTTTTAACGTATTTTAGTTAATAAACGATTATATGTGTTAAATGTAAAATTAAAATTATGAAAGTAAAAAGTATAAAGTAAAGTAAGTAAATAAGTATAGGGGTTGAAAGTGTAAATATCAAATGAAAACCACCAAAATTGATTCCACGGCAAGGAACCTTCGTGATCGCGGGGTAAAAAAATTTCAAAAAAGACCCTGGTCCGCGATCGCGGGCCTTATCGCGGAAAAAATGGGTATTTTGGTAAAACTGAAAAAATGGGTATTTTGATAAGTTAAAGTCAAACTTTGGGTATTTTAATTAAATTCCCTAAATTATATCTTTAGTCCTAATGAATAAGGTGTCGTTACTCCTTACTCAATATTTACCCGGTAAGTACTTATCAGTAATAGTTAACACTTTCATTTAACTAACTAGGTATGATTTCAGGCCATTAAAACATCGTATGCAACATTTTTATCTCGTAAGCGTTTGCCAGATAAGACTCTCGATTCTTGTCATCACTCTTACCGTGTAAGATGCTCAATAATTGTCATGTTCATCCGATAAGGTAACTGAGCCGGTAAACACTTACCGAGTAAGCGTTTAGTAAACGACCCTAAGAAAATGTGTAAAATGACTAAAATATCCCTCATTCAATTGGATTTAACAGAAAAGTTAACGACTGTTAACAAGAGGGAAGAAATCCGTTGGTGATCGACAAACGTAAGGGACACATCTGTTAAAACAAAGTTGAGGGATGAAAACCGTTGATAGTGACAAACGTCAGTAAACTTTACTCATTTAATTACATTGGTTGTCCCTATGGTTTGTTCAAATTTTGGATTTAATCCCTAAAACAAACTATCTACGTTGATGGTCCCTAACTTTTCAAATTCATAATACTCAATGTCCATAAACTTAACACCCGTCAGTTAGCAAACTATTATGAAGGACTAATAAGTATTTACACAAACTACATAGACCAAAGTTATAATTCACTTTGAACGAAAATTAAAAACATTAATTTTCCTAAATCATTAAAAACTTATTCACGTCATTTTTAAAAAAACAATTATTAAACTATTTTACATAAAACTATTAGGGAATTTAATTAAAATACCCAAAGTTTGACTTTGACTTGCCAAAATACCCATTTTGTTTTCAGTTTTGCAAAAATACCCATTTTTGCGATAGGGTCCGCGATCGCGGATCAGGGTATTTTCTGAAAATTTCAATCCCGGCGATGGCGGGAGGAGTCCCGCGATGTACTCAAATTTGTGATATTTTGATTTCATATTTACACTTTCAATCCCTATAGTTATTTACTTAATTTACTTTATACCTTTTACTTTCCTAATTTTAATTTTACATTTAACATATATAATCGTTTATTAACTAAAATACGTTAAAAAATACGTTTTAATTTTAACAAGTTACACCATTGTAATCGTCTCTTCGATACCTTCGAAATGAGCCCAATATTAAATATTTTTGGATTTATTTATTTTATTATATATCATATATACTACACAAAAATATTTTTAATATTTACAATTCATACCTTTATACGTAATTATTTAATTTATGGTAAATTTCTTACCTTTTCAATTTTCGTTTTACACTCTGATTGTATTAACATAATAATCATATATTAACTAATTGATTAAATCGTCAAATTATTTGGATTATATATATATATATATATATATATATATATATATATATATATATATATATATATATATATATATATATATCGAACTCCTTAACATATTTTAACGTAATTATGTATGTTAATGTGATATATTAAAACGTATTTTTTAAAACGATTTAATTAATTAGTTAATATGTGATTATTATGTTAATGCGATAAGAGTGTAAAACAAAATTGAAAAAGTAAGAGATGTACCATAAATTAAATAATTACATATAATGGTATGAATTGTAAATATTAAAAATATTTCTATGTAGTATATATGATATATAATAAAATAAATAAATCCAAAAATATTCAATATTGGGCTCATTTCAAAGGTATCGAAGAGACGATTAAAATGGTATAACTTGTTAAAATTAAAACGTATTTTTTTAACGTATTTTAGTTAATAAACGATTATATGTGTTAAATGTAAAATTAAAATTAGGGAAGTAAAAAGTATAAAGTAAATTAAGTAAATAACTATAGGGGTTGAAAGTGTGAATATGAAATCAAAATATCACAAATTTGAGTACATCGCGGGACTTCTCCCGCCATCGCGGGATTGAAATTTCCAGAAAATACCCTGGTCCGCGATCGCGGACCCTATCGCGGAAAAATGAGTATTTTTGCAAAACTGAAAAAATGGGTATTTTTGCAAAACTGAAAAATGGGTGTTTTGGCAAGTCAAAGTCAAACTTTGGGTATTTTAATTAAATTCCCAAACTATTATATTGAATAAATAAAATTTTATGTTAAAAAATTCCTAATTTTGTGATTCAAGTCTTTTTGATTAAATTCCTTTGTTAAAAAAAATACTTTATACAACCAATCATAATCATATTTCTTAAATTAAAATAAATATCAAATAAAACTACCTAATTTATATAAGGGAAATTAATTAAAATACCCTAAGTCAAACCAACTGTTACCAAAATACCCTAAAAATTTTCAACTTTGCAAAAATGCCCAAAATACCCGCGATGGGGTCCCGCGATCGCGGGATACGCTGACGTGGCACGTATTTTGGGGCCAAATGCCCCGCGAAGCCCCTCAACTTTGGCCGCAGTGCACTTTTGGTCCCTGCCCGCGATCGCAGCCCGCGATGGCCCAAAAAATTACAGTTTTGGTTCCTGAAAATTTACACTTTCAGCCCCTATACTTAGACGAATTTTGCATGCTTTTACTGTTTTTTTCCACAATTATTGCAATTTAAAGACCGATTTGTGGTTGAAATTCATTTGCATGTTTCAATCAATGTTAAATCAATGTTTTTGGAATACCAGTTTGTGGATGAAATGAGAGATTGGTTTTCTGATATGTTGGTTGTTTCATTGATAAATAGACGTAAAATTCAAGCCATAATCCCCACACAACGATTTCATTGTTGGAATATTTCTTTCTGCAATATTTTGTGTTTGAGATACTACTGAAAAAATGAGTTCATCTGTTGCAAAAGCTAAGCTATATTTCTGTTTTGATGGTGAATGGGTGCAAGATAACAATGAGTGGAATTTTGCTTATAAATCTAAGCATGGTGTAAAAGTGTCAGTAAACTACACTTATCAGAAGTTTGTTGCATACGCCATGCAAAAATGTGGAATCAACTCTTCTGATATTTGCAAGTTAGTATTTAAAAATGTCGATGGGTCATTTGTGGATTTATCCAACGATGGGGATATCTCTACTTTTCTGCACCTTGCAGTCGATTCAGAAAGACCCCCATTACTCTTTGTGTATCCCGGCGTATCCGACGGTGACGACGACGGTGACGACGACGGTGACGACGACGGTGACGAGGAAGGTGATTCTCAACAAATAGAGCATCCTGATTCTCAACAAATAGAGCAGCCTGATTCTCAACAACAACAACCACCACAACCACACGAATGGCGTACTGCTGGAGTTGCTGATGACGAAACCCACGTTTTCAGAACGGGTAATTCTGAAATAGACAGATCAGACACCGATAATGATGATCACGAAGAATATACCCCTAGTAGAAAATCATGTAGTCAGATAAATGACTTTTTTGATATGCCCCCTATTCTTCCAGACTCCCATACCCAGACACAAAGCTACGAACCTACACCTTATATTCGCAGTGAAAGTTTAACAGCAGGTCAGATATTCGATTCGAAGGATCTCTTAGCAAGTCAGATCGGACTCAAGTTCTTGGAAGAGGGTTTCCAAAGTCGCGTGCGGGCATCTGACAAAAGCAAATACGTAGTTGAATGTGCTAGAGAAAAGTGTGAGTGGAGGTTGTACGCGATTCACACGGGTCCCAAAGGATGGGCGAGAATGATTAGAAAGTTGCACGACGTACACACTTGTACGAGGACGCAACTTAATCCCCACCACTAGGGGTGCTCACGGGTTGGGTTGATCGGGTTGAGGGCATTTCGACGCATCAACCCAATGTTGGCGGTTTGGAAAAATTTCAACCCAACCCAACCCAACCAAAGATACAACCCAACCCAACCCAACCCGTTCGGGTTGATCGGGTTGGTCGGGTTGGTCGGGTTGTGTTTAAACAAGGTAAAATAAATATTACAAACATAATAATAAAGGAAACAAGTCTTAAAATACAACCAACGTCCAACAATTCAAGACAATATATAGTTATTACATATTAAAATGTCTAAACCAAAATGATCAAATAACTTGATGTCTCCAACAAAAACCATTGAAATATAACAATAAATTGTTTATATCCAACGATAACACATCAATCAACAACAATCGATCTCGACGCCTCCGACCCCTTTGATTTCGCTTTCTTGGCGACAGCATCCATCGTTTTTTCTGTGTGAGATTACAAGTTTATAACAGATTATAGCCGACTGTTAGGTTATAATTTATAACAACAAAGTAGATATAAATGTTCTAACATAACATATTATAACAATTACTAAGTACTAAGTACTAACCCAAACAGATTACTGAAGTCTGAAGTCCGAACAAACAGATTATTGAACAACAACTAAACAGATTACTGTACTAGATATACAATTACTAACCTAAATAAACAGATTATTGAACCCAAATAAACAGATTATTAGAAAAATCAACACTACAAACCATATTAAATTTCTTCATGTTTGAATAGAATTTGGAGCATGGTGGTAAAAGAAATATGAGGCTGTAATCTGATATTCAAATGATTTTCAAAGATAGATATGAGTGCTAATAACTAGTGTGTTGTCAGATTTTCAAACCCATATATCCAACATTAGAAAGCAAACATCAAAACAAACTACCCTTATTCACAAGAGATAATGCCAACTGCCAAGCACCATAAGACTGGTATACACTATACAGATAACAAAAGCTATAGACACTTGCAGCCACAAACCCAAAATAAACAGTATAAAAGAAATGGAACAAAAAGATGATATGGATGAAGACGTTTGAGAAATTAGAAGGCTTTGATTGTGAGGAATTTGTTATACATGAAACATATTATAAACTAAGCATATCAAGTTTACAAAATGGAAGAGGTTTAGATGTGTGAACTTGAAGTATCATATCCATACGATTACCTATGAAGTATCGATGAGAGTGAGAGTGAGAGTGAGATCGCTGAGGGCTGAGGTTGTCGTCTTGTCGAAGTGTCGATGACGACGATGAGAGTGAGACTGTGAGAGGGAAACGGTAGTGGCTGTGGAGACGAGAGATAATCAGATTTAATTTCAGATAACCCTAAAAAATAGCGGCTAAAGTCTAAATTTGGGCCTGGTCAGTCGGTGTATCGGGTTGGGTCGGGTTCTATTGGGCCTGACCCAATTCCGACCCAAATGCTTCGGGTTGGCCAATTTTTTGATCGATAATGCTTCGGGTTACCTCGGGTTGGGATTTTTCGGGTTTTTTCGGGTTGGGTTGATCGGGTTGGTCGGGTTGGTCGGGTTTTTGAGCACCCCTACCCACCACAAACAAGCCGGCAAAAAGACTTTGGGTGCGATCCTGAAAAACAAATTTCTTGATGTTAGCAGGTCATTGCGTCCAAAGGACATCGTCCACGACGTTCACCGGCAGTTCGGCGTCACGATTGATTACCACCAAGCGTGGCGTGCGCGCTGCCATGCACTGTTTATGGTGAGAGGCACGTTCGAGGAGTCGTATGAACGACTCCCGGCATATTTATATAATTTGCAGCTGCAGAACCCTGGTAATTGGCACTTTAGGCCCCTAAACTTGGATTTTCCCCCAATTTTCTAGGCAAGTAGTCCCATGCCTTACCAATAATCTGTTTTCTGGAAATTTTCAGATTAGGTCCTTATAGTTTGAAAATGATGGTTTAGGTCCCTAAACTTTGAAAATTGGCACTTTAGGCCCCTAAACTTGGATTTCCCCCCAACTTTCTAGGCAAGTAGTCCCATGCATTTCCAAGAATCGTTTTTCTAGAAAATTACAGCTTTGGTCCCTATAGTTTGCAAAATGACGGTTTAGGTCCCTAAACTTTGAAAATTGGCACTTTTTGCCCCTAAACTTGAACTTTTATACACGCGGGAGCAATATAATGATTATTATGGGGACGTTAGAGAGTCTTTGACGATTAAGTCAAAGCTTGGACGGTTGAGAGAAATCCTTCAGAAGTTAACCCCGGCTAGGCTTGATCTTTTCCGCCACACTTGTTTTGGTGCGTGTCTTACCGTTTTAAAGAAGGAGATACCCCCCTCCTAGTCAGCCGAAGGATTCATTGTATTACAGTTTCCACGGGCACACGCTTAGGTATGGCCCGCAGGAGTTCTGTCTTATCACGGGACTCATTTTTGGCCCGATGTCGGACCTTCCCGCACCCACGCGTCGGGGATTTATTCATAGAATATTTGGGGACAGCAAATTGACCATTAGCCGCCTCAAGAATGTGTTTGACTCCTTTAGCGTCAACGTTGCTGGAGACGCTTACTCGGACGATGATGTTGTCCGAGGATGTTTGATGATGATGGTGGAGGAGTTCTTCCTTGGCCGACAACATCATTTGCCCGTGTCAGCCACCGTCCTTACGTTCATAGAGCATCTTGGGGCCTGGAACTGGTTTCCTTGGGGCAGTTTTATCTGGGAGGCAACATATAAGCAAATGAAAGGGGCGTGGGATCGTCGGGTTGAAAAGAAGTCGAAGCTGACGATAACGGGCTTTATCCAGTCGTTCGAGGTTAGTTACCACAATATTAAATATTTCTACAATTGTTAATGACTTTGTAGGCGTAACATTACTTTTCCCACATATATGGATTGTAGAGACTTTTCCTCGCTCGTGTAGGTTTTTTCTGCAGCGAGACAACAGGGTTCCTAGGGCAACTCGTTGGGCTAGGACACACAATATCCTATATACACCCCAAATTGATCACATTTTGTTGGTGACGGCGTGGGTAATTTTTTTTACAAAGTTGGAGGTTTGTATGAAGATAACCCCTTAAATTCTAATATTTCGTCAACTCTTGCATATATTAGGCGGCTGACCACCCACGCACGAGACTTGTCGCCACAGCTGAAGAGGAGGGAATGTCGTGGTATAGGTCCAGCCAGAGGTTCTTCCGTGGTGAAGCCTGATAACGCCACTTTTTGGCGTTATTTTCAGTTCTCAAACCAATGAGATTGGTTTGTGTTCTAGCAAAAAGGCGGAATTTTATGGTTTATCGAGTGAAATGTACAGGTAATCTAAAAGACGGCAATCATCGAGAAAAGAAGCGAAAAAGAGTCCAAAAAGAGAGCCAAAACGAAGCCCAACGGAAGCCCGAGATCCAAGCCCAAGACCCGTGCCTGAACCCGGACCCGAACCTGACCCAGAACCTGATCCAGACACATCAGGCAAACCGCGCGGTTTGCAAGTGGCGGGACAAACCACGTAAGTCCCTATTTCAGCAATAAATCTTTGTGTTTTCCGGATTTTAGGTCAGACTTCTCACACGACGACGGGAGACGACTTTGGGGCGATTTTCAGAGGTTTTTCACACACTTTGGAGCCACGATAGAGGATCGATTGAGGAGGAGTTCACGAAGATAATCAGATTAGAGCCGAGAGAAGGGAGTTCACCATTACATTCATCACGTTCACGATTACCATGTTTACACCCACTTTTTCATCCTCCTTTCTTATGTTTTTGTCCACCACCAACATGAACTAATCTTTAGATGTTGGGGGTTGGAATGAATTTGGTTTAAAGCGTATGAACACGTGACTTGAGACTTTTATCAGTTTTTCCTATTCTAATGAAGCATGTGATTTGGATTTTAATGCTTTTGTGAGTTTGGCCAATTTACATCTGATTTGTTTGTTAGCAATTAAGTTCGAGAGAATTAATTGATAACTAGAACTAGAAATTGCATGCCTAGGGTGAGAATTTGGATAGAGATATACCAAGTAAGCCTTAGTCCCGTTAAATCTTGCTTTTAATGTGTTTTGAATTTCATGAGTTGAGATCGAGAGATAAAACTTGTGTTTTCGAAATAAAACCCGTTGTTGCTTGAGAGAGAACAACGGTGATTTTTAGAGACTGGGTATTCATTATACGGAATAACTGGTAATTGTTTTGAGTCAATTGTTTGTACGTGAAAACCTTAGGATTTCCAACCCTCAACTGTTTTCTCTACCAAAGTTTCCTAAGTTGTTTAATGTCCCGTTTGTGATCTGTTTTCTTGCAATCAATTAATTCATATCAACAACTCAATTTGCGACCGTTCAGTTAATAGAACTTATAGTAATTATGATACTTAGTTCCTAGTTCCCTGTGTTCGATACTTGTACTTTTGTACAATTACTTGACTTCGACCCGTACACTTGCGGCAAGATTTAGGGGGTGTAAACCCGCCTATCAAGTTTTTTGCGCCGTTGCCGGGGAACTAGTTGCAACTGATAGCACTACCAGCTATAAGCGCTATTATATTGAACATTTTTTATTTTTGTTATTCTACTTTATCACCTTTAGTTTCTGGATTGCTGAATTTGTTTACTTCCCATTTCAAGTACTAAATGATTTATGCCAAGGAAAACCCGTAGGGAGAAAATCGAACCAATCGATCCGGAGATTGAAAGAACCGCCCGTCGACTACGCAAAGAAACTAAAGCTCAAAGACAATTGAAGATGGGTGACGAAAGACCTCCTGTCAACGACCCTCCTCGCAATGACCCACCTCCACCACCTCCGGCGAGACGTCCTATGCGGTCGTTTGCCGACCCGAATGTAGCAGCCGCACACATAGGCATCCAAGCGCCCACTACTGGGGCGAACTACTTCGAGATCAAACCAGGTACCATCGTGATGGTTCAGCAGAACCAGTTTGGGGGAGCACCAACTGAAGACCCTCATGCACATCTTCGTGCATTTGAACGGATTTGTAACACGTTCAAGATCAACGGGGTGAACGAGGACGCCATCAAGCTAAGACTGTTCAGCTTTTCACTCAAGGGTAGAGCTGAAGTATGGATAGAGGGTCTACTAGCGGATCAAATCACTACATGGGCAACCCTGAAAGCTGCGTTCCTTCAGAAGTTCTTCCCGCCGGGAAGAACCGCTCAACTGATGGCCGACATTACCCACTTTGCTCAATGGGATCAAGAGACGCTATATGAGGCATGGGAAAGGTATAAAGATATGTTGAAGAAGTGCCCTCATCATGGGTTACATGGTTAGGTCATTATTCAGACGTTCTTTGGAGGACTTCATCCGCAGTTCAAGAATGACATCACTGCTGCAGCGGGTGGAGCTCTCATGAATAAAACATACGAGGAAGCACTTGAGTTGATCGAGAACTTAGCCGAACATAGTTGTGCCACTCCACGATCGTCTATCAGACGGGTAGCTAGTGTTCAAGATTCGGACGAGTTGAAGGTGATAAAAGCTCAACTAGCTGCTATCACAAACCACTTGAAGGGAGGTAGTCCTGATTTGCTCCCCGCTTCACAAGAACCTGAACAGGTTCAATTTTGCAAAACCGGAACAACCAGCCGAGGAATGACCCTTTCTCGAATACCTACAATGAGGGGTGGAAGAAACACCCTAACTTCTCATGGAGTCAACCCGGTCAACAACCACAAGGTAATAATTCTAACTTTTCTAATCCTTCTAATGCTAACAATGTTTACCGTCCGCCAGGTTTCAACCAAAGGAATTTCAATGAGGGACAATCTGGGGAGAAGAAATCGGGGTTGGAGGATATGATGATGAAGTTTATGGCAAAGATGGATGGCACGGTTGGAGAGTTAGCGAGCACGGTTAACACGGTCAAGGTGGCTACTGATCAGAACACCGTATCCATCAAGATCCTTGAAAGACAAGTAGGGCAAATTTCTGAAGTCCTACAAAACCGAGTCCCAGGAACGTTTCCGAGTCAGACTGAAAGGAAACCAAGAAAAGAATGTAATGCCATTTATCTGAGAAGTGGCAAGGAGCTAATCAAGGAGCCTATACGAGAGTCGTCAGCAAGGGAAACCGATCCTAAAGAGCACGATGTTGAGACCATAGAAGTGACTGAGCTAGAGGCCAATGAGGATATTGTGATTGAAGAGAATAAGAAAAGTGAAAAAAAGAAGCAAGAGCAACCACCAGTGAAGCCAACAACTCCAAGAGTGCCTTATCCGAACAGACTTAAAACGCATAAGGATGATGTTAATTTTTCTAAATTTCTTAATGTATTTAAAAAGTTACATATTAACATCCCTTTTGCAGATGCTTTGGCATAAATGCCCTCATATGCGAGATTCTTGAAAGAAATCCTTTCTAACAAAAGGAAAATTAAGGAGCACGCGACAGTTGCACTTACTGAGGAGTGCAGCGCGATCATTCAGAACAAGCTTCCCCCGAAGCTTAAGGATCCAGGAAGTTTTTCGATTCCTATTCAAATTGGGAATCTTTCTTTTGATAAGGTGTTATGCGACTTAGGAGCAAGTATTAATCTAATGCCTTTATCTGTTTTCAGGAAACTTGGCTTGGGAGAAGTGAAGCCAACATACATGACACTTAAGCTCGCGGATAAATCCATAGTGTACCCATATGGAGTGATAGAGGATGTGCTCATCAAGGTTAGCAAGTTCTACTTTCCGGTGGACTTCGTGGTGCTGGATATCGATGAAGATATAGAAGTCCCGCTGATACTGGGAAGATCCTTTATGGCCACGAGCAGAGCGTTGATCGACATGGAAGAAGGCGAAATGACCCTAAGGGTTGGTGGTGAGAATGCGGTGTTCAAGATGTTCGAGAGGGTGAGAGGTCGAAGTGAAGAGGAACCTGGTTATCACGTGAACTCAGATTGGGAAGAAACTGCGGAAAATCCGAAGGAGTGATCAGAGAGAAGGTCGAGCCACGACCGAAACCAAGGCGCTGGGTGGGAGGCAACCCACCGAGGTTTGTTTTCTTTTTAGTTTTCATTTTTGAGTGTGTTTTCAGATACGAAAAACAATAAAAAATAATGAAAAAGCGAAAAGACAAAAAATAGCTGGAACAGTATCTTACGCGGTATATCCCGCGGCTTACAAACCACGCGGAAAACCGCGGGTGTCTCTGGAAGAATTTCAAAACAGTGGGTTACGCGGTTTCTTACGCGGTTTGCATACCGCGGCCTAAGCCGCGCGGCCTCCTGGTCGATTAGGGTTTAGTCGTGCCATTTTGTGTGCAGTTCTTGTCCTTGTCTTACTCTGTGTCGTGTTTCCTTAGTCTTTTTCTCCTTTAGCTTTGTTTTCCTGTGTTCTCTCTCTCCGTCTCCTCCGATGTCTCTCGTCTGGGCGCTCACATCCTTTCAAGAGAATCTCCTCCGTCCGGTCAAACATGTATGTTCTAACCCTTTATGTTAACGAGTGGTGTATGATGTTTTGTTTCTTATTAGTTAAACGAGATGCAACAAACCTAAGTTTCACTTAGGTTTGGGGTGCCTCACCTTTCAACATCTACACACTCAATTGTAATCCTGTGCAAACCTCGGTTTTACCGAGGTTTGGGGTTGGCTTTAGTTAGCAAACCTAGGCCACAGCCTAGGTTTGGGGTGGCCATATTTGAATAACTCTGGGCTTGCTCCTTTAGAAATGTTGTGTTAATGTCCCTCCTTTTTGATGACTGTAATAACTGCACACTAATTTTTGTCGCATCGCCTACAGCTTTACTTACACATTGGGGACAATGCGTGGGTAAGGTTTGGGGTTGCCCAATCGGGCCCACGTTTATGCACGTAGATGTCCTGCACTGCTGAATGGTTAGATCATAGTAGCCAAAAATTTTGTTTTGAATGATTGAGACCGACCATTGTGGGAAGAATCTTGTGATAGTGACGTGACCATTAGGGAAGGACCGGGAAAAGACATGACTAGGGACATTAGTGGAGACCACCCAATAGCGAGTTTTGAGCCTAAAAGACGTTTTTTATTTCGAGGGATTTAAACACTAAATTCGTATACACTTTTTCGAATTCCTTGTCGTGATTATAGAATGATATCGCTATAATGTTGCATTGAGTAGCAAAGACGACCATTGGGATATTGGGTAGGGGTATAGTAGACCCTATCGTGTGGACCTTAAGATATGATTCCAGGCAGTGTGTGTTTTGTTTTAACCCATTTTTAGCTATCGTTCCTTTCGACCCATTATGTGTGTACCCATAACCCATTTTTTTTGCAGCCAAACACTCACGTTGTTCGTTTCTAAACCCACCATTAAACCCTAGCCAAAAGCCTTAGCCAACCCTTATCCGAAAGTGTGTCAATCAGAAGCAGTAATGAAGAGCAGAAAAGAAATAGTATAGGCCAGTTATGAAAATAAAGAGGGCCAATGCAGCCCCAATCAAATAAAGAGGACCAAAGAAGTCCCATCTTAAAAAAAGAAAAAAGAAAAGAAAATAAATACAGTTATTTAGATAGCTTTACAACAGCTCAATAAGAGAGTCAAAGCGACTCCAGTAGTGATAAAGAGGGCCAAAGGATAGAATGTGAAGCAAGAATGTTCAGATTTGCTAAAGATTGACACACCGAGGATCTTTGATCCGCTTACCCTTCGTTTCTTAGCCATAACCCTAACCCCGTTACAACCCTTGTAAAGACCTGGATGATCTTCTGGAAAATTTGATTACGGTATACGACTATCTTTACCAATAGTCCCTGTCTTGCTACTTGATTCGCTTCTGAGATCAACTTTTTGGACATTTGTGCGTCTTTCGTTAGAGTTGGCATGTAATTTTTGAGTATTCTTGTACATAACTTCCTATACATGACAACATGTGCGACAACCTAGGTTCGAGTGAAATGAGAGTATCCCGTGAGGTAGGGTCGAGGCAAAATGTTTTCCCTAGTATGTTTGGACCTAGTACAACCTTAATGTAATCGGAGCAGTCACAAGTTCAACTCACAATGGAAGGCCATAGATCAAACATAATAAGAATGAGGCGAGAATGAGATAGGCATTCACAGGTATGGGAAATCACCAGTGCATTACGTGGTACCAATTGGGAGTTGTGCAGTTATTATTTCACTGATATATGCTTTTATTCTATTTTATCGCTAATTTTCTTGAGGACAAGCAACGCTCGGTTTGGGGTTGTTGATAACGCCACTTTTGGCGTTATTTTCAGCTCTCAAACCAATGAGATTGGTTTGTGTTCTAGCAAAAAGGCAGAATTTTATGGTTTATCGAGTGAAATGTACAGGTAATCTAAAAGACGGCAATCATCGAGAAAAGAAGGGAAAAAGAGTCCAAAAAGAGAGCCAAAAACGAAGCCCAACGGAAGCCCGAGATCCAAGCCCAAGACCCGTGCCCTAACCAGGACCCGAACCTGACCCAGAACCTGATCCAGACACATCAGGCAAACCGCGCGGTTTGTCCCTGTAACATCCTGAATTTTCAATAATATTATTTTAATGAGAATTGGGATCTATTTGTATTGTGGTTAAAACCTTGAATTATATTGTAAGTTTATTATTCAATGGGGTTAAAATACAAAGGATTAAAGTTGGATAGACTTTTGGGAATATTGGAACTTGAGGGGGTGTTGGGTTATTCTTGAAAGTGTGAATGGATAAAGAAGCTGAGATAGGAAAATATCTCAGTATTTGTGTTGGGTCGGTTTGGAGAATCAAAGAGAAAAGAGAGATAAGTGAGAAAGAAGAGAAAAGGAAGAAAACAAGGGTTTTGTCTTCAATTTGGTAAGAAGTTTATCACAAGATTCAGTTATAGTTGTTGTAGATGAATGTTTGTGAACGAATCTGTTTGTTGATTAGGTGTTCAGAATCATTAACAACAGATTGGGATTGGATTTGTGCAGCATAGGGTGTTTTGCAACAAAAGGTGAGTTCATTTGTTGTTTGTATAAATCAGTGTTTACATGTTAAATTAAACCTTGAAATAGCTGTGTAAACTGTTTATGGACTGTATGGAATGGTCTGGAATGAGCTGAATAGAACAGATATGGGATTTGGATCAATTTTCTGAGTTTCAGCCGTAGTTTCCGGATAAAACCACGTATCCGGAAACCCCTGTGATGAATGTTTCCGGACGCAGAAGAGTATCCGGTAAGTCTAGTTTTATTATAAGTTTCCGGATAAAATAGTTACCGGATAGTATCCGGGTTGCTTTAGTTTCCGGGTGTTGTCCGGATTAGATGATGGTCCGGAAAGTGTATTGTCCGGATTATGCATGTATCCAGTGAGTGGTAGTTATCCGGAACCCCCGTGCTAAGTCGCCGAAGGGGGGACATTTGAGGATGAAAATGCGATAGGTTATCTAGTATTCTCAGAGTTAAGAATATGATATGAGATGTGGTGTGATATGTTGTTATGCATATACGTTAGTAAAGTGTAATGGATCCATAGGCACTAATGGTTATGTACACGTGGAATAGATGAAGTTAGTCATTATTCTGATGTGTGTGGCACTAATGGTTATGTACACGTGGAATAGATGAAGTTAGTCATTATTCTGATGTGTGTGGTACTAATGGTTATGTACACATGGAATAGATGAAGTTTAGTCATTATTCTGATGTGTGTGAGAAACCCTGAAATAAACGTAATTCCCGGTTTCTAAGGAAAAAAAGGGATTGACATATGTAATTGTAATCTCTACTTCCTTTCCTAAGAAATGGGCATGTGTTTATTGCGATTTCTTAGGTGGGAGCATAAATCTAGAATCTGGGAAAGATTCGTAGTGTGGCTCTGGAATAGGATATGAATGGAAATGGGCATGTGTATATTGCGATTTCTGGAATAAGAGTATTAATCTAGAATCAGTGAAGATTCGTAGTGTGGCTCTAAGACATGATATGATGATGGAATGTGTGTCAGTCATATTCATGGGATTGGATGAAAATCGTGTTAACGGAATAGAGTTACACGTATGGTAAGAAAAAGGGTAATCAGGTTTGATATAACTTGTTTACATTGATTTTGCAAATATTATTATGGAAACGAATGTTCTCACTAGGCGTTGGCCTAATCGTTTCAAATGATGTTTTCTTACCAGGTACCGGCTCGAGAAAATAAAGGGTTGTGGGACGAGCGTTTTGGAATAGCAAGGAAGTCAATTAACAGAAGGAGATTTTGAGGGATTGCTTAGATAACTTAGTAAATCTGATTATAGTGACATAATTAGATTAATAAGTTATTTGTAGAATCCTGTATCTGTAAATGTACTCTTGATGGTTAATTCACTTGCTATTTTTGTAAGTTTGAAGTTTATATTATCATAACTTGTGGAAAATTGAGGTTCAAATTAGCCCGGAATTTGGGGCGTTACAGTCCCGCGATTTGCATGTGGCGGGACAAACCACGTAAGTCCCTGTTTCAGCAATAAATCTTTGTGTTTTCTGGATTTTAGGTCAGACTTCTCACACGACGACGGGAGACGACTTTGGGGCGATTTTCAGAGGGTTTTCACACACTTTGTAGCCACGATAGAGGATCGATTGAGGAGGAGTTCACGAACATAATCGGATTATAGCCGAGAGAAGGGAGTTCACCATTACATTCATCACGTTCACGATTACCATGTTTACACACACTTTTTCATCCTCTTTTCTTATGTTTTTGTCCACCACCAACATGAACTAATCTTTAGATGTTGGGGGTTGGAATGAATTTGGTTTAAAGCGTATGAACATGTGACTTGAGACTTTTATCAGTTTTTCCTATTCTAATGAAGCATGTGATTTGGATTTTAATGCTTTTGTGAGTTTGGCCAATTTACATCTGATTTGTTTGTTAGCAATTAAGTTCGAGAGAATTAATTGATAACTAGAACTAGAAATTGCATGCCTAGGGTGAGAAATTGGATAGAGATATACCAAGTAAGCCTTAGTCCCGTTAAATCTTGCTTTTAATGTGTTTTGAATTTCATGAGTTGAGATCGAGAGATAAAACTTGTGTTTTCGAAATAAAACCCGTTGTTGCTTGAGAGAGAACAACGGTAATTTTTAGAGATTGGGTATTCATTATACGGAATAAATGGTATTTGTTTTGAGTCAATTGTTTGTACGTGAAAACCTTAGGATTTCCAACCCTCAACTGTTTTCTCTACCAAAGTTTCCTAAGTTGTTTATTGTCCCGTTTGTGATCTGTTTTCTTGCAATCAATTAATTCATATCAACAACTCAATTTGCGACCGTTCAATTAATAGAACTTATAGTCATTGTGATACTTAGTTCCTAGTTCCCTGTGTTCGATACTCGTACTTTTGTACTATTACTTGACTTCGACCCGTACACTTGCGGCAAGATTTAGGGGGGTGTAAGCCCGCCTATCAAAGCCGGTGGTGACCCTGACGGCGGCGACGATGATGACGATGATGAGGACGGAGACGATGATGACGAGGACGAGGCCGTTAACGATCAGGAGCACGATGGCTTTACCACGGGACATCAGGGATTCCGGGCTCCAACACCATCGGTCCGTTTCTCAGATATTCCCTCTTGGGACTTTCCGTCCGATGACCCTTATTCAGCGCATTGGGCGCGGGTGAGTCTGATGCATCAGGCTTATGTTGGGCTTGAGGCGCGTGTTAATGTAAGTATTTCATTTAACACCGTTTAACATTTTGGTATGCAAACTTATTAACACCGTTTAACATTTTGGTACTTATAAGCAGTAGTCATCACAGCCACGCCCTCCTCCTCCTTTTTCTCCTTTGTCCCCCGAATGGTTTGGTGATTTGCTTTCTCCCAGTGGAGGTTTGGCCCCATCTCAAGGGGTGGTCAGCCCGGTAATCTACGTTTTTATTATGTCTTTTATTTATTTGACTCGTGTGGCATTCTTTAGCCTTTATAACAATTTCATTAAACAAGGAATGGATGCGTCGTTTCATCCAAGTGGATCTACGGTCGGAGTGCCGCAATCTGCAACTCCCATGGGCACGTCAATGCCGTTTCATGAAGCTGGCATGGGCACGTCTATTCCGTTTCGTGAAGCTGGCGTGGGCATGTCGCCCTCGTTCGCCACTCCTGTCGTTGACCCAACTGCACCTCAGATAGAGGAGCCCCTTGGTAGGGGGCACGCCAGCGTGTGGCTTCGAGATACCAGTCGTCTCCTTATACGCAGTGTCCTCCTACTACCCCCACCAGGCCACGTCCGACTACTAGGACCAGTAGGCTACAACCTACATCGACGAGTGGCCTTTCCACCGCTCCACGTTCAGTTGAGGATCTATACCTCCACAACCAGTTGCCCGACCCTATGCAGCTTTTATATTTACCTAATCGTGAGATAAGACCAACATGGTGGGGGTAATTATTGGGCCATTTAGACCACGGATGGCTTGAAGACGAGGTTAGTACATTAATATGTTATTATAATCTTACAATTTGAATACTAAAAACACATCACTGCAGCTTATCATTGAATGGTTTATTTATAGCATATCGAGGCTTGGGTTCGAATGATACTCTCTTCACGTGCTCCAAATTGCGAGTGGACGATTGTGGTCCCAGAGTGGTGGGCAAGGCTGGTACTTGGGCACCTAAGTGAGCTAGTTCCGCACGTCAACGGGTCAATGATTGCGACAGACGGATTTTCGGCTTGGACATCTTCTGTGATCAAGGTATGTAAAATTGTTTCCCAATTTCTAACATTATGAATTTATACCATCTAACTAATGTTAACTTTATGTTTTTCAGGTTCTTATTCCCATCAATGTCGAAAACACTCATTGGTTGCTTGGGGAGTACTGTTTACAGGAGATGGCATTGACTTTATATGATAGTTATAAGGTCGATGTCATTGCTGCGAAAATTCCTCTGTTGATGCGCAAGTTCGAGAATGCTATGCCGTACGTATTCACTGCCATCAGAGACAATGCACGAGCTCGCCAGACGACGAGGAATTTCACATGGAGATATGCAGAGGATGTTCCCCAACAGACTCGTGTGCACGACGACTGTGGTCCTTTCACGTGCCTATTTTTGTCAGATAGGGCTAACGGACAACATCCTAACATGAATATCGACATCATGGTTTGGCGGAGACAAATGGAAAATATATTGTGGACCTTCACGGGGAATTAGTTGAACTTGTAATTAGTTGGTGTTTAGATTTTAAAAGTTGTATAACTTTTTTTATTTACGGTTTAATTTTTATTGTTTGGTGGTTCACTTTTATTATTTACGGTTTAACTTTTATTGTTTGGTGGTTCACTTTTATTATTTGGTCTTTACTTGCATACATCTTTACATCCAACAACATCACAACAAGATTACACCAAATGCACAATAACATAAAAGGAATTCATTGAAACTACAATTAGAAAAAAGATAAGTACATACTTATGAAAGACCTGATCTACAACTTGAACACACATAAAAATACATACTAAACGATAATCGTTTATGTAGGCTTCATTGTTCACATGGTGAAGGAGAATTCAAAGGCTACTTCTTCTTCTAATTCAGATTATTCAATTGATTAGAAGAAGAAGTAGCCATTGAATTCTCCTTCACCATGTGAACAATGAAGGCTACATAAACGTTTATCGTTTGATACTACAACTAGAAAGTGATAAACTACATATTGAACAAGACCAATGAACCCGATGCTTCGGTGATCGTTGAATTCTCCACCACTCCATGGGAGTATTTATAGGAAGTCGCTTCCGCATCAGCACTTGCGAACCTAGCTTTTTGATTCAATAGCGACTTCTGACATGGCATCGCCAAATCTTCACGTTTGGACCTTTAGGTGTTTATCTCAACCCCTTTCAGCCACTACCAGAGAGTTATACAGTTAGTAAGTTTTGAATTTCGGGTTTTGCTTGTGTGAAACAACATAGTGTAACGCTAAGTTTGTTAATTTTCATGAACAGATGCACATCCACAATTGTTCACCATGAAAGTCCACCATCAAGGGTACTTCACAGAACCACCTAGAAGACATTACTTCTGTGGTCTAGAAATTTATGTTGACATGTTAGACGTGGATGACCTTTCAATGCAACTGCTTCAACAGATAATGAGAGAGCTAGAGTACGACGAACCAAAATATTTAAAGTTGTATTTTAAACGGCCGAATGCAGACTTGTTGACTGGACCGGTAGAATTGACTACCGATGAAGATGTAGCCAATATACGCCATTTTGTTGACGGACATACCGTGATTGAAGTGTACAACGAGAAAGTGGAGCTTAGCAATTCCAGACTCGTCTCACCAGAGCATGTAAGAAGTCGGTGGGGATTGCAAAAAACCCAGACATCGTGTAGCAGAAGTTTGACATTTAAATAATTTTGTACTGCTCATGTGGACTGAAGATTTGATTTGTAGTCGTTTAGATCCCAACGTTTGCTAAAGTCTTACTAAAAACCAAAATCATTTATTCATGACCAAAGTACAACATGAAAAAACAACAACATAGAAAATGCAAAGTACAACATGAAACAACAACACATAAACTGCAAAGTACAACATGAAACAACAACATAGAAAGTCCAACAACACTACCACCACCTAAGGATAAAGTGCATTACATTGATCGATGAAGGCTTGCTTCTCGCTTATCTTCACTTGAAGAACTGCGAACTCTTGTACAATGTTGTGGACGTGTAAGTTTTCCTGACGAATATGGGACTCCTTATCTTTGATTTCCCTCTTCATCCTTTTTATCTCCTTTTCTTCATCTTCCATCCTTTTCAGGTGTCCCTCCTTCCTAGCCAATAACTGTTTCCACTCTACAGTGAATTCCTCGATCTCCTTTTCACCTTTTTACCGCGTTCTTTATTCTATCCGGCATTACTTGTGAAGACTGTGTGTTTGAAGAAGATGCATTTCCAGCCATGTGCTTGGTGAAAGATGAGAGTACACAGTCGTATGAGTGTTGTGAGTCTTAAGTTGGAATTAACATGGGTATTTATAGCCACAACATAGCAAGTGCGAACCTACATTTTCAGCTCCACAAGTGCGAACCTACCTTTTCATCTCCGCAAGTGTGAACCTACCTTTTCAGCTCCACAATTGCGAATCTACCTTTTTAGCTCCGCAAGTGCGAACCTACCTTTTCACGACTATAAATAGGTGGTCCGATGAATTAGTAATTCACAAGTTGCTATCTATCCTTTCTACCATCCACAACGTTTGCAAACCGTCTCTACCATTTCGTGCCACTATCATGGCTGGGGGTTCAAGCTCAAAAGGGAAAAGGTCCACCAATGAGGCTGGAACTTCACGACAAAATGACAACCAACCCTTATATGATGGAGCTTACAGGAGTACCTGGTGGGTACCGGTAACAACAGAGGAGTGGGCAGAATGGGGCCAAACTAGGGCTGATTATCCATTCCCAGAAGAGGAGACAGATCAGTGGAATGCTGCATGGGAGCAATACTACCTCGATAATCGCTTGAATGAACCACCAATGTATGAATCTAACCAGACGGAGGATCTTATAGGAACTCAAAGAATGCCATCCCCCGTAAAACTGTCAATTGATGACGCGAACGCCTAGATTGAAAACATAAAACATTTGTGGAACCAAAACAGGTCGATTATTCAAGAGAAGAAGGACTGCCTGGAGGAGAAGAAAGAAGATCTGGCACAAAGGAAGCGGAAGGTTCAAGATGTGCAAAAACAGATTCACGAACTAGAAGAGGAGATTTTAGAGCTCCCAGAGAGCTACACGGGAATGTAAGAGGTTATTGCTGAAAAGGTTGTCTGGATCACCAAAATGCAGGACATCTACCCGTAGTAGTAGATTTCTTTAACTGTACTAGTTTCCATGCTTTATGAGTATCAATAAAATGCAACTTTCATGTTGTAACACCCATAATTTTCGGATAAGCACAATTTCGAATCAGTGTGGAACCGTTTTTTAAGAAAAATATGAAAATAGGATTTTGGATCAACGGTTCGAATACGAATACGAGTCCTACGGTTCTTTCCGGAGCGAAAACGGAGCTATAACGAAGAAGTTACGGCCGAAACAGTATCTGACCTAAAAGGAGGCCGCGGGCCGTGCGGCCTGGTGCACGACCTTAGGCCGCGGCCCAAGCCGCGTAACGCTCTAGAGTCCGCATCTGATCTATTAAGTCGCGAATTTCAGCCTCATTCTTCAAACCTTCATAACTTTTGCATCCCATCTCCGATTTTGACGATTCAAGTTGCTATGGTTTCATTTTTGGGAGCTCTTCAAGGATCTAGAAAGAGTATTGAAGTATGTTGGATGATCCAATAGTGTTTGGTGGTGGTTGAGGTAAGCTTCTCACTTTTCTCCATCTAAGAAGTTAGGGTTTTGATATTTTTGGTGTTTTTGGATGACTTATGTTGGGGGAAACGTATATAAGTGTTTGGGGATGATTATTTATGGTTGGAAACTTGTGGATCTAGGTTTTTGGAAGATTTGGCTTGAAGATGCAAGTTTCTCAAAGGAGCTTACGTTTGGGGAAAACCTAGATTTAGCCTAAATCTAGCAAGGTGAGTTCAAGTTGATTTGTGAAAACTTTATACATGCCAAAAATGTTATTTTCCAAGTATTTGTGTGTTTTACTTGAAATTATCAACTGTTAAGTTATTTGATGGGTTTAACCTCTTTTGAAGTGTTTAACTTTAGGAAGTTTGTAAAAGACCCATATTTGGGGATTTTGGATATTTTAAAGAGTAGAAATCATAATTATGTCCTTAAATGATTTATTGCTCAAATGGAGCTTATTTAATGGTTTAATCATGTGGGTATAATTGATATTATAAACCATTTGGGAAAATGCACATTTTGTGTCATGAGTCGTTTTGAGAATTTTAAGTGTATGAGTCCATCTTGGGAACCCATTTATATTAATCCGTGATGAGTTTTGGGTTAATGGTGATTTTATGGTATACGCTTATTAAACAACGTTTTAATGCATTTATATTTTAAGGACCGGTATTTATGAGGCTAATGGGTTTTGAGCATTTGCTCGGTTTTGACTTTGAGGAAGTCTTGGGGCATTTTGTCCGATTTCGATGGCTTAATGTGGGGTCTTATTTTATGGCTTGCATTCATTGCAACATATTGCATATTATTGCATATTATTGGTATTTACATGCTCGGGTGCTTTAATCATTTCGGTATGGGCATGTTATTTTAGACTGTGTTGCATTTGATCCATAGGCACGTAAGTCAGTCTTTATTTGATGGTCTATCTCTTTGTGCACGAGGAATGGACTATTGGAACGCATGGGTATATGCGTTAGGCCGTTGGGACCACTAGCGAGTATGCAATGTGGGACATTGGAGTCCTTGAGGTGTAACTCGTCTAGACTGGATATGCAATGTGGTCCCATAAGTCCTTGAGGTGTAACTCGATAGAGCAGGCAATAAAGGCATGGGAAAGGTTTGAGGTTGTGATGTCTTTATGGCATGGGAACTAAGACCGGGACTTAAGGTGTAATCCAGTAACATCATAAGTGACCTAACTTTGTGTGCCCATCACTTTCGATGGAATCGGGTCTCCCCCGTCACCGAAAGGTGTTGTTTTTGGGTATATGTTTTTATCCATATTTTCGGTCACACATTTTATTTATACGAAATGTCTTTCATGGTTTATTGGCGGATACTATGCCCCATCCTTAGTGGATGTTTTGAATATTGGATTTTTATCTACGTTTATAAATACTTGGGATATTTAACGTCAATGCACGTTTTGAGTGTGTTGGGATTGAAATTCATTTTGGAAAACACTTTGTACATTTTGGGAACTTTTCTCATAGATTTTGTGTGCGTTGGAAAATGAGTCGTTTACATCCTTTCATAAACTCTTTTCGAAATCATGATTTATGTTGCAAACTTTCATTCAACAAATCATATAAATCATGTAATAAACTCTTGAACTCACTAGGCGTTAGCCTAACCTTTTTATTTGTCGACATGTGCAACAGGTTCAGGTTGGGAGTAGTTCTAGTGACACTGCGAAAGGTTGAGTGCTAGTAGGGTGCTCGAGAGGTGAATTGCTTAAGTGAAGTCTTCCGCGTTAATATTTGGGAATAACAACTTGTTCTCGTGTTAAGTAACACCCGCCATTATGTGGTCTCATAGTATGATTTGAGTAGTTAATTGTAGGAATTGTTATGTTAATCTTGAGGAAATTCCGAGAATGGGTTGTAGAAAGAATTTTATTCCTTAAGTAATTATTTTTATGGAAATTTTATTTAGTTGCTCTTTTCCAATTCGAGGGTGTTACACATGTTTACTTTATTTTACACACAAGAACACTTAACAGACACAACAAAGTACATTGAAATCAACAGTAAACATAAGGACAAGAAGCTTGAAAGACAATTGGACATAACAGCCATAAATTGAGACTTCAAACAGGTTTACTCGTTCAAATCAATGTTTAGATCGAAAGTATGATATCTAGAACTTCCGTAATTGGTCTCCTGAGTCGCACCTGCTTGAGTTTGCCGGCTACCAGATGCTCTTTGATGTTGGCGACTACCAGGTGCTCTTCGACGTTGGCGGCTACCAGACGCTCCTTGATTAACTGGAAAATCATTATGACAGTTTGACCGATTGTGTCCGCTTTGTTTACACCGAGAACATCTTCTCGATGTCGGATCCTCGCCACGGGATGGGATACGATCATGGTTGCTCGGTCTACCAACGCGTTTCTTCAACAAGGCGTTTCACCGGATGTATGACCTCTGAGTATGTTGCTCGCCAGTTAGCCGTCGTGAAGTAACCAAGCGCCAGGTGGGTGACATCTGTACACCGGAGATGTCTTGCAACGTCGATTGCATGACTGCAAGGTAAACCGGACATCTGCCACTTCATACAAGTGCAACTACGATTATTGTAAGCCACCTTGGCGTCCCTGCGCATATCGCAAACTTCGTATAAACCATGACCAATTTCATGGACAGTAAACCTCGCCGGCTTCATTTGTCTCCTTTTAACTTTTGTCATTGCATATGGGGTTAGAAAATCTACCCATTTGGCTGCAGAAACACAAATAGTCAAAATACTGAAAATATTCTCACTTTTTTGTAACAAAAGTAGATTGTATGTAGGTTGATGTACGTATAGATGATAACCTGCTTTGTTCCGACGCTTTGCATACCAGTCTTGTTGCAGTGATCAAAAGTAATCCATGAGGGACACGATAGGTAACCTCCGAGCGTAACAGGACAGTGCATTGACAGACTCGGCACTGTTTGAAGTCATTATGTTGTAACGAATTCCAGGAAAATGGGCCCTAGACCATCTTTCTGGCGTAGTATCGGTTTCCAAAACTTGGACTCCCACAGGTACAACAGCTCGTAGAGCTGCCATTCTAAGTTCGAAGTCACGCACCGTGTACGCTTTACAGACCTTACAAAACATAGTCCTCCTATGGTCAATCCTATTATCCATGGTTCTCATGTTCATCATGAGATGGCGACAACACAGCGCATGATGGGCACGTGGGTACACAATATTGATAGCTTGGCGAATTGAACCCACCCTGTCGGACACGAACACCAACCTCTCGGGTTCGCCGATACATTGCTTCAGATTGGCCAACAAATAAGTCCATCCCTCTCCACTCTCAGACCTACCAACTCCGAAAGCGAGCATGAAAATTTGATTATTGGCGTCCATAACAACGACTAAGAACATTGTGCCCAAGTAAGGCCCCTTCAAATGAGCACCATCTATTATAATGACCGGGCGCAAATAGCTCATAAACGATCGGATCTACGAAAAGTTATGCTGAAAACGTTAGAATACTATAGTATAATGAAAATGTAGACTGTATAAGAGGAAATAATATATACCGCACAACCAAGGGCATAAAAACAAAGGTGAAAACGTCCTGTAATATCTCTCTCTATTCGGGAAAAGGTACCAGGGTTTTGAAGCTCCAAATTATAGAAAAACCCAGGGAGTCGCCTGTAAGAATCGTGGGGGTCGCCCCACACCAAGGCTAGCGCAAAAGCTTTCACACGCCACGCTTACGAATACGAGATATCTACGTTGTATTGCTCCTTGATGTCCTTCACAATGTCGGATCCACGGAGTTTACGGCTTTCATCCTGTACTTTAGGCATGGTTATATTACCCAGTACTCTCCTATTGGCGTTACGGTGGTTAGGATGCATCTGGATCCTTGAACAAACGTGTACGTCATTCATCCTGCGTACCTGGAACATAGTGGTATCTTTGACATTTACAGCATACACACACCAATCACAGTTAGCATCCCTACACTTCGCTTCGAATCGGGTATTTGAAGATCTCTCTGCATAATACTCGTAACCCTCTTCAACAAACTTTCTTCCGAGGGCGAGTGTCAGGTCGTCTTTCGTGGCGAATATATCCCCTTCATTCACTCTGTTACTACGATTATAAGCTACGGGATCTTGGTTAGGTGTTATGAAATGGCCATCCCGATCTGGAAGGGGAGGAGGTTGGCCAAAAAAATCATTTATTCCACCGTATGATTTAATAGGACTGGTTTCTTCTTCTTCATCTTATTCACCGTCTTCTTCATCGTCTTCTTCATCGCTATCAATACCAGGAATATCCAAACGATAAACATGGGAATCGTCGTCGTCTTCTTCTTCTTCTTCTTCTTCTTCTTCATGTGGTTCTTCTACCGGTTCTTGGGTCTCCAGAACAAATTCGGGGTTATAGTCACTATAACCATAATTATCTTCAGTAAGAAAATCAGGATTATACCCATACACATGCTCATCTTCAGACTGAAAATGAGGCACGTAAGCTTGACTCTGCTCAACAGCAGACACATCCGGATCTCGTACGGTGTTCGAACCACCACTAACATAAAAAGAAGATTGACTCTCCTCAGCAACAGACACATCAGGCTCCCGTACGCTGTTGGAACCACCACCAACATTGTTTGTGTCGAAGCCCGCAAGATCCATATAAACAAAAAGTGTTGGTGGATTTCTTACAGCCGCATCAAACTCCATAAAACCTTGTACATCGTTAGTGTCTCGTAACTCATAAAGTTGGCCAGGATATTGGTACACTATTTTAGTCGTACCAAAATACGGGTTGATTCCACATTTGCGTTGAACACACCTAACAAGCTTAGAATGTGTAATGTTGGTTGGCACCATGACTCGCATTATCGGGAGTGCGGAAACATACTCCCAATCCGTCCCGTTCTGTTGCCAAGAACCCCTAGGCCAAATACGTAGCTTAATTTTATCAGGTAAGGAACTCATTTTTAGAAAAACGAGAAAACAGAGACAAAAATCTAGACAATTGAAAATTTTGTTTCAGACAATGTGCACTACGGTTTGGGAAAAATCGTATGGAAAAATCATTGTTATATAGACGCAATAAAAAATTAGGGTTCTGAAAAAGTTAGGGTTTTGCTCCCGGTTCGCAATTGCTCAGCCAGGTCCGCAATTGCGGTGTCAGCTTCGCAATTACGGTGCCACATCTGAAAATTAGGGTTCGGCTTAATTTTTTGTCGTTTAGTGTCCCATTGCGGTCTGCATTGGACCGGGTCGGGTCAGAGTGAGGACCCATGGCTATTTTGGTAAACTGGGAGAGAAAATGGCTATTTTCTCAAAACCAGTGTTAGGTTTGGCTATTTGAGTCAATTTCCCGACATCTTCCCAGCTAAGGAATGGGAAACCCATTTGACCATGCATGTACAATATAACCAAAATCAACTTATTTATAAGTTAAATGGTTGAAATTGTCATATCTACATCATAGTTTAAGGTTTGACCTTTTTAACATCTTTTTTATTTATGTATGTATAAAAATCAATATATTTGTCGAGAATTAATTTATAAGACGAAAAAGATCAACTTTACGTGAGAGAGATTTTTTATTTGTGGTTTTTCGAATCCTAAAAAAGGGCTATCAAATCAATACATGTTGGAATTGATAAACAATTGGTTCTAACTAAGATTCACACTATCTTTCATTGAGGTTTAACCAGTGGTTCATTGTTTTGGCATAGAATGTGGAGTGACAAAGACAATAACAAGCGTTCGATATCAAATACACATTCACTCTATACAACATTAAGATAATATTTATAGTTTTCATTCACAGATCTTAAATCATTTTGTCAATATTTGCTCGAATCGAATATTTTCCATCTTTTGTGGAAAAAACTTGAATGATAAGTGATTTTTTTTAGATACCAAAATGGATTTTTGTAACACCCGGATTTTCGGTAAGTAAGAGTCACCTTGTACACTTCTAAAGCTTCTAAGTTGTTGATTTTGTGTTAGGAAATCATAACTTTTAGTTCCTAGGAGAATCGAGGGTGTTTCGTGCGAGAAAAGTTGAGCTTTAGGGCCCGGTATAGGTCCGACTACAATGCCCGACGACTGTGACATATGTCAATGTCGCCTGGCAAAGTAGTAGGAAAGGGAGCACCTTCTGGTTTAGTGCAACTTTGACAAGCCTGGCAATGTCGCCAATAGGGGACAGAACCACATAAAACCGTTCTTTTTTTCAACATTTCTCTCACTTCTCATACTCTTCCCTTTCTCTCCTAAATCGTTTCCCTTTCATCCATGACGAACCCCAACTCATTTTGGGGACATTTCCTTGGATTCTAAAGTGTTCCTTCATCATCAAAGATAGTGATTACAATCTCTAAGTGCTAAATCAAATGTTCATCTATATTTCTTGAGATTTCTAGGTTTCGAGGGTTTTGCTCAAAACCTAAGTGGTAACTCATCATCCTCTTTTATAAATCTTATACAAGTTATAAATTCTCCATTTATGACTTTCTAGTGTTTTATTTTTCAAATTTCGGTTTAAATGATTTTGGGAAAAGTTAGGTCAAAATTAGGGTTTTGGTCAAAGTAAATTTTTTGATAAGAAGTGTTTGGAGAATGACTGGTTTATTTGTTTGTGTTTTGGAAGCTTGTGGATCTAAGATTTGGAAGGATTGCTTGTAGATTCAAGTTTCTTTAAAGAAGCTCAAGATTGGGGTAAAATTTAGATTTAGCCTAAATCTAGGAAGGTGTGTTCAAGTTGTTTTGCGATAATTTTGTACATGTAAAAAGTATCCATTTTGAAGTATTTATGTGTGTTTACTTGATAAATATCAAATGTGGGTTTATGTGACGAGTTTTGTCTATTTTGGCAAACTGATTTTATAAATCTTGTGAAATCATCATATGTGAGATTTTTGGGCATTTTGATAAATATATCATGTTGGTATGCTTCCTTGATTTAATATATAAATGGAGGTCATTTAACGTAAACGTCATTTTAGTGTATTTGATCTTATAAACCGTTTGAAAAATGCATATTTTGTGCTATGAGACATTTTGGAAATATAAAAGTATGAGTTCATTTGAGAAATGGTTTGTCTCAATCAACGATGAGTTTTGGGTTAATCATACTTTTGGTCGTTGTGTTTGCATGACCGTTGGTTTTGACTAGGATGAGTCTTGGGGACATTTGTTAGGTTTTAATAGCCCGATGTGGAGTTTTGTGTATGGTTTGCGTTTAATACGTAACATTTGAGAATTACATGTTTTGAGTGCTTTGGTCATTCAATTGGAGCCATGTAATGTTATAAACTACAATGCAATGGATTCATAGGCATAAGAGTCAATCTTTATCATTTTAACTGGGACGGATGTTCCCATGATGGGACCAGGATTAGTCATTGGGTCATCGAGAGGGCCTTATGATACGGGTTCTTAAAGTCAAGCATCTGCCATTGACCATAAGATTGAATTTCTGAGTCAGTTTTTTATGGGATAGTTATTTCCCATTTGTAACTGGTACATTTATGTGGGACCGAATACTAGCCATGGACCGTAAATGTAATCCTAGTGAATGAGTATGACTTGGATCATCGGGTGCCCTCCCCTACATCTTAGTACGAATCGGTGAGCTTGTGGCCTTGATCCTAGTATGATAAGCTCTATAACTTGGAAAATGACATACTATTGTGTTCCGCCACTACCCATAGAAATCGGGTCTCTCCCGTCACCGAAAGATGTTGTTTTGGGTATTTAGTTTTATCCATGTCTTCGGTGACGTTTTGTATATGGATTGTTCATGATTTGTGGTTTGAGTAGTATATCTTATCCGTGTTTCAAATATTTTGGATAATGGAGTTCTACCCATCATTATTTGGGAGTTTAAACATTATCCACATTTTGGGTTTGAGTTTATATTTTGAAGGAATGTTCTATATTGGAGTTCTCATCACAAAATAGTGTGTTTCGGAAAATGGGTTGCTTACATATTTAATGTATATCATTTTAGAAATCGTGATTTAATTTGTATTCTTTCAGTTTAAAGATTTATATAATTAAGATGAAAACTCTTGAACTCACTAGGCGTTAACCTAACTTTTTTCTTTGTCGACATGTGCATCAGGTTCTTGTTGGGGAATGGTACTAGTGGTTCTATGAAGAGTTGAGTGCTAGTTAGATACACGAGAAGAGTGTAATTATTGGGTGAAGCTTTCCGCACTTTGGAGATAGCAATTTGTATGAGTTTAGTAACACCCGTCTTTTATTTAGACTTTGCATAAGCCTTGGGTTAATAATAGTTGAGGTTAAATCTAGAATTTTATTTGAGGTATTTCAAGTATTGATTTGAAAAAAATGATTTTATCCTACATTTGATGTATTATCGAAAATTTTAAATTAGTTGTTATTTTTAAATTTGAAAGTGTTACAATTTTCTTAATGGCATGTGACACATTGGATTCAATTATTCCATATAAAGTTTTCACATATTAAACTTTTAAAATGAGGAAAAATATAAGTTTTTAGAGTTTTTTGAATTTTTTTTCCTAACAATTTCTTTAAATTGGATAAAATAAGACAGTTAAATTTTCTTCATATTTAGAATTTTTTTTCTAAAACGCAATTAATATCCCCAGGATAAACACATCAAATCAATTAATAAATAAATAAAAGAAATAATTATATTATTCAAGGTTCTAAATGGCGTGAGGCATGGCGTGGCGGCGATGCCAAGCCTCAAGTCTTAGAAGTCACGACGAAGCCATGGCGTTTTCAAGGCGTGACTTATGGCGTCAAATTTCTAATTAATATATAATATTATGTATAAAAACATATGTTTTGTAGTGTTACTCAATGAGCCAATAGGAATAAGCAAGTTAAATTAAGTTATAGATCAAAAAAAGTTACAAATAAAACATTAAAAACGTAAAGAAAAATCAAATATCACATTACGAAAACTGCGCATTAGGCCAAGGCGTGCCACGGGCTTAACGTGACGTGAGACACAAGCCTTGGTGTCATGGTGCGCCATGGCCGCTGTGCGGCGAGTTTTTTTAGAACATTGATATTATTCAATATTTAGCAGAGAAGTCAATACTTTTTTGTATGTTTGGAGAAATTGTGCATAAGCGAATCTGGTAAGCATTTTCCGGAAAGAGTCATCATATTTTATTAACTTACCAAGAGATGGTTAAATCTTGAATAATGTAGCATGACAAGGACCGATAATCTTACCCGGTAAGTAAAGGTGTTGACTCTTACCCCAGTTACCATTTACCACGTAAGACATCTTACCAACAATCTTGCCTAGGGGCGTAAACGAATGAAGTTGAGTCGAGTAGTAGGTTACTCAAGCTCGATTAACTTTTCAATGTAGAGTTCCAACTCTAGCTCAATGCTCATTTAAGGGCTCAAAGTTACAATTAATTGACTCATTTATTGGCTTGAGCTCAATAAAATTCATATTTTTATTTTATGATTTATGAATATATTAGCATGTTTAGCTTGGACTTGACTAAAAAAACTTAATCGACTTTCCGAACTAGTCGAATCGAATATTGGTGTTATGAAGTTTGGCTTGTTAATTCAAACGAGTCTTATTTTGTGTTTGAGATCGACTTGAGCTCGAAGATTATTAAGCTCGAACTTGAGTAACTCGTTAAAATCTCGAATTATTTACACCTCATAATCTTACCATGACATTATGATCACCGACAGTCTTACGGTCTTACCCAATAAGTTAAGTAAAAGTTATAACTCTTGTTCAGTAAATACTTACCTGATTAACATTGATAAACGATCCTTTAAACCGATTTAATCTAGGGCCAAAGTGAATGTAATTGTGACGTGCACAACTTTTGTGTCATACATGACTTGTCAGGTTGCGTGGAAGTCGTGTATAGAGACAACCAACCAATAGATATTTGCCAATTATGTCTTGTTTCATTGAAACACTACGATCTCAATTATGTGGGATTTCATTGAAACCAAACACAAAACTAGAACAAAATTCAACCTCAAATCCCACCAAATTCAGCTGTCATAAATGAATCATGAAAAACCAAATAATTTGAAAAACAGTACCCACCTATTTTTTGAAGAAACAGGAAATATGTAGATAATAGATCCAAAAATCTTTAAAAACGATAATAATAACATTTTAAAAAAGGGCTGGGTTGATGAGTCATGACCAGCCTGACAAGGTCTATGAAGCCAACTCCATCGTTTTCGGTGCAGACACATCTGTGGGTCAAACCCATCTCACAAGATCAACTCTCAAATTCAACCCCTCATTTATTTATTTATTTATACAACACACCATATAAACTCAAATGCCCTTAAATCCTTACCCAATTTGCTACATGATGCAGCAGCAGCAGCAGCCCAGTAGTCAACAACAACAAGGTCTTCTTCAAGACTTGTTGACTCCAATCAACCAGACTTTGACCACATTTCCTAATGGAGATTTACTTTGGGATACCATTTATAATGATCAAGAAGATGATGATTCATTATTAGCTTCTTCTTCATTTTTGCAGCTTATATCATCCTCCATAGAACCCACTTTTCCATCATGCTCTTCTTTCACATGTGAATCAGTTCTGCCAAATCTTGACAACTTCACACCTGGGAATGTTTCAAATTCTTCATCATATGGACAACAAGTATGTGAATATGAATATGATGATAAACTAAAGTCAATGGTTTCAGTCCAAGAAGATGCAGTTGATGATGATTATAAGATTCATGAGGAACAGAAGATGGTTGTTTCTGATAATCAAATCCCAGTTGTTTTTACAAGTGTGGAAAAGAAGAGCAAATCTAAGAAGGTTCAAGGGCAGCCTTCCAAGAACTTAATGGCGGAAAGACGGCGAAGAAAGAGGCTGAATGACCGTCTTTCCATGCTCAGATCAATTGTTCCTAGAATAAGCAAGGTAAGAAAAGCCACACCCATGATTTATTTGCCTTCTTTCTCCACATTCATAATGAATAATTCCCTTTTTTGGCTTTCTACTAATTTTCTTGAATAAAAACAGATGGACAGAACATCGATACTTGGGGATACAATAGAGTATATGAAAGATCTATTGGAAAAGATCCATAATTTTAAAGATCAAGATATGGGATCAGATTTGAATAGCTTGAATTTGATGGGAAGCTTCAAGGATTTTAAAACAAATGAAGTACAAACAAGAAATCCCCCCAAGGTGCTATTTTTATTCTACCTCTTTGAATCCACACACACACACAACTCATAGAGAACACACATCAATTTCTTGAAACAAAATTTCCAGTTTGAAGTAGAGAGGAGAAACATCGATACCCGAATCCAGATTTGCTGTTCATCGAAGCCAGGGTTGCTGATTTCAACTGTGAACACACTTGAAGCATTAGGCCTAGATATTCAGCAATGTGTCATTAGTTCATTCAGTGATTTTTCCCTGCAAGCTTCTTGTTCAGAGGTATATATTCTCACTCTGTGTGTGTGTGTGTGATATTATATGTTTTTGTAATTATATAAACTGGATTGTATTTGTAGGCAGAGGAAAATCGAATGATAACAAGTTCGGAAGATATAAAGCAAATATTATTCAGAAATGCAGGTTATGGAGGGAGATGCCTCTAAAGAAGCATGGATGACACTTTAAACCTTCACAAATGTTAGTTTCTTTAGTAGGAGAAGATGAGTTCAAGTTCAACTCTTGTTATTTAGCTTTAATCCTTTTGCAGAAATTTAGCTGTTTTTACTCTGTTTCATCTTGTTCAGTTATTTACTTATTCTGAGTTATGAACACCACCTACTCCAGATCTTCAATTTTCTTGATTTAAAAAAAGAACAAAAAAGACAATGATTCCCCCTTTTAATCAAAAAGGGAAGGTACAAAAAGATGCAAATTTCAACAGAAGAATTGTATTTAAAATTCAACAAGACATAAGAATGTTTTGTGGCCCCTACCCATGAAGAATAGGAATGTTGTCAGATTATATGTATAGTTTATATTGGTTTTTATGTACAGAATATATATATATAGCAAGCATTATTCAACATATATATGAATTGGTGCATATATGACAAGAAATTGTATAGGGTAAAGGAAAGGGAGTTCTCTGTTCAAGATCATATAAATATATTCACTCAACAGTTCCTAAAAAGCAACATCAATTTCGATGAACATGTTGATGAAACCCTAAAGTCTGACCAATCATTTTAAGCATATGAGTATCAGCCAAAATGCACATAGACAGAGAGGTTCTATTAACTTCTAGTTAAATTTGTTACTTTATTTATGCTATTGAAATCAATATATTATCATTTCTGAAGCTAAAAAGCACAAGGTTCATATAAAAAATCTAAATCGAACCATGAAAACCAGCGAGTTTGTGAGATCCCGAATTAAGAACAGTGTATCAAGTATTGCAGAGTGGTAAACCAAGGCTTGTCTCAATTGAAACTCTTAAGTAGAAATTATGTAATCCAAATCATCTAATTGAATAAATTAATGGCAATCAAACATATAAAGTAATGAAAAATCGTTGAACTTACGATTTCTGTGATTAAACCTACATGACATCCTCTTTCCCGCACAATTATCCGATTTTCGCAGATCTTCTCAACACAGTTTCCTGATTATGACTTCATATCGTATCATTGAACTTTATAAGCGCCTACCAACCTTCGCGAGTTTAGGTTTCTGAGTTATCCATATCTCCTTGAAGAAAATCCTTATTTCCAATACGGTGAACGTGAGAGTTGCTTCGGATCATCATCGATCGTTTCAGATTAGGGGGCCTCCGGGCCTGTATCTTCTTCATCGGCGAGATCAATCAGGAAAAACCTTGGAGTTATGCGGACAATAACTGCGGAGGATTGCTCTTTGTCATCGGTATTCACTTCAGTGGCGCATTTCCACAAACACTTGGTGCGAGGGAAAAATCAGACGTTCAAACATTCAAGCCCACGAAATTGGGCTGAAGACTACAAAAATCAGCCCATGAAGAAACCATGGATGGTTCAAAAATATGAAAATATTTTCTTCTTTCTTTAATCTTTTTTTTGGACACCGGCTATGTCTAGACTAATCCCTTGGTAAATTATGACTGTAAGACATCAGTCCTGATTAAACCTCAATGGCCACAAGTTGCATACGTCTGGATTCGAACCCTGGACAGATGAGATATTCCACTACATCCCCATGGCCTTAACCAGTACGCCACAACTCTTGTGGTTTTCTTTAATCTTTGTGTACATTTATTTTTATTTTTAATCAATTTTTATTACTTAATTTAATCAAACAACCATATTGTCAAAAAAATATTTTACAAGGTTAAAATAGTAATTTTCGTCATTGAGATAGATAATAAATACAAATACTACCTAAATAATCATTTTTCACACTATTTCATTATTTTCATCATCTAACATATTAATTCAACTTAAGAAACAAGCCCTAAATTGTAATTATGCTTAAATCATTCAGCTTTTTGGTGTAAGTTAATAAGATTTTAAAAATGTCTCGAGAGTAAATAATAATAGACGATTATCCATAAATCAGTAACACAACATTATAGAGAAATTAATTGTTTTAGCCATTTTTGGTTGATGGTTTAACCTCCTAGCCACTTTCTCTCTAAAATTACCGAAGTAACCAACATGTTCGTGAAAACTCATCGTTGTGAGGATGGATGAAAAGTGTAATATTCAAACTCCAGGGGCAATTACCAAAGATTTAAAGGAAGAAGAAAATATTTTGTATTCTTCACCAAAGATAAGGAAGGTGTGTAAGTTTATTTGTTGAATTTGCCGTAATAAATATTATATACTTAAAAAAAACTACTAGGGCAATTTCAAACAAGATAGGATTGCATTTACGAACATAATGGTACATGGGAGTGGGGTAGTGGGCCCCACAATATTGTAATTTACAAACGGTCAACATCGCAAATTCGCAATTGGGAACATAGGTTTGTTTGAAATTGCAAACCTGGTCCCTGGAGTTTGAAATATTACACTTTTCATCTAGGTTTGCAATTGTGATCGGTTTTCACAACCATGTTGACTATTCAGTAAATTTAAGGAGAAAGTGGCTAGGAGGTTAAACCATCAAACACAAAATAGCTAAGACAATTAATTTCCCAACATTCTAGTATACCCAATCAATTAACTTTGGTTACTACATTTGCACAAATCAATATTAATTTTAAAAAGGTAACTTTAGAATAAAGTCAAAAATTCATTTTTTTAATTTCCAAATAAGTGTGTTATTTACACATATTTTAATAAAAGTATTTAATTATGATATAATACTTAAATGTCCAGTGAATAAAAAATGGTACAAAAAAAATCTAAACATTATTAATACATTGCAAGTATCACTTGTGGCACAAGCACAACAAAGTATATATTTTTAGTTTATAAGTAATGAAAAAGTAGATGAAGTTTCAAATAAGTCACCAAACTTTAAAAATCTTCAAAGAGATGTTGGTGATTTTATCTTCGTCAAACATCATTATTGAAATAAACTTGAAGTATATGAATTTCAATGTTGAGCTTTATGTCAAGTTTCGCGGTACATGGTACACACTTGTGTATATCATCTTCAACTTTAAATCACTATATCACGTGGCGATAGGGGTGTAAACGAGTCGAGTCGAGTCGAGTAGTAGGTTATTTGAGCCGAGCTCGAAAAAATAATACCAGACTCAATCCCGATTAATTTTTCAATGTTCGAGATCGACTCGAGCTCGACAACTATTAGGCTCGAGCTCGAGTAGCTCATTAAAAGCTCGACTCGTTTACACCCCTACGTAGTGGTGTTAAGGGGCAGGACCCCTTGCAAGGTTCTAGAGGTAGCTCCCTGACGGGTCGCGGACAAGGTCACGGAGGCATCGTCCTGGCCCAAAACAGTATGTATGAGTTACTGTCATTGGGTTTTTTCGTAATCATTTTATGCAAAAATAGTAGGTGATGGGCGACAACTTAGTTATGACCATCAATTATTGCATAATCATGATTAGCATCAGTTGCTAGTTGCTACTCGTCGTCATCAGTTTTCGTACATCAACGACAACATCATCATTTGCTTACCAGCGCCAACTTCAACTATTGTTCATCAACGCCAACATTAACCGGTGTCTTCAATTAGGGTATTATGTTGTTGATGAAGCTAGTAGGTGTAATCGTACGTTTTGCTTTCTGTTTTATGTTATATATCGACAGTTAAAAACAATCATCTTGTTGTATACTTGAGTCCCTTTTTTTTGCCTACGAACAAGAGTGAGATTTTGGATTACCTAAATACATATTTCATGTAACCTTATGCTTGAATTGCCGAAATACTGTATTCGAAAAGTGTTCATGACACACTATCGAAGATTTGATCCAAATAATTATTACCACAAATCAAATTTACTAACAAAGGAATCACGTAGCCTTTTTTTCGAGTTTAGTAATCCCTTTAGAGCATCTCCAACAGATTTTCTATAATTTCTCTAAAATAGATAATCAAAAGTTAAAATCTCTAAAAAGAGTTACATTCATCTCTAACAAATTCTCTATTTAGAGATTTTAACACAAATTCTATTAATATAATATTTTCTAATTTATCTTTCCAATACATTTAAACAAACTTAACATAAAATGATAAAAGTTAAATCTCATTGGTGGAATTGAATAAAATAATCATCTCTGTCTTACCATCAAGTTTTCGAGAATTCTGTAAACACGAGAAAAATTTTCAAGTTTTCTCTATTATAGAAAACAAGATATCAAAGCTCTTGGAGAAGTATAGAAATTAAAAACTCATTTCTTTTTCTACTTTAGCAAAGCCCCTGGAGATGCTCTTAGAACATCCGGCAAATTTGAGTGTCCGCTAGTATCATTTTTATTTATTCTTATTTGTAATTAAAAAAGATAAAACTTAATCAACTGACCAAAACGAAATTTAATGTTATAGATAATTTAATAAGATATTTAACTGCTTTTTAAAATATAAATAAAGTAATAAACTATTACAAAGGTAAAACTTCAAATAAAATAAGAAACCAAAGTATATGGGTCCTCATGAAATTTAGTGGGTTTAGTAGACTAATTAAATATTTCATATCCGAACTAACTTTCAAATTCGATTCCTTGGGGGTAATGTTTTAAACGTGTCATTAGCCGGGTTCACTTTTTTTGAAAGGAAAGACAGATCCTCAAATCGAAAGATTACACAGGATTTGGCATATCTGTTTTAGAGGGCAGACCCCCAATCCAACAAGCATTCGTTTTGTTAATCAAAACATCATGAGCTAACCATTGAGCTAAGTTATTCGCCTCTCTATGCTCAAATTTAAAACCCAAGAAGCCCGTGGAAGGAACTAACTCCTTGATTTTTGCGATAAGGCCGTCTAGATCTGAGCAGGAGGGTTTGGTACTGTTAAGAATATTAACCGCGTTGGTGCAGTCCGATTCAATGATGTAATTATCCACCTTCCTCTCATGCGCCATCCGAATACCCATGTAAATAGCTTCCAATTCAGCAACAATTGGGTCATACGGCTTCATTATGAATCACTCCCTTGCGAATACCACGTTCCCATCACTCCCACGACCAACCACTCCAAAGCTACAACAACCATTTTTACTATTCGTCCCTGCATCGACATTAATTTTGGTAATCCCGGAATCTGGTTTTTTCCACTTCTGCTTGTTCAAAGTTTTTGTAGAGAAATTAGTTTTCCCCTAGCACTCCACTCAACAGCATTATGAGCTGATGGATTACATGTCCCATGCACACTATTATTCCTCAAATTCCAAGCGACCCATGACATTGTGACAAAAAACTCAAAATCTTCTTTACTGAGTGATTTCGCAACAGTTTCTAGCACACACCTCAGATCCCCTTGATTAACCTTCTTCACAAGTTGCCAAAAGCCACTTTTTTCCAGACTTCAACAATAGATGGGCATCTCCAGATCGAGTGAACAATGCTTTCTTTGCTCCTTCCTTTACATCTACAGCAAGCCTTTGAAATATCGACACCCCTGTGAGACAAAACACCATTAGCAGGAAGCCACGAATGACTTAGCTTCCAGGCAAATATTTTAATTTTTTGGGGGATTTTCATCCTCCAAATGAGCTTCCACCAGTTAGTTAATGTCGTGGAATTGGAAGTTTCAGCAATATCCTTCAAACTCAAGGCAAGTCTATAACCGCTTCGCACACTATATTCTCCATTCGAAGTGTAATGCCAAAGAATTTTGTCATCCAAATCGATGGGGCCACTGGGTAATTTTAGAATAAGGTTGGCATCCTCTTCATTAAATACGTTCCGGATGAAAGACACATCCCATTCTCCATTACCGAGTTTGAGATCGATGACATGCAAGTTGTTCGGAATCTCTGGTCTGTGAAAGATCTTGAAGGTGGTGGGTCTGGGTATCCACGGGCCTTCGAGAATTCGCACATTATTACCATTACCAATCCTCCACCGATACCCTTTGAGAATAATTTCTTTATCCCACATAAGGCTTCTCCATAAGAAAGACCCATTAGATCCCGATTTGGCTTCCAAGATCCCACAATTCGGGAAATAGGATGCTTTTAAAACCCTCACACATAGAGAATTTGGGCTCCTAAGATATCTCCAGATTTGTTTTGCAAGAAGAGTCTGATTGAAGATTCCCAAGTCTCTGAAACCCAGACCCCCCATTTCCTTTGATTGGCATAAAAGATCCCATTTGCACCCGTGTATTTTCCTTGAATGCTCTGAAGATCCCCACCAAAACCTGGCTACCATTCCATGGAGACTCTTAATTAGCCGGGTTCACTCAGGTTAACGATTTTCTTGATTTTATTAATAATAATTCTTTCATCCTAGAAAATAAAGAGTAAATTACACTTTTGGTCCCTGTGGTTTCTATCTAATATCAACTCTAGTCACTATTTTAAACTAATTACAATTTTGATCATTGTGGTTGCCATTTTATTTCACATTTGGTCCCGCTGTTGTTCATCGGTGGTGTCGATTGTCGTCGGAGGGGTAAGGGCGTGAGAGGCATGTGCAACCCATGGGTGTCGTCGGTGGACAAGATTGACGGAGGATGTCAATGGTTGTCAGTAAAGGAAATCGCCGGAGGTAAGCCACAAATCAATACCCCACCCCGTCTTCATATCCACCGACCACCATCACCGCCACCACTACTGAACCAGTGGGAAACCACAAATTAATACTCACCACCATCAACCGAGATGTGACTCCCCACCCTCAAAACCTAAATTTGGGACCAAAATCAAACCCAAAATTGTGACCAAAATCAAACCCAGATGTGACTCCCCACAAGCAACTCCATTTTTCTGCTTCCATCTTTCATATCCGATCAAACCCCTCGAACCCAAAAAATAAATAGTTTAACACGAAAATCATTTAGAACTCGTTAAACCCACACAAAATACAGTCTCGAGATCGCCGATTATGGATGTTGCCGGAGCGGTAGGGGAAGGGGAAGGTGTGTTCTTTCAGAATTGGATCACGGGAGGTTTTTGAGAGTTTTGACCCTGTGTGTTTTTATATATATACTTTATAATAACATATATAATATTATAATATATTCTTAAATTTTTTTTAGAAAATGAAATAAATTAAAAAGACGAGAATACCCGTGAGTTAAGATACCTGTTTAACAGAAGTTAGTTAAGGGACCAACGTTGAAAACAAATGGTAACCGTGATGACCAAAATTGTAAATAGTTTGTAATAGGGACTACACTTGATAGTAGGTGGCAAGCACATAAACCAAAAGTGTAATTTACTCTAAAATAAATGTTTATAATATTAAGATTGTGTAATCCTATAAAATAAATGTTCATAATATTAAGATTGTGTAATTATTATATTTTGTAAATAATAAAATGGTATTTTTATACTCAGGGTCTGTTTACCAAACGTTTACTTGGATAAACTAAACGTTTACCGGTAAAATTCAATATTAGCACTAACTTATCGGGAAAAATTTTAATCCACCAAAACGGTATCATATGCAACTATTTCTCTCGTAAGCGTTTACCGTGGTAAGAGCCTTCGTCGTCACTTAACAGATAAGAATCTTGGTTTTTGTCATAACTTTTACTCTGTAAGATTCTTGTTCATTGCCATATTCATCAGTAAGGTAATGTGACTTGATAAGCGTTTGGTAATCGGCCCCTTAATAATAGAGAGAAATTTATCCATCTCATAATTAAGTGTAAAATATACACCATATGTTGAAAGTAGACACTTATTTTGGAACAAAGTAAAATAAAAGTGTGGCTTAAGGGGTATTTAGTTGGGGGTATTAATCTGTTATTATTGGGAATGAATATAAAAGGAGTTCGGTTTGTCATAATGTAATGAGCTCATTCCTAAAGAAGCCCAACTTTTCATTTCTTCTCAAACTGGGGGAATAAAATTCATTCCCGGTTTTTATTCCTCCCACCCTAGATCCTTGCATCCTTTCCATACGACTACTCATCAGGTACGTTTCTCTGATTAATCTGAAAGCAATACTCGAAAATCGTTTATGTTTGTTGCTTTCTTCTTCCCCTAGTGATGCATACCTGATTTGGGTTTTTGAAAAGAAAATATACGATTTTTGAAAACATACCTCTTGGTTTAGCTTCATGTTGCTTCATGTTGTTGTTAACTCCAGGCTTTCTAATCTGACTTAGGTTACCGTTTCTTTTTCTTTTTTAGTATTTGAAAAATGTGTTTTAATCATTGATGTTTTCGACCTCAAAGTGAATGTTGAAGGAGAATTAATTATACAATTAATTATTATTAGAATAAAATTAAGAGTGAACTACAATTTTTGTCCTTGTTTTTAAAAAATTGATTACGGTTATTGTTGTTTTCCTTTTGCTTCTATTTTCTTTCTTCATGCCAATACAGTTAGAAGGTAGGCGTTAGCCCCTCCTATATTCCCCTCATATGAAGGATAATTATATCTTTTCATGTGAGGGGGTTAACGTTTGTTTGCTAACATTGTTGATAAGAAAGATGAAAATATAAGCAAAAAGAAAACGATAGATGACGAACACACCAAACCATTTACACAAAAATCGTAGTTTACTCTAAAAGTAAATTTTATTAAAAGTCACATTTATTTTAATTAATCATTACTTTATCAAACTTAATTTCAAAAGACGTCTTCAAGAATCTAGAGTTTGATCTATCTTTTTTTTCCCGGACAGTGGCCCCATTTAGCTGCGAAATTGATCACCTCTTTCACCGTGTCGAAACCTTGGAGGGAGGTACCACACCATTTGAAGATCCACCCAAACACTTCTTTAGCAAATGGGCAAGACACAAGGAGATGGTCAGTAGACTCAGGGTCAGCAGAACATAAAGCGCAGATGGGGGATGCCACACGGACACCTCTAAAGCTCAAAGCGACCGAAGTCGGGATCCGATCTAAACATGCCTTCCAAGCAAAGCTGATAACCTTCAACGGGGCAATTTTTATCCATGCAACCGCCACGTCGGTAGGGGTAGTGATCTTGGAATCAATTAATTTCTTGAGTATGTTAACTTGAAATGTCCCATCTGCAGCAATATTGCATTTCCAATGATCACTCGAGGAGTTAGGGACCACTCCGTTAATCGCCGACATCAATTGGTTTAATTCCGAAATCTCCTCGTTGCTATGTGGCTTCCTTTTCCATCTGCCAGAGAAACCTGTGTCCAGAATTCTTTCAGAAACAAAAGCCGACTTACGCTTCTCAAGCTCCAGTAGTGTGGGGAAACGAGAGGCACGAGGGCCGCCATCCAACCAATTATCGTTCCAGAACAAGGTGCCTTCCCCTGACCCGATAACACTAGAGAACAGGGAGTCTGGGTCGATGTTGATTTCCGAAAGATCCACTCTCGAGTTTACTATGCTGGACCATGTGCCTGTAAGGGATTTTTTTGCCAACAAACCCAAATGTTTACGGGTTAAATTATGGATTCCGGAAATGACCCGACTCCATAAGGAGTTGTTGTCCGATTTTAATCTCCAAATCCATTTGATTAATAGCGATATGTTTAGTGCTCGTAGTGATCCAATTCCAAGACCGCCACCATCCTTGGTAGCTAAGATTTTCAACCACGCGACCCAACAAATCTTGGATTTTCCTGCACCGCCACCCCATAGGAAACATCTGCGGAGTTTTTCAAGAGCCTCAATAACGGATCGCGGGGCTTTAAAAATTGAGAAATAGTAAAGCGGGAGGCTGCCTAAAACCGACTTTACTAAGATGAGTCTACCCCCGAAAGAGAGGGACTTAGCTTTCCAAGAGGGCAGCCTATTCTTAACACGATCGATAACAACCTCCCAAGAGGAGAGCTTTCCAAGGGACTTATCTTTCCAAGATGGATTTTTCACAAACAGTGTTCATGGCAATGTTGAGACCCTCCATGGCGATAATAAATAGATATGGGGAGAGAGGATCCCCTTGACGGACACCTTTATTAATCGGAAACTCTTTGGTTGGAGAACCGTTGATTAGCACCGAGGCCCGAGCAGAGGATAGACAACCCGAAATCCAAGATCTCCATTTGGCCCCGAACCCCATTTGGGCCATAATAGAGTCAAGATACCCCCAATTGATGGAGTCAAATGCTTTATCAAAGTCGACCTTGAACAAAAAACAATTTTTCTTTGCATTTTTTTGCCCAGGAATAGATTTCATTAATTATAATCGGACCATCGAGGATGTTTCGCCCCGCGATATAAGCCGATTGGACCTTACCGATAACCAACCCGATGACTCTTTTGAGTCTAGCAGATAAGGCTTTAGCAATGATCTTGTACAGGCATCCAATGAGACTGATAGGCCTGTAATCGTTTAGAAGAAGGGGGTCTTTTGATTTCGGGACTAAGGTTATGAACGAGGAATTGCACCCTCCTGATAGTTTACCATTGATTTAGAAGAATTTGACGAAATCCATCAAATCACCGTGCATCAAATTCCAATATTTTTTCAAGAACTTAAAGGTGAATCCGTCCGGTCCCGGGGCTTTCTCACTGCCACAACACCAAATAGCTTCTTTTATTTCTTCAAGAGTAAAAGGTTGCTCAATATATTGGGTTTATAATATGTTATATTTACTGGGCCTATTCTTTATTATATGTGGCCTTTTAGTGTTGTAGATAGCAGACCCATATTTCTTGCAAACCCTTGTATATATATTGTTTATATTAGTTACTGCGTACCAGGTAAAATAGAATAGAAGCTGGTTCTGTTCTCATGGTATCAGAGCCTCCTGCTCGTTCAAGTCTTGCTGTCTGGAATCGATTGTTGTGCTGAATTTATTCAACCAATCTTGCTTGATGGAACTTCCTCTTCTTTTAGACGTGAATATCTCTTGATCGATTTCAACAGGCGTTGCCCTAAAATCTTCCTGCTAGGGGACGACTTCTCTCACGAAACTTTCTGATACTCTTTAGAAAAGATGGTATCCCGTCTTGGGTACTTATTTTGTCTCTATTTTACTTTCTTCATCAGAGGATATGGCAGGTGAAGATGCAGAAAAGCTTGGCTCAGGGGATAGTTTAAAAATCCCTAAAATCGACCCTACTTCCCCGTATTTTCTTGGATCTCAAGATAATCCAGGTAATACAATTACGAATGTTGTTTTTCGTGGGGATAATTATGAGGAATGGTCACGTTCCATTAGACTTTCTCTTAGGGCTCGAAGAAAATTTGGGTTTATTGATGGTTCAATCTCTAAACCTACTAATCGGGAAAAGTTAGAAGATTGGTATTGTGTTCAATCAATGCTTGTACAATGGATTATGCATACCATTGATGGATCGGTCAAGAAAACCATACCCTACTTTGAAGAGGAGAAACCCTTATGGGATGTCCTTAAGGATCGCTTTAGCATTGGCAATGGACCTCGTATTCAACAACTTAAGCGTGCTTTGGCAGAATGTCGTCAATCTAGAACCATGACCGTTGTGGATTATTTTGGGAAATTACAAACTTTATGGGATGAGTTGGCTTCTTATGAGCCCATTCCAGCTTGTTCTTGTGGTGGATGCACGTGTTATATTCCCAAGCAACTTCAAAAACGATGTGACGAGGAGAGATTTCACCAATTTCTATATGGCATCAACGAGGAACTTTATGGTACCGTCCGTTCGAGTTTGTTGTCACAAGATCCTTTGCCATCTCTTGCTAGGAGTTATCAAACAATGCTTCAAGAGGAGAGGTTGCGCACCTCTACTCCTGAAAAATCTGCCCGAGATGATGTTATGGCTTTTGCCGTTAAATATCTAGGACCTACTCGAAGTACTACACGTTCCGACGCTCGTGACAAATCTGATTTGGTTTGTTCTTTTTGCGAACGAACTGGGCATGAAGTTACAAGTTTTTTTGCTAAAAATGGGTTTCCAGATTGGTGGGGTGATCGACCGCGTTGGAAGGGAGTTGGACGTGGGCGCGGGACTAGCAAGGGGAGGGGTCTTGCCGTGCACGCTACTACTACCGGTAACAACATAGAAGTGTTAATGCCAAAAATCGCACCAAAGGGACAACTTAAGGTCGATGTGGACTTTAACAACTAAAGAAAGGAATCGTTCGACAAAGGCGTGCGACAAAGACAAAAATGTAAATGAGACAGAGGGTTTGATGACGCAGGAAAAACCTCAACGAGGAAAAAACCTGCGGACGACAGTGGATGTCGTCGCTGCACTATGGTCGCCAATTAGGGGCGATGTCCTTGGTGTTCCGGGTGTCGATCGTACAGAGATTACAATACAAATGAAGGGAAAGACTTCGAAATGTAAAGTACAAGTGTTTGAAATGTAAAAACAGTGTGCGTCGTGTGTGAAAACAATGTGTAAACTGTTGGTCGAGAGTGAAAGTCGTGCGTCGGGAGCGATTCTTCGAGTGAGAGTCCTTTGCTTGTAGTGTTCTTCTGAGCTGGGATGCTTATCTTCTATTGTTCGATGTTCGGTGTTCGGTGTTCGGAACTGAAGTTTAACTTGATCTTTTATAACCTTCGGGTGCTTTGATTTGCTCATTGATTGCTTTGATAACAGCCATAACGGTCGCCAGTTGTAACTCTTCATAATTGCTCTTCGTCGGTTATGACCGTTGCCCATTAATGACTTTGACTCCTGCATTAATCATTGAACAAACGTAACAGTCGTATATTTAGTTAGTCAAGGTCGTACGGTCTTGTGCGACGGTCGTGCGGAACGGGCGACGTCGAGGTCGAGTGTCGTGAGGAACTCTCGACTTACCTTTTAGGAGGGACGACATAGGTTTTTTGGGTCTTTGTCGGGGCCTTATCTTAATACAAGATATAGTTCATAACATGTGTCTTACCTTTTCTGGTCGTGGTCGAGACCTGTGAAATTTTGCCCAAACAAGGAGCATCAAGTTCTTGTGGAACTGGTGATTCAACTACTGTGCTTCTTGGTATGCCGGCAGCCCAATGACAACAATTTCTAGATATGCTCGGTAATGCCTCCACCAAATATTCGGATGATCATCTTGTTGGTGAGTACTCTAATTTTCCGTGGATAATTGACACGGGGGCTTCGAATCATGTTACTGGAAACTTGAATATTTTGACTCATGTGACAGAAATGTCGGAATGTCCAATTGGTCTTCCCAACGGTACAAAGGCATGTGCCTCAAAATACGGTCGTGTATCTCTTGCTCGTGGCATAGAACTTGATCATGTTCTATATGTTCCCGAATTAAATTGCAATTTAATTTCTGTGTCTAACCTTATTGATGATTTGAAATGCGTTTTGCTATTCACCGAAACTTTGTGCAATATACAGGACCAAAATTTGAGGACCCTGATTGGTGTAGGTGAACGGCGGGATGGACTCTACTACTTTCGTGCTCCAACAATTCAAGCAATGACTTTTGATGGGCCAACTTCTATGGAGCTATGGCACAAACGTTTAGGACATCCTTCTGATAAAGTAGTTCAGTCTCTCCCCGATATTTGTAAATCTTTTGGAACAATGAACAAACCATGCAATGTTTGTCATCAGGCTAAACAAACTAGAGAAAAGTTTCCTATTAGATATTCTAAAGCTTCTAAATGTTTTGAATTGATACATTGTGATCTATGGGGGCCATACCATACGCCTTCTTCTTGTGGTGCAAAATATTTTTTTGACTATCTTGGATGATTTCTCTAGAGCTGTTTGGGTGTTTTTGTTGATTGATAAAATGGAGGTTTATAAGATGTTTTTGTCCTTCTTTGCTATGATTGAGAGACAATTCAGTGCCAAAGTACAAGTTGTTAGGAGTGACAATGGTACTGAGTTTAACTGCTTGAAAGATTATTTTACCGCAAATGCAATTCTATTTCAAACATCTTGCGTAGGTACCCCGCAACAAAATGGACGGGTGGAACGGAAACACCGTCACATTTTGAACGTCGCTAGAGCCTTGAGATTTCAAGGAAATTTGCCGATTGATTTTTGGGAGGAATGTATCTTGGGTGCGGGTTATTTGATAAATCGCACTCCATCCAGCTTACTTGATTTTAAAACTCCTTACGAAATATTGTTTGGTCAACCTCCTTCCTATACTAATTTGCGTGTTTTTGGTTCTTTATGTTATGCACATAATCAAAAAGCTAAAGGTGACAAGTTTGATAGTCGGAGTCGACGATGTGTGTTTGTGGGTTATCCTCATAACAAAAAAGGTTGGAAACTTTATGATCTTGATACAGGTGACCATTTTGTATCGCGGGATGTTAAGTTTTATGAAACCGAGTTTCCTTATGCTACTATGACAAATGAGTCCAATGATCCTACTTCGATTTCTATTCCTACTTTTGTGTGTGATGATGACGATTTGTATGATATTTCTGATTCTGCTGGTGGGGTAGTATTAGGTCAGGATCATGTTGTGCAGAGTGAACCTACAGAGAAAACTGATGGAATGGTTGATTTGACAGAAGAAAGTGCAGATGCGGTCAATAATATTGTAGACCAGAGTGCTCGTGGTGTTTCTAGTTTGCCTGAGTTAGATGGCGAGGGAACAGATTGTGGGACACCGTCTTCTAGTGCTCAAGAAAATGTAGATGTGAGTACAATGGGGAGTAAAATGCGTACTAAGATCCCTTCGGTGAAGCTGCGTGATTTTGTGACTAACACAGGGCGAAAGTTGAGTCCCGCATCCCAAAGTTCACCCGCATCAGATCACTCCTCAGGTATGCCTTATCCTATAGCACATTTTGTGAATTGTGGTCGTTTTTCTGCGGGACACAAGAATTTTCTTGCAGCCGTGACAGCAGGTTCCGAACCTCAAACCTTCAAGGCTGCTATGAAGGATCCAGGTTGGCGCGAAGCAATGCAGAAAGAGATACGAGCCTTGGAAGATAATGGAACTTGGAGTATGGAGAATTTACCTCCCGACAAACGAGCACTTGGTAGTCGATGGGTCTACAAAATCAAGTATAATTCTGATGGTAGTGTTGAGCGTCTCAAAGCTCGCTTGGTGGTGTTCGGTAATCATCAATTTGTCGGGATTGATTACACCGATACCTTTGCTCTTGTTGCAAAGACGGTTACCGTTCGTGCTTTCCTAGCCGTAGCTGCAGCAAAGAATTGGGAATTGCATCAGATGGACGTTCACAATGCTTTTCTGCTTGGAGACTTATCTGAAGAAGTGTACATGAAATTGCCTCCGGGATTTGAAGGTGCTCAACCGAATCAAGTGTGTCGACTGCGCAAGTCTCTCTATGGGTTGAAGCAGGCTCCTAGGTGTTGGTTTGCGAAATTAGCAGACTCTTTGAAGCGATATGGTTTCCATCAGTCATACTCTGATTATTCTTTGTTTACGTTACAACAAGGAAAAGTGCGTATAAATGTTCTTGTTTACGTGGACGATCTTATTATTTACGGGAATGATTCCGCTGCTCTTTCCTCTTTCAAGAAGTATTTGAGTCGGTGCTTTTATATGAAAGATCTAGGTATGCTGAAGTATTTCCTTGGTATTGAGGTCGCTCGAAACGCCTATGGTATTTTCCTTTGTCAACGTAAATATACACTTGACATCATCACCGAGGTTGGGTTACTTGGCGCGAAACCAGCAAGCTTTCCAATGGAGCAACGTCATCAACTCGCTCGATCGAAAAGCCCTTTATTAAAGAATGTTGAGCAATATAGGAGGTTGGTGGGACGCCTTATTTATCTTGCCTTTACTCGACCGGATTTGGGTTATGCGGTTCATATCTTATCTCAATTCTTACATGAGCCTCGTCGTGATCATTGGAATGCGGCGTTGAGGGTTGTGCGATATCTCAAGGGCAGTCCAGGTCAAGGTATTCTTTTGCGCTCTGATTGTGATTTGCATTTATCTGGATGGTGTGATTCAGACTGGGCGAGTTGTCCTCTTACTCGTCGTTCTGTCTTTAGGTGGCTTGTTTTTCTGGGACATTCTTCTATATTGTGGAAGACAAAGAAGCAGGTGATTGTGTCTCGATCCTCAGCCGAAGCCGAGTATCGTTCTATGGCGTCCGTGACTTGTGAACTTAAATGGCTTAAAGGGTTGCTTGTTAGTCTTGGTGTGCAACACCCTCGTGCCATTAGCCTGTATTGTGACAGTTAGTCTGCTCTACATCTTGCTAAGAATCCAGTTTTTCATGAGCGTACGAAACACATCGAGGTTGATTGTTATTTTCTTCGGGATGCTATTCAAGATGGAACTATCAATCCTTCTCATGTTCCAACGAATTGTCAATTGGCAGATATCTTTACGAAGGCTTTAGGCAAAAATCAATTTGATTTTCTTCTCCGCAAGTTGGGCATTTGTAATCCCCATGCTCCAACTTGAGGGGGGGTTTGGGTTTATAATATGTTATATTTACTGGGCCTATTCTTTATTATATGTAGCCTTTTAGTGTTGTAGATAGCAGGCCCATATTTCTTGCAAACCCTTGTATATATATTGTTTATATTAGTTCCTGCGTACCAGGTAAAATAGAATAGAAGCTGGTTCTGTTCTCACAATAAATTCAGCATCCAAGGAGGAAAGTTTTTTAAACCTAGAGTTTAAGAATTTGGGTCTGTCAACAATATTCTCGCGGAATTTTGAACTAAAAAACTCCCATGCCGCCTGTTTAATTGATATAGCATCGGTTACCCAAACACCATTGCTCATTAAGCCATGAATTTTATTCTTTCGGTTTTTATTTCTAATAAACCCGTGAAAGAAACTGGTATTTTCATCACCATCCGTAAGCCATTTGATTCGGGACTTCTGTTTGAGATCCAATCTAGCGATACTTTCAAGTTCCAATAGTTTTTGTTTCATTTTTTTTTCTGCCGATTAACTCATGATCCGAGAGACTTCTTATCTCAGCGGCGTTGTCGTACTCCTCCAACCTTCTCCTGTTTTCTTTAATCTCATTTAGATCTTTTTCACTTTCCGTCCTCCGCCATTCTTTGATACCTTCCTTCACTGCTCTGAGTTTACCAGCCACATACTTGTCTGTCGTCCCATATTTGTTGTAAGAGGTCCACGCTTTAGAGACGACATCATCGATTCCTTCTCGAAACAGCCAAGAGTTATAAAATTTAAATGGAGGAGGTCCGAAATCAACAATATTACTTCTGAGAATAAGGGGGAGTGATCCGAGTACTCATGTGGGAGAGCGGTGGCAGAGGCGGAGGGGTTAGCCGATATAAAGTTGGAGCACATCAAAACAATCAAGCTTACTCAATTTTACACCATCATCACACATGTATGTATACCGCCTTCCCCCATACTATGTTCCAATAGACCAGCTTCTTAAATGAATCTGTTGAAAGCATGAGCAGTACTAGAATAGAAAGACGAGTTAGACCGTTCCTCTCTACGTCTACCTGAATTAAAGTCTCCCAAGAAAACCCAAGTTCCAGGTCTAGAGAGTTTCAGGTTTAGAAGATCAGACCATAGATGCTTCTTCTCAGAAAGCGGGTGGGGGGCGTAAACATTAACCATTATGGTTTCACCGATAATACCTTTCCAGTAACCAACTACAGCCATAAAAAATCTAGCTTTAATAATTGCAATTTTAGTGAACACCTGATCTACCAGAGGCAGCAACAAACTACCATTCAAAGTCAGAGTTGTCCCAGCATCTACTAACTTCAAGGCTCGACGGGTTGGAAAGTTGAGTTTCCTGAATCCCACAGAAATTTAGGTCGAACTCTTTTATAAGCCTTTTCACCCATTCGATTTTATGCACTTCTCCCATCCCCCTAATATTCAGAGATAACAAATTCATTGTGAAACTACCTCAACTCCTTCTTCGCCATTTATGATCTGATCGATAACACTTGTTCCATCATCAATTCGAAATCCGACCAGATTTCCGATAGCAATCATTTGTTCAATTCCATTTGAAGAGGATCCAGAGTCGCCGCAAAGGGGCTCTTTAGCAGCAGATTGGGACAGATGAAACGATCTATTGATATCAAGCGAGGGTTCCGGCTCCAAATACGGAAATGGATTTTGAGAAATGGGGCAAGTTGTTCGGCAAGCAGAGTCATTTCGGAGGCCAACAGATCTGGAAGATTTCTTTTTGAGACGACGTCTCTTAATTTGAGAGTTTCCAGCTTCAAACTCTGGGCTGGAAAAAGTAGAATGTCCTGATCCAGTTGTGGGCATAGCAAAAGGCCCCAAGTTCTCTCCAATTGGGCATTTATTTTCAATTGGCCCAAATGACCCACCATTTCCTTCTAGATGAGAAGCATCATTTATTTCACCAGATTTATTGCCGTTTGGAATATCAGGTACATTTTGGAACAGATCTCTAGGCGTCGGTTCAACTTCCTTCCTCGGTGAATCCCCTTACCAGAATCCAACGGAGCATCGACAACGACATCCGGCGATCCACCATCCGGGGCGTGTACCGGTATCGGACTATCGGGACAGATCTCCCCTTCTTCCACATCCTTTTCTTTCTCAAGCCAAGTATCCGACACGCCATCCTCTTCATCATCTTCAACGTCCCCCTCATCAATTTCGTCTTTAGAGTGATGAAATGGCTCAACTGGTTTGAAAGGGTACCAATCCTCGTCTACCTCCGTGACCCCCACTCTCATAATTTTCTTTTCGAATTCAACATCAATTTCTTCGTCAATTCTTTTCCGATGAGTCGTAAGAATGCCGACCCGACCATAAGACAGGTCCAAGCAACTCGAAAAGGAGTTAGATTGAACCAAAACCTTACCAAAATTACCAACAATTGCGGCGAAATTTGCTTCGTCCCATGCTTTTAAGGGGATTCCATTGATTTTTAGCCAGGCTATCCTTTCGAATCGAATTTCCTTCTTCTTAGCGTGATCTAGCCATTTGAACCACTTCAGCCACATATTCCTATTATTTAGGAATTTCTCCGCCAAAACTGAAGACTGGAAACTGATTAGTATCACCATCCCACCAACATATTTGGTTTCCATGACTTCAACTCCATCGTTTGAAAGGACATATGATATACATCCCATCAAATCAAAGTTTAAGACCTCCCCTATAAGGGTCGATTTGCTAAGACACCAACCGATGTCACTAGCCTTCTTGAGAACCATCGGTTTGAATTTCGGTGTCTGAGTCGACATGGGAGGCTTGTTCACAAAACCGGAGATGACCTCCGCAAAAGATCGGCGATCAATGGCTCCCGCCTTAGCCTGTGGGATAACCCCGCCCCTCTGAGAATGGACTCTCTGTTTGGTTTCAAACATCGGCTTCCTGAGATACTTGGAAACATTAGCCTTTAATCTATTTCCCCTGCAAAGGTTCCCATTAAGGGCCTGCTCAGTTTCTGCTACGTTCGTCACCCCAACAATTCTAACGAATGCAAAGTTGGAACCGTTGTAGTCTTTTTTTCTTCGCAAGGTAAACGTCGATGATTTTACCGGCCTTTGAGCATGTGTTCTTGATGTCAAAGATACCAACTCCATTCGGTATGTTGGTGACGAAGAAAGTTGTAACATCATCGCTGCCTCCGGAGATGTTGTAAAAAACTAAAATATACCACGAACAACTTTTAAACCTTTTTATTGGTTTTATTTTTATAATATTACTAGTTTAATTTATTACGACGAAAATTAAATCCAAATTAATATATTCTAATAAAATTAATTCAAATTTGATCTACATTCTTAATTTTAATTATTACAATGTATTTTTAAATACATTACACGATATTTGCAGCCTACTATTGATAAATATATTCGTGTGGCATGTTTTATATGGACGTCTTCTGTTACGCGTAGCTTTGGGTAATATCAGCATAGATTTGGATATCATCCTATGTCCAAATTGTGAAGAAGCACTAGAGACAATCAATAACTTGTTTATAGACCGGAAGATGGCCATATCAGTTTGGCACTTGTTTCTAAATTGGTAAAGAAGCAGGAAGATTGGCAACAAAGCTACTTCTCCTTCGTGGCGAAGAATCTTTTTGTCCTTGGTTATCTCGAATTTGACAGACATCTATTTGGGCTACTAGTTACTTGTCATGGGATCATCGTAATAGCATTATCTACTGGAAAAACTATCTATCCGTCGAAGCCCTTTTTGCAAGATTTCAAGCTCGTGTCTTCGAGTGGATCTCAAGAAGTATACGAAAAGGCTCCATTCCATGGGAATTATGGATCACAAATCCAACTTTCCTTACTCCAAACATATAATTCTTATTTCGGCTTGTTGCTTGAAGGTTTTTCACAAGATTGCGCGTTTTTTGGTATTAGGTGTCCTAGTTTCGAGGGGTGCTTTGGTTTCTATTCGTTTGGTTTTTGGTTTTGCAGCTTACAGAATCAATTGAAGTTCTTCTATACATTTCTTTTATTTTTTAAATATTATTCTGCTGACCCGTAAGAGCATTGATAACTCTCATTTTGAGCGTTATTTACACATCATTTGTGTGAGTTTTTCTTCCGTTTTAGTTGTATTTTTTTTTATTTATGTGTTCGTATTTTTCCTTTTGTTAATTTATTTTTATTTGGAGTTGTTGAGGATGTTTGATGGTTTTTTTGCATCAATTTTTGAGGTTTAATGTTGTGCAGCGATGCCCACTGTGGGCACAGTGTGCCCACTGTGGGCACGAGCGGATTTTGCTTCGGACCAGCGGATAAAGCGATTAACTGGACAAAGGAGAGCATCTAAGAGCTGGCATTCTAGTGCAGAAAAACTCAGCAAAACCATGGGCTCTAGAAGGTGGTTTTGGTATTACCCTTTGGATAATGTGAACTTTGTCCATTGGGTAATACCCATTCTTGGGGTTATAAAAGAAGGAGCTTGGGTCACTTGCAAAGGAGCTCCAAAATAATGTAGAAGTTAATCTTTAGCTTGCATTTTGTTATCTTAGTTGTAGTTTAATTTATTGTCTTTAACTTTCTTGCAATTAAATTCCGCATTTACTTTCCGTCTAAGTTTGTAGTTTATTTTTATCTTAATGCAAGTAGTTAACAAGTATTTCATTTCTTACATTATGTCTTTCTTTTTAATTATTAGCTAAGCACCCTTGGGTGTGGGTGTGAACAAACTTGAGACTAGTAGGCAACACTTGGGTGTGGCCATTTGTTACTAACTCTCGAGATTGGTCACTTGAGTCGGGACTTAATGTAACAACCCAATCTAAAAAAAACATACTTAGCATTTAATTTAAATAATTACAAAACTGGGTCCACAAAAGTTTCATTTCATCTGTCTAAACAACTTAGGTTGGCGGAAACAACCTATACACAACTGAGAAAAACTAATAACTAGAGTGCCACTATGCTTCTTGACTCTTCTTGCTAAGCTCAGCCTATTTGCCCGAGCTCCTGGAAACCTGCTTACCTGAAAAGGTTTTAATTTGAAAATGCGAGGGTTAGACCATGAGGTCTAGTGAGTCCCTCCTAACAGTTATCAAAGCATTTAAAAACAGTTTATCTCTTCAGCTTTAAACATTCATACTCAACATGTCAAAATCATATACGGACTAAAGTCCGCCTCCTCGTAATCTGACACCCTGAAGCCACCCGAAGGTGACAACGAGTCAGCCTCATGCTGCCTTGCGGAGCCTCGCTCCTGGCATATAGGGACCTCCCTTCCCGCACGAGAGCTGGCGGAACTACTCTCCCGTCTTTGCCAGTTTACGTCTCCTCGATGTATGCATACATTCTACATAAAACTTTAAACAACTTTCATGCAATTAAAGCATAATAATAAAGCATGGCAATTCTCAACATTCATAACACATTTTGAAAACACTTTAAAAGCCTCACATTTTAGTTTAGAAAACTCACCTGAGGCTCTTACTTCTCGTTCCTAAACCGTTCCAAACTTCCAAATCGACTTCCCTGAATAAACGGGCATAAAACAACAATTCAGCAAAAGTATCCGGACAACTCAGGTTTTCCGGACAACCCTACTTTTCCGGACGCTAAAGAGTCCGGACACCCATCTAACCGGACAACAACCTAGTCCGAACAACACCCTTATCCGGGTAACTACTACATTCCGGACGATACCCCTTTCCGGATATCTAACTTACCGGACACAACTCATACCCGGAAAACCCAACCTATTCGGACAACTTCCTCGTCCGGGGACCTTCTCCCAAGCAAGGAGTCCGGACGCCCAAGAAGGTTTCCGGACGTCCAGGGCGGTTTCCGGACGACGACCTGGACCCTTTTTGAGGCTGAAATCTACTGGCTAGCTCGATTATCTCGAAATAAAGATTAGCAATAGCAACAACATTACTAAACTTAACAATTACTGAGTTCTTAGCAATCGAAACACACTATAAGACCCGATTTCTCTCATTTTAGCTTCAACTTCAATTTTGAACAAAAACCCCAAGACTAACCATTCTGCTCCCTAATCAAAGATAAATCGATGAAACAGGAGAGTGTTACCTGGTTGATTGCTTGCGATAGACGAAATCCAAATGCTATTTCTTCTTCAAATCCCAAGGTTTGATGGCTCCTTTCTTCCAAATGCACCACAACCTTCAAGAACCTCTCCTCTTCTTTCCCCTCCCAAATTCAGCCACCACACACACTATAATCAGTGAAATGAGAATGTTTCTAGGGTTTTGAGCCCTTTTTATACCCCAATCCCAAAATACCAACTAGCCCCTCAACTTTCACTTATTAACAACACTTGACGAAAAACGTAAAATTTTCCCAAATTGGTCCGGGTCGTTACAACACTCCCCCCTCAAAAGAATTCCGTCCCCGGAATTCCATTCTCGAAAAGATGAGGGTACCTGGACATCATATCTGATTCCACTTCCCACGTAGCCTCTCGTCCCTTATGATATCTCCACTGGGCTTTAACCAGCCTGACCTCCCTATTCCTTGTTTTCCGAACTTTACTGTCTACGATCTCAATCGGCTCTTCCTCAAACATCAATTTCTCATCCATGCTGACATCTTCTAACGGAATGGCTACATCGGTCCCGACCAACATTTTCTTCAGATTGACACATGAAGTGTTGGATGAACTCCTCTTACTTCTTCCGGCAAGTCCTACTTGTATGCCGCTGCTCTAACTTGCTCATTAAAGACGAAAGTCAACTCCTTATCGCCTGTAATTCTTGCAAGGTCGATCTCACTACAGCTACCCTCATCTGTTCCTCATAACAGAGACGCACATCACCCTACGAATTCTTCCAAAATTTCATCTAGTACCTCAAGATCACGCGCTAACTATTCAACTTTCATGACTCCGACGGACCCACAGACGTAGTCCACTTTACACATCCCTCAATTCTTCGAGGTTCCACAGTCTTATGTTTTCAATCCATCCACTCAGTTCTAATCGGCTGCCCCAAATCGTTCAGATGGGGAAATGTAACTGCACTCCATGCGTGGAACCGCCTTCGGTGAGTCATCACTTGCTAAAACGTGCCATCCTGCACTATTTACTTGTACCCTCTTCGATCACTACACTTGCTTAAAACTATCTGATAAAACCAAGGCCAACCGCGCCTCCATCCACACCTCAGGACTCACGGTTTTAAACACGTCTAGTTAAAGTCTCTCATACATTTATACTTTCTTAAGAAAAAGAACTTGGCAGAAATTTCCCGCCACAACAACGAGAATCTTCTGCCAGGAAAACTCGCTCACTGACAACTTGGCACCAGGCCAACCTTGTACATCCCGACAAGCTCACACCCTTGAGCCTCTCCTTGGCATACTTGAAATTCTAGATTACTTCTCCCAACCGACATTCGTCTATACAGATCATACTCCTTTCCCGAATCCCATTGGCTACAACTTGTCAACTAATTCGTACGTTCTCACCACTTCATCATTTCACACTTAACGTGTCTAATAGAAGGAAACCTCTATAATTCCTTATTGGGGTACTCACCTATCCGAAATGAACTTATCCTGAAGGCTCATCAATTTCTCACTGTTTGCTACAAGCGTCCAGTCCTATAACACAACTTCGGTTACTCCCACTCAACTAGGTGGGGTAACCACGATCACACCCTACTGTTCTCAATAGCTTACACTGAACGATCAGTTTGCTTGAACGTTTCTCACAAAATCACTAACTTAACTCATTCAGTTGTCTTATCCACTTCTTTCCTGCACAAGCTCATACACAATTTACTTCCTCAATACTTCCTCCAAAAGTTAGCACACTTATCAAGGACAATCTACACAACACTGCGCCTATCGGCATTACTGTCAAGTTTACTACTTCCGATTTACTTACTTATTCCGACATACTGTCTTCACCTCCCCACGCTAGTGTGGAGTACTGCCCACCAACATTACTCGCCCCTCTCTTCCGACAATTCTTAAGCTGCAAATGTTGTCTCATTACTATACATAACCAAATGGTTGCACTAAAATTCTAACTTAAGGCTTTCGACTAAATCACCTCGAACGTCACCAGAGTTCGACGTCACTGTACATTCTTTAAACTCCAACTTTTACTTTCTCAGACAATTCGTTCACACATAAGCAACACTCACATTCTTTAAGGATTTCACATCTATTCCACCACATTTTGACTAATACATCCATCATCTTCTTTAAACTTCCAATGAAATATGCTTACTTAGCGACTCTTACAACTACAACACTTGGTTTCTCCTTTGGGTAACTACCCACCACCACTCCGTGATGCTATCCCGAACATAAACATATCACCACGTCAACTTACACCCCACGTGCTCCAACAGCCCGGTTAACACTCGAACACCTCATCCGAAACTCCCAAAAAGGCTTCTATCTGATGCTTCATCTTTCTCTAACATCACACCACTACGATGCTAGCTGGCACTTTTAACTTGGCAATTATTGCCACTACATAACTATACATTCCTCACTCATAACATTACACTGCAGACCAAAACTCTCATGGCCATTCATACACAACTCGAACTTATCTTCAAGACCTCACACATAAATAACCGAGTCTATCTCGCTACATTGTCTCTCCCCAGCTCTAGTTGAACCACAACACCCGTGTTTCTGATTAATTCTAACATACTCGTTTCTTGCTAGCTCTTTGCAATACCAAACCATCATATCGACAGGGTACATTTCCTCACCGATCGACATAATCTATACCCTCACTTCGTTTGTGCTAAATACTTCATTCTTTACGAACCATCCATCTCGCTAGTAAAACGCTTATCTAAAACAGCAGTCTTTCCCTATCTTAACACCCCTACAAAGTGGTCCTCCAACTTTCAACCTTCTGATTCAAGTCTTCGGTCTCATGCAGCTTACACAACTACCGACTTTAACGTCAATAGTTGACCTGTTGATACTTCCTTAGACTATTATTCAACAAGAGTCCCTTACTGAACCTAATCCTTCCAACATATCATAATCAAATTCACATCCCGTCGTCCTCATTTCAAACTCACTCGCGTAACTACAACATTACAAGCTCACCTCGAAGCTCATATTCCCACGCCATAGACATTTCATTCTTCCTCCCACACTCCTCATAACGAGTTGCTAAAACCGTCACCTTGAAGGCTTCAAGTCCTTCCTCCAGACACATCTGTCTCTTAACAACCGTACTTCCCGTTACCGTACAAGGGTGTAAACCCTCATACAACCCACACTATAATCCACTTTCGACTCTACCACTGTTCACCTTTCCTCTTGAGCACAAATACTAAGGCTACAACATTCCTTCCTAATTTGCCCGACACTTTTCCACTCCTGAAGTTCTTCCTTAGCTTAACATACTATATCCTATGACCTAGTGAGTTCATAGCCTTCATGCATGACAACGCAATAGATAAAATCATTTACACATTTTATCGTTTTAAGTAAACAACATTTGAAACTATCTTGGGTGTACTCGACCCCATCACTCTTATAACTTCAATGCTCTGCACGACGATTCGAGAATCGCTTGCATGCATTTCGACCTTACTCTTACTCAATCAGAACGATGTTATTACGACAGTGATGTATTGAATGAAAATCCTTTCATATGACATAATTCTGCAAGAACTACCGACACAAGGTAAACCAGTATAAAGCGTTTTTAAAAGATTCATCGTAAATCCTAACATAACCTCCAGCATGGTACTGCACTGTGCTTTGGATCACATAAGCATTCCGCGGTCAGGGCCCAAGCAGACTCCCCTCTCGCCTCTTTCGAAGCCTACGCAAACTCCCTTCTACTCGAAATAGGAGGAAACGAGTTCCAACCTACCAGTCCGTCATACATATCCAAGGGATCATCAGGTCCCGAGGATCACTCTCTGATCCCACAGTGCAGACCGACTCCACAAAGCACATCATTCATTTCATAAAATATGCACTTTTAAATCCTTCAAATCATCATTCTCATTTCATCATACATAACAGGCTTTCTTAAGTAAAACACGTAGTTCGTGGAAAACATGCATGACAGTTACAAACAGTTATGCTCGGGAATGAAATCATAATTAATTTAAAACATTTAACACTCTGTGTTGTAAAAGGTGTTGGGAACTCATACTCAATTATATAACTTCATCATGTCAACTCTCATTTGGTTATAAAAGTTTTGCATTCAAACGTTTTCTTGACTTATCATGGAAAGAGTGGAATATTTTGCAATCGCAAACCTCAAGACTTCATTGTACGATCTAGATGGATTTGTATTTTTCTTTAAACATACGCTTGCACACGCAGACTCATATCCGATCAAATTTGATATTTACACATTTACTTTACTTATGAAAAATCTCATGTACACATACACGAACTCAATACATGAAACTCTACTTGCAATTGAAGGCTACTCACTCAAACAAGGTCGATCGCTTTACTCACACGACTTATCCTTGACACTCTACCTTCGACCAGTGGTCGCCCTCTCGGCTTTGCAACAACTTGCTATACATACATTCAACGGTCCACTTACTCAACCATTTCATACTACCTTCATCTCGATCAAATCATCTCATATTATACCTCTACACGTTTTCAGTCCTCTACAGAAATCTCTCTTCACAGATCCTGCCACGGAACAACTCGACTAAAGGGTCAGAGCTCTAATCCTCTGCTCGCTCTTGAATTGACACCTCCAAGATCTCGACACTGTCCTTCTTTATCCTTACAACGGATCTACCCCACGATCTCTAGAACTGGGACTCTTCAGAAACAGGAGTCTTACTCAAAATCGGTCATTCATCCTCTTCGAATCCACGAAGATCTACCTCTAGACGACTCATAACATTCTATACATTATTCCTTCTCTATGACGTATACATACATCACCTCATAAATGATTTCTCACGATACTTCCCCTGCAATGGGTCTCACCCTACCCCTCAGGGATCTTACTGATATTCTAAAGTACTGGAACACGACATAAACACTAACTTCTAACTACCACTTCGGAATAATAAGGCAGGTTAAGCACATACATGTACCTGTAAGTTCGCAATTACACTGGCCAGGTAGAATCTCAAACTTACCTTACATGACAGTCCTCATTCCCCTATTAGTCATACCTCTATCATAGTGTCCTCCTAACGCATTTCCTGATTCTCAGTTGTGATTTCTACTCCCAAGTTTAAGTTTAGGCCCGTCCGGTCACCTAAATCCCTTAAACTATGGCTCTGATACCAATTGTAACAACCCAATCTAAAAAAAACATACTTAGCATTTAATTTAAATAATTACAAAACTGGGTCCACAAAAGTTTCATTTCATCTGTCTAAACAACTTAGGTTGGCGGAAACAACCTATACACAACTGAGAAAAACTAATAACTAGAGTGCCACTATGCTTCTTGACTCTTCTTGCTAAGCTCAGCCTATTTGACCGAGCTCCTGGAAACCTGCTTACCTGAAAAGGTTTTAATTTGAAAATGCGAGGGTTAGACCATGAGGTCTAGTGAGTCCCTCCTAACAGTTATCAAAGCATTTAAAAACAGTTTATCTCTTCAGCTTTAAACATTCATACTCAACATGTCAAAATCATATACGGACTAAAGTCCGCCTCCCTCGTAATCTGACACCCTGAAGCCACCCGAAGGTGACAACGAGTCAGCCTCATGCTGCCTTGCGGAGCCTCGCTCCTGGCATATAGGGACCTCCCTTCCCGCACGAGAGCTGGCGGAACTACTCTCCCGTCTTTGCCAGTTTACGTCTCCTCGATGTATGCATACATTCTACATAAAACTTTAAACAACTTTCATGCAATTAAAGCATAATAATAAAGCATGGCAATTCTCAACATTCATAACACATTTTGAAAACACTTTAAAAGCCTCACATTTTAGTTTAGAAAACTCACCTGAGGCTCTTACTTCTCGTTCCTAAACCGTTCCAAACTTCCAAATCGACTTCCCTGAATAAACGGGCATAAAACAACAATTCAGCAAAAGTATCCGGACAACTCAGGTTTTCCGGACAACCCTACTTTTCCGGACGCTAAAGAGTCCGGACACCCATCTAACCGGACAACAACCTAGTCCGGACAACACCCTTATCCGGGTAACTACTACATTCCGGACGATACCCCTTTCCGGATATCTAACTTACCGGACACAACTCATACCCGGAAAACCCAACCTATTCGGACAACTTCCTCGTCCGGGGACCTTCTCCCAAGCAAGGAGTCCGGACGCCCAAGAAGGTTTCCGGACGTCCAGGGCGGTTTCCGGACGACGACCTGGACCCTTTTTGAGGCTGAAATCTACTGGCTAGCTCGATTCTCTCGAAGTAAAGATTAGCAATAGCAACAACATTACTAAACTTAACAATTACTGAGTTCTTAGCAATCGAAACACTCTATAAGACCCGATTTCTCTCATTTTAGCTTCAACTTCACTTTTGAACAAAAACCCCAAGACTAACCATTCTGCTCCCTAATCAAAGATAAATCGATGAAACAGGAGAGTGTTACCTGGTTGATTGCTTGCGATAGACGAAATCCAAATGCTATTTCTTCTTCAAATCCCAAGGTTTGATGGCTCCTTTCTTCCAAATGCACCACAACCTTCAAGAACCTCTCCTCTTCTTTCCCCTCCCAAATTCAGCCACCACACACACTATAATCAGTGAAATGAGAATGTTTCTAGGGTTTTGAGCCCTTTTTATACCCCAATCCCAAAATACCAACTAGCCCCTCAACTTTCACTTATTAACAACACTTGACGAAAAACGTAAAATTTTCCCAAATTGGTCCGGGTCGTTACACTTAAACTCAACGCGGATAAGCCGATCACTTTGAAGTGTTAATATTAGATCTTAGACCTCGAGAGGGGCGGATTCGAAATACGGCTTAAGTGATGCACAAAGATTTGAGAGAGTCTTTGATAACCACGTCGAGAGGCGGGTTTTGTATGATTTATTAAGGTTCAAACGCCGGTTGAGATTTATATCACAAAGAGATTTGGGTATAAATCTCCATATTGGTAGAACTTGATGTTTAGAGTCAAACTTAATTAAATCGGCAAAATTGGGAGTTGGTAACAATGGAAACTTTATGGAAACTTTGTAGGACCATTTTATAAATCGCATCATTTCGAGAGATCGGGCTTTTTATGAACTTTTCATCTTACAAAGCAACTAACCATCTTGTTACTACAAAAATCTCAAGGAAACTTACACCCATACCCATTTTAGTTAATTGTTTAGATTTTATTGTTATTAAAAGCACCAAACTCGCTCAAAATATTTTATTGTTCTATCATTAAAATCAGTGTATTCTCAATTTAAGACTCGAAACTTTGAAGTCCAATCCCTGTGGATACGATCTCGGTATATTTACCATTTTATTACTTGTAGCGATCCCATTGTCGGTATATACTTGTGCCTTCATTGTGGAATTATTGTGCCCATATTTTGGATACACGATATTTAGCTACCAAGCATCTCCAACAGCTTCCCCATTTTGGAAAAAATGAAGAATATGGAGATTTTGGGTTGTTTTTTTGCTCCAACAGCTTCCCCAAAAGTATCTCCAAAATGGAGAAAGTATGAGAGAGAAGAAGTTTTTCTCCAAATATGGAGTTAACCCAAAAAATGATTACAAAGTGAGAGCACCAATAGAAATCTTTGAAAAATAATATTTAGAGAGAGAAATAAATTTTAATTGTTGGGAACTGAAGATATGCTAAGTATGGTTAGTACTGCCAAGACAATGTTACTACTGCCAGTTCTTCGTTACTACTGCTAGGCAAGGTTACTACTGCTAGACGAAGTTACTACTGCTAGACACGGTTAGTACTGCTAGACCAAATTACTACTGCTAGACATAGTTAGTGCTGCTGAGCTGAGTTACTACTGCTTGAAGACTGTGAAGGTTAATACTGCTGAAGGTCGTTAATGCTGCTGAGCCAAATCATTGTTAATACTGCTAACTTGATAAGTTTGGGATGCGATACTTTTGGAGACAAAGAAGGAATTGATCAAGATATGTTTAACGAAGATTCAGAAGATCAATTTACTTTTGATAGTTATCTTGTAATTACTTTTGTATATATAGTATTGATAGATAGCTATTAGAAAAAATATACGATAGAAGATAGATAGTATACAGAATTCTATATTCATTCAAGAGTGAATTAACCTCAAGGTGTAAGAACCCTATTTCTAGAGAAGTAGAAATCGTCTTGTTGAGCCTGTTCAACAAGATTGAGGTTTGGTGTAAAGCTTGTGAGTAATCCAGTTTGATATATACAGTGTGTTGAATTCTATTGATTGTTCTTTAATTATTTTAGAGTTCTATTCCGCAAGATTCTCTAAATTCTGTTTCTAAGAAGTTTAATTCTTGTTAAGAATCGATCCTGACAAGTGGTATCAGAGCATTGGTATCTTAGAAGCTATGGACAATTCAATGGATTCTCACAGTACTCTTGTTTCAAAGGTTCCCATGCTCAAACCCAATGAGTTTGACATGTGGAAACTGAGAATCAAGCAGTACATTCTTCTTACTGATTATGCAATATGGGACATCATAGAAAATGGCCCATGTAATGAAGGAAAGATTGGAGCAGATGGAAAGAGACCTCCTCCCAAGACAGATGCTGAAAAGAAAGTCAGACAAACAGAGATGAAGGCCTTAAGCACTCTGCTTTTGGCTATTCCTAATGAGTACCAACATCAATTCCAACACTGCACAGATGCACAGATGTTGTGGAATGCTCTGGAGAAAAGATTTACTGGCACAAAGAGCACAAAGATAAATCAAAAGGCTATTCTCAGGCAACAATATGAGAACTTTATGTCTGCAAAGAATGAGTCTATGACTCAAACTTTTGACAGATTTAACAAGTTAATTGGAGAATTAGCAACTGTGGGTGTACACATGGATGCTGATGATGTCAATAGAAAGTTCCTTAGATCATTGGGAGAAGAATGGACCATGTACACAGTCTCATTCAGACAGAATGACCAATTGGAGGACAAAGAGCTAGATGACCTCTACAATGATCTGAGAGTATTTGAGGCTGAAGTTGAAGCCAAGAAAAGGCCATCTGGATTTGTTTATAATGCTGCTTTATTATCTTCATCCTCTGATAATGCTGCTAATCCTGATTCTGTTAATACTGCAGGTTCTGTTAATGCTGCTGGTGGAACTAATCAAGAGAAGACTACAGACTCTGTACTAGAAGCATTCTTCTCTAGTCATGTTCACTCTTCTCTAATCAATGATGATTTAGAGCAGATTAATGCTGATGATCTGGAAGAGATGGACATCAAATGGCAGATGGCTATGCTATCAATGAGGGTGAAGAAATTCATCAAAAGGACTGGGAGAAACAACTTTTCCCAAAGAAGAGAAGATGGTGCAGGCTTTGACAAGTCCAAGGTTGAGTGTTATAAGTGTCACAAGATGGGACACTTTGCCAGAGAATGCAGAAGTGGAGGATCAAATCAACAGGCTCCAAATGGAAACCAAAACAGAAGCTCCTCTCAAGCCCTTGTTTCTCAACAAGGAATGGGATTTGATTGGAGTGATCAAGCTGAGGAAGCCTGTCAGAATCAAGCTCTTATGGCAGAAGTATCTGATATTCCCACTGAGGTACAATCTAAACTCTGTTCTCAAGCTTGCATTGATGATGTTAAAAGATATAGGGATCACAATCAGGGTATGTGTGATAACCTTAAGAGGCTAGAGAAAGATGTGAAAGATTATGTTAGGATTGTAGAAAGGTTTGAGGAACAAATTAGAGCTTTTCAAGCTAATGAACTTCAACATTCCTATGATACTAACTATTGGAAGTGGGAGAAGAATGAGTATGAGATTAAGCTGAAAGTGTCTGGGGAGGAGAATGAGAAGTTAAAAGAAGAGCTTAAAAAGGTTAAACTTGATGTTGAAAAGTTTACCTGTGCTTCTAAAACCATGGACACCATCATTAAAGCTCAAATCCATGACAAGATGAAAGTAGGGATAGGGTACAATACCACACCTCCACCCTACAATAACAACTACATACCTCCTAAGTCTGATTTGTTAGAGACCAAGGATAGAAAGGAACCTGAATTAAAGATTAATATAGATCCTTGTGAAAAAGAAATAGTTGTTGAGGATGAGACTGACAAAGTAGACTCTGATGAGGAATGTGAGAGTCCATGTGTCAAGAACACTGAGATCAAAAGGACTGAAGAGAAAAAGGGAGTTCATTACACACAGCCCAAAGTTGTGAACTCCAATATCTGTAAACAGTGTTCTTGCAGGAAATCTAAAAAGAACAAGACTCAAAAACATGATAATCAGAGGGGAAATCAAAGGAACTGGAATAACCAGTGGGCTATGAGACAAGGAGTTGATCTGAACAGAATTAACAGGCCAAAACCTTGTTTCATCTGTGGTAAGCTAAATCATTTAGCCAAACACTGTTATTTCAATCCTGTTAACCAAAGGTTTAATACTCAAAGATCTTTTCAAAAACCTGGTGGTTACAGAAAGAATGGTGGCTATAAAAAGCTTGCAAAGAAAAATGTGGCAAAGAAACAAGATAAACCCAAAAGCCACATAAAGAAAACGACTGAAAAGGAATGTGGTACTATGTGGGTTCCAAAAGGCACTAAAAACAATACTGCTGCTAGCAGTGTTAGTACTGCTAACACTGTTAGTACTGCTTCAAAAGTTAGTGCTGCTAGCAGTATTAATACTGCTAGTAATCATTCCAAAGTTAGTACTGCTAATACTTTTAGTGCTTCTTCTTCAGATAATACTGCTGCTAGCAGTATTAACTCTGTTAATACTGCTTCTAGCAGTGTTAACTCTGTTAATACCGCTACCTTTGTTAGTACTGCTGATACTGCTGCTAACAGTACTGCTGCTTCCAGTATTAGTACTGCTAGCACTGTTAGTACTTCTGAGGTTAATACTGCTTCTAGTGCTGCTACACCAATAATTTTGACAAAGTACTCCAGCACAGCAGTACCCAAATTTAAAAATCTCATCAAAACCAAGTGTAAGTACTTTGATGAGCAAGGGAGACCCAAGACCACTTCGGCTTGGGTTCCAAATAAAACTAACTGATTTATCTTGATGTGTAGGGCAACCAACAGCTCAAGGGGAAGAGCATTTGGCATGTTGATAGTGGTTGCTCCAGGCACATGACAGGTAACATGGCCTGCCTCAAAAATTTCAAAAAGATTGATGGAGGACATGTTGCATTTGGGGATAATCCTGCTGGTGGAAAGATAAGTGGTAAGGGTGATGTTTCAAAGGGTAAGATGACCTTTGAAGATGTGTACTATGTTGAACAATTGAGATACAACTTGTTAAGTGTATCACAGGTTTGTGACAAGAAGCATAGCATATTGTTTACTGATTCTGAATGTATTATCCTTGCTCCTGGATACAAAGTGGTTGATGAAAACATGATACTTCTGAGAACTCCTAGGAAGGATAATGTTTATTGTTTAGATTTGGAAAGTGTTTCATCTGATTCATCTCTAAATTGTTTAGTTTCAAAAGCTTCTTTAGATGAATCATCACTTTGGCACAGAAGGATGTGTCACATGAACTTTAAAACAATGAATAAACTTGTTAAGAATAACCTTGTAAGGGGTTTGCCATCCAAAGTCTATTCATGTGATGATCATTGTGTTGCTTGTCTCAAAGGCAAACAACACAAAACTTCTCATAAGACCAAAGAGATAAACACCATCTCAAATCCTCTTCAACTGTTACATATGGATCTGTTTGGTCCTACCAATGTGATGAGTATTGGCAAGAAATCATACTGCTTAGTTATTGTTGATGATTATTCTAGATTTACTTGGGTATATTTTCTGAGAACTAAAGATGAGACAAGTGGACTGATCAAATCTTTTATTCTCAAAATTGAAAACCAATCAAATCAAAGAGTGAAAGTCATTAGATCAGATAATGGAACTGAGTTTAAAAATTTTGATCTAAACACCTTTTGTGAAGAAAAAGGAATTGAGAGACAATACAGTGCTCCTAGGACTCCACAACAAAATGGTGTTGCTGAGAGAAGGAATAGGACACTGATTGAGGCTGCTAGATCTCTGTTAGCTGATTCAAAGTTACCAATTACATTTTGGGCAGAAGCAGTTAATACTGCCTGCTATGTTCAAAACAGAGTTTTAGTTGTAAAGCCTAAAAACAAGACACCTTATGAGCTTTTCCATAAAAGGAAACCATATATTGGATTTTTCAAACCATTTGGATGTCCTTGTACTATTCTCAATACCAAATCTCACTTAGGCAAGTTTGATAGCAAAGCAGATGATGGTTTTCTTGTTGGGTATTCATCTCAAAGTAAGGCCTACAGAGTTTTTAATACCTCTTCTAGAATAATTGAAGAAAGTGATAATGTCAAATGCAATGAGAACACACCAAATCCTATTGGTTCAGGTCCTAATTGGCTATTTGACATTGATTCACTCACTAATTCTTTGGGTTTCAGTAGTGATGTATATGCAGGACAAAGGGATACACCATCATCAGAACACAGAATTCAATCTGTGATATTTCCACTCCCTTCCATTGATCCTGTTGAATTCTGTGAACACCAAGAGGAGACTGAACCTATTCAGAATGAAGAAGAGAGGAGAGCAGAGGAAAATCAGTCTTCAGGTCCAAATTCCAGAGAATCTGAGGTGACTGAAGAAGCAGAATCAAATCCAGAATTAAATGAATCAAATCTGGATGAGAACATTCAAGAGGAAGCTGGTCATCCAACAAGAACTCAGAAAAATCATCCTCCTGAGTTGGTGATTGGAGATATTGCATCTCCCATGATGACTAGAAAGCAAAGCAGACTCCAAGAATTGCAAGAGCAGCAAAATACAGTTAATACTGTTCTTACATGCTTTCTGTCCCAGATTGAGCCCAAAAAGGCTTATGATGCTATGAAAGACCCAAGCTGGATAGAGGCAATGCAAGAGGAGCTGCTACAGTTCAAATTGCAGGATGTATGGGACTTGGTAGACCTTCCAAAAGGTCATAGAGCAATTGGCACCAAGTGGATTTTCAGGAACAAGAAGGATGACAGAGGGATTGTGATCAGAAACAAAGCTAGACTGGTTGCACAAGGGTACACTCAGGAAGAAGGAATAGATTATGAGGAAGTCTTTGCTCCTGTGGCAAGGATTGAAGCAATCAGGTTATTTCTAGCCTATGCCTCATACATGAAGTTCAAAGTGTACCAAATGGATGTCAAAAGTGCATTTCTGTATGGAAGTATTGAGGAAGAAGTATATGTCTGTCAACCCCCTGGATTTGAGAATCCATTGCACCCTGACAGAGTATACAAGCTGAAGAAGGCTCTTTATGGTTTGCATCAAGCTCCAAGAGCATGGTATGACACTCTGTCTACCTATCTCTTGAAAAATGACTTTGAAAGAGGAGTAATTGACAAAACCCTGTTTATCAAGAGGAGAAAGAGAGGTACACTACTTGTTCAGATCTATGTGGATGACATCATCTTTGGATCCACCAATGATCAAATGTGTAAAGAGTTTGAAGAATTGATGCACAAAAGCTTCAAGATGAGTTCCATGGGAGAACTTACATTCTTTCTTGGGCTTCAGGTAAAACAGAGGAAAGATGGGATTTTTATTAGCCAATCCAAATATGTGAAAGACATCCTGGACAAGTTTGGTTTATCAGACTCAAAGCCAGCAAGCACACCAATGGAAACACATAAACAGATCACTGCAGATCTTGAGGGGGAGGATGTGGATGTCCATCATTACAGATCAATGATTGGATCTCTCATGTATCTCACAGCCTCTAGACCTGACATTATGTTTTCAGTCTGTGTTTGTGCCAGATTTCAGGTTTCTCCTAAGCAATCACACCTTCATGCTGTCAAGAGAATATTCAGATACTTAAAAGGGCAACCTAGATTAGGTCTCTGGTATCCTCATGAATCCTCTTTTGACTTGCTTGCATATTCAGATAGTGATTTGGGTGGAGCCAACATGGATAGGAAGTCTACTTCAGGTGGATGTCAGTTTTTGGGTACAAGACTAGTATCTTGGCAGTGTAAGAAACAAACCACAGTGTCCTTATCTACCACAGAGGCTGAGTACATAGCTGCTGCAAGCTGCTGCTCTCAGGTTCTATGGATTCAAAATCAGATGTTGGACTATGGGGTAACATTTCTTCACACTCCAATCTTCATTGATAACAACAGTGCTATCAGCATTGTTAATAATCCAGTCAAACACTCAAAAACAAAGCATATAGAGATAAGGTATCACTTTATAAGAGATTGCAATGAAAAGAAATTAATTCAGGTTGCTAAAGTTCATACAAATGACCAGTTTGCTGATCTATTCACAAAAGCTTTTGATGTGGGTAGATTCACCTTTTTGGTAACAAGTGTGGGCATGATCAACCTAGAATAAATTTATGACTTTCTGTTTTTATACCTGTATTTCTTAATATATTTGGTGCTACTAACTTTCTTTCTCAGGATTCTCTGTTTCCCTCAGATTACCAAGTGCAGAAAAGTGTAAGTGTAGTTACTACTGCCTGTGCAGCGTTACTACTGCCAGTACAGAGTTACTACTGCTTGTGTTCTAGTAGTTAATACTGCTTGTACAGTTAATACTGCTCAGTAGTTAATACTGCTCAGTAGTTAATACTGCTTGTGTAGTTAATACTGCTTTGCAGTTAATACTGCTCAGTAGTTAATACTGCTAGTGCTCAGTTAATACTGCTCAGTAGTTAATACTGCTAGTGCAGTTAATACTGCTAGGTAGTTAATACTGCTTGGTAGTTAATACTGCTTGGTAGTTAATACTGCTCGGTAGTTAATACTGCTAGGTAGTTAATACTGCTTGGTAGTTAATACTGCTTGGTAGTTAATACTGCTCGGTAGTTAATACTGCTAGGTAGTTAATACTGCTTGATAGTTACTACTGCTGTGTAGTTAATACTGCCTTGCGGTTAATACTGCTCAGTAGTTAATACTGCTTACGTTGTTAATACTGCTTTTGATAATCTAGGGCATATAAATACCCCTGTGTGCCCGCCAAAGTTCATAACGACTCTTCGCATTTACTTCTTCTCTCTCGCTCTAACCTAGTCTCCCCAGAATCTTTGTGTGTTCTTTCAAGAATCCTCAGGAATCATGGAGTTTGTGGATGAGCACAATGAAATAGCCATGCTTCAGAAGCCGAAACAAGCTGCGGGATTCCACGATATCGTCGATTTTCTTAAATCCTCGCACATCTCCTATGCCCTAACGGTGAGCCCAACCATCTATATCGAACATCAGACGCAATTTTGGGAGAATGCCACTGTTAGTTTCGAAGAAGGGCAGAAAACCATTCGAACAAGGGTTTGTGATAAACCCTTGAAAGTCACAGAGGAGGTTATTCGCATCTCTCTTCACTTGAATGATGCCTCAGGTATAACCTCTCTATCTTCTGATGACTTATATTCGACTTTACAAAGAATGGGGTATGAAGGTCCCATTGGTGTTTTTAAATTCTACAAGTCAAAATTTTTTAACCAATGGAGATTTCTTGTTCATACCCTGATGCACTGTATTTCCAAGAAAACTACTGGATGGAGTGAGTTCAGCAGTCCCATTGCATATGCCTTGGTCTGCTTATCCACTGCCAGAAAGTACAATTTTTCAGCTATGATCTTTAATGATCTTGTATCAAACTTGGAATCCAAAAAGAGCTTTTACATGTATCCAAGGTTTGTGCAACAAGTTATTAACAAGGAATTGATGGACTTACCTCAGTTTGATGAGGTATATGTACCAAAATCCCCTAAAGGAAAGGTTTTTTCAAATATGAAAAGACTTCCTAGGGACTCGGAAGGAGTTGACACACCATTGTTCTCCACAATGATGGTTGTGTCCCACACAATTGAAGGTATGGCATCAGGGTCAAGGCCCTCATTAGACACACCCACTGATGACCAATCCCAACCTTCCATCTCAAAAGACATCCCTCAGTCCATTCTTGAACAACCTACTCCCACAATCACCAAAAGGTTTCAAAGAAGAAAGGTGCACAAGGTTCCTTCCCTTGATGTACCTACTCAGAGCCCTAAGCCTTTAAGCCCTCAGTTGGAGCATTCTCCAATTGAGAATATCAACAGGGAAACCACAGGGGTGTCTCCCAACCCCAAGAAGGTGCTCTCTAAGGAGAAGGATGAGCATATGGGTGCTAAGGCTGCCACTACTTCTGCTAGCACAGAGAAGGACAGTGGTAACATCAATAAGACCTTCCCCATGGCAACTCCAAATGAGAAATCATTAGGAGGACCCAGGTGCCAAGAAACCAAGGGGGCAGGTAGTGCTTCTGCTAGGCAGAAGGCTTCTGCTAAACCTTCCAAGGATCCCTTAAAGAAAGTAAAAACTTCTACAAAGGGTGAGGATAGATATAACTATGAGGAATTGATGGAAACCATAGGGAATGTCAACTTGGATGTAATGGCACAGAGGAAGGAGATTGAGCAACTGAAGACTGTGGTCACCTACCAACAGTCTCAAATTGAGAAGCTCAAAAAGATGGTCACCAAGCTGCTGCACAGAAAGAAAAAGGCAAGATTTGTGCTGAGAAGAAGAACTTCAACTGATGATGCTCCCAAAAAGGGGGAGTCAGAGTCAGAAGCAGAACTGAAAATGAAGGGTCCACAAATTGAGGGGGAGACAGTTCACATGGAGAATAAGATGGAAATGGACAATGCACAGTTTAAGGGGGAGTCCAGTGCACAGAATAAGGGGGAGACAGAAAAGGTGGAGGAGATGATTAAAGAAGCAGAAACTTCAAGAGCAGCAGAAACCACAGCAGCAGAAACTGTTAATACTGCTGAGTTTGAACAAGCAGCAGAAACAGTTAATGCTGCTGAAGGCCAAACAGAAAAAGCAGCAGAAACTGAGCAAGAAGCAGTAACTACAACTCAAGCTGAAATTGATGAAGAAATATACTGGATTGTGAAGAACAGTGTTGAAGCAGCATCATTACATGTTCTAAGAGAAGCAGTAACAGCCATAGCAGCAGAAATGGTTATTGCTGCTGAGAAACTTAAAACAGCTGAACCAACTCCTGCAGCTGTTAAAACTCTTAAAAGAACCAAGATGATGTCAAAGAAAAGACCAAGCACCAAGCCCATAACTTCACAGAAGAAAAATGAAAAGAAGCCAAGGGTAGAGCCAACTGCAGAAGAGGCCCATGAGGAAACAGTGAAAGAAAAATTAACCTCAGAAGTTGCTGAAGAAGAAGTGGCAACTCCATCAGGGCAATCAAGCAATGTACAATCACAAACTGATGCCCAATGTGATTTGTACATTACTAGTGTTGACTCTAACCCAATTCCACTTCAAGCTGAACCAATATCATCTAAGGCTCCTGAAATCATCTTTTGGGACACTTTGAAAGATGGTAGAAAGGAGTTCATTAGGATAAAAAGAGCAGATGGAAAATTTGAAGTCTTTTCAACTTGGGGAAAAATTGTCAGAACTTGCTCAAGATCAGACTTAGAAGAGATGTTCAAAGTTGGGATGAGGATATATGAAAACATGCTGACTGAGCAAGGGATGTCAATCTCTAAAATGGTACTTGAATTCTTGTGCCAAATGTTCAAACCTGAAGCAGTTCAGCATAGGATAAACACACAGTTTCAAGCCATTACCAACTGGATGCTCTATGAAAACTGTGGAGTATATGTCATCTCACTTGACTCTGCAACTCAAGAATACTATCTGGTGGATGAAATATACAATCACAGCATGAAGAGGCTGCAAGGAATGTTACATACTAAGCTGACCTGCAACAAGGATTCAGCAATGGGTAGATTCTTGGTAAAAAGGATTCTCAATCAGAGTCTAGGTTTAAGTCCTAATCTGTGCGTATATGATGACTAAGTTTTGGAAGCATCATCTGAAGAACTTGACTTCTTTTCCTAAAAGTCAAGTTAGGGGGAGATTGTTAGGAACTGAAGATATGCTAAGTATGGTTAGTACTGCCAAGACAATGTTACTACTGCCAGTTCTTCGTTACTACTGCTAGGCAAGGTTACTACTGCTAGACACAGTTAGTACTGCTAGACCAAATTACTACTGCTAGACATAGTTAGTGCTGCTGAGCTGAGTTACTACTGCTTGAAGACTGTGAAGGTTAATACTGCTGAAGGTCGTTAATGCTGCTGAGCCAAATCATTGTTAATACTGCTAACTTGATAAGTTTGGGATGCGATACTTTTGGAGACAAAGAAGGAATTGATCAAGATATGTTTAACGAAGATTCAGAAGATCAATTTACTTTTGATAGTTATCTTGTAATTACTTTTGTATATATAGTATTGATAGATAGCTATTAGAAAAAATATACGATAGAAGATAGATAGTATACAGAATTCTATATTCATTCAAGAGTGAATTAACCTCAAGGTGTAAGAACCCTATTTCTAGAGAAGTAGAAATCGTCTTGTTGAGCCTGTTCAACAAGATTGAGGTTTGGTGTAAAGCTTGTGAGTAATCCAGTTTGATATATACAGTGTGTTGAATTCTATTGATTGTTCTTTAATTATTTTAGAGTTCTATTCCGCAAGATTCTCTAAATTCTGTTTCTAAGAAGTTTAATTCTTGTTAAGAATCGATCCTGACATTAATAGATGATTGAAATAATTTTAATATTATAATCAATGTTTTTTCTCTAAAATGAGGAATCTGTTGAAGATAAATGTAATACTTTTTAGAGATTTTGACTTTTGATTCTCCATTTTGAGAAATTTTGGGGAATCTGTTAGAGCATCTCCAACAGGTTTTCTATAATTTTTCTAAAATAAAGAATCAAATGTAAAAATCTCTAAAAAGAGTTAGATTCATCTCCAACAGCTTTGTTATTTTAGAGATTTTAACACAAACTATATTAATATAATATTCTCTAATTTATATTCGCAATACACTTTAAAAAAATAACTTAATATAAAATGATAAAAAATTTATGTTATTGGTGTGTTGAATAAAATAATTATTTATCTCTCCTATTTAGAGAATTATAGAGAGTTCTCTATATTTAGAGATTTTTCTATTAATCTCTATTTTAGCAAACAAGATAGCAATGTTGTTGGAGAAGAATAGCAAACAAAAACCTAATTTTTTTCTATTTTAGCAATGATGTTGGAGATGCTTAAAAAAAGCCCTACACCAGGTTTTTTGAATCCATTTTTCTCAAACCCATACGTATGATGCTACCATTTCGTATGGTTTTAATTGAATTTGTTCCAAAAAATGCCAAATAGATGGTTACAAAGATATAAATATATCTTTATAATTCAAATAAAATATTTATATGCTCGTATACATATAACCATATAAATCACTTGGTTTTAATACATGTTATCCATATGAGTTATGATATTGGGGGTGCTAATTACACCCAAAATTACTAAATCACCCAAAAAGTAGGTGTGTTGATACCATTTAATTCCGTGCCAATCATTTTTGATTTAAATATATAATATAAAAATATATATTATTTATTTGTTTTATATAATAATTATTTGTTTATTTGTTTTATAATATATATATATATATTATTTATTTGTTTTATATATTATTTATTTATTTGTTTTATATAATATATATTAGAAATATAGAAATATATATATATATTATTATTCTTTTTGTTTATATATAGGGGTGTCAATTTTATACCGAGACAAACCAATCAATTTCCATACCAATAGCTGCCTGCCTCGGTCTTCATGAAGATGCATGGCCCACAATTCGGTTTCAATTGATGGAAGAGTTAGACGCATACAAGGCAGAATACCTCGACATGTTTGGAAGTGAACATTAGAATACAACTTATAACACTTTAAACTTCTTTCGATCAGATCAAGGTGCACCATATGACCACTGGATGACAATGCCTGAAATAGGTTGTTAGTCCCAGATGGCTATAACAAGTATTGTAGAAGGGGGGGTTGAATACAATACTCAAAATTTTCACAATTTTAATTCTTTTTATTGAAAATCTTTCAACAAGAATTACACATAGAAAACTTAAGACTGTTGCGGAAAAGAACAGATAAACTATTCTAACAATCTTACACAAAGTATACAACAAAATAACTAAGAACACTTAGAACAAAGCTATAAAGTTTTTCAAGCAAACTGGAAATTCTTGCACTTAGAGAATTCTTCCAGTTTGCGTAGAATATCAAGAGCTCACAGTAATCTTCAAAGTCTCTCAAGATGTATATATTTTCTGTATGGAGAGCTCTTCCTTTTATAGTGACAAGGAGTGTGCAAGCATTGAATGCTTGGGACACTTGTCATCTTCACACTTGCTGAGGATGTTGACTTCTGGAAAGTTGTGAAGTCCTTGTCACCTTTTACAAGGTACAGTCAGAAGAGCCCATGCATGAGAAAAGAGCTTTGCATGGAAATGGATAATAAGACAAAATGTCACTTTATCCATGTAGAAAATATCTTCTCAATTTGTCTTCTAAATATTGCACCACCGAAGGAAGCTTGGGATATGTGACACATCTTTGGAGAAAACATCTTTGAAGCTTCTTTGAGGTCCCACCGAAATGTCATTTGGGATATGTGACACATCTTTGAGATATGTGACATCATCTTTGGGATATGTGACATCATCTTTGGAGAAAGCTTCTTTGAGATTTCTTTGAGATCCCACCGATGATAGCCTTGTGATATGTGACACATCTTTGAGATATGTGACATCATCTTTGGGATATGTGACATCATCTTTGGAGAAAACTTCTTTGAGACTTTTTGGCCGAAATAAAGAGAAGTTTCGGTGGAGATATGTCCACCGAAATTGTGAGAACAATTTCGGTGAACAATGACTTGTATGTTTGAGAAAAGATCTTTCACTTCCACAATGAGAGAATCTTTAATCTTGACTTTGGTTGATCTTTGACTTCACCAAACATTTGATATCTTGTACAAGCCATTACAAAGAACCATGCATCCAAAATTTCTCTAAATTTCTCTAAGTATAAACTGTTTTTCAAAGTATAAAAGGAGATCATGAGGTCATCTTCAAATCTTGATGACCCAACAATCTCCCCCTATTTGATGATGACATCCATACTTAGAAAAACATGAGTAAGACAGTGAATAATGCATGTTGACCCTTCTTTACTTTTTTGGGTTCTTTTTCACACAGTCCATTTTTTTTGTGTATGTATATATGATATTTACATATGAGAAAAAATAAAAAGGTATAGCTGTACAAATAATTGAAAGGAAAAGGAAAGAAGTATAAACAATATGAACAGAATGAATATTACTTGCATCTTTGGAGGGGCGAGTTGAAACTTGTGTCTGGCTTGAGGATTCTTCATTTTGATCAGCAGCCTGTTGATGTGTTGAAGAACTTTATCTTTCAGGCACTTTTGCTTTTCTTCAGATGTTTCAAATCTTCAAGTCATTCACTTACTCCAAAAGATTTCAGCCAAGAGAATCTGTGGGTTTTGATAGGAGACAACCCATTATAGTGACAAACTTTGAGGAGGGTTGAGTTTGAGTGAATCAGCCTCAGGATGCATCTGCCCATCTGTTGCATCTTGACATCTTTTCCTGTTTAGCATCATCAACTTGTCTTTTATTTGCTCCCCCTCAGTTAGATCAGTCGGTCTTTGTGTTACTCCCCCTCAGTTAGATCCACCCGGACTGAAGTGCTCCCCCTTGACCGGTCCGTCGATTTCCTCATTTTTTCAAGTTGGTCGCTGTATATGAGTACTGAGGGTTTATGTTGCTCCCCCTCAGATGAATTCTCCCCCTCAGCGGCCGACGTAGGAAAAACACCAAGAGAAAATGAAAAGATCGGCCAGAACCAAGACTATTTTTTTTTTTTTTAAACTTTCCCACCGAAAATTAAGGAGATCCCACCGATGATAGCCTTGTGATATGTGACACATCTTTGAGATATGTGACATCATCTTTGGGATATGTGACATCATCTTTGGAGAAAACTTCTTTGAGACTTTTTGGCCGAAATAAAGAGAAGTTTCGGTGGAGATATGTCCACCGAAATTGTGAGAACAATTTCGGTGAACAATGACTTGTATGTTTGAGAAAAGATCTTTCACTTCCAAAATGAGAGAATCTTTAATCTTGACTTTGGTTGATCTTTGACTTCACCAAACATTTGATATCTTGTACAAGCCATTACAAAGAACCATGCATCCAAAATTTCTCTAAATTTCTCTAAGTATAAACTGTTTTTCAAAGTATAAAAGGAGATCATGAGGTCATCTTCAAATCTTGATGACCCAACAATCTCCCCCTATTTGATGATGACATCCATACTTAGAAAAACATGAGTAAGACAGTGAATAATGCATGTTGACCCTTCTTTACTTTTTTGGGTTCTTTTTCACACAGTCCATTTTTTTTTGTGTATGTATATATGATATTTACATATGAGAAAAAATAAAAAGGTATAGCTGTACAAATAATTGAAAGGAAAAGGAAAGAAGTATAAACAATATGAACAGAATGAATATTACTTGCATCTTTGGAGGGGCGAGTTGAAACTTGTGTCTGGCTTGAGGATTCTTCATTTTGATCAGCAGCCTGTTGATGTGTTGAAGAACTTTATCTTTCAGGCACTTTTGCTTTTCTTCAGATGTTTCAAATCTTCAAGTCATTCACTTACTCCAAAAGATTTCAGCCAAGAGAATCTGTGGGTTTTGATAGGAGACAACCCATTATAGTGACAAACTTTGAGGAGGGTTGAGTTTGAGTGAATCAGCCTCAGGATGCATCTGCCCATCTGTTGCATCTTGACATCTTTTCCTGTTTAGCATCATCAACTTGTCTTTTATTTGCTCCCCCTCAGTTATATCAGTCGGTCTTTGTGTTACTCCCCCTCAGTTAGATCCACCCGGACTGAAGTGCTCCCCCTTGACCGGTCCGTCGATTTCCTCATTTTTTCAAGTTGGTCGCTGTATATGAGTACTGAGGGTTTATGTTGCTCCCCCTCAGATGAATTCTCCCCCTCAGCGGCCGACGTAGGAAAAACACCAAGAGAAAATGAAAAGATCGGCCAGAACCAAGACTATTTTTTTTTTTTTTTTTAAACTTTCCCACCGAAAATTAAGGAGATCCCACCGATGATAGCCTTGTGATATGTGACACATCTTTGAGATATGTGACATCATCTTTGGGATATGTGACATCATCTTTGGAGAAAACTTCTTTGAGACTTTTTGGCCGAAATAAAGAGAAGTTTCGGTGGAGATATGTCCACCGAAATTGTGAGAACAATTTCGGTGAACAATGACTTGTATGTTTGAGAAAAGATCTTTCACTTCCACAATGAGAGAATCTTTAATCTTGACTTTGGTTGATCTTTGACTTCACCAAACATTTGATATCTTGTACAAGCCATTACAAAGAACCATGCATCCAAAATTTCTCTAAATTTCTCTAAGTATAAAATGTTTTTCAAAGTATAAAAGGAGATCATGAGGTCATCTTCAAATCTTGATGACCCAACATAGGTGTCTTGATTGCTTGCAAATATAATGTGATATTACACGTTATGTCAATGACAGGCTGTTCGACGTACTTACCGCTTAGATCTACTCCGTCGGCGTGGTATCAACATGTTGTTTATACAATTGGGTATGTCAATGGTAACCATTCGGTTACAGTTATTCGTGTGCTGCTGCATGGGCTACCCCGTATACAGATCGAATACAGAAGTACACTCGTCTTTTACGTGTTAATTGTACTACAGATAATGTTATTTTAGAATAAGTAAAAATGTAATAAACATTATGTTATGCTTTATTTATATGTAAAATCTCAATGTTTATTTTTTATTTTTCTAATTATTTTAGTTTATGTATGTTGATATGATAAAGATGTAACATAAAAATGAAAGAAGAAGAGATAAAGTAAATTAAATAACTAATTATAATGGTATAAAATGTAATTTAAAAATAAAAAATAATTTTATTTTTAATTATCATGTTGAACGTTGGAGGTTTTAAAACTTTTAAACTTGTACACGATGTATTAAGATTTGTACTTCTTAAATATTCAAGAATAAACGTAAATAAAATTATTTTTAAAGGAGTATATTAGATAAATATAGATAAGAACGTAAAATGTACAAAAAAAGAATAACTATATATATATATATATATATATTTCTAATATATATATATATATATATATATTTTTTTAAAGGAGTATATTAGATAAAGGGAAATTAATTAAAATACCCTAAGTTTGACCATCTCTTACCAAAATACCCAAAATCTCTCCCAGTTTACAAAAGTACCCAAAAAATCCGCGATGGAGCCCGCGATCGCGGGCTCCAGGCCACGTGTCACCAAGAATGCCCGCGTTGGTCCCTCAAGAATGCCCGCGGTCCAGCTTTCCCCCCTCAAGAATGCCCGCGTGTGCAGTTTTGGTCCCTGTCCGCGATTGACTCATTGACCCCCGCGATCGCGGGCTACACGTGTCACCAAAGTTTGGCCACTTTGCCCGCGTTGGTCCCTCAAGAATTCCCGCGGTACAGCTTTCCCCCCTCAAGAATACCCGCGTGTGCATTTTTGGTCCCTGCCCGCGATTGACTTTCGTTGACCTCCCGCGATCGCGGGCTCCTGTGCCACGTGTCGGCACAGGGTTAACCCTAAAATCCCTTTGAGAACCTAAACCCTAAACCCTAATCCCATTGTTTCTTCGGCCGCACTATATAAGGGGGGGGGGGGACCAAGACACGGCCACTCTCCACTCTCAATTTTTTTAATCACTCTCTCAATTTTTAATCAAACTCTCTCAATTTTCTCCCACTCTCTCAATTTTCTCGTGTGGAATACGCGTTCGGGTTTTGTGAAGATGTCTCGTATTACCTCTTTGGTATGTTTTCCTTATGTTATTTGTTATTTTTGTATGTTATTTTAAGTTAAGATATATGATTTGTAGGTTGTTATAGTGTTTATAACTTATGTTTGAATATGTTCTATGTTTAACATGATATGTATGGTTTTATGTTTGAATGTGATATTTGTATGTTATAATGTGTATGTTGTTATAGTGTGTTTTTTCATATAAAAATTGTTAAGAGTGTTTTTTTATAAAAAATTGTTAAGAGTGTGTTTTTATAAAAAAGTTGTTAACAATGTGTTTTTTTTTATAAAAACACACTCTTAACAATTTTTTTATAAAAACACACCCTTAACAATTTTTTATAAAAACAGTTTTTTTATAAAAAATGTTTAATAGTGTGTTTTTATAAAAAATTGTTATAGTTTTATGGTTTTTATAATGTGTTTTTTATAAAAAAATTGTTAATTTTTTTTTATAAAAACAGTTTTTATAAAAAAAATGTTAAAAATGTGTTTTTTTATAATGTGTATGTTGTTATAGTGTGTTTTTTCATATAAAAATTGTTAAAAATGTGTTTTTTATAAAAAATTGTTAAGAGTGTATTTTTATAAAAAAAATTGTTAACAATGTTTTTTTTATAAAAACACACTCTTAACAATTTTTTTATAAAAACACACCCTTAACAAATTTTTATAAAAACAGGTTTTTTTATAAAAAAATTGTTAAGAGTATGTTTTTATAAAAAAATGTTAAGGGTGTGTTTTTATAAAAAAAACACATTTTTAACAATTTTTATATGAAAAAACACACTATAACAACATACACATTATAACATACAAATATAACATTCAAACATAAAACCATAAAACTATAACAATTTTTTTATAAAAACACACTCTTAACAATTTTTTATAAAAAACACATTTTATAAAAAAATTGTTAAATGTTTAATAGTGTGTTTTATAATGTGTATGTTGTTATAGTGTGTTTTTTCATATAAAAATTGTTAAAAATGTGTTTTTTTTATAAAAAATTGTTAAGAGTGTATTTTTATAAAAAAAATTGTTAACAATGTTTTTTTTATAAAAAACACACCCTTAACAATTTTTTATAAAAACAGTTTTTTTATAAAAAATGTTTAATAGTGTGTTTTTATAAAAAATTGTTATAGTTTTATGGTTTTTATAATGTGTTTTTTATAAAAAAATTGTTAATTTTTTTTATAAAAACAGTTTTTATAAAAAAAAATGTTAAAAATGTGTTTTTTTATAATGTGTATGTTGTTATAGTGTGTTTTTTCATATAAAAATTGTTAAAAATGTGTTTTTTTTATAAAAAATTGTTAAGAGTGTATTTTTATAAAAAAAATTGTTAACAATGTTTTTTTTATAAAAACACACTCTTAACAATTTTTTTATAAAAACACACCCTTAACAAATTTTTATAAAAACAGGTTTTTTTATAAAAAAATTGTTAAGAGTGTGTTTTTATAAAAAATTGTTAAGGGTGTGTTTTTATAAAAAAAACACATTTTTAACAATTTTTATATGAAAAAACACACTATAACAACATACACATTATAACATACAAATATCACATTCAAACATACCCTTAACAATTTTTTATAAAAACAGTTTTTTTATAAAAAATGTTTAATAGTGTGTTTTTATAAAAAATTGTTATAGTTTTATGGTTTTTATAATGTGTTTTTTATAAAAAAATTGTTAATTTGTTTTTATAAAAACAGTTTTTATAAAAAAAATGTTAAAAATGTGTTTTTTTATAATGTGTATGTTGTTATAGTGTGTTTTTTCATATAAAAATTGTTAAAAATGTGTTTTTTTTATAAAAAATTGTTAAGAGTGTATTTTTATAAAAAAATTGTTAAATATGTGTTTTTTATAAAAAAATGTTAAGAATGACAACTTAGGTCCCTACGGTTTTAAGAATGACAACTTAGGTCCCTACGGTTTTAAGAATGACAACTTAGGTCCCTAAACTTTTAAGAATGCCAATTAGGTCCTAAACTTTTAAGAATGACAACTAGGGTCCCTAAACCGCACTTTATCTCTATATAACAATATGATACGTTGAAATAAAATAAACCGCACTTTATCTATATATAACACTATTATACGTTGAAAATAAAATAAACCGCACTTTATCTATATATAACACTATTATACGTTGAAATAAAATAAACCGCACTTTATCTTTATATAACACTATTATACGTTGAAATAAAATACAACCGCACTTTATCTATATATAACAATATGATACGTTGAAATAAAATAAACCGCATTTTATCTATATATAACACTATTATACGTTGAAATAAAATAAACCGCACTTTATCTATATATAACACTATTATACGTTGAAATAAAATAAACCGCACTTTATCTATATATAACACTATTATACGTTGAAATAAAATAAACCGCACTTTATCTATGTATAACACTATTATACGTTGAAATAAAATACAACCACACTTTATCTATATATAACAATATGATACGTTGAAATAAAATAAACCGCACTTTATCTATATATAACACTATTATACGTTGAAATAAAATAAACCGCACTTTATCTATATATAACACTATTATACGTTGAAATAAAATAAACCGCACTTTATCTTTATATAACACTATTATACGTTGAAATAAAATAAACCTCACTTTATCTATGTATAACACTATTATACGTTGAAATAAAATACAACCGCACTTTATCTATATATAACACTATGATACGTTGAAATAAAATAAACCGCACTTTATCTATATATAACACTATTATACGTTGAAATAAAATACAACCGCACTTTATCTATATATAACACTATTATACGTTGAAATAAAATAAACCGCAACATCTATATAAAATAAAATAAACTGCAGCATCTATATATAACACTAACTATAACATCTGTGAATGACTATGTAGAAGGATTTCTTTAACATCGACTTGACGGTAAGGTGCAAAGTTTCATACATCGAGGAATTAGGAGCGCTGTTTAGGGGATTAGGTGATCGCGCAGATACCCTTGAGACCATCTATAGAGGGACACCATTCGGGCCATGGATGGATGTGTCTTACTCTGGTGGCGACCCTACGCTAGTACACATGTTTCTACAGTTGGAGGTCGAGGACGCCAACGCTGAGCCGGAGGAGATGCATTTTGATTTCTTCGGCTCTCAATTGCATTTTGGGCGTCGGGAGTTCTGTCTAATTACAGGACTACGTTTTGGAGAGGCTCCCCCCCTTCCTCCCTTAGAAGACTGCTTCTTCGTTCCTAGGGTTTTCGGCATTTCAGCATCTCGTTTGAAGCTGAAGGCAGCCCGGGAAAAGATGAAAGAGGGCCTTAGTGCCCTAACCGACGACGATGCTGTCCGTGTATGCTTGGTGGTGATCGTGGATATGGGCTTCCTGGGCCGTGAGTATAGCCAGCATGCTTCATCGACGGTCCTTAGGGCCGTCGAGGACCTTGAGCTGTTTAACAGCTACCCGTGGGGTAGCCATATCTGGACACATTGCTACTCTAATCTGCACCGAGCCATAGGCAGACGCGCCGATCGACATGCAAAGATGAATCTTTATGGTTTTACATACGCCTTCAAGGTTAGATACGTAGTATAACAATTGTTAATAATACATACAAACTGTTTGGCTTTTCTTTTTACGTACTTACTCTTCTTGTCTAATTCCAGATATGGATCTTGGAGATGTTTCCCACATCAATCCGATATTTCGTCAAGCGCGACGATCGAGTACTTAGGGGAACCCGTTGGGACAAGCGTGTTACCCTAAGTAGGTCGCTTTGGATTGAGTTCTTCAAAGCGTCTAGAAATGTAAGTTCTTTTACTATGTTTACAATTTGCATACGTTAGTCCCGCTTATTAATTTCTTTTATGTTTTATCATATATTTAGCAGCCACTCTTGCCCGCCGATCGCCTTGTGCCTACTGTCGACGAGATGGGCACAGATTGGTACAGAGACAGCGTGGCCTTTATTGACGCAGAGGCGGAAAGGGCTCGACGTCCCCCTACTTCCGAAGATGAGGAAGACGACGACATGCCCCCTTCCGGTGGATACCAGGCGCCCCGTTCCTCCTCCTACCAGGCGCCCCCTTCCTCCTCCTACCAGGCGCCCCCTTCCTCCTCCTACAATCCATATCAGGCGGCCCCTTCCTACGAGCCACAGCGTGGCTCACATGAAGTCCTGTGGGACTACGTCCACGGGCCGCTAGAGACACGTGTACACTATCTGGAGGAAGTCTACAGACAGTTTAGCGCTGTCAATGTTAGTGTTTAACTTAATTTGTTGGCCACGTTTATTTAGTTTGTATATTACTATTACGTTCTAAATTTGTTTTAGCTGTCGAGTACGACACCGATCCCCGCTCCGTTCGGACAGGGGGCACAGGCGACGTTTGCCACCACATCCCATCCGTCATTCCCTGAAAATGTAAGTGACATTGAGTAACCATTATAGTTATATGTTTGTTCCTAAGTTTGTAACTCTTATAATGATCAATGTCACGCAGGCCGGGATGTCGGAAACGCCGTTCGCCACCACATCCTATTCTACTATCCCGGAGAGTGTAAGTGACACTGAGTAACCATTATAGTTATATGTTTGTTCCTAATTTTGTAACTATTTTAATGATCAATGTCACGCAGGCCGGGATGTCGGGGGCATACACCTCGCAGATGCCGCCGCCGTTCGCCACCACATCATATTCGACTATCCCGGAGAGTGTTAGTGACACTGAGTAACCATTATAGTTATATATCGATAATCCTAATTTTGTAACTATTTTAATGATCAATGTCACGCAGGCCGAGATGTCGGGGGCACAACACATGCCGTCGTTCGCCACCACAGCAATCACAAACATCTTTGGCGGTTCGGCCGATGACTATTACAGGCCGGAAATGCATACTGTAAGTTATTTTGGTAGTTTTGGTTTAATTGTGAACATTTCCTAAATTGTACTTAAAACATTGAGTAACGTAATTTTCAGACGGGGTCTCCTATTATCCAGGATCACTTCTCGGAGCACTTCTCGGAGCCTGACGATGACTCGATGGATGTTGTAGATCCACCACCACAGGTGACCCCGCTCCCTCTAAAGCGGTCGCATAAAATTTCACAATGGTTTCGTCACCCGTTTGGCCAACAAGGATCTACGACACCACCGCCCGCTAAAAAACAAGCAAAGAAAGCGGGGGAAAGAAGGGAGGAAAGAAAAAGGGAAAGGTGCCTTCACCGGAGCCTCACCCGGCATCAGAAATAATGAGGATGTGCCGGACTGGTCGCCTCCCCAACTTGACATTCACCCCTTACGGGGGCTTAGAAATCAACCCCTCGTTTTTTGAAACATTGCTTGCGGATGACCCTGTGAACTCTGACTTAGACGATACGGTTAATATGAAGTTAAATTATAGTCATATATAATCAAATATATTTATATTACATGTCTAACCATCTATTTTTTATGCATAGCACGTCGATTCTTGGGTTAGCCTGTTGCAAAAACATCGTGGCGTAGACACGAGGTGGACCATCATGCACACTATGTTCTTTCAGTGTATACTGATGGACCATCAAGGTCCCGCCTCCGTGGTCGAAATATGCAATGGCTCGGAAGGGACCTCTTGGACTCTCCTCGATAGGGTATGTAAATCGTTTTACTGTTATTTTATTTAATAACATATATGACATATATTGTAATATTTCAGGTGTACATCCCCATATGCTTGCATCCCAGACATTGGCTGCTTGGAGTGTTTGAACTTGACACTATGGTCATGACCCTATATGACAGCGAAAAGGACGGTCTCTGCAAACAACAATTGACAGAGCAGATGCAATCGTTTAAAGCAAAACTATATACGTTCTTTTCATTGATAGGGGATCATAGACGTCGCGAAATGTCAAGTATCTTTCGCACAAAGATGGCCGGCCAAGTACCCCAGCAGACCGGGTTATATGCGGATTGCGGTGTATGGGTATGTCGTAATGTCCAAAAGTTGATAAATAACGAGGAGATATGGGTACCCCCTAACGAAACCGACGATGAGGCAATGGATTTCCGCCGACATATGGCGGAGTCAATTTATGCGCATTGTCTAAGTAGTTAGGTTGTTTATGTAACATTAAATAATTTTTATTTTTAGTATTAACTTATTTTGTTAAAGTATTGTGATACAATTACCGTTTACTTCATTTGGTTTTTGCTAATTTCATCCATTTACTCAACTTTGAGTATCGATATCTCTTTCACACATACTCCATTTTGGACGCATTATATATCATTTCGAAGCTCTCATATAGGAGAACATAAACCTACTAAAAGTTAGTTATATATAACACATATATATAAATTTAAATGCATCCAAAGTTTAGTAAAACCCATATTTCCAACACCTAGTAAGTAGGTTTATGAAACTTGCGATAATCCTAATACATAGATTATTGGATGAACAAGCATTTATTTCTTGATTATTGGGGTATTGGTTCTTTTTGTCTGGAAGTGATTCATATGATGCAAAAATTGGTATCATGTAATGTAGAACAATATCTATATTATAGAAACTTGCATTTGATAGTACCATATAAATCTGATCTAAATTCTCATTAATTAGCTATGTTTGATTACTTAAAGTTAATATTAGTTAATATATGATTATTATGTTAATGCGATAGGAGTGTAAAACAAAATTGAAAAAAAAATAAGAGATGTACCATAAATTAAATAATTAACTATAAGAGTATGAATTTTAAATAAAAAAATATTTTTTTATGTAGTGTATAACTGTATATGATATATATTAAAATATATAAATCCAAAAAAATTCAAGATTGGGCTCATTTCGAACGTATCGAAGAGACGATTATAATGGTGTAATTTGTTAAAATTAAAACGTATTTTTTTAACGTATTTTAGTTAATAAACGATTATATGTGTTAAATGTAAAATTAAAATAATGAAAGTAAAAGGTATAAAGTAAATTTAGTAAATAAGTATAGGGGTTGAAAGTGTAACATTTTATTTTAAATTCATCAAATTGAAAGAAAGCGGGGTGAACAGTGGGATTCTACGCGATCGCGGTTCAATTTTTCATAAATGGTCCCTGGAATTTTTCAAAAATGGTCCCTTGCAATTGAAAAGTCACAAAAAGTACCCCATCGCGGGATGAGCCCGAGATCGCGGGATTCCATTTTTCAAAAATGGTCCTGCAAGTTTAAAAAAGTGTCAGAAATGGTCCCTGGCCCGCGATCGCGGGCTCCCATCGCGGAAAAAGGGGTATTTTTGCAAACTGGGAGAGATTTTGGGTATTTTGGTAACACTTGGTTTGACTTAGGGTATTTTAATTAATTTCCCTTAGATAAATATAGATAAGAACGTAAAATGTACAAAAAAAGAATAACTATATATATATTTCTAATATATATATATATATATATATATATTTTTAAAGGAGTATATTAGATAAATATAGATAAGAACGTAAAATGTACAAAAAAAGAATAACTATATATATATATATTTCTAATATATATATATATAAATATATATATATATATTTAAATAAAAAGAATAAAAAATATATATATATATATATATACATATAAAACAAATAAATAATATATATCAAATAATATATATATATATTATTATATTATATATATATTATTATATTTAAATAAAAAATGATTGGCACAGAAAAATAGGGGGTCAACTCATCTTTTTGGGTGTATTTAGCAAATCAAATGGTGTATTTAGCCTGTCCCTATGATATTTTAAGGATGGATAATTCTAGTGGTGATAATGACAACCAGTTTTAACTAGAAAAGGACAGGATAAAAAAGTCCGTTTCGGGTCTTATCCGGTTTTTGCCTTTTTTTTGGCTAAAAATTTATTAGGCTAAAAATTTATTATTAAATCTGGATCGACGTCTTAACCGGACCTTAACCGGTTATTTTGGAGTTTTTTTTAAACAAATACATATATAGGGTGCGTTTCTTTTACAAACCAAACAGTTTGTACAAATTTTGCAAATCACTATATTAGGCAATAACAGATATATTTGTGCTAATTATTATCATTCATTAATAATGATTGTGATATACATGGAAGATGATTAAGTTTATTAATTATGATCATGACTTTAAATTAGGAAACATAATAAAATCAGATGTTTATTAGACTTTATGAACGGCTAAGATTGATTTGTATAGTTTGTACGAATTGCTTGGTTTGCAAAATAAACGCACCCTACATATATAAAAGAGTGAATAAATTTTGACATTATACGTTAATTTATTTTGTTGATGTCTTCATTTTTTTTCTCGAATATTTTTTTTATCGTTGTTAACATTTTTTAAGTAATCAAATTGAACGATGTTGAGATATATAACAATCAGCATTTCTTTAAATAAACCCTCAACGTGATGTGTATTGCATGTTAGCTTTAAAGTCGAGTCGCAAAAAAAAAGTGATATTTTCCTTAAAATATTTTATAAATTTTTCATAACTACAAATAATTGTATTGATATTCTTGTTATTTTTTTAGTAACAATAAATAATTTAGGTATCAAAGACTTGCTAGCCCAGTGGTGGAGGTAACACCCCGGGGGGGCACGGTGTGAAAGCCGTGTTACCCGGGTTCGAATCCCAGCGGCAGCATTTTGGCGATATCCAGACTCTGGGTCGGGTCCTTCGGGGCCGGGGACGATTTCGGAGGATCCAGTCTATGGGATCCACTTCTGGGCCGTTCGGGTTCAGCCAAAGGCTGGGCCGGGTCGCAGCGGATTAGTGGGTTTGCCCAATTGGAGGCCCGATACCGCTGGAGCGTGTGTGTGTAAATTTGTCGTTCAAAAAAAAAAATTAAAAATTAGGTAAAAGTAATGAACCTTGATCTGTTTTTTTTCCTTCTAGCATTTAACCAAACCTTAATAGACTGTTTTATGGTTAATCAATGACCGGTTTTAAGCTTTACCTAATTTTTTTAATTGGTTAAGAATTGGTCGTAGGTTCAAAATTATGGACCAAAATCAACTTTCAGCTATAACCGATCTTTAAACTAAACAGTTTTATCCAAAAAAAATTGGACCGATGATCGGTGCTTTCCATCCAAAATCAATTAACAATCCTTATTATGCATCTGTAGATAATTTTATGGTCCCGACATTAATTATTACTAGTGTTAGGCCCGCGCGTTGCGCGGCGATGATAATCTATTTGAGCCAACAACATGATTTGCTACAAAAAAATGTATTCCTACTAATTCGAGCCAACAACATGATTTGCTATGTATTCCTACTAATTCGAGCCAACAACATTATTTGCTACAAAAGAATGTATTCCTCCTTTTATAAACACACTTGCAACATTCAAACCAATGTGGGATAAGCAAACACAATCACATTTCGATGTTTGAGGAATACTCAAAATCTTATGAAGCCAAAGTCATTTTTCTTGGTTTTTTTTAATATAAAATATTGATATTTTTTCTTTATAGATTAACTTTTTTTTCAAAAAGAGCGTTGGAAAAAAATAAACCAACCCCGTGATTTGGAGGGTTATCCAACATGAACCAACATAAGTTTTAGAGGATTAACCCAGAGGATCCAACCCATAAGTTGAAACATAGACATCTCAACCTTCTTTCATATACCTAACATCAATTGTCAATTTTCCATCTCTCCATCAATGTGGGATAGACAAAAATCATTCTCAATCCAAGAAATATAGAATCCTCAAATCTTAGAGTGTCACATCATTATCACTGAATCTTACTTTTATATATATAAAGATTTTCATCTTTCAATTATTTTGTATCTCATCAACGTGGGATAAGTTAACTTAACCACATTTCAAGATTTAAAGAAAGTAATTTGTAAAAAAAGAGTGTTTACTCATTTGAGCCAACAACATGATTTGCTACAAAAGAATGTATTCCTCCTTTTATAAACACACTTTCAACATTTATTTTTCCTTCTTCAAACCAATGTGAGATAAGCAAACACAATCACATTTCGATGTTTGAGGAATATTCAAAATCGTATGAAGCCAAAGTCATTTTTCTTTTAATATAAAATATTGACATTTTTTCTTTATTGATTAACTTTTTTTTCAAAAAAAGAGTTGGAAAAAATAAATCAAACCCGTGATTTGGAGGGTTATCCAACATGAACCAACAACATAAGTTTTAGAGGATTAGCCAAGAGGATCCAACCCATGAGTTGAAACATAGACATCTCAACCTCCTTTTATATACCTAACATCAATTGTCAATTTTTCATCTCTACATCAATATGGGATAGACAAAAATCATTCTCCATCCAAGAAATATATAATACTCAAATCTTAGAGTGTCACATCATTAGATCTTAACCACATTTCAAAATTTACTTTTTTATCATTGGATCTTACTTTTATATATATAAAGATTTTCATCTTTCAATTATATTTTATCTTACCAATGTAGGATAAGTTAACTTAACCACATTTTAAGATTTAAAGAAAGTAATTTGTAAAAAAAGAGTGTTTACTCATTTGAGCCAACAACATGATTTGCTACAAAAAAAATGTATTTCTTCTTTTATAAACACACTTGCAACATTCACTTTTCCTTCTTCAAACCAATGTGGGATAAGCAAACACAATCACATTTCGATGTTTGAGGAATACTCAAAATCTTATGAAGCCAAAGTCATTTTTCTTGGTTTTTCTTTTAATATAAAATATTGATATTTTTTCTTTATAGATTAACCTTTTTTCAAAAAAGAGCGTTGGAAAAAAAACAAAATTTGAGAAAAAAGAGAGAAGAGATTCTAGGCTTTAGAAGGCTCCATGTCATCACACTTGGTTTTTGTTTTTATATATATATTGATATTTTTTCTTTATAGATTAACCTTTTTTCAAAAAGAGCGTTGGAAAAAATAAACATACCCCGTGATTTGGAGGATTATCCAACATGAACCAACAACATAAGTTTTACAGGATTATCCAACCCATGAGTTGAAACATAGACATCTCAACCTCCTTTCATATACCTAACATCAATTGTCATTTTCCATCTCTCCATCAATGTGGGATAGACAAAAATCATTCTCCATTCAAGAAATATAGAATACTCAAATCTTAGAGTGCTAAATCATCTTTTGTGGTTTTCTCTTTTAATATATATATTGATTATTGGACATTAACATTAAAATTAAAATGAGATCATTAAAAAGTAAATTGAATATTAAAATAATATAAAGTAATAACATTAGAATATAAATTGTTGACAAAGAAAGTACGAGGAGGACTCCACTCCACTTAAGCGCGGAGTCATGACTCATAAACCACAAGATTTATTATTAAAAAAATAAAAATAAAACGATATAATTCCATCATTGATACCTAATTTTCTTATCTCTTCCAATTTAAAACCTTTGTGGTTATATATTAGTGAAATAGATGAAAACTAAAATTTGGATTAATATAATCATTAATAATACAAAAGACTACGATTGTACATATTTTTAAATGTTTATCTATATTTGAAAAATTATTTGAGTTATATATATATATATAGCCTTAGGTTCAATAGAGAAGTGCAAATATTTAGAGAAATAGAGAAGTAAAAAAAACACGGGACCGTTCATATATGAACATTCATATATGACTGTTTATATATGAACGTTCATATAACAGTCATATATGAACGTTCATATATGAACGGTCCCGTGTTTTTTTACTTCTCTATTTCTCTAAATATTTGCACTTCTCTATTGAACATTTCCCTATATATATATATATATATATATATATATATATATATATATATATATATATATATATATATATATATATATATATATATATATATATATATATATATAGGGTACAAATCAAATACAAACCATGTATTTGTTGCACCCTTTACAAACCACAGTCTGCATATGTACAGACTGGTTCTGCATATATGCATTGTCCCATATGAATGTATGTCCATTATATGTATATTCTTGCACGTATTCATATGCATATATGCAGAACCAGTCTGCACATATGCAGACTGTGGTTTGTAAGGGATGCAACAAATGCAAGGTTTGTATTTTACGGAGCCTATATATATATATATATATTATTTTTCATTATCTTTGATGATACTCAAAACTAATATTTGGGATTTTACAACGCACCACTAAAATCACTATAAACACTAAAAATAGTATTCTAACCTTATTAATATAATAAAAGAATAAAAAAATTACAGGTTAAAAACACTGAATCTATGTATTTGAAGCTCAAAATATTGGCCTATATTTTCCATACATATTAATACTTTAATATATTAAGTAATATTGATTTAAATTTATTATTTTGTTATTTTGTGTTTTAATATGTAAGTTATTATTTAATAATTTATTTTTAATTAAAAATGAAATTTAATAAAAAACAAAAAAGTTATATAAAATTACAAAACGTTTAACAAAATTAAAATTTATCCCAAAAAACCAAAAAAACCAACATTCGATTTGATAACCTTTTATTGATTATAAAATTTGTATTTGTATTTGTATTTGTATTTGTGTTTGTATTTGTGTTTGTGTTTGTGTTATTGAGATTGAATAATAAGAAAATAAAGTGAAAGAAAAAAAATAATTTTCAAGTTCTTTAAGCATGAGAAAATTTGAAAAGGAAAAGAAAAATGTCACTTTTATCAATATATTTTTATTTATTTAATAGTAAAATGTAATTAATGTTCGTATGTGTAATTTTATAAATATTTTTAAATACATTTCTTTCGTTTCCTTCTTTTTCCTCCCACATTTTAGAGGAAATTTTTGAAAGAAAAATCAGCAATATTTTTCTTTTCTTTTTATTTATTTTTACTCCTTAAAAACTCAAGAACGCACCATTTTTTTATTATCCTCCTACTTTACTTTCATTTCCTTTCTAAAAAAACTCGAGAACATATCGTTAAGCCAAAGCCGTTAATTGTTTAATGTAACACCTCATGTCCTTAAAATTTGAATCTTTTGGAAATTATGGGGGCAAAACTGTGAAGTGATGAATTGTTAGGACTTAGTGGCAATAATCTGGAAAAATAAAAAGCGTAAAACCCTCAAACCCTTCTCCATTTCTGATATGAAACGCATTGGATGCTAAGGGAGGAGGCTTGAGAGAATTTGGTAGCTCTTTTGGAAGAATTGAATAAGGAAGCTGAAGTTGGTGAAGTGTTCTTCATCTCCTTCAAGGTAAGCAACCTCACTTTACATTTGATTTCTATGGTGATGGTGAAATTCTAAGGGTAAAGTCTTTGGGGGGTTTTCCATTATTGAAGTGTTTGTAGTTTGAACTCTAAAGGGGTTATGGGTTTTATGGAATGATGGTTGGTTTCTTGAAGTTTTGGTCATGGAATCTCCATTAATGGAGTTATCCTTCAAGGGTTCTTCATTTCTTTGATTTTGGAAAAGATAGTTGTTTTATAAAATGGGGTTTGGATGGATTCCATGGGATTAAATGATGTTTTGATGTTTGGGATTGATTCCTCATGAGTTTTGGTTAAACCATTGAGAAACTTCATCATTTTTCATGGAAATCTATATGAATGGCAAGGGTTGGGTTTTAGAGTTTTGGGAGTTTGAAATCATGAATCAATGGATGGATTTTGGTGGGGTAAAAATGTGTTTTTAGTTATGGGTATTTGATTCCTAAAGGTTTGATTAGTTAAAACTATCAATTTTGGAAGTTTACAAGCACTTGGGATCGATTTGGGGGTTTTTGGAGTGAAATTTCGGGCTTAATTTCAAAGTGCAAAATTGGAAGTCTGAACCAGGGAGTTGCGCGGCCTGGCTCGCGGCCTGAGGCCACGGGCCAAGTGGCGCAAGTCTCTGATGTGAGTGGATTCCTCGTTTTGCTTCGTCTTTCGTTCAGGTTTGGATCGAGGCATCGTGGGGGTTCATCTTAGGGGTTTAGGGGGGGGGGGGGGGATCTTTTGGAGTATAATTAGATGGTTTAACACCATTTTATGGTGTCTAATTCAGGTGTTCGGTTTGAGCTAAAGTGGGTTTCGGAGCGTGTATCGATTTGCTAAAGCTCAGGTGAGTTCCCTTAACTCTTTTATGCAAATGAAATGTTTTTCCTAAAGTTTTCATAACTGAATTCGGTATCGAGCATGATGGCCTGATTTTACACTATGAAAAGCTTTGTTATTACATGATGTGGGACTGTTTATAAATACACGCATGTTATGAAAAATGTTTATAAATGCACATTGTTGGACAACCTAAGGGGGGGGGTAAGGTTGTATTTAAAATCTTTTTCTTTCAAAAAATTCTTTGAACAAATAAATACAGTACAAACAATACAGTAAAAATAAAGCAGAGTATAAACAAGTAAATATACAACAATTATATAAACAGATATAATTTAAATGCACAGCGGAAATGTAAAGAGATAAGGGAAAGAGAATACTTGACAACGAGATTTTTAAAGTGGTTCACCAAACACAAAGTTGGCTAGTCCACCTCGAGAAAATAACACTTCTCGGAGATCCAATACGAAACGTGTTCTTTACGGTAGAAACACAAACCTTAATACAACAAACGCGAATCACTCTACTTTGAGAGATTAAGGTGGATCACTCACTCTAATTCAAACACTTACAAGAGGGTATAAATTTTAATATGAATAATCACTCTTGAATAAGGTTTATCACTTGGATATTTTTAGAGAGTTTGATCACTTGAGTTGTGTTGCTGATTCAACTAATCGTGAGATTTTAATCTGCTATCAACTCAAGATTTCTTGCTCAAAAATTAATTTATCAGTTTAAGTGATTTAGTGTGAGTAAGAAAGCAGCAGAATAATAATCAAATGCTGAGGGAGAACTTAATGCTGAAGTTGGTGTGTAGTTTAATGCTGCTGGAGGCTTGTATTTATACTGCATGAAAATCCGACTTGAGAATTTCGCGGTATACCGCCGAACCATCGCGGTATACCTGCGTCATAAAAAGTGTACTCCTTGAGAAGGTCAACCTGCAAAAAAACTCAACGGCATAATGTACCCGCGGTATACCGCGTTGCACATGGCGGTATACCGCCTGACATACTTCCTGACAAACGAAGCTTCTCATGCAGAACAAGTTGATGGGAAATAGTACCCGCGGTATACCGCGTATACCTTGGCGGTATACCGCCAGAAGATCTGTCCAATGAGAGCATGGCAACGCAGGTAAACTTCGGCTGAACACACTTCTTGCAACAGATGAACAGTAGCAGCATATATTAATATATATATATATCAGAGATTTATATATAAAAGATATTATATATATATTTGATTCAAATATATTTATATAGATACGAAATATCCAAGTGATAAAATATTTTAGGGTGTTTATCATTTTAAAATAAAATGACGAAACTTTTCAGACTTGGATTCTTCAGATAAAAAATTTATCGAGATCATTTAAATATCTGCACACTCAGATAAAATGTTAGATAACAAATAATGCGGTGTGTTTTGTAATCATCAAAATAAATATGGAGATGTGATTTTATGTGTACCAAAAATATATCACAATATTTAAAGCTGGGTACACTTGCACCAACAATCTCCCCCTTTTTGATGATGACAAACACAACGCTAAACACGAGAGCATACTCGGTTTCTCTCCCCCTTTTGTCGAAGCAAAAAGGGGTTAAGAAAATCGCTTATGCTCCCCCTCGAAAGATGCTCCCCCTCAAAATATGAAATATTTGAGAGTTAGTATTTATCAAGGGTTATACTCAAGCATGCCTAAACCAAGTCTTAATTTAAAGAAGGCTTTTTTGTTAAGAGCTTTTGTGAGAATATCGGCCAAATTATCTTCCGAATCAACCTTTTCAAGCACGATTTTGCCTTTTTGAACATTATCTCGTAAAAAGTGATGTCTCAATTCAATATGTTTGGTACGAGAATGTAAAACGGGATTTTTACTTAAGTTTATGGCACTTGAGTTATCACACATAATTGGAATTTTGGTTAGGTGTACCTCAAAATCGGTAAGTGTGTGTTTCATCCATAGGACTTGAGCACATGCTCTTGCGGCGGCTACATATTCCGCTTCGGTGGTAGACAAAGCTACGGATTGTTGTTTCTTAGAGAACCAAGATACAAGTGAGAGACCTATAAAGGCACATACCCCACTAGTACTTTTTCGGTCAACAATAGATCCACCAAGATCGGAATCGGCAAAACACGTTACTTCTAACTCGGGTTTCTTTGCGTACCATAAGCCAAGATTAGTAGTACCTCGTAAATATCGAAAAATACGCTTGACAGCTTCATAGTGAGATTGTTTAGGTGAAGATTGAAAACGAGCACATAAACATACACTAAACATGATATCAGGTCTACTAGCAGTTAAATATAACAAGCTACCAATCATACCACGATAAATCTTTTCATTAAAATCGTTTCCCTCCTCGTCACGAGATAATTGCAAATTTGTGGTCATTGGAGTTTCAACGGGTTTGACATTTTCAAAGTTAAACTTTTTCAACATATCTTTACAATATTTAGATTGACTAATAAAAATACCAGTTTCACATTGTTTTATTTGCAATCCTAAGAAGTATTTTAACTCTCCCATCATGCTCATTTCAAATTCGCTAGTCATTTTCGCAGAAAATTCATTACACAATTTTTCATTAGTGGAACCAAAAATAATATCATCAACATATACTTGCACAACCACAATATCATTTTGAACATATTTCACAAATAAAGTATTATCTATTTTACCCATAATATAACCACTAACAATTAAAAAGGTTTTTAATCTATCATACCAAGCACGCGGAGCCTGCTTTAAACCATAAAGCGCCTTTTTCAATTTATAAACATGTGTCGGGTTTTCAAAACTTTCAAAACCGGGAGGTTGAGAAACGTATACCTCCTCATTTATAATACCATTTAAGAAAGCACTTTTAACATCCATTTGAAATAACTTAAAATCTTTAGCATTTGCAAAAGCGAGAAGCATTCGAATAGACTCCAACCTTGCAACCGGTGCAAAGGTTTCGTCATAATCTATACCTTCTTGTTGACTGTACCCCTTGGCAACTAAACGTGCCTTGTTTCGTGTGACTCCACCGTTCTCGTCTACCTTGTTACGGAAGACCCATCTTGTGCCAATAATGGTTTGACTACTAGGGCTAGGTACTAAGTCCCACACATCATTCCTAGTAAATTGGTTTAACTCATCTTGCATGGCCAAAATCCAATCCTCATCACCTAAAGCTTCATCTATGGTTTTAGGTTCTATGGTTGAGATAAAGGCATGGAAAGCACAATGGGTAAGGATTTGTGATCTAGTTGTCCTTTGGTTTAGGTCACCTATAATTTGATCTACGGGATGTCCTCGAGCGGTTCTAAGGTTAGGATCATCTATACCTTGTGGAATAAAGCACGGAGGGGCATCACTAGATTCAATATTATTTGTGGAAGGTTGGGTACCTAAATCCAAGGTACTAAGTTGTTGGGCTAAGACATCTCCTTCACGGATATTATCATTTGCTAAGGATGCACTTGGTTTGGGAGGACTCTCGTCAAAACTAACATTAAGGGATTCTTCCACTACCATGGTCTCCTTATTTAAGATTCTATAGGCTTTGCTATTCCAAGAGTAACCTAGGAAAACTCCTTCATAGGCTTTGGGGTCAAATTTGGTTAGGTAGGATTTGGTGTTTAAAATGAAACATTTACAACCAAAAACTTTTAGGTGAGCTAGGGAAGGTTTTCTACCTCGGTAAAGTTCATAGGGTGTCTTATTTAGGATACCTCTAATTAGGACACGGTTAAGCACATAGGTCGCGGTAGCAACGGCATCACACCAAAACTTTTGGGGAACTTGATGTTCGTTTAGCATAGTTCTACTCATTTCTTGCAACGTTCGATTTTTCCTTTCAACAACCCCGTTTGACTGAGGAGTTCGAGGAGCCGAAAAGTTATGAGTTATACCATGTTTATCACAAAAGGCACCAAATTGTACATCATTATCGAATTCTCGTCCATGGTCCGTACGTATGGAAACAATCGTACAACCTTGTTGGTTTTGAATTCTTTTTCCTAAAATTTTAAACTTTTCGAAAGCCTCATTTTTATGTCTCAAAAATAAAGTCCAAGTATAACGGGAAAAATCATCCACAATAACCAAAGTATAAAAATTTCCTCCAAAACTTTGAACAGCCATCGGGCCAAAAAGATCCATATGTAAAAGTTCTAAAACTCTTTGAGTAGAAATAACATTTTTTGATTTATGAGAAACGTGATGTTGTTTGCCGACACGACAAGCATCACAAAAATGATTATCAAACTTTAATTTTGGCAGGTCACTCACAAGCTCCTTATTTTTTAAGTTTTGCATTAATCTTAGGTTAGCGTGACCTAAACGCCTATGCCATAAAGTAGAAACATCATTAATAGAAGATAAGCATACATTATCAGATACAACAGTTTTACAAATATACAAATTTCCTTTTACAAAACCATTTAAAAGAATTTTGCCATTTTTTATGATTTTACAAGAATCTTCTTCGAAGACAACAGTTGTATTATTTTTACACAATTGACGAACACTTAACAAATTAAAATGTAAATTATCAACATGATTCACATTAAGAAAATGAACATTATTGCAAGAGACTGTACCTCTACCAATTATATTTCCTTTGGAGTTTCCTCCAAAGATTACCTGTCCACCATCACATGACTTATATGATGAAAAGAGATTATTGTTTCCGGTCATGTGACGTGTGCAACCACTATCGAGTATCCAGTCCATATCAAGATCAATCTACAATAATGAAGATATAACTTTTATGGTCCCCATTTCTCGTGGGTCCTTGACAATTAGTTTCAAAAGTCAACCAACATACATATATATAAAGTCAAACAGAATATATATATATATAATACATTACACAATATATAATACATATATATATATAAAACACAAATATATATACAACACATGTTAAGACAAACAACATATATATAAATAAGAATTAAAAAATTAAATAGAATATATATATATATGTGCAGTACGTATGTATATATATATATGAATAGAATTAAAGGTACAAAAAAAATTACTTATATATATAGCATATACAACAGAATATATTTAAACTATATATATATATATAACACATTTAAAACCATAAACGCATACCACCGGGATTATCATTACTAAACATTCCTTTTGGAATCCATTTATTTACCATTTTAATTTTGCGATTATATTTATCATATACATAAAAACAAGCATTTACATTCGCATTATTATTAGGTTTAGAATATTTATCATGGTACATGCGAGCATACGGTTTTCTTGTATTATAATTTACATTATTTATTTTACGCACATACGGAGGTTTTTGCACATATTGATTTCTTGTATTTACTTTAGGTGATTCATAAAATCTTTTGATGGGTATACAAGAACATTTATCAACACAAGTATTGGAACCAATGCCTTTTCTACATTTTATACGGTTAGGCATATTAAGCATGTTAAGAACCTTTTTATTACTACTTTCAAAAGCTTTAGCTAGCATGTTATCTTTTTCATATGAAGCACATTTAGCCTTTAAGCATGTAATCTCATTCTCAAGAATATCACATTTTGTACAAATAATATTTTCATGTGATTTTTTATTTAAGCATGCAATTTCTTTATTTAAAACATCACAAGATTTACAAAAATCTTTTTCTCCTAATTTAGTTTCTAATTTAGCAATTATATCTATATCATTTTCAGATTTTTGTTTAACATTTTTTATTTCCTTTTTACAAGCATTTACAGTTTCTTTTAACATGGCATTCTCATCTTGGTAACGATTTGCAAGAGCGGCCATTTTATGAAAAGACTCATATAATTCTTCAAGATTATTTTCATTTTCACTTTCATAATCACTATCGTAATCCGAGTAAGAAGATTTTACCTCGTCGTCGCTATCGGCCATAAGACAAATGGCTTGATAGTCATCTTCTTCTTCACTCTCGCTCCACGCGCCTCCAATGAAGGCTTTCTCCTTCTTCTTTTGGAACTTGTTCTTTTTCGGACATTCATTGGCGTAGTGGTCTTTGTCACCACATGAGTAGCAAAAGCCTCTCTTTGGCTTAGCTTTATCGTCTTCACTCGAGTCGCCATTTTTCTTAACTTTTTCGTCTCGTTTATGGAACTTACGACTTCGATTATCACCACCACGACGGTAGTTACCGTTTCTTTGAAATCTGCCATTGTTAGAAAATTTATTATTATTATTAAGAAATTTGGAAAAGTTTCTTACCAACATGGCGACTTCATCGAGAGTTTCGGAAGGATCTTTCGAGGAGCTAGCTTTCTCCTTTTTCTTCTCATCTTTTGGTGTTGAGACATTGAGAGCGATTGATTTCTTTTTAACTTGCTCCCGATCTTTGTTTCTTTTAAGTGCAATTTCATGCACTTTAAGATTACCGATTAAGTCATCTATCTTCATTATGGAGAGGTCACGGGAGTCTTCTAAGGATGTTATCTTTTGCATCCACTCCGAAGGAAGGGCTCGTAGGATTTTCCTTATATAGTCCTCGTTAGGATAAGTGCGATCCAAACCTTTCAAAGTAGTCACAATAAGGTTAAATCTTTTAAACATTGAGTCAATTGACTCATCTTGTTTCATTTCGAATAGTTCATAATCGTGAACTAAAATATTTACTTTGCTAGATTTAACCTCCGTGTTTCCACGATGAGTATTATTTAAACTTTCCCATATTTGATTAGCAGTTTTATAAGTATATACTCTTTCAATTTCGTCAGATGTTAAAGCAGCATATAATATATTCTTAGCTTCAAAGTTTAAACAAAAATGGGCTTCATCAGAAGTGGTCCAGTCATCTAGGGGTTTATCAATATAAACATCATCTTTCACAATGGTGGGTTTAAAATTCCCTTTTTCTATGATATTCCAAATCTTTTGATTTTTGCCACGAACGTGACATTCAAATAGCTCGGCCCAAATGCCAAACTTTTCAGTATCTATCAAAGGAGGTTTTGAAAACACGATATTAGTTTGTTGAGCCATTTAGAAGAATAAGATGAAAAATATGCAGAATATTTTGAAAGACCTGCTCTGATACCAAATGTTGGACAACCTAAGGGGGGGGTAAGGTTGTATTTAAAATCTTTTTCTTTCAAAAAATTCTTTGAACAAATAAATACAGTACAAACAATACAGTAAAAATAAAGCAGAGTATAAACAAGTAAATATACAACAATTATATAAACAGATATAATTTAAATGCACAGCGGAAATGTAAAGAGATAAGGGAAAGAGAATACTTGACAACGAGATTTTTAAAGTGGTTCACCAAACACAAAGTTGGCTAGTCCACCTCGAGAAAATAACACTTCTCGGAGATCCAATACGAAACGTGTTCTTTACGGTAGAAACACAAACCTTAATACAACAAACGCGAATCACTCTACTTTGAGAGATTAAGGTGGATCACTCACTCTAATTCAAACACTTACAAGAGGGTATAAATTTTAATATGAATAATCACTCTTGAATAAGGTTTATCACTTGGATATTTTTAGAGAGTTTGATCACTTGAGTTGTGTTGCTGATTCAACTAATCGTGAGATTTTAATCTGCTATCAACTCAAGATTTCTTGCTCAAAAATTAATTTATCAGTTTAAGTGATTTAGTGTGAGTAAGAAAGCAGCAGAATAATAATCAAATGCTGAGGGAGAACTTAATGCTGAAGTTGGTGTGTAGTTTAATGCTGCTGGAGGCTTGTATTTATACTGCATGAAAATCCGACTTGAGAATTTCGCGGTATACCGCCGAACCATCGCGGTATACCTGCGTCATAAAAAGTGTACTCCTTGAGAAGGTCAACCTGCAAAAAAACTCAACGGCATAATGTACCCGCGGTATACCGCGTTGCACATGGCGGTATACCGCCTGACATACTTCCTGACAAACGAAGCTTCTCATGCAGAACAAGTTGATGGGAAATAGTACCCGCGGTATACCGCGTATACCTTGGCGGTATACCGCCAGAAGATCTGTCCAATGAGAGCATGGCAACGCAGGTAAACTTCGGCTGAACACACTTCTTGCAACAGATGAACAGTAGCAGCATATATTAATATATATATATATCAGAGATTTATATATAAAAGATATTATATATATATTTGATTCAAATATATTTATATAGATACGAAATATCCAAGTGATAAAATATTTTAGGGTGTTTATCATTTTAAAATAAAATGACGAAACTTTTCAGACTTGGATTCTTCAGATAAAAAATTTATCGAGATCATTTAAATATCTGCACACTCAGATAAAATGTTAGATAACAAATAATGCGGTGTGTTTTGTAATCATCAAAATAAATATGGAGATGTGATTTTATGTGTACCAAAAATATATCACAATATTTAAAGCTGGGTACACTTGCACCAACACACATGTTTGGTTTACGTGATATTATCCATTACTTGACGTGATGTTTTGGAGTCGGATTGCACAGTGGGAGTAGTGTACCTTGGGATATCATATATCCCTTGGGAGTTGATTTATTCACCCCGTATGTATGGAATATGTTTCCTATGTATGTGGGATCGGGGAGTCTGCTTGGGCCCCGTGGGCAAAAGGGGAGTCGGTTTGGGCCCCGACGTGGATACAACTGTGTGGCAGAGGTTGTCTATGAACACCGTGCAATTACCCATGTATGATGTTGATTGGTTGAAATGTTTTAATAGGCCTTTAAGGCGGTTTGGATATCGATATATGTGGTTGTTAAACTGTTTTCAGGAGGGAATTCACTAGACCTCATGGTCTAACCCTCGCTTTTCAAAAATTAAAACCATTTTCAGGTTAGAGTTTTGTTTGGAGTTTCATCTAGAGAAGATGAAAAGAGGTGACACTGTAAAAGAGGAGTAGTCTAGTGGTGGCTTGCAGTTAACCGTCGGGCTTCCTGTAGCATCTCAGTTGTGAAGGGGTTTATCCGCTGCGTACTTAGAGTTAGAATCGTTGCAATGTGTACAATTTGGGACCGTTTTGGTTGTAATTTTTGTAATTATGTTTTACGGATTTTGGGTTGTTACAAATGGTATAAGAGCCATAGTTTAATGGATTTAGGTGACCGGATAGGCCTAAACTTAAACTGTGGAGTAGAGGGAGACACAATTGAGATATAGAAAGCCAATAGAAAAGACCTTAATCATAGGATATCTTGACAATGGTTGTGAGAACCATCGTGTAAGGTAAATTCAAAATCGCATCTGGCCAATGCTATTATGAATTTACAGGTGCATGGGTGTACTCAACCTCCATTGTTGGGATGATTGGTGAGAGTGACGGTATGTAGAAACTTATAACCTTGCAATTGATAACAAGAGGCTGTTGTGTAATGGGTGATCACTTATAATGTGATGCTTTTACCTTCTAGAAGAAGTGTTGTTCGGTATGTCAGTGAACCGACTAGGTGTTTAATTATTGGGATTCAAAGGGATGAATGGTTGGTTAAGGGAAAACTCCTAGTTTCTAGTGAGTCCCCGTTCTTGGGATTGAGGTGTCGATCAGTTGGGATAGAAAACGAGGACAAGGTTGGAATCTTGAAAGCTTCAATTCAAGATCGGGTGCAGGAATCGAGTCTTTGACTCTTTAGTAAAGCGGTTTAGTGTTAAGGATAATGAAGGAAAGATATCAGTATTGTATTGAAGTATGCATAAGAGCAGAAGGTGAGATAGTTGGTCAATTGGGAAACCATGTGGAGTGGTCGATCAAGTGGGTTGTGAAGCACTTGTAAAACAAGCTGTTGCAAGAGTGAGAAAGTGACCGTTGGTTATAGTAGGGTGTCAATGATAAGTTGATGTGAGTTCAACTGTCGACCTTGATAGAGCGAATAGCCTTCAACTGCACATTGAGTTTCATGCATTATGTCATTAAATGTGTTACATGGGTTCTTTCATGTTCAAACGTACGCTCATAACAATTTTATTATTTTGGAAATAAGACAATGTGTGCAAGCGTGTGTTTAAAGAATGAGACAAACTTGTTTATGTTGCATGATAATTTTAAACTTAGTGATTTTGAGTCATTTCACGCTTTTCATGTTGAGAGAATCTTCATTGAGGAAAATCAAGGAAACGCCTAATTGCAAAGTTTTTATGACTAAAATGAGTATTGGCACGGTATTAACATATTAACGAGTGTTGGAGTTGATTGGCCCACCTTGTGTATGTGGTTCCGTTCGGAACGTTTCTAGTCGTATTGGAAAGGGTTCCATTGGAGACAACCGTTGTGCCGACATCGATTTTGTTGGACAAGGTTGTGAATTATCGTAGGGTTGCCTGTGAGCGATCCTTGCGGTAACTGTGTTTTACTATTCATCTTGAGTGGTGTTGTATCATGCATACTCAAGCTTGTTTTATGATTTTGTATCTATTGCGTTTTTAAAAATGTGCAAAATTATTTCAATTGTTGTGTCATCGTGCATGTTTGGGTAAAATTTCACCAGTCTCGACCACGACCAAAAAAGGAAAACATATTTCTTTTATTTCTTTATGATAAGATAAAGTCATAAAACATTTTATCTACAGTCCAAAGTTTAACTCAAAATTTACTCAAGACACTCGACCGTCGTAAGAGACCTTACGACCTCGACCGACTAACATATGACAGCTGTTATGATTTCTTTGTTTAATACAGGATCAACACCATTAATGGCCAACGGACATAACCGACAAGAGTAATTACGAGCATTAATCCTAACAGCCGTTACAACCGTTACTCCAACATTCATGAAGGTCATTTAAACATTCGAAGGCTATATATATGAAGGCTCAACCTCACTTTTGCGCACAACTGAATTCTCAAGAACACTCATTGCAAGAACTGCAAAGCACTCGAAGCAAAGAATTCTCCCCCGAGAGATCGCTCACGACGCACGACTTATACGCACGACGCATAGTCTCTATACACGACACACTTGTTTTTCACGCACGATACACTTGTCACTTTACATTTCAAGTCTTTATTTCATTTGTATTGTAATCCACTGTACTCTCGACGCCTGAAACATAAGGACATCGCCCCTGTTTGGCGACCATAGTGCAGCGGCGACATCCATAGTCGTCCGCGGGTTTTTTCCTCGTTGAGGTTTTTCCTGCGTCACCAAATTCTTTGTGTCTCATTTACGTTTTTTGCCTTTGTCGTACTGTTTGTCGAACGATTTCCATTCTTTAGTTTTTAAGCTCCACAATCAACCTTAAGTTATCCTTCTGGATGATTTTTGGCATTAACAGTGCATAAAGGCTATGAACTCGCTAGGTCGGGGAGGGTATTACGATTGAGGTTAAGGAAAGGTTTGGGGAGTTGAAATTGTCGGTTGAGCAGATTATGGTCGAGTTATTATCTTCGTGTTTCCGTTAGAAGAGGGTGGTGAATAGTAGGAGTCTCGAACAATGAACTCGAAAATGTTAATATGTTTGTAGTTTAAACCCTTGCTTGGTCATGTGAGAATGGTTATATTCGCGGTGAAATTCGAAATGGTAAAAATGTTTCTGTTGGTAGAATGGCATTAAGTAGCGTTACGGTACTTGATGAGATGTTATCGGCTTTGAGCCTGAGTGCTGAGATGGTCTTGTAATTAGATTTTTGCGCTAAGAAAGTGTTTTGTTTTCCTCAAGTGGGACGGTGGGGTGTAAAGTTGGTTATGATGCGTTGGACGAAGCGAATTCCGTTAGGAATCCTGGTTTGTCGGGAAATTATTGAATCATCATCATGTTGCCTATTGCTATTGAAGTCTGCGATTGTTTAATATATCCTAAGTTGGTGGCATTGTCAGGAGATTGAAACTTGAGAAATAAATCTATTGCGTGTGGACGTATGAGGTCGTTCGGGGAGGTGTAAATGGTATGGTGTTGGACCACCTAGTATGGGCATTAGGAGGACGGAAGATCACCAATGTGGATGTGATTTCCAATGAAGTTCTGATGACTCGTTTATGCGTGAAGCGTTTAGCACAGCGGAGATAGATCGCGAGGAGTTAACGAGAAACGAGAACTTGTTTGAGTGAGTTAGATGATCATGATTTTGTGGGTCATTTAGACTCGAGAAAGACAAGGTCGTGGGGTGACTTTACTTCATATATTGGCGTTATGATGGGCATGAAGAGGGCGATATCTATTATGTGAGAAAAAGGGGATCGTGAAGAAATTGTTGTAGTGTGATAGTGTGTGGACAGGTTGGTGGCATTTCATGCTAAAGGAGTTGTGTAAGTCCTTGTTGTGATTTCGAGTTGCCGTTATGCTGGATAGAGGACTTGTGTTGTAATGTGGGATAAGTTTAGGTGTGAATCCTGATTTGGAGATTTATGGGAGGTAATCAAGAACGACAAGTATGCTTGATCGAAGTGCATGGATTTGTAGACGATATTGTGCTTTTGCTGTTTGGGGACAAAAGATTGAGTGGTAGTTGGTGGCTACCTAAAAGAAGAGCATGTATTCTTCGCGGTTGTGTTGAATTTGGGTGAGCTCATCTTACTTCGAATGGATATCGATGAGAAGGCCATATTCGATTAGTTTGGGGAGCTGTGTTGTAGATTTTAGGTTCTTTGGGAAGGTTGAAATATTCCTGGTGTATAAAGAAATTCTAGTGAGTAGATTACTCTGTTGGGGAGTTGGAAAACTCGGGGTGCTTTCGAGCGTTGGGTGTTGTTTGAAGGATGACTGACTGATTATCGTGGGTGAGAATTGTGGCAGCCGTTTGGTTAGGCACAGTAATGTAGAAGTATTATCGGCACGCTTGTAATGGTCGGAAAAAAGGAGTGGGTGTTGATGGGTGGACGATGTTTCATGCTAGCATAAAGAGGTGAAGTCAGTATGTCTGAATTAGTGGGTGAACCGAAAGTAAGAAGGTTGGTAAGTGGCACCATAAAAGTGGGTCAATATCTAGAGTTATGTCATTGGTAGGCATATGAACTTGGCGAGGGTATGATAAAAACGATCATGGTATATGTTATGGTTCAAGTGTGGAAAACCCATTTTGTGCGAGTGTGGTCACTCTTCCTAGTGGGCAAGTGAAGTTTGAATTTATGTCAAAAGGTGGGTGATACGAGGTTTTCACACCCCGAGAATCTAACCGCAAGTGTACGGTGTCGAATCAAGTAATAACGTACGGTAAGTACGAGTATCGAATCCACGGGAACTAGGAACTAAGTATCACAATTACTATAAGCTCTATTAACTGAACTATCGATAATTGAACGGTTGGTATTAAACTACTTAAATGCGAGAATTAAATCAAACACAAGACAAAACAGTAAACAGCTTTGGAAAATCAGATAGAGAAAACAGTTGAGGGTTGGAAATCCAATGGTTCTCGCATACAAACGTCTGACTCAATTCAAATACCAGTTATTCCTATCAATGAATACCCAATCTTTATCTAATCCTTGTTCTTTCTCAAGCTACAACGATTTTATGTGCAAAGCATGGTTCGTTTTCAAGCGACCGTGATTTCTATTTTGAAACATAAGTTTTATCTTTCGATCTCAACATATAGGGTTCAAAACGCATTAAGCTTAAGATTCAAACGGGACTAAGATTTACTCGGTATATCTCTATCCTTTCTTAACTTAGACATGCAATTCCTAATTCTACTTCTCAATTACTTCTCTCGAACATAAATTGAAAGCAATAAAACAATTGTAAGATAGCTAATCTCACAAAAGCATTAAACACCAAATTGCATTCATTCATTAAAATAGGAAAACTGATAAAGGTCTCAGGTCATCTGTTTACAAGCTTAAACCACATTCATTCCAACCCCCAACATGAACCGGTTAGTTCATGTCGGTGGTGGATTCAAACACAGTAGAAAAAGATGGAAACAAGTATGTAGACATGATAATCGTGGCAACTGTAAATGGAATGGTTACTCCATTCTATCGTGCTCGTCTCTACTTCGCGTGATGAACGTGTATCTGATCCTCCCTCTATCGTGGCTCCAACGGGTATCACTCGGCTCTGAAAATCGCCCCCGGAACTGCTCTGCCCGTCGTGTGTAAGTTCCGTCCGAATGAATGACCTAAAAACTGAAAATTATATCTGAAATTCGCGAAACAGAGCCTTACGCGACTTGCTGCGCGGCTTGCAAGTCGCGTGGCAGGTCGCGCGTATCCTTTTGGCTGCGTGGGTCGTCGTTTGGTTCGCGGTTCGGGTCCTGGTTCGGTCGTGGGTCTTGGGCTTGGCTCTTGGGCTTTCGTTGGCTTCGTTTTGGACTCGATTTGGGCTCTTTTTAGCTTCTTTTCTCGATGATTGTCGCCTCTTAGATAACCTATATAATTCACTAGATAAACCGTAAAATACACGCCTTTTTACTTGAACACAAGCCAATCTCATTGGTTTGAGAACCGAAAATAACACCAAAAGGTGGCGTTATCAACAACCCCAAACCGAGCGTTGCTTGTCCCCAAGCAAATTAGCGATAAAAACATCATAAAAGCATATATCTGTGAAAAAATAATGACTGCACAATTCCCAATCGGTACCAAGTGATGCAACGGTGATTTCTCATACCCGTGAATATCTATCTCACTCTCGCCTCATCCTTATTTTGTCCGATCTATGACCTTCTATTGAGAGTTGAACTCGTGACTGTTCCGATTACATTAAGGTTAAACTAGGGCCGAACATACTAGGGAAAACATTTCGCCTCGACCCTACCTCACGGGATACTCTCATTTCGCTCAAACCTAGGTTATCGCTCGTGTTGTCATGTGTAAGGAATTTATGTACAATAATACGCAAAATATTACATGACAACTCTATAGAAAGACGCACAAATGTCTAAAAAGTTGATCTCAGAAGGAATCAAGTAGCAAGACAGGGAATATCGGTAAAGGTAGTCGTAAACCGTAATCCCTTAAACTAGGGCTCTGATACCATCTGTAACGACCTGGTTGTCCCATACATAGTTCAAATAGCATACATTGCATAACGTCGTTAAAAACAAGAGATACATCGTATAACAAATATGGTCCCCTAGTCTTTACCAACATTCAGTACATCATTACAAACGTTTACATAGTAAATTTAGATCATTACAATAACATGTTGTAACTACAAAACACATCATAGTCCTCCCAAAAGCTATTCGCGGCTTAACCTTCTTATTTGCTCTTACTCGATCCATGACCTGGAATACATATTTTTAAAACAAAATGAGGGTTAGACCTTGAAGTCTAGTGAGAAAATCCCCGTTAGTTAAAAATCATTTGTACAAACGTCATACACATAATTCACATAGGAATACCAATTAAAACTCATGCATCATGTATCTTTCCATCTCATTCTCTTGGCCATATTAATTGGTTGTGAGCCAATTAATTAATTTACACCACTGTACTGAATACAGCCAACACCACTGTCCCTCTGTACAGCCAAGATACGCCGGTCCTAAGCCCGGCCAACTAGCACTCATGCAGTGTAATACTCATATAAACATCATATGCACATTATTACACTTATTCATATATATGTATTCTAGTTAGAAAACATTTTAAGTAAAAACTCACTTGTTTGCTTAACAAAACTCTTCCCGTTCTTTTCCAACAGATTTAGCTTTCACCTCCGATTCACAGTATCTGAAACAAGTATATACAGATATCTCTTTACCAAATAGATCACATAAGACTTACTAGGACCAAGAACTTTAGATAAATCTATCTAAATCCTATTCTCAATTATTTCCCACAAACCCGTACTTAAGTTAAGTCCACAGTATATTCAGTCCTCATTCATTCCCTATCCAAGAATTAACAAAACATAGGTTACTGGATACTCAAAAGCATCTAAACTCTCAAAATTGACCAAACAGCTAAAATATCCGGACAACACAACCTTTCCGGACAACACCAACTTTCCGGATAACAAAACCAATCCGGATAACATAACTATCCGGACAACACAACAATCCGGACACTATCCGGTAAATCATTTCATCCGGAAACTAGAGAAAATAGGACTTACCCGGTTAATTGATTCATCCGGATACCTGCAAGAAAAACTACCGGACACTAACAACACATTATCCGGACACCACCCAAGAAACTACCGGACACATTCTTCTTATCCGGAAACCTCTGACTGTTTATCCATTTTCTACCCAGAAATCGACTGAATCATTACTAGATGTGAAATTGATGATTCTACTCCGGTAGAAACCTTCCAATACCAATTACAAACATAAATTACAAAGGAACATACCTTAATTTCACTTCTAAGCACTTCAAATCAGGCCTTAACCTTAGCTTTCTTCTTCTTCTTCTCTTTTGGTCTCAAAACACACACACACACTGAAATATCTGCTGAAATCTTGAATTAGCTGAAGTCCTAAAGGGATAATATCTAATCCAATTTACCACTTTAGTCCCTAAACTATCCACTAATGACCAAAATACCTTTTACTTATAAATTAACCCAAACTTACCCTAAACATCAATTATAAAGTTTAAATAAATTTAACGAAACTAACATTTAACTAACGAACTTACCCGGGGTATTACATCATCTCCCCCTTAAAAGAATTCCGTCCCGGAATTCGGTTTAGGCAAAAAGGTGCGGGTACTTAGTTCTCATTTCTGATTCTGATTCCCAAGTAGCATCCTGACCCCTATGATGTCTCCACTGAACTTTCACTTGTCTGATTACTTTGTTCCGCAACACTTTAACTTTGTGGTCAACTATGGCTTCAGGTTCCTCCACATAATTCAGCTTTTCATCAACTTGTATATCTGGTATAGAAACTGCCTGATCCGGCGTAACCAAACACTTTCGGAAATTCGATACATGAAACGCGTTATGAATCATGCTTAACTCTGGCGGAAGATCGAATCTGTAGGCTACTTCACCAATCCTTTCTTCAATTGCAAACAGTCCAATGTATCTCGGGCTCAGTTTACCTTGCTTGCCAAATCGAATGACTCCTTTCCAAGGCGAGACTTTTAACATTACGAAATCTCCAACTTGGAATTCTAACGGCTTTCGACGTCAGTCAGCGTAGCTTTTCTGTCTATCTTGAGCTACTTTCAAACGTTCCCGAATCTGAGTAATCTATTCCGCGGTTAACTGAACTATATTTGGCCCCGCTAACTGCTTCTCTCCCACTTCGTTCCAACACAGAGGCGTTCGGCATTTTCTACCAAACAGAACTTCAAACGGTGCCGCTTGTATACTGGAGTGATAACTGTTGTTGTAGGCAAATTCAATCAACGGTAAATGCTTATCCCATGATCCCCCAAAATCAACAATGCAAGCCCGGAGCATATCTTCTAAAGTCTGAATCGTCCGTTCACTCTTACCGTTAGTTTGAGGATGATACGCCGTACTTAGCTTTATCTGTGTACCCATTTCCTTTTGAAAGCTCCTCCAGAATCTTGAAGTAAAACGACTATCACGATCAGAAATAATCGAGATTGGAACCCCATGTCGAGTTACTATTTCGTTGATGTACAACTTGGCTAATCGTTCCAACGAATCAGTTTCTTTTATTGGTAGGAAGTGAGCAGACTTCGTCAATCTGTCAACGATCACCCAAATGGCATCAAATCCCTTCGGAGTCCTTGGTAGCTTCGTGATAAAATCTATAGTAATCTGATCCCATTTCCACATAGGTATTTCTAACCGTTGCAACTGACCAAACGGCTTTTGATGTTCGATCTTTACCTTCTTACAAGTAGTACAACCTTCAACATGATGAGAAATGCTTCTTTTTATTCTAGGCCACCAATAAAATTGTTTCAGGTCTTTATACATCTTATTCGTACCTGGGTGAATAGAAAAACGAGATTGATGAGCTTCTTGTAGTACCCGATCACGTAAACCTGTAATACCCCGGGTAAGTTCGTTAGTTAAATCCTAATTCCGTTAAGTCTAGTTAACTTTATGAAACGAGGTTTAGGGTAAGTTAGGGTAAAATAATAAGTTAAAGGGGTGTTGGACATTAGTTGATAGTTGAAGGTTCATTTGGTAAATGGGGATTTGATATTACCCCTTTAGGATTTTCAGATATTTCATAACTCAAAATATCAGTATGTGTGTGTGCGTGTTCTTGAGGAGAAAAGAAGCAGAAGAAGGAAGTACAGTTAAGGCTCCGATTGAGTGTGTTGGAATCAAAATTAAGGTATGTATTCTTTAGGTTTTGTGTTTGTAATCATCAGTAGTAAATTCCTATTGGTTTAGAATTTCCAGTTTCGTGTTTTGTATAGATTTCAATCGCATCTGGGAAAGTTTAGACCGACTGTGTTCTTGAGACTCCCGGTGGAGTCCCGGTATTGTCGACTCCCGGTAACGACAAGACCCGGTAATACCAACTCCCGGTACTGGAGAGTCCCGGTACTTGAGAGTCCCGGTACTGGAGAGTCCCGGTACAGTGGAGTCCCGGTACAGTGGAGTCCCGGTGTAGCGAGTTTCGGTAGTTTTGGTAGTGTCCGGATATAGTTTCTGATTGTATTTTTGGATTAAGTTGCTCCGCAAGGGCGTTGCCCCTTGACCCCATCCGCTATCCGGGTAGCGGAACCCCCGTGATAAGTCGTTGAAGGGAGAACTGTTGAGGATAAGATTTTAGTAGGCTTTATGTGTTTGACTAGTAAGGCGATATATGTATCTTAAATTGTTTCAGATTCTGTGAACTTTGAATGAAAGATTGGATTTCTCGAGAAAAGCTTAGAAGGAAATTTGATAACCAATCGAGGTGAGTTTTACTTCAAAATGTTTTTAACTGGAATAAATATATGTGGGGAATGGATATATGATTAAGGTGTGAATATTATGTGTTTATGATATAGTAAGATATTATATTCATATGTGCATTACACTACACAAGGGTACATTAGCCGGGTTCCGGTGAGCGGACCGGTGAGTAGTCGGGCTCCGGTGTGTGGACCGACGGGTAGCCGGGTTCCGGTGAGCGGACCGGTGAGTAGTCGGGTTCCGGTGTGCGGACCGACGGGTAGCCGGGTTTCGGTGTGCGGACCGGTGAGTAGCCGGGTTCCGGTGGGCGGACCGGTAACGTTGATTATTTATTAGTTGGCTCGCTACCAATTAATATGGCCAGTTGTGGAGGAATAAGGTAGGATGAGATGCACGAATCTTGATTGGTATTTAAATACGTGTGGTATGTTTATATTTTACGAAAGGATTACCAAAGGTTTATCTAAACTATTTTGATATAAAGGATTTACATAAAAAGGTTTTATAATGATTTTGGAAAGGACCGGGATTAACTCACTAGACCCGTTTGGTCTAACCCTCATTTTGTTTTCAAAAATATGTTTTCCAGGTCGAGGAATTGATAGCGGCAAAGGAAAGAATAAGGTGTAGGCTGCCTCCGTTGATCGATGATGTTTAAGAAGCTTTTATATATTTTGTAGTTTCAAGACCAATGAGACTGTACTTGGTTTGTTATGTAACTTTTGTTGTAAATCAATGATATGTATGTATGCATGTTATGTTATATGATGTATGTTATGGGATTTGGGTCGTTACAAAACCACCCAAACGAGGCACCCAAATTCTGTTTCTCAAACACAACAACCCACAATCATCTTTTACAAGCAATGCTGATATACCCACTAACCGTTCTGGTTTCAAGTGTTCTTCTTGAAAAGCTTCTATTTGACACTTCTGCAATTCGTCAAAAATGTTAGGTAGGAGTTCAGCTCGTAGTGAAATAGCTTTTATTGTTCCACTCCTTTCTTGACGACTTAGTGCATCAGCTACCACATTCGCCTTTCCCGGATGATAAAGGATTTCACAGTCGTAATCATTCACCAATTCTAGCCATCTTCTTTGCCTCATATTTAGTTCCTTCTGATCGAAAAGATGTTGGAGACTCTTATGATCAGTATAAATTTGACATTTAGAGCCGTAAAGGTAATGTCTCCAAATCTTCAACGCGAAAACAATTGCTGCCAGTTCCATGTCGTGTGTAGGATACTGTCTTTCATGATCTTTTAACTGACGAGAAGCATAAGCAATAACCTTTCCATGCTGCATTAGTACACAACCCAATCCCAATTTGGAAGCATCACTGTAAACAACAAAATCATCGGAACCTTCAGGTAATGCTAGTATCGGTGCGCTACAGAGTTTCTCTTTCAATATTCGGAATGCTTCATCCTGTTCTGCTTTCCATTCGAACTTTAGATTCTTCCGGGTTAGCTTAGTGAGAGGCGTAGCGATACGAGAAAAATCTTTTATAAACTTTCGATAGTAACCGGCTAAACCCAGAAAACTTCATACTTCTGTTGGCGTCTTCGGCGGTTCCCATTTTTCAATTGCTTCTACCTTCGTCGGATCAACTTGAATACCTTTCTCGGAAACTACATGCCCCAAAAACTGAACTTCCCGTAGCCAGAATTCACACTTAGAGAACTTAGCGTATAACTGTTCCTTCTTTAACAATTCCAGAATTAACCGAAGATGTTGCGCGTGATCCTCTTTGGATCGGGAATAGATAAGTATATCATCGATAAATACAATAACAAATCTATCGAGATACGGCTTACATACCCGATTCATTAAATCCATAAAAGCAGCTGGAGCGTTCGTCAATCCAAAAGGCATCACTAAGAATTCATAGTGACCATACCGTGTGCGAAAAGCAGTTTTTAGAACGTCTTCTTCTTTAACCTTCAGTTGATGGTAGCCAGATCTTAGATCAATCTTGGAGAAATAACAAGCTCCAACTAATTGATCGAAGAGGTCATCATTTCTGGGAAGCGGATATTTGTTCTTGAACGTGCGCTTATTCAATTCCCGATAATCAATACACATCCTCATCGAACCATCCTTCTTTTTCACAAACAGAACCGGTGCTCCCCACGGCGAAGAACTGGGTCTGATGAAGCCTTTATCTGAAAGATCCTGCAGTTGAGTCATCATCTCTTTCATCTCTGTAGGTGCCAAACGATACGGTGCACGAGCAACAAGAGCGGCTCCAGGAATCAGATCTATACCAAACTCTACTTGTCTAACGGGCGGAAGGCTAGTCAAATCTTCTGGAAAAACTTCCGGAAATTCACGAACAACCGGAATATCTCCCAACTTATTCTTTTCTAGCTTAATATCTATCACATAAGCTAAGTAACTTGAGCAACCTTTATTGATACACTTACAAGCTTTCAACAAACAGATAAGGCAAGACTGATGATTTCTACGGTCACCATAAATCACTACTGGTCCCTTATCAGGTAAGAGACCATTTATCATCTTCTTATCACAAACTATATTAGCCTGATTCTCGGCTAACCAATCCATTCCCACTACCACATCAAACTCGATCAAGGCTATAGGAAATAACCGAATAGGCACTCTACACCCATCTATGTTTATCACACAACTATCAAATACCCCATTAACCGGTACTTGATTATCATTAGCCGTATCTACCATTAACGCATGATCTAACACTTTAGGATTTAAATGCATATAGGCAGCAAAAGAAGGCGACACAAACGATCGGTTTGCACCGGAATCAAATAACACTTTAGCACGTGTAGAATTTATTAAGAATGTACCTGTAACCACATCGGGAGTCTCATCTGCTTCTTGCTCTGTCATCTGGAAGGCACGACCCCTTGCTCTTGGTACTTCTGGCCTTGGTACTATCGGTCTAACACCCGTTGGTCTTACTGACGTACCACCCGGTTGTATTCTCCCCATTGGACAATCGGACTGAAGGTGATCATGAGAATTGCACGAGTAACAAAATCTAACTACTCTACAGTCTTTAGCAATATGACCGATCTTTCCACATTTATAACAGTTTCTAGGATCAACTTGACAACTTCCTTGATGAAAACGGTGGCACTTTGGGCAAGGTCTTTCAACTGGTCGGAAAGGTGGACGGCTATCAAATCGCTGAAACCTGGACTTCTTTGGATCATACTGCGGTCCTTCCCACTTTCTTTTCCCCACATTCTTATCACTAGTACTTCTTGATAACGCCACTTTTTGGCGTTATTTTCGGTACTCAAACCAATGAGATTGACTTGTGTTCTAGCAAAAAGGCGTGGTTTTTACGGTTTATCTAGTGAAATGTGCAGTCTATCTAAAAGACAGCGTTCATCGAGAAAAGAAGCTAAAAAGAGCCTAAAAAGAGCCAAAACGAAGCCCAACGGAAGCCCGAGATCCAAGCCCAAGATCCGCGCCCGAACCAGGACCCGAACCGCGTACCAGAAACTGACCCGAGCAGCTCTGGAAAGCGCGCGACTTTCCACGCGACTTGCAAGTCGCGTGGAAGGCCGCGTATCCCTCTGTTTCACGAATTTCAGCTTTATAATTCCGAGTTTAGGTCAAGATTCAGAACGCAACTCAGACACGACGAGGGTGGGCAGTCCAGGGGCGATTTTCAGAGACCTTGTGGAGCTTTTGGAGCCACGATAGAGGAGGAATCTACGAGTAATTCACAACACGAAGCGGATTCGAGCTAGGAGAAGGGAGTTCATCATCATTCACCATTACATCTTTTACATTCTCGTTATCATGTTTGCACACTCTGTTACATCCCCTTTTCTTGCGTTTGTATTCCCCAACATCATGAACTAATCTTAAGATGTTGGGGGTTGGATTGAATTAGGTTTGAACATATGAACGGATGACGAATGACTTTTATCAGTTTTTCCTTGTTAATGAATGCATGTAATTTGATTCTTAATGCTTTTGAGAGTTTAGCTAGCTTTCAATTGTTTTGTTGCTTCCAGTTGAGTTCGAGAGAATTAACTGTTAGATAGAACTAGGAATTGCATGCCTAAGGCGAGAATTTGGTGATAGAGATATACCGAATACGCTTTAGTCCTAATTGAACCAAATAGGTTGATATCGAAAGATAAAATCTAAACGTTCATAATAAATCTTGCGCTTAATGTGTTTTGGAATCCATAAGTTGAGATCGAAAGATAAAACTTGTCCTTTTCAAAATAAAACCCGTTGTTGCTCGAAAGAGAAGAATGGTGACTTTTAAAGATTGGGTATTCATTAAGGGAATAACTGGTAATCGTTTTAAGTCTGATATTCGGATGTGAAAACCTAAGGATTTCCAACCCTCAACTGTTTTCTCTATCGGAAGTTTCCAAAGCTGTTTTCTGTCTTGTGTTTGATTTATTTTCTTGCAATAAATTAGTTTAACACCAACCAATTAAATTTCGATAGTTCAGTTAATAGAGCTTATAGTAATTGTGATACTTAGTTCCTAGTTCCCGTGGATTCGATACTCGTACTTACCGTACGTTATTACTTGATTTCGACACCGTACACTTGCGGTTAGAATTAGGGGGGTGATACCCACCTATCAAGTTTTTGGCGCCGTTGCCGGGGAACTAGTTGTAACTGATAGCACTACCAGCTATAAGCACTATTAGATTGAACATTTTTTTATTGCTTTATACTCCTTCACTTTCAATTTTTGGATTGCTAATTTTGTTTGTTTTTCGTTTCAGGTACTAATTGGTTTATGCCAAGGAAGACCCGAGGGGAGAAACTCGAACCGATCGATCCGGAGATTGAAAGAACCGGCCGTCGAATACGCCAAGAGACCAAAGCCCGAAGACATCTAAAGATGGGTGACGAAATGCCAGTCAATAGACCACCTGGTAACAACCCACCTCCGCCTCCTCCGGCGTGAGTTCCGATGCGGTCATTTGCCAATCCAAACATGGCAACCGCACGGGTAGGCATCCAACCGCCCGCCACTGGGGCGAATGCTTTCGAGCTCAAACCAAGTACCATTGTCATGGTACAACAGAATCAATATGGAGGAGCGTCGACTGAAGATCCGCAAGCACATCTCCGTGCATTCGAAAGGATCTGTAATACGTTCAAAATTAATGGGATGGAGGAGAACGCAATCAAACTGAGGTTATTCAGTTTCTCCCTAAAGGGTAGAGCTGAAATTTGGATAGAGGGTTTGCCAGCCGATCAGATCACTACATGGGCAAACCTGAAAGATGCATTTCTACAGAAATTCTTCCCACCGGGAAGAACTGCTCAATTGATGGCCGATATCACCCACTTCGCTCAGTGGGAACAAGAGACCTTATACGAGGCATGGGAGCGATACAAGGATATGTTGAAGAAATGTCCTCACCACAGGTTGCACGGATGGGTCATAATCCAAACATTCTATAGTGGACATCACTGCCGCATCGGGTGGAGCATTGATGGATAAAACTTATGAAGAAGCATGCGAGCTGATCGAGAACTTGGCCGAACACAACTTCTCTACTCCACGATCAGCTGTAAGAAGAGTCGCGAGCATTCAAGAATCGGATGAGCTGAAAGAACTAAAGGCTCAACTAGCTTTTATCACGAACCACTTAAAGGGAGGTAATACGGAAGCACCTGAACAAGTGCAATTTTTGCAAAACTGGAAAAATCAACCGAGGAACGACCCGTTCTCCAATACATATAACGAAGGGTGGAAGAAACACCCCAATTTTTCGTGGAGTCAACCCGGTCAACAACAAGGTAATTTTTCTAACTCTTCTAATTTTTCTCATACTAATAATGTGTACCGTCCTCCAGGTTTCAACCAAAGGAACGAAGGACAATCCGGGGAGAAGAAGTCGGGGCTGGAAGATACGATGATGAAGTTCATGGTAAGGATGGACAGCACAATTGAAGGTTTGGCATGCACGGTGAGTACAGTCAAGGCAGCAACCGATCAAAACACCGCCTCCATTAAGATCCTCGAAAGGCAAGTGGGGCAAATCTCCGAAGCCCTACAGAACCGAGCCCCCTGCACATTCCCGAGCATGACTGAAAAGAAACCAAGGGAGGAGTGTAATGCCATCTATCTGAGAAGTGGCAAGGAGCTGAGTGGAGACACAACACGAGAGCCGTCATCAAAAGAGATCGAGCAAGATGTGGAGATCATTGACATGGATGAGTTGGAGGCTGATAAAGAGTTCGTGATGAAGAAGAACCCGGAGGATGAAGAGAACAAGAAGAGTGAGGAGACGAAGCCAAAGCAACCACCGGTCAAGCCGGTGGTACCGAGAGTGCCCTATCCGAGCAGACTTAAATCGCATAAGGATGATGTTAACTTTTCTAAGTTTCTTGATGTATTTAAAAAGCTGCACATTAACATTCCTTTTGCAGATGCTTTGGCACAAATGCCCTCATATGCGAGATTTATGAAAGACATCTTATCCAAGAAAAGGAAGATTGAGGATCATGCCACAATTGCACTTACTGAGGAGTGCAATGCTATAATCCAGAACAAGCTTCCCCCGAAGCTTAAGGATCTAGGGAGTTTTTCGTTCCCAATCCAAATTGGGAGTATTAATTTTGATAAGGTATTATGCGATTTGGGATCTAGTATCAACCTAATGCCTCTATCTGTTTTCAGGAAACTCGGCCTCGGGGAAGTGAATCCGACAAACATGACCCTTCAGCTTGCGGATAGGTCGATAGTATACCCACATGGAGTAGTCGAAGACGTATTGATCAAAGTCGGCAAATTCTACTTCCCGGTGGACTTCGTGGTGTTAGACATCGATGAGGACATAAAGGTCCCACTGATTTTGGGAAGGTCTTTTCTGGCCACGAGCAGAGCTCTGATTGACATGGAAGAAGGGGAGATGACACTAAGAGTTGGAGGCAAAAGGGTGACATTCAAGATGTTCGCGAGTAGAAGTGAAGAGGAGTCGGGCAAGCATGAAAAGCCGAAGGAGTGATTGGAAAGAAAGTCGTGCCACGACTTTAAATACGGCGCTGGGTGGGAGGCAACCCACCAAGGTTTGCGTGTTCTTTTACTTTCTGCGTTTTTGAGTGATTTTATTTACAAAAAAAATCGAAAAATGAAAAAATGAACAGAGACTTACGCGGCTTTGGCCGCGGCTTGCAAACCGCGCGCCAAACCGCGGGGCTCTCTGGGGGTTTTTGAAACAGGGGGTTACACGACTTCTTGCGCGACTTGCAAACCGCGCGCCAACCCGCGCGGGTTCCTCTGTTTTCGTGCCGTGTTCGTTTTCTTGCTTTGTGTGTTTTGCTTTTTTGTTTTTCTTTCGTCTTTTGCTTTGTTTCTTGTGTGTTTGCATTCTCGCTCTCCATCTCCCCTGATGGGCGCTCAAATCTTATAAGATAATCTCCTCCGTCCGGGCAAACAGGTATGTTCTAACTCTGTAGTTAACGAGTGGGATAATGTTCGTTCTTAGTAGCTTACGAGATGCAACAAACCTAAGTTTCACTTAGGTTTGGGGTGCCTCATCTTTCCAACATCTACACACTCATTTTTAATCCTGTGCAAACCTCGGTTTCACCGAGGTTTGGGGTTGGCTTTTGTTTGACAAACCTAGGCCACGACCTAGGTTTGGGGTGGCCACATTTTCAATGAAATCGCTCTTTGATGCTTGTGCTTTAATGTTATGTCTTACCTGTCTGTTGCATGTAATAACCGCACAACGATACTTGTCTTAGTATCGCCTACGCCGACACTTGCACATTGGGGACAATGTGTGGGTAAGGTTTGGGGTTGCCCAATCGGGCCCACGTTATGCACGTAGATTTCCTGCACTTCTGAGTACCTAGATCACTTTAGCTAAATTTTTTGTTTTGAATGATTGAGACCGACCATTGTGGGAAGAATCTTGTGATAGTGACGTGACCATTAGGGAAGGACCGGGAAAGGACATGACTAGGGACATTAGTGGAGACCACCCAATAGCGAGATTTGAGCCTAAAAGACGTTATTCATTTCGAGGGATTCATACACGTGATTCATATACACTTTTTTGAGTTCCTTGTCGTGAATATAGAATGATCTCGCTATATTATTGAATTGAGTAGCAAAGACGACCATCGAGATATTGGGTAAGGTATAGTAGACCAAATCGTGTAGACCTTAAGAGGTGATTCCAGGCATTGTGTGTTTGTTTAACCCTATTTTTAGCTATCGTACCCTTTTCACCCATTTGTGTGTAACCATAGCCCTCTTTGTAGCCATACACTCACCTTTTCATTTCAGACCCACCTTTAAACCCGAGCCAAAAGCCTTAGCCAACCCTATCCGAAAGTGTGTCAAGCCGTGCGGTAATGAATAACAAAAAGCTAGAGCGGGAAAGAAGGAAACTAGGCCAGTCATGAAAATAAATAGAAAAAAGGGCCAATGCAAGCCCCAATGCAAATAAAGAGGACCAATTGTTGGCCCCGAAGGCCTATACAAGTTTGTAGAAGGGGGGGGGGGGGGTTGAATACAAACACACAGATTTTACTTTTCTAAATTGTTTATTGATAAAAGAGAGAGTCATTGTCAAATCACTGAGGGTTTGGATCAACAATCTCCCCCTATTTGATTATGACATAGCAACAAAGAAAATTGCTATTTAATGAAAACATAAGGATAAAAAGAACTCATAAAATATTTGTCCCTTTTACTGTTTTCTGGGATCTTTTCAGTACTGATGGAGTAAAGTACATTCGCTAAAATCTTTCTTTAAAACTTTGAATCAGGTTACAAAGAGAAATGGAAAGATTACAAGTACGAGCGAAATAAATTACAAGTACAAAAGGATAACTGATAAAATAGATGAAAGAGGCGATTTTATCAGCTTACAGAGGTTCTTCCTTAATGAGAAGTTCATCAAGGGTCTTTTCAGTGGGGATCATCCAGTCAGGAACCGTTACACCTCGTTTTCTTTTGTTCAGCGCTTCTTCAAAGATCAACGGTTTTAGGTGTCGTGCCTGAATGTCTTTTCTGAAGTCACACCAGTAGATGAGATCTCTGAGCTATTCGATTGGAGTGATTGGAAGCTCAGCGATCCGTTGAAAACATTTACGTCCGTCGTAGTCGAGAAAGAATATTCCATAAGGATTACTGATGACTTTACCAGGGACGAAAAGTTCACATGGTGGCAAAGAAATGTCAAGGGTAGATAGATCAGGGTCAGGACCAAGCACTTCAGCGCGAGAGAAACCAATTCCAGTTTCATTTCGTATGACAGGACCTGAGTTTGAATCTTGACGTTTCTTCTTTGGAGAGGCCCTTTTTCTTTTCAGCTTAAGATCAGGAAGAGGAGGAATGTCCACACAAGAAGATATAAAGTCGATCTGTCTGTTTATCAGATTTTCGAAATGATCCTTGTACTTAGATTGTGACGAATGGATAGCTAACCTCATCTCCAGCCATTCAGAGAGACCATACCTTTTTACAGTGTCAGCGCGAAAGGCTTCAGATTGGCCATCTTCTCTGAAAAGTTTGATGTCAACAATAGGTACTCCGATAGAGGTTCTTCCAGAGATGAATACCTTGTTGATCTTCGCTGGACGATATCTGAAGTGAATTTTCTCTTTACACCAGATCAGGGTGGTCTGAGAAACTTCAGTTTTCTTTTCCACGATCTTCTGGGCTTCTTCCCAAAGCTTTCATTGGATTTGAATGGGAACACGTTTCAGCTTGGGGTCTTTGACAGATTCTTGAGTAAGCTTGATGGCGTATTCTCTGTCTTTTTCTTCAGCTTCCTTTCTTTCAGCGATTAGGCGTTCAGCTCCGAGGTGTTCCTTGTATTCAGCTTTTGAGATTCTGAACTTTGGAGGAACTGAAGGAAGTTGATCACGCCTCAGAATGATTCGCTGATCCTCGAATCACTTTATTATTTCCTCTCTTTTCTTTTGTTCCTCTTCACTTAGCTTTTGAGGAGCTAAGGAAGGTCTGCATTTGTGAGAGAGAGTCTGTTCCTCAGGTTCATCAGTCTCAGAGATCAAATCCAAGACTGGGATTATTTCTTCAGCGGCAGCTGGTATTTTTGGTGAAGTCGCAGTTGTGGAGCCTTCAGCGATATCCTCAAACAGGGGAGAGGACTGGCTGAAACAGAGCGATCTTACCAGTAAGAACTTGGGTAGAAACAGATAGAGAAATTGTTCAAGTGTATAGGCTTGGGTAGAGGAACTGATAGTGTATGATAGAGGAGGGATGGAGTAAGAGATGTTTAGTGTACCTGACAAACCGGCTTTTCAAGCAAGATCGTTAGATTGTCATCTTCAGCGACGCTTTTGCCTTTGCCTTTCTCAGCTCCAGAGGCTGAGGGCTTTGTTTTTGTCCGCTCCCCTGAAGGTTCATTTATCGAGATTCCCTTAAGAGCTTTAATCTTTGGAGCAGGTTTGACGATAAAGAAGTCATCGTCATCTTCGTCATCATCATCATCATTCTTTGGAGAAGAAGATGGTTCATTATCAGGGATGTCGACGACTTCATCATCTTCTGCTTCGGATTCTTCAGCGTCTTCTTCGAGTTGCTCCCCCTCAGATACAGAGGCGAGCTTCTCGGTTCCCTCGGGGTTTTCATCTCCCTGAGGTCCAGCGGCTGCTTCCGCTTCAATAGTCTTCTCACCATCTTCAGCGAAGGTGAGGTCTTCGTTTTTCTCTCCCCTGATAGATTCATCATGGGAAAGGTCTTCAGCGCTTTTGGAAGGGTTTTCAGCGCTCTTCTCCCCCTCTTTTTCATGATGATTGGGGGAGGAATGGGTAGATTCAGCAGCATGGGTAGGTTCTCTGTCTTCTTGGCCAGAGAGACCTACGCGAACTTCAATCTTAGCTAATCTGTCTTCAAGGCCAGAAATAGCAGGATTGATCTTCTTCAGCTCTGTGCGATCCGCCGCTGTGAAGTTTTCAGTTTCAGGGACGGGTGCAGGAGCAGGATCAGGAGTATTGGCTTTGTTCAGCAGCTGCTCGACCATTGTCTTTATCGAACTAACATCGGTCTTTACAGAGCCTAAGTCAGTTGTCAGAGTTTGGACATTTGTCTTCACATCAGACATATTTCCCTCGAGTGTTCCAACAGATGTCTTCAGCGTTGTTAGTTCGCCGGACATGGAGGAAACTGAGTTTTTGAGTGAGGTGTAGTCTGTGTAGATATCAGCGAGCACCTTAGCGAAATCGCTGAGAGTGTTATCAACTTGCTTCAAGTCATCTGTGGAAGCCTTCTTCTCCACCACCGTTGTCAGCTTTGTCAAATTTTCTCCAGCGGTGGTTACAGCTGTAGAGTTGTTGGAGAGTGTGGTGGTGAGACCTGTCAGCTTTGTTTCCACGGACTTCAGAGAAGCGTTGATGTCTCCCAAATTAGGACCTGTAACACATAAGTACTTGTGAACAAAGGAAAGCTCAGAAGTTTCAGGTTTAGTTACAGTGTATATGGGTTGATTTGTACCTGTAGGAGGATTGATGAACTCGTCAAAGTTGCGGATTCCTGAAAAATGTTCCATATCTTCCTCAAAAGTTCCGTGAGGAATGGTGATCTCTGCAGGTCCTGTCTTCATCATTCTTTGAGAAGCGTCAGCGGAGGCTTCTGGAATGATGGCATCTCCAGTATTCTTTGGAGGAGAGTCCAAGTGAGTAGAGGGAGAAGCGAAGGATAAGAATTGAGTTCGGGTACTGAGTTCAGCGTTGGATTCGCTGAAAATCACTTCATCAGTCTTTGGAGAGACTGAAGGAGGTTGGGTAGGTTCCAAGTTTCTAACCTCAGCGTTTAGAGACGCTGAAGCCGGGATTGAAGGGATGGTTTGAATGGGTGTGACAGAGCGTACCACAGAACTTTCCTTCAGCTCTGCAGAATGAGCTGAGGAGTCTTCAGCAAGAGATTGCTGGGGCTGCTCCTTGGTTTTCTTGATCCTTTTGGAACCAAGTTGGATTGAAGAGTGTTTCCTTTTCTTAGAAGGAGAGGATTGTGTGGTCGGGGTATCAGCGATGGGTATAGTCGCTGAAGGAGCCACAGAAGTCTAAGAAGTAGGGTTGAGAAGAGTGAGAAGGGTAGAAAGACGTACCTCATTTTCGACAGGTTTGAAGTCGAGCACCTTAGGGCCAACCTGAGAGAGTTTCAGATCTCCCTCTTTCGGGTAGCTGTCCTTCAGGCCATATTGAAAGATGGCGCTGATGAATCTTGGGTATGGAACCCATGCAGGTCTGTCAGCGGCAGAGTCTACTCTTTGCAGCAAGTCATCATAAATGAGAGATGCCCAATCAATGTGTAGACCTTTCAGTAGAGCGTATCCCATTGCTTGCTGAGGTTGAGAGGCTTGATCAGAGGAGCCGGTCTTGGCAGTCATGCATCTGATAAGGTGAGCGAAGATGAAGTTCATCTCGCTGGGCATTTTTGATTTCTTCAGCAGGGTCAGCTTCTTCTCAGGCTTCTTGTCTCTGCCAATTTCCCATACATAGCCCATTGCATCAAAAAATGCAATAAGAGCTTCTTTGTCAGCATGCTTTTTGTGGTCAGGGAATGGAACAAAAGGCTTTTCTTTTGTAGCGATGGGAAAGTTTAGAGCTTTGCGAATGATGGTTGGTGTGATTTTTATTGTGCCATATTCAGTATCGCAGAGGATACAATCAATTGTTTTGGAGGGATCTTTGGCGGATGGTAGCTGAGAGTGTCTGGCAGAGTACCCGAACTGGGATAGCAATAGCTGACTTGCAGGAGGTGTAATTGTCAGGGCTGTTGAAATGCAGCTATTCTTAAGGAAATTTACAGCATCATCCAGATGTGTAACTTGCTTTCGAGGAGGAAACTCGAAAAGCGCAGAGAGGTTGTTTATCTTGGTCCAGTCAAGTTGATCCATAGAAAACTTAACCTGTGGAGCCATGATGATATCCACTTCTTCAGAGTCAGTGGAGAAGTTCTCAGCGGTGGCATGAGTCTTGGAAGTTGCCATTTCTCTGTATTATCAGTTCAACCAAAGATGTTAACAAATAAGAATTATCTTAATGTGGAAAGAAATTTCCATTAAGATGTTTCGAATTTTATCCATTTCATTCAGACAAAAATGTCTTAATGAAGATTAGGGTTTTTCTTGATTTTTGACAGAAATGTAAAACCCATTGAGTCTTGTTATCCAAATTTCTATGAAGAAATTAGATTCTGGAAACGAATGAAGAACAAGTTTAAGATTTTTGCATTTAAACTTGAAGAACAACCATGAAATGGTTGTGTTCATAAAACCATGAAAGAAATGATTTCATTTTACAAAGTTCTTTTGTTTGATCTTGTTAAAACAAATGAGAAGATCAGAAACAAGTTATACGCATTTGGTAATAAATAAGAACATATTAACCTTGATGTTTGATAAAGAAGATGATGAACAGTTCTTGAGGTTTTTGAGAGCACAAATGCAACAGAGGATTCTTTCTTGCGGAGGAAGATTTGATCGCGTAAAAAACAAATATAAACCAAGAGTTTGTTTATATAGAGATTTTAGAAAGAGAAAATCTTTGAGCGGGAAAAGATTTTCATCATGACACGGACACGTGTTTGCATTTGATTGGCGAACGAACGAAACGTGCAAACGTGTGTCAGAAAGAAGAACGTGCCGGGGTTTATCCGTTGCAATGACGTCACAACTGTCCTTTCATATTCTTGGTTGTCTCTGAGGTTTTGAAAAACTCAGGGACTCTTTGAAAACATGAAGCACTGAATAGAAATATCAGTGAAGGTTTTAAGAAATTTCAAAAAGTCGCTGTTAAGGAAGAGATATTCAGCGATATGTCAGAGAGAGAAAACATACCTTGATATCAGCGAATCAAGTTTATTCAGAGAGAAGATGATGAAATGGATTATATAAGTTGATTTTATCCTATCGCTGAGGATTTTATCCTTCAAAGTTCAGCATTCCAAGCTCACTGATGAGAAAGTTGAATCTTGTCTCATCAAGAGGTTTGGTAAACAGATCAGCTAACTGATAATCAGTTGGAATAAAATGAAGTTCTATATCACCATTCATCACATGATCTCTGATAAAATGATATCTGATTTCGATGTGTTTTGTCTTTGAGTGTAGCACTGGGTTGTTGGCTATAGCGATGGCACTTGTGCTGTCGCAATAGATTGGAATTTTGGAGGGCTGAAGATCATAGTCTAGTAGCTGATTTCTCATCCACAAGACCTGAGAGCAGCAGCTTCCAGCGGCTACATATTCAGCTTCAGTTGTGGAAGTGGACACTGAGTTTTGCTTCTTACTTGTCCAACTTACCAGCTTTCCACCCAGGAGCTGACATCCTCTTGTGGTTCTTTTCCTATCCATTTTGCAACCTGCAAAATCACTATCTGAATATGCAGTTAGATCGAATCCTGAGTCTTTGGGATACCAAAGACCTAGATTCGCTGTACCCTTAAGATATCGAAAGATTCGCTTTACAGCTTTCATATGGGATATCTTAGGTTCAGCTTGATATCATGCGCACAAGCATGTTGCAAACATAATATCGGGTCGGCTAGCTGTAAGGTACAATAGTGAGCCGATCATCCCACGGTACAACGTAACATTGACAGGAACACCCTTTGTGTCCTTATCAAGTGTCAGCGGTGGTGCCATAGGGGTTTTCATAGCTGAACTTTCAGTTAAGTCGAATTTGTTCAGCATATCTTTAACATATTTTCCCTGATTTATAAAAGTTCCTTTTTCAGTTTGCTTAATATGAAGACCAAGGAAATATGTTAGTTCACCCATCATGCTCATTTTATACTCATCTTTCATTCTATCAGCGAAACGAGTACAAAGCTCAGGGTTAGTAGAACCAAATATAATGTCATCAACATATATTTGAACTAGAATGATATGACCTTTCACTTTTCTAAAAAATAGAGTTTTGTCAATCTTACCTCGCTCAAAATTTTCAATATGGAGATAAGTGGAAAGAGTGTCATACCATGCACGTGGAGCTTGCTTCAAGCCACAAAGTGCCTTATCCAGTTTATAAACATAATCTGGATGCTTAGGATCTGAGAATCCTGGAGGTTGTTCCACATAGACTTCTTCATTCAGCTTTCCATTTAGAAACGCTGACTTAACATCCATCTGATGTACTTTGAAGTTTTTGTGTACAGCATATGCTAAGAATAGACGAATAGATTCAAGTCTTGCTACAGGAGCAAATGTTTCGTCATAATCTATGCCTTCCTCTTGTCTGTATCCCTGAGCAACAAGACGAGCTTTGTTGCGGGTTACAGTACCATGTTCGTCCAACTTGTTTCGATAGACCCATTTAGTGCCTATCACAGTTTTGTCAGTTGGTCTTCGAACAAGTTTCCAAACTTTGTTTCTTTCAAATTCAGTCAGCTCTTCTTGCATGGCGCTGACCCAGTTTGGATCTTTGAGGGCATCATCTACCTTCTTTGGTTCAGTTAGTGAAATAAAATTTACAAATAGACAAATATTACCTGCACTTCGTCGAGTCTGAATCCCAGCGTTTGGATCACCAACAATTTGATCAATTGGGTGATTTATGGTCCATCGCTGAGCCGGAGCGTGAGATGCTGACTCAACTTGATCTTGTGAAGATGAAGCTTCAGCGACGTCGGGAGTATCAGCCAAGAGAGGAATGGATGCAGTTGTCATTATATTCACTGATTGCTGATAGGTAGATGGAATGTCTGAGACAGTTGGATCAACTGCAGGTATAGTGTTTATAGGAACAGCTGAGACCCTTGATGTTTCAGCTTCACTATTCTGCATGTTTGGAATGATAGTGGGACTATCATCTTCTACTGGATGAGCATGAGGAGTGGGAAAACATCCATTGATTCAGTTCTTCTGTATCAGCGTTAGGTTTAGAGTTCGCTGAACGGGATTCGTCAAACGTGACGTGAATAGTTTCTTCTACAGTTTGTCTTCTTCGATTGAAGACTCTGAAGGCTTTGGAAACTGAGGAGTATCCAAGAAAGATTCCATCATCAGCCTTAGGATCAAACTTTCCAAGAGCATCTCTATTGTTCAGTATAAAACACTGACAACCAAAGATGTGAAGAAAGCTGATTGAGGGCTTTCTCCCATGAAAAAGTTCATAGGCTGTTTTATTGAATCTTTTGACTATCAGCGACCTGTTTTGCGTAAAACAAGCAGTGTTGACAGCTTCTGCCCAAAACTGAGTAGGCAGGTGAGAATCGCTGAGCATTGAACGTGCAGCTTCAATAATTGTTCTATTTCTTCTTTCAGCGACTCCATTTTGTTGCGGTGTTCTCACTGACGAAAATTTGTGAGAAATACCCTTACTCTCAAAGAAGGAATCAAGAGAACTGTTTTTGAATTCAGTCCCATGATCACTCCTTATTGGGCGAACGGTCAGATTGTTCAGGGTTTCCATCTTCCGAACAAAGGTGATGAGTTCTTCAGGGGTGTCACTCTTAGAACGGAGAAACATTACCCAAGTGAAGCGTGAGAATTCATCAACTATGACCAGCGTATATTTCTTTCCAGCGATGGATTGTTTGTTAACAGGGCCAAACAAATCCATATGGAGTAGTTGTAGAGGAGATGACACTGAAGAAACTTGCTTTGATTTAAAGCTTGCTTTGGTCTGCTTCCCTTTTTCACACGCTGAACATAATGATTCTTTGGCGTATGAATGCTGAGGTAGACCAGTGACAAACTCTTTTGACGAAAGAGTGTTCAGTGTCTTGAAATTTAGATGAGAGAGCCTCTTATGCCATAGCCAGTTGACATCAGATGAGGCCTTTGAGAAGAAACAGGAGTTCTCAGTGGTTGTTGAGTCCATGTTTATTACATAAACATTTTCCAAACGATAACCGTTGAGAGCTATCTTCTCCTTTTTGTCAGAGACAAAGCAGGATTCCTTAGTAAAAATTACTTTGTTATCCATGTCGCAAAGCTGACTGATGCTTAGAAGATTATGCTTCAGCCCTTCAACATATGCGACTCTTCTGAAGGAGGTTGTACCATTTGAAAGTACACCATACCCTCGGGTATGTCCTTTTCCATTTCCACCGAAAGTCACAGAGGGACCTTTCTCTTCCTTGTATTCAGCGAGCAGGCTTTTCTTACCAGTCATGTGTCTAGAGCATCCGCTATCGAGATACGAGATACCCTTCTTAACCTGCAATACAAAGGAAGATTAGTTTTTCTTAGGTACCCACTTAACCATGTATACACGTTTGTCAGTGGAAGTAGTTGGAATGGAAGGTTCAACAGTCTTCGCAGCATTTGAAGATTCAGCTTTGTCTTTCTTCACTTTGGTTAATTTCTTAACCTCAGTGGTAGAATTCACCTTGACCTGATTTGCACCAGGGTTGGTCTTCTTTGCCTTGGGGGCAATCTTCACCTTAGCTATCTTTTCAGCTTTGGTGGCTGTGGGGCACTTACTAGCAATATGATCAGTGAGTCCACAGTGATAACATTTCCTATAGCTAAAAGTAGTTCTAGGACCATTTGAATGCTGAGCTTTTAATTTTGAATTGGAAGTGCCAGCACCAAGTAAACTATTGGCTTTAGAAATGGGACGAACATTCAGTTCTTCAGATTTCTTACCAAGGACATCCACTCTGAGTCTAGGAGTAGATCGCTGAATAGATCCAGAGATCAGCTTCCTTGATCCAGAGGGATGTGCCACTGAAGCTTTAGAAGCATTCAGCTTTTGTACTAAAGTACCCTTCTGAGGATTTTGATAAATAACAATTCCTTTACCTTTGTCTTTGTCTTTAGAGACAGAGGTAGATTTTGAATAAACCATTTTCTCCTTGCCTTTTGAGGAGGTAGGAGTTTCCTCAGGGATTGGTGTAATGGACGATGAGCACTGAGAAGATGAAGTATCAGCGACTGAGGATACGAACGTTCCAAATTTAAGCATTGAACGCTCAGTGGTTGGTTTTGAAGTTTCATATTTGTAACCCAAACCACATTTATCACTCAGTGGAATTTGAGACTTTATTATCTCAGTGATCTTTGTTGAGGAATTACACCATCCTTCAACAGTAGTTTTTTCAGCTTTTAATGCAGCGATAGCTTCTGCTCGTTCGATTTTGACTAGCTGATTTAAATATACTTGATCTTTAAAATCTTCTTCAATTTTAGAAAGCTTTTCTATTTGAAGATGACAGTTTTTAAGCTTTTCAGCGAGATCAAGGTTTTGGTTTTCAACCACAGTTTTGCCGTTCATGGCTTCGTATAAACTTCTAGTCAAGAGATCGATCTTACGGAGACTATCAGCTTCATCAATATTTGCAATATTGGTAAAGAAAGAATGTGATACCTGAATAGCAGAGGTTGAAGTGGAGGGAATGTCTGAACTTTCTTCCTCTTCTTCAATCTTGGCCATGAGACATTGATTTGCTTCATCATCTTCAGAATCAGATGATGATGCTTTCTCATCAGAAGCAGCCCAATCATAGTCAGCCATCAGGCCTTTTCCTTTCTTCTTAAAGCTTTTCAGCTTCGCATATTTTTCTTTCAGCTTTGAGTATTTGTCATCTTTATTCCTTGGAGCAAAGGATTTCTTTGTAAAAGCTGAGGGTCTAGAAACTTTCTTAGACCTGCACTCGTTAGCAAAATGTCCTATCTTTTCGCAGTTAAAACAAGTAGCAGTAGCCTTATCAACAAAAACTGATGATTTAGGCTTGTCAGTTATGGAAAGAGGTTTGTTCTTTCTAAACATTTTCTTCTTGGCAAATCTCCTGAACTTTTTAGTTAGGAGAGCCAAGGATTCATCATCATCTGAAGAAACAAAATCTGATGACCTTTCAGAGTTACTCTCTAACTCAGTGATAGTGACCGAGGGTCGCTGAGTAGAAAGTTCCTCTGAAATTAAAGCAACAGGGGTGCTTTTGGAATCTTTTACAAGATTCTTCTTAAGATGGCTTGATTGCTCATGATTCAGCAACGTGCCATATAAGGTAGCAAGGGTCATTGATCTTAGATCCTTTGACAGCTTGAGACACATGGAATAATTGTCCCAGCTTTCAGGTAAACATTCTAGAAACTTTGTCAGCACTTCAAAGTTAGAATATTCCTTACCAACAGTTTTCAGATCTATAATTAAACAATTAAAACGTTGGTGAACTTCAGAGAGAGTTTCATTCTTACCAGAAATGAAGCTTTCGTATTGTCTTACCAGGTTGATCTTTCTTGAGTCCTGGACTTCAGACGTTCCTTCATACTAAACACATATTGTGTCCCACATGGCTTTTGATGTTTTCAGATTCATGACGGAATGGTAGACTTCGTCAGGAAGAGCCATGGATAGTATGGATCTGGCTTTTGTATCTATAGCCACTTTCTTCTTATCTTCGTCAGTCCATTGAAAGATTTCCTTAGGTACCAGCCTTTCTGGAATAGCAGGTCTATTCTCAGCGGCTGGAACAACAGCATCAATTCTTACAGGGATGAATGGACCATTTTCGAGATAGTAAGGCATAGTAGGGTCTACACCTTCTAAGAAGAGTGTCATCCTATTTTTCCATAAGTTGAAGTTATCTTTGGAAAATCTAGGGGGTTTAGCAAGAGAACCATTGTCTATATAATTTGTGTTTGTGTTGGTGGCCATTTTCAGATAATAGCAAGGAAGAGAAATATCTTAGATTAGATCTTGTTTATGAGATTAAACAAATCCGCTCTGATACCACTTGTTGGTCCCGAAGGCCTATACAAGTTTATAGAAGGGGGGGGGGTTGAATACAAACACACAGATTTTACTTTTCTAAATTGTTTATTGATAAATCATTAACAATTTACAGCTTGTTGCGGAAACAAGATTAAGGATAAACCTAAATCTAAACAAGTTGGAACACTAAGGTTTCTTGCACTAAGAGAGATAAGGAAATTACTAATAATAACATATCTGAGATAAGAGATTTGAACTTGTCCAGAGTTAGCAAGTTACTTCAAAAGAAGTGGGTTCATCTCTTTATATACTGCATGCATTTAATGCAAGTCAGTATACACTTTACACGTGTCATCAGCTGGTTGGTTGCATGTCATTGACCTTTGTTGACAACCTTAGTAGCCGCATGGATGAACAGTGTAGTATCAGAGTGGTTGTACGATTTCAGATTTTCGGAGGTTCTTTTCTGACATTTCGTACGGAGACGTGCAAGGGTGGTTAAGACAAAAGTACTTTGTACGGAGGACTTCATGATCAGCTTTCGTTGATTCAGCGATTATCATTTTCTATTCAGCGAATGATAAAGTTCAGCGATAACTGAAGTCTTGTACTTGATACTTCACGTTGAGTGGACAAATCTGAGTCTTCGCTGATCCGCATCAGTTCATTAGGAGACTTGTCGCTGGTTCTTGAGCTTGATCTTCGACTTCAGCGTAGAACCTTTGTTGACGTGAAACTTGTCTTCAGGGATCATAAGTAAACAACTAATTTATCAGCGATCATCATAATGACTGAACAGACTCAGAGCATTAATGGTGAACAGTTTCGCTGAATGTTTAACTTAAAGAGCGAGAGTTTCTATCAGCGGTACTGGAAGATCTTAGTACTTATCAGCGATAGTGAAACTCTGATACATATTGTTTACTTACAATTTTCACTAAGTATAAGAGAGGGTCATTATCAAATCACTGAGGGTTTGGATCAACACCAATGAAGTCCCAAGTAAAGGAAAAAAAAACAGTTAGTTTAGATTTTATTTACAGTAGAAAATAAGAGAGTCAAGGTGACTCCGATAGTGACAAAAGGGCCAAGTGATTAGATAGAATGTGATGAAGTTCAGAACTGTTAATGTTTGACACACCGATGATCTTTGTTCCCTTTTACCCTTCATTTCTTAGCCATAACCTTAGCCTCATTACAACCCGTGTAAAGACCTGGACGATCTTCTGGAAAACGGGATTACGGTATGCGACCACCTTTACTGATATTCCCTGTCTTGCTACTTGATTCCTTTCTGAGATCAATTTTTGGACAGTTGTGCGTCTTTCTTTAGAGTTGTCATGAAATTCTTGAGTATTCTTGTACATAACTTCCTATACATGACAACATGTGCGACAACCTAGGTTCGAGTGAAACAAGAGTATCCCGTGAGGTAGGGTCGAGGCGAAATGTCTTCCTTAGTATGTCTGGACCTAGAACAACCTTAATGTAATCGGAACAGTCACGAGTTCAACTCACAATGGAAGGTCATAGATCAGACATAATAGGAATGAGGCGAGAGTGAGATAGGCATTCACGGGTATGGGAAATCACCGTTGCATCACATGGGACAAATTGGGAGTTGTGCAGTTATTATTGTTTCACTGATATATGCTTTTACTCTATTTTTATCGCTAAATTGCTTGGGGACAAGCAACGCTCGGTTTGGGGTTGTTGATAACGCCACTTTTTGGCGTTATTTTCGGTACTCAAACCAATGAGATTGGCTTGTGTTCTAGCAAAAAGGCTTGGTTTTTACGGTTTATCTAGTGAAATGTGCAGGCTATCTAAAAGACAGCGTTCATCGAGAAAAGAAGCTAAAAAGAGCCTAAAAAGAGCCAAAACGAAGCCCAACGGAAGCCCGAGATCCAAGCCCAAGATCTGCGCCCGAACCAGGACCCGAACCGCGTACCAGAAACTGACCCGAGCAGCTCTGGAAAGCGCGCGACTTTCCACGCGACTTGCAAGTCGCGTGGAAGGCCGCGTATCCCTCTGTTTCACGAATTTCAGCTTTATAATTCCGGGTTTAGGTCATGATTCAGAACGCAACTCAGACACGACGAGGGTGGGCAGTCCAGGGGCGATTTTCAGAGACCTTGTGGAGCTTTTGGAGCCACGATAGAGGAGGAATCGACGAGTAATTCACAACGCGAAGCGGATTCGAGCTAGGAGAAGGGAGTTCATCATCATTCACCATTACATCTTTTACATTCTCGTTATCATGTTTGCACACTCTGTTACATCCTCTTTTCTTGCGTTTGTATTCCCCAACATCATGAACTAATCTTAAGATGTTGGGGGTTGGATTGAATTAGGTTTGAACATATGAACGGATGACGAATGACTTTTATCAGTTTTTCCTTGTTAATGAATGCATGTAATTTGATTCTTAATGCTTTTGAGAGTTTAGCTAGCTTTCAATTGTTTTGTTGCTTCCAGTTGAGTTCGAGAGAATTAACTGTTAGATAGAACTAGGAATTGCATGCATAAGGCGAGAATTTGGTGATAGAGATATACCGAATACGCTTTAGTCCTAATTGAACCAAATAGGTTGAGATCGAAAGATAAAATCTAAACGTTCATAATAAATCTGGCGCTTAATGTGTTTTGGAATCCATAAGTTGAGATCGAAAGATGAAACTTGTCCTTTTCAAAATAAAACCCGTTGTTGCTCGAAAGAGAAGAATGGTGACTTTTAAAGATTGGGTATTCATTAAGGGAATAACTGGTAATCGTTTTAAGTCTGATATTCGTATGTGAAAACCTAAGGATTTCCAACCCTCAACTGTTTTCTCTATCGGAAGTTTCCAAAGTTGTTTTCTGTCTTGTGTTTGATTTATTTTCTTGCAATAAATTAGTTTAACACCAACCAATTAAATTTCGATAGTTCAGTTAATAGAGCTTATAGTAATTGTGATACTTAGTTCCTAGTTCCCGTGGATTCGATACTCGTACTTACCGTACGTTATTACTTGATTTCGACACCGTACACTTGCGGTTAGAATTAGGGGGGGTGATACCCACCTATCACTTCTCCCTTTATCTTGTTCCATGGTTTCCGCGGCGTCTACTGCGGCGGAGAAAGTTTCTGGTCCTTTAGCAATCACAAAACTTCTGACTTCTGCATTCAATCCAAAGATAAACCTTTCAATCTTCATGGCCTCCGTAGCAACGTAGTATTCCGCAAAACGAGACTTTTCCAAGAAACGAGCGGTGTAGTCCCGAACTGACAAATTCCCTTGCTGCAAGTTCATAAACTCCCTTCCAATTGTTTAACAGCGGCTTGAGGACAAAACTGTTTCCTGAAAGCTATCGCGAATTCTTCCCAAGAGTAAGTAGATTATATATCAGATCCTCCCGAGGAAATATGTTCTTCCCACCAGTATAGGGCATCGCCTTTCAACATTGAAGTTCCATAGAGTACTCTATCCTCTTCAGCACATTTACTAGTCTTGAAGATAGCTTCTATTTCCTTCAGCCACTTCATAGCTTTCACTGGATCCCGATCTCCCGAGTAAGTTGGAGGCTTACAACTTAAGAACATTTTATAGTCACACTTTCTTAGTACTGGTGTGATTGTAGGTGTAATAGGCATCGTCTTCCTGACCAGGATCTGGTGTATCAGCTTCATTATGACGAGTTCGATCAAACATGGCTTGTATACTGGCCTGCAGTCTTCCCATTTCAGCTGTTAAATCGTCCCTAGTAACAAATTCATTACCTCGCGGCGGAACTCCACTCCCAGTTCTACCCCCAATTCTGCCTCCAATTCTGCCTCCACCTCTTTCTCCCCCTCTTCCCCTTCCTCCGGCTGTTGGGTTTGTTCTATTCGGATTTCCTCCTCCTTCCCGATTCGTTTGTCTAGTACCACTTTCCATTCTGTTGATTCAAACAAGGTTAATATACACATAAGCACATACCCCATATAACAAGGTATTTCAGTTCAAACATGTACCTGTAAGATCACAATTACACTGGCCAGGTGTAATCTGAAATTACCTTACATGATGTTCCTTCTACCTTTTTATATTTAACATCCCAAGGTTCTACAATAATAAGGACATCCTACTTCACATGCAGTTTAAGTCTAGGTACAGATACAAATACCTAAATCCCTTAAACTAGGGCTCTGATACCATCTGTAACGACCCGGTTGTCCCATACATAGTTCAAATAGCATACATTGCATAACGTCGTTAAAAACAAGAGATACATCGTATAACAAATATGGTCCCCTAGTCTTTACCAACATTCAGTACATCATTACAAACGTTTACATAGTAAATTTAGATCATTACAATAACATGCTGTAACTACAAAACACATCATAGTCCTCCCAAAAGCTATTCGCGGCTTAACCTTCTTATTTGCTCTTACTCGATCCACGACCTGGAATACATATTTTTAAAACAAAATGAGGGTTAGACCTTGAGGTCTAGTGAGAAAATCCTCATTAGTTAAAAATCATTTGTACAAACGTCATACACATAATTCACATAGGAATACCAATTAAAACTCATGCATCATGTATCTTTCCATCTCATTCTCTTGGCCATATTAACTGGTTGCGAGCCAATTAATTAATTTACACCACTGTACTGAATACAGCCAACACCACTGTCCCTCTGTACAGCCAACATACATCGGTCCTAAGCCCGGCCAACTAGCACTCATGCAGTGTAATACTCATATAAACATCATATGCACATTATTACACTTATTCACATATATTTATTCCAGTTAGAAAACATTTTAAGTAAAAACTCACTTGTTTGCTTAACAAAACTCTTCCCGTTCTTTTCCAACAGATTTAGCTTTCACCTCCGATTCACAGTATCTGAAACAAGTATATACAGATATCTCTTTACCAAATAGATCACATAAGACTTACTAGGACCAAGAACTTTAGATAAATCTATCTAAATCCTATTCTCAATTATTTCCCACAAACCCGTACTTAAGTTAAGTCCATAGTATATTCAGTCCTCATTCATTCCCTATCCAAGAATTAACAAAACACAGGTTACTGGATACTCAAAAGTATCTAAACTCTCAAAATTGACCAAACAGCTAAAGTATCCGGACAACATAACCTTTCCGGACAACACCAACTTTTTGGATAACATAACCAATCCGGATAACATAACTATCCAGACAACACAACAATCCGTACACTATCCGGTAAATCATTTCATCCGGAAACTAGAGAAAATAGGACTTACCCGGTTAATTGATTCATCCGGATACCTGCAAGAAAAACTACCGGACACTAACAACACATTATCCAGACACCACCCAAGAAACTACCGGACACATTCATCTTATCCGGAAACCTCTGACTGTTTATCCATTTTCTACCCAGAAATCGACTGAATCATTACTAGATGTGAAATTGATGATTCTACTCCGATAGAAACCTTCCAATACCAATTACAAACATAAATTACAAAGGAACATACCTTAATTTCACTTCCAAGCACTTCAAATTAGGCCTTAACCTTAGCTTTCTTCTTCTTCTCTTTTGGTGTCAAAACACACACACACACACTGAAATATCTGCTGAATTCTGAATTAGCTGAAGTCCTAAAGGGATAATATCTAATCCAATTTACCACTTTAGTCCCTAAACTATCCACTAATGACCAAAATGCCTTTTACTTATAAATTAACCCAAACTTACCCTAAACATCAATTATAAAGTTTAAATAAATTTAACGGAACTAACATTTAACTAACGAACTTACCCGGGGTATTACATAAAGTGGGTTTCGGAGCGTGTATCGATTTGCTAAAGCTCAGGTGAGTTCCCTTAAGTCTTTTATGCAAATGAAATGTTTTTCCTAAAGTTTTCATAACCGAATTCGGTATCGAGCATGATGGCATGATTTTACACTATGAAAAGCTTTGTTATTACATGATGTGGGACTGTTTATAAATACACGCATGTTATGAAAAATGTTTATAAATGCACATGTTTGGTTTACGTGATATTATCCATTACTTGACGTGATGTTTTGGAGTCGGATTGCACAGTGGGAGTAGTGTACCTTGGGATATCATATATCCCTTGGGAGTTGATTTATTCACCCCGTATGTATGGAATATGTTTCCTATGTATGTGGGAATGGGGAGTCTGCTTGGGCCCCATGGACGACAGGGGAGTCGGTTTGGGCCCCGACGTGGATACAACTGTGTGGCAGAGGTTGTCTATGAACACCGTGCAATTACCCATGTATGATGTTGATTGGTTGAAATGTTTTAATAGGCCTTTAAGGCGGTTTGGATATCGATATATGTGGTTGTTAAACTGTTTTCAGGAGGGAATTCACTAGACCTCATGGTCTAACCCTTGCTTTTCAAAAATTAAAACCATTTTCAGGTTAGAGTTTTGTTTGGAGTTTCATCTAGAGAAGATGAAAAGAGGTGACGCTGTAAAAGAGGAGTAGTCTAGTGGTGGCTTGCAGTTAACCGTCGGGCTTCCTGTAGCATCTCAGTTGTGAAGGGGTTTATCCGCTGCGTACTTAGAGTTAGAATCGTTGCAATGTGTACAATTTGGGACCGTTTTGGTTGTAATTCTTGTAATTATGTTTTACGGATTTTGGGTTGTTACAAATGGTATCAGAGCCATAGTTTAAGGGATTTAGGTGACCGGATAGGCCTAAACTTAAACTGTGGAGTAGAGGGAGACACAACTGAGATATAGGAAGCCAATAGGAAAGACCTTAATCATAGGATATCTTGACAATGGTTGTGAGAACCCTCGTGTAAGGTAAATTCAAAATCGCATCTGGCCAATGCTATTATGAATTTACAGGTGCATGGGTGTACTCAACCTCCATTGTTGGGACGATTGGTGAGAGTGACGGTATGTAGAAAGTTATAACCTTGCAATTGATAGCAAGAGGTTGTTGTGTAATGGGTGATCACTTATAATGTGATGCTTTTACCTTCTAGAAGAAGTGTTGTTCGGTATGTCAGTGAACCGACTAGGTGTTTAATTCTTGGGATTCAAAGGGATGAATGGTTGGTTAAGGGAAAACTCCTAGTTTCTAGTGAGTCCCCGTTCTTGGGATTGAGGTGTCGATCAGTTGGGATAGAAAACGAGGACAAGGTTGGAATCTTGAAAGCTTCAATTCAAGATCGGGTGCAGGAATCGAGTCTTTAACTCTTTAGTAAAGCGGTTTAGTGGCAAGGATAATGAAGGAAAGATATCAGTATTGTATTGAAGTATGCACAAGAGCAGAAGGTGAGATAGTTGGTCAATTGGGAAACCATGTGGAGTGGTCGATTAAGTGGGTTGTGAAGCACTTGTACAACAAGTTGTTGCAAGAGTGAGAAAGTGACCTTTGGTTATAGTAGGGTGTCAATGATAAGTTGATGTGAGTTCAACGGTCGACCTTGATAGAGCGAATAGCCTTCAACTGCACATTGAGTTTCATGCATTATGTCATTAAATGTGTTACATGGGTTCTTTCATGTTCAAACGTACGCTCATAACAATTTTATTATTTTGGAAATAAGACAATGTGTGCAAGCGTGTGTTTAAAGAAGGAGACAAACTTGTTTATGTTGCATGATAATTTTAAACTTAGTGATTTTGAGTCATTTCACGCTTTTTCATGTTGAGAGAATCTTCATTGAGGAAAATCAAGGAAACGCCTAATTGCAAAGTTTTTATGACTAAAATGAGTATTGGCACGCTATTAACATATTAACGAGTGTTGGAGTTGACTGGCCCACCTTGTATACGTGGTTCCGTTCGGAACGTTTCTAGTCGTATTGGAAAGGGTTCCATTGGAGACAACCGTTGTGCCGGCATCGATTTTGTTGGACAAGCTTGTGAATTATCGTAGGGTTGCCTGTGAGCGATCCTTGCGGTCACTGTGTTTTACTATTCATCTTGAGTGGTGTTGTATCATGCATACTCAAGCTTGTTTTATGATTTTGTATCTATTGCGTTTTTAAAAATGTGCAAAATGATTTCAATTGTTGTGTCATCGTGCATGTTTGTGTAAAATTTCACCAGTCTCGACCACGACCAAAAAGGGAAAACATATTTCTTTTATTTCTTTATGATAAGATAAAGTCATAAAACATTTTATCTACAGTCCAAAGTTTAACTCAAAATTTACTCACGACACTCGACCGTCGTAAGAGACCTTACGACCTCGACCGACTAACGTATGACAACTGTTATGATTTCTTTGTTTAATACAGGATCAACACCATTAATGGCCAACGGACATAACCGACAAGAGTAATTACGAGCATTAATCCTAACAGCCGTTACAACCGTTACTCCAACATTCATGAAGGTCATTTAAACATTTGAAGGCTATATATATGAAGGCTCAACCTCACTTTTGCGCACAACTGAATTCTCAAGAACACTCATTGCAAGAACTGCAAAGCACTCGAAGCAAAGAATTCTCCCCCGAGAGATCGCTCACGACGCACGACTTATACGCACGACGCATAGTCTCTATACACGACACACTTGTTTTCCATGCACAATACACTTGTCACTTTATATTTCAAGTCTTTATTTCATTTGTATTGTAATCGACTGTACTCTCGACGCCTGAAACATAAGGACATCGCCCCTGTTTGGTGACCATAGTGCAGCGGCGACATCCATAGTCGTCCGCGGGTTTTTTCCTCGTTGAGGTTTTTCCCGCGTCACCAAATTCTTTGTGTCTCATTTACGTTTTTTTGCCTTTGTCGTACTGTTTGTCGAACGATTTCCATTCTTTAGTTTTTAAGCTCCACAATCAACCTTAAGTTATCCTTCTGGATGATTTTTGCCATTAACAGTGCATGAAGGCTATGAACTCGCTAGGTCGGGGAGGGTATTACGATTGAGGTTAATGAAAGGTTTGGGTAGTTGAAATTGTCGGTTGAGCAGATTATGGTCGAGTTATTATCTTCGTGTTTCCGTTAGAAGAGGGTGGTGAATAGTAGGAGTCTCGAACAATGAACTCGAAAATGTTAATATGTTTGTAGTTTAAACCCTTGCTTGGTCATGTGAGAATGGTTATATTCGCGGTGAAATTCGAAATGGTAAAAATGTTTATGTTGGTAGAATGGTATTAAGTAGCGTTACGGTACTTGATGAGATGTTATCGGCTTTGAGCCTAAGTGCTGAGATGGTCTTGTAATTAGATTTTTGCGCTAAGAAAGTGTTTTGTTTTCCTCAAGTGAGGACGGTGGGGTGTAAAGTTGGTTATGATGCGTTGGACGAAGCGAATTCCGTTAGGAATCCTGGTTTGTCGGGAAATTATTGAATCATCATCATGTTGCCTATTGCTATTGAAGTCTGCGACTGTTTAATATATCCTAAGTTGGAGGCATTGTCAGGAGATTGAAACTTGAGAAATAAATCTATTGCGTGTGGACGTATGAGGTCGTTCGGGGAGGTGTAAATGGTATGGTGTTGGACCACCTAGTATGGGCATTAGGAGGACGGAAGATCACCAATGTGGATGTGATTTCCAATGAAGTTCTGATGACTCGTTTATGCGTGAAGCGTTTAGCACAGCGGAGATAGATCGCGAGGAGTTGACGAGAAACGAGAACTTGTTTGAGTGAGTTAGATGATCATGATTTTGTGGGTCATTTAGACTCGAGAAAGACAAGGTCGTGGGGTGACTTTCCTTCATATATTGGCGTTATGATGGGCATGAAGAGGGCGATATCTATTATGTGAGAAAAAGGGGATCGTGAAGAAATTGTTGTAGTGTGATAGTGTGTGGACAGGTTGGTGGCATTTCATGCTAAAGGAGTTGTGTAAGTCCTTGTTGTGATATCGAATTGCCGTTATGCTGGATAGAGGACTGTTGTAATGTGGGATAAGTTTAGGTGTGAATCCTGATTTGGAGATTTATAGGAGGTAATCAAGAACGACAAGTATGCTTGATCGAAGTGCATGGATTTGTAGACGATATTGTGCTTTTGCTGTTTGGGGAAAGATAGCTGTTTTATAAAATGGGGTTTGGATGGATTCCATGGCATAAATGATGTTTTGATATTTGGGATTGATTCCTCATGAGTTTTGGTTAAACCATTGAGAAACTTCATCATTGAGAAACTTCATCATTTTTCATGGAAATCTATATGAATGGCAATGTTGGGTTTTAGAGTTTTGGGAGTTTGAAATCATGAATCAATTGATGGATTTTGTTGGGGTAAATGTGTTTTTAGTTATGGGTTTTTGATTCCTAAAGGTTTGATTAGTTAAAACTATCAAATTTGGAAGTTTACAAGCACTTGGGATCGATTTGGGGGTTTTTGGAGTGACATTTCGAGCTTAATTTCAAAGTGCAAAATTGGAAGTCTGAACCAGGGAGTTGCGCGGCCTAGCTCGCAGCCTGAGGCCACGGGCCAAGTGGCGCAAGTCTCTGAAGTGTGTGGATTCCTCGTTTTGCTTCGTCTTTCGTTTGGGTTTGGATCGAGGCATCATGGGGGGTTCATCTTAGGGGTTTAGGGAGGATCTTTTGGAGTATAATTAGATGGTTTAACACCATTTTATGGCGTCTAATTTAGGTGTTCGGTTTGAGCTAAAGTGGGTTTCGGAGAGTTGATCGATTTGCTAAAGCTCAAGTGAGTTCCCTTAACTCTTTTGTGAAAATGAATTGTTTTTCCTAAAGTTTTCATAACTGAATTCGGGACTGTTTATAAATACACGCATGTTATGAAAAATGTTTATAAATGCACATGTTTGGTTTACGTGATATTATCCATTACTTGACATGATGTTTTGGAGTCGGGTTGCACAGTGGGAGTAGTGTACCTTGGGATATCATATATCCCTTGAGAGTTGATTTATTCACCCCGTATGTATGGAATCTGTTTCCTATGTATGTGAGGATGAGGAGTCTGCTTGGGCCTCGTGGGCGAAAGGGGAGTCGGCTTAGGCCCCGATCGTGGATCAACTGTGTGGTAGAGGTTGTCTATGAACACTGTGCAATTACCCATGTATGATGTTGATTGGTTGAAATGTTATGGGCCTTTAAGGCGGTTTGCATATTGATATATGTGGTTGTTAAACTGTTTTTGGGAGGAAATTCACTAGACCTCATGGTCTAACCTTCGCTTTTCAAAATTTAAACCATTTTCAGGTTAGAGTTTTGTTTGGAGTTTCATCTAGAGAAGATGAAAAGAGGTGACGCTGTAAAAGAGGAGTAGTCTAGTGGTGGCTTGAAGTTAACCGCCGGGCTTCCTATAGCATCTCAGTTGTGAAGGGGTTTATCCGCTGCGTACTTAGAGTTAGAATCGTTGTAATGTGTACAATTTGAGAGCATTTTGGTTGTAATTCTTGTAATTATGTTTTATGGATTTTGGGTTGTTACATTTAACGAACAAACGTGACGTTCCATTAAATATAGGGATGATAGTGATAGTGTTGTTTAAGAAAACAGTGATGATTTAGTTCTAAAAGCAAATTTTCTTTTTGAATAACAAGCATAATTGGGCAAAAGTTGATTATCGGCAACCATAACCGGCCTCACACGGAACCTGCCTCCAAGGACTCCAATGTGAGGGGGCATTGTTTGGCTCACTCAACGGCTGAGGCTAGTGGAGGGGCCTGAGATCAAACCCAGGACATGTTATGTATTAGGCAAAGTCACTCCATCCCTTTGCCAACTGAGCTACACGCCAGAGCCAACAAGCATAATTAATGGATAATTATATTTAATTAGATGCATGTGTAAATCTCACATTCCCACGTCACGTGGGTACATTTACACCATGTATATTTATTTGCTTCAATTGTGGAAGCTTCCCAAAAAATAAATTTCTTTGTAATTTTTGTTTGTTTTATCAATCATATTGTAAGTTCATGTCATGTTTTATTGAAACTCGTTTATTAAAAATTGGACGAAAGTTTGGTTTACTTTTGACATCACTTATGATGGTGAGTTGGTGATACAACGATGCATCGACAATGGCAACGTCGATGTGTCTAAGGTAATTCAATTTTACTTCGTTATTTGACTTGACCTGTACGGCTTAATTTCTAGATTGATCGACTCTTTTGGCCTACTAAGTATCTCTATTGTGTATAGGTTTCTTTGTATCATGCATTGTATGGTTATGTTTTTTATGAGTGTGTATGGTTTTCAGTGACTTGAGACATAGTTGGTGAACCATATGCCATAGATTTAAACAACTTCATGCTTTCAATGGAAGTGTAGTTCACACGAAATAGACATTATTATTTTATTATTCTTTATCTACGTCGGAACCCTTCCTCTCTCCTTGATGGTTTTTCTAAAAAGTAATATGATAGTGTCTCACGTAGCTCACATGATTTTAGAGCCGGGAAACTGACTCAAATAATCATTTTACTTCCTTAAATTGATCTTCTAGCCATTTCTTCCATTTTTACCAAAATGTCACTGTATCCGCAATTTTCAGGCCCAAATCTGCAAATTGTGGGTCTACATTGCAAAACAATTAAAAAAAACTCACCATATTTGTTTTTTTTGTCTTTTAACTAGGTCCGCAAATTATTGACATAGATTTTGTGGATGTAATGACATTTCGTTCAAAATATAAAAAATAGCTAAAATACCAATTTGTTGGTTTGAAATAACTATTTGAGTCAATTTTCTTATTAAATCCTATGTGTACTTTTGGACATTTGTGCCTAGACTCAACACTGATGCTATGTTCTCGAAACTCATTTTACGAAGGAAATGAAAGAAAAAGGAGAAAAGTGAAAGAAAACTCGTGTTCTCGAAACTTTTAAAAAAAACTCCTTTCTTTTGTCTCTCTTTCTTTTCCATCCATTTCTTTTCTTTTCTAACACATCGTGAAGGCATATGTGCCGGTCTAACCTTTATATAATGGGATTACATGTGAAAATCACACAACTATTAAACTTGAACATATTATTTCTATATATATATATATATATATAGAGGAAAGTTCAAATGAAAACTCAAATTCAATTGTAAACATGAGGACAAATCTCGTCCATTGATCGCAGCCATATTTAAGCCATTCCTAAAATTCAGCTTTAGGGGTATTTTCGTCAAATTAGAATCAACGCCTATTTTTGTTGAATTTTTATTTTCTTTTTTAATTAAAAAACTTTTACCCCCTTAAATTTTAAAATAAATTATCTCAAAAATTACTAACATTTTAATCAAACAAATTACATCAAAAAAACGAGAATTTCGTGCTCTTCGATATGACATCCATCATGATATAGTTTTTTTCGATTTAACCGTTTTTTACGTGAAATCGTGTATATGTGTTATATTCAGACTGAATATAACACATATATACGATTTCACGTTATAACACATATTCAGACTGAATATAACACATATTCAGACTGAATATAACACATATTCAGACTGAATATAACACATATTCAGACTGAATATAACACATATTCAGTCTGAATATAACACATATTCAGACTGAATATAACACATAAAACCATGCGATAAACACGACCAATAATTGTGTGGTAAAACCTAATATGTGGTATATGATATCACGTGATGATCAAGTTCTTCAAACCGAGATGTAGATGAAAAATATGAGGCTAGCGGTAGTTGAACAATAACCAAATCAAAAAAATTCATGCGATGTATTGATATGTATGTCACCAAGAAAACCAAAGATGGATAATAACAGCAACAATATTCGATGAACAACACAGATGGTTAAGGGAGAATGGCCTTAGTATGAATGTGTGGCGTGTATATGCAATGTGAAAGAATGCAGCCATTGATGTGAACAAAAGAAGACGTGAGTGATGAATATGTGTTATATTCAGACTGAATATAGTTTTTTTTCGATTTAACTGTTTTTTACGTGAAATCGTGTATATGTGTTATATTCAGACTGAATATAACACATATACACGATTTCACGTTATAACACATATTCAGACTGAATATAACACATATTCAGTCTGAATATAACACATATTCAGACTGAATATAACACATATTCAGACTGAATATAACACATATTCAGTCTGAATATAACACATATTCAGACTGAATATAACACATAAAACCATGCGATAAACACGACCAATAATTGTGTGGTAAAACCTAATATGTGGTATATGATATCACGTGATGATCAAGTTCTTCAAACCGAGATGTAGCTGAAAAATATGAGGCTAGCGGTAGTTGAACAATAACCAAATCAAAAAAATTCATGCGATGTATTGATATGTATGTCACAAAGAAAACCAAAGATGGATAATAACAGCAACAATATTCGATGAACAACACAGATGGTTAAGGGAGAATGGCCTTAGTATGCATGCGTGGCATGTATATGCAATGTGAAAGAATGCAGCAATAGATGTGAACAAAAGAAGACGTGAGTGATGAATATGTGTTATATTCAGTCTGAATATGTGTTATATTCAGTCTGAATATGTGTTATATTCAGACTGAATATGTGTTATATTCAGACTGAATATGTGTTATATTCAGTCTGAATATGTGTTATAACGTGAAATCGTGTATATGTGTTATATTCAGTCTGAATATAACACATATACACGATTTCATGTAAAAAACGGTTAAATCGAAAAAAAAACTATATCATGATGGATGTCATATCGAAGAGCACGAAATTCTCGTTTTTTTGATGTAATTTGTTTGATTAAAATGTTAGTAATTTTTGAGATAATTTATTTTAAAATTTAAGGGGGTAAAAGTTTTTTAATTAAAAAAGAAAATAAAAATTCAACAAAAATAGGCGCTGATTTGCATCTTTCCAATTTTACCCCTGCGCGCTAAATATTCATTAAGCAATGGACAGAGTTTTCAACTTATTTACAAAATTGTCACCGTGTTTTTTTTGCCATTGATCTCTTCACCAGATTATTAATCAACGGTTGTGGTTTATCCTCACGTTTACAATTGAATTTGAGTTTTCATTTGAACCCACCCCTATATATATATATATATATATATATATATATATATATATATATATATATTAGCACCATCATTTTATAAAAAAATATTTTCAAGGATAATATAATTAAATTTCACATACATCACAAAGTTTATCGTAGAGGCGTAGAGCTGGAAAAGAAAATTTTCAATGAATCAAAATTACATAAATGCACTATTTGGAAACAAGTGTAGTAACCCATACATAAATTGCATTTTTATGCAATTACCTTTTTTAAAGTTTTACGGCAGGTAATTAGGTCCCACAATAAAGTAATTAATTTTTAAAGTATACATGGCTGTTGAATTATTAAAGTTTTAACATGTTTTACTTTCTTAAAATATATTTTATTATTTTATGTTAAGTTTTCTAAAATAGTAAACATCAAAACAAAAAATTTACATTTACCTCGGATAAGTGGTTTATCAATTTCAATATTAATTATATTATTAAAATATTTTATTATTTTAACACATTTTTAAAAAAATTATAAAATTTATAACATATTCAATTTAACTGTGAAAACAATTAATAATAAAAAGAAGAATCCATTTCGATTTTATATTTCCGAAATATGTACAGATGAAAATGGAGGGATTTTGATTTGAATATTAATACATAGGAACAACCATATGCGGTGGTTTCGGTGGCGTCGGAACCTGTTCTACGGTGATCTTCACTTCTCGCGGCAGTTCACACGGACACGGTAATGCTATGAACTTTGCGATTCGATCTCCCGGCATTATTACCGGTAAACTCTGTTTCTCAATTTCATTCTTCTCCTGTTCATCAGAAAACGTACACATTAGAATTAAGAAAAAAAAGCATTAATGGCGGACGGAGAGTTTTGATTCAGTTGAACTAATTACGAATTTACGAATCCAGTAATTCGTAGTTGAGATTTTTGAATAATTACCGATAATGTTGTATTCGGTTTGAAAGCGGAATCATCGGAATCGAGATCAGATCCACGGAGATGTCGGAGCTTGTCCCAGTGGTAACAACAGGAGAAGAAACCGCTGAGGCTGAATATGATGATTAAGAGTAAGGCGGTGCCGAGAGGAAACCCTAACGTCGGTCGAGATGAATCGGAATGTTGTTGAGGCGGTTCGTAGTAGGGAGGAGTCTCCACAAATCTGAGAACAACTTCCATGGCCAATCGATTAGTGATGACGATGATTGTATTTGTTAATTACGGATACAGTTTCTGTGGTAGTATCAATGGAGGTGGAAAACAAAAATGGCGGACGTCCGATTAGAGAAAGATCGCAGAAGTGATGTGGATAGTGGAGAAAATGGAGGTGAAGATTTATAGAGGATGGAGAGGTTAGTGGGTGCATGCGTGTAAAGGAGTACCGCCGTTTGTCTCGTCCGGGGAACGGTACGGATGCAGGATCGGTAGTGGAGGTAGGTTTTAATTTATATTCTTGTTTCTTATATTAAATTTTTAAAATTATTCTTTAGATTATTCAAAAAAAAAAATTATTCTTTAGATAAAACGTTACGTGTGGTTTTAATTAAATAAATTAAGTAGTGTGTGCGATGATCAAATTTGATGTCAACAAAACTAAAAAAAATGTTGCAAATCCATAACAATTTATTTTAGATACAAATTGACTTTGATCATATTAAGTTAATAGAGTTATGAAATATGTTGGATCTGAGAGAAAATTATTAGTAATAACTATAATCTAAATATTTATATAAACATTAATTAATGTCATTTAAAATAAATCAATACATAAAATAACATAAAAAATATAAATATAAATCAAAAATACCACCAAGCCTCAACACTACAATAAGTAAAAATTGTACATAATTAGATTTAGAATCAATATTCTATATTTTTTTTAAAGAAACAACATATATACAAATTACATCAATAATTACCGAATAAAATTACATTATCAAATATTTATATTATCATTAAAATAAGTAATTTAAATAATATTCATATTAAAAACCAATAATATGATTATTTCTAAAATTATAATCATTTATAAAAACATGACAACATATGATTAAATATAATAAAGTGTTTATATTTATCAATAATTTTAATTTTTTTTATAAGAGAAGATGTAAAAGTCTTTAGATTTAAAAAAATGTTTTTATCAAGAATTCATGTTTTTTGTTTAGTTACTTACTTATTTTCTTCTAGTATTTTTTTTCTTCTTTATCAACAATTCCATGATTATTTTTGGCAATTTGAGTCAAAGTTTATATTGATGTATGTGTTTGGGTGAAAATTTGTAAGTCACAACCACGACCGAGAAAGGAAAAAACACTTCTTACACGACACATCTCATGTTAAAATAAAATCGTACACACTCGACAACTTTACCATCAGACCTAAGTTCAGGTCGAGGGTTACTCACGACACTCGACCATGTCGTCGTCCAACTCACACGACCATCGCAGGATACCTAACAAACACGATTAACCAACGTACGACATGACTGTTATGTTTTCTTTGTTTAATGCAGGATCAAAGCCATTAATGACCAACGGTTGTAACTGACAAAGATCATTATGAGTATTAATTCTCCGAAACCGTTACAACCGTTACATTGCTTTTATGAGATCATTTAAAGCTGCGAAGGCTATATAAACAAGAGCATTCGAAGCAAAGAGATCAGCCTCATTTGCGGACATCTGAGTTGAATATCATCTACGACATAAGCAAGAGCATTCGAAGCAAAGTTCTCTCTCGAACAGATGACACACGACACGTTGTTTCTACACACGACGCACTTTTTTACTTTACAATTGAACTATTTATGATATTTGTACTGTAATCATTTGTACTCTCGACGTTTGAAACACAAGTACGTCGCCCCTGATTGGCGACCATAGTACAGCGACGACCTCCACTGTCGTCCGCGGGTTTTTTCCTCGTTGAGGTTTTTCCTGCGTCACCAAATTCCTCTCGTCTCTTTTACTTTTTGTCTTTGTCGCACGGTTTGTCGCAAGATTTATATTCTTTAGTTGTTAAGCTCCACATCAACCTTAAATTGTATTTCTGGACGATTTTCGGCATTAACAGTTTGGCGCCCACCGTGGGGCCCCATCTACAGAAAGTCTTCGACAAACGTGCGTCCGACTAACAGTTTCTTCGAGTTTTCTCTCTTTTCTCTTTCAGGAAAATGGCAGGTCAGGGAAATCAAGAGCATATCATCGCCCAGATGCATTGGGAGCTGGAAGCTGCGCGCAATCGCATCGATGCCCTGGTTGAGCAAAGTCGGGGGGCAGCTGAAGAAATCACGCGATTGCGGAATCAAAATCCGAATGGATCATTCGGACAGCAGAACGGTCCAGGACCATTTGCTAGCAATCCAGGATCAGCACCATTCGTCCAGAATCCGCAGCAGGGATTGTTCGTCCACAATCCTCAGTATGGGCCGATTCCTCCTCAGCATCTGAGGCCACCACCTCTACATAACGGGTTTCAGCCGTACTTCGTCCCTCTCAATGGGGATGCCCATTGTTCGTCGTATGGAAACGGCACAAATTCAGGAATCAATCCTCCATCAAGTGTGGACCCCGTCGCTCAGCGACTGAAGATGTTGGAAGACTAGAACGAGCGTGTCCTGTCCTTGCTCGCAAAATTGTCGGGGGCAGCCATGCCCGTCGACGTCGAGCCTCACACGGGGTTTCAGGCATCCCCTTTCATCGACGAAATTGCTCTGGTCGACGTCCCCAAGAAATATAGTATCCCAACCTTCACACCCAAATACTCTGGTATCTCGGATCCCACAAAACACATCGCTCAATACAAACAACTGATGTGGATTGTGTCGATCCCTTACCAGTATCAGGAGGTTTGTATGTGCAAGAGTTTCGGAGCGACCCTCACGGGTGCCCCCCTCCAGTGGTTGATTAACCACAGGCCCAAATCCATCGGGTCCTTCGCTGAGTTAGTCAACCAATTTTCCCAACAGTTCGCTAGCAGTCGTAAGATGGAAAAGCAAACCAGCGACCTGTATTATGTCGTACAGAAGACCGGTGAATCTATCCAGAGCTATTTCAACAGGTTCAATGCGGAAATGATCAGTGTCCGTATCTGCGACGTCAAGACCGCGATCGAAGCCTACAAACGCGGTCTGGACGACAGTTCGGGTCTATACACTGATTTAACAAAGTATCCTCCAGAAAATTTCGAAGACGTCCTGTTGGTCCCGAAGGGCTATACAAGTTTGTAGAAGGGGGGGGGGTTTGAATACAAACACACATATTTTACTTTTCTAAATTGTTTATTGATAAATCATTAACAATTTACAGCTTGTTGCGGAAACAAGATTAAGGATAAACCTAAATCTAAACAAGTTGGAACACTAAGTTTCTTGCACTAAGAAAGAGAAGGAAATTACTAATAATAACCTATATCAAGATAAGAAGGATGAACTTGTCCAGAGTTAGCAAGTTACTTCAAAATGAAGTGAGTTCTTCTTCTTATATACTGCATGCATTTAATGCATTGCAGTTTACACTTTACATGTGGCAGCAGCTGATTGGTTGCATGTCATTGACCTTTGTTGACAACCTTAGTAGCCGCATGTTTGAACAGTGTAGTATCAGAGTGGTTGTACGATTTCAGACAACAAGGAGGTTCTTTTTCTGACATATTGTACGGAGACATGCAAGGGTGGTTAAGACAAAAAGTACTTTGTACGGAGGACTTTATGATCAGCTTTTCGTTGATTCAGCGATCTATCATTCTTTATCAGCGAATGATAGAGTTCAGCGATAGCTAAAGTCTTGTACTTGATACTTTACGTTGAGTGGGCAAATCTGAGTCTTCGCTGATCCGCATCAGTTCATTAGGAGACTTGTCGCTGGTTCTTGAGCTTGATCTTCGACTTCAGCGTAGAATCTATGTTGACGTGAAACTTGTCTTCAGGGATCATAAGTAAACAACTAACTTATCAGCGATCACCATAAGTACTGAACAAACTCAGAGTATTTATGGTGAATAGTGTTCGCTGAATGTTTAATCTAAAGAGCAAGAGTTCCTATCAGCGGTACTGTAAGATATTAGTACTTATCAGCGATAGTGAAACTCTGATACATATTGTTTACTTACAATTTTCACTAAGTATAAAAGAGAGAGTCATTGTCAAATCACTGAGGGTTTGGATCAACAATCTCCCCCTATTTGATTATGACATAGCAACAAAGAAAATTGCTATTTAATGAAAACATAAGGATAAAAAGAACTCATAAAATATTTGTCTCTTTTACTGTTTTCTGGGATCTTTTCTGTACTGATGGAGTAAAGTACGTTCGCTGAAATTTTTCTTTAAACTTTGTAAAGATTACAGAGGGAAGTAGAAAAATTACAAGTACATCGAATAAAATTACAAGTACAAAAGATGTAGACAGATAAGGATAGAAAGAATTACAAGGCGATCCTATCCGTCAAAAGGTTCTTCCTTGATGAGAAGTTCATCGAGGGTCTTTGATGTGGGAATCATCCAGTCAGGAACATCTACTTCTTGATTCTTTTTGTTCAGAGTTTCTTCAAAAATCAAGGGCTTCAGGTGTCTAGCTTTAATGTCGCGTCTGACTTCACACCAGTATATGAGATCTCTGAGTTGTTCGATGGGAGTGATGTGGAGCTCAGAGATACGTTGAAAGTGATGGTTTCCTTCGTAGTCTAGAAAGAATATACCATAAGGATCACTTACAATTGTGCCAGGAATGAAAGTTTCTCCAGGTGGTAGGGAGGTGTCAAGCGCTGAGAGATCAGCATCAGGGCCAAGAACTTCAGCACGAGAGAAACCAATACCTGTTTCATTCCGTATAGGAGGACCTGAGTCTGAGACTTTCTTTTCTTTTGCAGAGACTCTTCTTTGTTGAGGAGGAAGAAGAGAAGAGGGAGGAATATCCACAGCAGAAGAAACCAGGTCAATCTTGTAAAGCCCGTGTCCCGGTACGTTTTTATTTAATTATTTTTAATATTTTTTTTATTTATCGGGGTTAGGCGTCAAGGAGCTAAAACGAATTAACTAGTGGGTCAATGATCGTTATGTTAAATCCTAAACTAATTTGGGAAATTTTGGACATACTTTAGGAGTCTAGGGGCCAAAATTGTGCAAGGGTGTAATTTGGGCAAGGGATCGGCCAAATGACCGACCCCCTTCCCTCCCCTTCGTTTTTTTCTTGTTTAGCAACCCTTCCCCCCAAAACCCTTTGTCACCCTTCCATTCCCTTTGTTGGTGTTCAGCCGTGAGCAAGAAACCGAGAGAGAGAGAGAAGGAAACCGAGAGAGGGATAAAGAAACTAAGAGAGAGAGAGAAAACGACCGCCGGCGAGAGTGGAGAGAGAGAGAGAGTTCGCCGGAGAGAGAAGGACGCCGGGGAGAGGAGGAGCAAGCGACCGGAGAGAAAGAGGAGCCGCATCGAGGTAGTCGTTGTTTTCGTTTCGTTGTCTTTTCTTTTGTTTTGTTCGTCGCAAAGGTACCGCAAACCACCACCCCCGCCGCGGCAGCCATGGCTGCCGGCGGTGTGGCCACCACTGCACGCCGCCGCTGTGACGGTTGTGGTTGTGTGTGCGAGTGGGTGCACGTTAGGGCGATCGAGAGAGAGGAGGACGGTGGTGCGAGAGGGTAGCGTGGGTTGTGTGCGTGTGTGTGGGATCACCGCCGGAAAACACCGCCGCCGCCGCCGTGCCCCACTGCCGGAGGTGGCAGTGGGTGGGGCCCGCGGCCTAAATCCTAAAACCACCTGGCGGAACCCCAAAACCGCCGTGGCCTGACCCTAAACCGTTAATCGCATATCGGAGGACCGTGTTATGATTTTATGTGAAACTGCAGTTTCTGTCCCTGTTTTTGTATCGAGCATAACTTCTGCTAGGAATGTCGGATTGGGAGGAAACTGATGCCAAAAGTTCCGTTTACGAGTCCTTTAAGTTTTATCTGTTTTGAGGAAAAATCGGTTCGGACTGTAACTAGGGTGAAATTTTCTTTTTATACTAACAGGTCCGGTTTTTCTCTGTTCTGCGGACCTGTCTTGTAAAATTCGTATAAAATATTTGGGACATTGTTAGACCGCGTTCTATACGTCCCTGGAACCGTAAGACATGGAACTTCCTGAATATGGAATTAGATTTCTGGATTGATCAGTTTAACAGGGGTAAAATGGGTCTCGAACAGACCTGCGTTTTTAGTGTAAAAACTGGAATTTTAGTTTTGTTAAACTAGTAAACGTGTCGTGAGTTGGGACTTTCCGTTGACGTTTTTAGTGCGTATTTAGGTGGGAAAAAGTGAGGAAAGTTGACATGTCGGTGTTGCGGCTCGTGGGCGCGTCGCGTTGCTTTGAGGTGAGTTCTCTCACCGCGTAGTTAGGAATTTCATGCATATCGTTATTTTGTGCTACGTGTTATTACGTGTTTACGTGAACTAGTTGGGATGTGATAACTAGTTGTGATTTGTTGAATTTATATGTGGATTATTTATGCTTATGTACACCTCAGTGGGACTGAACTAGTACAATTATATTATCTTTACTCGGTGGGACCGAGGGCTCGGTGGGACTGAGCTTGTATCGATATATTTTGTGTACTCGGTGGGACCGAGGTTCGTATTTATACATTAATCATTATGTGGTTTATATTCGTGGTGATGGTGATGTTACCTACTTGCGAGTAGGGGCGATTTACGTGGGGTTGCTACCTGCGTGTGTGGTAGGACTCACTAAGCGTTTAGCTTACCTTTTCCCAATATGTTGTGATTTCAGGTGTCAGCGGCAGTCGGGCTTGACGGTACACACACTAAGCGCGGGCGTCGAGAATTGTTCAAATTTCATTTTCAAACCTTCGGATTTTATTTTATAAAATTTCCGCTGTATAAACTTTATTGACTGTTTGAGTTAACGACGTTAATTTCAATTGAATAGCGAATTATTAAATTGTGGTTGTTTTATAATGAAATGAATGTCTTAATTTTTTTTAAATTCCTTGTAATTTTTGGGACGTTACAACTTGGTATCAGAGCACATCTTGAGTGAATCAAACACATCTCGGTGTGTTTGGTCTCAAGTTGCGGTTGTGATTTTTTTTTAATTATTTTATTAAGATCCTTTAAAAATAAATGAACGGAGAAAACCCGTTTGGGAAACGGTGATCGTGGGCGCAGTGTGTACAGTCAGCCGACGCCAACTGGGAAGGTACAGCACTTAGTGTATTTATTTCTTTCTAGGCATAGGGTATGCAAGCTAGATTGCTTACGTGGATTTTGTGGTACTGTATACTTGTTACTTGCTATTAGAAACTCATGCTAGCCTTGATAGGTTGTTAAGTGAATGCACCTTAGGTTGTATGCAGTAGGAACTGAATAGCCTTAGAATGTTGGATGTAGTTCTATTGCGCAGCTCTTGTTTGAGTCCAACTGTTGTAGGATAGAATCTTATATTCGAATGTCTATCTGGTTTCACTGTATACGACTGTGCGTTTACGAGGCGACTCGTCAGGGCTAGTGGGGGTTCCGTTCTAGCATGGGTAGTGGGGTGTTACGACTTTTCTAGGGAGCTAGGAAAAGTGTTTACATATGCCGGAATGGGCATATGTGTTTGTTTGTGGTAAGCAACTACTTGGACGTCCCGGGACAGGACTCGAAACTAGTAAGGATAGGTGTGAAGGGTAGTAGTAGAGCTGCTACTATCTGAAGCACAGGATCCATGCTCGAGTCGGGGAGAGTCACGAGGAAGCTAAGAAGTGGAGCGTGAGCGTAGTAGGGTGAGTTATTTGTGCTAACAACTCTCTGAAATTTCTTTTTCTAGAATGGTCAACACTAGAAGGAACAGCGCGGCTGGGCCGTAGGATGGGGCAGGGATTACTGAGGAGCGTATTAGGGAGCTGATTGCTACTGAGGTATCTCACGCGATCGGGGAGGCGATTCCCGAGATCATCACCGCCATTCGAGATGAGGTGGTGACCCTACTGGAGGAGCGTATTGCAACTATTCCACTGCTTACGGAGGGTCAGCCCCGTACCCGAGAGTTCCAGTATCGGGATCTCTCTGCCTGTTCCCCGCCAGAGTTTAAGGGAGACCCGAATCCGATTATCAGCATGCGATGGGTATCCAACATGGAGTTTGCCTTTCTGACCAGTGGCTGCCCGGACAATCTAAAGGTCCGCTTTGCAGTGAACCTACTTCGTGACGGCGCGAAGGATTGGTGCGCCACGGCATTGACGCCTGCCGAGCGCACTACCTTGACCTGGGACGAGTTTGTCACTCGTTTCCGTGCAGAGTATGTACCGCCGATAGAGATGGAGCGAATCGCTAAGGAATTCCTAGAGCTCACACAGACAACAGAGACGGTAAAGGAGATGAACAGAAAATTCACCGAGATGGCATTATTTTGTCCCCAATATGCCGCCTCGGAAGAGATGAAGATGTCGCGGTATAAAGATATGTTACGCACGAAGATCCGGGAATTTGTTAGCACAACACAGTATGCTTCGTTATCTGCCATGATGGACGCTGCTCGGAGGAGGGAGCTTGAGCTGGAGACCTAAGCGAAGAAGCGGAAGGCGGCACAGCCGGTGACGCCTATCTCGGCAGTGCCGAAGAGGTCGAGGTTCACTGATACGCGCGTGGGTTCTAGGAGTGGCGGGTTTAAGCCCCGAGATACCGGAGTGAGGAGAGTTGAGGGGTGTTTTAAGTGTGGCCAACCCGGTCACCTTAGCCGGGATTGTAAGGTGCCGCTAGTGGTCTGCTTCAACTGTAATCAGACGGTCCATGTAAAGGCCAACTGTCCTAGAGCAGGGGTAGCTGTTGGGGGTGGAGCACAGAGGACGCCTGGGAATGCCCCGTTACGCATCACTGATGGTCGAGCTGGTCAGCCGGGGGCGGGAGCGGCACGAGGTAGAGTTCATCAGTTGACGGTGGATGAGGCGCAAGCGACGCCTAAAGTGGTTACAGGTATATCCCTCTGCTTCTTTCTTCTTGTCTTTCCTTTCCATGTCATATTTTTTATTTTGCGGTTGAATTATATGTGAGGTACATTCCTAGTTAACTCGGTGCCTGCGGTTGTGATGTTTGATAGCGGGGCTACTCACTCTTTTGTGTCTCGCACTTTTAGCGAGGGTTTGGGCCGAGTTGTAGGACGATTGAGTCATCCTCTTGTTGTTGAGGTGGCTGATGATAGGACCTTGACGGTCACAGACGTGTTTCGTGGGTGTACATTAGAAATCTCGGGAGTGAGGTTTCCCATAGACTTGATTCCGATTGCTATGCGCGAGCTATGTGTGATCGTGGGTATGGATTGGATGGATGCGTTTGACGCGGAGATTGTTTGTCGTCACAAACAAGTGCGAGTTCGAACCCCAAGCGGGGGAGAACTGTTGGTGCAGGGAGATTCGCCTAGATGGAGTTCAGCAATATGTTCAGCTGCAAGGGCTCGAAGGTATTTACAGCATAGTGGGCAAGGATACTTGGCATATGTGTTAGACACGCGAGTTGAGGAAGCCAAGGAGACTGCGGAAGACGTGCCAGTCGTACGGGAGTTTACCGATGTGTTTCCCGATGATTTGCCGGGGGTACCTCCCGAGCGACAGGTAGAGTTCCGGATTGATCTGATTCCGGGCGCTGCCCCGGTGGCCAAGGCACCCTACCGCCTGGCTCCACCGGAAATGAAAGAGCTGTACGCTCAGTTGCAAGAACTTCTCGAAAAGGAGTTCATTAAACCGAGCTGTTCGCCGTGGGGAGCTCCTATATTATTTGTGAAGAAGAAGGACGGTTCTCAGCGGATGTGCATAGACTACCGAGAGCTGAATAAGCTTACGGTAAAGAACCGTTATCCCTTGCCAAGGATTGACGATTTGTTCGACCAGCTTCAGGGAGCCTCGTGGTTTTCTAAGATCGATTTGAGGTCGGGATACCACCAGATGCGGGTAAGGAGCGAAGATACGGAGAAGACGGCCTTTTGCACTCGATATGGCCATTATGAGTTTGTGGTGATGCCTTTTGGACTCACAATTGCACCTACAACATTCATGGACCTCATGAACCGAGTGTGTAGTCCAATGTTGGACCGATCGGTGATTGTGTTCATCGACGATGTTTTGGTGTATTCGAAGTCCAAAGAAGAGCACGAGACGCACCTTCGGGAGGTTTTGGAGGTTTTGAGACGAGAGAAGTTGTACGCTAAGTTTTCCAAGTGCGAATTCTGGTTACGAGAGGTCCAATTCTTAGGACATGTCGTGAACCAGGATGGTATCATGGTCGACCCAGCAAAGATTTCAGCAGTGATGCGGTGGGAGGTGCCGAAGACTCCCACCGAGGTACGAAGTTTTCTAGGGTTGGCGGGGTACTACCGAAGGTTTATCCAGGATTTCTCCAAGATAGCGTTACCTATGACACGATTGACGAAGAAATCTGCGGCTTTCAGTTGGGGTGAGGAACAACAGAGAGCCTTTGAAGAACTACGCAGACGGTTATGCGAGGCTCCTGTGTTAACCTTGCCCGAGGGCATGAAGGATTTGGTGGTTTATTGTGACGCTTCACACCAAGGTTTGGGTGCCGTGCTTATGCAACGCGGCAAGGTCATAGCCTACGCTTCGTGGCCGCTGAAGCCTCATGAAGCGAATTACCCGACTCATGACCTGGAGTTGGGAGCGGTAGTGTTTGCCCTTTAAATTTGGAGGCACTATCTCTATGGTGTCAAGTGTACGATCTACACTGTACATAAGAGCCTCAAGTACTTGATGGATCAGCAGAACCTTAATATGCGTCAGCGAAGGTGGCTCGATGTGGTCAAGGATTATGACTGTGAGATACTTTACCACCCGGGTAAAGCGAACGTGGTCGCGGACGCACTCAGCCGACATCCAGTCGGTGAGCCATTGAGGGGTTTATGTCAGCGATTGATAGTGGTTACACCTATCCTGGAGTCGATAAGGAGCGCTCAGGAGGTGGCTGTCTTGGAGGAAAATGCAAAGCGGGAAAGAGTGTCGGGGGAAATCCCGAATTTTGTTCGTGATAGTCGGGGGTTGTTAACTCGACATGGTAGGGTTTGGATTCCATTCTTCGGTGGGAACTGGCAGGTACTAATGGATGAGGCGCATAAGTCCAAGTTCTCGATTCACCCGGGAGCTACAAAGATGTACAGAGACTTGCGTGAAGGTTATTGGTGGCCCGGCATGAAGCGGGATGTTGCTAGATGTGTTGAGGTATGTATGACCTGTCGGAAGGTCAAAGCGGAACATCAACGACCACATGGGAAATTGCAGCCGTTGGAGGTCCCGGTTTGGAAATGGGAAAAGATTACTATGGACTTCATAACGAAACTCCCAAGGACTCCCCGTGGGAACGATGCCATTTGGGTGATCGTTGACCGTCTGACCAAGAGTGCTCACTTCTTGGCCATCAGGGAAAGCTCCTCGGCGGAAAAGCTTGCGGAGGTGTTTGTACGTGAGATCATGGCCAGGCACGGGGTGTCAGTTTCGATTGTCTCCGACAGGGACACTCGTTTTACCTCCCGATTTTGGGAGAAGTTCCAGTCGGAGATGGGTACACGGTTACACTTTAGCACGGCTTTTCATCCGCAGACGGACGGACAGAGCGAGCGAACCATTCAGACCCTCGAAGATATGCTTCGAGCTTGTGTTATCGATTTTGGAGGTAGCTGGGATCAGTACCTTCCTCTAGCAGAATTTTCCTACAACAACAGCTTTCACTCTGGTATTGGCATGCCGCCGTACGAGTTGTTGTACGGTAGGAAGTGCAGGATGCCCGTTTATTGGGGCGAGGTTGGTCATCGGGTGTTAGGGAGTACTGACATTGTGTTGAAGACGACCGAGATGATTCAGATGGTGCGGGACCGTTTGGTTACTGCACAGAGTCGGCAGAAGAGCTACGTCGACAAAAGGCGATCCGACTTGGAGTTTCAGGTGGGTGATTATGTGTTGTTGAAGGTTTCACCCTGGAAAGGGGTGATCCGGTTTCGTAAGCGGGGGAAGCTAGGGCCTCGTTATATTGGGCCTTACCGGATTATCGCCCGTGTGGGGAAAGTGGCTTACCGGTTAGAGTTATCTGAAGAACTGAGCTTGATTCACAACACCTTTCACGTTTCTCAATTACGGAAGTGTGTATTTGACGAGTCTACCGTGATCCCTCTGGAGGACGTTCAGATCGATGAGCGGCTTAACTACGTGGAAAAGCCGGTTGCCATTCTCGACAGGAGAACGAGAACCTCACGGAACAAAGTTATTGGACTGGTGAAAGTCCAGTGGCAACACCGGAAGGGTTCAGAATGGACGTGGGAGCCCAAAGCGAAGATGCGCGAGAATTATCCCGAACTATTCGCCGACCAAGACTTCGAGGTCGAAGTCTAATTCAAGCGGGGGAGAGTTGTAAAGCCCGTGTCCCGGTACGTTTTTATTTAATTATTTTTAATATATTTTTATTTATTTATCGGGGTTAGGCGTCAAGGAGCTAAAACGAATTAACTAGTGGGTCAATGATCGTTATGTTAAATCCTAAACTAATTTGGGAAATTTTGGACATACTTTAGGAGTCTAGGGGCCAAAATTGTGCAAGGGTGTAATTTGGGCAAGGGATCGGCCAAATGACCGACCCCCTTCCCTCCCCTTCGTTTTTTTTCTTGTTTGGCAACCCTTCCCCCAAAAACCCTTTGTCACACTTCCATTCCCTTTGTTGGTGTTCAGCCGTGAGAAAGAAACCGAGAGAGAGAGAAGGAAACCGAGAGAGGGAGAAAGAAACTAAGAGAGAGAGAGAAAACGACCGCCGGCGAGAGTGGAGAGAGAGAGAGAGTTCGCCGGAGAGAGAAGGACGCCGGGGAGAGGAGGAGCAAGCGACCGGAGAGAAAGAGGAGCCGCATCGAGGTAGTCGTTGTTTTCGTTTCGTTTCGTTGTCTTTTCTTTTGTTTTGTTCGTCGCAAAGGTACCGCAAACCCCCACCAACGCCGCGGCAGCCATGGCTGCCGGCGGTGTGGCCACCACTGCACGCCGCCGCTGTGACGGCTGTGGTTGTGTGTGCGAGTGGGTGCACGTTAGGGCGATCGAGAGAGAGGAGGACGGTGGTGCGAGAGGGTAGCGTGGGTTGTGTGCGTGTGTGTGGGATCACCGCCGGAAAACACCGCCGCCGCCGCCGTGCCCCACTGCCGGAGGTGGCAGTGGGTGGGGCCCGCGGCCTAAATCCTAAAACCACCTGGAGGAACCCCAAAACCGCCGTGGCCTGACCCTAAACCGTTAATCGCATATCGGAGGACCGTGTTATGATTTTATGTGAAACTGCAGTTTCTCTCCCTGTTTTTGTATCGAGCATAACTTCTGCTAGGAATGTCGGATTGGGATGAAACTGATGCCAAAAGTTCCGTTTACGAGTCCTTTAAGTTTTATCTGTTTTGAGGAAAAATAGGTTCGGACCGTAACTAGGGTGAAATTTCCTTTTTATACTAACAGGTCCGGTTTTTCGCTGTTCTGCGGACCTGTCTTGTAAAATTCGTATAAAATATTTGGGACATTGTTAGACCGCGTTCTATACGTCCCTGGAACCGTAAGACATGGAACTTCTTGAATATGGAATTAGATTTCTGGATTGATCAGTTTAACAGGGATAAAATGGGTCTCGAACAGACCTGCGTTTTTAGTGTAAAAACTGGAATTTTAGTTTTGTTAAACTAGTAAACGTGTCCTGAGTTGGGACTTTCCGTTGACGTTTTTAGTGCGTATTTAGGTGGGAAAAAGTGAGGAAAGTTGACGTGTCGGTGTTGCGGCTCGTGGGCGCGTCGCGTTGCTTTGAGGTGAGTTCTCTCACCGCGTAGTTAGGAATTTCATGCATATCGTTATTTTGTGCTACGTGTTATTACGTGTTTACGTGAACTAGTTGGGATGTGATAACTAGTTGTGATTTGTTGAATTTATATGTGGATTATTTATGCTTATGTACACCTCAGTGGGACTGGAGGGCTCGGTGGGACTGAGCTAGTACAATTATATTATCTTTACTCGGTGGGACCGAGGGCTCGGTGGGACTGAGCTTGTATCGATATATTTTGTGTACTCGGTGGGACCGAGGTTCGTATTTATACATTAATCATTATGTGGTTTATATTCGTGGTGATGGTGATGTTACCTACTTGCGAGTAGGGGCGATATACGTGGGGTTGCTACCTGCGTGTGTGGTAGGACTCACTAAGCGTTTAGATTACCTTTTCCCAATATGTTGTGATTTCAGGTGCGAGCGGCAGTCGGGCTTGACGTTACACACACTAAGCGCGGGCGTCGAGAATTGTTCAAATTTCATTTTCAAACCTTCGGATTTTATTTTATAAAATTTCCGCTGTATAAACTTTATTGACTGTTTGAGTTAACGACGTTAATTTCAATTGAATAGCGAATTATTAAATTGTGGTTGTTTTATAATGAAATGAATGTCTTAATTTTTTTTTAAATTCCTTGTAATTTTTGGGACGTTACAACTTGGTATCAGAGCACATCTTGAGTGAATCAAACACATCTCATGATTATGACTGACAACAATTCCATCAGCATATCATACCCCAGAGCCACACTACGAATCTTCAAAGATTCTAGATCAATGCTCTCCACTAATAAATCGCGATTACACACGCCCATTTATCAGTAAGGAAGCAGAGATTACAAGTACTTATGTCAACCTCACTCTCTTCCTTAGAAATCAGGAATAACGATTAAACGAGAATTACCACACGCCTATTCCATGATTTCCCACACACACTGGAATAACGATTAAACGAGAAATACCACACGCCTATTCCAAGTGATTACCAAACTTTAGTGCCTATGGATCCATTACACTTATTTCTACTCGTGCAAGTAAATGCTTAATACAGATTTCTCATATCATTCAGTATGAGCAAATCATCTTTATACCATATAGATTCCTCATATCATTCAGTATGAGCCAATCTCCTTTACCTATACCAAACACCTACCTAGTATCAAACCGGCACAGTCATCAAGCCTAACATACTACCCTTCAAATGTACGTATGTTCATGCTAAACTAATTATGTCTCAATCACTAGATCACAACGATTCATAATTAACAGAACTGAAAATTGCCCAGTCTGCACAAAGTGTCCGGACAACAAGATGTTTACGGATAACCTAACTTATCCGGACAACCCTTCCTTTCCGGTAAATTCCTACTTTTCTGGACATACTTCAAATCCGGACAACATCCGGATTCTATGATCATCCGGATACCATCCGGTAACTAATTTCATCCGGATTCTTGTAATAAAATACAACCTACCCGGATACTTCCTGCGTCCGGAAACATTCATCATTGGACTTTTCCGGATACGACGATTCATCCGGAAAAGTCGGGTCTGCAATCTAAAATTTAATCTAACTTCTTGTCTGTTCGATTCAGCTCATTCCCAGTACAACCATACAATTCATAATCACTTTATACAACTATTTCACGGTTCAATTTAACATAAGAACACTGATTTAAGCAAAGTACAAATGAACTCACCTTATTTTGCAAAACCCACTTTTCTGCACAATTTTGATTCCAATCTGTTGTTACTGATTCTGAAAATCATTCCAATAAACAGATTCGTTTACAATCATATAACTACAACAGATTTTTATCATAAACCATGGCAAATTCTTACCAATTTTGAAGACAAATTCTTGCTTTCTTTCTCTTTTCTCTTTCTCTCTATCTCTCTTTCTCTTGACCGACCCCAAAGAACCAAAAATAGGATAATATCTGATTTTCAGATATTATATCCAAACATGCTTTACACTATTTACCAAACACACCTCCAAGTTCCAATAATTCCAAAAGTAACACCAAACTTCAAACCCTTGTATTTTGACCCTATTGAATTATAAAATACAACATAACTCAAGGTTTAAAACCAAAATACAATTAGATCCCAATTCTCATTAAATCACTAATATTGAAAATTCAGGATGTTACAATACTCCCCAACTTGAAAATAATTTCGTCCTCGAAATCAAGATCAGGTAAACAGATGGGGATACCTATCCCTCATACTCTCTTCCGACTCTAAAGTCACATTGGTACCCCTGTGATGCTTCCACTGTACTTTCAACATCGCTACTTCCTTGCCACTACGTAGCTTTCTAACCGATCTTTCCAAAATTGCCTCTGGTTCTTCCACACATCGACTCTTTTCATCTAATCTCACATCAGTGAGGGGTATCACATCCTCTTCTTCGACTAAAGACTTCCGAAGATAACAAACATGAAAGGTATTATGAACCCCTTCCAACTCTGGTGGAAGATCCAACTGATATGCTTGTAAACCAATCCTTTTAGTGATAGTGAAAGGTCCTAGAAAACGAGGACTTAACTTCCCGCGTTTACCAAACCTTATCACACCCTTCCATGGGGACACTTTAAGCATCACGCGCTCCCCAACTTGAAATTCTTTTGGTCTCCTTTTTGGGTCAGCATAACTCTTCTGTCGGTCCTGAGCTGCTTTCATATGCTGCCGAATTTCTTTCACCTTATCATCTGTTTGTTGTACCAATTCTGGACCAACAAACTGTTTCTCTCCGACTTCTAACCAACACACCGGAGTTCTACATTTTTGACCATACAAGGCTTCGAAAGGCGCTCTTCCGATACTGGAATGATAACTGTTATTATACGCAAGTTCTACTAACGGTAGATGCGTATCCCAGTTACCTCCAAAATCCAATACACATGACCTGAGCATATCTTCCAAAGTTTGTATAGTCCTTTCACCCTGTCCATCAGTCTGTGGATGAAAAGCAGTGCTCAAATTAACTTTCGTACCCAATTCCTCTTGTAGTGATCGCCAAAACCTTGAGGTAAACCGACTATCACGATCTTGCATAATCGACACTGGTATACCATGTCTTGACACCACCTCATCAATATACAACTTCGCCAACTTCTCAATTGGTGATGTTTCTTTCATAGCCAGGAAATGAGCACTCTTAGTTAATCTATCCACGATTACCCATATAGTGTCGTTACCCTTTTGCGTCTTGGGTAACTTTATCACAAAATCCATGGTGATCTTCTCCCATTTCCACTCTGGAATCTCCAAAGATTGGAAACTTCCATAAGGCTTCTGATGTTCTGCTTTCACCAACGAACATGTTCTACATGTTTCTACCTTCCGGGCCACATCTACTTTCATAGCTGGCCACCAGTAATGTAACTTCAAATCTCGATACATCTTCGTATTCCCAGGGTGTATGGAATACTTAGATTTATACCATATTGTAACACCCCAAAATCCAAGCCAATTTAAACCTCAATTTACAATAAGTTATGACAATAAAATTTCAACTTATATAGATAGCAAAGGAATTAACCATCAAGAGTGTAATTACAATACAGGATACTTCGAATAACCTATCAATCTAATCATGTCACTATAATCATATTAATTGAGTTATCTAAGCTATCCTCCAAAAATCTCCTCTTTGTTAATTGCCACTTCTGCTATTCCAAAAACACTCGTCCCACAACCCTTTATTTGTCTGAGCCTGTACCTGGTAAGAAAACATCATATAAAACAATTAGGCCATAGCCTAGTGAGAACATTCGTTTCAATTGCAAAAATCAATGTAAACAAGTTACAACAAACCTGATTACTCCTTTTCTTACCGTACGTATAATTCTATTTCATTATACAATTTTATCCAATCCCATGATTATGACTGACAACAATTCCATCAGCATATCATACCCCAGAGCCACACTATGAATCTTCAAAGATTCTAGATCAATGCTCTCCACTAATAAATCGCGATTACACACGCCCATTTATCAGTAAGGAAGCAGAGATTACAAGTACTTATGTCAACCTCACTCTCTTCCTTAGAAATCAGGAATAACGATTAAACGAGAATTACCACACGCCTATTCCATGATTTCCCACACACACTGGAATAACGACTCAACGAGAAATACCACACGCCTATTCCAAGTGATTACCAAACTTTAGTGCCTATGGATCCATTACACTTATTTCTACTCGTGCAAGTAAATGCTTAATACAGATTTCTCATATCATTCAGTATGAGCAAATCATCTTTATACCATATAGATTCCTCATATCATTCAGTATGAGCCAATCTCCTTTACCTATACCAAACACCTACCTAGTATCAAATCGGCACAATCATCAAGCCTAACATACTACCCTTCGAATGTACGTATGTTCATGCTAAACTAATTATGTCTCAATCACTAGATCACAACGATTCATAATTAACAGAACTGAAAATTGCCCATTCTGCACAAAGTGTCCGGACAACAAGATGTTTCCGGATAACCTAACTTATCCGGACAACCCTTCCTTTCCGGTAAATTCCTACTTTTCCGGACATACTTCAAATCCGGACAACATCCGGATTCTATGATCATCCGGATACCATCCGGTAACTAATTTCATCCGGATTCTGGTAATAAAATACAACCTACCCGGATACTTCCTGCGTCCGGAAACATTCATCATTGGACTTTTCCGGATACGACGATTCATCCGGAAAAGTCGGGTCTGCAGTCTAAAATTTAATCTAACTTCTTGTCTGTTCGATTCAGCTCATTCCCAGTACAACCATACAATTCATAATCACTTTATACAACTATTTCACGGTTCATTTTAACATAAGAACACTGATTTAAGCAAAGTACAAATGAACTCACCTTATTTTGCAAAACCCACTTTTCTGCACAATTTTGATTCCAATCTGTTGTTACTGATTCTGAAAATCATTCCAATACACAGATTCGTTTACAATCATATAACTTCAACATATTTTTATCATAAACCATGGCAAATTCTTACCAATTTTGAAGACAAATTCTTGCTTTCTTTCTCTTTTCTCTTTCTCTCTATCTCTCTTTCTCTTGACCGACCCCAAATAACCAAAAATAGGATAATATCTGATTTTCAGATATTATATCCAAACATGCTTTACACTATTTACCAAACACACCTCCAAGTTCCAATAATTCCAAAAGTAACACCAAACTTCAAACCCTTGTATTTTGACCCTATTGAATTATAAAATACAACATAACCCAAGGTTTAAAACCAAAATACAATTAGATCCCAATTCTCATTAAATCACTAATATTGAAAATTCAGGATGTTACAATACTCCCCAACATGAAAATGATTTCGTCCTCGAAATCAAGATCAGGTAAACAGATGGGGATACCTATCCCTCATACTCTCTTCCGACTCTAAAGTCACATTGGTACCCCTGTGATGCTTCCACTGTACTTTCAACATCACTACTTCCTTGCCACTACGTAGCTTTCTAACCGATCTTTCCAAAATTGGCTCTGGTTCTTCCACACAACGACTCTTTTCATCTACTCTCACATCAGTGAGGGGTATCACATCCTCTTCTTCAGCTAAACACTTCCGAAGATAACAAACATGAAAGGTATTATGAACCCCTTCCAACTCTGGTGGAAGATCCAACTGATATGCTTGTAAACCAATCCTTTTAGTGATAGTGAAAGGTCCTAGAAAACGAGGACTTAACTTCCCGCGTTTACCAAACCTTATCACACCCTTCCATGGGGACACTTTAAGCATCACACGCTCCCCAACTTGAAATTCTTTTGGTCTCCTTTTCGGGTCAGCATAACTCGTCTGTCGGTCCTGAGCTGCTTTCATATGCTGCCGAATTTCTTTCACCTTATCAGCTGTTTGTTGTACCAATTCTGGACCAGCAAACTGTTTCTCTCCGGCTTCTAACCAACATACCGGAGTTCTACATTTTCGACCATACAAGGCTTCGAAAGGCGCTCTTCCAAAACTGGAATGATAAATGTTATTATACGCAAGTTCTACTAACGGTAGATGCGTATCCCAGTTACCTCCAAAATCCAATACACATGACCTGAGCATATCTTCCAAAGTTTGTATAGTCCTTTCACTCTGTCCATCAGTCTGTGGATGAAAAGCATTTCTCAAATTAACTTTCGTACCCAATTCATCTTGTAGTGATCGCCAAAACCTTGAGGTAAACCGACTATCACGATCTGACACAATCGACACTGGTATACCATGTATTGACACCACCTCATCAATATACAACTTCACCAACTTCTCAATTGGTGATGTTTCTTTCATAGCCAGGAAATGAGCACTCTTAGTTAATCTATCCACGATTACCCATATAGTGTCGTTACCCTTTTACGTCTTGGGTAACTTTGTCACAAAATCCATGGTGATCTTCTCCCATTTCCACTCCGGAATCTCCAAAGATTGGAAACTTCCATAAGGCTTCTGATGTTCTGCTTTCACCAAAGAACATGTTCTACATGTTTCTACCTTCCGGGACACATCTACTTTCATAGCTGGCCACCAGTAATGTAACTTCAAATCTCGATACATCTTCGTATTCCCAGGGTGTATGGAATACTTAGATTTATACGATATTGTAATACCCTAAAATCCAAGCCAATTTAAACCTCAATTTACAACAAGTTATGACAATAAAATTTCAACTTATATAGATAGCAAAGGAATTAACCATCAAGAGTGTAATTACAATACAGGATACTTCGAATAACCTATCAATCTAATCATGTCACTATAATCAGATTAATTGAGTTATCTACGCTATCCTCCAAAAATCTCCTCTTTGTTAATTGCCACTTCTGCTATTCCAAAAACACTCGTCCCACAACCCTTTATTTGTCTGAGCCTGTACCTGGTAAGAAAACATCATATAAAACGATTAGGCCAACGCCTAGTGAGAACATTCGTTTCAATTGCAAAAATCAATGTAAACAAGTTACAACAAACCTGGTTACTCCTTTTCTTACCGTACGTATAATTCTATTTCATTATACAATTTTATCCAATCCCATGATTATGACTGACAACAATTCCATCAGCATATCATACCCCAGAGCCACACTATGAATCTTCAAAGATTCTAGATCAATGCTCTCCACTAATAAATCACGATTACACACGCCCATTTATCAGTAAGGAAGCAGAGATTACAAGTACTTATGTCAACCTCACTCTCTTCCTTAGAAATCAGGAATAACGATTAAACGAGAATTACCACACGCCTATTCCATGATTTCCCACACACACTGGAATAACAATTAAACGAGAAATACCACACGCCTATTCCAAGTGATTACCAAACTTTAGTGCCTATGGATCCATTACACTTATTTCTACTCGTGCAAGTAAATGCTTAATACAGATTTCTCATATCATTCAGTATGAGCAAATCATCTTTATACCATATAGATTCCACATATCATTCAGTATGAGCCAATCTCCTTTACCAATACCAAACACCTGTCTAGTATCAAACCGGCACAGTCATCAAGCCTAACATACTACCCTTCGAATGTACGTATGTTCATGCTAAACTAATTATGTCTCAATCACTAGATCACAACGATTCATAATTAACAGAACTGAAAATTGCCCAGTCTGCACAAAGTGTCCGGACAACAAGATGTTTCCGGATAACCTAACTTATCCGGACAACCCTTCCTTTCCGGTAAATTCCTACTTTTCCGGACATACTTCAAATCCGGACAACATCCGGATTCTATGATCATCCGGATACCATCCGGTAACTAATTTCATCCGGATTCTGGTAATAAAATACAACCTACCCGGATACTTCCTGCGTCCGGAAACATTCATCATTGGACTTTTCCGGATACGACGATTCATCCGGAAAAGTCGGGTCTGCAGTCTTAAATTTAATCTAACTTCTTGTCTGTTCGATTCAGCTCATTCCCAGTACAACCATACAATTCATAATCACTTTATACAACTATTTCACGGTTCAATTTAACATAAGAACATTGATTTAAGCAAAGTACAAATGAACTCACCTTATTTTGCAAAACCCACTTTTCTGCACAATTTTGATTCCAATCCGTTGTTACTGATTCTGAAAATCATTCCAATACACAGATTCGTTTACAATCATATAACTACAACATAATTTTATCATAAACCATGGCAAATTCTTACCAATTTTGAAGACAAATTCTTGCTTTCTTTATCTTTTCTCTTTCTCTCTATCTCTCTTTCTCTTGACCGACCCCAAAGAACCAAAAATAGGATAATATCTGATTTTCAGATATTATATCCAAACATGCTTTACACTATTTACCAAACACACCTCCAAGTTCCAATAATTCCAAAAGTAACACCAAACTTCAAACCCTTGTATTTTGACCCTATTGAATTATAAAATACAACATAACTCAAGGTTTAAAACCAAAATACAATTAGATCCCAATTCTCATTAAATCACTAATATTGAAAATTCAGGATGTTACAATACTCCCCAACTTGAAAATAATTTCGTCCTCGAAATCAAGATCAGGTAAACAGATGGGGATACCTATCCCTCATACTCTCTTCCGACTCTAAAGTCACATTGGTACCCCTGTGATGCTTCCACTGTACTTTCAACATCACTACTTCCTTGCCACTACGTAGCTTTCTAACCGATCTTTCCAAAATTGCCTCTGGTTCTTCCACACAGCGACTCTTTTCATCTACTCTCACATCAGTGAGGGGTATCACATCCTCTTCTTCGGCTTAACACTTCCGAAGATAACAAACATGAAAGGTATTATGAACCCCTTCCAACTCTGGTGGAAGATCCAACTGATATGCTTGTAAACCAATCCTTTTAGTGATAGTGAAAGGTCCTAGAAAACGAGGACTTAACTTCCCGCGTTTACCAAACCTTATCACACCCTTCCATGGAGACACTTTAAGCATCACGCGCTCCCCAACTTGAAATTCTTTTGGTCTCCTTTTCGGGTCAGCATAACTCTTCTGTCGGTCCTGAGCTGCTTTCATATGCTGCCGAATTTCTTTCACCTTATCAGCTGTTTGTTGTACCAATTCTGGACCAGCAAACTGTTTCTCTCCGGCTTCTAACCAACACACCGGAGTTCTACATTTTCGACCATACAAGGCTTCGAAAGGCGCTCTTCCGATACTGGAATGATAACTGTTATTATACGCAAATTCTACTAACGGTAGATGCGTATCCCAGTTACCTCCAAAATCCAATACACATGACCTGAGCATATCTTCCAAAGTTTGTATAGTCCTTTCACTCTGTCCATCAGTCTGTGGATGAAAAGCAGTGCTCAAATTAACTTTCGTACCCAATTCCTCTTGTAGTGATCGCCAAAACCTTGAGGTAAACCGACTATCACGATCTGACACAATCGACACTAGTATACCATGTCTTGACACCACCTCATCAATATACAACTTCACCAACTTCTCAATTGGTGATGTTTCTTTCATAGCCAGGAAATGAGCACTCTTAGTTAATCTATCCACGATTACCCATATAGTGTCGTTACCCTTTTACGTCTTGGGTAACTTTGTCACAAAATCCATGGTGATCTTCTCCCATTTCCACTCCGGAATCTCCAAAGATTGGAAACTTCCATAAGGCTTCTGATGTTCTGCTTTCACCAACGAACATGTTCTACATGTTTCTACCTTCCGGGCCACATCTACTTTCATAGCTGGCCACCAGTAATGTAACTTCAAATCTCGATACATCTTCGTATTCCCAGGGTGTATGGAATACTTAGATTTATACCATATTGTAACACCCCAAAATCCAAGCCAATTTAAACCTCAATTTACAACAAGTTATGACAATAAAATTTCAACTTATATAGATAGCAAAGGAATTAACCATCAAGAGTGTAATTACAATACATGATACTTCGAATAACCTATCAATCTAATCATGTCACTATAATCAGATTAATTGAGTTATCTAAGCTATCCTCCAAAAATCTCCTCTTTGTTAATTGCCACTTCTGCTATTCCAAAAACACTCGTCCCACAACCCTTTATTTGTCTGAGCCTGTATGTAAAGCCCGTATCCCGGTATGTAATTTCTTTTTATTAATTCTTTTCTTTTAAGTTTTATTTAACGGGGTTAGACGATTTGGACCTAATTGTTAAACATGTCAAAACGTTGGTTAGTTTGCGAGAAGGATGTAGTTGAGGGACTAATATTGTTAAAAGGCCAAAGTAGTGTGTTTGGCCCATGCAAAACCCAAACCAAGTCCAGGAGGTGTTTGTGTGTTGTTTCGTGACTTAGCAATCAAGGAAAGAAGTGAGAAGAAAAATAAAACCCTACGGCTCCCTCCTCCCTCACGTTCCTCTCGATCGAAACCCATTCCCGTCCCCTTCCCATTGTTGTCGTCGGCCGAAAGAGAAAGAGAAAAGAGAACCGAGAGTGAGAGAGGTGCGAAGAGAGAGAGAATTCGCCGGAGGGAGAGAGTTCGCCGGAGAGAGAAAGACGCCGGAAAGAGGAGAGAGAGTCGTCACCGTTTCTGCCGGAAAAGGGTGGAGGAGAAGTCACGTCGAGGTAATCCCGTGTTCCCTTCGTTTTCGTTGTGGTTTCGTTATCCGAACGCCGTAAACCGCCACCACCACCGCCGCTGCACGCCGCCGTGGTGGCGGCAGAGGGGTGGGTGCAGGTGTGTGAAGGCGTGCGGGTGTGTGTGCGGGGGTGTGGTTGCGGGTGAGTCGGGATGGGCGATGTTGGAAGGTTCCGCCGGAAGGTGTTACCGTAACCACCGTCGCCGCCGCCAACCACCACCAACGACGGAGGCAGCAGTAGGTGGTGCACGGCTGTTGACCAGCCTAGTATGACCTCTCCAGTAAGCTTTTAGGCTTCCCGGGTCTGTTTGGATTAAGCCATGACTTATTAGGTTAATAAGCAATATTTGTCATTTCATGTGAAATTCATAGTTTCTGCCACTGTTTTGTAAAACCCATAACGTTTTCTAGGAACATCGTATTGGGGTGAAATCAGTGCCAAAATCTTCCATTCTGAGTCTAGTAAGTTTCATATGTTTTACTGAAAAACCAGTTCGGACCATAGCTAGTGTCAAATTGTCGTTTTATACTGAAAGGTCCTGTTTTTCGCTGTTCTGCAAGTCGGTTTTGTAAAATCCATATTAAATTGTAGAAAAATCGTTAGAGCGCGTGCGATATGTCCCTGTAACCCTAAGACATGGGACTTTGTGTTTATGGAATAATATTTCTCGATTTATCAGTTTATAAGGGGTTAAACAGGTCCCGAACATACCTGCGTTTTTAGAGTAAAAGCTGGAATATGTAACTTATAATCTAGTAGTCGTGGTTTTGGGTTGGGGTTTCACTTTGACATTTGTTATCACGTAATTAGGTGGGAAAAGGTGAGTGAAGTTGGCCGGCTTGTGTTGCGGTTGCGGATACTTGCGTTGCTTTAAGGTGAGTTCTCTCACTGCGTAGACTAGGAATTACTTATATGTCGTGTTAGTTCTGCGTGTTATTGTATGCTTACGTGAACTAGTTGTGGTGTGATAGCTAGTTGTAAATTATATAATATGTGATTGGCATGTGTTTTGTGTACACCTCGGTGGGACTGAGGGGCTCGGGGAGACCGAGGGCTCGGTGGGACTGAGCTAGTATGGATATCATTTAATGTGAAATCGGGGAGACCGAGGGCTCGGTGGGACCGAGGTATGTGATTACATGTTTAAACCTTGATTTGTTTCTATACTTGTAATTGCGGTGTTATTTGCCTACTTGCGAGTAGGGGCGATATATGTGTGATTGCTACCTGCGTAGGTGGTAGAATTCACTAAGCTTCGTGCTTACCCCTTCCCAATATCTTATGTTTTCAGGTGCGAGTAGCAGTCGAGCATGACGGTACACACGGGCGCAAGGCGAAGGCTGTTTAAGTTTAACTTTTTAAGTGGGGATTTAATTATATAACTTTTCCGCTGCTTAAATTTTATTTGACGGTTTAAATTAACGACGTTTATTTTTATTGTAATGGAATTTGTTAACTTATGGTTTGATTATAATGAAATGCATTATTTTTAAAAAAAAAATTAATTCCTTGTAATTTTTGGGACGTTACAACTTGGTATCAGAGCATAGCTTGAGTGAATCAAATACATCTCGGTGTGTTTGGTCTCAAGTTGCGACTATGAAGTTTTAAATTCTTTTACTAAAATCTTTTGGAATAAGGAAAAGAGGAAAACCCGTTTGGGAAACGGTGATCGAGGGCGCAGTGTCTACAGTCAGCCGACGCCAATTGGGAAGGTACAATACTTAGTGTATTTATTGCTTTCTAGATCATAGGGTATGCATGCTAGACTGCTTATGTGGTTTACACTGTACTGTATGGTTGTTACTTGCTAATAGGAACTTATGCTAGCTTTGATAGGTTGTTAAGCGGATGCACTATAGGTTGTATGCAGTAGGAACCGAATAGCTTTAGAATGTTGGATTTAGTTCTATTGTGCAGCTCTTGTTTGAGTCCAACCGTTGTAGGATAGAATCTTATATTCGAATGTCTATCTGGTTTCCACTGTATACGACTGTGCGTTTGTGAGGCGACTCGTCAGGGTTAGTGGGGGTTCCGCCCTAGCAAGGGTAGTGGGGTATTATGATTATTCCTAGGGAGCTAGGAAGAGTGTGTACATGTGTCAGTGCAGACATATGTGTATAGTTTTTGTTTGGCGAGCAACTACTTGGGCACTCGGGATGGGACTCGGAGCGGGCAATGATAGGTGTAGATGGTAGTAGTAGAGCTCCTACTACCGGAAGCACAAGATCAATGTTCGAGTCGGGGAAAGTCGCGAGGAATCCAAGGAGTCGAGCGTGAGCGTGGTAGGGTGAGTTATTATGTGCTAATAACTCGTTGTAATTTCTTTTTCTTAGAATGGCCATCACTAGAAGAAACAACGCGACTGAACCGCGGGCAGAGGCCGGGATCACCGAGGAGCAGATTAGAGAGATGATTGCTACCGAGGTAGCATACGCGGTCGGGGAGGCGATTCTCGAGATTATCACTGCCATCCGAGATGAGGTGGTGGTTCTGATGGAGGAGCGAATTGCAGCGATTCCACCGCCTATAGGGGGACAGCCCCATACCCGAGAATTCCAGTATCGGGATCTTTCCGCCTGTTCTCCACCTGAGTTCAAGGGAGACCCGAATCCGATCATTAGTATGCGATGGATATCCGATATGGAGTGTGCTTTTCTGACCAGTGGCTGCCCGGACAATCTGAAGGTTCATTTTGCAGTGAACTTACTTCATGGTGGAGCGAAGGATTGGTGTGCTACAGCGTTGACGTTTGCCGAGCGCACTACCTTGACTTGGGAGGAGTTCGTCGTTCGTTTTCGCGCAGAATATGTACCTCCGGTAGAGATGGAGCGGATTGCTAAGGAGTTCTTGGAGCTCACGCAAACAACGGAGACGGTGAAGGAGATGAATCGTAAGTTCACCGAGATGGCATTGTTTTGCCCCCTAGTATGCCGCCTTGGAAGATATGAAGATGTCCCGGTACAAGGACATGTTGCGTACCGAGATTAGGGAATTCGTGAGCACGGCACAGTATGCTTCATTATCTGCGATGATGGACGCGGCCCGGAGAAGGGAACTTGAGTTGGAGACCCAAGCGAAGAAGAGGAAGGCGGCGCAGGCGGTGACACCAATCTCTGCGGTGCCAAAGAAGTCGAAATTCACAGATTCGCGCGCGGGTCCAAGGATCAGTGGGTTTAAGCCCAGGGATACTAGTGGGCAGAGGGCTGACAAATGTTTCAAGTGTGGGCAGTCCGACCATTTCAGCTGGGAGTGTAAGATGCCGATGATGGTCTGCTTTAACTGCAAGCAGACGGTCCATGTGAAGGCCAACTGTCCTAGTGCGAGGGTAGCAGATGGGAGTGGGGCACAGAGGGCGCCTGTGAATGCCCCATTGCGTATTACCGATGGTCGAACGGGTCAGCCGGGGACGGAAGCGACTCGAGGTAGAGTTCACCAGCTGACGGTAGAGGAGGCACAGGCTACGCCTAAAGTGGTGACAGGTATATTTCACCACTTGTTTTCTGTTATTGATTATTGTATGTAGTTGCTTTTTGCTTAAGCTGTGAGATTAAGTGCGTTCTTAGTTAACTCGGTGTCTGCTGTAGTGATGTTTGATAGCGGGGCTACCCATTATTTCGTGCCTCACACTTGTAGTGAGCGTTTGGGCCGTAGTATAGGACGGCTAGGCTGTCCACTTGTGGTTGAGGTTGCTGATGTAATATTTGTTTTAAGTAGACCGTTTTGGGTCAAGATTGATGATTGAGCTAGAATTATAGGCTTTTGAGCCGACTTTGTTTTAAGGAAAAGCCGTAAGATAATTTGACGTGAATTCCAACTTGCCCTTAGAGGTTTAAATGTCCGGATGGCGATAGTGGACCGGAGAGATTTGGAGTAGTACGAGTCGAGACGTAGAATGCCGACTAAGTCATGCATAAAGTTTGATTTTGAAAATAAAATTGCATTATCTAATTCTTGTGTTTCCAATCCTTATATGGATTATGTTGTAGAATTTTGGGAGAATATTTTTGGTAGCATTTTATCATGAGTTGTTTGGTGCATTTTTTAGTCAGCTAAATGTTTTATTGTCAATAAATCGTTTCCTTGTTTTGTATAAATAACTGACACGCACAAATTTTGATTGGTAAACTTCGTTCCATATCATTTGGATTTTGTAAGTAAACTGAACGGCAATGGAATGATTTTCAACATGATTTTACTATGTGAGACGAGCGTGTCCATTTTTGCGTAACTACCGACCTGATAATAGTAGTTTTATTGCATACGGTCTTTTTGAAGTGAAAAATCTTGACGTTGAAAATATTTTGTAAATGATTTTGTAAACCATTTGGGAAAGGCGCTTTTAAGTGTTATGTGTCATTTTGAGTATTTACATGTTTGGGTGAGTGAGTCATTCCGGGATAGGCATGTTGTTGGTAGACTGTTTGCATTGGATCCTTGGTCATGTCAGTCAGTCGTTGGTAACGGTCGGTTGGGTATCTCGGGGCGGGACCCCGGTATTCATGTGTTATGACCTTGACTTTCCAGTAGGCACTAAGAGGATATAGTCTGGGCACTTACCTGAGAGGTAGTTCCGATGTGCCGGGCCTTGAGACGTACCTGGGAGGTAGGCGTTAAGGTGTATCTTGATACGGTGTAACTAGGTTTCCTAGAGCGAGCGTGGAGGATAAGTAGACGGTGGAAGATTGGGTATTCCACACGTGTTGTTAGTGTAGACCGAATAGTGTCGGTTAAGGGAATGATGCCCTTTATAATTGAGAGAATAAATGCGCAGTAACCTTTTTGAAGTAAGTAGTATATTTAGGTGTCGACTTTTGGGCTTGAGGCCAAACACCTTTAGTGTAATCGGAGATTTGTAGCCGATTTTAAAATAATTATGGTGATGGTAGTAGTAACCCTGAGATGCTTAATTGTGATGAATGGTTATGGTGGAATGACCTTCGTGGGCGATTATAAGTTTACTGGTTTGATGATCCGTGTGAAATAAATTTTGGAGTCTATTAGAACTCGTGGAAGTTAATCGGCAGTAATGGTAGGAATGATCGGATTCGAGTATCCTGTAGAGTATATTGGTGAGCACCTTTAGAATGGTTAGAGCTTGAAAGTTAGGGAGGCAACTGAAGTCGTTTGACTAGGAATGAATCCAGTTGTTGGAGTGTTCTTCCGATCATAATTTCAGTATCCTTGAAGGAGTTTTGTTAGTAAGAAAAGTATTCGAGAATTTCTAGACGGGTTGAGAAATTTAGATTCTAGTTGAGAAAAGTCCAGTGGCCGCACCGAAGGGGTTCGAGTGGACGTGGGAACCCGAAGCGGAGATGCGCGAGAACTATTCCGAGTTATTCGCCGGTCTAGACTTCGAGGACGAAGTCTAATCCAAGTGGGGGAGAGTTGTAAAGCCCGTATCCCAGTATGTAATTTCTTTTTATTAATTCTTTTCTTTTAAGTTTTATTTAACGGGGTTAGACGATTTGGACCTAATTGTTAAACATGTCAAAACGTTGGTTAGTTTGCGAGAAGGATGTAGTTGAGGGACTAATATTGTTAAAAGGCCAAAGTAGTGTGTTTGGCCCATGCAAAACCCAAACCAAGTCCAGGAGGTGTTTGTGTGTTGTTTCGTGACTTAGCAATCAAGGAAAGAAGTGAGAAGAAAAATAAAACCCTACGGCTCCCTCCTCCCTCACGTTCCTCTAGATCGAAACCCATTCCCCTCCCCTTCCCATTGTTGTCGTCGGCCGAAAGAGAAAGAGAAAAGAGAACCAAGAGTGAGAGAGGTGCGAAGAGAGAGAGAGAATTCGCCGGAGGGAGAGAGTTCGCCGGAGAGAGAAAGACGCCGGAAAGAGGAGATAGAGTCGTCACCGTTTCTGCCGGAAAAGGGTGGAGGAGAAGTCACGTCGAGGTAATCCCGTGTTCCCTTCGTTTTCGTTGTGGTTTCGTTGTCCGAACGCCGTAAACCGCCCCCACCACCGCTGCAGCCACGACTGCCGGCGGTGGGGCCGCCGCTGCACGCCGCCTCGGTGGCGGCAGAGGGGTGGGTGCAGGTGTGTGAAGGCGTGCGGGTGTGTGTGCGGGGGTGTGGTTGCGGGTGAGTCGGGATGAGCGATGTTGGAAGGTTCCGCCGGAAGGTGTTACCGTAACCACCGTCGCCGCCGCCAACCACCACCACCTCCGGAGGCGGCAGTAGGTGGTGCACGGCTGTTGACCAGCCTAGTATGACCTCTCCAGTAATCTTTTAGGCTTTCCGGGTCTGCTTGGATTAAGCCATGACTTATTAGGTTAATAAGCAATATTTGTCATTTCATGTGAAATTCATAGTTTCTGCCACTGTTTTGTAAAAGCCATAACGTTTTCTAGGAACATCGTATTGGGGTGAAATCAGTGCCAAAATCTTCCATTCTGAGTCTAGTAAGTTTCATATGTTTTACGGAAAAACCATTTCGGACCATAGCTAGTGTCAAATTGTTGTTTTGTACTGAAAGGTCCTGTTTTTCGCTTTTCTGCAAGTCGGTTTTGTAAAATCTATATTAAATTGTAGAAAAATCGTTAGAGCGCGTGCGATATGTCCCTGGAACCCTAAGACATAGGACTTTGTGTTTAAGGAATAATATTTCTAGATTTATCAGTTTATAAGGGGTTAAACAGGTCCCGAACAGACCTGCGTTTTTAGAGTAAAAGCTGGAATATGTAACTTATAATCTAGTAGTCGTGGTTTTGGGTTGGGGTTTCACTTTGACATTTGTTATCACGTAATTAGGTGGGAAAAGGTGAGTGAAGTTGGCCGGCTTGTGTTGCGGTTGCGGATACTTGCGTTGCTTTAAGGTGAGTTCTCTCACTGCGTAGACTAGGAATTACTTATATGTCGTGTTAGTTCTGCGTGTTATTGTATGCTTACGTGAACTAGTTGTGGTGTGATAGCTAGTTGTAAATTATATAATATGTGATTGGCATGTGTTTTGTGTACACCTCGGTGGGACTGAGGGGCTCGGGGAGACCGAGGGCTCGGTGGGACTGAGCTAGTATGGATATCATTTAATGTGAAATCGGGGAGACCGAGGGCTCGGTGGGACCGAGGTATGTGATTACATGTTTAAACCTTGATTTGTTTCTATACTTGTAATTGCGGTGTTATTTGCCTACTTGCGAGTAGGGGCGATATATGTGTGATTGCTACCTGCGTAGGTGGTAGAATTCACTAAGCTTCGTGCTTACCCCTTCCCAATATCTTATGTTTTTAGGTGCGAGTAGCAGTCGAGCATGACGGTACACACGGGCGCAAGGCGAAAGCTGTTTAAGTTTAACTTTTTAAGTGGGGATTTAATTATATAACTTTTCCGTTGCTTAAATTTTATTTGACGGTTTAAATTAACGACGTTTATTTTTATTGTAATGGGATTTGTTAACTTATGGTTTGATTATAATGAAATGCATTATTTTAAAAAAAAAATTAAATTCCTTGTAATTTTTGGGACGTTACACTGTACCTGGTAAGAAAACATCATATAAAACGATTAGGCCAACGCCTAGTGAGAACATTCGTTTCAATTGCAAAAATCAATGTAAACAAGTTACAACAAACCTGGTTACTCCTTTTAACGTACATGACCTCCTCTCGGCTTATCAAGCCAAGATGGACGGATGTCATCGATGTAGTTTACATTCTAGATTCAAGGGCGATCGCGTTTTGGTCTTAGGAACGGGTATGAACGACCGTGGGTGGAAGTCTCGATATGTTTTCGTGCGTAAGTTGTCCCTTGACTCTGAGAGTGAGTGGATTAGGACGAGCCGGAATACGTCGGGTGAGCCTCGTTATTTCATCTGGCGTGCGTTGTAGATGATCTACCTATGATTTTTAACTTGTTTTTTGTATGTTGACAGCCATAAAATTCGAGGTCGTGAAGCCAGACGCTAGCTCTCAAGCGAAGCGTTTTTAGAATTTAGCGTCGCGGAGAGGTCTTTCGTCGTGCGACACTCGGCGGATAACGACGATTTAGAATCTTCAGGAGAGAATCAGGGGGAGAAGTGTAAAGAGAAAGGAAGAGAAGAGGAAGGAGATAAGTCGAGAAGAAGGAGAGGGATGACGGGTAAGTTTTACTTTCCTTTTCTTCCTATGTTATCTCGAGTCTTTTTCTTTTGCATGCTTTATGACATCCCATTTTTCCAGGAGAGTCTCAACCTAAAGTGTTGAAGGTTTCTACTAAGAGAGCAGCTGACCTGGAGTATGCTCGTCAGGGCAGGGAGAGGAGGCTAAAAGCCATGTCTGCTGGCCCTGAAATTCCGAAAAAGACGAGGACGACGACTCCGAGGGAGTCGTCGGTTGGGGTTAATGACTCGTCGAGAGTCGCTTCACCTGAGAAGGTAGGGGTCGGATCACCTAAGAAGGTGATTGCAGCGACACCCATCAATTCTGCGCCTCCGGCGGAAACGATGAAGTCCCCGTCTGCCGCGTCGAATCCTTTGTCAGCCGACAAGGGCGAGGATCACTCGACGGGAGGGGAGAAGGTCACGACGGTCAAATTTTCGCTGCCATCGGACTTTATGACAGGTGATGTCCTAGACGGGACGAACCTGTTCCCTCACCTGGATAAATTCCTACTTCCATCTTTCAGGTAGCGTTTTGAGGGGTTTCCTATCGAGGAGACGGGTGCCCATGTAGCCGGCTTGTCGTTCATGGTAAGTCTTTCTTTCAAGACTTAGTTTGTCTAGGCCCAGGTTTCGTTGTCGTTGTCGTTGTCGTTGTCCACTGATGATGTTTTCGCAGGCACTTCAGGCCGCTTTGGCCTCGCGAAGTGGAGCGGCGAAGGTAAAAGATCTCTTGTCTGCTGCTCGTGAAAGAGAGAAAGTGGCGCTGGACAGAGCGACTGCCTCTACAAGTCGTGCTAAGGAGTTTTCGAAGTGGCTTGACGATGCTTTAGAACATTTGAAGATCGTTCATCTTGCCAAGGAAGATCTTAGTCATCGTCTGACGCAATCTTTGTCCATGACTGCTGAACAAAGGGAGGAGATGGAAAAAATTAAGGAATCCTTGGTTGCTGTTTTGAAAGAGGCTGAGGATTATAAATCCAAGGTGGAGATTTTGGAGAAGGAGGTGCAAGCCGTAAAGGACGAGGGTAAGTCGGTTTTTGCCATAGCTCGTCTGACTGCTCGGGCGGCGATCATGCGACGACATTTGTTGGGAAGAGTCCCTCTTGAATGGTGTTGGGACCGAGAGGGATCTTGACTCGGACGATGAGAAGGATGCTGAAGAGGAGGTGGCAGGTGAAAGCCTTCAGGACGGGACTTCGGGCGTGAATGCGACGGATGTTCCTCCTTTAATTTAAGAATTTTATTTTGTTTTCTTTGCTACTCGATCGTTGGTGGTCGAACGTGTACCTGACGGTCTTTTTTAAATGAACTTTTTGTTTGAACTTTCAAATCACATTGGTTATGAATTTGATCATAAAATACATATGAAATCATGCGACTAAGGTATTCATTGTAATACGATGATAAGAACAAAAAACACGCGATTAAAGCACCCATTCAGTGTATGAAAGTTAAGAAACTTATCAGTGTATGAAAGTTAAGAAACTTAGGGGTAAAGTCCGTGATCGTACGACCAGATCGTACAGTGAGTTTGTGTCGTATGCCCCTGTGGGGAAATTATCAAGTTAGAGACCTGATCGTTTATATCGTTCGACCTTGCGATATTAAAGTCATATAGTAGACTTAATGATTACCGTCGTGCGACTCCGTGATAATATGTCGTGCGATTCTGCGATAAAACGATGTCGGGGGTTGGTCGTTGGCTAGCCAACGACCCTCCGATGCTTAAGTCAGTAAATGTTTTGCGAGAAAAATAGAGAAAAAAGCGTATGAGAAAGAGTTAGAGAACGTACCATTTCAGACTCTCTCTCTATTTGCCCCCTGTCATTTATTACCGTACTCTTTTTGGGAGGAATAGACAGGTTTTAAATGACAGAATGTCACGAAAAAATATTGTCCTTCGGTCGAATATGTTGTCGTGCGACGAGGCACCATAGTAGATTTATCCCTGTGGAAAAGATATTGTTAATTTAGGGATAGAAAAACGAACCTGTCGAGAGCTTGATCTTGCGACTTCAGTTTATTTTCTCAGCTTCAAGGTAGACTTGTAGCATTCACGAGCGACTTTTGGCTCACTCTTGAGCTCCTAGATTCCCCATGGCGTCGGGAATTTCAACATTTGATGATACGTCGAAGGAACAACTTTCATATCATGGATCCATGGTCGACCTAAGATGATGTTATAGGCCGACGCACAATCGATGACACTGAACTTGGTCTGCTTGTTGACTCCTCCAGCGTAGACGGGCAAAATTATCTCTCCAAAGGTGCTCGTCGCTTCTCCATTGAAACCGACCAAAGTCGTCGAACGTCGGGTGATTTCCGAGCGATCGATTCCCATGGCTTTGATGGTGTTGAGAAAAATAACATTCGCTGAGTTGCCCCCGTCGATCAAGACTCGACGCGTTAGACAGTTACCGACTGTAAGCTGAATGATCAACCCGTCGTGATGCTTCTGATACGAGTCGCCAAGGTCGACGTGGTCGAACACAATCTTCATGGCTTCTAGCTCCAAATCTCCTTTGGGTCTAGACGAGCGAGGAATAGGCCGATCATCGGGCGCCTGACTGGCATGACGCTTGGCCGCTGAATACGTCAGACCACATACATCTGAACCACCGGTGATGCAATTGACGACTTTCGCGTGCTCGGGGGTCGACGGTCGATGTCCGTTAGCTGAAATAGCAACATCGTCGATGATATCTTTTAGATTTCCTTTCGGAAAATGATATGCTACTTCCTTCTTCAATGCGATACAGTCGTCTGTCGCATGACCATGATCGTCATGGAAGTCGCACCATTTTGATTTATCCTTCTTAGCATCGTCCAGGTCGGACTTCTTTGGCCATCGAATGGTAGCTTGGGAACTTTTCAGAGCTTCGACTAGGTCCTTTGCAGATCCTTTGAATCCGTAAGAGGATATCTTGGGGTACTGAGTGAACTTAGCCGCGGTCTTGGCCTCTGCTTTTGTCTTGAAACGAACATTTGAAATTTGGCGCGCTGGCTCTACTCTAGAAACAACCTTTGTCTTGAACTCTGGCTTTCTTACGCCTAACGACTTCTTGTCGTCAGTATGCTTGCGACGAAAGGCTGCATCGTCTTCGACCCTCATATATGCTAAGGTCCGAGCTCGGACGTCTTCGAAATTCTCCGGGGGATATTTGGTCAGGTCGGTGTATAAACCCGAATTATCGTCCAGACCACGCTTATAGGCTTCGATTGCGGTTTTTACGTCGCAATTGCGTATGCTGATCATTTCGGCATTGAATCTATTAAAATAACTTCGAATAGACTCATTAGCTTTCTGCACGATGTAATATAGGTCGCTGGTCTGCTTCTCCATCTTACGACTGCTGGCGAATTGCTGGGAGAATTGATTAACCAACTCAGCAAACGACCCGATGGATTTGGGTTTGAGATTGATTAACCATTGGAGAGCAAGACCAATGAGGGTTGCTCCAAAACTCTTACACATGCATACTTCCTGGTACATAAATGGGATCGAGATCGTCCACATGAGCTGCTTATATTGCGCGACGTGCTCAATCGGATCGGTCACACCCGAATACTTGGGAGTGAAGGCAGGAATGTTATACTTCTTTGGGACCTCGACGGTGGCGATCTCGTCGATGAAGGGCGACGCCTGATACCCCGAGCGAGGTTCGACGTCGACAGGCACGGCTGCCCCAGGCAACTTGGCGAGCAAGGACAGGACACGCTCATTTTGGTCTTCTAACATCTTCAAACGCTGAGCGACGGGATCGTTAAGATCAGGATTTGCCCCTGTCGAGGGATTGGCCCCTGGGCTAGTGCCATTACCATGCGACGAACCATTGGTGTCCCCGTTGAACGGGACGAAATATGGCTGCGGCCCATAGTGGAATTGCTGCGGTCCATTTTGAAACGGATGCGATCCTTGCTGGAAAGGTTGCGATCCACCTTGAGGTCCATTCTGAAATGGCTGCTGAAATGGTTGCGACCCTTGCTGGAAAGGCTGTGACCCTTGTGATGGCTGAGACCCATTATTCACGGGTGGTGGCCTTATGTGCTGAGGAGGAACTGTCCCAAACTGAGGATTTGAGTTGAACGGCCCTGGCTGTTGATTCTGCATGAACGGGCCTGGATGCTGATTCTGCACGGATGAACCTGGATTCGGGACAAATGGTCTAGGGCCATTCTGGTCGAGCGGTCTTGGAATTGGATTCTGCACGAACGGCCTAGGACCATTTTGAGGCCCAAGAGGATTTCTTAACCGCGCGATCTCCTCAGCTGCTCTACGATTCTGCTCTGCCATTGCATTGAGCTGATTCCTGGCGACTTCGAGCTCCTGATAGATCTGAGCAACAGCTTGCTGCGGATTTCCAGAGGCTGCCATTTTCCTGCAACAGAAAATAGAATAAACTCCAAGAAACTATTAGTAGGGTGCACGTTCGTCGAGGATTTTTTCTAGATGAGGTCCCACGGATGGCGCCAAACTGTTAATGCCAAAAATCGCACCAAAGGGACAACTTAAGGTCGATGTGGACTTAATCAACCAAAGAAAGGATCTTTCGACGAGACGTGCGATGAGGGAAAAAATAAACGAGATAAGGGATTTGATGACGCAGGAAAAACCTCAAACGAGGAAAAAACCTGCGGACGACAAGGGATGTCGTCGCTGCACTATGGTCGCCAAACAGGGGCGACGTCCTTGGTACTGGCGTCGGTCATACGATGATTACAATACAAATGAAGGAAATACTTCGAAATGTAAAGTACAAGTGTTTGAATGTGAAAACAGGTGTTTGTCGTGTGTGAATACAAAGTATAAACTGTTGGTCGAGGGCTGTTGTCGTGCGTCGAGACTGATTCTTCGAGAGAAAGCTCTTCACCACTGTTATTCTTGAATGCGCTGTAGTATTCTGGCTTTCAGTACTTAATCTTCAGAGTTTGGATGTTCTTTGCTATGAGTTTGGATGATTTTCTCTGCTGTGTAGTGATGTTCGCTGGAGTGTATTCGATGTTAACCGATGTCCCTTGAAATGCAGCTTTAGCTTGTCTTTTATAGCTTTCGTGTCATTAATTAACTCCATTAATGATTCAATCAACGGCTACAACGGCTGGAAACGATCGCCGAGATGAATGTTCATAATACTCTTCGTCCGTTACGGTCAAGGTGATCGTTAATGGTTGCGTCGGTTATGTTCGTTGCTCTTTGACTCCTGCATTAAACACTTAACAAACGTAACAGTCAAGGTTAACGTTAGTTCGGTCGAAGGTACAATGATCTTACGCGATGGTCGTACGGGACGGGCGATGCTATGGTCGAGCGTCATGGGAGACGTACGACTTACCTTTTACGGGAGACGACGGATGTTTTATGGGTTCTTGTCGAGACCTTATCTTAATACAAGATTTAGATTATGACGTGCGTCTTATCTGCTCTGGTCGTGGTCGTACGACGTGGTTTTTTGCCCAAACAGCCGGTACTAAATGTGCTTTAATTGTTGGTCTTGTAACCGCTGTCGACATTAAATGCGCTTTGATGATTGTCTTTGTAACCGCTGTCGGGCTCTGAATGGCTTTGATGATTCGTCCGTTACTGGTCGTTGTGCCATAAATTCCTGTAGACCTGCATTAATGAACAAAAGAAACGGATGTTGACCATTGATGGTTAGTGTAATCGTAAGACCGTCTTAAGTTCTGGACGTCGGTCTTATGGAGCATACGACCTTCGCCGAAATACAAGACCATGTATATGAATGGAAATGTCTTGTAAGACCTTATCTTAGTATAGGAATGGTCTTATAAAAATGTCGCGAGACCACTAGGTCGTAAGACCAAGATTATGATGTCGTAGGACCATAGCGATATAAAACCGACGACAGGGGACTGTCGACGTAAGACCAACGAGTCGTAACTGGTGACACGTAACTGGCGACATAAGACTAGTGACATAAGGCTAGTGATATAAGACTAGCGATGAGCGACGTGCGACACATGATGTGCGACACGTGACGTGCGATCATTAGATATAAGATATTGTCTTGAATGACTATTGACGCAAGATGTCTTTTAATAATCAACTATTGTATGTCGGGGATATGGCAATAATGGGCATTACCTTCATCGATCGGGGGTATGACTTTTGTAGATATTAGGGTAATCAAGGTCCACGGGTCATGTCGAGGGAATTTCCTAGGTCGGTCGAGGGTGTGATTTTTTACCCAAACAGTTAGCCCCCCGAGATTTGAATTTCAAAGCCATTTGAATTTCAGATCTCGTACCAAAGTAAAATGTGTTTATACAGAGACGTGTCACTTTCGCTAAGAAAATCGACTTGGTTAGCTAAAATCGTGAGTCCAGTCGATGGTGTTTAAGTAAGTTGCGACGATCGAATGATGACGTTTAATGCGCAAGATACTTGTGGTGTTCATCTGATGGTCGTAAGACGACCTTAAAACGTAAGGAACCGACGGTGATCGTAAGACGATCTTTATCAAAATGAGACGTATGGGTCAGGAGTCAATCGTAAGACGATTGGTGCGAAATAAAGCTTGGCGGCGATCATAAGATGATCGAACCAAGATAAATTTAAGGATCTTGGGATACAGTCGTTAAAGACTTATGTTCTAGCGTTCCGAGCCGACACGGTCGTTATAGACTTTTGATCTGGTGTTTAGAGCCGATATGGTCGTTATAGACCAATGATCTGGCGTTCTGAGTCGATAATGTCGTTATAGACTTGTGATCTGGCGTTTAGAGCCGATATGGTCGTTAAAGACCTATGATCTGGCGTTCGGGCCGATATGGTCGTTATAGACCAATGATCTGGCGTTCCGAGCCGATATGGTCGTTAAAAACCTATGATCTGGCGTTCGGGCCGATATGGTCGTTATAGACCAATGATCTGGCGTTCCGAGCCGATACGGTCGCTAGAGACCTATGATCTGGTGCTTACAGCCGATATGGTCGTTAAAGACCTATGATCTGGCGTTCGAGCCGATACGGTCGTTAGAGACCTATGTTACGTTGTGTAAGTTTTGCTTTAGCGATAATCGGTAAAAAAAAATTACCTTTCTATTGAACCTGAGTATTATGTCGACTCATACATGTCATGGACAAATGTAATGTCAACTGTAAAAATTCATTAAGTACAAAAATGAACAAGAAGTCGTGCGACTTGGGCATCCATTGTAATACAACGATTAGAACGTAAGTTAAAGAAAACATAAGCGCATGCGATCAAAGCATTCATTCAGAACATGAAATTTTTCTAAGTTAAAGAACTTAGCTTGTGGGGTCGCTAGACCTTACGATCGTGTGGTTTGATCATACGATGGACTTGAATCATGTGTTCCTGTAGTTATACAATCGAGTCGTCTAATAAAACTGATTGTTTATACCGTACGATTTTACTGAAGTCGTATGATAGACTTAGTAACTTATGTCGTGCGATCCTGCGATAAAGCAATGTCAGAGGTTGGTCGTTGGCTAGCCAACGACCCTCCGATGCTTAAGTCAGTAATCGTCGTGATGAATAAAAAATCGTATGAAGGAAGGAAAAGGATTTAGAAGAAATACCTTTTTAGATGCGTTGCATTCCAGTTGCGTGGGATATTTCGACCGTCGAGGGTTTGGAGCCGATAGGCACCTTTACCCACGACTTCTGAGATACGATAAGGACCTTCCCACTTGGTGGAAAGTTTACCTGCATTAAGCTCTTGAGTGCTTTGGAACACTCGTCGGAGGACGTAATCGCCTTCTTGAAAGACTCTTACTTGTGATTATACGGTTAATCTTGCGACTTGCTTTATTGGCAATCATGAGATTAAAATATGTGAGTCGTACTTATTGGCGACTTTTGCGTTTTGACATGCGTCTTATCATGACTGGTGATTATGAGATTCAATGTACAAGTCGTCTTTATTGACGACATATGTCATGACTAGCGATCGTGCGAGTCGCTTTTATTGGCGACCAACAATTTTTAACTTGCATTTGTCGTGACTGACGATCATAAGAAAATGTGAGTCATCTTTTACTGAGGACTATAGATTGCGACCTGCGTTTACCATGACTGGCGATCGTAAGAAAAAACGTAAGTCGTCTTTTACTGACGACTATAAATTGACACCTGCATTTGCCATGACTGGCGATCATAAGGTTTAAAATGTAAATCGTCTTTAATTGACGATTATAAATCGTAGGACCTGTGTTTTAAGTCGTAGAGACTTTGGTTTGTCACGATGTAAATCGTAAAACCTATATTTATATGATCTTGCGAGCCTGCAATATAAAATCGGGGGTGGTCGTTGATTTTGACCAATGATCTTTTGATGCTTGAATCAACGATCATATATTAGATCAAAATAATTAAACGAGGAGAATATACTTAGAGTATCTATATAGAGTTGTTCTAAGTGGGACGTCACAATTACCGTAACATGGAGTCGATAGGCGCCTTTTCCGAGGTCTTTTGAAATCAAATGCGGTATTTTTTTCAGTTTGTGAAGGGTGTTCCGAGCCCCCGAGTCCCTTGGATGATGCGATACATGCGATACTTTTGACGAAGCATTTTTTTTATCAGGGATTGAATCTGGCTTCGAGCCGCATTCAATTCCGATCGAAGTTGAATCAGGGGATCTGGATAATTTGCCATGTACCTGAAAAAACTTTACAAGATCGTCAGAGCGATATGTGTGTTGGCTTGAGATTTTCTCTAGATGGGGTCCCACGGATGGCGCCAAACTGTTAATGCCAAAAATCCCACCAAAGGGACAACTTAAGGTCGATATGGACATTTAACAACTAAAGAAACGTATCTCAAGCCAAATAACACAATTGCGAGGAAAAAGTAAAAGAGACAAGAGATTTGGTGACGCGGAAAATCCCAAAACGAGGGAAAAAACCGCGATCGACTTTGTGAGAGTCGACAGTACACTATAGTCGCCAATCAGGGGCGATAATCCTTGTGTTACAGGTGATTTGTGTACAATAAGTTACAAATAAATGTAAATATATACTTAGTCGTGTGCAAACGACGTGGGTCGTGCGTAAATCGTGCGAAATAACTTGTCGTCGTATGGTCTGAACTGTCGTCGTTCGATGGTTCGAACTGTCGTCGTGCGATACTTGCGTGTTCGAATGCCTCGTTGTATTGAGAGAAAAATATAAAAGTGAGTATAAGTAGCTCTGTCTGTTCTCCTTTTGCTCGAAGGTGGAGCAGCCTTTATATAGCTTCGGTCGGTACTAAATGTGCTTTAATTGTTGGTCTTGTAACCGCTGTCGACATTAAATGCGCTTTGATGATTGTCTTTGTAACCACTGTCGGGCTCTGAATGGCATTGATGATTCGTCCGTTATTGGTCGTTGTGCCATAAATGCCTGTAGACCTGCATTAATGAACAAAAGAAACGGCTGTTGACCATTGATGGTTAGTGTAATCGTAAGACCGTCTTAAGTTCTGGACGTCAGTCTTATGGATCATACGACCATCGCCGAAATACAAGACCATGTATATGAATGGAAATGTCTTGTAAGACCTAATCTTAGTATAGGAATGGTCTTATAAAAATGTCGCGAGACCACTAGGTCGTAAGACCAAGATGATGATGTCGTAGGACCAGAGCGATATAAAACCGACGACAGGGGACTGTCGACGTAAGACCAACGAGTCGTAACTGGCGACACGTAACTGGCGACATAAGACTATTGACATAAGGCTAGTGACATAAGACTAGTGATGAGCGACGTGCGACACATGATGTGCGACACGTGACGTGCGATCATTAGATATAAGATACTGTCTTGAATGACTATTGACGCAAGATGTCTTTTAATAATCAACTATCGTATGTCGGGGATAAGGCAATAATGGGTATTACCTTCATCGATCGGGGTATGACTTTTGTAGATATTAGGGTAATCAAGGTCCACGGGTCATGTCGAGGGAATTTCCTAGGTCGGTCGAGGGTGTGATTTTTTACCCAAACACGGGCCAATTCAGCTTGGGCTGCCCTCTTAGCACAGACGACACCTTCGCTTGCGATTCCCCTGAAAAACGAGAAGAAAGAAAGGAACGTCACATGTTTGGAACAATGAAAGGGTCACGACGATGAAAATGCACTTACCAGTCATCTCTCCTTCTTCTCTCGGCTCCTCCTTCCTCTACGTCCTTCTCTTCCTCTCGATTCTCTCCCAGGAAGACCACGTCCTCGTCGTCTTCGTCCACGAGATGTCGTGTAACGAACGACCGATCGTCGGCACTGAACTCCAAAAACTTGTCAATCTTGGCTTTGGAGTCAACGTTGGCCTTCACGTCCTCGAACTTGATATCTGTCAACAGATAAAAAAGAAAAGATAAGTAAAAAATAAGTCAACAAAATATAATATAGGACGTACGACAAAGCTTAAAAATCTCACCCGACATATTCCAGCCGGCCCTAATCCAGTCGCTCTCAGGGTCCAGCGTCGCTACGTGCACAAACGCGTACCTGGACTTCCACTTACGGTCATTGACCGCAGTTTTCAGGACCAAGGTACGGTCGCCCTTGTATCTCGAAAAAAACTGTAGCGACGATATCCGTCCATCTTGACCTGATAGGCCGTCAGGAGATCGTTCACATTCATGGGCGACGCCCAATCCTTGGTAAGTCGCTCGACGACTTGGATGACACGCCAGAATTGGGGCATTAACTGCCCCGGTGAGAGGTCGAACTCACACATGAACGCCTTGGCTAAAGTGGAATATGGTCATTGGAAACCTATCTTGAACGGATATTCGTATATCATGAAATACCCGTCTGGACACATCTCCGGTCGAACCTGACCAGCCCTACTCAGTGTAATCCCCGCAGGAATTTGTGCTAATTTCCTAAGGGAGTCGAGATCATCTTGATCTCGAATGGAACTCTCAGGCTTGGTCGACATCGCTAATCCCGTGAGCCAAATTTTCAAGTCTGAAAAGGCAAGGATATCCCAATTTTCCTAGGTTTCCTAGCTATTGATTTTCGACGCATAAAAGGAAGAAAGAGTTGTACCTTAAATAGACGCTCTAATCCTCGAAAACACTAAATCGATTCAAGATTTTGCAGGTTTAGGAATGGATTCGCTGAAAGAAAGCAAAGATCGAAGAAAGAAATACGCTCTAAGGGTTTCTGAAAGTGTAAAATGAAGAAGATCCGCTAAAGGTCTCTATTTATGTGATCGATCGTATCAAGCCGAAGTCGTCGATGATCGCCACGTGTCCACGCCTTTTCGAAAACTCGACGGAACCTTCGAAACCTGGCATCCACAGCTGTCAAGCACGATCGCACGTCAGCATGACGTCACGATCTTATCCTCTTTTCAACTTCCCACTCAGTTGGAATTGAACCGATTCGGTTCCTAGGCAACTGAATCGACTTTCGACACGTGTCACGACCCCAGACATTTTTCTGACAAAAATTTGAAATTTGAAATTTGAAATTGCCTCTTCATTTTAAATTTTGGGGGCAAACTGTTTGGGTGAAAATTTGTAAGTCACGACCACGACCTAGAAAGGAAAAAAGACTTCTTACACGACACATCTCATGTTAAGATAAAATCATACACACTCGACAACTTTACCATCAGACCTAAGTTCAGGTCGAGGGTTACTCACGACACTCGACCATGTCGTCGTCCAACTCACACGATCATCGCAGGATACCTGACAAACACGATTAAGTAACGTACGACATGACTGTTATGTTTTCTTTGTTTAATGCAGGATCAAAGCCATTAATGACCTACGGTTGTAACTGACAAAGATCATTATGAGTATTAATTCTCCGAAACCGTTACGACCGTTACACTGCTTTTATGGGATCATTTAAAGCTGCGAAGGCTATATAAACGAAGAGATCAGCCTCATTTACGGACATCTGAGTTGAATATCATCTACGGCGTAAGCAAGAGCATTCGAAGCAAAATTCTCTCTCGAACAGACGACACACGACACGTTGTTTCTACACACGACGCACTTATTTACTTTACAATTGAACTATTTCTGATATTTGTACTGTAATCATTTGTACTCTCGACGTTTGAAACACAAGGACGACGCCCCTGATTGGCGACCATAGTACAACAACGACCTCCACTGTCGTCCGCGGGTTTTTTCCTCATTGAGGTTTTTCCCCGTCACCAAATTCCTCTCGTCTCTTTTACTTTTTGTCTTTGTCGCAAGATTTCTTTTCTTTAGTTGTTAAATTGTATTTTTGGACGATTTTCGACATTAACAATATGAGTTACATGAACATGTTTACATAACATTGTGCGTTGTTCACTTTTCTTGTGTTAACGTGATTCATTAGCTTCATTTTCTAAATTGATTGTCTCGAATACATTGTTGACAGTGACATCGATCTCATTAGATTGTAGCAACAATATAAAAAGCATATAAATTCAATACGATAACAAATAACTTAACAATAAACAAATATTAATTCTTTAACAATACAAATCTAGTAAGAGAAAATGTGTTAGAGAGAGAGAGAGAGAGCGAGAGATTGAGTGGTAGATTGTTAAATGACAAAAAAGTTTAAAAAAACCAATAACATGGCCAAGAAAACCAAAAAACACTTATGATTAAATAAGGGAAATTAATGATTAATTAAAATAAAGAAAGGAAAATGAATGGTTAGTAACATAAAGAAAGGAAAATAAAAAGTTAATTTACATAAATGCAATAAATTGAATGATTAATTAAAATAAATAATGGAAAAACAATAGTTAATAACATAAAAAGGGGAAAATAAATGGTTAATAACATAAATTGCAATGGGTTTGTAAAATTACTAAAAATACCTTCATTTTTAATGAAAATATAACTTACATATAGGAATCGAAAAGTCATTAACATATTCAACATTTTAAAAAACCAGAAAAAATGAAAAAAATGCAGAAGACGTTCTATGTATTAGGATGTGCCACATCATCTCTTGATGATTCTCCTTTATATAAATGTAGATATAGACTTGTTATATAAATCATCCTATATATTGATTAATCTATATATGTATATATATAATAAGATTTTACATGTAACTTGTAAAAAGTAAATGAAAGATTCATTTATTTAATGATATATTTTTGTTTTCAAAAAACTCAAAATTTTGGAGAAAATAATAACTAATGTTTCAAGCTCTCTTATAATGTCAAATTTTCTTTGGATAATTATCCTTTATATAGATATATAGATAGAAGTATTATATAAAAAATAATAAATGATAAGTTATATTTTAGTAAGTTATTATATGTATTTCATTTATGTATATTGATGGCAATAAAGTTTCTTTATGTATACATTAAAAGTTGTTACATTCACGTGATTAGTGATTATGTTCATCTTATTTTTACTTATATCCATTATAATCAACTTTTTATTTTATTCAATTGTTATATAAATAAAGATATACATATTATTATATTTGTGTAAATATTTTTTTTTAATTTTAATCATAGTTAAAATGATTAGTAAAATTTAACTTAAATAAAATATAGAAAACGAAAAAAAGAACTCTAAAATTGCAACAAAAGTCAAAAAAATGTATACTCAGATTAGTCTTCTCGATATAAACCTGAAAAAATAAAAATAACCATTAAAAAAATAACATATTTAAGTTTGTTGTGGTTGTGTCATAGATTGTCATACATACATGCATGATTTGATTATTGAACCATCGTTGGCATCAAAACTTCAAAACCACTGCCATGAACAAACCCCTGGTTCCATTGAAAAAAATTAAGAAAAAATATAGAAGATAAATGTAAAAATGAACCTAAAATCACAACAAAAGTCAATAAGAAATAGAACCTGGATTAGTATTCTCAAAGTAAACCTGAAAAACAATTTTGTTGAAGAATAACAGTTTATGAAATAATAGAAGAAAATCAAGTGATCGACGGAGAGGGAGAAAAAATGTTTACCTGAAAAATGATCTTGTTGAAGAACAATGCATGATTGGTGTAACACCCCAAAATTTGATTTTTTTTTAAAAATAGTTGAGTATATATATATATATAGAGAGAGGGATCTTCAAATGTATACTTTTTTTATGTAAACTTTGTAAACCAATATCACCCATCAGATATGGTAATAGCCGGCACGGGTAATATTGTCCATATATTCATTTTTTAGCCAGATTACAATTATAGAAGATATCTATTTAGTTGTTTTTTAGGAAACAATTCATTAGTTAATTGTGTTAATTGCTATCCATTTATTGTTAATAATATCGAGTTGTTTTTTTCGAATCATTCTAGTATTCGTAATCAAGTTTGTTTCATAGTTTTCGATTGTTGTCATGGAAAATCAAGAACGTTTTGATGATTCTGAGGATGAACATAGATTTTTAGATTTTTTCACAGACTATATGTTGACCGATGCATTTGAATCAGATGATATAATCACGAAGTATGCTTTGACAGCGATGAAGATCGCATTGCTCTTGTTGATTATTGTAACAACGAAGCAAACCATAATTCTGGAACTCCAAGTTTTATTCGACAAGAGGGTCAGTTTATGTTCATGAGTTTGGTTTTTTCATACAAGTTTCATATTATGTTAATCTCTTGTTTATTATTGTAACACGGAAATGTTCAGTCGAAATTTGTTTGTTTATGTCGTGTAACATGGTGGTCGACATTTGTTGTATGAAACAAAAAATATATGAAACGTTAATGGTATATCAGTTTTTCCTAGTATTATATCAAAAGATGACATATATAAACATGTAGAAGTTGAAGGATGGTAGTATATGAAAAAAGTTACCATCATATGAAACACTTAATCTGTAAAACAATCCACAACATGAAACATATTTGAATTAAGAATTTTCATTATCTTTTAAACAATCTCATTAGTTGAGTTGGTTTTATTTTTTCTTGTATCATTTATTTTGATTTATATGAAAATTTGCCCTAAATGTTTTATTGTATATAGTATGTTTTTTTAATGTTCGTCCATAATTATGTGAAACATGCATTTACTTCAATTTTTTCCTTGTCAGCCCAACACGAGACGTTTGTTTCTCCTGGTGGTACGAAATACTGGATACCTAAGGTTGATGAGAATGTAAAGATTGGTTTGGGATCTGCATTCCCGAATATTGAAGTCGTTGATGTCGCGTATATGAAATACGCAGAAAATGCTGGATTTGATGTTAGGCAGTCAAATAAGAAGAGAAATAAGGATGGGGACGTGCAAACACGTTATCTTTTGTGTAGCAAGCAAAGTTTCCCCGATAAAAAATAGTATCAGTCCCTTCAGGACGTGTCTGGTAAGTGTAAGTCTAGGAATACAAATTTCAAGAGATCGGGATTCAAAGCATGTATTAAGAGATCGTTGGTGTCATTGCGGTTTTTGTTTTTTCCCCACTCGTGTTTCTTTCATCAGCTTCATCATTTGATGTGTCGCCTTCCATATCATCCTCATCAGAGCAATCTTTTTCATCGTCATCATCTTTCTCTTCCTCCTTGAACAAACTCGCCAATGTTTCTCGGTAGTTCTCAAACCAAATCTCATCCGGGAACATGTCCCTTGCTTCATTTATCAGAACCTCAACATTCCATTTTGTTGACTAGATAACACTGAAATTTGCTTCAATCTTCGCCATGTAATCCTGTTTTGCATTATTCAGTAAATATAATGTTACAGTTTCATAACTGTTGGAAGAAGAAGATTTACCAAACAAACACATGCAACGGAAGCTTATAACAATAAACAAAAAAAACCTTCTTCTTCTAAGAGAGGATCCATTGTACAAAGAAAAATAGCAACTAAAAGGAGATGAATATAAGTAAACATACCCTTGATGACCTTGGAGGATCCAAAGGAGAATCCCTCTATTAGGAGCACACCCAAAGCTCCAAAGCTTGCAAGAAAACCTTCTCACCAAAACCTTTGAGAGAAAGAAGCTTTTAGAAAGAAAATGCTTAGCCTTTTGAGAGAGAAAAGACTTTCTTTCACATGCAAAACACACACTAGTGTATGTGTGGTTTTTGACCAAAATCAAGGGGAGAGAGAGGGAGGAATTGGTTGCCTTTTAATAGTGGAGAAGAGAAAGAGTGTGGTCCTCACCATAATATGACACCTTTACTTTTGTGTCTCCTCCATTTTACAACATTGGTCCCTCATTAATTCCTCTATTTTCTAGTTAAATCATCACTTATGATGTTTAACAAACTTTCCTCTTTAACCATATAATTCTTGCAATTTTAGTTTGGACTTTGTGTACGACCGAATAGGATAATGCCAATAATTAATTATTTTGTGTCAATGGGCATATCTCCGACAGACTCCCACTCCCACTTGCACTTGACACAATAACTATATAATGGCACATGTGTGTCATTCAAGACACTATTTCTGTAATCAAAACCCGAAGGTATGAAATAGTCCTATAGGCAAGTGATCAAATATCATTTTGTTCTAGATATCCTTATGAACGCGAGACATGGTATAGTGTCAATCTTCAGATCGTTCAAAATTATGTTTCTCAATAGAGATTTGTGGTGACCTATAGTAGACTACAAAATTGATCCACTATCAATTCAGTCTTAGTATGGCCATACATTTATGTGTCAGCACCAAATCATTGAGGAGACCAAGGATATCACTTTTACCTTGAGGCAAAAGGAACAAATTGCTTTGACTACATAGACCACCCCACTAGTCTTGTTATATTTGATCAATCCCTTTATAGCTGCCAGTTACGGACAACGTTGGAGAATGGTCAAAACATAACCGACTTCGTGTCAGGAGTCTCATGCATCTCCACTCTAGGATAAAAGATATTACCATCTTAGAATTACTTGTGACATAACCCATGAAGTAATCTCTAAGTGTTGGTCGCTCCAAAACTTGATCTCTATCGAGTTCACATGAGTGTAGTTGCATCCAATGCTATATCCATCTCTATGGATAATCAACTCACACCTCATATCAGTCTTAATTTATTACTCCCTTCCTTTGGAGAATAAACGACTGTGGAGATTTTTGAATAAACTAGTATTCAAAGGAAGTTTATAAACATGCAAAATAGAACACAGTGATACACCAATGAAATGATTGCTCCAAGCACATACTATGATCTCAACATTAAAATCATCATGTCATATGCAAATGTAAACTGTTTAAGTTCCAAAATCTCAGATCAATTTAAAATATATAATCAAGCCAAATCGCTAACAACTCTAATGCCTATAGACCTAGTATGAGTATCATGCTTGGTCTGAGGCAAGGGCTTGGTGAATGGATCAGCCAAGTTCCTACTTGAGTCAACTCTACTAATGATAATGTCCTTGTCTTCGACAACCTTCCGAACGTAATGAAATTTCCTAAGTATATGTCGTGCACACTTGTGTGACCTAGGTTCTTTAGCCAAGATGACTGCACCCTCGTTGTCACAAAAGATCTCTATGGGATCATGAATAGTGTGAACTACGCCAAGATCCCCAATGAACTTCTTCATCCACATGGCCTCTTTTGCAGTGTTGGGACATCGTTTCCCATGAGTAGTATGTCATCGACATACAATACAAGAAAGACTACAGTACTCCCACTAGTTCTAACATAGACGCATGGTTTATCTTCACTTCTAATAAAACCAAATTCCTTGATTTTCTCATCAAAATAAAGATTCCAGCTACGAGATGCTTGCTTGAGTCCATAAATGGACTTCTGAAGCTTACACACTTTATTGGGATGCTTAGCATGTACAAAACCCTCAGGCTGTGTCATAAACACATCCTCGGTAAGTTTTCCATTAAGGAAGGCGGTTTTTACGTCCATTTGCCATATCTCATAATCATGAAATGCTGCTATGGCAATCAATAACCTAATAGATTTTAACATAGCAACTGGTGAGAAAGTTTCATCATAGTCTACACCTGAGTTTGCGTGTAACCCTTTGCCACCAATCTAGCTTTGTATGTGTGTAGTTTCCCATCTATGTCGGTCTTCTTCTTGAAGACCCATTTACACCCAACTATTTTAAGGCCAGGCGTTTGATCAACCAAGTCCCAAACTTGATTATCATACATGGATTGGATCTCGCTTTCCATATCCTCCTTCCATTTAGCAGACTATGTGCCATAGCTTCCTGATAGCTGGTAGGTTCATCAAGATCTACCAAAGACTCATCACCATCAGAAATGAGTAAACCATATCTTTCAGGTGCCTGATGTACTCTATCAGACCTGCGAACAGGTGGTGGCTGAATGTCAGATTCTCCATCATCTTCAGGTTGTATAACTCTTGATGGTAACTAGTGCCAACATCAGATTCCATGTTGGTTGATTCTTGAACTTCTTCAAGATCAATTCGGCTCCCACTGGCCTCTTTGGACATCAGTTCCCTTTCTAGGAAGACTGCCATTCTTGCAACAAAAACTTTGTTTTCAGAAGGTTTGTAAAACAAATATCCAAAAGATCCAGTAGGATATCCAACAAAATAACAGTTCTATGATCTGGGCTCTAACTTGTCTTGAGATTCACGACGAACATAAGTCTCGCAACCCCAGATTTTTAAATATGCTAGTGAAGGGACTCTTCCACTCCATATTTCATATGGTGTTTTGGAAACCTTCTTGGCTGGAACGAGGTTAAGGATTTTTGCGGCAGTCTCAAGGGCATAACCCCAGAAGCTGATCGGAAGCGTAGTGCGACTCATCATGCAGCGAACTATATCTAACAATGTTCGGTTTCTCCTCTCGGACACACCATTATGTTGTGGTGTCCCGGGTGGAGTTAATTGTGAGATAATCCCACAATTTCTTAGATGATCGCTGAATTCTAGACTAAGATACTCACGACCTCTATCAGATCTAAGGATCTTAATCCTTTTATTCAATTGATTCTCCACTTCGTTCTGGAATGTCTTGAATACTTCAAAGGTTTCAGACTTATGTTTAATCAAATAAACATATCCATATCTACTGAAATCATCAGTAAACATAACGAAGTACCTTTCGCCATGTCTTGTGGCAGATCTGAACGGTCCACACACATCAGTGTGTATAAGGTCCAACAGATCTTTGCCCCGTTCACAACTTCTTGTGAATGGTGCTTTAGTCATCTTCCCTAGTAAACAAGATTCGCATTCATCATAAGATGCATGATCAAATGATTGCAAAATCCCATACGCTTGGAGTTTGGTGATGCGTTTCTTGTTAATGTGGCCAAGACGATAGTGCCACAGATATGTCTTATCCAAATCATTTTTGGATGAAGTCGAATCAACATTAAGGATTGAACTATTATTGTTTCTCAAGCTGATGTTGGTTTCATAGATCCCATTACAAGGACTAGCTTTAAAATAAAGTAACTCATTTTTAAACACAAGAATTGATTCATCATCAAATGCGAAATTAAAACCATCATCATACAGTGCTTTAAAAGAAATAATGTTTTTGGCCATTTCGGCCGAGTAGCAAACATTCAATAACACCACAGACAGACCAAATTCAAAAGTAAGCTCATAATTCCCAATCCTATCAACTGGAGCAACATGCTTGTTCCCCATGATTAGGTTGAGCTCTCCGCGTCTTAGCTTCCTACTTTGTTTTAGTCCCTGCACATCAGTACAAATGTGAGTACCACATCATGTATCCAATACCCAGGAATTAGAAGCAGAAGTGTTGTGGAGTTCAATCATATACATACCTGAAGGTTCGGCCACACCCTTGGCCTTGAGCTCTTTCAGCTCCTTCAGATATTTCGGACAGCTTCGCCTCCAGTGTCCTTTCTCCCCGCAGTGGAAACATGTTGCATCCTCAGGAGTTTTCGCTTGAGGAATCACAGAGTTAGCCTTATCCTTACCCTTGTTTTTGGGCTTGTAGTTGGATTGACCAACTTTCTCCTTCCCCTTGCCTTTGGGTGGGTTTGGCTTCTTCTTCTTGACTCCTCTTTCCCTGATGGCCAATACGGGAGTAGCAGGTTTATCTTTAGCCACGTTAGACTCGGCGGTCTTCAGCATGCCATGGAGCTCCATGATGGTTTTCTCCATGTTGTTCATATTGTAGTTCAGAGTGAACGATTCATATGAACTAGTCAGTGAGTTTAGGATGAGATTTGTGGCAGGCTCCTGACTAAAGGGAAAACCAAGACGCTCCAGCTGGTCAATGTACGATTTCATTTTAAGAACGTGTACTGATAGGCGGGTATCACCCCCCCTAAATCTAACCGCAAGTGTACGGTGTCGAAATCAAGTAATACGTACGGAAGTACGAGTATCGAATCCACAGGAACTAGGAACTAATTATCACAATTACTATAAACTCTATTAACTGAACTATCGAAATTGGAGTGGTTGGTTTATAAACTAATTAATGGCAAACTAAATAAATAAGACACGGAACAATAAACAACTTAAGAACTTCTGATAGAGAAAACAGTTGAGGGTTGAAATCCTAAGACCTTCGTATACAAACACTTGACTCGCAACAATTACCAGTTATTCCGTATAATGAATACCCAATCTTGTAAAAATCATCGTTGTTCTCTTTCAAGCAACAATGGGTTTTATCTTGAAAAGCACAAGTTGTATCTCTCGATCTCACCTATGGAATTCAAAACACATTAAGCTCAAGATTTTAACGGGACTAAGGCTTACTCGGAATATCTCTATCCCCTTTCTCACCTTAGGCGTGCAATTTCTTAGTTCTAGATTAACAATTAATTCTCTCGAACTTAGTTGTTCATAACACATCAAATGTAAATTGGCCAAATTCACAAAAGCATTAAAAACGAAATCACATGCTTCATTAAAATAGGAAAAACTGATAAGAGTCCATAATCACATGTTTGTAAACTTAAATCAAATTCATTCCAACCCCCAACATCTAGAATTTAGTTCATGTTGGTGGTGGATTCAAACACAAGAAAAAGAGATGAAAACGTGTATGTAAACATGGTAATGGTAACATGATAGATATGATGATGAACTCCCTTCTCTCGTGCTCGTCTCTACTTCGCGTGTTGAACGTGGCTCCAATCGATCCTCTATCGTGGCTCCAAAAGACGTGAAAAATCTCTGAAAATCGCCCTCCAGCCGTCTGCCGTCGTCCGTGTGTGAATGATAAGTCAAAACCTAGCTGCAGAAAGTGTTTTATAAAACTGGACGTCGGGGCCAGTACTGGCGCCAAGACTGGCGCCAGATTCTGTTTAAATTGTCGTCGCGGATTGTGGCGCCAAGACTGGCGCCGGCTTCCGTTTCGCATCTTGGCGCGGATTGTGGCGCCAGTTCACTGGCGTCGAGACTGGCGCCAGCTTCTGTTTGACAATTCCTCGATTTCTCTCGTTTTCAGCTCTGGAACTCAACTCTGCTGCTCTTTTGGACAAAAATGCTTATACATGTACTTTCTCAACAAAACCCGTTAAAAACTCGTATTTCACTTGAAGACATGCGTAAACCACCTAGTTTGAGATTAAAAATAATGTCAAAAATCGACATTATCAACAACCCCAAACCGAGCGTTGCTTGTCCTCAAGCAAAATAGCGATAGAATAGAATAAAAGCACGCATTAGTGAAATAATAACTGCACAACTCCCAATTGGTACCACGTAATGCACTGGTGATTTCCCATACCCGTGAATGCCTATCTCACCCTCGCCTCATCCTTATTATGTTTGATCTATGGCCTTCCATTGTGAGTTGAACTCGTGACAGCTCTGATTACATTAGGGTCGTACTAGGTCCAGACATACTAGGGAAAACATTTCCCCTCGACCCTACCTCATGGGATATTCTCATTTCACTCGAACTTAGGTTATCGCACATGTTGTCATGTATAGGAATTTATGTACAAGAATACTCGAATATTACATGACAACTCTATTGAAAGACGCACAAATGTCCAAAAATTGATCTCAGAAAGGAATCAAGTAGCAAGACAGGGAATATCAGTAAAGGTGGTCGTATACCTTAATCACATTTTCCAGAAGATCATCCAGGTCTTTACAAGGGTTGTAATGGGGTTAAGGTTATGGCTACGAAATGAAAGGGAAAACGGTTCAAAGATCCTTGGTGTGTCAAACATTAGCAGTTATGAACTTTCTTCACGTTCTATCTTTTGGCCCTCTTTATCACTATTGGAGTCGCTTTGACTCTCTTATTGAGCTGTCGTAAAGCTATCTAAATAACTGTATTTATTTTCTTTTTTCTTTTTTTTCTTTTTTTTCTTTTTTTGGGACTTCATTGGTCCTCTTTATTCGATTGGGGCTGCATTGGCCCTCTTTTCTATTTATTCTCATGACTGGCCTGTATTATTTATTTTCCGCTCTATCTTTGTAGTTCATTACCGCCTCTGTTGACACACTTTCGGATAAGGGTTGGCTAAGGCTTTTGGCTTGAGTTTAAAGGTGGGTTTAGAAATGAACAAGATGAGTGTTTGGCTACAAAGGGGGTTATGGTTACACACATAATGGGTGAAAAGGTACGATAGCTAAACATGGGTTAACACTGCTCACAATGCCTGGAATCATCTCTTAAGGTCCACACGATATGGTCTACTACACCCTTACCCAATATCCCGATGGTTGTCTTTGCTACCCAATGCAATAATATAGCGAGATCATTCTATATTCACGACAAGGAACTCGGAAAAGTGTATATGAATTAAGTGTTTAAATACCTCGAAATAAAAAGACGTCTTTTAGGCTCAAATCTCACTAATGGGTGGTCTCCACTAATGTCCCTAGTCATGTCCTTTCCCAGTCCTTCCCTAATGGTTACGTTACTATCACAAGATTCTTCCCACACTGGTCGGTCTCAATCATTCAAAACAAAAATTTTAGCTAAAGTGATCTAGGTACTCAGAAGTGCAGGAAATCTACGTGCATAACGTGGGCCCGATTGGGCAACCCCAAACCTTACCCACACATTGTCCCCAATGTGCACGTGTTGGCGTAGGCGATACTAAAACAAGTATCGTTGTGCGGTTATTACAGGTATCAGACAAGCAAGACATAACATTAAAGCACAAACCTCAAAGAGCTAGTCTTATTAAAATATGGCCACCCCAAACCTAGGCCGTGGCCTAGGTTTATCAACTAAATCCAACCCCAAACCTCAGTAAAACCGAGGTTTACACAGGATTATAAGTGAGTGTGTGCATGTTTAAAAATGAGGCACCCCAAACCTAAGTGAAACTTAGGTTTGTTGCATCTCGATTAACTAAGGGAATCAAAACATCATACACACCTGTTACATACAAAGTTGAGAACATACCTGTTTGCCTGGACGGAGAAAATCCTCTTGGAAGATTGGAACGCCCAGTTGGAAGACATCGGAGAAGACGGAGAAGGGGAATGCAAAAACAAACGAAACAAAGCAAAAACGAAAGAAAGCAAAGAAAACGAAAAACTTAAAAAAAAACTCAGGGACCCCTGCGACTTGGCACGTGGCTTGTAAACCGCGGCACAAGTCGCGTAAGTCTCTGTTTCAGAATTATTTTATTTTATTTATTTATTTATTTATTTTATTTTTTATATAAAAACACTCAAAACGCAGAAAGTAAAAGAAAACGCAAACCTTGGTGGGTTGCCTCCCACCCAGCGCCGTAGTTAAAGTCGTGGCACGACTGTGTGGCTCTCAAATTGGTTCGGTATCCATGGAATCGAATCGCCCACACTTGCGGTTCTTCGCGGATTCTTCCACATCTGGCTCTCCTTGACCAGCTCTGTCTCTACGCCTTCCACTCTCGAACATCTTGAACACTACTTTCTCGCCTCCGACTCTCAATGTCATCTCTCCTTCCTCCATATCTATCAGTGCTCTGCTCGTGGCCAGAAAGGATCTTCCCAATATCAGCGGAACCTTTTCGTCTTCATCCATATCCAGCACCACAAAGTCTACCGGGAAGTAGAACTTGTCAACATTGATCAGTACGTCTTCTATCACTCCATATGGATAAATGAGCGATCTATCCGCGAGTTGAAGTGTCATGTACGTTGGCTTCACCTCTCCCAAGCCAAGTTTCCTGAAAACAGATAAAGGCATTAAGTTAATACTAGCTCCTAAATCACACAATACCTTATCAAAAGAAAGATTCCCAATTTGAATAGGGATCGAAAAACTCCCTGGATCTTTGAGCTTCGGGGGAAGCTTGTTCTGAATGATGGCACTACACTCTTCAATGAGTGTAATGGTAGACTGATGCTCGATTCCCCTCTTCTTGGATAGGATGTCCTTCATGAACTTGAGGTATGTCGGCATTTGAGCGAGTGCTTATGCGAATGGGATGTTGATGTGAAGCTTCTTGAAGATATCGAGGAATTTCTTGAACTGTTCCTCATCTTTATGTGCCTTCACTCGATTAGGGAATGGTAGTGGTGGCACAAATGGTTTGACTACCGGCTTTGGTGGAGGTGTCACCTCTTTTTCCTTCGGTTCTTCCCGATCAGCCATGTCATTAGCAATATCGTCTTTCAGCTCAACATTCGGCTTCTTGATCAACTCCTTGCCATTTCTCAGATAAATGGCATTACACTCTTCTCTTGGCTTTCTCTCAGTTTGGCTCGGGAATGTCCTGGGAACTCGGTTTTGTAGGACTTCAGAAATTTGTCCCACTTGCCTCTCGAGAAGCCTAATCGATGTCGTATTCTGGTCAGTGGCTGCTTTTACCGTGCTTACCGTGTTTGCCGATTCGCCAACCGTGCTGTCCATCTTGGTCATAAACTTCATCATCATATCTTCCAGCCTCGGTTTCTTCTCCATGGATGGTCCCTCATCGTATTTCCTTTGGTTAAAACCTGGAGGACGGTAAACATTGTTAGTATTGGAAGAATTAGAAAAGTGAGAAGAATTACCTTGCGGTTGTTGATCGGGTTGACTCCATGAGAAGTTCGGGTGCTTCTTCCACCCCTCATTGTATGTATTCGAGAACGGGTCGTTCCTCGGCTGATTGTTCCGGTTCTGTAAAAACTGAACTTGTTCGGGTTCTTCCGGATTGCCTCCTTTCAAGTGGTTCGTGATCGCAGCTAGTTGAGCTTTGATTACCTTCAGCTCGTCATTCTCTTGAACACTTGCTACCCGTTTGATGGAAGATCGTGGAGTGGCATAGCTATGCTCGGCTAGGTTCTCGATCAAGTCGACGGCTTCTTCATATGTCTTGTTCATGAGAGCTCCACCCGCTGCAGCAGTGATTTCATTCTTGAACTGCGGGTGAAGTCCTCCAAAAAAAGTCTGAATAATTACCCAGCCGTGTAACCCATGATGCGGACACTTCTTCAACATATCTTTATACCTTTCCCAAGCCTCATATAGTGTCTCTTGGTCCCATTGCGCGAAGTGGGTAATGTCGGCCATCAGTTGGGCGGTTCTTCCCGGTGGGAAGAACTTCTGGAGGAATGCAGCTTTCAGGTCTGCCCATGTAGTGATAAGATCCGATGGTAGGCCCTCTATCCAAATTTCAGCTCTACCCTTTAGGGAAAAACTGAAGAGTCTTAGCTTGATCGCGTTCTCCTCCATCCCAATAATCTTGAACGTATTACAGATTCGTTCAAATGCACGAAGATGTTCATGGGGATCTTCAGTTGGTGCTCCCCCGAACTGATTCTATTGTACCATCACGATGGTACTCGGCTTGATCTTGAAGTGATTCTCCGCAGTGGTGGGTGCTTGGACTCCTATTCGTGTGGTTGCCACGTTTGGGTTGGCAAATGACCGCATCGGAACTCTCGCCGGAGGAGGCGGAGGTGGATTGTTAAGAGGTCTCTCGTCGCCCATCTTTAACTTCCTTTGGGCTTTGGATGCTTTACGTATCTGGCGGGCGGTTCTTTCGATCTCTGGATCAAGTGGTTCGATTTCCTTCCCTCGGGTCTTCCTTGGCATAAACCAGTTAGTACCTGAAAAGAAAGTAGGCGAAGTTAGCAATCCAGAAATTGAAAGTGATGGAACAAAGTAAATAAAAAAAATGTTCAATGTAATAGCGCTTATAGCTGGTAGTGCTATCAGTTGCAACTAGTTCCCCGGCAACGGCGCCAAAAACTTGATAGGCGGGTATCACCCCCCCTAAATCTAACCGCAAGTGTACGGTGTCGAAATCAAGTAATACGTACGGAAGTACGAGTATCGAATCCACAGGAACTAGGAACTAAGTATCACAATTACTATAAACTCTATTAACTGAACTATCGAAATTGGAGTGGTTGGTTTATAAACTAATTAATGGCAAACTAAATAAATAAGACACGGAACAATAAACAACTTAAGAACTTCTGATAGAGAAAATAGTTGAGGGTTGGAAATCCTAAGACCTTCGTATACAAACACTTGACTCGCAACAATTACCAGTTATTTCGTATAATGAATACCCAATCTTGTAAAAATCATCGTTGTTCTCTTTCAAGCAACAACGGGTTTTATCTTGAAAAGCACAAGTTTTATCTCTCGATCTCACCTATGGAATTCAAAACACATTAAGCTCAAGATTTTAACGGGACTAAGGCTTACTCGGAATATCTCTATCCCCTTTCTCACCTTAGGCGTGCAATTTCTTAGTTCTAGATTAACAATTAATTCTCTCGAACTTAATTGTTCATAACACATCAAATGTAAATTGGTCAAATTCACAAAAGCATTAAAAACAAAATCACATGCTTTATTAAAATAGGAAAAACTGATAAGAGTCCATAATCACATGTTTGTAAACTTAAATCAAATTCATTCCAACCCCCAACATCTAGAATTTAGTTCATGTTGGTGGTGGATTCAAACACAAGAAAAAGAGATGAAAACGTGTATGTAAACATGGTAATGGTAACGTGATAGATATGATGATGAACTCCCTTCTCTCGTGCTCGTCTCTACTTCGCATGTTGAACGTGGCTCCAATCGATCCTCTATCGTGGCTCCAAAAGACGTGAAAAATCTCTGAAAATCGCCCTCCAGCCGTCTGCCGTCGTCCGTGTGTGAATGATAAGTCAAAACCTAGCTGCAGAAAGTGTTTTATAAAACTGGGCGTCGGGGCCAGTACTGGCGCCAGATTCTGTTTAAATTGTCGGCGCGGATTGTGGCGCCAGTTGGCTGGGGCCAAGACTAGCGCCGGCTTCTGTTTCGCTTCTTGGCGCGGATTGTGGCGCCAGTTCACTGGCGCCGAGACTGGCGCCAGCTTCTGTTTGACAATTCCTCGATTTCTCTCGTTTTCAGCTCTGGAACTCAACTCTGCTGCTCTTTTGGACAAAAATGCTTATACCTGTACTTTCTCAACAAAACCCGTTAAAAACTCGTATTTCACTTGAAGACATGCGTAAACCACCTAGTTTGAGATTAAAAATAATGTCGAAAATCGACATTATCATGTACACTGACACTGCTTCCCGGGGCCATTTTGCAGCCCACCAGAGATCTGACTGTGTCAAATCGTTCTTGTCGGTCCTGCTGTTGGAACATGTCCCTCAGCTTGTTAAGCATGTCATACGCCCCAAGGCTCTCCATACCCTTTTGGAGTTCAGGTGTCATGGTCGCTAACATGAGGCAAGCGACCTCGTTTTATTCGGTCCAACGTTTTTCGTACTCTTCCCGAATCGCCCGAGATGGTCCGGTTGGTGGTGCCTCAGGGAGGGGTTCCTCTATGGCTCTCTGCTTCATTTCCATCCTGAGTACGATTCTCAAGTTGCGAAGCCAGTCCATGAAGTTCAAGCCCGTGAGCTTGTCCTTCTAGAAGAGCCCTTTCAGACAAAAGTTTGAAATCGATGAATTCGTATTTTTGTTTGACATCTATCAAAGTAGAAAAATATATTTTAGTGATCTGAATTAAATAATCCTTGTTATAATAATTACCCAAATGTTTAAATAAACAATTATTTTAACAAGGCTAAGATCCATATTTCACTTCTTAGCTACGACGGGTATATCGCGGATCGCAACTAGAAGCTATTTAGGTAGGTAGCCATTTTACCAATTTCATTCTCTATGAAACTCTTGGATCCTTGCGGGATTCTTTGATATCCATTATATCAGCTGGTATGTTTAATCCCTTCAACGCTAATCCTTTCTCGTGACGGGTATGCCGCGGATCACAAGTCTAGATTGTAAACCGTCTATTATAAAACATGTGGCATCCGGCCCAAGACTCTCGGGTTTCGCGAATCACATCATCATCCCTAATGTCTAACCGACGTGTTGGCTTTAGCACTTCCCACGCCGAAAGACGGTTAGTTCAAATGTGTGTTTTAGTCATGCGTAGCGTTTGATTTACTTAAAAAAACGGGTTTTTGTTTTTCTAGTTAAAACCTTTTTACTTTCTTTTTAGCAAAGTTTTGTTTTATACCATTTTAAAACAATTTTTATATTTTTGCTAAACTTTATTTGCTTGTTTAGTCTTGTTAACTCATTAACGAAACTTTGTGATTCTTTACTTATTTTAAAATTAATCTTCTAGCATGCAAGGCCTAGACAAATTCATAAAATAATAAAACATCCACAACAAGCAAAAACGGTAACAATGCCTCAAATCCTATGCGTTTTTCGGTGAGCCAACACACGAAAAAACATGGTCAATCTAGGGACACAACCAAAGAGACGAGAATCAGCTCCCACTAAAACCACCATCACAAGCGATGCGTGAATGGGCTGCCTTCAGCTTCAGCGACAGTTTTGCAGCATCAGCGACAGTTTTCAGGCATCAACGATGGTTCTGTCAGCATCAGCTTTCAGCGACAACTTTGTAGCACTCAATTTTCAGCTTTTAGCGACAGCTTTTCAGCACTTGCCTCCTTTAGTTGCACCGTCATCGATTTACAATTTTTGAAAATAATTTCATACTTTATTCTATGCTATTATACAAATACTTTTACATAGCATAAATGAAACGACATGCAAGTCGCGCAAATTATTACAAACCAAAATAAATCGAATATTAATCAACCATCACAAACACATGGGTCAAGAGAGGCACTTGTTACCGGATCCATACAAACACAAAATGAACCAAAACAAGGTGTGCCAAAAACCTTGTAAGCCATATTTTGATAAAGATTGATTTAAACATCCACTTTTGGCACTTAAACAAAATCAATCTTTGTTTATATGTTTCTATGCCATAAAAAAAAACTTTTGACAACATAAACACACAAACACACTTTTATGTTTTGTAAGTATGGTTTTCATGCCAAAACCATCCAAACAACAACATGCAAGTGAATCAAAATATTTTGGGAATACAAAACCAAAATCCACACTTAATGGAAAAAGCAATCTTTTCTTTTATTTTACAAATACTAGTATTGTAAAACAAGGTTTTCAAGACTTTACTTTATTTATCCCTCTTTGATATATTTTATATCTAAACAAAATAAAACTCTTGATATTTTTGGATCCATCACAAAAATTCCAAAATTTTAATCTTTATAAACATTGGACCATGACATCAAAAAAAACTTTCGTTTTTTATCATGCATATCAAAATCGAAGGTCCAAGAGGGAGGAAAAATAAAACTTAAAACTTGAAAAACCTTAGAAATCCTTTTGCATGTTCTTTACACATCTTTTCCCGTAAATGTGTACAAAAACATCAAAACCGATTTCTTCAAGAAAAAAATGAGAAAAGTGCTATAACTTTGTACAAGTGGCTCTGATACCACTGTTGGAAGAAGAAGATTTACCAAACAAACACATGCAACAGAGAATCCCTCTATTAGGAGCACACCCAAAGCTCCAAATGCTTGCAAGAAAACCTTCTCACCAAAACCTTTGAGAGAAAGAAGCTTTTAGAAAGAAAACGATTAGCCTTTTGAGAGAGAAAAGACTTTCTTTCACATGCAAAACACACACTAGTGTGTGTGTGGTTTTTGACCGAAATCAAGGGGAGAGAGAGGGAGGAATTGGTTCCCTTTTAAAAGTGGAGAAGAGAAAGAGTGTGGTCCTCACCATAATATGACACCTTTACTTTTGTGTCTCCTCCATTTTACAACATTGGTCCCTCATTAATTCCTCTATTTTCTAGTTAAACCATCACTTATGATGTTTAACAAACTTGCAATTTTAGTTTGGACTTTGTGTGCGACCGAATAGGATAATGTCAATAATTAATTATTGTGTGTCAATGGGCATATCTCCAACAATAACAATAAGGTAAGCACAAGAATTAAATCAAAAGATGAAATATGTAATTCATAAATATCATGTTTTATTTACCCTTTTCAGTTGTTCATCATCGTAGTCCTCCAACTCACCATCGTCATCAATGTTATCCTCTTCCATATCTTCTATTGACACCCATGTTGGAATATTTCCAATATTAACCATCATGTCACCTTCATCATCGCTCACCATCCCGTTTTCCTTTTCAACCTCAACGTCAGTTTAATGGTTTCTCTTCGTTCAATATCACATGCTACAGATTCTATTATGTCACCTAAAACCTCGGTCACCACCTTATTTGCCTTGTCAACCTCATTCTGAAGTGATTGTCTTTCTCCAATATCACACGTTACTGATTGCTGTTTGAGAAGATACATATGCATTTAGTTAAATTGTTTTGTACCACCACATTTAAAATGTTATAATTTTATGTTAAGATATGAAAACATATTCTTAACCTAAGATTTCATATGCTCAAAACCATGTAAAACTTTTGAAATGTGTATTATTTTTTGCAATACTTACATCTTTTATTTCATCAGCTAGCTTGTTATGATGTTCTGAATCTGGAAGGTCTTGAGGAACCGATTCAGTTTCATTATGATGAATAACACTATCATCTCTCAAAATTCCTGATTGTTGTTTGAGAAAATACATATGCATTTAGTTAAATTGTTTCGTACCACCACATTTAAATATGTTTATGATTTTATGCTAACATATGAAAAAACAATAGTAACCTAATATTTCATATGTTCAAAAACATGTAAAACTTATGAAATGTTTATTATTTTTTTTCAATACTTACATCTTTTATTTCTTCAGGTATCATGTTATGATGTTCTTAATCTGGAAGGTCTTGACGAACAGATTCAGTTTCATTATTGAAACGTCCAAAAATCGCAACAAATTTAAACCTTACTTTTACAAGGTCCACAACAACTATTTCTCAAAAACTTCATACATAAATGGAGAAGTCATAACAAGGTTTGTATATACATCCAACTTTTTATAAACAACCTACTAATCTAATTCATAACATGCACAATTAGATTATAAAGGTTGTCTACAAAATCTCCAAAACATCAATACTTCCATTAACTTCTCCATCATGTCATCAAAAGCATAACTCAGGAATCTCTCGACGCTCATCCCAACTTATCCTTTCCCGAGCTAGAACCTGGTAAGAAAATTTAATTTGAAACGATTAGGCCTGCGCCTAGTGAGAACATCCATTTTCAAATTAAAACGTTATAAGCTTTGGAAACTAATGTAAACAAAGCGTATAAACAAACCTGGTTTGCCATCATTCTTACCGTACATATGAACATCTTGCGATGACGGGAACATACCCGATTCCATAAATATGACTAACACTCAGTAAGTCATATCATCACGTTCGAGAGCCTACTACAAATCATCACAGATTCTAGATCATTGCTCATGTCCAAGAAATTACAATTTACATTATGCCTATTTCTTGGAGTGGAAGTAGAGATTACAATTTACTTTATGCCTATCTCTTACCTTCCCATAGAAATCAGGAATTACGATTAACTCTCGCCTATTCCTAGATTTCTCATCACAATACGAAATGAGAATTACAATTTACTTTATGCCTATTCCTCATTTCACATCAACGGGAATTACAAGTTATTTTTTGCCTATTCCATGTTTCTTATCACAATATGAAATAGGAATTACAATTTACTTTATGTCTATTCCTTATTTCACAACACCTTACGAAATGGGAGTTACAAATTACTTTATACCTATTCCTCATTTCAGGTCAACGAGAATTACAAATTACTTTATGCCTATTCCACGTTTCACTTAATGCTAGTACCTATTGATCCATTATACTTACTAGCATATATACACAACAACTTAAACACGCAACATCTTGTATCATATTCTTATCCTCCAATGTCCTCCCCTTCGGCGACTTAGCACTTGTGGGGTCTGGGGGCAACGCCCCTAGATTTTTTTAGAAAAACTTAACCACTTAATTCCTGAAGTCCGGTATCCGGTATCACAATCCGGAAGTCCTAATTCCTGAACCTCAATTCTGGATCCATTCGGAATCCGCTAAAATCATCCGGAACTTACCCGAATCTGGTATCAATCCGGAACTCACTTCGGATCCGGGACCAATCCAGAATCCGGTACCAAATTCGGAATCCGGTACCAAATCCGGATTACTCATCTTCCGGACTATTCGAATTGCACATCGATTTTGCGATTTAAAACTTATCCCAATCAATTTCCCAATCATTTTCATTCCAATACAGAATTACTAAAACATATAAACAGTTTATAATCAATTATTTCAGTTGATTTAACTGCAAATGTTAGAAAAGAGATGAACTCACCTGGCAATTCTTGAGACAGTACAAAATCTGATTTTCCCAACCCAACTTCAATCCTAGTCAACAAAATCAATCAACCATCCAAATCAAAACACCAACAGGAATCGATTTTTGGTTGGATTCAAGAAAAATCACTAGAACCCACCCAACGATTTTGATTTTGTTTCTTCTTCTTCTTTCTTTCCTTCTCTGATGGACACCGACTCCAGTGAAAACAAATTGAGATAACTTTTCAATTCATTACCGACTCCACACATAAATACCAACCAATTTTCAACAATTGACCAAATCTACGCTGAAGCTTTACAATACACAATTAGTCCTAAACTTTGACTAATCTTTCATTTCGACCCCTTTATATCAAACATTACATAATGGAAATTTCGAGGTGTTACAATTATGATGAATAACACTATCAACTCGCATCATTCCAACTCCCAATCCTCCCTTTCTAAATCCGATCTTCATCCTTTTTCTAAGCAACTCCATTGTCCATTGGTGAAGTGGCAGCACACTTCGGTCAACATCAACATCCATCTCATCATAAACGGTCATATGCACGTAAAGTAGATGTATATGAAACAATACTAGTTAGTTACATATGCACATTTGAAATTACATACAATATATAAATCATATTAATTATACAATCCATACCGTTAGGAATGTGAGCGGTCCATGATAGAAGCTAGCATATGTATCCCGTCTCCAGTTCCTTTTGCTTCTCCGTATGCACTCATATATGTATCGTGACCAATTTATTGTTCCAATCATGTCGATGTTTCCAATCTTTGTCAGGATGTTGTTATGACAACATCCTGTTGGACTGCATTCAGCCATCGAGTTCACAAACAAAACTATGAGTTAATCTTGAACAACTCTCCCACATCACTTGATTCCAGTATCATTTTACTTACGTCAGTTGGCCTCACCTTGTCCTTAGTGTATTGACCTTTCCATCTTGCAATCATATCTCTACTTTTGTCATCTATGTCTATTGCGTCTAGGTCAACCCCTCCAATGGGCACACCAAGTATGTTGTTGACAACTTCCTCAGTAATTTTCATTGTTGACCCGATCAAGTACACTTCCATGGTGTCTGTGTCGAGGTTGTCTGCAACATAATACCCCAGCTTGGATGGTACGCCGTCAACCGACATTTTCAGCAGCGAACCAAGACCCATTTTTTTGACTGCAGACTGTTGTTCCTCGTTTACTGTGACACGGTTTCTTGCAGAGTCATTGGCGATGTTCGCGTTCGAATACCATCAACGTTCATCGATTTCTTGACATGTTTCCCCTTCTTGATAACCTTATTCAGCCTTTTTTCTCATGTAAATCTGTAATGTATCAATTTTCTTTATATTATTTGAAACATTAATAGGTATGAAGCAGTATATGAAATATAACTAATAAACCATATGTGTGTAGTGGAACAGCTATGAACCCGTAATATACATGTATCATTATATGAAATCATAGTACATTATGAGTTTAAGTGGAAATAATATTTACTTATTAATCAGTATATGATTTCATAGATTACGTTTAAGTGTCTATGTATTTATTTCCAGTACCTGATTTGGTCAAGGGGACCCTAACCACAAAATCATCATCCATATCGTTGCTGCCACCTGGTTGTGTGGCTGGATCTGCCAACACAGTACATTGATGTTATATTTTCATTATAAAATAATTTAAAATTTCAACCTTTTCACATATGTTTTACTCACATTTCTTTGTGTTTTGTGTCGTGTTTGAAGGCGCTTTAGACACGCTTCTGGTTCTTCGTTGCATGTTCCTCCCCACAACTCTCTTTTCTTTTGCTTTTTCACCTTCATCGTTGTAGTATCCACATATCAACAATATGTCATTAATAAAGACATAGATTAGATGTTTTATATTTATCAAACAAGGTATTACAAAATACAGTGACAAGGTATGAATCATCATAAATTACACATAAGAAACAAATTTCATATTATTCCACATACCTCTTTTCTTTTTCATATCCTTGACTGGTTTTTGTTTTCTAACACTTTCGGGCATCTTCCTCTTACTTCCACTTGTTCCTGGTTTAAAAAATAGTCATTTCACAAATTTAGCAATGCAGCTTCCAATCTTATTGTTCCTTTTTTCAAATATACACATTTTCCATCTATTACGTGTGAAAAATGTTTTCATATGTGACATACGAAAACAATTACATATGTAAAGTATTTCCATATGTAATATATGCAGATTATTGGCTTACGAACAGTTTATTTTATGAAAAATCCACGCAAACATGATTAATCAGTTGTGTTAAGTTAATCAAAATATGAAAATATTACTGATTTCATGTGTTCCCTTAAGTGTTATACAAACTTTTTAAAATACTTCCACTTGATCCTGGTTTAAAACATAGTTATTTCACATATTTAGAATCAAGTTTTCTGTCTTCTTATGCTTGTTTCATATATACAGATTTCCCCTTAATTACATATGAAATGATTTTTCATATGTACTATATGAAAAGTATTTCCATATGTAATATACGCAAATTATTGGGTTATCTGTAATAACCCAGTTTAGGGTGTAAGAAATAAAATGAAGTTCAGTGGTCAAAGTGTGATAAGCTAAAGTTTAGTGTTCATGTGTGATGTGTATAAATAAAAGTAAAACCCTATTTACCCTAATTTCATCAAAAACCACTGTGTACGGCTAGGGTGCGATTGGTGTGTGTGCAAGGATTGGAGACCTCTTGCAAGGATCATCGAGAAATCAAGGCATTCGAGATTTCAGTGTGTGAAGTATCTTCTTCTTCAAGGTAATCATCCTCTCTTGAAATGTGTGCTTCTATAGTTGTGGATGGTGTCTCTTCATATGAATGTGAGAATGCAAAGTGTTTTGTCCCAACCCAATCGGTTTGGGAAGTCGAGGGTTTAGTTGTTAATCATTTAGAAATGTTATCTCCTTGCTTTTATAGACAACACCTAGCATCGAGTTGTGTTGTGTTAAGGTAACTCGAAAGTGATCGATCGATAAAACCCCAGTAGTCCGGAAGTCGCTTTATTCGGAAATTTCTAGGAGTCCGGAAGAGGTTTTCCGGAATGGTCGAGGAATCCGGAGTAGGATTCGGAATGCACTGGAATCCGGAAGATGTCCGGATTGTGCCGGAATCCAGAAGATGTCCGGATTGTGTCGGAATCCGGAAGAGTCCGGATTGTGTGAATCCGGAAAAGGTTGAAATCAAGAGGAGTCCGGAAGGTGGTATCCGGAATCCGGATCTGCCGATGTCCAGGACTTTTGTTGGCAGTAGCTTTTGTTAGGGAGTGTCTCGAGGGCCTCTTGGTTGTTGGGTGATTAATTCACTCTTGTGTGTTGGGTACAAATGTAGGTGCGGATAGAGGATAGCAGTTTCGTCTAAGAACTCTTAGCGTGGACGTCAGGTGAGTACGTCTAACCAAAGACTTTTATCAAGTGTGTTTATGTAGTCATATCCTCGTTTAAAACTGTATGTTTTACTTGATGTTATTAAGCATGTTTATGGTGTGATTTATAAAGATGTGATTACTAGAGGGCGGGCATACGATGGCTTATGGTGTGAAGATGGGGGGTGTCCCATAACGTGTGATATTGATATATATGAATTTATTTTATATAAATCATTACGGGCGGGTGTGTGCCCTAAGACGCTGTCACGGGTGTGTGTGACCAGAGCGTGGGCCATCGGTATGCGCCGTTGTGTGTGCTTAATTTATAAAGGTGTGATGTTTACAATTCTCTCTTATAAACCATTTGCGATTTATGTTGAATTGTATCGTGGAATGTTATTGAGGAAACTCACTAGACCTCGTGGTCTAACCCTCGCTTTTCAAACTAAAACCCTTTTCAGGTAAGCAGGTAGTCGAGAGCTTGTCTAGAGGAAATGGCAAGACGTGAGTTAGAGCTTGCGTATAAAAGGATTAGAAGACTTTCCCTTTTTATTTTGTAGTTATGTTCTCAGCTGTAGTTAGGGTTATTTCCGCGAACCCAGTTTTGTAATCTTGATAGTGTGACTATGTTGAGCCATTTTTGGCGTTTTGAATTAAAGAGGTAGCTTTTGGCATGTTCGTTTGGTGTGGGTTGTTACATTATCCAACAATGTAGTTTATGAAAAATCTACCCAAACATGATCAATCTATTGTGTTAACTTCATCAACATACGAAACTCTTACTGATTTCATAGGTTCCATTGAGGGGTTTAGTAACAACTTTAGTAAAAAATTTAAAAACTCAGTGGGTTTAGTAACAATGGAACCTATGCTCAGATTATTTCAAAATTTTCAACGACGAACTCACTGCTATTATGAAGTATCAGGTATGAGATTGAGGGGTTTAGTAAAAAATTTAGTAAAAATTTTAAAAACTCATATTGTTTCATAATTTTCAACGACGAACTCCCATAAAACAACAACGTAGCAACACATTTATTATACATTGCTCACTCATTTTCTTCAATCGATTACCTTGGTTCTTATACTATGAAAACAACGATTTCATACCTTGTTCACTCATTTTCTCAGCAGGTAATCCTTCCAACTCCACGTCCACCGGATTCTCTTTAGTATTCTTGAACTTGGAGAAGTAGGTCAACAATCGAATCCTTTCGCTTTTTTGACGAGCTATGAAAACAAAAACTCAAGTTAGGCACAAATGGTTCTTATACTATGAAAACAACTATTTTAGGGTTCATACCTCTCATGATTCGCGCCCTGTTTTCATCCGCCATTACATTTCTTCAAATTTTCGTAACAGATTTCTATGAAATATGGAAGCGATTACCTTCAATCGATTTGAAATCGTGAAATATGGAAGCGTGAAATACGGAAGCGATTCGTCGGAGATTCTTTCTTAATTTCATATTTTTCAGGCATTCCCGTAATACCCTTTTTCATATTTCACGGGAGACCATCGTACCCTTAATTTCGTAGTTATTTACCTCTATGCCACCGCTATAATCCAGACTAGACATGTCCATATGGGCGGGTCGGGCTTTGGACGGGCCCGTGCCTAAACACTGTTCAAAAGCCCGGGCTTTAGGCGGGCTCGGGCCGGCCCGGGCTTTAGGGTTGAGTGGTAGGCCCGTTAAGGATTTTTAAAGACCGGGCTTGATGGACCGGGTCGGGACCGGGCCCAAAACCGGGCCTAAATCGGGCTTTGCAAAAAAAATATATTTCATTTTTAATAAATATTATTCGTATTCACTATAAAATACTTAATTGGGTCACTCAAACATACTTAAAAATACGTTCTATTATAATTTCATATATAAAGAAAAATACGTTCTATTAATTTTATATAAATTCTAAAGAAAAATACATTTAAATAACTACATTTATTGAATTATAAAGAAAAATACTCTTAATCCTCGTCCTCGTATGGTGGATAGTATGCAAGAGTTCCGGTCGTTTTAAGTCTAGTAAGAGCCGTAGGATCATCGAGTTCATCAACATCGAGTTGTTCTTCAGGGTCGATCTCGTCGTCGTCGTAATGTGATACATTACTTTCACAATCGGTACTTGGCGGGGTACTTAGTTGGCCACTTTCGTTTTCTTCGAGATTTGCTTCCACTCCATCAAGATCCGCCTCTAGGTCCGTTCGGTCTTGAATTCTTTCAAGACTATCCAAGTAGTCCTTCAAACAAGTGCACGCTTCTACTGACTCCGGGCTTAATCTTGTCCGACGAGCCAAAATGATCCTGCCACTAAGAGAAAAGGCGGACTTCGAAGCTACAGTACTAGCTTGGACTGTTAGTATATCACGGGCCATTAATGCCAAAACCGGAAATGCTTGTTCTCTTTCTTGCCAAAATGCTAATATGTTTAATTCTTCAAAATTATCAACTTGATTCCAAGAGAAATTAGTATTCATGTAAATTTGTAGTTCATTGAGATTACTGTCATATAGGGATTTTTTACTTGATTCATTTTGCACCTCATTCATTAAAGATGTCATTAAGTCTTTCCGTCTTTGGCGATGACCACTACTAGAAGCACCCGACGCAAATAGTGGTTGTTGGGAGGATTGTTGGTGTGCGCCCCCATGTCGGACTTTATAAATTTCAAATAATTCTAAAAACATGTTATTAAATAATGTTTTTCTTTTCGTTGAAAAGGTAGAATTTGTGGACGTATCTAAACCAAAAGCTTGACTTATTCCGGTAATTAAAACCTCAACACCGGTAACCTTTAGTCACGGGTTTAACGTCGTGGCACAAAGAAAAGAAAAAGGGATTTTTCTAAAATATTTTATCAATTTTGCTTTCATTGTAACAATCATATTCGACCAATGGTCGTCTCTCTCCTCGTACTCTCTAATTTTGTTTACTAAAATATATATTTGATTTAAAACTAGAGGGCTTGTTGGATAATAAACATCGGATAAGTAAGTTGTTGCGTTTTTAAAATCACCAAAAAGATCGTATAATCCCTCAATCACGACCCAATCCCACTCTACAATAGTATTCTGTGGGTAATGAATATTATAAAATGCATGTATATAAACTCTTTATGCACGCAAATTTTCGATCATTTGATACGTCGAATTCCATCGAACGGCCAAATCATGAGCCGGTCCCAAAGCTCTAAATCCACAATCAATGCAATATTTTCTAAAAGACGCATGCATTGATTTACCTTTATTAAAAATTCTCCGTAACATAAGTCTAAATTTGTTTAGTGTGTCACTGCATTGTCCTAAACCGTCTTGAACGACTAAATTTATAATGTGGGCAACACAACGTATATGAAATATTTCACCGTCCAACATTGCGGTTAAATCACATTTTAATTTATCCACACATGCAGTATTATTACTAGCGTTATCAAATGAAATGCTAACGATTTTATTTGAAATATTATAAAAAAACAAGTGTTTTTTTTATAATTGAAAATTGACGTTCACCCGAATGTGGCGAACCAAACGTTTCAAACGCTATTATACGTTTGAGCATTTGCCACGACTCCATCCAATGTGCCGTTATACATATATAAGAATGCGGCAATCCGTGTGGTGCGCTCCACACATCACAAGTTAAAGAAATGTTGTTAGACATTTGTTCAAACATGTTTTTCATTTCATTTTTAGCATTTTTCCACATTTTTAATGCATCACGTCTAAGAGTATGACGGCTTACCGGAGTGTAGCGAGGTTGTAGACATTTTTGGATCATTTTCGTCATATGCGGATTGTGAAAATGTCCGAACGGCAACCCCATTTGAATAACACATTTTGTTGTTAATTCCCGGGCCAACATGTTATCGTACGACCATATTTGACCTTGGTTGTCAAGTATGGGTTGACTTGAATCACCTCGTGCCTTGCATGCGGTTTCGGTGTACCTCTTTAAGGTAGAGTTTCCCGAGATCGCAAGGAGAGCTCCACACCTTTTGCATTGTGCCTTTTTTTTCCGTCGGTGAGAACCACCATATTGAAATCATTCCAAACTTCGGATTTTCGTCCGTGTTCGAGAATAACTTCTCTAATTTGATCGTTTGATAAACTACCTCCGGCCATTTTGATTGAAGGATGGAAAAATTGAAAGAACGAGAAGTTGTATGAAATGAACACGAGAAAGCGAGAAATCGAGAATTGTAAGCGAGAATTGCGTTTTTACATGGGGTTTAAAAACCCACATCGCCTTTTTTAGTAAATTATGTTCCAAGTCACTTGTTAAAATATCCGCATCACTTCAAATCAAAGTTAAATTAAGAGAAGAAAAAAAACTAACCTAATCCCTATCTCTCCTTCCTTGTCGTCCCTCTTTCCAAAAAAGGGATGAAGTTCATCTAATTCAACCCATTTAATTTGGGTTTTGTTGGTTTTAGATCACAATGATTCACATATAAGGTGTTTGTAGAGGACGGTTGAATACAAATTAAACATAATAAATTTTCAATTTTCAATTTTATATTTTTACTCCAACATAAAATTACAGACATATCGTGAAAGCTAGGAAACAAGACCTTTATCCTAAACTATATGAGAGGTGACAAATTTACTAACACTGAAAGAGAGAGAAGAATGAAGGTTCTCTTTCAAATCTAAAGAGCTAAGATAGTTTTGATATATTCACGTCGAATTACTTTGAAGTTTTCATATAGAAGTTCTTTCAAACGGATGATTTGCAAACAATGACAATGAAGAAATATTATAGCATTCGTTGCATTAAATGTTCTCCTTCAACTTTATCACGTGTCATCATTCGATTTGTTGATCTATGCATGCTTGTAATTTTTACCTCAACATTTGTAGTTAATGTGGACACTTGTTAATATATCCCATCCTTTGTATATAGAGGAACAGTAAAGTAAGAATGACACTAATTAAATAACAATCTAAAACATACTTTCACTTACATGTTTTGCATGTTTCCATATTAGGATGAGAGTTTGGGAGAGTTGGTGAACCAAACTTGTTGGAGAAGTTTGTATTTTGAAATCTGGCTTGCCAGTGGTAGTATTTGTCAGACTACTAGTTAACTATATTTTATTAATTTTATTTTGGCCAGATGACAAACTAATATGCTTTGGTGTCTATCTTGATATCTCTTCAACTAATCTTCGACTTCATTGAAGGATTTTAAACTTTTAATCAATACAAATAGTAAGAAGATTTTTACAAGTAAAAAAATCATATTTTATTTATTCTGAAGTATAAGTTATACAGGAGTTTCTAGTTATGGATATTTAAGATATTAATTTGATGACCTAAAAATCTTACAAAAGATAGTAGTTTCTATAGGATTTCAACTAATGTGATTTATTCAAGGTTATCCGTCTGATGACCTAAATCCGAAAAACTTAATTTTTTTTGAGAACTTCATATTTAGGCTTTGTTTGACCTTAAATTCGATAGAGATAGTGTACCGGATAAGATCCTTTTATGGCAAAGAATAAAAATATATTTCTGATAGGTGGGTTTACACCCCCCCTAATCTTACCGCAAGTGTACGGGTCGAATCAAGTAATAAGTACTGGAAGTACGAGTATCGAACCAAAGGAACTAGGAATTGAGTATCACAATTACTATCCTCGCTATTAACTGAACGATTGAAATTGAGGTTTGTTGTTTGGAATTTGTTTAATTGCAAATAAAGAAAACACAAACGACTAAGAAGCTATAAAGAGACTTTTGATAGAGAAGAGGGTTGAGGGTTGGAAATCCTATGGTTATTTTCTTTCGATGAACATTATGCCAGGAACATTCATCATCAGTTCTTTCCTATGAAACCTAATTCTTGAAAACTTACTGTTGCTTTTTCTCAAGCAACAACGGATCTTATTTTGAAACCACAAGTTTCATATCTCGGCCTCCATCGATGGAATCAAAACACATTACGTTTGGAATTTTTATAGGACGAAGGGTGATTCAGCTATCTCTACCCGAATCTCACCTTCGGCATGTAATTACCAGATCTGGTTGGCAATTAATTTTCTCGAACTTAATTGGAAAGAAAATAATCATTTGAAAGTGATCAATCTGACAAACGCATTAAAACCTAAATCACATGCTTCATAGATTTCAAAACTGATAAAAAAATAATGTTCCAGTCACATGTCTTAGAAGTTTAAATCATAATCAGTCCAACCCCCAACATCTAAAGATTAGTTCATGTTGGGGTGGAGAAGAACACGAAATAATCGCATAAATCAAAGTTGTCAAACATGGTTTTCTGAAACGTGAGTGTAGTACAGATTAACTCCCTTCTCTCGGCTCATATCCGTTAACGAGACTTCGTTCCCCTTCAATTGGCTCTCTATCTCTGGTAAAAAATGGGTTCTCCCCCTCTGAAAATCGCCCCTTGGTTGCCCTAAGTCGTAAGTGATAAGATTTTCCTCAACTTAAGATTGCAAACAAACAAAACCCTGGACAGGAAGTTGCGCGGGCTAGCCAGCGGCTTCAAGACGCAAGGTAATCCGCGCGTGTCCTGTTTAGGCCAGGGCTGAGTTTTGGGTTGGGCTTCTTGCTCGGCTACTTGGGCTTCACTTGAACTTCCACTTGGGCCGTTCTTCTCGCTTTTCCGCATAGTTTGAGTGTTACTCTCCTCCGGGATATCTGCAATTCTCGATTGAAAAATGTGAAAGTACCACTGATTGGCTCTAAACCAAGCCACTTTCTTTGGATTATGGCATGCAAATAACGCCAAAATTTGGCGTTATCAATTTCTAAGTGTTTAATGGTCGGATGTCTATTTGTATTATTCACAAATCCGATTGTTGAGACTAACAAGTTTCATCATATTTAATCTCATATCCTATTCAAATAAACAATTCTACCCCATTCAAACTTTTTCTTATAGTTTATTCTATTAAACCCATAACCTCAAAAGATTTTCTCACAGTGAGTAGAGGATAAGGATCTCTAAAACAGAACGCATGATAAGGATTGTTAGGGTTTTGGACTGTGTTTTTCTAGTTTGGTGTGATTGGCGATGAGGAAGAAGAAGTCGGTATAATAGAGAATCCATAATACATTCTAAAGCATATCATGAAAGCTCGATTCCTCCTCACCCCTCGACTTCACCAATGAAATCCAAAAACAGTTCCAGATTTCTCCTGAGTTTTTTTAGGATTGAGGGTTGGAACAAATGTATAACAAGAATTCCTTGGGCATTCTTGATTGGTGTTGAGCCATCTATTTCATTTCAAGGCAAAGGGATGTGTGGGTTTTTCGGCATCTGCACGAGATTTAAGAGTTAATCAGTGTTTTGGTTTTAGGGTTCTAAGTTTCATTTAGTTATGTATTACAAGTTTTTGAATAATAATGGGTTTAAGTGTGAAATTACAATTTTATTTTAGTTATTTGGAATTTTAGTGATTACAAAATTTGTGATATGTTATAATTATTGGTGTTATGTTATTTTTTTCAGATTTAATTTTTATTTTTAAATGTTACATGAAATCTTAGTTGACCATTATTTGGATCATATCATAATTAACAGGTAATATGGTAATTAAGACTCTTAAATATATGAAAAGTTTGTTAGAGACCCTAAAATGACAATTTTAAAAGTTTGTTTCTCATATTAGGAATCAACTCAAAGTTGGTTCCATTTAAATGCAATTTTTCTATTTTGTAAATGTATAATTAACTCTTAATTTATAGTTAACCAAATAACAATATTAACTCTTAGTTTATTTATTTTAGAGTGAATTGTGGATTTGGTCATGTGGTTTTATGTTTTCTTTGACTATGGTCCTCATTTTATGTTTATTATGGATATAATCCTTATAGTATGAAATATATTGTGACTAGGGTCCGTGGACACTAACACCATTAAGTTTGAGAGGTTAAAGGCATCATGTGCCTTGCATACCATGGGTATAATTGTCAATTTACTTTTCCCCTTTCAATTAACCTATACGTCTTTAAAACAAAGAATACTAAATTGTGGATTTGGTCCATATGCATCATTCATCATCTTTAAAACCCATCTATCATCTCTCTTGTTTTTTTTCATCCATTCTTCATAAAGTACAAGAAAAACTAATTTGTTGAAGTGCAAAAAAAAAGCTACTTGCATTTAAAAATAACAATTGTTTGAAACCAACATTACATCCTAAAAAAGACAACACATCAAAATAACAAATGTTTGATATCAACATTACATCCCCAAAAAAGACAACCCATCAAAATAACAATGGCTTAAAACCAACATTACATCCCGAAAAAGACAACCCATCAAAGTAACAATTTGTGTGGATAAAAATCTTATTTTATTTTGTTTATTTTGATGTTATATATATATATATATATAGAGAGAGAGAGAGAGAGAGAGGGAGGGAGAGTCGAGTTCAAAACAAAACAATACATATTAAAAGGATACTAGAACGAACAAAATCATTAGTGATTTTACATTAATGCACGAAAAAATGATTTTGGTTGGCTTCAGGTCCGCGTGGCTTTTTTGCCAGTTAATGTAAAATCACTAATGATTTTGTTCATTCTCGTTGTAATAACCAAGGTCCTAAATGAATCGAATAAGAGTTTTGTGGGGAATGTTGTAAACTTATAACCTTGGAGTTGTTTTTGAAAATATTGGAAAGAGGGTATAAAACCCTCAATGTTGGCACAAAACCCTAGGTCTTGATAATCTTACTGGGCGGTTGTGTGTGTGTGTGTGTGTGTGTGCGTGTAGAGAGCAGAGCTGGGAGAGGAAAGCTAAGTTGCTACCTGCAATCTTGGAAGAAGAGGAAGGATCTCCATCAAGCAATTCAAGGTAATCTCTATCATCTCATAGTAGTTATTGGTTTTCTAGTAAATCGGATTGTTGAGTAGGGATAATAAACTTTGTTTAATCAATTGACTGTAAAGGGTAGGGTTGATCGTAGTTTGTGGCGTTAAAAAGGGGGTTAAGGGAGTCTGGATAATTACCTTGGCGAGCCAGAGACTAAGAAATTGGATTGGGAGGGATTAATCCCTGAACCTCGTTTTGAGCTGTGTCGCCGATCGTCCTCATCGAATCCGGAAATGGAGTCCGGGTGAGTTCCGGAATTGGAATCCGGATGAGTACCGAAATTGGAGTCCGGATGAGTTTCGGAATTGGAGTCCGGAAGTGATTCCGGGATCCAGAATTCTTGTAGTCCTGAATAGGGCAGTCCGAGATGGGATCCGGAAAAGAGGGATCCGGAACCCTGGTTTTGGATTCGGGAGTTCAGTTTCAATTGGGATCATTTAGGGAACTGTTCAGGAATAACCTTGAGTATCAAACTTAAGACTTATCCCTCTCGTTTTCCTTGAAATCATAGGTATCCCACCTAGAGATCTGAAGCCTAAGTGAGAAGTTTTGAGCAAGGACGACAGGTGAGTCTTTCTAACTGAAAATGTGTTGATTTATGTATTACTTAAAATGCATGAGATATGATGAAACTGCATGTTTTACTTGGTTGAGAAAGTTAAGATATTATGTATGCATACATTTGGAAGTGGGCATGTTTTGGCTAAGTCGGGGGGTGTGGCCCACTAGTGCTCATACCGGGGGTGTCGCGTTTATGCCATGGGAGGTGTGACCCAATACAGCAGTGTGCGACTAACACGTTGTCACGGATGTGAGTGACTTCAGTGTTCCATATACATGGGTAGTTCTTGCGTGTGAAAGTTTAAATGTTTTAAAGATGAGAAGAGTGTTAAATGCTTATAAACTGTTTAAAATGTATTATGTGGTGCAAATGTTTGTTTTTAGAGGGAACTCACTAGACCTCATGGTCTAACCCTCGCTTTCCAAAAACTAAACCATTTTCAGGTAAGTATATAGTAGAAGGCTCTAGTAAGGGCAAAGAGAAAGCGCGAGCGTGAAGCTTTGGACTAGAAGGAAGTTGTTGTATTTAGCATGTCAAACATAGTATTGAGAAATCTCAGCTGTGTAATAGGTTGCTTCCGCAAACCTTGTTATGTACTCATATATATTATGATAGTATTTTGGAACCGTTTCGACGAGTTGCTTAATTCCTGTTGATTTAGCATTATCTTTGAGTTTGGTTGTTACAATTGGTATCATAGCCATAGTTTAAAGGATTTAGGTGACCGAATGGGCCTAAACTTAACCTGTGGAGTAGAGGGGAGCACAGCTGAGATATAGGATGCTTTAGGAAAGATCACTTTAAGTGCGCTAGTGATAGAGTAGCGAGGACCGTCGTGTAAGGTAAATTTGAAATTACATCTGGCCAATGTAATTGCGAATTTACAGGTACACGAATGTGCTTAAATTCTGCGGTTGAGAAGACCGATGGACGTGGGAGTATGTAGTGAGTTTTGACTTTGCAATGGAGGCAAAGGGTGAGGTATCGTGAGAGATAGCGTATGATATAGTGTTTATATCTTCTAGAAGAGGTGTTGTTTGGAATGTTACGAGCCGTCTAGAGGAAGAACTTCTTGGGTTCGAAAAGAATGAACGACTGATTAAGGGTAAAACTCCTGGTTTCTAGTGGGTCCCAGTTCTCGAAATTTTGTGTAGATCAGTTGTGTTGGAAAGGAAGGACGGTGTCGGAATCTTGAAAACTTCAATTCAAGAGCGAGTGGAGGAGTGGACCCTGACTCTTAGTCAATCTTTTCAGCGGCAGGGACAATGAAGGGAAGATATCAATGTTGGATTGAAACGCGTGTAGGGGTAGAATGTGAAGTAATTGGTCAAGACGAAAACTGTATGGGATGGTTGAGCAGGTAGGCTGTGAAGCACATGTACATCAAGTTGTTGTAAGGACGAGAGAGCGACCGTTGGTCAAAGGTAAAGGGCCAATGATTAGTTGTGTGGGTACAACGATTGAGCTTGTTAGAGAGAATAGCCTTCAATTGCAAGTTGAGTTTCATGCATTACGTCCTTATATGTGTTACGTGAGCTTTTTCATGATTAAAAGTAAATGTGTAAATAACGAATTTCTTGTTTGGAAATGAGTCGACGTGTGCAAGCGTGTGTTTAAAGAAAAAGGCAAAACTATTTACGTTGCACAATAAAATTTTGAACTTAGTAATTTACGAATTTTATCGCCCTTTTTTCATGATAAGATAAGTTTTGTTGCAAAAGTCATGGAAATGTTTGGCTGCAAAGCTTTTACAACCAAAATGAGTATTGACATGTTGATATCATATAAATGAGTGTGGGAGCCGACTGGTTTACTTCGTGTCAGTGATTTCATTCAGAACTTTTCTAGTCGTATAGGAAAAGTTTCATTCAATTTATTTTGATGTAACGACATCGTTTTGAATAGTTAAGGTTGTGTTTACCGAAAGGTTGCGTGCTAACGATTCTCGAGATCGTTGTGCCTGGCATTGAAGTTATGAGAGTGTTGGGTCAGGTGTACTCAAGTTGTTTTCAAGTGTTGTACTTTTTTGAACGTTCAAATGTGTGTTTTATTTAAATTATTGTGTGGTCATTCATGAAGGCTATGAACTCACTAGGTCATGGATTATTACATTTAAAGATATGGAAGGGTTTCGAGAGTGGAGATGTGCCAGTCAAGCCGGTTGCGAGTGTTTTGTGATCTTGGTATTCCCATTAAGGAAGAGAGGTGAATGGTAGAAAGGTCGGGAATGGACTTTGGCATTGGTTGTATTACAGCAGCTTGTACTCTTGTTCGGTAACTTGAAGTGCGGTTTTCGGTGGACGGTTGTGTCCGGAGGAAGGACTTAAGGTCATCAAGGTGTTGGTATTAGTAACTCGTTATGAGTAGTGTTGAGAGGGAGAAATGAAATGCCTTCGGCGTCGAACCTGAGTTTTGGGGTGGTTTTGTAATATTGACCTTACACAAGTAAGTCTCGATTCCCCCTTCAAGTGAGGAAGCGGGGTATAAGGTTGATTATGATATGTTGGAAGGAGTAGGTTCCGTTAGGAACCCTTGTTGATGGAAAGGTTAGGGAAGCATCATCATGTCGACTATTAATGTTGAAGTCAACAACTGTTTAAGATGTCTGAAGCTGAAGGCATTGTCAGGAGGTTGCAATTTGGGAAAAATCACCCTGTTGTGGGTAGACGCAGGAGGTCGTTCAGGAAAGATGTATACTTGCATCACGTTGGATCACCTCGTATGGGCGTTGTTATTGTGGAATATTGCTAGTTAGATGAGTGTTTTCCCTACGAAATTTGGATGGTTCGTAAAAGATGAGGTAGTTAGCACAACCGAAGTGGGTGCGTTGATTATGTCGATCTGTAAGGGAATGTGCCTTGACATTTGGAGTGGGTTCTTGGAGATCGCAATGAACCAACAAAGAGCAAATATTTTGAGTGAATTGGATCGTGAGTGGTGGTTCATCTAGATTCGGGGAAAGACAAAGTCGTGAGATAGACTTGATTATATGCAGGGGAATATGAAGGCAAGATTGATTATGTGTACAAACGACTGTGAGAACCTGGTCTGCGGTGTGATGTTGTGGGTGGAGAATGTATGGATAAGTTAGTGGCATCTTTTGCCAAGGTAGATGCGCAAGCCGGTAATATGGTAATGTGTTGTTAGAGACAGATAAGCACAGATGAAAGCCTTTCGGAGATTTCGCATGAGTTATACAAAGTGTTAAGCATGTTGTTGGGACGCATCGATTGTAAGTTGGCATTATGATAAGGCTGTTTTTGGAATAGAAGGGGGTGGAGCGGTAGTTGGCGGTTACCCCAAAGGAGGAACCATGTGCTTTTTGGTTACGAGAGTCGTTGAGAGAGTATATTTTGGGATCATTGGAAGATTGACGAAGACGTTGGATTGGATAGTTACGATGTGATGTAGTAGATGCGGAATCTTTAAGAAACGTGAATTTTTCCTTGTGTTCGAAGGAATTCCCTGAGAAGGTAACAGTTTGGGAAACAAGAAGTGTGTGGTGGCTTCGAACACTGGTGTCATTTTGGGATGACTTGGTTGGATACCTCAAGTTAGGATTTTGGTGAAGTCGTTTGGTTATGTATTGTAATAAAAGGACGTTTTTGCCGCAGGAAGAAAGGTCGGAAGGAGGGGCAAGTAATGTTTGGCGGGCGGTGCTCCATGCTAATGTGAGGAGGGGAAGATAATATCTCGGAATAAGTGAGTAGCTTGGAAGTAGGAAGTTTGGCAAGTGACACCGAAAGTGTGGAGTAGTGTGTATAGATTGTCATTGATGGGTATACAAACTCCTGGTAAGAGTGTGGAGAATGGGAATTTGTGTGTGTTATGGCTCAAGCACGGCGAAAAACTAACTTATGCGACTGGTCGAAAGCGTGCACCTTCTTGTGAGTCGTTTGTTGGAAGCATGTTTTATGTTTTGAGAAGGAAGAGGAAAAAGGTAGTTCAATGTAGTACTCGGAACGAAGGACCATTGGATTTGACTTGATGTTATTGTGAGAAATGTTTCAAGTAAACTTTTCGTCCAGTGCTAAGCTAATGGGAGTAGTTTCGGGTGAGCATGGTTGCTCCTTGTTTAGCGAGGGTAACCTAAGTTATTTCATGTATGGTTGGACGCCTGTGAAATGCAGTGAGAAATTGAATGTGTCTTCAGGATAAGTTCAGTTCGGATAGGTGGGTATTTCAAATGAGGAATTGTGGAGGTTTCCTGCTATTAGCTATGTATAAGTGTGGGATGATGACGTGGTGGGAGTGTATGAATTGGTTGATGAGTTGTAGTCGATGTGTTTCGAGAAAGGAGGTACCATTTGCGTAGACGTGTGTCGGTTGGGAGAAGTAATCTAGAACTGCATGTATTCTGATGGGGGAACTATTGGGTGTGAGTTTGTGGGGATGTTCAAGGTTGGCCTTGTGCCAAGTTGGCAAGTTGAGTGGTTGTTTTCTGGTAAAGATTCATGTTATTGTGGCATGGAATTCCGCAAAGTTCCTTCTTTTAAGGAAGTGAATTTGTATGCGAAAACCTTGATTAGACGCGTTTTAAAACCGAGAGTCCGAGTGTGTGGACAATGTGGACAATATCTTATACGGTTGGCCTAGGATGTTACAGATGGTATTGTTGAGCTGGTATACTTGATCGGAGAGGTTGAAAGTATATTGTACAAGATTTCCCGACATAGCAAAGTTGTGACTTACCGAGGGCGGTTCCGAAGTGTTGGGTACGGCTATGTTTTCCATCAGAGGTTTTTTGGGCAACCGAGTGGAACCAAGTTGGTTGGATTGAAAAGCATGAGACTTTTAAACCTCGAGTTTGGGAAAGGGGCAGTTTGATGCGGAAGACGTCCCCATAGATTGGAGTGGTGCATTCGAGAGAAAAGTGAAGTTGGTCTACGTTTTTGGGATACGTTGAAATCATGAAAGTTGGAGAGATGGTGTGCGATCTTGTTGTGCTCGATGAAATTTTGGAAGAATTCATAGTGTGATTCATGTCTCTATTATAGAGAGCAGATGTTGGAAGTTGAGATGACGGCGACCTTGCAAAGAATGCAAACGATAAGGAGTTGACCTTCGTCATAAGGTCGGGGACAATATTTGACCGTAGAATCAAGAAGTTGGGAATCAAGGAGATTAACCTTATGAATTCAGTAGCGTCAACATAAGAGCCAACGTGGGAGGAAGAGGCAGTCATGAGGTCCAATACCCAAGTTTGTTCGACAATGGAATTCCGGGGACGAAATTCTTTTGAGGGGGGAGTATTGTAATAACCAAAGTCCTAAATGAATAGAATAAGAGTTTTATGGGGAATGTTGTAAACTTATAACCTTGGAGCTGTTTTTGAAAATATTGGAAAGAGGGTATAAAACCCTCAATGTTGGCACAAAACCCTAGGTCTTGATAATCTTACTGGGCGGCTGTGTGTGTGTGTGTGTGTGTGCGTGTATAGAGCAGAGCTGGGAGAGGAAAGCTAAGTTGCTACCTGCAATCTTGGAAGAAGAGGAAGGATCTCCATCAAGCAATTCAAGGTAATCTGTAACACCCGTAATTTCGGATAAGTACCATGTCGAATCAGTGTGGAACCGATCTTTAAGAAAAATATGAAAAATAAGTTTTGGGGTTAAATCCTAGATTTTATGGTCTTGTTGGAAGGGGAATTTGAATACGAGTCCAACGGTTCTTTTCGGAGCGAAAACAGAGCTATAACGAAGAAGTAACGGCCGAAACAGTATCCGACCGACCGACCGACCGACCAAACAGGGAGCCGTGCGGCTTTCCACGCGACTTATAAACCGCGGGACAAACCGCGCAACTCTCTGGAGTCTATTAAGTCGCGAACTTTCAGCCACAAACTTCAAACCTTCATAACTTTCTCACCACAACTCCGATTTTGATGATTCAAGTTGCTACGGTTTCGTTTTTGAGAGATCTTCAAGGATCTAGAAAGAGTTTTGAAGTATGATGAATGATCCAAGAGTATTTGGTGGTGGTTTAGGTAAACCTCTCACTTTTCTTCATCTAAGAAGTTAGGGTTTGGTGTTTTGGTGATTTTTGGATGTTTTATGTTAGGGGAAACATATATAAGTGTTTGGAGATGATTATTTATGGTTGGAAACTTGTGGATCTAGGTTTTTGGAAGTTGGGCTTGAGGATTCAAGTTCTTCAAAGGAGCGTACGTGTGGAGAACTCTAGATTTAGCTTAAATCTAGCAAGGTGAGTTCAAGTTACTTTGCGAAAACTTTGTACATGCCAAAATTAGTATTTTACAAATATGTGTGTGTTTTACTTGAAAATATATGTGGTTAAGTTATTTGAATGGTTTGACTCTTTTTGAAGTGTTTATCTTCATAAATGTGTAAAACACCCATATTTGGGGCTTTAGTTATTTGGATGGTTAGAAATCATAATATGTCTTTAAAAGATTTATTGCTCAAAATGATGTCTATTTGATGGTTTAATCATTTTAGTGTAATTAATTTTGTAAACCATTTGGGAAATACACGATTTAGTGTCAAGAGTTATTTTGAGAATTATAAGGGTATGAATCCTTTGGGAAACCCTTTTGTTTAAACCGTGTCGAGTTTTGGAGTTAAGGATGATTTGGGGGGTACTTGTTTACCTAAACAATGTTTAAACACATTTTATGCAAGGATGACCGTCATTTATGGGTCTAACGAGTTTGGAGCATTTTGCTCGGGTTTGTCTTTGAGAAAGCTTGGGGACATTTGTCCGGTTTTAAATGGTAATGTGGAGTCTTATTTATGGTTTGCATTTATTGCAACTTGATGCATTTTATTGCTCATTATTGATATTTACATGCGTGGGTGTTTTATTCATTCCGGGTTGAGCATGTTTGGTAGACTGTGTTGCATTGGATCCATAGGCATATGAGTCAGTCTTTATTTGATGGTCCATCTCTTTGTGCACGAGGAGTGGACTATGGGGACGCATGGTTATATGCGTAGGTCGTGGGGGCCACTAGCGAGTAGGCAATAAGGGACATTGAAGTCCTTGAGGTGTAACTCGTCTAGACTGGATATGCAATAAGGTCGCCTGTAAGTCCTTGAGGTGTAACTCTACGGGGTATGCAATAAAGGCAATCTATTTATGGCTTGAGGTTGTGATGTCTTTATGGCATGGGAACTAAGGTCGGGGCTTGAGGTGTAATCCAGTAACATCACGAGTGACTTAACTTTGTGTGCCCGTCACTTTCGATGGAATCGGGTCTCCCCCGTCACCGAAAGGTGTGGTTTTGGGTATATGTTTTTATCCATATTTTCGGTGACGTACTTTATTTATACGAACTGTATTCATGGTTATTGGCAGGGTTCTATGCTTCATACTTATTGGATGTTTTGGAATATTGAAGTTTTGTCCACGTTTGTATTCCTTGGATTATTTATGCCCAAATACGTTTTGAGTGAGTTGGGTTTGGAATTCATTTTAGAAAACGCTTTATACATTTTGGGGAACTTTTCTCCTAGATTTTGAGTGCGTTGGAAAATGAGTCATTTATGCCCGTTTGGGAAACCCCTTGGAAATAATAATCTTTGTCGCAACTTTCAACGAAAGATTTATCTAAATCATGACTAAAACCACAACCTTCCGATCTATGATTTTTATGTAGTCAGGATAAAATGCTTGAACTCACTAGGCGTAAGCCTAACCCTTTTTATTTGTCGGCATGTGCAACAGGCTCAGGTTGGGGTAACTCTAGCTACATTATGATGTGGCGGGTGCTAGTAGTGTGCACGAGAGGTGAAGTGTTTAGTGAAGTCTTCCGCATCTATTTTGGGATTAGCAACTTATATTTGGATTAAGTAACACCCGAGGTGGTTTTAGTCTTGTAATGTAATTTGGGGTCATCATTTGTTGAGGTCAATCGTAGACTTTAAATTGAGGTGTTTCCCTTGTTAGTTTATTGGGATAAATTCGGTTATTGTGGATGTATTATCGAAATTTTAAATTAGTTGCTCTTTCCAAATTCCAGGGTGTTACAAGTTGGTATCAGAGCATAAGTTTGAGAGATTTAGGTGTTAAATTTGGATACCTAGACTCAAACTAGCGTTTGTTTAAGCAAATGAGAGTGAAATTCACCTTTAGGCACTTTAAGATAGGATGTTTCGAGGTCAATTGATGTTGTTAGAAACGAGAATCACATCGAGAGTAACAAGGATAATCATGTACGGTGCGTTCATAGTGACACATGGCCAGTGTCATGGTGAATCTACTAGTACATGTGCGTACTTGAATTACTTTAATGTGATGATCGTTGGGGTATTGAAGGAAGTTCTAAGCTAGTAGTCGTTGGAATAGATGGACGATTCTAGTATTAGTCACTTGGAGTGACGATAAGCATGATATTTGCTTTAAGTAGACCGTTTCGGGTCAAGATTGATAGTTGAACTAGAACCATAGGATGATTGAGCCGACTTTGATTTGAGGGAAAAAAACCCGTAAGGTTAATTGATGTGATTCCCAATTTGCCTTAAGAGGTTGATTATCCGGATGACAATAGTGGACCGGAGGATTTTGGGGGAGTATGAGTGGAGACGTTGAATGCCGACTAAGTCATGCACGCAGTTTATTTTGAAAATAAATTGCACCAACTAATTCTTGTGTTTCAAATCCTTATATGTATTGTATTTTGAATTTTGAGAAATGTTTAGCACACACACAAGATTTCAAATCATGATTTTGAGCGTGCATGAAACCGTTTTATTGCGAGAGTTGCAAACTCCGCCGGAATTTGTTTTGTTTTACGTCATTGTTGTTCAACATTGTTTTAGATATAATGATAATCATATTTTTATGATGTTTAAGATGTTGGGCAAGTAACTACGGCTTGTGACTTTAACATTGGATCTCCTCCACATATGTTAGAGTTGGGACGGAAAGTTGTTTTCCATGAGGTCTGTGTAAAACTACTTTGGATAATTTGTTTAATGTGAGTTGTTAAACGATGTTGTTTTTGTGGTATTACCATAGAAGGGATTTTGGAATTTGGCATTTAGCCATGATTTTGCTTAATGCAATTTGACTTTTGAAACACAATGTTTGGTGCTATTTGGTTGACCTGGAGTCATTGGGTTCGTTGAATTTCATGGAGTTTTATTGTACGACGTTTTGGGTCGTGTGAGTACAATTTTACAATGTGCATACTCTATTTACTTATGTGAAAAGTTAACAAGTTATGCTGGGCATTTGGTCCCACTCGAGTTTTGTTGAGAAAAGTTAATTTGATGCCAAAAGGCGACCAAAGAGATAAGTTTTGAAACTTTAGTGTCGCGTAAATTCTCTTTCAAAGATTTGTGTTAGCACATTTTGTTGCAACATGTTCAGTATGTGGATTGATTTATACATGACATAAGTAATGCATGAAGAACACTTGATGGTATTTTATAACAGTTTACTTAATGCGCTTTCGGTCAGTTGAGTGTTTTATTATCATTTCATGTAAATGCGTTATGTCGGCTTAGGGGTATGCATAGCTTGGTAACCATTATTTCTCGACACTTTGTTAAACGAGTCGTGGATGAAAACGTTTTATTAACTCCTTCTTTAAATGAAAGGCCATTTGGTCAAAGCATGTTTTAGTGGTGTGGGGATCACGGGTGGCTTATGATACGTGATATTTGGAAAACACTAAGGTATGAGTCGTTGACATTGGTCAATTTTGATTTGCCGAATATTTTGAAAAATTGAAAACCTTTTGGTTTTGGAGGAAATGTGCGTTTTGAGTATCTTTGACAAATACATTTTAAGCAATGATGTTTTGACATTTATGTTCCAAGTACGAAACTTTAGGAAATGCTTCGTGAGGAAGATTTTAGAAAAATTATTTGTATAAAACTATGGTGCATGTAATTTCTCATGTTTTTTAACATTGACTCGCACCGTTAGTACAATTCGAGATTTGAAGTCGGTTTGACCCTCTACGGTGTCAACCATTTACTAGAAATTGTTCCTCCTTATTTTTCTTTTTGAAAATACATTGTTTGTGCAGTTTTGTCAGAAACATTTTGCTCGTGTGTCGTTATGTGACCATTTGAGTAAAATTTTGGAAATCGATTTAAAGAACCCCATCTTTTGAAATTTTGGTGTGAGTTAATTAATGCATGTTATTTCATTTCAAGGAAATTTCTATGGAAGTGTTACAAGCTTGCATGCCTACCCTAATGTAAGGTTTTAAGATGTTTTAGTCGATATTTTCAAGTGATGGAAACGGATGGGTTTTGGATTTAAATATGGAATTTACACAAGTCATTTTGTGTTTTGACTAAGGTGAATTTGTAAACCGTTTCATCGTTTTGTAAAATGAACTAACGCGCACAAAATTTTGTTGGTGAACCTTGTTCCATGCCATCTTATGGCTATAAAGGAAATTTTGTATTCAAATGTCATTTGGGACTTCTTTTGAAATATGTGCACACCTTTCTGTTACACCCTGTTTAAGGTCGAGCAGTTACTTTACGTGCATGTCATGAGTCAATCCATACTAGAAATGTGGCGGTTTATTTTAAAGCAATTGTTTATTTCGCTTTTGCGTTTTGTGGGTAAACGGAACTACAATGGAATAATTTTCAACATGATTTTCATATGTGGGACGAGCGTGTCCATTTTTGCGTAACTACCGAATTAACGATAGTAGTTTTCTATGCGTACGATTTATTTGATATGAAAATCTTTACGTTGAAATTTTGTGAATGGTTTTGATTAATTGGCATATTTATTGAATAACGCACTTGAAAACCTTGAACTCGTTAGGACCTTAGAAAGGGTAAGTAACCCGGTTAAGAGTAAATGCGTGTAGCACTTCGACGGTGGAAGCTTGAGTATTTCACGTGTGGTAATACCGTAGACTGAATGGTATCGGTTAAGGGATGATGGCCTTTGTAATTAAGAGAATAAATGCGCGGTAACCTATTTGAGGTAGGTGATATATTTAGGTATTAACTTTTGGGCTTGAGGCAAGCACCTTTAGTGTAATCGGGGGATTGTAGCCGATTTTAAAAGAATGATGGTAATGGTAGTAGTAATCTTAAGATGCTCTTTTGTGATAAGAGAATTTAGGGAAATGACTTTCCTTGCGTGGTAAGAGAAACTGTCAACTTGATGTTTGATAATTGGACGTATCTTTGGAATTATGTAATTGATGGGTCAGTGATGACCGTTGGTGTTGGAATTGATGGAATCTATTAGGAGTGAATGCTAGTCCAAGTGGCGAAAATATTTGGGATTCAGAGGTTTTAATTGATTTCGGCGGTGATTGAACTTTGGGCTAGTTTGAAGATAAAATTTAAGAACATGTGGATGTGGCAGTGATTGGGGAGCTCGAATCTATCGTTGGGATAGTATGGATCATTCTAAGGTTGGGAGACAACTTAAGTCTGGTGGTCGAAAGCCCATACTAGTAAAATAGGCCTTCAATTGGATGTAAGTGTATTATGCCTAAGCAAGGACTCGTTATGAGTAACACCAAGAAATTGTTATGTACAATTCTGTGGGGATTAAGATTCGAATCTGGTTGAAACAGAAGGAACTTGGAAGGTGTTGGGCGCGGTAGCCATGAATTGTGTGAGAACTAGATTTCGAGGACAAAATCATTCTAAGGTTGGGAGGATTGTAACACCCGTAATTTCGGATAAGTACCATGTCGAATCAGTGTGGAACCGATCTTTAAGAAAAATATGAAAAATAAGTTTTGGGGTTAAATCCTAGATTTTATGGTCTTGTTGGATGGGGAATTCGAATACGAGTCCAACGGTTCTTTTCGGAGCGAAAACAGAGCTATAACGAAGAAGTAACGGCCGAAACAGTATCCGACCGACCGACCGACCGACCAAACAGGGAGCCGTGCGGCTTTCCACGCGACTTATAAACCGCGGGACAAACCGCGCAACTCTCTGGAGTCTATTAAGTCGCGAACTTTCAGCCACAAACTTCAAACCTTCATAACTTTCTCACCACAACTCCGATTTTGATGATTCAAGTTGCTACGGTTTCGTTTTTGAGAGCTCTTCAAGGATCTATAAAGAGTTTTGAAGTATGATGAATGATCCAAGAGTATTTGGTGGTGGTTTAGGTAAACTTCTCACTTTTCTTCATCTAAGAAGTTAGGGTTTGGTGTTTTGGTGATTTTTGGATGTTTTATGTTAGGGGAAACATATATAAGTGTTTGGAGATGATTATTTATGGTTGGAAACTTGTGGATCTAGGTTTTTGGAAGTTGGGCTTGAGGATTCAAGTTCTTCAAAGGAGCGTACGTGTGGAGAACTCTAGATTTAGCTTAAATCTAGCAAGGTGAGTTCAAGTTACTTTGCGAAAACTTTGTACATGCCAAAATTAGTATTTTACAAATATGTGTGTGTTTTACTTGAAAATATATGTGGTTGAGTTATTTGAATGGTTTGACTCTTTTTGAAGTGTTTATCTTCATAAATGTGTAAAACACCCATATTTGGGGCTTTAGTTATTTGGATGGTTAGAAATCATAATATGTCTTTAAAAGATTTATTGCTCAAAATGATGTCTATTTGATGGTTTAATCATTTTAGTGTAATTAATTTTGTAAACCATTTGGGAAATACACGATTTAGTGTCAAGAGTTATTTTGAGAATTATAAGGGTATGAATCCTTTGGGAAACCCTTTTGTTTAAACCGTGTCGAGTTTTGGAGTTAAGGATGATTTGGGGGGTACTTGTTTACCTAAACAATGTTTAAACACATTTTATGCAAGGATGACCGTCATTTATGGGTCTAACGAGTTTGGAGCATTTTGCTCGGGTTTCTCTTTGAGAAAGCTTGGGGACATTTGTCCGGTTTTAAATGGTAATGTGGAGTCTTATTTATGGTTTGCATTTATTGCAACTTGATGCATTTTATTACTCATTATTGATATTTACATGCGTGGGTGTTTTAATCATTCCGGGTTGAGCATGTTTGGTAGACTGTGTTGCATTGGATCCATAGGCATATGAGTCAGTCTTTATTTGATGGTCCATCTCTTTGTGCACGAGGAGTGGACTATGGGGACGCATGGTTATATGCGTAGGCCGTGGGGGGCACTAGCGAGTAGGCAATAAGGGACATAGAAGTCCTTGAGGTGTAACTCGTCTAGACTGGATATGCAATAAGGTCGCCTGTAAGTCCTTGAGGTGTAACTCTACGGGGTATGCAATAAAGGCAATCTATTTATGGCTTGAGGTTGTGATGTCTTTATGGCATGGGAACTAAGGTCGGGGCTTGAGGTGTAATCCAGTAACATCACGAGTGACTTAACTTTGTGTGCCCGTCACTTTCGATGGAATCGGGTCTCCCCCGTCACCAAAAGGTGTGGTTTTGGGTATATGTTTTTATCCATATTTTCGGTGACGTACTTTATTTATACGAACTGTATTCATGGTTATTGGCAGGGTTCTATGCTTCATACTTATTGGATGTTTTGGAATATTGAAGTTTTGTCCACGTTTGTATTCCTTGGGTTATTTATGCCCAAATACGTTTTGAGTGAGTTGGGTTTGGAATTCATTTTAGAAAACGCTTTATACATTTTGGGGAACTTTTCTCCTAGATTTTGAGTGCGTTGGAAAATGAGTCATTTATGCCCGTTTGGGAAACCCTTTGGAAATAATAATCTTTGTCGCAACTTTCAACGAAAGATTTATCTAAATCATGACTAAAACCACAACCTTCCGATCTATGATTTTTATGTAGTCATGATAAAATGCTTGAACTCACTAGGCGTAAGCCTAACCCTTTTTATTTGTCGGCATGTGCAACAGGCTTAGGTTGGGGTAACTCTAGCTACATTATGATGTGGCGGGTGCTAGTAGTGTGCACGAGAGGTGAAGTGTTTAGTGAAGTCTTCCGCATCTATTTTGGGATTAGCAACTTATATTTGGATTAAGTAACACCCGAGGTGGTTTTAGTCTTGTAATGTAATTTGGGGTCATCATTTGTTGAGGTCAATCGTAGACTTTAAATTGAGGTGTTTCCCTTGTTAGTTTATTGGGATAAATTCGGTTATTGTGGATGTATTATCGAAATTTTAAATTAGTTGCTCTTTCCAAATTCTAGGGTGTTACATAATCTCTATCATCTCATAGTAGTTATTGGTTTTCTAGTAAATCGGATTGTTGAGTAGGGGTAATAAAGTTTGTTTAATCAATTGACTATTAAGGGTAGGGTTGATCGTAGTTTGTGGCGTTAAAAAGGGGGTTAAGGGAGTCTGGATAATTACCTTGGCGAGCCAGAGACTTAGAAATTGGATTAGGAGGGATTAATCCCTGAACCTCTTTTTGAGTTGTGTCACCGATCGTCCTCATCGAATCCGGAAATGGAGTCCGGGTGAGTTCCGGAATTGGAATCCGGATGAGTACCGGAAGCGGGGTCCGGAAGTGATACCAGGATCCAGAATTCTTGTAGTCCGGAATAGGGCAGTCCGGGATGAGATCCGAAAAGAGGGATCCAGAACCCTGGTTTTGGATTCGGGAGTTCAATTTCAATTGGGATCATTTAGGGAACTGTTCAGGAATAACCTTGAGTATCAAACTTAAGACTTATCCCTCTCGTTTTCCTTGAAATCATAGGTATCCCACCTAGAGATCTGAAGCCTAAGTGAGAAGTTTTGAGCAAGGACGACAGGTGAGTCTTTCTAACTGAAAATGTGTTGATTTATGTATTACTTAAAATGCATGAGATATGATGAAACTGCATGTTTTACTTGGTTGAGAAAGTTAAGATATTATGTATGCATACATTTGGAAGTGGGCATGTTTTGGCTAAGTCGGGGGGTGTGGCCCGCCAGTGCTCATACCGGGGGGTGTCTCGTTTATGCCATGGGAGGTGTGACCCAATACGACAGTGTGAGACTAACACGTTGTCACGGATGTGAGTGACTTCAGTGTTCCATATACATGGGTAGTTCTTGCGTGTGAAAGTTTAAATGTTTTAAAGATGAGAAGAGTGTTAAATGCTTATAAACTGTTTAAAATGTATTATGTGGTGCAAATGTTTGTTTTTAGAGGGAACTCACTAGACCTCATGGTCTAACCCTCGCTTTCCAAAAACTAAACCATTTTCAGGTAAGTATATAGTAGAAGGCTCTAGTATGGGCAAAGAGAAAGTGCGAACGTGAAGCTTTGGACTAGAAGGAAGCTATTGTATTTAGCATGTCAAGCATAGTCTTTAGAAATCTCAGTTGTATAATAGGTTGTTTCCGCAAACCTTGTTATGTACTCATATATATTATGATAGTATTTTGGAGCCGTTTCGGCAAGTTGCTTAATTTCTGTTGATTTAGCGTTATCTTTGAGTTGGGTTGTTACACTCGTATTCTTTTAAATAGTTATTGTTCTCGTTTGATCCTCCCTCTCTCTCTCTCTCTCTTTCTCTATCTCTCTCTCTCTTTCTCTCTCTCTCTCTATTTATATAGATAGATAGATAGATAGATAGATAGATAGATAGATAGATAGATAGATAGATAGATAGATAGATATATATATATATATATATATATATTTGTAAAACGATAATCAAATGAGAACCACAAATATGTTACAAACTCGTGAGAACCAATATAAAAATATTTTTGTACATGATTTTTTTTTCTTCAAAACCTATTGTAGGGTTTTAATGCACTTTATAACCGATAAACGCAACGAAATTGATAAAACTTTGGTTAAATAATTCAAAAAACTTTTCTAAATAAAATTAAAACCCAAGCCGGATCCAGTGATGCATTTAATTAAAATAAACCACACCATAGGGTGTTTAGAATCAATACATTTTTCTAGATCAGCAGGGACATGATTGGAGCACTAAGAAAATAAAACAGGTTTCCTATCGGTAGTCCATACACAAACGTATTTCTCGTTCTCATCGGATGCTAGCCCAAGAACCCTAGATTTACATGTGTTTTTACTGGAAAAGAAAATGTTTATTTTCTGTATATCTCTGAAAGGCTAATTCTATTTTTCAATCACTTTTATAATGATTTAGCCTAACACCCTATTTATACCAGAAGAATTATAGATAGATTATAATTCAAATAAGGTTTAATAATTATCTAAAATATTCAAATTCAAGTTGTAAATTGTAACACCTCGAATTTACCATAGATAGTGTATATTCATTATGGAAAATGATTATATTGTTAGATTTGTATTTGTAGAAGTTACTTTATCAAGTGATGTTGAAGGGTTAAAAATGAATTTTGTTGTAAATTAAAGGGTATTATTTTAACTAGAGTAAATTAAAGTTGAGGTATAAATTGAAGGAATCGGTCATCTGAGAAATATCTGATAGTGATAAATTTTTTGGAGTCGGTTTCAAGTCCGAAGGAAAATCGTGTTCTTTGTTCAAATCGGTAAGGGTTTCCATTGTTTTTCCGATCAATTCCTTAAGAATCGGTAGTTATTATTTATTTTGTTTTTATTAGGGTATTGATTCAGTTTGAAGTAATTGCTTGGTTGATTTTGACTCTATACCGACTCTGGTTTAAATCACTGTGAGTTTATCCTTGTTAAATTTTTTGTGTTTGTATCAAAATAATGAACGATTTGAACTTATATAATGGTGTTAGAGGATAAATTGGATTGTTTGAGGATTGCTTGGATTAATCGACGCAAAGACCAAATGTTATCCGGGTAAATATTGGTTTTCCGGTATCCGGTAAATTTAATTTTCCGGTAAAATATTCCGGTAAGCTTAGATTTCCGGAAGGGATCCGGTAAATTAAATTTTCCGGTAAAATATTCCGGGAAACTTGGATTTCCGGAAGGATCCGGTAAATTAACTTTTCCGGTAAAAATAATCCGATAAACTTGGATTTTCCGGAAGAAATCCGGAAATCTTGTATTTTCCGGTAAGAAGACGATTTGAGCAATTTTATGGATAAGTTAGATGGAAATTTTAAATTGATTATTCAAATGCATTTATAACTCAAACTTCTAGACGTGAGTTAAATTAATAGATTTCATAAATATTAAAGTAATATATTTAGATGAAAGGTGGTTAAATGTGATTTCTTAATTATTTATATTTGATTCATTAAATTGTTATATGTTTCAATGTTTCATTGTGTACGCATACAAATTATGGTATTTAAGTTTCATTGTGTACGTATATAAATTAAGTGTATCCATAGGCATTAACATTATTGATAAACGTAGAATAGGTATGGCGCTTAATTGTAATTCCCGTTAACTTGAAATGAGGAATAGATAAGATATAATTGTTATTCCCTTTTCGTATTGTGACGTGAAAATGACAAATAGACAAAATATAATTGTTATTTCCGTTTGTTATTTGGAGATGAGAATAGGCAAGGTATAATTGCTATTTCGACTTCCACACCAAAAAATAGGCATGGTTTAATTGTAATTTCTTGGATATGAGCTGGAATCTAGAATCTTTAGTGATTCGTAGTGTTGCTCTTAAACATGATGCTGTGACTTACTGGGTGTTCGTCATATTCATGGAATCGGGTATGATTCCCGTCATCAAAAGATGTTATGTGTAAGATACGAAAGTTTGCGAAAATGTTATTTTATATGCTTTGTTTACAAGTTTGGTTTTCGAAGCTTATAAATATTTTGATTTTAAACTGGATATTCTCACTATGCGCAAGCCTAATAATTTTCAAATTAAATTTTCTTACCAGGTGCTGGTTCGGGAAGGGATTTGAAGTGATAAGCGGAGAGAGACTTTTTGAGTCATAGCTTTTGGAGATGTAATGGAGAATTTTGTGAAATCGAATATATTTTGGAGATATTGTAAACAACCCTTATAATCTGATTTTGTTGATTATGGATTAGATTAGTTGGTTGTATATGATAGATCATTTGTAATTATGAACCTTGTCACTAATTCTCCAGTTGTAAATGAAAGTTTAGAAGATGTTTTAGTAAACTCTGATAATTTTTTAAGGTTTAAATTTATTGTGATTTTTTAGGGTGTTTCATAAATTTAAATATATAATTATCTTTAAACTTTAATAATTATATACAATTACAGATAACACCCTGTAATTAGCATAATTATGTTTTCACCCTGTAATTATCATAATTATAGTTTAACACATATTTTATAATTATTCTTCAAGAATAATTATTTTTTTAATCAACTTGATATAATCTCGGTTCCTAGAAATGGAAACAAACGCATTCTTTGTGTGCGACCCTATAGGTTTACATACTCCTCAGTGGTATCTCTGTGTGACATGTGTCGTGGTCCTATATTAACCTACACCTATGGTTTAAGATATTTTTTCACATATGTTCGTGTGTATCTTGTGAAAAGATTACATGTAGAAAAAAATGGATTCACCTACTGAAATGAAAAATACACGTGAAATATTTTCACATGGCGAATCAAGTCCATTTGAAACTATCATTTTATGAAACAAATATATGTGAAGCAAAATACTTAAATCCTAGCATTTGATGAAAAAATATCATGTAAAAAGTATTTTTATATCGATTCTCATGGGTTTGTAACATATTGGTTCTCATTTGATTTAACCCCTATATTTGTATGGACAAAAATATTGTTTTTATTTTTTATAATTATAAGAAAAGAACAAAAAAATGAATACCACAAGGACTAAATCCAATAAACATACTATAAGGACCCTAGTCACAAAAAAAATTCAAACAAAGGGACCAAATCCACAATGCACTCTTAAATAATTAAAAGGGAAAGGTAAATTGACCATTATAATCATAGTGTGCAAGGCACATGGCGTCTTTAACCCTTCAAACTTAACGGTGTTGGTGTTTAAGAACCCTATTCATAATATATTGCATACCACAAAGACTATATCCATAAAATATAAAATAAGAACCATAACAAAAAAACACAAAACCACAAGAACCAAATCCACAATTCAGTCTTTATTTTATCAACTTTTACGTATTTGTAAATTAATTAGGGGTGAATTTGGAAATTTAGTTACTCTATCTATCAAAAAAATAAATATTCACACAAACAACTTTAGACATAAATAATTATTTAACTTTTAATTAAGCAAATTAATGACAATTATTTGAGTTAAATTCAAAATTGGTCCTTGTGGTTTACATAAATTAACGAGTAAGGTCTCTGAACTTTTCTTTTAACGAAGAACGTCCATATAGTTTCATATTTTATAACGGACAAGGTCCCTCCTTCTAACGCCATCAATTAATTTCCGTTAGTGACCCTCCCCTCTCTTAACTTTCATTTTTATTAACAGGTTTAGTCCCTTCAACTACTTTAACAAATTTGGTCCTTCATAGTACTTTTCATTTTTATAACAAATTTGGTCCTCCCTCAACTTTCATTTTTAGGATATGGTCCCTCAACTTTTTCAATAAGCTTTTTGGTACAAATATATATCTTCTTAATATAATGAGAAAATTAATTAAATAAAACTTGAATCTCAAAATTTACTATTAAAGTATTGTCTTTTCTGGAACTTTATTTTCATAAAATCATTTAGCTCAAATAAAATATAATTTTGATAAATATTTTATTTTGATTAGTTGAAAACAACGCTAAAATTAAATATCTGACAATATGTTAGATACTAAGATGTAAACCTATATTTCAAATTAAGTAATTTACTAAAACTAATTAATGTATAAAAAATTATTATTGTTAAATATGATATAAAAATATAAATTGAACTAAATTATTTAAACTATTTAATATATACTAAAAATGGGATTGTTAAATGATAAATTAATAAATATATATTAAAAAAATATTGATTATATATTAAATATATAAAATTGTTATAATTTAGCATTAACCGGTTAGATTTTCTTTAATGTTTTGGCTAATTAAAATATAAAATTTATTATAAATTATATTGTATTTAAGCTAAAAAATAAAATAAAAAGTTATGAAAGGATAATATATTTTAATGATAAAATTTAATATTCAAGTTTTATTTAATTAGTTTGCTCATTATATTAAAAAGATATATGTTTGTGCCAAAAAGCTTATTAAAAATATTTAGGGACCATATCCTAAAAATGACCAAATTTGTTATAAAAATGAAAAGTACTATGAGGGACCAAATTTGTTAAAGTAGTTGGAGAGACTAAACCTGTTAATAAAAATGAAAGTTGAGAGAGGGGAGGGTCACTAGCGGAAATTAATTGACGGCGTTAGAGGGGGAGACTTTATCCGTTATAAAACATGAAACTATAGGGACGTTTTTCGTTAAAAGAAAAGCTCGGGGACCTTACTCGTTAATTTATGTAAACCACAAGGACCAAATTTGAATTTAACTCCAATTATTTAATATTTGTTCATTAATTAGTTATCTATTTTGTAAAATGAATATTATTTTAATATAGATAAAACCAAAATATAAATTTATTTAAGACGATAAAAATATTTGTTTTTTTTAAATGAATGTTTATTTTAGAATAAACATTAAAAATATATATACAAATATACAATGAAATACTACGGATGGATCCGGCACGGCGATCATGATTCAGGATAAAAGTAGATGGAAATGGAGCGACATAAATAGACAACAATAATATATAAAATGGGAAAGGCGGCTGGTGGATGATGGAAATGGAAATGGAAATGGAATCGGAATCGGAATTGGAATTGGAATCGGAATCGGTGGTTCTGGCAAGTGGGAGAAAGAAAGCTCCTACACAAACAGTTAACATAGCGGCTGCTGGGTTGGTTGGGTGGAATGGAGTGGGAGAAAGCTGTTGGTACGTTGGAATGTGGCTGGCCGATGGAATTGGAATCCATTATTCTGCCCAAGTGGAGGAGTATAAACGCACTTTTCATTGTGTTCTATACTTACCCTAACAAATTACAAAAAACTTTAAAATCCTAAATTGTGATTTGTATTTTAAGAAAATTGTGTTTTAGAGGCTGCTTGTATATTAAGGTTGTAACATCCTGAATTTTTAATAATAGTAATTTAACGAGATTTGGAATGTATTTGTATTTTGTGTAAACCTTGAATTATATGGAAATTTTATAATTCAATAGGGTTACTATACAAGAGATTAAAGTTTGGTGCTACTTTTGGAAATAATGGAACTAGAGGGTGTATTGAGTAAATGTGGAAATGTGTGTATGGTTAAGGGGTTGAAATCTGAGATATTATCTCAGATTTATTTTGGGTCGGTTTGGTGAATCAAGGGAGAAAGAGAGAAAAGGAGAAAAAGAGAAGAAAAGCAAGATTTTGGTCTTCAATTGGTAAGAAACTGAGTTTAGTTGTTGATAAAATCTGTTGTAGCTTTATGATTGTAAACGAATCTGTGTATTGTAATGATTTTCAGAATCATAAACAGCAGATTGAAGTTTCAGATTTGTGCAAGAAGTGGGTTTTGCAAACTTAAGGTGAGTTCATTTGTTCCTTGCTTAAATCAGTGTTTTCATGTTAAATTAAACCTTGAAATAGCTGTATAAATTAGTTATGAACTGTATGGGATGGTTTGGAATGAGCTGAATCGAACAGACATGAAAATAGATCAAATTTTAGGCTGCAGACCCGACTTTTCCGGATGAATCGTCGTATCCGGAAAACCCCAATGATGAATGTTTCCGGACGCAGGAAGTATCCGGGTAAGTTTTATTTTATTACAAGAATCCGGATGAAATTAGTTACCGGAAGGTATCCAGATGATCATAGAGTCCGGATGTTGTCCGGATTTGAAATATGTCCGGAGAAGTAGGAATTTACCGGAAAGGATGGGTTGTCCGGATTGTGAGGTTGTCCGGGAAATTATGGTATCTGGAAAAATGGAAATGTCCGGATAAGTTAGGTTATCCGGAAACACCTTGTTGTCCGGACACTTTGTGCAGCTGGATAATTAATAGTCCTGTTAATCGTGCATTGTTGTGATTTAGTGATCAAGACATAGTTAGTTTAGCTTGAACATACGTACGATCGAAGGGTAGTATGTTGGGCTTGATGACTGTGCTAGCTTGATACTAGGCATGCGTTTGGTAAGTGAAATGGATCCATAGGCACTATGTTTGTTTTAGCTAGAAGTTGTCATCAAGTCATCGGGGGCACCTTAGTACGGTCTAATGGGAACCGATTACTAGCCATTGACTATATGATATAATTTCTAGTGATGAGTATACCTTGGATCATCGGGGGCCCCGGTTGTGTATCGCGATATATTAAATCCCATTGGGGCCATTGATTCTGAGGTGGGGAGGACGTGAAATGTGGAATAGGCAGATTTTGATTTGTAATTCCCATTTCGAATGGAAGATCGGAGATTTCCATTTTTATAGGGAAGATCAGAGATTTCCCAAATTGTGAAAGGAAGATTAGAGATAGGCATAAAGTAATTTGTAATCTCTACTTCCGGGTTAAGAAATAGGCAGGTTTTGACTTGTAATTTCTTGAATAAGAGTATTAACCTTGAATATGGGATTATTCGTGGTAAACTCTTGGTAGCTGTTGATCCAAACCCTCAGTGATTTGATAATGACCCTATCTTAAATACTTAGTGAAAATTGTAAGTAAACAATATGTATCAGAGTTTCACTATCGCTGATAAGTACTAAGATCTTACAGTACTGCTGATAGGAACTCTCGCTCTTTTAGATTAAACATTCAGCGAACACTGTTCACCATATCGCTGAGTCTGTTCAGTCCTTATGGTGATCGCTGATAAGTTAGTTGTTTACTTATGATCCCTGAAGACAAGTTTCACGTCAACAAAGGTTCTACGCTGAAGTCGAAGATCAAGCTCAAGAACCAGCGACAAGTCTCCTAATGAACTGATGCGGATCAGCGAAGACTCAGATTTGTCCACTCAACGTGAAGTATCAAGTACAAGACTTCAGCTATCGCTGAACTTTATCATTCGCTGAATAGTAAATGATAATCGCTGAATCAACGAAAGCTGATCATGAAGTCCTCCGTACAAAGTACTTTTGTCTTAACCTTCCTTGCACGCCACCGTACGAAATGTCAGAAAAGAACCTCCGAATATCTGAAATCGTACAACCACTCTGATACTACACTGTTCATTCATGCGGCTACTAAGGTTGTCAACAAAGGTCAATGACATGCAACCAATCCGCTAATGACACGTGTAAAGTGTATACTGAATTGCATTAAATGCATGCAGTATATAAAGAGATGAACTCACTTCATTTGAAGTAACTTGCTAACTCTGGACAAGTTCAAATCTCTCTCAAGATAGGATTTTATTAGTAATCTCCTTATCTTTCTTAGTGCAAGAAACCTTAGTGTTCCAACTTGTTTAGATTTAGGTTTATCCTTAATCTTGTTTCCGCAACAAGCTGTAAATTGTTAATGATTTATCAATAAACAATTTAGAAAAGTAATATAGTGTGTTTGTATTCAACCCCCCCCCTTCTACAAACTTGTTTAAGCCTTTCGGGACCAACAATAGCAATATTACGGCTAGATGAATTAGTCATAATTATGGAAGCGGGGTAGATTCCCAGTAGTGAAAGGAGTTGTTATACGGTAAGAAAATGAGTAATCAGGTTTGTTGTAACTTGTTTACATTGATTTTGCAAATGTTATTATTGAAACGAATGTTCTCACTAGGCGAAAGCCTAATGTTTCAAGTTGAATTTTCTTACCAGGTACAAGCTCCGGGAAGTAAGCAGGGATGTGTGATGAGAACTTTTGGAAAGATTCAAACTTAGAGATGACGGAGGATCTAGCTATTCTTTTGATGTTTTGGGACAAAAGCTAATAGCTTAGTTAATCTAATTATGATGTATGGTTAGATTAATAGGTTATTTGAGTTAGATGCGTTGTATATAAAACCTTCACAATTGATCCTCAGGTTATCAAAGTTTGAAGTTTTATGATCATAACTTGTGTATTATTCAAGGTTTAAATTGGCCCTGTTTTTAGGGTGTTACAATATGGTATCAGAGCAGTAGTTTAAGCGAACTAGGTATGATTTTGAGATACCTAGACTTAAGCTGTGATGAATTAAGTTATGATCCGTGAGGTATGGGTAGAATTGCTAAGACTGGGTAGTCTTAGAGTCGACATAAATACGCGAAGTTTGTACTGTAACGATGGTAATGAGGATTCTCATGTATAATATGTTCGCAATTTCAATTAGCTACTGTTATTATGAATATATTATTACACAAGCATACTTGTTCCTAATTGTTACAGTGACTGATTAGCGGTAAAGTACGTTTTTGTATGTCTAGTTATGTATAAACCATTACTGATGGGTATTCTTTTGTGCTCATCCAGAACAATGGTAAATACTCCGCCGAGGTCTCCTAATTCTTCTATGAATAGGAATTGGTTAGACGATACGGGAGAAAGACCAACTGGAGTAGGCGGAATTCATGAGACGCCACCAGATTTTCTTTCTTTAGGAGGAGTGCGTAATCCGGTACACAGAGTGGGTACCCGTACTGTCGATCAAACACCATCGGAGGCAAGTATGGAAGGACGCATTATGGATAATGTTACCAGATTGATGAATGCATCAATGGAAATACAAGCTGAAATGATGAACACCACCATGGGAAGACAAGCAGAAATGTTCATGAAATTGTTTAACGATCGAAGTATGGAACCAAGACGGACAAGAGTTGATACTAGTGTGATAAATCCAACTGGCAACCCAGGGACGGAGACTGAAAGAAGGGTTGAAAGAAACTGCTCCTACAAAACCTTCTTGAGCTGCAAACCACCGGAATTCAAAGGAGAAGATAGCCCAATAGTTTGCATGAATTGGCTAAGAGAAATTGAACAAGCTTTTCGAGCTTGTGAGTGCTATGACGAAAAGTCTAAAGTTAGATTTGGATCACAGATGTTACGCGGTAACGCGTTATCTTGGTGGAATGTGCTATCAGCTTCTGTGTCAGCTTCTGTTTTGAATGCTATGACTTGGGATCAGTTCAAAGCAAAGATTCTGGAGGAGTACTGTAACTAAACTGAAATGGATCGAATCGAGGAAGAGTTCGGGAACCTCAAGAAAGGCAATATGACTGTGAGAAAGTATACAGAATCCTTCATGGAGAAGCTGAACCTGGTGGGGCATGTGGGTCCAAATGAAAAAGATAAAGTTAAAGCTTATTTGAAGGGTTTACCGGCGGATATGATGACGAGGGTCCGTAGTTCGAAAGCTACTACTTTAAGGGGGACAATCGAAGAAGCGAAAGTAATAGAAGAGATGTACGCCAAAGATAAAGAGGAGAAAGCACATGTGGGAGAGAAGAGAAAGTGGGAAGGTCGTTCGGAATCTTCTCAGAAAACCAAGTTATTTGGCAAGAATATTCGTTACGACTCTCGTAGGGAACCAAGTTGGTGTTCTAAATGTAAAAGCAAACATTTTGGTCCGTGTTGAGTGGTTGGAAATGAATGTTACAAGTTCGGGAAGGCGGGGCATATAGCAGTGAACTGTCCCATGCCGGGATCTGTATGTTTTGAATGTAGGCAGCCGGGTCATTTTCGGAGAGATTGTCCGAAGTTAAAGAAGGAAGGAGATCAAGGAAAGAAGTTGGTTGTCCCTAAACCAACTGGCCGTGCATTTCAAATGACTTCTGAAGAAGCGAAAGGATCTAAAGATGTTGTCTCGGGTACTTTTCTTATAAATTCCATTCCTGCACATGTGTTATTTGATAGTGGTGCGAACTATTCTTTTGTATCCAAGTTGTTCTATCGTAAGCTAGCTATGTCTGTCACTACTTTAGGAGATGCCTTAGTAGTTGAGATAGCTAATGGGGGTCGAGCTTTGGTTCAAGAAGGATTGGTTGGTTGTACAATTTTGATAGAGGGAACAAAATTTCCGATTGACTTATTGTTAATGGAAATTGGGGGATTCGATATTATTTTTGGAATGGACTGGCTGAGCAATAACCAGGTGGAAATAATGTGTGCCAAGAAGTTGATTCGAATTCCGATGACTGATAAAGATGATGTATTTATATTTGGAGAAAAGCAGAAAGGAGATATTCCGTTGATTTCAGTGGCAAATGCGCGTAAATGTATAGTGAAGGGATGTTGGTCATATCTAGCTTATGTTGTAGATACGAAGTTAGAAAAGAAACAGGTACAAGATATCAAAGTGGTGCATGCATTTTCGGATGTATTCCCGGATGATCGTCCAGGTCTACCGGCTGAAAGACAAGTAGAGTTTCGCATCGATCTTATTCCTGGAGCAGCACCGATAGCTCGTGCACCTTACCGACTAGCGCCAGCTGAAATGACAGAAATGATGTCTCAACTGCAAGAGTTGTTAGATAAGGGTTTTGTTAGACCGAGTTCTTCTCCTTGGGGAGCTCCGGTATTGTTTGTTAAGAAGAAAGATGGCACTATGAGAATGTGCATAGATTATCGAGAGCTGAATAAGGTGACGATAAAGAATAAGTATCTGCTTCCAAGGATAGATGATTTATTTGATCAACTCCATGGAGCGGGATGCTTTTCCAAAATTGATTTAAGGTCGGGGTATCACCAAGTACGGGTAAGGGAGGAGGATGTTCCAAAGACGGTGTTTAGAACGAGATACGGGCATTATGAATTTCTCGTGATGCCATTTGGGTTGACTAATGCTCCAGCAATATTCATGGATCTGATGAATAGAGTATGTCGACCGTTTCTAGACAAGTCTGTTATCGTTTTCATTGATGACATACTTGTTTATTCGAAGGATGAGAACGACCATGAACGCCATCTTCGTGAAGTTTTAGAAGTGTTACGAAAAGAGAAATTGTATGCAAAATTCTCTAAATGTGAATTTTGGTTGAAAGAGGTACAATTTCTCGGGCATGTAATTTCATCGGAAGGTGTGAAAGTAGATCCAACAAAGATAGAAGCAATGATGAATTGGGAGACTCCGAAAAGTGCGTCGGAAATAAGAAGTTTCTTGGGTCTAGCAGGTTATTACCGGAGATTTATTAAAGACTTCTTAAAGATTGCTTCTACTTTGACTATGTTGACTCGTAAGAATGTGAAGTTTGACTGGACCGAAAAACAGGAGTCAGCTTTCAGAACCTTACGGCAGAAGTTGTGTGAAGCTCCTATTCTTGCACTGCCTGAAGGAACTGAAGATTTGGTAGTTTATAGTGACGCATCGAAGATGGGTTTAGGATGTGTATTGATGCAACGAGGCAAGGTGATTGCATATGCGTCAAGACAACTGAAAGAACATGAAAAGAACTATCCTACCCACGATTTGGAATTAGCAGCTGTTGTGTTTGCTTTAAAGTTGTGGCGTCATTATCTCTATGGAACGAAGTGTACACTCTTCACTGATCATAAAAGTTTGCAGCATGTTTTTTATCAGAAGGAATTGAATATGAGGCCAAGGCGATGGCTTGAGTTACTGAAGGATTACGATTGTGAATTGCATTACCACCCAGGTAAAGCAAATGTTGTAGCCGATGCCTTAAGTAGGAAAGATTATAGTGGGTGTTTGAAAACGACCAACGCCAGAATTGACGTAATGTCAAGTTTGATTGAAAGGATAAAAGCTGCCCTAAGTGGAAGCCTTGTTAGAAAACAACTTGAAAGAAGAAGTAATGAACAAGCAACATCTTCAACTGACTGAAGATAGCCGAGGGATTAAATTATTCCAAGGCCGTGTTTGGGTACCAAAGATAGGTGGGAACCGGGAGTTGATTTTGGAAGATGCGCATAGATCTAAGTATTCTATACATCCGGGGAGTACCAAGATGTATAGAGATTTGAAATTACACTATTGGTGGACGGCTATGAAAGTAGATGTGGCACGAATAGTAGAGAAATGCGGAACTTGTTCGTTGGTAAAAGCAGAACACCAAAGACCATACGGAAGTTTTCAACCTTTGGAAATTCCGGAGTGGAAATGGGATAAGATTACAATGGATTTCGTGACAAAGTTACCAAAACGCAAAGAGGTAACGATACCATTTGGGTAATCGTCGATCGACTGACGAAGAGTGCTCATTTCTTAGCTATGAAAGAAGCATCACCAATAGATAAATTGGCGAAGCTATACATTGATGAAGTGGTGTCACGACACGGTATACCGGTGTCTATTGTGTCTGATCGTGACAGTCGTTTTACTTCTAGGTTTTGGAAATTGCTTCAAGAAGAATTGGGTACGAGAGTAAATTTAAGTACTGCTTATCACCCACAAACTGACGGCCAAAGCGAAAGAACAATTCAGACTTTGGAAGACATGCTTAGATCGTGTGTGCTAGATTTTGGAGGTAACTGGGATTCTCATTTGCCGTTAGTAGAATTTGCTTACAACAACAGTTACCATTCCAGTATTGGAAGAGCACCTTTCGAAGCATTATATGGTAGGAAATGCAGAACTCCGGTGTGCTGGTTAGAAGCCGGAGAGAAACAATTTGCTGGTCCGGAACTTGTGCAACAAACTGCGGACAAAGTAAAGGAAATTCGGCAGCATATGAAAGCGGCTCAAGATAGACAGAAAAACTATGCTGATCCGAAAAGAAGACCAAAAGATTTTCAAGTTGGGGAGCGGGTAATGCTTAAAGTATCCCCATGGAAAGGTGTGATAAGATTTGGTAAACATGGGAAGATAAGTCCTCGTTTTCTAGGACCTTTCACTATCACTAAGAGGGTCGGATTGCAGGCTTATCAGTTGGATCTTCCACCGGAGTTGGAAGGAATCCATAACACTTTTCATGTGTGTTATCTTCAGAAATGTCTAGCCGAAGAGGAAGATGTGATTCCACTTACTGATGTAAGAATGGATAAGAAGAGTCGTTGTGTGGAAGAACCAGAGGCAATTTTAGAAAGATCGGTTAGAAAGTTGCGTAATGGTAAGGAAGTAGCTATGTTGAAAGTACAGTGGAAACACCATCGAGGTACTAATGTGACTTTAGAGTTGGAAGAGAGTATGAAGGATAGGTATCCACATCTGTTCACCTGATTCTGATTTCGAGGACGAAATCATTTTCAAGTTGGGGAGTATTGTAACATCCTGAATTTTCAATAATAGTAATTTAACGAGATTTGGAATGTATTTGTATTTTGTGTAAACCTTGAATTATATGGAAATTTTATAAATCATTAGGGTTACAATACAAGAGATTAAAGTTTGGTGCTACTTTTGGAAATAATGGAACTAGAGGGTGTATTGAGTAAATGTGGAAATGTGTGTATGGTTAAGGGGTTGAAATCTGAGATATTATCTCAGATTTATTTTGGGTCGGTTTGGTGAATCAAGGGAGAAAGAGAGAAAAGGAGAAAAAGAGAAAAGAGAAGAAAAGCAAGATTTTGGTCTTCAATTGGTAAGAAACTGAGTTTAGTTGTTGATAAAATCTGTTGTAGCTTTATGATTGTAAACGAATCTGTGTATTGGAATGATTTTCAGAATCATAAACAGCAGATTGAAGTTTCAGATTTGTGCAAGAAGTGGGTTTTGCAAACTTAAGGTGAGTTCATTTGTTCCTTGCTTAAATCAGTGTTTTCATGTTAAATTAAACCTTGAAATAGCTGTATAAATTAGTTATGAACTGTATGGGATGGTTTGGAATGAGCTGAATCGAACAGGCATGAAAATAGATCAAATTTTAGGCTGCAGACCCGACTTTTCCGGATGAATCGTCGTATCCGGAAAACCCCAATGATGAATGTTTCCGGACGCAGGAAGTATCCGGGTAAGTTTTATTTTATTACAAGAATCCGGATGAAATTAGTTACCGGATGGTATCCAGATGATCATAGAGTCCGGATGTTGTCCAGATTTGAAATATGTCCGGAGAAGTAGGAATTTACCGGAAAGGATGGGTTGTCCGGATTGTGAGGTTGTCCGGGAAATTATGGTATCCGGAAAAATGGAAATGTCCGGATAAGTTAGGTTATCCGGAAACACCTTGTTATCTGGACACTTTGTGCAGCTGGATAATTAATAGTCCTGTTAATCGTGCATTGTTGTGATTTAGTGATCAAGACATAGTTAGTTTAGCTTGAACATACGTACGATCGAAGGGTAGTATGTTGGGCTTGATGACTGTGCTAGCTTGATACTAGGCAGGCGTTTGGTAAGTGAAATGGATCCATAGGCACTATGTTTGTTTTAGCTAGAAGTTGTCATCAAGTCATCGGGGGCACCTTAGTACGGTCTAATGGGAACCGATTACTAGCCATTGACTATATGATATAATTTCTAGTGATGAGTGTACCTTGAATCATCGGGGGCCCCGGTTGTGTATCGCGATATATTAAATCCCATTGGGGCCATTGATTCTGAGGTGGGGAGGACGTGAAATGTGGAATAGGCAGATTTTGATTTGTAATTCCCATTTCGAATGGAAGATCGGAGATTTCCATTTTTATAGGGAAGATCAGAGATTTCCCCAATTGTGAAAGGAAGATTAGAGATAGGCATAAAGTAATTTGTAATCTCTACTTTCGGGTTAAGAAATAGACAGGTTTTGACTTGTAATTTCTTGAATAAGAGTATTAACCTTGAATATGGGATTATTCGTGGTAAACTCTTGGTAGCAATATTACGGCTAGATGAATTAGTCATAATTATGGAAGTGGGGTAGATTCCCAGTAGTGAAAGGAGTTGTTATACGGTAAGAAAAGGAGTAATCAGGTTTGTTGTAACTTGTTTACATTGATTTTGCAAATGTTATTATTGAAACGAATGTTCTCACTAGGCGAAAGCCTAATGTTTCAAGTTGAATTTTCTTACCAGGTACAAGCTCCGGGAAGTAAGCAGGGATGTGTGATGAGAACTTTTGGAAAGATTCAAACTTAGAGATGACGGAGGATCTAGCTATTCTTTTGATATTTTGGGACAAAAGCTAATAACTTAGTTAATCTAATTATGATGTTTGATTAGATTAATAGGTTATTTGAGTTAGATGCGTTGTATATAAAACCTTCACAATTGATCCTCAGGTTATCAAAGTTTGAAGTTTTATGATCATAACTTGTGTATTATTCAAGGTTTAAATTGGCCCTGTTTTTAGGGTGTTACAAAGGTAAACATTTATCGAGGCTGTTTGTTTACATCTTAATAGTTCCATTAAGAGGCAACCTCTGAATCATTCAGAGGTGAATCTTGTTTGGCAAAAAAAAGTATGCCTCTTAATGGTTCCAAAACCCTCTAAATGATTTACCATCTTGGGCCACCCTTAACCATTCAGCACCCTGATTTCATTCTAAACAAATACCAAACAACCATATTTCATTTTGTGTAACACCCTAAAAATCAGGGAAAATTTAAACCTGAATTAAAAAGGGTTTACATAACTATTATCCATAACAAACATTCTTAACAAGTGAAAATAGTGACTAAAGTCAATTTACATCAAACTTGTCGTCTCTATAAACTCTTCACTCATTCCATTACTTCCCTGCTCATACATGGTAAAAAAATAATTTGAAACGATTAAGCTAACGCCTAGTGAGAACATTCAGTTTCAAAATAATACTTTTAAATCAATGTAAACAAGGTTTATCAAACTTGACTTACACTCGTTTTTACCATACTCGTACTCATCTCATAATAATATAATCATACTCAATCCCATGAGTATGACCACATTCAATAGCCTACTACGAATCATCACAGATTCTAGTTTATCGATCAAGCCTAAAAGACTTACATTCAATCGCCATACCTTTTTCTTGGAATGGAAGCAGAAATAGCACTTATATATTGCCTATTTCTAATCCGTCGAAAACACAGGAAATAATACTTACTCTTCGTGTAATTCATATCTTCATATCTCAAATCCGAATAGCAACTATACTTTGCCTATTCACTACAGTCAATACGAATAACAATTATACTTTGCCTATTCTCTCATTTCTACATGAATAGTAATTCTATTTTACCTATTCAATTATTCAACGTGAATAGCAATTCTACTTTGCCTATTCAATTATTCAACACGAATAGCAATTCTACTTTGCCTATTCAATCTTCCCACGTGAATAACAATTCTACTTTGCCTATTCAATCATTCAATATGAATAGCAATTCTACTTTGCATATTCAATCATTTAAAAGATACAAGGGAATAACAATTATACTTTGTCTATTCCTCCTTTTAAGGATACATGGGAATAACAATTATACTTTGTCTATTCCTCCTTTCTACATGAATAGCAATTATACTTTGCCTATCCAATCATATAAATAGCAATTATACTTTGTCTATCCAATCATATAAATAGCAATTATACTTTGCCTAGTCATCTCATTCCAATACAAATAGGAATAGCAATTATACTTTGCGTATCCTACGTTATCAAATAAAACTAGTGTCTATGGATTCATTACACTTATTCGTACTCGTGCAGATTATCGCTTAATATGGATTCCTCATATCATTCAATATAAGCAAATCATATTTCTATCACATAAATTCCTCATATCATACAGCATGAGCAAATTCTATTTAACATGTCAATTCCTTATAATATAATTCCAACGATTAATATCATCACTCACGGGTCCTTGATATAAATCTATGTGCCCAATTGCCTATTAGAACAAATAGTTAAGGCTCGTATAATCATCCATCCAAAACTCATTCAGGAAATGCCTCTTTATAAAAATATACCTTATTGAAATTTAAATACTTTATAAAAGGGTAAGGTAAGAATGAACTCACCTGGCAGCAGTAACGTCACTCTTACTTTACTTCTTAAAGCTGTAAGGATTTCCGTCACCAACTTCACAAGTATCTAAAATACCCAAATACATATTGTACTGGTATTAATCTACTGTACAGGACCCTTAAAGACTAATAATCCTAAAATATCCAAAATTCACGACACTTATCGCAACCCACTAGCTGCGATAACCCTTGTCGCAACACACAATACTTATCGCAACCAATTGTTGCGACATCCACATCTTATCGCAACTAACTGTTGCGATACACCTCTTATCGCAACCAACTATGGCGATACATCCAACCTTGTCGCAACCCAAGGTTGCGACATTCATACTTATCGCAACTTATCATAAATATCGCAACTCACTGCTGCGATATTCATAACTATCTCAACTAACTGATAAACGTATTTAAGTCCAAATTGATACTTTTAAGCTATGCATGCATCTATAAATTTGTAGATATACTTAAGACTACTAATAGAACATATTCATAAACCCAGATATTCCATATCTTACAAAAATCATCAAAACCCATTTCTAAACCAATAGAAAGCTTTATCTAAAGAAAAGGAATAAATTATGTGAAGACATACCTTTGTTTTCACCACTTTTAATCCTTAATTTCTTAGCTAACAATATGGTTTTCTTCTTCCTCTTTTGTTCTTGCTTTCTCTTCTCTCTCTCTCTTTGTTTTTGCCGAGAACACATACACACACAAGATTTCTAAAATGAGACACATATACCAATTTGTTTCTTTTAAACAAAAGAATCGGTGGTGATGACACATGTCATCACATAACCAAATAACCCCCTCTACTTTCTTCAATTGACAATTTATACCCTTCTACTTATAAATTAAAATTAAAGTTTACCCCTTAACTTTATAATTCCGTAAAACCAATAACGTAACTTACTCGGGGATAAACTCTAAAATTAACCTATCAAATAATCATACTCAAATTATTCAATAAACCACATGTAACACTTTATACAAAAATCGAGATGTTACAATACTCCCCAACTTGAAAATGATTTAGTCCTCGAAATCAAAGCTAGATAAACCAATGAGAATATCTAATCTTCATAGCCTCTTCAAATTCTAAGGTCATATAAGCACCATTGTACTCTCAACATAACTATATTCTTAGGTCGTAACTTCTTAACTGATCTTTCTAAAATCGTCTCCGGTTTCTCCACACAACGACTCTTCTCACCTACTCTTATTTCTGTAAGTGGAATCACATCATACCAACATGAAATATATCATGTATTCCTTCAATTTCTTGTACTACTTACTTAATCACAGTTAAAAGTCTAGGAACAACAAGGACTCAACTTTCCACATAATCTGGATCTTACATCTTTCAACATTACCCGCTCCCCAACTTAAATTCGCAAGCCTCCTTAGAGCAACTGTTATCATCAAATCTTTATCCAACTATAGCTTATTTTTTTTAATTATTTCAATCATTAAAGCATCTTTCAATAATGACAACTGATATAGCTAACTTTTGATACCGACCAAAATACAAAAGATAAGTTAGCATTACTTACATAATAGACATACACCTATGCGTAGAATAAACAAGGACAACATCAAAACATATCCATCCATTCCTTAACGTCTTTCATCGTCACGTGAAAAGTTTCAATCCTTTGATGTTGAGATGTTGGGTTTCTTCCCTTTATTCCCGCTATCTTTCAGCGTTGGGCAATCCCTTCGATAATGACCAGGCTTCTTACATTCATAGCAAGTTGATCCTTGGATGGGACAGCTCTCTATTTGATGACCACTCTTTCCACATTTAAAACATTCTCTTGATATCACCCGACACGGCCCAAAATGTTTACTCTTACATTTCTGACACCAATTAGACTCTGGTCGAGTCTCAAGTTGAGTGTGCTTAATAAGGGACTTCAGTCCTTGTGAAGGTTCCGATCGACTTTCAAATTTTCTTTTCTCTCCTATTTGAGCCTTCTCCGCTTTGTCCCTTGCATAAACTTCTTCTACAACCTTTGCTTCCTCAATCGTTTCCCTCAAGGTTGAAGCTTTTGAACTCCTAACTCGGGACATCATATCAGCTGGCAAACCCTTCAGGTAAGCCTTAATCTTTTCCTTCTCAGTTGGAGCCACATGCCCCACTAAGTTTAACTTTTCCATAAAGGACTCAGTGTATTTCCTAACAGACGAAGTACCCTTTTTAAGAGTCCGAAACTCTTCTTCAATCCTATCCATCTCATTCTCGTTGCAATATTCCTCCATAATCTTTTTCTTGAAAGACTCCTACGTCATAGCCGCTAAGACTGGAGCCGTCATAGAAGACGTTACTACGTTCCACCAAGTCAATGCATTACCTCTTAGCATTTGAGACCCAAATTTGACCTTCGACTTTTCATCACATTCACAAGCTCGAAAAGCTAGTTCCATTTCTCTAAGCCAATTCATACATGCCAAAGGATTTTCTGCTCCGGTAAACTCTGGCGGTTTACAACTTAGAAACGTTTTATACGAGCTGACTCTTTCCACTCTTCTTTTAACCTCTACTACAGGATTACGAATTTGATTTATAACCCCAGTATCAGTCTCCGTTCGCCGTAGTTCAGAACATCGATCATTCAATGCTTTCATGAACAATTATGTTTGTTGTGCCATAGCCGCATTCATCATTCGAGTCATGTTCTCCATCATACGAGACTCCACCGTCGATTCCGGCGTCCCTTGGGTGGCGGTACTGGTACTCGTTCTGTGTACCTGACTATCCGCTCCTCCCGTAAAATGTAACCTAGGCGGGCTCTCATGAGTTTCACCTATTTCAGGTCGCTTTTCTCCCCAGTTCAATGCTGCCCTTTCCTCCGAAGAATTAGGGGACCTCGGTGGCGTATTCACCATCGTTCTGACATAACACAAAGAAATAACCATAAGAAATGGTTACACATAATCAGATATACGAAACGTACTTTACCGTTCATTAGTCACTGTAACAATTTAGAAACAAGTATGCTTATGTAGTAATATATTCATAATAACAGTAGCTAATTGAAATTGTGAATATATTATACATGAGAATCCTCGTTACCATCGCTATAGTACTAATTTCACGTATTTCCGTCGACTCTAAGACTATCCCGTCTTAGTACTTCTACCCATATCTCACATATCATATCTTAATTCATCTCAGCTTAAGTCTAGGTATCTCACTTAGCATACCTACTTCACTTAAACTAATGCTCTGATACCATATTGTAACACCCTAAAAATCAGGGCAAATTTAAACCTGAATTAAAAAGGGTTTACATAACTATTATCCATAACAAACATTCTTAACAAGTGAAAATAGTGACTAAAGTCAATTTACATCAAACTTGTCGTCTCTATAAACTCTTCACTCATTCCATTACTTCCCTGCTCATACCTGGTAAAAAAATAATTTGAAACGATTAGGCTAACGCCTAGTGAGAACATTCAGTTTCAAAATAATACTTTTAAATCAATGTAAACAAGGTTTATCAAACTTGACTTACACTCGTTTTTACCATACTCGTACTCATCTCATAATAATAGAATCATACTCAATCCCATGAGTATGACCACATTCAATAGCCTACTACGAATCATCACAGATTCTAGTTTATCGATCAAGCCTAAAAGACTTACATTCAATCGCCATACCTTTTTCTTGGAATGGAAGCAGAAATAGCACTTATATATTGCCTATTTCTAATCCGTCGAAAACACGGGAAATAATACTTACTCTTCGTCTAATTCATATCTTCATATCTCAAATCCGAATAGCAACTATACTTTGCCTATTCACTACAGTCAATACGAATAACAATTATACTTTGCCTATTCTCTCATCTCTACATGAATAGTAATTCTATTTTACCTATTCAATTATTCAACGTGAATAGCAATTCTACTTTGCCTATTCAATTATTCAACACGAATAGCAATTCTACTTTGCCTATTCAATCTTCCCACATGAATAACAATTCTACTTTGCCTATTCAATCATTGAATATGAATAGCAATTCTACTTTGCATATTCAATCATTTAAAGGATACACGGGAATAACAATTATACTTTGTCTATTCCTCCTTTTAAGGATACTTGGGAATAACAATTATACTTTGTCTATTCCTCCTTTCTACATGAATAGCAATTATACTTTGCCTATCCAATCATATAAATAGCAATTATACTTTGCCTAGTCATCTCATTCCAATACAAATAGGAATAGCAATTATACTTTGCCTATCCTACGTTCTCAAATAAAACTAGTGTCTATGGATTCATTACACTTATTCGTACTCGTGCAGGTTATCGCTTAATATGGATTCCTCATATCATTCAATATAAGCAAATCATATTTCTATCACATAAATTCCTCATATCATACAGCATGAGCAAATTCTATTTAACATGTCAATTCCTTATAATATAATTCCAACAATTAATATCATCACTCACGGGTCCTTGATATAAATCTATGTGCCCAATTGCCTATTAGAACAAATAGTTAAGGCTCGTATAATCATCCATCCAAAACTCATTCAGGAAATGCCTCTTTATAAAAATATACCTTACCGAAAGTTAAATACTTTATAAAAGGGTAAGGTAAGAATGAACTCACCTGACAGCAGTAGCGTCACTCTTACTTTACTTCTTAAAGCTGTAAGGATTTTCGTCACCAACTTCACAAGTATCTGAAATACCCAAATACATATTGTACTGGTATTAATCTACTGTACAGGACCCTTAAAGACTAATAATCCTAAAATATCCAAAATTTACGACACTTATCGCAACCCACTAGCTGCGATAACCCTTGTCGCAACACACAATACTTATCGCAACCAATTGTTGCGACATCCACATCTTATCGCAACTAACTGTTGCGATACACCTCTTATTGCAACCAACTGTTGCGATACAACCAACCTTGTCGCAACCTAAGGTTGCGACATTCATACTTATCACAACTTATCATAAATATCACAACTCACTGCTGCGATATTCATAACTATCTCAACTAACTGATAAACGTATTTAAGTCCAAATTGATACTTTTAAGCTATGCATGCATCTATAAATTTGCAGATATACTTAAGACTACTAATAGAACATATTCATAAACCCAGATATTCCATATCTTACAAAAATCATCAAACCCCATTTCTAAACCACTAGAAAGTTTTATCTAAAGAAAAGGAATAAATTATGTGAAGACATACCTTTGTTTTCACCACTTTTAATCCTTAATTTCTTAGCTAACAATCTGGTTTTCTTCTTCCTCTTTTGTTCTTGCTTTCTCTTCTCTCTCTCTTTGTTTTTGCCGAGAACACATACACACACAAGATTTCTAAAATGAGACACATATACCAATTTGTTTCTTTTAAACAAAAGAATCGGTGGTGATGACACATGTTATCACATAACCAAATAACCCCCTCTACTTTCTTCAATTGACAATTTATACCCTTCTACTTATAAATTAAAATTAAAGTTTACCCTTAACTTTATAATTCCGTAAAACCAATAACGTAACTTACTCGGGGATAAACTCTAAAATTAACCTATCAAATAATCATACTCAAATTATTCAATAAACCACACGTAACACTTTATACAAAAATCGAGATGTTACATTTTGCACTATATCATAAAAGCCTCTTAACCATTCTGACCGCTTAATCATTCTTCACTAAACCATTCAGCAACTGCCAAACAGCCCCTTAGTTAATAAGAGTTTACTGGGTAAAAGACGTCTATCAACAATCCGTTTTGATGGTCAAGAATATTACCGGTAAGATAAGTGATAGTGGTGATTGTTGCAAGTTAGCTCTTACCCGTAAGCGTTTGACAAATGATCCCTAGATGTTGCATCCCATTTTTTAAGGTTGCGATATGGGACAAATGTTATAACTTAAACCCTAACATATCAAACCCTGAACAAATGCAAATAAAAATCTACACATGCTTTCTTAAATCTAAATTGGCACAAAGGGGGATATACTAGCACATCTTAACCTATCAAATACAAATAACTACAGTATGTACTTGTAATATATGAAGTTTTTTTTTGAAGCAATGTAATATATGAAGTTATGAACACATCAAGTACATAGCTACTCTCACAATATATGTATCGATTCCTTTATAATATATTTTCAAAAGACTGAACATGTATAAAAGTTCTAAAAGATGTATCTATAAAGTGTAAACAAATAGCATGCACATACATCTTTAAAAATAAAAACATTACATGTTTATTATGTATATACCATAGCTTGGGAAATTGTATCAAAATAAAATTGATTTAATAATAATAACTTTATCATTTTTCGAATATGTAACCATGATAATAGTTATTGTAAATCGTTCAATACATCCGTATGTGTAATATAGCTTAAATGTCCTTATATCAACGAATGAGGCCATCCTTGGGGGAGGGCGAGTCGGGCGTACGTCCAGGGCTCAAAGAAAATAAGGGACCAAAATTTTTAAGTATATGCTATATATAGTAGTGGTGTAGTGGTTAAAAAAATTTGTAAATAAAGATGACCGAAAAAATCAGTATATAATAGAACCCAAAAAGAATTTAGCATTATATTAAGGGCCCAAACATGTATTGATTAATTATATTGGGCATTAAAATTTGTAAAAAGTTAATGCGTCTTTCATTTTATAGTATTGCTTATTATTTGTCTAAGTTTTTTTATCTAGTACTAATATCTAAAAACTATTTTTGCCTAGAAACCTTGATATATACTCTATTAGGGGCGTTTGGTACACTGGGCAGAGTGGGACAGGACAGGACAGAACAAGGTTGTACCATGTTTGGTGTCTCTAAATGTGGGACTAACTAGGACTAAGTTGAACGAGAGTGGGACACGCGTGTCCACTCCTCCCCCCCTAGAACAAGGACTTTTTGGACAAAAATACCCCCCTTTTTTTGAAAAACCTAATCAGATCAGATTATCTCATTTCGTTCTTCTTCCCTGTGTGCGCCTCCTGATAACTCTCATTTTGAGCGTTATTTGCATTCCGTTTGTGTGTGTGTTTTCTTCCATTTTAGTAGTGTTTCCTTTTTATTTGTTTGTGTTTCATCCTTTTATTATTTTATTTTCATTTGGAGTTGCTGAGGATATTTTTAGGTTAAAACACATCATTTTGGGTTATTAATATTACTGCTGGACTCTGTGGGCATGGAGTGCCCACTGAGGGCACTTTCTAAAACTCCACCGCCCAAAATGGCTCCAAATTGTGCAAGTGGATGTGAGTAAATTGTGCAAGTGGATGTGAGGTGTAAGAATGGCCATACAATGCCTGCAAAGCCACGTGATGTGATGATTGTTTGAAGCCCTTATAAGTAGAAGATGAAGAGAAAGATCAAAGAAACCAACCATCCATCCATATTTCTCTGTTTTAGAAATTTTCAATTCCTTTAGACTACTACTTGAGGTGTAGTAGTTTAAATTATGTATTTTAATTCTGTATTTCATTTCTCGTATTTAACTTTATGAAATTAGTTACTTTGTATTTCCTTTCTTTTATCATGTCTTTTACTTTTAGTATGAGCTAACCACCCCTTTGGGTGTGGGTGTGAGTCGAACTTGAGACTAGTAGGCGACACTTGGGTGTTGCCATCGTTGCTAGCTCTTAAGCTTGGTCACTTGAGTCGGGACTTAAACTCAACGCAGATAAGCTGATCACCTTGAAGTGTTAATATTAGATCTTAGACCTCGAGAGGGGCGGATCCGAAATACGGCTTAAGTGATGCACAAAGATTTGAGAGAGTCTTTGATAACCACGTAGAGATACGGGTTCTGCATGATTTACTAAGGTTCGAACTTCGGTCGAGATTTATATCACAAAGAGATTTGGGTGTAAATCTCCATACTGATTGAACTTTGATTTTTGAGTCATACTTAGTTAAATCGGCAAGATTAAGAGTCGGCAATAATGGTGACTTTATGGGCATTTTGTAGGACCGGTCTGTAAAAATCCACTTTCGAGAGATCGGGCTTTTTATAGACATTCCGTACTACAAAGTGACTAACCATTTCGTCACTACGAGCATCTCAAGGAAAACTTACACCCATACCCATTTTATTTACTTATTTAGTCTTTGTTGTTAAAACCCCAAAACTCACTCAAAAAGATATTTTCTTCTTCTCTTATTGAAATCGGTGTATTCTCGACTTAGGACTCGGAACTTTGAATCCCAATCCCTGTGGATACGATACTCGGTACTTTTACCACTTTATTACTTGTAGAGATCCCAGTGTTGGTGTATACTTGCGCCCCCACTGTGGGAACATTTGTGCCCACATTTCTGGGTACACGTTTTCCAGCTACCAAGTTTTTGGCGCCGCTGCCGGGGATTGACGTATTTCCAGAGTTCCTTGAGTTATAAGTTGAGTTTTTCATTGGTTTTTCTTTCACCGACATGGATGACTTTAATTGGGATGCCCCGTATTTTAATACTTTCGACTATTCATGGGAACAACATCCTAATTTTTTGGAAAATATTCAAGATGATGACACCTACCCTTCATTCTCACCTCCTCGTCAAGATTGGAATGAGACATTTATAAATACATTTGACCAATCTTGGGAGTGGAATTTTGATAATTTTTGTGATTTTCAAGGGAGTGATTCTCACCATGGATTCACGTCCTTTGTTTCCAACAACCCACCCGGGAATGTTTTTGAACAGCCCGAGCCGTCTCTCTCTTTTGAAACTTTTTCCCCAAGCTTAACAGAAAATTTTACAACATTTTTGGGAAATTTTACATCCTCTTTTGAAGCCTTTGTTGGGAACTGAAGATTTGCTAAGTATGGATAATACTGCCAGAACAACATTACTACTTCCAGAACAAAGTTACTACTGCCAGTAAAGGTTAGTACTGCCAGAACAAAATTACTACTGCAAGACAAAGTTAATACTGCTGGAAGAAGGTTAGTACTGCTGATGCATTAATGCTGCTGGAACAAGGTTAGTACTGCTTGTCAAGATTAATACTGCTGAAGCAAGGTTAGTACTGCTGAGTCAAGTTAATGCTGCTGGAATGAATTAATGCTGCTGGAGAATATTAGTACTGCTCATGCTGAATAAAGTTAATACTGCTGATGTGATGCGAAGATTTTGGAGATAAAGATGGAATGGATGAAGATATGCTTAAAGAAGATTCAGAAGATCAATTTATTTTTGATAGTTATCTTGTAACTATTTAGTATAAATAGATGTTGATAGATAGCTATTAAAAAAAAATATATGAAATACGCGATATACGAGAGTTTTTGAGAATACATTCTGTTTTAGAGAGAATTAACCTCAAGGTTTAGAACCCTATTTCTAGAGAAGTAGAAGTCGTCTTGATTGAGCCTGTTCATAAAGATTGAGGTTTGGTTGTAAGCTTGTGAGTTGAATCAGTGAATACAAACAGCTGTGTGTTTTCTGATATATTGTTCTTTGATTGTGTGAATTAAAGTTCTATTCCACAGATTCTTTAATTCTGAGTTCTAAGTATTTTTAGTCTTGTTAAGATTCGATCCTGACAAGTGGTATCAGAGCTTGTGTTTTTTAGAACTCAACAATGGACAATTCTATTGAATCAAACAGTACTCTTGTTTCTAAGGTTCCCATGCTCAGACCCAATGAGTTTGACATGTGGAAAAATAGAATCAAGCAGTATATTCTGCTTACTGATTATTCCATCTGGGATATCATAGAGAATGGTCCATGTGCTGAAGGAAGAATTGGACCAGATGGCAAAAGACCTCCTCCAAAGACTGATGCAGAGAGAAAAGTCAGACAAATAGAGATGAAGGCCTTAAGCACTCTGCTTTTGGCTATCCCCAATGAATATCAGCATCAATTTCATCACTGCACTGATGCTCAGACTCTGTGGAATGCATTGGAAAAGAGATTCACTGGCACTAAAAGCACCAAGAGGAATCAGAAGGCAATTCTCAAGCAGCAGTATGAAAACTTTACTTCTACTAAGAATGAGTCTATGACTCAAACTTTTGATAGATTTAATAAGCTGATTGGAGAATTGGCTACAGTGGGAGTCAAGATGGAGGCTGATGATGTTAACAGAAAGTTCTTAAGATCATTAGGTGAAGAGTGGACAATGTATACTGTGTCCTTCAGACAGAATGACCAATTGGAAGATAAAGAGCTTGATGATCTTTACAATGATCTTAGAGTCTTTGAAGCAGAGGTTGAAGCCAAAAAGAAGCCCTCTGGATATGTACATAATGCTGCACTCCTTTCAGCATCACCTGATTCTACTGCTAACCCTGAATCAGTTAGTGCTGCTGGAGGAGTCAATCAGGAAAAGACCAATGATTCAGTACTAGAAGCTTTTTTTTCTAGTCATGTTAATTCCTCATTGATTAATGATGACTTAGAACAGATTAATGCTGATGATCTTGAAGAGATGGATATCAAGTGGCAGATGGCTATGTTGTCTATGAGGGTGAAGAAATTCATAAAGAGGACAGGGAGAAACAACTTTTCCCAAAGAAGAGAAGATGGTGCTGGATTTGACAAGTCCAAAGTTGAATGCTACAAGTGTCACAAGATGGGACACTTTTCCAGGGAATGCAGAGGTGGAACATCTCACAACAACCATCAACAAACTCAGGCTGGAAGTTCCAATCAAAACAGAAACTCTATTCAAGCTCTTGTCTCTCAACAAGGAATGGGATTTGATTGGAGTGATCAAGCTGAAGAGGCCATCCAAAATCAAGCACTTATGGCTGAAGTTTCAGATCTTCCCACTGAGGTAAAATCTAATCTCTGTACTCAAGCTTGTATAGACATTGTTAAAAGGTATAGAGATCACAATCAGGGAATGTGTGATGACCTTAAGAGATTAGAAAAGGACAGAAAAGACTATGTAGTAATTGTTGAGAAGTTTGAAGAACAGATTAGGGCTTTTCAAGCCAATGAACTTCAACACTCCTATGATACAAACTACTGGAAATGGGAAAAGGATGGTCTAGAGTTCCAGCTTAGAGAATCCAGGGAAGAGTGTGAGAAACTAAAAGGAGAGCTTGAGAAAGTTAAACTTGATGTAGAAAAGTTTAATTGTGCCTCTAAAGTCATGGACAACATAATCAACTCTCAAATCCATAGTAAGTTGAAACCAGGCATAGGGTACAATGCCACACCTCCACCCTACAACAACAACTACATCCCTCCTAAGTCAGACCTATTAGAAACCAAGGATAGGAAGGACTTACCTGAAGGAGCCACTGAAGTAGATCCATTAGATAAAGTAGTTGTTGAGGATAAGACTGAAAAAGAAGGATCTGATGAGAAATGTGTAAGTCCATGTGTTAAGAACAATGAGATAAAAAGGACTGGAAAGGGAAAGGGAGTTCATTATACACAGACCACTGTTGTGAACTCTAATACTTGTGAACATTGTTCTTGCAAGAAACATCAAGAGAATAAGCCCCAAAAACATGATAAAAAGAGGGGAAATCAAAGAAATTGGAATAACCAGTGGGCACAAAAGCAAGGAGTTGATCAGCAAAGGATTAACAGACCAAAACCTTGTTTTATTTGTGGCAAATTGAATCATCTTGCCAAACACTGTTATTTCAATCCTATTAACCAAAAGAAAAGTTTTCAAAGAAGTTTTCAAAAATCTTCTAGTTATAGGAAGCCTGCAAGGAATAATGTGGCTAAGAAACAAGCTGAAACCAAAAGCCACATGAGAAAACAGACTGAAAAGGAATGTGTCAATATATGGGTCCCCAAAAGCACTAATGTTAGTACTGCTACCTCAGATAGTACTGCTGACAAGGATAGTGCTGCTAGAAGCAATACTAAAGACAATACTGCTGCTAGCAGTGTTAGTGCTGCTAACACTGTTAGTACTTCTTTTAAAGACAATACTGCTGCTAGCAGTGTTAGTGCTGCTAACACTGTTAGTACTGCTTTTAAAGAGAATACTACTGCTAGCAGTGTTAGTGCTGCTAACATTGTTAGTACTTCTTTTCAAGAGAATGCTGCTGCTAGCAGTGTTAGTGCTGCTAACACTGTTAGTACTTCTTCCAAGGTTAATACTGCTTCTAGTTTTTGTGCTGCTAGACCAATCATATTGACAAAGTACTCCAGTTCTGCAGTACCTAAGTTTGAAAATCTCATCAAAACCCAGTGCAAGTACTTTGATGAGAAAGGGAGACCCAAGACCACTTCGGCTTGGGTTCCCAATAAAAACTAACTGATTTATTTGATGTGCAGGGCAACCAACCGCTCAGGGGAAGAGCATCTGGCATGTTGATAGTGGTTGTTCCAGGCACATGACAGGTAACATGGCCTGCCTCAAGAATTTCAAAAGAATTGATGGAGGACATGTTGCTTTTGGAAATAATCCTGCAGGAGGTAAGATAAGTGGTAAAGGTGATGTGTCAAAAGGTAAGATGACATTTGAGGATGTTTACTATGTTGATCAATTGAGATACAACCTGTTAAGTGTATCACAGGTCTGTGACAAGAAACATAGTATATTATTTACTGATTCTGAATGCATTATTCTTGCTCCTGGATTCAAAGTAGTTAATGAAAACATGATACTATTGAGAACTCCTAGAAAGGATAATGTGTATTGTTTAGATTTAGAAAGTGTTTCATCTGATTCATCTCTAAATTGTTTGGTTTCAAAAGCTTCAATAGATGAATCTTCACTTTGGCACAGAAGGATGTGTCACATGAATTTTAAAACAATGAATAAACTTGTTAAAAATAATCTTGTTAGGGGTTTACCATCAAAAGTCTATTCATGTGATGATCATTGTGTTGCATGTCTCAAAGGCAAACAACACAAAACTTCTCATAAGTCCAAAGAGATAAACACTATCTCAAATCCTCTTCAGTTGTTGCATATGGATCTGTTTGGCCCTACAAATGTCATGAGCATTGGCAAGAAGTCATACTCTTTAGTTATTGTTGATGATTACTCTAGATTTACTTGGGTATATTTTCTGAGAACTAAAGATGAGACAAGTGGACTGATCAAATCTTTTATTCTTAGAATTGAAAACCAATCAAATCAAAAAGTGAAAGTCATTAGATCAGATAATGGGACTGAATTTAAAAACTTTGATCTAAACACCTTTTGTGAGGAAAAAGGAATTGAGAGACAATACAGTGCTCCTAGGACTCCACAACAGAATGGTGTTGCTGAGAGAAGGAATAGGACACTGATTGAGGCTGCTAGATCTCTGTTAGCTGAGAGAAGGAAGATTCAAAATTACCCACTACTTTTTGGGCAGACGCAGTTAATACTGCTTGTTATGTTCAAAACAGAGTCTTGGTCATAAAGCCTAAAAACAAGACACCTTATGAGCTTTTTCTGAAAAAGAAACCATTTATTGGATTTTTCAAACCATTTGGGTGTCCTTGTACAATTCTCAATACCAAATCTCACTTAGGTAAGTTTGATAGCAAAGCAGATGATGGCTTTCTTGTTGGTTACTCATCTCAGAGTAAGGCTTACAGAGTGTTTAATACCTCTTCTAGAATAATTGAAGAAAGTGACAATGTCAAATGCAATGAGCACACACCAAATCCTATTGGTTCAGGTCCTGATTGGCTATTTGACATTGATTCACTCACTAATTCTTTGGGTTTCAGTAGTGATGTGAATGCAGGACAAAGGGATGCACCACCATCAGATAACAGTATTCAGTCTGTGATATTTCCACTCCCTACCATTGATCCTGTTGACTTCTGTGAACCAGAAAAGGAAGCTGAACCCATTCAGAATGAAGAAGAGAGAAGAATAGAGGAAAATCAAACTTCAAGAGAGTCTGAAGTACTTGAAGAAGCTGAAGAAAATCCAGACTTAAATGAGTCAAATCTGGATGGGAACTTAGTTGAGGAACCTGGTCATCCATCAAGAACTCAGAAAAATCATCCTCCTGAGTTGGTTATAGGAGACATTGCTTCTCCCATGATGACTAGGAATCAAAGCAGACTTCAAGAGCTACAAGATCAGCAGAATACAGTTAATATTGTACTTACTTGCTTTCTATCCCAAATTGAGACCAAAAAGGCTTATGATGCTATGAAAGATCCAAGTTGGATAGAAGCAATGCAAGAGGAGCTGCTACAGTTTAAATTACAGGATGTTTGGGACTTGGTGGACCTTCCAAAAGGTCATAGAGCAATTGGCACCAAGTGGATTTTCAGAAACAAGAAGGATGACAGAGGAATTGTGATCAGAAACAAAGCAAGGCTGGTTGCACAAGGGTATACTCAGGAAGAGGGCATAGACTATGAGGAAGTCTTTGCTCCAGTGGCACGGATTGAAGCAATTAGGCTATTTCTAGCCTATGCCTCATTCATGAAGTTCAAAGTCTACCAAATGGATGTAAAAAGTGCTTTTCTGTATGGAAGTATTGATGAAGAAGTATATGTCTGTCAACCCCTTGGATTTGAGAATCCATTGCACCCTGACAGAGTGTACAAGTTGAAGAAGGCACTTTATGGTTTACATCAAGCCCCAAGAGCATGGTATGACACCCTGTCTACCTATCTCTTGAAAAATGAATTTGAAAGAGGAGTCATTGACAAGACCTTGTTCATTAAGAGGAGAAAGAAAGACACACTACTTGTTCAGATCTATGTGGATGACATCATCTTTGGATCCACAAATGATCACATGTGTAAAGAGTTTGAAGAGTTACTGCACAAGAGCTTCAAGATGAGTTCCATGGGAGAACTTACTTTCTTCCTTGGGCTTCAGGTGAAACAGAGGAAAGATGGGATTTTCATAAGCCAATCCAAATATGTGAAAGACATCCTGGACAAGTATGGTTTAACAGACTCAAAGCCAGCAAGCACACCAATGGAGAGACACAAACAGATCACTGCAGATCTTGAGGGGGAGGATGTGGATGTCCATAATTACAGATCTATGATTGGATCACTCATGTATCTCACAGCCTCTAGACCATACATTATGTTTCCTGTATGTGTTTGTGCCAGATTTCAGGTTACACCTAAGCAATCACACCTTCATGCAGTCAAAAGAATTTTTAGATACCTAAGAGGGCAACCTAGATTAGGTCTTTGGTATCCTTATGAATCTTCGTTTGACTTGCTTGCATACTCAGATAGTGACTTAGGTGGAGCTAACATGGATAGGAAGTCTACTTCAGGTGGATGTCAGTTTTTGGGTGCAAGACTTGTATCATGGCAGTGTAAGAAACAAACCACAGTGTCCTTATCTACAACAGAAGCTGAGTATATAGCTGCTGCAAGTTGCTGTTCTCAGGTGTTATGGATTCAGAATCAGATGTTGGACTATGGGGTAACATTTCTTCACACTCCAATCTTCATTGACAACAACAGTGCCATTAGCATTGTTAACAATCCTGTCAAACACTCAAAAACAAAGCACATAGAGATCAGGTATCACTTTATTAGAGACTGTAATGAAAAGAAATTGATTCAAGTTTCTAAAGTTCATACCAATGACCAGTTTGCAGATCTATTCACAAAAGCATTTGATGTGGGTAGATTCACTTTCTTGGTAGCAAGTGTGGGCTTGATCAACCTTGAATAAATTCATGATTTTTAATTTTTTATACTTGTATTTCTTTGTATATTTGGTGTTACTAACTAGTTTTCTCAGAACCTCAGTATGACTCAGATTGACAAGTGCTGCAAAGTGTAAGTATAGTTACTACTGCCAGTGCAGAATTACTACTGCTAGTACATATTTTCTACTGCTAATGTGTAGTTAATACTGTTTTGTAGTTAATACTGCTTAGTAGTTAATATTGCTTAGTAGTTAATATTGCTTCGTAGTTAATACTGCATGTGTAGTTAATACTGCTTTGTAGTTAATACTGCTTTGTAGTTAATACTGCTTCGTAGTTAATACTGCATGTGTAGTTAATACTGCTTTGTAGTTAATACTGCTTAGTAGTTAATATTGCTTAGTAGTTAATACTGCTTGTGTAGTTAATACTGCTGTGTAGTTAATACTGCCTTGTAGTTAATACTGCTCAGTCGTTAATACTGCTAAGTCGTTAATACTGCTTCTAAAGAAAATCAGGGCTAGTACGGCTATAAATACTCTTTCAGCCCGCCAAAGTTCATTACGTCTCTTTGCATTCAATTTCTCTCTCTCGTTCTAACCTTTTCTCCCTAGAATCTCTGTGTTCTCTATCCAAATCCTCAGGAAGAATGACGACAATGGAGTTTGTCGATGAGCACAATGAGATTGCGATGCTTCAGAAGCCAAAGCAGGCCGCAGGATTTCATGATATGGTGGATTTTCTCAAGTCCACACACATCTCTCATGCCCTAACAGTGTGCCCAACCATATATATTGAGCATCAAAAGCAATTTTGGGAGAATGCCACTGTTATATTCGAAGATGGGCAGAAAATCATTCGAACAAGGGTTTGTGACAAACCCTTGAAGGTCACAGAGGAGGTTATTCGCATCACTCTTCACTTAGATGATGCCTCAGGTATAACCTATCTCTCTAATGATGAACTTTTCTCGACCTTACCAAGAATGGGGTATGAAGGTCCCATTGGAATTTTTAAATTCTACAAGTCAAAGTTTTTCACCCAATGGCGATTTTTTGTTCATACTCTTATGCACTGTATTTCAAAGAAAACAACTGGATGGAGTGAGTTTAGCAGTACCATTGCTTATGCCTTGGTCTGCTTAGCCACTGCCAGAAAGTTCAATTTTTCAGCAATGATTTTTAATGATCTTGTGGCAAACCTAGAATCCAAAAAGCGCTTTTACATGTATCCCAGGTTTGTCCAAGAAGTAATTAACCATGAATTGACGGATTTACCTCAGTCCGCTGAGGTATATGTGCCAAAACCCCCTAAAGGGAAGGTTTTCTCAAATATGAGAAGAATTCCTAGGGACTCGGAAGGAGTTGACACACCATTGTTCTCTACAATGATGGTTGTGTCCCACACCACTGAAGGTATGGCATCAGGGTCAAGACCCCCATTAGACACACCCACTGATGGCCAATCCCCACCTTCCATCACCAAAGAAATCCCACAGTCCATTCTTTTAAGACCCACTCCAAAAATCACCAAGATGTTTGAAACAAGAAAGGTACACAAGGTTTCTTCCCTTAATGTATCTCCTAATAGCCCAAAGCCTACAAGCCCTCTATTGGAGCATTCTCCAATAGAGAATATCAAAAGGGTAACCACAGGGGTGTCTCCCAACCCCAAGAAGGTGCTCTCTAAGGAGAAGGATGAGCATGTGGGCTGCAAGGCTGCCACTACTTCTGCTAGCAAAGAGAAGGACAGTGGTAACATCACTAAGACCTTCCCCACGGCAACTCAGAATGTGAAAACATTCAGAGGACCCAGGCGCCAAGAAACCATGGGAGTAGGTTGTACTTTTGCTAGGCAAGAGACGCCTACTAAAACTTCCTATGATCCTGCAAGGGAGGTAAACACTTCTAAACCAGGTGAGGATAGATATACTTATGAGGAATTGATGGAAACCATTGCCAACATCAACATTGATGTCATGGATCAGCAGAAGGAGATTGATGAGCTTAAGAAGGTGGTTCTTTATCAACACACCAAGATAGAGAAGAATAAGAAGATGATCACCAAACTGCTGCAAAGAAGGAAGAAAGCTCAGTATGTTCTGAAAAGGAGAAGCTCAACCACTGATGCTTCCAAAAAGGGGGAGTTAGAAACTGAACTAAACATGGAGGATGCAAAGGTTGAGGGGGAGAATGAGCATAAGGTTGAGGGGGAGGCTGCAGTATCTGAGATTGAAGCAGCAGTAACTGAAATTATGAAGAGTCTTGTTGATGCAGCAGTATCTGAAAGTGAGAAGGAAACAGTATCTGTATCTACAGTAACCAAATCTGAGATTGAAGCAGAGGTATTTGAGATTGTGAAGAATAGTGTTGAAGCAGCAGTATCAAAGATTATAAAAGAAGCAGTAACAGCTAGAGCAGCAGAAATGGTTAATGCTGCTAGTCAAAAAGCAGCAGAAACCATTCAAGCAGCAGAAATGGTTAATGTTGCTGAAAAACATAAGGCAGCAGAAACCATCCCTGAAGCAGCAGAAACAAAGGAAACAGCAGAAACGATCCCTGAAGCAGCAGAAACAAAGGAAACAGCAGAAACGATCCCTGAAACAGCAGAAACAAAGGAAACAACTGAAACCATTCCTGAAGCTGTTAAATCACTCAAAAGAACCAAGATGGTGTCAAACAAAAGACCTAGAACAAAGTCTATAGCTTCAAAAGAAAGTTGTAAAGAAGCCTAGGGTGGAACCCATTGTAGAAGAAGCTAAGGAGGAAGTTGTGAAAGAGAAAGCTGATCAAAAAGTTGCTGAAGAAGAAGTGGCAACTCCATCAGGTCAACCAAGCCATATACAATCACCAACAAATGCTCAATGTGATATGTATATTACTGTGGTTGATACTAGTCCAATCAAAGTTAAACCATTAGCTTCTATGGCTCCTGAGATCATCTTCTGGGATACTTTGAAAGATCAGAGAAAGGAGTACATTAGAGTAAAAAAAGCAGATGGGAAGTTTGAGGTCAGTTCTACATGGGGAAGACTTATCAGGATGTGCTCTAGATCTAACATTGAGGAGATGTTCAAGGTAGGAATGAAGCTTTATGGAAATATGCTGACTGAGAATGGAATGTCCATCACCAAAATGGTACTTGAATACTTGTGCCTAATGTTCAATACAGAAGCAGTTAAGTATTTGACAGAAAGGCAATTTCAAACTGTTACCAACTGGATGATTATTGAAAACTGTGGTGTGTATGTCATAACACTTGACTATGCATATCATGAGTATTATTTGGTGGATAAAGTATACAAGCACAGCATGACAAGGTTGAAAGGAATGCTAAAAACTAAGTTGGTGGGTAACAAAGATTCTAAGATGGCAAGATACCTGGTAAGAAGGATCATCAATCAAAGTTTGGGATTGAATCCTGACTTGTGTGTTCAAGATTAAGTTTTGGAAGCATCATCATCTGAAGAACTTGACTTCTCTTTCTAAAAGTCAAGTTAGGGGGAGATTGTTGGGAACTGAAGATTTGCTAAGTATGGATAATACTGCCAGAACAACATTACTACTTCCAGAACAAAGTTACTACTGCCAGTAAAGGTTAGTACCGCCAGAACAAAATTACTACTGCAAGACAAAGTTAATACTGCTGGAAGAAGGTTAGTACTGCTGATGCATTAATGCTGCTGGAACAAGGTTAGTACTGCTTGTCAAGATTAATACTGCTGAAGCAAGGTTAGTACTGCTGAGTCAAGTTAATGCTGCTGGAATGAATTAATGTTGCTGGAGAATATTAGTATTGCTCATGCTGAATAAAGTTAATAATGCTGATGTGATGCGAAGATTTTGGAGATAAAGATGGAATGGATGAAGATATGCTTAAAGAAGATTCAGAAGATCAATTTATTTTTGATAGTTATCTTGTAACTATTTAGTATAAATAGATGTTAATAGATAGCTATTCAAAAAAAATATACGAAATACGCGATATACGAGAGTTTTTGAGAATACATTATGTTTTAGAGAGAATTAACCTCAAGGTTTAGAACCCTATTTCTAGAGAAGTAGAAGTCGTCTTGATTGAGCCTGTTCATAAAGATTGAGGTTTGGTTGTAAGCTTGTGAGTTGAATCAGTGAATACAAACAGCTGTGTGTTTTCTGATATATTGTTCTTTGATTGTGTGAATTAAAGTTATATTCCGCAGATTCTTTAATTCTGAGTTCTAAGTATTTTTAGTCTTGTTAAGATTCGATCCTGACAGCCTTAAACACTAAGATGGGACAACTTGTCGACGAGTTGAAAAATCAAAGTCAAGGTTCCTTACCAAGTAATAATGAAAAATCAAAATGTGTTGGTAAGGATGAGAGTGATGTTGAGAAAGATTTGGTGATTTTTTAGGCAAATTTCAAGCACATGAGCAAGCCTTCTTTACTTCCTAATAGTGAAGAAGTGCTTCAAGATGCTAAAATTCCTAATGTAATGATTTTTGCTCATTTTGTGCAGCCTTCTTTTTGTGATCACAATGTTCCTTTCAGGATCATGCCATGGACTGTTGGGAGGATTTGTGTGATCAAGAGCTCGGGAAAATTTCCTAGATCATGTTCTTTGGGTGGTGAATTTGTTGGAAGAACCTTTGGTATGGTGGAGGTGTCTATTATCTTGAACCCACTCCACTTTCTGAAGATGCACATGTGGGGTGGTGAACCACATCCTACATAACCTTGATGCAAACTTATCTTCTTACTCTAAACTCCAATTTTGTGTCTTTTATTTTTCACTTTTGTGTGTGTGATTTGAGTCTGTTCATTTTCGACTAGTATCAATAATTTTTGGGATCAAAAAAAATCTCCTACATCTTATATCCTTAGACTTGAAGTTTCATAGTTTGAATAATCTTTCCACCACTAGCAGATTTCTAGAACTAAGCAACCAATTCCCCGGTATCCATATTGATTAAACTTTGAAATTTTAGAAATGACACGGGCCTTCTTTCTAAACACTTGGTCGATACACTTTTTCTTTGTTGCCTTACCCGATCCTTTGAATCTTATTACTCCCTCTACAGTGAAAATATTGAGTATTTTAAATTTGGAGGAGGAAACTCAAGTATTGAAAAAAAAAAGCTAAATCCTTCGAAAAATTGGAAGGATAAATAAAAAAATACAAATAGCTGAGTTTGACACGTTGAGGTAAACAAGTTGGGCAAACACACATCAAATACATAGTTAAAAATATTTTTCTTTGATGTAACCCAAAAAGACAAGTTTAGGGGGGAAGATGAAAATGTAAGGATAGTGAGAAGCCAAAAACACCAACCCTTCAAAGTCATGTGGATCTAAGTTTGCAAAGTCAATTAACATAAGATGGGTGAATTATAGCTTAGCCTATGGAAATCAAATTGCAATAAAAAAATAGAGTGGAAAAATTAGGAAAAACTATGGATGCTTTTAGTTAAAGGGATTTGAGATGCAAAAGAAAAAGAAAAGAAAGAAAAAAGAATAAAATTGAAGGTCCTATTTGTGATACTTAGTCTTCTTATGTATTTTGTATCTTCATTTGTTTTTATATGTGTCTTTTAGTTAATTGGGGACAAGTAACAAGTTAAGTTTGGGGGTATGATAACTCTCATTTTAGGCGTTATTTGCATTCCGTTTGTGTGTGTTTTTCTTCCATTTTAGTAGTGTTTCCTTTTTATTTGTTTGTGTTTCTTCCTTTTATTATTTTATTTTCATTTGGAGTTGCTGATGATATTTTTAGGTTAAAACACATCATTTTGGGTTATTAATATTACTGATGGACTCTGTGGGCATGGAGTGCCCACTGAGGGCACTTTCTAAAACTCCACCGCCCAAAATGGCTCCAAATTGTGCAAGTGGATGTGAGTAAATTGTGCAAGTGGATGTGAGGTGTAAGAATGGCCATACAATGCCTGCAAAGCCAAGTGATGTGATGATTGTTTGAAGCCCTTATAAGTAGAAGGTGAAGAGAAAGATCAAAGAAACCAACCATCCATCCATATTTCTCTGTTTTAGAAGTTTTCAATTCCTTTAGACTTTGCTTTCCAACAAACACCTCAAGCCTTTGGCTTGAGGTGTAGTAGTTTAAATTATGTATTTTAATTCTGTATTTCATTTCTCGTATTTAACTTTATGAAATTAGTTACTTTGTATTTCCTTTCTTTTATCATGTCTTTTACTTTTAGTATGAGCTAACCACCCCTTTGGGTGTGGGTGTGAGTCGAACTTGAGACTAGTAGGCGACACTTGGGTGTTGCCATCGTTCCTAGCTCTTAAGCTTGGTCACTTGAGTCGGGGCTTAAACTCAACGCAGATAAGCTGATCACCTTGAAGTGTTAATATTAGATCTTAGACCTCGAGAGGGGCGGATCCGAAATACGGCTTAAGTGATGCACAAAGATTTGAGAGAGTCTTTGATAACCACATAGAGATACGGGTTCTGCATGATTTACTAAGGTTCGAACTTCGGTCGAGATTTATATCACAAAGAGATTTGGGTGTAAATCTCCATACTGATTGAACTTTGATTTTTGAGTCATACTTAGTTAAATCGGCAAGATTAAGAGTCGGCAATAATGGTGACTTTATGGGCATTTTGTAGGACCGGTCTGTAAAAATCCACTTTCGAGAGATCGGGCTTTTTATAGACATTCCGTACTACAAAATGACTAACCATTTCGTCACTACGAGCATCTCAAGGAAAACTTACACCCATACCCATTTTATTTACTTATTTAGTCTTTGTTGTTTAAACCCCAAAACTCACTCAAAAAGATATTTTCTTCTTCTCTTATTGAAATCGGTGTATTCTCGACTTAGGACTCGGAACTTTGAATCCCAATCCCTGTGGATACGATACTCGGTACTTTTACCACTTTATTACTTGTAGCGATCCCAGTGTTGGTGTATACTTGCGCCCCCACTGTGGGAACATTTGTGCCCCCATTTCTGGGTACACATTTTCCAGCTACCAAGTTTTTGGCGCCGCTGCCGGGGATTGACGTATTTCCAAAGTTCCTTGAGTTATAAGTTTAGTTTTTCATTGGTTTTTCTTTCACCGACATGGATGACTTTAATTGGGATGCCCCGTATTTTAATACTTTCGACTATTCATGGGAACAACATCCTAATTTTTTGGAAAATATTCAAGATGATGACACCTACCCTTCATTCTCACCTCCTCGTCAAGATTGGAATGAGACATTTGTAAATACATTTGACCAATCTTGGGAGTGGTATTTTGATAATTTTTGTGATTTTCAAGGGAGTGATTCTCACAATGGATTCACGTCCTTTGTTTCCAACAACCCACCCGGGAATGTTTTTGAACAGCCCGAGCCGTCTCACTCTTTTGAAACTTTTTCCCCAAGCTTAACAGAAAATTTTACAACATTTTTGGGAAATTTTACATCCTCTTTTGAAGCCTTAAACACTAAGATGGGACAACTAGTCGACGAGTTGAAAAATCAAAGTCAAGGTTCCTTACCAAGTGATAATGAAAAATCAAAATGTGTTGGTAAGGATGAGAGTGATGTTGAGAAAGAGTTGGAGATTTTTTAGGCAAATTTCAAGCACATGAGCAAGCCTTCTTTACTTCCTAATAGTGAAGAAGTGCTTCAAGATGCTAAAATTCCTAACGTAATGATTTTTGCTCATTTTGTGCAGCCTTCTTTTTGTGATCACAATGTTCCTTTCAGGATCATGCCATGGACTGTTGGGAGGATTTGTGTGATCAAGAGCTCGGGAAAATTTCCTAGATCATGTTCTTTGGGTGGTGAATTTGTTGGAAGAACCTTTGGTATGGTGGAGGTGTCTATTATCTTGAACCCACTCCACTTTCTGAAGATGTACATGTGGGGTGGTGAACCACATCCTACATAACCTTGATGCAAACTTATCTTCTTACTCTCAACTCCAATTTTGTGTCTTTTATTTTACACTTTTGTGTGTGTGATTTGAGTCTGTTCATTTTCGACTAGTATCAAGAATTTTTGGGATCAAAAAAAATCTCCTACATCTTATATCCTTAGACTTGAAGTTTCATAGTTTGAATAATCTTTCCACCACTAGCAGATTTCTAGAACTAAGCAACCAATTCCCCGGTATCCATATTGATTAAACTTTGAAATTTTAGAAATGACACGGGCCTTCTTTCTAAACACTTGGTCGATACACTTTTTCTTTGTTGCCTTACCCGATCCTTTGAATCTTATTACTCCCTCTACAGTGAAAATATTGAGTATTTTAAATTTGGAGGAGGAAACTCAAGTGTTGAAAAAAAAAAGAGCTAAATCCTTCGAAAAATTGGAAGGATAAATAAAAAAAATACAAATAGCTGAGTTTGACACGTTGAGGTAAACAAGTTGGGCAAACACACATCAAATACATAGTTAAAAATATTTTTCTTTGATGTAACCCAAAAAGACAAGTTTAGGGGAAGATGAAAAATGTAAGGATAGTGAGAAGCCAAAAACACCAACCCTTCAAAGTCATATGGATCTAAGTTTGCAAAGTCAATTATCATAAGATAGGTGAATTATAGCTTAGCCTATGGAAATCAAATTGCAATAAAAAAATAGAGTGGAAAAATTAGGAAAAACTATGGATGCTTTTAGTTAAAGGGATTTGAGATGCAAAAGAAAAAAAAAAGAAAGAAAAAAGAATAAAATTGAAGGTCCTATTTGTGATACTTAGTCTTCTTATGTATTTTGTATCTTCATTTGTTTTTATATGTGTCTTTTAGTTAATTGGGGACAAGTAACAAGTTAAGTTTGGGGGTATGATAACTCTCATTTTGAGCGTTATTTGCATTCCGTTTGTGTGTGTTTTTCTTCCATTTTAGTAGTGTTTCCTTTTTATTTGTTTGTGTTTCTTCCTTTTATTATTTTATTTTCATTTGGAGTTGCTGATGATATTTTTAGGTTAAAACACATCATTTTGGGTTATTAATATTACTGCTGGACTTTGTGGGCATGGAGTGCCCACTGAGGGCACTTTCTAAAACTCCACCGCCCAAAATGGCTCCAAATTGTGCAAGTGGATGTGAGTAAATTGTGCAAGTGGATGTGAGGTGTAAGAATGGCCATACAATGCCTGCAAAGCCACGTGATGTGATGATTGTTTGAAGCCCTTATAAGTAGAAGGTGAAGAGAAAGATCAAAGAAACCAACCATCCATCCATATTTCTCTATTTTAGAAGTTTTCAATTCCTTTAGACTTTGCTTTCCAACAAACACCTCAAGCCTTTGGCTTGAGGTGTAGTAGTTTAAATTATGTATTTTAATTCTGTATTTCATTTCTCGTATTTAACTTTATGAAATTAGTTACTTTGTATTTCCTTTCTTTTATCATGTCTTTTACTTTTAGTATGAGCTAACCACCCCTTTGGGTGTGGGTGTGAGTCGAACTTGAGACTAGTAGGCGACACTTGGGTGTTGCGATCGTTGCTAGCTCTTAAGCTTGGTCACTTGAGTCGGGACTTAAACTCAACGCAGATAAGCTGATCACCTTGAAGTGTTAATATTAGATCTTAGACCTCGAGAGGGGCGGATCCGAAATACGGCTTAAGTGATGCACAAAGATTTGAGAGAGTCTTTGATAACCACGTAGAGATACGGGTTCTGCATGATTTACTAAGGTTCGAACTTCGGTCGAGATTTATATCACAAAGAGATTTGGGTGTAAATCTCCATACTGATTGAACTTTGATTTTTGAGTCATACTTAGTTAAATCGGCAATATTAAGAGTCGACAATAATGGTGACTTTATGGGCATTTTGTAGGACCGGTCTGTAAAACTCCACTTTCGAGAGATCGGGCTTTTTATAGACATTCCGTACTACAAAGTGACTAACCATTTCGTCACTACGAGCATCTCAAGGAAAACTTACACCCATGCCCATTTTATTTACTTATTTAGTCTTTGTTGTTAAAACCCCAAAACTCACTCAAAAAGATATTTTCTTCTTCTCTTATTGAAATCGGTGTATTCTCGACTTAGGACTCGGAACTTTGAATCCCAATCCCTGTGGATACGATACTCGGTACTTTTACCACTTTATTACTTGTAGTGATCCCAGTGTTGGTGTATACTTGCGCCCCCACTGTAGGAACATTTGTGCCCACATTTCTGGGTACACGTTTTCCAGCTACCAAGTTTTTGGCGCCGCTGCCGGGGATTGACGTATTTCCAGAGTTCCTTGAGTTATAAGTTGAGTTTTTCATTGGTTTTTCTTTCACCGACATGGGTGAATTTAATTGGGATGCCCCGTATTTTAATACTTTCGACTATTCATGGAAACAACATCCTAATTTTTTGGAAAATATTCAAGATGATGACACCTACCCTTCATTCTCACCTCCTCATCAAGATTGGAATGAGACATTTATAAATACATTTGACCAATCTTGGGAGTGGATTTTGATAATTTTTGTGATTTTCAAGGGAGTGATTCTCACCATGGATTCACGTCCTTTCTTTCCAACAACCCACCCGGGAATGTTTTTGAACAGCCCGAGCCGTCTCACTCTTTTGAAACTTTTTCCCCAAGCTTAACAGAAAATTTTACAACATTTTTGGGAAATTTTACATCCTCTTTTGAAGCCTTAAACACTAAGATGGGACAACTAGTCGACGAGTTGAAAAATCAAAGTCAAGGTTCCTTACCAAGTGATAATGAAAAATCAAAATGTGTTGGTAAGGATGAGAGTGATGTTGAGAAAGAGTTGGAGATTTTTTTGGCAAATTTCAAGCACATGAGCAAGCCTTCTTTACTTCCTAATAGTGAAGAAGTGCTTCAAGATGCTAAAATTCCTAACGTAATGATTTTTGCTCATTTTGTGCAGCCTTAATGTTCCTTTCAGGATCATGCTATGGACTGTTGGGAGGATTTGTGTGATCAAGAGCTCGGGAAAATTTCCTAGATCATGTTCTTTGGGTGGTGAATTTGTTGGAAGAACCTTTGGTATGGTGGAGGTGTCTATTATCTTGAACCCACTCCACTTTCTGAAGATGCACATGTGGGGTGGTGAACCACATCCTACATAACCTTGATGTAAACTTATCTTCTTACTCTCAACTCCAATTTTGTGTCTATTATTTTACACTCTTGTGTGTGTGATTTGAGTCTGTTCATTTTCTACTAGTATCAAGAATTTTTAGGATCAAAAAAAAAATCTCCTACATCTTATATCCTTAGACTTGAAGTTTCATAGTTTGAATAATCTTTCCACCACTAGCAGATTTCTAGAACTAAGCAACCAATTCCCCGGTATCCATATTGATTAAACTTTGAAATTTTAGAAATGACATGGGCATTCTTTCTAAACACTTGGTCGATACACTTTTCCTTTGTTGCCTTACCCGATCCTTTGAATCTTATTACTCCCTCTACAGTGAAAATATTGAGTATTTTAAATTTGGAGGAGGAAACTCAAGTGTTGAAAAAAAAGAGCTAAATCCTTCGAAAAATTGGAAGGATAAATAAAAAAATACAAATAGCTGAGTTTGACACGTTGAGGTAAACAAGTTGGGCAAACACACATCAAATACATAGTTAAAAATATTTTTCTTTGATGTAACCCAAAAAGACAAGTTTGGGGGAAGATGAAAAATGTAAGGATATTGAGAAGCCTTAAACACCAACCCTTCAAAGTCATGTGGATCTAAGTTTGCAAAGTCAATTATCATAAGATGGGTGAATTATAGCTTAGCCTATGGAAATCAAATTGCAATAAAAAAATAGAGTGGAAAAATTAGGAAAAACTATGGATGCTTTTAGTTAAAGGGATTTGAGATGCAAAAGAAAAAGAAAAAAAAAGAAAAAAGAATAAAATTGAAGGTCCTATTTGTGATACTTAGTCTTCTTATGTATTTTGTATCTTCATTTGTTTTTATATGTGTCTTTTTGTTAATTGGGGACAAGTAACAAGTTAAGTTTGGGGGTATGATAACTCTCATTTTGAGCGTTATTTGCATTCCGTTTGTGTGTGTGTTTTTCTTCCATTTTAGTAGTGTTTCCTTTTTATTTGTTTGTGTTTCTTCCTTTTATTATTTTATTTTCATTTGGAGTTGCTGAGGATATTTTTAGGTTAAAACACATCATTTTGGGTTATTAATATTACTGTTGGACTCTGTGGGCATGGAGTGCCCACTGAGGGCACTTTCTAAAACTCCACCGCCCAAAATGGCTCCAAATTGTGCAAGTGGATGTGAGTAAATTGTGCAAGTGGATGTGAGTTGTAAGAATGGCCATACAATGCCTGCAAAGCCACGTGAGGTGTAAGCCCTTCTTCTTCTTCTATTATCCATTGATTTCTCTTCTTCTTCACAAATTTCGACCCACAATTTCTTCTTCTTCTTCGATTTTCCACTGATTTCGACCCACAAATTGCTTCTTCTTCTTCTTCTTCGAAATTTTCCACAGATTCTTTCTTCTTCTTCTTCCATTTGTTTTCCACAGATTGTTGTTGTTCCTCTTCAATTTTTCTCCACAACTTCTTCTTCTTCTTTGATTTTTGCGACAGCTTTCTTCTTCTTCTTATTCGATATGTTTCCACACCTTCCTACTTCTTCTTCTATGATTTTTTTTCCACAGGTTTATTCGACAGGTGTTTTTTCAATATATGTTACTCACTGTGTTGTTTCTTATTTTCCACAGGTACTTCGAATTCACCCTCTACAAGTGCTTCAACCCTCCACAGGTACTGCCATTTCTTTAATTTATTGATGTGTTTCAATATATGTTAGCTCACTGTTTTTTTTTCTTTGATTTGTTGATGTGTTTTCAATATATGTTAGCTACTGTGTTTTTTCTTATTTTTCTTTGATTTGTTGATTTGGACAATTAGATGGAACAGTGTGCAAGCATTTTTTGTATTATTGTGAAACACATATATGCAAGCATCATATCATTGTTGTGTTAATGGAAGAAATAGAGCATCATTGTTCTTATTTGTTTTCATGATTTTATAAGTCAAAACATGATCATTGTTCTTGTTGTTTTTTTTGTAGACATGGATCAAAACAATTTAATTGTAATTGTTAAAGTGTTTAGAGCTTACATCCACTTGCTCTTAGTTTTGACCAATCTTGCGAATTGGTTAGTAGAATATGAACAAAGACAACATGAGAGGAGAAATTTAAGACAAAGAACCTAAACTCCGTATCTGAAGAAATGGGTAAGTTGGTATCAGTTGTCGGTACTCCGGGCTTGGGAACAATGCTAAACATTTGAGCTTTCGTGTTTACGTCTTTTGCTACACAATGCTAAACATTTGAGATTTGTGTTTATGTCTTTTGAACATTCAAACATTCGTGTAAGATGGTTTGAGTTATGAATGTGAGTTTTTTTATCAATATTTATATTATATGGTTTTGTATTTTTAAATATCATTTGTTAATATTCACTTAGATTGATTATTTACTAAAAAATCACTAAACAACTCATCAGGGGTAAATTGGTCATTTTAACCATTTATGTTATGTTCTGTCCTGTCCTGTCCTGTCTTACCAAACGCTGGACACCTGTCCTGTCTTGTTCTGTCCTGTCTGCGTACCAAACGGTATGCAGAACAGGGTGGGACAGGACAGAACATGTTTGTCCTATGTTTGGCGTCACTTTATGGGATAAGAACATGGACTAACTAGAACAAGCATGGGACACACTTGTTCACCTCTTACCCCCTGGAACAGACTTGTCCAAGATGTATTGTACCAATATTATCCTTGATTTGTCTTTTCCAAATTCACGCCTCTCTCTCTCTATCGCACAAATCGTCTTTTTCTTCATATCAATCACAACAGGTTCGTCTTCTTCCACAGATCGATCACAACAAGTTCGTCTTCTTCCTCATATTTCACCTCTTCTGTCAACTTCTGGTTCTCCATTCCTCAATACGTTCGTGAAATCGATTTATGTGCAATCGATTAGCAAATCGACTTCTGGTGAAATTTTTGTGCAATCGACTTCTGGTGAAATCGATTTCTTTGCAATCGACTTGAGATTTGGTTCAACGATTTCTATGAAATCGACTTCTGGTGAAACACACCCTTGATGAGTGAAATCGATTTCTCACCAATACGAATTGCTTTGAGTGAAACGCACCCTTGAAATCTACTTCTGGTGAAATCGATTTCTATGCAATCGACTTGAGATTTGGTTCAAAAGAAGAGTTCTTCCCCACAGGTTCACGGTTTCTCACGGGTTCACACAAGTTTACGATTTCAACCTAAACTCATACAGTTTTCTTCTTCACCACACAGATTTTGCAATTTCTCTGCAATTTTACACATACAACTTTCTTCTTCCAAATCATGTATGTATGTATTTTTAATTTCTTGCTGCAAATACATGATTTTTTGTTTTTTTCTTGCTAATTTTTTGTTTATGATTAGCTGCCAAAATGTGTTTTTTTTATATTGGGTCTTTGAGTTTAATTTAATCATGTATGCAAGTGTTTTTTGTTGTTGCCAAATCACTAAGGGTAAATTGGTCATTTAATCATTCTTGTTTTGTCATATCCAGTCTTATTCATGTCTTACCAAACGCTGAACAGCTGTCGTGTCCTGTCTTGTCGTGTCATGTTCTGTCTTTTCCTGTCATGTCCTGTCTGCGTACCAAACGCACCCTAAAAGTTTAAAATGGTGATAAAAACCATTAACATTGGGTAACATATGGAAAGTCAATTGATTTATGTTGATTTACTTAAAGTGTTACTCTTAATGATCAATATAGTGACCTAAAAATAATTTCAATCTATATTATATATATATATGTATGTATATATATATCATAATATGCCTTTGATGGTGGAACACGTTGACGATCTTATGTATAAATGATATGATAGATAATATTAATTTAGAAATAATCATTGATTGGTTTTACGCTAAGAATACAAGGGAAAACGCTTTTCTATAAATTGGTATTTTTTGAATTCAATGTTATATTTGATGATATAAACAATATATTGAAATAAAATCGTAGTTACCGATAGCCCATTTTTACATCTTATTCAGGGCCTATAAAATGTCAGGAACAGGCCTATAAAATGTCAGGAACGAACCTACCAACGAATTTGTTAAAACGGTATATCCAATAACAAAATTATCAAATAAATATAAAGTTGACGGTTTTTGGAATCTAAACGTATAATAATGATGGACTAATCATCATAAATCGTTGACTCAAAAATATATTAGACATATAACAAGAAATTCCATAAGATTTGTAATTGTCAGGAAAATGACAACCCATTTTTAAAAATAATAATATAGCAATATAATTACATCGGTGGTCCTTGTGGTTTACCCAGATTTTGAATTTGGTCCCTAAAAACACTATCTACAGTGGTTGTCCCTAAGTTTTCAAGCTACTTTATCTCATACCCCCTCTTACTTAACACTGTTTACTAACGGCAGCTCCTTATTTAAATCAAGGGGGTAAATAAGTCATTTAATAAATACATAACCTTTTACCAAAAATTAGACATGATCTCAAACATGTCGAGTTGTCGACTTCGCATCCTAAACCTAATTGCACCGTTCGTCCCTCCCAATCGTACTTGCACCGATCGTCCCTCCTCAATCCTTTACTTGCACCGATCGTCCCTCCTAAGCTAAAGACACAATCAGCATTTCCATTGTCGAATTTGAGAGATTGGTCAAGAAGAAGCATATCTAAACCGGTAACAATCGCACTCCCTTTTCTAATTGGCATTTCCCAAATTGTATGTTTTGAATTTCCTATGTTTGCTTCTGCAATTGCTTAGAAGGTCATACTTCGGAGGTCTGTGTGAATCTTGAATTTCTGAAATGTTAATCTATAAATAACAGTACGTTTTTTCTTCAATCTCATTTTCACGAAGGACCTGAAAATGGGAGTTCGTTTAAGTGTATATATTCTTATTTGATATGAGTTTTTTGTTGGAAGGTGATTTCATGAAGTCGCTTATAAAGTGTAACACCCTCGAATTGGGAAAGAGCAACTAAATAAATTTTTTGATAATACATCCAAAATAATAGAATTTCTCCCTATAAACTAATACGGGAAATATCTCAATTTAAAGTCTATGATTAACCTCAACAAGTTACGACCCAAATTTCATTACAAAGACTAAAACCACATCGGGTGTTACTTAACCCAAGTACAAGTTAATAATCCCAAAGATGAATGCGGAAGACTTCACTTAACCAATTCACCTCTCGAGCACACTACTAGCACTCGACCTTTCACAGTGTCACTAGAACTACTCACAACCTGAACCTGTTGCACATGCCGACAAATAAAAAGGGTTAGGCTAACGCCTAGTGAGTTCAAGAGTTTATAACATGATTTTAATAATTCTTTGAATGAAAGTTTACGACATAAATTATGATTTCCAAAAGAGTTTATGAGAGGGATGTAAATGACTCATTTTCCAACGCACACAAAATCTATGAGAGAAGTTCCCAAAATGTAAATAGCGTTTTCCAAATAGAATTCCAATCCAAACTCACTCAATACGTGAATAAATCCTCATTATACAAAACCTTCAAATACGGTTGACGACATAATACTCAACCCAAAATTCATGGAAGAACAATCCATATAAACATAATACTTCATCGAAAACATGATACAAACCAATGCTCACGCGAACGTAAAATGTAATTAAGTCCAAATACCATAAATATGGAAATGACCTGCTTCTTTTAAACTTTAATATACATGGAGGGGAATCCAATATTAAAGTCATCAAATTGCAGTCAATCGTACAAGACCAACGATAATAAAACATGGACATTATAAAATCCCAAGCAAGGTTGGCCGACGACGGGGGAGACCCATATCCATTGAGAGTGGAGGAACACGAAAGTATGCCACTCAAACAATGTTAATCATACGACACTTCACGACATAAAAGCCCAAGTGTCCCATACGACGCCTTTCAAGACACACCCAGAGAGACAGCTGACCTTAGCGGAATATTACTAAGAATACCACCAAAGGATCGGCACAAGCAGGGATACAACCATGACATTGCCCCGACATGGCGAAGGTCATAAACGCTCTTCAATCAACCTGACAGCTCAACCGGACTCGGCCCTCCTAGTGTACCCTTGAAAAGTAAAGGTCATAAAACATGGGGCCCGGTCAAATCCCGCAACACCCAGTAGACCATCCAATAAAGACTGACTTACGTGCCTATGGATCTAATGCAACACAGTCTACAATAACATGCCCATCCCGGAATGAAAGCACCCGAGCATGTAAATATCAATAATGTGCAATAACATGCAATATGTTGCAATAAATGCAAACCATAAATAAGGCTCCACATTGAGCCATCAAAACCGGACAAAATGTCCCCAAGACTTCCTTAAAGTCAAAACCGAGCAAATGCTCAAAACCCATTAGACCCATAAATAACGGTTCTCATATTACAAAATGCATTTAGGCATCGTTCAGGTAAACATATACCCAAAATTCGACGCAAGTTAAAACAAAGGGTTTCCCCAAATGGACCCATACCCTTATAATTCCCAAAATGACTCATGACACTAAATTGTGCATTTCCCAAATGGTTTATAAAATCAATTACACTAACATGATTAAATCATTGAATAAACTCCATTTTGAGCAATAAATCTTTTAAGAACATATTTATGATTTCTACACATCAAAATATCCAAAATCCCAAATATGAGTGTTTTACAACATTTATGAAGTTAAACACTTCAAAAGGGTTAAACCCATCAAATAACTCAACAGTTGATAATTTCAAGTAAAGCGCACAAATACTTGGAAAATAACATTTTTGGCATGTACAACGTTTTTGCAAATCAACTTGAACTCACCTTGCTAGATTTACGCTAAATCTAGATTTTCCCCAAACGTAAACTCCCTTGAAGAAACTTGAACCTTTAAGCCAAATCTTCCAAAAAACCTAGATCCATAAGTTTCTAACCATAAATATTCACATCCAACCATAAAGAATCATTCCCCTACCATTTTACATCAAGATCTCAACTTATACCAAAACCCTAATTTTCATGGGTGAAGAAGAAGAAGAAGATTACCTTAACCAAACATAACCAAAATCACCCAATAATACCCCAAAATGGAAGAGAAGGTGAAAACAACAACAATCTAGCTTTTGGTAGAGAGAGATTACCTTCATCACTTGAATCCCCAAAGCAAAGCTCCTAATCACCCACAAAAGCTTCAAGCTTCCATATCTTCAACAATGGTGGAAATGGGTTTGATTTGAGTGGAGAAGATGAAGAAGATGGGGGAGGATTTAGGGTTTTCCTTGGGAGAGAATCGGTTTAGAGAGAAAGAAACTGATTTTGGGTTGTGAAAATGAAGTGAGGAGAGAGGGAGGGAAAGGTCTTAAAAGAAACCAAAATATCTCATCAGGGCCATCGCGGATGTCCGGCTTGGACACCATGCGGACGTCCGGCCTTTGAGCTGGACCGCACCCATGAATCCTCTGTTGCTTCCGCGGACGACCCGCAGACTTCCGCGCTGATGCGGACGTCCGACCTTGCGCCTTGCGGACGTCCGCAAGTCAAAAATTCCGTTTTTTTCAATTTTTGGGGTGTTACATAAAGTCCCTTTCATGTTCTGAGAGTTCCTTCCCTAAATGCGAGATTTTGGGTGACATTGAAAGTTGCATATGAACTCACAAATTATGTACCGAGAGTTTTCCTCTTTATATGCATTTTCTTTTGTGAGATGCTGAAGTTGTAGATGATGTGGCTTCCAGCCGCAACAAAGTTAAGTCAAACTTTAACAGTTTTCATTAGTATGTTGCTACACCAGATGATGGCATACTCTGGTTGATTGCAAAGTAGAAGATTGTTTTCGTTTCTTGAGGGGAAATATAGTAATCAATATCAGGAAGTAATATTGTCATATAATTGCTAGTATCGTGAAGGATATCATGTGGCACATAAAGTTTTTACATACCGTTGTTGTCTTTTCTGTGTATCGTACATGATCTATGTTTACACACTCTTTTGCCTCTTTTCTCACTTATCTCTTGCTCTTATGTTTCCGTCCAAAATCTGTATTAATTATTTTAATTGGTTTATGTTCAATTTGTAGGTGATGATGTAAAGGAGAAAAAGCCTGACCCTTGTATATATATCACAACATCTAAGGTACATTAATTAATTAAGGATGATGTGTTAATTCTAACTAATTTGTATTAATTATTCCCATGCAATTGAATATTTGTTTTATGATTCCAGAAGCTAGAAATTTTAGAGAAGTGGAGGATAGTGTGATTGGTCTACAAGTTGGTTGACCGTCAATGCCAACTACAGTCAATAATTGCCCTGGATATGGCTCTTCATGAATGTCCCATCTAGTCCCAAGAAGTCTCTCAATCCAGCCTTAAAACCATTTTTAATGCACCCAGGCAAATGTAAATCCTCTTGAACTGTCTTGTTAGATTTGCAACATTAGGTTCACTCTCTAACTCCAACTTCACAGTGGTATCTTGATTTGTGCTTTAAAGTTCACAGATGTAGTCCCTGAGACTAGTATATTGACTTTCATAATCTCCTCTTAGCTTGTTGAGAGCAATTGTTTTTGCTCTAAAAGACTTCATCTCAGAAATTCGAAGTTCAAATTTTTGAGATAGGTCTACTTGAATAGCCTTCACATGGATTTCTAGGTTATGCACAAGGGTAGGTAAGATCTGTTGAGATAGAAAAGAGGCAGTACAAGCAACTACATCTCTTGTTTGAAGGCATCTATGTGTACCAAAGAAGGTCTTGACCATCCACGTATGTTCATTCTTGCTTATGGATGCGTGCAACACCCATGGACAAACCGCCCCACTTGTCTTCACCTTTCTACTTGTACTACTTTCTTCGTTGTGTTTATTCAATGAAGGAATCTTTCCTTTGCAAACAGACCTAATCCTCGTTAGATCGTTTTTCACAACTTTGATTTGCCTTCTACTTTCAATTGCATGTGAGTCAATAGCTTTTTTAATTAGTGTCTTGCTGGCAAATAGTTGCCCCAACAAAAAAACCATCTTGCTCCTTACTTCTTAGTTGCCTCAGTATTTTTTTGCCTTTTACTACCACGGTCGTCATCCTTTATTGGGCTCTCAAAGTCTTCAGTATCAAACGGCTCAGAATCCACATCAACATTTGATCCATCCAAGACCTGATTGTTAATTGGCAACCCAACCCAATCTGATTCCATTTTAATCTTTTCCATAAAGTCTTTCATGTCTACATCTATACCATCCAGGTTATTATTGTCATCAGCTATAATTTCACTCTCATGACTTTCAGTTCCATCATTTGAATTCGAACCGGTGTATAACATACCTTCCTCATTGTTTACATATATATCATCCAGATTGGTGTTTAAATCTTCAATGAAAACATCAGCCACTTTGCATTTAGAAAAATAGTATAAAAAATTTATAACATCTTGTCCATTTTCTAAAGCATGGAGACCAAAATCAAGGTCACTATCCGGAATTCTAACTTGATAAAAAGTAGGAACTTCTTTTCTATAACCTATTTCCATCATCGTCAAATCTAAATCATGAATACCAAAGCCATTAGTGTCCACCAAATCAATGTATTGAGTCTTACCGTTTACATACATCCTTCCTGGAGACTTCGTGAACACTCCACCATGATGAATCTTCAACGCGATTGAAGTAGGATAATGCTCTATGGAGTTTACATTGAAGATAATAAAAAGCAAATGAAAATCCGAACGGAAAAAGAAATTCAAATCTTTTAAAAACATTGATAAAAACCCATGTATGTACATACCATATAATTCAAGATAATCGTTTGTATCGGAGCTTTCTCGCACTTGCCATTGAGCTCGACCCATGTGTAAAATCTCTCGTGAGATAGAGAGGGATGAGAAGAGAAAGGGACGGAAAGTTACAATCGCTATGGAGAAGACGTTGTATTTTTTGGCGGCCAAGTCTTGATGTTCAAGACCACGTTTCTTTTTTTTGATGCAAAAGAATTGTGCAAAGTTAGTGGCCAACACGCCATGGCCATGGCCATCTTCATATATTTGTACATACATATTTCTTTACTTTTTATATAGAACCAATCAAAAGTCGATATAGCTTTAAGACTTTCAACAAAGTGATTCACATATGATTGTTACACTGTTCTTAATTCTTTGAACCTTGGTATTGTTTGAAGTTTCTAAACATATCCTTTTAGCAACCATCGTTATTGCGGATAACAAAGAAACATATTTTGAACTTTGGTGTTTTAATTTGAACTCATATATATAGTAGAACGAGATCATGCTTCTTAGAGATTTACTCCACCTTGAATTTTGAAACGTTCTCCAATTCTTATCATTATGAACGTAGAAACATAATAAAAGGTTCACTTGCAAAGATGGTTTTGTAGTACGGGTTTCATGATCATGTAGAGATGGTACTGTGAGAAAACTCGATAAACCCTTAATTTAGTGGTTTTGGAATTTTCATAATTATGGAATTAAAAAATGATTTAAAAGTCTAAAGAAAAAAATATGTATCGGAAAGTGATTTCAGAAGATAACATGGAATCATGTCAAATGGAATGTTTCAAAACTAAAATCAAGAAAACATCATTAGCAAGAAGTGGGAAAATATCTCTAGAAATATCATTCATGATTCAATAAGAGAACTAGATTTAAACGTGTTTGATTCAGTTTGATCATGAAACAAATCATGAACATAATATATATTTGGGTTTGTTTAATTTAGAATTTAGAATACACAAATTAAAATAGTTTCAAATCCGGAAAAAATATTGGTTCCGTTATGGTTTTTGGACCAAACTAGTCCAAACCTACAACCATTTTATCAAAGGGAAATTAATTAAAATGCCAAAAGTCCAACTTCGAGTTACCAAAATGCCACAAATCTCTCCCATCTTACAAAAATGCCCCAAAAATCCGCGATGGAGCCCGCGATCGCGGGCCCCAGGCCACGTGTCACCAAACTTTGCCCACTTTGTCCGCGTTGGTCCCTCAAGAATGCCCGTGGTCCAGCTTTCCCCCCTCAAGAATGCCCGTGTTGGCAGTTTTGGTCCCTGTCCGCGTTTGACTTCCTTTGACCCCCGCGATCGCGGGCTAAAGTGCCATGTGTCCCCCCTCAAGAATGCTCGTGTTGGCAGTTTTGGTCCCTGCCCGCGTTTGACTTCCTTTGACCCCCGCGATTGCGAGCTAAAGTGCCACGTGTCGGCACAGGGTTAACCCTAAAATGACTTTGAGGACCAAAACCCTAATTCTTTTCTTCGGACGCACTATAAATGGGGAGGGGGGGACCAATTCGGCTCCATCTCATTTTTTTATAACACTCTCAATTTTTTACTCCCACTCTCTCTCAATTTTCTCCCACTCTCTCAATTGTGTCGTGTGGAACACGTTCGCGTTTTGTGAAGATGTCTCGTATTACCTCTATGGTATGTTTCTTTTATGTTTTTTGTTATTTTTTGTATGTTATTTTAAGTTAAGATATATGATTTGTAGGTTGTTAGAGTGTTTATAACTTATGTTTGAATATGTTGTATGTTTAACATGATATGTATGGTTTTATGTTTGAATGTGATATTTGTATGTTATAATGTGTATGTTGTTATAGTGTGTTTTTTCATAAAAAATTGTTAAGAGTGTTTTTTTATAAAAAAATTGTTAAGAGTGTTTTTATAAAAAAATTGTTAACAACAATGTGTTTTTTTAAAAAAAATTAAAAACGTGTTTTTTATAAAAAAAATTGTTAAGAGTGTTTTTATAAAAAAATTGTTAAAAATGTGTTTTTTTTTATAAAAACACACTCTTAACAATTTTTTATAAAACACGCCTTTAACAATTTTTTATAAAAACAGTTTTTTTATAAAAAAATTGTTAAGAGTGTGTTTTTATAAAAAATTGTTATAGTTTTATGGTTTTTATAATGTGTTTTTTTATAAAAAAATTGTTAATTTTTTTTTTATAAAAACAGTTTTTATAAAAAATTGTTAAAAATGTGTTTTTTTATAAAAAAAATTGTTAAGAGTGTGTTTTTATAAAAAAATTGTTATGGTTTTATGGTTTTATGTTTGAATTTGATATTTGTATGTTATAATGTGTATGTTGTTATAGTGTGTTTTTTCATAAAAAATTTGTTAAGAGTGTTCTTTTATAAAAAAATTGTTAAGAGTGTGTTTTTATAAAAAAAATGTTAACAATGTGTTTTTATAAAAAAAAAATTAAAAACGTGTTTTTATAATAAAATTGTTAAGAGTGTGTTTTTATAAAAAAATTGTTAAAAATGTGTTTTTTTATAAAAACACACTTTTAACAATTTTTTTATAAAAACACACCCTTAACAATTTTTTATAAAAACAGTTTTTTATAAAAAATTGTTAAGAGTGTGTTTTTATAAAAATTGTTAAAAATGTGTTTTTTTATAAAAAATTGTTAAGGGTGTGTTTTTATAAAAAAAAATTGTTAAGAATGTGTTTTTTATAAAAAAATTGTTAAGAATGTGTTTTTATAAAAAATTGTTAAAAATGTGTTTTTTTAAAAAAATTGTTAAGAGTGTGTTTTTATAAAAATAATTCTTAAAAGTGTGTTTTTATAAAAAAATTGATACGTTGTATTTTTATAAAAAAAACATTGTTAAGAATGTTTTTTATAAAAAAATTGTTAAGAGATTGTTTTTATAAAAATAATTCTAAAGAGTGTGTTTTTATAAAAAAATGTTAAGAATGTGTTTTTTTATAAAAATATTTGTTAAGAGTGTTTTTATAAAAATAATTCTTAAAAGTGTGTATATATAACAATATGATACGTTGAAATAAAATAAACCGCAACATGTATATATAACAATATGATACGTTGAAATAAAATAAACCGCAACATGTATATATAACAATATGATACGTTGAAATAAAATAAACCGCAACATGTATATATAACACTATTATACGTTGAAATAAAATAAACCGCAACCTCTATATATAACATTATTATACGTTGAAATAAAATAAACCGCAACATGTATATATAACACTATTATACGTTGAAATAAAATAAACCGCACTTTATCTATTTATAACACTATTATACGTTGAAATAAAATAAACCGCAACATCTATATATAACACTATTATACGTTGAAATAAAATAAACCGCACTTTATCTATTTATAACACTATTATACGTTGAAATAAAATAAACCGCAACATCTATATATAACACTAACTATAACATATGTGAATGACTATGTAGAGGGATTTCTTTAACATCGACTTGACGCTAAAGTGCAAAGTTGCCTACATCGAGGACTTAAGAAACCGCTTTAGGGGATTAGGTGATCGCACGGATACCCTTGAGGTTATCTTTAGAGGGACACCGTTCGGGCCATGGATGGATGTGTCTTACTCTGCAGGCGACCCTACGCTAGTACACATGTTTCTACAGTTGGAGGTCGAGGACGCCAACGCTGAGCCGGAGGAGATGCATTTTGATTTCTTCGGCGATCGATTGCATTTTGGGCGTCGTGAGTTCTGTCTAATTACAGGACTACGTTTTGGAGAGGCTCCCACCCTTCCTCCCTTAGCAGTCGTTCCTTCGTTCCTAGGGTTTGGGGCATTTCAGCATCTCGTTTGAAGCTGAAGGCAGCCCGGGACATGATGAAAGAGGGCCTTAGTGCCCTAAGCGACGCCGATGTTGTCTGTGTATGCTTGGTGGTGATCGTGGATATGGGCTTCATGGGCCGTGAGTATAGCCAGTATGCTTCCTCGACGGTCCTTAGGGCCGTCGAGGACCTTGAGCTGTTTAACAGCTACCCGTGGGGTAGCCATATCTGGACACATTGCTACTCAATCTTGCACCGAGCCATAGCCAGACGCGACTCCGATCGACATGCAAAGATGAACCTTTGTGGTTTTACATACGCCTTCAAAGTTAGATACGTAGTATAACAATTGTTAATAATACATACAAACTGTTTGGCTTTTCTTTTTACGTACTTGCTCTTCTTGTCTAATTCCAGATATGGATCTTGGAGATGTTTCCCGCATCAATCCGATATTTCATCAAGCGCGACGACCGAGTACTTAGGGGAACCCGTTGGGACAAGCGTGTTACCCTAAGTAGGTCGCTTTGGGTTCAGTTCTTCAATGAATCTAGACATGTAAGTTCTTTTACTATGTTTACAATTTGCTTACGTTAGTCCCGCTTATTAATTTTTTTTATGTTTTATCATATATTTAGCAACCACTCTTGCCTTTCGCTCGCCTTGAGCCTACTGCCGCCGAGATGGACACGGATTGATACAGAGACAGCGTGGCCTTTATTGACGCAGAGGCGGCAAGGGCTCGACGTCCCTCTCCTTCCACATCTGACGAAGATGAGGAAGGCGACGACAGGCCCCCTTCCGGTGGATATCAGCAGCCCCCTTCCTCCTCCTATCCGCCGCCCCCTCCCTATCTGCGGCCCCCTTCCTCCTCCTACCAGCCGCCCCCTTACGATCCATATCAGGCGGCCCCTTCCTACGAGCCACAGCGTGGCTGTCATGAGTACCTGTGGGACTACGTCCACGGGCCGCTAGAGTCACGTGTAACAGACATCAGGTGGACCATAATGTATAGTATTTTCTTTGCCTACCTGGTGCTCCCCCATCAAGGTCCCGCCTCCGTGGCCAACTCATGCAACGGCGTGGAAGGGGTTTCTTGGGCTCTCCTCGATGTGGTATGTAAATCGTTTTACTCTTATTTTATTTAAGTTGTTTTGTTGCTAACTAAGTTGTCTAATATTGTAATATTTCAGGTGTACATCCCAATATGCATTCATCACAAACATTGGCTGCTTGGAGTGTTTGAGCTTTACGCTATGACCATGACCATATATGACAGCGATAGTGCCAATCTCTTCAGAGACCAATTGGAAGACCAGATGAGAAGGTTTAAAGATGTGCTATTTGACTTCTTTTGTCGGGTCAAGGACACGAGGCGTCACGATAGGTCAGAGCTCTTTCGCCATAAGTTCGCCAAGAATACACCCCAGCAGGCCGGGATGAATGCGGATTGCGGTGTCTGGGTATGTCGTAATGCCAGCATCTTGATAAATAACGATGTGGTATTTGTACACCCTGACCAGACCGAGGCCGAGGCCAAGGCATTTCGCATACATATGGCGGAGTCCATTTATGCGCATTGTCAAATAAATCAAAGTTAAAACTTTGAGTATCGATATCTCTTTCACACATACTCCATTTTAGACGCATTATATATCGTTTCGAAGCTCTCATATAGGAGAACATAAACAAACATGGGGTTTTGTTTGTTAATGATGCTAGATTTTGGTAGCCATACGTGGATGCAAAAGCAGAAGCCGTTGAAGAAGGGTCAGAAAGATTGAAGATGAAGAGCATGTTGGATGGAATACAAACTAACTGTGTTATCAATGTTCATTTAAAAGCATATGTATGTGTGTATATATATAATATGAATATATTTATCATTTACAAACTAGTTGTGTTATCAATGTTCATTTAGAAGCATATGTATGTGTGTATATATATAATATGAATATATATATATATATATATATATATATATTTTACAAATCAGCGTTTAGATCAACAGTATCATATGTGTTTGTTCCATATGGTTCAAGCTGTGACGGGCCCGGGGTGTGACTGACTGAATGTCTCCTTGGCACGGTTGAAGGTGCGGGATTTGGACACTCTCCACGAGTGTGTCCTACGCATTGGCACCGAGTACATCTTCGTTGTATCGAACTTTCACCACGTGATGGACGTCGGTCGTTCTTTCTCGGTCTCCCGGCCCTGTTCTTATCCATTAAAGGTGGATAGCATGGTGGAAGCGGGTCGGGTGGATACACCCATGCTGCAGGGGGTCCAGCTGGGTTTATTACCTCCACGTATGTTTTTCGGTAATATTCGGACGTGAAGAAAGGTACAGCCAAGTCGCTGCAATATGTACAACCCATATATGTTGCTGCAGCGATGGCATGGCCGCACGGTAACCCAGATTTATCCCATTCGCGACACGAACAAAGGTGGTCTTCCATATTCACAATCGCGTGAATATAGTCATCATGCACCTCGTACTTCCCATACCCGATTGCTCTTACCGGCCATGTCGCCGCACGACGCGCCCTGTACTGAACGATATTCTCCGCCGTTGGTGTGAGTGCATTTTGTATCTCAGCTCCTTTTAGGCGTCGAATTTGGTACCACTCTTGTTGAAAGGCCCGAAAGTAGTCCATAAGATTAACAATCGGACATCTACGCGCAAAACGGGAGAGTGCATTCACAGACTCTGCACTATTCGAGGTCAGAATGTCATACCGTTGTCCAGGAAAATGGGTCGCGGACCACCTCTCTGGTCCAGCTTCGTCAAAGACTTTGGCTGCTTCGTTGGCACTATATCGTAGCATATTCATGTACTTGTTAAACTCCCGATCTGTATATGCTCTGCATGCCGCCCAATAGACATCCTTGTAGGTGGTAATACGTTTGTCCTTGGATTTGGCGTTCATCTCCAAATGTCGACAGCATATGGCGTGAGGGGCGTTTGGGTAGATGGCAGAGATTGCGGCGCTTATGGAAGGAGCCCTGTCAGACATAAACACCAACCCTTGCGGGTCTCCGATAGCTTGTCTCAACATGGACATAAACCAAGTCCACTCGTCCCCGATTTCAGACTTGCCTACGTCGAAAGCTACTGGAACGATGGAGTTATCCCCGTCCATGGCAACCGCCAGGAACATCATACCCAAGTAACGGCCCTTTAAATGGGCTGCGTCTATTATCAGGACACGACGTAGATTTGCCAGAAATGTGCGGATCTGCAAAAACATAGGTGGTTTTCATTTGTAAATGTTATAGTTTATAATGTGTAAACATATGACGTGTTAAAATACGTACCGCGGGTCCAAGGGCCACGAAGCACATCTCAAACCGTCGACGTGAATCGGTCCGTAGCTGCGTGACAGTACCAGGGTTCTGCAGCTGCAAATTATATAAATATGTCGGGAGTCGTTCATACGACTCCTCGAACGTGCCTCTCACCATAAACAGTGCATGGCATCGCGCACGCCAAGCTTGGTGGTAATCAATCGTGACGCCGAACTGCCGGTGAACATCGTGGACGATGTCCTTTGGACGCAATGACCTGCTAACATCAAGAAATTTGTTTTTCAGCATCGCACCCAAAGTCTTTTTGCCGGCTTGTTTGTGGTGGGGATTAAGTTGTGTCCTCGTACAAGTGTGTACGTCGTGCAACTTTTTAATCATTATCGCCCCTCCTTTGGGACCCGTGTGAATCGCGTACAACCTCCACTCACACTTTTCTCTGGCACATTCAACTACGTATCTTCTTTTGTCAGATTTCCGCGCGTGACTTTGGAAACCCTCTTCCAAGAACTTGAGTCCGATCTGACTTGCCAAGAGATCTTTCGAATCGAATATCTGACCTGCTTTTAACCTTTCACTGCGAATATAAGGTGTAGGTTCGTAGGTTTGTGTCTGGGTATGGGAGTCTGGAATAATAGGGGGCATATCAAAAAAGTCATTTATCTGACTACATGATTTTCTACTAGGGGTATATTCTTCGTGATCATCATTATCGGTGTCTGATCTGTCTATTTCAGAATTACCCGTTCTGAAAACGTGGGTTTCGTCATCAGCAACTCCAGCAGTACGCCCTTCGTGTGGTTGTGGTGGTTGTTGTTGTTGAGAATCAGGCTGCTCTATTTGGAGGTCTTCATCGTCGTCACCGTCGTCGTCACCGTCGGATACGCCGGGATACACAAAAAGTAATGGGGGTCTTTCTGAATCGACTGCAAAGTACATAAAAGTAGAGATATCCCCATCGTTGGATAAATCCACAAATGACCCATCGCCATTTTTAAACACTAACTTGCAAACAGCAGAAGAGTTGATTCCACATTTTTGCATGGCGTATGCAAGAAATTTCTGATAAGTATAGTTTACTGGCAATTTTACACCATGCTTAGATTTATAAGCAAAATTCCACTCATTGTTATCTTGCTCCCATTCACCATCAAAACAGAAATATAGCTTAGCTTTTGCAACAGATGAACTCATTTTTTCAGTAGTATCTCAAACACAAAATATTGCAGAAAGAAATCAAGAAAGAAGTATGAAATCGGTGTGTGGATTATGGCTTGCATTTTACATCTATTTATCAATGAAACAACCAACATTGATGACAACCAATCTCTCATTTCATCCACAAACTGGTATTCCAAAAACACTGATTTAACATTGATTCAAACATGCAAATGAATTTCAACCACAAATCGGTCTTCAAAGTACAATAATTGTGGAAAAAAACAGTAAAAGCATGCAAATTTCGTTTAAGTACAAGGGCTGAAAGTGTAAATTTTTAGGGACCAAAAGTGTAAATTTCCAAGGACCAAAACTGTAAAATTTGGTCCATCGCGGGCTGCGATCGCGGGCAGGGGCCAAATGTGCACCGCGGCCAAAGTTGAGGGGCTCCGCGGGGCACTTTTGGCCAAAGTTCGTGCCACGTCAGCCCGCGATCGCGGGGGTCAAAGGAAGTCAAACGCGGGCAGGGACCAAAATTGCCAACACGGGCATTCTTGAGGGGGAAATCTGGACTGCGGGCATTCTTGAGGGACCAACGCGGGCAAAGTGGGCAAAGTTTGGTGACACGTGGCCTGGGGCCCGCGATCGCGGGCTCCATCGCGGATTTTTGGGGCATTTTTGTAAGATGAGAGAGATTTGTGGCATTTTGGTAAGTGATGGTCAAACTTAGGGTATTTTAATTAATTTCCCTTTATCAAAATTGTGAACCAATAACCGAAATGGAAACAAGTTTTAATAAATGTAGAACCAAATCGAACCTGAAATATCGATTATAGTCCAATTAGGTCATGGATCGGTTCTTAAATTTTGTGGATCATGAGTCATGACTAAGTTTGACACGGTAAGAAATAGTGATACTGTCTTTCTAAATAATTTTTTTATATTTTAAAAGAACATTTGACATATTTAACAACGTTTAATCATATTTAATTTTTACAAATGTAATATATGATATCTAAATTTTCTCTTGTTAAATAAATGTTGGCAAACATTTAAAACAAAACCACTCGAAATGCCTTTTTAATATCCATCAATAATTATTATTAAAAAATTATAGTGAAAGTTGTCTTATTTTGTGTTGTATTAATAAGGATAATAATGAAGTAACGCATCTTTAATGGGTCATATTATATTTTATAATAATTACAAATAATAGTGTAAAAAATAGTGTATGGTGTTAATAGTAAATCTTCTCTAATGGGTAACACTATTTTTTAAAAGTGATGTAAAAAGTAGTGCAAAAAGTAGTGTAAATTAATAGTGTTACACCAAATATAGTGTAATACTATTCATAACACCAAATTTAATGTGGAAAATAGAGACCCCATTGGAGATGTGAATAATGTTATTTATACCAAATTTAATGTTTAATATAAGATTTAGGGTGTGTTTACTTGTGACTTAATCGGCTTAATGAGAAAACCGGCTTATTCGCGCAGACATTTTTGGGTGTTTACTTGCGAATTAATCGGACAGATTTGGGCTTATTCGCACAGTAAGTTTATAGGTGTTGTCCCCATTAAGATAAAATTGTGACTTTTTTACCCTTGTTTTTCAAGAACGGTAAAACCCTACTCTCAACTTCACGCCTCTCACTTTCACGCCTCTCTCCCACACCCTTCCCCATCGCCTCACTTTCCAGCCTTCTTCTCCGTTCGACTTCGGCGACGCAGGTTCCTCCGGCAACGCATATTCTTTCGGCGACACAGATTCCTCCGGCACTCTTCGGTACGTTTTTTTTTTTTGCTTCAATTTGCTCTCTTCTCCAATGTTCTCTTCGATTTTTTTTATTTTGCTCTTTTCGATTTTGTTAGAAAAAGATGTCAACTGAAATGTTACAATGTTTATGCAATCTACAGATTTTGCTCTATTCGATTTTATTTTTTTTGATTTACTGCTCTCTTCGATTTTGAAATGGTTCGACACTCTTCGATTTTGCTCTCTTCTCCATTGCTCTCTACATATTGCACTTTGATTTTGCAATCTGTTTTGCACATATTTGACATGAAATATGTTTTTTTTACAATGTTTATGCAATCTGTGGTTTAGTTTGCAATCTATGATTTATGGCAATGTTTATGTAATATGTGCTTTAGTTTGTAATCAGTGATTTATGCAATGTTTATGCAATATGTGGTTTTTATGCAATTGTGGTGTAATTTATGTGTTTTAGGTATGGAACAAACCGGTGAATCACACCAACAAAAGCGGGTTAGGATAAGTTGGAAAGCTCACAATGTTGTGAAAAACTTTCCTAGAAGCTTGTATATTAGAGGTGGGATTAAATGGAAAAGAGGGTAGTAGTTTGAAGGCGCTTTCTTGGAAGAAAGTCGTTGATACCTTAAAAACCACACATAATTTTGTTGTTGACCGAAAACAAATGCGGAACCATTTCGATTACTTGAAAGGAAAGTATGGTGCTTGGTTGAAGTTAAAAAATAAAACCGGCAATGTCTATGATCCTTCTACAAACACGTTTAACTTGATGCAAGAAGAATGGGAGTTGGAGATGGAGGTCATTTTCTAATTTTAGATTTTGTTTTATTTCAATTCATGTTAATTTTATTTGTATATTTATAGATATTTTTTTAACACAGACAAATAGGTATGTTGAATCTTTGAGGACTACAAGTCCTCCATATCCTGAGTTGTGTGCACGTTTATTTGAGGGTGGTATGTCCACGGGTATTGGAGGCCATGGTCCATCATCAAAAGACCCTTTACCAACCACCGAGCCTTTTGTGGTCGTTGATGAAGAGATAAACACATCAAGTGATAAAGCTCCGGTGTCATCAACACCATATTCATCCTGTGCTCCTATGGTGAAACCACAAGGCAAGAAGAGTACAAAACCTACTTTGGAGCTTGACGAAAAGCTTATTGCCTTTTTAGATAATATGTCCTCAAGATATGGGAATCCCGAGCTTGTTCCGTATGAGGCATGCCTAAAGAAATTAGATGGGCTTGGGTGGGAAAAAGATGACCCTTTGTATTGTATTGATTATTCTCTTCTTACGGACACTCGTAATAGAGAAGGTTGGATGACAATACCGAAAGCAATTGCCAAAAATTGGGTGAAAACGGTTGGGAAGAAACAAATATATTACTAAGGAGCTTGTGCCATGTTTTTATGATGTTTTTAGGACTTGTTTTACTTGGTGTTTATTTGAACTATGATGTATGACGTGGTGTTTATTTGGGATTTATGATGTGGTTTTTGGATTTATGAAATGTGGTTTTGGATTTATGATATGTGGTTTTGGATTTATGATATGCATCTTTTTTTTGTTCTTTTTTGGATTTATGATTTTATGATATGCACTTTTATTTGAATAGATGTTGACTTTTGAGGAAGAAATGCTCATGGTAGTTCTTATATATATATAAGACGAAGAAGAAATGCTTCGGAAAGAATTGAAAGAATGCCCGATAATACTTCGGCATTGAGTGGATATGCGTACACCCAAAAGTTATTAACCGGACCTAGTACGCAATGTCAAGAATTGATGCGCCTTTCACGTGAAGCATATATACTATTATGCAATCATTTTAGACAAAGAAATTGGGTGAAAGATAGTAAACATGTTAGTGTCGAGGAGAAGATGGCGATGTTTTTGACAATGATCGGGCATAACGAGCGTTATAGAGTTTATATTTTGAGATTTAAATAATTTTGTGTTTCAGAAATATAATTTGGCTTAAATAATAAACAGAATATATAAAACAACTTATAATTCATACTCAAGGGTAAATCGGTCATTTCTGTAATTCAGACTGTTGATTCAGATAAAAAAAAGTAAACAACAATTTATCCAGACAGATAAATTTAACCAGACAGACACATTTATCCATACAGGACTTAATGAAAATTTTGGTAAACAACCCCTTAATGACCTCATTAGTCATTATAGATGGTCTTATATAGGATAAGAGGTTAGAGCATCTCCAACCGCTATGCTAAACTAGAAAAAAGAGGGATTTTAGCAATTTTTGCTCCAACAGCTATGCTATCTTGTATGCTAAAATAAAGAAAAGACGGGAGAGAAGGTAAACATCTCCAAATTTGGAGAAATTTTCTTGTATGCTAAAACTAGAGAAAAGAGGAAGGAGAACTAATATTTTATTCTTTCCACCAATAAGAGACATTGAATTAAAAGGTTAAAGAGAGATAAATAATATTTTATTAGTGTATTGATTATTTAATATTTTAATTAATACTACAATCTCTAAAATAGCATAGCTGTTAGAGTTGGAAGCAAATTTTTTTAGAGATTTTGACTTTTGATACTCTATTTTAGAGAAATTGTAACATAGGTTTTGGAGATGCTCTTAGGCCATCCGTACCCGGGCTCGGGATGCCTTCGGGCTCAGCGGGGGTGGGCTACGGGCCTTGCGGGCTCAGCGGGGCGGGATGGATTCCGGGGATGGGATCCCGATTCATCCCGAAGGTTTATTAAAAAAAAATTATTTAATTTTTAAAAATAATGCCGTTGAACGGCTCTTTTTAAACAAAAATAAATAAATTTTTTTCTCAATTTAATCCCACTATATATTTAACCCTCAACCTCTTATTTCTCACACCTCTCAAACTCTCTAAAATTCTCTCAACCTCTTATTTTTCACACCTCTCAAACTCTCTCAAATTCTCTCAACCTTTTATTTTTCATACCTCTCAAACTCTCTCAAATTCTCTCAACCTCTTATTTTTCACACCTCTCTCATCATGAATCCAAACAGAACACCTACATCCCGTCGTAACCGACCGAATACACCACAATCGCAAGAAGATCAAGAGATTGGTTTCCAAGCGTTTACACAACAAGGTTATCGTCCGCAATGGTCGCAACAAATTCCGCCACAATGGTCGCAACAAAATCCGCCACAATATCCGCAACAATTTCCCCAACAATTTCACCAACAATTTCCTTACCAATTTACACGTCCCGGTTTGATTGAACAAGGTTTTACTCCGGCCAACTACAATCTTCCTTCACCCGCAATCAATCTCGACGACGACATTGTTCCGGAAACCCAACCTTCTACCCCGAACACACCACAATCTATCCTGACACAACAATCTAACCCGGAACCATCAAATCCGAGACCAACGAAAGCCGCCAAACAAACGTGGAGTAAAGCCGAGGAACTCGCGTTAGTGTCGGTGTGGGTTGACGTTTCGGAGGACCCCGTTATCGGTAACGCACAAAGCGGTGGTAATTATTTTTATTGTTATTATTATTATTATTATTATTATTATTATTATTATTATTATACTTAATTTTACATAAATGTAAGAAGTTTTTGGGCCCGAATCGGGCATGTGTTCTTTACTCGCTTGGGTCGTGAACCAGGTTATAGATTAACCCATCAACTCAATAGCAAGTTCAACGACCTCAATAAAAGAATTAATTGGTTTGGCGGCATCTACAACAACTTGCTCAATAATAGATCAAGCGGGATGAGTGAGGTCGATATATCCCGAACGGCACACGAACGGTATCTAGCACGCCATAAAGTTGCTTTCACTCACGAACAAGCTTGGGACGTCCTAAAAAAATGTCCAAAATGGGGATCCGTTCCAACGATGACGACAACTTCATCGCGGGGTTCAAAACGTACCCAACCTTCCGATGATGACGATGACGAGCAAATTCAACGACCCAACGGGAGAAACAAGGCAAAAAACATCAACGAGTAATACGTCCGGGGCGAATACGGACGAAAGTGTTACTCAGTTGTTGACGACGTTCAACGACAAGATTGATGATACAATGGAATACAAAATGAAAAAACTCGATCTCGAAATCGAACGCTCAAAACTCGAACGACATAGGTTGGAACAAGAACTCGAAATCGAACGCTCAAACCGATTTGAGAAAGACTTCGAGTTTTTCATGACCCCGCATGATCACCTTACGGGAAACGCTTTGAGGGTTACTTTAGCGAGAAAAGAACAAATTCAAAAATTTCATAATTGTTAGTGTTTTGTATTTTGTGTTAGTCCCAGATGGCTATAACAAGTATTGTAGAAGGGGGGGTTGAATACAATACTCAAAATTTTCACAATTTTAATTCTTTTTATTGAAAATCTTTCAACAAGAATTACACATAGAAAACTTAAGACTGTTGCGGAAAAGAACAGATAAACTATTCTAACAATCTTACACAAAGTATACAACAAAATAACTAAGAACACTTAGAACAAAGCTATAAAGTTTTTCAAGCAAACTGGAAATTCTTGCACTTAGAGAATTCTTCCAGTTTGCGTAGAATATCAAGAGCTCACAGTAATCTTCAAAGTCTCTCAAGATGTGTGTGTTTTCTGTATGGAGAGCTCTTCCTTTTATAGTGACAAGGAGTGTGCAAGCATTGAATGCTTGGGACACTTGTCATCTTCACACTTGCTGAGGATGTTGACTTCTGGAAAGTTGTGAAGTCCTTGTCACCTTTTACAAGGTACAGTCAGAAGAGCCCATGCATGAGAAAAGAGCTTTGCATGGAAATGGATAATAAGACAAAATGTCACTTTATCCATGTAGAAAATATCTTCTCAATTTGTCTTCTAAATATTGCACCACCGAAGGAAGCTAGGGATATGTGACACATCTTTGGAGAAAACATCTTTGAAGCTTCTTTGAGGTCCCACCGAAATGTCATTTGGGATATGTGACACATCTTTGAGATATGTGACATCATCTTTGGGATATGTGACATCATCTTTGGAGAAAGCTTCTTTGAGATTTCTTTGAGATCCCACCGATGATAGCCTTGTGATATGTGACACATCTTTGAGATATGTGACATCATCTTTGGAGAAAACTTCTTTGAGACTTCTTGGCCGAAATAAAGAGAAGTTTCGGTGGAGATATGTCCACCGAAATTGTGAGAACAATTTCGGTGAACAATGACTTGTATGTTTGAGAAAAGATCTTTCACTTCCACAATGAGAGAATCTTTAATCTTGACTTTGGTTGATCTTTGATTTCACCAAACATTTGATATCTTGTACAAGCCATTACAAAGAACCATGCATCCAAAATTTCTCTAAGTATAAAATGTTTTTCAAAGTATAAAAGGAGATCATGAGGTCATCTTCAAATCTTGATGACCCAACAAATGTATAAATAAAAGAATTAAAATAAATGAGGTGGCAAAAGGGTTTGAGGGAATGGGGTAAGGGTGTTTAGGGATTGAGTGAGGGATTGAGAAAAGCTGATGTGGCGCTGATGTGGAGCTGGAATCTTTGAAAGATAGAGGGATGGGGTACTGATGGCCTAAGGCCATCAGTACCCCATGAGAGAATCTTTCAAAGATTCCAGCTACACATCAGCGCCACATCAGCTTTTCTCTCATCCCTCACTCAATCCCTAACAATCCCTAAGGCCATCAGTACCCCATGAGGGAATCTTTCAATGATTCCAGCTCCACATCAGCGCCACATCAGCTTTTCTCTCATCCCTCACTCAATCCCTAACAATCCCTAAACACCCTTACCCCATTCCCTCAAACCCTTTTGCCACCTCATTTATTTTAATTCTTTTATTTATACATTTAATTATTTAACAAAATAAAAATATTTATATATTAAGTATAATAATAATAATAATAATAATAACAATAATAATAATTACCACCGCTTTGTGCGTTACCGACCACGGGGTCCTCCGAAACGTCAACCCACGCCGACACTAACGCGAGTTCCTCGGCTTTACTCCACGTTTGTTTGGCGGCTTTCGTTGGTCTCGGATTTGATGGTTCCGGGTTAGATTGTTGTGTCGGGATAGATTGTGGTGTGTTCGGGGTAGAAGGTTGGGTTTCCGGAACAATGTCGTCGTCGAGATTGAAGTTGGCCGGAGTAAAACCTTGTTCAATCAACCCGGGACGTGTAAATTGGTAAGGAATTTGTTGGTGAAATTGTTGGTGAAATTGTTGGGGAAATTGTTGCGGATATTGTGGCGGATTTTGTTGCGACCATTGTGGCGGAATTTGTTGCGAAAATTGCGGATGATAACCTTGTTGTGTAAACGCTTGGAAACCAAGCTCTTGATCTTCTTGCGATTGTGGTGTATTCGGTCGGTTACGACGGGATGTAGGTGTTGTGTTTGGATTCATGATGAGAGAGGTGTGAAAAATAAGAGGTTGAGAGAATTTGAGAGAGTTTGAGAGGTGTGAGAAATAAGAGGTTGAGAGAATTTGAGAGGTGTGAGAAATAAGAGGTTGAGAGGTGTGAGAAATAAGAGGTTGAGGGTTAAATATATAGTGGGATTAAATTGAGAAAAATAATTTTTTTAGTAATAGAGCCGTTCAACGGCATGAATTTTAAAAAATTTAATTAATTTTTTTTTTTAAAAACCCTTCGGGATGGATCGGGATCCCATCCCCGGATTCCATCCCGCCCCGCCATCCCCGCAACCTCCGTAGCCCACCCCGCACCATCCCCGCATGATCCCCGCACCATCCCGAGCCCTGGTACGGATGGCCTAAACACCCTTACCCCATTCCCTCAAACCCTTTTGCCACCTCATTTATTTTAATTCTTTTATTTATACATTTAATTATTTAACAAAATAAAAATATTTATATATTTTTTAATAAATAAAAATAAGATAAATAATAAAAATAAAAATTCATACCATTCATTAAAAATAAAAATTACAAAATACAAAACACTACCAATTATGAAATTTTTGAATTTGCTCTTTTCTCTCTAAAGTAACCCTCAAAGCGTTTCCCGTAAGGTGATCATGCGGGGTCATGAAAAACTCGAAGTCTTTCTCAAATCGTTTTGAGCGTTCGATTTCGAGTTCTTGTTCCAACCTATGTCGTTCGAGTTTTGAGCGTTCGATTTCGAGATCGAGTTTTTTCATTTTGTATTCCATTGTATCATCAATCTTGTCGTTGAACGTCGTCAACAACTGAGTAACACTTTCGTCCGTATTCGCCCCGGACGTATTACTCGTTGATGATTTTTTTGCCTTGTTTCTCCCGATGGGTCGTTGAATTTGCTCGTCATCGTCATCATCGGAAGGTTGGGTACGTTTTGAACCCCGCGATGAAGTTGTCGTCATCGTTGGAACGGCTCCCCATTTTGGACATTTTTTTAGGACGTCCCAAGCTTGTTCGTGAGTGAAAGCAACTTTATGGCGTGCTAGATACCGTTCGTGTGCCGTTCGGGATATATCGGCCTCACTCATCTCGCTTGATCTATTATTGAGCAAGTTGTTGTAGATGCCGCCAAACGAATTAACTCTTTTATTGAGGTCGTTGAACTTGCTATTGAGTTGATGGGTTGATCTATAACCTGGTTCACGACCCATGCGAGTAAAGAACACATGCCCGATTCGGCCCCAAAAACTTCCTACATTTATGTAAAATTAAGTATAAGAATAATAATAATAATAATAATAATAATAATAATAATAATAATAATAATAATAATAATAATAATAATAACAATAAAAATAATTACCACCGCTTTGTGCGTTACCGACCACGGGGTCCTCCGAAACGTCAACCCACGCCGACACTAACGCGAGTTCCTCGGCTTTACTCCACGTTTGTTTGGCGGCTTTCGTTGGTCTCGGATTTGATGGTTTCGGGTTAGATTGTTGTGTCGGGATAGATTGTGGTGTGTTCGGGGTAGAAGGTTGGGTTTCCGGAACAATGTCGTCGTCGAGATTGAAGTTGGCCGGAGTAAAACCTTGTTCAATCAACCCGGGACGTGTAAATTGGTAAGGAAATTGTTGGTGAAATTGTTGGGGAAATTGTTGGGGAAATTGTTGCGGATATTGTGGCGGATTTTGTTGCGACCATTGTGGCGGAATTTGTTGCGAAAATTGCGGATGATAACCTTGTTGTGTAAACGCTTGGAAGCCAAGCTCTTGATCTTCTTGCGATTGTGGTGTATTCGGTCGGTTACGACGGGATGTAGGTGTTGTGTTTGGATTCATGATGAGAGAGGTGCGAAAAATAAGAGGTTGAGAGAATTTGAGAGAGTTTGAGAGGTGTGAGAAATAAGAGGTTGAGAGAATTTGAGAGGTGTGAGAAATAAGAGGTTGAGAGGTGTGAGAAATAAGAGGTTGAAAGGTGTGAGAAATAAGAGGTTGAGGGTTAAATATATAGTGGGATTAAATTGAGAAAATTTTATTTTTTTTACAAAGAGCCGTTGAACGGCTTGATTTTTAAAAATTAAATTAATTTTTTTTTTAAACCCTTCGGGATGAACCGGGATGGGGAGCCCGGATTCCATCCCGCCCCGCTGAACCCGCACCCGCCGTAGCCCATACCGAGCCATCCCGCAGCCATCCCGAGCCCCATCCCGAATGGGGTACGGATGGCCTAAGGGTGTTTAGGGATTGAGTGAGGGATTGAGAAAAGCTGATGTGGCGCTGATGTGGAGCTGGAATCTTTGAAAGATAGAGGGATGGGGTACTGATGGCCTTAGTTCTTTGCATTCGTTTTATATCATCCATGATATATGTATTTTATGTTTTTTATATAATTATGTTCTATTGCAAAGTTTTGGCAAAATATAAATTAACTTTTACAGATTTTATTATTGATATTTAATAAAAAATCAATAAATTACAAAAAGAGTAAATTACACTATAGGTCCCTGTGGTTTGGTCCAAATTTGGATTTGGTTCCTAAAATGAAATATTTACACCAGACATCCCTGTGGTTGTCATTTTGTTTCAAATTACTCTTTTTTATCTAAACCACAAGGACCAAAATTGAAACAAAATGACAACCATAGGGACGTCCGGTGTAATTATTTCAAAAGAGGGACCAAATCCAGATTTTGATCAAACCACATGGACCTGTGGTGTAATTTACTCTTACAAAAATTAACGGTTTACCTTTTCTCAATTTGAGATTTTAGTTATGAGGATATTAGATGGTGGTTTACGGGTCAGCTGAAAGCCCATTTCATATCCCAATTTAAGAAAGTATTGCAACCCATTTTTTATGTGGATAAAGCCCAAATTGAATCTAATATTGGGCCTGGATTACTACATTTCTATACTGGGAAATGGGAACCATATATGAATGGGTTATGATATGGTTCTTATGATATTTATCTTTCATTATTTCATGCATGACATGAAAGTAAAACAAAATGAAAACTAAAAGTATGATTCACAGAATAAAATGGGAAATTCGGGTTTCGCATAGAGCATCATTGAGTTATATCGAGGAGAACTGATTGTTACTTATAATTTTTGCTTTCGTAAGTCATGTTTTATGGTCTTGTTTTGTTGTATACGTGTTTAAATATCAACGTGTTTGTTTCTTATAATGGTGATTGGGAAATGGATGCTTATTATTGGAGTTGGTGGATGTTGAGTGTTCATCGATCCCCGATATAGAATGATGTAGCGTACTTGCAACTTACTGGAATTTTGTTTGAAGAGTTAGAGATCGGTAAACCCAAGTATCTCAAATGGAAGGTTCCTTACATTGTGGGCAGACGACTATATAGACGTATTCACATTTAAAAAGGATCTTTATGTCGAAGCATTCATGAAAGAAACATTGAAACCAAATTATGTATTAACTGTAGTTAAAAAGAATTCGCTTGTTGATCCATCAGTATGACAAATGCAGGTGGGATGTCAAAACGCTCAACATGTTTGTCAAGATTTAATACTTATTTAAAGTGCAACATGTTTGTCAATATAATTACAATAACAACAGTAATCAATTTAGGTAACAGTGCTTGTAAACTTTTGAAATTGATCAGAATAATTGAGTCTGGTGGTTTTAACACGTTATTATTATTATTTGTTTGTTTTATAAATAATTAATATATTAAACATGAATTACAAATAGTTTTACGACTATTATTTCATTAAATTTCATTTTCTTTGAATTAATTACTTTTACGTAAATGAATTGATTCTTTAAAGTTGAAATTGAATAAAAAATGAAGTCAATGGGTAGGAAGGAAACAAAAGAACACACCATGTGAGGTGTGTAGGGGTGTATTTTGTACACACGTACTTGTCACACGTGACCCATGTCCAGGTTTATTAGCTCGTGGGACCCACATATCACCCAATCGCCATCCATCGGCCACCGTCGCTTTCTCACTCAACGTGTCAAGTTCCCATTGGTTGCCATCATTTATCAAAAGGACGGAAATGTCATTTTAATCTTTTTAATGAAAATGATAGACTTCATTTAATTTTATAAAACTTGCGTACTTCTTATTCAACATATATTATGTAAAAAGTGATACAATAACTGTTACCTTCTTCAATTATTTTTTGCATTTATAAACTATTAAATGAATACTTGTTTAAAGTTCAAGATTTAATTTTAAAATGAATTTGTACTCCTGGGTTTTGTGGACCACCTTTCGTGCACCGATTAATCTTCTGGTGAATATGAATGACATTGAGTTATCGCAGGTGTACCTTCATAACTGCAAGAGTTTTGACTAAACCTGAATTTGAATCTAGGGTAGATGAATTAATTTTGCCTTTAGAGAGATCCTTTCAATGATTGAAGAATAAATCAATTATTCAATTGATCGAATTGGTTATTATTAGTTATTAATGCAAAAGCTATAATCGATTTGAATCTGATAGTGTTAACAAGTCTTTACATGATCTTGTTTTATTTTTATTATAAAAAAGATCATGGTTACTTTTGCGGAAGCAAGTCGAGACATCGACTTCTTGAATTTGGTTTGGACCCAATACATGATATTCGGTCCTCATGTCTTTTGTGCATCTCTACCTACCACCATACTCTAATAACAACGAAACAATTTTATAATAAGGCATGTTTTTACCATGTTGGTTGAAGATGCTATAAGTGGCACTGAATTGTAAGTTGTGTGACTCTTTTAACAAAGTTTCAATTCAATAACATATTTTGAAATATCTGATAAAATTCAATAAATCCTAATATAACTTCCATTTTTATAATAGTATAGTTATAGCTGTCTAATGGACATCCTATGAACCTTTTGTTTCGTAAAAGTTGAATCGTTTACCTTTCTAAGATATCACATAAAAATTGTAACATATTTCAAAAATGTTTTATGTCAAAGTTATGTATTTGTTATAACAATTACTATAAATAAATTGACGAACCTAATTTCAGTTTAAAAAACTTATAATTCTATAGAATCCCTAGGAAACCATATTTAAAACGGTTAAACTTTTGTTACTAGTTCATTAGCATGCCCTATGGTAGTTCAAAACAAGTAACAGCAAAAGCCTTTTTCGAAACTAGTAATTTTTTAAAATTGAAAAACGAATATAGCTGGATAGTATTAGACATACTAAATTAACATATAAGATATCTTTAAATTGGAGAAAATACTCAATACCATCGGGATATGAATCTTTTCCTCCGTCACAACCCTGATCAAAATCGTAATTGACACACCACAAGTCGTTGGCTAAAATCTTGAGCAAATGTTGATTATCAGCAACCCCAACCGGTCCAACACAAAACTTGCCCCCTGTAAACCACATATGAGTAGGCATTTCGGAGTGGACTTCTTGGCGTAGGATAGGATAAAGGTCTAAGTTCATCTAGCACAATATTCGAACTTAAACTCATTGATAAAGTCGCTCTTCTCTTTACCAACTGAACTACATGTCGGAGAGTTCTCAAAGAAATATAGAGATGGATGAAGCCACAAGATATGCTGAGGTCATGATGATGCAAGCATGACAATGGGAAGAGAGATGGACAAGATGGTAAAAGCAAAATTGGAGGACGGTTTGGGAGCATGGCGTGCAAAGGTAAGTGGCAGCCAATGATGCCGGTTTAAACATACAAGTAACGTTTTTTAGTGGAAAACATAAAATGCTAAGTCAGAGAAAGACAGAGGGCTTATTGTGTAAAATTTTAAAAATTCCTGAGAGAGAAACAGGCTCTGACTGACCCGGCAAAACATTTTTAAAATGCCGCTTTTTTGTCCCCCTTTTACACTTTTCATCAGTCATCACTTTCAACCCCTATTAAATTTTCTCTAGCTTTTTCACCCCCTTAACTTTATATTATATCAAATTTTACCCTTTATTTGTTAGACCATCTCCAATGAACTCTATCTCTATTTTATTCTCTATATTTTTTCCAATGAACTCTCTATTTTACTCTCTAAAATAGATAAATGAATAGTAACTCTCTATATATAGAGAGTTACTAATCACTACTTTCTATTTTTTTTAACTTTTGATAATTACAAAATGACTCTTCTATTTTTTAGATTGTTGTATTTTTATTTTATTTGTTGTCTAATACCAATTAAACTAAAATTATATTTATCTTTAAGTTTTAAATTAATTTAAATTTATCTAACTAATTTTAAAAACTAATAAAAAATATAATGATGCAATTTATAAAGTTAATAAATATAAGGGTATTATTGAAAATATATGTAATCAAAATAAAAGATAATATACTTAGAATATTCATTTTTTGAGAGTAAAATAGAATAATACATTGGAGAAGATTTAACACACTCTTTATTTAACTCTCTATAATAGAGAATAAAATAGAGAAATACATTGGAGATGCCCTTGGTGGCGTGGATATGTCGGTTGTTGGCTGTATGTGACACGAGGGGGTCCTGGGGATAGAATGGAAAACCTTGACGGGTAGTTTTTGTCGAACCTCTATAATGTGAGGGCCATTTCAGACAAAAATTGATTTTGGTAATCATCATTTTACTGCGAAATCAAAACCCTTTCGCCATCACACTGACACTTTGTATACCATCATCAGACATATAAATAGAATTTTAATAAATTTATTGGATTAATTAAAATCACTTCAATATATATGAAGGGTTTAAAGAGGAAGAAAAAGAACAAACAAATATCTATATTATGGCATTGTTTGGAAGAAAAAAAAAAACTAGCTTATAAGAGCATCTTTAACAAATTTTCTATAATTTTTTTAAAATAGGGACTTGAAAGTCAAAATCTCTAAAATAAATTATATTTAGCTCCAATAAATTCTCTATTTTAGAGATTTCAACATCTATTATATTATTCAAATTTATAATCTCAATACATTTTTTACATTTTGGATGAGCATGACAGAACCTGAACTCTTATTCGATAAAAGGCATAGTAATGAACGTTTTTTTACCTGGTAAGAGCAACTCCAACCATACTGCAAAAGAGGAGATTTGCAGTATGGTGGAACCCAACCATACTTTAAAACTTCAAATTTTTTGGTGGCCCATCATCTTTGTTTTCAAAACACACCATATTTGGTGTTATACTATTCACCCTGCAAAAAATTTTGAGTGAAAAATCACCACGTTTGATGATTTGGTGTTTTTTTGAAAGTATGGTTGGAGTTGAAATCTTTTTTAGTGTTAAGGGTCTCATCAGTTTTAGTGTTTTTGGTGTTATTTTTGGTGTTATGGGTTGGAGTTGGTCTAAGTAAGGAAGATGACTTTTACCCACGTGAGCTTGTCAGGTAAAAGAAAGTTACTAACAATCAATTTTGATGGTCGAGAATGTTATCTGCTAAGGTAAGTGAGGGCAGTGTTTTTGCCGGCAAGTGCTTACTCGGTAATCAATTGGTAAACGGCTTTTATTTCACTTTATTGCGATTTATTGAGGGGCCGTTTACCTAATCACTTACATGGGTAAGTGCTTACTGGTAAAATTCAACACTATCACTTACTTCATGGGTAAGATTTTAGTCCACGAAAATGACATCGTATGCAACAATTTAGCCGGTAAACGTTAACCATGGTAAGAGCCGTTGCACTCATTTACCAGGTAAGACTCTCGGTCCTTGCTTCCGCTCTTACCGGGTAAGATTCTTAGCCCTTGCCATATTCATCCGGTAAGCTAATGTGACTTGGTAAGCACTTACCCGGATAAGCATTTTATAAACGGCCCCTGAAACATTTTAAACAAATGAATACGTGTTTAACATAAATAAGCAATGTCGTGTTTTAATAAAGTACCGTGTTTAAATGTATATAGTTAATTGCAAGTTTTTCTTTCGTTACAAATGGTATATGTTATTGGGCTCATCCAACTATTATTAGAAGATATTAAGGACTAAAATAGTAAAATGTAACAAGAAAAAAATCAGAAGTTAATGAGGTGTTATTTGTTGAATAGACGCCTCCTATTAAAAAGTGTTGGGACAAAGTTTTGATGTTATATATTTTTTGGGTTATTCTATCCCCACCTCCTACAAGTTTTCACACCCCCTTCTTTTCATACCTTTAATTTTTTAATTTTTAGTTTTTAAAGTTACATTTTACACCCTTGAACTTATTTAGTTAATTTATTTTATACATTTTAGTTTTTTATTTTTCATTTTACACTTTATTATATTAACACATATAATCGTATGTTAACTAAAATATGTTAAAAAATACTTTTAAATTTTAACAAGTTACGTCATTATAATCGTCTCGTCGATACCTTCGAAATGAGCTCAATATTGAATATTTTTTGATATTCAATCGATTAAGTTTATGTTACCAAACTTAATATCTATATTATATTATAAATTATTTTACAAAAACTCTTAAAATAACTTATTAATACATATTTCTTAAATTTGTTACATGTTACCTACGACATCTTCAAATCTAAATAATCATAAATTTAATTAAAATTTTAATTAAATAAATTATACCCAAAAACAAACAATTTTTCTTTTAATTTTGAGATATATATTTTATAATTTTTAATTGGTTTTTCAGATTTTTTATTACATGTATATTTACATGAGTATGTTAATGCCAAACATCTGTTATATTGTAAATTATTTACAAGTTTTCTTAAAATATACTAAAACTCAAACTTCCAACCTATTACCATAATGATAATTTTTTATAGTTCTATATTTAAATTTTGTACACATATACATACCACTCACATTATGTCCTCACATCATCTAAATAAGAGTTCGGGTTCGGGTATTGCAAAAAACACCTAAATTTCGGTTCGGATATTGCAAAAACACCTAAATTTCGGTTCCGGTTCGGGTTCAGATTTCGGATAATTCGGGTTTTGCACACTCCTAATTATAACTGTTCATCAAAACCTTTAAAAGGAGCACAAATGTTATGGGTTTGAAGACCCCACTATCGAAGGAATATTTTTTCAATTTTTTTGACCAATTAACCATATTGACCTTTAATTTTATACATCTGATATGCGATTTAAAAGCGAATAAATATGAAATGAAACAAAATTATTTTTTCAAATTCTCGGTTTTAGATTCGAGATACTTCGTGCCGCATCCCGTGCGGGTACGTATCTAGTTTTAGCTAATATATGATTATTATGTTAATATGATAAGAGTGCAAAACAAAAATTAAAAAAGTAAAAGATGTACCATAAATTAAATAATTAACTATAAGGGTGTGAATTGTAAATATAAAAAATATTTAAGTAGTATATATATGATATATAATAAAATAATTAAATCAAAAAATATTCAATATTGGACTCATTTCGAACGTATCGAAGAGACGATTATAATGGTGTAATTTATTAAAATTAAAACGTATTTTTTTAACGTATTTTAGCTAATATACGATTATACGTGTTAATATGGTGAAGGTGTAAAATGAAAAATTAGAAAAGTAAAAGGTATAAATTAAACTAATTAAATAAGTATAAGATTATAAAATGTATCTTTCAAATAAACAAATAAAAAAATAATTAGTGTGTGAATGTGAATAGGTTGTAGTAGGGTAGAAGGGGGTATACAAATTTGCAGGGGTAGGGATAGTAACCCCATATTTTTTTCCTAAAAATGATACTTGACGATCCAAAAGAATTTTGATTTTTATTTGGATGGAAAAATATCAACTTAACTAATTACAAGCAAAGATAACATTGTCTTCAAAAAAAAGCAAAGATAACATGTTTTATTGTAACAACCCAAAAATCAACAATGACATCAATATAACATTACAACCAAAAACGGTCTCAAGGTATACTAAATACATCATTCTCAACTCAAGGTACGCATCGGATAAACACCTTCACAACTGAGATGCTATAGGAAGTCCGATGGTGAACTACAAGCCTCCACTAGGCTATAACTTTTCTACAATGTCGACTATTTCCATCTTCTTCAGATGAAACCACAATCAAAACTCTTACCTAAAAATGGTTTGTCTTTGAGAAACGAGGGTTAGACCATAAGGTCTAGTGAATTCCCCTCGAAAAGAGTTTAACAAACCACGTATAGTAATATGCAATCCGCCATAAATGAAACACCCTAAAAATCTGAATAAATTTAAACCTAAAACAAATAAATTTACAATAAGATCAACGGAAAAGTTTAATTCATAAATGGAGGTTTGGTACTAAAAGTGCGTAATTACCAACGGATCACTATAAACAACCTACTAATATAAACTATAACTACACAAGTCTAGATTATAATTGGTTGTCTACAGGATCTCCAAAAATCTTCAATACAAGTCTAATCGCTCCATTTATATTCTTCAAAAGATATAACCAAAAGCATTCCACTCTTCTCTCATCCCTTGGTTACCCCGCCAGCTTTATAACCTCACAAAAACAGCTTTTAAAAAATATTAGACTTACGTCTAGTGAAAACATCCAAATTATAATTCAAAACAATAATAAAATTTCTGAAATGGTAAGTTATACTATAATTATAAACTGACCATTTCTTCTTCCAATAACATACACATAACATCTTTCGATGACGGGGAAGACCCGATTCCATGAGTGTGACAAACACAAAGTAAGTCACACTATCACGTTTAAGAGCGCCACTACGAATCGGTAGAGATTCTAGATTTCAGCTCATGTCCATGAAATTACAATTAATCCATGCCTATTTCTTGGTGCAGAAATGAGAATTACAATTAGACCATGCCTATCCCTCATTTCAAAATGCATAAACGGGAATTACAATTAGACCATGCATATTCCACGTTTCAAATACATAAACGGGAATTACAATTAGACCATGCATATTCCACGTTTCAAAATACATAAACGGGAATTACAATTAGACCATGCCTATTCCACGTTTCAAAATACATAAACGGAAATTACAATTAGACCATGCCTATTCCACGTTTCAAAATACATAAACGGGAATTACAATTAGACCATGCCTATTCCACGTTTCAAAATACATAAACGGGAATTATAATTAGAACATGCCTATTCCACGTTTCAAGATAGCTTTTGTGTCTATGGATCCATTACACATATTCATACCGTTTTTATGCTTAAAATAATTCATTTTCTCATAACGTTAATGAAATTAAGCTCAACATTTAAGTTCAATATAAGAAAATCTCCTTCATACGGGTTTTCATCAAAATACCTCAAAGATATTGTTGGGTCACCAAAGATTTGAAATTGACTCACCGATGTTTTCCCTAAAATCATACTTAGAATATTTTAGTTTGGTTATTTGAATGACTTGTACAAAATAGCAATTGTTCGGTGAAGTCGAAGATCAACCGAAACCAAGCTTGAAGACTCTCTACTTGTGGAAAATAGAAGACTCTTCTCAACAAACACAACAAGTCAGTGTCCACCAAATTTGTCCTCACAATTCGGTGGACCTCCTCTCCACCGATGAAGAGATCAAAAATCGGTGGACATTCTCACCACCGATAATAGCTTCAAAAATCGGTGGACATCGTTCCACCGAATTTGCCCTCGCAAATCGGTAGACATCATCCCACCGATAAGATACTTAAATCGGTGGGATCTTTGTGAAAATGGTTTTCCTTCAAATGGTTCTTAAAATCTTGAAAATATTATCGGTGGAATTCCTTCGGTGATATTGTCTTGGAGTACTCATCAAGAAGATCATTTACTTCGGGACAAAATCTGCTTACAGGCAAAAGTAACCTTTTGTCTTATTATCTTTTTAGAAGATGTCCTTTCAGCATGGCTTCAATTCCTTGTTTCAAGAAAAAGATGATGGTGACTTATCAGCTTTTTAGAAGTCCACTGGTACTTTTCAGAAGTCCTTTGGTATGTTACAAGTAACGGAAGGATATTCGTACTAAGCATTTAATGCTCAGTGCCTTACCTTCACTATAAAAGGAAGAAGACTCCTCCATGCAAATCACGCTTTCTGGATATCTCTCTCAGTGCAAGAAATTTCCATACAGCTCTAAAACTTGATAGCTTTGTTCTAAGTGTTCTTAGTTGTTGTTGTTAGTATACTTTGTGCAAGATTGTTAGAATAGTTTATCTGTTCTTTTCTGCAACAATCATAAGTTTTCTATGTGTAACTCTTGTTGAAAGATTTTCAATAATAGAATTAAAATTGTGAAAATTTTGTGTATTGTATTCAACCCCCCTTCTACAATACTTGTTATAGCCATCTGGGACTAACAGATACTTCTACAAGTATAATTTAATTTTACAACATACCCAAGAAATAAATAAGTTAGGGAGGACTATCTAAAACGAACATTCAGGAACTTATTACCAAGGGCTAACTTGGTCCGGAAACTACTGTCAAAACAAAACCCACGTCTGAGAGCCATAACAGGAAAGTCAGGAAAATCCATATCCGAAGCCATTGTTCGGGAATCATTATCCGGGAAAAAAACCATCCGGAATTCAATACCGGAAAACTATCCGGATAACGTCAAATCCCATAATTCTCCAATCCGAGACAATTTATCCACTTGAAATCGAAATATTTATAGACAGAATATGATTAGAACCTCAAATAACTTGTTACTTTAACATGTATAAGTTTATTTAAAAACAAGATGAACTCACTTGGTCGAAGAACCCACAGTCGGTAAACTTTGAAATCAATCAAGTTCAATCTTGATTTCACCAAAATTAATTCAACAGTCGATTGGAATAAAATCAAACTTATGATTACTAAGTCTTACGAAAATATATCAAGAAGATGATCAAAACCCTTACTAATTAAGCCTAAAAATCTCGATTTCTATTCCTCTGGCTTGAACCGATCTCAACCTTTCCCAAAATCAGATATTTTCCAATATGACCAAACTTCTTAATATATATCCCAAACTTTCATTTATCTACTTTAACCCCATACACTTCCAATTATAACGGTTTCCACCCTCGGCCATTCAACACCAAAATTATAACTCAACTTCCCACTTCAGTTTTGTCTATATTTTAAAAACAAAACCGAACAATTCTCGTCACTTAGAGTTATCAGACAAATTTGAAATTACTCAACCCACAAATAAATGATGTTTCTCCATAATAAAATATACATTAATTATGGAAAATTCGAGGTGTTACAATAAAGGCCCAACAAAATCATTTCAACAAGTCAACATCACACTTGGGTATTTCCACAGTGGTCATAGTCACCCATCACCTTACCGTGATGTCCGCATTCGCCCCCCCCCCCCCAAGTAGATCCCTATGCCCCCAGTAGATGTCATTCGCGCGTGCACAATAAATAGATTTGAGGCTCACGACATAAATAAACTCCCAAGGGATATTCACAATCCCAAGGTACCATAATCCCACTGTGCAACCCGACACTAAAATCAATATCCAATTCATGCCATAAACCACATGGTACTATGCATGTTCAATAATGAACCAATTCCAGAAATACGTGTTCAAAGCATTTGTGAGTGTAATTTCATGCCATAAAGCAAAACTATCATCAATGGTTAAAAGACATCTAATAAAGCATGCCCAGATATAAACCAGTTTGAGAAACGTTTATTCAAACATTCATGTCAGCAATGCATGCCAAAACGATAACCCATTTATAAATATTTCATAGTTGGAAAATGGTTTAAGGGAACTTACCCGAGTTTCGGCAAATCGACACACGCTACGAAACTCACTTTACCTCAAACCGAACACCTGAATTGGACGTCATAAGAATGGTATTAAACCATCTAATTACATTCCAAAATCATCCCTAATAATCCCAAGACAAACCCCAATCGACGTCTCAATCCTAGGCCTCAACGAGAAACGAAACAAAATCAAAGAAATGGCACAAACAGCCACTTGGGTGGCTTGTCCCACGACCTCCAGGTCGCGGCTAAGCCCGCACAAGTTGTTGTTTGGCACTTCCAGGCCTGCACGAAAAATCTCCCAAAAATCCCAACGTTTTTCACACCAAAACTTCCTCAAATTGGTTTTAAGGCATCCAAATTGAGTTGTTTGCTACCTTAAACCTTTTAAACCAATAACCAATCATCAAAACATTATTCACACCATCAAAATCCATGTATTGATTCATGTTTTCAAACCCCAAAACTAATTTCTTAGCCATTTAAGAAATCACCATTGAAATGATGAAGTTTTCTCAATGTAGGTCAATAAACCAACAAGAAACCATGTTTCAAACCTTTTATCCAATACCAACAATGGATCAACATAACTCAAATACACCGTAAACCCAAATGCTAAGCTTAGAAATGGAAAGGGTGAATGATTACCTTGGAGATGAAGACCCCTAAATCCTTCAGCAAAGCTTTCCTCTTCAATCTTCTTCAAGAAATCTCAGATTTCTCAGCCTCCTTCCCTATTTCTTTTCACGTTGAAGACACAAATGAAAAGGGTTTAGGGTTTCCCCTTCTTATTCTCTCAATTTAGAGTCAAGTTCCTGAATCCGTAATTATTGCACTTAGGTCCCTAATCTTGCAAAGGATTCGGATTTTTAAGACAAGGTTATTACATTAATTTTTTTAATAAATTTGATTTTTTGTGGCTAATAAGAATAAAATACTGGTTTGTGATATATCTATGTACATTTTATTAGATGCTCGTTAAAAATAAATTGAAACAATTAACCTCTTGAAAATGAAATGTTTTATTTTGAAATTCTGAATATTTGGAACCAACATAAATATATTTGTAAAAACAAGTTACTAGTCATTATAAGAAAACTGAATTCTCAAAAAACAAATATGAAACAGGGCCTAACTGTTGGGTCACCAAAGATTTGAAATCGACTCACCGATGCTTTCCCTAAAATCCTACTTAGAACATTTTAGTTTGGTTCTTTGAATGACTTGTACAAAATAGCAATTGTTCGGTGAAGTCGAAGATCAACCGAAACCAAGCTTGAAGACTCTCTACTTGTGGAAAATAGAAGACTCTTCTCAACAAACACTACAAGTCATTTTCCACCGAATTTGTCCTCACAATTCGGTGGACCTCCTCTCCATTGATGAAGACATCAAAAATCGGTGGACATTCATCTCCACCGATAAAGTCATCAAAAAATCGGTGGACTGCTTCCACCGAAGTGTTCTTAAGGAATCGGTGGACATCATCCCACCAATGAGATACTTAAATCGGTGGGATCTTTTGTGAAAATGGTTCTCCTTACAGATGGTTCTTAAAACCTTGACAATATTATCGGTGGAATTCCTTCGGTGATATTATCTTGGAGTACTCATCAAGAAGACCATTTACTTCGGGACAAAATCTGCTTACAGGCAAAAGTAACCTTTTGTCTTATTATCTTTTTAGAAGATGTCCCTTCAGCATGGCTTCTATTCCTTGTTTCAAGAAAAAGGTGATGGTGACTTATCAGCTTTTTAGAAGTCCACTGGTACTTTTCAGAAGTCCTTTGGTATGTTACAAGTAACTGAAGGATATTCGTACTAAGCATTTAATGCTCAGTACCTTACCTTCACTATAAAAGGAAGAAGACTTCTCCATGCAAATCACGCTTTCTGGATATCTCTCTCAGTGCAAGAAATTTCCATACTGCTCTAAAACTTGATAGCTTTGTTCTAAGTGTTCTTAGTTGTTGTTGTTAGTATACTTTGTGCAAGATTGTTAGAATAGTTTATCTGTTCTTTTCCGCAACGGTCTTAAGTTTTCTATGTGTAATTCTTGTTGAAAGATTTTCAATAATAGAATTAAAATTGTGAAAAATTTTGTGTATTGTATTCAACCCCCCCTTCTACAATACTTGTTTTAGCCATCTGGGACTAACAAGTGGTATCAGAGCAGAAAGTTTAACTCATAAACTTGATCTGCAATGGTTGCCCCCTCTTCTTCAACTATTGAAAATGCTTTTCAAAACAACTTTTCTGAAAATGGTTCCATTAACAAACCTCCTAAGTTTAACCCCAACAACTTTTCTCTTTGGAAAAGCCGTATGATGCTATTCATGGAAGGAGTGGATACTAGATATCCAACCATTCTCAAAGAGGGACCCATTATCCCTCGAGTCTGGGCTCGCTATGAAACGCAGAGGCCTGGTAAGGAAACAGCTGACAAGGAGGACTCTAGTGACTCTGACACTTCTGAGCCTTCCGACAAAGAGAAAGCAAAGGGTACTGGACGTTATATTCTCAAAAATCCTAAGGAATATACTGATGAAAAAAAACGTCTAGTCACTCTTGATTCAAAGCTTAGATCTATCATTGCTCTCTCACTTCCTGATGAAGTCTATCATTCTCTAGTTAACTTTGAAACTACTAAAGAGATGTGGACCACACTGTGTGTTCTGTACGAAGGTACAGAGGAAGTGAAGAAATGCAAAAAGATTTCTCTCATAAGAAAATATGAACTCTTCACTCATGAAAAAGGTGAATCTCTTCCTATCTACTATAATCGTTTTAACTCTCTTCTAAATGATATGAAGTTACTGGGCATAATCTATGATAACGAGGAAGTTCTAAACAAGTTCATGGATTGTCTCCCTGAGTTCTGGGAGAACATATGCACTTGTATCAAAACTTCCAAGGACCTTGAGTACATGCCTCTAACTGTCTTATATGGAACTCTTTTCAACTTTGAACAAACCAAGTTACAAAGGAAATCTTTCATCAAAGAAATAAAGGGCACCTCTATTGCTCTTGTCAGTGAAAACTATAGAAAATCTCAAAATGTTCCAAGAATCACCTATCCTTCATCAGATTCTGACAATGAAACCCAAAGCAACTCCTCTCACCAATCGGAGGCATATCTAAGTGATGTCGATGATGAAGGTGAAGAAATCTTGGTTAAGCAGTTGTCTGATGAAATTGCTATGTTAGCTGGTTTTAAAAACAGATCTCGTTTTTCGAACAAATCCAAATCTTTCAGAAAACCCTTCTCTTCTACAAAAGTTTCCTCAATTGATAAGACAAATGAAGAATGTTTTAATTGTGGAAAGAAAGGTCACTTTGCAGCTGAGTGCAGAAGTAAGCGTGTGATAAACTCCAGAAATTCATCTTCAAACAAGTTTTCCTCAAATTATGAAAAACCCAAAAATATCTCTTTTAAATCAAACCTTGCCAAGAAAGAAACTCAGTCTTCAACCAAAGATCATCAAGAAAGGGCTGAGAAATACAAAGCCAAGTACAAGAAAGAAAAAGAGAGAAATGAGGGTCTCCTTAGAAAAGGAAAGGGTCTCATGGCCGAAATTCATGATTGGGAAGAAGAGACCTCTGACAGTGACAACAACTCTCCCAACAAATGCTTTATGGCCATCTCAGAAGATGTGGAAGATTCAGAAAAAGCAACCTCTCCAATAGCTCTTGTGTCGTCTGGGTGCTCGACATCTTATGCTCAGGTACATCCCTTTAATGATATGTCAGATAGGGAAAAGATAGATGCTTATGAATCTTTAACTAAAGACTTTCACTCTGTTAAGGATGGTAAGAAAAGGAAATCTGTTCAGGTTAAAAATCTCACTTCTCAACTTGAAATCTGCATGTCTAAACTTGAAAAGTTTGAGGAAATCAAAGCTGAGCTTGAGGATCTGAAAACCATAAATCACATGATTTCCAAAGAGAAAAATAAACTTTTCAAGAAACTAAAAAGAGAACAAGAGGTTGTCAGAAAGTGGACAACTTCTTCAAAAAATCTTGAGCAACTTTTTCAGGACCAAATCGGTGGAAATAGCAAATTTGGGCTAGGATTTGGAAAAGGTTCTCCCAAAACTTCATCTCATGCACTCACTCCTCTCTCAAATGTATGGGATGATGCTTCAGAGTCTAGCTCTTGTGACTCTGTCTCTTTAAACTCTCTTGATCTAGGTGAAGCTTTAAAATATGGAATGTTCATAAAAGCAAAAGACTCTTCTTCAAATCAGTCCACTGAGAAACAAGATTCCAATGATTTTTCAAAACCCATCCATGATCTTCTAAAGGTGTTAACTATTGATGAAGCCTCTTCCTTCAACTCTTCAAAAACCAAGTTTCTCAAAAGATTTCATGACACCGATGTCTCTTCTTTCAGAAAGTGCTCAGATCTTGAAAAAGACCATCTCAAAAATACTTCTAAAAGTATTTCCAAATTTGCTATCACCTCGGGAAATGGAATTTTAAGCTTTCCTCCTCACATCTCATCTGTTGGTCCTAAAGCAATTCAAATTAATGTCTTGGAAAAGGGAAAAGAAAAGGAAAGTCTGCAAACTTCTAAAAAGACCTTTTGTCCTAGAGCCATTCAATTAAATGCCTTAGGAAAAGGAAAAGAAAAGATTCAAGAACCTAAAAAGACTTTCATCTACAGAAAATGCTATAACTGTGGTGACACTTTTCATCTTGCCAAAGATTGTCCAAAAGATTGAATGGACAGAACCAAACTTAAGGACTCATCTTCTTCTAACCCAAAAGGACCCATCTCTAAATGGGTACCAAAGAACTAATCTGTTTGTGCATGCAGGTTTTTGAGTACCATCAAATATGGTATCTGGATAGTGGGTGCTCACGTCACATGACAGGAAATAAATCTCTACTAGTTAACTATGTGTCTGGAAAAGGTCCATCTGTAACTTTTGGAGATAATGCTAAAGGCTACACCAAAGGTTATGGAACTCTCACTAATGGATCTGTCACATTCAATAAAGTGGCATTTGTTGAAGGCCTCATGCATAATCTTCTAAGCATTAGCCAACTGTGTGATCTTGGATATAAAGTTATCTTTGAACTTTGTATCTGTACTGTTGTGGACAAGAACTTCAAAGTGGTGTTATCTGGAAAAAGGATGGAAAATGTTTATGTCATAGATATGGGACAAAGAAACAATTCTTCCAATATTTGCTTTGTGTCTGATGACACATCCAAAAGGAACTGGTTGTGGCATAAACGTCTCTCTCATCTAAATTTCAAAACCCTTCATAAAATCTCCAACAAAGAGCTGGTGACGGGAATGCCAAAGTTAAATTTTGTCAAGGAGAAGCTATGTGATGCTTGTGAAAAAGGGAAGCTTACCAAAACTTCTTTCAAGACCAAGCAATGCTCTTTCGTTACTCTTCCTCTTCAGATGCTGCACATGGATCTATGTGGACCAGTCAACACTCCCAGTCTTGGTGGCAAAAGGTACATTCTTGTTATTGTTGATGAATTTACTAGATATACTTGGGTCTCTTTTCTCAGGTATAAAAGTGATGCAACTGAAGAAATCATCAACTTTGTCAAGAAAAATGAAGTTCTAAATGGTCAACTTGTTCGTTCCGTAAGAAGTGATAATGGCACTGAATTCAGAAACAATGCTCTTGAAGACTTCTTCACTGAGAAAGGAATTTCTCAAAACTTCTCTGCAGTCCGGACTCCTCAGCAAAATGGAGTGGTAGAAAGGAAAAATAGAACTCTGTGTGAGGCTGCTAGATCCATGCTAAGTGAATCAAACCTTCCTACCTACTTTTGGGCTGAAGCTGTTAATACTGCCTGCTTTACCCAAAATAGGTCGGTGTTATCCAAAAGACATGATAAAACCCCCTATGAAGTTTTCCATGGCAGAAAACCAAATATTGGCTTTCTTCATGTCTTTGGCTGTGTATGTTTTATCCTAAATGATCGTGACAATCTTGGGAAGTTTGATCCCAAAGCTGATGAGGGAATCTTTGTTGGATACTCCTTATCTTCCAAAGCATATTGTGTGTACAATCTCAGGAGAAAATGCATTGATGAGTCCATTCATGTCAAATTTGATGATCTAAGATCATCATCTCTTTCAAATGATGATGACGAATTGCACAGATGGATCTCCTCATGCATAGGTGATGTTCCCATAGTCAACTCCACCGATGCATCTTCCATTCCCTCGAATCCTTCCCCATCAAGTAATCAGGCTGGGTCACCATTCATAACTCCCACCGAATTTGACCATCCCACCGAAATGCTCTCTCCCACCGAAATTCCCTCTACCGATCCTACTCCTTCCATCGAAAATCCAGCCCTCCACCGAACCACCGATCCCACCACTTCGATTAATCTCACTAAAAATAATCCTTCACCTTTGCCCCCAGCCACAAAATGGACCAAAGATCACCATTGATCAAATCATCGGTGATCAACAAGCAGGTGTTCAAACACGTAGAGGAGTTGGAAATATTTGTCTCTATGTAAATTTTCTCTCTCTTATTGAACCCAAAAAGATTGATGAAGCTCTCTCAGATCCCTGTTGGATCACTGCCATGCAAGAAGAGCTTTCTCAATTTGAGAGAAACAAAGTTTGGAGATTGGTTCCCAAACCCCGAAATAAGACAATCATTGGAACCAAATGGATCTTCAGAAACAAAATGGATGAAGACGGTACAGTTATCTGAAACAAGGCAAGACTGGTTGCTCAAGGATACAGACAGGAAGAAGGCATTGATTATGATGAAACTTTTGCCCATGTTGCAAGACTTGAAGCAATAAGAATCTTTCTAGCTCATGCTGCCTACCGAAATTTCAGAGTCTTTCAAATGGATGTCAAAAGTGCCTTCCTCAATGGGGAACTTGCAGAGGAAGTCTATGTGAAACAACCTCCTGGCTTTGAAGACCCAACTCATCCAGACTATGTGTACAGACTAGACAAAGCTCTTTATGGTCTCAAGCAAGCTCCACGTGCTTGGTATGACACTCTTGCCAACTTTCTTCTAAAGAATGGATATTCCAGAGGTAAAATTGACAACACTCTCTTCATCAAGGAAACCTCAGGTAATATTATTCTTGTCCAAATCTATGTTGATGACATCATCTTTGGTGCCACTGATGAATCACTTTGTGATGAGTTTGCTTCTCTCATGATGAGTGAATATGAGATGAGCATGATGGGAGAGCTTACATTCTTTTTGGGCCTTCAGGTCAAACAATCTTCAGAAGGGATATTTATAAACCAAAGTAAATACATTCGTGACCTTCTGAAGAAATTTAACTTTTCAGATATCTCTCCTATGAAAACTCCCATGGCACCTGATAACGCCACTTTTTGGCGGTATTTTCGGTTCTCAAACCAACGTGATTGGCTTGTACTCAAGTAAAAAAGGCGGGTATTTTACGGTTTATTGAGTGATTTACGCAGGTTATATAAAAGGCGGCATTCCTCAGAAATAGAAGCTAAAAAGAACCCAAAACGAGTCAAAACGAAGCCTAACGGGAACCCAAAAGCCAAGCCCAAGACCCGCGACTGAACCAGGACCCGACCCGCGAACCAGAAACGACCCAGAGTAGCATCTGAATAGCGCGCGACTTCCCACACGACTTGCAAGTCGCGTGGAAGGTCGCGTATCCCTCTGGTTGTCGAAAATCAGTTTTATAAGTCGGGATTTAGGTCACTTTTTCGGTATCCAGTTTTCACGTTACGACCAGAGCAGTCCCGGGGGCGATTTTCGAAGACAAGTGACACCCGTTGGAGCGGAGATAGAGAGAGGATCAGATACACGTTCATCACGCGACGTAGAGACGACCACGATAGAAGGGAGTAACCATTACCTTCACCGTTATCACGATTATCATGTTCACATACTTATTTTCATCTTTTTCTATTGTGTTTGAATCCACCACCGATATGAACTAACCGGTTCATGTTGGGGGTTGGAATGAATGTGGTTTGAACTTATAAACAGATGATTTGAAACTTTTATCAGTTTTCTTATTGAATGAATGAATGCAATTTGGTGTTTAATGCTTTTGTGAGATTAGCTACCTTGCAACTGTTTTATTGTTTTCAATTAATGTTTGAGAGAAGTAATTGAGAAACAGAATTAGGAATTGCATAGCTAAGGTAAGAAAGGATCGAGAGATACTGAGTAAATCTTAGTCCCGTTTGAATCTTAATCTTAATGCATTTTGAAACCTGTATGTTGAGATCGAAAGATAAAACTATTGTTTTCGAAATAGAAATTACGGTTGCTTGAAAAAGGAATCGTGCTTTATAAATAAAATCGGTGTTACTTGAGAGAGAACAACGATTAGATAAAGATTGGGCATTCATTGATAGGAATAACTGGTAATTGAATTGAGTCAAGACGTTTGTATGTAAGAACCATAAGAGTTCCAACCCTCAGCTTTTCTCTCTATCAAAGTTTTCAAAGCTGTTCTGTTTTGTCTTGTGTTGATTTGATCTCATTTATTGCAATTTAATTAGTCTATAAACCAATCCCTAATTTCGACAGTCCAGTTAATAGAGTCTATAGTAATTGTGATACTTAGTTCCTAGTTCCCCGTGATTCGATACTCGTACTTCTCCAGTACTATTACTTGACTTCGACCCGTACACTTGCGGTTAAGATTCGCGGGGTGTCAAAACCCCGTGTCAGCACCACCTTTGAAACTCAATGCTGATCTTAAAGGTGAATCTGTGGACGTTACCCTTTATCGAGGAATGATTGGTTCTCTTCTGTACTTAACTGCTAGCAGACCGGATATTATGTTTGCTACTTGTCTATGTGCCCGTTATCAAGCCAATCCAAAAGTATCACATTTGAAGGCTGTAAAACGGATTTTTCGGTATCTCAAGGGTACTTTGCACCTGGGTCTTTGGTATCCCAAAGACTCCGGTTTTGAACTAATTGGGTACTCAGATTCAGATTTTGCAGGTTCTCAGATTGATAGAAAAGGTACCACAGGTAGCTGCCAACTTCTTGGTGGAAAATTAGTAAGCTGGTCCAGCAAGAAACAGAATTCAGTCTCAACATCAACTGCTGAGGCTGAATATATTGCAGCTGGAAGTTGCAGTGTCCAGATCCAGTGGATGAAAAATCAACTAAGGGACTACAATCAATTCTTTTCAAAAGTTCCCATTTTGTGTGACAATTCCAGTACAATAGCTATTGCAAACAACCCTGTTCTTCACTCCAGATCTAAACACATAGACATCAGGTATCACTTCATCAGGGACCACATTTCCAAAGGCGACATTGAGCTGCATTTCATTCCCACCGATTTGCAACTTGCTGATTTATTCACAAAACCCCTTGATGAAACCAGGTTCAACTTTCTAATAAGTGAACTTGGAATGTGCAACCTACAAGACTAAATGAGTGTTTTATTTTCCACCGATCTCACATCGGTGGACAATCTTCTATTCTCACCCAAACCTCCACCGATCTCTCATCGGTGGACAATTTCTTCTGTTTCTTTCTACACCGAAATCTTTCACTTGTCGGTAGCACTTTCTCTACCGAAATAGCTCACAACTTGGTCAAATACAACCACCGATTGATCCTCACCACCGATTCTCTAATATCGGTGGTATGCTCTCAACAACATTATCGGTATCACTCTACCCCGATGCTCCATTCTATTTCGGGGTTCTCATCCCACCACCGAAAGCGTTTACACCGACACCACAAATCTCGTTGCTTCCACCAATTCTCTTATCGGTGGCAGATCGGTACAGATTCCACCGAAATCTTACCGATTTCCTTTATGCTTATCAAGTGCGATTTTCTATGCTATAAACTCTAGAGTGTCAGGATGATGTGTGACGTTTCCCATTCCAAGCCGTATTCCATCACGTATCCCAAAACCTCATCATTACCTTTTCCATATTAACTTTATTCATTTTTTAACCATTCCCTCGACTTTTTAAAACCCTAAACCTCTCTTTCCACTCTATAAATACCCATCTCCATCTCCTTCACTTTCATTTTCTTTTCACAAAACCTGCAACTCTCTAAACCTCTCCATCTCTTTTCTCTCAATCACTCACGATGTCGTCTTCAAGAACTACAGTGCCCACACGATTTAAAGATCTCAAGTTCAACTTATGCAATCACGTTGCTCGTTTCGAATCTGATCCATCTCATCCCGAATTCTCTACGGTAACTAAAATTCTCTCTCGATCCCCTCTCCTCCATGCTTTTACCCACAACCCAAAGATGAGCAAAATGCTCATTGGGAAGTTTTGGTTAACTTGTGTTTACGACCCGTCAAACGAAGCTATTCATGCCTCCATTCTCACTAACGACGAAGGTGATCACGACCTTACTTTTGGGGTCGATGATGTTCGCCAAGCTCTCAAGATCCAATCCTTTTCTCAATATGATGACTCATATGTGGACACCATACATGAAGATGTTGTTCAAACGATTGGTTACGTTCTTGACGATTCATCCAAAAGCTCCAAAGGTCCCGGTACTCTCCTTCGCAGCAAAATGGGAGGAGTGTGGAATTTCTTCTTTGCCCATATCATTCACTGCCTCTCTCGTAAAACCAGTGGGCACGATCAATCCCCGTCATACATCACAAAGCTCGCCCATGCCCTCATCTTTCAAAGACAAGTCGACTTTGCTCAATACTTCTTTATTGAACTCGTCGAAGTGATTAAGCACCCCAAGAAATGCCATGTTGCCTATCCGCGTTTCATCTCGATGATCATTCAGCACAAACTTAACAAGGAGTTGGAGACCGATCGAAAATCTCAATCGCCCCGATTCACTTATGATTGGTCTTCCTCGGTCGTTGGTCTCAAAACTTTAAATGTCGGACCTCTCGCCATCGATCGCCCTCTACGACAAGGTATGATTTCACTCGCTCACTCTCCCGATCTACATTGGGGTGATACGGAAATTCCCGGATTTAAACTCCCGGAAATTTCTGAGATCACTCCAACTGTAGTGGCCCCTTCTCCCAAATCCCGAGTTAAGTCGGGGGGCGCACTAAAGAAAAAATCAAGGGCCCCCGACACCTCCGCCACCGATTTTAGGACTACATCACCGATAAAACCATCGGTGGCTTCCCCGGTCCGCAAACCTTCTAAGCGGAGGCACTCGTCATCCCCCCCGAAGTCTTCTCTAAAAAGATCTCGGGTACCTTTGACCGAACAATCCCATCCTCGGGACTTTGTTAAACCCACAACCGACTCCTCTGCGGTCTCTCAAAAGACCACAGTTGTAGAAATAGAGCTCCCATCTTTTGCCTCTTCACCCACCTCTTCGGGTAAAAGAGATGACTTCGGGGTCTCTCCCCCCGAAGGAATTGATTTGTCACTTCACGGCCTTTCACCCAATCAGTTTATGATTGAAGAAGATGCACCACCCAATCAGGGTTCCCCCCATTAAATCCCCCCCAAGTGATTTCTTTGATTTTCTTTTGGAGGACATTGGTTCTCCCCGAACCATCCCGTCCACCAAGGAAAATCCCACCGAGTCTCCCTCCCCGAAAGATCAAGTATCTCCCCGGCGGTCTCCTACTCTACACCGAACGCCTACTCCACACCGATCGCCTACTCCACACCGATCGCCTACCCCACAACCAAGAATTCTCTATTCCGATGAGTTGTCAACATACCTTCCCACTCTCACCACGGAAATAGATCCACTACGCCTACAATACTCCCCAGAAATCGGTGGTCACACTTCTACAAGCATTGGTCGGCCATCTGCCTTTCTACAATCCACCATTTCCTTAATTTCTCAGGCCAACTCTAGAATCTCGGTGCTAGAGTCTCAGTTGCCACAATTACTTGTTGCTGCCCTTGCCGATGCACTTCAGCCTTTAAATAATGCCCTTGTTTCCCTGTCTTCGAAAGTGGACTCTCTATCCACTGCTTCTACCACCGAAAACATATCGACGAAATCCGAATGGGAAATGGACTTGGGTGATTTTTCTCTAATCCCCGATGCCACCACTACAAGCATGGCTTTTCTTCACTCAAAGTTTGACAGTGTATTTACACAGTTGGGTTTTAAGGTTCCGGCTGCTGCTGAGGGGGAGAAAACCGTTGCTCCACCGAAACTACCATCTCTCAAGAAATCTATCAGCAACAAGCCTCCACCGAAAACCTCCTCACCACCGAAACATACAGGTTCCACCGAATCAATCTCTACACCGATCCAGTCTTCTTCGGCAGTGGAACCAAATGCATCAACTAAGGGGGAGCAATCTAGCAAAGCTCCCAAAATCAAAGGCAAGGAAGTCATTCCGGCAGAAGAATTGGAAATAGAAGAAAAGAAGAAGAAGGATTTGGCTAAGTATGGGGCCCGACCTGAAGGTGCTGAAACTCTTAAACTCAAACCTCCATCCCAAGCAACCACCACCGATCTCGGCCTTTCTCCTCAGGAACTTGAGGAAGCTAAACTTGCTCAAATTGCTTTAGATAAATCTAAAGCCCTCTCTCTGAAAACTGCCGAAGAAGAAGCCGCAAAAGCAAAATCCACCGATGCCATCGAAATCCAGAAATCGGTACTGAGTGCCATTGAAGAAGAAAAGAATGACGAAATAAGTTGGTATAAGAAGACCATGCACCACCGAAGTAGCAGAGCCCAAATCTCAAATGTTAAAATTGCTACTTCCAAAGTCAACCCGAAGGATATCAGGCTGATCATCAACAGAGATGATGGTTCGCTAAAAAGTTTAACAGATGTTCATCTCAAAAATCTCGGCCTCACCGAATGGTATGAGATCTCTCAGCATCTTGTCAAAAGTGCAAACCCGAAGAAAGATACCTTTATCCAATGCATTGAAGGATTGATGGAAAGGATGAAGGAGATTAAAAGAAAACACAACATCATCCTTTCCTCCGATGAAAGGGCGAAACTTCAATCGATGAAAGAAGAAATTCGTCTTCCCAAAGTCAAGAATCCTACCGACAAGGTGTTCAAAGAAATGGCAACGGAAGGGAAGATTCCAAATGTGAGCAACTTAAATCTTTCCCTCCCTACTTCGGGGCCATATCCTACTACGACGTTGAGCCTCTCACCGATTCCCGGGCTGTTCTTCAATGATGGTTACGGTCGTCGAGCTTTCTTCAGATTTGCACAAATTGCCATAGCCGACACCCTGTTTCTTCAAGGCATCACCAACCTATTTCCAAACATTCCCGAAGCTCAACCTTTCTTCCGAAATGTGTTGGAAGAAATCAAGCGCAGACAAACCACCGAGAAATAGGCTCTCACTCTCAATAGGTACTTGTAAAAGGTTGTTTCTCATTTTGATAAATGTACGAGAAAACTTATCTTAATACAAGTACCCTTCTATTTGAATTTACTTTCGGTACATAACTTTACTTTCTTTTATTCTTATATACTGTACATAGCATACATACTCTTACAAAAAAAAGAACAAAAAGAATGGTCTATGTGAAAAGAACCCAAAAAAAGGAGTAAAAAGGGTCAAAATGCATTTTAATCTTTCATACTCCTAAATATTCTAAGAAAGGAGCTCAAATTCAAATAGGGGGAGATTGTTGGGTCACCAAAGATTTAAAATTGACTCACCGATGCTTTCCCTAAAATCCTACTTAGAACATTTTAGTTTAGTTCTTTGAATGACTTGTACAAAATAGCAATTGTTCGGTGAAGTCGAAGATCAACCGAAACCAAGCTTGAAGACTCTCTACTTGTGGAAAATAGAAGACTCTTCTCAACAAACACTACAAGTCATTTTCCACCGAATTTGTCCTCACAATTCGGTGGACCTCCTCTCCACCGATGAAGACATCAAAAATCGGTGGACATTCATCTCCACCGATAAAGTCATCAAAAATCGGTGGACAGCTTCCACCGAAGTGTTCTTAAGGAATCGGTGGACATCATCCCACCGATGAGATACTTAAATCGGTGGGATCTTTTGTGAAAATGGTTCTCCTTACAGATGATTCTTAAAACCTTGACAATATTATCGGTGGAATTCCTTCGGTGATATTGTCTTGGAGTACTCATCAAGAAGACCATTTACTTCGAGACAAAATCTGCTTACAGGCAAAAGTAACCTTTTGTCTTATTATCTTTTTAGAAGATGTCCCTTCAGCATGACTTCTATTCCTTGTTTCAAGAAAAATGTGATGGTGACTTATCAGCTTTTTAGAAGTCCACTGGTACTTTTCAGAAGTCCTTTGGTATGTTACAAGTAACTGAAGGATATTCGCACTAAGCATTTAATGCTCAGTACCTTACTTTCACTATAAAAGAAAGAAGACTTCTCCATGCAAATCACGTTTTCTGGATATCTCTCTCAGTGCAAGAAATTTCCATACTGCTCTAAAACTTGATAGCTTTGTTCTAAGTGTTCTTAGTTGTTGTTGTTAGTATACTTTGTGCAAGATTGTTAGAATAGTTTATCTGTTCTTTTCCACAACAGTCTTAAGTTTTCTATGTGTAATTCTTGTTGAAAGATTTTCAATAATAGAATTAAAATTGTGAAATTTTTTGTGTATTGTATTCAACCCCCCCTTATACAATACTTGTTTTAGCCATATGGGACTAACACTAACTATATTAGATATATTAGTTTGTATATTTAGGGTCTGCACATATTATATATATATATATAGGTCCCGTTCTTTTGTTAACCGTCTAATTAGTGTTAACCATGTTAACTGTTTTGGATCAATAGAAATCAAGATAGGTTACTGGTTTGATAGGGGTAGTTTAGGAATTTCAAAACTTTAATTATTTATGGGTTATTTACTTTCCTAATTTCATGCACAAGATATTTTTGGTAGTTATTAATGATAATCTTAATCTTTTAAAACCAGTTTTCATTTTCACGTTCCAGCGATTTTTTTCACGTTTTTTTTGCATAGATGCACGATTTCAAACTACATATATGCACATCATAGAATTGCATATATGCACATATTAATACTGCATATATGCATACCTTAGAACTACATATATACACATCATAGAATTACATATATGCACATCAGTTGAATATATGAAGATAAAAAGTGCATATATGCACAAACATAAATCTATGTAAAATTGCATATATGCACAACCATAACTATGTGTAAACCATAATCTATGTAAAATTGCATATATGCACAACCATAAATCTGTGTAATTCATAAATATATGTAAAATTGCATACATGCACAACCATAAATCTGTGTAAACCATAAATCTATGTAAACTTGCATATATGCACAACCATACATTTGTGTAACCCTGCATATATTCATATATCAAAATTGCATATATGCATATTGTGTTGGATCTATGTGCTCAAGAATGATTATAAAATAATATTACCGGTAATATATGATCCTATAGGGTCACACCATATAGCAAGTAGACACCGAATTAATATTTATAAGAATTTGATTCTTGATAAATATTATTATTTCTTGATAAAATATTATTAATTATACTTTTTAATATGATTTATAATATTAGATGCAAATAATTAATTTTGGTTATATAAAATAATACATGTGATGGATTTATTTTATAACTAAAATTAAAAGAGGGACTTGAGGAGAAAAGTTTAAGATAGTTAAAATATAATTTTAACCATCTTAAAACTACAAGGGTTTGTTATGAAAAATTGCATGGAAGGCTTGACTCTCATTGGCCCTCTTGGGTGGCAAAGTCATAAGCTTTGAAGATAAAAACTACTTTTCATCTCAATTTTAAAGGGGACATGCAAAACCAACAAAAAGAAGAGTTTTTCTCTCCCTCTCCTCTCTCCATTTTCGGCCAAAAATACACACTTTTGTGTGTGTTTTTGTTCTTCCAAATTCAAGTATATTGTACACTTGAATAAGAAGTTCTCTTTGCATCAAAGTTCAAGAAGGTACTAGCATACATCAAGGTGTTGGAGCTTGTTGGTGGACTTCTCTAGAGGAACTCTTCCTTGAGTTCTTGCCATCTCCATCTTCATCAAACTAGAAGATTATGCAAAGGACTACAAATGTTGTACTTTCTAAAACTCTCTATGTTTTATTTAATCTTTCATGTTCATGCAAATGGATCCTTGGTGGGTGTTAAAATGTTTTAATGTTGTTCAAAATTTTAAAGCTTCCGTTGCACATTTTATGATTCTTGAAATCTTGTTTTGAACAAAACCCAACATATTGTACACCAACAACATGCATATAAGAGAATAACATATATGCACATTAGAGAATTGCATATATGCAGTAACTAACGGTATGGTTGATTTACACGAGAGAGAGAATGTGTGGAGAGAGAGAGAGAGAATGTGCCGCCTTCAACCCCTACCACCATCGACATCCACCCAGCCGCTGTCACCACCATCGCCCTCAACCACCATCGCAATCGCTGAAGTTCCCGGCCTCAGCCAGCCAATACCAGCTACTACACCCTAAGCCACTTTCGACCTGCACTCTCCCTCTCCACCTTGTTGTTTTCATTACAGCAAACAACCACCGCCAAACCCACTCTCAGCCGCCACCCACCAGCCGCCATCCACCACCTTCTACCCAATCTCGTCGACCATCGTGTATTGCCGGTGAAGAACCAGCCGCTATCTCAGCCGCCAAACACCATCCTCTACCCTGCCTCCCATCGCCGCCATCATCAACCTCATCGATATTGGAGAAACCTGTTGATTTTTGCAGATTTCTTTGGATGAATTTCTTTTGAATCGAGATTGGAGAGAGAGAGAGTAGGTGATTGGAATCAATTAGAGATAAGTTATAGGTCCTTCCTTAAATGTAGCGTTGGATTGAATTGTTTCCTTTATCAAGATTTGTTAAATGACTATAATACCCCTAAGCATATATGCTTCAGCCGTGGGTTTATTTTAATCATGAATTAAAAATGCTTTTAATCTTAGCCATTGATTTTGATGATTAATGATCCAGATTAGTTAACAAGGTTAACACTAATTGAGTGGTTAACAAAAGAAGGGCCCTCTCTATATATATATCTTATATATAAATATAATTTTATGAAAATAATAATATTAGCGGCGGGTTGCGGGTTGGGTTGGGTTGAGTTTTCTCAACCCAATTTCAACCCTTATAATTAGCGGTTTGGCGGTTTAGCGGTTCGGCGGGTTGGGTTTAATTGGGTTGTTAGCGGGTTGGGTTGATCGGGTTTCGCGGGTTAACAATTTTCTGTACACCCCTATTTGCAGCAGCCCCCCCATCTTCCCGACGCCTCAACCTGAACATAATCCCAATCGTTTGTTCCCCACACATTTGATACGAGATGATCTGATAATTTCTGCATATTGGTTTCCTGTACGCCAATCATGCACGGGCTCTCTATTTTACAAATTTCTTTCAGCCATGCTTTTTTATTAACAGATCCTAACCCTCTCACGTTGATAGATATTATCTTCACCGAGTACATATTTTAAATTCGTTTCTTACCGGATTTTCCTCCTCACTTGCCGCAATTTCCTTGCCCATTTTGTTCTTCTGCTCCTTTTCCCCAACTGACTCCGATCATGTTCCCGAACTCCTCCAGTCCCTCTGTCGTATCCGCTCCTTTTAGCTCGCTCGAGATCGAAATTTTGTTCGATGTTGATCCGCATCCACCCGTTGCTTCCTGTGATTCGGTTTGACGATATCAACTGACCTGGGCGGTTTTTTTTGGCTATTCCGCGCCATTTGTTTGAGGTAGTGAAATCTCACTCTTCCACGTCCGAAGACAAAGTTCTCTGGTTTGCTAATCCTCGAATGTTGGCTTTTCTTTTTTGCTGTTGTTTCCGAGAACTTCTGCTCTGGTTGCTCTTCTTCTACCGAGCAGTTCCTTTGTGTTTTATTATTATTGTTACTTTTTATTTCTGTTGGGTTGTGAGTTAAAACCAAGATTTTGGGCCTGAGGGGTATTTTCTATCTCTCCCAACACCCAATGTTGATCCATCCCCGTTTTAATACTTTTGTTAGGCCCAGGTCCTTCCATCATATCGTCCAAAAGTGGCCCATCGTGTAAAGGCCCATTAGAGGAATCAGTCTCCTCAGCCCTCCCAGCTCCTTGTTGCCATTCAGCCGCATTCTGGTCCTCAATCCCTTTGGTATGCTCAATCTCTACCTCGGGAATTGGAGAAATTATGTTGTTCCCCATGACATCCGTCCCTTCAGCTCCTTCGCCTGGTACCCCTTGCTCCGGTTGATTTTCGACAGCAGCGACCGGAGCTGATTCTTCCTTGCCGTCGTCTTCCACCCCATCGTTATTCTGAACGGTTTTCTTTTCCACCTCTTTTTCTCTGTTGTTCGCATTCCCTTCCTTTCTCCCTTCAAAAATGATTTCCTGTACCATCCATTCCTCTCCGCTCTCCTCTTCCCCTTCCGACCATTCAGACGGAACTGTTGACTCTCCGTCATCATCATCGTCTTGTGCTTCCTCTACTACTTGGACCTCAAGGAAACTGCTATCCTCCTCTTCTATTTTGAGTACGTAGCACAGATTTCCCACCATGATGCTTTTAATTTCATTAATTTTTGCGACCAGACCCGAACTAATCAAAGCTTTCCCCCACATTAAGTTTGTATTCTCCTTCAATTGGCAGTTTTTTTTGTTGTCAATACCTTCCCCCACTTGCTTGCGATTTCCTTGAAGACCTCCTCCCTCCAAGCATGCAATGGAACTTCTTCAATCCTAAGCCAAATCAGTCTGTCCGACGGTCTAAATCCAACCGTCCATTTTCTTAAATTTTTTACCCATTGATGAATCCCGTGTTCTTTATTTTCTATCACATTCTCCATCTCCTCTACTGACCCAAATTTGATCAGGATACTCCTACCTCCTAATAGTTTAATCCCCCCTCCTTCTATCATGGATGCTTAAATACCATTTTTATTAGGGAAATAGAACAATAGATCCCCAATTAATTTCCCTCTCTTAAACTTTTTTTACAAATAAAATTTGTAACTTTTAACAATAGAACAATAGATCCTTAATTTTTTTAAACCAAAAAAACTCAACAGACTTTTATATTTTAAATTATTAAGTCCCTAGTCAAATTTTTGAACCAAATCCTTAGAGCATCTCCAACAGCTTCCCCATTTTGGAGAAAATGGAGAATATGAGGATTTTGGGTTGTTTTTTTTGCTCAAATAGCTTCCCAAAAACTATCTCCAAAATGGAGAAAGTAGGAGAGAGAAAGAGTTTTTCTCCAAATATGGAGTTAACCCAAAAAATGACTACTTAGTGAGAGAACCGATAGAAATCTTTGAAAAATAATATTTAGAGAGAGAAATAATATTTTAATAGATACATACAATATTTTAATATTATAATCATTGTTTTTTTCTCCAAAATAAGGAATCTGTTGGAGATAATTGTATTTTTTTAGGGATTTTGACTTTTAATTCTCCATTTTAAAGAAATTATGAAGAAGCTGTTGAAGATGCTCTTACACTTATAAAACGAAAGAAATATACAATTCTTTATCGATGTATCAATACATTAGTAATAAAGTACAATAAACCAATGAAAATGGATGATTAAATGCCATTTTTATTAGGGAAATTAATTGTTTTGACCATATTTTATTGGTGGTTTCAGCTCCTAGCCACTTTCTCCCTATTTTTACTAAAATAGCAACTTTATTAGGGAAAATGGATGATTAAATACCATTTTTATTAGGGAATTTAGGATTTTATTTTAATAAGTTTAACCATTTATTTATTTTAAAAAAGTTTCAATAAAAATAAACACACTTTTTGTTATATTTTAAATTGAAAAATTCATTACATGGATTCAATTTGAGGGCACACAGCTCAACAAGCTCGCAAACCCTTTTGTTTGCTTTCTGCTTATTAATGGAGGGACCTTCATTTCCCACTTTCTCTCTCTTCTTCCATTAATAACTTCCTTCTGCTCTCTTCAATTCTCAGTTTCTTCATCCCGCCACTCTTGTTGCTCCCCCGATCTTCATCTTCTTCTACCAATCCGTCTGCGCTTCACTCATATTATCTACTGATCTTCAGGTAATTAAGCTGTTTTTTTTATCATTTAGCTAGAATCCAAATTTTAGTTTTTTTCTTCTTCTGAAAGTAGAGATCTGGATTGTGCTTTATGTTCATTTTGTTGATACTTTTTGCCGATTTTTTCTTGAAAAAACAGTTTACATGCACACGCTGTTTGCGTTTGTAGGTTGTGGAATATTTTTAGCAAGGTTTTGTTCGCCACAGCTGCCTTTAGCTCGATGACTTATTAATTAGAGCATTACAGTTTCAATTATTAAGACAAAATAAATGTGGGAAATAGATCTAAATTAAGTCTTTAGTGTTTTGGATTTTTACTGGATAAGCTGAAGAAGCAGAAGTTTCTGCGCTTACGTTTTGATTCCGATGAGAAATTTGAAGATTGGTGATAAAACTGATTTTTGATTCATGTAATAAGTAAAAAATTTCATAATCAGGGATTCGGTTTTTGTTTTCAAGGCGCATGGTGATCTGGTGGAGCTGTTGGATTTTTACTTGCTCATTCATTACTTTTAATCGATAGGCAGTTTCAATTTTGGGCATATGCATATCTCATGCTTTAACTTGGTGTGTTTGTGGATGTCCGAAAGTCACGAACCCCTGAGTAATTCTTTCAAAATCTGGTTCTTTTGTATCTCTTGTTAATCGTAGCCTTGTAGGTATGCTTTATCCCCGTACGCCCCCAAAAACCCCCAAATGTACACTCTCATATATTAACAGAGATTTTGTGTATTGGTTGACGTTAATGCTTCATCATACTTTCAGTGGCATTTATTTTGTGAGTTGTTGGTAAGCTAATTTATTGCAAGCATATTAATGGTTCATTTAATCACGCAGATTGACTGGCAAATCAAGAACTCAGGGTATTATCTGATGTCTTCACCGCTGTTAGGTGTTGAGGGGGGTGGAATGGAATCTCGGTTCCAAGAGAACCCTGGACTGACTGAAAGAAATTATCTGGGATTATCTGATTGTTCTTCGGTGGATAGCTCTACTGTTTCAAGCATCTCAGAAGTGAACAAAAGTAGTCTAAACCTTAAGGCTACTGAATTGAGGCTTGGCCTTCCAGGATCTCAATCCCCTGAAAGGGATCCAGAAAATAGCTTAACAAGCTTCGACAATCTTGATGAGAAACCGTTGTTTCCTATGCTTCCTTCGAAAGACGGGTTATGCTCATCTTCACCAAAGTTTGTGGTATCTGGAAACAAAAGGGTATTCTCTGATACCATGGATGGTTATTCGGAAATAAAGGGATTATCCGAAGGAAATTGGATGTTTGGTGCTTCTGGGGGTGAATCTGATGCTTCGAAACCCTTAGGTCAAGTGAAATTTTCTACTAATTCAAATGTAAATGGGATGATATCATCAGGAGGTCAGATTATGACAATTAAAGGGACAGCCTCAACCTGTGGTGCTAACCTTAACAAAGTAAACAGCTCAAATCCTCCTGTTGCCAAGTAAGTAAATAAAACAAAATTAATTTTAATAAAATAAGAGGTGAGAGATGTAAGATATTTGATATGGGTATGTTACTAATCTGTGTGAAAATGTACAGAGCACAGGTGGTTGGTTGGCCGCCAGTTAGATCCTTTCGCAAGAACATGATGGCTACAAGTTCAAAGAACAATGATGAAGTAGATGGAAAGCCTGGTCCAGGTGCATTATTTGTGAAGGTTAGCATGGATGGTGCCCCTTATTTGAGAAAGGTTGATCTGAGAGGTTACTCTACTTATCAACAACTTTCTTCTGCCCTTGAGAAGATGTTTAGCTGTTTCACCATTGGTTAGTAGTTTAGTACTTCAATTCATTGTTAGTGTAGCCAAAAGTGTTATTATCTATCAAATCATATCAAATCCTTGCTTTCATTTTAATTGCAAACGGCCCCTTTTAGGTCAGTGTGGATCACAGGGAGCTCCAGGTAAAGAAAGGCTTAGCGAGAGCAAGTTGAGGGATCTTTTGCACAGTTCAGAGTATGTTGTTACTTATGAAGATAAGGATGGTGATTGGATGCTTGTGGGAGATGTTCCCTGGGAGTAAGTATCAACCAACCCTTTTTGTTTTTGTACATCACGTAATTGATCTCTTAGGATCTCTGTGGGAAGTGATTGTGTGAGAAGTGGATCTGAACCGCTGATCACTTTTAATCAAATGCTCTCCCATGAATTGCGGCTTACAAGGGAATTGATCCGGTGTATCTTATCCTAATGTGCATCCATTTCTCATCCAACAGTTGATAATCACTTCTCATGTTATTCTCAACTTCTCACCAGAACCCAACCTTAATAAACGTATAGTGTTGTTTCATATATATAAAAGAGACATAATTGTTTAACATGTGAAAGAAAGCATTTCCATATGTTTCATATATGAAACAATAATACCACATTGAGTCCTAGAATAAAGTGAGACTCGTTGAATTGCTGGGATTGATTCTCACGTTTCACAACATTTTTGTGGTTATCAATCCCATATATTTATTATATGAATATTGGCCTTTAATATCGTGGGTCTTACCCGTTTGTGTGTGTGTTACAGTATGTTTATCGGCTCATGCAAGAGGCTGAAGATCATGAAGGGATCAGATGCTATTGGTTTAGGTATGCATAACCTATATAATATTCATACAGCTACTAAGCTTATTCATAATGATGCGAGGGAATTGTTTATTTATAATTATGTGAATACATACATTGTATCTTTCTTTGTTTTGACAGCTCCGAGGGCGATGGAAAAATCAAAGAACCGAAACTAACCAGGTTTTGACAACGAAGAGTGGTAGATTTGGTTTGGATGGGAGAAATTAACAGGCTCGACAGAAGCTGGCTTTCCTTTCTATTTTGTGGTTATCGGAAAGTCGATGGTGGCATGATCAATCATTATTTCAATTCATGGAGAGAAAGAGCCTTATATGATAGAAGATTAAAATGCATAATATATTATATTATATTCTCAATTGTAGGAATGTTTGGTATTGTTATTGTGTTTGATGAATGTGTGATTTTGAGACCATGTTAGGAAACAATGCTGCTGAGACTTGTGTTGTAGTTAATTGGTATTATTGTATTGATTGTGTTATGATTTCGAGCTACTGCTAATCAAACAACCTTAGGGCATGTTTGTTGATGGGAATCATAGCTTATTCGACATGATTGTTTAATGATATAGAAAGTGGCTTATTCTTTAAGCTTCTAACGGGCTGTTTGGTTCGTTTTCTATTAAAATCTGTACCGATAAAGTAGACTAGACTATTGTTCGGTTGATGTATTGAATAATCAATTTGCATGATGAAAATGATTATTTTACCCTTGGTTTACATTGAACATTATAGGTCAAATTTCACAAAACTGTAACAATTAAGGGTGAGCATTGGAACTGGGTACCCGCCTTTGGAACCGATTACATCTGGTTCTGATTTTCAATTTTTTTTGGAACCGTTACCGCTGGGTACCCGCCGGGACCGGGTTCCTGATCCAAAAAATCTAGTGAAATTTCACCTGATTTGCTCATGTCTCATTGTTAGTAAAATCCCATTGAAGGTCATCTTTCTCTTGAATTTTTTGATGGTATCTTCTGATTTGTGGTCTAAAAACAAAGTTGTAAACAGTAAACAAGACTAAAGAACATGTGATAGGGATAGCTTTTGATTGTCTAGAAACAGTAATCGACGCTTAGGTATGTTGGAACCATAATGATATAACAGTTACATGTGTTAGATAGTTAATAAGACTAGTACAAGTACTAGATATGTAAATGGGGCAAAGATGAAAAGGTGTGACTTTTCATCCACAACCGCCGGCCACCAACCGCCACCACTGAACAGTTGCAATGGTTCATTGGCACCGGTTCATGTCTATAAATAGACACCTTATGTAAACATTGTAATTCATTGAATACCGATTATATATTGCAGATTATTAAAGTGTTCAATCCACTCTCTCTTGTTCTTGTTCTTTCTTATTGTTTGATGATGATTTGATGCATGATGTATATATGAAGGCCGGGTAAATCAATAATGATACTGGGAGTACAAGGCCTGTCAAAACTGAACATGATATCAGAGCCAAAGGGTTCAAACGAAGATCAAATTCATGAGCAAATTATCATCATCTACCGGAAATCTCACCAACAAATCGGCACCAGAAGATTCAACAGAAGAACACCAGGAAGGCGTTGATTGAATCAACGGGAGAAACCCAGGGCGGCCGATAAACCAGAAGGTATCTACCACCGACTGGCCTCACACCGAGAAAAGGAGAACATACCTTAATCGGAACCGGAGAAGACAACCGGAGAAATACGAACGGTCAGAAAAACCGTCGATTAAAGGCACGAGGGCAGGAAGTATCGCGTCAAAAGAACAACGATTAAGAGAATCATTGTACAAGGAAATCACCGGAGAAGAAGATCTCAACCGCAACCGCAAGAGGTTATCAAATCAGTCACCGGAGAAGGAGTTACCAACACCGGAAGACCGCGGTCAGAAAAACCGTCGATTAAAGGCACGAGGGCAGGAAGCATCGCGTCAAAAGAACAACGATTAAGAGAATCATTGTACAAGGAAATCACCGGAGAAGAAGATCTCAACCGCAACCGCAACCGCAACCGCAACCGCAACCGCAAGAGGTTATCAAATCAGTCACCGGAGAAGGAGTTACCAACACCGGAAGACCGCCGCTCAACAAGAAGATCGGCAAAATCGAACGGAGAAGAAGAAGGGATCGCGACCCTATTTTTCTCACAAGTGCACACACAGAAGGTGTACACGAACCATTTTTTCCCATTTTGTCAAAATAAACCTAATTTATATTTAGGTTAAGAAAAAAAGAGGAAATAACCTTTTTTATATAATTTTTATTTGTTCCAAATAAAACATAAAGACTTCTTATTTGTTTTATTAAAAGAAAACAAATAACAAAATTGTTTTTTTTCAAAATCTTTTATAACCGGCCAATTATAAAAGTTTGAAAAATCAAAAGGGAACAGATAAAATTATGACGGGGAAAGACGACAAGGAACCTGCAGATAGTTCCAAGATTAAAGATGAAGACAGAAGACCGAAGAATTACTGTTTATATCATTAGGGGGGGGGGAGATTGTTGGAACCATAATGATATAACAGTTACATGTGTTAGATAGTTAATAAGACTAGTACAAGTACTAGATATGTAAATGGGGCAAAGATGAAAATGTGTGACTTTTCATCCACAACCGCCGGCCACCAACCGCCACCACTGAACAGTTGCAATGGTTCATTGGCACCGGTTCATGTCTATAAATAGACACCTTATGTAAACATTGTAATTCATTGAATACCGATTATATATTGCAGATTATTAAAGTGTTCAATCCACTCTCTCTTGTTCTTGTTCTTTCTTATTGTTTGATGATGATTTGATGCATGATGTATATATGAAGGCCGGGTAAATCAATAATGATTCTGGGAGTACAAGGCCTGTCAAAACTGAACAAGGTAGTGTGTAATGAAATTGTCTCGTCGAAGTGGAATTGCTAATTTCGTACTTTTTAGTTTACAATATACTTAAAATTACATTTTTATTGTATGAAATACTAAAATAAAAAAATAAAGATTAACACCGGGTACTCGGAACCGGAACCGGTTCCAAAATATAGAGAACCGAGGTAAGCGGTTCCATAAGAAGAAAAGGACATAGGTCCTCAGGATCATCTCTAGGTTTTTAGGGTTTTCTAGAAGAGAGGGTGGGAAATGGGTTGAGTGAATGAGGGGTAGGATGTGTCTTTTGAATGGTTGAATGTAGAGAACAGATAAATTTTAGCTAACCGATTTAGCCATGGGCGACCGAACAAGCCAATACCGAACACCTAGATGTTGCTGTGCGAATCAGCCTTATAGAGTACACAACTCATAAAGCCACAATCGAACAACCCCATTCCATCTATGAAAGACCTTCCCGTATGAAATCTTCTCAATCTATACAAACAGATTAATCTATACATGCAGTTTTATTTATATAGAACTTTGGAAAACCAACCAAACATCCCCTTAGTATATCATCATATCCGAAAGTGAGGTCAAGCCTAGCCTAGGGGTGTAATGAATGTTTTTGAGCGTTTGACTTAGAGGTGGCAAAAACTGACACGACACGCTAACTCGGCACGAACCCGACACGAAATAAACGGGTTTGGGTAATACATTTCAACCCGTTTAAGAAAATGGGTTGACACGACACGACACGAAAATTAAACGGGTAAGGTTAGGGTTAAAAAATTCAACTCGAAATTGACCCGTTTAACCCGTTTAAATTAGGCCATTCTTTGAACAATTAAATATGGGCTTTGACAATTAAATATGGGTTTTGAAGAGTTAAAGTCCTAATTATGAGTTTAAATGTGTCAAAACACCGAGTTTTCACATTTTACACAAGAACCTGCGCACTGTTTTTGTAAAGGTTGTAGCGGTCTGATTATAGCTCTGAATTGCATGAATCCAGTTTCTGTGGAATCCTAAGATATCAATGAACAACTTTCATTTAGTTGATAATGTCCAATTTGGCTTCTAAATGGAAGAAATATATCGTAACTTATGGCATATAGGAGCTGTCAATTATGAGTTTTAAAGTTTCTGCCATGTTATTAGAAATTCATAGAAAATCAACCGTTGGTCCAAATGAGGTGTACGATATACCGTTGGAAAGCTTAGAATGTTCTTAAGAACTTTTATGAAGAATTAAAGTCCTAATTATGAGTTTAAATGTGTCAAAACACCGAGTTTTTGAATCAGCTCACATTGTACACAAGAACTTGCGCACTGTTTTTGTAAAGGTTGTAGCGGTCTGATTATAGCTCCGAATTGCATGAATCTAGTTTTTGTGGAATCCCAAGATATCAATGAACAACTTTCATTTAGATGATAGTGTCCAATTTGGCTTCTAAATGGAAGAAATATATCGTAACTTATGACATATAGGAGCTGTCAATTTCTGTATGTTTCACAAGGAAGTGAGATTTCCTCCCATCCCACATTGGTGGGAAACAAAAACCTTATGCTCTATGCCCACTATAAATATGATCTCACCCCTTGTATTTTCATTTGCATCACCCCCCTTGACCCTAGCTTGGTGGTTTGAGTCCGTTGGCTTGGACCCTCTAAGTTGGTGCACCCTATTATGTTGGAGCACCCAATTAAAAGTTTTATATTTATAAATGTTAAACGGGCTAAATGGGTTAAATTGGTTAGTGGGTTAAATGGGTTAGCGGGTCGTGTCGGGTTAGACGGGTTAAATCAGGTCGTGTTCAGGTTGAGATTTTCTGACCCGTTTATTAAACGTGTCGTATTCGGGTTAGGCACTCTCAACCCGTTTAACCCGTGAACCCGATACGAACCCGACACGATACGACCCGTTTGCCAGGTCTAGTTTGACTTGAACCCAATTTTACTTCCGAGCCCGCATAAAAAGGACTCATCATTAATATTGAATAATATTAAGAAATAATTTAATATTGTGCATTTTGATTCGCTTGTAATCATATTTGTAAATATGACTTGGGCCTTTGGGAATTTTCTTAAAGATTAGTGGTTCGAGTCCTGCAAGACCATTAATTATAGTTTTTAGTTATTTTCCGGGATACTCGAGGTGTGTGTGCACAACAGTACAAACTAACCCGACTACCCATAGTTGAAAAAAAAGGAGCATCATACACCAATCATTAGAGGATACAAAGCTCATTTATCATATGCCATTTTATGATTGCAAACGTTGGTGAGCTCCAAAATGTAGTTATTGCATTTTGTGGTCCAAATGTACCTTCAATTAGGTTGGTTGACGGGTTTCATCTAAAACATCTCATTGCAAATTCATATTTCATTCTCTTTATCTAATTAATTATTTTCATATTAAAAAAAAGTCTAAAATTCGCTTAGATTTAAACTTTGAGACAAATATTGCATACGAGATAAAAAGTCGATTTATCTTTTACTGTCTACATAGCTATATCTATATTCATCACCACAACGGTGGATCAAGAATTGTGGTGTTAGTTAGATACATGCATTAAATACAATGCATTGATATTATTATAAAAATGATAGATTATCAATCCGATAGATAATGTGACTTGGTAAGAGCTTACTTGGGTAAGTGTTTGGTAAACAGCCCTTATCCAAACTCCATGGAAATATCAAAAGGTTGGAAGCATGAAAAACCGGATAAAAATATAAGAATATAGATATTAAATAGAAAAATGAAACGGTTTGGTTTTCTATATCATTTGTTGGGCTTTTATTTAAATTACATTTCACTTATTTTCAATTAAAATTAAAATAGACCTTTTGTTTTAAAAAATACTTATGATTGATATATGTTTTCATATTTTATTTTGAACTTTTGTTGTTGGAGATTTTTAACCATATATTTATTTAATAAAAATATGGATTTATTTATTTATTCATTTATAGATTATTTGGTGGGCCTTAATGATATGGGCTTAAACTTGGCTGTTAAGTCCTTTTTTAAGTAATGAATGATTTAGAAAATAGGGCCCCGACCACTCATTGAACAATGAACAGCTATGTTCATGGAACCAAGCCCGATTAAGATGCCTCATTCTCATTATCACCCGATTAAGACATCTTAATGGGCCCAAAATGCTTTATTATCTTGGGCCCAAATGCCTATCGTCCTCATATCTTAACAAGCCGAATTCATTTTCGAATTCAAGTTTCTTGGCATGTGCTATGTCCGTCTCTTGAGACGAAGAAAAACTATCAGATATACATAGACAAACAGTCTTGCATAAATCCGATATACATAGACAGACAGTATTGCATAAATCGTGTGGGTAAGGGAGACATGGGATTCCTTAAACTTGAGCTTTTGAAAACAGATTTATCAGAATATGAATTGAAACAAAGTATATTGTTTTATAACATTTATCATTTTTAGTAATTACTCAGATATTTTATGTTTATTTAAGGGCAATTGTTTTTTTCTTTAAAAAGTAATATTGTAAATGGCTTGTAGATACAACTTACAAGTTTTTGTTGTTAACTAGAGATTTGGGTGTTTATGAATTGTCAAATAGTAATTCATATCGGTTAAAAATACACAACCGTAAAAAGACTCGAGAGATGAATATTACAAGTGTAAAAGTTGCCCCAATAATTGAAGATTACCGAAACATTACCATTATTATCATTTCAAATACGCTTTTTTCATGTAGAAAAGTTACGTAACCTCAAAAGCCGTTAACTCTTGAAATGAAGAAAGTGAAGATCGAAATGTTTGTAATAAAGCGACATACGTTTTTTTTAAAACAACGATCATTATGTCTACTTTTATTTTTGAAATATGGTAATAATCATTGTTAACATATAGATTGCATAACCCTTTTGCTTTATGTTAAACATGGGGGGTGGTCCAATTACTCTCATATGCATTTATGAATCCAATTTAACATTATGAGGATCACAAAGTTGAAATTAGGGATTAGTCATGTGGGGTGTCTCATATAGGTGCATATAATATTGTCTTAGAAGGTAATCCATTTTGTTATGTACTCAAATGACCATTTTGCCCTTGATTAACATGTGTTGTCCAATAAGATGTGGAGGGTATGGATGTCCTTTTATACATGTTGGTGCACATGATATTGTTTTAAAGATAATCCCTTTAATTGTATTGAAAATGACCGTTCTATCCTTTATTAATATATGTTCTTCAATGAAGATGTCGAGGGTATTGAAAGTCTTTTTTTTTTATTTTTTTTTTTTTACTTTTGGTTCCTAAAATCATGGGGGTGTGTACATCATCACATGCCATATATTTAGTAGATTCATATGGATAGTATTGGGATTTATTCCAAAAAGGAGACTAATTAAATCCTATAGAAAGTGAAAAAGGAAGATTAGATCTTCAACTTGGTGTGGCAAAAGGGTAAAGTAGTACTTTGAATGATCCATTTGTCAAATGCAAGTGCATGTGCCCTCACATGTCAATAGAAAGGGAACACTACCTAAAACATATTCTAAATATACTTATTGCTTTCAACTAGAAAACAATTATCAATCATATGTTATATATTAATCAAATTATTAAGTATTAATAATTAATTTTGCCAAAAAGTATAATAAGTAACCGATAAATTACTATAAGATATTAAGGGACTGGAGTTGTATATGTCAATATTTTCAGTACCGTACTACCTTTTAAAGGAGTCGAGTGAATTTATACTAAATCATCAGATAAAATCCATGTAAATATAAAGATTTTTAGTCAATTTTTATCATCAATGAAGTTTATAGGGCGATCTTTATTTTATTACCGTTTTCTTTTTCATATATATCAAGAATTTATCTGCTTCTTTGAAATTTCTTTTTGTTAAATTTTGTTTTCAGTTAAGTTATATTTAAGGATATTAAAAGCCACAATGAAAAGTGAAATGAGTACAATAAGATTGAGTCTTTATGAAGCAAAATATTTTGACATGTTATAGTTATCATCACTTGTTTACTCTCATGTAATATATGAATGATAATTTATATTAAAACAAACACTGAACACTGAACACTGAGTTGTATTCGCTCTTGTTTTTGTTTTGAGGAAACAATTTTCAAAGTTTGTATTCTGAAGAATCAATTTTGAAAACATTTCACTTTTGGAGATTAAGATGGAACCAACTTTCTTTTTATTACTATTTTGGAAACATAAACTTGGTCGTCAGGTCGTTTAAATTGTAACAACCCAAATTTCATAAAATGCAATTCATAACATTACAACCGAGAATCAGTCCCAGACCATACAATTACATCAACTCTACTCTAGGTTCGCAGCGGATAACACCTTCACAACTGAGATGCTACAGGAAGCCCGACGGTAATCTACAAGTCTTTACTAGGCGATACCTCTTCTATAGCGCCCCAACTTTCCATCTTCACCAGATGGAATCCCATACAATAGACTCTAACCTGAAAATGGTTTTAGTTTTTGGAAAAAAACAAGGGTTAGACCATGAGGTCTAGTGAATTCCCTCTTAAAAACAGTTCCACATAAACACCAATTTAAAACGTTCAACTGTTACAATAATAAACGGAATTCCAGGTTAAATGCTCGACTCCACATAAGGGTATTTCACAGTGGTCTCAACTACCATCACCTCATGTGATGTCCACACTCGGGGCCCCCAGTAGATCCCCACGGCCCCCAGTAGATGTCGTACCTGTGTGCACAAGAAACGGATTCGAGGCACACGGTCCAATCAACTCTACAAGGATTATCAACAATCCGATGTTCACTTCCCCACTGTGCAACCCGACACCACACATAACAACAACTCACAAGAACATGCATTCAACGCTTACATAGGAAAGAACGTATAAACAACTTGCACGCATTAATAAACGTTTCCACATCATGTAATAATAAAGCTTTTCAAAGTGTTTAATCATGCCATCCTGCTCAAAACCATATTTAGTTAGGAAAACTTTAGCAAAACATTTCATTTGCACAAAAGAGTTATGGGAACTCACCTTAGCTTTAGCAAATCGACACACGCTCCAAAACCCACTGTTGTCCAAACCGAACACCTGAATTGGACGTCATAAGAATGGTGTTACACCATCTAATTATATCCCAAAGCATCCCTACTAAGCCCCTAAGACAATCCCCCACACGATGCCTCGATTCTAGACTCGAAAAACGAAGCAAACCGAAGAAGCACATCAAACAAAAAGTTGCGCCACTTTCCACGCTACTTCAAACCGCGTGGAAAACCGCGCAAGTCTCTGTTTGAGACTTCCAGGTCTGCTCAATGAAATCCAGCTCGAAAATCCACCCCAAAACTCCCAAAATGCTCCCAAATGCTTGAAAACTTCCAAAATCGATGGTTATTGATACCCAAACCTTTAGGAACCAAAAACCAACCTCCAAAACACAATTACCCCAACAATATCAATCCATTGATTCATCTTTTAATAACCCATCTTTCCAAAATCAAATAAATGAAGAATCCTTGAAAGAATACACCATCAATGGTGGTTTTTGTTCAAAACCAAAATGAAAACCAACAATATACCAATCAAATCCCATAATTCTCATTGAGTTTTGTCCCAATACACTTCAACAATGAAATCCACAAAATCCCCAATATGAATCTCACCAACACCATATAAATCAAAGGTGAGGATGCTTACCTTGAAGGAGATGAAGAACACTTCACCAACATCCACTTCCTTCTTCAATTCTTCCATGAAAGCTTTCAAATCCTCTCTAGCTTCCTCTCTTAGCCTCCAATACGTTCATATGAGAAAATGGAGAAGGGTTTAGGGTTTTTACCCTTTTTATTTTCCAGATTTTGCTATCTAGACCAAAAGTTACATTTTTCACACTTTAGCCCCAAACTTCCCAAATGCTTCTGAATTTGTGGACATGAGTTGTTACAACGAGAAGTATAAAATGATGATCTTAAAAACTAGTTCCTAAAATTGGTTCTAATTTTGTAAACTTTGTTCTATTTGAATTTAAAAGGTATTAGTTGTGAATATGTAAAATTCTAGAGCATAAAAGCAAGAAAATGAAGAATGGTGCCGAAACATGTGAAAATAAGCTTTACTAAGAGTATCGGACCGGACCAAAGGGCCTTTAGCCTAGCGGTATGTGAGCCTTTGGCCTTCTAGGATGTCTGGGGTTCAAACCTCATCAAATGTGAAGAGGGTGTGTGAGTTTATTTGTTGCATTTATCGTAAATAAATATTATATACTTCAAAAAGAGCATGAGACCGGTAAATTACATGGCATTTGTGTCATTTGAACAAAAGACTAGCATATTTGTAGTTTTGTTATTGATCTCCCATTACCGACAAAATTAATTTATCTTTGCAAGTCGAATGGAGATTAAAGAGCGACAAAAACTTTTTTAATGTTTGATTGGAGTTGTTTTAAGATGTTTGGAAGCATTATAAAGCTTAAAGAAAGTATTGGGGCTAAATTTGAAAAAATAACTTGTTTGGGGGATTTTAGCAAATAAAACTTTTGATGTTAAAAAAACGAACATAACCATTTGATGTAAATGAAAACTCTATTTTTATCATTTCATCCTTTCAAAATAAATATTTTAATTTTAATTTTAATTTGTCTTAAAATAAATAATACTTTTAAAAACAAGTTTATTTTTTAAATTTTATCCATCATCTTGAAATAAAGAAATTAATTATTCATTACGTTCTTAAGAGTAAACTGTCACTTAATTAATTAAAAAGTGTATAACTCTACATTATTAAAATTATGTGTCTCATTCATCGTGAACACTTATTTTAGAATCGAGGGAGTATAAACTTACTCCAAATAATACAGGGTTTTTATATTTATGGGTCGTTTACCAAAATCTTACTGGTAAACAATTACCCGGTCACTTATTTTACTAAGCGAGCATGAAAAGAACCGATAATCTTACATCGGTAAGAGGTGTTGTTGGTGATTATGAAAAGAAACACAAAATAAACATATATAATAACGCAGCGGAATAATCACCAAAAGGATCAACGTATTGCCAATATAATTAAACTAGAAATACAAATAACGATATACCTTTGTAGCGTGATTTGTACACCAATCGGGATCTACTTGTGTGCTCTTTTGAAACCAAGCATTCAATGAAGAATGCCTCTAGAGTAGTCCACACTACACCTCCTTGATCACCACCGGATGCTAGTCCTCCTTAGTAACGGATCTTGTAGCTTCAATTAATCAAGAACGAAGCTAGAAGATCAAAGTGGAAAAACCCAAGAGAGGGCTAAGGGTGGGGCGCCGATTTTAGAGAGAGGAGAAGAAAAATTAGGTTAGCTTAATTAGGTCATTAACATTTCTATTTATTAATGAACCCTAAAGCTACCTTGGGCCTCTTAAAGGTTCTCCCTAGTAAATCTTCATGGGCCTTGAATTAATTAAGTTAATAGGCTAGCTATTAACTTAAATCCAATACAAACCCATTAATCCACTATTAATGATTTGTGCCCATTTAATTACCCCATGTTACTTAGGCTATTAATATAATGTAAATACAATAATTACATTATATATTAAATGGTATCTCAGTGGATTGTGTGTGACCCTATAGGCCCATGTGTATCTAGCTATATAATTATATATTATGACACGAGCATATTCCAACAGCTCCCACTTGCACACGTCATAATAACAAGTAATTATACAAGCAAAGGTTAGCGTCTAGCAACACGCCAATGCCCCTAGAGACACATGAGGCTAGTTTCTTTAAACGTCTCATTTTAAATGGTTTATTAAATCAGTCATCCCTTTGTTACAGATACCTTGTTGAATACTAGACATGGATCATATGTCATTCTAATTATTCAACGATTCTGTTTCTCGATCTGTTTGTTGAAGTAGATTACCAAATTAATCAAGCATCATCTTAATTACATTTGGGTACGGCCGTACACACATCTATTCAATTCATCGAGGGGCCCAGTAGTATCTAACTCCATTACATGTAGAGGAACAATCCTATTTTGACTGCACGTGCCTGTCATGTGCTTCATGTCACTCCTGAAGATGATTTTTATAACAGCCTTATTCAGGACAGCGTTTAACCATATCAAAGACCGACATTCCACCCATACAAAACCTGCTTGCATCTCAAGTCTAAGGACGAGTGACATAACCATTTGCGAGATTCACTGGTGACGCCGATCCATGCAGTGAACTCTCGTAGGTTGGGTCAGTCCAATGTTCATCACCAATGAACAACATGTGAGTTTGGTGGCATCATCATTAATATTCATTCACTAATGAATATCACCAATACGCTCACATTTGCCTTAATTCGATGATACTCCCGTATCATCAACTGACAATGGACAATTTTGAACAAATAATTTATTCATGGATTAAACATGCAAATATAGAACACAGTTGATATAAATGAAAACGATCATGCCAGGTACATCAATTCATTGTGAAAATAAAAAATGTTCAACGTTCCAATTATTCAATTACTAAAAACAGATCTACTTGAGACTACTAGCTGGTCGAAGTCCAATGTTCCTAGCATGCTCGATATGTTTGGTACAAGACATTGGCTTCGTAAAAGGATCAGCTAAGTTGTCATCTGTGTGAACTTTGAGAAGACGAATATCACCCATCTCGATAGCCTCTCGAATGTAGTGAGCCTTCCGGCGAAAGTGTTTGGCGCCCTTTTGAACTCCAGGTTCGTTGGCTATGATAATGGCACCAGAATTATCGCAGTACATATCCATGGGTCTTTCATTACTGGGGACAACGCCAAGCCCATAAATGAATTTCCGTATCCAAACAGCCTCCATTGCAGCTTCGGAAGCATCTATGTATTCAGCTTCTGTAGAAGACATCGCAATAGTGCTTTGCTTAGCACTCTTCCAGTCAACAGCGCCTCCGTTCATGACGAAAACGTAGCCAGTCTGAGATCGAGAATCATCTCGATCTGTTTCGAAACTAGCATCAGTGTAGCAAGTAACACTGAGCTCTCTTTCTATATCACCCCCATAAACAAGGAACATATCTTTGGTATTTCGAAGATACTTCAGTATGTTCTTAACAGCAGTCCAGTGACTTTCTCCTGGATTCTGTTGGTATCTACTCGTAAGGTTCTGAGAGAACGCTACATCAGGTCTAGTGCACCTCACTGCATACATGATGGATCCCACAGCCGAAGCATAGGGGATTCCCTTCATCCGCTTCACCTCATCAGGTGTGGAGGGTCCCTGAGTCTTACTCAAGTTTACATTGTGTTGCATTGGAAGACTTCCACGTTTGGAAGCATCCATTCTAAACCGTTTTAGAATTTTGTCAATGTACGCACTTTGACTTAAACCAATTAACCGCTTCGATCTATCTCGATAGATCTTGATTCCTAGGATGTACGCCGCTTCGCCTAAATCTTTCATGGCAAAACATTTTCCAAGCCAGGATTTGACATCTTGTAGCATTGGAACGTTGTTCCCCATGAGCAATATGTCATCAACATATAAGATTAGAAAAACGACGATGCTCCCACTAGCTCTCATATATATATACATGGCTCATCAAGGTTTTGAGTGAAACCATACGTTTTGATTTCCTCATCGAACCTTTTATTCCAACTTCTGGATGCTTGCTTCAGTCCATAAATGGATCTTTGAAGCTTGCATACTTTCTCGGGATGTTTCGGATTCACAAAACCCTCAGGTTGCACCATGTAAACATCTTCATCAAGGTGACCGTCCAAGAAAGCGGTTTTGACATCCATTTGCCAAATCTCATAGTCATGGTACGCTGCTATGGCTATAAGAATCCTAATAGCTTTAACGTCAGCAACAGGCGAGAAGGTTTCTTCATAGTCAACCCCGTAGGTTTGAGTGTAACCCTTTTCTACTAGACGAGCTTTATAGGTGTGTACATTGCCATCCATCTCGGTCTTCTTCTTGAAGATCCACTTGCTTCCGACAGTCTTGCTGTTCGGAGGAAGATCAACCAAGTTCCAGACTTGATTGTCTTTCATGGATTGCATTTCAGCATTCATAGCTTCAAGCCATTTATCGGATTCTAGATCCAACAATGCAGCTTGATAGTTAGAGGGTTCACCATGATCCCCAAAATTCTGCTCCTCAGCATCGATATAATAACTATATCGTTTAGGTGCTCGAGGTGTCCTTGCAGATCTACGAATGGGAATTACATCATTCTGTGGTTCAACATCTGCATGTTCAACCTCAGCGTGATGTTCGCTAGTGTCACCAGGAGGTTGCGCATCTTCGCTTTGAATCTCGTCAAGGTCTACTGTGCTCCCACTTGCTTCTTGTAAAATGTGACTGTTCTCAAGAAACTCAGCATATCGAGCAACAAATATTTTGTTTTCGAGTGGGTAGTAGAAATAGTAACCCATTGTTTTCTTTGGGTACCCTACGAAGATACACTTGATAGATCTAGGCTCAAGTTTGTTCGGTGTGTATCGTTTGACGAGAGCCTCACAACCCCAGACCTTCAAGTAAGACAGATTAGGGACTTTCCCGTGCCATATTTCATATGGTGTCTTATCAACCTTCTTTGTATAAACCATATTGAGTATGCGAGCAGCAGACTCTAGAGCACAACCCCAAAAGGACAGTGGCAAAGTAGTTAGACTCATCATGGATCGAACCATGTCTAGCAAAGTTCGATTTCTCCTTTCAGATACACCATTATGTTGTGGAGTGTATGGAGGAGTTAACTGTGAGACAATCCCACACTTAGTCAGATGGTCTAAAAAATCTTGACTCATATACTCTCCTCCTCGATCAGATCGGAGAGCCTTAATAGTCTTGCCGAGTTGATTTTCTACTTCACTTTGAAAAGCTTTGAACGTTTCAAAGGCTTCATGTTTATGTTTAATCAAGTAAACATAACCATAGCGACTGAAATCATCAGTGAAAGTGATGAAGTAGTTAGCACCTTCCCTAGACACAGTTCTAAATGGGCCACATACATCAGTATGTATGAGTCCAAGAAGATCTTTGGCTCTTTCACCTACATGGGAGAAAGGTTTTCTTGTCATTTTCCCAGATATGCAAGAGAGGCATTTATCAAACGACTCATCATCGGATGACTTTAGAAGCCCATCGTGCTGCAGCTTTATAATGCGTTTCTTGCTTATGTGGCAAAGACGGCAGTGCCATAGGTAAGTTGAATCCAAATTACGTTTGGATTTCTTAGTACTACACGTGTATATAGAACTATCATTTGAAACAAGATTATCCATGTCAATTTCAAAAATATCATCACGAGGAATAGCATTAAAATAAAACATATTATCCTTAGAAACCGAAATGCCATAATCCGTAAAAACATGGATAAAACCATTTTTCTTCAAACGAGAAAGCGAAACAATACCCCTAGTAATAGTAGGTGCATAATGACAATTGTCTAAAACAAGAATCAATTCATTAGGGAGGATAAGATCAAAGCTCCCTATAGCTTTAACAGCTGCACACATTCCATTGCCTACGTACAGGTCCAAAGCTCCGTCGTTTAGCTTTCTACTTCCCCTTAGTCCCTGCACATTATTACAAATGTGAGTTCCACAACCGGTATCATAAACCCAGGATTTACTAGGGAAAGCATAGAGTTCTATAGTGAAGATACCTGATGTGCTAGTGTAACGTCCCAAAAATTACAATGAATTTAAAATTTTAAAAATAATGCATTTCGTTACAATCAAACCATAAGTTAACAAATCCCATTACAATAAAAATAAACGTCGTTAATTAAAACCGTCAAATGAAATTTAAGCAGCGGAAAAGTTATATAATTAAATCCCCATTTAAAAAGTTAAACTTAAACAGCCTTCGCCTTGCGCCCGTGTGTACCGTCATGCCCGACTGCTACTCGCACCTGAAATCATAAGATATTTGGAAGGGGTAAGCACGAAGCTTAGTGAATTCCATCACATGCGCATATAGGAATTATATACACATCACCCCTATCCGCACATAAGCAACAACATCACAGTTACATAAAACGAGTAAACATCTACACGTAATTATGTATCCAACGCCTCGGTCCCACCGAGCCCTCGGTCCCACCGAGTTGTAAAGTAACACACTCGTCACACCGAGTTCCCACAACGTTTCCTTCCACTTCCTCGGTCCCACCGAGTTGTAATGTAACACACTCGTCACACCGAGTTCCCACAACGTTTCTTTCCACTTCCTCGGTCCCACCGAGCCCTCGGTCCCACCGAGTTGTAATGTAACACACTCGTCACGCCGAGTTCCCACAACGTTTCTTTCCACTTCCTCGGTCCCACCGAGGTGTAATGTATAACATTTATACTAAGCATTTAAACCAATCAAATATTACACACCACAAACAACTAGTTCACACCACAAAGACAGTAGTACATACAAACTACTATGACATGCATACAACCCCTAACTACACAGTGAGAGAACTCACCTTAAAGCAACGCGAGTATCCGCAACCGCAATCACAAGCCGGCCAACTTCACTCACCTTCTAGCTCCCACCTAATTACGTGTTAACAAATGTCAAAGTGACGCCCCAACCCAAAACCACGACTACTAAATTATAACATACACATTCCAGCTTTTACTCTAAAAACACAGGTCTGTTCGGGACCTGTTTAACCCCTTGTAAACTGATAAATCCAGAAATATTAATCCATAATCACAAAGTCCCATGTCTTAGGGTTCCAGGGACATATCGCACACGCTCTAACGATTTTTCTACAATTTATTATGGATTTTACAAAACCGGTTAACTGCACAGCGAAAAACAGAACCTTTCATTACAAAACAGCGGTTTGACACTAGCTACGGTCCGAACTGGTTTTTCCGCAAAACATAAGAAACTTACTAGACTCATAAAGGGAACCTTTGGCACTGGTTTCATCCCAATCCGACATTCCTAGCAGAAGTTATACTCGATACAAAAACAGGGACATAAACTGCAGTTTCACATAAAATGACAAATAATGCTTAGTAACCCATTAAGCCATAGCTTAACCCAAACAGACCCGAATGAACCTTTGAGGATGCAAACAAATAGGGTATTCTAAGTGCAAGTAAAAACAACCCCCAAACATACAATCAACAACCACAATGAGACCCCAAAATTTTAGCGTGGAAAACCCCTCAAAATCGAGAGTAAAAACCACGGGACTACTAGAGCCGCTTCAAATCCACTACCACCAATATTAGAGCAATACAAAGTCTTCTCTAGATTATACTAGAGGCATACAAAACCATCATACACTTGGAAATAAGCACATCAAGATGTATGGAACCAAAATAGAGCAAGAATGGAGAAAAATCACCACAAAGTTACTGCTGTGCAGAACCCCACGAAACCATGACCTCCGGACCTCAAAACCACGATCCCACCGTCCAGAATGTTGATGAAGATGTCGTGAAGCTGCTCACCAAAAATCACGACGATCCGACCGTTCAATCTCCGGGAAACAGAAGTTTTCTGCAGCTAGGTTTTCAAAATACGAAAATATTGAGCTCCATCCCTTTTTTCTTGTTACTCACGAACACCACACCAAAAAAATGATACAAGGGTTTGGTTTGGGTTGCATGGGCCGAAACTCTCACTTTTTGGCCCCTTAACAATTTTGGTCCCTCACTACATCCTTCTCGCAAACTAACCACGTCTTGACATATTTAACTATTAGGTCCAATTCGTCTAACCCAGCTAACGGAAACCATGATAAATAAAACTTTTAAAAAAGAATTAAAACAAAGAAATTACATACCGGGATACGGGCTTTACAACTTTGTAAGATCCCACATTGGTTGGGGAAGGGAACAAAGGTTGCCTTATCAGAGGAACTTGATACCTCCCCTATCAGACGCGTTTTAAAACCGTGAGTCCAGGTGTGCGGACAATATCTGGTACGGTTGGCCTGGGATGTTACAGATGGTATCAGAGCCGGGAACCGGACTGGTGTGCCAGCGAGGACGCTGGGCTCCCAAGGGGGGTGGATTGTAAGATCCCACATTGGTTGGGGAGGGGAACAAAGGTTGCCTTATCAGAGGAACTTGATACCTCCCCTATCAGACGCGTTTTAAAACCGTGAGTCCAGGTGTGCGGACAAAGCGGACAATATTTGGTACGGTTGGTCTGGGATGTTACAGCTAGCTAGGGTAGCTTTGTTCTTCTTCAACTCTGCCAGGTAAGTAGGACAGTTCCTCTTCCAGTGGCCTATCACTCCACAGTGATGGCAGGTGGCGTCCTTTGCAGGGTACTCCTTTTTAGTAGGTGGGGGGATCTTAGGTTTAGGTTTATAAACATGTTTACCCTTGCCACGACCCTTGCCCTGTGCTTGCGGTTTGGATTTCTAGATTTTTCCTTCCCTGATTGCTAGAACAGCAGGAGCTTTCTTTGGCATCCCTTGCTCTGCAAGCTTCAGCATAGCATGCAGTTCAGAGATAGTCTTCCCCATGCTATGCATGTTATAGTTCATAACAAACTGGTCATAGTCCTTGGATAGTGAGGTAAGAATCAAGCTCACTCCAAGAACTTGTGGCATGGGGTAACCAAGACGCTCCATACGGTCAAGATAGCCTTTCATCTTCAAGACGTAAGAGCTAACTGACTGGCCATCCTCCTGTTTACAAGCGTGGAATGCTTTGACTGTTTCAAACAGTTCCTGTTCTGCCTGTTGTTGAAACATAGTTTTCAACTCTCGTAACATCTCAAATGCTGTGAGTTCCTCCATGTTCTTTTGGATCTCGGGGGTCATGCTCACCAGCATGAGAGCAGCTACTTCTTGTTGTTCGTTAAACCTACGGGTGTAGGCTGTGCGAACTGCAGCAGAAGCAGTGGCAGGAGGTGCCTCAGGTAAGGCCTCTTCCAGATGGATCAACTTATTTTCAGCTCTGAGGACGATCCTCAGATTTCGATACCAGTCGATAAAGTTGATTCCTGTCAGTTTCTCTTTTTCAAGAACTGACCTGATAGTTGAGTTGCTTAGGGTTTGATTTGTTGTTGACATCTACAGACATACAAAGTTCAAAATTAGTAATTTCAATAATTAATCCTTTTTTTAAATTAACTACCCAAGTTTTACTTTTAAAACAATTAATTTACGAAAAAGACTAAGATCCTCATTGAGGTTCTATCATCACATCAGTTGATCTGCTAGCAATGATAGATTCAATAGGTAGGTGACGTTTACCAATTGCATTACAAGTGCAATTCTTAGATCCTTATGGGACCCATGGCATCTAGTGGCCGAGCTACTAGTGTCAAGCTGGCATGTTTAGTCCCATCCTTGCCTCGGGTTAAGGTCTCACATGCTTAACTCGATTACGTCATCCAATTTGAAATGATGTGAAAATAGATCTAGGTCTCACGCATAGACAATAATCACCTCGGGATTACAATTCAACCTAGGTCTCACGCATAGGCAAAAGGTAATGGCGAGGGATTTCAAGCTAATTGGACGGCATGACTTAAAATTGTGACGGATATAGTATTTTGATAAAACGTGTCAAAAAAATGTACGAAAGAAGCATGCATTCTTCATTCGTAGCATAAGTTAAAAACATTTCTTAACTTGGATTCTAATTTGTTTTATTTTATGTGTGTCGAGATGTCCATTTAATATATAACTTATATGAGATATTAATTAGCTTGGACATTACATAAATTAAATAACCGATAAAACTCTTTTAAGCGTTATTTATATAAAACAATAGATTTAAGTTTCAAATCCAATTTAAACTTATATTAACTAAATCTTTAGATTTAGTTTTAAAAGTGGTATGTGTTTAATTTTATGTTTGAAAATCCCATTTGCAAGTTATAATATCAAAGACATAGATAACAATGCAACATAAAAGAAAATAAACACACAACCAAAATGTGCAAAACCTCAACCGATTAACACCTATGCTTGATCTCGTGAGCCATCACACGGACCAAGAGGGAAACTAAGGACGGGCCAACATAAACCCTTTTTGGGCTCCCACTTGCTCCAAGACTATCAAGAGCAAATAGAACCCACAAGAACATTCGAACACAAAACTGTCTGGAAAAACGCAGCAGCTTCGGGGCCCGAAACGACATGGAAAGAGACTTCCCCAATCGAAACATCCTTCTGCAAAATTGTGCCCCTACGTCTTATGGAACTTCATCAACAAGAATCAGCCCAATCCGATGTGCCAAACTCCGGGAAATCCATTTTTCGCGCCGGCTGTCCAGCAGCTCCGAAAAATGCTTCTCGTCTCTAACTTGTCGCCCTTCGATTCCGAGCAATGGTTACAATATTTGATAAAATACATTTATCTACTACTAAATCAAGAAATTTTTTTTGCCTAAACTATTACAACCCAAAAACTCGACAAATAATTAAACAAAGCACACAAACGGTCAAGGTTTTCATCGGTTTTGCACATCAACATAATAATACAATATCATTAAGATTGTTGGCTTGGTCCATGATAAAAATGCATGTTTTACCATGGATCTAAAACACTTACAATAAGTAAAAAAACAAGCCAACGAAAACGAAGAAAAACTACAATAATTAATCTACGATTAGTATATGTAACTTGTGGCTATAGGATCTTAAAATACATTATTTTAGACCCAACGATGGTCGAAATTTTCAGAAAAAAAGACTTTAGTTTTAGCCACTTTTACATATACAAGTTAATCATATGGCACATACGATGGCTCTGATACCACTGTTGGTGATTATGAAAAGAAACACAAAATAAACATATATAATAACGCAGCGGAATAATCACCAAAAGGATCAACGTATTGCCAATATAATTAAACTAGAAATACAAATAACGATATACCTTTGTAGCGTGATTTGTACACCAATCGGGATCTACTTGTGTGCTCTTTTGAAACCAAGCATTCAATGAAGAATGCCTCTAGAGTAGTCCACACTACACCTCATTGATCACCACCGGATGCTAGTCCTCCTTAGTAACGGATCTTGTAGCTTCAATTAATCAAGAACGAAGCTAGAAGATCAAAGTGGAAAAACCCAAGAGAGGGCTAAGGGTGGGGCGCCGATTTTAGAGAGAGGAGAGGAAAAATTAGGTTAGCTTAATTAGGTCATTAACATTTCTATTTATTAATGAACCCTAAAGCTACCTTGGGCCTCTTAAAGGTTCTCCCTAGTAAATCTTCATGGGCCTTGAATTAATTAAGTTAATAGGCTAGCTATTAACTTAAATCCAATACAAACCCATTAATCCACTATTAATGATTTGTGCTCATTTAATTACCCCATGTTACTTAGGCTATTAATATAATGTAAATACAATAATTACATTATATATTAAATGGTATCTCAGTGGATTGTGTGTGACCCTATAGACCCATGTGTATCTAGCCATATAATTATATATATTATGAAACGAACATATTCCAACAGGTGTGACAACACCGAGGTTCTTACCCGGTAAGTGAAGAATAAGACTTTTACTCTATTAATGCTTATCATATACGAGATGTTGACAAACAGCTCATTTTTATGTTCAAGAATGTTACTCGAAAAATAACAGAGAATCACAACTATTGCCAATAAAAATTTATCCCATAAGTATTTGATAAACATTTCCTTAATTTCGTAAATCAATAAATAAAGATTCAAAGCTTTAACCCATCAAGCATAGTTTCTTATATCTTATAAATAAATTGTTATGGTGCTAAATTGAAAATTATGGTCTAGAGATAAGCTTCAAGTACCATTTTTTTCCGAACCGAATTGGTACCGTACTAAACCCGAACCGGTACCATGTAATTGGTCCGGTTTTCGGTTCCAAGTATTCGACAAAATCGGGATTCGGTATTCGGTAGCGGGATTTTCCCGAAAAATCCCGAAACCGAACTGGAATATTAATAGACAATGTTTTTTTTAATTTCTTAAGTATGCATATTATCTTTTAAATAAACTAACTTTATCTTTCTCTAATCAAGATATATCATCTCTTAAAAAAAACAAAATGGAAAAGAAAATGCCTAAAAGAATACCGAAAATTGTTGAACTTTTTATTGGTTTTGAACTTTTGATTGTTAAATTTTTGATTGTTTGAGAATGGTTTTGATACATATTTGAACATTATAAAAATATTTTGGTTTGCGATTGGGTTTGATATTCATTTGATATATTTTCATATTTTCGGTCCTAAGTGGTCCTAGTACCGATTTTCCCGTCCCGAGACCGAAACCGACCCGGTACATACAGTTCGGTTTTCAGTCCTAATTTTTAGTCCCAAAAAAATTCGATACAAACCGGTTCGGTTCCGAATTGATACCGGTCCGGTCCCAATCTCATCCCTATTATGGTCAACGTGTGGTCGAGATTAAAATTGGCCACAAGATTGAGTGCCAAGTTGCATTTTAAAAATATTTGTGGGAGTATAAGATGTGAAAATAAATAGTTCACTGATTTTCTAAAATGGTTTTCTTGAAGATATTTTGGTCTTTTACGAAGTTTCTTGATTTCATTTTAAAAGTAAAATAAAATAATTATATTATTATATACAAAAATATATTTTATAGCATAATCAACATAGATTCAATTACTTTTTAGTTATTTCATATTTCAGTTTATTTTAACATATTTTATTCATTTTTAAAATATTTTACAAACTAAAGTTTAACATTCTCAAATTTGAAAAAAACAATTTTTAATAAATAAATAACCAAATAACTTACAATAACTAATTTAATTAATTCAAATCAAACCTTATATAAGATTTAAAATACGGACGGGTGTTACTAAAACTCAATAAAAATTGTCATTTTCATTTATCAATGTTCTCGAATTTCACCTTGAGCCATGGATCCCCGTATACGGCTCAACTGAGCACCATCACAGGATTCCCAAAATGACCCTAGTGACTACTCGACCTCTGGATGAGTCTCACCACAAAGTCACCAGTCTCCGTATAGGAATGTTACCTAGTGACTACTCGACCTCTATACCAAATACTCTTGAATTCTTCAATAAGCTTCAACTCTATTGATCTAGCCTTGAAAAGCTCAAAAAACCGAGAACAAAACAACAAAAATCACCTCAATCGGACTTGTGGTGAATAAGATATGAGAAAATAAAGTAAAAGCTCAAAAATCTGATTTTTTGTAGGATTGGACCATTTGGGCGATTGTGACAGACGATCTTTCCATGACACAATTGCCAGACATTGTCGCACAAGTTGTATCGAGACTTTCCCCCTTTGTGCGACCATGCTATGCTATAGTGTCATATGTCACAATCGTGGACACTATCACCCAAAGTGTACCGACCATTTGCCTTACCGTTCCTCGATCATTTGTCTGACCGTTTTCCAACCGTGTAAACTATTGTTTATTGTTAAAACTGTTAAAGATAATATTACAAATAACCAATCTTGACATTACAAATAATTAACTTATTTTTATGTGTATTGTTTTAATCTGCGAGGACTAGATGTGACATTTACTGAAAGTGGGAGGATGGCGCTGATAGCTGAAGTCTACACAAGGGTAGCGGAGCAATTACTAGTTGCTGTGAGGACTGGTACGAAAAAGGGTTTAATAGCAATTAACTTTCATATAAAGAGAATGCGATTAGGGTTTGTAAAAGATATTCAGTCATTTTGTTCATCTTTCTAAACTCTCTCGTTTTCCACAGAGCATTGTATACGATTTTAGGGTTTAGGTTAGAATAGAGCTTCAAGTCTTTTGGAGTTCTTGAGTGATTGAGTGATTGTTGTAGTGAGTTTTATTTGTAAAAGTTTGTTTGTGTTTAATGCAAGTTTAGTTTACGTATTTGAAGATGGTATCAGAGCCTTCGGTTGATTCTCGCCGGAGTTGTGTGCAAAGTGACGATCGCCTCTGGAGTAATTGTCTTCATCCATCTTCGATCTGACTTGGTTTCAGATTTTCTGGTATACTTCTCTTTATTTTCATTCACTTGTATTAACCTGGTTTCTACTCACTATTTTTACCGATTCTCCCTGATCTTAGCTTTCTAGCTCTGAACATGAGTAATCGTTCTCATACTTCTTCGATCTGACTTTGTTTTCAGATTCGCCTTTTCTTTTCATCACCAACGTTTTTTTTGTGCTTAGTTCTCTAACTCTGAGCAAAAAATAATCAAGTCTCTCCGGTGTTCTTTTTTTAATCTGACATATTTCAGACCTGGTGTTGACTATTTTCTTCACATGTGCATCTATAGAATCGACGTTTTTTTGATCTTGGCTCCATAGCTCTGATCGAACAATAGTCGGTGTTTTTCATCTCATAACCCCTGATCTTTTCAGATCTGTGTTTTCACGTTCAATATTGAAGATCTTGACCTTATAGTCTTGATCTGTGTTGTCGTTGTTGTGTGCAACTTTCAAGATCTGATAACTTACAATATAGTTACTTCAGATCTGTAAGTTGCCTTTCTTAAAAATTACAAATCGTAAGTCTAATATCTAGATCTGTAATTTTCCTTTTTGTACATAATTTTTTGTACATAAGATCTGATAACTCTGAACATAGTTATTCCAGATCTGTGTTGTTATCTACGTCTATATTGTGGATCGTTGATTGATCATCTCGATCTGTATTTTTTGTTCTTCACATATACACTACAGATCTACGTTCCTTGAATCTTACCTTCTTTGCATTGTGCTACGTTTGGTGCTAAGAAGGCTTAGATCTTCTGATACAATTGTATTGTGTTCGAGTGTAGATCTGGTTGTGTAGCAGTTGTTTGTTTTTAAACCTCTTGAGATTCTGACTTATAATTTTTGCATTGATCCTCGTCCTTTGGTACATATAAATCAAAAGGTGTGTGATCAGAATCTTAAGATTGTCTGTTCATCTATGCTTTTATGTTTTCAAAACTTTTATCATTAATATTAGTTCGCACTTGTTGAATAGGAACTCTTAAACATATCCGCTTATTTCGGTGTGTTTGTTAGGAGCAACCGTTTGGTTTGCTCTAAATTCATAACATACTGACTTTTGCAGATTGTTCTTGAGTTTGCCTTTGCTTGATTTCAAGAGATTGAGAAGTTTACACATTGTGGTTACCTGTTCTTGGGTTGGTTCAGTGTGCATTCTCTCCCTTTCTCTCTTCCCTCTTACATATTTGTTCAGGTTGGTTATCTGGCCTCTGAAATCTCTGGTAACAGAGATTACTGTTTCCGCTGCGTACTGGTTTGTTTGATCACTCACTGTAAGTATTCTCTCAACTAGTGTGTGCTGCGTATACTATTCTTCGGGCACCTTAGTGATTGACTTGACCTACCATCTTACGAGTGGCAATGAATCCTGTCTAGCTGAGGTGTTTCTCGTGTGTGTACATTTAGTTTATGTTCATTATGACTGGTGAAGAAGCTCACAAAGATCCAGAGTCGCAATCTCTGATTGCAAAACTGGACTTTGGTGATCCTCTTTATCTTCATCCTAGCGATACTTCAGGTGTGGCCATACTTAATCTGAAATTGACTGGAACTGAAAATTATAAAGTATGGTCATGTGCTATGGTTTTGGCCCTGGAAACTAAAAATAAACTAGGGTTTGTGAATGGAACTGTATCTCGTCCCGTTGATAATGATGTTCTTGGAAGACAATGGGACAGATGCAATTCTGTTGTGTTATCTTGGATCTTAGGATCCATATCTGAGGAACTCTTTCTCAGTCAAGTGTTCTCTAGGATTGCCAGTGAGGTCTGGCAAGAACTTAAAGAAACATATGATAAAATTGAGAGAAGAGTCACACCGTGGTGTGACTCGCTCTTCATCTGAGTCTAAGACTCAGCACACTGCCTTTTTTAGCAAACCTATCGATAACAGGAAAAAGTATGGAAAACCTGTTTTGAACTGTAAACACTGTGGTATTAATGGTCATACAATTGAAAGATGTTTCAAACTCATTGGCTTTCCAAAAGACTTTCAGTTTTCTAAAGCAAAGTCCTGTCAGTGTGCCAAGCCTTCATCTAACAATTCTAGTACTAACGAAGGTCCTACCAGTGGATCAAATTCATCTAAATCCCTTACAGAAGAACAACTCAACAAGTTATTGTCTCTTTTAGATCAGAAACAAAATGAGGGCTTATCTGTCAATATGGCAGGTAATTTTTTTACAAACATAACTCGAAATTTAAAGGTGTTTTCAAATATGGCTCATAATCCAACCTTTTCTAGGAATCCCCAATCTTGTTGGATTATTGACTCTGGTGCTAATCAGCATATGACTTCCTCTGTTGTTTGTCTTGATAACATTGTTGACATATCTGATTTAAATCTAAGAGTGACTCAACCTAATGGGAATGAGGCAAAAATCAACAAAATTGGGAACTATAGGTTGAATGACCATGTTGTGTTATTTGATGTTTTGGTTATTCCAGACTTTCATGTTAACTTGCTCTCTATTCATAAACTTGCTAAAGATAGCAAGGTATTTGTTGGATTTGATGATTTTAAATGTTATTTGCTTCAGGGTTTGCATCCCACGAAACTTGTGGGGACTGGTAGTGAATTTAGTGGATTGTATTTTTTTTGATCAGGTGCCTAATAGCGAATCTGTTACTACTAAAATGTTGGGGGATAAAGTAAACTCTAACATGTCTATTTCTTGTTTTGCTTCTCGACAACTATGGCATAGTAGGTTAGGTCACCCACCTGATCAAGCTTTGGCTTGCTTAAAAGACCAATTGAATCTAGGAAGTGGTTCTGAGACTCCTCCATGTGAGATTTTCCACATGGCAAAACAAACTAGGGAGAAATTTAATCTTAGTAATCATTCTACCACTAGCCTTGGTGAATTAATACATATGGATTTGTGGGGACCCTACTGAGTGCCTAATAAGGAAGGATATAGATATTTTCTGACCTTAGTAGATGATTATTCTAGGTCAGTTTGGGTTTATTTGTTGAAACATAAGGATGGAGTGTTTGATTATGTTGTTTCGTTTCACAGTTTGTTGATAAATCAATTTGGCAAAAATATAAAAGCTTTCAGAAGTGATAACGGCACTGAGTTTGTGAATCATAAATTGGGTGAGTTTTTTAGTTCAAAAGGAATTTTGCATCAGACTAGTTGTGTTTACACTCCACAACAGAATGGAGTTGTGGAGTGTAAGCACAGACATCTGTTAAATGTTGCTAGATCTTTAATGTTTCAAGGGGGCATTCCTCTTAACATGTGGAATGAATGTATATTAACTGCCACCTATCTTATAAATAGGACACCTTCTTTTGTGTTAAAAGGAAAATGTCCCTATGAAGTAGTATTCGGCTTTGCCCCAGTATTGTCACATTTGAGAAATTTTGGTTGTTTATGCTTTGCTGTTAGGCCTAATAACTCTGATAAGTTTTCCTCTCGTTCTGATAAATGTGTTCTTCTTGGCTATGTCAATTCTCAAAAGGGTTATAGGCTATTTAGCTTAGATACTAAACAAATCATTGTTTCTCGTGATATAAAGTTTTACGAAACTATTTTTTCCATTTAAAATGGGTGCAAATGATCAAATAAACAAGTCTAGCAATATTGATTCTTTAAATTTCTTTGATAATATTGTAATTCAGACTAATGATAATTCTTTTGAAAAACCCGATGATGATGTTAGGGATAACTGCAGAATGAAAGTTTAGCTCCTAATTCTGATCATAATAGCCACCCTAGTCAGTCTAGTAGCCATCCTGGTGCTGCCACTCCTAGTGAGCTTGGTGGCACCAACGGAATAAATTTCCAAGGAAGGAATGCCAGATCTGAAAGTCTTGGTGATCCTAGTATGGCTGCTGATGACCAGAGTGCGGCTGATGGAGATGTAAATGATGTTCATTTGAGTTTCCCTCCTGAGGGTGGTCTTGTTGAACCTTCTACTAGGAAGTCAAATAGAGTTTCAAATTTACCTAGGAAATTCTCAGACTATATAGTAGAGGGTAAAGTCAAATATGGTTTGGAAAAAGTGGTAAATTACTCTTTTCTAAATAAAAATAATTTTTGTTTTGTCACTACTCTTAATAAATCAGTAGAACTCAATAACCTTTTTGAAGCATGTAAGGATCAGAATTGGGTTTCTGCAATGAACGATGAAATGGAGGCACTCTATAGGAACAACACTTGGACTTTAACCACTCTCCCGACTGGCCGAAAGCCAATTGGCTGTAGATGGATTTATAAAATTAAATATAAATCCACTGGAGAGATAGAACGATATAAGGCTAGACTAGTAGCAAAGGGATATTCCCAACGTGAAGGTCTAGACTATGAGGAGACTTTTTCTCCAGTTGTAAAAATGGTTACGGTGAGGTGTGTTATTTCATTAGCTGTCCAATATAATTGGCCTCTTTGTCAGTTAGATGTGAATAACGCTTTCTTATATGATGATTTAAATGAGGATGTGTATATGTCTTTACCTCCTGGCTATTTCTCAGCTAACGATAAAAGGGTGTGCAAGCTTGATAAGTCATTATATGGTTTAAAACAAGCACCACGTCAGTGGTATGCAAAACTTTCCACCTGTTTATATGATAATGGATTTGTTCAAAGTACTTGTGATTATTCTATGTTTACAAAAATAAATGATTCTGTGTATTTAGTATTGCTTGTATATGTGGATGATATTATTTTAACAGGAAATTCTTTAACTGAAATAAATAAAGTTAAACGACATTTGCAATCTAATTTCAAAATCAAAGACCTAGGAGAGTTGAAATTTTTCTTGGGAATAGAAATTTTAAGAACTGAAAAGGGTATTTGCATGTCACAACGCAAGTACTGTTTAGAGCTACTTAGTGATTTTGGGTATTTAGGTTGTAAACCTGTTTTGACTCCTATGGACATGAATCTTGTAGTCACAGATTCAGTTGATCCTGATTTAAAAGATCCTCATTTGACAGATTTTTCTGAGTATCAAAAATTAATTGGTAGGTTAATCTATTTGTTGGCTACACGGCCTGATATTGCTTTTGCAGTGCATTGTCTAAGTCAGTTTATGCACTCTCCTAGACAGTCGCATCTTAAATTGGCTCTTCGAGTCTTACGATATCTGAAGTGTTCTCCAGGAAAGGGTGTATATTTTACTTCATCATCTGAATGTAGTTTAAAAGCATTTGTCGATGCAGATTGGGGTAAGTGCCTTTCTACTAGACGTTCTGTTGCTGTTTGTATCTGGGTAATTGTATGATTTCTTGGAAAAGCAAGAAACAATCAACTGTTTCTCGCTCTTCAGCTGAGTCAGAATATAGGGCAATGGCATCTGCCTTATGTGAGATTATTTGGGTATTAAGTATTTTAACTGATTTAAAAATAAAAAATCTTTTACCCGTTGATTTGAATTGTGATAATAAGTCAGCAATCAAAATAGCAAACAATCCAGTTTTTCATGAAAGAACAAAGCATATAGAAATAGATATACATCAAGTGAGAAATAAAGTCGCTTCGGGAATGCTTAAGACTGTTAAGGTACCGTCTTTAGAAAACCCAGCGGATATTTTTACAAAATCGCTTGGTGTAAATCAACACAATTATTTGTGTTCTAAGTTAAAAATGTTAGATCTTTTCCAATGCCAAGATTGAGGGAGGGTGTTAAAACTGTTAAAGATAATATTACAAATAACCAATCTTGACATTACAAATAATTAACTTATTTTTATGTGTATTGTTTTAATCTGCGAGGACTAGATGTGACATTTACTGAAAGTGGGAGGATGGCGCTGATAGCTGAAGTCTACACAAGGGTAGCGGAGCAATTAATAGTTGTTGTGAGGACTGGTACGAAAAAGGGTTTAATAGCAATTAACTTTCATATAAAGAGAATGTGATTAGGGTTTGTAAAAGATATTCAGTCATTTTGTTCATCTTTCTAAACTCTCTCGTTTTCCACAGGGCATTGTATACGATTTTAGGGTTTAGGTTAGAATAGAGCTTCAAGTCTTTTGGAGTTCTTGAGTGATTGAGTGATTGTTGTAGTGAGTTTTATTTGTAAAAGTTTGTTTGTGTTTAATGCAAGTTTAGTTTACGTATTTGAAGATTTATGTTCATCTTTTTATGAGATTTTTCTTTCAAAAGATTATTTTGACATTAATTCTATTATTAAAAATATTACTAAATCTTTTTTAAGTAATAGTTTTGTTTTTTCAATTGTTTATTTTAAAGAAAATAGTTAACACGTGTTTCAAGGAGGAATCCTTATGTGTGGGTTCCCAATATTTTCATAACTTCTTCCGTCACCTTGTATAAAGATTTTGTTATTTTTTACTTGAAGTCGAAGCAAAGTAGGGTCTAGGGAACGAATTTCAACAAACGCCCCTCTACTTTAATATATATCCCCTGCCGACCCCCAACTTTCCACATTTCCCACTTATAGGTGTAAACATGCATGGATGGAGTACTCGGTACGCACGACGGCGTTTTCGCCAATCTTCTGTTCGCACGTGCCACATGGCCCTGTTTACACAACCGTCCTAATCTTTTTATTCCCACTCTCAAAACTTATTTACACTTCTTTTTTATTATTATTATAAAAAATAAACTATAAATTGATTTTGTGTGTAAAATACAATGAAATAGCAAGAATTTTCTTTAAAAACTTGTATAAACAATTCTTTACAATCAAAGTTGCAATATCCAAAAACAACAACAAAACGTAATCTTTACTTGTATCCGGTAGATTGTTGATGAAATCGAACGGATTGAGACTTGCACGAAAGCAGTGTCTTAAGACAAAAATTCGCCGGTGTTATGGGCGTTTGTCCCGATAATACAACAATCGAATTCAAGTATCAAACTTGAATCTAGTGAATTAAACGATGTCTAGAGATAGAGATTGATGAGAGAAAACCCAGAAATATGATATTTTTCGTTTGAAAAACTATGAGGAATGGTGTGTCTTTTATAGATTGCTGTCACCAACCGACAATAACTGCCAGACGAACCGCGCGGCTATTGGCACGGGTAGACCCGTGTGGAAACCCGCGCCAACCTCTGTTTGTCGAAACATTCCAGTGTTGCGCGCGACTATTTCTGTTGCTCCAGCCGCACCGAAACCTGCGTCGGGCTCTGTCCCAGAGTCCTGTGCGATTACTCGTGCGACTTTGGTCGCGCCGTGAACAGCGGCACCCACTTTTTGCTTGCCCAATCTTTGACATTTAATATATATATATATATATATATATATATAGAGAGAGAGAGAGAGAGAGAGAGAGAGAGAGAGAGAGAGAGAGAGAGAGAGAGAGAGAAAGAGAGGGAGAGAGAGAGAGAAAGGTTCAAACGAGGACGCTAACTATTTACGAGAAACACGAGAACGACCGCTCATGTACAAAATCACATGTGATTCACATACAAAACCATATATAGAGGGAGGTTCAGGAGAAAACCTCAAATAAATGAAAAACTAAAAAACACTTTTTCAACCGTTAGATTAGATAATCTGATGGATGTGATTAGATGGGCGGTTACAACAATATTAATTAAATTAAAAAACCTCACCCCCTCTATTTTTTATTCGAAAAAAGACGAAAAATAAACAAAATCCGAATGAAATAAATTACACCAAATAAACGATCATATTTTTTTCGTTAATTTGACATCCATATTGATATAATTTTTCCTCCGTATTTTCGTTGTTTTCCGGTTTTCCAGTTATTTAGGGTTTTCACTTGAACCTGACCATATATATATATATATATATATATAATGTCAAAGAGAGCCCATCAAAAACACTACAATCTTAAGCCCAAATAATTAAGTGATTCATTTAATGCCTAAATGGTGAAGTTTATTAAGTGTTCTACATTTTGTATTGACTCCAATATGGGACAAGTTTCTATTATCTTAACTAAGTTCCAACATTTTATAATTTACTTTATTTCAACTAGTACTTTAGTCCGTAAGTTTTAAAAGGGATATTATAGCGTTTTTAAAGATTCTTAAAAACTGAGATTTTAATGATTTTGGTCAAAAAAAAATTACTAACATATTTTCGAAAAAGTTAGAAGAGAGAATATAAAATTTTCAAATTTGAAGGACTACTCATAAATGATTATTATGAAAAAATTATCATATTTAATTTTTATTTTAATAATAAAATTAAGGAAATTTAATTAAAATACCCTAAGTTTGACATTGACTTATCAAAATACCCCATTTTTTGGAAATTTTACCAAAATACCTTAATTTTCCACGAAGGGAGCACACGATCACGGGCAAGGACCAATTGTGAAATTTTTTGTACTTCATATTTACACTTTCAGTCCCTGGCCCGCGATGGGGACTGAAAGTGTAAATATGAAGCACAAAATTTTTCACAATTGGTCCCTGCCCGCGATCGCGGGCTCCTTCGCGGAAAATTAGGGTATTTTGGTAAAATTTTCAAGAAAATGGGGTATTATGGTAAGTCAATGTCAAACTTAGGGTATTTTAATTAAATTCTCTAAAATTAATGTAACATTCAAAAATAAAAAACTATTATGATTAAATATAATTTCTTTTAAAGATTTGAAATTTCCTATTTAAATAAAATTTGGGAAATTAATTAAAATACCCCAAGTTTGAAAGTGAGTTACCAAAATATCCCAAAAAATTAATTTCTTACCAAAATGCTCTTTTTTTCCGCTGAGGGAGCCCTCTATAGCGGGCAAGGACTGAAAGTGTAAAATTTTGCAAGATTATTTACACTTTCAGTCCCCATAGCGGGCCATCGCGGGCCTCGATTGCGGGGGCCAGAGACTGAAAGTGTAAATATATCTTGCAAAAAATTTCACAATTGGTCCCTGTCCGCGATCACGGGATCTTATCGCGGGGAAAAAGGGCATTTTGGTAAGAAATTAATTTTTAGGGTATTTTGGTAAGTCAACTTTAAATTTGGGGTATTTTAATTAATTTCCCATAAAATTTATGTCTACTTAAACTTAAAAATTGTGTTTTTTTCTAATTTTATTTTGAAGAAATAATAATTAATAACGTTAGGGTGGGGTATGAATGGTGGAGGGTGGACGCAAAGGCTGTCTGTTAGTGCGAAACAAAGAGGACGGCGTTTGTGTTTTTTAGTGAACGCGTGACCAGGAGGAGGTGGCACCTTTCTTCACATATGTCAACTCCATTCCTTTTTAAAATTTATTCATAAAAATACATAATTTATACTTTTATTGTCTTAAAATAAATTTTTACACGCTTTAAAACATATTTGATTATTACATTTTTTAATATAAAGATACTTTTATCTATATTATATTATAAAACATTTATGAAAAACTCCTAAAAACAATCCTCAAAGCTTTATGGACTGTTATTTAATGCTAATTACTTAAAATCTTTTAAAACAATTAATGAAGCTTTATATACCGCTTTTAATGTTAATTACTTGATTAATACTTATCTTTAACATCCTTCAAATCCTTAAGGGTGCGTTTGGTACACTGAACAGGAAAGGACAGAACAGAACAAAGATCGTTGTCCCATGTTCGGCAGACCTTTTATGTGGAATAGACACAAACAAAGTGGAACAAGTTGGAACAGGCTTGTTCAACCCTCACCCCATGGAACAAGGTGGAACAAGATGGAACAGGCTTATGTTTTACCAATATAACCTCAAAATAAAATCTAACTATCTTTATAAATATCAAATACACGTTCTATTTTATATTTTATTCATTCTTTAATTTTTATTTATTTTTATTTTGTCTAATGTTATTTGTTCTGTTATGTCCAGTTCTGTCAACCAAACGCTGAACAGCTGTTCTGTCATGTCCCGTCATGTTCTGTTCTATCATGTATGCGTACGAAACACACCCTAAATCGTCGACTCTTATTAACTAATCATTATCTCTAACCACTTTCAAATTTCTCACATCATAAACACCTTAAACAACGTCATTCTTTAAACAAATTTATAAAACAATATGACCGTTTTTTCTCAAAACCACACATAAATTAAAACATTAAAATCGAGATATATCGCGCTGTATTGCATGAGTAGACATCTAATTCTTAATAATAAAGATAGAATATTTTCCATCATAAAATTTAAATATTATATTTTACTTTTAAATATTAAATATTTCTTCAAAAAACTAAAATTTAAATATAGACATTAAACTCTTATACGAAAAAACTATTTACTTTTCTTTTTTACGTATATATTAATTTTTCATGTTTTAATTATATTAAATTTATTAAGTTTGTTTGATTTAATTCTTCAAATATATTGATTACTCTATGATGTACATGTATTAAGTAATCAATTGTGTATTCCAAAATAAGATATGGGGCGTCTAGTCAAATGATATTTTATATATGTTATTTTTACAGAATAATAATTTACAGGGTTTAATGGACAAAATGTTGTATAGTAGAGATGTTTTTGAAATGAGAGACATGGCTTAAAAATTATTGGGGAAAATAAAAAATAAAAAATATCTATATAAAACGTATTTTTAAAATTTTAATTATAAAACGTTTTTTTAAAGTTTTAATTATAAAACGTATTAATTGAAATCATTTTTAAAATTAATTAAAACTTAAAAATGTATTTTTAAATTTTTTAAAAAATTAATGTATTTTTAAAATAAGTTTAAAAAAAAAAATTTGGTCAAAGCCGGTCAACGCCGGTCAAACTCCGGTTCGCGCCGCCGGAGGAGGGTAGCGCCGGCCGGCGCGAACCCGGGTGGATATCGAGGTATTTTTTGGTTTTTTATGGTAAATGTGTTGTCAAATCAGTCAAGTCAAAGAATCTTATGTCAAGTCAAAGAATCTTATGTCAAATCAGTATTATTTTAATTTATATCTGATTTAATTAATTTAATATGGTGTCTTGTCGTTGGCCACTTCTCCCCAAGCAATGCTTGAGGAGAAGTGGGTGGTTATTTTTGTAAATTTTTTAAAATATGGTTATTTTTGTAATGTATTTATACAAAATGGTTAAAAAAATAAAGGACCCCTAATTGTACTATTAACGTGCATAATATTTAAAAGATAAAAAATTTCACATGTTTCAAAACCAATGTCATCATTAAAAAATAAGAGTAAATTCTAATAATATTGGTTCCTGACGTTTGGTGATTTCTTTGAAAGCAGGACCTATGATTTCATAATTTAAGTTTTGGTCCTCATAGTGTGAATTTTGCTTTGAAAATGGACCTGGCCACATGGCCGGTTCTGAGGTTTTTGATGCCAATGGCGGAAAGCCAAAAAATGCCCCCATATATAGAAAAAGGCAAATGAAACATATCACTTAACTGCTTAAGGGGTTTTGAACCTAGTCAAGTTAGGCGCCTAAACCCCACGCCGACTTGATTAAGATATTTTCAAGGTCTATCTTCATGAAAAATAGTAAAGTTGAAGCACTTTGTCTATTTGTCTATTGAGACTCTTAACACATTCTTCTCTATCACCCAAATAGAGACAAGTACTTATGTGGGAAAATCAAGAATCATAACTTAAACGATCGAAAATAACATATATATACACACACATATAAATTCCAACAATTCTTGAGACTAGTGGCAGTGAGTTTGCAAACTAAGTTGCAAATGAAAACTCAGAAACTAGAACTAGGCACAAAAAGGAAGTATACTTTTTTTCTTTTTCTTTTTTTGTTTCAGCCCTGACTTGAAGCATAGTCTCATATAGAAACCATCTTGATTAGATTAATAGAAGGATGATATCCAGGGGACATAATAGATGTTAAAAATGTAATCAAAACACAGTAAACCCAACCAAAAGTCACAATTGGAAATACAGTAAACCAGAAATAGGAATGTAAGAACACTTAACCACAAAATAAAATTTTACTCTTTATTTTCTATAATTACAAAGATAATGATTAATGTTATATACCTAAAATCCTAAATACTAACCAAACATCATCCAAGTTGGGGGAAGAATCGATTATTGATTTGTTTGAAGGGAGCAGATCGAAATCGAGTTAAGTTGGGGGAAGAATCGATTGAGAGAAGTAAACCGTAAACTGAAACAAATGTGAAATCTATATTGTTCAATAAAGGATAGAAAAACACCTGATAGATGAAGATTGATATGAAGCTGTGAAGGGCAGCGATTTAGGTCAACAATCAATCCAGCACTGATCGATTTGAAGACCAACGATTTAGGGCAGCAATCGACACGAGTCACAACTAAGGCAACGATTTACTGATTTGGGGCAGCAATCCAGCACATGATGTTAGCAACAAACGACTTTGCCGGAGACTCAACCGAACAAACAATCGATGCACGCACGCGTCTAACATCTTCCTTCCTTCTTACCGGCTCAAGTCAAACGGTAAAAAGTAAATTCGGACCCCAAAATCTAACCTGTATATACAGAGCCCTAAAAAAAATGATGCCCTCATGGACCCTGCTGCCCATGGCCCAAGCCACATTTGCCATGGGCCAGGGCCGGGCCTGCCTGGCCATCAACTCCGTCTATTTCCATCGTAAGTGTTAGGGGCAAAATCATCAAACCATATCTTGTCCCTCTTTTTGTACTTTTATTATTTATTTTCTTATTTTTTGTAAGACACCAAATTACAAGGATCAACCACGTAATTAACTTATATATATATATATATATATGAGAAAGGTTCAAACGAGAACGCTAACTATTTACGAGAAGCACGAGAACGACCGTCCATGTACAAAATCACATGTGATTCACATACAAAATCATATGTGATTAAAATTCTGGACACGCGCGGTTTGGGCCGCGACTTGCAAGTCGCGTGGCAAGCCGCGCGGATCACATGTGATTTTGTACATTGAATCACATGTGATTTTGTACATGGGCGGCCGTTCTCGTGCTTCTCGTAAATAATTAGCGTTCTCGTTTGAACCCACCTCACACACACATATATATATATATATATATATATATATATATATATCCTTTTCACCATCACCATCACCGTTAATGGTTCCTGTGATTTGGTCCCTGGCGATCAACATGGCTTCATAGGGGACGACAATGATCCCTGTGTTTTACTTATACACACACTTACATATGGACGATACTTCATCGCACATCCTCCTCTCTTCCCCACTGTACCGCACTTCTTCATCATTCTCAGAACAAGGACGATACCTCATACCTCATCGTGGAAAAAAACACAAACACACATGGACCAAAACAAACCCAAACAGGACCAAGACACCCACCATGTGGTTTCGTTCCTGTGGTCGTGGGTTACAGTGGTCATGGGGACGATAGTAGGGGCTTCTTACGTAACTATATATATGTTGTTGGAGCTGATAGGTTCAAAGGAGGATGCAAGTCTGAAGATCAGGAACTTCAGTTTGCTTGATTTAGTCTTTTGTTATCCCTTTTTAGCAATATTTGTCTCATTTCCGTTGTAAGTCTCTTCTATTTAAAGCCTTGAGCTTAGTTTAAAAAATCAGATTTTGCTTCTGCAATTACTCTCTGCATTCTCTCTCTGTGTGCCTTTCAATATTTGGTATTAGAGTAGGTAACGAGAGGGCCTGAGTGTGAAAAGTGTTTGCGTAACCAGACACAAAAGAAGAACGATGGCAACATCATTAACCACAACATCAGACAAGTTCGTGCAACCAACTATACTGAGGTTCGATGGAAATTTTGGCCACTGGTCAATTTTGATGGAGAACTTCTTGAGAAGCAAGGAGATGTGGAACTCGGTGGTCGACGGAATTCCGACAGCAGTAGGAGGAACAACAACTGAAATCGAAGCTCAAAGGAAGAGTATTGATGACGCTAAAATGAGGGACCTGAGAGTCAAGAATTACCTATTCCAGGCGATTGACAGGGAGATCCTGGAGACTATTCTTGACAAGAGCACTGCAAAGGCCATATGGAACTCCATGAAGCAGAAGTATGAAGGATCCACAAAAGTTAAAAGAGCACAACTTCAAGCTCTAAGGAAGCAGTGTGAAATGCTTCCATGAAGGAAAGCAAGAAAGTGGACAACTTCATTGCACGAATTCTCCTGATTGTAAACAAGATGAAGGCAAATGGTGACACTGTGTTGCAAAAAGAGGTAGTATTTAAGATCCTTCGTTCTCTTCCTCGTAAGTTTGATTATGTAGTATGTTCTATCACGGAATCTAATGATCTTGATACTATGACCATTGATGAGTTGCATGGAAGTTTATTTGTACACGAGCAGAGACTTATCGGCCAACAAGAGGAAGAACATGTCTTAAAGGTTGCTGAGTTTAGTGCAGGGGGTCGAGGACGAGGAGGCTATTGTGAACGTGGAATAGGACGAGGTAAGAGTCTAATAAAAAAGAGTTTGATCGAATGCTACAAATGCCACAAGTTGGGGCATTATCAGACAGAATGCCTAGAGTCGGAAAAGGATGCCAACTATGTGGAACTCGATGATGTAGAGGAGATGGTGTTGATGTCGTATGTCGAAGCAAATCAAACAGCTAAAGAACACATCTGGTTTCTCGATTCGGGGTGTAGTAATCACATGAGTGGGGATAAGCAATGGTTCTTTGAACTCGATGAGAGTTTCAAACACAGCGTGATGCTTGGAAACAATGCCAGGGTGCCCGCCACGGGGAAAGGTAACATCAGACTGACGATTGACGGTGTTTCACATGTTTTTACTGATGTGTACTTTGTTTTTGAATTAAAGAACAACTTAATCATCCTTGGCCAAGTTCAGGAGAAGGGAGTTTCGATTCTCATCCAAGACGATACATGCAACCTATATCATCTGAGGAAGGGCTTGATCATGAGATCATTCATGGCTTCAAACAGGATGTTCATAATCTTAGCCAGTCCTCCTTCAAGAGATCACGAATGTTTCAACGCTACAACTGAAGACAATGCACTTTTGTGGCATCGTCGATTCGGGCATCTCAATTACAAGGAACTCAGAACATTAAAGCACTAAAATATGGTGTTAGGACTCCCAGAAATCATACAACCAAAGAAGTTGTGTGCGGAGTGTGTGTAACACCCTAAAAATCAGGACAAATTTAAACCTGAATTAAACGGGTTTACATAACTAATATCCATAACATAAACGTTCGTAACTAGTGAAAATAATGACAAGAGTTAATTTTACATCAACTGGTCGTCACCATAAACTCTTCACCCATCCCATTACTTCCCTGAGCTCATACCTGGTAAGAAAATATAATTTGAAACGATTAGGCTAACGCCTAGTGAGAACATTCAGTTTCAAAATAATACTTTTAAATTAATGTAAACAAGGTTTATCATCTTGACTTACACTCGTTCTTACCATACTCGTACTCATCTCATAATAACATAATCATACTCAATCCTATGAGTATGACTATCATTCGAAAAGTCATAACACCATATTCAAAAACCTACTACGAATCATCACGGATTCTAGTTTATCGATCAAGCCTAAAGACTTATATTCAATCGTCATACCTTCTCCTTAGAATGGAAGCAGAAATAGCACTTATATATTGCCTATTTCTAATCCGTCGAAAACATAGGAAAACAACACTTACACTTTGTCTAATTCATATTTCCACATCTCAAATACAAATAGCAACTTTACTTTGCCTATTCAATTATTCAACCTGAACAGCAATTATACTATGCCTATTCAAACATTCAACCCGAATAGCAATTATACTATGCCTATTCAAACATTCAACCCGAATAGCAATTATACTATGCCTATTCAAACATTCCTCACGAATAACAATTATACTTTGTCTATTCCAGAGCCCACACTACGAATCTCCACGGATTCTAGATTAATGCTCATGTCCAAGAAATCGCAATTACACATGCCCATTTCTTCTCGTATCATATTCCAGAGCCGCACTACGAATCTCCATGGATTCTAGATTAATGCTCATATCCAAGAAATCGCAATTACACATGCCCATTTCTTGGAAAGGAAGTAGAGATTACAAATACACATGCCAATCTCTTCTCTTCCTTAGAAATCGGGAATTACGATTAATCCACACGCCAATTCCACGATTTCTCACACATACTGGAATTACGATTAATCCACACGCCCATTCCATGTGTTCATAACAACTAGTGCCTATGGATCCATTACACTTATTTGTACTCGTGCAGATTATTGCTTAATATGGATTTCTCATAGCATTCAGTATGAGCAAATCACATTTATACCACATAGATTCCTCATAGCATTCAGTATGAGCAAATCATATTTAATATCACCACTCACATAGATTCCTCATAGCATTTAGTATGAGCAAATCATATTTAATATCACCACTCACATGTCCTTGATATAAATATATATATACACAATTGTCTGTTAGAACAATTAATTAAAACTCATATAATCGTCTATCCAAATTCCTTCAGGAAATATCTCTTTATAAAAATGTACATTACCGTAATTTAAATACGTTATAAAAAGGTAAGGTAAGAATGAACTCACCTGATAGTAGTCGCGTCACTCTTACTTTACTTTCTTAAGGTCGTAAGAATTTCTGTCACCAACTTCACAAAGATCTGAAATACCCAAATACATAATGTACTGGTATTAATCTACTATACAAGACTCTTAAAGATTAAGAATCCTAAATTCTCGACTCTTATCGCAACACACTAGCTGCGATAACCCTTGTCGCAACACACTGTACTTGTCGCAACCCACTGTTGCGACATCTTCTCCTTATCGCAACCAACTGTTGCGACAAGCATCTTATCGCAACCAACTGTTGCGATACACATCTCATCGCAACCAATTGTTGCGATACAACCTACTTGTCGCAACCCAAGGTTGCGACATTCATAATTATCGCAACTCCTCATAACTATCGCAACTAACTGTTGCAATATTCATAACTGTCTCAACCAACTAAAAAACGTATTTAAGCCAAAACTAACACTTTTAAGCCATAATAATTTTCACAAACTTGCAGATATGCTTAAGGTTACCAGTAGAACATATTTATCAGTTCAGATTCTTCATATCTTTCAAAACACTATACCCCAAATTTTAACCCACTAAAACTCATCTCTATAAACCCATAAACATAACAAGGTTGTGATTAGAAACATACCTTTGTTTTTCACAGACTTCCCTTTAGATTTCCAGCTAAATAATTCAGCCTTCTTCTTCTTCTTTTCTTTCTTTTTGGTTCTCTCTCTCTTTCTTTGTTTCACCGAAAACACACACACATAAACTAACAAAAGAAGATAATATCTTCTTTTTGCCTCTTTTACACAATTGAGGCGGTGGAAGTTATTATCTTCCATCACCTTAACCAATCAGCCCCCTCAACTATCAACACTTGGCAATTTATACCCTTTAACTTATAAATTAAAATTAAAGTTTACCCCTTAACTTATAACTTCATAAAACAAATAACGTAACTTATTCGGGGTTAAACTCTAAAATTAATCTATCATATAAAAATCCTAAGTTTATCAATAAAACCCATCTCAATATTTTATACAAAAATTGAGATGTTACAGTGTGTATCCGGGAAACAACACAGAGAGAGTTTTTCTAAAAAGAGCTCATGAAGGGCAACTTAGAAACTCAAGCTGATACATTCTGATATCTGTGGACCCTTAACTCCCGTATCCACCAGTGGAAAGAGGTACGTCATATCTTTCATTGAGGACTTTACTCATAAATGTTGGGTATATTTCTTGTCTGAAAAATCACATGCCTATGAAACCTTTAAAAAGTTCAAAACAACAGTAGAAAGAGAAACAAGCCAATTGCTGAAATGCTTGAGGACCGATAGGGGTGGCGAGTTTAATTCGACTGAATTTAAAGGGTTATGTGAGACATATGGAATCAGGCGGTGACTCACAGCTGCCTTCACACCACATTAGAACGGCGTAGCAGAAAAAAAATCGCACCATTCTTACCATGATACGGTGCATGCTAAATGGAAAGAATGTTCCAAAGATTTACTGGCCTTAAGCTGCTACCTGGTGTATACACATCCTCAACCGAAGTCCTGCGGCTACTCTCCACAGTAAGACCCCTGAAGAAGCTTGGAGTGAACAAAAGCCATCGGTAAGTTATTCTAAAGTATTTGGTTGTATTGCACATGCTCACATTCCACAGGAGAAAAGGAAGAAGCTGGACAAGAGGAGCGTGAAATGTGTGATGTTTGGCATAAGTGTCGAGTCCAAAGCTTATAGACTGTACGATCTGGCAGAAAATAAGATCATTGTGAGCAAAGATGTCATCTTCGAAGAAGATGCAGAATCGAAGTGGGAGCACCAACCCAACAAACAGGTGCTGGAATGTAATGATGATAACACCTGCTCTAGCAATGATGAAAGTAAAGAGATAATCAGAGAAGATCTTGATGTCCAAGAAGATCCCGATGTTGTGGCAACTCAACATGAAACTGATGATGAAGGAGTTCAAGTTGAAGCTCAGGCTCGAGTTGAAGGGAGAAACAAGCAACATCCGATCTTGATGAAAGAGTATGTCACAGGCAACCAATCAGATGAGGAAGAAGAGAGCAATCATTTTGTATTGTTCACTTATGGTACGGATCCTGTAACACCCGTAATTTTTGGATAAGTACAACTTCGAATCAGTGTGGAATCGATCTCTTAAGAAAAATATGAAAAATAGGATTTTGGATTAAATCCTAGATTTTATGGTCTTATTGGATGAGGAATTCGAATACGAGTCCAACGGTTCTTTCCGGAGCGAAAACGAAGCTATAACGAAGAAGTTATGGCCAAAACAGTGTTTAAGAGGAAATCGGGCGACCAGTGCCCAGTGCCCAGTGCCCAGCGCGTCTGGTGGCGCGCCTTCACACGCGCGGAGAGGCGCGCAGAGCTCTGGATCAGCTTAAAGACGCGAATTTCATCCCTCAAACTTCATTTCTTCATATCTCTCTCATTTCAACTCCGATTTTGATGATTCAACTTGCTATGGTTCCGTTTTTGAGAGCTCTTCAAAGATCTAGAAAGAGTTTGGAGGATCATTGGAAGATGCAAGGATGTTTGGTGGTGGTAAGTCTCGAATCTCCTTCCTTTCTCTCCCAAATCGTTTTCCCTTTGTCCCTCACAAAACCCTAACCGATTTTGGGGTTTTCCTTGGAGATTGATGCGTTCCTTACCCATTTTATGCTATTGATTTCATCTATAGATGCAAGAGCAAGTTTCATCCACAACATCTTAGAGATTTTTGGGGTTTTCTAGGTTTTCATCAAAACCTAAGTGGTGAGTTCATCCTCCTAGCTTCTATACTTTCATATGAGTAATAAATGTTCCATTGATGATCTCCTAGCGTTTTGTTTCTCCAATTTCGGTTTGGATGATTTTGGAGAAATTAGGTTAATATTGGGGTTTTGGTCAAAATGGAGATTTCAATATGAGATGTTTGGGGAATGGTTTTAAAGTGGTTGAATATGAATATTCATGGTAGGAATTTATGAATTTAGGTTTTTGGAAGATTTGGACTTGAAGGTTCGGACTTCTTCAAAGGAGCTTACGTTTGGGAAAAATCTAGATTAGCCTAATCTAGCAAGGTGAGTTCAAGTTACTTTGCGAAAACGTTGTACATGCCAAAATGAGTATTTTACAAATATGTGTGTTTTACTTGAAAATGTATGAGGTTGAGTTATTTGAATGGTTTAACTCTTTTGAAGTGTTTATCTTCATAAATGTGTAAAACACCTGTATTTGGGGCTTTTGAATATTTGGATGGTTAGAAACCATAAATTGTCTTTAAAAGATTAATTGCTCAAAATGAGGTTGCTTGATGGTTTAATCATGTTAGTGTAAATGATTTTAATAAACCATTTGGGAAAATGCACTTTTAGTGTTATGAGTCATTTTGAGAATATTAAGGGTGTGAGTCCTTTGGGAAAACCCTTTTGTTTAACCCATGTTGAGTTTTGGGGTTAATGATGATTTCGGGATACGTGTTTTCTTAAACAATGTTTAAACACGTTTTATGCGATGATGATCGACATTATGGGTCTAGCAAGCTTGGAGCACTTTGCTCGGTTTTGACTTTGAGATAGTCTTGGGACATTTGTCCGGTTTAAATGGCTCGATGTGGAGTCTTATTTACGGGTTGCTTTTATTGCACCGTGTTGCATATTATTGCACGTTGTTGATATTTACATGCTCAGGGTGGACTCTAGGATGTGTTATATGCTTAATTGCATCTCATTTGCATGATTTGACGTTGATAAATGATCATTAGATCTTTGAGCAGCGGGCTCGGTTTTGGACTCGATTGAGTCTTGAGGGCATTCGCCCGGTTTCAATAAGCTCGACGTGAGCTTGGGGTTTGCATTGCATGAGTTGCATCATATTTGAGGTTTACATAATTTGAATGCATTGGTTGTTCTTTTGAGGTCATGTATAAATTTTTAAGTTAAGTAAGCTTGTTTTGGATGGTGGGTTTGCCAAGGTAAAGACCTAGTATGGTTGAACTTGGTGGTTTTAAATGGACTAAAGACCTAGTATGGTTGATGTCTAAGAGGGGCTAAAGACCTAGTATGGTTGATGCCGAAGACGGACTAAAGACCTAGTATGGTTGATGTCTGAGATGGACTAAAGACCTAGTATGGTTGATGTCTAAGATGGGCTAAAGATCTAGTATGATTGATGCCGAGGATTGACTAAAGACCTAGTATGGTTGATGTCATCCGTTTTCCTCATCCAAGAAGCTTACTTGCATTTATTTAATCGTGGTTTAATTTATGTGTTTGCCACATTCGATGAGATCGGGTCTCCCCCGTCACCGAAGGGTGTTGATTTCGGGTATTTTATCTATTCACATTGTTGAGGTTATAATACATGCATATGGATTGTTTTCCATGATTGATGGACGGATTTATGTTACATTCTTATTGGATGTTTTAACTGCTGGAGTTTTATTTTATGGTATTTGGATTTTAATACATTTTACGTTTGCGTGAGTTTTGCTTCGTATTATGTTTCCAATGAAATATCATATTTAAATGGATGGTTTCCATGCTTTACGGGTTGAGTATCTTTTGTCAACCGTATTTGAATGTTTTGCCTAAAACTAGATTTATTCACGTATTTGAGTGGGTTGGGATTCGTATCTCATTTTGGAAAACGCTTTACACTTTTTCGGGAATGGTTTCCATGGAATTTGAGTGTGTTGGAAAATGAGTCATTTACGCCCGCTTGGGAACCCCTTTTGGAAATGATAATCTTGTTGCAAACTTTCATTTAAAGATTTATTTGAATCATGACTAAAACTACTAACTTCCGATTTATGATTTTATTTAGTCATGATAAAATGCTTGAACTCACTAGGCGTAAGCCTAACCCTTTTTATTTGTCGGCATGTGCAACAGGCTCGGGTTGGGGTAGCTCTAGCTACATTGTGAAGTGGCGAGTGCTAGTAGAGTGCACGAGAGGTGACTTAATTAGTGAAGTCTTCCGCAATTGTTTGGACTAGCAACTTGTGTTGTGTTATGTAGCACCCGATTAAGTTATTTTATCGTGGACTTATAATGTTTTAAATTCCGAGGTATTTTAAGGAATGAATTGTAGAAGTGATTATATCTAATTTGGTTATTTTATTGAATTTTAAAGTTAGTTGCTCGTTCCAAATTTGAGGGTGTTACAGATCCTTTTACTTTCTAAGAGGCTGTAAGTTGCGAAAAGTGGAGGAAAGCTATGGATATAGAGATTGAGGCCATCAATAAAAATGAAACATGGGAACTTTGTTCATTGCCGGAAGGAGTCAAGCCTATCAGTGTTATATGGTTGTACAAAACCAAATTTAATGAAAACGGGAAGGTAGATAAGTATAAGGCACGACTAGTGGTTAAAGGGTATGCCCAAAAGTTTGGAATAGACTACACCGAAGTGTTTGCACCTGTCGTAAGGTGGGACACTATTAGAGCTATTGTAGCCTTAGCAACTCAAAGGGGCATGAAGATTCTCCAACTCGATGTAAAAAGTGCATTTTTGCACGTGAAACTCCATGAAACAGTTTATGTTGAGCATGTAAGACCCGGAAATTTCGGTAACGGGTTTGTAATTAAGGATTTTGTTGGTGGCAAAGAAACTCCTTATTTAAGTACGTAACGCAACGGGATTGATCGCAATTCGAGTTTGGGAAGCTTAGGGGTGCAGTACCATTTTGGCGATTGTGCCAGCGAGAGTGACAGGGTGTCACAATCGCTGGGGACTATCGCAGGGCCGAGAGAAGTCTCGGTACATTTCTCGCAACTGTGCCAGCGAGAGCGACTCTTATCACAATCGCACGACACTATCACCGGCGTGTCCAGGGGTATAAAAACCCACTCTAGTCGGGATTTTAAGCATAAAATCGTTTTGGGTCTGTTTTGGAGCTCTTCTTCCAGCGATTTTGGTGAGTATTCTCACCCAGGTATCTCTTTTCGTTTATGATCTCATATTGGTCATTAATGGAGCATTTAATACTCTTCTAGGTTCGTTTTAGTATGAAGATTCACAAAGCTTCCTCAAATCCTCAAGAAATCTCATCCTCCATTTTCTAGGGTTTTGGGTTTCATAATAAAACTCAACAAGGTAAGTTCATTCTCATTTTCCAAACTTTATACATGTTAAAATGTGTGTTTTGACCTTCTAAACATCTCCTCACTTAATATTTCTTGATTTGGTAAAGTATAACCTAAAACTTGTTTTGGGAGATTTTAGGGTTTTGTTTGGATGGAAAAGGTTTGTAAAGTCAAATACTTGGTGTTCTTAGGTTATTTATGGTTTATACACATGGGGAATACATTTTCTCGAATTTATGATTTTGAGCATTTAGGGTCAAAATCTAGGGTTTTGAATTGCTTAGTGATTTTGATGGAAGACTTATGGAAATTGTTTTCTTATGATGATATAGGTTTAAAGCGATGTTTGGAAATTATGGGATTTTATGATCAATTATTTAAACCTTTTAGCTACAATATCTTGATGGGAAATTGTCTATTTGTATATTTTGTCACAAGGCTTGGTCATATTGTTGAAATGGTACTTGCATAGTGGAAGTTGTTGTTTTATTTGGTTTTGAGTGTAATGGATCCATAGGCACTAGAGTCTTTATGTTCAATGTTGGGACGATTCCACATTGTAGCACGGAATAGGCATCGGGTTTCATGGTAAGTAAGATGTGAGCCTATATGGTCGGGCATTGTTTCATGAGCAGTAAGGTGTAATTCCAATACGCTTATTTGCTTTATTGGATTTGGGTGACCCAATGTATAGACCTAGAGGGGTTGAAATTGGGAATTCTCAAGCAATAAATTCTTAAGTTGAGCTTGATATCCATCTATTTTTGTTGTATGTGTTTGATCTTACTAATATGTCATGTGACTTACTTTTGTGTTTCGTCACTGATTATTGTGTATATGTCGGTTTTCTATCCAAGATTTATATTATGCTTTCCGCATTTTACTTCAATTAATTTATCATTATTCCAATCATAACTGTTTACTAGGCTTTAGCCTAGCACTTTTTCTTGAATAGACATGTATAACAACTCATTCTAGCGGTGGGACTCCTCTGGTTTGAGCAAAGAGTCAAGAGAAGTAAGTAGCATTTTTTATGAAGCATATAGTGGCGTACACTTTGGTTTAGACAATATTCTTTTGGAAGTGAGATAGCAACACCTGCCTTTAATCTAAGACGTTGTAGTTTAGATTAGTAGGTTGTTGAATTGTATCTCCTCGTATTTTGATTTGTAAACACCATACTATTTCCCCTCTTTGGGTGATTTGTTTTATGTTAGTTAAATTGTTTTCCGCAATTATTCAAGTTTAAAATCTACCCCAATTTTTAGAGTGTTACAGAGCAACCTCAAGGTTATGAGGAGAAGGGAGCGGAAGAGAAAGTGTATCGACTGAAAAAGGCCCTATATGGCATTAAATAGGCCCCTAGAGCCTAGTACACCCGCATTGAATCTTACTTCACCAAGGACGAATTTCAGAAGTGCCCTCATGAACCGACCTTGTTTGTCAAAACATGTAAGAATAATGATATCATCATTGTGTCATTATGCATGGATGATCTGATTGTCATAGGAAACAAGCTGGCACAAATTGAAGAGTTTAAGGCATCTATGAAGACAGAGTTTGACATGTCAAACTTACGAGAGATGAGGTACTTTCTTGGAGTTGAAGTGAAGCAAGATGATTCTGGTATCTTCATGAATCAGAAGAAATATGCACATGAAGTTCTAGAAAAATTCAAGATGAATCAGTGTAACCCGGTGAGGAATCCTATAGTCCCTGGATGCAGACTCGTGAAAGAAGATCATAGTAGGCTTGCAGATGCAAGACTGTATAGACAGATGATTGGGAGCTTGATGTACCTGGCAGCCACCAAACCTGATCTCATGTATGTAGTTAGCCTGGTAAGCAGATTCATGGAAAATCCAACTGAGACTCACATGTTGGTTGTAAAGAGAGAGCTCAGGTACATTAAAGGTACTTTAGATCTGTGTATTCACTACAGGAGGAATGGGAATGACGTTCTAATTGCTTATTCGGATAACTATTATGTTGGGGACAAGGACAGCAGGAAAGTACATCTGGATATGCATGTTTCTTAAGTGATGTTGTCATATCTTGGTGTTCCAAACGACAACCTGTGGTCTCTTTATCAACAACTAAAGCAGAGTTCATTGCAGCTGCTGGATGTGAGTGCCAAGTAGTATGGCTCAGGAGGATTCTTGAATGTATAGGTCTTCCTCAAAGCAAAGGGACAACCATATACTGCGGCAACATGTCAACGATTAAGTTGTCGAAAAATATGGTTATGCATAAACGAAGTAAACATATCGATATTCGATTCCATTTTCTCAGAGAGTTGGTGAACAATGGTGTTCTTGAACTAGAATACTGCAGTAACATAGTTCAGTGTAACGTCCCAAAAATTACAAGCAATTTTAAATTTTTAAATAAACATTTCATTTATAACAACTCATTAAATGATCCCAACGTTTCGTTTGCAAACTCATAATTAATATCTTCGTAATAATAACCAGCGGAATAAACGTTTAATTATTAAAAACCATAAAGCAACCAGCTCTCCTCGCGCGCCAGTGTGTACCCGTCACGCCTTAGAGACACTCGTACCTGAAACCACAATTTATTGGGAAAGGGTAAGCACGAAGCTTAGTGAATTCAAACACCATAAGTAACACAGTTATTTCCACACCACCATGAACAGATAATTGCACATAAACAGCATACAAGTCTACGAACAAATCATAGACGTGCATACTCACACCAACCCACCTAATAGGCATACGTCGGTCCCACCGACCACACGAAAACCGTGCAAACGCAACCCGGCACCCCCGGGTTCATACGCCACCCGCGTATACAACCTTCGCAACCCGGCACCCCCGGGTTCATACGTCACCCGCGTATACAACCTTTGGCCCCACCAAGTCACTACGCCACCCGCGTATGTAATCCTCGGCCCCCACCGAACTCCTACGCCACCCGCGTAGCCACACAATAAAGGTCCGACTAGACACCCCACGATTTAACCCCACACCACAAGCAAATAGAACTACCACACATACACACAACGTAATGTAAAAATAACCGACATTAGTTATAGTGAGAGAACTCACCTCGAATGCGCGCCTAGCTTAACAATACAATTCAAGCTTCACAATTACGGTCACTTCCCAGCACCTAAACGCATGTTAAAACGTGTCAATACGAGACCCGGATCCTACGACACGACACACGCTTAAACCGTCACTAAAACTATTTTCCGTTCTCACTAAACAGGTCTGTTCGGGACCTGTTTCGACCCCTTTAAACCCAGAAAATTCCCAATATTATTTCATGATTAGAAAGTACTCTGAGATAGGGTTTCAAGGATATATTATAGGCCTCCTAACGATTTTTCTACAATTTATTATGAATTAAATACGAACGACTACCAAAACTGCCAGTTTTCGGTCCAGCCTGCACAAACAGCCCAATACAGCCTAGCTACGGGCTTAATCAGACTTTCGGCAAAACACGAAAAACCTTCCCAACTCGATTTGGGAACTTTGGGCACCAATTTCACGTCAAAACTAGTTACGAGTGAAAAGTTAAGGCTTTCGTAAGATTAAGGCAGATTCCAGAAATTTTCACATGAAATGACGAATCACCGAACTTGCGACCACTTTTTCGCCCAGCTAGAGACCGCACCAGTTTTCCGCGTGCCCGACCCCGAACTTGAACCGTGGGCGCCAGTTTCGGCTCGAACGGAGTTACGACGGAAAGGTTATGATCACACGAAAACTGGACAGCACACTTAGAATTTTCATAAAACCACGATTTATAAAAACGGTTTGTACGATTCGGCTTAATCGATTAAGTCACGGGTTAAGGGCTCTATAGAGACTATGGTCTGGTCACGGCCACGCGCCACCCACTGCCATCTCCGGCAGTGGTGGTCGCCGGTGGCGACCGGCGGCGGCTACTTCGCCGGCGACTAAAACAAGAACAAGAATCGAGATCTTAACGCTTACCTCTCGACGAACAACGGTGGCGGCAGCGGTTTCCGGCGACTGCAGCGGCTGCGCCTCCTCCTCCGGCGTCTTTCACCTCCGGCGATCTCTCTCCCGACTCCTCTCTTGCTCGCCGCCGATTCTCTCTCTCTCTCTCTTCTCGGTTCTTCTCTATCTCTCTCTCTTCTCACGATCTCTCTCTCCCTCTTCGGCCGCACCACACAAGAAAAGGATAGGGTTTTGGGTGATGGTTTGGTTTGCTTGATACACAAGGAAAAAGGAACGAGAATGGGTTTCAGCCATGGGCCGAGACCCATGCAACAAGTTTCCAAGATTTGAACAAATAGTCCCTCAACTACACCTTATCTCACAATCTACCTCAAAACGACACGTATGCTAACATTGTGGTCCTTTTTGATACCAAACCACTAACCAAAACAATCAAAGGTAAACATTTTAAATTATTAAAATTAATTAATAAACGCACCGGGACACGGGCTTTACAACTCTCCCCCACTTGGATTAGACTTCGTCCTCGAAGTCTCTGCCTACAAATAGTTCCGGGTAGTTCTTCCTCATCTCAACCTCAGGTTCCTAGGTTCACTTGAGACCCCTTCTAAAACTTCACGAATACTTTCCAACATGATCGATAGAACACTTCACTAATTGAAATCATTCCTAGCCAAGCGACTTCGGTTGTCCCCCAACCTTAGATATTCCATACACCCCGAGTCAAATCTCAAGCTCTAACCACTCTAAAGCTGCTCACAGTATACACTACAGGATACTCGACTACGATCGTTCTTACCCTTAACTGTCGATTAATTTCCACGAATTCTAATAGACTCCAAAGATTTTCAATAAATTATATTAACAAAACATCGACCCCCTGCCGAACATCGGTCCAACCGATTACAATAACAAACATCGGCCACCCGCCGAACATCGGTCCAACCGATTACAATAACAAACATCGGCCACCCGCCGAACATCGGTCCAACCGATTACAATAACAAACATCGGCCACCCGCCGAACATCGGTCCAACCGATTACAATAACAAACATCGGCCACCCGCCGAACATCGGTCCAACCGATTACAGTAAATCACATAAGCGTGGTATTATCCTAGACACTAACACAAATAGATATCCCCCACAATCAAATCAACTACACACACGTAGGTCATTCCCTTAACCGATACTACCCGGCCTACATTACCAACACGCGTGGAATACCCAACTTCCCACCGTCGACGTATCCCCCACACTCGCTCTATAAAGCTAATTTATCTGAACCGAGGATACACCCTGACGTCTACCTCTCAGGTAACGCCTCAGGGCCCCCTCACATCGGAATTACCTCTCAGGTAAGTGCCCACCACTATATCCTCCTAGCACCTACTAGAAAGCCTAGGCTATAACACTTGAACACCGGGGCCTCACCCCGAGGTACCCAACCGACCACTTCCAGCGACTGACTAACGTGCCTAAGGATCCAGAGCAAAACAGCCTACCCACAAGTGCCTATTCCGGATTGTCTCCCTCACCCAAACGTGTAGATACTCGACGTGCAATGAATGCCAAACAGTGCGACAAAACAATTCATCAACAAGACTCCACCTTGAGTCGTTAAAACCGGGCAATTAGCCCATGACTAATTCCAAGTCAAAACCGAGCAAAATGCTCCACGCTTGCTAGACCCATAAGTCGGTCAAAAACGCGTTTAAATAAAGTCTAAGCAAGCAATACTCTGAAATCAACCTTAGTCCCAGACTCAACACGGGTTAAACAAAAGAGTTTTCCCAAAGGACTCACACCCTTAAAATTCTCAAAATGACACATAACACTTAAAAGCGCATTTCCCAAATGGTTTACAAAATCATTTACAAAAATGTTTTCAACGTCTAGACTTTTCATTTCAAAAAGACCGCAAGCAATAAAACTACTATTACCCGGTCGGTAGTTACGCAAAAATGGACACGCTCGTCCACATATGAAAATCATGTTGAAAATCATTTCATTGCAGCTTAGTTCACTCACAAAACGTAAAGCGAAATAAATAATTTCTTTGAAAATGAACCGTCGCGGTTCTAGTATGAATTGACTCATGACATGCATTTAAAGTAACCGCTCGACCTTCCATCGGGTGCGACAAAAATGTGCACATAATTTCAAAATCAGTTCCATGACATTTGACCCCAAAATTCCTCTTTTTCAACAAAAATGTCGTGGCACATGGTTAACTAACAAATCTTACGCGCGTCGGATAGTCATACAAAACGATGAAACGGTTTACAAATATATTTTTGTTAAAACACAACTGTCTCGTGTAAGTTTCAAACTTGAAGACAGAAACCAGTCCGCTTCTAATAATTGGAAATATCGACTAAAACCTCATAAAATCTCAAACTGGGGGCAGGCATGCAAGCTTGTAACACTTCCTCAAGTTTCGTACTTGGGACATATAACGTCAAAACATTATAGTTTAAAAATGTATTTATCGAAAATGCTCAAAATACTCGTTTCCTCCAAAGCAAAAGTTTTTTAATTTCCAAAAAAATGATCGGTAATTCTAAATTAACCGAATGTCAACAATCTACGCATTTATATTTCCAAAATATAACACATTGTAATCGAATGCATGATATTCACAACATTAAAACACTCATTGGATCAAATGGTCTTTCATTTCGACAAAAAGGAACTAAAACATTTTCATGCACGACTCGTTTATCAAAATGTCGAGAACAAAAGTTACCCCAGTATGCATACCCCTAAGTCGATAAATCGCATTTTCATGGAAAAGTCAATAAAACCTTTAGCTGACTAAAAAGCGCACTAAACAACTCCTTATGAAATGTTACCAAAATTCCTCCATGCACCACTTATGTCACGCATGAATCAATCCACACACTGAACTATTTGCAATAAAATACTTAGTAACACAACTCTCGAAAGAAAAGTTAAACGACACTAGAATTCCAAACTCATTTTAAACAAATCACCAACAAAGTTTGTAACTCTCGTTATAAAAAGGTTTCATGCACTTTCAAAACCATAATTCGACATCTTGTGTGTGTGCTAAACATTTCCCAAAATTCCAAAACACAATCCATATAAGGATTGGAAACACAAAAATTAGTTAATGCAATCCCATTTTCAAAAAAAAACTCTGTGCATGACTCAATCGGCATTCAACGTCTCGACTCATACTCCTCCATACCTCTCCAATCCACTATCGTCCTCCGGACATTTAAACCTCTTAGGGCAAGATGGGAAATTACGTCAAATAATCCCTACAATTTTTCCTCAAATCCAAGTCGACTCTATAAGCCTATGACTCTAGCGCAATCTTCCATCTTGGCCCGAAATGACCTACTTACAACAAACATCGTCGACATCGTCACTCAAAGTGACTAATACTAGAATCGTCCTTCTATTCCAACGACGACTGGATTAGATCCTTCACCACTACCCTCAACGATCAATACATCTAAGCAAGTCAAGTATACACATGTACCAGTGGATCTACTATAGTTGTCTCTCCTCGTGACGGCTATTCTGGGTAGATAATACAACGCGTTATCAGCACATAACAACGCACACTAACAACACTCACGCCCAACTCCTTGGATTCCTCGTGACTTCCCCGACTCGAGCATTGATCCTGTGCCTCCGGTAGTAGGAGCTCTACTACTACCATCCACACCTATCATCGCCCGTTCCGAGTTCCATCCCAAGGGGTCCAAGTAGTCCCTTGCCGATAACTATACCCATATGCCCGCATCAGCATATGTACGTACTTTTCCTAGCTCCCTAGGAATTCCACCCCAAACACTACCCTTGCTACAACGAAATTTCTACTAGTCATGACGAGTCGCCTCACGAATGCACAGTCGCACACAGTGCAAACCAGATAGACATTCGAATGTAAGATTCTATCCTACAACGGTTGGACTCAAACAAGAGCTGCGCAATAGAACTAAATCCGGCATTCTAAGGCTATTCGATTCCTACCGCATACGACCTATAGTGCATTCACCTAACAACCTATCAAGGCTAGCATAACCTCCTATTAGCAAGCAACAAACATGCAACACAGTGTAATAAGCACCAAGCAATTTAGCATACATACTCCTATGTTCTAGAAAGCAATCTAGCACACATACTCATACATAAAAACCCTTCCCAGCTCTCTAGGAACTTCCTCTTATCCCACTACCCTTGCTACTACCGAATCCCTACTAATTATAACGAGCGACCTCGCGAATACCCGATTATACGCAGTGCGAAATAAATAGACATTCAAATACAAGATTCTATCCTAGAACGGTTGGACTCAAACAAGAGCTGCGCAATAGAACTAAATCAAATATTCTAAGGCTATAAATTTCTTACTGCATACAACCTAGAGGGCGTCCACTTAGTAACCTATCATAATTAGCATAAATTCCTAATAGCAAGCAGTACAACATACATCATAGTGTCCACAACAGGCAATCTAGCATGCATACTCTATGATCTAGAAAGCAATAAAACACTAAGTACTGTACCTTTCCCCTTTGGCTCCGGCTGACTGTACACACTGCGCCTCCGATCACCGTTTCTCAAACGGATTTTTCCTTCTTTTTATTTCCCAAAAACTTTAAAGAAAATTTTTATAGCCGCAAACTTGAGATCAAACACACCGAAATGCGTTTGATTCACTCAAGCCGTGCTCTGATACCAAGTTGTAACGTCCCAAAAATTACAAGCAATTTTAAATTTTTAAATAAACATTTCATTTATAACAACTCATTAAATGATCCCAACGTTTCGTTTGCAAACTCATAATTAATATCTTCGTAATAATAACCAGCGGAATAAACGTTTAATTATTAAAAACCATAAAGCAACCAGCTCTCCTCGCGCGCCAGTGTGTACCCGTCACGCCTTAGAGCCACTCGTACCTGAAACCACAGTTTATTGGGAAAGGGTAAGCACGAAGCTTAGTGAATTCAAACACCATAAGTAACACAGTTATTTCCACACCACCATGAACAGATAATTGCACATAAACAGCATACAAGCCTACGAACAAATCATAGACGTGCATACTCACACCAACCCACCTAATAGGCATACGTCGGTCCCACCGACCACACGACAACCGTGCAAACGCAACCCGGCACCCCCGGGTTCATACGCCACCCGCGTATACAACCTTCGCAACCCGGCACCCCCGGGTTCATACGCCACCCGCGTATACAACCTTTGGCCCCACCAAGTCACTACGCCACCCGCGTATGTAATCCTCGGCCCCCACCGAACTCCTACGCCACCCGCGTAGCCACACAATAAAGGTCCGACTAGACACCCCACGATTTAACCCCACACCACAAGCAAATAGAACTACCACACATACACACAACGTAATGTAAAAATAACCGACATTAGTTATAGTGAGAGAACTCACCTCGAATGCGCGCCTAGCTTAACAATACAATTCAAGCTTCACAATTACGGTCACTTCCCAGCACCTAAACGCATGTTAAAACGTGTCAATACGAGACCCGGATCCTACGACACGACACACGCTTAAACCGTCACTAAAACTATTTTCCGTTCTCACTAAACAGGTCTGTTCGGGACCTGTTTCGACCCCTTTAAACCCAGAAAATTCCCAATATTATTTCATGATTAGAAAGTACTCTGAGATAGGGTTTCAAGGATATATTATAGGCCTCCTAACGATTTTTCTACAATTTATTATGAATTAAATACGAACGACTACCAAAACTGCCAGTTTTCGGTCCAGCCTGCACAAACAGCCCAATACAGCCTAGCTACGGGCTTAATCAGACTTTCGGCAAAACACGAAAAACCTTCCCAACTCGATTTGGGAACTTTGGGCACCAATTTCACGTCAAAACTAGTTACGAGTGAAAAGTTAAGGCTTTCGCAAGATTAAGGCAGATTCCAGAAATTTTCACATGAAATGACGAATCACCGAACTTGCGACCACTTTTTCGCCCAGCTAGAGACCGCACCAGTTTTCCGCTAAAACACGGAAAACGTGCCCGACCCCGAACTTGAACCGTGGGCGCCAGTTTCGGCTCGAACGGAGTTACGACGGAAAGGTTATGATCACACGAAAACTGGACAGCACACTTAGAATTTTCATAAAACCACGATTTATAAAAACGGTTTGTACGATTCGGCTTAATCGATTAAGTCACGGGTTAAGGGCTCTACAGTGACTATGGTCTGGTCACGGCCACGCGCCACCCACTGCCATCTCCGGCAGTGGTGGTCGCCGGTGGCGACCGGCGGCGGCTACTTCGCCGGCGACTAAAACAAGAACAAGAATCGAGATCTTAACGCTTACCTCTCGACGAACAACGGTGGCGGCAGCGGTTTCCGGCGACTGCAGCGGCTGCGCCTCCTCCTCCGGCGTCTTTCACCTCCGGCGATCTCTCTCCCGACTCCTCTCTTGCTCGCCGCCGATTCTCTCTCTCTCTCTCTTCTCGGTTCTTCTCTATCTCTCTCTCTTCTCACGATCTCTCTCTCCCTCTTCGGCCGCACCACACAAGAAAAGGATAGGGTTTTGGGTGATGGTTTGGTTTGCTTGATACACAAGGAAAAAGGAACGAGAATGGGTTTCAGCCATGGGCCGAGACCCAATGCAACAAGTTTCCAAGATTTGAACAAATAGTCCCTCAACTACACCTTATCTCACAATCTACCTCAAAACGACACGTATGCTAACATTTTGGTCCTTTTTGACACCAAACCACTAACCAAAACAATCAAAGGTAAACATTTTAAATTATTAAAATTAATTAATAAACGCACCGGGACACGGGCTTTACATTCAGGTAGCTGATATCTTGACCAAGCCTTTAAAATTGGAGGCCTTTGAGAAGCTGAGAGATATGATGGGGATGATCACAGTAGTGAAGTAAAGTGAACTCAATAGAGTGTCAGATTAGGAGAAGAATTGTTGGAGCTGATAGGGTTAAAGGAGGATGCACGTTTGAAGAATAAAATTCCTAAAGACCAGAAACTTCTGTTAGCTTGATTTAGTCTTTCATTATCCTTTTTTAGCAATTTTCTTTCCTTTCCGCTGCAAGTCTCTTCTATTTAAAGCCTTGAGTTGAGTTTAATAAATTGTATTTTTCTTCTACAATTACTCTATGTATTCTCTCTTTGTGTACCTTTCAATATGTGTATGGTATGTATAAAACAGGGACCATCGTCCGCAACGTCCCCAAAACACAGTGACCAAACTCCACATCTTCATCGACAACCTTCGTGAATTCGTATGGACATCGAACAGGAGAAAGGAGAGGGTCACAAAGGGACCAAAACTTCAAACCATCATCGTCAACACTGAGCCAGGTATCCATCTCCGGCCACACCTTCCATCACGTTTCCGGTGAAACTCCCTACCCAAACCCACTATTATTTTACAAGGAAATGGCATGACTTAACCGATGAAAGACAGAGATGAGAGAAAGGTTAAGATCGAATGAGGAGACGAGGGAAAGGTCCCTGAGTGTAGACGATTTGGTCCTTGTCGTCCACTCGTCCCTGTGTTTATATCGTGTGGAGAAGCAACCTAGACCCTCGATCTAGGACCTCAACCGTTGAAAAGAGAGAGCGAGAGAGGGGGGGGGTAGAGATCTACGGTTGGTGTCGTGGGTTTGCCTGGGATGGAGCAAAGAGAGAGAGAGGGTAGAGATCGAGAAAAAACGCCGGTGCCATGGGGTTTATCGGAGTTTGGCTGGAGTTTCGTCCCTGAGATGAAATAAACCAGAGATGTATTATATATATATATATATATATATATATATATATATATATATAATTAGAGCTATTTATATATTTGGTCCAAAAACTTTTATGGTTTTTTAAAAAAACAAGAAAAACAAGAAAAAATTACAAAAACATGGTTGGACGAATTTGCCCCTAGCTCTAACGGGGCTTTTTAACAGAGTTAGTGGCTAGGTCCCACTTTCAAAGCAAAATTCAAGTCTAAAATTTACCCCAATTTTTAGAGTGTTACAGAGCAACCTCAAGGTTATGAGAAGAAGGGAGCGGAAGAGAAAGTGTATCGACTGAAAAAGGCCCTATATGGCCTTAAATAGGCCCCTAGAGCCTAGTACACCCGCATTGAATCTTACTTCACCAAGGACGAATTTCAGAAGTGCCCTCATGAACCGACCTTGTTTGTCAAAACATGTAAGAATAATGATATCATCATTGTGTCATTATGCATGGATGATCTGATTGTCATAGGAAACAAGTTGGCACTAATTGAAGAGTTTAAGGCATCCATGAAGACTGAGTTTGACATGTCAAACTTACGAGAGATGAGGTACTTCTTGGAGTTGAAGTGAAGCAAGATGATTCTGGTATCTTCATGAATCAGAAGAAATATGCACATGAAGTTCTAGAAAAATTCAAGATGAATCAGTGTAACCCGGTGAGGAATCCTATAGTCCCTGGATGCAGACTCGTGAAAGAAGATCATAGTGGGCTTGCAGATGCAAGACTGTATAGACAGATGATTGGGAGCTTGATGTACCTAGCAGCTACCAATCCTGATCTCATGTATGTAGTTAGCCTGGTAAGCAGATTCATGGAAAATCCAACTGAGACTCACATGTTGGTTGTAAAGAGAGGGCTCAGGTACATTAAAGGTACTTTAGATATGTGTATTCACTACATGAGAAATGGGAATAACGTTCTAATTGCTTATTCGGATAACTATTATGTTGGGGACAAGGACAGCATGAAAGTACATCTGGATATGCATGTTTCTTAAGTGATGCTGTCATATCTTGGTGTTCCAAACGACAACCTGTGGTCTCTTTATTAACAACTAAAGCAGAGTTCATTGCAGATGCTGGATATGAGTGCCAAGTAGTATGGCTCAGGAAGATTCTTGAATGTGTAGGTCTTCCTCAAAGCAAAGGGACAACCATATACTGCGACAACATGTCAACGATTAAGTTGTCGAAAAATCCGGTTATGCATAAACGAAGTAAACATATCGATATTCGATTCCATTTTCTCAGAGAGTTGGTGAACAATGGTGTTCTTGAACTAGAATACTTCAGTGACATAGTTCAGGTAGCTGATATCTTGACCAAGCCTTTAAAATTGGAGGCCTTTGAGAAGCTGAGAGATATGATGGGGATGATTACAGTTGTGAAGTAAAGTGAACTCAATAGAGTGTCAGATTAGGAGAAGAATTGTTGGAGCTGATAGGGTTAAAGGAGGATGCACGTTTGAGGAATAAAATTCCTAAAGACCAAGAACTTCTGTTAGCTTGATTTAGTCTTTCATTATCCTTTCTTAGCAATATTTCTTTCCTTTCCGCTGCAAGTCTCTTCTATTTAAAGCCTTGAGTTGAGTTTAATAAATTGTATTTTTCTTCTACAATTACTCTATGTATTCTCTCTTTGTGTACCTTTCAATATGTGTATGGTATGTATAAAACAGGGACCATCGTCCGCAAGTCCCCAAAACACAGTGACCAAACTCCACATCTTCATCGACAACCTTCGTGAATTCGTATGGGCATCGAACAGGAGAAAGGATAGGGTCACAAAGGGACCAAAACTTCAAACCATCATCGTCAACACTGAGCCACGTATCCATCTCCGACCACACCTTCCATCACGTTTCCGGTGAAACTCCCCACCCAAACCCACTATTGTTTTACAAGGAAATGGCATGATTTAACCGATGAAAGACAGAGACGAGAGAAAGGTTAAGATCGAATGAGGAGACGAGGGAAAGGTCCCTGAGTGTAAACGATTTGGTCCTTGTTGTCCACTCGTCCCTGTGTTTATATCGTGTGGAGAAGCAACATAGACCCCCGATCTGGGACCTCAACCGTTGAAAAGAGAGAGAGAGAGAGAGAGAGAGAGAGAGAGAGAGAGAAAACGTCGGTGCCATGGGGTTTATCGGAGTTTGGCTGGAGTTTCGTCCCTGAGATGAAATAAACCAGAGATGTATTATATATATATATATATATATATATATATATAATTAGAGCTATTTATATATCTGGTCCAAAAACTTGTATGGTTTTTTCAAAAAAACAAGAAAAAAATACAAAAACATGGTTGGACGAATTTGCCCCTAACTCTAATGGAGCTTTTTAACAGAGCTAGTGGCTAGGTCCCACTTTCAAAGCAAAATTCAAACTATGAGGACCAAAACTTGAATTATAAAACCACAATCCCGCTTTCAAAGAAATCACCAAACGTCGGGGACCAAAATTGGGGATGGTTGTGTCCCATGCTTGGCTCGTGGAGGTGATTTGCTTCAAGCAGTCTGTCCCGATTAAGCTAGTTTGGGTTGTTCCGTTCAGCTGTGTGGTCCCAAGCTGTGGCTTTCACTTCGAGACTGATGGTGGCAAACCTGTTGTAGCAGTGGCGTTTCGAGTCTTAGGGGCTGCTGCGGCAATTTGCTCCTCGCAAACTTTTCAACCGCTGCTCCTTTTTGTATTGTGGTTTTGGCTTCCTGTTTTTGTTCGTTTTATTGGTTTTGGCTTGTTTCTTGTGTTTTCTTGTAACCTGTATTTGGTTGGTAATAAAATGGTGGTGTGTTGCTGCTAAAAAATGGAGTTTACTCTAAAAATAACATAAAACTTTAGACATAAACAACTGTTATATGTTTTATTTAATTAAATGATAATTTAAGCTTTAATTAATGTATCTATCTTATTAACTCTAATATTTATTCATTAATTAAGTATATATTTGATAATTTAGTAATCAAAATTTTGAAAGTAAACAATTATTGTAAGATAAATATAAATAAAGTTATGAATACTTATTTTAGTAGTGAAAAAGATATTTCTAACATTCAAAATTAAAAAATGTTTAAAAAGTAAAGAAAAGTTAATGCATTAAGTGACATATAATTGAAGCTTATTTATGTTTTTTTTTACCGGCGTAATCTTCATGTTCGATCCCCAGAGACAGAATCACAACCGTCCATTATTATTTGACGCTCCCAGGGATCGAACTTCTCCCCTACTCTGCAGAAGGAAACCCCTATGGATTTCCCGGCATGCTCGGCAGCATAGACTGTACTCATTGGTCATGGGCAAATTGTGCGAACGCATGGCGAGGTCAATTCATGAGAGGTGATCATGAACATCCGACAATCATGCCAGAAGCGGTGGCCTCCCAAGATCTATGGTTCTGGCACGCATTCTTTGGTGTTGCCGGTTCCAACAACGACATCAATGTTCTCAATCAGTCGCCCATCCTCAACGATGTCTATGACGGAAAAGCACCTGAGTGCCCTTTTGAGGTTAATGGAGTCACCTACAAGAACGGATATTATCTAACGGATGGGATATACCCGGAATGGGCTACTTTTGTAAAAGCGTTTACGTGCCCACATGATGCTAAACGAATAAAGTTCAAGGCCGCACAAGAATCGGCACGTAAAGATGTTGAACAAGCTTTTGGCGTGCTTAAACAACGTTGGCATATACTTAAGTACCCGGCACACAGATGGCATAAGAATAAATTGGCGAATATTATGTACGCTTGTCTCATATTACACAATATGATACTCGAAGACGAAGGCCATGCCATTTGTGCCGATGGAAACGCCGTGGTAGCGGATGAAACACAAATCACTGAGGCACAACGCGCGACAAATGTTCGAGAAGTCAAAAACCGAGAGACTCATAATAACCTTCGGTCGGATTTGGTCGAACATATTTGGCGTATCCGACTTCCCAACAACGACGACGAGTAGATTTTTAATATTTTGTAATTTTTAATTTTATTTTGAAATTTTATTTTTATTTTGTAATTTTATTTTTATTTTTATGAATGTTATGATTTTTTATTAAAAAATTAGATGAGGTGGCATGTGGGTTCAAGAGGTTCAAAAGGTTGGGGTACGGGATTTGTGGGTTCAAAAAGATTCAAGAGCGTTTAAAGTGAAAAGCTGACGTGGCGCTGATGTGGCGCAGAGGGTTCAAAAGGTTTGAACCTGGGGTACGGATGGCCTGACCAACTGAGCAAGCTTATTTATGTAAAAACAGAATTAAAGCAATAACTAATACACCAATTAAAAGAAGCATAATTAAAGCAATATTGGCTTTTAATATATAAATGGACCTCATAAATATGCCAATTAATTGCTTCTTGTTCCCCCCATTCTATCCTATTCCTAACTCCTACCTACCATCTCATCTCCCATGCCTAAACTTACCCCCGTCCATTTTTATTTTTATTTATTTATAAATTCAATACTCCTTTTTCATATTTTAAATCAATTTGTCTAATTGGTCATTAGTTAATGAATTAACGAGCACATGCTAATATATGATTAATAAAAGCTTTTAAACTAGTCACCTAACAATGTGAAAAGTTACAATTCAGTAAAGATTGGGCTCTTTTTAAGCACCGGACAATTAAGCTAGCCATCTAACGGATTATTGTATATTTGATTGACCTTATTCCATGACATTTGGTGTCACGTCTTATTTAACATTTCATATTTACATGTTGAGGGAGTATAATATTGGGCTATTGGCGACAAGGGTGTTAGAAAATTGATATGTCAAGACTCTAAGTTTATGTAGGGTGATATTGACTTCTAAGTTTATGGTACATCTTTTATTTTTTCAATTTTTTACACTTTTATCACATTAACATAATAATCTTATATTAACTAAATGAAAAATAAAAAACTAATAGGTATAAAGTAAACTAACTAAATAAATATAATATATATAAATCAAAAAATATTCAATATTGAGCCCATTTCGAGGGTATCGACCAGACGATATTAATGGTGTAACTTGTTAAAATTAAAAAGCATTTTTAACGTATTTTAGTTTATAATTGATTAAATCGTCAAATTATTTGGATTATACGTCTCACTGCATTGCAGCGGGTAAATAACTAATATATATATATATATATATATATATATATATATATATATATATATATATATATATATATATATATATTTATCGAACTTTTTTAACATATTTTTGTTTTCTATTTTTCATTTTACATTTTTATTATATTAACACATATAATCGTATATTAACTAAAATACGTTAAAAAATACGCTTTAATTTTAACAAGTTACATCATTGTAATCGTCTCTTCGATACTTTCGAAATGAGCCCAATATTAAATATTTTTTGATTTAATTATATTATACTTATTTAGTTAACTTACTTTATACTTTTTGGTTTTTTATTTTTCATTTAGTTAATATAAGATTATTATCTTACTATGATAAGAGTGTAAAACGAAAATTAAAAAAGTAAGAGATGTACCATAAATTAAATAATTAACTATAAAGATATAAATTGTAAATATTAAAAATATTTTTATGTAGTATATATGATATACAATAAAATAATTAAATCAAAAAATATTCAATATTGGGCTCTTTTCGAATGTATCGAAGAGACGATTACAATGATGCAACTTGTTAAAATTAAAGCGTATTTTTTTAACGTATTTTAGTTAATATACAATTATATGTGTTAATATAATAAAAGTGTAAAATAAAAAATATAAAACTAAAAGGTATAAAGTAAATTAACTAAATAAGTATAACGGTGTTAAATGTAACTTTCAATTTATAATTTTTTGATTTGAAAGTTACATTTAACACCCTTATACTTATTTAATTAATTTACTTTATACCTTTTAGTTTTATATTTTTCATTTTACACTTTTATTATATTAACACATATAATCGTATATTAACTAAAATACGTTATTTTTTTTTTAATTTTAACAAGTTACACCATTATAATCGTTCCGTCGATACCTTCGAAATGAGCCCAATATTGAATATTTTTTGATTTATTTATATTATACTTATGTAGTTAATTACTTTATATCTTTTGGTTTTTTATTTTTCATATAGTTAATATAAAATTATTATCTTACTGTGATAAGAGTGTAAAACGAAAATTGAAAAAGTAAGAGATGTACCATAAATTAAATAATTAACTATAATGTTATGAATTGTAAATATTAAAAATATTTTTATATAGTATATATGATATATAATAAAATAATTAAATCAAAAAATATTCAATATTAGGCTCATTTCGAAGGTATTGAAGAGACGATTACAATGATGTAACTTGTTAAAATTAAAACGTATTTTTTAACGTATTTTAGTTAATAAACGATTATATGTGTTAATGTGATGAATGTGTAAAATTAAAATTAAGAAAGTAAAAGATATAAAATAAAGTAAGTAAATAATTATAAGGGTTGAAAGTGTAAATATGAAATCAAAAATGTGTGCACCGCGGACTCCTCTTCGTGATCGCGGGAGAAATTTTTTCCAAATTGGTCCCTGATCCGCGATCGCAAACCCTATCGTGGAAAAAATGGGTATTTTGGTAAAATTTGCGAGAAAATGAGTATTTTGGTAAGTTAAAATCAAACTTTTGGGTATTTTAATTAATTTCCCAATATTGAATCCATTGCTTGGTGGTGTCAGAATATTTGATTTGAATTATATATACAGTTTGGTCCATATTCTAGCTACATCATTAATAACCGACTTTATGGAATTAGCGGGTAATAAATGAGAGGCTTAATTGTAACACAATAAATATGTTTTTATTATATTTTATTAATTGTAAGGAAATAAATTACTAAAAAGGTTGTACTGAATAAGAAGAATTATTTAATATTGTGTTGGGATTTAGTTAGTTTTAGCATGGTTGCAGAGTGTTAATGTTGGCGCAGGGTGGGTGTCTGTCGTAACGGGAATGAAGACAAAATATTTGCAGTTTTCTTTTTTCTTTTTTTTAATCAACAAAACGAAAAGGAAAATAAATTGGTTTTTTGATTATTTTTTCTTATATTTTAATCGAAATATCACTATGTCCGTATAATCTAGGTCCACAATTAAAAGACACAAAAAAAAACGAACCCGCTTTCTTTTCAGGTATATGGGTTCTAAACTTCAATAAGAATCTGTGACTGGACAATAACATCTGTCCCACATTGGAAGTTCTTATAAAAACCCCACGAATAACCTCTACGAGAACCTCCATTGTGGATGTTCTAGGCTAGCTTATTTTTGCAAAACGATGCCTAAAGATCTAAAGCTACAATATAATTATATAAAACATTTATATTTAGGGAAAATTGGTGAAATAACCATTTATCTCCCATAAAATGATCATCTAGTCATTTCTCTTCTCATTTTATTAAAAAGCCACTATCTCCACATGTAACATCCCCTCAATCTACATAGGGGTAAAAAAGTAAAAAAATGATAGTTTTTGAACATGGTCCGTAAGTACAGGGGCCAAATCTGTAAAATAAGTTAAATATGTCCGCAACTTCCGGACCAATACTTGTGGACGTAGACAAAAATTCCAAATTACGTTCCCATACTTTGCGGTCATGTTCAGAAACGTTTTTTTACTTTTTGATCCATCCGCAAATTAAGAAGTCACTTGCGAAAATTGTGATTTTTTGGTAAAATCGGGAGATGAAGGACTAAAAGACCAATTGTGGAGAGATGGATAACTATTTCTGTAAATTTCCTTACATTTAGACTATCTTTGATGTGGACCATCTCCATTGAACTCTATATTTTACTCTCTATATCATTTCCAATGAACTTTCTATTTTACTCTTTAAAATAGAGAATTGAATAGTAACTCTCTATATATAGAGAGTTACTATTCACTACTCTCTATTTTTTTTAACTTTTGATAATTACAAAATGACCATTCTATTTTTTAGATTCTTGTATTTTTATTTTATTTGTTGTCTAACACCAACTTTAATAAACTAGAATTATATTTATCTTTTAAGTTTTAGATTAAATTAAATTTATCCAACTAATTTTAAAAACTAATAAACTTTAACAATTTACAACATAACATATTTAATTAAAACACGTCGTTAGCAGATATTTTAACATAAAAGCATTACAAATGATAAAGATAAAAATACATAACGACGACCGTAATAAAAGCATACGTAAGCGGAAGACGGTTTTTAAATGACATTGATACTAATTTAAATGCGTTAGTTGTTATGTATCTTAATTTTAGATGTGTGTTGAAAATGTAACATTTTTATTTAATGAAATTTGGTTTTTGATAATTTAATGTGATATTAAATATGAATTATAATGTTGTTAAATAATATGATAAAGTTAATAAATATAAGACCATCCACATCCCTGCAATTCATTTACACTTTCAATTGTGCCACATCAGCTTTTGCAATTACCATCCACATCCCTGCAATCCACCTACACTTTCAAAAGTGGTCCCCACTACAACATTTATTAATTATTTTATAAATTATTATATATATTCTAATTATTTTTTAGTTAATAAATACATGATATAATAATATAATATATTTATTTATTTTATAATTTCTTGTTTTAATTTAATATTTATTTTATTAAATTATATCAAACCACAACATGTATTGAATTAAAAAAATATAATATAGATAAAAATATAATATTATATTTAATCAATATTTATTTATAAATTTATATAAAAATCAATTTATTTAAATAATTTATAAAAAATAAAAATAAAAAGAAAAGTTGGGGCTGGGGGGACATTTGTGGCCACATAAGGGTGATGTGGCATTGCAATTGCAATTGCAATTGTTGCAATTGGTTTATGAGGTGGCATGGTCTTTTGGTTTGCAATTGGGTTTGCAATTGTATTTGCAAGCCCTATGTGGATGCTCTAAGGGTGTTGTGAAAATAAAAAATATAAGGGTGCAATTTATAAAGTTAATAAATAGGGAAATTAATTAAAATATCCATTATTTGACTTTTACTCACAAAAATACCCACAAGCTCGACCAGTTTGCAAAAATACCCAAAAAATCCCCGATTGAACCCGCAATCGAGGACCCAAGAAAAAGCCCAAAAAAAGCCCCAACGATCGCGAGGAGAGTGTCCGCGGTACACTCAAAGTCTATCAATTTGGGGATTTTTTATTTCAAATTTACATTTTCAACCCCTATAAGGCCATGAGTACCCGTACCCAATGAACTCACTTGCCACCTCAGCGCCACATCAGTTTTTCTCTTTCCTACCCTCCTTACCCAAAAGTGAAGTACCAGTACCCAATGAACCCACTCCTACCCGATACCCCTTAAAACATTAAAAAATAAACCCAACACCCTAATTGAGACCCACCCTACTTACACCCTCTTCGGCTTCCATCGGGTTGGTGAACCCGCTAGCTACCCGCCTCCCCCCCTACCCCCTTACCTGCTTACCCGATGGCCACCTCACCCTTACCCGCTCCGTTACCCGCAACCGGTACTCAAGGCCTAATTATTTACCTACTTACTTTATAACTTTTACTTTCCTAATTTTAATTTTACACCTTCATCATATTAACACATATAATCGTTTATTAACTAAAATACGTTTTAATTTTAACAAGTTACACCATTGTATTAGTCTCTTCGATACCTTCGAAATGAGCCCAATATTGAATATTTTTGGATTTATTTATTTTATTATATATCATATATACTACATAAAAATATCTTTAATATTTACAATTTCTACCTTTATAGTTAATTATTTAATTTATGGTACATTTCTTACTTTTTTAATTTTTGTTTTACACTCTTATCACATTAACATAATAATCATATATTAACTAATTGATTAAACTTGGATCACCTATGAGAATTTAATTAAAATACCCAAAGTTTGACTTGTTAAAATTAAAACGTATTTTAGTTAATAAACGATTATATGTATTAAATGTAAAATTAAAATTAGGAAAGTAAAAGGTATAAAGTAAAGTAAGTAAATAAGTATAGGGGTTGAAAGTGTAAATATCAAATTCAATTCACAATTTTGTGTGTCGTAGGGTTTTCTCCCGCTAATGGCGGGATGCAAAGTTTCAAAAACTACCCTGTCCCGCGATCGCGGGACATATCACGAGATTTTTAGGTATTATTGTAAAAGTTAAAAAAATGAATATTTTGGTAAGTTAAAGTCAAACTTTGGGTATTTTAATTAAATTACAATCACCTATACCTATATACCAGCCTGTCATTCCAGCGTTGATGATTTCATGAAATTAAACACTCTTCACCTCCTAACCAAAAAGTGCCCTGCCACTTGTCCGCTCTTGGATATCTTCTTCTTTAAATCCAAATAAATTCAAGGTAAAAAAATAATACAGTAAACAATTAAAATATTCATTTGTTGACCATCTCTCACAAAAATATTTATTTTCTCTTCACTTTTATAAAATACTCATTTTATTCGTGAAATGGTTCATGATCAGGAACTCATGCGTATGTTTTCCAGGAATTTAAGTTTTTCCGTGAAATGGATAGGGAAATTAATTGATGTGACTAACTCGTGAAATGGTTTATGCAATTTAAATGGTTTTAACCAATGTTTATACAATTGAAATGGTTTAAACCAATTCGTGAAATGGTTTAAACCAATTCGTGAAATGGTTTAAACCAATTCGTGAAATGGTTTTATGCATGAGTTCGTGATCACGAACCATTTCACGAAAAAAGATATTTTCATGAAAGTGATGAGAAAATGAGTATTTTCATGAGATAAGGTCAACAAAATGTGTATTTTAATTAATTACTCAAAAAGATATGCATATAACTTTAATTTTTTAATACAGTTTAAACTTAAGAGCATCTCCAATAGCTTTCCTATATTGGAGAAAATGGAGAATATGGGAATTTTAGGCTCTACTTTTGCTCCAACAACTTCCTCAAAACTATCTCCAAAATGGAGAAAATGGGGTTTTCTCCAAATATTGAATTCACTCCAAAAATTATTACCAAGTGAGATGACCAATTGGAAACTTTGAAAATAAATATGTAGAGAGAGAAATAATATTTTAATAGATGAATGGAATATTTTAATATTATAATCAATGTTTTTTTCTCCAAAATGGAGAATTTGTTGGAGATGAATGTAATTTTTTGGGGGGATTTTGGCATTTAGTTCTCCATTTTGAAGAAATTTTAGGAAGCTGTTGGAGATTTTTTTTAAGCAAAAGCCATTATATAACCACCACAAAACCAATTACAAGGTTACCAAGCAAACCAATACAAACATAAACAAATTACAAAAGAAACAGGAGCATTTTATTGTTGCTGTCTTAACCGCACGACATCCACAACAGCGGCTGCCAAACAACAGCTTATTTGCTTAATCCACACAACAGCCAAGTCTTAATCCGCACAGCATCTCGCCCCATTTCATCAAACCGCACACACATCAACCAACTAATCCTGAACTCATTGAAACTGCAGCCCCCCCCCCCCCCCCCCCCCCCCGTTGTCACGAAGTCGACATCTCACCAGAGGTGAACCAAACAGGCCCGAACAACAGCCCGAAGTATACTACAGCCCCGAAATCATACCCAAAAACAGGAAGCTGTTGGAGATGCTCTAAAATAAATAGTTTAAATGTTCAAATCGTTAGAACATCTCCAACACCTATGCTAAAATAGAAAAAAATAGGATTTTAACATTTTTGTTGCTCTAACAGATATGCTATACTCTATGCTATAATAGAGAAAAGAGGAGAGAAACTATAAAAATCTTTAAATTTAGATGAATCTCTAAATAGATGGTTTTCCTCCAAAATTAATCATTACCCTCAAGGCCTCAAAAAGCAAATCTTTCTTCTCATAAGGCCATGAGTACCAGAACCCAATGAACCCACTTGCCACCTCAGCGCCACATCAACTTTTCTCTTTCCTACCCTCCTTACCCAAAAATGGAGCACCACTACCCAATGAACCCACTCCTACCCGATACCCCTTAAAACTTAAAAAAAAACCAACACCCTATATCCCCCGGGTTCCCTTTTCTCTTCATCGGGTTCATGAACCCGCTCCCCCCCCCCCCCCCCCCCCCCCGGTACCCCCTTACCCGCTTGCCACCTAGGCCTTACCCGAGGCCTTACCCGTGACCGCTACGGATGGTCTAACTTTCCATATATTAAATACTTTATAATATAATTAAATAAATTGAATATTTTAATAAGATAATTAATAATAGTGCTTGCTAAAATAGCATAGCTATTGGAGTTGAATGCAAATTTTTTTAGAAATTTTAAATTTTTACTCTATTTTAAAAAAACTAACTGTTGGAGAAAATGGAGAATATGGGGATTTGCATTCAACTCCAAGAGCATCTCCAACAGCTTCCCCATTTTGGAGAAAATGGAGAATATGAGGATTTTGGTCCTAAACGCATCTCCAACAGCTTCCCCAAACTATTCCCCATTTTGGAGAAAGTTGAAGATTCTCTAAAATTTTCTCCATATTTGGAGAATACCCCAAAACTAGAAATCCCTAAAATGGGGAATCTGTTGGAGATGGAAGCAAATTTTTTTTGGGGATTTTGACTTTTGCTTCCCCATTTTGGAAAAAAATTAGGAAAGCTGTTGGAGATGCTCTTATCACACCCTATTCATTTTTACCTATTTTCCCTAATCCGAGAAAAAAAAAGTCAAGATTTTCATAACTTATAAAATGTTAACCACAAGGGTTGTGGCGTGGTGGTAAGGCCTGGGGAGTTCATAGCGCTTGCCCGGGTTCGAGCCCCACACGCAGCACTTGTGGCCACTGAGGATAATCTCAGGGCTGCATGCTTTAACAGCTGGGCCAAAGGCCCGATTTGCCTAGGGATTAGTCTGGGCCCATTGTGGTATGGGATACCTGTTAGTCCCAGATGGCTATAACAAGTATTGTAGAAGGGGGGGTTGAATACAATACTCAAAATTTTCACAATTTTAATTCTTTTTATTGAAAATCTTTCAACAAGAATTACACATAGAAAACTTAAGACTGTTGCGGAAAAGAACAGATAAACTATTCTAACAATCTTACACAAAGTATACAACAAAATAACTAAGAACACTTAGAACAAAGCTATAAAGTTTTTCAAGCAAACTGGAAATTCTTGCACTTAGAGAATTCTTCCAGTTTGCGTAGAATATCAAGAGCTCACAGTAATCTTCAAAGTCTCTCAAGATGTGTGTATTTTCTGTATGGAGAGCTCTTCCTTTTATAGTGACAAAGAGTGTGCAAGCATTGAATGCTTGGGACACTTGTCATCTTCACACTTGCTGAGGATGTTGACTTCTGGAAAGTTGTGAAGTCCTTGTCACCTTTTACAAGGTACAGTCAGAAGAGCTCATGCATGAGAAAAGAGCTTTGCATGGAAATGGATAATAAGACAAAATGTCACTTTATCCATGTAGAAAATATCTTCTCAATTTGTCTTCTAAATATTGCACCACCGAAGGAAGCTTGGGATATGTGACACATCTTTGGAGAAAACATCTTTGAAGCTTCTTTGAGGTCCCACCGAAATGTCATTTGGGATATGTGACACATCTTTGAGATATGTGACATCATCTTTGGGATATGTGACATCATCTTTGGAGAAAGCTTCTTTGAGATTTCTTTGAGATCCCACCGATGATAGCCTTGTGATATGTGACACATCTTTGAGATATGTGACATCATCTTTGGGATATGTGACATCATCTTTGGAGAAAACTTCTTTGAGACTTCTTGGCCGAAATAAAGAGAAGTTTCGGTGGAGATATGTCCACCGAAATTGTGAGAACAATTTCGGTGAACAATGACTTGTATGTTTGAGAAAAGATCTTTCACTTCCACAATGAGAGAATCTTTAATCTTGACTTTGGTTGATCTTTGACTTCACCAAACATTTGATATCTTGTACAAGCCATTACAAAGAACCATGCATCCAAAATTTCTCTAAATTTCTCTAAGTATAAAATGTTTTTCAAAGTATAAAAGGAGATCATGAGGTCATCTTCAAATCTTGATGACCCAACAATCTCCCCCTATTTGATGATGACATCCATACTTAGAAAAACATGAGTAAGACAGTGAATAATGCATGTTGACCCTTCTTTACTTTTTTGGGTTCTTTTTCACACAGTCCATTTTTTTTTTGTATGTATATATGATATTTACATATGAGAAAAAATAAAAAGGTATAGCTGTACAAATAATTGAAAGGAAAAGGAAAGAAGTATAAACAGTATAAACAATATGAACAGAATGAATATTACTTGCATCTTTGGAGGGGCGAGTTGAAACTTGTGTCTGGCTTGAGGATTCTTCATTTTGATCAGCAGCCTGTTGATGTGTTGAAGAACTTTATCTTTCAGGCACTTTTGCTTTTCTTCAGATGTTTCAAATCTTCAAGTCATTCACTTACTCCAAAAGATTTCAGCCAAGAGAATCTGTGGGTTTTGATAGGAGACAACCCATTATAGTGACAAACTTTGAGGAGGGTTGAGTTTGAGTGAATCAGCCTCAGGATGCATCTGCCCATCTGTTGCATCTTGACATCTTTTCCTGTTTAGCATCATCAACTTGTCTTTTATTTGCTCCCCCTCAGTTAGATCCGCCCGGACTGAAGTGCTCCCCCTTGACCGGTCCGTCGATTTCCTCATTTTTTCAAGTTGGTCGCTGTATATGAGTACTGAGGGTTTATGTTGCTCCCCCTCAGATGAATTCTCCCCCTCAGCGGCCAACGTAGGAAAAACACCAAGAGAAAATGAAAAGATCGGCCAGAACCAAGACTATTTTTTTTTTTGCATTCCCACCGAAAATTAAGGAGATCCCACCGAAAATTGGCAATTTTCGGTTGAAAATCAGTAAATTTTTTTTTTAAACTTTAACACCGAAAATTAAGGAGATCCCACCGAAAATTGGCAATTTTCGGTAGGATTTTCGGTGGAAAATCAGTAGATTTTTTTTTTTTTTTTTAAACTTTCCCACCGAAAATTAAGGAGATCCCACCGAAAATTGGCAATTTTCGGTAGGATTTTCGATGGAAAATCAGTAGATTTTTTTTTTTTTTTTTTTAAACTTTCCCACCGAAAATTAAGGAGATCCCACCGAAAATTGGCAATTTTCGGTAGGATTTTCGGTGGAAAATCAGTAGATTTTTTTTTTTTTGATCATTCCCACCCAAAATTTGCAAGAGATAGACAAAAATTCGGTGTAATATCTTGAAGAGGTTGAAGGAAAACTTCTAAGACATCTTCAGCAGAGTGTGGAGAAAGTCTTCTAAGGCATTATGGAGAGAACCTTCAAAGTGAAGAAAAGATTGGAATTTCATCTTCCAATTTTGATGACCCAAAAGATTGAGTTTGAGGATTTGGGGTGACATCTGTAGAAGAGTTTGTAGTGGGTGGATTTTATGAAAGGAGAAATGGGTTGCAAACCAAGAGTGAAAAAAGATGGAAAAAGAGATGGGATGAGGAGATGACACATAGGAAGTTGGGTTAGGTGAGAGGAAGAGTATATGAGAAGCTAGATAAAATTGGTGGGGAGAGAATCGGTAGAGGAAATCTAGGTGGTGGATCGGTGGAGATTCAGTGGTGGATCGGTGGAGATTCGGTGTAGATCGGGGGTAGATCGGTGTGAGGATGTCATCGAGGATTTGAAGTATCGGTGGTGGATCAAGCGTGAAGATTCCACCGAGGAGTTTGAAGGATTGTACCGAAATTAGAAGGGTTTCACCGAATTAGAGGGGTACCACCGAGCTTAGAGATCGGTGGAGATTCGGTGGTGGATCTGTGAATGGTTCCACCGAATTTGAAGGGTTCCACCGAATTTGAGGGGTACCACCGATCAAGGAGGCAAAACATATGATGGGAAGTAAAGTATGGTGGGATATGGTTTTGGTTTGAGTCGGCAGCAAGATAGAGAAATTGTGGAAGAAAAATATAGAAAAGAGGAGGTGGTGATTGCATGGTTTGGGATTTCGGTGGAGATGGGTGTCATCACAAAAAGATGGATTGTTATTGTTTTGAAGTGATTGAAGGAGGAGAGAGAAAAGGTGGTGAAAAAGAATATTTGGTGGAAGATGATGAATTTTTGGTTCGGTGGTTAAGGAAAATTTCGGTGGTGAGGTTTAGAAAAGAAATGGAATTTTAAGAGATTGGAGATGGTGATGTCATGAGAATGACATCATCATGCTTATGATGTCATGAGAGTAAAGAATTCTAAGGTTTTGTCAACTTTCTCACTTGTTCACATAGATCCATCTGCCCAGCTCAAAATCTGCAATCACAAAGAATTTGATTTCCAGGTACCCATTTTGAAGGTGGGTCCTTTTGGGTTAGAAGAAAGGGGTTGGGGTCACTTTAGATCAGTTCTTTCTTTCTGGCAGTCTTTGGCAAAATGAAAAGTAGCACCACAGATATAGAATTTTCTATGAGGAAAGATCCTTTTAGAAACTTGACATTTTTCCTTACTTTTGCTCAAGGAATTTGATGAGGTAACAAAGAATTGGGGTGCAGCTCCTAAAATTCCTTTATCAAGATTTGGGAGGACAAAAATCTTTTCTTTTGAAATAGACAATTTGAGACACACAGAAGGAAAATCGGTAGGAGATGTCACACAGGTATTTTTAACAAAAAAAAATAAGGAATTTATTTTTCAGAAGGAATCAACACCCAAAAGCTTTCATTTTTCAGAGTTAGAAAATATTTTGCATGAGTTAGAAGAGAAGGATGCATCATCTAAAGACAATAGATACAGAAGTGAACCTGTGGAGAGGAGGAGAATCACTTAGCTGATACAAGAGCAGTTGAGGAGTCATTCGCTTTCAGATGTGGGTTCATCTGCCAAATCATAAGATTTAGCAGGCAGACCCTTTCCTCTCCTAACAAGTCTTTCATTTCTTTCCTTTTCTCTCTTGTATTTCTCCTTGTATCTTTCGGCCCTGTCAGAATCTGCAGAAGAGAAAGATTGGTTGAACTTTTGGGAATCATATTTGGATCTTCCCGATTTTGAGGAGAATCGGCCTGAGGAAGCAGTTCTGGGTCTTTCAAAATGTTTACTTTTACACTCAGAAGCAAAATGACCCTTTTTACCACAGTTAAAACATTCCTCATTAGATTTGTCCAAAGAAGAGTGTTTGGAGAGAGGCTTAGATTTTCTAGAAGGGTGGTAGGATTTGGATTTAGAATACCCATTACCAATTGAAGTTTCCTCACATTCATCCTCAGCATCACTAAGATATGCCTCCGAATGATCATTGGGGTCTTCTTGACTATCATGATCAGAGTCAGATGGGTAGGTGATTTTTGGTAAACACTTAGTCTTTTTGGAAGAGTCACTTAGGAGAGCAAGAGAAGAGTTCTTTGAAAACCTATGCAATTTCGTCTGCTCATAGTTGAAAAGAGTTCCATAAAGAACAGTTAAGGGCATGGACTCAAGGTCCTTGGTAGTTTTGATGCAAGTACATATATTTTCCCAAAAATCTGGAAGACAATCCATGAACTTGCACAAGACTTCCTCATTATCATAGACTCTGCCCAACAACTTAAGATCATTTAAAAGAGAGTTGAAGCGATTATAGAAGCTGGGAAGAGGTTCTCCTTTTTCAAAAGCAAAGAGTTCATAATTTCTAACAAGAGCAATCTTTCTGCTCTTTTTAACTTCATTTGTACCTTCGTACAAAACACACAGAGTGGACCACATCTCTTTGGCAGTAGAGAGATTTACCAGAGAGTGGTACACTTCATCAGGAAGAGAGAGAGCAATGATAGTTCTAACTTTAGAATCAAGAGACACAAGTCGTTTTTCCTCATCAATATATTTCTTAGGATTTTTAAGAATGTAACGACCAGTAGCAGCAGATTTTTCTTCATCAGACGAATCATCAGAATTATCTTTTTCCATGGTTTCTTTACCAGGCCTCTGCGTTTCATAGCGAGCCCAAACTCTGGGGATAATGGGTCCCTCTTTGAGAATGGTTGGATATCTAGTATCCACTCCTTCCATGAATAGCATCATGCGGCTTTTCCACAAGGAGAAGTTGTTAGCATTAAACTTAGGAGGTTTTGAAATGGACCCATTTTCAGAAAAGTTATTTTGAAAAGAGTTTTCAACAGTAAAGGAAGAGGAGGCAGCCATCGCAGATCAAGTTTATGGAATTAAACTTTCTGCTCTGATACCACTTGTTAGTCCCAGATGGCTATAACAAGTATTGTAGAAGGGGGGGGGGGGGGGGGGTTGAATACAATACTCAAAATTTTCACAATTTTAATTCTTTTTATTGAAAATCTTTCAACAAGAATTACACATAGAAAACTTAAGACTGTTGCGGAAAAGAACAGATAAACTATTCTAACAATCTTACACAAAGTATACAACAAAATAACTAAGAACACTTAGAACAAAGCTATAAAGTTTTTCAAGCAAACTGGAAATTCTTGCACTTAGAGAATTCTTCCAGTTTGCGTAGAATATCAAGAGCTCACAGTAATCTTCAAAGTCTCTCAAGATGTGTGTATTTTCTGTATGGAGAGCTCTTCCTTTTATAGTGACAAAGAGTGTGCAAGCATTGAATGCTTGGGACACTTGTCATCTTCACACTTGCTGAGGATGTTGACTTCTGGAAAGTTGTGAAGTCCTTGTCACCTTTTACAAGGTACAGTCAGAAGAGCTCATGCATGAGAAAAGAGCTTTGCATGGAAATGGATAATAAGACAAAATGTCACTTTATCCATGTAGAAAATATCTTCTCAATTTGTCTTCTAAATATTGCACCACCGAAGGAAGCTTGGGATATGTGACACATCTTTGGAGAAAACATCTTTGAAGCTTCTTTGAGGTCCCACCGAAATGTCATTTGGGATATGTGACACATCTTTGAGATATGTGACATCATCTTTGGGATATGTGACATCATCTTTGGAGAAAGCTTCTTAGAGATTTCTTTGAGATCCCACCGATGATAGCCTTGTGATATGTGACACATCTTTGAGATATGTGACATCATCTTTGGGATATGTGACATCATCTTTGGAGAAAACTTCTTTGAGACTTCTTGGCCGAAATAAAGAGAAGTTTCGGTGGAGATATGTCCACCGAAATTGTGAGAACAATTTCGGTGAACAATGACTTGTATGTTTGAGAAAAGATCTTTCACTTCCACAATGAGAGAATCTTTAATCTTGACTTTGGTTGATCTTTGACTTCACCAAACATTTGATATCTTGTACAAGCCATTACAAAGAACCATGCATCCAAAATTTCTCTAAATTTCTCTAAGTATAAAATGTTTTTCAAAGTATAAAAGGAGATCATGAGGTCATCTTCAAATCTTGATGACCCAACAATACCCTTCTCAAAAAAACTTATAAAATGTTTTTTTTTTCAAATTGAATATAACTTTAATGCGGTTAGCTTATGAAATGTTTTTCTTGGCTTTCAAAAGGCCTACTTAAATTATAGAGTAAATTACATGTTTGGTCCCTGTCTTATAGTGGTTTTAACACTCCGAGTCTTAAAAATGAAATAATTATGGATTTCATTCTCGTGGTTTTAACTTTGTATCCTATTGAGTCCCTAAAACTAACTATGTTCAAATTTTGTCCGTTAAGATACCCATGTGCCAAGCACATAATAGGTAATTCGATGATATCATGTATTTCTTTAATTTTTCACCTTTTAAACCCAACCCCCTACACCCAAATTACATCGGAGCAATTCTTCTTCTTCTTTTTTTCTCTCCATCGCCATGGCTACTCTAAGATGCAGGTGCGGATCAATAGCAATCACACAAACATCGTGGACTACTAGAAATCCAGGACGACGTTTCTATGCTTGTTCAAACCAGGATTTGTTCTGTTGCACCCATAGTCCTAGAATTTCAAGAGGCAATGGATGGCTAAGATCACTGAGTCAAAAAGCATTTACTGGATTAAAGACACCCCCCACATCATTGATCAATGTCACATTTCACAGGTTGGTATTGCTCATTTCACAACCTTATTGGTTTAATATAATTGGTCACTAACTTGCATGTTTCTTGGTTATACAGGAAGAAGTCACACTCATTGCCTATTGAACAACATATGTGAAGTGTTCAATAGGGAATTAGTAGAAGGGAGGGATAAACCAATCATTACAGCTTTGGAGTACATAAGAGAGTATGCCATGAAGAGGATAGGTAATGTTAACCAGGTTATCCATAAAACTATTGGGCCATTGACACCAACTGCATCCAAGGTGTTAGAAGCAATAAAGAAAGAAGCTATCAAATATAAAGTCATCTGGAATGGAGGTTCAAAATATCAGGAAAATGGTCCCTGGGCAGACAATTGTGTGGTTGACATTGAGGGGAAAATGTGCTCCTGTAGGAGATGGGAATTGATTGGTATTCCCTGCAAGCATGTTATGGCTACCATTTTGTAACGACCCGGTTCCCCAAACATGCAACAAATAACATACATTGCATAACTTCATTATTCATAATAAAAGATACATAGTAAACCACAAACGGTCCCTTCGGTCTCGAAACTACAAAATACATTAAGCTTCCTAATCAATGTCCATCAAAAGCTTCCTACACGTTATCCTCTCCTTCGCCAATCCTCAACCTGGAAAACATATTTTTGAAAACAAAATGAGGGTTAGACCAAACGGGTCTAGTGAGTTAATCCCGGTCCTTTCCAAAATTGTTATAAAACCTTTCGCCCATACACACATATACCTTTTGTATATAAATACCATATATACCACACACATATAAATACCAAACAAGACTCGTGCATCGTGCTCCACTCATCCTCATCCTCGTTCCCATGGCCATATTAGTTGGTAGCAAGCCAACTAATAAATCAACGCCGTACAACAACTACGACACACAATGCCGTACAACATCTACGACCAACAACGCCGTACAACAACTACGATACACTTCAGCCGGCATAGTTCGGCGTGCTCTCGTGTAGTATAATACTTACATAAATATAACATTTCATTATATTATATTTAAAAGCATATACTCAATCGTATCTCAATATACGATATACCACACCATCACACATATCCTTTTCATATATATATATATATATAAACATATATATATATATATATATATATATATATATATATATTCCACACATTCTCAATCCACACATACTCATATGTATATAAACATCTGTATATATATATATATTCCCCAGTTGAAAACGTTTAAAGTAAAACTCACTTGAATGCTTATTACAACTCTTCCAAGCCTTTTCCAAAGATTCAGTCTATCAATCCCAATCCACAGAGTCTGTGTAACAACCCAAAATCCAAACATACATATAATCATATATTTCATTACATGCTTGCAACAAAAGTACTTCATAATTCACATTTGGTCCCCAAAGTCTAACTAAACAACTTTAAGAAATACAATACAAACTTGATTCTATTTAGATAACATAATAACTAACAACAAGTTTATAAGTACAAAAGCATCCACATTTTTCTTAACGATCATCTCCTCAAAAGCTATCCAACAAGTGTTCTAATCACTTGGTCTTACTGGAACCACCACCTGGAATACATATTTTTAAAACAGAAAATGAGGGTTAGACCTAAGGGTCTAGTGAGAAAAACCCTGACATTTGGAAATCATTAAAAATTCATTTATATAAAATACTCTTTATATAAATACACATATATCACGCGTAAATTAATACCAATCAAGATTGATGCATCATACCTGTCTCATCCCACCTTATCCCTCCACCAATGGCCAACTATATTGGTTGCGAGCCAATTTTAACACACCGGTCCAAAGCCCGACCACGTATTATATTCCCATATAATACTCACGTAATTATAATATCTCAATATATTACAATCACCCACGTATGACATATTCATACAATTTATCAAACATTTGTATCCACATAATGTATTCCAGTAAAAATACTTTTAAAGTAAAACTCACCTGTTTTGTTTATTACCAAAGCTTTTCCAAGATAATTATCACGTATGACAATCCTTCACAGAATCTAAAATCACACAAAAATACCAAATATCTCTTTTAAAACAAAACTTATGAAATCCTCGCCTCAAGTCGCAACCTACTAACAGTAAATTAGAATCGCAATGCACAGTGCCAAATCGCAACCAACTACTGCGACTTCACCCCCAAATCGCAACCCACTATTGTGATTCCAACCCCAAGTCGCAATCCACTATTGCGATTCCAAACCCAAATCGCAATCAACTACTGCGATTCCAAGCCAAGTCGCAAACGACCATTGCGACTTCAAGACCAAGTCGCAACCAACTATTGCGACTTCGTTGAATGTCGCAGTCGTCCATTGCGACTTCGATGAATGTCTCAGTCCACTGTTCATCCTAAAACCCAAATTTTTGCAGTTTTATACTATGCATGTTACTGATAATTTGCAGATAGGTTTAAGACCAAGAACATAACCTAACCTTAAGCTTGGATTTCCCAAAACATCCATTTTTAGCAAAACCCACTTAAGAACTTAACTAGCAACCTTCAAGAACACTTCTAAGAGTTTAACACACATAAAAGATGGATTTGTTACCTTGTTTTACTTCAGTTTATTCCTTGAATCACAGCAACATCTTCTTAATCTCTTCCTTCTTCTTTCCTTTAACCTTTCTCTCGATTTCCCTCTCTCTCTCTCAACCGAATACACCACACACACTAACACCTAGGATAGTTTTTTTTTTCTAAAATGACTTAAGAGAATGACACCTCTTGGTGTCTTGCTAGGTGTATGACGGTGGTGGAGTGTGGTTTGGTAGAAATGACCAAACAAACCTTAAACTTATCTCACTTGGCACAACACACCCCTATACCTCTATTATAAAATTAAAACTTACCCCTTAACTTCTAACTCCATAAAACACTTTAATAAAAACTTATAAAATTTTCAAATCTTAAATTAAATAAAATACCTGGTTATTACAACATCTCCCCCTTAAAAGAATTCCGTCCCGGAATTCAGTTAAGAGAACATATGAGGGTATTTGATTCTCATCTCCGACTCTGATTCCCACGTCGCATCCTGACCTCTATGATGTTTCTACTGAACCTTTACCTGCCTGATCTCTTTGTTCCTCAATACTTTGACCTTGTGATCAACTATGGCTTCCGGTTCCTCCACATAGTTTAACTTTTCATCAACCTGAATATCTGGTAGAGAGACTGCCTGGTCTGGGGTAACTAAACATTTCCGAAAATTCGATACATGAAACGCGTTGTGAATCCTGCTCAATTCCGACGGAAGATCCAATCTGTACGCTACTTCACCGATCCTTTCCGTAATTTCAAATGGCCCAATATACCGCGGACTAAGTTTACCTTGCTTCCCAAATCGTATGACTCCTTTCCAGGGCGAAACTTTCAACATCACAAATTCCCCGACTTGGAACTCTAACGGTTTCCGGCGTCGATCTGCATAACTTTTCTGTCTGTCTTGAGCCGTTTTCAATCTGTCCCGAATCTGCGTAATTTTATCTGCTGTTAACTGTACTATTTCTGGCCCCGCTAATTGTTTCTCCCCCACTTCATTCCAACACAGAGGCGTTCTGCATTTTCTTCCATACAGTACTTCAAACGGTGCCGCTTGAATGCTGGAATGATAACTGTTATTGTAAGCAAATTCTATCAAAGGCAGATGTTTATCCCACGATCCCCCAAAATCAACTATACAAGCCCGGAGCATATCTTCTAATGTCTGGATTGTTCTTTCACTCTGCCCGTCAGTCTGAGGATGATAAGCTGTACTCAACTTTATCTGTGTTCCCATCTCTTTTTGAAAGCTTCTCCAGAATCTGGAAGTAAAACGACTATCTCGATCGGAAATAATCGAGATTGGAACTCCATGTCGAGTTACTATTTCATTAATGTACAATTTAGCTAAACGTTTCAAGGAATCAGTTTCTTTTATCGGCAAGAAATGAGCAGACTTCGTCAATCTATCCACAATCACCCAAATAGAATCAAATCCCTTTGAAGTTCTAGGCAACTTGGTAATGAAATCAGTAGTGATCTGATCCCATTTCCACATTGGTATATCTAGTCGTTGTAACTGACCAAACGGCTTCTGATGCTCAATCTTTACTTTCTTGCAGGTAGTACAATCTTCCACATACTTAGCAACACTTCTCTTCATTCCCGGCCACCAATAGAATTGTTTCAAATCTCTATACATCTTATTCGTACCTGGATGAATAGAAAATCGAGATTGATGAGCTTCTTGTAGTACACGATCACGTAATCCACCCAAACGAGGCACCCATATTCTGTTTTCCATACACAATAACTCACGGTCATCTTTCCCAAGCAATGCTGATATTCCAACCAACCGTTCTGACTTCAAACTTTCTTCCTGATATGCATCTATTTGGCACTTTAGCAATTCGTCAAAGATATTAGGAAGGAGTTCAGCTCGTAACGATATAGCTTTTATTGTTCCACTTCTTTCTTGACGACTTAGTGCATCTGCTACCACGTTCGCTTTCCCAGGGTGATATAGAATTTCCCAATCATAATCATTTACCAATTCCAACCATCTTCTTTGCCTCATATTCAGTTCCTTTTGATCGAAAAGATGTTGGAGACTCTTATGGTCAGTAAAAATTTGGCATTTAGAACCATAAAGATAATGTCTCCAAATCTTCAATGCGAAGACAACTGCTGCAAGCTCCATATCATGAGTAGGATATTGTCTTTCATGATCCTTCAGTTGACGGGAAGCATATGCAATCACCTTTCCACGTTACATAAGTACGCATCCCAATCCCAATTTAGAAGCATCACTGTAGACCACAAAATCATCGGAACCTTCTGGCAATGCTAATATCGGTGCGCTGCAAAGTTTCTCCTTCAATATTCTGAATGCCTCATCCTGTTCTGCTTTCCATTCAAACTTCAGATTCTTCCGAGTCAGCTTAGTCAATGGTGTTGCAATTCGAGAAAAGTCTTTTATAAACTTCCGATAGTATCTAGCTAGACCCAGAAAACTACGTACTTCGGTTGCCGTCTTCGGCGGTTCCTATCTTTCAATTGCTTCCACTTTCGCTGGATCAACTTGTATACCCTTCTCTGAAACTATATGACCCAAAAACTGAACTTCTCGTAGCCAGAATTCACACTTCGAAAATTTAGCATATAACTTCTCTTTCTTTAATAACTCTAGAATCAAACGAAGGTGTTGTGCGTGATCCTCTTTGGATCGAGAATAAATAAGTATATCATCGATAAACACAATGACAAATTTATCGAGATAAGGCTTACATACCCGATTCATTAGATCCATAAAAGCGGCCGGAGCGTTCGTTAATCCGAAGGGCATCACCAAAAATTCATAATGACCGTACCTTGTACGAAAGGCAGTATTCAGAACGTCATCTTCCTTAACCTTTAACTGATGGTAGCCAGATCTGAGATCAATCTTGGAGAAGTAACAAGCTCCAACTAATTGATCGAAGAGGTCGTCAATTCTTGGAAGTGGATACTTGTTCTTAATCGTACGCTTGTTCAGCTCCCGGTAGTCAATACACATTCTCATTGAACCGTCTTTCTTCTTTACAAACAAAACTGGTGCACCCCATGGCGAAGAGCTAGGTCTGATGAAGCCCTTATCAGATAAATCTTGAAGCTGTGCCATCATTTCTTTCATTTCTGGAGGTGCTAGTCTGTACGGCGCACGAGTGATTGGAGTGGCTCCAGGTACCAGGTCTATACCAAATTCTACTTGCCTAACAGGAGGAAGACTATTCAAGTCTTCAGGAAAAACTTATGGGTATTCACTAACAATGGAAATATCTTCCAGCTTAATCTTTTCAGGCCTACTATCTATCACATAGGCTAAATAACTTGAGCAACCCTTACTAACACATTTACGGGCTTTTATCATAGTTATAAGATTGGACTGATGATTCTTACGATCACCATAGATCACTACTGCCCTCTTATCAGGTAAAACAACGTTGATTATTTTCTTATCACAAACTATGTTAGCCCGATTTTCAGCTAACCAATCCATCCCCACGACCACATCAAACTCGATCAACTCTATAGGAAATAGTTGTATCGGTACCCCACACCCCTCTATATTTATCATGCAACAATCAAAAACCTCTTTAACTGCCACTTGGTTATCATTTGCTGTATCTACTAATAAAGCATGTTTTAACATTTTCGGCTCTAAATGCATGTGAGCAGCAAATGAGGGAGACACAAAAGATCGGTTTGCACCGGAATCAAATAACACTTTAGCACGCGTGGAGTTTATGAAAAATGTACCTGTGACCACATCCGGAGTTTCCTCCGCCTCTTTAGCTGTCATTTGAAATGTACGGCCCCTCGTTTTCGGCGGTTCTATTCTTGGGACTACTGGTCTAGTAATGGCCGGTTTCCCGGATGTACCCCCTTGTTGTATTCTACCTCGTGGACAGTCTGATTGGAGGGGATCCGGAGAATTACACAAAAAGCAAAACCGCGTTAATCGACAATCTTTAACAACATGGCCGGTTTTCCCACACTTGAAACAAACCCGCGACTCCACTTGACAATTTCCCTGATGGTAGCGATTACATCTTGGACATGGTCTATCCACTGGTCGAAACGTCGGACGGTTATCGAACCTCTGAAATCTAGGCTTCCTTGAATCCTGTGGTGGTCCTTCCCATTTCCTTTTCCCCAAGCTCCTATCTCCGGCATCCCTTTTATTATCTCGTTCTACATTTTCTGCAGCATTCACCGCAGCTGTAAAAGTATTTGGCCCTGTGGCAGTCACCAATCTTCGGACCTCTGAATTTAACCATAGATAAATCTTTCCATTTTCATCTTCTCCGTAGCAACATAATATCCTGCAAAACAAGATTTTTCTAAAAATCGCGCAGTATAATCTCTAACCGACAGATTTCCTTGTTGTAGATTCATAAATTCTTCTTCCAACTGTCTGACAGCAGCTTGTGGACAGAAGTGTGTTGTGAAAGCTAACACAAATTCCTCCCATGAAAAGGTAGTATATACATCCGTTCCTCTCGATTCTATATGAGCCTCCCACCAATACAAAGCATCACCTTTCAGCATCGCAGCTCCATAAAGTACTTTATCTTCTTCAGCACATTTACACGTCTTGAAGATAGCCTCTATTTCTTTCAGCCATCTCATCGCTTTTACCGGATCCCGATATCCTGAATATGTAGGGGGCTTGCAACTAAGAAACATTTTATAGTCACACCTTTTCATCATCGGTAAGACCGTAGAGGTAAGTGGTATTTCAACTTCGTGTTCCGGACTTGGTCTTTCAGTTTCATTATGACGATTATGTTCGAACATAGCTTGTATGCTATCCTGTAATCTCCCCATTTCCGCAGTCAAATCATCCCGTGTAACAAACTCTGTACCATGCGGTTGTGTTCTTCCCCCAGTTCGGCCCCGAGTTCCCCTACCGATTCTGCCTCCACCACGATCTCATCCTCTTCCCCCTGTTCCTGTTGGTGGATTCTCTCCACCCGAATTCCTTCCTCCTCTTTGATTCCTTTGTCTAGTGCCACTTGCCATTCTGTAGATTCAAACAAAGTTAATATACACATAAGCATGTACCCCATATAACAAGGTATTCCAGTTCAAACATGTACCTGTAAGATCATAATTACACTGGCCTGGTGTAATTTGAAATTACCTTACATGTTGTTCCTTCTACCTCTTATACTTAGCATCCCCAGGTTCTAAAATATTAGGGACATCCTACTTCACATGCAGTTTAAGTCTAGGTACAGATACTAATACCTAAATCCCTTAAACTATGGCTCTGATACCATCTGTAACAACCCAAAATCCAAACATACATATAATCATATATTTCATTACATGCTTGCAACAAAAGTACTTCATAATTCACATTTGGTCCCCAAAGTCTGACTAAACAACTTTAAGAAATACAATACAAACTTGATTCTATTTAGATAACATAATAACTAACAACAAGTTTATAAGTACAAAAGCATCCACATTTTTCTTAACGATCATCTCCTCAAAAGCTATCCAACAAGTGTTCTAATCACTTGGTCTTACTGGAACCACCACCTGGAATACATATTTTTAAAACAGAAAATGAGGGTTAGACCTAAGGGTCTAGTGAGAAAAACCCTGACATTTGGAAATCATTAAAAATTCATTTATATAAAATACTCTTTATATAAATACACATATATCACACGTAAATTAATACCAATCAAGATTGATGCATCATACCTGTCTCATCCCACCTTATCCCTCCACCAATGGCCAACTATATTGGTTGCGAGCCAATTTTAACACACCGGTCCAAAGCCCGGCCACGTATTATATTCCCATATAATACTCACGTAATTATAATATCTCAATATATTACAATCACCCACGTATGACATATTCATACAATTTATCAAACATTTGTTATCCACATAATGTATTCCAGTAAAAATACTTTTAAAGTAAAACTCACCTGTTTTGTTTATTACCAAAGCTTTTCCAAGATAATTATCACGTATGACAATCCTTCACAGAATCTGAAATCACACAAAAATACCAAATATCTCTTTTAAAACAAAACTTATGAAATCCTCGCCTCAAGTCGCAACCTACTAACAGTAAATTAGAATCGCAATGTGTTGGTGCAAGTGTACCCAGCTTTAAATATTGTGATATATTTTTGGTACACATAAAATCACATCTCCATATTTATTTTGATGATTACAAAACACACCGCATTATTTTGTTATCTAATATTTTATCTGAGTGTGCAGATATTTAAATGATCTCGATAAATTTTTTATCTGAAGTATCCAAGTCTGAAGAGTTTCGTCATTTTATTTTAAAATGATAAACACCCTAAAATATTTTATCACTTGGATATTTCGTATCTATATAAATATATTTGAATCAAATATATATATACAATATTTTTTTATATATATTAAATCACTTGATATATATATATATATGCTGTTTGCTACTGTTCATCATCTGTTGCAAGAAGTGTGATCAGCCGAACCTCCCTGCGTTGCCTTGCTCTCATTGGACAAAACTTCAGGCGGTATACCGCCAAGGTCTTCGCGGTATACCGCGGGTACTGTTCACCATCAGCATCATCTGCATATGAAGCTTCTTTTGTCAGACAACTTTTTCAGGCGGTATACCGCCATGTGCAACGCGGTATACCGCGGGTACTTGTAGCCGTTGATCTTTTGCAGGTTGACCTTCTCCTTGCAGTACACTTTTTCTGACGCAGGTATACCGCGATGGTCTGGCGGTATACCGCGAAACTCTCAAGACTGATGATCATCCAGTATAAATACAAGCATCCAGCAGCCTTCAATGCTACACCAACTTCAGCAAAAAATTCTCCCTCAGCATTTGATTATTATTCTGCTGCTTTCTTACTCACACTAAATCACTTAAACTGATAAAATTAATTTTTGAGCAAGAAATCTTGAGTTGATAGCAGATTAAAATCTCTCGATTAGTTGAATCAGCAACACAACTCAAGTGATCAAACTCTCTAAAAATATCCAAGTGATAAACCTTATTCAAGAGTGATTATTCATATTAAAATCTATACCCTCTTGTAAGTGTTTGAATTAGAGTGAGTGATCCACATTAATCTCTCAAAGAAGAGTGTTTCGCGTTTGTTGTATTAAGGTTTGTGTTTCTACCGTAAAGAACACGTTTCGTATTGGATCTCCGAGAAGTGTTATTTTCTCGAGGTGGACTAGCCAACTTTGTGTTTGGTGAACCACTTTAAAAATACCGTTGTCAAGTATTCTCTTTCCCTTATCTATTTACATTTCCGCTGTGCATTTAAATTATATCTGTTTATATAATTGTTGTATATTTACTTGTTTATACTCTGCTTTATTTTTACTGTATTGTTTGTACTGTATTTATTTGTTCAAAGATTTTTTGAAAGAAAAAGATTTTAAATACAACCTTACCCCCCCCCTTAGGTTGTCCAACATTTGGTATCAGAGCAGGTCTTTCAAAATATTCTGCATATTTTTTCTCTTATTCTTCTAAATGGCTCAACAAACTAATATCGTGTTTTCAAAACCTCCTTTGATAGATACTGAAAAGTTTGGCATTTGGGCCGAGCTATTTGAATGTCACGTGCGTGGCAAAAATCAAAAGATTTGGAACATCATAGAAAAAGGGAATTTTAAACCCACCATTGTGAAAGATGATGTTTATATTGATAAACCTATAGATGACTGGACTACTTCTGATGAAGCTCATTTTTGTTTAAACTTTGAAGCTAAGAATATATTATATGCTGCTTTAACATCTGACGAAATTGAAAGAGTATATACTTATAAAACTGCAAATCAAATATGGGAAAGTTTAAATAATACTCATCGTGGAAACACGGAGGTTAAATCTAGTAAAGTAAATATTTTAGTTCACGATTATGAACTATTCGAAATGAAACAAGATGAGTCAATTGACTCAATGTTTAAAAGATTTAACCTTATTGTGACTACTTTGAAAGGTTTGGATCGCACTTATCCTAACGAGGACTATATAAGGAAAATCCTACGAGCTCTTCCTTCGGAGTGGATGCAAAAGATAACATCCTTAGAAGACTCCCGTGACCTTTCCATAATGAAGATAGATGACTTGATCGGTAATCTTAAAGTGCATGAAATTGCACTTAAAAGAAACAAAGACCGGGAGCAAGTTAAAAAGAAATCAATCGCTCTCAATGTCTCAACACCAAAAGATGAGAAGAAAAAGGAGAAAGCTAGCTCCTCGAAAGATCCATCCGAAACTCTCGATGAAGTCGCCATGTTGGTAAGAAACTTTTCCAAATTTCTTAATAATAATAATAAATTTTCTAACAATGGCAGATTTCAAAGAAACGGTAACTACCGTCGTGGTGGTGATAATCGAAGTCGTAAGTTCCATAAACGAGACGAAAAAGTTAAGAAAAATGGCGACTCGAGTGAAGACGATAAAGCTAAGCCAAAGAGAGGCTTTTGCTACTCATGTGGTGACAAAGACCACTACGCCAATGAATGTCCGAAAAAGAACAAATTCCAAAAGAAGAAGGAGAAAGCCTTCATTGGAGGCGCGTGGAGCGAGAGTGAAGAAGAAGATGACTATCAAGCCATTTGTCTTATGGCCGATAGCGACGACGAGGTAAAATCTTCTTACTCGGATTACGATAGTGATTATGAAAGTGATAGTGAAAATAATCTTGAAGAATTATATGAATCTTTTCATAAAATGACCGCTCTTGCAAATCGTTACCAAGATGATAATGCTATGTTAAAAGAAACTGTAAATGCATGTAAAAAGGAAATAAAAAATGTTAAACAAAAATCTGAAAATGATATAGATATAATTGCTAAATTAGAAACTAAATTAGGAGAAAAAGATTTTTGTAAATCTTGTGATGTTTTAAATAAAGAAATTGCATGCTTGAATAAAAAATCACATGAAAATATTATTTGTACAAAATGTGATATTCTTGATAATGAGATTACATGTTTAAAGGCTAAATGTGCTTCATATGAAAAAGATAACATGCTAGCTAAAGCCTTTGAAAGTAGCAATGAGAAAGTTCTTAACATGCTTAATATGCCTAACCGTATAAAATGTAGAAAAGGCATTGGTTCCAATACTTGTGTTGATAAATGTTCATGTATACCCATCAAAAGATTCTATGAATCACCTAAAGTAAATACAAGAAATCAATATGTGCGTAAAATAAATAATGTAAATTATAATACGAGAAAACCGTATGCTCGCATGTACCATGATAAATATTCTAAACCTAATAATAATGCGAATGTAAATACTTGTTTTTATGTGTATGATAAATATAATCGCAAAATTAAAATGGTAAATAAATGGATTCCAAAAGGAATGTTTAGTAATGATAATCCCGGTGGTATGCGTTTATGGTTTTAAATGTGTTATGTATATATATATAGTTTAAATATATTTTGTTGTATACATTATATATATAAGTAATATATATTCTATGTACTGTTTGTTTACATATATATACGTATTACATATATATATATATAATATGGTGTTTGTTATATATATATATTAATATGATTTGATGTATTATATATATATATTAATATTGTGTAATATATTATATATATATATATTCTGTTTTACTTTATATATATGTATGTTGGTTGACTTTTGAAACTAATTGTCAAGGACCCACGAGAAATGGGGACCATAAAAGTTACATCTTCATTATTGTAGATTGACCTTGATATGGACTGGATACTCGATAGTGGTTGCACACGTCACATGACCGGAAACAATAATCTCTTTTCATCATATAAGTCATGTGATGGTGGACAGGTAATTTTTGGAGGAAACTCCAAAGGAAATATAATTGGTAGAGGTACAGTCTCTTGCAATAATGTTCAATTTCTTAATGTGAATCATGTTGATAATTTACATTTTAATTTGTTAAGTGTTCGCCAATTGTGTAAAAATAATACAACTGTTGTCTTCGAAGAAGATTCTTGTAAAATCATAAAAAATGGCAAAGTTCTTTTAAATGGCTTTGTAAAAGGAAATTTATATATTTGTAAAACTGTTGTATCTGATAATGTATGCTTATCTTCTATTAATGATGTTTCTACTTTATGGCATAGGCGTTTAGGTCACGCTAATCTAAGATTAATGCAAAACTTAAAAAATAAGGAGCTTGTGAGTGACCTGCCAAAATTAAAGTTTGATAATCATTTTTGTGATGCTTGTCGTGTCGGCAAACAACATCACGTTTCTCATAAATCAAAAAATGTTATTTCTACTCAAAGAGTTTTAGAACTTTTACATATGGATCTTTTTGGCCCGATGGCTATTCAAAGTTTTGGAGGAAATTTTTATACTTTGGTTATTGTGGATGATTATTCCCGTTATACTTGGACTTTATTTTTGAGACATAAAAATGAGGCTTTTGAAAAGTTTAAAATTTTGGGAAAACGAATTCAAAACCAACAAGGTTGTACGATTGTTTCCATACGTACGGACCATGGACGAGAATTCGATAATGATGTACAATTTGGTGCCTTTTGTGATAAACATGGTATAACTCATAACTTTTCGGCTCCTCGAACTCCTCAGTCAAACGGGGTTGTTGAAAGGAAAAATCGAACGTTGCAAGAAATGAGTAGAACTATGCTAAACGAACATCAAGTTCCCCAAAAGTTTTGGTGTGATGTCGTTGCTACCGCGACCTATGTGCTTAACCGTGTCCTAATTAGAGGTATCCTAAATAAGACACCCTATGAACTTTACCGAGGTAGAAAACCTTCCCTAGCTCACCTAAAAGTTTTTGGTTGTAAATGTTTCATTTTAAACACCAAATCCTACCTAACCAAATTTGACCCCAAAGCCTATGAGGGAGTTTTCCTAGGTTACTCTTGGAATAGCAAAGCCTATAGAATCCTAAATAAGGAGACCATGGTAGTAGAAGAATCCCTTAATGTTAGCTTTGACGAAAGTCCTCCCAAACCGAGTGCACCCTTAGCAAATGATAATATTCGTGAAGGAGACGTCTTAGCCCAACAACTTAGTACCTTGGATTTAGGTACTCAACCTTCCACAAATAATATTGAATCTAGTGATGCCCCTCCATGCTTTATTCCACAAGGTATAGATGATCCTAACCTTAGAACCGCTCGAGGCCATCCCGTAGATCAAATTATAGGTGACCTAAACCAAAGGACAACTAGATCACAAATCCTTACCCATTGTGCTTTCCATGCCTTTATCTCAACCATAGAACCTAAAACCATAGATGAAGCTTTAGGTGATGAGGATTGGATATTGGCCATGCAAGATGAGTTAAACCAATTTACTAGGAATGATGTGTGGGACTTAGTACCTAGCCCTAGTAGTCAAACCATTATTGGCACAAGATGGGTCTTCCGAAACAAGGTAGACGAGAACGGTGGAGTCACACGAAACAAGGCACGTTTAGTTGCCAAGGGGTACAGTCAACAAGAAGGTATAGATTATGACGAAACCTTTGCACCAGTTGCAAGGTTGGAGTCTATTCGAATGCTTCTCGCTTTTGCAAATGCTAAAGATTTTAAGTTATTTCAAATGGATGTTAAAAGTGCTTTCTTAAATGGTATTATAAATGAGGAGGTATACGTTTCTCAACCTCCCGGTTTTGAAAGTTTTGAAAACCCGACACATGTTTATAAATTAAAAAAGGCGCTTTATGGTTTAAAGCAGGCTCCGCGTGCGTGGTATGATAGATTAAAAACCTTTTTAATTGTTAGTGGTTATATTATGGGTAAAATAGATAATACTTTATTTGTGAAATATGTTCAAAATGATATTGTGGTTGTGCAAGTATATGTTGATGATATTATTTTTGGTTCCACTAATGAAAAACTGTGTAATGAATTTTCTGCGAAAATGACAAGCGAATTTGAAATGAGCATGATGGGAGAGTTAAAATACTTCTTAGGATTGCAAATAAAACAATGTGAAACTGGTATTTTTATTAGTCAATCTAAATATTGTAAAGATATGTTGAAAAAGTTTAACTTTGAAAATGTGAAACCCGTTGAAACTCCAATGACCACAAATTTGCAATTATCTCGTGACGAGGAGGGAAACGATTTTAATGAAAAGATTTATCGTGGTATGATTGGTAGTTTATTATATTTAACTGCTAGTAGACCTGATATTATGTTTAGTGTATGTTTATGTGCTCGTTTTCAATCTTCACCTAAACAATCTCACTATGAAGCTGTCAAGCGTATTTTTCGATATTTACGAGGTACTACTAATCTTGGCTTATGGTACGCAAAGAAACCCGAGTTAGAAGTAACGTGTTTTGCCGATTCCGATCTTGGTGGATCTATTGTTGACCGAAAAAGTACTAGTGGGGTATGTGCCTTTATAGGTCTCTCACTTGTATCTTGGTTCTCTAAGAAACAACAATCCGTAGCTTTGTCTACCACCGAAGCGGAATATGTAGCCGCCGCAAGAGCATGTGCTCAAGTCCTATGGATGAAACACACACTTACCGATTTTGAGGTACACCTAACCAAAATTCCAATTATGTGTGATAACTCAAGTGCCATAAACTTAAGTAAAAATCCCGTTTTGCATTCTCGTACCAAACATATTGAATTGAGACATCACTTTTTACGAGATAATGTTCAAAAAGGCAAAATCGTGCTTGAAAAGGTTGATTCGGAAGATAATTTGGCCGATATTTTCACAAAAGCTCTTAACAAAAAAGCCTTCTTTAAATTAAGACTTGGTTTAGGCATGCTTGAGTATAACCCTTGATAAATACTAACTCTCAAATATTTCATATTTTGAGGGGGAGCATCTTTCGAGGGGGAGCATAAGCGATTTTCTTAAACCCTTTTTGCTTCGACAAAAGGGGGAGAGAAACCGAGTATGCTCTCGTGTTTAGCGTTGTGTTTGTCATCATCAAAAAGGGGGAGATTGTTGGTGCAAGTGTACCCAGCTTTAAATATTGTGATATATTTTTGGTACACATAAAATCACATCTCCATATTTATTTTGATGATTACAAAACACACCGCATTATTTTGTTATCTAATATTTTATCTGAGTGTGCAGATATTTAAATGATCTCGATAAATTTTTTATCTGAAGTATCCAAGTCTGAAGAGTTTCGTCATTTTATTTTAAAATGATAAACACCCTAAAATATTTTATCACTTGGATATTTCGTATCTATATAAATATATTTGAATCAAATATATATATACAATATTTTTTTATATATATTAAATCACTTGATATATATATATATATATATGCTGTTTGCTACTGTTCATCATCTGTTGCAAGAAGTGTGATCAGCCGAACCTCCCTGCGTTGCCTTGCTCTCATTGGACAAAACTTCAGGCGGTATACCGCCAAGGTCTTCGCGGTATACCGCGGGTACTGTTCACCATCAGCATCATCTGCATATGAAGCTTCTTTTGTCAGACAACTTTTTCAGGCGGTATACCGCCATGTGCAACGCGGTATACCGCGGGTACTTGTAGCCGTTGATCTTTTGCAGGTTGACCTTCTCCTTGCAGTACACTTTTTCTGACGCAGGTATACCGCGATGGTCTGGCGGTATACCGCGAAACTCTCAAGACTGATGATCATCCAGTATAAATACAAGCATCCAGCAGCCTTCAATGCTACACCAACTTCAGCAAAAAATTCTCCCTCAGCATTTGATTATTATTCTGCTGCTTTCTTACTCACACTAAATCACTTAAACTGATAAAATTAATTTTTGAGCAAGAAATCTTGAGTTGATAGCAGATTAAAATCTCTCGATTAGTTGAATCAGCAACACAACTCAAGTGATCAAACTCTCTAAAAATATCCAAGTGATAAACCTTATTCAAGAGTGATTATTCATATTAAAATCTATACCCTCTTGTAAGTGTTTGAATTAGAGTGAGTGATCCACATTAATCTCTCAAAGAAGAGTGTTTCGCGTTTGTTGTATTAAGGTTTGTGTTTCTACCGTAAAGAACACGTTTCGTATTGGATCTCCGAGAAGTGTTATTTTCTCGAGGTGGACTAGCCAACTTTGTGTTTGGTGAACCACTTTAAAAATACCGTTGTCAAGTATTCTCTTTCCCTTATCTATTTACATTTCCGCTGTGCATTTAAATTATATCTGTTTATATAATTGTTGTATATTTACTTGTTTATACTCTGCTTTATTTTTACTGTATTGTTTGTACTGTATTTATTTGTTCAAAGATTTTTTGAAAGAAAAAGATTTTAAATACAACCTTACCCCCCCCCTTAGGTTGTCCAACACAATGCACAGTGCCAAATCGCAACCAACTACTGCGACTTCACCCCCAAATCGCAACCCACTATTGCGATTCCAACCCCAAGTCGCAATCCACTATTGCGATTCCAAACCCAAATCGCAATCAACTACTGCGATTCCAAGCCAAGTCGCAAACGACCATTGCGACTTCAAGACCAAGTCGCAACCAACTATTGCGACTTCGTTGAATGTCGCAGTCGTCCATTGCGACTTCGATGAATGTCTCAGTCCACTGTTCATCCTAAAACCCAGATTTTTACAGTTTTATACTATGCATGTTACTGATAATTTGCAGATAGGTTTAAGACCAAGAACATAACCTAACCTTAAGCTTGGATTTCCCAAAACATCCATTTTTAACAAAACCCACTTAAGAACTTAACTAGCAACCTTCAAGAACACTTCTAAGAGTTTAAAACACATAAAAGATGGATTTGTTACCTTGTTTTACTTCAGTTTATTCCTTGAATCACAACAACATCTTCTTAATCTCTTCCTTCTTCTTTCCTTTAACCTTTCTCTCGATTTCCCTCTCTCTCTCTCTCAACCGAATACACCACACACACTAACACCTAGGATAGTTTTTTTTTTTTTCTAAAATGACTTAAGAGAATGACACCTCTTGGTGTCTTGCTAGGTGTATGACGGTGGTGGAGTGTGGTTTGGTAGAAATGACCAAACAAACCTTAAACTTATCTCACTTGGCACAACACACCCCTATACCTCTATTATAAAATTAAAACTTACCCCTTAACTTCTAACTCCATAAAACACTTTAATAAAAACTTATAAAATTTTCAAATCTTAAATTAAATAAAATACCTGGTTATTACAGTCTGCAAATAGATTAAATACAAATATCTCCTTACCAACTGATCACATAAAACATACTAGAAGACCAAGGACTCTAGATAACTCAAATCCTCAAAAGTGACCAAAACAACTAAAGTATCCGGACAAAACAGAACTATCCGGACAACACAACTTTCCGGACAGCATAACTAATCCGGACAACCTGACGTTTCCGGACACCACAAATATCCGGACAACATTCGGATACCAAAGTAACCCGGACACCACCCGACAACTTACCTCACCCGGAAAACATAAGAAAAGAGACTTACCCGGATAAACACTCGTCCGGACACCTTAAAACGTTATCCGGACACCATCGACATAACCATCCGGACGCTATCAACAGGACTATCCGGACACATTCATATTGTGTCCGGACACCACTGTCGGTTCTTCCTATTTTACCCAGAAATCAACAGAAATTCATACCAGTTCGATTCTATTGATTCTAATCCGACAGAAACCATATACCAACCATTACAAACATAAATTGCAAAGGAAACATACATGTGATCTCTTCCAAACTTACCAAATGATGCCTTAACCTATCTTTCTTCCTTTTTCTCTCTATTCTCTCAATACACACACAAACACCCACTTGAAATCTGAATAATGAAAATATCTCAAGTCTAAAAGATAATATCTAACTCAATTATACCCTTTAGACCTTGCACTACTCACTAATAATCCAAACAATCCCAAACTTTATAATTTTATCCAAACTTACACTAAATAGAAACTTTAATGTTAAATAAACTTAATGGAATTAGATTTTAACTAACGGATTTACCCGGGGTATTACAACATCTCCCCCTTAAAAGAATTCCGTCCCGGAATTCGGTTAAGCAATAAACGAGGGTAACTACTATCACGTCCTATCCAATGGTCCTTCACTCTGATCATTACATTCGACTACTTTCTCCCACTCTCTTCTCAACATAAAACACGTTTTCTCCAAGGATAGCACACTAGGAGGTACTCACTCTTAACGGATCCTATGAGCTAGCTTTCTTTCACCTCCAAACCAATCGCACGTACCCAATTTCAACAACTACTATACTTTACTAACAATTTCACCATACCTCATATCAGGAACTTAATCGAGTCAATCTGAAATCACACTCAATGCTCGAAACAACTACACATTTTCCATTTCTCAAACGGTAATACTCCATTCTTTAGCTAACCATCTACTGCCACTCCATTCTCTTATTCTTGAATAACACTACTACACACCGCCTAGACATCCATACCTCTCCACACATACTTTTGGCACATCTACACAACTTATAAACAAAATTCCGAGCAGAGGTTTCCACTTATACTCACCCCATATCTTCACAAATCCACCACTTAATCTCACGAAATTCATTACTACTACACCTCGCACATTCACTAATTATAAACTGCCACCATCTTATCCACATCACCCCACACATTTAAACAATACCTTTCTTGATAGCGTCAACAATCACATTAAGTATAATCTTCACAACATACTAAACCGTCGCCTTCATGACAAGGTCAAGACTTCACACATTACCGTTACTCTCCACACATTATCGTCATGTTCTACATACTGCTATTATTCTTTACACTCAAGCCATCACACTCCACACACTAACAAATTAAAACAACAATAATTAAACACACCCTTCTATATCTCTAACACAATTATCAAATATTTTTCTAACACAAATAATAAAATTGAAAACACAAAAGAATCGGTTTGCACCGAAGTCAGATAACACCTTAGCACGTATAGAGTTTATAGAAATATACCTGTAACCTCATCAGGACTTTCTTCCATCTCTTGTTCCGTCATCTGAAAAACACGACCTTGAACTCTCGGTACCCCAGACCCTCGTACCTTTCCCGACTCAACTTCCGTTGGTCTCACTGTTGTACTACCCTGACGTGCTTTCCATTGTGGACATTCAGATTGAAGATGATCAGGGGAATTGCAAACAAAACAGAGTCGAGTTACATAACATTCTTTAGCAATGTGACCAGTCTTCCCACACTTGTAACATCTTCGGGGATCCACATAACAGTTTCCCTGATGAACACGGTTACATTCAGGACATGGTCTTTCAATCGATCGGAAAGGTAGTTGACTATCAAACTCCGGGGATTCGTATTCCTCCAAATCGTACGTCGTTTCTTCAAATTTTCTTTTTCCAGCACTCTTATCACCAACGTCTCTCCTATTATCTCGTTCCATATTTTCCGCGGCATTTACTGCTGCTGAAAAGGTATCGGGTGTTGTCGCAATCACTAGTTTTCTAATTTCTGAATTTAGCCCGAAAATAAACCTTTCCATCTTCAGTGCCTCCGTGGCAACGTAGTACTCCGCGAAGCGAGACTTCTCCAGAAAACGAGCAGTGTAATCCCTAACTGATAAACTTCGCTGGTGTAAGTTCATGAACTCTTCTTCCAGTTGTCTGACTGCTGCTTGAGAACAAAATTGTCTTTTGAAAGTTGTTGCGAATTCGTCCCAAGTAAAAGTAGAGTATACATCCGACCCTATGGAATCAATGTGAGCTTCCCACCAGTATAGAGCATCTGCTTTCAACATCGCCGTTCCATATAATACTCTGTCCTCATCCGCACACTTACTGGTCTTGAAGATGGCTTCTATTTCTTTCAGCCATCTCATCGCTTTTACTGGGTCCCTGACTCCTGAGTAGGTCGGAGGTCTACAACTTAAGAACATTTTGTAGTTGCACCTCCTTAGTACTGGTATGACAGTCGGTGTGATTGGCATTTCGTCTTCGGGTCCAGGATCTGGTATTTCAGTATGACAAGCTTGATCGAACATAGCCTGGATATTTGCTTGAAGTCTTCCCATCTCCGTCATCAAATCGTCTCTTGTAATAAACTCCGTACCTCGCCCTTGAATTCTACCTCCGGTTCTGCCCCCAGTTCTACCCCCAGTTCTACCTCCCCCTCGCTCTCCTCTTCTTCCCCCCGTTCCTATTGGTGGATTCGTACTATTCGGATTTCCTCCTCCTCTTCTATTCGTATTTCGAGTACCGCTTGCCATTCTGTAGATTCAAACAAGATTAACATACACATAAACACATACCACATATAACAAGGTATTCCGGTTCAACATGTACTTGTAAGTTCATGATTACACTGGCCAGGTGTAATTTGAAAATACCTTACATGATGTTCCTTCCACCTTTTTATATTTAACATCCCAAGGTTCTAAAATATTACGGACATCTTACTTCACATGCAGTTTAAGTCTAAGTATAGATCCGTATACCTAAATCCCTTAAACTAGGGCTCTGATACCATTTGTAACGACCCAGTTCCCCAAACATGCAACAAATAACATACATTGCATAACTTCATTACATTCGTAATAAAAGATACATAATAAACCACAAACGGTCCCTTCGGTCTCGAAACTACAAAATACATTAAGCTTCCTAATCAATGTCCATCAAAAGCTTCCTACACGTTATCCTCTCCTTCGCCAATCCTCAACCTGGAAAACATATTTTTGAAAACAAAATGAGGGTTAGACCAAACGGGTCTAGTGAGTTAATCCCGGTCATTTCCAAAATTGTTATAAAACCTTTCGCCCATACACACATATACCTTTTGTATATAAATACCACATATACCACACACATATAAATACCAAACAAGACTCGTGCATCGTGCTCCACTCATCCTCATCCTCGTTCCCATGGCCATATTAGTTGGTAGCAAGCCAACTAATAAATCAATGTCGTACAACAACTACGACACACAACGCCGTACAACATCTACGACCAACAACGCCGTACAACAACTACGACACACTTCAGCCGGCATAGTTCGGCGTGCTCTCGTGTAGTATAATACTTACATAAATATAACATCTCATTATATTATATTTAAAAGCATATACTCAATCGTATCTCAATATACGATATACCACACCATCACACATATCCTTTTCATATATATATATATAAACACATATATATATATATATTCCACACATTCTCAATCCACACATACTCATATGTATATAAACATCTGTATATATATATTCCCCAGTTGAAAACGTTTAAAGTAAAACTCACTTGAATGCTTATTACAACTCTTCCAAGCCTTTTCCAAAGATTCAGTCTATCAATCCCAATCCACAGAGTCTGCAAATAGATTAAATACAAATATCCCCTTACCAACTGATCACATAAAACATACTAGAAGACCAAGGACTCTAGATAACTCAAATCCTCAAAAGTGACCAAAACAGCTAAAGTATCCGGACAAAACAGAACTATCCGGACAACACAACTTTCCGGACAGCATAACTAATCCGGACAACCTGACGTTTCCGGACACCACAACTATCCGGACAACATCCGGATACCAAAGTAACCCGGACACCACCCGACATCTTACCTCATCCGGAAAACATAAGAAAAGAGACTTACTCGGATAAACACTCGTTCGGACACCTTAAAACGTTATCCGGACACCATCGACATAACCATCCGGACACTATCAACAGGACTATCCGGACACATTCATATTGTGTCCGGACACCACTGTCGGTTCTTCCTATTTTAACCAGAAATCGACAGAAATTCATACCAGTTCGATTCTATTGATTCTAATCCGACAGAAACCATATACCAACCATTACAAACATAAATTGCAAAGGAAACATACCTGTGATCTTTTCCAAACAAAATACATTAAGCTTCCTAATCAATGTCCATCAAAAGCTTCCTACACGTTATCCTCTCCTTCGCCAATCCTCAACCTGGAAAACATATTTTTGAAAACAAAATGAGGGTTAGACCAAACGGGTCTAGTGAGTTAATCCCGATCCTTTCCAAAATTGTTATAAAACCTTTCGCCCATACACACATATACATTTTGTATATAAATACCACACATACCACACACATATAAATACCAAATAAGACTCGTGCATCGTGCTCCACTCATCCTCATCCTCGTTCCCATGGCCATATTAGTTGGTAGCAAGCCAACTAATAAATCAACGCGGTACAACAACTACGACACACAACGTCGTACAACATCTACGACCAACAACGTCGTACAACAACTACGACACACTTCAGCCGGCATAGTTCGGCGTGCTCTCGTGTAGTATAATACTTACATAAATATAACATCTCATTATATTATATTTAAAAGCATATACTCAATCGTATCTCAATATACGATATACCACACCATCACACATATCCTTTTCATATATATATATAAACATATATATATATATATTCCACACATTCTCAATCCACACATACTCATATGTATATAAACACCTGTATATATATATTCCCCAGTTGAAAACGTTTAAAGTAAAACTCACTTGAATGCTTATTACAACTCTTCCAAGCCTTTTCCAAAGATTCAGTCTATCAATCCCAATCCACAGAGTCTGCAAATAGATTAAATACAAATATCCCCTTACCAACTGATCACATAAAACATACTAGAAGACCAAGGACTCTAGATAACTCAAATCCTCAAAAGTGACCAAAACAGCTAAAGTATCCGGACAAAACAGAACTATCCGGACAACACAACTTTCCGGACAGCATAACTAATCCGGACAACCTGACGTTTCCGGACACCACAACTATCCGGACAACATCCGGATACCAAAGTAACCCGGACACCACCCGGCATCTTACCTCATCCGGAAAACATAAGAAAAGAGACTTACCCGGATAAACACTCGTCCGGACACCTTAAAACGTTATCCGGACACCATCGACATAACCATCCGGACACTATCAACAGGACTATCCGGACACATTCATATCGTGTCCGGACACCACTGTCGGTTCTTCCTATTTTACCCAGAAATCGACAGAAATTCATACCAGTTCGATTCTATTGATTCTAATCCGACAGAAACCATATACCAACCATTACAAACATAAATTGAAAAGGAAACATACCTGTGATCTCTTCCAAACTTACCAAATGATGCCTTAACCTAGCTTTCTTCCTTTTTCTCTCTATTCTCTCAATACACACACAAACACCCACTTGAAATCTGAATAATGAAAATATCTCAAGTCTAAAAGATAATATCTAACTCAATTTTACCCTTTAGACCTTGCACTACTCACTAATAATCCAAACAATCCCAAACTTTATAATTTTATCCAAACTTACCCTAAATAGAAACTTTAATGTTAAATAAACTTAATGAAATTTGTTAGTCCCAGATGGCTATAACAAGTATTGTAGAAGAGGGGGGGGGGGGGGGGGGTTGAATACAATACTCAAAATTTTCACAATTTTAATTCTTTTTATTGAAAATCTTTCAACAAGAATTACACATAGAAAACTTAAGACTGTTGCGGAAAAGAACAGATAAACTATTCTAACAATCTTACACAAAGTATACTAACAAAATAACTAAGAACACTTAGAACAAAGCTATAAAGTTTTTCAAGCAAACTGGAAATTCTTGCACTTAGAGAAATCTTCCAGTTTGCGTAGAATATCAAGAGCACACAGTAATCTTCAAGGTCTCTCAAGATGTGTGTGTTTTCTGTATGGAGAGCTCTTCCTTTTATAGTGACAAGGAGTGTGCAAGCATTGAATGCTTGGGACACTTGTCATCTTCACACTTGCTGAGGATGTTGACTTCTGGAAAGTTGTGAAGTCCTTGTCACCTTTTACAAGGTACAGTCAGAAGAGCCCATGCATGAGAAAAGAGCTTTGCATGGAAATGGATAATAAGACAAAATGTCACTTTATCCATGTAGAAAATATCTTCTCAATTTGTCTTCTAAATATTGCACCACCGAAGGAAGCTTGAGATATGTGACACATCTTTGGAGAAAACATCTTTGAAGCTTCTTTGAGGTCCCACCGAAATGTCATTTGGGATATGTGACACATCTTTGAGATATGTGACATCATCTTTGGGATATGTGACATCATCTTTGGAGAAAACTTCTTTGAGACTTCTTGGCCGAAATAAAGAGAAGTTTCGGTGGAGATATGTCCACCGAAATTGTGAGAACAATTTCGGTGAACAATGACTTGTATGTTTGAGAAAAGATCTTTCACTTCCACAATGAGAGAATCTTTAATCTTGACTTTGGTTGATCTTTGACTTCACCAAACATTTGATATCTTGTACAAGCCATTACAAAGAACCATGCATCCAAAATTTCTCTAAGTATAAAATGTTTTTCAAAGTATAAAAGGAGATCATGAGGTCATCTTCAAATCTTGATGACCCAACAATCTCCCCCTATTTGATGATGACATCCATACTTAGAAAAACATGAGTAAGACAGTGAATAATGCATGTTGACCCTTCTTTACTTTTTTGGGTTCTTTTTCACACAGTCCATTTTTTTTTGTGTATGTATATATGATATTTACATATGAGAAAAAATAAAAAGGTATAGCTGTACAAATAATTGAAAGGAAAAGGAAAGAAGTATAAACAGTATAAACAATATGAACAGAATGAATATTACTTGCATCTTTGGAGGGGCGAGTTGAAACTTGTGTCTGGCTTGAGGATTCTTCATTTTGATCAGCAGCCTGTTGATGTGTTGAAGAACTTTATCTTTCAGGCACTTTTGCTTTTCTTCAGATGTTTCAAATCTTCAAGTCATTCACTTACTCCAAAAGATTTCAGCCAAGAGAATCTGTGGGTTTTGATAGGAGACAACCCATTATAGTGACAAACTTTGAGGAGGGTTGAGTTTGAGTGAATCAGCCTCAGGATGCATCTGCCCATCTGTTGCATCTTGACATCTTTTCCTGTTTAGCATCATTAACTTGTCTTTTATTTGCTCCCCCTCAGTTAGATCAGTCGGTCTTTGTGTTACTCCCCCTCAGTTAGATCCGCCCGGACTGAAGTGCTCCCCCTTGACCGGTCCGTCGATTTCCTCATTTTTTCAAGTTGGTCGCTGTATATGAGTACTGAGGGTTTATGTTGCTCCCCCTCAGATGAATTCTCCCCATCAGCGGCCGACGTAGGAAAAACACCAAGAGAAAATGAAAAGATCGGCCAGAACCAAGACTATATATATATATTTTTTTTTTTTGCATTCCCACCGAAAATTAAGGAGATCCCACCGAAAATTGGCAATTTTCGGTAGGATTTTCGGTTGAAAATCAGTAATTTTTTTTTTTTTTTTTAACTTTCCCACCGAAAATTAAGGAGATCCCACCGAAAATTGGCAATTTTCGGTAGGATTTTCGGTGGAAAACCAGTAGATTTTTTTTTTTTTTTTTAAAACTTTCCCACCGAAAATTAAGGAGATCCCACCGAAAATTGGCAATTTTCGGTAGGATTTTCGGTGGAAAATCAGTAGAATTTTTTTTTTTTTTTTTGCCTTTCCACCGAAAATTAAGGAGAATCCACCGAAAATTGGCTATTTTCGGTGGAAAATCAGTAGTAATTTTTTTTTTTTTTTGATCATTCCCACCGAAAATTTGCAAGAGATAGACAAAAATTCGGTGTAATTTCTTGAAGAGGTTGAAGGAAAACTTCTAAGACATCTTCAGCAGAGTGTGGAGAAAGTCTTCTAAGGCATTATGGAGAGAACCTTCAAAGTGAAGAAAAGATTGGAATTTCATCTTCCAATTTTGATGACCCAAAAGATTGAGTTTGAGGATTTGGGGTGACATCTGCAGAAGAGTTTGTAGTGGGTGGATTTTATGAAAGGAGAAATGGGTTGCAAACCAAGAGTGAAAAATGATGGAAAAAGAGATGGGATGAGGAGATGACACATAGGAAGTTGGGTTAGGTGAGAGGAAGAGTATATGAGAAGCTAGATAAAGTTGGTGGGGAGAGAATCGGTAGAGGAAATCTATCGGTGGAAGGTTTAGAAGGAGTCCACCGATTTTAGACTTCGGTGGAAGATGCAGAACGATTCCACCGAATTAAATTTCGGTGGAAAGTTAGATAAATTCCACCGAATGGGCATTTCGGTAGAAGAGTTAGATGAGAGAGAGATGCCACCGAATTTAGATTTTGGTGAAGGAAATGAAATTGGTGGAAGAAAAATATAGAAAAGAAGAGGTGGTGTTTGCATGGTTTGGGATTTCGGTGTAGGTGGGTGTCATCACAAAAAGATGGATTGTTATAGTCTTGGAGTTGATTGATGGAGGAGAGAGAAAAGGTGGTACTAAGATGACATCATATTGATGAGGTCATCAACACTTGGTTTACACATTCCACCGATGTATTATTATTATGATTATTATATATATAATTAGTACAACTATGAAATATATAAGAATAATAATAATACCAAATTGAGAATGTGCAACTTTCAAGTGTAGTAGAAAAGGGGTCGGTGGTGGTCTTGTGATGTGGGTGTTGGGGTTCTTCGGTGGAGAGAACAGCCAATGGTTATTTGGCGTGTATTTTGGTAAGAAAGAAAAATATGAGGGATCGGTGGAACGGTTTTGTCAACTTTCTCACTTGTCCACATAGATTCATCTGTCCAGCTCAAAATCTGCAATCACAAAGAATTCATTTTCTAGGTACCCATTTGGAAGGTGGGTCCTTTTGGGTTAGAAGAAAGGGGTTGGGGTCACTTTAGATCAGTTCTTTCTTTCTGGCAGTCTTTGGCAAAATGAAAAGTAGCACTACAGATATAGAATTTTCTATGAGGAAAGATCCTTTTAGAAACTTGACATTTTTCCTTACTTTTGCTCAAGGAATTTGATGAGGTAACAAAGAATTGGGGTGCAGCTCCTAAAATTCCTTTATCAAGATTTGGGAGGACAAAAATCTTTTCTTTTGAAATAGACAATTTGAGACACACAGAAGGAAAATCGGTAGGAGATGTCACACAGGTATTTTTAACAAAAAAATTAAGGAATTTATTTTTCAGAAGGAATCAACACCCAAAAGCTTTCATTTTTCAGAGTTAGAAAATATTTTGCATGAGTTAGAAGAGAAGGATGCATCATCTAAAGACAATAGATACAGAATTAAATGCTTCAACCTTTTCAGCATCAGAGAGAGATAGAAATGGGTGAACCTGTGGAGAGGAGGAGAATCACTTAGCTGATACAAGAGCAGTTGAGGAGTCATTCGCTTTCAGATGTGGGTTCATCTGCCAAATCATAAGATTTAGCAGGCAGACCCTTTCCTCTCCTAACAAGTCTTTCATTTCTTTCCTTTTCTCTCTTGTATTTCTCCTTGTATCTTTCGGCCCTGTCAGAATCTGCAGAAGAGAAAGATTGGTTGAACTTTTGGGAATCATATTTGGATCTTCCCGATTTTGAGGAGAATCGGCCTGAGGAAGCAGTTCTGGGTCTTTCAAACTGTTTACTCTTACACTCAGAAGCAAAATGACCCTTTTTACCACAGTTAAAACATTCCTCATTAGATTTATCCAAAGGAGAGTGTTTGGAGAGAGAAGAGGATGAATTTCTATCAAACTTAGATTTTCCAGAAGAGAGATGAGATTTGGATTTAGAGTACCCATCCAACATGGCCATTTCATCAGATAATTTATCAACTGAAGTTTCCTCACATTCATCCTTAGCATCACTAAGATATGCTTCTGAATGATCATTGGGATATTCTTGACTATCATGGTCAGAATCAGATGGGTAGGTGATTTTTGGAAAACACTTAGTCTTTTTGGAAGAGTCACTTAGGAGAGCTAGAGAAGAGTTCTTTATAAACTTATGCAGTTTCGTCTGCTCATAGTTGAAAAGAGTTCCATAAAGAACAGTCAAGGGCATGAACTCAAGGTCCTTGGTAGTTTTGATGCAAGTACATATATTTTCCCAAAAATCTGGAAGACAATCCATGAACTTGCACAAGACTTCCTCATTATCATAGACTCTGCCCAACAACTTAAGATCATTTAAAAGAGAGTTGAAGCGATTGTAGTAGCTAGGAAGAGATTCTCCTTTTTCAAAAGCAAAGAGTTCATAATTTCTAACAAGAGCAATCTTTCTGCTCTTTTTAACTTCATTTGTACCTTCATACAAAACACACAGAGTGGACCACATCTCTTTGGCAGTAGAGAGATTTACCAGAGAGTGGTACACTTCATCAGGAAGAGAGAGAGCAATGATAGTTCTAACTTTAGAATCAATAGACACAAGTCGTTTTTCCTCATCAGTATATTTCTTAGGATTTTTAAGAATGTAACGACCAGTAGCAGCAGATTTTTCTTCATCAGACGAATCATCAGAATCATCTTTTTCCATGGTTTCTTTACCCGGCCTCTGCGTTTCATAGCGAGCTCAAACTCTGGGGATAATGGGTCCCTCTTGGAGAATGGTTGGATATCTAGTATCCACTCCTTCCATGAACAACATCATGCGGCTTTTCCACAAAGAGAAGTTGTTGGGATTAAACTTAGGAGGTTTTGAAATGGAGCCATTTTCAGAAAAGTTATTTTGAAAAGAGTTTTCAACAGTAGAAGAAGAAGAGGCAGCCATCGCAGATCAAGTTTATGGAATTAAACTTTCTGCTCTGATACCACTTGTTAGTCCCAGATGGCTATAACAAGTATTGTAGAAGAGGGGGGGGGGGGTTGAATACAATACTCAAAATTTTCACAATTTTAATTCTTTTTATTGAAAATCTTTCAACAAGAATTACACATAGAAAACTTAAGACTGTTGCGGAAAAGAACAGATAAACTATTCTAACAATCTTACACAAAGTATACTAACAAAATAACTAAGAACACTTAGAACAAAGCTATAAAGTTTTTCAAGCAAACTGGAAATTCTTGCACTTAGAGAAATCTTCCAGTTTGCGTAGAATATCAAGAGCACACAATAATCTTCAAGGTCTCTCAAGATGTGTGTGTTTTCTGTATGGAGAGCTCTTCCTTTTATAGTGACAATGAGTGTGCAAGCATTGAATGCTTGGGACACTTGTCATCTTCACACTAGCTGAGGATGTTGACTTCTGGAAAGTTGTGAAGTCCTTGTCACCTTTTACAAGGTACAGTCAGAAGAGCCCATGCATGAGAAAAGAGCTTTGCATGGAAATGGATAATAAGACAAAATGTCACTTTATCCATGTAGAAAATATCTTCTCAATTTGTCTTCTAAATATTGCACCACCGAAGGAAGCTTGGGATATGTGACACATCTTTGGAGAAAACATCTTTGAAGCTTCTTTGAGGTCCCACCGAAATGTCATTTGGGATATGTGACACATCTTTGAGATATGTGACATCATCTTTGGGATATGTGACATCATCTTTGGAGAAAACTTCTTTGAGACTTCTTGGCCGAAATAAAGAGAAGTTTCGGTGGAGATATGTCCACCGAAATTGTGAGAACAATTTCGGTGAACAATGACTTGTATGTTTGAGAAAAGATCTTTCACTTCCACAGTGAGAGAATCTTTAATCTTGACTTTGGTTGATCTTTGACTTCACCAAACATTTGATATCTTGTACAAGCCATTACAAAGAACCATGCATCCAAAATTTCTCTAAGTATAAAATGTTTTTCAAAGTATAAAAGGAGATCATGAGGTCATCTTCAAATCTTGATGACCCAACAGAATTAGATTTTAACTAACGGATTTACCCGGGGTATTACACATTTGGAGTATGGCTAGTAATGGGGGCAGGAGTGGGCATCCCTGAGTTTTTTGTTGAAGAAGTGTATTGGTTGGACACACGGAAGAAGATGTAGTTATTTCATCTTCAACCAATTAATGGACCAAAGTTGTGGCCAAAGTCTGATTGTCCACTTAAGCTCACACCACCAACACATCACAAACAAGTTGGACGTCCAACGAAGAAGAGTCAAGCCTATCACAGAGATCACAGAGGGAAAGAGGTTGAAAAGGGTTGGGAAGACAATTAGATGTGTCAACTGTAACCAAGAAGGCCCCAACAAACGTACCTTCAAAGGCCAAGCACCATAGGGACAACACCATTTACACTGGTTTCTTTTGGGATGGTTGCACAGTTAGTATATGCATAAACATTAATGCAATTGTATTTTTGGTATTTGATCTTTTGGAATTGGTGCATAACTGTATTTTTGATCTTTTGGTATGAATGATGTATTTTGGTGCATAACTGTATGAATGATGTATTTTGCTCCATTTCATTTTGTGTTGTCTTACAAAAACTCTTTCACAGTGAACAAACAACTTCTTTCATTTCCATTACAAACAAAAACATCTTACAACAAAAGCTTCCACAAACAGCTTCACATAACTACAATAGGCATAAACTACCTCCTAGCCTAATGTAACATATAAACTACAATAGCCATCCAGGTTGTAAGCATCAACAGCTTCTATTTTCGGGCTCCATGTTCAAGACTTGAAATTTTGGCTTGAAGCTGGTTCTTCTTTATTATTAGCCCTGATATAATCTCTATTGATCTTGTACACATTGGCGGGTCAAACCATCTTATAAGTCCATAACTTTGTTCCTGCCAACAAATTAAAAATTATGGCAGAATCACTAAAAACACTAGGGAAAACAATAGAAAAAAATGCAAAACTGGTTTGAACAAGTGTAGAAATGTCGTCCTGGATTTCTAGCAGTCCACGATGTTCGTGTGATTGCTATTGATTCGCACCTGCATCTTGGAGTAGCCATGGCGATGGGGAGAAAGAAGGAAGAAGAAGAATTGCTCCGATGTAATTTGGGTGTAGGGGGTTGGGTTTAAAAGGTGAAAAATTAAAGAAATACATGAAATAACCGACTTACCCATCATGTGCTTGGCACATGGGTACCTTAACGAACATAATTTGGATGGAGTAGTTTTAGGGACTCAATAGGATACAAAGTTAAAACCACGAGGATGAAATCCATAATTATTTCATTTTCGGGACTCAGAGTGTTAAAACCACTACAACACAGGGACCAAACATGTAATTTACTCTAAATTATATATATGGGGTGTTTACTTTTGATAGCTGTCGGATGGTTTATTGCATGATGATTAAGTTGTCGTAATGATTAAGGTCATTTGGTTAAAAAAACTAACTTATTTTTTAGGTACATGTTTGAATGATCATAAGCTAGCTTTTTGAAACGCTACTTGAAGTAGTTTTTTGTGAATATTTCAATATTGCCCTCATTAATATTAATATTACTTATTAACTATAATTTTAGTTAGAAAATATTAAATTAAAAGTTAATTATAAATTGATATAAATTTTTAATTATTTAGAGTTACTGTTAATCATATAAATTATATTTATATATATATATATATTTTATAGTATTAATCAATAATTTTAATTATCAATTACTGTTATCTTTTTAATTATTATTTGATTATTTTTTTAATACAATATGAAACGGTTATTTTAAATCATAAGTTAATATATATTATTTCTAAAACTTGTTTTAACAAATTTAAAATTTATAGTATATACGCAATAATAAATTTTAAATTCTTTTAATTAACATGTTATATTATTTAATTTTTCTTTACTACATTGGTTGTATTAATTAACATATTATTGCTATAAATTTGTTTTAATTATATAATTAAATATTGTAACTGATAACTTTTTGAGATGTCTTTTTGGTCATTTTACATGCTTATAAGCTAGTTTTTGTCAAAAGTGAATTCTTCATCAGCTAGCTTATCAACTACCAGCTAGCTTATAAGTCATTAGCTACCTTATCAACTAGTTTACCAAACATAGCCTAAGATGCACTTATGATGTAGTTTAAAATAAAATATGGTTGTTTAGTAATCGTTCAGAATGAAATTATGGCGCTGAGGGTGCGTTTGGTACGCAGACAGGATAGGACAGGACAAGGTGGGACAGGACAGGACAGAACAGGTGTTCCACGTTTGGTAAGACAGAACTGGACAGAACAGAAGAAGTAACATTGGCCAATTTATCCTTACTAAATTTAAAGAATGAATAAAATATGAAATAGAAGATTTATTTGATGTTTTAGAAGAGAATTAGATTTTATTTTGAGGTTATATTGGTAAACACATAAGTCTGTTCCACCTTGTTCCAGCTTGTTCCATGGGTGGGGGTGGAACAGGTCTGTTCCAGTTTGTTCCACCTTGTTCCAGTCTGTTCCACATAAAAGTCCTGTCAAACGTGGGACAGTGGACCCTGTTCTGTTATGTTCTGTCCTGTCCTATCCAGTGTACCAAGCGCACCCTGAATGGTTAAATTAGGGGGGGAGATACAAAATCATTCAGGGGTTTTAGAACCATTAACAGACAAACCTTCTTTTTCAAACAAGATTCACCCCTTCGCGATTCAGATGTTGCTTCTTAATGGAACTATTAAGCGGTAAACTAAGGGCTTATTCGCATTAACATATTGTGATGATTACTTGAAACTTAATGAAAAAAAGGTTGGCTTTTTTCGGATTACCCAAATGCCTCACCTGTCCACATTTAGCTAAAAAGTTGACAGCCCTCCCCCTCACCCTCTTTACGTCGCCCTTGAGAACCCTAACTGCTTCCCTGTTTTCCCCTCCAACATCTCTTCCCATTAACCTCTCTCTCCAAGTGATCTACATCCGAGACACCTCATGTCACCCTCTCTTCTCTCTTCCCCCACGACCTCGCTCCCTCAATCACTCTTTCTTCTCCGCCCATCTCTCCCCAGCGACGCCCATGCATCGCCACAACTTCAAAGCCCAATAAGCTTCAATTAGGTTCGATGGTTTAGTTTCACCGAACCCATCAACTTCTTTGACTAGGCAAGAAGCTTTGGTTAGGTTGATCGGATCCATCAACATATTGAGTATAAAAAGTCAGTGTTTGTTGTTGGCATATTTGTTGATGGATCAATGGAGCATACATGTTTAGTGATCAATGCCTTTTGATGAATCAACAGAGATGTTGAAGGTTATGGTGAACTATAGATGAATCAAAGTCAAGTGTTAGATAATGTTTTTTTTGTCATTACTAGATTGATTAATGAGAATGATGAATTCATGTAAATAAAAACAGGGAAACAATCGATTGTGATGGTCATTTAGTTTTGAGATCTTGATTGAATTGATTTAAATAAAAATTGGTTCAAGCAATAACAAAATTGGTTGTTTTTTAGTTAAAAAAATTGTTGAAGTTTATCCTTTGCATTGTGAGAAATGCACACTATTTGTACTCGTGGGTAAAATAGTTATTTATGTCATTTAGACCGTTGATTCTTGAAAAAAAAGGTAAACAACATAGTTTCAGTAAGAGAGACACATTTATCCATACACGACTTAATAAAGAATTTGACAAACAACCCAGAGTTGGGCAAGTACATTTAAGACTGATGCTAATATTTACATAGTATTTTTGAAGTAAAATTAATTACATTTAGAATACAATGAGTTTAGATGAGTTTTATTTCAATACTTATAGCATCTCCAATGGTTCCCAAAAAGTTTCTCTATTTTTTAAATTACATTATTAATTATACTATTCAAATATTTCATATATAAAATAAATTTATTATTCTTCCTCTTGAATATTTATTTTCAATGGTTTGTATGACTAAAATATAATAGAAAATTATTTTAGGGTTTTTAAATTGAAGAATTTTACATTATTTCTACTTTAATTTAAAAGAACTAGAAATCTACTCGTGCAATCCAGCGTGATATATCTTGATTTTAATGTTCTAATTTATTTTAATGTGTGGTTTTGAGAAAACGGTCATGTTTTTTTATAAATTTGTTTAAAGAATTACGATTTTAATGTTCTAAAGAATTACGCTTTTTTTATAAATTTATTTTAATGTGTTGTTTAAGGAGTTCATGATTTGAAGATGTCAGGATCGATTCTTAACAAGAATTAAACTTCTTAGAAACGGAATTTAGAGAATCTTGCGGAATAGAACTCTAAATCAATTAAAGAACAATCAATAGAAATTCAATAAACTGTATATATATCAAACAATTATTACTCACAAGTTTTACACCAAACCTCAATCTTGTTGAACAGGCTCAACAAGACGATTTCTACTTCTCTAGAAATAGGATCTATGATCTTGAGGTTAATTCACTCTTGAATGAATATCGAATTCTGTATACTATTTATCTTCTCTCGTCTTCACTTATATGCTAATAGCTATCTATCAATCCTATTTATACAAAAGTAATTACAAGATAACTATCAAAAGTAAATTGATCTTCTGAATCTTCGTTAAACATATCTTGATCAATTCCTTATTTGTCTCCAACAGTATCGCATACCAAACTTATCAAGTCAGCAGTATTAACAATGAGTTGGCTCAGCAGCATTAATGATGATTTGGCTCAGCAGTATTAACCTTCACAGTCTTCAAGCAGTAGTAATTTGGTCTAGCAGTACTAACTTCGTCTAGCAGTAGTAATCTTGCCCAGCAGTAGTAACGAAGAACTGGCAGTAGTAATGTAGACTTAGCAGTACTAACCATACTTGGCATATCTTCAGTTCCCAACAATCCCCCCCTAACTTGACTTTTAGGAAAAGAAGTCAAGTTCTTCAGATGATGCTTCCAAAACTTAGTCATCATGTACACACAGATTAGGACTTAGACCTAGACTCTGATTTGCAATCCTCCTTACCAAGAATCTTCCCATAGCAGAGTCTTTGTTGCAGACCAACTTTACATGTAGCATCCCTTTCAGTCTTTTCATGCTGTGATTATATATTTGATCCACCAGATAATACTCCTGATATGTGTTGTCAATTGATATGACATACACTCCACAATTTTCATAGAGCATCCAGTTGGTTACTGCTTGAAAAGGTCTTGCTGTTATGTGCTGAACTACTTCTGGTCTGAACATTAGGCATAGGTATTCTAACACCATCTTTGTGATAGACATACCTCTTTCTGTCAACATGCTGCCATAGATCTGCATGCCTACTTTGAACATCTCTTCCAGGTCAGATCTTGAGCATCTTCTTATGGCTTGTCCCCATGTTCTGTAGACTTCAAACTGCCCATCAGCTCTCTTGAGTCTGATATACTCCTTTCTTTCATCTATCAATGTATCCCAGTGACTGATTTCAGGAGGCTTTGAGTCTAATGGAGTCACTTTTATTGGTTCAGTATCAACCATAGTGATGTACAAGTCACACTGTTCATTGCTAAGTGATTGTGCCTTACTGGATTGACCTGTCTTGCTATCTCCTTGTCCTTCATCCTTGGCAACTTCTTCCTTTTCTCTTTCTTCTACCACTGGCTTCTCAACAGGTTCTATCTTTTGCTTCTTTACACACTTCTTTTTAGTGGCCACAGACTTTGTTCTCTTTCTGCTGAAAACCATCTTTGCATCCTTAGGTTCTTCCTGTTTCTTGGCAGTTGGAGGTGTATCATGTTTGGCTTTGATTAAAGCCTCTGCAACCTCCACTTCTTCTACTGTAAGCTTCTCTGTTACTGTTTCTGCTTTCTTTGTAGATTGAGCAGCATTAACTGTTTCTGCTGCTTGCTTAGAGTCAGCAGCATTAACAGTTTCTGCTGCTACTTCAGTTTCAGGTTCTTTCTCTGTTAGGTCTTCAGCAGCATTAACTGTTTCTGCTGCTTGTTCAAACTCAGCAGCATTAACAGTTTCTGCTGCTGTGGTTTCTGCTGCTTTTGAAGTTTCTGCTTCTTTAATCATCTCCTCCACCTTTTCTGTCTCCCCCTTGTTCTGTGCACTGGACTCCCCCTTCACCTGTGCATAATCCATTTCCATCTCAGTTTTCATGTGAACAGTCTCCCCCTCAATTTGTGGACCCTTCATTTTCAGATCTGCTTCTGACTCTGACTCCCCCTTTTTGGGAGCATCATCAGTTGAAGTTCTTCTTCTCAGCACAAATTGGGCCTTTTTCCTTTTGTGCAGCAACTTGGTGACCATCTTTTTGAGCTTCTCAATTTGAGACTGTTGGTAGGTGACCACAGTCTTCAGTTGCTCAATCTCTTTCTTTTGTGCCATAACATCCAAGTTGATATTCCCTATGGTTTCCATCAATTCCTCATAGTTATATCTATCCTCACCTTGTTTAGAAGTGTTTACCTTCTTTAAAGGATCACTGGAAGTTTTAGCAGAAGCCTTCTGCCTAGCAGAAGCACTACCTGCCCCCTTGGTTTCTTGGCACCTGGGTCCTCCTAATGATTTCTCATTTAGAGTTGCCATGGGGAAGGTCTTAGTTATGTTACCACTGTCCTTCTCTGTGCTAGCAGAAGTAGTGGCAGCCTTAGCACCCATATGGTCATCCTTCTCCTTAGAGACCACCTTCTTGGGGTTGGGAGACACCCCTGTGGTTTCCCTGTTGATATTCTCAATTGGAGAATGCTCCAACTGAGGGCTTAAAGGCTTAGGGCTCTGAGTAGGTACATCAAGGGAAGGAACCTTGTGCACCTTTCTTCTTTGAAACCTTTTGGTGATTGTGGGAGTTGGTTGTTCAAGAATGGACTGAGGGATGTCTTTTGAGATGGAAGGTTGGGATTGGTCATCAGTGGGTTGATCTAATGAGGGCCTTGATCCTGATGCCATACCTTCAGAGGGGTGGGACACAACCATCATTGTAGAGAACAATGGTGTGTCAACTCCTTCCGAGTCCCTAGGAAGTCTTTTCATATTTGAAAAAACCTTCCCTTTAGGGGATTTGGGTACATATACCTCAGTAAACTGAGGTAAGTCCATCAATTCCTTGTTAAGAACTTCTTGCACAAACCTTGGATACATGAAAAAGGTCTTTTTGGATTCCAAGTTTGATACAAGATCATTAAAGATCATTGCTGAAAAATTGTACTTTCTGGCAGTGGATAAGCAGACCAAGGCATATGCAATGGGACTGCTGAACTCACTCCATCCAGTAGTTTTCTTGGAAATACAGTGCATCAGGGTATGAACAAGAAATCTCCATTGGTTGAAAATTTTGGACTTGTAGAATTTAAAAACACCAATAGGACCTTCATACCCCATTCTTTGTAAAGTAGAAAAGAGTTCTTCATTAGGAATAGAAGATATACCTGAAGCATCATTTAACTGAAGAGAGATGCGAATAACCTCTTCAGTGACTTTCAAGGGTTTATCACAAACCCTTGTTCGAATGGTTTTCTGCCCTTCTCCGAAACTAACAGTGGCATTCTCCCAAAATTGTGTCTGATGTTCGATATAGATTGTTGGGCTCACCGTTAGGGCATAGGAGATGTGCAAGGATTTGAGAAAATCGACTATATCGTGGAATCCCGCAGCTTGTTTCGGCTTCTGAAGCATGGCTATTTCATTGTGCTCATCCACAAACTCCATGATTCCTGAGGATTCTTGAAAGAAAAACACAAAGATTCTGGGAGACTAGGTTAGAACGAGAGAGAAGAAGTAAATGCGAAGAGTCGTTATGAACTTGGGCGGGCAAACAGGGGTATTTATATGCCCTAGATTATTAAAAGCAGTATTAACGACATAAGCAGTATTAACTACCTAGCAGTATTAACTACCTAGCAGTATTAACTACCAAGCAGTATTAACTACCTAGCAGTATTAACTACCTAGCAGTATTAACTACCAAGCAGTATTAACTACCTAGCAGTATTAACTACCTAGCAGTATTAACTACCAAGCAGTATTAACTATCAAGCAGTATTAACTACCTAGCAGTATTAACTACCAAGCAGTATTAACTACCAAGCAGTATTAACTACCTAGCAGTATTAACTACCTAGCAGTATTAACTACCTAGCAGTATTAACTTCACTAGCAGTATTAACTGCTCTAGCAGTATTAACTACTGAGCAGTATTAACTGCAAAGCAGTATTAACTACACAAGCAGTATTAACTACTGAGCAGTATTAACTACTGAGCAGTATTAACTGCACAAGCAGTATTAACTACTAGAACACAGGCAGTAGTAACTCTGCACTGTGCATCACTTGTCAAATCCTCAAATGTCAACTTACACATCACTTTTACCACTTCTCTTACCTTCTGCATGATTATTTTCAAAAGTAGCATGTCCTCCATCAATTCATTGGAAATATTGAAGGCAGGCCATGTTACCTGTCATGTGCCTAGAGCAACCACTGTCAACATGCCAAATGCTTCTCCCCATAAGCTGTTGGCTGCCCTGCACATCTGATAAATCAATTAGTTTTGTTAGGGACCCAAGCCATAGTGGTCTTGGGTCTCCCTTGATCATCAAAATACTTACATTCTGTTTTGATGAGCTTGTCAAAGTGAGGAACATCAGTGCTTGAGTACTTTGTTTTGATGATAGGTCTAGAAGCAGTACTAACTGATGTAGAAGTGCTAACTTTGGCAGCACTAACATTGCTTCCAGAAGTACTCGCCTTCTCAGCAGTATTAACTAACTTAGCAGTACTAACACTAGAAGCAGTATTAATTGTTGAAGAAGTACTAACTGTGTTAGCAGTACTAACACTGCTAGTAACATTATTGCTTCCTGCAGTACTAACATTGTTAGCAGTACTAACTGAGTTGGCAGTATTATCATTAGTACCTTTAGGCATCCATACTCTAACACTTTCTGTTTCTGCCTTTTTCATGTGGCTTATGGTTTTAACTTGTTTCTTTGCCACAACTTTCCTCACAGACTTTTTATATCCCCCACTCTTTCTGTAACCAGCAGGTTTTTGAAAATATCTTTGAGCATTAAACCTTTGGTTAACTGGATTGAAATAACAGTGTTTGGCTAAGTGATTTAGCTTACCACAGATGAAGCAAGGTTTTGGCCTGTTGATTCTGTTCAGGTCAACTCCTTGTCTCATAGCCCACTGGTTATTCCAGTTCCTTTGATTTCCCCTCTGATTATCATGTTTTTGGGGCTTGAGCTCTTGAGATTTCTTACAAGAACAATGTTTACAGGTATTGGGAGCCACAACTGTGGTCTGTTTGTAATGGACTCCCTTTTCCTTTTCAGTCCTTTTGATCTCAGTGTTCTTGACACATGGACTCTCACATTCCTCATCAGAGTCTACTTTGTCAGTCTCATCCTCAACAACTATTTCTTTTTCACAAGGATCTACATTAATCTTTAATTCAGGTTCCTTTCTATCCTTGGTCTCTAACAAATCAGACTTGGGAGGTATGTAGTTGTTATTGTAGGGTGGAGGTGTGGTATTGTACCCTATCCCTACTTTCATCTTGTCATGGATTTGTGCTTTAATGATGGTGTCCATGGTTTTAGAAGCACAGGTAAACTTTTCAACATCAAGTTTAACCTTCTCAAGCTCTTCTTTTAATTTCTCATTCTCCTCCCCAGACACTTTCAGCTTAATCTCATACTCATTCTTCTCCCACTTCCAATAGTTAGTATCATAGTGGTGTTGAAGTTCATTAGCTTGAAAAGCTCTAATCTGTTCCTCAAACCTTTCTACAATCCTAACATAATCTTTCACATCTTTCTCTAGCCTCTTAAGGTCATCACACATACCCTGATTGTGATCCCTATATCTTTTAACAGCATCAATGCAAGCTTGAGAACAGAGTTTAGATTGTACCTCAGTGGGAATATCAGATACTTCAGCCATAAGAGCTTGATTCTGACAGGCTTCCTCAGCTTGATCACTCCAATCAAATCCCATTCCTTGTTGAGAAACAAGGGCTTGAGAGGAGCTTCTGTTTTGGTTTCCATTTGGAGCCTGTTGTTGTGATCCTCCACTTCTGCATTCTCTGGCAAAGTGTCCCATCTTGTGACACTTATAACACTCAACCTTGGACTGGTCAAAGGCTGCATCATCTTCTCCAATCTTTCCTTCATTACATGGGCCATTTTCTATGATGTCCCATATTGCATAATTAGTAAGAAGAATGTACTGCTTGATTCTCAGTTTCCACATGTCCAATTTATTGGGTTTGAGCATGGGAACTTTTGAAACAGGAGTACTGTGAGTATCCATTGAATTGTCCATAGCTTCTAAGATACCAATGCTCTGATACCACTTGTCAGGATCGATTCTTAACAAGAATTAAACTTCTTAGAAACAGAATTTAGAGAATCTTGCGGAATAGAACTCTAAATCAATTAAAGAACAATCAATAGAAATTCAATAAACTGTATATATATCAAACAGTTATTACTCACAAGTTTTACACCAAACCTCAATCTTGTTGAACAGGCTCAACAAGACGATTTCTACTTCTCTAGAAATAGGATCTATGATCTTGAGGTTAATTCACTCTTGAATGAATATCGAATTCTGTATACTATCTATCTTCTCTCGTCTTCACTTATATGCTAATAGCTATCTATCAATCCTATTTATACAAAAGTAATTACAAGATAACTATCAAAAGTAAATTGATCTTCTGAATCTTCGTTAAACATATCTTGATCAATTCCTTATTTGTCTCCAACAGTATCGCATACCAAACTTATCAAGTCAGCAGTATTAACAATGAGTTGGCTCAGCAGCATTAATGATGATTTGGCTCAGCAGTATTACCCTTCACAGTCTTCAAGCAGTAGTAATTTGGTCTAGCAGTACTAACTTCGTCTAGCAGTAGTAATCTTGCCCAGCAGTAGTAACGAAGAACTGGCAGTAGTAATGTAGACTTAGCAGTACTAACCATACTTGGCATATCTTCAGTTCCCAACAGAAGATTTGAAAGTGGTTAGAAATAATGATTAATTAATAAGAGTCCACGATTTAAGGATTTGAAAATTATTAGAGATAAGTATTAATTAAGTAATTAGCATTAAAAGAGATACATAAAGCTTCATTAGTTGTTTTTAAAAGATTTTAAGTAATTAAATTAAATAGCGGTACATGAAGCTTTAGAGATTGTTTTTAAGAGTTTTCATAAATGTTTTATAAGATAGTATAAATTTGTGGTTTTTTATTTTGATCGAAATTCATATACGTTCAGAAGAAACTTAATTTGGAAGTTAGGAAAACGGTAGAGAAGAAAGAGAAATTACGCTGATGATAATGCACTCACTATTCGTACTATATAATAATGCTACAGTCTTCTTCACAGACCTCATCTGACCCCCCCCTCTCTCTCTCTCTCCCACACAGAACTAAAAAAACAAGAAACAGGAGAAGAATAGAACCACTTTTGCTGCAGGAACAACAACAAGAAGAAGAAGAATCAGAAGAAGAGAAGAGTAGGGTTTTCATGATAGCTAGCTGCTTAAATCTACCATCTCATCTTCATCTTCATCATCAATCATCATATAATCAGATTATCAGAAAAGAAAGATAAACTGATTTTCAGAAAACTTACCCGATAATTATAATGGTGTTGGGATGGAGAAGAGCTTTCTGTACATCTATACCACAAGAAACCGATTCAACCACAATACCTCCCATGGAAGATCAGCTTGATCATCAAGTACATGGCATTACCAGAAGTTCTAGTACCACTCCCAAATTTGGTACCAGATTTGCTTTCTTTACTTCTTCATCCACCCCCTCTACTCCTCGCCTCCATTGTCGAACCACCTCCACCGTACCGGCTCCGTCGCCATCACTACCTGTTAGTCCCAAGCTTCAATGTGAGACCAAGAACAGCCCACGGTTTTTCTTTCGATCATCGAATCCTTCTTCGCCTCGCTCTCCTTCCCCTTTCTCTTTCCTCAAATCCAGCCTACGCCTAGGCACGGTAAGATTATACAATACTCCTTTGAACTTTTCACCATTATCAAAATTGATGAATATTACTCATAATATGGTTTGTGAATTTGCAGCGTAGATGCGGATTATGCTTGCAGAGCGTGAAGAGAGGACAAGGAATGGCGACTTTCACGGCGGAGTGCTCTCACGGTTTTCACTTTCCGTGTATCGCCGATCATGTGAAGAAACAAGGGAGCCTTGCTTGTCCTGTGTGTAGTTGTTTATGGAAGGAGATGCCTCTGTTGTCTGTAGACGAGAACGATCAGAAGTATCTGTTCGCCGAGGAAGAAGAAAAGACCAGAGAAAAGCTGGCTACGAGTCTCAGGGATGATTTCGTCGGGAAGAAAGAATCTCCGAAACAGCAACTGTTACGGCCTGATTTGAAGGTTTATAACGATGATGAGCCCTTAGCGTCCTTGACTCCAAAAGCTCGGTTCATTCCAATTCCAGAATCTGATGAAAATTGCGATGAAGACTCCATCGGAGAGTTTCAAGGATTTTATGGTGATGGAAGCAATAACAGTGCTGTCGTCGGTCATGCAAGGGAGGTTGAAGTTCGGATATTACCGGAGGCAGCAGTGATCGCTGCTTCCAGGAGACACGAGACTTACGCGATTGTTCTGAGAGTAAAAGCTCCGGCAGCACCGGAAAAAACTCAACGCAGAGCTCCGATCGATTTGGTCACCGTAGTTGATGTCAGCGGCAAAATGACAAGTGAAAAGCTGCCGTTGATCAAAAGAGCAATGAGATCAATTGTTTCATCACTTTCATCCTCAGATCGACTATCAATTGTCGCATTCTCGTCCTATTCTAAAAGGTTATTTCCCTTGAGAAGAATGACAACTAACGGACGGCGAGCTGCCCGTCGTATCGTGGAAGCCATGGCCGTTCTCGAAGGTTCTTCAAATTCAAAAGACGCCGTGAAGAAGGCCGTTAAAGTTTTAGAAGATCGCCGAGAGAAAAACTCCGTCGCCACCGTCATCCTCCTTTCCGAAGTCCTCGATCAATCATCATTCATTTCATCGACGCGTTATTCTAACTCGCGGCTCGATATTCCGATACATTCACTGAAACTCGCCGTAACTGAAGAACACGAACACGTGTTCGCGAAATGCATCGGAAATTTACTGAGCGTGGTGGTTCAGGATCTCCGATTGCAGCTAGGATTTGTTTCCGGTTCATCTCCGGCGGTAATCGCGGCGGTTTATTCACGTACGCCGCAACCGATCGTTCTCGGGTCCGGTACCGTTCGAATTGGTGAGTTATCGGCTGATGAAGAAAGAGAATTGTTGGTTGAACTAAAAGTGCCATCGTCGGCGGTGCGATCTCACCGGCAGCTATCCGTCCGATGCAGTTACAAGGAATCATCGAGCCAGGGGATTGTTTACGGTAAACCACTAGCTTTGCTTGTACCTCTGCCCAACACCGTCAGGTCATCGTCCCCCGCCATCCAACGGCTGAGAAACCTCTTTATCACCACTCGAGCTTTAGCCGAGTCACGTCGGCTTACGGAGAGAAACGATCTAATTGGCGCGTACCACATGCTTATTTCAGCTCGCGCCTTAATGCAACAGTCCAACTCGGCTCCTGGTAACGAATTTATGCTCGGCTTAGAAGCCGAGTTGAGCGAACTGCAACGACGGCGCAAGGTTCAAGCTCAGGCTCAGCAACTTGGAAGAAGAGGAAAGGGGGAAATGGCAACATATGCGGATGAGAAAGGTGAGCCGTTAACGCCGACATCGGCTTGGAGAGTAGCTGACAAGCTGGCTAAAGTGGCGATGATGAGAAAGTCGGTAAATAGGGTCAGCGACTTACACGGCTTTGAAGATGCCAGATTCTAGTGAACATTACATGGCTTCATTTTAGGCCCTTCATTTTTATGTTGATTACAATTTACATCCTCCAAGAATGCAAAGTTGTCAAAATTGAGAAAAATAAGTGGTGTGGGAAGTGTGAGTATAATATGGACAAAGGGTACCCGACGGCCTGAGCCTTTTATATTCGGTAATCAATTGAAAGAAAACAAAGAAGATGATTGACAAATGGTTTGGAAAGTGAGGGGCCTTTATGTCTTTTTGTCCTCTTTCATTTTGGTTTTATTAAACGGGAGTTTTTTCCAAATTTTAAGCAACGTTTCATTACAAAATATCTAATTATCAACTTTATCGATTAAACATATTTTCGCCTTGAAAATAAAAGTACGTTTCTATATACATTTTTTATGATGGAATATAAAAGGATTTTTGAAATCAATTAATAGTTTTTATATATATATACATCTTTTGTTGTTTGTATGTAATTCAAATTAGATTTTGTTTTTTTTTTGTTTTTGTGTTAGGGCATCTCCAATAGGTCACATTATATCATACATTAAATTTAAAAAATAGTATAAAAAGTAGTGTAAGTTTTAATGTTAATGGTGAACCTTCTCCAATGAGTAACACTATTTTTTAAAGTCATGTAAAAAGTAATGTAAATGAATAGTGTTACACCAAATTTAGTGTGAATATGTGAATAATGTCAATTACACCAAATTTAGTGTTTAATGTAAGATTTAATGACCACATTGGAGATGTGTTAGTTGTTGGTTCGGGATCGGGGGTATGATGATTGTGTAAATTGTAGCAAATGAACACTCACTTGCCTTTCTTCATATTTTCTTTTGTGGGTTGCCAAATAAAGTCCAAGATAAGAATGATTCCAAATAAATCGTGGGGACATATAAATTTGAAATTCTTAAAAAAATTAAGCTACCTTTTCAAAAGAAAAATAAGCACCAAAGTGATAAAAATACTGAAAATCACAAAAAATACTGTTAAGAATATCTATATCTATATATATATATATGAGGTGTCAAATACAAACTATGTCATTAATAAACCATACAAGTCAATCAACTAAGATATATATTGAAATGATGAGGGTTCATTTACTATGATCTAAATATTTATAAAAGATAAATTTGGATTATCGCTTTATATTAGGAAACAATTGAGATATTTATAAAACAAAATATTCACTAGACTAGATAGACAATTGAGATTGGTTTATGGTTTGTATGAATGAAATGATTTGTATTTGAAACTCCACATGGATAGAAAATGGGATTGTGAGCTTCTTATAAGACTCAAGTTGTGTGTTACGAATAATTTCCACCATGGCTTTAAGTTGTGTTTGAAGTTATTGGGACAACGGCTTTGGGTGTTATAAATGGTATCAGAGTTGATTCTTGTACCATCGTGATGGTAGGGTAAACCTCATCGGGTATGATGAGTCCTTAAGGGGGTGTTTGTAATCTCTTAGGTAAACCCACATCGCTGATTACAAGGAGGAGGTTTTGGCAGACTTGACGAGGACGTCAGGAGTTTAAGCAGGGAAATTTGAAACAACTCGTCCCGCAAAGATATAAAATTAGATTTGTATGCTTCTTATAAGCCTCAAGTTGTGGGATACCAGTAACTTCTCTCATGGTTTTAAGTTGGATTCAAAGTTTTGGGTTAACCTATTGCTTTGGGCTTTCGGGTGTTACAATATATATAAGCCCAATCAAATACAAACCATACAACTGATCTCCGTTATCCATCTAGTCTAACGAATATCTAGTTTCATAAATATACTGATTGTTTCTTAATATAAAGTGTTGATCATAATAAATGAACCTTCAACATTTCCTTAATTATCTTAATTGATTGATTTGTATGGTTTGTAACTTTTCCATGGTCTGTATTTCATTCCCCCTCTCTCTCTCAAGGGTTCAAACGAGAGCACCAGAATGTGATAACACCATTTTACTATAGTCATTCACAGGCGATACTATAGTTCATCACATATGATACACATGTGATACTAAATCAGGGAAGTGTACGAACTTTGGCACTGACCTATGTTGCGGACCAAGTCGCTCGTATACCATTAAGCATCTTCACGTGTATTATCACGCGTGATAAGGGTGTTCTTGATGTGATACTATAATCCATCACACGTGATATTAAATCAGAGACACAAACGACCTTTAACACGACCTAGGTTGCAAGACACATCGTCTGCACATCATCAAGATCCCCTTACGTGTATTAGCACACGTGATAAGGGTGTTCTTGCGATTTTGAATGGAGATGTTCTCGTTTGAACCTCCACCTATATATATATAGTCTCAATCAAATACAATCCATGAAAGAGTTACAAAACCATACAAACAATTTCAACCGTTCATCTAGTTCAACGAATATCTAGTTTCATTAATATATTGATTGTTTCCTAATATAAAGCATTGATCATAATTAGTGACTCTAGTAATTTTCCATAAATATTCAAATCATAATATATGAACCTTCATCATTTCCATAAATATTGGTTCACAAGTTTGTAACATTTAGAAGGTTTGCATTTCATTTACCGATATATATATATATATATATATAGAGGAAGGTTCAAACGAGGAGCGTACCAATTTAAGAGAACGTGAGGAGCACTCCCATGCTTCTGATCACATATGATTTACAACGCTAAAAAATCGGACATAATCGAATTTTCGCGCAAAAGTAGCGCGACTTGGTTCGCGACGCGTGCAAGTCGCGGATCATTAATGATCCACAACTGCCAATCATATGTGATCCATAACTGTCGATTCTCATCCAGATCAGTTGTGAATCACATGTGATCCACAACTGCCAATCACATGTGATTCATAACTATCAATTGCTCCTCACGTTCTCTTAAATTGGTACGCTCCTCGTTTGAACCCGCCTCTATATATATATATATATATATATATATATATATATATATATATATATATATATATATATATATATATATATATATATATATATATAGGAAAAGGTTCAATAGAGAAGTGCAAATATTTAGAGAAATAGAGAAGTAAAAAAACACGGGACCGTTCATATATGAATGTTCATATATAAACAGTCATATCTGAACGTTCATATGAACGTTCATATATGACTGTTTATATATGAACGGTCCCGTGTTTTTTTACTTCTCTATTTCTCTAAATATTTGCACTTCTCTATTGAACCTAAGGCTATATATATATATATAAGGTAGATGTTTTCGGCGGTTTAAGTGGTCGAACCAAGTCAAACTAAATTGTTTCGACGGTTTAAGTGGTATGACGGTCCGGTCCAGTTTGAAAATGGTCAAACCCTCAGCCCGTCCCGGTTTAAATGTTTTTTGATTGGTCTAGAGTGAATCGATCGCCAATATATATATATGTATTATTTAGCCTTCATGTTGTAGATTTAACCGTTGATCACTTTTATTCAAACCATGATATTTCTCTCCTTTTCAAGTGTTTGACAAGTAAAAGATTGGTTTTTTTTCTCTAGTTTTTTGTAATTAATCTAGATAAAAAAAGGGTTTATTGAAAATTGTTACATATATTTTGAATAAAAAATAAATGTATTCCAAAAAATATAAAATATTATTTAAGTTAAATGTATGGATAATAGTCATAGTCCAAAAGTATCTTCTTCAATGATTAGATATATTCCATGTTACATGTATTTGATTTGGTCAAGCCTTTAAATTAAAAATCATAATATTTAATTAACGAGAAAAATATGATCGTTTATTTGGTATAAAATTTATTTCGTTTAAGTTTTGTTTATTTTTCGTCTTTTTTCGAATAAAAACTAGGGGATGAGGTTTTTTAATTTAATTAATATTGTTATAACCGCCCGTCTAATCACATCCATCAGATCATTTAATCTAACGGTTGATAAAGTGTTTTTTAGTTTTCCATTTATTTGAGGTTTTTCCATGAACCTCCCGCTATATATATATATATATAGAGAGAGAGAGAGAGAGAGAGAGAGAGAGAGAGGTAAATGACGAGGTTAACGTGAGAAACATGTGAACTAGATCTGAACCGATGATCACTTTTACTCAAATGCCTTCCCATGAATTGCGGCTTAGAAGGTAATTGATCCGGTGCATCTTCATACATCTTATCTCGGTGCATCTTTTACTCATTAACTACTTCTCACGTCAACCTAAACTTCGCACCAGGACCCAACCCCATATATATGTGAGAAGCTAAGGCTAACGTGAGAAGCGTGAAAAGTGGATCTGAGCCATTGATCATTTATAATCAAATGCCCTCCCATGAACATCGACTTAGAAGAGAAGTGATCTGATGCATATCGATGCATCTTATCTCGATGCATCTCATCCTAATGTGCATCAATTTTTTCATCCAACGGTTGATAACCACTTCTCACGCTTTTTCACATTAACCTCAACTTTTCACCAGAACCCAACCCATATATATATATATATATATATATATATATATATATAGGCGAATGATCATGTGAGAAGTTGAGGTTAACTTGAGAAGCATAAGAATTGGATCTATTGATCACTTTTAATCAAATGCCCTCCCATGAATTGCGCCTTAGAAGGAAATTGATCTGGTGCATCTTATCTCGGTACACCTCATCCTAATGTGCGTCCATTTCTCATCCAACGGTTGATAACCATTTCTCACGCTTCTCACGTTAACCTCAACTTCTCACCAGAATCCAACCTTATTATATATATATATATATATATAGACAAAAGATTGTGTGAGAAGAAGAGTTAATGTGAGAAACGTAAGAAAGGATTTGGACCATTAATCAATTTTAATCTCAAACACACCCATGAATCGTGCTTGATACATGAATTGATTCGGTGCACCGTGGTGCATCTCATCCTAATGTGCATCCAAGGTGGAGAACCATTCTTATGTTTCTTACGATAACTTCTTTTGTCACACGAACCCAACCCTATTTGGGCTCCGGTAAGAAGTTGAAGTTAACGTAAAAAACGTGAGAAGTGGTTATCAACTATTGGAAGAGAAATGGACACACATTAAGATGAGATGCACTAGATCAATTCTCTTTTTAGCCGCAATTCATGGGAGGGCGTTTATTAAAAGTGATCAACGATTCAGATCCATTTGTTATGCTTCTCATGTTACCTCAACTTCTCACACGATCTTTCACCTTTCCAATATATATATATAGGGGCTTAATCAAATAAGAACTATTTATTTTGTGGTAACCGTAAGAACCAATGTGAGCCACACATTTAAAATAATTAATGTTACTTCTAAAAATAAAAATAAGGGCAAATTAGTAATTTGATAATTTAGATTTTTTATAACAAATTAAAATCTAATTTAACTCATTCATTTTATTCATTTACTCCTAAAATCACTCCTCTGCATCTCTCTATCTCTTCTCAATTCTCTCTTCTCTAGAAACCCTAAATGGAGCCGACACCCTCTCCAAAATCCCTAAATATAGCCGGCAACGGTGGTGAATGGCGACATAGAACGGCGGCGGCGGTGGTGGATGATCTACACCTCTACTTCTCCATGACCACGACGGTGGTGGTGGTGGTCTCTAGCGGCGGCTGTGGTGGTGGTGGTCTCTAGCGGCGGTGGTGGATCTACACCATCGATGATCTGTCTGTCTCTATCTCTAGGTGGTGGTAGTGGTCTCTAGCGGCGGCGGTGGTGGTGGTGGTGGTCTCTAGCGGTGGTGGTGGTCTCTAGCGGCGGTGGTGGATCTACACCATCGACGAACTCCGGCACCAACCCTTCCCCTCCATTTGTCACTGTGGTTTGGCCCCTGTGTTTTTTTGGCCGGATTTATGGTCTTTGTATTTTTTTTTGTCTTGTGATTAGGTTTCACTTTGTCTAAAGAAATGGAGTTACAAGTTTGGGTTTGGTGACCGGAGTTGCAGGCTTGGTTTGGGTTTTCGTGGGTTAGGGTTAGGTTTACGTGAGACCAACCTGTTTTCGTGAGACCAAAAAATAACATCGAAACTTCACAGTGATTCATTGTGAAGGTACGGAAAACAACGAACCTTCACAGCAAAAACACTGTGAAGGTTTACCTTCACAGTTTTTTGCTGTGAAGGTTTAGTGTTATTTATGTGGTCTCACGGAAATAGTCTAGTCTCACGTGATCTCAAGTCTCTCTCTCTCTCTCTCTCTCTCTCTCTCTCTCTATATATATATATATATATATATGGTTTTTGGTTCATATCAATAGGGAGTGTGTAAATTAAAGAATCTTGCGGGTTTAATTTGTATCAAGATTTTTAATGCATCTTCATTGTCATCTTAAATCATTGTGTTCAATAATTTTTCATTAATATATCAAATACATTTACAATGTTATTTTTAACAAATAACTTCAAGAGAAAATTTTGTATTGCAAGATGAAACTTCACAATCCCAAGCCTTTCTGGATTGTTCGAACATAAGACTTTAGATACACAATTTGTAACTCCCCTTTTATGACATGAAAAATGTACGTAGGTTATCATCCTCAAACTTGACACAAATCATCAAATATAAAAGCTAGCTAAACACCTTAAACGCTATTTATGTTTATCATCAAATTAACCTTTAGATCGATATTAGAAACTTTGAATACCTCAAGTCTCTTAACAAATACTAATAATAAAGTGAAAATACAAACACGATGATGATTTAGATAGAGTGGTTCATCAAACTTTGGCGACTCCAATTTTCGAGCCTATCTAGATATCGCAATCCACCAAGTGTTAGAACATTTCATAAATTGCTTGTCAACATTTCCTCACCATTTTCTGCGGCTCCTAACTCGGATTGAAATGACCTATTTGAAGTCCTTTAGTTTTTCAATAACCGGCTCATAATGAGAGGGGAAAATTAGTATAACGAAACATAAAGTGAATATATCTCATACATATTTGTAAAACCCCAAGCCGAGAAAGCAACGGAATGACCAATAATTTTGAATTCAACTTAGAATTATGATGAAAATTATTGATAGCCTTACAACTTAAGACTTATAAGGAGCTCATAAATGTCATTTTCTATAGTATCAGATGAGTTATTACAATATTTTCGAGATAGAAAAAAAGAATAAATAAATAGTAAATTAAAAAAACTTGAATTCGAAACATATATATATCGTTAAAGATGTCACAATAAAACATATTATTGCTTTCTGTAAATACTTTTTCCAAATAAAAGACAACTTTTGGAGTTTTTACATAGTACTACTCCAGAAACTTTTTAATTGAACTGGAGAGCACCTTTAATCGGACAAGACCATTAGAACCAGGCCCATCTTCCATTCATGCTTTTCAATTTTTTTTTGTATTAAATATTAATTCATATGCACGATAAAAAAAAAAAAAGTAAAAGCAAATAAATTCGGTTACAAAAATACCCACTCTCTCTCTCTCTCCAACTTTAGAAAAATACTCACTTTTCCCGCGATATGACCCTCGATTGCGGACCCAGATAAATATACCCTCGATCGCGAACAAATTTTGTAAAATCGCGGATTAGTCCTCTATAGAGGATGGATGAGTCCTCTATAGAGGATGGAGATGGATGAGTCTTTTTGTAAGGATGGATGGGTCTTTTTAATTCAATCCATGATCGAGGGTAAAATCGTGGGAGAAATGGTATTTTTGTAAGGTAGGAGAGAGAGGGGTATTTCTATAACCAAATTTCCAACTTGGTCCATTTTAATTAATTTCTCTTGTTTTAAACTAAAATATAAATTACACTTTTGATTTATATGGTTGTCACTCATTATCAAATATTAGTTGAATACCGTGCAATGCGGTAGGATATAAAAAGTTTAATCAAGATTTATTTAATTTTGAAATCTCAAATTCTTTCAAGATGTCATAATGTCTTCTAAGTTTGCACACACGTTCGATTTAAATATCCATCCATAAGATTTACTACACACCACGAACCAATCCACAAATTTATAACGTATCTCTTACAACGACTAAAGAGAGATATAACAAGTACAATGTGCAAAATTCCAACAAGTATTAACACTAACCCGATGCTTCAAGCCAAAAGCATTATCCGATCGATAATTGGACCACAAGACGTTAGACAAAGTTTGAATAAAAGTAAGCAAATATGGGAAGTAAAATACGTTTTTACCGAATAAAACAAAGTTTTGTTAGTGTCAAATACAAATTGCATACCTTGTTTCAATTTGTTCTTGAATTTTTAAGCAGTACATTTATCGGCGTTGAATTCATATACTTTGGATTTACGTTGAGGTTATCACTCAAAAATCTAGACGTTCTCGGCCCTTAATGAAAATAATCCTTTCAAGAAGCAACATAGCAGAATACCTAATATATATTAATTCAATGTAATTGAAAATCGTATCCTAACCCATGACAATTATGAAATCATATTAGTTGAAAAACACAAGCATTTATGAACCAGATCGGCACCTGGAAAACACCCTCAATAACATTAGAAATTAACAGCAAGAATTACATCATATTCAATAAAATCAATAGTAAAAAGAAGTTTAATTACCTGGTCCTTTGAAATATGCCACCATTTTGATAGCTATGATGACAGTAACCAGAATCAATCAAATATTGATCTTTATATATATATATATATATATACATATATATAATCGTGCTTACGGATGGAGAAATGTTCGAAAAGCCAAGAACAAAGCATCATGACACAAGTTTCAGGCAAACCGTGGATTGATCTCCAAACACTTAAAAAACATGCACAGACATGTACCCTTAAAGAAACTCCAACATTTATTTTATAGGTGGTGTCAACGTATTCACTGTTGAGACCTCCATATCCATTGTGAAAAGACCATAAATCCTCACTGTCGGACCTCCATATCTATGTTTGTGAGGAAGAGTGCTAAAAATTTAAAGTGTTGATTATCTAAACACTTGACCATTGGATTAAATAAAAAACATGAAGGTAAAGAACCATACTTTATGAGGCGGGTTTGTACGGTCAAGATGAAAAACATGAAGATAAAGAACCATACTTTTCTAACTGGTCATATATCACTATAAGAGATTCTCTACTTACAACCTAATGAGCTTAATGGTCTTAATGGCTTAATCGTTTAGCCATACATGAGTGTTTCTTTACGGAATAATCGTTAAGTCATTAATGGTTAAGTCGATGTACTTGAATAAACATTGAAATGAGTTAAATGAAGAAATATACCCAAATTTCAGACCAGATAGAAGCAATCCAGACTTGTTTGTAACATAAAATCTTCCTCAAATGTTCCCTACAAAGAAAACAATCATAGGTCCTGAATGCACATCTTTAATGCTTGACTTCGGAATGAAGCCCAGAAAACGATATTGATCATCAAGCCTTGACAAAAATCCAAAAAGTACAGAAGCTTACCTTGAATTGAGAATGAACCACCGAGAATGAAAAACCTGCCGAAAAAAGTATAGAATGCTATTGTAACCCACTTTTCAATTAGAACACTCGTTAAGAACTCGGTTACAGAAATCATTTTAATGAAACTTTGAAATTGCCTGCTTCTCACCTATAGTGCACCTGCCGATGATGATTGTGGTGTAAGATAAACATGTTTGTGTATGCAAATAATAGAAGCCATCAGGTCGAAACAACCAGAATGGTCGAAACCCGAAGAGAATCGAAACAATGGTCAAAACAGTTAAGAAACCATAAAGAACCAACAAGGAAATCGAGAAGCTTACCAGGAATGAACCATCAGAATCGAGTCCGTCAGGTTGAACGAAACGAAACTTAAATTATTTATAAACAAAGAACCAAAACTTCCATTGACAACAAATATCAGATAAGTACTGATAACTGTAATCGGTGTTATCCAAGAAAAAAAATTGAAAAGTGAGAATGTATACCATTTGAAGCTCCAGATTCGTTATTCGATATTGATCTAAATCAATCGACTATTTTCACGAATGAAGAAAGGTTAATGAAGAAGAAAGCCAATAATGCGGACACCAAGTTTGAAAACGAAGAACATAAATGATTAGATTCAGAAGAAAGGGCAGAAACACAACGGAAAAGTAAAAATTACCAGATTTAGGAAGGAGAAAGAAGAACAACGGGGAGGGAGACGTTGGAGAGTGCATCGAAGGAAGATGAGTGTGAAGAAAGTTCGTTTGTATTTTGAAATCTCAATTCAAACTAGAAATATAATCTGAAAATGGCTCGGGAAAAGTAAGAGTCCGGGTTTAGCAAAACGAAGAGACAACCCCAAGCAATAGACAATTACGTTTTAATTAGTTGTACAATGTGCTTGGAAGATTGTTTTTAAGACTTTATGTTTAAAGGATTGTTTTTAACACTTTTTGGCTAAGATATTTTATAATAAGATAGTATAGATATAGATATAATAAGATAGTATAGATATAGATACAGATACAAATACAGATACAGATACAGATGATATCTCCATTTAGTTAATTACACTTTTAATCATCATGATTGCAATTTTTTTTGGCTTTTGATCCCTTTGACTAACAATGTTAACAAGGTTCGTCAACTCCGAAGCATTTTACAAATTACCTGTTTGGTCCATGTGGTTTACATCTTTTACCCACACTAGTCCCAAAAATGAAATAAGTACGCGAATGGGCCCTCTGGTAACCAAAAGCGCTAGGTTTTGGTCTCTCCCTCTAACAAAATTAGTTAACTCAAAAGGATATTTTGGTCATTTCTCACTATTTTGTCTTTTTCTATTTTGGTTTTTCTCACTTCATCTTCCAAAACCCTTTTCTCTCTCTCTCTCTAACCCACAACCCTTCCCTCAAACCCACCTACAACTTATAAATATACATATATATATATATATATATACATATATATATATATACATATATATATATATATACATATATATATATATATATATTTATAAGTTGTAGGTGGGTTTGAGGGAAGGGTTGTGGGTTAGATATATATATATATATATATATATATATATATATATAGAGGCCCACTATTTTGTAAACTTTTATTTCGTGTAAACTTTGTAAAGTTTGGATTTCATAGGTTTTCTTGATGAAATTGTTTCATGAAATTTATTTTGATGAAATTGTTTCATATCATTCATTTCTTGATGAAATTGTTTCATATATTTGTGTTTTTTATGTAGTTTCATATTTGTTTTCATTACTATGAAACTATTTCATATATTTTTCCAGTTTGATGAAACTTTTTCGTTTTTAGATAAAAAACAAAAATATATGAAACAATTTCATCAAGAAATGAATGATATGAAACACTTTAATCAAAAGAAACAATTTCATGAAGCAATTTCATCAAGAGAACTTATGAAATCCAAAGTTTACACACATTTAGAGGTTTACAATTTATTATCCCTATATATATATATATATAGAGAGAGAGAGAGAGGGAGGTTCAGGGGAAAATCTCAAATAAATGAAAAACTAAAAAACACTTTATCAACCATTAGATTAGATGATCTGATGGATGTGATTAGTCGGGCGGTTACAACAATATTAATTAAATCAAAAAACCTCACCCCCCCTATTTTTAAATCGAAAAAATACGAAAATAAACAAAATTTGAACGAAATAAATTACACCAAATAAACGATCATATTTTTCTCGTTAATTTGACATCCATATTGGTATATTTTTTCCATCGTATTTTCGTGGTTTTCCGGTTTTCTAGTTATTTAGGGTTTTCCCTTGAACCTGACCCTATATATATATATATATATATATATATGGATGAGATCGGGAGAGAACCATGAAAAAGAAAGAACCGAAGAACCCATTCAAACCGTTAAATTAAGATGATCCAATGGTTATGGATTAAAAGGTAGTTATAACTAATTTTTTAATTAAAAAAAATATTTACCCTCTATTTTTAAATCCAAAATTGGCGAAATATAACAAAAACTAAAGCGATACAAAATTACACCAAAAATTTCATCATTTTATTATATTTAATTTGACATCCATTTTGATATATTTTTTCATCTGTTTTTTCATGGTTCTCCGGTTCTTTTTCAAGGTTCTCCCTTGATCTTTACCCTATATATAGAGAGAGATATTCTTTTGTAAACCATCTTAATCTTGCAAACCGTGTAAACCGTCGATTTCATTGGTTAAATTAATGAAATTGTTTAATATCATTCATTTCTTGATGAAAATTTTCATATATTTATGTTTTTTTATGTAAAAACGAAAAAGTTTCATCAACCCGAGAAAATATATGAAACAGATTCATAAGAATGAAAAAAAATACATGAAACTACATAAAAACACAAATATATGAAACAATTTCATCAAAATAAACAATTTCATGAAACAATTTCACTAATTTAACCAATAAAATCGACGGTTTACACGGTTTGAAAGATTATGATGGCTTACAAAGTAAGAGGCCTCTATATATACATACATACATATATAAAACACATAGATACATATACACGTACCTGCAATCTTTGTAAAAAGCTTTCATTAAAACAAACACCGACCAAAACACACACTGGATGGTTTCTTTCTCTCTCCGTCGTGTTTACGGCAATCGAATAATGGAGTTCCCGATTCATTCTTACAAACTACAGAGCTTTCAATTATCAATAGCCACCATGAACAATGGAGTTCTCCAAAAATCGAACCCCCCTTTTCCAGTCCCCTTCACTCCCACCGCCCCCTTCTTCACTCCAACAAAACCTACCATTCTTTTTTCTCAATCCAACCTCCCAAACATAAAATTTCTCTTATTCCATGTCAAAATACCATCTGGTTACCCTGTTTTTGCTTCAAAAACGCCAATGAAAGGCGAAACCAGCATGTCTGAATTCGATTTTGAAGATGAATTTGAAGGAGAATTCGAAGAAAATGATGATGATGGAGAGGAGGACGAAGGGATTGTTGTTCCGTTGAGGAACATGAGGGAGTGGACTCAGAATAAGCCACTAGAGTTTGGTGAAGGGAAAGTTTATGATACGAGCATTGAGGATAAATTAATGGAAGAATTGGAGTAGACTAGGGTTGCTCAACTTGCCAATGTCACTAACCTCAAGAACAATCCCGAAGATGTAAACCCCAATTCTAAGAAAGGAAAGCTCCTAAAACAGAAACGTTTAGTTGATTCAACTCCTTTTCAATTGTTTGTGAATCTGCTATTTTCTCGAATTCCAAGATTAAGAACCCTTCATTGCATTAGAAATCAAAATTAATGTATTTTATTTACTAAAATAGATGTAAAAGTTGCTGGTTGGTATGGGTTGAGGGAAGGGTTGTGGGTCAAAGATGGAGAGAGAGAGAAAGAGAGGGGTTTGGGAAGATGAAGTGAGAAAAAAAACAAAATAATGATAAAATACCCTTTTGAGTTAACAGAATTAACTGATTTTCTTAAAGGAAGGGACCAAAACCTAGCACTTTTGGTTACCACATGGCTTATTTGCGTACTTATTTCATTTTTGGGACCAGTGTGGGTAAAATGTGTAAACCACAAGACCAAACAAAGTAATTTACACTCTCATTTTTAAAGATTGCAATAAGTCGTAATCGAGACTAGGACCAAATGCTTTTCTTGGACAAAATTTACTAAACTTGCAAAATCTTTGATTAATGTAATGAATTTTAACAAATGAAAAATAAAAATTCCTAGAATGTTTGTTTACATCAAGTTACATTCTTAATTCAACAATATACATAAATTTAAATTTAAATTTTAATTCAATATCTCTTTCTTCATATGCCATCGGTTCGAGTTATGGCTATTAGGAGATTTTTCTAATTGTCATCCACGAATTAGTCGAGATATACACAACTGATATGAATACTCACAACTACTAATATACTTTTTGTTATTGTTAAATACATTTTGTACAAAGTTGAAAAAACCGTTACTTCTGGCAATTTATTTTAGAGTAAATTACATGTTTCTGTCATCCCATGGTTATATGTTTTTCACAGTCTTTGTCCCCCTTTTTTAAATTTATCGACTCGTGTCCTTGTGGTTCTTTTTTTACAACGAGTCGGGTTCTTAAGGTCGCATTTGGTACGCAGACTGGATGTGACGGGACTACACATGACAGAACTGAACGAGACGAAACTGGACAGGATTGGAGGAGATGATTTTAATCTAGGTTTAGCTATCTGACGTTGGAAAAATGAACATTTTAGTAATCTTATGTTTTAGTTCCATGTTGTTCCACCTATTTTGGTGGAACAAACAATCTTAAGTTTTGTCCCATGAAAACTTGTTTTTGTCCCATGTTGTCTAGGGGTGCTCAAAAACCCGACCAACCCGATCAACCCAACCCAACCCGACGTGAAATAACCCAACCCGAAGCAACCCGATGTCCAATCGAGTTGTAAAATCTTCAAATCGTATGTATTGGGTTGATATCGGGTTGCGAGATTTTGAACCCAACCCAACCCAACCCAACCCGATGAACCCGACATATATATATATATATATATATATATATATATATATATATGGGAAATTAATTAAAATACCCAAAGTTCAAAAATCATTTACCAAAATACCCAAAATCTCTCCCAATTTGCAAAAATACCCCATTTTCCCGCAAAAATACCTGCGATCGCGGACCCAACAATTTTACCCGCGATTTGGAGGCCCATGGTCCGCGATTTGGAGGCCCATAGTCCGCGATGCACACTCAAACATTTGAATATGATAATTTTGATTTGAAATTTATATTTTATACCCCTATAATTATTTACTTAGTTTACTTTATACCTTTTGCTTTTCTAATTTTAATTTTACACCTTCAATATATTAACACATATAACTGTATATTAACTAAAATACGTTAAAAATATGTTAAAAATACGTTTTAATTTTAACAAGTTACACCATTGTAATCGGCTATTCGATACATTCGAAATGAGCTCAATATTGAATATTTTTTGATTTAATTATTTTATTATATATCATATATACTACATAAAAATATTTTTAATATTTACGATTCATACCCTTATAGTTAATTATTTAATTTATGGTACATTTCTTACTTTTTCAATTTTCGTTTTACACTCTTATCGCATTAACATAATAATCATATATTAACTCAAATATGTTAAAAAAATACGTTTTAACATATCACATTAACATACATAATTACGTTAAAATATGTTAAAGAGTTCGATATATATATATATATATATATATATATATATATATATATACTAGTTATTTACCCGCTGCAATGCAGCGAGACGTATAATGCAAATAATTTGACGATTTAATCAATTAAATCAAAAAATATTCTATATTGGGCTCATTTCAAAGGTATCGATGAGACGATTATAATAATGTAACTTGTTAAAATTAAAAAGCTTTTTAACGTATTTTAGTTAATATACGATTATATGTGTTAATATAATAAAATGGCAAAATGAAAAATAGAAAACTAAAAGGTATAAAGTAAATAAATAAGTATAAGGGTGTGAAATGTAACTTTCAAATTCTCCATTTTTTATTTTTTTATTTGAATGTTACACTTCATACCCCTATAATTATTTACTTTATACTTTATAGATATAGATGTGATAAGAGTGTAAAACAAAATTGAAAAAATAAGAGATGTACCATAAATTAAATAATTAACTATAAGGATATGAATTGTAAATATTAAAAATATACAATAGTTACCACCAAAATTACAATATTTTAATACTTTTTCCACAAAATATTGAATATAATAAATATTTTAATAATATAATATAATGATTGATTCTCTAAAATAGAAAATCTGTTGGAGTTGAAAGGAAATGATTTTAGCAATTTTGACTTTTTATTATCTATTTTAGAAAAAAATTAGCAATGCTGTTGGAGATGCTCTAAGGGTATAAAATGTAAATTTCAAATCAAAATTATCATTTTGAGTGTGAATCGCGGACGATGGGCCTCCAAATCGCGGATAAAATTGTTGGGTCCGCGATCACGGGTATTTGTTAAAAGGTAACTGTTTGTTCCTCTCTTATACCAATCTTGACATAATACTAACTTAAAATGTTGAATTGTTGTTTAGTGAATTGTTCAGGGACTAAAGTTAGGAAACTATCAAAGTTTTGTACTGCGCCTCACATCTAGTGAATTACCAAGGGTAGCGGAGTAACTTTCTGGATTCTAGAGGGACTAATATTGGAAGTAGCTGCTGAAATATATAAAGTGAAGATGATAGTCATTTGCAGATAGAACACATTTCAATTCCTCTCAAATACAATTCGTATTCTCTAATTTTCTCTCTCTAGTTCTAGTTATTCTCTGTAACTAGTTAGGGTTAATATTTCTTTTGTATCTTCATATCTTTTGAAGTATTGTATGTTTGTTCATATTAATAAGATGATGTTGAAGATTTCTACATGGTATCAGAGCTAGCTCCGATTCCTCTCTATCTCAAACATCATCTGTGGTAAGGTTTGTCGTAGACTCCCTTATTTTTTTGTTCGAATATTACTTCAATTTTTTTAGATCTGATTGTGTTCTTCAATTCTTTTTCATAACAAACTGTTTTTCTGTTCTCTTTTCACCTTTGCGTTCTCCTTGTTGTTGTTATCATTATAGATCTCAACAATCTCTGAGAATCTGCTCTTTTCTGTTACGATCTCGTTCTTCTTCCTTTTTTTTAAAAAAAAGTCTAAACGAGTTCTTGTGGTCTGTTATAATTGTTTCTTCATCTTTTTTTTCGTTTGGACTTCAGAGAGTTTCTTTTCTCTTTAGATCGAAACGAGATCTGTGTTTCTCTCGCTGTTTCGCTTTAGATCCAAACGAGATCTGTAGGTTTTTTTTCTGTTTCTACGATTATAATCTCGATCTCGTTGCGTTTTTAGATCTAAATCGAGATCTGTGAGTTCTCACACTATCTTTGTTTTCTCTCTAAGTCCGAACGGTTCAGTGGTTTTTCTTTCTTAATCTTGTCTTTTTTCTCAAATATATCTTCTCATCCTCACTGACTCTCTTTAGTCATCAGCGAGTTTGAGATTGTTTGTCCAAGATTGTTTGTCCAGTGGTATTTCATTAACTTTGTCCTCTCTACGTGCTGTTAGTAATCTGTTATTTCATTAGCTTTACTTGCCTATGAGACCTTGTTGAGGCATTTTTAGTTTTGTCCAGATCTGTTAGCTAGACCTTTTTTCTAACTGTTCTTTTCTTGAATCTGAGTTGTGTTGAAGGTTCGTTGATCTTCTTTTACTCCCTTCGACCTCAGATCTGAATGGTTTTATGGCTTACGTGTATATACATGATGAATCTACGTGCTGTTAGTAATCTGTTATTTCATTAGCTTTTCTTGCCTATGAGACCTTGTTGAGGCATTCCTAGTTTTGTCCAGATCTTGTTCTTGATGGATTATATGGACTATGTCCTCCATCTCAATCACAGATCGTGATATTAGCTAGGTTTTTTTCTCTCCTTTATTTGTCTGTGTTCAGGTTCGTTCCAGATCGTTGACTTATCAGAGGTCTATTATCTGTTTCCGCTGTGCTACTCGTCAAACTCTCTTTGATCTGTCGTAAGTGCTCTCTATTATCACAAACTGCTATCTCACTTCACCTCTACAGCACTGTAAGTATTCTTTACTCTTCTTCTTCCTCTGTGTGATCTGTTCTCTCCTCCTCTTGGTTTGGTGGCTAAGAAGTTCGCCTGACCTACCACCCTGAGTGGCAAGGAATCCTGCCTAAGCCTCTTAGTGTTTCACCTTGTGTGCTGAGTTTTTCTTTTTTCTCTGCTGATATCATGCCTGGAGAAGAATCTCCCAAAAATACAGAAGAGCTATCTCGTATAGCTAAGCTGGATTTTGGGGATCCCTTGTATCTCCATGCTAGTGATACCACTGGAGCCCCTATTTTAAGTCTCAAGTTGACCGGTACCGAAAACTATAAGGTTTGGTCATGTGCCATGGTTCTTGCTCTTGAAACAAAAAACAAACTTGGTTTTGTGGATAAATCTGTGATACGCCCCACTGATAATGAAACTCTGGGAAGACAGTGGGATAGATGTAATTCTGTTGTTCTATCCTGGATTTTAGGTTCTATATCTGAAGATCTTTTTGTTAGTCAGGTGTTTTCTAAGGTTGCTTCTGAAGTTTGGGAGGAACTAAAGGAGACATATGACAAAATTGACGGGTCTATTACTTTTAACCTGTATCAGAAAATTAACTGTTTAACTCAAAATGGTGTTCCTGTTTCTGAATATTATCACAAGCTAAATTCCCTTTGGAAACAGTTTGATGCCTTGGTAAAACTTCCTTCATGTACATGCAATGCATCTCATGATTTTTCAAAACATAATCAATTAATAAAGATGATGCAGTTTTTAATGGGGCTGGATGATACATATACTCATATAAGAAGTAACATTTTAACAAGTGAACCTCTCCCTTCAGTAAAAACTGCATTTTCCCTAGTATCAAGAAAGGAATCTCATCGTGGGATGTCCCGACCCTCTTCTGATACCATGTAACAACCTAAAAATCAGGGCCAATTTAAACCTCAAGATTCACAAGTTATGACCATCAAAATATCAGACTTTTATAATCAGAGGATCAAAATGAAGTTTTATGTACATAAACATCTAACTTGAATAATCTTACTAATCTAATCAACATAATCAGATTACTAGATTATCTAAGCTTGCGTCCCAAAAATCATCAAAAGAAGATCTTGATCCTTTAACATCTATAAGTCTGATTTCTTCCAGTTACTGCATCTCACTTTCCCCGACTATTTCCCCGAGCTTGTACCTGATAAGAAAATTTAATTTGGAACATTAGGCTTTCGCCTAGTGAGAATATTCAAATCAAATTAAATTTAACAACTAAAATATTAACAGATATGTCAAACCTGTTATCAACCATCTTACTGTACCAAAGCTCTTTTCAACAACAGGAATCCACCCAACTCCCATCCTTATGACTAATTCATCTAGTCGTAATAATATCAACAAGAGTTACTATAAATCATGCCAGACTATAAATAACTCCCATCCAAAGAAATTACAGTTTCTATACCTGCTTAGTTCTTAGTCCGGAAGTAGAGATTACAAATTACTTTATGCCTATCTCTGAACTTCCTTAAAATTGAAGATCTCAAATCTTCCGTCTGAAATGGAAATTACAAACTCAATGTCTGCCTATTCCACATTTCACTTTTCTCACCATCTTGAACACTGGCCCCCAAATGAGATTTAATTTATATCGCGCTTAACAACAAGGGCCCTCTGGTAATCCAAGATACACTCAACCACTAGAAATTACATCCCTTCGGTCAATGGCTGATAAACGGTTCCCATTAGACCGTACTAAGTGGCCCTCTGATGACCGGATGTCTATTTCTAGCTAACGCAACACAATAAATGTGTATCATCTCTCTTTCTATCGTATACTAAAATTGTACGATACATCATATATTCTATATGTCTATATACAGAATATTAATTACAACAATTATCCCCATTTTTGCTAATTAGCATCGGGGATCAACATCTCAAATGTTAACTATATGATCGGACTCATATATAAGTCCTTTACAATTATTCATTTCATGGCTTTCGTATCAAATTCTGAGTTATAATCATATAACAAATAGCATATAAGTATCAGATTGCATTTCACATAAAAGCTTCAAACTGCTACTGAAAGTCCAAAATATTTCGCAAGCCACTGTAGCGAAAAGCTACACTTTTCGCAAGCCAAAGCTGCAAAAAGTTCAGAATTCGCAACCCACTGTTGCGAAAAGTTCAGAACTCGCAACCCACTGTTGCGAAAAGTTCAGAACTCGCAACCCATTGTTGCGAAAAGTTCAGAACTCGCAAGCCACTGTTGCGAAAAGTTCAGAACTCGCAAGCCACACTTGCGAATTCCATCACTTTGCGCAGCCAAAGCTTGCGCAAAGTTACTGTTCATCGTCTTCTCTACCGATTCATCTTACCAGTTTGACTCATTAAGCCTATCATTTCTTAATTAAACCATACCACTGAGTTTATACACAAGTATAACATATCTATAACAATTTTAATTGCTTAATTTTAATAAGAGTGAATAAACTCACTTTAAGAGATAATCTGAACGCTGGTTCACAACAGAGCTTAATGGACAGCTTAATCCACAGCTTAAAAAGACCTGGACAAAATACTACCACATAAAATCTATGGAGATGAACAAAACAGATAAGAAAACAAATTCTTAACTCAAATCCCCAACTGGTTTCTCCTCTTCTTTTCTTCTTTTCGTCTATCTCTCTGTCACGTTCTATCTCTCTCTATTTCTCGGTTTTTTTCTTTTCTTTTTAGAATGCAAAACAAAACTCAGTATTACCAAATACTGATTAAATCCTAAAGTGACACCTCATGTCATAAACATGAGTCATTACCCAATTAAACACCTTTCACCCCACACTTTCAACTAAAGACAAATCAACCCTCCAAGTTAATTTTTCTCAAAAATAAATTGTACCAAAAATACAATTTATCTACTATTAATTACAACGGAATTTTCGAGGTGTTACAATACTCCCCAACTTAAAAGGATTTCGTCCCCGAAATCAAACTAAACAAACAATTGAGGGTATCTTTTCTTCATAACTTCCTCTGATTCTAAAGTCACATTACTACCTCGATGATGTTTCCATTGTACTTTCAACATAGGCACCTCTTTGCCATTTCTTAGTTTCCGAACCAATCTTTCTAAAATCGCTTCTGGCTCTTCAACACATCGACTCTTCTCATCCACCTTTACATCAGAAATTGGAATTACATCTTTTTCTTCGGCTAAACACTTCCGAAGATAACATACATGAAACACATTGTGGATTCCTTCTAATTCAGGTGGTAGATCTAATTGATACGCTTGCTGACCAATTCTCTTAGTGATAGTGAAAGGTCCTAGAAAACGAGGACTTAACTTCCCACGCTTTCCAAAACGAATTACACCTTTCCACGGAGATACTTTCAACATAACCCGCTCCCCAACTTGAAATTCTTTTGGTCTCCTTTTTAGATCAGCATAACTCTTCTGTCTATCCTGAGCCGCTTTCATGTGTTGTCGGATTTCCTTCACTTTATCAGCCGTTTGTTGTACCATTTCCGGTCCGGCAAATTGTTTCTCTCCAGCTTCTAACCAACATACTGGAGTTCTACACTTTCTACCATACAAGGCTTCAAATGGTGCTCTTTCGATACTAGAATGATAACTATTGTTATACGCAAATTCCACTAATGGTAAATGCGTATCCCAATTACCTCCAAAATCTAATATACATGCTCTTAGCATATCTTCCAACGTCTGGATAGTTCTTTCACTTTGACCGTCCGTTTGTGGATGATATGCGGTACTCAAATTCAATTTCGTACCCAACTCTTCTTGAAGTGACTGCCAAAACCTTGATGTAAACCGACTATCACGATCAGAAACAATAGACACTGGTATACCATGTCTTGACACCACTTCGTCAATATACAACTTCGCCAACTTTTCTATCGGTGAAGCTTCTTTCATAGCAAGAAAATGAGCACTCTTTGTCAACCTGTCAACAATTACCCATATAGTGTCGTTACCTCTTTGCGTCTTTGGTAACTTCGTCATGAAATCCATAGTAATCTTATCCCATTTCCACTCCGGAATTTCCAAGGATTGAAAACTTCCGTATGGCTTTTGATGTTCAGCTTTAACTAAAGAACAGGTTCCACACTTTTCTACACATCGAGCCACATCTAACTTCATAGTTGGCCACCAATAGTGTAGCTTCAGATCTCTATACATCTTAGTACTCCCAGGGTGAATGGAATACTTAGATTTGTGAGCATCTTCCATAATTAATTCTCGATTCCCACCTACTCTTGGTACCCAAACACGACCTCGAAATAATTTCACCCCGCGACTATCTTCTGTCAGTTGAAACCGTTGTTTGGCCATAACTTCAGCTTTTAAATTTTCTTCCAAAAGATCTTCCGTTTGTGCATCCTTTATTCGTTCAATCAGACTTGACATTACATCAATTCTAGCATTAGTTGACTTCAGACAACCATTATACTCCTTCCTGCTCAAGGCATCAGCTACGACATTTGCTTTACCAGGATGGTAATGCAGTTCACAATCGTAATCTTTAAGTAATTCAAGCCATCGTCTCTGCCTCATATTTAACTCTTTCTGATCGAAGACATGTTTTAAACTCTTATGATCAGTATAAAGAGTACACTTCGTTCCATACAGATAATGACGCCATAGTTTCAAAGCAAACACCACTGCAGCTAACTCCAGATCATGAGTAGCATAATTCTTTTCATGTTCTTTCAATTGCCTTGATGCATAAGCAATTACCTTGCCTCTTTGCATCAATACACATCCTAGACCCATCTTTGAAGCATCACTGTACACTACGAAATCATCTGTACCTTCTGGCAGTGCTAAAACAGGAGCTTCACACAACTTCTGCCTTAAAGTTTTGAAAGCTGAATCTTGCTTTTCAGTCCAGACAAACTTTACATTTTTACGAGTTAACACTGTCAAAGCAGAAGCAATCTTCGAGAAATCTTTAATAAACCTCCGATAATACCCGGCCAAACCCAAGAAACTTCTTATTTCAGATGCATTCTTTGGAGTCTCCCAATTCATCATTGCTTCCATTTTGGCTGGATCCACTTTCACACCTTCAGCAGAAATCACATGACCCAGAAATTGTACTTCTTTTAACCAAAATTCACATTTTGAGAATTTTGCATACAATTTCTCTTTTCTCAACACTTCCAAAACTTCATGAAGATGACACTCGTGATCATTTTCATTCTTTGAATAGACTAGTATGTCATCAATAAATACAATGACAAACTTGTCTAGAAAGGGCCGACACACTCTATTCATCAAATCCATGAATATTGCTGGAGCATTAGTCAAACCAAATGGCATCACGAGGAATTCATAATGCCCATACCTTGTTCTAAAAGCAGTCTTCGGAATATCTTCATCCCTTACTCGGACTTGATGATACCCCGACCTCAGATCAATCTTAGAAAAACATCCTGCACCTTGCAACTGATCAAACAAGTCATCAATTCGTGGCAACAGATACTTGTTCTTGATTGTCACTTTATTCAATTCCCGATAATCTATGCACATTCTCATAGTTCCATCTTTCTTTTTAACAAACAGCACCGGAGCTCCCCAAGGTGAAGAACTCGGTCTAACAAAGCCTTTGTCTAATAACTCCTGCAATTGTGACATCATCTCTTTCATCTCTGCTGGCGCCAAACGATACGGTGCACGAGCTATTGGTGCTGCTCCAGGAATTAGATCAATACGGAACTCTACTTGCCTTTCCAAAGGTAAACCTGGAAGATCATCTGGGAATACATCAGGAAAATCACATACTACTTTGATGTCTCGTATCTGCTTCTTTTCTGATTTTGCATCTAAAACGTAGGCCACATACGACGAACATCCTTTCGATAAACATTTACGTGCTTTTGCAACTGAGATCAACTGTACTTCTCCCTTCTGTTTTTCCCCATAAATAATTACATCATCTTGATCAACCATCGGGATTCGGATCAACTTCTTGGCACATATTATTTCTGCTTGGTTATCAGTTAACCAGTCCATACCCACAATAACATCAAATCCTCCAATTTCCATTAACAACATGTCAATTGGAAACTTCTTATCATCTATCTGAATTGTACAGCCGTCAATTCTTTCACCAACCAAAACTTGACCCCCATTAGCTACCTCAACTACTAAGGCATCTCCTAAAGTAGTGATAGGCATAGCTAACTTACCATAGAATCCTTTGGATACAAACGAATAATTTGCACCACAATCAAATAACACATGAGCAAGTATGGAATTTATAAAGAATGTACCAGAGACGACATCTTTGGATCCTCTTGCCTCCTCAGCTGTCATATTAAACGCTCGTCCTATTAGTTTAGGAATAGCCGTCTTCTTTCCCTGTTCTCCTTCCTTCTTCAGCTTTGGACAATCTTTACGAGTATGCCCCGGTTGTTTACATTCAAAACACATAATACCCGACATTGAACAATTGATTGCAATGTGTCCCGTCTTTCCACACTTAAAACATTCTGGTCCACCTGCTCGACATTGCCCAAAATGCTTACTTTTACACTTCGGACACCAGCTGGGTTCCTTTCGAGAATCTGAACGTATGTTTTTACCAAACAATCTAAGTTTCTGAAAAGAATCAGAACGTCCTTCCCACTTTCTTTTATCACCAACATGAGCTTTCTCTTCCTTATCTCTGGCATACATCTCCTCTATCAACTTGGCCTCTTCAATCGTTTCCCTGAGTGTTTCAGCCTTTGAATTTCGCACTCGGGACATCATCTCGGCCGGAAACCCTTTCAAGTATGCTTTAACTTTATCTTTCTCAGCAGGAGCCACGTGCCCTATCAAGTTCAGTTTCTCCATAAATAATTTTGTATATCTTCTCACCGACATGTTGCCCTTCTTGAGATTTCTAAATTGTTCTTCTATCCGATCCATCTCATGTTCATTACAATACTCTTTCAGTATCTTTTCTTTAAACATTCCCCATGTCATGGCATTTAACATCGGTGTCGCTAAAGAAGCTGTCAGAACATTCCACCAGTTCAAAGCATTACCTCTTAACATCTGAGAGGCAAATCTGACTTTCGATCCTTCCTCAACATTCACAGGCTCGGAAAGCTTGCTCTATCTCCCGCAGCCAATTCATACATGCAACTGGACTATCTTCTCCTTTAAATTCAGACGGCTTGCAGCTTAGAAATGTTTTGTAAGAACAAATTCTTTCTACCCTTCGTTCCACCTCTGGCCTTGGATTACCCGTCAGATTTATCACTCCAGTATCAATTACTTGACGTCTTGGTTCTACATTCCTTTCATTGAACAGCTTCATAAACATTTCGGTTTGTCTATCCATGGAGGCGTTCATCAACTCAGCTTGTCTTTCTACCGAAGCATTCATCATTCTTGATACGTTCTCCATTATTCTTGCCTCCATACCAGACTCTGCCGTCTGACTAACATTGCTTGTACCCACCCTCTGAGCTGGAGTATGCATACCTCCCAAAGAAAGAAAATTTCTTGGTGTATTATGCATATTACTCACTTCTGCTTCATCAGTTCCAACTCCTTCTCTAGGTGGCGTATTTACCATTGCTCTGAACAGACACAAATAACCATACAAATGGTTAAATATAACTCTAAACATACTAAACGTACTTTATCACTAATCAGTCAATGTAACAATAGAGAAACAAGCATGCTTATGTAACAATATATCCATAATAACAGTAGCTAATTGAAATTGCGAACATATTATACATGAGAATTCTCGTTACCATCGTTACAGCACTAATTTCGTGTATTTCAGTCAACCCTAAGACTACCCGGTCTTAGCAATTCTACCCATCTCTCGCAAATCATAACTTAATTTCATCACATCTTAAGTCTAGGCATCTCAATATCATACCTAGTTCACTTAAACTACTGCTCTGATACCATACTGTAACACCCTAAAAATCAGGGTCAATTTAAACCTCAAGATTCACAAGTTATGACCATCAAAATATCAGACTTTTATAATCAGAGGATCAAAATGAAGTTTTATGTACATAAACATCTAACTTGAATAATCTTACTAATCTAATCAACATAATCAGATTACTAGATTATCTAAGCTTGCGTCCCAAAAATCATCAAAAGAAGATCTTGATCCTTTAACATCTATAAGTCTGATTTCTTCCAGTTACTGCATCTCACTTTCCCCGACTATTTCCCCGAGCTTGTACCTGATAAGAAAATTTAATTTGGAACATTAGGCTTTCTCCTAGTGAGAATATTCAAATCAAATTAAATTTAACAACTAAAATATTAACAGATATGTCAAACCTGTTATCAACCATCTTACTGTACCAAAGCTCTTTTCAACAACAGGAATCCACCCAACTCCCATCCTTATGACTAATTCATCTAGTCGTAATAATATCAACAAGAGTTACTATAAATCATGCCAGACTATAAATAACTCCCATCCAAAGAAATTACAGTTTCTATACCTGCTTAGTTCTTAGTCCGGAAGTAGAGATTACAAATTACTTTATGCCTATCTCTGAACTTCCTTAAAATTGAAGATCTCAAATCTTCCGTCTGAAATGGAAATTACAAACTCAATGTCTGCCTATTCCACATTTCACTTTTCTCACCATCTTGAACACTGGCCCCCAAATGAGATTTAATTTATATCGCGCTTAACAACAAGGGCCCTCTGGTAATCCAAGATACACTCAACCACTAGAAATTACATCCCTTCGGTCAATGGCTGATAAACGGTTCCCATTAGACCGTACTAAGTGGCCCTCTGATGACCGGATGTCTATTTCTAGCTAACGCAACACAATAACTGTGTATCATCTCTCTTTCCATCGTATACTAAAATTGTACGATACATCATATATTCTATATGTCTATATACAGAATATTAATTACAACAATTATCCCCATTTTTGCTAATTAGCATCGGGGATCAACATCTCAAATGTTAACTATATGATCGGACTCATATATAAGTCCTTTACAATTATTCATTTCATGGCTTTCGTATCAAATTCTGAGTTATAATCATATAACAAATAGCATATAAGTATCAGATTGCATTTCACATAAAAGCTTCAAACTGCTACTGAAAGTCCAAAATATTTCGCAAGCCACTGTAGCGAAAAGCTACACTTGTCGCAAGCCAAAGCTGCAAAAAGTTCAGAATTCGCAACCTACTGTTGCGAAAAGTTCAGAACTCGCAACCCACTGTTGCGAAAAGTTCAGAACTCGCAACCCACTGTTGCGAAAAGTTCAGAACTCGCAAGCCACACTTGCGAATTCCATCACTTTGCGCAGCCAAGGCTTGCGCAAAGTTACTGTTCATCGTCTTCTCTACTGATTCATCTTACCAGTTTGACTCATTAAGCCTATCATTTCTTAATTAAACCATACCACTGAGTTTATACACAAGTATAACATATCTATAACAATTTTAATTGCTTAATTTTTAATAAGAGTGAATAAACTCACTTTAAGAGATAATCTGAACGCTGGTTCACAACAGAGCTTAATGGACAGCTTAATCCACAGCTTAAAGAGACCTGGACAAAATACTACCACTTAAAATCTATGGAGATGAACAAAACAGATAAGAAAACAAATTCTTACCTCAAATCCCCAACTGATTTCTCCTCTTCTTTTCTTCTTTTCGTCTATCTCTCTGTCACGTTCTATCTCTCTCTCTATTTCTCGGTTTTTTCCTTTTCTTTTTAGAATGCAAAATAAAACTCAGTATTATCAAATACTGATTAAATCCTAAAGTGACACCTCATGTCATAAACATGAGTCATTACCCAATTAAACACCTTTCACCCCACACTTTCAACTAAAGACAAATCAACCCTCCAAGTTAATTTTTCTCAAAAATAAATTGTACCAAAAATACAATTTATCTACTATTAATTACAACGGAATTTTCGAGGTGTTACATACCAAAGGGCAAACGTCAGCCTTTTTTGGGAAAACCCGAAATGTAAAGAAACAGTCAGGAAAATGTCCTCTTGTATGTAAACATTGTGGGCTGAATGGACATACTATTGAAAGGTGTTTCAAGCTAATTGGCTTTCCCAAAGATTTTCAGTTTACAAAAACTAAGTCTAATCAATTTCCTAAGTCTTCATCCAATGCTTGTACCACTGAGAGTTCTGTACAGAATCAGAACCCTTCTTCCTCTCTAACTGAAGAGCAAATTGTCAAGTTATTGTCTCTCATTGATCCAAAACAGTCTGAGAAAATTGCTGGAAATATGGCTGGTATGTTTTTTGCTAACACATCTACTATTTCTGCTTTATCTTCAAAATTAGATAAGTCTGGTTGGATTATAGATTCAGGTGCTAATCAGCACATGACATCTTCTGCGGCTTGTTTGGAAAATATTGTAGATATTTCTGATTTAATGCTAAGGGTAACACAACCTAATGGTAATGAAGCCATAATAAATAAAATCGGAAATCTTAAACTAAATGACAAGGTTACTTTGTTTGATGTGTTAGTTGTCCCAGACTTTCATGTAAACTTACTTTCTGTACATAAGGTGGCTAGAGATAGTAAGATTTTTGTGGGTTTTAATGAGTTCAAGTGTTTTTTAATTCAGGGTTTACCTGCAATGAAAGTTGTAGGGACTGGTAGTGAACGAGGAGGTCTTTACTTCTTTGATCATACTACCAAAAGTAATTCTTTTGTTTCATGCTCTAATCACAATGTTAATTCATCACACATGTCTATTTTCTGTAATGCTTCACATCAACTATGGCATACTCGATTAGGACACCCAGCTGATCAAGTCTTAAATGTTCTAAAACATACTCTGAATTTGGGAAATAATTTGGATGCTGGTCCTTGTGAAATTTGCCACAAGGCTAAACATGCTAGAGATAAATTTTGTCTTAGTGATCATACCACCAAGAATCTTGGTGAATTGGTCCATATTGATGTATGGGGTCCTTATCGAGTGGCAAGTAGAGAAGGGTATAAATATTTTCTAACCATAGTTGATGACTACACTCGGTCTGTATGGATTTATTTGTTAAAACATAAAAGTGAAGTTTATGACAATATTGTGAATTTCCACAGCTTGCTAATTACTCAGTTTGGAAAACGTGTAAAGGTGTTCAGAAGTGATAACGGATCTGAGTTTGTAAATAATATGTTAGGTGAGTTTTTTAGAAAAAATGGAATTGTGCATCAAACTTCTTGCATATACACACCCCAACAAAATGGGGTTGTAGAACGCAAACATCGTCATTTACTCAATGTTGCTAGGGCACTCATGTTTCAAGGAGAAGTCCCATTGAATATGTGGAGTGAGTGTATACTTACTGCCACATATCTCATAAATAGAACCCCGTCTTCGGTTCTAAATGGGAAATCTACTTATGAGCTTGTATATGGTTTTGCACCTGTTTTAAATCATTTAAGAAATTTTGGGTGTTTATGTTTTGCAATTAAGCATAATAATACTGATAAATTCTCTTCTAGAAGTGAAAATGTGTTTTGCTTGGCTATTCTAACTCCAAGAAAGGATATAGATTATATAGTCTTGATTCAAAACAAATAGTTATTTCTAGAGATGTAAAATTCTATGAAAATATTTTTCCATTTAAAATGTGTGCAACCAAACAAGATTATGTTCCGAGTGACTCTGATTCTAGCGGTTTAAATACTTTAAATTTTTTTGATTCCATTTTTGTTCAAACTGATGATTTTAATCTGGATCCACCCAATGATGATAATAGGGAAAGTGCTCAAGAAAATGTTTCTGAAAATAATAATAAGAGCAACCATGATTATTTGAGTGGTCAAGATAGGGCTACCGGATCTAATGATTCTGACAGTACTATGAATAGGGCTACCGGATCTAATGATCCTGGCAGTACTATGAATAGGGCTACCGGATCTAATGATCCTAGCAGTAATTGGATGACTACCAATAATCACGGGGAGGCTGAATTTAGCCCCTTACGTGTTCAACATGATAGAAACTTGAGCCCCCCTTCTGAGGGAAATGCTTCTGAGCCAATTACAAGTACTTTGGTTAGAAAATCTAATCGTATTTCAAATTTACCACGAAGATTTAGTGATTATATAGTTGAGGGTAAAGTGAAATATGGTCTTGAGAAGGTAGTTAACTATGCTAGTCTTAGTCAAGAACATTTTTGTTTTGTGTCAACCTTAAATAAGGCTGTAGAACCTGAAAGTTTTTATGAGGCTAGTAAGAATCAAGATTGGATAGTTGCTATGAATGACGAAATGGAGGCCCTGTATAGAAATAATACTTGGGTTCTAACAGATTTGCCTCCAGGTCGGAAACCCATTGGATGTAAATGGGTTTACAAAATTAAATATAAATCAAATGGAGAAATAGAGAGATATAAGGCCAGGCTAGTTGCAAAGGGTTACTCACAAAGAGAAGGTCTTGATTATGAGGAGACCTTCTCTCCGGTAGTTAAAATGGTAACTGTTCGGTGTGTTATTGCACTAGCTGTTCAAAATCAATGGCCTTTGTATCAACTTGATATAAATAATGCTTTTTTGTATGGTGATCTAAATGAAGAAGTATATATGTCTTTACCACCAGGTTATTTTACACCCAATGATAGAAGGGTGTGTAAGTTGGTAAAGTCTTTCTATGGTTTAAAACAGGCTCCAAGACAGTGGTATGAAAAACTGTCTTCATGTCTTGTTGAGAATGGTTTTGTGCAATGTTCTAGTGATTATTCTCTATTTACTAAAAGTATTAATTCTGTGTTTTTAATTCTTTTAGTTTATGCTGATGATATTGTGCTTACTGGAAATAACTTGTCTGAAATTAAGAAGGTTAAGGAACATTTGCAATCTAGTTTTAAAATAAAAGATTTGGGTGAGTTGAAATTCTTTTTGGGAATTGAAATTTTAAGAACTGATAAAGGAGTTTGTATGTCCCAAAGAAAATACTGTTTAGAATTATTTAGTGATTTTGGGTATCTAGGAGTTAAACCTATAGGTACACCAATGGACATGAACTTAGTGGTCACAGATTCTTTGGGCTCTGATTCTAAAGATCCTCCCTTAAAGGATTTTACTTCTTTTCAAAGGCTAGTAGGAAGACCGATTTATCTGTTAGCTACTAGACCTGATATTGCCTTTGCTGTACATTGTCTGAGTCAGTTTATGCATTCGCCAAGGTTATCTCATTTAAAGTTAGCTCTTAGAGTACTTCGGTATTTGAAGTTATCGCCTGGTAACGGAGTTAACTTCACTGCATCTACAAATTTTAATTTAAATGTTTATGTTGATGCTGACTGGGGAAAGTGTCTTACTACACGAAGATCTGTCACTGGATTTTGTCTTTTTTTGGGAAACAGTATGATTTCGTGGAAGAGCAAGAAACAGACCACTGTTTCGCGTTCTTCTGCAGAATCAGAGTACAGAGCAATGGCTTCTGCACTTTGTGAAATTATTTGGGTTTTAGAAATTTTTGCAGTTTTAAAAGTTAAAGATTTACTTCCAGTAAATTTATATTGTGATAACAAGTCTGCTATTCAAATTGCAAACAACCCAGTTTTCCATGAGAAAACGAAACATATTGAAATTGATGTACATCAAGTGAGAAACAAAATAGCTTCTGGAATGTTAAAAACTGTTAAAGTTGCTTCAACAGAAAATCCAGCAGATATTTTTACAAAATCACTTAGTACAAGTCAGCATAACTATCTTTGTGGAAAATTAAATTTATTGGATATGTTCAAGTGTCAAGATTGAGGGAGGGTGTTAAAAGGTAACTGTTTGTTCCTCTCTTATACCAATCTTGACATAATACTAACTTAAAATGTTGAATTGTTGTTTAGTGAATTGTTCAGGGACTAAAGTTAGGAAACTATCAAAGTTTTGTACTGCGCCTCACATCTAGTGAATTACCAAGGGTAGCGGAGTAACTTTCTGGATTCTAGAGGGACTAATATTGGAAGTAGCTGCGGAAATATATAAAGTGAAGATGATAGTCATTTGCAGATAGAACACATTTCAATTCCTCTCAAATACAATTCGTATTCTCTAATTTTCTCTCTCTAGTTCTAGTTATTCTCTGTAACTAGTTAGGGTTAATATTTCTTTTGTATCTTCATATCTTTTGAAGTATTGTATGTTTGTTCATATTAATAAGATGATGTTGAAGATTTCTACATGGTATCAGAGCTAGCTCCGATTCCTCTCTATCTCAAACATCATCTGTGGTAAGGTTTGTCGTAGACTCCCTTATTTTTTTGTTCGAATATTACTTCAATTTTTTTAGATCTGATTGTGTTCTTCAATTCTTTTTCATAACAGACTGTTTTTCTGTTCTCTTTTCACCTTTGCGTTCTCCTTGTTGTTGTTATCATTTTAGATCTCAACAATCTCTGAGAATCTGCTCTTTTCTGTTACGATCTCGTTCTTCTTCCTTTTTTTAAAAAAAAAAGTCTAAACGAGTTCTTGTGGTCTGTTATAATTGTTTCTTCATCTTTTTTTTTCGTTTGGACTTCAGAGAGTTTCTTTTCTCTTTAGATCGAAACGAGATCTGTGTTTCTCTCGCTGTTTCGCTTTAGAATTCAAACGAGATCTGTAGGTTTTTTTTTCTGTTTCTACGATTATAATCTCGATCTCGTTGCGTTTTTAGATCTAAATCGAGATCTGTGAGTTCTCACACTATCTTTGTTTTCTCTCTAAGTCCGAACGGTTCAGTGGTTTTTCTTTCTTAATCTTGTCTTTTTTCTCAAATATATCTTCTCATCCTCACTGACTCTCTTTACTCATCAGCGAGTTTGAGATTGTTTGTCCAAGATTGTTTGTCCAGTGGTATTTCATTAACTTTGTCCTCTCTACGTGCTGTTAGTAATCTGTTATTTCATTAGCTTTACTTTCCTATGAGACCTTGTTGAGGCATTTTTAGTTTTGTCCAGATCTGTTAGCTAGACCTTTTTTCTAACTGTTCTTTTCTTGAATCTGAGTTGTGTTGAAGGTTCGTTGATCTTCTTTTACTCCCTTCGACCTCAGATCTGAATGGTTTTATGGCTTACGTGTATATACATGATGAATCTACGTGCTGTTAGTAATCTGTTATTTCATTAGCTTTTCTTGCCTATGAGACCTTGTTGAGGCATTCCTAGTTTTGTCCAGATCTTGTTCTTGATGGATTATATGGACTATGTCCTCCATCTCAATCACAGATCGTGATATTAGCTAGGTTTTTTTCTCTCCTTTATTTGTCTGTGTTCAGGTTCGTTCCAGATCGTTGACTTATCAGAGGTCTATTATCTGTTTCCGCTGTGCTACTCGTCAAACTCTCTTTGATCTGTCGTAAGTGCTCTCTATTATCACAAACTGCTATCTCACTTCACCTCTACAGCACTGTAAGTATTCTTTACTCTTCTTCTTCCTCTGTGTGATCTGTTCTCTCCTCCTCTTGGTTTGGTGGCTAAGAAGTTCGCCTGACCTACCACCCTGAGTGGCAAGGAATCCTGCCTAAGCCTCTTAGTGTTTCACCTTGTGTGCTGAGTTTTTCTTTTTTCTCTGCTGATATCATGCCTGGAGAAGAATCTCCCAAAAATACAGAAGAGCTATCTCGTATAGCTAAGCTGGATTTTGGGGATCCCTTGTATCTCCATGCTAGTGATACCACTGGAGCCCCTATTTTAAGTCTCAAGTTGACCGGTACCGAAAACTATAAGGTTTGGTCATGTGCCATGGTTCTTGCTCTTGAAACAAAAAACAAACTTGGTTTTGTGGATAAATCTGTGATACGCCCCACTGATAATGAAACTCTGGGAAGACAGTGGGATAGATGTAATTCTGTTGTTCTATCCTGGATTTTAGGTTCTATATCTGAAGATCTTTTTGTTAGTCAGGTGTTTTCTAAGGTTGCTTCTGAAGTTTGGGAGGAACTAAAGGAGACATATGACAAAATTGATGGGTCTGTTACTTTTAACCTGTATCAGAAAATTAACTGTTTAACTCAAAATGGTGTTCCTGTTTCTGAATATTATCACAAGCTAAATTCCCTTTGGAAACAGTTTGATGCCTTGGTAAAACTTCCTTCATGTACATGCAATGCATCTCATGATTTTTCAAAACATAATCAATTAATAAAGATGATGCAGTTTTTAATGGGGCTAGATGATACATATACTCATATAAGAAGTAACATTTTAACAAGTGAACCTCTCCCTTCAGTAAAAACTGCATTTTCCCTAGTATCAAGAAAGGAATCTCATCGTGGGATGTCCCGACCCTCTTCTGATACCATGTAACAACCTAAAAATGTAACGTCCCAAAAATTTCAAGCAAATTTAAAATTTTAAATAAACAATTCATTTTTAACAACTCATTAAATGAATCCCAACGTTTCGTTTGCAAACTCATAATTAATATCTTTATAATAAAAACCAGTGGAATAAACGTTTAATTAATAAAACCATAAAACAACCAGCTCTCCTCGCGCGCCAGTGTGTACTTGTCACGCCTTGGAGCCGCTCGGACCTGAAACCACAGTTTATTGGGAAAGGGTAAGCACGAAGCTTAGTGAATTCCAACACATGCGCAGATAGGAATTATATACACACCACCCATATCCGCACATAAGCAACAACATCACAGTTACATAAAACGAGTAAACATATACAAGTAATTATGTATCCAACACCTCGGTCCCACCGAATTGTACTGTAACACACTCGTCACACCGAGTTCCCACAACGTTCCTTTCCACTTCCTCGGTCCCACCGAATTGTAATGTATCACACTCGTCACACCGAGTTCCCACAACGTTTCTTTCCACTTCCTCGGTCCCACCGAAGTGTAATGTATCACACTCGTCACACCGAGTTCCCACAACGTTTCTTTCCACTTCCTCGGTCCCACCGAAATGTAATGTAAAACATTTATACTAAGCATTCAAACCAATCAAATACTACACACCACAAACAACTAGTTCACACCACAAAGACAGTAGTACATACAAACTATTATGACATGCATACAACCCCTAACTACACAGTGAGAGAACTCACCTCGAATGCGCGCCCAACTTAATAACACAATTCAAGCTTCACAATTACGGTCACTTCCCAGCACCTAAATGCATGTTAAAACGTGTCAATACGAGACTCGGACCCTATGACACGACACACGCTTAAGCCGTCACTAAAACTAAATTCCGTTCTCACAAAACAGGTCTGTTCGGGACCTGTTTCGACCCCCTTAAACCCAGAAAATTCCCAATATTATTTCATGACCAGAAAGTACTCTGAGTTAGGGTTTCAAGGACATATTATACGCCTCCTAACGATTTTTCTACAATTTATTATGAATTAATTACGAACGACCACAGAAACTGTCCGTTTTCGGTCCAGCCTGCACAAACAGCCCAATACAGCCTAGCTACGGGCTTAATCAGACTTTAGGCAAAACACGAAAATCCTTCCCGACTCGATTTGGGAACTTTGGGCACCAATTTCACCTCAAAACGAGTTAGGAGCAGAAAGTTATGGTCTACACAAAACAGTGGCAGATTCCAGAATTTTTCACATAAAATGACGAATCACCGAACTTGCGACCACTTTTTCGTCCAGTTAGAGACCGAACCAGTTTTTCGCTAAAACACGGAAAACTTGCTCGACCCTGAACTTGAACCGTGGGCGCCAGTTTCGGCTCAAACGGAGTTACGACGGAAAAGTTATGGTCGCGCGAAAACTGGACAGCACACTAGAATTTTCATAAAAACACGACTTATAAAAACGGTTCAAGGCTTAACGATTCGGGTCTTACGCTACGTGTGACACCCACTGCCACCACCCTCCACCTACAGCCACCGCAGCGGCGGCGTGCGACGGTGGTGGTCTCGCCGGAAAAACGAAAAGGAAAAGAAAAGAACGAGACTAACGAGAACCACATACCTCACGACGGCGTCTCACCACCACAACCAAACCTCTCACCCTCGAATCCTCCGACGACAGCCGGTGGTGGCGGTCTCCGGCGACAGCAGCGGCTCCGGCGACAGCAGCTGTTGTGGTCTTTCTCCTCGTCACTCTCTTCTCGCGATCGCTCTTTCTCTCTTTTCTTTCACTTACAGCCGCACCTCACACCAAGGAATTAGGAGAATGAATTGAAATGTAGGGTTAAACTTTTATTTTCCTTTACTTCCACCTCACGACACAACCTACCAAAAAACAATTGGGTCTCGGCAAAAGCTGCATGGGCCGAAACTCAAAAAGGGTGTTTGGCCCTTTGACATAACTAGCCCCTCAACTTACGTTCTCTCGCAACTAGCCACAATTTTCAGTACTTAACGAATTGACCCAACTCGGCTAACCCCGATAACGTGAACCACTATAATACGAACTTAAAAGAAAATAAATAAGACTAATAAATTACATACCGGGATACGGGCTTTACAAAAAATCAGGGCCAATTTAAACCTCAAGATTCACAAGTTATGACCATCAAAATATCAGACTTTTATAATCAGAGGATCAAAATGAAGTTTTATGTACATAAACATCTAACTTGAATAATCTTACTAATCTAATCAACATAATCAGATTACTAGATTATCTAAGCTTGCGTCCCAAAAATCATCAAAAGAAGATCTTGATCCTTTAACATCTATAAGTCTGATTTCTTCCAGTTACTGCATCTCACTTTCCCCGACTATTTCCCCGAGCTTGTACCTGATAAGAAAATTTAATTTGGAACATTAGGCTTTCGCCTAGTGAGAATATTTAAATCAAATTAAATTTAACAACTAAAATATTAACAGATATGTCAAACCTGTTATCAACCATCTTACTGTACCAAAGCTCTTTTCAACAACAGGAATCCACCCAACTCCCATCCTTATGACTAATTCATCTAGTCGTAATAATATCAACAAGAGTTACTATAAATCATGCCAGACTATAAATAACTCCCATCCAAAGAAATTACAGTTTCTATACCTGCTTAGTTCTTAGTCTGGAAGTAGAGATTACAAATTACTTTATGCCTATCTCTGAACTTCCTTAAAATTGAAGATCTCAAATCTTCCGTCTGAAATGGAAATTACAAACTCAATGTCTGCCTATTCCACATTTCACTTTTCTCACCATCTTGAACACTGGCCCCCAAATGAGATTTAATTTATATCGCGCTTAACAACAAGGGCCCTCTGGTAATACAAGATACACTCAACCACTAGAAATTACATCCCTTCGGTCAATGGCTGATAAACGGTTCCCATTAGACCGTACTAAGTGGCCCTCTGATGACCGGATGTCTATTTCTAGCTAACGCAACACAATAACTGTGTATCATCTCTCTTTCTATCGTATACTAAAATTGTACGATACATCATATATTCTATATGTCTATATACAGAATATTAATTACAACAATTATCCCCATTTTTGCTAATTAGCATCGGGGATCAACATCTCAAATGTTAACTATATGATCGGACTCATATATAAGTCCTTTACAATTATTCATTTCATGGCTTTCGTATCAAATTCTGAGTTATAATCATATAACAAATAGCATATAAGTATCAGATTGCATTTCACATAAAAGCTTCAAACTGCTACTGAAAGTCCAAAATATTTCGCAAGCCACTGTAGCGAAAAGCTACACTTTTCGCAAGCCAAAGCTGCAAAAAGTTCAGAATTCGCAACCCACTGTTGCGAAAAGTTCAGAACTCGCAACCCACTGTTGCGAAAAGTTCAGAACTCGCAACCCACTGTTGCGAAAAGTTCAGAACTCGCAAGCCACTGTTGCGAAAAGTTCAGAACTCGCAAGCCACACTTGCGAATTCCATCACTTTGCGCAGCCAAGGCTTGCGCAAAGTTACTGTTCATCGTCTTCTCTACCGATTCATCTTACCAGTTTGACTCATTAAGCCTATCATTTCTTAATTAAACCATACCACTGAGTTTATACACAAGTATAACATATCTATAACAATTTTAATTGCTTAATTTTAATAAGAGTGAATAAACTCACTTTAAGAGATAATCTGAACGCTGGTTCACAACAGAGCTTAATGGACAGCTTAATCCACAGCTTAAAGAGACCTGGACAAAATACTACCACATAAAATCTATGGAGATGAACAAAACAGATAAGAAAACAAATTCTTAACTCAAATCCCCAACTGGTTTCTCCTCTTCATTTCTTCTTTTCGTCTATCTCTCTGTCACGTTCTATCTCTCTCTATTTCTCGGTTTTTTTCTTTTCTTTTTAGAATGCAAAACAAAACTCAGTATTATCAAATACTGATTAAATCCTAAAGTGACACCTCATGTCATAAACATGAGTCATTACCCAATTAAACACCTTTCACCCCACACTTTCAACTAAAGACAAATCAACCCTCCAAGTTAATTTTTCTCAAAAATAAATTGTACCAAAAATACAATTTATCTACTATTAATTACAACGGAATTTTCGAGGTGTTACAATACTCCCCAACTTAAAAGGATTTTGTCCCCGAAATCAAACTAAACAAACAATTAAGGGTATCTTTTCTTCATAACTTCCTCTGATTCTAAAGTCACATTACTACCTCGATGATGTTTCCATTGTACTTTCAACATAGGCACCTCTTTGCCATTTCTTAGTTTCCGAACCAATCTTTCTAAAATCGCTTCTGGCTCTTCAACACATCGACTCTTCTCATCCACCTTTACATCAAAAATTGGAATTACATCTTTTTCTTCGGCTAAACACTTCCGAAGATAACATACATGAAACACATTGTGGATTCCTTCTAATTCAGGTGGTAGATCTAATTGATACGCTTGCTGACCAATTCTCTTAGTGATAGTGAAAGGTCCTAGAAAACGAGGACTTAACTTCCCACGCTTTCCAAAACGAATTACACCTTTCCACAGAGATACTTTCAACATAACCCGCTCCCCAACTTGAAATTCTTTTGGTCTCCTTTTTAGATCAGCATAACTCTTCTGTCTATCCTGAGCCGCTTTCATGTGTTGTCGGATTTCCTTCACTTTATCAGTCGTTTGTTGTACCATTTCCGGTCCGGCAAATTGTTTCTCTCCAGCTTCTAACCAACATACTGGAGTTCTACACTTTCTACCATACAAGGCTTCAAATGGTGCTCTTCCGATACTAGAATGATAACTATTGTTATACGCAAATTCCACTAATGGTAAATGCGTATCCCAATTACCTCCAAAATCTAATATACATGCTCTTAGCATATCTTCCAACGTCTGGATAGTTCTTTCACTTTGACCGTCCGTTTGTGGATGATATGCGGTACTCAAATTCAATTTCGTACCCAACTCTTCTTGAAGTGACTGCCAAAACCTTGATGTAAACCGACTATCACGATCAGAAACAATAGACACTGGTATACCATGTCTTGACACCACTTCGTCAATATACAACTTCGCCAACTTTTCTATCGGTGAAGCTTCTTTCATAGCAAGAAAATGAGCACTCTATGTCAACCTGTCAACAATTACCCATATAGTGTCGTTACCTCTTTGCGTCTTTGGTAACTTCGTCACGAAATCCATAGTAATCTTATCCCATTTCCACTCCGGAATTTCCAAGGATTGAAAACTTCCGTATGGCTTTTGATGTTCAGCTTTAACTAAAGAACAGGTTCCACACTTTTCTACACATCGAGCCAAATCTAACTTCATAGTTGGCCACCAATAGTGTAGCTTCAGATCTCTATACATCTTAGTACTCCCAGGGTGAATGGAATACTTAGATTTGTGAGCATCTTCCATAATTAATTCTCGATTTCCACCTACTCTTGGTACCCAAACACGGCCTCGAAATAATTTCACCCCGCGACTATCTTCTGTCAGTTGAAACCGTTGTTTGGCCATAACTTCAGCTTTTAAATTTTCTTCCAAAAGAGCTTCCGTTTGCGCATCCTTTATTCGTTCAATCAGACTTGACATTACATCAATTCTAGCATTAGTTGACTTCAGACAACCATTATACTCCTTCCTGCTCAAGGCATCAGCTACGACATTTGCTTTACCAGGATGGTAATGCAGTTCACAATCGTAATCTTTAAGTAATTCAAGCCATCGTCTCTGCCTCATATTTAACTCTTTCTGATCGAAGACATGTTTTAAACTCTTATGATCAGTATAAAGAGTACACTTCGTTCCATACAGATAATGACGCCATAGTTTCAAAGCAAACACCACTGCAGCTAACTCCAGATCATGAGTAGCATAATTCTTTTCATGTTCTTTCAATTGCCTTGATGCATAAGCAATTACCTTGCCTCTTTGCATCAATACACATCCTAGACCCATCTTTGAAGCATCACTGTACACTACGAAATCATCTGTACCTTCTGGCAGTGCTAAAACAGGAGCTTCACACAACTTCTGCCTTAAAGTTTTGAAAGCTGAATCTTGCTTTTCAGTCCAGACAAACTTTACATTTTTACGAGTTAACACTGTCAAAGCAGAAGCAATCTTCGAGAAATCTTTAATAAACCTCCGATAATACCCGGCCAAACCCAAGAAACTTCTTATTTCAGATGCATTCTTTGGAGTCTCCCAATTCATCATTGCTTCTATTTTGGCTGGATCCACTTTCACACCTTCAGCAGAAATCACATGACCCAGAAATTGTACTTCTTTTAACCAAAATTCACATTTTGAGAATTTTGCATACAATTTCTCTTTTCTCAACACTTCCAAAACTTCATGAAGATGACACTCGTGATCATTTTCATTCTTTGAATAGACTAGTATGTCATCAATAAATACAATGACAAACTTGTCTAGAAAGGGCCGACACACTCTATTCATCAAATCCATGAATATTGCTGGAGCATTAGTCAAACCAAATGGCATCACGAGGAATTCATAATGCCCATACCTTGTTCTAAAAGCAGTCTTCGGAATATCTTCATCCCTTACTCGGACTTGATGATACCCCGACCTCAGATCAATCTTAGAAAAACATCCCGCACCTTGCAACTGATCAAACAAGTCATCAATTCGTGGCAACGGATACTTGTTCTTGATTGTCACTTTATTCAATTCCCGATAATCTATGCACATTCTCATAGTTCCATCTTTCTTTTTAACAAACAGCACCAGAGCTCCCCAAGGTGAAGAACTCGGTCTAACAAAGCCTTTGTCTAATAACTCCTGCAATTGTGACATCATCTCTTTCATCTCTGCTGGCGCCAAACGATACGGTGCACGAGCTATTGGTGCTGCTCCAGGAATTAGATCAATACGGAACTCTACTTGCCTTTCCAAAGGTAAACCTGGAAGATCATCTGGGAATACATCAGGAAAATCACATACTACTTTGATGTCTCGTATCTGCTTCTTTTCTGATTTTGCATCTAAAACGTAGGCCACATACGACGAACATCCTTTCGATAAACATTTACGTGCTTTTGCAACTGAGATCAACTGTACTTCTCCCTTCTGTTTTTCCCCATAAATAATTACATCATCTTGATCAACCATCGGGATTCGGATCAACTTCTTGGCACATATTATTTCTGCTTGGTTATCAGTTAACCAGTCCATACCCACAATAACATCAAATCCTCCAATTTCCATTAACAACATGTCAATTGGAAACTTCTTATCATCTATCTGAATTGTACAGCCGTCAATTCTTTCACCAACCAAAACTTGACCCCCATTAGCTACCTCAACTACTAAGGCATCTCCTAAAGTAGTGATAGGCATAGCTAACTTACCATAGAATCCTTTGGATACAAACGAATAATTTGCACCACAATCAAATAACACATGAGCAAGTATGGAATTTATAAAGAATGTACCAGAGACGACATCTTTGGATCCTCTTGCCTCCTCAGCTGTCATATTAAACGCTCGTCCTATTAGTTTAGGAATAGCCGTCTTCTTTCCATGTTCTCCTTCCTTCTTCAGCTTTGGACAATCTTTACGAGTATGCCCCGGTTGTTTACATTCAAAACACATAATACCCGACATTGAACAATTGATTGCAATGTGTCCCGTCTTTCCACACTTAAAACATTCTGGTCCACCTGCTCGACATTGCCCAAAATGCTTACTTTTACACTTCGGACACCAGCTGGGTTCCTTTCGAGAATCTGAACGTATGTTTTTACCAAACAATCTAAGTTTCTGAAAAGAATCAGAACGTCCTTCCCACTTTCTTTTATCACCAACATGAGCTTTCTCTTCCTTATCTCTGGCATACATCTCCTCTATCAACTTGGCCTCTTCAATCGTTTCCCTGAGTGTTTCAGCCTTTGAATTTCGCACTCGGGACATCATCTCGGCCGGAAACCCTTTCAAGTATGCTTTAACTTTATCTTTCTCAGCAGGAGCCACGTGCCCTATCAAGTTCAGTTTCTCCATAAATAATTTTGTATATCTTCTCACCGACATGTTGCCCTTCTTGAGATTTCTAAATTGTTCTTCTATCCGATCCATCTCATGTTCATTACAATACTCTTTCAGTATCTTTTCTTTAAACATTCCCCATGTCATGGCATTTAACATCGGTGTCGCTAAAGAAGCTGTCAGAACATTCCACCAGTTCAAAGCATTACCTCTTAACATCTGAGAGGCAAATCTGACTTTCGATCCTTCCTCAACATTCGCAGGCTCGGAAAGCTTGCTCTATCTCCCGCAGCCAATTCATACATGCAACTGGACTATCTTCTCCTTTAAATTCAGACGGCTTGCAGCTTAGAAATGTTTTGTAAGAACAAATTCTTTCTACCCTTCGTTCCACCTCTGGCCTTGGATTACCCGTCAGATTTATCACTCCAGTATCAATTACTTGACGTCTTGGTTCTACATTCCTTTCATTGAACAGCTTCATAAACATTTCGGTTTGTCTATCCATGGAGGCGTTCATCAACTCAGCTTGTCTTTCTACCGAAGCATTCATCATTCTTGATACGTTCTCCATTATTCTTGCCTCCATACCAGACTCTGCCGTCTGACTAACATTGCTTGTACCCACCCTCTGAGCTGGAGTATGCATACCTCCCAAAGAAAGAAAATTTCTTGGTGTATTATGCATATTACTCACTTCTGCTTCATCAGTTCCAACTCCTTCTCTAGGTGGCGTATTTACCATTGCTCTGAACAGACACAAATAACCATACAAATGGTTAAATATAACTCTAAACATACTAAACGTACTTTATCACTAATCAGTCAATGTAACAATAGAGAAACAAGCATGCTTATGTAACAATATATCCATAATAACAGTAGCTAATTGAAATTGCGAACATATTATACATGAGAATTCTCGTTACCATCGTTACAGCACTAATTTCGTGTATTTCAGTCAACCCTAAGACTACCCGGTCTTAGCAATTCTACCCATCTCTCGCAAATCATAACTTAATTTCATCACATCTTAAGTCTAGGCATCTCAATATCATACCTAGTTCACTTAAACTACTGCTCTGATACCATACTGTAACACCCTAAAAATCAGGGTCAATTTAAACCTCAAGATTCACAAGTTATGACCATCAAAATATCAGACTTTTATAATCAGAGGATCAAAATGAAGTTTTATGTACATAAACATCTAACTTGAATAATCTTACTAATCTAATCAACATAATCAGATTACTAGATTATCTAAGCTTGCGTCCCAAAAATCATCAAAAGAAGATCTTGATCCTTTAACATCTATAAGTCTGATTTCTTCCAGTTACTGCATCTCACTTTCCCCGACTATTTCCCCGAGCTTGTACCTGATAAGAAAATTTAATTTGGAACATTAGGCTTTCGCCTAGTGAGAATATTCAAATCAAATTAAATTTAACAACTAAAATATTAACAGATATGTCAAACCTGTTATCAACCATCTTACTGTACCAAAGCTCTTTTCAACAACAGGAATCCACCCAACTCCCATCCTTATGACTAATTCATCTAGTCGTAATAATATCAACAAGACTTACTATAAATCATGCCAGACTATAAATAACTCCCATCCAAAGAAATTACAGTTTCTATACCTGCTTAGTTCTTAGTCCGGAAGTAGAGATTACAAATTACTTTATGCCTATCTCTGAACTTCCTTAAAATTGAAGATCTCAAATCTTCCGTCTGAAATGGAAATTACAAACTCAATGTCTGCCTATTCCACATTTCACTTTTCTCACCATCTTGAACACTGGCCCCCAAATGAGATTTAATTTATATCGCGTTTAACAACAAGGGCCCTCTGGTAATCCAAGATACACTCAACCACTAGAAATTACATCCCTTCGGTCAATGGCTGATAAACGGTTCCCATTAGACCGTACTAAGTGGCCCTCTGATGACCGGATGTCTATTTCTAGCTAACGCAACACAATAACTGTGTATCATCTCTCTTTCCATCGTATACTAAAATTGTACGATACATCATATATTCTATATGTCTATATACATAATATTAATTACAACAATTATCCCCATTTTTGCTAATTAGCATCGGGGATCAACATCTCAAATGTTAACTATATGATCGGACTCATATATAAGTCCTTTACAATTATTCATTTCATGGCTTTCGTATCAAATTCTGAGTTATAATCATATAACAAATAGCATATAAGTATCAGATTGCATTTCACATAAAAGCTTCAAACTGCTACTGAAAGTCCAAAATATTTCGCAAGCCACTGTAGCGAAAAGCTACACTTTTCGCAAGCCAAAGCTGCAAAAAGTTCAGAATTCGCAACCTACTGTTGCGAAAAGTTCAGAACTCGCAACCCACTGTTGCGAAAAGTTCAGAACTCGCAACCCACTGTTGCGAAAAGTTCAGAACTCGCAAGCCACACTTGCGAATTCCATCACTTTGCGCAGCCAAGGCTTGCGCAAAGTTACTGTTCATCGTCTTCTCTACTGATTCATCTTACCAGTTTGACTCATTAAGCCTATCATTTCTTAATTAAACCATACCACTGAGTTTATACACAAGTATAACATATCTATAACAATTTTAATTGCTTAATTTTTAATAAGAGTGAATAAACTCACTTTAAGAGATAATCTGAACGCTGGTTCACAACAGAGCTTAATGGACAGCTTAATCCACAGCTTAAAGAGACCTGGACAAAATACTACCACTTAAAATCTATGGAGATGAACAAAACAGATAAGAAAACAAATTCTTACCTCAAATCCCCAACTGATTTCTCCTCTTCTTTTCTTCTTTTCGTCTATCTCTCTGTCACGTTCTATCTCTCTCTCTATTTCTCGGTTTTTTCCTTTTCTTTTTAGAATGCAAAATAAAACTCAGTATTATCAAATACTGATTAAATCCTAAAGTGACACCTCATGTCATAAACATGAGTCATTACCCAATTAAACACCTTTCACCCCACACTTTCAACTAAAGACAAATCAACCCTCCAAGTTAATTTTTCTCAAAAATAAATTGTACCAAAAATACAATTTATCTACTATTAATTACAACGGAATTTTCGAGGTGTTACATACCAAAGGGCAAACGTCAGCCTTTTTTGGGAAAACCCGAAATGTAAAGAAACAGTCAGGAAAATGTCCTCTTGTATGTAAACATTGTGGGCTGAATGGACATACTATTGAAAGGTGTTTCAAGCTAATTGGCTTTCCCAAAGATTTTCAGTTTACAAAAACTAAGTCTAATCAATTTCCTAAGTCTTCATCCAATGCTTGTACCACTGAGAGTTCTGTATAGAATCAGAACCCTTCTTCCTCTCTAACTGAAGAGCAAATTGTCAAGTTATTGTCTCTCATTGATCCAAAACAGTCTGAGAAAATTGCTGGAAATATGGCTGGTATGTTTCTTGCTAACACATCTACTATTTCTGCTTTATCTTCAAAATTAGATAAGTCTGGTTGGATTATAGATTCAGGTGCTAATCAGCACATGACATCTTCTGCGGCTTGTTTGGAAAATATTGTAGATATTTCTGATTTAATGCTAAGGGTAACACAACCTAATGGTAATGAAGCCATAATAAATAAAATCGGAAATCTTAAACTAAATGACAAGGTTACTTTGTTTGATGTGTTAGTTGTCCCAGACTTTCATGTAAACTTACTTTCTGTACATAAGGTGGCTAGAGATAGTAAGTTTTTTGTGGGTTTTAATGAGTTCAAGTGTTTTTTAATTCAGGGTTTACCTGCAATGAAAGTTGTGGGGACTGGTAGTGAACGAGGAGGTCTTTACTTCTTTGATCATACTACCAAAAGTAATTCTTTTGTTTCATGCTCTAATCACAATGTTAATTCATCACACATGTCTATTTTCTGTAATGCTTCACATCAACTATGGCATACTCGATTAGGACACCCAGCTGATCAAGTCTTAAATGTTCTAAAACATACTCTGAATTTGGGAAATAATTTGGATGTTGGTCCTTGTGAAATTTGCCACAAGGCTAAACATGCTAGAGATAAATTTTGTCTTAGTGATCATACCACCAAGAATCTTGGTGAATTGGTCCATATTGATGTATGGGGTCCTTATCGAGTGGCAAGTAGAGAAGGGTATAAATATTTTCTAACCATAGTTGATGACTACACTCGGTCTGTATGGATTTATTTGTTAAAACATAAAAGTGAAGTTTATGACAATATTGTGAATTTCCACAGCTTGCTAATTACTCAGTTTGGAAAACGTGTAAAGGTGTTCAGAAGTGATAACGGGTCTGAGTTTGTAAATAATATGTTAGGTGAGTTTTTTAGAAAAAATGGAATTGTGCATCAAACTTCTTGCATATACACACCCCAACAAAATGGGGTTGTAGAACGCAAACATCGTCATTTACTCAATGTTGCTAGGGCACTCATGTTTCAAGGAGAAGTCCCATTGAATATGTGGAGTGAGTGTATACTTACTGCCACATATCTCATAAATAGAACCCCGTCTTCGGTTCTAAATGGGAAATCTACTTATGAGCTTGTATATGGTTTTGCACCTGTTTTAAATCATTTAAGAAATTTTGGGTGTTTATGTTTTGCAATTAAGCATAATAATACTGATAAATTCTCTTCTAGAAGTGAAAATGTGTTTTGCTTGGCTATTCTAACTCCAAGAAAGGATATAGATTATATAGTCTTGATTCAAAACAAATAGTTATTTCTAGAGATGTAAAATTCTATGAAAATATTTTTCCATTTAAAATGTGTGCAACCAAACAAGATTATGTTCCGAGTGACTCTGATTCTAGCGGTTTAAATACTTTAAATTTTTTTGATTCCATTTTTGTTCAAACTGATGATTTTAATCTGGATCCACCCAATGATGATAATAGGGAAAGTGCTCAAGAAAATGTTTCTGAAAATAATAATAAGAGCAACCATGATTATTTGAGTGGTCAAGATAGGGCTACCGGATCTAATGATTCTGACAGTACTATGAATAGGGCTACCGGATCTAATGATCCTGGCAGTACTATGAATAGGGCTACCGGATCTAATGATCCTAGCAGTAATTGGATGACTACCAATAATCATGGGGAGGCTGAATTTAGTCCCTTACGTGTTCAACATGATAGAAACTTGAGCCCCCCTTCTGAGGGAAATGCTTCTGAGCCAATTACAAGTACTTTGGTTAGAAAATCTAATCGTATTTCAAATTTACCACGAAGATTTAGTGATTATATAGTTGAGGGTAAAGTGAAATATGGTCTTGAGAAGGTAGTTAACTATGCTAGTCTTAGTCAAGAACATTTTTGTTTTGTGTCAACCTTAAATAAGGCTGTAGAACCTGAAAGTTTTTATGAGGCTAGTAAGAATCAAGATTGGATAGTTGCTATGAATGACGAAATGGAGGCCCTGCATAGAAATAATACTTGGGTTCTAACAGATTTGCCTCCAGGTCGGAAACCCATTGGATGTAAATGGGTTTACAAAATTAAATATAAATCAAATGGAGAAATAGAGAGATATAAGGCCAGACTAGTTGCAAAGGGTTACTCACAAAGAGAAGGTCTTGATTATGAGGAGACCTTCTCTCCTGTAGTTAAAATGGTAACTGTTCGGTGTGTTATTGCACTAGCTGTTCAAAATCAATGGCCTTTGTATCAACTTGATATAAATAATGCTTTTTTGTATGGTGATCTAAATGAAGAAGTATATATGTCTTTACCACCAGGTTATTTTACACCCAATGATAGAAGGGTGTGTAAGTTGGTAAAGTCTTTCTATGGTTTAAAACAGGCTCCAAGACAGTGGTATGAAAAACTGTCTTCATGTCTTGTTGAGAATGGTTTTGTGCAATGTTCTAGTGATTATTCTCTATTTACTAAAAGTATTAATTCTGTGTTTTTAATTCTTTTAGTTTATGTTGATGATATTGTGCTTACTGGAAATAACTTGTCTGAAATTAAGAAGGTTAAGGAACATTTGCAATCTAGTTTTAAAATAAAAGATTTGGGTGAGTTGAAATTCTTTTTGGGAATTGAAATTTTAAGAACTGATAAAGGAGTTTGTATGTCCCAAAGAAAATACTGTTTAGAATTATTAAGTGATTTTGGGTATCTAGGAGTTAAACCTATAGGTACACCAATGGACATGAACTTAGTGGTCACAGATTCTTTGGGCTCTGATTCTAAAGATCCTCCCTTAAAGGATTTTACTTCTTTTCAAAGGCTAGTAGGAATACTGATTTATCTGTTAGCTACTAGACCTGATATTGCCTTTGCTGTACATTGTCTGAGTCAGTTTATGCATTCGCCAAGGTTATCTCATTTAAAGTTAGCTCTTAGAGTACTTCGGTATTTGAAGTTATCGCCTGGTAACGGAGTTAACTTCACTGCATCTACAAATTTTAATTTAAATGTTTATGTTGATGCTGACTGGGGAAAGTGTCTTACTACACGAAGATCTGTCACTGGATTTTGTCTTTTTTTGGGAAACAGTATGATTTCGTGGAAGAGCAAGAAACAGACCACTGTTTCGCGTTCTTCTGCAGAATCAGAGTACAGAGCAATGGCTTCTGCACTTTGTGAAATTATTTGGGTTTTAGAAATTTTTGCAGTTTTAAAAGTTAAAGATTTACTTCCAGTAAATTTATATTGTGATAACAAGTCTGCTATTCAAATTGCAAACAACCCAGTTTTCCATGAGAAAACGAAACATATTGAAATTGATGTACATCAAGTGAGAAACAAAATAACTTCTGGAATGTTAAAAACTGTTAAAGTTGCTTCAACAGAAAATCCAGCAGATATTTTTACAAAATCACTTAGTACAAGTCAGCATAACTATCTTTGTGGAAAATTAAATTTATTGGATATGTTCAAGTGTCAAGATTGAGGGAGGGTGTTAAAAGGTAACTGTTTGTTCCTCTCTTATACCAATCTTGACATAATACTAACTTAAAATGTTGAATTGTTGTTTAGTGAATTGTTCAGGGACTAAAGTTAGGAAACTATCAAAGTTTTGTATTGCGCCTCACATCTAGTGAATTACCAAGGGTAGCGGAGTAACTTTCTGGATTCTAGAGGGACTAATATTGGAAGTAGCTGCTGAAATATATAAAGTGAAGATGATAGTCATTTGCAGATAGAACACATTTCATTTCCTCTCAAATACAATTCGTATTCTCTAATTTTCTCTCTCTAGTTCTAGTTATTCTCTGTAACTAGTTAGGGTTAATATTTCTTTTGTATCTTCATATCTTTTGAAGTATTGTATGTTTGTTCATATTAATAAGATGATGTTGAAGATTTCTACAGTATTTTCGCCGGAAAATAAGGTATTTTTGCAAATTGGGAGATATTTTGGGTATTTTGGTAAACGATTTTTGAACTTTGGGTATTTTAATTAATTTCCATATATATATATTTAATCTCTTATCCATCTCTCTCTCTCTATATATGTATAGTAAATACATATATATATGCAAATTGAGAAAAATATTTGATGGCGATATGTTTAAGATTTAAGAAATATGCAAATTGGAGACGTCAAGTTATTTGATCATATTTGGTTTAGACATTTTTCTATGTAGTATATAAATATTGTATGAATTATCGGTTATATTTTAAAGACATGTTTCCTTTATTTTTATGTTTCTAATTTTGATTTTACCTTGTTTAAACACAACCCGACCAACCCGAACGGGTTGAGTTGGGTTGTATCTTCGTTTGGGTTGAGTTGGGTTGAAATTTTTTCAAACCGCCAACATTGAGTTGATGTGTCGAAATGCTTTCAACCCGATCAACCCAACCAGTGAGCACCTCTAATGTTGTCCCATCTGATTTTTGTCTCATGACATACCAAACATGAGACTATTTTTTTGTCCCATCCCGTCCCATCCGATTTGCATACCAAACATACCCTAATACAACCATAGGAATCCAGGCCATTGATTTATTTACGAACCAAACTCATTAAAACCTGCAACCGTAAAAACCCAACTTATTAAATTTAAAACATGTAACCACATAAATATAACTCAAGAACCGTTAAAACCAACCAACTACAGGGACTAAACATGTAATTTACTCTTTAGTTTATTTTTGAATAAGTTTTTGGAGCAGCAGCATTATCTACAGCACTCTGTTTCTCTTCCAACATTTCTAACCACGAACTGCGTCTTTTTGAAAGAGAAACTTGTTCGGATTTCAGATTCTGTAATCATCAAGAGAAACAATCAATGGAAGTCTTACAGAGAGCTACGGTTCCTCAACTCCCTCAATTTAGTAGGCCAAAGTGGAAACCTACTAAGCATCGACCGGTTTGTTGCTTTGGGTAAGTAATTAATCCAAGTTTGAAACCTGTAAATTTCATTTATTTATACGATTCATGAATGATCCGTTCACATTTCACAACTAGATTATAGGTTTAGGATACTTGTAATGGTGATCAGTAGACTAAAATCGAACAAGAGAATGGCCACAAAGGGGAAATTTAACTGTGAAGTGGAGGGAGTAATTGAGATTTATTTTGTGGTTTTTGATAGCATCTTCACACGCAATCCAGTCTAGGAGCTACTTGCATTTCATGAATTCATGTAGTTGATTCATATTGTTTAGGGCATCTCCAATGGGTCACACTATATCTTACGCTAAATTTCAAAAATAATGTAAAAAGTAGTGTAAATTTTGGTATTAATAGTAAATCTTCTCCAATGGGTAACACTATTTTTTAAAAGTCATGTAAAAAGTAGTGTAAATGAATAGTGTTACACCAAATTTAGCGTTTAGAGTGTAAGATTTAGTGACCCCCTTGGAGATGGTCTTAATACTTTAATGTGTGTACTTCAATTCATTTCCCAGAGTGTAAGCTTCTACATGTATTCACATATGATTATATATCATTGATTGGCATTTCATCAAGTCACCTGGCTAATTTAAAGTTCATGTGACAACACCAGGTTAGAAAGTCATAATAACATCGAGTTGCATCAGGTATCTACCATTGATTCATTCTCTTTTCACCTTATTGTTCTTGTCTATTGTTTTTTACAATTTGGTGCTATTTTCTATACTATAGGACCGGTTGCAGTCCATGGATGATGGATCTGAAAGAACTCAGAATGATATTTGGCGACTTTTCACGGAAGCCCAGCGGAGTAAGTCAATACGAGGACTTTCATATCCAATCTTTTTACCTTTGCAAGATTGTAGTCTTGAATGTGACATTCCATGCTTACGTGTGTGGACTCCTTGTACACACTTTTGCAAAATATTTAACTATTCAAATGTGTTCAATACTGTCTAGATATCATGTACTTAAACAAACAACGTGTCCAAGCTATAGAAGAGCTGGAGGAAATGAAGAGGGAACAAAAGTCTTTGCTTGAAAAGATAGAACAGCTAGAGGGTCAGCCACATGCTTCCAGTGAAGAAGGTAAATATTTTAAATATGTAATTTAATTCATATTAATCATGGAATATCAGTTGGTGAAAGTCGATGATCATCCTGAAAGTCAAGTATAATTCAGCACCAAAATTGGTTACCAATCCAAGAAATAATATTGTCTCTGATGCTAACCTTCCTTTTTTCTTCTTCTATCAGATCCATTCTCAATCAGCGCTGAATTGCTGCTTAGGATAGACTCGATGGTTCTGACAGGGATCCTCGACACTAGAGAAGCGTCTGGCTTTAGAGGTCTATTGACCGATACAAAACTTAATGTAGCTGATTATTTCTCCAACATGATGTCTAAAAGTGATGCTGAGGTTTTGGCAGAACTCCGTCACTTTTCAAACACAAGAAAAATGTAATATTCCAAGATCAAAAGCAATTCCATATTATCATTGAAGAATTGAGGTATAATTGTTTTGTGTAAGTAATCACATGTCACTATACTTCACTTAGCTGATTGCATAATATATTCACATATGAAGGGATGTAATGTTTATTTAATGAGCTGTGGATGAGTGTGAAGTGATTGAAATAGCACAAAATTATGAAGATGATTGATAGCTCAAAGCAAATTAAAAAAAATCACTTTGTGTTGGATAATGCATCAATAATGTTTTATGTTTTCTCTGATGTTATATGCTTCATGTTGCCTTAGTGACAGTCCCATAATCAACATAGAAATAAAAATAAATGGAGATAAATATAAGGTATACACCAAGGAAAGGGGGGTTTAGGGGAAAACCTAAAAAAAATGGAAAACTAAGGAACACCCTGGTAGCCCTTCATCTAGACGGTATGCACTTGTGCATACAAGTAAATTAAGTTGTTTTTTGGTTTTTATGCACGTGTGCATGTTACAAATTCCTTGTAACATAATTCACATATGTACAGGAATGGAACATAATTCACAAATTATTGTAACATAATTCACATATGTTTTTTTTGGGAAGGGTGTCCTAGGCTATGCCTAGACTAATCCCTTGGCAAATTATGACCGTAAGACATCAGCCCTGATTAAACCTCAGTGACCACAATTGTTGTGTACGCCTGGATTATAACCCTGGGCAGATGGGATATTCCACCACATCCCCCGGGGCCTTAACCAGTACGCCACAACCCTTGTGGTTATAATTCACATATGTTACAAATTACTTGTGGTTATAATTCACATATGTTACAAATTACTTGTAACATAATTCACATATGTGATTTCTAATTGCAAGGTATTCTTTGTTTCACAGGAAATGTTTCCACATAATTCACATATGTACAGAAATGGAACCAGTTGCCTCAGTTGGATCATTGGCATCATATGTCACCTCCTTATCTCATGTGTTGCAAAGACAAGGAAATTTAGTCGAAGTCATCTTACCCAAGTAAATTTAACTTTTTTATATTATGGCCAGTTCCTAACTTATGGAATTAAATGAATCATTTTTCTCCTGAACAGATATGCAAGTCTCAATCTTGAAAAAGTCAAATCTTTACGAGAAATTGAGGCGGAGTTCTTTTCATATTTCAATGGTCAGTTGCACAAGAACAGGATTTGGACCGGGTGAATCTCTCTGTCTGTGAATATTCTCCATTCAATTTCATTAGCTTTGACTAATAAATTTACTTACAATTGTTACAGTGTTGTAAATGGCATTGGGGTTACTTTTATACAGCCTGTTTACTACTCATCCTTCTTCAACAATGAGAAGATATATGGCTACCCAAATGATTTTGAGCGGTTAGTAAGTTTTCTTATTACAATATATATATAGGGAGAGGTTCATTTGAGAAGTGCTAAATATATGAGAAATAAAGAAGTGATCTTAGCCATTCATTCGGTCAAGATCGGCGGCTTTGACCGAGGAGCAGCGGATAATTCCTCGCGTGGTCTGCTCGTGGTCTGCACAAGATAGAGGGGTAGTTTCGTAAAATACAGGGACGAGTTCATATATGAATCTGTGTGATTCACATATGAACTATACGTTCATATATGAACCTTCGTAATTCACATATGAACTCTTTTTAACTAATTCATATAAGGATTAGTTAAAAAAGAGTTCATATATGAATCACAAAGGTTCATATATGAATGAGTTAATTGGTTCAACTGATTCATATATGAACCTACAGTTACATATGAAACACAAAGGTTCATATATGAATCACAAAGGTTCATATATGAATTGGTTAAAAAGAGTTCATATGTGAATTACATGGTTCACATATGATAGTTCATATGTGAATCACACAGGTTTATATATGAACTCGTCCAGTGTTTTTGTAAAAGTTACGAAACCGCCCTACTATTTTTGGTACAGCCGCAACTTTTGACCGGTCAAAGCCGCAACTTTTGACCAATTAAAGCCGATCTTGACCGAATAAATGGCCAAGATTACTTCTCCATTTCTCATATATTTAGCACTTCTCAAATGAACCTAAGGCTATATATATAGGTGGGAGTTCAAACGAGAACCCCTCTGTTTTGCGAAAACGCGAGAACAGTTGTTGGCCTCCAACTTTCTTAACCAATAATTTAAATTATAATAAATAAAAATAAACCATTAAGGGCAGTAATGTAATTGTTTATTTTTTATAATTTTAATGTTGTTTTAATTAATTGTAATTATACCATGATTAGCGATCAATATCTGATCACGTCTCAATTGTTTACTAACCAAAAATATCAATAGATACCTATTTCGTGATAACAATGTGATTCACAACCAATAGATATCTAATGGAAGTGTGTTAATTGTGATAACAATGTGATAACCAATCAATATTTAATCTTACTATCATACTTGTGAAAACAGTGTGATAATCCAACTGTGACATTTGTGAGAACACTTGTGTGATAACACAGATGTGATAGAAAATGATCAAGCCCTAATTGAAGTGTGTTAACTTTGATACCAATGTGATACACATACAATAATCGACTCCTAATAGATGTGTTAACTGTGATAATATTGTGATACACATAAGTTTATCTTACTGTGATACATAACCAGTAATTGCTATCACAATGTGATAACCAATCAATATGGTAATCCAACTGTGATTCTTGTGATAACAATCCCTCATCGAAGTGTGATAATTAGATGATACCAATGTAACACACATTCAATCTTTGAGCCCTAATCGATGTGTTAACTGTGATAATGATGTGATACACATTCAATCGTCGATCCCTTATCGATGTGTTAACTATGATAATTATGTGATACACATTCAATCGTCGATCCCTTAACGATGTGTTAACTGTGATAGTTATGTGATACACATTCAATCGTCGACCCCTTATCGATGTGTTAACTGTGATAATTATGTAATACACATTCAATCGTCCCTAATCAATAGTTGACAAGCATCGAGCCCTAATTGAATGTTGTTGATAATCGGACATTGTTATTATCGGCCAAAAATTCTTAATCCAACAAACTGTTAATCGAACACATATAGTATCGATTTCTCGAGTTGTGATAATTGCCCTTGTTCGATTACTCGACTGTGATCTCAAGTGTGATATTCCCATTGTAATAATATTGTGATTCACCATCAATCATCTAGCCCTAATTGATGACAGACAATCATCGAGCCCTAATTGAAGTGTGATAATCATGTGACAATGATTATCCCTTCCCTGATGATCGGAGTAATCTTGATCATGTTATTTGAATTTTATCATTTCAACTAGGTTCGAACCGTGTATTACACGGGGTAATTTAAAAAAATTAAATTATGTCAGAAAACTTATCAACTATTATGAAAGATTAATTTAAAGTGAATTGACGGGAAGTATAACAATTTGACTTTGAAAATATCATCAACTAACCATCTGTTCATAACTGATATTATGTAGTTCAATTAAAATTAGAGGAATAATATAACCATGATTAAGAAAGTATAAATAATTAAATATACTATACTAAAATATTTGCATATTTATATTTTTGAAAAATGTTCGAACTCATAATCCAAAAGTCAGTTGATAAGTGATATTTTTTCCAAGTAATTAAATCTCTTATGATAATTCTAAGGGTGCTTCGTTGACAGAATGAAATTTGATAGAATTGTAATTCGTCGAAGGAATTCGACTTTGAAGTAAAAATTGATATGAAATTGCAAAAAGAAAATCACGACAATTTAGTGATTATTTGTATCAAATCCCATACTAATTTCAACAAATCTCATACTAATCACGACACATTAATTCGTATATATTTATGATATTTAATAATATAATTAAATCCAAAAATATTTAATATTGGGCTCATTTCGAAGGTATTGACGAAGCGATAACAATGGTATAATTTGTAAAAAATAGAAATGTTTTTAATGCATTTTAGTTCATATACATTATTTATGTTAATATGATAAGAGTCTAAAATGAAAAATAAAAAAGTAAGGGATTAAAAGTAAACTACATACCTAATTATAAGGGTAGTAAATGTAACGTATAAATTAAAAAAATTGAATTAAGGAGAGATTTAAGGAAGAGTGAATGTGGATGTGCTAATTGAATTTATAATGTAAACTGCGTCCAGATACATGTTTAGGCAGGAAAATACTAAAGTCGGCTCACCAGAAAACGACACGTGGCATGCTAGTTACTTATTTATTATATGTATAGATTTCTAATTTTACCCTTCCACGTCATAATATTTTTGAAAACTTTTAAATATTATTTTAATTTGAAATATCCCTTTAACTTCTCTTAAGTTGTAATTTAAAACAAATTGCTTGGCTTAGAGACTGTTCTCGCATTCTCGTAAATCACAAGGGTTCTCGTTTGAACCCTTCCCTATATATATATATATGTGTGTATAGGGGGCCATTCAAGGAAGAACTAATTAGTTTGTGGTAACTGTAAGAACCAGTGTGAGCCACATATTAAGCTATATATTAGGAAATTATTAATTTTGGAAATTTTGTTTGAAATTTAAATAAAAGGGCATTTTAGGTATTTTTAAAATCTCCTCTCTCCTCTCTCTCCTCTCTCCTGATTATGATAATGATATCACAAGAACAAATGTGATATCACTGTGATACCCCAGTGTGATACTCAGAATACATACAAGAATAAATGTGATATCACTGTGATACCCCCATTGTGATACTCAGAATACATACAAGAACAAATGTGATACCCACTGTGATACCCCCGATAAACATACAAGAACAAATGTGATACCGCCAATAACATACAAGAACAAATGTGATACCCACTGTGATACCCCCAATAAACATACAAGAACAAATGTGATACCCATTCGCCGACGTACTCTCTTTGCTCGTCCATCTCGCTCTCTATGACTCCGGCGAACTACTCCATCTCCGACGAACTACTCCATTTGTGGTCCATCTCGCTCTCTCGCTCGTCCATCTCTTCTCTGTGACTCCGGCGAACTACTCCTCGGTCCCATCTCGTCTCTCGCTCGTATCTCTTCTCTGTGGCGGTTCCATCGCCGGCGAACTACTCCTCGGTCTGCTGCAGGTGCGATTCTAGGGCAGAAATTGATCGAGGGGATGGAGGGAGAAGAAGGCGACAGTGGGGGTTTTGGCTGTGTGTGCGTGAAAACGAGAAGGGGAGAAGGTAGCTGCAGGTTTCCGGTGGTGGCAGGTGATGGCGGCTGTGGTCGCCGGCGTGTGGGGAAGAAACCTAGAGGAGAAAGGATCAAGGGGGAAATAGAGATGGTGAGGGAGGTGCGGCTGATTTTTAGGGTTATAATACATGAGTTGTTAAAATAAATAAAATTACCAATTTACCCTTATTTTTATTTTTGGAAGTAACATTAATTATTTTAAATGTGTGGCTCACGTTGGTTCTTACAGTTACCACAAACTAATTAGTTCTTATTTGATTAAGCCCCTATGTGTGTATATATATATATATATATATGTAAACTGCATGGTGCAAATAATTTCTTCATATTTTAAATGATAATTGTTCTTTGCCATTTAGTTTTAGTTTTAATTGTGTTGTTCATTTGTTGGTAACAGATTCTCCTATTTTTCACGTGCTTCACTGGATTATATACTGAAATCAGGAAAGCAGCCTGATGTGTTACATATACACAACTGGGAAACTTCAATTGTGGGCCCACTCTTTTGGGATGTTTTTGTTAATCAGGTGCAAATCATAATACAGCATATTAAGCATGTCATGGAATTTGTATGATTTAACCTTTTATATATTGTTTGAATATGTAGGGACTTGCCGCTACTAGAATTCTATTAACATGCCAGAGCTTTAAGTCTCAGGTAAAGTTTTGACATTTTCTTTTCTTTTCTTTGATAGGGAGAGGTAGGTTCAAATGAGAACATGGTCAAAATAACAAAAAACACGAAAACAGCCAAATCACATGTGATTTTGCATTGAAATCGCACGTGATTAGGGAACACAGTCAACACAAGGGTGTGCGGGCGACTTAAGTCGCACGGAATCACAAGTGATTTTTCATGTGATTGTAGTGTAAAATCACATGTGATTTGGCCGTTCTCTTGTTTTCTCATTTGGTCACTGTTCTCGTTTTGAATCTAACCCTTGATAGGGACGCCACACATTTTTTCGAAAGTTTAATTGATTTTAATTTTGCAGTGTCTTGAGCAACCTGATAAGTTGGCAATGTGTGGACTTGATCATGCTAGACTGCATCGTCATGATCGATTGCAAGACAATAATAAACCCCATCTTGTAAATATTTTGAAGGTGACGAGTTTCTCCGGTTACAGTTTGTCTCTCAGTTAGCTCCATTAATTGAAGCTGTTTTTTGGTTTTTATGCATGTGTGCATTATGCACATGTGCATACCATCCAGATGAACGATTTCCAGAGTGTTCCTCTGTTTTTCATTTTTTTGCGGTTTTCCCCTTAACCTGACCCTATATATATATATATATATATATATATATATATATATATATATATATATATATATATATATGAACTTTAGCTTATTTGACAGTTAGGCGATATGAACTTCTATCTTTCTAGTCTTAGATCATTATCGCCTACTTCCTGCAGGCTGGAGTTGTTTATGCAAACAAAGTCATAGTAATGTCATCCATACATTCGAAAGACCAGATAATTTCTACTCTGAGCCATGGATTGGAATGTGCCTTAGCCACTCATAAGTAAGTTCCGCTTTTGGATATTCCTGTTGGCTACCAATCCGTTATACTGAAAACTCGATAGAGTTTAACTTTTGTTGGAAAATAAATTATTTTATGTCAGGGATAAGTTGCTGATTGCTCCTTTTGGATATGATGACTCAAACTGGGACAAGTTTCTTCCACGGAGCTACAGTGCAGATGATACTGGGGGAAAAGCTGTTTCCAAAGTTGCACTACAACAGCAGCTAGGATTACCTGGGGATGCTTCATCCGTTCTTGTAAGTGGTCGGTCTGTGGATAACCTTTTTTACTAACCCCCTTGAGTCTCGGTGCATGCATTCATTTATATGTATATATATGTAGTGGGAGGTTCAAATAAGAAGGCTAATTACCGTGAGAAGGTAAGAAAGAAGGTTAAGGAAAGGTTCATATGTGAATCATTGAAAAAATCCATTTGAAGATGCATATGTTAACCCATATGAATAAATTTGTAACGTTGGTTAACATATATATGCATCTTCTAATAATTTTTTTGGGATTTTGTTTAACTATTCGCATATGAACTTTCCCTTGACCTTCCTTTCTTATCATTTCACGATATCTAGCCTTCTTATTTTGAACCGACCCCTATATGGTGCTTAACAGATGAATCTTAGGTATACTTCATATCATCCGCAATTTGTTTGAAGCTATATGCCGAGGGTTCCATATAAATTCTTGATCCTCTTTGAGTTTTCCTGTTGATGGGTATTAGTAGATAATTACCATTTAACCATATTTTAGTGGCGGAACAGTTGCAATTATCATTAAATCTTCCATTATCTTTCTTCCACTAAAAAATTAATCATGCATATTTAAGATGGTATACATTATTAGGTTGGATGCATCTTTTCAGAAGATTCAGATGTTGATATGGAGATCCTTAAATCACTTGCTGTGGATTCTTCCAGGAGGGGTGTTCAGGTAATTTACTCAACATCTTGATCATATAGAACTTTCCAAAGCTGAACTAGCATATGATGATACATTTACTAGAAGGAAGATACTCCCTCCTGTGAAAAGCTTTGGTCTTCCACTTTTATAATTCTGAAAACGTTTTATGAATTTGACTTCTCTCTGGGGTGGGGTTGTTTGCAGTTTGTTTTTGTGGGGATTAGCAATATTTCTGGCATGAATGGCGAAATGGAATCCTTCCAGGAAGGTCTCAAGGTACAAATAACAGAATTCGATTATTTATATATATATACACACACACACACACACACATATATATATATATATATAGACGAAGGATTGTGTGAGAAGAAGAGTTAAGGTGAGAAGGTAAGAAGGGATCTGGACCCTTGATCACTTTTAATCTCAAACCCACCCATGAACCACGCTTAATACGGGGATTGATCCAGTACATCTCGGTGCATCTCATCCTAATGTGCATCCAAGGGTGGAGATCCCTTATTACCATTCTCACCATAAGTTCCCTTCTCACCAGAACCCAACCCTATATTATATATAGGCTGACTTAACGATGGATTACCCCTTTACAAAATAACAAACTATAGGCTTCTATATTATGATAGCACTATATTGCCTCTTACGAAGTGGAACCTTCATGTATCAAATGTCATCCTAGTTTCTCACACATCTTGTTACAAAATTAGCTTCCAACTAGATACAAGATTATATGCTACATTTACTGTGGCAGTAAATTTAATTTAAACAAGATTCACCATTAATCTATATGTTCTGTTTTCTTCAGGATAGAAACGTGATGTTTCTTGACAAGTATGACGAGTCTCTCTCACATTTGATCTTTGCTGCCTCTGATATTATCTTGTGCACTTTCAACGATCCAATGATCCAAGTGCCGGTATTCACAGTTTCACATTCATGCCAATTTTCTTTTTAATAATCTTATGTTTCTTGTATGGTTCATTGTTCAAAGATTTATTTACTGATATGATATCACCATTAATGTAGCTCAAGGCCATAAAATATGGAGCTGTTCCTGTTCCTTTGAATGAAGTTGACAACGAATTAAGGTTAAGCTACAAACTCGTTAAGTTATAGTTTCTTTTCAGCATTACATTAAAAAGGGTGTGTAATATGAATATTCGACCATTTTATTCCACATTTATTTAAAGTGTTAACTTGATTGTATCAGGCATTTTATTGATCCTGATTCCCAGAGGACCAGATTGTCGAAATACATCATAAACACCTTTGCAAATGTTCCCTTAAGCCAATTGCTCGATGAAATTGTGGGTATTTCGTTTCTAACTTCACCTATTCTTGCTCATTTTCTGAGAACTTAATATTTCGGGGGGTTTTTGGTGTGTCAAAACCTGTAGAAGAACAAACCATCACAATGGAAAGCGAAAATATTGGATGCAATGTCGAAAGATCTATCGTGGGATGCGGAGTGCTATGATGTACATGTTTCAGCTTACACGTCGCTAAACAACTGAAATATGTTGGTATATAGAACACCGTTCCAAAGTGCTACGGCTTTTCAAAATTCTATCACTTCTGGTTTTCTCTTCTTTGCTACACTTTTCAAAAGCTAAGGGTCTTCACAGAAACAACTGCTCTACTCTTTTGTAGAAGCCAAGTTTGTCCACATCTTGCACTCCTTAGGGCCCAGACCCCAACTACAGGTATGATATATTGAGTTCGTTTAGTTTGGTTTGGTTTCTAGAGTACCATGATGACTTGTAGCTTGGTCAAGATTTGGTCATTTTTAGGTATGAGAAAGGTGTTTCCTTTCTGTAAGGTACATAATAAACATGTATATTGATGTTAGACTTAGGATTGTGTGAGAATAATAGTTATGGTGAGAATATGTGAACAAAATCCCCATCTATCTTTAATGGCCTATTTCTATTATCGTGATTGAAATGTTAGCAAATATATACATGTGATTGAAAGTGACTGAAGATTGTAAAAGCTCGACAAGGTTAGTGAAATTAAAGATACAAGTGAAGATTAAGGTTGATGAAGGTAGTTGAAAGTCTGATTTTTGGGTCAGCAATCAATTGAAGGTGTGCCATTCTTTTAGCCGTTGGATCAAAAAAGTCAAATAATTTAGCGGTTTAAAAGTATTTTCGTCATTCTCATCATATAATTCTTATCGTATCGGAACCTAGAGATGTCCGAATGGGTCCGGCCTAGGACTGGGACTGGTCAACGGTCCTTAACCGGTTACGATTTTCATCCACAAACAAAGCCTTTTTATTTAAAATTTATTTTTAAGTATATATTTTTAAATAAAAATATATTTATTAATGTATTTGATTGATACAATTTTAATAAAACGTAATTTTTAGAGTATTTGATTGATCTACTTATAATAAAAATGTATTTGTTAGTGCATCTGGTTGACCAAAATTTTCAAAAATAATTTTTATATGTTAAAAATCAATTTTTTTTAAGTAGAACCGGTTTGGGTCCGGTCCCGGACCGGTTACCATAACCGGTAATGATAAAGCTTAATTGGACCTACGATTTGGGTCTGGACCAGGATTGATTTTTGGCCATGTCTATTGGAACTAGAGATGGCCAACCCGGCCCAGGACCGGCGGAGGCTTAGAATCGGGACCGGAAACGCATGTGGCTTTGGTTTAGATACACCTTCAAAAAATAGTTTTTCAACGGAAAAAAACGTTTGTTTAATCGTAATTTTTCCGAATCATTGATATTTATAAAGTTCAATATCGGGGGAAGCCAACGACAACAAATATTTACGGGTTCTAGTCATAGTTCTAGTAGTGGTCATCGCCAAAGGTAGAAAAACTTAACGACTAACTTAATGAATGATTGATATTGATTTAGATGAATTAAATATTTACGTGCGTACTAAATTCCCAGTTTTGGAAAGCGTTGAGAGTTTTGATAATTAAATTTATTACCATTTTGGCAACAAAAGGAACATCAATTTCAGGTTTTGGCATGTATGTCCCGTGATATACTAACAATCCAAGCTAGTACTGTAGCTTTCGAGTCTGCTTTTTCTCTTTGTGACAGTATCCTTTCGATACGTTGGACAAGACTAACCCCATAATCCGTAAAGTGTTGCGTATGCTTGAAGGATTACTTGGATAACATTGATAGAATTCAACACCAAACATTACCAGAGGTGGAGATTGAAGTAGTGGAAGAAACTTTGGAAGAAAACAAAATCAACATGGGACTAAGTTCGCCGCCAACTACAGAACAAACGATAGTGTCTCACACTATGACGAGGAGGACACACTCGACATTGATGACCTCGATGAAACAACGACTCTTCAACGATTTCAATCGACTGGAACTCTTTAATACAATCAACCATGGGAATAAGTGTATTTTTTAGTAATTCAATCAACGTATTTTAAATGTTTTGTTTAATCAAAATTATAATAAAACGTATTTTTTAAGTATATTTGATGACCCACTTACGTATTTTAAAGTGTATTAGAATAACATTGATTAATTTTTAAATTTTTTTTGTACAAGACCGATTTGGCCCCGGTTTGGGACTGAAACCGGTTATAGCCAAGCCTAACCGGTCCTCCTATTTTCGACCAAGACCGGGAACGGTTACACCACCGGTCCATCGAGTTACTGTTTAGGCCCAGCCTGGGACCGGAATTTGACCATCTCTAGCCAGAATCCTAAAACTTGCTGATACGTTTGATGAAAAAGAACAAAGGCCTTTATATAACGTTGGCTTGGGCCTTTAATATATGGGCTCAGCCCATTTAAATCCAAATCCAATAACTCTAAAGTAAACAAAGTGTCTTCGGGTATTTCTAAAGCACCTAGCCCATAATAAATCCATCCAAAACACTAAAATGAAGTGTGTTTATCAAAATCAAATTCTAACGAGTACATGTATACGATACAAGTTACAACAACGTAATAGCTTGGATAAAAATGTTAGATCATGAAAGAGCTCGTTTTTTAAGTAATATTTCAACCTAATCTGTCTTGATATCAAGAAATTTACTTGAGGATAATTTCAACTCAGAGTAGCGATTTACTCACATAAATCTAGAGAATCTGTGAAAGTTTGTACACTAAAATTGAGAGCATTAAACGAAAATCATTTATTGAAATTTTCATCAATTAGCGTGTGGTTATGAAATTAATTAGATCGATTACGAACCATAGGATGGGGAACGACTTGAACCGGGACGATCCGACGGACCTGGTAGGGACTGGTTATGGCCCGGTTACGATTTTCATCCAAAAACAAGGCCCGACCCAGCTCAGGACCGATTATGTGACTCGCCCGGTTTTTTATTTAAAATTTATGTTTAAGCATGTTTTTAAATAAAAACATATTTGTTAGTGTATTTGATTGACACAATTATAATAAAACGTAATGTTTAAGACGTATTTTTTAGTGTATTTGATTGACCACAAATAATAAAAATATATAAGTGTTGGTGTATTTGATTGACCAAATTCTTTAAAAAATATTTTTATAAGTTAAAAATCAATTTAAAATAAAATAAAATAAGCGGAACCGGTTTAGGCCTAGCCCTGGACCAGTTCTCATAACCGGGTCTTATAAAGCTTAATCGAGCCTTCAAATTTGGGTTGGGACCGAGACCAATTACAAGATCACTATTTAGAACCGGAACCGATTTGAACACGACCCAACACGATCCGTAACCTATTTTTGGCCATTTGGAGAATATTATAGTTTATAATGTCAAAGTGATAAAACAATTTGTGTTGTGATTGATATGAAGTAAAATTATTACAGTTGATTTAATATTATTATTATTTATTAAATTGTTTAATAATTACCAAATATTTAAATTAATTTCTATTTTGTTGGGAAAAGCCAATTCAGCAAACGAACCAACAAAAAAACGGTTGTAATGAAACTGACTGTAAATTAGAAGAGTGTGAACGCATGAGACTCGTTCTTCACTCCACGAAAATCGCTCTCCTGTTCTGTTATTGATTTTTGTTTCCTTTTTTGGATCTATGATCAAGAAATTTTTGATCAAAACTAATCAAATTCTTTGATCTGTTTCGGAATCGGAGAAGGATTACACAAAGAGTTGATATGAGGAAAGAAGTGGTAGTCGCAACGGCCGTGGCAACGGCGGCAACGGTGGCGGTGGCTGGAGTGTTGTTGGTTCGTTGGAGGAAACGAGACGAGAGACGGTGGAGGCAGACGCAGAGAATCTTACGGAAGTTCGCCAAGGACTGCGCCACTCCGGTGCCCAAGTTATGGCACGTTGCTTTCGATTTGGTTTCCGATATGCAAACGAGCCTCTCCGATCAATCTCAGACCGATTTCGTCATGCATCCATGCTACACCTCTTCACTGCCCCACGGGTACTCTTTTCATTTTCAAACCCTACGTTTCAGATCGTAATTTTGTACGGATAGTAACACAACATCGATAATAATATTAGGAAACTGAAAATTGAAGAAAATATTTAAGTTGTTCGTAAATCTGCTTATAGGAATTCATCATATCTGGTGAATTTTTGTAGTCTATTTGTGAAAATATGATCGTAACTATTGTAATCATCTAGATCAGTCTTTGTATCTAAGCTAGCATTGCAATTACTTGTACATTATATGTTGAAATCATGTATTATCGACCAAAATCCGAATCAGAATATATATATATATATATATATTTGTTCTTCGAAATGTACAAAATCGGTTATATGCATGATATTGTTTTTATGTCGTATCGGTGATTCATTTTTCTTCGTATGATAGTACGGAGGAAGGTTTGTATTACGGGATAAATTTACGTGAAGATAATTTCCTGATGCTGCGTGCTCGGCTTAGAGGGAAAAACGAACAAATCACAGATCTGGAAAGACAAGAAGTTCCTATTCCCCCTGAAGTGATTTCTGGCTCCATCAAGGTACCAAAAGAATTTTCTACTTTTGCATCAATTGATTATGTACTTGCGTAATAAAAGCTGTATCATATCTAATTGATTATGAAACAGGATGTGTTTGATTTCATAGCACTGAATCTAGCGATGTTCATCACAACAAATGCAAAAGAAAACCCTATTGCTCCAAAAGGAAAATTGGGGTTCACTGTTTCTTTCCCTTTACTTGAGGGACCTGCATCACCAATTAAAGGGCAGGTTATACGTTGGAAGTCATTCGGTGTTAATGACCCAGTTGAGTTCAGTTTTACCCTTCTTTTCAAAAGAAAACCCTATGCTACGTTTCTCGCATGTCTCCTCCTTGTTTTATTTGAAAGTGGAATGTTATGTTCTTCGCCTGTGAAGGGTAAAAATGTAAATGTAAATACAAAGACCAAGTCCATTGCTGTTTGTATTTACATTTACCCTCTACAGGTTCCAATCTTGTTGAATATATACAGAGAAGCAGTAGGTAAAGAAAATCAATAGAATTAATAATTACATTACACCAGGTTGGGAAAGAGTTGGCAAATGAAGTCAATGAGGCTTTGGAAAAGCATGGAATAGATTTGCAGGTTTCTGCATTGGTAAGTTTTGCTTATGTGAAGTGATATATTATTCTACAATAAATACATTAATTAATGTACGATGGCAGGTAGATGCTACGATAGGTGATCTGGCAGGAGGTCGATATTTCAACAAGGCTTGTGTAGCTGCAGTTACTCTGGGGCTTGCTACTAATGCTGTTTATGTGGAATCAGCTCATGTGATCCCCAGTGGAAGCGAATTCAAATTGAGTGAAATGGTTTTCCTCGTTTCTTCATTTTTCTAGTTAAAAGATCCATAAAAAAGAAAAGAACCCATTAAGTTTTAAACATTTCAGGTTATTGACATGCAATGGGGCAACTTCAATACTCCACATCTTCCTATAACAGAATTCGACATGGCTTTAGACTCTGAAAGCTCAAATCCAGGATCTCGGGTACAAAACTCCCACTTGTTCATTGTTGTTATAAAAAATATATTTTTGATTTGGGATTTGAGTGAATATACTTGTTTTTTTTATTATTTTTACTTCAGATGTTTGAGAAACTGATTGGAGGGATGTATCTAGGAGAGGTGGTGAGGAGAGTGCTGCTTAAAATGGCCAAAGAAACTGCTATATTTGGAGAAACTGTTCCTCCTAAACTCAAAACCCCTTACACATTGAGGTCACCGGATATGGCTGCAATGCATCAAGATACGACAGAAAATCGTGATACCGTTCAGGAAAAGCTTTTGGAAGTTTTCGGGGTATGAATATAAATCCCTTGTGAAATATTAAAGGATTATAGTTATGAAATATTAAATTTTGTAACAAGTATGAAATATATGGTATGTAGATTAGTTCGAGTACAGCATCGGTGAGAGAAATGGTGGCTGAAATCTGTGACATAGTAGCGGAAAGAGGGGCTCGTCTAGCAGGGGCGTGCATAGTGGGAATAATGAAAAAGCGAGGGAGGATCAACGAGAAGAAGAGTGTGGTGAAAGTGGAAGGTGGGCTTTACGAACATTACAGAGTATTCAGAAACTATTTGCATAGCAGTGTGTGGGAGATGCTGGGAAACGCACTTGCGGATAATGTGATGATCGAACAGTCTCATGGAGGATCAGGAGCGGGTGCCATCTTTGTTGCGGCTGCACACTCCCACGATAACGAGTCCATCACCCCTCCCCCTTTTTCTCAAAGGAACTCCACCGTCGATCAAATGAATGGTCCTCAAAACGATAACGATGATGATGATCAAACGGATTCCATATTCTGGAAGGATGATCAAATGGAATCCACAAGTGATCAATCCGGATCCATATCGGCCACCAGTGAAGAATAAAGAAGAAAAAACAAAAAAAGTTTACTAGTTTGGTATGGATTGATTAATACTTACATTTCGTGAGTTTTGTTTTTTGTTATATGCCATTCCTTTCACTTTCACTTTATAAAATGAATCAAAAGAATTTAGCCATAAACATTGGGCCAAATAACACTACATTGGGGGGTAAAAAGTTGGACCTCAAGATTGTGGTTTTATGAGCCCATTATTAGTACATGATATTAATTTGTACAACATGTAACCAAAGGATTCTTGGTTCAACAATATTTGGGTTAATGGCATAGTCCATTTTTTCAGAGGTTAATGGGTCAAGTCTCAACTAAGATTTGCTTTATCCGGTATATCTGGAGTAATTAATGTTAGAGTATAAATGTCAATGTGTATAGTTCAGGGTTTTTTCTGTAATTATGTGTAACTTCTCTCTGTATAAATAGTCTCTTAGGGTTTCATTATTAGGTTAGACACTTCACTTGTAAACACTCTCAATATATGCAAGCCGGCCGTAATTCAGTCATCTCGTGTGTCTCTCTATCAATCGACTCTCCAATTCTAACATGGTATCAGAGCTCTAGGTAAGCATCCTCGACCATCTTTCAGATCTGCATTCTCGATTTTATTTTCCTTATTTTGCTGCAGTCGTTTTTGCCTCGAAAATCCACTTTCTGTTGTTTTTTTTGACGAAATTCCAAGTTTTAAAGTTGTTAGAATATCATCACGAACCTTCGTACCAAATTTCAGCCTAAACCGATCTGTTTTGAAAATCCGACTCAAGAACATCATAAATTCATATTTGTCGCAACTCACACACTCATAATTGTCGCAACTCACACACTCATCATTGTCGCAACCTTCACTTGCGACTTCACCTCAAATCGCAACTGACCATTGCGACTTCAGCTCCAAATCGCAACTGACCATTGCGACTTCAGCTCCAAATCGCAACTGACCATTGCGACTTCAGCTCCATATCGCAACCTTCACTTGCGACTTCACCTTAATTGCGACTTCAGCCTCATATCGCAACTGACCATTGCGACTTCAGCTCCATATCGCAGCTGACCATTGCGACTTGCCTCCATATCGCAACTGACCATTGCGACTTCAGCTCCAAAACCGACCTGTTTTGAAAACTCGATTCAACTAAACCTTTTCGAATGGCTCTCAATTCCGGTCACTCCAATCCCATCTCAGTTGTTCTCAATGGGAACAACTATGTCCTGTGGCAACACCACATGTCCATTCTCCTTAAGTCTCATGGACTTTATACCTATGTCACTGTATATCTACCGCTCCTGTTCAAAAGGAAGGAGAAAGTGCAACTGACTTCGCAAAACGTATGAATGATTGGGATATCGCCAATGCTCGCATCCTCGGCTTCATAAACGCTTCTACCACTACTGAGATCAATCAGCAATTCCTCGGCTATACCACAGCAAAAGGACTATGGGATTTCCTTGCAAACAGGTACACTTCTACAAGCTTATCTCATCAATATCAGCTGTGGACTACCTTCTAGAACAAAAGGCAACTGCCTGATCAGTCTGTCAACTCCTACATCTCTGAGATGCAAGCTCTTAGAGATCATCTGAGCCTGGGTGCACCTCAAGTCTTTGATGAAACTGCTCGGAAGTTTACTGCTTACTTCAGCCAATTGCATCTGATTACTATCCTCATGGGTCTCACTGATCGCTTTGAAGCCGTTCGAGCCTCGCTTCTACATCGACATCCCTTGCCTACCCTTGAACAAGCCATCACTGAACTGCTAAGTGAAGAAACTCGTCTTCAACAGCGGTTTCCACTACCATCAGACACTGTGCTCTACACTCCCAGCTCAGGGAAACCAAAAGGTAAATGGGGCAACCATGACCAGTCAAAATATGCGGGCAAGGGGAACAATAGTGAATGTACCTTTTGTCACTCTACTTCCCATCTTCTCCTCAACTGCCCAACTAGAAAATGTCGTTGGTGTGGGATCACACAACCACGTCACTATGCGTCTGACTGCTCCAAATGCCCATAGTCAAAGAACTCTGGTAATCAAAGGCAACAGTCCAGGCCTCAACCAATTGCTGGCTCCATCACTCAGGACTCCCATTCACCAACACCTATGGCACAGCACAACAACCACTCTACACCTGACCTCATGGAACTCATGCGCCGAAATCAAGAGCTCATGGAGCAAATCATGACAGGTTCTATGGGTATGAATTCTCAATGCAATGTCACTACATCAGGTAACCCTTGGCTATTTGACTCTGGATGTTGTAATCACATGACACATAAGGCTGATGGGTTTGTCTCTAAACAAACTTCCAACATGTTTTCATCAGTTCGTACTGCTGATGCTACTCGTTTACCGGTATCCTTCAGTGAGACGGTATCTACCCCCGATATTCAAATACCTGATGTGCTACATATACCTAACTTATCTGTGAATCTGATTTCAATCACTCAACTTATGGAAGCCGGTCTAATCGTCTTATTTCACTCTTCTGGCTGTGTTGTGCAGGATCCAAAGACCAAGCAGATCCTTGGAGTAGGCCGTAAAGTTGGTCGGATGGTTGAAGTGGTCTATCTACGCCTTCCTTTCCCTTCATCAAGTTTTGCTGCTTCAGTCTCCAGTACTCCTTCTTTTGAACTATGGCATGCACGCTTAGGCCATTTATCCTTAGCAAGAATAAAAGTTTTAGCTAGTTCAGGGCTGTTAGGAAACACTTCCTCTGAAAATGTTTCCTGTCTATCTTGTCAACTTGGCAAACATCATGCTTTACCTTTTCAAACTAACGATTTTAAATCTGCTTTTGCTTTTGATCTTATTCATTCTGATGTATGGGGACCAGCACCACACCCATCTATGGGAGGTGCTCGATATTTTGTAATCTTTATCGATGATTACACACGATTTACATGGATTTATCTCATGAAAAACCGCTCAGAATTACCTAAACTTTATATCACCTTTGCTCGAATGATTCTAACCCAATTTTCAAAACCTATAAAGGTTCTTCGAGCAGATAATGCTATGGAATACAAAGAATCGTCTCTTATCTCTTTTCTCCAATCTCAGGGCACTCTTTCTCAGTACTCTTGTCCCGGCACCTCTCCACAAAATGGTCGTGCCGAACGAAAACACCGGCACATCCTCGACACTGTCCGTACTCTTTTAATATCAGCCAAGTGCCCAGAACGTTTTTGGGGTGAAGCAGCCTTCATGGCTGTCTACACCATCAACCGACACCCGACTCCTATTCTCAATCAAAAGTCTCCGTATGAAATACTCTATGGAGTCTCTCCTCCCTATGAAATACTCAAAGTGTGGGGTTGTGCCTGCTTTGTTCAGCTACAACCTCATGAACACACCAAACTTGAACCTCGTTCTTGTTTGTGCTGCTTCTTTGGCTATGGTATTGAACATAAAGGCTATCGTTGTTGGGATCCAGTCTCTAAGAGACTTCGTATATCCCGTCATGTCACCTTCTGGGAACATCTTCCCTTCTCTAAGGTGTCAAAATTTCAGGACACAATCGCTCCGTCTACTTCCTTCTTCACAGACACATCTATCTCAATGGATTTACTCCAATTAGATCCCATACTCTCCTCATCATCTGATCCATCATCTTCCGCATCATCTGAACCTCCATCTGTCTCATCTGACCATGATCAATCATCTGCACCAACTCCAAGGACTACTTCTGAGCCATCTACTGAGTCTCTGGATCCTAGCTCCTCTCAACCACAAGATGAAGTAAGACGCTCCGATCGGGTAAGACAAGTTCCTACTCACCTTCGTGATTATCATTGTTATGCCACTTTGTTGTCCACCCATGAACCTACTTCCTATAAGGAAGCCGCTTCTAACCCTGTCTGGCAGCAAGCTATGACTGAGGAACTTCAGGCTCTTGACAAAGCCAATACATGGGAATTTGTTCCTCTTCCATCGGGCAAGCCACCCATTGGTTGCAAATGGGTCTTCAAAATCAAAACCAAATCTGATGGATCTATTGACCGTTACAAAGCACGTCTTGTGGCAAAAGGCTTCAATCAAGAATATGGCATTGACTACGAGGAAACCTTTGCTCCCGTGGCTCGGGTCACCTCGGTCCGTAGTTTTCTAGCCATCGCTGCCACCAAGAAATGGCCACTCTATCAGATGGATGTCAAGAATGCCTTTCTCAATGGCGATCTCGAAGAGGAAGTCTACATGAGACTCCCTCCAGGTGTGACCTCCCGTCAGGGTAATGTCTGTCGACTTCGAAAAGCCCTCTATGGCCTCAAACAAGCTCCTCGTGCTTGGTTTGAAAAATTCAGCAATACTGTCATCTCTTTGGGGGTTCTCTCCGAGTAATTATGATTCTGGCTTGTTTACTCGCACTACTGCTGCAGGTACTATCTTACTTCTGTTGTACGTTGATGATATGATCATTACCGACAGTGATTCTACAGGTATCATCCATCTCAAAAAGTCTCTCAGCTCTTGTTTTGAGATGAAAGATCTTGGCACACTACACTACTTTCTTGGCCTTGAAGTTCTGTCAGACTCTTCTGGCATCTATCTCTGTCAAGCCAAATACATCTCAGATCTGCTGTCCAAGGCTGGGATCACAGATAACAAAGTTGCATCTACACCCATTGAGCAAAATCTGCACATTGCTCCGAATGCCGGAACCACGCTGAAAGACCCTACACGGTATCGTCAACTAGTTGGATCTCTGGTCTACCTGACTGTCACTAGACCAGACCTAGCCTATGCAGTTCATATAGTTAGCCAATTCATGGCTGCCCCGTTCTCAGACCACTGTGTCGCTGTTCTTCGTATACTTCGGTATCTCAAAGGGACGATGTTTCATGGACTTCATTTCTCATCCACTTCATCCTTACAGCTTCGTGCCTTCTCAGATGCAGACTGGGATGGTGACATAACCGACCGCCGTTCCACCACAGGCTATTGTTTCTTCCTTGGTAACTCTCTTATCTCCTGGCGCAGCAAGAAACAATCGCTGACAGCTCGGTCCAACACTGAAGCGGAATATAGAGCCTTAGTTGACACTACTCAGGAACTCGTATGGCTACGCTGGCTACTATCTGATATGGGTGCTCATCAATTTTCCCCAACACCATTATGGTGTGACAACACTAGTGCTATTCAGATTGCTCACAATGATTGTAATAACCAGGTATTTTAATTATTATTGACCGATATTTTAGTATTTTAGAATTCGGAAGTTTATTTATATAAGTTTTATTTTAGTTAATTATGGGAAAATAAGTTAAGGGTTAGTCTTGGATATTATAAGGAAGTTAGAGGGTTATTTTGGTCATCTTCTTTTTAAAAGAAAAAGAAATAGGGGAGTGGTTGGGGAAGGGTATGGAGGTGTTCCCTCCATACCATCCTTCTTTGGATACTTAGGAGGAGTACCTCTTTTCTTATTTATTTTTGAAAGGAAGCAAGTGTTAGAGTGTGTGTGTGTCTTTGATGGAAAGAGAGAAAGAGAGAGATCGAGAGAAAGATTGAAGGAAAGAAGAAGGAAAAAGCTTTAGGAATTTGTTGCTGAAATTCAAGGTAAACAATCCCTACATTGTTGTGTTCTAATTACTTAAAAGTGTTCTTGAAATGCTAGTTGAATTTTGGTGGGTTTTTGGTTAAAATGGATGTTTTGGGAATTCTAAGTTTAAGGATAGGTTATGTATATGGTCTTGAACATATCTGCACTTTTATAGTATCATACATAGAGTAAAACTGCAAAATCTTGGTTTTAGAATGAGTAGTGGGCTGAGATTCATCGAAGTCGCAGTGGTCTGAGATTCATCGAAGTCGCAATGAACGACTGCGACATTCATCGGAGTCGCAATAGTTGGTTGCGACTCGGGTATGAAGTCGCAGTGGTCGTTTGCGACTTGGGTTGAAATCGCAGTAGTTGATTGCGACTCGGGTTTGGGATCGCAATAGTGAATTGCGACTTGGAGTGGAATCGCAGTAGTGGGTTGCGATTCCAGGGTGGAATCGCAATAGAGGGTTGCGATTTGGGTACTGTTCATAACGATTTTTAGTGGGTTGCGACTTCAGATGTGAATTTTGTAAGTTTAGTTTTTAAAAGAGATATGTGGTATTTTATATGATTTCAGATTCTGTGAAGGGTGGAAATACGTGATACTAACTTGGGAAAGCTTTGTGATATACGTTTCAGGTGAGTTTTTCTTTAAAATATTTTCCAACTGGGATACATATATATGTGATATATAGATGAGATGGATATGTTCGGATTGAGAATTTTTACATGATGTTATTATGTGTTCGTATTGAGATGTATACATGTTTGGAATGGGATAACGTTTTTATAAAAATATGTGATGTCTTTATACATGGTTGAAATGTCATGAAAGGTTTTATAAAATGACAATATGATATATTGGTACATATATATATTGTATTTATGTGAGTATTCTACGAGAATACTTGGCCGGGATCCGAGGGGCGGACCGGTGAGTGCCGGGTTCCGGTGGGCGGACCGGTGGGTTTACCGTAGTTGTTGTACGGCAGAGTAAATTAACTAGTTGGCTTGCAACCACTAGTATGGCCATTTGGGGAGGGATAAGGCAGAATGACTTGATCATTTGTGGAGGAACAGGGTGGAATGAGTTTGATTACGATACTCTAGTCTTGGTTGGTATTTACTTACGTGTAAAATATATGTGTGTGTTTGTATAAAGAAGTTTTATATAAATGGATTTTTTTTACAGGTTTCAATTGACAGGGATTTTCTCACTAGACCTGTAGGTCTAACCCTCATTTTCTGTTTTAAAATATGTATTCCAGGTTAAGGATCGTTATTTAGTAAAAAGGGAAGAATTAAAGTTTGAGACGCAGTTGATAGCTGACGAGGATTAGGAACTGGAAATGTTATGTTTGTATAGTTTCGAGACTGTTGGACCGTACGTGATTTATTTGTATTTCTTTTTATGAATATAACGATGTGATACAATATATGTTATTTGAAGCATGTTGGGAAAACGGGTTGTTACAATGATGTTTTCATGAGCGCACAAAGCACATTGAGATTGACTGTCATTTCACTCGTCAACATGTTCTTCGCAAGACGGTTAAACTTTTTTCAATCTCAACCATTGATCAGACTGCAGATATCTTCACCAAAGCTCATCTTCCAGGGCGCTTTCGGGCCCTTATTTCCAAACTCAATTTGTCTCATTCTTCCCCTACTTGAGTTTGAGGGGGGATGTTAGAGTATAAATGTCAATGTGTATAGTTCAGGGTCTTTTCTGTAATTATGTGTAACTTCTCTCTGTATAAATAGTCTCTTAGGGTTTCATTATTAGGTTAGACACTTCACTTGTAAACACTCTCTCAATATATGCAAGTCGGCCGTAATTCAGCCATCTCGTGTGTCTCTCTATCAATCGACTCTCCAATTCTAACAATTAAAATGGTTATAGCATAGAGGCACTTACCTGTTACAAATTAAGATGGTGCGGTTTGATTTTTTTTTATTACTCTCAGTCTTACGAGAAACACACATGATTCATGAGATAAATAATATGTACGAGTTTTGTCGTGTATGAATATCATATACTCGACAATATGCACTCTTCCATTTTCAACTGGCTAGAAGCATCCATCTGGGTTTTAAATGATGGGACACGAACATAGAATAGAATGAATCAATGACAAGTTTCAATAATTAAGTATTATGAAATGCTATAATTTTTTATCATGATTTTCTTTCTTTTTCTTGATTATTTGTATTGATCATAATTTCATTATTAGAAAGCAATTTTAATTACATACTGATAACAGATTAAATGTGTAAAAAAACGTTTAGTTAAAAAAACATGTCAAACGGTTTAAGAATTGTCTAATGTATATTTCAAGTGCTTAAAATCTTCTAAACACTATTTTATTAAACACTAGTCATCGTACCTGCACGATGCAGCGGGACGCAATTCAATTCTGAAACCAAATACTCAAATCCTCAATCTTGCTGCCCGCTTTGTATTATTTCTTATCAAATAGGCATTAGCCAAATATGTCTCAAAAAAAATTCAATTGATGCATAAGTCTCATACATACCCGCGCGCGATGCGGCGCGAAACATTATGAAATCGAAAAAACAATTAGCGAAACATCTCGAAATCAAAATGACAACCATGTTTCATGTTAAGTTTGTATTCTTATATGTGAATCATGTATCAACTATGAAGTACTTCGGTATGCATTTTCATCTAATATGTATATACCCGTGCGCGATGCTGCGCAGACGTTAAACTTTCGTGTAAACTGAGATTGAAAAAATTAATACAATTATTTATATGATGTTCAACTACCCTCCAAATTATGGAGTTGTTTGCAAGTAAAATGTTATCTTGAAAGCCAAATAATAATATGAAGATTGAAGCCTATAAAAACCAATCATTCCAATGAACCATCTGTTTTACTCTTCACCTCTATTTTACTCTCTAAAACATCTCCAATGAATCATTTATTTTTCTCTTTATAATAGAGAAATGAATAGTAACTCTCTAAATATAGAGAAACACCATAAATATTTTTTTAGAGTATACATTGGAGAAGACATACACATTCTCTATTTTTTTTACTCTATAATAAAGAGTAAAATAAAGAATTACATTGGAGATGCCCGATCTCAAAAGAATTTAAGGACTTTGATTTCACATTAATCGCATGCAAATAATAAAATGTCCATCTTTCAAAAATAACAATAATATACAAACATCAAAATTATATACAATATCAAAAATTTCAAACAATTATTTGAAATAGAAGTATCTAAAAAAACCGTGATCCCTTGAATATTGAAATTACTCTATATGAGTTTATACAAGTTTTAACATTCCTTAATTAACATCTAGAATAACAAACATCCTTCTGTTATTTTACCCTTTTTCATCTTTCATCCACACTATAAAAAACCTATCATTTTCTCTATTTATTTAAACAATGAAACATGAAGAATATAAAAAGAGGCACACATTTAGCAAACATACTAATTTGATACACAATTACAGCACACCATTCTCCAAATCATGATATGTGCTCTTTTTATTTAACAAATCATGATGAAATTAAATACTCATAAACATAAACACGAGGAGGCCCGGCCAGGAGGGTATAAAACCTAAAAATCTCTGATATAGGGGTGACCAGCAGAACTGGGTACCCGTCTTTGGAACTGGAACCGCTTCGAAACTGCCGGTTCCGGAATCGGAACCGATGTGATTGGTTTTGGTTCCGGTTCCTAATATAATGAACCGATTAAGACTGGTTCTGGTTCTCATTTTTTTGGAACCGTTACCTGCTGGGACCGGGCTGGATACCCAGAACCGGAACCGACGGGTATCCGGTATATTTTGACGAAAAAAATATTTATATATTTATATATTTATTACTTTGATTTAAATATTTAATAAACTAAAAAATTAATAAGTTACCTTTTAGGGTTTTAGACTTTACTCGCTCTATTCTCTTGTCTAAACTTAAGCTGTAACACCCTAAAATCAGGGCCAATTTGAACCTCAAATTTTAACAAGGTTAAACATGGAATCATCCAACTTTCATGTATAAGTAGATAATTAACTATGAGGTTTAATACATACAACTCACATTTTCCAAAACAACCTATTAATCTAATCTTGTCAACTATGATAAGATTAAACTGGTTGTCTAAGTCATTCATCAAAAGCATCCTCATATCAGCTAACTTCTCCTCTTAACATCAACAAGTTGAATACTCAACAACACTCGCCCCTCTTCCCTTTACTTCCCCGAGCTAGTACCTGGTAAGAAAAGTTAATTTGAAACGATTAGGCTTACGCCTAGTGAGAACATCCAATTTCAAATTAAAACATTAACAGCTTTGGAATTTCAGATAATCAAAGCATATAAACAAACCTGGTCTGTCACCATTCTTACCATACTCGTATTCGTCTCATAACGACGGGAACATACCCGATCCCATGAGTGATGAGTATGACTAACATTCGGAAAGTCATATCCTCATAATTCGAGAGCCTACTACGAATCATTGCAGATTCCAGATCATCGCTCATATCCAAGAACTTACAATTAATCGCTATACCTTCTTCTCGGAATGGAAGTAGAATAGCAATTATATATTGCCTATTTTAATCCAACAAAAGAAAATAGAAACAACAATTATACTTTGTCTATTTCACGTTTCCACGTCTCTAATACGGATAGCAATTTTACTTTGCCTATCCCCTACATTATATAAATATGAATAGCAATTCTACTTTGCCTATTCATTTCTCAATCGGAATAGCAATTATACTTTGCCTATTCCATACATTTAATATGAATAGCAATTCTACTTTGCCTATTCAAACATTCCAACATGAATATCAATTCTACTTTGCCTATTCAATCATTCCAACATGAATAGCAATTCTACTTTGCCTATTCAATCATTCCAACATGAATAGCAATTCTACTTTGCCTATTCAATCATTTCAACATGAATAACAATTCTACTTTGCCTATTCAATCATTTCAACATGAATCGCAATTCTACTTTGCCTATTCAATCATTCCAACATGAATAGCAATTCTACTTTTCCTATTCAATCATTTCTCATTACCTCTTGAAATGGGAATTACCATTCACATTATAGGTCTCATCACCTCTCGAAATGGGAATTACATTCCACATTATAGGTCAACGGGAATTACAAATCACTTTATGCCTATTCCACGTTACAAATATTAACAGTGCATATGGATCCATTACACTTTATTAATGTATATGTATCAAAACATATCACACTATATCCCATAACACTTTCAGTTCTAAGAACATCGGTCAACCTATTGAATCCTTAAATATTTTTCGTCTGAAAATTATATTTGGAATAGCATTCCGAAACCACAATCCAAAATAAGATAATAAATTTCAATCAAACTCATATCCTAAAATAAAACCATCTTGGACCCTAAAACTAATTTCCAAAAATTAATTCTACCGGGCCGAGCCCAACTTCCGGAAAAATTGTTACCGGATTCGTAAACCAAATCCATTCCGGTAATTAATACCGGATCCAAGATTCCGGCCCATTCCGGAAATCAATTCCGGATCCCATACTCCGGCCCAATTCCGGAAATCAACTCCGGATCCCAAACATTAAGCCCATTCCGGAAGTTTATTAGTTCCGGTACTACCCAATGTCAAACCTAATTCCGGAATCAAAACTATTAAATCAACACCGGGCTTGGCCCAGTTCCGGAATTAAAAGCATACCGGGCTTCGGCCCAGTTCCGGAATTAAAAGCATACCGGGCTTCGGCCCAGTTCCGGTATTAAATGCATATCGGATCTCATTTCCGGAACCCAACCCAATTCCGGATCCGGTCCACTTCCGGAATTCAATCCAATTCCGAATCCGGTCCATTTCCGGAATTCGATACCCGGTTCCGGAATCCATTAATTCCGGATCCAATACCAGTTCCGGAATTCTCCATACCGGGACTGCGATACTAGGTATTCTATTCACGTCAAAATTACTAACATAAGCCCATCTAAAATTGATTTGTTGCTCGACTTAAACTTAATACCATTATACCAAGTCATTCAGCTAGTTTATACACCATCAAATGATTCAATTTCAACTGGTAAATTAAAATGAAGAGATGAACTCACCTGGTTGAAGCTTTAACCCAGTAATCCAAACCCTTTCTTCTCTGATTCACAATCTAAACTGGGTGTTACCAAACTGATTAAGAGATTAAAGAAGAAAATTTCAAAACCCTTACCACACAAGAATCCAGATGAAATCCAATTCCTATCTTCTTCTTTCTCCTTTCTTTCTTTGCTTTTCTTAGCCGACTTCCAGAAAATGAATTGAGATAATATCTTAATTCAATCATACCCATCTCTTAAGTAACTCAATTTTCAAAGAATGACCAAATAAACCCTCTAGTTTAATTTTCATCAATCACATTTAAACTTTGGTCACATTTACAAATTCAACCCTGGAGTTTACTTTTACAATTAGTCCACAACTTAGACTACCTTACAAATAGACTCCATTTATATTAAATACAATATAATGGAATTGCGGGGTGTTACATAAGCTGCCACACTCATTCTCTCTGGAACTGGAAGTCGATGAAGGTCTCAATCTCATAGTCGAACACTCGAACTGAACGAAAGCTTGGTATCTGAACTGAACTGGACGAAATCTGTATAGGTATTCGATTTTATGCTCTCAATTTTGGATTTTCTGCTCTCGATTTCCTTGTCTCATTATCTGAACTGAACTGAACAAAAGCTTGGTCTCTTCTCTAAAAAGTATGTTATTCGATTTGTTGTTCCCTTGAAAAGTATGAAATCTAAATTTTGTTTCTATTTGATTTGCTTGAAAAGTATGTTATTCGATTTGCTTGAAATATTATGGAGGTTTTTGCTCTTCAGAATCAATTATTTGCTCTTTAGAGTCTGATATTGTCACTCCATCTTCATAGATCCACCATTGTGAAATCAAAATAAGAGCTCAAGTTTCCACATTTAATTTTAACAAATTCTTTATTTTAAGGATTTTAACATAAATTATATTATTATAATATTTTCTAACTTTATCATTCCAATACATAGCAGTCGTAATTATTAAATGTTATAAGTATTTATTTTTTAAAGATAAATAAAGTGTCAATACATATTATATTAATAAAAATACAGGATTCTTTAATTTATAAATAAAATAAAATAAAATAAAATTTTCTATAGTTATATGCAATTTAGCATTAAAAAGTCTGTATCTTGAAATATTCTCATTTTACTTCAATTCTTTTTAACATCGGATAGGTTTACATGTTTTGAATTTGTTAACCCAAAGTTGAGCTAAACTGTATCTGGTCAAGCAAATAAATCCTCATACGATTGAACTCATAAAATGTAAATGAAAAAAAAAACCATAATTGACCATCAAATTCGGTACAATGCATCAAAGCTATGTCCAAATCCAAACTGCATTTTTCAGCCATGTAGAAGCGGGTTCAAGGACCTTGAAGCTCCCCAATGAGGAGATCTTGAGCCAGCTGCATTTTTCGTGCACGTTTTCCAGCCCAACGGAGGAGAGTTGTGGTGAGTTAGAGACTGTAAAACAATCATTAGGAAAGGAAACTTATTACTGATTAAGCATGCATCAGAGGTATATAATATTTTTATATACCGCAAAAACTCACACACTCCTCACTTTTAATGAGTCTTAAACCCTTAACCACTAAGGAGGTTGGCCTCTACAAGTAACCCACGTACCGTTGGCCAATGGCCCTTTGTTGAGTCTTAAACTTACTCCAAGCGTCTCGTACACATGGCACTGCTATACTAAAAGATGAAACTCTTGTCAATCATCTATTTGCTTTTAATGTTGCAAGTCTATATGTCTCATGAAACAGATGAAAATTTGCGTACATCCAACCTCCATATATAGGATTTTCTTTTGATTTGGTTTATTCTATTTACTTCTAAACTATATAATCCCCTTCATTCCATGAAAATTACAACCATTTTCATTTTGGAATGTCCCATTAAAGTTGCAGCATTTCCTTGTTTTGGAAGTTAGAATCGTCTATTTGTGTATTATCATTGTTACTACTTACTAAGACTATTGATTATTGTCCACCAGAATCTATCATTGGAGGGCATTAAAGGTTTTTGAAAACCCGAACTAAATCAAATGAACCATTACAAAGTAGGGTCTGGGAAGGGTGAGATGTATGTAGGCTTGCAAACCAAATACAAAAACGAAGAGACCATAAAATGAAGTGATACTTGTGAAATCCATGATAAGCTTTGCAGTAGTCAACAATCTTTAAAAGAAAACAATAAATGAATAAATAGCATAAAATGAGAGGACATGTAGACACCAGACCATGCAAGTGTAACACAAGTAGAGCCAGATACAAATAATTATTGCTTGTAAATAGATGATAAATTTAATGTCTCTCCAACAACACACAATTGGTTGTCAACATTCCTTGGTACAATCATAATATTCCTCCCACCATGAACTGTAGGTCTGGGGTTGATAGGAACCTTAAGCAACAACCAAACAAGAAATCTGGTTGCACAAACAATCAAGTTGTTTCAGACTACCAGAATAACACTTCTCTTACTTGATATTTGTGAAACCCAACCAAAAAAAGAATCAAATGCACAAGGTTCTGTAACACAGTGCGACATGCATGTATGAGTCAGAAACAACCTGGTGTGCAGGTTCAATGTAAATTGTAAATGTCACTCTTAATTTAATAACAAGAACTACAGAGCATTTATTTCAAATATTGGTATATTCACTTAAAAACACAACCCCAAATTATTTGCTCTCTTTCCATGATAGTAAACACTTTAATTTTCAATATGTACTGCAGTACTGCACAAAGTTTATTATGATCATATGAAGACCTCTAGAAATAGAAAAAGAAAACCAGAAACATATATACTACCTACTACAACTATGAGTTAATGAGAGAAATAGCCCCCAAACCATGCATACACTATAAACTACTTGTCTTGAAAATTTTCAAAGAAGTAATTAGATTATGTATTTCAGCATAGTTTAAACACAAATGGAACATGTATTGGACCTAAGTACCTATTACATACAAAAGTATATGGAGTTTGATACAATTAAACACGAACATGATCCCATCAGGAATTAATTCTGCTAAAAAGTCGTCCTAAAATTCAATTGAAGTTGAAAACTGGCAATTTTGATATCTATACAAAGTCAAAGTGAAGCTTTCCTAAAAGCCAATAATAGCAACTTTCTGATACATGAACGCAAAAATCAGGACAAGATACAGAAAATCCACTCATAAAAAAACTATAAGCAATAAAAGCCATTACCGTGAATAAAACTTATATTGCATACCAAGCATCGAGCACGATATATGTAGACCAATCCATTGAAGCCCATTTACAGATATTGTTTCACCATTAAGTCCCGGACCACAACCTGACAAGCATGAGAGCAAGAAACCCACTGATTATTTCAAGAAGACAACTCAGAATAAATTAGCAGCTCATTAAGAATGGATCACTTGAGTTAATTCTTCACTAAGACATAGTATTAAGAGCATTTAAAAATAGTCCTAGCTACTACCTCCATTCCTCAAATCAGATACACTGCCGTCTAACATTTTTGTGGCTAAAAAGGCTTCAATTTACTTATCATCTCTAATTACAATCTAACCTTTAACTCAAGGTAAAACTCATTACATTTCGTCAAAACATCATATATTTGTCCTTTCATTCCCATTAATCTAATAAAACAACAATCCACAACGAATTGCAAGAATAAACAAATCCACATCCAAGTAACAGGCCTTTCAAAGTAGATAACAACATAAGAAAAACAATTTACCAATGTCAAGAAGCAATCTAGGGATCCCATCATCAAGCATCGCAAGAAGCTCCAGTGCTCTCTCTGAAAGCTCTGCCTTTAATTTCAATAGAACTTTTTAAAACATTGTCACTGAAAAGTGAAATGAAAAACCAATACGAAAATCATAAAACCCCACTAATTACATACAAACACAAGATACATACACATACATTTGTATAAACATATACCTGAAAGGTAGAAGAAAATTTTATGTTTTGAAATTATTATAAGCATTGAAATTTCTTCCCTAGTCCCCACCGTTATGTCACTGGTGTAGATGGAATAGCAATCAAATGAAATAAATATCTTGTATTTCACAGTCCATAGTAACAAATTTTTAATGTTATTTAAGCAAAAACATATCTTTTGTTCAACTCAATTTATTGGTTACCTTTGAGGGTTCTGCCAAATTCTGCAAGCTTCTCAACTATTTTGTGACATCTATGGCTATTCTTTTCTTTGAAAGTGTGAAGAACATAGAACCAAACAAATCACAGCAAGATGAAGCACTAATCCACATTCTTTTCTTTGAAAAACTCAGATGGGTTCATCAAAATTTACAGCAAAACCTAGGAAACCAACAAATGCAAAACCACTTCTAGGATCACTTGTTTGCCTAAAAGAATATACAACGATGAAAAAAAAGTAACCAAAAATCAAGAGGTGGGTCAGCAGACTACCCATTTCAAATTAAAACCTTAAAACCTTGGGGGCTTTTGGAGCAGCATGGGTTTCAGTTTTAGAAGGAGGAGGTAGGTCAGCAGACTCAGGTGATTTCACTACTTTAATGGAGAAACGAAAACCACCACCACCACCACCACCACCGAAATTGAAGCAAACAAAAGTAAACTTCAGATGAAATTTGATAGAATTTATATAAACCCTAAACCGGATCTTTAAGCTCAAGAATGATTAGTTCTAGATCATGGAATAAACATATACAAATCACAACATGAACAGCGGAATTAAACGACAGATTTGTATAGCTAACAAAGTTCATTAATTTAAACATACTGATTACATACTCACGCCCCAATTTGTTGACCTAAGTTATCAATAAACGAATACTTCTTCTCAAGTATTAGGATTAAGAACCTTGGGGCTCATGCACACACATCTACACGTTTTTGTTTAAACGTGAGTTTCAAGAACATCTAATTCTATATCTCTAGGTTTCTTTATATACTAGAAACCTAGATAAACTAGAAACTAGATAAATACCAATCCTAGATAAACTAGAATTTACAAGGATAACTATAAAATAAACATATTGCAATTCGAACCCTTGTAAGTTGAAGTTTTGACACATCAAATCTATATGAAATATTCCTAACAATCTTCCCCTATTTGATGATGACAAAACTTAGCATCAGAATCTTCAAGTAGCTCTTCCCCTTTTTGACATAATCAAATCCAAAACTTATCAAACTTGAATCTTCCCCTTGAATGATCAACACTTCTTCTTCCCCTGAATTTATGCTAACCATTCTTGTGTCTTCGAGGTTATATCAATTACGTTGTAAAGAAAATCAACCATTATCTATTTGAAGTTGAAGTAAAAAACCAAACCTTGAGTCTTATATCCCGTAGAAACCAAGTGAACAACAACGTCATTCTCATGAATGAGGGGATCCCTGTCCTTCGACCAATCTTCTTCTCTAAGATTTCGTCAAATTGAAGTCACATTCTTCGAACAATTACGTTAATAATCTTCATAATATCACGGGTTATCTTTAACAGGTGAAGGATACCTTTAAAGATATGATAAGAACACAAACTCTAACTTTCACTTCTTCTTCAAACAAACTCTAATTAATCTTCCTTTTTGTAATCAACTGATGACGATCAAAGAGTAGTCATTTAAGCATTCTTCCTCTATCGTTCATCAAACCTTCATACCTTGTGTGTGTGAATTTTCTTGAAACAAACAAAAATCATCCTCCTTTTGTCGAGCATGATCCTAACATGGTGTGTGACATGAATTCTCCATTGCATCGCGGCTTTGATTTCATGGCTTTGAGGAATTCTGAGTGAAGAACAATTTTTATCAAGAAAAAAAAACTGCTGGATTTCGAGAATTTCTGGGAGCGTTCTGGACGTCGTACGGCCAATCCAACCAGACATAATGTTAAACAATGTGTCCCGAAGCTGCTGTCCAAAAATCGCGACGATCCGACGGTTCAATCTCCGGGAATAGGCGAAACGGCCGGCTGTGATTTTCCAGAAAATTTCTGCGAAAAATCTGATTTTTCTTTCTTTCGTACGTCTTCTTTCGTCTCTTCAAATCTTCCATTAAACCTTGTTTTTCTTCCAGATCAGAGAGCACCATGTGCTCTGATACCACCTGATAGAATTTATATAAACCATAAACCGGATCTTTAAGCTCAAGAATGATTAGTTCTAGATCATGGAATAAACATATACAAATCACAACATGAACAGCGGAATTAAACGACAGATTTGTATAGCTAACAAGGTTCATTAATTTAAACATACTGATTACATACTCACGCCCCAATTTGTTGACCTAAGTTATCAACAAACGAATACTTCTTCTCAAGTATTAGGATTAAGAACCTTGGGGCTCATGCACACACATCTACACGTTTTTGTTTAAACGTGGGTTTCAAGAACATCTAATTCTATATCTCTAGGTTTCTTTATATACTAGAAACCTAGATAAACTAGAAACTAGATAAATACCAATCCTAGATAAACTAGAATTTACAAGGATAACTATAAAATAAACATATTGCAATTCGAACCCTTGTAAGTTGAAGTTTTGACACATCAAATCTATATGAAATATTCCTAACAATCTTCCCCTATTTGATGATGACAAAACTTAGCATCAGAATCTTCAAGTAGCTCTTCCCCTTTTTGACATAATCAAATCCAAAACTTATCAAACTTGAATCTTCCCCTTGAATGATCAACACTTCTTCTTCCCCTGAATTTATGCTAACCATTCTTGTGTCTTCGAGGTTATATCAATTACGTTGTAAAGAAAATCAACCATTATCTATTTGAAGTTGAAGTAAAAAACCAAACCTTGAGTCTTATATCCCGTAGAAACCAAGTGAACAACAACGTCATTCTCATGAATGAGGGGATCCCTGTCCTTCGACCAATCTTCTTCTCTAAGATTTCGTCAAATTGAAGTCACATTCTTCGAACAATTACGTTAATAATCTTCATAATATCACGGGTTATCTTTAACAGGTGAAGGATACCTTTAAAGATATGATAAGAACACAAACTCTAACTTTCACTTCTTCTTCAAACAAACTCTAATTAATCTTCCTTTTTGTAATCAACTGATGACGATCAAAGAGTAGTCATTTAAGCATTCTTCCTCTATCGTTCATCAAACCTTCATACCTTGTGTGTGTGAATTTTCTTGAAACAAACAAAAATCATCCTCCTTTTGTCGAGCATGATCCTAACATGGTGTGTGACATGAATTCTCCATTGCATCGCGGCTTTGATTTCATGGCTTTGAGGAATTCTGAGTGAAGAACAATTTTTATCAAGAAAAAAAAAACTGCTGGATTTCGAGAATTTCTGGGAGCGTTCTGGACGTCGTACGGCCAATCCAACCAGACATAATGTTAAACAATGTGTCCCGAAGCTGCTGTCCAAAAATCGCGACGATCCGACGGTTCAATCTCCGGGAATAGGCGAAACGGCCGGCTGTGATTTTCCAGAAAATTTCTGCGAAAAATCTGATTTTTCTTTCTTTCGTACGTCTTCTTTCGTCTCTTCAAATCTTCCATTAAACCTTGTTTTTCTTCCAGATCAGAGAGCACCATGTGCTCTGATACCACCTGATAGAATTTATATAAACCCTAAACCGGATCTTTAAGCTCAAGAATGATTAGTTCTAGATCATGGAATAAACATATACAAATCACAACATGAACAGCGGAATTAAACGACAGATTTGTATAGCTAACAAGGTTCATTAATTTAAACATACTGATTACATACTCACGCCCCAATTTGTTGACCTAAGTTATCAACAAACGAATACTTCTTCTCAAGTATTAGGATTAAGAACCTTGGGGCTCATGCACACACATCTACACGTTTTTGTTTAAACGTGGGTTTCAAGAACATCTAATTCTATATCTCTAGGTTTCTTTATATACTAGAAACCTAGATAAACTAGAAACTAGATAAATACCAATCCTAGATAAACTAGAATTTACAAGGATAACTATAAAATAAACATATTGCAATTCGAACCCTTGTAAGTTGAAGTTTTGACACATCAAATCTATATGAAATATTCCTAACAATCTTCCCCTATTTGATGATGACAAAACTTAGCATCAGAATCTTCAAGTAGCTCTTCCCCTTTTTGACATAATCAAATCCAAAACTTATCAAACTTGAATCTTCCCCTTGAATGATCAACACTTCTTCTTCCCCTGAATTTATGCTAACCATTCTTGTGTCTTCGAGGTTATATCAATTACGTTGTAAAGAAAATCAACCATTATCTATTTGAAGTTGAAGTAAAAAACCAAACCTTGAGTCTTATATCCCGTAGAAACCAAGTGAACAACAACGTCATTCTCATGAATGAGGGGATCCCTGTCCTTCGACCAATCTTCTTCTCTAAGATTTCGTCAAATTGAAGTCACATTCTTCGAACAATTACGTTAATAATCTTCATAATATCACGGGTTATCTTTAACAGGTGAAGGATACCTTTAAAGATATGATAAGAACACAAACTCTAACTTTCACTTCTTCTTCAAACAAACTCTAATTAATCTTCCTTTTTGTAATCAACTGATGACGATCAAAGAGTAGTCATTTAAGCATTCTTCCTCTATCGTTCATCAAACCTTCATACCTTGTGTGTGTGAATTTTCTTGAAACAAACAAAAATCATCCTCCTTTTGTCGAGCATGATCCTAACATGGTGTGTGACATGAATTCTCCATTGCATCGCGGCTTTGATTTCATGGCTTTGAGGAATTCTGAGTGAAGAACAATTTTTATCAAGAAAAAAAAAACTGCTGGATTTCGAGAATTTCTGGGAGCGTTCTGGACGTCGTACGGCCAATCCAACCAGACATAATGTTAAACAATGTGTCCCGAAGCTGCTGTCCAAAAATCGCGACGATCCGACGGTTCAATCTCCGGGAATAGGCGAAACGGCCGGCTGTGATTTTCCAGAAAATTTCTGCGAAAAATCTGATTTTTCTTTCTTTCGTACGTCTTCTTTCGTCTCTTCAAATCTTCCATTAAACCTTGTTTTTCTTCCAGATCAGAGAGCACCATGTGCTCTGATACCACCTGATAGAATTTATATAAACCCTAAACCGGATCTTTAAGCTCAAGAATGATTAGTTCTAGATCATGGAATAAACATATACAAATCACAACATGAACAGCGGAATTAAACGACAGATTTGTATAGCTAACAAGGTTCATTAATTTAAACATACTGATTACATACTCACGCCCCAATTTGTTGACCTAAGTTATCAACAAACGAATACTTCTTCTCAAGTATTAGGATTAAGAACCTTGGGGCTCATGCACACACATCTACACGTTTTTGTTTAAACGTGGGTTTCAAGAACATCTAATTCTATATCTCTAGGTTTCTTTATATACTAGAAACCTAGATAAACTAGAAACTAGATAAATACCAATCCTAGATAAACTAGAATTTACAAGGATAACTATAAAATAAACATATTGCAATTCGAACCCTTGTAAGTTGAAGTTTTGACACATCAAATCTATATGAAATATTCCTAACAATCTTCCCCTATTTGATGATGACAAAACTTAGCATCAGAATCTTCAAGTAGCTCTTCCCCTTTTTGACATAATCAAATCCAAAACTTATCAAACTTGAATCTTCCCCTTGAATGATCAACACTTCTTCTTCCCCTGAATTTATGCTAACCATTCTTGTGTCTTCGAGGTTATATCAATTACGTTGTAAAGAAAATCAACCATTATCTATTTGAAGTTGAAGTAAAAAACCAAACCTTGAGTCTTATATCCCGTAGAAACCAAGTGAACAACAACGTCATTCTCATGAATGAGGGGATCCCTGTCCTTCGACCAATCTTCTTCTCTAAGATTTCGTCAAATTGAAGTCACATTCTTCGAACAATTACGTTAATAATCTTCATAATATCACGGGTTATCTTTAACAGGTGAAGGATACCTTTAAAGATATGATAAGAACACAAACTCTAACTTTCACTTCTTCTTCAAACAAACTCTAATTAATCTTCCTTTTTGTAATCAACTGATGACGATCAAAGAGTAGTCATTTAAGCATTCTTCCTCTATCGTTCATCAAACCTTCATACCTTGTGTGTGTGAATTTTCTTGAAACAAACAAAAATCATCCTCCTTTTGTCGAGCATGATCCTAACATGGTGTGTGACATGAATTCTCCATTGCATCGCGGCTTTGATTTCATGGCTTTGAGGAATTCTGAGTGAAGAACAATTTTTATCAAGAAAAAAAAAACTGCTGGATTTCGAGAATTTCTGGGAGCGTTCTGGACGTCGTACGGCCAATCCAACCAGACATAATGTTAAACAATGTGTCCCGAAGCTGCTGTCCAAAAATCGCGACGATCCGACGGTTCAATCTCCGGGAATAGGCGAAACGGCCGGCTGTGATTTTCCAGAAAATTTCTGCGAAAAATCTGATTTTTCTTTCTTTCGTACGTCTTCTTTCGTCTCTTCAAATCTTCCATTAAACCTTGTTTTTCTTCCAGATCAGAGAGCACCATGTGCTCTGATACCACCTGATAGAATTTATATAAACCCTAAACCGGATCTTTAAGCTCAAGAATGATTAGTTCTAGATCATGGAATAAACATATACAAATCACAACATGAACAGCGGAATTAAACGACAGATTTGTATAGCTAACAAGGTTCATTAATTTAAACATACTGATTACATACTCACGCCCCAATTTGTTGACCTAAGTTATCAACAAACGAATACTTCTTCTCAAGTATTAGGATTAAGAACCTTGGGGCTCATGCACACACATCTACACGTTTTTGTTTAAACGTGGGTTTCAAGAACATCTAATTCTATATCTCTAGGTTTCTTTATATACTAGAAACCTAGATAAACTAGAAACTAGATAAATACCAATCCTAGATAAACTAGAATTTACAAGGATAACTATAAAATAAACATATTGCAATTCGAACCCTTGTAAGTTGAAGTTTTGACACATCAAATCTATATGAAATATTCCTAACAATCTTCCCCTATTTGATGATGACAAAACTTAGCATCAGAATCTTCAAGTAGCTCTTCCCCTTTTTGACATAATCAAATCCAAAACTTATCAAACTTGAATCTTCCCCTTGAATGATCAACACTTCTTCTTCCCCTGAATTTATGCTAACCATTCTTGTGTCTTCGAGGTTATATCAATTACGTTGTAAAGAAAATCAACCATTATCTATTTGAAGTTGAAGTAAAAAACCAAACCTTGAGTCTTATATCCCGTAGAAACCAAGTGAACAACAACGTCATTCTCATGAATGAGGGGATCCCTGTCCTTCGACCAATCTTCTTCTCTAAGATTTCGTCAAATTGAAGTCACATTCTTCGAACAATTACGTTAATAATCTTCATAATATCACGGGTTATCTTTAACAGGTGAAGGATACCTTTAAAGATATGATAAGAACACAAACTCTAACTTTCACTTCTTCTTCAAACAAACTCTAATTAATCTTCCTTTTTGTAATCAACTGATGACGATCAAAGAGTAGTCATTTAAGCATTCTTCCTCTATCGTTCATCAAACCTTCATACCTTGTGTGTGTGAATTTTCTTGAAACAAACAAAAATCATCCTCCTTTTGTCGAGCATGATCCTAACATGGTGTGTGACATGAATTCTCCATTGCATCGCGGCTTTGATTTCATGGCTTTGAGGAATTCTGAGTGAAGAACAATTTTTATAAAGAAAAAAAAAACTGCTGGATTTCGAGAATTTCTGGGAGCGTTCTGGACGTCGTACGGCCAATCCAACCAGACATAATGTTAAACAATGTGTCCCGAAGCTGCTGTCCAAAAATCGCGACGATCCGACGGTTCAATCTCCGGGAATAGGCGAAACGGCTGGCTGTGATTTTCCAGAAAATTTCTGCGAAAAATCTGATTTTTCTTTCTTTCGTACGTCTTCTTTCGTCTCTTCAAATCTTCCATTAAACCTTGTTTTTCTTCCAGATCAGAGAGCACCATGTGCTCTGATACCACCTGATAGAATTTATATAAACCCTAAACCGGATCTTTAAGCTCAAGAATGATTAGTTCTAGATCATGGAATAAACATATACAAATCACAACATGAACAGCGGAATTAAACGACAGATTTGTATAGCTAACAAGGTTCATTAATTTAAACATACTGATTACATACTCACGCCCCAATTTGTTGACCTAAGTTATCAACAAACAAATACTTCTTCTCAAGTATTAGGATTAAGAACCTTGGGGCTCATGCACACACATCTACACGTTTTTGTTTAAACGTGGGTTTCAAGAACATCTAATTCTATATCTCTAGGTTTCTTTATATACTAGAAACCTAGATAAACTAGAAACTAGATAAATACCAATCCTAGATAAACTAGAATTTACAAGGATAACTATAAAATAAACATATTGCAATTCGAACCCTTGTAAGTTGAAGTTTTGACACATCAAATCTATATGAAATATTCCTAACAATCTTCCCCTATTTGATGATGACAAAACTTAGCATCAGAATCTTCAAGTAGCTCTTCCCCTTTTTGACATAATCAAATCCAAAACTTATCAAACTTGAATCTTCCCCTTGAATGATCAACACTTCTTCTTCCCCTGAATTTATGCTAACCATTCTTGTGTCTTCGAGGTTATATCAATTACGTTGTAAAGAAAATCAACCATTATCTATTTGAAGTTGAAGTAAAAAACCAAACCTTGAGTCTTATATCCCGTAGAAACCAAGTGAACAACAACGTCATTCTCATGAATGAGGGGATCCCTGTCCTTCGACCAATCTTCTTCTCTAAGATTTCGTCAAATTGAAGTCACATTCTTCGAACAATTACGTTAATAATCTTCATAATATCACGGGTTATCTTTAACAGGTGAAGGATACCTTTAAAGATATGATAAGAACACAAACTCTAACTTTCACTTCTTCTTCAAACAAACTCTAATTAATCTTCCTTTTTGTAATCAACTGATGACGATCAAAGAGTAGTCATTTAAGCATTCTTCCTCTATCGTTCATCAAACCTTCATACCTTGTGTGTGTGAATTTTCTTGAAACAAACAAAAATCATCCTCCTTTTGTCGAGCATGATCCTAACATGGTGTGTGACATGAATTCTCCATTGCATCGCGGCTTTGATTTCATGGCTTTGAGGAATTCTGAGTGAAGAACAATTTTTATCAAGAAAAAAAAAACTGCTGGATTTCGAGAATTTCTGGGAGCGTTCTGGACGTCGTACGGCCAATCCAACCAGACATAATGTTAAACAATGTGTCCCGAAGCTGCTGTCCAAAAATCGCGACGATCCGACGGTTCAATCTCCGGGAATAGGCGAAACGGCCGGCTGTGATTTTCCAGAAAATTTCTGCGAAAAATCTGATTTTTCTTTCTTTCGTACGTCTTCTTTCGTCTCTTCAAATCTTCCATTAAACCTTGTTTTTCTTCCAGATCAGAGAGCACCATGTGCTCTGATACCACCTGATAGAATTTATATAAACCCTAAACCGGATCTTTAAGCTCAAGAATGATTAGTTCTAGATCATGGAATAAACATATACAAATCACAACATGAACAGCGGAATTAAACGACAGATTTGTATAGCTAACAAGGTTCATTAATTTAAACATACTGATTACATACTCACGCCCCAATTTGTTGACCTAAGTTATCAACAAACGAATACTTCTTCTCAAGTATTAGGATTAAGAACCTTGGGGCTCATGCACACACATCTACACGTTTTTGTTTAAACGTGGGTTTCAAGAACATCTAATTCTATATCTCTAGGTTTCTTTATATACTAGAAACCTAGATAAACTAGAAACTAGATAAATACCAATCCTAGATAAACTAGAATTTACAAGGATAACTATAAAATAAACATATTGCAATTCGAACCCTTGTAAGTTGAAGTTTTGACACATCAAATCTATATGAAATATTCCTAACAATCTTCCCCTATTTGATGATGACAAAACTTAGCATCAGAATCTTCAAGTAGCTCTTCCCCTTTTTGACATAATCAAATCCAAAACTTATCAAACTTGAATCTTCCCCTTGAATGATCAACACTTCTTCTTCCCCTGAATTTATGCTAACCATTCTTGTGTCTTCGAGGTTATATCAATTACGTTGTAAAGAAAATCAACCATTATCTATTTGAAGTTGAAGTAAAAAACCAAACCTTGAGTCTTATATCCCGTAGAAACCAAGTGAACAACAACGTCATTCTCATGAATGAGGGGATCCCTGTCCTTCGACCAATCTTCTTCTCTAAGATTTCGTCAAATTGAAGTCACATTCTTCGAACAATTACGTTAATAATCTTCATAATATCACGGGTTATCTTTAACAGGTGAAGGATACCTTTAAAGATATGATAAGAACACAAACTCTAACTTTCACTTCTTCTTCAAACAAACTCTAATTAATCTTCCTTTTTGTAATCAACTGATGACGATCAAAGAGTAGTCATTTAAGCATTCTTCCTCTATCGTTCATCAAACCTTCATACCTTGTGTGTGTGAATTTTCTTGAAACAAACAAAAATCATCCTCCTTTTGTCGAGCATGATCCTAACATGGTGTGTGACATGAATTCTCCATTGCATCGCGGCTTTGATTTCATGGCTTTGAGGAATTCTGAGTGAAGAACAATTTTTATCAAGAAAAAAAAAACTGCTGGATTTCGAGAATTTCTGGGAGCGTTCTGGACGTCGTACGGCCAATCCAACCAGACATAATGTTAAACAATGTGTCCCGAAGCTGCTGTCCAAAAATCGCGACGATCCGACGGTTCAATCTCCGGGAATAGGCGAAACGGCCGGCTGTGATTTTCCAGAAAATTTCTGCGAAAAATCTGATTTTTCTTTCTTTCGTACGTCTTCTTTCGTCTCTTCAAATCTTCCATTAAACCTTGTTTTTCTTCCAGATCAGAGAGCACCATGTGCTCTGATACCACCTGATAGAATTTATATAAACCCTAAACCGGATCTTTAAGCTCAAGAATGATTAGTTCTAGATCATGGAATAAACATATACAAATCACAACATGAACAGCGGAATTAAACGACAGATTTGTATAGCTAACAAGGTTCATTAATTTAAACATACTGATTACATACTCACGCCCCAATTTGTTGACCTAAGTTATCAACAAACGAATACTTCTTCTCAAGTATTAGGATTAAGAACCTTGGGGCTCATGCACACACATCTACACGTTTTTGTTTAAACGTGGGTTTCAAGAACATCTAATTCTATATCTCTAGGTTTCTTTATATACTAGAAACCTAGATAAACTAGAAACTAGATAAATACCAATCCTAGATAAACTAGAATTTACAAGGATAACTATAAAATAAACATATTGCAATTCGAACCCTTGTAAGTTGAAGTTTTGACACATCAAATCTATATGAAATATTCCTAACAATCTTCCCCTATTTGATGATGACAAAACTTAGCATCAGAATCTTCAAGTAGCTCTTCCCCTTTTTGACATAATCAAATCCAAAACTTATCAAACTTGAATCTTCCCCTTGAATGATCAACACTTCTTCTTCCCCTGAATTTATGCTAACCATTCTTGTGTCTTCGAGGTTATATCAATTACGTTGTAAAGAAAATCAACCATTATCTATTTGAAGTTGAAGTAAAAAACCAAACCTTGAGTCTTATATCCCGTAGAAACCAAGTGAACAACAACGTCATTCTCATGAATGAGGGGATCCCTGTCCTTCGACCAATCTTCTTCTCTAAGATTTCGTCAAATTGAAGTCACATTCTTCGAACAATTACGTTAATAATCTTCATAATATCACGGGTTATCTTTAACAGGTGAAGGATACCTTTAAAGATATGATAAGAACACAAACTCTAACTTTCACTTCTTCTTCAAACAAACTCTAATTAATCTTCCTTTTTGTAATCAACTGATGACGATCAAAGAGTAGTCATTTAAGCATTCTTCCTCTATCGTTCATCAAACCTTCATACCTTGTGTGTGTGAATTTTCTTGAAACAAACAAAAATCATCCTCCTTTTGTCGAGCATGATCCTAACATGGTGTGTGACATGAATTCTCCATTGCATCGCGGCTTTGATTTCATGGCTTTGAGGAATTCTGAGTGAAGAACAATTTTTATCAAGAAAAAAAAAACTGCTGGATTTCGAGAATTTCTGGGAGCGTTCTGGACGTCGTACGGCCAATCCAACCAGACATAATGTTAAACAATGTGTCCCGAAGCTGCTGTCCAAAAATCGCGACGATCCGACGGTTCAATCTCCGGGAATAGGCGAAACGGCCGGCTGTGATTTTCCAGAAAATTTCTGCGAAAAATCTGATTTTTCTTTCTTTCGTACGTCTTCTTTCGTCTCTTCAAATCTTCCATTAAACCTTGTTTTTCTTCCAGATCAGAGAGCACCATGTGCTCTGATACCACCTGATAGAATTTATATAAACCCTAAACCGGATCTTTAAGCTCAAGAATGATTAGTTCTAGATCATGGAATAAACATATACAAATCACAACATGAACAGCGGAATTAAACGACAGATTTGTATAGCTAACAAGGTTCATTAATTTAAACATACTGATTACATACTCACGCCCCAATTTGTTGACCTAAGTTATCAACAAACGAATACTTCTTCTCAAGTATTAGGATTAAGAACCTTGGGGCTCATGCACACACATCTACACGTTTTTGTTTAAACGTGGGTTTCAAGAACATCTAATTCTATATCTCTAGGTTTCTTTATATACTAGAAACCTAGATAAACTAGAAACTAGATAAATACCAATCCTAGATAAACTAGAATTTACAAGGATAACTATAAAATAAACATATTGCAATTCGAACCCTTGTAAGTTGAAGTTTTGACACATCAAATCTATATGAAATATTCCTAACAATCTTCCCCTATTTGATGATGACAAAACTTAGCATCAGAATCTTCAAGTAGCTCTTCCCCTTTTTGACATAATCAAATCCAAAACTTATCAAACTTGAATCTTCCCCTTGAATGATCAACACTTCTTCTTCCCCTGAATTTATGCTAACCATTCTTGTGTCTTCGAGGTTATATCAATTACGTTGTAAAGAAAATCAACCATTATCTATTTGAAGTTGAAGTAAAAAACCAAACCTTGAGTCTTATATCCCGTAGAAACCAAGTGAACAACAACGTCATTCTCATGAATGAGGGGATCCCTGTCCTTCGACCAATCTTCTTCTCTAAGATTTCGTCAAATTGAAGTCACATTCTTCGAACAATTACGTTAATAATCTTCATAATATCACGGGTTATCTTTAACAGGTGAAGGATACCTTTAAAGATATGATAAGAACACAAACTCTAACTTTCACTTCTTCTTCAAACAAACTCTAATTAATCTTCCTTTTTGTAATCAACTGATGACGATCAAAGAGTAGTCATTTAAGCATTCTTCCTCTATCGTTCATCAAACCTTCATACCTTGTGTGTGTGAATTTTCTTGAAACAAACAAAAATCATCCTCCTTTTGTCGAGCATGATCCTAACATGGTGTGTGACATGAATTCTCCATTGCATCGCGGCTTTGATTTCATGGCTTTGAGGAATTCTGAGTGAAGAACAATTTTTATCAAGAAAAAAAAAACTGCTGGATTTCGAGAATTTCTGGGAGCGTTCTGGACGTCGTACGGCCAATCCAACCAGACATAATGTTAAACAATGTGTCCCGAAGCTGCTGTCCAAAAATCGCGACGATCCGACGGTTCAATCTCCGGGAATAGGCGAAACGGCCGGCTGTGATTTTCCAGAAAATTTCTGCGAAAAATCTGATTTTTCTTTCTTTCGTACGTCTTCTTTCGTCTCTTCAAATCTTCCATTAAACCTTGTTTTTCTTCCAGATCAGAGAGCACCATGTGCTCTGATACCACCTGATAGAATTTATATAAACCCTAAACCGGATCTTTAAGCTCAAGAATGATTAGTTCTAGATCATGGAATAAACATATACAAATCACAACATGAACAGCGGAATTAAACGACAGATTTGTATAGCTAACAAGGTTCATTAATTTAAACATACTGATTACATACTCACGCCCCAATTTGTTGACCTAAGTTATCAACAAACGAATACTTCTTCTCAAGTATTAGGATTAAGAACCTTGGGGCTCATGCACACACATCTACACGTTTTTGTTTAAACGTGGGTTTCAAGAACATCTAATTCTATATCTCTAGGTTTCTTTATATACTAGAAACCTAGATAAACTAGAAACTAGATAAATACCAATCCTAGATAAACTAGAATTTACAAGGATAACTATAAAATAAACATATTGCAATTCGAACCCTTGTAAGTTGAAGTTTTGACACATCAAATCTATATGAAATATTCCTAACAATCTTCCCCTATTTGATGATGACAAAACTTAGCATCAGAATCTTCAAGTAGCTCTTCCCCTTTTTGACATAATCAAATCCAAAACTTATCAAACTTGAATCTTCCCCTTGAATGATCAACACTTCTTCTTCCCCTGAATTTATGCTAACCATTCTTGTGTCTTCGAGGTTATATCAATTACGTTGTAAAGAAAATCAACCATTATCTATTTGAAGTTGAAGTAAAAAACCAAACCTTGAGTCTTATATCCCGTAGAAACCAAGTGAACAACAACGTCATTCTCATGAATGAGGGGATCCCTGTCCTTCGACCAATCTTCTTCTCTAAGATTTCGTCAAATTGAAGTCACATTCTTCGAACAATTACGTTAATAATCTTCATAATATCACGGGTTATCTTTAACAGGTGAAGGATACCTTTAAAGATATGATAAGAACACAAACTCTAACTTTCACTTCTTCTTCAAACAAACTCTAATTAATCTTCCTTTTTGTAATCAACTGATGACGATCAAAGAGTAGTCATTTAAGCATTCTTCCTCTATCGTTCATCAAACCTTCATACCTTGTGTGTGTGAATTTTCTTGAAACAAACAAAAATCATCCTCCTTTTGTCGAGCATGATCCTAACATGGTGTGTGACATGAATTCTCCATTGCATCGCGGCTTTGATTTCATGGCTTTGAGGAATTCTGAGTGAAGAACAATTTTTATCAAGAAAAAAAAAACTGCTGGATTTCGAGAATTTCTGGGAGCGTTCTGGACGTCGTACGGCCAATCCAACCAGACATAATGTTAAACAACGTGTCCCGAAGCTGCTGTCCAAAAATCGCGACGATCCGACGGTTCAATCTCCGGGAATAGGCGAAACGGCCGGCTGTGATTTTCCAGAAAATTTCTGCGAAAAATCTGATTTTTCTTTCTTTCGTACGTCTTCTTTCGTCTCTTCAAATCTTCCATTAAACCTTGTTTTTCTTCCAGATCAGAGAGCACCATGTGCTCTGATACCACCTGATAGAATTTATATAAACCCTAAACCGGATCTTTAAGCTCAAGAATGATTAGTTCTAGATCATGGAATAAACATATACAAATCACAACATGAACAGCGGAATTAAACGACAGATTTGTATAGCTAACAAGGTTCATTAATTTAAACATACTGATTACATACTCACGCCCCAATTTGTTGACCTAAGTTATCAACAAACGAATACTTCTTCTCAAGTATTAGGATTAAGAACCTTGGGGCTCATGCACACACATCTACACGTTTTTGTTTAAACGTGGGTTTCAAGAACATCTAATTCTATATCTCTAGGTTTCTTTATATACTAGAAACCTAGATAAACTAGAAACTAGATAAATACCAATCCTAGATAAACTAGAATTTACAAGGATAACTATAAAATAAACATATTGCAATTCGAACCCTTGTAAGTTGAAGTTTTGACACATCAAATCTATATGAAATATTCCTAACAATCTTCCCCTATTTGATGATGACAAAACTTAGCATCAGAATCTTCAAGTAGCTCTTCCCCTTTTTGACATAATCAAATCCAAAACTTATCAAACTTGAATCTTCCCCTTGAATGATCAACACTTCTTCTTCCCCTGAATTTATGCTAACCATTCTTGTGTCTTCGAGGTTATATCAATTACGTTGTAAAGAAAATCAACCATTATCTATTTGAAGTTGAAGTAAAAAACCAAACCTTGAGTCTTATATCCCGTAGAAACCAAGTGAACAACAACGTCATTCTCATGAATGAGGGGATCCCTGTCCTTCGACCAATCTTCTTCTCTAAGATTTCGTCAAATTGAAGTCACATTCTTCGAACAATTACGTTAATAATCTTCATAATATCACGGGTTATCTTTAACAGGTGAAGGATACCTTTAAAGATATGATAAGAACACAAACTCTAACTTTCACTTCTTCTTCAAACAAACTCTAATTAATCTTCCTTTTTGTAATCAACTGATGACGATCAAAGAGTAGTCATTTAAGCATTCTTCCTCTATCGTTCATCAAACCTTCATACCTTGTGTGTGTGAATTTTCTTGAAACAAACAAAAATCATCCTCCTTTTGTCGAGCATGATCCTAACATGGTGTGTGACATGAATTCTCCATTGCATCGCGGCTTTGATTTCATGGCTTTGAGGAATTCTGAGTGAAGAACAATTTTTATCAAGAAAAAAAAAACTGCTGGATTTCGAGAATTTCTGGGAGCGTTCTGGACGTCGTACGGCCAATCCAACCAGACATAATGTTAAACAATGTGTCCCGAAGCTGCTGTCCAAAAATCGCGACGATCCGACGGTTCAATCTCCGGGAATAGGCGAAACGGCCGGCTGTGATTTTCCAGAAAATTTCTGCGAAAAATCTGATTTTTCTTTCTTTCGTACGTCTTCTTTCGTCTCTTCAAATCTTCCATTAAACCTTGTTTTTCTTCCAGATCAGAGAGCACCATGTGCTCTGATACCACCTGATAGAATTTATATAAACCCTAAACCGGATCTTTAAGCTCAAGAATGATTAGTTCTAGATCATGGAATAAACATATACAAATCACAACATGAACAGCGGAATTAAACGACAGATTTGTATAGCTAACAAGGTTCATTAATTTAAACATACTGATTACATACTCACGCCCCAATTTGTTGACCTAAGTTATCAACAAACGAATACTTCTTCTCAAGTATTAGGATTAAGAACCTTGGGGCTCATGCACACACATCTACACGTTTTTGTTTAAACGTGGGTTTCAAGAACATCTAATTCTATATCTCTAGGTTTCTTTATATACTAGAAACCTAGATAAACTAGAAACTAGATAAATACCAATCCTAGATAAACTAGAATTTACAAGGATAACTATAAAATAAACATATTGCAATTCGAACCCTTGTAAGTTGAAGTTTTGACACATCAAATCTATATGAAATATTCCTAACAATCTTCCCCTATTTGATGATGACAAAACTTAGCATCAGAATCTTCAAGTAGCTCTTCCCCTTTTTGACATAATCAAATCCAAAACTTATCAAACTTGAATCTTCCCCTTGAATGATCAACACTTCTTCTTCCCCTGAATTTATGCTAACCATTCTTGTGTCTTCGAGGTTATATCAATTACGTTGTAAAGAAAATCAACCATTATCTATTTGAAGTTGAAGTAAAAAACCAAACCTTGAGTCTTATATCCCGTAGAAACCAAGTGAACAACAACGTCATTCTCATGAATGAGGGGATCCCTGTCCTTCGACCAATCTTCTTCTCTAAGATTTCGTCAAATTGAAGTCACATTCTTCGAACAATTACGTTAATAATCTTCATAATATCACGGGTTATCTTTAACAGGTGAAGGATACCTTTAAAGATATGATAAGAACACAAACTCTAACTTTCACTTCTTCTTCAAACAAACTCTAATTAATCTTCCTTTTTGTAATCAACTGATGACGATCAAAGAGTAGTCATTTAAGCATTCTTCCTCTATCGTTCATCAAACCTTCATACCTTGTGTGTGTGAATTTTCTTGAAACAAACAAAAATCATCCTCCTTTTGTCGAGCATGATCCTAACATGGTGTGTGACATGAATTCTCCATTGCATCGCGGCTTTGATTTCATGGCTTTGAGGAATTCTGAGTGAAGAACAATTTTTATCAAGAAAAAAAAAACTGCTGGATTTCGAGAATTTCTGGGAGCGTTCTGGACGTCGTACGGCCAATCCAACCAGACATAATGTTAAACAATGTGTCCCGAAGCTGCTGTCCAAAAATCGCGACGATCCGACGGTTCAATCTCCGGGAATAGGCGAAACGGCCGGCTGTGATTTTCCAGAAAATTTCTGCGAAAAATCTGATTTTTCTTTCTTTCGTACGTCTTCTTTCGTCTCTTCAAATCTTCCATTAAACCTTGTTTTTCTTCCAGATCAGAGAGCACCATGTGCTCTGATACCACCTGATAGAATTTATATAAACCCTAAACCGGATCTTTAAGCTCAAGAATGATTAGTTCTAGATCATGGAATAAACATATACAAATCACAACATGAACAGCGGAATTAAACGACAGATTTGTATAGCTAACAAGGTTCATTAATTTAAACATACTGATTACATACTCACGCCCCAATTTGTTGACCTAAGTTATCAACAAACGAATACTTCTTCTCAAGTATTAGGATTAAGAACCTTGGGGCTCATGCACACACATCTACACGTTTTTGTTTAAACGTGGGTTTCAAGAACATCTAATTCTATATCTCTAGGTTTCTTTATATACTAGAAACCTAGATAAACTAGAAACTAGATAAATACCAATCCTAGATAAACTAGAATTTACAAGGATAACTATAAAATAAACATATTGCAATTCGAACCCTTGTAAGTTGAAGTTTTGACACATCAAATCTATATGAAATATTCCTAACAATCTTCCCCTATTTGATGATGACAAAACTTAGCATCAGAATCTTCAAGTAGCTCTTCCCCTTTTTGACATAATCAAATCCAAAACTTATCAAACTTGAATCTTCCCCTTGAATGATCAACACTTCTTCTTCCCCTGAATTTATGCTAACCATTCTTGTGTCTTCGAGGTTATATCAATTACGTTGTAAAGAAAATCAACCATTATCTATTTGAAGTTGAAGTAAAAAACCAAACCTTGAGTCTTATATCCCGTAGAAACCAAGTGAACAACAACGTCATTCTCATGAATGAGGGGATCCCTGTCCTTCGACCAATCTTCTTCTCTAAGATTTCGTCAAATTGAAGTCACATTCTTCGAACAATTACGTTAATAATCTTCATAATATCACGGGTTATCTTTAACAGGTGAAGGATACCTTTAAAGATATGATAAGAACACAAACTCTAACTTTCACTTCTTCTTCAAACAAACTCTAATTAATCTTCCTTTTTGTAATCAACTGATGACGATCAAAGAGTAGTCATTTAAGCATTCTTCCTCTATCGTTCATCAAACCTTCATACCTTGTGTGTGTGAATTTTCTTGAAACAAACAAAAATCATCCTCCTTTTGTCGAGCATGATCCTAACATGGTGTGTGACATGAATTCTCCATTGCATCGCGGCTTTGATTTCATGGCTTTGAGGAATTCTGAGTGAAGAACAATTTTTATCAAGAAAAAAAAAACTGCTGGATTTCGAGAATTTCTGGGAGCGTTCTGGACGTCGTACGGCCAATCCAACCAGACATAATGTTAAACAATGTGTCCCGAAGCTGCTGTCCAAAAATCGCGACGATCCGACGGTTCAATCTCCGGGAATAGGCGAAACGGCCGGCTGTGATTTTCCAGAAAATTTCTGCGAAAAATCTGATTTTTCTTTCTTTCGTACGTCTTCTTTCGTCTCTTCAAATCTTCCATTAAACCTTGTTTTTCTTCCAGATCAGAGAGCACCATGTGCTCTGATACCACCTGATAGAATTTATATAAACCCTAAACCGGATCTTTAAGCTCAAGAATGATTAGTTCTAGATCATGGAATAAACATATACAAATCACAACATGAACAGCGGAATTAAACGACAGATTTGTATAGCTAACAAGGTTCATTAATTTAAACATACTGATTACATACTCACGCCCCAATTTGTTGACCTAAGTTATCAACAAACGAATACTTCTTCTCAAGTATTAGGATTAAGAACCTTGGGGCTCATGCACACACATCTACACGTTTTTGTTTAAACGTGGGTTTCAAGAACATCTAATTCTATATCTCTAGGTTTCTTTATATACTAGAAACCTAGATAAACTAGAAACTAGATAAATACCAATCCTAGATAAACTAGAATTTACAAGGATAACTATAAAATAAACATATTGCAATTCGAACCCTTGTAAGTTGAAGTTTTGACACATCAAATCTATATGAAATATTTCTAACAAAATTGAAGCAAAAAAGATGGAATGAGGGTATAATAAGAAGAAATATGACCTATTTAAGAAACGAACTAATACAATATAAATTAGGGAAAGATACCTCTGCTAGAAGAAGAAGTTGCTTTCAAATCGATTTTGATAAATCGCAGAACCAGGAACGACGATGCTCTTAGTGCCAAATCGATTTTGCTAAATCTGAGTTTTGATTTTGAAGAAGATGAACGACCGTACAAAATGTTGCAAAACTTCCATGTATTTATAGGAGGGATTTGAAACTCCATAACCGGAGGTTGAAGCCTTGAAGGCGACTTCGTAGGAGAGAAATCAGGAGCTGAAACTCCTTGAACGTGTGTTGGAGGAGCCGACGTCGTGGGGAAGAGAAAAGGAAGAGGAGAACCGGAGTAGATGAACTGCTGAAGCCAGGTCTGAAGATAATGGGGGAGAAGAAAGCTGAAGGTAGGTCGTGGTTTAGAAAAAAACTGTTTTTTAGAAAAACCGAATGTTTAGAAAATAACTGTTATATAATTTTTATAAAGTAGTACTAGTCAGTATAGTCGCGCGATGCGGCGGGTGATGAACTTTTATTGGAAACCACGTGTCATGAACTTTTATTGGAAACCACGTGTCTTTGTTCCCCACTTCATCTGTTTCATTTATTTCTCAAACTTTAGCAAAGTGTGTGGGTTTCATTTGGCGTATATGAATATGATAAACTTGAAAAAAGATTGATGAATACCGTTTCGACAGCTTAATGGTCAACAGGGGTTGTTTGGACAGCTTAAGCGATTGACAGGGGTGTTTGGACGGCTTAATATGCTCTACAGGGGCTGTTTGGACAGCTAAATATGCTCTACAGGGGCTGTTTGGACAGCTAAATATGCTCTACAGGGGCTGTTTGGACAACTTAATATGCTCTACAGGGGCTGTTTGTCGATTCATAATAAATTTTATTCAATTGCTGCTACCATAAAATGATCTAAAATCCCTTGGAAAAGAAACTAAGAAAAAAACAGATGCATTCACAATTGACTCTCACCCATTTTCCACTTATACCAAGAGACATTTTACCATTTTTTCCCTCTAAACATCACATTTTCTTATCTGACCACAAAAACCATACATATAATTTTATAAACAAAGTTCTCGTATGGTAAACACAAAACTCAGGAACATCCAAAATAGAAGCCTTGATGTCCTATATATAGACTGGACCTTTTATAAAAAGCAGCCACGAAATCAAAAATTATTCTACTACCAATCAACCTGGACTTGATTTGTAATTTTTTAGGAACTCGGTAGGCCTTCTAGGAGAAAAGACCCCTCACCAAACACTCCAGATGAAGTGTATGGAATCACCTACGGTGCCACAAATGTTGAGCGAAATATCTCTTCTGCATTTCCGGTGTTGTCCACAGCGGCATAAGCACATAAACAATTGTATACCGCATTTGCATCCTTGTGTATCAGTCCATCTACGAAACAGTGTCCCATGCTTGTCTGTCAAGTCAAACTGTAAGCCTCAAAACTCTACAATTTCATTGGCAAACGTATTGCAATTACACATTATATTCAACAAGCAAACAATAATATATAACCCAATTAAGTCTTCAACTGAAAGAAAAAAAAACTCAGAAATAGCATAAAACTGCTTAGAAAAAAGAAATTGACTAACTTGAAAGCATTAGGGATGACCATCCATCCTCTTCTTCATGTTTTAAGAAGTGTGAACCCCTTCATAAACCTTCTTAATGTATTTGCAGCCGATCCACACTTAATCTTGTGTGGGATCATCTTGCAAATACAAACAACAAGCCAGCAACTCAATAAGTTATAGTGACAAATGGATCAAATATATGTGGAAGCAATTAGATGTGTTAAAGAAAGGTAACAAACAAACCTAACCGTTGAAATGAATTTCCAACAGTTTCAGCTTGAAAGAACTAAGACCATCAGAATCACCATTACAACATTGACTTCCATTGATCCTGCACACATCTATAAAATTTACATTTTATTTACCTTTAGCATCAAATACTGCTTCATCCTTTTTAGTTATCACCCTCTGATGCAATCTCAATTCATGATTAAGCAACCTTCTTCTGAGCACATAAAAAACCATCGGAAACCTGCTTCGTGCTTGCATCAGAAACCATCGGAAACCCGCTTCTTGCTTGCATAACACATCAAAATCAAACACAAATCCTAAAAAACATGATTTGATTTGAACTAATACCTTGTTATGGGAAAAATATAGGATTTAAAGAGAGGAACTGTAACATTAATTTCCAGAATAAGGTAAATGCACAATCACATAACTTTCAAATTCGCATCCACTTTACAATTGTAAAGTAAACCAAATATCTGTAACATTAATTTCCAGAATAAGGTCCTTTTGCTTTTTCTAAACTCTTTATATTAACATCCCAAATCATATATACCATTCCTATTGGAGTTTCTAATGCTCAATAAGTGACTTAATGAAAGATAACAGCAAAAAATGTTCCTGCAATGTAAAGTATTTACCCAGGCTTCTTCTCCATAGATGGCTTCAAAACTATGAAAGCAACTTAAAAGGTTTTTATAATGTTATCATATGTTTGGCATATTAATTTATAATCTAGTTATACATTTTATATTTGTTGAGTAAAAAAGTTCAACAAAATGAGAAACAAAGCAGATTAAAAAAAATAATTACAATAAAAGTATTGTATTACAATTTTTATATGGTTAAACAAAATAGAAAGTTGTTGGTGCTGATTATTGATGTTAGTGTTGTTCCAAATAAGTTGTGGCTGTCCAAACAGTTGCTGAAACGAAAGCTAGCTGCTGTCATGTTAATCTGAACAAAAAAGGTGTTGTTGTGTTGATGTTATAACAGAAAATTGTTGTTGTTTTAAAAGTTATGTTGTCCATTCGATTTCAAAACAGAAAATTGATGCTGATTGCTGTTAAAACAACAAGATTATTTGTTGTTAGGGATGTTTTGTTGCTGCCAAACAGCTGCTGTCCAAGCCATTGCAGCTAAAGCATGTACATTTTTATAAAAACTAAAACATATTTAAAAAAAACTAACATTGTAGACTTGCTAAAACGAACATATATAAAACCAAAATCGATTAGAAGAACCCAAAATCGAAGGGATCATCAAATCGGTAAATAAATCAACTAACATTGTATTTGGCTATTCTATTTCTAATAGTTTTTTTTGTTTTAGACTTGCTATGAATCCTTGATCCCATTTATGCAGATACGTGAATTACATTTATGCAGATCCAAATATGAAAAAGTAATGCAATTTCTCATCCAAAAGTTAAGTAAACATGATTAAATTGGTTTTTTAAGCATTACCTCTAACAGGAGCACCATCCATCAACTCAAATTTTGCTACTGTCTCTGTCTCGACATGAGTGTTAGCCCCAGAACCATTTGATTCTCGTCGTCTGATCTCAAGATCCATATTCTTTAACTTGATTCTAACAAGTAGAAAATATATCTTGCCGATGATCACATCTTTAAGATGATACCTGGTGGATATAATCGTATCCAATTAGCAGCCACCATCAATTGTCAGGTGGAAAACTCATGCATGCTATTTGGTCATTCAGGTTAATCAAAGGTTGTACCTGAATCCTACTTACTTGCTCTTGTTGTACTCGAACTCGATATGAAGGCAGTCTTCTATTCCAACTTCCATCTGCCAGCCAGGATCATATGTCAGAGAACAAGAATGTCATATGCATAATAAAAAATCATGTAGCCTACAGTTTAGCCTGTGTACATTTGACATAGATGGTCATCCATGTGCTCATGTGCGCTACTCCATATCTATATCTTTTTAATATATATATTATCCATATATATCAACGACCTTGATACTATTGTTGATTGATGGAGGCGGACCATAGTTCCGAACCTGATACAACAAACAGAGGGATAGATCAGAACTAATGAAAAGGAAAATGTCCACATTGTCAATAAGGACTTCCCTTGCTTATTACTACCTTTAATTTTCCCAATCTTAAGATAACATGTATGATGCCTTCATGATACTATGATCATAGCATTGCTGTTAAGCTGCTGCAGTTTGTGCAGCAAACCTTTAATTTTCCCAATCTTATGATTTAATTGTTTCCTTATCAAGATTTATTAGATGACTATAATACCCCTATGCATATATGCTTCAGCCGTGGGTTTAGTTTATTTATGAATTAAAAATGCTTTTAATCTTAGCCATTGATTTTGATGATTAATGGCCCAAATTAGTTAACAAGGTTAACACTAATTGAGTGGTTAACAAAAGAAGGGACCTCTATATATATATATATATTAAAGGAACAACCACAAAGAGTGACTTGGCACCATGAGGTTTGAGTATTCCTCAAATCTTGAAATGTGGTTGAGTTTTATCATCCCACATTGGTGAAGAGATGAAAGTTTTGAAGTAGGAAGTGGCTATAAGAAAGGAGGAGTGGATACTTTTGTGTCAACTCATGTGGTTGGCTCATTTAGCTTACCCTACATTTGCATCATTCCACAGTGGTGAAAAGATGCAAGTTCTAAAGTATGAAGTGTGTATAAGAAATAAGGGGTAAATGTTTTTGTGTCAACTCATGTAGTTGGCTCAATTTAGTCTACCTTATTTTTGCAAAATAAACTTTATATATATAACAAATAGTTAAAATAATACTTTTGTAGTAACTAATAAAGTTTCATTTTACACTACCCCAATAAATTAGTATATCAATATATATATTAAATGAACAACCACAAAGAGTGACTTGGCACCATGAGGTTTGAGTATTCCTCAAATCTTGAAATGTGTTTGAGTTTCATCATCCCACATTGGTGAGAAGATTATTATTTGTAAGAAGATAGTGAAGATATATAAAAGGGTGATGAAATGTTTTGAAATCGATAACCATGGTTAGAATCATAATATACCAAATGGTAAAAATATAGTGCAAAATTAAAATATAAACCAATGGTGGTGAATTGGGACCATGAGGTTTGAGTATTTCTCAAATCTTTTAATGAGATTAAGGTTTATCATTTTCCTTTGTTGGTAATATGATAGTTTGAAAGAAAATTATGGTATAAAAATAAAGATGTAAGGTTTTGAAATTTATTACCATTGTTGGAGTCAAAGCCAATATAAAAGAATGACATAAGATTTTGAAATCTATAACCATGATTGGAATCATAACCTTAAAAGAACAACCACAAAGAGTGACTTGGAACCATGAGATTTAAGTAATCCTTAAATCTTGAAACGTGGTTGAGTTTCATCATCCCATATTGGTGAGGAAATCAAAGTTTTGAAGTAGGAAGTGGCTATAAAAAATGAGGAATAAATGTTTTTTTGTGTCAATTAATGTGGTTGGCTTAATTTGGCTTACCCTACTTTTGCATCATCCCACATTGGTTACAAGATGCAAGTTTTGAAGCATGAAGTGTGTAAGAAATAAGGGGTGAATGTTTTTGTGTCTACTCAATACTCATGTGGTTGGCTCAATTTAGTTTACCTTATTTTTACAAAAAAAATGTTTATATATAACAAATAATTAAAATAATGCTTTTGTGATAACTAATAAAGTTCACTCATTTTACATTATCTCAATCAATTAATATATCAATATCAATCAATAAATAACTAAATATATATATATATATATTATCATTATCAATATATATATATATATATATATATATATATATATTAAAAGAAAAACCAATGATAATGACTTGGCAAGATGATGTTTGAGTATCATCATCTCACATTGGTGGGAAGATTATTATTTGGAAGAAGATAGCGAGTATATATAAAAGGGTGATGGAATTTTGAAATCGATAACCATGGTTAGAATCATAATCTACCAAATGGTAAAAAAATATAGTGCAAAATTAAAATATAAACCAACGTTGGTGACTTAGGACCATGAGGTTTGAGTATTTCTCAAATCTTTTAATAAGGTTGAGATTTATAATTTTTCTTTGTTGATAATATGATAGTTTGAAATAAAATTATGGGTATAAAAATAGGGATGTAAGGTTTTGAAATCCATTACCATTGTTGGAGTCAAAACCAATATAAAAGAATGATGGAAGGTTTTGAAATTCATAACCATGATTGGAATCATAACCAAACAAATGTAAAGAAAAATAGTGCAAAATTTAAAGTGAACCAAGGATGATGACTTGGAACTATGAGATTTGTTTTTTCCTTAAATCTTAAAGTAAGGTTGAGTTTTATCATTCTACAATTGGTGAGATTAATATGATAGCTTGGAAGAAGATGATAAGCATTAAAAGAGAGATAGAAGGTTTTATCATCCCATCTATCCATCTATTTTTGCTGCTACAATTGATCATCAATCCTTTTGGGTTGTTTTTGTGTCTAAAGAGTTTTAGGAACCATGAAAAGGACGTAAGTTTAAAACAAGTGTGACAACAAAACAATGGTTCACAACCCTTTGTCTTATGCATTGTTTCATTCATATCCATCATTCCAACATCATTATATATATATATATATTAACCTCTTTTGTTTTGTCTTATTTTTTGAATTTCATACTTGTCATTTTATTAAAAAAGTATATCAATTTATGTATAAATGTTATAGGATTTGCTTTTAATTCTCTCGATTATATATATATATATATCTATTCTATATTTCTTTAGGATTAGGCCATCCGTACCCGGCTCGGGATGGGGCTCGGGATGCCTTCGGGCTCAGCGGGAATGGGCTACGGCCCTTGCGGGGATGGCGGGGCGGGATGGATTCCGGGTTCGGGATCCCGATTCATCCCGAAGAGTTATTAAAAAAATATATTTTTAATTTAATTTTTAAAAATAATGCCGTTGAACGGCTCTTTGTAAACAAAAATAAATAAATTTTTTTCTCAATTTAATCTCACTATATATTTAACCCTCAACCTCTTATTTCTCACACCTCTCAAACTCTCTAAAATTCTCTCAACCTCTTATTTTTCACACCTCTCAAACTCTCTCAAATTCTCTCAACCTCTTATTTTTCACACCTCTCAAACTCTCTCAAACACTCTTCCATTCTCTATATTTTAAACAATATGGATTTCGCCACAACCCGGTTCACCAACCGCATCATCATCATCCGTAGACACCGACGAGTTGTTGAATCTACAAAGGGAAATTTTTCGACAGACCGCATCATTATGTACGCTTGTGTCATATTACACAATATGATACTCGAAGACGAAAACCATGCTATTTGTGGTGACGTGGAAAACGACTTTTTCACGGATGATATCGAAAGCCAAATCAGTGAGACACAACGCGCGGCAAATGTTCGAGAAGTCATAAACCGGGACACTCATAATAACCTTCGGTTTTTAAATTTATTTTGTAATTTTTATTTTTAATGACGACGAGTAGATTTTTAAATTTATTTTGTAATTTTTATTTTTATTATTTATCTTATTTTTATTTATTAAAAAATATATAAATATTTTTATTTTGTTAAATAATTAAATGTATAAATAAAAGAATTAAAATAAATGAGGTGGCAAGAGGGTTTGAGGGAATGGGGTAAAAGTGTTTAGGGATTGAGTGAGGGTTAGGAGAAAAGCTGATGTGGAGCTTGAATCTTTGAAAGATAGAGGGATGGGGTACTGATGGCCTAAACGAGATATGTAAAAGGTGTTACATATGATCATGAGGGAGAGACACAATACGATTTCTTCTAGGCAAAAAGGAATAAAAGTGATATTGAATCTCAAACAGACTCGATCAATGTTATAACTGGAAGATGTAAAACTACATTAATGTTTATAAATAATGTTAACATGCAAGAAAACGACTGTATATAATAACTCGAGTATGTAAGAAAACGACAACACACTTCCATAAACACCAAAAAAATGTTGTAAATTTGGACCACCTTTTGGCATAGTAATATATTGTTTTTTTATAAGACTATTCAACTATCAGTTTAGAATTTATTTATTTCTTATAAACAATATGATAACCACAAGGGATGTGGTGTGGTGGTAAGGCCTGGGGAGTTCATAGCGCTTGCCCGGGTTCGAGCCCCACTCACAACACTTGTGGCCACTGGGATTTTCTCAGGGCTGCATTACTTCGCAGTCGGTTGTTTGCCAGGGATGTACTGGGCCGAAGGCCCAGGAACCCTTTCCAAAAAAAAAACAATATGATGTTAAATCTAGTTTATAAAAGATTACTTTCATATATAATATAGTAAATCCGCATTGTTGTTGTACTATCGTTGCTAAGAAACTTGAAGTAAAAAAGTTGAAACATTACGAAGAATGATGTATTAAAACATATTAGTTTATAATCAAGGGAAATTAATTAAAATACCCTAAGTTTGACCATCACTTACCAAAATGCCACAAATCTCTCTCATCTTACAAAAATGCCCCAAAAATCCGCGTTTTGGTCCCTGCCCGCGTTGGTCCCTCAAGAATGCCCGCGGTCCAAATTTCCCCCCTCAAGAATGCCCGTGTTGGCAGTTTTGGTCCCTGCCCGCGTTTGACTTCCTTTGATCCCCGCGATCGCGGGATGACGTGGCACGAACTTTGGCCAAAAGTGCCCCGCGGAGCCCCTCAACTTTGGCCGCGGTGCACATTTGGCCCCTGCCCGCGATGGACCAAATTTTACAGTTTTGGTCCCTGGAAATTTACACTTTCAGCCCCTGTACTTAAACGAATTTTGCATGCTTTTACTGTTTTTTTCCACAATTATTGTACTTTGAAGACCGATTTGTGGTTGAAATTCATTTGCATGTTTGAATCAATGTTAAATCAGTGTTTTTGGAATACCAGTTTGTGGATGAAATGAGAGATTGGTTGTCATCAATGTTGGTTGTTTCACGCGATTGTGAATATGGAAGACCACATTTGTTCGTGTCGCGAATGGGATAAATCTGGGTTACCGTGCGGCCATGCCATCGATGCAGCAACATATATGGGTCGTACAGATTGCAGCGACTTGGCTGTACCTTTCTTCACGTCCGAATATTACCGGAAAACATACGTGGAGGTAATAAACCCAGCTGGACCCCCTGCAGCATGGGTGTATCCACCCGACCCGCTTCCACCATGCTATCCACCTTTAATGGATAAGAACAGGGCCGGGAGACCAAGAAAGAACGACCGACGTCCATCACGTGGTGAAAGTTCGATACAACGAAGATGTACTCGGTGCCAATGCGTAGGACACACTCGTGGAGAGTGTCCAAATCCCGCCCCTTCAACCGTGCCAATGAGACATTCAGTCAGTCACACCCCGGGCCCGTCACAGCTTGAACCATATGGAACAAACACATATGATACTGTTGATCTAAACGCTGATTTGTAAAATATATATATATATATATATATTCATATTATATATATACACACATACATATGCTTCTAAATGAACATTGATAACACAGCTAGTTTGTAAATGATATATATATTCATATTATATATACACACATACATATGCTTCTAAATGAACATTGATAACACATCTAGTTTGTAAATGATAAATATATTCATATTCCTATATGAGAGCTTCGAAACGATATATAATGTGTCCAAAATGGAGTATGTGTGAAAGAGATATCGATACTCAAAGTTGAGTAATTGGATGAAATTAACCAAAACCAAATGAAGTAAACACTAAGTCAATCACAATACTTTAACAAAATAAGTTAATACTAAAAATAACAATTATTTAATGTTACATAAACAACCTAACTTTGATTTATTTGACAATGCGCATAAATGGACTCCGCCATATGTATGCGAAATGCCTTGGCCTCGGCCTCGGTCTGGTCAGGGTGTACAAATACCACATCGTTATTTATCAAGATGCTGGCATTACGACATACCCAGACACCGCAATCCGCATTCATCCCGGCCTGCTGGGGTGTATTCTTGGCGAACTTATGGCGAAAGAGCTATGACCTATCGCGACGCCTCGTGTCCTTGACCCGACAAAAGAAGTCAAATAGCACATCTTTAAACCTTCTCATCTGGTCTTCCAATTGGTCTCTGAAGAGATTGGCACTATCGCTGTCATATATGGTCATGGTCATAGCGTCAAACTCAAACACTCCAAGCAGCCAATGTTTGGGATGAATGCATATTGGGATGTACATCTGAAATATTATAATATTAGACAACTTAGTTAGCAACAAAACAACTTAAATAAAATAAGAATAAAACGATTTACATACCACATCGAGGAGAGCCCAAGAAACCCCTTCCACGCCGTTGCATGAGTTGGCCACGGAGGCGGGACCTTGATGGGGGAGCACCAGGTAGGCAAAGAAAATACTATACATTATGGTCCACCTGGTGTCTGTTCCACGATGTCTTTGCAACAGCGAGACCCAACAATCGATGTGCTATACATAAAAAATAGATGGTTAGACATGTAATATAAACATATTTGATTATATGACTATAGTTAAACTTCATACTAACCACATCCTGTAACTCAGACTCCAAAGGGTCATCCGCCAGCAATACTTGGAAAAAGCGGGGGGTGATTTCCAGGCTCAAGTAAGGGACGAATATCATGGGGGAGAGGTGACCAGTCCGACACATCCTCAATATTTCCGATGCCGGTTGAGGCTCCGGTGAAGGGACCTTTCCCTTTTTCTTTCCTCCCTTCTTTCCCCCCGCTTTCTTTGCTTGTTTTTTAGCGGCCGGTGGTGTCGTAGATCCTTGTTGGCCAAACTGGTGACGAAACCATTGTGAAATTTTATGCGGCCGCTTTTGAGGGAGCGGGGTCACCTGTGGTGGTGGATCTACAACCTCCATCGGGCCATCTTCCGGCTCCGAGAAGTGCTCCGAGAAGTGCTCCTGGATAATAGGAGACCCCGTCTGAAAATTAAGTTATTAGATGTTTTAAGTACAATTTAGGAAATGTTCACAATTAAACCAAAACTACCAAAATAACTTACAGTATGCATTTCCGACCTGTAATAGTCTCCGGCCGAACCGCCAAAGATGTCCGTGATTGCTGTGGTGGCGAACGTCGTTTGGGACATCCCGGCCCCCGACATCCCGGCCTGCGTGACATTGATCATTAAAATAGTTACAAAATTAGGAACAAACATATAACTATAATGGTTTCTCAGTGTCACTTACACTCTCCGGGATAGTAGAATAGGATGTGGTGGCGAACGTCGTTTGGGACATCCCGGCCCCCGACATCCCGGCCTGCGTGACATTGATCATTAAAATAGTTACAAAATTAGGAACAAACATATAACTATAATGGTTTCTCAGTGTCACTTACACTCTCCGGGATAGTAGAATAGGATGTGGTGGCGAACGTCGTTTGGGACATCCCGGCCCCCGACATCCCGACCTGCGTGACATTGATCATTATAAGAGTTACAAACTTAGGAACAAACATATAACTATAATGGTTACTCAGTGTCACTTACATTTTCAGGGAATGACGGATAGGATGTGGTGGCAAACGTCGCATGTGCCCCCTGTCCGAACGGAGCGGGGATCGGTGTCGTACTCGACAGCTAAAACAAATTTAGAACGTAATATTAATATACAAACTAAATAAACGTGGCCAACAAATTAAGTTAAACACTAACATGGACATCGCTAAACTGTCTGTAGACTCCCTCCAGAAACTGTACACGTGACTCTAGCGGCCCGTGGACGTAGTCCTACAGGTACTCATGACAGCCACGCTGTGGCTCGTAGGAAGGGGCCGCCTGATATGGATCGTAAGGGGGCGGCTGGTAGGAGGAGGAAGGGGGAGGCGGATAGGAGGAGGAAGGGGGCTGCTGATATCCACCGGAAGGGGGCCTGTCGTCGCCTTCCTCATCTTCGTCAGATGTAGAAGGAGAGGGACGTCGAGCCCTTGCCGCCTCTGCGTCAATAAAGGCCACGCTGTCTCTGTACCAATCCGTGTCCATCTCGGCGGCAGTAGGCTCAAGGCGAGCGAAAGGCAAGAGTGGTTGCTAAATATATGATAAAACATAAAAAAAATTAATAAGCGGGACTAACGTAAGCAAATTGTAAACATAGTAAAAAACTTACATGTCTAGATTCATTGAAGAATTGAACCCAAAGCGACCTACTTAGGGTAACACGCTTGTCCCAACGGGTTCCCCTAAGTACTCGGTCGTCGCGCTTGACGAAATATCGGATTGATGCGGGAAACATCTCCAAGATCCATATCTGGAATTAGACAAGAAGAGCAAGTACGTAAAAAGAAAAGCCAAACAGTTTGTATGTATTATTAACAATTGTTATACTACGTATCTAACCTTGAAGGCGTATGTAAAACCACAAAGGTTCATCTTTGCATGTCGATCGGAGTCGCGTCTGGCTATGGCTCGGTGCAAGATTGAGTAGCAATGTGTCCAGATATGGCTACCCCACGGGTAGCTGTTAAACAGCTCAAGGTCCTCGACGGCCCTAAGGACCGTCGAGGAAGCATACTGGCTATACTCACGGCCCATGAAGCCCATATCCACGATCACCACCAAGCATACACGGACAGCATCGGCGTCGCTTAGGGCACTAAGGCCCTCTTTCATCATGTCCCGGGCTGCCTTCAGCTTCAAACGAGATGCTGAAATGCCCCAAACCCTAGGAACGAAGGAGCAGTCTGCTAAGGGAGGAAGGGGGGGGAGCCTCTCCAAAACGTAGTCCTGTAATTAGACAGAACTCACGACGCCCAAAATGCAATCGAGAGTCGAAGAAATCAAAATGCATCTCCTCCGGCTCAGCGTTGGCGTCCTCGACCTCCAACTGTAGAAACATGTGTACTAGCGTAGGGTCGCCAGCAGAGTAAGACACATCCATCCATGGCCCGAACGGTGTCCCTCTAAAGATAACCTCAAGGGTATCCGCGCGATCACCTAATCCCCTAAAGCGGTTTCTTAAGTCCTCGATGTAGGCAACTTTGCACTTTAGCGTCAAGTCGATGTTAAAGAAATCCCTCTACATAGTCATTCACAGATGTTATAGTTAGTGTTATATATAGATGTTGCGGTTTATTTTATTTCAACGTATAATAGTGTTATAAATAGATAAATTGTGGTTTATTTTATTTCAACGTATAATAGTGTTATATATAGATGTTGCGGTTTATTTTATTTCAACGTATAATAGTGTTATAAATAGATAAAGTGCGGTTTATTTTATTTCAACTTATAATAGTGTTATATATAGATGTTGCGGTTTATTTTATTTCAACGTATAATAGTGTTATATATAGATGTTGCGGTTTATTTTATTTCAACGTATAATAGTGTTATAAATAGATAAAGTGCGGTTTATTTTATTTCAACGTATAATAGTGTTATATATAGAGGTTGCAGTTTATTTTATTTCAACGTATAATAGTGTTATATATACATGTTGCGGTTTATTTTATTTCAACGTATCATATTGTTATATATACATGTTGCGGTTTATTTATTTCAACGTATAATAGTGTTATAAATAGATAAAGTGCGGTTTATTTTATTTCAACGTATAATAGTGTTATATATAGAGGTTGCGGTTTATTTTATTTCAACGTATAATAGTGTTATATATACATGTTGCGGTTTATTTTATTTCAACGTATCATATTGTTATATATACATGTTGCGGTTTATTTTATTTCAACGTATCATATTGTTATATATACATGTTGCGGCTTATTTTACTTCAACGTATCATATTGTTATATATACATGTTGCGGTTTATTTTATTTCAACGTATCATATTGTTATATATACATGTTGCGGTTTATTTTATTTCAACGTATCATATTGTTATATATACACACTTTTAAGAATTATTTTTATAAAAATACACTCTTAACAAATATTTTTATAAAAAAACACATTCTTAACATTTTTTTATAAAAACACACTCTTTAGAATTATTTTTATAAAAACAATCTCTTAACAATTTTTTTATAAAAAACATTCTTAACAATGTTTTTTTTATAAAAATACAACGTATCAATTTTTTTATAAAAACACACTTTTAAGAATTATTTTTATAAAAACACAATCTTAACAATTTTTTTTAAAAAAACACATTTTTAACATTTTTTTATAAAAACACATTCTTAACAATTTTTTATAAAAAATACATTCTTAACAATTTTTTTATAAAAACACACCCTTAACATTTTTTTTATAAAAAAACACATTTTTAACAATTTTTATAAAAACACACTCTTAACAATTTTATTATAAAAAACACGTTTTTAATTTTTTTTATAAAAACACATTGTTAACATTTTTTTTTATAAAAACACACTCTTAACAATTTTTTTATGAAAAAACACACTATAACAACATACACATTATAACATACAAATATCAAATTCAAACATAAAACCATAAAACTATAACAATTTTTTATAAAAACACACTTTTAACAATTTTTTATAAAAAAACACATTTTTAACAATTTTTTTTAAAAACTGTTTTTATAAAAAAAAAATTAACAATTTTTTTATAAAAAAACACATTATAAAAACCGTAAAACTATAACATTTTTTTATAAAAACACACTCTTAACAATTTTTTATAAAAAAACTGTTTTATAAAAAATTGTTAAGGGTGTGTTTTTATAAAAAAATTGTTAAGAGTGTGTTTTTATAAAAAAAACACATTTTTAACAATTTTTTTTATCAAAACACATTTTTAACAATTTTTTTATAAAAAACACGTTTTTAATTTTTTTTTTATAAAAACACATTGTTGTTAACAATTTTTTTTATAAAAACACACTCTTAACAATTTTTTTATAAAAAAATACTCTTAACAATTTTTTTATGAAAAAACACACTATAACAACATACACATTATAACATACAAATATCACATTCAAACATAAAACCATACATATCATGTTAAACATACAACATATTCAAATATAAGTTATAAACACTCTAACAACCTACAAATCATATTTCTTAACTTAAAATAACATAAAAAAAATAACAAATAACATAAAAGAAACATACCATAGAGGTAATACGAGACATCTTCATAAAACGCGAACGTGTTCCACACGACACAATTGAGAGAGTGGGAGAAAATTGAGAGAGAGTGGGAGTAAAAAATTGAGAGTGTTATAAAAAAAAGATGGAGCCGGTTTTTGTTCCCCCCACCCCTTATATAGTGCGGCCGAAGAAAACAATTAGGGTTTTGGTCCTCAAAGTGATTTTAGGGTTAACCCTGTGCCGACACGTGGCACTTTAGCCCGTGATCGCGGGGGTCAAAGGAAGTCAAACGCGGGCAGAGACCAAAACTGCCAACACGGGCATTCTTGAGGGGGGAAAAGTAGCGGGTTAGCCCGCGATCGCGGGGGTCAAAGGAAGTCAAACGCGGGCAGGGACCAAAACTGCCAACATGGGCATTCTTGAGGGGGGAAAGCTGGACCGCGGGCATTATTGAGGGACCAACGCGGGCAAAGTGGACAAAGTTTGGTGACACGTGGCCTGGGCCCCGCGATCGCGGGCTCCATCGCGGATTTTTGGGGCATTTTTGTAACATGGGAGAGATTTGTGGCATTTTGGTAACTCGAAGTTGGACTTTGGGTATTTTAATTAATTTCCCTATAATGAATATATCAATATATATATTAAAGACAAAACCACCAAGAATGAGGTGACACGATGACATTTGAATATTCATCAAATCTTGTAATTTGGTGAATTTTGGTTATCCTACATTGGTGAGGAGATGATAGAATGAAAGAATGATGTGAGTATTTATTAGGAGGAGAGAAAGTCTTTGTGAAAACTCATGGGTTAACTTATTTTAGTTGACCCTCTATACGTACTCATGTGGTTGGCTAATTTTGGCTAACCATCTCAAGTTTTGGGTTGGTTGCTTTTCACTATCATTTTTATTTATATATATTAAAGAAACAACCAAGGTGAATGAGGTGTCATGATGAGAGTTGAGTATTCAAACAAACATTAAAATGTGATTTGAGTTTTATCATTCTACGTTGGTGAAAGTATAAAAGTTTTGAAATAGGAATGGCTATAAGAAAAAAAAGGATGTATGCTTTCGTGTTAATTCATTTGGTCAGCTCAATTTAGGTTACCTAATTTTTGCATCGTCCCACATTATTGAGAAGATACAAGTTTTGAAGTATGGTGTTTGTATGAGAAATGAGGGATAAATGTTTTTGTGTCAACTACTACGATTGCATTAATTTAGTCTACCTTATTTTTGCAAAAAATCTATATATAATCTATCTATATATATATATATATTATATATATATAAAAAATAAAGTTGACTCATTTTACAATACTCAATCAATCAATATATCAATATCTACATTAATATATATAACCATGGTTGGATCAAAACTAACCAAATGAAAAAAATTATTAGACAAAATTAAAAGAGAACCAAGGAGAAACCACCAAGAATGACATGACATCATTATAGTTGAGTATTCCACAAACATTGAAATGTGGTTGAGTTTTATTATCTCACATTGGTGAAAACATGAAAGTTTTGAAGTATGCAGTGGTTATAAGAAAGGAGGGATGGATGCTTTTGTGTAAATTCATGTGGTTGGCTTAATTTAGCTTACCTTATTTTTGCATCATCCCATATTGGTGAGAAGATGCAAGTTTGAATTATGAGAATAGTATAAAAAAGGAGGGATGAATGTTTTTGTGTGGTTGACTTTTATCATCCCACATTGGTGAAAAGATAAAAGTTTTGAAGTAGGAATGACTATAAGAAAAAGAGGATGAATGCTTTTGTGTTAATTCATGTGGTCAACTCAATTTAGCTTACCTTGTTTTGCATCATCCCACATTGGTGAGAAGATGCAAGTTTTGAAATATGAAGTGAGTATAAGAAAGGAGGGATAAATGTTTTTGTGTCAGCTTCTACGATTGACTCAATTTAGCGTACCTTATTTTTGCAAAAAAAAAAAACTATATTTATACAACAAGTAAAGTTGACTCATTTTACAATACCCAATCAATCAACATATCAATATCAATCAATATCGACATCAATATATATATAACCATGGTTGGATAAAAACTAACCTAATAGTAAAAATAATTAGACAAAATTTAAAGAGAACCCAAGGAGAAACCACCAAGAATGACTTGACATCATGAGAGTTGAGTATCCACAAACATTGAAATGTGGTTGGGTTTTATCCTCCAACGGTGGTGAAAACATGAAAGTTTTGAAGTAGGAAGTGGCTATAAGAAATGAGGGATGAATGCTTTTGTGTCAATTTATGTGGTTGATTTAATTTAGGAAGTGGCTATAAAAAAGGAGGGATGAATGTTTTTGTGTGGATGAGTTTCATCATCCCACATTGGTGAAAAAATAAAAGTTTTGAAGTAGGAATGGCTATAAGAAAAAAAAAGGATGTATGTTTTCGTGTTAATTCATGTGGTCGGCTCAATTTAGCTTACCTTACTTTTGCATCATCCCACATTGGTGAGAAGATGCAAGTTTTGAAGTATGAAGATGAATGTTTTTGTGTCAACTCCTACGGTTGACTCAATTTAGCCTACCTTATTTTTGCAAAAAAAATATATTTATTTATATAACAAATAAAGTTGACTCATTTTACAATATCCAATCAATCAATATATCAAATCATTCAATATCGACATCAAAATATATAACTATGGTTGGATCAAAACTAACCAAATGGTAAAAATTATTAGGCAAAATTAAAAGAGAAACAAAGGATGATGACATTGGACCATTAGGTTTGAGTATTACTCAAATTTTGAAATAAGATTGAGTTTCATCATCCCAGTGATATAATAGTTTGAAAAAGGATGATAGGTATTAAAAGAGGTATGAATGCTTGAAATCTATAACTATGGTTGTAATCAAAACCAACCAAATAGTAAAAAAATTAAAGAGAAACCAATGATGATTATTTGGGACCATGAGATTTGAGTAATCCTCAAATCTTAAAATAAGGTTAAGTTTCATCATCTCAAATTGGTGGTAATATGATAGTTTGGAAGAAAATTATGGGTATAAAAAAATGGATGAAACGTTGTGAAATCTATAACCTTGGTTGAAATCAAATACAGCTAAATGGTAAAATTTAGTGCGAGATTAGAGGAAGACCAATGATGATAATTTCATAACATGAGATTTGAGTATCTCTTAAATCTAGAAATAAGGTTGATTTTTATCATCCCACATTGGTGGGAATATGATAGTTTGAAAGAAGATGATGAATATAAAAAAGAGGAATGAAAATTTTTGAAATTTATAAACATGATAGTAATCAAAATCAATCAAATAGTAAAAAGTGTGACGCAAATTTAAAAGAGAAACAAAAGATGATGACTTCAAACAATGAGGTTTGAGTATTCCTCAGTCTTGAAATAAGGTTATGTTTAATTATCTCACGTTAGCGGTAATATGATAATTTGGAAGAAAAAATGATGGGTATAAAAAAGAGGGTGAATGGTTATCTATAACGATGGTTGGAATCAAAACCAACTAAATAGTAAATATTATAGTGCAAAATAAAATAGTAATCAATGATGAAGATTTGGTTTATTTTTTGATATATATATATATATATATATATATATATATATATATATATATATATATATATATATTAATTGATGAATTACGTTTCATTTTAATTCAACTCATTATCTATAAAAATAATTTATCGCCACCGTGCAACGCACGAGCCCAACACTAATTTTTTTTTAAAACAAGATTTCTATAAATTTTTGTAGTTAATTGACCGTTCAGAAACATATAACATCTTAGGTTCATTTAGCATATAAATTGAATGGTTTATGAGGCCTTACGCCGTCAATTTTGATTAGAAATATTGTTCTAGTGTTCATGAGTGATCAAAGGAGTTTAATGCACAATTTAATGCATGTTTTTATTTAATATCGTCAAGGCCATGAAGTTCTTGGACAATTTTTTGGAACAAATAAACCATTGCACATTTTAAAAAATACTAAATATATCCTTACACTTTTGAAAACATATCAAATAGATCTAATGGTAACCTGCAACCTGAAAAGCATGTAAATTACAAATTTATTTAAAAAAAAAACCTAAATATTATTTATTCATACACGATCGTTTCAATTCCAGGTCTTATTCCCGCTGCACATCCCATCGGCGCACACCACTCCGGCTGCACATCCCACCGGCGCACACCACTCCGGCTGTCTCGCCTGCTGCACATCTCGCCGTCTCGCCTGCTGCATCTCGCCGTCTCGCCGGCTGCACCAGTCGCCCTCCAGGTCTGAATATCGCACACCACCGCCGGCTGCATCTGTAACAACCTAGTCCAAATAAAGCATACTTAGCATTTGTATTTAAATAGTTACAAAACTGGGTCCATAAATTTCATTATATCTGTCTAAATAACTTAGGTTGGCGGAAACAACCTATTACACAACTGAGAAAACTACCACTAAAAGTATGAGTGGCACTGTCTCTAACTGCATAAGTACTCTATCCTGCTCTTGCTCGCTTACCGGAGCCTCCTATTATCTGCTTACCTGAAAAGGGTTAGTTTGGAAAATGCGAGGGTTAGACCATGAGGTCTAGTGAGTTCCCTCCTGACAGTTCTCAAAATCATTTAAAAGCAGTTCATCACTTTCAAATATCTTTGCATAAAATTTTCACATAACTTTTTATGAAACTATCATGTAACTTTACATAAAACTTTCACGGATAGATCCGCTCCCGCAAATGGCACCCTGAAGTCACTCGAAAGTGACAACGAGTCAGTCTCACGCTGCCTTATTGGATACTCCCTTCCATGGCATAAACGGAACCTCCGCCCGACGTGAGTACTGGCGGAACCTCCCCACGACTTAGCCAATTTACGTCTACCACAATGTATGCATACATCTCATATAAAACTTTAAACAACTTTCATGCAATTAAAATCATAAGAATAAAACATGGCATTTCTCATCATGTAATCACTTTAAAAGGCACGTATTTTAGTTAGAAAACTCACCTGATACGTTTGCTTGCTTTTCCCTACTCTGCTCCTTACTTCCAACTTGTCTACCTGAACGAAGGGACAGGTTTATAAGCTGACTAGAACTATCCGGACACTTCTCACCTGACACACAACTTTTCGGACAGGTTACCGGGTGAACAAGTCTTACCGGCAACTTCTACTCTCCGGACGTCAAACCTATCCGGACAACACCGCATTCCGGACGACTTACCTATCCGGACGGCACAGTTTTCCGGACGACTCAACGTCCGGACACCTTCTAAAACACGACTATGAGGTTTCCCGGACACTCACCCGGACACCTTCCTACTTGAAGGTTTCCGGACGAACGCTGGAAGAGTTTTATGGTCCGAAATCTTGCTAAACACTCCGAAAACAGTGAGATAATGTGACGAATCACTTACTTAAGCATCTTTAATCATTTCCCCATAAACTGTACTGATTAAACTCGATTTACAGGTGTTTAAATCCTCTTGAAGAGCCTAAACATTAACTTTAGCAATATAAACCTTCCAATGATTCAACAATCAACAAAACAACTTAATCAGGGTTGTGGATTCGAAATTACCTGGTAGTTCCTTGCAGAAATTGAATCCCCAACACACCCTTTTCTTCTAGTTGCTACTTGGAAATCTTCTTCTTCTCTTGCTCTAGAATTCTAAAGGAAACTTTCTCTTTCTCTCTATCACAAATTCTCAGCCGACAAACACATTCACAAATCAGGAAAATGGAATGTTGTCTAGGGTTTTGTGCCCTTATATACTTCATCTCATATTTACCAACTAGCCCCTCAACTTCCACTTTTATTACACCTATCCACAACACATTAAATTTAATCCGTTTTGGTCCTAGTCGTTACAACACTCCCCCCTCAAAAGAATTCCGTCCCCGGAATTCCATTCTAAAAAAGATGAGGATATCTGGACTTCATTTCAGCTTCTACTTCCCATGTTGCCTCTCGTCCCTTATGATACTTCCACTGAACTTTAACCAAACGAACTTCCCTATTTCTCGTCTTCCGGACCTTACTGTCCACAATCTCTAACGGTTCTTCTACATAAGTCAACCTCTCATCTATACCGACGTCCCCCAAGGAACAGCCACCTCGACCTCTAACAAACATTTCTTTGAGTCCGAGACATAAAATGTCTGATGAACACTCTTTAATTCCTCCGGCAAGTCTAACTTGTATGCCGCTGCTCTAACTCGCTCACTAACGACAAAGTCAACTTCTTAACGTCTGTATTTCTTGCAAGGTCGCCATCATTTCACTTCCCACATCGGCTCTTCATAAAAGAGACGTGCATCACACTATGAATTCCTCCAAAAATTTCATCGAGTACCTCAAGATCGCGCACTATCTATCCAACTTTCATATCTTCGCCGAATCCACATACTTAGTCCACCTTACCTCTCTCTCAAACTTCAGGGCCCAAAAGTCTTATGTTTTTTTCCCAACCAACTCAGTTCTACTCGGTCACCCCAAACCGTTCTGATAGGAAAACATAACCGTACACCATACATTGGAACTGCCCTCGACGATTCACCACCTTGCCATGACGTGCCATCTTGAATTATTTATTTGCAATCTCTCCGAATACTATACTCGCTTAAAAACCACTAGTAACTCCAAGGCCAACCGCGCCTCCATTTGCTCGCTTCTGTCCCCACATCGGGGCTCACGGTTTTACAACATGTCTACTTACGGTCTCTCGAACTTCTTTACTTCCTTAAAAGAAGGAACTTGGCGGAAATTCCCCGCCACTACAACGAGAATCTAAAACCAGGAACAACCACTCACTTGCCCACTTGGCACAAGGCCACCCTTACACATCTCGACGAACTCACACTTAAGAGTTCCCTCCTCGGGTTACAGGTAATTCTAGATCACTTCTTCCAACCGATGTACGACTATACAGATCATATTCTCTTCCCGAATCACATCGGTTACAGCTCGACAACTAATACGTACGTTCTCACCACTTCATCATTTCACACTTAACGTGACCAGAAGCAGAAAACTTCCATGATTCCTCATTGAAGTGCTCACCTATCCGAATTGACTTATCCTAAAGGCTCATCGATTTCTCACTGCTAGCCACAAATGTCCAGTCATATAATATAACTTCGGTTTCCCCCACTCAACTAGGAGAAGTAACCATGATCACACCCTATTGCTTTCAAGAGCTTACACTGAACGATCAGCTCGATTGAACATTTCTCACAGCATCACTGACTCAACTCATTCAACTGCCCTTTTCCACTTCTTTCTCGCACAAGGACATGCACAAATCCTCTTCCTCTATACTCTTTCTAGGGGTTCGCACACTTACTGATGACAATCTACACACACTACTCCACCTTTTCGGTGTTACTGCCAAGCTTACTACTTCCTTTCTACTCACTAGTCCCGACATACCATCTTCCCCTCCCCACGTTAACGTGGAGCACTGCTCACCAAACGTTACTTGCCTCTCCCTTCCGACCTTTCCACATGCTGATAACACTTTCTCCTTACCAAACATAACCAAACAGTTGCACCAAAACTTTAACTTAGGCATTCAGCCAAGTCATCCCAAAGGTCACCGATGCTCGAAGCCACCACACACTCCTTGATTTCTAACCTGTTACTTTCTCGGACTAATCCTTTCACACAAAAGGAAACAATTCACATTCCTCAAAGATTTAGCATTTACTACACACCTCTTAGACCCACTCATCCAACATCTTCTTTAACCTTTTCCAGATCCTACAAATATACTTACTTAGCGACTCACGCAACCAAAAACACTTGGTTTCTCCTTTGGGTAACCACCCACTACCGCTCTGACATTCTATTCCGATAATAGCCATAGCACAATACCAACTTACAAACCACGTGCTCCAACAACCTAATTAACAAATCGCACACCTCATCCGAAACCCCGAAAAGACTTCTATCTTATGCTTCCTCTTCCTAACATCACGTCACACACTGGCTGGCACATTTATCTTGGCAATTGATGCCACTACTCATCCGTACATTCTCCGCTCATAACATCTTACTGCAGACCAGGTCTCTCATGGTCATTCGTACACAACTCAAACTTATCGTCATGTTCTCCCGCATAGATAACCGAGTCTATCTCGCTACTTGTCTCTCCCCAACTCTAGTGGAACCACAACTCACGAGTTCCTGAATAATTCTAACATACTCGTTTCTTACTAGCTCTTTGCGATTCCAAACCATTACATAGACAGGGCACAATCCCTCACATATCGACATAATCTATACACTCATTTCGTTCGTGCTAAATACTTCATCCTTTACGAACCATCCAAGCCTCGAAAGTAAAACGCTTATTTAAAACAGCAGTCTTTCACCATCTTAACACCCCTACAAGGTGCTCCCTCAACTTTCAACCTTCTGGTTCAAGTCCTGGCCTCAGCCACCTCACACAGCTGCCGACTTCAACATCATTAGTCAACCTGTTGATACCTCCTTAACCTATTCTTCAACAAGGGTCCCTTACTGAACCTAATCCGTCCAACATATCATTATCAAATTCACATCCCGTCGTCCTCATTTCAAACTCTCTCGTGCAACGTCAATATTACAAGATCACATTAAAACTCTTATTCGACGTAGAGGATATTTCATTCCTACTTCACCACACTACTCATAACGAGTTGCTAATATCAACACCTTGATGACTTCTAGTCCTTCCCTAGAACATAACCGTCCCTCGGCAACTGTATTTCCAGTCACCGCACGAGGGTACAGACCCTCATACAACTGACACTAAAGTCCACTTCTGACTCTTCCACTGCTCATCTCTCCTCTTGAGTACAAGTACCAAAACTACAAACATTCTTCCCTGATCTGTCCAACACCTCTCCACTCTAGGAGTTCTTCCTTAGCTTAAAACGTAGTACTCTATGACCTAGTGAGTTTATAGCCTTCATGCATGACAACGCGATAAATAAATCATCACACTTTTGATCATTTTAAAGAAACAACACCTGGAAACAACTTGGGTACACACGACCCCTTCAATGCCCTGCACAACGATCTCGAGAATCGTTTGCATGCAACTTTCCGTAAAACTTAATCTTACTCAACCAAAATATGTTGTTACGACAGAAATATATATTGGATGAAAATCTTTTCATACGACAAAGTTTTGAAAGGACTTACCGACACCAAGTAAACCAGTCGGTTCTCACATTTATTTATATAACTTCAACATGTCAATACTTATCTTGGTCATAAAAGTTTTGCATTCAACGTCTTCTTGACTTTTACAACAATTTAACTCATAATGAAAAGAGTGGAATATTTTGTAAATCGTAATCCTCAAGACTTCATTGTGCGATGTAAATGGATTTGCATTTTCTTTAAACATACGCTTGCACACGCCGACTCATATCCGATCAAATTTGATATTTACACATTTACTTTACTTATGAAAAATCTCATATGCACATATACGATCTCAATGCATGAAACTCTACTTGTAATTGAAGGCTACTCACTCAAACAAGGTCAATCGCTTTACTCACGCAACTTATCATTGGCACTCTACTTTCGACCAGCGGTCGCCCCCTCGGTCTTGCAACAACTTGCTATACATACATTCAATGGACCACTTACTCAACCATTTCATATTACTTTCGTCTTGACCAATTTATCTCATATTATACTTCTACACGCTTTCAGTATTCTACTGAAATCTCTCTTCAATGATCCTGCCACTGAACAACTCGACTAAAGAGTCAGGGCTCTAATCCCCTGCTCGCTCTTGGATTGACACTTTCAAGATCTCGACACTGTCCTTCCTTACTATCCGAACTGATCTATCCCATGATTTCTACAACTGAGACTCGCCAGAACTGGGAGTCATACTCAAAAGAAATCAATCAACCTCTTCGAACCCACGAAGATCTACCTCTAGACGGCTCATAACATTCCAAACAACATTCCGTCTCTACGATGTATACATACATCACACCATAAATGATCTCTCACGATACTTCCCCAACAATGGGTCTCAATCTACCCCTTAGGAATCTTGCTGACATTCTAGAGTACTGGAACATGACACCTGACTAGCTTCAGACTACAACTTCGGAATAATAAGGCAGATCAAGCACATACATGTACCTGTAAATTCATAATTACACTGTCCAGGTGTAATCCCAAACTTACCTTACATGACCGTCCTCGGTACCCTATTAGTCCTATTTCCACTATAGTGTCCTCCTAACGCATTTCTTATATCAATAATAGTGCCCTCCTAACGCATTTTCTGATTCTCAGTTGTGATCTCTACTCCAAAGTTTAAGTTTAGGCCCGTCCGGTCACCTAAATCCCTTAAACTATGGCTCTGATACCAATTGTAACAACCTAGTCCAAATAAAGCATACTTATCATTTGTATTTAAATAGTTACAAAACTGGGTCCATAAATTTCATTATATCTGTCTAAATAACTTAGGTTGGCGGAAACAACCTATTACACAACTGAGAAAACTACCACTAAAAGTATGAGTGACACTGTCTCTAACTGCATAAGTACTCTATCCTGCTCTTGCTCGCTTACCGGAGCCTCCTATTATCTGCTTACCTGAAAAGGGTTAGTTTGGAAAATGTGAGGGTTAGACCATGAGGTCTAGTGAGTTCCCTCCTGACAGTTCTCAAAATCATTTAAAAGCAGTTCATCACTTTCAAATATCTTTGCATAAAACTTTCACATAACTTTTTATGAAACTATCATGTAACTTTACATAAAACTTTCACGGATAGATCCGCTCCCGTAAATGGCACCCTGAAGTCACTCGAAAGTGACAACGAGTCAGTCTCACGCTGCCTTATTGGATACTCCCTTCCATGGCATAAACGGAACCTCCCCCCGACGTGAGTACTGGCGGAACCTCCCCCCGACTTAGCCAATTTACGTCTACCACAATGTATGCATACATCTCATATAAAACTTTAAACAACTTTCATGCAATTAAAAGCATAAGAATAAAACATGGCATTTCTCATCATGTAATCACTTTAAAAGGCACGTATTTTAGTTAGAAAACTCACCTGATACGTTTGCTTGCTTTTCCCTACTCTGCTCCTTACTTCCAAATTGTCTACCTGAACGAAGGGACGGGTTTATAAGCTGACTAGAACTATTCGGACACTTCTCACCTGACACACAACTTTTCGGACAGGTTACCGGGTGAACAAGTCTTACCGGCAACTTCTACTCTCCGGACGTCAAACCTATCCGGACAACACCGCATTCCGGACGACTTACCTATCCGGACGACACAGTTTTCCGGACGACTCAACGTCCGGACACCTTCTAAAACACGACTATAAGGTTTCCCGGACACTCACCCGGACACCTTCCTACTTGAAGGTTTCCGGACGAACGCTGGAAGAGTTTTATGGTCCGAAATCTTGCTAAACACTCCGAAAACAGTGAGATAATGTGACGAATCACTTACTTAAGCATCTTTAATCATTTCCCCATAAACTGTACTGATTAAACTCGATTTACAGGTGTTTAAATCCTCTTGAAGAGCCTAAACATTAACTTTAGCAATATAAACCTTCCAATGATTCAACAATCAACAAAACAACTTAATCAGGGTTGTGGATTCGAAATTACCTGGTAGTTCCTTGCAGAAATTGAATCCCCAACACACCCTTTTCTTCTAGTTGCTACTTGGAAATCTTCTTCTTCTCTTGCTCTAGAATTCTAAAGGAAACTTTCTCTTTCTCTTTATCACAAATTCTCAGCCGACAAACACCTTCACAAATCAGGAAAATGGAATGTTGTCTAGGGTTTTGTGCCCTTATATACTACATCTCATATTTACCAACTAGCCCCTCAACTTCCACTTTTATTACACCTATCCACAACACATTAAATTTAATCCGTTTTGGTCTTGGTCGTTACAGCATCTTTTTCTTTTTCGCCGGCGCACAAACAGTGTAGTGAGAATGTTCCATTGTTATAAACCTTTTTTCTTGAGAATGTAATAGAAAGGTGTGAAAGTACAGCGACAATTTTATCTATTTTCCTTGAGGTTTTGTTTGTGAAATGAAATATGATGATATTAAAGTTCATTTATTTGACTCGCTTTGCAAATCTTCATGTTGCTAATGTTGATGCCCAGTATCTAAGATGAAACTTCAGCTCTGATTGGTTACCAACATGATGGAGTGTCATTCAACGAGCACATCAACACAGCGAGTTCATATGGGTTAGACTTCATATTTGGGCAACCCTGGCACAATAAGTTTAATTTTCTTATTTTGTTGATGATAATCACTAAATCCAAATGCTCACTATCAATGGTTGACTATGCACTCTAGGTGTTCGACGTAATGCTTCAAGTAATACACACACACATATATATTATAGTAATGCTTCAAGTAATACACACACACATATATATTTACCACTTTGCCAACTTCAGAGTGCAGGAAATGAAGCTTATCAATAGATAAGCAGTGGGGAATTATAGTAATGCGCTATTGCGGAGTATTGAATGTAGGCCTTTCGCCGCCATCTGCTTATGTAATCGTGTTGTTGCTCACCAAGCTTTGGTCGGTGGGAACTGATGTTCTGTCGGACCTGGTAACAGGGCTAGACACCGTTGCGATGGGAGTTTAACCCTTGCCCTTGCTCACAGCTTATACCCAACTGGGGTAATTGTTTTAGTTCATTATAATTTCAATCATGTGTATAATTTGGTTGTTTTTTCGTATTTTTTGAAGTATTTTTATCATACTAACCAATTTTATAAGTCATAAGGATGTATGTAACAGGTTTTAGAAAGTCCAATGGTTTATTTAACAGGTTCTGAAAAGTGCAATGGTTTATTTGTTCCAAAAAATTGTCCAAGGACTTGATCATTCCTAATGTGAAAGTCCGTTGGATTTTATTGTACTTTTCCCTTATTTTTATTGATTGAACGGGTAATTTGGGAGGCCCAAAGAGCTGGGTAGTCAAGAGCTGTTGTTTTACCTTCGTTCGTTTTGAGAGAGTAGTGACCTCTAAGGCATGTTGACCGATCGACGTTGGCTCTATACCCTGTAGCTTGGGTAGGGGAAGTTAATTTCAATTAGGTATAAATATCTAATAATGATTTATATTTATTAACTTTACAAATTATATCTTTATTTTTTATTTTTACAATAATTAAATAAAATAATTATTAATTATGAAAAAATATTTTATTATATAAAACAAGCCTTCTATTAAATAACAAAAGTACTTTATAAAACAAATACCCAAAAAAAATCATTAGCCATTAGGCCATCAGTACCCCTTGAGAGGATCTTTCAAAGATTTCAGCTCCACATCAGCGCCACATCAGCTTTTCTCCCATCCCTCACTCAATCCCTAAGGCCATCAGTACCCCATGAGAGGATCTTTCAAAGATTCCAGCTCCACATCAGCGCCACATCAGCTTTTCTCCCATCCCTCACTCAATCCCTAAGGCCATCAGTACCCCATGGGGGGAATCTTTCAATGATTCCCCTCCACATCATCGCCACATCAGCTTTTCTTCCATCCCTCACTCCATCCCTCACGATCCCTAAACATCCGTACCCCATTCCCTCAAACCCCTTTGCCGCCTCATTTATTTTAATTCTTTTATTTATACATTTAATTATTTAACAAAATAAAAATATTTATATATATATTTTTAATAAATAAAAATAAGATAAATAATAAAAATTAAAATTCATATCATTCATTAAAAAATTAAAAATTACAAAATAAATTTAAAAATCTACTCGTCGTCATTCCAATCATGATATTTTTTAATTTGCTCTTTTCTCTTTAGCGTAGCCATCAAAGCGCGGCCCGAAAGGTGATCATGCGGGGTTATGTAAATTGGTAAGGAATTTGTTGGTGAAATTGTTGGTGAAATTGTTGGGGAAATTGTTGCGGATATTGTGGCGGATTTTGTTGCGACCATTGTGGCGGATTTTGTTGCGACCATTGTGGCGGAATTTGTTGCGAGAAATGCGGATGATAACCTTGTTGTGTAAACGCTTGGAAACCAAGCTGTTGATCTTCTTGCGATTGTGGTGTATTCGGTCGGTTACGACGGGATGTAGGTGTTCTGTTTGGATTCATGATGAGAGAGGTTGAGAGAATTTGAGAGAGTTTGAGAGGTGTGAGATTGAGAGAGTTTGAGAGGTGTGAGAAATAAGAGGTTGAGAGGTGTGAGAAATAAGAGGTTGAGGGTTAAATATATAGTGGGATTAAATTGAGAAAAAATTTTATTTTTTTTTGTTTAAAAATAGCCGTTCAACGGCATTGTTTTTTAAAATTTAATAAAAAAATATTTTTTTTTAAAAACCCACGGGATGGAGCGGGCACCCATCCCCGCATCCAATCCCGCCCCGCTCATCCTGCATCCTCCGTACCCCATCCCCGCACCAAACCGCATCATCCCGAGCCCCCCATCCCGCTGGGTACGGATGGCCTAAGGCCATCAGTATCCCATGGAAAGAATCTTTCAAATATTTCACTCCACATCAGCGCCACATCAGCTTTTCTCCCATCCCTCACTCCATCCCTAACAATCCCTAAACACCCGTACCCCATTCCCTCAAACCCTTTTGCCACCTCATTTATTTTAATTCTTTTATTTATACATTTAATTATTTAACAAAATAAAAATATTTATATATTTTTTAATAAATAAAAATAAGATAAATAATAAAAATTAAAATTCATACCATTCATTAAAAATAAAAATTACAAAATACAAAACACTACCAATCATGAAATTTTTGAATTTGCTCTTTTCTCGCTAAAGTAACCCTCAAAGCTTTTCCCGTAAGGTGATCATGTGAGGCCATGAAAAACTCGAAGTCTTTATCAAATCGGTTTGCGCGTTCGATTTCGCGTTCTTGATCCAACCTCTGTCGTTCGAGTTTTGAGCGTTCGATTTCGAGATCGAGTTTTTTCATTTTGTATTCCATTGTATCATCAATTTTGTCGTTGAACGTCGTCAACAACTGAGTAACACTTTCGTCCGTATTCGCCCCGGACGTATTACTCGTTGATGATTTTTTTGCCTTGTTTCTCCCGATGGGTCGTTGAATTTGCTCGTCATCGTCATCATCGGAAGGTTGGGTACGTTTTGAACCCCGCGATGAAGTTGTCGTCATCGTTGGAACGGCTCCCCATTTTGGACATTTTTTTAGGACGTCCCAAGCTTGTTCGTGAGTGAAAGCAACTTTATGGCGTGCTAGATACCGTTCGTGTGCCGTTCGGGATATATCGGCCTCACTCATCCCGCTTGATCTATTATTGAGCAAGTTGTTGTAGATGCCGCCAAACGAATTAACTCTTTTATTGAGGTCGTTGAACTTGCTATTGAGTTGATGGGTTGATCTATAACCTGGTTCACGACCCATGCGAGTAAAGAACACATTCCCGATTCGGCCCCAAAAATTTCCTACATTTATGTAAAATTAAGTATAATAATAATAATAATAATAATAACAATAAAAATAATTACTACCGCTTTGTGCGTTACCGACCACGGGGTCCTCCGAAACGTCAACCCACGCCGATACTAACGCGAGTTCCTCGGCTTTACTCCACGTTTGTTTGGCGGCTTTCTTTGGTCTCGGATTTGATGGTTCCGGGTTAGATTGTTGTGTCGGGATAGATTGTGGTGTGTTCGGGGTAGAAGGTTGGGTTTCCGGAACAATGTCGTCGTCGAGATTGAAGTTGGCCGGAGTAAAACCTTGTTCAATCAACCCGGGACGTGTAAATTGGTAAGGAATTTGTTGGTGAAATTGTTGGTGAAATTGTTGGGGAAATTGTTGCGGATATTGTGGCGGATTTTGTTGCGACCATTGTGGCGGAATTTGTTGCGAAAATTGCGGATGATAACCTTGTTGTGTAAACGCTTGGAAACCAAGCTCTTGATCTTCTTGCGATTGTGGTGTATTCGGTCGGTTACGACGGGATGTAGGTGTTCTGTTTGAATTCATGATGAGAGAGGTGTGAAAAATAAGAGGTTGAGAGAATTTGAGAGAGTTTGAGAGGTGTGAGAAATAAGAGGTTGAGAGAATTTGAGAGGTGTGAAAAATAAGAGGTTGAGAGGTGTGAGAAATAAGAGGTTGCGAGGTGTGAGAAATAAGAGGTTGAGGGTTAAATATATAGTGGGATTAAATTGAGAATTTTTTTTTACAAAGAGCCGTTGAACGGCTTTATTTTTAAAAATTTAATTAATTTTTTTTTAAAAACCATTCGGGATGGATCGGGATCCCATCCCCGGATTCCATCCCGCCCCGCATACCCCGCATGGGCCGTAGCCCTTCCCGCTCCATCCCGCCCTCCATCCCGCTGGGCTACGGATGGCCTAACAATCCCTAAACACCCTTACCCCATTCCCTCAAACCCTTTTGCCACCTCCTTTATTTTAATTTTTTTATTTATACATTTAATTATTTAACAAAATAAAAATATTTATATATTTTTTAATAAATAAAAATAAGATAAATAATAAAAATAAAAATTCATACCATTCATTAAAAATAAAAATTACAAAATACAAAACACTACCAATTATGAAATTTTTGAATTTGCTCTTTTCTCGCTAAAGTAACCCTCAAAGCGTTTCCCGTAAGGTGATCATGCGGGGTCATGAAAAACTCGAAGTCTTTCTCAAATCGTTTTGAGCGTTCGATTTCGAGTTCTTGTTCCAACCTATGTCGTTCGAGTTTTGAGCGTTCGATTTCGAGATCGAGTTTTTTCATTTTGTATTCCATTGTATCATCAATCTTGTCGTTGAACGTCGTCAACAACTGAGTAACACTTTCGTTCGTATTCGTCCCGGACGTATTACTCGTTGATGTTTTTTTTGCCTTGTTTCTCCCGATGGGTCGTTGAATTTGCTCGTCATCGTCATCATCGGAAGGTTGGGTACGTTTTGAACCCCGCGATGAAGTTGTCGTCATCGTTGGAACGGATCCCCATTTTGGACATTTTTTTAGGACGTCCCAAGCTTGTTCGTGAGTGAAAGCAACTTTATGGCGTGCTAGATACCGTTCGTGTGCCGTTCGGGATATATCGGCCTCACTCATCCCGCTTGATCTATTATTTAGCAAGTTGTTGTAGATGCCGCCAAACGAATTAACTCTTTTATTGAGGTCGTTGAACTTGCTATTGAGTTGATGGGTTGATCTATAACCTGGTTGACGACCCAAGCGAGTAAAGAACACATGCCCGATTCGGCCCAAAAAACATCCTACATTTATGTAAAATTAAGTATAAGAATAATAATAATAATAAAAATAATAATAATAATAATAATAATAATAACAATAAAAATAATTACCACCGCTTTGTGCGTTACCGATTACGGGGTCCTCCGAAACGTCAACCCACGCCGACACTAACGCGAGTTCCTCGGCGTTACTCCACGTTTGTTTGGTGGCTTTTGTTGGTCTCGGATTTGATGGTTCCGGGTTAGATTGTTGTGTCGGGATAGATTGTGGTGTGTTCGGGGTAGAAGGTTGGGTTTCCGGAACAATGTCGTCGTCGAGATTGATTGCGGGTGAAGGAAGATTGTAGTTGGCCGGAGTAAAACCTTGTTCAATCAAACCGGGACGTGTAAATTGGTAAGGAAATTGTTGGTGAAATTGTTCCAGAAATTGTTGCGGATATTGTGGCGGATTTTGTTGCGACCATTGTGGCGGAATTTGTTGCGACCATTGCGGATGATAACCTTGTTGTGTAAACGCTTGGAAACCAAGCTCTTGATCTTCTTGCGATTGTGGTGTATTCGGTCGGTTACGACGGGATTTAGGTGTTGTGTTTGGATTCATGATGAGAGAGATGTGAAAAATAAGAGGTTGAGAGAATTTGAGAGAGTTGGAGAGGTGTGAAAAATAAGAGGTTGAGAGAATTTTAGAGAGTTTGAGAGGTGTGACTTGTGAGAAATAAGAGGTTGAGGGTTAAATATATAGTGGGATTAAATTGAGATTTTTTTTACAAAGAGCCGTTCAACGGCATTATTTTTAAAAATTAAATAATTTTTTTTTAATAAACCTTCGGGATGAATCGGGATCCCGAACCCGGAATCCATCCCGCACCCCGCATCCCGCTGAGCCCGTAGCCCATTCCCGCTGAGCCCGAACCCATCTCGAGCCCCATCCCGCGCCGGCTACGGATGACCTAACAATCCCTAAACACCCTTGCCCCATTCCCTCAAACCCTTTTGCCACCTCATTTATTTTAATTCTTTTATTTATACATTTAATTATTTAACAAAATAAAAATATTTATATATTTTTTAATAAATAAAAATAAGATAAATAATAAAAATAAAAATTCATACCATTCATTAAAAATAAAAATTACAAAATACAAAACATTACCAATTATGAAATTTTTGAATTTGCTCTTTTCTCGCTAAAGTAACCCTCAAAGCGTTTCCCGTAAGGTGATCATGCGGGGTCATGAAAAACTCGAAGTCTTTCTCAAATCGTTTTGAGCGTTCGATTTCGAGTTCTTGTTCCAACCTATGTCGTTCGAGTTTTGAGCGTTCGATTTCGAGATCGAGTTTTTTCATTTTGTATTCCATTGTATCATCAATCTTGTCGTTGAACGTCGTCAACAACTGAATAACACTTTCGTCCGTATTCGTCCCGGACGTATTACTCGTTGATGTTTTTTTTGCCTTGTTTCTCCCGATGGGTCGTTGAATTTGCTCGTCATCGTCATCATCGGAAGGTTGGGTACGTTTTGAACCCCGCGATGAAGTTGTCGTCATCGTTGGAACGGCTCCCCATTTTGGACATTTTTTTAGGACGTCCCAAGCTTGTTCGTGAGTGAAAGCAACTTTATGGCGTGATAGATACCGTTCGTGTGCCGTTCGGGATATATCGGCCTCACTCATCCCGCTTGATCTATTATTGAGCAAGTTGTTGTAGATGCCGCCAAACGAATTAACTCTTTTATTGAGGTCGTTGAACTTGCTATTGAGTTGATGGGTTGATCTATAACCTGGTTGACGACCCAAGCGAGTAAAGAACACATGCCCGATTCGGCCCAAAAAACTTCCTACATTTATGTAAAATTAAGTATAAGAATAATAATAATAATAAAAATAATAATAATAATAATAATAACAATAAAAATAATTACCACCGCTTTGTGCGTTACCGATAACGGGGTCCTCCGAAACGTCAACTCACGCCGACACTAACGCGAGTTCCTCGGCTTTACTCCACGTTTGTTTGGCGGCTTTTGTTGGTCTCGGATTTGATGGTTCCGGGTTAGATTGTTGTGTCGGGATATATTGTGGTGTGTTCGGGGTAGAAGGTTGTGTTTCCGGAACAATGTCGTCGTCGAGATTGATTGCGGGTGAAGGAAGATTGTAGTTGGCCGGAGTAAAACCTTGTTCAATCACACCGGGACGTGTAAATTGGTAAGGAAATTGTTGGTGAAATTGTTGGGGAAATTGTTGCGGATATTGTGGCGGATTTTGTTGCGACCATTGTGGCGGAATTTGTTGCGACCATTGCGGATGATAACCTTGTTGTGTAAACGCTTGGAAACCAAGCTCTTGATCTTCTTGCGATTGTGGTGTATTCGGTCGGTTACGACGGGATGTAGGTGTTGTGTTTGGATTCATGATGAGAGAGGTGTGAAAAATAAGAGGTTGAGAGAATTTGAGAGAGTGTGAGAGGTGTGAAAAATAAGAGGTTGAGAGAATTTTAGAGAGTTTGAGAGGTGTGAGAAATAAGAGGTTGAGGTTTAAATATATAGTGGGATTAAATTGAGAATTTTTTTTTACAAAGAGCCGTTCAACGGCATTATTTTTAAAAATTAAATAATTTTTTTTAATAAACCTTCGGGATGAATCGGGATCCCGAACCCGGAATCCATCCCGCACCCCGCATCCCGCTGAGCCCGTAGCCCATTCCCGCTGAGCCCGAACCCATCCCGAGCCCCATCCCGCGCCGGCTACGGATGGCCTAACAATCCCTAAACACCCTTGCCCCATTTCCTTCAAACCCTTTTGCCACCTCATTTATTTTAATTCTTTTATTTATACATTTAATTATTTAACAAAATAAAAATATTTATATATTTTTTAATAAATAAAAATAAGATTAATAATAAAAATAAAAATTCATACCATTCATTAAAAATAAAAATTACAAAATACAAAACACTACCAATTATTAAATTTTTGAATTTGCTCTTTTCTCGCTAAAGTAACCCTCAAAGCGTTTCCCGTAAGGTGATCATGCGGGGTCATGAAAAACTCGAAGTCTTTCTCAAATCGTTTTGAGCGTTCGATTTCGAGTTCTTGTTCCAACCTATGTCGTTCGAGTTTTGAGCGTTCGATTTCGAGATCGAGTTTTTTCATTTTGTATTCCATTGTATCATCAATCTTGTCGTTGAACGTCGTCAACAACTGAGTAACACTTTCGCCCGTATTCGTCCCGGACGTATTACTCGTTGATGTTTTTTTTGCCTTGTTTCTCCCGATGGGTCGTTGAATTTGCTCGTCATCGTCATCATCAGAAGGTTGGGTACGTTTTGAACCCCACGATGAAGTTGTCGTCATCGTTGGAACGGCTCCCCATTTTGGACATTTTTTTAGGACGTCCCAAGCTTGTTCGTGAGTGAAAGCAATTTTATGGCGTGCTAGATACCGTTCGTGTGCCGTTCGGGATATATCGGCCTCACTAATCCCGCTTGATCTATTATTGAGCAAGTTGTTGTAGATGCCGCCAAACGAATTAACTCTTTTATTGAGGTCGTTGAACTTGCTATTGAGTTGATGGGTTGATCTATAACCTGGTTGACGACCCAAGCGAGTAAAGAACACATGCCCGATTCGGCCCAAAAAACTTCCTACATTTATGTAAAATTAAGTATAAGAATAATAATAATAATAATAATAATAATAATAATAATAATAATAATAATAATAATAACAATAAAAATAATTACCACCGCTTTGTGCGTTACCGATAACGAGGTCCTCCGAAACGTCAACCCACGCCGACACTAACGCGAGTTCCTCGGCTTTACTCCACGTTTGTTTGGCGGCTTTTGTTGGTCTCGGATTTGATGGTTCCGGGTTAGATTGTTGTGTCGGGATAGATTGTGGTGTGTTCGGGGTAGAAGGTTGGGTTTCCGGAACAATGTCGTCGTCGAGATTGATTGCGGGTGAAGGAAGATTGTAGTTGGCCGGAGTAAAACCTCCGGGACGTGTAAATTGGTAAGGAAATTGTTGGTGAAATTGTTGGGGAAATTGTTGCGGATATTGTGGCGGATTTTGTTGCGACCATTGTGGCGGAATTTGTTGCGACCATTGCGGATGATAACCTTGTTGTGTAAACGCTTGGAAACCAAGCTCTTGATCTTCTTGCGATTGTGGTGTATTCGGTCGGTTACGACGGGATGTAGGTGTTGTGTTTGGATTCATGATGAGAGAGGTGTGAAAAATAAGAGGTTGAGAGAATTTGAGAGAATTTGAGAGAGTTGGAGAGGTGTGAAAAATAAGAGGTTGAGAGAATTTTAGAGAGTTTGAGAGGTGTGAGAAATAAGAGGTTGAGGGTTAAATATATAGTGGGATTAAATTGAGAATTTTTTTTTTACAAAGAGCCGTTCAACGGCATTATTTTTAAAAATTAAATAATTTTTTTTAATAAACCTTCGGGATGAATCGGGATCCCGAACCCGGAATCCATCCCGCACCCCGCATCCCGCTGAGCCCGTAGCCCATTCCCGCTGAGCCCGAACCCATCCCGAGCCCCATCCCGCGCCGGCTACGGATGGCCTTATACATGTTTAAATAACACGTAAAAACTCTTCAAGTTAATATATCTTAATTTATAGTATAGGGAAAGGGTTAAACGAGAACACCTTCATTTTATGAGAACGTGAGAATGCTCTTTTACTATTGTCAATCACATGTGATACTATACTTCATCAAATACGATAAACATGTGATACTAAATTGGAGACGCGGATGACGTTCGGCACGATCTAGGTTGTGGGCCAAGTCGGCCACACACCACTAGGCCTCCTCACATGTCTTACCACATGTCATAAGGTCTTTTCGATGTGATATTGTAATCCATCACATATGATACACATGTGATATCAAAATAGTAAAGCAAACGACCTTTGGTGCGACTTTGGATCATGACCAAGTTGTTTGCACCTGTCGGGTGCCCTCACAAAGCCCTCACAATGTACTATCACATGTGATAAGGGTGTTATCGCGTTTTCGCAAAATAAGGTGTTCTCGTTTAAAGCTCCGCCTATAGTATAGTATAGTATAGTATAGATAACATGAACAAGGTATATGATTGTTGGGTTTTTTAAATCTTTTAAGGGGGTGTTTGAGATTGCTTATTTAAAACAACATATGCTTTCATGTAAAAGTGTTTATTAACCTTTATATATATCTTTTCCATAACTTATATATAAAGCTTCATTTTTCTTTTACTTTCTTATTTATTAAGGGGCTGTTTTTTTTAAAAACCTCCTAATATCTCTGAAGTCTGAATCGTTCAGACCTTTATACGTTCAGATCGTATTTTTCTTCAGACTTCAGAGGCTCTTAAGTCTGAAATACATCTAAAATTAGAAGAGATAACCTAATGTCTTATAACCTCTTAAAGTGCCACCTCTTATTAATCAGACGTGAAATAAGACTTCAGACCTCTTAAAAAACAAATGCCACCTAAAACTTCCACTAAATTTTCCTCAGGGTTTTGTTCACTTTTTCCAAAAAAATAATAACATGAAAAAAATTATATTAGATTTTTTAAAGTTGAATTAATTGGTTGGAGCCGGTCAAAAAAAAATTAATAATAATTGGTTGGAAACTTGGAATCATCCTTTTTATTTTTTGTAATACGTTCTCCTTCCATGATTTTGTTTTATTGATTTGTTTTTTTGGAACTTTAAGAAATATTTAGGGTTAATTACACAAAAAGACAAATTATACAAACTTGGTGGATCCAAATTGACATTTGTGGAAGTGGAAAAAAAACCCCACTCTAAATTATATTAATTGTTGGGTGTCTAAATAAATAAATATAATATTAGTATTTAATTGTGGTCCTGATGACAGACGTAATTATCGATGTATTGGTTAACTAAACACTACGTATACTCCAAGCACAATTCATAGTTTATATCATTAAATAATAATTCAAGAAATAAAAAGGTGATAAAACCAAAATAATATCAAATTCCTATGAGATTTCTTATGTTTTTCTTTATTAAATAATATGTTTTAGTACTTGGGAGAAATATTCTGTTACAAACTTCGTAGTTCATAAGATCTAATTAAAAACAATAAAATCATTTAGAAAATAAAATATAATTAATTACCGAAAAGTAAAAAAAATGGGTAAACCTTTGTGTCCACAATGGTAAAGTTTTTAAAAAAGACTTGAAAAAAATAAAAATATATAAAAAATGTGTTGGTCCCACCAACATATACTTTCTCTTTCTTTTTCCTCTCACATTCATTTTTTCAAAGGTTAGGAAACATCAAGTCTTTGATAAGTAAAGTCATGTTCAAGTCTTTGTCTCCAATGGTCAAGCTATCTTCAAGTCTTCTTTAAGTCATTTTCAAGCTATATTCAAATACCATTGAAGATGCTCTGATGATTTGAGGGGTAAAAGTAAAAAAGTAAATAGTAATACAAATTTATTCAAAGAGACAAATTTATGTAAGCAGACAAATTGCATGACTTAATAAAAAATGTAGTAAACATTAACACCCTCTTAGAGTAGCTTATAGAAAGTTTTTTATGACTTTTTTTTCAGTTATACCTTCATTAATATTAATTATTATTTATTAATGATGATGATAGAAGTATATAACCGTTTATACTTTATAGTATGAATTATACAGATAAAAAATTAAAATTCTTATAAACATATAAGGAGTGGAGAATATATATATATATATATATATATATATATATATATAATTTTAAAGGCAATAACCAACTTTATTAAAACAACCATAAATTACAAGGCAATAACCAATATATAATTTTGAAAAGAAACCACTCCAAACAAAAAGAAGCTCAACAAAGAGGTGCAACGAGCCTAAAGAACAAGAGCCCAACTAAGAACACGACAAAAAGAAACCGACACCAAAAATAAAACGAAGCACACTAGACGAAGTCTAGCCGAGACCCGACCAACAAAGAGGAATAGGAGTAGGAGCTAATCGTCAAAGCCTTGGCCCTCGCACCAATCCGACCAAGAGAGTCGAAAACCTTTTGCATGCTTGGAGACCCAATTGAATGAGAAAAGTTGAAGTTAATAAAAAAGGCTATCGGTTTGTTGATTGTCGAGCAATTTAAAAGTCCGATAATAGAGTTCATACATGCAATAAGATCATCTAGAGAGATACATGGTGATATGCTTGAACCCCACCATTTGAAGACTTTCTCCTACAATTGAAAGCTCTTTGGACATTTTGATGAAATAATGCTTGAGAAATTCAATCTCTTCCTCCCAACATGAACAAAGAATGTAATCAGGATCAATGCCTTTGTCGTGAAGAATTGCTCGAACCAGTCGCCACCATCTAAGACGACAAATAAAAATACAAACTTCCCCTTGGTATAATTGAGCTCTATTGAGTATAAATTGTATTCTCCAGAATCTTTAAAAAAGTGATTATCAATCAAAATTCTCAAGCATTTGACCGAAAAGCCACCATCCTCACTTAACCACCAAACTCGCTCATCTCTCTCATGAACCGGCATCAAGGCATTACGAAGCAAGGAATTCAACTCTCCCACATCACCACTCGTCCTCCTTCTCGGCCTCCCCTAATCCTAAGAACCACCATGTAACACCCTAAATTTTCTACAAACGACGGGGAAAACAATTGGCGAACGACCGAGAAAATGGTCGAGGAATGAACGAGGAAAATGGTCGAGAAAGGCCCAGAAAACGGTCGGGGAACGATTGGAAAAACGGCTGAGGAACTGTCGAGAAAAACTCTCGGTACAGCCCGATTGATTGTGCCTGTGAATCGTGATTGTTCCAAGAGGTACTATGACATGTCACTATCACACAAAGGGACTTGGCCTTGGTACGCCTAGAGAGATTGTGCTCGCGATTGTGCCCTATGGCCCAATCGCGTGGCACTGTCGCACGGGAGGTTCAGTGCAACATAAAGTCCTTATTTTTCAGCCTTTGTCTCGTTTCTTCTTCACCCAACTTCTTTTCAATCTTTTTCTCTCATCTTGGTGATCCTTGGAAGTATAGAGTCCGATTCTTAGGCTTTGGACAAGCATTCTTGGTGGATGTAGAAGTTTAAGGATAAGGTATTCTTCTTATCTGTAACAACCCAAACAAAAATATAAAGCATAGCGTTCATAATAATATAAAACATCCCAAAATCTGTCTCAACATTTCCATTACAAATGTCTTCAAAATCTAGGTTGGCGGAAACAACCTATTCACAACTGAGAATAACATAAAGTCTATAAATAAGGCAACGCTCTATCTCTAGAAGACTCCGTGCTCTAAGCCTGCTCTTTTCCCTTACCAGAGCCCCCTACAACCTGCTTACCTGAAAAGGTTTAGTTTGGAAAATGTGAGGGTTAGACCGTGGGGTTGATAGGGCGGGTCTCACCCCCCCTAAATCTAACCGCAAGTGTACGGTGTCGAATCAAGTAATAACGTACGGTAAGTACGAGTATCGAATCCGCGGGAACTAGGAACTAAGTGTCACAATTACTACAATCTCTATTAATTGAACTGTCGAATTGAGAGATTGGTTTGATTTAAAACTACTTAATTTCAGAAAGTAAATTACAACTCAAACACATACGAAACAAATAACGACTTAGGAAACTTCGATAGAGAGAGAGTTGGGGGTTAGAAATCCTAAGGTTTTCCACATGCAAAACGCTTGACTCAAAACAATTACCAATTTATCCCTTTAATGATTCCCAAATCTTTTAAGATCACCGTTGTTCTCTTTCAAGCAACAACGGATTTTATTTTGAAAAGGACAAGTTAAATCTCTCGACCTCAACTTATGGATTCCAAAACACATTAAGCGCCAGATTTATATTAAACGACTAGATTTCATCTCTCGATTTCAACCTAACGGTTCAATTGGGACTAAGACTTATTCGATATATCTCTATCACCGATTTATCGTCTTATGCATGCAATTCCTAGTTCTTTTTAACAGTTAATTCTCTCGAACTCAACTGAAAATAATAAATCAATTGAAAGCTAGCTAGACTCTCAAAGGCATTAAACACAAAATCACATGCTTCATTAATAACGGAAAAACTGATAAAATATCAAGTCAATTGTTTACATGCTTAATAAACCGAATTCATTCCAACCCCCAACACGAACCGGTTAGTTCATGTCGGTGGTGGATTCAAACACAAAAGAAAAGATAATGGAAGTGTATGTAAACATGATTAACGTGATCGTGGTGAATGTGAAAGATGTAGTAATGAACTCCCTTCTCCCGTGATTAAATCTACTTCGCGTGTTGAATGTCTCCTTGATCGGCTCTCAATCGTGGCTTCGAAAGCTCCAAAAAGTCTATAGATATCGCCCCAAAATCGCCCCTGGCCGTCGTGTGAAAGTTGCGTCTCGAATAATGACCTAAAACCCGATTAATAAAGCTGATTTTCGACAAACAGTGGCTTACGCGGTTTGCCACGCGACTTGCAAGTCGCGTGGTAAGTTGTGCGTGTCTTTTTGGCTGCATGGGTCGATTTCTGGTTCGCGGATCGGGTCCTGGTTCGGTTGCGGGTCTTGGGCTTGACTTTTGGGCTTCCGTTAGGCTTCGTTTGGACTCGTTTTGGGCTCTTTTTAGCTTCTTTTCCTGAGGAATGCCGCCTTTTAGATAACCTGTATCAAACACTAGATAAACCGTAAAATACACGCCTTTTTACTGTTGGAACCACCTTAAAAGTGACCGTCACTGATCGTTTATCATTCCTGATGTGATAATTGACAATAACTGAAATCCCTATGTCTGGTAAATATATGATGGGCGTATTTACTATTATTGACATACTATAGGGTTTCCCATTAGGTGATTGGAACTATGGGGAATTATATGGCACATAATAAACACCAAGGGTTAAAAGTGTAAGATACTCTTATTATAAATAGGGTACCCTAATCACACTTTAACCCTAATGACTTATTGCTAATAAACAATTCAGCCGTGTGCCTCCCCTAAGATCGACTCTCTCAAGATCGATCATCATCCCATCATAATACGATCACCTCGTTCTGGGAACCCGACAATCAATGGCAAATATGTTTAATGCTTTCACTGGATCCTCAGGATCATCGGGTATGTTTTCTTGTCATCTTATTATCTATCAAATACAAATCATGATTATTCCAACATGTGGTATCAGAGCCCCAGGTTCAAAATTGATTCATGATTTGTATTAGTTTTGATGGCTTTAATTTATCGGTTTACTTCGTGTTTATGTATGCCGTCGCAAACATCAAAACTGCATTGAATTGCAATTTTATCATCTGCGATTATAATGTTTTTTTTTTCCATCGTATTAAACCCTAATTATGCCATGTTAATTGATCAATGTTATTTATCCCGAATTGATCAATGTATAGAATTTTTTTTCCGGAAAAACCTTACTTTTCGCTTCTGTACATTGCGAAAACCTTACTTTTCGCTACTGTACATTGCGAAAACCTTACTTTTCGCTACTGTACATTGCGAAAACCTTACTTTTCGCTACTGTACATTGCGAAAACCTTACTTTTCGCTACTGTACATTGCGAAAACCTTACTTTTCGCTACTGTACATTGCGAAAACCTTACTTTTCGCTACTGTACATTGCGAAAACCTTACTTTTCGCTACTGTACATTGCGAAAACCTTACTTTTCGCTTCTGTACATTGCGAAAACCTTACTTTTCGCTTCTGTACATTGCAAAAACCTTACTTTTCGCTTCTGTACATAGCGAAAACCTTGCACTAATATTTATGGTCTCATCATTTGTGCCCAAAGGTCAAATATGATTCTCATAATGCATTTTTTTTCCCTTTTGCATAATGAACACTGAGTATACTAGTTCTGCCCAAAGGTGATTTAATATACCTGTGTGTCAAAAGGACTTTCTACATGCATAATTCACACGATGCTCTATTTTGTGCCCAAAGGTCAAAAGATAAGCATTGCGTTGCATAACCCTAACGCTCATGTTTACTTAGATATTAGTTATTTCTGCCCAAAGGTGATGTAACATCTAAGTAGAGCCTTACTTTGACTTATTGTTTTGGTGTTTACAATAGGTATACTCATCACTAGCTTCATCACTAAAATGGTCATAGTTTCATTACTCTAAGGAATATTACTGTTAGGCCTGCTTACTTTAACATTACTTTGATTCCATTACTTTAAGAAACATTACTTTGTCCGCCTTTTATAGCTAACTACGTCACTATGATAGTCTTCTATAACTTATACCCTCCTCCTTTCCTAATCAGTACCTAACTTTGGCATTGAGCCACTTACTGGTGCGAACTTTGCGTCATGGAAGGATCAATTACTTCTTACTCTGGGGATGCTAGACCTGACCATGCTATTCGCCATGATGAACCCACGGCTATTACTGCTGCGTCCACTGCAGCTCAGAAAGCGGATTTTGAAAAGTGGGAAAGGGCAAATCGCTTGTCACTAATGATGGTCAAGAACTCCATTAACCTCAGTATCCGAGGAGCTATCCCTGACTCTGATAAAGTCAAAACTTACCTCAAATCTGTTGAGGATCACTTCAAGGGATCGTCTAAGGCTCATGCAAGTAGCTTAATGCTACAGATGCTCACTCTGGAATATGAAGGGAATAGCAGTGTCCGTGAACACATTATGAAAATGATTGATATGGCTCATAAGCTTAAGAGTCTTGAGATGGAAGTCTCTGATAATTTTCTTGTGCATTTCATAATGACCTCTTTGCCTGCTCAGTTCGACACCTTCAAAGTTAACTATAATGCTATGAAGGATAAATGGTCGATAAGTGAACTGATTGCAATGTGTGTGCAAGAGGAGGATCGCCTAAAGCTGGTACAACCTGAAGCTGTTCACCTGACAACCACTGGTAATTCTAAGAAAAGGAAGGGTAACCACAGTAATCAGACTGGAAATAAAGTCCAAAAGGATAATAATCATGGTGCCGTTGCCTCTGGCTCTAAATCCTTGTCTAACAAACCTAGCTGCAAATTCTGTCGTGCCAAAGGGCACGGACAGAAAGATTGCCCTAAGTTCAAGGAATGGCTAGCTAAGAAAGGTAACATTCTTTATGTAATATTTGATTCCTTTACTACTGATGTCCCTATTAATACATGGTGGGGTGACTCTGGTTCTATGGTCCATGTGACAAACTCAATGCAGGGATTCCTTACAATCCAGAAGCTACCAAAGGGCCAAAGAAAACTTAGAGTTGGAAGTGGTGATCTCTTAGATGTCGAAGCCATGGGAACTTTAAATTTACATATGAGTACCGGAAAGTGTATTAGACTAGTGGATACCTTATATGTACCGAGAATTACTCGGAACCTTTTATCCATATCTAGACTAGACCTTGAAGGTTATGTAATAATTCATGGTTGCGGCAAGATTGCTATTACTCATAATAATGAATTACTTGGTCGAGGTTTCTTGGATGGATTACTGTATAAATTGGAACTAGATCATAATTTCTCACAGTCTTTGTTGTCACTTAATATTGATGACGTAACTAAAACAACAAAATCACCTAAACAATTAGAGAATTCCTCCATGTTGTGGCATAAACGTCTTGGCCACATCTCACGAGATAGAATGACTCGACTCGTAAAGGATGGAATCTTACATTTTCTTGATTTTAGTGATTTTGAAACATGTATTAAGTGCCTCAAAGGAAAAATGGCAAAAGGGAATAAGAAAGGAGCTACTAGAAGTTCCAACTTGTTGGAAATAATTCACACTGATATTAGTGGTCCTTATCCCGCATCAATCACAGGACATACATCATTTATTACATTCATTGACGATTATTCGCGTTATATGCACCTATATCTGATTAAGGAAAAATCTGAATCCTTACAAACTTTTATTGATTTTAAAACTTTGGTTGAAAACCAACTTGATCATAAAATAAAAGTTGTGAGATCAGATAGAGGAGGTGAGTATTATGGTAGACATACTGATATTGGTCAAGCTCCTGGTCCTTTCTATAACTTTTGCAAGGAACAAGGCATAATTAACCAATACACCATGCCTGGTTCTCCTCAACAAAATGGTGTTGCTGAAAGGAGAAACAGAACCTTAATGGACATGGTGAGAAGTATGCTTGCTAACACTAACTTACCTACTTTCCTATGGACTGAGGCATTAAAAACAGCCGTTCATATACTCAATAGGGTTCCATCAAAATCTGTCCCTAAAACTCCTTATGAAATCTGGACAGGTAGGAAACCGAGTCTAAAATATATGAAAGTATGGGGCTGTCCTGCAGAAGCAAAAGTCTATAACCCTAACTTAAAGAAACTGGATCCTAAAACCCTTACATGTTTCTTTATCGGTTATCCTGATAACTCAAAAGGTTATCGGTTTTACTGTCCTTCCCACACTACGAGCATCATTGACACGCAGCATGCCACATTTCTTGAGAACTCAAAGATCAGTGGGAGCACGACAAATCATGACTCAGATTTTCAAGAAGTACAAGAAGCGGGGGGAAACCATTCTTCCGGTATACTTATTCCTCCGATAATTCCTCTTGTACCCACCGCTGCTCCTAATATCACTGATCCTGCTCCTCCTAACCAAAATACCGAGGGAACATCATCATCGCTTCCGAACGCTGAACCTAATATCACTGATTCCACTCCTTCTGCTACTGAACCGGAAAATCAACTCAGGAGATCATATAGGGCACGCAGGGCCACAAATTTTGATGATTTCATAACCTTTTTATCTGAAGTTGAGGACATTGGAAAGCTTACTGATCCTACCTCTTATCGAGAAGCCATTAATAGTGATCAGGCCACTCAGTGGAATGAATCCATGATTGAAGAGCTTAATTCCATGCAACACAATGATGTTTGGGACTTGGTTGAACTTCCTGAAGGATCCAAAACTATCGGTTGTAAATGGGTCTTCAAAACCAAATTAGACCCGAAAGGAAACATCGAACGCTATAAGGCCAGACTAGTTGCAAAAGGCTTTACTCAAAAGGAAGGAATCGATTATCAAGAGACCTTCTCTCCTGTCTCTCGTAAAGATTCTTTAAGGATTGTTATGGCACTTGTAGCTCATTATGATTTAGAGTTACATCAGATGGATGTCAAGACCGCATTCTTAAATGGAGACTTGCAAGAAGACGTATACATGCGACAACCTGAAGGATTCATTCCAGAAGGTAAAGAGCATATGGTCTGCAAGTTGAAGAAATCCATTTATGGGTTGAAGCAGGCATCACGACAATGGTACCTCAAGTTCCATAAAATCGTAAAAGGGCAAGGTTTTCTAAATAATCAAGTGGATCAATGCACCTATCTCAAGATCAGTGGGAGTAACTTTATAATCCTTGTCTTGTACGTAGATGACATCCTACTAGCAAGTAACAACTTGGATATGCTGCATGAGTCGAAGCGGATGCTTTCGCAAAATTTCGACATGAAAGATCTCGGTGATGCCTCTTATGTCATTGGTATCGAAATACATCGAGATAGGCATAATGGTGTTTTGGGACTTTCTCAAAACGCATATATTGAGCGTATCTTAAAACGCTATAACATGCAGCACTGTACACCCACTGTAGCTCCAGTAGTTAAAGGGGACGTGTTTGGTTCTTTCCAAGCTCCGAGCACTGAGATTGAAAAGGAAGAAATGAGGATGATACCTTATTCGTCTGTAGTAGGGAGCATTATGTATGCTCAGGTCTGTACTCGTCCGGATATCGCTTATATCGCTGGTATGCTGGGACGTTACTTATCTAATCCCGGAATAGCACACCGGAAAGCGGCTAAAAAGGTTCTACGATATCTGCAAGGGACCAAAGACTACAAATTAACTTATAGAAGAAGTGACAACTTAGAAGTAGTAGGATATTCTGATTCCGATTTTGCTAAATGCAAGGAAGATAAGAAATCTACTTCTGGGTACATATTTATGTTAGCTGGTGGACCTATCTCATGGCGGAGTCACAAACAGAAGCTGACTACAACGTCCACCATGATGGCTGAATACGTTGCCGTTTATAATGCCAGTTGTCATGGGATGTTGTTAAGGAACCTGGTCAGTGGACTCAAAATCGTCAACTCCATTTCTAGACCATTGAAGCTTTACTGTGATAACTCAGCTGCCGTAACTTTCTCGAACAGTAACAGTTCAACTGGCGCTGGGCTGTATCTTGATACAAAGTATCTGTTTGTGCGCGAACGGGTTGAGGAAAATGTCCTTTGTATCGAGTACATAAGTACAAAGAATATGCTAGCGGATCCGATGACCAAAGGTCTTCCTCCTAATGTCTTCGTAGGACACGTGTCGAAGATGGGGCTTACAAAAGACTTAATTTAATAGCATATTGTACTTATTGGTCATTACTATTATCTTAATAAAATTTTCCTCTATATTCAGATTTTGTTTGTCTATTAGTTACACTTTGAGCTCATAATGGTGTATGGACATTATTATAACGAAATCTGTCTTAGTCAATTGATCATTGCTTATTCAGTTTTAAATTTGAGTCATAGTTTGACTAGTGGGGGTCCTGAGTTGATATTCTTCTCTACGGCTGTACTTATTAGCTATGATTTCAGTTTAAAACAAAATGAGTATTATCCCGGCCGGACTTATTGGTACTCATAGATAAAAGATCGCTTGGTCAAGTGGGAGAATGTTGGAACCACCTTAAAAGTGACCGTCACTGATCGTTTATCATTCCTGATGTGATAATTGACAATAACTGAAATCCCTATGTCTGGTAAATATATGATGGGCGTATTTACTATTATTGACATACTATAGGGTTTCCCATTAGGTGATTGGAACTATGGGGAATTATATGGCACATAATAAACACCAAGGGTTAAAAGTGTAAGATACTCTTATTATAAATAGGGTACCCTAATCACACTTTAACCCTAATGACTTATTGCTAATAAACAATTCAGCCGTGTGCCTCCCCTAAGATCGACTCTCTCAAGATCGATCATCATCCCATCATAATACGATCACCTCGTTCTGGGAACCCGACAATCAATGGCAAATATGTTTAATGCTTTCACTGGATCCTCAGGATCATCGGGTATGTTTTCTTGTCATCTTATTATCTATCAAATACAAATCATGATTATTCCAACATTTACTTGAATACAAGCCAATCTCATTGGTTTGAGAACTGAAAATAACGCCAAAAAGTGGCGTTATCAACAACCCCAAACCGAGCGTTGCTTGTCCCCAAGCAAATGAGCGATAAAAACATAATAAAAGCATATATCTGTGAAATAATAACTGCACAATTCCCAATCAGTACCAAGTGATGCATCGGTGATTTCCCATACCCGTGAATGTCTATCTCACTCTCGCCTCATTCTTATTTCGTTTGATCTATGACCTTCCATTGGGAGTTGAACTCGTGACTGTTCCGATTACGTTCGGGTTAGACTAGGTCCAAACATACTAAGGAAAACATTTCGCCTCGACCCTACCTCACGGGATACTCTCTTTGCACTCGAACCTAGGTTATCGCTCGTGTTGTCATGTTTAAGGAGGTTATGTACAAGAATACTCAAATTATTACATGACAACTCTAAGGAAAGACGCACAATTGTCCAAAAATTTGATCTCAGAAGGAGTCAAGTAGCAAGACAGGGAATATCGATGAGGGTGGTCGTATACCGTAATCACATCTTCCAAAAGATCATCCAGGTCTTTACAAGGGTTGTAATAGGGCTAGGGCTATGGCTGAGAAACGAAGGGTAAAATGGTTCAAAGATCCTTGGCGTGTCAATCATTGGCAGTTTCGAACTTCTCTACTTCAGCCTCTATCATTTGGCCCTCTTTGTCACTATTGGAGTCGCTTTGACTCTCTTATTCAGCTGCTATAAATACTATCTGACTAACTGTATGTTTTTTTTTCAGTGGGGCATCATTGGCCCTCTTTTCTATCTTTTCTATTTCTCGGGTTACATTGACCCGTTTTATTCTCATGACTGGCCTATTCTATTCTTTTCTGCTCTATCTTTCGTAGTTCATTACCGCCTTTATGTTGGGTCATCAAGATTTGAAGATGACCTCATGATCTCATTTTATACTTTCAAAAACATTTTATACTTAGAGAAATTTTGGATGCATGGTTCTTTGTAATGGCTTGTACAAGATAGCAAATGTTTGGTGAAGTCAAAGATCAACCAAAGTCAAGATTGAAGATTCTCTCATTGTGGAAGTGAAAGATCTTTACTCAATACATGCAAGTCATTGTCCACCGATGGTTGTCTCACACATCGGTGGACACTTCTCCACCGACCTATCTCTGGGTCGGCCAACTTATCCCACCTATGAAGACTCTCAAATAGGTGGGATCTCAAAGATGGTTTTCTTCAAAGATGTGTCACATATCTCAAAGATGCTTTTCTTCAAAGATGTGTCACCGAAGTCAAAGATGCTTTTCTTCAAAGATGTGTCACATATCTTAAAGATGCTTTTTCTTCAAAGATGTGTCACATATCTCAAAACATTCATCAGTGGTGTACTCCTTGAAGACAAAATGAGAAGCAAAATTATTATGAGACAAGACAAAATGAGAAGCAAAATTATTATGAGACAAAATCAAATTTGCCAAGAATCATCCCACCGATGATGATGCTTAAATCGGTGAGATCCTTTGTCAAAAGATTTTCTTTGAAGAAAATATCAAGTCTCAAGTAATATTGTCTTGGAAGACACACCAAGGAGACAAGCATGGTACTATTCCTATTTCCAATGAAGTTCAGCATGGGTATTCCTCCTTGTTTCAAGGAAAAGGTGATTGTGACTTATCAACTTTACATAAGTCCATTGGTACGAAGCAAGTAACTGGAGGACATTCGTACTAAGCATTTAATGCTCAGTACACTCATCCTCACTATAAAAGGAAGACCTCTCCATGCAGAAGATAGGACTTACATCTTGAGATACTTGAAGATTACTGTGTGCTCTAAGATTCTACGTGAACTGGAAGATTTCTCCCAGTCCAAGAAATCTCCATATTGCTAAAAACTTCATAGCTTTGTTCTAAGTGTTCCTAGTTATTTTGTTTAGTATACTTTGTGAAAGATTGTTAGAATAGTTTATCTGTTCTTTTCCGCAACAGTCTTAAGTTTCTATGTGTAATTCTTGTTGAAAGATTTTCAATAATAGCATTAAAATTGTGAAAATTTTGAGTATTGTATTCAACCCCCCCTTCTACAATACTTGTTATAGCCATCTGGGACTAACAAGTGGTATCAGAGCAGAAAGTTTATCTCATAAACTTGATCTGCAATGGCTGCCTCTTCTTCTTCAACTGTTGAAAATGCTTTTCAAAACAACTTTTTTGAAAATGGTTCCATAGCCAAACCTCCCAAGTTTAACCCCAACAACTTTTCTTTGTGGAAAAGTCGGATGATGCTTTTCATGGAAGGAATGGATAGTAGATATCCAACCATTCTAAGTGAGGGACCCATAGTTCCTAGAGTCTGGTCTCGCTATGAAAGCAAAAAATCTGGCAAGGAAGTTGTTGGCAAAGATGATTCTGATGATTCATCTGATGAAGAAAAATCTGCTGCTACTGGTCGTTACATTCTTAAAAATCCTAAGAAATACACTGATGAGGAAAAATGGCTTGTGTCTCTTGATTCTAAAGTTAGAACTATCATTGCTCTCTCTCTTTCTGATGAAGTGTACCACTCTCTGGTAAATCTCTCTACTGTCAAAGAGATGTGGTCCACTCTGTGTGTTTTGTACGAAGGTACAAATGAAGTTAAAAAGAGCAGAAAGATTTCTCTTGTTAGAAAATTTGAACTCTTTTCTTATGAGAAAGGAGAATCTCTCTCCAACTACTATAATCGCTTTAACAGTCTTCTTAATGACTTAAAGCTGTTAGGTAGAGTGTATGACAATGAGGAAGTCTTGTGCAAATTTATGGAATGTCTTCCTGATTTTTGGGAAAATATCTGTACTTGTATAAATACAACCAAGGATCTTGATCATATGCCTCTTACTGTTCTTTATGGAACTCTTTTCAACTATGAGCAGACTAAGCTGCAAAGGAAATCTGTCATCACAGACATAAAGAGCTCTCCTCTAGCTCTCCTAAGTGACTCTTCCAAAAAGACTAAGTGTTTTCCAAAAATCACCTACCCATCTGACTCTGACCATGATAGTCAAGAAGATCCCAATGATCATTCAGAGGCATATCTTAGTGATGCTAAGGATGAATTTGAGGAAACTTCAGTTGATAAATTATCTGATGAAATGGCCACGTTGGATGGGTATTCTAAATCTAAATCTCACCACCTTTCTGGAAAATCTAAGTCTGGTAGAAAATCATCCTTTTCTCTCTCCAAACATGATTCCACCAATCTCTCTTCTTCTGCACATTCTGACCGGGCTAAAAGATACAAGGAAAAATACAAGAGAGAAAAAGAAAGAAATGAAAGACTTGTCAGAAAAGCAAAGGGTCTGTCTGCTAAAACTCATGATTTGGCAGATGAACCCACATCTGAAAGCGAGAATGACATCGCAAATGTCTGTTTCATGGCCAAGATAAATGACATGGATGATTCAGAAGGCCACATCTCCTCAACTGCTCTTGTATCAGCTAAGTGCCTCTCCTCCTCATCACATGTACATCCATTTCTATCTCTTTCTGATAATGAAAAGGTTGAAGCATTTGATTCTTTAACCATTGATCTTTTTGATGCTAAAACTGCTAAGCAAAAGGCAAATGCTCAAATAAAATCTCTTTCCTCTCAACTGCTGTTTTGTCACTCTCAAGTGGAAAACTTTGAAAAAGTTAAGGCTGAGCTTGAAGATCTAAAATCCATCAACTTTATTCTTGCCAAGGAGAAAAACAAAATATTCAAACGTTTTCAAAAGGAACAAGAAATCATGAGAAAATGGACCAGTTCTTCCAAAAACCTGGAAAAGATTTTTCAAGATCAGATTTCCTGTAATAACAAAATTGGTCTAGGCTTTGGAAAAATGGAAACTGATAAATCTTCAAAATCTCATGCTTCCACCTCATGTGCTTCACCTACTTCTTGTGAAACTTCCAATTCCAATTCTATTGGGTCTATGTCCATGAATTCTGTAGATTCATCTGAAGATTTAAAATTTGGAATGTTTTTAAAGGCAAAAGATCATTTTTCCTTTCCAAAGGAAAAGGCTCAAGATTCCAATGATTCTTCCACACCTATCCATGAATTTCAAAAATTCTTGACTTTAGATGATGCATCCTCCTCCTCCAACTCAAGCATATATTTTCTAACTCTGAAAAAGGAAAGTCTCTGGGTGCCGATTCTTTATTAAAAAGAAATCCTCCAATTTTTTCTAAAAATACCTATGTGACTTTCCCTACCGATTTTCTTCCCCGATCTGTGAGTCTCAAAATGTCCAATTCAAAAGAAAAGATTGCTGTCCTCCCAAATTTTGAAAAAGGAATTATAGGTGTTGCACCCCAATTCTTTGTTACCTCTTCAAAATCTTTGAGCAAAAATAAGGAAAAATATCAAAGTTCTAAAAAGGCATTTCTTTTTAGAAAATGCTATATCTGTGGTGATGTTTCTCATTTTGCCAAAGACTGTCCGAAAGAAAGAATTGATCTGAGTGACATAAATTCTTTTCCCTCATCATCTAACCCAAAAGGACCCACCACCAAATGGGTACCTAGGAAATAAATTTTGTGTGATTGCAGATTTTGAGCTGGACAGATGGATCTATGTGGACAAGTGTGAAAGTTGACAAAACCTTAGAATTCTTTACTCTCATGACATCATCACCTATTATCTCCTAACCATGAAAACCCACCGAATCACCATGAAAACCCATCTCACAAAATCCCTCCATTTTTTTTCTTCTTCGTGACATCATCATCCACCACCTTTTTGTCAACCACCTTATTATTAATATTATATATATATATTTTTTAAATGACCATCGGTGGAAATTTGAATATGTATATATATAATAATAATAAACTCTTCTCTCTTTCTTTGTGCCGACAAAAACAAACCCATCACTCTTCTCTTAAAAATATCTCTTCTTTTGTCTCTAACTTTCTATCACCGATTTTAAATCACACTCACCTCCCAAAATCTCTCCATCACCAAAGCCACCACCAAATCAAAGAGCATCTCCACCGAAAATCTCTCTCTCTCTCCTTCCCACTGAACCTCTGATCCCACTCCATCATCACCCCTAACACAAAATATTCCACCACCTTTACCTCCTGCAACCAAATGGACCAAAGATCACCCCATAGATCAAATCATCGGTGATCAACAAGCAGGTGTCCAAACATATAGAGGAGTTGGAAATATTTGTCTCTATGTGAATTTTCTCTCTCTTTTTAAACCCAAGAAGATTGATGAAGCTCTTGCGGATCCCTATTGGATCACTGCCATGCAAGAAGAGCTTCCTCAATTTGAGAGAAACAAAGTTTGGAGATTGGTTCCCAGACCCCGAAAGAAGACAATCATTGGAACCAAATGGATCTTCAGAAATAAAATGGATGAAGAAGGCACAGTTTTCAGAAACAAGGCCAAACTGGTTGCTCAAGGATACCGACAGGAAGAAGGCATTGATTATGATGAAACTTTTGCCCCTGTTGCAAGACTTGAAGCAATAAGAATCTTTCTGGCTCATGCTGCCTACCGAAATTTCAGAGTTCTTCAAATGGATGTCAAAAGTGCCTTCCTCAATGGGGAACTTGCAGAGGAAGTCTATGTGAAACAACCTCCTGGCTTTGAAGACCCAGCTCATCCAGACTATGTGTACAGAACTAGACAAATCTCTTTATGGTCTCAAGCAAGCTCCACGTGCTTGGTATGACACTCTTGCCAACTTTCTCTTAAAGAATGGATTTTCCAGAGGTAAAATTGACAACACTCTATTCATCAAGGAAACATCAAGTAATCTTATTCTTGTCCAAATCTATGTTGATGACATCATCTTGATGACGTCATCACCATGATCTCATCTCACCAATCTACCTCTCACCAGAACCAACTTTCTATGTGTCATCTCCTCATCCCATTCTTTCTTCCATCATATTTCACTTTTGGACAGCAACCCAACTCTCCTTTTTCTCAAAACCCACATACTACAAACTCTTCCACAGATACCATCCCAAATCCTTCTACTAAAAAAATCCTCAAACTCAATCTTTGTGGGTCATCAAAAAAAAATTGGAAGATGAAATTCCAATCTTTTCTTCACCTTGAAGATTTTCTCCATGATGCCGTAGCAGATTTTATCCAAACTCTTCTGAAGATGCCAGAAGATTTCCTCCAACCTCTTCAAGAAATTCCACCGACTTTTTGTCAAACTCTTGCAAAATTTCGGTGGGAATGATAAATTTTCGAAAAAAAAAATCTACCGATTTTCCTACCGAAAATCCTACCGAAATTAGCCAATTTTCGGTGGGATCTCCTTAGTTTTCGGTGGGGAAGCAAAAAAAAAATCAAATTTTTTTTTGACCATACCACCGACCACACCACCGAAATTTCGGTGGTTGGCCTCCAAATTCGGTGGTTATGAGCAAAAATCAAAAAAAAAATTACCATACCACCGACCACACCACCGAAATTTCGGTGGTTGGCCCCCAAAATCGGTGGTTATGAGCACACACAAAAAAAAATCGGTGTTTCCAATTGTTTGTGGTGTTTCTTCTCCGTCGTACGCTGAGGGGGAGAAACCATCTGAGGGGGAGCAATATCAGCATCCAACTCGATCAACACAAACCCTCTGTACTCGTTTTCAGCGTCCAACTCGGAAAAATGAGGAAATCGGGCGGACCGGTCAAGGGGGAGCACATCAGTTCGGGTGGATCTAACTGAGGGGGAGAAACACAAAACCGACTGATCTACTGAGGGGGAGCAAAACAAAGACAAAGGATGATGATGCTGAACAGGAAGTGCTGAAGATGCCAAGAGAAAGAGAAAATGCAAGAGATTGGCAAAAGCATCCTGAGGCTGATTCACTCAAACTCAACCCTCCTCAAAGATTGTCACTATTATGGATGTGTCTCCTATCAAAACCCACAGACTCACTTGCCTGAAATCTTTTGAAGTAAGTGGATGACTTGAAGATTTGGAACATCTGAAGAAAAGCAAAAGTGCCTGAAAGATAAAGTTCTCCAACACATCAACAGGTTGCTAATCAAAATGAAGAATCCTCAAGCCAGTTACAAGTTTCAACTCGCCCCTCCAAAGATGCAAGTAATATTCATTCTGTTCATATTGTTTATACTTCTTTCCTTTTTCTTTCAATTATTTGTACAACTATATTTTTTTTCTTACCTGTAAATATCATATATACATACACACACACACAAAAAAAAGACTGTGTGAAAAAGAACCCAAAAGAGTAAAACAGGGTCAACATGCATTATTCATTGTCTTACTCATGTTTTTCTAAGTATGGATGTCATCATCAAATAGGGGGAGATTGTTGGGTCATCAAGATTTGAAGATGACCTCATGATCTCCTTTTATACTTTGAAAAACATTTTATACTTAGAGAAATTTTGGATGCATGGTTCTTTGTAATGGCTTGTACAAGATAGCAAATGTTTGGTGAAGTCAAAGATCAACCAAAGTCAAGATTGAAGATTCTCTCATTATGGAAGTGAAAGATCTTTACTCAATACATGCAAGTCATTGTCCACCGATGGTTGTCTCACACATCGGTGGACACTTCTCCACCGACCTATCTCTGGGTCGGCCAACTTATCCCACCTATGAAGACTCTCAAATAGGTGGGATCTCAAAGATGGTTTTCTTCAAAGATGTGTCACATATCTCAAAGATGCTTTTCTTCAAAGATGTGTCACCGAAGTCAAAGATGCTTTTCTTCAAAGATGTGTCTCCATGGGAGGGAGTGACCCAGTAAGGCAGCGTGAGACTGACTCGTTGTCACTTCCGAGTGACTTCAGGGTGTCGTTTACGGGAGCGGAATTATCCGTGAAAGTTTTATGTAAAGTTGCTTTGATAGTTATGAATTGCTTTAAAATGTTTTGAGAACTGTTAAGATGAGGGGACTCGCTAGACCTCATGGTCTAACCCTCGCATTTTCCAACTAAACCTTTTCAGGTAAGCAGATAGTAGGAGGCTCTAGTAAGTGAGCAGAACAGGCATAGAGTACAGATGCAGGTAGATACAGTACTACACTTTTATTTCAGAATTTAGTTTTATTCTCAGTTGTGTATAGGTTGTTTCCGCCAACCTAGATTTTGATACAGATGTTTGAGATTTTGAGACCGATTTTGGGATATTTTAATATTTATTGAATGTTATGCTTTATTTTAGTTTGGGTTGTTACAGTATGAGCACTGGCGGGCCACACCCCCGACTTAGCCAATTTACGTCTAACCACAATGTATGCATACATCACAAATAAACTTTCATACATGAATTTCATGTAAATAAAACATCGAATTTCTTTTCATTTACTTACTTCAGAAAACACGTTAAAACACGTATTCTTAGTTAGAAAAACTCGCATCGGTTCGGATCTGTCTATCACTCTTGACCTTAAAGGGAAATACCTGAGTACAAGGATGGAAAATATGAGCTAATCGGATACCGAACTTCCTGGACACTACTCCGGACTCTACACTGTCCGGAACCTACTTGCCAAACTACCCGGACACAACTATCCTGACACACCCACCGGACACCACACTGACCGGACACCAAACTGTCCGACCGCTACTTCCTGGACGACTCCTCTATCCGGACGACCAAACTAACCGGACACTACCCGGATTCCACGCTATCTGGGTGACTAAGCTATCCGGGTACTATCCGGTGATAACGCCACTTTTGGGCGTTATTTTCGGTTCTCAAACCAATGAGATTGGCTTGTATTTAAGCAAATAAGCGGGATTTTATGTTTTATCTAGTGAGATGTGCAGGTATTCTAAAAGGAGGCAAACATCGAGAAAAAAAGCTAAAAAGAGCCCAAAACGAGTCCCAAACAAAGCCAACGGAAGCCCGAGATCTAAGTCCAAAACCGCGGCACACTGTTCCCACGCCACCGCGTGGTTTGGCGCGCGGTTTGCAAACCGCGGCACAAACCGCGGCATGCACGGTTTTGGGGGTTTTAAGGCTGATTTTTCAGATTTTAGGTTATTATCGCGATACCACTTTTCGGAGGACGGGAGCAGCAGCTTTAGGAGCGATTTTTAGAGCCTTTTCGGAGACTTTGGAGCCACGATAGAGGACGATTCGAGGAGACGTTCACGATACGAATTGGATTAAAGCGGATAGAAGGGAGTTCATCATTACATCTTTCAAGTTCACGTTTATCATGTTTTCACACACTTTTTCATCTCCTTTTCTTACATTTTTATTCCCCAACATCATGAACTAACTTTAAGATGTTGGGGGTTGGATTGAATTAGGTTTGAACATATGAACGGATGACGAATGACTTTTATCAGTTTTTCCTGATTAATGAATGCATGTAATTTGATTCTTAATTCTTTTGAGAGTTTAGCTAGCTTTCAATTGTTTTGTTGCTTCCAGTTGAGTTCGAGAGAATTAACTGTTAGATAGAACTAGGAATTGCATGCCTAAGACGAGAATTTGGTGATAGAGATATACTGAATACGCTTTAGTCCTAATTGAACCAAATAGGTTGAGATCGAGAGATTAAATCTATACGTTCATAATAAATCTTGCGCTTAATGTATTTTGGAATCCATAAGTTGAGATCGAAAGATAAAACTTGTCCTTTTCAAAATAAAACCCGTTGTTGCTCGAAAGAGAATAATGGTGACTTTTAAAGATTGGGTATTCATTAAGGGAATAACTGGTAATCGTTTTAAGTCTGATATTCGTATGTGAAAACCTAAGGATTTCCAACCCTCAACTGTTTTCTCTATCGGAAATTTCCAAAGCTGTTTACTGTCTTGTGTTGATTTATTTTCTTGCAATTAATTAGTTTACACCAATCACTTAATTTTTGATAGTTCAGTTAATAGATCTTATAGTAATTGTGATACTTAGTTCCTAGTTCCCGTGGATTCGATACTCGTACTTACCGTACGTTATTACTTGATTTCGACACCGTACACTTGCGGTAAGATTTAGGGGGGGGGGGGGTGTTAACCCGCCTATCAAGTTTTTGGTGCCGTTGCCGGGGAACTAGTTGCAACTGATAGCACTACCAGCTATAAGCGCTATTAGATTGAATTTTTTTTTCTGTTACTTTGTTCCATCACTCTCAATTTCTGGATTACTAACTTCGCTTACTTTCTTTTCAGGTACTACTTGGTGTATGCCAAGGACGACCCGAGGGAAGAAAATCGAACAACTTGATCCGGAGATCGAGAGAACCGGCCACCGAATACGCAAAGCATCCAAAGCCCAAAGACAATTAAAGATGGCCGACGAAGCACCTCCTCGCAACAATCCTCCGCCCCCTCCGGCGAGAGTTCCGATGCGGTCATTTGCCAACCCAAACGTCGCAACCGCACGGATAGGCATCCAACCGCCCGCTACTGCGGCGAATTACTTCGAGATCAAACCGAGCACCATCGTGATGGTGCAACAAAATCAATATGGAGGAGCACCGACCGAAGTTTCTCATGCACATCTCCGTGCATTCGAGAGGATTTGCAGCACCTTCAAGATTAATGGCATGAACGAGGATGCCGTCAAGTTAAGATTGTTCAGCTTCTCACTCAAAAGGAGAGCTGAAATCTGGATAGAGAGTTTACCAGTGGATCAGATCACCACCTGGGCCGACCTGAAAGCTGCATTTCTACAGAAATTCTTCCCACCGGGAAGAACTACTCAATTGATGGCCGATATCACCCACTTCGCTCAGTGGGAACAAGAGACCTTATACGAGGCATGGGAGCGATACAAGGATATGTTGAAGAAATGTCCTCACCACGGGTTGCACGAATGGGTCATAATCCAGACATTCTAAAGTGGACTCCACCCGCAGTTCAAAAACGATATCACTGCCGCATCGGGTGGAGCACTAATGGATAAATCTTATGAAGAAGCATGCGAGCTGATAGAGAACTTGGCCGAGCACAGTTTCTCTACTCCACGATCAGCTGTTAGAAGAGTTGCAAGTATTCAAGAGTCGGATGAGCTGAAAGAAATAAAGACTCAACTAGCTGCGATCACAAGCCATTTGAAAGGGGGTATTCCACAAGAACCCGAGCAAGTTCAGTTCCTACAGAACCGGAATCACCAGCCGAGAAACGATCCTTTCGCAAATACCTACAATGAGGGGTGGAAGAAGCACCCGAACTTCTCTTGGAGTCAACCCGGTCAACAACAGCAAGGTAATTCTTTTAACTTTGCTAATTATCCTAATACTAACAATGCTTACCGTCCTCCAGGTTTCAACCAAAGGAACGAAGGACCATCCGGGGAGAAGAAGCCGGGGCTGGAAGATATGATGATGAAGTTCATGGCTAAGATGGACAACACGGTGGGAGAATTGGCGAGCACGGTAAAAGCTGCGACTGATCAAAACACCGCCTCTATTAAGATTCTCGAGAGACAAGTGGGGCAGATTTCGAAAGCCCTACAAAACCGAGCACCCGGGAAATTTCCTAGTGAAACTGAAAAGACAAACCGGGAAGAGTGTAATGCCATTTATCTTAGAAGTGGCAAGGAGCTGAATGGAGAGCCAATGCGAGAGCCTACATCAAAAAGAATCGATCCTAAAGAGAAAGAGGTCGAGATCATAGAAGTGACTGAGCTAGAAGCCGATGAGGATACGAATGATCGGGAGAAGCCAAGGGAAAAAGAGGCGACACCTCCATCGAAGCCGGTAGTGAAGCCGTTTGTACCACCACTACCATATCCGAATAGGCTTAAAGCCCAAAGGGAGGATCTTAACTTTTCTAAATTTCTTGAAGTTTTTAAGAAATTGCATATTAACATCCCTTTTGCAGATGCGTTGGCACAAATGCCCTCATACATGAAGTTCATGAAGGAGATTTTATCCAAGAAGAGGGCGATCGATCACCAGTCCACCGTTGCACTTACTGAGGAGTGCATCGCAATTATTCAGAACAAGCTTCCCCCGAAGCTCAAAGATCCAGGGAGTTTTTCAATCCCTATTCAAATTGGGAAGTTTTCTTTTGATAAGGTATTATGTGATTTAGGAGCTAGTATTAATTTAATGCCTTTATCTGTTTTCAGGAAACTGGGATTGGGAGAAGTGCAGCCGACGTTCATGACGCTCAAGCTCGCGGATAGATCGATCGTATACCCGTACGGAGTGATAGAAGATGTGCTCATCAAGGTTGGAAATTTCTATTTCCCGGTGGACTTCGTGGTGCTGGACGTTGATGAAGATGTAGAGGTCCCGCTCATTTTGGGGAGATCATTCCTGGCCACAAGTAGAGCGTTGATAGATGTGGAGGAAGGAGAGATGACCTTAAGAGTTGGTGATGAGAAGGAGGTTTTCAAGATGTTCGAGCATGGAAGGCGTAGAGACGGAGATGGTCATGGAAGGCCAGATGAGGAAAAATCCGCGAAGAACCGCAAGTGTGGGCTATTCGAGTCCGCGGATACCGAGCCAAGTAGAGATCCACACAGTCGTGCCACGACTTTAACTACAGCGTTGGGTGGGAGGCAACCCACCGAGGTTAGTTTTCTTTTAATTTCCAGTTTTTGAGTGTGTTCTTAGTTACGAAAAGCAATAAAAATGAAAAAATCAAGAAAGTCAAAAATAGCTGAAACAGGGACTTACGCGGCTTGTGCCGCGGCTTACAAACCGCGTGCCAAACCGCGGGGCACTCTGTTTGTTTTCTGAAACATGGACTTACGCGGCTTGTGCCGCGGTTTCCAAACCGCGCGCCAAACCGCGCGGCTCCCCTGTTTTTGTTTTCGTGCTGTGTTTTCTTTTTCTGCTTTGTGTGTTTCGTTTCTTTGCTTTGTTTCTTTTATTTGTGCATTTCTCTCTCTCCCTCCTTCTCCGATATCTCTCGTCCGAGGTCGCTCCAATCTTTCAAGAGAATTTTCTCCGTCCGGGCAAACAGGTATGTTCTAAACTCTGTAGTTAACGAGTGGTGTATGATGTTTTGTGTTCCTATTAGTTAGTGTGATGCAACAAACCTAAGTTTCACTTAGGTTTGGGGTGCCTCATCTTTTCAAACATCTACACACTCACTTTTAACCCTGTGCAAACCTCGGTTTCACCGAGGTTTGGGGTTGGCTTTTGTTTTGACAAACCTAGGCCACGGCCTAGGTTTGGGGTGGCCATAGTTTAATGAGAATAACTCTTTGATGCTTGTGCTTAATGTTATGTTTTGCCTGTTTGATACCTGTAATAACCGCACAACGATACTTGTTTTAGTATCGCCTACGCCGACACTTGCACATTGGGGACAATGTGTGGGTAAGGTTTGGGGTTGACCAAGCGGGCCTACGTTTATGCACGTAGACTTCCCGCACCTCTGCATGCCTAGAGCACTTTAGCTAAAAATTTTGTTTTGAATGATTGAGACCAACCATTGTAGAAAGAATCTTGTGATAGTGACGTGACCATTAGGGAAGGACCGGGAAAGGACATGACTAGGGACATTAGTGGAGACCACCCATTAGTGAGATTTGAGCCTAAAAGACGTTTTTCACTTCGAGAGATTCATACACTTAATTCATATACACTTTTCGAGTCCTTGTCGTGAATATAGAATGATCTCACTATATTATTCCATTGAGTAGCAAAGACGACCATCGGGATATTGGGAAAGGGTTTAGTAGACCAAATCGTGTGGACCTTAAGATGTGATCCCAGGCATTGTGTGTTTGTATAACCCTGTTTTTAGCTATCGTACCCTTTTTACCCATTTGTGTGTAACCATAGCCCGTTTGTAGCCATACACTCACCTTTTCATTTCAGACCCACCTTTAAACCCGAGCCAAAAGCCTTAGCCAACCCTATCCGAATGTGTGTCAACTAGAAACGGTAATGAACTATGAAAGATAGAGCGGAAAAGAAAATAGTACAGGCCAGTCATGAGAATAAATAGAAAAGAGGGCCAATGCAGCCCCAATAGAAAAGAGGACCAATGAAGTCCCAAAAAAAAACAAAAAAACAAAAACAAAAAATATTTACAGTTTTTAGATAGCTTCACAGCAGCGGGATAAGAGAGTCAAAACGACTCCATTAGTGACAAAGAGGGCCAAATGACAGAGCATAAAGCTAGGAAGTTCATAATTGCTAAAGCTTGACACACCAAGGATCCTTGGGGGACACTTTCTCAGGACCTTTTTCCGGACACCTGCACACAGCGCCACTTCCGGACGCAAGGTCTGTAACATGATTGGAATCGAAAACTGCTAACAAACCTTAACCACGATGGTTTCGCGATAAAAACAACATTATACACATACTTACTTCTTTCCTTACAAACCCTTAGCTACTTAAACATAAATGTGATGCCTAATTTCCCTTTAGAGCATCATTTTCAACTTTTTATCCAGAAACACCAAACAAACTAAATCCAGCAGAACATCTAAGTATAAGAATTGGAATTAGAGATTACCTGGTAGAACCTAGAATTAGACTCTAATTCCACTTCCTCCTCCAATATTGTAGATTGATGTTGCTTCCTCCTTTCTCTGCTCTCACTCAAGCCGCCAACAAGAAGAAATGAATTACACCTAGGGTTTTGTGCCCTTTTTGTGGGTTTTATACCTTTTCTCAAAATTACATTTTGCCCCCCCCCCCCCAAGATTACACTTTCTATTTTCTTCACCCAACTTATACTTCTTTATCTAAAACTCGGTTATTACATTATCTCTCTCGATCTTAAAGTTATGGTTTGATGTGTTCGTCATTCTCTATTATTTCCTTTCCTTTTTTGCTTTAGATGTTGCGTCTTTTGAGGTAAAAGAGACCTTTTGGAACTGTTGGATCTGAGTTTTAGAAGATTTGCTATTACATTCAAGTTTTCATCCACGAAAACTCATGTGAGATCCCATATCGGCTAGGAGGGGGAACGAAGTCCTCCTTATAAGGGTGGATGGATACCTTCCTTACATGAGGCCTTTTGGTGCGATCTAGGTGCGTCCCGCGTATGCCTGTGCGGGCAGGAATAAAACCGTGAGCGGTACCGGTATGCTGTTATGCAGAGGGTATGCGCAAAGCGGACAATATCGTATACGGTGGGCTGGGGATGTTACAGAATGGTATCAGAGCCGGTCACCGGGTCGATGTGTCAGCGAGGACGCTGATCCCACATAGATGGGTGGATTGTGAGATCCCACATCGGCTAGTAGGGGGAACGAAGTCCTCCTTATAAGGGTGGATGGATACCTTCCTTGCATGAGGCCTTTTGTGTGCGATCTGGGTGCGTCCCGCGTATGCCTGTGCGGGCAGGAACAAAACCGTGAGCGGTACCGGTATGCTGTTATGCAGAGAGTATGCGCAAAGCGGACAATATCGTGTACGGTGGGCTGAGGATGTTACAGCTCAAGTTTGGACTAAAACCTACATTTAGCCTAAATCTAGCAAGGTGAATTCAAGTTGATTTTTGAAATTATGTACATGCCAAAAATGTATGTTTTTAAATATTTATGTGTTTTATTTGATATTTATCAAATGTGAGATTATTGGATGAGTTTTTTCTATTTGGTTTATTAAATTTTATAAATATTGTGAAAACTCATATTAAGGATTTTGAGACATTGATAAATAAATCATGAGTACTTTTAATGATTTGTCTTATAAATGAAAATTATTTGGTGAAAATGCATATTGTGGTGTTAGGGGATGTTTTGAAATTATAAATGATACGATTTCACTTGGAAAATGAGTTGTCCAAACAAAGTCGAGTTTTTGGAGTTAATCATGCCATTGGAGTAGGAGTTTGCATAAACATGGGTCAAATACGTTTTATTGCATATGATGACTTTTATTGAATAATCAATTGAACTTTTGAGCTTTTGGCTCAGTTTTGACTCATATGATTTTGGGGATATTTGTCTGATTTTCATTAGCTCAATAAGGAGTTTTGTACGTATGATGCATTTAACTGCACATTTGTTGGAAGTTACATGTTTGAGTGCATCAGTCATTCAACTTGGGTCATGTAATGTTTTAGACTGTAATGCTTTGGATCCGTAGGCATAGAAGTCTATTTTGTTGTTAAGCGTGGAGTTTTGATGTCCACACTTAAGTCAATTGAATGGTTCCCAAGTCATGGGTAGTGAGCTTGCGGTGATATCATATTTGGTCATATACGGAGTTAATAGTCTACGGTGGTACTCGGTTGAGTCGTATACGAGACTAAGGGGTCGTTTACAAAACGCTTACCCGGGTAAGTGCTTACCAAGTCACATTAGCTTACCAGATAAATATGGCAAGGACCAAGAATCTTACCCGGTAAAAACGGAAGCAAGGACCAAGAGTCTAAAGCAAGGACCGAGAGTCTTACCCGGTAAGTGAGTGTAACGACTCTTACCACGGTTAGCGTTTACCGGCTAAATTGTTGCATACGATGCCATTTTTGTGGACTAAAATCTTACCCGAGAAATAATTGATAGTGTTGAATTTTACCGGTAAGCACTTACTCGGGTAAGTGATTAGGTAAACGGCCCTAAGTCTTACGGTGGTGCTCATTCAAGCTAGATACGAAAACTGCTAAGTTTTGTGGCGAGACTCGTCTACGGGTCGTGTAGACACTATGTTCATTTTAAGAATCTTGCGGTGGTGCTCAATGGAGCCGTGTACGGAGATCCACGGTCCGAGGTGAAACTCGAGAACATTGATAGTGGCTTAATTTTGTGTTCCTGCCATATTCGATGGAATCGAGTTTCCCCCTTCATTGAAATGTGTTGTTTTGCGTATTGAGTATTATCCATGTTTTCGGTGATGTTTTGAGTATGGATTATTGTCCATGATTTGTGGTCTTGAGCATTAAACCTTATCCATGGTTTTGGTCTTTTGGATATTTTGGATAATAGAGTTTTATCCACGTTTTTAGTATATGAGTATTAAATCTTTCGAACATAGAACTTAGCTTTAAATTTCTTAATGATTTGATTCCAATTTTCTCTTTTATTCATATTTCTACCAACTGGAAGACCAAGATACATGAAAGGAAGACGTCCCGCACTACATCCCAACTCCAAGGCCATATCCGAAATAGTGTGATCAAGTACACCCACACCATAAAGTTTACTTTTAGCTACATTTATCTTTAACCGCAAGGCTAGTTGGAAACACTTCAAAATGTCCATTAAATTTCGAATGTTGTTGTTGTCACAATCCTCAAAGAAGATTGCATATCCCCAAATTGAAGATGGATATAAGATCTCTTCAATATTCATAATTACTGTCACTTAATTACAGTTATCTGATTCTTACATGTTTAATCATTTTCAAACTATAAATTCAAATACTTGCTAAAACCAATTCTAGAAAATTACCTTAATGGATGGTTTCTACGACCGAAATCTTTGTCTACTTACTGCGCCAGTCTATGTTTGTATGTTTCTAAACTAAAATGTTAAAAATGCAAATTTACACATAATTGAAGGACTGTTTTTGTAATTTAGTTTTGAATGAATCATAAAAGTCCCTCTATAAACGTGGCGCTGCGGGAAGTAGTACCATAAGCTTACGAAATTATACCAAGGGGAAAGGTTCGAGAAAGAAATATAGGAGACATGGCAACGTGTTTTGTTGGCTCTAAACTTTGTTTTTTATTGCATCGTTTTTCAAAATTTATACCTTTAAAAAAATTACAACACTTCCATTTACAGAGATAATTCATGACGAAATTAGTTGGTCCCTCTCCAATTTCACCACGAAATCAGAAAGAGTTAGTAGATACGATTGGAAATTAACTATATATATATATATAGAGAGAGAAATGTTCAAACGATAACGCTATATATTTAAGAAAACACGAAAAAGGCCGTCCATGTAAAAAATCATATGTGATTTTACACTAACTGCAAAAAAACTGGACGGGTGTGACCTTGGCCGCGACTTGCAAGTCGCGTGAATCATATATGATTTTGTACGTGAATCACATATGATTTTGTGCATACGCGGTCTTTTTCATGTTTTTTCTTAAATAGTTAGCGTTCTCGTTTGAACCCACCTCTCTCTCTCTCTCTCTATATATATATATATATATATATAGGGAAGTTCAGGGGAAAACCACAAAAAAATGGAAAACTGAAGAACACCCTAACAGTCCTTCATCTACACAGTATGCACTTGTGCATACAAGTAAGTTAAGTTGTTTTTTTGGTTTTATGCACAAGTACATCATGCATTTGTGCGTGTTACAAATTACATGTATGCACAAGTGCATACCGTCCAGATGGAGAGTTACCAAAGTGTTCCTTAGTTTTCTTTTTTTAAGGTTTTTCCGTGAACCTGACCCTATATATATATATATATATATATATATATATCCTTAGGTTCAATAGAGAAGTCCAAATATTTAGAGAAATAGAGAAGTGATCTTGGCCATTTATTCGGTCAAGATCGGTTATAATTGGTCAAAAGTTGCGGCTTTGACTGGTCAAAAATTGCGGCTTTGACTGGTCAAAAGTTGCGGCTGTTCCAAAAATAGAAGGGCAATTTCGTAACTTTTACAAAAAACACGGGCTGAGTTCATATATGAATCTGTGTGATTCACATATGAACTATACGTTCATATATGAACCTTTGTAATTCACATATGAACTCTTTATAACTAATTCATATATGAATCTTGTGATTCATATATGAACCTTTGTGTTTCATATATAAAACTAATTAACTGTAGGTTCATATATGAATCAGTTGAACCAATTAATTGATTCATATATGAATCTTTGTGTTCATATATGAACCTTTGTGATTCATTTATGAACCTTTGTGATTCATATATGAATTTTTTTAACTAATTCATATATGAATCTTTGTGTTCATATATGAATCTTTGTGATTCATATATGAAATTTTTTTAACTACTTCTCATATAAACAAATTAACTGATTCATATATGAATCACAAAGGTTCATATATGAATTAGTTAAAAAGAGTTTATATGTGAATTACAAAGATTCATATATGAACGTATAGTTCATATGTGAATCACACAGATTCATATATGAACTCAGTCCGTGTATTTTTTACGAAACTACCCATTTATCTTGTGCAGACCACGCGAGTAATTATCCGCTGCTTCTCGGTCAAAGCCGCCGATCTTGACCGAATAAATGGTCAAGATCACTTCTCTATTTCTATAAATATTTGGACTTCTCTATTGAACCCTTCCCTATATATATATATATAAGAGTAACAAAACCCGATGTGATTTCTTAATTAATATACGTGAGGATAGTTTGAATAAATCTGTTCCACTTACAATACTATCACTTGTTATTATTAGTGTTAGTAGTCGTAGCAATAAAAGAGATGATGAGAATCTCTCTCGTTCGCCCAAACTTTGATTTATTTACAATTTGTTAGAATCTTGTATTGATCATTACCTATTAAACTAATACAACGATTTGATTTTATGTCATAACATTTAATATACTTTTGGATGGAAATGTGGACAATGGAAGCACAAACTGAAACATATGTTTTAGAAGAAAAGTATTTCATTTCTTATTAGATTTAAATAAATGCAAGTCATATATATTTTAAAATAATTATGTGAAACAATAACTTATGATAAAAGTTTTTCAAGTTTATTATAATATATAAGTTTCTCGTTTAATTGTGTCAATATATATAGGGTAAAGTTCAGGGAAAAATTTTAAAAAAATGGAAAACTGTGGAACACCCTAGTAGTCATTCATCTGAACGATATGCACTTGTGCATACAAGTAATTTGTAACATGCACACGTGCATAAAAACCAAAAAACAACTTAATTTACTTGTATGCATAAATGTATACCGTCTAGATGAAGGGATATCAAAGTGTTCTTCAATTATATATATATATATAGAGAGAGAGAGAGAGAGAAATGTGAGTTCAAATGAAAACTCATTTTCAATTGTGCACATGAGGACAAGTCACAACCATTGATCAAGATTTGAAAAACTAATCAATGGTTAAAACAAAATAAGATTAATTAAGAATTGATTAGAGACAAAATTGGAAATTTGAATATGCGTCTACCTTATTTGACTTTTTATTTTCTTTTTTAATTAAAAACTTTTACCCCCTTAAATTTTAAAATATATTATCTTAAAAATTACTAATATTTTAATTAAACAAATTACATCAAAAAAACGAGAATTTCGTGTTCTTCGATATGACATCCATCTTGATATAATTGTTTTTTATTTTAACCGTTTTTTTACGTGAAATGTCATATATGTGTTATATTCATTATGAATATGTATATACGTTCCTGAGTGTCCACATTCAGTATGAATAACAAAGGTGAACGTTCATTCACTATTCATGATGAACAATACAGTATTCATAGTGAATAGTACAACATTCAGGATAATTAATACACGAATTCATGATTCATGTATTATTCATCATGAATCGTGTATTATTCATCTTAAATGATACAATATTTCTGATGAACAATAAATGAATGACAGTGAAGGTGTGGGCACATCGCGCGCTCTTTTTGTTTCCCGATTCATAGCCGAAATTTGGTTTATACATTATGAATATGTGTGCACATCCCCGGGTGTCCACATTCAGTATGAATAACAAAGGTGAACGTTCATTCACTATTCATGATGAATAATACAACATTCGGGATGAATAAAACACGAATTCATGAATCGTGTATTATTCACCTTGAATGTTGTACTATTCATCCTGAATGATACATTCATGATGAATAATACATGAATGGCCTGTAAAAATGTAGACACGTGACACGCCCTCTTTTGTAACACATAATGTAAAACACGGTTAAAACAAAAAAAACTACATCGAGATGGATGTCATATCGAAGAGCACGAAATTCTCGTTTTTTTGATGTAATTTGTTTGATTAAAATATTAGTAATTTTTTAAGATAAACTATTTTAAAATTTAAGTCGTAAAAAATTTTAATTAAAAAAGAAAATAAAAAGTCAAATATGGTAGACGTGAGATTGAAATTATCTTTCTTTTTTAGCCCTAATCACCTTAATTAATAATTTCAATTAAAAACTCTATTTAATATGAGTCATTAGATCAATAGAGATGGAAGGGCCAAGATCCGTCCTCATATGCACAATTGAAAATGAGTTTTTATTTGAACTTTTCTTTATATATATATATAGAGAGAGAGAGGCGGGTTCAAACGAGGAGCGCATCAATTTAAGAGAACGTGAGGAGCACTCCCATGCTTCTGATCACATGTGATCAACAACTGCTAAAAAATCGGAACAAATCGAAAATTCGCGCAAGATGTGGCGCGAGGCGTGGCGCGAGGTGGCAAGTCGCGGATCATTAATGATTCACAACTGTTAATCATATGTGATTCATAACTGTCAATTGCTCCTCCAGATCAGTTGTGAATCACATGTGATCCACAACTGCCAATCACATGTGATTCATAACTGTCAATTGCTCCTCACGTTCTCACGTTTTGGTGCGCTCCTCGTTTGAACCTTCCTCTATATATATATAGGGTTGGGTTCACGTGAGACCAACCTGTTTTCGTGAGACCACAAAGTTAACACTAAACCTTCATAGTGATTCATTGTGAAGGTAAGAAAAACAACGAACCTTCAGAGTAAAAACACTGTGAAGGTTTACCATCACAGTACCTTCACAGTCTTTTGCTGTGAAAGTTTAGTGTTAATTTTTTGGTCTCACGAAAATGGTCTGGTCTCACATAATATCAACTATATATATATATATATAGCAAAACTCTGTAAATTTGTGATAAAAGTCAAAATTGAGATATAACATAATAGATTTTTGGCCCATCGAGACCACTCTATGAGCTAAACATCGGGTCGGAGTGGTTCTAAATGCAATCCAAAATTCTAGGACCATTCTAGGTCTAGTCAGTAATCTCGGACATGATTTGGATTTAAAAGAAAACTTTCGATCTCTTTTAGACAAGAATGTTATACATGTTTTTGTAATTACAATTTTTTTAAATTAAGTATTGAAATACAACTTAAATAGTACATTTAAGTAAATAAAAACTTGAAAAAGTTAAAACTTAAAAATCTTGTATCATAGCTTATATAAACTTAAAAGAATTGATAATCAGTCTATACATAACCAATCTTGACCTTAGGCCAGGCTTTGAAATTCCATAAATTGTGTAACCAGTCCCGAATCTCCAGACCATAACCATGAGCCCTATAACTCTTATTAGACAAAACTTATGAACTTTTGAATTTTACATGTTTTCTATACTACGTCATGTTCTTATTGTTCAATACACATTTTGTTAAGTTGCTCCGAATCAAAACCAACTCTCAAATCTTGTATTTTGACATTGATTAATGTCGTGAAGAAAAACAAGTCAACTAAGTACATGGAAAAAAAAAGTAAAAGTATTACAACTGATCGAACGAAATAATGAAATTTATGCCAAAATCATGTCATACATTTGATTCACACCTCAATTTGAAAGAAGAAGATACTAAAAGATAATAACTTTAAAAAAGCTAATTAAAACTAAAAACAGTTAAAGTTACAACGAAATTATGTATTTGATCGAAAAACCGAAGAAAATAAAGTTAAATGACAGTAATCAAATTTGAAAATTTTGAACCAATATAAAATAACAATATTAATTGAAATATCGATTAATAGCTCCATAAGTTAATAAGATATCGATGTGTCAACAATATTAATTTAAAGAGCTTTTATTGTAAATAGAATTTCAAATCACAATATTAGGCCATCCTCAACGCATAACTAAAAGCCCTCAGCGCCATATCAGCTAAGCTCTCAAGCCCTAAAGACCCGCAGCGCATAACTAAAAGCCCTCTTGCCACCTTATTTTTTTAATTCTTTTATTTATACATTTAATTATTTAACAAAATAAAAATATTTATATGTTTTTTAATAAATAAAAATAAGATAAATAATAAAAATAAAAATTCATATCATTTATTAAAAAATTAAAAATTACAAAATACAAAACACTACCAATTATGGATTGTGGTGTGTGCGGGCTAGAATGTTGGGTTTCCGGAACAATGTCGTCGGCGAGATTGATGAAGGGTGAAGGAGGATTGAAGTTGGCCGGAATAAAACCTTGTTCAATCAAACCGGGACGTGTAAGTTGGTAAGGAATTTGTTGCGGATGGCCTAATGAGTTGTAAAAATATTGTGGCGGATTTTGTTGCGACCATTGTGGCGGATATTGTTGCGAAATTTGTGGCGGAATTTGTTGCGAAAATTGCGGACGATAACCTGGTTGTGTAAACGCTTGGAAACCAAGCTCCGGGTCTTCTTGCGGTTGCGGTGTATCTGGTCGGTTACGACGGGATGTAGGTGTTTTGTTTGGATTCATGGTGAAATTTGAGAGAGTTTGAGAGAATTTGAGAGAATTTGAGAGATTGTTGGTGTGAAAAAATAAGAGGTTGAGGGTTAATATATATAGTGTGATTAAATTGAAAAAAAATTAATTTTTTTTATAAAAGTAGCCGTTGGGAGTTATTTATTTTCAAGATTTTTAAAAAAAATGCCAAAGTAGCCGTTGGAGCTTTCGGGTTCCTCGTGTTTGAAAGCCCGCTGGCCGAGCCCGAGGATGAAGCCCGCAATACCCCCACCGATGCCCGCCCGAGCCCGCACGAGCCCGAGCTCGAGCCCGAAGGGCGCTGCGGATGGCCTTAATGTCCACACATTCTTATTTCTTTACACATTGTAAGATCCCGTATTGACCGGGGAAGGGAATGAAAATTACCTTATAAAGTACTTGATACCTCCTTTATTAGACGTGTTTTAAAAACGTGAGTTTAGGTGCATGGACAAAGTGAACAATATCTGCTACAGTTGGTCTGAGATGTTACAGATGATATCAGAGTTGGGAACTGAACTCGTGTGCCAACAAGGACGTTGGGCTCCCAAGAGAGGCGGATTGTAAGATCCCACATTGGTTGGGGAGGAAAAAAATGTTGTCTTTTAAGGGACTTGATACATCATCTATCAGACGCGTTTTGAAACCGTGAGTCCAGGTGTGTGAACAAAGCGAAAAATATCTGTGTAACAACCCATAACTCAAAAAGTTCATAAAGTAAAATAATGCCAAAACGGCCTTAATATATCAACAATTCAAATAAGAGATTACATCCCAAAAGTTTACTGTGGGTAAACATATCCACAACTGATAATTATCAACAACTAAGTCTGGAAAGTCTAAGTAATTGAATTACAGAAACCACTCCTACTTCGCTATCCAAACTCACAACTTCCCCTTTCCTTTGCTAAAACTCTCTCTAGCATGCTTACCTAAAAAAGGGTTTTCAGTTTTATAACAGCGAGGGTTAGACCGGAGGTCTAATGAGTTCCCTCAAGTATCAACATTCACACCACGAACTATCATTCAAAATGAATTGTAAAAGCATTTAGAGGTAATCCACACATTTAGACTTGCATGCTTAACACATGTAGATGGCACACACTTAAAGTCACACACACCTGTGACGACGTGTTCGGGCTCACACATGTCCTTAGATAAATGACATAAAATGAATTCATGCATTTCAATTGGGTCACACCTCTCATAATAAGCCATCTCATGCCCCACCCCAATGAATGCATGACACGGGGTTTTGACACCCCGCGAAATCTAACCGCAAGTGTACGGTGTCGAATCAAGTAATAACGTACGGAAGTACGAGTATCGAACCAAGGAAACTAGGAACTAAATATCACAAATACTATAATTGCTATTAACTGGACTGTTAAATTTGGAGATTGGTTTTATAAACTAAATAATTGCAGAAAATAAAATCAAACAAACACAAGATAAACAGAACAGTTTTAAAGACTTCGATAGAGAGAAAAGTTGAGGGTTGGAAATCCTCAAGTTTTACACATGCACCCAATCAACTCAAACAGTTACCAGTTAATCCCCTAAATGAATCCCAAATCTTTTAAGATCACCATCGTTTTCTTTCGAATAACAACGGATTTTATTTTGAAAAGGATTAGTTCAATCTCTCGATCTCACTTCTGGATTCCAAAACACATTAAGCACTCGATTTAAGTTAAATTGGCTAGATTTTATCTCTCGATGTCAACCTAACGGTTTAAATGGGACTAAAGCTTACTTGGTATATCTCTATCACCGTTTTGAGCTTTAGGCATGCAATTCCTAATTCTATATAGTAGTTAATTCTCACGAACTTAATTACTACTCAACAAATCATTTGTAAATTGGCCAAATTCACAAACGCATTAAGAACAAAATCACATGCTTCAATTAATAAGGAAAAACTGATAAAGGTTCAAATCAATTCGTTACATGCTTACAAACCGAATTCATTCCAACCCCCAACACGAACCGGTTAGTTCATGTCGGTGGTGGATTCAAACATGAGAGAAAAAGGTGCAAAAGTATATGTAAACATGATCGAAAGTGAAAGATGAAATCGTGATAACAAGTAATGAAAACTCCCTCTTCTCGTGTTCGTCTCTACATTCCGCGCTGAATGTATCCGTGATCGGCTCTCTACCGTGGCTCCGAGGACTCCGAAAAGTCGCCTAAAATCGCCCCCGAGCTGTTCCCGATCGTCTGCCGTATGAGTGATACCGAAAAAGTGACCTAAATCCCGAATTAAAAAGCTAGAAATCGACAACAGAGGGATACGCGACTTTCCCCGCGACTTGCAAGTCGCGTGGGAAGTCGCGCGCTATGTAGAAGTGCTTCTGGATCGGATCTGGTTCGCGGGTCGGGTCCTGGTTCGGTCGCGGGTCTTGGGCTTGGCTTTTGGGCTTCCGTTAGGCTTCGTTTTTACTCGTTTTGGGCTCTTTTTAGCTTCTATTTCCGAGGAATGTCGCCTTTTATGTAACCTGCGTAAATCACTCAATAAACCGTAAAATACCCGCCTTTTTACTTGAGTACAAGCCAATCTCGTTGGTTTGAGAACCGAAAATAACGCCAAAAAGTGGCGTTATCAACAACCCCAAACCGAGCGTTGCTTGTCCCCAAGCAAATTAGCGATAAAAATAGAATAAAAGCATAGAGTGAAATTAGAAATGACTGCACAATTCCCAATCGGTATCAAGTGATGCATCGGTGATTTCCCATACCCGTGAATGTCTATCTCACTCTCGCCTCATTCTTTATTTTGTCCAATCTATGACCTTCTATTGGGAGTTGAACTCGTGACTGTTCCGATTACGTTCGGGTTAGACTAGGTCCAAACATACTAGGGAAAACATTTCTCCTCGACCCTACCTTACGGGATACTCTCTTTGCACTCGAACCTAGGTTATCGCTCGTGTTGTCATGTTTTGGAGGTTATGTACAAGAATACGCAAAATTGCATGACAACTCTATTGAAAGACGCACAAATGTCCAAAAATGGATCTCAGAAAGGGGTCAAGTAGCAAGACGGGGAATATCGGTAAAGGTAGGCATAGACCGTAATCATATTTTCCAAAAGATCATCCAGGTCTTTACAAGGGTTGTAATGGGGCTAAGGTTAAGGCTATGAAACGAAGGGTAAAATGGTTCAAAAATCCTTGGCGTGTCAATCAATTGCAGTTTCGAACTCTATAGCTTTTCGTTCTATTATTTGGCCCTCTTCGTCACTATTGGAGTCGCTTTGACTCTCTTATTTACTGCTATAGATAAAATCTAAATTAACTCGATTTTTTTTTTTGAGTTTGGGACTTCATTGGTCCTCTTTTCCATTTCCTGGGTTACATTGACCCATTTTATTCTCCTGACTGGCCTGTTCTATTCTTTTCTGCTTTGTCTTTTGTAAGTTCATTACTTCTTCCGATTGACACACTTTCGGATTGGGTTGGCTAAGGCTTATGGCTAAGGGTTTAATGATGGGTTTAAAAACGAAACGGTGAGTGTTTGGCTGCAACGGGGCTAAGGGTACACGCAGAAGGGTAAAAGGTACGATAGCTAAAACAGGTTAAATAAAACACACAATGCCTGGAATCATATCTTAAGGTCCACACGATATAGTCTATTATACCCTTACTTAATATCCCGATGTTCGTCTTTGCTACTCAATGCAATAATGTAGCGAGATCATTCTACATTCACGACAAGGAATTCGAAAAGTGTATAAGAATTATGTGTATAAATCCCTCGAAATGAAAGACGTCTTTTAGGCTCAAAACTCACAATCGGGTGGTCTCCACTAATGTCCCTAGTCATGTCTTTTCCCGGTCCTTCCCTAACGGTCACGTCACTATCATAAAGTTCTTCCCACAATGGTTGGTCTCAATCATTCAAAAATAAAAAAATTTAGCTATTGTGATCTAGACACTCAGAAATGTAGGAAATCTACGTGCATAAGCTTGGGCCCGATTGGGCAACCCCAAACCTTACCCACACATTGTCCCCAATGTGAAAGCAAAGTCGTAGGTGATGCGACTCGATCATTGTGCAGTTATTTACAGGTATAAAAAGGACGGGTGAAACATTAACATAGCATAGCAAAAAGAAAAACCCAAAATTTCTAGACTGGGCACCCCAAACCTAGGCCGTGGCCTAGGTTTGCCAAATAAAAGCCAACCCTAAACCTCGGTGAAACCGAGGTTTACACAGGGTCAAAAGTGAGTGTGTAGGTGTGAAAGATGAGGCACCCCAAACCTAAGTGAAACTTAGGTTTGTTGCATCTCGTGTAATTAAAATAGAACAACACATCAAACACCACTCTTTTAGCAGAAAGATTTAGAACATACCTGTTTTTCCCGGCCGGAGGATTCTTGACTGGTTGAGCATTGATCAGAGAAGATAGGGAGAACATGCAAGACAAGGGAAAGACACAAAACAAAAACAGGAAACACACAAAGCAAGAAAGGGAACACAAACTGCACGAAAAACGAAAAACGGGGCAAATGGGACTCACGCGGTTTAGCCCGCGACTTGCAAGTCGCGTGGAAAACCGCGTAACCCTCTGTTTCAGAAAACTAACAGAGGGCCCCGCGACTTTTTGCGCGGTATGCAAACCGCGTGTAAAGCCGCGTATGTCCCTGTTTCAAAATATTTTTGGCTTTTTACGATTTTTCGATTTTTATGGTTTTTCTGAAATAGAACACATTTAAACTAAAAAGAAACTAAACTGAAAACAAACCTTGGTGGGTTGCCTCCCACCCAGCGCCTTATTTAAAGTTGTGGCACGACTGTGCGGTTTTCAGCTCGGCTCAGTATCCGCGGGATTGTACCGTCCACACTTACGGTTCTTCGCGGACTTCTCTACTCCTTCTTCTCTTTCACCACTTTCTCTTTCCAGCAACTTGAATCTCACGTTCTCTCCGCCAACTCGGAACGTGATCTCACCCTCTTCCATATCAATCAGAGCCCGACTCGTGGCTAAAAATGATTGTCCCAATATGAGTGGAACCTCTTCATCTTCGTCTATATCGATCACCACGAAGTCTACCGGAAAGTAAAACTTACCAACTTTGACGAGCACATCTTCTATCACTCCGTAAGGATATCTTATCGATCGATCCGCAAGCTTTAACGTCATGTACGTTGGCTGCACTTCACCCAGTCCGAGCTTCCTAAAAACAGAAAGAGGCATCAGATTAATACTTGCCCCTAAATCACATAGAACTTTATTAAAATTAAAACTGCCAATTTGAATAGGAATCGAGAAACTCCCTGGATCTTTAAGCTTTTGGGGCAGCTTATTCTGGAAAATCGCGCTGCACTCTTCAGTGAGTGCAACGGTGGCCTGGTAATCAAGTGCCCTCTTTTTGGAAAGGATCTCTTTCATGAATTTCATGTAAGAGGGCATTTGGGTGAGAGCATCTGCAAAAGGAATATTAATCGTTAGTTTTTTAAAGACCTCAATAAATTTGGAAAAATTAACCTGATCCTTATTTGCTTGCAGCCTGCTCGGGTAAGGCACTTTCGGTACTGCCGGCTTGACCGGTAGTTGCTTCGGGATGGTCGGCTCACTCTTCTTGGGCTCTTCATCTTCCGGTTTCTCTTTCATCTCAAACTCTTTATCAGCCTCTAACTCGCCCATGTCTATCATCTCGAACTCTTCCTCTTCCGGACCGGTCTCCTTTGATGAAGTCTCGCTTACCGGATCTCTGGTCAACTCCTTTCCACTTCGGAGGTAGATGGCATTGCAATGCTCCCGGTTTTGTCTTTCGGGTTGACTCGGAAGTTTCCCGGGGGCTCGGTTTTGTAGGGTCTCGGAAATCTGCCCCACTTGCCTCTCGAGGATCTTGATGGCGGCGGTGTTTTGCTCGGTAGCCGCCTTGACAGTATTGATTGTGCTTGCTAATCCCTCGACTGTGTTGTCCATTTTCGACATGAACTTCATCATCATGTCCTCGAGTCCCGGCTTCTTCTCCCCGGATGGTCCTTCATTCCTTTGGTGGAAACCTGGAGGACGGTAAACATTATTAGTATTAGAGAAGTGAGAAGAGTTAGAAAAGTTACCTGGCTGTTGCTGGTCGGGTTGACTCCATGAAAGATTGGGGTGTTTTCTCCACCCCTCATTGTACGTATTCGAGAAAGGATCGTTTCTCGGCTGGTTTCGGTTTGCCACAAAATGAACCTGATCAGGTTCTTGAAGACTGCTTGCTTGCAAATGGCTCGTAATCGCTGCTAATTGGGTTTTAATCTCCTTAAGCTCATCCGATTCCCGAACATTTGCTACTCGTGCAATGGATGATCGTGGAGTGGAGTAGCTATGTTCGGCAAGGTTCTCGATCAGCTCGACTGCTTCTTCATAGGTTTTGTTCATGAGAGCTCCCCCCGCTGCAGCCGTAATATCGTTCTTGAATTGTGGGTGAAGGCCTCCAAAGAACGTTTGGATTATGACCCACCCATGAAGACCGTGATGTGGACACTTCTTCAACATGTCCTTATAGCGCTCCCAAGCTTCATATAACGTCTCTTGGTCCCATTGCGAGAAGTGCGTGATGTCGGCCATCAATTGCGCGGTTCTTCCCGGTGGGAAGAATTTCTGGAGGAACGCTGCCTTCAGTTGTGCCCAAGTGGTGATGAGATCTGACGGAAGGCCCTCTATCCAGATTTCAGCTCTACCCTTTAGGGAAAAACTGAAGAGTCTTAGCTTAATCGCGTTCTCTTCCATCCCGTTGATCTTGAACGTGTTGCATATCCGTTCGAAGGCTCGTAGATGCGCGTGGGGGTCTTCAGTTGGTGCTCCCCTGAACTGATTCTGTTGTACCATTACGATGGTACTCGGCTTGATTTCGAAGTAATTCGCAGCGGTGGTTGGTGCTTGAATTCCTATGCTTGCCGCCGCCACGTTCGGATCGGCGAACGACCGCATAGGGCGTCTCGCTTCGTCGCCCATGAGTACCTGAGAAGAAAACGAACAGACTTAGCAATTCAGAAATTAAAGGTATGAAATAAAAAAAATGTCCAATCTAATAATGCTTATAGATGGTAGTGCTATTAGTTGCAACTAGTTCCCCGGCAACGACGCCAAAAACTTGACACGGGGTTTTGACACCCCGCAAAATCTAACCGCAAGTGTACAGTGTCGAATCAAGTAATAACGTACGGAAGTACGAGTATCGAACCAAGGGAACTAGGAACTAAATATCACAAATACTATAATTGCTATTAACTGGACTGTTAAATTTGGAGATTGGTTTTATAAACTAAATAATTGCAGAAAATAAAATCAAACAAACACAAGATAAACAGAACAGTTTTAAAGACTTCGATAGAGAGAAAAGTTGAGGGTTGGAAATCCTCAAGTTTTACACATGCACCCAATCAACTCAAACAGTTACCAGTTAATCCCCTAAATGAATCCCAAATCTTTTAAGATCACCGTCGTTTTCTTTCGAATAACAACGGATTTTATTTTGAAAAGGATTAGTTCAATCTCTCGATCTCACTTCTGGATTCCAAAACACATTAAGCACTCGATTTAAGTTAAATTGGCTAGATTTTATCTCTCGATGTCAACCTAACGGTTTAAATGGGACTAAAGCTTACTTGGTATATCTCTATCACCGTTTTGAGCTTTAGGCATGCAATTCCTAATTCTATATAGTAGTTAATTCTCACGAACTTAATTACTACTCAACAAATCATTTGTAAATTGGCCAAATTCACAAACGCATTAAGAACAAAATCACATGCTTCAATTAATAAGGAAAAACTGATAAAGGTTCAAATCAATTCGTTACATGCTTACAAACCGAATTCATTCCAACCCCCAACACGAACCGGTTAGTTCATGTCGGTGGTGGATTCAAACATGTGAGAAAAAGGTGCAAAAGTATATGTAAACATGATCGAAAGTGAAAGATGAAATCGTGATAACAAGTAATGAAAACTCCCTCTTCTCGTGTTCGTCTCTACATTCCGCGCTGAATGTATCCGTGATCGGTTCTCTACCGTGGCTCCGAGGACTCTGAAAAGTCGCCTAAAATCGCCCCCGAGCTGTTCCCGATCGTCTGCCGTATGAGTGATACCGAAAAAGTGACCTAAATCCCGAATTAAAAAGCTAGAAATCGACAACAGAGGGATACGCGACTTTCCCCGCGACTTGCAAGTCGCGTGGGAAGTCGCGCGCTATGCAGAAGTGCTTCTGGGTCGGATCTGGTTCGCGGGTCGGGTCCTGGTTCGGTCGCGGGTCTTGGGCTTGGCTTTTGGGCTTCCGTTAGGCTTCGTTTTTACTCGTTTTGGGCTCTTTTTAGCTTCTATTTCCGAGGAATGTCGCCTTTTATGTAACCTGCGTAAATCACTCAATAAATCGTAAAATACCCGCCTTTTTACTTGAGTACAAGCCAATCTCGTTGGTTTGAGAACCGAAAATAACGCCAAAAAGTGGCGTTATCAATGCACACTTTGAATCTCAATTCAAAATCGAACATGATTTATACAATTGTAAAACAATCATTTCAATAATCATCATTCATGATCAAAGCTTGTTTATAAATAAAATAGGTTAGGAAAAACTCACATGTCGTCCAAGCTTAATTCTCACACTTGAAGCTAAGAATTCCTAAACCGAACACCTAAATTTCACGACATAAGAATGGTGTTAAACCACTTAAATACTCCCCAAAACCATATATAACAATCCCTTAATCGGTGCCTCAATCCTAGCCCCAAACGAGAAACGAAACAAAAAGGGAATCGTCCAAACATACACTTGCACGGTCTGGCTTGCAGCTTTATGCCGCGCAGTAAACCACACAAGTCACTGGTCTCTGACCGACTGACCCTCATGCCTGTTCGAAGATTCTAGCAAAATCTTTCAAGAACCCTTCTTCCCAGTTCTTTCCAAATCGATTTTAAGCCCCAAAATTGAGGGAATTAATGCCCTAAACCATTTTACTCGCAAAGCTAACATCAAAGCTTTATTTAATCCATAGGAATCCATCAATTGATGGAGATTCATCTACCAAAACTTAAGAATGAAAAACTCTTGAAACAATCACCTTTAATGGTGCTTTAGCTAACTTGACAATGAAAACCATTGAATACCAACCAAATATCAACCATTGATACTCATACACTAAGAGTCTTGTTGAATGAGATATCTCTTACCCAAAACCCAAAACAACAACTAGAAGTCTACCAAAGTAGCATACAGGGTAAGAGAATGGAGGTTGCCTTGATGAAAAAGATGATCAAATCACAGAGATTCAACCTTTTCTTCCAAACTCTTCAAGAACGCATATACTATTCTCTCCCAAAAACGGTTTTGCTGAAATGAATAGGGTTTAGAGGGTTTTACCCTCTTTAGCCACTTATTTGCACTCTAGACTCTGAAAGTTGAAAGATTTCACTTAAACACCCTTAAACTCCCAAAACTTCACAATTAAGGATTTTAGGTTATTACAATCTAATACGGTTGGCCTGGAATGTTACACACATATTATAAAAAAAATATGTGATAATATTACTGATTTATGTAATACTATTTTCGTTGGTAACTTTTGCTTTTCTGTTGTCCATGTCGTGCCCTTCGAGTCTTTGAGCGCTTTCTTCGTCCACGCTAGTTTTGTGTTGTGTTTTTCTTCGTCTTGTTTCTTCTTGTTTTGGGCTTTGTTCCTCGGGCTGGTTTGTTGCGGGTTTCGATTGGTTTTTTATTTCTTGTAGAATTCCAGCTCTAATATCTCTTGTCTTTTGGCCTTTTTCGTTGTAAATTAAATTGTCTTGCCTTTCAAAAAAAATACAATAACTTTCAATTAACTATTATTCTATAGTTAATAATTAAAATAGTAGTTTTGATAGATAATCTGTAACACCCCAAATTTTGATAGATAAACGGTCAAGGAAAGACCGAGAAAACGGTCGATGAGTAGCCGAAAAAACGGTCGGTGAGCGGCCGGGAAAATAGTCGGTGTGTAGTCGGTAAACGGTTGGTGAACGGTCGGTAGACAGCCGAGAAAACGGTTGAGGAACGGTCAATAAATTGGTCGAGGAATGGTCGGGAAAACGGGCGAGGAATGGGCGAGAAAACGGGCAAAAAGACTCTCAATACCTTCTGAGCGAAAGTGACACTGAAACGTTTTGGGGATTGAGTTTTACTCATATTTTGACATTTTGGATGATAAAGTTTTATTCAAATTTCAGTATTTGAGCATGAATCATTATGCACGTTTTGGATGAGTATTGGTTTCGAATTCATATTTGACTGAATGTTTTGTATTGGTGTTTTTCATCACGAAAATAGTGGGTTTTGAGAAAGATTTTGCTTTCATATTTTATACATTTCATTTAGAAATCGTCACTTTAAATAGTGTTCTTACAGTTTACCGTTTTATATAAATGATGCAAACTTGTGAACTCGCTAGGCGTTAAACCGAACATTTTTATCTGTCGGCATCTGCATCAGGTCTGTGTTGAGGAATGGTACTAGCGACACTGTGAAGAGTTGAGTGCTAGTTAGATGCACGAGAAAGATGTAGCGATTGAGTGATGTCTTCTGCACCTTGGAGATAACGACTGTTATTGAGTTTTAGTAACATTTGTAGATGTCAAAATTTAGTTTCACTATTTGAGATTATCAAATATCAATTTATTGAAATGAATTTATCATTTATTTGATGTATTATTGAAAAATGTAAATTAATCGTTTTTCAAATTTGAGGGTATTATATAATCTTGCATCTTAAAAATATATGTATTTTCAATATAATAAAATAAATTATCAAAATTTTAAAGCAAATTAAATAAATATTTATCAATTTAAGTAACCATCATAATTATGTCTTCAGTTAATGACACAATTTACTTTTAATTAGTCAAAATGGTACACCCATTGTATTTATTTGAGCATTTATTTCAATTAATTCCATAAACAACAAAAATATAATATGAAAACTAAAATTATTCAATAAAAGTTTGTTAATCGTTACAAAAAATATCTAGTGTAGTTGATATTTATTTATTTTTGTATGTTTTGTACATTTTAGTGTATGTACAAAATAAAATTAAGACCATATCTAAGCAAACATAAATTAACTTATATTTTTAAGGTAATTGAAGTTGCATCTCAATAACCCTGATAATTTTTTATATCATTTTCTTTCAATTATACATTTGATTAATATTAATTATTAATTATTAATTATTAATTTGTGTGGCTCTGATACCAATATCGTAGGGGTACTCTTGATATCGAAATTTCAATTAGTTAACCATTAATTATTAGTACATATTAAATGTTAATTATATATATTATTAATTAATATTAATTATTTCAAATTATTAATGAACTTTAGTTGTAAATTATTCATTGGTTATGATTATTTAGATTTATTATCTATCAATTATTTTTTATATTATTATTATTATTAAATATATATATATATATAGTCGACAAAAATATATATAACAATTTTAAAGATGTATTTGTAAATCACATAAAAGTTCATGTTATATTTATTTTGTTTCATATGATAAATATTTTGGTAAAATGTGTTTTTTTTTGAAAAATTGTTAATTAATTAAGATAGGTAAGGTTGATCAACTTAGTCTTTTTCTTCATATTATATGTAATGTTTGTTGAAAATAATTATTTATTGTAAATAATTTTAGAAACTCATATTTGATTATACAAATCCAAAATTTATTATAAATCAAACTGAAATTTTGGCTATTAAAAATTTAAAACATATATCATTATTTAGTTTTCTTTATCATCTGCTTTGTATTAATTAACATATCGTATTATCAGTGATTTGATTTAAATATATTATGAAATATTAAAGTATACTAAATTTTTGACATATCATTTTTAGTCATTTTACATTTTTCAACTAGTATATTAGAAGTTTTTGTCAACCGTAATTAATTTATCACCCAACTTTTTTTGAAGTATATAATATTTATATACGACAAATGCAACAAATAAATTCACACACCTTCCTCACCTTTGGTGAGGTTTGAACCCCTTACCTTCTAGGAGGCCAAAGACTCACAAACAGTTAAGCCAAAGGCCCTTTGATATCAACCAACTTATTAGTCATCAACTACCGTAGACAATATCTTTAATGAGTAATCCCAAATCTTGTATCATTTTGGTGTAATTAATATTTCTTATGCAATTTATAATACTATTTTTTTTATCTAAAATCAAAGATATATTTTTTACTTATTATATATCTTCTAATAATAAAGTTATAGAACGAGGTTATGTTAGAAACGGGTTAAATATTTTGAGAATTCTTATTTTATGTTGTATTTATGATGAATAACATTGAATAATATTTACAACATAAATGATTATATTATATTTACGAATATTGTTATACCTAATTCGATTTGATTCTTATGATTATAAATAATAATAAAATAGAATGGGTTAATTAATATAATGCTTTATAATAAGAAATATATCAACTATTTTTTATTTTTTCCACCAAAATAAATCTTTTAAATCCTTCTATATAAGTATGTTTCATAATAATATTTATATTTGGGAAATTAATTAAAATACCCTAAGTTTGACCATCTTTTACTGAAATACCCAAAATCTCTTCCATTTTGCAAAAATGCCCTAAAAATCCGCGATGGAGCCCGCGATCGCGGGCTCCAGGCCACGTGTCACCAATGTTTACCCACTTTGCCCGCGTTGGTCCCTCAAGAATGCCCGCGGTCCAGCTTTCCCCCCTCAAGAATGCCCGCGTGTGCAGTTTTGGTCCCTGTCCGCGTTTGACTCATTGACCCCCGCGATCGCGGGCTACACGTGTCACCAAAGTTTGCCCACTTTGCCCGCGTTGGTCCCTCAAGAATACCCGTGGTACAGCTTTCCCCCCTCAAGAATTCCCGCGTGTGCATTTTTGGTCCCTGCCCGCGATTGAATTTTTTGACCTCCCGCGATCGCGGGCTCCTGTGCCACGTGTCGGCACAGGGTTAACCCTAAAATCCCTTTGACGAACCCTAAACCCTAATTGTTTCTTCGGCCGCACTATATAGGGGGGGGGGGGGGACCAAGACACGGCCACTCTCAATTTTTTTAATCATTCTCTCTATTTTTAATCAAACTCTCTCAATTTCCTCTCATTCTCTCAATTTTGTCGTGTGGAATACGCGTTCGGGTTTTGTGAAGATGTCTCGTATTACCTCTTTGGTATGTTTTCCTTATGTTATTTGTTATTTTTTGTATGTTATTTTAAGTTAAGATATATGATTTGTAGGTTGTTATAGTGTTTATAACTTATGTTTGAATATGTTCTATGTTTAACATGATATGTATGGTTTTATGTTTGAATGTGATATTTGTATGTTATAATGTGTATGTTGTTATAGTGTGTGTTTTCATATAAAAATTGTTAAGAGTGTTTTTTTATAAAAAAATTGTTAAGAGTGTGTTTTTATAAAAAAATTGTTAACAATGTGTTTTTTTTTTATAAAAACACACTCTTAACAATTTTTTTATAAAAACACACCCTTAACAATTTTTTATAAAAAATGTTTAATAGTGTGTTTTTATAAAAAAATTGTTATAGTTTTATGGTTTTTATAATGTGTTTTTTTATAAAAAAATTGTTAATTTTTTTTTATAAAAACAGTTTTTATAAAAAATGTTAAAAATGTGTTTTTTTTATAAAAAATTGTTAAGAGTGTGTTTTTATAAAAAAATTGTTATAGTTTTATGGTTTTATGTTTGAATGTGATATTTGTATGTTATAATGTGTATGTTGTTATAGTGTGTTTTTTCATATAAAAATTGTTAAGAGTGTTTTTTTATAAAAAAATTGTTAAGAGTGTGTTTTTATAAAAAAATTGTTAACAATGTGTTTTTTTTTATAAAAACACACTTTTAACAATTTTTTATAAAAACACACCCTTAACAATTTTTTATAAAAACAGTTTTTTTATAAAAAGTGTTTAATAGTGTGTTTTTATAAAAAATTGTTATAGTTTTATGGTTTTTATAATGTGTTTTTTTATAAAAAAATTGTTAATTTTTTTTTATAAAAACAGTTTTTATAAAAAAATGTTAAAAATGTGTTTTTTTTATAAAAAATTGTTAAGAGTGTGTTTTTATAAAAAAATTGTTATAGTTTTATGGTTTTATGTTTGAATGTGATATTTGTATGTTATAATGTGTATGACTATGTAGAAGGATTTCTTTAACATCGACTTGACGGTAAGGTGCAAAGTTTCATACATCGAGGAATTAGGAGCGCTGTTTAGGGGATTAGGTGATCGCGCGGATATCCTTGAGACCATCTATAGAGGGACACCGTTCGGGCCATGGATGGATGTGTCTTACTCTGGTGGCGACCCTACGCTAATACACATGTTTCTACAGTTGGAGGTCGAGGACGCCAACGCTGAGCCGGAGGAGATGCATTTTGATTTCTTCGGCTCTCAATTGCATTTTGGGCGTCGGGAGTTCTGTCTAATTACAGGACTACGTTTTGGAGAGGCTCCCCCTTCCTCCCTTAGAAGACTGCTCCTTCGTTCCTAGGGTTTTCGGCATTTCAGCATCTCGTTTGAAGCTGAAGGCAGCCCGGGAAAAGATGAAAGAGGGCCTTAGTGCCCTAACCGACGACGATGCTGTCCGTGTATGCTTGGTGGTGATCGTGGATATGGGCTTCCTGGGCCGTGAGTATAGCCAGCATGCGTCATCGACGGTCCTTAGGGCCGTCGAGGACCTTGAGCTGTTTAACAGCTACCCGTGGGGTAGCCATATCTGGACACATTGCTACTCTAATCTGCACCGAGCCATAGGCAGACGCGCCGATCGACATGCAAAGATGAATCTTTGTGGTTTTACATACGCCTTCAAGGTTAGATACGTAGTATAACAATTGTTAATAATACATACAAACTGTTTGGCTTTTCTTTTTACGTACTTGCTCTTCTTGTCTAATTCCAGATATGGATCTTGGAGGTGTTTCCCGCATCAATCCGATATTTCGTCAAGCGCGACGATCGAGTACTTAGGGGAACCCGTTGGGACAAGCGTGTTACCCTAAGTAGGTCGCTTTGGATTGAGTTCTTCAAAGCGTCTAGAAATGTAAGTTCTTTTACTATGTTTACAGTTTACATACGTTAGTCCCGCTTATTAATTTCTTTTATGTTTTATCATATATTTAGCAGCCACTCTTGCCTTTCGATCGCCTTGTGCCTACTGTCGAAGAGATGGGCACAGATTGGTACAGAGACAGCGTGGCCTTTATTGACGCAGAGGCGGAAAGGGCTCGACGTCCCCCTACTTCCGAAGATGAGGAAGACGACGATAGGCCCCCTTCCGGTGGATACCAGCCGCCCCCTTCCTCCTCCTACCAGCCGGCCCGTTCCTCCTCCTACCAGGCGCCCCCTTCCTCCTCCTACAATCCATATCAGGCGGCCCCTTCCTACGAGCCACAACGTGGCTCACATGAAGTCCTGTGGGACTACGTCCACGGGCCGCTAGAGACACGTGTACACTATCTGGAGGAAGTCTACAGACAGTTTAGCGCTGTCAATGTTAGTGTTTAACTTAATTTGTTGGCCACGTTTATTTAGTTTGTATATTAATATTACGTTCTAAATTTGTTTTAGCTGTCGAGTACGACACCGATCCCCGCTCCGTTCGGACAGGGGGCACATGCGACGTTTGCCACCACATCCCATCCGTCATTCCCTGAAAATGTAAGTGACATTGAGTAACCATTATAGTTATATGTTTGTTCCTAAGTTTGTAACTCTTATAATGATCAATGTCACGCAGGCCGGGATGTCGGGGGCTGGGATGTCCCAAACGCCGTTCGCCACCACATCCTATTCTACTATCCCGGAGAGTGTAAGTGACACTGAGTAACCATTATAGTTATATGTTTGTTCCTAATTTTGTAACTATTTTAATGATCAATGTCATGCAGGACGGGATGTCGGGGGCATACACCTCGCAGATGCCGCCGCCGTTCGCCACCACATCATATTCGACTATCCCGGAGAGTGTTAGTGACACTGAGTAACCATTATAGTTATATATCGATAATCCTAATTTTGTAACTATTTTAATGATCAATGTCACGCAGGCCGGGATGTCGGGGGCACAGCACATGCCGTCGTTCGCCACCACATCAATCACAAACATCTTTGGCGGTTCGGCCGATGACTATTACAGGCCGGAAATGCATACTGTAAGTTATTTTGGTAGTTTTGGTTTAATTGTGAACATTTCCTAAATTGTACTTAAAACATTGAGTAACGTAATTTTCAGACGGGGTCTCCTATTATCCAGGATCACTTCTCGGAGCACTTCTCGGAGCCTGACGATGACTCGATGGATGTTGTAGATCCACCACCACAGGTGACCCCGCTCCCTCAAAAGCGGCCGTGATCAATTTCACAATGGTTTCGTCACCCGTTTGGCCAACAAGGATCTACGACACCACCGCCAGCTAAAAAACAAGCAAAGAAAGCGGGGGGAAAGAAGGGAGGAAAGAAAAAGGGAAAGGTGCCTTCACCAGAGCCTCAACCGGCATCGGAAATATTGAGGATGTGTCGGACTGGTCACCTCTCCCCCATGATATTCGTCCCTTACTTGAGCCTGGAAATCACCCCCCGCTTTTTCCAAGTATTGCTGGCGGATGACCCTTTGGAGTCTGAGTTACAGGATGTGGTTAGTATGAAGTTTAACTATAGTCATATAATCAAATATGTTTATATTACATATCTAACCATCTATTTTTATGTATAGCACATCGATTGTTGGGTCTCGCTGTTGCAAAGACATCGTGGAACAGACACCAGGTGGACCATAATGTATAGTATTTTCTTTGCCTACCTGGTGCTCCCCCATCAAGGTCCCGCCTCCGTGGCCAACTCATGCAACGGCGTGGAAGGGGTTTCTTGGGCTCTCCTCGATGTGGTATGTAAATCGTTTTACTCTTATTTTATTTAAGTTGTTTTGTTGCTAACTAAGTTGTCTAATATTGTAATATTTCAGGTGTACATCCCAATATGCATTCATCCCAAACATTGGCTGCTTGGAGTGTTTGAGCTTGACGCTATGACCATGACCATATATGACAGCGATAGTGCCAATCTCTTCAGAGACCAATTGGAAGACCAGATGAGAAGGTTTAAAGATGTGCTATTTGACTTCTTTTGTCGGGTCAAGGACACGAGGCGTCGCGATAGGTCAGAGCTCTTTCGCCATAAGTTCGCCAAGAATACACCCCAGCAGGCCGGGATGAATGCGGATTGCGGTGTCTGGGTATGTCGTAATGCCAGCATCTTGATAAATAACGATGTGGTATTTGTACACCCTGACCAGACCGAGGCCGAGGCCAAGGCATTTCGCATACATATGGCGGAGTCCATTTATGCCCATTGTCAAATAAATCAAAGTTAGGTTGTTTATGTAACATTAAATAATTGTTATTTTTAGTATTAACTTATTTTGTTAAAGTATTGTGATTGACTTACTGTTTACTTCATTTGGTTTTTGCTAATTTCATCCATTTACTCAACTTTGAGTATCGATATCTCTTTCACACATACTCTATTTTGGACGCATTATATATCATTTCGAAGATCTCATATAGAAGAACATAAACCTACTAAAAGTTAGTTATATATAACACATATATATAAATTTAAATGCGTCCAAAGTTTAGTAAAACCCATATTTCCAACACCTAGTAAGTAGGTTTATGAAACTTGCGATAATCCTAATACAGAGATTATTGGATGAACAAGCATTTATTTCTTGATTATTGGGGTATTGGTTCTTGTTGTCTGGAAGTGATTCATATGATGCAAAAATTGGTATCATGTAATGTAGAACAATATCTATATTATAGAAACTTGCATTTGATAGTACCATATAAATCTGATCTAAATTCTCATTAATTAGCTATGTTTGACTACTTAAAGACTAATTTTCTGCCTAATGAAAGACCTTTATTCAAGAGCAGACGAATATTGCAGTTACTTTTTCAGTGGAATCATGCAGGCAACTTTTTCAGACGAAATCTATAAACACATTCAAATAATAATAATTTAAAACGATTTAATGAATTAGTTAATATATGATTATTATGTTAATGCGATAGAAGTGTAAAACAAAATTGAAAAAAAAAAAGAGATGTACCATAAATTAAATAATTAACTATAAGAGTATGAATATTAAATATAAAAAATATTTTTTTTATGTAGTGTATAACTGTATATGATATATATTAAAATATATAAATCCAAAAAAATTCAAGATTGAGCTCATTTCGAACATATCGAAGAGACGATTATAATGGTGTAATTTGTTAAAATTAAAACGTATTTTTTAACGTATTTTAGTTAATAAACGATTATATGTGTTAAATGTAAAATTAAAATAATGAAAGTAAAAGGTATAAAGTAAATTTAGTAAATAAGTATAGGGGTTGAAAGTGTAACATTTCATTTTAAATTCGTAAAAATGGACGAAATGGGGTGAACAGTGCCAAAATATCAAAATTTTCATAAATGGTCCCTGGAATTTTTCAAAAATGGTCTCTTGCAATTGAAAAGTCACAAAAATAACCCCATCGCGGGATGAGCCCGCGATCGCGGGATTCCATTTTTCAAAAATGGTCCCTGCAAGTTTAAAAAAGTGTCAGAAAAGGTCCCTGGCCCGCGATCGCGGGCTCCCATCGTGGATTTTTGGGGTATTTTTGCAAAGTGGGAGAGATTTTGGGTATTTCAGTAAAAGATGGTTTGACTTAGGGTATTTTAATTAATTTCCCTTCTATTAATACGAATTGTTTAAATTTTAAATAGTATAAAAATTAAAAAATCTAGATAAACAAACAAAAAAATTGTAACATTTTCGTAAACATATTTATAGTAAACGTCGAAAAACCACATCTAACACGGAAATTAGAGGTGGTCAAAAATCGGTCCAGGTCTTAAATAGTGATATTGTAACCGGTCCTGATCAAAATATGAAGCCTCGATTAAGATGTATGAGGCCTGGACGCTTGGTTATGAGAACTGGTCCCGGACCGGGCCCAAATCGGTTGCACTTAATTTCTTTTCCCTTTTAAATTGATTTTAATATATAATTTTTAAGAATTTAGTCAATCAAATACACCAACAAATACATTTTTATTATAATTTTCACAACAAAACGTGTTTTTATTATAGAATATTTAATTAGATTAACCAAATACACTAAAAAATACATTTTATTATAATACATTTAATAAAATACACTTAAAATAACATTTGTTGTCATCAATCAAATACACATAAAAATAAATTCAAAAATATAACTAAAAAATAAATTTTAAATAAAAAATAGGGTCGGTCACCGGACGCTTCCATAACCGCTTCTATAACCGGTCTCGGATCGGGCCTTATTTTGGAAAATTGTAATCGGTCTTTAATCGGAGGCCCCAAACCCAAACGATCCCGGTTCCGGTCCTAGGCCGAGCTGGACCCATTTAGCCATCTCTATTGGAAACTCTCTCATCCTCTCTTCCTTCCAAGAAAAGTACGATACTCAATATACTTACAATAAGTATGATATTTGATTTAATTAGAATTAAATATCTAAAATGTCTTCTTACAAGACAAAATTAGTAAAAATGCCATAAATATTTTGTAATTTTTAGCCACTAGCGAAGATGTAAACTTAGATGTAATTTTGCTAAAAGAGGTTGCATATTTGTAACATAACAAAAAGAATAGTTAACCTTTTACTAAAATGAAGTATAATTAATTACATAAAAAGTTTTAAAAAAAACTTTAAATTTAACAAGAAATCTTATAAAAATTAATTACATAAGAGAATGTGCTAAATGCATCCTTATATATTGCTAAATACATTCCTACTTACTAATTTCTTTCCCACACATATCAACATCAATGATCATCTTTTACATTCTTAGTGCATGATCTTGACCTTATTTTGACATAAAAGGGGTGCATTTAGCATCACCATTACACAAAATTGTGTTTTCTCTAGCATAATGCTATAAGCACGCCCTTTCATGTCATACTCAGATCAAATCATGCATTGAAAATGTAAAAAATAAGTTTTGATGTTTATGTTGGGTCATCAAAGATTTGAAGATGACCTGATCTCCTTACATACTTTGAAAAACATCTTTTATACTTAGAGAAATTTTAGACGGTTCTTTGTAATAGCTTAGTCATACTGTCAAAGTTCGGTGAAGTCAAAGATCAGCCGAAATCAAGAAGAAGGAAATCTACCAATGCAGATTGAAGATGGACTTCTCAACCCAAACTAAGTTGTCTCACCGATTGTCTCCATGAAAATCGGTGAGATCCCAAACAGGAGATTTCCCCCCCCCCCCCCCCCCCCTTATCTCCTTGCCAAGAAGATCTTCATCATAAGAGGTAACTTTGGCTATCCCACCGATTGTCCCCATAAAAATCGGTGGGATCCTCAAAATTGGAGAATCCTCTCATAACATCCTTCCTAAGAGGACTCTCACCTACTTTGTCCATGACAAATCGGTGGGATCCTCAAATATGAGGATCCTCCCTTGTGTCCTTGCTAAAAGGTTTTCTCCTCAAAGAAGGAATGTCTGGGTATGGAAGAAAAAGGTTCATTTGTCCTTTTTCCCACTCTTAGATATTGTCACCATCAAATCTTTCTAGCATCATAGAAAAAGACACATCAACTTTTGAGAGTCGAACCTATCCTTCAAATGACAAAGTGACAAGTGTCTCATGCATCACTTGTTCATGACACTATATAAAGATGAAGACTTCTCCATGCAGAAACACAACTCTTGAAGATTACTTTGTGCTCAAGACACTCTGTTCCTTTCTCTCTTTGAACTTTATAGCTTTCAATCTTTGTGGTTTAGAAGTTGTTTAGTTTTCAGTATTACTTTGTGAAGATTGTTAGAATATATTTTATCTGTTCTTTCCGCAATAATCTAATTGTTCTATGTGTAATTCTCGATTTGAATATTTTCAATAAAAGAATTAATTAAAGTGAAAAAATTGTGTATTGTATTCACCCCCCCCCCCCCCCTTCTACAATATCCGTTCTTGTTCTTATTAGCCATCTGGGACTAACAAGTGGTATCAGAGCAGAAAGTTTAATTTCAATAAACTTGATCTGTAATGGTTGCTTCTTCTTCCAACAATGAAGCTTTCTCTCAAAACAATTTTTCTGAAAATGGTTCTATAGGCAAACCTCCCAAGTTTAACCCCAACAACTTTTCTCTGTGGAAAAGCCAGATGATGCTTTTCATGGAAGGAGTGGATAGTAGATATCCAACCATTCTCAGTAAGGGACCCATAGTCCCTAGAGTCTGGTCTCGCTATGAAACCAGAAAATCCGGTAAGGAAGTTGTTGGCAAAGATGATTCTGATGATTCCTCTGATGAAGAAAAATATGCTGCTACTGGTCGTTACATTCTTAAAAATCCTAAGAAATACTCTGATGAGGAAAAACGTCTTGTGTCTCTTGATTCTAAAGTCAGAACTATCATTGCTCTCTCTCTTTCTGATGAAGTGTACCACTCTAATCTCTCTACTGCCAAAGAGATGTGGTCCACTTTGTGTGTTTTGTATGAAGGTACAAATGAAGTTAAAAAGAGCAGAAAGATTGCTCTTGTTAGAAAATGTGAACTCTTTTCTTATGAGAAAGGAGAATCTCTCTCCAACTACTATAACCGCTTTAACAGTCTTCTTAATGATTTAAAGTTGTTAGGTAGAGTGTATGACAATGAGGAAATCCTGTGCAAGTTTATGGATTGTCTTCCTGATTTTTGGGAAAATATTTGTACTTGTATAAAGACAACCAAGGATCTTGATCATATGTCTCTTACTGTTCTTTATGGAACTCTCTTCAACTATGAGCAAACTAAGCTGCAATGGAAGTCTGTCATCACAGATATAAAGAGCTCTCATCTAGCTCTCCTAAGTGACTCTTCCAAAAGAACTAAGTGTATTCCAAGAATCACCTACCCATCTGACTCTGACCATGATAGTCAAGAAGATCCTAATGACCATTCGGATGCATATCTTAGTGATGCTGAGGATGAATGTGAGAAAACTTCAATTGACAAACTATCAGATGGAATGACCATGTTGGATGGGTATTCTAAATCCAAATCTCACATCTCTTCTGGAAAATCTAAGTTTAGTAGAAAATCCCCCTCTTCTTTCTCCAAACACTCTTCTTTGGACAAATCTAATGAGGAATGTTTTAACTGTGGTAAAAAGGGTCATTTTGCTTCTGAGTGCAGAAGTAAACACCTTGAAAGAACCAAAACTGCTTCCTCAAGCCGATTTTCCTCAAAATCTAAAAGATCTTCCCAAAAATTCGGCCAACCTCTCTATTCTGCAAATTCTGGCCGGGTTGAAAGATACAAAGAAAAGTACAAGAGAGAAAAGGAAAGACATGAAAGACTTGTCAGAAAAGCAAAGGATATGCCTGCTAAAACTCATGATTTAGCAGATGAACCCACTTCTGAAAGTGAGAATGACACTTCAAATGTGTGCTTCATAGCCAAGATAAATGACAACGATGATTCAGAAGATCTCACTCCCTCAAATGCTCTTGTATCAGTTAAGTGCTTATCCTTCTCTTCACAGGTACATCCATTTCTATCTCTTTCTGATGCTGAAAAGTGTTGGTCCCAAAATGGCTCAACAAGTATTGTAGAAGGGGGGGGGGGGGGGTTGAATACAATACTCAGATTTTTCACAAGTTTTAATTCAATATATTGAAAATCTTTCAATAAGAATTACACATAGAAAACAAAAGATTGTTGCGGAAAAGAACAGTTAAACTATTCTAACAATCTAACACAAAGTAAACTGAAAAACACTTAGAACAAATTGGACACTTAGACACAAGATGCAGTTTCAGTAAGAAAGGAGCTTGCACTTAGTAATCTTCAGAAGCGTGATTTGCATGGAGAGTCTTCACCTCTATTTATAGTCCATGCATCATTTAATGCATGGGACACTTGTCACTCTTCCATTCATTGTAGAGGTTGACTTCTGAAAAGCTGATATCTCCTTTTTAACTTATCCAAGGAACCAGGAGGACAGTCGTACCAGAAAAAGACCTTATCTGAGAATAGATAAAATGACAAAATGCCACTTTTATCTGACAATAGGATATTGTCTCATAATAAATGATCTTCTCTTTTGTCTATAGAGAATAAGGCTACCGACCTCCTGTATTGAAAACTGTACCAATTCGAAATCTCACTTCTTTAGAAAGGAGAGAGTTTCACCGAAGTGTTTTAATATTTCGGTACAGTCTTCTTGAACTCCCACCGATTTCTGAACACATATCGGTGGAAGTCTTCTTGGACTCCTCACCGAATTTCTTCAATTCGGTGGTGCGTGTCCACCGATAGCACAAGCATATCGGTGGTGATGTAACTTGTAGAAGCTTGCTGCCGATTTTCTCACTTCCACAATGAGATAGTCTTCGCACTTGGTTTCGGTTGATCTTCGACTTCACCGAACAATTGGTATAGGAGTACAAGTTACACAAAAGAATCCAAAAACATTCTAAGTATCTAAGAGGGTTTAATTGAGTCCACATAAGGGTATTGCACAGTGGTCGCAACTTTCATCACCTTACAAAGCCAGGTACGGCATTCGCCCTACAAAGCCGGGTACGACTATCGCCCTACAAAGCCGGGTACGGCTATCTTCCATGCCGCCCCCACTGTGCAACCCGACTCCCCACATTACAACCTCATCACAATCATATGAAATCAACATTTACGTATGAATGAACGTATAAACAACTTGCATGCATTTGTAAACATTCCATATCATGTACAATAAAACCTTTCAAAACGTTTAAACATGTCATCATACTCATAACCATAATCATTTAAGAAACCTTTACTAAAACGTTTAATCATGTCAGCATGCTCAAACCAAATTCAGATACGAAAACTTTAGCAAAACATTTCATTTGCGTCAAAAGGGTTTAGGGAACTCACCTTAGCATTCGCACATCGACACACGCTCCGAAACCCACTTTAGTTTAAACCGAACACCTGAATTGGACGTCATAAGAATGGTGTTAAACCACCTAATTACATCCCAAAACATCCCTACTAAGCCCCTAAAACAAACCCCCAAACGGTGCCTCGATTCTAGACCCGAAACCCAAAGCGAACCGAAGAAGGTACACAAATCAGGGGCTTACGCCACTTGTTACGTGGTTTGCAAACCGCGTAACAAACCGCGTAACCTCCTGTTCGTCATTCTCAAGTCTGCACACCCATTTTCAGTCCGAAAACTCCACTCTAATACCCCCAAAATGCTCCCAAATCGATTTTTAAGTATCCAAAATAAGATAATGGATGTTCTAGACCTTTTCCCACAATTACCAAGCATCAAAACATCATTTAATCTAACAAAATCCATCTAAAACCCACCAATGATTCATCACTTTTATTCCAATATCTAACTCTTGGCAAAACCCCAAAATCTACCATGGAAATGGTGCAAGTTCACAAGGAGGATGAAGTTTCTTACTGATTGAACAAAACCCATAGATAATCAATCCCAAAATTAATTGCTTCTTTCTTCCATTGATTAAAACTTACCCAACAAATGGATTATCAAATCCCCAAATCATAAACTAGTCCAACCAAACATAGAGGAGAGGAAGAATAAGAAGAATGAGAGATCATACCTTGAAGATGATGACTCTAACATTTGCTGAAACTTCTTCCCTTCACATCTCCAATTAGAGCTCTCCTCTTCTCCCAATTTCTTCTCTCAGACGCATGAACCAAAATAAAATGAAGAGATTAGGGTTTTCATGTCATTTTAACTTCCTCATTCACCTCTTAGGCACTTAAGTCTCATATTTCACACTTTGGCCCCCAAAGTCTTAATTATTCTCAACAACCATAAGAAATTAAAATATGGGGTGTTACATCACCTCCCCCTCATTTGAATTCCGTCCTCGGAATTCCATTGCCGGACCCATGTTGCACTTTGGAGTTAACTTCCGACTTCCAATACTCGCATTACTCAACAAAATTTCTTAAAAGATTGCAAACACCTCTTCTACAAGATTTCAACCGACCAGCCCAATGCTCGCTCCCTAACGACATACCAATACCCCACTCTCCATCCCTTCGCGCTACTTACACTGGTAACACCGCACCGAGATTTCAACCAACACTCCCCAATTCATTCGATAGCCATTATTACTCCATTACAAAATGGTCCAATTCAATTTCCTCCTGAAACACACTACTCCAACCCATGGGGAATGTTTTTCCCGCCTTGAGATTGCAAATACTCATACCTTTCAATACAATCGTTCTAGTCCCATACACTTATCCATCCATTTCTGATCAGAACCGTCAACGTACAACATTCTTTGACATCGCTCCTCGGCCAACTACCCCATTCTCAGGTCGGTAGCATGCCAACCCACGCACGCCTGTAATCTCTAAACGGACACTGACCACTCCCTTCGTCGACATTACACAAGATCACCCTCATATCGCTACCGCGTTCTCACCACTGCATAACATCCTTTTTCAAAAGGAAGAGCACCATCCCGCCAACACAACTCTCGCCTGACATAATTTACGTTTCCCCAAACTCGCACCGATCACACGTGCCACCACAGTTACCAACCAACGGTCCAAACTCATAACAATCACTAAGCCATAATTCATTTCTATACATCATTATATTCCTCGCCAAGTCCACCGAATGGTTCCACTAAAAAGGAACCACCACCAAAATTCTCTTGCCCTACCACGAAGAGGAGTGACCAAACTCACTCAAACTGTCTCACTTGATCGAACACTGAACAACACGTTCATGTGACACATTCTCCCCGACGATACCGAATCAAATCCAAAAATCTCTCAACCAGGGAACCACATCCGACCACATGCTTCCATTCTAACTTGATACACTAAAGATGCCTCAACATAATGACTTGCTAACACGAGCCAGCTTTTAGATCGATCGCACGAACTTAGCTTCCTCAACTCTTTAACCATGACATACACATCAATCCCTCATATTATGCCCCTCAAATAACAGTTCCTTAATTACAAACTGCCTTTCCAGTATCTCCTGACATTTTCTCACCGCAAGCCTGTCTATACTTGATCTACCATACCGTCATCACTTTCTCTCGTGCCTACTCAGAACGCCCAACACTCACCGCTACAGTCCAAAAGAACTGTTTCTCCAGATTCGCCAATCAAGACCCTAGCCAAGTCCTCGTAAAGTACTTAGCACCGAGAACTACTAAGAGTTCCTAACTCCCCAACACAGTCATCCTACTCATTGTATTTCTTTACATCCACGGAATACTCCAACGCCCTTGACTACACTTCATAACGAAGCACCATAGTTTAACTGTTACAATATCCTCTTCGACAATCAAGTGAAGTATGAAAACTCACTCCAAGGATCCAATGGGATCGAGAAGAACAAGGATTCTCCTCTCATCCCGTCACCAATCGCAACTCAATCTCCAGATCTCAATCTAGCATTAACGTATACTGCCTGCAAAACCACACACTTCAATCGAGCATACTCACCACCTTTGACTATTCTAACATTACGACAAACCAACATTACATCTATGACCTACACGTTCCTTCGATTCCAAGTGCTACCACTTCCTCACGCTACTATCGCACCACACGACTACATTGCAAACAAGCTATGATGATGCCTTTTGTAACATCCCAATTTTTCTGAATACCTTACTATATTAAAAATAGAATTCCAAGGATCAAACACTTACATCGCAACAGAAACAAATATAATTTTTGACAAATATAATCTTGCTCTAGCTATGTTTCAGTGCCTTGAACTGCACATATTCTTCTTCTCGAATCAATCCTCATATCTCTCTTTATTCCACTTTTCTTCCGAGTCTAATAACCGCCTGGTTGCAAAAAGTTTTAAAAGAGTTTGGGGTGAGCCTAGGGCCCAGTGAATTCACGGTTTTATGCATGAAAATAATATCAATAACAATTTTCACAAAGCATCATAATTTAGCATGCATACGGTAAAACAATATAATTCACAAAGCTATCGGCATCATGGAAGGTGCCTAACTCACACAGCTTTGCCTGGCGGACTCACACAGCATGTCCGCGCTTACGGCTTTAGACAAGCTCACACAGCATGCTCGTCTTACCATAGTACACCTCCATTGCCAAACAAATTTTCACATATATATCATAAAACATGTCATGATTTATTGCATAAACGACATAATAAAATTCTCGAGAACATTAAGCAATTTTATAAAAGTATGCAACCGTTTAAAAATCACGTTAACTCACCTTACTAGTCGTAGCCCAAACCAAACCTTGAAGTTCCTCACTTCTTCCCTACAATTTACGATCACATTTTAACTCTAAAGTACAATACTCGAACTAAAAACTTCGAGTTAACCGATATCGTTTCTAGGTTACAATTTTCCTAAACCCTTTAAAATATCCTCACATAAATCTTAGGGTTGCAACTATATAAGTGTGCATATATACTTATACATATACACATATATACTTATATACATACGTTTATATGTATATATGCATATCGATATGTATATTCATAGCGCCCTGGAACCAAGTATGGCTTCACGCAGCCACGAGATTCCACATAACTTATCTCCATCACTTGTTCTATATATATACATCCATATATATTATATATATATATATGTGCATACATATACATATGTGTATGTATATAGACGAAACAGCTATTTACTATCATATTGATTCTCATTTCCTATGTTTGCATGCATATAAAATTGATATCCATTCTTTTTGTGCATGTAAGAAAAACATACACACATATATATATATATATATATATATATATATATATATATATATATATATATATATATATATATATATATATATATATATATATATATGATGCACTGTTCAACGACAACTTACAGTCCAAACTTCATCTCCCAATTCAATGTATTATATTATCGCATATGGTTTCCGATTCCTTTTTTTCTTTCTTTCAAATGCAATGACCATCGAACTTAATATTAAGGTTTCATTTTATTTATTTTTGCCTAAAAAAACCCTTTAATCACAAAGAGTTCTCAATCCTCTAATCCACCACACCGGCGAAACATCAGACCATCAGTCATATATTATATATAATCGGACACCCACACAAACGATAAGTTCTGTCTTTTCTAACCGAAACGAGGGTCACGGTTAGACAACTAAACGTCACGGAGATTACCGTTGACATCCGGTAGAAGTGCTAGCGGTGGCCGTTGGTCACCGTTGGCCTACGGGAACCCACGCGAACGACTAAAGTAAACATATAGCAAACACGTTTTTGAGAGGAGAGGTACAAAACACTTACTGATTAGTTGTGTTTGTGTAACACCGTCGACTTTTTGTACTATCGACCGCCTTTGCCTTTGCTTACCACACTCCTCTCTCTCCCTCAATTTGTTTTCTTTTACTTGAAACTACTAACTCCCATCTTCTTATATACATGGCCATCGACGATTTCGAAGCAATTGAATCATTTCCATACATAAATGGGTGATGAGAGTTTCTGACCTTTGCCATGCTTCACAATTAAAATCCAACCTTTCACCTACATTTTTTTAGTCATACAAATAACCAACCATTATTTCATTTATTATTATCTTTTTTTTTGTTATTACAAACTTCCCCCCTTAACAAAATTTCGTCCTCGAAATTTGGCCTATGCAAATAAATAAGGGTACTTTAATCTCGTTTCCCTCTCAGGCCTTTATATATTTTATCACTTCCTATCATGTATGCTTAAACATATATGTTTCATCCAACATTGTTCACTTTCTTCCTCGACCCATGAGATCCATACCGATTTCAAATCTTATAATTCCATATAACTTCTTTTTCCAACTTCGTCTGATTGACCATTTTTTTTATATATTTTCCCATCTTTTCTTCCAACAACATTTGTGATTGCACTTCTTATATCTAATATAGTGAACTCGATTTGGTTAAGCTCTTCCACAAGTGATTGCATCAATCTTTACTCAATGGTATTATATATCACCATCGTCAACAACTTCTTTGCCTCACATCCAAGTACTTCCATATGAGTGAAAAAATATTTCTCATTCTTGCTATCTATATATCTCACACATTCCATTCTATACGTAACAGTGTCCATATATTAGGCTTAGGCTCACTAATATTGTTGCCATTTGCACATTTCAACTTGTAAATTTGGCATTTTATTTCTTAACAATAATAATTCTCATCTTGCACTAATATACTTCCTAGTGCCAACTTAGGAGCATAATCGTATCCACAAATATTTATATCTCTTCTGACGTAGAAAGTCTCGGTGCACTAATTTATTTTTCTTTCAAAGCCTATCATACTTCTTCGATCAAATTAATGATGTTTTCAGCGCAACATTGCACAGTAATCGATGCATATTTAGTTACACCGAGCATAGAAACATTATTCATCTTGGTTTGATACTTATCAGTCACAACCCAACATAGGGACTTCGTTCATGTTATTTTGGGCATATACCCATCCTATGATTTCACGCTCTCATTATATTTACTTGAACATTTTCCTTTCCTTGCTTTGGGTCCATTACGTACATTATATGTAATATATACATTTATCAAAAGCTTGATTCCCTTAATCATCGACTTAGTTTATATATCATTGATCTATATACTCTCGTAGACATGCACTATTTCTCCATTCGAAGTCCGAACTTGCATCAACTTTCTTGACATAAGCAATATGGGTATGATTACCATACAGTCCATGTATGTTTTGATATGGATTGAGTCTGCGTAAATACACATAAATCAACTTAACCCATAATTCTTTTATGTCTCCAACAATCATCCAATCCTTGCTAATTTCGACTAGTTGAATCTGCCTATGACCGACTGTAATGACCGATTGTAATTGTCTTGTCATGCATTAATATATCTATGTCATCGACCATTTCAACTAAACCTATGACCTCACCATGACTTCGTTTTTTTTCTTTTATCACTTTCCCGTATTCCATTAGTAATAATAACATAAGGCATCAAGGTTTTCACTTCAAAGCTTATCTTCTAGGTTGGAGGGAACTCGCACATCACAAGGTAGTTCCTATTTTCCTTTCATTCAACCAATTCATGAGAATTATCACACATTGATCTTCCTTATGCCCTTGCACATGCGTTCTATTGAACGTTTTATACACAAGCCCCGTAATTTTGCCACCTGACTCTTTTTATTAAAAAAAATTACTTGTTGACAACATCATCTTTTCAACTTGCTTAATTTCCTAATTATTACCGCCAGAAGTCCACCACATCTAATAACTCAGACATTTCGTTCAACAATTGACCATGATATCTTGCTTCATTTAACACTTATCAAATCACATTTGCATTAGTAATCATAGATACTAAATTGAGTATGGAGTCTATGATGTACTTGCTTGTCTTTTCATCTTAAATTCTTTCAAACTTTTATCCGTTCAATTATCTCTATTTTTTTTCCGACATCATGCATCTATTCTTTCACGATTTTCATAATATGCCATGCATTCTTCACGTGATTCAGATATAAACATCAACTTCTCTTGTTGACTTCAGCGCCTTCAAATTCTTTTATCGTATATTTTTTTCCTAACTACAAACCATTACCTTTTCATTCTCCTATGATTTATATCAAAGCTAACTTATAAAAACGTACCATGTTTGTATTATTTCTAATGTCTTTTTAACTATTATCATGGGCACAATCACAGTGCCCCTTTTTCATCTCATCGCACAAGCATTTCTTTGTGTTTAGTCCCAATACACATTGAATAATCATGAATATTAACCTTACATGAATATGCAAACATTTATTTATCAAACTTTTGCTTCCATATCTTGCTCGAAGAAACCTACGCTTACTTCCATCAAATAAAGAAAAAAAAAGTTAATATAGCCCCTCTGACCACTTTTCTTACATACATTGAGATAACTAAATCTCAGTTTTCGACTAATCTAAAGTCTAGATGACCATTGTCTCCGACATTCTAAGACCATCTCATACACTTCAAGTGTCGTTCACTTTAAGAAACTAATCATGCGAAAAACCTTCACGTCATTCACATATGATCTCGACACTATACTTCAGACAGTAGAATCATCAAATGAATGGGTCATATATGCGACAAAGATCATCAACTCTCACTATGTATCCATTGTGGTACTTGACAATATTTCCAACCTCCTCACTTGTATCAACCTAATCATTCTCATTGTCAAATGATGTAGGGAATGCCTCACATGTTACACAAATATAGGTCGAATAAACTCGTAATAACTCATATACCTTGAGTTTCTTATATTCTCAAAGGTTAACATATTCATTCTTTGATTAAAAACATTAATGGGGTTTATCACCAAAATTTTATCCCTTAAAACAACATTTTATCTCTACTTTTTATTTCTATCTCATCTTACAATGTGTTTTGCATTACTTATAGACACATGTGTATCAATGTCGTTATATTCAATGCCATTAAGCCATCTCACGACTTCTCTACTTTGATACGATATAAGACTAACCCCAAATTACCTTAAACCACTAAATTCATCACTATAAATCAATTTATAGTCACACATCTGTCAAGAATAAAATCTTTCATTCTCAGTTTAAGTCTAGGTTAACACTAACCTAATTCACTTAAACTACTGCTCTGATACCACTTGTAACATCCCAATTTTTCTGAATACCTTACTATATTAAAAATAGAATCCCAAGGATCAAACACTTACATCGCAACAGAAACAAATATAATTTTTGACAAATATAATCTTGCTCTAGCTATGTTTCAGTGCCTTGAACTGCACATATTCTTCTTCTCGAATCAATCCTCATATCTCTCTTTATTCCACTTTTCTTCCGAGTTTAATAACCGCCTGGTTGCAAAAAGTTTTAAAAGAGTTTGGGTGAGCCTAAGGCCCAGTGAATTCACGGTTTTATGCATGAAAATAATATCAATAACAATTTTCACAAAGCATCATAATTTAGCATGCATACGGTAGAACAATATAATTCACAAAGCTATCGGCATCATGGAAGGTGCCTAACTCACACAGCTTTGCCTGGCGGACTCACACAGCATGTCCGCGCTTACGGCTTTAGACAAGCTCACACAGCATGCTCGTCTTACCATAGTACACCTCCATTGCCAAACAAATTTTCACATATATATCATAAAACATGTCATGATTGATTGCATAAACGACATAATAAAATTCTCGAGAACATTAAGCAATTTTATAAAAGTATGCAACCGTTTAAAAATCACGTTAACTCACCTTACTAGTCGTAGCCCAAACCAAACCTTGAAGTTCCTCACTTCTTCCCTACAATTTACGATCACATTTTAACTCTAAAGTACAATACTCGAACTAAAAACTTCGAGTTAACCGATATCGTTTCTAGGTTACAATTTTCCTAAACCCTTTAAAATGTCCTCACATAAATCTTAGGGTTGCAACTATATAAGTGTGCATATATACTTATACATATACACATACATACTTATATACATACGTTTATATGTATATATGCATATCGATATGTATATTCATAGCGCCCTGGAACCAAGTATGGCTTCACGCAGCCACGAGATTCCACATAACTTATCTCCATCACTTTTTCTATATATATACATCCATATTATATATATATATATATATATATATATATATATATATATATGCATACATATACATATGTGTATGTATATAGACGAAACAGCTGTTTACTATCATATTGATTCTCATTTCCTATGTTTGCATGCATATAAAATTGATATCCATTCTTTTTGTGCATGCAAGAAAAACATACACACACACATATATATATATATATATATATATATATATATATATATATATATATATATATATATATATATATATATATATATATATATATATATATATATATATGATGCACTGTTCAACGACAACTTACAGTCCAAACTTCATCTCCCAATTCAATGTATTATATTATCGCATATGGTTTCCGATTCCTTTTTTTTCTTTCTTTCAAATGCAATGACCATCGAACTTAATATTAAGGTTTCATTTTATTTATTTTTGCCTAAAAAAACCCTTTAATCACAAAGAGTTCTCAATCCTCTAATCCACCACACCGGCGAAACATCAGACCATCAGTCATATATTATATATAATCGGACACCCACACAAACGATAAGTTCTGTCTTTTCTAACCGAAACGAGGGTCACGGTTAGACAACTAAACGTCACGGAGATTACCGTTGACATCCGGTAGAAGTGCTAGCGGTGGCCGTTGGTCACCGTTGGCCTACGGGAACCAATGCGAACGACTAAAGTAAACATATAGCAAACACGTTTTCGAGAGGAGAGGTACAAAACACTTACCGATTAGTTGTGTTTGTGTAACACCGTCGACTTTTTGTACTATCGACCGCCTTTGACTTTGCTTACCACACTCCTCTCTCTCCCTCAATTTGTTTTATTTTACTTGAAACTACTAACTCCCATCTTCTTATATACATGGCCATCGACGATTTCGAAGCAATTGAATTATTTCCATACATAAATGGGCGATGAGAGTTTCTGACCTTTGCCATGCTTCACAATTAAAATCCAACCTTTCACCTACATTTTTTTAGTCATACAAATAACCAACCATTATTTCATTTATTATTATCTTTTTTTTGGTTATTACACCTTTACACACACAAAGGATACTACTTCCTTCACGCTACCCATAACACAATTCCATTTGAAGTGAATCGTTTCCCGACTTTGTCTTTCTCGGGTCTAGACGAACCACATGACAAGATCATCTAATCAAAGCACACTCGCTTCGATTACACTAATCAACTCGTTCTCATTTGGCTTATCAAGCACCATAGAAATTCACTTATGCTACCAAAATCTTTCACTCCTAAAACACTCACACAAGGTGGTCCAGCGTCATGCCGGATATACACCTTTCTCCAAACAACTTCTTACATCGCACGCAAGAAAACTCAACACGATAACCACACTATAGTTACTTCTCCAATATCAGCCTCCTGACAACTATCCGACAGAACGGTCATTGATTTCAACATCGACAATCGACTTGCAATTGTCCAGTCACCTCACGACAGACAAGGATTCCCGAAGGAATCTACTTCTCCTAACTCCTCGAACAGATTCTCGTTTCTCGTCAACTCATCGCGATCCATCTCCGCTATGCTAAACACCTTACGCACCCGCGAATCATCAAAACCTCAATGGGCATCACGTCCACATTGGTGATCTTCCGTTCTCCTAATGCCCTCACTAGCTGTTCCTATACCATATCATTTACACATTCACGACCGACCTCATTCGTTCACACACAACGGTTCATTTCCCAATTTTCAACTTCCTGACAAAACTTCCAACTTGAGACATGCTAAACAGTCGTAAATCTCCACATCAAAGGACTACATGATGGTTCCATTCCTTCTTGACAATCTAGGATTCCTAACAGAATCCACTTCGTCCAACGCATCATAACCAACTTATATCCCACCGTTCCCACTTGAGAGAAAACAAATACAAGATCTTTCTTAGCGCAAGATCTAGTTATCAAACCATCTCACTACTCCAACTTAAAACCGATAACATCACCTCAAGTAACGTAACGCTACTTACTACTATTCCCCCAACAGACACTCTAACCATTTCAACTTTCACCGCCTTTAAGACTACTCTCATATAACCAAGCAATAGCTCAAACTACAATCATACCGACATTCCGAGTTCACTGCCCGAGGCTCCCGGTATTCACCCACTTCCTCTAAAGGAAACACTAAGGTCATAACTTGACCACATCTTATTCTACTGGCAATTCCACTCTCAAAGCCTTTCTTATCCTTAGTCGTAATACCATTCCCGACCTAGCGAGTTCATAGCCTTCATGCACAATGACACAACGATTGAAATCATTTAGCACCCTTTTAAAAATGCAATAGTCACAAAATCATAAAACAAGCTTGAGTATGCATGATACGATACCACTCAGGATGAATAGTGAAACACAACGATCGCAAGGATCGCTTACAGGCACTCTTACGATAATTCGTAACCTTGTCCATCCAACTCGATGCCGACACAACGGTTATCTCCAACGAAACCCTTTCCAATACGGCTAGAAAGTTCAGAACGAAATCACTTACCCAAAGTGGGCCAGTTAACTCCAACACTCGTTTACATGAAAATAACGAGTCAGTACTCATTTTGTTTGTAAAACAAACCTCACAATAAAACGTTTTCAATATATTTTCGTGTTGATCCAAACCCTCAGTGATTTGATAATGACCCTCTCTTAAATACTTAGTGAAAATTGTAAGTAAACAATATGTATCAGAGTTTCACTATCGCTGATAAGTACTAAGATCTTCCAGTACCGCTGATAGGAACTCTCGCTCTTTAAGTTAAACATTCAGCGAAACTGTTCACCATAAATGCTCTGAGTCTGTTCAGTCATTATGATGATCGCTGATAAGTTAGTTGTTTACTTATGATCCCTGAAGACAAGTTTCACGTCAACAAAGGTTCTACGCTGAAGTCGAAGATCAAGCTCAAGAACCAGCGACAAGTCTCCTAATGAACTGATGCGGATCAGCGAAGACTCGGATTTGTCCACTCAACGTGAAGTATCAAGTACAAGACTTCAGCTATCGCTGAACTTTATCATTTGCTGAATAGTAAATGATAATCGCTGAATCAACGAAAGCTGATCATGAAGTCCTCCGTACAAAGTACTTTTGTCTTAACCACCCTTGCACGACTCCGTACGAAATGTCAGAAAAGAACCTCCGACTGTCTGAAATCGTACAACCACTCTGATACTACACTGTTCATCCATACGGCTACTAAGGTTGTCAACAAAGGTCAATGACATGCAACCAACCAGCTGATGACACGTGTAAAGTATATACTGACTTGCATTAAATGCATGCAGTATATAAAGAGATGAACTCACTTCATTTTGAAGTAACTTGCTAACTCTGGACAAGTTCATATCTCTTATCTCAAGATAGGTTATTATTAGTAATTTCCTTATCTTTCTTAGTGCAAGAAACCTTAGTGTTCCAACTTGTTTAGATTTAGGTTTATCCTTAATCTTGTCTCCGCAACAAGCTGTAAATTGTTAATGATTTATCAATAAACAATTTAGAAAAGTAAAATCTGTGTGTTTGTATTCAACCCCCCCCCCCCCCCCCATTTCTACAAACTTGTATAGGCCTTCGGGACCAACAAGTGGTATCAGAGTGGATTTGTTTAATCTCATAAACAAGATCTAATCTAAGATATTTCTCTTCCTTGCTATTATCTGAAAATGGCCAACACAAACACACATTATATAGACAATGGTTCTCTTGCAAAACCCCCTAGATTTTCCAGAGACAACTTCAACTTGTGGAAAAATAGGATGACACTCTTCTTAGAAGGTATAGACCCTACTATGACTTACTATCTTGAAAACGGACCACACATCCCTGTAACAATTGATCCTTTAGTTCCAGCCACTGCAACTAGAGCTGCTATTCCAGAAAGGCTGATTCCAAAGGAAATACACATGTGGACCGATGAAGATAAGAAGAAAGTGGCTATAAATACAAAAGCCAGATCCATACTATCCATGGCCCTTCCTGACGAAGTCTACCATTCCGTCATGAACCTGAAGTCATCAAAAGCCATGTGGGACACAATATGTGTTCAGTATGAAGGAACGTCTGAAGTCCAGGACTCAAGAAAGATCAACCTGGTAAGACAATACGAAAGCTTCATTTCTGGTAAGAATGAAACTCTCTCTGAAGTTCACCAACGTTTTAATTGTTTAATTATAGATCTAAAAACTGTTGGTAAGGAATATTCTAACTTTGAAGTGCTGACAAAGTTTCTAGAATGTTTACCTGAAAGCTGGGACAATTATTCCATGTGTCTCAAGCTGTCATAGGATCTTAAATCAACGACCCTTTCAACCTTATATGGTACATTGCTGAATCATGAGCAATCTAGCCATCTTAAGAAGAATCTTGTAAAAGATTCCAAAAGCACTCCTGTTGCTTTAATCTCAGAAGAACCTTCTACTCAGCGACCCTCGGTCACTATCACTGAGTTAGAAAGTAACTCTGAAAGGTCATCAGACTCTGATTCTTCAGATGATGATGAATCCTTGGCTCTCCTAACTAAAATGTTCAGGAGATTCGCCAAGAAGAAAATGTTTAGAAAGAACAAACCTCTTTCCATAACTGACAAGCCTAAATCATCAGCTTTTGTTGATAAGGCTACTGCTACTTGTTTCAACTGCGAAAAGACAGGTCATTTCGCTAATGAGTGCAGGTCAAAGAAAGTCATGAGACCTTCAGCTTTCTCAAAGAAAAACTTTGTTCCAAGGAATAAAGATGACAAATACTCAAAGCTGAAGGAGAAGTATGCAAAGCTGAAAAGTTTTAAGAAGAAAGGAAAAGGCCTGATGGCTGACTATGATTGGGCTGCTTCTGATGAAGAAGCATCATCATCTGACTCTGAAGATGATGAAGCAAATCAATGTCTCATGGCCAAGATTGAAGAAGAGGAAGAAAGTTCAGACATTCCCTCCACTTCAACATCTGCCATTCAGGAATCACCTTCTTTCTTTACCAATATTGCAAATATTGATGAAGCTGATAGTCTCCGTAAGATCGATCTCTTGACTAGAAGTTTATACGAAGCCATGAACGGCAAAACTGTGGTTGAAAACCAAAATCTTGATCTCGCTGAAAAGCTTAAAAACTGCCACCTTCAAATAGAAAAGCTTTCTAAAATTGAAGATGATTTTAAAGATCAAGTCTATTTAAATCAGCTAGTCAAAATCGAACGAGCAGAAGCTATCGCTGCATTAAAAGCTGAACAAGCTACTGTTGAAGGATGGTGTAATTCTTCAACAAAGATCACTGAGATAATTAAGGCTCAGATTCCTCTGAGTGATAAACGTGGTCTGGGTTATAAATATGATACTCCAAAACCAACCATTGAACGTTCAATGCTTAAATTTGGAACGTTCGTATCCTCAGTCGCTGACACTTCATCATCTCAGTACTCCTCGTCTATTACACCAATCCCTGAGGAAACTCCTACCTCCTCAAAAGGTAAGGAGAAAATGGTTTATTCAAAACCTACCTCTGTCTCTAAAGACAAAGGTAAAGGAATTGTTATTTATCAAAATCCTTAGAAGGGTACCTTAGTACCAAAGCTGAATGCTTCTAAAGCCTCAGTGACCAACCCCTCTGGATCTAGAAAGCTGATCTCTGGATCTATTCAGCGATCTACTCCTAGACTCAGAGTGGATGTCCTTGGTAAGAAATCTGAAGAACTAAATGTTCGTCCCATTTCTAAAGCAAATAGCTTACTTGGTGCTGGCACTTCTAATTCAAAATTAAAAGCTCAGCATACAAGTGGTCCTAGAACTATTTTTAGTTATAGGAAATGTTATCACTGTGGACTTACCGATCATATTGCTAGTAAGTGCCCCACAGCCACCAAAGCTGAAAAAATAGCTAAGGTGAAGATTGCCCCCAAGGCAAAGAGGACCAACACCGATGCAAATCAGGTCAAGGTGACTCCTACCACTGAGGTTAAGAAATTAACCAAAGTGAAGAAAGACAAAGCTGAATCTTCAAATGTTGCGAAGACCGCTGAACCTTCCATTCCAACTACTTCCACTGACAAACATGTATACATGGTTAAGTGGGTACCTAAGAAAAACTAATCTTCCTTTGTATTGCAGGTTAAGAAGGGTATTCGGTATCTCGATAGCGGATGCTCTAGACACATGACTGGAAAGAAAAACCTGCTCGCTGAATACAAGGAAGAGAAGGGTCCCTCTGTGACTTTCGGTGGAAATGGAAAAGGACACACCCGACGGTATGGTGTACTTTCAAATGGTACAACCTCCTTCAGAAGAGTCGCATATGTTGAAGGGCTGAAGCATAATCTTCTGAGCATCAGTCAGCTTTGCGACATGGATAACAAAGTGATTTTCACTAAGGAATCCTGCTTTGTCTCTGACAAAAAGGAGAAGATAGCTCTCAGCGGTTATCGTTTGGAAAATGTTTATGTAATAAACATGGACTCAACAACCACTGAGAACTCCTGTTTCTTCTCAAAGGCATCTTCTGATGTTAACTGGCTATGGCACAAGAGGCTCTCACATCTAAATTTCAAGACACTGAATACTCTTTCCTCCAAAGAGTTAGTCACTGGTCTACCTCAGCATTCATACGCCAAAGAGTCTTTATGTTCAGCGTGTGAAAAAGGGAAGCAGACCAAGGCAAGCTTCAAGTCAAAGCAAGTCTCCTCAGTGTCATCTCCTCTACAACTACTCCATATGGATTTGTTTGGCCCCGTTAACAAACAATCCATCGCTGGAAAGAAATATACGCTGGTCATAGTTGATGAATTCTCTCATTACACATGGGTAATGTTTCTCCGTTCTAAGAGTGACACCCCTGAAGAACTCATCACCTTTGTTCGGAAGATGGAAACTCTGAACAATATGACTGTTCGCTCAATAAGGAGTGATCATGGAACTGAATTCAAAAATAGTTCTCTTGATTCCTTCCTTGAGAGTAAGGGTATTTCTCACAACTTTTCGTCAGTGAGAACACCGCAACAAAATGGAGTCGCTGAAAGAAGAAATAGAACAATTATTGAAGTTGCACGTTCAATGCTCAGCGATTCTCACCTGCCTACTCAGTTTTGGGCAGAAGCCGTCAACACTGCTTGCTTTACGCAAAACAGGTCGCTGATAGTTAAAAGATTCAAAAAGACAGCCTATGAACTCCTTCATGGGAGAAAGCCTTCAATCAGCTTTCTTCACATCTTTGGATGTCAGTGTTTCATACTGAACAACAGAGATGCCCTTGGAAAGTTTGATCCTAAGGCTGATGATGGAATCTTTCTTGGATACTCCTCAGTCTCCAAAGCCTTCAGAGTCTTCAACCATAGAAGACAAACTGTAGAAGAAACTATTCACGTCACGTTTGACGAATCCCGTTCAGCGAACTCTAAACCGTCCGCTGATACTGAAGAACTGAATCAATGGATGTTTTCTCATCTTGGTGATTCAGAAGAAGTTCCCACTCCTCATGCTCACACCGTAGAAAATGATGGTCCTCCTATCATTCCAGATATGCAGAATAGTGAAGCTGAAACATCTTGGGTCTCAGCTGTGCCTATAAACACTATACCTGCAGTTGATCCAAATGTCTCAGAAATTCCGTCTATTTCTCAGCAATCAGTGAATGAAGTGACAAATGCAAACATTCCTCTCTTAGCTGATAATCCAGAAGTAGCTGAAGCCTCATCTTCAGTTTCTCCAGTTCAGACTGAATCAACGACGTATGCTCCGGCTCAGCGATGGACTGTAAATCACCCAATCGATCAAATTCTTGGTGATCCCAACGCTGGTATTCAGACTCGTAGAAGTGCAGGTAATATTTGTTTATTTGTTAACTTTATTTCTCTAACTGAACCAAAGAAAATAGATGATGCCCTCAGAGATCTAAACTGGGTCAGCGCTATGCAAGAAAAGCTGACTGAATTCGAAAGAAACAAAGTTTGGAAACTCGTTCGTAGACCAACTGACAAAACGGTGATAGGCACTAAATGGGTCTATCGAAACAAGTTGGACGAACATGGTACTGTAACTCGCAACAAAGCTCGTCTTGTTGCTCAGGGATACAGACAAGAGGAAGGCATAGATTATGACGAAACTTTTGCTCCAGTAGCAAGACTCGAATCTATTCGTCTTTTCTTAGCATATGTTGTACACAAAAACTTCACTGTACATCAGATGGATGTTAAGTCCGCGTTTCTGAATGGAAAGCTGAATGAAGAAGTGTATGTGGAACAACCTCCAGGATTCTCAGATCCTAAGCGTCCAGGTTATGTTTATAAACTGGACAAGGCACTTTATGGCTTAAAGCAAGCTCCTCGTGCATGGTATGATACTCTCTCTACTTATCTCCATATTGAACAATTTGAGAGAGGTAAGATTGACAAAACTCTATTTTTTAGAAAAGTGAAAGGTCATATCATTTTAGTTCAAATATATGTTGATGACATTATATTTGGTTCTACTAATCCTGAGCTTTGTACTCGTCTCGCTGATAGAATGAAAGATGAGTATAAAATGAGCATGATGGGTGAACTAACATATTTCCTTGGTCTTCAGATTAAGCAAACTGAAAAAGGAACTTTCATTAATCAGGGAAAATATGTTAAAGATATGCTGAAGAAATTCGACTTAACTGAAAGTTCAGCTATGAAAACCCCTATGGCACCTCCGCTGACACTTGATAAGGACACAAAAGGTGTTCCTGTCAATGTCACGCTGTACCGTGGGATGATCGGCTCACTATTGTATCTTACAGCTAGCCGACCCGATATTATGTTTGCAACATGCTTGTGTGCACGATATCAAGCTGAACCTAAGATATCTCATATAAAAGCTGTAAAGCGAATCTTTCGATATCTTAAGGGTACAGCGAATCTAGGCCTTTGGTATCCCAAAGACTCAGGATTCGATCTAACCGCCTATTCAGACAGTGATTTTGCAGGTTGCAAAATGGATAGGAAAAGCACCACAGGAGGATGTCAGCTCCTGGGTGGAAAGCTGGTAAGTTGGACAAGTAAGAAGCAAAACTCAGTGTCCACTTCCACAGCTGAAGCTGAATATGTAGCCGCTGGAAGCTGTTGTTCTCAAGTCTTGTGGATGAGAAATCAGCTACTAGACTATGATCTTCAGCTCTCCAAAATTCCAATCTATTGCGACAGCACAAGTGCCATCGCTATAGCAAACAATCCAGTGCTACACTCAAACACAAAACACATAGAAATCAGATATCATTTTATCAGAGATCATGTGATGAATGGTGATATAGAACTTCATTTTATCCCAACTGATTATCAGTTAGCTGATTTATTTACCAAACCTCTTGATGAGACAAGATTCAACTTTCTCATCAGCGAGCTTGGAATGCTGAACTTTGAAGGGTAAAATCTTCAGCGGTTCACATTAATCAGCGAAAGGATAAAATCAACTCGTATAACCTATTCAATCATCTTCTCTCTGAATAAACTTGGTTAAACTGATATCCATGTATGTTTTCTCTCTCTGACAAACGCATGAAAATGCAAGATTTCAAAAACAAATGCATCGCTGAATATCTCTTCCTTAACAGCGATATTTTGAAAATTCTTAAAACCTTCACTGATATCTTCTATTCAGTGCTTCATGTTTTTCAAAAGAGTCCCTGAGTTTTTCAAAACCTCAGAGACATCCTAAAAGAATGTGAAAGGCAGTTGTGACGTCATTGCAACGGATAACACCAGGCACGATTTCTTTCTGACACACGTTTGCACGTTTCGCTCAAACTTCCAATCAAATGCAAACACGTGTCCGTGTCATGATGAAAACCTTTTCCCGCTCAAGGTTTTCTCTCTCTAAAACTCCCTATATAAACAACTCTTGGTTTATATTTGTCTTTTACGCGAACATTCTTCCTCCGCAAGAAAGAAATTACTGTTGCATTTGTGCTCTCAAATCTTCAAAGAACTGTTCATCATCTTCTTCATCAAAACTTCAAGGTTAATATGTTCTTATTTTTCAAATGCAGATAACTTGTTTCTGATCTTATCTTTGTTTTAAACAAGATCAAACAAAAGAACTTAAAAATAAAATCATTTTCTTTCATGGTTTTATGAACACAACCATTTCATGGTTGTTCTTCAAGTTTTAAATCTAAATCTTAAACTTGTTCTTCATTCGTATCCAGTTTTTTTTTGAAACTGGAATACAAGAATTTATGGGTTTTACATTTCGTTTCAAAATCATGAAAAACCCTAATCTTCATTAAGACATTTATGTCTGAATGAAATGGACAAAATTCGAACAATCTTAATGGAAATTCTTTCCATACTAAGACAATTCTTATTTGTTAACATCTTTGGTTGAACTGATAATACAGAGAAATGGCATCTTCAAAGATCAATGTCACCGCTGAGTCCATCTCCGCTGACTCTGAGGAAGTGGACATCATCAAAGCCCCTCAGGTTAAGTTCAAGCTGGATCAACTAGATTGGACTAAGGTCAACAACCTCTCTGCGCTTCTCGAGTTTCCTCCTCGAAAGCAAGTCACACATCTGGATGATGCTGTGAATTTCCTGAAACACTGCTGCATTTCAACAGCCTTGACCATCACACCTCCCGCAAGTCAGCTACTACTATCCCAGTTCTGGTACTCTGCCAGACACACTCAGCTACCCTCCGCCAAAGATGCATCCAAAACCATCGATTGCATACTCAGCGATACTGAGTATGGTACAATTAAGATAACCCCCGCTATCATACGAAAAGCCCTGAACTTTCCCAATGCCACCAAAGAAAAACCCTTCGTTCCATTCCCTGACCATAAGAAGCAAGCTGACAGAGATGCCATCATTGCTTTTCTCGACACAATGGGTTACATCTGGGACATTGGAAGGGACAAGAAGCCCGAGAAGAAGCTGACGCTGATAAAGAAGTCCAAAATGCCCAGCGAGATGAATTTCATCTTCGCTCACCTGATCAGCTGCATGACAGCGAAGTCCGGCTCTTCTGATCAAGCCGCACAACCTACGCAAGCTATGATAAAGGTCTAAACATTGACTGGGCCTCTATTATATATGATGACCAAGTACAACGCGTGGATTCTGCCGCTGACCGACCAGCATGGGTTCCTTACCCAAGATTCATCAGCGCCATCTTCCAATATGGCCTGAAGGACAGCTATCCTGAAGAGGGTGACCTGAAACTTTCTCAGGTTGGCCCTAAGGTGCTCGATTTCAAACCTGTCGCCAACGAGGTCCTAATTTGGGAGACATCAACGAGTCTCTGAAGTCCGTGGAAACTAAGCTGACTGATCTCACCACCACACTCTCCAACAACTCTACAGCTGTAACAAACGCTAGAGAGAATCTGACGAAGCTGACTACGGTGGTGGAGAAGAAGGCTTCCACAGATGACATTAAGGGCCTTGATAAGACGCTCAGCGATTTTGCCAAGGTGCTCTCTGACATCTACACTGACTACACCAGCCTCAAAAACTCAGTTTCGACCGTGTCCAGCGAAGTAACAACGCTGAAGACATCGGTTGGAAAACTCGAGGGTGATATGTCAGCGGTCAAGACCGACTTGGGCTCTGTAAAGACCGACGTTGGTTCTATGAAGACGATGATCGAGACGCTGGTCAACAAGGCAAATAATCCAGCTCCTGCTCCTGCCCCTGCCCCTATTTTGGAATCTTTCACAGCGGCGGATCGCAAAGAGTTGGAAAAGATCAATCCGGCTATATCTGGCCTTGAAGACAGATTAGCAGCGATTGAAAGTTGTATTAAAATCTCTGGCCAAGAAGACAGAGAAAATACAAATGCTGAGTCTACCCATTCCTCCCCAATCATGAGAAAGAGGGGGAGAAGAGCGCTGAACATTCCGCTGAGAAGAGCGCTGAGGATCTTGAAAAGAGCGCTGAAGACCTTTCCCATGATGAATCTATCAGGGGAGAGAGGAATGAAGATCTGATCGCTGAAAAACCTCAGGGAGATGAAAACCCTGAGGGAACCGAGAAGCTCGCCTCTGTATCTGAGGGGGAGCAACTCGAAGAAGATGCTGAGGAATCCGAAGCAGAAGAAGATGAAGACATCGACATCCCTGAAGATGAACCATCCTCCTCTCCAAGGAAGGATGATGATGATGATGATGAAGATGACGATGATTTCTTTGTTGTCAAACCTGCTCCTCGAACCAAAGCTCTTAAAGGTATTTCAATAAAAGAACCTTCAGGGGAGAAGACAAAGACAAAGCCCTCAGCCTCTGGCGCTGAGAAAGGCAAAGGCAAAGGCCTCGCTGAAGATGAAAATCTGGCGATCTTGCTTGAAAAGCCGGTTTGTCAGGTACACTAAACTTTACTTATATTCCTTCCCTGAACATCTCTATACACAATCAGTTCTCTACTCCACAACCTCTCTACACATCCACATTCTTTTTCTATCTTTTCTACCCAAGTTCGTCTACCCAGTTCTTATTTGTAAGATCGCTGCGTTTCAGCTAGTCCTCTCCCCTGTTTGAGGATGTCGCTGAAGGTTCTACTACTGCGACTTCACAAATAAAGCCAGGTGTTGCTGATGAAATAATCCCAGTCTTAGATTTGATCTCTGAGACTGATGAACCAGAAGAACAACCTCTCTCGCACAGAAACAGACCTTCCTCAGCTCCTCAAAAGCTGAGTAAAGAGGATCAAAAGAGAAAAGAGGAAATAATAAAGCGATTCGAGGATCAGCGAATCATTCTAAGGCGTGATCAACTGCCTTCAGTTCCTCCTAAGTTCAAAATTTCAAAAGCTGAATACAAGGAACACCTCAGAGCTGAACGCCTCATCGCTGAAAGAAAGGAAGCTGAAGAGAAAGACAGAGAATACGCCATCAAGCTTACTCAAGAATCTTTCAAAGACCCCAAGCTGAAACGTGTTCCCATTCAAATCCAACGAAAGCTTTGGGAAGAAGCCCAGAAGATCGTGGAAAAGAAAACTGAAGTTTCTCAGACCACCCTGATCTGGTGTAAAGAGAAAATCCACTTCAGATATCGTCCAGCGAAGATCAACAAGGTATTCATCTCTGGAAGAACATCTATCGGAGTACCTATTGTTGACATCAAACTTTTCAGAGAAAATGGCCAATCCGAAGCCTTTCGCGCTGACACTGTAAAAAGGTATGGTCTCTCTGAATGGTTGGAGATGAGGTTAGCTATCCAATCGTCACAATCTAAGTACAAGGATCATTTCGAAAAGCTGATAAACAGACAGATCGACTTGATATCTTCTTGTGTGGACATTCCTCCTCTTCCTGATCTTAAGCCGAAAAGAAAAAGGGCCTCTCCAAAGAAGAAACGTCAAGATTCAAACTCAGGTCCTGTCATACGAAATGAAACTGGAATTGGTTTCTCTCGCGCTGAAGTGTTTGGTCCTGACCCTGATCTATCTGCCCTTGACATTTCTTTGCCACCATGTGAACTTTTCGTCCCTGGTAAAGTCATCAGTAATCCTTATGGAATATTCTTTCTCGACTACGACGGACGTAAATGTTTTCAACGGATCGCTGAGCTTCCAATCACTCCAATCGAACAGCTCAGAGATCTCATCTACTGGTGTGACTTCAGAAAAGACATTCAGGCACGACACCTAAAACCCTTGATCTTTAAAGAAGCGCTGAACAAAAGAAAACAAGGCGTAACGGTTCCTGACTGGATGATCCCCACTGAAAAGACGACCCTTGATGAACTTCTCATTAAGGAAGAACCTTTTGAAAACTGATATAATCTCCTTTTTCTCTATTGTATCAGTTATCCTTCTGTACTTGTAAATTATTTCGCTTGTACTTATAATCTTTCTGTTCTTCATTGTAACCTGATTCAATATTTTAAAGAAAGATTTCAGCGAACGTACTTTACTCCATCAGTACTGAAAAGATCCCAGAAAACAGTAAAAGGGACAAATATTTTATGAGTTCTTTTTATCCTTATGTTTTCATTAAATAGCAATTTTCTTTGTTGCTATGTCATAATCAAATAGGGGGAGATTGTTGATCCAAACCCTCAGTGATTTGATAATGACCCTCTCTTAAATACTTAGTGAAAATTGTAAGTAAACAATATGTATCAGAGTTTCACTATCGCTGATAAGTACTAAGATCTTCCAGTACCGCTGATAGGAACTCTCGCTCTTTAAGTTAAACATTCAGCGAAACTGTTCACCATAAATGCTCTGAGTCTGTTCAGTCATTATGATGATCGCTGATAAGTTAGTTGTTTACTTATGATCCCTGAAGACAAGTTTCACGTCAACAAAGGTTCTACGCTGAAGTCGAAGATCAAGCTCAAGAACCAGCGACAAGTCTCCTAATGAACTGATGCGGATCAGCGAAGACTCAGATTTGTCCACTCAACGTGAAGTATCAAGTACAAGACTTCAGCTATCGCTGAACTTTATCATCTGCTGAATAGTAAATGATAATCGCTGAATCAACGAAAGCTGATCATGAAGTCCTCCGTACAAAGTACTTTTGTCTTAACCACCCTTGCACGACTCCGTACGAAATGTCAGAAAAGAACCTCCGACTGTCTGAAATCGTACAACCACTCTGATACTACACTGTTCATCCATACGGCTACTAAGGTTGTCAACAAAGGTCAATGACATGCAACCAACCAGCTGATGACACGTGTAAAGTATATACTGACTTGCATTAAATGCATGCAGTATATAAAGAGATGAACTCACTTCATTTTGAAGTAACTTGCTAACTCTGGACAAGTTCATATCTCTTATCTCAAGATAGGTTATTATTAGTAATTTCCTTATCTTTCTTAGTGCAAGAAACCTTAGTGTTCCAACTTGTTTAGATTTAGGTTTATCCTTAATCTTGTCTCCGCAACAAGCTGTAAATTGTTAATGATTTATCAATAAACAATTTAGAAAAGTAAAATCTATGTGTTTGTATTCAACCCCCCCCCCCCCTTCTACAAACTTGTATAGGCCTTCGGGACCAACATTTCGTAACGAAGATTCTCTCCACAAGAAAAACGTGAAATAATTCGTAAATCACTAAGTTCAAAGCTTTATCGTATAATGAAAACAAGTTTGTCTTTTACTTTAAAGAAAACACGCTCGCACGCGTCAACTCAGTTCCCAAAACAAGAAAACATGTCATGCACGTACATGCTTTTTAACATGAAAGAATCTCGTATAATACGTTTAACAACAAAATGCATGGAATTCAATATGCAATTGAAGCCTATTCACTCTAACCAAGTCAACTGTTGCACTCACTTTAACTCTTCACTGGTACCATACTATAACCAACAACCGCTTTCTTACTTATGCTACAACTTGTAGTACAAGTGTTTCACAGCCCACTTGATCGACCACTCTTACATGCATACCACAAAACAACACTGAACTTTTGCAATCATTAACCTTGCCACTAAACCGCTTGACTAAGGAATCCAAGACTAGATTCCCTAACTTGATCTTGAATTAAAGGTTTCAAGATGTTCGCATAATTCTCACTCCTAACCCAACTGACCGACACAACGATCCTAAGGGTGGGGACCCACTAGCACTAGGAGTTGCCCTCCCCATACAACCATTCATTCATTTGAATCCTAGAAAATTTACTTCCAGACAGCATAATAACATTCCAGACAACACTTCCTCTAGAAGTTGCAAACATCCCACCACAAGGGATCTCTTCCATGACACATCAACTCTTTGCTATCAAACACAAGGTTAGAACCTTCTACATACTGCCACACTCACCACTCATCCCGACAATAGTGATTGATTACACCCATGCACCTGTAGATCCATAATAGCATTGGCCAGATGCTATTTGAATTTACCTTACATGAGAGTTCTCACTACCATTGTTAAGAAATCCTATGATTAAGGTCTTTCCTAATGGCTTCCTATATCTCAGTTGTGTCCCACTCTACTCCACAGTTTAAGTTTAGGCCCATCCGATCACCTAAATCCCTTAAACTATGGCTCTGATACCATTTGTAACAACCCAAAATCTAATAAAATATAAGTTTTAACATTTCAATCAAAACGGTCCCAAAGTATACAATACATCAGATCTACTCTAAACTCGCAGCGGAAACCACCTTCACAACTGAGATACTACAAGAAGCCTGACGGTACTCTACAAGTCTTCACTACCTCTCGCTCTTTTACCACGACCCGACCTTCCATCATCATCAGATGAAACTCCATACACGATTAACACCTGAAAATGGTTTTTATTTTTGAAAAGCGAGGGTTAGACCATGAGGTCTAGTGAATTCCCTCTTTAAAACAGTTCCACATAAACAGTAGTATAAAACATTTAACCGTTATAACAATAAACGGAAGTTCCGATTTAAAGGCTTGACTCCACATAAGGGTATTGCACAGTGGTCGCAACTTTCATCACTTTACAAAGCCAGGTACGGCATTCGCCCTACAAAGTCGGGTACGACTATCGCCCTACAAAGTCGGGTACGGCTATCTTCCATGCCGCCCCCACTGTGCAACCCGACTCCCCACATTACAACCTCATCACAAGCATATGAAATCAACATTTACGTATGAATGAACGTATAAACAACTTGCATGCATTTGTAAACATTTCCATATCATGTACAATAAAACCTTTCAAAACGTTTAAACATGTCATCATACTCATAACCATAATCATTTAAGAAACCTTTACTAAAACGTTTAATCATGTCAGCATGCTCAAACCAAATTCAGATACGAAAACTTTAGCAAAACATTTCATTTGCGTCAAAAGGGTTTAGGGAACTCACCTTAGCATTCGCACATCGACACACGCTCCGAAACCCACTTTAGTTTACACGAACACCTGAATTGGACGTCATAAGAATGGTGTTAAACCACCTAATTACATCCCAAAACATCCCTACTAAGCCCCTAAAACAAACCCCCAAACGGTGCCTCGATTCTAGACCCGAAACCCAAAGCGAACCGAAGAAGGTACACAAATCAGGGGCTTACGCCACTTGTTACGTGGTTTGCAAACCGCGTAACAAACCGCGTAACCTCCTGTTCGTCATTCTCAAGTCTGCACACCCATTTTCAGTCCGAAAACTCCACTCTAATACCCCCAAAATGCTCCCAAATCGATTTTTAAGTATCCAAAATAAGATAATGGATGTTCTAGACCTTTTCCCACAATTACCAAGCATCAAAACATCATTTAATCTAACAAAATCCATCTAAAACCCACCAATGATTCATCACTTTTATTCCAATATCTAACTCTTGGCAAAACCCCAAAATCTACCATGGAAATGGTGCAAGTTCACAAGGAGGATGAAGTTTCTTACTGATTGAACAAAACCCATAGATAATCAATCCCAAAATTAATTGCTTCTTTCTTCCATTGATTAAAACTTACCCAACAAATGGATTATCAAATCCCCAAATCATAAACTAGTCCAACCAAACATAGAGGAGAGGAAGAATAAGAAGAATGAGAGATCATACCTTGAAGATGATGACTCTAACATTTGCTGAAACTTCTTCCCTTCACATCTCCAATTAGAGCTCTCCTCTTCTCCCAATTTCTTCTCTCAGACGCATGAACCAAAATAAAATGAAGAGATTAGGGTTTTCATGTCATTTTAACTTCCTCATTCACCTCTTAGGCACTTAAGTCTCATATTTCACACTTTGGCCCCCAAAGTCTTAATTATTCTCAACACCATAAGAAATTAAAATATGGGGTGTTACAGTTTATGGCTTAATGGGCTGTGTGGTAGATATGGCTGATTCACACAGCCATATCTACTTATTCGGTAGCAGCTTAATGGCTCAGATAAGGGCTGATCCGGTCAGCTAAAATATAGGAGTCCTTTGGGCTCAGCCACCATTATTCCCACTCTACCCGCTAATTAAATATACATACAACATATAATCCATAACATGTTTACAACAAAGTACTTCATATTTCACATTTGGTCCCAACTAAAGTCTAAACATAAAGAAAATTCAGTACAACTTGAACCACTTTGAGTTACATAGTAATAACAATAAAATTATAAGTACAAAAGCATCCATAGCATCATGATGATCATCTTCTCAAAAGCTAGCCAACAAGTACTCTATTTACTTGTTCTTACAGGAACCACCACCTGGAATACATAATTTTTAAAACAGAAAATGAGGGTTAGACCTAAGGGTCTAGTGAGTAAATCCCTGACATTTGTAATTCATTAAAAATTCCTTTATATAAAACACTCTTTATATAAATACACATACATCACACGTAAGTTAATACCAACTAGCATTTATGTATCATACCTGTCTCATTCCACCTTATCCCTCCACCAATGGCTAATATCAATTGGTTGCGAGCCAATTTATCACACCGGTCCAAAGCCCGGCCACGTATTATATTTTCATATAATACTCACGTAATTATAATATCTCAATATATTATAATCACCCACGTATGACATATTCATACACTTTATCAAACATTCGTTATTCACATAATGCATTCCAGTAAAATACTTTTTAAAGTAAAACTCACCTGGTATGTTTATCACAAAAGCTTTTCCAAGATAAATCACGTATGACCACCCTTCACAGAATCTGAAATCACACAAAATACCAAATATCTCTTTTAAAACTAAACTTACGAAATCCTCAACTCAAGTCGCAACCCCTCAAAATAAATTAAAAATCGCAATGAACAGTACTAAGTCGCAACCCACTATTGCGATTTCACCTTGAAATCGCAACCCACTATTGCGATTTCACCTTGAAATCGCAACCCACTATTGCGACTTCAATCCTAAGTCGCAATCAACTACTGCGATTCCATGCCCAAATCGCAATCAACTACTGCGATTCCAAACCCAAATCGCAATCAACTACTGCGATTCCAAGCCAAGTCGCAAACGACCATTGCGACTTCAAAACCAAGTCGCAACCAACTATTGCGACTTCGTTGAATGTCGCAGTCGTCTATTGCGACTTCGATGAATGTCTCAATCTACTGTTCATCCTATGTAAAGCCCGTATCCCGGTATATAATTTCTTTGTATTAAATCTTTTTTTTAAGATTTATTTAATGTGGTTTCCGTTAACGGGGTTAGTCGGGTTAGACCTAATCGTTAAAGTGTCGGGATTCTGGTTAGTTTGCAAGAAGGAGGTAGTTGAGGGGCTAAAAGTGTTATAGGGCCAAAACACTTCTTAGTCTCGGCCCATGCAACCAATGGCCGAAACCCATTTCTTGTTTTGTTGAATTGTTATCGTGGCTTAGAAGGAAAAGAAAAAGGATTAAGAATAGCAAAAAAAACTAAACCCTTTCTTTGTTTTGGTTTTTGCTTGTTGCCGTGACCAAGAAGAAAAGAAGAAAGAATAAGATTACCAAACCCTATTTTTCGTCTCCCTTGTGTTCACGACCGAGAGAGAAGAGGGAGAGAGAAGCCGAGGGAGAGATAGAGTTTGCTGCCGACGACGAGGAGAGAGGAAGAGGAAGGTGATCGCCGGCGAGTTGGTCGGAATAGAGGATGAGAAAACGTTCGTCGAGGTATGTCGGAAGTCTTTCGTTATTTATTTGTCAAAAACCGCCGCAAACCGCCACCACCACCGCCGCAGCCACGGCTGCCGGCGGTGGGGCCGCCGCTGCACGCCGCTGTGGTGGCGGCAGGGGGTGCATGGGTGCGTGGGTACGTGCGGGTGTGTCGTTGCGGGGGAGTCGGGAGTGGGTGACGTTGGGAGGTCTCGCCGGAGGGTGTTACCGTAACCCTCGTCACCGCCGCCAACCATCATCGCTGCCGGAGGCGGAAGTGGGTGGTGCTCGGTGGTTGTCCAGCGTAGTACATCCCTTTCCAGTAAGCTTGTAGGTTGTTCGGGTCTGTTTGGATTAAGCATTGACTTATTGGGATTATAACCTTTAGTTATCATTTTATGTGAAAACGGTTGTCTGCCACTGTTTTGCGACGGCCATAACTTTTCCGTCGTAGCTCGGATTGAGGCGAATCTGGTGCCCACGGTTCACATTCTGTGCCGGGCACACTTTCCGTGTTTTAGCGGAAGTCCGGTTCGGCCTCTAGCTAGGCGTAAATTGGCTGTTTATACAGCAGGTCCGGATGTGGCAGGTCGCGTTCCGTTTTAGTAGTCTCAGTTTCTGCCACTGTTTTGGAAAAGCCATAACTTCTTCTAGGAATGTCGGATTGGGATGAAACCAGTGCCAAAAGTTCCCATTCTGAGTCTAGTAAGTTTCTTATGTTTTGCGGAAAAACCAGTTCGGACCGTAGCTAGTGTCAAACTGCTGTTTTATAACGAAAGGTGCTGTTTTTCACTGTGCAGTTAATCAGTTTTGTAAAATCCATAATAAATTGTAGAAAAATCGTTAGGAGGTGTATAATATGTCCTTGGAACCCTAACTCTGAGCACTTTCTGGTTATGAAATTTAATTGAGGATTTTCTGGGTTTATGGAGGTCGGAACAGGTCCCGAACAGACCTGTTTGGTTAGACCGAAAAGTCGTTTTAGTGACGATTTAAGGGTGCGTCGTGTTTTAGGGTCCGGGTCTCGTGTTAATACGTTTTAACGTTCGTTTAGGTGTCGAGAAGTGATCTTGGATTTGTGGAGCTTGAATTATTGTTTGTGAGCTAGGCGCGCTTACGAGATGAGTTCTCTCACTATAACTAATGTCGGTTATTTTTACATTACGTTGTGTGTATGTGTGGTAGTTCTATTTGCTTGTGGTGTGGGGTTAAATCGTGGGGTGTAATAACGGTTGTTTTATCATTGCTATAGTACGTGTGTGGTAGCTTTATGTGATTGTGTTGTGGAACCAGATAGTGGGGTATCTAGTTGATACTATGTTGTTACGTTAACTCGGTGGGACCGAGGATCCGGCGGGGTCGGAGATTTTATACGCGGGTGGCGTAGTGACTTGGTGGGGCCAAAGGTTGTATACGCGGGTGGCGTATGAACCCGGGGGTGCCGGGTTGCGAAGGTTGTATACGCGGGTGGCGTATGAACCCGGGGGTGCCGGGTTGCGTTTGCACGATTGTCGTGTGGTCGGTGGGACCGACGTTTTCCTATTAGGTGGGTTGGTGTGAGTATGCACGTCTATGATTTGTTCGTAGATTTGTATGCTGTTTATGTGCAATTATCTGTTTATGGTGGTGTGGAAATAACTGTGTTATTTATGGTGTTTGAATTCACTAAGCTTCGTGCTTACCCTTTCCCAATAAACTGTGGTTTCAGGTACGGGCGGCTCCAAGGCGTGACGAGTACACACTGGCGCGCGAGGAGAGCTGGTTACTTTATGGTTTTTAATAATTAAACGTTTATTCCGCTGGTTTTTATTATAAAGATATTAATTATGAGTTTGCAAACGAAACGTTGGGATCATTTAATGAGTTGTTATAAATGAAATGTTTATTTAAAAATTTAAATTTGCTTGTAAATTTTGGGACGTTACAACTTGGTATCAGAGCACGGCTTGAGTGAATCAAACGCATTTCGGTGTGTTTGATCTCAAGTTTGCGGCTATAAAAAATTTCTTTAAAGTTTTTGGGAAATAAAAAGAAGGAAAAATCCGTTTGCGAAACGGTGATCGGAGGCGCAGTGTGTACAGTCAGCCGGAGCCAAAGGGGAAAGGTACAGTACTTAGTGTTTTATTGCTTTCTAGATCATAGAGTATGCATGCTAGATTGCCTGTTGTGGACACTATGATGTATGTTGTACTGCTTGCTATTAGGAATTTATGCTAATTATGATAGGTTACTAAGTGGATGCCCTCTAGGTTGTATGCAGTAAGAGATTTATAGTCTTATAATATTTGATTTAGTTCTATTGTGCAGCTCTTGTTTGAGTCCAACCGTTCTAGGATAGAATCTTGTATTCGAATGTCTATTTATTTCGCACTGCATATAATCGAGTATTCGCGAGGTCGCTCGTTATAATTAGTAGGGATTCGGTAGTAGCAAGGGTAGTGGGATAAGAGGAAGTTCCTAGAGAGCTGGGAAGGGTGTTTATGTATGAGTATGTGTGCTAGATTGCTTTCTAGAACATAGGAGTATGTATGCTAAATTGCTTGGTGCTTATTACACTGTATTGCATGTTTGTTGCTTGCTAATAGGAGGTTATGCTAGCCTTGATAGGTTGTTAGGTGAATGCACTATAGGTCGTATGCGGTAGGAACCGAATAGCCTTAGAATGTCGGATTTAGTTCTATTGCGCAGCTCTTGTTTGAGTCCAACCGTTGTAGGATAGAATCTTACATTCGAATGTCTATCTGGTTTGCACTGTGTGCGACTGTGCATTCGCGAGGCGACTCGTCATGACTAGTAGAAATTTCGTTGTAGCAAGGGTAGTGGTTGGGATGGAATTCCTAGGGAGCTAGGAAGAGTGAGTATATATGCCGGTGCGGGCATATGTGTGTAGTTGCGGCGAGGAACTACTTGGACCCCTTGGGATGGGACTCGGAACGGGCGATGATAGGTGGGGATGGTAGTAGTAGAGCTCCTACTACCGGAAGCACAGGATCAATGCTCGAGTCGGGGAAAGTCACGAGGAATCCGAGGAGTTGAGCGTGAGTGTTGTTAGTGTGAGTTATTATGTGCTATTAACGCGTTGTGTTATCTACCCAGAATGGCCATCATTAGGAGAAACAACCATATTAAATCTATTAGTACAGGTGTGTACTTGACTTGCTTAGATGAAATGATCGTTGAGGGTAGTGGTGAAGGATCTAATCCAGTAGTCGTTAGAATAGAAGGACGATTCTAGTATTAGTCACTTGGAGTGACGATAAGGATGATGTTTGTTTCGGGCCAAGATGGATGATTGTGCTAGAATCATAGGCTTATAGAGCCGACTTTGATTTGAGGAAAAATCGCAGGGATTATTTGGCGTAATTTCCCAACTTGCCTAAGACGTTTAAATGTCCGGATGACGTTAGTGGATCAGAGAGATTTGGAGGAGTAGGAGTCGAGGCGTAGAATGCCGACTGAGTCATGCACAAAGTTTGATTTTGAAATAGATTGCATTAACAAATTCTTGTGTTTCAAATCATTTTTATGGATGGTGTTTTGAAATTTTGGGAAGTGTTTAGCACACACACAAGATTTTGAAATATGGTTTTGAAAGTGTATGAAATCGTTTTATCACGGGAGTGCGAACTTTGTTAGAATTTGTCTCATTTCGTTATTTTTCCAACGGTTCTTTCGGGTAAGATGATATCCGTGTTTTGTGGCGTTTAAAATGTTGGGCAAGTGACTACGGCTTGTGACTTTAACATTGGAACTCCTCCACATATGTTAGAGTTGGGACGGAAAGTTACATTCCACGATATCTGTATAAAGCTATTTGAGTGAGTTGGTTAAAATAAGTTTTGTTTTACGGCATGTTGAGTCGTGTGGGTTTAATTTCACGAGGTGCATATCTTATTTGTTTATGTGACCATTTGGGGAAATCAATTTAAAGAACCCCACCTTTTGAGATTTTATGAGATTTTAGTCGATATTTTCAAATGATGGAAACGGATTGGTTTTTTTAACTTTAAGTTGAAACTTACACGAGACAGTTGTGTTTTAACAAAAATATAATTGTAAACCGTTTTATCGTTTTGTATGACTAGCCGACACTCGTAAGATTTGTTAGTGAACCCTGTGCCACGACATTTTATGTTGAAAAAGAGGAATTTTTGGGGTCAAATGTCGTGGAACTGATTTTGAAATTATGTGCACACTTTTGTCGCACCCGGTGTAAGGTCGAGCGGCTACTTTAAATACATGTCATGGGTCAATTCATACTAGAACCGCGACGGTTCATTTTCAAAGAAATTATTTATTTCGCTTTACGTTTTGTGAGTGAACTAAGCTGCAATGAAATGATTTTCAACATGATTTTCATATGTGGACGAGCGTGTCCATTTTTGCGTAACTACCGACCTGGTAATAGTAGTTTTATTGCTTGCGGTCTTTTTGAAATGAAAAGTCTAGACGTTGAAAACATTTTTGTAAATGATTTTGTAAACCATTTGGGAAATGCGCTTTTAAGTGTTATGTGTCATTTTGAGAATTTTAAGGGTGTGAGTCCTTTTGGAAAACTCTGTTGTTTAACCCATGTTGAGTTTGGGACTAATGTTATTTAAGAGTATTGCTTGCTTAAACTTTATTTAAACGCGTTTTTGACCGACTTATGGGTCTAGCAAGTGTGGAGCATTTTGCTCGGTTTTGACGTGGAGTTAGTCATGGGCTAATTGCCCGGTTTTAATGACTCGAGGTGGAGTCTTGTTGATGAATTGTTTTGTCGCACCGTTTGGCATTCATTGCACGTCGAGTATTTACACGTTTGGGTGAGGGAGACAATCTGGAATAGGCACTTGTGGGTAGGCTGTTTTGCTCTGGATCCTTAGGCACGTTAGTCAGTCGCTGGTAGTGGTCGGTTAGGTATCTCGGGGTGAGGCCCCGGTGTTCAGGTGTTATAGCCTAGGCTTTCTAGTAGGTGCTAGGAGGATATAGTTGTGGGCACTTACCTGAGAGGTAATTCCGATGTGAGGGGCCCTGAGGCGTTACCTGAGAGGTAGGCGTCAGGGTGTATCTTCGGTTCAGATAAATTAGCTTTGTAGAGCGAGTGTGGGGGATACGTCGACGGTGGGAGGTTGGGTATTCCACGCGTGTTGGTAATGTAGGCCGGGTAGTATCGGTTAAGGGAATGACCTACGTGTGTGTTAGTTGACTTGATTGTGGGGGATATCTATTTGTGTTAGTGTCTAGGATAATACCACGCTTATGTGATTTATTGTAATCGGTTGGACCGATGTTCGGCGGGTGGTCGATGTTTGTTATTGTAATCGGTTGGACCGATGTTCGGCGGGTGGCCGATGTTTGTTATTGTAATCGGTTGGACCGATGTTCGGCGGGTGGCCGATGTTTGATATTGTAATCGGTTGGACCGATGTTCGGCGGGTGGCCGATGTTTGATATTGTAATCGGTTGGACCGATGTTCGGCGGGTGGCCGATGTTTGTTATTGTAATCGGTTGGACCGATGTTCGGCAGGGGGTCGATGTTTTGTTAATATAATTTATTGAAAATCTTTGGAGTCTATTAGAATTCGTGGAAGTTAATCGACAGTTAAGGGTAGGAATGATCGTAGTCGAGTATCCTGTAGGGCATACTGTGAGCAGCTTTAGAATGGTTAAAGCTTGAAAGTGGATTGAGTTTGGGATATCATCAAATGCGAGAGAATTATTAAGAGCTGTTTGCGGACGTAGACTTCGGGGACGAAGTCTAATCCAAGTGGGGGAGAGTTGTAAAGCCCGTATCCCGGTATATAATTTCTTTGTATTAAATCTTTTTTTTTAAGATTTATTTAATGTGGTTTCCGTTAACGGGGTTAGTCGGGTTAGACCTAATCGTTAAAGTGTCGGGATTCTGGTTAGTTTGCAAGAAGGAGGTAGTTGAGGGGCTAAAAGTGTTATAGGGCCAAAACACTTCTTAGTCTCGGCCCATGCAACCAATGGCCGAAACCCATTTCTTGTTTTGTTGAATTGTTATCGTGGCTTAGAAGGAAAAGAAAAAGGATTAAGAATAGCAAAAAAAACTAAACCCTTTCTTTGTTTTGGTTTTTGCTTGTTGCCGTGACCAAGAAGAAAAGAAGAAAGAATAAGATTACCAAACCCTATTTTTCGTCTCCCTTGTGTTCACGACCGAGAGAGAAGAGGGAGAGAGAAGCCGAGGGAGAGATAGAGTTTGCTGCCGACGACGAGGAGAGAGGAAGAGGAAGGTGATCGCCGGCGAGTTGGTCGGAATAGAGGATGAGAAAACGTTCGTCGAGGTATGTCGGAAGTCTTTCGTTATTTATTTGTCAAAAACCGCCGCAAACCGCCACCACCACCGCCGCAGCCACGGCTGCCGGCGGTGGGGCCGCCGCTGCACGCCGCTGTGGTGGCGGCAGGGGGTGCATGGGTGCGTGGGTACGTGCGGGTGTGTCGTTGCGGGGGAGTCGGGAGTGGGTGACGTTGGGAGGTCTCGCTGGAGGGTGTTACCGTAACCCTCGTCACCGCCGCCAACCATCATCGCTGCCGGAGGCGGAAGTGGGTGGTGCTCGGTGGTTGTCCAGCGTAGTACAGCCCTTTCCAGTAAGCTTGTAGGTTGTTCGGGTCTGTTTGGATTAAGCATTGACTTATTGGGATTATAACCTTTAGTTATCATTTTATGTGAAAACGGTTGTCTGCCACTGTTTTGCGACGGCCATAACTTTTCCGTCGTAGCTCGGATTGAGGCGAATCTGGTGCCCACGGTTCACATTCTGTGCCGGGCACACTTTCCGTGTTTTAGCGGAAGTCCGGTTCGGCCTCTAGCTAGGCGTAAATTGGCTGTTTATACAGCAGGTCCGGATGTGGCAGGTCGCGTTCCGTTTTAGTAGTCTCAGTTTCTGCCACTGTTTTGGAAAAGCCATAACTTCTTCTAGGAATGTCGGATTGGGATGAAACCAGTGCCAAAAGTTCCCATTCTGAGTCTAGTAAGTTTCTTATGTTTTGCGGAAAAACCAGTTCGGACCGTAGCTAGTGTCAAACTGCTGTTTTATAACGAAAGGTGCTGTTTTTCACTGTGCAGTTAATCAGTTTTGTAAAATCCATAATAAATTGTAGAAAAATCGTTAGGAGGTGTATAATATGTCCTTGGAACCCTAACTCTGAGCACTTTCTGGTTATGAAATTTAATTGAGGATTTTCTGGGTTTATGGAGGTCGGAACAGGTCCCGAACAGACCTGTTTGGTTAGACCGAAAAGTCGTTTTAGTGACGATTTAAGGGTGCGTCGTGTTTTAGGGTCCGGGTCTCGTGTTAATACGTTTTAACGTTCGTTTAGGTGTCGAGAAGTGATCTTGGATTTGTGGAGCTTGAATTATTGTTTGTGAGCTAGGCGCGCTTACGAGGTGAGTTCTCTCACTATAACTAATGTCGGTTATTTTTACATTACGTTGTGTGTATGTGTGGTAGTTCTATTTGCTTGTGGTGTGGGGTTAAATCGTGGGGTGTAATAACGGTTGTTTTATCATTGCTATAGTACGTGTGTGGTAGCTTTATGTGATTGTGTTGTGGAACCAGATAGTGGGGTATCTAGTTGATACTATGTTGTTACGTTAACTCGGTGGGACCGAGGATCCGGCGGGGTCGGAGATTTTATACGCGGGTGGCGTAGTGACTTGGTGGGGCCAAAGGTTGTATACGCGGGTGGCGTATGAACCCGGGGGTGCCGGGTTGCGAAGGTTGTATACGCGGGCGGCGTATGAACCCGGGGGTGCCGGGTTGCGTTTGCACGATTGTCGTGTGGTCGGTGGGACCGACGTTTTCCTATTAGGTGGGTTGGTGTGAGTATGCACGTCTATGATTTGTTCGTAGATTTGTATGCTGTTTATGTGCAATTATCTGTTTATGGTGGTGTGGAAATAACTGTGTTATTTATGGTGTTTGAATTCACTAAGCTTCGTGCTTACCCTTTCCCAATAAACTGTGGTTTCAGGTACGGGCGGCTCCAAGGCGTGACGAGTACACACTGGCGCGCGAGGAGAGCTGGTTGCTTTATGGTTTTTAATAATTAAACGTTTATTCCGCTGGTTTTTATTATAAAGATATTAATTATGAGTTTGCAAACGAAACGTTGGGATCATTTAATGAGTTGTTATAAATGAAATGTTTATTTAAAAATTTAAATTTGCTTGTAAATTTTGGGACGTTACATCCTAAAACCCAGATTTTTGCAGTTTTATACTATGCCTGTTACTGATAAATTGCAGATATGTTCAAGACTACCATTAGAACATTATTCCCATCCCAAAACTATCATATCCTTCCAAAAATACCAAGACCCACTTAAAACTTAACTAACAACCTTCAAGAACACTTTTAATAGTTTAAAACATACCCAAGGATGGATTTGTTACCTGGATTACTTCAGTTTAGTCCTTAATTCACTGCAGTAACCTCTTGAATTCTTTCTTCCTTCTTCCCCTTTTCTACGTCTCTCTCTCTCTTTTCTTCTTTACGAAACACACACACCAAGTACAAATGGTCAAAGTATATCCAAGTAGTGTATTAGGAGGACACCTCCTCCCTCTATTCTAGAAGTGGGACGGTGGTGGTGATGAGGTGTAGCTACAAAGACTAAACAAACCCTAGACTTCATTCAAATGGCAAGACACACCCCTAAACTTCTATTTATAAATTTAACTTACCCCTTAACTTCTTAACTCCATAAAATACTAAAATAAGAACTTATAAAATTCCAAATTTAAATTAGATAAAATACCTGGTTATTACAACATCTCCCCCTTAAAAGAATTATGTCCCGGAATTCAGTTAAGAGAACAGATGAGGGTATTTGGTTCTCATCTCCGATTCTGATTCCCACGTCGCATCCTGACCTCTATGATGTTTCCACTGAACCTTTACTTGTTTGATCTCTTTGTTCCTCAATACTTTGACCTTGTGATCAACTATAGCTTCTGGTTCCTCCACGTAGTTCAACTTTTCGTCAATCTGAATATCCGGTAGTGAGACTGCCTGGTCTGGTGTAACCAAACATTTCTGAAAATTCGATACATGAAACGCGTTGTGAATCCTGCTCAATTCCGACGGAAGATCCAATCTGTACGCTACTTCACCGATCCTTTCCGTAATTTCAAATGGCCCAATATACCGCGGACTAAGTTTACCTTGCTTCCCAAATCGTATGACTCCTTTCCAGGGCGAAACTTTCAACATCACAAATTCCCCGACTTGGAACTCTAACGGTTTCCGGCGTCGATCTGCATAACTTTTCTGTCTGTCTTGAGCCGTTTTCAATCTGTCCCGAATCTGCGTAATTTTATCTGCTGTTAACTGTACTATTTCTGGCCCTGCTAATTGTTTCTCCCCCACTTCATTCCAACACAGAGGCGTTCTACATTTTCTTCCATACAGTACTTCAAACGGTGCCGCTTGGATGCTGGAATGATAACTGTTGTTGTAGGCGAATTCTATCAAAGGCAGATATTTATCCCATGATCCCCCAAAATCAACTATACAGGCCCGAAGCATATCTTCTAATGTCTGAATTGTTCTTTCACTATGCCCGTCAGTCTGAGGATGATAAGTTGTACTCAATTTTATCTGCGTTCCCATCTCTTTTTGAAAGCTTCTCCAAAATCTAGAAGTAAAACGACTATCTCGATCGGAAATAATCGAGATTGGAACTCCATGTCGAGTTACTATTTCATTAATGTACAATTTAGCTAAACGTTCCAAGGAATCAGTTTCTTTTATCGGCAAGAAATGAGCAGACTTCGTCAATCTATCCACAATCACCCAAATAGAATCGAATCCCTTTGAAGTTCTAGGCAACTTGGTAATAAAATCAGTAGTGATCTGATCCCATTCCACATTGGTATATCTAGTCGTTGTAACTGACCAAACGGCTTCTGATGTTCAATCTTTACTTTCTTGCAAGTAGTACAATCTTCCACATACTTAGCAACACTTCTCTTCATTCCCGGCCACCAATAGAATTGTTTCAAATCTCTATACATTTTATTTGTACCTGGATGAATAGAAAATCGAGATTGATGAGCTTCTTGTAGTACACGATCACGTAATCCACCCAAACGAGGCACCCATATTCTGTTTCCCATACATAATAACCCACGGTCATCTTTCCCAAGCAATGCTGATATTCCCACTAACCGTTCTGATTTCAAACTTTCTTCCTGATAAGCATCTATTTGGCACTTCAGTAATTCGTCAAAGATATTTGGAAGGAGTTCAGTTCGTAACGATATCGCTTTTATTGTCCCACTTCTTTCTTGACGACTTAATGCATCTGCTACCACGTTCGCCTTCCCGGGGTGATAAAGGATTTCACAATCGTAATCATTTACCAATTCCAACCATCTTCTTTGCCTCATATTCAGTTCCTTCTGATCGAAAAGATGTTGGAGACTCTTATGGTCAGTGAAAATTTGGCATTTAGAACCATAAAGATAATGTCTCCAAATCTTTAATGCGAAGACAACTGCTGCAAGCTCCATATCATGAGTAGGATATTGTCTTTCATGATCCTTTAGCTGACGAGAAGCATAGGCAATCACCTTTCCACGTTGCATAAGTACACATCCCAATCCCAGCTTAGAAGCATCACTGTAGACCACAAAATCATCGGAACCTTCTGGCAATGCTAATATCGGTGCGCTGCAAAGTTTCTCCTTCAATATTCTGAATGCCTCATCCTGTTCTGCTTTCCATTCAAACTTCAGATTCTTCCGAGTCAGCTTAGTCAGTGGTGTTGCAATTCGAGAGAAGTCTTTTATAAACTTCCGATAGTATCCAGCTAGACCCAGAAAACTACGTACTTCGGTTGCCGTCTTCGGCGGTTCCCATCTTTCAATCGCTTCCACTTTCGCTGGATCAACTTGTATACCCTTCTCTGAAACTATATGACCCAAAAACTGAACTTCCCGTAACCAGAATTCACACTTCGAAAATTTAGCATATAATTTTTCTTTCTTTAGTAACTCCAGAATCAAACGAAGATGTTGCGCGTGATCCTCTTTGGATCGGGAATAAATAAGTATATCATCGATAAATACTATGAAAAATTTATCGAGATATGGCTTACATACCCGATTCATTAAATCCATAAAAGCGGCTGGAGCGTTCGTCAGTCGAAAGGCATCACCAAGAATTCATAGTGACCGTACCTCGTGCGAAAAGCAGTCTTTAGAACATCTTCTTCTTTAACCTTCAACTGATGGTAGCCAGATTTGAGATCAATCTTGGAGAAGTAACAAGCCCCAACTAACTGATCGAAGAGGTCGTCAATTCTTGGAAGTGGATACTTGTTCTTAATCGTACGCTTGTTCAGCTCCCGGTAGTCAATACACATTCTCATTGAACCGTCTTTCTTCTTTACAAACAAAACTGGTACACCCCATGGCGAAGAGCTAGGTCTGATGAAGCCCTTATCAGATAAATCTTGAAGTTGTGCCATCATTTCTTTCATTTCTGGAGGTGCTAGTCTGTACGGCGCACGAGCGATTGGAGTGGCTCCAGGTACCAGGTCTATACCAAATTCTACTTGCCTAACAGGAGGAAGACTATTCAAGTCTTCAGGAAAAACTTCTGGGTATTCACTAACAATGGAAATATCTTCCAGCTTAATCTTTTCAGGCCTACTATCTATCACATAGGCTAAATAACTCGAGCAACCCTTACTAACACATTTACGGGCTTTTATCATAGATATAAGATTGGACTGATGATTCTTACGATCACCATAGATCACTACTGCCCTCTTATCAGGTAAAACAACGTTGATTATTTTCTTATCGCAAACTATGTTAGCCCGATTTTCAGCTAACCAATCCATTCCTACTACCACATCAAATTCGATCAATTCTATTGGGAATAGTTGTATCGGTACTCCACACCCCTCTATATTTATCATGCAACAATCAAAAACTTCCTTAACTGCCACTTGGTTATCATTTGTCGTGTCTACTAGTAAAGCATGTTTTAACATTTTAGGCTCTAAATGCATGTGAGCAGCAAAGGAGGGAGACACAAAAGATCGGTTTGCACCGGAATCAAATAACACTTTAGCACGCGTGGAGTTTATGAAAAATGTACCTGTGACCACATCTGGAGTTTCCTCCGCCTCTTTAGCTGTCATTTGGAATGTACGGGCCCTCGTTTTTGGCGGTTCTATTCTTGGGACTACTGGTCTAGTAATGGCTGGTTTCCCGGATGTACCCCCTTGTTGCATTCTACCTCGTGGACAGTCTGATTGGAGGTGATCCGGAGAATTACACAAAAAGCAAAACCGCGTTGATCGACAATCTTTAACAACATGACCGGTTTTCCCACACTTAAAACAAACCCGAGATTCCACTTGACAATTTCCCTGATGGTAGCGATTACATCTCGGACATGGTCTTTCCGCTGGTCGGAACGACGGACGGTTATCAAACCTCGGGAATCTAGACTTCTTTGGATCCTGTGGTGGTCCTTCCCATTTCCTTTTCCCCAAACTCTTATCACCGGCATCCCTTTTATTGTCTCGTTCGACATTTTCTGCAGCATCCACTGCAGCTGTAAACGTATCTGGCCTTGTTGCAGTCACTAGTCTTCGAACTTCTGAATTCAACCCATAGATAAATCTCTCCATTTTCATCTTTTCTGTAGCAACATAATATCCTGCAAAACGAGATTTTTCTAAAAATCGAGCAGTATAATCTCTGACTGACAAATTCCCTTGCTGTAGATTCATAAATTCTTCTTCCAATTGTGTGACAGCAGCTTGTGGACAGAAGTGTGTTGTGAAAGCTAACACGAATTCCTCCCATGAAAAAGTAGTATATATATCCGCTCCTCTCGATTCTATATGAGCCTCCCACCAATACAAAGCATCACCTTTCAGCATCGCAGCTCCATAAAGTACTTTATCTTCTTCAGCACATTTACACGTTTTGAAAATAGCCTCGATTTCTTTCAGCCATCTCATAGCTTTTACCGGATCCCGATCTCCTGAATATGTAGGGGGCTTGCAACTAAGAAACATTTTGTAGTCACACCTTTTCATCATCGGTAAGACCGTAGAGGTAAGTTGTATTTCAACTTCGTGTTCCGGACTTGGTCTTTCAGTTTCATTATGACGATTATGTTCGAACATAGCTTGTATGCTATCCTGTAATCTCCCCATTTCAGCAGTCAAATCTTCCCGTGTAACAAACTCTGTACCATGCTGTTGAGTTCTACCTCCAGTTCGGCCCCCAGTTCCCCTTCCGATTCTGCCTCTACCACGATCTCCTCCTCTTCCCCCTGTTCCTATTGGTGGATTCTCTCCACCCGAATTCCTTCCTCCTCTTTGATTCCTTTGTCTAGTGCCACTTGCCATTCTGTAGATTCAAACAAAGTTAATATACACATAAGCACGTACCCCATATAACAAGGTATTCCAGTTCAAACATGTACCTGTAAGATCGTAATTACACTGGCCTGGTGTAATTTGAAATTACCTTACATGATGTTCCTTCTACCTTTTATACTTAGCATCCCCAGGTTCTAAAATATTAGGGACATCCTACTTCACATGCAGTTTAAGTCTAGGTACAGATACTAATACCTAAATCCCTTAAACTAGGGCTCTGATACCATCTGTAACAACCCGCTAATTAAATATACATACAACATATAATCCATAACATGTTTACAACAAAGTACTTCATATTTCACATTTGGTCCCAACTAAAGTCTAAACATAAAGAAAATTCAGTACAACTTGAACCACTTTGAGTTACATAGTAATAACAATAAAATTATAAGTACAAAAGCATCCATAGCATCATGATGATCATCTTCTCAAAAGCTAGCCAACAAGTACTCTATTTACTTGTTCTTACTGGAACCACCACCTGGAATACATAATTTTTAAAACAGAAAATGAGGGTTAGACCTAAGGGTCTAGTGAGTAAATCCCTGACATTTGTAATTCATTAAAAATTCCTTTATATAAAACACTCTTTATATAAATACACATACATCACACGTAAGTTAATACCAACTAGCATTTATGTATCATACCTGTCTCATTCCACCTTATCCCTCCACCAATGGCCAATATCAATTGGTTGCGAGCCAATTTATCACACCGGTCCAAAGCCCGGCCACGTATTATATTTTCATATAATACTCACGTAATTATAATATCTCAATATATTATAATCACCCACGTATGACATATTCATACACTTTATCAAACATTCGTTATTCACATAATGCATTCCAGTAAAATACTTTTTAAAGTAAAACTCACCTGGTATGTTTATCACAAAAGCTTTTCCAAGATAAATCACGTATGACCACCCTTCACAGAATCTGAAATCACACAAAATACCAAATATCTCTTTTAAAACTAAACTTATGAAATCCTCAACTCAAGTCGCAACCCCTCAAAATAAATTAAAAATCGCAATGAACATTACTAAGTCGCAACCCACTATTGCGATTTCACCTTGAAATCGCAACCTACTATTGCGACTTCAATCCTAAGTCGCAATCAACTACTGCGATTCCAAGCCCAAATCGCAATCAACTACTGCGATTCCAAACCCAAATCGCAATCAACTACTGCGATTCCAAGCCAAGTCGCAAATGACCATTGCGACTTCAAAACCAAGTCGCAACCAACTATTGCGACTTCGTTGAATGTCGCAGTCGTCTATTGCGACTTCTATGAATGTCTCAATCCACTGTTCATCCTAAAACCCAGATTTTTGCAGTTTTATACTATGCCTGTTACTGATAAATTGCAGATATGTTCAAGACTACCATTAGAACATTATTCCCATCCCAAAACTATCATATCCTTCCAAAAATACCAAGACCCACTTAAAACTTAACTAACAACCTTCAAGAACACTTTTAATAGTTTAAAACATACCCAAGGATGGATTTGTTACCTGGATTACTTCAGTTTAGTCCTTAATTCACTGCAGTAACCTCTTGAATTCTTTCTTCCTTCTTCCCCTTTTCTACGGCTCTCTCTCTCTCTTTTCTTCTTTACGAAACACACACACCAAGTACAAATGGTCAAAGTATATCCAAGTAGTGTATTAGGAGGACACCTCCTCCCTCTATTCTAGAAGTGGGACGGTGGTGGTGATGAGGTGTAGCTACAAAGACTAAACAAACCCTAGACTTCATTCAAATGGCAAGACACACCCCTAAACTTCTATTTATAAATTTAACTTACCCCTTAACTTCTTAACTTCTTAACTCCATAAAATACTAAAATAAGAACTTGTAAAATTCCAAATTTAAATTAGATAAAATACCTGGTTATTACAGTGCCTCACCGTCATCATCCCTCTACCTCACCATTGACCTACAGTAATGAATGAGGAAGACGAAGGCAAACATGCGCCCCTCATCTTCCTTTGCTTTTCGAGATATGTTTTGAGATCTGGCGATGAAAGAGTCGAGATTAGGATATGATTTGTTTACAATTTTTATTTAGGATTCATATATTTGACAGATTTGTTTAGATTTTTTAGTTAGGGTTAATAGATTTGGATGTCTTTTCTCCACCATTTTTTATTCTTTCATCTGTTGTACAATATCAGATATCCAACTCGTTTTTGTTGATTTTGATCGTGTGATTCGTTTGAATCTAAGTTTTAGGCTGAATTGTTGATTGGTTTTTGCTGAAATTCAGAATTGGGTTTGTTAGTTTGATGGGGAATTTATGCTAAATTTTGTTTTTATCAAACAGTTGTCTTGTTCGAACAAAAATAAAGATTGGGGCTAAAATGGTCATTTCTGACAATCAGACTGTTTATTCAGCACCACGACCGAACACCAACTTATCTGTTAACACCCAAACAACCAAATCCACTCAGACAGTTAGCTATATGTCTTAACAGAAAATGAACCGAACAACACCTAAGTTAGAAATTTTGTCCCTATGGTTTCCGATTTTTTGAATTTAGTCCCTATAATTCGTTTATTACAAGATAGACCCCAAAGTTTATATTTTCATGATACATGGGTCCCTCTCACTAAGGGTTGTTAACTCTCATCCGTTAAGTGAAGGACATTTTGGTCTTTTTCTACTTCCTACCCGTTTATCAGAGTATATAGCCAAATAGATTAATCAAAAGCAATACCAAAGCAATATGTTCATCATCAACATCCACAAAGCAATATAGAAATAATTTTCATCAATATGTTCATCATTAGCATCACAAAACAATATGTTCATCATCAACATCCACAAAACAAAAGGATTAAACGAGAGAGTACCAATGCAATATGTTCATCTCCTTGGAGCCTCTTCTATCTTTTTCGATAATATATCTCGTCGGAGCCTTTTCTATGTTAAGATATGAGTTTGATTTTAACTTTAATTTTTGAGGTTTTGATTTAGGTTTGATTTTGATTTTAAACGATTAAAGGACTAAAGTGTGAGAAAAGATCAAAATGTCTCTCACTTAACAGATGAGAGTTAACAAACGTTAGTATTAGGGACCATTATGTTACAAAAATGCAAACTTTAGAGTTTATTTTGTAATAAACAAATTCTGGGATAGGGACCAAATCCGTAATTTAATTTAAAATTATAAATAAATTATTGAATAAGAAAATCCATTTTGAGCCAAATTTATTTAAAAACACAGAGTGATCTCACTCACTCTCTACTCCCTTCCTACTTTACCCACCCCACCTTCTTCTTCTTCTTCCCCATTTCTTCTCTCTGAAAAACCAGTCGAGAGAAAGAGATTGCCGGAAAATGAGGTTCCTCTTCCTCCTCCTCCTCCTACTACTCACACGCAACTCCTTCGCCGCCAAATCTGCTCGCTTGCCGGAATATTCCGCACTCCTATCCCTCAAATCCGCCATTACCGACGATCCACAATCATCTCTCTCCACCTGGAACCTTTCCACCTCCCACTGCTCTTGGTCCGGTGTCACCTGCGACTCTAGGCGTCACGTTGTCGGTCTTGACATCTCCGGCCTTAATCTCACCGGAACTCTCTCCTCCGACATTGGTCGCCTCCGCAACCTCGTAAATTTCACCGTCGCTGCAAACAACATCGCCGGTCTTATTCCACCGGAGATCTCTTTCATTTCCGGCCTCCGTCTCCTCAATCTCTCCAATAACATTTTCAACGAAACGTTTCCGCCGGAACTTTCTAGCCTTAAGTCTCTGCAAGTGCTTGACCTTTATAACAACAACATGACTGGCGACCTTCCCGTTGCCATCTCCGAAATGACTAATCTCCGTCACCTCCACCTCGGCGGCAACTACTTCTCCGGCATTATTCCGCCGGAGTACGGCCGGCTTCCTTTCCTTGAATACCTTGCTGTCTCAGGGAACGAACTCACTGGCCCTATCCCTCCGGAAATCGGAAACCTAACAAACCTCCAACAACTATACCTTGGTTACTACAATGGCTACACCGGCGGTATTCCTCCTGAAATCGGTAACTTATCAAGCCTCATCCGTTTCGACGCTGCTAACTGTGGTCTCTCCGGAGAAGTTCCTCGTGAAATCGAAAAGCTTCAAAACCTAGACACGTTGTTCTTGCAAGTAAACGGACTCTCCGGATCGTTAACGAAGGAGCTCGGAAGCTTAAAGAGTTTGAAATCAATGGATTTATCAAACAATATATTCACCGGAGAAATTCCTGATTCCTTCAAACAACTCAAGAATCTCACCTTGCTCAATCTGTTCCGTAACAAACTTCACGGCTCGATACCGGATTTCATCGGAGAACTGCCGCAGTTAGAGGTATTGCAGCTGTGGGAAAACAATTTCACCGGCAGCATTCCGCAAGGTCTCGGCAAGAACGGAAATCTACAGATCCTTGATCTGTCTTCCAACAAACTCACCGGTACACTTCCTCCGAATCTGTGCACCGGAAACAAACTCGAAACGGTAATCACTTTAGGAAACTTCTTGTTCGGTCCGATTCCGGCGTCTCTCGGCCAATGCCAATCGTTAAATCGAATCCGAATGGGCGAAAATTTTCTCAACGGTTCGATTCCGAAAGGCCTTTTCAGTTTGCCACATCTCTCACAAGTCGAGCTTCAAAACAACCTTCTATCCGGCGAATTTCCGGTGACCGATTCTGTTTCCGTCAACCTCGGTCAGGTCAGTTTATCCAACAATCGTCTGACTGGTCCATTACCTGCTAGTATCAGCAATTTTTCCGGCGTACAGAAGCTTTTACTCGATGGCAACAAATTCACCGGCCGCATTCCCGGTGAAATAGGGCAATTACAGCAGCTATCAAAGATTGATTTCAGTCACAACAGTTTATCCGGCGAGATCGCCCCGGAGATCAGCCAGTGTAAGCTGTTAACATATGTAGATCTTAGCCGTAACCAGCTTTCCGGCGAGATCCCAACTGAAATCAAAGGCATGCACATTTTGAATTACTTGAATCTTTCTCGTAATCATTTAGTAGGCAGCATTCCAACCTCCATAGCATCAATGCAAAGCTTAACATCTGTTGATTTTTCCTTCAACAATCTTTCCGGTTTGGTTCCCGGCACCGGCCAGTTCAGTTACTTCAATTACACTTCATTTGTGGGCAATTCCGATCTCTGTGGACCTTATTTAGGACCTTGCAAAGAAGGGGTTGCAAATGGCGCCCATGAACCCCATTCAAAAGGCTCGCTTTCTGCTTCTGTGAAGCTTCTTCTTGTTATTGGGTTGCTTCTTTGCTCCATTGCCTTTGCTGTTGCCGCCATTGTTAAAGCTCGATCAATAAAGAAAGCAAGCAAAGCTCGATCTTGGAAGCTAACCGCTTTTCAGCGGTTAGATTTCACTTGTGATGATGTTCTTGATAGCTTGAAGGAAGATAATATTATTGGGAAAGGAGGAGCTGGGATTGTTTACAAAGGGGTGATGCGAAATAATGAGTTAGTGGCGGTCAAACGATTGCCCGCAATGAGTCGTGGTTCTTCTCATGATCATGGGTTTAATGCTGAGATTCAGACTCTTGGGAGGATTAGGCATCGGCATATTGTGAGGTTATTAGGGTTTTGTTCGAATCATGAGACGAATTTGTTGGTTTATGAGTATATGCCGAATGGGAGTTTGGGAGAAATGCTTCATGGGAAGAAAGGGGGTCATCTTCTTTGGGATACGCGGTATAAGATTGCGATTGAGGCTGCAAAGGGACTTTGTTATCTTCATCATGATTGCTCACCGTTGATCCTCCACCGTGATGTGAAATCAAACAACATTCTTTTGGATTCTAATTTTGAAGCTCATGTGGCTGATTTCGGGCTTGCCAAGTTCTTGCAGGATTCAGGCACGTCCGAATGCATGTCTGCCATTGCTGGTTCTTATGGCTATATTGCCCCAGGTATAATCTCAAAGATCCTTGCTTCAAATGCTTCATAATAGCCTATAAATTCTTTCATGAAACTTCAATTATAATGCTTAATATCTACTATATCTTGTGTTGTTTACATGGGTTTCTCATATTATTGGCTTTGAATATGGTTTGCGTTTTATAGAACACAAAATATGTCTAAATGTCCTAATAGACTACTCTATTGGACTTAAATTTATATGAAGAAACAATTGTGCTCTTAGTGTTACAATAAGTTGATAAGATGATTCCCCGTGTCTGTACAAGTTTCTCATGACAATTATGAAAGAAAGCGTCCTGTTAGTCTTTTTATATGACATTATTTGAAAAATGTGTTATGAAAACAACTAGCGCTCTATAAAAAATGTTTTCATGGGACAAAAAGCCCTATAAAAAGCTAATAAGACACTTTATTTTAAAAAAAAACGTCCGGACTCTCGAAAAACATACTTTGAACCTGCTGCAACACATTTACATTGGACGTACAACTTTTTGATCCCATAAAGCAGTCTAGGGCATTGTAGTCGTATGGTGCCCTATTCAGCCAATTTTGGTGCCCTATTCAGCCAATTTTAGAGATATTTGGTGCCCTATTCAGCCAATTTTAGAGATATTTGGTGCCCTATTCAGCCAATTTTGTTGTAGTGGCATTGTAGTCGTATGGTGTTCTTGATTCTAGAATGCATCTTTATGTTGGTAAAAGATTATGTTTTCTTGATTCAAGAATGCATCTTTATGTTGGTACAAGATTATGTTTCTTGATTCAAGAATGCATCTTTATGTTGGTAAAAAGTTGTGTTTCTTGAATCAAGAATGCATGTTTTATGTTGGTAAAAGATTATCCCTAAACCCTAAACAAGAATGCATGTTAATGTTTGTAGAGTATGCTTACACGCTAAAGGTGGACGAAAAGAGCGATGTGTACAGTTTCGGTGTGGTACTTTTGGAACTGGTAACAGGGAGGAAACCAGTTGGGGAGTTTGGAGATGGTGTAGACATTGTTCAATGGGTTAGAAAGATGACAGATGGTAACAAAGAAGGTGTTCTACAAATCTTGGATCCAAGACTCTCCACCATTCCAATCCATGAGGTTATGCACTTGTTCTATGTTGGTATGTTGTGTGTTGAAGAGCAGGCCGTTGAACGCCCCACCATGAGAGAAGTCGTTCAGATCTTAACGGAGCTTCCAAAGCCTCCAAACTCGAAGGTGGCAGCAGAAGGAGATTCAATGGCGGCCACCACCACCACCAACACGGCTGCAGGTTTAGCTCCGCCATCACCCACCATGGAATCGGGTGGCAAAGGCGATCTTCTAAGCATCTGAAATGAAGATGGGGGATTGGTTATTAATTAGAGTGTAATTTGTGCATAGTAAGATTGGTTGGGGGATTTTCAGATGATGTAATTCTACTCTCTAATTCTGTCTTCAGAAATATGTTCCTACACTCTACCTTTCCTTCAATGCTCATCATTTTGGACATTTTCCCAATCATTTGCGCCTAAAGAGTTCAGAAAGTATACATGTAAATAATTACTCATCTAATATCCATAATAAAAAAGACCTACAATTTTAGAAATAGTAGTGGGAGTAAGATACTTTTTCAATTTATAATCAACTATTGAATTAAAAATAGATATTTATTTATGAAAGTGAACATTTATTTTATAGAAATATAAAAAATTATTTTTGAAGGGAAAATATGCTTCCTCCTTCCCATGATATGGTTTTTAAAATAAATAAATTAAAATTTTAAATCTACCTCTAATTACTGTATAAATATTTATTAGTAAAAGAAATTAAAAATAAAATTATTATTTCGCTCAATTAGATACTCAAATAGTCAAAGCCACGAAGACTCTTGACAAAATAGTCAACGGGTCCGCACTCTAACCCGACCTGGTGAGTGCGGACCACAATGGGGTCACAAAAAGACAAAAAAATGTTTGAAAACGGTTGGGTCAGAGTGCGGACCTACTGTTTCCAGCCTTGTTTTTGTCTTTTTGTGACCCCATTGCGGTCCGCACTCACCGGGTCGGATCAGAGTGCGAACTCGTTGGCTATTTTTATAAACCGGGAGAGAATGTGGCTATTTTGTCACTTCTTCTTGATGGTTTAGCTATTTGAGTCAATTTCCCCTATTAGATGCCCTAAAGATGCTCATCATTTTGTGATGGAAAAAGTAACATTTATTTACCAAATTTTGTGGTATGGATATGAAACGAAGGGGTGTTTGTGATTGCTTATTTAAAACAACTTATGCTTATTTTTAAAAGTGTTTATCAACTTATGTCATGCTAAAAAAGAGTTAATGGTAAAATTGTAATTTGGACAAATAAGTTATAAGCACTTTCAAATAAGTTAGAATGGTAACTTATAAAAACAACTTATTTGTAGTGGGGAAAAGTCATAAGCACTTTTCGTTTTTCCAATTCAAACACTAAAAATAGCTTATTTGTAGTGAATAAAAACAATAATAAAATAAGTCAAAAAAACAAGCAATCCCAAACACCCCCAAAGAGAACAGTAAATCATATCTCTTTGGCTCATTAAAAAACAGCATTTATGACACTCGACGCATGCTTATAACCACGTGCCTCATTCATTACTACTTTCCAAACCATCCTTGATACCTTCCTTTCATTTACTACCGAGTAAATTACATTTTTAGTCCCTGTGGTTTGATACAAATTTATATTTCAGTGTTCATTAATTTAAAACTACAATTACCATTTATAATTAATTCATTACATTTTCGTTCTTATAATTTATAATTACTTCATTACAACTATTGAAACAAAAATATTTTTAAATTTCAAAAATCTATATTTTAATATAGCTGTAAGAGATGCTTTAAAGACATTTTGATGCCTCTTTTAAAATGAAAGCAGAGAAAAACATTGAGTTTTTCTAAAATATTTTTTCTATAGTTATGTTATAATTTTTTTCAGGTTTTGTTTGGCAAACTAGCTCATAAGTAAGTTGATAGCTGATAAAAAGTTACGTTTTGCAAAAGTAGCTTATAAACATATAAAATGACAAAATGATATCTTCAAAAAATTATCAATTACAATATTTAATTCTATAATTAGAACAAATTTATAGCAATATAATATGTTTACTAAACAACCAATGTAGTAAAAAAAATTTAAATAATATAATATGTTAATTAAAATTTTAAAATTTACTATTGCATATATACTATAAATTTTAAATTTGTTAAAACAAGTTTTATAAAAAATATATATTAACTTATGATTTTAAATAACCGTTACGTATAATATAAAAAAATCTAATAATAATTAAAAAGATAATAGTAATTGATAACTAAAAAATATTAATTGATATTAAAAAATATATAAAAAAATTATATGATTAACAATAACTCTAAATAATTAAAAATGATATCAAAATATAATTAAATAATTTTCAATTAATATTAATTAATACTTATTAATACTTATTAATAATTAAATTTAAATATAATAATAGTTAATAAATAATATTAATAGAGGGTAAAATTGGAATATTCACAAAAAGCTACTCAAATGGTACTTCAAGTAGGGTTTCAAAAAGATAGCTTATAAGAGCATCTCCAACAGCTTCCCTATTTTAGAGAAAATGGAGAATATGAGGATTTTGTGCTCTATTTTTGCTCCAACAGTTTCTCCAAAATGGAGAAAGTAAGAGAGAGAATGAGTTTTTCTTCAAATATGGAGATCACTCCAAAAATGATTACTAAGTGAGAGGACCAATAGGAAATTTTGAAAATAAATATGTAGAGAGAGAAATAATATTTTAATAGATGAATGAAATATTTTAATATTATAATCAATGTTTTTTTCTCCAAAATGGGGAATCTGTTGGAGATAAATGTAATTTTTTTGGAGATTTTGGCATTTGGTTCTCCATTTTAGATAAATTTTGGGGAAACTGTTGGAGATGCTCTAAGAGCATCTCCAACAAATTCTCTAATTTTTTTTAAATATGAACTTAAAAGTCAAAATCTCTAAAAAATTAGATTCAATTCTAACAAATTCTCTATTTTAGAGATTTTAGCATCCATTATATTATTAAAATACTCTAGAAATTTATCCTCCCAATAAAATTTTTAAAAAGTTTTTTATAAAGTAATATTAACTCAACCCTATTGATGAGAATAAATAAAAAATAATTTCTCTCTCCATATACCAAGTCTTAGAGAATTCTCTAAACTTTAAGCTTTTGTTAGTTTTCTCTATTTTAGAGAACCATATAGAGAAGCGGTTGGAAGAATTTAGAGAACAAAAGTCCAATTTATTCTATTTTAGAGAAACTGTTGGAGATGCTCTAAACTAACTTATGACCATCCAAACATGTACCTAAAAAATAAGATAGCTTATAAGCTAGTTTTTTTTGCCAAACAATGACTTAGGCATCGTTTGGTAAAAAAAACTAGCTTATAAGCTAGCTTTTTTCTTGGTACATGTTTGGATGACCATAAGCTAGTTTTTTGAAACGCTACTTGGAGTAGATTTTTGTGAATATTTTCAATATTGCTCTCATTAATATCAATTATTATGTATTAACTATATAAATAATTTTTTTTAATTTAATTATTATTAATTAAAAAATATTAGCTGAAAATTATTAAGGCATTGTTTGGCAAAAAAAAGCTAGCTTATAAGCTAGCTTTTTTCTGGAAACATGTTTGGATGGCCAGCTTATAAGCCAACTTTTTGAAACGCTACTTGAAGTACTTTTCACTAGCTTTTTATGAATATTCCAATATTACCCTTATTAATATCAATTATTATTTATTAACTATTATTATAAATAAATATTATTTTATTTTAATTTATTATTATTAATTAATAAATATTAATTAATATTAACTGAAAATTATTAAATTAAATTTTAATTACTTAATACTAATTTTTATTTATTTAGAGTTATTGTTAATTATATAAATTATTTTTTATTTTTAAATAACAATAAATATATTTTAATTGTCAATTACTATAAATCTTGTCAATTATTATATGATTTTTTTTATATTGTATATAGCGGTTATTTAAAATCATAAATTAATATATATTTCTTCTAAAACATGTTTTAACAAATTCAAAATTTATAGTATATATGTAGTAATAAATTTTAAATACATATATTTAACATGTTATGTTATTTAATTTTTGTTTCTACATTGGTTGTATTAATTAACGTATTATATTGCTATGATTTTTTAATTATATAATTAAATATTGTAATTGATAATTTATTGAAGATGTCATTTTTGGTCATTTTACATGTTTATAAGCTAGTTTTGTCAAACGTGACTTTTTCATCAGCTAGCTTATCAGCTATCAGCTAGTTTGCCAAACAATGCCTAAATTAAATTTTAATTATACATTGATATTTATTTTTAATTATTTAGAGTTGTTGTTAATCATATAAATTATTTTTAACTATTAATCAATATATTTTAATTATCAATTATTATTATCGTTTTAATTATTATTTGATTATTTTTTTCATATTATATGTAACCGTTAAAATTATAAGTTAATATATATTTTTTCAAAAACTTGTTTTAACAAATTTAAAATTTATAGTTTATATTTAATAATAAATTTTAAATTATTTTAATTAACATGTTATATTGTTTAATTATTCTTTACTACATTGGTTGTATTAATTAACAGATTATATTGCTATAAATTTGTTTTAATTATATAATTAAATATTGTAATTGATAATTTTTTGAAGATGTCATTTTTGATCATTTTGCATGTTATAAGCTAGTTTTTGTCAAACGTGAGTTCTTCATCAGCTAGCTTATAAGTCACCAGCTAGTTTATCAATTAGTTTGCCAAACATAGCCTTAAAATAAAGTATTACAAGAACTCTAACAACTATTTTTTCAATTCTAATATTAATCACACTAATTTCTCAATTACGTTTAATACAAAAATATTTCTTCCTCAATTAAATATTTAATTTAGGTATCTTTTATTATGGAAAAAGAATTAGAATATATTTCTTTCTTTTAACATTGAGTTTTATGGATTTTCAAATCCAAAGATTTTCACTATTTTTATTTTTTATCTTATTTTTTTTTAACAACCCATATTTTGTAAGTTGAAAGTGTTGTGGCTAAAAGGAAAAGAATGAAAGTTTGGACTAAGGGACTTATTTGCAATAAGTGAAAGTTATAAAAGGGTCCTGATTTATAGGTCTTTGGCTATTGGTCATTCTCTTGGTTTTGGGTGGCGGCTAGGGCTGTAAACGAACCGAACGAACACGAACGGAGGCTTGTTTATGTTCGTTCGTTTAACTTAAACGAACAAACGAACGAACACGAACAGTAAACGAACGAGATTTTTTGTGTTCATGTTCGTTCGTTAAGAATTTTTGTTTATTCGTGTTCGTTTATGTTCGTTCATTAAGAGTTAAACGAACGTAAACGAACGTAAACGAACGAACTTAAATGAACATAAACGAACGTAAACGAACGAACTTAAATGAACATAAACGAACGAACCCAAATGAACAAAAAACAACCACCATACTCATCATTTCGTTCGTAAAAAATACCGTAACAAAATGAAAAACCAGGTTAACTTAGAAGGTATGAAAAATAAATTCTAAAAGATCAATTTACTTGATGATTTTACATATTAATTTCATATTATATAAACATGTTTATATATAAACAAGCATAAACGAACATAAATGAACATAAACGAACATAAACGAACGAACATTAACGAACATAAATGAACGAACGTTCACGAACATAAATGAACGAACGAGACCATTGTTCATGTTCGTTCATTTAACTAAACGAACAAAAAAACGTGTTCATGTTCGTTCATTTATTAAATAAACGAACATAAACGAACTTCCCGCCGAATAGTTCACGAACGGTTCGCTGAACGTTCGGTTCGTTTACAGCCCTAGTGGCGGCTGAGAAGAATTCAAGAGCAGGCAGCAAAATCGTGAAGACTCCTTTTGGTAAGAAAAACCTCCAACCAATGTCAATTCTTGCTTAGTAATTAGCTTAATAATTTAGAGTTCTAATCATTTCCATGCTGTGGGTTGGGATTATGTAATAAGAACAAGCTGATGAAGTGGTAACCTGTTAATTGGATTGCTAAGGAGTAGTACGAATCACATTTGGGTAAGAATGTTTGATAGAAAACCTCATTATTTGGAGTGTTGGGATTAAGGTTCACGGGAAGATGCATGCAAATGATTCTCGAATCGTGTGCAGGACATTGAAGCTATAAGAGTGATGGGGTCAGGGGTACCCAAGATGTTTTCAAATGTTGTTTATTTAAAATGATAAAATGTACGAAATGATTTATCTAATGCGTTGTCATGCATGAAGGCTATGAACTCACTAGGCGATAGGATATTGTATATTAAGCTAAGGAAGAACTTCAAGAGTGGAGAAATGCCGGACAAATCAGAAAAGAATATTGTAGCCTTAGTATCTGTGTTCACGAGGAAAGGTGAACAGTAGTAGAGTCGTAAGTGGATTATAGTATCGGTTGTATGAGGGTTTGCACCCTGGTTCGGTAACTGGAAGCACGGTTGTCAAGGGACGGTTGTGTCCGAAGGAAGGAATTGAAGCCTCCAAGGTGATGGTTTTTGCAACTCGTTATGAGTAGTGTGGTGAGGAAGAATGAAACGTCTATGGCGTAGGAATGTGAGTTTCGAGGTGAACTTGTAATGTCGATGTTACTTGAATAGGTTTCGAAGAGAGGGAGTCAGATTATGAAGTTGAGGATGATACGTTGGAAGGATTAGATTCCGTAAGGAACCAATGTTAAAGAATAAGTTAAGAAAGTAGTTACAGGTTGTCTGTTGTGGTAGAAGTCGGCACTTGTGTAAGGTTGCCGAGGCCGAAGACTTAAACCAGGAGGTTGAAAGTTGATAAAGCACCATGTGGGGGTGTTAAGAGGTTGAGCAGTTATCGTTTCAAATAAGCGTTCTATTGTTGGAGGTATGGAGGGATTCATAGAAGGATGAGTTATGTAGCACGAGCGAAACGGGTGTATAGACCGTATCGTGTAGAGAGGGACGGTGCCCTGTCTATGAAAGGGTTCGGGTCGTAAAGAGATAGCTAGAATGTTGTGTTCGAGCTATTCGAGAACTCGTGTGTTATAGTTCAACAAGGGGGGAAAGGACTAAGTAGCGAGATGGACTTGACTATGTATACGGGAGGATAGGAAGGCAAGTTTGAATCGTGTGAATGATCATGAGAAATCTGGTCTGCAGTGTGACGTTGAGGGCAAGGAGTATACGGACGGGTAGAGACAGTATTGGTCAAGCTCACTGTGCCAGCTAGTGTCGTAGTGATGTGATGTTAGAAAGAGAGGAAGCATCAGATAGAAGCTGTTGGGGGTTTCGGATGAGATGTACGACTTGTTAACCAGGTTGTTAGATCATGTAGAGTGTAAGTTGACGTTATGTTACGATTATGTTCGGAATAGTATGACGGAGCGGTGATGGGTTGTACCCCAGGGAGAAACCAAGTGTTTATGGTTGTAAGAGTCGCTAAGTAGGTATATTTTGGGATCATTGGAAGTTTAGGGAAGATGATGGATGTGTTAGTCAAAGTGTGGTGTAGTAGTCGCGAAATCTTTAAAGACTGTGTAGGGACGTCGAGCACTGGTGTCGTTTCACGACGACTTGGTTATATGTCTTAAGCTAGAATCTTGGTGCGGCTGTTTGGTTATGTAATGAGAAAGTGTTGTTTTGTGGGCGGTGCTCCACACTAACGTGGAGAGGTGAATATAGTATGTCAGATTAAGTGAGTAAATTGGAAGTAGCAAACTTGCCAGTAATGCCGAAAGTGCAGGGTTGTGTAGGTTGTCATTGGTAAGTGTGCGAACCGTTGGAAAGAGTATTGAGGAAGGGAATCGTGCTTGATTTTGTTCAGGAGAGGAGTGGATAGGACAATTGAATGAGTTAAGTTAGTGACTTCGTGAGAAAGGTATAGACGATTGTTGGATTGAGAGAAGTGATCTAGGATTGCTTGTATTGCGACGAAGGAGCTCTGGGTTGTGAGTTGTCGGGATGTACGGGTTTGGCCTTGTGCCAAGCTGTCAAGTGGGTGTTGTCTCTTGGTAGGTGAATCCTATGTTGTGACGGGGGATTTAGCCAAGTTCCTCCTTAAAGGAAGTATAGATGCTTGAGAAGCCCTAGTTAATCTTCTATTGTCAAGACCGATCGAGTAGGAACAGTAGCCTACGAGTTAGAAGTACCGTAAGAATTTAAGGAAGTGCGCCCAATGTTTCTTATTTCGAATTTAATGAGATGGTTGACCGAGTCAGAAGTGGTTTTACCTCGGGGAAGTGTCAGTTTTGGCATGGACAAGATACCACATCTTTTCCCAATAAGGAATTCCGGGGACGGAATTCTTTTAAGGAGGGAGTGTTGTAACAACCCATATTTTGTAAGTTGAAAGTGTTGTGGCTAAAAGGAAAAGAATGAAAGTTTGGCCTAAGGGACTTATTTGCAATAAGTGAAAGTTATAAAAGGGTCCTAATTTTTAGGTCTTTGGCTATTGGTCATTCTCTTGGTTTTGGGTGGCGGCTGAGAATAATTCAAGAGCAGGCAGCAAAATCGTGAAGACTCCTTTGGGTAAGAAAAACCTCCAACCAATGTCAATTCTTGCTTAGTAATTAGCTTAATAATTTAGAGTTCTAATCATTTCCATGCTGTGGGTTGGGATTATGTAATAAGAACAAGCTGATGAAGTGGTAACCTGTTAATTGGATTGCTAAGGAGTTGGGATTATGTAATAAGAACAAGCTGATGAAGTGGTAACCTGTTAATTGGATTGCTAAGGAGTAGTACGAATCACATTTGGGTAAGAATGTTTGATAGAAAACCTCATTGTATAGAATCAGGTGAGATTCGTCCCTGTTCCCAATTCGCTAGGTGGTTACCGGGACTTGTCAATTGTGACACCGGAGCTTGCAAGAAAACTCACCGGAACTTGCTTGGAATTTGGGTTGGGCCGACTTGGAATATTTAGAGGTGACGTGGGCCTTAGCCAATTATTGGTGTGGCACGTGACTCTCCACTAAATCGCAATCCATACGGTTTTAAACCATAACCCAAAATAGGCCAAGTATGAGTCTTAAGTTTATGGACTTTAGGTTACAAGCCACGTGGATCAATCTGGCAATTTTTTTAAAGTGAACTAAGATATATTATTTTAGAATTCATATTGAGAACAATTGGAGGTCACGTGGACTAATTTTTCTATTTGGCCAACACATCAAGATATCAAATTATCAATTATGGATTTGTTACTTTAATTATTAATTATTAATAATTATTAGAAATATTAGTAAAGTTTATAAAAAGGGGCCGATGTCTAAAGAACCAGAACTTTGAACTGATTTTATAGGGACCAGAGAGTAAGATCTTGGGCGGATAAACAGAATCCAATAAGTATGATTTTGGACTGGATTTGTAACCTATCAACTTAGATAAGTTGAGGGTATGTTAGGAAGTAAACGAGCATCGATTATTAGTTATTGACGTACATTTCCTACATAATAGGTGTTCTACCTTGAGATCGGAAGTATAAGTGAGAAGCTTCGGAAGCGAGCAAGTCAAGTGAGTTTTTCTAACTAAAATACGTGATTGTGCGTGTTTTTCCAAGGAAAGTTGTTATGTGGAAATACCCTGTTATTTTACATGATTCTTACGTAAATGAACGTTTATTATTTCACAGATCAGGGTATGTTTATGAATATGATTTATTTACCAGTTTTACGAATGCTTTCCCATGAAAATTATGCTCTACTGAAAAGATTATTCAGCAATGAAACGAATTGTAAAGTGTATTATAAATCTCATGTTTTATGACTATGATGGTTTATGTGAATGCTATGTGGAGTCGGTCTGTACTGTGGGATCAGAGATAGATCCTCGGGTTCTGATGATCCCTTGGATATGTATGACAGACTGGTAGGTTGGAATTCGTTTCCTCCTATTTCGAGTAGAGGGGAGTCTGCGTAGGCTCCGGGAAGGGGAGTCTGCGTAGGCTCCGGAAGAGGCGAGAGGGGAGTCTGCTGGGGCCCCGATCGCGGAATGTTTATGTGATCCATACGCAGTGCAGTACCATGATTGATGTTTATGTGAAGAATGTGAAAAGTTTTATAAATGATTTTTATAATGTTGATGTACGCTGTTTTTTTGAGGGAACTCACTAGACCTCATGGTCTAACCCTCGCTTTTCAAAACTAAAACCTTTTCAGGTAGGCAAATGGTCGAAGGCTCTGGTAAGTGAGCAAGAGCAAGATAGGGAACAGATGCCGCTAGAGACAGTGCATGTGCCACTTGTAGCAGTTAGATCATTCTCAGTTGTGTATAGGTTGTTTCCGTCGACCTATGTGTAGATAGATGTAATGAGAAATTTTGGGACCCAGTTTGTAGCATTTATGATTTAATGCTATGTGTGTCATATTGCATTTTTGGGACGTTACATTTTTTCTTATTAAGTATGAAGCAAAAATTCAAAAAGTATCCAAAGCCTTCTATATTAAAGGGGGGGTGCTATTTGCACAAAAAAAGTGCTAATGACACAAAAAATGATTGCATTGTTTTCATAAACAATCATTTTTTGATTTAAATATATATATATATATATATATATATATTATTTGACATATATATATATTATTATTTATTTGTTTTATATATATATATATTAGAAATATATATATATATATATATATATATTATTCTTTTTGTTTATATATATATATATATATATATATATATATATATGTGTCAATTTTATACCGAGACAAATCAACCAATTCTCATACCAATCGTACCAATTTAATTGGTACTGACCTAATTGGTTGGTATATCATACCAACTATTTAAACTTGGTTGGTACGTGGTATTAGAAGTCGTGTACCACGGTAATACCGTACCGTACCGACCTAATTGGTTGGTATATCGTACCAACTATTTAAACTTGGTTGGTACGTGGTATTAGAAGTCGTGTACCACGGTAATACCGTACCGTACCGACTTAGAAATATAGAAATATAGAAATATATGTATATATGTAGTTATTCTTTTTTGTTTTTATATATATATATATATATATATATATATATTTATATTCTTTTTATAAATTATACCATTGTATCTATTTTTTATAATAAGGTCAGACATAACTAGGCTTTTTCCCATAATAATTTACCCCCTTTATAGGCCCTAGGCCTTTTCGACAAAAAATGTGATTTTGATTTGATATTTATACTTTCAACCCCTATACTTATTTACTTACTTTACTTTATACCTTTTACTTTCATAATTTAAAATTTACATTTAACACAATTTTAAATCACAATTACTTTTTTTGATTTATGAAAGTAAAAGGTATAAAGTAAAGTAAGTAAATAAGTATAGGGGTTGAAAGTATAAATATCAAATCAAATTCACAATTTTTGTTGAAAAGGCCTAGGGCCTATAAAGGGGGTAAATTATTATGGGAAAAAGCCTAGCTATGTTTGACCTTATTATAAAAAATAAATACAATGGTATAATTTATAAAAAGAATATAATTATATATATATATATATAAAACAAAAAAGAATAACTATATATAACTATATATATATATTTCTATATTTCTAAGTCGGTACGGTATGGTATTACCGTGGTACACGACTTCTAATACCACGTACCAACCAAGTTTAAATAGTTGGTACGATATACCAATCAATTAGGTCGGTACCAACTAAATTGGTACCAATTAAATTGGTACGGTTGGTATGCGAATTGATTGGTTTGTCTCGGTATAAAATTGACACCCCTATATATATAAACAAAAAGAATAATAATATATATATATTTCTATATTTCTAATATATATATATATATATAAATAAATAATATATATATATATATATATATTATATAAATTTATATATTATATATATATATATATATTTAAATCAAAAAATGATTGTTTATGAAAATAATGCAATCATTTTTGGTGTCAATAGCCTTTTTATTTGGTGCCATTAACCTCCCCAATAAAAATATATAATACAAATAAAAAAAATAAAAGACAACAAAAAGACAAAATACAAAATACAAAAAAAACAAAAAAAAAATAATCATTGTTTGGTGTCATTAGCCTTTTTTTTTGTGCAAATAGCCTACCCCTATATTAAATTACTAATATAAATATATAACTGATTAACTGATGTTTATTGTATTATTAAGTTGACTGATTTGCCCAAATGATGTTGAGTTCCACAATCACATGTGAAGACAACACTACTGTTGTTACATGAACGAAAACCATTTATATCGACATGAAAAACCAACTGTCGGTTGTTTATTGGGTTGTACCATGTGCTTGATTGGTAGTACTTTGATTTTCAAATAATGACACAACGTCAAACAAAAGGTCCTACAAAATTTTTGTTTCCAAGATTTGTCACATACCATGCACTTGCATTTATACAACCTTTTTTTTAAAACAATTTAATTTTGTTTGTCAGATAAATTAAAAATGTCGACATGATAAAATAATAATATTATTTATAAAAAAATATAACATAAACGTTCCTTTTGTCTTGTAAGAGTCTGGACAAATTCACAGTTTCATTAAAGGAAAAGTTTATTTTAAAAGATTAAGTTTCGAAACATTTTTCTTTGAATAGAGTTCTGGACCTGTTATGTATTTGAGCAAAATCATCTCACCTCTTTGCCAATTGAGCTACACGTCAGAGATAATTGGTTAACTACACTGTTTTAAAAAAGTTGGATGGAATAAGAATAGTTTAAAGTAAAACAAAAAAATCATTCTTTTAATTATGCAAAAAAAAAACAATTAATAACTAATTAATCCGTAAAATCCTTTACATAAAACAAGAAGAGACAGCTTTGATGAACAACATCACCTTTTTGTGATTGAAAAACAGTAAGAATCTAATAAAGAAAGTTGAAAGGAAACACATTGGACTTGACTTAATTTTGGAAAGGATTTTGCCTATCAAAACTTTTATCTTTTATCTTTTAATAATATATTTTTCAAACAAGTGGGCCAAAGTACAAATCAGAAGAAAATTGGGGGTTGAAAAAGCAAAATATGGGCTCCATCATTTTACCCATCTTCTATACCCTTGTCATGTGTGGGGTTGGGTGGGTGAACCAACTCACCAGTCACCAAGGTGGAAAGATAAAAGGGTATCCCTAAGTTTTACCTTTTTTGCATTCACACCACAAGAGTTATGATGATTTAAAGAAAAGACAATGAGAGTTTAAAGATTGTTCGTTTTACACCTCCCAGACTCCAATAGAGCCATATTGTCAAGTTAGAGAATTCGTTGATATATTTGTAGTAATTTATTGGACAATAGGTGATTATGATTAACTGATTTATAACGTTTAACTAGTTATGAGTTGGTCTTAAATTGATGTTTTGAAGGACCAAATCATGACTCAACTTCTATTACTACTAAGTAGTAACCATATTCCTTACTCACTAACATTTTGGCTGTTTTTCAACCATCACCTTTGGCATTCTTTTTATTCAGTATCAAAACTGTGAACAATCTTTTTAAGCAGCATATCAATCATCTTCGGATCTCAAAGAGGAAGATCACGATAATCGTCAATCAACACTCATAAATTGGCGATTACATCCTCTATAGTTGACAATCAAACAACAATAGCCTCATTTGTCGCATTTCTTTCACTACTTGTACATGGATCCCACCAACATCACTCTCAGTTTGCCTTCAAAAAAAAAAAAAAAAACAATCCATTTTAACTGTCATCACCACCATGAGACCCGTTGTTCACAAACAACTCCTTACCAAACATGGTATTATGAGCCATGATGCATTTTGTCAACACGTTTGAAATTAGTTTTGGTCAATTCAAGTATATAGAAAGAAGCACAATTTATAATAAACTCAACACTTTATGAATTTTGACTAAAATCAACCATAACCATGTTCATGAATTAATAAGCGGATGACTCTTTTTTTTTCCATTTGGAAAAAGAAATAGAATTAAAGATTTACGGGGCAAAATTAGGAAAACATAAAGATGCGTGAAAGAAAGAATATAAAAGAATGGAAGAAGGTTTGATTATGAAAAAGGTGTCACGGGGTAAATGATTTCACGTCTGAGATAGAAACAAATACACGTGCCTCTTTCTCATCATTCTTACGTTTTTTTGCCTATATTTAAATTTAAATAAAAAAATTAAATACAATGTAATTTAATGTTGGTCGGTAAATTTAAATAAAAATTTTAAATACAATGTAATTAAATGAGTCATTTAATGCTGGCTGGAATTTATTAAGACAATCTTCAACATGTTTTCTATAATATTTTTTTAAAATAGAGAATCAAATTTAAATTTTCTAAAAAGAGTTAACACAATTTATATTAATATAATATTCTCTAATATATATTCTCAATACACTTTAAAAAAACTTAATATAAAATGATAAAAGATTTATTTTATTGGTGAGATTGAATAAAATAATTATTTATCTCTCCTATTTAGGCTATGTTTGGCAAACTAGCTGATAAAAAAGTCATGTTTGGTAAAACTAGCTTATAAACATGTAAAATGACAAAAAATGACAACTTCAAAAAAACTATCAATTACGATATTTAATTATATAATTAAAACAAAAAATATAAAAATATAATATGTTAATTAATACAACCAATGTAGTAAAGAAAAATTAAATAATACAACATATTAATTAAAATAATTTAAAATTTATTATTACATGTATACCATAAACTTTTAATTTGTTAAAACAAGTTTTATAAAAAAAATAAACTAACTTACGATTTTAAATAACCGTTACATATAATATGAAAAAAATAATCAAATAATACTTAAAAAGATAATAGTAGTTGGTAATTAAAATATATTAATTAATATTATAAAAATATATAAAAATAATTTATATGATTAACAATAACTCTAAATAATTAAAAATTAATATCAATATATGATTAAAGTTTAATTTAATAATTTTCAGTTAATATTAATTAATTTTTATTAATTAATAATAATTAAATTTAAAAATTAATTAATATTAATAATAATAGTTAGTAAATAATAATAAGGGACAATATTGGAATATTCACAAAAAGCTACTGAAACGCTACTCCAATGCTATGTTTGGCAAACTAGCTGATAAGCTAGCTTATGACTTATAAGCTAGCCGGTAGCTGATAAGCTAGCTGTTGACTTATAAGCTAGCTGGTAGCTGATGAAAAAGTCACGTTTGGCAAAACTAGCTTATAAGCGTGTAAAATGACTAAAAATGACATATTAAAAAAATAGTAAATAAATAATAATATTAATTAATGGGGGTATTTTTGGGGGGAAAAAAGCAAAATAAGCTCCTAAACGCTACCATGACTAGCGTTTTGATAAGCTAGCTTTTTTTTTTGCCAAACAATGCCCAAGTAGCGTTTCAAAAAGCTAGTTTATGGTCATCCAAACATGTACACAAAAAAAACTAGCTTTTTTTTTGCCAAACAATGCCTTAGAGTTCTATAGAGAGTTCTCTATATTTAGAGATTTTTTCATGTAGATACACATATTGTATAGATAAATGATTATCAGGACGTTCCTCCATGGCCTTTTCCAACTCTATATGTATAGTTATATTTCTGTAGGTTTGACTAGAGACAAGTGACCCCGCTTTTCATAACGAGATTCCGCAATCTAGTCCAATGGTACCAGAGCATCCACAACAAGGATTTTATTAGGATTTCATTTGGATTGCAAAAATGCCATGTAGGATTGCTAAATTAGAAATTGTAGTGGTTGTGAGTATGATTGCTAAATTAGAAATTGGTTTTGGTAATTTGCAAATGTCAAATCAGTACTTTTTGTTGTTGTGGCAGTGAATAGTATAAGAAATTGTAAGAAATTATTCTCTACAAATGTGACACCTCATCACAAAACATTGATTTGACATAAAGCAATTTCTAATTTAGAAATTATTCTCTACAATTTCATATACTATTCACTGTCACATCAGCAAAAAATACTGATTTGACATTTGTAAATTACCAAAACCAATTTCTAATTTTGCAATCATACTCACAACCACTACAATTTCTAATTTTGCAATCCTACGTGTCACATTTGCAATCCAAATGAAATTGTTATGAAATCCTTGTTGTGGATGCTCTTATAGAGAATGTTTATGAAAAAATGTATGAATAATTTTATTTGTTAATAAAAATATTAATTTTTTTTGAAAGACATAAAAATTAAAAAATACAAAATATAATTTATATTAAAGTACAATAAAATAAATTACATATTAAAAAAAATACAAACTTAACACACAAAAATACATCATTGTTCTTTTAGAAGTTCTTCAAGTTGATGTTCGTAAAATCTCCGTTGTGGTTCGCTAATTGTTGTGGGATCCATTTCCGTCAACTTCATGACCATTTTTCGATTTTCCCGTTTGTTCTTAAGTTTTTCTGTTTCCACAAATGATGTGTGAAATTCTCTCATCACCTGAATTTTTTATTTTTCAATATTCAGACGTTCTAACATTGTCACTTGTTCGTTTTCGGTAGAACTTGATGAAAAATGACTTTTTTTACCTTTATCCTTCAAGGCTTTCTTTCCTAAATTGATGATATAAACGATGATGTCAATTTTACTATAACTACGCCTCAAATCTCTCGTAGCATATTTTCCGAGTACGAAAACTATCTTCAAAATCACATACAAGTACGTAATCGGTCAACGAATCATTGTTTACAATCAAATTTGATTGAAGAGATTTGGCAAAAATTTAGAAAAGAAGAAAATAATGATTAATGTAATATTTTTACTTTGTATTTTAATTTAATGTTTTATAAATTAAAAACTTTATTTTATTTTATTATAGTTATTTAATTAATAAAATATTTCATATTAAATTATAGTAAATAGTATTTAGGACATCCATAATGTTAGACTACTCCCGTCAACAAACCAAACCAAACCATTATTGAATAAGACAAAAAATTTTATTTAAAAAAAAAGAAAAATCATTTTATGGCAAACCAAACCCAGTCAAACCGTTTGCTCCAGCAAACTTTGTTTGAGTATTATTTTATTAATAAAAATAGATTTTTTAGATAAATGATATAATAGGTGTCAAAATCTAATTGGTTGGTTTAGATTTTATTAGGATAAATCTTATCTGATTAAAAAGATAACTTTAATAAAAAAATTAAAAATTAAAAAATATACCAAAATTCATATTTTTCAATTCCCTACAAATTACAAATAGAGACCAATCTTTACATATTTTCAACACACCAATCTTTTGACAATGTTGATGAAATTATTTTTATTTATTTTTTATTTAAAGTTAAAAGATATTTATATATTCTAAAATATTAAATATATAATTTTTATAATATAATTTTTAAAATTGGTTTGGATTGTGAATAAAGTATAAAAAAGTTAGATTAGATTGGAATTGAAGATTGGATAGGTGGAAGAGAGAGAAATTAGTTTTTTAATAAAGATTGGTTTGATTTGTTTTGTGAATAAACATAGTCTTAAAGCTATTGTGAAATACTTGAAACAAATAGAAATATATAAAAAATATGTTGGTCCTACCATAATATACTCTCCCTCTTTTACCTCTCACGTTCATTCTTTTAATGACTTGAGGAACATCAAGTGTTTGATAAATAAAGACTTATTCAAGTCATTGTCTCCAATGGCTGGTCAAGTCTTCTTCAATCCTTCTTCAAGCAACCATTGGAGATGCTCTTAGTTGTAGTTTTGTTGTTATTTGATTAAAATATAGTTTTTTATGATGAGGTGTCACTTTAGATAGTGATTGAAATTTCATTGTTGTGGAGGATAATTTCAAGATAATTGCAAAACTGACGTGACACTGATGTGACTTATTTGCAATTGGAATGAAATTTCATTGTTGTGGATGCTCTCATATATCAAATCAAAACGGTAATACTTCCAAGTAGAGATGAGCAAATGGGCCCGATCCGGCTTGGAACTGGCGGAGGACTGGGACGTCCTTTTAATAGGTTGGAACAACTGAGAGGTAACACGGTAGAAGAACCAGTAACCAAACCATTCCAACTTCAAAAAATCGATAGCACTCATGACTCAATGATGCATGGATAAAACCGACGAACCAGTCAGGCTTTAGTAGTGGGCTGGGACCAACCTTGTATATCCATAAAACTTGTAACTGGTCCTAAACGGCTAAACCATTGGAGTAATGGACCATGACCGGTCCCTATAGCTTCCAATTAATTGGTCCTTCTCTACACTTGCCCACATCTAAAGGAAAGATCATTTATTATATATATATATATATATATATATATATATATATATATATATAGAGGGGTGGGTTCAAACGAGAACGCTAACTATTTACGAGAACACGAGAACGGCCGCCCATGTACAAAATCACATGTGATTTTACACTACCTGGATTTTGTACAAAATCACATGTGATTCACGTCCAGATTTCCAGGTAGTGTAAAATCACATGTGATTTTGTACGTGAATCAATGTGATTTTGTACATGGACGGCCGTTCTCGTGTTCTCGTAAATAGTTAGCGTTCTCGTTTTAACCTTTCTCTCTCTCTCTCTATATATATATATGTATATATTCATAGTAATACACATCTCTTTTCTTCTATTTTGTGTTGATATAAAATCTAGCCCAAAGTTGCATTCACTCCTTTAAACCACCACCTTATGACCTTATTAGGTCCGTGGGGAGTTTTCCATCATTTGTTGGCAAATGAAATACCCTTTTGGATGCTTGCACCCAACTCTTTCTTTGCCATCTCCAAACCAGCCCTGTCAAAATAATTTAAGATAACGAATGTTTCGGTGAAGACCCTAGGCTTGTGTGCGAAAGAGTAACTATAAAGGCATTAACTGATGTTGACCTTTCAAATTCATTAACGGGACCAACTGGGTATGTCTCCTCTACACCATTACGACCCAGCCTTACTTTTGAAGCGAAGAACGGTAGTTCCGTCACCTGCAACAAAACGTGGTCCTTTACTTTCTAGTGAAGATAATCGGAAAGGAATAATAATAATAATAATACAACGAGATCTGGTTTCACAATCTAATCAGAATTCCAGATCACATGAATCATAAGTAATGGGAAAAATTATTGCATAAAATAATTGAATAGATATACCACACAAGGCACGAAAGCGCATTTGATAACATCTGCATCGCCTTTTAACCCTCGCAAGCATGCATCAGCAAACTTAACAGCAGCGTATGCCTAAAAGCGGAGTCGCATTATTCAGATGATGAAATAGAGAAAGGAAAATTTATATATTTGGGATATATATTGAGAACATTAAAATGCATCTAACCATGGAAAGAGTTGCAGATCCTGCCCCAGCTTTTGCCTGCAAAATGGGCCATAAATTTGTGGAGTTCATTTTAGTAATTAACCCTTATTACAAATTACATTCAACAAATCTTATTACAAATTATAAATTTGTATCATGCAAAACTGTTTATAGCCAATTTGTAATTCAAAGGGGTTCCATATATCCTCAAAAGCAAAAGGCTGTTACCTCGACAACTTCCGTTCCACCATTCTGAATACGGGATGTTAGGTATGCAGTTTCTTCTGAAGTAAAAGAACACGGAGGCTTAATCTGTAACACAAATTTGTATATTGTGTTAAATTTGTAACAGAAATTTATATATATATAGGGAGGATCATACGAGAATGACAACTATTTAAAAGAATAGTTTTTAAAAATAATCCCAAAAATAATAATTTCCAAAAATCTGATTAAAATGGCAAAAATGTCAACCGACTTTTTCTGATTATTTTAGGAATATTTCGAATCCCCCTTATTTCTCATCCAAATCAAATCAAATCATAATCCAGATTTCAAATCTTCCTTTTTTACCATCATCTCCAGCAAGTTCTTTACCATCACGGCCTCCATGGGAGTTCTTCACAATCATCGATTTGTGTTTCAACTACATAAAGACCAAATCGTTGCTCTGTATCTATCTCTGATTTCGATTTTCCCTTTTAACTTTGAATTTGGGTTTTTGATTTAATTCCCGATTGAATATGGGTTTTGATTTTGAGTTTAGCCATCTCTGGCGACTAGGATTGCCTCTCCGGCGACTGGGTTTGCCATCTCCGTTGTAAAACACACCCACAAAACCACCATCACCTCCGACTCGTAACAGAGAAAGATGAATCTAGGGATGGGACCGAACCCGGAATTCGGGCCGGATCTAAGGGATCCGCTGCTACTGTGTTGCGAAGAAGAAGATGCACGGTTAGGCTTAAGAACAGAGTCGCCATCTTGATTGCAATTGGAACAACACTTTTCTGGCCACTTTCATTAATTTAATTCCATTCATCCTTATATGTGTGTTGTGTGTGTGTGCTTGGATTAGGTGATATTATGTGATTTTAGGTTTCTCTATTGTTAATCACAAGTGATTTTATGTTTCTCTATTGTTAATCACAAGTGATATTATGTGATTTTAGGTTTCTCTATAACAAATTTTAGGTTTCTCTATTGTTAATCACAAGTGATATTATGTGATTGTTGTTTCTCTATTGATTATCACAAGTGATATTCTATAACAGATTTTGTGTTTTTATATATATATTGTGTGTGCAACTGTGCATACGTAAATTGGCGGTCCAGTCAGTTAAACCGCTGAATTAAAAGTGGACCAAACCACCCGGTTTGACTATTTTCAAACCGCACTGCCAAACCGCTCAACCACCAAAAGTGGTCCGGTTTGGTTCAGTACAATCGGTTTTCGTGGTTCATTGGTTTTTAACACCCCTAATCAGGTAGTTGGCTGGTATTCATTTTAGTCTACAAATGACTTGAAAACGAAAATAAATTTCAATACCTGAGATAGAAGAGGTAAAATGGTAACACCAGCATGACCCCCCACCACTGGAACTTCAACTTCCCTTGGATCAAGTCCCAAAACTTCAGCCTTCGATCAATAACGGATAAAGTTAATGCAAAAGATAGGATATATAGGAAATAAAATCGAACAACATATAAAAACCTTATTAGAGTATGAAACACGGATAAGATGACCAAAATGTGCATACCACAAAAGTATTAGCTCTGACAACATCAAGCATCGTAACTCCTAAGAGTCTGCGTGGATCATATGTGCCAGCTTTCTTGAAAACCTCTGCAGCAATCGGAACCGTTGAATTCACAGGATTGCTAATCATGTTGACAATAGCCTTTGGACAGCACTTTGCAATTCCTTCACATAGGGTCTTAACTATTCCTGCATTGATATTAAACAGATCATCCCTCGTCATCCCTGGTTTTCTAGGGACACCTGCCGGAATGATAACCAGATCCATGCCCGTAAGTGCATTCTCTAATTGTTGTGGCCCAAGAAAACCACGCACCTAAAAACCAACATGAATCTTATCAGTGGATATACAAAGATTTTAATGAATCGACGGTTATTTCATTAATGAAAATCTTGACATAACATATGTCTAAATGTCCTAATATACAAAGTTTATAGAATGTGTCCTATATGAAAGTGTTACAGATATAATTTTGAAATGAAGTCTAAAAACTTACCACAGCACTGGTGTCCATGTGACTGATGTCAGAAGTGACACCAGGAGTATTGGCAACATCATAAAGATGCAAAACTGACACCATGGGATTCATCTTCATCAACATGGAAAGTGGTTGACCAATGCCACCAGCTGCACCCAATATAGCTACTTTGAATCCAGGTGCTCCACCTTTTGCACGGCAATTTGATCGTTCCAAATTGGGATTTTCTTCCATCTTCAGACACATGATCACATACATACGTACAATTTCAAAAATACCAATTCAGAACTCAAAAGGTACACAAATGGAGAAAAAGAATTGCATTATTAATCCAAGACCTTATAGCAAACCAATCGGTTATCTGATCAATAATTTGCATTTCGCTACTGTTGTATATCAATTAAACTCTAGAAAGAACACATCTGTTGTACATATTGACTTTTGAAGTCAAAATGCTGCTTTTCAAATCCATAATTCACAGACATAGTTACGAATCGCAACAATTTCAGACTACATAGAATGAGAATTTTCTGTATTTATCAAACCTTTTTCCAGAATCTAAATTCTAAAGAATGAAATCGATTTTAAAATTAACGATCACATCGTTTACCTCCAAAACTAAAACCTGTTTTCCCCCTTCCGATTGAAGAGTAATGCATAAACTAATCACCAGTACCACAATTGAAATTTAGAAGTTGGCTAAGCATTAATTAAACTGAGGGAACAAGGTGAGCGCCACGTCTTGATAATAGTAATCGAATAGAAAAGTAACGAAAACAGAGGATTGATTCAAAAGGAACCTGCGATTTATTAGGGTTTAGGTGAGCTGAGATTCTAGCGATGCGTTGACTAGCAACTCCTCCGCCGTGCTGCTGCATATTTTCCGTATCTATTACGCAATAAAAATCACCAAATGCTTCGGTTTAACAAGTAATTTTCGCAGACACCAAGAGATTGAGAATCATGTACGAGTAGATATAAGAAGAACAACACGACAACGATGATGATGACGGAAAGGTTACTTGAATTTTGGGAAGTGTGATGAAGATCGGGGTTTATCCTCCAATTGAATATTGAACTTCTCACCGAATTGCAGTCGGTTAAGCTCCGGTGGACGGTGGCGGCGGGTTTGATCCTATAATTTGGGCCTGGGCCGTGTGAGCCTGATTAAGTTAGGTTTGGGCTTTACTTGGTTTGGATCCATCCAAATGGTCTAAACCAGCAACCCAGTTGTATAAATTTTTTTGCTCAAAATGGATGAATTTTGGGTTTCTTTTTATTTTGAAGAATCAATTTTTAAAATTTCTGAAAAAATGGAAGATGTTTGAATAATCTGTTGGTCGCAATATATTCACATATGATATAAACATTGTTCAACTGTCTGACTAAAAATCATCAGTCAAAATTGAATCTATTGCGACCAACAATTTTTTTATTTTTTTATTTATCAATTTTTGTTAATTTCAAAAATATCTAAGTATATTAAATATCATTAAAAATTAATATATCTTTCTTAAAAATATTCAAAATTTAAAAAGTAGAACAGTTAAGGGGGTAAACATTTATGTTTTGTTCTCAAGGTTTTTTTTACGAAGAAAAGGAAGGGAAAAGGAAAGAAAGTAGCAGAGAAAGAAAAAATGTTGTCTTCTTGAGTTTTTTTAAGGAGGGAAGGGGAAGGAAAGGAAATAAAAATATTGGTGATTTTCCTCCCAAACGTGGGAGGAAAAGGAAGGAAAGGAAAGTAAACAATTTAAAAATATTTATAAAATTACATATATATCCATTAATTACATTTCACTATGAAATAAATAAGGGTATATTGGTAAAAATGACATTTTTCCTTTCCTTTCTTTCCAACTCAAAAACATGGAAATTTACTTTCTTTCCTTCTTCTTCCTTTCTTTTCCGTCAATCTCAAGAACACAAATACAAATATTTCTTTCCTTCCCCTTTTTTTTTCTTTCCTTCTAAAACTCGAAAACACAACTTATAATGGTCAATGGACGATTTAAAGTTGTTTGAAACTGTTTTTTTTTTCAATTTTAATCCGTTAGCTTTTATCTATAAAAAATAACTCCATTTAACTTTGACTGTCTGTAAAAGAAATCCATTAAAGGCGTCAGATAGATAAGCCACATAACTCACTGGAGAAGCCACGGTCAACAAAGACTAACGCAACTTCCCATGCAATTAAGTCACGTAGAAAGTCGCGCGTATGTGGTTTCCCTTATCTGGTCCATTTTCTTTGGTTTAATAAGTATTCCTTTTTCTTGGTTATGATTATCAATTCCATAGTTAGTTTAAGTTGTAATTATGATTATTTTTCATAGTTATCTCTAGTCTAGTTTACAAATATGTTTTTTTCTCTTCATTGTTATGCAGATTATCAATTTCAACAAAAGATCTCTTTGAGTAATTGTGAGTTTCTCAATAATTTTTAAATTTACGCTTGTAAGTTCATTAATATTCGAATTCAGCGCTTGTCAATCCTTTCGTGTTTTCCTATTGCGTCAAACTCAAACAAATCAAAGAAATATATGAGAGTTTGAGTTGGAAATGAAATACCAAGTTTTAGAGTGGCTTATCAAACATTGACTCCTTCCACTTTTTGAGACCACGATCCGCTATGTGTTCTTTAAATGTAGGAAAAAACATATTCTCAGAGTCACTAACTGTTATTTTGAAAACCATAAGATTAATTGAGTTCGAGTATTATCACCATTTATGATATTGATTATCTATTCCATACGTGTCAAACTCTATTGTTAGTATAGATTATCCCTATCTATAGGAGATAATGTCCTTTATTATTATCTTTGTGCCCTATTTATTCCTTGCTCCTGTACATTTATAGGATGTGAAATAAACCGATCACTTGTGTGATTATATGGTATCAGAGCTCAGTTAGAAAATATTTGTAATGGCCGACGATAACTCTTCCCTAATCAACAGTGGTGGTGTTGTCCCCACTGCTTCCCCCCACCAAATCCTCACGGCGGCAAGTTCCACCACAAATCTCAGCTTCCAAATACCACGGAGCAACATCAAACTCGATCGCCATAATTTCTCTCTATGGCGTAACACCGTTCTAGCATCCCTACAAGCATTTGACCTAGAAGATTTCATCCTCCACTACAATCCGCCGCCCAAGTTCAAACCACAAGCAGCTGACACTAATACAACACCGGTACCAAACCCGGACTTTACCTCTTGGTGCCGTCGTGATCAGTTTGTCCTTCCCTGGCTTCGATCTACCCTCACCGAACGATGCCTTCCACTCGTCGTTCGTGCCACGAATGCCTATGAGGCTTGGACCACACTCGATCACACCTTCCAAGCGCAAACTAGGGCACGCCGAATGGCACTCAAAACCAACTTCAGACACTCATTGAAGGTTCCCTATCCATCAAGAAGTATATTGAACATAAACGAAGTATTGTTGACTCTCTCTCTCTGAAAACATCCATGTCGTCTTAAAGATCTGGTTAGTCACATTCTCAATGGTCTTGACTACTCATATGGACCGTTTGTCACTGCCTTTATGATGCAGACCGATGATTTCCACATCGATGAACTGGTTGGCTTGTTACTCCAAGAAGAAGAGCGTGTCGCCTTCGAAACTTGGAGACTAGCACAACATGCGATACTGCCCACACCACTTATGGCTGCTCCCTCGGCCAACATGACATTCAATTGCACTTTCCAACGCTATCAACGCTCATCGAACCAGCCATCTCGTAATCGTGACAACAACAGGTTAACTGATCGACGCCGTGTTCAATGCCAAATCTGTGGAAAATGGGGTCATGCGGCTATTGATTGCTACAATCACAATGATTATCCGGCCAGACAACCTTCTCCTCGATCAAACGAACGAATAGCTCACTACACCTCTCCATCAGCAATCGTGGATCCGTTCTGGTACTTCGACACAGGTGGTACTAATCATGTCACACCTGATCTGAATAAACTCAACATCGCAGACACATATCGTGGGAACGACAAACTCTCCGTTGGTGACCGTAACCGGTTATTTATTTCGTGTTTTGGCTCTAATATTCTATCTGCTAAGCCTACACCCATTAAACTAACGAACATTCTCATTGTTCCTGAACTCACCAAAAACTTTCTTAGTGTCTCTAAAATCACTAATGACAACAATGCATACATGGAATTTCACCCTAACCATTGTGCTCTTAAAAATATACAGGGCAAAACCCTCCTCCAGTGGGCTGTCGATGATGGTCTATATCGCCTCCTGCCATCTTCTCAGTCCACTCAACCCCTCAGGGCCGTTCCTGATATTTTAGAGGCCCTGTGCGAAAACTAGATAATTCCTTAATTTTCTTATTTAAATTGTTTTTGTTGCATGTCAACGTTTATTTAATAATAAATCGACGAATAACTCATTTTTGACTTTAAACAAAGCGTTCATCTTTTTTCTTTTCGACGTTAAATTTTAATTTTTAATCTTATTATGTTAGCGTTGATTCAAAATTTATACTTTTTTTTAAATGTTAGTGTTTTTTTAAATTTCATAATCCCTCCTACAAGGTTTCCGCAAGAGATGTAGGTGGTAACAATTATTCTATAGTTTTTCTAGAATAGAAAATCTCAAAGGAAATATACATTCAACTCAAACAGTTACTCTATTTTAATAATTCCAGAATTAGTTATATTATTAAAATTATAACACATATAACCTTACTGGTCAAAACAATTGAAACAAAATATCTCTCTGTTAAAAATTAAGTTTTAAAAGTTTCTATTTCTCTATTTTATTCTTCTACTTTAACATACATTAAAAATTAGAGATGATCTAAATCTTTAAAATTAGAACTTTTTCAATGAAAATCGATGAAAACAAAATTGAAGAATAAAAATAGGAATTAACAATCTTAGAATTTGAACTTGAACTACTAAAAAAGTTATAGAGTTTAATTATTCAATTAATAAAAATTAGGAAAAATTTAAAAATATTTATATATTTAAGTTATCCTTTTTTTAAAAAGAAGAGTAAATTACGTTTTTCGTCCCTGTGGTTTGCTATAAATTGCGGATTTCATCCCTATGGTTTAGAAATTTCGGTTTTCGTCCCTATGGTTTGTATTTTATTTCTATTTTCGTCCTTGAGGCCAAAATACTACTTTTAAGAATGAAGGACTAAAATAGAAATGAATTGTAAACCATAGGGATGAAAATAGCAATAACACTTAAATCACAAGGACAAAAAAGCAAGGTTCTAAATGGCGTGACCGTGGCGGCGAGGTCAAGCCTCAAGCCTTAGAAGCCATGGCGAGGTCATGACGTTTCTCAAGGCGTGACTTATGGCGCCAAATCTTTATATCTTATATAATGTTATATATAAAAACATATGTTTTGTACTATTAATTGATGAGTCAATGACAATAAACAAATTAAATTAAGTTATATATTAAAAACTAGCAAATAAGACATTAAAAACGTAAAGGAAAATCAAATATCGCGTTATAAAAGATCACACATTAAGCCATGGCGTGCCACAAACATAGCGTGGCGTGAGACACAAGCCTTAAGTCACGGCGCGCCATGGCGGCTGTCGCGGCGAGCCTTTTAGAACAGTGCAAAAAAGTGATGAATTATAAACAATAAGGATGAAAATTGCAATTTAAAAACCATAAGGACGAAAATAGAAATTTTTGACATACCACACGGACTAAAAATGTAATTTACTCTAAAAAGAAATAACAAAACAAGTTTGTTAAAATATCGTGTATGTAATGTAATTAGTGCCGAGCAATTATGTAATAAAAAGGTCTAATTTTAATTAAAACCAAAAATACACTCCCAGGGGTTCGAACTTGGGAGATGCGGATCAGCCAACTGCTTCTAAAGGCCTTGCCACTACGCTATGAAAAGTTTTGTATAGAAGTTTGTATTAGTTAATTTATATAACAATATTATTACAGGTAAAAATTAAAAAATATCTGGGGCCCTCGACGATCGGAGGCCCTGTGCGGTGAAACACTTTGGAACACCCCAAGGAACGGGCCTGCAACCCCTGCCTACAATTTTGTTCGGTGCCCATACGTCTCTACAAGGCTGGCAACGTCATCTTGCTCATCCCCATGAAAGCATTCTTCGGTGTCTCGTCTCCCAATTTTGGCTTCCTATTAGATCTTCTTCTTTTCCTAATGTATGTGAACCATGTCAATTAGGAAAGAGTCACCGTTTTCATATTCCTGTTTCTCACAATAATGCCAATAAACCTTTTGATATTGTTATTCTGATGTTTGGGGCCCGACTCCGGTTTTATCGTTTAATGGAAGTCGTTGTTTCGTATTTTTTTATTGATGATGCTACCAAGTTCATATGGATTTATTTTCTCACACACAAATCTCAAGTTTTTAATGCCTTCCTCACCTTCGAAGTAGTGGTTCCTACACAATTTGAGTCAAATATCAAATCTCTCCAAACCGATTGGGGTGGAGAATTTCGTAATGTCTCAACTTTTTTATCCCTTCACGGCATCTCATATCGCGTATCATGCCCTCACACTCAAGAGCAAAACGGGGCAGCTGAACGTCGAAATTGGATCATTGTTGAAAAAGGCCTTACCCTACTCGCCCAATCTTCCTTACCTTCTTCTTTCTAGGAACATGCCTCACACTGCCACTTTCCTACACAATCGTACCATCACTTATCTTCTCAACTACAACTCATCCTATCAAAAACTGTTCTCCAAAATTCTTGATTATCATTTCCTCAAAACCTTTGGTTGTCTTTGCTATCCCTTTCTACGCCCCTACAACAACCACAAAATGGTCTTCTGCTCCCTTCCATGTGTTTTCATCGGCTTCATCTCTAAACATAAAGGTTATCTGTGCCTTCATGTTCCTACCTCACGACCATATATCACCCGTCATGTCGTGTTCAATGAAGATGTCTTCCCATACGCCAGTCAAACGGGTTCTTCTCCCACCCTCTCTACACCCATCAACAACACCCTTACTCCCCCTTCCTTCTCCACCAAGCCGCTCCTCCATCCTCATCTCCGTCCTACAATTTTTCAGACCAAAATCTACCGCCACCTACTGCTGCCTCCCCATCTACCTTCTCCAACACCTACTCATGATTCTCCTCCCCAAGAACCTCCTCCTTCACCGCCATCTTCTCAATCTCAATCGGTCGTCCCGTCCTACTTTCGACCATCAGCCACCAACACACATCCCATGACAACCCGAGCCCAAACAAACATCTCAAACCCAAATCCTTCAGCGCCACCAAACACCCCATCACTCATCCCCTCACTGCCTCCCTCTCTAAACCCACCACATACCATCAAGCCAACAAACATCCTTGTTGGCAAGAGGCTATGCTGACCGAATACAGTGCCTTAATTTGAAATAACACTTGGTCACTTTGTCCCTCGTCCTCACGATACTAATCTTATTGGTTGTAAATGGGTTTTCAGGATCAAACATGTAACATCCCAAAAATTTCGAGAAATTAATTTTTTTTTAATTAAACATTTCGTATATAAAACCCATTAAATAATCCCAACATATCAGTTGCAAAATCATAAATATTGTTCATCTAACCAGAAACCAGCGGAAATAATGTTAATAAATAAAACTAATAATAGCCAGCTCATCCCGCGCGCCAGTGTGTACCCGTCACGCCTTAGAGCCACTCGTACCTGAAACCACAATTTATTGGGAAAGGGTAAGCACGAAGCTTAGTGAATTCAAACACCATAAATAACACAGTTATTCCACACTACCCCTAAAACAGATAGTGACACACAAACGATCATACAAGTCTACGAACAAATCATAAACATGCATATCCACACCCACCCACCTAAGAGGCACAAGTCGGTCCCACCGACCACATGATAAAACCTCCGGCCCCGCCGGATCCCCGGTCCCACCGAGTCTCTACGCCACCCGCGTATAAAATCCCCAGCCCCTCCGGATTCCTCGGTCCCACCGAGTTAACATGTCATCATAATCTCAACTAGACACCCCACTATCTAGTTCACAACAAAATCACATAAAGCTACCACACACGTGCTACAGCAATGATAAAACAACCGATATTAAGTATAGTGAGAGAACTCACCTCGAATGCGCACCTAGCTTAACAATACAATTCAAGCTTCACAATTACGGTCACTTCCCAGCACCTAAACGCATGTTAAAACGTGTCAATACGAGACCCGGACCCTACGACACGACACACGCTTAAACCGTCACTAAAACTATTTTCCGTTCTCGCCAAACAGGTCTGTTCGGGACCTGTTTCGACCCCTTTAAACCCAGAAAATTCCCAATATTATTTCATAATTAGAAAGTACTCTGAGATAGGGTTTCAAGGACATATTATACGCCTCCTAACGATTTTTCTACAATTTAATAGGAATTAACTACGAACGACTACCAAAGCTGTCAGTTTTCGGTCCATCCTGCACAAACAGCCCAATACAGCCTAGCTACGGGCTTAATCGGACTTTCGGCAAAACACGAAAAACCTTCCCAACTCGATTTGGGAACTTTGGGCACCAATTTCACCTTAAAACGAGTTACGAGTAAAAAGTTATGCACGAAAGAAAAACTGGACAGCATGCTGAAAAATCACATAAAATGATAAAACGATTTTTTTTGCGATATGGCTAAACGGTTTGGGATTTACGCTACGATGATTTAGAGTTCAGGCCTGGTGTGTTTAGGGTTCCGCCACGAGTGTCACCCACTGCCACTCCCGGCAGTGGAGCACGGCGGCGGCAGCGGCGGTGTTTTCCCCCGACGACGGTCACACACGCACACCCATTCGCGTATACTCGTCTCCGACTCACACCACTGCTCCTTCCTCTCTCGGTCGACCTATGCGGGCTGCTCACACACACACACACCCACAGCCACCGCCCTCCACCCACAGCCACCGTAGCGGCGGCGTGCGGCGGTGATGGTCTCGCCGGAAAAACGAAAAGGAAAAAGGAAAGAAACGAGACGAACGAGAGAGCTACTTACCTCACGACGACGTCTCACCACCACAACCAATCTTCTCTCTCTCGATTCCTCCGACGACCCAGGTGGTGGCGACCTACGGCGACAGCAGCAGCGGCGGCGAAGGGTGACTGCCGCTGCGTTCTTTCTCCCTCTTCTCTCTTCTTTCTCGCGATCCCTCTCTCTCTTCGTTTCTCTCTCTCTCGGCCGCACAACACAAGGGAAAAGAGGAAGGTGGATCGTAGGGTTTAGGTGATTGTTTGGTTGCTTGATTTACAAGTAAAAAAAAACGAGAATAGGAATAGTAGTCATGGGCCGAGACCCATGCAAAAAAGTTCCAAGATTTGCACAATTAGCCCCTCAACTACACCTTATCTCACAATCTACATCAAAAAGACACGTATGCTAACATTTTGGTCCTTTTTGACACCAAACCAATAACCAAAAACAATTAAAGGTAAACATTTTAAATAATTAAAATTAATTAATAAACGTACCGGGACACGGGCTTTACAACTCTCCCCCGCTTGAATTAGACTTCGTCCCCGAAGTCCACGCCCGCAAACAGCTCCGGGTAATTCTCCCGCATCTCGGCTTCTGGTTCCCACGTCCATTCTGAACCTTTTCGGTGCTGCCACTGGACCTTCACCAATCCAATGACTTTGTTCCGCAGAGTCTTCGTCTTCCTCTCGACGATGGCTATTGGCTTCTCCACATAGTTGAGTCGCTCGTCAATCTGAATATCTTCGAGGGGAACTACCGCAGACTCATCCATCACACACTTCCGCAACTGAGAGACGTGGAAAGTGTTGTGGATCAGGCTCAGTTCCTCAGGTAGCTCCAATTGGTAAGCTACTTTCCCCACACGCGCGATGACCTTGTACGGTCCGATATATCGGGGACCCAACTTTCCCCGCTTGCGAAAACGGATTACCCCTTTCCAGGGTGACACTTTCAAAAGAACGTAATCCCCGACTTGGAACTCCAAGTCCGATCGTCTCTTATCGGCGTAACTCTTTTGTCGACTCTGAGCAGTGACTAACCGATCCCGCACCATCTGAATCATCTCCGTCGTCTTTAGCACAACGTCGGTGCTCCCCAATACCCTGTGACCAACCTCGCCCCAGCAAATGGGCGTCCGACACTTTCTGCCATACAATACTTCGTACGGCGCTCTATCGATGCTAGCGTGATAGCTGTTATTATAGGAGAACTCAGCTAGTGGAAGATACTGATCCCAACTACCCCCGAAGTCAATAACACATGCTCGCAGCATGTCCTCAAGTGTCTGAATAGTACGCTCACTCTGCCCGTCGGTCTGAGGATGAAATGCTGTACTGAACTGTAACCGCGTACCCATTTCATTCTGAAACTTCTCCCAAAACCGGGAGGTAAAGCGAGTATCCCGATCCGAGACAATCGAGACTGGCACCCCGTGCCTAGTTACAATCTCTCGGATGAAAACCTCCGCGAGCTTACCCGCCGAGAAGCTCTCTTTAATCGCCAAGAAGTGAGCGCTCTTAGTCAGACGATCCACAATTACCCAGATGGTATCATTCCCTCGCTGAGTTTTGGGAAGCTTCGTGATGAAATCCATCGTAATCTGCTCCCATTTCCACACAGGAATCTCCAACGGCTGCAATTTCCCATGCGGTCGCTGGTGCTCCGCCTTGACCTTCCGACAGGTCAAACATACCTCAACACATTTGGCTACATCCCGCTTCATGCCGGGCCACCAATAGCCTTCCCGTAAGTCTCTGTACATTTTGGTAGCTCCCGGATGAATCGAAAACTTGGACTTATGCGCCTCGTCCAATAGTATCTGTCGGTTCCCACCGGTGAATGGGACCCAAAATCTACCATATCGGGTCAATAATCCTCGACCATCCCGTACAAATTTCAGAATTTCTCCCGAAACCCTCTCACGTTTTGCATTTTCCGCCAACACGGCCACCTCTTGAGCGACACCTATCGACTCCAGAAGAGGTGCAACTACTGTCAATCGCTGACATAGACCCTTCAGCGGTTCCCCAACCGGATGTCGGCTAAGTGCGTCCGCGACTACATTCGCTTTACCCGGGTGGTAAAATATCTCGCAGTCGTAATCCTTGACCACATCAAGCCATCTTCGCTGACGCATATTAAGATTTTGCTGATCCATCAGATATTTAAGGCTCTTATGATAAGTGTAGATCGTACACTTGACACCATAAAGATAGTGTCTCCAAATTTTTAGAGCAAACACCACTGCTCCCAACTCCAAGTCATGAGTCGGGTAGTTCGCTTCGTGAGGCTTCAGCTGCCTCGAAGCGTAAGCTATGACCTTGCCGCGTTGCATAAGCACGACACCCAACCCCTGATATGAAGCATCACAATAAACCACCAAATCCTCCATACCCTCGGGTAAAGCTAACACAGGAGCCTCACATAAACGCCTGCGTAGCTCCTCAAATGCCTTCTGCTGCTCTTCACCCCAACTGAAAGCTGCAGTTTTCTTCGTCAGTCGAGTCATAGGCAAGGCAATCTTGGAGAAATCATGGATAAATCTTCGATAGTATCCTGCTAACCCGAGAAAACTCCGCACCTCGGTAGGAGTTTTCGGCACCTCCCACTGCATGACCGCTGAAATCTTGGACGGATCGACCATGATACCGTTCTGATTCACGACATGTCCTAGGAATTGGACCTCTCGTAACCAGAATTCACACTTGGAGAACTTAGCATAAAGCTTCTCCCGTCTCAAAACATCCAACACTTCCCGCAAATGCATCTCGTGCTCTTCTTTCGTCTTCGAATATATGAGGATATCGTCGATGAACACGATCACCGAGCGATCTAACATCGGGCTACATACCCTGTTCATGAGGTCCATGAACGCTGCGGGTGCGTTGGTGAGCCCGAAAGGCATCACCACGAACTCGTAATGGCCATATCGCGTACGGAAGGCCGTCTTCTCCGTATCCTCACTTCGTACCCGCATCTGATGATACCCAGATCTCAGGTCAATCTTAGAGAACCACGAGGCTCCCTGCAACTGATCAAACAAGTCGTCAATCCTTGGCAGAGGATAACGATTCTTTACCGTAAGCTTATTCAGCTCCCGGTAATCAATGCACATCCGCTGAGACCCATCCTTCTTCTTTACGAACAAAATCGGAGCTCCCCACGGTGAACAACTCGGCTTAATGAACTCTTTCTCGAGAAGTTCTTGCAACTGATCATACAGCTCCTTCATTTTCGGTGGAGCCAGGCGATAGGGTGCCTTGGCCACCGGAGCAGCACCCGGAATCAGATCGATTCGAAACTCTACCTGTCGTTCAGGAGGTATCCCCGGTAACTCGTCGGGAAACACATCGGCAAACTCCCTCACGACTGGCACATCTTCGGCAGTCTTCTTCGCCTCGTCAACACACGTATCTATCACATACGCTAAGTACCCCTGACCACTATGCTGAAGGTGTCTCCGAGCCCTCGCCGCGGAACATATTGCCGTAGTCCGTCTGGGCGAGTCTCCCTGAATCAACAACTCTCCCCCGCTTGGGGTTCGAACCCGCACTTGTTTGTGGCGACAAACAATTTCCGCATCGAACGCGTCCATCCAATCCATGCCCACAATCACACAAAGCTCTCGCATAGCTATCGGAATCAAGTCAATGGGAAACCTCACACCCGAGATTTCTAACGTGCACCCCCGATACACATCCGTAACCGTCAAGGTCCTATCATCGGCAACCTCGACTACCAAAGGACATCCTAACCGTCCCACCACTCGGCCCAAACTCTCGCTAAAAGTGCGAGACACAAATGAATGAGTAGCCCCGCTATCAAACATTACAACCGCAGGCACCGAGTTAACTAGAAACATACCTAACATACAATTAACAACATATAAATACAAAGCATGAAAAGGAAGGACGAAAAGAAAGAGGGTGATGAACATACCTGTCACCACTTTAGGCGTCGCCTGCGCCTCTTCCACCTTCAGCTGGTGGACTCTACCTCGCGCTGCCTCCGTTCCCGGCTGACCCGTACGACCGTCAGTGATGCGCAGTGGGGCATTTGTAGGAGCCCTCTGTGCACCACCCCCATCAGCTGCTCTCGCGTTCGGACAATTGGCCTTCACGTGGCCCGTCTGCTTGCAGTTAAAGCAGACCATCAATGGCGACTTGCAATCCCGACTGAAATGACCGGACTGCCCACACTTGAAACACCCGTCAGTCCTCTTCCCACTAGTATCCCTGGGTTTAAACCCACCACTCCTCGAACTCCCGCGCGAATCAGAAAACTTTGACTTCTTTTGCACCGCAGAGATTGGCGTCACCGCCTGTGTCGCCTTTCTCTTCCTGGCTTGGGTCTCTAACTCTAGCTCCCTTCTCCGGGCTGCATCCATCATTGCTGACAAAGAAGCGTACGGCACCGTGCTCACGAATTCCCTGATCTCGGTACATATCCTTATACCGAGCCATCTTCATTTCCTCCGAGGCGGCATACTGAGGACAAAACAGCGCCATCTCAGTAAATTTCTTGTTCATTTCCTTCACAGTCTCCGTGGTTTGGGTTAGCTCCAAGAACTCCTTCGCTATCCGCTCCATCTCTACCGGAGGTACGTACTCGGCACGGAACCGAGTAACGAACTCCTCCCAAGTAAGGGTAGTACGCTCGGCAAGAGTCAGCGCTGAGGCGCACCAATCCTTCGCCCCATCGCGAAGCAAGTTCACAGCAAAACGGACCTTCAGATTATCCGGGCAGCCGCTGGTCAAGAAAGCACACTCCATATCGGAAATCCAACGCATGCTAACAATTGGGTTCGGGTCTCCCTTGAACTCCGGTGGAGAACAGGCAGAGAGATCCCGATACTGGAACTCTCGATTACGGGGCTGTCCCCCAGCAGGCGGCGGAATCGCTGCAATGCGCTCCTCCAACAGAACCGTCACCTGATCTTGGATGGCGGTGATAATCTCGGGGATTGCCTCCCCGATCTCATGCGCTACCTCAGACGCAATCATCTCTCGAATCTGTTCCTCCGTGATCCCCGCCTCAGTTCGCGGCTCAGTCGTGTTGTTCCTCCTAGTGATGGCCATTCTAGAGAGAAGAAAATACAACGAGTTATTAGTACCTAATAACTCACACCAACAACACTCACGCTCAACTCCTTGGATTCCTCGCGACTTTCCCGACTCGAGCACTGATCCTGTGCTTCCGGTAGTAGGAGCTCTACTACTACCTTCCACACCTATCATCGCTCGTTCCGAGTCCCATCCCGAGGGGTCCAAGTAGCTTCTCGCCGCAACTACACACATATGCCCGCACCGGCATATATACTCACTCTTCCTAGCTCCCTAGGAATTCCATCCCAACCACTACCCTTGCTACTACCGAATCCCCACTAATCATAAAGAGTGGCCTCGCGAATACCCGATTACATGCAGTGCAAAACAAATAGACATTCGAATACAAGATTCTATCCTAGAACGGTTGGACTCAAACAAGAGCTGCGCAATAGAACAAAATCGAATATTCTAATGCTATAAGTCTCTTACTGCATACAACTTAGAGGGTATCCACTTAGTAACTTATCATAATTAGCATAAATTCCCAATAGTAAGCAGTCCAACATACCGCATAGTGTCAACAACAGGCAATCTAGCATGCATACTCTATGATCTAGAAAGCAATAAAACACTAAGCATTGTACCTTTCCCTTTGGCTCCGGCTGACTGTACACACTGCGCCCTCGATCACTGTTCCTCGAACGGGTTTTTACCCTTTTCTTTTATTCCCAAACAGGTTTAATAAAGAATTTGAAAATTTTCCCAGCCGCAACTTGAGACCAAACACACCGAGGTGCGTTTGATTCACTCAAGCTGTGCTCTGATACCAAGTTGTAACATCCCAAAAATTTCGAGAAATTTAAAATTTTTTAATTAAACATTTCGTATATAAAACCCATTAAATAATCCCAACATATCAGTTGCAAAATCATAAATATTGTTCATGTAACCAGAAACCAGCGGAAATAATGTTAATAAATAAAACTAATAATAGCCAGCTCATCCCGCGCGCCAGTGTGTACCCGTCACGCCTTAGAGCCACTCGTACCTGAAACCACAATTTATTGGGAAAGGGTAAGCACGAAGCTTAGTGAATTCAAACACCATAAATAACACAGTTATTCCACACTACCCCTAAAACAGATAGTGACACACAAACGATCATACAAGTCTACGAACAAATCATAAACATGCATATCCACACCCACCCACCTAAGAGGCACAAGTCGGTCCTACCGACCACATGATAAAACCTCCGGCCCCGCCGGATCCCCGGTCCCACCGAGTCTCTACGCCACCCGCGTATAAAATCCCCGGCCCCGCCGGATTCCTCGGTCCCACCGAGTTAACATGTCATCATAATCTCAACTAGACACCCCACTATCTAGTTCACAACAAAATCACATAAAGCTACCACACACGTGCTACAGCAATGATAAAACAACCGATATTAAGTATAGTGAGAGAACTCACCTCGAATGCGCGCCTAGCTTAACAATACAATTCAAGCTTCACAATTACGGTCACTTCCCAGCACCTAAACGCATGTTAAAACGTGTCAATACGAGACCCGGACCCTACGACACGACACACGCTTAAACCGTCACTAAAACTATTTTCCGTTCTCGCCAAACAGGTCTGTTCGGGACCTGTTTCGACCCCTTTAAACCCAGAAAATTCCCAATATTATTTCATTATTAGAAAGTACTCTGAGATAGGGTTTCAAGGACATATTATACGCCTCCTAACGATTTTTCTACAATTTAATAGGAATTAACTACGAACGACTACCAAAGCTGTCAGTTTTCGGTCCAGCCTGCACGAACAGCCCAATACAGCCTAGCTACGGGCTTAATCGGACTTTCGGCAAAACACGAAAAACCTTCCCAACTCGATTTGGGAACTTTGGGCACCAATTTCACCTTAAAACGAGTTACGAGTAAAAAGTTATGCACGAAAGAAAAACTGGACAGCATGCTGAAAAATCACATAAAATGATAAAACGATTTTTTTTTGCGATATGGCTAAACGGTTTGGGATTTACGCTACGATGATTTAGAGTTTAGGCCTGGTGTGTTTAGGGTTCCGCCACGAGTGTCACCCACTGCCACTCCCGGCAGTGGAGCACGGCGGCGGCAGCGGCGGTGTTTTCCCCCGGCGACGGTCACACACGCACACCCATTCGCGTATACTCGTCTCCGACTCACACCACTGCTCCTTTCTCTCTCGGTCGACCTATACGGGCTGCTCACACACACACACACCCACAACCACCGCCCTCCACCCACAGCCACCGTAGCGGCGGCGTGCGGCGGTGGTGGTCTCGCCGGAAAAACGAAAAGGAAAAAGGAAAGAAACGAGACGAACGAGAGAGCTACTTACCTCACGACGACGTCTCACCACCACAACCAATCTTCTCTCTCTCAATTCCTCCGACGACCCAGGTGGTGGCGACCTCCGGCGACAGCAGCAACGGCGGCGAAGGGTGACTGCCGCTGCGTTCTTTCTCCCTCTTCTCTCTTCTTTCTCGTGATCCCTCTCTCTCTTCGTTTCTCTCTCTCTCGGCCGCACAACACAAGGGAAAAGAGGATGGTGGATCGTAGGGTTTAGGTGATTGTTTGGTTGCTTGATTTACAAGGAAAAAAAACGAGAATAGGAATAGTAGTCATGGGCCGAGACCCATGCAAAAAAGTTCCAAGATTTGCACAATTAGCCCCTCAACTACACCTTAAATCACAATCTACATCAAAAAGACACGTATGCTAACATTTTGGTCCTTTTTGACACCAAACCAATAACCAAAAACAATTAAAGGTAAACATTTTAAATAATTAAAATTAATTAATAAACGTACCGGGACACGGGCTTTACAAAACAACATATCGATGGTTCAATTCAATGGTACAAAGCCCGCCTCGTTGCAAAAGTCTTCCAACAAGAAGAGGGTGTTGATTACTTTGATACTTTCAGTCCGGTGGTTAAACCAACCACTGTGCGCCTTGTTCTCTCTCTTGCTCTATCAAAGGGTTGGTCTATTCAACAGTTAGACATCGATAATGCCTTCCTTAACGGCGACCTTCAAGAAATAGTTTATATGGAACAACCAAAAGGCTTTATCGACTCCCATTTTCCTCTCCGTGTGTGCAAACTCAACAAAGCATTGTACGAACTCAAGCAGGCTCCGCGAGCATGGTTTACCAAGCTCAATACCTTTCTTGTTGCTAATAACGTTAGCGCCTGCCACAATGAAACTTCTCTGTTTGTTCATCACTCATCTACTGTAACTATTTATCTCATTGTTTATGTAGATGACATCATCATTACAGGAAGCGATCCAACACTAATATCCTGATTTATTACGCAACTCAATCAAAAATTCGCCTTGAAAGATTTGGGTAAATTACATTTTTTTCCGGGTGTGGAAGTACAACATCCTACTTCTAGTTTGTTCCTATCCCAATCCAAGAACATTTGGGACATTCTCATACAGAGTAAAATGCTCGATGCAAACCCTATATCTACACCTGTCGAGTCAGTGGCAAACTTCAAAAAGATGGCACTCTGGTTGATGATGCTCGCATGTATCGTCAAGTCATTGGGGCACTACAATACACGATAATCACTCGTCTCAATATTGCCTTTGTTGTCAATCGGGTTTGTTAGTTCATGCAGTCCCTCACTCAAGATCATTGGCAGTCTGCTAAACGCATTCTACGATACCTCAAAGGCACTATTAAGCATGGTCTTCTCATCCGTGCCAGCTCCCAGACCCAATTTCGTGCTTACTCGGATGCAGGTTGGATGTCTGATCCTAATGATTACTGGTCTTAGTATGAACTTGACATCTTCTTTGGTCCTAACTTGATTAGTCGGACGTCTTTGAAACAACGTGTTGTTGCACGTAGCAACACCGAGGCTGAATTTTGTGCATTGGCATATACTACTGCTAAGCTTATTATGATTCAACAACTTCTTACAGAGCTCGGTGTTCATGTGTCCTCACCACCGCTTCTTTTGTGTGACAACGTTGGCTAGGGTTGGTAACGGGGCGGGTTTGGGGTGGGTATCCCGTTATCCGGCCCCGGTTTCATGTAGAGAGCCCCAACCCCGGCCCCGGTCCCCGACGGGTACGTAGATTAGAAACCCGTCCCCGATGCTCCCGATCGCTACCTGGTCAACACCCCGGCTCCCGGCCTCGTTTGATACCCGGTTACCTGACCCGATCTGGACCCGTTTTCCACCAAACACTACCAACCCAACTGAAGAGATAAGTTTTCTCCAAAAAACCTGTAGAGATTGCAAAATCCGGGGCGGGTGACACACCCCCCTTTTGGTATTTTGTAGGAGGTAAGTTTTCTCAAAAACCTGTAGAGATTGCAAAATCCTCAATATAATGAAGCATTTGAGTTGAGAGTAGGAGCCTGAAATTGTTGAAGTCCAAGTTATTGATGAAGTTGTTTATTAGTTTCAAACACATCTGTGCAATACCCCCAACTAGAGCTCCATAGGATCTTTCTGTTTTATCATGCAGATGGAGTGATTTTTTAAGAACTTAAGCTCCATTTATTTGTATATATCAGAATATTGGCTTTATTCCATTTATTTCAAATATCAATGTTTTTTTTATTCAGTTAGTTTCTCTTCCTTTCATTTAATTAGTATATATAAAAAATTATTTATATATATATATATATACACCGGGTACCATGCTGGTCGGGGGGTGTGTCACCCGACCTCGGCCCTGGTTTGAGTGTACCGGGTATCCCCGGCCCCGACACTCGGACCAGTTTTTGCGGGTATTCCCCGGCCCCGTCCGGGTCAGGGCAAATCACCATCCCTAACGTTGGCGCTACCTTCATGACTGCCAACCCGATTGTTGGCTCTAGATCCAAGCACATTCATCTTGATTACTACTATTTTCGTGAACATGTTGAAGCTGGTCTACTCAGAGTTGCCCGTGTTTCAACCAAAGATCAAGTGGCGAACATTTTCACCAAATCTCCCGGTTCGTCGTCATTCATACCCTTACCATCCAAACTTCAAGTTTACTCCCGCACTTGAGTTTGCCGGGGGGGTATTATCACCATTTATGATATTGATTATCTATTCCATACTTATCGTACTCTATTGTTAGTATAGATCATCTTTATCTCTAAGAGATAATGTCCTTTGTTTACATTTGTAAGGCCATCCGTACCCGGCTCGGGATGGGATGCGGGTTCAGCGGGAATGGGCTACGGCGGGTGCGGGTTCAGCGGGCGGGATGGATTCCGGGGATGGGGTCCCGATTCATCCCGAAGCTTTATTAAAAAAAATTATTTAATTTTTAAAAATAATGCCGTTGAACGGCTCTTTGTAAAAAAAAAAATTCTCAATTTAATCCCACTATATATTTAACCCTCAACCTCTTATTTCTCACACCTCTCAACCTCTTATTTCTCACACCTCTCAAACTCTCTCAAATTCTCTCAACCTCTTATTTTTCACACCTCTCTCATCATGAATCCAAACACAACACCTACATCCCGTCGTAACCGACCGAATACACCACAATCGCAAGAAGATCAAGAGCTTGGTTTCCAAGCGTTTACACAACAAGGTTATCATCCGCAATTTTCGCAACAAATTCCGCCACAATGGTCGCAACAAAATCCGCCACAATATCCGCAACAATTTCACCAACAATTTCCTTACCAATTTACACGTCCCGGGTTGATTGAACAAGGTTTTACTCCGGCCAACTTCAATCTCGACGACGACATTGTTCCGGAAACCCAACCTTCTACCCCGAACACACCACAATCTATCCCGACACAACAATCTAACCCGGAACCATCAAATCCGAGACCAACGAAATCCGCCAAACAAACGTGGAGTAAAGCCGAGGAACTCGCGTTAGTGTCGGCGTGGGTTGACGTTTCGGAGGACCCCGTGGTCGGTAACGCACAAAGCGGTGGTAATTATTTTTATTGTTATTATTATTATTATTATTATTATTATTATTATTATTATTCTTATACTTAATTTTACATAAATGTAGGAAGTTTTTGGGGCCGAATCGGGCATGTGTTCTTTACTCGCATGGGTCGTGAACCAGGTTATAGATCAACACATCAACTCAATAGCAAGTTCAACGACCTCAATAAAAGAGTTAATTCGTTTGGCGGCATCTACAACAACTTGTTCAATAATAGATCAAGCGGGATGAGTGAGGCCGATATATCCCGAACGGCACACGAACGGTATCTAGCACGCCATAAAGTTGCTTTCACTCACGAACAAGCTTGGGACGTCCTAAAAAAATGTCCAAAATGGGGAGCCGTTCCAACGATGACGACAACTTCATCGCGGGGTTCAAAACGTACCCAACCTTCCGATGATGACGATGACGAGCAAATTCAACGACCCATCGGGAGAAACAAGGCAAAAAAATCATCAACGAGTAATACGTCCGGGGCGAATACGGACGAAAGTGTTACTCAGTTGTTGACGACGTTCAACGACAAGATTGATGATACAATGGAATACAAAATGAAAAAACTCGATCTCGAAATCGAACGCTCAAAACTCGAACGACATAGGTTGGAACAAGAACTCGAAATCGAACGCTCAAAACGATTTGAGAAAGACTTCGAGTTTTTCATGACCCCGCATGATCACCTTACGGGAAACGCTGTGAGGGTTACTTTAGCGAGAAAAGAGCAAATTCAAAAATTTCATAATTGGTAGTGTTTTGTATTTTGTAATTTTTATTTTTAATGAATGGTATGAATTTTTATTTTTATTATTTATCTTATTTTTATTTATTAAAAAATATATAAATATTTTTATTTTGTTAAATAATTAAATGTATAAATAAAAGAATTAAAATAAATGAGGTGGCAAAAGGGTTTGAGGGAATGGGGTAAGGGTGTTTAGGGATTGAGTGAGAGATGGGAGAAAAACTGATGTGACGCTGATGTGAAGCTGGAATATTTGAAAGATGCTCTCATGAGGTACTGATGGCCTAAGATGCAAAATAAACCGATCACTTTGTTGATTCATAACCTACTGCTTCTACAATCAATGGTACATTCTCCTCACTTAAAGAAAAGATAGAATGATTGTTTGCACATACTACGATAAATCATGGATAAATGATAAAGAATTATCAAATAAATCATAAGTTAATATTTATTTTTCCTAACTTGTTTTAACAAATTCAAAATTTATAGTATATATGTAATAATAAATTTTAAATTATTTTAATTAACATATTAAATTATTTATTTTTTCTTTACTACAATGGTTGTGTTGATTAACATATTATATTGTCTTTTAAAAAAAAACTTAACATATTATATTGCTATAAATTTGTTTTAATTATATAATTAAAATATTGTAATTGATAAATTTTTGAAGATGTCTTTTTTGCTCATGTTACATGCTTATAAGCTAGTTTTTGTCAAGCGTGATTTTTTATCAGCTAGCTTATCAGTCAACAGTTAGTTTATCCGCTACCAACTAGTTTATAAGTTATCAGCTAGTTTGCCAAACATAGAGCCTAATTATTCTATTCTTACAAGACGTTTATCAATGCAATCTTTATGAATTATGACACTGTAGAAATACATGAATGATTTACTCGCTTTTTCATCAACAATTTTCGGATTGTTTATTTAGTTCTTAATAGTTTCATTAAAGAGCAATATCTGAATCGTTTAACAGATAAATTTTATTTGACAAAAAAAATCTGTCTCTTAATGGTTTTAAAACCATCTGAATGATTTTGTATCTTGGACATCTCTTAACCATTTAGCGCACTAATTTCATTCTAAACAATTAGCAAACAACCATATTTCATTTTGCACTATATCAGAAGAGCCTCTTAATATAATCATTATGACTACTTAATCATCCTGCATTAAATCATTCAACAACGCCAAACAAGCCCTAACTTATGCACAAATCATATTAATTTAAACTAGAATGATAATGTAAGTTTGAAAAATACTGATCCTATAACATGTGACATAATTAATTGTTAGTTGCAAAAATAATCATGATTGTAAAATGTAAATTTTAGTATCAACATTTACACAATTACACCAACAAAAACATTTGATGGTGAGTTTGTTTATATCAAAATAGAAAGTTCAATTGTCACAAGGATAACATACACACATAAGTATAGTAATGACACGGATAAACGTAACCTCAATTGATTAGCAAACTCTAGCTAGTTCATTATGTTTTGGAAAATGATGCGACACTCCTGACAATATATAGAAACAGAAAACAAAAAATACACCTAAATGACGAGGGACTCCTTCCCAACAAGAAAATCCACCCACAAAATACATTGCATCTAATGTTTTCCCGTCATTTGTTAAATAAATTCCAAAACTATGTTAAAACGATTGTTAACTCGATTTTTCATATTGAAATGAGTAAGAAGTCGAAACCATGATGGGTTTCTAGAAAAAAGAAAAAGGGGTGCTAGAAATGGGTGCGATTTGAAATGGGGTTCTTATAATCGAGTGTTTTTTGGAATGTTGGCAACCATTTGAGACTTTTTTTCCTTTAATTTCCTTATCAAGTAAGGAGCCGTTTACCTAATCACTTACCCAGGTAAATGCTTACCGGTAAAATGCAATACTATCGCTTACTTTTCGGGCAATATTTTAGTCCACCAAAATGGCATCGTATGCAACAATTTAGCCGGTAAGCACTAACCGTGGTAAGAGTTGCCGCGCTCACTTACCGGGTAAGACTCTCGGTCCTTGCTTCCGCTCTTACCGGGTAAGATTCTTGGTCCTTGTCATATTCATCAGGTAAGCTAATGTGACTTGGTAAGCAATTACCCGGGTAAGCTATTACCCGGGTAAGCTGATATGCATTGATTATTCAATGCATAAAGTACCTTTTTACTCTATTTTTAGGTAAATATTTTGCTTTATCCCAATTATTGAGTCATTTTATTATTTTATTTTTATATTTCTTAATCATGGAGCTAAGTAACTGATTTTACTTGTTTTTACAAAATAGAATGACTAAACTTGTTCTTAGTGCAGGCAGTGCTATCTCATTGCTACAGCATTGATGTCTGGAAGATTGGAAACGGTTTGATGGCATGGAGCATAATTTTTGGGAAAAGAAATCAAGCAAATCGGATCCAGCTGGCTTAGTTGCATTTAAATTGGACATCTTTGGGTTGTAACGAGGATAATACATTGTAGTTTCTTTTTGACAATGTGTTAGTACATGTAATGTACTTACATGGTACATTAGAAGATTTATTTTGATATTTCCTATATTGCCATCCCTCTCTTGCTTAAATAGGGGTGCATGTCATTATTTTGGTGATCCTTTCATCAGTTCACAACCGATGTGAAAAACTCTTAACCTTTATTTAATTTATGCAAGCTACTTTTAAGTTCTTCTTCTAGTTCTTATGCATGAGTTGCTGCAGCATTGTTGAAAACATTGCTGCACTTTTTCTTGTCTTTAATTATATCTTACATTCTTGTTATTTACTGTTACGTCATTTATATTATGTCTTTAATTTCCGTCATTTACATTTATTGCAATTTAATTTCAAGCATGAGTAGCTAATTTCTATAACTTGAGTGCAAGATTAAAGGGTGAAGTTTTAAACACAAAGAAAGGTGGACATCGTTTCTCAATAATGATGTTCACCATTTCATGTTAAATTGTATAAAATATCAAGTTACTCCATGACGTTTTGATCACTTTGAAAGTGTTAAAGTGCCATGGCATCAGGAATGAGCCATTGATATGCACGTCAATCCGAATGACAGAGGAAGTAAGACTTGGAAGAGCTACTGACAAAGGAATTTGTCATCTCTGTCTTTTCTGGGTTGATTTTGGCCGATAAGTTGGTCATCGTCATGATGGTAAAAGTGTAGAGTGCGTATCAGGAATGTACCACTCAGAACACGTCAACTTAACCGATATGGGATCAACTTGGAAGAGTGATTTTTAACAAAGTAATTTGTTTATCCATATACTTGGAAGACATCATTTGCTATTGATAGTCCTGATACAACACCAGGAATGGGTTGATTGAAAGCTAGATCAGTAGTACAATGTTGAAGATCCGAAATGGCATCCTGAAAAGTAGATGGTGAACTTAAGTGTTGAGAGACAAATGTTGTAGCATTGCCACAACATTGGTCTGTTGGAATTTGTGTTTAGACTTCACTCCAACATATTACACCCTTGCTTTATTTATTATTTGTTCAATATAATTTGTGATAAATCCAACCAAAATATTGTCTTCGACTTGATCCTTGGAAATCATACCTTTTATTAGACTTTTACTACGCTTTTACTCCAATCTATGTGGGACGATACGTGACTCTCACCACTTTATTACTTTAAAAGACGACATTAGATCTTGATGTATACTTGCGTTGAGGTTTAATTAGCATACTGTAACATCCCAGACCAACCGTACCAGTGTATTCAAAGCACTGTCATACGCGTTTTGTAAACGGCCCCTAAGTCACTTTCAATTATCAATTACTATTTTTATCATATTAATTATGTCTCAAATGTAATTACAACATGTTATAATGAAAAGATTCTATACTAACCGATTATTACGATTTCGAAAAAGTGACAAGTTAATTTTTTAAGTTTTGAAATTAAGATAAATAAAATTTAAAGAATCTAATAAAAAGTTCTTTTAAACGTTTTCGTGGATTCACCGACAAGACACTCACTACAACAAAATAGATCTTCAGCAAGGACAAAAGTCGTCTCTAAAGGTTCCAATGTCGTTGCGATAGACCAATTGCAACGACGGTTGTTGCTAATAGTTCCGTTGCTGTTGCCCCGTTGCTAAAAGTATCTATTGCAACGACATTTTGTCGTGGCTGTAGATATAACCTACAACAACGACATGTCGTGGTCGTAGCCAATTAATTTAATTGAATTTATTTTAATTAATTAATTAAAAAATAATAATTTATTTATTTAAAAAAATCTAAATAAATGAAAAACAAATGCAACAACATGTCGTCGTTGTAGGTTATGTCTACAGCAACAACATGTCATCGCTGAAGGTTATGTTTACAACAACAACATGTCGTCGCTGTAGGTTATGTCTACAACAACAACTTGTCATCGCAATAGGTAAAATTAGTTCATTGCTAAAAATAAAATAAATCGACGACATGTTGTTGCTGTAGGTTAATATCAAATTTTATTACCATTAATATGTCGTCGCAATAGATAGTAATGGTACATTTTTACCTGTATTTTGTTGATATAGATATATATATACATTGTAGCCACAATTGTAGCCACAATTGTTCTAAAAGAGCAAGTAAACAATAGTTTTATCAATAACCATGAAACAATTCAATATGAATTAATTATAGCAAACTAAGGTCTAAATACGAATTAATTGTAGCAAACTAAAATCTAAATATGAATCAACTGTAGCAAACTAGCGTCTAAATACGAATCAATTGTAGCAAACTAACGTCTAATCGTGAAACTCCATCTAATCATCTCCCGAGTCCGTCTCTTCATCATCATGATCATCTTCACTATGACCATTACCCGGTTGTTGTGGTTGTCATGTTATTGCTGCAATAATCGCATCGAATGATTTTGTATCCCTTAACAATTCAGCGCCCTATTTTCATTCCTAATAATTATCAAACAACCATATTTTCATTTTTCACTATATCACAATAGCCTCTTAATCATTCAGACCCCTTAATCATTCTGCACTTAACCATTTAGCAACTGCCAAACACCCCAAATTGGTTTATTCAAGAAATTAAGCATTTTTCTTACTAATTCTTTTATTCAACTGTTTGAAAGTGCATACATCAAGATTTCAGTTTCAAACATATGCAGGTATGCTTGGAAGGGAGAAATCATTACTTGTTATCTCAAACTTTTTGCGCGTTATCATTCTTTTACCCGTCGTTTTTTCGTAAATTCTATTGGGTTCAAGGCTATCGGTAGAGACGAATAATCACTGTGTTTCTCCAAATGGGGATTTCAAGATTGGGTTTTTTGATCACATGAATGAGTATGGTATTGGGAGCATAAGAATTAAGCTAAGCATTATTACAAACACTTGGTGTGCAAATTAACATCACCCAACCAAGAACAAGTACATAACACAATTTTTTAAGACACTTCAATAAGCATACATCAACCAAGAAGAAAAAAAGTGGCGGTAACTTGTTAAATCAAATAAATTGATCATAACATAACATAAATCAAAAAATCTAATCAGAACTAAATCACCCAAACTGATCAGAAACATAGATAAAACCATGAATGTCATGTAACAACTTCAACAAAAGGAAGAAACAGAGGAATGCAAACCTGAACAATTGGAGATCGGGGTGACGACGAGAGCAACTAGTAAATAGACCACAAGCGACAACGAGAAAGATGAGAGAATAGAATGTGTTTCAGAAGAGAGGTTTATGGATTTAGGAGGTGATATTTTGAACCGCTGTTGATTTGGAAGAGAATGTTTCGTTCTTTCTGTTTAACCCATTTGACTCATTCTCCTTCTAATTTCCAGGGATTGTTTTTTCTTTTTTCAAATAACAGTAATTATCCTAACTTATCTAAGTAAAAGAAATATATAGTTTTTAAAAAAATTGTAGTCCTCGTATTTATAACAAAAAGTAAATATTTTTTTACTCAAAGTTTATCTTTTTATAAAATTCATTATTCATCATTAGAGTTATTTTTTTAATTAATAATTAATACACTATATATCATTTTGAATTTTATGAATATTAATTTTAACCGGATCTTATGACTATATACTATATTATTAAGTATCTAACAAAAACATTTAATTTTTGAAGTTAGTAAATTTTTGTACTAAATAAATGATACCTAAAACACGAATTTTATAATCTTGATAGGGTGTTTAAAAAGTCATCCATTTCAATTAAAATAAATTATCCAATCAGAGTCGAACGACAACAAGTGGATAAGATCGCATCCAAACTTCCAACATCCAAATTGGATCGCTAGGTTCTTGGATCAAATAAGCCGAATCGACTAAGGGTGCGTTTGGTAGGTCAAAACGGTGATGGTCGGCGGTGGTTCAGAACGGTGGTGGTCGGCGGTGGCTTAGAACGGTGGTGGTCGGCGATGGTTCAGAACGGTCGTCGCAAAAGGTCAAAAGAATATCTCGGATTTTCCCATTTTTAGCCACGACAAGTCGTCGCTATAACTCGTTGCTATAACCGTCCAAAAATTATATCAAACCCGCCACTTTTTCCCACCAAAATTTTTATCAAGAATTTCATCTATAGCAACGACCTTGTCGTCGCAAAAGATCAAAAGATTATCTCAGGTTTTTCCCGTCTTCTAGCGACGACAAGTCGTCGCTATAACTCGTTGCTATAATCGTCCAAAAATTATATCAACCCGCCACTTTTTTCCACCAAACTTTTTATCAAAATTCTCATTTATAGAAACGACCTTGTCGTCGCAAAAAGTCAAAAGATTATCTAGAATTTTTCTCATCTTCTAGCCACGACAAGTCGTCGCTATTGCTATTTACAGCAACAACTCATAAGTCGTCGCTATAGGCGTCGTTGCTATAGCCATCATTTCTTGTAGTGACTTCCTAAGTTTTCATAAAGTTTGACCGGATAAATTACGATTAACAAACAATTTAGTCGGTCGTTTGTTTGTTTTCCAGCTCTTTAAAGCATAATTTTCTATAACTAATTTAATTATCCATAATTTAACTTGAAACTAAAAGAATGTTTGGGTATGTGCTTTGAAACTAATTATCTAATTAATAGAACTTAAAGTCGTAACAATTTGTTAATCGTGGGTGTCTTGGCTAGTTTGCATGCACTTCGACTGATCTCAAGTGCCCTGGAGAACAAGCAAGAAAACCCTCAGTGGTTTTGCAGCTTTCAAATTGATAACATCTGAAGAGGATCTCTAAAGTCTCGAGTCTTTTTGTCAGTTGAGCTAACCCTACAATATTAAAAGTTTTTGATGTTTACATGAAGTATACTTGAATCTTAAAATACATGAATAATGATGTTATGTTATATGGGTTTTTGCTTCATTTTATGTACTTCTCATGGTTTCCTTCACACACTCATCTATCTTTAACGTCGTTTAATCTAAACTTTCTTATGTTAGACTTATATTTGAAAAAAAAGTACATTTAAAGTTCGGCATTGTGAGCATGACAATTTTTTGTTTAGATTTATCTGCTTTGGCTCTATGCTTTTGGGATCCATTTTCATTTTTCTTCACATCAAGTACATGAAATGGAAAGTGACGTTTTTTATCGGCACCATAGAAGGGAAACCAACAAAATCATGGCAGAAACGAATAAAAGCACAAGTTTTTAATGATTTTACACTTTGACCTCTTTTGCTCGAGTAGTTGTCAATCAAATTGTCCACATTACTTGGATGCACTCAGATTTGTCGAGTTTAGAGAACAACGACCATGTGATCCTCTAAGTCTAACTACAATTTTGATCATCCCCACATATCTCCATATTAATTGGTTAAAGGCTCTCAAATCGGACATATGTAATTAATAACCATAAAAAAAGATAAAATCAACCACAAGGGTTGTGGCGTACTAGTTAAGGCCCTGGGGATGTGGTGGAATATCCATCTGCCCAGGGTTCGAATCCAGACGTACACAACAATTGTGGCAACTGAGGTTTAATCAGGGTTGATGTCTTACGGTCATAATTTGTCAAGGGATTAGTCTAGGCATAGCCTAGGACACCCTTCTAAAAAAAGAAGATAAAATCAAGTTGAAAAACAATTTTAATACATAATATAAAACCAAGTACAAAAATTGGCATTTGAAGCGGGCCCAATGGACCAGACCAAACCAAATAACGATCAATACTTTACAACATCAACTCGAATCACGCCCATTTGACGAACCTTTTTCGATCTACATTCTTGAGTCAAACTGGATAAACATTGACCCACTACTAAATAAACAGCTATCAGTGACGGACGATTCCGTCACTGACCCGTCACTGAAAGCAACTTCCGTCGCTATTCCGTCACTGAAAGTCCGTCACTGCTCAGTAGGTTGCTGAAAGTATCAGTGACAGATCAGTAACGGATGTCAGTGACGAAATTATTCAGTGACGGATCAGTGACGGATCAGTGACGAAATTATTCAGTGACGGATCAGCGACGGAATTATTCAGTGACGGAATTCCGTCACTGATCCGTCGCTGACTATGGGAAAAAAATAATATATAAATACTTTTAGCGACGGAATTCTTTCACTAATCTGTCGCTAATTCCAAAAAAATTAAATAAATAAATACTAAAAACAATATTTCCTGTATTTTTATATAAATACCTGCTCTTAATTTAAAAACACCAACCCAACAAATTCAAAATACCAAATTTCCAAATTCAAAATACCAAATTCAAAATACCAAATTCCAAATACCAAATTCCAAAATACAGTACGAGTGCAAATACGATAATAGCAACCTAACTAGGGGGAGGGCCGGTAGGCCCGGGAGAGGGGAAAACGAATCCCTGTTGCCGCATAAAAGCAGCAAATTGCTGCGACATTGTGAGTTGCTCGGCTAACTGGGTAGCCTGCCTGACCTGTTCTGTCTGCAAGTCTTCGTTCCGCTTCTTTTCAATCTCTAATTGGACCCGATAACGCTCCTCGCGTTCCTTTGCCTCCTTCGCCGCCTCCTCAATCTTTGCCATCTTCTCTGTCAACTCAGCTAACTGTAGATATTAAACATTTAACAAAAAAATCAGTATTTGTTGGCAATTAAAAGTAACGACAAGATACATAACCAATATAACAAACGTACCTCCGATGTCGATCTAGTCCCGAGTGATCTCCCGTCGCTGCTGCTACTACACTCACCCCTCATAGCATAACGGGGATCTTGCGTCGTCCCTAAACCAAACAGACGACCCTTATTCCATCCTCCAACACTTTGCTCCCAAAGAGATGCCTCATCAATCGGAGGGGCGTCGGGCTCCTGGCTAGCCAGTGCCACCTCCCTAAGCTCGTGAAAGCGATCCTATGGTTTACCAAATCAAATACGGGTGAGCTTATATATCCGTAGACATTTCAACAACATAACGGCCTTAAATCAAACATATCCAACCTATCTACTTAGCCATAGCCTAACTATATATCCATTGTGCGTTACCAAACAACATACACGTTATCTATACATTCACACATACACATGCATATAAAGTAACGGTTTATCCATTGTGCGTTACCAAACAACACACACGTTATATATACATAGATCCAATCGTCGTTAGCAACCAACACACACGTTATATATACATACCGATTGACAGACGCATAGAGCACATTCACATACACATGTACACATAAAACAAAGTATTGATTTTACAAAACTTACCGCAGCATGCTCCGCTTTAGCATAGACGTACACCGGAGGATCAGTAGGTGGACCAGTCGCACCCGGAGCGTATTTCCGGTTGGTGCAGTGGAGTCGCTCATACACCTCAGAAGTAGTGGGGTCGCGACCCCATGCCTGTGCCTACAATAGAAAATTAAGCTAAGTTGTTAGTAAACATACAAATAAATCTTAGTACATATTCAAAAAAAATTGTAGACTATTACCATCTTGTAACGGTGTTGTGCAGTACTGATTGATCCGCCAACATGCCGGGAGGATTTACCCTGATACTCAGTCTTCCGATTGGCACTAGCGGACCTAGATACTTTTTTCCATGAATCTTTACTCCACACCTGTTAAAACCATAACATATAAGTCGGTATAAAACAAAGGTAATGCACAAACCCAAAATAAAGAAAAAAACCTGATCTATCATCTGGTGCCAAAACGGCTCTGGGATCCAAGGAGGGTGGTGTCCTCTAATAACCGCCATATCTTCTTTGTCCCGCTGGATCCCATCAACATTTGAAGCATGTTCTGCGGCCCATTTACGTGCACTCTTCAGCCAACCCTTGTGCCTATTTTTCATGGCGTTGGTCCATGCAGTCCTCACTATTCCCTCCTCTTCGGGTTCCCACTGATACTTTCCCTACATGCACAAGATTTGTATCAAGGTAATAGCAATAATATGATATGTACTATTACTTTAAAACGGATTAATGTACCAACCCTAAAGCACTCGAACATATAGTCAAACTCAGCGGGGGGGGGGGGGGGGGGGGGGTCTCCTTGAAGCGATACCATGGACCACGAAACGCACCTCTAAAAATCATGGTCATCTCTCGAGAAACATGGATATCTAGAAACCTGCATAATTAAAAATATATACAACACAAAAGCCATTAATATCATTTGATTATGTAATATATGTTAGGCCGTATACCCCATCTACTTACGCGTTGGAACTCATCAGTAGTCGTGGTCGTCGACTCGAGACTAGTGGTGTCGGCATCAGACGATTGGGTCCTCTCGTGGTCCCCGAAACACTAGCAGGAGTTGTGGGTGAAGGATTTGTGGGAGAAGGATTTGTAGGTGAAGGGTTTGTGGGTGAAGGATGTGTGGGTGTTGTCACCATCCGCTCGTCACCATCGCCTAGTCCAAAAGTCGTGTAGGCGTCATCTAGAAACTCCTCCGCGTCATCGGCGCGTGGGTTGCCACACCCAACAGAGCTACAACTGTCGCCTCGCCCTCGACCTCTAGGTTTACCTGGACGACGTGTCATTGCCTGCTAAAAATATAAATTATAATTTATAAAACAAAATGGGAGAATGTCATATGTCAATTATACAATGTGAGCTAAACATACATAAGATAAACTACTCATCAGAAGAATGATCAGATAAGATAAGTTCATTTTCATTATCTGAATCATCATTTGTTTCTTCAAATTCTGCTTCTTCTTCTTCGTGACGTTCATGATTAACAGGTTCATCGTTGTCGTCAACTACATTTACCTCCCCTGTGACAAGACGTACGGAATTGAGGTCATCATTTAATTCTGCGGACATAGTATGAGTTACCCTTTCGTCGATTTGAAAGAATTGTTCTCCATCCACATCTCCATGAACCTCAACATTGTTAACTGTTTCTGCTACCTCATATACGCCACGAGGCTTCGTCTTGACAACCGCCAACCAATCTTTTAAATCCTTTGTCATTGAAGGATATGAAGTACAATAGACTTGTTCTGCCTGTGATGCTAGGATGAATAGATCGCCGGTTCTTAGTCTAGACTTGTATTTGATATCAACCAAACTATGTTTACGATCGACTCTAACCCCCGACGGAGTATCAAACCAAGTGCATTTGAACAAAACAACAATGCAACGCCCTACACCATAATATTCCACCTCTACAACATCATCTAGCATTCCATAATAGTCGGCCTCATCAGACTCATCGTAACAGGACCCCCTTACACATACACCACTATTATGTGTAACTCGACCAACACCATGGGTTATCGTATGGAACTTGTAACCATTGACGAAGTATCCTTGATGCGACTTAGCATAACGGCATGGTCCACGAGCTAATGACTTCAATTGTTCACTTGAGTCGGGTGACATGAGCACGTGATGCTCGAACCAAAGACTGAACCTTTCTTCTCGCAATTGTTCAAGTGCAACATCATTAATATTCGGTTCCCTTTGTCGAGCCCATTGATCAAATATCAACTGGAAAGGTTGAACTTCTACACAGTTGAACAATACATATGTTTGGATCTTATGCATGTCATGATCAGTCAAGATGATTTGTTTCCCACCCTTCTCGAATAGTGGACGAGATGGAACCTTGAATATGCTTAGTCGAGCATCGGTCCCCGAACAACTAGGAATATCTGAGGCAAAGTTCCTTGACTCACGATTATGTATAGTTTCTATTTGTGGATCAAAATAGAGGGAGCAGTAGGTAGACAGTTCATTCACATGGTACGCCTCAACAATAGAGCCCTCAACCCTTGATTTGTTTCTAACCGTTCTCTTCAACGACCCAAGCTTCCTAAATAAGCGATGAAATACGTGTTAGAGACAAAAAGAGTGTTTTATATGAATATATTGTACTAGCTTTCAGTAAAATTAGAATTTACCTCTCATAAAGATAAATCCACCTATATTGGACCGGACCACCGTTTATTGCTTCGTGTGTCAAATGTATCACCAGATGTTCCATCGAATCAAAGAATCCGGGGGGAAATACCTTCTCTAGCTTGCGAATTGTTTGAACAACACTTGTTTGCAATGGAACCAAGTCTTCTATGTGTAAGACCCTTGAACATATTATACGAAAGAATGTGCACAACTCCGTTATTTCATCCCATATCGAAGTTGGTATCATCCCCCGTAAGGCAATAGGAAGCAATCTTTGCATAAACACATGGCAATCATGACTCTTAAAGCTATAAAAGATGGAATCTTCAAGGTTCACACAACTCCCTATGTTCGAAGCATACCCGTCCGGAAACTTCAACTTCTTCAACCATAAAGACACTTTGTGTACTTGTTGTTTGCTCAAACTATACGATGACTTTGGTTTCACTACTTTGTTGCCTAAAGTGCCAACGTGCAAATCCGTTCGATCGCAATAAATCTCTACATATCTCCTCACCCATAAAGGCTCGTCAGCATAAAGGCTCGTCATGTAATTTGGACACCCGTCCCATAAAGGCTCGTCAGCATCTTTTAACATGTCATAAAATCCTTGAGCAGAAGGATTAGGGGTTTCTTCTTCCCATGTCATGCCATCATGTACCATATGATCGTTCACCATTTCGACATACCCTTCATTATGATCTACTATCGGATTAGAAGATTGACCCACGTCTTGATGAGATACAGAGTAATAGGTTTCACCATGTGCCCGCCACACGGTATAATCAGGCATGAAACCATATTTCATCAAATGCAATCTCACGTCATCCCTTTCTCTATGGTGGGTATTTCGACACTTGGAGCAAGGGCATCTAATACGGAGCACTACCCCATCATGTGTAGTTTTCCTTTCAACAAAACCTTCATTGGCATAAGCAAAGTCCAAAAAAGCGTCCAATGATCTAACATATTCCCTGCTAAGAGACCCCCATTGGTCATTATTTCTATACATCCATCCTCTATCTGTCGACATATTCAATAACTACAACAAAGAACGAAGTAGTTAGTCGACATAATTAATGACTTTATTGTTTGAAAGTCAAACCGTAGGTGTAGAGGAGTTGTGAATCACTTTGAAACTCTAAGTGTAATGGTTTGACTACTTAAAGGTCTAACCGTAAGCTTAGAAGAGTTTTGAATCACTTTGAAACCGTAAGTGTAATGGTTTGACTACTTGAAGGTCAAACCGCAAGTTTAAATTTCGACGGCATAACGACTATAAAATGAATATTTCCATATACATCCCCAAGTAAGCATTAATATATCAATCCACCAAAATTATCAAAATAATCCAACCTAACTCAAAACCCAATCAAAACTTACACAACAAGATTTAGAACCTTAAAACCAAGACTAAAATAGTTTCTAACTTAAGAAAGATTTATAAAAATATACCTTTGAAACTTCTTCTAAAATAAGAAAATGACTAAGATGGCTCATCTATATATGCATCTCTAACTTCACATTTAAACCTTAAGTAATAAAAAATAACATATAAGCTCTTAGACTTCTAAACAATTTAAATAAAACAATAGTAATACATATCGAATCCACCTCCCAACTTTCACCATTACATGAAACTGATAGAATATATTATACAACCAAATAGAAGGTTATTTTCATAAAAGAAGATTATTTTTGCTTAGTTTCTTGTTCAAGACAAGCTAGATTTCATAAGTTGAAATCTTACTGTAAGACATGAATCTTGATTTAGGAAGAAAAAACCACCTTCTTTAAGGAAAGATAAGTAGTGCATTCACTTCCATGAATATATATGAAAACTTAAAGAGTCCACCAGTTCAAGGCTATAAGATTACAAATGCATTCATCACATAAAATAATGTCCTCTACACTACATATCATAACAGCAAAAATGCTACTTCATCCGTCTTTTTTTACTATTCATCGTATCTAATGTAAAATACCATTCAATGAATGCCAAATATCTAAATCTTTTGAACCAGTAAACAACCAAATTAATGGACAGTGTATAACCATGACAATGCTTAACTTGTACCTTATTGAGGGTGCGAAAGAGCCAGGGAGACGAAATTGTTCAGCGATGGAGAAGGGGGAAAGGGGCGGTGGCGACGGGCTGTGGCGACCGGCGGTGGTGAACGGCTGTGGCGACCGGCAGGCAGAAGGGAGAAGGGTGAAACGAACGGGATGTGGTTTGCGGCTGTAATTCTCTGATTTTGACCTAGGTAGAAAACGAGTGTAATTAAGTAAGCTAATTTTGACTGGGCTTTTTTTACATGGTCAGCGACGGATTTCTGACGAAAATTCCGTCGTTAATTTGCAACGGAATTCGTTTTTTTTTTCAATTAAATGTTATTATTAAGTATTTTTTTCAATTAAATATTATTAGTAATTCTTAATTACTATTGTTTTTAAAAAATGTTATATTTTTTGGAATTCTAAATAATATTTAATAGTTTTTTGAAATTATAAATTTTCTATTTAAAGCTCGATGGATCAATTAGAGTCCAATTAAACCCTTTCAAGCCCAATATAACATTTTAAACCTGATAGATCCATTAAGGCCCAATGAATCCCTTTAAAAGACAATAAAATCAATTAAAGCCCATTAATACAAATTAAAGCCTAATAGATGTTTTATGGGTTACAGCGGTTCTTAATGAACTATTGGGCCTTTTAAAGCCCAATAGACCCCTTTAAAGCTCGATAGATCAATTAAGGTCCAATTAAACCCTTTAAAGCCCAATAGAACCCTTAAACCCGATAGATCCATTAAGGCCCAATGAATCCCTTTAAAAGACAATAAAACCGATTAAAGCCCATTAATACAAATTAAAGCCCAATAGATGTTTTATGGGTTAGAGTGGTTCTTCATGAGCTATTGGGCCTTTTAAAGCCCAATAGACCCCTTTAAATCTCGATAGATCAATTAAGGTCCAATTAAACCCTTTAAAGTCCAATAGAACCCTTTAAACCCGATAGATCCATTAACGCCCAATGAATCCCTTTATAAGACAATAAAACCGATTAAAGCCTATTAATACAAATTAAAGCCCAATAGATGTTTTATGGGTTACAGTGGTTCTTAATGAACCGTTGGGCCTTTTAAAGCCCAATTGAACCCTTTAAAGCTCGATAGATCAATTAAGGTCCAATTAAACCCTTTAAAGCCCAATAGAATCCTTTAAACCGATAGATCCATTAAGGCCCAATGGACCTCTTTAAAAGACAATGAAACTGATTAAAGCCCATTAGAACAAATTAAAGCCCAATAGATGCTTTAAAGTCCAACATAACCGATTAAAGCCCGATAAAATTCATTAAAACCCAACAATACCGTGTATGACTTATTACATGTTTGTATGCGAAGTGTGTATTGCATATATGTATGTGGTGTCTATTGCATGTGGTTCGTGATAAGACCACTGAGTCCCACTATAGACCCATTGAGATACATTCATAACACAATAAGATATTTTATATGGCTTATCAAGACCTACTAAAACTCATTATAACTTATTACCTAAGTTTAATTACCTACGGGGTTACCAAACAACACACATATTATATGCTATTTATACATTCATATATATCATTCATATATACACATGCATGTATATATATAACACATATATACATCATACACGATTTCCAAATATCACACATTAGCTATATATATATATATATATACACACATTGATCACATATTCACATGATATCAGTATATACACATATACACAATATGCATGCATAGATTAACAACCGACACATATACCAACATATACACACATATATGTGTGTATACTGATCCACTGATACACATAACACTTAAACATGTGTACATATAACACATAAACATAAGGAGCAAGAAATACAAAAACATCCGTTACTAATCCGTCACTGATCAGTGACGGATTAGTAACGGGCACGTGAATTTTTTTTTTATTTTTTTTGTGAAACTTGACAGGTCCGTCGCTAATCCGTCGCTGATTTGTGACGGATTAGCGACGGACATATATAGTTCATTTTTTAATTTCTTTTCCAATACATTCCGTCACTATTCCGTCACTGATCAGTGACGGATTAATAACGGACACGTGGAATTTCATTTTTTTTGTGAAACTTGACAGGTCCGTCGCTAATCCGTCGCTGATTAGCGACGGATTAGCGACGGACATATATAGTTCATTTTTTAATTTCTTTTCTAATACATTCCGTCGCTAATCCGTCACTGATTAGTGACGGATTTATGTCCGTCACTAATCTGTGACGGATTAGTAACAAATTGTGTTCTTGTTCATTCCGTCACTAATCCGTCACTGATCAGTGACGGAAATTTTCCGTCACTGATTTTCATCACTGATACCTCTTTTTCTAGTAGTGACCCAGTTCTTAAATTTGTTTCTTTAAAACGAACCAGACGAAATGACTAACAAGACCAAGACTAAATTGTATTTGGACCGAACTTGTCCTAGATCATGCTAGATCATCATTACTCGGGGTTCTTTACTTCAGATTATTTCGAACTGCATTGACGAGAATTGGTTTTTCCTTTAATCGATCCATGTAAAACTCTACAAGCATGTTTGGTACGTGAGATAAGACAGTACAAAAATTTGTTGTTCCACTTTTGACACGACATTAATAAAAGATGAATTATGTGGGATAAAATTCACTTTTTATGTTCCATCAAAATAGGTGGCACATAATAAGGAAGATAGAGTAGAACAAAAATTTACCGAACTACCATGTCAAATTAAAAAATATAAAACCTTCCAGAATTATTTCATTTTCATATACGTACCTTATTTTCATCAGCCCAATCCAGTCTGTATACCAAACACATAGTTTATTATACATTTTGGTTGGTTGGCCATATGGCAAAGTAGTGGGGAATTGAAGGAGGACAAGACCAAAATGAGGGTGTGATGGGTGGGGACGATCAAATAATTGAAAAGTTGAATGAGAGCATGGATGGAGTGTTTTATATACCCTACCACACCAACAACAAATGGACCACCAAGACAAACACCCATAAAATAACAGTTTTATAATTTCCCAATCAAAAATATATAAGATTAAAAGCACATAGAGAAAGACCCTAGCATCAATCGCATGTAGCTAGGATAATTTTGAAGTTACTAAAAAACAAATTTATGCTCCATATTTCCTAAAATATTTTAAAGTCGTCTTCAAGATTAATTAAGGACTATATATGTTGATACCAAAAATTTCGCTTATTTAAATATCTTTCAGGGTAGAACACGATAATTATAATTAATTTCCTAAATGATGCATGCTATATTGCTATATTAATTTGTCTTGAAATTCTAATTAACAAACATATGTATGATTACAGCATCTCCGTTTTCTATAAATTTTTTAAAATACATAATCAAAACTTAAAATATCTAAAAAATGTTACATGGTTTTTTTATTTTATGAATTCTCGAGTGAGGGATAATAAATTGTAAATCTTTAAATGTGTGTAAACTTTGAATTTCATAGGTTTTCTTGATAAATTGTTTCATGAAATTGTTTATTTTGATGAAAGTGTTTCATATCATTCGTTTCATGATAAAATTGTTTCATATATTTGTGTTTTTATGTAAAAACGACAAATGAATGAAAAAAAATATATGAAACTACTAAAAAACACAAATATATGAAACAATTTCATCAAGAAAACATATGAAATCCAAAGTTTACAAAATAGTGGGGCATATGAATATGTACAAGAATATACATATAATAAACATACATTCATATGGGACAATGCATATATGCAGAACCAGTCTGCAAATATGCAGATTGTGGTTTGTAAGGGTTGCAACAAATACATTATTTGTATTTGATTTGTAATATATATATATATAGATATGTGTGCGTGTCTGTACATGTATATATATAAGCAAAAACGTCGGCGGACAGCAACCATTACAACACTGTTCAACAACATAGATATATATATATATATATATGAAGACGACCGTTGAAGACATTAGTTTTCTAAGCTTTCAAGTGCACAGATTAAAAATCCCACCATGTCTACGTTGTTGTTGTTTCTTTACCCATGATCATGTTGACGATGGGATATTGATCACTTGAATCCAACGGCCAAAAATGGTTTCTCCTAATGATGGTTTGATTGCCGGAGGTACAACATGGGAGAACGTAGAAGAAAACTCTCCCCATCATATATGCCTTCGTAGCTAGGTTTAATTTCAAGAGAGGCAGACAGAGTCGAGCCAGGCAATTATTTCAACATTTTTCTTCTTTAATTTTCTTAATATATCCCTACTATATATATATATAAAGATCTATACCTACTTGATGTTCTTCTCCAGCAATATGTAAGTATCTATCTATCTATATATATATATATATATAGATATAGATATAAGTTCTTGATTTGCTATATGATAAACAAGAAGATGTTGATGAATATTGTTATAAAGAATAGTTTAATAAGTGGGGTTTTCTTTATTTTCGTTGTTAATCCATTTATCGTCGATTTCTAATGCAATTGTAAGTTTATATATCGGTTTTTTTGTTTGATCTAGATAGGGTTTGAAAGTTAATAAATTTTATTCGTGATCATTGAATTAAGAAGGGTTTTTTGAGTTTCTTCCTTTTTGAACTTTGGAAGTTCTTGGATGTTAATGTTGAATAAACATCGATCGTAATATTTTTGATGGCCGGAGTTGTTTTGTTTGATTCATTGGCTTCTTCTAGCCATTTCGGCATTTCTCCTTAGCCCTACATTGGGTCGATCACAATCACGTTATTTAGCCGAGAGAAAAATTAGATGTCGTTTATGAAGAAGTTATATATGACCGATCATTTTGTCGTTTAGAGATCGATAATTAGGGGCCGTTTAACAAACGATTACCCGAGTAAGCGCTTATCGGTATATTTCAAAGTTGTCATTTACTTACTGGGTAAGATTTTAGTCCACCAAAACGGTATCGTATGTAACAATTTTTCCGATAAGCGCTAACCGTGGTAAGAGTCTTCGCCATCTCTTACCGACTAATACTCTCGGTCCTTGCCTTAGCTCTTACCGGGTAAGATTTTTGGTTCTTGTCATATTCATCTGGTAAGTTAATGTGCCTTGGTAAGTGCTTACCCGGGTAAACATTTAGTAAACAGCCCCTTAGTAAAACCGATGCACCTTTCACGAGGTGAGCATATCCATTTGTTTCTATTCTATCTTTAAGTCTATGGTTTCTGTCGGTCTTAGACCATAACAACTTTCATCAGAATGGGGATACAAACACAATAAATTTTCTATTTTTAATTTTAGTTTATTTCAAACGTAAAATTACAGATATATTGTGAAAACTAGTAGGAAAAAGTTTAATCCTAAACTATCTGAGGGTGACAAATTTACACACCAAAAGAGAGAAGAAGAATGTTTTCTTTTAGATCTGAGAGACTAAGATAACTCTCAGTTATTGGCGTCATATTTACTTCGAAGTAATCACAAAGATGTTCTTTTAAAATGGGTGGCTTGTAAGCTAACACATTAAAGACCTTTTATAGCCTCTATTGCATTAAATGCAATCTTTCACTTTAACATGTCTGTCTTCATCTGGTTTTGTTGATCCATGCATGTTTGTACTTTTCACTTCAGCCTTTTGTGTTGATGTAGACAAATGTTAACCATTCTCATCCTTTTGTATGCAGATAGAACAATAAAGTTTGACTAACATTAATAAAATAATGTTTAGAACATACTTTGGCTGACATGCTTTTGCATGTTCCCATACTAGAATGGGATTCAGGGAGATTTGGTGAAACAAACTTGTTGAACAAGTTTTTACTTCAAAATTCGGATTGCTAGTTGTAGTATTTGTCAGACTACAAACTGACTGTATCTTGAACGGATCTCCTGTTCGGCTAGATGACATACCAATCCGCTTTGTTCACAATCTGATCACTATTCAACTAATCTCCGATTTTGTTGAACGCTTTTTGCTTTTGGATCAATTAAGATAGTTACAAGACGTTTACAAGTAAAAATCCTATTTTGTTTATTCTGAAGCATAGCTATACAACAGTTTTCAATTATAGACAAGTATGAAAAATAGTCGTGTTGAATAATAAATTTTTGTAATAATTCAAAGGAGTAGTTTAATCTAATGGGATTGAGAATCCGATGGTTGCATAAAAGCTTCCAGCGGATTTCAACCTTTATTCTAAAACATTCAGTCTGATGGTTTATAATCCGACGAGTGTAAGATTGTTACTACTTTGAGTGTTCATCGGATTTAAACCTTATTTCTTATCAAATCCGATATGTGAAGTATTATCGGATTAGACCTATTTTTGTGGCAAAGATTACAAGTTTATTTCTAAGTGTTTATACTTCGGATGTCTATATGTATTATATACAAGTCCGATGGTTGAGACTATCAACTTTCATATTTATGATTAAATCATTGAGCAAATTGAGGCGTGGTTTGATAAAAACACAATCATACATCTTATAGGTGAAGAAGGTCTTGAATAGGATTAATTAGAGGGTTATGAAAACTTTTTGAGGTAAAGTTCTATCAATCTCATCTAAATGCCCGTTGTGCTAGTCTCCGATTTTGATATCACCCTCTCACCCATTGCAAATGGTGGTTAGTCCATCCTTGAATCTCTTCTTGACGACATAGATATTTAGAAGGGGTTAGTTAGCTTGTCTTGCGTAAACACAACTCGATGAACATGATTCATCTAAAGAACCATCTTCATTTACCATTGCTTATTAGTTGCCTTAAGTCTCCATTATTCCATCTTTCAATCTAGATAAGATTGCAGATTCCAAATTGGCATACAAGCCTTTAACTTAGGTAGTTGGAGTGATGAAGACGTGATACGTACCCTAGGTTGTGCTTAATTTCTGTTCTGATGGTCATCATGTTACATCTTGTTGTGCTTTCCGTTTTGATACCATCTGCTTAAATTTCACACAACTTCCAAAGTATATATGTGGAATACCTTGGATCCAAAATCAAGAACAACTTAACCAACACAATGACTAAATAATTAAACAATTACAATTGTACGTGGTTCCACCATTGGAGGAATGATATACATCTAAGTATGTGGAAGGGCAATTACAATGATGAAAACACAAACGCTAAACGATTGAGTTATTCAAAAGAGGCTCTCAAGACTGCATCTATTAGTTCTCTAATGTTTTTATTAATTAATATCTTAGAGCCAATAAACAGTATTATATGTGGCCAAATATGTATCCTTAATTGCATGGTCGTACCCCTTTGTTTTGTTCACCTTGACACAATCGTACTCCTTTTGGGTGACATGATTGTGCAACTTATGATAATTTATGTATCTCTATTTTCAACACTAGACTTTTGGGTGAGAAATAGAGCTAGCAAACATGCTCAATTTTCTAACCACTACACCATTCTCTCAAGAATGATGACTTGAGACAAAAAAAGTAAGGTATAATTGAAAAGCTTAAAGAAAGCTACATGGTTGGAGGAGAAAGCTACTTCCAAGTTGGTAGGCTTGTTTCAACCAAATCTATGATATTAAAGTTGTATCTCATTTATGCCAATCTCAAAAAGCTCCTAGAAGTATGAACTATACGAGAACAAAGACTTACGAAGGGGTTTTCGAAGATCCAAAGTATGTCACTTCAGTACATATATCGATACTTCGTAGCATAGGTGATAAGACACGCTCTCCTAGAAGTATGAACTATACGAGAACAAAGACTTACAAGGACGAATTTCTCAACGACAGGGACGAAAACCACAGAAACAGGGACGAAAAACACAGGTTCAAGGACGAAAATGGCATATTCATGGAGTAAAACCACGAAAATGAGTTGGGGATGGATGTCTGATGGAGGCGGCGTGAGTTTGAAGGAGGCGTGTGGTAGGTCTAAGCGAATAAGAGGTTTTTAAGTTATCAGTTTTTGATTTAGATGTTTTTAAGTGGTAAGAGCCTCTTAAAATTTGAGAAAAACAAACAGCCATAAATTCATTCAAATTGTTTGACCGAATCATAGAAAAATGATAATTAAGAGCTGATTAGACAAAACAAACAAGGCCTAAGTCAAATAAGTATATTTTTTTTACGTCATGACATCAAAAATATTCGAGACATGATGATTAATACGGTCGAGAAAATAAAAATATGAAAATCCAATACAAACGAAACTAATCAAGGTGAAGGACTTTGGATTATGTATTATATATATAATTTAAACCTTTCAAAAAAGTTAGATTTATAAAATTAAGGTGGACACCATGATGCTTATGTGGCTTGCTAATTTCGAAGTAAAAGATTGTTATTAAATTGAGTTTTAATTCGTAATAAACAAATTGTATTTGGTACGTTTTTATTAAATTAATTAAAATATATACTTGAAATTGCAATTAATAATGAGCACTTTTAACATTGTTGTGATTTCAGTTTTATAAAAAAGTCATTACAAAAGTTGTATTCTTTAATTGCAAGGTCGTATAAATAAATGGTTTAAATTGTAAGTGTACGGATGGTCTAAAGACCCTTTATGAATGTTACTCGGATCAAATAGATAGAAGAAGACTTTGTACATTGATAATCTATACTCTTATTGTTCTATAAGTATCTAAAGTATTTTATATGATACAAGATAATATATACTAGCATATAGTTGAGAAATCTATACTTTCTTAGAATGTTCCAAAGTCTTTCACAAGGAATATTTTCATAATGAACATCTTAACACAAACCTCCTATTAGTGTTGCATACCAAAACTTGAAGAACTCATGCCATGACAACATAGTATAATAGTTAGCACTTTGAGGCAAATAAGTCAGGGTTAGTGCCTAAGGATATATATATATATATATAGGAAAGTTCAAATGAAAACTCAAATTCAATTGTAAACATGAGGACAAATATCGTCCATTGATCGCAGCCATATTTAAGACATTCCTAAAATTCAGCTTTAGGGGTATTTTCGTCAAATTAGAATCAGCGCCTATTTTTGTTGAATTTTTATTTTCTTTTTTAATTAAAAAACTTTTACCCCCTTAAATTTTAAAATAAATTATCTCAAAAATTACTAACATTTTAATCAAACAAATTACATCAAAAAACGAGAATTTCGTGCTCTTCGATATGACATCCATCATGATATAGTTTTTTTTCGATTTAATCGTTTTTTACGTGAAATCGTGTATATGCGTTATATTCAGACTGAATATAACACATATTCAGTCTGAATATAACACATATTCAGACTGAATATAACACATATTCAGTCTGAATATAACACATATTTATGTGTTATATATATATAACACATATCTAATTTCATGAACTATGAAATGGCCAAATGGGAATTGTATTCTTTAATTTTTCATGAAATGTCAACAAAAGATAATCCCTTCCATGCTGCTCTAATAAGTTTCCTACCAATAATTAAGCTCTGTCCAAATCAAACAATCTTTTTAAGATAAGCTGGTTAATATATAATTTAATGTTGATAAGAGGATGATTCATTGATACAAAGAAGGTTGCGTTTCAAACTAGATCACAATTTGTTATTGTGATTCATATGGTTTGCTACAAAAATCAAATCATACAACCGAAATCACGACCAGTATGGTCCAAAGCACAAGTAGTTTTGAGTGACAACCATGACTAGATCTGAAGTTTTGCCAAAGAAAACAAAGCAACAAGCACAAAAAATGAAGCATGAAAATTGCAGTAAACCTTTCAGTTCTAGAAAATCATCACTCGATGCAGGTATTCTTTCAATAATTTACCAAACTTAACAAAAAAAAAATAGTTCATAGTTGATATATTCAGTTTGAATATGTGTTATATTCAGACTGAATATGTGTTATATTCAGTCTGAATATGTGTTATATTCAGTCTGAATATGTGTTATATTCAGACTGAATATAACACATATACACGATTTCACGTAAAAAACGGTTAAATCGAAAAAAAACTATATCATGATGGATGTCATATCGAAGAGCACGAAATTCTCGTTTTTTTGATGTAATTTGTTTGATTAAAATGTTAGTAATTTTTGAGATAATTTATTTTAAAATTTAAGGGGGTAAAAGTTTTTTAATTAAAAAAGAAAATAAAAATTCAACAAAAATAGGCGCTGATTCTAATTTGACGAAAATACCCCTGCGTGCAAAATATTCATTAAGCCATGGACAGAGTTTTCAACTTATTTACAAAATTGCCACCATGTTTTTTTGCCATTGATCTCTTCACCAGATTATTAATCAACGACTGTGGTTTGTCCTCACGTTTACAATTGAATTTGAGTTTTCATTTGAACCCACCCATATATATATATATATATATATATATATATATATAGAGGCGGGTTCAAACGAGGAGCGTAGCAATTTAAGAAAACGTGAGGAGCACCTCCCATGTACTGGATCACATGTGATCCACAACACAAACCGAGCGCTTTTTGCAAACCGCGGGACAAACCGCGCGTGTCCAGATTTGTATTTTAGTTGTGAATCACATGTGATCCACTACATGGGCGGAAGCCCTCCCCCCCGATCAGTTGTGAATCACATGTGATTCGGCAGTTGTGAATGTGATGATGAATTAGATGGCAGTAGGTATCACAATAGGTATCACAGAAGTTCTTGGGTATTACCAAAGTAAAGAATGTGATGATGAATTAGATGGCAGTAGGTATCACAATAGGTATCAAAGTGGTATCACAAAAGTTCTTGGGTATCACAATAGTAACGAACGTGATTACGAAATGAATGGTAGTATGCATCACAATGGGTATCACAGTGGTATCACAAATATTCTTGGTGTTCGCCGGAATAAGTTTGCCGGAGAGGGGAGAGAGGAGAGAGGAGAGAGGAGATTTTAAAATACCTAAAATGCCCTTTTATTTAAATTTCAAACAAAATTACCAAAATTAATAATTTCCTAATTTATAGCTTAATATGTGGCTCACATTGGTTCTCACTGTTACCACAAAATAACTAGTTCTCCCTTGAATTTTCCCCTATATATATAGGGGGGGGGATAATTTGAAACTCATTTAAAGGTTGAAACATTTGAAACCCACATCTTGACCGTTGATCTAATCTTGGTATTTTTTTAATTAAATTAATCTATTAAATCTAAAGGGTAATTAAGTAATCTTCATATTTGGCGGTTTTTATTTTTTTAATTAAAAATGATTTCAGTAAATCATTCCCTAAAATAGTGGATAGTGGATTACATTAAACATGGTAAGTTGGTTATTCAATTTTAAAAATGATTTTTTAATATTAATTTGTAAAGCCCGTATCCCGGTATGTAATTTATTAGTCTTATTTATTTTCTTTTAAGTTCGAGTATTGTGGTTTCCGTAAGCGGGGTTAGTCGAGTTGGGTCAAATCGTTAAGTGTCGGAATTTTGGTTAGTTTGCAAGAAGGAGGGTAGTTGAGGGACTAAAGGTGTTAAATGGCCAAAAGATTTGGCCTTTGGCCCATGCATTTCTTAAAACCGGAAATCCATATGTTTAGTTGTGGGTGTTTGTGGCGTGAAGAACAAAAAAGAAAAAGAAAAGAGAACATCACCAAAACCCTATTTTTCTCCCTCAAAAACTCACGGCCGAAACCCTCAACCCCGTCGCCGCTGCTGCTGTCATCGGAAGCCGCCACCACCATCGTCCGCCGGGGAGTTCGAGAGAGAAAGGAGCAGGTGCTGTCGAGTGGCATCGTCGCAAGGTAAACCGTTAACCTCGTTTTTCTTTCTTGTTTCTTTGCCGCCGACGACTCTGCACCACCACCGCTGCCGCCGCATGCGGCCTTGGCCGCTGCAGACGGTAGCCGCTGTGGACCTTCGCGAGCGGTTGCGCGTAGAGTGTGTGTGTGTGCCCTCGTTTAAGGGAGGTGGACAGCCGAGAGTGGTGGAGGAGAGGGGTGGTTTGAAGATCGAAGGGGAGTGTTCACGTTACGGTCGCCGCCGGGGAACCGTCGCCGTCGCCGCCGCCGCCGTGCCCCGCTGCCGGAGGTGGCAGTGGGTGGTGCCCGTGGCGGAACCCTAAAACCACCTCTGGCCGTAACCCTAAACCGCCGTAGCGGAACCCGGATCGTATAAACCTTAATCGCGTTACCATTTATAAAATCGTCATTTCATGTGAAACGTCGTATCTGCAACTGTTTTGCGTAAGCTGTAACTTTTTATTCGTAACTCGGATTGGGGTGATTTCGGTGCCAAAAGTTCCCAATTGGAGTCTAGAAACTTTTCTGTGTTTTGTGCAAAATCCAGTTCGGAACGTAGCATAGGCCAAATCGTCGTTTTATACCGATAGCTGCTGTTTTTCACTGATCTGCGAACCATTCTTATAAAATCCGTATTTAATTGTAGAAAAATCGTTAGGAGATGTATAATATGTCCTTGGAACCCTAACTCTGATCACTTTCTAGTTATGTAATTTAATTAGGGATTTTCTGGGTTTAAAGAGGTCGGATCAGGTCCCGAACAGACCTGTTTGGTTAGACCGAAAAGTCGTTTAAGTGACGGTTTAAGCGTGCGTCGTATTTTAGGGTCCGGGTCTCGTGTTAATACATTTTTAACGTTCGTCTAGGTGTCGGGAAGTGATCTTGGATTGTGGAGCTTGAATTATTAATTGTGAGCTAGGCGCGCTTACGAGGTGAGTTCTCTCACTATATCTAATAACGGTTGTTTTATCATTGCTGTAGTACGTGTGTGGTAGCTTTATGTGATTGTGTTGTGGAACTAGATAGTGGGGTGTCTAGTTGATACTATGTTGTATGCATGTTATGGTAGTTTGTATGTACTACTGTACTTGTGGTGTGAACTAGTTGTTTGTGGTGCGTAATATGTGCTTGGGTTAAATGCTTAGTATAAACGTGTGTTACATTACAACTCGGTGGGACCGAGGAAGTGGAAAGAAACGTTGTGGGAACTCGGTGTGACGAGTGTGTTACATTACAACTCGGTGGGACCGAGGGCTCGGTGGGACCGAGGGCTCGGTGGGACCGAGGAAGTGGAAAGAAACGTTGTGGGAACTCGGTGTGACGAGTGTGTTACATTACAACTCGGTGGGACCGAGGATCCGGCGGGGCCGGAGATTTTTAGTCCGTATGTTGTCAGTTGCAATTTTCAGATCACTCATCATTAATTCAACACCTAAATGGTGTCACATTAATTAGAAAGTCACCACATAATAGACAAAAATCTAGTATTGTCTCTGGTTGATTCATAAGAAACATAACATATTTATATGATTAAGTATCCCCATTATATTCATGTTTATACAATCATGAATAGTACATCATGTGAACATCAATTCATATATCTATATTAACAATCATGATTTATTATTGATATTTACATATGTGATTCATGAATATCTTTACTGGATATATTCATGATTTAATAACCATGATTGTTTCTCACAATTCACATATTCATCACATAGTATAACGAGTGATTAAGTACATTTAGTTATTCATGATTTAATAACCATGTTTGTCAAAACACATCTTCTCAGATTCATGATTTTCATATTTATCATCTATAAATTATATTAAATGACTATCTACCTCAACCGGTTCATGAAAATACAATCATGGTTGCAAACATCATATTACTACCATTAACACAGCAACATAACAATATGTATATTCATGAATTTAATATATGATGCTAATATTATTTTTTAATGTTTAAATTCTGATGTATTTAATATATGAATTTAATATTACCCAAATTAAGAGCAATAAACAATCAAGGTGATTGAGAGAATCACGGATCTATTCTGTATATAATTTAATTAATAAAATAGGATTGATTTTGGCTTTTACCGAATATACCCTTTAGCGCTTGATTAATTGATATAAAAATAATCATGTAAGGAAATTAGTAAATGAGGTTGGTTAATCTAATATCCACCGTTGGATTTCTAATCAAGGGTTATAAAGTAGGTTTCAAAGGTTCCAACCTTTTAAAGGGTTTCAAATTAAGGGACTCATATATATATATATATATATATATATATATATATAGAAAGGTTCAAACGAGGAGCGTAACAATTTACGAGAAACGCGAGGAGCACCGCCCATGTACAAAATCACATGTGATTCACATACAAAATCATATGTGATTAAAATTCGGACCCGTGCGGTTTGTCCCGCGGTTTGCAAAGCGCGCAGTTTGTCCCGCGGTTTGTACTGTGAATCACATGTGATTTTGTACATGGGCGGTGCTCCTCGCGTTTTCTTAAATTGTTACGCTCCTCGTTTGAACCCGCCTCACTCTCTCTCTCTCTCTCTCTATATATATATATACATATATATATAGAGGTGGGTTTAAACGAGAACGCTAACTATTTACGAGAATACGAGGACGATCGTCCATGTACAAAATCACATGTGATTTTGTACTGCCTAGACACGCGCGGCCTAGGCCGTGGCTTACAGGTCGCGTGGCAAGCCGTGCGATCACATGTGATTTTGTATGTTAATCACATGTGATTTTGTACATGGGCGCAAGTCGCGCGATTAGGTGTGAATCACATGTGATTTTGTACATGGGCGGCCGTCCTCGTATTCTCTTAAATAGTTAGCGTTCTCGTTTGAACCTTTTCTCTCTCTCTCTCTCTCTCTCTATATATATATATATATATATAGGGTTGGGTTCCGGTGAGACTAAGGGTTTTTCGTGAGACCCGTGAGACCAGCTCCTAACCATTGATCACTTTTATACTTGAATGATCTGATGATTATAATTCTTCCAACAATTTGCCTAGAAAGGGTATTTTTGACCAACCCCTTTTTTTCCTTTCTTCGCCCAACATAAAAGAATCCAACACCTGTTTGCTCCAATTTTTGGATTATCTCCCATCCACTACTTCACTCTCTGACTACATGCTCTGATTCATTGCAACTTCATTGGATTCAATTAATCTCTATAGGTAAATCATAATCGATTTTTATGGATTTGTTTGTTTACTCTCTTTTCTAATTGATTAATCACTGATTGTTTAAATCATCCATAGAGACAGATTTCATCAACTAATCTCTTATGGATCTTTTTCATATAGAAACAATATAATGAAGATTCACATTAATTTTTGTTATCAATATTTATTAATTAAATTTGAAGGTAAATAACAATTTTAAGCAATTAAGTTGGTGGCCAACGTCAAACCAATATGCTAAACCTTCACATAAATTACCTCAAAGCAATATTTCAAGACATCACACAATACTTTGTTTAAGTACATATTTATGCATTCAAAATGTACAACGAAATCAAAATATGATATGAAGTTTTTCTACATATATCAAAAGGTTTATATGATAATTTGACAATATTAAACACAAAATTAATGTTAAATGTCTTCGTTAACAAAATATTGTATTCAATTCCAAACCGCTCTTGTTCAAATCCAATTTCTTTTCTTCGTCTTAAGTTCTCCCATTCTTCGACTTCTTCCACTAATCTTGGTATCCTTCTCTTTTATGTTGTCTACACTCTCAAATGACGGGTTTTAGAGACCGAATATCACCAAGCTAGTTGTAATGGTCCCCTCTTAAGATTAAGAAAAGAACATGTTTTATTACATGCCAATACAAAAAACGTTCAAAGAAACTTAAGAGCAAACTACAATGAGAGTTCATGTTACTTGATAAAACTGAACCTTTCACAACAAGGTTGTTGTGAAGGTTCATTTGTTTTAAGTGAAAGTAGAATCAATTTATTTGTGAAATTACCGTAAAATAACGGTTAAGTTGGTCCCAAATGAAATCAAGTCAACCTTCACAATAGGTTTACCGTGAAGGTTTGTTCATTTGATAAGATGGTAAGACTATTTGACACGAATTTTGGGAAAGCTCAATGGCTTAATACCTTTTGATCCCTCCGCATCTTGGCATGATTCTGACTCCTCTTGGATCTCTTGATCATTATCTTCTTCTCCTAGGTCTTGTTTATCATCTCCTTCTTCTAGCAGTGTGTGTTCAATATATATTGATTCTTGATCAACAATCAAATCGAGTATTATCTATTATTTATTATGCTTAAACTGAAATGCGAACAAAGTCAAATTAAAAAACATTATACTAAATGAATGCATTAAACAACCTATTACAAGTTACAATAAAGGCAAAAACAAATTATAATTAACATCAATTACGATATAGTGCTGCAAAGATTGTAATCTTTTTATGGTATGTAATGTTGGTACTACAATACCATTAACTCAAATAATAAATGATGTACAAAAGGTAACTTAATCCAAGTGAAATAAATTGAAACTTCACATTAAGTTTTATGTGAAGGTTTGTAAAAATGGAATGAGAAGTTGTAGCATTTATTGCTGACAGTTGAAGCTATTATGAAAGACTATCTATATGAAGATTGACTGCATTTGACTTCCATAATGCATGCCAATCACACACACACACATATATATATGTATATATAGAGGGAGGATATTTTGCAACCCACAAAAATGTTACAACTCATGCAACCTTTATCATCACCGTCCGTTTAATCAAGATAATTTTTTTATTTTTTGTTTTAATTAAATAATCTGAAGGGTAGTTATGTCATTATGTAATTGATTTATTTTTTTGATTCTTTTATATTTCATGAAAATCCTTAATTGATTCCGTGAAGTATGGAATCTATTTCCAAATAACTGAAATTATCCTTTTCCTTGTTTTGAGGATTCATTATCATTTATGTTTGATTTATTTTAAAAAACATCAACATTTGAAGAATTCTTTAGCAGAAAACTCCACCGTCCCTTGCACCCAAGAACACCTTTTACATCTATTTTTGAAGAAACCCCTTTTTAGTGCCGTTAAACGTAATGCATAGTGATTCAAACTGCAATCAACATGTCGATGAACATGAAGGTATGAAGAAAACTGATTATCTGTGCTGATAAATGTAATGAAACTATGTTCATTATGTGTAGAATTTGATGCACCAATTCAGGCAGGTAATGAAACATATTCATTAATGCATTTGAGTGACATATACAAACAATTCATGCAGGTAATGAATCATATTCATTCTTGTTCTAAATGAATCCTGTTGTGATATTAATGGAACAATTTGTGTAACAATGCATTACTTTCAGGCCTGTTTCATACAATGAAATACACTTTAAACAACCTGTGTATATATTAATGAGACTTCCTTTATGTACAACGTAAACATAGATTTGATTACCAACCACCAATATATTCATCAACCAATTTTAATCATGATGCATACATTAGAACCAGTTATGGGTACTGGAACTCCAACCATTTAATCATGACGCACACATTAGAACCAGTTCTGGGTACTGGAACTCCAACCATTTAATCATGATGCACACATTAGAACCAGTTCTGGGTACCGGAACTCCAACCATTTAATCATGATGCACACATAAACAAAATGTTATCTTCTCATTGGACAATGAATTGTGTTTATAATTTTCTTTCCAAATTAACAAAATCATTCAGAAGCAATTTATAGACAAATAACATTTATTCCAAACTTCTATTGAGTTGCAAAAATCCAACAAAATATGCATATCTAAAGTTTTTACAAAAGTCTCATTCATTGTTGAAGAAGTGTTTTGAATTTTAAATAGTAAGCGACTGATACTCGAAGTAATAGATGACGAATGTAATCGATTGAAACCTTTTAAAGAAAATTACAAAAATTTAAAGAAAATTGGTGCTTCCTATTCTGTTCCTTGGTTATATCGTCATTCCTAACAGGTGCATTGTCCCATTGTCTACTGCAACTACTTCATTTGGTGCACCGTCGTCTGCATCTTCAAAGTCAATGAGATCCGGTGTTGAAGAAGTGTTTTTGAATTTTGAAAACAAGTATCGCAACATTATCCTCTTGCTTCGTTTCCGAACTGGAAAAACACATAAATTTAATCAGTAGAAAATTCTTCGTTCCTTTCGTTGATGAACTAATGTGATTATAAAACAAACCTCAAATTCTTTCTTCCATGAATTTTGTAGAGGATTACCGTGGAAAAGAGGAGGATTTTCATGAACTAATGTAATTGTAAAACAAACTAACCTCTTTGATCGGAAACCTTGGAAAAGGGGAAGATTTTCAGGGATTGTGATAATCATGAAGACACTTTCCTAATCATGAATATGCCTTCATACACCACAAACAATTTATCACATTTAGAAAATGCAATAAGCAAGAATTCATTCTTTACTGACTACTGATTCATGAATCGGCTGATCCATGAGTTTGTCTTCATACATCACAAAAAACAATTTAGGTTGGTTCATGAAATTTGATGTAACAATGAATACAACCCACAGGCATGATTATGAAATTTCCATTCAGACATCTTATTGCATTAATCATCCACAAATTGTAATATTGATTCAAATAGTAAGCATCAAATATAAACATAATGTAATCATCTACTTTTGCAAATCAGGGGAAATACTTTCCACCATTTACCCTTTTTTACACAGATTACTGAACCCCAATCAAGAACCCAAAAAAAGGGTTTCGAACTTATCACAAATTCAAATGTTTAAAATACATAATTTGGGTTAAGAACAAGGTGATTCGTTGTTAAGAAAACCTTTATAGAGTGAAAATTATTAACAAATTTACCTTCTTGTGTTGTTGCATGTTGATTCAAAATGGGTTCTTCATTAGACCATACACCTTCTTCACGGTTGTCGTTGGCTTCAATCGGGGCTTCTGGGATTTGTTGTTGAACTTCACCATTATTGTTAATGTTTTACACATGTGCATCGTTACCTTCCTCTTCCGCATCCAACAAAATCGGGGTAGAAGGGGTGTTCTTGAATCGACTGAAGGAGTATTTCAGCATGATTCGTTCACTCTTTTTCCGAACTGTGAAACAAAAAACCCTAGTTACCGATGAATTGGTTTTGAGGGTTTGCAGGGATTTTGGGTTTATGAAATATACCTCGAATTCGCTCTGCTATCCACGATAAAATGGCGATGAATCTTGTCTGCAGTTTAATCAGAAGCTGTTTGAAATGGGGGAGAGTTTTACGGAATCAGATCGTAATGAAGAATATTTGACAAGAATAGACCGATTCATGAAAATGTAGACTACCGATTTTACCCTTTGGCGCCTGAATTAATTCACTATAAATTAAATATTAATTAAATTAATATTAATTAATTGTTGATTTAATCCTAGCCGTGTATTATTTAATCAATGGTATAGATGGGGTTGCAATGGTTTCAACCTTTTTAAGGGTTGCACATTATACCACCCCTATATAGATATATGTATATATATATATATATATATATATATATATATATATATGTACATACACAAATTCATTATGGATCATCAATTTTATGATTAAAAATATTCATGGTCGCAATGTTGGTGTTAAAATACCATTAACTGAAATAACAATATGTAAACAGTAAGTCGGTCTCAAGTAAAACTAGGTGAACCTTCACAATAAGTTTGAGGTGAAGGTTTTTAAATTAATCCAATAAGATTTAAATTACAAAGGAGATATTTACCCTCGTTATTAGAATGCAATTAAATCGGTAAATAAACACTATATAAAAAGCAAGCACCTAAGTGAAATGAAGTGAATCTTCATGGTAAACATGAATCTCAATGCTTGCTAGTAGTTCCTAGTATAAGACGATCCTTAACAGTAAGTTTAATGTGAAGGTTTCTTTAGTGGGTTAATACCTATTCCAACCGTATATTTGCAACTAATCTCTCATAACTCAAAATACAATCCATCAAGGAAGGGATGTACTCGTGTAATGTTTTAATTGGCTATTAATGATTATCTAAAGTGGTAGTGTGGGCTGACATTTTGTAACAACCCAAATCCAATATACACAACAATTCACATTTACAACATAACATTCATATAACGAACGAACTTCACATTACATGTACGGTCCAGTAGTCTTTTACAATTGGAAGAAAACTATCCTACTACAATCCTTGTACTATTTACATTCATAACATTTAATATTGCGATACAACTGCTAAACAAGCCAAAATCTTGATCCTATCATTCGTCGCACAAGCCACCCATCGGTTACTCTAATTACTTGCTCTTACTTGAACCTCCACCTGGAATACATATTGTTAAAACAAAATGAGGGTTAGACCTGATGGTCTAAGTAAGAAATCCCTGTTAGTTTAAAAACCATTTATATAAACTTTATTCATATAAATCACGCAACACAATCATATACATCAACTTAAACTCACATATCTTATGCTTTCCCTTTTCATTTCTCCTGGCCATATTAGTGGTAGCAAGCCAACTAATATTATACAACGCTGTACAACATCTACAGCCAAACAACACTATACAGATTCTATAGCCAAACACACCGGTCCTAAACTCGGCCAACGTATTATAACACATTTATAATACTCATGTAAATATAATACCTTTCTATATTATAATTCACATACAACGCATAATTATCAACAATTTCATTCCCACTTCCACACATATACGTATTCCAGTTAAAAATGTTTTCAAAGTAAAACTCACCTGTTTTGGTTATTACACACGTTCGCAAGTTTTTTCAAAACGATTCTATCTCTTACCACGACTCCACAGAATCTGAAACAAGTTAAGATACACACATCGCTTTACTGACCAAACACATAAAGCCTAACAATTTCCCATCCTCAACTATCTTATTACACACTGTGCTTAACTCACTACCGGGACTACAGGGTACCGGGACTTATACAGTACCGGGACTCTTAGTACCGGGAGTTCCTATACCGGGAGTTCCCATTACCGGAACTCTCACTACCGGAAGTCTGCTATACCGGGACTCACACTACCGGGAGTCTTCTATACCGGGACTCACACTACCGGGAGTCTTCTATACCGGGACTCACACTACCGGGAGTCTTCTAAGAACTCAATCGGTTTCCAATTACCCAGAAATCGATTGAAATCCATTCAAGTCACGGATTTAGAGATTCTAAACCGATAGAAGTCTAATACTACTGATTATAGACACAAATTGTAAAGGACTTACCTCCAAATCGATTCTAATTCCCTTGATTGATGTAGCAACCGTACTTTCGCCTTCTGCTCCTTTTCACCTCCGCACACACACAAACACTTTTCTATTTTTGGAAACTCAGGGTTGCTCTGATACCTATAAGGTATATATATAACAATTTACACTTTTGGCTTAAATTCTTCCATAAGTACCAAAACACCCTTGAACTTATAACTTACCTCCAACTTACCCTAAACATTAAATCTTAAGGTTAAATATTTTAACTGATAGGGAATTTATCTAACTGACTTACCCGGGGTATTACATCACCTCCCCCTTAAAAGAATTTCGTCCCGGAATTCCGTTAAGTAAAAAGATGAGGGTATTTGGCTCTCATTTCCGTCTCTGATTCCCACGTAGCATCTTGACCTCTATGACGTCTCCACTGAACTTTCACTTGCCTGATCTCCTTACTCCGCAGCACTTTAACTTTACGATCAACTATAGCTTCCGGCTCTTCCACATAATTCAGTTTTTCGTCGACTCGGATATCTGGTAGAGAGACTGCCTGGTCTGGAGTGACCAAACACTTTCGGAAGTTCGATACATGAAACGCATTATGGATTCTGCTCAATTCTGGCGGAAGATCTAATCGGTAAGCGACTTCACCTATCCTTTATGTTATTGCAAACGGTCCAATATACCTAGGGCTAAGTTTACCTTGTCGTCCAAATCTGATGACTCCTTTCCACGGCGAAACCTTTAACATTACGTAATCCCCAACCTGAAATTCCAATGGTTTTCGGCGTTGGTCAGCGTAGCTTTTCTGTCTGTCTTGAGCCACTTTCAATCGTTCACGAATCTGAGTAACCTTATCGACGGTTAACTGAACTATTTCCGGCCCCGCTAACTGTTTCTCTCCCACTTCGTTCCAACATAGAGGTGTTCGGCATTTCCTACCATATAGTACTTCGAACGGTGCTGCTTGTATGCTGGAATGATAACTGTTGTTGTAAGCGAATTCAATCAATGGTAAATGCTTATCCCACGATCCCCCAAAATCCACAATGCAAGCCCGGAGCATATCTTCTAGGGTCTGAATTGTTCGTTCACTCTGCCCATCTGTTTGGGGATGATACGCCGTACTTAACTTTATCTGAGTCCCCATTTCCCTTTGAAAACTTCTCCAAAATCTTGAAGTAAAACGACTATCACGATCAGAAATGATAGAGATTGGAACTCCATGTCGAGTTACTATTTCATCAATGTATAACTTAGCTAATCGCTCCATCGAATCGGTTTTCTTTATCGGTAAAAAGTGTGCAGACTTTTTCAATCTGTCGACGATCACCCAAATAGAATCAAATCCCTTAGGAGTCCTTGGTAGTTTGGTGATGAAATCTGTGGTAATCTGCTCCCACTTCCACATAGGTATTTCTAGCCGTTGTAGTTGACCAAACGGCTTTTGGTGTTCGATCTTTACTTTCTTACAAGTATCGCATCTTTCCACATACTGTGCAATCCCTCTTTTTATCCCCGGCCACCAATAGAATTGCTTTAAGTCTTTATACATCTTGTTTGTACCTGGGTGAATAGAGAAACGGGATTGATGGGCTTCTTGTAGAACACGATCACGTAACCCACCCAAACGAGGTACCCACACTCTGTTTCCCAGACACAATAACCCACGATCATCTTTTACTAACAATGCTGACATCCCCGCTAACCGTTCTGATTTCAGATGTTCATCCTGATATGCCTCCACTTGACACTTCTGCAATTCGTCGAATATGCTGGGTAGGAGTTCAGTTCGTAGCGAAATAACCTTTATTGTCCCACTCCTTTCTTGACGACTCAATGCATCAGCTACCACATTTGCCTTTCCCGGATGATACAGGATTTCACAGTCGTAATCATTCAGCAATTCTAACCATCTTCTTTGTCTCATATTTAGTTCCTTCTGATCAAAGAGATGTTGGAGACTTTTATGATCGGTATAAATCTGACATTTGGACCCATACAGATAATGTCTCCAAATCTTTAACGCGAAAACGACTGCGGCAAGCTCCATGTCGTGCGTAGGATACTGCCTTTCATGATCCTTTAATTGACGAGAAGCATAAGCAATAACCTTTCCCCGCTGCATAAGTACACATCCCAAACCCAGTTTTGACGCATCACTATAAACAACAAAATCTTCCGAACCTTCAGGTAGTGATAGAATCGGCGCGCTGCACAGTTTCTCTTTCAATATCCGGAATGCTTCGTCTTGTTCTGTTTTCCACTCAAACTTCAGGTTCTTCCGGGTCAGCTTAGTCAAAGGCGTTGCGATACGAGAGAAGTCTTTTATAAATTTCCGATAGTAGCCGGCTAAACCCAGAAAACTACGTACTTCGGTTGCTGTCTTCGGCGGTTCCCACTTTTCAACTGCTTCCACTTTCATCGGATCAACCTGTATACCCTTCTCAGAAACGACATGCCCCAGAAACTGAACTTCTCGCAACCAGAATTCACATTTAGAGAACTTAGCGTATAACTTTTCTTTCTTCAGCAACTCTAGAACTAAACGAAGATGTTGTGCGTGATCCTCTTTGGATCGGGAATAGATAAGGATATCATCAATAAATACAATAACGAATTTATCAAGATACGGCTTACATACCCGATTCATTAAATCCATAAAGGCAGCTGGAGCGTTTGTCAGTCCAAACGGCATTACTAAGAATTCGTAGTGGCCATACCTTGTACGAAAAGCAGTCTTTATAACATCTTCTTCTTTAACTTTCAACTGGTGATAACCGGATCTTAGATCAATCTTGGAGAAATAGCAAGCTCCAACTAACTGATCGAAGAGGTCATCAATTCGAGGTAACGGATACTTGTTCTTTATCGTGCGCTTATTCAATTCTCGATAGTCGATACACATTCTCATCGAACCATCCTTATTTTTCACAAATAACACTGGTGCTCCCCACGGTGAAGAACTAGGTCTGATGAAGCCTTTATCGGATAGGTCTTGTAATTGTGCCATCGTCTCTTTCATCTCTAGAGGTGCCAGCTGATAAGGTGCACGAGCAGTAGGAGTGGCTCCAGGAACTAAGTCGATACCAAATTCCACTTGTCTAACTGGAGGAAGACTATTCAAGTCTTCAGGGAAAACTTCAGGGAATTCACTAACAATAGGAATATCTTCCATCCTATTCCTTTCAGGCCTACTATCTATCACATAGGCTAAGTAACTCTGACAACCCTTGCTAACACATTTGCGGGCTTTTATCATAGATATTAGGCTATACTGATGATTCCTACGATCACCATATATCACTACTGGTCCCTTCTCAGGTAATACCACATTTATTAACTTCTTATCACATACTATGTTAGCCTGATTCTCGGCTAACCAGTCCATTCCCACTACGACGTCAAACTCTATCAAAGTCATAGGAAACAATTGTATCGGAACTTTACACTCCTCTATATTTACTACACAGTTATCAAACACTTCTTTAACTGACACTTGATTATCATTTGCCGTATCTACTGATAGAGCATGTTCTAGCATTTTAGGTTTCAAACACAGACAAGCAGCAAATGTAGGAGACACAAACGATCGATTTGCACCGGAATCAAATAACACCTTAGCACGTGTAGAGTTTATCAAAAATGTACCTGTAACCACGTCCGGAGTTTCTTCCGCTTCTTTCTCAGTCATTTGGAATGCACGACCCCTGGTTACTGGCGGTTCCAGTCTTGGTATTACTGGTTTAACAATCGCTGGCCTGCCTGAAGATCCACTTTGCTGTATCCTTCCCCTCGGACAGTCTGACTGAAGGTGATCTGGTGAATTACATAAGAAACATAGCCGCCTTACCTTACAATCTTTGATGACATGTCCGGTCTTCCCACACTTATAACATGCTCGTAAATCACCTCGGCAATTTCCTTGGTGGACACGGTTACACTTCTGACATGGTCTTTCCGCTGGTCGAAACTGCGGACGGTTATCATACCTCTGAAATCGGGACTTCTTCGGATCGTATTGTGGTCCTTCCCACTTTCTCTTCCCGATACTTTTATCGCCAGCATCTCTTCTCATATCTCGTTCAACATTCTCCGCGGCATCAACTGCAGCTGAGAAGGTATCGGGTCCTTTTGCAGTCACTAGTCTTCTAACCTCTGAGTTCAGCCCGAAGATAAACCTTTCCGTCTTCATCGCCTCCGTAGCAACGTAGTATTTTGCGAACCGAGACTTTTCCAGGAAGCTAGCGGTGTAGTCTCGAACGGATAAGTTTCCTTGTTGTAAGTTCATAAATTCCCCTTCCAATTGTTTGATGGCTGCTTGGGGACAAAATGCGTTCTTGTAGGCTATCACAAATTCTTCCCAAGAGAGGGTAGAATAAACATCAGATCCTTTAGAATGAATAAAAGATTCCCACCAATACAATGCATCTCCTTTTAACATTGTTGCCCCGTACAATACTCTATCTTCATCCGCACACTTGCTTGTTTTGAAAATGGCTTCTATTTCCTTCATCCATCTCATTGCTTTCACTGGATCCCGATCTCCTGAGAATGTAGGAGGCCTGCAACTAAGAAACATCTTGTAATCATATTTTCTCATTACTGGTAAGACCGTAGGGGTGATTGGTAGTTCAAATTCATGCTCCGGATCTGGTCTATCAGCTTCATTATTACGACTTCGATCAAACATTGTTTGTATGTTAGCCTGCATTCTTCCCATTTCCGCCATTAGATCAGCCCTGGTAACGAATTCTGTACTATTTGGCTGGACTCTGCCCCCGGCTCGACCTCCAGCTCTACCCCCAATTCTACCCCCGACTCTGCCCCCTGTTCTGCCTCCCTTGTCTCCTGTTCCTATTGGCGGATTAGTTCTACTTGGATTTCTTCCTCCTCCTCGATTCGAATTTCGCGTACCGCTTGCCATTCTGTAGATTTAAACAAGATTAATATACACATAAGCACATACCCCATATAACAAGACATTCCAGTTCAAACATGTACCTGTAAGATCACAATTACACTGGCCAGGTGTAATATGAAATTACCTTACATGATGTTCCTTCTACCTTTTTATACTTCATCATCCCAAGGTTCTAATATGATAAGGACATCCTACTTCACATGCAGTTTAAGTCTAGGTACAGATACAAATACCTAAATCCCTTAAACTAAGGCTCTGATACCATTTGTAACAACCCAAATCCAATATACACAACAATTCACATTTACAACATAACATTCATATAACGAACGAACTTCACATTACATGTACGGTCCAGTAGTCTTTTACAATTGGAAGAAAACTATCCTACTACAATCCTTGTACTATTTACATTCATAACATTTAATATTGCGATACAACTGCTAAACAAGCCAAAATCTTGATCCTATAATTCGTCGCACAAGCCACCCATCGGTTACTCTAATTACTTGCTCTTACTTGAACCTCCACATGGAATACATATTTTTAAAACAAAATGAGGGTTAGACCTGATGGTCTAAGTAAGAAATCCCTGTTAGTTTAAAAACCATTTATATAAACTTTATTCATATAAATCACGCAACACAATCATATACATCAACTTAAACTCACATATCTTATGCTTTCCCTTTTCATTCCTCCTGGCCATATTAGTGGTAGCAAGCCAACTAATATTATACAACGCTGTACAACATCTACAGCCAAACAACGCTATACAGATTCTATAGCCAAACACACCGGTCCTAAACTCGGCCAACGTATTATAACACATTTATAATACTCATGTAAATATAATACCTTTCTACATTATAATTCACATACAACGCATAATTATCAACAATTTCATTCCCACTTCCACACATATACGTATTCCAGTTAAAAATGTTTTCAAAGTAAAACTCATCTGTTTTGGTTATTACACACGTTCGCAAGCTTCTTTCAAAACGATTCTATCTCTTACCACGACTCCACAGAATCTGAAACAAGTTAAGATACACACATCGCTTTACTGACCAAACACATAAAGCCTAACAATTTCCCATCCTCAACTATCTCATTACACACTATGCTTAACTCATGTTAGTCCCAGATGGCTTAACAAGTATTGTAGAAGGGGGGGGGGGGGGGGGGGGGTTGAATACAATACTCAAAAATTTTCACAATTTTAATTCTATTATTGAAAATCTTTCAACAAGAATTACACATAGAAAACTTAAGACTGTTGCGGAAAAGAACAGATAAACTATTCTAACAATCTTACACAAAGTATACTAACAAAATAACTAAGAACACTTAGAACAAAGCTATAAAGTTTTTCAAGCAAACTGGAAATTCTTGCACTTAGAGAAATCTTCCAGTTTGCGTAGAATATCAAGAGCACACAGTAATCTTCAAGTCTCTCAAGATGTAAGTAGTTTCTTCTGCATGTAGATGTCTTCCTTTTATAGTGACAAGGAGTGTGCAAGCATTGAATGCTTGGGACACTTGTCATCTTCATACTTGCTGAGGATGTTGACTTCTGAAAAGCTGAGATGTCCTTGTCACCTTTTACTAGGTACTGGAAAGTAGAGCCATGCATGAGAAAAGAACTTTATATGGTAATGGATAATAAGACAAAATGTCACTTTATCCATGTACAAAATATCTTCTCAATTTGTCTTCTAAAGATTGCACCACCGAAGGAAACTTGGGATATGTGACACATCTTTGGAGAAAGCATATTTGAAGCTTCTTTGAGGTCCCACCGAAATGTCACTTTGGGATATGTGACACATCTTTGAAGAAAGCATCTTTGAGACTTCTTTGAGATCCCACCGAAATTGGACTTCCATTGGTGGGATTCTTTGGCCGAAACAGAGAGAGATTTCGGTGGAGATATGTCTACCGATGTGTGGGAACACCATCGGTGGATAATGACTTGTATGTGTTGAGAAAAGATCTTTCACTTCCACAATGAGAGAATCTTTAATCTTGACTTTGGTTGATCTTTGACTTCACCAAACATTTGCTATCTTGTACAAGCCATTACAAAGAACCATGCATCCAAAATTTCTCTAAGTATAAAATGTTTTTCAAAGTATAAAAGGAGATCATGAGGTCATCTTCAAATCTTGATGACCCAACAATCTCCCCCTATTTGATGACGACATCCATACTTAGAAAAATATGAGTAAGACAATGATTAATGCATGTTGACCCTTCTTTACTCTTTTGGGTTCTTTTTCACACAGTCCATTTTTTGTGTGTGTGTATGTATATATGATATTTACATATAAGAAAAAATAAAAAGGTATAGCTGTACAAATAATTGAAAGGAAAAGGAAAGAAGTATAAACAATATGAACAGAATGAATATTACTTGCATCTTTGGAGGGGCGAGTTGAAACTGGTGTCTGGCTTGAGGATTCTTCAGTTTGAGTGAATCAGCCTCAGGATGCATCTACCCATCTGTTGCATCTTGGCATCTTTTCCTGTTTAGCATAATCAACTTGTCTTTTATTTGCTCCCCCTCAGTTAGATCAGTCGGTCTTTGTGTTACTCCCCCTCAGTTAGATCCGCCCGGACTGATGTGCTCCCCCTTGACCGGTCCGTCGATTTCCTCATTTTTTCAAGTTGGTCGCTGGATATGAGTACTGAGGGTTGATGTTGCTCCCCCTCAGATGAATTCTCCTCCTCAGCTGCCGACGCAGGAAAAACACCAAGAGAAAATGAAAAATCGGCCATAACCAAGACTACTTTTTTTTTTGCTTTCCCACCGAAAATTAAGGAGAATCCACCGAAAATTGGCTAATTTCGGTAGGAAAATCAGTAGATTTTTTTTTCTTTGCTTTCCCACCGAAAATTAAGGAGAATCCACCGCAAATTGGCTATTTTCGGTAGGAATTTCGGTAGGAAAATCAGTATTTTTTTTTTTGAAAAAATATCATTCCCACCGAAAATTTGCAAGAGTTAGACAAAAATTCGGTGAAATTTCTTGAAGAGGTTGAGGAAAATCTTCTAAGACATCTTCAGCAGAGTGTGGAGAAAGTCTTCTAAGGCATTATGGAGAAAATCTTCAGAGAGAATAAAAGATTGGAATTTCATCTTCCAATTTTTGATGACCCAAAAAGATGGGTTGCAAACCAAGAGTGAAAAATGATGGAAGAAGGGATGGGATGAGGAGATGACACATAGAAAGTTGGGTTAGGTGAGAGGAAGAGTATATGAGAAGCTAGATAAAATTGGTGGGGAGAGAATCGGTAGAGGAAATGGTAGAGGTCTACAACTTTGGTGAGATGAGATCATGGTGATGACATCATTAAAAGAAAAAGATGTCTACCATGCATGGGGTGTGATCATTTGGAGGGGTTCTTTCATATCTAGATACATAGGAAAGGAGATTTGTGAGAGAAGAATAGTGTCCACCAATGAGAATTTGGTGGAAACTTAGGACACATAGTTATTGAAGATTACACATGCCAAGTTCATTTATGAGGAAATTAAACCTGGTTTCGGTCGAGAAATTTCTACCGAATCTAGATTTCAGTAGAAGTGAAGAGAGTACCTTCGGTGTTGACTTGATTTCACCGAATCATGTGACGAGATATTTCGGTGGTAATGTTAATCGTTGGTAGAAGAGAGAAGAAGATGGATCGGCAGAGCGGTGTCGTCGGCGGCAGTAGATCGGTGGTTAGGTTGGCAACAGCGAAAACAATCCATGTCTGAGTGATGTTCGGTGGAGATGCTATTGGGATTTCGGTGGATAAGCTCTTGGGTTCGGTGGAGATGCGATTCGGTGGTTATCAAGAATTGATGTAGGGTTTTTGCAGTTGCTTCTCGGTGAGGTTTTCGGTGGTTTTGGCAGGAGCAAGGATGGAGATGCTCATTTTGAAATCTCTGCCGAAAGGTTGTTTGGGATAGCTTGGTGTCGGCCATGCGAACGAGAGAGAAAAGGTGGTGTGCGTTGGAATGGGTTATTTGGAAGTTTCGATGACTTGAGATCTGTGGTAAAGGGATTTATCGGTGATGCCGAAAGTGAGGGTGAGAGATTGCTTTAATTGAGCAGACCATCATCTTTTCAGCTCCAACATGTTCACCAACATATGACTTCCAAACAAATTCTGGGCAAGGTGGGCATACAGAACCGGGAGTAGTTTCAATCGAAAGATTTGGTTTCTATTTCTCTGGTCGTAAAGTGAACACTGGATTAGGAGGAGAAATAGAATCATGGTACCTCAGTTTGCGTTGATGCCCACAAGGATAGTTTTTAATGTGAACTGGCCGACACGGTGGGCAGGCTCCATAATGGCACTTGTGTGGCTTAATAATCGACTTATGCCTGCAAGAAGGATTTATACGTCGGAGAGGGAGAGCATGCACTTTGGTTCGGTAGGGGTGAGCATGCACGTTCAGCCTGGTGTGAATGGTGTGTGCGTCGGCAGAAGGTAGAAGTGAAAATAAAGGTGGGTCGTTGGAGGTGTTTGCAAGAAGAGAGAGAATCGGTGACTTGGGACTTCGGTGGATATTCTGTCGGTGGTAAGAACACAGGCCTTAGGAGGCTGTTTTGGCGTCGGCGGTAGGAAGCAGCAACAGTGATCGGCGGTGAGGAAGAGGCCGCCGAGATGGGTGTCGGCGGGAGGGAGGCAGCTGACAAGGAGGATGTTTGGGTTGCAGATTCGGTGAAAGGGGCTCGGCAAAGGGGTTGTTTGGTGTTGTTTCAGTGGTATTCGATGAGGAGAAGCAGCACAGGAGGAGAGGTGTCGGCAGCCTTGCGTTTTCTGCAGCATGTAATTGGGTTGAGGTGGTTAGCATGCACATGCACGTCGGTGTGAGGGAAGACCATGCATGTCAGTTGGTGAGTGAGTGAGAGAGTTTGATGCTAAACAAAGAGATGGTGGGTTCGGTAGCATGCACATGCATGTCGGTGTGAGGGAAGAGCGGCATGGTTGGGTGTCGGGCACGGTGGTTGTCGGCAGGTTAGGGGAGCCGACGGCTGCTGTTTGACATGGCGTCGGCAGAAATAACTGGACAGCTGATAAGAGATGAGAGAAAATTGGAGCGGAAGGTGTGAAGAACTGAGATGGTAATAGGGGTAGTTCTTGTGGGTAAAATATGTGGTGGGTGAGAAAATGTAAGGTGAGATGTATGGTGAGAAATGGAGTGATGGGAAATGTGAGATATTGGTAGAGAAGAGGTTTACCATTTGATACTTCAAATTTCTCACTTATTTTGACCACATAGATCCATCTGTCCAGCTCTAAATCTGCAATCACAAAGAATTATTTTCTAGGTACCCATTTGGTGGTGGGTCCTTTTGGGTTAGAAGGAAAAGAATTGGAGTCACTTAGATCAATTCTTTCTTTCAGACAGTCTTTGGCAAAATGAGAAACATCACCACAGATATCATTTTCTATAAAGAAAGATCTTTTTAGAATTGTGATATTTTTCCTTATATCTTTCAGCCCGGTCAGAATGTGCAGAAGAGGAGAGATTGGAGGAATCATGTTTGGATCTTTTCGATTTTGAGGAAAATCGGCCCGAGGAAGAAGTTTTGGGTCCTTCAAGAAGTTTACTTCTGCACTCAGAGGCAAAATGACCCTTTTTACCACATTTAAAGCATTCCTCATTAGATTTGTCCAAAGAAGAGTGTTTGGAGAGAGAAGAGGATGATTTTCTACCAAACTTAGATTTTCCAGAAGAGAGATGAGATTTGGATTTAGAGTACCCATCCAACATGGCCATTTCATCAGATAATTTATCAACTGAAGTTTCCTCACATTCATCCTTAGCATCACTAAGATATGCCTCTGAATGATCATTGGGATCTTCTTGACTATCATGGTCAGAGTCAGATGGGTAGGTGATTTTTGGAAAACACTTAGTCTTTTTGGAAGAGTCACTTAGGAGAGCAAGAGAAGAGTTCTTTATAAACCTATGCAGTTTCGTCTGCTCATAGTTGAAAAGAGTTCCATAAAGAACAGTTAAGGGCATGAACTCAAGGTCCTTGGTAGTTTTGATGCAAGTACATATATTTTCCCAAAAATCTGGAAGACAATCCATGAACTTGCACAAGACTTCCTCATTATCATTGACTCTGCCCAACAACTTAAGATCATTTAAAAGAGAGTTGAAGCGATTGTAGTAGCTAGGAAGAGATTCTCCTTTTTCAAAAGCAAAGAGTTCATAATTTTTAACAATAGCAATCTTTCTGCTCTTTTTAACTTCATTTGTACCTTCGTACAAAACACACAGAGTGGACCACATCTCTTTGGCAGTAGAGAGATTTACCAGAGAGTGGTACACTTCATCAGGAAGAGAGAGAGCAATGATAGTTCTAACTTTAGAATCAAGAGACACAAGTCGTTTTTCCTCATCAGTATATTTCTTAGGATTTTTAAGAATGTAACGACCAGTAGCAGCAGATTTTTCTTCATCAGACGAATCATCAGAATCATCTTTGCCAACAACTTCCTTACCAGATTTTTTGCTTTCATAGCGAGACCAGACTCTAGGAACAAAGGGTCCCTCACTTAGAATGGTTGGATATCTACTATCCATTCCTTCCATGAAAAGCATCATCCGACTTTTCCACAAAGAAAAGTTGTTGGGGTTAAACTTAGGAGGTTTTGAAATAGACCCATTTTCAGAAAAGTTATTTTGAAAAGAGTTTTCAATAGTAGAAGAAGAAGAGGCAGCCATCGCAGATCAAGTTTATGGAATTAAACTTTCTGCTCTGATACCACTTGGTTAGCCATCTGGGACTAACAACTCACTATCGGGACTTATACAGTACCGGGACTCTTAGTACTGGGAGTTCCTATACCGGGAGTTCCCATTACCGGAACTCTCACTACCGGAAGTCTGCTATACCGGGACTCACACTACCGGGAGTCTTCTATACCGGGACTCACACTACCGGAAGTCTTCTATACCGGGACTCACACTACCGGGAGTCTTCTAAGAACTCAGTCGGTTTCCAATTACCCAGAAATCGATTGAAATCCATTCAAGTCACGGATTTAGAGATTCTAAACCGATAGAAGTCTAATACTACTGATTATAGACACAAATTGTAAAGGACTTACCTCCAAATCGATTCTAATTCCCTTGATTGATGTAGCAACCGTACTTTCGCCTTCTGCTCCTTTTCACCTCCGCACACACACAAACACTTTTCTATTTTTGGTAACTGAGGGTTGCTCTGATACCTATAAGGTATATATATAACAATTTACACTTTTGGCTTAAATTCTTCCATAAGTACCAAAACACCCTTGAACTTATAACTTACCTCCAACTTACCCTAAACATTAAATCTTAAGGTTAAATATTTTAACTGATAGGGAATTTATCTAACTGACTTACCCGGGGTATTACACATTTTACCATGCCGTCTTCATATAAACATCAAAATGGTGCTGGTGTATCTCTTTTTAGTTATGTTCTTTCCTATGATTGATATAATTTGATTCAGTGTTTTAAATTATTACATTGTTTCCAACGTACTCTAACATCAATTGAATGAACCTTCACAACAAACACACTGTGAAGGTAACCTTCACAGCAAATTCACTGTGAAGGTTCACTTGGATTGTTTTAAGGTCAAAGGTCATCAAATCCTCCCAACCAGATAATGCCAGAATTATAACTCAATTAACAGAGAATCCCACCTATATAACACATTGAGCATGTAATAAGTTAGCAAGACAAACCAAGAGCTAACAATCAAAAAGTAAGAATGCAAAATCCCAAGCTACCACATGAAAGCTACCACAGGATATTCCATATATTCCATACACACCATTAATTCACAACAGGTTCCATGTTTATGCAGTAACTAGAAGACCCTAGACCACCTTAAGAGAACGACTCTCATTACTTCTGTTTTTAAATGGTACCCTCTGTTGCAAACTCGTTGGAACAAAATTTTGGGTACAAGTAGAAATATCTAGTAATATTTGTGTGTTTTTTTCTAGTCGACTACCATAAAGGTTATTGAATTCCATAAAATAAACCTTTCATTATAAGGCACTGAAGACAAAAGAGGGTTGTGCCAAAAAGCCTAAAAACTAGTTATCCCTACAAACTAAAGAAAAGATAAAAGAAATCTAGTCTGAATTCCTAATAAAACTGTAACATCCTGAATTTTCAATAATAGTATTTTAATGAGAATTAGGATTTATTTGCATTTTAGTTTTAAACCTTGGATTATATGGAAATTTATAGTTCAAATGGGTTAAAATGCAAATGATTAAGTTTGAGGTTACTTTTGGAAATAATGAAACTTGAGGGTGTATTGAGAAATTTTAGAAAGTGTAGATGGATAAAGTAGCTGAAAATCAGATATTATCTGATTCTTTGTGGCTGAGTCGGTTTAGAAAAAGAGAGAAAGAAGAGAAGAGGAAGAAAACAAGAGTTTGGCTTCAAATTGGTAAGGAAATTGATCATGTTTTCTGAGGAATTTGTTGTAGATACATGGTGGTAAACGAGGTGTTTTGAATAGGTTCTCAAAATCGTTTACAACAGATTGGAGCAACAGATTGTGATTAAAGTGGGTTTTCTTCAAAAAGGCGAGTTCATTCACTTTTGATTAAATACATGCTTTCTGTCAAATTAAATGTTAAGACACATATATAAACTGGTTATGAACTGTATGGGATGGTCTGGAATGAGCTGAATCAAACAGACATCGAATTAGATTGGATTTTAGGCTGCAGTTCGAAGGTTTCCGGATGAAACGTCGTATCCGAAAAACCATGGTGATGAATGTCTCCGGACAAGACAAAGTATCCGGTAAGTCTTAAGTTTCTTATAGTTTCCGGATAAATCGAGTTACCGGATGGTATCCGGATTACCTTGGTTTCCGGATGTCATCCGGATTAGTGAAATACCCGGTAAGATAATGTATCCGGAAAAGTTGTGTGTATCCGAAAAAGTTGTGTGTATCCGGTAAGTTGTGTGTATCCGAAAAAGTTGTGTGTATCCGGAAAAGTTGTGTGTATCCGGTAACCTTTGTAGTCCCGATAATTCTGATGTCTGGATATAGTTTCTGGATGTGCTATCTGATTTAGTTTCTAAAAAAATAATTTCTAGGGGCGCTGCTGTAACATCCCGCAAAACGAAACATACATATAACATACATTCCATAACACATTTACGACAAATTACTTCATCATTCACATTTGGTCCCATCTAAAGTCTGAACATAAAAAAAACATTCCTTACAACTTGATCCACTTTGAATTACATAGTGATAACAAAATTATAACTACAAAAGCATCCGTAGCATCATGATGATAATCTTCTCCAAAGCTAGCCAACAAGTATTCTAATTACTTGTTCTTACTGGAATCACCACCTGGAATACATAATTTTTAAAACAGAAAATGAGGGTTAGACCTAAGGGTCTAGTGAGTAAATCCCTGACATTTGTAATTCATTCAAAACTCATTTATATAAAACACTATTTATATAAATACAAATACCACACACGTAAGATAATACCAACTAACAATTATTCATCATAACTGTCTCATTCCCCCTTATCCCTCCACCAATGGCCAAATCAATCGGTTGCGAGCCAATTTATCACACCAGTCCAAAGCCCGGCCACGTATTATATTTTCATATAATACTCACGTAATTATAATATCCCATTATAATCACTCACGTATGACATATTCATACACTTATCAAATATTTGTTATTCACATAATGAATTCCAGTAAAATACTTTTTAAAGTAAAAACTCACCTGATCTTTTAAGCAAAGGTCCTTCAAACTTTCCTCAAATTAGATTATCTTTTAACCCAGATCCTTAGTATCTGAAACAAATTAAAGTATACATACTCTTTAACACATAAACAGAAAAACCCAACTTTTCGCAACCCACTAATACGAAAAGTTTACTTTTCGCAACCTACAGTTGCGAGTTCCTCACTTTTCGCAACCAACAGATGCGAAAACCTCACTTCTCGCAAACCACGGTTGCGAGTTCCCTACTTTTCGTAACCAACAGATACGAAAACTTAACTATGCGCTTTAGCTGCTTGCGAAAAGTGGACTTTTCGCAACCAAGGCTTGCGAATTCCTACTTTTCGCAAGAACACTGTTCATCGTCTTTTTCAGAAAAGTTCAGTTCATTTTCAGGAAATCCAACTTTTACCCAGATTGCACAGAATCGTTCTAAACTCCATTTAACATCCTAAATTGTAACTAAAATTCACCAATTCATCTAAAATTACCTAAACCCACTTCAAAGTTCAAAAGAAACCTAATTCTCATAAAAGAGGGAAATTTGTATAGATTCTTACCTTTGATTCTTCAGTCGATGTAACAAAACCCAGCAGTAAATCAGTAGCTTTCACTTCTTCTAGTTTCTCCTTAAATTAAATTCCTTTCTCTCTCTCTCTCTGCCGAAAATAACTCACACATACACACTTTTACTTCTAAATTGTTAATTAAGTCTAAGAAGAGGACACCTCCTCAAACAGAAGTGAATAAGGCGGTGATGGCAAATGAGATATTTTCAAAAATACTAAATAAACCCTAACTCTTCTTATTTGGCAAAACTTACCCCTTTAACTTCTAATTCCTCAAATACTATAATAGAGATTTATAAAATTTCGATTTTAATTTAGATAAAAATACCTGGTTATTACAACATCTCCCCCTTAAAAGAATTCTGTCCCGGAATTCAGTTAAGAGAACAGATGAGGGTATTTGGCTCTCATCTCCGACTCTGATTCCCATGTCGCATCCTGACCTCGATGATGTTTCCACTGAACCTTTACCTGTCTGATTTCTTTGTTCCTCAATACTTTGACTTTGTGATCAACTATAGCTTCCGGTTCCTCCACATAGTTCAGCTTTTCATCAACCTGGATATCTGGTAGAGAGACTGCCTGGTCTGATGTCACCAAACATTTCCTAAAATTCGATACATGGAACGCGTTGTGAATCCTGCTTAATTCTGGAGGTAAATCTAATCGGTAAGCCACTTCCCCAATTCTTTCAGTAATTGCAAACGGACCAATATACCTCGAAATGAGTTTACCTTGCTTCCCAAAACGTATGACTCCTTTCCAGGGCGATACTTTCAACATTACAAAATCCCCAACCTGAAACTCTAACGGTTTCCGACATTGATCAGCATAGCTTTTCTGTCTGTCTTGAGCTGTTCTCAATCTATCCCGAATCTGAGTAATCTTATCCGCTGTTAACTGTACTATTTCTGGCCCCGCTAATTGTTTCTCCCCCACTTCATTCCAACATAGAGGCGTTCTGCATTTTCTACCATACAATACTTCAAACAGTGCCGCTTGGATGCTAGAATGGTAACTGTTGTTGTAGGCGAATTCTATCAAAGGTAAATGTTTATCCCATGATCCCCCAAAATCCACTATACAAGCCCGGAGCATATCTTCTAAAGTCTGGATTGTTCTTTCACTCTGCCCGTCTGTCTGTGGATGATATGCTGTGCTCAACTTTATCTGCGTTCCCATCTCTTTTTGAAAACTTCTCCAAAATCTAGAAGTAAAACGACTATCTCGATCGGAAATAATCGAGATTGGAATTCCATGTCGAGTTACTATTTCATTAATGTACAATTTAGCTAAACGTTCCAAGGAATCAGTTTCTTTTATCGGCAAGAAGTGAGCAGACTTCGTCAATCTATCCACAATCACCCAAATCGAATCGAATCCCTTTGAAGTTCTAGGCAACTTGGTAATAAAATCAGTAGTGATCTGATCCCATTTCCACATTGGTATATCTAGTCGTTGTAACTGGCCAAACGGTTTCTGATGCTCAATTTTTACTTTCTTGCAGGTAGTACAATCTTCCACATACTTAGCAACACTTCTCTTCATTCCCGGCCACCAATAGAATTGTTTCAAATCTCTATACATTTTATTTGTACCTGGGTGAATCGAAAATCGAGATTGATGAGCTTCCTGAAGTACACGATCCCGTAATCCACCCAAACGAGGTACCCAAATTCTGTTTCCCATACACAACAAACCACAGTCATCTTTCCCAAGCAATGCTGATATCCCAACCAACCGTTCAGATTTCAAACTTTCTTCTTGATAAGCATCTATTTGGCATTTCAATAATTCGTCAAAAATATTTGGAAGCAGTTCGGCTCGAAGAGATATTGCTTTTATCGTTCCACTCCTTTCTTGACGACTTAGCGCATCTGCCACCACGTTCGCCTTCCCGGGGTGATAAAGGATTTCACAATCATAATCATTTACCAATTCCAACCACCTTCTTTGCCTCATATTCAGTTCCTTCTGATCAAAAAGATGTTGGAGACTCTTATGGTCAGTGAAAATTTGACATTTAGAACCATAAAGATAATGTCTCCAAATCTTCAAGGCAAAAACAACTGCTGCTAGTTCCATATCATGAGTAGGATATTGTCTTTCATGATCCTTCAGTTGACGAGAAGCATAAGCAATCACCTTTCCACGTTGCATAAGTACACAACCCAAACCCAGTTTAGAAGCATCACTGTAGACCACAAAATCATCTGAACCTTCTGGCAATGCTAATATCGGCGCGCTGCAGAGTTTCTCCTTCAATATTCTGAATGCCTCGTCCTGTTCTGCCTTCCATTCAAACTTTAAATTCTTCCGAGTCAGCTTGGTTAATGGTGTCGCGATTCGAGAAAAGTCTTTTATAAATTTCCGGTAATATCCAGCTAAACCCAGAAAACTACGTACTTCGGTTGCCGTCTTCGGCGGTTCCCAATTTTCAATTGCTTCCACTTTTGCTGGATCAACTTGTATACCCTTCTCTGAAACTACATGCCCCAAAAACTGAATTTCCCGCAACCAAAATTCACATTTAGAGAACTTAGCGTACAAGTTTTCTTTCTTCAACAACTCCAAAATCAAACGAAGATGTTGCGCATGATCCTCTTTGGATCGGGAATAAATAAGTATATCATCGATAAACACAATGACAAATTTATCGAGATAAGGCTTACATACCCGATTCATTAGATCCATGAAAGCGGCTGGAGCGTTCGTCAATCCGAAAGGCATTACCAAAAATTCGTAGTGGCCGTATCTTGTGCGAAAAGCAGTCTTTAAAACATCCTCCTCCTTCACCTTTAACTGATGGTAGCCAGATCTGAGATCAATCTTTGAGAAGTAACAAGCTCCAACTAATTGATCAAAAAGGTCGTCGATTCTTGGAAGTGGATACTTGTTCTTGATCGTGCGTTTGTTCAGCTCCCGATAATCAATACACATTCTCATTGAACCGTCTTTCTTCTTCACAAATAAAACTGGTGCACCCCACGGCGAAGAGCTGGGTCTGATGAAGCCCTTATCAGATAAATCTTGAAGTTGTGCCATCATTTCTTTCATTTCTGGAGGTGCTAGTCTGTACGGCGCACGAGCGATGGGATTGGCTCCAGGTACCAGGTCTATTCCAAATTCTACTTGCCTAACAGGAGGAAGACTATTCAAGTCTTCAGGAAAAACCTCTGGGTATTCACTAACAATGGAAATATCTTCCAGCTTACACTTTTCAGGCCTACTATCTATCACATAGGCTAGATAGCTAGAGCAACCCTTATTAACACATTTACGGGCTTTTACCATAGATATAAGACTGGACTGATGATTCTTTCGATCTCCATAAATTACTACTGATCTCTTATCGGGTAAAACGACATGGATTATTTTCTTATCACAAACTATGTTGGCCTGATTCTCAGCTAGCCAATCCATTCCTACTACCACATCAAATTCAATCAAGGCTATTGGGAACAGTTGTATCGGTACTCCACACCCTTCTATGTCTATCATACAACAATCATAAATCTCTTTAACTGCCACTTGCTTATCATTTGCAGTATCTACTAATAAGGCATGTTCTAACATTTTAGGCTCTAAATGCATGTGAGCAGCAAAAGATGGAGACACAAAAGATCGGTTTGCACCAGAATCAAATAACACTTTAGCACGCGTGGAGTTTATGAAAAATGTACCTGTGACCACATCTGGAGTTTCCTCCGCCTCTTTCGCTGTCATTTGAAATGTACGACCCCTCGTTCTGGGCGGTTCTATTCTTGGAACCACTGGTCTAGTAATGGCTGGCTTCCCCGATGTACCCCCGAATTGTATTCTACCCCGCAGACAATCTGATTGAAGGTGATCCGGAGAATTGCACAAAAAGCAAAATCGTGTTGCTCGACAATCCTTTACAACATGCCCAGTTTTCCCACATTTAAAACAAACCCGCGATTCCACTTGACAATTTCCCTGATGATAGCGATTACATTTCGGACATGGTCTTTCCGCTGGTCGGAACGACGGACGGTTATCAAACCTCTGGAATCTAGACCTCTTTGGATCCTGTGGCGGTCCTTCCCATTTCCTTTTCCCCAAGCTCTTATCACCGGCATCCCTTTTATTATCTCTTTCCACATTCTCGGCAGCATCCACCGCAGCTGTAAAAGTATCTGGCCTTGTTGCAGTCACCAATCTTCGAACTTCTGAATTTAACCCATAAATAAACCTCTCCATTTTCATCTTTTCTGTAGCAACATAATATCCTGCAAAACGAGACTTCTCCAAAAATCGTGCAGTATAATCTCTAACCGACAGATTTCCTTGTTGTAGATTCATGAATTCTTCTTCTAACTGTCTGACAGCAGCTTGTGGGCAGAAGTGCGTTGTGAAAGCTAACACAAATTCCTCCCATGCAAAAGTAGTGTAAACATCCGTTCCTCTTGATTCTATATGAGCCTCCCACCAATACAGAGCGTCCCCTTTCAGCATCGCAGCTCCATAAAGCACTTTGTCTTCTTCAGCACACTTACACGTCTTGAAGATGGCCTCTATTTCTTTCAGCCACCTCATCGCCTTTACTGGATCTCGGTCTCCTGAGTATGTAGGGGGCTTACAACTAAGAAACATTTTATAGTCACACCTTTTCATCATCGGTAAGATAGTAGAGGTAAGTGGTATTTCAACTTCGTGTTCCGGATTTGATCTTTCAGTTTCATTGTGGCGATTATGTTCAAACATAGCTTATATGTTATCTTGTAACCTTCCCATTTCTGCCATCAAATCGTCCCGTGTAACAAACTCTGTGCCCTGTGGTTGTGTTCTTCCTCCAGTTCGGCCCCCAGTTCCCCTTCCGGTACTGCCTCTACCACGATCTCCTCCTCTTCCCCCTGTTCCTATTGGTGGATTCCCTCCACCCGAATTCCTTCCTCCTCTTTGATTCCTTTGTCTAGTGCCACTTGCCATTCTGTAGATTCAAACAAAGTTAATATACACATAAGCACATACCCTATATAACAAGGTATTCCAGTTCAAACATGCACCTGTAAAATCATAATTACACTGGCCTGGTGTAATTTGAAATTACCTTACATGATGTTCCTTCCACCTTTTATACTTAGCATCCCCAGGTTCTAAAATAATAGGGACATCCTACTTCACATGCAGTTTAAGTCTAGGTACAGATACTAATACCTAAATCCCTTAAACTAGGGCTCTGATACCATCTGTAACATCCCGCAAAACGAAACATACATATAACATACATTCCATAACACATTTACGACAAATTACTTCATCATTCACATTTGGTCCCATCTAAAGTCTGAACATAAAAAAAACATTCCTTACAACTTGATCCACTTTGAATTACATAGTGATAACAAAATTATAACTACAAAAGCATCCGTAGCATCATGATGATAATCTTCTCCAAAGCTAGCCAACAAGTATTCTAATTACTTGTTCTTACTGGAATCACCACCTGGAATACATAATTTTTAAAACAGAAAATGAGGGTTAGACCTAAGGGTCTAGTGAGTAAATCCCTGACATTTGTAATTCATTCAAAACTCATTTATATAAAACACTATTTATATAAATACAAATACCACACACGTAAGATAATACCAACTAACAATTATTCATCATAACTGTCTCATTCCCCCTTATCCCTCCACCAATGGCCAAATCAATCGGTTGCGAGCCAATTTATCACACCAGTCCAAAGCCCGGCCACGTATTATATTTTCATATAATACTCACGTAATTATAATATCCCATTATAATCACTCACGTATGACATATTCATACACTTATCAAATATTTGTTATTCACATAATGAATTCCAGTAAAATACTTTTTAAAGTAAAAACTCACCTGATCTTTTAAGCAAAGGTCCTTCAAACTTTCCTCAAATTAGATTATCTTTTAACCCAGATCCTTAGTATCTGAAACAAATTAAAGTATACATACTCTTTAACACATAAACAGAAAAACCCAACTTTTCGCAACCCACTAATACGAAAAGTTTACTTTTCGCAACCTACAGTTGCGAGTTCCTCACTTTTCGCAACCAACAGATGCGAAAACCTCACTTCTCGCAAACCACGGTTGCGAGTTCCCTACTTTTCGTAACCAACAGATACGAAAACTTAACTATGCGCTTTAGCTGCTTGCGAAAAGTGGACTTTTCGCAACCAAGGCTTGCGAATTCCTACTTTTCGCAAGAACACTGTTCATCGTCTTTTTCAGAAAAGTTCAGTTCATTTTCAGGAAATCCAACTTTTACCCAGATTGCACAGAATCGTTCTAAACTCCATTTAACATCCTAAATTGTAACTAAAATTCACCAATTCATCTAAAATTACCTAAACCCACTTCAAAGTTCAAAAGAAACCTAATTCTCATAAAAGAGGGAAATTTGTATAGATTCTTACCTTTGATTCTTCAGTCGATGTAACAAAACCCAGCATCAAATCAGTAGCTTTCACTTCTTCTAGTTTCTCCTTAAATTAAATTCCTTTTTCTCTCTCTCTCTCTGCCGAAAATAACTCACACATACACACTTTTACTTCTAAATTGTTAATTAAGTCTAAGAAGAGGACACCTCCTCAAACAGAAGTGAATAAGGCGGTGATGGCAAATGAGATATTTTCAAAAATACTAAATAAACCCTAACTCTTCTTATTTGGCAAAACTTACCCCCTTTAACTTCTAATTCCTCAAATACTATAATAAATATTTATAAAATTTCGATTTTAATTTAGATAAAAATACCTGGTTATTACAGCTTCCCCCAGACCCCGCAAGGGCGTTGCCCCTTGACCCCATCCGCTAACCGGGTAGCGGAACCCCCGTGTCAAGTTGCCGAAGGGGAAACAATTGAGGAGGAGGACACGATAGGTTATTTAATATTCTTAGAATTGAGAATATGATACGAGAGTGGCATGATTTGTTGTTATGTATATACGTTAATAAGGTGTAATGGATTTGTAAACATTAGTTGTGTTGGATAACGTAGGATAGGCAAAGTAGAATTGCTATTCACGTTTAAAAGATGGAATAGGCAAAGTAGAATTGCTATCCACGTTGAAATGATTGAATAGGTAAAGTAGAATTACTATTCATATTACAATAATAGAATATGCATAGTATAGTTGATATTCTTGTTGAAAAGGGAGGAATAGGCGAGGTATAATTGCTATTCCCGTATACCCTTGAAAAGGAGGAATAGGCGAGGTATAATTGCTATTCCCGTGTATCCTTGGAAATGATTGAATAGGCAAAGTACAATTGCTATTCACATTGATTGATGAATAGACAAAGTAGAATTGTTATTCATGTGTATGATTGAATAGACAAAGTAGAATTGTTATTCATGTGTATGTTTGAATAGACAAAGTAGAATTGTTATTCATACGGAATGTTGGAATATGCATAGTATAATTGCTATTCAGGTTGAATGTTTGAATAGGCATAGTATAATTGCTATTCAGGTTGAATGAGTAAATGGGCAAAAGGAGTTGCTATTGGTAATTGAGATGTGGGAGTGTGAATTAGATGAAGTGTAAGTGTTGTTTGACGGATTTGAAATAGGAAATGTATATATGTAGGTGCTATTCTGTATTCCATTTCAAAGAGAAAGTATGATGTTGGAATGTAAGTCTGTAAAATTGATTGATAAACTAGAATCCGTGAGGATTCGTAGTAAGTTATTGGATATGGTGATACGACTATATGAATGGTAGTTATACTCGCGGGGTTGAGTATGGTTATGTCATTATGAGACAAGCATGAGTATGGTAAGAATGGTGATAAAGCAGGTTTGAATATATGCGTTGGTTATCTAAGATTTCAATGCTGTTAATGTTTTAATTTAAAATTGGATGTTCTCACTAGGCGTAAGCCTAATCGTTTCAAATCAACTTTTCTTACCAGGTACTAGCTCAGGAAAAGTAAAGGGAAGAGGGACGGGTGCTTTTGGGTATTCAACTTGCTGATGTTAAGAAGAGAAGTTAGCTGATATGAGGATGTTTTGATGAATGACTTAGACAACCCGTTTAATCTTTTCATAGTGTACAAGATTGGATTAATAGGTTGTTCTGGAGAATTCGAATTGTATGTATTAAACCTCATAGTTAATTCTCTAATTAAATATGAAAGTTGGATGATTTTATAGTTAACCTTGTTAAACTTAAGGTTTAAATTGGCCCTGATTTTAGGGTGTTACAAAAACTACCAGTACTAATGAATAAGAGAGTCAAAGTACTTGAAAAACTAGTAAGTTACTAGCATAAAACACTATGAAGTTGTGATTTAACTTTTTGGAATAAAACATGTTTTCATCATGACGCATCATAGGTTTGCGGAAGGATCGACAAGCGTCTAAACCCTTTTTGATAACGAGATTACTAAACGTAAACTCGGAAAATTAAGAAAAAACTCTTAAAAAGAAGAACTTTTATTAATGATAAACTGATTAACAATGAAACCTATCAACCCTATTTATAATCTAAATTAATAGAAAGATAAATACTAACTAATAAAAGAGAAATAAGGAAATTAAACTTAATCCCAATCTAAAATTAAATAACTAAGAGATAATAACTAACATAATGAAAGTGTCGTAAATCAAAAGCAATTAATGGGTAAATGGTGACGTTGGCTTCAATTCAAGAAAGGGAGGCGCAGAAGTAAAATGAAAGAATCAAACAGATTCTTGCGCGGGGTGTAGCGCGGCTTAGGTCGTGCGGCTTCTCGCGCCATTTCGTTTTCTGACTTTTCCAATCAATTTGACTTTCGATTTTGAGCCTTTTTCGAGCTCGTTTTTTCCTCTTCCAAATATTAGAAAAAGACCCGGTTAACTCTCCAAACCACCCTGTATCACATCATTACTTAACAAAATTCCATGGAAAGACCACATGGGAAGACTTCCATCCCCACCCCAGGTAAAACGAGAGATGCTCAACCTTTCTATGACATAAACACTAACACATATAATCTTTTAACCTCCTGCTTTGTTTTGTCAATGTTAGAACTAAACACACCATAAAGAACAAAATGTAGTGTACGATTTCGTTGATTTAAAACTGTAAACGCTAGTTTTGCTTTTAAAAAAACCCTAGTTTTGAGAATTAGGAATTCACTTACAAAAATTGAGAAATTGAGCTGTTGATGCACGATTCCTACGATTGATGAGTAGATTCGAATTGCAGTCTTTCACCTTCAAGCAAGAATGGAGGTTCGTCGGAGTCCGTCGTACCATTAAGAGGTTTCTGGTGCGTACAAAAGTGAATGTCTAACCATCTACACTGTCTCCCTTTTGACTATTATCAATGCCACCAAACTTTGAAATTATAACAATAATGCCACCGTGAAAATGGTGACCTTTGATCACTTTGATGATATAATCTCACTACTAAATAAACAGCTATCAGTGACGGACGATTCCGTCACTGATCCGTCACTGAAAGCAACTTCCGTCGCTATTCCGTCACTGAAAGTCCGTCACTGTTCAGTAGGTTGCTGAAAGTATCAGTGACGGATCAGTGACGGAATTATTCAGTGACGGATCAGTGACGGAATTATTCAGTGACGGATCAGTGACGGACCAGTGACGGAATTATTCAGTGACGGACCAGTGACGGAATTATTCAGTGACGAATCAGTGACGGAATTTCGTCACTGATTATTGGAAAAAAAATAATATATAAATACTTTTAGCGACGGAATTCTATCACTAATCCGTCGCTAATTCTAAAAAAATTAAATAAATAAATACGAAAAACAATATTTCCTGTATTTTTATATAAATACCTGCTCTTAATTTAAAAACGCCAACCCAACAAATTCCAAATACCAAATTCCAAATACCAAATACCAAATTTCAAATACCAAATTCAAAATACCAAATTCAAAATACAATACGAGTGCAAATACGATAATAGCAACCTAACTAGGGGACGGGCCGGTAGGCCCGGGAGATGGGAAAACGAATCCCTGTTGACGCATAAAAGCAGCAAATTGCTGCGACATTGTAAGTTGCTCGGCTAACTGGGTAGCATATCTGACCTGTTCTGCCTGCAAGTCTTCGTTCCGCTTCTTTTCAATGGATACACATAACACTTAAACATGTGTACATATAACACATAAACATGAGGAGCAAGAAATACAAAAACATCCGTTACTAATCCGTCACTGATTAGTGACGGATTAGTGACGGACGTGTGGATTCCGTCACTAATCCGTCACTGATCAGTGACGGATTAGTGACGGACACGTGGAATTTCAATTTTATTTATTTTTTGGTAAAACTTGTCAGGTCCGTTACTAATCCGTCACTGATTTGTGACAGATTAGTGACAGACACGTGAAATTTCATTTTTATTTATTTGTTTTGTAAAACTTGACAGGTCCGTCACTAATCCGTCACTGATTTGTGACGGATTAGTGACGGACACGTGGAATTTCATTTTTTTTTGTAAAACTTGACAGGTCCGTCGCTAATCCGTCGCTGATTTGTGACGGATTAGCGACGGCCATATATAGTTCATTTTTTAATTTCTTTTCTAATACATTCCGTCGCTAATCCGTCACTGATTAGTGACGGATTTGTGTCCGTCACTGATTAGTGACGGATTTGTGTCCGTCACTAATTTGTGACAGATTAGTAACAGATTGTATTCTTGTTCATTCTGTTGCTGATCCGTCACTGATCAGTGACGGAAAATTTCCGTCACTGATTTTCGTCATTGATACCTCTTTTTCTAGTAGTGTCTGATGGTCAAGAATTGGTCTTATGGGTCTCACGAAATTTCTTTGGTCTCACATGAACCCAATATATATATATATATATATAACACTCAAAATGTTTGTAGCAGTTATTGACCATATTGTTTGTTTGTTGTTGCAACTGGCATAGGTTGTTGCAACTGGCATAGCTTTTAGCCCTCCGGATGGCAACTTCTTCTTGAGGATGGGCACGCATCATCATTGGATGGTAAGTTCTTCTAAGGTGTCATTCAACTTTCGAGGATGGCTTGGTTATTTCAAGATTTCTTTGTTAAAGTCTATTACTCTACTTCTTTACGGTCCAAATCATATTCGAATAAATATCACTCCACCACTTTGTTCCTCGGTTGAACCTTAAAGCCACAACGGAAAATAGCGTTGTCCTGTCATAAAACTTGTTAGTTGCTATTGAATATCGATCATTTTGTAAGGCATAAATCTTTTTCTAACAACTTGATCGAAAAATGCATCGAACTAACCCTACATTTATGCATGTGCCATGTCGATCAACGATCTTTGATAGCCAATGTTTCATCACTTTTTTATACTTTGAGGACTGTGTCAACAAAATTATGAAACCTTTTCACCTCCATTTATTGTTTTCTTGTAGCATTTTTGGATTTTGGATGATGTTGTCCAATACCTCTATGGTTATGGACTCTTAGCTTAAATTCAACAAGGCTTTATGATGTTCATCAATCCAAACATGGATAATGGGCTCACAATTATGATCCACAATCGGTTACTGTTGCAATTCCAAATGAACGGAGTGTAACCGTATTTTTTTGTTCTGGTTGAAGGTGGTGTAATTAGTTCCGATCCCAATCTGGTCCCGGTTTTAAAAAAGTCGCAATTTTTTTCATCCAAAAATTTTAACAAGTTTCTATAATTATAATTTTTGAAACTGGACATTAAAACACACTTAAAACTGAAAAATTCCTTTCCTTCAAAAAATCTCCTCAAATATATAATTGGTCTTTAACAGGGTTTTGATCCCAACACCAGTCCGGAACCAAATCAGTCCCACACTTTAGCATCTCTATTGGTAAATAATATTATAAAAGTAAGATATTGAATATAAATCTAAAAAAATATTAAATGTGTTTTTACAAAGCCTAAAAAGTATCAAAATTGTGACTAATGATTAGCTACATTCTAAATGATAACTTTGGGGATTATGAAAATTAAAAATCTATTAAAAAATAGACGAAAAGCAAATATGAAACAAGTATTATGTTCACGTTAAACTAGTCAATTATCATGTTCTCATTTAAAATTAGGACAAGTTGTATTTTTAGAGTTAGTTACAGATTTGGTCCTTTTGGTTTGGTAATCTACTATCTTATTAAAAGAATAAGCAAAACCGTTTTTCAGCCTTCAGTTTTTCTAAACAGCGGTTTGGTTTTTCTAAAATCAGGTTTTCATCTTCCAGGGTTCAGCTATTCAAGAACGGTTCTCCTTCTCCACGATTCTCATTTTCTATCCTCCCTCTCTCTGGTTCGACCTATCTTTCCTCCCCACAGTTCTTCCCTCCCCCTCTTCTATTTTGTTTCAAAATTCAAATGGGTTTCATAATAGCCGGCGATTCTTATGCTCCTACTTCCCCCATCTCAAAATAGTCGATGGATTATCGCCATATATCTCGGGATTTTTTTCCTGGTTTGAGTTCGACTTTCTGCTCGAGTTTTCTCCATCTATCTCTATGATTAAGGTATGTTTCTAGAAAAGATGTTCAATACCAGGTTCTTCCCGCTCTCGAGAAGATGTTTTACTCTCGGTGTTCTGTTCTGTACAGGTTCAATATCTCAATTTCTCTTCAAAATAGTCGATTGATTATCGCCATCTATATGTGGTTTTCTCCGATTCTGATTTCTAACATCGCTCTCACTCTCCGCTCTGTACAAGGTTCAATCCCTCTATTTTACTTCAAAATAGTCGATGGATTATCGCCATATATCTCAGGATTTTTTTTCCTGGTTTGAGTTCGACTTTCTGCTCGAGTTTTCTCCATCTATCTCTATGATTAAGGTATGTTTCTAGATTTTTTTTGCTTTAGGTGTGTTTGCATTCAAAAAAAGAAATGTATTTTGACCTAGAATGTCAATGGGTTGCACTGAGGAGATTATTGATGTTGGTTTTAAATTTGGTCCTTGTAAGATATGTATGAGGTTTTAGTTATTATTTTGAAGAGTTTTCTAATTTCTTGTGAAAAATCTTCAATGAGCTACATGTTTAGTTGTTCCTGAAAACCTTCACCAACGAATGCAATTTGGTTTTTACTGACATATTTAAATTTGTTGAATGCAGTTGCCATGTCCATCATTTGAGTTTTTGAGTTGGTTCCTTGTGGAGCTAAGCTTGCTAGATTACAGTGTTTCAGGTTCTTGCCATCAATGGTAGCAGCCTCAGCCATTTTTCTTGCAAAATTTACACTTCAACCAGAAAAACATCCTTGGGTGTGAAACATCTTCATTTTCAACAATTCCCACCAACAAGGTCAAATCTTTAAACTCAAGTTCAATCTTTGTGATTTCAAGGGTTGGTTAAAAATGTATATGTTGAGTAAGGTTGGAGTGGGGGAGACAGGAGCAAGGGTTCCATTTTTTGCATTAGAAAAGCACAGGAGCAAATATATTTTTTGCATAATAATTTTGTGTTTTAAGGATTGTATGAAGGTTCAAAGTCGGTAACAGATGTTGGATTGTATGAAGGTTCAAATTGGTAAGTTCTATTTTCATTTTTGCTTATCAAGTATTCATTATTGTTTCGTTTTTCCATCTTTATAAAAGTTGTGAAACTTTTTAGGTACATAATACATGGAATGGTTAGAAAAATACAAAAGTTGTGAAATATGGGTTTCATTGGTTTTGTGAGAAACGTGATATTCCATCTAATAAAAGTTGTAAAAAACGTGGTAAGCCCCTCAAAGTTGCTATAATTCCTGGCTATGTTGAGCTTTAATCTTCATTTACCTTTCAGTAATGCCAACATAAAGGGTTGGCAAAGGGGTGTTTATGTTTTAAAATTGAATGGATTGTATACAACCACCATCAGGAGACGACTTCAGTCATGAACACTACCAGTATATGTAGAAATGTTGCGTACAAAATTGAAGCTCATCTGATATTGGATTGTTAATAATATACCTTGATAAAACTCCATTTCTTTCTTTTAGTTTTCAACACACTTTGCTGAAGTCATATGTTTTCGGTATATTTTATAGTTAGTATATCATATATGCAGCATACATCCGTTGGCGCTTTGTTTCTGGTATTTGTGTTTCTAATGAAAATACGGGTTAGAACCTTGGCTGTTTTGATATTAACTTCTAATGAAGTGGATGGTCTATTTCAGGGTCGTTTAACAAACGTTTACAAGATAAACGCTTGCCGACAAGAGTCACCACGAAGTGGATTGATGGTGAGCGTTTATAACCCGGTATATAAGTGCTTACCAAGTAAACTATCGATCATTGCATTTCTCCTACCAGGTAAAACTGTCGATCATTGCATTTTCTCTTACCGGGCAAGCGCTTATTATCGTACGGAATATTGATAATGATAAACTTATTACTCTGGTGCTAAGATATATGTAAATTGGGGATTTCAAGTAATAATGCAACTACAAATTAAGTTTAGGTCAAATTATAATAAACCTACATCTAACATGTTTCATAAGGTTATATGTATATCAAATTTCAATTTCATACTGCTATATATGTGTTTTAGTTTACAGAGGGCCTATTGGTCACCAAAGAAACTGCAGCAAACCATTTTATCATTCTGCAGCAAACTATTTTATCATTTTCATGATGTTTATATGTGCTGACAGATATGGCATCTGCTATGATTTATGTTCAAGGTCCACCACCCCCAGCATTACCGGCTCCAATGTACTTTCCCGTTCCAGATCCACTTTTGCATACTAAGATAGTGAATCAAATTGATTACTATTTCAGGTTCTTTGTTGTCTCAAATTTAAAACTTCTTATTGTCAGAAAAGTTCTTCTGGTGGCTGTTTCGAAGAGTTAACATTCATTCCTTTTGACATTTATCGCAGTAATGAAAATTTGGTTAAAGATACATACTTGTGACAGAACATGGACGAACAAGGCTGGGTTCTTGTTAGCTTAATAGCAGGGTTCAAGAAGGTGAGTACTTTGTGAGAAAGATAAATTGATTTATAAATTATACACTACCTTGTTGAAGATTCATTTGATATTGTTATTCCCTTGCTCTGTAGTGCCAACTTGTAACCGTTTACGAAATGTTCACTTGGTAAGATAAGTGATCATGGTAATTCAATTGGCTATGTTTTGTTTGAAATAACATTAAACCTTGGTTATTCTTTGGGGTTACTTTACGTTTTTAATGCCATTTAACTTTCGGGTTCCATTGTTTTTGTAATGCAATTGTAACTTTAATTATGAAGTTTATAATGAGCATAGACTTAATATTCTTTATTTATAAAAAAATTTAACATCCCGCTACATCGTGCGGGTAGAATGACTAGTTTTTTATGAAAATGATTCCCAAGTTTCATTTATTACATATTAGCACTTTTGGTATGTTGTTTTGTAACCATAGCCCCTATTTTTCATTCGAAAACACAAAATATAAACATAAATCAAGCGAAATAAATTACAACATATTAATATATATTTTAATTTATTCATGAACTCCTCTCTCTCTCTCTACCCCAAATAAATGAAAAACCGGAAAATCACACCAAATAAATGAAAAACCGAAAAAACCACAAGAAGAAAGATGAAAAATATATTAATTTGGATGTCAAATCAACGAGAAAAAAATTGATTGTTTTTTTGTGTAATTTATTTGTCTCGACTTTTGTTTATATTTCATTTTTTTCAAATAAAATATGGGGGTGAGATTCTTTAATTTAAAAAGAGTGAATTACATCGGTGGTCTCTTGTGGTTTACCCAAATTTTGGATTTGGTCCTTAAAGTACATTATCTACAGTGGTGGTCCCTAACTTTTTAATTTACTTTCACTCATGGTCATTCTATGTATAATTTACTTCCACTCATGGTCCTCCTATGTTTAACATAGAAGGACAATGAGCGAAAGTAAATCAAAAGGTTAAGGACCACCACTGTAGATAGTGTACTTTAGAGACCAAATCTAATATTTGGATAAACCACAGGGACCACTGATGTAATTCACTCTTTTAAAAATATTGATGTACATGCTCATTTTCTCCTAAAACTCACTATATCTATACTATATTATAAAGTATTTATGAAAAACTCTAAAAAACAACATCTAAAACTTCATGTGCCGCTATTTAATAATAATTACTTAAAATCTCTTAAAGATAACTAATTAAGCTTTATGTATAAATTTTAATGTTAATTACTTGATTAATACTTATCTCTAACAACTTTCAAATCCTTAAATCGTGGACTCTTATTAATTAATCCTTATCTCTAACCATTTTCAAATTCTCAAATCATGAACTCCTTAAAAAACGTCATTCTTTAAATAAATCTATAAAAAAACATGACCGTTTTCTCAAAACCACACATTAAAATAATTTAGAACATTAAAATCGAGATATATCGCGTTGCATTGTGCGAGTAGACTTCTATTATACATATATGTGCATGTGTGTGCGTTTGTACCTACTACGTTATATATATATATATATATATATATATATATATATATATATATATATATATATATATATATATATAGGGGGCATTCAAGGAAGAACTAATTAGTTCGTGGTAACTGTAAGAACCAATTTCAGCCACAAATCAAACGATAAATTAGGAAATTAATAATTTTGGTAATTTAATTTAAATTTTCAATTAAAGGACATTTTGGGTATTTTAAAAATATCATCTCTCCTCTGTGATACAAACTGTGATACCCCACTGTGGTACCCCACTGTGGTACCCCACTGTGATACCCAGAATACATACAAGAACAAATGTGATATCACTGTGATACCCCAGTGTGATACCCGGAATACATACAAGAACAAATGTGATACCCCAGTGTGATACCCAGAATAGATATCACTGTGATTCCCAGAATACATACAAGAACAAATGTGATATCACTGTGATACCCAGAATACATACAAGAACAAATGTGATACCCGTGTGTTAAACCTAAACCCTAAAATCAAAATCAAACGATACCAAAATCATAAATTGGTCTCAAAATCAAACCAAGATTATGAACTAGAAGAAATTTTTCTCTAGAAATGGATCACATTTCAAAAACTTGAACTCGGATACAGTTTTTAATTACTTCTAGAACTTGTATCGTTATCATTAGACGTTATAATCACTAAGACAAAGACATTAAAACAAACTACTGAAATACAAAGAAAGTAGAAATACATATAAACACAAACTTTGCTTTCCTTAATTAACCTTGAACCTGGTACCTAGTAGGTTGGAAATGGAGGCCAAAATTGTAAACTCGAATATTCATTCCATTACCACCATTTCTATTCATTTTAGCCATCTCAAATGGATAAGCCATCGCAGTTTCTTCACTTGGGTTGTTCCAGTGACGCATGCCCTTCTCGTCGCCGCTAGAGACCACCACCACCGCCGCCGCCGCTAGAGACCACCACCACCGCCGCCGCTAGAGACCACCGCCGCCGCCGTTGGAGACCACCACCACCTAGAGATAGAGACAGTCAGATCATCGATGGTGTAGATCCACCACCGCCGCTAGAGACCACCACCACCACAGCCGCCACTAGAGACCACCACCACCAACGTCGTGGTCATGGAGAAGTAGAGGTGTAGATCATCCACCGCCGCCGCCGTTCTATGCCGCCATTCACCACCGTTGCCGGCTATATTTAGGGATTTTGGAGAGGGTGTAGGCTCCATTTAGGGTTTCCAAGAGAAGAGAGAATTGAGAAGAGATAGAAAGATGCAGAGGAGTCAGAGAGAGACGTCTGAATTTAAGAAGAGATAGAAAAGCAAAACTAGAAAATTAAAATAAATTAATTATTTAATACAATTTACTAATTTACCCTTTACTTTATTTTTGAAAGTAACATTAATTATTTTAAATGAGTGGCTAATATTGGTTCTTACAGTTACCACAAACTAAATAGTTCTTATTTGATTAAGCCCCTATATATATATATATATGTGTGTGTGTGAAATATATCATATTTAAAATATAATAATTATATATATTAAAGCTTAATAACTAATTGATTTAATAAATTTAAAGTATAAAAAAGATTTCATGGGTTTGAGATCTGAAGAAAAAGGGGGATTCGCATCAGATCCGAGGATTATTGTTGTTGTTAGCTAGGAGATCGAGAGAAGAGATCTGAGAGATCGAGATCGAGAGAAGAGGGCGGCCGCCTAGGGTTCAGGCGAAATTGTCGGAGAAGACGAAGTCGCCGGAAAACAAATTTCGTCCCTGTCACAGATCGGATTCTTCTTCTTCTTCTTTGGCCGTCGATCTGGTTCTTCTTTTTCTTCTCTTGATCTGGTTCCACAGCTTCTTCACCGGTTTTGATTACAGCTTTGGTTTCCATCCATGGATTTTCAAGGTTTTGGTTTATGAGTTTTACATGTTGTATCGATGGGTTTTCATTGATTTCAGTTTTGGTTTTTGGTTTACATCCATGGGTTTTGATTGATTCAGTTTTGGGTTTGGGTTTACATCCATGGGTTTTGATTGATTCAGATTTGTGATTTTGTGTTAATTCATGGTTCTTGATTTAGGGTTTTCTATGATTTTGTTGATACTTCTTGGTGTTCTTGATGATGAAGATGAACATTCAAGATTTATGAAGATGAACATGATGAAGAAGATGAATATCATGGAATTGACGATTTTGCACTTGAAGTTAACGGACTAGTTGGACGGACGTTAGGGGTATAGAAGTTTAGGGACAAAAAAAACCGAAAGTGCAAACCACTGGAACCATTTCCGTAACTAATGAAGCACATGAACGAGAACCATAAAAACCACCAAATCACGGGACCAAATCCGTAATTTACTCTATATTTTATATGTGCATGTTAGGGTAGATAAAAAGAGAGTAGGTAGGGGTGTGTTGGAGTGGAATTGGAATAGTAAATTGAGGACCAACGGCAACGTTGCTTTAACTTAGTGTAATAGCAAGTTCCCTAAGCAATTAATGTTCATCAATACTTGAAGCTTGCATCTTGGAAATACTACTACTACTCTTCACCATGTTCACATTAAATAATCTTGGCCCCTAGTTTAACTAATATATATCCAACGCTTACCTAATTATATTATTAGATATAAATGAAGGCAAACTCATTTAATTATATTATTAGATATAAATAGAGGCAAACTCATTTAATTATATCCTTCATTTCTTAAAGCTCATATTGTTGTTTAATCTATGAGTTTCGATTGTTTCGATTTTTTTACCAAAGTTTATTGATGAAATCAGAAAGTTCATAGTTAAAATAATAATTTTTGTCTAAAGTTTATTGATGAAACAATACTTTTTTGTTTAAAGTTAATAATGTTGGTTCATGTATGAACATTTGTTGTTATAATTTTTTTTAATCAAATTTCATAGATGAAACATGAAAATAAAGAAGATAATTAAAGAAATTCAAATTAAGTAAATGAAATAATTAAGAAATATGATAATTCAGTAAATGAGATAATTATGGATGTGATATCAATGACTTGGATGAGAATGCCTTAGTTAACAAAAAAATAGTGACCCTATTGAATATATAAATATACATATATAAAAGAATTAATGAGAATGCCTTAGGCCATCCGTAGCGCTGTCCTCAAGCCCTCAAGCGCCACATCAGCGCCACATCAGCTTTTATTCTAACCCTTATGCCCTCAAAAAGGGGAGTACCACTACCCTCAAGCCCTAGCTTGCCACCTCAGCGCCACATCAGCTTTTCTCCTTACCCTCAAACCTTCCATTTTTTTTAATTCTTTTATTTATACATTTAATTATTTAACAAAATAAAAATATTTATATATTTTTTAATAAATAAAAATAAGATAAATAATAAATAAAAATAAGAAAAAAATGTCGTAACTTAAGGATAAAAATGTAAAATTTGATATACAATAAACAAGGACCAAATATGTAATTTTCTCAATTATTTTTTGGAAGAATTAACTCTAATTTTAACAAAGTTGGATGGAGGGATGAAAATGGAAGGAAAATAGAAACCATAAGGATAAAAAACAGTTTTAAAAGATCAAAGACGAAAACCGTTATTAACAGTAAACCACAGGGACCAAAATCATAGTTTACTCAAAAAATAATTTTATGTAGTTTATATGATATATATTAAAATATATAAATCCAAAAAATTCAATGTTGGGCTCATTTCGAACGTATCGAAGAGACGATTATAATGGTGTAACTTGTTAAAATTAAAACATATTTTTTAACGTATTTTAGTTAATAAACGATTATATGTGTTAAATGTAAAATTAAAATAATGAAACTAAAAGGTATAAAGTAAATTTAGTAAATAAGTATAGGGGTTGAAAGTGTAAATTTTAATTAAAAATCATTAAAATATGGCAAATTTTCACTCGGGTTCCACGGGCTTACAAACCCGCTCAGCCCGAGCCCGCAGCTAGCCCGCTCCCCCCGTACCCCTTACCCGCGTACCCGCTTGCCATCTGGCGAAGCCCGAGCCCGTGGGTGTTACGCATGGCCTTAGTTAACAAAAAAATAGTGACCCTATTGAATATATAAATATACATATATAAAAGAATTAAAATATAAAAGACTTAAATAAAAAGGTTAAATATTATGAAAAAGTAAAAGTAAAAGCTCGTTTAAATATTTTAAAAAAATCTGAAGAACATTTTAAGATATATACTTTATGTGAATTAGGAAAATGAACAAATTCAAATAAATTCTGTTTTGATTTGTAAATGATATTTATAAGTTGCTTTTCCAAAATTGAATTTTGTGGAAAATTTAATCTTGATCCACTTTTTAACTTTTTTATTAGATGGTGATGGAAGGGTTGTTGGGTGGTGGGCAAGTAGTTGGATTTGTGGAGGGTCATACTTGTTTTTTTATAATTGATTATTTTTTTTCTTTAATTTATTAAAAAGTTAAAAACACTACATTTACAACATATTTCATGTCTGACAATAAAGAAGTAAATCTTGAGGGAAACCACGCTCAACCAATCAATAAATAAATAAATAGGTTTTGGGGTTCGTTTGTATAAGTTTAAGGGGTTGTTTGGTTGGTTTTTCATCAACTCCTGTATGGATATAGTTGTATGTCTGGATTTATCTGTCTGTCTGGATTCTGATGTCTTGCTGTTTGTTTGTTATGCTGAGCAAACGATCTGAACGTCAGAAATGACTATTTTACCCTCATTGTTCTTCTTATCCATACAATCTCCCAAATTACACGAAAAAAACCCTAAATCGTCTGATCGTTTGAATTTGAAAATTAGATCCCAGCCCCGATCCCAATTCTGATATAATCAAAGACCTAAAAAACCTATCAATCCACAATTCATCTCCAACAGGTGGAAAGCCTAATTTTTGAACTTTTGATCGTTTTCAGAATGATGAATCCACACCTCCTAACCCCATAATCTGCCAGGAACACATCGGATTATTGGAGCGAACTAAAGACCCTGGTTTATCACTCGATCCATCGTCGATTTTCTCTCAAACTCGTCCCAAAATGAACAATCACAAAACCCATCCCTTTCGATTTACCTCTTGTAACTTCTCAAATCTGGTAATATCTTCTTATTTCCTTCTAAAACAGATTACACTATATATATACCATTAACTAGCCTAAAAAGGGAAATACTAATACTAGTACTAAGAAAGTAAGCTAAAACATTACTATATCTAACACTCCTCCTCAAGTTGGAGCGAAAATGTTAATCATGCCCAACTTGTTACAAATAAAATCTATTTGAGTTTTCCGCAATGGCTTCGTGAGAATGTCTGCAAGCTGGTGTTCGGTCTTGATGTGTATCGGTTGGATCGATGGAGGGTCTGTTCGTGTCCCCACAACACGGTCTCTAATGAGATGACAATCAACTTCAATGTGTTTGGTCCTTTCATGAAATACTTGATTTTTGGCTATGTGAATGGCTGATTGGTTATCACAATACAATCTCATCAAGCCATCTGTAATTACTCCAAGCTCTCTTAGGAGTCTCCTTACCCACGTCATTTCGCATGACATATCTGCCATGGCCCTGTATTCTGACTCGGCACTTGATCGGGAGACAGTATGTTGCTTCTTGCTTTTCCAAGAGACTAGATTTCCTCCGACGAATACACAGTATCCTGTAGTTGATCTCCTGGAAATGGGACATCCAGCCCAATCTGCATCTGAGAAACCAGAAATTCTACCATCTCCTTCTTCAGTGAAAGCACCCACTCGACAATGGCCCTGATCTGAATAGAGTATCCCTAAGCCTGGTGTGGCCTTGAGATACCTCAAGACGCGAAGTGCGGCATACCAATGACCCGTATAAGGAGCGGACATGAACTGACTCAAGACACTAACTGGGAATGAAATATCTGGTCGAGTAACTGTCAAATAGTTTAATTTTCCAACCAGTCTCCTGTACCTCTCTGGATCCTTCATAGGACTTCCATCATTCGGAAAAAGCTTTCCTGTAGCGAGCATCGGACTGTCCACCGGTTTACATCCCAATAGACCACACTCAGTAAGCATATCAACGACGTATTTCCGTTGAGACAGAAGAATCCCTTGTGGAGATCGAGATACTTCTATCCCAAGGAAGTAACGAAGCCGTCCAAGATCAGTAACTTGAAATTGAGTCTGTAGACATTATTTTAGTGCTGTAATGCCGGTGCTATCATCCCCAGTGATGATAATGTCATCTACATACACCACCAGTATGATACGTCGACGTTCATGGTGTCTGAAAAACACAGAATAATCCTGGGAGCTACGAGTCATACCGAACTCCTGGAGAACATCTGAAAAACGGCCGAACCATGCTCTTGGAGATTGTTTAAGACCATACAATGAACGTCGCAATCGACATACCTTTGTAGCCTCCTCCTCAATAACAAACCCAGGTGGTTGTTCCATGTACACCTCCTCCTCAAGAATGCCATTAAGAAAGGCGTTCTTGACATCTAACTGATGAAGGGGCCAATGATTGATGGCCGCCAAAGCAATACAAATGCGAACAGAGGGCATTTTAGCCACCGGGGAAAATGTCTCATCATAATCAACCCCATGGGCTTGAGAATAGCCCTTGGCAACTAATCGGGCTTTCAGACGATGTAGTGAACCATCAGGATTAACTTTCACTGTGAAAACCCACTTACAACCGACTTTACGCTTTCCATGAGGAAGTTGTTCCAAATCCCAAGTATGATTCTTCTGTAAGGCATCCATCTCTTCCTGCATTGCCTTAAACCATCCTGGGTGATTGAGGGCCTCAGTCACATTTCTGGGAACAATATGGCTATCAATGGATGTGGTGTAGGCACACGACTCTGAAGAAAGGTGAGAGTAGGCAAGGTAATCATGAATGGGATATCGGGTGCGAGTCCGTGTGCCTTTCTGGAAGGCAATTGGAATATCCGGGAGAGGAGCACCAGGCGGGTCATAAGGTTCAAGTTGCAGCGGTACAGGGATATCAAAGACCGGGTCGGGGAAAATATCGGTAGGCGATGATAGGTGTGTATCAGGTGGTGGAACGGGAGACGTATCAGGAACATCATGCACAGGGAGGCACTCGTGGGTCTCAGACTCTTGTCGTTGGCGCTGTCGAGCATACACCTTTGTGAAACGAGTATCAGTTTGGACGGTGGGAATAACAACATTTGGTGTCATTACGGGAGACTGTAGGACTTGAAGATCAGAAGAATCAGAAACAAGATTGGTTGACTCGGAGGCGTTGCTGATAGGTTTACTATAAAAGGGACTCAACTCATGGAAAGTGACATCAGCAGAAGTAAAATACCTACGCAGGTCGGGACTATAACAACGATAGCCTTTTTGAACACGAGAATACCCAAGAAACACGCACTTGATAGCACGAGCTGCAAGTTTATTATGTCCCGGACGATGATCATGAACATAAGAAACACATCCGAATATTTTAGGAGCAAGAGGGAAAGGAGTGCCTTTTGGAAATAGGATAGAGAAAGGTGTCGTTCCATTGAGGACGGAAGAGGGCATGCGGTTAATTAGATAATTAGCTGAAAGAACCGCATCACCCCAGAAACTTTGTGGAACGTTATAATGGATCATCATAGTGCGGGCCACATCCAACAAATGGCGGTTCTTGCGTTCAGCAATGCCATTTTGTTGGGGTGTATAGGCACACGATGATTCATGTATAATACCACGCTCAGATAAGTAACTCGTAAAATCAGAGGAAAAGTATTCTTTTGCATTATCAGACCTCAAAGTTTTAATGGAAACATCAAATTGGGTTTTAACATATGCATAAAATTCACAAAAAACATTAAATATTTCATTACGTGACTTTAGCAAGTAAACCCATGTCGCACGAGAAAAATCATCAACAAACGTAACAAAATATTTAAATCCATTAGTAGAAGTTACGGGACAAGGTCCCCATACATCCGAGTGAATTAACTGAAATAAAACGGTAACATTACTAGACTCTCTAGGGGGGTAGGGACAACGGGTATGTTTACCCAATTGACATGACTCACACACTAACTCTTGAACAGATGAAAAATCTGGTCTCAACTGTTTCAGAACAGACAAAGAAGGGTGGCCTAGCCGACAATGAGCCTCCTTGATACTAGAATCACAAAGATGTACTGCTGCAGATCGCAAACCAGACAAACTGTAAAGCCCGTGTCCCGGTACGTGTTTCTTTTATTTTTTTTAATTAATTTAAAGTGTGTACCGTTAATTGTTTTGGTTCGGGGTTTGATGTCGTTAAAGACCAAAAATGTTAAAATCCATGTCTTTTAGTGAAGTTAGTAAAATAGGGATAGTTTGGGGGGGCTAATGTGAAAATTTGGGCAAGGTCCGGCCCATGCAAGTAAAGGCCGAACCCCTCCCCCCCCCATACCTCTCGTTTTCTTCCTTGCATTCCAAGCCAAGCCAAAGAAACCCTATTTTCCCTTTCGTAGTGTTGGAGAGGTGCGGCAGTGAGAGAGGGAGTTCGAGAGAGATAGAGGAGAGCCGAGAAGGAACGAGAGAGAGAGAGAGAGACGTAGAGAGAGAGAGGGACCTGCTGCCGGAGCTTGCTGCTGCCGGAGTTGCTGTTCGCCGGAGTTCGTGAGAGTGAGAACCGGGCACATCAACGCGGCGTCGTCGTAAGGTAATTCCCCCCACCGTTTCGTTTCGTTTCGTTTCGTTTTTTTTTCTTTTGTTCCCGTCGCCGCCGCCGTTCGCCGCCGCTGTGGCGGTGGTGGATGGACGTCCGTGGCTGCCGTTGTGGGTGCGTGTGCGGAGGCTGGTCGAGAGAGAAGGGGAGAATGATTGGGTTTTTGTCGCGTGCTATCGTAATCAAAAAAAAATAAAAGAAAGACCACCGCCGGCCGCCGCTGGCCGCCGCCGGTCGCCACCGGCGACCGCCACTGCCGGAGATGGCAGTGGGTGGCGCGTGGCGTGACCTGACCTCTGTTCCTATCGAACCCTTAAACCGTAACTTAACCGTTAAGCCGTATAACTTAAACCGTTGTTTCTAAAATCTTTCTTTTATGCGTAAAATGGTCCAGCCCCTGTTTTGTGACGGTAATAACTTCTCCGTCGTAACTCCGATTGAGCCGAAACTGGCGCCCACGCTTCGAGCTCGGGACCGAGTACGTTTTCTGTGTTTTGGCGGAAAACTGGTTCGGCCTCGAGTTGGGAGAAAAAGTGGTCGCAAGTTCTGTGGTTCGTCATTTTATGTGAATTTCCTGGAATCTGCCACTGTTTTGCGTGGACCGTAACTTTTTACTCGTAAGTCTTTTTAACTTGAGGTCAGTGGCCATTTTTCCTAAATTGAGTTAGGCACGTTTTTCGTGTTTCGTCGAAAGGCTGAATCGGCCCAGAACCGGGCTGTTCGGAGCTGTTAGTGCGAACTGGTCCGAAAACGGACAGTTCCGGTAGGCGAACTTAATAAATTCATAATTAATTATAGAAAAATCGTTAGGAGGCGTGTAATATATCCTCGGAAAGGTATTTCAGGGCACTTTTCAACCGTGTAATAAATCTGAGTTTTTCTGGAGTTTTAGTGGTCAAATCAGGTCCCGAACAGACCTGTTCGGTGTGACCGAAAGTTAGTTTTAGTGACAGTTTGGGGTGTATCGCGTCGTGGGGTCCGGGTCTCGTATTGACGTATTTTATCGTACGTTTAGGTGCCGGAAAGTGATCGTCGTTGTGTGGAGCTACTTACTATTTTTAGCTAGGCGCGCACCCGAGGTGAGTTCTCTCACTACAATTAATTAATAGTTGTTTATTATTACTGTAGCACGTGTGTGAAAATTGTATGCGGGATGGTTGGGGGCTAGGTAGTGGGAAGCCTAGTTAACATTATGTGCTACATTTTTTGGCGGGGCCGAGTCCCGACGGGGACGGAGGTGTTTTACGCAGTAGGCGTAAAAGGGGCGTTTACGCAGTAGGCGTAAAAAGGATGCCATACGCAGTAGGCGTAAAACGGGTGTTTTCCGCAGTAGGCGGAAACGTGCGGCGGGGCCGTAGACCCGACATCCGCCCGGGGATTTTTTTATGCGGTGGTTATTATACTTGTTTATGATTTGTTCGTAGACTTGTATGTGGTGGTGTGATCCTCTTTGCTTTAGGGGTAATATGAGATAACCATTGTTAATTGTTGTGTTTGAATTCACTAAGCTTCGTGCTTACCCCTCCCAATTTACAGTGGCTGCAGGTACAAGTGGTACGAAGGCATGACTGGCACACACTGACGCGCAAGATGGATGGGTCGAAGGATTTGCTTATTAAACATTTTCCCGTTATTGAATAAACAATTTAATTTCCGCTGTTGACTTATGTTTTAATAACGCTCGTGGTTGGAATTATTATTTTGGGTTTAATAAATGGAGACTCATTATTAAATATGCGCGTTTAAAATTTTTTAAATTTTCTTGAAATTTTGGGGCGTTACAACTTGGTATCAGAGCACAGCTTGAGTGAATCAAACGCACCTCGGTGTGTTGGGTCTCAAGTTGCGGCTGGGAAATTTCCAAATACTTTATTAAATCTTTTTAGAAATAAAAGGAAAAGTAAAAAAAAAAAAAAACCCGTTCGAGGAACGGTGATCGAGGGCGCAGTGTGTACAGTCAGCCGGAGCCAAGGGAAAGGTACAATGCTTAGTGTTTTCTCATTTTATCGCTTTCTAGATCATAGGGTATGCATGCTAGATTGCCTGAGGTTGACACTATGCGATACGTTGAATTACTTGCTATTATGATTTTCTTGCTAATTATAGTAGGTTTCTAAGTAGGTGCCCTTTAAATCGTATGCGGTAAGAGGCTAATAGCCTTAGAATATTCGATTTAGTTCTATTGCGCAGCTCTTGTTTGAGTCCAACCGTTCTAGGATAGAATCTAGTATTCGAATGTCTATTTGTCTTGCACTGCATATGATTGGGTATTTGCGCGGCCACTCATTATGATTAACAGGGTTTTTATAGTAGCGAGGGTAGTGGGTGGAATATAATTCCTAGGGAGCTAGGAAGGGTGAGTGCATATGCCGGTGCGGGCATATGTGTTGAGTTGCGGCGAGAACTACTTGGACCCTCGGGATGGGACACGAAACGGGTAATGATAGGTGTGGAAGGTAGTAGTAGAGCTCCTATTACCGGAAGCACAGGATCAGTACTCGGGTCGGGGAAGTCACGAGGAATTCAAGGAGTTGAGCGTATGTGTTGATAGTGTGAGTTATTAGCTGATAATAACTCTTTGAATTTCTCCTTCTTATAGAATGGTCAACACTAGGAGGCGCGGTGAGGCTGAGCCGAGGGCTGAAGCCGGGATCACTGAGGAACGGATCCGAGAGATGATTGCAATTGAGGTTGCACGAGCTGTTGGGGATGCAATTCCCGAGATTATCACCGCGATTCAGGATCAACTGGTGACTCTAGTGGAGGAGCGGTTTGCAGCGATGCCGCCGCCTGTTGGGGGACAGCCCCGTGCCCGAGACTTCCAGTATCGGGATCTTTCTGCCTGCTCTCCACCAGAATTCAAGGGTGACTCTAACCCTATCGTTAGCATGCGCTGGATATCCGACATGGAGTGCGCTTTTCTGACAAGCGGCTGTCCGGATAACTTGAAGGTTCGATTTGCAGTGAATCTACTTCGCGAGGGAGCGAAAGACTGGTGCGCCACAGCATTGACTCTGGCCGAGCGTGCCACTCTTACTTGGGACGAGTTCGTTGCTCGTTTCCGTGCTGAGTACGTGCCGCCGATAGAGATGGAAAGAATAGCGAAGGAGTTCTTGGAGCTGAACCAGACCACGGAGACCATAAAGGAGATGAACAAGAAGTTTACCGAAATGGCGCTATTCTGTCCCCAATATGCGGCCTCAGAAGAAATGAAGATGGCGAGGTACAAGGACATGCTTCGGACCGAGATCCGGGAAATTGTGAGCGCAGTGCAACATCCTTCGCTGTCGGCTATGATGGATGCAGCGCGGAGAAGAGAGTTAGAGTTGGAGACCCAAGCGAAGAAGAGGAAGGCGGCACAGGCAGTGACGCCTATCTCTGCAGTGCCAAAGAAATCGAAGTTTGTTGATTCTCGTGGGCACACGAAGAGTAGCGGTTCTAAGGCCCGGGATGTGAGTGGTAGAAGATCTGATGCATGTTACAAGTGTGGGCAGCCTGGCCATCTCAGTAGAGATTGCAGGTCGCCACTGATGTTATGTTTCGGCTGTAAACAGGCTGGCCATGTGAAGGCCAACTGCCCGAATGCTAGGGCAACTGATGGGGGTGGTGCACAGAGGGCTCCTGCGAATGCCCCGCTGCGCATCACCGACGGCCGTACGGGTCAGCCCGGGACGGAGGCGGCCCGAGGGAGAGTCCACCAGCTGAAGGTGGAGGAGGCGCAGGCGACGCCTAAGGTGGTGACAGGTACGTTTCTAGTCAATTCTGTACCTGCGGTTGTAATGTTTGATAGCGGGGCTACTCATTCATTCGTGTCTCGCACTTTTAGCGAGAGGTTGGGTCGAGTGGTGGGACGTCTAGGATGTCCTTTATTGGTCGAGGTCGCCGATGATAGGACCTTGACGGTTACGGACGTGTATCGGGGATGCACGTTGGAAATCTCGGGTGTGAGGTTTCCTATCGATTTGATCCCTATAGCGATGCGAGAGCTTTGCGTGATAGTGGGCATGGATTGGATGGACGCGTTCGATGCAGAGATTGTTTGCCGTCGCAAACAAGTACGGGTTCGAACCCCAAGCGGGGGAGAACTGTTGATTCAGGGAGACTCGCCTAGTCGGGTTACGGCTATTTGTTCTGCGGCGAGGGCTCGGAGATACCTTCAGCATAGTGGGCAGGGGTTCTTGGCGTATGTGGTGGATACGCGTGTCGATGAGACGAAGATTAGTGCCGAGGATGTGCCAGTCGTGAGGGAATTCGCCGATGTATTCCCCGATGAGTTGCCAGGGATACCTCCCGCGCGACAGGTGGAGTTTCGAATCGACCTGATTCCAGGTGCTGCTCCGGTGGCCAAGGCACCTTATCGCTTGGCTCCACCGGAAATGAAGGAGCTTTATGAGCAGCTGCAGGAGCTTCTGGAGAAGGAGTTCATCAAACCGAGTTGTTCACCGTGGGGAGCTCCGATCTTGTTCGTGAAAAAGAAAGATGGATCTCAGCGGATGTGCATTGACTACCGGGAGCTGAATAAGCTTACGGTGAAGAATCGTTATCCTTTGCCAAGGATTGATGATTTGTTTGATCAGTTGCAGGGAGCCTCGTGGTTCTCTAAGATTGACTTGAGATCCGGGTACCATCAGATGCGGGTGCGTAGCGAAGATACGGAGAAGACGGCCTTTCGCACGCGTTACGGCCATTACGAGTTCGTGGTGATGCCTTTCGGGCTCACCAATGCACCAGCAGCGTTCATGGACCTCATGAACAGGGTGTGTAGCCCGATGTTGGATCGTTCGGTGATCGTGTTCATCGACGACATTCTTGTATATTCCAAGACGAAGGAAGAGCACGAGGTGCATTTGCGGGAAGTGTTAGAAGTTTTGAGACGGGAGAAGCTTTATGCTAAGTTCTCCAAGTGTGAATTCTGGTTACGAGAGGTCCAATTCTTAGGACATGTCGTGAATCAGAATGGTATCATGGTCGATCCGGCCAAGATTTCGGCAGTTATGTGGTGGGAGGTGCCGAAAACTCCTACCGAGGTGCGAAGTTTTCTCGGTTTAGCAGGGTATTATCGGAGATTTATCCAAGATTTCTCCAAAATCGCCTTGCCTATGACGAAACTGACGAAGAAAACTGCAGCTTTCAGTTGGGGTGAAGAGCAACAGAAGGCGTTTGAGGAGCTACGCAGGCGTTTATGTGAGGCTCCTGTGTTAACCTTGCCTGAGGGCATGGAAGATTTGGTGGTTTACTGTGATGCTTCGTACCAAGGGTTGGGTGCCGTGCTTATGCAACGCGGCAAGGTCATCGCTTACGCGTCGAGGCAGTTGAAGCCTCATGAGGCGAACTACCCGACTCATGATTTGGAGCTGGGAGCGGTGGTGTTTGCTTTAAAAATATGGAGACACTATCTTTATGGTGTCAAGTGCACGATCTATACCGATCACAAGAGCCTTAAATACCTGATGGACCAGCAAAATCTTAATATGCGTCAGCGGAGGTGGCTTGATGTGGTCAAGGATTACGACTGCGAGATACTTTACCACCCCGGTAAGGCGAATGTAGTCGCGGATGCACTTAGCCGACATCCGGTCGGGGGATCTTTGAAGGGTTTTTGTCAGCGATTAACGGTAGTTACACCACTCTTGGAGTCGATCGGTATCGCTCAAGAGGTGGCCGTGTTGGAGGAAAATGCTAAACGAGAGAGAGTTTTGGGAGAAATTCCGAAGTTAGTACGGGATAGTCGGGGACTGTTAACCCGTTATGGTAGAATTTGGGTTCCATACACTGGTGGGAATCGCCAGACACTATTGGACGAGGCGCATAAGTCCAAGTTTTCGATTCATCCCGGAGCTACCAAGATGTACAGAGACCTGCGTGAAGACTATTGGTGGCCCGGCATGAAGCGGGATGTAGCCAAATGTGTGGAAGTATGTTTGACCTGTCGGAAGGTCAAAGCGGAACACCAACGACCGCATGGGAAATTGCAGCCGTTGGAGGTTCCGGTGTGGAAGTGGGAGCAAATCGCAATGGATTTCATCACTAAGCTTCCCAAGACTCAGCGAGGGAATGATACTATCTGGGTGATCGTGGATCGCCTGACGAAGAGCGCTCACTTCTTGGCGATTAAGGAGAGCTTTTCGGCGGATAAGCTTGCGGAGGTTTTCATTCGGGAAATTGTAACTCGGCACGGGGTGCCAGTCTCAATTGTCTCGGATCGGGATACTCGTTTCACCTCCCGATTTTGGGAGAAGTTTCAGAATGAGATGGGTACGCGGTTGCATTTCAGTACAGCATTTCATCCTCAGACGGACGGACAGAGTGAGCGTACTATTCAGACACTTGAGGACATGCTGCGAGCATGTGTGATTGACTTTGGTGGTAGTTGGGATCAGAATCTTCCACTAGCTGAGTTCTCCTACAATAACAGCTATCACGCTAGCATCGGTAGAGCGCCGTACGAAGTGTTGTATGGCAGGAAGTGTCGGACGCCCATTTGCTGGGGCGAGGTTGGTCACAGAGTGCTGGGGAGCACCGATATTGTGCTAAAGACGACGGAAATGATTCAGATGGTGCGGGATCGGTTAGTCACCGCTCAGAGCCGACAAAAGAGTTACGCCGATAAGAGACGATCGGACTTGGAGTTCCAAGTCGGGGATTACGTTCTTTTGAAAGTGTCACCCTGGAAGGGGGTAATCCGTTTTCGCAAGCGGGGAAAGTTGGGTCCCCGATATATCGGACCATACAAGGTCATCGCGCGTGTGGGGAAAGTAGCTTACCGATTGGAGCTACCGGAGGAACTGAGCCTGATCCACAACACGTTCCATGTCTCTCAGTTGCGGAAGTGTGTGATGGATGAGTCTGCAGTAGTTCCCCTTGAAGATATTCAGATTGACGAGCGACTCAACTATGTAGAGAAGCCGGTAGCCATCGTCGAGAGGAAGACGAAGACTCTAAGGAACAAAGTCATTGGATTGGTGAAGGTCCAGTGGCAGCACCGGAAAGGTTCGGAATGGACGTGGGAACCAGAAGCCGAGATGCGGGAGAATTACCCGGAGCTGTTTGCAGGCGTGGACTTCGGGGACGAAGTCTAGTCCAAGCGGGGGAGAGTTGTAAAGCCCGTGTCCCGGTACGTGTTTCTTTTATTTTTTTAATTAATTTAAAGTGTGTACCGTTAATTGTTTTGGTTCGGGGTTTGATGTCGTTAAAGACCAAAAATGTTAAAATCCATGTCTTTTAGTGAAGTTAGTAAAATAGGGATAGTTTGGGGGGCTAATGTGAAAATTTGGGCAAGGTCCGGCCCATGCAAGTAAAGGCCGAACCCCTCCCCCCCCCCCATACCTCTCGTTTTCTTCCTTGCATTCCAAGCCAAGCCAAAGAAACCCTATTTTCCCTTTCGTAGTGTTGGAGAGGTGCGGCAGTGAGAGAGGGAGTTCGAGAGAGATAGAGGAGAGCCGAGAAGGAACGAGAGAGAGAGAGAGAGACGTAGAGAGAGAGAGGGACCTGCTGCCGGAGCTTGCTACTGCCGGAGTTGCTGTTCGCCGGAGTTCGTGAGAGTGAGAACCGGGCACATCAACGCGGCGTCGTCGTAAGGTAATTCCCCCCACCGTTTCGTTTCGTTTCGTTTCGTTTTTTTTTCTTTTGTTCCCGTCGCCGCCGCCGTTCGCCGCCGCTGTGGCGGTGGTGGATGGACGGCCGTGGCTGCCGTTGTGGGTGCGTGTGCGGAGGCTGGTCGAGAGAGAAGGGGAGAATGATTGGGTTTTTGTCGCGTGCTATCGTAATAAAAAAAAAATAAAAGAAAGACCACCGCCGGCCGCCGCTGGCCGCCGCCGGTCGCCACCGGCGACCGCCACTGCCGGAGATGGCAGTGGGTGGCGCGTGGCGTGACCTGACCTCTGTTCCTATCGAACCCTTAAACCGTAACTTAACCGTTAAGCCGTATAACTTAAACCGTTGTTTCTAAAATCTTTCTTTTATGCGTAAAATGGTCCAGCCCCTGTTTTGTGACGGTAATAACTTCTCCGTCGTAACTCCGATTGAGCCGAAACTGGCGCCCACGCTTCGAGCTCGGGACCGAGTACGTTTTCTGTGTTTTGGCGGAAAACTGGTTCGGCCTCGAGTTGGGAGAAAAAGTGGTCGCAAGTTCTGTGGTTCGTCATTTTATGTGAATTTCCTGGAATCTGCCACTGTTTTGCGTGGACCGTAACGTTTTACTCGTAAGTCGTTTTAACTTGAGGTCAGTGGCCATTTTTCCTAAATTGAGTTAGGCACGTTTTTCGTGTTTCGCCGAAAGGCTGAATCGGCCCAGAACCGGGCTGTTCGGAGCTGTTAGTGCGAACTGGTCCGAAAACGGACAGTTCCGGTAGGCGAACTTAATAAATTCATAATTAATTATAGAAAAATCGTTAGGAGGCGTGTAATATATCCTCGGAAAGGTATTTCAGGGCACTTTTCAACCGTGTAATAAATCTGAGTTTTTCTGGAGTTTTAGTGGTCAAATCAGGTCCCGAACAGACCTGTTCGGTGTGACCGAAAGTTAGTTTTAGTGACAGTTTGGGGTGTATCGCGTCGTGGGGTCCGGGTCTCGTATTGACATATTTTATCGTACGTTTAGGTGCCGGAAAGTGATCGTCGTTGTGTGGAGCTACTTACTATTTTTAGCTAGGCGCGCACCCGAGGTGAGTTCTCTCACTACAATTAATTAATAGTTGTTTATTATTACTGTAGCACGTGTGTGAAAATTGTATGCGGGATGGTTGGGGGCTAGGTAGTGGGAAGCCTAGTTAACATTATGTGCTACATTTTTCGGCGGGGCCGAGTCCCGACGGGGACGGAGGTGTTTTACGCAGTAGGCGTAAAAGGGGCGTTTACGCAGTAGGCGTAAAAAGGATGCCATACGCAGTAGGCGTAAAACGGGTGTTTCCCGCAGTAGGCGGAAACGTGCGGCGGGGCCGTAGACCCGACATCCGCCCGGGGATTTTTTTATGCGGTGGTTATTATACTTGTTTATGATTTGTTCGTAGACTTGTATGTGGTGGTGTGATCCTCTTTGCTTTAGGGGTAATATGAGATAACCATTGTTAATTGTTGTGTTTGAATTCACTAAGCTTCGTGCTTACCCCTCCCAATTTACAGTGGCTGCAGGTACAAGTGGTACGAAGGCATGACTGGCACACACTGACGCGCAAGATGGATGGGTCGAAGGATTTGCTTATTAAACATTTTCCCGTTATTGAATAAACAATTTAATTTCCGCTGTTGACTTATGTTTTAATAACGCTCGTGGTTGGAATTATTATTTTGGGTTTAATAAATGGAGACTCATTATTAAATATGCGCGTTTAAAAATTTTTAAATTTTCTTGAAATTTTGGGGCGTTACACAAACGATAGAGACCTTGAGATTCAAAACCTGTGCCAATCAACTGGTTCGTCCCCAATTCCTGAAAGACACAACGTGTTGGAAAAAAGGTTACCGAACAATTATGCATTTTTGTAATTTGGCTAACAGATATTAGACTATCTGGAAAGGTGGGAACATAAAGAACGGATGAGAGGTTTAGTTTTGACAAGTTGCTACTGGATCCTATGCCCATAATTTGACACGAGGATCCATTCGCAAGTCGCACCGGAGTCTGGGGTATATCAGTATTGAGATTGGATAAAAGGTCTTTGTTCCCAGTCATATGATCTATGGCTCCTGAATCAATAATCCATGATGGTGAGCATGCTGAAAAACAGGCAGAAGACATACCTGACTGTGCTGTGCTAGCACGAGGAGCAGATGAAACCTGACTAGAAGACCCACGCTGGAATCGAGAGGCATCGTCATCATGGAAAATGTGAGGTGGGGTGGTATTATCTGCAGAAGCTACCTGAGCTCGAAAAGGGCGAGGTGGCGGTTGAGATCCAGGACCAGAAGTAGGACGATTCGGGCAGTTATACTTGGTGTGCCCAAACTCCTTACAATAAAAGCATTGGATCTTCTTCTTGTATCCTTCCTTTCCAATGTTTTTGGTACTTGAAGACGCAAACGCTGATACATCAGTTCCGGATAGTTGTGATGAAGTATGACTTGAGTACATTTCTCGGGCAAGATGATACGTAGACGCCAATGACTGAGATGCTGAGTGACTCAGAAGTAGAGGACGGGCACTGGAATATTTAGCTGACAATCCTGAAATAAATGTCATCACGTCCATTTTTGCTAACCGCTCCTCCTGAACTTTAACATCAGGAGTGACAGGGAAAAGAACTCGAAGCTCTTCAGATAGCTTCGATAGTCTAGTATAGTACTCCGTGAGATCAGAATCACCTTGCTCGCATCTGAACTAGGAACCAAACACCGAATACGTATGAGACAATGATTCTTTGGCCGAGAAAGAAGACTCCAAGTGGATCCACATCTTCTTTGTGGTAGGATAGTTTTGAGCAATGCTTAGGACTTGGGGTTCCATCGCATTCCAAAGGGCCATTCGGATACCACTATCGTTGAGTTTCCATTCCCGGGTATTTGAAGTCGGAGGGTCCTTGATTAAATGATCATCTTTGTCCAAACTTTCGAGACCGGTTTGGACAAACAAACTCCACTGAGCCCAATTTGTAGAGTTAAGTTTAACTGGGATTTTTAACACAGCAGAATAATTGATTATACCCGGAATGGAGAAGTCACTAGGTGTAGAACCTTGAGTTTTATCCGTGGGAGCCATTGCCGAGCTTTAGCTTGTGTGAATAAAAAGGAGACTGGAAGTTGTGTTTCTGAAAAAAAAAGGAGAACCGGATGTTTTTGTTTCTGGAAAAAAATGACACCTCCAAATAGGGTCTGTTGTCTGGAAACCACAGCCACAATCAAAAGGAAACTCAGGTCTGGAAACTCAGGACGACGGCGGCGGAGGGCGGCGGTGGCGGCGGCAGAGGGCGGCGACGGTGGCAGAGAGTGGTGGCAGGTCTGGCGACGTTAACTCTGAACGTGGATGGCCCAAGACAGCCACGGATCTGGACGACAAGGCCTGCAGTGGCAGCGGTTTCAAGCTAAGGGAGGATGACAGCTAGGGTTTAGACAGATTCCGGCGACGGCTAGGGTTTAGACAGATTCCGGCGGCGGCTAGGGTTTAGACAGATTCCGGCGGCGGCTAGGGTTTAGACGGGTTCCGGCGGCGGCTAGGGTTTAGACGGGTTCCGGCGACGGCTAGGGTTTAGACGGGTTCCGGCGGCGGCTAGGGTTTAGACTATTTCCGGCGGCGGCTAGGGTTTAGACGATTTCCGGCGACGGCGGCTACATATTCCGGCGACGGCGGCTAGGGTTCCGGTGACGTGGAGCATTCCTTAGCTCTGATACCATGTAACTTCTCAAATCTGGTAATATCTTCTTATTTCCTTCTAAAACAGATTACACTATATATATACCATTAACTAGCCTAAAAAGGGAAATACTAATACTATACTAAGAAAGTAAACTAAAACATTACTATATCTAACACCTCTCAAACCCAGGGCCACGATGGAGAGAAGCAAAGCAAGTCTGAAGACCAGACACAGTAGCCCCGAAATCGTCAGCCTGAGCAACTCACGATAGGAGAGAAGTCGCTGGTGAGAGGCTTCGATCTGAGAAGTCGCCGGTGGAGAAGCTTCGATCTGAGAATGAATGGTGGTGTTCGTGGGAGGGAGGGAGAAGCTTCGATCTGAGAATGAATGGTGAGCGTGTTTTGTTATTTGAGGTGTAAATGTGGAAAAAAGGTGTCTTACCAAATAAAACTTCCTCATTTAATCTGAGCGAATAAACCATCATTTTTTTATTAAGCCACTTCCAAACACCACTATATGGCTGTGCGAATAAGCTGAAGAGCCTGTTAAGCTCCCACTTCGAAACAGAACCCTAATTCAAGTCTTCTTATGATTATTGATGATTTTTTGGCTATTATATATTCCATGATCTTTATGATATTAATCATTTTATTATGATAGTATTTTCATATAAATCAACTGAAATATATTTTAAGTTCATGTTTAAAAATAGGGATGAGAACAAGGTGGGGGATGTCACTGTTTGTCACCGCCATCTCGGTGGTTTTGTCATCCTGATTCTCATATTCCGTCTAAGCCGTCGTCCTCATCCATGCCTGGTATGGAGAATTGAGTCCCCTCACCCTTTAAAACATGGGTTTATCCTTGACCCGTCTATCACAAAAAACATGTTTAATTTAGTATAATGTACATACATCATTAAAATACAACTCTTGTAGAATTTGATTTATGAAAGACTCTAATACGTTATTGTTACATAAATTTTGAATACAACTAACATGTTTAATTATATATATATATATAGAGAGAGAGAGAAGATTTAAACGAGAACGCTAACTATTTAAAAAAATGAGAACAACAAATCATGTACAAAATCAAAACATGTTTAGCCTAGTGGCAAGGTAACACCTTGGGGGGTCAGTGGATGGTATCCCTGACTACCGAGTTCGAACCCTGCGGCGTGCATGTGGAGATATATGCTCATGGGCCGGTCCTTTGGGCCGGTTCATGAGTACGACCTGGGCCTGCCCCGTATGGGAGGGTATAACTGGGTCGGGGGGATTAGTCTGGGTTTCCATAGGGAGCCTGGGATACCCCCCGAACGCGTGTGTGGGTAATGTGCCGTTAAAAAAAAAGAGTAAATTACGGATTTGGTCCCTGTGGTTTGGTGGATATTACGAAAATGGTCCCTGATCTTCGTTTATTACGGATTAGGACTCGACGTATGATATTTTATAACGAGTTTGTCCCTCCCTCTAACTTCCGTCCAACAACTCCGTTAAACTGAAGGGCATTTTCGTCCTTCTTTCTTTTTTTGTCTTTACATGAGGGACTAATTCGTTAATGAAACAAAACCCAGGGACCAAATCCGTAATTAAGTTTGAAAAATAAAAAATATTAAATTTTTTATACTTTTAGTTTATTAAATTAATAAAGTATTATACATTAACATTTATTAATTATTATATATTACCTATATACACACACCAACGCACACGTATAGTTAATTAATATATTCTTTTTCATATATATATATATAGAGAGAGAGAGAGGGGCTCTTTCAAATTTAAACTTTTTTTCGTGTAAATCGTGTAAACTTTGTAGTTTCATAGGTTTTTTTGATAATATTTTTTATAGAATTGTTTATTTTGATGAATTTTTTTATGGATATATATATATATATATATATATATGGAACTGTTTATTTTTATGAAATTGTTTCATATCATTCATTTTTTGACGAATTTTTTTTTTGCGAAATTTGTAGTTTCATAGGTGAAAACGAAAAGTTTCATAGGTGAAAACGAAAAATGTATGAAACAGTTCATAAAAATAAAAAAAACCTATGAAATTACAAATTTCATAAAAAAATTCGTCAAAAAATGAATGATATGAAACAATTTCATCAAAATAAACAATTCATCAAAAAAATTCATCAAAAAAACCTATGAAACTACAAAGTTTACACGGTTTACACGAAAAAAAAGTTTACATTTGAAAGAGTCTCTCTCTCTCTCTCTCTATATATATATATATATTTTTTTTAAAAAGAATATATTAATTAACTATGTGTGTCTTGGTGTGTATATAGGTAATATATAATAATTAATAAATGTTAATGTATAATACTTTATTAACTTAATAAACTAAAAGTATAAAAAATTTAATAATTTTTATTTTTCAAACTTAATTACGGATTTGGTCCCTGGGGTTTGTGTCATTATCGAATTAGCCCCTCATGTAAAGACAAAAAAAGAAAGAAGGACGAAAATGCCCTTCAGTTTAACGGAGCTGTTGGACGGCAGTTAGAGGGAGGGACCAACTCGTTATAAAATGTCATACGTCGAGTCCTAATTCGTAATAAACGAAGATCAGGGACCATTTTCGTAATATCCACCAAACCACAGGGACCAAATCCGTAATTTACTCAAAAAAAAATCATGTACAAAATCACATGTGATTTTACATTAATGGCAAAAAATGGACGTGAACGACTTTGGCTGCGACTTAAGTCGTGAGGCAAAGTCGCGTGAATCATATATGATTTTGTACATTAACGGTCGTTCTTGTGTTTTTTCTTAAATAGTTAGCGTTTTCGTTTGAACCCATCTCTCTCTCTATATATATATATATGTATGTATAGGTGGAGCTTCAAACGAAAACACCACTATTTTGCAAAAACACGAGAACACTCTTATCACATGTGATAATATACGTGAGGGCACCTGTTGGTTGTGCACGACTTTGCTCATGACCTAAATTCGCACCAAAGGCCATTTGCGTCATTGATTAGTATCACATGTGGATTACAGATTACATTGATAATACCCTTATCACATGTGATAATATGATAAATCATAGTATCACATGTGATTGCTATAGTAAAAAGGTGTTCTCGCGTTCTCGTAAAATGAAGGAGTTCTCGTTTGAACCCTTCTCTGTATGTGTGTGTATATATATATATATATATCGTGAGCATATATGTTTCAAGTTAGTAATTTCAAAATTGCAGATATTTTTTCTTGAAAATATGTAATAATCATAGACGCTAATTCTATTTAGACAAACTCTTACGTTTTAAAACTTTCAGTTAAACATGACTATAATACAACAATTTAGGGGTTGTTTACAAGACGCTTACCCGGGTACGTGTTTACCAAGTCACATTAGCTTATCGGTTGAATGAGACAAGAACCAAGAATCTTACCCGGTAAGAGCGGAAGCAAGGACCGAGAGTCGAAAGCAATGACCAAGAGTCTTACCCGGTAAGTGAGTGCGATGACTCTTACCACGGTTAGCGCTTACCGGCTAAATTGTTGCATACGATCCATTTTGGTGGACTAAAATCTTATCCTGGAAGTAAGTGATATTGTTGAATTTTACCGGTAAACACTTACCCGAGTAAGTGATTAGGTAAATGACCCCTTAGTTAAAATTCAATTGAAGTTAATTTGCTAGCTAAAAGTCTACTATAATATATTGAGTATGAATTATCATTTAATTGGTATCCCATTCTTGTACTTTGAGATTAAGACAATTAAGTCTACGGGCCTGTTTGTTAGCAGCTTAATGAGCTTAATGGGACATATAGCTTATTCAGTCAGTTATACATGATTGTTTGGTAGTGGCTTAATGATATAGAAAATGACTTATTTATTAAGCTTTTAGGAGGGAGCTTTATGCAGAAAGCCAAGTTTTGTTCAAACCAGTCACTCCCAATTAAAAAACATGGTCCTTCCATCTATGAAAACACCCTTCCAAACAAAAATCTTTCCAATCTATACAGACAGATTTATCCACACAGACAACTTTATTCATACAGGACTTAATGGAAAACCAACCAAACAGAAAAGATCCTTAGTTGATGACCGAAAAGATCCATAGTTGATGAATTGTGCAAAACAATGAGATATCATTGGTCATAGTTAGCGGTGGAAAGAAGGGTATGAATATAATAAAGATTAAGGGGTCGTTTACCTAATCACTTACCCGGGTAAGTGTTTACCGGTAAAATTCAACCCTATCACTTACTTCCCGGTTAAGATTTTAGTCTACCATAATGACATCGTATGCAACAATTTAGCCGGTATACGCTAACCGTGGTAAGAGTTGTCACACTCACTTACCGGGTAAGACTCTCGGTCCTTGCTTCCGCTCTTACCGGGTAAGATTCCTGGTCCTTGCCATATTCATCCGGTAAACTAATGTGACTTGGTAAGCACTTACCCGGGTAAGTGTTTCGTAAACGGCCCCTAACAAAAAGTAATATACTAAATCGAGGCGAGGGAGGAGAATGCCATCCCCATCAGGTATGCATGAAATATCCTTCCCTTATCAAGTTAGATGAACCATGTATCCACCAAAGTTAGGTCAAACCACCATTCTAACGTAGGAAGCTAGGCTAGCCTTGGATTTTTAGTCATGAAGTTTAGGTGGGACAAAATCTAAACCTATATGTTTGTAAGTTAATACAATCACGAGCATTAATAAAATATAGAGTAAATTACAATCTTTTTACCTTTGTGTAGGGATGGCAATAAAAACCGAAACCGACGGTGAAAACCGAAAACCGAATGTTTTGGGGATCTCTTAACGGGGACGGGCCGAGGGTCGGGGACAGGGACGGGGACAGGCGGATCTAGAAAATTTGGTGACTGGGGTCTGACTTTTGTTAATTAAAATTTTTACTTTATTTTGATCTCTCTAATTAAGGTCGACAAAAGTCATCTAATCAAAATACCCACTTTATTTTTATCTCTTTGATTAAGGTGATGCTCCGTTTTTTTCCTTTCATATTCATCCTAATAAAAATCATTCTAATCAAAGTTATTTACGCATCACTATTGAGTTTCCATGTTGATGTTTTTTAAAATCTTTTCATTTATTGAGATAATAAAATATACTTCATTGCATACAAAAACTTTAAATTTGTTATAAATGGAATTAGCCTACTATAGAGAAAAACAAGAGAGCTCTTATATTGAAATGAGAAGTGTATATACAATGGTGAGGCCTCAACCCCTTTATATAGTGGAAGGGTTGAGCCAAGACATAATGGAAAAATGGGAGTTACATGGCCATTAACTCATACATAAAGTCCTTCATAATGGTGTTAAATGAGACACTCAATACCCATAAATTATGAGTTACAACACTCCCCCTTTGGGTGTCCTAATTTACACCAACTCACATCTATACTTCTATGTCTTGTATCTTCTGATAATCCATCCAACGTTCGCCTCGTCAAAACCTTTGCCGGAGAAAAACCCTTTGGGACAAAACTCTGGTCGAAGGAAAAAATACGATATGGATGTCTTGAGCTCTTCATGCATTGGATAAATGTATGCGCCAAAACACTATACAAGTGTTTGAGTCATCTGACTAGGAAATATGTGCCTCATCAAAAACCTTGCCAAAAAAACCCGGTGGGAAAAAACATGGTCGAAGGACAAAAGAGTACACAAAGTCAGTAGTAGAGAGGGAAATAACCATACACAGTGTGCCTCATTAAAACCTTGTTAGAGAAAACCCAGTGGGAAAAAACTCTAAGCGAAGGACAAAAGAGTGCACCATGGTTAGAAGTATGTTGCTGGATACTCCCCCTGATTTCGATAATACTTAGTGAGAATGGGACCAAGTTTGTGTCTCGTTAAAAAAACTTTGTCAAGGTAAACCCAATGGGACAAACCCTTGAACTAAAGATAAAAAGAGTACACTATCATTCAATCGGGATGCTCCCCCTCACATGTATCCAATATGAAGTGAAGATTCACACAACATTGTGTTAAGCATTCATCAGGATGCAATCTTCACTTACACACAATAAGGTATGTCATTTAGGGTAGCTCGGAGAGCTTCCTAAGTCCAATTGCTTTGACATGTTTTTGGAACGAATACTTTGGCAGTGACTTGGTGAACAAGTCTGCATGATTCTTTTCTGATCCAATATGTTGTACTTCAATCTTTTGAAGTGCTTGTTGTTCATGTGTAAAAAACAACTTTGGCGATATATGTTTAGTGGTATCCCCTTTGATGTAACCGTGTTTCGCTTGATCAATAACAGCGGTGTTGTCCTCATAGATGACAATTTGTTCATCGGGATCATGAGCTAAATCACACGTACTTCGAATATGGCCAATAACTGTTCGAAGCCATACACACTCTCTAGTCGCCTCATAGAGTGCGAGTAACTCAGAGTGGTTCGTCGAAGTAGAAACTAGAGTCTGCTTACGAGATCTCTAGGATATCGCTGTGTTCCCAATGGTAAAGACATAACCTGATTGAGAACGTCCCTTATGCGGGTCTGATAAGTAACTTGCGTCGGCGTAGCCGACAAGGGTCGTGTTGTTTGGAGTACCGATTGTGGTATCCTCACTCGATGACGTGTAGGGATAGAACAAACCCATATCCGTAGTACCCTTAAGGTAACGGAAAATGTCTTTGATACCATTCCAGTGGCGGCGTGTTGGCGCGTTGCTATGTCGAGCAAGACAATTCACAGCAAATGAAATGTCCGGTCTAGTACATTGGGCCAAGTACAATAATGCGCCTATTGCACCCAGATATGAACACTCGGGGCTCAATATCTCTTCATCGTCTTCTTTTGGACGGAATGGGTCCTTCTTAATATCTAGAGAACGGACGATCATGGGAGTAGATGACGATTTTGCATCATGATGACTAAACCGTCTCAACACCTTTTGAGTGTAGTTTTCTTGATGGACTAAAATCCCATCTCTACGGTGCTCGATCTGCAGGCCGAGGCAATACCGTGTCTTCCCAAGATCCTTCATTTCGAATTCCTTCTTTAAGATTTCAGCAGTTTCCACCAACTCTTTCGAGGTTCCTATGAGATTCATATCATCTACATAGACTGCGATAATCGCGTATCCTGGAGTGAATTTCTTTATGAACACGCACGGGCATAGATCGTTATTCAAATATCCCAGGCCGATCAAGTATTCACTTAGACGGTTATACCACATCCGTCCAGATTGTTTCAATCCATATAGTGATCGTCTCAATTTAATCGAGAACGAGTTCCGTGGTTGGGAACTACTTGATTCAGGCAACTTAAGTCCATCAGGGACTCTCATGGTGCACTCTTTTGTCCTTCGCTTAGAGTTTTTTTGTTTTGTTTTTTTGTTTTGTTTTTGTTTTTTTGAGAGAAAACAAGAGAGCTCTTATATTGAAATGAGAAGTGTATATACAATGGTGAGGCCTCAACCCCTTTATATAGTGGAAGGATTGAGCCAAGACATAATGGAAAAATGGGAGTTACATGGCCATTAACTCATAAATAAAGTCCTTCATAATGGTGTTAAATGAGACACTCAATACCCATAAATTATGAGTTACAACAAAATTGTTTTTATTAGAAACAAAAATTTCATAAATATATAATAATAACGGATAATAAATAAACTTAAACCAAAAACATCAAAAAAGCAAACAAATAATGATTACATGGTTAATGACCTAGTGGGCAAAAGGAATGGTTTTATTTCTTTTTAATGGGGTCTATTAATATTTTAAATGGGATCCCATTGTTAAGATTGTTTACCTATTTGGGTTAAAAAGAAAAATTTAAGCTAATTTTTTTGCTTTCATGGATGTTGACTGGGGTCAAGAGACCCCATACCATATAGTGTGTCTCCGCCACCACGGGGATCATCCTCACTGGCCAGGCCCAGCCCGACCCGATAATATATATATATATATATATATATATATATATATATATATATATATATATATATTTATTTATTTTCGTTGTATATTTTAATCATTTTATTTTTATTGAAAAATATATTGTGTTTGTTTATATAGAAATTACTTGTTCTGATGATACCGAAGTATATTGTCGCACTATTGAGTATGATTATGACGTGTAAGAATTATATGTTTGGAGAAATCCTGGTTTTTGTTACTCTGAGTTCAACAATTACACAAGTAACCTTGTGATTTTCATTTCGTCACATAAATCATATGTGACCTTAAGGTCCCGAACAGTCGTTAGCGCTTTTATTTAAGTGCCCTCACGTGCATGTCACACGAGGGCATTTTAGCCATTTTTCACATGGACGATTTTTGTGATTTTTTCAAGTTCTTTCTCTTCCATCCCTTTCTTATTCAACTTGAAAAAACTCAAGAACATTCATCATAAATGGGTTAGGCAGGGTGATCCATTTATTTAAATGGGTCGAAAATCTAAACACAGCCTGCTAATTTTGGGTTGGGTTTGGGTTGTTGGGTTTGATCAATTTTTGCCACTTCTAATTAACATATTGTTTCACAATGTGGAACTTTTTTATGTGTATTTTTTGTTTCATAAACATGTAAAAGATGTGCAAATTGTAAAACAAATATATGTTAATTAATATCCTAAATCCTAGTCTTAGATGCAAAAAAATCATATGAAATAACATATGATGCACTAGTTCTCAAGGTTATCACAATTCCATATGTTCTCAAAAGAAGACCCATATCCATATATATAAAGTTGTTTCATTCACAAACATATAATTCTAACAAATTATACAAACCATTATATTATGAAACAATAGATAAATTTATGGACAATTATTGTTAGTTGCAGCTATGAAATAGCACACAATAACAAGTATTATAGAAGGGGGTGAATACAATACACAGAAAATTTACTTAATTTAATTCTTTATGATATAAAATCAAGAATTACACACATAAACTTTTAAGATTGTTGCGGAAAAAACCCGATAAAATCTATCCTAACAATGTTTCACAAAGTATACAGAAAACTTGACACAACTTGAACACTAAGACAAAGCTATGAAGTTTTTGAGAGAGAGAAAAGATGTTTGCCAATTTATGCCTGATCACTTAGTAAATTATTCAAAAGGTGTAACCTTGCATGTGATAACGCCACTTTTTGGCGTTATTTTCAATTCTCAAACCAACGAGATTGGCTTGTATTCAAGTAAAAAGGCGTGTATTTTACGGTTTATCTAGTGTTTGATACAGGTTATCTAAAAGGCGGCATTCCTCGGGAAAAGAAGTCAAAAAGAGCCCAAAAGCAAAGCCCAGGACCCACGACCGAACCAGGACCCGATTCGCGAACCAGACGACGACCCACGCTGCAAAAATGACACGCGCGACTTACCACGCGACTTGCAAGTCGCGTGGAAAACCGCGTAAGCTACTATTTGTCGAAAATCAGCTTTATTAATCGGGTTTTAGGTCATTAGTCGGTATCCAGTTTTTGAGGCAACTTACAGACGACGGCCAGGGGCGATTTTGGGGCGATTTCTGGAGACTTTTCGAAGCTTTCGGGGTCACGATCGAGAGCCGATCAAGGAGACGTTCAACACGTGAAGTAGAGACGAGCACGGAAAAAGGGAGTTCATCATCTTACTGTTTACGATTGCATCTTTTACGCTTAATCATGTTTACATACACTTTCGCATCCATTTCTCTTGTGTTTGAATCCACCACCGACATGAACTAACCGGTTCGTGTTGGGGTTGGAATGAATTCGGTTTATTAAGCATGTAAACAGCGATTTGAACTTTTATCAGTTTTCCTTAATTAATGAATCATGTGATTTCGTTCTTAATGCTTTTGTGAATTTGGCCAATTTACAATTGATTTGTTGTTAGTAATTAAGTTCGAGAGAATTGATTGCTATTTAGAATTAGGAATTGCATGCCTAAAGTCCGAAAGGTGATAGAGATATACCGAGTAAGCTTTAGTCCCAATTAAACCGTTAGGTTGATATCGAGAGATAAAATCTAGCCAATTTAAATATAAATCGTGTACTTAATTTGTTTTGGAATCCATAGGTGAGATCGAGAGATTAAACTTATCCTTTTCAAAATAAAACCCGTTGTTGTTCGAAAGAGAACGACGGTGATCTTAAAAGATTTGGGAATCATTAAGGGGATTAACTGGTAACTGTTTTGAGTCAGTTGTTTGCATGTGTAGAACCTGAGGATTTCCAACCCTCAACTTCTCTCTCTATCGAAGTTTCTAAGTCGTTTACTGTTTCGTTGTGATTTCGTATTCGTTGCAATTAAGTAGTTTTAAATCAAACCAATCTTCCAAATTCGACAGTTCAATTAATAGTTCTTATAGTAATTGTGATACTTAGTTCCTAGTTCCCGTGGATTCGATACTCGTACTTACCGTACGTTATTACTTGATTTCGACACCGTACATTTGCGGTTTGATTTAGGAGGGGTGTAAACCCGACGTATCAAGTTTTTGGCGCCGTTGCCGGGGAACTAGTTGCAACTAATAGCACTACCAGCTATACGCGCTATTAGATTGAGCATTTTCTTTTCTTGTTATTTTATTTTGTCACGTTCAATTTTTGGGATTGTTGATTTTCTTCACTTTTCATTTCAGGTACTAATTGGTTTATGCCAAGGAAGACCCGAGGGGAAGACCTCGAGAAATTTGATCCGGAGATTGAACGAACCGCCCGTCGTCTACGTAAAGAAGCGAAAGCTAAAAGAAATCTGAAATTCGAGATGTCGGACGACGAAGGACCTCCTCGCAATAACCCACCACCACCTCCGGAAAGACGTCCTATGCGGTCGTTCGCCGATCCGAATGTGGCGGCGGCACGCATAGGGATCCAACCTCCCACGACCGGAGCGAACTACTTTGAGCTTAAACCGAGCACCATCGTGATGGTGCAACAGAACCAATATGGAGGAACGCCGACGGAAGATCCTCATGCACATCTTCGTGCATTTGAGAGGATTTGCAATACTTTTAAGATCAATGGCATGAACGAGGATGCCATAAAGCTGAGATTATTTGGTTTCTCTCTCAAAGGCCGAGCCGAGACATGGACCGAGAGCATCCAACCAGACTCGATCACCACTTGGGCGCAACTGAAGGCAGCCTTCCTTCAGAAATTCTTTCCACCGGGAAGAACCACGCAGTTAATGGCCGAGATCACCCATTTCGCTCAATGGGACCAAGAGACGTTATATGAGGCTTGGGAGCGGTATAAAGACATGTTGAAGAAGTGTCCACACCACGGGTTACACGGCTGGGTAATTATCCAGACCTTCTATAGTGGACTCCACCCGCAGTTCAAAAACGATATCACTGTCGCATCGGGTGGAGCACTGATGGACAAGTCTTATGAAGAAGCATACGAGCTGATCGAGAACCTGACCGAGCACAGTTTTTCTACTCCAAGAGCCGATGTTAGAAGAGTTGCGAGTGTTCGGGAATCAGATGAGGTGAAGGAGCTAAAAGCTCAACTAGCCTTCATCACAAATCACCTGAAAGTAGTCAATCCTCAAGAACCGGAACAAGCTCAATTCGTACAAAACCGGAGCCAACCGAGGAATGACCCATTCTCCAACACATATAATGAGGGGTGGAAAAAGCACCCTAATCTGTCATGGAGTCAACCTCAACAGCAACCAGGTAACTCTCCTAACTTTCATACTTTTTCTAAAATTAATAATGCTTATCATCCTCCAGGTTTCAACCAAAGACACGAAGGACCATCGGGAGAGAAAAAGCCGGGGCTAGAAGACATGGTGGTGAAGTTCATGTCTAAAATGGAGAGCACGGTCGAAGGATTGGCCAATACGGTTGAGGGATTAGCGGGCGCGATCAATACCGTCAAAGCCGCAACCGACCAGAACACGGCTTCAATTAAGATCCTAGAGAGGCAAGTGGGGCAAATCTCTGAAGCCCTACAAAACCGGCCTCCCGGTACTTTTCCAAGTATGGCGGAGAAGAAGAATAGAGAAGAATGCAACGCGATATATTTGACAAGCGGAAAGAGGACCGAGCCCAAGGAGAAAGAGGTCGAGACAACGGATGATCTAGAAGAGCCTAGAGAGATTGAAGAAGAAGTCGTGATGAAAGAGGTCGAGAAGGGTGAAGCGCCCAAGCTGAAGCAACCACCGGTCAAGCCGGTGGTACCGAGAGTACCTTACCCGAGCGGCTGAAAGCAAATAAGGATGAGGTCAATTTTTCAAAATTTATTGAAGTATTTAAAAAGCTAACGATCAATATTCCTTTTGCAGATGCTCTCGCCCAAATTCCCTCTTACATGAAATTCATGAAAGAGATCCTTTCCAAAAAGAGGGCAATTGATCACTAATCCACCGTTGCACTCACTGAAGAGTGTAGCGCAATCTTTCAGAATAAGCTTCCCCAGAAGCTCAATGATCCAGGGAGTTTTTCTATCCCTATCCAAATCGGGAAGTTTTCTTTCAATAAAGTTTTGTGTGATTTAGGGGCTAGTATTAATTTGATGCCCCTTTCTATTTTCAGGAAACTTGGATTGGGCGAGGTGAGTCCAACGTTCATGACGCTCAAGCTTGCTGATCGGTCAATAAGATACCCGTACGGCGTGATTGAGGACGTGCTAATTAAGGTTGGTAAGTTCTACTTCCGGTAGACTTTGTGGTGATAGACATAGATGAGGATGAAGAGGTCCCGATGATCTTGGGACAATCGTTCCTAGCCACCGGGAGAGCTTTGATTGACATGGAAGAGGGTGAGATCACGTTCAGAGTCGGCGGTGAGAACGTAAGGTTCAAGATGCTTGAAAGAGGAAGTGGTGAAAGAGAGGAAGGAGTAGAGAAGTCCGCGGACAATCGCAAATGTGGGCGATTTCATCCCGCGGACACCAAGCCTAGCTGAGTCCCATATAGTCGTGCCACGACTTTAAATACGGCGCTGGGTGGGAGGCAACCCACCAAGGTTAGTTGTCGTGTTTTAATTTTTCTATTTTTAGTGTGTTTTAGCATAAAAACCTATAAAAATCGAAAAACGAAAAAAGCCAAAAAAAATAGCTGAATAGAGGCTTACGCGGCTTGTGCCGCGGCCTACAAGCCGCGGGGCCTTCTGTTGGATTCTGAAACAGTATCTTACGCGTCTTGTGCCGCGGTTTACAAACCGCGTGCCAAGTCGCGGGGAGCCCTGTTGTGGAAGTCCTTTCTCTTTTGATGCTTTCTTTTCCTGCTTTATTTGTTCGTTCTGTTTCTGTTTTGTTTGTTTTTGTTTTCTCCCTCCCTTTCTCCGGTGCGTCGTTGTCAACTCCATCTTTTAAGGGAATCGCTCAGGGCAATAGGTACGCTCTAAACCCTCTAGTTAACGAGTGGTGTACGATGTGTAGGCTTTTGTTAGTAATCAAGATACAACAAACCTAAGTTTCACTTAGGTTTGGGGTGCCCAAAATTTGTTTTTAAAACATCTACACACACTCAACTTTTGATCCCTGTGCAAACCTCAGTTTCACCGAGGTTTGGGGTTGGCTTTTTTTGCCAAACCTAGGCCACAGCCTAGGTTTGGGGTGCCCATTTTAGAAACTTTGGGTTTTTCTTTTGATGTTATGCAATGCTTGGCCGTCCTTTTTATAACTGTAATAATTGCACAATGATTGAGTTGCATCGCCCACGACTTTACTTGCACATTGGGGACAATGTGTGGGTAAGGTTTGGGGTTGCCCAATCGGGCCCAAGTTATGCACGTAGATTTCCTGCACCTCTGAGTGTCTAGATCATAGTAGCTAAAATTTTTGTTTTGAATGATTGAGACCAACCATTGTGGGAAGAATCTTGTGATAGTGACGTGACCGTTAGGGAAAGACCGGGAAAGGACATGACTAGGGACATTAGTGGAGACCACCCGATAGTGAGTTTTGAGCCTAAAGACGTTTTTCATTTCGAGGGATTTATACACTTAAGTCATATACACTTTTTCGAATTCCTTGTCGTGAATGTAGAATGATCTCGCTACATTATTGCATTGAGTAGCAAAGACGAACATCGGGATATTAGGTAAGGGTATAGTAGACCATATCGTGTGGACCTTAAGATATGATTCCAGGCATTATGTGTTTTTATTTTTAACCATTTTTAGCTATCGTTTTCCCTTTTACCCCTAGTGTGTACCCATAGCCCATTTGAAGCCAAACACTCACCCTCTTCATTTCTAAACCCATCATTAAACCTTCAGCCAAAAGCCTTAGCCAACCCTATCCGAAAGTGTGTCAATCGGAAGCAGTAATGAACTACGAGAGATAGAGCAGAAAAGAATAGAACAGGCCAGTCATAAAAATAAAACGGGTCAATGTAACCCGAGAAATAGAAAAGAGGGCCAATGATGCCCCAAACAAATAAAGAGGACCAATGAAGTCCCAACTGAAAAAAAAAGATAAGTACAGTTTGTTAGTGTTTACAGCAGCTGAATAAGAGAGTCAAAGCGACTCCAATAGTGACAAAGAGGGTCAAGTGATAGAACTGAAGTAGAAAGTTCAAAACTGCTAATGATTGACACGCCGAGGACTTTTGATCCTTTTACCCTTCGTTTCATATCCTTAACCTTAGCCCCATTACAACCCTTGTAAAGACCTGGATGATCTTTTGGAAGATGTGATTACGGTATACGACCACCTTTATCGATAGTCCCTGTCTTGCTACTTGATTCCTTCTGAGATCAATCTTTTGGACACTTGTGCGTCTTTCATGTTAGTTGTCATGAAATTATTGCGTATTCTTGTACATAACCTTCATAACATGAAAACATGAGCGATAACCTAGGTTCGAGCGAAACGAGAGTATCCCGTGAGGTAGGGTCGAGGCGAAATGTTTTTCCTAGTATGTTTGGACTTAGTCTAACCATAATGTAATCGGAATGGTCACAAGTTCAACTCCCAATGGAAAGTCATAGATCGGACGAAATAAGAATGAGGTGAGAGTGAGATAGACATTCACGGGTATGGGAAATCACCGATGCATCACTTGGTACCGATTGGGAATTGTGCAGTTATTAGTTCACCGTGTGCTTTTATTCTATTTTTATCGCTCATTTGCTTGGGGACAAGCAACACTCGGTTTGGGGTTGTTGATAACGCCACTTTTTGGCGTTATTTTCAATTCTCAAACCAACGAGATTGGCTTGTATTCAAGTAAAAAGGCGTGTATTTTACGGTTTATCTAGTGTTTGATACAGGTTATCTAAAAGGCGGCATTCCTCGGGAAAAGAAGTCAAAAAGAGCCCAAAAGCAAAGCCCAAGACCCACGACCGAACCAGGACCCGATCCACGAACCAGACGACGACCCACGCTGCAAAAATGACATGCGCGACTTTCCACGCGACTTGCAAGTCGCGTCGCAAACCGCGTAAGCTACTGTTTGTCGAAAATCAGCTTTATTAATCGGGTTTTAGGTCATTATTCGGTATCCAGTTTTCGAGGCAACTTACAGACGACGGCCAGGGGCGATTTTGGGGCGATTTCTGGAGACTTTTCGAAGCTTTCGGGGTCACGATCGAGAGCCGATCAAGGAGACATTCAACACGCGAAGTAGAGACGAGCACGAAAGAAGGGAGTTCATCATCTTACTGTTTACGATTGCATCTTTTACGCTTAATCATGTTTATATACACTTTCGCATCCATTTCTCTTGTGTTTGAATCCACCACCGACATGAACTAACCGGTTCGTGTTGGGGGTTGGAATGAATTCGGTTTATTAAGCATGTAAACAACGATTTGAACTTTTTTCAGTTTTCCTTAATTAATGAAGCATGTGATTTCGTTCTTAATGCTTTTGTGAATTTGGCCAATTTACAATTGATTTGTTGTTAGTAATTAAGTTCAAGAGAATTGATTGCTATTTAGAATTAGGAATTGCATGCCTAAAGTCCGAAAGGTGATAGAGATATACCAAGTAAGCTTTAGTCCCAATTACACCGTTAGGTTGATATCGAGAGATAAAATCTAGCCAATTTAAATATAAATCGTGTACTTAATGTGTTTTGGAATCCATAGGTGAGATCGAGAGATTAAACTTATCCTTTTCAAAATAAAACCCGTTGTTGTTCGAAAGAGAACGACGGTGATCTTAAAAGATTTGGGAATCATTAAGGGGATTAACTGGTAACTGTTTTGAGTCAGTTGTTTGCATGTGTAGAACCTGAGGATTTCCAACCCTCAACTTCTCTCTCTATCGAAGTTTCTAAGTCGTTTACTGTTTCGTTGTGATTTCGTATTCGTTGCAATTAAGTAGTTTTAAATCAAACCAATCTTCCAAATTCGACAGTTCAATTAATAGTTCTTATAGTAATTGTGATACTTAGTTCCTAGTTCCCGTGGATTCGATACTCGTACTTACCGTACGTTATTACTTGATTTCGACACCGTACACTTGTGGTTAGATTTATGAGGGGTGTAAACCCGACCTATCAGCATGGAGGAGGTCTTCTTCTTTATATACTCTCATGTGCATTAAATGCATGAGACACTTGTCAAGATGAGATTGAAAGTCAGGTTGTCCTTGATAAGTACAAAGTGTCATTTTTGTCTTATCATGGGACAGAGTTGACCTGCATGCTTCGGTGTAGCCATTCCTGAAAAATGTGTAAAAATCAAACAATTTTTTCTAGATATTCAGATAATGTCCCCATCAATGCATGATTTGATGAAGATCTTCTAGGCAAAAAGACAAATGAGGATCCTCCAATTAACTGATTAACTGATTCACATATGAACCTTTGTGATTCATATATGAACTAATTAACTGATTCACATATGAACTAATTAACTGATTCACATATGAACGTATAGTTCATATGTGAATCACACATGTTCACATATGACCTTGTCCTGCGTATTTTACGAAACTACTCCTCTATCTTGTGCAGACCACGTGAGGAATTATTCGATGCTTCTTAGTCAAAGCCGCAAATGTTGACCGAATTAATGGCTAAGATTACTTCTCTATTTCTCACACACTTAGCATTTCTCAATTGAACATATATATATATATAGAGAGAGAGAGAGAGAGAGAGAGAGAGGGTGGGGTTATTTTGTTAACCAAAAAAAATGTACTAACTTTATTAACCAATTTATAGGAATTGATCCAAAAATCGAGTGGTTGAGATGAAATTGTGGGTAAACCATTTATTACACTATGAGTTCATTCACTAAAAATCAAAGGAACAAGTGTGTTCATGGTTATTTTAGTAAAATCAAATCCCATATTTTTGTAACTCAACATTAATTATTAGTTTTGTAACTCCAATTTAAAACTCTAACAAAAAAACCTATTTATAAAATACCTATTTCGATGAACACAATCGAACCCGGAAACATAGTCATCAACATCAAGCTACGAACTTTAACATGCATGAAATAACAAATATGTTCATATAAATGTTTGTTTTGGTATTCCATATGGTTATATGAACATTCATGAAAGAACAAGTATGAACCAAACATGGAGTATGAACATGCATGAAATAACAAAAATATGAACCAACCAAGGAGTATGAACATGCATGAATGGACCACCAAATAATTATTTTGATTGTGTAAAGACTAAAGATTGGAAGTCATCTATGGATCATATGACATGCAATTTTTTTTACAGAAGACAGTATGGGGCAGGTCGGGGATATCACAGAAGACAATGTCGCGAGTGTTCTCGTTAAGCCAGAGGTGGTCTGAGGAATTTGGGCATTAATTTGATCGAGCTGAATGAATAATCTGTCCAGATTAAGCTGATGGATTAAGTTGCTGGCCAGACCATGTGGTTGTTAGATTTTATTGTTGTTTAGAGGTGGTCAAAATGTGGGGCGATCCTTGGTGGTATCTGTAGTTTATGGGGCTATCATTGATGGTATCTGTTTGGATCATTTAGAGCTGAATGAATAATCTGTCCAGATTAAGCTGCTGGATTAAGCTGTTGGCCAGACCACGTGAATGTCAGATTTTGTTGCTGCTTCGTGGCTGTTTGGATCATTTAGAGGTGGTCAAATTGTGGGGCTATCCCCGGTGGTATCTGTAGTTTACTTCTGGTAAATTAGAGATGTGCTTTTCCTTAAAGTCCCCTGCTTATCAGGTTTTTGGGTCGTGCTTTGTAATTGGTGATGTGTAACATATGGTTTGGTAATAAAGTTTCTATTTGCCTTTCAAAAAAAATTACGTTTATCATCAAAAGTTGATGGGAGTTGGTGTTGTATGTATCCAAATGTTCCTAATCAACACTTGGATTCAACCTTACTTAAAATTATTCCTTTTTATTTTATCCTTTTAATGTTTTTTATTTATAATCTGGATTGAATTTTATATATCATATAAATGTCTCATACGTGCGATTTTGTGTTAATTGCTATTGTTTTCTGTATCAATAGTTTTTTATTTATTTATAAAGATTACGATAAAGTTTACTATTATTATTTCAGTATATGAACTTGTGGTGTTTTGGGCTTCAAGTTTGTTAGGCCACCCGTACCGCCCTCGGGTACGGGATCGGGTAAGGCCGAGGTGGCAAGCGGGTTCGGAAAGGGTTCATCGGGTAGGGGTACCGGGGGGGGGGGGGGGGGGGGGGGGGGGGGGTCGGGTAGCATGCGGGTTCGGGGAGCGGGTTCACCAACCCGATGATACCCGTTGCATATTTAATTTTTTTTATTTTTTAATTTTTTTTATTTTTTAATTTTTTTTTAAACAATACCGTTTACCAACGGCTATTTTACAATTTTTTTAATTTTTTTTTTCAAATTATACAAACTATATATATTAACCTATACCATCTTATTTTTTCACACCAAAAAACTCTATACTTTCTTCCATTCTCTATATTTTCTTTCATTTATTTCTTCAATTTTAGACAATATGGATTCGCCACAACCCGCTTCATCGACCGCATCATCATCATCATCCATAGACACCGACGAGTACTTGCATCATCAAAGGGAAATTTTTGTAGGGTTGGTTCGAGAAGCTGCAAAATTAATTTATGGTAGCACCGCCTCATCGTCAAGAAGAGAATCGAGGGCCGAGAACATAGAAAGAGGTCGGGTAGCTGCAAACGAGCGGCTTTTGCGGGACTACTTTGGCAACAACCCGGTTTATACACCGGATATGTTTAGACGGCGGTTCAGGATGAGCAGGCAACTATTCGAACGAATAGTTGAAGATTTAGAAGGAGAGTATCCGTATTTTACACTTCAGGTGGACGACAGATACAAACAAGGTTTTTCTCCGATACAAAAGTGTACTTCCGCTATTCGGCAATTGGCGTATGGAGTAGCTGCCGACTCACTTGACGAGTACTTGAGGATGGGAGACAAAACGTCACGAGATTGTCTGCACAAATTCTGCACAGGTATTATTGAACTTTATGGTAAAAAATATTTACGCAAGGCTACTTATGTTGATATTCAGAAGTTGTACACCGCGCATGAAGCTAAACACGGATTTCCCGGCATGCTCGGCAGCATAGACTGTACTCATTGGGCGTGGGCAAATTGTCCGGTAGCATGGCGAGGTCAATTCATGAGAGGTGATCATGAGCACCCGACAATCATGCTTGAAGCAGTGGCCTCCCATGATCTATGGATCTGGCACGCATACTTTGGTGTTGCCGGTTCCAACAACGACATCAATGTTCTCAATCAGTCGCCCATCTTCAACGATCTATATGATGGAAAAGCACCCGAGTGCCCTTTTGAGGTGAATGAAGTCACCTACAACCACGGATATTATCTAGCGGATGGGATATATCCGGAATGGGCTACTTTCGTAAAATCATTTACGTGCCCACATGACCCTAAACGACAAAAGTTCAAGTCCGCGCAAGAATCGGCACGTAAAGATGTTGAACGAGCTTTTGGCGTGCTTAAACAACGTTGGCATATACTTCATAACCCGGCACGCGGATGGCATCCGACAAGATTGGGAAACATTATGTACGTTTGTGTCATATTACACAATATGATACTCGAAGACGAAGACCATGCCATTTGTGGTGGCGATGAAAACGACCTTGTAGCGGATGATATCGAAACACAAATCAGTGAGGAACAACGCGTGGCAAATGTTCGAGAAGTCAAAAACCGGGACACTCATAATAACCTTCGGTCGGATTTGGTCGAACATATTTGGCGTATCCAAGTTCCCAACAACGACGACGACTAGATTTTTAATATTTTGTAATTTTTAAATTTATTTTGTAATTTTTAATTTTTTAATGAATGATATGAATTTTTATTTTTATTATTTATCTTATTTTTATTTATTAAAAAATATATAAATATTTTTATTTTGTTAAATAATTAAATGTATAAATAAAAGAATTAAAAAAGATGAGGTGGCAATTGGGTTAAGTGGGTTAGCGGTACTCCACTTTTGGGTAAAGAGGGTAGGAAAGAGAAAAGCTGATGTGACGCTGAGGTGGCAAGTGGGTTCATTGGGTAGTGGTACTCATGGCCTTACATATTTCTGATCATGGAGGATGAACATGCATGAAATAACAACATATGAACCAAACATAAAGTATGAACGTGCAATACACAGGAGCATGAACATTCATGAACAAAAATAATATCTTCTTTAGTACGTGAACCTTTGTGTGTTTTGAACGTGCATGAACCAAAACACAATAACCGAACCTAATTCCGTAGATGAAGAATACGTTTTTAATGTTCGAAAATGTGCACAATCTATAAATATAAAATCTACATCACAAAACTACTACTCTAACAAAAATACTGAACGATCAGCCTTTTTCATTCAATTCAGATATTTTAACGGTGTTGGTACTACCATTTTGTGTCGTCGCTTCGTCATCGGTGTTGAGTTGAGTTTCGTCGACTAATCCTGATGACGTATTTCCGAATGTCGAACCATTATTGACACCGGCTCCTCCATCGCCAAAGTCGAACATTGCAGAATTATAAGAATAGTTCAATGAGTTGGGATGAACATAACCTTGATCATGACGATCCATCTTCGATGAAACGAACTTTGATGAACGAGAGTAACTAAAAACATGTAGAAATTTTGAATTTTTTTTTAATGAAAACCTATATCAATTTTGTAACTCCCCATTAATTATTGATTTTGTAACTGCCATTTAAAACACTAAGAATAGAAACAAAAAATAAACTATTTGTAAAATACCAAATCTAGCCTTGGAGCATCATTAATGTGGTGAATCAAACCAACTGAAAAGATGAAATTCTATTGGTCGATAGGGGTTAACAAAGTTAACACCCTTTAGAGGGTTAACAATATAGAGGTGAGTTCATACGAGAACGCTAACTATTTAATAAAACAAGAAAACAATATATTATTCACGTACAAAATCATATATGTTTACGCGATTTTTCCCGCTACTTTAAGTCGCAGCCAAAGTAACGTGTATCCAGTTTTTGCAGTTAATGTAAAATCACATATGATTTTACACATGATTTGTTGTTTTCTTGTTTTCTTAAATAGTTAGCGTTCTCGTTTGACTATTGCTATAACAATATAACATTCCTTTTTATATATATATATATATAAGGGTTAAATCATGTGGAGACCAAAAATAGGTTGAGAACTTTGAGAACCAATCTAATCCGTCATTTGGTTTTGATCCTATGGTTTTAAAAACATAAAGATTCATTAATAGGTTCTCACGGTTCTCAACCTATTTTTGTCTATAATAATGTCCATAGATTAAAATCAATTAACGGCTTAGATTGGTTTTCACGGTTCTCAACCTATTTATGGTTCTCATTTGATTATCGTCCTATATATATATTACAAAAGTATAAAATATGTCCAATTTGCCTAAAGAAACAAGATGTAATAGACCAATGGTTTATTTAATGCAAGTATGCAATTATTTATGGGGATGATGGGTTACGAATTTGGCTGTTACGTTAATTTAAAGAGTACGATTTTTATAAGTTGCACAACAATCGAATGATTCCTTTTCTAGAAGGGAAATTAATTAAAATACCCCAAGTCAAACTTTATGTTACCAAAATGCCCCAAATATTTCACGGTTTACCAAAATGCCCCAACGGCCCGCGATGGAGCCCGCGATCGCGGGCTAGGGCCTACGTGGCATGGTCTTTGGCCAAAAAGTGTCCCGTGGAGCCCCTCAACTATGGCCGCGGTGACACTTTTGGTCCCTCCCCGCGATCGCAGGCCGCGATGGGCTGAAAATTTACACTTTCAGCCCCTGAACTTTTACACTTTGAGCCCCTGAACTTGGACGAATCTTGCATGCTTTTACTGTTTTTTTCCACAATTATTGTACTTTGAAGACCAATTTGTGGTTCAAATTCACTGGCATGTTTGAGATTTCATCCATAAATATCAGTAATATGCAATTCACAATTCACACTTGCTCTTGCTTTCTTTCTTGATTTCTCTCTTGCTTTCTTTCTTTGAATTGCTTTCTCTCTTGATTTCTTTTCTCTCATTTCATCAACAAATGGCATCATCATCAAACCCTAAGTCTACTCCTGAAAAAATGTCACCTCAAATCGAGGTCGCCATAGCAAAAAAGGAAAAGGAGATAGATGAACTAACAGAAGAGTGGAAAAAAATGATGGACAGGAAGGCAGTCCATTTGAGAAAGATCGAAGAGGAAGACCTGGAGATCAAAAGGATGAAAGGGGATATAAAATCTAGAGAGGCTCGTGTTCGTCGAGAACAAGAAGCAATTCACCTTATTCTGCAAGACTTCGCAATTATTCAAGCGAAGGTAAACGAGAAGCAAGCTTGGATTGATGAAACTAAATCAATTTTTAAGTAGGTGGTGGTTGTTTTAGTTGTTTTGTATTTTTTTTGTTGTTTTGTATTTTTTTACTGTGTTGTTGTTTGTATTTTTTTGTTGTTTTTTTACATCATGTAAGGTCAAGTCAGAGGTTACCTCAACTCATTTGCTAAAGTGTGTCCGGGTTGTGGTACACAATGGCCATACGTGGTTGCAAAAGCAGAAGCCGTTGAAGAAGGGTCAGAAAGATTGAAGATGAAGAGCATGTTGGATGGAATACAAACTAGCTGTGTTATCAATGTTCATTTAAAAGCATATGTATGTGTGTGTATATAATATGAATATATATATATATATATATCATTTACAAACTAGTTGTGTTATCAATGTTCATTTAGAAGCATATGTATGTGTGTATATATATAATATGAATATATATATATCATTTACAAACTAGCTGTGTTATCAATGTTCATTTAGAAGCATATGTATGTGTGTATATATAATATGAATATATATATATATATCATTTACAAATCAGCGTTTAGATCAACAGTATCATATGTGTTTGTTCCATATGGTTCAAGCTGTGACGGGCCCGGGGTGTGACTGACTGAATGTCTCCTTGGCACGGTTGAAGGGGCTGGATTTGGACACTCTCCACGAGTATGTCCTATGCATTGGCACCGAGTACATCTTCGTTGTATCGAACCTTCACCACGTGATGGACGTCGGTCGTTCTTTCTCGGTCTCCCGGCTCTGTTCTTATCCATTAAAGGTGGATAGCATGGCGGAAGCGGGTCGGGTGGATACACCCATGCTGCAGGGGGTCCAGTTGGGTTTATTACCTCCACGTATGTTTTCCGATTATATTCGGACGTGAAGAAAGGTACAGCCAAGTCGCTGCAATCTGTACGACCCATATATCTTGCTGCAGCGATGGCATGGCCGCACGGTAACCCAGATTTATCCCATTCGCGACACTAACAAAGGTGGTCGGGCATATTCACAATCGCATGAAGATGGTCATCCTGCACCTCGTACTTCCCATACCTGATTTCTGTTACCGTCCATAACGCCGAGCGACGCGCCTTGTACTGAACGATCTCCTCCGCCGTTGGTGTGAGTGCATTTTGCATCTCAGCTCCTTTTCGGCTTCGAATTTGGTACCACTCCTGTTGAAAGGCCCGAAAGTAGTCCATAAGATTAACAATCGGACATCTACGCACAAAACGGGAGAGTGCATTCACAGACTCTGCACTATTCGAGGTCATAATGTCATACCGTTGTGCAGGAAAATGGGCCGCGGACCAGCTCTCCGGTCCAGCTTCGTCACAGTACTTGGCTGCTTGATTGGCACTATATCGTAGGAGATTCATGTACCGGTTAAACTCCCGATCCGTATATGCTCTGCATGCCGACCAGTATACATCCTTGTAGGTCGTAATACGTCTGTCCACGGATTTGGCGTTCATCTCCAAATGTCGACAACATATGGCGTGAGGGGCGTTTGGGTAGATGGCAGAGATTGCGGCGCTTATGGAAGGAGCCCTGTCGGACATAAACACCAACCCTTGCGGGTCTCCGATATCTTGTCTCAACATGGACAGAAACCAAGTCCACTCGTCTCGGGTTTCGGACTTGCCTATGCCAAAAGCTACTGGAACGATGGAGTTATCTCCGTCCATGGCAACCGCCAGGAACATCATACCAAAGTAATGGGCCTTTAAATGGGCTGCGTCTATTACCAGGACACGACGTAGATTTGCCACAAATGTGCGGATCTGCAAAAACACAAGTGGATTTCATTTGTAAATGTTATAGCTTATAATGTGTAAACATATGACGTGTTAAAATACGTACCGCGGGTCCAAGGGCCACGAAGCACATCTCAAATCGTCGACGTGAATCGGTCCATAGTTGCGTGACAGTACCAGGGTTCTACAGCTGCAAATTATATAAATATGTCGGGAGTCGTTCATACGACTCCTCGAACGTGCCTCTCACCATATGCAGTGCCTGGCATCGCGCACGCCAAGCTTGGTGGTAATCAATCGTGACGCCGAACTGCTGGTGAACATCGTGGACGATGTCCTTTGGACGCAATGACCTGCTAACATCAAGAAATTTGTTTTTCAGCATCGCACCCAAAGTCTTTTTGCCCACTTGTTTGTGGTGGGGATTAAGTTGTGTCCTCGTACAAGTGTGTACGCCGTGCAACTTTCTAATCATTATCGCCCCTCCTTTGGGACCCGTGTGAATCGCGTACAACCTCTCCTCACACTTTTCTCTGGCACATTCAACTATGTATCTGCTTTTGTCAGATTTTCGCGCGTGACTTTGGAAACCCTCTTCCAAGAACTTGAGTCCGATCTGACTTGCCAAGAGATCCTTCGAATCGAATATCTGACCTGCTTTTAACCTTTCACTGCGAATATAAGGTGTAGGTTCGTAGGTTTGTGTCTGGGTATGGGAGTCTGGAAGAATAGGGGGCATATCAAAAAAGTCATTTATCTGACTACATGATTTTCTACTAGGGGTATATTCTTCGTGATCATCACTATCGGTATCTGATCTGTCTATATAAGAATTACCCGTTCTGAAAACGTAGGTTTCATCATCAGCAACTCCAGCAGAACGCCCTTTTAAATGAACTGTTGGGACGTGAGACGACTGAAATTGAGAATCAGGCTGCTCTATTTGGAGGTCTTCGTCGTCACCGTCGTCGTCACCGTCGTCATCGTCTTCGTCGGATTCGGCATACACAAAAAGAAATGGCGGCCTTTCTGAATCGGCTGCAAAGTGCAAAAAATTAGAGATATCCCCATCGTTGGATAACTCCACAAATGACCCATCACCATTCTTAAACGCTAACTTGCAAACAACGGAAGGGTTGATTGCACATTTTTGCATGGCGTATGCAACAAACTTCTGATAAGTATAGTTTACTGACAATTTTACACCATGCTTAGATTTATAAGCAAAATTCCACTCATTGTTTTCTTTCACCCATTCACCATCGTAACAGAAATATAGCTTCGCTTTTGCAACAGATGAACTCATTTTTTCAGTAGTATCTCAAAAACAAAATATTGAAGAAAGAAAGCAAGAAAGAAATATGGAATCGGTGTGGATTACATATATTTATGGATGAAATACGGATTGCATTTTACATCTATTTATGGATGAAACAACCAACATTGTTGACAACCAATCTCTCATTTCATCCACAAACTGGTATTCCAAAAACACTGATTCAACATTGATGAAAACATGCCAGTGAATTTGAACCACAAATTGGTCTTCAAAGTACAATAATTGTGGAAACAAACAGTAAAAGCATGCAAGATTCGTCCAAGTTCAGGGGTTGAAAGTGTAAATTTTCTGGCCTATCGCGGGCCATCGCGGGCTGCGATCGCGGGGAGGGACCAAAATTGTCACCGCGGCCATAGTTGAGGGGCTCCGCGGGCCACTTTGGCCAAAAACGGGGTGCCACGTAGGCCTATCCCGCGATCGCGGGCTCCATCGCGGGCCGTTGGGGCATTTTGGTAAACCGTGAATTTTTTGGGGCATTTTGGTAACACAAAGTTTGACTTAGGGCATTTTAATTAATTTCCCTTTCTAGAAATCAAAACCCAAATGGCAACTTCATTATGCTGGATTGATGGGAGACCAAACTGAAATAATGCAATATATAAATCTATATTAGAGTAAATTACGGATTTGGTCCCTGTGATTTGGTGATTTTTATGGTTTTCGTCCCTGTGCTTCACTAATTACGGAAATGGTATCAGTGGTTTGAACTTTCGGTTATTTTTGGTCCCTAAACTTCTGTACCCCTGCGTCCGTCCAACTAGTTCGTTAACTCCAAGGGCAAAATCGTCAATTCCCTGATATTCATCTTCTTCATCATGTTCATCTTCATCACTTGATATTCATCTTCTTCGTCATGTTCATCTTCATCACTAAGAACCCTAAATCAAGAACAATTAAATGAAAATCAAATCATAAATCTAAATCAAGAATTTGAATCTTAATCAAAACCTAAAATCATAAATCATAATTCCACCAAATGCTAATTTCTCCAATTCATCATAAGAACAACACGATGGGCCCACCGTACAGACCATCTTCGTCTTCCTCATCCCCAAAAACCCCTTTTCCTCTCAATTCAGTCTCTATTACAACATCGAGATCCAAATTGGCCTCCGTTTTCGAGTCCTCCACAATCGTAGCGACCTAGAGGGTTCGGTGTCTCTACAGGAGATTTTGGTTCAAGATTCATCAGAAGGAGTTCTTCTAGTTCTTGTATGGTTCAATGACGAACTAGAGGGTTTTCCGAAGCGAGTATCGAGAGGTTTTTCAAGGTGAAGATCAAAAGGAAGCAAGGAGATCGGGAGAAGAAAGCAGGGAGATCGAGATGGTTTTTATGATGAACCAAAGAAAGAAGGAAGATCGATTGGGTTTTTCACCATGAACCAGAGAAGGAAGAAGGAAGCAGAAGGGCTTCGATGGCAACGACAAACCAGGGAGATTTACAAGACTAAGATGGAAGGCGACTGTCTCTTCACAACGATTAAAACAATCAAGAGGGATTTTTGGTCATCAAGATTCAATCAGTTCTGGTATGGTTCGGTGTCTACACACGATGTTTTGATTCAAGATTCATCTTAGGAGGTCATCAAGATTCCAACAATTTTTCAGATTTCAGATGTATGTATCAATTTTTCAACTTACATATTAATGTATGTATCGATTTATCAGATTTTATATGTGTAGCTTTTGTATTTTCAATCATTTTCTGGGTTTGATTCTAGGTTTTCCATCAATTGTTCTCCTAATTTGGGTTTGATGTTCATATTTCTTTTTTATAAATGTATTTTAATATTGGTTCATATAACAAATTAGGGTTCTTGATTGTGGAAGACGAAGTTTGAAATGGGAAAGCCAAGGTTGATGATGATTAGGGTTCTTAATCATCGTATTCTTTTGTCATCAATGAATCTGATGAATTAGATTGATGACGAACATCCTTAAGGTTTAAGAATTGGGTTTTAAGGAGTGATATTGATTTAAGTTTTTATTTAGATTTATGATTTTAGGTTTTGATTGAGATTCAAATTCTTGATTTAGATTTATGATTTGGTTTTCATTTAGATGTTCTTGATTTAGGGTTTTCAGTGATGAAGATGAACATGATGAAGAAGATGAATATCAAGTGTTGAAAATGAACATGATGAAGAAGATGAATATCAGGGAATTGACGATTTTGCCTTGGAGTTAACGGACTAGTTGGACGGACGTCAGGGGTATAGGAGTTTAGGGACAAAAAAAACCTGAAAGTGCAAACCACTGGTACCATTTCCATAATTAGTGAAGCACAGAGACGAAAACCATAAAACCCACCAAACCACGGGGACCAAAACCATAATTTACTCTATATATTATTTGAATTCAATATTCGATAAACCTAACACCTCCGCTTTATGGTCACCGGTGGAATCCAACCCCTTTTCTGCCTTTTATGGTTTTACCCTCCACCGCCGGTGGTGTCACGCCACCGCATAATGTTGTTCGTTGACTCATCGTCCTCCATCCACACTAGTCAACCTCTCTTTTTCTCCTTTTCATTTTTAAAGGATTCTTTTTTGTCCACACCAATAAAAGAGGATTATTTTAGAGTAAACTTCATTTTCGGTCCTTTTGTTCTACTTCTTCTTTTGATCTCTAAAGTTTATATATTCTATATTTGTAATTATAGTTCACATCTATACATATAATAAATAAGTAACTAGCATGTCACGTGTTGTCTTCTGGTGAGCCGACTTCAGTATTTTTCTGTCTAAACATGTATCTGGACGCAGTTTACATTATAAGTTCAATTAGCACACCCAGATTCACTCCTCCTTAAATCTCTCCTTAATTCAATTTTTTTAATTTATACGTTACATTTAATACCCTTATAATTAGGTATGTAGTTACTTTTAATCCCATACTTTTTTATTTTTCATTTTAGACTCTTATCATATTAACATAAAAAATGTATATGAACTAAAATGCATTAAAAAAACATTTCTATTTTTTACAAATTATATCATTGTAATCGCTTCGTCAATACATTCGCAATGAGCTCAATATTAAATATTTTTGGATTTAATTATATTATTAAATATCATAAATATATACGAATTAATGTGTCGTGTTTAGTATGAGATTTGTTGAAATTAGTATGAGATTTGATACAAATAATCACTAAATTGTCATGATTTTCTTTTTGCAATTTCATATCAAATTTTACTTCAAAGTCGAATTCCTTCGACGAATTATATTTTATCAAATTCCATTTTGTCAACAAAACACCCTTAGAATTATCATAAGAGATTTAATTACTTGGAAAAAAATACCACTTATCAACTGACTTTTGGATTATGAGTTCAAACATTTTTCAAAAATATAAATATGCAAATATTTTAGTATATTATATTTAGGGAAATTAATTAAAATACCCTAAGTTTGACCATCTTTTACTGAAATACCCAAAATCTCTCCCATTTTGCAAAAATGCCCTAAAAATCCGCGATGGAGCTCGCGATCGCGGGCTCCAGGCCACGTGTCACCAATGTTTACCCACTTTGCCCGCGTTGGTCCCTCAAGAATGCCCGCGGTCCAGCTTTCCCCCCTCAAGAATGCCCGCGTGTGCAGTTTTGGTCCCTGCCCGCGTTTGACTCATTGACCCCCGCGATCGCGGGCTACACGTGTCACCAAAGTTTGCCCACTTTGCCCGCGTTGGTCCCTCAAGAATACCCGCGGTACAGCTTTCCCCCCTCAAGAATGCCCGCGTGTTCATTTTTGGTCCCTGTCCGCGATTGACTTTCTTTGACCTCCCGCGATCGCGGGCTCCTGTGCCACGTGTCGGCACAGGGTTAACCCTAAAATCCCTTTGACGAACCCTAAACCCTAATTGTTTCTTCGGCCGCACTATATAAGGGGGGGGGGGGGGGACCAAGACACGGCCACTCTCAATTTTTTTAATCACTCTCTCAATTTTTAATCAAACTCTCTCAATTTTCTCCCACTCTCTCAATTTTGTCGTGTGGAATACGCGTTCGGGTTTTGTGAAGATGTCTCGTATTACCTCTTTGGTATGTTTTCCTTATGTTATTTGTTATTTTTTGTATGTTATTTTAAGTTAAGATATATGATTTGTAGGTTGTTATAGTGTTTATAACTTATGTTTGAATATGTTCTATGTTTAACATGATATGTATGGTTTTATGTTTGAATGTGATATTTGTATGTTATAATGTGTATGTTGTTATAGTGTGTTTTTTCATATAAAAATTGTTAAGAGTGTTTTTTTATAAAAAATTGTTAAGAGTGTGTTTTTATAAAAAAATTGTTAACAATGTGTTTTTTTTTATAAAAACACACTCTTAACAAATTTTTTATAAAAACACACCCTTAACATTTTTTTATAAAAAATGTTTAATAGTGTGTTTTTATAAAAAATTGTTGTAGTTTTATGGTTTTTATAATGTGTTTTTTTATAAAAAAATTGTTAATTTTTTTTTATAAAAACAGTTTTTATAAAAAAATGTTAAAAATGTGTTTTTTTATAAAAAATTGTTAAGAGTGTGTTTTTATAAAAAAATTGTTATAGTTTTATGGGTTTATGTTTGAATGTGATATTTGTATGTTATAATGTGTATGTTGTTATAGTGTGTTTTTTCATATAAAAATTGTTAAGAGTGTTTTTTTATAAAAAAACTGTTAAGAGTGTGTTTTTATAAAAAAAAAATTGTTAACAATGTTTTTTTTTATAAAAACACACTCTTAACAATTTTTTTATAAAAACACACCCTTAACAATTTTTTTATAAAAACAGGTTTTTTTATAAAAAAATTGTTAAGAGTGTGTTTTTATAAAAAATTGTTAAGGGTGTGTTTTTATAAAAAAAAAACACATTTTTAACAATTTTTATATGAAAAAACACACTATAACAACATACACATTATAACATACAAATATCACATTCAAACATAAAACCATAAAACTATAACAATTTTTTTTATAAAAACACACTCTTAACAATTTTTTATAAAAAAACACATTTTAACAATTTTTTTATAAAAACACACTCTTAACAATTTTTTATAAAAAAACACATTTTATAAAAAAATTGTTAAATATGTGTTTGTTATAAAAAAAATGTTAAGAATGACAACTTAGGTCCCTACGGTTTTAAGAATGACAACTTAGGTCCCTAAACTTTTAAGAATGCCAATTAGGTCCTAAACTTTTAAGAATGAAAACTAGGGTCCCTAAACCGCACTTTATCTCTATATAACAATATGATACGTTGAAATAAAATAAACCGCACTTTATCTATATATAACACTATTATACGTTGAAATAAAATAAACCGCACTTTATCTATATATAACATTATTATACGTTGAAATAAAATAAACCGCACTTTATCTATGTATAACACTATTATACGTTGAAATAAAATACAACCGCACTTTATCTTTATATAACACTATTATACGTTGAAATAAAATACAACCGCACTTTATCTATATATAACAATATGATACGTTGAAATAAAATAAACCGCACTTTATCTATATATAACACTATTATACGTTGAAATAAAATAAACCGCACTTTATCTATGTATAACACTATTATACGTTGAAATAAAATACAACCGCACTTTATCTTTATATAACACTATTATACGTTGAAATAAAATAAACCGCACTTTATCTATATATAACACTATTATACGTTGAAATAAAATAAACCGCACTTTATCTATGTATAACACTATTATACGTTGAAATAAAATAAACCGCACTTTATCTATGTATAACACTATTATACGTTGAAATAAAATACAACCGCACTTTATCTTTATATAACACTATTATACGTTGAAATAAAATACAACCGCACTTTATCTATATATAACAATATGATACGTTGAAATAAAATAAACCGCACTTTATCTATATATAACACTATTATACGTTGAAATAAAATAAACCGCACTTTATCTATATATAACACTATTATACGTTGAAATAAAATACAACCGCACTTTATCTATGTATAACACTATTATACGTTGAAATAAAATACAACCGCACTTTATCTATGTATAACACTATTATACGTTGAAATAAAATACAACCGCACTTTATCTATATATAACACTATTATACGTTGAAATAAAATACCACCGCACTTTATCTATATATAACAATATGATACGTTGAAATAAAATAAACCGCAACATCTATATAAAATAAAATAAACTGCAGCATCTATATATAACACTAACTATAACATCTATGAATGACTATGTAGAAGGATTTCTTTAACATCGACTTGACGGTAAGGTGCAAAGTTTCATACATCGAGGAATTAGGAGCGCTGTTTAGGGGATTAGGTGATCGCGCGGATACCCTTGAGACCATCTATAGAGGGACACCGTTCGGGCCATGGATGGATGTGTCTTACTCTGGTGGCGACCCTACGCTAGTACACATGTTTCTACAGTTGGAGGTCGAGGACGCCAACGCTGAGCCGGAGGAGATGCATTTTGATTTCTTCGGCTCTCAATTGCATTTTGGGCGTCGGGAGTTCTGTCTAATTACAGGACTACGTTTTGGAGAGGCTCCCCCCCCTTCCTCCCTTAGAAGACTGCTCCTTCGTTCCTAGGGTTTTAGGCATTTCAGCATCTCGTTTGAAGCTGAAGGCAGCCCGGGAAAAGATGAAAGAGGGCCTTAGTGCCCTAACCGACGACGATGCTGTCCGTGTATGCTTGGTGGTGATCGTGGATATGGGCTTCCTGGGCCGTGAGTATAGCCAGCATCCTTCATCGACGGTCCTTAGGGCCGTCGAGGACCTTGAGCTGTTTAACAGCTACCCGTGGGGTAGCCATATCTGGACACATTGCTACTCTAATCTGCACCCAGCCATAGGCAGACGCGCCGATCGACATGCAAAGATGAATCTTTGTGGTTTTACATACGCCTTCAAGGTTAGATACGTAGTATAACAATTGTTAATAATACATACAAACTGTTTGGCTTTTCTTTTTACGTACTTGCTCTTCTTGTCTAATTCCAGATATGGATCTTGGAGGTGTTTCCCGCATCAATCCGATATTTCGTCAAGCGCGACGATCGAGTACTTAGGGGAACCCGTTGGGAAAAGCGTGTTACCCTAAGTAGGTCGCTTTGGATTGAGTTCTTCAAAGCGTCTAGAAATGTAAGTTCTTTTACTATGTTTACAATTTGCATACGTTAGTCCCGCTTATTAATTTTTTTTATGTTTTATCATATATTTAGCAGCCACTCTTTCCTTTCGATCGCCTTGTGCCTACTGTCGACGAGATGGGCACAGATTGGTACAGAGACAGCGTGGCCTTTATTGACGCAGAGGCGGAAAGGGCTCGACGTCCCCCTACTTCCGAAGATGAGGAAGACGACGACAGGCCCCCTTCCGGTGGATACCAGCCGCCCCCTTCCTCCTCCTACCAGCCGGCCCGTTCCTCCTCCTACCAGGCGCCCCCTTCCTCCTCCTACAATCCATATCAGGCGGCCCCTTCCTACGAGCCACAGCGTGGCTCACATGAAGTCCTGTGGGACTACGTCCACGGGCCGCTAGAGACACGTGTACACTATCTGGAGGAAGTCTACAGACAGTTTAGCGCTGTCAATGTTAGTGTTTAACTTAATTTGTTGGCCACGTTTATTTAGTTTGTATATTAATATTACGTTCTAAATTTGTTTTAGCTGTCGAGTACGACACCGATCCCCGCTCCGTTTTAGACAGGGGGCACATGCGACGTTTGCCACCACATCCCATCCGTCATTCCCTGAAAATGTAAGTGACATTAAGTAACCATTATAGTTATATGTTTGTTCCTAAGTTTGTAACTCTTATAATGATCAATGTCACGCAGGCCGGGATGTCGGGGGCCGGGATGTCCCAAACGCCGTTCGCCACCACATCCTATTCTACTATCCCGGAGAGTGTAAGTGACACTGAGTAACCTATATAGTTATATGTTTGTTCCTAATTTTGTAACTATTTTAATGATCAATGTCACGCAGGCCGGGATGTCGGGGGCATACACCTCGCAGATGCCGCCGCCGTTCGCCACCACATCATATTCGACTATCCCGGAGAGTGTTAGTGACACTGAGTAACCATTATAGTTATATATCGATAATCCTAATTTTGTAACTATTTTAATGATCAATGTCACGCAGGCCGGGATGTCGGGGGCATACACCTCGCAGATGCCGCCGCCGTTCGCCACCACATCAATCACAAACATCTTTGGCGGTTCGGCCGATGACTATTACAGGCCGGAAATGCATACTGTAAGTTATTTTGGTAGTTTTGGTTTAATTGTGAACATTTCCTAAATTGTACTTAAAACATTGAGTAACGTAATTTTCAGACGGGGTCTCCTATTATCCAGGATCACTTCTCGGAGCACTTCTCGGAGCCTGACGATGACTCGATGGATGTTGTAGATCCACCACCACAGGTGACCCCGCTCCCTCTAAAGCGGTCGCATAAAATTTCACAATGGTTTCGTCACCCGTTTGGCCAACAAGGATCTACGACACCACCGGCCGCTAAAAAACAAGCAAAGAAAGCGGGGGGGAAAGAAGGGAGGAAAGAAAAAGGGAAAGGTGTCTTCACCGGAGCCTCAACCGGCATCAGAAATATTGAGGATGTGCCGGACTGGTCGCCTCCCCCCCTTGATCTTCACCCCTCACTTGAACTTGGAAATCACCCCCTCGTTTTTCAATGTATTGTTGTTCGTTGACCCTTTGGAGTCTGACTTACTGGATGTGGTTAGTATGAAGTTTAATTATAGTCATATAATCAAATATATTTATTTTACATGTCTAACCATCTATTTTTTATGTATATCACATCGATTGTTGGGTCTCGTTGTTGCAAAGACATCGTGGAACAGACACGAGGTGGACCATGATGTTCAGTATGTTCTTTCATTACTTGTTGATTGAGCATCTAGGTCCCACCTCCGTGGTTAATTCATGCAATGGCGTGGAAGGGACCTCTTGGGCTCTCCTCGATGTGGTATGTAAATCGTTTTACTCTGATTTTATTTAACTTGTTTTGTTGCTAACTAAGTTGTCTAATATTGTAATATTTCAGGTGTACATCCTTATATGCCTTAATCCCCAACATTGGCTGCTTGGAGTGTTTGAACTTGACGCTATGACCATGACCATATATGATAGCGACAGTGCCAGTCTCTTCAGACAGCAATTGGAAGAGCAAATGACAAAGTTTAAAGCTGTGCTGAATGACTTCTTTTGTCGGGTCAAGGATGTTAGACGTCGCGAAATGACAGGTGCCTTTCGCTATAAGTTCGCCAAGAATGCACCCCAGCAGGCCGGGATAACTGCAGATTGCGGTGTCTGGGTATGCCGTAATGTCCAAATGTTGATAAATAAAAATGAGGTATGGGTACACCCTGACGAGGCCGAGGTTGTTGCCAAAGATTTCCGCATACATATGGCGGAGTCCATTTATGAACATTGTCAAATAAGGCCACGTTAGGTTGTTTATGTAACATTAAATAATTGTTATTTTTAGTATTAACTTATTTTGTTAAAGTATTGTGATTGACTTACTGTTTACTTCATTTGGTTTTTGCTAATTTCATCAATTTACTCAACTTTGAGTATCGATATCTCTTTCACACATACTCTATTTTGGACGCATTATATATCATTTCGAAGATCTCATATAGAAGAACATAAACCTACTAAAAGTTAGTTATATATAACACATATATATAAATTTAAATGCGTCCAAAGTTTAGTAAAACCCATATTTCCAACACCTAGTAAGTAGGTTTATGAAACTTGCGATAATCCTAATACAGAGATTATTGGATGAACAAGCATTTATTTCTTGATTATTGGGGTATTGGTTCTTGTTGTCTGGAAGTGATTCATATGATGCAAAAATTGGTATCATGTAATGTAGAACAATATCTATATTATAGAAACTTGCATTTGATAGTACCATATAAATCTGATCTAAATTCTCATTAATTAGCTATGTTTGACTACTTAAAGACTAATTTTCTGCCTAATGAAAGACCTTTATTCAAGAGCAGACGAATATTGCAGTTACTTTTTCAGTGGAATCATGCAGACAACTTTTTCAGACGAAATCTATAAACACATTCAAATAATAATAATTTAAAACGATTTAATGAATTAGTTAATATATGATTATTATGTTAATGCGATAGGAGTGTAAAACAAAATTGAAAAAAAAATAAGAGATGTACCATAAATTAAATAATTAACTATAAGAGTATGAATTTTAAATATAAAAAATATTTTTTTTTATGTAGTGTATAACTGTATATGATATATATTAAAATATATAAATCCAAAAAAATTCAAGATTGGGCTCATTTCGAACATATCGAAGAGACGATTATAATGGTGTAATTTGTTAAAATTAAAACGTATTTTTTAACGTATTTTAGTTAATAAACGATTATATGTGTTAAATGTAAAATTAAAATAATGAAAGTAAAAGGTATAAAGTAAATTTAGTAAATAAGTATAGGGGTTGAAAGTGTAACATTTCATTTTAAATTCGTAAAAATGGACGAAATGGGGTGAACAGTGCCAAAATATCAAAATTTTCATAAATGGTCCTGGAATTTTTCAAAAATGATCCCTTGCAATTGAAAAGTCACAAAAATAACCCCATCGCGGGATGAGCCCGCGATCGCGGGATTCCATTTTTCAAAAATGGTCCCTGCAAGTTTAAAAAAGTGTCAGAAAAGGTCCCTGGCCCGCGATCGCGGGCTCCCATCGCGGATTTTTGGGGTATTTTTGCAAAGTGGGAGAGATTTTGGGTATTTCAGTAAAAGATGGTTTGACTTAGGGTATTTTAATTAATTTCCCTTATATTTAATTATTTATACTTTCTTAATCATGATTATATTATTTCCTCATTTTTTTTAACTACATAATATCAGTTATCAACAGATGGTTAGTTAATGATATTTTCAAAGTTAAATTGTTACGCTTCCCGTCAATTCACTTTAAATTAATCTTTCATAATAGTTGATAAGTTTTCTGGCATGATTTAATTTTTTAAAATTACCCCGTGTAATACACGGTTCAAACCTAGTTTCTTTATATATATCGTAACTTCTATTATTAAGATAGGGGTATTTTAATTATTTTCTCATTTTTCTTTTAGAAAAATAAAAAGTTAATCATGTATTATTCTATATTATATGTATACATATTCATACTCCCTTATCATTGAAGGGTACTCTACAGTAGGGGTGCTCACAGGTTGGGTTGGTCGGGTTGAAGGCAATTTAATAACCCAACCCAATTATTGCGGTTTGAAAAATCTTAACTTAACCCAACCTAATAAAAAATACAACACAACACAACCCAAACCGTTCGAGTTGGGTTGGGTTGGTCGGGTTGAAACTTTTATCGATCATTTTATCATTTAACTAAGTTATCGTGTATAAATAAATACTAAATGTTTCAAAATATTTAAATGTTTGACAAATTACTAAATCGTCTAATAAAAGATTTCTTATAAATATTATGTTTATAATTGTGGCATCAAGAATCAATTACAAGATTACTAAAGTAACAAGTGGCCAATAATTGTCCGTTTGTAAATTTTCAATAGTGACAAGATTGTTTTGACAGTCTAAAAAATGACGGTAACAAGAATTCAAAATTAGATTAAATGTTTTTCACGGGTTGGCGGGTTGGGTCGGTTTGGTTTGGGCCTAACCCGTTTTTAACCCAATATATGCGGGTTGGTCAAAAATAGTATCAATCGGGTTGGCTCGGTTTGACTTATTTTTGCCTCGGGTTGGGTTGGATCAGCCGGGTTGGTCGGGTTGATCGGAAATTTGAGCACCCCTACTCTACAGGGAGGGAAAGGAATGGGGTCATTGTTTGCATATATATATATATAACATGTATAGACACATGTTTTTTTTTTATAGAAAATGGAAAAGATAAAAAAAATAGAAGATAGTACAAAATGTCCCTCACTTTAACCAATGAAATTTAACAATAATCAGCGATGAATATCAAAGTCGAGCAAAAATGTACAACACAAAAGCAAATTTAAAGTGTTCTCCCTGCTAATTTGTTCTTGAAGGTCACCTCTTAGTGAATAGAATACATGCATAATTTACCTCTTCTATGATAACCATGAAACCGTTCTTCTACACATTTATAAACAACAATGGAGCCACCTTAGCCCTTTTTTATTGTATTAGTTGGAAGGTCCAATTTTTAAAATGTAATGGACTTAGCCCCTTCTTCCTTCAATAATATTTTCATTTTTATGTATATATGCTTTTTTCCATATCTAATTATCGACACTTGCACAAAAACAAAACAAATATCTGCTCTATTTGTTTTATGAATAAAAACATAGTTATATTATTTAAGTTTTTCAACTATTTTTCATAACTATTTATTAGAAAAACTAGTATATATTAAAAAGAGTTTGTGTTAGCAGCTTAATGAGCTTAATAGGATTCATAGTTTATTTAGTCTGCTATAATGACTGTTTGGTAGTGGCTTAATGATATAGAAAGTGACTTATTTATTAAGCTTTTAGGAGGGAGCTTTATGCAGAAAGTCAAGTTTTGTGTCTCTCCCAATTAAAAAACATGGTTCTTCCATCTATGAAAACACTCTCCCTAACAAAAGCCTTTCCAATCTATACACAGATTAATCCGCACACAACTTTATTCATAAATAAAAACACAGAATTTTAACAAAAGTAAAAGTTTTTATTAGTCAAACCTATTGGAATCTAATGCTAGAATAGAGATAGGATGGATGAGGCCGGGCAACATCCAATCCAAATCTGATGAACAACTTCAACCCACTTTTTCACCTCAATATCTTCTTAATCTCCCCTTAACTCCAATCTAACTCTCCATACCTCACTTCACTAATGGCAACACCTTCTAACCTTCATCTCATTTCCCTTTTTCTTTACTTCTCTTTCGCCGCTGCTTCTTTCTCCACCAGGGACGCCGCCGTCCTCCTCCGTGTCAAAAACAGTCACCTCGACGACCCAGATTCCTTTCTCGATAACTGGATTGATTCCATTACCCCCTGCAACTGGAATGGCATCACTTGCTATAATCACACCCATGAGATTCTTTCCATTGACTTCTCTGACTGTGGCACTCTCGCCGGTCCTTTTCCGGCGGATTTCTGTCGGATTCAGACTCTCCGGCGTCTCAATATCGCCGGTAACTACTTCAATGGTAGTATTGCTCCCGCCTCTTTCTCTCTCTGTTCTCATATCAATGTTTTGAATATCTCCAACAACGTGTTCGTCGGAAACTTACCTGAATTTGAGCCGAGTTTTGTTAACTTGACGGTGCTCGATGTCTCTAATAATAATTTCACCGGCGAGATTCCGGCGAGTATTGGTGAATCGTTATTGCTTCAAGTTTTTCACCTTTCTTCCAACTTTTTCTCCGGTGGAGTTCCTGAATCTCTCACGAATTTAACAGAGTTAACGGAGTTCTTAGCACCGGAGAATCAGTTTTTATCAGGTCCGTTGCCGGAAAAAATCGGACGGCTTAAAAAACTCAAAACTTTCCGAATTTCAAACACGAACTTATCTGGTAAAATTCCTGATTCTATCGGCGATTTATCCTCTATCAAAAGTATCGATCTCTCCACCAACTCACTCACCGGCGGGATTCCAGATACCATCGGACGGCTGAAAAGTATCGAGCATTTCTGGCTCTACGATAATCATTTATCCGGCGAACTACCAGATGTGTTTGCGAATTTAACTTCTTTGCGTCAATTCGACGCTTCTCTAAACAACTTCACCGGAAAACTACCGGCGAGTCTCGCCGGTTTACATCTCCAGTCACTAGCGGTTAACGATAACCAGCTTGAAGGAGAAATTCCGAATATTCTTTCTTCAAACGCCATGCTTACTCAGTTGAAACTGTTTAACAACAAGTTTTCCGGTGAATTACCGGAAAATTTGGGGAAAAGTTCCGATTTGGAGGAATTTGATGTCTCCGGTAATCAATTTGAAGGTTCATTGCCTCCGAATCTTTGTTACAAGAAGAAGCTTCAGAAATTCATGTGTTTTAATAACAGATTTTCCGGTGGTGTTCCGGCGTCAATGGCGGAGTGTAAATCCATCGATTATGTACGTATATCTGATAATGAATTATCAGGAGAGATTCCGGTAGGTTTTTGGAGCTCATCTGCACTTCAATATATCGATGCTAGTAACAACAGATTCCAGGGTTCAATTCCTGATTCAGTCTCTGTTTCCAGAGAGATAAAGAAGTTAGCCATCTCCGGCAATGGTTTCTCCGGCGAGTTACCGGCCGGAATCTGTAATTTACAGGAGATTGTTGAGATGGATTTCGGAAACAATCAGTTTTCCGGCGCATTGCCGTCGTGTTTGACCAATTTGAAGAAGTTAGGGAAGATTAACCTTCAATCAAACAAGTTCACCGGTGGAATCCCAAATGATGTGAGTTCTTGGAGTTATCTTTCCAGTTTGAATCTTTCCAACAATATGTTGACCGGAGAAATCCCAAGTGAAATTGGGAATTTACCGGTTCTAAATTATTTGGATCTTTCTGGTAACTCACTTTCCGGCAAGATACCAAGTTCACTGACTAAACTCCGGCTTAATATCTTGAACATATCCAACAATAATCTTGAAGGCAAGGTTCCAACCGGTTTGGATGTCTCGAGCTTAACGGGTAACCCGAAACTTTGCAGTCCGGATCTTAAGCCGTTTCCTCGATGCCATAAGACGAAACCAATAAGCTATTATTTGGTCGGCATTTTGTCGGCGTTGGCTTTGTTTCTTATTGTGTCGCTAATCTGGCTTCTGATCAAGACCCGATTGTTTCGCCGGAATAAAAGATTATGGAAGATCACGTCATTCCAACGGCTAGGATTCAAAGAACAAGACGTGTTGGTTTCGTTAGCGGAAAGCAACGTCATTGGCATGGGCGGATCCGGTAAGGTTTACCGAGTGACGTTGAAAACCGGTCAAACGGTGGCGGTTAAGAAGCTATTTGGAGTTCATGAGAGTCCGGAAACGGGGGCGGAGTTCTTGGCGGAGATGGAGACGTTGGGAAGAATCCGTCATAAAAACATTGTGAAGCTCTTGTTCGGTAGTGCTGGGGAGGATTTTCGGGCGTTGGTTTATGAGTATATGGAGAACGGGAGTTTAGGAGACATGTTACACGAGGATTCGAAAGGTGGGTTTTTGTTAGATTGGGGGAAGCGGTTTGAGATTGGTCTTGGAGCCGCTCAAGGGTTAGCGTATTTGCACCACGACTGTGTGCCCGGGATTGTGCATCGCGACGTTAAGTCGAACAATATTTTGTTGGACGAAGAGTTTAGACCGCGGGTTGCAGATTTCGGTCTAGCCAAGACCTTGCAAATAGAAGCGAAAGAGAGCGATGGATCCATGTCTCGTGTCGCCGGTTCCTACGGCTACATTGCACCAGGTTATTTTTAGTTTCCATTCTTTTGTCTTGTTTCTTTGAGAGCAAATATGAAAATTCAACGTACTTTGACCTGATTCTTACAAAACCTTCATTTTAATACATCGAATATAAGACCATCCACACACCTGCAAGACCATACTCCTTTCTAAAGTGCCACGTCAGCTTTGCAATAACACCTTCTACACATGCAAGACCAAACTCCTTTCTAAACTAATAAATTATAATATAAATAATATTGATTTAATAAACATATTAATATTTAATGTTTAAATAAACAACAAACTAACTAATTAAATTAATAAGTGTTTTATTTAATATATTATAATGGTTGTAAGACCTTGCAATATTAGCAAGATCATGTAAATCTTGCAAGACGTGGATGCTCTAACATTTCATGGTTTACATATAAAAATGTATAAAATGCAATGTTGTTTACTTGTATTTATGTTCTTGTGCAACGTACTTTGGTCTAAATGTTTGAAATATCACATTTGAAGTACCAAATGAAGTTTTTGAAAGCCAAAATAGAATCATACCAAAGTACGTTATATTTTCTTTAATTTTTTTTATTCAAATGGAAACTATTTTCCATGTAACGTTGGTTTATATTGATTGCAGAGTATGCATACACGATGAAAATTACTGAAAAGAGCGACGTTTACAGTTTTGGAGTGGTACTAATGGAGCTAGTGACTGGTAAGCGGCCAAATGATTCGTCTTTTGACGAAAACACGGATATCGTGAAGTGGGTAACATCGTCCGTTCTGTTGTCGCCGGAAAAATCAAGTGACGGTGGTTGGACATACTTGGATCAACTTATTGACCCTAAAATTAATCCTTTGAGTCGGGATTATGAAGAAATCGAGAGGGTGTTGAATGTAGCTCTCCAATGTACTTCCGCATTCCCGATTAATAGACCATCCATGAGAAAAGTTGTTGAGTTGCTCAAAAACCATTCTTCGACACCTTCAAAACAACTGTAATGAAAGGCTAGGCCTTAAAACTGCCCCCGTAAGTTGTTAGTTCCTCTAAGCTACATTGAGAATTTTTCTGGCTGTTATTTTCAAGTCTCGTAGAATTGATGTAGATACACGTAAACTGCATTGAATATTTGCAGTTAAAAAAAATAACGACGATTTAAATATGTATATCTTTGGGTATAAAACTTGTACCTTTTAAATGCACGGTGTTAAAGATTGTATTTTAGGCTTAGTTTTTTTGTATTTCTTAATAGTTGAGAGTCTTTTCTGTAAATACGACTCTGGTTATTTGTTTTCTTTATTTTTCTCGTATCTAAAAAAATAAAAAATCTTTCAAAAAATATTAAAGTAAATTACACCGTTGGTCCCTATGTTTAACTCAGAATTTGGATATGGTCCCTATGTTTAACTCAGAATTTGGATATGGTATCCATACACACACAAACAAGAAGGAGATGGTCTCAGAACTCGTTTAGATCTACAAAGAAAACAAACGAGATCGACAAAACACAGAACTCGTTTAGATCTAAACAGAAACAAACGAGATCAATTTGAAAAAGAATCTGTTAAGTAGATCGATTTGAAAAAAACGACTAATAACAAGATTTGAAGATTTGAAGTTTTAAAAACAGTTTTGAACATAGAAATCAGTAATAGTGACAGTAGCTTACCAAGATGATGTTTAGATACGAAAGGGATCGGAGTTATCGCTCTGATACCATGTTTAAATCTTCAACATCATCTTTATTAAACTAAACTAATATGAATCAAACTACAAAACTTCAAGAGATATGAAGATACAAGAATATAAACCCTAACTAGCTATAGAAATATTCTAGAACTAGAGAGAGAGAATACAACTAAAAAAGAATTGAGAGAAAATGAATCATATTGCGTAAATCTTCAGTATTAGCATCTTTATATAGTCCAGCTACTATTTCCAGCTTTAGTCCTCCGAGTTCCACAAGTTATGCTCCGCTACCCTTAAACTATCACGAGGTGTGAGGCGCCATCTAGAAGAAATAAAGTTTCCTAACTTTGGTCCCTGTTCTATTCTACAAGTGACATAACAACCACCTTAAGTTAGAAGAGTCAAGATTGAAAGAAATGTTTTATATCTTTTAACACCCTCCCTCAATCTTGACATCTGAGCAAATCTAATAAATTTAATTTTCCACAAAGATAATTATGTTGATTTATACCAAGTGACTTGGTAAAAATATCTGCCGGATTTTCTGATGAAGCAACCTTAACAGTTTTCAACATTCCAGATGTTACTTTGTTTCTCACTTGGTGTACATCAATTTCAATATGTTTTGTTCTTTCGTGGAAAACCGGGTTATTTGCAATTTGAATAGCAGACTTGTTGTCACAATATAAATTTACCGGAAGTAAATCTTTAACTTTCAAATCTGCCAAAATTTCTAAAACCCAAATAATCCCACAGAGTGCAGAGGCCATTGCCCTGTACTCTGATTCTGCAGAAGAGCGTGAAACGGTAGTTTGTTTCTTACTCTTCCACGAAATCATGCTATTACCTAAAAATAGACAATAGCCGGTGACTGAGCGTCGTGTCGTAAGACACTTTCCCCAGTCAGCGTCAACATACACATTTAATTTAAAATCAGTAGAAGCAGAAAAATTAACTCCTTTACCTGTTGACAATTTCAAATACCGTAATACTCTTAGAGCTAATTTCAGATGAGACAAACGGGGTGAATGCATAAACTGACTTAAACAGTGTACTGCAAATGCGATATCTGGTCTAGTAGCTAGCAGGTATATTAATCTTCCTACAAGCCTTTGAAAAGCAGTAAAATTCTTTAAGGGAGGATCTTTGGAATCTGAACCTAAAGAATCTGTAACTACCAAATTCATATCCATTGGTGTACCTATAGGTTTAACACCTAAATAACCAAAATCATTTAATAATTCCAAACAGTATTTTCTTTGAGACATACAGATTCCTTTTTCAGTCCTCAAAATTTCTATTCCCAAAAAGAACTTTAACTCACCCAAATCTTTTATTTTGAAACTGGATTGTAAATGGTCATTGACTTTCTTTATTTCAGATATATCATTTCCAGTAAGAACAATGTCATCAACATAAACTAAAAGAATTAAAAATACAGAATTAACACTTTTAGTAAACAACGAATAATCACTAGAACATTGCACAAAACAATTTTCAACTAGACAAGATGACAACTTTTCATACCATTGTCGTGGAGCCTGTTTTAAACCATAAAGAGACTTTACTAATTTACAGACTCTTCGATCATTAGATGTAAAATACCCTGGAGGTAACGACATATATACTTCTTCAGTAAGATCACCATACAAAAAGGCGTTATTTATATCTAGTTGACATAATGGCCACTGATTTTGGACAGCCAAAGCAATGACACATCGGACAGTTACCATTTTAACTACGGGAGAAAAAGTCTCCTCATAATCCAGACCTTCCCGTTGGGAATACCCCTTTGCAACTAGTCTGGCCTTATATCTCTCTATTTCTCCACTAGACTTATATTTTATTTTGTAAATCCATCGACACCCAATGGGTTTACGACCAGAAGGCAGCTCTGTTAGAACCCATGTATTATTTCTATACAGAGCCTCCATCTCGTCGTTCATTGTTTTGACCCAATTTTGGTCCTTACTAGCCTCATAAAACGTTTCGGGTTCAACAGCTCTATTTAATGTCGAAACAAAACAAAAATTATCCTGACTAAGTCTAGCATAGTTGACCACTTTTTCAAGTCCATACTTTACTTTACTCTCAACTATATAATAACTGAATCGTCGTGGCAAGTTTGAAGGTCGACTAGATTTCCTAATTAGAGTTGTATTCGGCTGAGAAGAAGTACCCTCAGAAGGGGAACTCAAGGTTACATAATGACGTTGAACACGTAAGGGACTAAACTCAGCATCCCCATGATCATGATCAGCCTCCCCATGATCATTTGCAGACACACTAGTACTGCCAGGACCAACAGATCCGGTAGCCCTATGATGACCAGCAATATTATCATGGTTGCTATTATTATTTTTACAATGATCATGGTTGCTGTTGTTATTTTCAGAAGCATTAATGTTTGAACCTTCTTGAGTATTCTCCCTACTATCATCATCGGGTGGGTCAAGATTGAGATCATTAGTTTGAATAAGAATGGAATCGAAAAAATTTAAAGTATTCAAGTCACTAGAACCAGAATCTTGTTTGGTTGCACACATTTTGAAAGGAAAAATAGTTTCATAAAACTTTACATCTCTAGAAACAATTACTTGTTTTGATTCAAGACTATATAATCTATATCCTTTCTTGGAATTAGAATAGCCAAGTAAAACACATTTCTCACTTCTAGGTGCAAATTTATCAGTATTATTTTGTTTAATGGCAAAGCATAAACATCCAAAATTCCTTAAGTGAGACAAAACGGATGCAAATCCATATACAAGTTCATAAGGAGACTTCCCATTAAGAACTGAAGAAGGAGTTCTATTTATAAGATATGTGGCAGTGAGAATGCACTCACTCCACATATTTAATGGGACTTCTCCTTGAAACATAAGTGCCCTAGCAACATTGAGTAAATGACGCTGTTTGCGTTCTACAACCCCATTCTGTTGGGGTGTGTATACGCAAGATGTTTGATGATGATTCCTTTTTCTTGAAAAAACTTACCTAACATATTATTCAGGGCCGTCTGTTCCATCAAGTTCATCAGCACAGGCCCCTAAATTGTTTGGGGCCCAAAATTTTTATAGCCATTATATATTATATATATATATATATGTAAAGTCCAGCACTCCAGCCCAAAAAAATGAGATATTGTAAAAAGGCCCCATTCAATTCCACTAACTTTTTTTGTCGGCCGCCCTTTTTCTCTCCAATCATACGAAAATTTTGAAAAACCCAAAAACCCCTCTTTCTAATCGCAATCTTCTGTTTCTTAGCTTCAAGATTTTCTCTCCAATGGCAATCACAACAACAAGAATCAAGACGACTCTTCAAATCCCTGGTAAGATTTATGTTTATTGGGTTATCAAACAACGGCTAATTTTGTTCTATTTTCACGGCAAGTCGGCAACGGCCACAAAATCATTAAATCGAACTATAAAATCGCTTCAAATCTGAATTTTGCAATTTATCTCTCATTCTACAATTCACTTGCTTTCTTTTATTTGCATTCCACACGATTTTAGGTTTGGATTTGGACCGTTGGATTTGGACACAATCTGTGCAATTAGAGATTTGGAGTATTGGACTTGCATTCTTTTTTGGCTTTGGCTTGGCATAGGAACTTGTCAAATTGACTTGGAGTCTTGGATTGTTGGACAAATTGTAGAGAGACAGCAAAGTGCAACAGGTGTGTTTTTTCAATCTTACTTTACTAATTTTTTAGAGTGTTCTGTTTGCTTTTTTAGTTTCTTTGTTAGTTGGTACTTGCTAATAATCTGTTTGTTTTCTAGTTTCTTTCCTACTTGCTATCTGTCTGCTTTCTTTGCTAGTTATGTCTTCTAGTTTAAGAAAATATGACTCTGGATGTCAAAAACGTAAAATGAAAAAAAGAACGGAAGAGATGATTTTGTCTCAAAAAGGAGCTATTGATAAATTTTTCTTAAAAAAAATCACAACCTTCCCATGATAATTATGTTGATGTTGATGCTAATGTTAGTATGGATGAGGATGAAAATCATGTCGATATCAATGATGCTAAAGTTACTGATAATGCTAATGATGCTAATGATATTGATGTTGAGGATAATGCTAACGATGCTAATAATATTGATGTTGAGGATAATGCTAACAATGCTAATGATGATGCCTTTATTAGTTTTGATATATTTGATCCACGAAATTGGGACTCTTTGGATTCTAAAATGATTAATATGCTAGTTGCAAAGGGTCCTAAAAGAGATTTATCTATTAAAAAAGGCCCTAAAGATAGATATCGCAAACGTTTTTGTGCAACATCTTATACTAGAATTTTATCAAATGGAGAAAAATGTGATAGAGATTGGCTTGTGTATTCTCTAGAGCTCGATAAAGTATTTTGCTTTTGTTGTAAATTTTTTAAAAATAGACAAGTTAATGGACAATTAGCAAATGATGGGTTTAGAGATTGGTCACACCTTAGCCTTAGACTTAAAGAACACGAAACAAGTGCGGAACATGTTACGAATATGAAAACTTGGTATGATATGCATTTAAGGCTTCAAAAGAATGAAACAATTGATAGAGTTGCCCAAAATCAAATAGAGAAAGAAAAAAATCATTGGAAAAAAGTCTTGGTAAGAATTTTTTGTATTGTGAAGTTTCTTGCAAAACATAATCTTGCATTTCGTGGTACGAATGGTAAATTGTATGAAAATGTCAATGGAAATTTTTTGGGTTTGATTGAAATGTTGGCTGAATTTGACCCAGTTGTTCAGGATCATGTTCAACGTATTACAAATGATGATATACATGTTCATTATCTTGGTAATAAGATTCAAAACGAGTTAATAGCTTTGCTTGCTAAGAGAATAAAAAATGAAATCATCAACAAAGTAAAAGAGGCAAAGTATTTCTCTATTCTTCTTGATTGCACTCCTGATATAAGTCATCAAGAACAAGTGCCCTTAATATTAAGGTATGTAGATCTCTCTTCTAAAAGTGTTAGTATTGAGGAATCTTTTTTAGGATTTTTGGAGGTAGATGACACCACTGGTCAAGGTTTGTTTGATGTTTTACAATCCGAGTTAAAGTGTCTTGGTCAAGATATAGACAATGTGCGAGGACAAAGTTATGATAACGGTTCAAACATAAAGGCGTGCAAAAGAAACTCTTAGATATAAATCCTAGAGAATTTTATAGTTCTTGTGCTTCTCACAACCTTAATTTGACTTTGTGTGACATAGCTGACACTTGTGGTAAAGCTAGAGATTTTTTTGGAATAATTCAACGTATTTATACAATATTTGCTAATTCTACTAAAAGATGGCAAGTGTTTAAAGATAATGTAAAAGGATGGACGGTTAAATCGTTATCAACGACTCGTTGGGAAAGTCGTATTGATAGCGTAAAAGCCATAAGATTTCAAGTGTTAGATATAAGAGAAACTTTACTTCAAGTAGCTGAAATTGATAATGATTCAAAAATCAGAAGTGAAGCAAAATCTTTAGCACAAAATGAGCTTGGTGATTTTGAGTTTTTAGTGTCAATAGTGGTTTGGTATGAAATTTTATATGCTGTAAATTTTATATCAGTAGTACAAGCATTGCTTGATGAAGACTTAGGAAACTGATTAGTTTTATTTTTGGTAAACTGAAAATCCTTAGGAAAACCAATCAGTTTAAAACATCTCTCAATCGTATGTCCATTTAATCCACAATGTTTACACACGAGAGGAGGTTTTCCTGATTGTTTCTTAGTATTAGAAGCTTTTCTAAAAAATGCAGAGTTTTGACCTTTGGAATCAGAGGAGGACGAACGGGACGAACCTCGATGAGATTCCTCCCTTGATACCAAAGAGAATGCAGTTTTAACCGAGGGTAGAGGTTCGGTTGTTAAAATATTACTTCTTATGTGAACATACATATCATCTAGCCCCATTAAAAACTGCATCAATTTTATTAACTGATTATGCTTTGAAAACTCATGAGATGCATTACATGTACATGAAGGTAATTTTATCAATGCATCAAACTGTTTCCAAAGCGAGTTTAATTTGTGATAATACTCAGAAATAGAAAGTCCATTTTGATTTAAGCAGTTAATCTTCTGATACAAATTAAAGGTAACAGATCCATCGATTTTGTCATATGTTTCCGTCAGTTCTTCCCACACTTGGGAAGCAACCTTAGAAAACACCTGACTAACAAATAAGTCCTCAGATACAGAGCCGAGAATCCAAGATAGAACTACAGAATTACATCTATCCCATTGTCTTGCAAGAATTTCATTATTAGTAGGACGTACAACAGAACCATTAACAAAACCAATTTTATTTTTGGTTTCAAGAGCAAGAACCATAGCACAGGACCAAACTCTATAATTTTCAGTACCAGTCAACTTTAGGCCTAAGATAGACGCTCCAGTGGTATCACTAGGATGGAGGAATAAAGGATCTCCAAAATCTAGCTTAGCAATAAGGGATTGCTCTTCTGTATTTTTAGTCGTTTCTCCTCCAGCCATGATATCAGCAGAGAAACAGAACCACACACAGTGAAAAACTAAGAAGCTTAAATAGCAGGATTCCTTGCCACTTATTAATGGTAGGTCAAGCTAACTTCTCAGCCACCAAGAGGAAAGAAAACACACAGTTCACAGATGGAAGAAGACTTACAGAGGTCTTGCAGTATTATTGAAGAAGCGATGTGAAAGGCAGATAGAAAACTAATAAGCATTTACAGCGCAAATAAACCACAAGATTTTGATGCGTAGCACAACAGAACCAAGGGCCAGAGCCCTGATAAAACGGAAATCAGAATCCACACCTGAACAGAAAACTAGAGACTAGATAGAATCAAGATCTGACACTTAGATGGAGGACTTAATCCAGATAAACCATCAAAAGTTCAGATCTGATCAGATCTAGACAACCGTGGCCTCAACTAAATCTCACAGGCACACAATGATATGGGACAACTTCAGTGATGCAAATAATCGGCAACCAATGAAGTGATACAAGGCCTCAAGTGATACTAGACTAGATAGAATCAAGATCTGACACTTAGATGGAAGACTTAATCCAGATAAACCATCAAAAGTTCAGATCTGATCAGATCTAGACAACTGTGGCCTCAACTAAGTCTCACAGGCACACAATGATATGGGACAACTTCAGTGATGCAAGTAATCAGCAAACAATGAAGTGATACAAGGCCTCAACAATGTCTCATAGGCACTAAATGCTAAAGGAAAAAAAAACTTCAGTGATGCATATAACAACAGAACAATAACAGCAGATAGGTTGAGATCTAAAAAACAACCAGAGAAATCGTCGATATCTAACACAATATCAACAAAACAGGTAACAAATCTCAAAAATTATCGAGATCCGAGAAACACCTCAGAATCGTTGAAATACAACAAGATAACGATGAGATTAGGTAACTGATTTCAAAAATGTTGAGATCTTAACACGACAGTAACAAGATCTTAGTATCAAAAAACTCAGAGAACGTTGAGATCTAAAAAGAAATCAACGAACTAAGAGGATTAGTACAAGAAACAGATGAAGACTTAGAGTCGTAACAAGATCTTAACAGAAATAACATAGAATCATCGAGATGTAACAAAATAATCAATGAAACTAGGTAAACAACTCAGAAATCATCGAGATCTGAAATGAACACCTCAAAAAACGTCGAGAATCGAAACCAGATAACAATAAGACCAAGAGACGACGAGATCTAACAACATAACACCGAATCGAGGTAACTGATATCAGGAGAATCGATGAGATCTAAGAAAACAACAAGAACAAACAGATTAAAAACAACTTGAATCGTTGAGATCTAGTAAGATAACAACGAAACCAGTGGCAAATCTCAGAACTCGTTTAGATCTACAAAGAAAACAAACGAGATCGACAAAACACAGAACTCGTTTAGATCTAAACAGAAACAAATGAGATCAATTTGAAAAAGAATCTGTTAAGTAGATCGATTTGAAAAAAACGACTAATAACAAGATTTGAAGTTTTAAAAACTGATTTGAACACAGAAATCAGTAATAGTGACAGTAGCTTACCAAGATGATGTTTAGATACGAAATGGATCGGAGTTATCGCTCTAATACCATGTTTAAATCTTCAACATCATCTTTATTAAACTAAACTAATATGAATCAAACTACAAAACTTCAAGAGATATGAAGATACAAGAATATAAACCCTAACTAGCTATAGAAATATTCTAGAACTAGAGAGAGAATACAATGACAGAGAATACAACTAAAAAAGAATTGAGAGAAAATGAATCGTATTGCGTAAATCTTTAGTATTAGCATCCTTATATAGTCCAGCTACTATTTCCAGCTTTAGTCCTCCGAGTTCCACAAGTTATGCTCCGCTACCCTTAAACTATCACGAGGTGTGAGGCGCCATCCAGAAGAAATAAAGTTTCCTAACTTTAGTCCCTGTTCTATTCTACAAGTGACATAACAACCACCTTAAGTTAGAAGAGTCAAGATTGAAATAAATGTTTTATATCTTTTAACAGATATCATTCTCTCTCTCTCTCTCTCACACACACACACACACATACATATATATATATATATATATATAGAGTAAATTACATGAATGGTTCCTGTGTTATGGTGATATTTTGGATATAGTCCCTAATTCGCATTAATTACACTGAGCATCCTTGTGGTACGCATAAGCGCACGCAGAGGGTCCCTCCCTATAACGGAATCTGTTAACCCAGTTAACTCAAGGGGTATTTTTGTCTTTTTACCTTCTCTTTTGTCCTCTTCCTGATAAAAATAAAATAAAATAACTATAATAATAATAATATTATTATTATATCTATATATCAGACCCACACTTCCTCACCTCCTTCTTCCTCACGCGCATCTTCGGCCACCATCTACAACCACCTCTTTCTCCACCTCTCATCCACATCTGCACCTTTCTTCATTCTCTGAAGTTCACCCAAACATCGTCCCTATCGTTATCTCTCTGTCTCTCTCACCCACTAGACCGTACCCACATGTAACCGCCGGTCACCACCTCCGGCCACCACCTCTGACCAAGAAAGGAAGGATAAAGAAAAAGAATCAGTCGCAGTAGTTTCATTGGAGAGTGAGATATGAAAACATAAAAGTAACAAAAGAGAGAGCTAGATACCCATTACTCTCACTTGGAGGAGCTACAAATATTAGAGAATAACAACTGATGATCAATACAAACTATTAAGCTACAAGAACTGTAGGAAAGTTGCAAACAGAACAAGAACAGTGAACACCAAAAGTACATACGAGGCCAGTGAGATCTTGGAACAGATGACGGTCTCCAACCACCAGAATCAGCAACATCCCAAAGTTTGTTCACATCAATCTGCTTAAAAATGGAACACACAGTCTATAAGCTAGTAGACTAAACGATACAGGATTGGCTTATTAAACAAACCTATATGAACATACAGAAGGAGCTCAGAATTCAGATTCACAGTCAAATGAGAGCCTACAACAATAGTAGCTCCTCAATATTTGTACTTGAAAGCAAGATAAGCCAATTACAGTTAAGCAAAACTCAATAATTCAAAACAAAAAGTAAGTGCTAATTGCCGAACGAAAAGGAATCGTTAAGAATTGACCTCCGTTGGGAAGTCTGACGATGATGAACTAGTGGTGTAGAAGTAGAAGAAGTAGAGAGTCGAAGCAATGAGTAAAATAGCTGCAATTAACAGTCCGTTGATTGGCTTCACCTGATGTCGGTTATAATGCACTTTTTTGAACGTCGTTCCTTCTCCAGGCCTGTGAACACATTTGAAAGTCATTAACATCAGATCAGCCAAATCACACACATTGAAGAACAGATCAGTGGATGTTTTGTGTTATACCTCCTCATTTATCCAGATTGACGGAATACCGAGATCGAACTTTGATGTTAGTTGAGAAACAGAGAGATTGACGGTGGATCTGATTATGGATGATGATGGGATGTTCGAGGCAAAGTTTTAGGAAGAACTGGGAGGGAATCGAAAGAATTGCAGTGTTGAGAGGTTAGAGAAATAATAGGGGAGTAAATTACATGAATTATTGTTAATTTTTTTATCAGGAGGACAAAAGAGAGGGTAAAAAGACAAAAATACCCCTTAAGATATCTGATTTAACAAATTCCATCAGAGGGAGGGACCCTCTGCGTGCGCTTATGCGTACCACAGGGACGTCCGGTGTAATTAATGCGAATTAGGGACTATATCCAAAATATCACCATAACACAGGACCATTCATGTAATTTTATAGAGGGAAATTTCAAATGTAAACTTTGTAAGCCCATAGATATGGTAATAGCCGGTAGGGGTAAAATGGTCCATACAATCATCTTTAATCGGATCCTCTTATGGAAGGTATCTTCTTAGCTTTTTTTTAGGAAACGAATTAATTAATTAATTGTGTTAATTGATATCCATTCCGATTTTATTGTTAATTGTATCGAGTTGTTTTTCTGAATTATTCCACTGTTCATATGCAAGTTTGCTTCAAAGTTTTCGATTGCTGTCATGGAAAATCAAGAACGTTTTGATGAATCCGAGGATGAACACAGATTTTCAGACTTTTTCACAGACTATATGCTGACCGATGCATTTGAATCAGATGATGTTGCTGAGGATGTCGATGATAATCACGAAGTAGATAATTACGAACCATGCTTTGACAACGATGAAGATATCATTGCTCTTAGTGATCACTGTAACAACGAAGCAATCCAGAATTATCAAGCTCCAAGTTTTATTCGACAAGAGGGTCAGTTTACGTTCTTGAAATTGGTTTTTTCATACAAGTTTCATATTATTTTAATCTCTTGTTTAATATTTTAGCTCGAAAATGTTCAGTTGAAATTTGTTTGTTTATGTCGTGTAACATGTTGGTCGATATATGTTGTATGAACCAAAAATATATGAAACTTGTATGAAAAAATATGAAACTCGTAGTATACGAAAAAAAGTTACCATCATATGAAACAACTAAACTATGAAACAATCCACGATATGAAACATTTTTTAATTAAAAATTTTCATTATCTTTTAATCAGTCTCATTAGTTGTGTTTGTTTTATTTCTATATGAAAATTTGCTGTAAATGTTATATTGTATATAGTTTTTTTTTAATGTCCGTCCTTAATTATGTGAAACATGAATTTACTTCAATTTTGTCCTTGTCAGACCAACACGAGACGTTTGTTTCTCCTGGTGGTACGAAATACTGGATACCTAAGGTTGATGATAATGTAAAGATTGGTGTTGGATCTGCATTCCCTAATATTGAAGCCGCTGATGTCGTGTATATGAAATACGTAGAATATGCTGGATTTGATGTTAGGCAGTCAAATAAGAAGAGAAATAAGGACGGGGACGTGCAAACACGTTATCTTTTGTGTAGCAAGCAAGGGTTCCCCGATAAAAAAGAGTATGAGTCCCTTCAGGAAGTGTCCGATAATCGTAAGTCTAGGAATACAAATTTCAAGAGATCGGGATGCAAAGCATGTATTAAGTTTCGTTATAGGAAAGCAGATAAGTTATATGTGGTTTATAAATTTGAGGAAAGGCATAACCATTCTTTGTTCAATTATCATGAAAAGAAACTATCACGTGCTAATAGGAAGTTGCAATACATGGACTACAGGAATGTGTATAACTCTTCATCGTCATGCATCGGTGGGGCGAAGTAGCATATGATTCAGGTCGGTCTAAAGGGTAGGTATGAGTATGTTGGTGCTACTGCAGTTGATTATCAAAACACTAGAAGGGATATGTCTGTGTTTGTTGGAAATAAAGATGCCCAGATGTTGGTTGACCTTTTGGCGAAAAGGAGAAAAGTTGTCCCTGAGTTTTTTTTATGATATTTTGGTTATTGAGGGTGAGTTGCAAGCAATTTTTTGGGTTGATGAAATAGGTAGACTAAATTATAAAGAGTTCGGGGACACAATTTCTTTTGATGCCATGCATCGTACAAACAGGTATGTTAGTTTTTGTAACTTGTTCATACCGTGTTGTTATTGTTCTAGTTTACTTAACCATTATAATAATTAATATAATTTTTATAGGCATGCTATGAATTTTGTCCCGTTCATTGCTATTGACAATCACAAAAGGTCTGTTGTGGTGGGTGCTGCGTTAATAAGCCACGAAAACATTGAGAATTTTAAGTGGGTATTGCGTGCTTTCTTGAAAGCTCATGGGAAGCAGCCGACATTCGTCATAACGGACCAATGTGTTGCTATGAAACAAGCTATTCCTGCTGTATTTACCGAGTCAATTCATCGACTTTGCATGTGGCACATTATGAAGAAACTACCTGGGAAGGTTAGTTAAATTACATGTTAAATTTTTAATGACAATAGTAGTTGGAGTTAATTCTTTACCTTGTTTCGGAATTCACTGTACATTTAATGATTAATACTATATATTATTTTGTATTATTTTTTCCAGATCACGGCTGATCTTGATCAGAACACCACGTTCAAAAGAAGATTCAATAAGTTGGTTTGGAGTACTCACATGAAACCCGAAGAGTTTGAGTTGGAGTGGGTTAATATTATCGACGATTATGATTTGCATAGGAATGATTGGCTGAGTGATATGTATAAAATTAGGCAGTCGTGGATACTAGCTTACTATAACGATGTACCCATGTCCGGGTTGATGCGGACGACTTCTAGGTCAGAGAGTTCTCACGCCTTTTTTAGAATATATGCACATTACCGTAATGATTTGGTGAAGTTTTTGCATGCATTTGATGGTGCAATTGAGAGGCAAAGAAACAAGCATCGGACACTAGAGTTTGTTACCAAGAACACGTTCCCTCGTGTTGCAACTCCGTTGTTGATTGAGAGGCATGCAGTTGAGGTGTACACCCGTACTGTGTTTTTTCAAGTGCGGAAGGAGATTAAGAAAGCTGTCCTATACTGTGGAATAGTCTTGATCGGTGAAGACGGTGGTGTGTATACTTATCGTGTTTTACACAAGAATACGAAATATGTTATTAAACGATGCTATAAGGTATGAATTATGAACTTACGTTTGGTTGTGTATTTGTTTCATATTTCTAACGTTATATTTCCATATTAAGTATTGTAATAATAGTACTATTTTCGACAGGTTGTTCATGATACATCATCCAATATGATGCAATGTGAATGCAATTTATTTGTTCGTAATGGTTTCATGTGTAGGCATATGTTCAAAGTTTTGCTAAATGACGATTGTGTAGCCATCCCCGATATTTACATATCTCGTAGATGTACTAGGTCGTTGGTACATGTGAAAGTTCAAGCGGCTCGGGCTAGATATGGTGAAGTCGATGTTGAGAAAGAGCGTTTGATTAATCGTTTGTATTCGAAAATGGATATGCTTGTTAGTCGTCTTAGGAATGATACCGGTAAACTAAACCGATTTGGTGATATTCTTGACAACATGACGGCTGAGTTCGATGTTGATAATATTTTGACATGTCCTGCTGATGACACAACCGATGCGCTCAGGGATTGTTATGGAGTAGATGTTCCTGAGAATGTTCATATTTTACCCCCTGTCGGTATACGAAACAAGGGGTGTGGAACCAGTAAACGTTTGATTGGTACGTTGGAGAAAGCCAAGACGAAGAATAAAAGAAACAAGTGCATGTGCAAGAATTGCCATACCATGGCTAACCATGATTCTAGGAATTGTCTGTTGCGTAATAATCGTGGGTAACTGTTTTTTTGTTGTGTTGATCGGAAGCTTCACAACTGGATGACTTTTTTTTCGTATGAATCGTCGGTTTCACTTTTTTTAATATATTCTTTGTGTTTGGATCAGTAACGATTGAAGACAAGTTGTTAGTTTTTTATATTATGAAACAATCTTGGGATTAATATTTTTCATATATTGTTAGTCTATGTTCAAAAAGAGAGTTCCATATGCTTTTTAGTTAAATACTCTACTTTTGAAATGCTCTTTGATTATGTTTAGTTATGGTTTTTGTATGGATTACAAAACGCTTTAGGCCAGATTCTTTTATTTATGATTCAACAAATAACAACTTTTGAACACACGGTTTCATAATAACTATTGACCAAGATATGTAAGTATATTAATGATAAATCTATAGATTAGCCTTAAATGAATGAAACATATCCAACTCTTTGAATGCAAGAAACCTATTCCAACTTGAAATTGTATATTTTTTTGTCTAATATTGATTATCCTTAAATGCATGGAACCCATCATAATGTCGATTTTGTATAAAGATTCACAATTTTAAGAACTGCGAAGATTATTGTTTAACATACGGTTTAATAATAATTATTGAACAAGATAGGAAAGCATATTAATGATAAATCTATAGATTAGCCTTAAATGAATGAAACATATCCAACTCTTTTTTAAATGCAAGAAACATATTCCACCTTGAAATTGTATATTTTTTGTCTAATATTCATTATACTTAATTGCATAGAACCCATTCATAATGTAGATTTTGTATAAAGATTTACAATTTTAAGAACATGCAAAAATTATTACATATATGAAACCACATATGAAACCCTAGTATCAGTTTATGTATCAACATATGAAACCATATATGAAACAAAATTTTAAAACTACATATGAAACCACATATAAAACCTCATATGAAACCCTAGTATCTTTTAACACTCTTGTAAATTTTGAATCCTGATAAGTGTACCAAAAAATTTATATGAAATCAGCAGTATATCAAATCATAATACCTAAATATTTTAACTTCAAATCATATATGAAATCATGGTAGAGAATTAGTTCAATATAAAACCATACTTGAAACCAAAAATTCGTTCTAGAACGCACATAATTCAAATATCGAATTTGGAACGAGCAACTAATTTAAAATTTCGATAATACATCCAAAAGTAGATAAATCATCTCTACAACTCATTCATTAAAATACCTCGGAATTTAAAGCATAATAATTTCCCCAATAAAATAACTTAAATGAGTGTTACTTAACACAACACAAGTTGCTAAATCCAAATACGTGCGGAATACTTCACTAAACAAGTCACTTCTCGTGCACTCTACTAGCACTCGCCACTTCACAATGTAGCTAGAGCTACCTGTTGATCCAAACCCTCAGTGATTTGATAATGACCCTCTCTTATATACTTAGTGAAAATTGTAAGTAAACAATATGTATCAGAGTTTCACTATCGCTGATAAGTACTAAGATCTTCCAGTACCGCTGATAGGAACTCTCGCTCTTTAGATTAAACATTCAGCGAAACTGTTCACCATAATACTCTGAGTCTGTTCAGTACTTATGGTGATTGCTGATAAGTTAGTTGTTTACTTATGATCTCTGAAGACAAGTTTCACGTCAACATAGATTCTACGCTGAAGTCGAAGATCAAGCTCAAGAACCAGCGACAAGTCTCCTAATGAACTGATACGGATCAGCGAAGACTCAGATTTGTCCAATCAACGTGAAGTATCAAGTACAAGACTTCAACTATCGCTGAACTCTATCATTCGCTGATGAAGAATGATAGATCGCTGAATCAACGAAAAGCTGATCATGAAGTCCTCCGTACAAAGTACTTTTGTCTTAACCACCCTTGCACGACTCCGTACGATATGTCAGAAAAGAACCTCCTTATTGTCTGAAATCGTACAACCACTCTGATACTACACTGTTCAAACATGCGGCTACTTAGGTTGTCAACAAAGGTCAATGACATGCAACCAATCAGCTGTTGCCACGTGTAAAGTGTAAACTGCAATGCATTAAATGCATGCAGTATACAAGAAGAAGAACTCACTTCATTTTGAAGTAACTTGCTAACTCTGGACAAGTTCATCCTTCTTATCTTGAGATAGGTTATTATTAGTAATTTCCTTCTCCTTCTTAGTGCAAGAAACTTAGTGTTCCAACTTGTTTAGATTTAGGATTTATCCTTAATCTTGTTTCCGCAACAAGCTGTAAATTGTTAATGATTTATCAATAAACAATTTAGAAAAGTAAAATCTGTGTGTTTGTATTCAACCCCCCCCCCCCCCTTCTACAAACTTGTATAGCCCTTCGGGACCAACAAGTGGTATCAGAGCGGATTTGTTTAATCTCATAAACAAGATCTAATCTATACTAAGATTTCTCTTCCTTGCTATTTCTGAAAAATGACTACTAACACAAACACAAATTATATTGACAATGGTTCTCTTGCAAAACCCCCTAGATTCTCCAGAGATAATTTTAATCTATGGAAAAATAGGATGACTCTCTTCTTAGAAGGTGTAGACCCTACTATGCCTTATTATCTTGAAAACGGCCCATTTATTCCTGTAAGAATTGATGCCGCTGTACCTGCCGCTGAGAATAGACCTGCTATTCCAGAAAGACTAGTACCCAAAGAAGTTCATACGTGGACTGACGAAGATAAGAAGAAAGTGGCTATCGACACAAAAGCCAGATCCATATTATCCATGGCTCTTCCTGACGAAGTCTACCATTCCGTCATGAACCTGAAATCCTCAAAAGCCATGTGGGACACAATATGTGTTCAGTATGAAGGTACTGCTGAAGTCCAGAACTCTCGAAGGATCAACCTGGTAAGACAGTATGAAAGTTTCATTTGTGGTAAGAATGAGACTCTCTCTGAAGTTCACCAACGTTTTAATTGCTTAATAATAGATCTGAAAACTGTTGGTAAGGAATATTCTAACTTTGAAGTGCTGACAAAGTTTCTAGAATGTTTACCTGAAAGCTGGGACAGTTATTCTATGTGTCTCAAGCTGTCAAAAGATCTAAGATCAATGACCCTTGCTACCTTATATGGCACGATTCTGAATCATGAGCAATCAAACCATCTTAAGAAGAATCTTATAAAAGATTCCAAAAGCACCCATGTTGCTTTAATCTCAGAGGAACCTTCTACTCAGCGACCCTCGGTCACTATCACTGAGTTAGAGAGTAACTCTGAAAGGTCATCAGATTCTGATTCTTCAGATGATGATGAATCTTTGGCTCTCCTAACTAAAAAGTTCAGGAGATTCGCCAAAAAGAAAATGTTCAGAAAGAACAAACCTCTTTCAATAACTGATAAGCCAAGATCATCAGCTACTGTTGATAAGGCTACTGCTACTTGTTTTAACTGCGAAAAGATTGGACATTTCGCTAACGAGTGCAGGTCTAAGAAAGTATCGAGAAACTCAGAGTTTCCCAAGAAATCCTTTATTCCCAGGAATAAAGATGACAAATATTCTAAGCTGAAAGAAAAATATGCAAAGCTGAAAAGCTTCAAGAAGAAAGGCAAAGGCCTGTTGGTTTACGATTGGGCTGCTTCTGAAGAAGAAGAATCATCATCTGATTCTGAGGATGATGAAGCCAATCTCTGTCTTATGGCAAAGATTGAAGATGAGGAAGAAAGTTCAGACATTCCCTCTACTTCAAGATCTGCAATTCAGGTATCACCTTCCTTCTTTACAAATATTGCAAATATTGATGAAGCTGATAGTCTCCGCAAAATCGATCTCTTGACTAGAAGTTTATATGAAGCCATGAATGGCAAAACAATAGTTGAAAACCAAAACCTTGATCTCGCTGAACAGCTTAAAAACTGTCACCTTCAAATAGAAAAGCTTTCTAAAATTGAAGAAGATTTTAAAGATCAAGTGCATTTAAATCAGCTAGTCAAAATCGAACAAGCAGAAGCTATCGCTGCTTTGAAAGCTGAAAAAGCTACTGTTGAATGATGTTGTAACTCTTCAACAAAGATCACTGAGATAATTAAGTCTCAGATACCCCTGAGTGATAAACGTGGCCTTGGTTACAAATATGAAACTAAAGAACCAACCACTGATCGTTCCATGCTCTTATTTGGAACTTTCGTATCCTCAGTCGCTGATACTTCATCCTCTCAGTGTTCCTCGTCTAGACCGACTATCCCTGAGGAAGTCTCTACCTCAAAAGGTAAAGAGAAAATGGTTTATCCAAAACCTACCTCTGTCTTTAAAGATAAAGGTAAAGGAATTGCGTTGAACCAAAATCCTCAGAAGGGTACTTTAGTACCAAAGCTGAATGCTTCTAAAGCTTTAGTGATTTATTCCTCTGGATCAAGGAATCAGATCTCTGAATCTACTCAGCGTGGGTCTATTCAGCGATCTACTCCTAGACTCAGAGTGGATGTCCTTGGTAAGAAATCTGAAGAACTAAATGTTCCTCCCATTTCTAAAGCCAAAAGCTTATTTGGTGCTGGTCCTTCTATTTCAAAATCAAAAGCTCAGCACTCAAATGGTCCTAGAACTACTTTTAGTTATATGAAATGTTATCACTGTGGACTCACTGATCATATTGCTAGTAAGTGCCCCACAGCCACCAAAGCTGATAAGATAGCTAAGGTGCAGATTGCCCCCAAGGCAAAGAAGACCACTGAGGTTAAGAAATTAACTAAAGTGAAGACTGACAAAGCTGAATCTTCAAATGCTGCGAAGACTGCTGAACCTTCCATTCCAACTGCTTCCACTGACAAACGTATACACATGGTTAAGTGGATACCCAAGAAAAACTAATCTTCCTTTGTGATGCAGGTTCAGAAGGGTATCTGGTATCTCGATAGCAGATGCTCTAGACACATGACTGGAAAGAAAAGCCTACTCGCTGAATACAAGGAAGAGAATGGTCCCTCTGTGACTTTCGGTGGAAATGGAAAAGGACATACCCGAGGGTTTGGTGTACTCTCAAATGGCACAACCACCTTCAGAAGAGTCGCATATGTTGAAGGGCTGAAGCATAATCTTCTAAGCATCAGTCAGCTTTGCGACAAGGATAACAAAGTAATCTTTACTAAGGAATCCTGCTTTGTCACTGACAAAAAGGAGAAGATAGCTCTCAGCGGTTATCGTTTGGAAAATGTTTATGTAATAAAATGGACTCAACAACCACTGAGAACTCCTGTTTCTTCTCAAAAGCCTCATCTGATGTCAATTGGCTATGGCATAAGAGGCTATCTCATCTTAATTTTAAGACACTGAACACTCTTTCTTCAAAAGAGTTGGTTACTGGTCTACCTCAACACTCATACGCCAAAGAGTCTCTATGTTCAGCGTGTGAAAAAGGGAAGCAGACCAAAGCAAGCTTTAAATCAAAGCAAGTTTCCTCAGTGTCATCTCCTCTACAACTACTCCATATGGATTTGTTTGGCCCTGTTAATAAACAATCCATCACTGGAAAGAAATATACACTGGTCATATGTAACACCCGGAAAATCCTTGTAAGTAATATTAGTCCTAATATTTCTTTATATTTTGACTTCTTAGATTATGATTGAATTCCTAAGAAATTTCCATGATTGTTACTTGTTAATTGAGAACTTCCGATAGAAATCAGTAAATTTATTCCTTAAGGAAATTAATGAAAAATAGATGATAAAGTTAAATATTAGATTTTATGGATTAGTTGGATGGGTAATTTGAATACGAGTCCAACGGTACTTTCCGGGATAAAATCGGAGTTTTAACGAAGAAGTTACAGCTAAATCAGTAGAAATTGAGAAGGCTAGCAATCAGAAGCTGGCGCCGATAGTTGGCGCCGATGCATCGGCGCGGGTGATCGGCGCCGAGCACCTGACGTGTTGAAATAGGGTTAAAACCCACCTCTTAGTCCTTAGTCATTATCCTTTTCATTTAGAGTTCGTGAATCAGGGTTTTCTCTACACTTCTCAGGCGATTTTCCCATCTAAGCTTAAGGTAAATTCACCTCTCTCAATCATACTTCAATTCAAGCAATTAGTAGATGAATCTTACAAATTAAGCTTGAATTAGGGCATTACATCTTCATCCTTCTTGTTGGAGTGATTGGGTTCAAGTCTTCAAGATTAGGATTATATCAATTGAAGATTTGAGGTGAGTAACTTGTATCTAATTAATTGTATTACACCTTATTAACATTCTTTATCTTGATTTTGTTATTGCTAATGAGAAATCTTGGTTAATAAGCTCTTAATGGTTAAGAGGGAAACAAGAAGAGTTCAAGTAAGTTATGGTGGATTAATTGTGTTTTATTACTTAGAATGCCATGATAAATGTTAGTGTTAAAGGTTGGGTTTGATTATATATCATTGGTATGTGATTGAGATGATGGCTTAATAGATGTCTTAATGATGAACTGATGGCTTAATGGTCCTAATGGACTTATTCTTGAATTGTAAACATGGTGGTTTATTATTTGAAATCATATAGAAAGTGAATTAATACATGTGGATGTATGTGAACTACATGGAAGTAGTATTGTTTATGATAAATGGTTGGACCATTGTTAAAGTGCTAAATATGCTTGATATTATTTAGAATATGATTTATTACATATGGATGTATATGAACTACATGGAAGTAGTATTGATCATGTTAAATGGTTGGACCATTGTTATGTGTTGAATGTACTTGAATATTATTTGGATTAACATATTTGGTATTCACATAATTGGAGGAGCACCTAGTAGGCATTGGAGGATATATTCTTACACACCGTGGGGTAAGTGTAATTGATTCATACCTTCGGATACCGTGGGGTTTTCCGTTGTGTTATGCCTTGTGACAATACCGTGGGGTATCGATCAAGGTATATCTTCAATTATGATGTAACTGGGTAGCGATATGGACCTTCTCCATGGAATCCAATTTGTGAATGTATCGAATTGTTATTCCTACATGCTATGATTATGCCCTATGTGCTATGTGTAAACCTCACTTAGGCTTTAAAAGCCTAACACTTGTTATGTGTTTTATGTGTTACAGATTTTAGTGGTTCCGGACACAAGAAGGTCTAGAACGGGGTTGTGAGCATGGGATCATTGTTGGAGAGTTAAAGATTGGAAGATTGATGATAGAACTTTCCGACATCCTTTTTATATTTGATTGCGATAGTAGTGATCAAATAAGCTAGTAGTCCATTAGTAGTTAAAATTAACTAAATCTTTGTATTAATGGTTATGTAATGATGATTAGGTATACTTTCACTTTGGAAAGGTGTACCACTCTTCCGTCTCATGGAAGTTTTTGTTAACCCCTATTTTGGGGTGTTACATCATAGTTGATGAATTTTCTCGTTATACATGGGTTATGTTTCTCCGTTCCAAGAGTGACACCCCTGAAGAACTCATCACCTTTATTTGAAAGATGGAAACCCTGAACAAGGATTTTCATGGTAACGGAAATACGTGAAATTAGTACTGTGATAATGGTAACGAGGATTTTCATGTATGATATGTTCACAATTTCAATTAGCTATTGTTATTATGAATATATTATTACGCGAGCATGCTTATTTCTAAATTGTTACAGTGACTAACGATCGGTAAAGTATGTTTTAGGGTATGTGCATAACCATTTTCTTATGATTATCCTTTTAGGTTATAGTAGAACGATGGTGAATATGCCACCAAAATCCTTTGGAGGACAGATCGGTAAATGATTGAGGGTTGGAAGGACAACCTGGAAATTGGCGGGACTCATGAACGTCCGCCAAGGTAACCTTTAATAGGTGGTTGATGCGTGTAGAAATAGAATAAGAAATGTTTGACCAAGACGAAAATAGTATGACATGGTTGATACGTAAATCGTGGAATGCATGTATAGCAAACGTCATAAGGCCGAAAGGACGACCACCGGTCGGGGGTAAAATGTCAATGATAAGTTACTTAAGTAAGACGATTGACCTCGTTGAGTAATTAGCCTTCATTTGAGAGTAAAGTTTTTATGCATGGTGTTCTAGAGTATGTTACATGAATTTTCATGATTTCAAACCAATTGCATAAATAACAGTTTTAGTCAAGGCTGAATTAGTATGTGCAAGTGAGTATTTAAAGAAAAGGCAATCCCATTTATGTTGCACAGCGAAATTTAGGAGTTGTTACAAAATATTTCTTACTTTACATGAAAAGTTGAATTGTAGCAAGAAAACGTTGGCCAGCAAAACATTTAATAACCAACAGGAGTATTGATCTAATAATATCATATAAATAAGTGGGAGAACCGACTAGCTTAATTCGAGTCGGTAAAACTTTTTCGAACTATTGTTGTATGAAAAGATTTTTATTTTATTACCGTTGTAACAACTTTGTTTTGGTTGAGAAAGATTGGGTTTACGGAAATTTAATATGCAAACAATTCTCGAGATCGTTGTGCAGTACTTTAGAGTCGTGTGAATGTAGGGGTCATGTGTGCCCAAGTTATTCCAAAAGTTGTTTTATAAAATGAGAAGATGTGTGAATTGAGATATGTAACAATGTATTTTGGTTTATGTATTCGTGTGCGTGGCACATGTTTAACCAAACGTTTATTTTAGCCTTAAAGGCTTGATTGATATTCAAATGAGTCTTTCGAATGTTTGTCAGTTTTAAATGACTCGAGATGGAGTCTTGGTTGTATTATATGCTTAACTGCATTTTAATTGAATAAGTGTTGGTCTTAAGTGTAAAGACTGTTTGATAACTTTCGCGTTTTAATACCTTAGGAACTAACGAACCTTGGCGAGGTATATACATTGTGAAGTATAGTATACTTATATAAATTGACTTCGTTGGGAGAGTAGCAATGAAGGAGTCATAGATTTATTATGCCTTGGAACGTATGTTGCATAATGATCATTGATCCTTGGAGTAGATGGCTAGGTTTTGAACTTAGTTGAGTTTTAAGACCATTGACCCGGTTTAATAAGCTCGTTATAGGCTTGGGTTGGGATTACATGGATTGTATTAAAATAGAAGTTTGCATGATGTGAATGTTTTGGGTATTCTTTTGGATTTAATTATTGTTAAGTCTTAAACCAGAAGAATAAAAGCTGAAGGACCACTTGGTAAGAGTGTTAAGATTATGAAAGACGGTTGTATTATAGAAGTGTTTTACTTGCGATGTAGATGGTTTACAAAGGAGAAAGTATTAGGCATAAATGAAGTCAGGTATGGAAAATGTTGATCTGGGAAGGATCGTACTGTGTTTTAGTACTAGTATGGAATCACAAGGAGCTAGTATGAACGAATAAATTCAAGTTAATTAGCAAATCGAAAGTGGTAGTTCAACTAAAGTTGGGGAGGAGATATTTAGTGAAATAAACTCGGTTAAAATGTGTATGAATGATTGTGAGAAACCTGGTTTGTGGTGAAAGGCTATACGTGAAGAATGTACGAGTGAGTATTGGTATTAACTGCCAAGATAAATGTGTCAACTAGTATGTATTATGAAGTTAGAACTAGGAAGTATCTGATGGAAGTCTTTTCGAGGATACCAGATAAATAGTACTAGTTGTCAATGAAGCTGTTGGATGATGTGGTTGTAAGATGGTGTAGTGATTTGGCTATAATTGGAATAGAGTGTCGAGCGGTAGTGTGAGTCCATCCAAGGTGATTTTGGTTGTGTGGGTCGTTAAATAAGTTTATGATTTTGAATCATAGGAAGTTTAATAAAGAGGAGAAAGCGGTATCGGTATGTGGAAAAGTTGGGAGAAAGAGACAAATAATGATTGGAGGGTAATACTTCATGTTAACATAGGAGGTAATGATAGAAAGGTCGGACCTAAGAATGTAGTTATACTACGGGTTCAATGGAATTATCACCTTTGATATATAATATTTTAGTGTTTGGTTGAAATGTGGTCGCATAGTACGATATTGATGTGAGAAAGTGATAGCATTCTATACCGAAGAAACGCATAATTCATGGATGTAATAATGGACTGACGTGGTTGTTGAAATAATCTAATAGTAACGAGTATGCTTAATTTACAGTATACGTGGAAAATTCAGGTAGTACATGATAATGTTATTTCGAGATTTGGAGAGTGAGTTGGGATGATGATGGGGTGAAAGGAAGACTCTTGTTCTTCTTAATCCCATTGGTTTTAGGTGAAGAGAATACTGTAATCGTTAAGCTATAGTGTTGGAGTAATTAATAGATGTAAAAGAAATACCTCGAATGCAGTTCTCGGTGTTACGAGGATTTGGCTAGAGATCTTAACTAACGTTTTTAGAGAAACTATCCTCTTGGACTGTAGTTGTGTGGTGGATATTCCGTGTAAACAAGAGAGAAATGATAGCAGTATGCTAGAATAAGAAGTAGTCAAACATGGATTTGATGATAACAATTATTCTAAGAGGATTGGTTTGCAAGTATATCATTTGGATCTTCCACCAGAGTTGGGAGGGGTACATGATACCTTCCAAGTGTATTATCTTCGGAGATATTTGGCCGAAGAGAAAGATGTGATGTAATTGAGGTGAGAGTAGATAAAGAGAGTCGCGGTGTGGAAGAACCAGATGAAATTTTGGAGAGACAAGTTAGGAAGCTACGTAATGGTAAAGAAGTAGCTATGTTGAAAGTTCAGTGGAAACACCACCGAGGTAGTAATGTAACTTTAGAGTCGAAAGAGAGTATGAGGGATAGATATCCTCACTTGTTTACCTGACCTTGATTTAGAGGACGAAATCATTTTTAAGTTGGGGAGAATTGTAACACCCGGAAAATCCTTGTAAGTAATATTAGTCCTAATATTTCTTTATATTTTGACTTCTTAGATTATGATTGAATTCCTAAGAAATTTCCATGATTGTTACTTGTTAATTGAGAACTTCCGATAGAAATCAGTAAATTTATTCCTTAAGGAAATTAATGAAAAATAGATGATAAAGTTAAATATTAGATTTTATGGATTAGTTGGATGGGTAATTTGAATACGAGTCCAACGGTACTTTCCGGGATAAAATCGGAGTTTTAACGAAGAAGTTACAGCTAAATCAGTAGAAATTGAGAAGGCTAGCAATCAGAAGCTGGCGCCGATAGTTGGCGCCGATGCATCGGCGCGGGTGATCGGCGCCGAGCACCTGACGTGTTGAAATAGGGTTAAAACCCACCTCTTAGTCCTTAGTCATTATCCTTTTCATTTAGAGTTCGTGAATCAGGGTTTTCTCTACACTTCTCAGGCGATTTTCCCATCTAAGCTTAAGGTAAATTCACCTCTCTCAATCATACTTCAATTCAAGCAATTAGTAGATGAATCTTACAAATTAAGCTTGAATTAGGGCATTACATCTTCATCCTTCTTGTTGGAGTGATTGGGTTCAAGTCTTCAAGATTAGGATTATATCAATTGAAGATTTGAGGTGAGTAACTTGTATCTAATTAATTGTATTACACCTTATTAACATTCTTTATCTTGATTTTGTTATTGCTAATGAGAAATCTTGGTTAATAAGCTCTTAATGGTTAAGAGGGAAACAAGAAGAGTTCAAGTAAGTTATGGTGGATTAATTGTGTTTTATTACTTAGAATGCCATGATAAATGTTAGTGTTAAAGGTTGGGTTTGATTATATATCATTGGTATGTGATTGAGATGATGGCTTAATAGATGTCTTAATGATGAACTGATGGCTTAATGGTCCTAATGGACTTATTCTTGAATTGTAAACATGGTGGTTTATTATTTGAAATCATATAGAAAGTGAATTAATACATGTGGATGTATGTGAACTACATGGAAGTAGTATTGTTTATGATAAATGGTTGGACCATTGTTAAAGTGCTAAATATGCTTGATATTATTTAGAATATGATTTATTACATATGGATGTATATGAACTACATGGAAGTAGTATTGATCATGTTAAATGGTTGGACCATTGTTATGTGTTGAATGTACTTGAATATTATTTGGATTAACATATTTGGTATTCACATAATTGGAGGAGCACCTAGTAGGCATTGGAGGATATATTCTTACACACCGTGGGGTAAGTGTAATTGATTCATACCTTCGGATACCGTGGGGTTTTCCGTTGTGTTATGCCTTGTGACAATACCGTGGGGTATCGATCAAGGTATATCTTCAATTATGATGTAACTAGGTAGCGATATGGACCTTCTCCATGGAATCCAATTTGTGAATGTATCGAATTGTTATTCCTACATGCTATGATTATGCCCTATGTGCTATGTGTAAACCTCACTTAGGCTTTAAAAGCCTAACACTTGTTATGTGTTTTATGTGTTACAGATTTTAGTGGTTCCGGACACAAGAAGGTCTAGAACGGGGTTGTGAGCATGGGATCATTGTTGGAGAGTTAAAGATTGGAAGATTGATGATAGAACTTTCCGACATCCTTTTTATATTTGATTGCGATAGTAGTGATCAAATAAGCTAGTAGTCCATTAGTAGTTAAAATTAACTAAATCTTTGTATTAATGGTTATGTAATGATGATTAGGTATACTTTCACTTTGGAAAGGTGTACCACTCTTCCGTCTCATGGAAGTTTTTGTTAACCCCTATTTTGGGGTGTTACATCATAGTTGATGAATTTTCTCGTTATACATGGGTTATGTTTCTCCGTTCCAAGAGTGACACCCCTGAAGAACTCATCACCTTTATTCGAAAGATGGAAACCCTGAACAATTTGACCGTTCGCTCAATAAGGAGTGATCATGGGACTGAATTCAAAAACAGTTCTCTTGATTCCTTCTTTGAGAGTAAGGGTATTTCTCACAATTTTTCTTCAGTGAGAACACCGCAACAAAATGGAGTCGCTGAAAGAAGAAATAGAACAATTATTGAAGCTGCACGTTCAATGCTCAGCGATTCTCACATGCCTACTCAGTTTTGGGCAGAAGCTGTCAACACCGCTTGTTTTACGCAAAACAGGTCACTGATAGTCAAAAGATTCAATAAAACAGCCTATGAACTTTTTCATGGGAGAAATCCTTCAATCAGCTTTCTTCACATCTTTGGATGTCAGTGTTTCATACTGAACAACAGAGATTCCCTTGGAAAGTTTGATCCTAAGGCTGATGATGGAATCTTTCTTGGATACTCCTCAGTTTCCAAAGCCTTCAGACTCTTCAATCGAAGAAGACAAACTGTCGAAGAAACAATTCACGTCACGTTTGACGAATCCCGCTCAGCGAACTCTAAACCGTCCGCTGATACTGAAGAATTGAATCAATGGATGTTTTCTCATCTTGGTGATTCATAAGATATTCCCACTCCTCGTGCTCACACAGTTGAAGATGATGGTCCTACTATCATTCCAAATATGCAGAATAGTGAAGCTAAAACATCATGGGTCTCAGCTGTTCCTATAAACACTATACCTGCTTCTGAAACAAATGTCTCAGACATTCCATCTACTTCTCAGCAATCAGTGAATATAATGTCAACTGCATCCATTCCTCTCTTGGCTGATACTCTAGACGTCGCTGAAGCCTCATCTTCAGCTCCTCCAGTTCAGGTTGAGTCAGCGTCTCACGTTCCGGCTCAGCGATGGACTATAAATCACTCAATTGATCAAATTCTTGGTGATCCAAACGCTGGTATTCAGACTCGACGAAGTGCAGGTAATATTTGTTTATTTGTTAACTTTATTTCACTAACTGAACCAAAGAAAGTAGATGATGCCCTCAAAGATCCAAACTGGGTCAGCGCCATGCAAGAAGAGCTGACTGAATTCGAAAGAAACAAAGTTTGGAAACTTGTTCGAAGACCAACTGATAAAACAGTGATATGCACTAAATGGGTCTATCGAAACAAGTTGGACGAACATGGAACTGTAACCCGCAACAAGGCTCGTCTTGTTGCTCAGGGATACAGACAAGAGGAAGGCATAGATTATGACGAAACATTTGCTCCAGTAGCAAGATTAGAATCTATTCGTCTATTCTTAGCATACGCTGTACACAAAGACTTCAAAGTATATCAGATGGATGTTAAGTCAGCGTTTCTAAATGGAAAGCTGAATGAAGAAGTCTATGTGGAACAACCTCCAGGATTCTCAGATCCTAAGCGTCCAAGTTATGTTTATAAACTGGATAAGGCACTTTATGGCTTAAAGCAAGCTCCACGTGCATGGTATGACACTCTTTCTACTTATCTCCATATTGAAAAATTTGAGCGAGGTAAAATCGACAAAACTCTATTTTTCAGGAAAGTAAAAGGTCATATCATTCTTGTTCAAATATATGTTGATGATATTATATTTGGCTCTACTAACCCTGATCTTTGTACTCGTTTCGCTGATAGAATGAAAGATGAGTATAAGATGAGCATGATGGGTGAACTAACATATTTCCTTGGTCTTCAGATAAAACAAAATGAAAAAGGAACTTTCATTAATCAGGGAAAGTATGTTAAAGATATGCTGAAGAAATTCGACTTAACTGAAAGTTCAGCTATGAAAACCCCTATGGCACCACCGCTGACACTTGATAAGGATACTAAGGGTATTCCTGTTAATGTCACTTTGTACCGTGGGATGATCGGCTCACTTTTGTATCTTACAGCTAGCCGACCCGATATTATGTTTGCAACATGCTTGTGTGCACGATATCAAGCTGAACCTAAGATATCTCATATGAAAGCTGTAAAGCGAATTTTTTGATATCTTAAGGGTACAACGAATCTAGGTCTTTGGTATCCCAAAGACTCATGATTCGATCTAATCGCCTATTCAGATAGTGATTTTGCAGGTTGTAGAATGGATAGGAAAAGCACCACAGGAGGATGTCAGCTCCTGGGTGGAAAGCTGGTAAGTTGGACAAGTAAAAAGCAAAACTCAGTGTCCACCTCTACAGCTGAAGCTGAGTATGTAGCCGCTGGAAGCTGCTGTTCTCAGGTCTTGTGGATGAGAAATCAACTACTGGACTATGACCTTCAGCTCTCAAACATTCCAATCTATTGCGACAGCACAAGTGCCATCGCTATAGCCAATAATCCAGTGCTACACTCAAAGACAAAACACATCGAAATCAGGTATCATTTTATCAGAGATCATGTGATGAATGGTGATATAGAACTTCACTTTATCCCAACTGATTATCAGTTAGCTGATCTGTTCACCAAACCTATTGATGAGACAAGATTCAACTTTCTCATCAGCGAGCTTTGAATGCTGAACTTTGAAGAATAAAATCTTCAGCGGTTCACATTTGATCAGCGATACGATTATACAAACTTGTATAGCCTTCTGGATAAAATCAACTTGTATAACCTATTCTATCATCTTCTCTCTGAATAAACTTGATTCGCTGATATCAAGGTATGTTTTTCTCTCTCTGACAATCGCATGTAAATGCAAGATTTCAAAATAAATTTCATCGCTGAATATCTCTTCCTTATCAGTGATACTTTGAAATTTCTAAAAACCTTCACTGATATTTCTAAAATCAGTGCTTCATATTTTCAAAAGTATCCCTGAGTTTTTTCAAAACCTCAGAGACAACCATGAATATGAAAGGATAGTTGTGACGTCATTACAACGGATAAGCCCTGACACGTTCTTCTTTCTGACACACGTTTGCACGTTTCGTTTACTCGCCAATCAAATGCAAACACGTGTCCGTGTCATGATGAAAATCTCTTCCCGCTCAAGATTTTCTCTTTCTAAAATCTCTATATAAACAAATTCTTCGTTTATATTTTCCTTTTACGCGAACTTCTTCTCCAAGCAAAGAAAGGATTCACTGTTGCATTTTGCTCTCGACTTTTCAAGAACAACTGTTCATCTTCTTCAAACATCAAAGGTTAATATGTTCTTATTATTTACCAAATGCAAATAACTTGTTTCTGATCTTCTCATTGTTTTAACAAGATCAAACAAAAGAACTTCTCAAAAATGAAATCATTCTCTTTCATGATTTTATGAACACAACCATTTCATGGTTGTTATTCAAGTTTAAATGAAAAAATCTTAAACTTGTTCTTCATTCGTTTTTCCAGAATCCCAATCTTCAAAGGAAACTGGAAAACAAGATTTTTATTGGGTTTGAAATTTCGTTTTTCAAAAACAAGAAAAACCCTAATCTTCATTAAGACATTCTGTCTAAATGAAATGGACAAAATTCGAACCATCTTTTTGGAAAACCTTTCCACATAAAGATTATTCTTATTTGTTAATATTTGGTTGAACTGATAATACAGAAAATGGCATCTTCTGACATTCCCAAGAACACCATCGCTGAAAACACTGCTGCTGATGATAATGTTGAGGAACTGGACATCCTCAAGGCTCCTCAGGTCAAGTTCTCTCTTGACAAGCTGGATTGGACTAAGGTAAACAACCTTTATGCGCTTCTCGAGTTTCCTCCTCGAAAGCAAGTCACACATCTAGATGATGCTGTGAAATTCCTCAAGAATTGCTGCATCTCCACAGCCCTGACCATAACCCCTCCCGCACATCAGCTTTTGCTATCACAATTCTGGTACTCTGCCAGACACTCTCAGCTACCTTCAGCCAAAGACCCCTCCAAAACAATTGACTGCATCCTTTGCGATATCGAATATGGCACCATGAAGATCACCCCTGCCATCATTCGCAAAGCCCTCAGCCTTCCCATAGCAACCAAAGAAAAACCCTTCGTTCCCCTCCCTGACCCCAAGAAAAACTCAGACAGGGAAGCCATCATTGCATTCTTTGATGCAATGGGGTATGTATGGGAAACTGGAAGAGATATGAAGCCCGAGAAGAAGCTGACCATTATAAAGAAATTGAAAATGCCCAGCGAGATGAATTTCATCTTCGCCCATGTGATCAGCTGCATGACTGCCAAGAGCGGCTCCTCTGACCAAGCCGCTAAACCTCAGCAAGCAATGGGATATGCATTGCTGAAAGGTCTACATATAGACTGGGCATCGATCATCTATGATGACCTGGTACTTAGAGTGGACATCGTCGCTGACAGACCTCCATGGGTTTCATATCCTCGATTCATCAGCGCCATATTCCAAAAGGGCCTGAAGGACAGCTATCCTTAAGAGGGTGACCTGAAACTCTCTCAGGTTGGTCCTAAGATACTCGACTTCAAACCAGTGGCGAATGAGGTACGTCTTTCTACACTCTTAACTCTTCTAAATCCTTCTACTTCTGCAGCTCCTTCAGCGAACAAACCCACCGCTGATACCCCAGCTGCAACCTCCATTCCTCTTAAAAGGAAACATTCTGACACCCAACTTGGTTCCAAAAGAACTAAGAAACCCAAGGAGCAACCCAAGCAATCTCCTGCTAAAGTCTCCTCAGCTCCTCCTGTTGAGCTGAAGGAAAGTTCAGTGGTACGCTCTGCCACACCTGAACAAGCCACCCACTCTATCCCAACTTCAGCGTCTCCAAACGATGAGGTTACAAACCTGGAAACTACCCAACCTCCCTCAGTCTCTCAAAAGACTGATGAAGTGATTCTCAGCGATTCCAACGCTGAACTCAGTAACCAACCTCCATTCTTACCCTTCGCTTCTCCCTCTACTCATTTGGACACCACTCCAGTCATCACTGAAGCACCTGTCATTCCTCCAGAAGCTAAAGAAAATACTCTTCAAGGAGTGATGGGCATAGGACCTGCAGAGCTGACCATACGTTCAGGCTCTCTCGCTGACGATATGGAACTTTACTCAGGAACCCGCGATTTTGATGAATTCATCAATCCTCCTGCAGGTATACAACAACCCCTAAACACTGTTACTAAACCCCAAACTTCTGAGCTTTCCTCTGTTGACAAGTTTTTATATGTTACAGGTCCTAATTTGGGAGACATCAACGCGTCTCTGAAGACAGTAGAGACAAAGCTGACAGGTCTCACGTCTACTCTTTCCGGCAACTCTTCAGCTGTCACAACCGCTGGAGAGAATCTTTTAAAGCTTACAACCGAAGTCGGAAAGAATGCCTCCAAAGCTGATGTGGAGAAGGTTGATAAATCACTCAGTGATTTTGCCAAAGTTCTCGCTGACATCTACACAGACTACCTCGACATCAAGAAATCAGTTGACACCATGTCCAGCGAAGTCACAACGCTGAAGACATCGGTTGGCACACTCGAAGGTGATATGTCTGCTGTAAAGGCTGATGTCAGTTCAGTAAAAACTGATGTGAGTTCTGTGAAGACTGATGTCAACACGATGAAGAATGACATCTCTTCTATTCAGAACTTGTTACAGCAGATCCTGACCAACACGACCGCCCCTGCACCTCCATCTTTTACTACGGCGGATCCTGCTGAACTTGTGAAGATCAATCCTGGTATTTCTGACATAGAAAACAGATTATCAGCGATTGAAATCTATATAGGGATCCCTGGCCAAGAAGACAGGGAGAAAACCACAGCTGCTGAATCATCACATTCCTCCCCGACTCATCATGATAAAGAGGGGGAGAAGAGCGCTGAAGACCCTTCCAAGAGCGCTGAAGACCTTTCCCATGATGAATCTATCAGGGGAGAGAAGACCGAAGACCTCACCTTCACTGAAGAGGATGAGAAGACAATTGAAGCTGAAGCAGCCGCTGGACCTCAGGGAGATGAACACCCTGAGGGAACCGAGAAGCTCGCCTCTGTGTCTGAGGGGGAGCAACTCGAAGAAGAAGCTGAAGAAACTGAGTCTGAAGCTGAAGATGAAGAAGCCATCGACTTGTCTGATGCTGAACCATCCTCTTCTCCAAAGAATGATGATGACGAAGATGACGATGATGATGATTCTTTTATCGTCAAGCCTGCTCAGAGAACTAAAGCTCTTAAAGGGATTCTGATAAATGAACCTTCAGGGGAGCGGACAAAGACAAAGCCATCAGCATCTGAAGCTGACAAAGGCAAAGGAAAAGGTGTCGCTGAAGATGAAAATCTGACGATCTTGCTTAAAAAGCCGTTTTGTCAGGTACACTAAATCCTTACTCCACATCCCTCTCTATACACTTTATCAGTTCTCTACCTCCGCAAACCTACATACACTATCCCATTCTTTCTCTCTCTGTTCTACCCATGTTCTTATTTGTAAGATCGCTGCGTTTCAGCTAGTCCTCTCCCCTGTTTGAGGATATCGCTGAAGTTCCTACAGCTGCGACTTCAACAATAATCCCAGCTCTCAACGCTGAAGACATAATCCCAGTCTTGGATTTGATCTCTGAGACTGATGAACCTGAAGAACAGACTCTCTCTCACAAAAACAGAACTTCCTTGGCTCCTCAAAAGCTAAGTGAAGAGGATCAAGAAAAGAGAGATGCAATGATCAAGAGACTCGAAGATCAGCGAATCATTCTAAAGCGTGATCAACTTCCTACCGTTCCTCCAAAGTTCAGAATTTCCCAAAAGGAATACAAGGAACACCTCAGAGCTGAACGCCTAATCGCTGAAAGAAAGGAAGCTGAAGAAAAAGACAGAGAATACGCCATCAAGCTTACTCAACGATCAATAAAAGACCCCAAGCTGAAAAGAGTTCCCATTGATGTTCAACGTCAGCTATGGGATGATGCTCAAGAGATCGTTAGAGAAAAGACTAAGGTGTCTGACACGACTTTGGAATGGGCTAAACAAATGCTGACCTATCGATCTAGACCATCCAAAATCATTAAAGTAAACATCAGAGGAAGACTGTACGCCGACGTTCCTGTTGTTGAAGTGGATGTCTGCAGAGAAGACAAAACCAAGCAAACTTTCTATGCTGCTACCTTAGAAACGTTTGGTCTCTCTGAATGGTTAGAAACGAAATTATCCATTCAGGGATCGCGCTCAAAGTTCAAAAGCCATGTCGAGAAGATCTTAAACAAACAGATCGACCTTATTTCTTCTGCTGTGGATATTCCTCCTCTTCCTCCTCAACAAAGAAAAGTCTCTGCTAAGAAAAAGAAAGTCTCTGATTCAGATCCTCCTATACGGAATGAAACAGGTATTGGTTTCTCTCGTGCTGAAGTTCTTGGCCCTGATGCTGATCTCTCAGCGCTTGACACTTCCCTACCACCTGGAGAAACTTTCATTCCTGGCACAGTTGTAAGTGATCCATTTGGGATATTCTTTCTAGACTACAATGGAAACCATCACTTTCAACGTATCTCTGAGCTCCACATCGCTCCCATCGAACAACTCAGAGATCTCTTATACTAGTGTGAAGTCAGACGCGACATCAAAGCTAGACACCTGAAGCCCTTGATTTTGGAAGGAGCTCTGAAGAAAAAGAATCAAGGAGCAGATGTCCCTGATTGGATGATTGCCACATCAATGACCCTTGATGAACAACTCATTAAGGAAGAACCTTTTGACGGATAGGATCGCCTTGTAATTCTTTCTATCTTTATCTGTCTACATCTTTTGTACTTGTAATTCTATTCGATGTACTTGTAATTTTTCCACTTCTCTCTGTAATCTTTACACAGTTTAAAGAAAAATTTCAGCGAACGTACTTTACTCCATCAGTACAGAAAAGATCCCAGAAAACAGTAAAAAGGGACAAATATTTTATGAGTTCTTTTTATCCTTATGTTTTCATTATATAGCAATTTTCTCTGTTGCTATGTCATAATCAAATAGGGGGAGATTGTTGATCCAAACCCTCAGTGATTTGATAATGACCCTCTCTTATATACTTAGTGAAAATTGTAAGTAAACAATATGTATCAGAGTTTCACTATCGCTGATAAGTACTAAGATCTTCCAGTACCGTTGATAGGAACTCTCGCTCTTTAGATTAAACATTCAGCGAAACTGTTCACCATAATACTCTGAGTCTGTTCAGTACTTATGGTGATTGCTGATAAGTTAGTTGTTTACTTATGATCTCTGAAGACAAGTTTCACGTCAACATAGGTTCTACGCTGAAGTCGAAGATCAAGCTCAAGAACCAGCGACAAGTCTCCTAATGAACTGATGCGGATCAGCGAAGACTCATATTTGTCCAATCAACGTGAAGTATCAAGTACAAGACTTCAACTATCGCTGAACTCTATCATTCGCTGATGAAGAATGATAGATCGCTGAATCAACGAAAAGCTGATCATGAAGTCCTCTGTACAAAGTACTTTTGTCTTAACCACCCTTGCACGACTCCGTACGATATGTCAGAAAAGAACCTCCTTATTGTCTGAAATCGTACAACCACTCTGATACTACACTGTTCAAACATGCGGCTACTTAGGTTGTCAACAAAGGTCAATGACATGCAACCAATCAGCTGTTGCCACGTGTAAAGTGTAAACTGCAATGCATTAAATGCTAACTCTGGACAAGTTCATCCTTCTTATCTTGAGATAGGTTATTATTAGTAATTTCCTTCTCCTTCTTAGTGCAAGAAACTTAGTGTTCCAACTTGTTTAGATTTAGGATTTATCCTTAATCTTGTTTCCGCAACAAGCTGTAAATTGTTAATGATTTATCAATAAACAATTTAGAAAAGTAAAATCTGTGTGTTTGTATTCAACCCCCCCTTCTACAAACTTGTATAGCCCTTCGGGACCAACACTACCCCAACCTGAGCCTGTTGCACATGCCGACAAATAAAGGGGTTAGGCTTACGCCTAGTGAGTTCAAGCATTTTATCATGACTATATAAAATAATAAATCGGGAGATAGTAGTTTTAGTCATGATCTGAATAAATATTTAAACGAGATTTTGCGACAAAGATTATCATGAGCAAATCATTTGATAAATCGACAGCTACAACTTAAACAAATGATTTTCTAAAAGGGTTTGTATAAAAGACATCGACAACCCATTTTCCAAACGCATACAGTTTATGGGAGGAAAGCTTCCAATGAAAATCGTTTCTCTGTAAAGGACTCAAATCCAAAACTCATATCAAGAGTTAATTAATAATAATTTCTCAAATAATCGCCACTGCGAATAAAACTCCAGCAGTTAAAACATCCAATAAGAATGTACATAAATCTTGGGAAACAATCCATATGCATGTAATATAACCTCAACAATGTAAATAGATAAAATACCCGAAATCAACACCCTTCGGTGACGAGGGAGACCCAATTTCGTCGAATGTGGCAAACACATAAATTAAACCACGATTAAATAAATGTAGGTAAGCTTCTTGGATATGGAAAACGGATGACATCAACCATACTAGGTCTTTAGTCAATCCTTGGCATCAATCATGCTAGATCTTTAGCCCATCTTAGACATCAACCATGTTAGGTCTTTAGTCCATCTCAGACATCAACCATACTAGGTCTTTAGTCCGTCCTCGGCATCAACCATACTAGGTCTTTAGCCCCTCTTAGACATCAACCATACTAGGTCTTTAGTCCAAGCCCTCAAGTTCAACCATACTAGGTCTTTACCTTGGAAAACCTACCATCCAAAACAAGCTTACTTAACTTAAAAATTCATACATGACCTCAAAAGAATAACTAATGCATTCAAATCACGTAAACTCCAAATATAATGCAATTCATGCAATACAAACCCCAAACCCACGTCGAGCTTATTAAAACCGGGCGAATGCCATCAAGACTCAATCGAGTCCAAAACCGAGCCCTCTGCTCAAAATCTAATGATCATTTATCAACATCAAATCATGCAAATGAAATGCAAATTAAGAATATAACACATCCTAGACTCCACCCCGAGCATGTAAATGTCAGCCACGTGCAATAATATGCAACACGGTGCAATAAAAGCAACCCATAAATAAGAATACACATCGAGCCATTTAAACCGGACAAATGTCCCAAGACTATCTCGAAGTCAAAACCGAGCAAAGTGCTCCAAACTTGCTAGACCCATAATGTCGGTCATCATCGTATAAACGCGTTTAAACATTGTTTAAGAAAACACGTATCCCAAAATCATCAGTAACCCCAAAACTCAACACTGGTTAAACAAAAGGGTTTTCCTAAAGGACCCAGACCCTTAATATTCTCAAAATGACTCATAACGCTAAAAGTGCATTTTCCCAAATGGTTTATTAAAATCATTTACACTAACATGATTAAACCATCAAATAAACCTCATTTTGAGCAATTAATCTTTTAAAGACAATTTTGACTTCTAACCATCCAAATATTCAAAAGCCCCAAATATGGGCGTTTTACATATTTATGATGATAAACACTTCAAATAGAGTTAAACCATTCAAATAACTCAACCACATATATTTTCAAGTAAAACACACAAATATTTGGAAAACACTCATTTTGGCATGTACAAAGTTTTCGCAAAGTAACTTGAACTCACCTTTGCTAGATTTAGCTAAATCTAGGTTTTTACCAAACGTATGCTCCTTTGAAGAAGTCCGTATCTTCAAGTCCAAATCTTCCAAAACCTAAATCCATAAGTTTCCAACCATAAATATTTATCCTCGAACACTTAGAATCATTTCCCCCAACATATTACTCCCAAAATCGCCAATAGATCAAAACCCTAATTTCCAAAATGAAGAGACGAGAAGATTACCTCAATCATCAAGTGAATCCACCAACCAAACACTTCTAGTGTTACCAAAGTGAGCTTCAATCTTCGTTTCATCTAAAGAAAGGAAAAGGTTTATGTGAGGGTTGGGTAAAACCCTAGAAAGTGTAGAAATCTTACTATAACGAAAGTGAGAAGAAGGGTTCTAACCTCCATCCAAATTCCTCGTTAAAAACTGAAATAGAAGCTTTGGTTTGTAAGATTTATGGCTTCAAGAGCTCCAAAAACGATTTAGAGGGTTAGGGTTTCGATTTGGAAGAGAAAGAGGTGAAATGGGAGAAGTAAGAAGTGGTTTGGGGTTGAAAGGGGTTTTAATCGGATTCAGCACCCCGACCGCGACAATGAAACCGCGACAATGACCTGGTCATTCTCGCGTGTCATTGTCGCTCCCCATGTGCATGTTTCTGTTTGATTTGCTCAGATCGTCACCCATTGCGACATTGACACCGCGACAATGACATGGTCATTGTCGCTGGTCATTGTCGTGACCCGCGTACCAAGCCCCTGAACTCGACTTTTTCAACGCCAAAACTCCCGATACTCTTAGAGACTTTACGTAATGTCTTCCAAACATAAATCCCACCATTTTCAAGATGCAAAACATTTGGGTGGTATTTATTTACCGAAATTACGGGTGTTACAGATAAGTGTACCAAAAAATTTATATGAAATCAGCAGTATATCAAATCATAATACCTAATTATTTTAACTTCAAATCATATATGAAATCATGGTAGAGAATTAGTTCAATATAAAACCATACTTGAAACCAAAATTTCGTTCTAGAACGCACATAATTCAAATATCCCAGGATTTTCAACTATGAGTACCAATCTAAAATATTAAAAGCAAAGTTAACATAATAAGCTATGTCTAGCAAACAACCCATCATAACCGTACTTAAAAGATGTATTGAAACCAACAAAACACATGATCAACCTGATCAATCTAATACTTGTTAAGCCGTCCATGGCGTGTCGGATCATCCATTTCCCAAATCTGTGCTTTTGACCCCTTGTCCATGGAGTATAACCTCCCTATCTCCGACTGCACGAACTCTCTACGTGTGTTATTCTCAGACAATAGGATATTTGCTGCATATTTCTTTCGTAGCAACTCTAGTTGCTTGTCTTGCACACCTCCCTCCCTTGTAAGCCCCGTGAACCAAAATCGGCTCCCCCCTCCTATGTACGTCTCCATTGATCTCATGGTGTAGACACTGCAATCTTCGAGTTTTCTATTTGTCTGCCATTCTGCTTCAAGTTTCACTTGATCCACATCTTGTATTCCTTTCGTCGATGGGTGGCCTATTTTTTCAGGTATTTCACAAACATTGTTGTCTGTATATAAAGTATTTTCATCCACTGTTAGTACAAGTTGTAATAAATATAGTTATTTACTTTTTTTTGGATTATAAAACCTTGCAAGATATGTTTCCATAGTATGTTTCATATGTATAACAATGATCAAACATCATATTATTAGACATATGAAACATCAAGATTATTATATACATGAAACAACACCACCCGTATATATATGAAACAACATACGAAACCTCAGTATATATATTAATGTCAGTCAAGTAACTTACCAGTATATGAACATCGTATTTATATAGATCGGTTATATCTCCTTTCGTTGCTCTATTGTTCAAGAACTCAATAGTGTATTTTTTTCAAGTTGTAAACCACGCAGAAGTAATGGATTCCATCAGGTGTGGAAAAAATACCTATACAACTTTATATGTTATACAATTATCGTTTATCAATTTTAGACCATAAAATTCAGTAAAAATATTTTAATAAGTTTACCAATTCCACATTTCTCAGATTTAATATTTCCATGTTGTTATTTGCTGATTCTGCTAACTTATCCTTAAACCATTTGAAACGTTTCTTGAAGCTGAACACGTCGAGTTAGACATTAAATTTACAAGAGTGTTATTTTTTTCAATATTCTTACCAACACAGTTGTCTTGAAAAAATATCTACTAGGTTAGAAACGGCTTATATATCTTTCTTCATAGTTAAGTATGTCAACCCAACCATCAATCACATTTGAAAAAATTTGCTCCTTTGCTGCGAGCTTTCCATTGTTGTGCGTTCTATTGATTGTGCGGTTTGTGATCTGAATAGCATATCACTGAAAGACACAGATAACTTTTTGTACTATAATTAGTTGGTTTGATGTCACATAATAACACTGCAGTTTTTTTGTTCGTATTACCCATTTTTCATAACTCATTATACATATATCATATAGGTTATGAGTAATATAAAAAATATATCGTTTTCATATACTTACTCTGGACCTCCGAATGCCGCCATGCAGTACGCATGCGCCTTTTCTCATCATTAGTTAATGATTGTCCTAGCAAAACTTGTCGCTTGACGTACGACGACCTCATCTGATCTCCAAGCCCTATCTCACGTTTATTTGCTTTCGGCGGAACGTTTTCTTCCTCTTCAATTACCTTCTCCTTTCCTTTACCAGATGCCTTTGATGTACTTATCACCATATCCTTACCCCCCCCCCCCCCCCCGTTGTTTAGAGTTATTTGTTTGTTAACATCGATATGATTGGCTCCCTGGTCAACGATTGAGCAGCTTGATGTGTGTTCTTAGATAACAACTCTGCCGATCTGCGTAATATGTCGTTGTCAATTATCTTGAATGTCGTCTGACTGGACCATATTTGGGATTCCGATGTAATTGCATCCGTTAACGCTTCTTCTTCAAAGTTCAGCTTCGTTGGTGTCATTGCGGTTTTTGCTTTTCCCACACTCGTGTTTCTTTCATCAGCTTCATCATTTGATATGCCGCCGTCCATATCATCCTCATCAGAGCAATCTTTATCATCGTCATCACTATTCTCATCCTCCTTGAACAGACTTGCCAATGTTTCTCGGTAGTTCTCAAACCAAATCTCATTAGGGAACATGTCCCTAGCTTCATTTATCAGGACCTCAACATCCCATTTTGTTGAGTATATAACACTGAAATTGGCTTCAATTTTCGCCATGTAATCCTGTCAGTAAATATAATGTTACAAGTTTCATAACAAAAAGGTTAGCACAACAATTAAATCAAACGATGAAATATGTAATTCATAAAAAACCATATTTTATGTACCCTTTTCAGCTATTCATCATCGTAGTCCTCCAACCCACCATCGTCATCAATGTTATCCTCTTCCATATCTTCTATTGACATCCATGTTGGAATATTTCCAATACTAACCATCATGTCACCTTCATCGACCCTCACCATTCTGTTTTCCTTTTCAACATCAATGTCAGTTTCAATGGCGTCTCTTCTTTCAATATCACATGCTTCAGATTCCATTATGTCACTTACAACCTCGGTCACCACCTGATTTTCCTTATCAACCTCATGCTGAAGTGATTGTCTTTCTTGCATATCAGACGGTAGTGAATGCTGTTTGACAAGATACATATGCACTTACTTAAATTGTTTTGTACTACAACATTTAAATATGCTATAATTTAATGCTAACATACGGAAAATTATTCTTAACCTAAGTTTTCATATGCTCAAAACCACATGTGAAACTTTTGAAATGTTTATTATTTTTTGCAATTAATACTTACATCTTTTATTTCTTCAGCTACCTTGTTATGATGTTCTGCATCTGGATTGTCTTGAGGAACCGATTCACTTTCAGTATCATGAATAGCAATATCATCTATCAAAAGTCATGATTGATGTTTGTGAAAATACATATGCATTTAGTTAAATTGTTTTGTACCACCACATTTTAATATGTTTGTGATTTTATGCTAACATATGAAAATAATAGCAACCTAACAGTTCATACGCTACAAAACAGATAAAACATATGAAATGTATATTAATTTTGGCAATACTTACATCTTTTATTTCTTCAGTTATCATCTTATCATGTTCTGAATCTCGAAGGTCTTGACGAACAAATTCAGTTTCCTTATGATGAATAACACTATCAATTCTCAGCATTCCAACCCCCAATCCTCCATTTCTGAATCTGATCTTCATCCCTTTTCTAAGCAACTCCATTGTCCACGTGTGAAGTGGCAGCTGACTTTGGTCAACATTAACATCCATCTCATCACAAACCGTCATATGCACGTAAATTAGCTGCATATGAAACAATTCTAGTTAGTTGCATATGCACATTTTAAATTACATAAAATATATAAATCATATTAATTATGCAATCAATACCGTTAGGAATGTGAGCGGTCCATGATAAAAGCTAGCGTACGTATCCCATTTCCAGTTCCTTTTGCTTCTTCGTATGCACTCATATATGTATCGTGACCAATTTATTGTTCCAATCATATCGATGTTTCCAATCTTTGTCAGGAAGTTGTTATGACAACGTCCATCTGGACCGCATTCAGCCATCGAGTTCACAAACAAAACTATGAAGTTAATCTTGAACAACTCTCCCGCATCACTTGATTCCAGTATCATTTTACTTACGTCACTTGGCCTCACCTTCTCCTTAGTGTATTGACCTTTCCATCTTTCAATCATATCTCTACTTTTTTCATCTATATTTATTGCGTCTATGTCAACCCCTCCAATTGGCACACCAAGTATGTTGTTGACAACTTCCTCAGTAATTTTCATTGTTGACCCGATCAAGTACACTTCCATCGTGTCTGTGTCGAGGTTGTCTACAACATAATACCACATTGGCGATGTTCGCGTTCGAATACCATCAATGTTCGTCGGTTTCTTCACCTTTTTTCCTTTTTTGACAATCTTTTCCAGCCTTTTTTCTCCCGTAAATCAGTTGATTTAAGCCTTTTCACGTCTGTAATGTACCAACCCTCTTAATGTTATTTGAAACATTAATACATATGAAACAGTATATCAAACATAACTAATAAACCATATATGTGTATTGGAGACCTATATCAACCCGTAATATATGATTTCATATATTACGTTTAAGTGTATATGTTTATGTTTACAGTACCTGCTTTGGTCAAGTTGACCCTAACCACGAAATCATCATCCATATCGTCGATGCCACCTAGTTGTGTGGCTGGATCTGCCAAGACAGTACGCTCACCTTTCTTGGTGTTTTGTATTGTGTTTGAAGGCGCTTTGGACGCGCTTCTTGTTGTACGTTTCATGTCCCTCCCCACAGCGTTCATTGTTTTTGCCTTTTCATCTTGATCGTTGTAGTATCATCATATCAACAATATGTCATTAATAAAGACATAAATTAGATGTTTTATATTTATCAAAAAATGTAGTATGGAATACAGTGGCAATGTATGAAACATCATAAATTACACGTACGGAACAAATTTCATACGTTAAATATACCTCTTTTCTTTTTCATATCCTTGACTGTATTTTGTTCTTTAACACTTTCTGGCATCTTCCTCTTACTTCCACTTGGTCCTGGTTTAAAAAATAGTCAATTCACATATTTAGCAATGCAGCTTCTAATCTTCCTATTCCCTTTTTCATACGTACACATTTTCGGTATATTACGTATGAAACATTCGGGTTACCAACAATGTAACAGTGGGTTTAGTAACAATGTAACCAATTTCATATATACAAATTTCATATACACATTGTTGGGGATACCAACAATGTAACAATGGAACATTCGGGTTACCAACAATACATGTTTCATATATACATATTTACCTTCGATTACATATGAAATTATTTTTTCTATGTACTATATGAAACGTTTTTCCATATGTAATATACGTAAGTTATTGGGTTATCCAATAATGTAGCTTATGAAAAACCTACCCTAACATGATCAATGTATTGTGGTAACTACATCAACATACGAAACTATTACTGATTTCATAGGTCTCATTTAGGGTTTTATCAACAACTTTAGTACAAAAATTTGAAAACATTGGGTTTACTAACAATGTAACCTATTGTGACATTATTTCAATTTTTTTCAACCACAAACCCACTGATTTTTCGTTTACCAACAGTTTATTTTATGAATGCGGTTGAGGGGTTTAGTAACAATTAAAGAAAAAACTTTAAAAAATCGGGTTGTTTCATACTTTTGAATGACGAACCCCCATCAATCATCAAGGTTGCAACAAGTTTATTGTACAATGCTCACTTAGTTTCTTCAATCGATTACCTATGAAAACCACGATTTCATACCTTGTTCACTGATTTTCTGACTAGGTACCACTTCCATCTCCACGTCCACCGGATTCTCTTTAGTATTCTTGAAGTTGGAGAAGGACTTCAGCAATCGAATCCTTTCGCTCTTTTAACGAGCTATGAAAGTCGAATTCCAAGTTATGCACAAATGGTTCTTATACTATGGAAAAAACTAGTTTAGGGTTCATACCTCTCATGATTCGCGCCCTATTTTCATCCTCCATCGTATCTCTTCAAAATTTCGTAGCAGATTCCGTCAAAAATGGAACCGATTAGCTTCAATCGATTTGAACTCGGGAGATTTCGAAACGTGAAATACGGGATGATTGGATTTTGGCGATTGTTTCCTTAATTCAAATTTTTTCTGAATACCCGTAAATACCCTCTTCTTAATTAACCGGATACCATCACACCCTTTTATTTCATACTTATTTACATCTATGCCACCGCTTTCATCCACACCACTCAATCTTTAAACCGACGGTCATGATGGGATTTCAAAGTTTACATTAAATATTGGGTTTACATAAGAAGAGGGCTATATATATATATATGTGATAAATTTATTGATAAAGATAATATTTAGTAGGAAAAGGACAACATTTGTAACATGCTGTAAATATCCATGAGTTAACAAATTGGAGTTAACAGAGTAAGGACCCACGTCGAAACAAAATGCAAACCACAAGACCTCAGTGTACTTATTTCAAAATAGGAAACCATATACAAATATTAAGCTAACCATAAGGACCAATAGTATAAGATACTCAAAACATTACTAACAACTGTTTATTTTGAAAATTATAAACATCAATGATAGAATAAAGGGAAATTAATTAAAATGCTCTAAGATTGACTTTGACTTGCAGAAATGTCCTAAATCACTCTCATTTTGCAATAATACCCCACAATTTCGCGATTTGGGCCGCAATCGCGGACCCGACCCATGTGGCCCGCAATTTCTGTTCGCGATGGGCCGCGATGGTGCATTCTGATTAATAAAAAAAATTATGAAACATTCGCAAGATGCATGATTCGAACTCTGCATCAACAGCATGTATACACAAGACCTTAACCAGTAGTCTAACTGCTAAGTTAATGATTACATTATACCAAAAATATTTTATATTATATCAAATATAATATATTAAGATATTTATTATTAATATTATTATTATTGTTATAATATTAAAGATGATATTTTAACTTAGTTCAATGGACCCAACAATTTTTTTTGTATTTTTGATATTTTATTTTAGTGGTTGTGTTGAAAATGGTTAACGCTAAAATTTGCAAAAAAAATGTATGCTCTAATAAAATATTTAATAATATAGTTAAATGTATGCTTTAATAAAAAATGTATGCTCTAATAAAATATTTAATAATTTTTTTTAATATTTTTACTTCAATGGTTGTGTTAAATGTATAAAATAATTTATAATGTAGTTAACGCTAAAATTTGCAAAAAAAATAGTTAAAAAGGAAAAATAATATTTTAGTTCATTTTCAATAGTTATTATAGTTTTTCTAAAATAAATTATCATAAACTAAAATCTTTAAAAATAAATTATTTCCAACTCCAATAATTATTTTATTATAACAATTTAACATTAATTATATTATTAAACTATTTTATTAATACATCTCTTTTTTCAATATTAAGTTTATATATAATCCTTTAAATTTAAAGTTTTCTACAATTTTTTCTCATTTTTTATTATTATTTTAACATATAAGTTAACATAACTCTAAATTTTTTCTTCCAAAATTTCTACTTGACCTTGAATGCATGCTCTAAAACCATTTTCAACACAACCACTAAAATAAAATATCCAAAATACAAAAAGAATTGTTGGGTTCATTGAAGTAAAATATTAAAATATCATCTTTAATATTATAACAATAATAATATTAAGAGTAAATTACGTTTTTGGTCCTTGTGGTTAACACTTATTATCAAGTTTAGTCTCTCTTTTAAACTAATTACAATTTTGGTCATTGTGGTTGCTATTTTGTTTCACTTTTGGTCCCTTTAACCAACTTTAAAATTAAAAACATATTTAAATTATTGGGATTTTGGTCTTTTTAGTTTTTCTTTATCTTTGTCATTTTTTGTTTTATCAGATTATAATATTATATAGGGTAAATTACATGAATGGTCCATGTGGTTAGGTCCAAATCTGGATTTGGTCCCTATTTTGAAAAAGTACACCAGGCGTCCCTGTGGTTGTCATTTTGTTTCACGTCGGGTCCCTGACACTAACTCCGTTAAATTCCATTCGTTAACTCAGTGGTAAAATCGTCATTTTACTTTATTTTTGTCTTTTCACTATTATTATGTGAGTGATTCAGTGTGCAGCCCCCCCGGATGAACAGAACCACCGGCGATTTCAGGCCATTAGCGCCTCCATCGCCGGTTGACCAACCAGACCACCGACGACCAGCCTTCCTCCCTCACCTTCGATTTTTCCGACCAACTCCTTCCTCTCAGTTACACAGACCACCGACCCCACCCTTCCTCCCTTAACCATCGATTTCCCTCCTCCATACCCTCCCTCTCCTTCAATTCATGTCAAACCATAGTTCATCTTCTCCATCCATCTGTGTAAATCCAACCACCACCAAAACGAAACCCACCCAGATTCATTTTGGACAACAGATGCCAAAACCCAGATTCATGGTTTTCACCCTTTTCTGCCAATTGTCAAAACCCGGATTAAAATTTGACGAAATGCCAAAACCCATACTCATTTTATGATTTCGTTGATTGATGTGTGAAGATCGAGATGCCAAAACCCATATTCATCGTTTTCTGATTTAAGCCTCCATCTCCGTTTCTGATTTAAGCCTCCATCGTTTTATAGATATATACACATAATATATATATATATATATATATATATATATATATATATATATATATATAGGGTTAGGTTATTTTGCTAACCAAAAAAAAGGTATTAACTTTGTTAACCTATTTGTAGTCGTTGATCAAATATATGAGTGGTTGTGATGAAATCTTGGTGTGACATTTATTACAATATTGGTCAAAACATAAAAAATCAAAGGAACACTAGTGATAAGGGTTAAGTTGGTATTTCATAAATAGTTTTTTTTCTAAGATTTTTAAGTGGGGAGTTACAAAAATCAATAATTAATGTGGAGTTACAATATTAATATAGGTTTCCATAAAAAAACTCAAAATTTCTAGTTTTTTGAGTTTGCTCTCATTCATCTAAGTTCATGTTTGTAAGAAGATGGATGTTCGTATGCAATAAGATGGATCTAAGTTCATCTAAGTTCGTGTTTTCTAGTCATATTTGTTGTTCACGAATGTTCATAACACACAAACGTTCACGTTCTAGTTCGGCAAAATAATAGGTTGTCGTGTTTGGGCTATTATTGAACTTGTAACTTTGGGTTAGTATGTGTTTGCATGCTACTTTGTTTTTTCGTATGGTAAGGGTGTTTGTGTGTCTGTGTCATACTTCAAGGTCTTATCTTCATTTAACCAAACCGGAAAGTCAAGGTTCATGGTTGTTCGTTTCGTCATTGAACAAAAACATTTTTAACGCCGTGAATGAACAAATGTGTTCGTACACAAAGGTTCATGAACATGCATGAAGATCAAGGTCCTAACTTCATATTAAAGAACCCACATGAACATTCATGAACAAAACATTAACAAAATATGAAACGTCTGTCCAATTAGCACAATTTGGTTACTTGTAGATGTTTGATTTGGTACTTGTAGATAGGCTGTACTAAAATATTCCATTAAAAAAATACTCCATAATAATTAGTGGGACAAACAATCATAGCATACAAACTCATATTAAACTACTCCGTTAAAAAATGTTATACGTGTTCTTGTGATGATCGTCATCATGCATGTGTTATGAACATTCGTGAACAACAAATATATTGAACATGTATGAAACAAATTATACTCTTATGGTAACAAATTATACTCTTATGGTAACAATAGTAAAAACATTCAACCCGAATATACGTTGAACATGTATGAAACAACTAAAAAGCAATAAATGGTTTGTGTTAATGAAAGTTGAACACGTGAGAAAATTGAACGCGTATGAAACGAGTATGTGTATCAAAAAATTAATATGGATATGAAAAATAATATACATTCTTATTGTTCATAACTGTGCATAGTTATGAACAAATTATACTCTTATGGTAACAATAGTAAAAACATTCAACCCGGATATACATTGAACATGAATGAAACAACTAAAAAGCAATAAATGATTTGTGTTAATGAAAGTTGAACATGTGAGAAAATTGAACACGTATGAAACGAGTATGTGTATCAAAAAATAATATGGATATGAAAACTAATATACATTCTTATTGTTCATAACTGTGCACAGTTGATCATTAGATCAATTCTGCACAAACTGTTAATAATGGTTTTGCAAAAACGTCCCTCATTAACAAAATATCAAGTGAGAATTGAATCAACAAACTCCAACGACAACGTCAAACTTTGAGGAATTAGTAGAATACTCCAACATATTGGGTTGAATATATTCTTGATGACGATGAAAATCCATTTTCATGCAAACCGAACTATGATGAACGAGAGCTCCCTCAAACCAACAACTTATTTTTAAAAAAAAAAATTACCTATATCAATTCGTAACTCCTCAATGTAATGAACAATTAATATTTGCTTTTGTAACTCCCATTTTAAAAGTCCACCGAAAAAACCCTTTTACAAAATACCAAATGTACCCTTTTACACTAATTAATATGTTGACACTAACCAATTAGAAAGGTGAAATCCTATTGGTCTAAAGTGGTTAGCAAAGTTAACACCATTTGCGAGGTTAACAAAATAACCTCCCTTTATATATATATATATATATATATATATAGCAGTTCGAAACCCACAAGCATCAAAGCTTTAGTTTAGTTATTGTGTTGATTTTACTTGGTGAAACGATTCTATAAGTTTTCCAACACACATAAAATGCATCCAACGTTTTCAATCTTGATATAGCTTCGTTGCAGGTTATTAAAGAGAGAGGAAGAAAGAAATGTAAGTGTGTATAAAAATATGAGTTATTAAAGAGAGAGGAAGAAAGAAAAAGAGGAGTTGCAGGTTATGGTGATTATAGTGAGAGAAAGAGAGAGAGAGAGAGAGAGAGAGAGAGAGAGAGAGAGAGAGAAATGGGTCAACATAGTAGTAGGGATGAAGAAGTGGGACACGTGTCATGTTATAAGTATATAATTGATAACGCCACTTTTTGGCGTTATTTTCAGTTCTCAAACCAATGAGATTGGCTTGTATTCAAGTAAAAAGGCGTGTATTTTACGGTTTATCTAGTGATTTATACAGGTTATCTAAAAGGCGGCATTCCTCGGGAAAAGAAGCTAAAAAGAGCCTAAAACGAGTCCAAACGAAGCCTAACGGAAGCCTAAAAGTCAAGCCCAGGACCCGCAACCGAACCAGGACCCGATCCGCGAACCAGAAATCGACCCACGCAGCAAAAAGCATACGCGCGACTTGCCACGCGACTTGCAAGTCGCGTGGTAGGTCGCGTAACCCACTGTATGTCGATTTTAAGCTGTTAATTTCGGGATTTAGGTCATCCAGACGATACGCAACTTTCACACGACGGCCAGGGGCGATTTGGGGCGATTTTGGGGCGATTCCTGGAGACTTTTCGGAGCTTTCGGAGTCACGATCGAGAGCCGATCAAGGAGACGTTCAACACGCGAAGTAGAGACGAGCACGAGAGAAGGGAGTTTATCATCTTACCTTTCACGATTTCATCTTTTACGCTTAATCATGTTTACATACACTTCCATTATCTTTTCTCTTGTGTTTGAATCCACCACCGACATGAACTAACCGGTTCGTGTTGGGGGTTGGAATGAATTCGGTTTATTAAGCATGTAAACAATTGACTTGATATTTTATCAGTTTTTCCGTTATTAATGAAGCATGTGATTTTGTATTTAATGCCTTTGAGAGTCTAGCTAGCTTTCAATTGATTTTTTATTTTCAGTTGAGTTCGAGAGAATTAACTGTTAAAAAGAACTAGGAATTGCATGTCTAAGACGATAAATCGGTGATAGAGATATATCGAATAAGTCTTAGTCCCAATTGAACCGTTAGGTTGAAATCGAGAGATGAAATCTAGCCGTTTAATATAAATCTGTACTTAATGTGTTCTGGAATCCATAGATGAGATCGAGAGATTAAACTTATCCTTTTCAAGTTAAATCTGTTGTTATTCGAAAGAGAACGACGGTGATCTTAAAAGATTTGGGAATCATTAAGGGGATTAACTGGTAATTGTTTTGATTCAGTTGTTTGCATGTGTAGAACCTGAGGATTTCCAACCCTCAACTTCTCTCTCTATCGAAGTTTCTAAGTCGTTTACTGTTTCGTTGTGATTTCGTATTCGTTGCAATTAAGTAGTTTTAAATCAAACCATCTCTCAATTCGACAGCTCAGTTAATAGCGATTGTAGTAATTGTGATACTTAGTTCCTAGTTCCCGTGGATTCGATACTCGTACTTACCGTACGTTATTACTTGATTCGACACCGTACACTTGCGGTTAGATTTAGGGGGGGTGAGACCCACCTATCAAGTTTTTGGCGTCGTTGTTGGGGAACTAGTTGTAGCTAATAGCACTACCATCTATAAGCGCTATTAGATTGAGCATTTTTTTTTATTTGCTTTATTCCATCACTTTCAGTTTTTTTGGAGTACTGACTTTACTTTCTTTCTTTTCAGGTACCACTTGGTTTATGCCAAGGACGACCCGAGGAAAAGAGATTGAAGAATTCGATCCGGAGATTGAAAGAACCGCTCGTCGCCTACGTCAAGAGACCAAAGCTAAGCGACAGTTACAAATGGGTGACGAGAGACCTGTAGGCGAAAGACCACCGCGCAACGATCCTCCACCTCTTCGCAATAATCCTCCACCACCTCCGGATAGGGTACCTATGCGGCCATTTGTCAATCCAAATGTGGCAGCCGCACGTATAGGGATCCAACCTCCTACCACCGCGGCTAATTACTTCGAGATCAAGCCGAGTACCATCGTCATGGTACAACAGAACCAATTTGGGGGAGCACCGACTGAAGATCCCCACGCGCACCTACGAGCATTCGAACGAATCTGTAATACGTTCAAGATCAACGGGATGGAGGAGAACGCGATCAAGCTAAGACTCTTCAGTTTTTCCCTAAAGGGTAGAGCTGAAATTTGGATAGAGGGCTTACCATCGGATATTATCACCACATGGGCAGACCTGAAAGCTGCATTTCTACAGAAATTCTTCCCACCGGGAAGAACCGCTCAGTTGATGGCCGACATCACGCACTTTGCGCAATGGGATCAAGAGACCTTATACGAGGCATGGGAGCGATATAAAGATATGTTGAAGAAGTGCCCGCATCATGGATTACACGGTTGGGTGATAATCCAAACGTTCTTCGGAGGCCTTCACCAACAATTTAAGAAAATGACATCACGGCCGCAGCGGGTGGAGCTCTCATGAACAAGACGTATGAAGAAGCGGTTGACTTGATCGAGAACCTAGCCGAGCATAGCTATTCCACACCTCGATCTTCCGTTGCATGAGTCGCTAGTGTTCAAGAGATGGACGAGCTTAAAGAGATAAAGGCTCAATTAGCCATGATCACGAACCATCTGAAGGGAGGCAATTCACAAGATCCCGAGCAAGTTCAATTCCTCCAAAACCGGAATCATCAGCCGAGGAACGACCCGTTCTCCAACACGTATAACGAAGGGTGGAAAAAGCACCCAAATTTCTCGTGGAGTCAACCCGATCAACAGTCAGGTAATTTTTCTAACTCTTCAAATTCTTCCAATACTAATAATGCTTATCGTCCTCCAGGTTTCAACCAAAGGAACGAAGGACCATCCGGAGAGAAGAAGTCGGGACTTGAGGACATGATGATGAAGTTCATGACGAAGATGGAAAGCACGGTTGAGGGATTAGCGAGCACGGTGAGTACAGTCAAAGCTGCAACCGATCAGAATACGGCTTCAATTAAGATTCTCGAGAGGCAAGTGGGGCAGATTAGTGAAGCTCTACAAAACCGACCTCCCGGAACCTTTCCCAGTCAAACCGAAAGGACTAACCAGGAAACATGCAATGCCATTTATCTGAGAAATGGCAAGGAGCTGAATGGAGAGCCATTACGAGAGTCGTCATCAAGCGAGACCGGTCCGAAAGAGAAAGAGATCGAGAGCATTAAAGTGACTGAACTAGAAGCTGATAAAGAGTATGCAATAAAAGAGAACTCGGAGGGTGAAGAGAGCAAGAAGCCGAAGGAGAAAGAAGTGCAACCACCGGTCAAGCCGGAAATTCCAAGAGTGCCTTACCCGAACAGACTCAAAAAGAATAAGGATGATGTTAATTTTTTCCAAGTTTATTGATGTGTTTAAAAAGTTAACAATTAACATCCCTTTTGCAGATGCGTTGGCGCAAATGCCCTCTTACATGAAATCCATGAAAGAGATCTTATCCAAAAAGAGGGCGATCGATCACCAGGCCACCGTTGCACTCACTGAAGAGTGCAGCGCGATTTTTCAGAATAAGCTTCCCCCGAAGCTTAAAGATCCAGGGAGTTTTTCGATCCCTATTCAGATTGGGGAGTTTACTTTTAATAAAGTTTTATGTGATTTAGGGGCAAGTATTAACCTGATGCCTCTTTCTATTTTCAGGAAACTCGGCCTGGGTGAGGTAAGCCCGACATACATGACGTTAAAGCTCGCTGATCGATCAATCAGATACCCATATGGAGTGATCGAGGACGAACTCATCAAGGTCGGTAAGTTCTATTTCCCCGTCGACTTCGTGGTCATTGACATAGACGAAGATGAAGAGGTCCCGTTAATTCTGGGAAGATCATTCCTAGCCACGAGTCGAGCTTTAATTGATGTGGAGGAAGGAGAGGTGACCTTCAGAGTTGGCGGCGAGAGAGTGATATTCAAGATGTTCGAGAAAGTGGAAGGTCGAAGCAAAGAGGAACTCGGAGCTGATAAAGGAAGACCAAAGGAGGAACAATCCGCGGGGAATCGCAAGTGTGGGCGATTCGAGTCAGCGGATACAGAGCCAAGTTGAAAACTGCACAGTCGTGCCACGACTTTAAATACGGCGATGGGTGGGAGGCAACCCACCAAGGTTTGTTGTCTTTATCAATTTTTATTTTGAGTGTGTTTTTATTTCCGAAAAAACCATAAAAATCGAAAAATCGAAAAATCAAAAATAGCTGGAACAGGGACATACGCGGCTTATGCCGCGGTTTACATATCGCGTGTCAAGCCGCGGGACTCCTCTGACTGTTGTGAAACAGTGGGTTACGCGGGATGTGGCGCGGCCTGCAGGTCGCGCAGCAAATCGCGGGTGTCCCCTGTTCGTTTTTCGTGCAGTTTTTTTATTCCTTTCTTGCTTTGTGTGTTTCATCTTCCTGCATTTTGTCTTGTGCTTTGATTTCCGTTGCTTTGCATGTTCTCCCTATCTCCTCCGATTGATGCTCAACCTTTCAAGAATCCTCCTTCATCCGGGCAAAACAGGTACGCTCTAAACTTTGCATAATAACGAGTGGTGTAAGATGTTTGTTCGTGTCAGTTAAACGAGATGCAACAAACCTAAGTTTCACTTAGGTTTGGGGTGCCTCATCTTTCACATCTACACACTCAAATTTAAACCCTGTGCAAACCTCGGTTTTACCGAGGTTTGGGGTTGGCTTTTATTGGCAAACCTAGGCCACGGCCTAGGTTTGGGGTGCCCATTTTAGAAATTTTGGGTTTTCTTTTGCTTGCTATGTAATGCCTTGCCCGTCCTTTTGATAACTGTAATAACTGCACAATGATTCGAGTCGCATCACCTACGACTTTACTTGCACATTGGGGAAAATGTGTGGGTAAGGTTCGGGGTTGCCCAATCGGGCCCAAGTTATGCACGTAGATTTCCTGCACTTCTGAGTGTCTAGATCATAATAGCTAAAAATTTTGTTTTGAATGATTGAGACCAACCATTGTGGGAAGAATCTTGTGAGAGTGACGTGACCGTTAGGGAAGGACCGGAAAAGGACATGACTAGGGACATTAGTGGAGACCACCCGATAGTGAGTTTTGAGCCTAAAAGACGTTTTTCATTTCGAGGGATTCATACACCTAATTCTTATACACTTTTTCGAATTCCTTGTCGTGAATGTAGAATGATCTCGCTGCATTATTGCATTGAGTAGCAAAGACGAACCTCGGGATATTTGGTAAGGGTATAGTAGACCATATCGTGTGGACCTTAAGATATGATTCCAGGCAGTATGTGTTTTGTTTTAAACCATTTTAGCTATTATTCCCTTTCACCCTTTTGTGTGTATCCATAGCCCTTTTTGCAGCCAAACACGCACCCTATTCGTTTCTAAACCCATCATTAACCCATTAGCCAAAAGCCTTAGCCAACCCTTATCCGAAAGCGTGTAAATCAAAGGCAGTGATGAACTACGAAAGATAGAGCAGAAAAGAATAGAACAGGCCAGTCATGAGAATAAAACGGGTCAGTGTAACCCGAGAAATAGAAAAGATAGAAAAGAGGGCCAATGCTGCCCCAATCAAATAAAGAGGACCAATGAAGTCCCAACAAAAAAAATTAAAAAAAAATTATAGTTAGTCAGATAGTATTTATAGCAGCTGAATAAGAGAGTCAAAGCGACTCCAATAGTGACAAAGAGGGCCAAATGATAGAGGTTGAAGTAGAAAAATTCAGAACTGCCAATGATTGACACACCAAGGATTTTTGATCCTCTTACCCTTCGTTTCATATCCTTAACCTTAGCCCCATTACAACCCTTGTAAAGACCTGGATGATCTTTTGGAAGATGTGATTACGGTATACGACCACCTTTACCGATAGTCCTTGTCTTGCTACTTGATTCCTTCTGAGATCAATCTTTTGGACACTTATGCGTCTTTCATGTTAGTTGTCATGAAATTATTGCGTATTCTTGTACATAACCTCCATAACATGACAACACGAGCGATAACCTAGGTTCGAGCGAAACGAGAGTATCCCGTGAGGTAGGGTCGAGGCGAAATGTTTTCCCTAGTATGTTTGGACCTAGTCTAACCCGAACGTAATCGGAACAGTCACGAGTTCAACTCCCAATGGAAGGTCATAGATCAAACGAAATAAGAATGAGGCGAGAGTGAGATAGATATTCACGGGTATGGGAAATCACCGATGCACCACTTGGTACCAATTGGGAATTGTGTAGATATTATTATTATTATTTCACTTATGTGTGCTTTATTTCTATTTTATCGCTAATTTGCTTGGGGACAAGCAACGCTCGATTTGGGGTTGTTGATAACGCCACTTTTTGGCGTTATTTTCAGTTCTCAAACCAATGAGATTGGCTTGTATTCAAGTAAAAAGGCGTGTATTTTACGGTTTATCTAGTGATTTATACAGGTTATCTAAAAGGCGGCATTCCTCGGGAAAAGAAGCTAAAAAGAGCCTAAAACGAGTCCAAACGAAGCCTAACGGAAGCCCAAAAGTCAAGCCCAGGACCCGCAACCGAACCAGGACCCGATCCGCGAACCAGAAATCGACCCACGCAGCAAAAAGCATACGCGCGACTTGCCACGCGACTTGCAAGTCGCGTGGTAGGTCGCGTAACCCACTGTTTGTCGATTTTAAGCTGTTAATTTCGGGATTTAGGTCATTCAGACGATACGCAACTTTCACACGACGGCCAGGGGCGATTTTGGGGCGATTCCTGGAGATTTTTCGGAGCTTTCGGAGTCACGATCGAGAGCCGATCAAGGAGACGTTCAACACGCGAAGTAGAGACGAGCACGAGAGAATGGAGTTTATCATCTTACCTTTCACGATTTCATCTTTTACGCTTAATCATGTTTACATACACTTCCATTATCTTTTCTCTTGTGTTTGAATCCACCACCGACATGAACTAACCGGTTCGTGTTGGGGAACTAACCGGTTCGTGTTGGGGGTTGGAATGAATTCGGTTTATTAAGCATGTAAACAATTGACCTGATATTTTATCAGTTTTTCCGTTATTAATGAAGCATGTGATTTTGTGTTTAATGCCTTTGAGAGTCTAGCTAGCTTTCAATTGATTTTTTATTTTCAGTTGAGTTCGAGAGAATTAACTGTTAAAAAGAACTAGGAATTGCATGTCTAAGACGATAAATCGGTGATAGAGATATATCGAATAAGTCTTAGTCCCAATTGAACCGTTAGGTTGAAATCGAGAGATGAAATCTAGCCGTTTAATATAAATCTGTACTTAATGTGTTCTGGAATCCATAGGTGAGATCGAGAGATTAAACTTATCCTTTTCAAAATAAAATCCGTTGTTGTTCGAAAGAGAACGACGGTGATCTTAAAAGATTTGGGAATCATTAAGGGGATTAACTGGTAATTGTTTTGATTCAGTTGTTTGCATGTGTAGAACCTGAGGATTTCCAACCCTCAACTTCTCTCTCTATCGAAGTTTCTAAGTCGTTTACTGTTTCGTTGTGATTTCGTATTCGTTGCAATTAAGTAGTTTTAAATCAAACCATCTCTCAATTTGACGGCTCAGTTAATAGCGATTGTAGTAATTGTGATACTTAGTTCCTAGTTCCCGTGGATTCGATACTCGTACTTACCGTACGTTATTACTTGATTCGACACCGTACACTTGCGGTTAGATTTAGGGGGGGTGAGACCCACCTATCAATAATAAAATTTTGATTAATCTAAAAAGACTTATTTACCCCTGAGTTAACATATGAGTTTTTGACGGTGTTAGTGACAGGGACTTGTTCCATAACAAAATGGCAACCACAGGGACGCCTGGTGTACTTTTTTCAAAATAGGGACCAAATCCAGATTTGGACCTAACCACAGGGACCATTCATGTAATTTACTCTATTATATATTAAATTACAATTATAGTCCTTGTGGTTTTTATTTCCTACATTTTTTTTATTTTTCATTTTATAATCTTATTATTATTAATTAATTTTAACTAAAAATACATTAAACATTGCATTTGATTCCGTAAATTTCACCATTAGAAAAAGTCTTTTCAGTACCTTTAAAATAAGTTAAATATTAAATAACTTTTTTTTACAATTTCTCTGATATATATCTGCATGTCCGTATATGCTAGTTGCCTTCAAATAATAGTGTTTTTTTATTATTATTATTTATGTCGATAAAAATTGAAATTCATCTCTGTCTATTACTAGATATAGATAAATTACTAAACATAGTTAAATTTAAATAACTATCTTTTTTAACATGTAATCGTTTTTGAAAATTATGGTTTTTTATTTTTAATTAATAGACATAACTAAATTTCAATTTTTTTCTTACATAAATAACAGAAAACGATAAATTTCTTAAACACAACTTAAATAGAAAAGTTTTTTTTGAATTAGTGTAGACGGATTATTAGATACTAGAAGTCTACTCGCGCAATGCAGCGCGATATATCTCGATTTTAATGTTCTAATTTATTTTAATGTGTGGTTTTGAGAAAACGGTAATGTTTTTTCATAAATTTGTTTAAAGAATGACGCTTTTTAAGGAGTTCATGATTTGAGGATTTGAAAGTGGTTATAGATAACGATTAATTAATAAGAGTCTTCGATTTAAGGATTTGAAGGTTGTTAGAGATAAGTATTAATCAAGTAATTAGCATTAACAGCGGTACATAAAGCTTCATTTGTTGTTTTTAAGATATTTTAAGTAATTAACATTAAATAGCGGTACATGAAGCTTTAGGGGTTGTTTTTAAGAGTTTTCCATAAATGCTTTATAATATAGTATAGATATATCAAATAAATTGTATAAATGTTTAAACTTATTTAATACTTAACTTATTTTAAAGATATGATAAGATTTTTATAATGATATATATTATAAAATGAAATACATATTTTTAGTGTGTTGTTAGTTAAAATTATCATTAAACATTTAATATAAGAAGAGTATAAAAATAAAAAATGAAAAAAAGTAGGAAAGAAAAGAAAAGTAACAAACCACAAGGACTATAACTGTAATTCACTATATAATCTAATAAACAAAAAATGAAAAAGAAAAAGAAAAAGTAAAAGGACCAACACCCTTAATTTAACTAAGCTTTTTAGTTAAAGTTGGTCAGAAGGACCAAAAGTGAAACAAAATATAAACCACAGTGACCAAAATTGTGATTAGTTTAAAAGATGGACCAAACTTGATAATGAATGGAAACCATAAGGACCAAAAATGTAATTTACTCTAATATTAATAATAAATATCTTAATATATTATATTTGATATAATTTAAAATATTATCATCAACTTAGCAGCTAGACTACGGGTTAAGGTCTTGTGTATACGTGTTGTTGATGTAGGGTTTGAATCTTGCACCTTACGAATGTTTCATAATATTTTTATTAATCAGAATGCACCATCGTGGCCCATCATCGCGTGCCACATGGGTCAGGTCCGCGATCGCGGCCCAAATCGCGAAATTGTGGGAAATTATTGCAAATGGAAGAGATTTGAGGCATTTCTGCAAATCAAAGTTGGGCGATTTTAATTAATTTCCCTAGAATAAACTATGATTTTTGTCCGTGTGGTTTGAAAAAAGTTGTGATTTTTATTCTTGTGGTTTGAAAATTACAGTTTTTATCTTTATGATTTATAATTTATTGTTGTTTTCGTTTTTTAAGTTAAATATGTTAAAAATCCTCCATCAACTTAGAAATATTTAAGTCTTTTTAATTTGTTTTCTTCTTTGGTTTATTAAATATATCTTTCTGATTTCTTTTTCAGCATTTTAGTCTTTTCCATTTGAAAAGCTATATATATTTTGATGAAGAAAATAATACATGAATAATTATATTGTTTTGTTGTTTATAATAAAATAATTAAACATTTTAATTCAATTCGATTTTTTAATAATATTTTTGGTCATCATGGTTTTAATCTCTTATGATTCCTAATGAATAGGGAAAAAATAAAATATACTTAACGATTCACTTGGGGGTGTTTGGCATTGCTTATTTTTTTTGACTTATTTCCTTATTCTTTTTCCTCATAGCAAATAAGCTATTTTTAGTGTTTGGATTGGAATAAAGAAAAGTGCTTATTTTTTTTTGAACAGCAATAGATTTCATAACCACGAAAAGCAACCGAACCAATACAAAGTTAATCGGCCATAGCCGCATACAACCAAAGCTGACATGAAACAAAGTAGCAGTAAGTGGAAACGAAACCGAATCACCAAGAACCTAACCAGGGTTGCGAGAGGCAAACCCAATCAGACTTCAAGATAAGCAACCATACAGACCTGCTTAATAGGAAAAGCTACATCAGACCTTATTGGCCCAATCAGCACTGTAGGTACGTCTTAATCCGGGCAGACCTGCTGTTTATCACACCGTGCAAACTGTAGGAAAGGCTAAACCTGCTCAAACACCGAGGCTCATAGCCTATACGGGGTCGACAGCCATGATGCCCACTCTACTGCTATATCCCGATCTCTACGAGTCACCACTCGAAGGTTTTGAGCTGAAATTCGAATAGCAGCTCCTAGATGGGTCCATTTGCTTTGCCAAAAACGATCTTATTCCTGTTAGCCCAAATGAGATATAGAATGCTCCACACCACCGCTGTCCAACGTCTCGTCCCTTTGTCGTTGTTTCCCATTTGCGTATTTACCTCGAGCATGTCATGCAAGCTTGTTACCATATCCAAGTTAATATTCCACTATCGTCCAATCAGTTTCCACAGGATTTTCACCAATTCACATGTAACCAATGCATGATCAATCATTTCTACTTCGCTTCCGCATCTCGGGCAAAGAGAGGAATCAAGATCGATACCCATCTTGTCCAAGATCGCCCGAGCGGGTAGCCTTCCTAGCTTTGCCCTCCAAAGAAATATGCATACCTTCTTGGGGACAGATTTTAAGCAATCTGTTGCGACCACGTTTCTTTCCTCCGCGACTCGCTTGTCTTCTAACAGCTCCCGAGGGTCTTGACCGCGAACCCGCCTTGAGGATCCAATTTCCATGAAGCTCGGTACGCACCTCCTCTTTGTGGCCTATGCCCCGCAACTACTTCCTCTAATTCCTCCAACTCCCCTAGCTCTCTTCCCCTTGGCTCCCTCCTCCAACCCCATCTCCAACCCCAATCCCCCCTTTCGAACTCTCCTCTTTCCGCAACCGTTACCTCTTTCCTCGTCTCAAGTTGATAAAGCCTCTTAAACCTCTCCTTAAGTCTCCCAATAGGCACCCAACTATCCTCCCAAAATTTAGTACCCGCCTCATCTCCAAGTTGTTTACAAAGGATCATGAGAACCTAATACCCACTTTGTCAATATCCCTCCCCACCTTTATTATTTGTGTCTAAACCGAACTCCATCTTCCCCTAGGGGCACCCTCCATTAACCCACCCCCCCGGTACACACTCTTTATAACCTTGACCCACAACGCTTCATTCTTATTGTGGAATCTCCACCACCACTTCCCAACTAACCCCCAATTGAGTTCTTTAAGCCCTTCTACATTTAACCCACCCCTCCCAAAGGACCCCAACACCTTATCCCACTTGACCCAGGAACACTTTTCTTACGTTCTCTACTCTTGATGGCCATATGGAACAATTTGGAATTTTCATCTCCATCTTTTAACCACCTTAATTTTGCTTTTTGTTTGGCCATGGCCAAGCTTTTTTCCTCCAAAAGGAACCATCTCTTTCTTGCGTCAACCCACTTCTCTCTCTCATCGTCTCCCAACTGTGATGTTTTACTTTTAAGTTCCCAATTCTTTACCTCTACTTTCAATTTTTCCAAGTCCTTGTCCATCTCCCCCCACTTGGATTTGCGCCATACCTTCAATTCTCTCTTCACATTTTTTAATTTATCCCGGAACCTACAGTCCGGTCTTGTGGATATAACCTCCTTCACCCATGTATCTTTTACCACCTGTTCTATCCCCTCGTCCATTAACCATGCGTAAAAAAATTTGAAAGGAGGTGGTCCAAAATCATGCCATTTATCACATAACATGATTGGGGAATGGTCCGACCATTTTCTCTCCAAGGTCTTTGCCCCTAGGTTTTTCCAAGCGGCGCCAAAAGCATTTGTTACCAAGAATCTAACTAGTTTACTAAACTTTTTCCCATCATCACTTATTCTTGTGAACTTGCTTCCCCCAACCGGATATCCTCTAATTTCTTCCTACGGATGAATTCATTGAATTCCTTCGTTCCTCTAATGCAAGTGACCGAGTTCATTCTTTCATGCGAACCCCTAACCTCATTAAAATCACCGAAGAATACCCATTTTACCTCCTCTTTGCAGCATAATTGTCCAGTTTGTTCCAAACTTCGACCCTTTCTTTTTGGTCCCGTGGTCCATAAACGTTAACTACTCCTACGAGTCCCTCTCTCCTATCCCACTTCCCAATAGTTGCCACAAAGTTATCTTCTTTCACAGTGAATTCAGAGTGAAACGTGTTCTTGTTCCAAACTAACAGTAGACCCCGATCTCCCCGACCACAAATAAGTTGTTTTTTATAAGGTAATTTATTTTAACTTACTTGAAACTGCTTATAACTTATTTGTTCAAATTACATTTTTACCCCAACACTTTTTTAGCACGACATAAGTTGATAACAAGCATAAGTTGTTTTAAATAAGGAATCCCAAACACCCCCTTGAATGACTTAGCGATAGAAATTGAATTAATAAAAAGTTAAAACTAAAATAACAAAAAATATGAAAAAAAATAAAATGTATGAAAAATATCTAGTTATATTATCATAAACAATAACAAAACAATATATTTTTTATGTATTATCTTTTAGCAATAGAAATTTATAGTTTTATTGAAATGAAAATTACTAAAATACCAAATAAGATATTTAATAGATCAATTTGAAAAAAAAAACATAAAATAATAAAAATTCTGCCAAGTTAAATGGAGGATTTTCAATATATTTGGTTTCAAAGACGAAGACAACAATTAATTACAAATCATAAAGATGAAAATCACACTTTTTCACAAATATCATAAAAATAAAAATCATAATTTACTCTTAAATATATAATTCAAATAAATAAGATATTTAACTAAATATTATTTTTTATTTTTAACTTCAAATATTATTATTGGTAAGAATAATGATAAAATTTTCTTTTAAGCGATCTCTTTTTGGGTGTTTTCGTTTCCCAATTTATCGAGAAGTTTATCAATTGTTCCTTTTACTTTTCTGTGGATATCCCTAAAGTCTCTATTTTGAAAATGCTTATATCATAACTTTATCTTTATAAAAGATGCTCTTACTATTTTCATAAAGATAATTAAAGGTCTGAATTCGAGTTTTAAATTTAAATATTTCTATAACAGATTATTTAAAGGGAGAAATTGACTCAAATAGCTAAACCCAACATCAGTATTGAGAAAATATCCATTTTCTCTCCGACTTTACCAAAATAGCCATGAGTCCTCACTCGCAATTGCGGACCTGGTCCGCACTCGCAATTGCGGATGCGGAGCGGTCAGATGAACGGCCCAGATGCGTTTAACCAAGTGCGGTGCGCACCGGGTCAGGCCGAGTACGAGTGCAGACAACCCGTTTTCAAGGGTTTTTTTGTCTTTTAGTGGTCCCATTGCGGTCCGCAATGGACCGGGTCGGGTCAGAGTGCGGACCCACGGCTATTTTGGTAAAGTCGGAGAGAAAAAGGCTATTTTCTCAACACTGATGTTGGGTTTGGCTATATGAGTCAATTTCCCTATTTAAATATAACAACCCAACATTTTAAACATTTCGTTTCATGTAAATAAAACACGCAAGGTCAAATATCATAGAGTATCCCAGAATCAGGACCCAAAAACTTCTCTACATTAACAAAATTGGCTGGCGAAAACAACCTACACAACTGAGAAGTAAACTAAACAGTACTATAGTGTCGCTATACTATCAAACTGCCTCGCTAGCTCCTTGCTCTCTTGCTAGAGTCTTTCATCACCTGCTTTCCTGAAAAGATTTTAGTTTGAAAATGCGAGGGTTAGACCATAAGGTCTAGTGAGCCTCTCCTACAGTTATCAAAGCATTTAAAACAGTTTATCATTTTCAGCATAAAACTTTCATAAGACTGCTCAGATGAAATCATTCTCGGATATAGATCCGCCCCTCATAAATTTACACCCTGAAGTCACCCTAAGGTGACAACGAGTCAGCCTCATGCTGCCTTACAGGGTCACACCTCCCTTGGCATAAACGGGAACACCCTCCCGGCACGAGCTGGCGGGCACACCCCCCCCCCCCCCCCGACTTAGTCAATTTACATCAAAATTAATGTATGCATACACCCCACATATAAAGCTTTAAGCAACATTCAAATAGATAACGCATTAATAAAATAACATGGCATTAATCATCATGTCTTACTTTAGATAACACAATAAAAGCCACGCGTTTTAGTTAGAAAACTCACCTGGTGTTCTTACTTCACGTTCCTAAACAGTTCCAAACTTCCAAATCGACTTCCCTGAATAAACGGGCATAAAACAACAACTCAGCAAAAGTATCCGGACAACTCAGGTTTTCCGGACAACCCTACTTTTCCGGACGCTAAAGAGTCCGGACGCCCACACTAACCGGACGACAACCTAGTCCGGACAACACCCTTATCCGGGTAACTACTACTCTCCGGACGATACCCCTTTCCGGGTACCGAACTTACCGGACACAACTCTTACCCGGAAAACCCAACCTATCCGGTAAACTTCCTCGTCCGGGGACCTTCTCCCAAGCAAGGAGTCCGGACGCCCAAGAAGGTTTCCGGACGTCCAGGACGGTTTCCGGACGACGACCTGGACCCTTTTTAAGGCTGAAATCTACTGGTTAGCTCGATTCTCTCGAAGTAAAGATTAGCAATAGCAACAACATCACTAAACTTAACAATTACTGAGTTATTAGCAATCGAAACACACTCTAAGACCCGATTTCTCTCATTTTAGCTTCAAACTTCACTTTTGAACAAAAACCCCAAGACTAACCATTCTGCTCCCTAATCAAAGATAAATCGATGAAACAAGAGGGTGTTACCTGGTTGATTGCTTGCGAAAAACGAAATCCAAATGCTATTTCTCCTTCAAATCCCAAGGTTTGATGGCTCCTTTCTTCCAAATGCACCAAAAACCTTCAAGAACTTCTCCTCTTCTTTCCCCTCACAAATCCAGCCGACACACACACTAAAATCAGGAAATGGGAAGGTTGGCTAGGGTTTTGTGCCCTTTTATACTTCCTCTCTTATTTATCAATTGGCCCCTCAACTTCTACTTTTTTTTAAAACTCCACACCAACCGCAAAACTCTACGAAAAAGGTATGGGTCGTTACAACACTCCCCCCTCAAAAGAATTCCGTCCCCGGAATTCCATTTTCGAAAAGGAGAGGGTACCTAGACTTCGTATCAGATTCTACCTCCCACGCTGCCTCTCGCCCCCTTATGATACCTACACTGAACTTTTACTAGCCGAATTTCTCTATTCTTGATTTCCGAACCTTGCTGTCCACAATCTCTATTGGTTCTTCTTCGTACGACAGTCTCTCATCGATGCTAACATTTTCAAATGGAATGGCTACATCGGTCTCAACCAAACATCTCTTCAGATTTGACACAAGAAAAGTTTGATGCACTCCTCTTATTTCTTCTGGCAAGTCTAACTTATATGCCGCTGTTCTAACTTACTCACTAAAGTCAGAATTCAACTTCTTATCGCCTGTAATTCTCGCAAGGTCGACATTACTACAGCTTCCCTCATCTGTTCCTCGTAACAGAGGCGCACATCACACCACGAAATCCCCCAAAATTTCATCTAGTACCTCAAGATCGCGCACTATCTATTCAACTTTCATAACTCCGACGGATCCACAGACGTAGTTCACTTTACCTATCTCTCAATTCTCGAGGTTCTACAGTCTTCAATTCAACCACTCAGTTCTACTCGGCTGCCCCAAATCGTTCAGATGGGAAACATAACCGCACTTCATACATGAAACCGCCCTCGGCGAGTCATCACTTGCTAAAACGTGCCATCTTGCACTATTTACTTGTACCCCATTCGATCACTATACTCGCTTAAAACTACCTGATAAAACCAAGGCCAACCGTGCCTCCGTCCACACATCGGGACTCACGGTTTTAAACACGTCTAATTAAGGTCTCTCATACATTTACACTTCCTTAAGAAAAAGGACTTGGCAGAAATTTCCCGCCACGACAACGAGAATCCTCTACCAAGAAAACTCGCTCACTGACAACTTGACACCAGGACAACCTTGTACATCCCGACAAGCTCACACCCATGAGCCTCTTCTTGGTATACCTGAAATTTCTAGATTACGTTTTCCAACCGACATACGTCTAAGCAAATCATAATCCCTTCCCGAATCACATAGGTTACAACACGTCAACTAATTCGTACGTTCTCACCACTTCATCATTTCACACTTAACGTGTCTAATAGTAGGAAACCTCTATACTTCCTCATTTGAGTACTCACCTATCTGATTTGAACTTATCCTTAAGGCTCATCAATTTCTCACTGCTTGCCACATGCGTCCAGCCATATAACATAACTTCGGTTACTCCCACTCATCTAGGAGGGGTAACCACGATCACGCCCTACTGTTCTCGATAGCTTACACTGAACGATCAGTTCGCTTGAACGTTTCTCACAAAGCCACTAACTTAACTCCTTCATTCGTCTTACCCACTTCTTTCCTGCACAAAAACATACACAATTTCCTCCCTCGATACTCTTTCCAAGAGTTCGCACACTTACCAAGGACAGTCTACACAACACTGCACCCATCGGCATTACTGTCAAGTTTACTACTTCCGATTTACTTACTTACTTAATCCGACATACTGTCTTCACCTCCCCACGTTAGCGTGGAGCATTATCCACCATCATTACTCGTCCCTCTCTTCCGACAATTCCCAAGCTGCAAAAGCTTTCTCATCACTTTACGTAACCAAACGGCTGCGCTAACATTCTAACTTAAGGCTTCCGACCAAATCACCTCGAATTGACACCAGAGTTCGACGTCACTATACATTCTTTAAACTCCAACTTTTACTTTCTCCGGCAATTCAATCACACATAAGCAACAACTCACATTCTTTAAGGATTTCACATCTAATCCACCACATTCTGACTAATACATCCATCATTTTCTTTAAACTTCCATTTATCCCAAAATATGCTTACTTAGTGACTCCTACAGTTAAAGACACTTGGCTTCTCCTTCGGGTAACTACCCACCACCACTCCGCGATGCTATCCCGAACATAATCATATCACGACGTCAACTCACACCCTACGTGCTCCAACAACCTAGTTAACAACACGAACACCCCAACCGAAATCTCCAACAGGCTTCTATCTGAAGTTTCCTCTTTCTCTAATCTCTCATTGCTATGACGCTAGCTGGCACATTCAAATTGGCAATTATTGCCACTATATAATTGTACATTACTCACTCATAACATCACACTGCAGACCAAGACTCTCATGGCCAATCGTACACAACTCAAACTTATCTTCAAGACCTCATTCATAATTAACCGAGTCTATCTCGCTACATTGCCTCTCTCCCAGCTCTAGTTGAACCACAACACACGAATTTCTGAATAACTCTAACATACTCGTTTCCTGACAGCTCTTTGCGATCCCAAACCAATATAGACAGGGCGCACTCCCTCACAGATCGACATAATCTATACCCTCACTCCGTTTGTGCTAAATACTTCATTCTTTACGAACCACCCATCTCGTAGGTAAAACGCTTATCTAAAACAGCAGTCTTTCAATATCTTAACACCCCTACAAAGTGGTCCTTCAACTTTCAACCTTCTGATTCAAGTCTTCGGTCTCAAACACCTCACTCAACTGCCGACTTTAACGTCAATAGTTGACCCGTTGATACTTCCTTGACCTATTCTCCAACAAGGGTCCCTTACTGAACCTAATCCTTCCAACATATTATAATCAAATTCTCATCCCGTCGTCCTCATTTCCAACTCACCCGTGAAACGTTAACATTACAAGATCACTTTAAAACTATTATTCAACGTCGCGGATACTTCATCTCTACTTCACCACACTACTCATAATGAGTTGCTAATACCAAAACCTTGCTGACTTCTAGTCCTTCCCCTGAACACAACCGTCCCTCGGCAACTGTATTTCCAGTCACCGCACGAGGGTACAGACCCTCATACAACCGACATTAAAGTCCACTTCTGACTCCTCCACTGCTCATCTCTCCTTTTGAACATAAGTACCAAAACTACGAACATTCTCCCCTGATCTGTCCAATACCTCTCCACTCTAAGAGTTCTTCCTTAGCTTAAAATGTAGTACTCTACGACCTAGTGAGTTTATAGCCTTCATGCATGACAACGCGATAAATAAATCATCACACTTTTGATTATTTTAAAGAAACAACACTTGGAAACAACTTGGGTACATACGACCCTTCAATACCCTGCACAACGATCTCGAGAATCGTTTGCATGCAACTTTCCGTAAAACTTAATCTTACTCAACCAAAATATATTGTTACGACAGAAATAAATATTGGATGAAAATATTTTCATACGACAAAATTTTGAAAGGACTTACCGACACGAAGTAAACCAGTCGGTTCTCATATTCACTTATATAACTTCAACATGTCAATACTTATCTTGGTCATAAAAGTTTTGCATTCAAACGTCTTCTTGACTTTTGCAACAATTTAACTTATAATGAAAAGAGTGGAATATTTTGTAAATCGTAGTCCTCAAGACTTCATTGTGCGATGTAAATGGATTTGCATTTTTCTTAAAACATACGCTTGCATACGCCGACACATATCCGGTCAAATTTGATATTTACACATTTACTTTACTTATGAAAAATCTCATATGCACATATACGATCTTAATGCATGAAACTCTACTTGTAATTGAAGGCTACTCACTCAAACAAGGTCAATCGCTTTACTCACGCAACTTATCATTGACACTCTACTTTCGACCAGCGGTCGCCCCCTCGGTCTTGCAACAACTTGCTATACATACGTTCAACGGTCCACTTACTCAACTATTTCATATTACTTTCATCTTGACCAATTTATCTCATATTATACTTCTACACGCTTTCAGTATTCTACATAAATCTCTCTTCAATGATCCTGCCACTGAATAACACGACTAAAGAGTCAGGACTCTAATCCCCTGCTCGCTCTTGGATTGACACCTTCAAGATCTCGACACCGTCCCGCCTTACTATCCGAACAGATCTATCCCACGATTCCTAGAATCGAGACTCTCCTTATCCAGAAGACTTACTCAAAAGTAATCACTCATCCTCTTCGAACCACGAAGGTCTACCTCTAGATGGCTCATAACATTCCAAACAACATTCTGTCTCAACGATGTATACATACATCACATCATCCATGACTTCTCAAGAAACTTCCCCAACAAAGGTCTCAGTCTACCCCTCAGGGATCTTGCTGACATTCTAAAGTACTGGCACACGACATAAACACTAGTTCCTTACTACCACTTCGGAATAATAAGGCAGGTTAAGCACATACATGTACCTGTAAGTTCGCAATTACACTGGCCAGGTGAAATTTCAAACTTACCTTACATGACAGTCCTCAGTACCCTATTAGTCCTATCTCTATAATAGTGACCTCCTAACGCATTTCCTGGTTCTCAGTTGTGATTTCTACTCCCAAGTTTAAGTTTAGGCCCGTCCGGTCACCTAAATCCCTTAAACTATGGCTCTGATACCAACTATAACAACCCAACATTTTAAACATTTCGTTTCATGTAAATAAAACACGCAAGGTCAAATATCATAGAGTATCCCAGAATCAGGACCCAAAAACTTCTCTACATTAACAAAATTGGCTGGCGAAAACAACCTACACAACTGAGAAGTAAACTAAACAGTACTATAGTGTCGCTATACTATCAAACTGCCTCGCTAGCTCCTTGCTCTCTTGCTAGAGTCTTTCATCACCTGCTTTCCTGAAAAGATTTTAGTTTGAAAATGCGAGGGTTAGACCATAAGGTCTAGTGAACCCCTCCTACAGTTATCAAAGCATTTAAAACAGTTTATCATTTTCAGCATAAAACTTTCATAAGACTGCTCAGATGAAATCATTCTCGGATATAGATCCGCCCCTCATAAATTTACACCCTGAAGTCACCCTAAGGTGACAACGAGTCAGCCTCATGCTGCCTTACAGGGTCACACCTCCCTTGGCATAAACGGGAACACCCTCCCGGCACGAGCTGGCGGGCACCCCCCCCCCCCCCCCCCCCGACTTAGTCAATTTACATCAAAATTAATGTATGCATACACCCCACATATAAAGCTTTAAGCAACATTCAAATAGATAACGCATTAATAAAATAACATGGCATTAATCATCATGTCTTACTTTAGATAACACAATAAAAGCCACGCGTTTTAGTTAGAAAACTCACCTGGTGTTCTTACTTCACGTTCCTAAACAGTTCCAAACTTCCAAATCGACTTCCCTGAATAAACGGGCATAAAACAACAACTCAGCAAAAGTATCCGGACAACTCAGGTTTTCCGGACAACCCTACTTTTCCGGACGCTAAAGAGTCCGGACGCCCACACTAACCGGACGACAACCTAGTCCGGACAACACCCTTATCCGGGTAACTACTACTCTCCGGACGATACCCCTTTCCGGGTACCGAACTTACCGGACACAACTCTTACCCGGAAAACCCAACCTATCCGGTAAACTTCCTCGTCCGGGGACCTTCTCCCAAGCAAGGAGTCCGGACGCCCAAGAAGGTTTCCGGACGTCCAGGACGGTTTCCGGACGACGACCTGGACCCTTTTTAAGGCTGAAATCTACTGGTTAGCTCGATTCTCTCGAAGTAAAGATTAGCAATAGCAACAACATCACTAAACTTAACAATTACTGAGTTATTAGCAATCGAAACACACTCTAAGACCCGATTTCTCTCATTTTAGCTTCAAACTTCACTTTTGAACAAAAACCCCAAGACTAACCATTCTGCTCCCTAATCAAAGATAAATCGATGAAACAAGAGGGTGTTACCTGGTTGATTGCTTGCGAAAAACGAAATCCAAATGCTATTTCTCCTTCAAATCCCAAGGTTTGATGGCTCCTTTCTTCCAAATGCACCAAAAACCTTCAAGAACTTCTCCTCTTCTTTCCCCTCACAAATCCAGCCGACACACACACACTAAAATCAGGAAATGGGAAGGTTAACTAGGGTTTTGTGCCCTTTTATATTTCCTCTCTTATTTACCAATTGGCCCCTCAACTTCTACTTTTTTTTAAAACTCCACACCAACCGCAAAACTCTACGAAAAAGGTCTGGGTCGTTACATTAAAGGTGTATCAATTATATCTTTTTGAATATCGATTCATTTAATATCCATATATATATATAGGAAGGTTCAAATGAGAACGTTAACTATTTAAGAAAACAACAAATCATGTGCAAAATCACATGTGATTTTACATTAACTGCAAAAACTGAACACGCACGACTTTGGCCGCGACTTAAAGTGACGGGAAAAATCGCGTAATCATATATGATTTGTACGTGAATCATATATGATTTTGTACATAGCGGCTGTTTTCTTAAATAATTAGCGTTCTCGTATGAACCCACCTCTCTCTCTCTCTCTATATATATATATATATATATATGATTATTTAGTTTTATATATAAATAAATTGTAACAAAAGTTATGATGATTGTTTATAAATCATAATAGATGATACTATGCCAAATTGCCAACTAACCGAGGACCCATTTTCACGTGTTGGATCAGCAACACTGTTTGTTCGACCCATGTGCATCACGCCTCTCGGCCCACTCTTATTTTTATTCTATTTTGAAATTGATTCTTTTGGATTTTCTGCATAAATCATTATTGCTATTTTTTTAAACCTTGATTATAAATTAATTTTAATGAGTTTTTTGGTTATAACTCATCCGCCACGAATAGAAAATTGAATTTGTGAGTTTTTAAAAACTTAAAATTGTAGGCTATAATAATTTTATTATGCTTGTAAGTTGGATAAGTTTTTTTTTCCGTACCTCGACAAATCCTAAAGATCTTAAAAAAAGTCAAAAATCACTAGGATTCAAATCAGTGATCTATGAGGAAGACCCCAAAGACCCTTAAACATGATGAGTCGATGGGGGTGTTTGTAACATCTTGGATGAATCTCATATCGCCGATTACAAAGAGTATCATGGGCCATGAGGCAGGCCTGACAAGTAGGATTTTAAGTGTAGAAGTTTGTAACAACTCATACTTAGGGGTGTCAATTTTGTACTAAGAGAAATCAACCAAATTGTCATACCAATCGTATCAATTTAGTTGATACCAATATAATTTGTTCGTAGTACCTTACCGACTAGTTAAAATTGGTTGATACATGATATTAGAGGTCGTGTACCATGATAATACTATATTGTATCGACTTAATTTTTTAATTACTTATTATTAGAGTTTAATTAAAAATACAACATATTTTGATTTTAAATTTTAAATTATCTTATCATACAAACTGATATATAAATTTGATTGAATTTGTTAGCCTAACACTAACTAACCTTAGTAATTCATCCACACCTCCACGGCGATCGACCCTCCTCAATGGCCACCTGTATTATATGAAGGTTATATTTGAACGATTGCATAGGTAGAGATAAGTGGTACAACACATATCAAACATGTTATGTGAAGAGTCAATAATTTTAATGCATCTAAATCTAGTTGATAAAGTTGTCAATTTTAACAAATTTCAAACTTCAACTTTCGTGATGTTTGTACTACACTCTACCAACATGTACCAACCAAAAATACCTGATACTAAGTATTTGTGTACCAATTATAATTGATTGGTACATAGTATATGAAAAAATAAACATTATACCCTATCATGTTAAAAGAGATTCATGAGCCCCTTATAAGTTTCACCATGGGTTTCAATTGGATTGAAAGTTATTGAGCAAATTTGTTGTCTGAGATATTATATTTTTAATATAAATGTGTATTTTACAACCAATTATAAAAAGAAATGAGAAACCTCACAACTCTCATTTATAACATGTATTTTATTTCTTTAAGATTTTACAATTTATACATCACACATTTGATCTTGATACATCCATTACTATCCCGCTCATAGCGGAGGGAAAGTTTTTTTTTAATTTTTTGGAAGGGTGTCCTAGGCTATGCTTAAACTAATCCCTTGACAAATTATGAATGTAAGACATCAGCCCTGATTAACTTCAGTGGTCACAATTGTTGTGTACGCCTGGATTAAAACCCTGGACAGATGGGATATTCCACCACATCCTACATGGCCTTAACTAGTACGCCACAACCCTTGTGGTTGGGAAAGTTCTGTTCAAATGAGTGAAATGAATTACTTGCATGAATCATACGGATGAAACTAATTTACGTCGTTAATATCACGCTATAAAAAATAATAATTAAGGTTTTGACCTATTACGGAAAAAAGTATGGTGACACCACGAAGAAAAAAAAATTCAAGATCGCAAGTTGTAGTATCGTGGAGGTGGGGTCAGTTGCGGTGCCACGTGTCAACTTGCTATGCACGACAAGCCGCATAGAGAAATTGCAAGTTGCGGTCCCGCATGGCACGTAGCACGATCTCGTGCACCCCAACATCAACATTAAGACACGTGTCATCCGGTGCACCGCAAGGGAGTTAGACGGTCGTCGCAAGTTGCGGCATCGAAGAGGTGGTGCTCTACCACGGTGCCACGTGTCAACTTGATGTGCACAACAAGCCACATAAAGAAACTGCAAGCTGTGATCCCGTATGGCACGTGGCACGATCTCAACACCAGCACCAGGACACACGTGTCCTTAATCCAACGGACCCAAGGAATTTTGGGTCATGACAAGTTACGATTTTAAATTTGAATTCTTGGGAATCGTGTTTTTAACCGCCTAAAAAACTCATTTTTACCGTCTACCACCTCTCTCTCTCTCTCTCTCTCACACTCTCTCTCTCTCCTAGCGGCTCCGATTCCAACCGAAGAGGGAACCACAAATCTTGATAAAATAATTGATTTTCGAAGAATCTTATAAAAATTGCGATTTTTTTTAAAATCGGTTTTAGTAAATATTCAAAAATGTATTTGCACTTTGTTAGACCATGAATACCGCTTCCTATCTTACCCTCTGAACCCTGATGGCACCTCAGCGCCATATCAGTTTTTTTCTTTGTTACCCTCCCTACCCTAAAGTGGAGTACCGCTTCCTATCATACCCTCTGAACCCACTCTTACGCGCACCCACCGATTATATTTAAAAAAAAAAAAAATTAGAACCGGGTTCCCGAACCCACTCTTACCCACACCAACCGAAACCGCGGTATCCGTATCGTGTACCCGGGCTACCCGCCCAACCCGATGTGAACCCGACCGTGGTACCCTATGGCGGTACGCACGGCCTAACGTACAATAACCCGTTAGCCACAAAGCATGCAGATGAGCCTATAAAATCCCCCAACTTCACAATCCAAGTGCCAGTATCAAAACGGTTGGAGTTGGAGAGGCGTCTTAATAAACGCCCTTCAAATTTCTCTCTTCCTCTAATTTTCAAATCCCTAGATCTCCGATTTTGATCTTCCTCTGAACCAAAATCCAGGCGAAAATGAGGGAGTGCATCTCGGTTCACATCGGACAAGCCGGTATTCAGGTCGGAAATTCCTGCTGGGAGCTTTACTGCCTCGAGCACGGCATTCAGGTAACCGTTTTTTTTCCTGTTAATGGCTGTTTGATCTCGAGTCCGGCTAATGATCAAGTTGATAGTTGATTGGATGTTTACTTTTCTGCGTCGATTCATGTATATTTGATTTACGCGATGATTTTCAGATGTATCATATATGATTATTTGATGTTTATCCGTCACTCATTTGATAACGAACGATTTGGGAGAATTACTATTCTGTAATGCTAATATTAGCTGATGAATGTTGGGAACAACCGTGTCCGATCATACAGTATGCTTGTTTTTGATATATCTATGATTCATGATTCATGTTTTTGATAACACATCAATTTGTAACAGCAGTCGAATGTTTTTTTACTAATTCATGCCGATGTAATTGGTTAAAATTTGAACCCATGGCTGGACTTCAGTCTATTTGTTCATCTCAGGATCCAACTGGTTCCCAAAATCCTCTCTTCCATGGATTTGTTGCGGTTTATTAGGTATATATGGGAAGTTGTTTTGTAGAGGGTTTTATAGATGGGTATTCACAAAACTAGCCACATCTGTATATGACACATCACAAAATAACAGGCCTTTTTTCAAACTAGTATAAAATAGCACAAAAAATTGTCAGTTTTTTTACCTTGTCTCAGCCCATTTGCAAAAAAATCTGAAATTTGCAGACCCATTTTGCAAAAAGATAGGATTATGGGAAACAATTTTGCTTAATGATCCCACAAGATGAAAAAATGGGGCTTTTGGTAAAAAGAAAATTGTGAGCCCGGTGGCTATTTTATGCTAGTTTGCAAAAAGCTGTCTCTTTTGTGATGTATCATCTCCAAATGCGGTCTCTTTTTATGAGCATCCCACATATAGTTCATGCTATCCAATTATACGTTGAATGGTTAACTGTCATGGTTGTTTCTTTTGTTTACTAAATTTGCAAGTGAGACTAATTTGGGGATTTCAGTTGGTTTCCCTTCCGTGGATGGAGCCATGTAGGAAGATATTTGTGGTTGAAAATTCTCTATGTTTTGATTACTATACCATGTTTTAATGTATTATATTTTGAAGAATGATGTTTTGGGGTGTGGTAAATGATACTGTTGTGGGTTTGGCAGCCTGATGGCCAGATGCCGAGTGACAAGACTGTTGGGGGAGGCGATGATGCTTTCAACACCTTTTTTAGTGAAACAGGTGCTGGGAAACATGTTCCTCGTGCTATTTTTGTAGATCTTGAGCCCACTGTCATCGATGAAGTCAGGACAGGAACATATCGCCAACTTTTTCATCCAGAGCAGCTCATTAGTGGGAAAGAAGATGCTGCAAACAACTTCGCAAGAGGACACTATACCAGTAAATACACCATCCTTCTATTCTTTTTAAAATTTTTATATATAATATTTATATACAGCAAAACTCTCACACACTTCTACGTGAATAACCGGATATTGATTGGCCAATTTGAAGCTGCTATATCAGTTAATACACCATTCTCCTTTGTAGCCTCTTACTTTTGTTTCGGGCATCACTAAGGTGTTATTTTTAACGTTATACTTGTTTTTTGATATTAAATGACAAATAGTACTAATACAACAAAAAATTCACACACCCTCTTCATCTTTGGTGATGTTAGAACCTCGGATCTCTTTGGAGGCCATAGGTCTAGATGCCGTTAGGGAAAATGCCTTTTATAAAATTCCAGTCTATGAACACACCATTTTTAACACCGAAATAACAGTTTGGTGTTGCTAGAATTGGAGAGTCGATTGATAGAGAGACACACGAGATGGCTGAATCGGCCGTTTTCATATAATGAGAGAGTGTTTACAATTGAAGTGTCTAACCTAATAATGAAACCCTAAGAGACTATTTATACAAAGAGAAGTTACACATAATTACAGAAAGGACCATGAACTATACATATTGACATTAATACTCTAACATCCCCCCTCAAACTCAAGTAGGGGAAGAATGAGACAAATTGAGTTTGGAAACAAGAGCCCGAAAACGCCCTGGAAGATGAGCTTTGGTGAAGATATCTGCAGTCTGATCAATGGTGGAGATTGAAAAAAGTTTAACCGTCTTGCGAAGAACATGTTGACGAGTGAAATGACAGTCAATCTCGATGTGCTTTGTACGCTCATGAAAGACATCATTGTGAGCAATCTGAATAGCACTAGTGTTGTCACACCATAATGGTGTTGGGGAAAATTGATGAGCATCCATATCAGATAGTAGCCAGCGTAGCCATACAAGTTCCTGAGTAGTGTGAGCTAAGGCTCTATATTCTGCTTCAGTGCTGGACCGAGCTGTCAGCGATTGTTTCTTGCTGCGCCAGGAGATAAGAGAGTCACCAAGGAAGAAACAATATCCTGTGGTGGAACGACGGTCGGTTATGTCACCACCCCAGTCTGCATCTGAGAAGGCACGAAGCTGTAAGGATGAAGTGGATGAGAAATGAAGTCCATGAAACATCGTCCCTTTGAGATACTGAAGTATACGAAGAACATCGACATAGTGGTTTGAGCACGGGGCAACCATGAATTGGCTAACTATATGAACAAACTGCATAGGCAAGATATGGTCGAGTAACAGTCAGGTAGACCAGAGATCCAACTAGTTGACGGTACCGTGTAGGGTCTTTCAGCGGGGTTCCAGCATTCGGAGCAAGGTGCAGATTTTGCTCAATGGGTGTAGAGGCAACTTTGTTGTCCGTGATCCCAGCCTTGGACAACAGATCTGAGATGTACTTGGCTTGACAGGGATAGATGCCAGAAGAGTCTGACAGAACTTCAAGGCCAAGAAAGTAGTGTAGTTTGCCAAGATCTTTCATCTCAAAACAAGAGCTAAGAGACTTTTTGAGATGGATGATATATGTAGAATCACTGCCAGTAATGATCATATCATCAACGTACAACAGAAGTAAGATAGTACCTGCAGCAGTTCCGAGTAAACAAGCCAGAATCATAATTACTCGGAGAGAACCCCAATGAGATGACAGTATTGCTGAATTTTTCAAACCAAGCACGAGGAGCTTGTTTGAGGCTATAGAGGGCTTTTCGAAGTCGACAGACATTACCCTGATGGGAGGTCACACCTGGAGGGAGTCTCATGTAGACCTCCTCTTCGAGATCGCCATTTAGAAAGGCATTCTTGACATCCATCTGATAGAGTGGCCATTTCTTGGTGGCAGCGATGGCTAGGAGACTACGGACCGAGGTGACCCGAGCCACGGGAGCAAACGTTTCCTCGTAGTCAATGCCATATTCTTGATTGAAGCCTTTTGCCACAAGACGTGCTTTGTAACGGTCAATAGATCCATCAGACTTGGTTTTGATTTTGAAGACCCATTTGCAACCAATGGGTGACTTGCCCGATGGGAGAGGAACAAACTTCCATGTATTGGCTTTGTCAAGAGCCTGAAGTTCCTCAGTCATAGCTTGCTGCCAAACAGGGTTAGAAGCGGCTTTCTTATAGGAAGTAGGTTCATGGGTGGACAACAAAGTGGCATAACAATGATAATCACGAAGGTGAGTAGGAACTTGTCTTATCCGATCGGAGCGTCGTACTTCATCTTGTGATTGAGAGGAGCTAGGATCCATAGACTCAGCAAATGGCTCAGAAGTAGTCCTTGGAGTTGGTGCAGATGATTGATCATGGTCAGCTGGAATAGATGGAACAGATGAAGGCTCGGATGAGATAGGTGAAGGCTCAGATGATGCGAAAGATGGTGGAACAGATGGTGAGGAGAGTATGAGATCTAATTGGAGTGAATCCAATGAGATAGATGTGTCAGTGAAGAAGGAAGTAGGAGGAATGATGATGTCTTGAAATTTTGACACCGTAGAGAAGGGAAGATGTTCCTAGAAGGTGACATGACGGGATATACGAAGTCTCTTAGAGATTGGATCCCAACAACGATATCCTTTATGTTTAATTCCATAGCCAAGGAAGCAGCACAGACGAGAACGAGGTTCAAGTTTGGTGTGTTCATGAGATTGTAGCTGAACAAAGGAAGCACAGCCCCACACTTTGAGTAGTTCATAGGGAGGAGAGACTCCATAAAGTACTTCATAAGGAGACTTTTGATTGAGAATAGGAGTCGGGTGTCGGTTGATGGTGTAGACAGCTGTGAAAGCTGCTTCACCCCAAAAACGTTCTGGACACTTGGCTGATATTAATAGAGTACAGACAGTATCAAGGATGTGATGGTGTTTGCGTTCAACACGACCATTTTGTGGAGAGGTGTCGGGACAAGAGTACTGAGAAAGAGTGCCCTGAGATTGAAGAAATGAGAGAAGAGACGATTCTTTGTATTTCAAAGCATTATCTGCTCGAAGAACCTTTATAGGTTTTGAAAATTGGGTTAGAATCATTCGAGCAAAGGTGATATAAATTTTAGGTAATTCTGAGCGATTTTTCATGAGATAAATCCACGTAAAACGTGTGTGATCATCGATAAAGATTACAAAATATCGAGCACCTCCCATAGATGGGTGTGGTGCTGGTCCCCATACATCAGAATGGATAAGATCAAAAGCAAAAGCAGATTGAAATTCATTAGTTTGAAAAGGTAAAACATGATGTTTTCCAAGTTGACAAGATAGACAAGAAACATTTTCAGAGGAAGTGTTTCCTAATAGTCCTGAACTAGCTAAGACTTTCATTCTAGCTAAGGATAAATGGCCTAAGCGCGCATGCCATAGTTCAAAAGAAGGAGTACTGGAGACTGAAGCGGTAAAATTTGATTAAGGTAAGGGAAGGCGGAGATAGACCACTTCAACCATCCGACCAACTTTACGGCCTACTCCAAGGATCTGCTTGGTCTTTGGATCCTGCACAACATAACCAGAAGGGTGAAATAAAACGATTAGATCGGCTTCCATAAGCCGAGTGATAGAAACCAGACTCAGAGATAAGTTAGGTATATGCATCACATCAGGTAATTGAATATCGGGGGTAGAGACAGTTCCACTGAAGGATACCGGTAAACGAGTATTATCAGCAGTTCGGACTGATGAAAACAGGTTGGAAGTTTGTTTAGAGACAAACCCATCAGCCTTAGGTGTCATGTGATTGCAACATCCAGAGTCAAAAAGCCAAGGGTTACCTGATGTAGTAGCATTGCATTGAGAATTCATACCCATAGAATTTGTCATGATTTGCTCCATGAGCTCTTGATTTCGGCGCATGAGTTCCATGAGGTCAGGCGTTGAGTGGTTGTTGTGCTGTGCCGTAGGTGCTGGCGATGGGGAGTCCTGAGTAATGAAGCCAACAATTGGTTGAGGCCTGGATTGTTGTCTTTGATTACCGGAGTTCTTTGGATATGGACATATTGGGCAGTCAGACGCATAGTGACGTGGGTGTACGATCGCACACCAGCGACATTTCCGAACTGGACAGTTGAGGAGAAGATGAGAAGTAGAATGGCAGAAAGTGCATTCGCTGTTGTTCCCCTTGCCCGCAGATTTAGGCTGGTCATAATTGGCCCATTTTCCTCTTGGTTTCCCTGAGCTGGGAGTGTAGAGCACAGTATCTGATGGTAGTGAAAAACGCTGTTGAAGACGATTTTCTTCACTTAGCTGTTCAGTGATGGTTTGTTCAAGAGTAGGTAATGGATGCCTATGGAGAAGCGAGGCTCGAACATTCTCAAAGCGATCAGTGAGACCCATGAGAATAGTAATCAGATGTAATTGGCTGAAGTAAGCAGTAAACTTTCGAGTAGTTTCATCAAAGATTTGAGGTGCACCCAGGCTCAGATGATCTCTAAGAGCTTGCATCTCAGAGATGTAGGAGTTGATAGACTGATCAGGCAGTTGCCTTTTGGTCTGAAAGGTAGTCCACAACTGATATTGATGAGATAAACCTGTAGAAGTGTACCTGTTTGCAAGGAAATCCCATAGTCCTTTTGCAGTGGTATAGCCGAGAAATTGCTGATTGATCTCAGTAGTGGTAGAGGCGTTTATGAAGCCAAGAATGCGAGCATTGGCGATATCCCAATCGTTCATACGTTTTGCAAAGTCAACTGCACTTTCGTCTTCCTTTTGAACAAGAAGGGTAGATATGCCAGTGACATAGGTATAGAGTCCATGAGACTTAAGGAGAATGGACATATGGTGATGCCACAGAACGTAGTTGTTTCCATTGAGGACGACTGAGATGGGATTGGAGTGACTGAGATTGAGAGACATTTTTTTTTCACTGTTCACAAGAGGGTTGCGATATCTCAATTGAGGGTTGCGATATGACACTGTTCACAAGAGGGTTGCGATATCTCAATAGAAGGTTGCGATATGGCACTGTTCACAAGAGGGTTGCGATATCTGTGGGTTGCGATATCTATGAGTGTGTGCGTTGCGACAGTTATGAGTGTGTAAGGTGTTCTTGAGTCGAGTTTTCAAAACAGATCGGTTTTGGCTGAAAATTGGTACGCAGGTTCGTGATGCTATTCTGGGCAACTTTAATGCTTGGTGTTTTGTCAAAAAACCAACAGAAAATGGTTTTTCGGAGCAAAAACGAGAGCAGCAAAATAAAGAGAAATAAAATGAGAATGCAGATCTAGAAGATGGCTGAGGATGCTTACCTACAACTCTGATACCATGTTAGAATTGGAGAGTCGATTGATAGAGAGACACGAGATGGCTGAATCGGCCGTTTTCATATAATGAGAGAGTGTTTACAAGTGAAGTGTCTAACCTAATAATGAAACCCTAAGAGACTATTTATACAAAGAGAAGTTACACATAATTACAGAAAGGACCCTGAACTATACATATTGACATTAATACTCTAACAGGTGTTATACCATTCAATATCACCATTTTTAGTGTTAAAAAGTTTTCATGTTCATAACATAATTCTTAATTTTGAAATTTATGTACTTTTATTTCATTGTAATATGACCTTTTGTTTAAGATTTTTTATATTATAATTTTAAATACCTATTGGTTTTCAAATTTAAAAAAATTTAACTTTATGTATTCAACTTCTTTGAAAAACTATGTATTAAGTAAAACGCATTACAAACATACATATTAAAATTACCCCAGAAACTCTAATATATAAAGAGCATCAAAAATAAAAATTAACATAACCGAAAAATGAACTTTTAATCAAATGATTTAGCTAGTTTAATGATACAAGTTTATTAAGTTACTGTAAAAGTAAAATATGTAGGTTTAATTTGTAAAATTAAAATATATGATGTTAGCTAGGCTTAATTTTGTTTGATGTTAAAAATAGTGTAATAATATAGGTTAAAAGAAAACATGTTAGAGCATCTGCATCAATCTTGTTAGGCCACCCGTACCGCCCTCGGGTACGGGATTGGGTAAGGCCGAGGTGGCAATCAGGGTTAGCGGGTAAGGGGGTACGGGGGGTACGGGGGGGGGGGGGGTGGGTGTAGGGAGCGGGTAAGGCCATCGGGTTCATGAACCCACACATACCCGATGTTTTTGGTTTTATTTTCATAGGGTTGGGTTCAGCGGGTAAGAGTGGGTTTGGTGGGTGGGCGGTACTCCACTTTAGGGTAAGGAGGGTAGGAAAGAGAAAAGCTGATGTGGCGCTGAGGTGGCAATTGGGTTCAGTGGGTTCATTGGGTAGCGGTACTCATGGTCTTAGAGGCTCTGCAAAATGATATGGACATGTCATGTAGATAGCAAGGTCTCTTACACTGTCAACTAGATAAAGCAATTTCATTTTTATTTAATTTAGTTCATTTATTAGTTTGTTTAAACATTAATTAGAAAGGAGTTAAGTCTTTCATTGATGCGGATGGTCTACTAATTAAATCTCTGTGGTACAGTTGGAAAAGAGATTGTTGACTTGTGCTTGGATCGCATCCGGAAGCTTGCTGACAATTGCACCGGTCTTCAGGGATTCTTGGTGTTCAATGCTGTGGGTGGCGGCACTGGTTCTGGTCTTGGTTCCCTTCTACTGGAGCGCTTGTCTGTAGACTACGGCAAGAAGTCTAAGCTTGGCTTTACGGTCTATCCTTCACCACAGGTTTCAACCTCCGTTGTGGAGCCCTACAACAGTGTCCTCTCTACCCACTCTCTCCTCGAACACACCGATGTTGCTGTGCTGCTCGACAATGAGGCCATCTATGATATCTGCAGACGCTCTCTTGATATTGAGCGTCCCACTTATACCAACCTCAACCGTTTGATTTCCCAGGTCTTAATTACACTTCAACTTTGTTTTTAATTGTTGTACTCTATTGGGGTTGTGAGAATACGTGGAAATTACTCTCCAAAAGATCCCTTGAGGAGAGTGGTGGTTCCAAACATACATTAAGGAGAAATGGTAAAGTCTAACAAATTGTGGGACTCTAACACATCCTCTCCAATGGAGCTAGATAGGCACATATTGTCCTAGAAGGTGCGTTTGGTAAGCAAACATGATAGAATAGTTGTTCAATGTTTGGTAAGATGGAACTGGACATGACACAAATACACAATAGATAAAATAAAATGACCAGTTTACCTTTATATTTTGATTAGTTTGTGTAATTTATCTAATTATAATAAAATAAATGTTTTTTACAACAAAACATATCATAAGAAAGTTTTAGTTAAAACTATTAAAATGATGTCAAAATAAAAAGTTTATGGTTTCCGATTATTATTTTATACATTTTCTTTATTATTTTTTATTACTAATATTTAACAAATTGTGGAAAAATGGCTGATATGAGACTCTAACGGGCTTAATTTCATTGTTTAGGTCATATCTTCGTTGACCGCATCTCTGAGATTTGATGGGGCTCTGAATGTGGATGTTACCGAGTTTCAAACAAACCTTGTACCCTACCCAAGGATCCATTTCATGCTTTCATCTTATGCCCCCGTTATCTCAGCCGAGAAAGCATACCATGAACAGCTGTCGGTGGCGGAGATCACTAACACCGCATTCGAGCCTTCTTCCATGATGGCCAAGTGTGATCCACGCCACGGCAAGTACATGGCTTGTTGCCTCATGTACCGTGGTGATGTTGTCCCCAAGGACGTGAACACAGCCGTGGCCACCATCAAGACGAAACGCACCATTCAGTTTGTCGACTGGTGCCCCACCGGGTTCAAATGCGGCATCAACTACCAGCCCCCGACGGCGGTTCCTGGCGGGGATCTGGCAAAGGTGCAGCGGGCGGTGTGTATGATATCGAATTCTACGAGTGTGGCGGAGGTGTTCTCACGGATTGACCATAAGTTTGACCTTATGTATGCGAAGAGGGCGTTTGTTCATTGGTATGTTGGTGAGGGTATGGAGGAAGGTGAATTCTCGGAAGCCCGTGAGGATTTGGCTGCACTGGAGAAGGATTATGAGGAGGTTGGTGCTGAATCTGCTGAGGGTGATGATGATGATGAGGGAGATTACTGACCCTATCTTTTTTTTCCAGTTCTTTTGCTTCTATGTTTTCATGAATGTGGTTTGCTTTCTTTTCTGATGTTTCTTGGTGATGGTATGAATGTGGTTTGGTTTTTGTTGATTGTATAAAGTATTTAAGTAAAAATATTAAAAACAAATTAAGTTTGTACTTAATTATCAATTTTTATTCCATCTTTATAATTTATAAAGTTAACTAATAACAATTGATATGTATATATATGTAGCGTTGGGTTCTGTGAGAAGTGGATGAGAAATGGACGCACACTAGAATGAGATGCACCTGATCAATTATCCTCTATGTCGCAATTCATGGGATTGCGGTTCAGATCCACTTTTCACGCCTTTCACGTTAACTTCAATTGCCCTAAAATGGGAGGGCATTTTAGGTGATTTAACAAGTTTTTTAGAATATTTTTAAAAAAATTGTTGTATTAGTTATTTTATAGGACACTTTTAAGAAGTGTACTATGAACAAATTTTTCTTTATAGGACACTTGTTTTATAAGACATTTTTCAAATAGTGTCCTATAAAATAGCTAATACGACCCATTTTATAAAAATGTTCTAAAAACTTGTTACGAACCCCCAAAACATCTTATAAACTTATTACAATATTTTTAGAAAAAACTCTTTATGGTTTGGTCCTATTATCCTATAAATCTAGTATTAAAAAGCAGTCTATTAGGATACGTAGACTTTTTTGATGTCTTATAAACCCAATTTTGTTGTAATGACATGCCATGAATGATTTTTGCGGTCGATCAACATCCCTCAAAATTAATCCTACCACACATGTGCTAATTGTTCACACGAGATGATACGGTGTAAGAATTGTTTGACATTAAAGGTATATTAGTGATCTCAATACTAAATTTTTCTTCGATTACATGGTATATCGTATACATCAACCATATTTACTTGGTGTTTGTTTACCATGTATGTAACACTACATTTTCGGTTTAACTTGAACAAGGATAAATGCAAGGACCAAACATGTTAAACTTTAAAACATGGACTGGGAGGGGTTGAATTGTAAATGGTTTAAAGACGATCGTTAAATTGGATATGAAGGGGTTTACGTTCAATGAGACGACAATGATTTCATGGGGGACGTAGAGAACAATATTTAGGAGCAACATGGTGTTAAATCTTTGGTCATTTGAATTTCTCTAATTCGACAAACATAGAGGGTAGCGGAAACGAAAACAAAAGGTTGGAGTCAAAGTTTCACGAATTCAAGACAAGAATTCATTTTCCTGTAATTGACTCATTTATGTATTATATGATGTTTAAGAGCGTTTAATATGAAGTTTTTATGGTGAGAACAACATGTTCATTAACCTAAACCATGAAATTGGTGATAGTTATGTGATTAAGGTTAACAAAGTTAGAAAAGTCCGTTAAGTTTGGGGGTAATATGGTTTTTTAGTTTTTTTTTTCCAAATCTTATTACATATTTATAGAGTAAACTACAATTTTGGTCCCTGAGGTTTACACGTAGCTCTGAAAATGACCCCTAGGCTTCAATAACTATAGTGAGTGTCCCTACTGTTTACATTTTGCTTTGAAAATCGTCCCTTTATGCTAACATCGTTAAAAACCCCGTTAAGTGAGGTGTAATTTGGTCTTTCTATACCTTTTTGTCATTTTTCTTGTTTTGTACTTTACTTGTTTTGACGTTCTCTTTGTCTTTTACACAAACCCACCCTACCCTACCTACCCGTTTCTCCCTCTCTTAGCACCCATGACCATCTCCAATCTTCGGCGACCAAGAAATCTGCACCACCCACCACCAGTGACCTCGACCACTGTAACCTGTAACCTATCCCTTCCTTGTGATTGTGTGAACCCATCTGCACCACGTCTTCGGCTACCCCTGCAACACCAACATCTTCTTATCTCCCTGATCATCCTTACTCACTTTCCACAACACACCCACCCCTCTCCACCATCCTACAAACCAACACAAACACATGAAACAACTTCCTCCGCCCCATTTCCTTCATGAACCGTACATCCTACCTCCGGCAACCACCACTAACTCCAAGCAACTGTCTCCCAACTTCGTCCCCCCTTAGTTGGCCAACGGTACATCGAGAGCCACTCCACCTCCAACAAAATTCTAGACCTACCTCTATCTCTAACTAACTTCGAGACCATAGTGGTGTTTCAGGGTAGGAACAATGGTGACAAGTGAGGCTGGTTGTGCTTCGTGGTGGGCATTGTGGTGGTGATGTGCTCGTCGGGAAAAGAAAGGGGAGGGGAGGGCTGGAAAGTGCCGGAGGTGGTGATGTGGTCGCTGGAGGAGGGTGTCGGAGATATGCATACATATATATGTCGTCTACGTATGTATATATGCATACATGTATATGTATATATTAATATAAATTAGAGTAAATTACAATTTGGTCCCTTTGGTTTAAACAAAAGTGTACAGCCTGTCCTTGTTAAAGAAAAGGACAAAAATACCCCTAACTTAACGGAAAATTTTAACGGAGTTAACATAGAGGAACGGTTTTCAAAGCAAAATATAAACAGTAGGACACTCACTGTAGTTATTGAAGCCTAGATATCACTTTCGAAGTTACGTGTAAACCTCATGGACCAAAATCGTAGCTTACTCAATATTTATATTATTATACAAACTATTAAAGTTGTAGTTAGGGGTGTTTGCGGTCCGGTTTGGGCGGTTTAACCCCTCAAACCACAAACCAAACCACTAGTGGCGGTTTGGTAAATTTTCAAACCGAGCGGTTTGACATCAAGTGCCCAGACCGGTCAAACCGGACCGCGGTTTAGGCGGTTTGGTCCGACCGGTTTAGGCGGTTTAGGCCCTTTATGGCATTTAAAACTTAAACTAAAAAAACATATATAAGTTGGAATTTTAATGCTTCTTTGCCTCGAGTTCACAAAAAAGTAAACAAAGTCGACACAAAAATAAACATAGTCCACTTATATTTATTCCTATTGTAACGGAGAATAAAAAGAATAGAAATAATAATATGATAAGTAATTACAATTTATACAAAATGTTAGTAGTGGAGATTAAAATCTATCAAACTCCCAATTTCAATCAAATCACGGATTTTCATATGCTTAAACGAAGAACTTAAAAATCACATAAACCCTTTATTTTTGGTTTCTATAAAACATAGTTAACCAGACGTCTACACGCCCTTTCCACGAACACCTCCAACATGTATGTACTAATCTAAATGTTTAGTTTAAATCTAAACAATCAAATTACGTGATATGTTAATGCTAGTAAATTAAGATAGTTGATATAAAATTTTCTCAATTCTTTAAGAAAATGTCTAAAACTTTAAATGATATACACACAAAAATAATAAAATATATATATGGCGGTCGGTTTGGTCCAAACCGCCCAAAAAAACCGCCAAACCGCGGACCGGACCGCCTGGTTTGACAAATTTTCAAACCAAACCGGACCGCCAAACCGCTCAAACCGCCAAAAACGGTCCGATTTGACTTGGTTTGAGCGGTCCAACGGTTTTTTTGAACACCCCTAGTTGTAGTAATTTGTACTAAAGGAACACGTGAAGCCGTGAAGGGAAACCGGAACGGAATGGGGTTGAGATAGATTATGTTTTTTTTATGTTTCTATATAAGCTTTAATAATTTTGTACTAAAGCTTTAATAGCTTGTATAATAACATCAATATTTAATAAAAAAATTAAATATATTATATTCTCCTTAATTTAATGGACGAACTATGGGGCCGTTTACAAAACGCTTACCTGAGTAAGTGCTTACCAAGCCACATTAGCTTACCGGATGAATATGGCAAGGACCAAGAATCTTACCCGGTAAGAGCGGAAGCAAGGACTGAGAGTCTTACCCGATAAGTGAGTGCGACGACTCTTACCACAGTTAGCGCTTACCGGCTAAATTGTTGCATACGGTGTCATTTTGGTGGACTAAAATCTTACCCAGAAAGTAAGTGATAGTGTTGAATTTTACCGGTAAGCACTTACCCGAATAAGTGATTACGTAAACGGACCCTGTGTTAGTGTTAAGGACGAAAGACTAGATGAAATCGAAAAGAACAAATTTTAAAGATGACGATCAAAAATAGTTATAACAAAACATAGAGACAAAAATGATAATAGACTCTTAATTGTAATACAAATAATTGCAAAAATGAATTCACAATATAACATTAAATTAGAAATAAGACTTAACAAAAGCTTCACGTGCAATGCTGGTCATTATTGCCTGTGGTGGGACTCACTTTAATAAATTTAAGTTCATAATTGTTTAAAGAGTAAATTACGGATTTGGTCCCTGTGGTTTGGGGATTATTACGAAAATGGTCCCTAATCTTCGTTTATTACGGATTAGGACTTGACCTATGAATTTTTATAACGAGTTGGTCCCTCTGACAAACGGCCGTTTGTCAGCGTCCGTTAGAACCACCCACGTGCTTTGCACACGAGGGTATTTTTGTCCAATCCCTTTTCATCCCCCTTTTAAATGGAATTGGTTGCACACGAGGGACCAAAACTCGTATCATCTTCTTCCTTCTTCAATGGCTCACCGTATGTGTTCCTGTGGAGCTTCAATGGTGGTTCGCACATCGTGGACAACCTCTAATCCAGGGAGAAGGTTCTACAGTTGTGTAAGTTTAATTTCTTAACCCTAATGTCCATTGATTTTGGTGAATAATCCCTAAGCTCAACCAAAATGATTTGTACAGGGATCATATTGTGGGTTTATTGCGTGGTTTGAACCACCGTTATGTCGTAGAGCTACAGCTATTATACCTGGATTATTAAGGTCTAAGAACGCTATTGAAGACCAATTGAAGAAAAAAGTTGTGGAAAATCGAATGTTGAAGATATTGTTGGTGATCAGTTGGATTTTGTTTTTGGTACTCTGATTCAAGCTGATGTAAACCCTTAGATGTAGTTGTTGGTGATCAGTTGGATTTTGTTTTTGGTAATTTGATTGAAGCTGATTCAACCGTTGGTGTAGTTGTTTTTGGTAATCTAGTACTGGTTGTTTAGACATAGTTGTTGTTTAGAGCATTTTGATGTAATCTTTATTGGTCATCAATATTAAATCATGGTTTGTGGCAAGTTAATTTCCTTAGTTGTTTACATTGTTTTTGGCACTTCTTCAATAAACCAGTAAACAAGTAAACAGATTACTAAGTAAGCAAACAGATTATAAGCAATGTTAAGCCAACTTCTGTTAAGCCAAGTAAGTAAACAAATTACCATGTAAGCAATGTGATTGGATACCAACTTCTGTTAAGCCAAACAATGTGATTGGATACCAAACTGTTGGGAACTGAAGATTTTCTAAGTATGGATAGTACTGCCAGAACAACATTACTACTTCCAGAACAAAGTTACTACTGCCAGTAAAGGTTAGTACTGCCAGAACAAAGTTACTACTGCGAGACATAATTAATACTGCTAGAGTGAAGTTAGTGTTGCTTGTCAAGGTTAGTACTGCTGAAGTAAAGTTAGTACTGCTTGTCAAGATTAGTACTGCTGAAGCAAGGTTAGTACTGCTGAGTCAAGTTAATGCTGCTGGAACAAGTTAATGCTGCTGGAATGAGTTAATACTGCTGGAAAGAATTAATGATGCTGGAGAATATTAGTACTGCTCATGATGAATGAAGTTAATACTGCTAATGTGATAAGTTTGGTATGCGAAACCAATAAGCCAAACAGATTATAAACATCCAAAAGGGACATACATTAATAGTTTACCACATTGTTTTTAACACAAAACATCCAATACCAAAAGGCACACACACATCAAATACCAAAAATAAATACTTGTTTTTAAGTCAACACACAAACCAAAAGTTATGCATTTCCCATTAAGCTGGCCCTTCATGTTGGTCTTTCCTCTTGTCCCTTACAACTCCTTGAGTTATGCCCTCTCTTTTTGCACTTTGCACAAGTCACAGTCTTGCCAACCCTTGACAGTCTACACCCCTTTACAACTGGTTCACTTAATTCTTCATCATTCCTCCTTCTTTTCTTTCTTGGTCTTCCAACCTGTGTATGGTGGACTGGAGGTGTTAATGTGAGAGGGCATTCACTCTTTGGCCATTCCTCCCTCCCATTCAAAGGGCAAACCTTGTACTCATACACTGATTTCCAAGTAGCCATTGTGTAACTGTCATGCACCCAATTTTTTGGAAGCCCAACTTGTTCTCCATTAAGAGCCATATGCCATACTGTGGCCACTGCATGCCTACATGGAATGCCAGACAACTCCCACTTTCTACATGAGCATACCTTCTTAGATGAATCAACTACACATTGATCTTTCCATGGACCATTAACCTGATACTTGTACCCTCCATTCCACTTGACAATGTACTGTGCAGCATCTTTTTTAATCTTCTCCAATATCTTGGTAGCTGCAGGTGTTATATACCCATCACTCTTTGCAATTACTTTTTGAACAATCACTATCCTCTTCATCAAATACTCATGTATGTACTCTAATGCCTTTAAGATTGGTTTGTCACGACCTTCTACAAGTTGCCTGTTAAAAACCTCACACATATTGTTTATCAAAACATCACAGTGAGCCCTACCTGTAACAACATACCACAATTCAATCTTATCAGTGACTTGTAAGTGAACATCATACATAGAATTCAATCTTAAAAACATGTACCAGTGAAGTGTGCTCTAGCCCAACTGTTAGAAGGTATGTCTTTTAACCACTGGTAAGCTTTTTTATCTACCTTCTCCAAATCTTCCATGCACTTATCAAACCTTGATACTGTTGTTGCTGTGGCACACTTCCATAACAAGTCCTTGTACAATTTTCCCTTCCAATGCTTCTTCATGTTTTCATGTATGTGTCTCACACAGAATCTGTGCTCTGCACAAGGAAAAACCCTAGCTAATGCTGGAAGAATCCCCTGCAAATAATTATATATACACATTAGTCTAAATCTAAAACTGTATACAATTAAATAGACATTATATTAGGATATACCTTTTGCCTATCACTAATGAAAGTGAAATTAGAATTTCTGCCCAACTCAAGGTCATCTCCCAAGGTTTCCAGAAACCAACTCCATGAATCAGTTGTCTCTGCCTCTACAATAGCATATGCAAGTGGATAAATTCCTTGGTTGGGATCAACACCAACAACTGTTAGGATTTGGCCTGGATAAGGGCCCTTCATGAATGCTCCATCTATACCAAGCAAATCCTTCCCACATGCTCTGAATCCTTCTTTTAAAGCACCCAAGCAAATGTAAATTCGTTTGAACTGCCTTGTGGTTGACTCTGGATTTGGCTCATCCTCCAGTTCAAGCTTCACTGTCGTGCCTGGGTTGGCTCTCTGAAGTTCTAAGATGTAGTCCCTCAGTCCCTTGTATTGCTCAGTGTAATCCCCTTTGACCATGTTTTCTGCAATAACCTTTGCCCTATAAGCCTTCATGTTAGAAACACCAACTGAGAACTTCCTTTGTAGTCCCTCTGCCAAAGCTTTAATGGGAATTTCAGGGTTTGGAATAATGGTTTGTACAACCTCTTGAGACAGGAAGGTTGCTGTGCAATGCCTCACATTTCTTGTCTGAAGACAAGTGTGTTTATCAAAGTAGGTCTTGACCACCCATGTCTGGTCCAGTTTGACTGTGGAAACCAACAAAACCCAACGACAACTTGGCCCATCCTGTGTTGGCCCATCCTGTGTTGGCCCAATGCTTCTACCCTTGCATACAACCCTGATCCCGTGCTTATCATTTTTTCTTATACACAAATCCCTTCTTGACTCAATGGAATGCAAAGTGATTGCATGTCTTACCTCTTCCTTGGTTCCAAAATGCTGCCCAACATAGAAATTACCACTAGTAGCTTCTGTTTTTTGTTGTTCCTTTCTAAGCCTGTGCAAAGACCTTTTCCTGCCACTCTCATAATCAGAGTCGTCACTACTGTCAAAATCTTCCATATCCATTGGATCAACATCATAGAATTCCTCATTCTCACACATATTTTCCTCCCTATCCACTAAAAGGTTCTTGTCACTAATAGGTTCACTAAAAGGATCAAAGTCCTCTAAGTCACCAACCATGAACTCACCTAACCCAACCATGTCATCACCAATACTATGCCATTGTTCATTCCTCACAGTCTCTTCTTCAAGTACTCTGTCACCTTGATCACCACTTACAGGTTGTTCTTCAGCCACTACAGGCTGTTCTTCAGCCATTACAGGCTCTTGATCACCACTTACAGCCTCTTCACCCTCCCCTGTTTTATACCATTCAAGACAGAGCCTTTTCTTGCAAGATGATTTATCTTTTTTTGTATTCACTTCACTAGGTCCATCATCAGGGATTTCTTCAATAACAACTTGACTAAACGTAGGAGACTTGAAATAAGTTTTCAAGGTGGTAAAACCATGTTCAACATATATGTTAATGACTTTGTAGCTACTGGTATACTTCAACAAAATCAAAACATCTTGGTCATTGCCTAGAGGTTCAAGACCAAAATCTAGGTCAAATTCAGGTTTCAAAAAGTAATAATACATTGGGTTTTCACCATTATAACCTAAATCTACCATCATGGCATCCACTTCATGCACACTCAGCTCATCACAATCTACTAAGTCGACATAATTAATCTTACCCTTAATGTACTCCCTACCTGGCGATCTTGTAAAAACCCCACCGTGATGAACCTTCATTGATATCAGGTTCGTGTAATGCTCTGTAAAAAAACAAAAAAAACTATCATCTCTATATTGATTTTGTACGTACCACACAATGTAAAAATCTATATTTACGAGTACATACCATACACATAATGCATATCAACATCTTCATTGCTTCTTCGAATGTTCCACATTGGAGCGACCATGGAGATGAACGTCACTGAAGCTTTGTTATGGAGAAGATGAATAGCCAAAGCACAGGGTTTTGTATGAAATAAGGGTTTTACCCGTTTAAAAGAGGGACAAAAAGGGGGATGAAAAGGGATTGGACAAAAATACCCTCGTGTGCAAAGCACGTGGGTGGTTCTAACGGACGCTGACAAACGGCCGTTTGTCAGAGGGACCAACTCGTTATAAAAATCCATAGGTCAAGTCCTAATCCGTAATAAACGAAGATTAGGGACCATTTTCGTAATAATCCCCAAACCACAGGGACCAAATCCGTAATTTACTCTTGTTTAAATAATGTTTAAGGTGATGAGAACGTCTATAAAGTGGTTTGTAAAAACTATTATTGTAGTGAGGTTTTTTAAGAATTTTATTTTTTTGAATTTTTATATAAGAATTTTTGTTTTTATTATAGTTTATGTAAAGTGATAATTTTCTTATTTTTATTGGTATTTAAACTAAATATTTGATGTTTACTTATAAATATATAATAAGGGTTGAGTTTACGTGAGACCAACATGTTTTTATGAGACCGTGAGACCACAAAATAACACTAAACCTTCATAGCAATTCATTGTGAAGGTATGAAAAACAGCGAATCTTCACAACAAAAACACTGTGAATGTTTACCTTCATAGTCTTTTACTGTAAAGATTTTGTGTTATTTTTGTGGTATCACGGGTCTCACGAAAATAGTTTGGGCTCACATGATCTCATGTCTATATAATAATTCTTGATGTTGATAAATATATGAGATCCACAAAAATAAGGTTTTTATATGAATTTTTAATTTAATGAGTTATAAATGAGGGGTTACTAAAAAAAATAATACAAAAAAGAGGTTTTTATAAGGACATCTTCATCCTAACAAGTTGTAAATGAGGTGTTACTAAAAAAAAAAATACAAAAAAGGTTCTTATAATGACATCTTCAACCTAACCATTACAAAATAGTGGGTCTCTTTAACACAAAAAAAAAAAAAAATTCAAACTCCAACCAAACACTAAAAAAAACAACACTAAACATCTTTATAATATAAGTAATATTACTTGACGTATCAAACTATTAACCTATATATATAATTGTAAAAGTTGAACAAAATAGTAATATTTAGTTTTAGAAGTTTATTCTATTGACCTCCAAATATAGAAGCTTACTTTATTGACCTCCATTTTTATAGTGTTTTAGTATTGAGTTGGAGATGAAAACACCTTCATTTTCATGTTTTTACTTTTTAGTGTTGCGTTGGAGATGGCTTTAAGGTGATAAACGCGTCTTTAATAGAAGTAGAGTGGTTTGTCAAAACTATTATTGTAGATAGTTTTTATAAAAATGTTACTCCTTTCGAATTTTTATTTATGAATCATGATTCTTACCATAAAGTTTGTATGAATTGACAATTTCCTCATTTTTATTGGTATTTAAATTAAATATTTTATATTTATTTATAAATATATAATAGTTATTGATGTTGACAAATACATGAGATCCATAAAAATGAGGTTCTAATATAAAATTTTAATTTAATGAGATGTAAATAAGGTGTTACGAAAAAGTGCAAAAAAGAGATTATTATAAGAACCTCCATTGGAGACACGACCGGAGCCATAAATTTATACGAGAGGGAGCACTATATAAATAGAATAAAAATATAACATTATAAAAAAAGGCAAAACACTACAAAGCAAATTACTTTGACCCACAAAAATCACCCAGAAAATTTTCGTTGATCACCCATAAAATACCAATTGTTCAGATAGAATCCGATGCTTTTAAGAAAATAAATAAATCAAGACACCAGGTAATGATTGAGTTTTCTACCAACAATTTACTGACCAACTTTTGTGAAGGTTTTACGACCTTTAGCGATGGATTTTCCAGGAAAATTTCCATAGGTAAAAGTCTTCCATTTATTCGTGAAAATAACAATATCATATATTTATATTGATGATATTTGATTTTTATAGATTTAACAAGGAGTCGTCTGTTTACAATTAGGAGACGGCGACAAACAAAAGACCAATTTTTTGATTTGTCATTCTTATTAGTAGAGCCTAAATAATTGGAGGAGCCAAATCCATTAAAAATTAAAATGTTAAATATTTGGGTTAATATTAATACATTAATTATTATTTTTGAATAGGTGAGGAGGTGCTAATGCACCTTCTGGTTCTTACATGGCCCCGCCCATGACTGGAGATAGGGGTGCTCAAATTTTCGACCAACCCGGCCAACCCAACCCAATCCGAGGCAAAAAAACTCGAACCGAGTCAACCCGATGTATAATCGATACTATTTTTGACCAACCCGCATATATTAGGTTGATAACGAGTTAGACCCAAAACAAACCGACCCAACCCGACAACCCGTGAAAAACATTTAAATCAAATTTTGAATTCATGTTATTGTCATTTTTGTTAGTATTGAACATTTATAAACACACAATTGTTGCCCACTTGTTACTTTAGTAACCTTGTTATTGATTCTTGATGTCACATTTATAAACATAACATTTATAAGCAATCTTTTATTAGACAATTTAGTAATCTGTTGAACATTTAAATATTTAGAAACATTTAGTAATTTGTTTAGACACGATAACTTAGTTAAATGATGAAATGATCGATAAAAGTTTCAACCCGACCAACCCAACCCAACCCGAACGGTTTGGGTTGGGTTGGGTTACACTTTCGATTGGGTTGGATTGAGTTGAGATTTTTCAAACCACAATGATTGGGTTAGGTTGTTAAAGTGCCTTCAACCTGACCAACCCAACCTGTAAGCACCTCTAATTGGAGATGTCCTAAGTGGAAGAAACTATTTTAATTAGTGTTGATATACTGATTGAGATTAAGTCTCAAATAATTCATGAATTAGTTTAGAAAGAAATCGAATATCTTCAATTAAGGTTTCGTACCTATCTATTCTTGATTCCTATTTAAATATTGTTTTAAAATACATCCAATATTATCTATCATTTACAATTAAATATTTAAGTCTATTGGTGATAAATTTAGTATTACTTAAAACTGAACTCTTATATTAATTTTAACTTTACGAGTTTCTCAAGCTTTTTTCTTGTATTAAAAACTAAAAATTGAAATAAGATTAAACTTAAAAAATCTAGATTACATTGCCTATGAATTGCTTGACTGATATGTTCGTTCTACTCCTATCTTTTATCGGTTTTTAGTACATTTAATTTAATTTCACTTCGCTAATATATAATATTGTAAAGGGCAATTTCAATAGCAGCGTCCAAAATGCCTATATGAGCTCAATTCATCATTTAGGACGCGTTTGGTACACTGGATATGACAAAACATAACAGAACAGGGTTCACTGTTGTACGTTTGGCAGGACTTTTATGTGGAACAGACTGGAACAAGGTGGAACAAACTGGAACAAGCCTGTTCCACCCCCACCCCATGGAACAAGGTGGAACATGTAAGATCCCACATTGGTTAGGGAGGGGAACAAATGTTGCCTTATAAGAAGGACTTGATACCTCCCCTATCAGACGCATTTTAAAACCGTGAGTCTAGGTGTGGACAAAGCAGACAATATCTGGTACGGTTGGCCTGGGATGTTACGGATGGTATCAGAGCCGGGAACTGGACTGGTGTGCCAGCAAGGACGCTCGGCTCCCAAGGGGGGTGGATTGTAAGATCCCACATTGGTTGGGGAGGGAACAAATGTTGCCTTATAAGAGGGACTTGATACCTCCCCTATCAGACGCGTTTTAAAACCGTGAGTCTAGGTGTGGACAAAGCGGACAATATCTGGTACGGTTGGCCTGGGATGTTACGGATGGTATCGTATTTAGACCCCTATGGACTAATTGTTCATTTTTATTGTTGGCCGTTTTGGGCCACTAGCGAGTAGGCAATAGGGGACGTTGAGGTCCTTGAGGTGTAACTCGTCTAGTTCGGATAAACAATGTGGTCCCGTAAGTCCTTGAGGTGTAACTCGACGGAGTAGGCACTAAAGGCATGATAATGAGATGGTTTGAGGTTGTAATGTCTTTATGGCATGAGAACTAGGACCGGGACTTGAGGTGCAAACCGATAAGGGTTACACCATTCCCGTGTTCTTGTCACCCCGATGTTAACGGGTCTCCCCCGTAATTGTTATCAAAGAAATATTTTCTTGTATATATATGTTCAGGTGGGAATACTTGACAAAATCGAATTGTGGTAATTATAATGTTTCCGTTCCTTTATAAATCACATGTTTATATAAATTCGCACTAGACTCTCGGGCTAACACTTAAGGTATTGAAACTTGTGGATTTCAGGTCCTACTAGCGGTGCGTCTATGACGCGTTGATTTGGCCGACGTGCTTTACGAGCTTGGAAATCAGGCTTTTTGGGAAAACTCAAGATGAGAGGTGTTGTTTATTTCAGGTCCTAACAGATTAGTAGGTTGTTGTGTATTATGTCTCGATACTCGATGTTATATTTTGTCCAAACTATCCCGTTAATATTTGGGTTTTAGCTGGCTCATTTTAGATGTTTTATTTTATCCATTTTCCGGAATTTCCCTATTGTTGTTGTCTAAATTTTTAGGGTACAATCTTCGCTGGAAGGTCACGCGATAACCGAATCCGCAACCGATTAACCGGAAGGGGCCGCTACGGCTGTGAGTCCTCCAAGGATACCTCTTTTGAGAGGGGGACCAGAGCATGTTCCAGGAGTTAATCTCGTGTCTTCCAATCCTCTTATGACGGAGGTAACCCCTCAAACACAGATGATGGATATGATGAGAGCCATGAGCGAGACCATGGCTAAGCAACAAGAAATGTTCATGAAGTTGTTAGAGGACAGGGATACCAACAATAGTAGAAACGAAACGATTGGTGAGAATGTGGTCATAGCGGGGTCCGAGGGTACCAGAGGTACAATCCCCACTGATGGACAAGTGACTTTGGAGGCGAGGCCGGTAGGAAGAACTTGCTCCTACAAGACTTTCTTAAGTTGCAAACCGCCAGAGTTTGCCGGTGCCGATAACCCAGTGGCTTGCATGAACAGGATAAGGAAATTAAGCAAGCTTTCAGAGCTTGTGAATGTGAAGAGAGCCAGAAGGTGAAGTTTGGCTCTCAAATGCTCAGAAGTTCGGCTTTGACCTGGTGGAATGTTTTCACCGCAACCTTGGAAGCTTCAGTATTAGCAAAAATGACTTGGGCGACATTCAAGAAGAAGATTTTGGAAGAGTATTGTAACGAGCAAGAGATGGATATGATCGAAGAGGAGTTCTAGTCATTAAAGAAGAGAAATATGTCGGTGAAGGAGTACACCCACATTTTTATGGAAAAGCTGAACCTTGTGGGGCATGTGGCCCCGACTGAGAAGGAGAGGATGAAGGCGTATTTGAAAGGATTGTCGGCGGACATGATGGCGATGGTCCGCAATTCGAAGGCCACTAATCTTTGGGAGACTATTGAAGAGGCAAAAGTGATCGAAAGAGTTTATGCGAGGGATAGTAAGGAAAAGCAAAGGGTCGAAGAGAAAAAGAGATGGGAGAACTCTCCAAACTCGTTTAAGAAGCCGAGGTTTCAACCAAGTGGAAAAAGGGGAGACAATCGTCGTGAGGAAAACTGGTGTCCTAAGTGTAAAAGTAAGCACTTCGGCTCTTGCAATTCGGCTCTTGAAATTCGGTTCAAGCTTCGTGCTACAAATGCGGTAAGCCGGGACACATCAGTTCGGACTGTCCTATAAGGGGGACGGTGTGCTATGAATGTAACGAGATGGGACACATGAAGAGAGAGTGTCCCAAGTTGAAAGGAGACGCAAGAGGGACGTACTTGGGGAGTCAACCAAGGAGGGAGGCAATCCCTAAGGCTCAGGGGAGAGCCTTCCAAATGACGGAGGAGGAAACGAAGGAAACCGCGGACGTAGTGTCAGGTACCGTTCTTACTCAACTCTTTACCCGCTAGAGTATTATTTGATTCTGGCGCAAACTTCTCTTTTGTTTCGAATGTGTTTTGCATGTCTTTGAATGTGCCTGTTAGTATACTACCCGATGCTTTGGTTATAGAAGTAGCGAATGGAGAGCAAGTAGTGTTGCGGGAAGTTTTGGAGAAATGTCAACTAGAGGTTAGTGGTGAACTCTTTCGGGTGAACCTACTTCCCATGACTATTGGAAGTTTCGACGTGGTAATTGGGAAGGATTGGCTAGCAAAGCATCAAGCTGAAATTTTGTGTTCCAAGAAACTCATAAAGATACCGCCAAGTGGAGACTTTACCTTGATCTACGGGGAGAAAAGGAAGGGCAACGTAGTCATTGTAACACCCCGAAAATTGGTATAATGAACGAACCACTAACTATTTTTGCATGTTTCGATATTTACCAAGCTACATGGAGTTTAGGACTTAAAAAATCGGATTTGGGTTGGAAGAGTGAGCCATTTGCGCTCGGTACATGTTGGGCGAGAGTGCCCTGGCGATAGTGACATGTCACTATCGCATATGTCATACTCGCGCGAAGTGTACCGAGAGTCCAGGGGTAGCGGGCGAAAGTGCCCCGGCGATAGTGACCATGTCACTATCGCGATGTCACTATCGCCGTCGGGCTCCAGGGTGTTTTAAAACCACGAATTTCAGCCTTCTTTCATTTCTATTCCATCTCTCTTTCTCTAAACTCTCCCAAACGAACCCTTTTCCCCAATTTCAGTTTTTGAAGCCTCTAAGGCTCCGATTTTGGAGTTTTCAAGTGATTCCTTGCATCTTGACGAGGATTTGGAAGCAAAGGTATGGGTTTATCTTCCTCATCTCTTTTGTTGGTTCCAATCTCTTAGTGTTCACCAAACCCTCTCCTAAAATCTTTCCTTCCTTTTAAAGAAATGAAGATTGAAGCATATCTTGGTAAACCTAGAAGTGTTTGGTTGGTAGATTCACTTGATGGTTGAGGTAATCTTCTCTTCTCTTCATTGTGGAAATTAGGGTTTTGATCTATTGGTGATTTTGGGTGTAATATGTTGGGGGAAATGATTCTAAGTGTTTGGGGATAAATACTTATGGTTGGAAACTTATGGATTTAGGTTTTGGAAGATTTGGACTTGAAGGTACAGACTTCTTCAAAGGATCATACGTATGGGAAAATCTAGATTTAGCTTAATCTAGCGAGGTGAGTTCAAGTTGCTTTGTGAAAACTTTGTACATGCCAATATATGTGTTTTAAAGTATTTGTGTGCTTTATGTGAAATTAACCCTTGTTGAATTATTTGGTGGGTTTTGAGTTAATCAAAGTGTTGAGCTTTACAAATTTTATAAAACACCCATATTTGGGAATTTTGAGTGATTGATGAATAAATCACGAGTGAAAGAGGTTTTGATAATCTATTGCTTAAGTGAAGAGGATTTGGTCAAACTACACTTTAGTGTTTTTGTGATTATGTGATAACTATGATGTGGCGTATTTTAAAAGTGTGAACGTGTGGGTTGGGGATTTTGGTAAATCCGACCATGTGAGTGTTTTAAAAGTTGTAAACATTTATTTTGGGGCCGATGGCCAATTGAGGGATTAAAAGGTAAAGATTTTGGGTAACGATGCATTCTGGTTTATGTAACCGTGTGAGTGACACGTATTTAACCAAACGTTTATCTTGGCCTTAAAGGCTTGATTTATACTCAAAAGAGTCTTTTGAGTGTTTGCCGGTTTTAGTGGCTCGGGGTGGAGTCTTGATGTGTATATGCTTAATTTCATTTTATTTGAATATGTGCCTGTTTAAGTGTCGGTCTTATGTGTGAAGACCGTTTGATGGTTTTGCATTTTTAGTACCTTTAGTACTAATGAACCTGGGTGAATTATATGCATTGTTGAGTTATGAAAGAGTTGCATATACGTATACATATAGATGCATATATGATTTGACTTCATTGAGAAAGTGGCAATGAAGGGGTTGTGAGATTATCATGCCTCAGAGCATGTGTTTGCATATTGTGGGCTAGATGCATTTCATTTGCATGATTTGATGTTGATAAATGATCATTAGATCTTTGAGCAGAGGGCTCGGTTTTGGATTCGGTTGAGTCTTGTTGGCATTCGCCCGGTTTTAATAAGCTCGACGTGGGCTTGGGGTTTGCATTGCATGAGTTGCATTATATTTGAGATTTACATGATTTGAATGCATTAGTTATTCTTTTGGGGTCATGTATTTATATTTAAGTCGAGTAAGCTTGTTTCGGATGGTGGGTTTTCCCAAGGTAAAGATCCAGTAGGATTGAACTTGATGGCTTGGACTAAAGACCTAGTATGGTTGATGTCTTAGAAGGGCTAAAGACCTAGTATGGTTGATGTCTAAGATGGACTAAAGACCTAGTATGGTTGATGTCTAAGATGGGCTAAAGATCTAGTATGATTGATGCCGAGGATTGACTAAAGACCTAGTATGGTTGATGTCATCTGTTTTCCACATCCAAGAAGCCTACTTGCATTTATTTAATCGTGGTCTAATTTATGTGTTTGCCACATTCGATGAGATCGGGTCTCCCCCGTCACCGAAGGGTGTTGATTTCGGGTATTTTATTTATTCGCATTTTTGAGGTTATATTATATGCATATGGATTGTTTTCTATAGTTGATGGACGGATTTATGTTACATCCTTATTGGATGTTTTAACTATTGGAGTTTTATTCGATAAGACAATTATTTGAGAAATAATTATTTAATTAACTCTTGATGGAGTTTGGATTTAAGTCCATTGCAGAGAAGCGAATTTCGTTGGAAGCTTTCCTCACAAGAGTTGTGTTCATTGGAAATTGGGTTGTCGATGTCTTTTATACAAACCTTTTGACGATCATTTATTACGTTGAATCTTTCGGTTTATCAAATGATTTGCTCTTGATATAAACTCTTGAACTCACTAGGCGTTAGCCTAACCTTTTTATTTGTCGGCATGTGCAACAGGTTCAGGTTGGAATAGCTTTAGCTACACTATGAATGGATGAGTGCTAGTAGAGTGCACAAGTAGTGAGATGCTTAGCGAAGTCTTCCGCACATATTTGGGATTACCAACTTGTAAATGGGTTAAGTAACACTCGTCTTGTGATGTTAGTTGTTTAGTTTGTGATGTTCAATCTTTGAGGTATTTTTCAAGGATGTTTTGTAGAAGTGATTTCATCATCTTTTAGTTATTTTATCGAAATTACCGTTAGTTGCTCGTTCCAATTTTGAGGGTGTTACAAGTTGGTATCAGAGCATAAGTTTGAGAGAATTAGGTGTTGGTTGTTGAATACCTAGACTCAAACTAGCGTTGTTTTAAGCAAATGAGAGCGAAATTGCACCATTAGGCACTCTAAGATAGGATGTTTGAAGGTTGTTGGAGTTACTAGAAACGAGAAGTCACGTCAAGAGTAGCAAGGATGATCATGTACGGTACGTTCAAAATTTCACCTGACCAGTGTTATGGTGAACCTACCGGTTACATGAGAGTACTTGGACGACTCTAGCGTGATGACCGTTGGGGTTGTAAAGGAGTTCTAAGAGAGTAGTCGTTAGAAGAAGTTGACGATTTTAGCATTTGCCATTTGGAGTGGCGGTAAGCATGATTGATGGTATTAAGTAGACCGTTCTGGTCGGACTTGAGAGTTGGATTGGAGCCGAAGGCTTATTGAATTAACTTGATTCGAGGAGAATTATGGGGTTAGTCGATGTGACTTCCCACTTCGCGTTAAGATGTGTGAGTATCCGGATGACGATAGTGTGATCGGAGAAATTGGAGGAATGTGACATGGACGTTGAGTGCCGACAAAATGCATGCACGAAATTTATTTGCTTTTAAAATAATTTGCATTGATTATTTCTTATGTTTTAATTCGTCGGATGGACGGTACTACTAAATCTTGGAAAAAGTTTGACATACGTAAGATTTTAAATCATGATGTTGGAACATGCAGGAAATTATTTTACGACAGGCGGTTGTGAACCTGGTCGGGATTTATTTTATTCCTTGTAGACGTCCACTATTACTTTCGGATATTGTGATATCTATGTTTTAATGTCGTTTATGGTTTTGGATAAGTAACCGCGACTAACGACCTTAACATTGGATCTCCTCCACATGTGTTAAGGTTTGGACGGAGAGTTACATTCCCTGTTTTAGTATTGATCTTTAATGGGAATTTGAAATTTTGCGAGTCTTGACGAAGATGTGTTATTTTATCTCGTAAAAAGGGGATTTTTGAGAATTTTGATGATTTGGTCATACTGTTTTACGCGAGTTGATTATTGAAAACAAAAACTGTGACACCATTCACTTGATTCGATGTTGTTGAGTTCCATCGAGTTTAAGAGAAGTTTTGCGAAAACACGATGAAGTTTCATTTTACGACGTTTTGTGGTGCATGGGTGACACTTGGTCATGTGCATACTTGGATGATTGCATGCGTTGATGTATGTGTTGAGTGAGTATTTCGTCTCATGCGAATTTAGTTGAAAATATGTCTCATGACGTTTTGCATCAAAAAGAGTGGTTTTGGACTTTTGATGCCGCATGGCCTATCCTTTGAAAATTGTAGTAGCATATTTGTTGCAACTTGCTAAATGTGCAAATTGACATATACGTGACGTGAGTAATGCATATAAAAACATCATGATAGTGCATCTTTAATGTTCTGTTTTATGCACTCTCATTTGTTGACATTGTTGATGCTCTTTCTGTAAATGCACTATATTGAGTGATTGGCAAGAGTAGTTTTGTAGCCACTACTTTGGGACGTCAGTGTACGTCGCTTGTGCGATTTGAGGTTTGAAGTTGACTCGAATTATTTTATGTGTCAGTCAAATTATGTGCACGTATTATTTTCTGAGGTTTTGAGGAAAAACACATCGAGGTGTGTGAGCCTGGTCAAAATATTTTATTTACTTGTCGTTATATGACTGAATGAGGAGTTTTGAAATTTGAGTTAATAAATTTCTACTTTGAAAATTTACATTGATTATCCGGTATGTGCCATACCATTTCAGAATGACTACTAAGAAGGTGCTACAGACTGTCATGCAAAATTTTGATTTAAGATTTCGTTTAGATGTTTAAACCGATATTTCCAAATGATGAAAATATCCTGTTGTTTGATTTAAAAAAAACCGGGGAATGGCCCAGACCATGTCGTGTTTTAGCCAAAGTGTGTAGATGATTTGCTTCGTTTCTCTGTGAATAAAACTGACATATGCGAAGTTGTTAATGAATTACAGTTCATGTCGTTTTATGGTTAAAAGAGAATTTTGGGAATCGATGTCGTGTAAATCCTTCTTTTCAAGTTTGTACATACAGGCTGTCGAACGCTATTTTAATATGGGAAATAACTTTGCGTGTCTAGCACAAGAAAAATCCGCGATGGGACCCAAGCGGGTCATTTTAAAAGTTGTTGAATACGTTTTATGTTTCGATAGTAAACTAAATTGTGATGAAAAGGTTTTCAAATTATTTTCATACGTGGGATGAGTGTGTCCATGTTTGTGCATCCACTAGCTGAGTAGTGGTAAGTTTTGTATGTATATGATATTAGTATAAAAACTTTTGTGTTGTAAAATCTAGTGAAAACTTTATTGGCATATTTATTGAGTCTGTCACTTGAAAAGCTTGAACTCTTTAGGCTTGGTGAGGTTGAGCAACCCCAGTCAGGGGTGAGGGCGTGTAGAACCTTTCGATAAAAGATCGGGTTTCTAACGCGTGTGATTGTCGTGAGTCGTATGATGTCGTTTGCGGGAACAAATCATTTCTTGTAGGCAACAAAAGGTGGGACTTGCGGTGTCCTTTATTAGTGTTGTGGTAGCCGTTCACTTCGGCAACCTTGTTTTGGATTGTCAGTATTGTGTGAAGGTCGCGTGGAACCTTAGACCGTGGGGATGACCATGAATTGGTGAGACTAATTGAGGAACGAAACTCGTGTGTAGAGCTCTGAGATGAGACGAGTTTTGGTGGTGTGACTAGGTGTCAACTTTTGGAGTTCGAGGTTAAGGACCACTCGGGTGAATGGAGGGTGTAGTCCAATTTTAATAAATGGTGGTATCAGTTACGATGAACTTAGGTTCGATTGCGACGAATAGTCTAGCGGGATGATCTTCTACTTGTGGTAAAAGAATCTGTCGACTAGATGACCAGAATTAGACGTGTTTTGGGAGTGGTCTAACTGATGGGTCAGTGATGACCGTCGGTGTTGGAGTCTATGGGGCTCGATAGAGGTAAGCGCCGGTTCAGCAGTAGGAACCTTAGATTTGGAGGTTCATTGGTTTTAGATGTAATCAAACCTTGGACGAGCTGGAGAAATTTAAGAGCGTGCGAACACGGATTGATTTAGAGTAGGGATCCGTCATCGGGAAAGTATGGAACACATAAGGTTGGGAGACGACCGAGGTATTGTGGTTGGGAGATGATCACGTAAATGGAGCATCCACCCGGACATGAGTACAATGTGCCGAGAGGACATTGTTGGTAAGAGTTTACTTGAAGTTGTCTTAGTAGTTCGTATAGGGGGAAAATTTAGGTTTCAGTTGGAAGTTGATGGATTATGGTCGGCGTTGAGTTGATCAGCCTTTGGTTGTAAAGGAATTAGATTTCGAGGACGAAATCTCTTTTAAGGTTGGGAGGATTGTAACACCCCGAAAATTGGTATAAAGAACGAACCACTGACTATTTTTGCATGATTCGATATTTACCAAGCTACATGGAGTTTAGGACTTAAATAAAATCGGATTTGGGTTGGAAGAGTGAGCCATTTGGGCTCGGTACATGTTGGGCGAGAGTGCCCTGGCGATAGTGACATGTCACTATCGCATATGTCATACTCGCACGAAGTGTACTGAGAGTCCAGGGGTAGCGGGCGAAAGTGCCCCGGCGATAGTGACCATGTCACTATCGTGATGTCACTATCACCGTCGTGCTCTAGGGTGTTTTAAAACCACGAATTTCAGCCTTCTTTCATTTCTATTCCATCTCTCTTTCTCTAAACTCTCCCAAACGAACCCTTTTCCCCAATTTCAGTTTTTGAAGCCTCCAAGGCTCCGATTTTGGAGTTTTCAAGTGATTCCTTGCATCTTGATGAGGATTTGGAAGCAAAGGTATGGGTTTATCTTCCTCATCTCTTTTGTTGGTTCCAATTTCTTAGTGTTCACCAAACCCTCTCCTAAAATCTTTCCTTCCTTTTAAAGAAATGAAGATTGAAGCATATCTTGGTAAACCTAGAAGTGTTTGGTTGGTAGATTCACTTGATGGTTGAGGTAATCTTCTCTTCTCTTCATTGTGGAAATTAGGGTTTTGATCTATTGGTGATTTTGGGTGTAATACGTTGGGGGAAATGATTCTAAGTGTTTGGGGATAAATACTTATGGTTGGAAACTTATGGATTTAGGTTTTGGAAGATTTGGACTTGAAGGTACGGGCTTCTTCAAAGGAGCATACGTATGGGAAAATCTAGATTTAGCTTAATCTAGCGAGGTGAGTTCAAGTTGCTTTGTGAAAACTTTGTACATGCCAAAATATGTGTTTTAAAGTATTTGTTTGCTTTATGTGAAATTAACCCTTGTTGAATTATTTGGTGGGTTTTGAGTTAATCAAAGTGTTGAGCTTTACAAATTTTATAAAACACCCATATTTGGGAATTTTGAGTGATTGATGAATAAATCACGAGTGAAAGAGGTTTTGATAATCTATTTCTTAAGTGAAGAGGATTTGGTCAAACTACACTTTAGTGTTTTTGTGATTATGTGATAACTATGATGTGGCGTATTTTAAAAGTGTGAACGTGTGGGTTGGGGATTTTGGTAAATCCGACCATGTGAGTGTTTTAAAAGTTGTAAACATTTATTTTGGGGCCGATGGCCAATTGAGGGATTAAAAGGTAAAGATTTTGGGTAACGATGCATTCTGGTTTACGTAACCGTGTGAGTGACACGTATTTAACCAAACGTTTATCTTGGCCTTAAAGGCTTGATTTATACTCAAATGAGTCTTTTGAGTGTTTGCCGGTTTTAGTGGCTCGGGGTGGAGTCTTGGATGTGTATATGCTTAATTTCATTTTATTTGAATATGTGCCTGTTTAAGTGTCGGTCTTATGTGTGAAGACCGTTTGATGGTTTTGCATTTTTAGTACCTTTAGTACTAATGAACCTGGGTGAATTATATGCATTGTTGAGTTATGAAAGAGTTGCATATACGTATACATATAGATGCATATATGATTTGACTTCATTGGGAAAGTGGCAATGAAGGGGTTGTGAGATTATCATGCCTCGGAGCATGTGTTTGCATATTGTGGGCTAGATGCATTTCATTTGCATGATTTGATGTTGATAAATGATCATTAGATCTTTGAGCAGAGGGCTCGGTTTTGGACTCGGTTGAGTCTTGTTGGCATTCACCCGGTTTTAATAAGCTCGACGTGGGCTTGGGGTTTGCATTGCATGAGTTGCATTATATTTGAGATTTACATGATTTGAATGCATTAGTTATTCTTTTGGGGTCATGTATTTATATTTAAGTCGAGTAAGCTTGTTTCGGATGGTGGGTTTTCCCAAGGTAAAGATCCAGTAGGATTGAACTTGATGGCTTGGACTAAAGACCTAGTATGGTTGATGTCTAAGAAGGGCTAAAGACCTAGTATGATTGATGTCTAAGATGGACTAAAGACCTAGTATGGTTGATGTCTAAGATGGGCTAAAGATCTAGTATGATTGATGCCGAGGATTGACTAAAGACCTAGTATGGTTGATGTCATCTGTTTTCCACATCCAAGAAGCCTACTTGCAATTATTTAATCGTGGTCTAATTTATGTATTTGCCACATTCGATGAGATCGGGTCTCCCCCGTCACCGAAGGTTGTTGATTTCGGGTATTTTATTTATTCGCATTTTTGAGGTTATATTATATGCATATGGATTGTTTTCTATAGTTGATGGACGGATTTATGTTACATCCTTATTGGATGTTTTAACTATTGGAGTTTTATTCGATAAGACAATTATTTGATAAATAATTATTTAATTAACTCTTGATGGAGTTTGGATTTATGTCCATTGCAGAGAAGCGAATTTCGTTGGAAGCTTTCCTCACAAGAGTTGTGTTCATTGGAAATTGGGTTGTCGATGTCTTTTATACAAACCTTTTGACGATCATTTATTACGTTGAATCTTTCGGTTTATCAAATGATTTGCTCTTGATATAAACTCTTGAACTCACTAGGCGTTAGCCTAACCTTTTTATTTGTCGGCATGTGCAACAGGTTCAGGTTGGAATAGCTTTAGCTACACTATGAATAGATGAGTGCTAGTAGAGTGCACAAGTAGTGAGATGCTTAGCGAAGTCTTCCGCACATATTTGGGATTACCAACTTGTAAATGGGTTAAGTAACACTCGTCTTGTGATGTTAGTTGTTTAGTTTGTGATGTTCAATCTTTGAGGTATTTTTCAAGGATGTTTTGTAGAAGTGATTTCATCATCTTTTAGTTATTTTATCGAAATTACCGTTAGTTGCTCGTTCCAATTTTGAGGGTGTTACAGTCATCATTTCGTCCATCAAGGCAAGGAAGTACTTATTAAAGAAATATCCCTCATTCCTAGCCTATGTAGTAGATGCTAAGGCGGAGAAGATAAAGGTGGAGGAAGTAAAGATTGTTAGCGAATTTTGATGTATTTTTCGATGACTTACCGGGTTTACCGACCGATCGTCATGTGGAGCTCAGAATCGACTTAATTCCGGGAGCGGCACCGATAACGCGTGCACCGTACCGTCTTGCACCGACCGAGATGCAAGAGACGATGACACAACTACAAGAATTATTAGACAAGGGGTTCGTGAGACCGAGCTCGTCACCTTGGGGAGCTCCGGTACTCTTTGTCAAAAAGAAGGACGGGTCGATGCGGATGTGTATAGATTACCGGGAGTTGAACAAGGTAACCGTGAAGAACAAATATCCACTTCCACGTATAGACGACCTTTTCGACCAACTTCAAGGAACTGGATGTTTTTCAAAGATCGACCTTCGATCCGGGTATCACCAAGTGAAGGTTAAAGAAGAGGATGTCTCGAAGACGACATTCAGGACTCGTTATGGGCATTATGAGTTCCTAGTCATGTCGTTTGGTTTGACAAACGCGCCAATGGTGTTTATGGATTTGATGAACCGGGTTTGTCGGCCATTTTTGGACAAGTCGGTGATTGTATTTATTGATGACATCTTGGTTTACTCTAAGGATGAAGCGGAGCACGAGCAACACCTTAGAGAGGTGTTAGAGGTGCTAAGGAAAGAGAAGTTGTACGCAAAATTCTCTAAGTGTGAGTTTTGGTTACGAGAGGTTCAATTCTTGGGGCATGTAGTAACTCGGGAGGGAGTGAAGGTGGATCCCGCGAAAGTGGAGGCAACGATGAAATGGGAGCCTCCAAAGAGCCCTACAGAAATTCGAAGATTTTTTGGGCTAGCCGGGTACTACCGAAGGTTCATCCAAGACTTCTCCAAGATTGTCTCTTCATTGACAGCATTGACACGAAAAAACATGAAGTTTGTGTGGACCGATGCATAAGAAAAGGCCTTTCGGACTCTACAACGAAAACTTTGTGAAGCTCCAATCTTATCCTTACCTGAAGGAACCGAAGACTTTGTCGTGTATAGTGATGCATCCAAGATGGGATTAGGATGTGTTTTGATGCAAAGGGGCAAGGTGATAGCGTATGCGTCCAGACAACTAAAATAACATGAAAAGAATTACCTAACTCACGATCTCGAGTTGGCGACGGTCGTGTTTGCCTTGAAGTTATGGCGACACTACTTGTACGGAACAAAGTGCACACTTTACACCGACCATAAGAGTTTGAAGTACGTTTTCGACTAAAAGGAGTTGAATATGCGCCAAAGAAGATAGCTAGAGTTGCTTAAAGACTACAATTGTGAACTACTATACCGTTCGGGTAAGGCGAATGTAGTAGCAGATGCCTTGAACCGGAAGGAATAAAGTGGGAAAGTGAAAACGTCATTGGCAAGAATCGAAATTGTCTCGACTTTGATAAACAAGATTAAGACCGCGCAAGGTGAAGCACTTCTTGAAGCTAACCTCAAGGAAGAGTCTATGTTGAAACGACACTCACTCTTAACGGAAGATAGTAGGGGGTTGAAACTCTTCCAAGGAAGAGTTTGGGTACCAAAAATCGGGGGATGTCGAGACCTATTAATGGAAGACGTGCATAAGTCGAAGTACTCTATACACCCGGGGAGTAGAGTCGGCCCTTACCCATGGCACTGATGGTGGTGGCCATTGGCAGCAAATATTTGGAGGCAACAAAAAAAATTGTTGGAGTGCAAAAGCTTATACTCACCACTAGAAAAAAATGTAGTTGGGATTTAAAGATTTTGGGACTAATTTTTTTTTAGTATTTTTACTGTTGCCTATCTCTAAAAATTCCCAACTTTAAAATCTACTAACGGTTAAATCTAAGGCTAACATGTAAGGGTTTTTTGTAACACCCTAAAAATCAGGGCAAATTTAAACCTGAATTAAAAGGGTTTACATAACTAATTTCCATAACATAAATATTCTATATGAGTGTAAATAGTAACAAGAGCAATTTACATCAACTTGTCTCCATTATAAACTCTCCGCTCGTCCCATTACTTCCCTGAGCTCATACTTGATAAGAAAATGTTATTTGAAACAATTAGGCTAACGCCTAGTGAGAACATTCAGTTTCAAAATAATACTTTTAAATCAATGTAAACAAGGTTTATCAAACTTGACTTACACTCGTTCTTACTGTACTCGTACTCGTCTCATAATAACAGAATCATACTCAATCCCATGAGTATAACTACCATTCATAAAGTCATATCACCATATTCAATAGCCTACTACGAATCATCACGGATTCTAGTTTATCGATCAATCCTACAGACTTACATTCAAACATCATACCTTCTTCTTGAAATGGATACATAAATAACACTTATATATTGACTATTTTTAATCCGCCGAAAACACATGAAAACAACACTTACTCTTTGTCTAATTCATATTTCCACCTTTCAAATACGAATAACAACTCTGCTTTGTCTATTCAATCAATTAACTTGAATAGCAGTTATGCTTTTGCCTATTCAACCGTTCCTATATGAATAGTAATTCTATTTTACCTATTCAATCATTCCATATGAATAGTAATTATATTTTACCTATTCAATCATTTCATATGAATAGTAATTCTATTTTACCTATTCATTTCATTCCTAGTTAACGGGAATATGACTAACACTAAGTCATTCATGATATCATGTTCCAGAGCCGCACTACGAATCTCCAAGGATTCTAGATTAATGCTCATATCCAATAAATCGCAATTACACATGCCCATTTCTTCTCGTATCATGATCCAGAGCCGCACTACGAATCTCCATGGATTCTAGATTAATGCTCATATCCAAGAAATCGTAATTACACATGCCCATTTCTTCTCGTATCATGATCTAGATCCGCACTACGAATCTCCATGGATTCTAGATTAATGCTCATATCCAAGAAATCGCAATTACACATGCCCATTTCTTCTCGTATCATGATCCAGAGCCGCACTACGAATCTCCATGGATTCTAGATTAATGCTCATATCCAAGAGATCGCAATTACACATGCCCATTTCTTCTCGTATCATGATCCAGAGCCGCACTACGAATCTCCATGGATTCTAGATTAATGTTCATATCCAAGAAATCGCAATTACACATGCCCATTTCTTGGAAAGGAAGTAGAGATTACAATTACACATGCCAATCTCTCCTCTTCCTTAGAATTCGGAAATTACGATTAATCCACACGCCAATTCCACGATTTCTCACACACACTGGAATTACGATTAATCCACACGCCAATTCCATGTGTTCATAACAACTAGTGCCTATGGATCCATTACACTTCACCGTACTCGTGCAGGTTATTACTTAATATAGATTCCTCATAGCATTCAGTATGAGCAAATTATATTTATACCACATAGATTCCTCATATCATTTAGTATGAGCAAATCTCCTTTATAAATCTCTCATATCATTCAGTATCAGCAAATCACATTTAATATGTCAATTTCTTATAACATAAGTCTAACCATCAATATCATCACTCACGGTCCTTGATATAAATATTATTGTAACCCACTTGCCCATTAAATCCAATAGTTAAAACTCGTATAATCGCCCATCCGAAATTCATTCAAAACAGTTCATTATAAAAATGCACCTTACCATAATTTAAAACGTTATAAAAAGGTAAGGTAAGAATGAACTTACCTGAATAGTAGTCGCGTCACTCTTACTTCACTTCCTTAAATCGTATGAATTTCCTTCACCAACTTCACAGAGATCTGAAATACCCATATACATATTGTACTGGTATTAATCTACTGTACAGGACCCTTAGAGACTAAGAATCTTAAATATCCCAAAATTATCGACCCTTATCGCAACCTTCTACTTGCGACACAGTATTTTATCGCAACCCACTATTGCGATATCCCAACTTATCGCAACCAACTGTTGCGATGTACACCTTGTCGCAACTAACTGTTGCGATACCATTGAGCTTGTCGCAACCCAAGGTTGCGACATTCATAACTATCGCAAACATCATAACTATCGCAACTCACTGTTGCGATATTCATAACTGTCTCAACCAACTGAATTCATACTTAACCCAGAAATGAGGATATCTAATCTTCATATCCTCTTCCAACTCTAAAGTCACATTAACACCTCAATGATATAATACCACATCCTTATGTCGCAACTTCTTAACTGATCTTTCTATAATCCCATACAGTTCCTCCAAGCAACTACTCTTACCATTCACTCTCACTTTAGTAAGTGAAAGCTCACCATACCTGTAACATCCCCAGCCTACCGTACACGATATTGTCCGCTTTGCGCATACCCTCTGCATAACAGCATACCGGTACCGCTCACGGTTTTGTTCCTGCCCGCACAGGCATACGTGGGACGCACCCAGATCGCACCCTGTGACAGGCAAAAGGCCTCATGCAAGGAAGATATCCATCCACCCTTATAAGGAGGACTTCGTTCCCCCTCCTAGCCAATGTGGGATCTCACAACACCAACATGAAATATATTGTATATCTCTTCACTTCAAGTCTTACATACTTAATCACAGATAAAGGTCCAGAAAGAACAAGGACTCATCTTTTCACATTTTCTGAACCTTACATCTTTCATCATTACACGCTCCCCAACTTAGATTTGCAAGCCTCCTTAGAGTAACTGTTATCATCAAATCTTTATCTGACTATTGCTTGATCTTCTTTAATTATTTCAATCATTAAAGCATCTTTCAATAATAACAACCGATATAACTAACTTTTGATATAATCAAAAATACAAAAGGTAAGTTAGCACTACTTACATAATATGCATACACCTGTGTATAGAATAAACAAGGATAATATTAAAACTTATCCATCCATTCCTTAACGTCTTCTATAATCACATGAAAAGTTTCAACTCTTTGATGTTAAAATGTTGGGTTTCTTCCCTTGATCCCCACTATCTTTCAGCGTTGGGCAATCCCTTTGATAATGACCAGGCTTCTTACATTCATAGCAAGTGGATCCTTGGATGGGGCAATTCCCCATAGTGTGACCACTCTTACCACACTTGAAACATTCTAGCCAAGTCACCCTACACGAACCATAATGTTTACTTTTACATTTTGGGCACCAAATCAGCTCTTGACTAGGTTCACAATAAGTGTTATCAATAAAGGGCTTCAACCCATACGAAGATTCCGATCGACTTTCCCCTTTTCTTTTCTCTCCTATGTGAGCTTTCTCAGCTTTATCTTTTGCATAAACTTCTTCTACAACCTTTGCTTCCTCAATCGTTTCCCTCAGTGTTGAAGCTTTTGAACTCCTAACTCGGGACATCATATCAGCTGGCAAACCCTTCAGGTAAGCCTTAATCTTTTCCTTCTCAGTTGGAGCCACATGCCCCACTAAGTTCAGTTTCTCCATAAAGGATTCGGTATACTTCCTAACAGATGAAGTACCTTTCTTAAGAGTCCGAAACTCTTCTTCAATCCTATCCATCTCGTTTTCATTGCAGAATTCTTCTAAAATCTTTTACTTGAATGACTCCCAAGTCATAGTAGTCAAAACTGGAGCAATGATTGTAGCCGTCACTACGTTCCACCAAGCCAGCGCATTACCTCTTAACAATTGAGATGCAAATCTGACCTTTGACTTCTCATCACATTCACAAGCTCGGAAATCCTGTTCCATTTCTCTTAGCCAATTCATGCAAGCTATTGGATTATCTGCTCCGATAAACTCTGGCGGTTTACAGCTTAAAAACATTTTATATGAGCAGACTCTTTCCACCCTCCTTTCTGTCTCTATCACCGGGTTACGAATTGGATTTATGATAATGCCACCTTTCGGCGTTATTTTCAGTTCTCAAACCAATGAGATTGACTTTTGTTCTAGCAAAAAGGCGGAATTTTATGGTTTATCGAGTGAAATGTGCAGGTAATCTGAAAGGGCGGCAATCATCGAGAAAGAAGCGAAAAAGAGCCAAAACGAGTACAAAACGAAGCCAACGGAAGCCCGAGATCCAAACCCAAGACCCGTGCCGACCTAAGACCCAGATCCGCGAACCAGAAACTGACCCACGTACCTCAGAAAACCGCGCGGTTTCCTGCGCGGTTTACAAACCGCGGCCAAAACTGCGGGACCCTCTGTTCATTTTATAAACTTTCCGTTTTCCGGTCTTTAGGTTATCATACACACACGGACGACAGCACGCGACTTGGGGGGATTTTCAGAGGCTTTTCGGAGACTTTGGAGCCACGATAGAGGATCGATCGATGAGGAGTTCACGAAGATAATCGGATTAGAGCCGAGAGAAGGGAGTCCATCATTACATTCATCACGTCCACAATCATTATGTTTGCACACACTAGTTTCCTTCATTTTCTTGTGTTTTTATCCACCACCAACATGAACTAATCTTTAGATGTTGGGGGCTGGAATGAATTTAGTTTAAGCGTATGAACATGTGACTTGAGACGTTTATCAGTTTTTCCTATTTTAATGAAGCATGTGATTTGAGTTTTTAATGCTCTTGTGAGTTTGTCCAACTTTCAATTGTTTTGTTTGTCTTCAATTAAGTTCGAGAGAATTAATTGTTAACTAGAACTAGAAATTGCATGCCTAAGGTGAGAAATTGGATAGAGATATACCAAGTAAGCCTTAGTCCCGTTAAAATCTCGAGTTTAATGTGTTTTGAATTCCATAGGTTGAGATCGAGAGATAAAACTTGTGTTTTTCAAGATAAAACCCGTTGTTGCTTGAGAAAGAACAACGGTGATTTTTAGAGATTGGGTATTCATTATACGGAATAATTGGTAATTATTTTAAGTCAAGTGTTTGTACGTGAAAACCTTAGGATTTCTAACCCTCAACTGTTTTCTCTATCCGAAGTTTCCTAAGTTGTTTACTGCCCCGTTTGTGATTTGTTTTCTTGCAATTAATTAGTTTAATATAAACCACTCAAATTTGCGACCGTTCAGTTAATAGATCTTATAGTCATTGTGATACTTAGTTCCTAGTTCCCTGTGTTCGATACTCGTATGTAACAAACGGGTTTTCTTCTAGTATATATAAAAGTTTAGTGCCATTTGTCTAATAAATGAAAGTTAACTTGAGGGACTAATTTGTCATTCGGTGAAAGGGGTGTAGGGCACAAATCCCTAGGGCATCCCTCATTATCAACAAATCAGTATTTTTGTGTTGGTGTTTGGCGGCTAAGAGAGAACAAGAGAAAGAAAGAAGGGTTTGGGAAGAAATCAAGAGAAAAGGAGGAATCAAGGAAGAATCTGCAAGGTAATACATCCTGAATCCGTTCCCCTGATCATTGCAGTACTTCTCTTTCTTATTGGTATGGATTATTAAGATTGATTTGGATGATTCTTTGAGTTTTCACCATTTTTTTCCTTTAAAATGGGTTTTATGGGTTTTTGTCTTAATAAACTGATTTAAGGGGTTGTAAATGGATTAAGTGAGTATTTGAGGATGGGTGGATGAACCCTTAGGTATATCTAATCAAACTATTGGCTAAAAACGGGTTAATGATCACTTTTAAGTTTTTTAGTTCGAAACAACCGTGGTCTCCGGACGCCATTGTTCAGTGGTGTCCGGATAGGTTGCACGTGCCCGGGTAAGTGCTCCAAGAGGGTTCCCGGATGCAAGGAGTCTCTGGACAAGCCTTGGTGTCCGGGTGTGTTTTTGGAGAGTTTGGCGTCCGGATAGGTCGTGTCCGGAAAGGGGTTATGTCCGGAAAGAATTTTCCGGACAGCAGTAGAACTGTTAATCTGATGTGAGTGTTATCCCTTTAGGTGTTCGTTTGGGTTAGCTTGGAAGTATTTAAGAAGTGTGTTGTACGTCGAGCAAGGTGAGTTCCCTAAACCTTTTACGGCGTAAAGTGTTAAACGTTTTCTTTACTGATTATGGTTCTTAAAGTGCACGAAATGTTTATAATCGAAATGCATGTTTCTCACAAACGTACCTATTTATATCTAAAAGAAAGTTTGACATGATGAAATGTAAGGCATGCTTTGTAAGGTTTTATTACATGCTTTATGTAACGTATGTGCATGCTATGTGATGTTGGTCTGCACTGTGGGATCAGTGAGCCTCGGGATCCGATGATCCCTTGGTTATGGATGATGAGCCTATTAGTTGGAATTCGTTTCCTCCTAGGCGGGTGGAGGGGAGTCTGCTTGGGCCCCTATACCTTCGAGGGCGAAAGGGGAGTCTGTTTGGGCCCCGATCGCGAATGGTTATGTGATCCATTACACAGTGCAATACCTTATGTGATGAGTTACGATGTTATCATCAAAATGATTTCACTGTTGATACATGTTGTTTTATGGAGGGAATTCACTAGACCTTTTGGTCTAACCCTCGCTTTCAAAACTAAACCATTTTCAGGTAAGCGTTCAGCAGGATCTTCTAGTAAGAATTAGGAGAGGAGGCAAGAAGGGCATGGAGATTAGAGAGACTCCAGTCTTACTTTGATGACTATAGTTAGTGCTCGGCTGTGGATTGTAGAGACTTCCGCTGTCATTTTTATCTAGTTTAGTTTGATGATGTTTAAAGACGAGCTTAATTTGTAATCTGAATGCTAAATTTATGTTATTGTATGTTTATGAAACTGGGACGTTACAAATGGTATCAGAGCCTTAGTTTAAGGGATTTAGGTGACCAATCGGGCCTAAACTTAAACTGTAAGATGAGGAACACAGCCGAGACATAGGATTGCCTCTAGGAACGATCACTAAGCGCGCTAGGAAATAAGATGCCAAGGACAAACGTGTAAGGTAAGTTTGGGATTACACCTGTCCAGTGTAATTACGAACATACAGGTGCATGTGCGTGCTTAAAATTACCTTATAAAGCACTCTGTAATGTCATGTCTAGCAAAGGTTAGTGGTTGTTTTCTTTCAGTATTTGCGTAATGGCTGGAAGGACTTTGAGGAGTAGATCGGTGCCTGCTGTACCGAGGAATCAAGAGGAAGAGATCCTAGAGAATGGACCGGTAAATTTAGGCAGGGGTAGGGGTCGCGGAAGGGGTCGTGGAAGGGGTCGAGGAAGGACGCCCCGCCGTGCCGCCACTATGGTGGTCGTGGATGGGGGACATCCGACTCGAAGAACGACCCGTGTGACTCGTAGGGCAGTAAGTGCGGAACCCGCTTATCAAGAAAGCTCTCATCAGGAGAGTTCCGCTTCTGTAAGAAGGGTAAATCAGTCAAGGGGACGCGGTCGAGGTCGTGGTTCTGCATTTGTCACTCGAGAGTACCTAGCTGCTGAACTGGGTAAAATTCAGGAGACTCTGCAAGCTCTCATGACTAAGCAAAATGAGTCGGCCTCGGGAAGTAAAGAGCCGAGCGAGAACAGGGAAAGTGTAGAACTGTCAAGTCCGGTAGAAACTGGTACTGGAAGTCATTCGAAGTCAATCTCTCTTGTGGTGAATGAGTCAGCAGCTAAGGGGTGCAGTTACAAGGTCTTTGCCTCATGCAAGCCCCCTACTTTCAAGGGCGAGTGTGACCCCGTCATGGCAATGAAATTGGTGAAGGAGATGGAGCTGGTATTCGATACGTGTAAGTGTGCTGATAGAGATCGGGTAATGTTTTCCCTATCCATGTTGAAATCTGAGGCAGTTTACTAGTGGGATGCTGAGACCGGGGGAAAAGGCTCGGTAATGGCTAAGGGAATGTTGTGGGATGTGTTCGTGGACAGGTTCAAAGCTCAGTTCTGTCCACTCGCGGCAGTGAAAAGGTTGGAAGAGGAATTTTTGGGTTTGGATCAGGGAGGTATGACGGTGCGTGAGTATACCACAAAGTTTATCGAGAAGTCTCGTTTCGCGGATTTATATGTGCCAACGGAGGAACGACGAGTGGAGCGTTTCATTCACGGACTGAAAAGTAGCATCCGAGAACTAGTTCTGACAAGAAACCCCACTACCTTCCAAGCGGCCATTAATGCGGCGGAGATGATCGAGAAGGAAAAGGTTCGACAAACGACTGAGAAGGGTGTTGATAAGTGCAAATGGGAAGGGCCGAGTAATGATTCAAGGAAAGGGAAGGTGTTCCGACCAGAAACTCGTGCTAGCAAGGATTCAACTAGCAAGCCATGTAGTAAGTGTAACAAGATGCATCGGGGAGAATGCATGGTAGGTTCTAATTCGTGTTACCGGTGTGGATTGCCCGGTCACATGTCAAGGGACTGTTCCAAAGGGAAATCATGTTTCCAATGTGGAGCTACTGGTCACACGCGGTATGACTGTCCGCAATTGAAGAAGGATGTATCAGCTCAGTATGGAAATCGTCAGGGAGGAAAGGGCAGTGATAAAGGAGCAGAACCGGCGCGTCCAAAGGGACGTGCATTCCGCATGACGGCGAAAGAGGCCGAGGAAGTTCCAGATGTTGTGGCAGGTACGTTTCTAGTGAACTCTCTATGTGCCAAGGTGTTATTTGATTCAGAAGCAAATCGCTCCTTTGTATCGCATGCTTTTATGAAATGTTTGGGGGTGAGGCCTAGACGTTTGGAGAGAGCTCTAGAGGTGGAAACTGCCAATGATAACTGGGTGTATGTTAAGGAGGTAGTAGAGGATTGTGTCATAGATATAGAAGGGAGGCCGGTGTCTATGAAGCTATATCCCATGGCAATGGGAGAGTTTGATGTAGTGTTGGGTATGGACTGGTTAGCCGCAAATGATGCGAATATCGTTTACAACAAAAAGCTGATCAGGATTCGGTTACCTGACGGAGATCCGTAGTGATCTATGGAAATCGCCATAATAAAACCACAAGCCTTATCTCCATGATAAGGGCTACAAAGTGTTTGAGAAAGGGGTGTCGAGGATTCTTGGCGTACGTGTTGGACGCCAAGAAAGAGAAGCGTGGGGTAGGTGATGTGCGAGTGGTAAATGAGTACCCGGAAGTATTTCCGGATGACTTAACAAGTCTACCTCCGGATCGTCAGATCGAGTTCCGAATTGATTTGATACCCGGAGCTGCACCTATTGCCCGCGCACCGTATAGATTGGTGCCTTCCGAAATGAAGGAAATGATGACTCAATTGCAGGAGTTATTAGACAAGGGATTCGTTAGACCGAGTACATCTCCGTGGGGAGCACCCGTTCTCTTCGTAAAGAAGAAGGATGGTACTATGCGAATGTGCATAGACTACCGAGAACTCAACAAGGTCACGATCAAGAACAAGTATCCTATACCGAGGATTGACGACCTGTTTGATCAGCTACAAGGAGCCAACTACTTCTCCAAGATAGATCTGAGGTCAGGGTATCATCAACTCAAGGTGAGGGAGGAGGATGTGCCAAAGACTGCTTTCAGGACCAGGTATGGACACTACGAATTCTTGGTGATGCCGTTCGGGCTAACCAACGCCCCAGCAGCATTCATGGACTTAATGAATAGGGTATGCCAACCTTATTTAGACCAGTTTGTGATAGTGTTCATAGATGACATCCTGATATTTTCAAGATCGGAAAGGGAGCACGAAAGTCATCTTCGGACGATTCTCGAGCTGCTAAAGCAAGAGAAGCTGTATGCGAAGTTTTCTGAATGCGAGTTTTGGCTAAGGGAGGTGCAGTTTCTCAGACACGTGGTGTCTGAGAAGGGAATTATGGTTGACCCGGCTAAGATTGAGGCCATCAAAGATTGGGAACAACCTAAGAATCCGTCAGAAGTTCGGAGTTTCCTCGGGTTGGCGGGGTACTACCGAAAGTTCATCAAGGACTTTTCGTGTATCGCCACGCCATTAACGGCCTTAACCAAGAAGAATGTCAAGTTCATTTGGTCGGAGAAGTAAGAGGAAGCATTTCAAAGGCTTAAGGATATGTTGAGCAGCGCTCCGGTGTTGTCACTACCGGATGGTTCGGACGATTTTGTGGTTTTCAGCGATGCCTCGAAACTTGGTTTGGGTTTTGTACTCATGTAACGAGGTAAGGTGATCGCTTATGCCTCCCGGCAGTTAAAGGATCATGAGGCTCGTTATCCTACGCATGATTTAGAATTGGCGGCAGTGGTTTTTGCCCTGAAGATTTGGCGGCATTACCTGTATGGGACGAAGTGCCAAATCTTCACGGACCACAAGAGCTTATGTCATCTCTTTGATAAAAAAGAGTTGAATATGCGCCAAAGGAGATGGATTGAATTGTTGACCGACTACGACTGTAAGATCGAATATCATTTGGGGAAGGCAAACGTGGTGGCGGACGCTTTGAGCCGTAAGGAACGAAGTGAAACCCCCAGTATTGTGGCCATGAGCGCCGAGGTCACATTCAATCTGTTAGCAGAAATAAAGAAATGTCAGGTTGAAGCGCTCGAAGTTGAAAATCTTAAGAAGGAAAGAATGGTAGGGCAAGCGTCCTTGTTAGTGGAAGATAGTCGAGGGGTGAAATGTCTCAATGGGAGAATCTGGGTTCCGAAACTCGGAGAGCTCCGAAAGCTGATTCTCGAAGAAACTCATAAATCGAAGTACACGATTCACCCCGGAACTAACAAGATGTACGGAGATCTACGACGAGACTACTAGTGGCCCGGATTAAAGAAGGACGTGGCTTACCTTGTAGAGACCTGTATGACATGTTCACGAGTAAAGATCGAGCACCAACGACCGTACGGGAAGCTCTAGTCGTTAGAGATACCGATGTGGAAGTGGGATCAGATCACGATGAATTTCGTGACCCATTTGCATAGAACTCCAAAGTCTTATGACGCCATTTGGGTGATCGTGGATCGGCTCACGAAGTCGGCACAATTTTTGCCTATACGAGAATCTTACTCGTTGGAGCAGTTAGCAAAGTTGTACATCGACGAGATCGTAACCCGTCATGGGGTGCCGACGTCGATAGTGTCCGACCGAGATAGCAGATTTACTTCCACGTTTTGGAGGAGCTTCCAAAGAGAAATGGGTTCGCAGATTAAGATGAGTACCGCTTATCATCCTCAGACCGATGGTCAGAGTGAGCGAACGATCCAGACGTTGGAAGATATGTTGAGGGCGTGTGCCTTAGATTTTCAAGGCTCATGGGAGAAGCATCTACCGCTGATCGAATTCACGTACAATAACATCTATCACTCGAGCATCAAGGCAGCGCCGTTTGAGGCACTCTATGGTAGAAAATATCGGACACCGTTGTGCTGGAACGAGGTGGGCGAAAGACAGTTAGCCGGACCAGAGTTGGTACAGTTGACGTCCGACAAGATAGTTCAGGTACGTGAAAGGCTGACGGTCGCTCGCGACCGACAAAAGAGTTATGCGGATAAGAGAAGAAAGGACATAGAATTCCAAGTCGGGGATTTCGTGTTGTTAAAGGTGTCCCCGTGGAAAGGAGTTGTACGGTTTGGGAAACGTGGGAAGTTAAGCCCACGTTACATAGGACCGTTTAAGATTACCGAACGAATTGGAGAAGTGGCGTATAGATTGGACCTGCCAGAGGAATTGCGCGACATCCACAACGCGTTTCACGTATCCAACTTAAGGAAATGTCTTGCCGACGTAACCAAAGCGGTGCCGTTGAATGACATAAAAGTGGACGAGAAATTGAACTTTGTAGAGGAACTTGAAGCAATCACGGATGTTAAGGTAAAGAAGTCACGGAACAAGGAGACTAAGCTGGTTAAGGTACAATGGCGGCACCACAAGGGTCCGGAGGCGACCTGGCAGTTGGAGTCGGAGATGAAAGCTAGATACCCGCATCTCTTCTAATAAGGAATTCCGGGGACAAGATTCTTTTAAGGGAGGAGTGTTGTAACAACCGGGTTTTCTTCTAGTATATATAAAAGTTTAGTGCCATTTGTCTAATAAATGAAAGTTAACTTGAGGGACTAATTTGTCATTTGGTGAAAGCGGTGTAGGGCACAAATCCCTAGGGCAGCCCTCATTATCAACAAATCAGTATTTTTGTGTTGGTGTTTGGTGGCTAAGAGAGAACAAGAGAAAGAAAGAAGGGTTTGGGAAGATTTAAGGGTTTTATGGGTTTTTATCTTAATAAACCGATTTAAGGGGTTGTAAATGGATTTAGTGAGTATTTGAGGATGGGTGGATGAACCCTTAGGTATATCTAATCAAACTATTGGCTAAAAACGGGTTAATGATCACTTTTAAGCTTTTTAGTTCGAAACAGCCGTGGTCTCCGGACGCCATTGTTCAGTGGTGTCCGGATAGGTTGCACGTGCCCGGGTAAGTGCTCCAAGAGGGTTCCCGGATGAAAGGAGTCTTCAGACAAGCCTTGGTGTCCGGGTGTGTTATTCGGAGAGTTTGGCGTCCGGATAGGTCGTGTCCGGAAAGGGGTTGTGTCCGGAAAGAATTATCCGGACAGCAGAATAGAACTGTTAATCTGATGTGAATGTTAACCCTTTAGGTGTTCGTTTGGGTTAGCTTGGAAGTATTTAAGAAGTGCGTTGTACGTCGCGCAAGGTGAGTTCCCTAAACCTTTTACGGCGTAAAGTGTTAAACGTTTTCTTTACTGATTATGGTTCTTAAAGCGCACGAAATGTTTATAATCGAAATGCATGTTTCACGAACGTACCTATTTATATCTAAAAGAAAGTTTGACATGATGAAATGTAAGGCATGCTTTGTAAGGTTTTATTACATGCTTTATGTAACGTATGTGCATGCTATGTGATGTTGGTCTGCACTGTGGGATCAGTGAGCCTCGGGATCCGATGATCCCTTTGTTATGGATGATGAGCCTATTGGTTGGAATTCGTTTCCTCCTAGGTGGGTGGAGGGGAGTCTGCTTGGGCCCCGATACCTTCGAGGGCGAAAGGGGAGTCTGCTTGGGCCCCGATCGCGAATGGTTATGTGATCCATTACACAGTGCAGTACCTTATGTGATGAGTTACGATGTTATCATCAAAATGATTTCACTGTTGATACATGTTGTTTTATGGAGGGAATTCACTAGACCTTTTGGTCTAACCCTCGCTTTTAAAACTAAACCATTTTCAGGTAAGCGTTCAGCAGGATCTTCTAGTAAGAATTAGGAGAGGAGGCAAGAAGGGCATGGAGATTAGAGAGACTCCAGTCTTACTTTGATGACTATAGTTAGTGCTCGGCTGTGGATTGTAGAGACTTCCGCTGTCATTTTTGTCTAGTTTAGTTTGATGATGTTTAAAGACGAGCTTAATTTGTAATCTGAATGCTAAATTTATGTTATTGTATGTTTATGAAACTGGGACGTTACATCGTACTTTTGTACTATTACTTGATTTCTACCCGTACATTTGCGGTTAGATTTAGGGGGGTGTAAACCCGCCTATCAAGTTTTTTGCGCCGTTGCTGGGGAACTAGTTGCAACTGATAGCACTACCAACTATAAGCGCTATTACATTGAACATTTTTTTTTGTTATTTTGTTTTCATCACTTTCAGTTTTTGGATTGCTAATTTCGCTGACTTTCTGTTTCAGGTACTAATTGGTTTATGCCAAGGAAAACCCGAGGGGAAGGAATCGAACCACTCGATCCGGAAATCGAAAGAACCGCCCGTCAGCTAAGAAGAGAATCAAAAGCTAAAAGGCAATTGAAGATGGGTGACGAAGCTCCTCCTGAGAGACGCCCTATGCGGTCGTTTGCCGATCCGAACATGGCAGCCGCACACATAGGCATCCAAGCACCCACTACTGGGGCAAATTACTTCGAGATCAAACCGGGTACCATCGTGATGGTACAGCAGGACCAATTTGGGGGAGCACCAACCGAAGACCCCCATGCACATCTTCGTGCATTTGAACGGATTTGCAACACATTCAAGATCAACGGGGTGAACGAGGACGCCATCAAGCTGAGACTGTTAAGCTTTTCACTCAAGGGTAGAGCTGAAGTATGGGTAGAGGGCCTACCAGCGGATCAGATCACTACTTGGGCAGGCCTGAAAGTTGCGTTCCTCCAGAAATTCTTCCCCCCGGGAAGAACCGCTCAACTGATGGCCGACATTACCCACTTCGCTCAATGGGACCAAGAGACTCTATACGAGGCATGGGAGCGATATAAAGACATGTTAAAAAAGTGTCCACATCATGGGTTACACGGCTGAGTGATTATCCAAACATTCTTTGGAGGCCTTCACCCGCAGTTCAAGAATGACATCACTGCTGCAGCGGGTGGAGCTCTCATGAATAAGACATATGAAAAAGCAGTCGAGTTGATCGAGAACTTAGCCGAGCATAGCTATACCACTCCACGATCTTCTATCAAACGGGTAGCTAGTGTTCAAGAATCGGATGAGTTGAAGGTGATAAAAGCTCAACTAGCTGCTATCACAAACCACTTGAAGGGAGGTAGTCCGGAAGCGTTTCCCACTTTGCAAGAATCCGAGCAAGTTCAGTTTTTACAAAACCAGAACAACCAGCCGAGGAACGACCCTTTCTCGAACACATATAATGAAGGGTGGAAGAAACGCCCTAACTTTTCATGGAGTCAACCCGGCCAACAACAATAAGGTAATCATCCCAACTTTTCTAATTCTTCTAATGCTAACAATGTTTACCGTCCTCCAGGTTTCAACCAAACGAAATTCAATGAAGGACCATCCGTAGAGAAGAAACCGGGGCTGGAAGAGATGATGACGAAGTTTATGACAAAGATGGATAACACGGTTGAAGGTTTGGCAAGCACGGTGAGTACAGTGAAAGCTACAACTGATCAGAACACCGCATCCATCAAGATCCTTGAAAGACAAGTGGGGCAAGTTTCTGAAGTCTTACAAAACCGAGCCCCAGGAACGTTTCCGAGTCAAACTGAAAGGAAACCAAAAGAAGAATGTAATTCCATTCATCTGAGGAGTGGCAAGGAGATGATCAAGGAGGCGAATGTTGGGCGGAAAGATGATCATTCTAGTGGTATGGTTGATAAGAAAAAGCCAAAGGAAAAAGAAGCGACACCACCATCGAAGCCGGTAGTCAAACCGTTTGTACCACCGCTACCATTCCCTAATCGAGTGAAGGCACGTGACGATGAGGAACAATTCAAGAAATTCCTTGACATCTTCAAGAAGCTGCACATCAACATTCCATTTGCAGAAGCACTTTCCCAAATGCCAACATATCTCAAATTCATGAAAGAGATCTTATCCAAGAAGAGGGCAGTCGAACACCAAGCTACCATTGCACTTACTGAAGAGTGCAGTGCGATCATTCAGAACAAGCTTCCCCCGAAGCTTAAGGATCCAGGGAGTTTTTCGATCCCTATTCAAATTGGGAATCTTAATTTTGATAAGGTGTTATGTGATTTAGGAGCCAGTATTAATCTAATGCCTTTATCTGTTTTTAGGAAACTTGGCTTGGGTGAAGTGAAGCCAACATACATGACACTTCAGCTCGCAGATAGATCGATAGTGTATCCATATGGGGTGATAGAGGATGTTCTCCTCAAGGTTGACAAGTTCTACTTTCCGGTGGATTTAGTGGTGCTGGATATTGATGAAGATATAGAGATCCCGCTGATATTGGGAAGACCATTTCTGGCCACGAGCAAGGCGCTGATCGACATGGAAGAAGGCGAGATGACCTTAAGGGTTGGTGGTGAAAAGGCAGTGTTCAAGATGTTCGAGAGCGAAAGAGGTAGAAGTGAAGAGGAATCCGATAATCAAGGAAAGCCGAAGGAGTGATCAGAAGGAAGGTCGAGCCACGACCGAAACCAAGGCGCTGGGTGGGAGGCAACCCAACGAGGTTTGATTGTTTTTATTATGCGCGTTTTTGAGTGTTTTTGTTTTCAAAAAAAATGGGGAACAGAGACATACGCGGGATGCCCCGCGACTTCAAGCCGCGCGCTAAGTCGCGGGTGTCCCTGGATGGTTTTCTGAAGCAGGGACTTACGAGGAATTCCCCGCGGCTTTCAGGCCATGGCCTAAACCGCGCGGGTCCCCCTAATGCTTCTAGATGCTCTTGTGCTGTGTTTTTCCTTTCTTGCTTTGTGTGTTTCGTTTCTTTGTTTTTTTTTCGTCTGTTGCTTTGATTTCCTTTGTTTTTACATTCTCTCTCCTTCTCCCTTGGTGTCTCTCAACCATTCTCCTCACTTTTGCAAGAGAATCTCTTCCGTCCGGGCAAACAAGTATGTTCTAAATTTGTATGTTAACGAGTGGTGTATGATGTTGTGTTTCCTTATTAGTTAAACGAGATGCAACAAACCTAAGTTTCACTTAGGTTTGGGGTGCCTCACCTTTCAACATCCACACACTCACTTTTAATCCTGTGCAAACCTCGGTTTCACCGAGGTTTGGGGTTGGCTTTAGTTGGTAAACCTAGGCCACGACCTAGGTTTGGGGTGCCCCTTTTTAAAAAACTTTAGGCCCGCTTTTGATATAATATGTTAATGTTTTGCCTTTCCTGCTTGATGACTGTAATAACTGCACAATGAGTTGTGTCGCTTCGCCTACAACTTTGCTTACACATTGGGGACAATGTGTGGATTAGGTTTGGGGTTTCCCAATCGGGCCCATGTTTATGCACGTAGATTTCCCGTACTTCTGAATGTTTAGATCATTTTAGCTATAGTTTTTGTTTTGGATGATTGAGACCGACCATTGTGGGAAGAATCTTGTGATAGTAACGTGACCATTAGGGAAGGACCGGGGAAGGACATGACTAGGGACATTAGTGGAGACCACCCAATAGCGAGATTTGAACCTAAAAGACGTTATTCAGTTCGAGGGATTCAAACACCTAATTCGTATACACTTTTTCGAATTCCTTGTCGTGATTATAGAATGATCTCGCTATAATATTGCATTGAGTAGCAAAGACGACCATCGGGATATTGGGTAAGGGTATAGTAGACCATATAGTGTGGACCTTAAGAGATGATTCCAGGCATTGTGTGCACTTTAACCCGTTTTTGTCTAACGTACCTTTTGACCCATTATGTGTGTACCCAAAACCACCTTTTTGCAGCCAAACACCCACCATATTAATTTCATGACCCACCATTAAACCCTAACCAAAAGCCTTAGCCAACCCTTATCCGAAAGTGTGTCAATCAGAAGCAGTACAGGCCAGTCGTGAAAATAGATAGAAAAGAGGGCCAATGCAGCCCCAATCAAATAAAGAGGACCAATGAAGTCCCAACTTGAAAAAAAAATAATACAAAAAGAAAATAAATACAGTTATTTAAATAGCTTTACAGTAGCTAAATAAGAGAGTCAAAGCGACTCCAACAATGACAAAGAGGGCCAAATAATAGTAAATGAAGTCAAGAAGTTCACAACTGTTAAAAATTGACACACCGAGGATTTTTGATCCGCTTACCCTTCATTTCTCAGCCATGACCTTAACCCCGTTACAACCCTTGTAAAGACCTGGATGATCTTCTGGAAAATGTGATTAGAGTACACGACTACCTTTACCAATATTCCCTGTCTTGCTACTTGATTCCCTTCTGAGATCAACTTTTTGGACATTTGTGCGTCTTTCATTAGAGTTGTCATGTAATTATTGAGTATTCTTGTTCATAACTCCCTTATACATGACAACATGTGCGACAACCTAGGTTCGAGTGAAATGAGAGTATCCCGTGAGGTAGGGTCAAGGCGAAATGTTTTCCCAAGTATGTTCGGACATAGTACGACCTTAATGTAATCGGAGCAGTCACGAGTTCAACTCACAATGGAAGGCCATAGATCAAACAGAATAAGAATGAGGCAAGGATGAGATAAGTATTCACGGGTATCGGAAATCACCAGTGCATTACGTGGTACCGATTGGGAGTTGTGCAATTATTATTTCGCTGATATATGCTTTTATTCTATTTTGTCGCTAATTTGCTTGGGGACAAGTAACACTTGGTTTGGGGTTGTTGATAACGCCACTTTTCGGCGTTATTTTCAGTTCTCAAACCAATGATATTGGCTTGTGTTCTAGCAAAAAGGCGGAAATTTATGGTTTATCGAGTGAAATGTGCATGTAATCTAAAAGGGCGACAATCATCGAGAAAGAAGCGAAAAAGAGCCAAAACGAGTACAAAACGAAGCCAACGGAAGCCCGAGATCCAAACCCAAGACCCGTGCCGACCCAAGACCCAGATCCGCGAACCAGAAACTGACCCACGCACCTCAGGAAACCGCGCAGTTTCCTGTGCGGTTTATAAACCGCGGCCAAAACTGCGGGACCCTCTGTTCGTTTTATAAACTTGGCGTTTTCCGGTCTTTAGGTTATCATACACACACGGACGACAACAGACGACTTGGGGGGCGATTTTCAGAGGCTTTTCGGAGACTTTGGAGCCACGATAGAGGATCGATCGAGGAGGAGTTCACGAAGATAATCGGATTAGAGCCGAGAGAAGGGAGTCCATCATTACATTCATCACGTCCACAATCATTATGTTTGCATACACTAGTTTCCTTCCTTTTCTTGTGTTTTTATCCACCACCAACATGAACTAATCTTTAGATGTTGGGGGCTGGAATGAATTTGGTTTAAGCGTATGAACATGTGACTTGAGACGTTTATCATTTTTTCCTATTTTAATGAAGCATGTGATTTGAGTTTTTAATGCTCTTGTGAGTTTGGCCAACTTTCAATTGTTTTGTTTGTCTTCAATTAAGTTCGAAAGAATTAATTGTTAACTAGAACTAGAAATTGCATGCCTAAGGTGAGAAATTGGATAGAGATATACCAAGTAAGCCTTAGTCCCGTTAAAATCTCGAGTTTAATGTGTTTTGAATTCCATAGGTTGAGATCGAGAGATAAAACTTGTGTTTTTCAAGATAAAACGCGTTGTTGCTTGAGAAAGAACAACGGTGATTTTTAGAGATTGGGTATTCATTATACGGAATAACTGGTAATTATTTTAAGTCAAGTGTTTGTACGTGAAAACCTTAGGATTTCCAACCCTCAACTGTTTTCTCTATCCGAAGTTTCCTAAGTTGTTTACTGCCCCGTTTGTGATTTGTTTTCTTGCAATTAATTAGTTTAATATAAACCACTCAAATTTGCGACCGTTCAGTTAATAGATCTTATAGTCATTGTGATACTTAGTTCCTAGTTCCCTATGTTCGATACTCGTACTTTTGTACTATTACTTGATTTCGACCCGTACACTTGCGGTTAGATTTAGGGGGTGTAAACCCGCCTATCAATTTATTACTCCAGTATTTGTCTCCGTTCGTCGTAACTCCGAACTCCGATCATTTAATGCTTTCATGAACATTTCAGATTGTTGTGCTAGTGCCGTATCCATCATTCGCATCATGTTCTCCATTATGCGAGACTCCATCGTCGATTCCGGCGTTTCCGGGTTAGCTGTACTGGTACTCATTCGGTGTACCTGACTGTCCGCTCCCCCTATAGAAGGTAACCTAGGTGGACTCTCATGAGTTTCACCTATTTCAGGACGTTTTTCTCCCCAGTTTAATACCGCTCTTTCTTCTAAAGAATTAGGGGACCTTGGTGGTGTATTTACCATCGTTCTGAATATAACACAAAGAGATAACCATAAGAAATGGTTACACATATCTAGACATACGAAACATACATTACCGATCATTAGTCATTGTAACAATTTATAAACAAGTATACTTGTGTAGTAATATATTCATAATAACAGTAGCTAATTGAGATTGTGAATATATTATACATGAGAATTCTCGTTACCATTGCTACCGTACTAATTTCACGTATTTCCGTCGACTCTAAGACTATCCCGTCTTAGTACGTCTACCCATATCTCTCACATCATAACTTAATTCATCTCAGCTTAAGTCTAGGTATATCACTATCATACCTAGTTCACTTAAACTACAGCTCTGATACCATATTGTAACACCCTAAAAATCAGGGCAAATTTAAACCTGAATTAAAAGGGTTTACATAACTAATATCCAAAACATAAATATTCTATATGAGTGTAAATAGTAACAAGAGTCAATTTACATCAACTTGTCGCCATTATAAACTCTCCGCTCGTCCCATTACTTCCTTGAGATCATACCTGATAAGAAAATGTTATTTGAAACAATTAGGCTAACGCCTAGTGAGAACATTCAGTTTCAAAATAATACTTTTAAATCAATGTAAACAAGGTTTATCAAACTTGACTTACACTCGTTCTTACTGTACTCGTACTCGTCTCATAATAACAGAATCATACTCAATCCCATGAGTATAACTACCATTCATAAAGTCATATCACCATATTCAATAGCCTACTACGAATCATCATGGATTCTAGTTTATCGATCAATCCTACAGACTTACATTCAAACATCATACCTTCTTCTTGAAATGGATACAAAAATAGCACTTATATATTGACTATTTTTAATACGCCAAAACACATGAAAACAACACTTACTCTTTGTCTAATTCATATTTCCACCTTTCAAATACGAATAACAACTCTGCTTTGTCTATTCAATCAATTAACTTGAATAGCAGTTATGCTTTTGCCTATTCAACCGTTCCTATATGAATAGTAATTTTATTTTACCTATTCAATCATTCCATATGAATAGTAATTCTATTTTACCTATTCAATCATTTCATATGAATAGTAATTCTATTTTACCTATTCATTTCATTCCTAGTTAACGGGAATATGACTAGCACTAAGTCATTCATGATATCATGTTCCAGAGTCGCACTACGAATCTCCATGGATTCTAGATTAATGCTCATATCCAAGAAATCACAATTACACATGCCCATTTCTTCTCGTATCATGATCCAGAGCCGCACTACGAATCTCCATGGATTCTAGATTAATGCTCATATCCAAGAAATCGCAATTACACATGCCCATTTCTTCTCGTATCATGATCTAGAGCCGCACTACGAATCTCCATGGATTCTAGATTAATGCTCATATCCAAGAAATCGCAATTACACATGCCCATTTCTTGGAAAGAAAGTAGAGATTACAATTACACATGCCAATCTCTCCTCTTCCTTAGAATTCGGAAATTACGATTAATCCACACGCCAATTCCACGATTTCTCACACACACTGGAATTACGATTAATCCACACGCCAATTCTATGTGTTCATAACAACTAGTGCATATGGATCCATTACACTTAACTGTACTCGTGCAGGTTATTACTTAATATAGATTCCTCATAGCATTCAGTATGAGCAAATTATATTTATACCACATAGAATCCTCATATCATTTAGTATGAGCAAGTCTCTCCTTTATAAATCTCTCATATCATTCAATATCAACCATCAATATCATCACTCACGGTCCTTGATATAAATATTATTGTAACCCACTTGCCCATTAAATCCAATAGTTAAAACTCGTATAATCGCCCATCCGAAATTCATTCAAAACAATTCATTATAAAAATGCACCTTACCATAATTTAAAATGTTATAAAATGGTAAGGTAAGGTAAGAATGAACTCACCTGAATAGTAGTCGCGTCACTCTTACTTCACTTCCTTAAATCGTATGAATTTCCGTCACCAACTTCACAGAGATCTGAAATTACCATATACATATTGTACTGGTATTAATCTACTGTACAGGACCCTTAGAGACTAAGAATCTTAAATATCCCAAAATTATCGACACTTATCGCAACCAACTAGCTGCGATAACCCTTATCGCAACCTTCTACTTGCGACACAGTATTTTATCGCAACCCACTATTGCGATATCCCAACTTATCGCAACCAACTGTTGCGATGTACACCTTGTCGCAACTAACTGTTGCGATACCATTGAGCTTGTCGCAACCCAAGGTTGCGACATTCATAACTATCGCAAACATCATAACTATCGCAACTCACTGTTGCGATATTCATAACTGTCTCAACCAACTGAATTCATACTTAACCCAAAAATCTATAGTTTTTAAAAAATGAATGATTTTGTAACTATGCAGATATGTTTAAGACTACTAACAGAACATGATTATAAACCCAGATTTCTCATAGTCTTCAAAAACATCAAAACTCATTTCTAAACCCATAGAAAACTTTATCTACATAAAATGAAGGATTCAAGTAAGAGGAATACCTTTGTTTCCACAGATTGTTGTTAATTATCCAGCTAAAGAAATCTGCTTATCTTCTTCTTCTTCTTTCTCTTTCGGTTTTCTCTCTTTCTCTTGTTTTGCCGAAAACACACACACACACATAAACTACCAAATGAGGAAATGAAGACACCTCATCCCCTTAAACAAAATGGGGCGGTGATGGTGTTATTTTAATCACAATAACCAAACAGCCCCTCACACGTCATCATTTGGCAAGAATAACCCTCCAACTTATAAAGTAAAATTAAAGTTTACCCCTTAACTTATTATTCCACAAAACAATTTACGTAACTTAATCAGGGATAAACTCTAAAATTAACTTATCAATTAACCGATCAGAACTTACTAAATAGTTATACTTTAATTATTTAATAATCAAACGTAATCCTTTATAGAAAAATCAAGATGTTACATTTTTTGTGTTTGATGATTATTGCTTACTATTTAGAATTTTAGGTTATTTTTATACTACAAAACAAATGACTTTTACTTATATAAATTACATAGTGAAATTTCTACCCATAATTACCAATTGATCACCAGCAAAATATCAATGGTTCCGGTAGAATATGATGTTTTTAAGGAAATAAATTAATTAGGGCACTGGCTAATCTATCACTGATTTGAGTTTCCTAACAACTAGGGGTGTTTACGAGCTGAGTCGAGTCGAGTAGCAAGTTATTCAAGCCGAGCTAGAAAAAATAATACCAGGGTCAATCTCGACTCGAGCTCGATTAATTTTTCAAAGTCGGGCTTGAGCTCGAGCTAGAATATTTTTTCAGTGTTCGAGCTCGAGCTCGATGCTCGTTTATGAGCTCGAATTCGAGATCGATTAACTCGTTTATGTAGTCAAGATCGATAAATTTTATATTTTGATTATATGATTTGTAAACATATAAATGTCAGGCTCGAAAGGCTCGAATGGCTCGGCTCGACTCGACTCAACTCGACTCAACTCGACTCATGAAGCTTAATCGAGCTTTTGAACGAGTCGAGTCGAACATCATTGTTATAGAGTTCGACTCATTAACTTAAGCGAACTTTATTTTGTGTTCGAGCTCGACTCGAGCTCGACAATTATTAGGCTCGAGCTCGAGTAGCTCGTTAAAAGTTCGACTCGTTAACACCCTACTAACAACAATTTATCCCTTTAATGACAATTTTTCCCCACAAAAATTTCCATAGGTAAAAGTTGTCCATTTAATAGTGTAATTTCTCATTAATCATTGAGTTTTGTTTATGTTTTGTAAATGTTTTCTTGATTTTAGGTTATTCTCCTAATCTCATTAATCATTACAATGTTTTCTCATGAACCTTAAGTTTACTGCTTTGTAGAAGTTTTGTAAATGTTTTTTTTGAGTTTGTGGTTTTGTATTTGTTTGATCTTTCATGTTTCATTGAATAAATTGAATTGTGAAGTGAAATAAAGAAATCGATTCGATTCAAATGTTTTATTTCTATCATTCTATGTTTCATAAGATACTTTGTTAAAATACGCATGAATACAACGTTTTAGGTACATTATATTTTTTATTAGTCGGGGTTTGGGTTTATGTTCCATTTGTATCGTATAGTTTTTTTGTTATATTTAATAAAAATCGGCTTGGAGATGAGCCTTCTACATTGACAAAGGTTGTAAACCTCTTCAAATAGCTTATTTTGATGTACGTGTGTGTGTGTTGGGGGGGGGGGGGGGCATTTTTTGGTTTTCTGCCACGAGCATCCGAAACCTTAGGACTGGCTCTGCCGGGGAGCACGAGAATGTATAGGGACTTGAAACTCAATTATTGGTGGCCGGTGATGAAACTTGATGTGGCTGATTGTGTGACTAAGTGTGTTACTTGTTCGTTGGTGAAGGTCGAACATCAACGACCTTACGGAAGTTTACAGTCGTTGGAAATACCCGAGTGGAAATGGGATCATATCATCATGGATTTCGTGACGAAGCTACCGAAAACCTTAAGAGGTCACGACACTATTTGGGTGATAGTGGATCGGTTGTCCAAGACCACACACTTCCTAGCTATGCGAGAGACGTTGACGTTAGACAAGTGATACGTGGGTTTACACCCCCCTAATCTAACCGCAAATGTATGGGTCGAATCAAGTAATAGTACTGAAAGTACGAGTATCGAACCAAGGTAACTAGGAACTAAATATCACAATGACTATCATCGCTATTAACTGAACGATCGAATTTTAGGTTTTGTTAGGACCATAAATGTCCTACATATTAGAAAGATATATAAATAATTATATAGTGCTTAATTAGATTAATTATTTATTGTAAAAGCCTTAATTGCATTAATTGGGCTTAGTTTTGTGCTTAATGGGCTTGGGCCTTGGTAATCAATGGCCTAAGTATAAATAGTATTGTTTACCATAGAATTAGGTTGGTCCGTCCTAGTTGTCTTTTTTGCTTTCCTGCTCGTATTGTAAAATTCTCTCAATATTGAAAGCTAATTGGATGACCAGTTGAAATCATAACCTTTGTTATTATCTATTGATTTCATATTGTTCGTTGCACGGATCTGGAACTCTCAATTGAGAACCAATAGTACTTCAAAAGATCGAATTCATACCTCTAATCTGTTTTATAACCCTATCATTGACAAATCAGATAATAAATCTTTCAAGAAAGTAAACATGGTGTGGAGAGTTAAAGGAACCACTCCTGCTCCAAAGTCATTCGTCTCTGTTAAAAGTGACAAGAACAACACAGCTTTCCACGCTAAACCTTTTGTGAAAACTGATCGAGTTTACTCTTTTAACAAACTGATCAGCTTATCTACACAGAAGTTGTGTTGCTCTTATTGTGGAACAAGTGACTTTGTGAAGAAAGACCATGCTAAGTATTGGTATGGTACTTATAGTATCCCTGGTCCTCATAGGGCATCTAACCAACAAGGATCCATCAAAAGATGGATACCAAAATCCCTCTAATCTGTTTTGCAGGAATGTCATGTGCGGTTTTAATTCCTATTATTCACATCACATGACGAACATTCAAAGGTTATGCAGATTTTGAGGGGGAGTACTATATTTTAAAAGGTAAGTGAACTTCAACTGAATTCAAAGACCGTGGCAACTCATTATGGATAACTTACTTGTGTTTGTTATTCTCCAATTTTAACTTCCATGATTGCCACATGTCATTTTTCTTGACTTAGTTATTTCCATGTCTCACATATTCGTTGATTTTTCGATGAAAATACACTCGTTTGAATTCCTAGTTGTTTTCCAAGTTCGCTATTTCTTGCATATGATTCCATTCTTATCCGATATATTAATTGTGACTTGTTCCTTACAATTAAACATTCTGATCATTGTCTCATTTTTTTGCAAATACTGTACTTACTGAGTCAATCTGTTTAGCGCTTGATTTTGTTTCTTGAAATTCTATATTTCAAATGATTTTTATGACTTCTGATTACTTCATATCAGAACTCGGACTTAATTTCATGACTTCTGAATAATTCAGTTCAGAACTCGTTCTTAAATGTTATCGACTTTTAAACATTTCAGTTTAGAACTCGTACTTCACTGTTTTACTAAACTGTTCAACTCGTTGTATGAAAGGAGTGTTAGGAATTACATCGTTTCTATGGTCTATCCATAACCGGAAAGACCTAACCAAGAAACACATCCATTAAAGACAACAGTGAGGGGTCTAGATGATAGATGAGTTTGGAGAGAAAAGAATAAATGGTGAGGCTGTGACAGGACTTAAAAGAATATATTGGTCCTTACCAAACCGAGTCAGTTATCCGGGTAACCACACAATCTATTCATTCTCGTTCTTTGGATATGAATATTGAAACAGACATGGACCCAGTGTCGATAACTTGTGTCACCCCACCTAGCCACTCAAGTGTCTCACAACAGATGCTTGTTTCATATATTCACGGAGAATTAACACATACTCTATCTATTCCTCACTTGGAAGTCTTAGATATTGAAAAAGGAAGACACCAGCTCCGGTCTCCGAACTTCATATTCTATTCACTGTGTCAATTGATTTTAACTTGCGTCCCAGGTTAAATCAATATTTGAGCCTAACTGATAAAATTTATTTCTTTCACACATGCACGAGTCTTTGTGATTCCACTTGCATATCTTCGTGATATTTTCGGAACAGTTTGAGAAGTAATTTTTAAAATTTTACTTCAGTGATAACTGGTCCTATCAGAGATTCACCATTGCCAACTCTGAACATTGGCCACACAATTTTTTAAATTGTTGTGATAACAGTTACTAACGTGTTTCTGTGTTAGTTGTTTACCCCATTCTGGTTACTTAATGTTTTTGATCTGGATTGTTTGCTACTCGTCACTATTGTCTTTGAACGTGCATGATGCTCCGGATGCTCCTACTCATCATGAGGGGGAGAAAGGGTACATATTCAAAGACACCGAATATCAAGTTAAGGGGGAGTTAGCTAAAGCCGAGGGGGAGTAAAGAAGTCCCCATGCAAAATCCGAGGGGGAGTAACTGTTCTGTTTCGAGATCCAAAGAGTTTCAAAGTGCATACAAGTGATCAACTCTTCTCATCGTTTATCAAGTGGTGTTCACTTCAAATTATTTCCTCCATCAAGCATATTGGTTCTACAAGTTCTTTTAAAGCTGAAAATAAATTCAAGAGCTTTATTCAAGAGCTTTATTCAAGGGGGAGCGTCAAAAGACATGAAGACAAGCAATATCAATGCGTTTCAATGATTCAAAAGGAAGAGAAGATCAAGACTTGAAGATTTCAAGACCGGTTTTTATTTATATATCTTTAGGGGGAGATTGTTAGGACTATAAATGTCCTACATATTAGAAAGATATATAAATAATTATATAGTGCTTAATTAGATTAATTATTTATTGTTAAAGCCTTTTATTAATTAAATGGGCTTAGGCCATGTTTGCCTAAAAGCCTTAGTATATAAGGTTTAGTTAACCTTAGAATTAGGTTAGCAATTGAGAGCCATTCCTAGAGATTCATTAGAGAGATTATTGTTTCAGAAACTGTTCAGTTACTTTGATTGTAATATTCTCTGAACGATACATTGTATGAATATGAGAGGGATGACAAGTTGAAATCATCAATTGTTCTTGTTATTGTTTATTGATTCGTTGTTACCTGATCAATCTGGAACTCACAGGTTTGTTGTGTAGTAATTATTAAAATGCAGATAAAGAAAACACAATTGACTAAAAGGCTTGAAAAAGACGTTTATAGAAAAAAAGGGTTGATGGTTGAAATTCCTATGGTCGTTCCTTCAATGAACACTATACCCGAACGAATATTACCGGTTCTTTCTATGAAACCTAAGTCTTGAAAACTCACCGTTATTCTTTCTCAAGCAACAACGGATCTTATTTTAATACCACAAGTTTTATCTCTCGATCTCCACCGATGGACTTAAAACACATTAGGTTAGAACCTTTGAGGACGAATGGTGATTCGGCTATCTCTACCCGAATCTCTTTTTCGGCACATGATTATCTAATCTAGTTGTTAACTAATTCTCTCGAACTTAATTAAAAACAATGAAATCAATTGGAGGTGATCAATCTACAATTGTATAAACAAACTCAAATCACATGCTTCATAGATTCAAAACTAATAAAACTGTTCGGCTACATGTCATCTATAGTCAAGCCATAGTCATTCCAACCCCAACATCTAAAGATTAGTTCATGATGGGAGTGGATAAAAACTCAAGAAAATGATAGAAATCAAAGCGAGAAAACATTGTGTTCGTGAACGTGAGTGTAGTACTGATTGATTCCCTTCTCTCGGCTCTAATCCGTCAATGATGGTTGATTCCCCTTCAATCGTCTCTCTATTGTGGCTCAAAAATAGTGAATTCCCCTCTCAAAATAGGCTCCCTCCAATCCCTTTTCGCACAAAAATCAAGATGCCCTAATTATGGAAAAACACCAAGTTTAAAAATGCGAACAGAGAGTTGTGGGGATTGAGCCACGGCCTGAAGCCGCGGGCTAGGCCGCGCGTGTTTCTAAGTTGGCTCGGGTTTAGGCTTGGGGCTGGACTTGGGCTTGGGCCTGAGATTCCTCTAGTCTTCGTTTTGGGCTTCTTTTAGGCTATTTTCCGCTATGTTTCTCGACTGTAGCTTTCCTCCGGAACACCTGCACATTTCACTGGGAAACTATGAAAAACACCACCACTTTGCTTCAAAACAAGCCATTCTCAGTGGTTTGTGGACCGGAAATAACACCAAAATTTGGCGTTATCAACAAGTTGGCAAGATTGTTTATAAACGAGGTAGTCTTGAGGCACGGGGTGCCATTGTCTATCGTGTCCGATCGTGATAGCCACTTCACTTGAAATTTTTGGGACGCCTTTCAAAGGGATTTGGGCACGAGAAAAAATTTGAGCACGGCTTACCATCCTCAGACGAATGAACAGAGTGAGCGGATTATCCAAACATTGGAAGACATGTTGAGGTCGTATGTTATCGACTTTGGAGGAAACTGGGATGCTCATCTACCGTTAGTGGAATTCGCCTACAACAAAAGTTATCATTCGAACTTGAAGGCAACACCATTTGAGGTCTTGTATGGCCAGAAATGTAGGACACCGGTTTGTTGGCTTGAGGCGGGCGAGAAGCAATTCGTCGGACCGGAAATTGTGCAAGAGACGGCGGATAAGGTTAAGAGTATCCGTGAACGTTTTAAGGCAGCTCAAGAATGCCAAAAGAGTTATGCCGACAAGAAGAGACGACCGGTTGAATTCCAAGTGGGAGATCGGATGATGTTGAAAGTATCACCTTGGAAAGGGATCATCAGGTTCGGAAAACGCGGGAAGCTTAGCCCTCATTTCCTTGGGCTCTTCCCTATTGTCAAACGCGTAGGACTTCAAACCTACCAATTGGAGTTACCACCCAAGATGAGTGGGATCCATACGACGTTAAATGTGTGTTACCTACGGAGGTGTTTAACGGAAGAGGAAAATGTCATCCCACTATCAGAAATCCGAGTGGATAACAACCGATGTGTGGAAGAACCGGAAGCGATCTTAGAATGGGAAACGAAAAGACTTCAACACAAGCAAGTGGTCATGGTGCAGGTTCAATGGAAACACCACCGAGGAGCGAATGTGACGTGAGAGTCGGAAGAAGACATGAAGAGGCGATATCCTCACCTTTTTGGGTAACTTTTGAGTTTCGAGGACAAAATCTCTTCAAGGAAGGGAGGATTGTAACACCCCGAATTTTTGTGTAAGTAAACCATCCCGCTCTCTATCTCTCGTTATAATCTATCTCGATGATTGCATGTTGGTACACTTAGTTTACGTACATTATTGTTAAGTTGGCCATGCGTTAATTCATCCACCTAGCATGCGTACCGTAGGACCGAGCACGACTTTCACGGAATAGACTTCGTTTTCGAGCTTTTTGGATCGTTCGGACAACAGGCATGCTGTAATAACCCGTAATAAGTGACCTTATGATTTTATGTGATCTTATTAGTCTAAGGTGTTGTATTTGATTTGGTTCAAAATCTAGGAGTTGTATTATTATTGTATTAGATCAAAAATGGTTTAATGGTCATTATGGATAAGATAAGGGTGTAGTGAGTAAATATGGTTAAGTATGTAATGAGTCACCTCCTCTTTTTGGTGAGTCATTACATCATATTCAGATTTGTGCAAGTGTGTGTGTGTGTTGCGTTTGAGAGAGGGAGAAAGGTAGAATAGAGAAAGGGATAGGAGATAAAGAGAAGATGAAGAAGAGGGTTTCATTTTTTTGATTCAAGATCCATGTTACTCTTTGAAGCTACTTCAGCTTCACGTATATGCTTTATCCTTATTCATCATATCCATCTTTAGTTGTAGGGTTTGAGTATTTAAGTGCTCCCATGGATGAACATATAAGCTTGATCAAAGTTGTGGTTTTACTTGTTTTTCCATGGATGATTTCCAAAAGAGTGTTCAAAAGGTTATGTTGTGTTAAAAAAAATGGTTTAAAGGTGGCAAGAACACCATAAGTATGTGTTTTCATATGTTGTGGTTTTGAAGCTTCATTCACGGCCACCTATGGAGCTTTGTTGTAATTGATGATTGATGGGTTTAGATGACATATGTGGTTAGAAGAGATTTGATATTAGTCTAGCCTAATTTAGAACCCAATTTTCATGCATTTTCTTCATCAAAATGACATGGAATTGAGTTTGGTTTGAAGTAAGGGATCAAGGGCTGGAACAGGGGCTGTTGCAAGGGAAAAAGGGCTGTCCAGAGGCTTGCGCGACCTCAGGTCGTGTGAGAAGCCGCGCAACCCACTGTTTCAGCATTTTTCGATTTTTGTTTCTTGCGTACTCGTGTCATCTTGGAGCGTAATATAGGGGTATGGGTACTCGTTTTGAGTGTAGAATAGCATTTGAACACATTAAGCATGTTATTATGTGCCAATTCAGATCCTAAGTCTCGTTATTGACGTCAGTTGTTCGGTTTCTAGTCCGATTGCGATTCGGGGGCGTCTGATGGGTCGTCTTAGGTCATAAGTTGTCGTAGTGAGTCTTATATGCATATAATTATGTGGACTTCATCAATGTGTATATATTTCAGGCTTGAATACTTGTCGGTGAAGTTTGTTATACGTGGTGTTCGGTTGCGACGGTAATTGCCGGTTTTGCTCATTTGTGTCGTTTACGCGTATGTTGCTTCAAACTCTTGATAAGGTGCGTTTTTCTTTTAACAACTTTCGAACTGGAATACTTATGAAATGAAATGGTTGATATGTGATGATTGTGAGTTATATGGAATGTGATTATTGAGATGCATTTCTATTTGTTTGAGCATTGCACTACACTAATGCACTTTGGCCAGACATAGAGGCCGGATGGAGTTGGCCGGACTAAGAGACCGGGTGGAGTTGGCTGTACCAAAAGGGGCAGCGGAGTTGACTGTACTTAAGGTGCAGTGGAGTAAATTAATTAGTTCGCTTAGCGCGGTCAACTGATATTGTTATGGCCATAATTGGTTTTGTTGGTGTTAAAGGCCAACGGAGTATTTTATGCACAGTACATGAGAGTCAAGGTGTGGCATATTGATAATGGTTCTATATCAATGTTTTTATAATATTGTTATTGAAATATCTGGGATTTTCTCACTTAGACCAATTGGTCTAACCCTCATTGTTTTCCAAAATATGTATTCCAGGACTGATGCAATTGAAGATAAAGAAAATGGAAAGTTGTGGTTATCTGTATCAGATTGCTATACTTGCAAGCTGAAGATGCTAAATAATAGTTGAATAGGTTATGTGTGTATGTGAATCTTTTATATGAAAAGATTATTAGCAAAAAGTTTGTAAGCTATTTCAAATAGTTGTTTAGATTTATAGGTTGGGACCCAATGTGTAACCCTAAAGTGATATGTTGTGTATAATGTTTATGTTATATGTTAGGTGGAAGATCGGGTTGTTACAGATGGTATCAGAGCCTTAGTTTAAGGGATTTAGGTATTTAAGATCAATACCTAGACTTAAACTGTATGATTTTATGCTAACATAGGTTGTCCCTGTTATGTCTAGAACCTTGGGATATTAAATATAATGGGGTAGAAAGAACGGCATGTAAGGTAAATTCAAATTACATATGGCTAATGTAATTCTGAGCTTACATGTACATGTTTGAACTGCAATACCTTATTATATTGGGTATGTATTTACATGAATATCTATATATGTTTGTGAATTGCTTAGATGGCTAGCCATTCTTGTTAGATTGGGAAAGGTGGATCATGTAATCAGGATCGGGAAAATCCTAGAACATGTAATATTAGTGAAAGATCTCAAATACTTGAGGTATGAGTCGAAGCCCAAGAAGGAGTTAAAATAGCGCTATTATTGATATGATCATGGGATTAACATTATGGTTAGTAATGATTTGTCAGTTATATGATGTGAAGTGAATGATGATGAGTTTTCTTTGTGGAACAACTTAAGTGAATTAGATGTTTAAGATTTTGTGTTTAGCATTTTATGTTAAGACAGAGGTGTAAGAAATTGATGTGATAATGGGTTTGCCATTATGTTTAGTAATTGTTTTGGGATTAAGAAACTAAGTTGCAGTAAGACTATTTGAACGTGATGTTGATATATTATTTAGTACGCGAAAACATTGTCTATTAAATGTTTAAAGAATGTCATAAGGATTTTGCAGTATAATTGTTGTGGTACGGATTAAGAAAAAGGCGTAGTATGTCAAGATAGACATGTAAGTCTTTGATTGATTATCAAATTTCACGATTATGTAAAGTAATTGCATTAGATTATATCATAAGGAGTGTTGTGTTATGAGATTTATCTGGGATATTAGTGTTATGCTCTTGTTATTATAAGAATTGAAGGATCATGTGTTAATTTGTAGCATCTTAAGTGGGAACTTCTTTTTATTATTTGATTGTGTTGCATTAAATTAAGTATGAGTTTATTTAGTTCAAATTGATTATTGACGAAAATGTCAAGATGTGGTTGATTAATGGTGTTTAGTATTTGTTTAAGAATTCTGACTTGAAATGTTGAAATAGTCCTTGGTTGTAAAGGCATGCAATTGGTTTGGTTAACCCGCATGGAGATTGAGAAGTGCAATGTATTATATATCATTAAGAATTGCTTGTAATGATCTTGGGTGTTTGAATAGGGGATTATATTACTTTTGGATTGTAGCGGAACCGTTTGTTTAGACTTAGTATAGTAAGCATATCGTGGTGTTGGTGCTTGATCTTGTTAAAACTTTTGATTAGGTAATGATGAGTGATCCTCGGTAATTCGGTACGGGAAGATAATGTTGATATGTTGGAATAAGTGATTATGATGGAAGTAAGAAATTGTCGGATGATTGATTTAAAGTTTTCGATTGTTAGCAAGTTTTATATTGGAAGTGTATATTTTATGTTTTTTTAGAATGCTTAGTAAGATTGTAGTTTTGCATATGTAGGTAAAATGATGTTAAAGATCAGATGATGTACGTAATTATAAAGTGCTGTGATTAGCGTCGATATGTTGGTGGTTAGTATTTTATTAAATTAAGATGCAATGCGAATTTTGTGGATTTTGTTTTTTCAATGGTGATGATTGGGTGATATTGAAATTGGTATGTTTGTTCATTAAGATATTGTTTGGGATAAATTTAAGTGAGAAAGCATGGATGATCGAAGATGGAAAGTGAAGAGTGTTATTGTGAATGATTGGCAAGAAAAACCTATTATTGATCGAAGTTAAAAAAAAATGGGCGATTAATTGGTGAGTTTAAACAGAGTTGCACAGCGAAAGCGTGATAATCCGTTATACTTTGTCTTTGGATTTGAAAGATCGTTCAAAGTAGGAACAAAGTTATATTATGAGGATCAAAGTGGTTGGTAGTTTAATTTTTGATGATTAATCTAACGCTGGCAATGGTTAGCAAGTTTCAAATTGAAGGTGTATGTTAGAATTTCGAGAAAGATATAGTGAAAACGTAGAATGTGGTGTTGTGTATAATTTCAGTATTTATGCCTTCAAATGTTGAAGTTTATGTTATGAATTAAATTTCAATTGTGTGAGATGATTTGTGATATATATAAATTGTGTGCTGAAAGAGGCACGGTGAGATATTATGTGCTGAAAGAGGCACGCTGACATATTTTGTGCTGTAAGAGGCACAGTGAGATATTGTGTGCTGAAAGAGGCACGATGACATATTTTGTGCTGAAAGAGGCACGATGAGATATTTTGTGCTGAAAGAGGCAAAAAATGAAATAAAGATGTATTGATATTAATTTTTGTTAATAATATATTTTTGGATGGCTGTTATATAAATGTGGATGGGTGTATAGTATCGGTCCATTTGCCCTTTATTGTTATGAAAGAAGTTGATAATTATATTTGGGATAAATTGGTTAAGTTGAAATTGTTTGTGATAAAGAAATGAATTGAATTGATTTATTCAGTAAGGGTCAGCGGTGACATACCATGATAGTCAAGAAAGACAATTAGGTTCAGAAACTATCAATGTGGTCATGATTTAATTATGTTTTACATTAAGATGAGGATAATCAAGACTTTTGATCATTGTGATGCTTAAAACATCTATTTAAACGATCCGATTGATGAGATGAATTACGTGAATTCTCGAGAAATGTTAGAGGAGATAATGTTAGAGTCTGATCTTAGCGACTTCGCCATATTAACACAGCAATGTATCACAGAGAAGAAGCACCCTTTGTTCTTTCTGTATTCACCAAAGCATCCATTATCCTTGAAGGTATAGAAATTGCTTATAATAGCAGTTAGCACAAGGGTCAGGATGCTATATGGGAACTGGAATTTAAAGTGAAATCAAAGCATTCTCGTTTGTTCGATTGGTAGAATTCCGGGACGAAATTCTTTTAAGGAGGAGAGTTTGTAATAACCCGTAATAAGTGACCTTATGATTTTACGTGATCTTATTAGTCTAAGGTGTTGTATTTGATTTGGTTCAAAATCTAGGAGTTGTATTATTATTGTATTAGATCAAAAATGGTTTAATGGTCATTATGGATAAGATAAGGGTGTAGTGAGTAAATATGGTTAAGTATGTAATGAGTCACCTCCTCTTTTTGGTGAGTCATTACATCATTTTCAGATTTGTGCAAGTGTGTGTGTGTGTTGCGTTTGAGAGAGGGAGAAAGGTAGAATAGAGAAAGGGATAGGAGATAAAGAGAAGATGAAGAAGACGGTTTCATTTTTTTGATTCAAGATCCATGTTACTCTTTGAAGCTACTTCATCTTCAGGTATATGCTTTATCCTTATTCATCATATCCATCTTTAGTTGTAGGGTTTGAGTATTTAAGTGCTCCCATGGATGAACATATAAGCTTGATCAAAGTTATGGTTTTACTTGTTTTTCCATGGATGATTTCCAAAAGAGTGTTCAAAAGGTTATGTTGTGTTTAAAAAAATGGTTTAAAGGTGGCAAGAACACCACAAGTATGTGTTTTCATATGTTGTGGTTTTGAAGCTTCATTCTTGGCCACCTATGGAGCTTTTTTGTAATTGATGATTGATGGGTTTAGATGACATATGTGGTTAGAAGAGATTTGATATTAGTCTAGCCTAATTTAGAACCCAATTTTCATGCATTTTCTTCATCAAAATGACCTGGAATTGAGGTTGGTTTGAAGTAAGGGATCAAGGGTTGGAACAGGGGCTGTTGCAAGGGAAAAAGGGTTGTCCAGAGGCTTGCGCGACCTCAGGTCGCGTGAGAAGCCGCGCAACCCACTGTTTCAGCATTTTTCGATTTTTGTTTCTTGCGTACTCGTGTCATCTTGGAGCGTAATATAGGGGTATGGGTACTCGTTTTGAGTGTAGAATAGCATTTGAACACATTAAGCATGTTATTATGTGCCAATTCAGATCCTAAGTCTCGTTATTGACGTCAGTTGTTCGGTTTCTAGTCCGATTGCGATTCGGGGTCGTCCGATGGGTCGTCTTAGGTCGTAAGTTGTGGTAGTGAGTCTTATATGCATATAATTATGTGGACTTCATCAATGTGTATATATTTCAGGCTTGGATACTTGTCGGTGAAGTTTGTTATACGTGGTGTTCGGTTGCGACGGTAATTGCCGGTTTTGCTCATTTGTGTCGTTTACGCGTATGTTGCTTCAAACTCTTGATAAGGTGCGTTTTTCTTTTAACAACTTTCGAACTGGAATACTTATGAAATGAAATGGTTGATATGTGATATGAAATGTGATGATTGTGAGTTATATGGAATGTGATTATTGAGATGCATTTCTATTTGTTTGAGCATTGCACTACACTAATACACTTTGGCCGGACATAGAGGCCGGATGGAGTTGGCCGGACATAGAGGCCGGATGGAGTTGGCCGGACTAAGAGACCGGGTGGAGTTGGCTGTACCAAAAGGGGCAGCGGAGTTGACTGTACTTAAGGTGCAGTGGAGTAAATTAATTAGTTCGCTTAGCGCGGTCAACTGATATTGTTATGACCATAATTGGTTTTGTTGGTGTTAAAGGCCAACGGAGTATTTTATGCACAGTGCATGAGAGTCAAGGTGTGGCATATTGATAATGGTTCTATATCAATGTTTTTATAATATTGTTATTGAAATATCTGGGATTTTCTCACTTAGACCAATTGGTCTAACCCTCATTGTTTTCCAAAATATGTATTCCAGGACTGATGCAATTGAAGATAAAGAAAATGGAAAGTTGTGGTTATCTGTATCAGATTGCTATACTTGCAAGCTGAAGATGCTAAATAATAGTTGAATAGGTTATGTGAGTATGTGAATCTTTTATATGAAAAGATTATTAGCAAAAAGTTTGTAAGCTATTTCAAATAGTTGTTTAGATTTATAGGTTGGGACCCAATGTGTAACCCTAAAGTGATATGTTGTGTATAATGTTTATGTTATATGTTAGGTGGAAGATCGGGTTGTTACAGATGGTATCAGAGCCTTAGTTTAAGGGATTTAGGTATTTAAGATCAATACCTAGACTTAAACTGTATGATTTTATGCTAACATAGGTTGTCCCTGTTATGTCTAGAACCTTGGGATATTAAATATAATGGGGTAGAAAGAACGACATGTAAGGTAAATTCAAATTACATCTGGCTAATGTAATTCTGAGCTTACGTGTACATGTTTGAACTGCAATTACTTATTAAATTGGGTATGTATTTACATGAATATCTATATATGTGTGTGAATTGCTAAGATGGCTAGCCATTCTTGTTAGATTGGGAAAGGTGGATCATGTAATCAGGATCGGGAAAATCCTAGAACAGGTAATATTAGTGAAAGATCTCAAATACTTGAGGTATGAGTCGAAGCCCAAGATGGAGTTAAAATAGTGCTATTATTGATATGATCATGGGATTAACATTATGGTTAGTAATGATTTGTCAATTATATGATGTGAAGTGAATGATGATGAGTTTGCTTTGTGGAACAACTTAAGTGAATTAGATGTTTAAGATTTTGTGTTTAGCATTTTATGTTAAGACAGAGGTGTAAGAAATTGATGTGATAATGGGTTTGCCATTATGTTTAGTAATTGTTTTGGGATTAAGAAACTAAGTTGCAGTAAGACTATTTGAACGTGATGTTGATATATTATTTAGTACGCGAAAACATTGTCTATTAAATGTTTAAAGAATGTCATAAGGATTTTGCAGTATAATTGTTGTGGTACGGATTAAGAAAAAGGCGTAGTATGTCAAGATAGACATGTAAGTCTTTGATTGATTATCAAATTTCACGATTATGTAAAGTAATTGCATTAGATTATTTCATAAGGAGTGTTGTGTTATGAGATTTATCTGGGATATTAGTGTTATGCTCTTGTTATTATAAGAATTGAAGGATCAGGTGTTAATTTGTAGCATCTTAAGTGGGAACTTGTTTTTATTATTTGATTGTGTTGCATTAAATTAAGTATGAGTTTATTTAGTTCAAATTGATTATTGACGAAAATGTCAAGATGTGGTTGATTAATGGTGTTTAGTATTTGTTTAAGAATTCCGACTTGAAATGTTGAAATAGTCCTTGGGTGTAAAGGCATGCAATTGGTTTGGTTAACCCGCATGGAGATTGAGAAGTGCAATGTATTATATATCATTAAGAATTGCTTGTAATGATCTTGGGTGTTTGAATAGGGGATTATATTAATTTTGGACTGTAGCAGAACCGTTTGTTTAGACTTAGTATAGTAAGCATATCGTGGTGTTGGTGCTTGATCTTGTTAAAACTTTTGATTAGGTAATGATGAGTGATCCTCGGTAATTCGGTACGGGAAGATAATGTTGATATGTTGGAATAAGTGATTATGATGGAAGTAAGAAATTGTCGGATGATTGATTTAAAGTTTTCGATTGTTAGCAAGTTTTATATTGGAAGTGTATATTTTATGTTTTTTTTAGAATGCTTAGTAAGAGTGTAGTTTTGCATATGTAGGTAAAATGGTGTTAAAGATCAGATGATGTACGTAATTATAAAGTGCCGTGATTAGCGTCGATATGTTGGTGGTTAGTATTTTATTAAATTAATATGCAATGCGAATTTTGTGGATTTTGTTTTTTCAATGGTGATGATTGGGTGATATTGAAATTGGTACGTTTGTTCATTAAGATATTGTTTGGGATAAATTTAAGTGAGAAAGCATGGATGATCGAAGATGGAAAGTGAAGAGTGTTATTGTGAATGATTGGCAAGAAAAAGCTATTATTGATCGAAGTTAAAAAAATGGGCGATTAATTGGTGAGTTTAAACAGAGTTGCACAGCGAAAGCGTGATAATCCGTTATAGTTTGTCTTTGGATTTGAAAGATCGTTCAAAGTAGGAACAAAGTTATATTATGAGGATCAAAGTGGTTGGTAGTTTAATTTTTGATGATTGATCTAACGCTGGCAATGGTTAGCAAGTTTCAAATTGAAGGTGTATGTTAGAATTTCGAGAAAGATATAGTGAATGCGTAGAATGTGGCGTTGTGTATAATTTCAGTATTTATGCCTTCAAATGTTGAAGTTTATGTTATGAATTAAATTTCAATTGTGTGAGATGATTTGTGATATACATAAATTGTGTGCTGAAAGAGGCATGGTGAGATATTATGTGCTGAAAGAGGCACGCTGACATATTTTGTGCTGAAAGAGGCACGGTGAGATATTGTGTGCTGAAAGAGGCACGATGACATATTTTGTGCTGAAAGAGGCACGATGACATATTTTGTGCTGAAAGAGGCAAAAAATGAAATAAAGATGTATTGATATTAATTTTTGTTAATAAGATATTTTTGGATGGCTGTTATATAGATGTGGATGGGTGTATAGTATCGGTCCAATTGAAAGAAGTTGATAATTATATTTGGGATAAATTGGTTAAGTAGAAATTGTTTGTGATAAAGAAATGAATTGAATTGATTTATTCAGGGTCAGCGGTGATATACCATGATAGTCAAGAAAGACAATTAGGTTCAGAAACTATCAATGTGGTCATGATTTAATTATGTTTTACACTAAGATGAGGATAATCAAGACTTTTGATCATTGTGATGCTTAAAACATCTATTTACACGATCCGATTGATGAGATGAATTACGTGAATTCTCGAGAAATGTTAGAGGAGATAATGTTAGAGTCTGATCTTAGCGACTTCACCATATTAACTCAGCAATGTATCATAGAGAAGAAGCACCCTTTGTTCTTTCTGTATTCACCAAAGCATCCATTATCCTTGAAGGTATAGAAATTGCTTATAATAGCAGTTAGCACAAGGGTCAGGATGCTATATGGGAACTGGAATTTAAAGTGAAATCAAAGCATTCTCGTTTGTTCGATTGGTAGAATTCTGGGACGAAATTCTTTTCAGATGAGAGATTGTAATAACCCGTAATAAGTGACCTTATGATTTTATGTGATCTTATTAGTCTAAGGTGTTGTATTTGATTTGGTTCAAAATCTAGGAGTTGTATTATTATTGTATTAGATCAAAAATGGTTTAATGGTCATTATGGATAAGATAAGGGTGTAGTGAGTAAATATGGTTAAGTATGTAATGAGTCACCTCCTCTTTTTGGTGAGTCATTACATCATTTTCAGATTTGTGCAAGTGTGTGTGTTGCGTTTGAGAGAGGGAGTTGGTAGAATAGAGAAAGGGATAGGAGATAAAGAGAAGATGAAGAAGAGGGTTTCATTTTTTTGATTCAAGATCCATGTTACTCTTTGAAGCTACTTCATCTTCAGGTATATGCTCTATCCTTATTCATCATATCCATCTTTAGTTGTAGGGTTTGAGTATTTAAGTGCTCCCATGGATGAACATATAAGCTTGATCAAAGTTATGGTTTTACTTGTTTTTCCATGGATGATTTCCAAAAGAGTGTTCAAAAGGTTATGTTGTGTTTAAAAAAATGGTTTAAAGGTGGCAAGAACACCATAAGTATGTGTTTTCATATGTTGTGGTTTTGAAGCTTCATTCATGGCCACCTATGGAGCTTTGTTGTAATTGATGATTGATGGGTTTAGATGACATATGTGGTTAGAAGAGATTTGATATTAGTCTACCCTAATTTAGAACCCAATTTTCATTCATTTTCTTCATCAAAATGACCTGGAATTGAGTTTGGTTTGAAGTAAGGGATCAAGGGCTGGAACAGGGGCTGTTGCAAGGGAAAAAGGGCTGTCCAGAGGCTTGCGCGACCTCAGGTCGCGTGAGAAGCCGCGCAACCCACTGTTTCAGCATTTTTCGATTTTTGTTTCTTGCGTACTCGTGTCATCTTGGAGCGTAATATAGGGGTATGGGTACTCGTTTTGAGTGTAGAATAGCATTTGAACACATTAAGCATGTTATTATGTGCCAATTCAGATCCTAAGTCTCGTTATTGACGTCAGTTGTTCGATTTCTAGTCCGGTTGCGATTCGGGGGCGTCCGATGGGTCGTCTTAGGTCGTAAGTTGTCGTAGTGAGTCTTATATGCATATAATTATGTGGACTCCATCAATGTGTATATATTTCAGGCTTGAATACTTGTCGGTGAAGTTTGTTATACGTGGTGTTCGGTTGCGACGGTAATTGCCGGTTTTGCTCATTTGTGTCGTTTACGCGTATGTTGCTTCAAACTCTTGATAAGGTGAGTTTTTCTTTTAACAATTTTCGAACTGGAATACTTATGAAATGAAATGGTTGATATGTGATATGAAATGTGATGATTGTATGTTATATGGAATGTAATTATTGAGATGCATTTCTATTTGTTTGAGCATTGCACTACATTAATGCATTTTGGCCGGACTTAGAGGCCGGATGGAGTTGGCCGGACTTAGAGGCCGGATGGAGTTGGCTGTACCAAAAGGGGCAGCGGAGTTGATTGTACTTAAGGTGCAGTGGAGTAAATTAATTAGTTGGCTTAGCGCGGTCAACTAATATTGTTATGGCCATAATTGGTTTTCTTGGTGTTAAAGGCCAACGGAGTAATTTATGCACAGTGCATGAGAGTCAAGGTGTGGCATATTGATAATGGTTATATATCAATGTTTTTATAATATTGTTATTGAAATATCTGGGATTTTCTCACTTAGACCAATGGGTCTAACCCTCATTGTTTTCCAAAATATGTATTCCAGGACTGATGCAATTGAAGATAAAGAAAATGGAAAGTTGTGGTTATCTGTATCGGATTGCCATACTTGCAAGCTGAAGATGCTAAATAATAGTTGAATAAGTTATGTGAGTATGTGAATCTTTTATATGAAAAGATTATTAGCAAAAAGTTTGTAAGATATTTCAAATAGTTGTTTAGATTTATAGGTTGGGACCCAATGTGTAACCCTAAAATGATATGTTGTGTATAATGTTTATGTTATATGTTAGGTGGAAGATCGGGTTGTTACACATGCAGAGCCCGGAGACTATGCCCTTGGCATAGTCGCGATGGCCAATATAGCAGATTTGTGGGATTTTCGGCAGTAGGTGGTGTCTGGTCGACGACTATGCACGGCGACAATGCCAAGGGTATAGTCGCGGTAGCAATGTCGCGGTCGGGTCGTGGGCAGCAGCATAAGGTCGCGATTTTTAGGCTTCCGTCCTTACTTTCTTCTCAATTTTGTTCCAGCAGCTAATCCCACAACTTCTTCTCCTTCTTAGGCGATTTTGCTCCTTTTCTTCCATCCTCTCCCTCCTCATTGATTGCTAGGAGCTCCATAGTTGTTGGGGTGGTTTCTAACTTTAACCCTCACCATAAATATCGAGATCTACCACTTTACTTCAAGATTTCAAGCCAAGTTCCTCCATACAAAAGCTAGGGTTTACCATCTTTTACTAGGGTTTCTCCTAAAAACCCTTAGGTGAGTTTTTAACCTACAATCTTTATCTTAGGTTTTATTTTGCACCACATATAGAAGCTAATCTTGGAATCTTTGTTAAAAACTAGGGTTCCTTCAAGTTTGGGGTTTTCTCCTTACAAAACCCTACTTGGTGAGTATTGTTCGTTATTTATGCATTACTTAACTTCCTAATACTAAAGAAATGGATTTTTACTTGTGTGTGGATTCTTAACCAAAAACTAGGGTTTTTCCCTAAACCATTACTTGAAGTATGGATGTAGATATATATATATATATATATATATATATATATATATATATATATATATTGGTGAACTTGTATGAGCATGTATATGGGTATACCACAACTAAATGGACAAATTTCATGTATCGTCATTGTAGTTTAAAAGGAAGGAAAATGAGGTGGAATCTACATGCTACGTGCATTCTATGGAAACTCATTCACGATAGCATGTGGGATTAATCATCATGCTTCAATTTGTAGTAATTCATTCATATGCGTTTATGGACATGGTTTGGGATTTGATTTAGTCTATCTCCTTGTGCACGAGGATTTAGACCTTTATGGACTAATTGTTCATTTTTATTGTTGGTCGTTTTAGGCCACTAGCGAGTAGGCAATAGGGGACGTTGAGGTCCTTGAGGTGTAACTCCTCTAGTTCGGATAGGCAATGTGGTCCCATAAGTTATTGAGGTATAACTCGACGGAGTAGGCACTAAAGACATGATAATGAGATGGTTTAAGGTTGTGATGTTTTTATGGCATGGGAACTAGGACCGGGACTTGAGGTGCAATCCGATAACATCATGGGTGACTCCATTCCCGTGTTCTTGTCACCCCGATGGTAACGGGTCCCCCCCCCCCGTAATTGTATCAAAGAAATATTTTGTTGTATATATATGTTCAGGTGAGAATACTTGACAAGATCGAATTGTGGTAATTATAATCACATGGGTCCGGTAACGTCGAATTATTAAATGTTTCTGTTCCTTTATAAATCACATGTTTATATAAATTCCCACTAGACTCTCGGGCTAACACTTGAGGTATTGAAACTTGTGGATTCCAGGTCCTACTAGCGGTGCGTCTATGACGCGTTGATTTGGTCGACGTGCTTTAGGAGCTTGGAAATCGGGCTTTTTGGGAAAACTCGAGATGAGAGATTTTTGGAGATATAACAACACCCGTGTTAATCTAGTTTAAACTATTTCTAGATTAGTAGGTTGTTGTGTATTATGTCTCGATACTCGATGTTATAATTTGTCCAAACTATCCCGTTAATATTTGGGTTTTAGTTGGCTCATTTTAGATGTTTTATTTTACCCATTTTCCGGAATTTTCCTATTATTGTTGTCTAAATTTTTAGGGTGTTACAGAACAGACTTATGTTTTACCAATATAACCTCAAAATAAAATATAATTCTCTTCTAAAACATCAAATAAATCTTCTATTTCATATTTTATTCATTCTTTAAATTTTATTTATTGTATTTTATGCTATTTAAACTTTTACTTTATTTTCTTCAAAATATTATTTTTACATTTTTTGAAGTATATAATATTTATATACAGCAAATGAAACAAATAATCTCACACACTCTCTCAACTTTGGTGAGGTTTGAACTCATGACCTCCTACAAGGCCAAGGGTTCCAATACCGCTAGGGTAAAGGCCCTTTGGTATATTATTTTTACATTGTTTCCTATATTTTGATTAATTTCTGTAAACTATTAAATACTAATAGTAAAAAAATACAGAAAATGTAAGAAAATAAAAATTGGAAACTACATAATTTTTTTATTTTGTTGTCATTTTAATCGTCTTGAAGAAACTTTCTAATAATTTGTATTGTTATGAAAAATATTTATTTCATTATAATTTAATAACTTGCATAATTAATTAAAATATATAAACAACTTAGTAAGGGTAAATTGGTCATTGTTATCTGTTCTGTTCTGTCCAGTTTTGTCTTACCAAACGTGGAACAGTTGTTCTGTCCTGTCATGTTCTGTCTTGTTCCACCTTGTCCTATCCTATCCTGGGTAACAAACGCACCCTTTGGGATAAAAAAGAAACAGGCCTTGGGTAAAAAAAATAGTGGGTGCAGGTTTCTTTTTTTGGACAAACATTATTTTTTTCGACCTTTTTATTGTAAAAAACAGATAAAATGATATGATTCAACCCCATACCCATTTGAATGTAGCAGATAACAGCGAGGCTTGAGAATTGATGTGTATTCGAATCATAGGAGCTAGCAATCGTCGATATGCTCAATTGGGGGAAAATTTTGAATTAGATCGTGCTACTTTGAAATCCAATGGTGTTTTTCATATTAGTCAAAGGGGTTGTTTTACTTTTGGACATGCTTCATTTGCTTTGCTCTTCTTCTTTAGACACACTTGGCATGGTGCTCAAACCTTGTTTAGAGATGTTTTTGCAGGGATTGACCCAGATCACTTTCATACCCACAATTAGATATTGTAAGGGACCCTAACCTAATAAGGTCTTTCGCCGAAAAAGGGTTAGAATCGGGAAATGGGGCGAACCAGATTTCTCGCAGCTATCCAAGAATTTCAATGTTTGAATCGAAAGTTCATAATGTCAAACTTATTTGAGCTTATCAATTGTTATAATTTTTCTCAAATAAATCATGAATTTTCTAGGATAGTATTAAAGATCTTATCGAAAACTTACAACAGCTTGCCAAACAAAGGCTAAAAGAAAAAAAAACAAGGGTATTACTGGCATAACATCTACTTCCAAATAGGAAGTGGCCAATCCATGGGTATACCATGAAGTTACAAAGGTTGCACCTATGAACCAACCCCCTACAACGAAATAAGCACAAGGAAAGAGCAATAGGTCGGACCAGCCTACAAAAACGAAACGGTCCCTTCGTAACCGGTCATCCATAATATCAAACAAATCACATTCGTCTTTGGTAAATTTACCAAGAGTTATAGTCATCGTAATCCTCCTATTCAACTACTTCGACTATTTCCGAACACCTCATAGTATTTTCGGGGCGTCCAAGGAGTCGATCATTTATGTATGATTTTTTTCTCGTGCACTACACCTTCCAATGTGTTTCGAAGATAAAACTCCTTTCTTTGTTGGCCCAATCGATTTCAACGCCATTTTATTTTATTTTTTGTTAATTTAGCCAATTTATCAGCAAAGGCAAAACCCTTATTGTCCTCTAAATTTAAAATTACTTCTTTGGGATTGTATTTGAGATGTAAAAAGGGAATCACTAAATCAATCAAATTCCGGGAGGCTTCGCGAAGTGCTTCTTTAGGGGTTAAACTTTCATATGTCCATATTTCGAGAAATAGTACCTCTTTGTTACCATTTTCATAAGAATGAATGCTATGATTCACATTTTGAATAGGCATGAATACAGAATCTATATGATAAACCCCCTTAGTCACTACGAACACCCCCGATCAGTGCAATGGGATGTGTCTATTTATCGATCTCTTGACTCGAAATGAGAGAAGGTTTGAAAAAGGATCTTAGAGTGTCTAGGGTTGGGCCAAGAGGGTCTCCTAACGCCTTATTTTTTCTTCTCAACGGAGTTATTTCACAAGGACTTGCCATGGTAAGGAATAAGGGGGGAACAATCACACTTGGAGAGAGTAGTACAACGGAGAGTTGTATGCTGCGTTCGGGAAGGATGAATCGCTCCCGAAAAGGAATATATTGATTCTCTCCCAATTGGTTGGACCGTAGGTGCGAGGATTTACTTCACGGGCGAGGTCGAGATTCTATTGGATTCTCAAATTTGGAAAATACTTATTTCAGATGAGCCAAGTCGATAGGAGGAACCAAATGAGTTCTGCAGCATCAACTTTGGACTGCATACATCACTTAGGGGGAATCTAGAAAGTTATGTAATGTAGGAGGAAATGAAAAATGGAATATAAAAGAAAATACAAATAAATGAAAAGAAATCGGATTTTTTTATTTATACAGTATCTAAACTGAATATCTTTTATCAGTTTTTAGTACATTTAATTTCAGTTTGCTAATATATAATATTGTAAATATTATTTAAGTTTTAAATACAGGATATCTAGTTAAATAACATTTATGGATTTCTCAATTTACAAAATGACCTAATGTTTTTTTTTCAAAATTTTAAAAGCATAGTGTTCTACATCATTTGAGTTTATTAACTAACTAGGTAATAGCACCGCGCCTTGCGCGGTGAATACAAATACTATTATAAAGATTAATATATTTTACTAAAAAATGATTTATAAGCAGTTGTTATGTAACTAAAAAACAAAAAAAACAAAAAAAACAAAAACATAATTTATTAAAATAAGTATTGTTAGCTTAGTAAAGGGAAAAATACAAACAATGGTATCTTACTAAGAAAATAAAATAATCTAAAAGTTTTGATTTTTAATCATTGTTAGTTTATTAAGAAAAACAAAAAATTAAATAAATAAAAAACATATTTTATTAAATAAGTTTTGATTTATAAGTATTGTTAACTTATCCCAAAAAAATGTAAATATACATATTAAAAAAATTGATGTATAAATATTTTTATCTTACTAAAAGAAAAAATAAAGATAAAATATATACTCTCTTAAAGTAAGTATTAGATTTATAATAAATGTTATCTATCTTAATAAAAAAAAGTTCATATAATATTTAGATCTAGTAAGCTTAAGAAGGAAAAAATAAATCAATAAACTCAATAATCATAATATAATAACCATTGTTATAAAATAATAATTAAATATATATTAGAAAATTTTATTGATTTATAAGCAGTTGTTATCTTACAAAAAAAATAAAAGATATATATATATATATATATATATATATATATATATATATATAATTTATTAAAATTAGTATTGATTTATAAATATTGTTAGCTTACTAAAAGAAAGAATATAAACATTGGCATAGATCTTACTAAAAAAACAATTTAAAAGTTTTGATTTATAATCATTGTTAACTTAAATATGTTTTGATTTATAAGTATTGTTATGTTATTCATAAAACTGTAAATAAATAAAAACATACAATATTAAAAATATTTTTGATTTATAAGCATTGTTAGTCTACTAAAAGATAAAAAAAATATAACATATTAAAATAAATATTTGATTTATAAACATTGTTATCTATCTTATAAAATTATAAAATGAAAAATAAAAAGTTTTGTTAGCTTATTAAGAAAATAAAACAATTTAAAACAAAAAATTAAATAAATAAAAAATATTTTTTATTAAATAAGATATTATTTTTAAGTATTGTTAGCTCATCCATAAAAATGTAAATAAATAAAAACATACAATATTAAAAATATTTTTGATTTATAAGCATTGTTAGCCTACTAAAAGAAGTATGTGATTTAGAATGTAATCTATTTTATAGAATTATAAAATGAAAAATGAAAAGTTTAATTAATTAATGAGAACATTTAATGTATGTTTTTTTTAAATAAATCAAAATTCTATAAAAATAGAGAAATGGGCATGGAAGTCTATCCTTAACCCTCTAGTCTACATTCTCCTTTATATATATATATATATATATATATATATATATATTTGATTGTTAGCCTACTAAAAGAAGTATTTGATTTATAATGTAATCTATTTTATAGAATTATAAAATGAAAAATGAAAAGTTTCATTAATTAATGAGAACATTTAATGTATGTTTTTTATAAATAAATTAAAATTCTATAAAAATAGATAAATGGGCATGGAAGCCAATCTTTAACCCTCTAGCCTACATTCTCCTTTATATATATATTGATTGATGTTAGCCTACTAAAAGAAGTATTTGATTTATAATGTAATCTATTTTATAGAATTATAAAATTAAAAAATAAAAAGTTTCATTAATTAATGAGAACATTTAATGTATGTTTTTTTAAATAAATCAAAATATATATATATATATATATATATATATATATATTGATTGTTAGCCTACTAAAAGAAGTATTTGATTTATAATGTAATTGTAATAACCCCAATATGAGTTTTGTAATTTAAATAAAAGTTAAGGGGTATGATTGTATATTGTGAAAAGTTTGAGGGCAAAAAGTGAAACTTGGGAAATTAAATCCCAAGTTGTGCGCCGCTTTTTGATAGGGAATTAGAAATCATTTTTAGGGTTGGGTGTGTGTGGTTGCTACTGGCCATCGAGAGAGAAAGAGAAGCATTAAGAAAGAAAAAAAAAAGAGGAAGCCATAGGAGCCCCCCCCCCCCCCCCCTTGTGTGTTTTTCGTGAAGAAGCTGCGAGAGAGAGAGAGAGAGTCGGAGAGAGAGAGCCGGCGAGAGAAAGAGACGGCGAGGGAAAGAGACTGCGAGAAAGAGATAACGAGAGAAGAGGTGGCAGGACGGAAAAAGGGAATTGGCGCCGGTTGTTGCAGGTCGCCGGCGACAAAGGAGGAGACCGGAGGTTTCGGCTGAGGAACGCCGGCAGTCGGCTGCCGGTGGTGGTCGCCGGCGGTGGTGGCTGAGGTGGTGTCTAAACCCTAAATATCGCTCTGTCCTTTCTTTAGCGAGAAATAGAGAGAAACAAAGAAGAAGAAGAAGAACGGTTGGGCAACGGTTCCCGTTCCGTGAGGTCTTAATCGGGTAAGAAACCATTTCCTTGTGTTTTCTCTTTTGCAAGTAATATTAGATTTGTTAGGTTCTAACTCAGTTACGTAAACTGAGAAATCATATAAAGGTATTAATAGAGTTTTGACTCAAATTCTTATTGTCAAAGTTAAATCAAATGTTTTTGTGGATTCTTGGTTAGGGAATAGCTTGTATCAGTTAAAAGAAGAGTTGTTGTCAAAATTGTGTAGAATTAGATTAATGGCGAAGAATGTGGGTTTTTGTTCGTACTCACCGGTCTTCCGGAATCGTGTGTACCGGAAGTCGGTATGTTCCAGAAGTTGACCCGTAACTCAAATTGGGCCGAATTGAGTGTTGGGCCGAAAGAATTATTAAGTCATTTTGGGCCTAGTTATTTAAATTTGGGCTTAGTTTATTAATAAAGGCTATAATTATAATAAAGGCCCAATACGTAATTGGTAGCCTAATTATTTATTTAAATTGGGCCATATTATTAGTAATCTATGTATTGATATTTAGGATCAGTGTTATTATCATTATGTTGAGAATCTAGAGTTGGGTAAATTAATGGATCCGGTATAGTATTTCACTTGGATGGGTAAGCAAAGACCCTTAATTATGATTTATGGACTAGAAATGGAATCTACCAACTTAGATAAGTTTGGGTTGAGTTCGGGATTTAACTCGAGTAATAAATGAACGAATTATGATGTACGTTATTAATATAATAGGTGTTCCGCCTAGAGATCGGAAGTGTAAGTGAGGAGCTTTGGAGCGAGCAAGTCAGGTGAGTTTTTCTAACTAAAATACGTGCTCTTACGTGTTTTCCAAGGAAAGTGATTTTATGAATATACTCTGTTATTTTACCTGACTTTTACGTAAACGAAAGTTAATACTCTACTGATCAGAGTATGTTTATGAGCATGATTTATTTACAAGCTGTTACGAACGTTTTCCCATGAAAAGAATGTTCTACTGAAAAGATTTTCCAGCAATATGATATGGATTGTAAACCGTTATACGGAGTTCATGTTTTATGTTTATGATGAACTATGTGTATGCTATGTGGAGTCGGTCTGCACCGTGGGATCAGAGATAGATCATCGGGTTCTGATGACCCCTTGGATATGTATGACAGACTGGTAGGTTGGAGTTCGTTTCCTCCTATTTCGAGTAGAGGGGAGTCTACGTAGGCTCCGGGAAGGGGAGTCTGCGTAGGCTCCAGAAGAGGCGAAAGGGGAGTCTGCTGGGGCCCCGATCGCGGTTAACGATGTGATCCTTAACACAGTGCAGTACCATGCTTGACGCTTATGTGAAGAATGTGAATTGTTTTATAAAAATGATTTATAATGTTGACGTACACTGTTTATGGAGGGAACTCACTAGACCTCATGGTCTAACCCTCGCTTTTCAAAACTAAAACCCTTTTCAGGTAAGCTTCTAGTAGGAGGCTCAGGTAAGTGGGCAAGCACAGGATAGAGTACTGATGCAGTTAGAGACAATGCCGATGCCACTTGTAGTAGTAGTTTTTCTCAGTTGTGTATAGGTTGTTTTCGCCAACCTTAGTTTATGTATGATGTAACGAAATTTTTTGGGACCCAGATTTGAAATATTTATGAGTTAATGCTATGTACGTTTTGTTACGTTTTTGGGATGTTACAGTAATCTATTTTATACAATTATAAAATGAAAAATGAAAAGTTTCATTAATTAATGAGAACATTTAATGTATGTTTTTTTAAAAAAATCAAAATTCTATAAAAATAGATAAATGGGCATGGAAGCCTATCCTTAACCCTCTAGCCTACATTCTCCTTTATATATATATATATATATTGATTGTTAGTCTACTAAAAGATAAAAAAAATATAACATATTAAAATAAATATTTGATTTATAAACATTGTTATCTATCTTATAAAATTATAAAATGAAAAATGAAAAGTTTTGTTAGCTTATTAAGAAAATAAAACAATTTAAAACAAAAAATTAAATAAATAAAAAATATATTTTTAAGTATTGTTAGCTCATCCATAAAAATGTAAATAAATAAAAACATACAATATTAAAAATATTTTTGATTTATAAGCATTGTTAGCCTACTAAAAGAAGTATTTGATTTATAATGTAATCTATTTTATCTATACTATCTTATAAAGCATATAGACTAAAAGTCTTAAAGTCTTAAAATCTTAAATCTTTTTCTTTTAATTATATTCATTTTCTTCCTATATTTAAGCAATAAAACTGAAAATTAATTATTATAGTTATCTTTTCCTATCTCTCTAACAACTTAAACTTAAATCTTTTTTTATTTAAAAAATTATTAAATTCATTTTCTTCCTTTATTTAAGCTTGAAAAATATATAATTATTTTGAAAAAAAATATGATTATTCATTTTTGAGAAAAATATATTAAAATTAAAAATCCAACAAACATATTATTAAATCATTTATGAAACTTGAAAATTTCGAAAAATGATTTATGAAACATAAAAATCTTGAAGTTTTTGAAAATATAATTTATAAAACTCAACCAAACAGTTTATGAACATGAAAAAATCGAAAAACAGTTTATAGAAGTTAAAAAAATTCATACAATACACTATAATTTAATAAAAATAATTAATGTGATTACATGAATATAAAAACAATTAATTACGATCACAAGATATATTTTCAAAAGTCTTAAAATCTTAAAGTCTTTTTTTATTTAAAAAAATAACTATATTTCTTTTCTTCCTTTATTTAAGCATGTTGATTCTGCTTTTTCTATTATTATTTTTAATAAAACTGAAAATTAATTATTGTAGTTATCTTTTCTTATCTCTCTAACAACTTAAACTCAAATCTTTTTTATTTAAAAAATTAATTAAATTTCTTTTCTTCCTTTATTTAAGCCTGAAAAAATATATAATTATTTTGAAAAAAAAAGATTATTTATGTTAGAGAAAAATATATTAAAATTAAAAATCCAACAAACAGATTATTAAATCATTTATGAAACTTGAAAATTTCGAAAAACGATTTATGAAACATAAAAATCTTGAAGTTTTTGAAAAAATAATTTATAAAACTCAAACAAACAGTTTATGAACATGAAAAATATCGAAAAAACGGTTTATAGAAGTTAAAAAATTCACATAATACACTATAATTTAATAAAAACAATTAATGCGATTACATGAATATAAAAACAATTAATTACAATCACATGATATATTTTCAAAAGTCTTAAAGTCTTAAAGTCTTAAATCTTTTTTTATTTAAAAAATTAATTATATTCCTTTTCTTCCTATATTTAAGCAATAAAACTAAAAATTAATTATTGTAGTTATCTTTTCCCATCTCTCTAACAACTTAAACTCAAATCTTTTATTATTTAAAAAATTAATTAAATTTCTTTTCTTCCTTTAATTAAGCCTGAAAAATATATAATTATTTTGAAAAAAAATATGATTATTCATTTTAGAGAAAAATATATTAAAATTAAAAATCCAACAAACAGATTATCAAATCATTTATGAAACTTGAAAATTTCGAAAAACGATTTATGAAACATACAAATCTTGAAGTTTTAAAACAATAATTTATAAAATTCAAACAAACAGTTTATGAACATGAAAAAAATCGAAAAAACGGTTTATAGAAGTTAAAAAAAATTCATAAAACACACTATAGTTTAATAAAAATAATTAATGTGATTACATGAATATAAAAACAATTAATTACGATCAAAGAATATATATTCAAAAGTCTTAAAGTCTTAAAGTCTTAAAACTATTTTTAATTAAAAAATTAATTATATTCATTTTCTTCCTTTATTTAAGCATGTTGATTCTGCTTTTTCTATTATTATTTTTAATAAAACTGAAAACTAATTGTTGTAGTTATCTTTTCTTATCTCTCTAACAACTTAAACTCAAATCTTTTTTATTTAAAAAATTAATTAAATCTCTTTTCATCCTTTATTTAAGCCTGAAAAATATATAATTATTTTTAAAAAAATCAAGATTATTTATGTTAGAGAAAAATATATTAAAATTAAAAATCCAACAAAGAGATTATTAAATCATTTATGAAACTTGAAAACTTCAAAAAACGATTTATGAAACATAAAAATCTTGAAGTTTTTGAAAAAAATAATTTATAAAACTCAAACAAACCGTTTATGAACATGAAAAAATCGAAAAAACGGTTTATAGAAGTTAAAAAATTCATATAATACACTATAATTTAATAAAAACAATTAATGCGATTACATGAATATGAAAATAATTAATTACGATCAATTGATATATTTTCAAAAGTCTAAAAGTTTTAAATCTTTTTTATTTAAAAAGATAATTAAATTTCTTTTCTTCCTTTATTTAAGTCTGCTAATTCTGCTTTTCTTTTATTATTTTTAATAAAACTAAAAATTAATCGTTGTAGTTATCTGTTCCTATCTTTTTATCAACTTAAACTCAAATCTTTTTTTATTTAAAAAATCAATTAAATTCATTTTCTTCTTTTATTTAAGCCTGAAAAATATATAATTATTATGAAAAAATAAGATTATTTATGTTAGAGAAAAATATATTAAAATTAAAAATCCAACAAACAGATTATTAAATCATTTATGAAACTTGAAAATTTCGAAAAACGATTTATGAAACATAAAAATCTTGAAGTTTTTGAAAAACTAATTTATAAAACTCATACAAACAGTTTATGAACATGAAAAAAATCGAAAAAACGGTTTATAGAAGTTAAAAAATTCATATAATACACTATAATTTAATAAAAATAATTAATGCGATTACATGAATATAAAAACAATTAATTACGATCACATGATATATTTTCAAAAGTCTTAAAGTCTTAAATCTTTTTTTATTTAAAAAATTAATTAAATTCCTTTTCTTTCTTTATTTAAGCTTGCTAATTCTGCTTTTCTTTTATTATTTTTAATAAAACTGAAAATTAATTGTCATCTCTAAAATCTCTTAATATTATACCCCTCTCTCTCACACGAATCATTTCAATACTTATCTCTAAACTTAATATTATACTCGTCTCTCTCACACGGATCATTTCCCCCAATCTCTCTGAACTCTAAACTTATCTCTAATCTCAAACTCCCCAGATTCACTCAGTTAATGCTTATCCCAAACTATGGTTCAGATTAAATCGTTCATCCTCTACCCATATATACATGCATCGGATTCCAGTTCCATTACAGTTACTGGCCTCTCTATTCCTCAAGGTGTGGGTATTGAATTTATTTGCAGTTGTTGATATTTTTTTTTTAATTTATTTGCTCAGGTAAGATTTCTATTTCTTCACGGTTTATTCACAGTTGGGTTTGTTTATGTGTCTCTTAAATCGATTTCTTCTCAGATACGAACCAAAGGTTTCTTTCTCCATTCCTTTCACCTCTCAATTGCCTCTATTTTTCAGGTAAAAGTTTAGGGTTTCACGGTTCTTGTAGGGTTTGTTCCGTGGCTTTGGATTTTAACATTTTTGTTTTTTGTTTCTCATACATCCACGATCAAATGATTTGTTTATTTTTCTTCTAGAGTAACAATTCTAGGTTTTCTAAGCTCTGTAAATGTTTGCTTTCAGACGAACACACAGAAAAATGGGTTGCATCTCATCGATTTCAGACGAACACACCCAGGTAATTTTTTGGGTTTCGACAGTAAGCTTCGATTTTGGGTTTCTTCAGATGTTTGCTTCTGAAATTTTGATTTTTCGATTGTTGGGTTTCTTTAGATGTTTGCTTCTGAAATTTTGATTTTTCGATTGTTGGGTTTCGATTTTGGGTTTCTTCAGATGTTTGCTTCTGAAATTTTGATTTTTCAATTGTTGGGTTTCAATTGTTGGGTTTTGATTTTGAAACCCTTCTTTTGTTCGATTTAAAAAAATGTTGAAGTTTTAGTAATGGTGAAGTTTGAAGAAAATCGAATAACCAAAATTGATTGATGGTGATGGTGGTGGTGCTGAACTTATTTTAATGTGTAACAAAAAGAAAGCATTCATTTTGGTTATATATATAATTAGTTGTTTTTGAAAAGGCACAGCAGTAAGTTTACCTTTTTTTCTTCAAAACCTCTCCTATGGTTCTTGATATCTAAGTTGTGAATCAATCAGTACCTTTTTGTTTCCAAACATATCTATATTTATACTATATGTTAGACAACCTAAGGGGGGGGTAAGGTTGTATTTAAAATCTTTTACTTTCAAAAATTCTTTTACAAATAAATACAGTACAGAAACAGTATAAATAAATCAGAGTATACAAATAATAAATATACAACAATTATATAAACAGATATAATTAAAAGCACAGCGGAATAAATAAAGAGATAAGGGATAGAGATACTTGACACAGAGATTTACTGATTTACCACCAACTGTGATAAACCAGCAGCCGAGACACTTCTCGACACGATCCAATAAATGTATTCTTTACGGTAGAACACAAACCAAATACAAAGGAATTTGTAATAGTTTCTCAAGCCTCTGCTATGAGATAAACAGGATCACACACCCGTTATTCAAATACTTACAAGAGGAGTATAACTCACAATGGGTAATCACTCTTGTATAATAATCACTTGGATATTTTATAAAAAAGGTTTTATAAAATATATATATTAATTAGATGAGAGAGCTGAGAGTTTGGTTGCTGCTTGTTGTGTTGTGCTATTTTTGTTTTTATTCTTCATCACCAGCATGCATGTATATATATCAGCTCTTCCAACGGTAACATGCAATCCGCGGTATACCGCCAAATGCACGCGGTATACCGTGCAGACAAAAGTACACTGACACTCAACGGCTCTCATGCAAAGTTGACTTCTGGAATACGTACCCGCGGTATACCGGCTAGGACTCGCGGTATACCGGCTTCAGAAAAAGAACTTTCAACCAATCAGAGATGCACACCGAGCCTGCCGCGGTATACCGGCTGAACACCCGCGGTATACCGGCCAATATGTACCCGCGGTATACCGGGCATTCTCCACGGTATACCGGCGTCAGAATAGACACCTTCCAGGACGCAACCAATCTTGCTGGATCTTCTCAATAAACCTTATTTAATTAAAATCATTTATGGTTTTTAGAAATATCCAAGTGGTATATTATTTTAGGGTGTTTATCATTTTAAATTATAAACACTAATGACAACGTAAATCTTCTGTCTTGAACTCTTCAGATAAAATCTTCGTGTTCTTCAAGAACTGTACACTTGGATAGGATTGTTAGATAAACAATAATACGGTGTGTTTGTAATCATCAAAATAAATATATATAAATATATAGAGATGTGGTACACTTGCACCAACAATCTCCCCCTTTTTGATGATGACAAACACAACCGCTAAGCATGAGCATATGCGGTTTCTCTCCCCCGTTTGTCGAAACAAAAAGGGTCAAGAAAGACGGTATGCTTCCCCTCGAGAGATGCTCCCCCTCAAAATATGCATATATTTGAGAGAGCATAATCTCATGGGTAAAAGATAAAAAAAATGCTCTTAAAAAAAATTCAATAATAATAACGAAGCAGGAGAATAAACATTTGAACAGAGCAATAATAATGTTAATTAAATAAAGTTTTAAGAAGACATAAAAATTAATCGCTATCTATAAATTCAATTTCGTTCAGTTGATTAGATAAAGTCCACAACTGCTCGTCAATGTCTTCCAAGCGGTCTTGCACCACACGTTGATCGGCATCGTAACTCCGGCGCAAGTCAATGATCGCGGAGTATATTTGACGATTTGAGATTGCACCCGCCGGGATTGCGTATGGATCGTCTTCCTCGGGAGCCGGATCTTGAGGGCGATGAAGAGCCCGTCCCGGTGGAGCACTCATTCGACTAACAGTCAGTGCATTGAGAGAAGGAGTAGGAGCTAACATCCTACCAATGATAGGAATTTGAAGGTTTGTAAGAAGGTTTCGAATTAAGTAACCAAACGGAAGAGACTGGTTACCAGACTCGGAAATCACCATACGGTGAGCAATAATGTAGGTGGCATTAATACGGATGCCATGCCGAAGACAGTAAAGGATATAGCACTGAAGTGCACCCAATCTGTCAAAATTTCCAGCGCGTCCCAAAACGTTAAAAGGATAATTTTATTCCAAAAACGAAGATTTTCCGGAAGATGTTGATCAGTTAAAATTGAGGGAAAATTATTTCGAAAAGCAGGAGCTAAAATAGATTGGAGAATGGTTTCCTGAGTTTCTTGAACCTGGGTAAGCAGGGAAGTAAAGGCAGTATTATTTGAAAACACATTTATATTGGAATGGGTTAGACCCAGTACACGAGAAAAATCTTCTAAACTCCAGTCAAAAGAGTGGTTGTAAATTTGAAGAGAGACACGATGGGTGGTCTCGTTAAAGTCATACCCAGCATAAAAATCGACCATACTTGAAAAAGGTACATCTCCTTGAAAAGAAAGAAAAGGTTCCCAGTCAATAGAAGAGAAAGCTTCAAAGGTACCAAGATGTTCTAGACCCACTAAATCGACAGATCGACCTGGGTTACAAGGTCGGGATTCAAAAATATGTCGTCTTTGAGCACGACGGTTTTGAGGAGGGTCAGATGGGTTTTGAGAGCTGGAAGCTCCCCGAGAGGTACGAGCCCTTTTTGGAGCCATTTGAAGGAAGGAGAGAAAACTGTTGTCGAAAGGTTGGAGTTCCGGTGGCCGGAAAAAAAACTTCGGTTGTTGACGGCGGACGTCGTAGGCGGCGGTCGGCGGCAGGAGGAGGGAGAGAGAGAGAGAGAGAGAGAGAGAGAGCTCTTTGGATAAAAAAGAAGGGAAACAAAAACTTACCTGTAATGGATTTAAATCCGTCGAAGGCGCGCGGTATACCGCCTAGGAGCACGCGGTATACCGAGTCAGAAAAAGAGTTGAAAAGACTTGACATCTTTAAACACGCGTGACAGTGGGGAAACAGCGGTGCGGCATACCGCCTAGGGAACGCGGTATACCGGGGTCAGTTTGAACAGTTTCTGTCGGTGAATCACAGAGTGACACGTGGTGGTGGTGAACAGAACACGGTATACCGCCTTAGGGTCACGGTATACCGCGACAGTAAGTTGACTGGCAGCATTCGGCTTTCAATGTTTCCTTTAACCAATCTTACACACAACCGATTTTAAAATAAGAATTTTTTTTGGTTAATTTTATGTGAGCAAAAAAAAACCACGTATTATGACCTCGTCAGGGAACACGTATTATATCCTCGTCAGGAAACACGTATTATAACCTCGGCAGGTAACCACGTATTATAACCTCGGCAGGTAACCACGTATTATAACCTCGGCAGGTAACCACGTATTGTATCCTCGCCAGGAAACCACGTATTATAACCTCGGCAGGAAACACGTATTATATCCTCGTCAGGAAACACCTACAAAAGGCAAAGAAAATATTTCGTGGTACCCTTTTCTTATGGGTCCTTTTAACAGTTAGTATAAAACATAAACTGCAAAAAATATGTTGTCGACATAAAACAAAACACGACAACATATAAAACCATAAAAATGGTTTAAAACCACAAACGCATCCCACCGGGATTGTCAACATTAAACATTCCTTTCGGAATCCATTTTCTAACCATTTTTATTTTACGATCGTATTTATCATAGACGTAAAATGAAGCATGCAAATTTACATTATTCTTTGGTCTAGAAAATTTGCTATTATACATGCAAGCATACGGTTTCCTTGGCATATAATTCACATTATTCATTTTGGATACATACGGAGGTTTTTGCACATAAGGTTTTCTCGTTTTAACTTTAGGTGGTTCAAAACACCTTTTAATTTGAATACACGAGCACGTATCAATACATGTATTAGAACCAATGCCTTTTCTACAATTAATGCGATTAGACATATTTAGCATTTTTAACACTTTATCATTGCTATTTTGAAATGCATTAGCTAACAGATTATCTTTTTCATATAAATCGCATTTAGCTTTTAAACATGCATTATCATTTTCAAGTATATCGCATTTTGTACATAAAATATTTTCACATGTTCTTTTCTCTAAACATGCAATTTTATCATTTAAAATAACACAAGATTTACAAATATCTTTTTCACTTAATTTATTTTCTAATTTAGTGATAACATCTAAATCATGAGCAGATTTTTGTTTACCGTCATCTATTTCCTTTTTATATATAGATACGGTTTCTTTTAAATTAGAAATTTCATCTTTATATTTATTTGCGAGAGCAGCCATATCATGAAATGATTTATATAATTCTTCAAGATTATTTTCATTGTCACTATAATAATTATCACTATAATTACTATCACAATTATTTTTAGAAGAATATGATGAAGATACCTCATTATCATGGTCGGCCATGAGACACGTTTCTTCATTTCTTTGATCTCGGGTTTCGTCTCTCTTTTCTTTTGAGTTTTCACCATAGGTGATGTTCAAGTTCTCCCAAATATCACGAGCAGTTTCAAAGAGATAAACACGCTCAATATCATCGTTAGTAAGAACCGAAAAGAGAAAATTTTTGGCTTCATAATTTAAACAATAATTAGCCTCATCTTCGTCGGACCATTCCGAGCTAGGTTTTTCAACAACTTTGTTGTTTTGAAATTTTGTGGGTTTGAAATTTCCTTTAATAATAATATCCCAAATTTTTTGATTTATCCCACGAACATAACGTTCAAAAGAATTTGCCCAAAGATCAAAATTTTCGAAATCAATAAGAAGAGATTTAGAAAACCAAGCATTTTGTTGAGCCATAACAAAAACGGATTTTAAAAAATTAAATAGACGATTTTTGAAAGCCCCGCTCTGATACCAAATGTTAGACAACCTAAGGGGGGGGTAAGGTTGTATTTAAAATCTTTTACTTTCAAAAATTCTTTTACAAATAAATACAGTACAGAAACAGTATAAATAAATCAGAGTATACAAATAATAAATATACAACAATTATATAAACAGATATAATTAAAAGCACAGCGGAATAAATAAAGAGATAAGGGATAGAGATACTTGACACAGAGATTTACCACCAACTGTGATAAACCAGCAGCCGAGACACTTCTCGACACGATCCAATAAATGTATTCTTTACGGTAGAACACAAACCAAATACAAAGGAATTTGTAATAGTTTCTCAAGCCTCTGCTATGAGATAAACAGGATCACACACCCGTTATTCAAATACTTACAAGAGGAGTATAACTCACAATGGGTAATCACTCTTGTATAATAATCACTTGGATATTTTATAAAAAAGGTTTTATAAAATATATATATTAATTAGATGAGAGAGCTGAGAGTTTGGTTGCTGCTTGTTGTGTTGTGCTATTTTTGTTTTTATTCTTCATCACCAGCATGCATGTATATATATCAGCTCTTCCAACGGTAACATGCAATCCGCGGTATACCGCCAAATGCACGCGGTATACCGTGCAGACAAAAGTACACTGACACTCAACGGCTCTCATGCAAAGTTGACTTCTGGAATACGTACCCGCGGTATACCGGCTAGGACTCGCGGTATACCGGCTTCAGAAAAAGAACTTTCAACCAATCAGAGATGCACACCGAGCCTGCCGCGGTATACCGGCTGAACACCCGCGGTATACCGGCCAATATGTACCCGCGGTATACCGGGCATTCTCCACGGTATACCGGCGTCAGAATAGACACCTTCCAGGACGCAACCAATCTTGCTGGATCTTCTCAATAAACCTTATTTAATTAAAATCATTTATGGTTTTTAGAAATATCCAAGTGGTATATTATTTTAGGGTGTTTATCATTTTAAATTATAAACACTAATGACAACGTAAATCTTCTGTCTTGAACTCTTCAGATAAAATCTTCGTGTTCTTCAAGAACTGTACACTTGGATAGGATTGTTAGATAAACAATAATACGGTGTGTTTGTAATCATCAAAATAAATATATATAAATATATAGAGATGTGGTACACTTGCACCAACACTATATTATCTCACCCATCACCGATGTTCTTACGGTCCTGTCGTTGTTTCAGATGTAAAGTTGTTAAAGCGGAAAGTGAGGAATGCTATTGTGTTTTCTATTAAGGTTTAAAAATCCCAACCATAATTCTAATTAAACAAATCATTAAAACCAAAAACAGCAAGGTAGCATTAGAAAACAAGTTCCCAAAAGTCAGTATGAACAAAGTATAGAGTTGTCATGTTCCCATGGACAGAGGAAGTACTACACAAAATGAATCAATAAAGCTATCTCAAGACTCACTGCAGTTTTATGGCCAAGTGAGTCTTGAGATTTCTTTATTGATTCATTTTGTGTAGTACTTCCTCTGTCCATGAGAACAGGACAACTCCATACTTTGTTCATACTGACTTTTGGGAACTTGTTTTCTAATGCTACCTTGCTGTTTTTGGTTTTAATGATTTGTTTAATCAGAATTATGGTTGGGATTTTTTGTCGGAACCCTTACAATTTGACTGGGGTTTGTAATCGGAGCTCATGCCCCCTTGCCAATAGTCGTTACGCTACCATCCATGATCATGATGGTACTGTCTTTAACATAGTTGTAGACTTTTATTGTGTTTTTTTGGTTCTTATCATGTATTTGTTTTGGAACTGAATCTTTAAAATTTGTTGAAAATGTTTTCGTAGCGTGGTTATCATTTGTGTACTTTTATCCATTATTTGGTCTTATATTATTCATTACTTTCTTTGCGGCAGGAGTCATCTACTTGTATATGAAAACTATAGAGAGGGCTCATATGCCAAACAAGTTGTGGGAAAGAGTGAAATTGCCTCGCAATTATGAGAAGGCACTAAAAATTATTGACAAAAATTTGGTATAAAACTTATTTTAGCTCATTTAAACATATGCGAGTATGTTCATAATGTAATTTGGAGAAGTTAAAATTCCAAGTTGTAATGGGTTTTGCAAATTGAATTGACAGATGTACTGGCCAAAGTTTCAGTGTGATATCAAGTAGGAGGACTTGATGATTAGAGAATAGATTGGGTGAGATATAAGCTGCATCTGGTTTCTTATATTGACATTAAATTCCAGGTCTATCTTTTTGAAATATTTGACGTTTTTCAAACAATATTGGTGAGTGAATTTTGGAGTTATAGAATTGATTGGTGAGTGTTGTCATAAAAACAATATTGATGGGTTGCTATTGAATAAACTACATCATTACAACATATAATTTAGTAAGACAATGAGAGATACCTTCAAACTTTTATAACGGAAGCACCTCGTGGTCTTCTGCAAGCTACTGCATATCCCCAACTGCATTAAATGCCTTACTTTGAAACCATGATGTAATTAGAGATCCTTCATGTTTCCTAAATTGGTATTGATGCTCTCTTATAATGGCTACAACATAAAGTGAACGAGTTAAAAACCAAACCAACCAACTCAAGTCTCAGGGTAGGATTTAGTACTGGTATTAAACTTGTAACAATATTCTTAGTAAGTTTGAATTTGGAAAAAAAGTGTTTTGAATATTGAGGATAATCGTCGATGTTGTAGGACCCTAGGTTTGACCTTTTCAAGGAAAAAGTTCTTAAGCAGGGAACACCACGACCTCAAAAGTCACTTGGGAGGGGGATGGCAAGAGTATAATTCAATTCACTCTCTTAAAAAACATATCCATAGATTTAATTACAATCACCTTAAACATAAAATCAAGTTTACTTTGATGTTCGAACGAGTTAACTGCAACAAATCACCCTACATGCATATTACTAAAAGTGTTCTGACTATTATGCAAACTCTAAGATACTTCTCCGTCATAACAAAATAGGGTGCTTGTTATAATATAACTCATACATTTCAAATAGAAGCATGCCATGTAAACCAAAATCAATGCCACAATATCTTTGTAATCTAATTTACGTGTGTAAATAGCCAAATCTAATTCCGAAAAGGAGTCCACTCCAAAAATCTAGAAAGAATTTAGGGAGTTTTTTTTGGACAATTATTAACAAAATGGCTCTTTATTTCAACAACTAGAATAGGTAGAAGTATGGTACACCTTTGACATTATTACTTACTCCAATCGATTTCATTTCGATGTCACGTAATATTGTAAAATTAAAACTAAAACAAGACAGTCAATCAACTTATCAATAAAAGAGGTTGCGATTTTCTAAGAAACAAACCTTGAAAAACGTCGAGAGGAAGACGAAATTTGGGGATTTGACGTCGATTTGACGAACGATGATGAACGGGGTGATACAGAAGCAGAGAGCTTGGTGGTGATCTTGGGAGATAGAGAATGAAGACGAGAGCAGAGTACGCCATGAAAGAAAATCCTAGGTCAAAAAATGAAGTAGTGGATCGATTCCTATTTCTCAAATCGACGATTGATTACTTTAAACGCTTATCGGGTTCGGGTAATAGGCCCATATATAGTTTACCCAACATATGGTCCATTTTTAAGTTTATATATAATTCAATGTGTTTGGACTTTGGATAGGACAATTGTTAGACGAAATTGGATTAGGGGTTAGACCATCTTCAATGAACTCTCTATTTTACTCTCTATATCCTCTCCAATGAACTCTCTATTTTACTCTTTAAAATAGAGAAGTGAATAGTAACTCTATATATATAAAGAGTTACTATTCACTACTCTCTATTTTTTTCTAACTTCTGAAATTACAAATGACCCTTCTATTTTTTAGATTCTTGTATTTTTATTTTATTTGTTGTCTAATACCAATTTTAATAAAATTAGAATTAGATTTATCTTTTAAGTTTTAAATTAATTTAAATTTATCCAACTAAATATGAATTATAACGTTGTTAAAATGATATGATAAAGTTAATAAATATAAGCGTATTGTGAAAATAAAAAATATAAGGATGCAATTTATAAAGTTAATAAATATAAGAGTATCATTGAAAATATATGGAATCAAAATAAAAGAGAATATACTTAGAATATTCTCTTTTAAAGAGTAAAATAGAGTAATACATTGGAGAAGATTTAACACATTCTCTATTTTACTCTTTATAATAGAGAGTAAAATAGAGAAATACATTGGAGATGCCCTTAGGCAGTGCTGATGGTTTGGTGCACAATGATTAACAAACTATTATGATATACCAAAAAGTTCAAACCAAAGGGAGTTTACACATCAATTGTGGTTTATCGAGAAGTTTTGAGTGATGGTTGTATATGATTAAATCATGATTGTAATTTATATTTTGTTTAAACAAAAATTTAGACTTTTTGGATAAGAAATTGCATTAAGTTTTTATTTTTTTTAATCTACGATATATCCCGTCGCATTGTGAAAAACTTTTAATACAATATATGAACCACCAAATATTTTGCAAAATTTTATGTTTAAAACTTAAATGTATCTTGATAGAACTTTAACATCCCCGCCGCATTGCACGGGTACTCAACTAGTAGAATTATAAAATGAAAAATGAAAAGTTTAATTAATTAATGAGAACATTTAATGTATGTTTTTTTAAATAAATCAAAATTCTATAAAAATAGATAAATGGGCATGGAAGCCTATCCTTAACCCTCTAGCCTACATTCTCCTTTATATATATATATATTGATTGTTAGCCTACTAAAAGAAGTATTTGATTTATAATGTAATCTATTTTATAGAATTATAAAATGAAAAATGAAAAGTTTCATTAATTAATGAGAACATTTAATGTATGATTTTTTTTAAATAAATCAAAATTCTATAAAAATAGATAAATGGGCATGGAAGCCTATCTTTAACCCTCTAGCCTACATTCTCCTTTATATATATACTAGGTTTGAACCCGTGTATTACACAGGATAATTTAAAAAAATTAAATAATGTCAGAAAACTTATCTTACTGAAATGAATGATCATCGAAAGTACGATGCTATTTTTCCAAGCTTTTTTCCCTTTAGAGTTGTTTTTTTTGCAGTTGGTTACAAAATGTCCTTGTTTTAGGCAGTTTTCACAAATGATGTTTTGCAAAATATTAATAAAAAATATGAATAAATATTAAAAATTTATAAACATTACCAAATATTTCTTTATATACAACATTCTTTGTTCTATTGCTAATTATACCTTCATCATCTATAATCAATATTTTTAAACATTGCCCACTTTTTACTCTAGATAAAGCAACATACAACTGACCATGGGTGAAGACTGGTTGTCTCAGAAACAAACCAACCTTCGATAATGACTGTCCCTGACTTTAATTTATGGTCATGGCAAAACATACAACAATTGGAAATTATCTTCTTTGAAACTTGAACGGAATCCTCTTGTCTGTAGGTGTCAAAGACATTCTTGGAATAAATGTTCGGCTTCCAATATTGCTTCCAGATATGATCTCTGCTTCTATAACTCGGTTTCCCAAAGATAACACCCGTAGTCTAGTTCCATTACATAACCCAGATTTCTGATCAATATTCCTTAGTAACATAACTGGAACACCGACTTTTAGTACTATCTTATGATTTGGCAAACCCGATAATTTAAGACCATTTAAGACATCAGGTGAGTACAAAGTTTCATCAAACTGTTCATGAAGATGCCCTGATTCACACAGACTATCTGAACTTAGGTACTCCTTTTCGTCTCATGGAAACAATGATAGCAAACGATCATTTATTTCTTGAACGACTTCAATAATTTGAATTTAAACTTAGAAGTAAATCTCATATTTTTGGGATTACGGAATTTTTTTTTGAATTTATTATAAGTATGGATATGTACGTATGTATCTAAAGATATACGCTTATTATGGGTAAAAATAAGTTTATTTTTGGGATAAAATAAGGGTAATTGTTTTTGAATTAGAACTGAATAATTAACATTAATTAGTCAAAATGAAGTTAACTCTATAATAAAATTGAATTTAAAATATCAAACTATATCAATAATTTGAATTTAAACTTAGAAGTAAATCCCGTATTTTTGGGATTACGGAATTTTTTTTGAATTTATTATAAGTATGGATATGTACGTATGTATCTAAAGATATACGCTTATTATGGGTAAAAATAAGTTTATTTTTGGGATAAAATAAGGGTAATTTTTTTTGAATTAGAACTGAATAATTAACATTAATTAGTCAAAATGAAGTTAACTCTATAATAAAATTGAATTTAAAAAATCAAACTATATCAATAATTTGAATTTAAACTTAGAAGTAAATCCCGTATTTTTAGGATTACGGATTTTTTTTTGAATTTATTATAAGTATGGATATGTACGTATGTATCTAAAGATATTCAATATTAGTCAAAATGAAGTTAACCCTAATCACGACACATTAATTCGTATATATTTATGATATTTAATAATATAATTAAATCCAAAAATATTCAATATTGGGCTCATTGCGAAGATATTGACGAAACAATTACAATGGTATAATTTGTAAAAAATAGAAATGTTTTTTTAATGCATTTTAGTTCATATACATTATTTAGGTTTATATGATAAGAGTCTAAAATGAAAAATAAAAAAGTAAGAGATTAAAAGTAAACTACATAGGTAATTATAATGGTAGTAAATGTAAGGTATAAATATTAAAAATTGAATTAAGGAGAGAGATTTAAGGAGGAGTGAATGTGGGTGTGATAATTGAACCTATAATGTAAATGCATTCAGATACATGTTTAGGCGGAAAAACAATGAAGTCGGCTCACCAGAAGACGACACATGACATGCTAGTTACTCATTTATTATATGTATAGATTGATTCATTTAATACAAAATCGATTATATTTATATTTATATTTTGAGTAAGTTACATTTTTGGTCTCTATGCTTTTTTTAGTTTCTTGGTTTTCATCCCTGCAGCTTAAAAACTATAGTTTTTTCATCATGGTTTGCAAAAGTATACAAATTTAATCCCTTCCACTCACCACTTTTAAAATTTCTTCTGTTCTAAGAGGCATTTTAGACTATTACCATCTCCTGTTATTTTCTTTAGTATTTTAATTAATTTATATCAGTTATAAATATATACACACAATGTACCTACCTGAAACACCCTCAAATTTCGAATAAATTTAAACCTCAAATAAACCAAATTTACAACTACAATTTCCAAAGACTTTCATTCATAAATGGAGGATTAGTAACGAAGATTCATAACTACAAATGAAATGTCATAAACAACCTACTAATCTAATCCATAACAAACAAGATCAGATTATAAAGTTGTCTATGGAATCTCCCAAATTATCTTCGATATAAACTAATCTCTCGAGTAAACCTTCAAAAGCTATGACTCATGAATCACTCTCCGCTCATCCCTTCATATTCCTTCCCGTGCTAACACCTGGTAAGAAAATTTAATTTGAAAACATTAGGCTTGCGCCTAGTGAGAACATCCAGTTTTAAAGATTAAAACATTTATAAGCTTTGAAATCAAATTTATAAACAAAGCATATAAAAGTAACCTTTTCGCAAATTCCATAACGTACACATAACATCTTTCGATGACGGGGGTCATACCCGATTCCATGAATATGACGAACACCAAGTCATCGTATCATATTTAAGAGCAACACTACGAATCACTAATGATTCTAGATTCCAGCTCATGTCCAAGAAATTACAATTAAACCATGCCTATTTCTTGGTGCGGAAGTAGGGATTTCAATTAAACCATGCCTATCCCTTATCTTCCAATAGAAAACGAGAATTTCAATTTACCTTGCCTATTCCACGTTTTCACGTCACAATAAACGGGAATTCCAATTTACCTTGTCTATTCCACGTTCATCCCTTATCTCTCAATAGAAAACGGGAATTTCAATTTACTTTGCCTATTCCACGTTTTCACGTCACAATAAACGGGAATTCCAATTTACCTTGTGTAACACCCCAAATATATATTATAGAGGAGGTGGTTATGTGAATATTAAAAATTGATTTAGGGGCTAAGTGGTACATCACCCAAGTTTGAAGGACTAAATGGGGTGTATGGATCTCTTATTTGAAAAGCAAGTAAGGATTGCATTTGAGATAAGTTAGGAAAAGGCGGTTACTCATGAGAGAGGCCAACGCCGGTTAAGTAGATAAATAGAGATGATGGTTGCAAAATCGCCATTTTTCATTAGGGTTGCCGAAGAGAAACAAGGAGGTAGAGGAACGAGAGTCATGGAGAAGAGACAGTGGAAATCAAGACACGAAAATAGGATGTGTTCCGAATCAATACCCGATTTCAGTTATGTTAAGGTAAGGGATTCTCGTTCTTTCTTGATTTAATGTTACATTCTTTCGGTAGGTGGAATCTTCATCAAAATAAGTCAGGTTAAAGCATGTATGTAACCGAAAGTATAACATTATATCGAAAATACGGAAGGTTCATATTCGAAGTTAGACAAATGGTCTAACGTGGACGTCGGGTATGTTTTGATTAGAGACGTTCGAAGCAAAGCTTGAGTGTGGGTTAACGTCTTTATGGTAATTAAACATGCTTACGGTTACGATGTAGGTTACCGTTTATTTTATGCATGAGATATCGATTTGGAAATGGTTAAATATTTGGAGTCAAAAATATGTAACCCGAGAACGGAAACATAAAATGGGTTGTGGCCTCGGTTAGAAACGAAAACATCCGTGAAAAGGACCTTATGTGAAATCTTTTGAAGAGTTGGTGTGTGGTGAATATTGGGTTATCGTAGGTTCCATATATATGTGTGTATATATATATATATATATATGCAGTGTATGCCAATGCGTGGTATGTACGAATTATGCATTAGGGCTTATATGCATATATTGATATATAAGGCGTGTTAATGGATTCCGTGCATACATATGTATATATGTATAAAAGTTGGAGGTGCCATGTAGCAAGGAAGAAAACCCAAAAAGGGATTGAATTGAAAGTTAAATAATTTATCCCTTTAATTATTTATCTCATGATTAAAGTATTTTTCTAAGTAAATCATTTAAATATAACTAAAGGGTTTAATAATGAGTTTAAGGTGTCGTGAATTGTGTTAAAATCATACGAACATTTTAATTCGGAGCGGTAAACTTATATATTTATAAAAGGTTAAGTTCGTGTTATGGAATGCTACAAGTTTAGTGCTTGGAACTCAAGTTAATCGGGATTGACTTTTGACTTGTTTTACTCACATGGGTCTTAACGATGGAATCAAATGGAGCTAATTGAGTCACGTTAGAAGACATGGAGTTAGGTGTTGACTTTAGGTCAAATTAGGTTGACCATCGTTGACTTTATTTTTGGTAAAATAGGTTGTTGATGAGATATTGTGATGGATATTGTGTAGGTCACCAGTCAAGAGCTATCACTAGTTGATCCACACTATCAGGTGAGTTTTCATGGCATTTATCTTGAGATGCATATATATATATATATATATATATATATATATATATATATATATATATATATATATATATATACGTGACTCGTATATTATTTGGAGCATGATTTATTTGGTGAAATTTTTATTGAAATGTATGCGATTTATAGCAGTTTATTACATGTTATTGTTTGATATTCATGACATGTATGTATGAGGTGTTTTGGTGATTTGCATGCTATTTTAATTTATTTTAAAGTTTATTTGCATGCAATATAAAGGAGTTGACGATTGGTATGAAACAAGTCTTAGTGTGCGTTTGGGATTACAACCGCTACGTCGGTAAGGCAGACAGGCTTAGTCCTGTCAAGGAGAATGGCCAGATGTGGGTCGCGCCCACCGGAGCCAAATAAAGAAGAACATAAGGAGATATAGTAATCCCTACCATACTAAGATAAGTTATGAGATCTTAATGGCGTCAAACGTTTTCGAAAATGAATGCATGACATTTTATTTGGTGTTTAAACATCTATTTACATGATAAGGTGTGATTTGGTGTACAAAAACCATGAACTCACTGAGCTTTTAGCTGACGATTAGTATGCATCTCAGGAACTGGATGATCACGAGCGATAGGAGCAAGGGCAAGCGTAGATAGGTGTTATTACTTTGATATGTACTTTTATGTTATGTATATAGTGGCAGGACTTTCTTTATGGTTATGTAACAGATTGTGTAATTTAGTTTGACATCGGACAAACTAATGTTGGAGACTTTATATTTCAGTTATTTTTAAGTTAAGACTTCCGCTGTGGTTGTGGTGTTGGTTATTTATAATCATCGGGTTTGGTGATATTAGAACTTCTTGGAGAGAATTATGTGGCATTTTCATGGTCAAAATGAGGGTGTTATAAGTTGGTATCAGAGCCGTTGTTTAAGAGAATTGGGTTATGATTATAGCCTAAGCTTAAACCAAATGGTGAAATACGAGTTGAGATTAGGAAAAGAGTAGGAGTACATGATTTAGTTATGAGTTAGTATTGTTTTGCTTTGGAATATAAGTTTTGAACTTTTAACTGATATGTAACCTAGGATTAATTGGAGATAAGGTTAAGAAAGCTAATGAGTTAATATTCTTTAGGGTTTTAAAGTGTTAAAATGTAAGGTAGAATGGCAAGTGCGTTTATAAGGCTATGAAGTGCTAGTTTACTGATTCAGATGTATGTATAACCAGAGATGTTGGAGGGTGAAAGTTATAGACTAATGATAGTTCTATCGAGGTGTAGGTTCATAGTACCATGGTCCGATAAGTGGAGCATTGTTAGTAAAGAAGAGATGTATTGTCATGGACCTCGAGACATCTCTTTGGGATTATACCACCATATAGTTGTGTGTAGACTCGTAGGTGGATTTTTATCACTTGTCGAGTCAATAAGGATTGTTAACATGTTGTCAAAAGAGAAGTATATGCGGTAGTTATCACAACATGGTGTGTATACGTACATGATATGATATATAAATGACTTTTCTCTTGTCACAATATCAGAGTCCATTGGGAGATTGGAATATTTTCATTAAGAAAGTATGAAATGGGATTATTATGGAGTTATTATTATTAATTACATTATTTCATTGCGTCTATATGGTGTTTCATAGATTCCCTATTGGAGGAATGTTAACGCAGTGGTGCAATAATGGAATTAGTGGGTCGAGGCCAAATTGTCAATGCAAGTGTAGTCCTATCTACACATGCTAGCTTCGTCACCGGGTGACGACCCAGTAGACCTCCAGGCAGAAGAATGAGGAGGTAGATAAAATAGGGGAGAAATTTGAATTTGCGGTAGTGATTTTACCAGAGAGAGAGATATGGTGGTTACAAGGTTCTTTAGGCACACACCTGAAGGAATTCAAAAGAATCAAGAAATGACGTACACTGTGGTCAGACACAAGTCTGATATGAGGGGAGAGAATGGTATTGCTGCAATATCTAGGGAACACATGGAGGATTTTACTGGTGGATAATTACGTATAACATGAAGACTGAGGTGAATAGTTGGGATCTAAGTTCTTGGGTTTGAACCGAGCTAATTTATCGTACATGATAATGTAATTGGTTTTTGGAGGTATCTGGACTTGCCACTTATAACAACCGATAGAAGGGTGTTGATCCAAACCCTCAGTGATTTGATAATGACTCTCTTTAAACACTTAGTGAAAATTGTAAGTAAACAATATGTATTAGAGTTTCACTATCGCTGATAAGTACTATGACTCTACAGTACCACTGATAGGAAACTTATGTTCTTTAGATTACATTCAGCGAACACTGTTCATCAACTTGGCTCTGAGCCTGTTTAGTCTTGTTGATGATCGCTGATAGTTTAGTTGTTTACTTATGATCCCTGAAGACAAGTTTCACGTCAACCATGTTCTACGCTGAAGTCGAAGATCAAGCTCAAGAACAGCGGCAAGTCTACTAATGAACTGATGCGGATATCAGCGAAGCCAAGATTTGTCCACTCAACGTGAAGTTACAAGTAGAAGACTTTAGCGATCGCTGAGCTTTGTCACTCGCTGATAAAGCACTGCTCAGTAATCGCTGATCATGAAGTTTCCTCTGCATGTTACTTTTGTCTTACCTCCCTTGCATGCCTCCGTACAAAAATGTCAGAAAGGACATCCCTTTTGCCTAGGATCGTACTATCAACTCTGATTCTACACTGTACACCATGCGGCTACTAAGGTTGTCTACAAAGGTCAAAACATGCAACCACTCAGCTGCTGCCACGTGTAAAGTAATACTGCCATGCATTAAATGCATGCAATATATAAGAAGAACCCTACTTCAGAAATGAAGTGCTCGACCATCTTCTTCTTTCTCTCTTAATGTTAGAATATTACTCTTTAATATTCTTATCTTCTTTCTGTCTTAATTCTAGTGCAAGAAACTTAGTGTTTCTCATAACTTGTTTAGATTAGGTTAATCCTTAATCTTGTTCCGCAACAAGTTGTAAATTGTTTGATAAATATCAATAAACAATTTAGAAAAGTAAAATCTGTGTGTTTGTATTCAACCCCCCCCCCCCCCCCCCCTTCTACAAACTTGTATAAGCCTCTCGGGACCAACAAGTGGTATCAGAGCAGATTTGTTTAATCTCATAAACAAGATCTTGCTTATACTAATCTTTTCTCTTCCTTGCCAATTCTTAAAATGGCTACCAACACAAACACAAACTATATAGACAATGGTTCTCTTGCTAAACCCCCTAGATTTTCCAGAGATAACTTTAATCTATGGAAAAATAGGATGATACTCTTCTTAGAAGGTGTAGACCCAACTATACCTTATTACATCGAAAATGGTCCATACATTCCTGTTTGAATTGATCCTGAAGTTCCAGTCTCTGAGAATAGAGCTGCTATTCTAGAAAGATTGGTTCCAAAGGAAATTCATATGTGGACTGATGAAGATAAGAAGAAAGTGGCTCTTGACACAAAAGCCAGATCCATCCTCTCCATGGCTCTTCCTGACGAAGTCTACCATTCCGTCATGAACCTGAAAACCTCCAAAGCCATGTGGGACACAATCTGTGTTCAGTATGAAGGTACGTCTGAATTCCAGGACTCACGTAAGATCAAACTGGTAAGACAGTACGAAAGCTTCATTTGTGGTAAGAATGAAACTCTCTCTGAAGTTCACCAACGCTTTAACTGCTTAATAATTGATCTGAAAACTGTTGGTAAGGAATATTCTAACTTTGAAATTCTGACAAAGTTCTTAGAATGTTTACCTGAAAGCTGGGACAGTTATTCAATGTGTCTCAAGCTATCAAAGGATCTAAAATCTATGACTCTCTCTACCTTATATGACACTATGCTCAATCATGAGCAGTCGAGTCATCTTAAGAAGAATCTTGTAAAATATTCCAAAAGCACACATGTTGCTTTACTCTCAGAGTCACCTTCCACTCAGCAATCTTCTATTACTATCACTGAGTTGGAGACTAACTCTGAATGTTCATCAGATTCTGACGCTTCAGATCTTGATGAATCTATATCATTCCTAGCTAATAAGTTCAGAAGAGTTTCTAAAAAGAGTAACTTCAGAAGAAATAAACCTCTTGCACTCACTGACAAGCCTCGATCATCAACTCATGTTGATAAGACTACTGTTGCCTGCTTTAACTGTGAAAAAGTATGACACTTTGCTAGTGAATGCAGGTCAAAGAAAGTCTCTAGACCCTCAGCTTTCCCCAAGAAAACCTTTAACCCCAGGGCTAGAGATGACAAATACAAAAAGCTGAAAGAAAAGTATTCAAAGCTGAAAAGCTTTAAGAATAAAGGTAAAGGCCTGATGTCTGACTTTGATTGGGCTGCCTCTGATGAAGAAGAATCATCTGACTCAGAAGATGATTATGAAGCCAATCTCTGTCTCATGGCCAAGATCGAAGAAGAGGAAGATCAAACTGACATACCCTCTGCTTCATCCTCTACCTCTAAGGTTAAGATGGGTATGTGGTATCTCGATAGCGGATGCCCTAGACACATGACTGGAAAGAAAAGCTTGCTCACTGAATACAAGGAAGAGAAGGGTCCCTCAGTGACCTTCAGTGGAAACGGAAAAGGACATACCCGAGGGTTTGGTGTACTTTCAAATGGTACAACAACCTTCAGAAGAGTCGCATATGTTGAAGGGCTGAAGCTGAGGGTCTAGAGACTTTCTTTGACCTGCATTCACTAGGGTCAGTGCTATGCAAGAAGAGCTGACAGAATTTGAAAGAAACAAAGTTTGGAATCTCGTTCCAAGACCATCTGACAAGTCAGTGATAGGCACTAAATGGTCTATCGAAACAAGTTGGATGAACATGGAACTGTAACCCGCAACAAGGCTCGTCTTGTTGCTCAGGGATACAGACAAGAGGAAGGTATAGATTACGACGAAACTTTTGCTCCTGTAGCAAGACTAGAAACTATTCGTCTATTCTTAGCTTACGATGTACACAAAGACTTCAAAGTTTATCAAATGGATGTCAAGTCAGCGTTCCTCAATGGAAAGCTGAATGAAGAAGTCTACGTGGAACAACCACCATGATTTTCAGATCCTAAGCATCCAGGTTATGTTTATAAACTCGATAAGGCACTTTATGGCTTAAAGCAAGCTCCTCGTGCATGGTATGACACTCTCTCTACTTATCACCATATTGAAAAATTTGAGCGAGGTAAAATCGACAAAACTCTATTTTTCAAGAAAGTAAAAGGTCATATGATTCTTGTTCAAATATATGTTGATGATATTATATTTGGTTCCACTAACCCTGACTTGTGTACTCGTTTTTCTGAGAGAATGAAAGCTGAATATAAAATGAGTATGATGGGTGAGCTAACTTATTTCCTTGGTCTTCAAATCAAACAAAGTGAAAAAGGAACTTTCATTCACCAAGGTAAGTATGTTAAAGATATGCTGAAGAAATTTGATTTAACTCAGAGTTCAGCTATGAAAACCCCTATGGCACCGCCACTGACACTAAATAAGGATTCTTCTGGAATACCTGTTAATGTCACGACATACTGTGGGATGATCGGCTCTCTTCTGTATCTTACAGCTAGCCGACCTGATATTATGTACGCAACCTGTTTGTGTGCACGATATCAAGCTGAACCTAAGGAATCTCATATGATCGTTGTAAAGCGAATCTTTCGTTACCTTAAGGGTACTCCTAACCTAGGTCTTTGGTATCCCAAAGACTCAGGGTTTGATCTAATCGCCTATTCAGATAGTAATTTTGCAGGTTGCAAAATAGATTGGAAAAGCACCACAGGAGGTTGTCAGCTCCTGGGTGGAAAGCTGGTGAGTTGGACAAGTAAAAAGCAAAACTCAGTGTCCACCTCAACCGCTGAAGCTGAGTACGTAGCCGCTGGAAGCTGTTGTTCTCAGGTCTTGTGGATGAGAAATCAACTATTAGACTATGACCTTCAGCTCTCGAAAATTCCAATCTATTGCGACAGCACAAGTGCCATCGCTATAGCCAACAATCCAGTGCTACACTCAAAGACAAAACACATCGAAATCAGGTATCATTTTATCAGAGATCATGTGATGAATGGTGATATAGAACTTCATTTTATCTCAACTGATTTTCAGTTAGCTGATCTATTCACCAAGCCTCTTGATGAGACAAGATTCAACTTTCTCATCAGCGAGCTTGGAATGCTGAACTTTGAAGAATAAAATCTTCAGCGGTTCACATTTGATCAGTGATAAAAATGAACTTGTATAACCCCTCTCATCATCTTCTCTCTGAACAAACTTGATTCGCTGATGTTAAGGTATGTTCTCTCTTTACTCGCTGACGTTCGCATATGAATGCAAGATTTCAAAACAAATTGCATCGCTGGATATCTCTTCCTTTCAGTAATAATTTTGAAATTTCTAAAATCTAACACTGATATTTCCATTCAGTGCTTCATATTTTTTCAAAAGGTCCCTGAGTATCTCAAAACCTCAGAGACATCCTAAAATATGAAAAGACGTTTATGACATCATCATAACGGATAGACTATGGCACGCTTTTTTTTTCTGACACACGTTCGCCCGTTTCGTTTTCCTTGTCCAATCAAATTCGAGGAACGTGTCAGAGTCATGATGAAAAAACTTTCCCCTCCAGTTTTTCTCTCTCTACTCTCACTATATAAACACATTCGAGTTTATATTTTCACCTTACACGAACTTCATCTTCTTCACGCAAGAATTATCTATTGCATTCAAGATCTAATATCAAGAACTTGTTCATCTTCATCTCTTTAAGCATCACAGGTTATTATTTATTTTATTTCGCAAATCATAAACTTGTTTTTGATCTTATTATTGTTTTTAACAGATCAAACAAACGAAACCTTTCTAAAATGAAATCATCTCTTTTTCATGATTTTATGAACACAACCTTCATGGTTGTTCTTCAAGTTTAAAACAAAAATCTTAAACTTGTATTCTCATATGTGTTTCCAGAATCTCCTTCTTCAAATAGAAACTGGAAAACAAATGTTCTTTTCAAAACAAAAAAAAACCCTAATCTTCATTAAGACATCTTCTGTCTGAATGAAATGGACAAATTCGAAAACATCTTTTTGGAAAATCTTTCCACATTAAGACATTTTTGTTCATCTTCATCGTGGTTTTATGTGTTACACAGAAATGGCATCTACTGACACTCCTACTGCGAAATCTCCCACTGCCGCTGAGGTTACTGAAATAACAAAGGCTCCTCAGGTCAAGTTCAAAATCGAGAAAGTTACCTTTCAGAGCAACAATCCCTATGCTCTCTTCGACTTCCCTGAAAAGAAGCAGGTCACACATCTGGATGACGCTGTGAACTTTCTAAAAACTTGCCCTATCTCCACAGCTCTATCCATCGCTCCTCCAGCCAATAGACATCTACTATCTCAGTTCTGGTATTCTGCCAGATATGCTCAGATCACCTCTACCAAGGACCCCAAGAAGAAAATCGATGTCATACTCTTTGACACCGATCATGGTACTTCTAAGATTACACCTGGTAATATCCGATGTGCCCTGAACCTCCCTGCCGCCACAAAAGATAAACCCTTTGTTCCTCTACCCAATCCCAAAACCTCACCAGATAGGGAAACAATCATTGCATTCTTTGATGCAATGAAGTACGTATGGGACTCAGGGAGAGATGAACTCCATGACAAGAAGCTGACTGCCATCAAGAAGTCCAAAATGCCGAGCGAGATGAACTTCATCTTTGCTCATCTGATCAGCTGCCTGACAGCGAAGAATGGATCTTCTGACCAAGCCTCTCAACCTCAACAGTCCATGGGATACTCACTACTGAAGGGTCCCCACATTGATTGGGCACAAATCATTTTCGATGATCTGATGTTCAGGGTGAATGTTGCTGACAGACCAACATGTGTTCCTTATCCCAGGTTTGTCAGTGCCCTCTTTCTACAAGGCCTGAAGAACAAATACCCGAAGGTGGGCGACCTGAGACTTCCAAAGGTCGGCCCTAAAGTTCTCGACTTCAAGCCACTGCCAAACGAGGTACGTCTTTCTAAACTCTTATCTATTCTTAGACCTCCAACTTCTTCTACTTCTGCGGCTACCTCAGCGGTAATCCCAACTGCTGATACCCAGGCTGCACCCTCCACTCCTTCTCAAAAAAGGAAACACTCTACTACCCAACTTGATTCTAAAAGGATCAAAAAAACCAAAGAGCAAACCCCCAAGCCATCAACGGTTGAAGACCTAGTGTCTGAATCTCAACAGACTACGCTAGATGATTTCGTTGTACGCTCTGGCACATCTGATCAAGCCACCCCTTCCATCCCAACTTCAGCGTCTCTAAACGCTGAGGTTATAGCTTTGGAACAGAGCCCCTCACCTTCAGACCCTCTAAGGACTGAAGAAGTATTTCTCAGCAAATCCAACGCTGAACCCCGCACCAAATCCCTCTTCTCAACCTTTGTTCCTCCCACTCAATCTTTGGACACTCCACCTCTTTTTCCTCCATTCTCTGGAACAACCGTTTCGTACATGATAAAGCTGCTGACACTCTCAGTAGGATGATGGATGCAAATACAGGACCTGTAGGCACTTATATGCGCCAAGGCACTCTTGAAGGCGACATGGAACACTACTCAGGTCTACAAGGTTTCGACAACTTCGGCAACCCGCCTACAGGTATACACAAAACCATCCAAATTCCTCTCTCCAAATCCCCAACTTCTGAGCTTTCCTCTGTTCATAAGTTATTAACTGTTGCAGGTCCTAATTTGGGAGATATCAACACCTCCCTGAAGGCCCTGGAAACAAAGATGGAATCCCTCACCACCACTCTCTCAGCAAACTCTTCAGCAGTTACAAACGCTGGAGAGAACCTCAAGACGCTGACTACTAAGGTTGAAAAGAAAGCCTCTAGTGCTGATCTGGAGAAGGTGGATGGTAGCATTGGTCAATTTGCTACCACCCTCGCTGAAAACTCCTCTGCCAACATCACTCTCTCCACCAACTTTACGACCCTGTCCAATGAAGTCACATCATTGAAGACAGCGGTTGATGATCTTCAGGGAGAGGTGACCACTGTAAAGACTGAGGTGACTTCCGTGAAGACTCTACTTCAGCAGATCCTCGACCGCCTGAATGCTGCTACTTGTGCTCCTTCGCACTTTACTCAGGTGGATCGAGAGGAACTACAAAGGATCACTCCTGCTATATCTGTCCTAGAAGACAGATTAGGTAGGATTGAAAACTGTGTTGGGATCCCTGGCCTAGAAGACAAGGACCCAATGCACACTGATGCTGACGCTACTGCTGATGTTGTTCATTCCCCCCCCAACCATCATGTGGAAGAGGGGGAGAAGACTAAAGAAGACCTTCCCTATAATGCTGAGGGGGAGGATAAAAATCTTGAAGACCTTCCCCGTAACTCTGAGGGGGAGGGCATTGTTTTTGATGCTGCTGCTGCTACAACCGAGAAACCTTAGGGAGTTGAAAACCCTGAGGGAACCGAGAAACCTCCCTCTGTATCTGAGGGGGAGCAACTCGAAGAGCAATATGATTAAGCTGTTGCTGATGTTACCGTTCCCTATGCTGATGAGGAAGAATCTGAAGCTGAAGAAGAAGAAGAAGAAGAAGAATATGAAGACCTCGACCTTGTGGACGACGAACCATCATCAACTCATAAAAATAATGATGACGATGACGATGATGATGATGACTTCTTCTTTGTTCAGCCCAAGAAGGTCCCTGTGAAAGGGATTTCGATAAATGAACCATCAGGGGAGACGACGAAGACAAAACTTGCAGCAACTGAAGCTGATAAAGGCAAAAACAAAGGCCTCGCTGCAGAAGGCAATCTGTCAATCCTTCAGATAAAGCCAGTTTGTCAGGTACAATATCTCTTATTCCCTTACACTGCATCCCTCCTCTATCCCTTCTCAATCTCAGTTCTCCTCTCCATAAAATCTCTATACACTTAAACCCCATTCTTTTCTCTATCTCCTTCTTCCCAAATGATCTTACTTAAACGATCGCTGTGTTTCAGCTAGTCCTCTCCCATGTTTGAGGATCCAGCTGAAGTTCCTATGGCTGCAACTTCATCAACAATAATCCCAGCTCCTATCGCTGAAGAAATAATCCCAGACTTGGATTTAACCACTGAGACTGATGAACCTGAAGAACAGCTGCTCTCTCACAAAAACATACCTTCCTTAGTTCCTCAAACGCAAAGTGAAGAGGATCAGAAAAAGAGAGATGAAATGATCAAAAAGCTTGAAGATCAGCGAATCATCCTTCCTCGTGACAAAGTCCCTGCTCCTAAGTTCGGACTATCAAGGAAAGAATACACTGATCATCTCAAGGCTGAAAAACAACTCGCTGATCGAAGGAAAGCTGAAGAACAAGATAAGGCCCTCGCCATCCAGCTTGTCCAACAATCAGTGAAGGACCCTGATCTGAAGAGAACTCCCATCGAAGTCCAACGTCAATTTTGGGAAGACGCCCAGAAGATCGTTGAAGAAAAGACCAAGGTATTTGACTCTACCTTGAAATGGTGCAAAGAAAAACTGACCTTTCGATATCGGACTGCCAAAATTCACAAGGTAAACATCAGGGGAAGATCGACCATCAAAGTTCCAGTTGTTGAGGTCGATATATTCAGAGAAAATGGTACCAAGGAAACCTTCTATGTTGATGCTATCAAGAAGTATGGTTTATCTGAATGGTTGGAGATCAGAATATCCATTCAGCATTCACGTTCTAAATTCAAAAATCATGTCGAAAAACTTGTAAATTCTCAGATCGACTTGGTTTCTTCTGCAGTGGATATTCCTCCTCCTACAAATCCAGAAAAATGAAGAAGGGCCTCTGCAAAGAAAAAGATAATATCTTCAGACTCAGGTCCTCCTATCCGAAACGAAACAAGTATTGGTTTCTCACGAGCTGAAGTACTTGGTCCTGAACCTGACCTCTCAGTGCTTGACACCTCCCTGCCCCCTGGTGAACGCTTCATCCCTGGAAAAGTCATAAGCGAACCTTATGGTATCTTCTTTCACGACTATGATGGACGAGAACGCTTTCAACGCATCTCTGAGCTTCCCATCACTCCTATCGAACAGGTCAAGGATCTTATCTATTGGTGTGGATTCAGAAATGATCTTCTCGGTCAACACCTCAAGCCCCTAATCTTTAATGAAGCAAAGAACAAACGAGATCTTGGAGTAACGGTCCCTGACTGGATGATCCCTACAACAAAGACCCTTGATGAACTTCTCGTTAAGGAAGAACCTTTTGGCTGATAGGATTTCCTTGTAATTCTTCTATCCTTTATCAGCTTATATCTTTTGTACTTGTAAATCTATTTGCTGTACTCGTAATTTTTCCACTTCCCTTTGTAATCTTATACGAAGTTAAAAGAAAAATTTCAGCGAATGTACTTTACTCCATCAGTACTCAAAAGATCCCAGAAAACAGTAAAAGGGACAAATATTTTATGAGTTCTTTTTATCCTTATGTTTTCATACTTAGAAATTTTCTTTTGTTGCTATGTCATAATCAAATAGGGGGAGATTGTTGATCCAAACCCTCAGTGATTTGATAATGACTCTCTTTAAACACTTAGTGAATATTGTAAGTAAACAATATGTATTAGAGTTTCACTATCGCTGATAAGTACTATGACTCTACAGTACCGCTGATAGGAAACTTATGTTCTTTAGATTACATTCAGCGAACACTGTTCATCAACTTGGCTCTGAGCCTGTTCAGTCTTGTTGATGATCGCTGATAGTTTAGTTGTTTACTTATGATCCCTGAAGACAAGTTTCACGTCAACCATGTTCTACGCTGAAGTCGAAGATCAAGCTCAAGAACAGCGACAAGTCTACTAATGAACTGATGCGGATATCAGCGAAGCCAAGATTTGTCCACTCAACGTGAAGTTACAAGTAGAAGACTTTAGAGATCGTTGAGCTTTGTCACTCGCTGATAAAGCACTGTTCAGTAATCGCTGATCATGAAGTTTCCTCTGCATGTTACTTTTGTCTTACCTCCCTTGCACGCCTCCGTACGAAAATGTCAGAAAGGACATCCCTTTTGCCTAGGATCGTACTATCAACTCTGATTCTACACTGTACACCATGCGGCTACTAAGGTTGTCTACAAAGGTCAAAACATGCAACCACTCAGCTGCGACTACGTGTAAAGTAATATTGCCATGCATTAAATGCATGCAGTATATAAGAAGAACCCTACTTCAGAAATGAAGTGCTCGGCCATCTTCTTCTTTCTCTCTTAGTGTTAGAATATTACTCTTTAATATTCTTATCTTCTTTCTGTCTTAATTCTAGTGCAAGAAACTTAGTGTTTCTCATAACTTGTTTAGATTAGGTTAATCCTTAATCTTGTTCCGCAACAAGTTGTAAATTGTTTGATAAATATCAATAAACAATTTAGAAAAGTAAAATTTGTGTGTTTGTATTCAACCCCCCCCCCCCCCTTCTACAAACTTGTATAACCCTCTCGGGACCAACAAAGGGAAATCACTTGTTCCATGGATGGTATGAGGTTGATAGCAAGCAATACGTAGATATGAAAACACCAACCACATTGTTCATGTTATCGAGATGATAACAATCAAGGGTTGATGTTGATAAGAAAGAAAGAAAGAAAAAATGGCAATAGCAAAATGAAGGTTATAACAAGAGTTAAGAAGCCAAAAGTGATTTCATCATCTATAAAGAGATAAGAGGAAAAAAATGTTATTATTTCTTCAAGATAGCAGATGCATTCATAGGCTCTAGGTGATTGTGGGCTGGGAATTTGACATGTTATAAGTGCCAAAATCTAGGACATACCATGCAATAGTGTTTTGAAAGAAATCTTGCTAGGAGGTAGAGGAAACAATGTCTATGATTTGAATGTGCCAAGGTTTATGGTGGTTCGGAGGACAATGCGAAAGCATTATGTGAAAGTATAAGAAGGGGTTCTAAATAGAAAGGAGTTTCATAGGAAAGTTCTACAACTTGTAACATAACCATAGATGAGGCTAGGTATACTCTTGACATGGTATAAGGGATGTATGTGGAACTAGCTTGCGTAAGTCAAATTAAGGTAATGGAGATTTTTTTATTGTTATACAATCAATATGGGTCGTAAGGAACCGCCTGCTAGGTTTTTGGCGATCAGTTAATGAGGTTTCGGCATGGTTTGGGAGAGGATTGGTCATCTGATAACCATGCCTGAATTTGTTTCCAGTTAGAAGATGATGATGGTTTTAGAGAGCAGAAGGAGAATTAATTCAAGTATATGGATAAGAAGAGAAGAGCAATGTTGATGTGATTACGTTCTTAACGGAAAGTGCCTTCAAAAGAGATGCTTAACTTACTTGGCTAACATAATTAATGCTATCTAGAAGAAATCGACACATGAAAGTGGTGAAGGAGTACCTAGTACCTGAGTGTGCTCTTGGAGGAATTGTCGGGAGTACCTTGAAGCGTCTAATAGATTTATAGATAGATTTGTTACCAGTTGGATCACCCATTGAAGGGACAACGTATTAGTTGGATCTGAAGGAATTATCAGAGTTAGTGAAACATTCACAAGAGATGTTAAGTAAGACGTTTATATGATCTAGGTTGTCTACAATGGGAGATCTGATACTGTTGTTAAGAAGGAAGGCGGTAAAATGCAGATGTGTTGATTAATTCGAGTTTGAATAAGATCACGATAAAGAATGGAGATATGTTCCCAATGATGGATCGATCTATTCGACCAACTTCAAGGATCCAACCATTTCTCAAGGGTTGATTTGAGATCTAGTTATCATCAGATGATGTGCCGAACTCGACATTTAGGATTCCGTTATGAGCATCGGGAGTTCTTGGGGATGACGTTCAGCTTAACGAATACGCCAGCACATTCATGAATTAATGCATCGGGTATGTGGAACATATTTCGATAAGTTTGTAATATTTTTGATTGATGACATTTTATTTATTGAAAGAGCAAAGTATTACGAGCAGCTTTTGAGGACGATTTTGGAGCTATTAGCAAATGAGAGGTTAAGGTGACGAATCCTCGAAACATAAATTATGGTTGTGGAAGGTGCAATTTCTAAGTCATGTGGGTAAGGTAGTAGGGATCAAAGCAGATGTGAAAAAAATAATATGTGAGGCAAGTATGGACCCGAAGTTATTGAAAATCTTCGTCGGAGATTCATGGTCTTTGGGTTTGATGGGCTATTTTCTAAGATTCATTCAAGGCTTCTCTGAAATAGCAATGCCATTGGCAGCATTGACGAGGAAGTTAGTAAGTAGATTAGGGTGAGATACAAGGGGAGACGTTTCAGATGTTTAAGAAGATGTTAAATAGTATACTGCTATTATCCCTGCCACAAGAAGCGAAGGATTTTGTTGTAGGTATCGATGCTTCTATGATGGGTCTAGGATATATAGTGAAGCAATAAGGCAAGATTATTGTCTACATGTAATGACGTTAAATGGACATGCAAAGAAGTAGCATACTCATGATGTGAAATTAGTTGCATATATGTTTGCGCTGAAGGTTTGAAGATACTATTTATATATGGTGTGAAGTGTGATAATATGCATCGTAAGTGCGTGAGGTTTTATTTCATTCTAGAGGAGTTAAATATGAGGCAGAGGTGAACGAAATTTCTAAAGGATTATGATTGTGAAATTCACTAGCATCCAGGTAAATCAAAGGTAATTACCGGTACTTGGAGTAGGAAGAAGAAAGTCGGACCAATTTGTGTTCATGCCATGTGGATGATCATCAAAATGGACCTTATATAGCAATTATACGATGTTTAGAAAGAATCATTTATTGAGAACCTGATTGCGAAAAAGTTAATGGTTGGGCCACTCAGACGGTTGACAACAAGTTCAAATAACATCTATGGATTTAGGAAGCGGGTTTGGATTCCTAGCATGGGTGAGATAAGGGACACGATGTTAGGTTGTCACATAAATTCCAATATGTTATGCACTCATGCAATGACAAAACATATAGGAATTTGAAGGATAGCTACTAATGGCCTAGTCCAGAAAAGATGTAGCGATATATGATAATGGTAGATTTTGTTGCCAAGGTACCTAGAATAGTGAAAGGGCACGTTGCGCTATGGGATATTTTTGATCGAATTACGAAGTTTGCTCTCTTCTTTCCGATAAATGAAAATTATAAGTTAGAGAGGTTAGTGCGACTATATGTCAACGAGATAAGTATCGAGGCATGGTGTGCCGATAACGACTAGCTCGGATAGAGATATGAGGTTTATACTGAGGTCTTCGACAAGTTTTTGGCAAGTTTTTGGCAAGTTTTTAGCAAGAAATGGAAAGTCGACTTAATATGAGTAATGCTTATGATTCCCAAACTAACGATCAAGGTGAGAGGACGATAAAAACTTTGGAGTTTCAAGTAAGAGATAAAGGATGCCAAATATAGCAACTTGGAAAGATAAGATTCATTATGAGAATCAAGCTAAGCCTGAGATACGTTGAGAGGTTATCTCAAAACTAGGGACAATGGTATGTTAACGAAACTACTGGATGCGCTAAATGTATACATGATGCCATTCATTTGTCAAAATTGAAGAATTGTGTAGCTACTAAATCGACTGTGGTGAATTTGAATGAGATTGAGGTGGATTATTGTTAAGAGGCCTACATGGAGGAACTGGTACGAGTCTATGTGTTGGACCGTAGAAAGAAAAATGTTAAGCAACAAGAGTATACCTTTGGTATTATTGGTGAAGTTAAAATTCCATAGAATTAAAAAAAATGGCATGGGAGACAGAAGGCGAAAGAAAGACCGAGTATTCTCGGTTCATTAAAGATTATTCCGAGGACGGAATATCTTAAAGGAGGGTAGAGTTGTAACACCCCAAATATATATTATAGAGGAGGTGGTTATGTGAATATTAAAAATTGATTTAGGGGCTAAGTGGTACATCACCCAAGTTTGAAGGACTAAATGGGGTGTATGGATCTCTTATTTGAAAAGCAAGTAAGGATTGCATTTGAGATAAATTAGGAAAAGGCGGTTACTCATGAGAGAGGCCAACGCCGGTTAAGTAGATAAATAGAGATGATGGTTGCAAAATCGCAATTTTTCATTAGGGTTGCCGAAGAGAAACAAGGAGGTAGAGGAACGAGAGTCATGGAGAAGAGACAGTGGAAATCAAGGCACGAAAATAGGATGTGTTCCGAATCAAGACCCGATTTCAGTTATGTTAAGGTAAGGGATTCTCGTTCTTTCTCGATTTAATGTTACATTCTTTCGGTAGGTGGAATCTTCATCAAAATAAGTCAGGTTAAAGCATGTATGTAACCGAAAGTATAACATTATATCGAAAATACGGAAGGTTCATATTCGAAGTTAGACAAATGGTCTAACGTGGACGTCGGGTATGTTTTGATTAGAGACGTTCGAAGCAAAGCTTGAGTGTGGGTTAACGTCTTTATGGTAATTAAACATGCTTACGGTTACGATGTGTGTTACCGTTTATTTTATGCATGAGATATCGATTTGGAAATGGTTAAATATTTGGAGTCAAAAATATGTAACCCAAGAACGGAAACATAAAATGGGTTGTGGCCTCGGTTAGAAACGAAAACGTCCGTGAAAAGGACCTTATGTGAAATCTTTTGAAGAGTTGGTGTGTGGTGAATATTGGGTTATCGTACGTTCCATATATATATGTGTGTATATATATATAAATATATATGTGTGTATATATATATAAATATATATATATATGCAGTGTATGCCAATGCGTGGTATGTATGAATTATGCATTAGGGCTTATATGCATATATTGATATATATATATATATAAAAGGTGTGTTAATGGATTCCATGCATACATATGTATATATGTATAAAAGTTGGAGGTGCCATGTAGCAAGGAAGAAAACCCAAAAAGGGTTTGAATTGAAAGTTAAATAATTTATCCCTTTAATTATTTATCTCGTGATTAAAGTATTTTTCTAAGTAAATCATTTAAATATAACTAAAGGGTTTAATAATGAGTTTAAGGTGTCGTTAATTGTGTTAAAATCATACGAACATTTTAATTCGGAGCGGTAAACTTATATATTTATAAAAGGTTAAGTTCGTGTTATGGAATGCTACAAGTTTAGTGCTTGGAACTCAAGTTAATCGGGATTGACTTTTGACTTGTTTTACTCACATGGATCTTATTGATGGAATCAAATGGAGCTAATTGAGTCACGTTAGAAGACATGGAGTTGGGTGTTGACTTTAGGTCAAATTAGGTTGACCATCGTTGACTTTATTTTTGGTAAAATAGGTTGTTGATGAGATATTGTGATGGATATTGTGTAGGTCACCAGTCAAGAGCTATCACTAGTTGATCCACACTATCAGGCGAGTTTTCATGGCATTTATCTTGAGATGCATATATATATATATATATATATATATATATATATATACACGTGACTCGTATATTATTTGGAGCATGATTTATTTGGTGAAATTTTTATTGAAATGTATGCGGTTTATAGCAGTTTATTACATGTTATTGTTTGATATTCATGACATGTATGTATGAGGTGTTTTGGTGATTTGCATGCTATTTTAATTTATTTTAAAGTTTATTTGCATGCAATATAAAGGAGTTGACGATTGGTATGAAACGAGTCTTAGTGTGCGTTTGGGATTACAACCGCTACGTCGGTAAGGCAGACAGGCTTAGTCCTGTAAAGGAGAATGGCCAGATGTGGGTCGCGCCCACTGGAGCCAAATAAAGGAGAACATAAGGAGATATAGTAATCCCTACCATACTAAGATAAGTTATGAGATCTTAATGGCGTCAAACGTTTTCGAAAATGAATGCATGACATTTTATTTGGTGTTTAAACATCTATTTACATGATAAGGTGTGATTTGGTGTACGAAAACCATGAACTCACTGAGCTTTTAGCTAACGATTAGTATGCATCTCAGGAACTGGATGATCGCGAGCGATAGGAGCAAGGGCAAGCGTAGATAGGTGTTATTACTTTGATATGTACTTTTATGTTATGTATATAGTGGCAGGACTTTCCTTATGGTTATGTAACAGATTGTGTAATTTAGTTTGACATCGGACAAACTAATGTTGGAGACTTTATATTTCATTTATTTTTAAGTTAAGACTTCCGCTGTGGTTGTGGTGTTGGTTATTTATAATCATCGGGTTTAGTGATATTAGAACTTCTTGGAGAGAATGATGTGACATTTCTCATGGTGAAAATGAGGGTGTTATACCTTGTCTATTCCACGTTCATCCCTTATATCTCAATAGAAAACGAGAATTTCAATTTACCTTGCCTATTCCACGTTTTCACGTCACAATAAACGGGAATTCCAATTTACCTTGTCTATTCCACGTTTATCAAATAATGCTAGTGCCTATGGATCCATTACACTTACTAGCATACGTACGTACCCAAATCAAAAACATATATCAAATCGTATCATACTCGAATTTGAGTTATAATTGTGTTCGTACTGCTAAAGTTGAAATCAAAATGATCAAGATATGTTTCATATTCGGAAAACACCAGATCAGGAAAACCCCATACATAAACTATCCAAGAAAAACTTATCCGAAAAGCATATCCGGTAACATTCAAAAATATATAATCCGGTAATATTCGAAAATCAAAGTATTCCGGTAACATCCGGAACCAAGGGAAATCTGGTACTATCCGGAAATCTAGTCCGGAAATAGTATTCGGAATTCGAGTCCGGAACCATCCGGGAAAATCATCCGGAAATGATCCGGAAAAGCACCCGGAAAATCAAATCCGGAACTATCCAGAAAAGTCAAGTCCGAACACATCCGGAAAAACCAAATCCGGATATACCGGAAAAGCCATCTTCCGGATTTGTTCGATGTCCATATGGTTATTTGCGATTTACACCTTGTTCCATAAAATTCCTTGTACCAATTCTCTTATACATATTAATAGGTTCATAGAACCATTTCAAATTCAACTATCCACTTTTGAAAGCATAAAAACATACTTTATACAATAGAGATGAACTCACCTGGATACGAACTCAAAATTGATATCAACTGTATCAAACTCCCAAATTCTTTCTTTTTACTGAATCAAAATCCTAATTCAAGACAAAACAATTGATAACTATCAATTCGTAAAGGTTTGATCAATAAAACGATGGAAACCCTTACCGAACGAGAACTCCGTCGTACTCTCTCTCTTGAAAACCAACTTCACAGGAAATTAGAATGAGATAATTCTATTGCAACCCATCTTTTACTTTTATAACTCAGATTTCAATTGTAAAAATTTAGCCCCCAAACAATTGGCTAATTCACTTTCGGCCCTTCCTCAACAAGCCAAGACATAACGTCTAAAATAATACACTTAGCTATTTTAACGTTCTTTCAAAATAGACGTACAATAATTATGGAATTTTTCGAGGTGTTACAATTCTCCCCAACTTGAAAATGATTTCGTCCTCGAAATCAGAGCTATACAAACAAGTGAGGATACCTATTCTTTATATCCTCTTCTGCTTCGCAGGTTACGTTGGCACCTCTATGATGTTTTCATTATACTTTGACCATGATAACTTCCTTATGGCGTAGCTTTTTAGTCGTCCTTTCCAAAATTGCTTCAGGTTCCTCCACACAACGGTTCTTTTCGTTAACTTTTATTTCAGACATTGGTATAAGATTCTCTTCTTTAGATAGGCATTTTCGAAGATAACACACATGGAAAGTATTATGGATCCCTTCCAATTCTTGTGGAAGCTCTAACTGATAAGCTTGAAGCCCTAGTCTCTTGGTTATAGTGAAAGGTCCTAGAAAACGAGGACTCAACTTTCCACGTTTCCCAAATCTTATTATGCCTTTCCACGGGGATACCTTTAACATCATCCGCTCCCCAACTTGAAATTCTTTTGGTCTTCTTTTATGATCGGCGTAGCTCTTTTGTCGATCTTGAGCCTCCTTCAAGTGTTTCCGAATATCCTTAACCATATCAGTCGTTTGTTGCACAATTTCGGGACCAACAATTTGCTTTTCTCCAGCTTCCAACCAACATATCGGAGTCCTACACTTTCGCCCATATAAATCTTTGAAAGGTGCCCTCCCGATGCTTGAATGATAACTATTATTATATGCAAATTCCACTAAAGGTAAATGCGTATCCCATTTACCTTCAAAATCAATTACACAAGATCTTAGCATGTCTTCTAAGGTCTGAATCGTTCTTTCACTTTGCCCATTCGTTTGTGGATGACATGTTGTACTTAGATTTACTCTCATACCCAATTCTTCTTGTAGTGACTTCCAAAATCTTGAAGTGAATCTACTATCACGGTCAGAAGCTATAGACACAAGTATACCATGTCTTGACACCACTTCATCAATGTATAATTTGGCTAGCTTATATATTGGTGAAGTTTCCCTCATTGGTAAGAAATTAGCACTCTTAGTTAAACGATCTACGATTACCCAAATAGTATCGTTACGTCTCGACGTCTTTGGTAACTTAGTCACAAAATCCATAGTAATCTTATTCCACTTCCATTCAGGAATTTCCAAAGATTGTAGACTCCCATAAGGTCGTTGATGTTCGGTCTTTACCAACGAACACGTTACACATTTCTCTACACATTGTGCCACATCTAGCTTCATAGACGGCCACCAATAGAGTAGTTTTAAATTCTATACATCTTAGTACTTCCAGGATGCATAAAATATTTGGACTTGTGGGCGTCTTCAAGAAGTAACTCTCGATTTCCCCAAATCTTTGGCACCCATATACGGCCTTGAAAGAGTTTGACACCCTCGACTATCTTCAGTCAGTTGAAAACGTTGTTTAACCATAACTTCATATTTAAGATTTTCTTCAAATAAGGCTACTGTTTGTGCCACTTTGATCTTTTCAATCAAACATGATATCACATCAATTATGATGTTGGTCGCTTTCAAACATCTACCGTATTCCTTTCTACTTAAGGCACCAGCTACTACATTTGCTTTACCAAGATGGTAATGCAATTCACAATCATAATCCTTAAGTAGTTCTAACCAACGTCGTTGCCTCATATTTAGCTCTTTCTGATCAAAAACATGTTTCAAACTTTTATGATCAGTAAAAAGAGTGCATTTCGTCCCATAGAGGTAATGCCGCCATAGCTTTAAAGCAAACACCGATGCTGTCAGTTTTAAATCACGGGTAGGATAATTCTTTTCGTGTTCTTTGAGTTGTCTTGATGCATAAGCAATCACTTTGCCGCATTGCATCAATAAACACCCCAAACCCATCTTTGATGCATCACTATATACAACCAATTCTTCTATTCCTTCTGGTAGTGCAAGAACAGGGGCTTCACATAATTTCTTTTGTAAAGTTCTAAAAGCTGACTCTTGTTTTTCAGTCCATACGAACTTTACATTCTTCCGTGTTAGAATTGTCAGGGAAGAGGCAATCTTAGAAAAATTCTTTATAAATCTTCGGTAATAGCCTGCCAAACCCAAGAAACTCCGAATCTCCGATGAGTTCTTCGGTGTTTCCCAATTCATCATTGCTTCAATTTTCGCCGGATCCACCTTGACTCCTTCAAAAGTGATTACATGACCGAGAAACTGCACCTCCTTTAACCAAAATTCACATTTTGAGAATTTGACGTATAATTTCTCTTTTCTTAGAACATCTAAGACTTCATGAAGGTGGCATTCATGCTCGGCTTCATTCTTTGAACTAACAAGTATGTCATCTATGAACACAATGACTGACTTGTAAGGTCGACACACCCTATCATTAAATCCATGAACACAGCAGGAGCATTTGTCAACCCAAAAGGCATTACGAGGAATTCATAATGCCCATACCTTGTTCTAAATGCCATCTTGGGAACATCTTCATCCCTCACCCTTACTTGGTGATAGCCCGACCTTAGATCAATCTTTGAAAAACATCCTGCACCTTGAAGTTGATCGAATAAGTCATCAATCCTTGGGAGTGGATACTTATTCTTAATGGTCACTTTGTTCAGTTCTCTGTAGTCGATGCACATTCTCATAGTGCCATCCTTCTTAACGAATAACACTGGAGCTCCCCAGGTGACGAACTTGGCCTGACAAAACCCTTTTCAAGTAGTTCTTGGAGCTGAGACATCATTTCCTTCATTTCAGCCGGTGCTAGTCGGTACGATGCACGTGTTATCGGTGCCGCTCCTGGAACAAGATCAATCTTGAATTCTATTTATCGTTCTGGTGGTAAGCCTGGAAGATCATCGGGAAATAAATTGGGAAATTCACATACTACCTTTATATCCTTCATTCGCTTCTTCTCTACTTTAGCATCCAATATGTATGCTAGATACGATGAACGTCCTTTTATTAAACACTTATGCGTTTTAGCTATCGAAATCAACGGAACATCCCCTTTTCTCTTTTCCCCATAGATGAGTACAACGTCATTTTCGGGCATAGGGATCCGAATTAATTTCTTAGCACAAAGAATTTCTGCCTGATTACTCACCAACCAATCCATACCAACAACTATATCGAACCCACTTATTTCCATTAAAATCAAATCAATTGGGAATTCCTTTCCTTCTACCATAACTGTACAACCCTCAAGTCTTTCCCGAACTAAGACTTGACCCCCATTAGCTATTTCAACTACTAAGGCATCTTCCAATGTAGTGACAGACATAGCTAACTTTTGATAAAATGATCGTGATACAAAAGACATGTTGGCACCACAATCAAATAGTACACGTGCAGGTATAGAATTAACAAGGAATGTACCAGAAACTACATCCGCCGATTCCTTAGCTTCTTCCGCCGTCATGTGAAACGCTCGGCCCGTTGTTCTTAGGGTATTGGGTTTCTTCTTTTGATTTCCACTATTCTTTATCTTTGGGCAATCCCTTCGGTAATGACCGGGCTTCTTACATTAAAAGCAGGTTGGTCCTTGAATGGGACAGTTCCCAATTTGATGACAACTCTTTCTGCATTTAAAGCATTCGTTTGAAGCCACCCGACACGGGTCAAAATGTTTGCTTTTGCATTTCTGACACCAGTTCGGTTCAAAACGAGGATTCTTGACAAAAGGTCTGGATTTTTGAGAAGATTTTGATCGAGCTTCCCATTTTCTTTTCTCCCCTACTTGTGCTTTCTCCACTTTATCTCTGGCATAAACTTCCTCTATTATTTTGGCTTCCTCAATCGTTTCCCTCAGAGTCAAAGCTTGGAAATTCCGGACTCTTGACATCATATCTGCTGGTAAGCCTTTCAAATAAGCCTTGATCTTTTCTTTTTCGGTTAGGGCCACATGCCCCACTAAGTTCAGCTTCTCTAGGAAGATTCGAGTATATTCCCTTACAGACGAATTACCCTTCTTAAGCGTTCGAAACTCTTCTTCAATGTTATCCAGTTCATTTTCGTTGCAATATTCTTCCAATATTTTCTTTTTGAACGATTCCCAAGTTATTGCTGCCAAAACCGGAGCCGCCACAGTTGATGTCACAATGTTCCACCATGTCAAAGCATTTCCTCTTAACATTTGGGATCCGAACCTGACATTTGAGTCTTCGTCACATTCACAGGCTCTAAATGCTTGTTCCATTTCTCTAATCCAATTCATGCACACAATTGGATTATCTGATCCAATAAATTCTGGTGGTTTGCAACTTAAAAACGTCTTGTATGAACAAACTTTCTCCATCCTCCTATTAGCATTCATTACTGGATTAACAGGTGGATTTACAGTACCGGTGCCCATTTCTGGTCCTTGCGACTCAGCATTTCTGTCATTCAGTACTTTCATAAACATCTCTTGTTGTTGAGTCATTGCAACATTCATGACTCGCATCATGTTTTTCATCATACGGGACTCCATAGTAGATTTCGTCGTCACCGAATTAGAAGTACCGACATTAGGTCGATAAGTTTGACTTCCTCCTTCACCCAGGATAGGTGGCCTTGGTGAACTTGTATTAGCCCCACCCCTCTCAGGTTGATTTTCCGCAGATTCACTTGTCACACAATCCTCTGAAGAAGTAGAAGGTCTTTTTGGTGTATTAACATCGTATTCTGATGAAGCACATAAAGATAACCATAAGAAATGGCTATACACAACCCAAACACAAGGAAACATACTTTAACGTTCGTTAATCGCCATAACAATCAGACACAAGTACGCTTACGTAACAATACATTCATAATAACAGTGGCTAATTGAAATTATGAACATATTTCACATAAGAATTCTCGTTACCATCATCACAATTCTTAATTCACGTATTTTCGTCGACTCTAAGACCGTCCCGTCTAAATATTACTACCCAATCTCACAAATCATAACTTATTCTGTTGGTGCAAGTGTACCACATCTCTATATATTTATATATATTTATTTTGATGATTACAAACACACCGTATTATTGTTTATCTAACAATCCTATCCAAGTGTACAGTTCTTGAAGAACACGAAGATTTTATCTGAAGAGTTCAAGACGGAAGATTTACGTTGTCATTAGTGTTTATAATTTATAATGATAAACACCCTAAAATAATATACCACTTGGATATTTCTAAAAACCTTAAATGATTTTAATTAAATAAGGTTTTTGAGAAACTGTCCTTTTCTGACGCAGGTATACCGCGAGGTTCAGCAGGTATACCGCGGCGGCTTACTGTAGATCTCTGATTGATTGGTCGTACTTTTGTCTGGGCGGTATACCGCGGTGTTTAGCAGGTATACCGCGGGTACAGTTGGGCGGTATACCGCGATGTTTAGCAGGTATACCGCGGGTACAAGTTTACGTTTGTTTTGCAGGGTTGACTTTCTCTTCTGCAAAAGTACTTTTATTACTGCACGGTATACCGCGTGCTTTTGGCGGTATACCGCGGATGCTTATATCCGTTGGAAGAGTTGCTATATAATGCATGCGATGGTGGAGAAGAAACATATACAATACAGATACAAACCAACAGCCATCTCCTCATCTGATCTCTCCCAACTAATATTCCATACTACATATTATCACTACATATTTATTTTATAAAACGTTTTTATAAAATATCCAAGTGATAAATATTATACAAGAGTGATTACCATTGTGAGTTATACTCCTCTTGTAAGTGTTTGAATAACGGGTGTGTGATCCTGTATATCTCAATAAGCTAGAGCTTGAGAGCCTATTGCTTTCCTTTGTATTTGGTTTGTATTCTACCGTAAAGAATACGTTTATTGGATCGTGTCGGGAAGTGTCTCGGCTAGTGATTTACCAAGTTGTGGTAGATCACTAAATCTCCGTGTCAAGTATCTCTATCCCTTATCTCTTTATATTTCCGCTGTGCATTTAATTATATCTGTTTATATAATTATTGTATATTCATTACTCTGCTTTATTTACTGTATTTATACTATCCTGTATTTATACGTATCTGTTGTGTTTTCATATACTCTGTTGTATTTACATTATTAAGATATTTATTTATAAAAAGAATTTTTGAAAGTAAAAGTTTTAAATACAACCTTACCCCCCCTAGGTTGTCTAACAATTGGTATCAGAGCGGGGCTTTCAAAAATTATCTGTTTAAATTTTTAAAGTTTTATCTTTTATATAATGGCTCAACAAACTGTTTTGTTTTCAAAACCTCCTATTATTGATACTGAAAAATTTGGTATTTGGGCAAAATTATTTGAATGTCACGTGCGTGGCAAAAATAGAAAGATGTGGGAAATTATTGAAAAAGGAAATTTTATTCCAACCAAAATCGTAAATGATCTTATTGTTGAAAAAGATTCTAAAGAGTGGACTCCCACTGATGAAGCTTCGTATTGTTTAAATTTTGAAGCTAAAAACATGTTATATGCTGCTTTAAATTCTGATGAAATAGAAAGAGTTTTTACTTATGAAACTGCTAATGAAATCTGGCAAAGTTTAAATGACACTCATCATGGAAACACGCAAGTCAAAAGCAGTAAAATAAATATTCTAGTTCATGATTATGAAATGTTCGAGATGACTCAAGATGAGTCTATCGATTCTATGTTTAAAAGATTTAACCTCATAATGACTACTTTACAAGGATTAGGTCGTACTTATCCTAATGAAGATTATGTAAGGAAGATTCTTCGAGCACTACCTTCGGAATGGATGCAAAAGATTACATCGTTAGAAGATTCCCGAGATCTCTCAACAATGAAGCTCGACGATCTTGTCGGCAATCTTAAAGTGCACGAAATTGCACTAAAAAGAAATCAAGTTCGGGATCAAGTCAAAAAGAAATCCATAGCTCTCAAAGCCGTTGCCCCTAAAGATGAGGAAGAAGAAGAGGAGGAAGAAGCAAGTTCCTCAAATGACGAATCCGAAAGTCTTGACGATTTAATCGAGATGGTAAGAAAACTCTCTAAACTTTTATCTAACAAAAAGTTTGCCAATATTGATAGGTTTCAAGGAAATGGAGACTACCATCGTGGTGGTAAAAATCAAAGTCGCAACGTCCATAACAAATATGACGAATCTAGTGACGATGAAAAAGCCAATAAAAAGAAAGGCTTTTGCTATGTGTGTGGTGATAAAAATCACTATGCAAATATGTGTCCAAAACGTGCTAAACAAATCAACACACCAAAAGCCTTCGTCGGAGCCGCGTGGAGCGCAAACGAAGATGAAGACAAGAATATTTGTCTCATGGCCGACCGTGATGATGAGGTATCTACATCATGTTTTCATGACAATAATTATGATAGTAATTATAGTGATAATTATTATGATAGTGATAATGAAAATAATCTTGAAGAATTATATGAATCATTTCACAAAATGGCTGCTCTTGCAAATCGTTACCAAGACGAATTTTCTAGATTAAAAGAAACGATATCTGCATGTAATAAGGAAATTAATGATGGCAAACAAAAATCTGAAAATGATATGAATATAATTGCTAAATTAGAAACTAAATTAGGAGAAAAAGATTTTTGTAAATCTTGTGATGCTCTAAATAAAGAAATTGCATGCTTAAATAAAAAGTCACATGAAAATATTATTTGTGCAAAATGTGATATTCTTGAGAATGAGATTGCATGTTTAAAAGGAAATTGTGATTCGTATGAAAAGGATGATTTATTAGCAAAAGCTTTTCAAAGTAGTAATGAGAAAGTCTTTAACATGCTAAATATGCCTAACCGTATAAAATGTAGAAAAGGTATTGGTTCCGATACGTGCAAAGATAAATGTTCTTGTATGCCCATCAAAAGATTTTATGAATCACCTAAAGTTAATACAAAAAATCAATATGTGCAAAAACCTCCGTATGTGCGTAAAATGAATAATGCAAATAATATACCGAGGAAACCGTATGCTCGTATGTATAATAGTAATTTTTCTAGACCTAATGCGAATATAAATGCTTCATTTTATGTGTATGATAAATACAATCGCAAAATTAAAATGGTTAGAAAATGGATTCCGAAAGGAATGTTTAATGTTGACAATCCCGGTGGGATGCGTTTGTGGTTTTAAACAAATTTTGTGGATTGTATGTTGTCATGTTTTATTTTATGTCGACAACATATTTTAATTTTTTTTGCAGTTTATGTTTTATACTAACTGTTAAAAGGACCCATAAGAAAAGGGTACCACAAAAAATTTTCTTTGCCTTTTGTACGTGTTTCCTGGCGAGGATATAATACGTGTTTCCTGACGAGGATATAATACGTGTTTCCTGACGAGGATATAATACGTGTTTCCTGACGAGGATATAATACGTGTTTCCTGACGAGGATACAATACGTGTTTCCTGGCGAGGATATAATACGTGTTTCCTGGCGAGGATATAATACGTGTTTCCTGGCGAGGATACAATACGTGTTTCCTGACGAGGATACAATACGTGTTTCCTGACGAGGATATAATACGTGTTCCCTGACGAGGTCATAATACGTGGTAATTTTTGCTCACATAAAATTAACCGAAAAATCGAAGCCTTAAGATCCTTTTTTTTGGTGCAAGTGTTTCTTTTTGGTTATTTTGTTTTATGTCTATTATATGCTTTTTTATGCATATTTTATTGTCCCTCAAATTTTATAATTTGTTATTAATTTGAGGGGGAGCTTTTTATCTTTTACCTATGAGATTATGCTCTCTCAAATATATGCATATTTTGAGGGGGAGCATCTCTCGAGGGGAAGCATACCGTCTTTCTTGACCCTTTTTGTTTCGACAAACGGGGGAGAGAAACCGCATATGCTCATGCTTAGCGGTTGTGTTTGTCATCATCAAAAAGGGGGAGATTGTTGGTGCAAGTGTACCACATCTCTATATATTTATATATATTTATTTTGATGATTACAAACACACCGTATTATTGTTTATCTAACAATCCTATCCAAGTGTACAGTTCTTGAAGAACACGAAGATTTTATCTGAAGAGTTCAAGACGGAAGATTTACGTTGTCATTAGTGTTTATAATTTATAATGATAAACACCCTAAAATAATATACCACTTGGATATTTCTAAAAACCTTAAATGATTTTAATTAAATAAGGTTTTTGAGAAACTGTCCTTTTCTGACGCAGGTATACCGCGAGGTTCAGCAGGTATACCGCGGCGGCTTACTGTAGATCTCTGATTGATTGGTCGTACTTTTGTCTGGGCGGTATACCGCGGTGTTTAGCAGGTATACCGCGGGTACAGTTGGGCGGTATACCGCGATGTTTAGCAGGTATACCGCGGGTACAAGTTTACGTTTGTTTTGCAGGGTTGACTTTCTCTTCTGCAAAAGTACTTTTATTACTGCACGGTATACCGCGTGCTTTTGGCGGTATACCGCGGATGCTTATATCCGTTGGAAGAGTTGCTATATAATGCATGCGATGGTGGAGAAGAAACATATACAATACAGATACAAACCAACAGCCATCTCCTCATCTGATCTCTCCCAACTAATATTCCATACTACATATTATCACTACATATTTATTTTATAAAACGTTTTTATAAAATATCCAAGTGATAAATATTATACAAGAGTGATTACCATTGTGAGTTATACTCCTCTTGTAAGTGTTTGAATAACGGGTGTGTGATCCTGTATATCTCAATAAGCTAGAGCTTGAGAGCCTATTGCTTTCCTTTGTATTTGGTTTGTATTCTACCGTAAAGAATACGTTTATTGGATCGTGTCGGGAAGTGTCTCGGCTAGTGATTTACCAAGTTGTGGTAGATCACTAAATCTCCGTGTCAAGTATCTCTATCCCTTATCTCTTTATATTTCCGCTGTGCATTTAATTATATCTGTTTATATAATTATTGTATATTCATTACTCTGCTTTATTTACTGTATTTATACTATCCTGTATTTATACGTATCTGTTGTGTTTTCATATACTCTGTTGTATTTACATTATTAAGATATTTATTTATAAAAAGAATTTTTGAAAGTAAAAGTTTTAAATACAACCTTACCCCCCCTAGGTTGTCTAACATATTCATCTCAGCTTAAGTCTAGGTATCTTACGATCATACCTAGTTCACTTAAACTACAACTTTTACCAAACTGAAACACCCTCAAATTTCGAATAAATTTAAACCTCAAATAAACCAGATTTACAACTACAATTTTCAAAGACTATCATTCATAAATGGAGGATTAGTAACGAAGATTCATAATTACAAATGAAATATCATAACAACCTACTAACAAACAAGATCAGATTATAAAGTTGTCTATGGAATCTCCCAAAATATCTTCGATATAAATTAATCTCTCCAGTAAACCTTCAAAAGCTATGACTCATGAATCACTCTCCGCTCATCCCTTCATATCCCTTCCCGTGCTAGCACATGGTAAGAAAATTTAATTTGGAAACATTAGGCTTGCGCCTAGTGAGAACATCCAATTTTAAAGATTAAAACATTTATAAGCTTTGAAATCAAATTTATAAACAAAGCATATAAAAGTAACCTTTTCGCAAATTCCATAACGTACACATAACATCTTTCAATGACTGAGGTCATATTACCCGATTCCCTGAATATGACGAACACCAAGTCATCGTATCATGTTTAAGAGCAACACTACGAATCACTAATGATTCTAGATTCCAGCTCATGTCCAAGAAATTACAATTAAACCATGCCTATTTCTTGGTGCGAAAGTAGGGATTACAGTTAAACCATGCCTATCCCTTATCTTCCAATAGAAAACGGGAAATTCAATTTACCTTGCCTATTCCACGTTTTCACGTCACAATAAACGGGAATTCCAATTCACCTTGTCTATTCCAGGTACTATCCGGAAATCTAGTCCGGAAATCATCCGAAAATAGTATCCGGAATTCGAGTCCGGAACCATCCGGGAAAATCATCCAGAAATGATCCGGAAAAGCACCCGGAAAATCAAATCCGGAACTATCCGGAAAAGTCAAGTCCGAACACATCCGAAAAACCCAAATCCGGAAAAGCCATCTTCCGGATTTGTTCGATGTCCATCTGGTTATTTGCGATTTACACCTTGTTTCATAAAAATCCCTTGTACCAATTCTATTAAACATATTAATAGGTTCATAGAACCATTTCAAATTCAACTAACCACTTTTGAAAGCATAAAAACATACTTTATACAATAGAGATGAACTCACCTGGATACAAACTCAAAATTGATATCAATTGTATCAAACTCCCAAATTCTTTCTTGTTACTGAATCAAAATCCTAATTCAAGACAAAACAATTGATAACTATCAATTTGTAAAGGTTTGATCAATAAAACGATGGAAACCCTTACCGAACCTCCAAGGACGACCAACACCATCGGCCAACAACTTTCTCCCCCTCGACCACCTCTCTTTTGTCAGCTAATACCTTTCTTCTTATAGGACATGCAACTCTTTTGACCATCTACCTCCCTCCAGTACTTGCAACCCCATCGATGAATGGACCACCATCAACCTCCAAGTATCCACTACATGCACTTGCAACTGTTGTGACCAAGACTACATCTCCAAACCTGCACTCGATCTCACTAAATCGACCCCCCTTGATCTCTTCTTCCGCCTTGATTTAGATTTTTAGGTTTTAAATTTAAGCTTTTAGATTCTTGTATGGATTTACAATGATGGTGGCGGTGTTTATGTTTTTTGGTGCTTGGTGTGATAGTTAGAGGAGATGACCAAAATGGGTTAGGTTGTCGGAGGCCAAATAGGTATTTTTGTAAACTACAATGATAAAACCATTCTATAAACTGTAGGGATAAAAACCAAAGAACTCAAAGAATATGGAGGCCAAAAATGTAATTTAGTTATGTTGAATTGATAAATGTGAGTGGATAAAGTAGGGATGGTGTTGAGTGTTGATGGTAGGGGGTCAAATTGGTGATGTATCTTAACACTTAACAGCCAGACAAATCTAACAATGTCATTCAACTTCCAACCCATTGCCCTAACCCTACCTTAAACTCCATAATTGATTAAGACTAGTAAAATTATTTGGATTACAGTTTATTATTCAAAAAATATATAAACTACCATTTATTACAAATATGATTTATTATTTATTATTTATGTATAAATATATATATATATATATATATATTATTTATTAGTTGAATATTTTAGAATGAAATTGGATCGAGTTCTATAGCTTTACTTAAGAAACGGAAGGAAGACTCGTAGTTTGAGGCATTGCAGTGAAATTAAATTCTAATTAAAATAGGATTTGATGCATTGATGCTAGTATAGGTATTTACAGTTAATTAAGTTTAAGGCTATGTTGCCAACCAACCAATCAAACTGAACCAATTTATACAAAAATATTAAGAGCATCTCTAATGCAAGGTTCTTAAAATCAAAAAGTGTAGTGACTTGTAAGAACTACCATTGTGAAAAGTTTTTATAAGAACCCAACTTTCTCTAGGTTTTTAAACAAGAACCTTGGTTCTTACCTTGATTTTTGGTGTGAAGTGACATATTTCTCATATTTATTGGTATTTAATTTAAATACTTGATATTTATTTATAAATATATAATAGTTTTTTATGTTGATAAATATACGAGACCCACAAAAATAAGGTTCTTATAAAAACTACCATTGTGGATTTTTATATAAAATTTCAATTTAATAACTTGGAAACGAAGTGGCACCAAAAAGTACAAAAAATAGAACATCAACGGAGATGCTCTAATTATTTCAATTTCGTTGGATATTGTCAAAATTTGATGGACTAGTTGTTGGTCATGAAATGATTACGATTAACGTTTTAAAATTTAGCCAATGGAGTGTAGCCACGTAGACAGTGATAACGAAGGATCTTACTGTTGGGTCACTAAAGCCCAAATATGATGGGCCGTGGGGCCTTGAGTCAAAAACAAGTGGTATACTTTATACCTACTAGTCTTTATTGCGTCTTTCCTAATAGGCCCATTGGCCCACGATATGGAAATAAACAATAGAGTAAATTGTGGATTTGGTCCCTGCTGTCTTAAGAATGTAACAAAAATGGTCCTTAGAAATTTTTTATTCCAGCAGAGGCCCTGCAGTTCTTATTTTCGTGAAAATTTGGTCCCTAACGCTAACGAGCGTTAATCCCAGCGTTAAGTGAATGACATTTTTAGTCCTTTTGATATGTTTATTAAATATATTTATATTTATATATATATAAATATAAATATATTTATATATATATATATTATTTATTATATTATATAATAATAAAATAAATTACAAGTTGGGTCCCTATGGTTTTATAATTTAATAAATATATCAAAAGGACTAAAAATGTAATTCACTTAACGCTGGGACTAACGCTCGTTAGCTCTAGGGACCAAATTTTCACGAAAATAAGAACTGCAGGGCCTCTGCTGGAATAAAAAATTTCCAGGGACCATTTTCGTTACATTTTTAAGACAGCAGGGACCAAATCCATAATTTACTCTAAACAATATCATGTGCCGACGGCCTAACCTTAAATGTACTTGTTTTTTAGTAATAATTTATAAATTAAAAAAAAGATCAAATTTTGATCTCCAAATAAATGATATCAATAATGTCAGGCCTAAAGTATTATGTAGAAAAATCATATATATATATATATATATATATATATATGGAGAGGTTCATTTGAGAAATGATAAATGTATGAGATATAGTGAAGTAATCTTAGTCATTCATTCGATCAACATTTGCGGCTTTGTTCGAAAAGTAGCGGATAATGCCTCGCGTTGTTTGCGCGTGGTCTGCACAAGATAGAGGGGTAGTTTCGTAAAATACGAGGGACGAGTTCATGTATGAATCTGTGTGATTCACATATGAACTATACGTTCATTAGTTCATATATGAACCTTTGTAATTCATATATGAACTATTTTTAACTAATTCATATATGAACCTTTGTGGTTCATATATGAACTCTTTTTAACTAATTCATATATGAACCTTTGTGATTCATATATCATATATGAATCAGTTAATTAGTTCATATGAGAATTAGTTAAAAGGTTCATATATGAATCACAAAAGTTCATATATGAATTAGTTAAAAAGAGTTTATATGTGAATTACAAATGTTCATATATGAACGTATAGTTCATATGTGAATCACAAAGGTTCATATATGAATTAATTAAAAAGAGTTCACATGTAAATTACATGGGTTCACATATGAACAGATACTTCATATGTGAATCACACAGGTTCATATATGAACTCGTCCCGTGTATTTGTAAAAGTTACGAAACTTTCCTTCTATTTTTGGAACAACCGCAACTTTTGACCAATTAAAGCCGATCTTGACCGAATAAATGGCTAAAATTACTTCTCAGTTTTTCACACATTTAGCATTTCTCAAATGAACACACACACACACACACATAATATATATATATATATATATATATATATATATATATATATAGAGAGAGAGAGAGAGAGGGAGGGAGGTTCAGGGGAAAACCTAAAAAAAAATGGAAAATTGAGGAACACCTTGTAGCCCTTCATCTGGATGGTATGCACTTATGCATACAACTAAATTAAGTTGTTTTTTTATGCACAAGTGCATGTTACAAATTACATGTATGCACAAGTGCATACCATCCACATGAAGGGCTTCTAGGATGTTCCTTAGTTTTCTGTTTTTTTTAGGTTTCCCCTGAACCTGGCCATATATATATAACCATAAGTTCATTTGAGAAGCATCAAATATATGAGAAACAAAGAACTGATACTGGCCTTTCCGCTAAACAATTAATGATAAAGATTTGAGGGCTAATTGTGTAGCACCAGATAATTAGCTCGCATAGTTAACAACTATGCGGAAGATAACTGGGTAGTTTCATAACTTTACAAATAGACGTCAAACAAATTATAACATGTGCACAGGGCCGTGCCAGGGGAGGGCGGGTCGGGCGCACGCCCATGGGTTACAAAAAGTAGGGGCCCAAACTTTTTTAGTATATATAATATATAATAGTAGTTCAAAAAAGTTAGTCAATAAAAGAGCATAATTTTTTTAGTATCTAATATGACCCAAAAAGAAGTTAACATTATATTAAGGGCCCACAAAAAGTAGGGGCCTAAATTTTATGTAGTATATACTATATAATATATAGTAGTAGTTCAGAAAAATTAATCAATGAAAGAGACACAATTTTTTTAGTATCTAATATGACCCAAAAAGAATTTAACACTATATTAAGGACTCAACAAAAAGCGGGGGCCCAAACGTTTTTAGTAAATAATATATAGTAGTTGTTCATATAAATTAGTCAATAAAGAAAACACAATTTTTTTAAGTATCTGTTAGTACCAAATGTATTCAAGATTTAGAGTATAATTGTAAAGAGTCAACAATAGTCAAAGTCAAGGTCAATTTTGGTAAATGTAAAAGGTCAAAGCATATAAATAGGGTATTTGTGAGGGAATTGTGAGTGTAGCACAGGAGAGAGGTAATTTAGAGTAAGCATACGTAGTGTGTGTGTGTGTGTGTGTGTGTGTGAGATGACCCTCTAGAGAGAGAATATTGATCTTGAATCATATCTTGTATCAATTCTCTTCTCTAATCAAGTTCTATTGTGTTAATTCATTGTTATCAGAAACTCTCAGTATCTAATAGGACCCAAAAAAAATTAACATTATATTAAGAGCTCAAATCTTTTTATTAGAATATAGTAGATTTCTTGTTATTAACTAAGAAAGTTAATTCCTTTTGAAAAATTACCAACCATATGAGACTTCCTTATTACCTAATATTGAATACATAATTTAAGTATTATCCTATCTCTACAACAAGAATAAGATCTCAAACTATAACCAGCATAGACTTTTGATTCTAAGATTGATGGTTCGTAAAAAGTATGTATTAACCCTAAAAGTTTAAAATGGTGATAAAAACGTTAATATGAGGTGATATGGAAATGGGAAACCCAACCGATTTATATTAATTTGCATAGAGTGTTACTCCGAATAGTCAACATTGTGACATAAAATGATGTCGGTCTATATATTAACGGTATATCATATGATGTGTTTGACGGTAGAACGAATTTATGATGTTAGGTAAAAATTATATGATAGATAATATTAATTTAGAAATAATTATTGATTGATTTTACGTCTAGGAATTCTTGGAAAAACAGTTTAATATGAGTTACTAATATTTTTTGAATTCAATGTTATTTCTGATGATAAAAGACAACATATAGAAGAAGAAAAAATTCGTACTTATGAAGGGCCCATTTTTACATTTCGTCCAGGGCTTACAATATGTCAGGAACGGCCCTGCATGTGGATAGGTAAACCCATGTGATTCACATATGAACTATATGTACATATGTGAACCCGTGTGATTTACATATGAAATCATAGATTCTCATATGATATCAATTCTTTTGGGTCCTCTTCACATGTGAATTTACGTGACAATCACAAAATGAAATAGTAATGTATATATGAAACTTTTAGTTCATATTTTCATTGTTATGTGCATATGTGAACCTAAATGATTCACATATGAAATATTTTAAGTTATTCACAAATGAACTATTTAATGGATACACATATTAATCTAAAATTAACCTATAGCATTATAGTTTTAGGATCAAAATCAACATCTAGCTCAAGATCGTTTTTTGGATTCAAACTCATATTGAAAGAATATGAGATTTGACCAAGAAAGAATTGAAATTTTTGATAATTTAGATAACATAGAATAACAATATATGGTCGAGAAAGAATCGGTAATAGAATTGTCATAAAACCGGATTTGATATTCGATATATGATTGATAACAATGGAAAAAAATCGATGATAGATTTGAGATTCTTACGTTGCTCCAATTCTATCGACGATAGAATTGGAATTTACCATATTACCATTCATTTGATCAAATAATCTATTAACTAAGTTTGCTTCTTTATTTCTCATATATTTAATGATTCTCATTTTGAACCTCTCCCTAATCAGCAATCCACGACTTCGTTATACCCGAATCACATTGATTTCTTAGAAGATTTTGTTTCAATTGTGCTTAGCGAGAGAGTAGGGTTCGGATTTGGGTTTCGATTTGAGTCTGTGAGATATTTTTAAGAAGATGCGTGAAATTAGGATAAGAGAGTTATCCCCATCTTATTGTTTCTTTATCTGATAATTAGACATGGTTGGTAATTGACAATATTACCCCTGTGCATATGTGCTTCATAAATATTCAGTCGTGTTTTTTATTTAATTAGGAATTAAAAATCAGTTTAATCCTAGCCATTAATTTTCATGATTAATGGTCTTGATTGGTTAACATGGTTAGTACTAATGGGTTGGTTAGCAAAAGAAGGGGACTCTATGTGTATATATATACATATATATACAGAGAGAGAGAGAGAGAGAGAGAGAGAGAGAAAGGTTCAAACGAGAACGCTAACTATTTACGAGAACACGAGAACGGCCGCTCATGAACAAAATCACATGTGATTTTACACTACGTGGGAAATCTGGTAGCGGGCGACCTGGGACCAAGGTTCTAAATGGCGTGAGGCGTGGCGTGGCGGCGAGGCCAAGCCTCAAGCCTTAGGAGCCATGGCGAAGCCATGGCGTTTATCAAGGCGTGACTTATGGCGGCAAATCTCTATATCACATATAATATTATATATAAAAACATATGTTTTGTAGTATTAATCGATGAGTCAATGACAATAAACATGTTAAATTATGTTATATATTAAAAACTAGGAAATAAGACATTAAAAACGTAAGGAAAAATCAAATATCGCGTTATTAAAGACCGCACATTAGGCCATGGCGTGCCACAGGCATAACGTGGCGTGAGACACAAGCCTTGAGCCACGGCGCGCCATGGCGGCTGTCGCGGCGAGCCTTTTAGAACAGTGCCCGGGACGCGACTTGCAAGTCGCGTGGCAAGTCGTGCTAATCACATGTGATTTTGTACGTGAATCACATGTGATTTTGTACATCGGCGGTCGTTCTTGTGTTCTCGTAAATAGTTAGCGTTCTCCTTTGAACCCACCCCTATATATATATATATATATATATATATATATAGAGAGAGAGAGAGAGAGGGATACAATGTGTTTCATTTGCAAACCAAGCCATTTGTACAAACTATACAAACCACTATATTAGGAAATAATAGATATATTTATGAAAAATCATTATGATTCATTAATTATGATTGAGATATATATGGAAGATGATAAGATTCATTAATTATGATCATGACTTTAGATTAGGAAACATAATAAAAATCATATATTTATTAGACTTGATGAACGACTAAGATTGGTTTGTATAGTTTGTACAAATGACTTGGTTTGCAAATGAAACGCACCCTAGAGGGATAATAATTTGTAAACCCCTAAATATGTGTAAACTTTGGATTTCATACGTTTTCTTGATGAAATTGTTTCATAAAATTGTTTATTTTGATGAAAGTGTTTCATATAATTCATTTCTTGATGAAATTGTTTCATATATTTGTGTTTTTTTATGTAAAAACTGTTAGTTCCATATCCGTGCAACAATTATGAAATCGAATAGATAAACAATATGAGTACTAATTTCAACTGGTCATCCTTGTATTATGCTTTCAAAGTAGAGAGAATTACAATACGAGTAGGAAAGCAAATGAGACAACTAGCCTATTTTCTAAGGCTAAGCTATCTATTTATATGGCGGGCCCGTGGTTAACAAGCCCACGGCCCGTTCACTAATAAGGCTCAAATTAAACAATTACAATTTAAACCCTGAACTTTAAATCAACATAAAACGACCCTAACAATCTCCCCCTTTGATTTGAAGTTCGAGTTCCTGCTCTAGCTCTCGCCAGTTGTAGACATATCTTTTGCGAAGCGCGAAGTGAATCTCGAACCATCTGATAGCACGGCGGTAGTCGATGCGATCTTCAACCAATTCCAAGGCATTCCGAGCATTTATTTCATTCGGATTAGGAACATACGAAACCCTTGGATTTTCAGACTCGTGCTGAATGATCTTTCGAAGAGCATCTCGAACTTTGTAGAGCGTGCCATCGCAGAATCTTTCTACCTGACTGAACCGCAGAAATCTTTTCTCTTTCTATTCATTGATGAAGACGATCCCAAATTCTGGTTCTAGAAGCATAGCGTTCTCGGGATACATATTCAACTCAGGAGCTTGCAGATTCGGCTTTATCAGATTTACTTTCTTCGCCCTGTTCTCGACAGCCATTTGAAAATCCGTTAGATATGACATCATAATGGTACGGACCAGGTATCGACGAACATCTTCGAGCGCCTTTGTAACTTCAAGCGGTCGGATGGTTCTTGTACGAAGGTCTTTCAGAATAGCCAGGAAGTCGAACGGTCGGAGGTGCTGGAAGTCGGCTTCAGAGAATTTCCATTTATTCCCATCTTCACGTCGGACAATGAATACTGGGTAGACGATTTTCATGATTCGTCTTGAATGGATGTTAAGTACCTCTGTGATCTGATGATTGGTTCTGACTTGGCTGACTGGAAGACACCGCTGCATTGTGTTGATATAATGTCGTTGGTATTCGGGGTTGAGGTTGTAAATACCAAGGCAAAAGGTCGGCTCGATCGGGCGAAGCTTGTGGACGAACAACTTCTTCAAAGATTCCTCCAGATGAGGGATAAGTACCATGATCTTCTCCCAACGGATTTGTTGCTGAGGAGAGGAAGATCAGAAGTTGTCGTTTGCAGAGGAGTTTTCGGAATATTGGCAGTAGTAGTTTCAGGTCTTGTTGAAGTTCCAGTGGGTTGAGTATAGTGAACGGGAGAAGTACCATAAAAATTCTGGAGCAGGAACTGATCATAGTCGATGTTGTCGTCTTCATTAGTAGGGAAAACCAAATTTACCTGGAGATTTACGGCATTGGCGGCTTTTTCATACCATGCATCTTCGGTCTCCGAGTTGGCTTCACAGTCTGGATCGATTATATCCAGTAACGGTCTGTCTGATGAATCAAAGTCGAACAGTTCCTGTGTTAAACCCTCGGGTTTTTCAACCGTCGGGTCTTCATCATCTGATATGTCCATATCGATTACCATCTCGGCTAATTGCAACTTGGCTTCAGGTTGGGCGTCGGTTGTTGTTGTCGCGGTTGCTGGTTCCAGATGAACCACGGTTGTCGTTTCGGCGAGGATAGGGGCGGTCTCGGTAGGTCTTAATCTTTTCTCCCCCTCACGGTGATCAGGATCATCCTGGTCATCGTGTTTCTGCTTCAGACCGCCTGCTTGACTCTTACAGGTTTCTTCGAGTGAGCGGACTCTCTCGGACAACGTTGTGAGCGCTCGGTTGTAGTCCTTGAGAGTCGAGTCAATGCAATCCAGTCGAGAGGTAATTGACGTGGAAGGAGCAGTGACCTGTGTTTTCAGAACGGTGATCAGGTCTGCTTCGGGCGAGGCATTGGAATCCTGGGCAATTGGGCTAGAAGCATCGTCTTGAGAGTTTCCACCGAGTAGGTAGGTGGAGGAGCGGTTTCAGCTTCAACTATCTTCGCTTTGCCTTTGATTAATTTGGCGAGCTCGGCCTCGACATGCAGTTCCATTGCTTCGCGGACAGCCTTGAGGGTGCTGTCCAGGGACCCTTGCGACACAAAGTTTGGGTGAGTAACTCCGGGTTCACTTAGATTACCCGTTGAGGCATCTACCGCGGGGGTAGAGCCACATACGTTTACAGTTGGCATATCGGTAGCTGTGGTAGGATTTCCCTCCGATCCTTGTGTTCCACCTAGAGGTGAAGACACTACGGTGGTTCCGGTCGAGTCACAAAGATTCTCGACTTGGTGTTGCTCCTCTTGTGTCCTAGCCAAAGGGTTTTCAATAGCAAATGGCTCTAGACTCGATTGTGCACGAAAAGAAGTCACGACCGGGGGCTGCTGGTCGCTTGTTTCAACACCAGCACTCTCCGAGTGAGAGGCCGGTGGAAGTTGTGCTATATCCCCGTGATGTACTGAAACATCCGTCTTTTGAGAGATGGATGAGTGGATGAGGGGGTCGTGCAATTGCTCCGTTGGGACCACAGAGGCTTCTTCAATACCCCGTCCCAACAAATGAGACGGGATAGCAGATATGGCTACCCGGATATCGCTCGGTTCAGGAGCCTCGTTATCTTTACGGCTAAATCTTTCCTGGTTCGACTTCGAACGCAGTTCTCTCCGTCTCACCTGTTCTAACTCTTCAACTAATTATCCCTCAGTTATCCTAGACGCTGCTAGAGCAGTCTGTTCAGCACGTGGAGGCGAGTCAAGTGGGATTCCGACAGTGAAATCTGGGTTGGGTCCGATACCATGAGGTATGCGTTTCAGGCGTATGGTACGGTCGGTATCGGAGTCTGTGGAGTCAGATTCCACGTTCTCAATATGCGAAGCGGGTGAAGGGGGTTCGGTAATGTATGGTTCGGTTGAGTGATGAAGTATAGGTCTAGATGAAGTACCGGCTTGGGCTTGGGTAGGGCTGGTTCCCGGTTCTGCTGCACCACTTACACTCGTTCCCCTTCCTCTCACAACTAACACACCCCGCCCGGCAGCACCTGCTTGTCGGGCCCTCCTACCTCTCATTCTTGGACCCTCACGTCTCTCGGGTCTAGGTCCCTCCGGCGCTGGATGGACCATGGGATTCCCTATCTCTTCCCTATATGTTACTACCCCCGGTGCAGCGGGATCGGCGATTGTTAATAGGGCTTCGGGAATAGGCATGGCTACCGCATTGGAAGGGTTGCGGATAACCATGTACTGTAAGTGTCTAATGGGACATACCGGGTGTGTAGCACGTCGAGGTATCGCCGTATTTGCGTCCATGTGTTGACGAACTGCAAGCGAGAGGAAACGCGGGTACGGGAGGAACTTCTTCTGCTTGGTACCTCCTATGTGTCGAATAGCCGTTACGAGTTCACGCCAGATGATCATGGCGAAGTCGACATGGCGATTGTAGCAGACGGCGTGAACAAGGCGTAGAAAATCGCCAGTGCATTGATCTATGCCTTGCCATCGTGAAGATAGACACCTGTTCAGAATTGTGAACAGGGTGTACCATATGGGGGCCAGGAACTTACGATTGAACGTCGATGGCTGCGGAAGTGCGGAATTGTAGCCGAGCGCGCGCATTTGTGCGCATAACATTTCATCATTGACGGTAGGATCGTACCGTGCATGACCTGCGGCGTCGGCAGCTGGGAGTGAAAGCATGCGGCGGAATGAATCAGGCGTCAGTGTGAACGATTGGTTGTCTATTCTCGCCGTTATGGTCTGTGTGTTACCGGCCGTGCGAACTTGGGCAGTAAACCATACTTGGAGCACGTAGATCAAAGGAACATCGACAGTGGCAGTGAGGGCCTCATGGAGAGGGTGACGTGTAAGGATGTCCAAAAGAACACGATGTTGTGGCTGTGGGCGGAACTGATCCGGGTCAAGGTAATGATTGTTTGCCTCCATTTTAGTACCATGGTCAGGGTCGACCAAGGTATTGTCGGCAGCCTCATCTATAATTCCCTCTTGAGGAATTTGTTGTTCTTCCTGGTCCTGTGGAGGATTTTGCTCCTGATCCGCCATTGAGTATCTGTAGGAAAATAACGCACAGTTAGTAACTGAGGCGGATGAACAAGTGTCGGCGCGTACCTTTGCTTTAATGGGCTCAGTCTTTGACAGATTGAGGATTGGCAGTTACGTAACAGGTACTGAATTGGCCAAGACAGGGGTATCCGGACAAACCTTGATATGGCAATACTATCCGGACAAACCAAGATTCCGGACAGCACAAGGTTTCCAGATAGTCAGATGGTGTCCGGATAAAATGGATGAACCGGACAATATGGTATCCGAATGACCAAAGTTTCTGGTTAACGGGGGAGTCCGGACACACCAACTTCCCGGTAGTTGAACCTACCGGAAACCCTAGGGTTTCCGGACAACTAGGTTTTTCGGGTGATGGTTGAGTCCGGATAAATTGACTACGGGCTTGAGCGTTACCGGATAAAACACCATCAGCAAGATAGTACCCGGGCACAATGAATGTGTCCGGACGACATTCAAGTATGTCAATAGAGTGATTTGCATTCTCATTCATGTTCTAAACTAAACAATGAGTGTCAATGGACACATAGATACATACAGAAGCAGTTTTTGTGACCTAGGCTCCAACGATTAGATCCAAAAACGACGAGACCCAAAAACGGGTTTCGGTTTGCGAGAAGCGACCAAACCGAGGGTCAATGTGTGTGGCACTCGATGGAATATGAATAGCATTGAGATTTGAGACACATACCTGAGTTTGGGACTGAAAATGAGTGCGAATCGGTGATGTGAGAGGAGTCCGAGAGCGAGAGAGTCCGTGCGAGAGGGTTTAGGGTTTAGCGAGTTTTCCGGGTAGTGAATAGAATGAACCCGGATGGTATATATACCCGGATGGGGTATCCGGGTTCTTACCCAACCCGGGTAGAGACCCGGTCCGGGTACTGTCCGGATATGGGTCCGGATACTGTCCGGATTTCGTGGGTTGTCCGGATACTTCAAGAGTTGTCCTGTTCCTCGGAATTTTGCAGTAATTGGAACTGTAAGAAGACGTTCTCTCGCTCCCCCTCAAGCTGAGCATGGGGATTTCATTGCTCCCCCTCGGATAGTGCAGTAGAGTGCAGTGAGGAGTCCGACACCAAAAACAACTTTTAGCATTTTAAAGAAAAAATAGTGTCGCTCCCCCTCAAATGATGAACGTAACTTGAGAATCTCACAGGAGGGCCCACACACAAAAAAAAACTTTTAATCATTGAAGAAAAACTGTGTGTGACTTTCCCCCTCAAAGGATGAGTAAACTTACCTGATACTTCTTTGTGCTCCCCCTGAACACATGAACACACTTTGAAATTACAGGTATAGACAAATCTCACGTCTTCTTAATGTGTTTCCTTGTAGATCGTGAGCAGCTCCCTCCTTCCGGTCATGTGTGTGGAGCATCCAGTGTCTAAGAGTCACACATGACCGTCCTGTAAAATAAGTTTAGCGGACCTTGGGTACCCAGATTTGCCTGGGTCCCGGAGGGTTAGATTTGACACCTTTCGAAGGAACTTGCTTTGAAGCAGGTTGCCTCTTGGGTGTGGGTTTTACCTCAGTAGGAGGAACCCGTTTTGAATTAGGTTTCCTCTCCTGCTTTGGTTTAACCTCTGATTGGGAACCCCGTTGTTTATAGTATTTATGTTTATTATTACGGGGTTTATTTTTGGGTTTATGATTGTACATGTGATATGACCCAAACCAATCATTTAAATTAATTTCATCAAAATCATTCCAACCACATCTAGAGCAACATAAACAATCACGCGATAATTGAATCAATTGATGAACTGAATTTAGTTTAATCGGAAAAGAAACTTCAAAACAATTCCAATTATTCCAAACACAATTGTCTTTGTTTATTCTAGAATTGAATGCAGTAGGGAAAGACTTTGATGCTTCCTTCTTGACAGGTTTCTTGTTCAGCCGCTTTGGTTTTTCTTGTTTTGCTTGACCAATTTTATCTGAAACAACAGGGACGGAATGGTTAGTGACTTTCGAAGGAACGGTATCTTTGGTAGGAAATTGCTCGGTCTTTTGCCTCGGCTGTGATTGTTGTCTAGAAACAGATTTAGAAGTCGGTTTTGATTGTGAAATCTTGATCACAGCTGGGGCCTTTGTGTTAGAACTGTTACCCTTTAAGAAATTGACCGGACGATTGACTACTGGAGACAGAAAAGCAGTGTGACACGGGAGAGGTTTGTCGAAAGGGAATGACTCAAACTCTCCATCAGAATTGCCTTCAGAGTTCATGTATTTTGAAAAATCAATCTCCGGAATTTCAGGACTTGGATCAGGTGAGGAAGGCGAGGAACACGCTCTGCTTTCGGTTGTGTGCTTTGGGGAATTCGGTGCGGAAGCGTTTGAAAAATCAGAGTTTAAATTCCTTTTAACACGCTCATCTTGAGAAACTTTATTTTCTTGCGAAGAGATATTTCCGATGAAGGCTTTACACGAGGATGTGTCAGATGAGTTAGAGGAAAGTTCAGGTGAAAATTGCTTCGTAGTTTGGAGCAAGTCAAGCTGTACTTGGAGTTGACTATTTATCATATGCTCTTTCATCGTTTCTCTTGTCACTTCAGACAGTCTCGATGAGAGCTTATTGATTTCACACTGAAGGGTTTCCTTTTCTTCATTTGACACGCCTTCGGTTTTCTCAGATTTGAGTTTCTCAAGTTCCTGAATTAGCGTTTTCTTCTCGTTTTGAAAAATAGACATTTCTTTCTCAAGCGACTCCTCTAACTCGACAATCTTTGCTTCCAAGATGAGAGGAGGAACATAGAGTTTAAACTCGTCCGTCTCATTCTTGGTTGCGGGCGCTTGGTCCTCATCCTTTTTGGAGGAATCCTTGGGCTTAGCAACCTTGTAAGGGTCGAAGTAGTCATTTGAGAGATACTTTTTGTTCTTTTTATAGGAATTATTCAAAGGTTCATAACAAAACGGAAGTTGTATTCCTCGTTTGTGTGCACGCTTATATTCCTCGGTTTCCTCTTCCTTTTCAGGTTCAAGAGGACTAGTCCATTGAATGGCATATTCCGGATACTTTTTATCTAACCCAAAACATGCAAAATCATACAAAGTTGGTGTATACCATCTTCCCTTTTTCAAATAATGTGGGTTACCATATCCGATACCCCATTCTTTGTTAAAGTACGTGAACTCTTTGGGTTTATTCAGAAAGATGGTTTGATCAGTTTGACCCCTTTTGTGGAGTTTGGTTTCAAGATCAAGAATTTTAGTAACAAACTCCTTGTGCTGAATTTGAAGAGAGGAACATTGATAAACAAGTTCTTCTTTCTCATTCATGCACTGATCAAACTGAGACTGAAGATCAGATAATTTGGCCCTTAAGTCTTTGGGTGCTATTGAAAGGATTTTGCATCTTTCCTTTAACATAGCATTTTCAGACTTATGTTTTCTAGTTAATCGCGTTTGAACATCTAGCTTTTCGGTTAGTGAACTAATCTCAAGCTTTTGTTCTTTAGTGGTGGCCTTAAAGGAATTCGCCTGATCAATAAGGGATTGCATATCATTCATAAACTCTTGTTGAGAAGATTCACATACCTGACTTGTCTTCTCTTCATCAGCTGGAGAGTGATAGCCCATGAAAGCATTTGCACAGTCTGAATCGCTTTCATCATCAGAACGACCCAACCAGTAGTCGTTTTCCACAAACATAGCTTCTCCAACTTCCTTCTGCTCAGCCAATGCCAGTTTGGCCTTGTAGTAGTGAGAATTATTTACCACAGGCCTTGTGCAATCGTTAGCAAAATGACCAAGCTTTCCACAGTTGTAGCAGGTCACTGGTTCATCTTTCCTCTTTCTATCTTCTTTCTCCTTCTTTTCCTTCTTCTCAGACGTGTCATGCTCATCAACTTTCTTCTTTCCCTCGTGCTTGTCTTGATAACTATGGCGCTTGTTGGAGGCGGTGGAGTAGCGCTGATTATTCGACGTTGGCTTCTTATAGAATCGATGTTGTTGGAAAGTTTTAGTGAGTAGAGCAACAACTTTCTTGAAGTCATCTACTTCATCATTCGAGTCACTGTCTTCCTTTTCAGATTCGGAAGAGCTTTGCCTTTGAGCACGTTTAGAATGATGGCCCGAAGATTTCCATTTCTTTGAGGATATGAGTGTTATAGGATCAGCAGCTAGCTTGGTTGCATCTTTCTTCTCGCCCAAAAGTTCATTCACTTCATCTTCGTCTTGAAGAAGCGTCTCATACAGTTCATTGATGCTAATGTTCTCTATCAAGTTGTTGTGCTTAACATGAGAAGCAAACACCTTCTATTCGGGTAGCAGATTGTTGAGGAACTTGAGCGCGTTCTCCGTGTTGGAACGAACAATCAGGTTCTTCTTCAGTTCATTGAGAAGTAAGTAGAAGCGTTCATATGCTTGGGTGAGAGTCTTGCCGTTGCGCTGCTTGAAACCATCAAACTTGGTTATTGCGCTGTTGATCTTCAATTGATTGCCAACAACACTCCCACGCATCATTCTAGCCACTTGATCCCACATGCCTTTTGCTGTACCTTTGTAGCTGTCGATAGCTTGGTAAATTAGGTTGGGAAGTGCTTGGATAAGATATCTCTTGGCATGCTTTTCGCCTTCTATTCTGCCGCTTTCCTCGTTGGTCATATCGGCTTCAGTCTTGTCCTCATAACGAACTTCAGGATTTGTTGCAGTTGCTGCAATTGTCTTCTTCGGCCAAGGAATCGGACCATCTTCAAGAGCTTTCTTGATGTACACATAGTTGTCCTTAGATTCAATGAAAATCATGAATCTGTCTCGCCATTGGCTATACTCACCTTGATAGAGACAAGGTGGTTTGGAGTCGGTTCCAATAGCAAGTGCGTCACGTGTAGTCATCGTAGGTTGCAACGGAGTGATCGTCAGACGTGTAGATTGATTCAGAGTGTAAACCTAACGCAAGGCACTAAGAGTGGTATCCTAACGCAGGTTCTACGACTGATATGAACTAAGAGTGTACTTATGGATAGGAATCCAAATAAGAGTCTGATCTGGAAGTGTCCGGATCAGATGTAGACAGTTCAAAGTAAAATAATCCCGGAAAAACAGAAGAGTCCGGATAGAATAAGGTGTCCGGATACCACAAAGAATCCGGATACCTCACAGATTCCGAGTAATATATGGTTTCCTTATAGAACTAGATTTTCGGATAACACTTAGTTTACTGGAAAGACAATAGTTACCGGATACGCACAACAATTTAGACAAACTTATCGGGTAGTATGATATTCCGGATGAAATTGATCATCGGAAACCTTGGCTTGTCCGGATAAAATACTTTACCGGAAAGTGATGGGTTTTCGGAACAAATTACCCGGATTGATTGAAATAGTAAAAACTTACCCGGAAAGAAGACTTACCCGGAATGTTGGACTTACCCGGAAAGAAGGACGAATCCGGACGAGATTCACACAAATGTCCGGAAAGAATTGGCCGCGTCCGAAAACTGCTGCTGTGTTATCCGGACACCGCGGCTGACTTTTCAATCTCGATTGAAACTCGATTAGGGTTGCACAAAAACGTTCCTGAAAGATTAGAAACAATCCCAAACACAAAAACAACACTAACCCAATCGATTTTAAAGCAAAAACAATGAGTTTTGAAGATAAAAACTAGATTTTTAATGAAGAACACACTCAAAGACTTTTGACTTTGATTTGCTTAATTGAACACTCAAATAGACGAATTGGGATGAGAAAATTTACAGAATTACTAATGACAATAATGCTAACACAACCCAATAAACAGAATCGGTCAATTTATTCAGAATCAATGATTTGAAATTTCAAGAAAGTGCCAGACGAGAAAAAATCAAAAACTTACTAGAATTCAATAGGAATGCTCTGAATCAAATATGTCCGTCTGCTCTGATACCAATTATTAGTTCCAGATCCGTGCAACAATTATGAAATCGAATAGATAAACAATATGAGTAATGATTTCAACTGGTCATCCCTGTATTATGCTTTCAAAGTAGAGAGAATTACAATACGAGTAGGAAAGCAAATGAGACAACTAGCCTATTTTCTAAGGCTAAGCTATCTATTTATATGGCGGGCCCGTGGTTAACAAGCCCATAGCCCGTTCACTAATAAGGCTCAAATTAAACAATTACAATTTAAACCCTGAACTTTAAATCAACATAAAACGACCCTAACAAAAACGAAAAAAGTTTCATCAATCTGAGAAAATATATGAAATAGTTTCATAGAAATGAAAAAATATATATGAAACTACATAAAAAACACAAATATATGAAACAATTTCATCAAGAAATGAATGATATGAAACAATTTCATCAAAATAAACAATTTCATGATACAATTTCATCAAAATAAACAATTTCATGATACAATTTCATCAAGAAAACCTATGAAATCCAAAGTTTACATGAAAAAAAGTTTACAAAATAGTGGGTCTCTCTCTCTCTCTCTCTATATATATATATATATATATAGGATACAAATTAAATACAAACCATGTATTTGTTTCACCCCTTACAAACCAATGTGCATATGTGAACAATGTGTGCATAATTTGAGATGCATATATGCATCATCCGATATGAATGTATGTCTATTATATGTATATATTCTTGCATGTATGCATATGTATATGCACATTGTTAACATATGCACACTGTTTGTTCACATATGCACACCGTGGTTTGTAATGTGTGCAACAAATGCAAGATTTGTATTTTACGGAGCCTCTCTCTCTCTCTCTCTCTATATATATATATATATATATATATAGAGAGAGAGAGAGAGAGAGAGAGAGAGAGAGAGAGGGCAAATCAAATGCACACCATTCAATTGTTTCACCCCTTTACAAACCAATCTCTACCAATCATTTATCCATGTCATTATCTAATTATTAAAATTAATTATTTTAGTGAAGGGTTAATTTAGTAAATTGATTATTCCAGATATTTTGTTTAATTATAGATAATATTTACTAAACAAATCAGTTACTAAATTATAGCATAATATCTAGGAAATTATAGTGATTGTGTATATCCTTTTCTTATTCTTTTCTGCGTGTTCTTCTTCTTCTTCTTCCTGCGTTTTTTGTTCTGCGTATTCTTCTTCTTCATATATTTTTTGTCTGCATATCCTTCTTCTGCTTCCTCCTTTTTTTCTGCGTATCCTTGTTCCATTCTTCTTCTTCCTGCGTTTTTTTTCCTGCGTATTCTTCTTCTTCTCCATACATTTTTTGTCTGCGTGTCCTTCTTCTTCTTCCTCCTTTTTTTCTGCGTATCCTTGTTCCATTGTTCAATTAACAGTTCAAAGTTGAATAAATATCACTGTTGAATTCCACTACATGTTTGGTGGCGAGATGAGCAACTCAAATATCCAAAATGATGCAGAAATAGATGTGCAGCAAGACGACGGGTTGGACGATTTTGAAGTGAATCATGATGATGTTTTGGGGTTGCACGAGGAAAGACAGAAGATCCAAATAAAGTTGGACAAAAAAATTTGCATATATGCAATTATGCAGTTATGCAGTTTACATGGACTGCATATATGCAATTATGAATTTTTAATAGACTGCATATATGCAATTATGCAGCTTACATGGACTGCACATATGCAATTATGAATTTTTAATAGACTACATATATGCAATTATGAATTTTTAATAGACTACATATATGCAATTATGAATTTTTAATAGACTACATATATGCAATTATGCAGTTTACATGGACTGCACATATGCAATTATGAATTTTTAATAGACTGCATATATGCAATTATGCAGTTTACATGGACTGCACATATGCATAAATTGAAATTGTATGTATGAAATTTAAGATTGGTATATATCGAACTTAAAATTGCACATATGCAGAGGCAAAATGAAATCAATAAATACTAAAAGTAGTTCTTATATTTGGAACTCAAAATCGAAACTGCATAGTGTTGCATTACGAACTCAAAATCGCACATATGCAGAGGTAAAATGAAGTCAATAAACCCTAAAACTAGTTCTTACATTTGGAACTCAAAATCGAAACTGCATAGTGTTGTGTTACGAAATCAAAAACGCACATATGCAGAGGCAAAATGAAATCAATAAACCCTAAAACTAGTTCTTATGTTTGGAACTCAAAATCGAATCTGCATAGTTGTTTTGGTGGGGAATCGAAATCTTTGATTTTCGTTGTTTTCCGCCATTTTTCACACCATTAAGTCCAGAACAGATCGATTATAGCTACCTCCGATAATGTTGGTGTAGAATCCTCCATGAATCTCTATTTTTCAGGGCAAGAAGATGATAAGATGGAAAGGAGCGACTTACCAGGGAAGGAAAATTATTTTGAGATTCCCTGCAAATGCGATTTCCCTAATTTACCCTTCCATGTACCTTTTTTTTTCAATTGGAGTATCTATGTTTCTTAAGTTTACACTTTCTACCCAAATTAATCTAGACCATTGGATTAGAAAATCAAGGGACATGATGGGTTTGTAAGGTGTGCAACAATTGAACGGTTTGTATTTTACGGAGCCTCTATATATATAAATATATATATATAGGGGTGGTATTTTTTACAAACCATTGCATTGTTAGAAACTCTAGAACCACCTTAATCACCATCCATTAAATTGATCAAGGGTCTATATTAGATTAGTGGCAATTATGGTAATTAGTGGTGATTAATGAATTAATTTCGTAACAAAACCCCGTGTGCAAGGGTATATTGGTCAAAAAAAACTTCTATTCATTTAATCCCTTTCTCTCTCTCTCTCCATAAATCACGGATCCATTTATCATTTCTCTCTCTCTCTCTCTCTCTCTCTCTCTCTCTCCTCTACCAAAAAACCATCCACAGATTTCATGAGAACAACACCGTCGTAGGGGTTGCCGGCGCCGGCAACAGGCACCACCACAGTCGTAGGGGTTGCCGTTGAGAACAACACCGTCGTAGGGGTTGCCGTTGAGAACAACACCGTCGTAGGGGTTGCCGGCGCCGACAACAGGCACCACCACCACCGCCGCTGTCCACCACAAGCACCACCACCGCTAGATTCAGCACCGCCACCACCATATATCAAACGCACCACCACCAACGCCGCTGACCACCACAGTCACCACCGCTGTCCACCACAGTCACCACCGCATTCATTTTTTCTGGGTTTTATCTTCATGATTTTGTATTCATGATTCTGGGATCATGAATTTATATGGTTTCATGTTTCTGGCTTCATAGATTTATATGGATTCATGATTCTGGGTTGATGATTTTAAGGATTCTTGTTCCTGGGTTCATGATTTTTGTATCCCATTTTTTGGATTCATGATTCTGGATTGATTGAATGAGATTCATGATTCTGGGTTAGTTTGAACGGGTTGAGACAAAACATCACTTATGAAAATCTCGTTAATCGATGGTGAAACATCCATTTTTTTCTTATGATTTCGGAAAGATATATGCCTTGCAGATGAAGAATTTCAGAAAAAATATAGACCTGCAGATAGATGAAGAAGACGAAATATATTTAAAAAAACATTAATATTAAAGGATTAAGATTAAGATTAATTTTAAGTGGATATCAAGAAATCGCATGAATCATGGAAACTTCCATCTATAAAGGATTTTGTAAATAATAATTAAAAAAACAGAATTTGTAAAATTACTTATATACCCCTGCGTGAATATAATAATTAATAATCAATTTTAATTAAATTAAATTAAATTAAATGATTGGTTGAGAAGTGGTTTGCATAGTTTCTACAAATGTACTGGTTTGTAAAAGAAACCTCCCCTATATATATATAATATATATATGTCCCTTATTTTGTAAACCCAAAAAATGGCATATACTTGTAAACCAAGGGTATTTGGGATAATTCATATATTTTAAAAAATTATTAACTAATTCGGTTACCATATGAATAATTCATTTTTTTAAAAATTATTAATTCCTTTTTCATAACCATTTACAAAAATTTCATAACCATTTAAAAATATATGATTATTTAAAAATCCGGTTATTCATATAGAAGAAAACACTATTAAACAGGTGGAAACTATGAAAATCGTGAGTCCGAAAAATATGAAACTATGGAAATCCCCAATTCGTCGCTGTATGAAAATCGTAAGTCTGTAAACTATGAAACATGGTAGAATCAGGCTAGAAAACTACGAAACATGGTTGAAAACTATGAAAATCGTGAGTCTGAAAACTAAGAAACTATGAAAAAAATACAAATTCGTCGTTATCCGCCATTTCAAAAAAAAAATTAAGCCGATTGCATATTCTAAAAGCTATGAAACAAGGTAGGTGTGCCTCGTGGTTATCTTCTTCACCTGAAAATTGCGGTTCACTTTTCTTCTTCGTAGAATACCGTTGAAATCGCTAAAGAGAGAGAGAGAGAGAGAGAGATGGTCGTCGGAGAGGGAGGAGGTCATCGGATGGAGTAGTGGAGAACGGCGATGGTTCTCGGTCGTCGACGTAGTGATGGTGGTGGAGATGGTGGTCGTCGGAAATATGTGTGTGTGTGTGTGTGTGTGTGAGAGAGAGAGAGAGAGAGAGAGAGAGAGAGAGAGAGAGAATATGGGAGATATGGAGATAATTAGGGATAAAATGTATCCATAATTAGATAAATAGAAATTAATTAAAAAATTAAATTTAAAATATTTGAAATCTATTCCCAAACTACCATTTCCCTGTTTTTTTAATAAATTTAAATTCGAAATTTTATCAACCGTCGATCAAGATAATGAATGACCAAGATTGGTTTACATAGTTCACATGATAAAAGTGGTTTACAAAATAAGTCTTCTCTCTCTCTCTCTCTTTATATATATATATATATATATATATATATATATGATACAAATCAAATACAAACCATGTATTTGTTGCACCCCAATGTACATATATGTGAACATTGTGTGCATAATCTGAGATGCATATGCATTATCACATATGAATGTATGTTCATTATATGTATATTTTTGCACATATGCGTATGCATATGTATATGTATAGTGTTCACATATGCACACCGGTTGTTCACATATGCACATTGTGGTTTGTAAGGTGTGCAACAAATGCAAGGTTTGAATTTTACGGAATCTCTCTCTCTCTCTCTATATATATATATGGGTTGTATAATTTTTAGCCTTAATAATTCTAGCAACCTATGCAACCCACATCATAGCCTTTAATTTTAAAATCAACGGTTATATGCTTTAGATGAATGAAATATAATTAATTGAATTAATTAATATATTTTTAATGAATTTTGGAGACAAGGAAGGGCATATTGGGAAAAACAAAAATTTAAGAATCCCACTAAACATGGCAACTTGGATTCATTGTATCCTGTGTAGCACCCTAAAAATAGGGATAAACAAAAACTTTCATAAAACGAAAATAATGGTATAAAATGCCAAAGCATGAGTTTCCCAAAAATGAGGAATTTACAAACGCTGTTTAATTACAAAGAGTAATTTAACAGAAATCGATGACAGCCAACTAATCTAGTTTCTAAAATAGAAATAATATTACAAAAAGGGTGTCATCTCTAATCCAAGTAATTTCTTCTAGCAATGGCACTCCAAAAGTAGTTCCCCAAGCTCACACTATCCCGTCTAAGCCTTTTTAACAACGGCTCCGCTAGAACCTGAGATACACGTTGACACCAAACAGGTGTTAGGCCAAAAAAGCCCAGTGAGCTTGAACAAATAACAATATGCAAGAAAACATATACAAAGAACAATTATTCCAAGTTCCACAACCATATTTGAAGTCAATGGGGGAGACCCATAAGACCAAGTAAGTTTCACCCAAAGAGACGAGATACCTTAGTGTCAACTACTATGAGCGACACCAAAAGGCTAGGCACATTAGGGGTTACAACGAAGGCATTGCCCCAAATGTCGGTGGTCTAGGCACATAACCGCACAACGGCACCTAAGACTATGTCCTCCTACTGAACCCTTAACTTGATTCATTCAAATGTTCAATTTGTCCACAAGGTACATAAGGGTGTAAAATCCCATTTCCAATACCATCATAGCAAACACATAGTTAAGGCTCCATTTCAACATAAGGAACCTCCACATAATGTTTCAAAACACTTAACTAGCCAGTTAGGCACATATTGATCACATTCTAAGTGTCCAAAAATACCATATCAAGATCCACATATCCATTAAGCCAAGTAAATGAAACCAAACTTTACCATGAACACACTTAACCATCATATGAACACACATTTAGCTCTTGGGTTAAAACCCTAGCTTGGCCATTCATGAAATCATGCCATAAAACATCATTCCTCAATATATATTATAAAACAACTCTAGACTTGGTAAATGTAGTATTTCCAACATCAAAACCATAAATACACTCAAATGAGTCAAATACTCTTTTGTCAAAAGCTAGGGTTTTCACGAAAACAAGTAGGAAAGCAAAATAACAAGTTATTGACATATATCTAGTTTGATAAGGGTTAGAAAACTCACAATCTAGGTTTTTAGATCAAAACCTAGAAAACGGTAGAAAACCCTAAAAGTTGAAGTAGATGGATCTTGCAAAGAAAAGCTTGGATTTGCATTTGAACTTCACAATAAATGCTCCCAAATGAACCCTTGATGACTACTAAGTGTTACCAACAATTTCTAAACTTGCATTTATGAAGAGGTAGGTTTTGGGGGCGAAAAGGCTCTTAAATGCTTTCCAAAATTTGTACCAAACAAGAAAAAGATAAGAAAATGAGCTGAAAGTCGGAGCTGTGGGTTTTATACCCAAACGTGCACGCGAGCGATTGTGCCCGACGATTGTGCCATAGGGCACTCTCGCCGAAAATGTACTGAGAGGTCGGGGGACCTCGGCGATAGTGACACGCAATTGTGCCCAGTGGCACTATCGCTGTCACTTTCGCACAGATTGTACCGAAAGTGCATAAGGCCAAAAATCTCACTCCAGGCCAACTGTGCAAGTAATAAAGCATAGCTAAATATTTATAAATTAGCAGATTGCAAGCAATTTAGAATTAACGGAAATATCTTACCGATTGTAAATTTACGGCCGTTACATTCCGGAAAATCATCCCGCTCAATAACCATTTGCATCCGTTTGAAAACTTATTGATGGATGAATCTTCATCATCTCCGGCAATATGTCCGGCCAACCACCCCACTACATCTTCATCATCTTCGGCCAACCACTCGCACTGCATCTTCATCATCTTAGGAAAGAATTTACAAACTTCATCATCTGTTCATCTTCATCTTCATCATTTGTTCATCATCTTCATCATATTTTCATCATCTGTTCATGCAATCATCATAATCTCTTCATCATCTGTTAATGCAATCTTCATCATCTCTTCATCATCTTCATGCAATCTTCTTTTCTTTACCTTACACGATTTCTATTTCTATCGATTCACTTCTGTTGGTTTATCTTCACCGCCTATCTACCGCCGAAGCTACACCACCGGCAGTTAGTGGCGGATCCACTGCATCAATAGTGGGGGATGGGACCCCATTGAAAAGAGAAATAAGGAAAAAAAATTAGGGTAAAACATGGATTTTTGTATCTTTTAGCTTGGTGTCCCCCCAGTAATTTTACGTCCGGGACCCCATCGATCGAAAAAACTATTTTGAAATCAACCAAAAAAACAAAAATAACTCTTGAAATTGACAAAAAAAACCAAAAAGACCATCGAAATCGACAAAAAAAAACTTAAAAACTCTTTAAAATCAACCAAAAAACTTTAAAAAACACTCGAAACGTCGGATTTAGGCTAAAAATACATCGGACAACTTTACGGACATTTAAACTACCTTAAAGGTGACCCCAGTAGAAAAAAATCATGGATCCGCCACTGCCGGCAGTTGTCGCCTGGTTCGGTTTGTTACGTATCACATCGAACGGATACACCATCATCGACGACATTAGCAACATAATCACCATCACCGATCACTATATTATGGGTCGGAACAATAATCATCGCAGATTCTTCAATGTCGGCGCTAGCAGACCGTCTCCATTATCGACCATTAAAAGAAACTGAGGTTGTCTGTAACGGAATAAAACGGTTAAACCATCGTTATGTATTTAAAGCAATAGCCATAACTTAAGGATGAAGGAGAAGAAGATATCGAAAGATGATAACTACCAAGCATAAATCGAACCATTTTTTCATAAATTTGCATGAAACACGGGATTCCAAAGTATCGGTTTACAAACTAAAGAAATAAAAAATTTTGATTTTACTTATCTACCCTTCTGAAATCTGGAAAAAAAGGAAAAAAATTACAAAATGAGATGAACGGTGACGATGATGGTTGCATGGGTTGACACCTTTTCGTGGGTTGCAAAATATCTAACCTCTCTCTCTCTATATATATATATATATGTATATATGTGTGTGTGTGTGTATGTGTATGTGTTTGCAAACTTAAAGCTATGAAATTTTAAAGTAAACGAAAGTATGTCTACCTACATCGTTGATCATATTTGGATTGTAAAAATGTGCTAGACTTTTACACTCGGTCATAAACACCTTGCAAATTTTATAAATAATAAACATGTTCATAAAACTACTCAAAAATTGTATATTACAAATTTTGTCTTTTTGATTTTTTTAATCAATTTTTAAACTTACCTTATTTTGTAAAAAAAATTATAACTCTGCTACAGTTTACATCTTATTTGAATCATACATTTTATACAAGTTAGATTAATGGGTGAATCTTTGACAGTGATTCGATGCAAACGATAACTTAAATGTTTAATAATTTTTTGACAAAAATTGGCAATTAGACCATTAAAATCAATATTTTAGGAAATAATAACAATAAATTGTCATTCAGCTAAGTCCGCAAATTACGAACCTAAATATTGTGGAAATAGTGACATTTGTATAAAAACGAGAGATGAATGACTATGAGACCAATTTAAATTAATAGAATGACTATTTGAGTCAATCTCCCTTTTTGTAAACTCTTTCTTTATTTATATATAATTAAAGTATAAACTAAACATAACGTTATGTAACTTCAAATTCGCATACAACCATTAAAAATCATAATTCTTTGATACATGAAAATTGTTTAAAGATTATATACATATTTGTTTGATACCTATATTAAATGGAATGATATATATATATAGCCTGGGTATCAAATACAAACCAACTAGTTTGTACAAACTCGTACAAACCATACATAGTTTCATGATTTTGTAAATTTGGCTTCATGAATGTATATATATATATTTTGGCTTCATGAATATATAATTTGGTTTCATGAATATATCATTTGGCATTTTTAACTAATTTTTTTACAAAAATACCCTAAAATACCCTTATTTTTGTAAAAAAATTAGTTAAAAATGTCAAATGATATATTCATGAAGCCAAATTATATATTCATGAAGCCAAAATATATATATATATATATATACATTCATGAAGCCAAATTTACAAAATCATGAAGCTAGGTATGGTTTGTACGAGTTTGTACAAACTAGTTGGTTTGTACCCGATACCACCCCTATATATATATATATATATATATATATATATATATAGGGTTCCCTTATTTTGTTAACCACTCAATTAGTGTTAACCTTGTTAACTTATTTTGGACCAATATGAAGCAAGATACATGGGTGGTTTTAACATTACTTGGACGTTTCATTCAAGGGCATTATTGGAATTTAAATCTTTTGTTATATGCAGTAACTACACTTTCCTAATATCACGCCTAGTTAAATTTGGTAGTTATTGATATATTAATTTTTAATATTCATATTAATCTTCATTTTTATATTCCAGTATCACATTCACGCCAGCCGATTTATTACTTATTGATATGTTAATTTTTAATATTCATCTCAATCTTTATCTTATTATTCTAGTATTTTATCATTTATTTAGTTCCTTCATGCCTATCCAACAGTTAACTGATATCATTTCTGTAATTTTTGTCCACGATTTCTTATACGATTATTTTTCTTGTATTCGATTATGCATCTCACTGAAGACGAAAGTGTTGTCTCATTGTTTCCGTCTTCCGTATGTGGGGTTGAAGATGGTTCTTTTCAGTATGTGGATGATTTGTCGTTGGTTCTCATATATGTTTTTCCAATACGTACTTACGTTCACAGAATGCATATACTCAAATTTTCACATATGCTTGATATGAAATTGCATATATGCACATCAGAGAATTGTATATATGCATATATCAAAATTGCATATATGCATATTTTACACCTACAACATGCACATCAGAGAATTGCATATATGCACATATTACAATTGCATATACTTACACTTTACACTTGCGGCATATATGCACATATCAAAAATGCATATATGCATATTTTTACACCCACAACATGCATATCAGAGAATAGCATATATGCACATTAGAGAATTGCATATATGCACTTATTAAAACTGCATATATGTAAATTTTACACATGCAGCATATATGCACATATCAAAATTGCATATATGCATATATTACACCCAAAACATATATGCATCACTTCACAATTGCATATATGCACATATCAAACTTGCATATATGCACAAATTACAACCGGATATAAGCATATTCTTGTTTGATTCTTGTTCAACCACTTCACTAGTAACAACAATATCTGCAATCCTATCGCTCTTCCTTTGAACTGAACAAAAAACATGAGATGTAATTGTGCACATAAACCCATTTCAAAACCCTAGAACTTGAAACTTTTACCTTTGATTTCTGCCATTAACTTGAATCTTTGAGTTCGTAGGGTTTCGGCTCTGGTAAGAATCGATTTGTAATCGGCTTTTCTGGAATCGATTGGAATCAATTTGGGTTTGCTCGATATGGGATCGATTTGCACACGATTTTGAAATCCCCGATTTGTATCTTCTTTGCAATCGATTGGAATGAACTTGTCGATGTTATCCCACTATTTTTTGGAATCGATTGGGAGAAACCTGTTGATTTTTGCCCACTGATTTCTTTGGTTGATTTTCTTTTGAATCGAGATTGGAGAGAGAGTACGTGTTTGGTATTTTTGTTTCTAAATCAAGTAGAGATAACTTATCAGTTCCTTGAATGTAGCGATTGGGTCAATAGTTTTCTTATCTGATTGTTATCCAGATTTGTTAAATGACAATAATAACCCTATGCATATATGCTGCAAATGAAATCAGCCGTGTGTTTATTTTAATAATGAATTAAAAAATGCTTTTAATTTTAGCCATTGACTTTGATGATTAATGACCCAGATTAGTTAACAAGGTTAACACTAATTGAGTGGTTAACAAAAGAAGGGCCCTCTCTCTCTCTCTCTATATATATATATATATATAGAGAGAGGGAGGTTCAAGGGAAAACCTCAAAAAAATAGAAAACCGAAGAACACCCTAGGAGCCCTTCATCTGGACAGTATGCACTTGTGCATACAGGTAAATAGTTGAATTTTTGGTTTTATGCACAAGTGCATTATGCATTTGTGCATATATGCACAAATGCATGTTACAAATAACCTATATGCACAAGTGCATAGCGTCCAGATGAAGGGCTCCTAGGGTGTTCTTCAGTTTTCTGTTTTTTTGAGGTTTTCCCTTGAACCTGACCTTATATATATATATATATATATATATAGGGTTGGGTTCACAGTCTTTTGCTGTAAAGGTTTAGTGTTATTTTTGTGGTCTCACGGAAATAGTTTGGTCTCACATGATCTCAAGTCTATATATATATATATATATATATATATATATATATATATATATATATATATATATATATATACTCATCACTTTCTTTAACTTGTCCTCATAACTGGATACATTGGGCTGGATGTTAACCCATTAGCCTGTTGGGAAATGGGAATAACCGGTCCCTTCTTGACGAGTTATGAAATGAGCCCTTTTTTTAATCCCCTCGTCACCTACTAGTGAGTCGGAAAGCTTAGGGACGCCTCTCGTTCCTCTTCCCCCTCGTCACCTAATATGGATCTATTCCGATTTTAATTAACCTTTGCTAAGCTAATCCCTAAAATATATCGGTTACGTTTGTCCATCTAGTTATCTAATATCATAATAATTAAAGGGAAATTAATTAAAATACCCTAAGTTTGACTCATTGTTATCAAAATACCCTAAATCTCGACCAACTTACCAAAATGCCCTAAAATTCCGCGGTGGGCACTGCGATCGCGGGCTAGGGCGTACGTGGCACCATTGTTTGGCCAAAGTGTCCCGCGGAGCCCCTCAACTATGGCCGCGGTGACACTTTTGGTCCCTCCCCGCGGAGGAAGCCCGCGATGGCCACAAAAATTACACTTTCAGCCCCTGTACTTGAACGAATCTTGCATGCTTTTACTGTTTTTTTCCACAATTATTGTACTTTGAAGACCAATTTGTGGTTAAAATTCACTTGTTTGTTTGAGATTTCATCCATAAATATGAGTGATATGCAATCCATAATTCACACTCATTTCTTGCTCTTTCTTGATTTCTCTCTTGCTTTCTTTCTTTAAGTTGCTTTCTCTCTTGATTTCTCTCATTTCATCCACAAATGGCATCGTCATCAAACCCTAAGTCTACTCCTGAAAAAATGCCACATAAAATCGAGATCGCCATAGCAAAAAGGGAAAAGGAGATAGAGGAACTAACACAAGAGTGGAAACAAATGATGGCCAGGAAGGAAGTCCACTTGATAAGGATCGAAGAGGAAGAAAAGGAGATCAAAAGGATGAAAGGGGATATAAAATCTAGGGAGGCTCGTATTCGTCGAGAACAAGAAGCAATTCACCATATTCTGCAAGACTTCGCAATTCTTCAAGCGAAGGTAAACGACAAGCAAGCTTGGATTGATGAAACTAAAGCAATTTTTGACTAGGTGGTGGTTGTTTTAGTTGTTTTGTATTTGTTTTTTGTTGTTTTGTAGCAATTTTTTACTAGGTGGTGGTTGTTTGTATTTTTTTTGTTGTTTTGTACTTTGTTGCTCATGAATAAAGGTTTTTAATTTGTATGAAAAGTAGTTTTTAAGTAGTCTGAAATTTGTCTGAAAAGTGGTTCATGTGAAAAATACAACTCATAAATGTTATACAAGATTATTTCATAGCAAACACATACTAGTAAATACAGTACAAATTTGAGGCTACGGCTAGACGATGGTTTGGTTTTTGACAACCCGGGTCTACTTCTTACATACTCTGGCGAGACGAGTCTCAAAGGGTTAAGCTCCACTTTCTCGATGTACACTTCAATCACAGTATGGCCGTCACACATACTGGTGTATGTTGGCTACATCTTCGACGGTACTCAATTCTACCAGTCCAGTCAAGAAGTCTGCATTCGGCCTCTTAAAATACAACCTATTATATTTTGGTTCTTCATATTCCAGCTCTTTCATGATCTGTTCAAGCAGTTGCATAGAAAGATCATCCACATCTAACATGTCAACATAAATTTCTAGTCCACGAAAATAATGTCTTTTGGGTGGTTCCGTGAAGTAACCACCATGGTGGACTTTCATGGTGAACAACTGTGGATATTTATCTATTGATGAACATTAATTAATATAGTTAGTTCGTAGAAACAAGCAAAAAACTCAATGAAACATGAACACTAACCATATAACTATTTGCCAGTGTCTGAAAGCGATTCAGATAAACGCCCAAAGCACCAAACATGAAGGTTTGGGGATGCCATGTAAGAATACGTTAACGAATAATATGTTATCGTTTATGTGTTTTACGACTAATCTAGCGTAGGTTATTTATAGGCAAATGTGGATGCCTTTACTGCACTTAGGTCCCTGTCTTTGCTTTAACACAACTTAGGTCCCTGTCTTTTCTCTAACACAACTTCGGTCCCTATCAACGCTATCATATGATATAGTTCTATATAACCATTACTATTCTCTCCATTTAGACTACTACCATTATGATCATCATCCCATGTTCTGTTTCAAGTACCTTTCAAAAGATAACTGGTCCCAATCAATGTTCAGATCAACGCACATAAGTTATGTTTGATAAATTACAATGCACTAAACATACAATATTTATCGTCCCAATCAAGGGAAATCAATGTTCAGATCAACAGTATCATGTGATATAGTTCCATGTGGTTCAAGCTCCGACGGGACCGCGGTGTTACTTAGTTGACTACTTGTGCGTCTACTCCTTGGCACGGTTGAAGGGGCGGGATTTGGACACTCTCCACGAGTATGTCCTACGCATTGGCACCGAGTACATTTTCGCTGTATCGAACCTTCACCACGTGACGGACGTCGGTCGTTCTTTCTCGGTCTCCCGGCTCTGTTCTAATCGTTTAAAGGTGGATAGCATGGCGGAAGCAGGTCAGGTGGATACACCCATGCTTCAGGGGGTCCAGCTGGATTTATTACCTCCACGTATGTTCTCCGGTAAGTTTCGGACCTGAAGAAAACTACAGCCAAGTCGCTGCAATCTCTACGACCCATATGTCTTGCCGCAGCGATGGCATAGCCGCACGGTAACCCATATTTTTGCCATTCGCAACACGAACAAGTGTGGTCGGTCATATGCACAGTCGCGTGAAGATGGTCATCCAGAACCTCGTACCTCCCATACCCGATTTCTCTTACACTCCATGTCGCCGCGTGACGCGCCATGCGGAGAACTATCTCCTCCGCCGCTGGTGTGAGTGCATGTTGCAGCTCAGCTCCTTTTCGGCGTCGAAGTTGGTACCACTCTTGTTGAAAGGTCCGAAAGTAGTCCATAAGATTAACAATCGGACATCTACGCGCAAAACGGGAGAGTGCATTCACCGACTCTGCACTATTGAAGGTCAGAATGTCATACCGTTGTCCAGGAAAATGGGCCGTGGACCACCTCTTCGGTCCAGCTTCGTCCATGACTTTGGATGCTTCCTTGGCACTAACTCGTAGAAGATTCATGACCGGTTAAACTCCCTATCCGTATATGCTCTACATGCCGCCCAGTAGACATCCTTGTAGGTGGTAATACGTTTGTCCCTGGTTTTGGCGTTCATCTCCAAATGTCGACAGCATATGGCGTGAGGGGCGTTTGGGTACATGGCAGAGATTGCGGCGCTTATGGAAGGAGCCCTGTCGGACATAAACACCAACCCTTGCGGGTCTCCGATAGCTTGTCTCAACATGGACATAAACCAAGTCCATTCGTCCCCGGTTTCGGACTTGCCTACGCCGAAAGCTACTGGAATGGAGTTATCCCCGTCCATGGCAACCGCCAGGAACATCATACCCAAGTAACGGACCTTTAAATGGGCAGCGTCTATTACCAGGACACGACGTAGATTTGCCAGAAATGTGCGGATCTTCAAAAACATAGGTGGTTTTCCTTTGTAAATGTTATAGTTTATAATGTGTAAACATATGACGTGTTAAAATACGTACCGCGAGTCCAAGGGCCACGAAGCACATCTCAAACCGTCCATGTGAATCGGTCCGTAGCTGCGTGACAGTACCAGGATTCTGCAGCTGCAAATTATATAAATATGTTGGGAGTCGTTCATACGACTCCTCGAACGTGCCTCTCACCAATAGCAGTGCCCTGCATCGCGCACGCCAAGCTTGGTGGTAACCAATCGTGATGCCGAACTGCTGGTGAACATCGTCCACGATGTCCTTTGGACGCAATGACCTGCTAGCATCAAGAAATTTGTTTTTCAGTATCGCACCCAAAGTCCTTTTGGTGGCTTGTTTGTGGTGGGGATTCAGTTGTGTCCTCGTACAAGTGTGTACATCGTGCAAATTTCTAATAAGTAACGCCCCTCCTTTCTCTCCTGCGGGAATCGCGTACATCCTCCACTTACAGTTTTCTCTCGCACATTTAACTATGTATCTGCTTTTGTCGGATTTCGGCGTGTGACTTTCGAAACCCTCTTCCAATAACTTAAGTCCGACCTGACTTGCCAAGTGATCCTTCGAATCAAATATCTGACCTACTTTTAACCTTAAACTGCGATTATAAGGTGTAGGTTCGTAGGTTTGTGTCTGGGTATTCTGGTCTTGAAAAATAGGGGGCATATCAAAATAGTCATTTAATTGACTAAATGATTTTCTACTAGGAGTATATTCTTTGTGATCATCACTATCGGTATCGGTATCTGATCTGTCTATATCAGCATTACCCGTTTTGAAAACATAGGTTTCGTCATCACCAACTCCAGCACAACGTCCTTCTTGTGGTTGTTGTTGTTGCGTCTCCGGAACATAATCAGGAATACAGTCGTTAAGACCATATGCATGATCCAAATGAACTGTTGGGCCGTGGGACGGCTGAAATTGAGAATCAGGTTGCTCTATTTGGAGGTCTTCGTCATCAGCATCGTCGTCACCGTCGTCGTCACCTTCGTCATCGTCTTCGTCGGATTCGGCATACACAAAAAGTAATGGCGTTCTTTCTGAATCGACTGCAAAGTGCAGAAAACCAGAGATATCCCCATCGTTGGATAACTCCACAAATGACTCATCACCATTCTTAAACACTAACTTGCAAACAGCAGAAGGGTTGATTCCGCATTTTTGCATGGCGTATGCAACAAACTTCTGATAAGTATAGTTTACTGACACTTTTACACCATGCTTAGATTAATAAGCAAAATTCCACTCATTGTTATCTTGCACCTATTCACCATCGAAACAGAAATATAGCTTAGCTTTTGCAACAGATGAACTCATTTTTTCAGTAGTATCTCAAAAACAAAATATTGAAGAAAGAAAGCAAGAAAGAAGTATGGAATCGGTGTGGATTATGGATTGCATTTTACATCTATTTATTGATGAAACAACCAACATTGATGACAACCAATCTCTTATTTCATCCACAAATTGGTATTCCAAATACACTGATTCAACATTGATGAAACAAGCCAGTGAATTTCAACCACAAATTGGTCTTCAAAGTACAATAATTGTGGAAAAAAACAGTAAAAGCATGCAAGATTCGTTCAAGTACAGGGGCCAAAAGTGTAATTTTTTTGCCCATCGCGGGGATCATCCGGGGGGGGTGGGGACCAAAAGTGTCACCGCGACCATAGTTGAGGGGCTCCGCGGGACACTTTGGCCAAACAGGGGTGCCACATACGCCCTAGCCCGCGATCGCGGGGCCCACCGCGGGAAATTAGGGCATTTTGGTAAAGATGTCGAGATTTTGGGCATTTATGTAAGAAAAGGTCAAACTTAGGGTATTTTAATTAATTTCCCATAATTAAATATATATATATATATATATATATATATATATATATATATATATATATATATATAAAAGGGATTTAATTAAAATACCCAAAGTTTGACTTTGACTTAACAAAATACTCGTTTTCTCGTTCATTTTACCAAAATACTCATTTTTTCCGCGATTGGGTTCGCGATCGCGAACCAGGGTATAAAATGAAAATGTTGATCCCGCTATTAATCCCGCGACACAACTCAAATTTGTGATTTTTATTGAATTTCACTTTCAACCCCTATAACAGGGACCATTTTTGAAAATCTCTCCCGCGAATAGTCCCGCTACCAACTCAAATTTGTGATTTGTAATTTATATTTACACTTTCAACCCCTATACTCATTTACTTACTTTACTTTATACCTTTTACTTTCATAATTTTAATTTTACATTTAACACATATAATCGTTTATTAACTAAAATACGTTTTAACTTTAACAAGTTACACCATTATAATCGTCTCTTCGATACGTTCGAAATGAGCTTAATATTAAATATTTTTTCATTTATTTATTTTAATATATATCATATATACTACATAAAAATATTTTTTATATTTAAAATTCATATTCTTATAGTTAATTATTTAATTTATGGTACTCTTATAGTTAAAATATTTTATTTATTTTAGTATCGATGGTCCAAGTGTAAGTATTAAAAATTGGCGGAGGCTTTGTGATGGACAAACATCGATTCTTTTGTGCGTACTCTATAACTGCAAATACTTCAGCTCCAAACACACATGAATCATCATTCGCCAAATACCATTTTCACAATTCTTAAATGAGTCCAGTGATACCAACTTGTCAAAACCCCATTTCATATTCTTCTCGTGATACCTTGTCTTATTGCCATTCACGATATCTATAAACACATACAAATAATAATAATTTAAAATGATTTAATGAATTAGTTAATATATGATTATTATGTTAATGCGATAGGAGTGTAAAACAAAATTGAAAAAAATAAGAGATGTACCATAAATTAAATAATTAACTATAAATGTATGAATTGTAAATATTAAAAATACTTTTATGTAGTATATATAATATATATTAAAATAAATAAATCCAAAAATATTCAATATTGGGCTCATTTCGAACGTATCGAAGGGACGATTATAATGGTGTAACTTGTTAAAATTAAAACGTATTTTTTTAACGTATTTTAGTTAATAAACGATTATATGTGTTAAATGTAAAATTAAAATTATGAAAGTAAAAGGTATAAAGTAAAGTAAGTAAATAAGTATAATGGTTGAAAGTGTAACATTTCAATTCAAAAGTCATCAAATTGAAGGAATTGGGGTATCGTGGGACTTTTCTTTGCGATCGCGGGATCCAATTTTTCAAAAGTGGTCCCGTCCGCGATCGCAGACCCCCTTTGCGGAAAAATAGATATTTTGACAAATTCGGAAGAGAAATGAATATTTTGATAAGTAAAAGTCAAACTTTGGGTATTTTAATAAAATTCTCATATATATATATATATATATATATATATATATATATATATATATATATATATATATATATATATGTTTTTTTAATGGTTACGGCGTGAAGCGCCATAGGTGAAAAATGGAAGACAAAGTCAAATCAAGGGAATTATGGTCCTGAGTCCCCCCCCCCCCCCCCCCATCGGAAGCATGAATTTATTATGTAAGCTAGGCTTATGGGATAATTTATAATTATATTACCGACAACTTAAAGAAAGACTCATTTCGCCTTAATTAATTTTATTAGGCCTTCCGTACCCCAGGGTTCAAACCTTTTGAACCCTCAGTGCCACATCAGCTCCACATCAGTTTTCCACTTTGAACCCTCTTCAACCTTTTGAACCCTCTAATCCCGTACCCCAACCTTTTGAACCTTTTGAACCCTCATGCCACATCATCTAATTTTTTAATAAAAAATCATAACATTCATAAAAATAAAAATAAAATTACAAAATAAAATTAAAAATTTCAAAATAAAAATAAAATTACAAAATAAAAATAAAATTACAAAATAAAATTAAAAATTACAAAATAAAATTAAAAATTACAAAATATTAAAAATCTACTCGTCGTCGTTGTTGGGTAGTCGGATATGCCAAATATGTTCGACCAAATCCGACCGAAGGTTATTATGAGTCTCTCGGTTTTTGACTTCTCGAACATTTGTTGCGCGTTGTGCCTCAGTGATTTGTGTTTCATCCGCTACCACGGCGTTTCCATCGGCACAAATGGCATGACCTTCGTCTTCGAGTATCATATTGTGTAATATGAGACAAGCGTACATAATATTCGCCAATTTATTCTTATGCCATCCGCGTGTCGGGTACTTAAGTATATGCCAACGTTGTTTAAGCACGCCAAAAGCTCGTTCAACATCTTTACGTGCTGATTCTTGTGCGGCCTTGAACTTTATTCGTTTAGCATCATTTGGGCACGTAAACGCTTTTACAAAAGTTGCCCATTCCGGGTATATCCCATCCGTTAGATAATATCCGTTCTTGTAGGTGACTCCATTAACCTCAAAAGGGCACTCGGGTGCTTTTCCGTCGTAGACATCGTTGAGGATGGGCGATTGATTGAGAACATTGATGTCGTTGTTGGAACCGGCAACACCAAAGAATGCGTGCCAGAACCATAGATCTTGGGAGGCCACCGCTTCTAGCATGATTGTCGGATGTTCATGATCACCTCTCATGAATTGACCTCGCCATGCGTTCGGACAATTTGCCCACGACCAATGAGTACAGTCTATGCTGCCGAGCATGCCGGGAAATCCGTGTTTAGCTTCATGCTTGTGGTACAACTTCTGAATATCATCGTAAGTAGGCTTGCGTAAATATTTTCCACCATAGAGTTCAATAATACCTGTGCAGAAAGTGTGCAGACAATCTCGTGACGTTTTCTCTCCCATCCTCAAGTACTCGTCAAGTGCGTCGGAAGCTACTCCATACGCCAATTGTCGAACAGCGGATACACACTTTTGTATCGGAGAGAAACCTTGTAACCCGAGTCCGTCAATCCGTTGTGTAAAATACGGATACACTCCCGATAAATCTTGAACTATCCGTTCGAATAGTTGCCTGCTCATCCTAAACCGCCGTCTAAACAAATACGAAGTATACACCGGGTTTTCGCCAAAGTAGTCCTGCAAAAGCCGGTCGTTAGCATCTACCCGACCTCTTTCTATGTTCCCGGACCTCGGTCTTCTTGACGATGAGGCTACAGCTTGTTGCAACAAATCTGCATAACGATTTAATAGTTGACCGAATTCCTCGTCGGTGTCAATGGATGATGAAGAACCGGACGATGAAACGGGTGGCGAATCCATAAAGTTTATATCGGATTGAAAGAAATGAAAGAAAATATTTAAGGATTGAGATGAGTGTTTAAATTTTGGTGTGAAAAATGAATGAGATTTGAGGATGATTTATAGGGTTTAAATTGGAAAATAAAAAATTGATAAAAAAAAAATATGGCCGTTTGAATTATAGCCGTTTGAATTAAAAAATTATAAAAAAAAAATAAACTCGTCGGGTATGCGGGCTGGGGAACCCGAGCCCCTTACCCGCCACCCGTACCCGCGTGAACCCGCCGAAGTCGTACCCAGAGCCCGCCAACCCGCCCTCCGAACCCGGGCCCGAAGCCGCTGGGCTACGGATGGCCTTAGATATTGATTTTTAACGCTTTATATCATCAAGAGTGAATTACACCGGTGGCCCATGTGGTTTACTTAAAATTTTCATTTGGTCCCTAAAATACACTATCTACGACGGTAGTTCCTAACTTTTTGACAAACTAGCTGATAAGCTAGCCTATGACTTATAAGCTAGCTGGTAGCTGATAAGCTAGCTGTTGACTTATAAGCTAGCTGGTAGCTGATAAGCTAGCTGATGAAAAAGTCACGTTTGGCAAAACTAGCTTATAAGCGTGTAAAATGACTAAAAAGGACATATTAAAAAAATAGTAAATAAATAATAATATTAATTAATGGGGGTATTTTTGAAGAAAAAAAAAGCAAAATAAGCTCCTAAACGCTACCATGACTAGCGTTTTGATAAGCTAGCTTTTTTTTTGTCATACATGTACCTAGCTTATAAGCTAGTTTTTTTTTTGCCAAACAATGCCTTACTCTCACTCGTGATTCTTCTATGTTAAACATAGGAGAACCATGAGTGAAAGTAAATTAAACATATGAGAACCATGAGTGAAAATAAATTAAACATAGAAGGACCATAAGTGAAAGTAAATTAAAAAGCTAAGGACCATCACCATAAATAGTGTATTTTAGGGTCCAAATCCAAAATTTAGATAAACAACAAGGACCACCAGTGTAGTTCACTATCATCAGTTTATGATTTATCAATATTCTAACACAACAACAAATTAAATAAAAAAAATTAGAAATTGGAACTCATATACTTATAAGTCATAAATTTGAGTCCACACTTAAGACCAATCGAAGGACCTAAAGTCGTCGATGTATTTTTAGCCTAATTTCATTGTTCTAAGTAATATTTTTTTGGTTGATTTCGAGAGATTTTTTTCTTTTTTAACCGCTCAATATACATACACCCCCCCCCCCCCCCCTATTTCCAGTAACATAACAGTTTTGGTCTTACGGTTATCGTACTCCCTGTAATTACATTACGGCACAATTATTTCCATGAAAATAGATACTATATACACATACACATCACTACGTACTTACTTATGTTTCAAAATTATACGTTAAATTAATTGTTACATTTAATAATTTTAATAGAAGAAGCTTCTTTTAATTGAAATCCATATCCAATATTCAGAGTAAAGGTGAAGAGGTTTGGCCCGATTGGCAGCAAAAAATGAGCTGTATCGAAAGCGAATTCAATTTCATAGGCCCCTCTCTACTATTCTCACGTATAACCTACCCTACCCTACCCTACACTATCTAATATCTATATCTAAAACTATATATATATACCCAATCTATATCTATCTATCTACATAAAAACACACATTTTACACACACAAGACAAATATTTTATAAGTCCATGGTCAAAATGACATATTCGTTGACAAAAGTTTCTAATAAAGTTGTGATCTTTCTTTTTCTATTCGTGTTCTTGACTCCATCTCCGGTGGCCGATGCGAAACAAGCTACGTTCCTCCAAGATTTTCATATCACATGGTCCGATTCCCACATCAGGCAACTCGATGGCGGCAAGGCCATCCAACTTATTCTCGACCAAAATTCAGGTACGTGGGTCGATCTACTAGGTTTTTTTTTTTTGAAAAACGTGGAAAACATTGATGGATATTCGATGCAGGATGTGGGTTCGCTTCGAAACGCCAATACTTATTTGGACGTGTGAGCATGAAGATTAAGCTCATTCCGGGAGACTCTGCTGGCACTGTTACTGCTTTCTATGTACGCTTATTATTGCTATAAAGAAATTATAATAACGTTTTGGATAACTAGTGTGGTTTATTTTGACTGATGGTTATGTATGATTTTTGGTGGCAGATGAATTCAGATACTGATCAAGTGCGTGATGAATTGGATTTTGAGTTCTTGGGTAACCGAAGCGGGCAACCGTACTCGGTTCAAACCAATGTGTATGCTCACGGGAAGGGCGATCGAGAACAAAGGATTAACCTTTGGTTCGACCCTGCAGCCGACTTCCACACCTACTCCATCTTATGGAACCATCACCATGTTGTGTAAGTCCAAAAATATATATTTCCTCCGTGTCACAAAATAAGTGTCCACGTTTCTTTTAGTTTGTGATAAAATAAGTATCAATTTTCAAAAGTAATTCTCTACTTTTCAATTCTATCCTTAGTTACGAGATTAAGAAATTTCATACTACTATGATATTAAAGGTAATTTTTTTTTTCAATTAATTAAAAAATATAATAATTACAAATTTCTAAAACTACGATACAGTTTTTCCGTTGATGAAGTGCCCATTAGGGTGTACAAGAACAATGAAGCTAGAGGGGTCCCATTCCCTAAATTTCAGCCAATGGGAGTCTACTCCACATTATGGGAAGCAGATGATTGGGCAACAAGGGGAGGGTTGGAAAAAATTGATTGGAGGAAGGCACCATTTTATGCATATTATAAGGATTTTGACATTGAAGGATGTGCCGTCCCAGGTCCTAGCAGTTGTGCCTCGAACCCTTCAAACTGGTGGGAGGGTTCGAGCTACCAACAACTTGACCCTGTGGCAGCACGTCGTTACCGATGGGTTCGTTTGAACCATTTGGTCTATGATTATTGCACTGATAAACGCCGTTTTCCTGTTACACCACCAGAATGTGTTGCTGGAATTTAAGTGTATTCCATCTTAGATCACCATACCGGGATGCATAAGTGGAAATTAAATTGATTCCATGTTCACTATTTGTATGTATGTATGTATGTATGTATGTATGTATATATTCGTCGATTGACCATTTCCGTCGGTCGACAGGAGGGAGCGAGAAGTTTATTTCTATTTGTGTGTTAAAAATAAAGCCAATGAATATTGTATATGTATACGAGGGTTGAATTTGTAATCGTAAAGTACCAAGTGTCCTTGCTAGTGTGATATTGTTACATCTGTATTTATAGCATTTTGATCATCAAAATAATGTTATGCATGTTCTTTAGAATGGTCTCATTATCTCAAAATATTTTAATACACACACATATATATAGTTATAGATTTAAATGACAAGTAGTAAATATATTAGAAGTAGATAAGTAATCTTAGCCCTTCATACGATCAAGATTGGATTTGACTGATCAAGAATTGCAACTTTGACTGGTAAACATTTACGGTTATGCCAAAAATAGAAGGATAGTTTTATAACTTTTACAAATAGGCGGGAAATGGGTTCATATGTGAACACGTGTGATTCACATACGAGCTACTATATGTACATATGTGAACCTGTGTAATTCACATATGAAATATTTTAACTGATTCGCATATGAACTCGTAGGTTCATACGTGAGTTATATGAATAATCAACGGTTTCACATATGAACTAGTTAACCGATTCACATATGAACTAATTAACTGATTCATATGTGAATTAGTTAAATAGTTCATGTTTGAATTAATCAACATGCTCACATATTCATACGTGAATCACACTGTTTCATATATAAACTTGTTTGTCGTCTATTTGTAAAAGTTACGAAACTATCTCTCTATCTTCTACAGACCATGCAGAGATTTATCCGGTGTTTCACAGTCAAAACCGCAAATATCGACCAGATAAAGGCTAAGATCACTTCTCTACTTCTCATACATTTAGCGGTGTTCATTTGAACATCTTCCTCCCCCCTCTCTCTCTATACATATATATATACATATATACGTGTGTGTGTGTGTGTGTGTTTTTATGTATATGTTCATACATTTTAATATTGATGTCCCATTGTCCATTCGTCGTGCTATTTTTTTATTTTATAATTTTGATGGTTGGTTTAAATACGAGCCATAATAATAAGGCCATCCGTACCCCATAACAGCATCTTTCAAATATTCCATCTCCACATCAGCGTCACATCAGCTTTTCTTCCATCCCTCACTCGATCCCTAACGATCCCTAAACACCCGTACCCCATTCCCTCAAACCATTTTGCCACCTCATTTATTTTAATTCTTTTATTTATACATTTAATTATTTAACAAAATAAAAATATTTATATATTTTTTAATAAATAAAAATAAGATAAATAATAAAAATTAAAATTCATATCATTCATTAAAAATAAAAATTACAAAATACAAAACACTACCAATTATGAAATTTTTGGATTTGCTCTTTTCTCGCTAAAGTAGCCCTCAAAGCGTTTCCCGTAAGGTGATCATGCGGGGTTATGAAATACTCGAAGTCTTTCTCAAATCGTTTATCTCGTTCGATTTCTCGTTCGTGTTCTAACCTTTGAAGTTCGAGATCGATTTTTTTCATTTTGTATTTCATTGTATCATCAATCTTGTCGTTGAACGTCGTCAACAACTGAGTAACACTTTCGTCCGTATTCGCCCCAGACGTATTACTCGTTGATGATTTTTTTGCCTTGTTTCTCCCGATGGGTGTGAGAAATAAGAGGTTGAGAGGTGTGAGAAATAAGAGGTTGAGGGTTAAATTTATAGTGGGATTAAATTGAGAAAAATAATTTTTTTTTACAAAGAGCCGTTGAACGGCATTATTTTTAAAAATTTAATTAAATTTTTTTTTTAAAAAAACCTTCGGGATGGATCGGGATCCCATCCCCGAATTCCATCCCTTCCCGCAACCATCCCCGAGCCCGTAGCCCATCCCCGCAACCCCGCTGGCCATCCCGAGCCCCATCCCGCTTGGGGTACGGATGGCCTAAGTAATGGGTCAAAATAAATAATTTAAAATGAACACTTTGTTTTAGATGAGGATAAATAAGTCAAGATGGGTTGAGTTGACTTGTTGACCTGGCTTCTTCAAGTAAGTTATGCTATAAATAGCGAATAATAAATATTGTTGCTTGTTTTTCCCAAAAAATTCTTAGAGCATCCACAATAATAAAATTTCATTACAATTGCAAATGGGTCACATCTGCGCCACATCAACTTCACAATTATCTTGAAATTATCCTCCACAACAATGAAATTTTAACCACTTTCTAAAGTGACACTTCATCATAAAAAACTATATTTTAATCAAATAACAACAAAACTACAATTAAATATTCTTTACTGTAACTTAATACGAAATATTTTATTAAATAAATAATTATAATGAAATTAATTAATTAAATAAAATATTTAATTTATAAAACATTAAATTAAAATACAAAGTAAAAATATTACATTAATAGTCATTTTCTTCTTCTTTAAATCTTTGTCAAATCTCTTCAATCAAATCTGATTGTAAACAATGATTCGTTGACCGATTACGTACTTGTATGTGATTTTGGAGATAGTTTTCGTACGCGGGAAGTATGCTACGAGAGATTTGAGGCGTAGTTGTAATATAATTAATATCATCGTTTATATCATCAAATTGACGAATATAAATATGACGTTCATCTTCGACGATTATGTTGTGCATGATTATACATGCTCTCATTATTTCTTCAATTATCTCTTTGCACCACGTACGAGATGACCCACATATAATAGCGAAACGTGATTTGAGTACCCCAAATGCTCTCTCTACATCTTTCCTAGCAGCCTCTTGTTTCTTTGCAAATAGTCGATGTTTTGGGGATTGAGGTAATGGAATTGACTTCACGAATGTAGCCCAATTAAGATAGATCCCATCGTCAAACACTTATAAATCGTTGGCAAAGAATGAATCATGGTGTTTCGAAGTTTGTTGGTTATTTTGAGCAGTTTCAAATACATCGGGAAAGCGGGTTGATGCAAATGGATCCCACAACAATGAGCGAACCACAACAGAGATTGTACGAACATCAACTTGAAGAACTTCTAAAAAAACAATGATGTATTTTTGTGTTAAGTTTGTATTTTTTTAATATGTAATTTATTTTATTGTACTTTAATATAAATTATATTTTGCATTTTTTAATATTTATGCCTTTAAAAAAATTAATATTTTTATTAACAAATAAAATTATTCATACATTTTTTCATAACACATTCTTTACAAAACATCACAAAACATGATTTGACATAAAGCAATTTCTAATTTATAAATTATTCCCTACAATTTCTTATACTATTCACTGTCACATCAGCAAAAAGTACTGATTTGACATTTGCAAATTACCAAAACCAATTTCTAATTTAGCAATCATACTCATAACCACTACAATTTCTAATTTAGCAATCCTAGTTGGCACCTTTGCAATCCAAATAATATCCTAATGAAATCCTTGTTGTGGATGCTCTTACAACATCATGATATATTGTTTTTCTTTTTGAAGAAAACATGCATATATTAATGATCATCGTTAGTACATATAGAGTTCATCGAGTCGTCAAGAAAACTCGGTAAATCAAAAAACGTAGGGTGTTGAAGTTAGTTAGTTTGTTATTAATTTGTTTAGTTGTACACGTGGAAGTATTGTCTTTATTTCTTTTCTGTATATATATTAGAAGGGTCTAATGTAATGTTCAAGCAATCAATAACAGAATTCACTTCCACCCACACTTTCTCTCTCTATCTTTACTTTCTCTTTCTCTCACTACAAACTCTCGATTTCTTCATCTATTTGATTCTCATATGGTATCAGAGCGGTTCTAAGATCTTTCTCATCGATTGTTCTTCCTCTGTTTCAATTCTTATTATGTTCCTTGATTTCTTGTTAGATTTGATTTGTTACAATGACTACTGAAAGCCCTAACTCTGTTTCAACTGGTTCTGGAGTTAATTCCAGTGGAATCAACGCTTAAGCCTACTCGAATCCTTTGTTCTTGAGTCATACCGATAATCCAGGAGCGGTAATTGTCTCTCAGATTTTCAATGGAAAAAGATTTGGTGCTTGGAAACGAGCAATGACGTTAGCTTTATCAGTGAAGAACAAATTAGGTTTTGTCACCGGTAGGACTAAGAAACCTGCTGAAGATGATCCAAGTTATGAGGATTGGGAGAGGTGCAATTCGATTGTGATTACATGGATTCTGAATGCTGTAACTCCGGAGATTTCAGAAAGTTTGATTTATCATACCTCTGCAAAGGCGATTTGGAATGAGTTACAACACATGTATGAACAGTCAAATCTTGTAGTTATTTTTCAATTGCCAAAAGAATTAAATCTCATGTCACAGGGTAGTGATTCTGTGATGGCATACTACACAAAATTCAAACGAACTTGGGATGAATTTGCATCTGTCGATGAGATGCCTGATTGTAATTGTTCAGCAGGAGAAGCTTGGATGAAACGAATGGATAGGCAACAATTGGTCCAATTTTTGTTCGGTTTGAATGATAGTTATGCTTGAACGAGGGGAAGCATTTTACATAGGAAACCTACTCCTATTCTTGCAGAAGCATATGCGATTCTTATTCAAGAAGAGCAACAACGAGAAATTACAGCTCCGATGAAACTCAATATTGACAGTGCAGCCATGTATGCCAAAAACACTCAGAATAAGACTGTGTTCAGTAATGAAATGAGGAAGAATATGGTTTGCAATTATTGTAAGAAGAAGGGACACATCAAATCATAATGTTACAGGTTGAATGGTTTTCCAGAACATTTCAAGTTTACTAACTCGAGGAAATCAACTACTAATGCCACCATCGGAGAAGAAGTTAATGCAAAAGACTTATCCGGTGGAAGTTCAGAAATGACGAGCAAAGATTACAATCAGTTGATGAATTTTTTGAAACAATGCAAGGTTGTTGATTCGACATCTGGTTCTGGAAAAAGTGACGTGTCTGAGAATGCTTACGCAGCTGCTGTTAATGGTTTTGCGGCTTGTGCAGGTAATTCAACTTTGACTTCCTATTTTCAAAATTTGTGGATGATTGATTCTGGAGCATCTGATCACATGTGTTGACATTATTCTATCTTTTCTTCAATCACAAAGTTATCCAAACCTCATAAAATATCTCTGCCGAATAGTAATTTTTTACTTGTTGAACATGTAGGAACAGTGTCTCTTTCGTCTCATTTGCATCTTTCTAAAGTGTTGTTTGTTCCTACATTCCATTGTAATCTTTTATCGGTCGCAAAATTCAATGATCAACATAAAACTCCTCTTCATTTTACTGTTTCGCATTGTTATATGCAGGACCCTCTCACCAAGAAGCTCTTGGCACTTGGTGAAAGAAAGGGAAGCTTGTATTTTCTGAATCCTGAAGAGATCAGACATAATTTCTCAGTTGATCAATCTGTTACTAATCATGTAGTCTCTGATTCAGTTGATAAATCTTGTTCGTTATGGCATTTACGCTTTGGTCATATTCCAGTGAATAAACCCAAACAATTGAATCTTGTTTCTTCTGAATGTAATAAAAACATGTTTCATTCGTGTATTACTTGTCATAAAGCTAAGCAACATCGTTTACCTTTTCCCAAAAGTCATACTAAGTCTGTTGATATCTTTGATCTTGTTCATGTTGACGTTTGGGGTCCCTTTCATACTCCAACATATGATGGTCATAAATACTTTCTTACCATTGTTGATGACCATAGTCGCACTACTTGGATATATTTACTCAGTCACAAAGGGTCAGCCTTCTCTGTCATTAAATCGTTTGTTCAGTTCATTGAAACTCAATTTCATAAAATCATCAAAATCATTCGTTCTGATAATGCAAAAGAATTGGGAAGTAGTAAAGAAGGGAAAACCTTCTATGCTTCTAAGGGTATTATACATCAGTTATCTTGTCCATACACACCTCAACAAAATGGTCTTGTTGAACGAAAACACAAACACTTATCGGAAGTTGTTCGTTCTAATCATTCAATTTGGATTACCTCTTCAATTATGGGGTGATAGTATTCTTACAGCTGCATATCTCATTAATAGGACCCCAACTAAAGTTCTTAATCATCTCACACCTTTTGAAGTTCTATTCAAATGTAAACCCGATTTACATCATATTCGTACTTTCGGTTGTTTATGTTTTGTGTCCACTCTTCCTGTCAATCGACATAAATTTCAATCCAGAGCAAATCCACATATTTTTCTGGGTTTCCATTTGGTCGAAAAACTTACAAGGTTATGGATTTGAATACCAAACAAATATCGTATTCTCGAGATGTCATATTTTGTGAATCTGAATTTCCTTTTATCAAAGGTACTGATGTTTCTTCATCTTTGTTCTCTAATATTCCTCTTCCTAATTCTGTTAATACTGATTTTGATGGTCCTAATCCTTCTCACAATTGTTCAGTTCAGCCTTCTAATCTGTCTCCCATATTCCAACTGAGCAGTTTTCTGCTTCAAACGACTCTGTTGATAATATTTTAAATCACAATCAAGAAAGTTCTCCTTCAAATCATAATTGTCAATCTAATCATGATCCTTCTGGTCTTAGTAAATCGTCTCGTGTTCATAAACCACCTGTGTGGCTTGATGATTTTGTTTGTAATCAAGTCCATTCTGATTTTGATTCCATTTCTGATACTTGTCCTCATACGATGACTAACATGTGTTTTGATTCTCAGAATTTTTCATTCACAGATTTGAATAGTGATAGTCAATGTTTTATTGCTAATATTGTTTCTGTTGTGGAGCCTAAAAATTATGAAGAACCTATAAAAAGTCCGTGTTAGCAAGAAGCAATGGCCAAAGAATTTGCTGCCTTAGAAGCTAATCAAACTTGGAAATTAGTCCCATTACCTGAAGGAAAACGTGCAATTGGATGTAAACGGGTATATAAAACCAAGTTTAATAAAGATGGGACGGTTGAAAGATACAAGGCACAACTTGTAGCTCAAGGTTTCACGCAGCGTGAGAATGAGGATTATCATGAGACGTTTTCTCCTGTTGTTAAGTTCACTACTATACGTTGTATTGTAGCTCTTGTTGTTAAACGAAAATGGGAGATACATCAGTTAGACATAAACAACGCTTCTTACATGGAGATCTACATGAGGAAGTGTATATGAAGAGACCGAAAGGAATGACATGTTTGGATACAAATTATGTTTGCAAACTCACCAAGTCTCTTTACGGTCTTAAGCAGGCGTCCAGGCAGTGGTACTCGAAGTTAGCTGATGCTTTGCGAATGAAAGGGTTTGAGCATTCTAAGAATGATTACTCACTATTCTTACGAAAAACCTCGAGTTCGTTTATCATTGTTGCTGTTTATGTAGATGACGTTATTGTCACAGGTGATGCACCTTCAGAAATTGCTAATTGGAAACAGCACTTGCATGATCTTTTCAAAATCAAAGATTTGGGAAATCTCAATTATTTTCTTGGCCTTGAATTCCTTCAAGGCCCTCAAGGGATGTTTCTAACCCAGAAGAATGTAACATCCCAGGCCAACCGTACCAGATATTGTCCGCTTTGTCCGCACACCTGGACTCACGGTTTTAAAACGCGTCTGATAGAGGAGGTATCAAGTCCCTTATAAGGCAACCTTTGTTCCCCTCCCCAACCAATGTGGGATCTTACAATCCACCCCCCTTGGGAGCCCAGCGTCCTCGCTGGCACACCAGTCCGGTTCCCAGCTCTGATACCAAGTTGTAACGTCCCAAAAATTACAAGGAATTTAATTTTTTTTAAAAGTAATACATTTCATTATAATCAAACCAAAGTTAACGAATCCCATTACAATAAGAATAAACGTCGTTATTTAAAACCGTCAACAAAGTTTAAGCAGCGGAAAGTTATATAAATCCATCCCCATTTATTAAAAATCAAACCAAACTATCTTCGCCTTGCGCCCGTGTGTACCGCCACGCCCGACTGCTACTCACACCTGAAATCATAAGAATTTGGGAAGGGGTAAGCACGAAGCTTAGTGAATTCAATCCTTACATAGGATCGCAATTATATCGGCATCACCTTTAACATACCAGCACATACATTTCTTGGAACATCCATCAAGAAAACATATCACAAATAATAATAAACATTATGCTCCTTGGAACCACCATCAAGAAGACATAATCACAAATAATAATAAACATTATGCTCCTTGGAACCACCATCAAGAAGACATAATCACAAATAATAATAAACATTATGCTCCTTGGAACCACCATCAAGAAGACATAATCATAAATAATAATAAACATTATGCTCCTTGGAACCACCATCAAGAAGACATAATCACACCATGATAAACTAAAACACACACTCCTTGTAACCACCATCAAGGAGCGGCCTCAAGCTTCTTGGAACAACCCTCAAGAAGATATAAAATAAACATTATGCTACTTGGAACCACCATCAAGAAGCACATCAAACACAGTCTAATATATACACACAAATACATAAGAATTCCATACCACAACAATATCAACAGACAGTCATAATCATCTCATACGAACCATAGCAACACAAATATAATCCCCATCCTATATAGTGAGAGAACTCACCTCGAACGCAAACTTATAGCCTTAACCGCAACGCGAACCGGCCAACACCCAATCACCTTTTTCCACCTAAACAAACGTTAACAATTATCAAAATGACGCCCCCAAACCAAGGCCACGACTACTAGCTTTAAAACGCATAATTTCCAGTTTTTACTCTCAACACGCAGGTCTGTTCGGGACCTGTTTAACCCCTCAAAAACTGATTAAACCAGAAATATTTTTCAATAAACACAAAGTCCCATGTCTTAGGGTTCCAGGGACATATCGCACGCGCTCTAACGATTTTTCTACAATTTACTATGGATTTTACAAAACCAATTTGCTGCACAGCGAAAAACAGTACCTTTCAGTACAAAACAGCAGTTTGACACTAGCTATGGTCCGAACTGGTTTTTCAGCAAAACATAAGAAACTTACTAGACTCAAAATGGGAGAGTTTGGAACTAGTTTCACCCCAATACGACGTTCCTATAAAAAGTTATGGCTTTCCCAAAACAGTGGCAAAAACTGTGACTTTTAAAACGGAACGCTAACTGACACATCCGGACCTACTAAAACGGAACTGCTGTTTTGTACTGAAAGGTACTGTTTTTCGCTGTGCAGCAGATTGGTTTTGTAAAATCCATAGTAAATTGTAGAAAAATCGTTAGAGCGCGTGCGATATGTCCCTGGAACCCTAAGACATGGGACTTTGTGTTTATTGAAAAATATTTCTGGTTTAATCAGTTTTTGAGGGGTTAAACAGGTCCCGAACAGACCTGCGTGTTGAGAGTAAAAACTGGAAATTATGCGTTTTAAAGCTAGTAGTCGTGGCCTTGGTTTGGGGGCGTCATTTTGATAATTGTTAACGTTTGTTTAGGTGGAAAAAGGTGATTGGGTGTTGGCCGGTTCGCGTTGCGGTTAAGGCTATAAGTTTGCGTTCGAGGTGAGTTCTCTCACTATATAGGATAGGGATTATATTTGTGTTGCTATGGTTCGTATGAGATGATTATGACTGTCTGTTGATATTGTTGTGGTATGGAATTCTTATGTATTTGTGTGTATATATTAGACTGTGTTTGATGTGCTTCTTGATGGTGGTTCCAAGTAGCATAATGTTTATTTTATATCTTCTTGAGGGTTGTTCCAAGAAGCTTGAGGCCGCTCCTTGATGGTGGTTCCAAGGAGTGTGTGTTTTAGTTTATCATGGTTTGATTATGTCTTCTTGATGGTGGTTCCAAGGAGCATAATGTTTATTATTATTTGTGATTATGTCTTCTTGATGGTGGTTCCAAGGAGCATAATGTTTATTATTATTTGTGATTATGTCTTCTTGATGGTGGTTCCAAGGAGCATAATGTTTATTATTATTTGTGATTATGTCTTCTTGATGGTGGTTCCAAGGAGCATAATGTTTATTATTATTTGTGATTATGTCTTCTTGATGGTGGTTCCAAGGAGCATAATGTTTATTATTATTTGTGATATGTTTTCTTGATGGATGTTCCAAGAAATGTATGTGCTGGTATGTTAAAGGTGATGCCGATATAATTGCGATCCTATGTAAGGATTGAATTCACTAAGCTTCGTGCTTACCCCTTCCCAAATTCTTATGATTTCAGGTGTGAGTAGCAGTCGGGCGTGGCGGTACACACGGGCGCAAGGCGAAGATAGTTTGGTTTGATTTTTAATAAATGGGGATGGATTTATATAACTTTCCGCTGCTTAAACTTTGTTGACGGTTTTAAATAACGACGTTTATTCTTATTGTAATGGGATTCGTTAACTTTGGTTTGATTATAATGAAATGTATTACTTTAAAAAAAATCCTTGTAAATTTTGGGACGTTACAGTATTTTGGTATATTATGGTTGGATGATGATTTCTTATGGTTAGATCTAAATATTTGTGGTTGGAAACTTATGGATCTAGGTTTTTTTTGGAGGTTTTAGCTTGATGATGCAAGATGCTTCAAAGGAGCTTACGTTTGGGGAAACTCTAGATTTAGCCTAAATCTAGCAAGGTGAGTTCAAGTTGCTTTGTGAAAACTTTGTACATGCTAAAAATGTTATTTTTCAAATGTTTGTGTGTTTTACTTGAAATTATAAATTGACGAGTTATTTGATAAGTTTAACTCTCTTGAAGTATTTATCTTCATAAATGTTGTAAAACACCCATAGTTGGGAATTTATGGATATTTGATATGTAGAAATCATAATTTTATCCTTAAAAGATTTATTACTCAAAATGGAGTCTATTTGATGGTTTAATCATATTTGTATAAATGATTTTATAAACCATTTGGGAGAAAGCACATTTTAGTGTCAAAAGCCATTTTGAGAATTATAAGGGTATGAGTCCTTTTGGGAAAACCCTTTTATGTTTAACCTATGTTGAGTTTTAGGTTAATAATGATTTTGTGGTACTTGTTACCCGATCGATGTTTAAATGCATTTTATGCTATTTGATGACCGTTATTTAGGGGTCTAATGGGTTTGAGCATTTTGCTCGGTATTGACTTTGAGATAGTCTTAGGGACATTTGTCCGATTTTGGAATGGCTCGATGTGGAGTCTTATCCATGGTTTGCTTTTATTGCACCATATCGCATTTATTGCGCATAATTAATATTTACATGCCCGGGTGCGTTAGTCATTCCAGGATGGGATTATTATTATAGATTGTGTTGCATTGGATCCATAGGCACACGAGTCAGTCTTTATTTGAGGGTCTGCTGGGTGTCGCGGGATTTGACCGGGCCCTATGCTAAAAGACCTTTACTTTCAAGGGTACGATAGGAGGGCTGAGTATGGATGAGCACGGTGGGCGAATATGACCCCCGCCATGTTAGGGCAATGCCATGGTTGCATCCCCCTTGTGTCGGGCCTTTGGCGGTATTCTTAGGGATATTTCGCTAAGGTCAGTTGTCTTTTGGTCGTAACTTGAAAGGCGTCGTATGGGACACTTGGGCTTTTGTGCAGTGAAGTGTCGTACGACTAACATTGTAGAGTGGCATACTTTTGTGTTCATCCACTCTCAATGGATACGGGTCTCCCCCGTCGTTGGCCAACCTATTTGGGATTTTATATTGTCCCTGTTTTATTATTATTGTTTGTCTTATACGTTTGACTGCGGATGGATGACTTTAATATTAGATTCCCTCCAAGTATATTAAAGTCTAAATAAAGCAGGTATTTACATATTTATGGTATTTGGAACTTCGTTACATTTTACGGTTGCGTGAGTATTGTTTCGTATTATGTTTTCAATGAAGGGTTATAATTAAATGGATGGTTTTCCATGATTTATGGGTTGAGTATTTATTGTCAACCATATTTGAAGTTTTTGCCTAATATAGAAAATTATTCACGTATTTGAGTGAGTTGAGATTGGTATTCATTTTGGAAAAACGCTTTATACCTTTTGGGAATATTTCTCATGGATTTTGGGTGTGTTGGAAAATGAGTCATTTACATCCTTTTGTAAAATTTTTTGGAAATCATAATCTATATTGCAAACTTCTTTTAAAGAATTATTTAAATCATGCTATAAACTCTTGAACTCACTAGGCGTTAGCCTAACCCTTTTTATTTGTCGGCATGTGCAACAGGTCTCAGGTTGGGAGTTGTTCTAGTGACACGTGTGAAAGGTCGTGTGCTAGTAAAGTGCTCGTGAGGTGAATAGCTTAAGTAAAGTTTTCCGCATTCATCCTTGGGATTAAGCAACTTGTACTTGGGTTAAGTATTACCCGAGGTAGTATTAGTCTTTGTATTGAGACTTGTGTTATACATTGCTTGAGGTTAACCATAGTTGGTAATTTGAGGTATTTCACCTACTGAATTATAGGAATAAACCCTATTGTTTCGGATGTAATATCAAAAATTTTAATTAGTTGCTCTTTCCCAATTCGAGGGTGTTACAAGTTGGTATCAGAGCATAAGTTTGAGAGAATTAGGTGTTGATTGTAGATACCTAGACTCAAACTAGCGTTCTTTTAAGTAAATGAGAGTGAAATTCACCATTAGGCACATTAAGATAGGATGTTTTGAGGTCAATAAGAGTTATTAGAAACGGGAATCACGTCTAGAGTAGCAAGGGTAATCATGTACGGTACGTTCATAGTGACACCTGGCCAGTGTCATGGTGAATCTACTAGTACATGTGCATACTTGAACTACTTTAATGTGAGGATCGTTGGGGTAGTGAAGAAATTTCTAAGCTAGTAGTCGTTGGAATAGATGGACGATTCTAGCATTAGTCACTTAGAGTGCCGATAAGCATGATATTTGCTTTAAGTAGACCGTTTTGGGTCGAGATTGATGGTTGGATTAGAACCATAGAATTATTGAACCGACTTTGTTTCGAGGAAAAACCGTAAGGTTAATTGGTGCAATTCCCAACTTGCCTTAAGAGGTTTGAATATCCGGATGACAATAGTGGACCAGAGAGATTTGGAGGAGTATGGGTTGAGACGTTGAGTGCCGACTAAGTTATGCACAAAATTTATTTTGAAAATAAGTTGCATCAATTATTTCTTGTGTTTCAAATCTATATATGGATTGTGTTACAATTTTGGAAAATGTTTAACACGCACACAAGATTTTAAATCATGGGTTTTTGAACCTACATGAAATTATTTTATTGCGGGAGTTGCAAACTTCGCCGGGACTTGTTTTGCTCTATTTTATTATTGTTCAACATTACTTTCGGATATAGTGACATCCATATTTTTATGATGTTTAAGATGTTGGGCAAGTAACTACGGCTTATGACTTTAACATTAGGTCTCCTCCACATATGTTAAAGTTTGGACGGAAAGTTATCTTCCATGATGTCTATGTAAAGCTATTTTGGAGAATTGTTTAATGTGAATTTGTTAAACAATATTGTTTGTATAGTATTACAACAAGAATGGAATTTTGGAATTTTGGAATTTTGGCGTTTTAGTCATGATTTTGCTTATTGCAATTTGACTTTTTGGAAGCACAATGTTTGGTGCCGTTTTATTGACTTGAGGTCATTGAACTCATTGAATTTCATGGAGTTTTGTTTTACGACGTATTGAGTCGTGTGAGTGTAATTTCACAATGTGTATACTCCATTTACTTACGTGAAAAATTTATGAGTTATGTTGGGCATTTTGTCCCACTCGAGCTTTGTTGAGAAATATTAATTTTATGCCATAAGGCGACCAAAGAGATAAGTTTTGGAACTTTAGTGTCGCGTAACTTCTCTTTCAAAGATTTGTGCTAGCACAACTTGTTGCAACTTGTTCGGTATATGGATTGATTTATACGTGACGTAAGTAATACATGAAAGAACACTTTGATAGTGTTTCATAACAATTTGCTTAATTCGCTTTCGGTCAGTCAAATGTTTTATTATCATATTCATGTAAATGCATTATGTCGACTAGGGGTATGCATAGCTTGGTAACCATTGCTTCTCAACACTTTGATAAACGAGTCGTGCATGAAAATGTTTTATAAATTCATTGCACAAATGAAGACCATTTGTAAAGCCCGTATCCCGGTATGAAATTTCTTTTATTAATTCTTTTCTTATTAAGTTTGATTTAATGTGGTTTCCGTTAGCGGGGTTAGTCGAATCGGACCAAAAAGTTAAATGAGTCAACCTTTGTGGGTTTTTGCAAGGAAAGGAAAGTTGAGGGGCTAATTGGGGCATCTCACCAAAGTTTGGCAAGGGATCGTCCAAGAGTCACCCCCTCCCCTTCCCCTTCCCTTCGGTTTCATGCTAGTAACCACCACAACCTTTAGTCATCCCCTCCCCCTTTCTTGTTGTGTTCGGCCAAGAAGAGAACTAGAGAGAGAGAGAGAAAGAAAGAAGCCGAGAGAGTGAGAGAGAAACCGAGAGGGTGATAGAGGTTGCTGCCGGCGACGAGGAGAGAGGAGGAAGGAGACGATCGCCGGCAAGTTTGGTCGGAAAAGAGGAGGAAGAAGGGTTCGTCGAGGTAAGTTCGTCTATTTCTCGTTTGTTGTTATCGTATGTCAAAGAAACGCCGCCAACCACCACCGCCGCCGGAGGCGGCAGGGGGTGGTGCACGGCTGTTGTCCAGCCTAGGGTAACCCATATTCAGTAGTTCATATGCTTTTCGGGTCTGTTGGGATTAAGCCACGACTTAATGGGTTAATAATCAATAGTGTCATTTCATGTGAAAATTTAGTAATCTGCCACTGTTTTGCTTAAACCGTAACTTTTTCCTCGTAACTCGGATTGGGGCGAAATCGGTGCCAAAAGTTCCCATTTTGAGTCTAGTAACGTTTCTATGTTTTGTGCAAAAACCAGTTCGGAACGTAGCTTAGGTCAAATCGTCGTTTTGTATTGAAAGGTTCTGTTTTCGCTGTTCTTCGAACCGTTTTTGTAAAATCCGTATTAAACTGTAGAAAAATCGTTAGGAGGAGTATAATATGTCCTTGGAACCCTAACTCAGAGCACTTTCTGGTGATGTAATCTAATTGAGGATTTTCTGTGTTTGGGGAGGTCGGAACAGGTCCCGAACAGACCTGTTTGGCTAGACAGAAAAGTCATTTTAGTGACAGTTTAAGCGTGCGTCGTGTTTTAGGGTCCGGGTCTCGCGTTAATACATTTTAACGTTCGTTTAGGTGTTGGGAAGTGATTTTGGATTGTGGAGCTTGGACTATTGTTTGTGAGCTAGGCGCGCATTCGAGGTGAGTTCTCTCACCGCGTAGTTAGGAATTTCATGCATATCGTTATTTTGTGTTACGTGTTATTATGTGTTATTACGTGTTTACGTGAATTAGTTGGGATGTGATATCTAGTTGTGATCTGTTGAATGTGTATGTGAATTATGTATGCTTGTGTACACCTCAGTGGGACTGGGGGGCTCGGTGGGACCGAGGGCTCGGTGGGACTGAGCTAGTAGTCTTCCTTTTTGTAATCAACTGATGACGATCAAAGGGTAGTCATTTAAGCATTCTTCCTCTATCGTTCATCAAACCTTCATACCTTGTGTGTGTGAATTTTCTTGAAACAAACAAAAATCATCCTCCTTTTGTCGAGCATGATCCTAACATGGTGTGTGACATGTATTCTCCATTGCATCGCGGCTTTGATTTCATGGCTTTGAGGAATTCTGAGTGAAGAACAATTTTTATCAAGAAAAAAAAACTGCTGGATTTCGAGAATTTCTGGGAGCGTTCTGGACGTCGTACGGCCAATCCAACCAAACATAATGTTAAACAATGTGTCCCGAAGCTGCTGTCCAAAAATCGCGACGATCCGACGGTTCAATCTCTGGGAATAGGCGAAACGGCCGGCTGTGATTTTTCAGAAAATTTCTGCGAAAAATCTGATTTTTCTTTCTTTCGTTCGTCTTCTTTCGTCTCTTCAAATCTTCCATTAAACCTTGTTTTTCTTCCAGATCAGAGAGCACCATGTGCTCTGATACCACCTGATAGGATTTATATAAACCCTAAACCGGATCTTTAAGCTCAAGAATGATTAGTTCTAGATCATGGAATAAACATATACAAATCACAACATGAACAGCGGAATTAAACGTCAGATTTGTATAGCTAACAAGGTTCATTAATTTAAACATACTGATTACATACTCACGCCCCAATTTGTTGACCTAAGTTATCAACAAATGAATACTTCTTCTCAAGTATTAGGATTAAGAACCTTGGGGCTCATGCACACACATCTACACGTTTTTGTTTAAACGTGGGTTTCAAGAACGTCTAATTCTATATCTCTAGGTTTCTTTATATACTAGAAACCTAGATAAACTAGAAACTAGATAAATACCAATCCTAGATAAACTAGGAATCCTAGATAAACTAGAATTTATAAGGATAACTATAAAATAAACATATTACAATTCGAACCCTTGTAAGTTGAAGTTTTGACACATCAAATCTATATGAAATATTCCTAACAATCTTCCCCTATTTGATGATGACAAAACTTAGCATCAGAATCTTCAAGTAGCTCTTCCCCTTTTTGACATAATCAAATCCAAAACTTATCAAACTTGAATCTTCCCCTTGAATGATCAACACTTCTTCTTCCCCTGAATTTATGCTAACCATCCTTGTGTCTTCGAGGTTATATCAATTACGTTGTAAAGAAAATCAACCATTATCTATTTGAAGTTGAAGTAAAAAACCAAACCTTGAGTCTTATATCCCGTAGAAACCAAGTGAACAACAACGTCATTCTCATGAATGAGGGGATCCCTGTCCTTCGACCAATCTTCTTCTCTAAGATTTCGTCAAATTGAAGTCACATTCTTCGAACAATTACGTTAATAATCTTCATAATATCACGGGTTATCTTTAACAGGTGAAGGATACCTTTAAAGATATGATAAGAACACAAACTCTAACTTTCACTTCTTCTTCAAACAAACTCTAATTAATCTTCCTTTTTGTAATCAACTGATGACGATCAAAGGGTAGTCATTTAAGCATTCTTCCTCTATCGTTCATCAAACCTTCATACCTTGTGTGTGTGAATTTTCTTGAAACAAACAAATATCATCCTCCTTTTGTCGAGCATGATCCTAACATGGTGTGTGACATGTATTCTCCATTGCATCGCGGCTTTGATTTCATGGCTTTGAGGAATTCTGAGTGAAGAACAATTTTTATCAAGAAAAAAAAACTGCTGGATTTCGAGAATTTCTGGGAGCGTTCTGGACGTCGTACGGCCAATCCAACCAAACATAATGTTAAACAATGTGTCCCGAAGCTGCTGTCCAAAAATCGCGACGATCCGACGGTTCAATCTCCGGGAATAGGCGAAACGGCCGGCTGTGATTTTCCAGAAAATTTCTGCGAAAAATCTGATTTTTCTTTCTTTCGTTCGTCTTCTTTCGTCTCTTCAAATCTTCCATTAAACCTTGTTTTTCTTCCAGATCAGAGAGCACCATGTGCTCTGATACCACCTGATAGGATTTATATAAACCCTAAACCGGATCTTTAAGCTCAAGAATGATTAGTTCTAGATCATGGAATAAACATATACAAATCACAACATGAACAGCGGAATTAAACGTCAGATTTGTATAGCTAACAAGGTTCATTAATTTAAACATACTGATTACATACTCACGCCCCAATTTGTTGACCTAAGTTATCAACAAACGAATACTTCTTCTCAAGTATTAGGATTAAGAACCTTGGGGCTCATGCACACACATCTACACGTTTTTGTTTAAACGTGGGTTTCAAGAACGTCTAATTCTATATCTCTAGGTTTCTTTATATACTAGAAACCTAGATAAACTAGAAACTAGATAAATACCAATCCTAGATAAACTAGGAATCCTAGATAAACTAGAATTTATAAGGATAACTATAAAATAAACATATTACAATTCGAACCCTTGTAAGTTGAAGTTTTGACACATCAAATCTATATGAAATATTCCTAACAATCTTCCCCTATTTGATGATGACAAAACTTAGCATCAGAATCTTCAAGTAGCTCTTCCCCTTTTTGACATAATCAAATCCAAAACTTATCAAACTTGAATCTTCCCCTTGAATGATCAACACTTCTTCTTCCCCTGAATTTATGCTAACCATCCTTGTGTCTTCGAGGTTATATCAATTACGTTGTAAAGAAAATCAACCATTATCTATTTGAAGTTGAAGTAAAAAACCAAACCTTGAGTCTTATATCCCGTAGAAACCAAGTGAACAACAACGTCATTCTCATGAATGAGGGGATCCCTGTCCTTCGACCAATCTTCTTCTCTAAGATTTCGTCAAATTGAAGTCACATTCTTCGAACAATTACGTTAATAATCTTCATAATATCACGGGTTATCTTTAACAGGTGAAGGATACCTTTAAAGATATGATAAGAACACAAACTCTAACTTTCACTTCTTCTTCAAACAAACTCTAATTAATCTTCCTTTTTGTAATCAACTGATGACGATCAAAGGGTAGTCATTTAAGCATTCTTCCTCTATCGTTCATCAAACCTTCATACCTTGTGTGTGTGAATTTTCTTGAAACAAACAAAAATCATCCTCCTTTTGTCGAGCATGATCCTAACATGGTGTGTGACATGTATTCTCCATTGCATCGCGGCTTTGATTTCATGGCTTTGAGGAATTCTGAGTGAAGAACAATTTTTATCAAGAAAAACAAACTGCTGGATTTCGAGAATTTCTGGGAGCGTTCTGGACGTCGTACGGCCAATCCAACCAGACATAATGTTAAACAATGTGTCCCGAAGCTGCTGTCCAAAAATCGCGACGATCCGACGGTTCAATCTCCGGGAATAGGCGAAACGGCCGGCTGTGATTTTCCAGAAAATTTCTGCGAAAAATCTGATTTTTCTTTCTTTCGTTCGTCTTCTTTCGTCTCTTCAAATCTTCCATTAAACCTTGTTTTTCTTCCAGATCAGAGAGCACCATGTGCTCTGATACCACCTGATAGGATTTATATAAACCCTAAACCGGATCTTTAAGCTCAAGAATGATTAGTTCTAGATCATGGAATAAACATATACAAATCACAACATGAACAGCGGAATTAAACGTCAGATTTGTATAGCTAACAAGGTTCATTAATTTAAACATACTGATTACATACTCACGCCCCAATTTGTTGACCTAAGTTATCAACAAACGAATACTTCTTCTCAAGTATTAGGATTAAGAACCTTGGGGCTCATGCACACACATCTACACGTTTTTGTTTAAACGTGGGTTTCAAGAACGTCTAATTCTATATCTCTAGGTTTCTTTATATACTAGAAACCTAGATAAACTAGAAACTAGATAAATACCAATCCTAGATAAACTAGAATTTACAAGGATAACTATAAAATAAACATATTACAATTCGAACCCTTGTAAGTTGAAGTTTTGACACATCAAATCTATATGAAATATTCCTAACACCCTTTTCCCAATATGTTGTGATTTCAGGTGCGAGCGGCAGTCGGGCTTGACGGTACACACACTAGGCGCGGAGTGTCAAGAATTGTTTAAGTTTCACTTTCAAACCTTTGGATTTTATTTTATGAAATTTCCGCTGCATAAACTTTATTGACTGTTCGAGTTAACGACGTTAACTTCATTTGAGTTACGAATTATTAAATTGTGATTGTTTTATAATGAAATGCATATTTTTAAAATTTTAAATTCCTTGTAATTTTTGGGACGTTACAACTTGGTATCAGAGCACAGCTTGAGTGAATCAAACACATCTCGGTGTGTTTGGTCTCAAGTTGCGGCTATGAAGTTTTTTTAAACTCTCTTATTAAAATCTTTGAAAATAAATGAACGGAGAAAGCCCGTTTGGGAAACGGTGATCGTGGGCGCAGTGTGTACAGTCAGCCGACGCCAATTGGGAAGGTACAACACTTAGTGTATTTATTGCTTTCTAGGCATAGGGTATGCATGCTAGATTGCTGAGGTTGTTTACACTGTACTGTACGATGACTGCTTGCTAGTAGGAATCAATGCTAGTTATAGTAGGTTGTCAAGTGAAGGCCCTATAGGTTGCATGCAGTAAGAATCATATAGCCTTAGAATATTTGATTTAGTTCTATTGCGCAGCTCTTGTTTGAGTCCAACCGTTCTAGGATAGAATCTTGTATTCGAATGTCTATTTGATTCACGCTGCGTGCGACTGGGTATTCGCGAGGAAACTCGTTATGGCTAACAGGGATTCCGTTGTAGCAAGAGTAGTGGGATGAGATGAAATTCCTAGTGAGCTGGGAATAGCGTTTACATATGAGTACGTATGCTAGATTGCTTACGTAGATTTTGTGGTACGGTATACTTGTTACTTGCTATTAGGAACTCATGCTAGCCTTGATAGGTTGTTATGTGAATGCACCTTAGGTTGTATGCAGTAGGAACTGAATAGCCTTAGAATGTTGGATTTAGTTCTATTGCGCAGCTCTTGTTTGAGTCCAACCGTTGTAGGATAGAATCTTATATTCGAATGTCTATCTAGTTTCACTGTATACGACTGTGCGTTTACGAGGCGACTCGTCAGGGCTAGTGGGGGTTCCGTTCTAGCAAGGGTGGTGGGGTATTACGACTTTTCTAGGGAGCTAGGAAAAGTGTTTGCATATGCCGGAATGGGCATATGTGTTTGTTTGTGGTAAGCAACTACTTGGACGTCCCGGGACAGGACTCGAAACGAGTAAGGATAGGTGTGAAGGGTAGTAGCAGAGCTCCTACTATCTGAAGCACAGGATCCGTGCTCGAGTCGGGGAAAGTCACGGAGAATCCGAAGAGTTGAGTGTGAGCGTAGTTAGCAGGTTTTAATGTGTGCTAGTAGCTCGTTAAGGAGGAACAACAATGTTGATCCAGATGCTGATGCTGGAATTATTGCTGATCAGATTCGTGAGATGTTTGCGGTCGAGGTGACGCATATTTTGAGGAGGCGATCCCCGAATTTATTACCGCCATTCGTGATGAGGTAATAGTGTCGATGGAGGAGCGCATCGCGGCGATTCCACCCCCTGCGGGTGGGCAGCCCCGAACAAGAGGGTCGGGATCGGTTATAGAGTGCACATTCCTTACCGGTGGTTGTCCTGCGAACTAGAAGGTTCGCTTCGCGGTGAATCTGTTACGAGACGGAGCGAAGGATTGTGTGCTATTGCTTTGACGCTTAACGGGCGCACTACTTGACCTGGGAGGAGTTCGTCGTATGTTTCGTGTAGAGCATGTGCCTCTAGTGGAGATGGAGAGGAGTGCCAAAGAGTTCTTGGAGCTCTATCAGACTGCGGAGGCCATAAAGGAGGTGAACCGAAAGTTTACGGAAATGACATTATTCTATCCTTAGCATGCTGCTTTTGAGGACATGAAGAGGACACAGTGCAAGGATATGTTACGTACCAAGACCAGGGAGTTCGTGAGTACCGCGCAGTATGCTTCACTTGCTGTAGTGATGGAGGCGGCCTGAGGTAGAGTTCGTCAACTGGGAGTGGAGTAGGCACAAGCTATGTATAAAGTGGTGACAGGTACGTTCTTGGTTAACTCGGTGCTTGCTGTGGTGACGATTGATAGCGGGGCTACTCATCCTTCCGTGTCTCACATAGTCAGTGAGTGTTTGGGGCCGAGTTGTAGGACGGTTAGGCTGTCCACTTGTGGTTGTAGTTGCTGAAGACAGGACCTTGACGGTTACTGACGTGTACCAGGGGTGCACTTTGGAGATCTCTGGTGTGAGGTTCCCGATTGATTTGATTCCGATCACTATGCGGGAGTTGTGCGTGACTGTGGGCATGGATTGGATGGATGCGTATGATGCGGAGATTGTTTGTCGTCACAAACAAGTACGAGTTCGAACCCCAAGCGGGGGAGAAATGCTAGTTCAGGGCGGCTTGCCCAGGCGGACCTCAGCGATATGTTCGGCTGCGAGGGCTCGGAGGTACTTGCAGCACAGTGGTCAGGGATTTTTGGCGTATGTGATCGACACGCGCGTCGACGGAGAGAAGAAGTCTGTGGAGGATGTGCCAGTTGTACGGGAGTTTGCTGACGTATTTTCCCGAGGAGTTACCGGGGATACCTCCCGAGCGACAGGTAGAGTTCCACGTTGATTTGATTCTGGATGCTGCTCCGGTGGCCAAGGCACCTTATCGCCTGGCTCCACCGGAAATGAAGGAGTTGTACACTCGTTGCAGGAACTTATCGAAAAGGAGTTCATCAAGCCGAGTTGTCCACCGTGGGGAGCCCCGATTCTGTTTGTGAAAAAGAAAGACGGGTCCCAACGGATGTGTATAGACTACCGTGAGTTGAATAAGCTTACGGTGAAGAATCGTTATCCTCCGCCAAGGATCGATGACTTGTTCGATCAGCTTCAGGGAGCCTCGTGGTTCTCTAAGGTTGATTTGAGATCGGGGTATCATCGAATGCGGGTGAGGAGAGAGGATACGGAGTAGACGGCTTTTCGTTCACGTCATGGCCATTTACAAGTTTGTGGTGATGCCTCTCGGGCTCACCAATGCACCCGCAGCATTCATGGACCTCATGAACCGGGTATGTAGCCCTATGTGGGATCGATCGGTGATCGTGTTCATCGACGATATTCTTGTGTAATCGAAGTCGAATGAAGAGCATGAGATGCATTTGCGAGAAGTTTTGGAAGTTTTGAGGCGGGAGAAGCGGTATGCTAAGCTCTCCAAGTGTGAGTTCGGGTTACGAGAGGTCCACTTTCGAGGGCATGTCGTGAACCAGAATGGTATTATGGTGGATCCGGCCAAGATTACGGCTGTGATGCGGTGGGAAGTGCCAAAGACTCTCACTGAAGTACGGAGTTTTCTTGGGTTAGCAGGGCACTTCCGGAGATCCATTCAGGATTTCTCCAAGATTGCTTTACCGATGACCCGATCAACGAAGAAATCTACGGCTTGTAGTTGGAGTGAAGAGCAGCAGAGGGCTTTGGGGAGCTACGCAGGCGTTATGCGAGGCTCCGATGTTGACTTTGTCGGAGGGTATGTAAGTGTTGGGAACTGAAGATATGCTAAGTATAGTTAGTACTGCTAAGTCTTCATTACTACTGCCAGTTCTTCGTTACTACTGCTGGGCAAGGTTACTGCTGCTAGATGAAGTTAATGCTGCTAGATGAAGTTAGTGCTGCTAGACCAAATTACTACTGCTAGACATGGTTAGTACTGCTGAGCTGAGTTACTACTGCTTGAAGACTGTGAAGATTAATACTGCTGAAGGTTGTTAATGCTGCTGAGCCAAATCATCATTAATACTGCTGAGTTGATAAGTTTGGTATGCGATACTTTTGGAGACAAAGAAGGAATTGATCAAGATATGTTTAACGAAGATTCAGAAGATCAATTTACTTTTTATGGTTATCTTGTAATTACTTTTGTATAAATAGTATTGATAGATAGCTATTAGAAGAGACGGAAAAGACGAAAAAAAAAAGAAGATAAATAATATACAGAATTCGATATTCAAGAGTGAATTAACCTCAAGATCATAGATCCTATTTCTAGAGAAGTAGAAATCGTCTTGTTGAGTCTGTTCAACAAGATTGAGGTTTTGGTGTAAAACTTGTGAGTTATAACTGTTTGATATATATACAGTTTATTGAATTTCTATTGATTGTTCTTTAATTGATTTAGAGTTCTATTCCGCAAGATTCTCTAAATTCTGTTTCTAAGAAGTTTAATTCTTGTTAAGAATCGATCCTGACAAGTGGTATCAGAGCATTGGTATCTTAGAAGCTATGGACAATTCAATGGATACTCACAGTACTCCTGTTTCAAAAGTTCCCATGCTCAAACCCAATAAATTGGACATGTGGAAACTGAGAATCAAGCAGTACATTCTTCTTACTAATTATGCAATATGGGACATCATAGAAAATGGCCCATGTAATGAAGGAAAGATTGGAGAAGATGGTGAAGGCTTTGACCAATCCAAGGTTGAGTGTTTTGGAGGATCACATCAACAGGCTCCAAATGGAAACCAAAACAGAAGCTTCTCTCAAGCCCATGTTTCTCAACAAGGAATGGGATTTGATTGGAGTGATCAAGCTGAGGAAGCCTGTCAGAATCAAGCTCTTATGGCAGAAGTATCTGATATTCCCACTGAGGTACAATCTAAACTCTGTTCTCAAGCTTGCATTGATGCTGTTAAAAAATATAGGGATCACAATCAGGGTATGTGTGATGACCTCAAGAGGCTAGAGAAAGATGTGAAAGACTATGTTAGGATTGTAGAAAGGTTTGAGGAACAGATCAGAGCTTTTCAAGCTAATGAACTTCAACACCACTATGATACTAACTATTGGAAGTGGGAGAAGAATGAGTATGAGATTAAGCTGAAAGTGTCTGGGGAGGAGAATGAGAAATTAAAAGAAGAGCTTGAGAAGGTTAAACTTGATGTTGAAAAGTTTACCTGTGCTTCTAAAACCATGGATACCATCATTAAGGCTCAAATCCATGACAAGATGAAAGTAGGGATAGGGTACAATGCCACACCTCCACCCTACAATAACAACTACATACCTCCCAAGTCTGATTTGTTAGAGACCAAGGATAGAAAGGAACCTGAATTAAAGATTAATATAGATCCCTGTGAAAAAGAAATAGTTGCTGAGGATGAGACTAACAAAGTAGACTCTGATGAGGAATGTGAGAGTCCATGTGTCAAGAACACTGAGATCAAAAGGAATGAAGAGAAAAAGGGAGTCCATTACAAACAGACCACAGTTGTGGCTCCCAATACTTGTAAACAGTGTTCCTGCAGGAAATTCAAAGAGAACAAGCCCCAAAAACATGATAATCAGAGGGGAAATCAAAGGAACTGGAATAACCAGTGGGCTATGAGACAAGGAGTTGACCTGAACAGAATCAACAGGCCAAAACCTTGCTTCATCTGTGGTAAGCTAAATCACTTAGCCAAACACTGTTATTTCAATCTAGTTAACCAAAGGTTTAATGCTCAAAGATATTTTCAAAAACCTGCTGGTTACAGAAAGAGTGGGGGATATAAAAAGTCTGTGAGGAAAGTTGTGGCAAAGAAACAAGTTAAAACCATAAGCCACATGAAAAAGGCAGAAACAGAAAGTGTTAGAGTATGGATGCCTAAAGGTACCAATGATAATACTGCCAACTCAGTTAGTACTGCTAACAATGTTAGTACTGCAGGAAGCAATAATGTCACTAGCAGTGTTAGTACTGCTAACACAGTTAGTACTTCTTCAACAATTAATACTGCTTCTAGTGTTAGTACTGCTAAGTTAGTTAATACTGCTGAGAAGGCTAGTACTTCTGAAAGCAATGTTAGTGCTGCCAAAGTTAGCACTTCTACATCAGTTAGTACTGCTTCTAGACCTATCATCAAAACAAAGTACTCAAGCACTGATGTTCCTCACTTTGACAAGCTCATCAAAACAGAATGTAAGTATTTTGATGATCAAGGGAGACCCAAGACCACTATGGCTTGGGTCCCCAACAAAAACTAATTGATTTCTCAGATGTGCAGGGCAGCCAACAGCTTAAGGGAAGAAGCATTTGGCATGTTGACAGAGGTTGCTCTAGGCACATGACAGGTAACATGGCCTGCCTTCAATATTTCAAATGAATTGATGGAGGACATGCTACTTTTGAAAATAATCCTGCAGAAGGTAAGAGAAGTGGTAAAAGTGATGTGTAAGATGACATTTGAGGATTTGACAAGTGATGCACAGTGCAGAGTTACTACTGCCTGTGTTCTAGTAGTTAATACTGCTTGTGCAGTTAATACTGCTTGTACAGTTAATACTGCTCAGTAGTTAATACTGCTCAGTAGTTAATACTGCTCAGTAGTTAATACTGCTCAGTAGTTAATACTGCTTGTGTAGTTAATACTGCTTTGCAGTTAATACTGCTCAGTAGTTAATACTGCTAGTGCTCAGTTAATACTGCTCAGTAGTTAATACTGCTAGTGCAGTTAATACTGCTAGGTAGTTAATACTGCTTGGTAGTTAATGCTGCTTGGTAGTTAATACTGCTCGGTAGTTAATACTGCAAGGTAGTTAATACTGCAAGGTAGTTAATACTGCTTTTGATAATCTAGGGCATATAAATACCCCTGTTTGCCCGCCCAAGTTCATAACGACTCTTCGCATTTACTTCTTCTCTCTCGTTCTAACCTAGACTCCCCAGAATCTCTGTGCTTTTCTTTCAAGAATCCTTAGGCATCATGGAGTTTGTGGATGAGCACAATGAAATAGCCATGCTTCAGAAGCCGAAACAAGCTGCGGGATTCCACGATATTGTCGATTTTCTAAAATCCTCGCACATCTCCTATGCACTCACGGTGAGCCCAACAATCTATATCGAACATCAGAAACAATTTTGGGAGAATGCCACTGTTAGTGTTGAAGAAGGGCAGAAAACCATTCGAACAAGGGTTTGTGATAAACCCTTGAAAGTCACTGAAGAGGTTATTCGCATCTCCCTTCAGTTGAATGATGCTTCAGGTATAACTTCTATTCCTAATGAAGAACTCTTTTCTACTTTACAAAGAATGGGGTATGAAGGTCCCATTGGTGTTTTTAAATTCTACAAGTCAAAATTTTTCAACCAATGGAGATTTCTTGTTCATACCCTGATGCACTGTATTTCCAAGAAAACTACTGGATGGAGTGAGTTCAGCAGTCCCATTGCATATGCCTTGGTCTGCTTATCCACTGCCAGAAAGTACAATTTCTCAGCAATGATCTTTAATGATCTTGTATCAAACTTGGAATCCAAAAAGACCTTTTTCATGTATCCAAGGTTTGTGCAAGAAGTTCTTAACAAGGAGTTGATGGACTTACCTCAGTTCACTGAGGTATATGTACCCAAATCCCCTAAAGGGAAGGTTTTTTCAAATATGAAAAGACTTCCTAGGGACTCGGAAGGAGTTGACACACCATTGTTCTCTACAATGATGGTTGTGTCCCACCCCTCTGAAGGTATGGCATCAGGATCAAGGCCCTCATTAGATCAACCCACTGATGACCAATCCCAACCTTCCATCTCAAAAGACATCCCACAGTCCATTCTTGAACAGCCCACTCCCACAATCACCAAAAGGTTTCAAAGAAGAAAGGTGCACAAGGCTCCTTCCCTTGTTGTACCTACTCAAAGCCCTACGCCTTTAAGCCCTCAATTGGAGCATTCTCCAATTGAGAATATCAACAGGGAAACCACAGGGGTGTCTCCCAACCTCAAGAAGGTGGTCTCTAAGGAGAAGGATGACCATATGGGTGCTAAGGCTGCCACTACTTCTGCTAGCACAGAGAAGGACAGTGGTAACATAAATAAGACCTTCCCCATGGCAACTCTAAATGAGAAATCATTAGGAGGACCCAGGTGCCAAGAAACCAAGGGGGCAGGTAGTGCTTCTGCTAGGCAGAAGGCTTCTGCTGAAACTTCCAAGGATCCTTTAAAGAAGGTAAATACTTCTAAACAAGGTGAGGATAGATATAACTATGAGGAATTGATGGAAACCTTAGGGAATATCAACTTGGATGTCATGGCACAAAAGAAAGAGATTGAGCAACTTAAGACTGTGGTCACCTACCAACAGTCTCAAATTGAGAAGCTCAAAAAGATGGTCACCAAGTTGCTGAACAAAAAGAAAAAGGCAAGGTTTGTGCTAAGAAGGAGAACCTCAACTGATGATGCTCCCAAAAAGGGGGAGTCAGAGTCAGAAGCAGAACTGAAACTGAAGGGTCCACAAATTGAGGGGGAGACTGCTCACATAGAGACTGAGATGGAAATGGACTATGCACAGTTTAAGGGGGAGTCCAGTGAGACAGAAAAGGGGGAAGAGTGTGTTAAAGAAACCAAAGCAGCAGAAACCACAGCAGCAGAAACCACAGCAGCAGAAACTGTTAATGCTGCTGAGTTTGAACAAGCAGCAGAAACAGTTAATGCTGCTGAAGGCCAAACAGTCAAAGCAGCAGAAACTGAGCAGGAAGCAGTAACTACATCTCAAGCTGAAATAGATGAAGAAATTTACTGGATTGTAAAGAACTGTATTGAAGCAGCATCACTACATGTACTAAGAGAAGCAGTAACAGCCATAGCAGCAGAAATGGTTATTGCTGCTGAAAAACTTAAAGCAGCTGAACCAACTCCTGAGGCTGTCAAAACTCTTAAAAGAACCAAGATGATGTCCAAGAAAAGACCAAGAACCCAGCCCATAACTTCAAAGAAGAAAAATGAAAAGAAGCCAAGGGTGGAGTCATCTGCAGAAGAGGCCCAGGAGGAAACAGTGAAATCTGATGGAAAAGTTGCTGAAGAAGAAGTGGCAACTCCATCAGGGCAATCAGGCAATGTGCAATCACAAACGGATGCCCAATGTGACTTGTACATTACTAGTGTTGACTCTAACCCAATTCCACTTCAGGCTGAACCAATATCATCTAAGGCTCCTGAAATCATCTTTTGGGACACTTTGAAATATGGTAGAAAGGAGTTCATTAGGATAAAAAGAGCTGATGGAAAATTTGAAGTATTTTCTACTTGGGGAAAAATTGTCAGAACTTGCTCAAGATCAGACTTAGAAGAGATGTTCAAAGTTGGGATGAAGATATATGGAAACATGCTGACTGAGCCAGGGATGTCAATTTCTAAAATGGTACTTGAATTCTTGTGCCAAATGTTCAAACCTGAAGCAGTTCAGCATAGGTTAAACACACAGTTTCAAGTCATTACCAACTGGATGCTCTATGAAAACTGTGGAGTATATGTCATCTCCCTTGACTCTGCAACTCAAGAATACTATCTTGTAGATGAAATATACAATCACAGCATGAAGAGGCTGCAAGGAATGTTACACACTAAGCTGACCTGCAACAAGGATTCAGCAATGGGTAGATTCTTGGTAAAGAGGATTCTCAATCAGAGTCTAGGCCTAAGTCCTAATCTGTGTGTACATGATGATTAAGTTTTGGAAGCATCATCTGAAGAACTTGACTTCTTTTCCTAAAAGTCAAGTTAGGGGGAGATTGTTGGGAACTGAAGATATGCTAAGTATAGTTAGTACTGCTAAGTCTTCATTACTACTGCCAGTTCTTCGTTACTACTGCTGGGCAAGGTTACTGCTGCTAGATGAAGTTAATGCTGCTAGATGAAGTTAGTGCTGCTAGACCAAATTACTACTGCTAGACATGGTTAGTACTGCTGAGCTGAGTTACTACTGCTTGAAGACTGTGAAGATTAATACTGCTGAAGGTTGTTAATGCTGCTGAGCCAAATCATCATTAATACTGCTGAGTTGATAAGTTTGGTATGCGATACTTTTGGAGACAAAGAAGGAATTGATCAAGATATGTTTAACGAAGATTCAGAAGATCAATTTACTTTTTATGGTTATCTTGTAATTACTTTTGTATAAATAGTATTGATAGATAGCTATTAGAAGAGACGGAAAAGACGAAAAAAAAGAAGATAGATAATATACAGAATTCGATATTCAAGAGTGAATTAACCTCAAGATCATAGATCCTATTTCTAGAGAAGTAGAAATCGTCTTGTTGAGTCTGTTCAACAAGATTGAGGTTTTGGTGTAAAACTTGTGAGTTATAACTGTTTGATATATATACAGTTTATTGAATTTCTATTGATTGTTCTTTAATTGATTTAGAGTTCTATTCCGCAAGATTCTCTAAATTCTGTTTCTAAGAAGTTTAATTCTTGTTAAGAATCGATCCTGACAGTAAGAATTGGTGGTGTTTGCTCTCAAGATTTGGAGGCACTATTTGTATGGCGTCAAGTGTATACACTAACCATAAAAGCCTCCAGTACTTGATGACCGGCAAAACCTCAACATGCGTCAGAGGAGGTGGCTTGACGTGGTCAAGGATTATGATGGTGAGATACTTTACCACCCCGGTAAAGCGGATGTTGTTACGGACGCACTTAGTCGACATCTGGATGGTGAGCCACTGTGGGGCTTATGTCAACGGTTAACAGTGGTTGCACCTCTTCTCGAGTCGATAGGTAGTGCTCAGGAGGTGGCAGTTTTGGAGGAAAATGCCAATCGCGAGAGAGTTTCGGGGGAAATTCCGAATTTTGTCCGTGATAGTCATGGGTCAATTGCTCGGTCTTAATGGTCGGTTGGGTATCTCGGGGTGGGACTCCGGTATTCATGTGTTATGACCTTGACTTTCTAGTAGGCACTAAGAGGATACAGTCTTGGGCACTTACTTGAGAGGTAGCTCCGATGTGCCGGGACTTGAGACGTACTTGATAGGTAGGCGTTGGGGTGTAACTGGGCTTCGTAGAGCGAGCGTGGAAGATACCTCGATGGTGGAGGGTTGGGTATCCCACGCGTGTGGGTACTGTAGGACGAATAGTATCGGTTAGGGAATGCTGCCCTTTGTAATAAAGAGGATAAATGCGTAGAATTTTTGAGGTAAATAGTATACTTAGGTGTCGACTTTTGGGCTTGAGGCCAAATGCCTTAGTGTAATTGGGGAATTGTAGCCGATTTTAAGGAAATTATGTTGATGGTAGTAGTAATCCTGAGGTGTTTGCTTGTGGTGAATGGTTATGGTGGAGTGACCTTCGTGAGTGATTTTAAATTTACTGGTTTGACGATTCTTGTAGGGTAATTTGGGGGAGTCTAGTAGAACTCGTAGGAGTTAATCGACAGTTAATAGTAGGAATGATCGGATCCGAGTATCCAGTTGGGTATATTGGTAAGCAACTTGAGAATGTTTAGAGCTTGAGATTTGAATCGGGAGGTATGGAATATCTAAGGTTGGGAGACAACCGAAGTCGCTTGGCTAGGAATGATTCCAATTGGTGAAGTGTTCTATCGATCATAATTTCAGTGTCCTAGAAGGAGTACGTTAGTAAGAAAAGTATTCGAGAAGTTTTAGAAGGGGTCTCAAGTGAACTTGGGAACCTGAGGTTGAGATGTGGGAGAACTATCTTTATCTATGCACGGGCATAGACTTCGAGGACGAAGTCTAATCCAAGTGGGGGAGAGTTGTAAAGCCCGTATCCCGGTATGAAATTTCTTTTATTAATTATTTTCTTTTTAAGTTTGATTTAATGTGGTTTCCGTTAGCGGGGTTAGTCGAATCGGACCAAAAAGTTAAATGAGTCAACCTTTGTGGGTTTTTGCAAGGAAAGGAAAGTTGAGGGGCTAATTGGGGCATCTCACCAAAGTTTGGCAAGGGATCGTCCAAGAGTCACCCCCTCCCCTTCCCCTTCCCTTCGGTTTCATGCTAGTAACCACCACAACCTTTAGTCATCCCCTCCCCCTTTCTTGTTGTGTTCGGCCAAGAAGAGAACTAGAGAGAGAGAGAGAAAGAAAGAAGCCGAGAGAGTGAGAGAGAAACCGAGAGGGTGATAGAGGTTGCTTCCGGCGACGAGGAGAGAGGAGGAAGGAGACGATCGCCGGCAAGTTTGGTCGGAAAAGAGGAGGAAGAAGGGTTCGTCGAGGTAAGTTCGTCTATTTCTCGTTTGTTGTTATCGTATGTCAAAGAAACGCCGCCAACCACCACCGCCGCCGGAGGCGGCAGGGGGTGGTGCACGGCTGTTGTCCAGCCTAGGGTAACCCATATTCAGTAGTTCATATGCTTTTCGGGTCTGTTGGGATTAAGCCACGACTTAATGGGTTAATAATCAATAGTGTCATTTCATGTGAAAATTTAGTAATCTGCTACTGTTTTGCTTAAACCGTAACGTTTTCCTCGTAACTCGGATTGGGGCGAAATCGGTGCCAAAAGTTCTCATTTTGAGTCTAGTAACTTTTCTATGTTTTGTGCAAAAACCAGTTCGGAACATAGCTTAGGTTAAATCGTCGTTTTGTACTGAAAGGTTCTGTTTTTGCTGTTCTGCGAACCGTTTTTGTAAAATCCGTATTAAACTGTAGAAAAATCGTTAGGAGGAGTATAATATGTCCTTGGAACCCTAACTCAGAGCACTTTCTGGTGATGTAATCTAATTGAGGATTTTCTGTGTTTGGGGAGGTCGGAACAGGTCCCGAACAGACCTGTTTGGCTAGACAGAAAAGTCATTTTAGTGACAGTTTAAGCGTGCGTCGTGTTTTAGGGTCCGGGTCTCGCGTTAATACATTTTAACGTTCGTTTAGGTGTTGGGAAGTGATTTTGGATTGTGGAGCTTGGACTATTGTTTGTGAGCTAGGCGCGCATTCGAGGTGAGTTCTCTCACCGCGTAGTTAGGAATTTCATGCATATCGTTATTTTGTGTTACGTGTTATTATGTGTTATTACGTGTTTACGTGAATTAGTTGGGATGTGATATCTAGTTGTGATCTGTTGAATGTGTATGTGGATTATGTATGCTTGTGTACACCTCAGTGGGACTGGGGGGCTCGGTGGGACCGAGGGCTCGGTGGGACTGAGCTAGTACAATTGTATCAATGTCTTTACTCGGTGGGACCGAGGGCTCGGTGGGACCGAGGGCTCGGTGGGACTGAGCTTGTATCAATGTCTTTACTCGGTGGGACCGAGGGCTCGGTGGGACTGAGCTTGTATCGATATATTTTTGGTGTGCTCGGTGGGACCGAGGTTCGTATTTATACGCTAATTGTTATGTGGATTTATATCCGTGGTGATGGTGATGTTGCCTACTGGCGAGTAGGGGCGATATACGTGGGGTTGCTACATGCGTGTGTGATAGGATTCACTAAGCGTTTAGCTTACCCTTTTACCAATATGTTGTGATTTCAGGTGCGAGCGGCAGTCGGGCTTGACGGTACACACACTAGGCGCGGAGTGTCAAGAATTGTTTAAGTTTCACTTTCAAACCTTTGGATTTTATTTTATGAAATTTCCGCTGCATAAACTTTATTGACTGTTCGAGTTAACGACGTTAACTTCATTTGAGTTACGAATTATTAAATTGTGATTGTTTTATAATGAAATGCATATTTTTAAAATTTTAAATTCCTTGTAATTTTTGGGACGTTACACCATTTGGTCAAAATATGCGTTAGTGTTGTAGAGGTCATGCATAGTTCACAATACACTACACTTTGAAAACACAAATGTGTGAGTCGTTGACATTTGGTCAACTTTAGTTCGAGGAACATTTTGGAAAATTGTAAAGTTTTTTGGTTTTGGAGAAAATGTGTATTTTAAGTATTTTATAACAAATAAACTTTTAGGCATTGACGTTTTAACGTCTTATATTTCGAATGCAAAACTTTTGATGTAAATGTTCCGTAATGGAGATTTTGGAAAATCAATTGCCTAAACCTAGAGTGTGTGGAATTGATTATGTTTTGAATATTAATGCGCACTATTTGTATGATTCAAGGTCGGAAGTTGATTTGAACCCTTTTTGGTGTCAACAATTTATAAACACTTATTTCCTCCTAAGTTTTGGAAAACACGTTGTTGTGTGAAGACCTTGTCAGAAACATTTTACCCATGTGTCATTATATGACCGGATGAGGAAAATTTTTTGGAAATTGATTTCAAGAATTTCACCTTTTGAAATTTTGTCGTGAACTATTTAATGCATGTTATTTCGTTCAAGAAAACTACTAGGAAAATGTTACAAGCTTGCGTGTCTACCCCAATTTGGAGATGTTCTCATGATGTTTTAGTCGATATCTTCAAATGATGGAAACGTATTAGTTTTGTCTGTAAACTTGGAACTGACACTAGACGTTTTACGTTTTGACCAAAGTGTAATTATGAATCGTTTCATCGTTTTTGTATAATAAACTGACGCGCGCAAATTTTGTTGGTAAACCTTATTCCATGCCATTTTATGGTTAGAAAGGAATTTTGGAGTCAACCGCCGTTTGAACTTCTTTTGAAGTACGTGCGGAACTTTTTATTACACACCATTTAAAGTGGGCAGTTACTTTACGTGCATGTCATGAGTCAATCCATACTAGGACCCTAACGGTTCATTTTTAAGAAGTTATTTATTACGCTTTGCGTTTTGTTGATAATCTGAACTGCGATGAAATGATTTTCAATATGATTTTTCATAAGTAGGATGAGCGTGTCCATTTTTGCGCAACTACCAAACTGATAGTAGTAGTTTGTATGCGTACGTTTAATTTGATATGAAATATCTTTGTGTTGAAAACTTCTATGAAAAGTTTTGTTGATTGGCGTAATTGTTAAATAATTCACTTGAAACCTTGAACTCGTTAGGGCCTTGGAAAGGTTAAGTAACCCCGGTTGAGAGTAAGTTTGTATAAAACCACGACTATGAAAAGTTGGCCGTTTAGGCATGTGGTGCGACTATAGGCCGAATGATATCGGTAGCAAAGTCGATGTGTTTGTGGTAATTGGAGGGTTAGATTTGCGGTAACATATTTTGAGGTTAGAATAACCGTTTTTGTCGGCAACCCGGTTTTGGGTCTTGGACAATTATCGCATGAAGGACCCTTTAGGCACTGTATTGACAACCCTAGTTTTGTGGAAATGCTCGGTAAACGGAACTCGTGTGTGGAGTACTGTTAGAGTACAAAGCTTGGTGGTATAACTAGGTGTCAACCTTTTTGGGTTGGAGGTCGAGAACCGTTAGCGTATTCGGAGAGTGCGGTCCGATTTTAAAGAAATAAGGATAACGGTTGTAGCAATCCTAAGATACTCAAGTGCGATGAGTAGGTTTTGTAGGGATGATTTCCTTATGTGGATAAAGAAACTGTCGGTTTGATTATTATTGTTGGGATGGATTTTTGGAGTCTATTAGAACTCGTTGGAATTAATCGACAGTTAAGGATGGGGACAATTGGAGTTAGAGATTCGGTTGGTCTCGGTATTAATTAGGCCTTGGATTGACTTAGAGTCTGGACCGTAATCGGGAAGCATGAAGCATTCTAAGGTTGGGAGGCAACCGAAGTCGTCTAATTGGGAATTACTCCAGTGGTTGGAAGGTTCCCGGGCATAAGTACAGTGCACCAGAGAGGGCATTGTTGGTAAGAGTTTGCTTGAGGTTTGTCATAAATCATGGTCGGTGTGGAGTTGGTTAGCCTACGATTGAAAAGGGGTCTAGATTTCGTGGACAAAATCTTTCTAAGGTTGGGAGGATTGTAACACCCCGAAAATGGAAAAGCAAGTTTGGGACTTGCGGACGTCCGCGGAGCCAAAGGCCGGACGTCCGCGGTGTGCGGATGTCCGCGAGTCATCCGCGGAAGCAACAAATAAATTTTGGGGATTTCGGTCATTGCAGGCCGGACGTCCGCGAGGTGTCCATCCGTACGTCTGCGAGCCATCTGATGAAATATTTTGATTCTCTTTTAAGACTTCTCTCTCTCATTTCCTCACTTCACTCCCAAAACCAAAATCAGTCTCATCTCTCTCTCTCTCTCTCTCTAAAATCGTTTCTCCCTCAAGAAACCCTAAACCTCCCCTCTCCTATTCATCTTCTTCCCCAAATCAACACCATCACCATTGTTGGAAAACCTTAACCCATTCAAGAAACCTTCCACTTCATCTTCTCCACTGATTTCTAGGGTTTTTACCCAACCCTTTCCACTCCATTTGAAGATTAGGAGTTTGTGGTGCATCTTGGTGGTTCTAGAGACATTTTGGTTGGTGGATTCAAGTATGGTTAAGGTAATCTTCTCTTCTCTTCATTTATGAAGTTAGGGTTTTGTTATAAGTGGGTATTTTGGTATATTATGGTTGGAGGATGATTTCTTATGGTTAGATCTAAATATTTGTGGTTGGAAACTTATGGATCTAGGTTTTTTGGAGGTTTTAGCTTGATGATGCAAGATGCTTCAAAGGAGCTTACGTTTAGGGAAACTCTAGATTTAGCCTAAATCTAGCAAGGTGAGTTCAAGTTGCTTTGTGAAAACTTTGTACATGCTAAAAATGTTATTTTCTAAATGTTTGTGTGTTTTACTTGAAATTATAAATTGATGAGTTATTTGATAAGTTTAACTCTCTTGAAGTATTTATCTTCATAAATGTTGTAAAACACCCATAGTTGGGTATTTATGGATATTTGATATGTAGAAATCATAATTTTATTCTTAAAAGATTTATTACTCAAAATGGAGTCTATTTGATGGTTTAATCATATTTGTATAAATGATTTTATAAACCATTTGGGATAAAGCACATTTTAGTGTCAAAAGCCATTTTGAGAATTATAAGGGTACGAGTCCTTTTGGGAAAATCTTTCTATGTTTAACCTGTGTTGAGTTTTGGGTTAATAATGATTTTGTGGTATTTGTTACTCGATCGATGTTTAAATGCATTTTATGCTATTTGATGACCGTTATTTATGGGTCTAATGGGTTTGAGCATTTTGCTCGGTTTTGACTTTGAGACAGTCCTAGGGACATTTGTCCGATTTTGGAATGGCTCGATGTGGAGTCTTATCCATGGCTTGCTTTTATTGCACCATATCGCATTTATTGCGCATTATTAATATTTACATGTTCGGGTGCGTTAGTCATTCCAAGATGGGCTTATTATTATAGACTGTGTTGCATTGGATCCATAGGCACGTGAGTCAGTCTTTATTTAAGGGTCTGCTGGGTGTCGCGGGATTTGACCGGGCTCCATGCTAAAAGACCTTTACTTTCAAGGGTACGATAGGAGGGCTGAGTATGGATGAGCACGGTGGGCGAATATGACCCCCGTCATGTTGGGGCAATGCCATGGTTGTATCCCCCTTGTGCCGGGCCTTTGGCGGTATTCTTAGGGATACTTCGCTAAGGTCAGATGTCTCTTGGTCGTAATTTGAAAGGCGTCGTATGGGACACTTGGGCTTTTGTGCAGTGAAGTGTCGTACGACTTACATTGTAGAGTGGCGTACTTTTGTGTTCATCCACTCTCAATGGATACGGGTCTCCCCCGTCGTTGGCCAACCTATTTGGGATTTTATATTGTCCCGGTTTTATTATTATTGTTGGTCTTATACGTTTGACTGCTGATGGATGACTTTAATATTGGATTCCCTCCAAGTGTATTAAAGTCTAAATAAAGCAGGTATTTCCATATTTATGGTATTTGGAACTTCATTACATTTTACGATTGAGTTGGTATTGCTTCGTATTATGTTTTCAATGAAGGGTTATAATTAAATGGATGGTTTTCCATGATTTATGGGTTGAGTATTTATTGTCAACCATATTTGAAGGTTTTGCCTAATATAGAAAATTATTCACGTATTTGAGTGAGTTGGGATTGGTATTCATTTTGGAAAAACGCTTTATACCTTTTGGGAATATTTCTCATTGATTTTGGGTGCGTTGGAAAATGAGTCATTTACATCCTTTTGTAAACTCTTTTGGAAATCATAATCTATATTGCAAACTTCTTTTAAAGAATTATTTAAATCATGCTATAAACTCTTGAACTCACTAGGCGTTAGCCTAACTCTTTTTATTTGTCGGCATGTGCAACAGGTCTCAGGTTGGGAGTTGTTCTAGTGACACGTGTGAAAGGTCGTGTGCGAGTAAAGTGCTCGTGAGGTGAATAGCTTAAGTAAAGTTTTCCGCATTCATCCTTGGGATTTAGCAACTTGTAATTGGGTTAAGTATTACCCGATGTAGTATAAGTCTTTGTATTGAGACTTGTGTTATACATTGTTTGAGGTTAACCATAGTTGGTAATTTGAGGTATTTCACCTACTGAATTATAGGAATAAATCCTATTGTTTCGGATGTAATATCGAAATTTTTAATTAGTTGCTCTTTCCCAATTCGAGGGTGTTACAGTTTGTGTCATGGCTGACATCGGTCAGCTCTCGACCCGTGTTTATGCTGAGTGCAGAGATCCGTCGCCATTTGCCAATCATTCAGCACCTCTAAAACCCTTCGAATAACAAGACTCGTCGGTTTTAATATATTGTTCCACAAGGCATCGTTTCTATGGTTCCAAATACTCCAAAGCATCATCATAAATTTGTCTAGAATAAAGGTGGGACAGTCATCGATGATGGGAAAAGGCACTAAGAAAGTCGTTGGAGAGGTTCGTCTTCTTATCGATGAGGTCCCAAAGCTCGGCCTCTAACCAAACCTCTTTAGTGAGCAGGAAATCGATGAACACATGCAAAAATTTTCCGGGTTGGCGCCACAAAGGACGCATATACACGAGGTACTAACACCTCATTTTTGGAGGTTCACTCGGTGTGGGAAAACATCTCTACCTGCTCTCCAAATAAAATTTCGGACCTTATGCGGGATGTTGGCATTCCACACTTTGGTCCAATTTCCTTCCACGAACAGATGGGTTTTAGGTGCAAAATTTTCCGTCACCAAATGATACCCACTTTTGACCGAATAAGCACCATTAGAATTTCAATGCCAAATCAACTTGTCGGGGCCATTTCTCAATCTAGGGGGAGATTAAGAATTTCCGCACAATCACGAGCGAAAAAGTCCCGAAGGATACGACTATGATCCCACTCGAGAAAGTTAGGCAAAAAGAGGTCACAAACTCGGAGGTCGCCCAAATTAGCGGGAACCGAATTTTCCTACCTAAAGTTGCAGTCGTCCCAGAGCCAAGGATCATTCCAAACATTTATAGACGTCTCGGAGCCCACCTTCCATCTATAGCCTTCCTTTAGAATAAGTTAGGAATTACAGATACCTCGCCAAATGAAGCTTGGGGCGTGACCCAATCGTGCTTCAAGAAAGTCCCTTGTTGGGTAATATTTGGCTTTGAAAACTCTACTAACCAAAGTATATGGGTTGGAGGATAGAAGACGCCAACCTTGCTTTCCCAACATTGCTAACTTAAAGGCCACGAAATCGCGAAATCCGAGACCCCCATATTTCTGCAGGACACATAACCGTTCCCATGTGAGCCAATTAATAGTCTGAGAGCCATCGCGTTTCGAACTCCACTAAAAAGAATTGATCATCTGTTGCAGATCCTCGATCATGGTACTAGGGAGCATGAAAACGCTCATAAAGTACACTGGAATAGCTTGGGCAACGACTTTAATGAGAGTTAATCGCCCCGCTTCTGAAATCGGGTTTTTTTCGCCAACCAAATAATCTTTGCCAGACTTTATCTTTGATATGTCTAAAGATAGACCTCTTGTTTCTGCCGATCATGGATGGAATCCCCAAGTATTTGCCCGTATTGAGAGGCTTGGAGACCCTTAAAACATGGGATATCGCCTCTTTGAGATTCAGAGCGATGTTGCCACTGCTCATAATTCCCGATTTGTCAAAGTTGATCGCTTGCCCGAAAGCATTTTCAAAATTAGCAAGGATATGTTTAAGATGCATTTCGGTAACACGGAAAAAAGAAAAACATCATCAGCGAAGAAAAGGTGGGAGATAGCCGGCGCATTTCCGGTAACACGACAACCATGTAACCGGCCCTAGTCATGACATCATCGATAAGGGTAGAGAGGCCCTCGATGCAAATAATGAATAAGTACGATGACAAAGGGTCTCCTTGTCGGAGTCCTCTTTTAGGTATAATAGGGCCCACGATCTTCTTATTAATTCGAACAAAGTATCTAACCGAGTCCACACACATCATTATCATGTCCACCCATTGAATCGAGAATCCCATTTTAGTCGTGATGAGCGGAAGGTAGCCCCAATCAAGTCTATCGTAGGCTTTGCTTATGTCGGTCTTGAACGCTACGTCTCCCCACTTCTTCCGGTAAACATGGATACATCTTTTGAAGGAAGAAAATGTGTTCTTTAAACTCATATCTACTCAAACATATAATACAATCTCTGTAGCTCTAACATTGACCTCCGAACATTATGTATGCAATATTTTGATCAAAAAGAAAGAAACCTAATTTTTGGAGTTTTACCTAGGTTGAGTTTAAATGGAAACTTCAATAGTGGTTTTGAGATCTATCTAAATAACACCTTTATTCTGTCAATATTTCATTAAAGAAAAGGCAAGCATGAGGACTTGGACATACAATCTTTAAAGTATCATTTTTGAAGAAACGATTCAAATAACATCTATTGAATACCTAAAATTGATAATCAAATATCTTCGTTAAACTCCTTCTTAAACTAAATGTTACTGAAACTTTAAGATTAATGGGATGTTAGGAGCCATTACCAAACGCATGTCGAGTAAGTACTTACCGACAAGAGTAATCATTCTCATTTATCTTATGTGGTAACATTCTCGACCATCAAAATTAAATGATGGTAAGTATTTATGAACCGGTAAGCACTTATAGAACATGAGTTATCACCCTCACTTATCGGGTAAAGCTCTCGATCTTTGTCTTCCTTTTATCGAGTAAGATCCCTGATCACTGTCATGTTCATCCGGTAAAATAATTGAACCTATTAACGGTAAGTGTTTAATAAATGATCCCTTAATAAAACAACATGTTAAAAGAATAATAGATGAAAAAATTGATATGAATTACCTCGTTTTTTAAACGACATATCAAATAAATCGAAAGATAAATAAATTGAGTTGGCCCAAAATTTGTTTACTTGAAAGTTGAAAAAGACAAAAGACCGGTTGTATTGGATTAAACCTATTGGGCTCCATGGCCCATTTCATTAGCCCAATTTCTCGTATGATATTCTTTATATTTTTGGTTTTATTATACTCATACGTAATTTTTATCTACTAAGCTTATATGGTTGAATAGTGAATAAGGGGTCGTTTACAAAATGTTTACCCGGGTAAGTGCTTACCAAGTCACATTAGTTTACCGGATGAATATCGCAAGGGCCAAGAATCTTAACCGGTAAGAGCGGAAGCAAGGACCGAGAGTCTTACCCGGTAAGTGAGTGCGACTGCTCTTACCACGGTTAGCGCTTACCGACTAAATTGTTGCATACGATGTCGTTTTGGTGGACTAAAATCTTACCCGGGAAGTAAGTGATAGTGTTGAATTTTACCGGTAAGCACTTACCCGGGTAAGTGATTAGGTAAACGGCCCCTAAGTCTTTATTATTAAAGATCAATGACTCATTTCAAAAGTCTATATCATGAAAAAATCAAAGTTGGGACTTTTTTTTGTAGTATATGATATTCATATACGGCAAATGCAACAATTAAACTCACACATTCACCTCACTTTTGGTGAGATTTGAACCCCTGACCTCCTACAGGGACAAAGGCTCTCATACCGCTAGGGTAAAGGCCCTTTAGTATCAAAGTTGAAACTTTTCACAACATAATTAGCATGGCTTCTACAAGTGTAACTATTAACAATTTTATTAATTTGAATTCACAAGAGAATAGGACAAATATTAATTTCTATGTTTACAGGGTGGGGGGTTGAATTCCTTTGGAATTTAGAATTAACAAATTCTTTAGGTATTGAAATTGATTATTTCATAAGTTTTCTCATGAATTCAATTCCAATTCCTGGTAATTATGTAAAAATAAAAATAAAAACATCTATGAATTATTATTATTATTAGAGTAAATTACGTTTTTCGTCTCTGTGGTTGTTTAAAATTTGCGGATATCATTCTCATGGTTTTGAAATTTTAGTTTTCGTTCTTATGGTTTGCAATTCATTTCTATTTTCGTCCCTAAGGCCAAAACACTACTTTTAAGTACAAAAGACTAAAATAGAAATGAATTGTAAACCATAGGAATAAAAACAACGATAAAATTTAAATCATAAAGACGAAAAAGATAATGATAAAAATCACAATTCAAAACCACAAGGATGAAAATATAAATTTTCAACAAACCACAGGGACTAAACATGTAATTTACTCTTCCTCTTCCTCTTCCTCTTATTATTATTATTATTATTATTATTATTATTATTATTATTATTATTATTATTATTATTATTATTATTATTATTATTATTATTATTATTATTATTATTATTATTATTTACAATGATAAGTTCTTTTACATAATAATAATATAACACATCTTACCCATATTCACAGTTCATCTCAAATATGTATTTACAAACCAAACAAAAAAATAAAAAACCTTAAAGGGTAATCACGTCATTTATCATAAGTATCTACCATTTAAACTAAACACACATGAATATATACCATGACTTGAGATCATGTGAGACCAGACTATTTTCGTGAGACCGTTAGACCAAAAAATTAACACTAAACATTCACATCAAAAGACTGTGAAGGTACTGTGATGGTAAACCTTCACAGCTGTTTTTCTTACCTTCACAATGAATCACTGTGAAAGTTTAGTGTTAATTTCTTGGTCTCACGAAAACAGGTTGGTCTCACGTGAACCCAACCCTATATACCATAATTGCAACGTTTTGAAGATTTGTTTTTTTAATTCGAAAACAATATCAGAGACATTGTTTTCGAAACACTCATTTTATTTCGGTCCATATAAATCCATATATTTTGTTTTTATGTATATGTATATATATATATATATATATATGTGTGTGTGTACGTATGTGAATTGGGTTGACGAGTGAGACAACTAATGTAGGGTTCCTGGAAACTTCGGAAAACTTAAGATTTGGTCCACAAGACCCCATTAACAAGGAACCATAAAAAGGTTTCCATTTGTAGGCCATGGTGACGTTTGGATGCTTATCCCATTCTAGGATTATACGTCTCCTTTTCTTTAGGGTGTCGTCCTCTTTAAGTTACATAAACATTTAATTACAATCTTTACTTATATCGTATACTAATTGATTCTTTTCTCTACCATCGAGAATGATTTCGTTGACATACTAATTACGTACGTTAGCTAGATCGGGTCAAGTCATGGCACGAGCTCATGACCATAATTTAGCAACTCGTAAAATCAAATATGATGAAAAACTTGTGTGTTAGAACCTGAATCTTGGCTATCTGTTCATTATAGAGAAGAATATAATCTCATTAACTAAATGTAGGTCGGGCCATTTTGAACATAATTATAAATGTAGCGTTCCATCAATCTACAATGTATGATTTGTTTATATGATAGATGTAACTATATCTAATTTGTCTCGGTATGCATGTTATATACAGTGGCGAGTCTAAGATTTTTTATTGTGGGGACACCTTTAAGGTAGCTTAAATAGCTGTAATGTTGTCTGATGTATTTTTAGCTTAAATCCAATATTTTGAGGGCTTTTAAAAGTTTTAGGTTGATTTTAATGGATTTTAAGCTTTTTTTTGTCAATTTCAAAGATTTTTTTTTTTTCGTTTTTTAGTCGAGTTTAAAAGTTAATTTTGGTTTTTAATTTGGATGATGTTGAGATACTTTTTTTGATTGATGGAGTCCTAAATGAGAAATTATTGGGGGACGTTAAAGTAGAAAATTAAAAAATCTAAATTATTAGTCCAATTTTTTTATTTTTTCCCATTTTCATGGGGCAGATCCCCCTCCCCTCCCCTCCCCTCCCCTCCCTTTTTTCCAAAGAATGAACTGCATCCGCCCTTGGCTATATATATATATAAATAAGCATGAAACGGTAGTTAATGTTGAAATTTAAGTCGTATGACTTTTGAAGCTATATGTATAACTTTCACAACTGCTAAACTACTAACCTCTCATCGCGTTACACTTTATACCCTTAGAATTAGTTATCCAATTTACTTTTAATCCCTTACTTTTTCATTTTTTATTTTACACCCTTATCATATTAACATAAATACTCGTATATGAACAAGAATGCATTAAAAATACATTTCTTTTTTTACAAATTACACCATTGTAATCGTCTCGTCAATACCTTCGAAATGAGCTCAATATTGAATATTTTTGGATTTAATCATATTATTAAATATCATGAACATGTACAAATTAATTTGTTTTATATCTCTTACATTATTTATTTTCATTTTACACCCTTATAATATTAAAAATACATAATCATAGTTTAACTAAAACATATTAATAAATGCATTTTTTTACAAATTATATTATTACAATATTGTCGTCAATAATTTCAAAATAAGTTTATTATTGAATATTTTTTTAACTTAATAATATTGTGAAATATCAAAAATACGTATCAAGATTTTTCAAGAATGACGTACCGAGATTTTTTTAAACTTGTACATTTTACGCTCTTATCTATATTTATCTATTATACTCCTTTAAAAATAATTCCATTTACGGTTATTCTTGAATTTTTAAGAAGTACAAATCTCAATACATCATGTACAAGTTTAAAAGTTTTAAAACCTCCAATGTTCAACATGATAATTAAAAATAAAATTATTTTTTATTTTTAAATTACACTTTATACCAATATAATTAGTTATTTAATTTACTTTATATCCTTTCTCCTTTCATTTTTTATTTTACATCCTTATCATATCAACACACATAAACTAAATCACACATTAAAAAAATATGTTTTACTTTTTTTTATAAATTATACCATTATAACCGTTCATCAAAACCTTCAAAATGAGCACAAATGTTATGGGTTTGAAGACCTCACTATCGAACGAATATTTTTCAATTTTTTTGACCAATTAACCATATTGACCTTTAATTTTATACATCTAATATGCGATTTAAAAGAGAATAAATATGAACATGAAACAAAATTATTTTTTCGAATTCTCGGCTTTAGGTACGTATCTCTCTCTCTCTCTCTCTATATATATATATATATATATATATATATATAGAGAGAGAGAGAGGTAGTTTCATGTAGAAACATATGCTATTTTGAAAACTGTGAAACCCATCCTACAACCATAGATCAATATCATCTACGGTTGAGATGAAAATGAGTTATTTTTGGTAATAATAATTTATTATTATTATTTTTAATTCAACGAAATTAATAACAGAGGGTAGGAAGGTAATTTCATCTCAATTATCAATAAGGAAACTGTATTTGAAAAAAAGAAAGGGGATCAAATCCCTATTTTACAGCCACGTCTAACCATTAACTATCAATTAGTTTACAAGAAATTAAAGATTATCTTCACCTTCTTCATAGCCATTTCTTCCACAAACCCAGAAATCGTTCCGGTTCTGGCTACTAATCATCGTCGTGCATTGTTTTTCATCGCCATTTATCGTCGTTCAATGCCGTTTCATGAACTATCATCGTCGTTTGTTGTTTCATCTCCATTTCTTCCACAAACCCAGAAATCGTTCCGGCTACCGATCATCATCGTTCATTGTTTCATCGCCATTTCTTCCACAAACCCACAAATCGTTCCGGTCCATCCCCGGTTCACATCCGTTTCATCTCAGTTTCATCTCGGTCATCCTTGGTTTCATCTCGGTCATCATCGGTTTCATCTCGGTCATCGGCGGTTTCATCTCGGTCATCTCGGTTTCATCGTGGGTTGCAGGTTTCTGTTGAGATGAGAACGAGGTGGTTCTCGATGGAAGACGGAGGTCAAGAGAGGACGTTTAATCTCAGTTTCATCTCGGTCATCGTCGGTTTCATCTCGGTCATCATCGGTTTCATCTCGGTCATCGTCGGTTTCATCGTGGGTTGCAGGTTTCTGTCGAGATGAGAACGAGGTGGTTCTCGATGGCAAACGGAGGTCAAGAGAGGAGTGTGATTGGAGGAGCAGTCGTTAGAGAAGAAGACGGAGATGGCGGCGCCTGGTTGTCACTGTTGCTGTGTACGGCGGTTGAAGGAGAAGACAGCACCGGCGTCTGGTTGAAGAGTCGATGGTTGGCGGCGGATGGTAGTGAACAGGAACAAAACGGCCGGTGGTAGTGGGTAAGAGAGCAGCGGTTATTGGTGATGGCTGAAGAGGATGGCGGCGCCTGGTGGTTCTCGATGGTGGGGCAAACGTGAGAGAAGAGAGAAGAGAGAAGGAAAAGGTTAAAGAAGATGGCGGAGGCTGTATACGGCGGTGACGGGATGGCGACGGATGTCATCGCAGATCGTTTACGGAGGTGAAGTCGCCGACGATTTCAGTTGTTATGGCCGACGGGAAGAGGGTAGATGGTGGTATGTGGCGGCTGTTTGTGGTGAAAAGAGGGAGAATAGAATAAAATGTAGGGCAAACGTGAGAGAAGAGAGATGTTGGGATCATTTCCATAAAATTATCTTAATTTACAAAAATAATAATTATCATAATTTCTATAATTAACTACCGGATTGCATATTGACTAAATTGCCCTCTAATAAATAATTAAGAAAAATTAATTAAGAAAAATTCTGATTGGTTGAAAGGAGTTTTCAAGGTTTTCAAACATAGGTAGGTTTTCATAATAACGCTCGCATATATATATATATATATATATATATATATGGGTCAAACGATAACAATGATCATATAACTGATATAAGTAAAACATGACAATGTTTAAATAACATGTAATTTTACACTAAGAACATGTGTAAAATCATATTTGATTTACACGACAGGTTGCTGGCCAAGTTGCATGCACACCATTGTGTTCATTTTGTTTCATATATAGTCACATGTGATTTCAGTGCAAAATTGCATGTGATTTGACCGTTCTTGTGTTTTCTTATTTTTGACCACGTTCTGTTGGAGGATTTCCGAAATAATACAAAGAAATAATGAATATATAAACCTTGGAACAAAACTAAAATCGCTTAACTCGTTTACCTTGTTATATTTCGAATCAAATCTGTTAGGGTATCACGAAATTAACTCAATGACAATCTCAATTTTAATATGGTGAGGGTGGCTGCCGGCAGATGGAATATGGACTTCAATAGAAATTGGTGTCTCCGACCCTTTCACACGATGGACCATTTCACGAAATTCACCATATCTTAATTTTAATATGGTGAGCTTCAAGAAACACATCAAAATCAAAAGCACTTAAACAAGACTAAGAGAATGCTAAAGTGAACTTAGTTACTTAGAGGCTTCTTCTGAATGGAATATAGAGGTTTTTGTATTTCAGTTAGGAAATTCGAAAACTCATTTTTGCCAACCACTTCTCTTTATAAGATCCATAGAGGTTTCGGGGCACTGCCTCTAGGAGCCCACAAGGGGGGCGACCCCTTGACTGCCGCCATATGCTGCCATCCCGTGATATTGGGTTATCGTTAGTTTAACTTCACAATTCTCAACCCGTGTTATAGCTTAACTAATAATTTCATATCCTCATGTTAATCCAATATTATTTGATACCTCTCTCTCTCCCTCTCTCTCTCTCTGTGTGTGTGTGTATACATGTGTGTGTTTTAATAAAAACCAATGATTAGAAAAAACTGGTGTTGGTTGTGTTTCAGAATGCCAGATCGATGCTTTCATTCACAACATGTCATAATTACATTTGTCTATATCGTCTTTACAATAAAAAACAAGTTAAGCATTATGTTAAAATATTGTCAATAAAAAAAAACACAATAACATAAGTTATAAAAATTACATATTTACTTTTCTAATACAAAGAAAAACACAATATACACATTCATTTCATTGACACATATTGTAGCTAGTTTTTCATTCACAAATAAACCAAGCAAAAAAGTAAAATAATAAGTACAAATTAAAATCTATTAATTTTCAACTAAAATAACTTATACTAATCAAATCAAGCCAAACCCTTGACACCAGAAAAAAGGTAGGGTTATGCATGGGCGATTTAAGTAATGTTTTTCATATTCAAACTATATATATGTGATTAATATAAGGATTAATCACGCATGAAAATTAATTAATTAACAGGCAGCAGATGGATTAGTGAACGAATTAAAGAAGTGTGGTTTTGCAGCCATCGCAAACGGGTTCTTGGCGGTGGTGGAATTGGTGTCTCCGACCCTTTCACACGATGGACACATGGTGAGGGTGGCTGCCGGCAGCTGCATGTAAAAGGGCTGTGACGATTTCAGCGCTTTCAGTTCTTGAAGCTCTTTATGGAGTCTCCGGTTTTCATCCGTTAATGTCTCACAACATTTCTTCAAGTGTTCGTAGTCCATTTCCGTCTGCTTCAACTTCGTCCTTTTATTTAAAACATGATATATACCGAAATTAGTCGAATAAAATTAGTTATAGCAATTTGATTTGATTAATTAATATTCTCAAGAATCATGATTTATGGCATATGATGAAAGGTTAGGAATAGTTGTGGTTATATATTGCAATCAAGAGCAGACCAAAAGAGTCCACATCAGTATTTTTGGTCTGTTGGTGCATCCTCATTCATCATCCCTTTTTTCTTACCTTTTTTTTAATTAAAACATTTTTTTCTAAAACAAGAAACAAGACAAAGAACACAAAGAAACAAGGATAAAGCATCCATATAATATGCCCACTTATAACTTGAATGTGTTATAATTTATTGTAAGGGTTTTTTAAAAAGTGAATTCCTAAAATATTTTAATAATATAATTTATACATAAATTAATAAAATAGAGTAACTATATATTGTAATTTGATGTTATTTTTAAAGATTTTAATTTTAGATACTCTAATTAATTTAGAAAGCTTTATAGATGTTGAATACACTAAAAAGTTCCTCCTGTAAGGTTTGGTTCGTGGTTTGTTGTAAATTGTGGACTCTGTTTGTTGTGGTTTGCTATTATGGAATGAAATACATGCTTTTCAAAAAAAAAAAAATTAAAGGTTTGATCTTTTTACATATATATTGTTTTCTTGACAACAAAAATAATTGAAATACCTATTTTGTTGACCCCCTCTTACGAAAATATCCATTTTCTCCCATCTTTCACGAAAATACCCATTTTCTTCGTGAAATAGTTCGTGATCACGAACTCATGCATAATGGGCCAATATATATGGTCCGTGAAATGGTTTGAAATTGGTCCGTGAAATGGTTTAAAATTGCATAATGCTCCAATACCCATTCGTGAAATGCATGAGTTTGGTCCGTGAAATGCTCCAATTTGGTCAACTCATGCATATATAATCCGTGAAATGGTTTGAAATTGGTCCGTGAAATTGAGACCGTGATCACGAACCATTTTACGAAGAAAAATGGGTATTTTCGTGAGAGAGGGCTAGCAAAATGGATATTTTAATTAATTACTCCAAATTATATGTAGTATACAATTACTAATATACGTAGAATGGTAGATCGGATTGATGATGTTGTAAATATTTTGTCGAAAAAGAAAGAAAGAAAAAGACAACATATACACGCAACTTACTAATAAGTCAAATTAACACATAATCCACGTCTTTTTTTATTGTCTAAATTTGACAAAAACACATACAAATAAGTTTAAAAATAAAAAGCAACCAAGAAAATCTTTTTTGGGTCATCTACAATCTCAAAATTCTTATTATATTGTAGTTCATGTTATATATAGTCATGCAAATCATTAAAGTTAAGATCATGGAAATCAAGTTCAAGAATTATTTTAGATAAATATATATATATATATATATATATATATATATAAAGACACAGAATTACTCCACTTAATTATTATAGAGAAATTAATTGTTTTAACCCAAGTTCAAAATTCATTTACAGATATATCCATCTCTCTCCAATTTAATCAAAATACACAAAAAATCCGTGAAATACCCCTCGATCGGGACTCAAAGAAAAAGAATTTCATTTTCAATCTCTAGAGTCCGCGATTTTGTCCACGGAGCCCCCTGAAAAATGTCAAGTTTACATCTTTGGTCCCTTAGTCTGCGATAACTAATTATATTGAAGTTTAATTCTAACTTTAATCTGAATCATATATATATAAACTTGTGGATTTACGACAACCCAAGTAGTTAAATCTTGTTCAAGATTATTTATAAAGGTTATGAATTTGAGTCAAGAACTCGAAGGATCTTGAAAGAACATACTAATAAAAACTGGGTAAGTGTGGCAAGAATTGAAGAATACCTGGCTCTCCTGTTTTGAAACCAAACTTCGACTTGCCTGGGCCTCAGTTTTAGCTCTCTTGCTAGCTCTTGCTTTTGTTTCTGCTAATGTTCAACATTAATCATCATTAGCTTTCATTACAGACCTTAATAATTAATCACCTTTAATTTCAAGATTATCTATGTATTTGTGTGTGATATATATATACAGGGAAAGGTTCAAACTCGCGTCAATCATATATGATTTTGACTGTTCTCGTGTTTTCTTAAATAGTTAACATTCTTGTTTGAACCCAGGTATATATATATATATATATAGAGAGAGAGGGGGTTATACTTACAGGGTTTAGAGAGCTGTGAAGTTCGAAGGCTTCTTCAAGAAGAGCTGACTGGGGTTTAGTAAGTCTAAGTTTCTTCCTACCATTAACACTGCCATCATCATCTTCAACATCATCAACACTAGCTGTGCTCATCACTCTTGATGAATAATTGTTATCATTCGAAACTCTCTCCGATTCTTCACTCCCAACCTCTCTCTCCCTCTTCACACTCAAGCTTGAAAACGACGAACCTCCACCACTAATTACCGTACTATCCTGTCGATACATACCACCACCAATCCCAACCTTCTTCGAGTTAGGGTTAGGATCACGATGGTCGCCAGAAAGACCCAACGTTAATGATGGCTCAAAACTGCAGGCCACGGTTTCCGTCACACAAGACTCCTTGGTGGAACCCGAACCCATGGTACTATTGGGTTTGACCATGGATGCTGATGAATTAAGGCTTAATCCCAGCACAAGTCGTGTGTCACAAACTTTTTCATACCCCATTTGATGGTTAGATTTATGAAGGAATTTAAGATGGTTGTGTGTGTGTGTGTATATATGAAGAAGGGGAATTCAATCAAGATACTATGGAGGAAAATAATTGGCAGGGGTATTGGGGTGTGGGGGTGGGGTGGGGAGAACTATATATATATATGATGATGCTTAAAAATGAGATGAATGAATGTGTACAAAGTGGAATATGCATGGTCTGTGGGATTGCAATTAAGATGGTCAAAATAATAATAAAATAATAAATGATTTAAGTTAAATTTAAAAGAAGAAGAAGAAGGCATATAATAACTCTTACTATACATAGGTTGACTTTTGGAACAATAACAAAGAAGAATCAAAGCAAACATCAAGTGTACTCTTTTTGATTCGTTTAAACCTTCATATTATCGCATATGCTCTGTTTTCGGCTCTTGAAAAACGAGTATAAATGATAAAAGATATGTTTTTTTTAATACAATATATAGAAATTTATGCTAAAAAGTAACAAAAGTACACAAAACCACTCAAATTAAATGTTTTAAAAATGGTATTAAGGGGTTTATTGAAAAAATAAAACAAAACGGTATTATTCAGACGTGTTATATTTTATATGGTTTCAAATGATCGACTTTATACCCACTTGGGGATATAAGTTGAAGGTCTTGTTATATGTAGATTAGTATATATATAATCGACATAATGGATAATAATGATGTTAATGAGATAATTGGTTCTTTAATCCCAAAGTCTAAAATTATTTTGTCGGACTCTTTCTTTTTTAATAAAAAATTCAGCATGAAATCTTGGAATGTCTACACAAAATCAAGATTTCTTTATGGTTTTTTTTTGGGTTTTTGGTGCCCATGATTGATGATGGATGGACGACATATATGCATGGGGTACTCAAAATCATTTGGTTATGGGAAATTATGTCAACAAATGATTCCTACAACTTTTGCAACCCCATTATCCTCCTCAAATGCCTTCTTCATTTGCTATGATTCTTAACTACTTTTTTGATTTCTAGAAGCATATATATGCATGCTAGCTATTTAACCCAAAAAGATGTCATCATGGAAGAGGTAGGATTCCAACTTAGCTTTTCATACATCCTTTTGTAATTAAACAATATAGAGATCCATATTAATATATTAATTTGGTTTACAAAAACCAACCTTGTGGATGGAAATTAATTAAGATGCCTCAAAGATGAGCATATACTTGTTTAAACATAACCGATAACATAAACCAATTACTTAACTATATATCTTTTTCTTGAACGGTAAAATCATCAATTTTAACGGTTAGTTTATTTTTTTAGAACCAATTTGTGAATGAAAATTAAGATGTTTCAAAGATCAATATTTACTCTTTACATATTCATATATCTTGTTGCATGATTGGTTCAACTTGCATGGAGATGGGTTCAATTCATGTTATCTTGTTTGCTTGTTTTGCCAACATTCATAAATGGAGCTAGGGGAGGGGTTTGTGTGGAGGTAGGTTTCTTTAGTGTCTAAAGTGTGGGGGAGGATGGGGATGTCCACTATATCTCTTGTGAATCATCTCATGGTTTCTTTGTTTCTTATGCTTGAAAAAGAAATATAATTTAAAGAAACGTACCATATATATAGTATCAGACTCATTAAAATTAAAACACTCGTTCGTATTTTATGGTGGATAAGGTCGTCATTGGGCACTCATCCGTCTATATATATATATATATATACTAATAATTATATAAATTAATAGTCATATCCATACACATCATTCTATAACTAGATGGTTGGATACAATTGTTTTACATCGATGCTTATTCATAAGTAATTAATTATTTTTTATTGACAAAAAGTATTAATTAGTAATCATCCATCTCTAGGCCTATAAATTAAATCGGGAAATTAATTAAAATACCCAAAGTTTGACCAACTGTTACTAAAATACCCAAAAAAAAATTCATTTTGCAAAAATACCCAAAATACCCGCGATGGATCCCGCGATCGCGGGCTAGGGCTGACGTGGCACGTATTTTGGCCCCAAATGCCCCGCGAAGCCCCTCAACTTTGGCCGGGGTGCACTTTTGGTCCCTGCCCGCGATCGCAGCCCGCGATGGCCCGAAATTTACACTTTCAGCCCCTGAAAATTTACACTTTCAGCCCCTGTACTTAGACGAATCTTGCATGTTTTTACTGTTTTTTTCCACAATTATTGTACTTTGAAGACCGATTTGTGGTTGAAATTCATTTGCATGTTTGAGATTTCATCCATAAATATCAGTAGTATGCAATTCACAATTCACACTTCCTCTTGCTTTCTTTCTTGATTTCTCTCTTGCTTTCTTTCTTTGAATTGCTTTCTCTCTTGATTTCTCTTCTCTCATTTCATCCACAAATGGCATCGTCATCAAACCCTAAGTCTACTCCTGAAAAAATGCCACCTCAAATTGAGGTCACCATAGCAAAAAAGGAAAATGAGATAGATGAACTAACAGAAGAGTGGAAAAAAATGATGGACAGGAAAGCAGTCCATTTGAGAAAGATCGAAGAGGAAGACAGGGAGATCAAAAGGATGAAAGGGGATATAAAAGCTCGGGAGGCTCGTGTTCGTCGAGAACAAGAAGCAATTCACCATATTCTGCAAGACTTCGCAATTATTCAAGCGAAGGTAAACGAGAAGCAAGCTTGGATTGATGAAACTAAATCAATTTTTAAGTAGGTGGTGGTTATATTTTTTTGTATTTTTTTTTACTGTGTTGTTATTTGTATTTTTTTTACTGTGTTGTTGTTTTGTATTTTTTGTTGTTGTTAATTTCTCTGAAAAGTAGTTTTTAAGCCGCTGAACCACGGTTAGGTTGGATACATCATGCAAGGTCAAGTCAGAGGTTACCTCATTCGTGGGCCTACTCCTCTTGTAGAATATATGACAACCCTCAACTCATTTGCTAAAGTGTGTGCGGGTTGTGATACACAATGGCCATACGTGGTTGCAAAAGCAGAAGCCGTTGAAGAAGGGTCAGAAAGATTGAAGATGAAGAGCTTGTTGGATGGAATACAAACTAGCTGTGTTATCAATTGAAACACCCTAAAAACGGAGTCAATTTAAACCTTGAAATTTCCACCAGTTATGATCAAAACTTTCAAACTTATATAACCTGAGGATCAAATGTAAGGTTTTTATATACAACTGACATTACTTAAATAACTTATTGATCTAATCACCTCATAATAATCAGATTAATCGAATTATCTAAACAACTGTCCCAAGGACTTCAAAGAATAACTAGATCCTTTGTTATCTCTAAGTCTGAATCTCTCCAAAAGTTCTCTTCTCTCGTTCCCGCTACTTCCCGGAGCTTGTACCTGGTAAGAAGATTCAACTTGAAACATTAGGCTTTCGCCTAGTGAGAATACTCAAATCAAAATAAAATTTAATAATTAAAACATGAACAGATAACTCAAACATGTTCTCACCCATCTTACCGTACGACAACTCCTTTCCAAATCGGGGAATCTACCCCACTCCCATTCCTACGACTAACTCATTTAATTGTAACAACAAAATAAGAGTTAACTCTGAATCACTCCAGATTCACAATCAAAATTTACACACAAGAAATTACAAGTCAAAACTTGCCTATTTCTTAATCAGGAAGGAGAGATTACAAATTACTTTATGCCTATCTCTAATCTTCCTCTCATCACTGGGAAATCTCCGATCTTCCCGATAATAATGGAAATCTCTGAGCTTCCATAAATCGAAATGGGAATTACAAATCAAAATCTGCCTATTCCACATTCCACCTCTGCATCAATGGTCCCAATGGGATTATAATATCGCGATACTCAATCGGGACTCACGAGGGTTCGAGGTTCACCCAATTACTAAAATTACACCCCTTTGGTCTATGGCGAGTAATCGGTTCCCATCATACCGTACCCAAGTGCCCTCGGTGACCGGATGCCTATTTTAGTAAAAGCACATAATCACATAATATAATACAATCGATACTACTATATGCGTCCAGCATAGGATGTATCATTTCTCTGAATATATTCTATATATAAAATAAAGAATATTATTACTCCACATCTCAATCTCTTTATTACCCCTTCTCTGAAATCTGATATGAGGATCATCATCTCAATAGTTATTTATATTTTCGAACTCATAGATAGGCCTTTATAATATATCTCAATTTGGCTTCTCAATCACACTTAGAGTTCATAATCATCTAACATATTGCATATAACAGATAATTCTGCTCATTATAAGGAATATGAATAATTCCTGTTCATCAACTTCTTAACTATCCCCTCATAGTAATTTAACACGAGAGTTAATATATATATCAGTTGTTAATCTATATTTTTGAACTCATGGATGGATCTTTATAGTTTATCTCAATAAAGCTTCAAATCATATTTAGAGTTCATAACCATATAACAAAATGCATATAGTAGATAATCCATCTTAGCATATAAGAATAATAATAAATATTAGCTCATCAACTTTATAGCTAACTCATCATAGAAGTTTTAGCATGAAAATCAACATAGCACAACTTTTAATTGCTCTCTTGGCTTATCTCGGATTTTAATCAAGTCCATATAAAACATATTCATGCATACATATAAAACGTCTAATCCAATATTAATTACTGAATTTTAAAGAGAGTTGAATAAACTCACCTGTTGCGTTATCACTCCTTTTAGTCCTTTTTAACTCGTAAGGCTCCTTTCTTCATTACCACAGCTTACTGTATTATTCAGTTTACATATACTGATATTAACTTTCCAAAACAGAACCATCTATAACTGAGAATCCTTAATTTCTAAAATTTACATCTCAAGTCGCAACGAACTGAAGTCGCAGTCCACTGTTGCGATTCCACCCCAAGTCGCAACTCACCATTGCGATTCCACCTCAAGTCGCAGTCCACGGTTGCGACTACAGTACCAAGTCGCAATCAACGGTTGCGACTCCAACTCCAAGTCGCAACGGTCTATTGCGACTCCACTACCAAGTCGCAACTGTCCACTGCGACAACTATGAATGTCGCAACTCAAGGTTGCGACTTCGATGATGTTCATCCAAGTCTCAGTCCACTCTGTTCAATTTTAAACCCAGAATTTGCAGTTTTACTCTATGTTTGTTTATGCCAATTTGCAGATATGTTTAATACACTTATCTTAACATATCCTAAAACTCAGATTCTTATAATCATCACAATTTACCCAAAACCCATCAAAATCTTTCTAAGAACACTTTTACTACTAAAATGAAGAATTTAAATGAAATGCTTACCTTATGATTCTTCAAACCAACAACAGATTGAATGATTTCTGCTATTCCTTCTCCTTCTCTTTGCTCAATTCCTCTATATCAATCTCTCTCTCGGTTTCTCTTCTCAAACCGTAACACACACACCAAGTCACATACTCCCACACTTAGTCACACATTTAGCCTATATTGACTAAGGGTTTGACACCTCAACCCTTCTATACACATGAGTCATAAAGCTATTTACCAATTGAACCCTCATCTTTAAAAGAATGACACTACAACCCTCAAATTGGAAATCTGTTAAATCAACACTTTTAAACAATTTCCAACTTAACCCCAAGTTAATTTATAATTCACAAAACAATACAACGGAAATTCGGGATGTTACATCAATGTTCATTTAGAAGCATATGTATGTGTGTGCATATATATAATATGAAATGGGGTTTTGACAAGTTGGTATCACTGGACTCATTTAAGAATTGTGAAAATGGGTATTTGACGAATGATGATTCATGTGTGTTTGGAGCTGAAGTGTTTTAAACACACATGAATCATCATTCGCCAAATACCCATTTTCATAATTCTTAAATGAGTCCAGTGATACCAACTTGTCAAAACCCCATTTATAAACAATTCTACCTTCTCCTATTGTCATTCACGATATCTATAAACACATTCAAATAATAATAATTTAAAACGATTTAATGAATTAGTTAATATATGATTATTATGTTAATGCGATAGGAGTGTAAAACAAAATTGAAAAAAAAATATGAGATGTACCATAAATTAAATAATTAACTATAATGGTGTAATTTGTTAAAATTAAAACGTATCTAATATGAATATATAAACAGACATGTGTACTCAGAGTTAACTTTCACTGCCATGGATGCAAGAACAAGGTCAAGAAAATACTAAGAAAAATTGAAGGTCTCCTATTTTCTTTATGTGTGTAAATATATAATACGAATATATATATATATATCATTTACAAACTAGTTGTGTTATCAATGTTCATTTAGAAGCATATGTATGTGTGTATATATATCATTTACAAATCAGTGTTTAGATCAACAGTATCATAAGGGTTTGTTCCATATGGTTCAAGCTGTGACGGGCCCGGGGTGTGACTGACAGAATGTCTCCTTGGCACGGTTGAAGGGACGGGATTTGGACACTCTCCACGAGTGTGTCCTACGCATTGGCACCGAGTACATCTTCGTTGTATCGAACTTTCACCACGTGATGGACGTCGGTCGTTCTTTCTCGGTCTCCCGGCCCTGTTCTTATCCATTAAAGGTGGATAGCATGGTGGAAGCGGGTCGGGTGGATACACCCATGCTGCAGGGGGTCCAGCTGGGTTTATTACCTCCACATATGTTTTCCGGTAATATTCGGACGTGAAGAAAGGTACAGCCAAGTCGCTGCAATCTGTACGACCCATATATGTTGCTGCATTGATGGCATGGCCGCACGGTAACCCAGATTTATCCCATTCGCGACACGAACAAAGGTGGTCTTCCATATTCACAATCGCGTGAATATAGTCATCATGCACCTCGTACTTCCCATACCCGATTGCTCTTACCGGCCATGTCGCCGCACGATGCGCCCTGTACTAAACGATATTCTCCGCCGTTGGTGCGAGTGCATTTTGTATCTTAGCTCCTTTTAGGCGTCGAATTTGGTACCACTCTTGTTGAAAGGCCCGAAAGTAGTCCATAAGATTAACAATCGGACATCTACGCGCAAAACGGGAGAGTGCATTCACAGACTCTGCACTATTCGAGGTCAGAATGTCATACCGTTGTCCAGGAAAATGGGCCGCGGACCACCTCTTCGGTCCAGCATCGTCAAAGACTTTGGCTGCTTCCTTGACACTGTATCGTAGCATATTCATGTACTTGTTAAACTCCCGATCCGTATATGCTCTGCATGCCGCCCAATAGACATCCTTGTAGGTGGTAATACGTTTGTCCTTGGATTTGGCGTTCATCTCCAAATGTCGACAGCATATGGCGTGAGGGGCGTTTGGGTACATGGCAGAGATTGCGGCGCTTATGGAAGGAGCCCTGTCAGACATAAACACCAACCCTTGCGGGTCTCCGATAGCTTGTCTCAACATGGACAGAAACCAAGTCCACTCGTCCCCGGTTTCGGACTTGCCTACGCCGAAAGCTACTGGAACGATGGAGTTATCCCCGTCCATGGCAACCGCCAGGAACATCATACCCAAGTAACGGCCCTTTAAATGGGATGCGTCTATTATCAGGACACGACGTAGATTTTCCAGAAATGTGCGGATCTGCAAAAACATAGGTTAAAATGTTATAGTTTATAATGTGTAAATGTTATAGTTTATAATGTGTAAACATATGACGTGTTAAAATACGTACCGCGGGTCCAAGGGCCACGAAGCACATCTCAAACCGTCCACGTGAATCGGTCCGTAGCTGCGTGACAGTACCAGGGTTCTGCATCTGTAAATTATATAAATATGTCGAGAGTCGTTCATACGACTCCTCGAACGTGCCTCTCACCATAAACAGTGCATGGCAGCGCGCACGCCACGCTTGGTGGTAATCAATCGTGACGCCGAACTGCCGGTGAACGTCGTGGACGATGTCCTTTGGACGCAATGACCTGCTAACATCAAGAAATTTGTTTTTCAGGATCGCACCCAAAGTCTTTTTGCCGGCTTGTTTGTGGTGGGGATTAAGTTGCGTCCTCGTACAAGTGTGTACGTCGTGCAACTTTCTAATCATTATCGCCCCTCCTTTGGGACCCGTGTGAATCGCGTACAACCTCCACTCACACTTTTCTCTAGCATATTCAACTACGTATTTGATTTTGTCAGATGCCCGCACGCGACTTTGGAAACCCTCTTCCAAGAACTTGAGTCCGATCTGACTTGCTAAGAGATCCTTCGAATCGAATATCTGACCTGCTATTAAACTTTCGCTACGAATATAAGGTGTAGGTTCGTAGCTTTGTGTCTGGGTATGGGAGTCTGGAAGAATAGGGGGCATATCAAAAAAGTCATTTATCTGACTACATGATTTTCTACTAGGGGTATATTCTTCGTGATCATCATTATCGGTGTCTGATCTGTCTATTTCAGAATTACCCGTTCTGAAAACGTGGGTTTCGTCATCAGCAACTCCAGCAGTACGACATTCGTGTGGTTGTGGTGATGGTGGTGGTGGTGGTGGTTGTTGTTGTTGAGAATCAGGCTGCTCTATTTGGAGGTCTTCGTCGTCGTCACCCTCCTCGTCACCGTCGTCGTCACCGTCGGATACGCCGGGATACAAAAAGAGTAATGGGGGTCTTTCTGAATCGACTGCAAGGTGCAGAAAAGTAGAGATATCCCCATCGTTGGATAAATCCACAAATGACCCATCGCCATTTTTAAACACTAACTTGCAAATATCAGAAGAGTTGATTCCACATTTTTGCATGGCGTATGCAACAAACTTCTGATAAGTATAGTTTACTGACACTTTTACACCATGCTTAGATTTATAAGCAAAATTCCACTCATTGTTATCTTGCACCCATTCACCATCAAAACAGAAATATAGTTTAGCTTTTGCAACAGATGAACTCATTTTTTCAGTAGTATCTCAAACACAAAATATTGCAGAAAGAAATATTGCAACAATGAAATCGTTGTGTGAGAATTATGGCTTGAATTTTACGTCTATTTATGAATGAAACAACCAACATATCAGAAAACCAATCTCTCATTTCATCCACAAACTGATATTCCAAAAACATTGATTTAACATTGATTGAAAATGCAATTGAATTTCAACCACAAATCGGTCTTTAAATTGCAATAATTGTGGAAAAAAACAGTAAAAGCATCAAGATTCGTCTAAGTATAGGGGCTGAAAGTGTAAATTTTCAGGGACCAAAACTGTAAATTTTGGCCCATCGCGGGCCATCGCGGGCTACGATCGCGGACAGGGACCAAAAGTGCACCGCGACCAAAGTTTAGGGGCTTCGCGGGGCATTTGTGCCCAAAATACGTGCCACGTCAGCGTATTCCGCAATCGCGGGACCCCATCGCGGGTATTTTGGGTATTTTTGCAAAATTGAAAAAATTTAGGGTATTTTGGTAACAGTTGGTTTGACTTTGAGTATTTTAATTAATTTTCCCAAATTAAATCTCATATTTACTAATTCTTAGATAGATAAAGAAAAATTTCATTAAATACGATTTCTTACATACTAAAGTGATGAGTGTCTGAATACAATTCATCATCAACACGGCAAAAATCCAAATATTTGCTCATTATAAAGTTGATGTGAACTTGTAATGGGACCTACAAACATCAATTTATCTCTTGGCATTCATTTATATAACAAAACAGAAAAGTTATGTTCAATAATGCATTGCCGTGTGTGTATATATATGGTCAGGTCTAGGGGAAAACCCTAAATAACTGGAAAACCGGAAAACCACGAAAATACGGTGAAAAAAGTATATCAATATGTATGTCAAATTAACGAGAAAAATATGATCGTTTATTTGGTGCAATTTATTTCGTTCGAATTTTGTTTATTTTTCGTATTTTTTCGAATAAAAGACAAGGGGGTGAGGTTTTTTAATTTAATTAATATTGTTGTAACCGTTCGTCTAAGCACATTCATCAGATCATCTAATCCAACGGTTAATAAAGTGTTTTTTAGTTTTCCATTTATTTGAGGTTTTCCCCTGAACCTCCCTCTATATATATATAGGGTCAGGTTCAAGGGAAAACCCTAAATAACCAGAAAACCGAAAAACCACGAAAATACGGAGAAAAAAGTATATCAATATGATCAAATTAACGAGAACCACAAATATGTTACAAACCCGTAAGAACTAATATAAAATTATTTTTTACATGATATTTTTTCCATCAAATGGTAGGATTTAAGATATTTTGTTTCACATGTATTTGTTTCACCAAGTGAATATTTTTTACTTGTATTTTTCATTTCACTAGGTGAATCAATTTTTTTTTCCACATGTAATCTTTTCACAAGATGAACACGAATATATATGAAACAATATCTTAAGTCATAGGTTTTGATGAAAAAACATCATGTAAAAAAATAATTTTATATTAGTCTCACGGGTTTGTAACATATTTGTGGTTCTCATTTGATTATCGTCCTATATATATATATATATGGTTGAGTTCACGTGAGACCATAAAATTAACAATAAACCTTTATAGTGATTCACTGTGTAGGTAAGAAAAACAGCGAACCTTCACAGCAAAAACACTGTTACCATCACAGTACCTTCACAGTCTTTTGCTGTGAAGGTTTAGTGTTATTTGGTCTCATGATCTCACAGAAATAGCTTGGTCTCACATGATCTCAATTCTATATATATATATATAATGAAAAAGTTAGGTCACCAAAATTATAATCTATAGTAAAACAATATATTACATATATGGACTTCTTCTATGACATTGAATTTGCAATAATAATAAGGTTATGGGTCAATTTGGTGCACGCAAATAATAAATATATATTAAGTTTGGTAATAATTAAAATACTTTTAAATATATATGGGTCAAACAACCTTTAAATTAAATTATTGATAAGATTGTATACATATATATAGTTTGAAAATCACAGTGGATATAAACCTTTGTAAAAAAATTGGTTTAATAATACACGTAGAAAAAATTATTTAGCAACTTTAAATATTTTGATAATAATGCAACCTACTCTTTGGAACAATTCGGTACCGAAAAAGGTGTGCATCTTCACATGGCGGGCTAGATTGGGAAGATTACCATGTCGATCAGTGCTGGACGCGATGGGGCCGGACATACATTCGATACTCTGTCCGAGATGCGAGAACCTCGATCAATTCTGGACGCGATGTGGATCACGCATGCACTAGTACTATGCGAAGACGTCTTCAAAGTTTGGCAACTTGTGGGCAAATGGTGGAGGCTTAGGGGCCGTTTACCTAATCACTTACCCGGATAAGTGTTTACCACCAAAATGACATCATATGCAACAATATAGCCGGTAAGCTCTAACCATGGTAAGAGCCGTCACACTCACTTACCGGACAAGACTCTCGGTCCTTGCTTCCGCTCTTACCGGGTAAGATTCTTAGTCCTTGCCATATTCATCCGGTAAGCTAATGTGACTTGGTAAACACTTACCCGGGTAAGCGTTTTGTAAACGGCCCCTTAATCTAGATAATACAAGATCGGTAAACGACAATAAAATTTAGGGAATTTAATTAAAATACCCAAAGTTTGACTTTGACTTATCAAAATACCCATTTTTCAACTTTTGCAAAAATACCCAAAAATCCCGCGATATGTTAAAAAATATATATACGTTTTAAAAAATACGTTTTAACATATCACATTAACATACATAATTACGTAAAATATGTTAAGGAGTTCAATATATATATATATACTAGTCTTTGGCTCGCCCGTTGCGCGACGATCAAATTTGTGTTTTAAGGTAATTATTTGATGTTTAATAGTTGTTGAATAATTTTGTGACTCATACAATAATTGATAAAAAGAAAACAAAAATTCCACAAATAGAGAATATTATCTTGAAGTTAAAAATATGTCTATTAAGTTTGATATCTATTATAAACGTCGTTACTAAATGAATTTATCAAACGAATACACAATAATTGCATATTCATATTTTTGAAAAATGTTCGAACTCATAATTCAAAAGTCAGTTGATAAGTGATATCTTTTTTTTCAAGTAATTAAATCTCTTATGATAATTCTAAGAGTGTTTCGTTGGCAGAATAGAATTTGATAGAATTGTAATTCGTCGAAATAATTCGACTTTGAAGTAAAAATTGATATGAAATTGCAAAAAGAAAATCACGACAATTTAGTGATTATTTGTATCAAATCCATACTAATTTCAACAAATCTCATACTAATCACGGAACATTAATTCGTATATATTTATGATATTTAATAATATAACTAAATCCAAAAATATTCAATATTGGGCTCATTTCGAAGGTATTGACAAAGCGATTACAATGGTATAATTTGTAAAAAATAGAAATGTTTTTTTAATACATTTTAGTTCATATACATTATTTATGTTTATATGATAAGAGTTTAAAATGAAAAATAAAACAATAAGAGATTAAAAGTAAACTACATACCTAATTATAAGGGTAGTAAATGTAACGTATAAATTAAAAAAATTGAATTAAGGAAAGATTTAAGGAGGAGTGAATCTGGGTGTGCTAATTGAACTTATAATGTAAACTGCGTCCAGATACATGTTTAGGCGGGAATATACTGAAGTCGACTCATCAGAAAACGACACGTGACATGCTAGTTACTCATTTATTATATGTATAGATTTTTGGGATTACTATACACGATAGAGCTTTTTTTGAATTTATTATAAGTATGGATATGTACGTATGTATCAAAAAATATTCAATATTAGGCTTATTTCGAAGGTATTGACGAAACGATTACAATGGTATAATTTGTAAAAAATAGAAATATTTTTAATGCATTTTAGTTCATATACATTATTTATGTTTATATGATAAGAGTCTAAAATAAAAAATAAAAAAAATAATGGATTAAAAGTAAACTACATAGATAATTAGGCCTTCCGTACCCCAGCGGGGAAGGGGCTCGGGATGGGGGATGTGGCAGCGGGGTGAGGGCGGGGTTGGGCTACGGCCCGGGATGGAGTTGCGGGGCGGGATGGTGAGCGGGGTTGGGTTCCCGAGCCATCCCGAGGGTTTTATAAAAAAAAAAAATTTAATTAAATTTTTAAAAAAATAACCGTTGAACGGCTCTTTCTTAAAAAAAAAAAAAATTCTCAATTTAATCCCACTATATATTTAACCCTCAACCTCTTATTTCTCACACCTCTCAAAGATACTCGAAGACGAAAACCATGCTATTTGTGGTGACGTGGAAAACGACTTTTTCACGAATGATATCGAAAGCCAAATCAGTGAGACACAACGCGCGGCAAATGTTCGAGAAGTCATAAACCGGGAAACTCATAATAACCTTCGGTCGGATTTGGTCGAACATATTTGGCGTATCCAAGTTCCCAACAATGACGACGAGTAGATTTTTAAATTTATTTTGTAATTTTTAATTTTTTAATGAATGATATGAATTTTAATTTTTATTATTTATCTTATTTTTATTTATTAAATATATATATATATATATATATATATATTTATTTTGTTAAATAATTAAATGTATAAATAAAAGAATTAAAATAAATGAGGTGGCAAAGGGGTTTGAGGGAATGGGGTACGGATGTTTAGGGATCGTGAGGGATGGAGTGAGGGATGGAAGAAAAGCTGATGTGGCGATGATGTGGAGGGAATCTTTCACAGATAGGAGGGATGGGGTACGGATGGCCTTATAAGGGTAGTAAATGTAAGGTATAAATATTAAAAATTTAATTAATGAGAGATTTAAGGAGAAATGAATGTGAGTGTGTTAATTGAACCTATAATGTAAAGGCGCACAGATACATGTTTAGGCGGGAAATCAATAAAGTCGGCTCATCAGACGACGACACGTGTCAATGTAGTTACTTATTTATTACATGTATATATATATATATATATATACGTTTTAAAAAATACGTTTAACATATCACATTAACATACATAATTACGTTAAAATATGTTAAGGAGTTCGATATATATATATATATATATATATATATATATATATATATATATATATAATCCAAATAATTTGACGATTTAATGAATTTGTTAATATATGATTAATATGTTAATGCGATAGGAGTGTAAAACAAAATTGAAAAAATAAGAGATGTACCATAAATCAAATAATTAACTATAAGAATATGATTTGTAAATATTAAAAATATTTTTATGTAGTATATTTGATATATAATAAAATAAATAAATTCAAAAATATTCAATATTGGGCTCATTTCGATGGTATCGAAGAGACGAATACAATAGTGTAACTTGTTAAAATTAAAACGTATTTTAGTTAATAAACGATTATATGTGTTAAATGTAAAAATTAAAATTAGGAAAGTAAAAGGTATAAAGTAAGTAAGTAAATAAGTATAGAGGTTGAAAGTGTAAATATCAAATTCAATTCACAATTTTGTGTGTGCCGCGGGATGCAAAGTTTCAAAAACTACCCTATCCCACGATCGCAGGACATATCGCGGGATTTTTGAGTATTTTTGCAAAAGTTAAAAAAATGGGTATTTTAATAAGTTAAAGTCAAACTTTGGGTATTTTAATTAAATTCCCTAAAATTATAATGAAAACTCTTCAAAATTTATGGTTCATGACTTCATAGTTCTCAAAATATATAAAGGTTGCTAAAAATAAAAACCCATTTGCATCGAAACCCCATCCGATATATTCAACCTCATTTTCCACCAACTTTCATTCCCCCAACGAATTTTTAAGCCTAAACCGACGGCCAAACTACCAAATTTTGCATCGAAAACCCCATCCGATATATTTATTACTTTTTATGAAATTTCTGACCAAAACTTCCGACGACCACCACCGCTGCCGACTGCCGTAGATATGTCGGTTTGCACCAACAACTCTTTTTTTGACCTTTTCGTTTCATTTCCTTTATAGGTTTGAAAAACAAACGTTTTTTCTTTTATAAAGTTCGTTTGCAAGATTGATTTTCTAAGGTAACGTTTGGTTCGCAGAATGTGATGAAATCTGATGAAATTGGAATGTTGAATTCCATTGACCGGAATTCATTCACTTTTTGGTTCAATGTTTTTAATGGATGAAATTTTTGAATTCCAATAAATTCATGGATAAAAGATTGCTTCACAATAAGTTGAGATTTTTATGAAATTGAATCGTGTATATGTATTAAATAGTTTTATTTTTTTATTTTATTTTATTTTTAATTTAATATTTTATTTTTATTTTGTTGAGGTATACTTTATTTATTTCATTTTGTTCTTTGAAATATTTAAAATATTTTTATTTATTTATTTTATTTATTTTAATTTTTCAAAGCATTTTTAGTTTTATAAAATTTATAATTTTCAAAAATAAACATTTTTCAAATTCTAAAACTACATTATGTGAACCAAACAGACATATTGCAATTCCTAAATAGATTCTATTTCAGTGTATGTCAACCAAACAGGTGGTCAAACAACATTACATTCCAATTTATTCAAAGTCAAATTTCTTTGACATATTCCATTCTATCCAAAAACATTATACGAACCAAACGCCACATAAAAGTTTTTGTTGTTTGTTTTAGTAATTAACATATATTTTAAGTATTCAAAATATAAACTAAACATTTTAATCAATTAAACCAGTAATGGTGTACTCATTACGATGTAAGATAATGCAAAAGTTTTTTTGTAAACATATAATATTTAGCCAAAAATATTTTTAAGAGTTCTATTTGAATTAATGGTTAATTTTAAGAAAAAGTTAAATAAATAATTAAACAACATTACATTATTCTGAACAAATAAAATATCTTTTAACCACAAGGGTTGTGGCGTACTGGTTAAGGCCGTGGAGGATGTGGTGGGATATCTCATCTGTCCAAGGTTCTAATCCAGACGTACACAACAATTGTGATCACTGGGGTTTAATCAGGGCTGATGTCTTACAATCATAATTTGTCAAGGGATTAGTCTAGGCATAGGCTAGTATACCCTTCCAAAAAAAAAGTATCTTTTCTTAACATGGATATGTGGGAGTAGGATTTAATGTCGAAACAAAACAACTTTGGCATTTGCTAAATCAAATCTGTGGATAGATCACATGTCTCCACTGCCATTCTATATAGTATGGAAGTATATGAATGTGTCACATACATATACATACATATATGTTATATATATTGTATATATTTTTTTTGGAATAGCGAGATATTATAGAAAAAAACTAGCGAGAAGCTAGGGGTACATCAAAGATTTACAAGCATTATTCGGGTCCTTACACCACTCATTCCAATCTAACTTGGACCCGTTTTTTTGTCTACTCCTGACCCAGAAAAAAGAATGATACTGTACGCCGGAAACGGTAAGGCTTCTCGACACTCTCTCCCCTTCAAACACCGCCCTATTCCGAGCTTGCCACATCGCCCAAAAAAAAACAGTACAAACCGCGTACAACACCTCCTTTGATGTTACTTGGACCCTGTCCGAGTCAGCCGTGGATAGAAGGTTTTCCATCGACATGGAAAGTCCATCCACCAACTATTGTATATATGCATGTATATATATGATGATACCTATCTAATTATTCCCTTTCTTGTAGTTATATGTGTTTTCTATATTTGTGGTTTGGTCTTCATTTTCATTGTACATATGTATTGAGATTTTATTCCAATCCAATCCAATACGAAAAGAAATAGATAATGATACTAGTTAGTTATACAAGTTTTCCAAATTGTTATCTAAACCTTATGTAAACAGTGAATTGTCGGGTTTAATGAGGTGAAAAACGAAAACATTAACACTTTTAGAGTAAAAAATGAATAAGAGGAACTAGGTACTACAACAAAAACGTGCATTACACCCCCACATGTACCAGTTAAGTCAGAAAATCGAGAACTATACGTAGTGTCTATCCGTTTTGAATAAATTGTACACGACAAATTCTCTATCTATGATTTGCTATTTCAACTGGGTCCGATTAACCCATCTGTACTAGCTAAGCTACGAATATTAGAGATTAGCTAGATCATAGAATGATGAAGCAAAAACGTGTGGACAAAAAGACAAGATGGTTGTCATGCATAGACCAAAACAAACACGTCTCTAAGATTATAATAAGTGTTACATGACATATACGTCTGAATATCTATATAATGTGAAAATAATATGGAAAGCTAGTGAAATGACATGTCAATACCATTAGAAACACAACATGCATGCATGCAAACATATAGAAATAGAATATACAAGAAGCCAATGATTAAATAAGACGGAGACAACGTAGTCATATATGAATGTTCTCCAAAAACTTAGATTACATATACACACACATATATATATATATATAGTTGGGTTTCAATGAGAATAAGAGTTATGTGAGAATGTAAGAATAAAACTTATATATATATATTATATACATATTCAACTACCTTAATTTACATATTTTTATCATTGAGACCGAAACATTAACAAATTCATGCACGTGATTAAATTTAAGTAAAGTTCGTGTAAATGACTTAAAATGAAGATAAAGGTACATCATGAATGTAGTTGAAGATAATTGAAAATACTGAAAGTAGGTGGGAAATTTGGTGAAAACATAGTGAGTAGGGTAATCAAATCTGTCATCAGCGATTCCCAGTCTGCCTTCATTAAAGGAAAATATATCCTGGATGGTGTAACACCCGAAAAATTTGGAAAACAGAATTTGGGGCTCACGGACGTCCGCAGGGCACAAGGCCGGAAGTCTGCGATGTGGTTCTAGTGACACGTGTGAAAGGTTGTGTGCTAGAAATGTGCTCAAGAGGTGAATTGATTAAGTGATGTCTTCCGCATGTACCCTCGGGGATAGCACCTTGTGTTCGGGTTAAGTAATACCCGAAGTGAGTTTAGTCTTTGTAATAAGATGTGAGTTATATATTGTTTGGGGTTAATCATAGTTTGTAATTTGAGGTATTTCACCTATTGAATTATAGGAAGAAATCCTGTTATTTCCGATGTATTATCGAAAATTTTAATTAGTTGCTCTTTCCCAATTCGAGGATGTTACAAGTTGGTATCAGAGCATAAGTTTGAGAGAATTAGGTGTTAATTTTGGATACCTAGACTCAAACTAGTGTTCTTTTAAGAAAATGAGAGTGAAATTCACCATTAGGCACTTTAAGATAGAATATTTGGACGTCGATGGAGTTGCTAGGAACGAGAATCACGTCGAGAGTAGCAATGATAAGCATGTACGATGCGTTCATAATGACACCTGGCCGGTGTCATGGTGAGCCTCCTAGTACATGTGCATACTTGAACTACTTTAATGTGATGATCGTTGGGGTAGCGAAGAAGTTTCTAAGCGAGTAGTCGTTGGAATAGATGGACGATTCTAGCATTAGTCACTTAGGGTGACAATAAGCATGATATTTGCTTTAAGTGGACCGTTTCGGGTCGAGATTGATGGTTGGATTAGAACCATAGACTTATCGAACCTACTTTGGTTCGAGAAAAAAAACCGTAAGGTTAATTGATGTAATTCCCAACTTTGCCTTAAGAGGTTTGAACACCCAGATGACAATAGTGGACCGGAGGGATTTGGAGGAGTATGGGTTGAGACGCTGAGTGCCGACTAAGTTATGCACAAAATTTATTTTAAAATAAATTGCATCAATTATTTCTTGTGTTTCAAATCCTTATATGGATTGTGTTACAAAATCTTGGAAAATGTTTAGCACACACAAGATTCTAAATCATGGTTTTTAAACCTGCATGAGACTATTTTATTGCGGGAGTTGCAAACTCCGTCGAGACTTGTTTTATTTTGTTATTGTCCAACGTTACTTTCGGATATAGTGATATCCGTATTTTTATGATGTTTAAGATGTTGGGCATGTAACTACGGCTTATGACTTTAACATTGGATCTCATCCACATATGTTAAAGTTTGGACGGAAAGTTATCTTCCATTATGTCAATGTAAAGATATTTTGGGGGAATTTGTTTAATGTGAGTTTGTTAAACAATGTTGTTTATATGGTATTACAATAAGAAGGGGATTTTTGGAATTTTGGCATTTTAGTCACGATTTTGCTTATTGCAATTCGACTTTTGGAAGCAAAATGTTTGGTGCCATTTTATTGACTTGAGGTCATTGAATTTCATGGAGTTTTGTTTTACGACGTTTTGTGTCGTGTGAGTGCGATTTCACAATGTGCATACTCCATTTAATTATGTGAAAATTTATGAGTTATGTTGGGTATTTTGTCCCCCTCGAGCTTTGTTGAGAAATATTAATTTTATGCCATAAGACGACCAAAAAGGGATGAGTTTTGGAACTTTAGTGTCGCGTAATTTCTCTTTCAAATATTTGTGTTAACACATATTTTGCTACAACTTGTTCAGTGTATGGATTGATTTATATGTGACGTAAGTAATGCATGAAAGAACACTTTGATAGTATTTCATAACGATTTGCTTATTTTGCTTTCAGTTAATTGATCGTTTTATTATCATTTCATGCAAATGCATTATATTGAACTAGGGGTATGCATAGCTTGGTAACCATTATCTCTCGACATTTTGATAAATGGATCGTGAATGGAAATGTTTTATTAACTCATTACATAAATGAAGGCCATTTGGTCAAAGTGTGTTTTAGTGTTGTGGGGATCATACATGGTTTACGATACGTTATATTTTGAAAACACGAATGTGTGAGTCGTTGACATTTGGTCAATTTTGATTCAATGAACATTTTGGAAAATTGTAAACCTTTTTGGTTTTGGAGAAAATGTGTATTTTGGGTATTTTAACGAATAAACTTTTAAGCATTGACGTTTTAACGTTTTATGTTACGAGTACGAAACTCTGATGAAAATGCTCTGTGATGAGGATTTTGGAAAAGTTAATTGCCTAAAACTAGAGTGCGTGGAATTATTTATGTTTTGAACATTAATGCACATTGTTTGTATGATTCAAAATTGGAAGTCGATCTAAAACCTTTTGGTGTCAATCATTTACAAGCACTTATTTTCTCCTAAGTTTTGGGAACACACATTGATGTGCGAGTCTTGTCAAAAATGTTTTACTCCTATGTCGTCATATGACTAAGTGAGAAAATTTTGAGATTCGATTTAAAGAATTTCATCTTCTGAAATTTTGTTATGAACCATCTGATCCTTGTTATTTCATTCCAAGAAAAACTACTAAGAGAGTGTTACAAGTTTGCATGCATACTCCGATTTGAGATTTCCTCATGATGTTTTAGTCGATATCTTCAAATGAAGAAAACGTATTGATTCTGTCTTTAAATTTGGAACAGACACAAGTCATTTTATGTTTTGACCAAAGCATATTTATGAATCGTTTCATCGTTTTTGTAAAATAAACTGACGCGCGCAAATTTTGTTAGTGAACCTTGTTCCATGCCATCTTATGGTTAAAAGGGGATTTTGGAGTCAAACGTCGTTTGAACTTCTTTTGAAGTACATGCGAACCTTTTGTTGCACACTATTTAAAGTGGGCAGTTATTTTACGTGCATGTCATGAATCAATCCATACTAAGACCGTAGCGGTTTATTCCAAAGAAGTTGTTTATTACGCTTTTGCGTTTTTGCTAATAATATAAACTATGATGAGATAGTTTTCAATATGATTTTCGTATGTGGAACGAGCGTGTCCATTTTTGCGCAACTACCGAACTGATAGTAGTAGTTTTTATGCGTACGGTTAATTTGATATGAAAATCTTTGTGTTGAAAACTTCTATGAAAAGTTTTTGATTGGCATATGTATAAATAATTCACTTGAAAACCTTGAACTCATTAGGACCTTGGAAAGGTTAAGTAACCCCGATTAAGAGTAAGTGTGTATAGAACCTCGACTAGGAAAAATTGGGTGTTTAGACACGTGATGTGGCTATAGGCCGGAGGATATCGATGGCAAAGTCGATGTATTTGCTGTAACCGAAGGGTTAGATTCGCGGTATCGTATTTTGAGGTTAGTATAACCGTTTTGTCGGCAACCCGGTTTTAGGTCTTGGACAATTTTTGCATGAAGGACCCTTTAGGCTCCGTATTGATAACCTTAGTTTTGTGGGAATGCTCGACGAACAGAACTCGTGTGTGGAGTTCTGTTAGAGTTCAAAGCTTGGTGGTATGACTAGGTGTTAACTTTTTGGGTTCGAGGTCGAGAACTGTTAGCGTATTCGGAGGGTGTAGTCTGATTTTAAATAAATAATGATAACGATTGTAGTAATCTTAGGATGCTCAATTGTGATGAGTAGTTTTGGTGGAATGACTTTTGTGTGTGGTAAAAGAACCTGTCGGTTTGATGATTAATGATTGGACGGATTCTTGGGGTTGTATAGTTGATGGGTCAGTGACGACCGCAGGTCTTGGAGTCTCTTGGGGCTCATTGGACTTAAACGGCAGTTAGCAGTAGGAAACAATCGGAATTGGAGATTCTGTTGGGTTCGTTAGGGAACAAGCCTTGGATTTATTTAGAGTCTGGAACCGCAATCGGGGAAGTATGGAACATCTAAGGTTGGGAGACAACCGAAGATGTCTGATCTGGAGTTGCTCTAGTGGATGGAGTGTTCTCTCGGGCATAAGTACAGTGTATCTGAGAGGGCATCGTTGGTAAGAGTTTACGTGAGGATTGTCTTAGCAGTCCGTGTGGGAAAAATTTAGATTCCCGTTGGAAGCTGAAGGATATGGTCGGCGTTGAGTCGGTTAGCCTTTGGTTGTAAGGGACCAAGATTTCGAGGACGAAATCATTCTAAGGTTGGGAGGATTGTAACATCCGAAAAATTTGGAAAACAGAATTTGGGGCTCACGGACGTCCGCAGGGCACAAGGACGGACATCCTCGATGTGCGGAAGTCCGTGGGTCATCCGCGGAAGCAACAGAGAAAAAAATGGGATTTCGGCCAAATGCAAGCCGGACGTCCGCGTAGGACCTTGCGGACGTCCGCGATGCATCTGATGGAATTATTTTGTGTTTTAAGCCTTCTTCCTCTCTCACTCCTCTCATTCTCATCTTCAACCTCAAATCAGATTCTCTCTCTCTAAAATCGATTTCCCTCAAGAAACCCTAAATCTCCCCTCTCCTCTTCATCCTTCTTCCCCAACACAAACCCTCACCATTGTTGTGGACCTTAACCTTTCAAGAAACCTTTCCCTTCATCTTCTTCATCAATTTCTAGGGTTTCATCCAACCCTTTTCACTCCACTTGGAAGATTAGGAGTTTGTGGTTCATCTTGGTGGTTCTAGAGATGTTTTGGTTGGTGGAGTCAAGTATGGTTAAGGTATTCTTCTCTTCTCTTCATTTATGAAGTTAGGGTTTTGATAAAAGAGGGTATTTTTGTGTAAAATGGTTGGAGGATGATTCTACATGGTTAGATCTAATTATTGTTGGTTGGAAACTTATGGATCTAGGTTTTGGCTTGAAGATTCAAGTTTTTCAAAGGAGCTTACGTTTGGGGAAAATCTAGATTTAGCCTAAATCTAGCAAGGTGAGTTCAAGTTGATTTGTGAAAACTTTGTACATGCCAAAAATGTTATTTTCCAAATATTTGTGTGTTTTACTTGAAATTATCAATTGTTGAGTTATTTGATGAGTTTAACTCTTTTGAAGTGTTTATCTTCATAAATGTTGTAAAACACCCATATTTGAGGTTTTTAGATATTTTGATGTGTAGAAATCATAAATATGTTCTTAAAAGATTTATTGCTCAAAATGAAGTTTATTTAATGGTTTAATCATATTGGTGTACTTGATTTTATAAACCATTTGGGAAAATGCACATTTTAGTGTCATGGGTCATTTTGAGAATTAAAAGAGTATGAATCCATATTGGGAAAATTCATTATTATTAATCCGTGATGAGTTTTGAGTCGTTGAGGATTTTTATGGTATACGTTTACCAAAACGACGTTTAATACGTTTATATTTTGAGGACCTTTATTTATGGGTCTAATGGGTTTTGAGCATTTGCTCGGTTTTGACTTTGAGGAAGTCTTGGGGACATTTGTCCGGTTTTAATGGCTCCATGTGGAGTCTTACTTATGGTTTGCTTTTATTGCACCATATTGCATTTTATTGCACGTTATTGATATTCACATGCTTGGGTGCGTTAGTCATTCTGGGATAGGCATGTTATTATAGACTGTGTTGCATTGGATCCATAGACACGTAAGTCAGTCTCTACTTGATGGTCTATTGGGTGTCGCGGGATTTGACCGGGCCCCATGTTATATGACCTTTACTTTTCGAGGATACGATAAGAGGGCTGAGTCATGGTTGAGCATATTTGGGCGTTTATGACCTCCGCCATGTTGGGGCAATGCCGTAGTTGTATCCCCGCTTGTGTCGGGCCTTTGGCGGTAATCTTAGTAATATTTCGCTAAGGTCAGCTGTCTCTTTGGGCGTAACTTGAAAGGCGTCGTATGGGACACTTGGGCTTTTATGCAGTGAAGTGTCGTACGATTAACATTGTTTGAGTGGCGTACTTTTATGTTCATCCACTCTCAATGGATACGAGTCTCCCCCGTCGATGGCCAAACTTACTTGGGATTTTATAATGTCCATGCTTTGTTATTGTTGGTCTTATACTTTTGACTGCGATTGGATGACTTTAATATTGGATTCCCCTCAATGTATATTAAGGTTTAAATGGAGCAGGTCACTTCCATATTTATGGTATTTGGAATTTCATTACATTTTACGTTCGCGTGAGTATTGGTTCGTATTATGTTTTCAATGAAATAGTATATTTAAATGGATGGTTTTCCATGATGTATGGGTTGAGTATTTTGTCGTCAACCATATTTGAAGGTTTTGCATAATATAGGTTTATTCACGTAATTGAGTGAGTTGGGATTGCAATTCATTTTGGAAAACGCTTTATACCCTTTGGGGACTTTTCTCAATGATTTTGGGTGCGTTGGAAAATGAGTCGTTTATATCCTTTTTGTAAACTCTTTTGGAAATGATAATCTAAGCTGCAAACTTTCATTTAAAGAATTATTTAAATCATGCTATAAACACTTGAACTCACTAGGCATTAGCCTAACCCTTTTTATTTGTCGGCATGTGCAACAGGTCTCAGGTTGGGAGTAGTTCTAATGACACGTGTGAAAGGTTGTCTTCCGCATGTACCCTCGGGGATAGCACCTTGTGTTCGGGTTAAGTAATACCCGAAGTGAGTTTAGTCTTTGTAATAAGATGTGATATATATTGTTTGGGGTTAATCATAGTTTGTAATTTGAGGTATTTCATCTATTGAATTATAGGAATAAATCCTGTTATTTCGGATGTATTATTGAAAATTTTAATTAGTTGCTATTTCCCAATTCGAGGGTGTTACAGATGGTGCGTTGACCGTCAAAGAAATAATCTACTGGGCTAGGAAGAATAAAAGAAAATTAATGTTATTCAAGGCGGATTTTGAAAAGGCCTTCGATACGGTAGACTGTCGATATTTGGATGAGATTATGGAAGCCATGGGTTTTTCATCGAGATGGAGGAGATGGATTAGAGTGTGTCAATGTTCGGCCTCAACCTCAATTTTGGTTAACGGGTCTCCTACTTCGATGTTTCGGCTTTGAAGAGGCCTTCGTCAAGGGGATCCTTTATGCCCTTTTCTTTTTATCATCACAATGAAAGGTCTTCACACACTCATGGTAGAGGCTAAAAAATAAAAACCCGATAGGAGGTGTGGAGATTGGCAATAACGATACTTCTTTAACTCGTCTCTTCTACGCAGATGACACGATGTTCGTTAACGAGTCGTCACCGGAAAATGGAAAGAATATCCTTCGGATTTTGAAATATTTTTATCTTACTTCCGGGATTCGATCAAACATGACCAAAAGCGATCTGTTTGGTCTTGGGGTGGGTGTGAACATGATTCAAAGGACTGCGGTGGGTCTCAAGTGCAAAGCAGGTCAGTTTCCAAGCAACTACCTTGGGGTTCCGTTGGGTAGCAACATGGCCAGAGTCGAAGCATGGACTCTGATTATCGAGAAATTTCAAAAAAGGCTGTCAAGATGGTAAATCAAAACTTTATCAATAGGCGGTCGATGTGTCCTAGTTCAAGCTCTCCTTGGTAGCGTTGCTACATATAATCTGTCGATTTTCAAGGCTCTAAAGTCGATAATCAAGCGCTTAGAGAGCCTTAGAAGAGACTTTTTCAAGGGATCAAAAGAGCATGATAGGAACATTTCTTGGGTAAATTGGAAAACGGTGCTTAGAAGTAAAGAGCATGAAGGTCTCGGCATCGGAAGTATAAATGCCTTAAATATCTCGCTTCTGACAAAATGGGCTTGGAGATATGGAAGTGACCAAAGATCTACTTGGGTGAAGGTAATAAAGGAGATATACGGTAACGACGGAGGCTTTAATGCTGAACGGGGGCACTTTAACAGGTCCAGCCCTTGGTGTAGTGTGGTTGCGGCTGCCCAATTTTTGGGAACGCTAAACTTAAATTTTCGTGATCTATGTGTTAAACAGGTAGGGAATGGAGTTCAGACGGATTTTTGGATGGATTGTTGGAAGGGATCATCCTCTTTTGATTCTCGGTTCTCTAGACTTTTCGCTTTAGAAAACGTGAAAGAAGCAACGGTGGCGGACATAATTAAATTAGGATATGTGTGGGATTGGCGTAGACCCATCTGTGAAGCAAGTGAAGCAGAGGAGCTGGACCTTTTAAAGGATATGATAAAGGATTGTCGACTGTCAGATAAACTAGACAGCTGGAAATGGAGTCTAGTGAGTACCGATATGTTCTTCGTCGGATCCTTGAGACGAGCCCTCGAAATCCTGTATTTGGGTGTGGGAGAAAAAGAAACGATTTGGAATTCCTTGTCACCTCCTCGAGTTAATATATTCATGTGGAAAGCGATATTAGATCGAGTTCCTACCCGTGTCAACTTGGATAACATCACGATCGATATCGATTCCATCTTGTGCCTGGTTTGCGGATCCTCTCCAGAAACTATCGATCACGTGCTTTTCAAATGTCCGGTGGCGGAGGAGGTCTGGAAATTTATCGAGAGATGGTGGACGATCTCTTTACCAACAAAGATATCTATGGATTCAATGCTCAACGGGGTGAAATCTGGGTGTAACGACAATCGTGTTAACGAAGTGCTACAGGCGATTCTCTTTATCAGCAGCTACTGTCTATGGTGTTTCCGGAACAGATGTGCGTTTGACGAATCTCCTCCCTATAAACATTCCCTCCTCGATCAGGTCGTTGAAAAATCTTTTATTTGGTTATTGGCTAGGTGTAACGGGTGCGATAAAAACCCTATAACGTGGAGATATCCTCCTATCGATTGTATTAAGCCGATGTAATGGTTCCGCTTCTTTTTTGCTAGCTTCTTGCTAGCCGTTATAAAATTTGGTTTTCATTTAAAAAAAGGTGGGAAATTTGGTGTCGTAATCCTCGTCTTTGTTTCTCGGACATCATGTAATCTACCCCCTTGTTAGGTTCGGTTTAAATAAATTTCTCTTTGCCGTTCAAAAAAAGTTGAAGAAAATTATGTTAGTCAACTAATCAAAAATCTCTGAAGTGTTATCACAATTCTCATTATAATTGTTTTTCTCGCATGATTCTTTGTATATATATATATATATAGGGATAATAATTTGTAAACCTCTAAATGTGTGTAAACTTTGGATTTCATAGGTTTTCTTGATGAAATTGTTTCATGAAATTGTTTATTTTGATGAAAGTGTTTCATATCATTCATTTCTTGATGAAAGTGTTTCATATCATTTATTTCTAGATGAAATTGTTTCATATATTTGTGTTTTTTATACAAAAACGAAAAAACACTACTGCATAAATAACTTTCATACGCGCTTCATCATACACGGTTTAAAAAACCCGTAAAAACCGTGTGTGAATGACCTGTGTGGCTGTTGTTGGAAGTTTCATACACGGTTTTAATGATAAAAGCGTGTGAGAAGGTAAACTCACAATCACACACGGTTTTAAAGAAAAAAAGTGTCTGATAGTCACCTTCACACACGGTCCCTAGTTAAGAAGTGTGCGTAAAAGTTTGTCAACCTTCACACACAGTTCCCAATAAAAAACCATGTGTAAAAGCCTCTATACCTTCACACACGATACATCATTAAAAACCGTGTGTAAAAGACATACCTAGGGTTTTACACTTTATTACAACCTGCGCCGCTTTTTACCAAAATCTCACAATCTACATCTTTTCTTACCTTGAAATCACCATTTTGGCCGTTTTTTATTTTATTTTTTACTTCCTTTGCCGTTATTCTTCATAAAACTAAGGTAATAATCATTATATTAAGCAAATAATAGTAATTATTACCTATGTATATATTAAAGTGATGTTTTTCATAATTTTATATATGTATTACGTGCATGGTTAGCATTTATAATTAATATTGATTGATTCATCACCTAAAACAATTGATAAATTTGTAGGGCATATCAATTGGATCAGATTGATCACCATACGATTTATATTCAGATGGGTCACTTTGCGGATATATCCGTGAATTTTTGCATGCTGATAAGGTACACTAACTAATTATGTTAATTTTGTAATTACTAAGAATTTTAATATGCATTCATATATATATATATATAGGGTTGAGTTCATTTGTTAACCTCCTATTTTGTGTTAACTTTATTAACTTCATTCAACCAATATGAATCCATTTTAGTTGGTGGTTTCAAATTTATATATAACCATTAAATAGGGGCATGGATGAAATTCCATGTTTTTGTTTTATTACATTGATTTATTAAGGGGGTTACAAAAATCAAAATCTCCTTGATTCTAGCTATATTATTATTTTTCAAATATTTTGTAGTCTTTTCTATCAAATTAGTGTTTGAACTCCTATTGTTGCATCATGAACATGAGTGATCAAGGTGTTTTCAACGACGTTGAAGAGAGAGTAGACGTAGATGTTCATTTGAACATGAACAAATATAACAAATATATATTGTTCATATAGGTTCACTTAGGCTTATATTTCATCCTTGTTCATGCATAGCCTTAATATTTGCACATCATACATGATGTGACATCAATATTACATGCTCTAAATGGAATAGTAATTAACTAGTAAGTAACACCATGTAATTTCGGAGTAATCGAACATGAATGAACATATAGTTGCTCATATATGAACAATTTGTTGTTTGCATATAATTGAACAAATATGAACATATAATTGAACAATTAGGAACATTGGATTGAACATAAGAACAATATGTTCAACTATACGAACATTAATTACACGACTTAATTAATGGAAAAAAGTAGGTTGTGTCGAATTCCAAAGATACCCTCTTCATTTGTGTTCAATGGGAGAATTAATTACATGACTTAATTTCTTAATTAATTAATAAATGGTTTTAATTTCAACCATTAACAAGAAAATGAATGGCTAAGATGAAGTTAATAAAGTTAATACAAAATGGGAGGTTAACAAATGAACAAGTCCATGCATTTGCCTTTAGGTCGTCCGTCCGAATTTTGATCTAATAGAGATCAATTTCGGATAGTCCCCTATTTGGGACTGCTCTTTGAATATTTGTCTCATTTAGGATGGGAATGTGTATAACAGATTGGTTATTTTAAGAAAAAATGATAGACGTTTCCCTTTATTCCTACGAATATGTGTTTTAATTATAAACATATTTGGGGAGTTACGGGGAAACGCTGTCGAATTTTTCTTAAAACAACCAATCTATTATACACATTCACATATGAGACAAAATATTCAAAAAGTGGGTTAGGATGGCCACCATTAATCTTTTGATCTCTATTCATGTCATGCATGCATTTATAATTGATAATTTATTTCGACATTACAGATGGCTCGTAGTGAATGGATGTACCAGATACCACGAGCTACAAATGAATACTTGGTAGAGGTTGCTGAGAAAAATCGGTTGAACAATGGAAAAGGATAAACAGATTTCTCAAGGAGATTGGGACCCTGAGGTGGCAATTGATCCCTTGGTAGCGGTGATGGGACCCGAACACCCAGGTCGCACTAGGGTGTTGGCCACATCGTGGGCTTGCGTGTGGGACTTGGACTTGGAAACAAAAAGAGAAAACGTAATCAAAGAACACGTATTCTTGAAGAGCGAACACGTCTTTTGGAGGAGCAGGTGCAACAACTTCTTGCAGAACGATTATCAAGGAACGATGCCACCGCTGAAGGTGGCCCGGGGTTACACAAGAGTAGTGTTGGCTCAACTGCTTGTGATCCACAGATTGAGTCTATTTAAGTGAGTTTTAATCAATACGTATTTACATTTTAATGGAGCCATTTTTTAAAGTTATGATGTGTATATGTTTTATTTGTAGCATGTTACCCCATGCGATTTAGTTTTTAGGTGTGGGGGAGCCAAAATACTAGTTGCTAAAGGTCAGGCCTTTCCTTTGTCAAATAACATTCTTCATGGTTATCCTCTAGAGGAAGGGTTCATGAAGGTTATGCTTGACATGGTTATTGATGGATTTGAGGAGTATGACCTCCCGGTGCCCATAGATGATGATATTTAAAAGCTACGTCAAGCTGTCGGAAACTGCATCCAATGGGAACAATGTTCCGCGATGTTGCGATAGGTAGGTGTATGCTTATTTTTTATGTTAACTTACATTAGTATTTTCTTATAGACATTATGTTTACTGATATTATCATTTTTTTCTTAATAGGTCGTTGTCAATAAACTCGTTGTCCCACCAACCGGATATCGAATAAAGCTTTTACCGCAACCCAAGTGCCACCCAAGACTGTCCCTATTCATTCTCATGTATTCGATAAACCCTTGGCTATATGTATACCCATCCACCCTAACAATATAAGAGTATTAGTCAAATGGATTGGTAATGTAGGTATAAAAAGATGATGAAATGCATTTAAAGAGATTAGTCACTGCACCCAGAAAAAAGAAGATCGCTAAAAAGGCCAAACCGTTGCTTAAATCAATGCAGGATCGACCTCGTGCGATGCATGAGCTGTTTAAACTCTTGGATTCTATGACGAAGAGAGTTACGGTTGAGGTCGATGCAGGGGTCTTTGGCCCTACGCCTATGGCTATAGGGGTCGGGTACGATGACTTGAAGTTGTTAATGATGAATGGGTGGCTCGACCAAAACGTCATCACCTGGTTTCTAGCGTAAGTTAATATTTATATACATCATATCAATTTGATTATATATATACACACAATGTCCAATGTTATCATATTGTAATATTTTCAGGGATTTATATATGATTATATCTAAAAATCAAAGGAATAGTTGTGCATTTATAGCCCCCGTAGCAATTAATGCATCTGAAATTGAACGAGATGATGTAGGGGTCACAAGCTCAATTTTCGGAACGATGCTGCACAACAAAGATAAGGACTTCTTTTTAACACCATATGTACAAGAGTAAGATATATGGTTAAACATAACTTATATTAATAATATAAAAATATATAGTTTACACTTTAAGTTGTATTGGTTGTCATTTTGAACATTTTTAGGAAGCACTGGTCATTGCTAATCGTTCAACCTAGACGTCGTTTGGTCTATATATTAGATTCGATGATGTCAAGCGGAAAGACACCCAACGTTTACAAGATCAAAGACGTAATGGACGCGTAAGTACTATATTACATTGTACACAATTGATGTTTATTTACATACTTCATCAACTATTGACACAAATGTATTGTTGTTTTTATCTTATGGCCATTACAAAATATAACAATGCCATAGGGTCTTGTCAGGCCAACATGTCCGCTTCAGTTATATGGAAGATGACCAATGTATAATTTATAAATATCCAAACAATCTATTTCGTACTTTGATTTGTCTAATCACTACTTCTCTTTATACTTTAGTGTAATCAACAAAAGTATGGTTGGGACTTGGGAGTGTGGCTGGCTACTATGTAGTGAAACAAATCTTCCATTTTGCGATGAATGAACAATATGTTTCTCCTCTCAAGGTACATATTTATTACACTTAATTTATTTTATTTATATATTGCACATAACACTTAATTTTCTTAGAATAACATGTACTTTCAAATTTATATATATGACACATGGACGACGACAACCTCTTTCACACTTACACAAATAGAGGAGATAGCTTGCAATATCGCAAGATCGTTTACTAAGCAACGGCTGTTAGATGGTAGAATGTTGTAATAAGGGGGATTAGTTTAAGTGCACTTTATCATGGGCTTTTTGATCATATGATAAATATTATACTTAATGTTAATGACTTTTCATCATGGACTTTTTGCAATAACATTGTCGTTCTTTAAAGTTTAATGTGCACTTGTTTTCTACATATTGTTACTTAAACAATATTTTTAGTAATTTATGTCATAGATGGCGGTAACATATTCCTCATTTATGTCATGGTTCTGAGTCTACTTAATTCCGACTAAATGGATGGTAATAATTTTGAGAAAAATATTTAAAAATATATATGCCTCATCATACACGGTTCACTTAAAAAAACCGTGTATGAAAAGTGCAGTTTTTAACATTTATACACAGTTCTCTTAAAAAACCATGTATGAAAACATACATTTATACACGGTTCTCTTAAAAAACCGTGTATGAAAACATACATCTCTCGTAAACAGCGTTTAAAATAAACACTTTCATACACGGTTATTAGCAACTTTTTTAAACGGTTTTAGAACCGTGTGTGAAGACCACGTTTTTTAAACGGTTATAAAACCGTGTACAAAGGTCATCATTTTCAAACACACTACAGTTTCAAAACCGTGTATGAAACCCCATAGAACCGTGTATGAAACCCCATAGATTCTACTAGTGAAGTTTCATCAAACTGTGAAAATATATGAAACAATTTAATAGGAATGAAAAAAATATATGAAACTACATAAAAACACAAATATATGAAACAATTTCATCAAAATAAACAATTTCATCAAGAAAACCTATGAAATTCAAAGTTTACACGAAAAAAAGTTTACAAAATAGTGGGTCTCTCTCTCTCTCTATATATATATATACATATATATATATATATACTTATATAGGGGGCCATTTAAGGGAGAACTTAGTTGTTTGTGATAACTGTGAGATCCAATGTGAGCCACATATTAAAGGATAAATTAGGAAGTTATTAATTTTGGTAATTTTGACTGAAATTTAATTTAAAAGGCATATTAGGTATTATGTTTTTTTTATCTCTCGCCTCTCCTCTCTCTTCTCTCCCCTCTCCGGCAGATACATCGATTATGATTATGATACCACAAGTGATACCAGTTGTGATGTCATTGTGATACCCTGAAACAAACGATGCATACCTTCAATATTCAAAAATACATACTAAGACCAAATGTGATACCACTGTGATACCAAAATGTGATGTCACTGTGATACTCAGAAATAAACGATGCAGATCTTTGGTATCCAAAATACATACTAAGACCAAATGTGATACCAAAAATACATACAAAACCAAATGTAATACTCAAAATACATACAAGATACAAACCTCTATCCTCAGTGTGATACCCAAAAATACATACAAAATACCGACCTTTATCCTCAGTGTGATACCCAGAATACATACAAGACCAAATGTGATATCACTGTGATACCAAATGTTATGCCAATGTGATACCGAGAAAAAGACGATGCAGACCTTCGATATCGAAAATTTTCTTTGATGGAGATACATGGCCGACTTCGATGGGGATAAAGATCTGCAATTTTCATACTTGGTTTCGATGGAGATGGAGACTCAAAAACGGTGGACGACTTCGATGGGGATAGAGATATGGAGTTTTCATACCTTGTTTCGATGGAGAAAGAGATATGGGCTTTTCGACGCCGATGACTGATTTGAGGACACTGGCGGGTGCGGCGACCACCACCCTGTCTCCGCCACTGCAAGATCTGGGCAACATATGGATTACATCTCTGGCGATAGATCGATTAAGATACGAGGTAGAAGATAGACTATAGAGAAGAGAGAGGCAGATGACGGCGTTTGGGAGTCGACGGAAAATGCAGAGGGAGTTTGGGAGTCGCGAGAAAATGCAGAGGGAGTTTGGGAGTCGCGGGAAAATGCAGAGGGGGTTTGACCATAAAGAAAAACTTGAAAACCTCCTTTTTTCCGTTGAAAGATTCAAGTTTTTCGACGAAACCAAAAAAAGTATAGGTTAAAAATTGAAACCCATGTAAGAAAATCTCATGGTGGAGGCGGCGTCCAACAAGTTCATGGTGGTTGTATTGTAGATGATTCAAAGCTTGTTTCTGGTTTAGGTGGAAGTGGGTTGGCAACGTTGGTGAAGATTGGAAGTATAATTTGGTTGAGAGAATTGTTCAAAGAGGAAGGTGGAGCTGCCATGATTTTAGGCCTTGATTTTAGGGATGAGATGTCAAATAACTAAATTACCAATATAACCTTTTATATTTAATTATTAAATAAAATCAACAAAATTAAATGATTGGTTCATATTGCATCTCACGATTACCACAAACTACATAGTTCTCATTTGATTAAGTCCCTACTTATATATATATATATATATACATAGAGAGAGATAGAGAGAGCGAGAGAGAGAGAGAGAGTAGGGATGGCAAAAAAAGCCGAAACCCGAAATTTTCGGGTCGGGTTCGGGGACGTCTTAACGGGGACGGGGCGGGGATCGGGGATAGTTTCGGGGATTTTAACTGTAACATCCTAAATTTTCAATATTATTATTTTAATAAGAATTGGGATGTATTTGTATTTTTGTGTAAACCTTGAAATATATGGAAGTTTTATAATTCATTAGGATTAAAATACAAGAGATGTAAGTAAGATGTTACTTTTGGAATTAATGAAACTTGAGGGTGCTTTTGGTCATTTTGGAAAGTTTGTTTGGATAAAATATCTGAAAATCAGATATTATCTGATTTTTGGTCTTTAGGTCGGTCAAGAGAGAAAGAAGAAATAGAGAGAAAGAAGGGAAAGGAGAAAAGAAAGAAAAGCAAGGGTTTATTCATCATTTTGGTATGTAAATCAGTCAAGGTTTTTGATTAAATCTGTTGTGGTTATATGGTTATAAACGAATCTGTGTATTGGGTTGATTTACAGAATCGTTTACAACAGATTTGAAGTAGTAGATTTGTGCAGGAAGTGAGTATTTGCAAATATAAGGTGAGTTCATTGTTCCTTGCTTAAATCAGTGTTTTCATTTAAATTAAACCTTGAAATAGCTGTATAAATTGATTATGAACTGTATGGGATGGTTTGGAATGAGCTGAATCGAACAGACATGAAAATGGATCGAATTTTAGGCTGCAGAACCGAGTTTTCCGGATAAATCGTCGTATCCGGATACCTCTGGTGATGAATGTTTCCGGACGCAATAGTATCCGGGTAAGTTTTATTTTATTGCTTTAGTTTTCCGGATGATTGTAGTTACCGGATAGTATCCGGGTTGCGTTAGTTTCCGGATGTTATCCGGATTAGTGAAGCGTCCGGAAAAACTTAAGTTGTCCGGATAGTTTTGTTATCCGGAAACCCCTGTTGTCCGGACTCTTTTGGAGAAGTTGAGAAAGGTTAGGTTCTAAGGTCTGGATGCTGTCCTGGATGTTTTGTCTGGTTAAGTTTTCTAAAATATTTCTAGCGGAACCCCCGTGCTAAGTCGCCGAAGGGGGGGGGGGGGGGGGGGGGGGCAGTTGAGGATGAAGATACGATAGGTTATCTAGTATTCTTAGATTTGAGAATATGATATGAGCTGTAATATGTTGTTATGTATATACGCTAGTAAAGTGTAATGGATCCATAGGCACTAGTGTTTGGTAATCACATGGAATAGGCATGTGGTAATAATCGTTATTCCATTGTGCGTGTTTAGTAATCACCTGGAATAGGCGTGCGGTAATAATCGTTATTCCAGTGTGTGTGTGTAGAAATTGTGGAATAGGCGTGTGGTAATAATCGTTATTCCCAATTTCTAAGGAAGAAAATGGGATTGACATAAGTGCTTGTAATCTCTACTTCCTTTCCGATAAATGGGCATGTGTAATTGCGATTTATTGGATAAGAGCATTAATCTAGAATCATTGAAGATTCGTAGTGTGGCTCTGAGGCATGATATGCTGATAGAATTATGGTCAGTCTTATTCATGGTATTGGATGAAATAGTGTAATGGAATAGAGTTACACGTGCGGTAAGAAAATGAGTAATCAGGTTTGTTGTAACTTGTTTACATTGATTTTTGCAAATGTTATTATTGAAACGAATGTTCTCACTAGGCGTTGGCCTAATAGTTTCATATGATGTTTTCTTACCAGGTACCAGCTCGGGGAAATAAAGGGTTGTGGGACGAGCGTTTTGGAATAGCAAGAGGTGTTAATTAACAAGAAGAGATTTTGATGAATTGCTTAGATAACTTAGTTAATCTGATTATAGTGATATGATTAGATTGATAGGTTATTTGAAGAATCATGTATTGTAAATATACTCTTGATGGTTAATTTCCTTGCTATAGTTATATAAGTTGAAGTTTAGTTATCATAACTTGTGGAAATTTGAGGTTCAAAATGGCCCGGATTTTTGGGGCGTTACATTAACAGGGACGGGGACCATTCTCATCGGCCCGGCCCGGCCCGATATTATATATATATATATATTTGTTGTTTTAAACTTGGGTAAGGAAGCCCAAAGGCCAAAGTCCAAAGCCTACTGACCCACAAAAAACCCTAAAGTCCTAAACAGCTAATCGTCTCACAGACTCACACTCTCACAATCACTCTCATCGATTCGTCCAATCGTCCCTGCTCTCAGCGGCTACGACTCACACTCTCACTCTCATCGAGACATCGACTCACTTGCAGCAAGTCTCCAGCGGCAATACCATTCCAGCGCTCTGCATTGACGGTGAAGGTGCTGGACTGTTGGTGCAGCCCAAACTCCTGAGCCATTGTTCCAGAAGTGGTAAAGGCCATGAGGATTATCATTGTGATGGTGAGAGCAGTGATTGCCTTAACAAATTCCATTTCAATGAGTGTATTTAATTACTGGTATGAAAGATTGTTTTTTGGAGTTTGTATGCTTGGGAAGAAAGGGTATTGCAGGGCGTTTATATATAGCAGCTGCTTAGTGGGATTTATTAGTGGGATTAAAGGAGGAATCTAACAGCTAAATTGCTAATCATATGGTAAATATTGTTTTTAAAGCAAACATATAATCATTAATTTGACAGAAAGTAGGCATCAAAGCAAACTCTTAAAGCATCTCAAATCCATTTTGCCATTATTTACAGTTCATATATCCACCATGATACCTTACTCTTAGTCTTTCTATGTGATTTATTTCTTCCATTTCGGTTCGGGTCGGGTTCGGTTCGGGTTCGGGGAAAACCGACGGGTAACGGTGAATTTTACCCTTAACGGGTTCCCCAACGGGGATCGGGGAAACCGCGGGGACCCGACGGGGATCCCCGATAACATCCCCGACGGGGATCGGTACGGTTATGGGGACGGGGATGCTTATCGGTTTCGGGGACGGGGACCCTAAAAACCGGCCCGAAACCGGCTCGTTGCCATTCCTAAGAGAGAGAGAGAGAGAGAGAGGGAGAAAGAGTCATGTTCATACGAGAACAATACCTAAATAAAAAAAACCGTCGCAGCAGATGTGATTTTATACTAAACCACGAATAAACCCACATGTGATTTATGTTAAATACCTTTTTATTTTCATTTGTTATTAACTTTATCATTTATTATTTTTGAATTTTATATTAATATTTTAGATAAAACTAATATGTTTCTTTAAAATAAGAATCAATATAAATATATAAAGGACAACAATAAATAAATTATTTTATTTTAAAGTCTTAAATATTTCTATTAATATATAACTTTTCACCATTAAATCATTTTCTATATTTTGATTATTATCATATAACAATACATTTTCTATATGTTAACAATACATTTTTCTATATATACTTATTACAAGGATAATGTTTTTATAAATAAAAAATAATAATACAATATAAACTAATTTATATTTGAAATTTTAAATAAAAATTTTAAGTTATTATCTGAGTTTTTATAGGTTGTTGAATAACTGACAGATTATTATTTGAATATTCAAAAACATAAATAAAAATTGATCGGTTATTCTCAAAGTTTAAAGTGGAAAAAGATGATTAGTTAATTTTTGAATTTCTAAAGTTGCAAAAGGATCAATGATATATTCTATGAAAATGTAAAAACCACAACTCAAAGCAATTCATAAAATAAGATGATGCCAAAGCGGCCCAAACTCAACAAGTCAAGTTTAAATACATCTTGATAGTCTTCTACTGTTATTTTTAAATATATTGTTATACGATTATACTTGTTTCGTGTATGTGTAACCATTTCTTATGGTTATTTCTTTGTGCTAACTTATCTATTATATTTTTGGTCGGTATCAAAAGTTAGCTATATCAGTTGTCATTATTGATAGATGCTTTAATGATTTAGATAATTAAAGAAGATCAAGCTATAGTTGGATAAAGATTTGATTATAACAGTTGCTCTAAGGAGGTTTGTGAATTTAAGTTGGGGAGCGGGTAATGTTGAAGGATGTAAGATCCAGAAAATGTGGAAAGTTGAGTCCTTGTTCTTCCTAGACTTTTAACCGTGATTAAGTAAGTAAGACGAGAAATTAAAGGAATACATGATATATTTCATGTTGGTATGATGTGATTCCACTTACTGAAATAAGAGTAGGTGAGAAGAGTCGTTGTGGGGAGAAACCGAAGACGATTTTAGAAAGATCAGTTAAGAAGTTACGACATAAGAATATAGCTATGTTGAGAGTACAATGGTGTTTATGTGACCTTAGAAGTTGAAGAGGATATGAAGATTATATATTCTCATTTGTTTATCTAGCTTCGATTTCGAGGACGAAATCATTTTCAAGTTGGGGAGTATTGTAACATCTCGATTTTTGTATTAAGTATTAATATGGGTTTTTATTAATAAATACAATGAAGTATTCTTTGATAGATTAATTTTAGAGTTTATCCCCAATTAGGTTATGTTATTTATTTTGTGGACTAATAAGTTAAGGGGTAAACTTTAATTTTAATTTATAAGTTAAGGGATTAAAGTTGTCATTTGAAGAAAGTTTGGGGTTTGTTTGGTTAATTGATGAATGAGGTGTCAACACCATAGCCAAAGTTGATTAAATGAGGGAGGTGTCCTCATATTTTCATTCACATCTTTGTGCTAAAGTGTGTGTGTGTGTGTGTATTTTACGAGAGAAAGAGAGAAAGAATTGAGAATCAAGAAGGGAAAAGAAAGAAGAAGAAAAGGAAAACAAAATTGTTCAGCTGGAAAAGATCAACAACAATTTGTGGAACAAAGGTATCCATCTAACTTGAATTCTTCATTCTTGTAGATAAAGTTTAAGATGATTTTAGAAATGGGTTTTGATAATTTTGGAAGATTATGAGAAATCTGAACTGATGATTATGTTCTATAAGTAGTCTTAAACATATCTGGAAATTTATAGAAACATGCATGGCTTAAAACTAGAGATTTCTGGGTTTTTACGTTTTTCAGTTAGTTGAGATATTTATGAACTCAGTTAGTTGCGACAGTTATGAACTCAGTTAGTTGCGACAATTATGAATTTAGTTGGTTGCGATATGGTGCTATGTCTCAACAGTTGGTTGCGATATGGTGCTATGTCTCAACAGTTGGTTGCGATATCGTGTTATGTCTCAACAGTTGGTTGCGACAAGTGGGTGTTATCGCAATAGTGGGTTGCGACAAGGCATATCGCAGCTAGTTGGTTGCGATAAGAGACGAGAATTTTGGATAATTAGGATTTTCAGTACTTAAGGGTCCTAAACGGTAGATTAATACCAGTACGCTATGTATTTGGGTATTTCAGATCTCTGTGAAGTTGGTGACTGAAGTTCCTTACAACTTTGAGAAAGGAAAAGTAGCTCTACTACTATCAGGTGAGTTCATTCTTACCTTACCTTTTTATAATGTTTTTAAGTATGGTAAGGTGTATTTTATAAATGAACTGTTTTGGAAGAATGATTTTATAAAGTAAAATCTATTATTGATGGTTAGAGGATGTTATAAGAAATTGACATATTAAATGTAATTTGCTTATACTGAATATTATGAGAAATTTATAAAGGAGATTCGCTCATACCGTTGCTATGAGGAATCTATGTGATATAAATATAATTTTCTCATACCGTTGTTATGAGGAATTTATTAGGTATAAATATAATTCGCTCATACCGTTGCTATGAGAAATCTATGTGATATAAATATAATTTGCTCATACCATTGTTATGAGGAATATATGAGATATAAATATAATTCACTTATACGGTTGCTATGAGGAATCTATATTAAGTAAATACCTGTACGAGTACAAATTAGGTGATATGGATCCATAGGCACTAGTTTTATATGAACACAAGGAATTGATGTGAGTAATCGTAATTCCAGTGTGTATGTTAAATGTGGAATTGATGTGAGTAATCGTAATTCAAGTGTGTATGTTAAATGTGGAATTGATGTGAGTAATCGTAATTCCCGTTTAGGTGAAATAAGGAATTGATGTGACTAATCGTAATTCCTATTTTACATTAATGAGAAATCATGGAATTGATGTGAGTAATCGTAATTCCCGATTTCTAAGGAAGAATAGGGATTGACATGAGTAATTGTAATCTCTGCTTCCTTTCCAAGAAATGGGCATGTGTATATTGCGATTTCTTGGATACGAGCAATAATCTAGAATCCGTGGAGATTCGTAGTGTGGCTCTGGAACATGATATTATGTCTGACTAGGTGTTGGTCATATTCATGGAATCGGGTTTAATGTAACACCCCATAATAGGGGTTAACAAAAACTTCCATAAAACGGAAGAGTGGTACACATTGCTAAAGTGAAAGTGTACATAACATCATTACATAACCTTTAATACAATTACTTAGTCAATGTACAACCACTAAAGAAATACTAGCTTGGTTGCCCAATACTATAGCAATCCAAGATCAAAAGGGTGTTGGGAAGTTCTAATGTCAATCTTCCAATTCTTTAACCTTCCAACATCAATCCCGTGCTCACACCCCGTACTAAACCTTCTTGTGTCCGGAACCACTAATATCTGTAACACATAAAACACATAGCAAGTGTTAGGCTTTTAAAGCCTAAGTGAGGTTTACACATAATACATAGGTTATAATCATAACATGTAGGAAGAACAATTCGGTACATTCACAAATTGGATTCCATGGAGAAGGTCCATATCGCTACCTAGTTACATCATAATTGAAGATATACCTTGATTGATACCCCACGGTACAAGGCATAACGCAACGGAAAACCCCACGGTATCCGAAGGTATGAACGAAATACATTTACCCCACGGTATGTATGATTATATCCTCCAATGCCTACCAGGTGCTCCTCCAATTAAGTGAATACCAAATTGTAAATCCAAATAAGATTCAAGTATATTAAGCACTTTAACAATGGTCCAACCATTTATCATAGTCCATGCTACTTCCATGTAGTTCACATTCCATAAGAATTCAACAACAAACCACCATGTTTACATTTCAAGAATAAATCCATTTTGACCATTAAGCCACCAGTTCATCATTAAGACGCTTATTAAGCCATCATACAAATTTCACATATTGATGATATATATAAAATCAAACTAAACTCTTACATCAACATTCATCATGTCATGCTAAGTAATAACCACAATTAATCCATATTAACTCCTTTAAACTCATCTTGTTTCCACCTTAACCATTAAGAACATATAACCCAATCTTTTACCTTAATAACACAAAATCAGGAAAAGAATTGGTAGATAAGTATAAATAAAAACATTTAGTTACAGATTACTCACCTTTAAATCTTCAATTTGTATAACCTTACTTGAAGACTTGAGCCCTAACTCTCCAAATCAAGATAATATGAAGATTCCAAGCCCTAATTGATGTTTAATTGAGTAAGATTCATCTATTTGATACATGAATTGAATTAGAACTAAGAGATGAAATTACCTTAGGTTAGATAAAGGAAGTTCGTCTGGAGCAGAGCTTATTTTCGATTTTGAGAGTTCTAATTAGAAATGAGAAGTGAGATGACTAAGGGGTGGGTTTAACCCTCTATTTGGCACGTCAGGTATTCGGCGCCGATGCATCGACGCCACCCCATCGGCGCCAGCCTCTGTTTGCCAAAACTCTCAACTTCCACTAATTTAGCCGTAACTTCTTCGTTAGAACCCCGATTTTACCTCGGAAAGTACCGTTGGCCTCGTATTCACATTACCCATCCATCTAATCCATAAAATCTATTATTCCACTTTATCATCTATTTTTCATCAATTTTCTTAAGGAATAAACTTACTGATTTCTAACGGAAGTTATCAATTAACATATAAAAATCACAGAAATTACTTAAGATATAACTCATAATCTATAAAGTCAAAATATTATGAAATATTAAACTTTCTATTACTTACGAGGATTTTCCGGGTGTTACATTTAACCCGTCATCGTAAGAGGTATTTTTAGAAATGGATAAGAAAGATGGTAAACCAGGTATGTTATGACTTGTTTACATTGATTTTAAAAAGTATTGTTTTGAAACCGAATGTTCTCACTAGGCGTTAGCCTAATCGTTTCAAAATATGTTTTCTTATCAGGTACTAGCTTGGGAAAGTAAAGGGATGTGGGACGAGAACTTTTGTATAGCGCAGGAGATAATGATTATTGAGGTTTTGATGGATTGCTTAGATAATCTAGTTAATCTGATTATAGTGACAGATTTGATTAATAGGTTATTTGAAAAAATTTAGTATTTGTGAATATGACCTCATAGATATTTCTCTGCTCGGTTATAAAGTTTGAAGATTAAGTTTAAATCTTATTATAAATTAAGGTTTAAATTAGCCCTGATTTTAGGGTGTTACATAATACATATTACTTGATTAACACCGTACACTTACAGTTAATTTGAAGGGTTGCATAAACCTTCTATCAAGCCCTCACTAACATACTTACCTGAAAATTGTTTTCAGTTTTATAAAAGAGAGGGTTTGACCGGAGGTCTAGTAAGTTCCCTCTAGAAAATAAATTAATGCCACAAAATACAACCTTAAACAAGTTATAAAAGAAGTGGTAATGCTTTACACGATGAACAATTATGCATACTTTCAATACACGTAGATGACAATATTTTTCGTCACGCAAACTTGCCATTAGATGAATGACATGAAACAAATTCATGCATTCTATTTGGGTCACACCTTTCAATAATAAGCCATCACGCGCCCATCTAATAAATTCACATTTCAAATGTTGCTCAAAACCAATCATGATATGTATAATTGTAAACAATCATTTTTATAAACCATCATGCATAATCAAAGTTTGTTTGTAAATAAAAGTAGGTAAGGAAAACTCATTTGTCGTCTAAGCTTAAGTTTCACACTTGAAGCTAAGAATTACCAAACCGAACACCTAAATTTCACGACATACGAATGGTGTTAAACCACCTAAATATTCCCCCAAACCATCTATTACAATCCCTAAGACAATCCCCCATTCGATGTCTCGATTCTAGCCCCGAAGGTGAAACGAAGAAAAATTGGAAAATCGCAAAATAGTGGACTATACGACTTTCATGCGACCAAACCCGCATGAAGGTCGCATTCAGCACTGCTTGGTCCTTCACGAACATTTCAGCTAAACCCCAAAACTCTCTCTTGTCCAATCCTTCCCAAATCGATTTTATGCCCCAAAAACGATTATATCAATGTTCTAAACCTTTTTAACCAATATCCTAATATCAAAACATCATTTAACCCATTAAAATCCATCCATTGCAGAATTTTCTTTTCCCCAAGAGATGAAGAACTCTTGAAGAAACCATCATCAATGGTGATTTTTTAAGTATATAATATTTATATACGGCAAATGAAACAAATAAACTCACACCATCCTCACATTTGGTGAGGTTTGAACCCATGACCTCCTATAAGTCCAAGGGCTCCGATACCGCTAGGCTAAAGGCCCAAAAACCCCGTTGAAAACTAATCAATACTCAATCAAATTGTAACAACCCAACTCAAAGAATAAAGCTTAAGCAACGAGAATTAAGCAACTCGCCGGAACGGCTCCATGATACTATCATAAACATACAAGTACATAACAAGGTTTGCGGAAACAACCTAATACACAACCGAGATTTCTAGAATACTAAGCCTGGCACATTATACTATGTTGCCTTCCTTCTAGTCCCCGGCTTCACGCTCACGCCTTCTCTTTGCCCTTACCAGTAACTCCTACTAAGCGCTTTCCTGAAAATGGTTTGGTTTTGAAAAAGCGAGGGTTAGACCATGAGGTCTAGTGAGCTCCCTCTAGTGGCAACAGTTACATCAACAAGTATAAAACATTTCATAACCATTATAAACAACAACTTTAAACAATAAGCTTCCATATAAACTGTACATGTAAGTGGCACACTAAAGTCCGTAATGGCGACAACGTGTCAGTCTCACAGTGCCTTACCAGGTCATTCCTCCCATGGCATAAACGGGCCACACACCCCGGTATGAGCACTGGCGGGCCACACCCCCCGACTTAGCCATTACACATCTATCAACAACGTATGCATACACTTTAAGTTAACTTTCCAAACACACATTTTTCATGCAAGATAACATTTCATAATCATTCCTTACTTTTGAAACCACATTAAAACACGTACTTAGTTAGAAAAACTCACCTGGTTCCCTTATCAATTTTCTTCTTTTACTTCTGACCTCCAAGTGGAATACCTGAGTAAATGGATGAAAGAAATAAGCTGACCAGATACCAACTAACCGTACACCACCTCCGGATACCATACTTTCCGGATACCAATTATCCGAACACTATTCATCGGACACTACACTGTCCGAATGCTACTTACCGGATGCTATATTATCCGGACTCCACTTCCCGGACAACTACGTTATCCGAACAACTACGTTATCCGAACAACTACGTTATCCGAACAACTACCCTATTGTAATACCCAGGTAAGTCCGTTAGATAATTTAACTGTAAGATATGATGTTTAGGGTAATTTTGGGGTAAATCATAAGTTTAGGAGTGTTTGGGTCATTAATGAGAAGTTCAAGGTTGAAATGGTAAATATGGAATTTATATACACCTTAAGATATTCAGATGTATCATATTGTTCTAAAAATAGAAAGAGTGTGTGTGCGGGAGTCTGGAGGCGAAAAGAAGCAGTGGACGAAACCTACGGTTAGAGCATCAATCAATTGGGTTGGATTCGATTTTGAGGTAAGCTCTTTTGTATTTTGTGTATGTAATCAGTAATAGAAGATATCTATCGGTTTAGAAGTTACGATTTCAGTGATTGGTATTGATTTCTTCGAATTTAGGTTAGGTGAAACCGACTGTGTTCTTAGACTCCCGGTATAGTCGACTCCCGGGGGAGTCCCGGTACTGTCGACTCCGGTAGTGTAAGTCCCGGTGTAGTGAACTCCCGGTAGTGTAAGTCCCGGTGTAGTGAACTCCTGGTATTATCGACTCCCGGTAATATAGAGTACCGGTATTGTCGAGTCCTGGTAGAGTCAAGTACCGGTATTATGGTGCCCCGGTACTGAGAAGTCCCGGTACCCTGTAGTCCCGGTAGTGGGTTAAGGGCAGTGTGTGTTGGACAGTTGAGAACAGGAACTGGTAGGCTTTATATGTTTGGCTAGTAAAGCGGTGTATGTGTTTTAAATTGATTCAGATACTGTGAAGTTGAGGTGAAAGATAGAATCAATTGAAAGAAGATTTCAAAGCGTGTTTGGATAAACAAAACAGGTGAGTTTTACTTTAAAAACGTTTTTACCTGGAATACGTATATGTGTGATTTGGGAATGCAATAGTTGATGACTATGTGTTTATATGTGAATTATAATATATTGAGGTATTATATTTACATGAGTATTATAAGGTGTTATAATACGTTGGCCGGGTTTAGGACCGGTGTGTTTGGCTATAGAATTCGTATAGCGTTGTTTGGTTGTAGATGTTGTACATCGTTGTATATTATTAGTTGGCTTGCTACCAACTAATATGGCCAGGAGGAATGAGAAGAGAAGGTACATGATATGTGAGCTTGATTAGATATATATGATTGTGTCGCATGATTTACATGAATGAAGTTTATATAAATGGTTTGTAAACTAACATGGATTTTTCTCACTTAGACCACAAGGTCTAACCCTCATTTTTGTTTTAAAATATGTGTTCCAGGTGGTGGATCATGTAAGAGCAAGTAATTAGAGTAACCAAGGGATGGCTTTTGTGAAGGAATATAAGATGAAGATTTTGGCTTGTTTTAGCAGTTGTATCATAACATTAAATGTTATGTATGTAAATAGTACAAAGTTTGTAGTACAATGGTTTCTTTTATTTGTAAAAGACTGCAGGACCGAATTTGTAATATGATGTTTCTTTTGTTATACGAATGTTATGTTACATTATGTGAATTGTTGTGTATATGGGATTTGGGATGTTACACCTATCCGGACACATCTACCGAACTCTACGCTATCCGGAGACTACAAAATCCGGACATCTCTTCCAGACACTTCCCAGACTCTACTTTCCGGACAACTATCCGGACTCTACTTCCCGGACTCTACTTTCCGGACATCTCTTCCGGACACCGAACAATCCGGATACTTTTACCGGATATAGAACAAACCGGATACCTTTTCCGGATACTGAAATATCCGGATACCTACACAGGGTTACTTACTGGACGCGGGTCTGTGACCGATTAGCAGACTCGAATACTCGCCACAAAACTCGTCCCAATATTCTAGATCAATGAAATACAACACAATAAGCATTGCAAGGTTCCATATTCATCAATTAACAATCTTACAACATCTTTATTTCACCAATTCGCTCCAACTCACCAAAAACTCAAACGACTTCTAACAGACATGAAAACCCAGATCAACCGAAATAATGAGAAGGATTAGGTGATTACCTTGATGAATCTTGCTATTCCAATCTCCTTCCCAAAGCTAGAATCTCCCAACTCTTCTCCAAGGTCGATTTCTCCTTCTCTGCTCTTTCTCCCTTGCAGCCGCCCAAAACACAAATGAGAATGATACCAATTAAGGCTAATGGTTAGGGTTTTACCCTTTAAAGTTTTTGTTTCAAATTGGCCCCTCAACTTTTGTTTTTCTTCTTTTTGCCCCAAAACTTACACTTCTCTCAATAAAGACTTGGGTTATTACACAAATCACTAACTCCCAAAGAGTTTTATCCCAATAACATTCAAAGAATGAAAACCGCAAAAAATGCAAACCATATAACCTATCATTAAAGCATAGAAGACAAGAGATGATGATGATTACCTTGAAGATGATGATTATTTGCCTCTGAAATTGCTTCCTTCACTAAGCTCACATGTCATATTAAACAAAAATTAAAGAAGAAAAAAACGTGAAAGAAAAAGTTATAGTTATTCAAAAATAATTGAATGTAATTAGGATATAATAATAAAAATATTAGGGAGTTTAAATAATTGATTAGATAATTTAAAAAATGCAAATTACATTAATCTCCATTCATAACATAAGTTTGGTATGTTAATTACAATCATAAGATTTACAAGCTTGCTTATCTACCGCTATTTATAGTATCGTTTCCATAAACTATCTTATAGGTTTGTTTATTAAGCTTAAAAATAAATATATAACACCCTAGATTTAGTTGTATATGTGAATTGGATGCATTATCTACTTGTACCTATGCTTAAATTAGTTGTTTTTTAGATTAATAATGTAAGTCAAAGTTGTAATTAAATGACAATTATGTACAAAGGAAACTTTAGTTTAGGACTATAAATGTTAATAGAAATCCATATAAGGACCAATGTTAAATTAGGCCATTGATGAGAGGTTAATGATAGCCAAATGGAAACCTTATACCTGTTTTTGTCAACTATTTAAACCTCGTTTTTCCCGCCTCTCTGTGTGTGTGTGTGTGTGTGTGTGTGTGTGTGTGTGTGTGTGTGAAAATACGTATAAATGAAAAAAATAGAAGGGTTTCAGGGTGTTACTTTCTAGAGGTCCCTCTATTACACTTGAGTCCCTAAAAATTGAGAGAAGTCACAAACACACCCTTAAGTCCTAATTTACTAAAAAAAATGTGGTATTATGGTTATTACAGAAAATATAAACAAAATGAAAATTTATGGGTTTTTATTTGAAAAATTAAAGTTCCTATTTAATTATACACGAACAAACCGTACGACTACATACATATTATTGAAATTCATAAAATTACAAAATAAATAATATGTTGTTTTTTACAAATAACAAAGATATAATCTCTTTAGTTTATTTATTTAAATTTCATTTTATATATAATACAAAAATAATATTAATTAATTAATTAGTATGCACTAATAACAATACTAATAAGTATCTATTAATAAAAAAACAGAAAATTGAAAGAGAGAGAGAGAGAGAAGTAAGTGAAAGTAGGGTCTGCATCGGTTGGGTCGAGTCGGGCGCAAAATCCAAAACCTGATATGATATCGGGTGAAGAGTGTGTACCCTGAAATCCGACCGAAAAGTGGATAAACCTGCTATTTCGGATATTCAGGTATTTCGGGTCGGATTTTCTGGTATTTCGGATATTTCATCAATGACATACATAACGTGACGGTTTTTGCATTCCTTCGATCAATCTCTTTTGGCCTCAAAGTAGAATCCTGATAGATCGTTGCCTGCTTAATACTCCTCTCTTTATCATCTTCATCATCTTCTCTGTAAGGACTTTTCCTCACCCTTGTCCCTGTCTGCAAGTTTCTCCTGTCCACAATGACCATCAGTTCACTACCTTCACCGTTCTGAACTTTTGGCCAAGATTCACCTCCATTGAAAGAAGCTAACAACTTGTTATCACTTGGAAGAAACTTATTAAGCATCTTCAACGCCCTTCTTAAACTTAAGCATCATTTAGGGGTGTTTGGGATTGCTTATTTTTTTTTACTTATTTGCTTATTGTTTCTCCTCACCGCAAATAAGTTATTTTTAGTGTTTGGAATGAAAAAAAGAAAAGTGCTCATGACTTTTTCCTACCACAAATAAGTTGTTTTTGATAAGTTAATCCATTTTAACTTATTTGAAAGTGCTTATAACTTTTTTGTCCAAATTACATTTTAACCTCTAACTCATTTTTATCATGACATAAGTTGATAAACACTTTTAAAAATAAGCATATGTTGTTTTAAATAAGCAATCCCAAACACCCCCTTAGTTTTCATCACAATCTCAGGACAAATCTCTATTAATATTCTCATCACAAATCTCTGTTAATATTATATTTAATATTAATAAATATTTTTTTTAAAATAATTAAAATTTTGGATATTCAGACAGGTTTAAGTGGGTGGGGTGGATACCCAACCTGATCCGATATAGCCGCAAAGTTTCTCGGGTTCGGGGTGTTCGTCTGGTCAAGTGGTCGGGTATTGGTTTTAAAAAAGAATTCATGGTTCATGTCGTTCAGGTCAGTCGGGTTATGTTCACCCCTAAGTGAAAGGATGTCATTTTTTATATTTTTTTACGACCTTTCAAAAAAATTTACCTTTTAACTACATTCTTTACCTATAGAGAAACTAATATCATTTAATTAGAAAACAATAAATGACATTTAATGCCAATTAAGAAAGTAAAAAACTAAATTTATTTTATACATTTATGCATGTTAGAGCATCTCCAATGGTCAAATAAATGACTTGATGAAAAGCTTTACAATGGCTTGATACCAAAATTAACGATTGGAGTTAAAATTTGAAAAATGACTTACTTCTAAAAGCTTGGTGGATGTCAAGTGTTTGAAGATTTAACAAATGTTACATATTTCCTTCAACTATCATGTGTTTATATTTTTATTTTTTCCACTTTCAATCAATAATGATTCATTTATTAAATATATAACATATAATTATTATTATTTTCAACAAAATACACTATTGAAACACTTTCGTAAATACGATCAAAATGACACCAATATTGAATATTAAAAACACTAAAATTAAATACTTTTTTTTTAGAAATCATAGTTTTAAGTATATATAGTTTATATTTATAAAAAAAACTACATATTATTTTTAGAAACTTTTATTTTTATATTTGAAAAGTGTTTGAAAAGTGTCATCTCTCACTTTTGTTGACTGAGGAAATTAAGAAGAAATATGGAATTTAGGTTTACTTTCAGTTTTTAATGTCGTTTTGTAATATTTTTATTAAACTTTATGTTATTGTTGTATAATATTTGTTTTAAAAAACGTATTTGTGCTTAAAATAACGACAAATAATAGAAGGAGTTTATAAAACATTTCAAATAGATGAGGTTAATTTAAGTATATATATTAAAAATGAATTAAAAATGTAATTTTTTTAAAGACTTGACCATTGGAGTAGCTATTTGAAGATGAGTTTTTGTTGATGTGGCAAATAGATCAAGTCTTTGAAAGACTTATTAGCTATTTGATTTAACCAACATCCCTCTAAAAATATTATCAACAAATATAACTTCTCTTTCCGAAACCATAAATTGATTCCTCATCACCCCTCTTCTATCACCCCTAAACTCTTATGGCTTCATTGTATAATGATGACCAGGCCCGGCCCTGGCCCATGGCAAATGTGGTTGTTGCCATGGGCCCCAGGTCCAACAGGGGCATCACAAAAAATAGGGCCTTTATATATATAGACATCAATTTTGGGCCCAAGACCATATTACCGTTTGATTTACAGCCTGACGAGCGTTCGATTGTCGATTGATTGAAATCGAGAAGAGTGCTGCGTGCGAAATAGGAAGAGTCAAGAGTGCTGCGTGCGAAATAGGAAGAGTCAAGAGTGCTGCGTGCGATTGATGGAAATCGAATCATCTCTCTCTCGTTCAGTCGTTGATTCGTTGCTTGCAGGGCCGGTCCTGAGATTTCGGATGCCCATGGCGAAAGACAAAAAGGATGCCCCTATATTAGGCAATAGGAAAACAAACCACATGTTCCCAGAGAGATCAAGAGAAATAAGTCCATTGCTTGTTAATGGGAATAACGAGTAGTACAGAGATGAGTTGAGGTTGTTATCACCTAGATCCAAATGTTCAATAGACGAAGAAGAAGAGTTGACAAATGAAGAATACAGATACATGAGTTGTGAGAGGTTACATCCGCATAAACTTAAATATGATAGTTTTGGGAGACTTATAAATAAATCTACCAGTGCCATGTATGTTCCTGCTGTTGTAACCTCATTCTCTATGTAGTCTTTGAGATTTGGTGTAGTTCCTCTATTTCTCCATTCAGCTTCCACCATAAAGGCTTCAACCATGTTAATCCACTAATATAGTGGTGGCTATATTCTCAATGATATCTTAATTCTTCCAGTAAATTAAAATATTGTTGAAAAACTTAATTAATTACCGTCTTGCGTAGGAATGGCAGGACACTCAATCCATGTTCTTTGAGGACCTCATAACAGATCTCATTTGTAGTATTATACAAGGCCATGTTCTTTGAGAGCCTCGTAACAGATCTATTAGCTAGCTCAATTCCGTTGCCAGAATATTTAGTCTCAGGTAAGAGCCCCACACTCCATAGAAATCACTCAAGAGGGCAATCTCGGGCAAAACTTAGCTTAGTCACTAGACCCATATGATAGTTTTGGGAGACTTATAACTAAATCTACCAAGTGATTTAGTTAAGAATGACACTTCTCACCTCCAAGACCAACAAGAGCTACATCAAGATCAGTGGACAGCTTAAGCCTTTTTCGTTTTCTAAACAACAATTTAAACAATTAAACATATCACTAATCTACATTAAACAAATTACCCATTAACCCTAAATCGGTAATCAACCAATCCAAACTAAAGCATCTAAATATAAAACAACTAAACAAATAAACCTAATATAAAACTTTAAACATAGAAAATACAAATTAGAATGGTAACTTACCACAGTGACTCGAGAGACAGAGATGAGAGCTGAGAAGGAAGATTTCCGATTGGAAGTTTGGAACCCTAACGAATATACCTACAACTTTTGTTTAGACATTAACACCTGAATGTACCTCTAAGTATCATAAAATGCTCAAAATTGAGTTGGTACAACAGCTGTCTAGTGCAGGGGATTAAGTTGCAATATTTGTTTGTACCTCGTGATTTAAAGACTTGTAATGTATGTAATCCAATCTCAAGCATGTCAAATCTTATTCAGAGCCAATCTTAAGATAAGAAGGGGGCCTTAACAATGGGATATGAGCTATGTACATATGTAAAGCTCTAAGGTAACTTGGAGTGACGTGGCTTAAAGTCGGAACATCCAAAACGTATAACATTACACCGATTACCATCTAAGGTACGTGTAATAATCGGGTTTACTCTTGAAATAAATAATAAAGTGGTGTGTGAGATGTGAAGGTTGGAAAGTTTGGGGGCCTTTGTGTGAATTTGGGAAGTAGGGTTAAAACCCCTAAAATCCCTCATTCCTCTCATCAGTATTGTGCGGCTGGTGCGTGTGAAGCTTGGTGGAGCAAATCTTGCAATTGAGGAGAAAGATCTTGGGATTTGAGAGCTAAGATTCGTGAATCTTCATCTTCTTCGAGGTAATCACATCTCCTTTACATTTCTATGTCTAGTGTAGGTATGATGAAGTTCCTATCCTTTGAAACTTTTCAAAATGGTTTAAGAGTTTGAAATGGGTATTAATTGGAGGAATCAATGAGTTAAGAGTGTTTTGGAATAGAACTGATTTCCTATTAATGATTTGAGAATGTCATATCCTTGGTGGTAGCTTAAAATCGTAGTTCAGCCAGGTTACATGTCTGATTGAGGTATTTGGAGGAAGTCACTGTTCGACCAAAAACCCTTATCGGAAATCGCACGGTCCGGAAACCCTTAGGAATCCGGATGGGACCCGGATGCCGGTACCGGGAAAGGATGCGTACCCGGGAGCGTCTGGGAGTCCGAAAGTTAGTACCGAATTAGGGAGAAATTCGGATGTGCCACGTTGGTCATGTCCGGAAGTTAGTGCCGGATAAGGGCGGGATCCGGAAGAATCCGGTTTGGTTGCGTCCGGAAAAGGGACGGAATCCGGAAGAGACTAGAAGGAGATGTCCGGAATCCGGACTGTCAGTGTCCGAACCATGTGTTGTCATTAGTATTCCAGGGATCTTGACCCTGAGTGAGTTGATGAGTGACTTATCCGCCCTCGCGTGTTGGGTGCAATTTTAGGTGCGGTTAAAGGATAACAGTTTCAGGCGAGAACGTTTAGCGGGGACACCAGGTGAGTCTTTCTAAACCAAAGCTTAATGGTGTTTGCTCGTATCGCTCGTACATTTTATATACATATCGAAGTGCTTATTTCCATGTGTTCCTAATTATACAAGTTACAAGTGTGTTATTTATAACGTGGTATTGAGAGTGGCATATTAAGATCTCAAATGGGGAGTGTGTCCCATGCGAAATATATGATTATGTTTCATACATTTATTAAGGGCGGGTGTGTGCCCTATCGTGTCGTCACAAGTGTGTTCATGACCGAACCGTGGATCCTCAACATACGGGGAGTATGCTTTAATTGTTAAGGGCATAACTCTTCATGTTTTCTTATAAACTTTTTAATTGACATGTGTGGTGTGATATTGTTATTTTGAGGGATCTCACTAGACCTCATGGTCTAACCCTCGCTTTTCAAAATGTAAAAACCCTTTTCAGGTAATAACGGTAGTTGAGAGCTCGAGTAAGGGCAAGGGCAAGATGTGAGATGGAGCTTAAATCCAGAAGAACTAGAAGACTTTCCTTGTATAATTATAGATACATTTCTCAGCTGTAATAGGGTTATTTCCGCGAACCCAATTTTTGAATTTTTGGATGCGTGACAATGTGCGGCCGTTTTGGCATTTTTAATTAATTATTGGATTTATGGCTTGTTGGTTGGTATGGGTTGTTACAGTACGAATATCAAATTCTTGTGACTCTCCATAGTCATAGTCTAATATTGAGGTAATGTATTATCTTATTTGCTATCATGGCATTTATCACATATATATTCTCTTATTTTCAATTTACGAAATCATATACGAATATTTGAGTTTAATAACTCCTTTAATTGTTGTTGTCCAATATGACTATGGTCATGACTCCTATTTTGAGCTATTATCACAGTTTTGGTTTTTTTATATTGTTAGACCAAATGTATTCAAGATTTAGGGTAAATGTAATTAGTCAACAATAGTCAAAGTCAAGATAATTGTTAGGAATAGTCAAAGGTATAAATAGGGTAATTGTAAGGGAATTGTGGGAGTAGCACATTAGAGAAGTTAGCATACGTGGCGTGTGTGTGAAATGTGTAACGCCCCAAAATCCGGGCCAATTTAAACCTCAAGTTACAACAGGTTATGACAATAAAATTACAACTTATATAGATAGCAAAAGAATTAACCATCAAGAGTGTATTTACAATACAGGATACTTCGAACAACCTATTAATCTAATCATGATACTATAATCAGATTAATTGCGTTATCTAAGCTATCCTTCAAAAATCTCTTCTTTGTTAATTGCCACTTCTGCTATTCCAAAAACACTCGTCCCACAACCCTTTATTTGCCTGAGCCTGCACCTGGTAAGAAAACATCATATGAAACGATTAGGCCAACGCCTAGTGAGAACATTCGTTTCAATAATAACATTTGCAAAAATCAATGTACACATGTTATAACAAACATGGTTACTCCTTTTCTTACCGTACGTATAACTCTATTCCATTACACAATTTCATCCATTCCCATGACTATGACTGACAACAAATCCATCAGCATATCATACCCCAGAGCCACACTACGAATCTTCAAAGATTCTAGATCAATGCTCTCCACCAATAAATCGCGATTACACACGCCCATTTATCAGCATTTCATACCCTAGAGCCACACTACGAATCTTCTCAGATTCTAGATCAATGCTCTCCACCAATAAATTGCGATTACACACGCCCATTTATCGGTAAGGAAGCAGAGATCACAAGCACTTATGTCAATCTCACTCTCTTCCTTAGAAATCAGGAATATCGATTAATACCACACGCATATTCCATGATTTTCCACACACACTGGAATGACGATTAAACGAGTAATACCACACGCCTATTCCATGTGATTACCAAACTTCAGTGCCTATGGATCCATTACACTACTTGCACTCGTACCGGTATTTATTTAATATAGATTCCTCATAACAATAAGTATGAGCAAATCATATTTATACCTCCTAGATTCCTCCCTCATAGCATACGGTATGAGCCAATCTCCTTTACCTATACCAAACACCTGCCTAGTATCAAACTGGCACAGTCATCAAGCCTAACGTACTACCCTTCGAATGTACGTATGTTCATGCTAAACTAATTATGTCTCAATCACTAAATCACAACGATTCACAATTAACAGAACTGAAAATTGCCCAGTCTGCACAAAGTGTCCGGACAACCCAAAGTTTCCGGATAACCCATCTTATCCGGACGTTTCCAATTTCCGGATACCATAATTTCCCCGGACAATCCCAACACCCGGACAACACATCCTTTCCGGTAAATTCCTACTTTTCCGGATAATATTCAAATCTGGACAACATCCGGACTCTATAGTCATCCGGATACCATCCGGAACTTACTTCATCCGGATTCTTGTAATACATAAAACCTACCCGGATACTTCCTGCGTCCGGAAACATTCATCATTGGGGTTTTCCGGATACGACGATTCATCCGGAAAAGTCGGGTCTGCAGTCTAAAATTCAATCTAACTTCTTGTCTGTTCGATTCAGCTCATTCCCAGTACAACCATACAGTTCATAATCACTTTATACAGCTATTTCACGGTTCAATTTAACATAAGAACACTGATTTAAGCAAAGTACAAATGAACTCACCTTAGGTTTGCAAAACCCACTTTAATCCTCCATCTGATGCTTCAAATCTGATGTTACTGATATGTAAATCAAATCCAAAACATAATTTCGTTCATAATCTAACACATACAATAATCACAACTGAAAACATCAACAAATCCCTTACCAATTTGATGAACAAACCCTTGCTTTCCTTCTTTTTCTCTTTTCTCTCTTTCTTTCAGCCTCCTAAACCGACCCAGCCACAAAATGAGATAAAATATCTGATTTTTCAGCTATTTTATTCATACCCACTTTCCAAAATGACCAACCACACCTCCAAGATTCATTATTTCCACAATTGACACCAAACCTTAGTTCTTTGTATTTTAACCTTATTGAATTATAAAACTTCTATATAATTCAAGGTTACACCAAAATACAAATACATCCCATTCTCATTAAAACACTATTACTGAAATTTCAAGATGTTACAATACTCCCCAACTTGAAAATGATTTCGTCCCCGAAATCAAGATCAGGCAAACAAATAGGGATGTCTCTCTTTCATATTCTCTTCCGACTCTAAAGTCACATTAGCACTTTGATGGTGTTTCCACTTTACTTTCAACATAGCTACTTCCTTGCCAATACGTAGCTTTCTAACCGATCTTTCCAAAATTGCCTCTGGTTCTTCTACACAACAATTCTTCTCATTCACTCTTACTTTAGTAAAAGAAATCACATCATAGCAACATGAAATATTTTGTACATCTCTTCCTTTTAAGTCTTACATACTTAATCACAATTAAAAGTCCAGAAAGAACAAGAATTCATCTTTTCATATTTTCTGAACCTTACCTCTTTCATTAGTATCCGCTCCCCAACTTGGATTTGCAAACCTCCTTAGAGTCACTGTACATCATCAAATCTTTACCCGACTATTTCTTGGTCTACCATACCGACATTAACCGTAACTCGATCTCTGGATTCAAAATAAAATTACTATCTACTGCTTGAAAATCTATGCTCACCTTAAATTGAGTATACTCACCACTTTGAATACTCCGATAACTACGACAAACCTTTGTTATATCCATGACTCACACGTTTCTTTAGTACACAGTGCTACCATTTCCTCATACCATTATTGCACTATGCGACCATATTGCAACCAAATACTAAAGTGTTGTATAATAAGGGTAATAATTCCATTGAACCTGTAGTATAACTACATTCTTAGGTCCGATCTTTTTATCATTTCTTCCCACGTTAGCATGGAGTACTACCCTCCAAAAATTACTTGTCTCTTTCTCCCAACTTTTCCACATACTGATAACATTTTCTCATTACTATACCTAACCAAACAGTTGTACCAAAATTCTAACTTAAGGAAATCAACCTAGTTATCTTGAAACAACATACCGTTCTAAGTTACTACCCATTCTTAGATCTTCAACTAATCTTTTCTCGTACAATTCTTTCACACATAAGGAGCAACTTATATTCCTTAAGGATTTTGCATCTTTTACATCACATTTTGACTAACATATCCATCATCTTCGTTAACTTCCAATGATTCAAGAACATAAACTTACTTACCTAGCGACTCACACAATCAACATTGCTTTAGATAAACACCCACTACTTTTCTGCCATTCTATTCCGATATTAGCCATATCACTACACCATCTTACAAACTACATACTAGTTGACACACTTATCTTAGCACTTGATGTCACTACTCGCTCGTACATTCTCCACCCATAACATCACACAGCAGACCGGGTCTCTCATGGTCATTTGTACACAATTCAAACGTACAATCATGTTCTCCCGCATGATTAATTTAGTCTATTTCACTATTATAATCCTCCCCAACTTTAGTTGAACCACAACTCGCGGTTTCTAATTAATTTCAACTTACTTGTTTCCTGCTGGCTCTTCGTGATTCCAAACCAATACATAGACAGGGCACAATCTCTCACGGATCGGCATAGTCTATACACTCGCTTCGTTCGTGTCTAATACTTCATCCTTTATAAACCATCCACACCGTAAGCAAACACTTATCTAAAACAACGGCCCTTCACTATCCTAACACCCCTACACGGTGGTCCTTTAACTTTTAATCTTCTGATTCCAGGCTTAATATTCATACCTGATCTCCGAAATAACCAATGTATTCATCTCATGTAAACTTTAATTATAATATAATTCATATAATTCCAACCCCAAGGCTACGTCGAGCTTATTTAAACCAGGCGAATGCTCCCAATACTCAACCGAGTCTAAAACCGAGCCATCCGCTCAAAGAATCCAATGATTATTTATCAATATCTACTCATACAATTAAATACATCTAACTCACATCATGCAACACACGCTCCGAGACATGATAATCCTACGACCCCATCATTGCTACTTTCCCAACGAAGTCAACTTATATAGGTATATATATATATGCGTATAAGCAACTCTTTTATACTCGACAATGTATCTACTTCGCCAAGGTTCATTAGTTTCAAAGGTATTAAGAACACGCAATTTATCAAACAGTCTTTACAATTAAGACCGACACTTGTTCAAATAGAAAGCAGTTAAGCATATAACACATCCGAGGCTCCATCTCGAGTCACTAAAACTAACAAACATTTAAAAGACTCATTTGAATATAAATCAAGCCTTTAAGGCCAAAATAAACGTTTGGTTAAACATGTGTCACTCACACGATTACGTAAACCAAAATACATTGATACCCAAAATCTTTACCCTTTTTAATCCCTTAATTGGCCATCGGCCCCAAAACAAAGGTTTACCACTCTTAAAACTTTACATGGTCGGATATACCAAAATCCCCCAACCCACATGTTCACATTTTTAAAACGTAAAACATCATAAATATTGCACATCCACAATAAACATTAAAAGCGTGTTTTGACTACATATCTTTCGCTTGCGCAACAATAACTCGAAACTTCTTTCATTAGTAATTTATTCGTCAATTACTCAAAATCTTTAACTATGTCGTACACGATAAAATTTGCTTTGCGCATACCCTCGGCATAACAGCATACCGGTTGCCTCACGGTTTTGTTCCTGTTCGCACAGGCATATGTGGGACGCACCCAGACCGCACCCAACGACGGACGAAAGGTCTCATACACCTTACACAACTATTGACTTCAAAGTCAATATTTGACATGTCGACACTTCCTTAACTTTAAGGTCCCTAACTGAACCTAATTCTTCCTCCGGACACAACCGTCCCTCGGCAACTGTATTCCTAGTCAGCGAACAAGGGTACAGACTCTCATGCAACCGACACTAAAGTCCACTTTCGACTCTCACACTGTTCATCTCTTATTTGAACACAATTACCAAAACTACAAACTTTCTCCCAAGGTTTATCCAACACCTCTCCACTCTTGGAGTTCTTTCTTAGCTTATAACGTAATACTCTACGACCTAGCGAGTTCATAGCCTTTATGCATGACAAAAATCATTTCGCACATTTTCTCATTTTAAATAACCCTACTGGGAAATAACTTGGGCACACATACCCCAAATTACTGCACAACGATCTCGAGAATCGTTTGCATATTAAATTTACGAAAACTCAATCCTTCTCAACCAAAACAGTGTTGTTACGACGGTAATATACTAACTGAAAATCTCTTCGTATGACAACAGTTCGAAAAAGTTTGACCGACACGAAATAAACTAGTCGGTTCTCTCACTTATTTATATGATGTTTAATAGGTCCATACTCCTGTTAGTTATTAAACGTTTTGCTGACCAACGCTTTCTTGCTGCAATTCAACTTTTCATGTAAAGTAAGAAATACTTTGTAAAAACTTCAAAAATTTCGCTGTGCGACGTAAATGGGATTGCCTTTTTCTTTAAATACACTTTCGCACATGCTAATTCAACCTTGACTAAAACTGTTATTTATGCATTTGGTTTGAAATCAAGAAAACTCATGTAACATACACTAAAACACCAGGCATAAAACTTTCCTCGCAATTGAAGGCTACTTACTCAAACGAGGTCAATCGTCTTACTTACGTAACTTATCATTGACATTCTACTTCCGACCAGTGGTCGCCCTCTTGGCCTTATAACATTTGCTATACTGGCATTCCACGATCCACATACTCCACCATGTCATACCATTTCCATCTTGATCAATCATCTCATACTCTATCTCCACACATATCAATCCACCTACTAAAGGTTGCCTTGGCGGACTTTCATGAGTCCCGCCAATTCCAGGTTATCCTTCCAACCTCCAATCAAAACTGATCTGTCCTTCAAAGGACCTTGGTGGCGTATTCACCATCATTCTACTAAAACATAAAGGGATAACCATAAGAAATGGTTATACGAGTATAGACATGCAAAACGTACTTTACCGATCATTAGTCACTGTGATAATTTAGAAACAAGTATGCTCGTGTAACTCATATTCATAATAACAGTAGCTAATTGAAATTGCGAACATACTTTACATGAGAATTCTCGTTGCCATTGCTATAGTACGAAATTCACGTATTTCTGTTGACTCTAAGACTATCCCGTCTTAGTACTTCTACCCCTTTCTCACATATCGTAACTTAATTCATCACGGCTTAAGTCTAAGTATCTCCTCAGCATACTTAGTTCGCTTAAACTATTGCTCTGATACCATATTGTAACGCCCCAAAATCCAGGCCAATTTAAACCTCAAGTTACAACAGGTTATGACAATAAAATTACAACTTATATAGATAGCAAAGGAATTAACCATCAAGAGTGTATTTACAATACAGGATACTTCGAACAACCTATTAATCTAATCATGACACTATAATCAGATTAATTGCGTTATCTAAGCTATCCTTCAAAAATCTCTTCTTTGTTAATTGCCACTTCTGCTATTCCAAAAACACTCGTCCCACAACCCTTTAATTGCCTGAGCCTGCACCTGGTAAGAAAACATCATATGAAACGATTAGGCCAACGCCTAGTGAGAACATTCGTTTCAATAATAACATATGCAAAAATCAATGTACACATGTTATAACAAACTTGGTTACTCCTTTTCTTACCGTACGTATAACTCTATTCCATTACACAATTTCATCCATTCCCATGACTATGACTGACAACAAATCCATCAGCATATCATACCCAGAGCCACACTACGAATCTTCAAAGATTCTAGATCAATGCTCTCCACCAATAAATCGCGATTACATACGCCCATTTATCAGCATTTCATACCCCAGAGCCACACTACGAATCTTCTCAGATTCTAGATCAATGCTCTCCACCAATAAATTGCGATTACACACGCCCATTTATCGGTAAGGAAGCAGAGATCACAAGCACTTATGTCAATCTCACTCTCTTCCTTAGAAATCAGGAATAACGATTAATACCACACGCCTATTCCATGATTTCCCACACACACTAGAATAACGATTAAACGAGTAATACCACACGCCTATTCCATGTGATTACCAAACTTCAGTGCCTATGGATCCATTACACTACTTGCACTCGTACCGGTATTTATTTAATATAGATTCCTCATAACAATAAGTATGAGCAAATCATATTTATACCTCCTAGATTCCTCCCTCATAGCATACGGTATGAGCCAATCTCCTTTACCTATACCAAACACCTGCCTAGTATCAAACTGGCACAGTCATCAAGCCTAACATACTACCCTTCGAATGTACGTATGTTCATGCTAAACTAATTATGTGTAATGTCCCAAATTTCATAACAAGAATTTATCTAGAATATAGCATTCAAATTACATTATTATCTTGTTCATAAACATTCATTTCACTATACTAAGCAACATTTACAGCGGAAGTCTCTATTCCACAGCCGAGCACTATATCTATAGTTATCAGTCAAAACTTGGAGTTGCTATACGCTCCAAATCCTCCTTGCCAACTCTTAGTTCTTGCTAGAAGAACCCATAGAACGCTTACCTGAAAATGGTTTAGTTTTTGAAAAGCGAGGGTTAGACCAAAAGGTCTAATGAATTCCCTCCATAAAACATTCAACACAGTATAGAATCATTTCATAGAAAACGTACGTTCACATCTTTCTCATAAACATCATCCAAGGTTAAACACAGGGTTCAGGGTCGCATAAGCTACTCCGATCGGGGCCTAACGGACACCCTCTCGTCTACGCCGAAATCCAAGTGGACTCCTCGTTCCTTCATGTAGGAGGAAACGAATTCCAACCTACAAGCTAACCTCCATATGCCCAAGGGATTAGAAATCCCAAGGTACCCTGGCCCCACTGTGCAACTGACTCCACATAGCATACACATACATTTGAAATCATATTCATGAAAACCTTAAACATCTTTCATTTGCAAGTAAACATGTAAATCATGAAAACATGCATAACTTTTATAAATCAGTTCATGCTCGATAAAGGAACCATATTTAGTAAAAATAGTACGTCATAAAAAGGGTTCAGAGAACTCACCTTTGATTATCGTAGAACGCACTTCTTATATAACTCCAAGCTAAACCAGTCGAGCACCTAAGGGCATTAGATTCACATCAGATAAACAACTCAGACCTACTGTCCGGATACCCTTTTCCGGACACAACACTTTTCCGGACACATCACTATTCCGGACACATCACTTTTCCGGACACAGCATTGTCCGGACGTTAGACTTATCCGGGCAAAACTACCCGGACACTAAGCTTATCCGGAGACTTCAGCTACCCGGATACTAAGCTTATCCGGAGACTTCGGCTACCCGGATACTAAGAAACACCCGGAAACCCTCATGGGGCACTTACCCGGACACCTGCAACCTATCCGGACACCACCTAAAACTGGTGTCCGGAAAACACGGCTGTTCGAACCCAGATTTATTAAAAGTGGTCATTAACCCGATTTTTTCCATTAGTTTGATTAGATATCTACAAGGGTTCATCAACTAACTCCAAATACCCAATTTAAACCATAAATACTCCCTTAAATCGTTTTATAGAGACAAAAACCCATAAGACTCATTTTCAAGAAAATATGGTGAAAACTCAAGAATCATTAACATCTGTCCTAAGAATTGAAAACAATAAGAATTAGAAGCACCACACTAATTAGAAGAACGAATTAGGAAGTATTACCTTGCAGATTCTAGCTTGATTCCTCTTTTCTCTTGATTTCTTCTCAAACCCTTTCTTTCTCTCTTTCTTTCTTTTGTTCCCTCTCTTAGCCTCCAAACACCAACACCAAAATACTGATTAGTGAAATGGGGGCTGCCCTAGGGATTTGTGCCCTACCCCTCTTTCTCCAAATGACAACTTAGTCCCTCAAGTTAACTTTCATTTATTTCACTTTGACCACCAAACCCTAAAATCCACAAGAATTTAGGTTGTTACATTATGTCTCAATCACTAAATCACAACGATTCATAATTAACAGAACTGAAAATTGCCCAGTCTGCACAAAGTGTTCGGACAACCCAAAGTTTCCGGATAACCCATCTTATCCGGACGTTTCCATTTTCCGGATACCATAATTTCCCCGGACAATCCCAACACCCGGACAACACATCCTTTCCGGTAAATTCCTACTTTTCCGGATAATATTCAAATCTGGACAACATCCGGACTCTATAGTCATCCGGATACCATCCGGTACTTACTTCATCCAGATTCTTGTAATACATAAAACCTACCCGGATACTTCCTGCGTCCGGAAACATTCATCATTGGGGTTTTCCGGATACGACGATTCATCCGGAAAAGTCGGGTCTGCAGTCTAAAATTTAATCTAACTTCTTGTCTGTTCGATTCAGCTCATTCCCAGTACAACCATACGGTTCATAATCACTTTATACAGCTATTTCACGGTTCAATTTAACATAAGAACACTGATTTAAGCAAAGTACAAATGAACTCACCTTAGGTTTGCAAAACCCACTTTAATCCTCCATCTGATGCTTCAAATCTGATGTTACTGATATGTAAATCAAATCCAAAACATAATTTCGTTCATAATCTAACACATACAATAATCACAACTGAAAACATCAACAAATCCCTTACCAATTTGATGAACAAACCCTTGCTTTCCTTCTTTTTCTCTTTTCTCTCTTTCTTTCAGCCTCCTAAACCGACCCAGCCACAAAATGAGATAAAATATCTGATTTCTCAGCTATTTTATTCATACCCACTTTCCAAAATGACCAACCACACCTCCAAGATTCATTATTTCCACAATTGACACCAAACCTTAGTTCTTTGTATTTTAACCTTATTGAATTATAAAACTTCTATATAATTCAAGGTTACACCAAAATACAAATACATCCCAATTCTCATAAAAACACTATTACTGAAATTTCAGGATGTTACCAAATGAGAGATGACCTCTAGAGAGAGAATATTGTTCTTCATTCATATCTTATCAATTCTCCTCTCTAATCAAGTTCTTATGTGTTAATCATTGTTATCTGAAAACTCTCAATTGGTATCAGAGCCTAGCAGCTGAGTTTGGATTGATTCTTGTTTTTAGATTGTTATTGTTATTGTTTTTAAACAAAATACCGTGTTTATATTGAGTTTTCATCAACAAATTTCAATTTTGGAAAATCAAAATCTGAACAGTGTTCATTTTTTTGTTCATCGAAGGATTTAAAGAAAAAATGATCGATCTTCATTTTGTTGCATAATTTGATCGTGTTTGCTTCCTCAAATCTGTTTGTTTTTTTGTTAGCTCCAATTCTACTGTTTATAGAAGTATTGAAAAATAGGCTAAGTGTTGACACCGACAGAGGTTCTTCCGATTCACCGAGAAGACCGAAGTGAAGAATCATCAGAAGACGCTTCTCAGAGGACAAGGCCACAGAGCCTCTGCCACACTTGACAGAGCCTCTGTGGTATGAAGACTGAAGACTTAGAAGAATACTTGAAGATCAAGACAAAGACGATCGTGCTTCCCACGTTTACTGTTGTACGAAGATCTTGAAGATCATTCGTACAAGGCTCGCCCTGCTGCCTCCACGTGTCAACCTCTGATGGGTTACAGGCTTTAATAGAGTGTGGCGCACAACAGTAACGTTGTACCTGTCACTGTTCCACGATAGTGTTTTGTGTAACTTAAGTACTTCTTGTCTCCACCTTGTCCCCTGTAGAAGTAGTATAAATAGAAGGCTCATGTTGAGCTCTTCGATGTAGCTTTTGCACGACACACACACCATTAGAGCAGAATTCTTGTAATACCTTCGGTGTTCTTAGGTGTTCTTATTATATCAAATACAGTGAATCATTGAGTTAATTATCTGTGTTATTTATACTTTGTGTATTTGATATTGTGTGTCTTTCTACCAAACAATATCTTTTAGTTCACTAAAATGCTTCCGCACCCTTATTTGTTTGAACTAATAGATACTTAAATCATTGTTAAGCAATAAAGGAACCAACAATTGGTATCAGAGCGGTTCTTGATCTTCTATATCAAGAGATCCTCTCGAACAATGATTTTTGGTAGAAACTTGGAGCGATTTGTACTATTTACGGATGCCGGCACATATTGACTTTGCTCACACCGCGGTTCTTCAAGAAGACCTACTTGCTTATGCTGACCGACAGTCCGGGGTAGTTATTAGATATAGGTTAGATGATGCATTGCTGGTCCAGCCAGAACCGGAGGGACCTCCCCACGATGCAAACCCATTAGGTGGTGAGGGTCAACATGTCGAGGGGGTTCAGAAACATGGGGGTGTTTCTGAACGACGAGAGGTGAGGAGAACGAAAAGAAAGAGAGTCGGGAGAAGATTATGGACTGTTGGTCATGCATCCTCTTCCAGACCAGTTCAACCACCACCCCGACGACCTTCAGTGAATATTTTTGATGATGATATCTCATAGGATGAAGCTTATGCCGCTGCATCATCTTCTGATGATGATGCAGTTAATCAAGATGATGAGATTGAACCTCCAATTCCGTTTGATGATGATGATGACTCTGACCATGATCCTGACGCCGATCTTATTCCAAGACACATGGGTCAGAAACCAAGACGTGTTGTTAGCTCCGATGCTGATTCTACACGGAATACTGAACTCCTTGTCAATGCTACCAATGCTGCCGGTCCGTCACATGTAAACGAAGAAGTAGAAGCAGATGTAGAAATAGGTAGTGGTGAGATTGGAGGGAGAAAAGAAATGAGTGATGCTGTGATAGAGCCAGAAAAAGTTTTAACTGCTGGCTCTCCCCAACCTGATCCAAGCCGGGTAGCCACATCATCTACCAACGAGCGTCTGTCACCGTTGCGTATTGAAACAGACATGGTGGACCCAACCATGCAATGCACATCCCCACTCAGCCACTCGTCGGCATCTCAATTTGCCGATGTTTCATTTTCCACAGGGGATCAAGCACAACTGCTATTGGCGATACAATCGATATTTGCTAATATTGAAACAGGTAGGCTCCCGCCCCGACCACCGCCATTTATTCAGAGCACACAGAGTCTAGGACCATTTGGTACTACATCCTTTCCTAGGACATAAATGTTGGCACCTCAACAAGTTGCGGGCTTACGTGCCCCAACCGGAACGCCCAGAGTGTCGTCGCCATTCGTTGGTGCTTCACGAGGACCGGGCGGAAGACCTATCAATGTTAACACTATGCCAGCGTTGAACATAGGCCATACAGTCTCTTCGACTGTTATGTCAACCAGTAACCTAAGTGGTCTGGGTGTTAGTCCCGAACAAACTGAACAGGTACTATCGTTGGTTGGTCCTCCTCCACATAACTTTGTGCCACTAAAGCTGATGGAATTAGCTGTTAAATCTTTGAGCAACTCGTATAAAGCTCATGCTGCTGAAATGAAAGAAGAGGTGAGAAAGCTATCTCAAGAAGTGAGTAGAGCTGTGAAAGGCAAAGGCGTTGCTGAGTCGTCATCTACACCAGAACCTCCACCACATTCAACTCAAACAGACCCACAACATCCATCATCTGTACCTTTACACCAAATATCTGAAGACCAGCTTAAATCTGAGCTATTATCCCGCCGTTTAGCCAGAAGTGAATCTAGTACTTCTGAAGAGGTTGACTTAATTTCCTTACTTCGTCAATCTACCCAACCTCAAGCTTCAACATCCACAGATACACAAATTCAAAAAATGACCGACTCATTCTCAGATATGACAAAAGCCTTACTTGCTGGATATAAATCTCTAGCCACACGGGTAATTGTAGTCGAAGAAGCATGTGGTGTTCAAGCCGAAGCCTCTCGGAAAAGAAGACATGATGATCATGATCCGTCTGATCCACATGAGGGGGAGAAGAGATCTGCTGGGGTTGGTGAATCTAGTGGGACAGCTACTGGTAATGTTGAGGGTTCAGATCAACAAGCAGGTAAACAGGGAACAGGAACGGGTGGTACTGATACAGTTATGGAGGATGTGGAGGAAATACAAGTTCTAGCTGATGTCTTAACTGGGGTTGAAAAGCCTGCGGTTGTTGACAATAGAACCGAGGAGGAGAGGATGGCATATGATTTTCTGAATGATTTCATCTATATTGACTCAGATGAGGATCCAGAGAAGAATTTGGTCCAGATCAAAGGAGAGCTACAAGATGTTTTTGATGTTACCGGAGTTATTATGGCTGCTCAGGATTCTGATAATGAGGCTCCGAATTCTGAACCGACAGTGACAACTGATGAGAGCGTGGGTACTTCCGATCAAGCTCCACAAGCTCTACAAGCTCCACCTGCTCCACAAGCTTCGATTGCTCACGTAATTGCTCCGATTGTCCGAATCCAAGCCAAAGGAAGAATCAGGGATCGTGTATTAGATGCTGAACTGGATTTCTTTCAGAGAATATTAGATGTTGAGCCAGGATATGTGGCTACTGGTCTACGTGTGAGGATTTTGTCTCCGTACCAGGAAAGCATCAGAAGGGATATGTTTGTGAGGGATATTCAGAGGATCAATCTTGAAAGGGTGTATGGTATAGAAGACTGACCGACACCTCAAAAGATTGAATTCATTTATGTTATGAAAAACAAAGACAAAGAGATAGATGCAATGAGATCTGACAGCAAGATTATGAAGGTTTTGAAGATTGACTCCAACAGACTTTCAAAAGTCTGGTATCCGATTTTCACAGTAGAAAGGGCGAATGGTACAGTTTGGGAATTCTCCGAGGCTGACTTCAAGAGTCTACATCTTGATGATCTTCTGAGTCTTTACAACTGCATTGGAAGTATACCGAACAAAGATCTCGAGTGGTCTGCAGTCTTCAAGAGCGTTAAAAGGTTTATGCGTAATTTTCTTAAGTTCTCTTATTTGAAAGATTTTCAGATGGCTTTAGAAGCTCGCCAAACCCATGTCAACATCAGACCTCCGAACCGACGTATTCCCGATATTCAAGGATTTCAAGCTTACACCGTGTTACAGAAACCTGATCTAGGAGTTCTTTACCTCGATAGGGATTCAAAGAAAAGATTTATGAGGATCATCGAAGCGAACAAGTACAGTGATGGTACATTTATGCTAATCAAGATCCACCTGGAGAGCAGACTACGTTTAGATGTGAATGGAGCAGTGAAGTTGAAAGATAAGGAGAAAGAGCTGATTGGAGAAATACTAACTGCTATATCTAACCGGATGGAGCACCGGATTGCGTTTAGAAGATTTGAGTTCATCTTCGGAATTCGGAAAAGATATGTAGCTCCGGTGGACGTCTAATTTCTTTGCCTCTACTTGTACAAATGGGGATAATGTTAATGCTTAAATGTTATTGTACTAAGTAGAGGGACCATATATGTAATAGGGTCATAGTTTACCCTAGGTATATAATGTTTGCATTCTCTAGCCTTCCTAATGAGGTCATCCATTTTACACCAAGTACACACACACATCATCTTTGCACTAGATTGCTCATTGTACTTGGATTGCTCTTATTGAATATAGAGATGGCCAATTTGATGTTCATTGATTGATTACTTGTTTCTGGGATCACACATACACATGTCTCTAGTTTTACAAAGCATTTTAAAACTCACCACTTAGGGTTTTAGAAAGAAAACCTAAAAACTTGCAAACCCGAGAAATGTTGGAGAAGATGAGATGAATACTTGATGGCTTGAAATCCCAAACTAAATGCTCCAAATGTAATCTTGAAACTCAATCAATGCTCTCAACTAACCATAGTTTTGCAATTAATGGGAGGAGGATTTTGAGGGAAGAAAAACGCACTAAGAGCTCTAAAAATCGGGTGCAGAACGAGTTTGTGAGAAAAATGAAAATAAAATCGGTCAAGAGAGCATTTTATACTCCCAGATCCCGTGTGCGACAATGCTCGACGACTTTACCAAGGGGCATTGTTGTTGGCACTATCGCTACTTAACCCCCGCTCTTGGTACCAGCCCAGCGAGAGTGACAAGCGATTGTTCCTTGTGTCACACCACTGACAATGTCGCACGAGACGTACTGCAACCTGCCCATCCGAGCGACTGTGACATGCGACTATGACATATGTCATAGTCGCTAGCAATCTCGCAAGGGCCTGCTAGGTCTCATTTTTCTCCGTTTTTTCGATCCAAGTGTCCAAGCTAAAGGCTTAAGATACTAGAAAAGATTCCAATTAATTTCAAACTTAGCCACAAACAAAAATACGATAAGTGAGGGATAACTTCCTAATATCACTTACTTGGATTTTCCGGGTGTTACAAATGGAGTTTTGTTTCCTTGTTAAGCATAGCTTGTTAATTGAGGAATTTTCCTTGATAGAAGTTTGATTGTAATTCACCTTATTACAGATTATAGAGTTTTGATCCCATTACACTATTTTGAAAGCCCTGGAGAGAGTTAATCTTTATTTCAAATGGATTCACTTTTTAGAAGTGGTAATTCATATTTGGAGTTTAATTATTAATAAGGAATTGTCTATATTTGGATTTATATTTTTAAAAGGTTTTAGATTATGCTTTTATGATTTGGGCCTCTTAAATAGACATTGGGATGCCTGGATCAGAAAATATGTGTTTGGGGCAAGTGTGGGATTGTTTAGCGCAATCTTGTTCTGTTATGTTTCTCGTTTCGAAGTTACAATGAGGTATTATTTTAGGGAGATGCTTAGGGGGTTATAAGAGTTATAATTTGAGATAATTAATGTGGATTGACATCTTTCTTAAACCGATTAATTCAGGTGTTCGATTGAGTGATTTTAATCGCTAGGATTTAGGGGTTGTATTCTGAATCACATGTGAGTTCCCTTAACCCTGATTTATACATGTGGATCATTTATGAATGTTTAAATCACTGATTACAGTATTACGTCTTGGCATCTTGATTTGTTACTTGTTTTAAATATCGTTTATCACTTGTTGATACCGTATGTGGTTTGTGGTTAGATTTGTACAGTAGGAGTAGGGTACCTTGAGATAGTGGAATCTCTTGAGAGTTTATTATTCGTGTGCCTCGAATTCATTTCTCAAGCACATTGGACATGCATCTACTTGGGGCCTTAGTCATGATTGTCATAGTGGAGTGACGTTGTGTCTACAAACATTGTGCAAAGTCCGTTTGTTTTGTGATTGGTTATATATTTGGATAAGTGGGCTTTCATGGCGATTTAATCTTCAAATGCTTTATGATTTACTATGTTAAATAACATAAATTCACTAGAACTTTTGGTCTAATCATCGCTTTTAAAACAAAACCATTTTCAGGGAAGTATTTGTGGAAAGTCACAAGGGAAGGGCAAGTTGTGATGCTTCCATGATTAGATTTTGGGGTGTCAAGCTAAAAACAGTTGTAGGTGTAACTTATCCGTTGCAATCTCATGAGTTGTATTGGAGTAATCTTTTAATTAGCAACCTTTGGGTGCCGATTTGTCCATTTATATTAATTGTCGTTATTTTTAGATTTGGGTTGTTATAGTGTGTGTTCTCAGCATAGGAGTCGAACCAACAATAAGGTGCTTATTTGGCGGGAGGTCCATCGAGCTTGAATTAGAATAAAATGTGGTGTGATTGGTGTGATGATGGTTTAATGGCGGTTGAAGGTGGTGTTCACAGGAGATGGAAGAGAAAATGGGAGGAGAAGGAGAAGGAAAAGGAGAAGGAGAAGGAGGCCGACTCTAGGTGTCTAGTTGGGTGTTAGGGATTTCGTTTGTATAAAGACATATGTTCAATATTTAATATATATTATATTGTCTTTTTAAATTAATAGAAAAATCAATAAAATAAAAGATAGAAAGACCATATCACATCTAACTTAACATATACTTTTAGCGTTGTTAGTCTCACGAACGGAAAAAATGGAAACCTCCATAAAAAAAGATTGAATTACATTTTTGGTCCCTCGTTTATAGTTGTTAGAATTCGTCAAGTACACTTTTGGTCCAAATTTCGTGTTTTAAGCCCAAATAAGTCCCTTCCACTAACATCGTTAGAGGATGTTACGTTAAGTTAGTTATGTACCTTAACCGTTACTTTTAAAAAGAAACTAAAACTGTACTAACTCCTTAAACCCTGCACATGCATGATGAAAACTCTATACCATTCCCTTAGTCGCACATCCCCTTCTCCATCACCAGATCAACGCCACCACCAGCTCTTGGACCGCCACGCCAACTCTCGCACCACCACCACCGCCACCCGAAGAATGAACTTTGAGAAGTAGAAGATGACGTCTCACCTCGACCTCAGATGCACCACCAACAGTCACACCTTATTTTTTCCTCTTTTCCTTCCCGACACGGCGACACTCCTCCTCAAACTCGTATGTAGATCTACATCACATTGAACTCAGTTTGATGATTAATGTTCGAGGGTTTTGATTTATTTAGGGTTTCAATTATTTGTTTTAGAGATTTGATGCAAGTTGGTGGGTGTGAATGAGTTCTTAATTTACAATGTTTTAGGGTTTTGATCCAGATTCAAGTTTGGTTTTGGTATTTGATCCTGAATCAGGTTTGTATCACAGTTTTTAAGGCTTCTGATTTACAAATTGTTCTTGATGTTCTTGAGACATTATTTTAAGGATTTGGTTCAGGTTTTGATCTTACATAAGTTTTGAAACACCATTTTTTTTAAATAATTGTATATTTCATCTAGTTGGGTTGTTGATTTGGTTCTTTAAAAACAGATTTGGTTTGGTGTTCTGTGCGTGATGTATATGTTTTCTTGATGGTGTATAAAATGAGCGGATGCCCATAGAAGAAGACCGGAGATGGCTGGATTGGGGTGGTGGTCCTAATTTATGCTTATCTTTTTTCCCTAATTTACCCTTACACACTTGTACAAAATGCATTGAAACTTGTACATTAAAAGTTCATTGAAGATTAGATGTAGAAAGACTAAAATGCCCCTCAAATGAGTGACTCATGATAGACTTAACGGGACCTCCTCTAACAGTGTTATAATTATCAAACCACATACGCAAAAATCATAATAATTTACACTAAATATGCATTTGTGGAAGTAAAATACTTGCATGGTAGCAGGGTTGGGTTGGGTTGGGTTGGGTTGGGTTGGGTTCTTTACATATACAATTGTTCGACCCTTATGATGAAAACCGATATAACATTAATCGTAACTATCAAAATCCGTAGTAATCTATCAACGCATTTATGGATGTATGTGACTAAAAAGTACTATTTATTATTTTTTATGAAAAAAGAAATAAATTAATATCAATTATTATTTACGTTTATAAATCAAACCAAAAGAAAGTAAACAATGCAATTTATGGATCGACTACGTTTATAACAAAACTTAAATAAATTATAATTCAATATAAATATTACAAATTAAGAAAACTACTTTGCAATTTGCAAATTGCATGTCATATTATATAAATAAAAAGCTACTTTTGGCCCAATTAGATTGAACTGGGCTGACCCATTTATTTCCAAGGCGACCCAAATTAGAACTATACTTCATACATAGTTCATAACTTTTTCTTTTTTGATAAAACATACTTCATAACTACATATATAGTATGCTCCAACAAATATAATTATTTGATTTTGTGGATTTATGAAGTTGGGTTACGTTAGGTTGGGTTTTACTAATAGCTTTTTAGTTTCATGGGAACCATAGGAACATTATGCACACTGTTGATCATGAGAGTGTACAGATCAATCAGGCCCCGTGTTGTCGCTTCTGAAGAAGGGCAAATCGGTCATTCGACCATCTGTGTTCGGTCAAGCCATTTTTGTTAACGTGTGTTACATTTTATGGGTAAGTTATGTTAATATATTTTAACTTAAGTTAAGGTACGTTAATATGTTAATGTTGATTGTTTTCCATGTTAAGATATGTTATAGTTTTCTTGTTAAGCTTGTGAGATATGTTAACTATATTACATGTTAACTTTTGTTCAAATTGTCAGTTTAAGTTGTTAAGCTGTTTGAGGAAGATTAAGGTATGTTAATTTTTTTTTGAAGTATATGATATTCATATACGGCAAATGCAACAATTAAACTCACACACTCTCCTCACCTTTGGTGAGGTTTGAACCCCTAACCTCCTACGAGGACAAAGGCTCCCATACCGCTAGGCCAAAGGCCCTTTGGTAAGGTATGTTAATTTTTGTGTCCACCTACCACATGGTCGAGCTAACTTACGGTTTCCAGATGCGGCCAAAATACGTTAAGCACATGATCAAGCTAAAATTTTACGTGTAATAACCTAATATCCTTATTTAGTGAAGTTTTGACAGATTAAAGGGTGTATAAGTGAATTCTTTCAACTTTCAGGTGTTTGAGTGTAAATAAGAGGCTAATGAGGGTAAAACGTCTAAACCATACTCATTTTCAGCTAAACCGTTTTTGGAAAATAGAGGGAGAAGAGGGAGTTGAGAGAAATAATGTGTGTGTGTGTGTTCTTGAGAGTTTTTTTGGAAAGGGTATTCCAGGCACAGCCCGGACTAATCCCTGACAATTTTGAAACTTAAAGATGTCTTATCAATGTTGAGGATGCCTGGAATCGAACCCTGGGTAGATGGGATATTCCACCACATCACCCAAGGCGATCAACCACTGCGCTACAACCTGATTGACGTGTTCTTGAGAGTTTGGAAGAAAGGAGTTGAATCTATGTGGTTAGATCAACTTCATCATCAAGGTAACCTCCAATCCTTTATCCTCTATGCTTCTATGGTAGATTGCTAGCTTTCGATTTGGGTTTTGGTAGGAGATTTCTCATCTTACATGATTCTTGGTATATAAGTATCATGGGTTTGGTATTTGGTTGGTTTTCAATATAAATATCCATTGTTGGTGATTGTTTCAAGAGTTTTCCATTTCTAAGATTTGGTAGATAAATCTTCATCAATGGATGGATTTCAAGGGACTAAATGATATTTTGATGTTTGGTTATAGGTTAAAATGGTTTACGGCATTGATTCCCTCGATTTTGGGGCTTAAAATCAATTTGGGAAGAATTGGATAAGAGTGTTTTGGGGGGGTTTTTTCCTGAGATTTTCGTGCAAGGCCTGTGTGTATGGAATAAGGACTTGTGCGGGTAATTGCGCAACTTGAGGCAACGAGCCAAGCCGTGCAAGTCACTGTTTGGTGATTATTCGGTTTTGGTTCAGGTGTTGGTGTAGGGTGGCTGCTTAGTCTAGCATCATTTGATCACCAACAATTGATAGTAAACTTTAGTGAGTATATTTGGGGCATTAATACCTTCATTTGATCACCTCAATTCAGGTGTTCAGTTTGGAAATCCATAATTCAAGGTGTGTGTTTTAGGTTTGAACCTCAGGTGAGTTTTTCCTACTCCTAAATTTTTATTAATGATCAAAGTTATGCATGATTTATTTTTAGACATGTTAAAATCATAAATGAAAATTGCATGTCTTGGTGATGAATTGATATTCAAAGTGTGCATTCATTGGGGTGGGGCATGAGATGACTTGCTATGGGAGGTATGACCCGATTGAAATGCATGAATTCGTTTACATGTCATTTATCTAAGGGCAAGTGTGTGCCCGAATACATTGTCACAAGTGTGCGTAACCTTAAGTGTGTGCCATCTACATGTGTCAAATGTGTGCATAAAAGTTTGAATGTGTGAACTATCTCTAAATTATTTCACAACTCATTTTGGATGATATTTCGTGATGTGATGTTGATACTTGAGGTAGCGTTTGGTACGCAGACAGGATTGAACGGGACAAGACAGGACAGAACTGGACAGGACAAGAGGGCAGGATAGGACTGGACAGGACGGGACAAAACAACTGTCTGTCTTGTGTTTGGTACGACTAGGACTAGATAGGACAGGACTAGACAATTTTCCCTAAAACTTGTTTGATGATTTTATATATCATATAATAGTTATAAATGAAACAAATAAAGCTGGTCGACGATGGTAGTGGTGGTGGTGGCAGCAATGGGTGGTGGTGATCGGTGGAGGTGGAGGTGGCCTACGATGGCAACAGTAGATGCCGTAGACAATGGTAAAGGAGGTTGTAATAGTGGAGGAAAGGTGGTGGTGGCTGACGGTGGTTGGCGGTGATTATCGGTGTTGGTGGCGTAATGGGTAGCGATGATCAATGGAGGTGGCGATAGGTGGTGGAGGAAGTTGTTGTAGTGGAGGAAGAGATGAAAGTGGTCGACCATAGTCGGTGGTGGCTACCGATGGCCGCCGATGGTGGTGGCGGCCATGGGTGGTGGTGATTGGTTTCAGTGTAGGTCGAGGTGGTCGACGATGGTAGTGGTGGTGGTGATGGACAAATGGTTGTGGAGATGGTGGAGAAGGTTGTTATAGTGAAGAAATAGGTAGTGGTGGCCGATGGTGGTTGGCGGTGGCTACCGGTGGCCGTCGATGGTGGCGACGGTGATTGGTGGTGGTGACCTTTAAGACTAATATCATATATATTAGGGTTATATATCAAATGAGGGTAGGTCAGTGACTTTTTTGTTTATGTCTCACTTTTGTCCCATGTTGTTCTACCTATTTTGGTGGAACAAGAAAATGCTTTTTTTGTCCCATCCTGTCCCACCCTGTCCAGTCCCTGTCCCATGTCGTGCCAAACGTGGGACAGTAAATTTTTGTTCTGTCCCATGTCACGCCAAACGTGGGACAGTGAGTTTTGTCCCGTACTATGTTGTCCTGTCCCATGTACCAAACGCAGCCTGAGGGACCTCACTAGACCTCTGGTCTAACCCTTACTTTTATAAACCTTAAAACCTATTCAGGTAAGCGTATTAGTAAGAGCTCTAGCAAGGGAAAGGGCAAACTGTGAGCGTGGGTAGTGAAGTTAGAGGTGGCTTCATGTAGTTCAATTGCCTAGACTTCGAGATTTAGTTAATTTTCTTTAAATTCTCAGTTGTGGAGGTGTTTATTTGCATGAAACTTTAATGATGTATTTGGTTTTGACTTGTCGAATTTAGGGCCGTTTTGGCATTACTTATATTATGGATGGTTTTGAGTTATGGGTTGTTACAATACGATATCATTTTTAGGTGATAATTGTATGTAATTTTAGAATAATTAGAAATAACTGGTTGAAATAGTGGACTAATTGGTTGTTAATTAATTCAAAATATTGGGTGGATCAAATTTCGATTTAATGTATAACCAATACTAATATCCATCAGATGAAAACGATTTGATCCAATCATCCACTTGATTTTTTGGATTGTCGTCCAATATTAGTTTTATTGGATCGGATCCGATGACAAAACCCAATATCGATCTAATTGATGTATGGATTAGACCGAATTCACCTAAATCCATTGGATTTCAAATGATATACACCCCTAGCTATTGAAAAGGGTCTTGGTCGGCCTCCTCACTTAACTACTGACTATTTCAAATTGTCCTTATGTATTTGAATAAATGTATCGTACTTTATGCTTTGAATCGATGGTTTTGTGCTCAATATTAATTTGAATTTCGATACTACATATGTATCTAAAAGGTGGTTGAATGAGTAAGGGCATGTTTGTTTTCATATTTTCAGCTCTTAATAAGCAATGAAGTCTGATTCGGTCAAAGTTTTCTAGAATCAGATTGTTTGATTTCTTCTTATTTTCAGAGACACTTAAGTCTGAGAAACATCTTAATAAAAAAGTGATAAACCAACCTCTAAATCGCTTAGACATTTCATCCCTCCCAGCCGTCTGCACCTCACCTGACTTCTCCCCTTCCTCCACCTCTCCCTCTTCTCCGACCACCGCCCCTTCCACCCCTCTTCCCACTTTTCCGGCCTACATCTTTTCCATCATCCTTCCACCATCATCTTTCCACCACCCACCTAAAATTTCAAAAAAAGTTCGAAAGATTTATCTTCAATGGAGCTAACTCTAGATCAACTGAACCAATACGACGACACAGATCCTTTAAAACCATATACATCAGCGTTCGGGGTTGTGTTTTCGATGTGAGCACCGAAAAGTCCTACTACGGTCCCGGCGGCTCCTACGCCATGTTTGCCGGTAAAGATGCGAGTCTCCTACCAAATTATTGCCTCTTTTTGAAAGAAAAGGTTCAAGATTTGATGCATTTTAGTTGGCAAGAGGGTCTGAAAGGATGATGCGGTGGTGGTGGTGGTGCGGCGGCGGACCAAGTGTGGACTTCTCTCTTGACTATTTTTAGGTTGGAATAGTGTAGTGAATACGTGAATGGGTTTGGTGCTTTTTACTTTTTAGCTTTGTCTTTTTTAGGATAAAGAGTTCTTTATGTTTATCTATTTCAATTAAATTTTAGGATAAAGAATTCTTTATGTTTATTAATACAAACTAACAAGACCATCTTTGTTTTTTTATGTGATTTCAAACTTTAGACATTTGTTAGTTTATAAAATCAAACAGTCTTATTACTTCAGATTTTAGACTTCAGCACCATCACTTAAAAATCAGAAGTGAAATCAGATTTCAGACTTCAACACCTCTTAAAAAACAAACGCCACCTAAGTGAAAAGGATGAAACATGATTCAAGACCGAATTGAAGAGGTAAACAATGTTGTTTAAATATATACTAGTAATGTACCCACGCACAATGCGGCGCGGAGTATCTCAATTCCCAAGCTTAAAACCTGAAATGACAATCTTGTTTCACATTGTACAATGTACTTCATTCCACTCGATGTTGCTAATGATATGTTTGTTGTGATTTTAAAAGGCAAATAAAATGATATACAGATTCAAACGAGAATGCTAACTATTTAAGAAAACACGATAACGACTGTTAATGTACAAAAGCATACATGATTCACGTATGAAATCATATATGATTCACCCGATCGACTTTGCCTCGCGACTTAAGTGTTGGGGATCGTTTGCAGAAAATCGAGGGAGAAAAGGAGTGATTAGTACTTGGATAAAGAATGTGAGATCACGTGAGAGCTCGCTTTCCTTAAGTGATATTTCGACCCTATTCTGCCCGGGTATCACGAAATTCACTCGAGGATAATCTCAATTCTCGGTATCGATTTAGGCAGAAATCGATCCTATTCACCTTGAGAATCGTAACCGACCCTATATTAATAATGATAATATATTCTCATTAAGTGAGATTGATTGTGGACATTAATGTTGGCGGTTACAAAAAGTGAAGGAAACACTCCAGAAGCTGGCGCCAGTCTCCGCGCCAGCCAACTGGCGCCACCATCCGCGCCAGCAAACTTAACAGAACCTGGTGCCAGTCTTCGTGCCAGTCAACTGGCGCCAGTACTGGCCCCGACGCCCAGTTCATTAAAACTCTAGTAACTCGCCAATCATAACCATCCAACGATCCGGGGTTCTAGTTAGCTTACACGAGTGTGCACTCCACACCTCCTAACTCATGTTATAGCTTAGCTACCAACCCCATTATTATCTTGTAAATCCAATTACATAAAATGAACCGATGATTTCACTAAAATCACCAACATTCCTCCCCCATTTTAGTGCAATCCTTGATTCACAAAAAAGAAATATCCAATATAGGAAAACAAACTCATGCATAAATGAAAATATCTAGAAGATTGAATTTCCATCTTAGTACATTACACATTTCAAATACTCGAGAATCCGGGTGTCCTATGGATCGAACCCTTCGACCCATTTGAGTACCAGAAGATAACATACACATGAATTTAAATAATTCTCTAAAGTTTAAACTTGACACTATACAGGCCATGTGTCCTTATCCATTCGTGAGTGCATCGAAGCCAAGTCCAAGCTTCTTGAAGCGTCCACACTTCACACTCATATAGGTAGTTCCTTTCATCATGCACTTGCACATGCATTTTTACAAAAAAACTATTACCTCCTTCACTTGCAGTACCGAGCACATACCGTGGGATAATCATCTTGTGCTCCATTCCCTTAGAGTGAGCTTTTCCATTGAATTCAACTTCTAACGTTGTATTAGAAGGGAATTGGGTATCTCACCGTTAGAGATTTAGATGGACTTTAATCCCATCCCTATCACCGACTTGTGAACCAAGTCCCTAGCTAACCCCTTCGTCAAGTGGTCCGCTAAATTTTGTTGCGACCGAACAAATTCAACAGAAATCACCCCATTCGTGATTAGCTCATGAATCATGCTATGTCTAACACCTAAGTGTCTAGACTTGCCATTATATACTTGACTATAAGCTTTAGCCAAAGTAGTCGCACTATCACAACAGATAGAAATGAGTGATATTGGTTTAACCCATAACGAAATTTCATGGACCAAATTCCTTAGCCACTCCGCCTCTTTACCGGCAGCAGCTAATGCCACAAATTCTGACTCCGTAGTCGAACTCGTGATGCAAGTTTGCTTCTTGGAAGCCCATGAGATGGCACCTCCCCCAAGCGAATACACCCAACCACTCGTAGAAGACCGATCTTCTAAGTTGGTAAACCAACTTGCATCCGAATATCCCTCCAATATCGGAGGAAACCCGACATATGACAAACCATAATCAATGGTTTTCTTCAAGTATTTGAATACTCGTCTTATCGCTTGCCAATGATGAATACTAGGATTACTAGTAAACCTACTCAACTTTCCTATGGCAAAAGCGATATCCGGCCTAGTGCTTGTCATGGCATACATCAAGCATCCAATAGCCTTTGAGTACTCGAGTTGTGACACCGCTTCACCCGAGTTGGGCATAAGTTTCACACTCGGATCCCATGGAGTACTCACCGGAGAACAATCAAAGCAATTAAATTTCTTTAATACTTTCTCAATGTAATGAGATTGCGAATTGCAATCCCTTTGTTCTCACGCTTGATCCTTATTCCAAGGATCAACTCCGCCTCTCCCATATCTTTCATGGAGAAACTCGACGACAAAAACTCTTTGGTTTTCCCAACTTGATTTTGGTCGGTGCCAAAGATCAACATGTCGTCAACATATAAGCAAATGATTACACCGTTACCGGATGTGTCAAATTTGCTATATACACACTTGTCCGCTTGGTTTATCATAAAACCGTTGGACAAGATAACCTCATCAAAATTTTGATGCCATTGTTTGGGTGCTTGTTTCAGTCCATACAATGATTTTACAAGTTTACACACCTTATGCTCCATCCCGGGCATAACAAAACCTTCCGATTGTTTCATGTAAACTTCCTCCTCCAAGCCACCATTCAAGAATGCCGTTTTGACATCCATTTGGTGAATCACTAAATTGTGGATAGCTCCTAAGGCAATCAACAATCTAATCGTGGAGATCCTTGCTACCGGGGCATAGGTATCAAAATAATCGATGCCTTCCCGTTGCCTAAAGCCTTGGATTACTAATCGAGCTTTGAACTTGTCGATTGATCCATCCGCTTTCATCTTCCTTTTGAAGATCCACTTGCTTCCCAAAGGTTTACAACCCGGTGGCAAGTCCGATAATACCCAAGTATTATTCCCCATGATGGAGTCCATCTCATCATTTATTGCTTCTTTCTAGAAAGCAACATCTTGAGACTTCATAGCCTCATCAAATGATTTTGGATCCTCCTCAATACTATAACAGTAAAGGAATTGAGATCCAATCTCATCTCTTGATCCCTCTACCAAGTATACATGGAAATCGGGACCAAATGATTTTTGAATCCTTCCTCTTTTGCTCCTTCAAAGCTTCAGAGATTCGGTTGGAACAATTGCTCGTTCTTCAACCTCACTAGTTCCACCAGTACTTGGAACTATGTCCTTCGGCCTAGGTATTGAAGAGAATCTAGTCTCATCAAATAATGCATCTCTCGATTCTATAACGATGTGAATCACTATAGAATCATTAGGTTCAATAACATAAAACCTATAGGCTTTGGAATGCTCGGCATATCCAACAAAAATGCAATCAATACCTTTCTCACCCAAAGTTTTCCTTTTGGGTTCGGGTAGTCGAACAACCGCCCGACAACTCCAAACTCGAATATAACTCAAGTTAGGCCTTTTCTTGAACCAAAGTTCATATGGGGTAATCTTGTTCCTTTTATTGGGAACTCGATTTAATAAGTAACAAGCCGTTAGCATGGCTTCACCCCAAAATCCATCACTCAATCCCGAGTATGATAACATAGAGTTCACCATTTCTTTGAGAACTCTATTTTTCCATTCCGCCACACCATTTTGTTGTGGTGTATAAGGCACCGTAGTCTCATGAATGATTCCTACGGATTAGAAAAACATGGGGTCGTAATACTCCCCACCACGATCGGTGCGTAAACATTTTATAAAGCAATTCATTTGCAATTCAACCTTCGTTTTATAAATTTACATGACCAAGCCTTGCATGCCATAAATTAGAATCAACAAAGTTTTCATTTGCAACATAAACAGAATTTGAAACAAAACTCTTTTTATTTAAATTTAACATAAACATATCATCCATCAAATAACCGAATCCTACAAAAGAGCCACCTTTTGACAAGACAAACTTGTCGGACTCATAAACTTGCCTATATCCTAACTTATTCAAGATACTACCGGAAACCAGATTCTTTCGAATTTGTGGTACAAACAAAACGTCTAAAAGTTCAATTATTTTGCCAGAACTAAACTCTAGCCTAACTAAGTCGCGTCCAAGAATGGGAGCACTCGAATCGCTCCCCATGTGTAGCATGGATCCATCTTCAACCGGTTCCAAAGAGGTGAACCAACGACGATCCTTGCACACATGACTCGTAGCACCCGAGTCGATCCACCAAGCAACATCATCATCCTGCACGTAAAATGATTCGGATATTAGTGGTACATAATTCAAATTCGAATTAAAACCAAAGTCAATAAACTGACCTTGCCGTGGGTTTTGATCCTTGGATCCTTGCCAACCACCACTTGTGTTTGCTCCACTCTTATTCTTGACAACCCGACAACCCCGCTTGAGATGGCCGGTCATACCACAGGTCCAACAGGTTAATTTAACCTTTTTATTGGGCCCTCATTGAACTTTCGTTTTCCCTTGAAGTTGTTGGATTTTCCCTCTTCCACCATGTTCACCGAAGGGGCAGAAACCTCTTTTATCATAGGTTTCTCAGCCTCTTGCGCCCGAAGAGATTCCTCTATGCGCAAGTGACTACCGAGTTGTACAAGGGACAACTCTTCCTTCTTGTGTTTCAACATGTGTTTGAAATATTTCCAAGAGGGGGGCAATTTATCAATTATGCTCGATACGGAGATGGATTCGTCCATCTTCATATTATGTTGAGCATATTGGACGAGAATGCGTAGGAGCTCATTATATTGCTCCATCACAGGCCTTGAGTCCACCATCTTGTAATTGTTAAAATTACTAACGAGGAACTTCTTACTAGAAGCATCCTCCTCCATGTATTTGGACTCAAGAGAGTCCCATAGCTCTTTGGCAGACTCAACATTTTGATAAATGTCAAAGAGGGAGTCACACATACCGTTTAAGATATGGCCACGACAGATGTAGTCCTCGTTCTCCCATTTGCCGCGACGCCGGGTCATCTCCAACGTCTCGTCTTCCATCACCTTCGGCATCGGAGTGCTTAGCACGTACACGACCTTCAACATTGTCAACAAGAAGTGCATCTTCTTCTGCCATCTTCGAAAATCAACGCCTTTGAACTTCTCAAGTTTGGTGAACTTGGTCGTCATATCTCTCACGGATTGATCACTCGCCATCTCTCTCACGATGAACGGAATATCACTTAAGATTGTTGGGGATCGTTTGCAGAAAATTGAGGGAGAAAAGGAGTGATTAGTACTTGGATAAAGAATGTGAGATTGCGTGAGAGCTCGCTTTCCTTAAGTGATATTTCGACCCTATTCTGCCCGGGTATCACGAAATTCACTCGAGAATAATCTCAATTCTCGGTATCGATTTAGGCAGAAATCGATCCTATTTAAACACCTTGAGAATCGTAACCGACCCTATATTAATAATGATAATATATTCTCATTAAGTGAGATTGATTGTGGACATTAATGTTGGCGGTTACAAAAAGTGAAGGAAACACTGCAGACTGGCGCCACAACCGGCCCCGTGAACGACTCCAGAAGCTGGCGCCAGTCTCCGCGCCAGCCAACTGGCGCCACCATCCGCGCCAGCAAACTTAACAGAACCTGGTGCCAGTCTCCGTGCCAGTCAACTGGCGCCAGTACTGGCCCCGACCCCCAGTTCATTAAAACTATAGTAACTCGCCAATCATAACCATCCAATGATCCCGGGTTCTAGTTAGCTTACACGAGTGTGCACTCCACACCTCCTAACTCATGTTATAGCTTAGCTACCAACCCCATTATTATCTTGTGAATCCAATTACATAAAATGAACCGATGATTTCACTAAAATCACCAACATTAAGTCGCGACCAATGTCGCTCGCGTCCAGTTTTTTGCCGTTAATGTAAAATCACATGTTTGCACATGATTTGTGGTTCTCTTGTTTTCTTAAATAGTTAGCGTTCTCGTTTGAACCTTCCTATATATATATATATATAGATGAAAGTTCAAATAAAAACTCAATTTTCATTGTGCACGTGAGGACAAATCTCGGTCATTCCATCTCTATTAATCCAACAACTCATATTAAAAAGAGTTTTTAATTAGAATTATTAATTAAGGTTATTAGGGGTAAAAAAGGAAGATAATTTAAACTAACGCATACCATGTTTGACTTTTTATTTTCTTTTTTAATTAAAAACTTTTACCCTTTAAAGTTTAAAATAAATTATCTTAAAAATTAATAATATTTTAATCAAACAATTTACATCAAAAAAACGAGAATTATGTGCTCTTCGATATGACATCTATCTCAATATAGTTTTGTTGTTGTTTTAACCGTTTTTACGTCAAATGCCATATATGTGTTATATTCATTATGAATATTTATGTACGTTCAAGTGTGTACAACATCTCGACACTGTAAGTTCGTAACTCGACATCATATTCTACAAAACTTTCTTCAACGTCGTAAGACATCGTGTTCTTCATTATTGTAACCCAACACCCATCAAGATGAATCAGGAACCTATCGAGTTTCGATTGTGAATAGAGGAACAAAAGAGAGTGTGCCACGTCTCCACACCTTCATGGGTCACTCATGTATTATTCATCATGAATAATCATTCAGGGTGAATAATACACGATTGTGTTATATTCATCCTGAATGTTGTATAATTCATCATGAATATTGTATTATTCATCATGAATAGTGAATGAACATTCATCTTTGTTATTCATACTGAATGTAGACACCTGGAGATGTGCATACATATTCATAATGAATAAAACCAAGTTTCGGTTGTGAATCGGAGAACAAAAGAGAGAGTGTCATGTGTCCACACCTTCACGGGTCATTCATATATTATTCATCATGAATAATGTATCATTCAGGATGAATAATACAACATTCAAGGTGAACAATACACGATTCATGATGAATAATACATGAATCATGAATTCATGTATTGTTCATCCTGAATGATGTATTATTCATTTTGAATACTGTATTATTCGTCATGAATAGTGAATGAACGTTCCCCTTTGTTATTCATACTGAATATGGACACCTGGAAACGTGCATACATATTCATAATGAATGTAACACATACATAGCATTTCACGTAAAACGGTTAAAATGAAGAAAAACTATATCGAGATGGATGTCATATCGAAGAGCACGAAATTCTCGTTTTTTTGATGTAATTTGTTTGATTAAAATATTAGTAAGTTTTAAGATAATTTATTTTAAACTTTAAGGGGGTAAAAGTTTTTTAATTAAAAATGAAAATAAAAAGTCAAAGATGGTAGACGCTGATTCAAATTTCCAGATTTGTCTCTAATCACTTCTCAATTGATTTCATTAAGTTTTAACTATTGATTAGTTTTCTAAATTTTGATTAATGGCTAATATTGGTCCTCACGTGCACAATGAAAATGAGTTTTCATTTGAACTCACCCATATATATATATATATATATATATATATATATATATATATATATATATATATATACATATATACATATATACATAGGGTCAGGTTCAAACGAGAAGACATACCATATGCGAGAAGGCGAGAAGAAATCCTAGTCAACCACCTAATTAAATCAATGGTCATGATTAATGATGGCAAACTTGTAAAATATTGGACTAATTTTTTATAAATATTTGCTGGAATTTAATCATAAAGGGCAAAAATGGAACAAAAAAACAAAATTTAAATGTGAAGATAAATATATGTGCGATTTTTTTGGTATTAGAAGATATCTAAAAGATATCAACAAACCAGGCAATGATTAAGCATATCAAACCCAAATCGGTTTCTCTCTCTACCGAAACCCAATTCACGAGTTCTCCAAGCACGAGCTCTACATCGAAGATACAATCATCGAGTTCCTTCTCCACGTCGACTGGATTCAGTGAGTTCTTTCTCCACTTCAGTTGGATTCATGAATTCTCTATCACAAATCAGTTTCTCTCTCTATCATAAACCCAATTAAGTGAGTTCTTTCTCCAATCCAAGATTAGGGTTCGAAAACAAGGTAACCACTACTAATAACAACCCAGTACGAGTTCTTTCTCCAAAATAAGGTTGCCATCGTCAAAAGAACCGAGATTAGGGTTCGAAAACAAGGTAATCGCCATTTGAAGCGGTGTATAGTTCGACATTGATGATACGCTCTGCATATTGACATCGGTTTCTTTAAGGCGCTGATGTTGTAATCATACATGATTTACAGGGTAATCACACATGATTAAACAGTGTAATCACACATGATTACATTGTGTAATCACACATGATTAATAGTGAAGTGCAAAAATGATTAACAATGTAATCATATATGATTAACAATGTAATAATGTGTGAGTAAAGAAGGCAATCATATATGATTACATGTGTAACAACCACATATACAATATGTTAATAAAATCTAACATGTTGCATCTTCATCATCTAAAAACAACTCCATCCCATCCTAGAATTATCATCATCAGATACGTTAAGCGAAGAAACTTCAAACTCGAAAGGCTTTTGACTTGGATTTATTGAATGTTTTTTTTCCAAAATCGAAGCAACTTCTGGAGATGAACGACTTGAGGAGAAGACGATGATTAATCATCCAATAAATGTTATCGCCTTTGTAGAATCTTCAATTTAATTAGATAGATAACAATAATTTGGTGATTTGGTATGAAATCCCGATTCACAAGGAATGCAAATCGGATCAACATATGGACATAAATGAAAAGTCATTAATACCCTTATTAATTATTAATTAATGATTATTAAATAAAAAATTAATTTAATAAATGATTGGCTAGGATTCCTTCTCGCCTTCTCGCATATGGTATCCCTTCTCGCATGATCCTCCCTCTATATATATAGAGGCTCTTTATTTTGTAAACCGAAATAATGCTATAAAGTTGTAAACCAAAGGTATTTGGGTCTTTTTTCCCAAATTCGTAATTTTAGGAAAATTCATATTTTTAGCAACAACAAACTTCTAATTTTCTCATTTATCTTCATTGTAACAACCCGATTCCCAAACATACAACACATAACATATAATTCATAACGTCGTTACATTACATACAATACACATAATATAACAAGTACGGTCCCGTAGTCTTTACAATCCCAAAATAAGGTATTCCATTACAACTTTTCGCTAATTAAATACATTATATCTAATAACAAGGTTGTAAATGCAAAACACATCATAGTCTTCAATCATATAAGTCTTCCCAAAGGCTAGCCACCGAATACCCTATTCACTTGTTCTTACCCGATCCATGACCTGGAATACATATTTAAAACAAAATGAGGGTTAGACCTAATGGTCTAAGTGAGAAAATCCCTGTTAGTTTTAAAACCATTTGTACAACCATCATACACATAACACAAATACAATTACCAGTTATGACTCATGCATCATATATTTTCCTCTCTCATTCCCTTGGCCATATTAGTTGGTTGCAAACCAACTAATAAATTAACTTCACGGTACGACAATTACAGCCAACAACGTTGTACGAATATTACAACCAACACACCGGTCCTAAGCCCGGCCACCGTATTCTCGTATAGTAGAATACTCATGTAAATACAATATCTCAATATATTATATTTCAACATAAACACATAATCATATCATCTATCACATATCCAATACACACATATATGTATTCCAGTTTGAAAACATTTTGAAGTAAAACTCACCTGTTTGTTTATCAACACATTTCCAAGCCTTCTTAACAGGTTCAGTCCTTTACCCAGAATTCACAGGATCTGTAACAAATAGATACAGATATCTCTTTACCATATAAAACACATAAGTCTTACTAAAGCTAAGAACTCTAAAGAACTCAAATCCTCAAATGTTGCCCCCATTCCCGTACTTAAGTCAAGTCCACAGAATAGTCAGTTCTCATTCATTCCCTATCTAAGGGTTAACAAAATACAGGTTACTGGATACTCGACAGCATCTAAACTCTCAAAATTGGCCAAACAACAAAAGTTCCCGGATAACCCAAACTTTCCGGACAACACAACTTTCCGGACAGCTCATACAATCCGGACAACATAACCTTTCCGGACAACACAGACAATCCGGATAACACCCGGTCACCAAAGCAATCCGGATATCATCCGGTATCTCATTCCATCCGGAAACCTTAAGGAAAACAGGAACTTACCGGGTACTTGAATCTTCCGGACACCTTTAGAACATCATCCGGACACTAACAACAAACTACCCGGACACCTTTAATCTATCCGGAAACTACTGTCGGTTTGCACATTTTCAGCCCAGAAACCGACTGAATCAACCCCAGATCTGAAATCGTTTATTCTACTCCGATAGAAACTACCTAATAGCAATTACAAACATAAAATGTAAAGAAAACATACCTCTAATCCCTTTTTAAGCCAACCAATTTGATGTCTTAGCCAAAAACCCTTTCTTTCTTCATCTTACTCTCTCAAACACACACACATACACACTTGGAATGTTTCTGGATATTTTAGAAATATGAAATATCTGATTTCATCAAAGGATAATATCTAACTTAAATTTACCCTTTAGACCTTAAGCTATCCATTAATGACCCAAAACACCCTTAACTCCTAATTTAACCCAAACTTACCGTAAACATCAATTATAAAGTTAAATAAATTTAACGGAACTAACATTTAACTAACGAACTTACCCGGGGTATTACAACATCTCCCCCTTAAAAGAATTCCGTCCCCGGAATTCGGTTAGGTAAAAAGATACGGATACTTAATTCTCATTTCTGATTCTGATTCCCAAGTAGCATCCTGACCTCTATGATGTCGCCACTGTACTTTCACTTGTCTGATCTCCTTATTCCGTAACACCTTAACTTTACGGTCCACAATAGCTTCTGGTTCTTCTACATAATTCAGCTTTTCATCAACTTGTATGTCGGGTAGAGAAATTCCCTGATCTGGCGTAACCAAACACTTCCGGAAATTCGATACGTGAAAAGCATTATGAATCCTGCTTAACTCTGACGGAAGATCCAACCTGTAGGCTATTTCACCAATCCTTTCTGTAATTGCAAACGGTCCAATGTACCTCGGGCTCAGTTTACCTTGTTTCCTAAATCGGATGACTCCTTTCCAAGGCGAGACTTTTAACATCACAAAATCTCCAACTTGGAATTCTAACGGCTTTCGGCGTCGGTCGGCGTAGCTTTTCTGTCTGTCTTGAGCCACTTTCAAACGTTCCTGAATCTGAGAAATCTTATCTGCGGTCAACTGGACTATATCTGGTCCTGCTAACTGTTTCTCTCCCACTTCGTTCCAACACAGAGGCGTTCGGTATTTTCTACCATACAGAACTTCAAACGGTGCCGCTTGTATGCTGGAATGGTAACTGTTGTTGTAGGAAAATTCTATGAGTGGCAAGTGCTTATCCCAAGATCCCCCAAAGTCAACAATGCAGGCCCGTAACATATCTTCCAAAGTCTGAATCGTTCGTTCACTCTGACCGTCAGTTTGAGGATGGTACGTTGTACTTAACTTTATCTGCGTTCCCATTTCTTTTTGAAAACTTCTCCAGAATCTTGAGGTAAAACGGCTGCCACGATCATAGATAATCGAAATTGGAACTCCATGTCGAGTTACTATTTCGTTGATGTACAACTTGGCTAATCGTTCCAACGAATCAGTTTCTTTTATGGGTAGGAAGTGAGCAGAGTTCGTCAATCTGTCTACGATCACCCAAATGGCATCAAATCCCTTCGGAGTCCTTGGTAGCTTTGTGATGAAATCTGTAGTAATCTGATCCCATTTCCACATTGGTATTTCTAATCGTTGTAACTGACCAAACGACTTTTGATGTTCAATCTTTACCTTCTTACAAGTAGTACAACCTTCCACATGTTGAGCAATACTCCTTTTTATTCCCGGCCACCAATAAAATTGTTTCAGATCTTTGTACATCTTATTCGTACCTGGATGAATAGAGAATCGAGATTGATGAGCTTCTTGTAGTACACGATCAGGTAAACCACCCAAACGAAGCACCCAAATTCTATTCCCCAGACACAATAACCCACGATCATCTTTCACTAGCAATGCTGATATACCCACTAACCGTTCTGGTTTCAAGTGTTCTTCTTGAAAAGCTTCTATTTGACACTTCTGCAGTTCGTCAAAGATGTTAGGTAGGAGTTCAGCTCGTAGTGAAATAGCTTTTATTGTTCCACTCCTTTCTTGACGACTTAGTGCATCAGCTACCACATTCGCCTTTCCCGGATGATAAAGGATTTCACAGTCGTAATCATTCACCAATTCTAGCCATCTTCTTTGCCTCATATTTAGTTCCTTCTGATCAAAAAGATGTTGAAGACTCTTATGATCGGTATAAATTTTACATTTAGAGCCGTAAAGGTAATGTCTCCAAATCTTCAACGCGAAAACAACTGCTGCCAGTTCCATGTCGTGTGTAGGATACTGTCTTTCATGATCTTTTAACTGACGAGAAGCATAAGCAATAACCTTTCCACGCTGCATAAATACACATCCCAATCCCAGTTTGGAAGCATCACTATAAACAACAAAGTCTTCGGAACCTTCCGGTAGTGACAAAATCGGCGCACTGCAAAGTTTCTCTTTCAATACCCTGAATGCTTCATCCTGTTCTGCTTTCCATTCAAACTTTAAATTCTTTCGAGTCAGCTTAGTCAAAGGCGCCGCGATACGAGAGAAGTCTTTTATAAACTTTCGATAGTAGCCGGCTAAACCCAGAAAACTACGTACTTCGGTTGGCGTTCTCGGCGGTTCCCACTTTTCAATCGCTTCCACTTTCATCGGATCCACTTAAATGCCTTTCTCGGAAACTACATGCCCCAGAAACTGAACTTCTCGTAGCCAGAATTCACATTTCGAAAATTTAGCATACAACTTTTCTTTCTTCAATAACTCCAAAATCAAACGAAGATGTTGTGCGTGCTCCTCTTTGGACCGGGAATAGATAAGTATATCATCGATAAATACAATAACAAATTTATCGAGATACGGCTTACATACCCGATTCATTAAATCCATAAAGGCAACTAGAGCGTTCGTCAGCCCAAACGACATCACTATAAGAATTCATAATGACCATACCTTGTGTGAAAAGCAGTTTTCAGAACGTCTCCTTCTTTAACCTTCAACTGATGATAACCAGATCTTAGATCAATCTTGGAGAAATAACAAGCTCCAACTAATTGATCGAAGAGATCATCAATTCTGGGAAGCGGATATTTGTTCTTGATCGTGCGCTTATTCAGTTCCCGGTAGTCAATACACATTCTCATCGAATCATCCTTCTTTTTCACAAACAAAACTGGTGCACCCCACGGTGAAGAACTGGGTCTGATGAATCCTTTATCGGAAAGATCTTGCAGTTGCGTCATCATTTCTTTCATCTCTGGTGGCGCTAAACGATACGGTGCACGGGCTATAGGAGCGGCTCCAGGAATCAGATCTATACCAAACTCTACTTGTCTAACGGGCGGAAGACTATTCAAGTCTTTAGGGAATACTTCCGGGAATTCACTAACAATAGGAATATCTTCCAACTTATTCTTTTATGGCTTAATATCTATCACATAAGCTAAGTAACTCGAGCAACCTTTATTAACACACTTACGGGCTTTTATCATATATATAAGACAAGACTGATGATTTCTACGATCACCATAAATCACTACCGGTCCCTTCTCAGGTAATACAACATTTATTAATTTATTATCACAAACTATGTTAGCCTGATTCTCGGCTAAACAATCCATCCCCACTACCACATCGAACTCAATCAAGGCTATAGGAAATAATTGTATCGGTACTCCACACCCCTCTATATTTATCACACAACTATCAAAAACTTCTTTAACCGATACTTGATTATCATTTGCAGTATCTACCATTAAAGCATGATCTAACACTTTAGGCTTTAAACATAGATAAGCAGCAAATGAAGGAGACACGAACGATCGGTTTGCACCGGAGTCAAATAACAATTTAGCACGTGTAGAGTTTATTAAAAATGTACCTGTAACCACATCCGGAGTTTCCTCCGCTTCTTGTGCTGTCATCTGAAATGCACGACCCCTTGTTCTTGGTGGCTCTAGTCTTGGTACTACCGGTCTGACAATCGCTGGTTTCCCTAATGTACCCCCTTGCTGTATTCTTCCCCTCGGACAATCAGACTGAATGTGATCCGGAGAATTACATGAGAAACAAAACCGCGTCACTCGACAGTCTTTAACAACATGCCCGGTCTTCCCACACCTAAAACAAACCCGAGAATCAACTTGACAATTTCCTTGGTGGATACGATTGCATTTCGGACAAGGTCTATCCGCTGGTCGGAAAGGCGGGCGGTTATCAAATCGCTGAAACCTGGACTTCTTCGGATCATACTGCGGTCTAGGGGTGGCAAAAAGTGACCCAACCCGCCAACCCAACCCGAACCCAACCCAATAATAGCAGGTTGGGTTGAGATTTTCAACCCATCAACCCGCCAACCCGCCTAACCCAATTAATAAATGGGTTGGGTTGGGTCGAAATTTTCAACCTGATTTCAACCCATTTCTAACCTGATGTCAACCCTTTTACAACATATTTAAACCCTTTTACAACCCATTTATATATTATTATTTAAATTAATTTAATTTAATATCTTTTTATTTTTCTAAACCCTAAACAAACTAAAATGACTATTCATTATCATTTTCATTTTTCAGTAACCATTCACAATCACATCATCGACATTGTTCTCTAATCTCTTCTCTAACCCTAGTTGGAAATTTGGTGGCGGGTGGCGGCTGAAGTTTCACGCCGGCGACCAGGCTCAACCGGCGACCAGTCTCGACCGGCGACCACGCTTAACACACCGGCGACCATTGTTTCTTCTGTTTCTTCTCAACTCTCAAGTTCACGTCGGAAGTAAGATTGTTTCTTCTGTTTCGTTGCTTCTGTTTCGTTTCTTCTTAACAACTTTCATTTTCGTTTCTTCTTAACAGCTTTCAGTTTGTTTCTTCGTTTCGTTGGTTTTGTATATGATTTCTTCTTAACAGCTTTTGTATTTGGTTTCTTCTTAACATCTTCTGTGTTTGTTTATTGTAATCTGTATTTGTTTATTACTTTAAGTCTTCAATAGTAATCTGTATTTGTTATTTTGTTTATTGTAATATGTATTTGTTTATTACTTTAAGTCCTCAATAGTAATATGTATTTGTTTATTGTAATCTGTATTTTTTTATTACTAATAGTAATCTGTATTTGTTATTTGTTTATTGTAATATGCATTTGTTTATTACTTTAAGTCTTCAATAGTAATCTGTATTTGTTATTTTGTTTATTGTAATATGTTTAGTAATATGTTTATTGTTATAATGTTATTACTTTAAGTCTTTAACAGCTTTCAGTTTTTTTTATAGTAATATGTTTATTGTTATAATGTTTATGATTTTGATTCCATTTCAGTGAATAACACGGGTGAAAGTTCAGAAGGAGATGATCTACAGTCTCCTCCACCAAAGAACAATGACAATAAACCGATTAAGCAATTAAAGCCTATCAAAGCTGGTGTGGATGTCAAACGTCATAGAAAACTTACATCTGAGGTATGGAATAGCTTTGAGTTCTTGGCCCCCGATGAAAATGGTGATTTATATTGTAAATGTAAACAATGTGGTCAAGTTTATAATGCTGAAACTAGGATGGGTACCGGGAATTTAAAACGCCATCTTAAAAATTGCAAAAAAAGTCGATTTAAGGATGTTGGGCAGATGGTGTTAGAGTTGGGTAGTGGCGGTTCTGGTTCATTAACTAGTAGGCCCCCTGATTTTTACCCTAATGTTTTTCGGGAGCTATTAGCTAGTGCGGTTGTGAAACATGAATTGCCATTTCATTTTGCTGAATATGATGGAATTAGGAAGTGTTTCAATTATTTAAATTCCGAGGTGAAAGTTCTTTCTAGGAATACTGTAAAAGCAGATATGATGAAGATGTATAGGGTGGAAAAGTTGAAAATAAGAGACACTTTAAGTTGCATTCCTGGTAGGATTTGTTTTACTGCTGATTGTTGGTCATCTATAACTACTGATGGATATATGGTGTTGACTGCCCATTTTATTGATAGTTCTTGGAACTTGCAAAAATTGATTCTCAATTTTAGTTTCTTTCCTCCACCTCATAGTGGTCTTTGTATGAGTGATCATGTGTTTAGTCTTTTGAAGGATTGGGGGATTCAAAAGAAAGTGTTTTCTATTACTCTCGATAATGCTGCTGATAATGATTCAATGGTTGACCTTTTGAAGTATGAACTTGATTTGGTTTGTCAAGGTGCATATTTTAATGTTAGATGTTGTGCACACATTATGAACCTAATTGTGCAGGATGGGTTGAAAGAGGTTGATGAGGCTATTATACAGGTTAGAGATAGTGTGAAGTACTATAGAGGTTCTCAAACTAGGAGGCAAAGGTTTTTAAGTAGTGTTGCACATGTAGAGCTACAATCTTCAAGGGGTTTACAACAAGATGTTCCCACTCGATGGAACTCGACTTACATTATGTTGGAGTCGGTTTTGTACTTTAAAAAAGCGTTTATTCATTTGCAAAAAACCGATGCTAATTATATGCATTGTCCAACAAATGAGGAGTGGGGTAGAATTGAAAGAACTTTCAAGTTCTTGAAGGTCTTTTATGAGGGAACTCTTGCTTTTTCTGGCTCTAAATATACTACCACGAATTTGTATTTTGCAAATGTTTTGACGGTTAGAGTGTTGTTACAAAAAGAAAAAGATAGTCATGATATGCTTATGCAAAAGATGGCTACTCGGATGTATGTGAATTTTGAGAAATATTGGGCTGATTTTAGCACAATTATGGCGTTTGCGGCTGTTTTGGATCCACATGTAGATTCGGTATCCAACTCTTGCTCGGATGGCTAGGGACATCTTAGCTATCCCAATATCAACGGTGGCATCCGAATCTGCTTTTAGCATTGGTGGTAGGGTTCTTGATGCTTATAGAAGTTCATTGAAGCCTTCTACAGTTGAGGCTATTATTTGTTTAAGAGATTGGGTATACGGAGAAGGTTTGTTCTAACTTGTTTTTTATATATTTCGTAGTAACTTGTTTATATATTTCTTTAATTGTATTAAGTTGGTTAATTTATTTATTTATATAACACAAATGGAATCGCAACTTGAGGCGCTATGTGGAGCAATCATGACGGAGAAGATGGGAGATCAAGAGGAGAGTAATACTAATACTGAGAGTGAAGTTGGAGTCGGTGAAAGTGGAAGTCGAGTTACTTAGACTTTAGAAACTTATTTTTTTGACTTTATGATTGTGTTAATTAAACTTTGAACAATTTATTCCACTTTATGTTTGTGTTTTATTGAAACTTTGGACAATTTATTTGGTTTTGTGGTTGTGACTTGTGTATTTGTCATGGAATTAGGTTTAAGTTCTTTTTTAATTTACTTAAAGTTTTAAAATAAATGGGTCAATCCAGGTTCAACCCATTTATTAAATGGGTTGGGTTGAAAAAATAATAAAAGGTCAACCTGCTACCAACCCAGGTTCAACCCAGGTTGGGTTGGGTTGAAAATCTCAACCCATTTACTTAAACAGGTCAGGTTGAGTTGAGGTTTTCAACCCAATTAATAAATGGGTTGAACCCGAACCCAACCCAACCTGATCTATTTACACCCCTACTGCGGTCCTTCCCACTTTCTTTTCCCCACATTCTTCTCACTAGTACTTCTCCCTTTATCTTGTTCCACGGTTTCCGCGGCGTGTACTGCGGCGGACAAAGTTTCTGGTCCTTTAGCAATCACAAAACTTCTGACTTCTGCATTCAATCCAAAGATAAACCTTTCAATCTTCATGGCCTCCGTAGCAACGTAGTATTCCGCAAAATGAGACTTTACCAAGAAACAAGCGGTGTAGTCCCGAACTGACAAATTCCCTTGCTGCAAGTTCACAAACTCCCCTTCCAATTGTTTAACCGCTGCCTGAGGACAAAACTGTTTCCTGAAAGCTATCACGAATTATTCCCAAGAGTAGGTAGAATATATATCAGATCCTCCCGAGGAAATATGATCTTCCCACCAGTATAGGGCATCACCTTTCAACATTGCAGTTCCATATAGTACTCTATCCTCTTCAGCTCATTTACTAGTCTTGAAGATAGCTTCTATTTCCTTCAGCCACTTCATAGCTTTCACTGGATCCCGATCTCCTGAGTAAGTTGGAGGCTTACAACTTAAGAACATTTTATAGTCACACTTCCTTAGTACTGGTGTAATAGTAGGTATAATAGGCATCTCGTCTTCCGGACCAGGATCTGGTGTATCAGCTTCATTATGACGAGTTCGATTAAACATGGCTTGTATACTGGCCTGCAGTCTTCCCATTTCGGCTGTTAGATCGTCCCTAGTAACAAATTCATTACCTCGCGGCGGAGCTCCACTCCTAGTTCTACCCCCAATTCTGCCTCCAATTCTGCCTCCAACTCTTTCTCCCCCTCTTCCCCTTCCTCCGGCTGTTGGGTTTGTTCTATTCGGATTTCCTCCTCCTTCCCGATTCGTTTGTCTAGTACCACTTGCCATTCTGTTGATTCAAACAAGGTTAATATACATATAAGCACATACCCCATATAACAAGGTATTCCAGTTCAAACATGTACCTGTAAGATCACAATTACACTGGCCAGGTGTAAAAATGAAATTACCTTATATGATGTTCCTTCTACCTTTTTATATTTAACACCCCAAGGTTCTACAATAATAGGGACATCCTACTTCACATGCAGTTTAAGTTTAGGTACAGCTACTAATACCTAAATCCCTTAAACTAGGGCTCTGATACCATCTGTAACAACCCGATTCCCAAACATACAACACATAACATATAATTCATAACGTCGTTACATTACAATACACATAATATAACAAGTACGGTCCCGTAGTCTTTACAATCCCAAAATAAGGTATTCCATTACAACTTTTCGCTAATTAAATACATTATATCTAATAACAAGGTTGTAAATGCAAAACACATCATAGTCTTCAATCATATAAGTCTTCCCCAAAGGCTAGCCACCGAATACCCTATTCACTTGTTCTTACCCGATCCATGACCTGGAATACATATTTAAAACAAAATGAGGGTTAGACCTAATTGTCTAAGTGAGAAAATCCCTATTAGTTTTAAAACCATTTGTACAACCATCATACACATAACACAAATACAATTACCAGTTATGACTCATGCATCATATATTTTCCTCTCTCATTCCCTTGGCCATATTAGTTGGTTGCAAGCCAACTAATAAATTAACTTCACTATACGACAATTACAGCCAACAACGTTGTACGAATATTACAGCCAACACACCGGTCCTAAGCCCGGCCACCGTATTCTCGTATAGTAGAATACTCATGTAAATACAATATCTCAACATATTATATTTCAACATAAACTCATAATCATATCATCTATCACATATCCAATACACACATATATGTATTCCAGTTTGAAAACATTTTGAAGTAAAACTCACCTGTTTGTTTATCAACATGTTTCCAAGCCTTCTTAACAGGTTCAGTCCTTTACCCAGAATTCACAGGATCTGTAACAAATAGATACAGATATCTCTTTACCATATAAAACACATAAGTCTTACTAAAGCTAAGAACTCTAAAGAACTCAAATCCTCAAATGTTGCCCCCATACCCGTACTTAAGTCAAGTCCACAGAATAGTCAGTTCTCATTCATTCCCTATCTAAGGGTTAACAAAATACAGGTTACTGGATACACGACAGCATCTAAACTCTCAAAATTGGCCAAACAGCAAAAGTTCCCGGATAACCCAAACTTTCCGGACAACACAACTTTCCGGACAGCTCATACAATCCGGACAGCATAACCTTTTCGGACAACACTGACATTCCGGATAACACCCGGACACCAAAGCAATCCGGATACCATCCGGTATCTCATTCCATCCGGAAACCTTAAGGAAAACAGGAACTTACCGGGTACTTGAATCTTCCGGACACCTTTAGAACATCATCCGGACACTAACAACAAACTACCCGGACACCTTTAATCTATCCGGAAACTACTGTCGGTTTGCACATTTTCAGCCTAGAAACCGACTGAATCAACCCCAGATCTGAAATCGTTTATTCTACTCCGATAGAAACTACCTAATAGCAATTACAAACATAAAATGTAAAGAAAACATACCTCTAATCCCTTTTTAAGCCAACCAATTTGATGTCTTAGCCAAAAACCCTTTCTTTCTTCATCTTACTCTCTCAAACACACACACATACACACTTGGATTGTTTCTGGATATTTTAGACATATGAAATATCTGATTTCATCAAAGGATAATATCTAACTTAAATTTACCCTTTAGACCTTAAGCTATCCATTAATGACCCAAAACACCCTTAACTCCTAATTTAACCCAAACTTACCCTAAACATCAATTATAAAGTTAAATAAATTTAACGGAACTAACATTTAACTAACGAACTTACCCGGGGTATTACATTCATCTCTCTCTCTCTCTCCGACGACCTGACGACCTCCTCCCACTCCGGCGACCTCCCCCTTAATTTCGATGAGTTTCATAAACTGTTCGCGTTTTATAAACAGTTTTTTCATAAAAATATAAGAATATATATATAAAACTTAAAAATTTGATTATTCATATGAGAGAAAAAAACAATGTAACTTTAAAACTATATGATTATGTTGGAAAAATCTGATTATTCATATGAGAGAAAATTTATGAAACTTAAAAAATCTGATTATTCATGAGAGAAAATTTATGAAACTTAAAAAATCTGATCATTCATGAGAGAAAAATATACGAACCTTCGAAATATATGATTATTTCATATAGGAGAAGATATATGAAACTTAAAAATCAACATAGCATATTATGAAATCGTTTATGAAAAATCCAAAAGGGAACGGGGTTACGGTAGTGACGATTTGCCTCATGTTATCTAGTAACTGTGGTGACGACCCGGAGAATAAAAAGGGTACGTAGGGGTCACGGGAAGATGCACATGAACACCAACGGGGATACAACCCAGATCCTCTATCGGGGTATGATCGATCAAAGGTTCTGAATCTGGTAACCAATGAAAGGCACGACGACGAGATGACGTTTTTTTTTCGGAGTTTCTGTTGGAGGTGGGTTGTCGTCGAAGCTTGTGATGAATAGGAGGGGGCGCCGAAATCTGAAAGAGGGAGAAGAAAAAGGGTAGGGGTCACTAGAACGACAGATGGCGGTGGCGTACGACCGTCGTCGAATGGAGTAGTGGAGAACGGTGGCGGTTCTCGGTCGCCGACATAGTAATGGCGATCGCCCGAATTATGTGCGTGTGTGTGTGTGTGAGAGAGAGAGAGAAAGAGATAATGAGGGAGATTTAGAGATAATTTAGGATAGATTGTAACCATAATTAGATAAATACCAATTAATTAACAAAATTTAAATTTAAAATATTTAAAAACCTATTCTCAAACTACCCTTTCCCTATTCTTTTAATAAATTTAAATCCAGAAATTTCTCAACCGTCGATCAAGATAATGGATGACCTAGATTGATTTACATAGTTCGTAGGATAAAACTTGTTTAGAAAAGAAGCTCCCCCCCTCTCTCTCTCTCTCTCTATATATATATATATATATATAGACTTAAGATCATGTGAGACCAGACTATTTCCGTGAGACCGTGAGACCAAAAAATTAACACTAAACCTTCACAAACAAAAGACTGTGAAGGTACTGTGATGGTAAACCTTCACAGTGTTTTTGCTGTGAAGGTTTGCTATTTTTCTTACCTTCACAATGAATCACTGTGTAGGTTTAGTGTTAATTTGTTGGTCTCACGGTCTCACGAAAACAGGTTGGTCTCACATGAACCCAACCCTATATATATATATATATATATATATATATATATATATATATATATATATATATATATAGGGGTTAAATCATGTGAGGACCGTAAAAATATTGAAAACCTTAAGGACTAATCTAATCCATAGATTAGTTTAAATCAAAGGTCATTAAAGAAAGAAACATATTTGTAATTAAATGGTGAAATAAGGGTATTTTGGTCAAATTAAAAGTAGATTGAAACTTGAAAGGGTATAATGGGTTAGAATCACACTCCTCACCAAGTCAAATTAGAACATCGGTTTGGATTACTGGATGGAACGACCATACCCACTAGCCACCTCTCGCCGACAACCTAAAGCTCCAAATCCGGTGCCCAACACTACTCGCCTCACCTGCATCTATCTTAATCGCACATCGCCCCCCCCCCCTTGAAAAACCATCAATTTCGAACCCAGGAAACGGGATATGGGATGGAGCTGTTTTTCAAAGCCAAAACTGAAGTGAGAAATCGAACCCAGAAATCGGATCTAGGATGGAGGCGTTCTTGAAATTCCGAATCAAACCAAGAAATCGAGCTAATAATTGGGATATGGGATGAAGGTGTGCTTCAAACCCAGAATCAACCCAGGAAATCGAACATGGTGAGTTAGGTTTTTTTATCGTTCTTGAGTTTGAGTTGGAATTTTCTTAGATTGCTCTTCAATTTTGAGTTAAGATTTTTGGTTGTTATTGACTTTGATTTAGCTTTTATGAAATTTGTGTTTGGTTTGGTTTGTATTTTTGTTATAATTTGTTTGTGTTGATGTTCTTAGGATTTAGTTGTGATTGGGTCTGGATTTATGTATAATGGTGCTTGATGGAACATGGTGGTATATGGTGATTGATTCACCTTATAAAACACATATAAATAATGCATCCTACTCGACTCACCTTATGAAACACTGATTTTGTTTCGGTCTTGATAAGTGTATAGTGGTACTTGATGAAACACGGTGGTACTTGGTGTTTGATTCACCTTTTGAAACACAAGGTGAATCTGTATGTTTGGTGAATCTATCATCTATGTGGTGAATATGGTGAAATAGCATATAGATCAAACACTATCACTACTAATCTTATAAAAACAATAATTTCTTAAAGATTCAATTGGTGAGTATGTGTTTCATATGGCGAATCTTTGCTACCAAAATGACAATTATACCCTTTTCATGTGGTGATTTTGTTTTTCAAGTAAAACCATTGGATCAAAATCAAATTACATCATAGATCAGTTCTCACGATTTTTAACCTTTTTATGGTTCTCATTTGATTATCATCCTATATATTAGTGATATATATCTTTGTATTTATTGTGTATATCTTTTGTGTTTATCTTTGATTCGGTCCCTAATTTATCGGAATACCTATTTGTATAAATACCCTTTTATGATCAATGGAAGGAGACATAGAATTTGGAAAATATTATGGTATCAGAGCCATAACCGAAATCTCCTCTCGTTTTTCTTCTGTAACCTTACCCTCTCCGCCGTCGTCTTTCTGCCTCCATCCATAATGCCGTCAACAAGCAACCCTCAAACAACCATGGATGCCGCCAAAGCTCTGTTTCACCCCGTTTTGGTGTAACCAACATCAAAAACTCAATCCCTATCCTACTCGATCAAGGTGCCGATCTATACGCTTCATGGGTGGAGTTGTTCCAAATTCACGCATGTGCCTACAATGTTCTTGATCATATCGATCCAACCATCGATCCCCCTACCACGATCGACAAACAAACCTGGACCCATCTCGATGCTATAGTCAAACAATGGATATATAGCACAATATCCACTGAACTTCTCCAAACCATCATGAAGTTGGGCGCCACCGCCTAACAACTTTGGACTCGTCTCGAAGAAATATTTTAAGATAATAAAGCGGCTCGTGCGGTTTATCTGGAGGAGCAATTCACCACTAATCCCCTTGACGCTTTCTCCAATGTATCTGATTATTGTGCCCGTCTGAAAAACCCAATTAATCAATTGGCAAACGTTGGCAGTCCGGTCAACGAACGCAAGATGGTTCTCCAAATGATTTCTGGTCTTACAAAAGGCGATTATGATACTATCGCCACCTTCATTCAACAATCTGATCCGCTTCCCAGTTTCTCCAAGGCCAGATTTCAACTTCTTTTAGAAGAAACTCGACGTTCCAAGCAAGACTCTCACGGTCCGCAAGCGCTTGTCACCAATCACGCCTATAACAGTCAGACTACTCATCCCACTCCTTCTACCGACCCTCCAACTCACGACTGTACAACTAATAATGGTCGTGGCCATGGCCGGGGTGGCCACCGTGGACGAGGAAACTACCGTGGACGAGGACGCAGACAGGGACGTTTAACCAACAATTTCCAGCAACACCACAACAATTGGTCCCCCAATACCTGGTATTCAGCGCCCCAATGGAACAACTCTCCTCTGTTCCCTTACCCCACGATGCATTCGACTACCAACCCGGCATTCTTGGACCACGCCCGTCTTATCGCCTCCCATATCACTCGTCTCCTCAAGCTCACCTCACGATTGTCCCCGGTTCCGTTCACGGTCCCCTAATGATACCCACCGAGTTGGAGGGCGCTTCCACACCATGCAACTTCAACCACCGAAAAATGTATGGTACATGGACATCGGCTCTACATCGCACCTCACGAACGATCCGGGTAAGATCTCCAACTTATTTTCTTTAAGCAAACCTACTTCTATTTTAGTCGGTAATGGCAAACGTATTCCAATTCGTGGTCACGACACCACCACACTCCCCCACCCACATCGATCTTATACCTTAAACCATGTCTACCATGTTCCCAACATAATTAAAAATCTTATTTATGTCCGTAAATTCAGTCGTGATAATCAAGTTTCAATCGAGTTTGACACTTTCGAATTTTCTGTGAATGATCTTGCAACGGGGACCACTATCACGAGATGCAATAGTTTCGGGGAACTCTACCCTTTCACCCGCCTCTCCGATGCTCACTCATCACCGGTCGCTCTACATACCGTTTCTCCAACCACTTGGCACAACCATCTTGGTCATCCGGGAAATTCCGTTTTTGATTTTCTTAGACATAATAATTTTGTTCTTAGTAATAAAATTAAGTATGATACTTCCTGTAATGCTTGTTCTTTGGGAAAACATTGTCGTTTACGTTTTTGTTTATCTCAGTCTATTACTTTTTCACCATTTGATATAATACATGCCGACTTGTGGACTTCTCCGATTACTTCTAAATTGGGACATAAATATTACCTTGTGTTATTAGACGATTTCTCTCACTTTCTATGGACGTTTCTCTCAAAACCAAATCTCAAGTCTTTCCTATTTTCTCTCAATTCCATACATACGTTCAAACACAATTCGGTCACAAGATAAAAACTTTCCAATGTGACAATGGGAGAGAGTTCAATAACTCCTCTTTTCACAACCTTTGTGCCCATCAAGGCACGCAATTCCGCTTCTCGTGCCCATATACATCCCCTCAAAATGGTAAGCCGAACGGATCCTTCGCACCATAAATAACAAGATCCGCACCACCCTTATTCAAGCCTCCCTACCACCATCCTATTGGAACTATGCCCTTTCTTTAGCCACATACCTACTCAACATTCTCCCATCCAAATCTATTCATAACAAAACCACTACCGAAATCTTATATTCTCGAAAACCATCCTACTCCCATCTTCGCACATTTGGGTGTCTTTGCTACCCTAACATCTCGTGCACCACCTCTCACAAACTAGCCCCCGCTCCATTCCGTGTGTGTTTCTCGGCTACCCCGCCAATCATCGTGGCTATCTTTGCCACACAATATCCACCAACCAACCCATCATCTATCGTCATGTCACCTTTGGCGAGAACACCTTTACCTTTTTCCAAATCTGCCAAACCCCACCATATGTCCTCCTATAACTTTCTTGATGACTCCGAACCATCCCCATACCTTGTCCATCAAATGCGAAAACTTACCCCTATTACCGAACCCACCATCACTTCGGCCTATTCTTCACAGCCCACTCCTACGGCTCCCCCACCATTTCACAGCCTACTCCTACGATTCCCTCCACCACGTCAAACCCCACTGATCCCCCCTTCTCCTACGCACTCTATTAACGAAAACCAAACTCGGTCCAACCCCGTCGTCCCACCTGCCACCACCTCCCATCCCATGCAAACCCGTTCCAAAAGTGGTATAATCAAGCCCAAACGACATTTCTCTCTTCACACCCAACATATCTCACCCATTCCTCCCAATCCCAAAGTAGCACTCCTCGACCAAAATTGGAATAATGCCATGACCACTGAATTTAATGCTTTGCTTAAACAAACTACGTGGAAATTAGTCCCCCGTCCTAGTGATGCCAATGTAATACGGCGTGCCATTGGATTTTCCGTCACAAGTATAATGCTAACGGTTCTCTTGTAAGATATAAGACGCGTTGGCAATTCGTAACAGGTGGGAGTGGACTGTGACGAGACTTTCAGCCCGGTCGTCAAGCCAACTATTCGTACCCTACTCAGTCTTTCTATGGGGCGTAAATAGCCAATCCACCAACTTGATGTCAAGAATGTAATTTTACATGGTAACTTACATGAAACTGTGTACATGCATCAACCCCCAAGATTCGTTAATAACTCTTATCCGACTTATGTGTGCAAATTGCAAAAGTCGCTCTATGGACTCAAACAGGCACCGCGGGCTTGGTACCACCGGTTTTCACAGTATCTTTTCTCCATTGGGTTCACATGCAGCAAAAGTGACATGTCTCTATTCATCTTTCGGCGCAACAATGACTATGCCTATCTTCTCTTATACGTTGATGATATCGTACTTACCGCTTCGTCCTCCGCACTCAAAAACGAAATCATCATGTCTCTCAAACATGAGTTTGATATGAGCGATCTTGGGGCTCTCACGTTCTTCTTGGGTATATCGGTAAAACGGGCCATTAACAACATGTTCCTAAGTCAAGAAAAATATACGGAGACCATCCTCAAACGGGCTCACATGGAACATTGCAAACCGGTTGCCACCCTGGTTGATACCAACTCAAAATTAAGCGCCAACGTTGGCAAACCCGTGAACGATCCATCTCTCTACCGGAGCCTTGTCGGTGCTTTACAATATCTCACATTCACTAGGCCCGACATAGCCTACGCAGTCCAACAAATTTGCTTATTTATGCATGCCCCTCAGGAACCCCATTTCAATGCCTTAAAGAGTATTCTACAGTATCTTAAGGGGACTCCTCGTCTCGGTCTCCATTTGTACCCATCCGCGCCTTCCCAACTCTTAGCTTACACCGATGCGGATTGGGGAGGGTGTCCCGACACGCGCCGATCCACGTCCGGATATTGCGTTTTCCTAGGAGATAATTTGATCTCATGGTCCGCTAAACGCCAACCCACATTGTCAAGATCTAGCGCGGAAGCCGAATACCGAGGAGTCGCAAACGTTGTCGCCGAATCTTGTTGGCTTCGCAACTTGCTACTTGAACTTCATGTTCCGCTAAAATGGGCAACCTAGGTGTTTTGTGACAATGTATCTGCGGTCCACTTATCAGGTAATCCAGTTCAACATCAACGAACAAAATACATCGAGATGAATATTCATTTTGTTCGTGAGAAGGTCGCTCTTGTCCATGTCCGAGTTCAATACATTCCCTTCGCCTTCCAATATGCCGACATCTTCACTAAAGGTCTACCCCGACAGCTCTTTCTCGACTTCCGATCCAGTTTGAGCATTCGTCCTCCTCCAGCTCCAACTGAGGGGGCCTATTAGTGATATATATCTTTGTATTTATTGTGTATATCTTTTGTGTTTATCTTTGATTCGGTTCCCTAATTTATCGGGACACCTCTTTGTATAAATACGCTTTTATGATCAATGGAAGGAGACACAGAATTTGGAAAATATTACTCTCTCTCTCTCTCTCTCTCTCTCTCTATATATATATATATATATATATATATGTATATATATATATGTATATATGTATGTATATATATATATATATATATAGGTGGTAGCTTAGATAGGTATTTACTAGATAATGTGAACCTTTATGTTAGTTGGTTAAGGTTTGACGTTTTGGTAACACACAAAAGATAGCATACGTTGTAGAAGGGTTCCTTATCCTAGATATTAGTCATCATGAGTTTCATTTCATGGAAATTGCAAATAGTGATGCCAAATTGGAATCTTCCTTTTCTTGTCGTTCTTGAAGAAATTGTCTTGATTCACAATCTCGTTAACTTTCATGATCATATTCCAAGACCTAAAATATTTTATAATGAAATAAAAATTTAATAATATCCATTTGAAATGATGGCTTAATTTGTACGAAAAAAGAGAGTTCTTTTCCAAGCACTTATGTTTCCTAAAATAATAAGTTTCACACTTTCAGATTGAATTACAGGCGATTGACCACCATCAAATCATATAATCTATATATACAAATGTAAGATTTGAAATCGAAACTAAAACATCCCAAGTCGTAGGTTTGATTTTCTTGTTTCTGCTTTTATTTAGTCAAATGCAATGCTGGAAAACTTGGGGAATTAAAGTTGGGTGTGCTTCCTTTTTGTAGGCACTTAGAGAAAGAAATACCTCGAGAACAAATAGGATTATTATTATGGCTAATCAAAATTCAACCATTGACACTGTCAAGAACGACTCTTTGCCACATACCATATAAATATATCGACTACAAGACAAAAAAAACCATATTATGAATGGATATATTAATTATTATTTTCCACTCAAACTAAAAGAAAGATCAAAAGTCGTATGAATGTGAAGAATTATAGAAACCATTGGAGTTTAAATATGAAATGGCGATTTGACAAAGAAGGCTATTTTGTTTATGATTAATTATCTGTGTTACATCACCCTTCTCCTTTTGCTTTTTGTTTTTTAAGCGTTTACTCGGTAAACTTCAAAAGTGAGGTTTGAAACAGTAGTTTTCTTTGTAGGTACGTAAGAAACCACGATTAAATAGATGAAGTTCTTTTGTATATTTTAAAGTTTTGAAACAAACCCGATACAAAATTGATGATCATGTTGATTGTATTTGATCATCGATCTTTTAATTCAGTGTGTCTTAAGATTAATCGAGTTGCTCACAATTTTTTTTAAACATTCATAGTTGATTCTAAGAAGTAGATTTTATGAATATTTTAATACTTTTATGAATTTAAATATATATAGTTGTTAGATATTTGATTATCTATCCGTTTGGAACTAAATAATTAACTAGCGTGCATTCAATAAATTTCAAATTGTGATTTACGTCGGTTAGATATTAATCGAATCTAATTTCATATAAGTTATACGCAATAAACCAACTCTAATCACTACAAGAAAAAAGATGACAAAATGTATGTTTTATTTACATCAAATTCATATAAAAAGAAAAAGTTCCGCTCCTACTCGATTCCAATTTTTCCGAAATTTGAAAGTAATTCAGGATTTGACAATTTCAAATTTATCGGTTTATTTGTTTTTGTCTTTTAATCGTTGTCATAATATAACGTTAACAAACTTTAATGTTTAAAAGTTGTAACTATTATTTTTCTAAACTTGGATATGGTTCAATGATTTTGGATGTTCATATACCAACTAATATTGATACAATCTAACTTTTTATATAATTCGAATGCCAAAAATGATTTGGGAAGTGAAATATGAATTGGGAAGTGAAATAAAAATTAACATATTTTTAAGAGAATTTCATGACTCTCTCTCTCTCTCTCTCTCTCTCTCTCTCTCTCTCTCTCTCTCTCTCTCTCTCTCTCTCTCTCTCTCTCTCTCTCTCTCTCTCTCTCTCTCTCTCTCTCTCTCTCTCTCTCTCTCTCTCTCTCTCTCTGTGTGTGTGTGTGTGTGTGTATCCACATCATGCATACAAGGTGAAGAGATTGTGCACATAATGTAAAGACCTTGGTAAATATTTTAGTAAGATATTCCCAACATAAGGTTCACACTGTATTCACAAGCAGTATGTTTAAATTTAGTTTGTGTTCATATTATGTTCACAAGCGATACCAAATATTGTTGATTTAGAGTATGTTTACTATGTGTTCACAAACTATAACAGTATTTATAAGAGAGTGTTCATAATGTGTTTACTTTAGGTTTATATTCAATTATGCGTAGATTACGAAGAGAATATAAAGAAAATTTGAGAGAAAAGAGAGAAGATATTGGAGAAAATATAGGAAAAATGAGAGAGGAAAGAGATGTTTAATGGATATTAAATTTAATTTTTCAACTAATTTTTTATAGTTTAAATTTGATCTCACAAATTAGTGAATTTTTAGGCCTTTATACCGTGTTTTAGTGATGTTTAAAGACTGTTTCTAGTATATTTTAGCTATACTTTCATTTAACTTAAATTACGATGAAGGGGACCCTCTATTGACGACACTTGGTTTGTCCTATACCAATATTTGATTTATTGATTAATTACGTTTTTTCTAGAAGAAAACCCTTTCCATCTTTTTCATCTATTTTCTTCTTCTTAGGTCAAGATTATTGATCATATACATTTAACGTACCCGTCAAGATTATCAATCACATACGTTAACGTACCTATCAAGATTACCAATGTTGTCGTTTTATAAGACATATTTCAAATTAGGTTCTATAAATGCAACACATATAATAATCGAAATTTATTTTAAACATTTGAAAAAAGTCAACCTTAAAGATTGTATATATTTTGAGATTGTTTATAAATGTATTATTTTGTGATGCGGTTTATGTTTCATTGTCATTTTGTCAAATTTTAACTATTTTGTCAATTTAAGATGTGTCACAGTATATCACTTCCCGTGCAAAAGGTACATATGAATTACTATTATGCAACTTTCAAACTTTGATCCAATTAAACTACTTTATTATAGTTTATAGTAGATTGCCTGAAAACTTTGTTACAAAAAGATAGACTTGGCTAAATTTGGCAAGCTTTGTCTCCCTTGTAGTCTATAATGAACTTCAATTTATCAATCGTGTTGTTTCTAATCTATTATAGTTAAAAGTGACAGATATATAATATATTTAAACAAATGACATAAAGTCTGAGTTCTGGTGAGAATGGTTAAAATAGATCTCCACCATTAGGTCAATCCTAATTGAAGATCAACACTAATGTGATACACCGAGATGCACAAAATTAAGTCCCTTCTAAAGTGAAATTCATGGGTGATTTTGAGATTAAAAATGACTAAGAGTCCAGAGTCATTCTTACGCCCTTAACTTTTTTTTCTCACACGATCTTTCATCATTCGTATAATTGGACTATAGAGACGACTATATATGGCTAACCATTGAATGATAGTCACTATTAATAAATTAAAAGAAATAAGATGATTCATATATATGATTAGTGTTAGAAAAGATATGAGAATCGATCGAAGAGCTGATGAATGAGTTACGAGAGAGATATTGCTAAAGCATCAACGGCTTTTCATATATTGAGAGTAAACAATTACAAGAACATTAACCTAATAATGAGAACTAAGCAACCTATATATACAGATAAGATACAGGAAAATACATAACTAGCCCTTGTACTTTACATATGTACGATAACCACAATAATAACTCTAACACCCCCCCCCCCTCTCAAACTCAAGTGGGGGAAGAATGAGCCAAGTTGAGTTTGGAAACAAGAGCCCGAAAACGCCCTGTGAGATGAGCTTTGGTGAAGGTGTTTGCGGTCTGATCAATGGTTGATATTGGAAAAAGTTGAACTGTCTTGCGAAGAACATGTTGACGAGTGAAATGACAGTTAATCTCGATGTGCTTTGTACGCTCATGAAAGACATCATTGTGAGCAATCTGAATAGCACTATTGTTATCACACCACAATGGTGTTGGAGAGATCTGATGAGCACCCATATCAGATAGTAGTGTCAGCTAAGGCTCGATACTCAGCTTCAGTACTAGACCGAGCTGTCAGAGATTGTTTCTTGCTGCGCCAGGAAATAAGAGAGTCCCCAAGGAAGAAACAATATCCGGTGGTAGAACGACGGTCTGTTATGTCTCCATCCCAGTCAGCATCTGAGAATGCACGAAGAGTTAAAGACGACGTGGATGAGAAGTGAAGCCCATGAAACATTGTCCCTTTTAGGTACCGAAGGATACGAAGAACCGTGGTAGAACGACGGTCTGTTATGTCTCCATCCCAGTCAGCATCTGAGAATGCACGAAGAGTTAAAGACGACGTGGATGAGAAGTGAAGCCCATGAAACATTGTCCCTTTTAGGTACCGAAGGATACGAAGAACCGCGACATAGTGATCGGAGCACGGAGCAGACATGAACTGGCTGACTATATGAACTGCATATGCGAGATCCGGTCGAGTAACAGTCAGGTAGACCAGAGATCCAACTAGCTGACGATACCGTGTAGGGTCCCACAGAGGGGTTCCGGCATTGGGAGCAAGATGTAGATTTTGCTCAATAGGTGTAGATGCAACTTTGTTGTCAGTAATCCCAGCTTTGGACAACAGATATGAAATGTACTTGGCTTGACAGAGATAGATGCCAAAAGAATCTGACAGAACTTCAAGACCAAGGAAGTAGTGTAGCGTACCAAGATCTTTCATCTCAAAGCATGAGATGAGAGAATGTTTGAGATGGGTGATACCTGTAAAGTCACTGCCGGTAATGATCATATCATCAACATACAATAGGAGTAAGATAGTACCAGCATCAGTGGTCTGAGTAAACAAACCAGAATCATAATTACTCGGAGAAAACCCCAATGAAATGACAGTAGTGCTAAAATTTTCAAACCAAGCACGATGAGCTTGTTTGAGACCATAGAGGGCTTTTCGAAGTCGGCATACATGACCCTGTGGAGAGGTCACACCTGGAGGGGGTCTCATGTAGACTTCCTCTGAGAGATCACCATTTAGAAAGGCATTCTTAACATCCATTTGGTAAAGTGGCCATCGTTTTGTGGCAGCTATGGCGAGTAGACTGCGAACTGAGGTTACTCGAGCTACAGGAGCAAACGTCTCCTCATAATCAATACCATATTCTTGGTTGAAACCTTTTGCCACAAGACGTGCTTTGTATCGATCAATAGACCCATCAGACTTTGTCTTGATTTTGAAGACCCATTTGGAACCAATAGGTGACTTGCCCGGTGGGAGAGGTACAAATTCCCATGTATTTGCTTTGTCAAGGGCCTGGAGTTCCTCATTCATTGCTTGCTGCCACACAGGGTTAGAGGAAGCTTCCTTGTATGTAGCATAACAATGATAATCACGAAGGTGAGAAGGAACTTGTCTTACCCGGTCTTAGCGTCGTACTCCCGGTGATTGAGAAGAGCTAGGATCCATAGATTCAGCAGATGGCTCAGAAGTAGTCCTTGGAGGTGGTGCAGATGATTGATCATGATCAGAGGACACAGATGAGGGTGAGTCGGAAGATGGTACAGAGTGAGATGAAACGGGAGGAGGTGGACTAGGTGGAGTGGTGAGTATGGGATCTAATTGGAGAGAGTCCAATGAGATAGAGATATCAGTGAAGAAGGAAGTAGAGGGAGTGGTGTGTCCTGGAATTTGGACACCGTTGAGAAGGGAAGATGTTCCCAGAATGTGACATGACGGGATATACATAGTCTCTTAAAGACTGGATCCCAACAACGATAACCTTTGTGTTCAATTCCATAGCCAAGAAAGTAGCATAATCGAGAAAGAGGTTCGAGTTTGGTGTGTTCATGAGATTGCAACTTAACAAAGCAGGCACAACCCCACACTTTGAGGAGTTCATATACAGGGGAGACCCCATGGAGTACTTCATAAGGGGACTTTTGATTGAGGATGGGAGTCGGGTGTCGGTTGATGGTGTAGACTGCCGTGAAGGCAGCTTCACCCCAAAAACGTTCTGGACACTTGGCTGAGATTATCAGAGTACGGACAATATCAAGGATGTGACGATGTTTACGTTCTGCACGACCATTTTGCGGAGAGGTGCCAGGACATGAGTACTGAGAAAGAGTACCCTGAGATTGAAGAAAGGAGAGGAGAGAAGATTCCTTGTATTCCATAGCATTATCTGCTCGAAGAATCTTTATGGGCTTGGAAAACTAGGTTAGAATCATACGGGCAAAGGTAATATATATTTGAGGTAGCTGTGAGCGGTGTTTCATGAGATATATCCATGTAAAACGTGTGTGATCATCGATAAAGATAACAAAATATCGAGCACCTCCCATGGATGGGTGCAGTGTTGGTCCCCATACATCAGAGTGAATAAGATCAAAAGGAGAAGCAGATTTAAATTCATTTAATTGAAAAGGTAAAGCATGATGTTCGCCAAGTTGACAAGATAAACAAGAAACGTTTTCAGAAGAAGTGTTTCCTAACAATCCTGAACTAGCTAACAATTTTATTCTAGCTAATGATAAATGTCCTAGGCGCGCATGCCATAATTCAAACGAAGTAGTACTGGAAACAGAAGCAACAAAATTTGATGAACGTAAGGGAAGACGGAGGTAGACCACTTCAATCATCCGACCAACTTACGGCCTACTCCAAGGATCTGCTTGGTCTTTGGATCCTGCACAACACAACCAGAGGGATGAAACAGAATAATTAGACCGGATTCCATGAGCTGAGTGATTGAAATCAGGCTCAGAGATAAGTTAGGAATATGTAGCACATCAGGTAATTGTATATTGGGGGTAGATACAGTTCCACTGAAGGATACAGACAATCGTGTATCATCAACAGTACGGACTGATGAGAAGATTTTGGAGGGTTGCTTAGAGACAAACTCATCAGCCTTAGGTGTCATGTGATTACAACATCCAGAGTCAAATAGCCAAGGGTTACCTGATGCGGAGGTATTGCACTGAGAATTCATACCTATAGAACCTGTCATGAGTTGCTCCATAAGCTCTTGGTTTCGGCGCATGAGTTCCATAAGATCAGGTGATGAGTTGTTGCTATGCGGTGCCTGAACTGCCGGCATAGGAGTATCCTGAGTGATTGATCCAACAACTGATTGAGTTCGGAGATGTTGCCTTTGATTACCGGAGTTCCTTGGATGTTTTGGACAATCAGACCCATAGTGTCGTGGATGTGTGATCCCACACCAACGACATTTTCGAACAGATCAGTTGAGGAGAAGATGAGATGTAGAGTGACAGAACGTGCATTCACTATTGTTCCCCTTTCCTGCAGATTTAGACTGGTCATTGTTGTTCCACTTACCTTTTGGCTTTCCTGAGTTCGAAGTATAGAGCATAGTATCTGAGGGCAGAGGAAAGCGTTGTTGAAGGCGAGTTTCTTCACTCAGCAGTTCGGTGATAGCCTCTTCAAGAGTAGGTAATGGATGCATTTGTAGTAGCGAGGCGCGAACATTCTTGAAGTGATCAGTGAGTCCCATCAGTATAGTGGTCAGATGCAGTTGGCTGAAATAGGATGTAAACTTCCGAGCTGTGTCATCAAAGATTTGGGGGGCTCCCAAGCTCAAGTGATCCCTAAGAGCTTGCATCTCAGAGATGTATGAATTAATGGACTGATCGGGCAGTTGTCTTTTGTTCTGAAAAGTAGTCCACAACTGATACTGATGTGAGAGACCTGTAGAAGTGTACCTTTTTGCGAGAAAGTCCCACAGTCCTTTTGTCGTTGTGTAACCAAGAAATTGCTGATTAATCTCAGCAGTTGTAGATGCATTTATGAATCCAAGGATGCGAGCATTCATGATATCCCAATCATTCATGCGTTTTGCAAAGTCGACCGCACTTTCATTTTCGTCTTGAACAGGAATTTTAGAGGCACCAAGGACATAGGTATATAGTCCATGAGACTTGAGAAGAATGGTCATATGATGATGCCATAGAATGTAGTTATTCCCATTGAGAACAATCGAGATAGGATTGGAGTGACTGGAATTGAGAGCCATCTGACTGATGAGAGTTCCAGAATGAGAGATCCGGAATGAGGAACCGGAAGTGGGAAGAAACTGAAGTTTGAAGGCCGAGAGGATCCGGAACCAAGAGGGTCCGGAATTAAATTAAGACAGGTACCGGAAGTGTAGGTTCCGGAAATAAGAGAAAACATATCCGAAGAATGAGTTCCGGAGTGTAGATCCGGAATTGACAAGTTCCGGAATTGAAGACAAGAACCGGAATTAAGGGTTCCGGAAATAGAAAATTGATACGTACCGGAATATAGGGTTGAGTGTTCCGGGATTTTAAGGTTCCGGAGTTAAAATGAGACGAGTACCGGAATTGTGGTTGGATGTTCCGGAATATAACCGAGAACCGGAACTTGACTGTTCCGGAATTGAGAACGATTCCAGATTAGGTTATCCGGAATATGCGATTCGACGAACAACAAGGCAAAAAATCGAACAACAAGCAAAAAAGAAATCGAACAATGAGAAAACCCAGAAATTGAACAATCAGGAGAGTAGATAACACGTACCTAAAGCTCTAATACCATGTTAGAAAAGATATGAGAATCGATCGATGAACTGATGAATGAGTTACGAGAGAGATATGGCTGAAGCATCAGCGGCTTTTCATATATTGAGAGTAAACAATTACAAGAACATTAACCTAATAATGAGAACTAAGCAACCTATATATACAGATAAGATACAGGAAATTACATAACTAGCCCTTGTACTTTACATATGTACGATAACCACAATAATAACTCTAACAATTAGAAAAAATATATAAGTATATACTATTTACAAATATTTTGTTTGTATATAAAAATGAAAAAAATAATATCTTTGCCATATTATAAATCATTTGTAGAAAACTCTAAAAACAACTTATTAAACATATGTATAGTTTTTTTTTATGCAAATTAATATCTTAAAATTTAGAGTAAAGTACATTCCCGGTCCCTTTGGTTTATTCATATTTTGGATCTTAATTCATGTTTATTACATTGGACGTGGTGTTATGCAAAAGTGCACGCGGAGGGTCCTTCTCTCTAACGCCGTCTACCTTGTGACCATTAATGTTCCCACGCGTCTAAAAACAGAGGGGTAAATTCGTCCAACCACTTTTCCCTCTCATTTACGTATAACTAAACTAGATTAAACCATAAAACCTTTCATTTTTTCCTTAAACTTTACAAAAAAATCCACGATCATCTCCTTCAAACCCTTTTCTTCACCCTCTTCATCGGTCAGTGAAGGAAGCTTCATCTTCGTTGTGCACAATATGGGGGGTACATTGTGGCAGGTTCGAAGCATGCCATATGACACTAAATATATTGACGTATATGGTATGTAATGCACTAAAAACTTGATTTTTCCTCTTTTTTAGTATCTTGTGAAGGTTAGCTTCGAGGTTAGCTAAAAACAAAAAAAAAACAAATCCACAGAGTTGTACCCTGTGTTGTCTAGCTTCAAAATTCATCATGGAGGGTTTTTCACTAAGAAACCTGGTAGGTGTTATCAAGATGATAAGTTACATTATGTTGATTTAGTATACACATACGTGTTTTCTATACATGAGTTTGTTGCGATTATGATGGAAATTGGCTATAGACAGCCAATTCCTACTTATTATCACTTTAGAATCCCTGGTTTGGACTTAGACTTTGGTCTAAAACCCTTAGGAAATGATCAGGATGTGCTAAATGTGTTGAAGTATGTTTCTAGATGTAGAGTATTTGAAACATACACCGAACATTGGAAAAGCTAGGTGGGTACTTATTTGTCTAGTACAAGGGGTACTAATGTTGTCATAGAAGAAATTAAAGAAAACCCTTCACCCGAGTTAAATAGATTTAGAAAAAGGTGCATGAAGGATTTCCTAACTCTCACAAGAAGAGACTAATGCTTGAATGGCATGATGAAGGAAACCTGTTTAAAGATAATGGGTGTGATATGGGGATTGACAATAGTGATCAACATAAAGATAATGAATTAAACTAGGTGATCAAGTCCAACATAATAACAATGAATTAGGTGATCAAGAGAAAGATAAAGGGATTGAGGTAGGGGACCAAGAGAAAGATAATAGGATTGAGGTAGGTGATCAACATAAAGATAAAGGGATTAAGGTGGGTGATCAACAGAAGGATAAGAGCATCACAGAAGGTGATCAACAACAAGATAAGGGTCCTTCTATTGATGCTTTGGATGATGAACAATACAATGCTCTGTTTGATCAACTTGAAAGCCAAGGACTCTTTGGACAAGATTTTAATCCTTTCCCAGATTATGAGTACAATTTTGATAGAAATGACAATGCGGAAAAGGGTGATGCAAGTGATTAGAAGAGTAATAATCAAGAGAGTGATGATACTGATTACATTGTAGATGAAGTGGAAAAAGTAGACATAGACATCAGGGCCTTTGACCTACACACAGGTGTTGAAGCAGAGTGGATTGGTAGGAAGGAGGAGCAAGTGTCTGGAGAATGAAACAATATTGTTGTTGATGTAGTGGACCATGAGAACTTTTAAAGCAACACAGATGACTCAGATCTAGAGATGGAAAGGAAAAGAAAGTTGAAACGGATTAGAATGGGAAAGGCTCAAAGTGAAGGAAGTGAAGAGCCTCCCAGTTTCTATGTTGGTAAGGTATTTGGTACCAAAGATAATATTAAAAATAATAATTTAATATGCATGCAGTTTTAACTAGAAGACAAATTCATTTAATTAAGAAGAGTTCAATGAGGGTTCGGGATGTATGTAAAGGTACACTACCAGAACTGAATAAAGAAAGTCAATATGGCCTAGTCAAGGAAAAAAAAAGGAAACAATCAGTGGGCCCTCATACCCTTGGGTCCTACTGTTATCAAAGGGTAAAAATGATTCCAAATGGATGGTCAAAACATATGTGGAGACCTACAAATGTCTTCAAACAAGATATGTTAGGTCTTGTACAACTACTTTCTTGTCCCAACATCTAACAGATACCCTAATTCAAAATCCAGATATCCCTGTCAAAGTCTCAAAGATGTTCAAATGGATATGCAGAAAAGTTATGAGAAAAACTGTTCAAGAGAAGAAATGACATTGAGCAAAGGTAATGGCATTGAATAAATTGTGTGGAGACTATGCTGAGAAATACAAGAGTTTGAGGGACTACCTTCTTGAAGTTCACAGAACAAATATAAACACAACTGTGAAGTTGGAGGTTGAGGTTGAGGTGGACCCTAACCCATCAATTGAACAAGAAGATTCAAGAGGGCGTATGTGTGTCTTAGGGCTTTGAAGAGGGGTTCCAAGGCTGGCATGAGCGATTTTTAGGGCTGGATGGAGCATTTATGAAAGGTCCTTTTCCTGGACAGATTCTAACAGTTGTTGGAATTGATTCTAGCAATGGTACATACCCCCTTGCATATGCCATTGTTGATGCATAAACCATAACTTCATGGACCTGGTTTTTATGTTGCTTGGGAGATGATCTAGATCTGACATCAAATTCAAAGTTCACATTTATCTTTGACAGGCAAAAGGTACTTTTCCATTCTTTATAATTGTTAGTGTTTATTTTTTATATTTGTATGTCTAGATAAAGTATATTTGTGTGGATTGTAGGGCATAATACCTGCAATGGCAAAGGTATTCCCTTGTGCATAATATAGGTTTTATCTAAGGCATATACATGAAAATATGAAACACCAATGGAAAGGTAAACACTATACACGGATTTGTTGTGGAAGTATGCCTTAGCACCCACTATCCAGGAATTTGATTGTGAAATGGAACATGTGAAGATGGTGAATCCTGCAACATTTGAATGGTTGAAGCAAAGACCCCCTCATTACTAGGCCATGTCTCAGTTTACAAGTAATTAGGCTTATTAAATCAAGTAATAAGATGTCTGTTATTTGGTAATTAATGTTTGGGTGGTAATTACAAGAAGAAGTCATACAGATGTTTTGTTGAACAACATCTGTGAGGTATTCAACAAATAACTAGTGGATGGAAGAGACAATCCCATCATCACGTGTTTGTAATATATAAGGCAATACATCATGAAGAGAATTGCAAATGTTCAGAAGCTAATTGACTAAGCAGATGGTTCCCTCACTCCAAATGCAATAAAACTGTTTGATAAAATCAAGAAGGATGTTGTAGATTACACTGTCATCTGGAATGGTGAATGCTGATACCAGGTTAGTGGTCCTTGGATGAACCAATGCATTATAGATGTAAGGAAAAAACTTGTTCTTACAAGAAATGGGAGCTCACTGGAATACCATGCAAACATGCTATTGCAACAATATGGAATATGCATAGTAATGGAGAACATGTTGAAATCCTTGAGAAGTGGGTTCATCAAACTTATTGGTTGGATACATGGAAGCAGATGTATAGTTATAAGTTGGAACCTATTAATGGAAGGAAGTTGTGGGTGAAGTCTACATGCTCAACCACTTTGATTCCACCCACCCATCACACTCAAGTTGGTAGGACAACGAATAAAAGGAAGAAGACTGTTGGAGAGGTGACTGAATCATGAAGGAAGCTGAAAAGAGTTGGAAGGACAGTAACATGTGTGAAATGCAAGAAAGAAGGTCACAACTCTAAGACATGCAACGGACAAGCCCCATGAATTGGTTCTTATGTTTCATAATGTCTTAACAGTAGCCTTTGGTTGTTAGTTATTGGATGTTAGTTTTTGATGTTACTTTATGCAAACAATAGCTTATGTGATTACCATTTGGATTTTAGTTTTTGAATGGTAATTCTTGAATGCAAAACAGTAGCTTATGTGATTACCATTTGGATGTTAGTTTATGCAAACAATAACTTATCTTGTTCAATATGTTTGTGTTATTGAATGGTAATTGTAACCAAACAAAGCTTACATTGAAACCAACAGAGCTTACATTTAACAAAATAGAGCTTACGTTAAACAAAACAAAACTTACATAAAACCAAACATACCTTACATCTAACCAACCATAACTTGCATCTAGCCAAAATCTACAAACACTATAAACCCAAACTTGGCCTATTTTAACAAATTAGGTCAACGAAAAAAAAGCATTTCAATTGCCAACCATATGAGACACAATAACTTCAGTGTGCGATTTTCTAGTTCAACCTTGTTCTTCGACAACCCTGGAATAATCATATTTGATCGATCACACAATGTTGGGTCAAACCAATCAATGAAACAACAGTTTCTTGCCTATTTATAATAGATGCAAATAAATTAGAAAATCAATTAGGGCAAATCCTTGAACCTGTTTGAAAGAGATGAAGAACATTACGTACATTTCTTGAACAACAATAAAAACGCCTTCCTGTATTTGATGAGGTCCACGAAGTTCGAATTATTGCATCTGATCCACATCTACATCTCTTCATAGGTGGTCTTGAACATTGGTCGGGACTAGTTACTTTTGTGGGAAAATTAGTCGTAACAGAGAAAGAGAAGTGGAGGGGGTATGACTTGAAGATGCGATTTAAATGAGAGGGAAAAGGCGGATGGATGAATTTTCCCTTTTGTTTTTAGTCGTGTGGGGCATTAACGGTGACAAGGTAGACGGTGTTAGAGTAAGGGACCCTCCGCGTGCGCTTTTGCATAACACAAGGACACACAGTGTAATAACACGAATTAGGGACGATATCCAAAATATCAACAAACCACGGGGATCGGGAATGTAATTTACTCTAAATTTGAAGTTATTATTGTTTAACATTTCAAAACCTCATTTTTAAACTAATTAAAAATAATTAATAAACTCCCTTGATTTACCTCATATTTTAACATAAAAGTTATTTTAATTTAATAAAGTTTAATAAAGTTTTTAGTTAAACAAATTATATATAATGTAATATGTAACATCCGGAAATTTGTAAGTAAAATCTCTCCCTAACAGTTATATTACCTTAGTATTTATATAAATTCTCATCATTTACCATCCCCTGACACTCTCATGGACAATGTCCAGACTAGGGGTGTTAACGAGTCGATCTTTTAACGAGCTACTCGAGCTCGAGCCTAATAGTTGTCGAGCTCGAGTCGATCTCGAACACAAAATAAAGCTCGCTTAAGTTAACGAGTCGGGCTCTATAACACCGATGTTCGACTCGACTCGTTCGAAAGCTCGATTAAGCTTTGCGAGTTGAGTCGAGTCGAGTCGAGTCATTCGAGTATACACTTTTTCGAGCCTGGCATATTTATATGTTTACAAATTATATAATCAAAATATAAAAGTTATCGATCTTGACTACATAAACGAGTTAATCGATCTCGAATTCGAGCTCATAAACGAGCATCGAGCTCGAACATTGGAAAAATATTCGAGCTCGAGCTCGAGCCCGACTTTGAAAATTTAATCGAGCTCGAGTCGAGCTCGAGCCTGTTAATATTTTTTGGAGCTCGGCTCGAATAACCTGCTACTCGACTCGACTCGACTCGGCTCGTTAACACCCCTAGTCCAGACATTAATACTCCATCTTGAAGGTAGTTAAAACAAGATTAGAACAAGGGTTCAAGTGTGGGTGACTTAGAGCTTTAAGATCCTTGTGTTTTCCTCATCTCCAGGGTCTTCTTTTACTACTAAACGAAAGAGTTTTACCTACGAATTTTTCCCTGGGAAATCAAGGGTGATTCATCACAAAACCGTCAGAAAAGTTGGTGGGTAGATTTTTGGTGGGTAATGCAAATCAGTGACAGATTACCCAGGGATTCTCTGGGTGATCCATGAGTATTTTCTGGAAAAACATTGGATTTTTACAAAACCATTGGGCTTTTCTGGGTGATCCCTGGGTAATCACCGGCGGGAATTTCCCTGGGTAAAACTTTTGTGGGTAAAAGTCATTTATTTTGTAGTGTTTGGTTTTAGGTATGAAACCAAAACCTAGAAATGGAGTTCATCCTAACCTTTTTAAATTTTATACATATCAAAACCTTGTTATTTTGATCTACTAAACTTCTCCTAACTATATTTTCTTATTTGATAAGTTTTCCCCTAACTTGAGCATTTTGGAGATTTTTTAGAAACGTTCATATAACTGTTACCTAGTGATTTTCGTACTTGTCAAAACTGGGATTTTGGGGATGAAATGGATGGATTGTTTTGGGTGTAAATTAAGGTCATCCTAGGCCTTGTAAACTCTTGAAAATTAATTTTGGGAACATTTTATGTTAGAATGGAAATTGCTTCAATGGCACATTTTGTCGCCATGGTTCTATTTGGTGACATTTATACAAAGGAAACATTTTATAGAAATGTTTTGGTTATGGAACTATATGTTTTATTATAGTTTGTCATGATATCAATGTGAAGAATCCTAGACTAATGAAAATGGATCCATAGTCATAAGCCGGTTTTGCTTATTTTGGGATAGTTTCTCGTTTGTAACTAGTTGAAACGTTGGGTCAACGGGGACAACTTGGTATGGTTATATGGAGCCGGAGATTAGCCATTTACTGTAAATGTAATCCTAGTGAATGAGTATGACTAGGATCTTCGAGGGCCAATATCCACACATATACTACGGGACGGAGAACTCGTGGTCATTGATTCTAGTATGAGATTTATAACTTGGAATGTAGCTTACTTTTGTGTTCCACTACAATTCATGGAAATCGAGTCTCCCCCATCATTGCAAAATGATTTTTGGACCATATGGTTCTTATGTGATTTTGCGAAATAAGATTTATAGATAACTTGTGAACTCTTACTATTTTACTTATGCATTATTTATTTATAAATGGTTGTCCTCACAAGGCATCAAACCTAACATTCTTTTTCTTCTTAAAATGACATGTATATAAGGTTCTTTTAGCGGTGGGGCTCGTAATCTTGAGCGGAGAGTTGATGGTCGTTAGAGACTACTTTTGGGAATAGTCGATTTTTAGACAGTTCGATGTACAAACTTTTGACATATTCTTTTACGATATTATGATGACACCTGTCTGTAAGCTAAACTTATTGTAGTTTAGATTAATATGTCGTCATTTATTGTTTACAGTTTATTGGCTTGTAAACTCTTACAATTTCTCCTCTTTAGGTGATTACATTTGTATAGATGTCATTCTTACGTCATATTTCAGATTTAAATTTATCTATATTTTTAGGATGTTACATAATATTTTTATTTTGATACCAATACTGATATACTTTTTTCACTTTTTTTAACCACGAGTATATATTCATGAGTATTTTCTATATGTAAAACATATCAAAACATTTACTCCATTTGTTAAAAAAAATTACATATTATTGTATATATACACTTTTTTGAAACTCCATGTGTGGAATTTATGAACCTACTTAATAACCAACTATAACCATACATAAATAAATGATAATCATAAATAAGGTTACTAATACAACATTATATTATGTAAAAATGATAACCAACCAAGAACTCTAACGCTCTCTTAAAATTATAGAAAACCATAACGTTGAAATCGAGCTAGTGCATAAAACAAGATTGAAGGGTTTGATTTATGAACTTCATAATCAAAACTGGATCGTGTTGCATTAACAATGCGGTAAAGTAACGAGCGATGAATTATGGTCCCAAAGTTTAATAACATACACTACAACAACGTCTTAATAACATATTTTACAACACATTAAGATCAAACAAAAAAATGTCATATTTAAAAGTGTTACAATAGATTTATAGGACGTTTTTAGGTGTTTCAACAAGTTTTTTAAGGCACTTTTAAAATAAAGTGTCATATTAATTAGCTCTTTTATAGGATTATTTTCTAGACTGTCCTATAAAAAGATGAGTTTATAGGACATGTTTTCAAAAAATAGCTAATACGTCACTTTATTATAAAAGTATCCTAAAAAACTTGTTTAACATACAAAAACGTCTTATAAACTTATTGTAATGGAAGACATTTACCTCCCCATTGCAGTGATTAAAGTAATAAAATATTATATTAGAATGTTTAAACATTCTATATGTCTTAGAGCATCTCCAACAGATACTTCAAAATTTCTTTAAAATGAATATTTCAAAGTCACAATCTTCGGAAAAAACAGATTCTCCATTTTGGAGATATATTTATGATTATGTTATTAAAATATTCTATATATATATATAATAAAATATTATTTCTCTTACTTAAACATTTAATTTCAAAGTTTCTCATTCATGCGATACAATAAAAAAAAAAAACTTTTCTCTCTTAATAATTGTTTTTGAGAATTTCTTCAAATTTAGATAAAATTATACTCTTTATCCTATTTTCTCTATTTTGGTGAAGATGTTGAAACAGAAAATTTTTTATTTTTTTATTTTGGAGAAGTTGTTGAAGATTCTTTTATAAAACTAATTTTATTGCAGCCAATATATGAAGATGTGTTTATGTGTTATTCATCAAACATGGATTTTTATCTTAATCGTTTATCGATAATTTATGCTAACATATATAAAAATCTCGAAATTGATAAAAGAATGTATCCAAATATACAATACTTTATGTGTTTAATCAATTAACCAATTCAAGAGATGAACGCATATAAAAATAAAAATGAAATGACAGAGATTCTGGAGGTGAGAGAAAGACAAATGAGAAAATACCTGATGCTAGCAGTTGTAGCATTCCGGGTTGCCTCCTTATCTTATTACTCTTAATCTTTAATTAATGCGATTAATTACTTAATTATTATATCATAAAGTTGTATGCCTCTTTTTCCAACTTCATCTTTTTGAAAATCCAGTGATCATTCTCTTTAATCCCCCATCTTTCTTCTCCAGCTACTTCCCTCTTCTCTTTCTCTCTCTCTCTCTCTCTCTCTATATATCTATCTATTCGTGTGTATATATATATATATATATATATATATTATCATCATCATGTACCCTAAAGCTATGGGTAGATGAGAATAAAGAGATAAAACCAAACACCAACAACTCCACAACAACAAACTGATCGAAGCAGAAGGTTAGCAGAAGGAAAAGAGCATCATCAAGAACCCTAATAATTACAATGGGAAGAGCACCTTGTTGTGACAAAGCCAACGTCAAAAGAGGACCATGGTCACCTGAAGAAGATGCCAAACTCAAATCTTATATCGAAGAACATGGCACCGGAGGCAACTGGATCGCTTTACCTCATAAGATTGGTAATCTTTTTCTCCTTCATTTTCTACCTAAATCCATCTACATAAAATCATAACTAAAGAAGATGATCTAATGATCTAATCTTTGTTTCTTTATATATGTTTATATATATATATATATATATATATAAACTAATCAATTAGTCCTTAAAAGAATCTTATATAATTCGATAGTTTTAATTATATTTGATCAGGTCTCAAGAGGTGTGGCAAGAGTTGTCGCCTTCGATGGTTAAATTATCTCCGCCCAAACATCAAGCACGGATCTTTCTCCGAAGAAGAAGATCACATCATTTGCACCCTCTATCTCAGTATTGGCAGCCGGTAATTAATTGATAATTTCTCATCTTTCTATTCTTAAGAAAGATTCATAACATATTAGACTATTAGTAGAGTTATATATATGTACATATTCTCGTCTTTGTTTGCTAGTTTCTTGCTAGCTGTTTTTACTAGAATAAATCTGGTTGCCGTTTAAAAAAAAGTTATATATATGTACATGATCAATATGCAATTATATATAGTACTTATATAACTTCTTAATTTGTTTTGAAGATGGTCTATTATAGCTGCACAATTACCAGGGAGAACCGATAATGATATCAAGAACTACTGGAACACGAGGCTAAAGAAAAAACTTCTGGGAAAACAGCGTAAAGATCAACAATCATCAAAGAGAAGTGGCCTAATGAAGCAAGAAATGAAGAGAGAAGTTCTTGAGGATTTCAAGGCACCTGCTTTATGCATGAGCATGAACCAGCTCTATCAATCTTACTGGCCTACAGATTTCCCTAATTTGATACTTACAAACCCTGATCATGATCATCATCAAGAACAACAACTTCATGCCAAAAACCAAGACCCGATCACAAGTTTTGATGATCAATACCCTTTCGATACATCCTCAAATCAATCCCAATTGTTCGATCAAAACACCGATAATAAACCTATCTCAACTGTTAATTATCATCCCCAATTGCAAAACACACCATATAATCTTCTGAATGGAGATGGTTTAAATCTGTTTCAAGAATTCAACAACTACCCATTTGGGATCAATGACTTGGTCTACAACAGCACACAATTAGAGCAGTTTGATCATGGTTTGGTGGGGGGTTTGGATAACATCGTCAATGGAAGCAATTGTACTAGTTCTTCTGCAGAAAGTACTCCTACCTGGGGAGATCCTCTTGTTGTATGCCCTCCTCAAATGATGATGACCTATGAAGATTGCCGAAATGGGCTGCTACAAAATTGTCCTCCTGATCATCAGCAGCCTCGTCGGTTTCAATAAGATTTTTTAGAGAGGGTAGAGATTAGCATGTCGATGGTGTTGATTTCGTACCCACTCGAGGACAAATCGTTGTTGCCATTTTCATGGGGTATTTATTTAATTTGTTTTCTTTATTCACTATCACTTTCATTCTGATTTACTGAGATTTCTTAGTATTCAAGTTCCACTACATTCATGCAAACGCTGTTTTCTTGTATGCTAATTTCTATAACATCAATTTTGCGTACCTACATATTTCATACGTTATACAAATATATATAAAAATATGTAGGTATATATATAGGGTCAGGTTCAGGGAAAACCTCAAATAAACGGAAAATTCAGTGACACTCTGGTAGTCCTTCATCTGGACGGTATGCACTTGTGTATACATGTAATTTGTAACATGCACACGTGCATATGCATAATGCACAAGAGCATAAAAACAAAAAATAACTTAATTTATATGCTGGACAAATGCATACGGTCCAGATGACAGACTATCAGGGTGTTCCTTAGTTTTCTATTCTTTTGAGGTTTTCCATTGAACTTTTCTCTCTTTCTCTCTCTCTCTCTCTCTCTATATATATATATATACTTAATTGGTTCATAATTCGACCCACACAAGAATTTACTACATGGCATTGCTAAGAATTCGATTAGAAGATGAGGAGTAAACTTAGTAGCTACCAAAGATCATACTAAAATTACTTTGTCTAGTTTTCGACAGCATTTAGATAACGTGATGGTTATAGTTAAATGAATAGTAGTTACAACTTAATTAGGTATATATATGACATACCAACGATATATAGTTTTGCAGGTGGACATCAATAACTACAAATTTTTCGGTTTTTTCACATACAATCTTAAAAAAGAAAGTGACACGTTGCTTTAATTATAGAATGAAGATATTGTTTGTGGTGAACCCTAAAATGTGCAATCATTGCCTTTTTCATCTTTTCATCAAGTAAAAGAAGACTTGTAATCATATTTTGTTTTTCTAATACATTAGCAATCTTAAATATTTTTAAAACATGGGCACTGCTTAGATGTTTTATGTAGTATTCATGATAAATAATATAACAAATATTCATGATAATTATTATTTAAAGTAATATGGATACTATATAAATTAGTTGGACTATGGATTCTCAAAAAATATTTAAGGTTTTTAAATAAATCTCACTCTATTACAATAAGAAGGTCAAATTGGATGGTAAATCATTTTGTGTTATGAACTTTGTTAAAATCATCTATTCGTAATGAATATCCTTAAATATTTATGAGTATCTATCTATCATATGATAATATTCATGATATTTATCATGACTTATCAATGTTTTTAAAATATTAATTTATGATTCTTCGATTAATCTATCATTATATATATATATATATATATAGCCATAGGTTCAATAGAGAAGTCTAAATATTTAGAGAAATAGAGAAGTGATCTTGACCATTCATTCGGTCAAGATCGGTTATAATTGGTCAAAAGTTGCGGCTTTAACCGGTTAAAAGTTGCGGCTGTTCCAAAAATAGAAGGGCAATTTCGTAACTTTTACAAAAAACACGAGCTGCGTTCATATATGAATCTGTGTGATTCACATATGAATTATTTATAACTAATTCATATATGAACATTTGTAATTCACATATGAACTATTTATAACTAATTCATATATGAACTTTTGTGTTTCATATATGAAACTAATTAACTGTAGGTTCATATATCAATCAGTTGAACCAATTAACAGATTCATATATGAATCTTTGTGTTCATATATGAACCTTTGTAATTTACATATAAACTTTTTTTAACCAATTCATATATGAACCTTTGTGATTTATATATGATTTTTTTAACTAATTCTCATATGAACAAATTAACTGATTCATATATGAATCACAAAGATTCATATATGAATCACAAAAGTTCATATATGAATTAGTTAAAAATATTTTATATGTGAATTACAAATGTTCATATATGAACACAAAAGTTTATATATGAATCACACAAATTCATATATGAACCTGTCCCGCGTATTTTTTACGAAACTACCCATCTATATTGTGCAGACCACGCGAGGAATTATCCTCTGCTTCTCGGTCAAAGCCGCCGATCTTGACCGAATGCATGGTCAAGATCACTTCTCTATTTCTCTAAATATTTGGACTTATATATATATATATATAGAGAGAGAGAGAGAGAGGCGGGTTCAAACGAGGGGCGTAACAATTTAAGAAAACACGAGGAGCACCGCTCATGTACAAAATCACATGTGATTCACAACATAAACCGCGGGACAAACCGCGCGCTTTGCATTTTTTAATCACATATAATTTTGTTATGAATCACATGTGATTTTGTACATGGGCGGTGCTACTTGCGTTTCTCGTAAATTGTTACGCTCCTCGTTTGAACATTTCTTTCTCTCTATATATATATATATATATATATAAGAGAGAGAGAGAGAAAAAAGAGAGAGAAGAGAGAGAGAGAGAGAGAGAGAGAGAGAGAGAGAGAGAAGGGCGTGCATAGCATATATATATTGTGTATTTAGTTAAATTGGCGACACGTTGGTGGGCAAGTAGGGCAACCAGAAATGGCTGCATTCTTTTATATTTATCTTCATGGCCGTAAACACCAACCAGAAGCACTCAGTACTCATCCCTGACACCCATAAAGTAACTCCATTCCATGCACTGCCATTTTTCCAGAATTGGAATTCCCATTTGGAACATATTCTATTCCATAATGTACAACTTATTGAGGTATTAATAATAATTACGATCTCATATATACAGCTCTATTATGGAGAAAGATTACCCCTTTTTTCTTTATATATGTTTGTATGGATGCATTAATTCATAATTCAAGAATAAGTGTGTATATATATAGGTGAATAATTATGTGATAAGTTTACATCAAAAAAAAATTATGTGATAAGTTGAGGTTAAGAGAATTGTGACATGTGAATCGGAACCGTTGATCACTTTTAATCTCATGTACACCTATGAATGCGTTATAGAAAAGAATTGATCTGGTGCATCTTATCTCGGTGCATCTCATCCTATGTCCATCCATTTCTTATTCAACGGTTGATAACCACTTCTCACATTTCTCCAATTAACCTCAACTTCTCACCGAAACCCAACTATATATATATATATATATATATAGTAGAGAGAGAAAGAGAGAGAGAGAGAGAGAGAGAGAAAGGTTCAAACGAGAACGATAACTATTTAATAAAACAAGAAAACAACAAATCATGTGCAAAATCACATGTGATTCTACATTAACTGCAAAAACTGGACACACGCGACTTTCGCTGCGACTTAAAGAATCATATATGATTTTGTACGTGAATCATATATGATTTTGTACATAGCGGTTGTTTTCTTGTATTTCTTAAATAGTTAGCGTTTTTCGTATGAACTCACCTCTCTCTCTATATATAATTATATAAATATATAGCGGTTTTAAAACGAGATCAATAAACAAATTAAAAAAACACAAGAATAATCAAATAACATGTGATCTTACACTAAACTTGTATTGATTACGTGCGACCTTAGCCGTGACCTAGGTTGCGGATCAAGTCTCTCATACACCGTTACATTCATGTTCTACAATCAAATATGATTTCAGAGCAAAATATCATATATATGACTTGACCGTATTCAGGTTTAGGGGAAAACCACAAAAAAATGTAAAATTAAGGAACATCTTGGTACTCATTCATCTAGATGACCCTGTGCATACATGTAATTTGTAACATGTACATGTGTATATGCATAAAAACCAAAAAAAAAAGGCTTAATGTACTTATATGTACGTGTGGATACCGTCTAGATGAACGGTTGTCAGAATGTTCCTCAGTTTTTCATTTTCTAAGGTTTTTCCATGGGCCTCTCTCTCTCTTTCTTTCTCTCTCTCTCTCTCTATATATATATATATATATATACATGTGTGTGTATATATATATATGTACTTTAATATATATATATATATATATATATATATATATATATATATATATATATATATATAGAGAGAGAGAGAGAGGAAAGTTCAAATGAAAACTCAAATTCAATTGTAAACATGAGGACAAATCTCGTCCATTGATCGCAGACATATTTAAGCCATTCCTAAAATTCAGCTTTAGGGGTATTTTCGTCAAATTAGAATGAGCGCATCCTTTATTGACTTTTTATTTTCTTTTTTAATTAAAAAACTTTTACCCCCTTAAATTTTAAAATAAATTATCTCAAAAATTACTAACATTTTAATCAAACAAATTACATCAAAAAACGAGAATTTCGTGCTCTTCGATATGACATCCATCATGATATAGTTTTTTTCTCGTTTTAACCGTTTTACGTGTATATGTGTTATATTCAGAGTGAATAAAGGTACATTTATTCAGTTTTGAATATTTACTTTTATTCAGTCTGAATATATAGAGTTATTTAGACTGAATAAAGGTACAAAATTTAAACATTTATTCGTTTTGAATATCTACCTTTATTCAGTCTGAATATAACACATATTCAGACTGAATATAACACATATTCAGTCTGAATATAACACATATTCAGTCTGAATATAACACATATTCAGACTGAATATAACACATATTCAGACTGAATATAACACATATTCAGACTGATGTATTTATATGTGTTCTTCAGTTTTTCGTTTTTTGAGGTTTTTCTTTGAACCTCCCTCTCTCTCTCTCTATATATATATATATTGTGCGTTTCAATTGTAAACCAAACAATTCTAACAAACTATACAAACCACTATATATATATAAAAGATTATGAACTTAGGAATAAATTAAAACTCAAACGGGAATCATTTTAGCATGCCCCTCTGCAAGTGATCTATTATGATCATTCAAGTAACCAAGATCTCGTATTTGATTTCGTTTATTATGTTCCATTAAATGTTAACTGTGCAAGTATGATGTTTGTCAATGGGGTACACCTTTTTAATGGAGGAGAATACTGGATGATGAGCAGCAGAATGTATATGGATCAGAAGCCTCGATGATGGATAGTTTAGGAGGACCTTTTGAATAATTACACCATTTTTGTTTATTCAAACCTCATTTTCATGCTTACCTTTCTTTGATATAAATACATCAGTTTGAATATGTGTTATATTCAGACTGAATATGTGTTATATTCAGTCTGAATATAACACATATTCAGTCTGAATATGTGTTATATTCAGTCTGAATATGTGTTATATTCAGTCTGAATATGTGTTATATTCAGTCTGAATATAACACATATTCAGTCTGAATATGTGTTATATTCAGTCTGAATATAACATATATACACGTTTAATGGAAGCCATTGCCTCTTGTGAATCTCGGTTTTTTTTGTGATAAGGTGGATTAGGGTGGTGAAGGGGGAAATGGTGGTAGGGTGTGGTGGTTTATGGTGGCAAGGATTGAATGATGATGGCTAAATCTTGTGGTCAATAACATTAGAATCCCCTTAAATTTAGGTATTTTTGACTTCAGTTGACCATTTATATTTTGACGGTTCTTATAAAACATTATGTTTATTTTCAGTTAATAAAGATAATGTACAACTTCTTTAAATCAAAATAATCAGTACTGCATTACATTTGATATATTGTTTTCTTTTTGGTAAACAAACAGACAAGTTTTTCGGTATTCCTTATAAAATCCATGAACTAAAAAAACGTGATCCTAAAGCCTGGGCCTAGCTGAAAAGCTCGATCCTGCCAAGTTTTTTTTCTAATGTTATTGACCACAAGATTTAGCCATCATCATTCAATCCTTGCCACCATAAACCACCACACCCTACCACCATTTCCCCCTTCACCACCCTAATCCACCTTATCACAAACAAAACTGAGATTCACAAGAGGCAATGGCTTCCATTAAACGTGTATATATGTTATATTCAGTCTGAATATAACACATATTCAGTCTGAATATGTGTTATATTCAGTCTGAATATAACACATATTCAGTTTGAATATGTGTTATATTCAGTCTGAATATAACATATATACACGATTTCACTTAAAAAACGGTTAAATTGAAAAAAAAACTATATCATGATGGATGTCATATCGAAGAGCACGAAATTCTCGTTTTTTTGATGTAATTTGTTTGATTAAAATGTTAGTAGTTTTTGAGATAATTTATTTTAAAATTTAAGGGGGTAAAAGTTTTTTTAATTAAAAAAGAAAATAAAAAGTCAACAAAAGAGGGCTGATTCCAATTTTACCCCTACGCGCTAAAAATTCACTAAGCCATGGACATAGTTTTCAAGTTATTTACAAAATTGCCACCGTGTTTTTTATTCATTGATCTGATCTCCGATTTTTTAATCAAGGGCTGTGGTTTGTCCTCACGTTTACAACTGAAATTTGGTTTTTATTTGAACCCACCCCTATATATATATATATTGTGATCCCAGAAACAAGTAATCAATCAATGAACATCAAATTGACCATCTCTATATTCAATAAGAGCAATCCAAGTGCAATGAGCAATCTAGTGCAAAGATGATGTGTGTGTACTTGGTGTAAAATGGATGACCTAATTAGGAAGGCTAGAGATTGCAAACATTATATACCTAGGGTAAACTATGACCCTATTACATATATGGTCCCTCTACTTAGTACAATAACATTTAAGCACTAACATTCTCCCCCTTTGTACAAGTAAAGGCAAAGAAATTAGACGTCCACCGGAGCTACATATCTTTTCCGAATTCCGAATATGAACTCGAATCTTCTAAGCGCAATCCGGTGCTCCATCCGGTTAGATATAGCAGTTAGTATTTCTCCAATCAGCTCTTTCTCCTTATCTTTCAACTTCACTGCTCCATTCGCATCTAAACGTAGTCTGCTCTCCAGGTGGATCTTGATTAATATAAATGTACCATCACTGTACTTGTTCGCTCCGATGATCCTCATAAATCTTTTCTTTGAATCCCTATCGAGGTAAACAACTCCCATATCAGGTTTCTGTAACACGGTGTAAGCTTGAAATCCTTGAATATCGGGAATACGTCGGTTCGGAGGTCTGATGTTGACATGGGTTTGGCGAGCTTCTAAAGCCATCTGAAAGTCTTTCAAGTAAGAGAACTTAAGAAAATTACGCATAAACCTTTTAACGCTCTTGAAGACTGCAGAAAATCATCTGCCATCCTCTCCTCCTCGGTTCTATTGTCAACAACCGCAGGCTTTTCAACCCCAGTTAAGACATCAGCTAGAACTTGTATTTCCTCCACATCCTCCATAACTGTATCAGTACCACCCGTTCATGTTCCCTGTTCACCTGCTTGTTGATCTGAACCCTCAACATTACCAGTAGCTGTCCCACTAGATTCACCAACCCAAGCAGATCTCTTCTCCCCCTCATGTTGATCAGACGGATCATGATCATCATGTCTTCTTTTCCGAGAGGCTTCGGCTTGAACACCACATGCTTCTTCGACTACAATTACCGTGTGGCTAGAGATTGATATCCAGCAAGTAAGGCTTTTGTCATATCTGAGAATGAGTCGGTCATTTTTTGAATTTGTGTATCTGTGGATGTTGAAGCTTGAGGTTGGGTAGATTGACGAAGTAAGGAAATTAAGTCAACCTCTTCAGAAGTACTAGATTCACTTCTGGCTAAAAGGCGGGATAACAGCTCAGATTTAAGCTGGTCTTCAGATATTTGGTGTAAAGGTACAGATGATGGATGTTGTGGGTCTGTTTGAGTTGACTGTGGTGGAGGTTCTGGTGTAGAGGACGACTCAGCAACGCCTTTGCCTTTCACAGCTCTACTCACTTCTTGAGATAGCTTTCTCATCTCTTATTTCATTTCAGCAGCATGAGCTTTATACGAGTTGCTCACAGATTTAACAACTAATTCCATCAGCTTTAGTGGCACAAAGTTATGTGGAGGAGGACCAACCAACGATAGTACCTGTTAAGTTTGTTCGGGACTAACATCCAGACCACTTAGGTTACTGGTTGACATAACAGTCGAAGAGACTGTATGGCCTATGTTCAACGCTGGCATAGTGTTAACATTGATAGGTCTTCCGCCCGGTCCTCGTGAAGCACCAACGAATGGCGACGACACTCTGGGCGTTCCGGTTGGGGCACGTAAGCCCGCAACTTGTTGAGGTGCCAACATTCGTGTCCTAGGAAAGGATGTAGTACCAAATGGTCCTAGACTCTGTGTGCTCAAAATAAATGGCGGTGGCCGGGGCGGGAGCCTACCTGTTTTAATATTAGCAGATACCGATTGTATCGCCAATAGCAGTTGTGCTTGATCCCCTGTGGAAAATGAAACATCGACAAATTGAGATGCCGATGAGTGGCTGAGTGGGGCTGTGCATTGCATGGCTGGGTCCACCATGTCTGTTTCAATACGCAACGGCGACAGACGCTCGTTGGTAGATGATGTGGCTACCCGGCTTGGATCAGGTTGGGGAGAGCCAACAGTTAAAACTTTTTCTGGCTCTATCACAGCATCACTCATTTCTTTTCTCCCTCCAATCTCACCACTACCTATTTCTACATCTGCTTCTACTTCTTCGTTTACATGTGACGGACCGACAGCATTGGTAGCATTGACAAGGAGTTCAGTATTCCGTGTAGAATCAGCATTGGAGCTAACAACACGTCTTGGTTTCCGACCCATGTGTCTTGGAATAAGATCGGCGTCAGGATCATGGTCGGAGTCATCATCATCATCAAACGGAATTGGAGGTTCAATCTCATCATCTTGATTAACTACATCATCATCAGAAGATGATGCAGCGGCATAAGCTTCATCCCATGAGATATCATCATCAAAAATAATCACTGAAGGTCATCGGGGTGGTGGTTGAACTGGTCTGGAAAAGGATGCATGACCAACAGTCCGTAATCTTCTCCCGACTCTCTTTCTTTTCGTTCTCCTCACCTCTCGTCGTTCAGAAACACCCCCATGTTCCTGAACCCCCTCGACATGTTGACCCTCACCACCTAATGGGTTTGCATCGTGGGGAGGTCCCTCCGGTTCTGGCTGGACCAGTAATGCATTATCTAACCTATATCTAATAACTACCCCGGACTGTCGGTCAGCATAAGCAAGTAGGTCTTCTCGAAGAACCGCGGTGTGAGCAAAGTCAATATGTGCCGGCATCCGTAAATAGTGCATATATTGGCTCGGGCCTCGTGGATGATCAACACGTTAAGGTATTTGATTATTGTCGACCATAGCTTGATGAATTAATATCTGAAAGAACCTCTGAAAAGGCACAAAGTTACGTCTCTTTCTTGGTTTGGCCTGTTCTGCGACTAGCTCAATGATTTCTTTCCAAATTAGAACAGCATAGTCGATGTTTCGGTTGAAGGTAAACGCATGGAACATCCGTAGGGTGGGTAAATTCGTCTTATCGACGCCTGTGTGTTTCGAGGTCATACACCAATTGAAGATAGAACATATAGAAGAGTAAACTCTTAGGAGGTAGTTTCGTCTAAACTGTGAAAAACCGGTCAGAACATGATTGTCTGGATGTTGATATCTAAGACTTCAGATATCGGCAAATAATTGTTCTTCAGGGACCAGATCCTCAAAGTTTTCGGAATAAGGAAGGTCAAGCGCACGTCGGATTCCTCGTAGGGTGAATGTAACATCAAAGTGGTCAACTTTGGCTGAACAATGTGGTCGTTGATCTGTGGGATGGAACTGAAGTGTTCTCCAAAATTGTTGGAGGTAGATGGACGGTACTAACTCAACTCGGGTGAGCGCAGTACGTAGAGGATGACCGCGGATAATCTCTATAACAATCTGATGATCAAAGGGTACCGCAAGGTCTAGATGATGGTTATTGTCACGGAATCTCAGAAAATTCGCTCTTGGAAAGATTTCTTCGTCTATGTCATGAGCATTCACGGACGGGTGTGATGAATGATGCAAACGGATGATGGTGTTGTCATCCAAAGCATTTCCATCAGGATCAGCCATCTGAACCACTTAACAGATTAGAATAGTGCCAAAGTTGAAATTTCTTTGAAAATTTTTCCAAAACATTTCTAAGTCCTGGGCATATCGCAATCAACATAAAAGACATATCGCAGACTAATGCGATATCGCAGTGTGAAGTAGTGACATGGGGTTGTCATAACTCAAGGTTGCGATGTAGTCCTTGTCGCAACTCGCAGTTGCGATATCGATGAATGTAAGACCATTGCGACATGTATGAATGACAGTTGGTTGCGATGTCAACGAACACTGAACTAAAACCCTAAGTGTTCAACCCAGATTTCTAATTTTTCGCACAAATCAAGTTAAAAATTATACCACTAGGCTCGCAAAACCTACGTGACAGAACCCTAATCGATTTCTAACAACGTGAACACACCGAAGTATCGATTTAAGCAGATAAAGAAAAATGTCGAACCTAAAACCATAGAAATAACTGTAGCATGCGATTGAACGGTTGAAATCGAGTAAGATTCAGCAATACATACCACAATGATGATCTGAAACAAATGCTTGGAATAGAAATCACGAAAAGTGGTCGAAGATCGAAGTCGCAGTAGCAGGGGAGATAGGGTTTTGTTGAGGGTTTAAATGTTGAGATATCGCAGAAAAGTCAAAAAACCCCATTTTATACGATTTTGAAATCGGTGACACGTGGCACAACATGATTGGTCCAAGGTTTGACCTGCCACGTGTCATCATGTCGCAAGGAACTAGTTGCGATATGACTTTTAAGCGTATCGCAACAGAAGGTTGAGACACGTTACTGTTCACACGACCATATCGCAATGCACAGTTGCGATATGGAAACCATCTGGTTTCAATGGGATATCGCAAACGAAGGGTGCGATATCGTACTGTTCACACTTCCATATCGCAGTGCACAGTTGCGGTTTAGAAACCTCTTGAGTACATTGAGATATCGCAATAGAAGGCTGCGATATCTCACTGTTCATTGTGAAATCGCAATGGAATGTTGCGATATTAATGTAACTTGGACAAATTTTAGATTAAAATTGATCACATTGGAAGATGTCCAACTTCCAATTGATTCAGCACTCAAGATTTTTAAACACAGTTTTCACTCCCCCTTAAATGATGCAAATATTTTTCAAAATTGTTTTCATCATTTAAGAGTTAGTGTTTAAAGACAAATTAGAATACTTACCTTCACTCCTCGGAAACAGATAAATCAACTACGAAAATTAAACTTTTTCTCGCTTTCGTTCGATTTCTTTTGTATCTTCAAATCACCGATTCTGCTCTGATACCAATTGTTAGTCCTAGATTGATCAGGTAACAACGATTCAAAGAGAAATAACAAGAACATATAATGATTTCAACTTGTCATCCCTCTCATATTCATTAATCAAGATAGGTTACAAAGGTTTGAATGAAAAACAACTATCTCTCTCTAAAACAATTAAGCTCTAATTTCTCTAATGAATCGTCTATCGAACGTCTAACCTAATTCTAAGGTTAAGGAACCTTATATACCAAGGCTTTAGACAATAAGGCCTAAGCCCATTAAACACAATTAACTAAGCCCATTTAACAATTAAGGCTTTTACAAGAATAACAAATCTAATTAAGCTCTCTATAATTATTTATATATCTTTCAAATATGTAGGACATTTATTGTCCTAACAATAGCTTGATCCTTGTTTGAAGATCTAGTCATCATTGGACGGATTTGTCCAGATGCTAGAATTCCTGATATTGCGGGTTCTGTACTGTTTTGCACAGAAGCCATCGCTTCAGATTCATCAAACTTGACATTTATGCTTTCCGTCATAGTTCTGGAAGACTTGAGGAAGATTCTGTATGCTTTTGATGTAAGCGAGTATCCGATAAAGAAACCCTTAACACCTTTAGGACTGAATTTGTTCAGGTTGTCCTTATCGTTCAGCACAATACACCTGCATCTAAAAACACGGAAGTAGTGTATCACAGGTTTCCTATTATTAATTAACTCATATGGAGTTTTACCAAACCGTCGATGAATGATTGAGCGGTTTTGTGTATAGCATGCCGTTGCAACAGCTTCAGCCCATAGGGATAATGGTAGATCAGCGTAGGATAGCATCGTTCTTGCGGCTTCAACCAGTGTGCGATTTCGTCTTTCAACAACTCCATTCTGTTGAGGTGTTCTCGCCGCAGAATATTGATGGGTTATTCCTAATGACTTGAAGAAGTCATCAAGAGTCTTGTTCTTGAACTCTGTCCCATTATCTGATCTAACAGTCTGAACTGTTTGTTGACGATTCACTTGAAGCTATTTGATTAACGAGATGATCAAGTCTGGTGTTTCGTCTTTTGAGCGTAGGAACTTGACCCATGTGTATCTCGAATAATCATCGACAATTACTAACACATAACGTTTGGCATGAATACTTTGAGTCTTCATCGGACCACAGAGATCCATATGAAGAATTTCCAAAGCTTGTCTTGCGCTGGGTTCGGGTTTCGGTGGATGAGGAGCACGCTTCATCTTCCCCTTCTCACAAGCAATACAGAAATTATCTTTCTCAAATGTCAGAACCGGTAGACCTATGACTAAATCACCCAACGTCAACTTTTGAATGTAACGAAAGTTGAGATGAAATAGTCGTCTATGCCATAACCAACTTTTCTCTAACGTCGCTTTTGACATCAAACATACATCAGTCTTGGGCTTGAGTGTTGATAGATCAATGGTGTACATATTAGATTTCCTAGAACCAACCAGAAGCTCATCTCCTCCGTCGGTAAGAACAGCACAACAGGTCTTCTTGAAATGAACTTCTAGGTCTTTATCACAAAATTGACATATACTAAACAAGTTGTGTCCTAAGCCCTCGACGTAATTTACTTTTGTAATCCGCACATTATCTTTTACAATATCCCCATAACCCAAAATTGAAGCATATTGATCATTTCCAAACTTTACTTTTCCATAATCTTGTTCTACAAAATTAACTAGCAGCTCTTTTCTTCCAGTCATGTGCTTTGAGCAGCCTGAATCTAAATACCATACATGTCTGGGCTGCAAAATGGAAATTAAACGGTTTTAGGTACCCATTGCCAATCGGGTCCTTTTAGGTTAGTAGGCTTGGATTTAACATTTTGCTTTCTATAACCGGTTTTAATATAAGCATTTGAATAAAACCAATGATTATAATCAGACTTGCAGATAAAATCATCCACACCACAAGAAGCACAACAAATTTGATCTCGTGCCAAATTAATCAGTTGTCACATTGAATAAACCTTGTTAGGAACTACAAGTTTTCGTCTATTGCCAACCTCATAATTAATAACATTCGAAACAAAATTGTCTTTCTTGGAATTTAAAACATTTAAAGTAGAGTGGGATGATTTGATCTGAGCCACATCCTGTGTGGACTCCTTTATTCTTCACTCAAGACGCATGTTGTTTTCTCAAATTATGATCTGAAAAACCAGACAAATAAGAGTTGTAAGCTTTTGAATATTGAGTCTGAAAAGAATTAACACGCTTCTTTCTTTTTGTTTTTCTTTTCTTTTTCTGTAATGATGGTTTTGATTTAGATTTAGAATGATCATCATTAACATAAACTTTCTCAGCTGATTTTGAAGATTCTCCTTCCAAGATAATCTTTTCAGGTTCCTCTTCTTTTATTAGAAAGTCAGAATGATCTGGAAGTTTGGCACAGAAATCAAATTGAACAGGTGCTTCACACACAACTTTACCTTTGTCCTTACCAACATTCTCGCTTTCAAAATCAGTATCAGTGTCATATGATGGGCTATCATTATCATCAGATTTGGGAAAAAGAAAGTCACTATATTCTTTCTGAAAGATTTTATCTTCTTCCGTAGGAAAATATATTGGAGGATCATTATCAAACTGATCTTCCAAATCCCAAGGTTCAAAATCATCTTGGTCATTGGTGGTCCAGTCTCTCAAAATAGCATTTCCTATAAAAGCTTTGCATGAGGAAACATCTGAATCTAAATATTGTTTTTCTTTTAAAGCTTTTTCTTCAGATATTTCCTCAAGTTTGATTTTCATTCCTTTTAAACTTTCTGAAAATACAGTGAGCAAAACTTCCTTTTCAATCTCAAAAGCAAGCTTCTCATCATTTCTGACTTCTTGAATATTGCTTTGGATCTTGCTTTCGAGGTCCATGAGTTTTTGTTCAAGAACCATTGGTGGGAAGTATCTTTTACCTTCAAAAACTGGTTTGTCAGTATTAACCTTTTGAGTATTTCCTTTTTCCTCCGGTTCTTTAACAACATGACTCTCAAAGTAATTGTTTGGTAAGGTTTTCTTATTATTCAATGCCTTTGCATTGTCTGGACCATACCAAAAAGGAAGTTGCATTTTAACTGTAGTTTTCCTTTTTATTTCTTCTTCAGCCTCATAGTCTTCACCATCCATCTTAAGACATTTGATTTGAAATTTGAATGTACGGCAAGTTCAATCCATTCAAATTTATACAAAGTGGGAGATTTTGATAAAGCATTGCTAAGGTATTGTGGATTGCCATACCCGATTCCCCACTTTGAGTTGAAATATCTGAACTTATTTGTGTTGGGAACTGAAGATATGCTAAGTATGGTTAGTACTGCTAAGTCTTCATTACTACTGCCAGTTCTTCGTTACTACTGCTGGGCAAAGTTACTGCTGCTAGATGAAGTTAATGCTGCTAGTTGTAGTTAGTGCTGCTAGTCCAAATTACTACTGCTAGACATGGTTAGTACTGCTGAGCTGAGTTACTACTGCTTGAAGACTGTGAAGATTAATACTGCTGAAGGTTGTTAATGCTGCTGAGCCAAATCATCATTAATACTGCTGAGTTGATAAATTTGATATGCGATACTTTTGGAGACAAAGAAGGAATTGATCAAGATATGCTTAACGAAGATTCAGAAGATCAATTTACTTTTTATGGTTATCTTGTAATTACTTTTGTATAAATAGTATTGATAGATAGCTATTAGAAAAAACGAAAAAGAAGATAGATAATATACAGAATTCTATATTCAAGAGTGAATTAACCTCAAGATCATAGATCCTATTTCTAGAGAAGTAGAAATCGTCTTGTTGAGCCTGTTCAACAAGATTGAGGTTTGGTGTAAAACTTGTGAGTTATAACTGTTTGATATATATACAGTTTATTGAATTTCTATTGATTGTTCTTTAATTGATTTAGAGTTCTATTCCGCAAGATTCTCTAAATTCTGTTTCTAAGAAGTTTAATTCTTGTTAAGAATCGATCCTGACAAGTGGTATCAGAGCATTGGTATCTTAGAAATTATGGACAACTCAATGGATTCTCACAGTACTCTTGTTTCAAAGGTTCCCATGCTCAAACCCAATGAATTTGACATGTGGAAACTAAGAATCAAGCAGTACATTCTTCTTACTGATTATGCAATATGGGACATTATAGAAAATGGCCCATGTAATGAAGGAAAGATTGGAGCAGATGGAAAGAGACCTCCTCCCAAGACAGATGCTGAAAAGAAAGTAAGACAAACAGAGATGAAGGCATTAAGCACTCTGCTTTTGGCTATTCCTAATGAGTACCAACATCAATTCCAACACTGCACAGATGCACAGATGTTGTGGAATGCTCTGGAGAAAAGATTTACTGGAACAAAGAGCACAAAGAGAAATCAAAAGGCTATTCTCAGGCAACAATATGAAAACTTTATGTCTGCTAAGAATGAGTCCATGACTCAAACTTTTGATAGATTTAACAAGTTAATTGGAGAATTAGCAACTGTGGGTGTACACATGGATGCTGATGATGTCAACAGAAAGTTCCTTAGATCATTGGGAGAAGAATGGACCATGTACACTGTCTCATTCAGACAGAATGACCAATTGGAGGACAAAGAGCTAGATGACCTCTACAATGATCTAAGAGTATTTGAGGCTGAAGTTGAAGCCAAGAAAAGGCCATCAGGATTTGTTTATAATGCTGCTTTGTTATCTTCATCCTCTGATACTGCTGCTAATCCTGATTCTGTTAATACTGCAGGTTCTGTTAATTCTGCTAGTGGAACCAATCAAGAGAAGACCACAGATTCTGTACTAGAAGCATTCTTTTCTAGTCATGTCCACTCTTCTCTAATCAATGATGATTTAGAGCAGATCAATGCTGATGATCTGGAAGAGATGGACATCAAGTGGCAGATGGCTATGCTATCAATGAGGGTGAAGAAATTCATCAAAAGGACTGGGAGAAACAACTTTTCCCAAAGAAGAGAAGATGGTGCAGGCTTTGACAAGTCAAAGGTTGAATGCTATAAGTGTCACAAGATGGGACACTTTGCCAGAGAATGCAGAAGTGGAGGATCACAGACTCCAAATGGAAACCAAAACAGAAGCTCCTCTCAAGCCCTTGTTTCTCAACAAGGAATGGGATTTGATTGGAGTGATCAAGCTGAAGAAGCCTGTCAGAATCAAGCTCTTATGGCAGAAGTGTCTGATATCCCCACTGAGGTACAATCTAAACTCTGTTCTCAAGCTTGCATTGATGCTGTTAAAAGATATAGGGATCACAATCAGGGTATGTGTGATGACCTTAAGAGGCTAGAGAAAGATGTGAAAGATTATGTTAGGATTGTAGAAAGGTTTGAGGAACAGATTAGAGCTTTTCAAGCTAATGAACTTCAACACCACTATGATACTAACTATTGGAAGTGGGAGAAGAATGAGTATGAGATTAAGCTGAAAGTATCTGGGGAGGAGAATGAAAAGTTAAAAGAAGAGCTTAAAAAGGTTAAACTTGATGTTGAAAAGTTTACCTGTGCTTCTAAAACCATGGACACCATCATTAAAGCACAAATCCATGACAAGATGAAAGTAGGGATAGGGTACAATGCCACACCTCCACCCTACAATAACAACTACATACCTCCTAAGTCTGATTTGTTAGAGACCAAGGATAGAAAGGAACCTGAATTAATGATTAATATAGATCCTTGTGAAAAAGAAATAGTTGTTGAAGATGAGACTGACAAAGTAGACTCTGATGAGGAATGTGAGAGTCCATGTGTCAAGAACACAGAGATCAAAAGGACTGAAGAGAAAAAGGAAGTTCATTACACACAGCCCAAAGTTGTGAACTCTAATACTTGTAAACAGTGTTCCTGCAGGAAATTCAAAGAGAACAAGCCCCAAAAACATGATAATCAGAGGGGAAATCAAAGGAACTGGAATAACCAGTGGGCTATGAGACAAGGAGTTGACCTGAAAAGAATCAACAGGCCAAAACCTTGTTTCATCTGTGGTAAGCTAAATCACTTAGCCAAACACTGTTATTTCAATCCTGTTAACCAAAGGTTTAATGCTCAAAGATCTTTTCAAAAACCTGGTGGTTACAGAAAGAATGGTGGATATAAAAAGTCTGCAAAGAAAAATGTGGCAAAGAAACAAGATAAACCCAAAAGCCACATAAAGAAAATGACTGAAAAGGAATGTGATACTATGTGGGTTCCAAAAAGCACTAAAAACAATAATGCTGCTAGCAGTGTTAGTACTGCTAACACTGCTAGTACTGCTTCAAAAGTTAGTGCTGCTAGCAGTATTAATACTGCTAGTAATCATTCCAAAGTTAGTACTGCTAACAATATTTATACTGCTAGTAATCATTCCAAAGTTAGTGCTGCTAGCAGTGTTAATACTGCTAGTATTCAGTCCAATGTTAGTGTTGCTAATACTTTTAGTGCTTCTTCTTCAGATAGTACTGCTGCTAGCAGTATTAACTCTGTTAATACTGCTTCTAGCAGTGTTAACTCGGTTAATACTGCTACCTCTGTTAGTACTTCTGAGGTTAATACTGCTAGCACTGTTAGTACTGCTAGCACTGTTAGTACTGCTAGCACTGTTAGTACTGCTGCAAGTGCTGCTACACCAATAATTTTGACAAAGTATTCCAGCACAGCAGTACCAAAAGTTAAAAATCTCATCAAAACCAAGTGTAAGTACTTTGATGAGCAAGGGAGACCCAAGACCACTTCGGCTTGGGTTCCAAATAAAACTAACTGATTTATCTTGATGTGCAGGGCAACCAACAGCTCAAGGGGAAGAGCATTTGGCATGTTGATAGTGGTTGCTCCAGGCACATGACAGGTAACATGTCCTGCCTCAAAAATTTCAAAAAGGTTGATGGAGGACATGTTGCATTTGGGGATAATCCTGCTGGTGGAAAGATAAGTGGTAAGGGTGATGTTTCAAAGGGTAAGATGACCTTTGAAGATGTATACTATGTTGAACAATTGAGATACAACCTGTTAAGTGTATCACAGGTTTGTGACAAGAAGCATAGTATATTGTTTACAGACTCTGAATGTATTATCCTTGCTCCTGGATACAAAGTGGTTGATGAAAACATGATACTTCTGAGAACTCCAAGGAAGGATAATGTTTATTGTTTAGATTTGGAAAGTGTTTCATCTGATTCATCTCTAAATTGTTTAGTTTCAAAAGCTTCTTTAGATGAATCATCACTATGGCACAGAAGGATGTGTCACATGAACTTTAAAACAATAAATAAACTTGTTAAGAATAACCTTGTAAGGGGTTTGCCATCCAAAGTATATTCATGTGATGATCATTGTGTTGCTTGTCTCAAAGGCAAACAACACAAAACTTCTCATAAGTCCAAAGAGATAAACACTATATCAAATCCTCTTCAACTGTTACATATGGATCTGTTTGGTCCTACCAATGTGATGAGTATTGGCAAGAAATCATACTGCTTAGTTATTGTTGATGATTATTCTAGATTTACTTGGGTATATTTTCTGAGAACTAAAGATGAGACAAGTGGACTGATCAAATCTTTCATTCTCAAAATTGAAAACCAATCAAATCAAAGAGTGAAAGTCATTAGATCAGATAATGGAACTGAGTTTAAAAATTCTGATCTAAACACCTTTTGTGAAGAAAAAGGAATTGAGAGACAATACAGTGCTCCTAGGACTCCACAACAAAATGGTGTTGCTGAGAGAAGGAATAGGACACTGATTGAGGCTGCTAGATCTCTGTTAGCTGACTCAAAGTTACCAATTACTTTTTGGGCAGAAGCAGTTAATACTGCCTGCTATGTTCAAAACAGAGTTTTAGTTGTAAAGCCTAAAAACAAGACACCTTATGAGCTTTTCCATAAAAGGAAACCATATATTGGATTTTTCAAGCCATTTGGATGTCCTTGTACTATTCTCAATACCAAATCTCACTTAGGCAAGTTTGATAGCAAAGCAGATGATGGTTTTCTTGTTGGGTATTCATCTCAAAGTAAGGCCTACAGAGTCTTTAATACCTCTTCTAGAATAATTGAAGAAAGTGACAATGTCAAATGCAATGAGAACACACCAAATCCTATTGGTTCAGGTCCTAATTGGCTATTTGACATTGATTCACTCACTAATTCTTTGGGTTTCAGTGGTGATGTATATGCAGGACAAAGGGATACACCATCATCAGAACACAGAATTCAATCTGTGATATTTCCAATCCCTTCCATTGATCCTGTGGAATTCTGTGAACACCATGAGGAGACTGAACCTATTCAGAATGAAGAAGAGAGGAGAGCAGAGGAAAATCAGTCTTCAGGTTCAAATTCCAGAGAATCTGAGGTGACTGAAGAAGCAGAAACAAATCCAGAATTAAATGAGTCTAATCTGGATGAGGACTTACAAGAGGAAGCTGGTCATCAAACAAGAACTCAGAAAAATCATCCTCCTGAGTTGGTAATTGGAGATATTGCATCTCCCATGATGACTAGAAAGCAAAGCAGACTCCAAGAGTTGCAAGAGCAGCAAAATACAGTTAACACTGTTCTTACTTGCTTTCTGTCCCAGATTGAGCCCAAAAAGGCTTATGATGCCATGAAAGACCCAAGCTGGATAGAGGCAATGCAAGAGGAGCTGCTACAGTTCAAATTACAGGATGTTTGGGACTTGGTAGACCTTCCAAAAGGTCATAGAGCAATTGGCACCAAGTGGATTTTCAGGAACAAGAAGGATGACAGAGGGATTGTAATCAGAAACAAAGCTAGACTGGTTGCACAAGGGTACACTCAGGAAGAAGGAATAGATTATGAGGAAGTCTTTGCTCCTGTGGCAAGGATTGAAGCAATCAGGTTATTTCTAGCCTATGCCTCATACATGAAGTTCAAAGTGTACCAAATGGATGTCAAAAGTGCATTTCTGTATGGAAGCATTGAGGAAGAAGTATATGTCTGTCAACCCCCTGGATTTGAGAATCCATTGCACCCTGACAGAGTATACAAGCTGAAGAAGGCTCTCTATGGTTTGCATCAGGCCCCAAGAGCATGGTATGACACTTTGTCTACCTATCTCTTGATAAATGACTTTGAAAGAGGAGTCATTGACAAGACCCTGTTCATCAAGAGGAGAAAGAGAGGTACTTTACTTGTTCAGATCTATGTGGATGATATCATCTTTGGATCCACCAATGATCAAATGTGTAAAGAGTTTGAAGAATTGATGCACAAAAGCTTCAAGATGAGCTCCATGGGAGAACTTACATTCTTTCTTGGGCTTCAGGTAAAACAGAGGAAAGATGGAATTTTTATTAGCCAATCCAAGTATGTGAAAGACATCCTGGACAAGTTTGGTTTATCAGACTCAAAGTCAGCAAGCACTCCAATGGAAACACATAAACAGATCACTGCAGATCTTGAGGGGGAGGATGTGGATGTCCATCATTACAGATCAATGATTGGATCTCTCATGTATCTCACAGCCTCTAGACCTGACATTATGTTTTCAGTCTGTGTTTGTGCCAGATTTCAGGTTTCTCCTAAGCAATCACACCTTCATGCTGTCAAGAGAATATTCAGATACTTAAAAGGGCAACCTAGATTAGGTCTCTGGTATCCTCATGAATCCTCTTTTGACTTGCTTGCATATTCAGATAGTGATTTGGGAGGAGCCAACATGGATAGGAAGTCTACTTCAGGTGGATGTCAGTTTTTGGGTACAAGACTAGTATCTTGGCAGTGTAAGAAACAAACCACAGTGTCCTTATCTACCACAGAAGCTGAGTACATAGCTGCTGCAAGCTGCTGCTCTCAGGTTCTATGGATTCAGAATCAGATGTTGGACTATGGGGTAACTTTTCTTCACACACCAATCTTCATTGATAACAACAGTGCTATTAGCATTGTTAATAATCCAGTCAAACACTCAAAAACAAAGCATATAGAGATAAGGTATCACTTTATAAGAGATTGCAATGAAAAGAAATTAATTCAGGTTGCTAAAGTTCATACAAATGACCAGTTTGCTGATCTATTCACAAAAGCTTTTGATGTGGGTAGATTCACCATTTTGGTAACAAGTGTGGGCATGATCAACCTAGAATAAATTCTTGACTTTCTGTTTTTATACCTATATTTCTTCCTGTATTTGGTGCTACTAACTTTCTTTCTCAGGATCCTCTGTTTTCCTCAGATTACCAAGTGAAGAAAAGTGTAAGTGTGGTTACTACTGCCAGTACAGAAGTTACTACTGTCTGTGTTCCAGCAGTTACTACTGCTCAGTGGTTAATACTGCTCAGTGGTTAATACTGCTAGTACAGTTAATACTGCTAGTGTAGTTAATACTGCTTGGTCGTTAATACTGCTCAGTAGTTAATACTGCTCAGTAGTTAATACTGCTAGTGCATTTAATACTGCTAGTGGAGTTAATACTGCTCGGTAGTTAATACTGCTTGGTAGTTAATACTGCTAGGTAGTTAATACTGCTTGGCAGTTAATACTGCTCGGTAATTAATACTGCTCGGTAGTTAATACTGCTAGGTAGTTAATACTGCTTGGCAGTTAATACTGCTTGGCAGTTAATACTGCTCGGCAGTTAATACTGCTCGGTAGTTAATACTGCTCGGTAGTTAATACTGCTAGGTAGTTAATACTGCTTGGCAGTTAATACTGCTTGGCAGTTAATACTGCTCGGTAGTTACTACTGCGAGGTAGTTAATACTGCTTCTGATAATCTAGGGCATATAAATACCCCTGTTTGCCCGCCCATGTTCATAACGACTCTTCGCATTTACTTCTTCTCTCTCGTTCTAACCTAGACTCTCCAGAATCTCTGTGCTTTTCTTTCAAGAATCCTTAGGCATCATGGAGTTTGTGGATGAGCACAATGAAATAGCCATGCTTCAGAAGCCGAAACAAGCTGCTGGATTCCACGATATTGTCGATTTTCTAAAATCCTCGCACATCTCCTATGCACTCACAGTGAGCCCAACAATCTATATCGAACACCAGAAACAATTTTGGGAGAATGCCACTGTTAGTGTTGAAGAAGGGCAGAAAACCATTCGAACAAGGGTTTGTGATAAACCCTTGAAAGTCACTGAAGAGGTTATTCGCATCTCCCTTCAGTTGAATGATGCTTCAGGTATAACTTCTATTCCTAATGAAGAACTCTTTTCTACTTTACAAAGAATGGGGTATGAAGGTCCCATTGGTGTTTTTAAATTCTACAAGTCAAAATTTTTCAACCAATGGAGATTTCTTGTTCATACCCTGATGCACTGTATTTCCAAGAAAACTACTGGATGGAGTGAGTTCAGCAGTCCCATTGCATATGCCTTGGTCTGCTTATCCACTGCCAGAAAGTACAATTTCTCAGCAATGATCTTTACTGATCTTGTATCAAACTTGGAATCCAAAAAGACCTTTTTCATGTATCCAAGGTTTGTGCAAGAAGTTCTTAACAAGGAGTTGATGGACTTACCTCAGTTCACTGAGGTATATGTACCCAAATCCCCTAAAGGGAAGGTTTTTTCAAATATGAAAAGACTTCCTAGGGACTCGGAAGGAGTTGACACACCATTGTTCTCTACAATGATGGTTGTGTCCCACCCCTCTGAAGGTATGGCATCAGGATCAAGGCCTTCATTAGATCAACCCACTGATGCCCAATCCCAACCTTCCATCTCAAAAGACATCCCACAGTCCATTCTTGAACAGCCCACTCCCACAATCACCAAAAGATTTCAAAGAAGAAAGGTGCACAAGGCTCCTTCCCTTGTTGTACCTACTCAAAGCCCTACGCCTTTAAGCCCTCAATTGGAGCATTCTCCAATTGAGAATATCAACAGGGAAACCACAGGGGTGTCTCCCAACCTCAAGAAGGTGGTCTCTAAGGAGAAGGATGACCATATGGGTGCTAAGGCTGCCACTACTTCTGCTAGCACAGAGAAGGACAGTGGTAACATAAATAAGACCTTCCCCATGGCAACTCTAAATGAGAAATCATTAGGAGGACCCAGGTGCCAAGAAACCAAGGGGGCAGGTAGTGCTTCTGCTAGGCAGAAGGCTTCTGCTGAAACTTCCAAGGATCCTTTAAAGAAGGTTAATACTTCTAAACAAGGTGAGGATAGATATAACTATGAGGAATTGATGGAAACCTTAGGGAATATCAACTTGGATGTCATGGCACAAAAGAAAGAGATTGAGCAACTTAAGACTGTGGTCACCTACCAACAGTCTCAAATTGAGAAGCTCAAAAAGATGGTCACCAAGTTGCTGAACAAAAGGAAAAAGGCAAGGTTTGTGCTAAGAAGGAGAACCTCAACTGATGATGCTCCCAAAAAGGGGGAGTCAGAGTCAGAAGCAGAACTGAAACTGAAGGGTCCACAAATTGAGGGGGAGACTGCTCACATAGAGACTGAGATGGAAATGGACTATGCACAGTTTAAGGGGGAGTCCAGTGAGACAAAAAAGGGGGAAGAGTGTGTCAAAGAAACCAAAGCAGCAGAAACCACAGCAGCAGAAACCAAAGCAGCAGAAACCACAGCAGCAGAAACCACAGCAGCAGAAACTGTTAATGCTGCTGAGCTTGAACAAGCAGCAGAAACAGTTAATGCTGCTGAAGGCCAAACAGTCAAAGCAGCAGAAACTGAGAAGGAAGCAGTAACTACAACTCAAGCTGAAATAGATGAAGAAATTTACTGGATTATAAAGAACAGTATTGAAGCAGCATCACTACATGTACTAAGAGAAGCAGTAACAGCCATAGCAGCAGAAATGGTTATTGCTGCTGAAAAACTTAAAGCAGCTGAACCAACTCCTGAGGCTGTCAAAACTCTTAAAAGAACCAAGATGATGTCCAAGAAAAGACCAAGAACCCAGCCCATAACTACAAAGAAGAAAAATGAAAAGAAACCAAGGGTGGAGTCATCTGCAGAAAAGGCCCAGGAGGAAACAGTGAAATCTGATGGAAAAGTTGCTGAAGAAGAAGTGGCAACTCCATCAGGGAAATCAGGCAATGTGCAATCACAAACGGATGCCCAATGTGACTTGTACATTACTAGTGTTGAATCTAACCCAATTCCACTTCAGGCTGAACCAATATCATCTAAGGCTCCTGAAATCATCTTTTGGGACACTTTGAAAGATGGTAGAAAGGAGTTCATTAGGATAAAAAGAGCTGATGGAAAATTTGAAGTATTTTCTACTTGGGGAAAGATTGTCAGAACTTGCTCAAGATCAGACTTAGAAGAGATGTTCAAAGTTGGGATGAAGATATATGGAAACATGCTGACTGAGCCAGGGATGTCAATCTCTAAAATGGTACTTGAATTCTTGTGCCAAATGTTCAAACCTGAAGCAGTTCAGCATAGGTTAAACACACAGTTTCAAGTCATTACCAACTGGATGCTCTATGAAAACTGTGGAGTATATGTCATCTCCCTTGACTCTGCAACTCATGAATACTATCTTGTAGATGAAATATACAATCACAGCATGAAGAGGCTGCAAGGAATGCTACACACTAAGCTGACCTGCAACAAGGATTCAGCAATGGGTAGATTCTTGGTAAAGAGGATTCTCAATCAGAGTCTAGGCCTAAGTCCTAATCTGTGTGTACATGATGACTAAGTTTTGGAAGCATCATCTGAAGAACTTGACTTCTTTTCCTAAAAGTCAAGTTAGGGGGAGATTGTTGGGAACTGAAGATATGCTAAGTATGGTTAGTACTGCTAAGTCTTCATTACTACTGCCAGTTCTTCGTTACTACTGCTGGGCAAAGTTACTGCTGCTAGATGAAGTTAATGCTGCTAGTTGTAGTTAGTGCTGCTAGTCCAAATTACTACTGCTAGACATGGTTAGTACTGCTGAGCTGAGTTACTACTGCTTGAAGACTGTGAAGATTAATACTGCTGAAGGTTGTTAATGCTGCTGAGCCAAATCATCATTAATACTGCTGAGTTGATAAATTTGATATGCGATACTTTTGGAGACAAAGAAGGAATTGATCAAGATATGCTTAACGAAGATTCAGAAGATCAATTTACTTTTTATGGTTATCTTGTAATTACTTTTGTATAAATAGTATTGATAGATAGCTATTAGAAAAAACGAAAAAGAAGATAGATAATATACAGAATTCTATATTCAAGAGTGAATTAACCTCAAGATCATAGATCCTATTTCTAGAGAAGTAGAAATCGTCTTGTTGAGCCTGTTCAACAAGATTGAGGTTTGGTGTAAAACTTGTGAGTTATAACTGTTTGATATATATACAGTTTATTGAATTTCTATTGATTGTTCTTTAATTGATTTAGAGTTCTATTCCGCAAGATTCTCTAAATTCTGTTTCTAAGAAGTTTAATTCTTGTTAAGAATCGATCCTGACAATTTGGTTTATGCATGTGAATTGTTTGTTCAGTTTGACCTGCTTTGTACAATTTATTTTCCAGATCCTTGACATTTTCACATAACTCATCATTTATGTCTTTGTAAGCATGCAAAAGACTCTCAAACTCACTATTCTTGACTTCCGAACTCAGTAATTTATCCGATAGTTCAGTTATTCTGTCTTGAAAATAAGCATGACCGATCTCGAACTCAGCCTTTTTCTTTTCAAAATCCTTAATTTGAGTGTCTTGTTCAGTTAGTCTTGCCTTTGGAGTGGAAATTATCTCATCTGCTCTATCCTGGTCTCTTTTTAGATTTTCTAATCTTTTTGTTAAATAAGCTTGTTGAGTAAAGAATTGATTGTAAAGATCGGAATGTACCTCATTAGAAGTAGACTCTGAACCTTCACCATCAGTTTTCTTGGTCATGAAGCACATCTTAGTCTGAGCAGCTTTCTCACCTTCAGCTTCATCATCAGTCAGATCCAGCCAGTATTCTTCTTCGACCATCAGTGCTATCCCCGATTCTTTCTTCTCCGCACGCAGCAACTTGTTCTTGTAGTACGTAGAATCACTGACTTTTGGCTTCCAACACTCTTTTGAGAAGTGACCAGTCTTTCCTCAGTTGTAGCATTTTGGAGCTTCCTCATTCTTTTCAAATACCTTTTTCTCTTCCGGTTTCTGATACTCCTCTCTCTTGTACTCAATTTTCTTGTCATCAAATCTCCTGCTAGACTCAACATTTGCCTTATGTTCAAAATTCTTAGAACCAAAAGAATATCTTTGATTATTTGACCCGGGACTTTTCCAAACACTTTCTCTGAAATGAGCTAGAAAGAAGTGCCATAGCTCGTTTCATGCTTTCAATATCATTTATCTCACCTTCTCCATCCTGTTCTTCATCAGAATTCCTTGAATATTTCCTGTTGGGTTTGACAGATAATAGGGCAAGCGGATCCAGTTCTTCTTCCTTTACTTCTCTTTTCTCTTCCTTCCTTTCCTTCTTCTTTTTCTTGGCTCTCTTAGCTTCAGCATCTTCTTTATCTTGTTTCAAAGTCTCATACATCTCTTGAAGAGGCAAAACATCCAACTTGGTATTTTGTTTCATCCGATGAGCATACTTCTTCCACTCAGGTTGAAGAACATTCAGAAACTTCACATTATGCTCAATTATTGACTTGTTGATGTTGTATCTGTTCAGCTCATTCAAGATAGTAGTGAAGCGGTCATATGTGGAATCAAGAGCTTCACCATCTTTCTGTTTAAAACTCTCATAAAGATTAATTGCATTGGAAATTCTCATCTGGTTTTCAATCTCAGAACCTTGGTAAAGTTTTATCAACTCATCGAACATGGCTTTCCCGAAATAGTTTTTGCTATCTACCTTTCGGTAAATATCATTTGTCAACGCTTGAATCACGAGGGATTTTGCCATTTTATCTCCATAATACTTTTTCTTCTGATCAGCATCATAATGAATTGGTAGGATCTCAACCCATGCTGGAATTGGTTCCCCGTCAGTAAGAATCCCTCTTCTCATCTGTTTTTCCATCGGCCCATTAATCAGAGAATTAGAAATAAATTCTCCGTTCTCTTGTCTTTCCACATAGTCCATAAATCGATCTTTCCATATTTTAAATTCTTTGGGAAAAAGAACCGGTGGTTTGTCCTTCGGCCCAATGGTTAAAATATCTCTTGCAGTCATAATTGATTACTCGTAAATGATCGTTTGTATTCTTTAGATTCGATTAGTTGCAAATAATTTCAAACTGACTTGTGATGTCTCAACCCACTATATGTCTCAACCAACTGATGTCGCAACAAACTTGATATCGCAAAACTGATATCGCAACAAAAAAACTTGTCGTATCGCAACTGATATCGCAACAACCCACTAGATCAGATTAGTTTTTGAGGATTTTTTTTGGATTTTGAGTGTTCTTCATATTTTCATCCATTTCTTATTGATTTTAGCCACTTGAGTGTTCTTCATATTTTCATCCATTTTGAACAGTAACATATCGCACCCTCTTGTTGCGATACGACAAGTTTTTTTGTTGCGATATCAGTTTTGCGATATCAAGTTTGTTGCGACATCAGTTGGTTGAGACATATAGTGGGTTGAGACATCACAAGTCAGTTTGAAATTATTTGCAACTAATCGAATCTAAAGAATACAAACGATCATTTACGAGTAATCAATTATGACTGCAAGAGATATTTTAACCATTGGGCCGAAGGACAAACCACCGGTTCTTTTTCCCAAAGAATTTAAAATATGGAAAGATCGATTTATGGACTATGTGGAAAGACAAGAGAACGGAGAATTTATTTCTAATTCTCTGATTAATGGGCCGATGGAAAAACAGATGAGAAGAGGGATTCTTACTGACGGGGAACCAATTCCAGCATGGGTTGAGATCCTACCAATTCATTATGATGCTGATCAGAAGAAAAAGTATTATGGAGATAAAATGGCAAAATCCCTCGTGATTCAAGCGTTGACAAATGATATTTACCGAAAGGTAGATAGCAAAAACTATTTCGGGAAAGCCATGTTCGATGAGTTGATAAAACTTTACCAAGGTTCTGAGATTGAAAACCAGATGAGAATTTCCAATGCAATTAATCTTTATGAGAGTTTTAAACAGAAAGATGGTGAAGCTCTTGATTCCACATATGACCGCTTCACTACTATCTTGAATGAGCTGAACAGATACAACATCAACAAGTCAATAATTGAGCATAATGTGAAGTTTCTGAATGTTCTTCAACCTGAGTGGAAGAAGTATGCTCATCGGATGAAACAAAATACCAAGTTGGATGTTTTGCCTCTTCAAGAGATGTATGAGACTTTGAAACAAGATAAAGAAGATGCTGAAGCTAAGAGAGCCAAGAAAAAGAAGAAGGAAAGGAAGGAAGAGAAAAGAGAAGTAAAGGAAGAAGAACTGGATCCGCTTGCCCTATTATCTGTCAAACCCAACAGGAAATATTCAAGGAATTCTGATGAAGAACAGGATGGAGAAGGTGAGATAAATGATATTGAAAGCATGAAACGAGCTATGGCACTTCTTTCTAGCTCATTTCAGAGAAAGTGTTTGGAAAAGTCCCGGGTCAAATAATCAAAGATATTCTTTTGGTTCTAAGAATTTTGAACATAAGGCAAATGTTGAGTCTAGCAGGAGATTTGATGACAAGAAAATTGAGTACAAGAGAGAGGAGTATCAGAAACCGGAAGAGAAAAAGGTATTTGAAAAGAATGAGGAAGCTCCAAAATGCTACAACTGAGGAAAGACTGGTCACTTCTCAAAAGAGTGTTGGAAGCCAAAAGTCAGTGATTCTACGTACTACAAGAACAAGTTGCTGCGTGCGGAGAAGAAAGAATCGGGGATAGCACTGATGGTCGAAGAAGAATACTGGCTGGATCTGACTGATGATGAAGCTGAAGGTGAGAAAGCTGCTCAGACTAAGATGTGCTTCATGACCAAGAAAACTGATGGTGAAGGTTCAGAGTCTACTTCTAATGAGGTACATTCCGATCTTTACAATCAATTCTTTACTCAACAAGCTTATTTAACAAAAAGATTAGAAAATCTAAAAAGAGACCAGGATAGAGCAGATGAGATAATTTCCACTCCAAAGGCAAGACTAATTGAACAAGACAGTCAAATTAAGGATTTTGAAAAGAAAAAGGCTGAGTTCGAGATTGGTCATGCTTATTTTCAAGACAGAATAACTGAACTATCGGATAAATTACTGAGTTCGGAAGTCAAGAATAGTGAGTTTGAGAGTCTTTTGCATGCTTACAAAGACAGAAATGATGAGTTATGTGAAAATGTCAAGGATCTGGAAAATAAATTGTACAAAGCAGGTCAAACTGAACAAACAATTCACATGCATAAACCAAATAAGTTCAGATATTTCAACTCAAAGTGGGGAATCGGGTATGACAATCCACAATACCTGAGCAATGCTTTATCAAAATCTCCCACTTTGTATAAATTTGAATGGATTGAACTTGCCGTACATTCAAACTTTCAAATCAAGTGTCTTAAGATGGATGGTGAAGACTATGAGGCTGAAGCAGAAATGAAAAGGAAAACTACAGTTAAAATGCAACTTCCTTTTTGGTATGGTCCAGACAATGCAAAGGCATTGAATAATAAGAAAACCTTACCAAACAATTACTTTGAGAGTCATGTTGTTAAAGAACCGGAGGAAAAAGGAAATACTCAAAAGGTTAATACCGACAAACCAGTTTTTGAAGGTAAAAGATACTTCCCACCAATGGTTCTTGAACAAAAACTCATGGACCTCGAAAGCAAGATCCAAAGCAATATTCAAGAAGTCAGAAATGACGAGAAGCTTGCTTTTGAGATTGAAAAGGAAGTTTTGCTTACTGTATTTTCAGAAAGTTTAAAAGGAATGAAAATCAAACTTGAGGAAATATCTGAAGAAAAAGCTTTAAAAGAAAAACAATCTTTAGATTCAGATGTTTCCTCATGCCAAGATTTTATAGGAAATGCTATTTTGAGAGACTAGACAACCAATGACCAAGATGATTTTGAACCTTGGGATTTGGAAGATCAGTTTGATAATGATCCTCCAATATATTTTCCTACGGAAGAAGATAAAATCTTTCAGAAAGAATATAGTGACTTTCTTTTTCCCAAATCTGATGATAATGATAGCCCATCATATGACACTGATACTGATTTTGAAAGCGAGAATGTTGGTAAGGACAAAGGTAAAGCTGTGTGTGAAGCACCTGTTCAATTTGATTTCTGTGCCAAACTTCCAGATCATTCTGACTTTCTAATAAATGAAGAGGAACCTGAAAAGATTATCTTGGAAGGAGAATCTTCAAAATCAGCTGAGAAAGTTTCTGTTAATGATGATCATTCTAAATCTAAATCAAAACCATCATTACAGAAAAAGAAAAGAAAAACAAAAAGAAAGAAGCGTGTTAATTATTTTCAGACTCAATATTCAAAAGCTTACAACTCTTATTTGTCTGGTTTTTCAGATCATAATTTGAGAAAACAACACGCGTCTTGAGTGGAGAATAAAGGAGTCCACACAGGATGTGGCCCAGATCAAATCATCCCACTCTACTTTAAATGTTTTAAATTCCAAGAAAGACAATTTTGTTTCGAATGTTATTAATTATGAGGTTGGCAATAGACGAAAACTTGTAGTTCCTTACAAGGTTTATTCAATGCGACAACTGATTAATTTGGCACGAGATCAAATTTGTTGTGCTTCTTGTGGTGTGGATGATTTTATCTGCAAGTCTGACTATAATCATTGGTTTTTTTTTCAAATGCTTATATTAAAACCGGTTATAGAAAGCAAAATGTTAAATCCAAGCCTACTAACCTGAAAGGACCCGATTGGCAATGGGTACCTAAAACCGTTTAATTTCCATTTTGCAGCCCAGTCATGTATGGTATTTAGATTCAGGCTGCTCAAAGCACATGACTGGAAGAAAAGAGCTGCTAGTTAGTTTTGTAGAACAAGATTGTGGAAAAGTGAAGTTTGGAAATGATCAATATGCTTCAATTTTGGGTTATGGGGATATTGTAAAAGATAATGTGCGGATTATAAAAGTAAATTACGTCGAGGGCTTAGGACACAACTTGTTTAGTATAGGTCAATTTTGTGATAAAGACCTAGAAGTCCATTTCAAGAAGACCTGTTGTGCTGTTCTTACCGACGGAGGAGATGAGCTTCTGGTTGGTTCTAGGAAATCTAATTTGTACACCAATGATCTATCAACACTCAAGCCCAAGACTGATGTATGTTTGATGTCAAAAGCAACGTTAGAGAAAAGTTGGTCATGGCATAGACGACTATCTCATCTCAACTTTCGTTACATTCAAAAGTTGACGTTGGGTGATTTAGTCATAGGTCTACCGGTTCTGACATTTGAGAAAGATAATTTTTGTATTGCTTGTGAGAATGGGAAGATGAGCGTGCTCCTCATCCACCGAAACCCGAACCCAGCACAAGACAAGCTTTGGAAATTCTTCATATGGATCTATGTGGTCCAATGAAGACTCAAAGTATTCATGCCAAACGTTATGTGTTAGTAATTGTCGATGATTATTCGAGATACACATGGGTCAAGTACCTACGCTCAAAAGACGAAACACCAGACTTGATTATCTCATTAATCAAACATCTTCAAATGAATCGTCAACAAATAGTTCAAACTATTAGATCAGATAATGGGACAGAGTTCAAGAACACGACTCTTGATGACTTCTTCAAGTCATTAGGAATAACCCATCAATATTCTGCGGCGAAAACACCTCAACAGAATGGAGTTGTTGAAAGACGAAATCGCACACTGGTTGAAGCCGCAAGAACGATGCTGTCCTACGCTGATCTACCATTATCCCTATGGGCTGAAGCTGTTGCAACGGCATGCTATACACAAAACCGCTCAATCATTCATCGACGGTTTGGTAAAACTCCATATGAGTTAATTAATAATAGGAAACCTGTGATACACTACTTCCGTGTTTTTGGATGCAGGTGTATTGTGCTGAACGATAAGGACAACCTGAACAAATTCAGTCCTAAAGGTGTTGAGGGTTTCTTCATCGGATACTCGCTTACATCAAAAGCATACAAAATCTTCCTCAAGTCTTCCAGAACTGTGACGGAAAGCATAAATGTCAAGTTTGATGAATCTGAAGCGATGGCTTCTGTGCAAAACAGTACAGAACCCGTAATATCAGGAATTCTAGCATCTGGACAAATCCATCCAATGATGACTAGATCTTCAAACAAGGAGCAAGCTTCCACTTCTAACTCGAATCCTAGTGAACTTGATGTTTTGTTTGAACACTTTTATGATGACTATTTTAACACTAATATATCCTCTTCATCTGTAAACGACAGGATTGAAGTTGAAACACCACCAGTACAAACTACTATGTCAGGCCCTTCACCGGTACTGACTACACCGAATACTCGTACAACTACTCCTGTTACTTCTCCAAGGAACACAACAACGGCATCTCCACAAGCAAGATCACATGCCTCTACAAGTGGTGCCTCTTCATCTGGAACAACTTCAATTTTCAGTGATCAGGGTAACAACACCATTCCTGAAAGATCAACCGAATCAGTTCCCGAGACTATACCGATTGTCAATCCTGACAAGCAACCCGTCTCACATCCGGAACCGATGCTGACGATTGAGTTGATCTTTGATAAGGATCCCTCAGTTGTAGACCCCAATGAAGGTACTGTATCTCTCCATCCACACTCTACTAAGTGGATACGCAGTCACCCAATTGATCAGGTGATTGGTGATGTATCTGAACCAGTAAAGACAAGATCCGCTTCCGCAACTGCAAATGAAGTTTTATACGCACTCTTCTTAAGCCAGGTTGAACCCTCAACAGTTCAACAAGCTTTAGAAGATCCTGATTGGTTGATTGCGATGCAAGAAGAACTGAATCAGTTCGAAGCTCTGAAAGTGTGGAGACTAGTTCCACGACCCAAAGGTAAGACATTTATCGGTACCAAGTGGGTCCTAAAGAACAAGAAAGATGAAGACGAAATAATTGTGAGAAACAAGGCTCGTTTGGTAGCAAAAGGGTATAGGCAACAGGAAGGGATAGATTATGACGAGACGTATGCGCCGGTTGCTCGTCTTGAGGCAATTCGGATGTTTCATTCGTATGCCGCTTTTAAGAACTTCACCGTCTATCAAATGGACGTGAAGACCGCTTTCTTGAACGGTGTCCTTAAGGAAGAAGTATACGTGTCTCAACCAGAAGGCTTTGTGGACAAAAACCATCCAGATCATATCTACATTCTTGACAAAGCCCTCTACGGTCTCAAACAAGCCCCTCGTGCCTGGTATGAAAAGTTATCTACCTCTCTACTAAACGCTGGCTTTGTGAGAGGTAAAATCGACACAACTTTGTTTACTTTACGCAAAGGAGGTGATATTCTTTTAGTTCAGATTTACGTTGATGATATTATTTTTGGTTCGACTAACCCTGGACTTTGTACTTGGTTTTCGGGCATTATGATGACTCAATTCCAAATGAGTATGATGGGAGAGATTAATTTCTTTCTCAGATTACAAGTTAAACAATTTTCAACTGGTATCTTTATCAACCAGTCGAAGTATGTGTTTGACATCTTGAAGAAACTCAAGATGGAAAACTGTACGTCGATCGGTACGCCTATGGCTTCTGTATCTAAGTTAGGTCCAGATCCAGACGGTATTGATGCTGATGTCAAGCTTTATAGAGGAATGATCGGGTCTCTAATGTACCTAACCGCTAGTCGTCCAGATATAATGTTTTCAACTTGTCTCTGTGCTAGATTTCAAGCCAATCCTAAAATGTCACACCTCGGAGCCGTCAAAAGAATCTTTCGGTACTTGAAAGGCACACCGTACCTTGGACTGTGGTATCCTAAGGGAACCGGCTTCGAACTCTCTGCATATTCAGATGCTGATCATGGAGGAAGCATGTTGGACAGAAAGAGTACTTCTGGGCATGTTCATTTTTTGGGTGACAAGCTTGTGAGTTGGTCATCAAAGAAACAAAATTGTGTTTCAACTTCAACCGCGGAAGCAAAATACGTTGCCGCGACGAGTTGTTGTTCACAAGTTCTTTGGATGAAGACCCAACTCATGGACTATGGGTATAAATACGAGAAGATCCCCATTTACTGCGACAGTAAGAGTGTTATCGCTATATCTGCTAATCCTGTCCAGCATACCAAAACCAAACACATCGACATCAGATATCATTTCATAAAAGATCATGTTGAGAAAGGAACTGTTGAATTATATTTTGTTACAACTGAGTATCAGCTTGCCGATCTTTTTACCAAAGCCTTGGATGAAAAACGTTTCAATTTTCTCGTATCCAAGCTCGGCATGCTTAATATGAAAGTTTAAATCTCATATATTAAATATATAATAGATGGAAATGTTTGTATCTTAATCTAGACTTTGCTTCTAGATTAATACACTAAAATTTTCATCATATTCTATTTTTAATATATGTTAATTAAATTGTCATATTCTCATTGTATCATAAGTATTTTTTTCAACTCGTTCTTCTCTTCTCATTTCTTAATTGTCTTATCTTTGATCTGTTATGATATATGTATCTGCACGAAAGGTATGTTCTTGATTTCAGGGGGAGTTATAGAACTGATCATATGCACAAATCTAGGGGGAGTGTGCATACCTAGCATGTATGTGTTGATTCGTTGTGTTTATCTGTTTTCGAGGAGTGAAGGTAAGTATTCTAATTTGTCTTTAAACACTAACTCTTAAATGATGAAAACAATTTTGAAAAATCTTTGCATCATTTAAGGGGGAGTGAAAACTGTGTTTAAAAATCTTGAGTGCTGAATCAATTGGAAGTTGGACATCTTCCAATGTGATCAATTTTAATCTGAAATTTGTCCAAGTTACATTAATATCGCAACATTCCATTGCGATTTCACAATGAACTGTGAGATATCGCAACCTTCTATTGCGATATCTCAATGTACTCAAGAGGTTCCCATATCGCAACTGTGCACTGCGATATGGAAGTGTGAACGGTACGATATCGCACCCTTCATTTGCGATATCCCATTGAAACCAAGTGGTTTCCATATCGCAACTGTGCATTGCGATATGGTCGTGTGAACAGTAACGTGTCGCAACCTTCTGTTGCGATACGCTTAAAAGTCATATCGCAACTAGTTCCTTGCGACATGATGACACGTGGCAGGTCAAACCTTGGACCAATCATGTTATGCCACGTGTCACCGATTTCAAAATCGTATAAAAGGGGGTTTTTTGACTTTTCTGCGATATCTGAACATTTAAACCCTCTCCAAAACCCTATCTCCCCTGCTACTGTGTAACACCTGGAAAATCCTAGTAAATAATAATAGTCCTAATATTTCTTTATATTTTGACTTCTTAGATTATAATTGAATTCCTAAGTAATTTCCGTGATTGTTACTTGTTATTTGATAACTTCCGATAGAAATCCGTAAGTTTATTCCTTAAGGAAATTAATGAAAAATAGATGATAATGTTAAATATTAGATTTTATGGATTAGTTGGATGGGTAATTTGAATAAGAGTCCAACGGTACTTTCCGGGGTAAAAACGGAGTTTTAACGAAGAAGTTACGGCTAAATCAGTGGGATTTGAGAAGACTAGCAAACAGAAGCCGGCGCCGATGGTTTGGCGCCGATGCATCGGCGCGAGTGATCGGCGCCGAGCACCTGACGTGCTAAAAGGGGATTAAACCCACCTCTTGGTCCTTAGTCATTTACCCTTTCCGCTTAGAATTCTCAAATCAGACTTTGCTCCTGCTCTATACTTCTCAGACGATTTCTCCATCTAAACCTAAGGTAAATTCATATTTCTCAATCCTAATTCAATTTAAACAATTATTAGATGAATCTTACCAATTAAACTTCATTTAGGGCTTTTATATCTTCATCTTTCTTATTGGAGTGATTGAGTTCAAATCATCAAGATAGGGTTATTTCAATTGAAGATTAGAGGTGAGTAACTTGTATCTAATTGATTGTATTATACTTATCTACCATTCTTTATCTTGGTTTTGGTATTGTTAATGAGAAATCTTGATTTATAAGCTCTTAATGGTTAAGAGGGAACAAGAAGAGTTCAAGTAAGTTATGGTGGATTAATTGTGTTTTATTACTTAGAATGCCATGGTAAATGTTAGTGTTAAAGGTTTGGGTTTGATTTTACATCTTTGGTATGTGATTATGATAATGGCTCAATATATGTCTTAATGAAGTAATGATGGCTTAATGGTCAATATGGACTTATTATTGAATTGTAAACATGGATGTTTATTATTGATATTATATAGAATGTGAATTGATACATATGGATGTATATGAACTACATGGAAGTAGTATTGATATGTTAAACGGTTGGACCATTGTTAAGTGCTAAATATGCTTGGAATATTATTTGGATTAACACATTTGGTATTCACATAATTGGAGGAGCACCTAGTAGGCATTGGAGGATATATTCTTACACACCGTGGAGTAAGTGTAATTGATTCATACCTCGGATACCATGGGGTTTTCCGTTGTGTTATGCCTTGTGACAATACCATGGGGTACCGATCAAGGTATATCTTCGATTATGATGTAACTGGGTAGCGATATGGACCTTCTCCATGGAATCCAATTTGTGAATGTATCGAATTGTTATTCCTACATGTTATGATTATGCTCTATGTGCTATGTGTAAACCTCACTTAGGCTTTAAAAGCCTAACACTTGTTATGTGTTTTATGTGTTACAGATATTAGTGGTTCCGGACACAAGAAGGTTTAGACTGGGGTTGTGAGCATGGGATCATTGTTGGAGAGTTAAAGATTTGAAGATTTATGATTGAACTTTCCGACACCTTTTGAATTATGATTTCTATAGTAGAGATTAAATAAGCTAGTGGTCCATTAGTAGTAATAATTAACTAAATTTTTGTCTAATGATTATGTAATGTTAATTAGGTATACTTTTACTTTGGTAATGTGTACCACTCTTCCGTTTTATGGAAGTTTTTGTTGACCCCTGTTTTGGGCTGTTACAAGTTGGTATCAGAGCTTTAGTTTAAGTGAACTAAGTATGATAAGGAGGTACTTAGACTTAAGCTGAGATGAATTAAGTTATGAATCGTGAGATTGGGTAGAAGTATTAAGACGGGATGGACTTAGGGTCGACAGAAATACGTGAAATTTGTACGGTAACGACGGTAATGAGGATTCTCATATATGATATATTCACAATCTCAATTAGCTACTGTTATTATGAATATATTGTTACATAAGCATACTTGTTTCTAAATTGTCCCAGTGACTAATGATCGGTAAAGTACGTTTCGTGTGATTATATTTATATAACCATTTCCCAGGATTATCTTTTGTTTTATAGCATAATGATGGTAAAAACGCCACCAAGGTCTTTCAATTCTTTGGAGGACAGATCGGTAAATGATTGAGGGTTGGAAGGACAACCTAGAACTGGCGGGACTCATGAAAGTCTGCCGAGACAACCTTAAATAAGTGGATTTAAATGTGTGGAAATAGAATGTAAGATGTTTGATCAAGATGGGAATAGTATGAAATGGTTGAGTAAGTGAGCCTTGGAAGGCATGTATAACAAGTGTAAGAAGGCTGAGAGGGTAACCACTGGTTGGAAATAGAGCGTCAATGATAAGTTGCGTGAGTTAAACGATAGACCTTGTTTGAGTGAATAGCCTTCAATTGCAAGTAGAGTTTTATGCATGGTGTCCTCGAGTGTGTGTTACATGGGTTTTCGTGATTTCAAAACAAATGCATAAATAGTAATTTAGTCAATGATGAGTCAGTATGTGCACGTGGGTATTTAGAGAAAAAGGCAATACCATTTACGTCGCACAGTGAAATTTTAAGTTTAGCAATTTGCAAAATATTTCATACTTTACAAGAAAAGTTAAATATAAATGAGTGTGAGAACCGATTAGCTTACTTCGTGTCGGTAATTTCTTTCAACTTTTGTCATATGAAAAGATTTTCATTAATTATATTACGGTCATAACAACATCGTTTTGGTTGAAAAAGAGTAAGTTTTTCGGAAAGTAGTATGCAAACAATTCTCTTGATCGTTGTACAATACACTGAAGTTATAAGAATTTTGGGGTCATGTGTACCCAAGTTGCCCTAAGTGTTATTCTTTAAAATGAGGAAATGTGCGAAATAATATATTTAATACATTGTTATGCCTGAAGGCTATGAACGAACTAAGTCGTAAAATATTACTATAAGCTAAGAAAGAACTATGAGAATGGAGAGGTGTTGGATAAATCATGGGAGAATGGTTGTAGTTTTGGTAATTGTGTTCAAGAGAAAGGTGAACAATGGGAGAGTTGAAAGTGGACTTTAGTGTCGGTTGTAAGAAGGTCTATACTCTTGTTTGGTAACTAGAAATACAGTTGGCAATGGACGGTTGTGTCCAGAGGAAGGATTAGTAGTCATCAAGGTGATGGAATTAGCAAATTGCTAGGAGTAGTGTGGTGGGACAGTAAGGAAATACCCTCGACGTTAAATAAGAATTTATGGTGATTTTGTGATATTAGTAGTGCACGAATAAGTTTGAAATGAAGACGATGAGATGTAAATTGTATTATGTTTTGTTGAAAGGATTAGGTTCAGTCCTTGTTAATGAATAGATTAAAGAAGTATCGATAGGTCGACTATTGACATTAAATTAGGCAGTTGTGTAAGATGTATGAGGCCTTTTTCCTGTCACAGGGTGCGGTCTAGGTGCGTCCCGCGTATGCATGTGCGGGCAGAAACAAAACCAAGAGCGCTACCGGCATGCTGTTATGCAGAGGGTATGCGCAAAGCGGACATTATCGTGTTCGGTGAACTGGGGATGTTATAGAATGTTATAGAATGCGGACAATACATATCTTGTGAAACACCACATGGGGGGATTTTGAGTTATTGGCGAATAAATCACGAGTGGAAGAGGTTTTGGTTAAATTATTACATAAGTGAAAGTTAGGTGGTCAAAGTACGCTTTTAGAAGTTTATTGTGGTTGTGCAATAATTATGGTGTGATATATGCTTAATCGCATTTTTTTTAATAAGTGTCGGTTTAACTATTGGTCTTATGTGTGAGGACCGTTTGATGATCTTGTATTCTTAGTACCTTTGGGATTAATGAACTTTGGCAAAATAATATATATATATATATATATATATATATATATATATAATGTGGAGTATATAGAGTTGTATATACGTGTACATATAGATACATATATGAATTGACTTCATTGGGAAAGTAGCAATGAAGGGGTCGTGAGATTACCATGTCTTGAAGCGTGTGTTGCATGATGTGGGATTAGATGTATTTTAAATTTCATGAGTTGATATTGATAAATGATCAATAGACCCTTTGAGCAGATGGCTTGGTTTTGGACTCGGTTTAGTCTTAAGGGTATTCGTCGGTTTAATTAACTTGACATAGGCTTGGGGGGTTGGAATTACATGAATTGTATTATAATTAAAGTTTACATAATGTGAATACATTGTTTTTTTTTCTTTTGAGATCATGTATGAATGTTAAGTTAGAATCGGAAGATTAAAAGTTGAAGGATCACCTTATGGGGGGTGTTAGGATAGTGAAAGATTATTGTTGTAGATGAACGTTCTACTTATGATGTAGATGGTTTATATAGAATGAGGAATTAGGCACGAACATGGTAAGGGTATGGAATAGAATGTCGAGCGGTAGTGTGAGTTTATCCAAAGTGATTTTGGTTGGGTGAGTCGCTAAATAAGGTTATGATTTTGAATCATAGGAAGTTTAATAAAGATGAGAAAGTGTTATCGGTATGTGGAAAAGTTGGGAGAAAGAGACAAATATTTATTGGAGGGTAGTACTCCATGCTAACGTAGGAAGTAATGATAGAAAGGTCGGACCTAAGACTGTAGTTATACTACAGGTTCAATGGAATTATCACCTTTGATATATACTATTTTAGTGCTTGGTTGCAATGTGGTCGCGTAGTGCGACATTGAGGTGAGGAAGTGGTAGTACTTTATACTGAAGAAACGTGTGGGTCATAGATGTAGTGATGGTTGCCGTAATTATAGAAGTATTCAAAAGTGGTGAGTATGCTCAATTTAAAGTGAGTATGGATTTTCACGCAGTATACGTTAATGTTATTTTGAGACCTGGAGATTTAGATGTGGATGATGACGGTATTGAAGACCAAGCAATAGTCGGATAAAGGTTTAATGATAAACGGTTACTCTAAGGAGGCTTACAAATCTAAGTTGGGGAGCGGATAATGAGGAAAGAAGTAAGGTTCAGGAAATATGAAAGATAAATCCTTGTTCCTTCTAGATTTTTAATTGTGAATAAGTATATAAGACTTGAAATGAAGAGATGTATACAAAATATTTCGTATTGATATGATGTGATTTCACTAGTTAAAGTGAGAGCGAATGGTATGAGTCGTTGGGTGAAGGAATGGGGAAACAATCTTAGAGAAATCGTTGAGAAATTGCAATAGAGGAATGGGGTTATAGGTACAATAGTATTATATCAATAAAATGTTAATGTGACTTTAGAGTTGGAAGAAGATATGGAGATTAAATATCCACATTTGTTTTCTAAAATCTAAGATTTCGAGGACGAAATCTATTTCAAGTGGGGGAGAATTGTAACACCCGGAAAATACTAGTAAATAATAATAGTCCTAATATTTCTTTATATTTTGACTTCTTAGATTATAATTGAATTCCTAAGTAATTTCCGTGATTGTTACTTGTTATTTGATAACTTCCGATAGAAATCCGTAAGTTTATTCCTTAAGGAAATTAATGAAAAATAGATGATAAAGTTAAATATTAGATTTTATGGATTAGTTGGATGGGTAATTTGAATACGAGTCCAACGGTACTTTCCGGGGTAAAAACGGAGTTTTAACGAAGAAGTTACGGCTAAATCAGTGGGATTTGAGAAGAAGCCGGCGCCGATGGTTTGGCGCCGATGCATCGGCGCGGGTGATCGGCGCCTAGCACCTGACGTGCTAAAAAGGGATTAAACCCACCTCTTGGATCTTAGTCATTTACCCTTTCCTCTTAGAATTCTCAAATCAGACTTTGCTCCTGCTCTATACTTCTCAGACGATTTCTCCATCTAAACCTAAGGTAAATTCATATTTCTCAATCCTAATTCAATTTAAACAATTATTAGATGAATCTTACCAATTAAACTTCATTTAGGGCTTTTATATCTTCATCTTTCTTATTGGAGTGATTGAGTTCAAATCATCAAGATAGGGTTATTTCAATTGAAGATTAGAGGTGAGTAACTTGTATCTAATTGATTGTATTATACTTATCTACCATTCTTTATCTTGGTTTTGGTATTGTTAATGAGAAATCTTGATTTATAAGCTCTTAATGGTTAAGAGGGAACAAGAAGAGTTCAAGTAAGTTATGGTGGATTAATTGTGTTTTATTACTTAGAATGCCATGGTAAATGTTAGTGTTAAAGGTTTGGGTTTGATTTTACATCTTTGGTATGTGATTATGATAATGGCTTAATATATGTCTTAATGAAGTAATGATGGCTTAATGGTCAATATGGACTTATTATTGAATTGTAAACGTGGATGTTTATTATTGATATTATATAGAATGTGAATTGATACATATGGATGTATATGAACTACATGGAAGTAGTATTGATATGTTAAATGGTTGGACCATTGTTAAGTGCTAAATATGCTTGGAATATTATTTGGATTAACACATTTGGTATTCACATAATTGGAGGAGCACCTAGTAGGCATTGGAGGATATATTCTTACACACCGTGGGGTAAGTGTAATTGATTCATACCTCGGATACCGTGGGGTTTTCCGTTGTGTTATGCCTTGTGACAATACCGTGGGGTACCGATCAAGGTATATCTTCGATTATGATGTAACTGGGTAGCGATATGGACCTTCTCCATGGAATCCAATTTGTGAATGTATCGAATTGTTATTCCTACATACTATGATTATGCTCTATGTGCTATGTGTAAACCTCACTCAGGCTTTAAAAGCCTAACACTTGTTATGTGTTTTATGTGTTACAGATATTAGTGGTTCCGGACACAAGAAGGTTTAGACTGGGGTTGTGAGCATGGGATCATTGTTGGAGAGTTAAAGATTTAAAGATTTATGATAGAACTTTCCGACACCTTTTGAATTATGATTTCTATAGTAGAGATTAAATAAGCTAGTGGTCCATTAGTAGTAATAATTAACTAAATTTTTGTCTAATGATTATGTAATGTTAATTAGGTATACTTTTACTTTGGTAATGTGTACCACTCTTCTGTTTTATGGAAGTTTTTGTTGACCCCTATTTTGGGGTGTTACATACTGCGACTTCGATCTTCGACCACTTTTCGTGATTTCTATTTCGAGCATTTGTTTCAGATCATCATCGTGGTATGTATTGCTGAATCTTACTCGATTTCAACCGTTCAATCGCATGCTACAGTTATTTCTAGGGTTTTAGGTTCGACATTTTTCTTTATCTGCTTAAATCGATACTTCTGTGTGTTCACGTTGTTAGAAATCGATTAGGGTTCTCTCACGTAGGTTTTGCGAGCCTAGTGGTATAATTTTTAATTTGATTTGTGCGAAAAATTAGAAATCTGGGTTGAACACTTAGGGTTTTAGTTCATTGTTCATCGACATCGCAACCAACTGTCATTCATACATTCATACATGTCGCAATGGTCTTACATTCATCGATATCGCAACTGCGAGTTGCGACAAGGACTACATCGTAACCTTGAGTTGTGACAACCCCATGTCACTACTTCACACTGCGATATCGCATTAGTCTGCGATATGTCTTTTATGTTGATTGCGATATGTCCAGGACTTAGAAATTTTTTGGAAAATTTTTCAAAGAAATTTCAACTTTGGAACTATTCTAATATGTTAAGTGGTTCAGATGGCTGATCCTGATGGCAATGCTTCGGATGACAACACCATCATCCGTTCGCATCGTTCATCACACCCGTCCGTGAATGCTCATGACATAGACGAAGAAATCTTTCCAAGGGCGAATTTTCTGAGATTCCGTGACAATAACCATCATCTAGACCTTGCGGTACCCTTTGATCATCAGATTGTTATAGAGATTATCCACGGTCATCCTCTACATACTGCACTCACCCGAGTTGAGTTAGTACCGGCCATCTACCTCCAACAATTTTGGAGAACACTTCAGTTCCATCCCACATATCAACGACCACATTGTTCAGCCAAAGTTGACCACTTTGATGTTACATTCACCCTACGAGGAATCCGACGTGCGCTTGACCTTCCTTATTCCGAAAACTTTGAGGATCTGGTCCCTGAATAACAATTATTTGCCGATATCCGAAGTCTTGGATATCAACATCCAGACAATCATGTTCTGACCGGTTCTTCACAGTTTAGACGAAACTACCTCCCAAGAGTTTACTATTCTATATGTTCTATCTTCAATCGGTGTATGACCTCGAAACACACAGGCGTCGATAAGACGAATTTACCCACCCTACGGATGTTCCATGCGTTTACCTTCAACCGAAACATCGACTATGCTGTTCTAATCTGGAACGAAATCATTGAGCTAGTCGCAGAACAGGCCAAACCAAGAAAGAGACGTAAATTTGTACCTTTTCAGAGGTTCTTTCAGATATTAATTCATCAAGCTATGGTCGACAATAATCAAATACCTCAACGTGCTGATCATCCACGAGGCCCGAGCCAATATATGCACTATTTACGAATGCCGGCACATATTGACTTTGCTCACACCGCGGTTCTTCGAGAAGACCTACTTGCTTATGCTGACCGACAGTCCGGGGTACTTATTAGATATAGGTTAGATAATGCATTGCTGGTCCAGCCAGAACCGGAGGGACCTCCCCACGATGCAAACCCATTAGGTGGTGAGGGTCAACATGTCGAGGGGGTTCAGGAACATGGGACTAACACTCTAACAGAAACAAGTAATCAATCAATGAACATCAAATTGGCCATCTCTATATTCAATAAGAGCAATCCAAGTACAATGAGCAATCTAGTGCAAAGACGATGTGTGTGTGTACTTGGTGTAAAATAGATGACCTGTTCAGTTTGTTCGGGACTAACATCCAGACCACTTAGGTTACTGGTTGACATAACAGTCGAAGAGACTGTATGGCCTATGTTCAACGCTGGCATAGTGTTAACATTGATAGGTCTTCCGCCCGGTCCTCGTGAAGCACCAACGAATGGCGACGACACTCTGGGCGTTCCGGTTGGGGCACGTAAGCCCGCAACTTGTTGAGGTGCCAACATTCGTGTCCTAGGAAAGGATGTAGTACCAAATGGTCCTAGACTCTGTGTGCTCTGAATAAATGGCGGTGGCCGGGGCGGGAGCCTACCTGTTTCAATATTAGCAGATACCGATTGTATCGCCAATAGCAGTTGTGCTTGATCCCCTGTGGAAAATGAAACATCGGCAAATTGAGATGCCGACGAGTGGCTGAGTGGGGATGTGCATTGCATGGCTGGGTCCACCATGTCTGTTTCAATATGCAACGGCGACAGACGCTCGTTGGTAGATGATGTGGCTACCCGGCTTGGATCAGGTTGGGGAGAGCCAGCAGTTAAAACTTTTTCTGGCTCTATCACAGCATCACTCATTTCTTTTCTCCCTCCAATCTCACCACTACCTATTTCTACATCTGCTTCTACTTCTTCGTTTACATGTGACGGACCGGCAGCATTAGTAGCATTGACAAGGAGTTCAGTATTCCGTGTAGAATCAGCATCGGAGCTAACAACACGTCTTGGTTTCCGACCCATGTGTCTTGGAATAAGATCGGCGTCAGGATCAAACGGAATGGTCGAAGCATTAAAGTTGTCCAGAATACCCTCGCGCATCTGCGTACCAATTTTCAGCCCAAACAGATCATTTTTTAGGATTAGACTTAAGATTATTTGAATCTTCATCCATATCGCAACTGCAAATGTTCTTCATGTTCATCTATATCGCAACCAACATACATTCAACCATATCGCAATGGTCATAGATTCATCAATATCACAAGGTGAACAGTATTATATCGCAAGGGTCACTTGCGACTTGAGCCATATCGCAAGGGTCACTTGCGACTTGCTCCATATCGCAATCCACAGCATTTTGAACAGTACCATATCGCAAACTTCAGTTGCGATACGGAAAGATTTTTTCTTGTTGCGATATCACCTTTTGCGACATCAGTTTATTGCGACACCAGTTAATTGCGACAGGGTTTGGGTTGCGACATAATTTGGGTTGCGACATGGTTTGTGTTGCGACAAAGGGTTAAAAATGTGTATCTGCGACTGTTTCTAGATATCAAGATGGTATCCTCGCCCAAGTAATCACCCATTCAATAAAAAAAATTATTTAGGCTAAGCGAAACCCCCGTGCTTAGTCTCAGGAGGGGGGCATTGTTCATGATGTTTAGCATAAAGCGTGTGTGACATCATTCCCATATTTAGGCTGTCACATACATATATTGCAACTGTCAATGTTTAATAGAGCTCAAGTTTGCCAAGATTTTCAGAAGATGGGAGTTGGAATTCAGTCTTTGGTTGAATTGGATTAGACGTTTGAGCATTTGCAATCATTATTCTGAAGTTTTGTTGACGATGCTAGACCTTTGAGTGCTCTTAATCAGTTTTCTGACCTGATCAATCAGAATTGTGAGTGCTTGCAATCATTGTTCTGGTGCTTTGGTTGTGATTCAGACTCTTGAGTGCCTATAATCATTCAGCTATTTCTTGAAGATTGAAGTTCCGGATTTTCATCATTCAGTATTCTGATATTTTGGGGATGAGCATTTTTCTACAGTTGATGAACAATGTTACTTGTGGAGTTCTTCTAAACCCTACCTTATAGTGTATGCTTCATTATGTTTCCTCTTTCGAGCAAATCCGAATCACGCTCTTAAGCTGAATTCCTATTCAACTCGCAGCTTATCGACGGATTTGGTGTTATAGACTGAGATTGCATTTGGTTTGTCACGCAACAACTCGCTCGTTATCTTTCTTGTGAGCTTATCGCTCCGAGCTAGAGTTTCCACATTTATGAAGATGGTTTTTGTGCACTCGGTCGAGACATTGAATCCGATTTGTCAAGGTTGAAATATAAAGAGTAAGAGCTTATTTCAAGGGGGAGCCTAGACCACATTTGTAGAATTGCATCACTACGGTTTTCTAAAGAAATCAAGGGGGAGAAGAATTGAAGATCTTTCGAGACGGGTGATTCCTTTACAAAACTATAGGGGGAGATTGTTAGGACACAAAATGTCCTAATTATAAGATAGTTTTGTAAAGGGGTATTAATAGTAATATGGGCTTAGGTTATGTTATAAGGGCTTGGGCTTAACTAGTGTAACAAGGGGGTATATAATGTTTAGTGTGTGTAATTAGGGTTTAGTTAGTCATTTGCATTGTAGCCTCCATAGTGTGTATGTGCGTGTTCTAGAGAGAGAACCATTCTCTCTCTAGGATAGCTCTTCCACATTGAATAATCCACCACTTTGATTATACTATCTTCTTGTTACCAATCTATCAATATATGAATCGTTGCCTTGTTAAAATGGGACTAACATATATATATATATACACATATAGAGGGACGTTCAAGGGAAAACCTAAAAAAAATGGAAAACTGAAGAACACCCTAAGGGCCCTTCATCTGGACGGTCTGCATTTGTTGCACACCTTACAAACCACAATGTGCATATGTGCAGAAACGGTGTGCATATATGAACAATGTGCATATGCATACGTGCAAGAATATGCATATAATGAACATACATTCATATGGGATAATGCATATATGCAAATTGGTTTGTAAGGGGTGCAACAAATACATGGTTTGTATTTGATTTGTACCTTATATATATATGTTTATTATTTATAGAACCCGTAAAATTATGATAATCTTGAGAACTAGTGTATCAAGTACTATTTCATATGATTTTTTCATTTAAGGCTATGATTTATCATATATATATATATATATATATGTGTGTGTGTGTGTGTGTGTGTGTGTGTGTGTGTATTGAGGATCTTCTTTTAAGAACCAATGAAATTGTGATAATATTGAAAACTAGTGTATTAGATGCTATTTCATATGTCCGGTGTGCGGCTCCACTTCTGAATCAATCAACCATGTGATTTTCGATTGTCCAGCTGCGATAGAGGTGTGGAAATTTATCGAGAGATGGTGGTCGATTTCGTTCCCCGCAGTTAAATCGTTGGAATCAATGCTTGACAGGGTTAACTCAATGTATAAGGATAAACAAGTCAAGGAAGCAGTTGAAGCAATAGTATTCAATAGATGTTATTGTATGTGGTGCTTTCGGAACAGGTGCGTTTTTGACAATACTCCGCCTCGTAAAGACTCTCTCGTTGATCAAATTGTGGAAAAATCGTTCATTTGGGTGATAGCTAGATGTAAGGGGGGCGATAAAAATCCTATAACTTGGAGATATCAGCCTGTTGATTGTATCATGTAATTTCCGGCTCTTTTGATCCATTTTGCTAGTTTCTTGCTAGCCGGTTTAAAATTCTGGTTTTTGCGACAAAAAAAAGATGCTATTTCATATGATTTTTTTGTCATTTAAGACTATATATGATTTATAATATTTATTAACATATATTTAATTTGTTCATCCTAGTTAGTCTGTCTATGAAACAAAAGTTACACATAAAAAAGTGTCACGTGGTGAACCAAATACATATGAAGCAAATATATTGTAAAACAAATATGTGTTCATCTATACATTAAATTAATGCTATCTTTAGATGACGAAAAATCTAGTGAAACAATAACTTAAAGTAATGTTCTCACAATTATCACAATATATAAAGTTTTCGTTTGATTACACTCCTATATTTGTATAATGGTATAAATATTATTTGTTGAGCGTTTTAATTTAATTAATTTTTGCTCCTTTTCCTTCTCAAGGAATAATTTGTTTTAGACTTTTGGTTATTTTTATTTCTCCTTTCTTGAAACATTGAAAAATACCCGTTTAGTTGTATATGATCGACATGAGTAAAAAAATCGATCCAAAATCTTCTCATCTCAAACTGTGTGTTCTATTCCTGTCTACCAATCTGTGTTGATCGTATATTTATTTAATTATATCATTTTTTTCTCTTTCTTCAATAAAATATTGATTTGTCAGGAATGGAAACAGAAATGAAAATTAATAGGTCTAGGGTATTGGATCCATTATATTATATCAAATTAAACCAATTATTCATTATCATTTTTATTCCCTACCCCTTATAAAACCCCAATCAAACGTCCCCTAAGATATATTGGATTATTAGTTTTGCTATTCTTTTTAGTGGACAGTAAAAGTCCATGACTCCAACTTGTGTGTGGGCATTGAATGGCAAGTACAACATCAGCTTCTTTGTGATTGTATGGTAAAATGACCTTTCAAAAATGAACTTCATAATTCTTGGAAAACTTTATGAGACAAGATTGGTCCCATTAAAGAAAACTTCAAAAAGAAACAGTCACAAGCTTGTAAGAACTCTATTCGTACCCCATGCCACCGGGTGGACTTGGTCATGTCGTCGTAGGCACCAGCCCATTGAAACTGCATCTAACAGTACCCCAAATGTTTCCTTCGACTTAACTTTTCTGAAAGCTCCATTTTGTAATACAATACAAATACATGCACATGCCATGAGAACTAGCTAGTTACAACCAAAAATCCCATCTAGCTAGCTAAGTCGATCGGTAGACCAGAAGGGCGCTTAATTAATTAACCGTTTGATCATGGGATGTGCGATTAGACGTGTTTTTAAGCCCTTGATTAATTATCTTCCTGATTAAAAGATTTCTTGATGCTAGTAATTAACAAGAATCTTTAGCTTCTATATATAACAAACCTTTCTCTAGTTGTTATAGTTTTGATTATTTGGTTTTAATTCCTTTCGATTCTAAGAATGGATTAGTAAGCACATGATGGGTGTGATCCAATCCAAATGAGATCATATGTGATATTGTGTGAGGTCAATAAAGGTGGTGCTGCTGCTAGTGGAGCACAAGAATATCAATAATATATATTTAATGCCGATCATGAGCTCAACAATATGGACCAAGTCAAGGGTTTTAATTGCTCAGTCAATATATGCTCCAAATGCTTTCAAAACCCAAATATTAAAGCATTTAATCAAAGCTCAAGTTATTATCAAAATAGAACTTGGGGACTATATATGTATGTATGTATCTAATTATATAAATAGAATCTATATAGTTAATTACTTATATTAATCTTGATAATACTATTGAAAAAAAGATTTAATAATATTATATAGATCATTTTTTAAGTGTTTCTATTGTTCCTATGGATTTATACAATCTAATTAATCAAAAAACGAAGTAAATACGAAAATCAATCTACGTTAAAACTTGTTCAATTTTGCATTAGAAAAGCATAATAATAAATAATATTTGTTGTTAATTAATTAATAATATAACTTTATACCAAATTAATTAACTAATTAGAAATGTTAAGGAAAAAAAGAAATTAACGAGGCACATGAAGATCACATGAAATGGGAAGATCCGTGATTGAAGCAAAGGGTTGTGTATGTGATGACAATAGCCTCCCGACGTTCCTTAACAGTCTTTTTCTCTTTGATTTCCTATTTCTTCTATATTCCATTCGATTGTGACATCCAATATATATATATATATACATATAATTAAACCAAAAAAATCTAATCCAGTCATTAATTTTAGTATCAGAAAATTAAAATAATGTTTTTTCTTGATTTATATTATCATTAATTTATGTCATATTATACATAAGTATGGATGTTTACCAGGGATTGTTCAACAAGTCGAGGCTTTTGTATGACTTCCAGATTTTGAGTTCTAGCTGACTAGGAGTATTCTAATGATTATATTACAAATTATTCAGGTACGGATTTTTTTATGTATGAAAAAACGAATATGTCTTACTAATTTTATCTGAACCCTAAGAAAAAAGATTGATTTTAAATGAAGATTTCATATATATAAGACATATATACACTACTAAACGAAAAACTTTTACCTATGAATTTTTCCCTGAGAAATCTGTCGCTAAAGGGCGATTCATCACAAGACCATCAGAAAAGTTGGTGGGTAGATTTTTGGCGGGTAATGCAAATCAGTGACAGATTACCCAGGGATTCTCTGGGTGATCCATGGGTATTTTCTCGAAAAACATCGGATTCTACAAAACTATTGGGCTTCTCTGGGTGATCCCTGGGTAATCACCGACGAAAATTTCCTTGGGTAAAAGTTTTGTGGGTAAAAGTCATTTATTTTGTATATATATATATATATATATATATATAGGTTCCGTAAAATGCAAACCTTGCATTTGTTGCACACCTTACAAACCATATGTTGATCCCATTTTAGACAAACAATAGAAGAACTCCATATATAAAATGTAGAGATGATAAATATGAAGCACAATAATAAAAGATGTCATCTCATATTCATTGATTAATAATATGGAGGGGAAAATGGAAGAACACCACACTTGGAATTTAATTGACTCTCATGAGAGGCCCACTTAGTCTATGTGTGGAAAGTGTGTTCTTTCAAATGACCTAATGAAAAATGAACTCTAGACACCTTTATAAATGGTCTATTTACAAGATAAAAAGGGCTAAGCCCATACAACTAGCTAAAAGCCCATAAGCTAATTAAAAAGCCTATAAAATAATTCTTTATAAAACATTCAATTAAATTATGGGCTAATTTAATCTAACAATCTCCCCCTAATGTTTTATAAAGAAAGCATCATCTTATAGTCTCCCCCTTGCTTTCTTTAGAAACTTTGGCGTTTTGTTCTTCAAGTCTTCAAAGCATCACGAGCTCCCCCTCAAATGTAGGCTCATTTTCTTGAAAGACCGAGACAAATAACCCTATTTTGTCCAGCGTTCATGACTCAACTTCACCGCTGTTTTGAACCATCAAGGAGCTTTTTTACAGAAAAAACATAAAACATGCGCATTGAACTCCAGTCTCTTAGCTTTCCAATGAGCTATAATTCATCCATTTTGGATTAAAAACGAGTGAGTTGTGCAAGTTTTCCCTCAGCGCGCAGAACGGTCGTCAAAACAGAAAATTTGACGCTTAAGATCCCGTTGAGTAAGCATTCAGCACCGAGCTTTAAACATGATTAACAGAGGAGTGAGTGACAATCAATATGTCACAATAGCAGCATGAAACTGTGAAGAACCGTCGATAGAACACCGTTCTTGAATACGGAAAGAGCACGAGTGAAATGCAATGCTTTCGGTCCAGCAAGAGTCCATTGACTTTGACACAGATTCTGACCATTAAGCACACTGATTTAGACCAAACTCAAAACATGAAACAGTTTCATCTGTGTCTTAGGAATTAAAATCAACTGGACTCGTTCGAATCGGAGTACCGAGTAAAAAGTTGTGCACATGTTTCTGAAACAACGCAAAGCTGTCAGAAAAATCTAAAAATTTCGGGCTTCGGGCTTTTGGCTTATTTTGATTTCTGGACCAACGAACTCTGATAAACATGCTTGAGTCTGCCTCTGGTCCTTCTGGTCTCTGTTCTTTAATATGAGATTTTGGTCCACAGAGGTGTATGCTTCTGTACTGCAAACAGAGGTTCCGTGCATACCTATGTGCATACCTTTGGACTACCTTAGAGAGCTTATGTGGTTAACTTCTGTATATACACCTCTGAACAACTTTGCAGAGGCTCTGCACATGCCATACAGAAGCTCTGGATCAGCTTCTGGTCAGTAGCTTAATCTGGACAGCTACTTTACACAGTAACTCAATGGCAGTAAAATGATTCGGCTTCTGCTTCTGGACAGCCGTAGAGGCTCTGTGCCTTAGCCTCTGTATACCTCTTTGATAACATCTGCTCATAGCTTCTGATATGTGATTAGGAACTGTTCATGGATCTTTAGATAAGCTCTGTTTAAAATGCTGCAACATCCCCTTAACTGCATCTTTTCTGCTCTGTGATGCAATTCTAGAATTTATGTGAACCCATATTTCAGGTTCTGAACCACGCTCAAAGGTTTGAAAGGCATAGCCATCATTTGTTTTCTTGTTATCCCATATGTATCTGCATATATTTCAGATTTTTGTTTCTGGACTGAGTTTAACACAGTAGCATCCTAAAATCACAGAGGCTCTGCACAGCGGTTCCAAACAGCAACAACAAGCAGCAAATTCTGTTGCACACTTCGAAGAATCTTAACAACAGCTTTCTGAGTAAACTTTATTGATCTTCTGTCGGACAGCTTCTAGATAGCCATCAGAGGCCCTGTGCAGTAGCCACAGAAGCTCTGTGTTCATTCACAGAAGCTCTGTGTGAGATCTGAAGTTCGATTAATGACAGCAGCATCTTCAAAGCTTCCTGCTGTAACCTCTGCGATTTGACAGATCACATAACATCTCTAGTTCTGCTGTCAAACAGTCAGCTCTGCATTGTTTAACTTTGTGTCTATCCTTGTAGTTGCTCGGCCATAATCACACCTGTACACAGAACTAAACAACAGTTCAGCACAGCAACCAACTTTTCATCATAAACCTGTTGTATTTCTCTACAACCCAATAGAGATTCAAATGGACAACTTCTGCGTGATCGTATAAGCTTTTGTGACATGCTTCTGTATAGAAGCATCTCTGCATATAACTATCAGCAGCTTCACGTATGATCTTCTCTATGCATAACTTATGTCAATGCCTCTTCGACAACATAAGTTTGCTCTGTAGCAAGCAAGCAAAAACACATGTAGAATCATCCTCTGCATAAATGTGCTCTGCACACAGTCTGGATCAAGTTCTGTAGACTGAAACTGGAAATGCACTTCTCTTATAACAGTTATGAAATCTGAAACTTTGCACAACATTCCAGGATCTGCAATCTCTTATGTGCAAATTCTGGACATTTAAGCTCTGCGCGTTTGAGGATAGCAGCACTCTGTTTTGATCTGCTTCTGTGCATTGATTTTGTGTGTGCCTCTACGCGTGCTTCTGCGCAGATTTTGATCAAATTCTGATGCACTACAAATTTAGACAGCAACTTTTACGCTCTGTATTAAACATGAACAAGTTCTGGATTCTGCAGAAGTCTGTCACATTTTTGTATCCATAGATTTAAAATCGTGCAGACCTGCACTTTTGACAGCAAAAGAGAAACGATTACATCAGCGGCAATCTGGATAACTTAGAATTTATGCACACAACTTAATCAATAATCTGATTAACAGAGAATTTATGCAAGTTTTTGACAACATCATGCTTCTGAACACAAAGTTTAACACAACAACAGCTTTCTGATTTTTGCTGCACAAAACAGCAGCCAAACAGCAGCTTAATCAGCAGCCAAACAGCAGCTTAATCAGCAGCCAAACAGCAGGCAATCAGCAGCTGAATTGATTAAGCTCTGCATCAGCACCATTTCTGCTGAGTTCTCTTCTTGTACAAACGATCTACAACTCTACATAGGCACTGCATAGCTTCAAAATCTTTTGTGAACCTATTCGGGACTGAACTGCAGAACGTGGACAGCAGATTAATTTGTTTTGGTTTAAACAACAGTTCCATATTTCTGTAACAATTTTTTGTTTCGCACCATTATGCTGCTTTGGAATGGTGTGTTGTGGGATCATCGTGTTCTAGGTTTCGATCAGTTCACAGATTATGATGGTGATGGCTTTCATCTTGTTACAACAGCAAATCATTTGCTTGATACGAAGAGTAAAAGCATGGAGAGCATTCTCACGGGTCTGACCACCCTTTGAAATATCAGCCTCAAAATCACTTGTAGTTGAGTTGATAATAAGCACAACACAATCAGATAAACATTTGTTCACAACATTTGTCCAAACATGAATAGGAACTGCACTTGATAGAATTCTTTAAACTGATCAGACTCATATTTCAACAGGATCAGATTTATGGATCTGCACATAACATCTGTTGTGAACTGACAACAACAAATACTTTGATCCAGATATGACACTCTCCGTATATGCCATCTAAATGCAAACCAAATCTGGAGTCTCTTTGATAATCATTCTGATCACGAACAGATTAAAGTCTTGTTGATCCAAAATCAATCAGCATAAACAATCTGTCAAAACAAAAGATGACAGATCTTCTTTCAAGAATTTTGCATTTAATCCTCCAAAATTCTCCAATCTAATCAAATTCTTCATCACACTGATTTGATGTAGAATAATGAGTCCAACTCCATAATATCTTCTAAGAGCAAAGATTGCAGAAACTTAAGTTTCTGATTGATCACTTCAGAAAATTAAGTTTAATCAATCAAAGATCTAAAAATAGTTTCAGATCTGACTTTGAATATGTAGCACACAATCAAATCTTTCTCAAACAACAATTTTCAAGACCCAAACGATTTTTTTTTCATTTAAATGAATATGAGCAGCGGAAGACGAACAAAATCTGAGTAAAAGAGAGTCCAATCTTGGATTTAAATAAAAGTCAGATCAAAGATCAACAACCTTACTACCAAAATACCAAAAAAATGTTATGGACTAAAGCACACACAAGGATGGGATCATAGATCAACCATCTACTTTGTGCTTATCAAATAGGACCAATGAATGAGAAAGAATCAAAACACACACATGTATTAAATCTGATCAGATTTGATCCAAATAGAGTCAGATCTTCACTTAGGCATTTCATCAAACATGTGGTGTGCAGAATCAGATTTTGTGTAGAAACAATGATATTTTATATGAAAGATCATCCAAATCTCATCTAAATGAAGAAATGGTTTCTAATAAGCATAAAAACAGAAAGTAAACCATATAAATGATATTTATGTTTAAGCTCATGTGATTGAATCAATCTAAGCACAAAAACAACAAATATATCATCTAATACTTCTATTGTTGCCATAGATGACCGATTTTGAAGAAAGGTTTCTTCAATCGGCCCTGATACCAATTGTTGATCCCATTTTAGACAAACAATAGAAGAACTCCACAATAATAAAAGATGTCATCTCATATTCATTGATTAATAATATGGAGGGGAAAATGGAAGAACACCACACTTGAAATTTAATTGACTCTCATGAGAGGCTCACTTAGTCTATTTGTGGAAAGTGTGTTCTTTGAAATGACCTAATAAAAAATGAACCCTAGACACCTTTATAAAGGGTCCATTTACAAGATAAAAAGGGCTAAGCCCATACAACTAGCTAAAAGCCCATAAGCTAATTAAAAAGCCTATAAAATAATTCTTTATAAAACATTCAATTAAATTAGGGGCTAATTTAATCTAACACCATAATATGTATATGTGAACAACCAGTGTTCATATGTGAACAATGTGCATATGCATACGTGCAAGAATATACATATAATGGACACTCATTCATTGGGATAATGCATATATGCATCTCAGATTATGCACACATTATATAGTTCATATATGAATATTGGTTTGTAAAGGGTGCAACAAATACATGGTTTGTATTTGATTTGTATCCTATATATGTGTGTGTATATATATATAGGGTTGAGTTCAAATGAAAACTCATTTTTCATTGTGCACACGAGGACAAGTCACAACCATTTATCAGAATTTAGAAAACTAATCAATAGTTAAAACAAAATAAGATTAATTGAGAAGTGATTAAGAACAAAATTAGAAATTTGAATCAACGTCTACGTTATTTGACTTTTTATTTTCTTTTTAATTAAAAAACTTTACCTCCTTAAAGTTTAAAATAAATTATCTAAAAAATTATTAATATTTTAATCAAACAAGTTAAATAAAAAACGAGAATTTTGTGCTCTTCGATATGACATCCATCTCGATATAGCTTTTTTATAATAACAGTTTTTACGTGTAATGTCATATATGTGTTATATTCATTATGAATATGTATGCATGTCCCCGGGTGTCCATATTCAGTATGAATAACAAAGGTGAACGTTCATTCACTATTCATGATGAATAATACAGTCAAGGTTCTAAACGGCGTGAGGCGTGGCGTGGCGGCGAGGTCAAGCCTCAAGGCTTACGAGTTACGGCGAGGCCATGGCATTTTTCAAGGCGTGTCTTAAGGCGGCAAATATGTATATAATATATATGTATATATATATATATATGTGTGTGTGTGTGTGTGTGTGTGTTTATGTCAGTGTCTTGAACAATAAAGATTAGGTTATTAACCATTTAAATTCATATAAAACGATAAACAAAAGAAATTCTAAATTCTAATCGATACAAATGAGCAAATTCGAATCGAATTTCGAAATACATAGGCTATGTTTGGCAAACTAGCTGATAAGCTAGCTGTTGACCGATAAGCTAGCTGGTAGCTTATAAGATAGCTGATAGCTGATAAGCGAGCTGATGAAGAAGTCACGTTTGGCAAAACTAGCTTATTAAATGACCAAAAAGGCCATCTTCAAAGAATTATCAATTACATATTTAATTATATAATTAAAATAAATTTATAGCAATATAATATGTTAATTAATACAACCAATGTAATAAAGAAAAATTAAATAATATAACATGTTAATTAAAAGAACTTAAAACTTATTATTACATATATACTATAAATGTTGTATTTGTTAACACAAGTTTTAGATAAAATATATATTAACTTATAATTTTAAATGAACGTTACATATAATATGAAAAAATAATTAAAAAATAATTAAAAAGATAATAGTAGTTGATAATTAAAATATATTGATTAATACTAAAAAATAAATAAAAATAATTTATATGATTAACAATAACTCTAAATAATTAAAAAATAATATCAATGTATAGTTAAAATTTAATTTAATAATTTCAGTTAATATTAATTAATATTAGTTAATTAATAATAACTAAATTTAAAAAATTAATATTTACTTACAATAATAATTAATATTAATAAGGGCAATATTGGAATATTCACAAAAAGCTACTGAAAAGCTACTCCAAGTAGCGTTTCAAAAAGCTAGTTTATGGTAATCCAAACATGTACCCAGAAAAAGCTAGCTTATAAGCTAGCTTTTTTTTGCCAAACAATGCCATAAATTCGAAAAATCGAAAGTACACAATTGTAACGCCATAACGCGCCCTGGTGGGCCATAGCAGCATAATGTACCATGGCGGGCCATGCCATAACGCACCATGGCGCGCCATAACGAGTTCCACGCCTTATCTCGGCGCCAAGGGAAATAACGTGGCGGCAAGGTTGCGCCTCGGCGCCAAGGCGCGTTTTTTAGAACATTGAATACAATATTCAAGATGAATAATAAAGAATTCAGGATGAATAATACACGAATTCATGATTCATGTATTATTCATCATGAATCGTGTATTATTCACCCTGCATGTTGTATTATTCATCTTGGATGATACATTATTCATGATGAACAATAAATGAATGACCCGTAAAGGTGTGGGCACATGTCACGCTCTCTTTGGTTCCCCGATTCACAACCAAAACATAGTTTTATTCATTATGAATATGTATGCATATCATCGGGTGTCCACATTCAGTATGAATAACAAAGGTGAGCGTTCATTCACTATTCATGGTGAATAATACAGTATTCAGAATGAATAATACAATATTCGGGATGAATAAAACATGAATTAATGAATCATGTATTATTCACCTTGAATGTTGTACTATTCATCCTGAATGATACATTCATGATGAATAATACATGAATGACCCGTGAAGGTGTGGAGACGTTTCGCGCTCTCTTTTGTTCCCCGGTTCACAACCAAAACTCGATGGGTTCTCGGTTCGTCTCGAAGGGTGTTGGGTTATGGTGACGAGTAATGCGATGTCTTACGACGTTGAAAAAAGTGTTGAAAAAGGTGATGTCGAGTTACGGACTCACGGTATCGAGGTGTTGTACACACTTGAACGTACATTAATATTCATAATGAATATAACACATATATAACATTTTACGTAAAAACGGTTAAAAGAAAAAAAAACTATATCGAGTTGGATGTTATATCGAAGAGCACGAAATTTTCGTTTTTTTGATGTAATTTGTGATTAAAATATTAGTAACTTTTAAGATAATTTATTTTAAACTTTAAGGAGATGAAAGTTTTTAATTAAGAAAAGAAAATAAAAAGTCAAATATGGTAGGCGTGAGATTGAAATATCTTCCTTTTCTACCCCTAATCACCTTAATTAATAATTTAAATTAAAAACTTTATTTAATATGAATTGTTGGATCAATAGAGATGGAGGGGTCAACATCCGTCCTCATATGAACAATAAAAAATGAATTTTCATTTGAACTTTCCTATATATATATATATATATATATATATATATATATATATATATAGGGGTGGGTTCAAACGAGAATGTGGGCTATTTAAAAGAATAAAAGAATGACTCTCAGCCAATCATTTTTAAAATTAATTCCAAAAATAATTATTTCCAAAAATCAGCTTAAAAGGGTATTATGGTCATATTCTAATATGGATTAATTTAGGATACTGTAACACCGGTAATTTTCGGATAAGCATAATTTCGAATCAGTGAGAAACCGGTCTTTTAAGAAGAATATGAAAGGTAAGATTTTGGGTTAAATCTTAGATATTATGGTCTTGTTGGATGAGGAATTCGTATACGAGTACAACGGTTCTTTTCGGAGCGAAAACGGAGCTATAACGAAGAAGTTATGGCCAAAACAGTTACGGTACACCTTGTGCGACTATGACCAGCGACTATGACCATGTCAATGTCGCGTGTCATTGTCGCGCCAAGGGTACAGCCTACGGTACGCCTTGTGCGACTATGACCAGCGACTATGACCGTGTCATTGTCGCGTGTCATTGTCGCGGTCGGGTACCTGGTTGCTGTCAAATACGAAATTCACACCCCAAACTTCATTTCTTCATATCTCTCTCGTTTCACCTCCGATTTTGGCGATTCAAGTTGCTATGGTTCCAATTTTGAGAGCTCTTCAAGGATCTAGAAAGAGTTTTAAAGTTCATAGGAATATTCAAGGGTGTTTGGTGGTGGTAAGTCTCTCAAATCTCTTCCCTTTCTCTCCCAAATCGTTTTCCCTTCCTCCCTCACGAACCCTAACTGATTTTGTGACTTTTTTCTTGGAGATTAATGTGTTCCTCGTCCACTTTATGCTAGTGATTTCATTTATTGATGCAAGAGCAAGTTTCATCCACAACAAAGAGATTTTTGGGGTTTTCTAGGTTTTCATCAAAACCTTAGTGGTGAGTTCATCCTCCTAGCTTCTATACTTTTATATGAGTTATAAATGTTCCATTGATGATCTCCTAGTGTTTTCTTTCTCCAATTTCGGTTTGGATGATTTTGGAGAAGTTAGGTTAATATTGGGGTTTTTGGTCAAAATGGAGATTTTGATATAAGATGGTTGGGGAATGGTTTTAAAGTGTTGAATATGAATATTCATGGTTGGAAGTTATGAATTTAGGTTTTTGGAGGTTTTGGCTTGAGGATGCAAACTTCGTCAAGGGAGCTTACGTTTGGAGAAATTCTAGATTTAGCCTAAATCTAGCAAGGTGAGTTCAAGTTACTTTGCGAAAACTTTGTACATGCCAAAATGAGTATTTTCCAAATATTTGTGTGTTTTACTTGAAAATATCAATGAATGAATTATTTGGTTAGTTTAACTCTTTGGAAATATTTATCTTCATAAATGTGTAAAACACCCATATTTGGGGCTTTTGGTTATTTGGATGGTTAGAAATCATATTATGTCTTTAAAAGATTAATTGCTCAAAATGATGTCTATTTGATGATTTAATCATTTTAGTGTAATTGATTTTATAAACCATTTGGGAAATACACGATTTAGTGTCAAGAGTTATTTTGAGAATTATAAGGGTATGAGTTCTTTGGGAAACCCTTTTTGTTTAAACCGTGTCGAGTTTTGGAGTTAAGGATGATTTGGGGGTACTTGTTTACCTAAACAATGTTTAAACACATTTTATGCAATGATGACCGTTATTGATGGGTCTAGCGAGTTTGGAGCATTTTACTCGAGTTTGTCTTTGAGAAAGTTTGGGGACATTTGTCTGGTTTTAAATGACTCAATGTGGAGTCTTATTTATGGTTTGCATGTATTGCAACTTGATGCATTTTATTGCTCGTTATTGATATTTACATGCTTGGTTGCTTCTGTCATTTCGGGTTGAGCATGTTTTGGTAGACTGTGTTGCATTGGATCCATAGGCAAGTGAGTCAGTCTTTATTTGATGGTCTATCTCTTTGTGCATGAGGGGTGGACTATGGGAACGCATGGGAATATGCGTCAGGCCGTGGGGCCACTAGCGAGTATGACTGTCACAGAGTGCTGGAAGGCTGGTATCAGCGGGCATGCCTGTGCGGGACGCGGGAGTCCTAGAGATGTAACTCGTCTAGACTGGATAGGCAATATGGCCCCCTGTAAGTCCTTGAGGTGTAACTCTACGGGGTATGCAATAAAGGCAATCTATTTATGGCTTGAGGTTGTGATGTCTTTATGGCATGGGAACTAAGGTCGGGACTTGAGGTGTAATCCAGTAACATCACGAGTGACTTAACTTTGTGTGCCCGTCACTTTCGATGGAATCAGGTATCCCCCGTCACCGAAAGGTGTTGTTCTTGGGTAGTATTTTTATCCATATTTTCGGTGACGCTCTTTATTTATATATGAAATGTCTTCATGGTTTATTGGCAAAGTTCTATGCCTCATCCTATTTGGATGTTTTAAATATTGGAGTTTTGTCCAAATTTATATTCATTGGGACATTTAATGTCAAATACGTTTTGAGTGAGTTAGATTGGAATTCATTTTAGAAAAACGCTTTATACATTTTTGGGAACTTTTCTCATAAATTTTGTGTGCGTTGGAAAATTAGTCGTTTACATCCTTTCATAAAACTCTTTTGGAAATCATGATTTGTGTCACAAACTTTCTTTCTACAAATTATATAAATCATGTTCTAAACTCTTGAACTCACTAGGCATTAGCCTAACCTTTTTATTTGTCGGCATGTGCAACAGGTTTCAGATTGGGAGTAGGTCTAGTAACACGTGGGAAAGGTCGTGTGCTAGTATCGTGCTCGAGAGGTGAATAATTTAAGTAAAGCCTTCCGCATTCATCTTTGGGATTAGCAACTTATACTTGGATTAAGTAACACCCGATGTGTTTTTGTTTTTATAGTAATATTTTGGACTATATAATGTTGAGATTGATTATAGATTTTTATTCGAGGTATTTCACCTATTGTATTATAGGAATAAATCCTATTGTCTCGGATGTAATATCGAAATTTTAATTAGTTGCTCTTTCCAAATTTGAGGGTGTTACAAGTTGGTATCAGAGCAAAAGTTTGAGAGATTTAGGTGTTGATTTTGGATACCTAGACTCAAACTAGTGTATGTTTAAGTAAAAGAGAGTGAAATTCACCTTTAGGCACTTTTAAGATAGGATGTTTTGAAGTTGATGGAACTGTTAGAAACGAGAATCACGTCGAGAGTAGGAAGGATAATCATGTACGGTGCGTTCATAGTGACACCTGGCCAGTGTCATGGTGAACCTACTAGTACATGTGCATACTTGAATTACTTTCATGTGATGATCGTTGGGGTAGTGGAGAAGTTTCTAAGCTAGTAGTCGTTGGAATAGATGGACGATTCTAGTATTAGTCACTTGGAGTGACGATAAGCATGATATTTGCTTTAAGTAGACCGTTTCGGGTCAAGATTGATGGTTGGAATAGAACCATAGGCTTATTGAGCCGACTTTGATTTGAGGAAAAACCGTAAGGTCATTGATGTAATTCCCAACTCACCTTAAGAGGTTAAAGTATCCGGATGACAATAGTGGACCGGAGGGATTTGGAGGAGTATGAGTTGAGACGTTGAATGTCGACTAAGTCATGCACAAAATTTATTTTGGAAATAAATTACATCAACTGTTTCTTGTGTTTCAAATCCTTATATGGATTATGTTACAAATTTTGGAAAATGTTTAGCACACACAAGATTTTAAATCATGGTTTTGAACGTGCATGAAACCGTTTTATTGCGGGAGTTGCAAACTCCGCCGGGATTTGTTTTGCCTTATTTCATTGTTGTTCAACATTTGTTTTGGGTGTAATGACAATCGTATTTTTATGTTGTTTGAGATGTTGGGCAATAACTACGGCTTGTGACTTTAACATTGGATCTCCTCCACATATGTTAGAGTTTGGACGAAAGGTTATCTTCCATGATGTCTGTGTAAAACTATTTTGGGGAATTTGTTTAATGTGAGTTGTTAAACAATGTTGTTTATGTTGTATTACCATAGAAGGGATTTTGGAATTTGGCATTTTAGCCATGTTTTTGCTTAATGCAATTTGACTTTGGGAGCACAATGTTTGGTGCTATTTTGTTGACTTGTAGTCATTGGGTTCATTGAAATTCATGGAGTTTTGTTGTACGACGCTTTGGGTCGTGTGGGTACAATTTTACAATGTGCATACTCTATTTAATTATGTGGAAATTTATGAGCTAAGTTGGGCATTTGGTCCCACTCGAGTTTTGTTAAGAAAAGTTAATTTTATGCCATAAGGCGAGTAAGAAGGGATGAGTTTGGAACTCTAGTGTCGCGTAACTTTTCTTTCAAAAGTTTGTGTTATTAAGTATTTCGTTGCAAATGGTTCAATATATGGATTGATTTATACGTGACTTAAGTGATGCATGAAAGAACGTTTTTGGCGACATTTCATAATAATTTGCTTGATGCGTCTTCGGTCAGTTAAATGTTTTATTATCATTTTCATGTAAATGCGTTATATCGACTTAGGGGTATGCATAGCTTGGCAACTTTTGGTTCTCGACACTTTGATAAACGAGTCGTGCATGAAAATGCTTTATTAACTCATTATATAAATGATGGCCATTTGGTCAAAGGGAGGTTTTGGTGTTGTGGAAATCATGCATAGTTTGCAATGTTTTACCTTTTGAAAACACAAAGGTGGGAGTCGTTGACATTTGGTCAACTTTGATTCGAGGAACGTTTTGGAAAATTGTAAACCTTTGGTTATAAAGAAATAGATATTTTGGATATTTTAACAGGTAAACTTTTAAACATCAACGTTTTAACGTTCTATGATTCTAGTACGAAACTTTGAGCAAAATGCTTCGTTAAGAAGATTTTAGAAAAGTGTTTGTATAAACTATGGTGCGTGTAATTTCTTATGTTTTGAACATTGATGCGCATCGTTGGTGTATTTTGAGAGTTGACAATAGATTTGAAATTTTTTGGTGTCAACCATTTATAAGCATTTATTTTCTCTTATGTTTTTAGAAAATACATTGTTGTGTGCAAGCTTTGCCTGAAACTTTTTGCTCGGGTGTCACTATATGACCAGTTGGAGAAACTTGGGAAATTGATTTAAAGAGTTTTATCTTTTGAAATCTTGGTGTGAGTAATTGGTGCATGTTATTTCATTACAAGGAAATGTTACCAGCTTGCATGTCTACCCCAATTTGAAAATTTCTCATGATGTTTTAGTCGATAATTTCAAATGATGGAAACGTATTGGTTTTGTCTTAAATAAGGAACTTGCACAAGTTGTTTTGTGTTTTGATTGAGGTGTAATTATGAATCGTTTCCTTGTTTTGTATAATAAACTGACGCGCGCAAATTTTGATTGGTAAATCTTGTTCCATGTCATTTTATGGTTAGAAGGAAAATTTTGGAGTCAAATGTCGTTGGACTTCTTTTGAAATACGTGCACACCTTTTGTTGCACCCTGTTTAAAGTCGAGCAGTTACTTTACGTGCATGTCATGAGTCAATCCATACTAGAACCGTGGCAGTTCATTTTAAAGAAAATTGTTTATTGCGGTTTTGTGTTTTGTTGATAATCTGAACTGCAATGAAATAATTTTCAACATGATTTTCATATGTGGGACGAGCGTGTCCATTTTTGCGTAACTACCGAATTGATAATAGTAGTTTTATGCGTACGTTTAAATTTGATATGAAATATTTATGTTGAAATTTTCTATGAAAAGTTTTGTGAATGGCATATTTGTTAAATAACACACTTGAAAACCTTGAACTCGTTATGACCTTGGAAAGGGTAAATAACCCAGTTAAGAGTGAGTGTGTGTGGCACTCCGACGATGGAAGGTTGGGTATTTCACGCGTGATAGTACTGTAGGCCGAATAGTATCGGTTAAGGGGATGATGCCCTTTGTACTTAAGGGAATAAATTCGCGGTAACCTATGTTGAGGTAGGTGGTACATTTAGGTGTCGACTTTTGGGCTTGAGGCCAAGCACCTAGGTGTAATCAGGGGATTGTAGTCCGGTTTTTTTAAGAAAGATGGTAATAGTAGTAGCAATCTTAAGATACTTTATGTGATAAGAGGATTTAGGGAAATGACATTCCTTGCGCGGTAAGAGAAACTGTCGACTCGGTAAGTGTTAATTGGACACATTCTTGAGATTGTGTAACTGATGGGTCAGTGATGACCGTTCGTGTTAAAATTGGTGGAATCCGCTGAGAGTAAATGCTAGTTCATTAGTGGGGTTAGTTGGGGAATTCTGAAGCTTGGGTTGATGTTGGTAGTGATTGAACGTCGGGTTGGTTTGGAGAGAAAATTTAAGAACGTGTAAATGTGGTATGATTGGGAAGCATGGAACATCTAAGGTTGGGAGACAACCGAAGTTGTCTGACTAAGAATTATTCCAGCGATTGGGGTGTTCTCCTGGACATAAGTACAGTGTACTTGAATGGGCTTTGTTGGTAAGAATTTGTTCGAGGACTTGTCTTAATAGACTGTATAATGTAAATTTAGATTCCAGTCAAGAGTTGATGGATCATGGTCAGCGTTGATTCGTCTAGCCTTTGGTTGTAAAGGATTTTAGATTTCGAGGACTAAATCATCCTAAGGTTGGGAGGATTGTAACACCCGTAATTTTCGGATAAGCATAATTTCGAATCAGTGAGAAACCGGTCTTTTAAGAAGAATATGAAAGGTAAGATTTTGGGTTAAATCTTAGATATTATGGTCTTGTTGGATGAGGAATTCGTATACGAGTCCAACGGTTCTTTCCGGAGCAAAAACGGAGCTATAACGAAGAAGTTATGGCCAAAACAGTTACGGTACACCTTGTGCGACTATGACCAGCGACTATGACCGTGTCAATGTCGCATGTCATTGTCGCGCCAAGGGTACAGCCTACGGTACGCCTTGTGCGACTATGACCAGCGACTATGACCGTGTCATTGTCGCGGTCGGGTACCTGGTTGCTGTCAAATACGAAATTGTGATTAGCAACTTATACTTGGATTAAGTAAAGTCTTCCGCATTCATCTTTGGGATTAGCAACTTATACTTGGATTAAGTAACACCCGATGTGGTTTTTGTTTTTATAGTAATATTTTGGACTATATAATGTTGAGATTGATTATAGATTTTTATTCGAGGTATTTCACCTATTGTATTATAGGAATAAATCCTATTGTCTCGGATGTAATATCGAAATTTTAATTAGTTGCTCTTTCCAAATTTGAGGGTGTTACAGATACTATTGACTTCCAAAAACTAAGGATTAAATCAATTTAGGATAGTATTAACCTCATGCTTTCACTTTTTTTTACTGATATTTATCACGATTTTCTGATTCCATAATTTGAATCATATGTGATCTTATACATATCACATGTGATTCTTTTTCTATTGCTTTCTTTTGAACACTTAAATTACTGTTCTTTTTCATACTTTGAAATCACATGTGATCTGTTACAGGGTGGAGCACAAGAATAAATTATTAGTATCACATGTGTAATAAACCGGATAAGTTAGCTGTTTATCTATCTTTATTTTAGGGTTAGTTTGAGTTAGTTTTATAAGTTTAAGGGTGTTTCGGTCATTTTTGTATAGTTCAAGCCCTTATTCGCAATTTTGGTTTATTATATAAACCATCTCTTTTTTTAGCTTTTTCATTGAAGTCGGTCTCCAATAGTGTGTGTGTGTGTGTGTGTGTGTGTGTGTGTTTAAGCAGAGAGAAAGAAGGAGAAAGAGTCGCTCGATTAGGGTTTCGATTGTGTTCGTTTGGAATCGTTATTGAGGTATAGTTCCTTTTCATTTTGTGTTTGTAATTGTTAGTAGTAAGTTTCTATCGGTTTAGATTTGTCGATTTTATGATTTGTATCGATTTCAATCGATTTCTGGGTTGACAAAATTGGAGTTCCGGTATTGGAGTTCCGACATTGGTTTCTGATTTTTTTATTGTTACGTACTCATGTCGTTTCAAAGCGGAATATAGGGGTATGGGTACTCGTTTTGAGTGTAAAATAGCATTTGAACACTTTGAACATGTTTTTATGTGCCAATTACAAACCCAAAGTCTTGTGATTTACGTCGGTTGTTCGGTTTCTAACCCGGTTGTGATTCGGGGGCGTCCGACGGGTCGTTTAGGGTCCTTAATCATCGTAGGGAGTCTTATATGCATATAATTGTGTAAATTACATCTATGTATGTATATTACAGACTTGTTTACTCATCGGTGAAGTGTGGCTTGAGTGGTGTTCAGTTGTATCGTTTGCGCGTGTGTGGCTTCAAACTATTAACAAGGTGATTTTTACTTTAAAAACGTTTTCAAACTGGAATATATATATATATATATATATATATATATATATATATATATATGGGATGGATATGTGGTAGGAATGTGATGACGTGTTTATAAATGAAAATATGATATATTGAGATATATATTGTATTTATATGAACATTATACTACACGAGTGCACCTTGGCCGGACTAAGGGCCGGTGGAGTATTGGCTGTATGTAAGTGCAGCGGAGTTGGCTGTATGTAAGTGCAGTGGAGTAAATTAATTAGTTGGTTCGCAACCAACTAATATGGCCATGTGAAGGAGGAGTTGTACACAGTGCACGAGTCTTGCTTGGTATTTAAATACTTGTTGTATATTTGTGTTTTACAAAAGAATTACTAAACTGACAGGGATTATCTCACTAGACCGTTTGGTCTAACCCTCATTTTGTTTTAAAAAATCTGTATTCCAGGTCAAGGAAGGTATAAAGGCAAGGATAAAGTGTAAGATGCTTTGAAGGCTGTTTTAATTCTGAAGTTTTCCTAAATCGTTTCGTATGGATAGTATTGTAATATTAGCAAAAAGTTTATACTGAAATATGTATTAAATAGTTTTGAGACTAAGGGACCGTACGTGATCTATTATGTATCTTTTGTTATGAAACGATGATATGTATAATATGTTATATGATGTATGTTTGGGCTGGGTTGTTACAGATGGTATCAGAGCCCTAGTTTAAGGGATTTAGGTATTTGGGTCCATACCTAGACTTAAACTGCATGTGAAGTAGGATGTCCCTGATATTATAGAACCCTTGGGATACTACATATAAAATATCGAAGGAACATCATGTAAGGTAATTTCAAATTACACCTGGCCAGTGTAATTATGAACTTACAGGTACATGTCTGAACTGGAATACCTTATTATATGGGGTATGTGTTTATATGTATCTTAACCCTGTGAAAATCAATAGAGTGGCAAGTGGTACTAGATGTATGAATAGAGATGAAGAAGATCCCAATAGAACAAATCCAAGAACCAGAAATATACAGGAAAAGACAACCGGGACAATAGGGAGAGGTGGAGAACGAGGTAGAGGTAGATCTGGAGGTAGGACTCAACCCCAGGGCACTAACTTTGTTACAAGAGATGATTTGGCCGCTGAAATGGGAAGATTACAAGCCAATATACAAGCTATGTTTGATCGTCCTCGTCACACTGAAACTGAAATACCAGATCCCAATTTGGAAGATGAGACGCTTGTTACACCAGTTGTTATACCGGTGCCAAAGAAGTGTGATTATAAGATGTTTTTAAGTTGCAAACCTCCGACCTAATCAGGGGAAAGAGATCCAGTAAAGGCTATGAGGTGGTTAAAAGAAATAGAAGCCATCTTCAAAACCAGCAAGTGTGCTAATGAAGATCGAGTGTTGTATGGAACCGCTATGCTGAAAGCTGATGCTTTGTATTGGTGGGAAGCATTTACTACATCTAAAGGACCAGATGTGTATACAGCTCTTTCATGGGAAGAATTCTCCATAGCTTTTAAAAGGCAGTTTTGTCCTCAAGCTGCCGTAAGACAACTGGAAGAAGAGTTCATGAATTTGCAACAAGGAAGTTTACCAGTCTGAGATTATACTGCTTGCTTTCTGGAGAAGTCCCGCTTTGCTGAATATTATGTCGCTGCGGAGGCCCTCAAAATGGAAAGATTTATCTTTGGATTGAACTCAGAGATTAGAGTGCAAAAGGACCAGATACGTTTTCAGTCGCAGTGGATGCTGCAGAAAATGTTGAAAGAGATAAAGGGAGGGATACTAGAGAGAAACGTTTTGGGAAAAGAAAAATGGAGGAACCAACATACGATTCAAAGGAATACAGATCCCCGAGGTTTGATAGTCATCTACCTTTCAGACCAACAGAACAGTCGTGTCCTAAATGTAATCGCATTCATCAAGGAAACTGTTATGTGGAAAGTCGGGTCATATCGCTAAGGATTGTCGGGTGACTCGATCTTGTTTCTATTGTAATTCCCCAGATCATGTTCAGTCTGATTGCCCACAGTGGAGAGCTCAACAGGGTAATATGTCAATAAAACCACAGAGTATTAGGCCGGGAGGAGTACAAAGGCCTGAACTACCAAGAGCCCAGGGTCGTATTTTTCAAATGACAGAACAAGAGGTGGAGGAAAGTCCTAACGTTGTTACAGGTACAATTCTAATAAACTCTATACGTGCTAAAGTGTTATTTGACTTCGGTGCAAACCGATCATTTGTGTCTCCATTCTTTTGTCGTTTATCTGCATTAGAAATGTATTTGATAGTTGTGTTACAAATATAGATGGGGTTGGAGTGCCTATTAAGTTATTTTCGATGGCCTTGTTGGAGTTCGATGTAGTAGTGAAAACTAAGTAACCGTACCTTTTCGTTTGACCGAATTCCGGGACGGAATTCTTTTAAGGGGAAGATATTGTAATACCCCGGATAAGTTAGCTGTTTATTTATCTTTATTTTAGGGTTAGTTTGAGTTAGTTTTATAAGTTTAAGGGTGTTTCGGTCATTTTTGTATAGTTCAAGACCCTATTCGCAATTTTGGTTTATTATATAAACCATCTCCTTTTTTAGCTTTTTCATTGAAGTCGGTCTCCAATAGTGTGTGTGTGTGTGTGTGTGTGTGTGTGTTTTGAAGCAGAGAGAAAGAAGGAGAAAGAGTCGCTCGATTAGGGTTTCGATTGGGTTCGTTTGGAATCGTTATTGAGGTATAGTTCCTTTTCATTTTGTGTTTGTAATTGTTAGTAGTAAGTTTCTATCGGTTTAGATTTGTCAATTTTATGATTTGTATCGATTTCAATCGATTTCTGGGTTGACAAAATTGGAGTTCCGGTATTGGTTTCTGATTTTTTTATTGTTACGTACTCGTGTGGTTTCAAAGCGGAATATAGGGGTATGGGTACTCGTTTTGAGTGTAAAACAGCATTTGAACACTTTGAACATGTTTTTATGTGCCAATTACAAACCCAAAGTCTTGTGATTTACGTCGGTTGTTCGGTTTCTAACCCGGTTGTGATTCGGGGGCGTCCGACGGGTCGTTTAGGGTCCTTAATCATCGTAGGGAGTCTTATATGCATATAATTGTGTAAATTACATCTATGTGTGTATATTACAGACTTGTTTACTCATCGGTGAAGTGTGGCTTGAGTGGTGCTCGGTTGTATCGTTTGCGCGTGTGTGGCTTCAAACTATTAACAAGGTGAGTTTTACTTTAAAAACGTTTTCAAACTGGAATATATATATATATATATATATATATATATATATATATATGGGATGGATATGTGGTAGGAATGTGATGACGTGTTTATAAATGAAAATATGATATATTGAGATATATATTGTATTTATATGAACATTATACTACACGAGTGCACCTTGGCCGGACTAAGGGCCGGCGGAGTATTGGTTGTATGTAAGTGCAACGGAGTTGGCTGTATGTAAGTGCAGTGGAGTAAATTAATTAGTTGGTTCGCAACCAACTAATATGGCCATGTGAAGGAGGAGTTGTACACAGTGCACGAGTCTTGCTTGGTATTTAAATACTTGTTGTATATTTGTGTTTTACAAAAGAATTACTAAACTGACAGGGATTATCTCACTAAACCGTTTGGTCTAACCCTCATTTTGTTTTAAAAAATATGTATTCCAGGTCAAGGAAGGTATAAAGGCAAGGATAAAGTGTAAGATGCTTTGAAGGCATTTTTAATTCTGAAGTTTTCCTAAATCGTTTCGTAGGGATAGTATCGTAATATTAGCAAAAAGTTTATACTGAAATATGTATTAAATAGTTTTGAGACTAAGGGACCGTACGTGATCTATTATGTATCTTTTGTTATGAAACGATGATATGTATAATATGTTATATGATGTATGTTTGGGCTGGGTTGTTACAACATGTGATCTGTTTTGGGGTAAAACACAATTGTTGATATCACGTATGATTAACATTATAAAAACCTAAAATCTATTATAGTATATCACTTGTGATAATCAATAGAGAAACAACAATCACATAAGATCACTTGTGATTCACAATAGAGAAACCTAAAATCTATTATAGAATATCACTTGTGATTATCAATAGAGAAACAACAATCACATAATATCACTTGTGATTAACAATATATGTTGGGAACTGAAGATATTTGCCAAGTATGGATAATACTGCCAGAACAAAGTTAGTACTGCCAGGGCATAATTACTACTGCAAGTGGATATTACTACTGCCAGAACAACATTAGTGCTGCCAGACAAGGTTAGTACTGCTGGTGCATAACGAAAATCTGTTAGTACTGCTTATGCAATGGTTACTACTGCAAGACAAAGTTATTACTGCTGGATCAAGTTAGTACTGCTAGTCAAGTTAGTACTGCTGGATCAAGTTAGTACTGCTAGTCAAGTTAGTACTGCTAATCAAGTTAATGCTGCTGGAACAAGTTAATGCTGCTGGAATGAGTTAGTACTGCTAGAATAAATTAATGCTGCTGGAGAAGATTAGTACTGCTCATGCTGAATGAAGTTAATACTGCTAAAGTGATAAGTTTGGTATGCGACATGGTTGGAGATAAAGAAGGAATTGATCAAGATATGCTTAAAGAAGATTCAGAAGATCAATTTACTTTTGATAGTTATCTTGTAATTATTGTGTATAAATAGATTTCAATAGATAGCTATTAAAAAAATATACGTATTCGTGAGATACTGAAATTGATTTCAGAGAGAATTAACCTCAAGGTTTAGAACCCTATTTCTAGAGAAGTAGAAGTCGTCTTGATTGAGCCTGTTCATCAAGATTGAGGTTTGGTTGTAAGCTTGTGAGTCGATTTAGTGAATACAAACAACTGTGTGTTTTCTGATATATTATTCTTTGATTGTGGGAATTAAAGTTCTATTCCGCAGATTCTTTAATTCTGAATTCTAAGTATTGTTAATCTTGTTAAGAATCGATCCTGACAAGTGGTATCAGAGCTTGTGTTTCTTAGAATTCTACAATCATTATGGAAAATTCTTTTGAATCAAACAGTACTCTTGTTTCTAAGGTTCCCATGCTCAGACCCAATGAATTTGACATGTGGAAAATTAGAATCAAGCAGTACATTCTGCTTACTGATTATTCCATCTGGGATATAATAGAGAATGGTCCATGTGCTGAAGGAAGAACTGGACCAGATGGCAAAAGACCTCCTCCAAAGACTGATGCAGAGAGAAAAGTCAGACAAATAGAGATGAAGGCCTTAAGCACTCTGCTTTTGGCTATTCCCAATGAATATCAGCATCAATTTCAACACTGCACTGATGCTCAGATTCTATGGAATGCATTGGAAAAGAGATTCACTGGCACTAAAAGCACCAAGAGGAATCAGAAGGCAATTCTCAAACAGCAGTATGAAAACTTTACTTCTACTAAGAATGAGTCTATGACTCAAACTTTTGATTGATTTAATAAGCTAATTGGAGAATTGGCCATAGTAGGAGTCAAGATGGAGGCTGATGATGTTAACAGAAAGTTCTTAAGATCATTAGGTGAAGAGTGGACAATGTATACTGTGTCCTTCAGACAGAATGACCAACTGGAAGATAAAGAGCTTGATGATCTTTACAATGATCTTAGAGTCTTTGAAGCAGAGGTTGAAGCCAAAAAGAAGCCCTCTGGATATGTACATAATGCTGCACTCCTTTCAGCATCACCTGATTCTACTGCTAACCCTGAATCAGTTAGTGCTGCTGGAGGAGTCAATCAAGAAAAGGCCACTGACTCTGTACTTGAAGCTTTCTTTTCTAGTCATGTTAACTCATCTTTAATTAATGATGACTTAGAACAGATTAATGCTGATGATCTTGAAGAGATGGATATCAAGTGGCAGATGGCTATGCTGTCTATGAGGGTGAAGAAGTTCATAAAAAGGACTGGGAGAAACAACTTTTCCCAAAGAAGAGAAGATGGTGCTGGCTTTGATAAGTCTAAAGTTGAATGCTACAAGTGTCACAAGATGGGACACTTTGCCAGGGAATGCAGAGGTGGATCATCTCACAACATCCATCAACAAACTCAGGCTGGAAGTTCCAATCAAAACAGAAACTCTATTCAAGCTCTTGTCTCTCAACAAGGAATGGGATTTGATTGGAGTGATCAAGCAGAAGAGGCCATCCAAAATCAAGCACTTATGGCTGAAGTTTCAGATCTTCCCACTGAGGTACAATCTAAACTCTGTTCTCAAGCTTGTATAGACACTATTAAAAGGTATAGAGATCACAATCAGGGAATGTGTGATGACCTTAAGAGACTAGAAAAGGATAGAAGAGACTATGTGTTGATTGTTGAGAGGTTTGAAGAACAAATTAAGGCTTTTCAAGCCAATGAACTTCAACACTCATATGATACAAATTACTGGAAGTGGGAAAAGGGTGGTCTGGAGTTCCAACTAAAAGAGTCTAGGGAAGAGTGTGAGAAACTAAAAGGAGAGATTGAGAAAGTTAAACTTGATGTTGAAAAGTTTTCAAAAGCTTCTAAAGCTATGGACACCATAATAAATGCTCAAGTCCACAGTAAGATGAAAACAGGACTAGGGTACAATGCCACACCTCCACCCTACAACAACACATACATCCCTCCTAGGTCAGATCTGTTAGAAACTATGGATAGTAAGGACTTATCTGAAGGAGCTACTAAAGTAGATCCATTAGATGAAGTTGTTGTTGAAGATAAGACTGAAAAAGAAGAGTCTAAGAAAAAGAACAAGACTGTCAGTGATGAGATCCCATTAGAAAATCACATCAAGACTAATGAGGATGGTGGAAGTCCTTGGGACAAGAACAATGAGATGAAAAGATCTGAAAAAGGAAAGGGAGTTCATTATACACAGACCACTGTTGTGAAATCCAATACATGTGAACATTGTTCTTGCAAGTTTTCTCAAAAGACTAAGCCCCAAAAAATGATAATAAGAGGGGAAATCAAAGAAACTGGAATAATCAGTGGGCACAAAAGCAAGGAGTTGATCTGCAAAGGATTAACAGACCAAATCCTTGTTTTATCTGTGGCAAATTGAATCATCTTGCCAAACACTGTTATTTTAATCTTGTTAACCAAAGAATGAATTTTCAAAGAAGTTTTCAAAAATCCTCTGGTTATAGGAAACCTGTTAGGAACCATGTGGCTAAGAAACAAACTAAAGCCACAAGCCACATGAAGAAAAAGCCTGAAAAAGAATGTGTCACAATGTGGGTTCCTAAAAGTACTGCAGCCTCAGATAATGCTGCTAGCAGTGTTAGTGCTGCTAACACTGTTAGTACTTCTTCAAAAATTAGTGCTGCTAGCAGTGTTAGTGCTGCTAACACTGTTAGTACTTCTTCAAAAGTTAATACTGCTAACAGTGTTAGTACTGCTAACTCTGTTAGTGCTTCTTCTAAAGATAGTACTGCTGCTAGCAGTGTTAACTATGTTAGTGCTGCTAATACTGCTTCCAGTGTTAATACTGTTAACTCTGTTAGTGTTGCCAATACTGCTTCCAGTGTTAATACTGCTAACTCAGTTAGTACTGCTAACACTGTTTGTGCTGCTAAACCCATCATTTTGACAAAGTGTTCCAGTACTGCAGTTCCTCAGGTTGAAAAGGTCATTCAAACTAAATGTAAGTACTTTGATGAGCAAGGGAGACCCAAGACCACTTTGGCTTGGGTTCCCAATAAAAACTAATTGTTTTATCTAATGTGCAGGGCAATCAACAGCTCAAGGGGAAGAGCATTTGGCATGTTGATAGTGGTTGCTCCAGGCACATGACAGGTAACATGGCCTGCCTCAAGAATTTCAAAAGAATTGATGGAGGACATGTTGCTTTCGGTAATAATCCAGCAGGAGGTAAGATCAGTGGTAAAGGTGATGTGTCAAAAGGTAAGATGACCTTTGAGGATGTGTACTATGTTGAGCAATTAAGATACAACCTGTTAAGTGTATCACAGGTCTGTGATAAGAAGCATAGTATATTATTTACTGATTCTGAATGCATTATTCTTGCTCCTGGATTCAAGGTAGTTGATGAAAACATGATACTATTGAGAACTCCTAGAAAGGATAATGTATATTGTTTAGATTTAGAAAGTGTTTCATCTGATTCATCCCTAAACTGTTTGGTGTCAAAAGCTTCATTGGATGAATCATCACTTTGGCACAGAAGGATGTGTCACATGAACTTTAAAACAATGAATAAACTTGTCAAAAACAATCTTGTTAGAGGTTTACCATCAAAAGTATATTCATGTGATGATCATTGTGTTGCTTGTCTCAAAAGTAAACAACACAAAACTTCTCATAAGTCCAGAGAGATAAACACTATTTCAAATCCTCTTCAATTGTTGCATATGGATCTGTTTGGCCCTACAAATGTGATGAGTATTGGCAAGAAATCATACTGTTTAGTTATTGTTGATGATTACTCTAGATTTACTTGGGTATATTTTCTGAGGACCAAAGATGAGACAAGTGGACTGATCAAATCTTTTATTCTTAGAATTGAAAACCAATCAAATCAAAAAGTAAAAGTCATTAGATCAGATAATGGGACTGAATTTAAAAACTTTGATCTAAACACCTTTTGTGAGGAAAAAGGCATTGAGAGACAATACAATGCTCCTAGGACTCCACAACAGAATGGTGTTGCTGAGAGAAGGAATAGGACACTGATTGAGGCTGCTAGATCTTTGTTAGCAGATTCCAAATTACCAACTACTTTCTGGGCAGAAGCAGTTAATACTGTCTGTTATGTTCAAAACAAAGCTTTAGTAATAAAGCCTAAAACCAAGACACCTTATGAGCTTTTTCATAAAAAGAAACCATTTATTGGATTTTTCAAACCATTTGGATGTCCTTGTACAATTCTCAATACCAAATCTCACTTAGGTAAGTTTGATAGCAAAGCAGATGATGGCTTTCTTGTTGGTTACTCATCTCAGAGTAAGGCCTACAGAGTTTTTAATACCTCTTCTAGAATAATTGAAGAAAGTGCCAATGTCAAATGCAATGAGAACACACCAAATCCTATTGGTTCAGGTCCTGATTGGCTATTTGACATTGATGCACTCTCTAATTCTTTGGGTTTCAGTAATGATGTAAATGCAGGACAAAGGGATGCACTTCCATCAGATCACAGAATTCAGTCTGTGATATTTCCTCTCCCTACCATTGATCCTGTTGGTTTCTGTGAACAAGAAAAGGCAGCTGAACCAATTCAGATTGAAGAAGAGGGAAGAGCAGAGGAAAATCAGTCTTTAAGTCCAAATTCTAGAGAATCTGAAGTGACTGAAGAAGCTGAAGCAAATCCAGACTTAAATGAGTCAAATCTGGATGTGAACTTACAAGAGGAAGCAGGTCATCCAACAAGAACTCAGAAAAATCATCCTCCTGAGTTGGTAATTGGAGATATTGCATCTCCCATGATGACTAGGAAGCAAAGCAGACTTCAAGAGCTACAAGAGCAGCAGAATACAGTTAATACTGTCCTTACTTGCTTTCTATCCCAAATTGAGCCCAAAAAGGCTTATGATGCTATGAAAGATCCAAGTTGGATAGAAGCAATGCAAGAGGAGCTGCTACAGTTTAAATTACAGGATGTTTGGGACTTGGTGGACCTTCCAAAAGGTCATAGAGCAATTGGCACCAAGTGGATTTTCAGAAACAAGAAGGATGACAGAGGAATAGTGATCAGAAACAAAGCAAGGCTGGTTGCACAGGGGTATACTCAGGAAGAGGGAATAGACTATGAGGAAGTCTTTGCTCCAGTGGCAAGGATTGAAGCAATTAGGCTATTTCTAGCCTATGCCTCATACATGAAGTTCAAGGTCTACCAAATGGATGTCAAAAGTGCATTTCTGTATGGAAGTATTGATGAAGAAGTATATGTCTGTCAACCCCCTGGATTTGAGAATCCATTGCACCCTGACAGAGTGTACAAGTTGAAGAAGGCACTTTATGGTTTACATCAAGCCCCAAGAGCATGGTATGACACCCTGTCTACCTATCTCTTAGACAGTGACTTTGAAAGAGGAGTTATTGACAAGACCTTGTTCATTAAGAGGAGAAAGAAAGGCACACTACTTGTTCAGATCTATGTGGATGACATCATCTTTGGATCCACAAATGATCACATGTGTAAAGAGTTTGAAGAATTAATGCACAAGAGCTTCAAGATGAGTTCCATGGGAGAACTTACTTTCTTTCTTGGGCTTCAGGTGAAACAGAGGAAAGATGGGATTTTCATAAGTCAATCCAAATATGTGAAAGACATCCTGGACAAGTATGGTTTAACAGACTCAAAGCCAGCAAGCACACCAATGGAAACACACAAACAGATCACTGCAGATCTTGAGGGGGAGGATGTGGATGTCCATCATTACAGATCTATGATTGGATCACTCATGTATCTCACAGCCTCTAGACCAGATATTATGTTTCCAGTATGTGTTTGTGCCAGATTTCAGGTTACACCTAAGCAATCACACCTTCATGCAGTCAAAAGAATTTTTAGATACCTAAGAGGGCAACCTAGATTAGGTCTTTGGTATCCTTATGATTCTTCATTTGACTTGCTTGCATACTCAGACAGTGACTTAGGTGGAGCTAACATGGATAGGAAGTCTACTTCAGGTGGATGTCAGTTTTTGGGTACAAGACTAGTATCTTGGCAGTGTAAGAAATAAACCACAGTGTCATTATCTACCACAGAGGCTGAGTATATAGCTGCTGCAAGCTGCTGCTCTCAGGTTCTATGGATTCAGAATCAGATGTTGGACTATGGGGTAACATTCCTTCACACTCCAATCTTCATTGACAACAACAGTGCTATTAGCATTGTTAATAATCCAGTCAAACACTCAAAAACAAAGCATATAGAGATCAGGTATCACTTTATTAGAGATTGCAATGAAAAGAAATTAATTCAAGTTGCTAAAGTTCATACAAATGACCAGTTTGCTGATCTATTCACAAAAGCTTTTGATGTGGGTAGATTCACCTTTTTGGTAACAAGTGTGGGCATGATCAACCTTGAATAAATTCATGATTTTCTGTTTTTATACCTGTATTTCTTCATATATTTGGTGCTACTAACTCTCTTTCTCAGAATCTTCTGTGTACCTCAGATTGACAAGTGATGAAAAGTGTAAGTGTAGTTACTACTGCCAGTGCAGAGTTACTACTGCCAGTGTTCTAGCCAATAATACTGCTTGGTAGTTAATACTGCTTTGCAGTTAATACTGCTCAGTAGTTAATACTGCTTTACAGTTAATACTGCTCAGTAGTTAATACTGCTTTGCAGTTAATACTGCTCAGTAGTTAATACTGCTAGTGCACAGTTAATACTGCCAATGAGTAGTTAATACTGCTTAGCAGTTAATACTGCTTGTGTAGTTAATACTGCTCAGTCGTTAATATTGCTTAAGTAGTTAATACTGCTCCGTTGTTAATACTGCTCAGTAGTTAATACTGCTAGTGCACAGTTAATACTGCCAATGAGTAGTTAATACTGCTTAGCAGTTAATACTGCTTGTGTAGTTAATACTGCTCAGTCGTTAATACTGCTTAAGTAGTTAATACTGCTCCGTTGTTAATACTGCTTAAGTAGTTAATACTGCTTTGTTGTTAATACTGCTTAAGTAATTAATACTGCTGTGTAGTTAATACTGCCTTGCAGTTAATACTGCTCAGTCGTTAATACTGCTTGTGTCGTTAATACTGCTTTAAAAGAAAAGTTAGGGATAATAGTGCTATAAATACCTCTTTCAGCCCGCCAAAGTTCATAACGTCTCTTTGTATTCTATCCATCTCTCTCTCTTTCTAACTATTCTCTCCCAAGAATCTCTGTTTTCCGTCAAGAATCCTCAGGCATAATGGAGTTTATCGACGACCACAACGAGATTGCCATGCTTCAGAAGCCAAAACAATCCGCAGGTTTTCACGACATTGAGGATTTCCTCAAGGGCACGCATCTCTCCTATGCCCTAACGGTGACCCCGACAATCTACATCGAGCATCAGACGCAGTTCTGGGCAAATGCCACCGTGGTGTCTGAAGATGGGCAGAAAATCCTCAAAACAAGGGTGTGCAACAAACCCTTGAATGTTACAGAGGAGCTTATTCGCATCACTCTTCGATTAGATGATGCCTCAGGTATAACTTCTATTCCTAATGAAGAACTATACTCAACTTTAACAAGAATGGGGTATGACGGTCCCATTGGAGTTTTTAAGTTTTACAAGTCTAAATTTCATACACAATGGCGATTCTTTGTTCATACCTTAATGCATTGCATGTCAAAGAAAACTACTGGATGGAGTGAGTTTAGCAGTACCATTGTTTATGCCCTGGTCTGCTTGGCCACTGCTAGGAAGTTTAATTTTTCACAAATGATTTTTAATGATCTTATGTCAAACCTGGAATCCAAAAAGAGGTTTTATATGTACCCAAGGTTTGTCCAAGCAGTGATTACTCAGGAATTGACAGATTTGCCTCCGTTTACTGAGGTATATGTACCTAAACCCCCTAAAGGAAAGGTCTTCTCAAATATGAGAAGAACTTCCAGGGACTCGGAAGGAGTTGACACTCCATTGTTCTCTACAATGATGGTTGTGTCCCACACAAATAAAGGTATGGCATCAGGGTCAAGGCCCTCATTAGACACACCCACTGATGACCAATCCCAACCTTCCATCACAAAAGTAATCCCTCAGTCCATTCTTGTACGACCCACTCCCATAATAACCAAAAAGTTTGAAAGAAGAAAGGTACACAAGGTTCCTTCCCTTGATGTATCTCCTAAGAGCCCGAAGCCTTTAAGCCCTCTAGTGGAGCATTCTCCATTAGAGAATATCGAAAGGGAAACCACAGGGGTGTCTCCCAACCCCAAGAAGGTGCTCACTAAGGAGAAGGTTGAGCATGTGAGTCGCAAGGCTGCCACTACTTCTGCTAACAAAGAGAAGGCCAGTGGTAAAATAACTAAGACCTTCCTCACGGCAACTCAGGGTGAGAAATCATCCAGAGGTCCCAGGTGCCAAGAAACCAAGGGGGTAGGTAGTGCTTTTGCTAGGCAAGAGACACCTGCTAAAACTTCCAATGATCCTGAAAGGGAGGTAAACACTTCTAAATCAGGTGAGGATAGATATACTTATGAGGAATTGATGGAAACTATTGCAAATATCAACATTGAGGTCATGGATCAGCAGAAGGAGATTGATGAGCTTAAGAAGGTGGTTCTTCATCAAAACACCAAGATATAAAAGAATAAGAAGCTGATCACCAAACTGCTACAAAGAAGGAAGAAAGCTCAGTATGTTTTGAGAAGGAGAGGAACAACCTCTGATGCTTCCAAAAAGGGGGAGTTAGACTCTGATCTAAACATGGAGGATGCACACATTGAGGGGGAGTATGAGGATAAGGTTGAGGGGGAGGCTGAGCAGGTTGTAGAAGTTACAAAGGAAGCAGAAACAGAAAAAGCAGCAGAAACAGTTAATACTGCTGAGATTGAGAAAGAAGTAGAAACAGATAATGCTGCAGTGTCTGAGACTGAAGCAGCAGTAACTGAAATTTTGAAGAATCTTATTGATGCAGCAGTATCTGAAAGTGAGAAGGAAGCAGTACCTGCAACTAAATCCGAGATTGATGCCGAGATATTTTGGATTGTGAAGGATAGTGTTGAAGCAGCAGCATTAAAGGTTATAAAAGAAGCAGTAACAACTATAGCAGTAGAAATGGTTACTGCTGCTGAAAAACAAAAAGCAGCAGAAACTGTTAGTGCTGCTGAGAGCCACAAAGAAGAAACAGCTGAAACCACTCCTGAAGCTGTTAAATCTTTCAAAAGAACAAAGATGATGTCAACCAAAAGGCCAAGAACAAAGTCCATAGCTTCAAAGAAGAAAGATGTAAAGAAGCCAAGGATGGAACCAACTGTAGAAGAAGCCCAGGAGGAAGCAGTGAAAGAAAAATCTGATCCAAAAGTTGCTGAAGAAGTGGCAACTCCCTCAGGTCAACCAAGCAATGTACAATCACTGCCAAATGCTCAATGTGATTTGTATATTACTGTGGTTGATACCAATCCAATCAAAGTTAAACCTTTAGCTTCTATGGCTCCTGAAATCATCTTCTGGGATACTTTGAAAGATCAGAGAAAGGAGTACATTAGAGTAAAAAGAGCAGATGGGAAGTTTGAGGTCAGTTCTACATGGGGAAAACTTTTAAGGATGTGCTCTAGATCAGACTTGGAAGAGATGTTCAAGGTAGGAATGAAGCTTTATGGAAATATGCTGACTGAAAGTGGAATGTCCATCACCAAAATGGTACTTGAATACATGTGCCAAATGTTCAAACCATAAGCAGTTCAGAATAGGATAGAAAGAAATTTTCAAGTCATTACCAACTGGATGCTTATGGAAAACTGTGGAGTGTATGTCATCTCTCTTGACAATACATACCATGAGTATTATTTGGTGGATGTGGTGTACAAACATAGCAAGAAAAGATTGAATGGAATGCTACATACTAAGTTGACTTGCAGCAAGGATTCTGAAATGGGAAGATACTTGGTGAGAAGAATTCTCAATCAAAGTTTGGGATTGAATCCTGATTTATGCGTTCATGATTAAGTTTTGGAAGCATCATCTGAAGAACTTGACTTCTCTTCCTGAAAAGTCAAGTTAGGGGGAGATTGTTGGGAACTGAAGATATTTGCTAAGTATGGATAATACTGCCAGAACAAAGTTAGTACTGCCAGGGCATAATTACTACTGCAAGTGGATATTACTACTGCCAGAACAACATTAGTGCTGCCAGACAAGGTTAGTACTGCTGGTGCATAACGAAAATCTGTTAGTACTGCTTATGCAATGGTTACTACTGCAAGACAAAGTTAGTACTGCTGGATCAAGTTAGTACTGCTAGTCAAGTTAGTACTGCTGGATCAAGTTAGTACTGCAAGTCAAGTTAGTACTGCTAATCAAGTTAATGCTGCTGGAACAAGTTAATGATGCTGGAATGAGTTAGTACTGCTAGAATAAATTAATGCTGCTGGAGAAGATTAGTACTGCTCATGCTGAATGAAGTTAATACTGCTAAAGTGATAAGTTTGGTATGCGACATGGTTGGAGATAAAGAAGGAATTGATCAAGATATGCTTAAAGAAGATTCAGAAGATCAATTTACTTTTGATAGTTATCTTGTAATTATTGTGTATAAATAGATTTCAATAGATAGCTATTAAAAAAATATACGTATTCGTGAGATACTGAAATTGATTTCAGAGAGAATTAACCTCAAGGTTTAGAACCCTATTTCTAGAGAAGTAGAAGTCGTCTTGATTGAGCCTGTTCATCAAGATTGAGGTTTGGTTGTAAGCTTGTGAGTCGATTTAGTGAATACAAACAACTGTGTGTTTTCTGATATATTATTCTTTGATTGTGGGAATTAAAGTTCTATTCCGCAGATTCTTTAATTCTGAATTCTAAGTATTGTTAATCTTGTTAAGAATCGATCCTGACAATATAAAAACCTAAAATTTGTTATAGAATATCACTTGTGATATGCTATGTTGTGAATGCACACACTGTTCTTCACCATCATGAAGTCCTTCATAAACTCTTATCAACAAAACCTAAACCATTAATAACTATTTTTTTACCAACAAACACGTCTTAATCACAAAGTTTAAAAGTATATCAAGTTAAAACATACCAAGTTTAATGCAAAACCATAACCACACAGCCTCCATATAAAAACCGATGAAGAACTCAGATTTTCAAATGTTGAAGAACTAGATTTGGAAAATGAAATCTATATCCAGATGTTGAAGGTGTTGGTTCGAAACAAAAAATCGATGTTGAAGAAATCGATTTCCAAATGTTGAAGGCATGAGTTTTTACAACCAAAACAGAAAATCGGTGTTGAAGAAGTCGATTTTGCAAAAATAAATCAATTTCCAGATGTTGGAAGAACTTGAGTTCCAGATGTTGAAGGCATTGGTTTTTGCAACCAGAAACAAAAAATCGATGTCGAAGAACTCGATTTGGCAAAGAATAAATCGATTTCTAGATGATGAAGGCATGAGAGAGAGATGGTAGCTTGAAGAAACGCATTCAATGCATTAGTTGAAGATTTTGGTTATGATTGTATAGATCTCGATATTTGGGGGAAGAGATCGCTATCTAAAAATACAGATTTGGGGAAATCAATATGACCATAATACCTTTTTAAGCTGATTTTTGGAATTATATTTTGGAATTAATTTTAAAAATGATTGGCTGAGAGCAAGGTTCTAAATGGCGTGAGACGTGGCGTGGCGGCGAGGCCAAGCCTCAAGCCTTAGGAGCCACGTCGAAGCCATGACGTTTTCAAGACGTTACTTATAGCGTCAAATTTCTAATTCATATATAATATTATATATAAAAACATGTGTTTTATAGTGTTACTCAACGAAGTAAACAAGTTAGATTATGTTATATATTAAAAAACTTGCAAATGAGACATTAAAGCGTAAATAAAAATCAAATATCGCATTTCGAAAACCGCACATTAGGCTATGGCGTGCCACAGTCTTAACGTGGTGTGAGACACAAGCTTTGGTGCCACGACGCGCTATGGCGGCTGTGCGGCGAGTTTTTTAGAACATTGGCTAAGAGTCAATCCTTTATTCTTTTAAATAGATGTCATTCTCATTTAATCCTCCCTATATATATATATATATATATATATATATTTATTGTGAATTTAATTATTTGATAAATAAGGTTATAATATACAAATGTTTGTTTCCGTTACTAGTGAATAGACCAACCGGATTTTAGTCATAGATACAAAAATCCACTATATGTATGAAACTATCTACTTTTCGCTTTTTCAAAAAAATATTAAAATAAGATATTTAAGTATTTATGTTTGGTCAAATGATTATAAATTTATAAGTTGCTCAAAATAATCTAAAGTCATGATATAGAATTATAATAGATAATAAATTATCAAAAACATTTATTAATGAAATATAAAGATTTTACTTTTTATATGATTTTTCTATTTTTAGAGATAAAATAAAAATAAAAATAAAAACATTAAGAGAAGACAAAGAAGAAAAGTTCAAACCAACATCATGATGATTGTGATGATGGGTTGCCAATGGAACACTAGTTTGGCTACAAGTTAGAACATCTTGGATAACTATATTAAAATGAAGAAAAGAGAGAATTTAGCAAATTTTTTGCTTCAACGAGTATGTTATTTTGAATACTAAAAGAAAAGAAGAAATCTCTAAAACTTTATAGAAGTAGAAATTATACTATAATTGCTTCCATCAATAAAATAGTTTTATTATATATGTAGGAGAGATAAATAATATTTTATAATATGTATTGAATATTTTATTAATATAGTTAAAGAATTGCTAAAATAGAGTAGTTGTTGGAGATGAATATAATTTTTTTTAGAGATAGACTTTTAGTACTCTATTATAGAAAAATTATAGCATAACTACTGCAAATGTTCTTAAGGGTGTGTATTTAGAAGCAAAGGTCCTAGCTCAATTTTCTAGGAACTTAAAGCAATGTTTATTAGCAATATAATTAGCTTAGTGGTTGCTCGTTTGTGGCTTAAGGGGTTGTATGATTGATATGGCTTATTCGCACAACCATATATTGGTGTTCGGTATCAGCTTATTCGGTCAGCCCATGGTTGAATTGGTCAGCTAAAAAACTTATGTCATTTACACTCAGCCATTAAAATAACTCCACTTTCCCTAACTACCCTCCTCTCCTCTTTCTTTTCCATCGATTCATGTCTGGCGCCTTTATGTCTCATAAGTCATAACCCAGATTTGAAAGAATAAATCACACGCCTTATCTCTCTCGGCCTCCATCCTCTAGGCTAATCTCGTCATCCTTCACCAAGATTAATGAGACCTCCTTCCTCCAGACTAATCTCGTAGTCAGCCTTCACCTTGCCATCGTCGACCACTTACAACTCTCACCTTGGTAGATGTGCTTCTTTCTCGATTTAGATTTCCTTTGTTCTTTCACAAACTTGTTTATCAATGTAGATCTGCTTGTTTCTTGATGTAGGTTTAATTTTTTCTTTGTTCTTTCACAGACCAATGCTTCCTTCTTACCAACAAAATATCAACAAAACCTGGAAAAATACGTATTACCTTTTTTGTTCGCTCCAAATTTAATTTTTAGTCTATTTTGTTTAAAAATTCGCGGGTTTTACTGATTACAAAAACTGTAAAATCCCATTTAAGGGTATGAAGAAGAAAAAATGGGTTGGAGTATTGATTGTTTCTTGTTGATTATTCTTATAGTTATTCAAAAGTTGTGATTGTTCTTGCAAGTTGCAGTGAGTCAAAAGTTGAAGTATTGACTTTGTTTCTTGTTGATAAGGTTTACTGGAACGATTTTCGATGTAAAAATTTGTTAGATTTTTCAAATTTTTATGATCAAATGTGATGTTTTCCTTGTATAATCTAACAGGATGATTCCAATAATCATTCATCATTTTTATCAAAATGATATTTTAAGCAAACAAAAATATAGGATGAGGGGTAAAATGGTCATTTTTAACATTCAGATTGTTTATCCAGCACAAAAACCGAACACCAACATATCTGTTAACACTTAGACAACCATATCCACCCAGACATTTATATCCATACAGGTCTTAACAGAAAACGAACCGAACAACACCTTAATCAGACTTCTGTATTATTCAGTAGCTTAATAATATATAAAGTGGTAGTGGCTTAATAATATATAAGGTGGCTTATTCAATAAGCTTCTAGGGGGGATATATGTAGAAAGCCAAGTTTTTTTTCCCAAACTTGTGCCTCCTAATTGAAAAAAAAACATGCTCCTTTCATCTATGAAAAAACCTCTTAAACAAAACTTTCCCAATCCATACAGACAACTTTATCCATCTATGATTTAATGGAAAACCAACCAAATATCCCCTTAGTCCTTTTAATCCAGATGGCTTAAAAGATAGGTTTTTATGGCTCTCATGTAAGAAATTTCGGCTTGTTAATCGAAAAAAGATAGGAATTCAAAACTTTTAGATAGAAAAAAGACTACTTTCAGAACATTCAACTAGTTTGTGGCTTGCCAAACTGAACCGATGCAAACCATTTCCATGGAGGGTACATCGGTGGCGTGTGGTAAAGGTATAAAAGGCCTAATGGGCCAATTGTTGCTGTTGAACTGGTACTGGCCCAATCAGGCCTAATGCGGCTGATCGGTTTCTTTGTTGTTGGGCTAAATTAGTGCGTTGGGACCGACTAAATTGACGTGGGACACCCATTGAGGGGGAGTAGCCCAGGGAAACGATTGTCAGGGAAAACCATATGTCGGCCATGGGAGAGGTGTGGAACAGGTCTGTTGTGCGGCAGTGTTAGGAGCCGGTTAGTGTTTGCGTCTGTCAAAACGACGATTATGTCGGCTATTTTGGTGTCTGCCGGTACCGGACTCGGGGAAGATTGTGAGCTTGTGTGTAGGATCAAAGAAGAATAAGAGTGATCTATGTGGGTCGGTTACGGGATGTGAGACAGTGAGAGTCTTTGTTCTTCAAGGATCAACATTGAACGAACTTCCAAGAACGTAGGCAAAGGATTCTGGTGGCAGAAGAGAGTGGCGACGTTGATATACTTTTCGACAGTTCGTTGATAGTGTGAGTAACCAAGATTTTCTCTGGGACCGATGAATCAATATTCGCAAGAAGATTGGTGATAACCTTGATTTGTTGGCAATATTAGGTAATAGTTTGATCATCGAAAGAGATGTTGCAAAGTTGATTGTGTAACTCGATCGCGCAGGCATCCTTATTCACCGGAAATAATTGTTCCAAACTAAGCCACACGTCCTCGGTCGTAACTAGTTTCTTGAGGTTCATGGTGAGGAAAGAAGGTGTGATAGTTACATAGATCCACATCTTGACGAGAGAATCAAGCTTGTGCCAATATTCCACATCGTTGTTACCATCGAAAGTCGAGGAGCCATCAATATGACCGATGACCCCGAAACCTATGCAACATGTCTCAAACAGTTCCATACATACATTATAGTTCAACTCGTTGAGGTCAAGAGTGAGGGGCATATAGGCCTTGATATATGTGATACCTTAGGGTTTATCGGTATGAGTCGGATGTGGGGTAGAACCGGTGACAGACATGGATACGTGATAGCAGAATGTTTCGAGAGCAAAAGAAATAGAAAAATATGGCAGCTCAGGTTAGGGAAGTTATGGCAGAAAGGGTGATCCACTTAGGGTTAGGGTGGGATTGACGTAACACCCTCAAATATCTTAAGGCGATAACTCACAACAAATTTATTCAACCTTACAATTTCTTCCCAAAACAATGATTATTTATCAAACCTATGGTTCAATCTTAACCAAATATCTCTGTCACACAATGGTCTACTTAACATAATCATCATACTTTACTGTCACTCAAAGTGACAATGCTATAAACATCAACTATTCTAATGACTATTCACTAAAAATTCACTCACTACCCCGTCGATCATCATATGAAATCGATTCAAGCACCCACATATAATAGTAAATTCATAATAACACTAGACATATGTGTTAGGACACAAAATGTCCTAATTATAAGATAGCTTTGTAAAGGGGTATTAATTGTAATATGGGCTTGGGCTTAATAGTGTAACAATGGGGTATATAATGTTTAGTGTGTGTAATTAGGGTTTAGTAGTCATTGCAATGTAGCCTCCATATTGTGTAAGTGTGTGTTCTAGAGAGAGAACCATTCTCTCTCTAGGATAGTTCTTCCACATGAATAATACACCACTTTGATTATATTATCTCTTCTTGTTATCTTCTACACATTATATGAATCCTTGCCTTGTTAAAACGGGACTCACAATATGCAACTATGAACGTACCATTCATGATGATCCTTGCTACCATCGTTGTAATAACCGAAATCCTTAATTATAAAGTTTTGGGGGATGACTTTGTAAAAGCTATCAATCTGCAGGAGCTAAAGTGCAACTAAGAAGGCTGAAGAGGGTAAAACCCTCTAAACCCTTCTCATTTCTCATAACACATATTGGAGGCTAGGGAGAACTAAGAAGAGAAATAATGTGTGTTGTGTGTGTGTTCTTGAAGACATTAAAGAAGGAAGCTGATTTGGGTGGATTCATCTTCATCTTCATCAAGGTAATCATCCTTTCTACTATCTTATATGTTTTCTTAGTGAGTTTTATAGTTGGGATTAGTGGGAGTTTCTCTATTGATGTATTTTGGATTAAAAACCCTTTTGTTTGAGTGTCTTGTTTGAGTATTGGTTGTTTCTCATTGAGGTGTTGAGCAAGAACCACCATTGTTGATGATTTCTTCAAGGGTTCTCTATCTTGTTGACTTTTAAAAAATGATTTCTTCAATGGATATATTTCTTTGGTTAGATTGTGTTTTTGGTATTTGGTTACTGAATAAAAAGGTTTAGGACCATGATTCCCTCGATTTAGGGGTTAAAATCGGCTTGGGAAGGTTTAGGCATAAAAGGTTGTGAGGGTTTTTGGCTGAAAAGTCGTGCAGGACTGGGGCCTAATTCCAGCGACTTGTGCAGGCTATGGCGCTGATTGAAGCCGCGGGCCAAGCCGCGCAAGATGATGTTTGGTCGTTCTACATTTTTGCTTCGTTTCTAGGGCGGGGCTAGGATCGAGGCGTCGATTAGGGGTTTGTCTTTGGGTTTGTTACTGATGATTTTTGGGGAGTAATTGGGTAGCTTGACAACCTCGTATGATGTGGAATTTAGGTGTTCGGTTTGGGCACTTGTAACTTCAAGTGTGAGGTTAAGCGTGGACGAAAAGTGAGTTTTTCTTACTTAAACCATGCTGCAAACGAGCTTTGAATGTGCGTAGTAATATTTGAATTGACCAAATCCGAGCTCGTTCATATGAGGGATGAAATGGCTAAGTTGCGTCAAATGGTGAGGTTGTTTATATCTGGTCAACCACTTCCAAGACTCGAGATGGTTAAACATTCCATTATGATTTCATATGTTTTTTTTAATAAATTTGGATGGTTGCATGAAATGATCGAACGTTAGGTTTCTTTTAAATGTTTTTGTCTTTTATGTAACAAATCTATAAAATATATTTTTTAGGGATTTTCAAGAATTTGTTCATGGTTAATTTTATATTATTTATTTATTTGTACTATTATAATATATGTAATTATATATGAATATATAACAATATGGATGAAAGTAAATATAAAGAGTAAACTACAATTTTGGTCCCTGGTGTAGACCAAAATCACCGAAAGTGGTCCCTAAACTTCAATAAGTGCAAGAATAGTCCCTACTGTACACCATTTTGCTACGAAAATGGTCCCTGCTCACTAACTCCGTTAAAAACCTCTGTTAAGTCAGGGGTAAAATGGTCTTTTTACACCTTTTTTTTGTCTTTTTCTATCAAAATAAAATAAAATAAAAATAAAATATATTCTATATTATATATATATATATATATATATATACACACAGTGGTGGAGAAGACCACCATCACCACCATAACCACTCCACCACCATCTCCACGACGGTCTTCCCCGGTGGTCTTCTCTGGTGGTCATCTCCAGCGGTCTTCCCCGATGGTCCTCTCCGACAACTCCCTTCACCATCGATCTCCTTCTTCAAAACTAAAGTGGGAATTTCCTTTCTATAACTTGACAATTCTTCATCTGCTAATTGACAATTAGGCAAAGAACTCACTCTAGCATGTCTGCAAAGCAAGGAATACAGAGCAAATGTGCCTCCTTCACCATTATCATCAGCTTTAAGCACAATGAATACATATTTCAACAAAGGGACTAAAGTCAAAGTCCAGAAAATAAAAGAAAGTGCTCCAAATATTTCTTCATTTGTCTCTGAGTGTTGAATATCTCCTGCAAAAGTGCTTTTAAACACATATAAAGGTGATGTGCTCAAATCTCCATAAACAACACCCAAACTTTGGTAAGCCAATGTCAAAACTGTCTTCCATGACTGTTTCTGTACACAATAACAACACAAATTTCAAATGGGTATTTTCTAAAAACCCCTAAATCAAGATATTAAATTAAACCATACCCATCTCACCTTTAGATGATTATGAGAAAACCCAGTTTCCAGATCCATCATAAATTGCCTCAAATCGATAAAGAACCCACCTTTATCTTGATTAGCCGATGACCCATTTGGGAAAACTAATCAAACTGAGTTGAAATTGTGATTTAATGGCTAAATCTCGGTTGAAAAGGCAGAACTGAAGAGTTTAATTAATTAATTAACTAAAATGGCATGAAACACCATTCAAATAAAATACTCGGGAGTTGGTAAGGAAGCACCAACACATTAATTTACAACAATGGATGGAGAGAATTGTTTGTTTAATGTGAAGAAAGTGGTGAAATAGCAGTTGAACTAACAAAAAAACGAAGAAACAAAGACGATGGTGAAGGGAGTTGTCGGAGAGGACCACTGGGGAAGACCGCCGGAGATGACCACCGGGGAAGACCGTCGTAGAGATGGTGGTGGAGTGGTTATGGTGGTGATGGTGGTCGAGTGGTTATGGTGGTCTTCTCCACCACTGTGTATATATGTATATATATATATATATATATAATATAAATATAATATAATATAGAATATATTTTATTTTATTTTTATTTTATTTTGATAGAAAAAGACAAAAAAGGTGTAAAAACACCATTTTACCCCTGACTTAACAGAGGTTTTTAACGGAGTTAGTGAGCAGGGACCATTTTCATAGCAAAATGGTGTACAACAGGGACTATTCTTGCACTTATTGAAGTTTAGGGACCACTTTCGGTGATTTTGGTCTACACCAGGGACCAAAATTGTAGTTTACTCAAATATAAAATATACTCTTTAGAGAAGGAATTGAATCTTTAAAAGTGTAACTAAATGAGACTTTTAGAGAAGATTTTGAGTTTGTGTATCTAAATATCATATTTAAGGTTCTATAAGTGTTACTAAAGGGGAGCTTAAGAGAAGCTTTTTGAAAAGTGTCACTAAAGGCAACATCTTTAGAGAAGCATTTCCATTTCCTTCTCTAAAAGTATCTTTTAGTAACTCTTACAATATGTCACAAATATTTATAAAACGTCTCTAATAATAACTTTTAGAGAAGTTTTTTGGAAAAAAAATTGACTAACCTTTAGAGAAGCTTTGAGAAGTGTATCTAAAGCCCCACAAAAACGTCTCTAAAGGCTACCCAAAAATGCACCATTCGAAAACCCTGTCTAGAACCTTTACCTACCCTTACATAGAGAAGCTTTATGATGGAAATGAAAAGTTTCTCTAAAGGCTCTAGAGAAGCTTTTAAGACTTTTAAGTACAAAACAAAACCTTCCCTGAAGGTCATTTCTGTTGTAGTGAATTACCGTATTTATTCCTGGAAATTATGGTTTTTACGTTCTTTGACTTTTTTTATTACAAAAATACCTTTGTAGTACAAGTTTGTTATGGTTTTGATTTGTTACTTAATATATAACTTTCTGATGTTAAATGTCCCCATATGTTTAGGGGTGTAAACGAGTCGAGTAGTAGATTATTCGAGCTCGGCTCAAAAAAATAATACCAGGCTCGATCTCGATTAACTATTTCAAAGTCGGGCTCGAGCTCAGGTACAAATATTTTTCAATGTTGAGCTCGAATTCGAGATCGACTAACTTATTTATTTACTCAAGCTCGATGATTTTTATAGTTTGGTTATATAATTTGTAAACATATAAATATGCTTGGCTCGAAAAAAATGTAGGTTCGAACGGCTTGACTCATGAAGTTTAATCGAACTTTCGAACGAGTCGAGTCGAGTCGAACATTGGTCTTATGGAGCTCGCCTCGTTAAGTTAGCAAGCTTTATTTTATGTTCGATATTGACTCGGACACGATAATTATTAGGCTCAACTTTGTATAGATCGTTAAAAGCTCGACCCGTTTACACCCGTGTACCTATCACATAAAGACAATTTAATCATTTTACCCTTAGTTTGATTACATAAACCATGGTGTTAACATACTAGTCAAAGTCCTTAAAAAACCCACGACTTGTGTTCCATTTCTAGGTATTCTTTTTGATTTCTCTTTGAGAGGCGATCCAAGCAAACCGAACACCAACAAGGATTTTCATTCGCTGCATACAAAGGAAAATGAGAAAGGCCTAGTGCAAGATCCAAGGTCCAGTCCAAATCGTTCCACCCACGTCGGTGTCTTCTCGAGCGGGCGAGTTTTCCTGTGGAGAACGATTGTTGTTGGGATTTAGTAATACCCAACCTTAACCTAAACTTTTTGTAAGGCTCGGTTTACCATTTGTGGATGTCAAAATTTAGTTTCACTATTTGAGATTATCGTGTATAAATTTATGGAAAGTGATTTATCCATTATTTAATGTATTCTTGAAAATTTTAAATTAGTCGCTCTATCCAAATTCGAGGGTGTTATAGTGTTCAAGTCTTGTCATACTTTATCACGAACAAAGCATCGACGCGTGTTGATGTTTTAGCCAATTTGACTTCTTTTTAGTAAATAGTTTGAATGAGTCGGTGATACATAATCCAAATGACTAGTCTATTGATACTCATTGCTAGTCTCTTTTATTATTTGTAACATCCTGATTTTTGGAACTTTTAAGATAAATATGAAAAATAGGATTTTAGATTAAAACCTACATTTTATAGTTTTGTTGGATGGCGAGAGTGCCCAGCGAAAGTGACACTTGTGTCACTCTCGCACGTCACCGTAGCCGTCGGGTACCTAAAGCATAAATACGAGATTTTTAGCCCTAAACTTCATTTCCTCATATCTCACTCATTTCACCTCCATTTTTGGCGATTCAAAGTGCCATGGTTTCGATTTTTAGAGCTTTTCAAGGATAAAGTGTTAGTTTTGAAGTTCATTGGAAGATTCAAGGGTGTTTGGTGGTGGTAAGTCTCTCATTTCTCACTCTCAAATCTCTTCTCTTCTCTCCAAATCGTTTTCCCTCTTTCCCTCACAAACCCTAACTGATTTTGGGGGTTTTTCATGGAGATTAATGTGTTCCTTCTCCATTTTATGCTAGTGGTTTCATTTATTGATGCAAGAGCAAGTTTCATCCACAACACTAGAGATTTTTGGGGTTTTCTAGGTTTTCATCAAAACCTAAGTGGTGAGTTCATCCTCCTAGCTTCTATACTTTCATATGAGTTATAAATGTTCCATTGATTATCTCCTAGTGTTTTGTTTCTCCAATTTCGGTTTGGATAATTTTGGGAAAGTTAGGTTAATATTAGGGTTTTGGTCAAAATGGAGATTTTTATATAAGATATTTGGGGAATGGTTTTAAAGTGGTTGAATATGAATATTCATGGTTGGAAATTTATGGATCTAGGTTTTTGGAAAATTTGGCTTAAGGATTCGTGTTGCATCAAAGGAGCTTACGTTTGGGAAAATCTAGATTTAGCCTAATCTAGCAAGGTGAGTTCAACTTGATCTGTGAAAACGTTGTACATGCCAAAATGTTTATTTTTAAAGTATTTACGTGCTTTATATAAAATTATCAATTATAGAGTGAATTGGTGGGTTTTGATTAATCAAAGTGTTGAAGTTTAGAAATCTTGTAAAACACCCACATTTGGGGAGCTTTGGATGTGTTATGTGCTTAATTGTGTTTTATGTGAGTATGTGTCTCCTTGAGTGTTTGACCTTATATGTGAAGACCGTTTGATGATTTTGTATTCTTAGTACATTGGGCCTAACGGACCATGGCGGGTTTTATGCATTAATAAATTATAAAAGGTAGGCATATACATACACGCATACATGTACATGCATATATGATTTGACTTTATTGGGAAAACGGCGATGAAGGGGTTGTGAGATAATCATGCCTCGGAGCATGTGTTTGCATAATGTGGGTTCGACACACTTTATTTGCATGAGTTGATTTTGATAAACGATCACTTGATCTTTTGAGCTGGTGGCTCGGACTTGGACTCTGATGGGTCTTGAGGGCGTTACCCGGTTTCGTTAAGCTCGACGTGGGCTTGGGTTATGTTTTGCATGAATTGCATTGTATTTGAGAATTACATGATTTGGATGCATTGGTTGTTCTTTTAAGGTCATGTATGAATGTTTAAGCCGAGTAAGCTTGTTTTGGATGGTGGGTTTCCAAGGTAAAGATCCAGCAGGATTGAACTTGGTGGTTTGGACTAAAGACCTAGTATGGTTGATGTCTAAGATGGACTAAAGACCTAGTATGGTTGATGTCTAAGATGGACTAAAGACCTAGTATGGTTGATGTCTAAGATTGACTAAAGACCTAGTTTGGTTGATGTGATGTGTGCCTCATCCATGAAGCTTACTAGTGTTTATTAATTGTGGTTTAACTTGTGTTTACGCCACATTCGATGGAATCGGGTCTCCTCCGTCACCGAAGGGTGTTTTTTTGGGTATTTTATTTATCCATGTGTCGGCATTGTTTTATACGCGTAGGGATGGTTCTTACCATGAATTATGAGTGGCGTTTTATGTCTCATCCTTGGTTGGACGTTTTCGAATATTGGAGTTTTATTTGCATTCATGTATATTGAGGTTTTAATAATTATTTACATCTTGAGTGAGTTTTGGACTTGAGTCTATTGCTGGGAAATGATTTTCATTGGAAGATTTCGTCACGGAATTTGTGCGCATTTGAAAAATGGGTGTTGGCGTACTTTACTCAAATCCTTTTTCGGAAAATCATGATTTACGTTGAAACCTTTTGTCTAACAAATTATTTGATCATGATGTAAACTCTTGAACTCACTAGGCGTTAGCCTAACCTTTTTATTTGTCGGCATGTGCAACAGGTTCAGGTTGGGAATAGCTTTAGCTACACCGTAAAGTGATGAGTGCTAGTAGAGTGCAAGATAAGTGAATTGCTTAGTGAAGTCTTCCGCATTTATTTGGGATTAGCAACTTGTATTGCGTTAGGTAACACCCGTCTTGAGTTGTCAATTGTATAAGTCGTGATGTTTTAATTTTTGAGGTATTTTCAAGGATGGTTTGTAGAAAAGATTTTATCCTATTTTGGTTATTTTATTGAAATTAAAGTTAGTTGCTCTTTCCAAATTTGAGGGTGTTACAAGTTGGTATCAGAGCATAAGTTTGAGAGAATTAGGTATTGATTGTTGGATACCTAGACTCAAACTAGCGTTGTTTTAAGTAAATGAGAACGAGATTGCACCATTAGGCACTCTAAGATAGAATATTCGGAAGTTGTTGGGGTCACTAGAAACGAGAAGTCACGTCAAGAGTAGCAAGGATGATCATGTACGGTACGTTCAGAATTGCACCTGGCCAGTGTGATGGTGAACCTACCAGTTACATGAGAGTACTTGAACGACTCTAGCGTGATGACCGTTGGGGTAGTGAAGAAGTTCTAAGCGAGTAGTCGTTAGAAGAGGTTGGCGATTTTAGCATTTGCCATTTGGAGTGGAAGTAAGCATGGTGATTGCATTAAGTGGACCGTTCTGGTCGAAATTGATGGTCAGATTGGAACCGTAGGCTTATTGAATTGACCTTGATTCGAGGAGAAATGTGGGTTTAGTCGATGTGACTTTCCACTTTGCGTTAAGATGTGTGAGTATCTGGATGACAATATTGTGATCGGAGTAATTGGAGGAATGTGACATGGACGTTGAGTGCCGACAAAATGCATGCACGAAGTTTATTTTGCTTTTAAAATAAATTGCATCGATTATTTCTTGTGTTTCGAATCGTCGTATGGACGGTACTGCTAAATCTTGGAAAAAGTTTGATATACGCAAGATTTTTAAACCATGATTTTGGAACATGCATGAAGTTATTTTACGACAGGCAGTTGTGAACCTGGTCGGGACTTACTTTGTTCTTTGCGGTTGTCCACTACTATTTTTGGATACTGTGATATCCATGTTTTAATGTCGTTTATGGTTTTTGATAAGTAACCACGACTTGCGACTTTAACATGGATCTCCTCCACATATGTTAAGGTTCGGACGAAGAGTTACCTTCCCTTGTTTCGGTGTTGACCTTTAATGGGAATTTGGATTTTGCGAGTCTTGACGAAGAGGTGTTGATTAATCTCGTAAAAGAAGATTTTGGAATTTTGATGATTTGATCATATTGTTTTACGCGATTTGATTATTGAAAACGAAAACTTTGACACCATTTACTTGGTTAGATGTTGTTGAGTTCCATCGAGTTTGATGGAAGTTTTGTAGAGTACGACGGGGTTTCGTTTTACGACATTTTGCTGTGCATGGGTGATACTTTGTCATGTGCATACTTGAATGATTGCGTGCGTTAATATATAGGTTTGAGTGAGTATTGCATCTCATGCGAATTTTGTTGAAAAATGTTCTTTATGTCGTATTGCATCAAAAGGAGTGGTTTTGGAGTTTTAATGCCACATGGCTTCTCCTTCGAGAATCGTGGTAGCATATTTGTTACAACTTGCTAAGTGTGCGAAATGATTTATACGTGACGTGAGTAGTGCATATAGGAGCATCATGATAGTACATCTCTAATGTTTCTGTTTTATGCACTCTCGTTTACTGGCATTTTTGATGTTCTTACTCGTAAATGCACTATATTGATTTATTGACATGAATAGTTTTGTAGCCACTATTTTAGGGCGCTAATGCGCATCGCTTGTGCGGTTTACGGTTTGAAGTTGATTTGAATCATTTTATGTGTCAATCAAATTATGTACACGTATTGTTTTCCGAAGTTTTGAAAAAAAACACATTGAGGTGTGCAAGCCTGGTCAAAAGATGTTGTTTCCTTGTCATTATATGACTGAAGGAGAAATATTGAAAATTTGATTTAATGAATCTCTACTTGGAAATTTAGTATTGACTATCTGGTATGTGTTATACTATTTCAGAGTAACTACTAAGAAAGTGTTACAAAGTGGCATGCATAATTTTGAAGTGAAATTCCTTTCCGATGTTTAAACCGGTATTTCCAAGTGATGAAAGTACCTTGTTATTCGATTTAAAAACTGGGAGATGACCCAAATCATGTCGTGTTTTAACCAAGGTGTGTATATGAATTGTTTCTCTATGAACAAACTGACACATGCGAAGTTGCTAAGGAATTACAGTTCATGTCGCTTTATGGTTAAAAAGAGAATTTTGGAAATTAATGTCGCGTAAATCCTTCTTTTGAAGTTCGTACAAACAAGCTGTTGAACACTATTTTAATGTCGGAAATTACTTCGCGTGTTTGGCATAAGTAAATTCGTGATGGGACCCTAGCGGTTCATTTAAAAAGTGGTTGAATACGTTTTTGCGTTTCGTTAGTAACCTGGTTTGGGATGAAACAGCTTTCAAAATGATTTTTCATATGTGGGATGAGTGTGTCCATGTTTGCGCATCTACCGGATAGGTAGTAGTAGATTTTTATGCGTATGTTATATTGATATAAAAATCTTTGTGTTGAAAAATCTAGTGAAAACTTTATTGGCATATTTGTTGAGTCTGTCACTTAAAAACCTTGAACTCATTAGGCTTGGTGAGGTTGAGCAACCCCAGTTAAGGGGTGAGGGCGTGTAGAACCTTTCAGTGAAAGATTGGGTTTCTAACGCTTGTATTATCGTGAGTTGTATGGTGTCACTCGCGCGGCCGAATTATTTCGTATGAATAACTGAAGGGTGGGACTTGCGGTGTCTTCTGTTAGTGCTTGTGGTAGCCGTTCACTTCGGCAACCTTGTTGCGGGATTGTCAATTTCACATAAAGGTCGTGTAGGACCCTTTAGACCGTGGGGGATGACCTTGGGATTGTGAGGGTGTTCGAAGGATGAAGCTCGTGTGTGGAGCCCTGGGATGGATCGAGTTTAGTGGTGTGACTAGGTGTCAACTTTCGAGGTTCGAGGTCAATAACCAGTAGTGTAACTGGAAGATGTGACTAATTCTTATAAATTGTGGTATCGGCTGTGATGATCTTAAGAAGTTCGATTGTGGAAAATAGTTTTAGCGTGATGACTCTCCTGGTGTGGTAAGAGAATCTGACGGTTGGATGATTGATAATTGGACATATCTTTGGGGGTTGTGTAATTGATGGGTCAGTGATGACCGTCGGTGTTGGAGTTAATGGAAGCCGTTAAGAGTAAATGCTAGTTCAGTAGCGGAAGTGTTGGGATTCAGAGGTTTCGGTTGATTTCGATAGTTATTAAACTTTGGGCTGGTTTGGAGAGAAAATTTAAGAACATGTGGATGTGGATTATTTGGGAGTTTGAAACACCTAAGGTTGGGAGACGACCGGAGTCGTTTGGTTGGGAGTTACTCCAATGGTTGGAGCGTTCACCCGGACATAAGTACAATGTGTCGGAGAGGGTATTGTTGGTAAGAGTTCGCTTGAGGTTTGTCTTAGCAGTCTATGTGGGAAAATTTTAGATTTCAGTAAAAAGCTATTGGAACGTGGTCGGCGTTGAATTGGTTAGCTCTGGGTTGTAAGGAATTTGGATTTCGAGGACGAAATCATTCTAAGGTTGGGAGGATTGTAACATCCTGATTTTTGGAACTTTTAAGATAAATATGAAAAATAGGATTTTGGATTAAATCCTACATTTTATAGTTTTGTTGGATGGAGAATTCAAATACGAGTCCAACTGGCCTTTCCGGAGCAAAACGGAGCTAAAACGAAGAATTTATGGCCAAAACAACTTTCGGTATAATCTCGGCTAAAGTGACCAGCGAAAGTGACACTTGTGTCACTCTCGCGTGTCACTCTAGCCGGTTTTGTACCGAGAGCTATTTGACCACGGCGAGAGTGCCCAGCGAAAGTGACACTTGTGTCACTCTCGCACGTCACTTTAGCCGTCGGGTACCTGGAGCATAAATACGAGATTTTTAGCCCTAAACTTCTTTTCCTCATATCTCACTCATTTCACTTCCGTTTTTGGCGATTCAAAGTGCCATGGTTTCGATTTTTAGAGCTTTTCAAGGATAAAGTGTTAGTTTTGAAGTTCATTGGAAGATTCAAGGGTGTTTGGTGGTGGTAAGTCTCTTATTTCTCACTCTCAAATCTCTTCTTTTCTCTCCAAATCGTTTCCCCTCTTTCCCTCACAAACCCTAAATGATTTTGGGGATTTTTCATGGAGATTAATGTGTTCCTTCTCCATTTTATGCTAGTGGTTTCATTTATTGATGCAAGAGCAAGTTTCATCCACAACACTAGAGATTTTTGGGGTTTTCTAGGTTTTCATCAAAACCTAAGTGGTGAGTTCATCCTCCTAGCTTCTATACTTTCATATGAGTTATAAATGTTCCATTGATGATCTCCTAGTGTTTTGTTTCTCCAATTTCGGTTTGGATAATTTTGAGGAAGTTAGGTTAATATTGGGGTTTTGGTCAAAATGGAGATTTTTATATAAGATGTTTGGGGAATGGTTTTAAAGTGGTTGAATATGAATATTCATGGTTGGAAATTTATGGATCTAGGTTTTTGGAAGATTTGGCTTAAGGATTCGTGTTGCATCAAATGAGCTTATGTTTGGGAAAATCTAGATTTAACCTAATCTAGCAAGGTGAGTTCAAGTTGATCTGTGAAAACGTTGTACATGCCAAAATGTTTATTTTTAAAGTATTTGCGTGCTTTATATAAAATTATCAATTGTTGAGTGAATTGGTGGGTTTTGATTAATCAAAGTGTTGAAGTTTAGAAATCTTGTAAAACACCCACATTTGGGGATTTTGGTCAATTTCGACCTTATGAATGTTTTGAGAGGAGTAAACCCTTTTGTTTTGGCCGAAGGCCAATTGAGAAATTAAAAAGGCAAAGATTTTGGGTAACGATGTATTTGGTTTACATAACCGTGTGGGCAACGCGTATTTAGCCAAACGTTTATTTTGCCTTCAAGGGCTTGATTTCTACTAAAATGGGTCTTTTGAGTGTTTGCCAGTTTTAGTAGCTCGAGGGGGAGCTTTGGATGTGTTATGTGCTTAATTGCGTTTTATGTGAGTATGTGTCTCCTTGAGTGTTTGACCTTATATGTGAAGACCGTTTGAGGATTTTGTATTCTTAGTACATTGGGCCTAACGGACCATGGCGGGTTTTATGCGTTAATAAATTATAAAAGATAGGCATATACGTACACGCATACATGTATATGCATATATGATTTGACTTCATTAGGAAAATGGCGATAAAGGGGTTGTGAGATAATCATGTCTCGGAGCATGTGTTTGCATAATGTGGGTTCGACACACTTTATTTGCATGAGTTGATTTTGATAAACGATCACTTGATCTTTTGAGCTGGTGGCTCGGACTTGGACTCTGATGGGTCTTGAGGGCGTTGCCCGGTTTCGATAAGCTCGACGTGGGCTTGGGTTATGTTTTGCATGAATTGCATTGTATTTGAGAATTACATTATTTGGATGCATTGGTTGTTCTTTTAAGGTCATGTATGAATGTTTAAGCCGAGTAAGCTTGTTTTGGATGGTGGGTTTCCAAGGTAAAGATCCAGCAGGATTGAACTTGGTGGTTTGGACTAAAGACCTAGTATGGTTGATGTCTAAGAGGGACTAAAGCTAGTATGGTTGATGTCTAAGAGGGACTAAAGACCTAGTATGGTTGATGTCTAAGATGGACTAAAGACCTAGTATGGTTGATGTCTAAGATGGAATAAAGACCTAGTATGGTTGATGTCTAAGATGGACTAAAGACCTAGTATGGTTGATGTCTAAGATGGACTAAAGACCTAGTATGGTTGATGTCTAAGATTGACTAAAGACCTAGTTTGGTTGATGTCATGTATGCCCCATCCGGGAAGCTTACTAGTGTTTATTAATTGTGGTTTAACTTGTGTTTACGCCACATTTGATGGAATCGGGTCTCCCCCGTCACCGAAGGGTGTTGTTTTGGGTATTTTGTTTATCCATGTGTCGGCATTGTTTTATACGCGTACGGATGGTTCTTCCCATGAATTATGAGTGGCGTTTTATGTCTCATCCTTGGTTGGACGTTTTTGAATCTTGAAGTTTTATTTGCATTCATGTATATTGAGGTTTTAATAATTATTTACATCTTGAGTGAGTTTTGGACTTGAGTCTATTGCTGCGAAATGATTTTCATTGGAAGCTTTCGTCACGGAATTTGCGCGCATTTGAAAAATGGGTGTTGGCGTACTTTACTCAAATCCTTTTTCGGAAAATCATGATTTACGTTGAAACCTTTTGTCTAACAAATTATTTGATCATGATGTAAACTCTTGAACTCACTAGGCGTTAGCCTAACCTTTTTATTTGTCGGCATGTGCAACAGGTTCAGGTTGGGAATAGCTTTAGCTACACCGTGAAGTGATGAGTGCTAGTAGAGTGCACGATAAGTGAATTGCTTAGTGAAGTCTTCCGCATTTATTTAGGATTAGCAACTTGTATTGTGTTAGGTAACACCCGTCTTGAGTTGTCAATTGTAGAAGTCGTGATGTTTTAATTTTTGAGGTATTTTCAAGGATGGTTTGTAGAAAAGATTTTATCCTATTTTAGTTATTTTATTGAAATTAAAGTTAGTTGCTCTTTCCAAATTTGAGGGTGTTACATTATTGTTCACCATTCTAAAATTATTTTATTTTTTTGCAGGTTTAGCTTAATTACCAATCATCCGAACACCCCCCCCCCTTTATATATTTTTTCTGATGAATTTGCACGTGATTGCGTCTTGACTCACGGTTAACACCGAGTCCCTGAGAAGGAGACGATCATACTTACCGCTTATCACAAATTGTTGTGTTTTAGAGGTAATAGGACCCATTACTATAACTTAATTATTATTTTCCGAACTCGACACTCTTCACAGATTTGACCGAATAAATCACGTTAGGAGTCCAATGCCAAATGATTCTATCTGGCTAGAATTCGAAATTGGAGGAATGTTAAGGATTTCTTCCTTGTCACGTGGGGAAAAGAGACCCAATTTCAGACATATCCTACTCAAAGGAGTTTGGAATAAATAATTCACAAACCCGAGTCGCACGCATCTCATCATTACACGGGGTCTCCAACCGAAGATTATAATCATTGTACCAAAGGGCCTTTGGCCTAGCGGTATATGAGTCTCTTTCCTTCTAGGAGGTCAGGGGTTCAAACCTCACCAAAGGTGAGGAGGGTGTGTGAGTTTATTTGTTGCATTTGCCGTATATAAATATTATATACTTAAACAAAAAGATTATAATCATTGTGATTTCTGAAGCTAAGGGTCTAGCCACACCTTAACAGCAGTTCCATTACCTATCTTCCACCCATAACATTCTCTAACGACCAGTTGAGAATTCCGTATGCTCCTCCATAAAAAACTAGACGAGTTCCAATACGCGCCTCAAGAAAGTCCCCTTTCGGGTAATATTTAGCTTTGAAGATCTTACCAACAAGAATACCCGGGTTGGAGAGAAGTCGCCAACCTTGTTTTCCCAACATAGCCAAGTTAAAGGCTATGAGATTTGGATAGCCAAGACCCCTATAATTTTTGTGTGGACAAATTCGACCCAAGAAAGACAATTAATCGATCACAATCCATCTTTCTTGGAGCCCCACCAAAATGAATTCATCATACGCTCTAACTCCTACACCGTGATTGCAGGTAACATAAAAATACTCATGAAATAAATCGGTATCACTTCGACTGCAGCTCGAATAAGAGTAGTGCGACCCGCTTTGGAAATAGGACGTTGGTGCCATGTTTGTATGTGTTGCCAAAGTCTGTCTTTCATGTGTCAAAAAATATGGCGTTTGCTAGCGCCAATGAGTGATGGAATACCTAATACTTACCCGTATTAATAGGGTTATGGACACCTAAAATGATCGAGATAACAATTTTTAGGTCTGTACATGAGACCCGATTTGTTAAAATTAATGGTATGCCCTAAAGCTTTTTCATAAGTGGAAAGAATCTGTTTAAGAGATATGCACTCATTAATAGAGGCTCTACAAAAACGAAAAGCGTCATCGACGAATAATAAATGAGAAATAGGAGGGCATTGCGACTGACACGACACCCATGTATTCTTCCACTGAGCTCTACATGGTTAATAAGAGACGAAAGGCCCTCCATGCATATGATGAAGAGATAAGGAGACAAAGGATCTCCTTGCCGTAAGCCATGATTTGGTGTAATGGGACCAACTATCTGTTCTTTGACACGCACGAAGTGCCGCACGGACTCAACACACTGATAACGCCATTTTTGCCGTTATTTTAGCGCCACTTTTCGTGTTAAATTGCTTGAATTCCAAATAAACGAAGCGTATTTCACGGTTTATTCATGACTTTTTTAGGAATCCATGTATCGAGAATAAACGAAGAATTTGGTTCGAAATGAGCTAATTATAGACGAGAATGAAGCACCCGGCAAGTTGATGGCAAAGCGAGGTCGTACTAGTCAAATTTTGGGTCATAGCTCGGAGAAATGCGTCAAAGAGATTAAAAAAGGTGTCACCGAGACTTGTCAAGTTGGGCCGTCAAGCGAATAAAGAGTCTAAAATTTTGCAAACAGCGCTCATCGGCTTACACCGAGAGTTAACTCTCGCTGCAACTACCGACAGCCTGAATTCTGGAAAACAATGGCCACCGAGACTTAACTCTCGGTGTAAGTACCGACGACGGGCTGATACGTTTTTAAAGCTTTTTTCACCTAGGGTTTGATACATTCTTCACCATATCGACTAGAGAGAGGCAAGGGACGATGTTGGGAAAATTGGGTCGATTTTCCATTGATTTTGAAGCCGATTAACGCAACGAAATCATTAGGAAACACCGGATTAACAACAATCAATTCCTTGTTCGTGGGTATTACGATTCAATAAAAAAGGAGTTTGTTCATACATTTATTTCTTCTTCAAGAGACCATGTTTACCTTGCTTATCCTCCTTATTGCTTTGTGTTTTAACATCCCAACATGAACTAATCTTTAGATTGTTGGGGGTTGGATGAACTTTGGTTTGTAAGCATATGAACATGAAACCTTATGATTCTTATCAGTTTTTCTAATCAATGAAGCATATGAATTTGGTTCTAATGCTTTTGTGAGTTTGATCACCTTGCAAATTGATTTAATTGTTAGGAATCCAATTCGAGAGAATGATTCTATAACTTGGCTTGAATTTGTATGCCTAGGGTGAGAAATTGGATAGAGATATACCAAGTAAACCTTAGTACTTGTTTTTACAATCTTGTTCTTAATGAATTTCTGAATTCCTAGGTTGAGATCGAGAGATAAAACCTGTGTTTTCTAGAAATAACTTTGTTGTTGCTCGAGACAGAATAACCGTTAGTTACGTGATTGTGTATTCATTTGAGTGGTTTAGTCTGATAATTATCATAAGTAGAGTGTTGTTTGTGAAACCATTGGGATTCCAATCCTCAACTACTTTTCTCCCGAAAAATCCAAATTTGTTCTTTGCTTTTACTCTAAAGTTTATTTATTTAATTTCGTTATTAATCGTTTATCAACAATTCACCAATCGGATCGTCCAGTTAATAGTAAGTATAGTCATTGTGATACTCATTCCTAGTTCCCTTGGTTCGATACTCGTACTTTCAAGTACATATTACTTGATTCGACCCGTACGCTTGTGGTTAGATTAGGAGGGTGTAAACTCGCCTATCACACACATCATAATCATGTTTACCCATGGACTAGCAAAGCCAATTTTGACCATGATTTGTCGTAAATAATATCAATACAATTTCTCGTAGGGTTTGCTAATATCGATTTTAAGTGCAACGTCACATTCCTTCCATCGGGTGTTGCGTTTCATCCTATGGAGCATCTCAAAAGAAAACATCACATTATTAGTAATCAACCGACCTTTAATAAAATCTGATTGGTTCTCCAAAAACTTTTTTGGGTAAGAATGGGTTTGTGACGGTTAGAAAGAACCTTCGTCAATATTTTAAGCACGACGTTACAAAGAGAAATCGGTCAGAGATCCTTCACAGAAGACGACTCCTCACATTTAGGAATCAGAGTGATTATAATGTCGTTGAGACCTACCTGTAAGGTACCTGATGAAGCCAAGAGACACCTGGAACAAAAATCTCATCCCTAATTGTAGTCCAGATATTTTGAAAACATCGCTGATTGAACCCATTAGGGCCGATGATTTATCCGGGTGCATTTGGAAGAGGCCAATATGGAATTCTTCATTTGTAAACGAGGCATTTAATCGATTGTTATCAGTGGTTAAGTCTCAACCGAACAAAGTGGGTAACCATTTCGGGTGTTCCGTCCTTTGCAGAGTATATGTCCGTAAAATAACTCAATGCAAGCAATAATTTCTTTTAATTCATACATAAAGCTTAATTCATACAAGACTTCATAGTAAAAAGAAAAACAAATAGCCCTTAAATCTTGTTATGAGTTTCTTTGATGCAGCGGAGGTTTGCGAAAGGATCGACAAGCGTCTAAACTATTTGATAAACGTGATTACGAATTGCAAAACACGAAAAGCTAGAGAATCCACTCTAAAAATAAGAACTTTATTAATTCATCAATTGATTAACAATGAAACCCTAATACCCTATTTATAATCTAGGAAAAGAAATTGATAAATACTAATTAATGGATAAATAAGAAATAACCTTATCCTAATCTAATTAGGAAAACCTATGGAAACTTAAAGAAAATAAATCAAAGAAGTAGGATGAGACACGTGGGGTTTAAACAATGAAAATAATGAAAGTCTTGTGCACGTGATCATGGCTGGCTGGAGGTGGCGCTAGTTTGGTGCTAGCCAACTAGCGCGAGGATGGGCGCCAACATACAAAACAGTAGCTGGCTGGCGCTACTTTGGTGCTACCCAGCTGGCGCCGGCGGTTGCCTTGCGTTCCCGCTTTCCTCTTCGTTGCTCGATCTGCCTCTCGATCTGGTGCTTTATGTTTGCTCTTTTTCCGACGCCCAATTTCGAGTCTCTTTTGTGCTCGTTTACTTTTTCGAGTTCGTTTATTATTATTTATAAAACCCTTATTTATCTCTCGAATTCTTCGAATTCTCCCTGTATCAGTCACCCTCACTTGAAAAGAACTCGTCCTCGAGTTCACTTGAAAAGTAGATTTACTCGGCTCGTAGAACATGCGTTTCTTCAAATCGCTTGGATGCACAACTCGGTCTTCAAAATTTAAGATTTTCGACCGGTTGGAAACTGTATCGGTTTGAGCCGAAGCCTTGGGTGCTTGAATAACGAAAACATCATCCTCGGGATCATCGTTCTTGACCTCTCGTGGAAACCGTTTCGTCGGCTCGAGAGTATCTTCCATTAGCTTGTCTTCGGCTTCTTTGACGGTTAGTCCAAAATCTGTTGTCGACTTTTTAGGATCCATACCGGTCTCGTGTTGTGTTTCAACGATAGCGATTTCTTCTTCCATTTTGTTCGGCAAGACTTCCTCTTTTTCTGGTGGGTTTTCCGGAATCGGCGGTTGATTGGATAGGGAAGAAATCGAGCCCATAATACGGCTATTGTGGTGGCTCTTCTTGTTGGGGCTTTCATCGAAGCTATTAACTGATCTCATGGCAATCTTGCGACCAATAGAATAGTACGATGTCGGTTTGGCTCTTGTAGGTTGCATGATTGTCGCATTGCCACGGTTGACCCAACAGAATGTGGCAAGCGTCCATGTCAAGGACATCACATAAGACCTCTTCTTGATAGTGTTTCCCGATCGATATGGGCACCCGACAAGTTTGCGTGACCCTAATTTGAAAACCATTCTTGACCCACCCAAGAGAATATGGAGCTTCATGGGGTTGAGTGGGTAGATCAAAGTAGTCGACCAATTTCTGGGTCACGAGGTTCACACAACTACCGTCGTCGATAACTAAGTTACATACCTTTTTCTGCACCGAGCAATGGGACCGGAAAAGATCTTCGTGTTGGCTTTCTTCCTTTGACGAAAGGAGTATTCGCTGAAGTACGGCTTGGATCTTTTCTTGGGAATCTTCCTCCTCCTCTTTGGATTCGGAACTTGAGAACTTAACCCGGTTGTGGTTGCCGTCGTGCGGAACCCTAACCGGTCCTTCAAACCTGTCTCTTCTCCGACGGTCGTCGTTGACGATATTGGGTTGAAGCCTATTAACAACCGATGTCAGGTTCGCGAGTGTTGTGGATAAGGCCACATCCGACTCAGCCAAATCTGCTTTGGTAGCGAGTTGTTGATCTGCCATGATGGTGAAAAGACAGACGAATCCTGCTCTGATACCACTTGACGCAGCGGGGGTTTGCGGAAGGATCGACAAGCGTCTAAACCCTTTGATAAACCTGATTACGAATTGTAAAACACGAAAAACTAGAGAATCCACTCTAAAAATAAGAACTTTATTAATTCATCAACTGATTAACAATGAAACCCTAATACCCTATTTATAATCTAAGAAAAGAAATTGATAAATACTAATTAATGGATAAGTAAGAAATAACCTTATCCTAATCTAATTAGGAAAACCTATCGAAGTAGGATGAGACACGTGGGGTTTAAACAATGAAAATAATGAAAGTCTTGTACACGTGATCATGGCTGGCTGGAGGTGGCGCTAGTTTGGTGCTAGCCAACTAGCGCGAGGATGGGCGCCAACATACAAAACAGTAGTTGGCGCTACTTTGGTGCTACCCAGCTGGCGCCGTCGCTGGCGCCGTCGGTTGCCTTGCGTTCCCGCTTTCCTCTTCGTTGCTCGATCTGCCTCTCGATCTGGTGCTTAATGTTTGCTCTTTTTCCGACGTCCAATTCCGAGTCCCTTTTGTGCTCGTTTACCTTTTCGAGTTCGTTTATTATTATTTATAAAACCCTTATTTATCTCTCGAATTCTTCGAATTCTCCCTGTATCATTCTTCATATTAATTCCAGCATAAATATACCATGATTTTTTTTTATTTTTTTAACTGATTTATTATCTTGTAATAATATGGTAATTTTTGTGATATGACAGGAGTAACTTTTTAATATTAAAACACATTTGCATTTGGTCACCAAACTAGTTCACGATTCTTTATTTATAATTGTATGGGGTTCATTAGTTTGAATTGGATGAGCTTAAAGATGGCTAAATGGGTCCGGTTCAGCCTCGGATCGGTGGAGGACCGGGACTGGGACCGGCACGGCTCGGTAGGGACTAATTATGGTCCGGCGGTTCTTAACCGGTTACGTCATCCGAAAACAAGGCTCAACCCGGGACCGGTTATAGGATCGGACCGATTTTTTATAAAAAATTTATTTTTAAATGTATTTTTAAGTATATTTTAAAATAAAAATAACTAAGACCCGTTTGTGCCCGGCCTAGGACCGGGACCGATTCTCATAACCGGGTCATATAAAACTTAACCAAGCCTTCTTGTTTTGGTTGAGACCGGAACCAATTATATCAAATACGATTACGAGATTACTATTTAAGACCGGGACTGGTATGTACCCGACCCAAGACCAACTTTCGGGCATGTCTAAATGAGCTTGTACTCTTACAAAGGCCCAGGCTCCAGAAACTAAGGAACTAGAAACTATGTAGCCCAATTTGAAGAGGCTTGGTAGCCCAATTCTATCTTAACATTGGAGTTATTTCATTTATTCGTTTAAATTTTATTTGGATAAATTGCATTACATATTCACCCTTTGGGCATTCTGCTTTTATTAATAAGTAATATAAGAAATTATTCAAAACATAGTAATCAATGGTATTAGTTTTTTTTAACTAATAATATGATAATATATGAGAGAAAAAATTACATCAAAATGTTGTTTTCGTGATATTTAATAATAAATGTTCAATATAAAATTGATGGGTTTTTTTAAGTATTTAATTAATAACTAAATATTTTAATAAATACAAAGATTTAATGGTTTGATGATATGTAATTACTAGTATAATGTATGATTTAGGGGCTGTTTGTTTACCTCTTAATGGTTCCATTAAGAGGAAACCTCTTAATGGTTCCATTAAGAGGCAACCTCTGAATCGCTAAAAGGTAAATCCTGTTTGGCAAAAAAAATGTCTGTATCTTAATGGTTCTAAAACCAGCTGAATGATTTAGCATCTTGGGCCTCTCTTAACCATTCAGCACCCCGATTTCATTCTAAACAATTACCAAACAATCATATTTCATTTTGCACTATATCATAAAACTCTCTTAATCATTCTGTACTAAATCATTCTGCAACCGCCAAACAGCCCCTTAATGATTTAACGTTTTGATGACAACGACGTGGAAACTAAGGGTTTAAACCTCGAGGTTATGTGTAACGCTAATAGTTAGGTGCGATATGTAATCTAGCTAATTGAAGAGGGACAAAAGATCACATCCTTAAATAGCGATAAGCTAATTAAGTATATGGCTTAATTAGTTGTGCCATATGATAAAACTAAAAGTACTGTAGGGGGTATTTAGTATTAAATTCAAACTTACAAATGAATGTGTGCTAATTTCAAAACAAAGAAAGAAAGAGGGAACGAGCTGAGAATGGTTGTATCCTCCCAAATCAGTAACAAATGCGAGAGTTTAGTCGTCATCTAGTTCGTTAACCGTTCCTAAATGAAAACCAAAGAGTGTCCGGAAGGAAATACATTAGTTAGAAGCGAAAAGGAAGCAAAAAATGATCGTGAAGTTCGAAGACAAAAGCTAGTTAATTCAAGGTACATTATAACAAAATTGAGTTTATAAGACGGCTAAAATAAATAAGCGTTCTAATAGGGTGTTTTATAGGATCAAAGTTCATAGGACAAACAAATTAGCGTCATATCTAAAAGTGTTACAAAAGGTTTATAGAACACCTTTGGGCGTCATAACAAGTTTCAAATAAGCGTTCTAATAACTATTTTATAGGACACTATTTGAAAAAGTATCCTATAAACACAAATGTCCTCTAGAAAAATGGGTTTATAGGACATTTTTCAAAATGGTTCTATAAACTTAGTTAATACGACACTTTATTTTGAAAATGTCCTAAAAACCTTGTTACGACGCTTAAAATCGTCCTATAAACTTATCGTAACACTTTTAGATATGACCCTTTTTTGTTTGGTCATATAAATTAATGTCCTATAAAACACTTTATTATGACGCTTATTTATTTTAGGCGTCCTATAAACTCAAATTTGTTGTAGTGGTAAGAATTCGTCTTAAGTCATCTGGTTTGGTATGTTATCAGTAGACAATATGCTAAAGAAGTGTCTAGAATAAAAGTGGCATGAAGTTATAGTGAGTTTAGATCAAGATATATTTGTGAAAAATGAAGTTATGTTCTTAAAATGACTAGTGAATTCAATCCCTAAGTTGATGGATGGTTAACAAATAGATAATAAAAGTTACCGTCATGAACTCGACCAATAAATTCTAAAAAATGTGATCCCAAAAATCTGAAAAAAGATAATGTATGTGATTGAGAGAGATGGTGGGGCCGAATAATATTTGATGGTTGATGGACACATAGGCATACATTAAGTTGTAGGTATGGGAGGATTTCCATTTATATATATATATATATATATATAGATAGATAGAGAGAGAGAGGAAGGTTCAAGGGAAAACCTTAAAAAACGGAAAACTAAGGAACACCCTGGTAGCCCTTCATATGGACGGTATGCACTTGTGTATACAGATAAATTAGGTAATTTTTTTGGTTTTTATGCACTTGTGCATTATGCATTTGTGCATATGCACGTGTGCATGTTACAAATCACCTGTATGCACAACTACATACCGTCCAGATGAAGGGCGACCAGAGTGTTCCTTAGTTTTTCGTTTATTTGAGGTTTTCCCTTGAACCTGACTCTATATATATATATATATATATATATATATATATATATATATACACTGACACACACATAAATATTATGTATATAGAGGAAGATTCAAACGAGGAGCGTACCTATTTACGAGAAACGTGAGGAGCGCCTTCCATGTACTGGATCACATGTGATCCACTACTCCCGAAAAAATCGGGTAGCGGGAGACCTGGTTCGCGAGTCGCGTGGAAGTCGCCCGGACCACATGTGATTTTAGGCGTGAATCACATGTGATCCACTACATGGGCGGAAGCCCCCCGATCAGGTGTGAATCACATGTGATTTTGTACGTGAATCACATGTGATTCGGTACATGGACGGTACTCCTCGCGTTTTCTTAAATTGTTACGCTCCTCGTTTGAACCCGCCTCTATGTATATATGTCATGTTCACTTGGCGAAAGTTGTCCTCCCCAATCTCAGCATCGTCATACCAGGTTGCTCCTTCATTCAATCCATATATATACATACATATATCTGTATCTATATGTAATATGTATGCATGATGTACATATGGACCCACATAATGTTTTGAAAATGATTAGGGTGTAATTTAACCCGACCTTTTGACACGGTTTGGAGAAGACGTTAACTAGGACAGGTTTTTTGTGTTCCCTTCTCCTTGCATGTGCTTGTGCTTGTGCTTTTGCATGCAAAGGTTGTCATGTGATACCCATATGACACCCTACCCCCATGCCTTAATTAATCTTAAACAAAATTAAGGAGATTAAATTAGCCTAATCAAATTGTATTAAAGAGTTACCATGCATTTCTTGCTTGGAAATATTATACAAATGTTAAAAAGGTCACTTCTGGTTTATGGGTTTCGACAAGAGTCAAAGAGAATCGTAGAAAATAGTTATACGAAACAAAGAAGTTTTCAAACACAACTTGGTGTTTTCGGTTGGTAAGTGTCTTAGAGCATATTCAAACCGATACATTAGAGCATCCACACGTGTTTTGCAAGAGCTCTTGCAAGATGACATGGCATGCCATTTGTTTTGCAAGGCCTTGCAAGACTACCATGATTTTACTAATTGTGGATGGTCTTTTAACCAATATAATATATTAAACAAAATCATTTATTAATTTAATTAGTTTGTTTGTTTGTTTGTTTAAATATTAGTTATTATTAATATGTTTATTAAATATAATTCATTTATTAGTTTACTTGTACATTATTTTTTTTAATATTTTTATTAAAATTTATTACCCACGCTTTATTTAAAAAAATGATACTTTTATGCAATGCTTTTTATTTAAACTGCTAAATTAAAAGTACATTAATATAAAAATTACGAAAATACAAATACTAATAGATAAACGTACACAAACATCAAAAAAATTACATAAGTAAATATCCATGTATTTTATTTGTTAATTAAATTATATTTACACAAAATATAGTAAAAGAAAACAAAAGTAAAATTTTAGTTATCTATATTTTATAATTAATTTATTAGTTATATTATAATTATCTATATTATCTATATTATTTATATTATAATTTATTAGTTTAGAAAGAATTTTGGTCTTGCATGTGTATGGAAGGTGTTATTGCAAATCTGATGTGGCACTTGTGAAAGGAGTATGGCCTTGCAGGTGTTTGGATGGTCTTAATACCATCACTTTCATTAAACTAAAAATTATTGCATAATGAAGGCCATTAATAGTCTTGATTTTGACTAAATTAATGTTTACAAATGTGTGTCAACACTAATTAACCTTGTTTTAATTTGTTGTTAGTACAAAGTGTCGGGAGATTAGGATTAGATGCAAATATGTTGACCTTAAACCTACTTTAGGGAACCATGTTGGTCCTCTTGCCATGTCTTTTATATCCAACGTCGGTGCATACAAACACATTGGTTTCTTTGTCTTTTTAAAATTTTCCTTTTTATGATTTTTGTGGTCGTAAAGTTTATATTTGTTTATTGTAAATGTAACTTTACTTGATGAAAAAGAAAAAGAAAAAACTTTAGAATAAGGCCATCAGTACCCCATGGAAAGAATCTTTCAAATATTCTACTCCACATCAGCGCCACATCAGCTTTTCTCCCATCCCTCACTCCATCCCTAACAATCCCTAAACACTCGTACCCCATTCCCTCAAACCCTTTTGCCATCTCATTTATTTTAATTCTTTTATTTATACATTTAATTATTTAACAAAATAAAAATATTTATATATTTTTTAATAAATAAAAATAAGATAAATAATAAAAATAAAAATTCATACCATTCATTAAAAATAAAAATTACAAAATACAAAACACTACCAATCATGAAATTTTTGAATTTGCTCTTTTCTCGCTAAAGTAACCCTCAAAGCTTTTCCCGTAAGGTGATCATGTGGGGCCATGAAAAACTCGAAGTCTTTATCAAATCGGTTTGCGCGTTCGATTTCGCGTTCTTGATCCAACCTATGTCGTTCGAGTTTTGAGCGTTCGATTTCGAGATCGAGTTTTTTCATTTTGTATTCCATTGTATCATCAATTTTGTCGTTGAACGTCGTCAACAACTGAGTAACACTTTCGTCCGTATTCACCCCAGACGTATTACTCGTTGATGATTTTTTTGCCTTGTTTCTCCCGATGTGTCGTTGAATTTGCTCGTCATCGTCACCATCGGAAGGTTGGGTACGTTTTGAACCTCGCGATGAAGTTGTCGTCATCGTTGGAACGGCTCCCCATTTTGGACATTTTTTAGGACGTCCCAAGCTTGTTCGTGAGTGAAAGCAACTTTATGGCGTGCTAGATACCGTTCGTGTGCCGTTCGGGATATATCGGCCTCACTCATCCCGCTTGATCTATTATTGAGCAAGTTGTTGTAGATGCCGCCAAACGAATTAACTCTTTTATTGAGGTCGTTGAACTTGCTATTGAGTTGATGGGTTGATCTATAACCTGGTTCACGACCCATGCGAGTAAAGAACACATGCCCGATTCGGCCCCAAAAATTTCCTACATTTATGTAAAATTAAGTATAAGAATAATAATAATAATAATAATAATAATAATAATAATAATAATAATAATAATAATAACAATAAAAATAATTACCACCGCTTTGTGCGTTACCGACCACGGGGTCCTCCGAAACGTCAACCCACGCTGACACTAACGCGAGTTCCTCGGCTTTACTCCACGTTTGTTTGGCGGCTTTCTTTGGTCTCGGATTTGATGGTTCCGGGTTAGATTGTTGTGTCGGGATAGATTGTGGTGTGTTCGGGGTAGAAGGTTGGGTTTCCGGAACAATGTCGTCGTCGAGATTGAAGTTGGCCGGAGTAAAACCTTGTTCAATCAACCCGAGACGTGTAAATTGGTAAGGAATTTGTTAGTGAAATTGTTGGTGAAATTGTTGGGGAAATTGTTGCGGATATTGTGGCGGATTTTGTTGCGACCATTGTGGCGGAATTTGTTGCGAAAATTGCGGATGATAACCTTGTTGTGTAAACGCTTGGAAACCAAGCTCTTGATCTTCTTGCGATTGTGGTGTATTCGGTCGGTTACGACGGGATGTAGGTGTTCTGTTTGAATTCATGATGAGAGAGGTGTGAAAAATAAGAGGTTGAGAGAATTTGAGAGAGTTTGAGAGGTGTGAGAAATAAGAGGTTGAGAGAATTTGAGAGGTGTGAAAAATAAGAGGTTGAGATGTGTGAGAAATAAGAGGTTGAGAGGTGTGAGAAATAAGAGGTTGAGGGTTAAATATATAGTGGGATTAAATTGAGAAAAATATTTTTTTTAGTAATAGAGTCGTTCAACGGCATGAATTTTAAAAAATTTAATTAAAAATTTTTTAAAAAAAAAAACCCTTCGGGATGGATCGGGATCCCATCCCCGGATTCCATCCCTTACCGCCATCCCCGCAACCTCCGTAGCCCATCCCGGCATCCCCGCAGCCATCCCCGAGGGCCATCCCGCTTGGGGTACGGATGGTTATTTAATAAATTCTTGACCGGTTAGGTTTGTCCAAAAAGTTGAAAACAATAAAATATTGGGAAATTAATTAAAATACCCTAAGTCAAACATTGAGTTACTAAAATGCCCTAAGTTTTTTCCATTTTGCAAAAATACCCTAAATACCCGCGATGGATCCCGCGATCGCGGGCTAGGGCTGACGTGACACGTATTTTGGCCACAAATGCCCCACGGAGCCCCTCAACTTTGGCCACGGTGCACTTTTGGTCCCTGCCCGCGATGGACCAAAATTTACAGTTTTGGTCCCTGAAACTTTACACTGTTGGTCCTTGAAAATTTACACTTTCAGCCCCTGTACTTAGACGAATCTTTCATGCTTTTACTGTTTTTTCCACAATTATTATACTTTGAAGACCAATTTGTGGTTCAAATTCACTGGCATGTTTGAGATTTCATCCATAAATATCAGTGAAATGCAATTCATAATTCACACCATTTCATCCTTCTTTCTTGCTTTCTTTCACTTGCTTTCTTTCATCAGTAACCAAATGGCATCGTCATCTAACCCATCGTCTACACCTGAAGGAATGCCACCTAGACTCCAGAAGGCGATAGCAGCAAAGGAAAAGGAGATAGACTAACTGACAGAAGAGTGGAAACAGATTATCGCCAGGAAGAAAGTCCACTTGACAAGGATCGAAGTGGAAGAAATGGAGATCAAAAGGATGAAAGGGGATATAAAAGATAGGGAGGCTCGTATTCGTCGAGAAAAAGAAGAAATTCACCATTGTACGCAAGACTTCGCAATTCTTCAAGCGAAGATAAGCGACAAGCAAAGTTGGATTGATCAAACTAAAGCAATTTTTCAGTAGGTGGTGGTACGGGTGTTGCTTTAGTACTTTGTTGTTTTGTATTTTTTTACTGTGTTGTTGTTTGTATTTTTTTTGTTTTTTGTATTTTTTTACTGTGTTGTTGTTTTGTATTGTTTTACTGTGTTGTTGTTTTGTATTGTTTTAAGTCGCTGAACCACAGTTAGATTGGATACATCATGCAAGGTCAAGTCAGAGGTTACCTCATTCGGATAAACAAACATGGGGTTTTGTTTGTTAATGATGCTAGATTTTGGTAGTCGTACTCTATCCATGTGGGCCTACTCCTCTTGTAGAATATATGACAACCCTCAACTCATTTGCTAAAGTGTGTGCGGGTTGTGGTACACAATGGCCATACGTGGTTGCAAAAGCAGAAAGATTGAAGATGAAGAACATGTTGGATGGAATTCAAACTAGCTGTGTTATCAATGTTCATTTAAAAGCATATGTATGTGTGTATATATCTAATATGAATATATTTATCATTTACAAACTAGCTGTGTTATCAATGTTCATTTAGAAGCATATGTATGTGTGTATATATATCATTTACAAATCAGCGTTTAGATCAACAGTATCATATGTGTTTGTTCCATATGGTTCAAGCTGTGACGGGCTCGGGGTGTGACTGACAGAATGTCTCCTTGGCACGGTTGAAGGGGTGGGATTTGGACACCCTCCACGAGTGTGTCCTACGCATTGGCACCGAGTACATCTTCGTTGTATCGAACTTTCACCACGTGATGGACGTCGGTCGTTCTTTCTCGGTCTCCCGACCCTGTTCTTATCCATTAAAGGTGGATAGCATGGTGGAAGCGGGTTTATTACCTTCACGTATGTTTTCCGGTAATATTCGGACGTGAAGAAAGGTACAGCCAAGTCGTTGCAATCTGTACGACCCATATATGTTGTTGCAGCGATGGCATGGCCGCACGGTAACCCAGATTTATCCCATTCGATACACGAACAAAGGTGGTCTTCCATATTCACAATCGCGTGAATATAGTCATCATGCACCTCGTACTTCCCATACCCGATTGCTCTTACCGGCCATGTCGCCGCACGACGCGCCCTGTACTGAACGATATTCTCCGCCGTTGGTGTGAGTGCATTTTGTATCTCAGCTCCTTTTAGGCGTCGAATTTGGTACCACTCTTGTTGAAAGGACCGAAAGTAGTCCATAAGATTAACAATCGGACATCTACGCGCAAAACGGGAGAGTGCATTCACAGACTCTGCACTATTCGAGGTCAGAATGTCATACCGTTGTCCAGGAAAATGGGCCGCGGACCACCTCTCCGGTCCAGCATCGTCAAAGACTTTGGCTGCTTCGTCGGCACTATATCGTAGCATATTCATGTACTTGTTAAACTCCCGATCCGTATATGCTCTGCATGCCGCCCAATAGACATCCTTGTAGGTGGTAATACGTTTGTCCTTGGATTTGGCGTTCATCTCCAAATGTCGACAGCATATGGCGTGAGGGGCGTTTGGGTACATGGCAGAGATTGCGGCGCTTATGGAAGGAGCCCTGTCAGACATAAACACCAACCCTTGCGGGTCTCCGATAGCTTGTCTCAACATGGACATAAACCAAGTCCACTCGTCCTCGGTTTCAGACTTGCCTACGCCGAAAGCTACTGGAACGATGGAGTTATCCCCGTCCATGGCAACCGCCAGGAACATCATACCCAAGTAACGGCCCTTTAAATGGGCTGCGTCTATTATCAGGACACGACGTAGATTTGCCAGAAATGTGCGGATCTGCAAAAACATAGGTGGTTTTCATTTGTAAATGTTATAGTTTATAATGTGTAAACATATGACGTGTTAAAATACGTACCGCGGGTCCAAGGGCCACGAAGCACATCTCAAACTGTCCACGTGAATCGGTCCGTAGCTGCGTGATAGTACCAGGGTTCTGCAGCTGCAAATTATATAAATATGTCGGGAGTCGTTCATACGACTCCTCGAACGTGCCTCTCACCATAAACAGTGCATGGCATCGCGCACGCCACGCTTGGTGGTAATCAATCGTGACGCCGAACTGCCGGTGAACGTCGTGGACGATGTCCTTTGGACGCAATGACCTGCTAACATCAAGAAATTTATTTTTCAGGATCGCACCCAAAGTCTTTTTGCCGGCTTGTTTGTGGTGGGGATTAAGTTGCGTCCTCGTACAAGTGTGTACGTCGTGCAACTTTTTAATCATTATCGCCCCTCCTTTGGGACCCGTGTGAATCGCGTACAACCTCCACTCACACTTTTCTCTGGCACATTCAACTACGTATCTGCTTTTGTCAGATGACCACACGTGACTTTGGAAACCCTCTTCCAAGAACTTGAGTCCGATCTGACTTGCCAAGAGATCCTTCGAATCGAATATCTGACCTGCTTTTAACCTTTCACTGCGAATATAAGGTGTAGGTTCGTAGGTTTGTGTCTGGGTATGGGAGTCTGGAAGAATAGGGGGCATATCAAAAAAGTCATTTATCTGACTACATGATTTTCTACTAGGGGTATATTCTTCGTGATCATCATTATCGGTGTCTGATCTATCTATTTCAGAATTACCCGTTCTGAAAACGTGGGTTTCGTCATCAGCAACTCCAGCAGTACGCCCTTCGTGTGGTTGTGGTGGTTGTTGTTGTTGAGAATCAGGCTGCTCTATTTGGAGGTCTTCGTCGTCGTCACCATCGGATACGTCGGGATACACAAAAAGTAATGGGGGCCTTTCTGAATCGACTGCAAGGTGCAGAAAAGTAGAGATATCCCCATCGTTGGATAAATCCACAAATGACCCATCGCCATTTTTAAACACTAACTTTCAAACATCAGAAGAGTTGATTCCACATTTTTGCATAGCGTATGCAAGAAATTTCTGATAAGTATAGTTTACTGGCACTTTTACACCATGCTTAGATTTATAAGCAAAATTCCACTCATTGTTATCTTGCTCCCATTCACCATCAAAACAGAAATATAGCTTAACTTTTGCAACAGATGAACTCATTTTTTCAGTAGTATCTCAAACACAAAATATTGCAGAATGAAATCAAGAAAGAACTATGAAATCGGTGTGTGGATTATGGATTGCATTTTACATCTATTTATCAATGAAACAACCAACATTGATGACAACCAATCTCTCATTTCATCCACAAACTGGTATTCCAAAAACACTGATTTAACATTGATGAAAACATGCCAATGAATTTCAACCACAAATCGGTCTTCAAAGTACAATAATTGTGGAAAAAACAGTAAAAGCATGCAAGATTCGTCTAAGTTCAGGGGCTGAAAGTGTAAATTTTCAGGGACCAAAAGTGTAAATTTTCAGGGACCAAAACTGTAAATTTTGGCCCATCGCGGGCAGGGACCAAAAGTGCACCGCGGCCAAAGTTGAGGGGCTTCGCGGGGCATTTGTACCCAAAGTACGTGCCACGTCAGCTGGATCCCGCGATCGCGGGATCCATCGCGGGTATTTAGGGTATTTTTGCAAAACTGAAAAAATTTAGGGTATTTCGGTAACAGTTGGTCAAACTTGGGGTATTTTAATTAATTTCCCTAAAATATTATCATGCTACTAATTATATATGATTCTCAAAGGAATATAAAAAAGATCAGAAAGAAAAATTGTATGATATCCCAAAATCAAAGATTCAAACACAACAAAAGAATATATATACACACATAAGTGAAAATTTGTACGAGAAAAAGAGTTAAGGTGAGAAATGTAAGATTGGATCTAGATCCTTGATCACTTATAATCTCAAACTCACACCATGGATCGTGTTTCATAGGATTTGGTTTGGTATATCTCATCTCATCACATCCTAATTTGCATCCAAGAGTACGTCCATATATTTTCTTACGTTTCACACCATAACTTCCCTTTTCACCGGAACCTAACCTTATATATATGGGAGAAGAATCATGTGAGAAAAAGAGTTAAGATAACGTAAGAAGAGATCTGGACCCTTGGTCATTTTAATCTTTTACACACCCTTGAGTTGTGATTGATACGAAAATTGATCTGGTGCACCGCAGTGCATCACATCTCGGCGCATCTCATTCTAATGTGCATCCAGGAGTGAAGATCTCTCCTTAAGTATCTCACCATAACTTCTATTCTCATCAGAACTCAACCACACACACACACACACACATATAGTCAGTTTCAAAGAAAAACACTAAATAAATAGAAAACCGAAAAACCATGAAAAACCCGAATGAAAAATGTGATCCCAGAACAAGTAATCAATCCATGTATAGCAATAAGATGGCCACCAATATATTCAATGAAGATCAATCACACCAAGTGTAACAACCCACAATCCAAATATACATATAACATATAATTCATAACATGTTTTCAACAAAAGTAATTCATATTGCACATTTGGTCCCAAAGTCTGACTAATCAATATAAAAATTCAGTACAAACTTGATCCTATTTAGATAACATAATAACTAATAACACAGTTATAAGTACGAGAGCATCCACAACTTCATAACGTTCATCTTCCCCAAAAACGCTATTCACCAGGTATTCTAATCACTTAGCCTTACTGGAATCACCACCTGGAATACATATTTTAAAACAGAAAATGAGGGTTAGACCTAAGGGTCTAGTGAGTAAATCCCTGACATTTGGAAATCAATAAAAATTCATTTATATAAAATATTCTTTATATAAATACACATATATCACACGTAATTTAATACCAACCAAGATTTGTGCATCATACCTGTCTCATCCCACCTTATGCCTCCACCAATGGCCAAATTTATTGGTTGCGAGCCAATTTAACACACTGGTCCAAAGCCCGGCCACGTATTATATTCTCATATAATACTCACGTAATTATAATATCTCAATATATTATAATCACCCACGTATGACACATTCATACAATTTATCAAGTATTTGTTATCCACATAATGTATTCCAGTAAAAATACTTTAAAGTAAAACTCACCTGTTTTGTTTATCACCAAAGTCTTTCCAAGTTAATTATCACGTATGACAATCCTTCACAGAATCTGAAATCACACAAAATACCAAATATCTCTTTTTAAAACTAAACTTATGAAATCCTCGACTCAAGTCGCAACCTACTAAAAGTAAATTAGAATCGCAATGCATAGTGCTAAGTCGCAATCAACTACTGCGACTTCATCCCAAATCGCAACCCACAATTGCGATTCCAACCCCAAGTCGCAATCAACTATTGCGATTCCAAACCCAAATCGCAATTAACTACTGTGATTCCAAACCAAGTCGCAATAGACCATTGCGACTTCAAAGCCAAATTGCAATCAACCATTGCGACTTCGTTGAATATCGCAATCAACCATTGCGACTTCATTGAATGTCTCAGTTCACTGTTCATCCTAAAAAACCCAGAAATCATACTTTTAATCTATGCATGTTGCTGCAAAGGTGCAGATATGTTTAAGACTATGAACATAACCTAACCTTAAGCTTAGATTTCCCAAAACATCCATTTTTAACAAAACCCACTTATAAGTTTATATAAAACTTTATCTAACTAAAAATACATAAAAGTAAAGATTTGATACCTTGATTTCTTGATGCAACTACTAAACCCAGCTGAATAAATCCTTCTCCTTCTTCACTTTAATCCAAAAACTACTCCAAATCCTCTCTCCCTCTTTGCCGAAAACAAGAACACACACACACACACACACACACACACACACTTTCTTATTTTGCTAATAGTGCCTAAGGATGACACCTCCTTGTGTTGTCAACTGAATATGGCGGTGATGGTGGATAATATCTCCACTCTCACCAAATAAACCCCATTCTTATTCTAATTGGCAAGACTTACCCCCAAACTTCCAAATAAAAATTAAAACTTACCCCTTAACTTCTAACTCCATAAAACACTTTAATAAAGACCTATAAATTTTTCAAAGTTAAATTAGATAAAATACCTGGTTATTACAACATCTCCCCCTTACAAGAATTACGTCCCGGAATTCAATTTAAGCGAACAGATGAGGGTATTTGGTTCTCATTTCCGACTCTGATTCCCATGTCGCATCCTGTCCTCTATGATGTTTCCACTGAACCTTTACCTGTCTGATCTCTTTGTTCCTCAATATTTTGACTTTGTGATCAACTATAGCTTCTGGTTCCTCCACATAGTTCAACTTTTCGTCAACCCGGATATCTGGTAGAGAGACTGCCTGATCTGGTGTAACCAAACATTTTCGAAAATTCGATACATGAAACGCGTTGTGAATCCTTCTTAATTCTGGCGGAAGATCCAATCTATACGCTACTTCGTCGATCCTCTCCGTAATTGCAAACGGCCCGATATACCTTGGACTAAGTTTACCTTGCTTCCCAAATCGAATGACCCATTTCCAAGGTGAGACTTTCAACATTACAAAATCTCCAACCTGGAATTCTAACGGTTTCCGGCGTCGATCTGCATAACTTTTCTGTCTATCTTGAGCCACTTTTAATCTGTCCCGAATCTGAGTGATCTTATCCGTTGTTAACTGTACTATTTCTGGCCCTGCTAATTGTTTCTCCCCCACTTCATTCCAACACAGAGGCGTTCGGCATTTTCTACCATAAAATACTTCAAACGGTGCCGCTTGAATGCTGGAATGATAACTGTTGTTGTAGGCAAATTCTATCAAAGGCAAATGTTTATCCCACGATCCCCCAAAATCAACTATACAAGCCCGAAGCCTGTCTTCTAAAGTCTGGATTGTTCTTTCACTCTGCACGTCAGTCTGAGGATGATATGCTGTACTCAACTTTTTCTGCGTTCCCATCTCTTTTTGAAAGCTTCTCCAGAATTTGGAAGTAAAACGACTATCTCGATCAGAAATAATCGAGATTGGAACTCCATGTCGAGTTACTATTTCATTAATGTACAATTTGGCCAAACGTTCCAAGGAATCAGTTTCTTTTATCAGCAAGAAATGAGCAGACTTTGTCAATCTATCCACAATCACCCAAATAGAGTCGAATCCCTTTGAAGTTCTAGGTAACTTGGTAATAAAATCAGTAGTGATCTGATCCCATTTCCACATTGGTATATCTAGTCGTTGTAATTGACCAAACGGCTTCTGATGTTCAATCTTTACTTTCTTGCAAGTAGTACAATCTTCCACATACTTAGCAATACTTCTCTTCATTCCTGGCCACCAATAGAATTGTTTCAAATCTCCATACATCTTATTTATACCTGGATGAATAGAAAATCGAGATTGATGAGCTTCTTGTAGTACACGATCACGTAATCCACCCAAACGAGGCACCCAAATTCTGTTTCCCATACACAATAACCCACGGTCATCTTTCCCAAACAATGCTGATATTCCCACTAACCGTTCTGATTTCAAACTTTCTTCCTGATAAGCATCTATTTGGCACTTCAGTAATTCGTCATAGATATTTGGAAGGAGTTCAGCTTGTAGCGATATCGCTTTTATCGTTCCACTTCTTTCTTGACGACTTAGTGCATCTGCTACCACGTTCGCCTTCCCGGGGTGATAAAGGATTTCACAATCGTAATCATTTACCAATTCCAACCATCTTCTTTGCCTCATATTCAGTTCCTTCTGATCGAAAAGATGTTGGAGACTCTTATGGTCAGTGAAAACTTGGCATTTAAAACCATAAAGATAATGTCTCCAAATCTTCAATGCGAAGACAACTGCTGCAAGCTCCATATCATGAGTAGGATATTGTTTTTCATGGTCCTTTAATTGACGAGAAGCATAGGCAATCACCTTTCCACGTTGCATAAGTACACATCCTAATCCTAGTTTAGAAGCATCACTGTAGACCACAAAATAATCGGAACCTTCTGGCAATGCTAATATTGGCGCGCTGCAGAGTTTCTCCTTCAATATTCTGAATGCCTCATCCTGTTCTGCTTTCCATTCAAACTTTAGATTCTTCCGAGTCAGCTTAGTCAATGGCGTCGCGATTCGAGAAAAGTCTCTTATAAATTTCCGATAGTATCCAGCTAGACCCAGAAAACTACGTACTTCGGTTGCCGTTTTCGGCGGTTCCCTTCTTTCAATTGCTTCCACTTTCGCTGGATCAACTTGTATACCCTTCTCTGAAACTATATGACCCAAAAACTGAACTTCCCGCAACCAGAATTCACATTTAGAGAACTTAGCGTACAACTTTTCTTTCTTCAGTAACTCCAGAATCAAACGAAGATGTTGTGCGTGATCCTCTTTGGATCGAGAATAAATAAGTATATCATCGATAAACACAATGACAAATTTATCGAGATAAGGCTTACATACCCGATTCATTAGATCCATAAAAGCGGTCGGAGCGTTCGTCAGTCCGAATGGCATCACCAAGAATTCGTAGTGACCGTACCTTGTGCGAAAAGCAATCTTTAGAACATCTTCCTCTTTAACCTTCAACTGATGGTAGCCAGATCTGAGATCAATCTTGGAGAAGTAACAAGCTCCAACTAATTGATCGAAGAGGTCATCAATTCTTGGAAGTGGATACTTGTTCTTGATCGTGCGCTTGTTCAGCTCTCGATAGTCGATAGACATTCTCATTGAACCGTCTTTCTTTTTCACAAATAGAACTGGTGCACCCCACGGTGAAGAGCTGGGTCTGATGAATCCCTTATCAGACAAGTCTTGAAGCTGTGCCATCATTTCTTTCATCTCTGGAGGTGCTAATCGGTACGGCGCACGAGCGATAGGAGCGGCTCCTGGGATTAAGTCAATACCAAATTCTACTTGTCTAACAGGAGGAAGACTATTCAAGTCTTCAGGGAAAACTTCTAGATATTCACTAACGATAGAAATATCCTCTAGCTTAATCTTTTCAAGCCTACTGTCTATCACATAAGCTAAATAACTGGAGCAACCCTTGTTGACACATTTACGGGCTTTTACCATAGATATAAGACTGGACTGATGATTCTTACGATCTCCATAAATCACTATTGATCTCTTATCAGGTAAAACGACATTGATTAATTTCTTATCACAAACTATGTTAGCCTGATTCTCAGCTAACCAATCCATTCCTACTACCACATCAAATTCAATCAAAGCTATTGGAAATAGTTGTATCGGTACTCCACACCCCTCTATATTTATCATGCAACGATCAAAAACTTCTTTAACTGCCACCTGGCTATCATTTGCAGTATCTACTAATAAAGCATGTTTTAACATTTTAGGCTCTAAATGCATGTGAGCAGCAAAGGAGGGAGACACAAAAGATCGATTTGCACCCGAATCAAATAACACTTTAGCACGCGTGGAGTTTATGAAAAATGTACCTGTGACCACATCCGGAGTTTCCTCCGCCTCTTTAGCTGTCATTTGGATTGTACGACCCCTCGTTTTCGGCGGTTCTATTCTTGGGACTACTGGTCTAGTAATGGCTGGTTTCCCGGATGTACCCCCTTGTTGTATTCTACCTCGTGGACAATCTGATTGGAGGTGATCTGGAGAATTGGACAAAAAGAAAAACCGTGTTAATCGACAATCTTTAACAACATGACCGGTTTTCCCACACTTAAAACAAACCCGAGATTCCACTTGACAATTTCCCTGATGGTAGCGATTACATCTCGGACATGGTCTTTCCGCTGGTCGAAACGACGGACGGTTATCGAACCTCTGGAATCTAGACTTCTTTGGATCCTGTAGTGGTCCTTCCCATTTCCTTTTCCCCAAACTCTTATCACCGGCATCCCTTTTATTGTCTCGTTCTACATTTTCTGCAGCATCCACTGCAGCTGTAAAAGTATCTGGCCTTGTTGCAGTCACTAGTCTTCGGACTTCTGAATTCAACCCATAGATAAATCTCTCCATTTTCATCTTTTCTGTAGCAACATAATATCCTGCAAAACGAGATTTTTCTAAAAATCGTGCAGTATAGTCTCTGACTGACAAATTCCCTTGCTGTAGATTCATAAATTCTTCTTCCAATTGTCTGACAGCGGCTTGTGGACAGAAGTGTGTTGTGAAAGCTAACACGAATTCCTCCCATGAAAAATTAGAGTATATGTCCGCTCCTCCCGATTCTATATGAGCCTCCCACCAATACAGAGCATCACCTTTTAGCATTGCCGTTCCATAAAGTACTTTATCTTCTTCAGCACATTTACACGTTTTGAAGATAGCCTCTATTTCTTTCAGCCATCTCATAGCTTTTACCGGATCCCGATCTCCTGAGTATGTAGGGGCCTTGCAACTAAGAAACATTTTATAGTCACACCTTTTCATTACTGGTAAAACAGTAGCGGTAAGTGGTATCTCAACTTCATGTTCCAGATTTGGTCTTTCAGTTTCATTATGACGATTACGTTCGAACATGGCTTGTATGCTATCCTGTAATCTCCCCATTTCAGCAGTCAGATCATCCCGTGTAAGAAACTCTGTACCATGCGGTTGTGTTCTACCTCCAGTTCGGCCCCCAGTTCCCCTTCCGGTTCTGCCTCTACCACGATCTCCTCCTCTTCCCCCTGTTCCTATTGGTGGATTCTCTCCACTCGAATTCCTTCCTCTTCCATGATTCCTTTGTCTAGTGCCACTTGCCATTCTGTGGATTCGAACAAAGTTAATATACATATAAGCACATACCCCATATAACAAGGTACTCCAGTTCAAACACGTACCTGTAAGATCATAATTACACTGGCCAGGTGTAATCTGAAATTACCTTACATGATGTTCCTTCTACCTTTTATACTTAGCATCCCCAGGTTCTAAAATAATAGGGACATCCTACTTTACATGCAGTTTAAGTCTAGGTACACATACTAATACCTAAATCCCTTAAACTAGGGCTCTGATACCATCTGTAACAACCCACAATCCAAATATACATATAACATATAATTCATAACATGTTTTCAACAAAAGTAATTCATATTGCACATTTGGTCCCAAAGTCTGACTAATCAATATAAAAATTCAGTACAAACTTGATCCTATTTAGATAACATAATAACTAATAACACAGTTATAAGTACGAGAGCATCCACAACTTCATAACGTTCATCTTCCCCAAAAAAGCTATTCTCCAGGTATTCTAATCACTTAGCCTTACTGGAATCACCACCTGGAATACATATTTTAAAACAGAAAATGAGGGTTAGACCTAAGGGTCTAGTGAGTAAATCTCTGACATTTGGAAATCAATAAAAATTCATTTATATAAAATATTCTTTATATAAATACACATATATCACACGTAATTTAATACCAACCAAGATTTGTGCATCATACCTGTCTCATCCCACCTTATCCCTCCACCAATGGCCAAATTTATTGGTTGCGAGCCAATTTAACACACCGGTCCAAAGCCCGGCCACGTATTATATTCTCATATAATACTCACGTAATTATAATATCTCAATATATTATAATCACCCACGTATGACACATTCATACAATTTATCAAGTATTTGTTATCCACATAATGTATTCCAGTAAAAATACTTTAAAGTAAAACTCACCTGTTTTGTTTATCACCAAAGTCTTTCCAAGTTAATTATCACGTATGACAATCCTTCACAGAATCTGAAATCACACAAAATACCAAATATCTCTTTTTAAAACTAAACTTATGAAATCCTCGACTCAAGTCGCAACCTACTAAAAGTAAATTAGAATCGCAATGCATAGTGCTAAGTCGCAATCAACTACTGCGACTTCATCCCAAATCGCAACCCACAATTGCGATTCCAACCCCAAGTCGCAATCAACTATTGCGATTCCAAACCCAAATCGCAATTAACTACTGCGATTCCAAACCAAGTCGCAATAGACCATTGCGACTTCAAAGCCAAATTGCAATCAACCATTGCGACTTCGTTGAATATCGCAATCAACCATTGCGACTTCGTTGAATGTCTCAGTTCACTGTTCATCCTAAAAAACCCAGAAATCATACTTTTAATCTATGCATGTTGCTGCAAAGGTGCAGATATGTTTAAGACTATGAACATAACCTAACCTTAAGCTTAGATTTCCCAAAACATCCATTTTTATCAAAACCCACTTATAAGTTTATATAAAACTTTATCTAACTAAAAATACATAAAAGTAAAGATTTGATACCTTGATTTCTTGATGCAACTACTAAACCCAGCTGAATAAATCCTTCTCCTTCTTCACTTTAATCCAAAAACTACTCCAAATCCTCTCTCGCTCTTTGCCGAAAACAAGAACACACACACACACACACTTTCTTATTTTGCTAATAGTGCCTAAGGATGACACCTCCTTGTGTTGTCAACTGAATATGGCGGTGATGGTGGATAATATCCCCACTCTCACCAAATAAACCCCATTCTTATTCTAATTGGCAAGACTTACCCCCAAACTTCCAAATAAAAATTAAAACTTACCCCTTAACTTCTAACTCCATAAAACACTTTAATAAAGACCTATAAATTTTTCAAAGTTAAATTAGATAAAATACCTGGTTATTACACCAAGTACAAAGAGAATTGTAGAGAGAAATACTATGTGTGTGTACTTGTGTGAAAAGGGAATTGATGACATAATTAGAAATCTAGGCTAAGTACACATTATATAGTATGTAACATTAGTAATTACAATATTTGTCCCTCTACATAGTATAACTTAGAATATTATGCACTAACATTCTCCCCCTTTGTACAATGTAGAGGCAAAGAGTTTAAGCGTCCACCGGAGCCACATACTTCTTCCGAATCCCGAAGATGATCTCGAACCTCCTCAGTGCATTCATGTATTCCTTTCGGTGTGTTATAGCATCCAGTACTTGCTTGATCAGCTCCTTCTCCGTATCTTTCAGCTTTACCTCCCCGGTTGCATCCAGACGTAATCTACTTTCAAGGTGAATCTCAATAATCTTGAAAGTTCCGTCACTGAACTTGTTGGTTTCAAGAACTCTCATAAATCTCTTCTTTGAGTCTCTATCGAAGTAAACAACTCCAAGTTCCGGTTTCTTCAATAGAGTGTAGGCTGGGACACCTTGAATATCTGAAAGATGCTGGTTCGGTGCTCTTAGGTTTAATCTGGCTTGGCGTGATTCCAGACCCATCTGAAAGTCTTTTAGATAAGAGAACTTCAGAATGTTCCGCATGGATCTCTTTATACTTTGATACGCGGCAGACCATTCAACATCCTTATCTGGAAGGCAGGCTAGGGAATTGTAGAGGCTTAGGAGATCGTCTAGCTTTAAGCTTTTAAAATCTGCCTCGGAGAAAACACATTCAGTACCATTGGATCTTCTAACCGTAAACACTGGGTACCAGACTTTGGAGAGCTTCTTTGACTCGACCTTCAGCACTTTCACAATCACACTATCTGATTTTACGACATCTGATCCTAGGTTTTGGTTGCTCATTACGTGTAAGAACTCTATCTTTTGAAGTGAAGGCCAATCTTTAATTCCGTATAGCTTCTCTAAGTCGATCCTTTGGACATATTTAACAAACAGGTCTCTCCTTATACTTTCTTGAAAGGGAATCAGAATCCTCACTCGTTCACCTGTAGCCACATACCTTGGCTCAACGTCTATCACCTCCTAATAGATTTCCAATTCAGCTTCGAGTATAGGATCCCGGATTCTGCCATCAGCTTGCACTTGTAATACTGGAGCAGCTTCTTGTAGCACTGGAATTACTGGAGACGCGGAAGTACTTGCACTTTGATCAATCAGCAATTTGTGGTTGAGCTGTATCATCTGGAGTTTCGTTGTCGGAATCTGAAGCAGCCATAATAACTCCGGTGATATCAAAAATATCTTCTATCTCCTCTTTGATCTGGACAGTTGTTCTCTCAGGTTCTTCCTCAGAATCAATGTCAATATAGTCGACAATGAAAGCATCCGACATCCTTTCATCATTTGTTCTATTGTCAATAACCGAAGGCTTTTCAACCCCAGTTATGACATCAGCTAGAACTTCGGTTTCATCCACTTGGACCATGTCAGTGTCCATTCCACCTGCCCCTGTCTCCCTTTCACCAGCTGACTGACCTGAACCCCCAACATCTGCAGTAGTTGTAGCACTGGATTCACCAACCCTTGCTCTCTTCTCCCCCTCATGAGAATCAGGATCATCCTGATCATCATGTCTTCGTTTCTGTGGAGCTTGAGCCTAAATCCCACACTTCTCCTCAACTGCCTAAGCCTATTAGTGATGGAGGTGAATCCGTTCATCATGGCTTCCGTCATATCTTTCATAGAGTTGGTTAGACGCTCGAAGTCGTTTCTAGAAGGTGGTTGGTTTGAGGTTTGGGCTTGAGGTTGGGTATGTTGACGAAGTAATCCAATCAGGTCAACTTCTTTAGCTGTACTAGTGTCACTTTTGGCTAGGAGTCGGGCTAACAGCTCTGATTTGAGCTGGTCTTCTGGGATTTGGTGTAACGGAACTGGTGGTGGTTGTTGTGGGTCGGATTGTGTATTGGATGGTTGATTCTGAGGGGTTGACGACGATTCAGCGATTCCTTTGCCCTTGATGGCTCTACTCACTTTGCTTGCTAATCGCTCAACTGTACTCTGCATGGCCCGTCGGTGTTGCATATAGGCATTTTCAATTGAGCCTAAAGCAGATGCCAATAATGGTAGCATGATATAATAAGGACGCGGTCCAAGCATTTGTATAACCTGTTGAGGAGGAAAATTAGGAAACATGTGTCTAACATCCGGACCACTTAGGTTAGCGGTTGTAGCAACCGTACTGCCTGTGTTCATGGCTGGCATAGTGTTGACCATGACAGGACTTCCAGCCAGTCCTCGTGGGGCACCAACGAATGGCGGCCGCACTCGGGGTGTTCCGGTTGGAGCACGAAAGCTCACAACTTGTTGGGATTCCGACGCGTGTGGCCTAGGAAAAGATGTATGTCCAAATGGCTCTAGACTCAACGTGCGTGGAATAAATGGCGGTGACCGGGGCAGGAGCCTACCTGTTTCAATATCAACAGACACCGAGGGTGTTGCCGATAGCAGTTGTGCTTGATCCCCTGTGAAAAATGAAACACCGGCAAATTGAGATGTCGATGAGTGGCTTAGAGGGGTTGTGCTTTGCATGGCTGTGTCCACCACGGCTTGTTCAATACGCAACGGCGACGTACGCTCGTTGGTTGAAGATGTGGCTACCCAGCTTGGATCGGTTTGGGGAGAGTCAGTAGTTAAAACTTTATCTGACCCTATCTCTTTCTCTCCCATTTCTTTTCTCGCCACATCACTGCTCACATGAATATTTTCTACTAAAGCTCCCTCATTCCACCTTATGTCTCCAAAATCTCCGGAGGGTCCGACGTTCCAAGTGGAATCAGCATCGAAACCCTCAATATGTCGACTCCGACCGATGTGTCTCGGAATTAGATCTGCATCAGGGTCATGCTTAGGATCGGAGTCAGAATCACCGTCATCAGCTCGAGGTTGGTCAGATACTTCATCGTCGGATGATGATGAAGCATCGGGGTTAAAACCAGAATCATCCTCAGATTCCATCAGTATGTCATCGAGGATAGGAATACGAATAGCTCCGGTAGAAGATGCCTGACCAGCAGTCCTCGCCACCCCACCTACTCTCTTTCTTAATGTTCTCCTCACCTCTCTCCGTTCAGGAACCCCAAGTTCCTGAACCTGCTGGTCGGCATAGGAAAGTACAGGCTCTGGAATCACGGCAATGTGGACGAAGTCAGATTCCTGAACATGTAAACCCTCACCGCCTAAAGGGATAGCACCATGGGGAGGTCCGGCCGGTTCTGGCTGGACCACTAGTGCATTTGCTATTCTATACTGCCTAACTACCTCTGCTGGTCGGCATAGGAAAGTACAGGCTCTGGAATCACGGCAATGTGGACAAAGTCAGCATGTGTCGGCATGTTCAGATAATGCATGTATTGTGTCGGACCTCGTACCGCATCTGGGCGTCTAGGGATTTCCCGGTTGCCCTCCATGATTTGATGGATAAGTATCTGGAAGAATCGTTGATATGGCATGAAGTTTCTTTTCTTTTTCGGGCGTGCTTTGTCTTCGACCAGCTCTTGTAGCTCGTTCCAGAGTAGTATAGCATAGTCGATGTTACAGTTGAAGGCAAAGGCGTGAAACATTTGGAGAGTCGCAAGGTTGCATTTGTCAAGGCCGGTATGCTTTGACGTCATGCATCGGTTGAATATGGAGCATAGGGTGTACCAGACTGGTGGTAGGTGTTTTCTAAGAAATTTAGATGAGCTGGCTAGAACAGGGTTGTTTGGGTCTTGGTAGCCCAAGCTTTGGATATCTGTGTAAAGTTGGGTTTCGGGTACCATATCTTCAAAGTTTGGGTTAAAGGGAAGGTTTAAGGCTAGACGGAGTCGTTTAAGTGTAATCCGAGCATCGAAATGATCGACTCGGGCAGTAAAATGTGGACCCCGTCGGTGTGTAGGATGATATTGTAGTGTGTGCCAAAACTGTTGTAAGTATATGAGGGGCACAGTGACTACCTTCGTGAGCACAGTTCGGAGAGGATGGCCTCGGATGATCTCGATGATGATTTGATGGTCGAATGCCATGTCGAGATCAAGATGGTGATTGTTGTCGTGAAGGGAAAGATGGAGACTTCTCGGTAGAAGCTCCGCATCTAGATCACGGGCGTTCACCGATGGATGCAACGACCGGTGTGACGGCATGATGGTGTTCTCGTCAGAGGAATGGCCGTCATTATGAGCCATCTGAACAGTGTCAAAGTTTAGAACAGTGCCAAAAACTGGTTTTCTTCAAAAAAAATCCAAAACTTTTCTAAGTATGGAAGTTATCGCAACCAACACAAAAAGGTTGTCGCAACCAAAGACCTTGTCGCAATGAAGGACTTGCGAGGAAACGTTATCGCAACACACTAGTTGCGATAAGAAGTTATCGCAACTAATGGGTTGCGATAGTTATGAACGAATGAAGGTTGCGACAGTTATGAACACGAAGAACACTTAAGGTTGCGATAGTTTTGAATGTCGAATAAAACCTAAGTGTTAAAGGCTCAGATTCGGATTTTCGCACTAAAGTGAATCTAAAACTACACGATGACCCTCGCAATCAACACAGAAGTAAACCCTATCAATTCTAGCAGCAAATAATCACATAACCAATGATTTCTAAGTATGAGCCTAAAACCCTAATAAAGCCCATTTGACATAACAACCCTAAAATCAACAAACAGATATGATTCGACGGATGAAATCGAGTGAAAAATCAAACGAATGTACCTCTAAGTGATGCGAATGCGATGCAATCGATTTGAAGTCCAAAAACTCGATGAAGAAATCGAACTCAGATTGCAGTTCCTCGACAGAAAGTTGAGAGAGTTTGAAGGGTTTTTGAAAAACTTGAAAGTTGAGACAAAGACTCAAACTCCTCGTATTTAAGGGCTTGAGACAAGGTGACACGTGGCATGATTCGATTGGTCCAAATGGTTTGACCCTACAGTGTCAGGTTATCGCAAGTAAGAGGTTGCGATAACCCTCCTTGTTGTCGCAATGAACAGATTGCGATAGTGTTCCACCTTATCGCAACAGAGGGTTGCGATAAGTTACTGTTCATTGGGGCTTATTGCAACAGAGGGTTGCGATAAGTTATTGTTCATTAGTGTATTTCAGTCACACTTGGACAGTTTTCAGATACAATTTGAAAATATTTTATCACATTGGAAGATGTCCAACTTCCAATTGATTCAGTACTCAAGGTTTTAAACACAATTTTCACTCCACCTTAAATGATGCATAGATTTGAAAATTTGTTTTCATCATTTAAGAGTTAGTGTTTAAAACAAATCAGAACATTTACCTTGGCTTCTCGGAAGCAACAGTCACAATGTAACTACACTTACATGACCTGGCAGTTATGCACACTCCCCCTAGATTTGTGCATATGATCTGTTCTATAACTCCCCCTGAAACCAAGAACATACCTTTGTGCAGATACATGTATCATAACAAATCATAGATAAGACAATTAAAAGAAGAGAAAGAAAGAGCAAGTTGAAGAAATATTTATAATACAACTAAGAAATGAAAATTTAAATAACAGATATTGAGAATAGAATATGATGAAAATTTGAGTGTATCAATCTAGATACGAAGTCTAGATTGAGATATAAATATTTCCATCTATTATATGATCAATATATGGAAGTTAAACTTTCATATTCAGCATGCCGAGCTTGGATACTAGAAAATTGAAACGTTTTTCATCCAAGGCATTGGTAAAGAGATCGGCAAGCTGATACTCAGTTGTAACAAAATACAATTCAACAGTTCCTTTCTCAACATGATCTTTTATGAAATGATACCTTATGACTTATGTCAATGTGTTTGGTTTTGGTGTGCTGGACAGGGTTAGCAGATATAGCAATAGCACTCTTACTGTCGCAGTAAATGGGGATCTTCTCATATTTATACCCATAGTCCATGAGTTGGGTCTTCATCCAAAGGACTTGTGAACAACAGCTCGTCGCGACAACATATTCTGCTTCCGCGGTTGATGTTGAAACACAATTCTGCTTCTTCGACGACCAACTCACAAGCTTATCTCCCAAAAACTGGACGTGCCCAGAGGTGCTCTTTCTATCCAGCATGCTTCCTCTAGGGGTGAGCATAACCCGAATAACCCGACTGAACCCGAACCCGATAAACCCGAACTTGAGCCACCCGATTACCCGAAACCCGAACTTGCCCGAAACCCGAAACCCGATCAAGGTATTACGGTTCGGTTTAGGTTGGGTTTTCCCAAACCCGAACCCGACCGAAACCCGAACTTTTTAAAAAAATGTTTTTTTTTCAATAAATATGTATGAAACCTCAACGCCATTGTAGTAAGATTTAATTATTTACATATTTTTCTTACAAACTTGTTAATAGGCCTCCAAAAGTCAACATGTGGTACACGATGAAGGAAATTCCACACAACCAGCTGTGTTGGCCGAAGTGTGCCCAAGAGTTCACAACCATTGCAAGGAAGAAGAAAAAAGACGACTCCTAAAAAGAAAACATTGCCATCGAAGAGTGTAATCCCGACGGAAACCTTGATGAAGAGGCCGAAAGAATTACAATCGCTATATATGCGTTGGGAGTCCCTCTCGAATCCGAATGAAGGGATTCTTATTCAGGCCGAGCCGGGGGTATTTGGATCTCAATCACTTGAGTTTATGATATTCCGTCAGGATATACATTCCTTAGTTAAGAATGCTTGGCTCGATCATACCATTATTGCTTGGTTCCAGATGTAAGTCAATGATTAGTACATATTCATTCTTATGATCCCAATATTCTACTTTATTATATCGTCGTTTTTTTAGGTTCCTACATGGGATGATGAAAAAAAATGAGAGGAACCGGTGTGGTTTCATATGTCCCTCTTGGAATTATGCCGATGAATGCATATCAAACAAGGATGGTGTCATAAGTAAAATGGCTAATGTGATGTCTCACAATAGAAAATTGTGGTTTTTTCTCGCACCATACCTACAGAGGTACCATATGCTAACATCTTTATTTTTATAGTGCTTACAGTTTATCCATTTCTTATTTATGCCAATGGTTTTAAACATTACCAGCCACCACTGGACCCTTCTTCTGATCATTCATCGCATTGTGTATGTATTGGATTCGTTAATGTCTACATTATCATAGAGCACATGGAAGCGTAAGTGATTCTTAAATTTGTATAAAGTTGATTTGATTTGTCTTTCTATAATTTCTAACACTACTATTACTAATGTTTTTGTAAGGCTGTTACAAGGTATCTTGATGAAGGAGGGCCGTGTCATACATTTTTTGTCAATTTAGTGTAATCAACAAATATTCGGTTGGGAGTATGGCTACTATATTATGCATTTCATGTTCAACTTTGTGATGTATCATCAATCACATTTTCTGAAGAAAGTACGTATTTGTTAAACATGTTTTATTGTGTTTATTGCATTTAATCTTGTCGTCAAATAACAATTTTGATTTTCATTTGCATCTAGGTACCATGGTATGACACGACTCCTCTGGCAGAAAGAATGATGAACGTTATGGCTGTGACATGGGCTAAACAATTTTCTAGCATTTATCTAAAACATCGGAAGAATTGATATCGGTTAGTTTCTTGGGCATTAGCTACTCACTTCTTTATTGCTTAGTTTTTTTTACATACATTATTTCTAGATCGGTTAACTATTAAGGTAAACCTACCAACACTATGCAAACATTTTAGTTTATTCATGTTCCAATTACATTTCATCTTTGGATCGGATGTTTGGTTTTTCTTGCAATGGTCCGGTTTGTCATCGTTATTAATTTATTTCCGTTTAACAATTGTGTAAAATAATTACATTTATAGGGATTTTGACATTTATACGTCATTGCTATGGAAGCTCGCTTGGTTCAATCAGTTGATGTGGATACCGGCCTACCGTTTGACCAATATTGGCATCGATTGAAGTTGCAATTACGGAAACTTGGTATTATTGATAAACAAGTCCTTGTGATGTCACTTTTGTAAGTTGCACTTTATTCTCGTACAAGATTTGAACTTTTGTGATGCTTTTGTTTGTCGTTAAGATACTCTTGATTTATATGAGTGATTTATTGATTGTGCCATCAATGTTCATACGCTTCATGTAATTCCTCCAAACGAATTAAAATACTAGATATGTTGATTTCCAACATTGTGTTGATATTGCATCGATTTTTACTTAGTCTTTTAAAAGGTCTAGGTAGCATATAAATATAGGCTGATATTTAAAAAAAAAATAACAAATCCTATCCGGTTTCTTAAACAGAACCGGGTGCCATTTGATGTCCATTTTCTAGTATTTATGTGGCAATAGTACTCGTATATCGGATGAACCGGGTAGCATTAAGATAATTGTACCCGGTTATTACAACCGGGTACTATTACACACCATAAACGTACCCCCCCCTACATAGTACCCGGTTCTACAACCGGGTACCATTAAGCTTGGCAACCGGGTTCCATTAACAATTCTGTATTACTGAAATGATGTGAGTCTCAAGTCGTAGGCTTCAAGATAAGCCACAACGTTTTTTAAAGTGTTATTTATGACGATAAATCTCTATATCATGTATATCTATACCACCATTGGTAAAATTTGTATATCATCGAATGAGTACATTGGTAATACCACTCGATCCAATCCACGAATCAATTTGGTTTATATGGCAAAAACACATTTGCATTGTTATATTATTTCTTATATTTATTAACAATTAACTATGAGGGGTGTTTGGGATTGCTTATTTAAAACAACTTATGCTTATTTTTAAAAGTGTTTATCATCTTATGTTGTGTTAAAAAGAAGTTGGGGTAAAAATATAATTTAAACAAATAAGTTATACGTAGTTTCAAATAAGTTAAAATGGATTAACTTATCAAAAACAACTTATTTGTGGTGGGAAAAAATCATAAGTACTTTTCTTTTTTCCAGTCTAAACACTAAAAATAACTTAAGTTGAAAAAAATAACCAATCCAAAACACCCCCTAAGCTTGGTTTTCAAGATGTTTATCCGGTAAGCTCTTATCATTAATAATTTAATACTCAATAGTCAAAATTTTCATTTAAGTTATTTGGTAAAGTTTTAGTCCACAACATTGTATGCAACGTTTTATCCGATAAGTGCAATGAACCAAGAATTTCAAAGATATATTACAAAAAATTAGATGTTTAAAAATTGAATGCCCCGCAGCATTGCGCGGGTACACGGCTAGTATTTTAAAACATCCTGACCATTCTCTCCTTAAAGATTCTTTTTTAAAGTGATCTACGGTTCCACATATTCTCACATAGTATAGAATTAATTAAGTGGAACTTCGATGACACACATGTGAATGATATCTTGATTGTCAAGTAAAAAACACTAAATCTTAACATACAACAATTAACCTTAACAAATATCGTGGGTGTTTGTGAGTCACTTTGTGACGTCTGTGCGCACACACACACCTATACACACACAAAATTAATATTTAGATCATAATTAATCAAATTACTAATATATCCTTACCTATTAATTAAACTAATAAAGTTAATTTAATAAATTAGTTTGTTCATATTAAATCTTATAAAAGGGCTGATGAGTATAAGAGGCCAGATGAGAAGAAGGTTTTTGAGAAGAAGGATGAAGCACCCAAGTGCTATAATTGTGGGAAGACTGGTCACTTCTCAAAAGAGTGTTGGAAGCCGAAAGTGAGGGATTCCAGTTACTACAAGAACAAGTTGAAGCTTGTTGAGCAGAAAGAATCGGGGATTGCGCTGTTGGTTGAAGAAGAATACTGGCTTGATCAGACTGATGATGAAGCAGATGATGAGAAACCAGCTCAAAACAAGATGTGTCTCATGACCAGAAACGCCGATGATGAAGGGTCAGAGTCTACTTCAAATGAGGTACATCCCGATCTCTATAATCAATTCTTTATTCAACAAGCGTATTTAGAAAAGAAGTTAGAAGAACTAACAACCGACCAGAACATAGCAGATGAAATAATTTCCACTCTAAGAAAGAAACTAATTCAACAAGACAGTCAAATTCAAGAATTAGAAAAGAAAAAAACTGAGTTCGATATTGGTCATGCGTATTTTCAAGATAAAATAACTGAACTTTCAAATAAATTGCTGAGTTCGGAAACCAAGAGTAATGAGTTTGAAAGTCTTTTACATGCTTATAAAGATAGGAATGATGAGTTGTGTGAAAATGTCAATGATCTGGAAAATAAACTGTACAAAGCAGGTCAAACTGAACAAACAATTCACATGCATAAGCCAAGTAAGTTCAGATATTTCAATTCAAAGTGGGGTATCCGGTATGACAATCCACAGTACCTGAGCAATGCTTTAATAAAATCACCCACTCTGTATAAATTTGAATGTATTGAACTTGCAATATATTCTAACTATCAAATTAAATGGCTTAAAATGGATGGTGAAGACTATGAGGCTGAGGAAGAAATAAAAAGAAAAACCACTGTTAAAATGCAACTTCCTTTTTGGTATGGTCCTGATAATGCAAAGGCATTAAATAACGAAAAGACCTTACCAAATGATTACTTTGAGAGTTATGTTGTTAAAGAACCGGAGGAAACGGAAAATACACAAAAGGATAATTCTAAAAAACCTATTTTGGAAGGTAAAAGGTATTTTCCACCAATGGTTCTTGAACAAAAACTCATGGACCTCGAAAGCAAGATCAAAAATACTATTGAAGAAGTCAGAAATGACGAGAAGCTTGCTTTTGAGATCGAAAAGGAAGTTATGATCACAGTGTTTTCGGAAAGCTTAAAAGAAATGAAAACAAAACTTGTGGAAATATCTGAAGAAAAAGTTTCAAAAAAAAATATTCTTCAGATTCAGATTTTTCCTCATGCAAAGCTTTTATGGGAAATACTATCTTGAGGGGCTGGACAGTTGATGACCAAGATGATTTTGAACCTTGGGATTTGGATAGTCAACTTGGCCCTGAGATATATATCCCTACAGAAGAAGATAAAGCATTTCTAGAAGAACAAAAGAATTTTCTTTATCCGACGTCCTATGGTATCTTTCCTTCTCCATTGAAGAGTCAGTTTGATTGTGATAGTGAGAATGTTGGTAAGGACAAAGGTAAAGTTGTATGTGAAGTGCCTGTTCAATTTGACTTTAGCGCCAAACTTCCAGATCACACTGACTTTCTAATAAAAGAAGAGGAACCTGAAAAGATTATCTTGAAAGGGGAATCTTCAACATCAGCTGAGAAAATTTCTGTTAATGATGATTACTCTAAATCTAAATCAAAACAATCATTACAGAAAAAGAAAAGAAAAACAAAAAGAAAGAAGCATGTTAATTCTTGTCAAGCTCAAAATTCAAAAGCTTACGACTCCTATTTGTCTGGTGTTTCAGATCGTAATTTGAAAAACAACACGCACCTTGAGTAGAGAATAAAGGAGTCCACATAGGATGTGGCCCAGATCAAATCATCCCACGTTACTTCAAATGTTTTAAATTCCAAGAAAGACAATTTTGTTTCAAATGTTAATAATTATGATGTTGCCAATAGACGAAAACTTGTAGTTCCTTACAAGGTTTATTCAATGCGACAACTGATTAATTTGGCACGTGATCAAATTTGTTGTGCTTCTTGTGGTGTGGATGATTTTATCCGCAAATCTGACTATAACCGTTGGTTTTACTCAAATGATTACTTTAAAACCAGTTATAGAACTCATAATGTCAAGACCAAACCTACTAATCAGAAAGGACCCAATTGGCAATGGGTACCTAAAACCGTTTAAATTCCATTTTGCAGCCCAGTCATGTCTGGTATTTAGATTCAGGCTGCTCAAAACAATGACTGGAAGAAAGGAGCTGCTTGTTAATTTTGTGGAAAAGGACCTTGGCAGAGTGAAGTTTGGAAACGATCAATATTCTCCAATTTTGGGTTACGGAGATATTGTTAAAGATAACATGAGGATTACAAAAGTCAATTACGTCGAGGGCTTAGGACATAATCTGTTAAGTATAGGTCAATTTTGTGATAAAGACCTAGAAGTCCATTTTAAGAAGACCCGTTGTGAAGTTCTTACCGACGGAGGAGATGAGCTTCTTGTTGGTTCTAGGAAGTCTAATTTGTACACTATTGACCTATCAACACTCAAGCTAAAGAATGACGTACGTCTTATGTCGAAAGCGTCTTTGGAGAAAAGCTGGTTATGGCATAGACGACTATCTCATCTCAACTTCCGTTACATTCAAAAGTTGACGTTGGGTGATTTAGTCATAGGTCTACCAGTTCTGAAGTTTGAGAAAGACAATTTATGTACCGCTTGTGAGAAAGGAAGATGAAGCGTGCTCCTCATCCACCGAAACCCGAGCCCAACACAAGTAAAGCTTTGGAAATCCTGCATATGGATCTCTGTGGTCCGATGAAGACTCAGAGTATTAGTGCCAAACGTTACGTGTTAGTTGTCGTCGATGATTACTCGAGATACATATGGGTCAAGTTTCTACGCTCAAAAGATGAAACACCTGACTTGATCATCTCGTTAATCAAACAGCTTCAAGTGAATCGTCAACAATCAGTTCAGACTGTCAGATCAGATAACGGGACATAGTTTAAGAATAAAACTCTTGATGACTTCTTTAAGTCATTAGGAATTACTCATCAATATTCTATGGCCAGAACACCTCAGCAGAACGGTGTCGTTGAAAGACGTAACCGTACACTCGTTGAAGCGGCCAGAACGATGTTGTCTTATGCTGATCTACCTCTGTTCCTGTGGGCTGAAGCTGTTTCAACGGCATGCTATACACAAAACCGTTCAATTATACATCGACGGTTTGGCAAGACTCCATATGAATTGGTTAATAATAGAAAACCCGTAATACACTATTTTCGTGTTTTTGGATGCAGGTGTATTGTGCTGAACGATAAGGACAACCTGAACAAATTCAGTCCTAAGGGTATTGAGGGCTTCTTCATCGGATACTAGCTCACATATAAAGCATACAGAGTCTACCTCAAGTCATCCAAAAATGTGATGGAAAGCATAAATGTCAAATTCGACGAATCTGAAGATATGGCTTCTGTGCAAAACAGTACAAAACCCGTGATATCCGGAATTCTAGCATCTGGACAAATCCGTCCAATGATGACTAGATCTTCAAACAAGAATCAAGCTTCAACTTCTAATTCTAATCCTAATGAACTTGATGTTTTGTTTGAACACTTTTATGATGACTATTTTGGTCCTGATAAATCTTCTGCATCTGTCACTAACAGGATTCAAGTTGACACACCACCAGTGCAAGCTACTGTGTCAGGCGTTTCTCCGGTGCTGACCTCATCAAATACTGGTGCAACTACTCCTGCAACTTCTCCAAGGAACACAACGATGGCATCTACACAAGCAAGACAAAATGCATCTACAAGTGGTGCTTCTTCATCTGGAGCATCTTCGAATGTCAGTGATCAGGGTAATAATAACAATCTTGAACATTCTACCGAATCAGATCCCGAGGCTGTGCCAATTGTCAATTCTGACAAGCAACATGTCTCACAACCGGAACCGACGCTGACGATCGAGTTGAACTTTGATAAGGATCCTACCCTTGTAGACCCCAATGAAAATGCTATATCTCTCCATCCACATTCCTCAAGGTGGACACGCAGTCACCCAATTGATCAGGTGATTGGTGATGTATCTGAACCAATGAAGACAAGATCTGCATCCGCATCCGCAACCGCAAACGAAGTTTTATATGCACTCTTCTTAAGTCAAGTTGAGCCCTCAACAGTTCAACAAGCCTTAGAAGACCCTGACGGGTTGGTTGCAATGCAAGAAGAGCTGAATCAGTTTGAAGCTTTGAAGGTGTGGAGACTAGTACCGCGACCCAAAGGTAAGACAGTCATTGGTACCAAGTGGGTCCTAAAGAACAAGAAAGACGAAGACGGAATAATTGTGCGCAACAAAGCTCGTTTGGTAGCAAAAGGGTATAGGCAGCAAGAGGGGATAGATTATGACGAGACATACGCGCCGGTTGCTCGTCTTGAGGCAATTCGGATGTTTCTTTCGTATGCCGCCTTCAAGAACTTCACCGTCTATCAAATGGACGTGAAGACCACCTTCTTGAACGGTGTCCTTAAGGAAGAAGTGTATGTGTCTCAACCGGAAGGCTTTGTGGATAAAGACTATCCAAATCATGTATACATTCTTGACAAAGCCCTCTACGGTCTCAAGCAAGCCCCTCGAGCCTGGTATGAAAGATTATCTACCTCTCTACTAAACGCTGGCTTTGTGAAAGGTAAAATCGACACAACTCTGTTTACTTTGCGCAAGGAAGGTGATATTCTTTTAGTTCAGATTTACGTTGACGATATTATTTTTGGTTCGACTAACCCTGGACTTTGTACTTGGTTTTCGGACATTATGATGACTCAGTTTCAAATGAGTATGACCGGAGAGATTAATTTCTTTCTCAGATTACAAGTAAAACAATTCTCTACGGGTATCTTCATCAACCAGTCGAATTCTGTGTTTGACATCTTGAAGAAATTCAAGATGGAAAAATGTACGTCGATCGGTATGCCTATGGCTCCTGGATCTAAGATAGGTCCAGATCCAGACGGTATTGATGCTGATGTCAAGCTTTATAGATGAATGATCGGGTCTCTAATGTACCTAACCGCTAGTCGTCCAGATATAATGTTTTCGAGTTGTCTATGTGCTAGATTTCAGGATAAACCTAAAGAGTCACATATCGACGCCGTAAAAAGAATCTTTCGGTACTTGAAAGGCACTCCGTACCTCGGACGGTGGTATCCAAAGGGAACCGGCTTCGAACTCACTGCATATTCAGATGCTGATCACGGAGGAAGCATGCTGGATAGAAAGAGCACTTTTGGGCACGTCCAGTTTTTGGGAGACAAGCTTGTGAGTTGGTCGTCGAAGAAGCAGAATTGTGTTTCAACATCAACCGCGGAAGCATAATATGTTGCCGCGGCGAGCTGTTGTTCACAAGTCCTTTGGATGAAGACCCAACTCATGGACTTTGGATATAAATATGAGAAGATCCCCATTTACTGCGACAGTAAGAGTGCTATTGCTATATCTGCTAACCCTGTCCAGCACACCAAAACCAAACACATCATCCCAAGGTTCTATAATGATAGGGACATCCTACTTCACATGCAGTTTAAGTCTAGGTACAGATACAAATACCTAAATCCCTTAAACTAAGGCTCTGATACCATTTGTAACAACCCAAATCCCTTATACACAATAAATCACACAATGTAACATAACATTGATATAACAAACGAAACATCATATTACAAGTACGGTCCATTAGTCTTTTACAATCAGAAGAAACCATTCTACTACCAACTTCATACTAAATACATACACAACATTTAATCATTTTAATACAACTGCTAAACATGCCAAAATCTTCATCATATATTCCTTCACAAAAGCCATCCCTCGATTACTCTAATTACTTGCTCTTACCCGATCCGCCACCTAGAATACATATTTTAAAACAAAATGAGGGTTAGACCTAATGGTCTAAGTGAGATAAATCCTTGTTAGTTTGAAATCATTTATATAAACCCTAGTCATATAAATCACACAACACAATCAAATATATCAATTTGAACTCACACATCGTGTACCTTCCCTTCTCATTCCTCCTGGCCATATTAGTTGGTTGCAAGCCAACTAATAATTTACAACGCTGTACAACATCTACAGCCAAACAACGCTATACAGATTCTATAGCCAAACACACCGGTCCTAAGCCCGGCCAACGTATTATGACACATCATAATACTCATGTAAATATAATACCTCAATATATTATAATTCACATATATCGCATATATACACATAATCACCAATTATCACATTCCCAAACCATACGTATATGTATTCCAGTTAAAAATACTTTTAAAATAAAACTCACTTGATTGCTTATCAACACGTTTCCAAGCCTTCTAAACAGGTTCAGTCCTTTACCCAGAATTCACAGGATCAGTAACAATTAGATACAGATATCTCTTTACCAAATAAAACACATAAGTCTTACTAAGGCTAACAACTCTAAAGAACTCAAATCCTCAAATGTTCCTCTAAGGCGACTTAACACGGGGGTTCCGCTACCCGGTTAGCGGATGGGGTCAAGGGGCAACGCCCTTGCGGGGTCTGGGGGCGGCCCCCCAGGAAGTTTTCGGAACAACTTAACTCAAAATACATTTGGAAACTATAACCGAACACTCAAAAGTATCCGAAATCACAAAATTGGTCAAACAGCTAATGTATCCGGAAACCACAGTTTATCCGGACAACACCATTTTTCCGGACAACATGCCTTTTCCGGACAACATGACTTTTCCGGACAACCTATACAATCCGGACGTCATCCGAACACCAAGGTAATCCGGATACTATCCGGTATCTTATTCTATCCGAAAAACATAGGAAAAAAGAACTTACCCGGATAAAAGTCTCGTCCGGACACTAACAACAAGACTACCCGGACACCACTAACAAAACTACCCGGACACATTCAACTTTTCCGGATACCTCTGCTGTTCATCCCAATTTCTACCCAGAATTCGGCTGAGGTTTACACCAGTTCGATTTTGCTGATTCTAAACCGATAGAAACAATCTAATAGCAGTTATAAACATAATTTGTAAAGACACATACCTTAAATTCACTTTCAAATACCCAAATGATGTCTTAACCTAGCCTTCTTCTTTTTCTTCTCCTTTTGCTCCCAAAACACATACACACAACTGATATTTTTGCTGAGTAATATGAAACATCTGGATATTCTAAGGATAATATCTATCCACATTTACCCTTTAAACCCTTACACTATTCATTAATAGCCAAAATACCCTTAACTTACAAATTAACCAATTTTTACCCTAAATATATTATTATAAAATTAATTAAATTTTAACGGAACGTGACTTTAACTAACGAACTTACCCGGGGTATTACATCATCTCCCCCTTAAGAGAATTCCGTCCCGGAATTCGGTTAGGCAAAAAGGTGAGGATATTTGGTTCTCATTTCTAACTCTGATTACCACGTAGCATCCTGACCTCTATGATGTCGCCATTGAACTTTCACTTGTCTGATTACTTTGTTCCACAACTCTTTAACCTTGTGATCAACTATTGCTTCAGGTTCCTCCACATAGTTCAGCTTTTCATCAACTTGTATATCTGGTAGAGAGACGGACTTATCTGGTGTAACCAAACACTTCCGAAGGTTTGAAACGTGAAAGGCGTTATGGATCCTACTTAACTCTGATGGGAGATCCAACCTGTATGCTACCTCACCGATCCTTTCCGTAATTGCAAACGGTCTGATGTACCTCGGGCTAAGTTTACCTTGCTTTCCAAAGCGTATGACTCCTTTCCAAGGCGAGACCTTTAACATCACAAAATCCCCAACTTGAAATTCTAACGGCTTTCGGCGTCGGTCGGCGTAGCTTTTCTGTCTGTCTTGAGCTACTTTCAATCGTTCACGAATCTGAGTAACCTTATCGGCGGTTAACTGAACTATTTCCGGTCCCGCTAACTGTTTCTCTCCCACTTCGTTCCAACACAGAGGCGTTCGGCATTTCCTACCATACAGTACTTCGAACGGTGCCGCTTGTTTGCTGGAATGATAACTGTTGTTATATGCAAACTCGATCAACGGTAAGTGCTTATCCCATGATCCCCCAAAATCAACAATGCAAGCCCGGAGCATATCTTCTAAGGTCTGAATCGTTCGTTCACTCTGCCCATCTGTTTGAGGATGATACGCCGTACTTAACTTTATCTGTGTCCCCATTTCCCTTTGAAAACTTCTCCAAAATCTTGAAGTAAAACGACTATCACGATCAGAAATAATCGAGATTGGAACTCCATGTCGAGTTACTATTTCGTCAATGTACAACTTAGCTAATCGCTCCATCGAATCAGTTTCATTTATCGGTAGAAAGTGTGCAGACTTTGTCAATCTGTCGACGATCACCCAAATAGAATCAAATCCCTTCAGAGTCCTTGGTAGCTTCGTGATGAAATCGGTGGTAATCTGCTCCCACTTCCACATAGGTATTTCTAGCCGCTGTAGTTGACCAAACGGCTTTTGGTGTTCGATCTTCACTTTCTTACAAGTATCATATCTTTCCACATACTAAGCAATCCCTCTTTTTATCCCCGGCCACCAATAGAATTGCTTTAGGTCTTTATACATCTTGTTTGTACCTGGGTGAATAGAGAAACATGATTGATGAGCTTCTTGTAAAACACGATCACGTAACCAACCCAAACGAGGTACCCACACTCTGTTTCCCAGACACAATAACCCCCGATCATCTTTTACTAGCAATGCTGACATCCCCACTAACCGTTCTGATTTCAAATTTTCATCCTGATAAGCTTCCACTTGACACTTCTGCAATTCGTCAAATATGTTGGGTAGGAGTTCAGTTCGTAGCGAAATAACTTTTATTGTTCCACTCCTTTCTTGACGACTCAGCGCATCCGCCACCACATTCGCCTTTCCCGGGTGATAAAGGATTTCACAGTCGTAATCGTTCAGCAATTCTAGCCATCTCCTTTGTCTCATATTCAGTTCCTTCTGATCAAAGAGGTGTTGGAGACTCTTGTGATCAGTATAAATCTGACATTTGGAACCATACAGATAATGTCTCCAAATCTTCAACGCGAAGACAACTGCTGCAAGCTCCATGTCATGCGTAGGATACTGTCTTTCATGATCCTTTAATTGGCGAGAAGCATAAGCAATAACCTTTCCCCGCTGCATAAGTACACATCCCAATCCCAGTTTTGACGCATCATTATAGACAACAAAATCTTCCGAACCTTCAGGTAGTGATAGAATCGGTGCGCTGCACAGTTTCTCTTTCAATATCCGGAATGCCTCGTCTTGTTCTGCCTTCCATTCAAACTTCAGGTTCTTCCGGGTCAGCTTAGTCAAAGGCGTTGCGATACGAGAGAAGTCTTTTATAAATTTCCGATGGTAGCCGGCTAAACCCAGAGAACTACGTACTTCGGTTGCTGTCTTCGGCGGTTCCCACTTTTCAACTGCTTCCACTTTCATCGGATCAACTTGTATACCTTTTTCAGAAACCACGTGCCCCAGAAATTGAACTTTCCGTAGCCAGAATTCACATTTAGAAAATTTTGCATACAGCTTTTCCTTCTTCAGTAGCTCCAGAATCAAACGAAGATGTTGCGCGTGCTCTTCCTTGGATCGGGAATAGATAAGGATATCATCGATAAATACAATAACAAATTTATCGAGATACGACTTACATACCCGATTCATTAAATCCATAAAAGCAGCTGGAGCGTTCGTCAGTCCGAACGGCATCACTAAGAATTCGTGATGTCCATACCTTGTTCGAAAGGCAGTCTTTAGAACGTCTTCTTCTTTAACTTTCAACTGGTGATAACCGGATCTTAGATCAATCTTGGAGAAATAGCAAGCTCCAACTAACTGATCAAAGAGGTCATCAATTCGGGGTAACGGATACTTGTTCTTTATCGTGCGCTTATTCAGTTCTCGGTAATCGATACACATTCTCATCGAACCATCCTTCTTTTTCACAAATAACACTGGTGCTCCCCACGGTGAAGAACTAGGTCTGATGAAGCCTTTATCGGATAGATCTTGTAGTTGTGCCATCATCTCTTTCATCTCTGGAGGTGCCAGACGATAAGGTGCACGGGCTACAGGAGTGGCTCCAGGAATCAGGTCTATACTAAGCTCTACTTGTCTAACAGGCGGAAGACTATTCAAGTCTTCGGGGAATACTTCAGGGTATTCACTAACAATAGGAATATCTTCCATCCTATTCTTTTCTGGCTTAATATCTATCACGTAAGCCAAGTAACTCTGACAACCCTTATTCACACACTTACGGGCTTTTATCATAGATATAAGGCTAGACTGATGATTCCTACGATCACCATAAATCACTACTGGTCTTTTATCAGGTAATACAACATTTATTAACTTCTTATCACAATTTATGATAGCCTGATTCTCAGCTAACCAGTCCATTCCCACTACGACGTCAAACTCTATCAAAGTTATAGGAAACAATTGTATCGGCACTCTACATTCCTCTATATTTATCACACAGTCATCAAATACTTCTTTAACTGACACTTGATTATCATTTGTCGTATCTACTGATAAAGCATGTTCTAGCACTTTAGGTTTCAAACACAGGCAAGAAGCAAATGCAGGAGACACAAACGATCGGTTTGCACCGGAATCAAATAACACCTTAGCACGTGTAGAGTTTATTAAAAATGTACCTGTGACCACATCCGGAGTTTCCTCCGCTTCTTTCTCAGTCATTTGAAATGCGCGACCCCTGGTTACTGGCAGTTCCAGTCTTGGTATTACTGGTTTAACAATTGCTGGCCTGCCCGATGACCCACCTTGCTGTATCCTCCCCCGCGAACAGTCCGACTGAAGATGATCCGGAGAATTGCATAAGAAACATAACCGCGTTACCTTACAATCTTTAATGACGTGTCCGGTCTTCCCACACTTATAACACGCTCGTAAATCACCTTGGCAATTTCCTTGGTGGACACGGTTGCACTTCTGACATGGTCTTTCCGCTGGTCGAAACGGCGGACGGTTATCATACCTCTGAAATCGGGACTTCTTCGGATCGTGTTGTGGTCCTTCCCAAGGATGGGAACAAGTCGATCACTTGCAAGGATCTATAGTCTAGTTCTTAACTTAGAAATAAGTAGAACGTAGTGACACGAGCTTGAATGATGCTAGGGGATTCGAAAGAATTCTTATGACACTTACGAAAGTGAGGTCGGCACAGTGAGCTAATCTCAACCCACTGGAGTAGTAGGCAAGCTAGTTGGTGTATTTAAAACACTTAGAGTATTTGTCTCTACACATTCCATCGTGGCCTGAAAAGGTCCATTTTGAGACCACCATTGACAAAACAACAAGTACTAACAGTATGGGATTTTTGCTTAAAGGTGTGAGTATTTTGTAACCAGGCTTTTCTAGCGAAAATGCCTACCTCAAGTACAAGGATCACTTTTTAGGATTAGGTATTTAGTATAAAATCTAGGGAAAATCTAACCTACATTCCTCATTTTAAATCTTTAGTAAAGTCGTTAAAATAGCTATTTCGCCGAACAAACCAAAATATTGCTTCTTCTGTAATTGAAACCTGTAAAAGGAGCTCATGAGAACCGTATTGTCTTGATTGCCCAGTCTCTGTGGATTCGATTCTGGTATTTTACCAACTATTACTTGCTGTGACGATCATAGTGGACAGTGTACACTTGCACTTCCCACTATGGACAGTTTGCAACCCACTGCGATTAAAACACATATTTCGCACGTACCAAGTTTTTGGCGCCGTTGCCGGGGACTGGCGTGATTTTAAATCTCAAGACATTAGTTTTTTTTCGAGCCCGAGTAACTCGTTTTTCTAAGTTGTTCGTGTTGCATGCCACGGCAACAACACGGACCTTTGTTACCAATCGATCTTGAAATAGAGCACACTTTTCGAAGAAGACGCAGAAACAGAAATACAAATCGACAACCCCCTGTGATCCCCACTGTGAACATGGCAAAAATACCACCACCTATAGTGGAGACCACAGTGACGATTGCCAATAGCAAAGATCGAAAAATACGGGACTATGCTACTTCCGGAGTTGGTGATTTAAGCTCCGGGATTTTAAGACCCAACATTGTTGCAACTCATTTTGAACTCAAACCGCTGATGTTTCAAATGATCCAAGCCATGGGTCAGTTTGGAGGATCACCATCTGAGGATCCACACTCGCACTTAAAATCTTTTTTGGAAATGACTGATTCCTTTCAATTACAAGGTGTGAGTGATGAAGCGTTAAGACTAAGGCTTTTCCCTTTTTCGCAATGGGATAAGGCAAAGTCATGGCTGAACTCGCATGCACCTCACTCAATAACCACTTGGCAAGAACTTGCTGATAAATTTTTGCAAAATACTTTCCTCCCACGAGGAATGTAAGATTTCGAAATGATATCATTTTGTTTAGGCAAGAAGAAGATGAGGCTGTTTCAGATGCATGGGAACGATTTAAAGATTTACTTCGAAAGTGCCCACATCATGGCATCCCACATTGTATCCGATTGGAGACCTTTTACAATGGTCTTTCCAATGCGGCCAAAATCATCTTAGATGCAACAACAGGTGGAACATTCACGAGTAAAACTTACAATTAAGGATATCAAATCTTAGAAAAAGTGTCCAACAACAATACCGAGTGGTCCAATCCTAGAGCAATAATACCAAAGACCAACACCATCGATTCCGAAGCACTCAAAACCATGAACGCGCAGTTAGTGGCCTTAACCAAATTAGTTTTGAACCAAAATAGAGGCCAAGTCAATTCCGCAATACATCTCCTTGAAAATTGTTCCCTCTGTGGAGAAGAACATGTTTTTGCTTATTGCCCAGCAAATCCCGAGTCCGTTAATGTTATAGGGACCAACCCGAGGAACAATCCATATTCGCAGACTTATAATCCAGGATGGAGGAATCGCCCAAATTTCTCTTGGGCTGGTAATCCAGGACTCCAACCCCACGGGGCGAGTCATGTCCAGCAAAGACCACACAACCCCCCTGGATTTCAGCAACATCACAGTGGGCAGTCCCCACATCACAGTGGGCAGAACTCACAGAACTTTCACCAAGGACAGTCCTCACAACAGTTCCAACCGCGAGGAACTCAAGCCGCTGAGGTTCAACCATCACTTGAATCAATTCTTAAAGGTTTCATGAATCAAACTCAAGCAGCCATTAGGAACATAGAGACTCAAGTAGGACAACTAGTCGTCGAAGTTAAGAATAGACCACCAGGGACGTTACCTAGTGACACCAAACACGCTAAGGTGATAGGAAAAGAGCATGTCAAGTCCATAACACTTAGGAGTGGAAAGGATCTGAAAGATATCGTTTTCGAATCTGATGATTCGCCTCAAATACCCACTATGGTTCCCACAATGGGCACTCCTCAAGTCACTGTCATTCCCACAGTGGGGACCGGCATCCCTAAGCTTCCCACTTTTGGACCTATTCCAAAACCTACTATTCCAAAGCCAATACCACAGCAAACTCAAATTGACCCACGAAGCATACCTTTTCCTGACAGAATGAAGCCTAAAAATGTCGATGTTCAATTTAAAAAATTCTTAGACATTTTTAAACAGCTTCACATTAACATACCCTTGGTAGAAGCTCTCGAGCAAATGCCAAGCTATGTTAAATTTTTAAAGGATATTTTGAACAAAAAAAAGAAAGTTGGGTGAGTTTGAGACTGTGGCTTTGACCGAAGAATGTATTGCCCTTCTTACTAGAAAGATTCTACCTAAGTTGAAAGACCCGGGTAGTTTCACCATTCCATGCACAATAGGAGGACAAGAAGTAGGTCAAGCACTTTGTGATTTGGGAGCTAGTGTCAATTTGATGCTACTGTCCATTTTTAACAAGTTAGGTATTGGAGAGGCTAGACCCACAACCGTGACATTATAACTAGCCGATCGGTCCATTGCCTACCCCAAGGGAAAAATAGAAGACGTTTTGGTCCAAGTGGATAAATTTATCTTCCCCGTCGATTTTCTAGTTCTAGATTATGAGGCCGATAAAGAAATCCCAATCATCTTAGGGCGTCCGTTTCTTGCAACCGGACGTACTTTGATCAATGTGCACAAAGGGGAACTCACTATGAGAGTCAATGACCAAGAGGTAACTTTCAATGTTTTCAAGTCCCTTAAGTACATAGAAACCGAAGATTGTTTTGCTTTGAGTTCGATTAGTGGAACCCACAATCTTGACACAGTGCCCACAGTGGGGAGTGAGAGTGAGTACTCTGACTCTGAGAGTGAGGACACTTTTGAGGATGAGTGTAACGAAATGGTAGCAGCCTTTGAATCACTCTACTTTAAGGATAGAGCCCCTTCAATAGAACAACCTCCCGAGTTAGAGCTTAAACCATTGCCTTCCCACTTAAAATATGCTTATCTCGCTAAGGATAATAAACTTCCCATTATTATCTCTTCCAAACTTAGTGAGAAACAAGAACAACTTCTGATCGATTTGTTGATGAAGCATAAGAAGGCAATTGGTTGGACCATAGTGGACATAGAAGGTATTAGCCCCTCCTTATGTCAACATAAGATTAACTTGGAGAGTGACCACCCTGGAAAAGTCCAACCTCAAAGAAGGTTGAACCCCATCATGAAGGAGGTAGTTAAGAAAGAAGTTTTGAAGTGGTTAGACGCCGGTATTATCTATCCCATTGCTAGTAGTAGTTGGGTGAGCCCCGTCCAATGTGTCCCTAAAAAGGGAGGGACGACAGTAGTGAAGAACGAAAAGAACGAGCTCATTCCCACTAGGACTGTCACGGGGTGGAGAATATGCATGGACTATAGACAACTCAACCTAGCCACTAAGAAAGACCATTTTTCCCTACCTTTCATCGACCAAATGCTCGATAGGTTAGCAGGAAAAGAATTCTATTGTTTTCTAGATGGATACTCCGGATACAACCAAATCCATATCGCCCCCGAGGACCAAGAAAAGACCACCTTTACTTGTCCCTACGGTACTTTTGCATTCCGAATGACGCCATTTGGATTGTGTAATGCCCCAGCCACTTTCCAACGTTGTATGATGGCCATTTTCACCGACATGATAGAAGACACCATAGAAGTTTTTATGGATGACTTTTCTGTAATAGGGACATCGTTTGACAACTGCCTTGGAAATTTAGAGAAAAGCCTAGTGAGATGTGAGACCCACGACCTTATTTTAAATTAGGAAAAATGCCATTTTATGGTAGAAGAGGGTATTGTCCTAGGCCATCTTGTCTCAAAAAGATGGTTGGAAGTTGACAAAGCCAAGCTTGAGGTGGTGGCACAACTCCCCGAACCCACAACGGTAAAAGGTATTAGAAGCTTTTTGGGTCACGCAGGTTTTTATAGGAGGTTCATCAAAGATTTTTCAAAAATAACAAAACCCCTATGCAACCTGTTACAACATGAAAAAGACTTTATTTTTACCCAAGAATGCCGAGATGCTTTTGAAACAATCAAAGACGCCTTAGTCACAACACCCATAGTGACCACTCCTGACTGGTCACTCCCATTCGAAGTGATGTGTGACGCCAGCGAGTGGGCTGTGGGGGCTGTTCTCGGACAAAGAAAGAACAAAGTTTTTCACCCCATTCTGTTACTGAAAAAGAATTACTTGCGGTGGTGTTTGCTTTTGATCGTTTCAGGTCGTACTTGATAGGGACGAAGGTCATAGTGCACACGGATCATGCAGCAATAAAATATTTGATCAACAAGGCTGATTCCAAGCCACGTTTCATTAGATGGGTTTTATTGCTGCAAGAATTCGATCTTGAGATCGTTGATAGAAAAGGAACAAGCAATCAGGTAGCTGACCATTTGTCCAGGCTCGAGAAGATAGTGGGCACTGTTGATCCCACTCCGGTCAAAGAGAATTTTCCCGATGAACATTTGTTATCAGCCCAACATCTCGAAAATAATATTCCTTGGTATGCTGACATTGCAAACTTTTTAGCAAGTGGACTAAAACCCCACGGGATGAGTGGACAACCCTTTAAAAAGTTTTTACATGATACACGACAATATGTTTGGGACGCCCTTTTCTTATATAAGATAGGGACGGACCAAATATTGAGGCGTTGTGTCCATGGGAGTGAGCAACATCAAATACTCCATGGTTGTCACACATCCCACTACGGTGGCCACTTTGGTGGAAACCGCACTACTGCAAAAATCTTGCAAAGTGGGTTCTTTTGGCCAACTGTGTTTAAAGACTCTTACGAATTTGTGAAAAGTTGTGAGCAATGTCAACGCACCGGGAACATTTCGCAAAGGAACGAAATGCCTCTTAGCAACATTCTAGAGGTAGAACTTTTTGATGTTTGGGGGATTGATTTCATGGGACCATTTCCAAATTCCAACAATAATTTTTATATCTTGGTTGCAGTAGACTATGTTTCGAAATGGGTGGAAGCCATTGCTTTTCACTCTAATGATGCCAACACCGTGGTGAAATTTTTGCATAAAAATATTTTCACTCGATTTGGAACACCACGGGCATTGATTAGTGACGAGGGCACCCATTTTGTGAACAAAGCCATGAGCTCGGTCCTTGCTAAATATGATATACATCATAGAGTGGCCACCGCATACCACCCGCAAACCAACGGTTTAGCCTAACTTTCAAATCGTGAGATCAAAGGTATTTTGGAGAAAGTCGTTAAACCACATCGCAAAGATTGGTCAACCAAACTTGATGATGCTCTTTGGGCCTATCGAACGGCCTATAAAACTCCCTTGGGAATGTCTCCATTTAAATTAGTGTTTGGCAAAGCTTGCCATTTACCGATTGAATTGGAGCACAAGGCGTTTTGGGCCCTTAAAGAGCTTAACATTAGTGAGGATGTTGCGAGAATTAAGAGGAGTTTGCAAATGCATGAACTAGAGGAGTTGCGATATCACTCCTACGAGAACGCAAAGTTGTACAAAGAAAAGACCAAGATGTGGCATGATCGAAGAATCAACTATAGGGAGTTCATGGAAGGACAACATGTATTATTGTTCAATTCCCGTCTTAAACTCTTTCCAGGTAAGCTAAAATCACGATGGACGGGACCATACACCATTGTCAAGGTGAGTCTCCCTTTGGAACAGTGGAGTTAAAGTCCCCACAGTCTGGTCAAACGTTCAAAGTCAATGGGCAGAGAGTGAAGCATTTTCTGAGTGAGAGTGCTCACATTGTACCCCACTCTCCACCCCACAATGGTTAAGAAACATCGGGATCGCTTGTAAATATTTTATTTCAGTTTTTTGCTGTCTTTTTTATTTTTTTGGTATTTTTAATTCTGCATGGTAGTTTATTTTGCATGTGTGTAGGAGATATTCCCAATTTTTGAAGAAAAAGCCAAGAAAGTACTTCGCAGTGGGATGAAGCACGTCCCTGCGCTTCCCACTATCGAACTGGCGAGAGAATGGACGGTTTTTGGGGGCCCAAGATGCTGACACACATCAACTTTTTCTACAAATCAGTCACCTTTTGCTGCCACTTGTCATAAGTTTGCCATTTTCCAAGAAAAACCATCTTTGTCCTTTCTCTCTCTCCTAAACAAACGGTTCCCTCCATTTTGAAAACCAATTAAACCCTTTCCATCCTAAAACCTAAAAACCACTTTTACTCCTAAATTTCAAATACACCCTCTCTCCTTCTTCTTTCTTTCTCACGAACCAAACCGCAAACACCCTTCCTAAACCCTAATGGCCAGAAGCCAGCGACTGAACACCCACCCGGAGGAACCCAACCGTGCGGTGGTCCGCCGCAGAACCACCGAGGGCCACCCGCCGAAAACCATCACCGGCGATTTAAACGAACCGCCGCCGATCTCCGGTGAACCACCGATCATACCAGATATTCCAGACACGGGGCCATCCAAGCAAGAGAGTCCGAGGGTTGTGTCTTCATCAAAGGTTTCGTACACCAGTCAAAGCCATCTCGATAACGAAGCATTGCAGGCCGAAGAGGAAGAAAGGAGGTTGGTAGAAGAGTATAACCAAAGGATGCCTGCTATCCGAAAAAGAAAAGAAGAAGTCGAGAAGAAGCGACGAGAGGAAGAAGAAAGACTGAAACAAGAAGAGGAGGAAAGGTTTAGAAAAGAAGAGGAGAAAAAGAAAAAACGGGAGGAGGCCGAGAGGTTGGCGAGAGAGGAAGAAGAAAGAAAAAGAGTTGAGGAAGAAAGGCTTCGTGAAGAAGAAAGAAAACGGGCAGCAGAAGAAAAGAAAAGGGCTGAAGAAGAACGGTTGGCAAAGGAAGAACAAGAAAGAATCAGACAAGAGGGGGAAATTCGAAAAAAAAAGGAAGGAGCAGATTCAGACTGAGGAAAATCCTCAGGTCACAAACATGGTCGATTTACCGGCACTCCAGGCTGCTGCCCACAGTGGGGGAAACCCCATCGTTCGGGCTCTAAGGAAAAAGGGAATGGTCACCAGGTCTAAGGTGACCATGTCGGAGAAAACACCAACCAAGAAGCCGAGAAGAAAATCGTATGGGAAAGGTAAGGGTCTCGAACCCTCTTTAAGTTCATCATCTGTTGAAACTGATGCTGGGAATGAGCAAGTGCCATCTGAAAACCCACACCATTCTACTGTGGGGACTGAGCATGTCCCCAGTGGGGTGCCTAGGCAGTTCACAACTCTAGCAGTGGCCGCCCATTATGACTGTATTTTTAAGCAGCGATTGAACTTGGAGAGGGGCTTCGACTCCGAGTTTGTAGAGGCAAACCCGTTTATCAAAAATCGGTTTAGGGCACAAGATTGGGCGACGTTGGCATCTGCCAATCGCCGAGCAAATGCCTCTCTAGTTCGGGAGTTTTATGCCGAGGCTTCGCAGACCAAAGACCCCTTTGTAAAAGTTCGGGGTCGGACCGTGTACTATCATGCCACCGCCATTAATCAGGTCCTTGGAATAAGGACCCCAACTACATGCGCATTCACATAGTTCTTGAGAAAATGAGCCCCGCCGATGAAGATGTGATTTTAAGGGAATTGGCAGTGGAGGGAAAGCCTTGGGATATGGATGGCACACGCAAATGTCTACACGCTAGCTCCCTCACTACCGAGGCCGCTGTGTGGTTTGCGTTTGTTCGGGCCACTTTATCCCCTACTTCTCATGATACGACCCTATTGATGCACAAGTGCACCCTGCTGTACTGTATCCTTACGGATAAGCCGATCAACCATGGATCCCTCATGTTTTCCGCCATTCACACCACACGCACACGAAAGAAGGTAATCCTACCCCTCCCTTGTCATATCACTTCATTACTAATCGAAGCTGGAGTACCCTCAGCTACAAATGATCAGTGGCTCGTTTCAATGAGCAACATTAGCGTCCTAACCATCAAGAAAATGGGGAGGGCACTTGCCGGCCCTTCTGAAGAACCTGCTCAGGACGATCCCTCTGTGAGAAACACTGCTGATCCCACTGTGAGAACCACTGGTACCCCACTACGATAGATTACTGCTGGAATTTTAAGCAACCCCATGACCGTCATTCTGCAAGCAATAACAGCTCTCACTTATAAAGTTGATCTCATGGAAGCCCAGCAGAAGCATATGAACCGAGCCACCGAGTCGTTCTGGATGTATACAAGGGATAGGGATGCGGTTGTCAACCAAATGTTACAAGGTGTTGATCCAGAGTTTCACGCACAACTCCCTGAATTTCTCGAAGGTATTTGCCCCTCAAATGAAAGTGAAGATGATTTTGAGGAAGACTCCGCCGCAAGCTCACCGCAAGCAACTCCGACCCACTGAATGGTTTGTTGGGACTATGGTCCCCACTCTGGTTGCTCTCAAAAACAATTTCTAATTTCTGTTTATTTTGGTATTCTGCCTATGGCTAGGCGTTTGACAATATTTGCTACTTTGGTTATTTTTGGTTAATGATGCATGAAAATCCTGCTGCTAAGCAGTTGATTTTGGGTACTAATTCACTTCTTGTTTGAATGTTTGTTTGATCTCGTTTCCATTTCAAGGTACAACTTTCGGCTTCCGACTTAAAAGGTCCCTTTTGTAAGTACGAATCTCAACTTGTCACCATGAAATGATATAGGCCATTTTCGCATCCAAACACGACCTTTTTGTATCCCAAAAAAAACACCTCTTTGAACCCAATTTCCATGTCACAGTGGGGACACTGTGCAATTTTAAATTTGAGGTGGGGACTTCCAGAGTGACTTCCAGAGTGACTTCCAGAGTGACTTCCAGTCTTTCCACAGTGGGGACACTGTGAAGTCATAAGTTTGAGGTGGGTAAGCCATACCCCCCACCCAAAAAAAACAAAAAAAAACACAAAAATACAAAAACAAAAGAAAAACGGAGTGTCACTACAAAAGATTGATGGTGTGCCTTTTCTGGACCATCAAAGTGCCCACTCCCAGAAAAAGATGGTGTGCCTATTCTGGACCATCAGAATACCCACTCTCACAAAAAATAGCCATACCCAAATAAAGCCTGAAAGTGTACGTACTTATCCGTGCAAAACACAAACCACTCACTTCTTGAAATAAAAATCTCAAAGCGAGATCTTCGGTCCGTGTTTGAAATTACTTGCCGAAACCCTTGGGAAAATATTCAAAGCCATAAACCCTTCGAACCCAAGAAAGTCTTATTGATCAAATGTGAACGAGGGAAAGATTTCGTCAAGTACAAAAGTGAAGCTTTAATTTTGGAACCGAAAGAAGTATCTGTGGAGGGAGATCAACATTTGTTCAAGAGTGAGAAATCGGTAAGTCCCTGAAAGCTCAAGTGCATTATTTTAATTTTATTTCTTTAATTTTTTCTTTCTTTTTATTACTTAGGGACAAGTAATGGTTTAAGTTTGAGGTTGTGATAACTCTATTTTTAGAGTTATTATTTTCTTTTATTTTCTATTTTATTTCGTCAATTTTAGCCATTTCACTTCTCAAAACCCCCATTCTTGGTACATTTCACGAAAAAGAGAAAAAAGAGTGAACCATAGTCTTTAATAAATTATTTGGTGGAATTTGGGTGTTTTCACGTTTTATCCGCAGGGACTTGCGTTCCCCACTCCAGATCCCACTATCGAGCTGAACAAAAAGACAAAAGACAAAGAAACTCCTAGTTGGGATGTAATTATTCTGGAGAATGGAAGGTTCATTTGGCTGAGATAAGGACTGGAGAAGTACAAGGCATCTTGCTTTTAGATGGCATCAAGTACACCTAGTGTACTTTGAAGTTGACTTGGTGAAAGGGTCCATTAGGTAAAAGAGCTATAACATGGTGGATAAAAGGATTGTTCAAGGAGCTGATTTCTATCATGATTCTGCAGTCCTTACCCTTTAGACATACCCATTTTTGTGTAAAACCCAACCCTTTCTCCTAGTATATAAAGGAGGTGTTGGGTGCCATTTATTACAAGCTTAATTTTTTAGAATCTCTCAACTACTACATTAGTATTAGCTTTAGTTCTCTCATTTACTGCAGTAGTTAACTTTAAATTTCTGTATTTTACATTCTTAGTATAATTTGTAGTTCGAAGTACACAGTGACAGGGACGAATTCTCGTTCCCCACTGTGGGTTCAATTCAAGTCACTTTCAGTTTATTTATGTGCAACTTCTACTCTTTTGTTTTCTTTACTTCGGAAATGTTAGGCTAAACATCTCTTGGGATGTAGGAAAGAGAAGTACCTGGATTTTATTAAAAATTCTTGAGTAATCTTCATACTTGGAATATTTATTGTTTTGGTCATTCACTCTCGATTATTACCCAAGGATGCGAACAAGCCGATCACTTGCAAGGATCTAAAGTCTAGTTCTTAACTTAGAAATAAGTAGAACGTAGTGACACGAGATTGAATGATGCTAGGGGATTCGAAAGAATTCTTATGACACTTACGAAAGTGAGGTCAACACAGTGAGCTAATCTCAACCCACTGGAGTAGTAGGCAAGCTAGTTGGTGTATTTAAAACACTTAGAGTATTTGTCTCTACACATTCCATCGTGGCCTGAAAAGGTCCATTTTGAGATCACCATTGACAAAACAACAAGTACTAAGAGTATGGGATTTTTGCTTAAAGGTGTGAGTATTTTGTAACCAGGCTTTTCTAGCGAAAATGCCAACCTCAAGTACAAGGATCACTTTTTAGGATCAGGTATTTAGTATAAAATCTAGGGAAAATCTAACCTACATTCCTCATTTTAAATCTTTAGTAAAGTCGTTAAAATAGCTATTTCGCCGAACAAACCAAAATATTGCTTCTTCTGTAATTGAAACCTGTAAAAGGAGCTCATGAGAACCGTATTGAATAAACCTTGTAAGGGACTACAAGTTTTCGTCTATTGCCAACATCATAATTAATAACATTTGAAACAAAATTGTCTTTCTTGGAATTTAAAACATTTAAAGTAACGTGGGATGATTTGATCTGGGCCACATCCTGTGTGGACTCCTTAATTCTCCACTCAAGGCGCGTGTTGTTTCTCAAATTACGATTTGAAACACCAGACAAATAGGAGTCGTAAGCTTTTGAATTTTGAGCTTGACAATAATTAACATGCTTCTTTCTTTTTTTTTCTTTTCTTTTTCTGTAATGATTGTTTTGATTTAGATTTAGAGTAATAATCATTAACAGAAATTTTCTCAGCTGATGTTGAAGATTCCCCTTTCAAGATAATCTTTTCAGGTTCCTCTTCTTTTATTAGAAAGTCAGTGTGATATGGAAGTTTGGCGCTAAAGTCAAATTGAACAGGCACTTCACATACAGCTTTACCTTTGTCCTTACCAACATTCTCACTATCACAATCAAACTGACTCTTCAATGGAGAAGGAAAGATACCATAAGACGTCGGATAAAGAAAATTATTTTGTTCTTCTCGAAATGCTTTATCTTCTTCTGTAGGGATATATATCTCAGGGTCAAGTTGACTATCCAAATCCCAAGGTTCAAAATCATCTTGGTCATCAACTGTCCAGCCCCTCAAGATAGTATTTCCCATAAAAGCTTTGCATGAGGAAACATCTGAATCTGAAGAAAGTTTTTCTTTTGAAACTTTTTCCTCAGATATTTCCACAAGTTTTGTTTTCATTTCTTTTAAGCTTTCAGAAAACACTGTGATCATAACTTCCTTTTCGATCTCAAAAGCAATCTTCTCGTCATTTCTGACTTCTTCAATAGTACTTTTGATCTTGCTTTCGAGGTCCATGAGTTTTTGTTCAAGAACCATTGGTGGAAAATACCTTTCACCTTCCAAAATTTGTTTTTCAGTATCATTCTTTTGTGTATTTTCCATATCCTCCGGTTCTTTAACAACATAGCTCTCAAAGTAATCATTTGGCAAGGTTCTTTCGTTATTTAATGCTTTTGCATTATCAGGACCATACCAAAAAGGAAGTTGCATTTTAACAGTGGTTTTTCTTTTTATTTCTTCCTCAGGCTCATAGTCTTCACCATCTATTTTAAGCCATTTAATTTGATAGTTAGAGTGTATTGCAAGTTCAATCCATTCAAATTTATAAAGAGTGGGAGATTTTATTAAGGCATTGCTCAGGTACTGTGGATTGTCATACCCGATACCCCACTTTGAATTGAAATATCTGAACTTACTTGGCTTATGCATGTGAATTGTTTGTTCAGTTTGACCTGCTTTGTACAGTCTATTTTCCAGATCTTTGACATTTTCACACAGCTCATCATTCCTATCTTTATAAGCATGTAAAAGACTTTCAAACTCATTATTCTTGGTTTCCGAACTCATTAATTTATCTGATAGTTCAGTTATTTTATCTTGAAAATACGCATGACCAATATCGAACTCAGTCTTTTTCTTTTCTAATTCTTGAATTTGACTGTCTTGTTCAATTAGTCTTTCCCTTAGAGTGAAAACTATTTCATCTGCTGTGTTCTGGTTAGTTGTTAGTTCTTCTAACCTCTTTGTTAAATACGCTTGTTGAATAAAGAATTGATTATAGAGATCGGGATGTACCTCATTTGAAGTAGACTCTGACCCTTCATCATCGGCGTTTCTGGTCATGAGGCACATCTTGTTTTGAGCCGGTTTCTCATCATCTGCTTCATCATCCGTCTGATCAAGCCAGTATTCTTCTTCGACCAACAGTGCAATCCCCGACTCTTTCTGTTCAGCAAGCATCAACTTGTTCTTGTAATAACCGGAATCCCTCACTTTCGGCTTCCAACATTCTTTTGAGAAGTGACCAATCTTCCCACAATTGTAGCACTTCGATGCTTCATCCTTCTTCTCAAATACCTTCTTCTCCTCTGGCCTCTTATACTCTTCTTTCTTATACCCAGCTCTCTTGTCATCAAACTTCTTGCTCGACTCAACATGTGCTTTGTGCTCAAAGTTCTTAGAGCCAGACGCATACCTTTGACTGTTAGAACGGGGGATTTCCCAAACTGTCTCTGAAAAGATCTGGTAAGGAGTATCAAAGAATTCTTCATACTTTCAACATCATCTATCACACCTGATTCATTCTGTTCCTCATCAGACTGATTACCCACATTCTTTGAGTATTTCGTGTTGGACATTAAAGCGAGTGGATCTAACTCTTCTTCCTTAACCTCTTTTTTCTCTTCCTTCTTCTCTTGCTTCTTCTTCTTAGCTCTCTTTGCATCAGCATCATCTTCATCCTGCTTCAAGGTTTCGTACATCTGTTGTAGAGGCAACTCATCTAACCCAACATTCTGTTTCATTCGATGAGCATACTTCTTCCATTCGGGTTGAAGAACACTCATGAATTTCACATTGTGCTCGATTATAGATTTGTTTATATTGTACCTATTCAGCTCATTCAAAATAGTAGTGAATCGGTCATAAGCAGAATCAAGTGCCTCTCCTTCCTTCTGTTTAAAGTTTTCATACACATTGATGGCGTTGGAGATTCTCATCTGATTCTCTATTTTAGATCCTTGATACAGCTTTGTCAGTTCATCAAACATGGCCTTCCCTGAATAATTTTTGCTATCCACCTTTCGATAAATATCGTTGGTTAAGGCTTGAATAACTAGGGACTTTGCCATTTTGTCTCCATATGCTTTGCACTTTTGTTCAGGAGTATAATGTAATGGTAGAACCTCAACCAAGTCTGGAATTGGGTCACCATCAGTAATAAGTCCTCTTCTCATTTGTTTCTCCATGGGGCCATTCTTAAGAGAATTAGAAATCTTTTCTTACCCTTCAAATTTTAACTCTTTTTCACATAATCTTTGTCTATGTATAAAATAATAATAATAACTCAATGTCAGTAGTGGGGATGTATATAATCTCTCTTTCCTCAGAAAAATATTAATGTAACAATAACGGTATGATGCTATAGTTGACCAAAAAATGTTGAGAGATTATACACAATACTCAAATAAATAATTATAATAATGAAATAATAAAAAAACATATTTTAGTCACTAATAAATAGTTATTTCGATTTTTATAGTTATGTAATTATATTCCTCCAAACCAACTACCAATGGACTAACCAACGGTCTTCGTATATCCCGCGGAGGCTTTAAGCCGCATTTTATTGGAAAGCATGTGAGTGTATTCCCTTTTCCGAAATAAATAAGATTAAAGATATAATTTTATAAAAATTTGATTGATATTATGAACGATTTAAACAATAAGGTTAAATAATATGAGAATATAAAAAAAAGAATCGTAAATAAATAATTCATATTTGAACCAATTAAAATTTTATTTAAAAAACATATTTGAAATGTCGGTTAACATAGATATCTTCAAATAATTTTCTTTTTGGGATTTTTCAATGATTCTGTAGGTTGTTATATGTCCACGACACGTGTCACACATGGATACTACTGAGTAGTATGTAAACATACGGTTATACATACAAAAAATTCGTTTGTTTTCATTTCTTAGAAACCCGAATTAAATCAAGTTGATTAAAGAAATATTTATGTTTGAAGAATAATTATAAAATATGTGTTAAGTTAGTTGTTGTTGCTCAAAGGGACATATGATATGGACTTACCAGATGGTCTTACATCGACACTTAACAAATGTCCTTATGTACCTAATATTTCTAGGAATTTAGTTTCATTGTTTCTATTACAACACACCAAATTTATGTTTATTTTCATAAATAAATTTTAATTTTACCTCAAACGCTTTTATTAATAGTTGTAATTATAAATCAATATAAATAATTAATCGGGCCTTAAATCAAACCTACTTGTGACATATAAACAAGAAACACATAGTCAAACTTCAGGCAGACGAAGAGTTGGAATTATATGATGATTCATATAATATTTGTGTGTCTTGGTAGTCGAGATGACAAAAGTGCCTTATAAAAGGCAAACCCTTAGGAGGGTTACAAGAACTACTAGGAGTTATCCACACTAATGTATGTGAGCCTTACAGTTCAGTCACAAGACACGTCATCACTAGTTGATCACATTCTGGGTATGTTTACCAAATGAAAGGAAATTTGAAAAAAATTGAGTTTTCAAAAGAGTTTCAGAAAGAAGTAGTGAATATACTTGGAAAAGATAAAGATGTTTCGATCAGATCGAGGTCATGAATATCTAAGACAAGAGATCATCCTAGAGATTTTGGGATTGTATCCCAATCGACTCCTCCCGGAACACCGCATCACAACGGTGTGTCCAAGAAGAGAAATAGAACCTTGTTGAACATGGTTCACTCTATGATGAATCTCACCATTCTGCCTAAAAGGTTTATGGGCTATGCACTAGAAACATCTACCTGGATACTAGATTGTGCACCAATAAAAGACCGATACAACCATTCTCAAAATATGAATTGGGAGGATCCCAAAGTTATCATATATAAGAAAAAAAGGTTATAACACTTAAGTAAAGCATTAAGATTTTGGGAAGCTTAATTCAAAGATATGGAAAAATACATCTTTATGAGATATCAAATTGGATATTATTTCTACAAGATCCAGTGAGAATAAAAAATTTTGTTGCACACCACAATGAGTTCTTAGAAAATGATTTTCTCAAGAATCGCAATTGGGATAGAGTAAATCTTGAAGAAATTCAAGAACCAGAAAGATGCAATGACGGTTGACATTGACAATCGACAAGATGTTGAATTTCAAAAATCTGTTGAGAATAATAACGAGATGCAAAGCAACTCGAAGATCGGATTTATGATGATTACTGATAAATGGAAAGATGTCATGAAGACTGATGTTAAAGTCACATCCCTTAAAAGGGAATTTTGAGCGAGGACGTATTCAAGGCTTTAAAACCTAAAAGTGAAAGTTGCAAAGGTCCATGTATGGACTGGGACATTTATCTCATAATTGAAATCATGTATATACAAGAAGGTCAGTGGGAGCATAACAATATTCTTTGATCCTATATGTCAATGACATATTGATCATCAAAATTGACATTCCAATATTTGAAGGTGCAAAATCCTGGATTAGGAAAGTATTTCGTAATGATGGATCTAGAAGAAACAAAATCATAAAGATCTATTATGATAGATCGAAATGCTTAATTGGATTAAGCCAAAGTACATACATTGACAAGATCTTGAAACACTTCAAGATGAAGGGTTCCAAAAGAGAAAACTTGTCAATAGTACATAGTATACATCTGAGCAAAACTCAGAGTCCTAGCACTAAAGAGGACATGAACCGCATGAAGGGTGTTCTCTATGCTTCAGCCATTGGTTGAATCATGTACGCCATGTTGATGTACTAAGACTGGATGTCTTGTATGCCCTAAGCATGACGAGCAGATATTAGTGAGGTCCAAGTGATGATCACTATATAACAGTGAAGAACAATATGAAGTATCTGAGAAGAACTAAAGATATGTTCTTACTATATAACGGTTAGGAAAGAGATATGTATGTTTAAGGTTTAAGGATACACATATGCTAGTTTCCAAACCGAACATGATGAATTAAATCGTAGTCGAGATATATGTATTCAACGGATGTACTATGAGTAGTAAAAGCTTACATGCAGATCTACTTATAAAGCCTACATGTTAGAACAATCATGATATCCATGCTAGTTCAAAAGGCTTGAAGTTTTAATGATTAATAACTTTAGTAAACGTTAAGTGTTGGAACATTAAACAATTATATTTTTATCTGATATAGCATACTAGGCATGAGTATATACATTAAACATTTATGTGTCCTTTATTAGCATGTTTAAGTATCCTTAAATAAATATGATATTTATATTATTTAGAACCGTCCTTGGTCGATTATTACAAGAGGACTGGTAATAAATCAAGATCATTGTGAAGTATGGTCATAGTCCAAGTTGGAAGTACACTAGGCGCAACCAGAGCCACATGCGTTTGTCGATGCACAAGGCGTTGGACAAGACCCATGGTTAGGATAATCTCATAGATCGACGTCATAAGGTAGGTCCTGAAATAGTAAACACTTTTTTAACCTCGGACTTGAGATGTGCATTGGGATCTAATGCACAAGGAGTGTTATACCTTGATATAGTCTAACATTACCCTTAACCAGGTAATCGTAAGGGTTATGTTGGGTATAACATAAGGGTTATGTTGGGTATAACATGAATGAATAAATGGATTAGTTGAACTAATGGCACTTGTATAATCAAATATGTTGGGATCGAGAAACATAATATTTGAATATAAAGGATGAGATTGATCTATGTCTTAAGTTCAAAACAAAATATCGTGAAGCAAAAGAATAATGAATGATTCTACTATATGATTGATTAGATCAATCAAAATTCTCAAAGGTAAAAACACACTTACATAGCCTTCGGGGTGGTGACGTGTTGCTAGACGCTTACGGTTTACCACCGTCTGTATTATTGCGTATCATGTGTAAGTGGGAGATTGCATGTTATTATATGCCCACAGCATGTGTCACATAGGGATACTACTGAGGAGTATGTAAATCTACAGGGTCACATAGAAAGAATTCGTTTGTTTCCATTTTTAGAAACGCAGATTAATCAAGTTGATTAAGGAAATAATTATTCTTGAAAAATAATTATAAATTATGTGTTAAACTGTATTTTTGATAATTACAAGGTGAAAACGTAATTATGATAATTATGGGATATTATCCGTAATTGTATATAATTATATTAAGAGTTTAAAAGATAATTATATATATATATATATATATATATATATATATATTTGAATATTACAGATAATTACTAAACATTTTTTGAGTTATAGTCTATCTATAATTCTCCTGGTATAAATATGGTGTTAGGCTAAACCATTTTTCATACGGTTGAAAATAGAATTGGTCTCTTAGAGAAATACAAAAAAAATTATTTTTTTTCTGTAAAACACATATAGATCTAGGGTTCTTGGGCTATCACTCAGTGGAAGCGGGGAACGTGTTTGTTTGTTGACTATCGATAGAGAAAACCTGTTTTTGTTCTCGGTGCTTCAACACAATCCCCGAAAAGATCTACAAAAGATATAATTCTAAAACACCCTATGATGTGTGGTTAATTCTTTAGTTAAATATATCATTGAATCCGATTTGGTTTTAATTAATTAGAAAAGTTTTCTATTATTGTAACCAAATTATTTATTTCCGTTGCGTTTAAACGATTACATAATTGCATTAAATTCACTACTACATAAATACTAATGGTACCCGGTTGCTTAGACTAATGGTACCCGGTTATACTACCGGGTACTATTCAAGGGGGTACAATTATGCTATGTAATACTACCCGGTTGTAATAACCGGGTGCGATTTATACAATGCTACCTGGTTCCTTCATTGTACGGGTACTATTGTCAGGGTACTCACCGAAAAGGGAAATCAAATAGAACCCGGTTCTTTTTAAGAAACCGGGTACGATTTGGGATTTTTTATTTTTTTTAAAATATCACGATATATATATATATATATCTGCTGATTTTCATCTGTGTTGATATTGCAACCATTTTTATTTATGTTTAGTCATTTAGGTAGCAGATATATATATATATATATATATATATATATATATGCTATCCGGTTCGATGGAATGCCGGGTAGGTTTTATATAAATGAAACTCGGTTTGTTTATAAAACCGGGTACTATTGTAGTTCCCAAATTTTTTTACCTAATATAACCCGGTTTTTTGGTTAACCGGGTTCCATTTAGAGGGTTGTATTTAACTTTCTGTAGTAGTGAAAACACTACACATTCACATATGAGATTTAATTTAATCTTATTCTATTGTATTCTAAAGATATTTGAAATTCTTAGTTTAACCGAGTTATTGATTCATTAGTAATGATCATTTAACAATTGTAATAGTTTTTAAGTTCCGAAATGAATGTGTTTTAATTAAAGAAAAATACAAAGAAACACTACAAAAAACAGCCTATCACCGAGGGATATATCCTTCGATATTTGGCCGTAAAAGTTGGATCCGTCAGAAATCCGTTGGTGAAAGTTTGTCCCAAAAAAAGTCGTAAGTAATTGACTTTCCGACGGATATTACCGACATTAGCAACGGATCTCCGACCACTACCGACGACGAATTCTTATCGATAGACAACATACAGTTACCGACAGACGACCCATTGCCGGTGGGAATTGGAGTGAAAATAACAAGGCTTTAACAAGAAAAAAAGCATGTTAACATTTAAATAAATTAATTAGAAAACATAAATACAGTTGTAAACTTGCTTTTAGTATATATAAAAAGATCCTCATGCAAAAAACGCTATGATAAAATTCATCATACGGCATTGATCATACCGTGTTTTTATTTCTTTATTATTATAAATTAAAGTGCATATAAAAAAATTTAAAAATTGGAGTGTCAAAACTCAAAACACAAGGCATTATGGTTTGTGGGGATAGGAATAATTGATTTTTTTATTTTTCTTTCTGGAAATTAATGAAACATCACATGTAAAGGGAAATCAACCATGATTATTTCATCATTATTGGCATAAATTATATTTTAATTATTTTGGATTTTATTTGTAGGACCCTGTTAGTTAATTATAGGGAAATTAAATAAAATACCAAAAGTTTGACCAACAGTTATCAAAATGCCACAAAAATTTCTCAGTTTACCAAAATGCCCTAAATACCCGCGATGGAGCCTGTGATCGCGGGATAGGGCTGACGTGGCACGAACTTTGGCCACAAATGCCCCGCGAAGCCCCTCAACTTTGGCCGCGGTGCACATTTGGCCCCTGCCCGCGATCGCAGCCCGCGATGGACCAAAATTTTTCAGTTTTGGTCCCTGAAAATTTACACTTTTGGTCCCTGTACTTAGACGAATCTTGCATGCTTTTACTGTTTTTTTCCACAATTATTGTACTTTGAAGACCGATTTGTGGTTGAAATTCATTTGCATGTTTGAATCAATGTTAAATCAGTGTTTTTGGAATACCAGTTTGTGGATGAAACGAGAGATTGGTTGTCATCAATGTTGGTTGTTTCATTGATAAATAGATGTAAAATGCAATCCATAATCCACACACCGATTTCATACTTCTTTCTTGATTTCTTTCTGCAATATTTTGTGTTTGAGATACTACTGAAAAAATGAGTTCATCTGTTGCAAAAGCTAAGTTATATTTCTGTTTTGATGGTGAATGGGAGCAAGATAACAATGAGTGGAATTTTACTTATAAATCTAAGCATGGTGTAAAAGTGCCAGTAAACTATACTTATCAGAAATTTCTTGCATACGCCATGCAAAAATGTGGAATCAACCCTTCTGCTGTTTGCAAGTTAGTGTTTAAAAATGGCGATAGGTCATTTGTGGATTTATCCAACGATGGGGATATCTCTACTTTTCTGCACTTTGCAGTCGATTCAGAAAGACCCCCATTACTTTTTGTGTATCCCGACGAAAACGACGACGACGGGGACGACGACGATGACGACGACGGTGACGACGACGGTGACGACGAAGACCTCCAAATAGAGCAGTCTGATTCTCAATTTCAGGTGTCTGACGCCCCAACGGTTCATTTAGATCATTCATATGGTCTTAACGACTGTATTCCGGAGACGCAACAACAACCACCACCACAACCACACGAAGGGCGTACTGCTGGAGTTGCTGATGACGAAACCCATGTTTTCAGAACGGGTAATTCTGAAATAGACAGATCAGACACCGATAGTGATGATCACAAAGAATATAGAAAATCATGTAGTCAGATAAATGACTTTTTTGATATGCCCCCTATTCTTCCAGACTCCCATACCCAGACACAAACCTACGAACCTACACCTTATATTCGCAGTGAAAGGTTAAAAGCAGGTCAGATATTCGATTCGAAGGATCTCTTGGCAAGTCAGATCGGACTCAAGTTCTTGGAAGCGGGTTTCCAAAGTCACGCGCGGAAATCTGACAAAAGCAGATACGTAGTTGAATGTGCCAGAGAAAAGTGTGAGTGGAGGTTGTACGCGATTCACACGGGTCCCAAAGGAGGGGCGATAATGATTAGAAAGTTGCACGACGTACACACTTGTACGAGGACGCAACTTAATCCTCACCACAAACAAGCCGGCAAAAAGACTTTGGGTGCGATGCTGAAAAACAAATTTCTTGATGTTAGAAGGTCATTGCGTCCAAAGGACATCGTCCACGATGTTCACCAGCAGTTCGGCGTCACGATTGATTACCACCAAGCTTGGCGTGCGCGATGCCATGCACTGTTTATGGTGAGAGGCACGTTCGAGGATTCGTATGAACGACTCCCGACATATTTATATAGTTTGCAGCTGCAGAACCCTGGTACTGTCACGCAGCTACGGACCGATTCATGTCGACGGTTTGAGATGTGCTTTGTGACCCTTGGACCCGCAGTACGTATTTTAACACGTCATATGTTTACACATTATAAACTATAACATTTACAAAGGAAAACCACCTATGTTTTTGCAGATCCGCACATTTCTGGCAAATCTACGCCGTGTCCTGATAATAGACGCAACCCATTTAAAGGGTCGTTACTTGGGTATGATGTTCCTGGCGGTTGCCATGGATGGGGATAACTCCATCGTTCCAGTAGCTTTCGGCGTAGGCAAGTCTGAAACCGGGGACGAGTGGACTTAGTTTATGTCCATGTTGAGACAAGCTATCGGAGACCCGCAAGGGTTGGTGTTTATGTCTGACAGGGCACCTTCCATAAGCGCCGCAATCTCTGCCATGTACCCAAACGCCCCTCACGCCATATGTTGTCGGCATTTGGAGATGAACGCCAAATCCAAGGACAAATGTATTACCACCTACAAGGATGTCTATTGGGCGGCATGCAGAGCATATACGGATCGGGAGTTTAACAAGTACATGAATATGCTACGATATAGTGCCGACGAAGCAGCCAAAGTCTTTGACGATGCTGGACCGGAGAGGTGGTCCGCGGCCCATTTTCCTGGACAACGGTATGACATTCTGACCTAGAATAGTGCAGAGTCTGTGAATGCACTCTCCCGTTTTGCGCGTAGATGTCCGATTGTTAATCTTATGGACTACTTTCGGGCCTTTCAACAAGAGTGGTACCAAATTCGACGCCTAAAAGGAGCTGAGATGCAAAATGCACTCACACCAACGGCGGAGAATATCGTTCAGTATAGGGCGCGTCGTGCGGCGACATGGCCGGTAAGAGCAATCGGGTATGGGAAGTACGAGGTGCATGATGACTATATTCACACGATTGTGAATATGGAAGACCACTTTTGTTCTTGTCGCGAATGGGATAAATCTGGGTTACCGTGCGGCCATGTCATCGCTGCAGCAAGATATATGGGTCGTACAGATTGCTGCGACTTGGCTGTACCTTTCTTCACGTCCGAATATTACCGGAAAACATACGTGGAGGTAATAAACCCAGCTGGACCCCCTGCAGCATGGGTGTATCCACCCGACCCGCTTCCGCCATGTTATCCACCTTTAATGGATAAGAACAGAGCCGGGAGACCGAGAAAGAACGACCGACGTCCATCACATGGTGAAAGTTCGATACAACGAAGATGTACTCGGTGCCAATGCGTAGGACACACTCGTGGAGAGTGTCCAAATCCCGCCCCTTCAACCGTGCCAAAGAGACATTCAGTCAGTCACACCCCGGGCCCGTCACAGCTTGAACCATATGGAACAAACACATATGATACTGTTGATCTGAACGCTGATTTGTAAAATATATATATATATATATATATATATATATATATATATATATATATATATATATATATATATATATTCATATTATATATATACACACATACATATGCTTCTAAATGAACATTGATAATACAACTAGTTTGTAAATGATATATATATTCATATTATATATACACACATACATATGCTTTTAAATGGACATTGATAACACAACTAGTTTGTAAATGATATATATATTCATATTATATATATACACACATACATATGCTTCTAAATGAACATTGATAACACAGCTAGTTTGTAAATGATATATATATTCATATTATATATACACACATACATATGCTTTTAAATGAACATTGATAACACAGCTAGTTTGTATTCCATCCAACATGCTCTTCATCTTCAATCTTTCTGACCCTTCTTCAACGGCTTCTGCTTTTGCAACCACGTATGGCCATTGTGTACCACAACCCGGACACACTTTAGCAAATGAGTTGAGGGTTGTCATATATTCTACAAGAGGAGTAGGCCCACGTGGATAGAGTACGGCTACCAAAATCTAGCATCATTAACAAACAAAACCCCATGTTTGTTTATCCGAATGAGGTAACCTCTGACTTGACCTTGCATGATGTATCCAACCTAACCGTGGTTCAGCGGCTTAAAAACTACTTTTTAGAGAAATTAACAACAACAAAAAAATACAAAACAACAACACAGTAAAAAAATACAAACAACAACACAGTAAAAAAATACAAAACAACAAAAAAAATACAAAACAACTAAAACAACCACCACCTACTTAAAAATTGATTTAGTTTCATCAATCCAAGCTTGCTTCTCGTTTACCTTCGCTTGAATAATTGCGAAGTCTTGCAGAATATGGTGAATTGCTTCTTGTTCTCGACGAATACGAGCCTCCCGAGCTTTTATATCCCCTTTCATCCTTTTGATCTCCCTGTCTTCCTCTTCGATCTTTCTCAAATGGACTGCCTTTCTGTCCATAATTTTTTTCCACTCTTCTGTTAGTTCAGCTATCTCCTTTTCCTTTTTTGCTATGGCGACCTCGATTTGAGGTGGCATTTTTTCAGGAGTAGACTTAGGGTTTGATGACGATGCCATTTGTGGATGAAATGAGAGAAGGGAAATCAAGAGAGAAAGCAATTCAAAGAAAGAAAGCAAGAGAGAAATCAAGAAAGAATGTGAATTGCATATTACTGATATTTATGGATGAAATCTCAAACATGCAAATGAATTTCAACCACAAATCGGTCTTCAAAGTACAATAATTGTGGAAAAAAACAGTAAAAGCATGCAAGATTCGTCTAAGTACAGGGACCAAAAGTGTAAATTTTCAGGGGCCAAAACTGAAAATTTTTGTTCCATCGCGGGCATGGGCCAAATGTGCACCGCGACCAAAGTTGAGGGGCTCCGCGGGGCATTTATGGCCAAAGTTCGTGCCACGTCAGCCCTATCCCGCGATCGCGGGCTCCATCGCGGGTATTTAGGGCATTTTGGTAAACTGAGAAATTTTTGTGGCATTTTGGTAACTCAATGTTTGACTTTTGGCATTTTAATTAATTTTCCTTAATTATATTATATTTTATAAAAGTAGATAATACAAACATAAATAGTTCTTTTATTGAAAAAATATTTCGATTTAATGTATATTAAGAATGTATCAATTTTTATAAGATTTTAATTTATCTTAATTATTGGTAGTAATATTTAAGAACTCTGGTTAACTAAAATAACATATTTCTAAAATGTATTTTGAAATACACACATATATATATATATATAAGACTATATATATATATATATATATATATATATATATATATATATATATAGATATCTATAATAGAGGGTGGTTCAAGAGAAAACCTTAAAAAACGAAAAAATGAAGAACACCCTAGGAGCTCTTTATCTGGACGGTATGCACTTGTGCATACAGATAAATAGTTGACTTTTTGGTTTTATGCACAAGTGCATTATGCATTTGTGCATATATGTACACATGCAGGTTACAAATAACCTGTATGCACAAGTGCATACCGTTCAGATGAATATATTATATTATAAATCATTTATGAAAAACTCTTAAAAAACCCATAAAGATTCATGTACCGCTATTTAATGTTAATTACTTAAAATCTCTTAAAAACAACTAATGAACCTTTGTTTTTTTTAATGCTAATTACTTGATTAATACTTATCTCAAACAACTTTCAAATTCTTAAATCGTCGACTCTTATTATTAATCTTTATCTCTAACCACTTTCAAATCCTCAAATCATGAACTCCTTAAAAACGCCACTCTTTAAACAAATTTATAAAAAACATGACCGTTTTCTAAAAACCACACATTAAAACAAATTAGAACATTAAAATCGAGATATATCACGCTGAGTAGACTTGTAGTATATATATATATATATATATATATATATATATATATATATATATATATATATATATATATATGTTAGTGCCTAAATTCTAGTTGTACTAAGTAGAGGGGCCTATTTTGTAATAGGGTGATTTTTTACCCTAGGTATATATTGTTTGTTTTTTTTCCTAATTAGGTCACAAGAGTCACCTACACACATCAGCCACACACACTTGATTTGTTCTTCATTGTATTGTGTGAGCTTGATTGATTCATTGAATATAGAGGTGGACACTTTAATGTTATTTGATTGATTACTTGTTTCTGGGATCACAATTGGTATCAGAGCAATGTATTCATCTAGATCAGATTAGATTTTATTGAGAGTTTTTGCATTTTGAGTGTTCTTCAAGTTTTCATCCATTTCTTATTGATTTTTGATCATTTGAGTTCTTCAAATGGATTAGGATCGATCTAGAAGTGTTTGATATTCATTTCTGCGTGTTTTGATTCCATAATCACACCAGAATCGATCTCAAATCGTGCAAACTCGGATTTTCGGACTTTTGAGCAAAAACCTACTGTTTTGGATCGAAAATCACTGTTCTAGTGGTTTTTGGACAAAACTTGAAGTAGTAAATCTGTCCAGAATCGTATTTCGACCTTACCTACCAATTTTCAGATCATTTGGATCATTATTGAAGAATCAACTCCCGATCATTTGAATCTTCATCGAAATCGCAATCATGATATTCATCGAAAACGCAATCGTCTGATATTCATCGAAATCGCAGTGAACGTTGAGTGAACAGTTCCAAGTCGCAGTGACCTATTGCGACTTGACTCCCAAATCGCAGTGACCTATTGCGACTTCGATCCCGAATCGCAGTCCATTACCCCGTGAACAGTACCAAATCGCAATCCTCTATTGCGACTCGAGTGAATTTTTTACTCTGTTGCGATTCCATTTCATTGCGACTCCAAGTGTTGCGATTCCAACTGTTGCGACTTCAAGCATTGCGACTTCATTGCATTGCGACTTCAAACCTATTGCGACTTAAGTGTGTTGAGACTTCAGTTTGAAAAATATTTTTTTTACTAATCAAATCTAAAGAATACAAACGATCAACGACAAGTAATTCAATATGACTGCAAGAGATATGCTATTGATTGGATCTAAGGATAAACCACCGGTTTTGTTTCCTAAAGAATTCAAAATTTGGAAAGACCGTTTTATGGATTATGTGGAAAGACAAGAGAACGGGGAATACATTTCACATTCACTGATTAATGGGCCAATGGGAAAGGTATATAGAAGAGGAATTCTTATCGATGCTAATCAAATCTAAAGAATACAAACGATCAACGACAAGTAATTCAATATGACTGCAAGAGATATGCTATTGATTGGATCTAAGGATAAACCACCGGTTTTGTTTCCTAAAGAATTCAAAATTTGGAAAGACCGTTTTATGGATTATGTGGAAAGACAAGAGAACGGGGAATACATTTCACATTCACTGATTAATGGGCCAATGGGAAAGGTATATAGAAGAGGAATTCTTATCGATGGTGAACCAGTTCCAGATCTTGTTGAAGTTTTACCAATTCACTATGACCCTGAAGAGAAGAAGAAATATAATGGGGATAAGATGGCAAAGTCCCTTGTAATTCAAGCGTTGACTAATGATATTTACCGAAAGGTAGATAGCCAGAATCACTCCGGGAAAGCCATGTTTGATGAGCTGACAAAACTTTATCAAGGTTCTGAGATTGAAAACCAGATGAGAATTTCAAATGCTATTAATATGTATGAGAGTTTTAAACAAAAGGATGGTGAAGCTCTTGATTCCACATACGATCGTTTTACTACTATCTTGAACGAGCTGAACAGATACAGCATCAACAAATCAATAATTGAGCATAATGTGAAGTTTTTTAATGTACTTCAACCCGAGTGGAAGAAGTATGCTCATCGTATGAAACAAAATTCAAGGCTGAATGTTTTGCCTCTTCAAGAGATGTACGAGACTTTGAAACAGGATGAAGAAGATGCTGAAGCCAAGAGGGCAAAGAAAAAGAAGAAGGACAAGAGGGAAGAGAAAAGAGAGGATAAGAAGGAAGAAGAACTAGATCCGCTTGCTTTGGTGTCTGTCAAACCAAACAGAAATTATTGAAAGCATTCTGATGATGAACAGGGTGAAGATGGTGAGACAGATGATGTTGAAAGTATGAAGCGAGCAATGGCACTTCTTACTAACTCTTTTCAGAGAAAGTTTGGAAAATCTCCCGGGTCCAACAATCAAAGGTATGCGTCTGGTTCTAAGAATTTTGAACACAAGGCGAATGTTGAGTCGAGTAGAAGGTTTGATGATAAGAAGGTTGAGTACAAGAGAGAGGAGTACAAGAAGCCTGAGTATAAGAAGCCGGAAGAGAAAAGGGTGTTCGAAAAGAAAGAGGAAGTTCCGACATGCTACAATTGCGGGAAGCCTGGTCACTTATCAAAAGAGTGTTGGAAGCCGAAAGTCAGGGATTCTACATACTACAAGAACAAGTTGCTGCTTGCCGAGAAGAAAGAAGCAGGGATAGTGTTGATGGCTGAAGAAGAATACTGGCTTGATCTTTCTGATAATGAAGCTGAAGGTGAGAAAGATGATCAGACAAAGCTGTGCTTCATGACCAAGAACACTGATGGTGAAGATTCAGAGTCTACTTCCAATGAGGTATATTCCGATCTTTATAATCAATTCTTTTCTCAACAGGCTTGTTTAACTAAAAGATTAGAAAATCTTACAAAAGATCAAGATAGAGCAAATGAAATAATTTCCACTCAAAAGGCAAGACTAATTGAACAAGACAATCAATTAAAGGATTTTAAAAAGAAAAAGGTTGAATTCGAGATTGGTCATGCTTATTTTCAAGATAGAATGACTGAACTATCGGATAAATTATTGAGTTCGCAAGTCAAGAATAGCGAGTTTGAGAGTCTTTTACATGCTTACAGAAATAGAAATGATGAATTGTCTGAACAAGTTAAAGATCTGGAAAATAAATTGTACAAAGCAGGTCAAACTGAACAAATAATTCACATGCATAAACCAAACAAGTTTAGATATTTCAACTCAAAGTGGGGAATCGGGTATGACAATCCACAATACCTAAGTAATGCTTTAACAAAATCTCCCACTTTGTACAAATTTGAATGGATTGAACTTGCCGTACATTCAAACTTTCAAATCAAGATGGATGATGAAGACTATAAGGCGGAAGAAGAAATAAAAAGGAAAACCACAGTTAAAATGCAACTTCCTTTTTGGTATGGTCCAGACAATGCAAAGGCATTGAATTCTAAGAAAACCTTACCAAACTATTATTTTGAGAGACATGTTGTTAAAGAACCAGAGGAAAAAGGAAATACTCAAAAGGTTGAAACTGACAAACCAGTTTTTGAAGGTAAAAGATACTTTCCACCAATGGTTCTTGAACAAAAACTCATGGACCTCGAAAACAAGTTTCAAAGTACGATTCAAGAAGTTAGAAATGACAAGAAACTTGTTTTTGAGATTGAAAAGGAAGTTTTGCTCACTGTATTTTCAGAAAGCTTAAAAGGAATGAATGTCAAACTTGAGGAAATATCTGAAGAAAAAGTTTTAAGAGAAAAACAATCTTCAGATTCAGATGTTTCCTCATGCAAAGCTTTTATAGGAAATGCACTTTTGAGAGACTGGACAACCAATGACCGAGAGGATTTTGAACCTTGGGATTTGGAAGATCAGTTTGATAATGATCGTCCTATATATTTTCCAACAGAAGAAGATAAAATCTTTCGAAAAGAATACAATGACTTTCTTTTTCCCAAGTCTGATGATAATGATAGTCCATCATATGATACGGATACTGATATTGATATTGATTTTGAAAGCGAGAATGTTGGTAAGGACAAAGGTAAAGGTGTATGTGAAGTGCCTGTTCAATTTGATTTCAGTGCCAAACTTCCAGATCATTCTGATTTTCTAATAAATGAAGAGGAACCTGAAAAGATTATCTTGGAAGGAGAATCTTCAAAATCAGCTGAGAAAGTTTCTGTTAATGATGATCATTCCAAATCTAAATCAAAACCATCATTACAGAAAAAGAAAAGAAAAACAAAAAGAAAGAAGCGTGTTAATTCTTTTCAGACTCAATATTCAAAAGCTTACAACTCATATTTGTCTGGTTTTTCAGATCGTAATTTGAGAAACAACACGCGACTAGAGTGGAGAATAAAGGCGTCCACACAGGATGTGGCCCAGATCAAATCATCCCACGTCAATTCAAATGTTTTAAATTCCAGAAAGACAATTTTGTTTCAAATGTTATTAATTATGATGTTGGCAATAGACAAAAACTTGTAGTTCCTTACAAGGTTTATTCAATGCGACAACTGATTAATTTGGCAAGAGATCAAATTTGTTGTGCTTCTTGTGGTGTGGATGATTTTATCTGCAAATCTGACTATAATCGTTGGTTTTACTTAAATGTTTATTTTAAATCCGATTATAGAAAGCAAAATGTGAAACCCAAGCCTACTAACCTAAAAGGACCCGATTGGCAGTGGGTACCTAAAACTGTTTAATTTCCATTTTGCAGCCCAGTCATGTATGGTATTTAGATTCAGGGTGCACAAAACACATGACTGGAAGAAAAGAGCTGCTAGTTAATTTTGTAGAACAGGATTGTGGAAAAGTGAAGTTTGGAAATGATTAGTATGCTTCAATTTTGGGTTATGGGGACATTGTAAAGGACAATGTAAGGATTACAAAAGTCAATTATGTCGAGGGCTTAGGTTACAACTTATTTAGTATAGGTCAATTCTGTGACAAAGACCTAGAGGTTCATTTCAAGAAGACCCATTGTGCTGTTCTTACCGATGGAGGTGACGAACTTCTTGTTGGTTCTAGGAAGTCAAACCTGTATACCATTGACCTATCCACTCTTAAACCGAAGAACAGCATATGTTTGATGTCAAAAGGGTCGTTAGAGAAAAGTTGGTTATGGCATAGACGACTATCTCATCTCAATTTCCGTTACATTCAAAAGTTGATGTTAGGTGATTCAGTCATAGGTCTACCAGTTCTGACATTTGAGAAAGATAATTTATGTATTGCTTGTGAGAAAGGGAAGATGAAGCGTGCTCCTCATCCACCGAAACCCGAGCCCAAATCCTTCATATGGATCTCTGTGGTCCGATGAAGACTCAAAGTATCAATGCCAAACGTTACGTGTTAGTGATTGTCGATGATTATTCGAGATACACTTGGGTCAAGTTCCTACGCTCAAAAGATGAAACTCCTGACTTGATCATCTCGTTAATCAAACAGCTTCAAGTGAATCGTCAACAATTAGTTCAGACGGTTAGATCAGATAATGGAACAGAGTTCAAGAACAAGACTCTTGATGACTTCTTCAAGTCATTAGGAATAACTCATCAGTATTCAGCGGCCAGAACTCCTCAACAGAACGGAGTTGTTGAAAGGCGAAATCGCACACTTGTTGAAGCCGCAAGAACGATGTTGTCCTACGCTGGTCTACCACTATTCCTATGGGCTGAAGCTGTTGCAACGGCATGCTATACACAAAACCGCTCAATCGTTCATCGACGGTTTGGTAAAACTCCATATGAGTTAATGAATAATAGAAAACCTATGATACACTACTTCCGTGTTTTTGGATGAAGGTGTATTGTGCTGAATGATAAGGACAACCTGAACAAATTCAGTCCTAAAGGTCTTGGGGGCTACTTCATCGGATACTCTCTCACATCAAAAGCTTACAGGATCTACCTCAAATCTTCCAGGAACGTGATGGAAAGCATTAATGTCAAATTCGACGAGACTGAAGCAATGGCTTCTGTGCAAAACAGTACAGAACCCGAGTTATCTAGTATTCTAGCATCTGGACATTTTCGTCCAATGATGACTAGATCGTCAAACAAGGATCAAGCTTCCACTTCTAACTCTACTCCTAATGAACTTGATTTATTGTTTGAATATTTTTATGATGACTATTTTAACAGTGACAAATCGTCTTCATCTGTAAATTACAGGATTCAAGTTGTAACCCCGCCAGTACAAACTTCTATGTCAGGTCCTTCACCGGTACTGACTACACCAAATACTGGTTCAACTACTCCTGTAATTTCTCCAAGGAACACATCAACAGATTCTCCACAAGCACGACAACAAATATCTACAAGTGGTGCTTCTTCATCTGGAACAACTTCAAATGACAATTCTACCGAATCAGTTCCCGAGGCTGTGCCGATTGTCAATTCTGACAGGCAACCCGTCTCAAATCCGGAACGGACACTAACGATCGAGTTGAACTTTGATGCGGATCCTACCCTTGTAGACCCCAATGATGGTGCTGTATCTCTCCATCCACACTCTACCAAGTGGACTCGCAGTCACCCAATTGATCAGGTGATTGGTGATGTATCTGAACCAGTAAAGACAAGATCCGCTTCCGCAACCGCAAATGAAATCTTATACGCGCTATTCTTAAGTCAGGTTGAACCTTCAACAGTTCAACAGGCTTTAGAAGATCCTGACTGGTTGATTGCGATGCAAGAAGAACTGAATCAGTTCGAAGCTTTGAAAGTGTGGAGATTAGTTCCGCGACCCAAGGGTAAAACAGTTATTGGTACGAAGTGGGTCCTAAAGAACAAGAAAGATGAAGACGGAGTAATTGTGTGAAACAAATCTAGATTGGTAGCTAAAGGGTATAGGCAACAGGAGGGGATAGATTATGATGAGACGTACGCGCCGGTTGCTCGGCTTGAGGCAACTCGGATGTTTCTTTCGTATGCCGCTTTCAAGAACTTCACTGTTTATCAAATGGACGTGAAGACTGCTTTCTTGAATGGTGTTCTTAAGGAGGAGGTGTACGTGTCTCAACCTGAAGGCTTTGTGGACAATGAACATCCAGATCACGTCTACATTCTTGACAAAGCGCTTTACGGTCTGAAGCAAGCCCCCCGTGCCTGGTATGAAGTACTATCAATCTCTCTACTAAAAGCTGGCTTTGAGAAAGGTAAAATCGACACAACTCTATTTACTCTACGCAAGGAAGGTGATATTCTCTTAGTTCAGATTTACGTTGATGATATTATTTTTGGTTCGACTAATCCTGGACTTTGTACTTGGTTTTCGGGCATTATGATGACTCAATTCCAAATGAGTATGATGGGAGAGATTAATTTATTTCTCGGATTACAAGTGAAACAATTTTCAACTGGTATCTTCATCAATCAGTCAAAGTATGTGTTTGACATTTTGAAGAAATTCAAGATGGAGAACTGCACTTCGATTGGTACACCTATGGGTCATCAGTCCAAAATTGGTCCTGATCCACATGGTGTTGATGCTGATGTAAAACTTTATAGAGGAATGATTGGGTCTCTAATGTACCTGACAGCTAGTCGTCCAAATATAATGTTTTCGACTTGTCTCTGTGCTAGATTTGAAGCTAATCCTAAAATGTCACACCTTGGCGCCGTTAAAAGAATTTTTCGATACTTGAAAGGCACTCCGTATCTCGGACTGTGGTATCCCAAGGGAACCGGTTTCGAACTCACCGCATACTCAGATGCTGATCACGGAGGAAGCATGTTGGACAGAAAGAGTACTTCTGGTCATATTCAGTTTTTGGGTGACAAGCTCGTGAGTTGGTCATCAAAGAAGCAAAATTGTGTTTCCACTTCTACAGTGGAAGCAGAATACGTTGCCGCTGCGAGTTGTTGTTCACAAGTTCTTTGGATGAAGACCCAACTCATAGACTATGGATATAAATATGAGAAAATCCCCATTTACTGTGACAGTAAAAGTGCAATCGCCATATCTGCTAATCCTGTCCAACACACCAAAACCAAGCATATCGACATCAGGTATCATTTCATAAAAGATCATGTTGAGAAAGGAACTGTTGAATTAAATTTTGTTACAACTAAGTTTCAGCTTGCCGATCTCTTTACCAAAGCCTTGGATGAAAAACGTTTCAATTTTCTTGTATCCAAGCTCGGCATGCTTAATATGAAAGTTTAACTTGCATATATTAAACATATAATAGATGGAAATATTTGTATCTTAATCTAGACTTTGCTTCTAGATTAATACACTAAAATTTTCATCATATTCTATTTTTAATATATGTTATTTAAATTGTCATATCCTCGTTGTATTTTATATATTTCTTCAATTTGTTCTTCTTTTCTCAGTTCGTTTAATTTTGTCTTATTTATGATATGTTATGCTATCTGTATCTGCACGAAAGGTTTGTTCACGATTTCAGGGGGAGTAAACAGATTTCATCATATGCACAAATCTAGGGGGAGTGTGCATACATATCATGTGAGTGTTGATCTGTTGGGTTTAACAATTTCTAAGGAGTTAAGGTAAGTACTCTAACTCGTATTTAAACCACTTGCTTTTAAATGATGAAAATCTCTTTGCAAAATCTTTGCATCATTTAAGGGGGAGTGAAAACCGTGTTTTAAAACCTTAAGTGCTTAATCAATCGGAAGTTGGACATCTTCCAATGTGATAAAATCTTTCTTTTGTTATCTGAAAAATGTCCAAATTACATCAATATCGCTTGCGATTTCACATGTGAACAGTGAGTTGTCGCAGCCTTCTATTGCGACTTCTCAATGAGCTTAAACAGTAACAAATCGCAATGGTGTACTGCGACTTGGAAGCTTGAACAGTGCCAAATCGCAATGGCCTATTGCGACTTGGAGGTTTGAATATTGCCAAATCGCAACCGTACACTGCGACTTGGTCATGTGAACAGTAATGAACAGTGCCGAATCGCATTGGTCTATTGCGACTTCAAAGTTATCAACTCGTGATTTGTTCATTGCGACTTGATGACACGTGGCAGGTCAAATCTTTGGACCAATCAGATTGTGCCACGTGTCACCGTTTTTCAAAATTCGTATAAATTGAGACTTTGACTTTTTCAAAATTCAAAATATCCTTAAACCCTTTCGAAGTCTCTCTCACTGCGTATTTCGATTCGTGTGATTATCGAGTTTCTGGTTCGTGAAATCATCTCAGATCATCATCGAGGTAATGTATTTCGATTCTTATCGATTTTCGTCCATTAAATCGTATGCTATGTTCGATTTTAGGGTTTTAGGTTCGTATTTCTTTGAATCTGCCAAATCGATATGGGTTGTTGTTAATTAGTGTTTTTAACTGACTAGGGTTTGTTCGCGATGCTTAGACGAGTTTAGTGGTGGTATTCTTAACACTTTTTTAGCAAAAAACAAGTTTTTAGGGCTTGAACACTTAGGATTTTTTTTCTGTGTTCATCGAAGTCGCAGTCAACATGTCTTCAAATGTTCAAGCAAGTCGCAGTGGTCACATATTCATCCGAGTCGCAATCGTTCATTGCGACTTGAGGACCAAATCGCAATCTTGTATTGCGACTTCACCTGGTCTCATCCTCTTCCCATTGCGATGTCGCAGTGGTCTGTGACCTGCTATTTCTAGTTGATTGCGACTTGGCCAACACTTAGAAAATTTTTTGGAAAAGTTTTTCAAGGCAAACTCGATTTTGGTCCGATTCTTAACTGTGTACTATTCCAGATGGTTGATCACGATGAATATGCTTCGGATGAAAATACCATCATCCGTTCGCATCGTTCGTCACATCCGTCAGTTAACACGCATGACTTAGACGAGGAGATATATTCGAGGACGAGTCCGGATGTGCAATTTCTAGATAACAACCATCATCTAGATCTTGCAGTTCATTTTGACCATCAAATCATCATTGAAATCATCCGCCGTCATCCGGTTCTGACTGCGTTGACGAAAGTTGAGCTCGTGCCCGCGATCTACCTTAAACAGTTCTGGAATACATTAGCCTACCGACCAACTGATCAAGTACCAAAGTTTACAGCAAAGCTTGACCACTTCGATGTCCGATTCACACTACGGGGACTCAGACGCTCTCTAGACCTTCCCAGTGACAATCTTCAGGATCCAGTTCCTGAATCTCAGCTACTTGATGACATTCGAAGTCTAGGTTATCAACCACCAGAAAATGCTCCACTGACTGGATCTTCCACTTTCAGACATAATTTCCTCCCGCCACTCTACTATTCCATATGCTCTATTTTCAACAGATGAATGACTTCAAAGCATACTGGATTAGACAAGACCAACTTAGCCACTTTACGCATGTTTCACTCGTTTGTCTTCAACCACAATATCGACTACGCTGTCTTGATTTGGAATGAAATGGTTGAACTTGCTGCTGATCAGTTAAAACCCAAGATGAGACGTAACTTCGTCCCATTTCAGCGTTTCTTCCAGATCTTGATCCATCAAGCAATGATAGACAACGACCAGATCCCACGACGAGAGCAACATCCCAGATGGCCAAGCCAGTACATGTATGTTCTTAGAATGCCCAAAGCGGTGAATTTTGCTCACACTATCGTTCTACGTGAAGACTTACTCGCTTATGCCGACCAACAGTCTAGGGTAGTTAGGCAGTATATGATAGAAAATGCATTGCCGGTCCAGCCAGAGCCGGAGGGACCTACCCACGATGCAAATCCTTTAGGAGGTGAGGGTCCAATAGTCGAGGGGGTTCAGGAACAGGGGGGTGTTCCTGAACAACGAGGGGTGAGAAGAACTAAAAGAAAGAGAGTCGGGAGAAGAATACGGACTGTTGGTGAAGCGTCATCTAAACGACCACCGAAGGTACCTCAAGTAAATGCTTTCGCCGATGACGTTTCATGGAACTCTGCTGATGCCAATGCTGCATCATCTCCCAATGATGAAGGTGTTAACAAAGAAGTTGAGGAGAATACCGCTATACCTCCATTTGATGATGATGACGATGATTCAGATCCTGATCCCAATACGAACTTGATTCCGCGCTTTATGCGAAAAAGACCAAGAATGGTAGTTTCTTCTGATGATTCTACCTGGAATATGGAACTTGCTGAGACTACAACCGGTGCTGTAAACGAAGAAGTAGAAGCAGATGTAGTTTTAGCTAGTGGTGAGAATGAGGGAGAAAAAGAATTGAGTGAAACTGTGACAGTGACAGATAAAGTTTTAACTACTGATCCTTCCCAAACTGTTACTAGCCGGGTAGCCACATCTACTACCGATGTGCGTTCGTCGCCGTTGCGTATTGAAACAGCCATGGTGGACCCAGCCATGCAATGCACAGCCCCACTCAGCCACTCATCGGCTTCTCAATTTGCTGATGTTTTATTTTCCACAGGGGATTTAGCACAAACTCTATCGGCGACACACTCGGTGTCTGCTGGTATTGAAAAAGGTGGGCTCCCGCCCCGGCCACCGCCGTTCTTTCAAAGCACACAGAGTCTAGAGCTTTTTGGTACTACATCCTTCCCTAGGACACGAATGTTGGCACAACACCAAGTTGCGGGCTTCCGTGCCCCAACCGGAACACCCAGAGTGCGGATGCCATTTATTGGTAACCCACGAGGATCGGGTGGAAGTCCTGTCATTGCTAACACTATGCCAGCTTTGAACACATGCAGTACGGTTGCTTCAACCGCTACTTCAACCAGTAACCTAAGTGGTCTGGGTGTTAGTTCCCAAGAAGCTGAACGTGTACGGTCTTCATATGGACCGGATAACCTTGTGACAGTACCTCTTTTGCAGCTAGCTATCAAGTCCTTGAGTAACTCATATCAAGCTCATGTGGACGACATGAAGGCCGAAATGAAGAAGTTGTCTCAAGATGTAACCAGAGCTGTGAAAGGAAAAGGCGTTGCAGAATCTACCGAAGCTCAACCTGACCCACGACACCCATCATCTATTCCGGTACATCTAATTCCTGAAGACCAGCTCAAATCTGAGTTGCTTGCCCGTTTACTTGCCAAATCCGACCCCAATCCCACTGAAGATGTAGAACTTGTCAGTTTACTTCGACAGCAAACCCAATCTCAAGCAATATCCACAGGGGAACAAATCAAGAAGATGACCGAAGCTTTCATAGAAATGACTAGCGCCCTACTTGTTGGATATCAATCTCTAGCTACACGGGTAACGATAATCGAAGAAAGATGTGGTATTCAAGCCGAAGCCTCACGGAAAAGAAGACACGATGATCAGGATCCGCCTGATCAACATGAGGGGGAGAAGAGATTTACAGGGGTTGGTGAATCTAGCGGAACAGCCACTGAAAATATTGAGGGCTCAGACCAACCAGAAGGGAATCAGGGTAAGGGAACAGGTGGAACGAATGTTGTGATGGAGAACGTGGAAGACACATTAGTTCTAGTTGATGTCATAGCTGGGGTTGAAAAGCCTGCGGCTGTTGACAATAGAACCGAATTCATAGACATTGATTCTGATGAAGAACCTGAACTTCTAAATTTCAAGATCAAAGAGGAAATGATTGAAGCCTTAGATGAACTAGACTATGAGACAGAAACTGGGGTCCAGGATATGGATATAGAGTCCGAAGAAGATGTTCCGGCCATGCTAGAAAGTGCTCCAACAAATGTCGAATCTGCAGGTCCAAGTTCAAGTATTTTAGCTCCTCTAACACCATTTATACCTGATGGGAAGATCAGAGATAAAGTACTTGAAGCAGAACTCCGGGTATTTCAGAGTTTAGTCGATGCTGAACCAAGGTACGTGGCCACTGGAGACAGAGTACCGATACATACTTCTTATCTAGAGACCATACGGAAAGAGCTATATGTACGGGATGTTCAGAAGATCAACTTGGAGAAGGTGTATGGAATTGAAGACTGGCCTTCACTGAAGAAAGTCGAGTTTCTGTATGTTGTGAAGCATAAAGACAGAGGATCAGAAGCCGTCCAATCAGACAACATGATTATGAAAGTGCTGAAAATTGAATCTCAGAAGCTGTTTGATGTCTTCTATCTAGAGTTCACCGTCTTGAGATCAGATGGGTCTGAAAGCGTATTTTCTGAAGCTGATTTCAAGAGTCTGAGGCTGAACGATCTTCTGAGTCTTTTTAACCTTCTTGTTGATCATCCGGAGCTGAAGAGTCCTGAGAATAGAATACAATACAGAGCTGCCTTCCGAAGTGTGAAGAACTTTATGAAGAACATTCTCAAGTTCTCTTATCTTACTGACTTTCAGATGGGCCTGGAATCCTTTCAAGAGAGTGTGAACCTGAAAAGACCGAATAGAAAACTATCTGATATTGAAGGTTTCCCCGCTTACACCGTTCTAAGCAAGCCAGAACTTGGGGTTGTTTATGTTGAACCTGACTCAACGAAAAGGTTTTTTTGCGAGTCATCGAAATGAACAAGTTCTGTGAGGGTACCTTGAAGATCATCTCAGTTCATCTGGAAAGCAGGCTTCGTCTGGATGCCAATGGATTGGTAAGGCTCACTGACAAAGAAAAGGACATGATCAACCATGTGCTGAAAGCTATTTCTTACCGGAAAGACTACCGCCTGGAACTGCGCCGATTCGAACTCATCTTTGGTCTCCGTAAACGTATTGTGACACCAGTAGATGTCTAATTTCTTTGCCTCTACTTGTACAAAGGGGGAGAATGTTAGTGCCTAAATTCTAGTTGTACTAAGTAGATGGGCCTATTTTGTAATAGGGTGATTCTTTACCCTAGGTATATATTGTTTGCCTTTTTCCTAATTAGGTCACAAGAGTCACCTACACACACCAGCCACACACACTTGATTTGTTTTTCATTGTATTGCGTGAGCTTGATTGATTCATTGAATATAGAGGTGGACACTTTAATGTTATTGGATTGATTACTTGTTTCTGGGATCACAATATATATATATATATATATATATTAAAGCAGATAAATAGGAAACAAACTAAAAGGTCGGTTTGACAAATATTTTTGTTGGAATTATTAGAGCATCTCCAACAAATTTTCTTAATTTTTTCTAAAATTGAGACTCAAAAGTAAAAATCTCTAAAAAGAATTACATTTGTCTCCAACAGATTTTATATATTAGAGATTTCAACATCTATTATATTATTAAAATATTACTTATATTTATCTTTCCAATACATCTTTTAAAAAGAATTTGTAAAAAAATAATAATAACCCAACCCTATTGGTGGAGATGAATAAAAAAATAATTTCTCTCTCCATCTACCAAGTTTTAGAGAATTCTCTAAACTTGAAGTTTTTCCTAATTTTTCCTAGTTTTCTCTAAATTGTTGGAGCAATTTAGAGAACAAACTATTAATTTTCTCTATTTTAGAGAAGTTGTTGGAGATGCTCCTATATGCTCGACTTTTTAAAAAAATTGGCCGGCCGACGTCGGTACCGCACCTCTCAGCAGCTGTAGCCGCAGATATCGGCGCTGCTATTTTTAGAGAACAGGACTATGTTATGGAAACAAAGACAAAATTAGATATAAATATGTTTATACTTTTTAGTTATTTTTTTAAATAAAATATTTATGAGTTCATACTTGCAGTTGAATAAATTATATTAGTCATATTATTTTGATAATAAAACAAATATAAATTACCAAAAACAATATTGATGATTTCTGTTAAACAGTTTTTCTTTTTTATCTCTAAAAATTCATTTGTGTTAGTTATTTTTTCAAAAAAATAATTAAAATGTGATAATATATAAATAAAAATATAAGAACATCTCTAACAGCTATTCTAAAGTTTTTCTAAAATAGAGTAAAAAATTCAAAATCTCTAAAAAAATTGCATTCAACTCCAACAGCTATGCTCTTTTAGCAACTATGGTATTACTTATCTTATTAAAATATTCAATTTAGTAAATTATATTATTAAAATATTCAATATATGAAAAGTTGGGAGAAAAAAAAGGTTTGCCTTTTGGGGGTATTAATTAGTTTTGAGGGAAAACATCTATTTAAAGATTTCTCAAAATTTACATATTTTTACAATCTCTCTTATCTTTTCTCTATTTTAGCTTAGAGAATAGCATAACTATAGGAGCAACAAAAACACTAAAAATCCAATTTTTTCATTTTAACATAGCTGTTGGAGATGCTCTAAGTCTATATGATCCATAAATATTTTATTTAGATATGCAACTAAAAAAATATAAAATTAGAACAATTGATAATGTTATATTTCGTTTAAGAAAAGACGTATATATGCAATATGCATGACTTATTTTAATTATTATCGCATAAAATTCATTAAATATATAGATTTTAATAAAATTAAAAGTAAATGTCATGCAAAAATATGTTATAATTTCCATGAATTTAAACAAATGATAGTTGGGAATAACATATCCTTTTGAATAATTCAGAAAGTAATTTATTACATCAAAATTACTCGATGGTTTTACAAACTGATCAAAGAAACATATGTCACTTCTAATCCAATATATGGATTGAGTGCACTCTCTCTTCACGAACTACAATCGCATAAAAAAGAAAAAAAAAACTCAATATATATCAAATATATTGAGAAAATAACAAAAAGAACTTAAACCATAATTATAACAACGGCTAATCGTCACTCCACACTAACGTTCATCGGCGGCGACTTCACGGTGATCAAACGTTAGTGAAAAAACCCATTTGGGTAGTGACTTTGTTCTTCTTGAATTCCTATTCAACAACTGCTGATGACGACTCATGTTATTCTTCTTAGCCATGGAGTCCACAAACGATTTCACACGTTGCATGGCAAGAATTAGGGTTTCCGCTGACATGTTAGCAAAGCAAACCCTAAACCAACCCGGTTCACTACAATGACATGAAGAACCGGGCGAGATATTCAACCCAACTTCATAAACAATCTTCTCCCATAACTCTAGTTCCCCTTCAAAAGTATCAGAGCTCAAAAGATGTCTCATATCCACCCAACAAAATAAACCGGCATTACTTTGAAGACACCTAATTCCGGCTTTTTGAAGCCCTTTTACAAGCATTTCATGGCGTTGCTTCAATCTTCTCCGGTTCTCCAATAAATACGTTTTCGTAAACGTCTTATCGGAAAGGATTTCCGATAGTAGATATTGAGTTTGCGAAGAGACTAAACCGAAGCTCGACATTTTGGTTGCGGCTGAGACTACTCGATCATCGTTGGAGTAAATGGCTCCGATTCGGAAACCTGGGAGTCCAAGATCTTTGGAGAGACTATACACAATGTGGACTCTTTTGCAGACTTCGGTGTTCATGAGGTTTTTGTTTTTGAGGACTTCCATGATACTTATGAAGCTAGGAGAGCTAAAAACAGTACCTGAGTAAATTTCGTCGCTAATAAGGTGGATGTTTTTAGTAGTGATAAAGTTGACGAGAAGATCGAGTTCATGCAAGTTGAGGGATGTCCCTAATGGGTTTGAAGGGTTTGTGACCAAAATACCCTTGACTTTGAGGTTTTGTTTTTCTGCGTGTTTGTAAGCTTCTTCGAGGGCAGATTTGGTAATTCTGAAACCATTCAAGCTTGAACATTGGATCGGTACTATTTCAGCTCCGGTTCTCCATTTGAGATCTCTATCAAACCTATATAACATTGGCAATAAATGATCAGAATTATGAATATTATTAGTGGCAATGCGGCTTTTTAATTACACATCTGTTAATTATTAACAGATAAACAACTTACCCCGGATAATATGGTGTCGGGATGAGGAAGGCGTCACCGGGATTAGCGAGGCAAAACATTAGCATTTCGTTCGCTGAGGTTGAACCTGCAGTGAGTACAAGGTTGTTTGGATCAAAAGTGACAGTGTTTCCTCTTATCTCCGACATGAATCGCACTAGAGCCTGTAAAAATCGTAACTTTCATTTATTAGTCAACCAAATATATAGAAAATGAACCCACAAGGGTTGTGGCGTAGTGTAGTGGTTAAGGCTATGGGGATATGGTGTAATATCCATCTGACCAAGGTTTGAATCCAGACGTACACAACAATTGTGACCACTAAATTTTAACCAAGCATGGACACCTTTCCAAAATTTTGGAAATATCGAGAAAATGAAAAGGAAAGAAGTGCTTATACACACACACACACACATATATATATATATATATATATATATATATTGGTGGAGAGATTAATATTAATGAATGCTTACATTTTTGAAGGCAGGAAGGCCATGATAATCTTGAAAGAGAGCAAGTTCTTTGAAGATAGAGTGATTAGTATTAGGTTTCTTGAAGGCTGATGCATGTGGGTTGTTTTGGAGCCAAGATTCAAGAAGGTCGAAGGAGAGTTGATTCTCGGCGAGACCCATTTGGATGATGCCATTGGGATTCTTAACCTCATCGAAAGGATTCTTCTCGTACTCTTCCCATCCCAGGAAGTAGGAGGAATCCTGTCCATGAGAGTTGCATGTGACCTTTGTTGACAACATAATTATATATATATATATATATATATTCTCGTACGTTGATCTTTCGATATCAAACTAAATATGCAGAAATTAAAGAATCGAAGGTGAAAGTAGCAGGAAATTGGTAAAGGGAATTGAATTGGTGTGGTTTAATTTGTTCTTAAGATCGATAGAGCAAGAAACTTAAAGGTTTTATGGAAAGGAATTGAAGCAAGAAGGATTGATTGATTTGGAGTGAGTGATTATGTTGGTGTGTTTGGAAGGAATATATATAGAGGAGGGGGTTGAAGAAGGATCCAAGGTGATAGAGAGAATGCCAAGTGGATCGGATCTGTGTTGACCTGGAATATCTACATTTCTAGCTACCATATTTTTCCAACACAAAAAATGCAACATATTTTATCTTATATATAAAACCAATCTTATTAATTAGACTCTAATAATGTTTGGGATAGTTTACCAAACGCTTACTTGCTAAGCATTTATCGATAAAATTTTAAACTATTCACTACTATATAAATGACTTTATTACACGTCTGTTTTTACACGGTTTTAAAAATAACCGTGTAAAAATGTACCCCTGTTTTTTTTGAAGATTTTTTTACACGGTTTTTTTGTAGCAGAACCGTGTAAAAAGGTTTGAATACATTTTTACGCGGTTGTTTCTAAAACCGTGTAAGAATGTGTCATCATTTTACACGGTTATTTGAGAAAAACCGTTTAAAAAGACTTCGAAACATTTTTACACGGTTTTTTAAAAATAACCGTGTAAAAACTATATATATTTTTACACGGTTTTGGAAGAGGGTTCATATAAAAAGATGAGTGTTTTTACATACTTTTTTTAAATAACCGTATTTAAAACATATATATTTTTACACGGTTTTGTAAGATGATCCATGTAAAAAGACTTATAACGGTTATTTTTTACACAATTTTAAACTTTTTAACACAGTTTTAGAACTTTATATATTTTTTGATCTTCAAAAACCGTGTAAAAGACATAATGTATATATGTTAACTTAGGGGCTGTTTGGTTGGTTTTCCATTTAGTCCTGTATGAATAAAGATGTCTGTGTGGATTAATCTGTCTGTATGGATTGGAAAAGTTTTTGTTTGGGAGGGTGTTTTCATAGATGGAAGGACCATGTTTTTTAATTGGGAGAGACTCGTTTGGACAAAATTTGGCTTTCTGCATAAAGCTTCATCCTAAAAGCTTAATAAATAAGTCACTTTCTAGTTTCTATATCATTAAGCCACTACCAAACATTCATGTATAGCTAACTGAATAAGCTATCAGTCCCATTAAGCTCATTAAGCTGGTAACAAACAGACCCTTAGTGGTGTAAAAATGTTCAAAAATTATTTTCATAAATTAGGTATTAAGTAGGTATATTTTTTTAAAGAGTATATACAATTATCTTTTAGATATACATTAATCTTAAAATATTTTATTAAACCAATCTTATTAGACACTAATAATGTTTATGGAAAGTTTACCAAACGCTTACTTGCTAAGCATTTATCGATAAAATTTAAAACTATTATTTACTTATAGATTAAGATTTTAGTCCACCAAAATTATACTGTATGTAACACTTTTTTCGGTCAGCGTTAACTGTGGAAAAAGTTTTCGCCATCACTTACCGAGTTAGACCTCTCAGCTCGGTCCTTGACTTCGCTCTTACCTGATAAAAATATTGGTCCTTGTCATATTCATCGGGTAAGTTGGTCCATGTCATATTCATCGGGTAAGTTGGTCTTTCACATATTCATCGGGTAAGTTAATATAAATTGGTACGTACTTACCCGGGTAATTATACAGTGTATGGTAAACAGCCCTAAGTGTTTTAATACAGTGTTTTAGAGGATATTATGTTTATATGACCAAACATTTATGTGACATATGTAATTATGTTTCAATAAGTTTATAAGATTTTTGATGCATATTAACAAGTTTTTTTGTGACATTTTGAAATTAAAGCGTCATGTAATTTTTTTTAGATTATGTTATTTGAAATATATATATATATATATATATATATATATATATATATATATATATATCTTATAAAAATAAAGTGTCTTATAAAAAGATTGTTCATAAGAAAAAAAAAACTTGTTAAAACGTTCAAAATCATATTAGACTTATTCCAACGTTTTACGTAGTGGGTGCAAAATTTTGGTGCTAAAGTCTTATGACACAGTTTATTATGACACATTATGATGGTAATATACTTCTAACATATTATATTCACTCCAACGGTCCAACCTTGTGGGGTTAGCTTAACCGAAAAGGCTTGGGCCTTTGAGAATCATCCTTAGAGGTCACCGGTTCGAGTCCTCAGTGATGGAACTAGGATTTTTTGCCTAATGGGGGCACCTTTAAGGTAGATTAAAGGTCCGTAAAGTCGATCGATGTGTTTTTAGCCTAATTCCATATTTTCGAATGATTTTTAAAGTTTTTTGGTTGATTCTGATGGATTTTTAAGTTTTTTTAATCGATTTCGAGAGACTTTCGGTTTGATGGTTGATTTCGAGAGACTTTTTTTTTCATTTTTTTTTGTTGGTGGGGACCAGATAGAAATTTAGTAGGGCATCTATAGAAAAAAGTTGAAAAAAGAAAATAAGCTATAAAAAAAAGAGAATAAATTCTTTTAGTTGGGGGGGGGGGGGGGGGTTAACCCCCACTACCCTTTTCAATCATTGGTGATTTTTTGTTGTTTAGAAAGGCTCATGGAATCAGTCAATGTGTATATAAATCGATCATAAATTAATGGAGCCTTTTATATATATATATATCCTCAGAGCTTTCTAATAAAAGTAAAATCACATACAAAAGAATACTGTTTGAGAAATTAAAAAGATTACCGACAAGAAGTGAGGAAGAAAATGGAGCAAGAGGTGAAAGGGCATGCAAGCTAGGACCCTTCATTGTGAACTGGTCTACTTACCTCCCTCTCTTCCATGGCCCATTTCTTTCTTCATGTCGGCCATATCTCTCTCTCTCTCTCTCTCTCTCTCTACTTCAAACTTTCAAGTCAACCTGTGCTTGATTAATTAATGAAATATATTCAAAACAAAGTAGAAATAATGGTGACATTTCTACTAAAACTGTGTTTATAAGATGAGATTAATGTGTAAATATTTCAATAGATTCTTTTATAGTAGTTAAGACCAAACGGTTATATGTTTATTCATGTAAAAGTGTTACGTTAAGTTTATTTATAAATTACTTTTTAGCGTTTTAACAAAAGCTTTTAAAATATTTTAGAAGGTGTATTCACTATGACAACATGATCAGGCTTATAGGATGCCAAGAATATTTAAGCGTAATAATATAATACTTTATATAATTTAATTACGTTTCTATACATGACCAAACACAAAAGTTTCATGTCCATATATAAGTGTTATAATAGGTTTATAGAACTTTCTTTGGACGATTAAAGAAGTTCTTTATTAATGTTTCTTTTATAAAATAAAGTGTTGTTAATTTGTTCTTTTATATGACTATTCTAAAAAAATGTCATATAAATACAAGTGTCCTATAAAAAGATAGGTACTTCTCAAAAGTGTTCTATAAAATGGTTAATATGACATTTTATTTTAAAATGATGCTAAAAAGCTTGATAAAACGGCTAAAACGTCCTACAATAACATATTGTAACACTTTTAGGTATGATGTTTTATGATTTGGTTCTATAAAGTTAAGACCTATATCTTATTCTATTACTTTTACATTTTAAGCGTCATATAACTCGGTTTTGTTGTAGTGATTAGTTTCTATATGACCCTGTGGATAAGTGTCATATAAACAAATCTTTTTATAGCATGTTTTGCAAATGATTTTGCGTAAAAAATTATCAGATAATTTATTGTAATAACATTGGCCCATAAAGTCAAAATATTGGGGGGTATAAATGTAATTTTGTTGACTTCCAAGGACTAAAATGTAAAGTGGAGTAGAAAGGGGTTGGGGCCTTCATTCCCTTGTCATTTAATCTGACGAGAAGAGCTGTGTGTGTGTGTGTGTGTGTGTGGAACGAAGAGAAGGGGGAGAAAGGATCACAAGCAAAGGTGTAGCAAGGTAGGAATATTCATCTCAGATAAGAACCTATCTTCTTCAAGCTCTTTCTTCCTTGTTTGGGTCTCAATGTTGGGTTTAACCTAGAGTGTTGAACCCTTGTTCTATTTTGATGATTTATGGGTGCGAATTAAGTTATGTGGATAGAAAACCTTGAAAGGTTTGTCTACCTTGCAAAATTGGTCAAGACACCTCTCTTATGTTAACTTGGGGAGAAGATGACTCAAACCCCATACATTTTGGTTATTTTGAGTTAAGGACATGGAGGTTATGTATGGGGATATAGTATATCTGGTGTAGATTAACTCTTGGGTTGATTGGTACCTGATATTAGTGGATAATGCAATTCTTTTTGGTGAAAAAAATTAATGGTTTTGGTTGTAGAGTATTATGCGTCGAACAGGGATAGCACATGGGAAACAATGCATCCCGCGGTTTACTTTACGGCCTAAATTCGTGGCCCAGGCGTTGCAACCCTTTGAGTTTGGGCTTTTGACTTCTCGTTTGGAACGTAATCTAGGGTTGTGTCTTAGACTAGCGATCATAGGGGTTAATGGTAAGCTATAGGGAGTGCAAAGGGGATATTAGTACTCGATTTAACCTTCCAATTCATGTGTTTAGATGTGACTAAGTGACCGTTAGAAAATATGGTGACGTGTCGAAGTTCAGGGGAGTGCCCTTAACCCTTCTAATACACGTGAAATGTTTATACATGCTTTCTAAATATTGATTATGGTTCAATCGCTTAGATATGGTTTTCAATCATAAATGCTTTGATGAAATGCTCACTTAAAATTGTTTACTACCAGATAAGTATTGCTTTGTGTTGTATGTTTCATGTAATTGTAGATTGATATGGTATTGAATTGCACAGTTGGATTAGGGTACATTGGGATTGTATAAATCCATTGGGAGTTAAAATACACGGTATGTGTTGGGTCACTTAAGATTTGAAGATGACCTTAGTCTTTCATTTTTACACAGTTCTTACTTAGAATAATTTTTAGGTTCTTTACAAGCAGTTTAATTGTATAAAAATGTTCGGTGAAGTCGAAGATCAACCGAAGAAACAAAGTAGAAGTATATCTTCAAAGCGGATTGAAGATAGACCTCTCAACCAAAGATTAAGCTGCTACTTGAGACTTCCTAAGGTCTTAGGCCAGTACACTTGAAGAGCAAGGATAATCTTGAAGACATGATCGGCAGGATCACTTGAAGATGTTGAAGACATGATCGGTAGGATCACTTGAAGATGTTGAAGACATGATCGGTAAGATCACTTGAAGATGTTAAAGACACGATCGGCAGAGAATTCCTTAAGAATGAATTCTTGAAGATATCTTGAAGAGATCTCAGGCCCATAGTTTACAGCAGGTATATTCTACTTTATCTGTAAAATATATTTAGGATATCTTGCAATGACAGAGACATAATCCGAGGATCAGAAAAAGGTTTTTTGGATTTCTTATCTCCTTCAAGTAAGTTCAACTTCAACAAACATGTCAACGCGTCAAGACAAATGGGCAAAGACAAAAGTACATCCCAGTACTTTTCAGAAGACCTGCTTTTATCCTTCCTTCCAAGCTCTGCTTGACAAGTGTCCATGCATTTTATGCATGAGGCACTATATAAAGAGGTCATCTCCTTCCTTGCTAAGACTACCAGTTTACAAACTCTCAAAGCTTTCAAGTGCTGGCATTTTCCTCTCTCAAGAATTCATTGTTTTCTTAGTGTTTTACAATTGTTCTTATTCTCTGTGTGACTTTGTGTTAGATTGTTTAAGCAGATTTTATCTGTTTTGTTCCACAACAATCTTTAAGTTTTCTATGTGTAATTCTTGATTTTAAATCAATAAAGAATTAATTAAGTAAAAAAAATTGTGTATTGTATTCAACCCCCCTTCTACAATACTTGTTTACCATTGCTAATCCATAGCTGGGACCAACAAGTGGTATCAGAGCAGGTCAGTTTAATCTAATAAACTTGATCTGATCTGCAATGGCTTCATCTTCTTCCTTAAACAATGTTTCCTCTCAAAACGCAAATGCTGGATCATACGAAAATGGCTCCATAGCCAAACCACCAAAGTTTAACCCTAATAACTTCTCTCTGTGGAAAAGTCGTATGATGATCTTCCTAGAAGGAGTTGACAGCAAATATCCTACTATACTCCATGAAGGACCTCTTGTCCCTAGAGTTTGGGATCGTTATAATGCCAAAAACAAAGATGAGGATGGTGATGATTCTTCTTCTAATAAGGAAGAACGAACACCTGCTACTAGGAGATACATTGTAAAGGACCTCAGTAAGTACACTGATGAAGACAAGCGTCTTGTAGTTCTTGACACTAAAGTCAGAGCCATCATTGCCCTCTCTTTGCCTGATGAGGTTTATCATTCTCTTGTGAACTTTTCTACTGCTAAGGAAATGTGGTCCACCCTGTGTGTTCTTTATGAAGGTACTTCGGAAGTGAAAAAGAGCAAAAAGATCGCTCTTGTTTGAAAATATGAACTGTTTTCTCATGAAAAAGGAGAATATCTTTCTGACTACTATAACCGTTTTAATGGTCTGTTTAATGATCTTAAGTTGTTGGGTCGCATTTATGACAATGAGGAAGTCTTATGCAAGTTTATGGAATGTCTTCCTGATTTCTGGGAAAACATCTGCACATGCATTAAGACAACCAAGGACCTTGATCATATGCCTCTCACTGTTCTTTATGGTACTCTCTTTAACTTTGAACAAACCAAGCTCCAAAGAAAGTCTGTCATTAAAGACATCAAGAGCTCTTCTCTAGATCTTGTGAGTGACTCTTCCAAAAGATCTGTGTGCATTCCTAGAATCACATATCCTTCTGATTCTGACCATGATAGTCAGGAAGATACCAATGATCATTCGGAGGCATATCTTAGTGATGCTGATGATGAAGATGAGGAAACCCCTGTTGACCAACTGACAGATGGCATGGCCATGCTGGCAGGTTACTCTAAACCTAGATCCCACTTCTCTTCTGGTAAATCTAAATTTTCTAGAAAATCTTCCCAAAATTTCCCCAAGCACTCTTCAACTGATAAATCAAATGAGGAATGCTTTAATTGTGGGAAGAAAGGTCACTTTGCTTCTGAGTGCATAAGCAAGCTCTCTGGAAGATCTAAGAACTCTTCTTCTGGTCGTTCTCTTTCAAAATCTAGCAGATCCAGACATGATTCAAATTTCTCTTCCTCTAAAAAATTTGGCCAATCTGTTTCCTCTGAGAACTCTGAACGTGCTGAAAAGTACAAGGCTAAATACAAAAGAGAGAAAGAGAGAAATGAAATTCTTTCCAAAAAGGGAAAGGGTCTGCTGGCTGAGTCTCATGACTGGGCAGATGAACCCACATCTGACAGTGATAAGGACATGGCCAATATTTGTTTCATGGCAAAGATTGATGACATCAATGACTGTGAGGAAACTCCTTCCACTCTTGCTCTAGTCTCATCAGGATGCTCTTCCTCATCCACTCAGGTACATCCCTTTCACTCTCTTACTGATGCTGAAAAGATTGAAGCATTTGACTCTTTAACTGTTGACTTCCATGATGCTAAAGATGCTAAGAAAAAGGCAAATGCTCAGATAAAATCTCTTTCTTCTCAACTTCAAATCTGTCTTTCTCAACTAAAACATTTTGACAAAATCAAAGCTGAGCTTGAAGATCTGAAAACCATAAACTTTACACTTGCTAAAGAGAAAAATAAGTTGTTCAAAATACTTAAAGAGGAACAAGAAACTGTGAAAAATGGACTAACCTTTCTAAAAATGGACATTGACTCTTCCTCAAATGTTCATGCTTCCACTTCCTTTGTGCTTCCTCCTTTCTATGAGTCTTCTGAACACCATTCAAGTGATACTCAGTCAATGAACTCTGGCGATCCTTCTGAAGCCTTGAAGTTTGGGATGTTCATTAAAGCTAAAGGTGATGCCTCAACTTCTGAAGTTGAAGAAGCTCAGGGCTCAAATGACCTTCCCAAACCTATTCATGAGCTGATGAAATCTTTACACATAGATGAAGCCTCTTCCTCTTAACCTAAGCCTTCAAAGATCCCTAAGAGAGAACCTCAACCTCCTTCAAACAGATTTTCCACTTCTGACAAAGGAAAATCAGTTGCCGACTTCCATCCCAAAAGAAAAACTCCAAAGAAATATTCTAGTAACTCTTCCACTTTTCCCATTCCTAGATCTGTGCTTTTGAAAAAGTCAAATTCCAAGGAATCCTCTCATTCACCAACCTACAACCCTAACAAAGGAATTCTAGGATCCTAACCTCCTACCTCATCCTCATCAGCCAAGATCATAAAAATTAATGTGAAAGGTCAAAACAAGGAAAATGGTCATGGTTTTAAAAAAGTTTTTATCTATAGAAAATGCTATAACTGTGGTGACACCTTTCATATGGCTAAAGATTGTCCTCTTGAAAGAATGGATAGGATCTCTAAAGATCTCCCTACTTCTTCTTCTAACCCAAAAGGACCCATCTCCAAGTGGGTACCAAAGAACTAATTTTTCTGTGATTGTAGGTCTATGGACATTATCAAATCTGGTATCTGGATAGTGGATAGTGGATGTTCGCGTAACATGACTGGAAACAAATCTCTTCTTGTAAACTCCGTGTCGGCTAAAGGTTCATCTGTTACCTTTGGCGATAATTCTCATGGCAGTACTAAAGGCGACTGAACTCTCTCTAATGGTTCTGTTACCTTTAATAAAGTAGCGTATGTTGAAGGCTTGATGCACAACCTCTTGAGCATAAGCCAGCTGTGTGATCTCGGTTATAAAGTAATCTTTGAACTGTCCATTTGCACGGTGGTTGACAAAGACATGCAAGCTGTACTTTCCGGGTACCGAAAAGAAAATGTCTATGTTATAGACATGGGACAGAGTTCATCTTTTGGAACAAACATCTGTTTTGTCTCTGAAAACTCTGCTAAGATCAGTTGGCTTTGGCACAAGCGTCTCTCTCACCTCAACTTCAAAACCTTGAACTCTCTCTCCTCTAAAGAGCTCGTGTCTGGAATGCCAAAGCTGACCTTTGTGAAAGAAAAGCCGTGTGCTGCTTGTGAGAAGGGAAAGCTCACAAAATCCTCATTCAAATCCAAGCAATGCTTCTCCATTTCTCAACCTCTTCAGATGCTACACATGGATCTGTGTGGACCAGTCAGCATTCCAAGCCTTGGAGGAAGAAGGTACATTCTTGTTATTATTGATGAATTTACACGTTACACTTGGGTATTTTTTTCTCAAGTACAAAAGTGATACTTCTGAAGAAATCATAAAGTTCATCAAAAGATCTGAAGTGATGAATGGACAGCTGGTGAGATCAGTAAGGAGTGACAACGGCACTGAATTCAAAAACAGTGTTTTGGATGACTTCTTCACTGAAAAGGGCATCTCTCAGAATTTTTCAGCTGTACGGACTCCACAACAAAATGGTGTGGCGGAGAGAAAGAACAGGACGCTGTGTGAAGCTGCCAGATCCATGCTGAGTGAATCTCACATGCCGACCTACTTTTGGGCTGAAGCAATTAATACTGCATGCTTTACCCAGAATAGGTCCATTATTGTAAAAAGGCATAATAAGACTCCTTATGATGTCTTTTATGGTAGAAAACCAAACATCAGTTTTCTTCATGTCTTTTGGTGTGTCTTCTATATATTAAATGACAGAGAAAACTTGGGCAAGTTTGATCCGAAAACAGATGAAGGCATCTTTATGGGTTATTCTCTCACCTCTAAAGCATTCAGGGTCTACAACCTTAGGAGAAAATGTATTGATGAATCAATACATGTCAAGTTTGATGACCTCAAGGTATCATCCCTCTCCTCAGATGATGATGAATTAAATAGTTGGATCACCTCTTGCATCGGTGATGTGTCTCCTTCGCCACCTAACCCAACTATTCCTATACATTCTCCTCAAAATCCTACTTCGCAAGATAATAACCCTTCTACATCTTCACTCCCTTCCTCAAACCAAGAAGAAAATCCTCTGCCGATCCAAACTTCCCAAAATCAAAATTCTCTTCAAAACACCAATCTCTCTCATCCCTCAAATACCCCTTCTTCATCAAATCCACCTAATCTTCCCTCCTTCAATCCTCCTGAAGATCTTCCATCCACATCTCATCCACAACCTTCCTATCCTCCAGCTTTGCCTCCTGCTATAAAATGGACCAAGGATCATCCAATTGATCAAATAATTGGTGATCAACAGGCTGGTGTCCAAACCAGAAGAGGAGTAGGCAATATCTGTCTCCTTATAGAGCCTAAGAAGGTTGAATAAGCTTTAGCTGATTCATATTGGATCACTGCCATGCAAGAAGAACTCTCTCAGTTTGAAAGAAACAAGTTCTGGAGATTGGTTCCTCGTCCTCCCCGAAAAACAATTATAGGAACCAAGTGGGTCTTCAGAAACAATTATAGGAACCAAGTGGCACGGTTATCAGAAATAAAGCCAGGATGGTTGCTCAAGGGTACAGGCAAGAAGAAGGAATTGACAATGATGAAACCTTTGCTCCAGTTGCCAGACTTGAAACAATCAGAATCTTCCTTGCTCATGCTGCATACAAGAACTTCAGAGTCTTCCAGATGGATGTCAAGAGTGACTTCCTGAACGGAGAACTAGCTGAAGAAGTCTATGTGAAGCAACCTCCTGGATTTGAAGATCCATCTCATCCTGACTATGTGTACAGATTGGATAAGGCTCTCTATGGCCTTAAACAAGCTCCTCGTGCTTGGTATGACACTCTAGCAGACTTTCTTCTAAAGAACAAGTATACTCGGGGTAAGATTGACAACACTCTTTTCATCAAACAAAACCCAGGTAATCTTATTCTTGTTCAAATCTATGTGGATGACATCATTTTTGGTGCCACCGATGAATCACTGTGTGATGAGTTTTCCTCTCTCATGATGAGTCAATATGAGATGAGCATGATGGGGGAGCTAACATTTTTCTTGGGTCTCCAAGTAAAACAATCTTCTGAAGGTTTCTTTATTAACCAAAGCTAATACATTCGTGATCTTTAGAAAAAGTTTCAATTTGATACCTGCTCTCCCATGAAAACTCCTATGGCACCACCTCTAAAACTTGATGCTGATACAACTGGTGTATCTGTTGATGTAACAAAGTTTAGAGGTATGATTGGGTCACTTCTTTATCTTACTACTAGTAGACCTGATATTATGTTTGCTACTTGTCTATGTGCGCGTTACCAAGCCAATCCTAAGGAATCCCATTTGGCTGCTGTTAAACGCATCTTTCGGTATCTGAACGGTACCATGAATCTGGATCTTTGGTATCCCAAAGAGTCAGGTTTTGATCTAATGGGTTATTCAGATTCTGACTTTGCAGGATCAAAAGTTGATAGGAAAAGCACTACTGGAAGCTGCCAACTCCTTGGTGGTAAACTTGTTAGCTGGTCTAGCAAGAAGCAGCACTCAGTCTCCACCTCTACGGCTGAAGCTGAATATGTTGCTGCTGGTAGCTGTTGTGCTCAAATCCTATGGATGAAGAATCAACTGAGGGACTACAATCAGATCTACTCTCAAGTCCCAATACTGTGTGACAACTCCAGTGCAATTGCCATTGCCAACAATCCGGTGCTTCACTCCAGATCCAAGCACATTGATATTCGGTATCACTTCATAAGAGATCACATCTCCAAAGGTGATATTGAACTGCATTTCATCCCCACCGATCTTCAACTGGCGGATCTCTTCACAAAGTCTCTAGAAGAAGCTCGGTTCAAGTTTCTCTTAGGAGAACTTGGTATGTTAAATTTAGATGTATAAAATAAAATAAAATAAAAGGATAAAGAAAATAGAAAAGTCAAAAAAAAAGAAAAAAAATAATGTTTAATATTTTATCAGTTAGAAACTTCAAATACTGATAAAATATTGGGTAACAAGAAAAGTCAATCCCTTTCAATTTTATCTTTCTTCTCTTCTACTCTCCTTTTCTACTTTTACCTATCCCAATAAAACACTTACCTTTTTACCTTCATCAATCCAAGTCAACTCCATCCTAACCATCCATTATCTTTCCTACCCAAACTTACTTTTAATCCATACCATCATTTTTCCATCTATACAAAAACAACCTACCCTCAAACCTTACCCTATACAAACACAACCTACTTCTATCCTACCTCCAACCTTTCTTTTCCTACCTTCACCTTACCATCTCTTTTCTCCTATAAATTTTCCTAAGACCCATATCACACAACTCACCTCACAAACTATCCTAACTTTCTTAACCAACTAAGACAACCAACCCAAACACCCTCCTAACCGCCGACAACCTTCTCGGCTGCCTTCCTACCGCCGACACCCTTGTCGGCTGTCTCCTTCCCACCGCCGACACCCTTGTCGGATGTCTCCTTCCCACCGCCGACGCCGCCAATCAATCCCTCAACATCTCTTCTCGTCGCTGCCCACACCCACCCCCTGCCGCTCACCGTAGCCACCGAGACCACCCCTCAATCCTTCGGCTGCTGACACATAACCACACAGCACCCTTGTAATAACCCAAAATGTAAAGTTCATTAAAGAGAAGTTAGGGGTGTTCTTTTGTCTATTTCGAATTGTATGAGGGTAAAAGGTGAACATTTGGGGGAAATCAATTCCTTTTCTCTTGGAGAGCGCCGCATTTCATTTTAGTGTAGGAATCAGATATTGTTTTTAGGGTTTTATGAATCCTGCATCAAGAGAGAGAGAGAGATAGAGAAGAAGAGAAAGATGATGCCATGGAAGCCTGGATATGTTCGTGAGGAGAAAAACGAAGTGAAAGAAGCAATGGTGTCGTGAGTGTGTGTTTTGTGTGTGCAACCGGCAGAGAGAGAGACGAGGAGGGGAAACCGCCGGCGAATGAGAGAGAGAGCTGCGAGAGAAGAGAGCTGCCGAGAGTGAGAGGGAAACAGTCGAGAGTGAGAGAGAGGCAACCGGAGAGAGAGAGATACAGCCGGAGAGAGAGGGAGCAGCGAGAGGGAGAGAGAGACGTGAGAGAGAGAGAGAGAACATCGAGAGAGAGAGATAGACGATGAGAGAGAGAAGGTGGCGGGGTTCGCCGGCGCCAGAGAAGATGGCCGGAGTGGCGGCTGTTGAGCGCCGGCAGTCGGCTGCCGGCGGTGGTCGTCGGCGGCGGCATGGCTGGTCCGTAACTTTTCCGTCTCGTGAAGTTTTTCGTGGGTAAGAAACCGTTCCCTTGCGTTTTCTATTTAACAAGTAATGTTAGATTGGTTAATTCCTATTGTGCTCGATTCGAGAGTTTATAGTTGTTCTCGTTTTGTAAGCGGAGAAATCAAATTAGAATATTAATAGAGTTTTGACCTCCTAGTCATAATGTCAAGATAAATTAAATGTTCATGTGTGTTCTTGGTTATGGAATAGCTTGTATTTATTAAAAGAGGAATTGTGTTAAATTGTGTAGAATTAGAAGAATGTCAAAGGATGTGGGTTTTGCTCGAAATTGCCGATCTTCCGAAACCGTGTGTACCGAAAGTCGGTATGTTTCGGGAGTTGGCCCGTAACTCAAGTTTGGGGCGGGATTGGTTTATTGGGCCGAATTGGTTGTTGGGCCGAGAGAACTATTAAGTCCTTTTGGGCTTAGTTAATTATTAAAGTCTATAATTATATAATAAGGGTGTGATAGGCTAATTATTAACTTGGGCCATATTATTAGTAACGTGATCCGGTTGTGTTATTTAGAATCAAGTGTTATAATTTTATGTTGAGAACCTAAAGTCGGGTAAATTAATGGATCCGGTATAGTATGTCAATTGGATGGGTAAGCAAAGACCATTAATTATGATTTCGGGACTAGAAGGTAATCTACCAATTTAGATAAGTTAGGGTTGAGTTCGGGATTTAACTCGAGTAATAATTGAACGGATTATGACGAACGCTATTAATATAATAGGTGTTCCGCCTAGATATCGGAAGTGTAAGTGAGGAGCTTTGGAGCAAGCTAGCCAGGTGAGTTTTTCTAACTAAATACTTGATTTTACGTGTTTCCAAAGGAAAATGATTATATGAAAGTGGCCCGTTAAATTACATGAATTTTACGTAAATGAAAGCTTTATGTTTTACTGATCAGGGGATGTTTATGAGCATGATTTATTTACGAGCTTTTACGAATGTTTTCCATGAAAAGTATTATTTTACTATTAAAGGAGGATTGCCTTCAAGTATGTGAAACCGCATGATTTTGTGAAATTATCTTTTGTGGAGTTGGGTTGCACCGTGGGGGGGACTACTTGGTTTGCCGTACCCGGCTTTGTAGGGTGTTACCGTACCCGGCTTTGTAGGGTGTTGCCGTACCCGGCTTTGTAGGGTGTTGTCGTACCCGGCTTTGTAGGGTGTTTGCCATGGTCTTCTCCGCTGTGCATACCATTGTTGAGTACATGATTTGATACGTTACTGATATGAAATGAACGTTTTCTTTAAATGATTTGATACGTTACTGATATGAAATGAACGTTTTCTTTAAATGATTTGATACGTTACTGATTTGAAATGAACGTGTTTCTTTAAATGATTTGTGAACATGTTTTAGGGGGAACTCACTAGACCTCATGGTCTAACCCTCGCTTTTCAAAACCAAAACCCTTTTCAGGTAAGCGTTATATTGGAGGCTCCAATAAACGAGTAAGCAACAAGATAGAGTACGGAAGCAGCTAGTGATAGTGCAGGTGCCCCTGGTAGAAGTTAGATTATTCTCAGTTGTGTATAGGTTGTTTCCGCCAACCTTAGTTTATGTATGGTGTAACGAGAATTTTTGGGACCCAGTTTGGTAAATTTATGCTTAAATGCTATGTTTGTTCTATTGTACCTTTTGGGTTGTTACAAATGGTATCAGAGCCATAGTTTAAGAGACTTAGGTGACCGGACGGGCCTAAACTTAAACTTGGGAGTAGAAATCACAACTGAGAATACAGAAGATGCGTTAGGAGGGCACTATTGTAAATACAGAAGATGCGTTAGGAGGACACTATTATAAAGATAGGACTAATAGGGTACTGAGGACTGTCATGTAAGGTAAGTTTGAGATTTCACCTAGCCAGTGTAATAGCGAACTTACAGGTACATGTATGTGCTTAACCTACCCAGTGTTTATGTCGTGTCTCAGTACGTTAGAATGTCAACGAGATCTCTGAGGTATAGACTGAGACCCCTTGTTGGGAAAGTTTCATGAGAAATCTTTATGAAGTGAATAATGTATACATCGTAGAGGCGAAACGTTGTTTAGAATGTTATGAATCGTAAAGAGATAGACCTTCGTGAGTTTGAAGAGATAAAATGATTGATTTTGAGTAAGACTCTTGTTTCTAGAAGGTCCCAGTTCTAGAAATAGTGGGATGAGATCAGTTAGAGTGGTAAGGAATAACAGTGTTGAAATTTTGGATGTATCAATAGGACCCTGACTTCTTAGTCGAGCTTTTCAAGGCAGTGTAAACGAAATAAGATACCTATTGTGAAATGAAAGCATGTAGAAGTAGAAAATGAGATGGTGATTAAAACGAAATAGTATGAAGGGGTTGAGTAAGTGGGATGTGGAAAGTGTGTTCAGCAAGTTGTTGCGTGACCGAGAGGGCGACTGTTGGTCGTAGGTAGAATGTCAAGGATAAGATAAGCGAGTAAAGCAGTTGACCTTGTTAGAGTGAGTAGCCTTCCAATGCAAGTAGAGTCTCATGCATGGTGTCTTTTTATATAACATGAAATTTTCACGATTTAAGTTAAATATGTAAAGATAAATTTTGATCAAAAAAAAAATGAGTCAGAATGTGCACGCATACGTTTAAAGAAAAATGTGATTTCATTCACATGGCACCACGAAGTTTCGAGTTTTATGAATTATAAAGTATTTCGCTCTTTTCATGATGAATTAAATTATTGCAAAAGTCAAGAAAACGATTGAATGCAAAACTTTTATAACCAAAATGAGTATTGACATGTTGAAGTTATTTACGAGTACGAAACCGACTGGTGTACTTTGTGTCGGAAATTTCTTTCAGGAAGTGGTCGTATGAAAAGATTTTCACTTAATATATTTCCGTCGTAACGACATAATTTGGTGGAGTAAGATTAAGTTTATGAAAAGTTGCATGCGAACGATCCTCGAGATCGTGGAGTAGGGCATTGAAGTTTAAAGAGTGATGGGGGCATGCGTACCCAATATGTTTTCAGGTGTTGTTTAATTAAAATAATAAAAAGGCGCGAAATGAATTATTCTTTTACGTGTGTCATGCTTGAGGGCTATAAACTCACTAGGTCATCGGATGTTTCATTTTAAAGCTAAAGGAGAACTCCGAGAGTGGAGAGTTTATGGTCAAATCAGGAGAGAACGTTGTAGTATCGGGATAGGTGTTCCGTCAGTAGTGGATTATAGTCTCGGACGTAGGAGGGTTTGCATCCTTGTTCGGTAACTGGAAGTACGGTTGTCAAGGGACGGTTGTGTTCGGAGGGAGGGCTCGAAGTCCTCAAGGTGATGGTTTTAGCGACTCGTTAAGAATAGTGCGGTAAAGAAGAATGAAATGTATGTGGTGTAGGAATGCGAGTCTCGAGGTGAGCTTTTAATGGTAATGTTACATGAGGAGGTTACGGAAGGAGGGAGGCGGATCATGAAGATGATTCAATATGTTGGTAGGAGTAAGTTTCGTAAGGGATCCATGTTTAAGATTAAGGTAAGAAAGTAGTTACAGGTTATCAGTTGATGTAGAAGTCGACAGTTGTGTAAGAATGGCCATGAGAGAGTCTGCAGTGTGATGTTATGAATGAGGAATGTACAGTTATGTAATGGCATTAACTGCTTAGTTAAAGGTACCAGCTGGTATCGTAGTGAGGTGGTGTTAGAGAGAAAGAAAGCATCAGATAGAAGCTTTTGGGGTTTTCGGATGAGTTGTACGACCTATTAATCAGATTGTTGGAGCACATAGAGGGTAAGTTGACTCTCTGGTGTGTTTATGATCGGGATGGAATGACGGAGTAGTAATGGGAGATTACCGAAAGGAGAAACCAAGTGTTTTCGGGGGTAATAGTCGCTAAGGAGATATATGTTGGGATCATTGGAAGTTTACAGAAGATGAAGAGTGTGTTAGCCAAACGTGTTATAGTGAATGCTGGATTCTTGTAGAACGTGAATTGTTTCTTATGAGAGAGGGAATGATCCTAGAAGGAAACAGTTAGAAATTTGGTTATGTTTAAAGAATGGTGTTTATTGGTTGAAATGGTAGTGTGAGCATTAATGGATTGGAATGTCATGATAGATGTATAAGTCTTGGATTGGTTGACCAAAAATTTTATGGACTTGTTAGGTAATGACATTTGTGCTATTACCGGAGACGTTCTGATTCTACCGAGATTCTTACTAAGAAGGGATAGGGGGAAATCGATTTGCTAAAGTGAGAAGTTGATGATAGTATGATGGAATGAGTAATTTTCGGATTATTTTGAAAATTTTGGATTGTTGAGCTACTCAGTGAGATATGTTGAGTAAGAAATCAGTTTCGACGGATGGGTTTTGTGAATACCAGCCTAGCGAGATGTTGACGCTAAGTTACGGTATATGACAATTTGTGGTTGATAGAAAGAAATGAACTGAGTCTCAATTGGAGTTTATCGTTTGAAATAAGTTGATAATTATAATTGAAGCAAGTCGGTCAAATTAAGGTTGCTTGCGAGTTATAAGATGGATGTCGAGAGTTCGTGAGGAGGTGTTATTGAGATTAACACAATGATCGTTAAGGAATTATTCAAATCAACTTAAGCAAGAAAGTTGGGATGACCTTATTTATAGCTATCTGATTTTACAGTCATTGTTGTTAATAGGAGGAATGTTGGAACCGAGGTTCGTAAGGCCCCGGGATGGGTAGATTTGTTTGGGAGATAAATATATGATGATTGGATTTCCTGTTATAAGCAAGGATTGTGAAATTAATCAGAGTTGTGCAGCCGAGGTATTGTTTGTTATTGGAAGGATTTATTCCGAGAGTTGAGGTTTGAACTTCGATAATTAATTTTCGTCGGTTATCCTTGGAGTGAATTCCGGGACGAAATTCCATTAAGGAGGGGAGATTGTAATAACCCAAAATGTAAAGTTCATTAAAGAGAAGTTAGGGGTGTTCTTTTGTCTATTTCGAATTGTATGAGGGTAAAAGGTGAACATTTGGGGGAAATCAATTCCTTTTCTCTTGGAGAGCGCCGCATTTCATTTTAGTGTAGGAATCAGATATTGTTTTTAGGTTTTTATGAATCCTGCATCAAGAGAGAGAGAGATAGAGAAGAAGAAGAGAAAGATGATGCCATGGAAGCCTGGATATGTTCGTGAGGAGAAAAACGAAGTGAAAGAAGCAATGGTGTCGTGAGTGTGTGTTTTGTGTGTGCAGCCGGCAGAGAGAGAGACGACGAGGGGAAACCGCCGGCGAATGAGAGAGAGGCAACCGGAGAGAGAGAGATACAGTCGAGAGTGAGGGAGCAGCGAGAGGGAGAGAGAGACGTGAGAGAGAGAGAGAGAGCATAGAGAGAGAGAGAGAGATAGACGATGAGAGAGAGAAGGTGGCGGGGTTCGCCGGCGCCGGAGAAGATGGCCCGAGTGGCGGCTGTTGAGCGGCGGCAGTCGGCTGCCGGCGGTGGTCGTCGGCGGCGGCATGGCTGGTCCGTAACTTTTCCGTCTTGTGAAGTTTTTCGTGGGTAAGAAACCGTTCCCTTGAGTTTTCTCTTTAACAAGTAATGTTAGATTGGTTAATTCCTATTGTGCTCGATTCGAGAGTTTATAGTTGTTCTCGTTTTGTAAGCGGAGAAATCAAATTAGAATATTAATAGAGTTTTGACCTCCTAGTCATAATGTCAAGATAAATTAAATGTTCATGTGTGTTCTTGGTTATGGAATAGCTTGTATCTATTAAAAGAGGAATTGTGTTAAATTGTGTAGAATTAGAAGAATGTCAAAGGATGTGGGTTTTGCTCGAAATTGCCGATCTTCTGAAACCGTGTGTACCGAAAGTCGGTATGTTTCGGGAGTTGGCCCGTAACTCAAGTTTGGGGCGGGATTGGTTTATTGGGCCGAATTGGTTGTTGGGCCGAGAGAACTATTAAGTCCTTTTGGGCTTAGTTAATTATTAAAGTCTATAATTATATAATAAGGGTGTGATAGGCTAATTATTAATTTGGGCCATATTATTAGTAACGTGATCCGGTTGTGTTATTTAGAATCAAGTGTTATAATTTTATGTTGAGAACCTAGAGTCGGGTAAATTAATGGATCCGGTATAGTATGTCAATTGGATGGGTAAGCAAAAGACCATTAATTATGATTTCGGGACTAGAAGGTAATCTACCAATTTAGATAAGTTAGGGTTGAGTTCGGGATTTAACTCGAGTAATAATTGAACGGATTATGACGAACGCTATTAATATAATAGGTGTTCCGCCTAGAGATCGAAAGTGTAAGTGAGGAGCTTTGGAGCAAGCTAGCCAGGTGAGTTTTTCTAACTAAATACTTGATTTTACGTGTTTCCAAAGGAAAATGATTATATGAAAGTGCCCCGTTAAATTACATGAATTTTACGTAAATGAAAGCTTTATGTTTTACTGATCAGGGGATGTTTATGAGCATGATTTATTTACGAGCTTTTACGAATGTTTTCCATGAAAAGTATTATTTTACTATTAAAGGAGGATTGCCTTCAAGTATGTGAAACCGCATGATTTTGTGAAATTATCTTTTGTGGAGTTGGGTTGCACCGTGGGGGGGCTACTTGGTTTGCCGTACCCGGCTTTGTAGGGTGTTGCCGTACCTGGCTTTGTAGGGTGTTGTCGTACCCGACTTTGTAGGGTGTTGCCGTACCCGGCTTTGTAGGGTGTTTGCCATGGTCTTCTCCGCTGTGCATACCATTGTTGAGTACATGATTTGATACGTTACTAATATGAAATGAACGTTTTCTTTAAATGATTTGATACGTTACTGATATGAAATGAACGTTTTCTTTAAATGATTTGATACGTTACTGATTTGAAATGAACGTGTTTCTTTAAATGATTTGTGAACATGTTTTAGGGGGAACTCACTAGACCTCATGGTCTAACCCTCGCTTTTCAAAACCAAAACCCTTTTCAGGTAAGCGTTATATTGGAGGCTCCAATAAACGAGTAAGCAGCAAGATAGAGTACGGAAGCAGCTAGTGATAGTGCAGGTGCCCCTGGTAGAAGTTAGATTATTCTCAGTTGTGTATAGGTTGTTTCCGCCAACCTTAGTTTATGTATGGTGTAACGAGAATTTTTGGGACCCAGTTTGGTAAATTTATGCTTAAATGCTATGTTTGTTCTATTGTACCTTTTGGGTTGTTACAACCCTTCGGCTATGTTCTTCTACCGACAGCATCTCCACCGAGATCCCAATCCACCGCCGACGTGCATGCTCCACCCCCCACCTACCGACGTGCATGCCCCCCCCCTCACCCACCGACGTGCATGCTCCCCCCACCCACCGACGTGCATGCTCCACCCCCCACCCACCGACGCCTAAGCTGTCGAACCACCCCCATTGCCTCCTTGCATGCCACCGACACCCCTCCCTTCCCTTTCACTTTTCGGCCGAAGACAACCCCATCCCCCACCCACCGAAACCCACCCTTCCCATAACTCTCCTATTTTTTTTATAAGGCTCACTTCCTTCTCTCTCTCCTACTTTTTCTATTCCCCATACATCTCATCCTACTCCCTAAACCTAACCTCTCCCATCTCTTTATCCTCCCTCTTATTACCCAACATATATTTTCTTTCCTTCTTACCCATCTCTACCCCACTATAAATACCCCCTCTCCATCTCTTATTTCTCCACACCTCTCCATCTTCTCTCATCTCTTCTCTCCATTTCTTAGGATGGCATCCTCTTCTTCTCCTCCCAAACTCACTCATGCAGACTTAGTCTTCAACACTTGCAATCATCTTGCAAGATTTGCTAATGACCCGCAACATCCAGAACACAATCCAATCTCCTTTTTTCTTCAAAAGTCTCCTCTACAATATGCCTTCACCAAAAGCATCAAAATAAGCAAAATGCTTCTTGGTAATTTCTGGATTTCTTGCTTCTATGATGACGCTACTGCACAAATCAAGACTTCCATCCTTTCTGATGCTGAACCTGATCTTAGCTTTGGGGTTGAAGACATTCGGTCTGCTCTACATCTTCCAACTTTTCCTTCTTATGAAAAGTTTCCTCTAGGCAAAGAACATGCTACATCTCTCTTGGACATTGAACATGGTGAGGTGGTAAGTGCAATCCAGTACGAACACAAAGATGGTGATAAAGGGTCTGGAACTCTTATGCGCAAAAATATGGGTCCGGTATGGAACTTCTTCTTTACTCATATTCTTTTGTGCCATAGTCGTAAAACAAGCGGTTATGACCAAGTTCCATCTTATGCCACCAAGCTTGCCCATGCAATCATGTTTCAAAGACGGATAGATTTTGCTAAATATTTCTTTGATGAAATAGTTAGTGTGATAGACAGTTCCAAGAGGCCACATGTAGCTTATCCTAGATTTCTATCTCTCATCATCTCCCACAAGATGGCTGCTGCTCTTGAAGCTGATCAAAAGTCACCTACTCCCAAATTTGTGTTTGATTTCTCTCCTCCAACTGTCACCAAGCTAATTCTGCAACGCGAACAGGATGGAACCACCATTCTCCCAGGTATGTCTTCTTTCATTAACTCTTCTAATCTGCAATGGGGAGATGCTCGGGACCCTCGTCCCATTGTGGCTTCCTCCACTGTAGTGGACCCTCCCCCCCTACCCGAGTGAAACTGGCAAGCAAATCCAAAAAATCAAAAGCTTCCGGTAGCTCCGCACTCGCTTCTATGACTATGCCACCAAAATCACCTTTGGTGGCTACCCAAGTCAACACCCCTTCCAGGAAGTGGAGTCACTCCTCATCCCCCTTAAGTCTCATCCAAAGAGGCATAAGGATCCTTTGAGGGCCATAACCACACATCCAACAACAGATTCTCCACAATCTGAAGTTGTTGAAACTGTCCCTACCAGGCCCAGGGAATCTGCTGACCCCTTAGCTAGCTCCTCCGTCTCCTCCCAACAGGTTTCGGTTGAAAATTTGGAGACCCACAATGCTCCTTCATCTACCAACTTCTTGGTGGATGAAGATGACTTGGGCCTCTCTCCAGCCCAAGGTTCTGCTTTCTCACTGCATGGCCTATCACCCGATCGCTCCACGATCGATGTTACTGCACGACCCACTACAAGTCACACATCTTTACTTGATTTTGTTGTTGAAGATTCTCCAGAGGTTCTTACCACTTTTGCATCTGGGCATCACTCACCGACTACCACCGAAGAAGTTCACTTGTCTTCTAAAGACACCTCATCTGCAAGTTTCTATGGCTCACCTTCTCCTCTTGTCTTCACGCCTCCTGGCCCACCTCCACATGAAGAAATTGAGCATTCAAGCTCTTATGTTGCTGCCTCATCTACATGTATACCACCTTCTGGAGATCCCATCGTTGACATGCTGGTGCCATCCTCTCCTCCATCTTTAAGGTATCTTCCTCATCATCCTCCTACACCTACTCATCACAGGTATGAAGCTCCCATCACCAGATATGACTCCACAGCAAGCCAACTTGAATCCATCCAGGGTTCTCTATCTGGCTTACACTCTCAGCTTCAGTCTCTCCTAGACTCCAATGCCAGTCTCACTCTCTCCATGACTACTATGAAGACCGCCTATGATGCTCGTGACCAAGAAGTTCATAGGCTCTAGTCTGAACTTCAAAACCAACAGGGCAACAACTCTCAGCTCCTTAGCTCTATTACCTCTCTTCACCAAAAGATGGATGCTCTTCCTGAAGAACAGAATATGGAATGATGATCATAATGGTAGTAGTCTAAATGGAGAGAATAGTAATGGTTATATAGAACTATATCATATGATAGCGTTGATAGGGACCGAAGTTGTGTTAGAGAAAAGACATAAACGATAACATATTATTCGTTAACGTATTCTTACATGGCATCCCCAAACCTTCATGTTTGGTGCTTTAGGCGTTTATTTGAATCGCTTTCAGACACTGGCAAAGAGTTATATGCTTAGTGTTCATGTTTCATTGAGTTTTTTGCTTGTTTCTACGAACTAACTATATTAATTAATGTTCATCAACAGATAAATATCCACAGTTGTTCACCATGAAAGTCCACCATGGTGGTTACTTCACGGAACCACCCAAAAGACATTATTTTCGTGGTCTAGAAATTTATGTTGACATGTTAGATGTGGAGGATCTTTCTATGCAACTGCTTGAACAGATCATGAAAGAGCTGGAATATGAAGAACCAAAATATAATAGGTTGTATTTTAAGAGGCCGAATGCAGACTTCTTGACTGGACTGGTAGAATTGAGTACCGACGAAGATGTAGCCAACATACGCTAGTATGTTGACGGCCATACTGTGATTGAAGTGTACATCGAGAAAGTGAAGCTTAACACTTTGAGACTCGTCTCGCCAGAGTATGTAAGAAGTAGACCCGGGTTGTCAAAAACCAAACCATCGTCTAGCCGTAGCCTCAAATTTGGATAAATTTATACTGTATTTACTAGTATGTGTTTGCTATGAAATAATCTTGTATAACATTTATGAGTTGTATTTTTCACATGAACCACTTTTCAGACAAATTTCAGACTACTTAAAAACTACTTTTCAGAAAAATTAAAAACCTTTATTCATGCTACAATACAAACAACACAGTAAAAAAATACAAACAACCACCACCTAGTAATAAATTGCTACAAAACAACAAAAAACAAATAAAAAACAACTAAAACAACCACCACCTAGTCAAAAATTGCTTTAGTTTCATCAATCCAAGCTTGCTTGTCGTTTACCTTCGCTTGAAGAATTGTGAAGTCTTGCAGAATATGGTGAATTGCTTCTTGTTCTCGACGAATACGAGCCTCCCTAGCTTTTATATCCCTTTCATCCTTTTGATCTCTTTTTCTTCCTCTTCGATCCTTATCAAGTGGACTTCCTTCCTGGCCATCATTTGTTTCCACTCTTGTGTTAGTTCCTCTATCTCATTTTCCCTTTTTTCTATGGTGATCTCGATTTTAGGTGGCATTTTTTCAGGAGTAGACTTAGGGTTTGATGACGATGCCATTTGTGGATGAAATGAGAGAAATCAAGAGAGAAAGCAACTTAAAGAAAGAAAGCAAGAGAGAAATCAAGAAAGAGCAAGAAATGAGTATGAATTCTGGATTGCATATCACTCATATTTATAGATGAAATCTCAAACAAACCAGTGAATTTTAACCACAAATTGGTCTTCAAAGTACAATAATTGTGGAAAAAAACAGTAAAAGCATGTAAGATTCGTTCAAGTACAGGGGCTGAAAGTGTAATTTTTGTGGCCATCGCGGGACCATCGCGGGCTTCCTCCGTGGGGATGGACCAAAAGTGTCACCGCGGCCATAGTTGAGGGGCTCCGCGGGACACTTTGGCCAAACAATGGTGCCACGAACGCCCTAGCCCGCGATCGCGGGGTCCACCGCGGAATTTTATGGCATTTTGATTAGTTGGTCAAGATTTAGGGTATTTTGATAACAATAAGTCAAACTTAGGGTATTTTAATTAATTTTCCTATTTTTTATTAACTATAAAATATGTAGCACCTTTAGATTCAAAAGTGGAAGTTAAAAATGGAACAAAAAAATGGAAATAATTATTCCGCCATTGGTATTAATTTGCCAACTGATTTTGAATCTAAAATTACGGTTATATATATATATATATGGAAATAATTATTCCGCCATTGGTATTAATTTGCCAACTGATTTTGAATCTAAAATTACGGTTATATATATATATATATATATATATATATATATATAAGAGTGGATTACACCGGTAGTCCGTGTGGTTTATTTAAATTTTAGATTTGGTTCTTAAAGTACACTATCTACGGTGGTCGTTCCTAACTTTTTAATTTACTTTCACTCATGGTCCTTCTATGTTTAATTTACTTTCACTCGTGGTCTTCCTATGTTTAATTTACTATCACTCATAGTCCTCCTATATTTAACATAGAAAGGCCATGAATGAAAGTAATTCAACAAGTTAGGGATCACCACTGTAGATAGTGTACTTTAGGTAGCGTTTGGTACGCAGACAAGATTGGACAGGACTGGACAGGACATAACTGGATAGGACAGGACAGGACTGGACAAGAGGGTAGGACAGGACAGGACTGGACAGGACAGGATATGACTGGACAGGACGGGACAAAACAAGTGTCTGTCTTGTGTTTGGTACGACTAGGACTAGATAGGACAGGATTAGACAATTTTCCCTAAAACTTGTTTGACGATTTTATATATCATATAATAGTTATAAATGACACAAATAAAGTATATATATTTAAATAATTTAACATAAAAGTATTTTTAATTTTTTTACACAATTTTCAAACACATAAATACATACATAAATGATAGTACAAAAGGTGGAGGTGGCTGATGGTGGTTTGCGGTGGTGGTGGCAGCAATGGGTGGTGGTGATCGGTGTAGGTAGAGGTGGTCGACGATGGTAGTGGTGGATGTGGTAGACTATGATAAAGGAGGTTGTAGTAGTGGAGGATGAGGTGGAGGTGGCCGACGGTGGTTGGTAGTGATCGGTGGAGATGGCGATGGTGGTGGAGGAAGTTGTTGTCGTGGAGGAAGAGGTGGAAGTGGTCAACCATGGTTAGTGGTGGCTACTGGTGGCCGCCGATGGTGGTGGCGGCCATGGGTGGTGGTGATCGGTGTTAGTGTAGGTGGAGGTGGTCAACGATGGTAATGGTGGTGGTGATGGATGAATGATAGTGGAGATGGTGGGGAAGGTTGTTATAGTGGAGGAGAAGGTAGTGGTGGCCGAGGGTGGTTGGCGGTGGCTATCGGTGGGCGTCGATGGTGGTGGTGGTGGTGATGGATGAATGGTAGTGGAGATGGTGGAGAAGGTTGTTATAGTGGAGGAATAGGTAGTGGTGGTCGAGGGTGGTTGGCGGTGGCTATCGGTGGCTGTCGATGGTGGTGGTGGTGGTGATCGGTGGTGGTGACCTATAAGGCTAATATCATATTAGTTATATATCAAATGAGGGTAGATCAATGATTCTTTTTGTTTATATCTCACTTTTGTCCCATGTTGTTCCACCTATTTTGGTGGAACAAGAAAATGCTCTTTTTTGTCCCATCCTGTCCCACCCTGTTTAGTCCTTGTTCCTGTCCCATGTCGCACCAAACGTGTGACAGTGAATTTTTGTCCTGTCCCATGTCACGCTAAACGTGGGACAGTGAGTTCTGTCCCGTCCTGTTCCATGTACCAAATGTACCACACGGAGCCTTAGAGAACAAATCCAAATTTTAGATAAACTATAGGGGCCACCGGTTTCGCTCTATATTTAATTAATTCAAATCAAGGAAGAGTCCATAAGATTCAACGCTAATTAAAAAATAAGTTTGTCTAACCAATAAGTTAGAGCTTACTTTAGTTATCATTTCGCCGTGAAATTACAAAAAATAAATAAATATTCTGTGTTTTCATATATTTTTTTCCAAATTATAAAAATAAAACAATAAAACAATTTGATAGTAACATAATTATGTTCTTTTGTCAATTTCCCTTCACGTCTACGTATTTCCACAACTTGATTATTTATATTAATTAAAATAAAAACTATGTAAATTATATTACACCGCAATAAAATTTGATTTATAGGATATTAAAAATATCAAAATATTTTAGTTAGGGGTGTGCATCGGACAAGTTGGATGAGTTTGGGTAGACATACCAAATATCCGATTGGATTTTGGATATGAAATCGAAGCCTTTAACTTTGGGTTTCGGATTCCAGACTGCTTTGGGTTGGTCGGGTTTTGGATTGAGGTACAACTATATGGATTATATATATATATATATATATATATATATATATATATATATATATATATATATATATATATATATATATATATATATATATATATATATATAATGATCAAATTTTGAGACTGAATTTAATCGATTGATTGGATTGGTGAAATCGATAGTAGGTTTACAATTAGATAAAACCACGATTGATTAGGATTTTCAAAGATAATTAGATAAATAAATATAATTACATAATACTTAATATATATATATATATATATATATATATATATAGGCTGGGTATCAAATACAAACCAGTTAGTTTGTACAAACTCGTACAAACCATACCTAGCTTCATGATTTTGTAAATTTGGCTTCATGAATATATATATATATAGAGAGAGAGAGAGGAAGGTTCATGTGAGGAGCGCGTCAAAACGTGAGAACGTGAGGAGCACTCCCATGCTTCTGATCACATATGATTTACAACGCTAAAAAATCGGAACTTTCTCGAAAATTCGCGCAAAACTGGCGCGTGGCATGGTGCGATGCTGCAGGTCGCGGATCACATGTGATTCAACACTGTAAATCATTAATGATTCATAACTGTCAATTCGAGTCCAGATCGGTTGTGAATCACATGTGATCCACAACTGCGAATCACATGTGATTCATAACTGTCAATTGCTCCTCACGTTCTCTTAAATTGGTACGCTCCTCGTTTGAACCCGCCTCTATATATATATTGGCTTCATGAATATATAATTTGGCTTCATGAATATATCATTTGGCATTTTAACTAATTTTTTTACAAAAATACCCTAAAATACCCTTATTTTTGTAAAAAAATTAGTTAAAAATGCCAAATGATATATTCATGAAGCCAAATTATATATTCATGAAGCCAATATATATATATATATATATATATATATATATATATATATATATATATATATATATATATATATATATATATTCATGAAGCCAAATTTACAAAATCATGAAGCTAGGTATGGTTTGTACGAGTTTGTACAAACTAACTGGTTTGTACCCGATACCACCCCTATATATATATATATATATATATATATAGTGAGAAGTTCAAAAGAGAAGTGCAATGTTTTTGAGAAATAGAGAAGTGATATTAGCCATGCATTCAGTCAACATCGGCGGCTTTGACCGAGAAGCAGAGGATAATTCCTCGCGTGGTCTGCGCATGGTCTGCACAAGATAGAGGGGTAGTTTCGCAAAAAATACGCGGGACATGTTCATATATGAATTTGTGTGATTCATATATGAACCTTTGTGTTCATATATGAACCTTTGTAATTCACATATAAAATATTTTTAACTAATTCATATATGAACCTTTGTGATTCATATATGAACCTTTGTGATTCATATATGAATCAGTTAATTTGTTCATATGAGAATTAGTTAAAAACAATTCATATATAAATCACAAAGGTTCATATATGAACACAAAGGTTCATATATGAATTAGTTAAAAAAAGTTTATATGTAAATTACAAAGGTTCATATATGAACACAAAGATTCATAAATGAATCAGTTAATTGGTTCAACTGATTCATATATGAACCTACAGTTAATTAGTTTCATATATGAAACACAAAGGTTCATATATGAATCACAAGATTCATATATGAATTAGTTATAAAGAGTTCATATGTGAATTACAAAGGTTCATATATGAACGTATAGTTCATAGGTGAATCACACTGATTCATATATGAACTCAGCCCGTGTTTTTTGTAAAAGTTACGAAATCGCCCTTCTATTTTTGGAACAGCCGCAACTTTTGACCAATTATAACCGATCTTGACCGAATGAATGGCCAAGATCACTTCTCTATTTCTTAAAATATTTGCACTTCTCTTTTGAACCTATGGCTATATATATATATATATGTGTGTGTGTGTGTGTGTGTGTGTGTGTGTGTGGTCAGGTTCACATGAAAATCTTAAAAAACGGAAAACTGAAGAAACACTCTGATAGCCCTTCATCTGGACGATATGCACTTATGCATACAAGTAATTTGTAACATGCACAAGTGCATAATGCACTTGTGCATAAAATCAAAAAACCAACATAATTTACCTGTATGCGCAAGTGCATATCGTCCAGATGAAGGGCCAGTAGAGTGTTCTTCAGTTTTCTGTTTTTTGAGATTTTCATGTGAACCTGACCATATATATATATATATATATATATATATATATATATATATATATATATATTTGTGTGTGTATCTTGGGTTTTCACACTAGTCTGGAGGCCAAAAATATACCCAACCCGGAAATAATAAATATCCCTGAAAAGCCTGGATTTGGATTTCGGGGCTTTTGGATTTTACACAAACACTTCAATTTTTGGTTCTGGTTCGGATTTTTTGACCAATCAAGGTTTTATGTAACAAATGTAAACTAAACTTTTATTAAAACTCTGAGAAAACTTACAAGGAAAACTCACTACAGATTTCACTCAATCACTCAAGAACTTCAAAAGGTTTGAAGTTAAACCCTAAACCTAAACAACTCTAAAAGAGAGAGAGAGAGAGAGAGAGAGAGAGAGAGAGAGAGAGAGAGAGAGATAATAGCTATGTGAAATTGAGAGAGAATAGAAATCGCAATATGATACAAATGAGAAAAAAACACGACTTTTATACTCAGCAACTCTTCAGTAATTTCAGTTAGGTCCTTTTCGTTTCCGCCCCTTAATCTTTTCAATTTGCTCCGCTACCCTTCTTTCAACTAGATGTTGAGGCGCACTCCAACAGTTTCCTCATTCTACTCTTTTAGCCCTTACACAATTAAAACAATACACAAACAGATTAAGTTAGAACAATAATGTCAAGATTGGTTAGATTAAGCAGTTTTAACACCATCCCTCAATCTTGGCATTGGAAAAGATCTAACATGTTTAATTTAGAACACAAATAATTGTGTTGATTTACACCAAGCGATTTTGTAAAAATATCTGCCGGATTTTCTAAAGACGGTACTTTAACAGTCTTAAGCATCCTAGAAGCTACTTTATTTCTCACTTGATGTATATCGATTTCTATATGCTTTGTTCTTTCGTGGAAAACTGGATTGTTTGCAATTTGTATGGCTGACTTATTATCACAATTTAGATCAATAGGTAAAAGATTTTTAATTTTTAGATCAGTCAAAAGACTTAGTACCCAAATTATCTCACATAGGGCAGATGCCATAGCCCTATACTCAGATTCAGCTGAAGAGCGAGAAACAGTTGACTGTTTCTTACTTTTCCAAGATATCATACATTTACCCAAATACAAACAATAACCAGTAACCGAGCGTCTAGTAGAAAGGCACTTACCCCAATCTGCATCGACAAAAGCTTTTAAACTAAACTCAGATGATGAAGAAAAATACACACCCTTTCCTAGAGAACACTGCAAATATCGTTAGACTCTAAGAGATAACTTAAGATGTGACTGCCTAGGAGAGTGCATGAACTGGCTCAAACAATGCACCGCAAATGCAATATCAGGCCATGTTGCCAACAAGTAAATTAATCTACCAATTAATTTCTGATACTCGGAAAAATCAGTCAAAGGTGGATCTTTTAAATCAGGACCAACTGAATCTGTGACTATCAGATTCATGTCCATAGGAGTCCTAACAGGTTTGCAACCTAAATATCCGAAATCACTAAGGAGTTCAAGATAATACTTGTGTTGTGACATGCAAATACCCTTTTCAGTCCTTAGAATTTCTATTCCCAAGAAAAATTTTAACTCACCTAAATCTTTTATTTTGAAATTAGATTGTAAATGATGTTTAACTTTATTGATTTCAGTTAATGAATTTCCTGTTAAAATAATATCATCCACATACACAAGCAAAACCAAGTAAACAGAGTCATTTATCTTAGTAAACATAGAATAATCACAAGTACTTTGAACAAAACCATTATCATATAAACAGGCAGATAATTTTGCGTACCACTGTCGCGGCGCTTGTTTTAAACCATATAATGATTTATCAAGCTTGCAGACCCTTTTATCGTTAGCAGAGAAATAGCCAGGAGTAACGTCATATAAACATCCTCATTTAAGTCTCCATATAAGAATGCATTATTCACATCCAATTGACAAAGATGCCAGGTATATTGTACAACTAATGCAATAACACATCTTACCGTAACCATTTTTACAACTGGAGAGAAAGTCTCCTCATAGTCTAATCCTTCACAGTGTGAATACCCCTTAGCAACTAGTCTTGCTTTATATCGCTCAATCTCACCAGTAGACTTATACTTTATTTTATAGATCCATCTACAGCCAATTGGCTTTCGACCAGTTGGAAGATTAGTTAAAGTCCAAGTGTTATTCCTATATAATGCCTCCATTTCATTGTTCATTGCAGAAACCCAATTCTGATCCTTACATACTTCAAAGAAATTATTGGGTTCTACAGATTTGTTAAGGGTGGTTACAAAACAAAAATTATTTTTACTTAGAAAGGAGTAATTTACTACCTTTTTCTATACCATATTTAACTTTACCCTCTATTATATAGTCAGAAAACTTTCTGGGTAAATTTGAAACCCTATTTGACTTTCTAGTAGAGGATTCGACAAGACCACCCTCAGGAGGGAAAGTTAAATGAACATCATTAACATCTCCGTCAGCCGCACTCTAGTCATCAGCGGCCATACTAGGATCACCAGGACTTTCAGGTCCGACATTCCTTCCTTGGAAATTTATTCCGTTGGTGCCACCAAGCTCGTTGGGAGTGGCAGCACCAGGATGGCTACTAGACTGACCAGAGTGGCTATTATGATCAGAATTATGATTTAAACTTTCATTTTGCGACTTATCCCTAAAATCATCATCGGGTTTTTCAGAAGAAATATCAGTAGTCTGAATCACAATATTATCGAAGAAATTTAAAGAGTTAATGCTGCTAGAGTCATTCATTTGATCATTTGCCCCCATTTTAAAAGGAAAAACAGTTTCATAAAACTTTACGTCACGTGAAACAATGATTTGTTTAGTGTCTAAGCTAAACAGCCTGTAGCCTTTTTGAGAATTTGCATATCCAAGAAGAACACATTTTTCAGTACGAGAGGAAAACTTATCAAATATATTAGGCCTAATAGCAAAGCATAAACAACCAAAGTTTCTCAAATGTGACAACACAGGAGCAAATCCAAACACAACTTCATAAGGACATTTTCCTTTTAACACATAGGAAGGTGTTCTGTTTATAAGGTAAGTGGCAGTTAAGATACACTCATTCCACATGTTTAAAGGAATTCCCCCTTGAAACATTAGGGCTCTTGCAATATTTAAGAGATGTCTATGTTTACGCTCAACAACTCCATTCTGTTGAGGAGTGTAAACACAACTAGTCTGATGCAAAATTCCCTTTGAACTAAAAAACTCACCTAGTTTGTGATTTACAAACTCGGTGCCATTATCACTTCTGAAAGCTTTTATAGTTTTGCCAAATTGATTTACCAACAAACTGTGAAAGGAAACAACATAATCAAACACTTCATCCTTATGTTTCAACAAGTAAACCCAAACTGACCTAGAGTAGTCATCTACTAAGGTCAAGAAGTATCTGTATCCTTCCTTACCAGGCACACGGTAGGGTCCCCATAAATCCATATGTATTAATTCACCTAGGCAAGTGGTAGAGTGACTACTAAGATTGAATTTTTCCCTAGTTTGTTTTCCCATATGGCAAATATCACATGGAGAAGACTCAGAACCACCTCCTAGATTTAACTGGCCTTTTAAACAAGCCAAAGCTTGATCAGCCGGATGACCTAGCCTACTATGCCATAGTTGTCGAGAAGCAAAACAAAAAATAATCATATTAGTGTTTGTTTTGTTTCCCAACATTTTAGGATGAATTAACTCACTCTTAAACACCTGATCAAAAAAATACTGTCCACCAAGTTCACTACCAGTCCCCACAAGTTTCGTGGGATGTAAGCCCTGAAGCAAATAACATTTAAATTCATCAAATCCAACGAATACCTTGCTATCTCTAGCAAGCTTATGAACTGAGAGCAAGTTAACATGAAAATCAGGAATAACCAAAACATCAAATAATACTACATGATCATTCAATTTATAATTTCCAATTTTATTGATTTTGGCTTCATTCCCATTAGGTTGGGTGACTCTTAGATTTAAGTCAGATATGTCAATAATGTTATCAAGATGAGCAACAGATGAAGTCATATGCTGGTTAGCTCCAGAGTCAATTATCCAACCAGACTGGGAGTTTTTTGGAAAAGCTGAATTCCTAGTCATACTTGAAAAAATATTTGAATTACTAGTCATGTTTGCAAAAAATTACCTGCCATATTGACAGACAAGCCCTCATTTTGTTTCTGATCCAACAGAGACAACAACTTGTTGAGTTGTTCTTCTGTAAGAGATTTAGATGAATTTGATCCACTTGTAGGACATTCGGTAGTACACGTACTGTTAGACGATGCTTTAGCACACTGATTTGACATAGCTTTATTAAACTGAAAGTCTTTTGGAAAGCCTACGAGTTTAAAACATCTTTCTATCGTATGACCATTAACACCACAGTGTTTACAAGTCAAAATAGGTTTTCCAGATTTTTTTCTATTATCAACAGGTTTACTAAAAAAAGCAGCGTGCTGAGTCTTAGAGTCAGAGGAAGAGCGAGACATACCACGATGGGACTCCTCTCTTGATATAAGAGAAAAGGCAGTTTTGACAGTGGGTAAGGGATCAGTGGTCAAGATGTTACTTCTTAATTGCATATAGTTATCATCCAATCCCATCAAAAATTGCATAAGTTTCAAGAGTTGATTATGTTTTGAAAATTCAGACGATGCATGGCAAGTACACGATGGAAGTTTAACTAAGGCATCAAATTGTTTCCATAGTGCATTTAGTTTATGATAATAATCGGAAACAGACATCCCATTTTGACTAAGAGAATTTATCTTTTGATGCAGACTGAAAGTAACAAAACCATCAATTTTATCGTACCTTTCCTTAAGTTCTTGCCAGACCTCACTAGCATTCTTAGAGAACACTTGACTGAGAAATAATTCTTCAGATATGGATCCTAGTATCCAGGATAACACAACAGAGTTGCATCTGTCCCATTGCCTACCAAGGACATCATTATCTTTGGGACGAGATACAGTACCATTCACAAACCCAAGTTTATTTTTAGTTTCCAGGGCCAACACCATAGCACACGACCATACCTTATAGTTTTCAGTTCCAGTCAACTTTAGATTAAGTATAGCCACACCTGAAGTATCACTAGCATGAAGGTAAAGAGGATCACCAAAGTCCAGTTTTGCAATCAGAGATTGCGGCTCTGGCTCTTTGTGAGCTTCTCCACCACCATTCATAATGAACAAAAAGAAAAGTCACACACAAGGGAAAAACCTTAGTAACTTAAAGACAGGATTCCTTGCCACTCTTAAGGTGGTAGGTCAAGCCAATCACTAAGGTGCCCAAAAATCAGAAGAAGGTTCACACAAGGTGAGAAGGTACTTACAGTGGGTAACCAAACACAGTACGCAGCGGAATCGATAAGCCTCTGTTATCAGAGATTAGAGGCCAGAAAACAAACCTGAACAAATATGTAAGTAGGAAGAGAGAGAGAGAGAGAGAAAGTACACATTATACAGATCCAAAGACAGGGAACAACAACGTGTTTGTTTCTCAAGCTCTTCGAATCAAGCAAACACAGACTCAAGAACAATCTGCAAATGTCAGTATGTCGCAATTTTAGAGCAGATCAACGATTGCTTCTAACACTCGCACTGAGATAAGCAGATGTATAATGAGTTTTAAGCTCACAAAGTGTGAACAGATATTAAGCGGTAAACTGAAAAGTTTTGAAAAAAATTAGTTGGGCAATCAGACCTTAGGGTTTCTGACCACACAACCTTTGATTTGAAACCAAACGAAACCAACTACACATTCAACTATGTTACATGCACACAGCAGATTATCAGTTCCAACAACCGTACTGCATGCAACAACAATCAACAGATCGACACTACCAACACAGGATCTGAACCCTTCCTAGCACCGTACAAAGTATGGATATAGGGTAGGTAAGATCTGAGGTACGAAGATCCGTGGTATTCGTGTTGAGATACAGGAAATAAACAACAAGAAGTGGTGAGTCAAAACAGAAATAACCAGAATCACCAGATCTTGTTGTTGATGTACAAAAGAAATCTGGAAAACAACTACAGATCGAGGCTATAAGGCCAAGATCTGTTATGTCTTAGAATTAGTAATCAGAAATCCCGTAAACCAACAACACTTTTATATAATAACCAATCAACAAATTATTGTATTACAACGGAATATATACATATATATATACATAATCGTATGTATATATACTTATATGTATATCGAATTGAACAAGAAGAAGAATTGATAAACTGACTTGAACACGTAACAAAACTTTGATGACGATCGTGAAGAGGATTGAGGCCTGCGATGCAGTGTCCTTAGACATAAATTCGTCCCACGTACGGATTCTATCTAGAGGATTCAACAATCCGTTCAAGAAAGAACTCGAACCCGACGAATCTTTATGCTTCTATTATTGATGTTGAAGAACAAGAAAAACCCAAAGAGAATTCGTTTTTGTGTCTATTGTCTGCCAAAAAACGAGACAATTGAGATATATATAGATATCTCTACCAACCGAATAGCAACTGTCGAAAAACTGCCAAACAGGCGCTTGCGCGACCTGTGGCGCGGGATGAGGCCGCGGGGTAACCCGCGTAAGCCTCTGTTTCGGTAACACATCCAGAGAGCCGCGCGGGATGGCACACGACTTGAGGTCGCATAGTAAGCCGCGTATGTCCCTGTTCCTTTCAACTCTATATCAACCCTTGAGACCCCAAGAGCCCCAAGGCCCAAGGCCCATCTTTGACATTTAATATGTATTTGGCCAATCTTTAGTGTTAGCCATTTTGATAAGAGGTAGGATTATCTCAATATAAGGCAAACATAATTTTCTCTTTTGGTCTATTTGGGACAACCAAATCCCAACAATACCCCACATTTTCTATTCAAACTCTAACAATACCCCACATTTGAATAGAAAATAAGATATTCTCAAAGTATTTATTGTTCTTATTCAGGAAACAAACACGAAATGCATCAGAAAAGGTGTCTAAGTGACTTGAACCGTTCATAGTGAGTATTCATCGGACCTACATTGTGGGTAGTGACGAATAGTCTTGAACTAACCACGTTTTGTAGTAAGTCAAGGCAATGAATTTCACACAAATCATGTTTATGCATAAATGATTCTTACCGTTGTGTTCATTTCGGTCGTGAACAATCCTTCTTCATGAGAATTTTAGAAGACGTAGCCATATCCGTCCTCAAAGATGCGACCCCACATCAATCTCATTTAGGTAATACTGATCAAGAACATTCTGTAGTGTTCCACCGATAAGCTATCAGTATTATTAAGAATAAGAATTCATCCCTAAATCATCAACGGAAAAATACACCAAAATAAACATCATAGGAATAGGCGTACCTGTGTATTTGGGCTTGAGTTCTTCTCAACTAGTTGTCCTATTGAACCTAGACCATGGGATCTCCAATATTGCTAGGTTAGGTTTCCGCCGAGTGGAACTCATTGAATTGGCTTTAAGCCCATTCCCCTCGATGTATAAGAGACTTGTTCTCTACTAAGGCCTTTTGTCAAAGGATCTGCGATATTTTCCTTTGACTTTACATAATCGATGGAAATGATTCCATTCTTGAGCAAGTCTCGTATCGTTTTGTGGCGACGCCTGATATGTCTCGACTTGCCGTTGTAAATTTGATTCTTTGCTCTTGTTAGAGCAGCCATACTATCACAATGTATGCAAACGGCAGTAACAGGCTTAGGCCACAAGGGAATACCCTCTAGGAAGCTTTTAAGCCATTCTGCCTCTTCGGCAGCTTTATCTAAGGCTACGAATTCGGCTTCCATGGTGGACCGTGTATTCACGGTTTGCTGTGAAGATTTCCATGATATGGCTGCACCACCAAGGGTAAATACATTGCCACTTTTGGATTTACTTTCAGAATGATTGGAAATCTAGTTTGCATCACAATATCCTTCTAGTACGGGAGGATAGTTGGTATAGTATAACCCATAGTTCATTGTATATTTGAGATATCGAAGCACTCTTATAAGTGCATACCAATGATCCTTACTTGGGTTATGTGAGTATCAACTAAGTCTACTCACAGTATATGCTAGATCCGGTCTCATACAATTCATAATGTACATCAAACTTCCAAGCACTTGAGTGTATTCCAATTGAGATACACTATCTCCTTGATTCTTCTTAAGTTGGCTAGAAGGATCAAAAGGAGTGACTACCGGTCTATCATCATAGTGACCAAATTTCCTAAGTACTTTCTCAACATAGTGAGATTGAGTCAGAATGTAACCATTAGGATCTCTTTGGATCTTAATCCCAAGAATTACATCGGCTACTCCAAGATCCTTCATGTCAAACGAGGAGTGCAACATCTTCTTGGTTTGATTGATTACATCCAAGTTGGTCCCCATGATTAGCATATCATCTACGTAAAGGCATATGATTACATATGCATTCTTATTTTGTTTCACATAAACACACTTATCGCATTCATTTATGTGAAAACCATTTGATAAGAGTGTGTTATCAAATTTCTCGTGCCATTGTTTCGGGGCTTGCTTAAGTCCATAGAGGGACTTAATCAGTTTACAAACCTTGTTCTCTTGGCCTTTAACAACAAAACCTTCCGGTTGTTGCATATATATATCTCTTCGTCTAACTCATCATTTAAGAAAGCAGTTTTCACATCCATTTGATGTATTTGTAGATTATGAATAGCTGCTATAGCCATCAACGTTCTTATGGACGTGATTCGTGTAACCGGTGAGTAAGTGTCGAAGAAATATTGACCTTCCTTTCGTCGGTACCCCTTGGCTACTAATCTAGCCTTATACTTTTCTATAGTACCGTCAGGTCTCATTTTCCGTTTGAAGATCCATTTATGGCCAATCACTTTATGACCCGGAGGTAAGTCTACCAATTTCCAAGTATTGTTTTTAACTATGGAATCAATCTCACTCCGAATGGCCTCTTTCCAATAAGGTGCTTCCGATGATTCCATCGCACCCTTATAAGTTTGAGGTTCTTCATCAACAATGAAAGTCATAAAGTCGGGACCAAGGTCTTTGGATATCCTTCCCCATTTACTTCTTCTAGGCTCTATATTTTCTTCTAGTGCCTTAGAAGTATTATCTTCATTAGTTTGTGCAATTCTGTTGGCGTCGGATTCAACAGTTAATCGTTTCCTTGGACTAGAGACTCCTTTCTCCTTGTCTTTATAAGGAAAGATTTGTTCAAAGAATTCTGCTTCAGCAGATTCTAAAATAGTGTTGTTGTGAACATCTTCTATGTATGACTTATAGACCAATAATCTATAAGTTGCATTATTATTTGCAGGACCAAGGTATATACAATCAATGGTCTTCGGTCCAAGTTTCGTCCTTTTTGGGAGTGGTACTTGAACCTTTGCAAGGCAACCCCACACTTTCAATCTTTTATAGGAAGGTATCTTACCTTTCCATAACTCATAGGGTGACTTGTCACTCTTTTTGTGAGGAATTCTATTAAGTATAGAGTTTGCAGTGAGGCATGCTTCTCCCCATAAACTATGTGGTGCTCCCGAAGTGATTAACATTGAATTGATCATATTCTTCAATGTTCGATTTTTCCTATCGGCTACTCCATTTTGTCGTGGAGTATAGGGAGCAGTAGTTTGATGGATAATGCCATTAGTGGAACACATTTCTGCAAAGTCCTTTGATTCATATTCTCTACCTCTATCGGACCTTAGAATTTTGATTCTTTTCTCAAGTTGGTTTTCAACTTCAGCTTTGTATGTTTTCAACATACTCAAAGCTTCATCTTTGGTATGTATTAAATATACATAGCAAAATTTGCTGCAATCATCTATGAAGGATACATAATAGTTCTTTCCTCCACGTGTGGGTGTGCTTTTATAGTCACATAGATCGCTGTGGATTAGTCCAAGTACTTCATTGGATTTTTCTTCGGATTTGTGTGGATGGCTTGTGTATTTAGATTCAACACACACTTCACATTTAGTCTTATTGTCCGTTGTACACTTAGGCAACATACCAAGTTTAATCATCCTTTGTAAGGATCGGTAGTTTACATGCCTAAGTCGAGAGTGCCATAAAGAAGAAGAGGAGTCAATCATGTACATAGAAGCAGGGCTATAGCCTGCGTTAGTTTTATTATCATCCATATTTACATCATTTACATCATTGTTCATATGTACAACAGAAAGTTTAAAGAGTCCCTCATGTAGGTAACCCTTTCCAACATACACACCTCCCTTAGTCATCACAAATTTGTCGGATTCAAACACCATCTTGAATCCTTTATTGCTAAGGGTAGGTCCAGAAATCAAGTTCTTCGTTATCGCGGGTACATGTAACACGTTTGTCAATACAAGGTCTTTTCCCGAAGTTAGCTTCAGGTTTACCCTTTCTCTTCCTTCAACTTTAACGATAGTGGAATTCCCCATATACATTGGCTCTTCATCATTGACTTCTAGGTAGGATGAGAACATACTCCTCGAATTGCAAATGTGCCTTGTGGCACCGGTGTCAACCCACCAATCATTCATGTTTGTGGCTAAAAAGGTTTCAATTACTCCAACAAATTGATTTGGAGAATTGGCCACATTTGCTTGATTGTGGTTTCCACCGGCACCTCCTCCACCGGCGCCTCCTCCATGATCTCTTCGGCGGCGGCAGCCTTTGGCTCGATGTCCCGGTTTCCCACACACCCAACAACTCAAGACACGTTTCTTGAAGTTCTTTCTTTGAGTTGAGAGTGGGTTGACAACACTCATATTATGCTTGCCACCAAACACCTTACCTTAATTTCCCCTTTTGAAATTTGGCCTTTGTTGTGCTTCCGGTGACCATATTTGCATTCGGTTCCAAAGAGCGTTCATCTGCCCTTTCAGTCGTCCGATTGTCCTCCTCCACCCGGAGTTTGAGTATTAATTGCTCAAACGTCATATCCTCGGACAAATGTTTAAGATAAAGCTTAAATTATTTCCAAGAAGGGGGTAATTTATTAATGATAGAACCAACAAGAAAGTTTGAGTTGATACCCATACCTTCTACATCCAATTTGTGGACAAGGACTTGTAGTTCTTCCACTTGCTTCACGACGGACTTTGAATCGTTCATCTTGAAATTCAAGAATTTTCCCACCACAAATCTCTTGGAACATGCAACCTCGGTCTTGTATTTGCTTTCCAAGGACTCCCAAATTTCTCTTGCGGTAGAGAAAGTGGAATATATGTCATAGAGACTATCGTCAAGAGCATTTAGAATATAATTTCAGCAATTATATTCGTTACTCCCCTAGGCATCCAAAGATCTTTCATATGTCGACGTTTGGATTTGGGTAGGAGGATTTTGTCCTTCTCCAACCGGCGGTGTTGGTGCTTCTTCGGTAAGAACGTTGGAAACGCGAAGCGTCGTGAGATAGAACAAGAGCCCCCCCAAGAGCCCCAAGGCCCATCTTTGACATTTAATATGTGTTTGGCCAATCTTTAGTGTTAGCCATTTTGATAAGAGGTAGGATTATCTCAATATAAGGCAAACATAATTTTCTCTTTTGGTCTATGTGGGACAACCAAATCCTAACAAGATCTACAATATTAACAGAGATAACATCACAGATCTGAAGTAACTATGTTCAGAGTTACCAGATCTTGTTGTTGTTTTGTAAGAAAAAGTCTAGATTAAGACTATAAAATCAAGATCTCCAATATTAAAAAAGTTAATCACAGATCTAGAATAAAGCAGATGTTAAATGATGAAAAACACCACAGATCTGAATGATTATATTCAGAATCACCAGATCTACTTGTTGTTATGTACGTAAAAGTCCAGATGAAGACTATGAAGTCAAGATCTCCAATATTAAGAAGATAATCCACAGATCTAGACTAGATCAGATGTGAAATGATGAAAACACCGACTATATCTGATCAGAGCTATGGAGCCAAGATCAAGAGAAGTCGATACTATAGATGAGAACATATGAAAAACAAAAAACCAGAAGGTAAACAGATCTGAAATAGATCAGATCGAAACTGAATAAGAACGATTTCTTCTGACCAGAGCTATAAAGCTAAGATCAGGACCAAATCGATACAAATAGTAAGAAAAAATTCAGAGTTGATAAAACAGAAGATTATACCGAAGAAGATCGTCGTTTTGAAGGAAGAACTCCAGCGAGGAACGAATCGTGAAGCTCTGATACCATGTAACAAATGTAAACTAAACTTTTATTAAAACTCTGAGAAAACTTACAAGGAAAACTCACTACAGATTTCACTCAATCACTCAAGAACTTCAAAAGGTTTGAAGTTAAACCCTAAACCTAAACAACTCTAAAAGAGAGAGAGATAATAGCTCTGTGAAATTGAGAGAGAATAGAAATCGCAGTATGATACAAATGAGAAAAAAACACGACTTTTATACTCAGCAACTCTTCAGTAATTTCAGTTAGGTCCTTTTCGTTTCAGCCCCTTAATCTTTTCAATTTGCTCCGCTACCCTTCTTTCAACTAGATGTTGAGGCGCACTCCAACAGTTTCCTCATTCTATTCTTTTAGCCCTTACACAAATAAAACAATACACAAACAGATTAAGTTAGAACAATAATGTCAAGATTGGTTAGATTAAGTAGTTTTAACATTTTACATGCCCTAACTTTATTAAACTATTTTATAAAACTAACGTTTACATTGATAATAGAGTATTGATTAAAGTTGAACCCACATAATACAAAGAATATGATTATAAATCAAAGTAATTAGGTAACTAGCAAGTTATTTTATTTTAATTTGTAATTTGTTAAATATAAAACAATAACAGCATAAGATTATTTTCAGACAATCATATTTTTGTCTTTTTATTGCAAACAAATTATATATTTATAATGAAAATTGAATTTTTGTTTACAATTTGTAATAATCAACAGACTTGAACAAAAAGTGTCAATGAGGATCCTAATTTTTTGTTCTATGACGGGATGGTTGACTTTTTGTACATAGTTTTAGTCAAAAGAATAACTCTTTTTTGTTTGAAGGTATAAAAAACATAAAGTGGTTTAAACTATTCATTTTTATAATTTAAAATGGTATTAGTTTAAAATGGAAAAATTCTCAACTTTTTAAGCACGGTTAAATTAAACCAGCATTACAAATAAAGCACGAAAGATTAGGGTGAAAAGTCTTATAAATATATAAATATTTGATTAGAAAAAGGTTCAAACGAGAACGCTAACTATTTATGAAAACAAGAAAACAGCAAATCGTGTGCAAAATTACATGTGATTTTACATTAACTGCAAAAACTGGACACGCGCGACTTTGGCCGCGACTTAAAGTGGCGGGAAAAGTCGCGTAATCATATATGATTTTGTACGTGAATCATATATGATTTTGTACACAGCGGTTGTTTTTTCTTGTTTTCTTAAATAGTTAGCGTTCTCGTATGAACTCACCTCTACTTGATTATCTATCAAAAGTATCTCAAAGCAACTAAAATGAACCATCGATGACACTACAAAAAAATTCAAATTTCCGACGGCCAAATCCGTCGGTAAACGGCTAAATCCGTCGGTAATCGCCGTCGGAAATACTGTGGTAGGTAAATGATTTACCGACGGAATTTACCGACGGATTACCGACAGCCAGGATTACCGACGAATCACCGACGGATCACCGACGCCGACATATACCGACGGATTACCGACGGTTATTTTTTACCGACGGATTACCGACGGTCCTATTTACCAACGGATTACCGACGGCCCTATTTACCGACGGTCCTCTTTACCGACGGATTACCGACGGATTTGCCGTCGGTAAATCTATTTAAATTAAATTAAATCTAAATAAATTTAAATATTAAAATATATTATGTAAAAATTACCGACGGCAAATCCGTCGGTAATGTTTATTTTAATTAAAAAAAATAATTAAAAATACAGAATAAACTGTACAAAAAACCTATGCAGAAAAGGTCGGTAATCCCTGGGCAAAAAACATTACAAAACACTATTGTATTTATTACAATATCATCCCAAATTTGTAAACTAATTTCAATGTTAGCTATCCTAATACAAACTAAACCGGGGGGGGGGGGGGGGGGGGGGGGGGCTTCGAAGCCTTCAAACTGTTTCACTTTCTACTCCAATACTTTCCTTGCTTCTCTATCTTGTCTCGCATCCTCCTCCATTTTGAGTCTCGCATCGTCCTACATTACATACATATATATACACATTTAAAATATATATACACGTCTAAAATTTCCCAAATTATATATACATATATACATACCAACATTACATACATACATTTATAAATACCCACATTGCATACATATATATACATACCCACATTACATACATACATACAAAAACATCTTAAAACATCTTATAATGAAAGACATCTAAGAATGATCCGTAAACTTTGTTTATGTAGGCTCTTAAATAGGTCAAAGTGTGGTCTAATAAAGAGATTCCATGTGTAAAGTGTAACGCCCCAAATTTCGGGTTAATTTGAACCTCAACTTTTTCCACAAGTTATGATAATATAAACTTCAAACTTACAAAAATAGCAAGTGAATTACTAGTCAAGAGTACATTTACAGATACATGATTCTTCAAATAACTTATTAATCTAATTATGTCACTATAATCAGATTTACTAAGTTATCTAAGCAATCCCTCAAAATCTCCTTCTGTTAATGGACTTCCTTGCTATTCCAAAACGCTCGTCCCACAACCCTTTATTTTCCCGAGCCGGTACCTGGTAAGAAAACATCATTTGAAACGATTAGGCCAACGCCTAGTGAGAACATTCGTTTCCATAATAATATTTGCAAAATCAATGTAAACAAGTTATATCAAACCTGATTACCCTTTTTCTTACCATACGTGTAACTCTATTTTGTTAACACGATTTTCATCCAATCCCGTGACTATGACTGACACACATTCCATCATCATATCATGTCTTAGAGCCACACTACGAATCTTCACTGATTCTAGATTAATACTCTTATTCCAGAAATCGCAATATACACATGCCCATTTCCATTCATATCCTATTCCAGAGCCACACTACGAATCTTTCTCAGATTCTAGATTAATGCTCCCACCTAAGAAATCGCAATATACACATGCCCATTTCTTAGGAAAGGAAGTAGAGATTACAATTACATATGTCAATCCCTCTTCTTCCTTAGAAACCGGGAATTACGTTTATTCCAGGGTTTCTCACACACATCAGAATAATGACTAACTTCATCTATTCCACGTGCACATAACCATTAGTACCACACACATCAGAATAATGACTAACTTCATATATTCCACGTGCACATAACCATTAGTACCACACACATCAGAATAATGACTAACTTCATCTATTCCACGTGCACATAACCATTAGTACCACACACATCAGAATAATGACTAACTTCATCTATTCCACGTGCACATAACCATTAGAGCCTATAGATCCATTACACTTTACTAACGTATATGCATAACAACATATCACACCACATTCTTAACCAGACAAAACATCCAGAAACTGCATTCAGCCATCAGAACCTAACATTCTCAATTTCTTAAAAGTGTCCGGACAACAGGGGTTTCCTGATACCTTATACTATCCGGACAACTATATTTTCCGGATAGCTACAACTCACCGGGTAACCAAACATTCCGGATACCACTACTTTCCGGGTAATTCCTACTTTCCGGATACTTATCTAATCCGGACAACACCCGGAGACTAAAATAATCCGGATACTACATTCATCCGGAAACTTACAAGAAAGCAATACTTATCGGATACTTTGCTGTGTCCGGAAACATTCCACACAGAGGTTTCCGGATACTGCATTTGGTCCGGAAACCTCAACCTGCAGCCTAAAAATCGACCTAATTCGATGTCTCTTCGATTCAGCTCATTCCAGACCATTCCATACAGTCTACAAACAGTTTATACAGCTATTTCAAGGTTTAATTTAACATATAAACACTGATTTAAGCAAACAACAAATGAACTCACCTTTTTGTTGCAAAACCCACTTCCTGCACAAATCTGAAGCCCAAATCTGCTGTTTATGATTCTGAAAATCAGTCCAATACACAGATTCGTTTACAACTAAGCATCAACAACAAGTTCTATTCGAATTTATGATGAATTCCTTACCAAAATGAAGACAACCCTTACTTTTTTTCCTTTTCTCTATCTCTCTATTTCTTCTCTCTTCTTTTGCCGACTCAAACCACAGGAATGAGATATTATCTCATTCCTTCAGCCTCTTATCCATACACACTTTTTCTAATTAACCCAAACACACCTCCAAGTTTCATTATTTCCACAATTGACACCAAACCTTAATCCCTTGTATTTTAACCTTATTGAATTATAAAATTACAACATAATTCAAGGTTTAATCCAAAATACAATTAGATCCCAATTCTCATTAAAATAATATTATTGAAAATTCAGGATGTTACAATACTCCCCAACTTGAAAATGATTTCGTCCCCGAAATCAAAGCTAGGTAAACAAATGAGGATATCTAACTTTCATATCCTCCTCTGATTCTAAAGTTACATTAGTACCTCTATGGTATTTCCACTGTACTTTCAACATAGTTACTTTCTTTAAGTCTTACATACTTAATCACAATTAAAAGTCCAGAAAGAACAAGAATTCATCTTTTCATATTTTCTGAACCTTACCACTTTCGTTAGTATCCGCTCCCCAACTTGGATTTACAAACCTCCTTAGAGTAACTGTTCATCATCAAATCTTTACCCGACTATTTCTTGGTCTACCATACTGACATTAACCGTAAATCGATCTCCGGGTCTCAAAATAACATTACCATCTACTGCTTGAAAATCTACACTCACCTTAAATTGAGCATACTCACCACTTTGGAATACTTCGATAAATACGACAAACCTTTGATACATCCATGACTCACACGTTTCTTCAGTACAAAGTGCTACCATTTGCCTCACACCACTATCGCACTACACGACCATATTGCAACCAAACACTAAAGTGTTGTATATCAAGGGTGATAATTCCATTGAACCTGTAGTATAACTACATTCTTAGGTCCGACCTTTTTATCATTTCTTCCTACGTTAACATGGAGTACTACCCTCCAAACATCACTTGTCTCTTTCTCCCAACTTTCCCACATACTGATAACATTTTCTCATTACTATACATAACCAAACAGTTGTACCAAAATTCTAACTTAAGGCAATCAACTAAGTTATCTTGAAACGACATACCGTCCCAAGTTACTACACATTCTTTAATTTGTAACTAATACTTTCTCGAACAATTCTTTTACACATAAGAAGCAACTCATATTCCTTAAGGATTTTGCATCTTTTACATCACATTTTGACTAATATATCCATCATCTTCGTTAACTTCCAATGATTCAAAAACATAAACTTACTTAGCGACTCACACAACCAAAATCGCTTTGGATATACACCCACTACCTTTCCGCCATTCAATTCCGATATTTGCCATATCACTACATCATCTTACAAACCACATACTCCAACAATTTTATTGACAAAATAGTACTCTTTATCTGAAATCCCCGAAAAGACTTCCATCAGATGCTTCCTCTTTCTAACTTCACATTACATACTAGTTGACACACTTATATTGGCACTTGATGCCGCTACTCGTTCGTACATTCTCCACCCATAACATCTCACAGCAGACCAGGTCTCTCATGGTCATTTGTACACAATTCAAACGTACAATCATGTTCTCCCGCATGATTAATTGAGTCTATATCACTATTAAAATCCTCCCCAACTTTAGTTGAACCACAACTCACGGTTTCTAATTAATTTCAACTTACTCGTTTCCTGCTAGCTCTTCGTGATTCCAAACCAATACATAGATAGGGCACAATCCCTCACAGATCGGCATAGTCTATACACTCGCTTCGTTCGTGCCTAATACTTAATCCTTTATAAACCATCCTCACTGTAAGAAAACGCTTATCTAAAACAACAACCCTTCACTATCCTAACACCCCTACACGGTGGTCCTTTAACTTTTAATCTTCTGATTCCAGGTTTAATATTCATACATGACCTCAGAAATAACCAATGTATTCATATCATGTAAACTTCAATTATAATACAATTCATATAATTCCAACCCCAAGCCTACGTCGAGCTTATTTAAACCAGGCGAATGCTCCCAATACTCAACCGAGTCCAAAACCGAGCCATCTGCTCAAAGGATCTAATGATTATTTATCAACATCTACTCATGCAATTAAATACATCTAACTCACATCATGCAACACACGCTCCGAGGCGTGATAATCTCACAATCCCTTCATTGCTACCTTCCCAATGAAGTCAATTCATATATGTATCTATATGTACACGTATATGCAACTCTTTTATACTAAACAATTTTATATCACTCATCAAGGTTCATTAGTCCCAAAGGTACTAAGAATACAAGATCATCAACGGTCCTCACACATAAGACCAATAAATAAAATGCAATTAAGCACATATCACATCATAATTATTGTACAACCACAATAACTCTAAAAGCATAATTTGACCACATAGCTTTCTCTTATGCAATAAATTAATCAAAATTCCTTTCAATCGCGATTTATTCGTCAATCACTCAAATTCCCCAAAAGTGGGTGTTTCACAAAATATATACCATTCTGTAACATCCCCAGTCCATCGTACACGATAATGTCCGCTTTGCGCATACCCTCTGCATAACAGCATGCCGATACCGCTCACGGTTTTGTTCCTGCCCGCACAGGCATACGCGAGACGCACCCAGACCGCACCCAGTGACAGGCAAAAGGCCTCATACACCTTACACAACTACCGACTTCAAAGTCAATAGTCGACCTGTCGATACTTCCTTTCCTATTCTTTAACAAAGGTCCCTAACTGAACCTAATCCTTCCAACATATCATAATCTAATTCACATCCCATCGTCTTCATCTCCAATTTATTCGTGCAACGTTAATATCACAAGATCACTATAATTTCTTATTTGACGTCAAGGATGTTTCCTTTCTGTCTCATCACACTATTCCATCACCTTGACGACTTCTAGTCCTTCCTCCGGACACAATCGTCCCTCGGCAATTGTTTTTCTAGTCATCGAACAATGGGTACAGACCCTCATACATCCGACACTAAAGTCCACTTTCGACTCTCCCACTGATCACCTCTGTTAGCTCCAATTGTTCATAATATTAGAAGTATTGAAAAATAGGCCAAGTATGAAAGAGTTCCATAGAAGCTCTGCGGTGTTCCACAGAAGCTCTGCCGAAGCAAACAAGATCATTCAAGGAACACCAAGTCCCATGAATCTACAGAAGACTACTCACAAAGGACCAAAGAAGGATCTACAGAAGAATGCTCACCAAGGACCGAGCCGCAGAACCTCTGTCACCCTTGACAGAGCCTCTGCGGTTCAGACTGAAGACTTGGAAGATATTTATAATATCTTACCACTGTTACAGAAGTATCTTGCTACTGTTCCAGAGTCCGTTCATCAACTTGCACAAGGCATGGTCCGACAACAAACACGTGTCAAACTCTGATAGGAATCCTTGCAAGTTGATATTAGCGCATTTAATGCATGCAGATTTCCAACTGTTCATACCATCCCTTCTTTCCTGTAGCAATAGTCCTTTTGTCTAGAATAGTTCTTTTGTAGTAGTATAAAAGAAATACTCATGTTAAGTTCTTTCTTACCAGTTCAATATCAGAAAAACACACACACACACACACACACACACACACACACACACACACACACACACACAATTAACGTCAAATCTGTTGTTAGTGTTCTTCATCAAATACAGTAAACTTTGAGATATTCATATGTTCTTCATATACTGTTTATTTGATATTTGGTATTGTTTCTATACAAACATATCTGTTAGTTCTTCAAATACGCTTCCGCAACACATCTTATTTGAACTAATAGATAAGATAATCTTTGTTAATCAAATACGGGAACCAACAATTGGTATCAGAGCAAAGCTTGGTTTTCAATATCAAGCGATCCTCGTTTAACAAGATTATTGGTAGAAACATGGTCTGATTTTAACCTGTTATTTATTCCGTCAAACAGATTCTACTTTTCAGCCATTTTCGATTTATTCGATATCTGGTAAATCAAGAGAAACTGTTTCTTCAGTTAAAACTCCATAAAAGTGCACTGTTAAGAACTTCCAAACCCAGAAAATCCTTCCAGATTATTCTCTCGTACTTTTTCGTGTCATATCTTCATTCTGAATCTTTCCACTCTTAAAATGACAAGCACACAAAACTTCTTCACAGCTGGTTCATTAACCAAACCACCTTCTCTTCTAAGAAATGAGTATCCTCAGTGGAAAATAAGAATGATCCATTTCTTTGAGGGTACTGATAAAGAGCTCGTACAATACCTTTATAATCCTCCTCATGTTCCTATGTTAATAGTACCTCGTGTACCAGCGACAACTGACACTCCTGAAATCCCTGAGCATCAAAAACCTAAAACTAGGGATGGTTGGTCAGATCAAGACAAGGTAAAAGATGAACTCGCGCAGAAAACAAAAAGAATTCTGATTATGGCAATCCCCAACGATCTCTTCCAGTCTTTAGATGCATGCGAATCTTCGTATGATCTTTGGAAAGAACTGGAAAAACAACTTGAAGGGGGAGCTAAAACTCAGAAAAACCGAAGGGCTCAATACATAAACGAATATTACGCTTTTAAAGCCCTGACAAATGAATCTCTGCAGACAACATATGACAGGTTCAACTCTTTGATCAATAACTGCAAAAAGTTCGGCATGCACGAAACTTCTGAGGAGAATAATGTCATGTTTCTCAAAAGTCTGAACGAAGAATGGCTCCAGCTATCTATGTCTTTACAAACCAATCAAGATTTAGATTCCTGGACTCTTTCAGACCTCTACGGAACATTAGCTGGTCAAGAGCCTCAAATCGCACAAGCAAAGACACTAACCACTGCACCTCTTGCTTTGGTTGGCAAATCTACAGAAGATGCAGAGAGGCCGAGGAAAGAAAGAACTACAGAGGAAAAGAAGAAGGAGAAAAAGAAAAAGATGGTGGTAGTTGACAGCGAAGATGAAGAGATTGTGGAAGAAGGAGAAATTACTCTGGCATCAATAGCTACATCATTAGCTCTATTGACAAGAGAATTCAGAGGAAACCAAAAGAATTCTGGTAATGATAGATATGGCAGAGAGAGAAGAGAAGATTGGAATAGAAGGGATCAAGGAAGAAGAGAAGAATCAGCTGACCGACAGAGGTCAGACGACAAAAGTAACGACCAACAGAGGTCGAGTGAAAAGTACAACAGAGGAAATGACTGACAGAGGTCAGATGACAAGGCAAGCTACACACCACAAGAATGCTACAAGTGTGGTAAGCCTGGTCACTATGCAAATGAATGCAGATCGGAAAAAGGTGGTGACCGACAGAAGTCCGACGATCGTGCTGGTAATACTTCCCAGAACCAAGGTTGCTACAACTGTGGGAAGCCAAGCCACTTTGCCAATGAATGCAGAAGCAGGTCAAATCGCCCACAGAAGGACTCAACTTTTTACAAAAAGAAAGTTGAGTATTATGCTCAAAAGTCACTCATGGCGAACAAAGTGGTGAACAAGGAAGATTGGGAGTCAGATACAACCTCTGATGAAGAATACACCAAAAATGCCTTGTTCTGTGGCATGGCAGAAATCAGCTCCGACTCTGACACTGAGGTATCTACTTCAAACTCCACCTCTAGTACTACAGAAGTTGATTTGCTTATAATTAAAACTGAAAATGTTGAACTGAAAAAGACTTGTGATGATATTCAGAAAAAGCTCACTTTTTATGAAAGAGAAGCTAGACTTCTCACTGAAGAAAAATCAAAGATTTTTTCAAAGAAAAGGAAGAATTAGAAGCACACTGGAACAAGAATCTATTTCCTTTAAAAGAGAAAATTTCTGAATTAAATACATCTTTAAAATCCAAAACAAAAGAACTTTCAGATTCTGAGAGATACAGACTTAACATTTTAGCTCTTAAGGAATATTTTCAAAAGGAAAGAGAAGTTCTTTGGCAAGATCTACTTAGAAGAGATGTTCTAATTAAAAACTATCGTGATGCTCAAAAGGTGTATGAGAAAATAAATACTCAAATAGGAAGGCGAGGTATTGGGTACAGTGATATTAGTCAAGGTACAGAAATCAAAAAGAATAAACATTTGTCATCTCTATTTACTTTAGGAAAAGTCAACAAACCTAATTTTCCAAACTTAATCTCTGTAAGTAAGTGAGTAAAAGTCTCTGGGGAACCTCACTTAAGGAAACCTATGAAGATGATAAATGTGTGGTTTGAAAACACAGACGTATCACCTTCAACCTCTGTCAAAAGAGGGTCCAAACCAAAGAGATATCTGAAAACTCAAGATCAGATAGGAATCTTTAAGTTTGGTAAACCAGAGACTCAAACTCAAGTTGCTTTTGTCTGCACAATAGATTCTGAAAAGAAATTATCTGCAGAAGCACTTGAGTTCAAACCAAACTTTTCAGAAGAAAAACTAATAAATATAATTGAAAAAGATATGGAAATTGGGAAAATAAATATGTTGAAAAATCTATATACACCTTATGTAGATAAAAAACTCTCTGAAGAGATCTTGTCAGACACCTCTGTTAACTTAGAAAGTAATTTTTCAGAGGAAGAAAGCAAGTATGACACATGCTCGGAAAGTCCAGCCTCTGTCGAAAGAAATATTGATGACTCAACCTCTGTATATGAGGACGATTCATCATCTGATGAATCAGAGGCTGACAGTATAGAAAAGTTTCCTTGTGAAACAGAGGTTGTTAAACAAACCTCTGAAGTTCTTAACAGAACTATTTCTCCAAAATAGAAAATCACTGAAATTCCTATCTGTCCAGACTTTATGGATATGTGCATACAAGCCAAAACCTCTATTGAGCTTGAAAAGTTAAAACAAAAGAAATTAATATCCTCTCAAAATCCAAGAGATTCAAAGTTTTTAAAACCCTTAAAAATAAAAGAGAAACCAACATGGCAACAAAAGGGTAAATGGACAAAAACTAACAAATCTTTTTCATCTGTGACAGTGAAATCAACAGAAGTTCACCACAGAAGGGACTCACAGAAGGCTGCTACAAACAAAGATTTTTGCCAACAATCTAATCTACATAAATCTTCTTGTAATAGGAAGCCATATGCTAGAATAGAATGTAATACCTCTGTGGCCCAGTTTAAAGCTTTCAATGAAAATTTCAAGCAAATCACTTTTGATGTTCAATACTGTCATTGCTTTGATCTAATGTTCAAGTTAAATAATCATTTCTGTAGTCAAATTGTTTTCTCTCTGCAGTTAAATCAAATATAAAAGAGAAACAAACTGATTCTTCGACAAAAAATAAAATGTATTTCAAGAATGCCAAGGCAAACTTGAAAAATTCTGACGAAACTGGACCCATGTGGATATGGGTACCTAAATCTCTGTGATTGTTTTGCAGAAGCAGTTTGTGCCAATATGGTATCTAGACTCCGGATGCTCAAGGCACATGACTGGCAACAGAAGTCTTCTATCCACATTCCAAGAAAAACAAGATGGTGGATCAGTGACTTTTGGAGATAACAAAAAGGGGCATATCAAAGGCTATGGAGTCATAAAGAAAGAGAATATCACAGTACACAAAGTTGCATATGTGGATGGCCTAAAACACAACCTACTCAGTGTAAGCCAACTTTGTGACACAGGATTCGATGTACTGTTCAAAAGAACATTCTGCTCTCTACTAAGTGAAGACACCGGAATAGAACTTCTGCGAGCCAAAAGAAAAGGTGATATGTATCTAATGAACTTCAATGCCAAAAACAAGGACAACATTTGTCTTGTTGCAGAAGAAGCCTGACTATGGCACAACAGGTTCTGTCACTTAAACTTTCATACTCTAGATAAACTGGTAAAACTTGATCTGGTCAAAGGTTTACCAAATGTTAAATTCAATAAGGATCATTTATGTTCTGCCTGTGAAATGGGAAAACTCAAAAGAGCTTCCCACAGAGGCAAAGCTGATGTATCTTGTCCTAGACCTCTGTACATGCTTCACGTTGACCTCTGCGGTCCAATCGCTATACAGAGCCTAGGTGGTAAGAAATATATTCTTGTCTTAATTGATGAGTTTTCACGATTTACATGGGCTGAATTTGTCAAAAAGAAATCAGATGTTCCATGCATCTTGATTAATCTAATGAAAAGAATCCAAGTTCTTTATGAGTGCAGAATTCTGAAGTTACGAAGTGACAATGGCACAGAATTCAAAAACTCTGTCATTGAAGCCTATCTCACAGAAGAAGGAATATCCCAGAACTTCTCTGCCGCTCGCACCCCACAACAGAATGGCGTGGTCGAACGAAAGAACCGCACGCTAGTGGAGGCTGCAAGAACCATGCTTTCTGCATGTGGATTACCAATGACCTTTTGGGCAGAAGCAATTTCAACTGCTTGCTATACCCAAAATCGTTCAACAATCGTGAAAAGACACATCAAAACTCCTTATGAATTGATCAACAAACGGCGACCAAACATCAAGTTTCTCCATGTGTTTGGATGCAAATGCTTTGTCTTAAACGACAGAGACTCAAGAGGAAAGTTTGAAGAAAAGGCTGACCAAGGCAAGTTCATCGGGTACTCTGCCGCTTCCAAAGCCTACAGAGTTTACCTTCTGAAGTCGCGCACGATAGTAGAAAGCATCAATGTGTCCTTTGATGACTCATTCCAAAAGACTTCTGAACAACTCAGTTCAGAACTCGGGCTAAACATGGAAACCTCTGGCATCTAAAAAACAAATGAAGATTTAGGTCTTCTATTTCAAGAGATGTTCAACAACGATGTTGATTCCACTACTAGAACAAACAGCACCTCTACAGAATCCCCTTCTGTAAACGAAGTAAGTATCTCTCTGTCTGATCCATTTAATCCCTCATCCACTTCTACAACTACTACAGGTACTGAAAATCTAACAGAAGATACAACAACAAAAGATTCTGCAACAGAGGTTATCCAAATTCTAACAAATCCAACAGAGGAAGCAACACCAGAAGAAACACCAGAGGGAAGTGAAGATGAAACCACAATACCTACAGAGAAGGAAATCCAAACGTTAATACCCATTCCTACAGAAGCTGAACTAAATACAGAAGCTGAACCATCAACCACTTCAACTACAGAAGTTCAACTTGATGACTCAAATGATCATCTTCCACGAACAACTCAATGGACAAAAAGCCATCCTCAAACACAAATCATCGATAATCCCACTGATAAGGTAAAAACAAGATCAACATCTGCAAATTTTTGTTTCTTTACCAATTTTATTAGTGTGATCGAACCGAAAAAGATTTCTGAGGCCCTGGACGACCCAAACTGGGTGGATGCTATGTAAGAAGAGCTTCTGCAGTTTGAGCGAAACAAAATCTAGACTCTAGTACCTCTGCCACGAGGGAAACAGGCCATAGGGACTAAATGGGTTTTCAGAAACAACAAGGATGAAGATGGAGTGATCATTCGAAATAAAGCAAGACTGGTGGGCAAGGGATATCGCCAAGAAGAGGGCATCGATTACGATGAAACTTTTGCCCATGTTGCACGGCTCGAAGCAATAAGAATTTTCTTAGCCTTTGCAGCCCACAGAGGTTTTAAAGTATATCAGATGGATGTAAAATTTGCCTTTCTCAATGGAGAAATTCAAGAAGAAGTATACGTCCAACAACCACCAGGATTTGAAAGCTCAAAGTACCCAAGGTATGTCTATTACCTCGACAAGGCTCTATATGAACTGAAACAGGCTCCAAGAGCATGGTACGAAAGACTTTCCACTTTTCTTCTCAATAACGACTACAACAGAGGTACCACTGATACAACTCTATTCTTTAAAGGTGAAGGAAATGAGCTTATTCTTGTACAAATATATGTATATTGTTAGTCCCAGATGGCTAACCAAGTATTGTAGAAGGGGGGGGGGGGGGTTGAATACAATACTCAAAATTTTCACAATTTTAATTCTTTTTATTGAAAATCTTTCAACAAGAATTACACATAGAAAACTTAAGACTGTTGCGGAAAAGAACAGATAAACTATTCTAACAATCTTACACAAAGTATACTAACAAAATAACTAAGAACACTTAGAACAAAGCTATAAAGTTTTTCAAGCAAACTGGAAATTCTTGCACTTAGAGAAATCTTCCAGTTTGCGTAGAATATCAAGAGCACACAGTAATCTTCAAAGTCTCTCAAGATGTCTATGTTTTCTGCATGGAGAGGTCTTCCTTTTATAGTGACAAGGAGTGTGCAAACATTGAATGCTTGGGACACTTGTCATCTTCACACTTGCTGAGGATGTTGACTACTGGAGAGTTGTGAAGTCCTTGTCACCTTTTATAAGGTACAATCAGAAGAGCCCATGCATGAGAAAATAGCTTTGCATGGAAATGGATAATAAGACAAAATGTCACTTTATCCATGTAGAAAATATCTTCTCAATTTGTCTTCTAAAGATTGCACCACCGAAGGAAGCTTGGGATATGTGACACATCTTTGGAGAAAGCATCTTTGAAACTTCTTTGAGATCCCACCGATGATAGCCTTGTGATATGTGACACATCTTTGAGATATGTGACATCATCTTTGGGATATGTGACATCATCTTTGGAGGAAAAATATCTTTGAGATTTCTTTGAGATCCCACCGAAATTGGACTTCCATCGGTGGGATTCTTTGGCCGAAATAGAGAGAAATTTCGGTGGAGATGTGTCCACCGATGTGTGTGAACACCATCGGTGGACAATGACTTGTATGTGATGAGAAAAGATCTTTCACTTCCACAATGAGAGAATCTTCAATCTTGACTTTTGTTTGATCTTTGACTTCACCAAACATTTGCTATCTTGTACAAGCCATTACAAAGAACCATGCATCCAAAATTTCTCTAAGTATAAAATGTTTTTCAAAGTATAAAAGGAGATCATGAGGTCATCTTCAAATCTTGATGACCCAACAATCTCCCTCTATTTGATGATGACATCCATACTTAGAAAAACATGAGTAAGACAGTGAATAATGCATGTTGACCCTTCTTTACCCTTTTGGGTTCTTTTTCACACAGTCCATTTTTTTTGTGTATGTATATATGATATTTACATATGAGAAAAAATAAAAAGGTATAGATGTACAAATAATTGAAAGGAAAAGGAAAGAAGTATAAACAATATAAACAATATGAACAGAATGAATATTACTTGCATCTTTGGAGGGGCGAGTTGAAACTTGTGTCTGGCTTGAGGATTCTTCATTTTGATCAGCAGCCTGTTGATGTGTTGAAGAGCTTTATCTTTCAGGCACTTTTGCTTTTCTTCAGATGTTTCAAATCTTCAAGTCATTCACTTACTCCAAAAGATTTCAGCCAAGAGAATCTGTGGGTTTTGATAGGAGACAACCCATTATAGTGACAAACTTTGAGGAGGGTTGAGTTTGAGTGAATCAGCCTCAGGATGCATCTGCCCATTTGTTGCATCTTGGCATCTTTTCCTGTTTAGCATCATCAACTTGTCTTTTATTTGCTCCCCCTCAGTTAGATCAGTCGGTCTTTGTGTTACTCCCCCTCAGTTAGATCCGCCCGGACTGATGTGCTCCCCCTTAACCGGTCCGTCGATTTCCTCATTTTTTCAAGTTGGTCGCTGGATATGAGTGCTGAGGGTTGATGTTGCTCCCCCTTAGATGAATTCTCCCCCTCAGCGGCCGACGCAAGAAAAGCACCAAGAGAAAATGAAAAATCGGCCGAAAATTGGTAATTTTCGGTAGGAAAATCTGGAGAGATTTTTTTTTTTTTTGCTTTTCCACCGAAAATGAAGGAGTATCCACCGAAAATTGGCTATTTTAGGTGGAAAATCGGTAGGTTTTTTTTTTTTTTTTTTTTTTTGCATTCCCACCGAAAATTAAGGAGATTCCACCGAAAATTAAGGAGATTCCACCGAAAATTGGCAATTTTCGGTGGAAAATCAGAAGATTTTTTTTTTTTAATTCCCACCGAAAATTTGCAAGAGTTAGACAAAAATTCGGTGTAATTTCTTGAAGAGGTTGACGGAAAACTTCTAAGACATCTTCAGCAGAGTGTGGAGAAAGTCTTCTAAAGCATTATGGAGAAAATCTTCAAAGTGAAGAAAAGATTGGAATTTCATCTTCCAATTTTGATGACCCAAAAAGATTGAGTTTGAGGATTTGGGGTGACATCTGCAGAAGAGTTTGTGGTGGGTGGATTTTATGAAAGGAGAGATGGGTTGCAAACCAAGAGTGAAAAAGATGGAAAAAGGGATGGGATGAGGAGATGACACATAGGAAGTTGGGTTAGGTGAGAGGAAGAGTATATGAGAAGCTAGATAAAATTGGTGGGGAGAGAATCGGTAGAGGAAATGGTAGAGGTCTACAACTTTGGTGAGATGAGATCATGGTGATGACATCATTAAAAGAAAAAGGTGTCTACCATGCATGGGATGACATCATTTAGAGGGGTTCTTTCCTATGTTTCTAGATAGGAGAGGAGATTTGTGAGAGAAGAATAGTGTCCACCGATGAGAATTCGGTGGAAACTTAGGACACATAGTTATTGAAGATTACACATGCCAAGTTCATTTATGAGGAAATTAAACCTGGTTTCATCTAGAGGTTTGGTGAACAAGTCGGCAAGCTGAAGATCTATAGGAATGAAGTGAAGCTCAATGTTACCTTTGGAGATGTGGTCCCTGATGAAATGATATCTGATAATGATATCTGATATCTATGTGCTTTGATCTGGAATGAAGAACTGGATTATTTGCAATAGCTATTGCACTTGAGTTATCACACAGAATTGGGACTTTGGAATAGATTTGAGCAGAGTCCCTTAGTTGATTTCTCATCCACAGGATCTCAGCACAGCTACATATTCAGCCTCAGCAGTAGAGGTTGACATAGAGTTTTGTTTCTTGCTGGACCAACTTACCAATTTGCCACCAAGAAGTTGGCAGCTTCCTCTGGAATATCCATTCTTTAAGAGAAAATTGGCAGGAGTGTCATACCAAGCACGTAGAGCTTGCTTGAGACCATAGAGAGCTTTGTCTAGTCGGTACACATAGTCTGGATGAGTTGGGTCTTCAAAGCCAGGAGGTTGTTTCACATAGACTTCCTCTGCAGGTTCCTCATTGAGGAAGGCACTTTTGACATTCATTTGAAAGACTCTGAAATTTCTGTAGGTAGCATGAGTCAAAAAGATTCTTATTGAGGAGGAGAGATCGGTGGGATTTGAGGAGGTGGATCGGTGGAGATTCGGTGGTGGATCGGTGGAGATTCGGTGTAGAATCGGTGTGGGTCGGTGTAGACTCGGTGGGTGATTGTCTTCGGTAAAAAAATTTGAAAAGATGGAATCGGTGGAAAGGTTTGGAATCGGTGGGAAGGTTTGGTGCAAGGCAAGATGGAAAGGTTTGGAATCGGTGGAATCGGTGGTGTGTCTGTGAAGGGTTCCACCGAATTTGAAGGGTTCCACCGAATTTGAAGGGTTCCACCGAATTTAGATTTCGGTGGAAGGTTAGAAGAATCGGTGGTGGATACGTGAAGGGTTCCACCGAATTTGAAAGGTTCCACCGAATTAGAGGGGTCCCACCGAATTTAGATTTCGGTGGAAGGTTAGAAGAATGGGATGGTATGCTTGGGAATTAATTGCTACAAGTTGCACTTTCGGAGGAAGAGCATGCAGGTTCGGTGGAATGGGGTTCTGAAGATGGAGATGAGTGGTTTCTTGAAAGTGAAAGAAAAGGAGGTGATAAAGATGATCAAGAAAAGAAGAGAAATGCATGCAATGTTTAAGGATGCATACGTGTCATCACAAAAAGATGGATTGTTATTGTCTTGGAGTTGATTGAAGGAGGAGAGAGAAAAGGTGGTGAAAAAGAATATTTGGTGGAAGATGATGAATTTTTGGTTCGGTGGTTAAGGAAAATATAGAAAAGAGGAGGTGGTGATTGCATGAGTTAGAAGAGAAGGATGCATCATCTAAAGACAATAGATAAAGAATTAAATGCTTCAATCTATTCAGCATCAGAGAGAGATAGAAATGGGTGTACCTGGTGAGGAGGGGAGACACTTAGCTGATACAAGAGCAGTTGAGGAGGTGTGGCCTTCTGAATCATCCATGTTATTTATCTTGGCCATGAAACAGACATTTGAGGTGTCATTCGCTTTCAGATGTGGGTTCATCTGCCAAATCATGAGTTTTAGCAGGCAGACCCTTTGCATTTCTGACAAGTCTTTCATTTCTTTCCTTTTCTCTCTTGTATTTTTCCTTGTATCTTTCAGCCCGGTCAGAATTTGCAGAAGAGTGGTGTTGGCTGAACTTTTGGGAATCAAATTTGGATCTTTCCGATTTTGAGGAAAATCGGCCTGAGGAAGCAATTCTGGGTCTTTCAAAATGTTTACTTTTACACTCATAAGCAAAATGACCCTTCTTACCACAGTTAAAACATTCCTCATTAGATTTGTCCAAACAAGAGTGTTTGGAGAGAGAAGAGGATGACTTTCTACCAAACTTAGATTTTCCAGAAGAGAGATGAGATTTGGATTTAGAGTGCCCATCCAACATGACCATTTCATCAGATAATTTATCAACAGAAGTTTCCTCACATTCTTCCTTAGCATCACTAAGATATGCCTCTGAATGATCATTGGGATCTTCTTGACTATCATGGTCAGAGTCAGATGGGTAGGTGATTTTTGGTAAACACTTAGTCTTTTTGGAAGAGTCACTTAGGAGAGCAAGAGAAGAGTTCTTTGTAAACCTATGCAGTTTCGTCTGCTCATAGTTGAAAAGAGTTCCATAAAGAACAGTTAAGGGCATGAACTCAAGGTCCTTGGTAGTTTTGATGCAAGTACATATATTTTCCCAAAAATCTGGGAGACAATCCATGAACTTGCACAAGACTTCCTCATTATCATAGACTCTGCCCAACAACTTAAGATCATTTAAAAGAGAGTTGAAACGGTTATAGAAGCTAGGAAGAGATTCTCCTTTCTCAATGGAGAAATTCAAGAAGAAGTATACGTCCAACAACCACCAGGATTTGAAAGCTCAAAGTACCCAAGGTATGCCTATTACCTCGACAAGGCTCTATATGAACTGAAACAGGCTCCAAGAGCATGGTACGAAAGACTTTCCACTTTTCTTCTCAATAACGACTACAACAGAGGTACCACTGATACAACTCTATTCTTTAAAGGTGAAGGAAATGAGCTTATTCTTGTACAAATATATGTATATTGTTAGTCCCAGATGGCTAACCAAGTATTGTAGAAGGGGGGGGGGGGGTTGAATACAATACTCAAAATTTTCACAATTTTAATTCTTTTTATTGAAAATCTTTCAACAAGAATTACACATAGAAAACTTAAGAATGTTGCGGAAAAGAACAGATAAACTATTCTAACAATCTTACACAAAGTATACTAACAAAATAACTAAGAACACTTAGAACAAAGCTATAAAGTTTTTCAAGCAAACTGGAAATTCTTGCACTTAGAGAAATCTTCCAGTTTGCGTAGAATATCAAGAGCACACAGTAATCTTCAAAGTCTCTCAAGATGTCTATGTTTTCTGCATGGAGAGGTCTTCCTTTTATAGTGACAAGGAGTGTGCAAACATTGAATGCTTGGGACACTTGTCATCTTCACACTTGCTGAGGATGTTGACTACTGGAGAGTTGTGAAGTCCTTGTCACCTTTTATAAGGTACAGTCAGAAGAGCCCATGCATGAGAAAATAGCTTTGCATGGAAATGGATAATAAGACAAAATGTCACTTTATCCATGTAGAAAATATCTTCTCAATTTGTCTTCTATAGATTGCACCACCGAAGGAAGCTTGGGATATGTGACACATCTTTGGAGAAAGCATCTTTGAAACTTCTTTGAGATCCCACCGATGATAGCCTTGTGATATGTGACACATCTTTGAGATATGTGACATCATCTTTGGGATATGTGACATCTTCTTTGGAGGAAAAACATCTTTGAGACTTCTTTGAGATCCCACCGAAATTGGACTTCCATCGGTGGGATTCTTTGGCCGAAATAGAGAGAAATTTCGGTGGAGATGTGTCCACCGATGTGTGTGAACACCATCGGTGGACAATGACTTGTATGTGATGAGAAAAGATCTTTCACTTCCACAATGAGAGAATCTTCAATCTTGACTTTTGGTTGATCTTTGACTTCACCAAACATTTGCTATCTTGTACAAGCCATTACAAAGAACCATGCATCCAAAATTTCTCTAAGTATAAAATGTTTTTCAAAGTATAAAAGGAGATCATGAGGTCATCTTCAAATCTTGAAGTAAACATTTTGAAAGACCCAGAACTGCTTCCTCAGGCCGATTTTCCTCAAAATCGGAAAGATCCAAATTTGATTCCCAAAAGTTCAGCCAACACCTCTCTTCTGCAAATTCTGACCGGGCTGAAAGATACAAGGAAAAATACAAGAGAGAAAAGGAAAGAAATGAAAGACTCGTCAGAAATGCAAAGGGTCTGCCTGCTAAAACTCATGATTTGGCAGATGAACCCACATCTGAAAGCGAATGACACCTCAAATGTCTGTTTCATGGCCAAGATAATTAACATGGATGATTCAGAAGGCCACACCTCCTCAATTGCTCTTGTATCAGCTAAGTGTCTCCCCTCCTCACCAGGTACACCCATTTCTATCTCTCACTGATGCTGAAAAGATTGAAGCATTTAATTCTTTATCTATTGTCTTTAGATGATGCATCCTTCTCTTCTAACTCATGCAAAATATTTTCTAACTCTAAAAAATGAAAGTTTTTGGGTGTTGATTCCTTCTGAAAAATAAATTCCTTAATTTTTTTAAAAATACCTGTGTGACATCTCCTACCGATTTTCCTTCTGTGTGTCTCAAATTGTCTATTTCAAAAGAAAAGATTTTTGTCCTCCCAAATCTTGATAAAGGAATTTTAGGAGCTGCACCCCAATTCTTTGTTACCTCATCAAATTCCTTGAGCAAAAGTAAGGAAAAATGTCAAGTTTCTAAAAGGATCTTTCCTCATAGAAAATTCTATATCTGTGGTGCTACTTTTCATTTTGCCAACGACTGCCAGAAAGAAAGAACTGATCTAAAGTGACACCAACCCTTTTCTTCTAACCCAAAAGGACCCACCTTCAAAATGGGTACCTGGAAATTAAATTCTATGTGATTGCAGATTTTGAGCTGGGCAGATGGATCTATGTGAACAAGTGAGAAAGTTGACAAAACCTTAGAATTTTTTACTCTCATGACATCATAAGCATGATGATGTCATTCTCATGACATCACCATCTCCAATCTCTTAAAATTCCATTTCTTTTCTAAACCTCACCACCGAAATTTTCCTTAACCACCGAACCAAAAATTCATCATCTTCCACCAAATATTCTTTTTCACCACCTTTTTTCTCTCCTCCATTAATCAACTCCAAGACAATAACAATCCATCTTTTTGTGATGACACGTATGCATCCTTAAACATTGCATGCATTTCTCTTCTTTTCTTGATCATCTTTATCACCTCCTTTTCTTTCACTTTCAAGAAACCACTCATCTCCATCTTCAGAACCCCATTCCACCGAACCTGCATGCTCTTCCTCCGAAAGTGCAACTTGTAGCAATTAATTCCCAAGCATACCATCCCATTCTTCTAACCTTCCACCGAAATCTAAATTCGGTGGGACCCCTCTAATTCGGTGGAACCTTTCAAATTCGGTGGAACCCTTCACGTATCCACCACCGATTCTTCTAACCTTCCACCTAAATCTAAATTCGGTGGAACCCTTCAAATTCGGTGGAACCCTTCACAGACACACCACCGATTCCACCGATTCCAAACCTTTCCATCTTGCCATGCACCAAACCTTCCCACTGATTCCAAACCTTTCCACCGATTCCATCTTTTCAATTTTTTTTACCGAAGACAATCACCCACCGAGTCTACACCGACCCACACCGATTCTACACCGAATTTCCACCGAATCTCCACCGATCCACCACCTCAAATCCCACCGATCTCTCCTCCTCAATAAGAATCTTTTTGACTCATGCTACCTACAGAAATTTCAGAGTCTTTCAAATGAATGTCAAAAGTGCCTTCCTCAATGAGGAACCTGCAGAGGAAGTCTATGTGAAACAACCTCCTGGCTTTGAAGACCCAACTCATCCAGACTATGTGTACCGACTAGACAAAGCTCTCTATGGTCTCAAGCAAGCTCTACGTGCTTGGTATGACACTCTTGCCAATTTTCTCTTAAAGAATGGATATTCCAGAGGAAGCTGCCAACTTCTTGGTGGCAAATTGGTAAGTTGGTCCAGCAAGAAACAAACCCATCCCTTTTTCCATCTTTTTCACTTTTGGGAATCAAATTTGGATCTTTCCGATTTTGAGGAAAATCGGCCTGAGGAAGCAGTTCTGGGTCTTTCAAAATGTTTACTTCAAGATTTGAAGATGACCTCATGATCTCCTTTTATACTTTGAAAAACATTTTATACTTAGAGAAATTTTGGATGCATGGTTCTTTGTAATGGCTTGTATAAGATAGCAAATGTTTGGTGAAGTCAAAGATCAACCAAAAGTCAAGATTGAAGATTCTCTCATTGTGGAAGTGAAAGATCTTTTCTCATCACATACAAGTCATTGTCCACCGATGGTGTTCACACACATCGGTGGACACATCTCCACCGAAATTTCTCTCTATTTCGGCCAAAGAATCCCACCGATGGAAGTCCAATTTCGGTGGGATCTCAAAGAAGTCTCAAAGATGTTTTTCCTCCAAAGATGATGTCACATATCCCAAAGATGATGTCACATATCTCAAAGATGTGTCACATATTCAAAGGCTATCGTCGGTGGGATCTCAAAGAAGTTTCAAAGATGCTTTCTCCAAAGACGTGTCACATATCCCAAGCTTCCTTCGGTGGTGCAATCTTTAGAAGACAAATTGAGAAGATATTTTCTACATGGATAAAGTGACATTTTGTCTTATTATCCATTTCCATGCAAAGCTATTTTCTCATGCATGGGCTCTTCTGACTGTACCTTATAAAAGGTGACAAGGACTTCACAACTCTCCAGTAGTCAACATCCTCAGCAAGTGTGAAGATGACAAGTGTCCCAAGCATTCAATGTTTGCACACTCCTTGTCACTATAAAAGGAAGACCTCTCCATGCAGAAAACATAGACATCTTGAGAGACTTTGAAGATTACTGTGTGCTCTTGATATTCTACGCAAACTGGAAGATTTCTCTAAGTGCAAGAATTTCCAGTTTGCTTGGAAAACTTTATAGCTTTGTTCTAAGTGTTCTTAGTTATTTTGTTAGTATACTTTGTGTAAGATTGTTAGAATAGTTTATCTGTTCTTTTCCGCAACAGTCTTAAGTTTTCTATGTGTAATTCTTGTTGAAAGATTTTCAATAAAAAGAATTAAAATTGTGAAAATTTTGAGTATTGTATTCAACCCCCCCCCCTTCTACAATACTTGGTTAGCCATCTGGGACTAACATATATGACATTATTTTTGGGTCTACAAATGCACAAAAATGTAAAGATTTTGAAAAACTCATGCAGAGTGAGTTTGAAATGAGTATGATGGGAGAATTAACCTTTTTCCTCGGACTTCAAGTCAAACAAACATCAGAAGGAATTTTCATAAACCAATCAAAATATGTCTCTGACATACTTGAAAAATACAGCCTCTCTGATGCCTCTGTCATGAAAACCCCAATGGGCACTGGAAATAAACTTTTTTTAGATCCAAATGGCATCTCTGTCGAGTGCACGTTTTACAGAGGAATGATTGGGTCTTTATTATACTTAACAGCCAGTAGACCTGACATAATGCATGCCACATGTCTTTGTGCAAGATATCAAGCTAATCCTAAAAAGTCATATTATATTGTTGTAAAGAGAATCTTCAGATACCTCAGAGGGACCAAAAATCTTGGCCTCTGGTATCCGCAGAACTCTGGTTTTGGACTAAAGGCATACACAGATTCAGATTATGGAGGATGCAAACTCGACAGAAAGAGTACCTCTGGGAGTTGTCAATTCCTAGGTGGGAAATTAGTAAGCTGGACTTCAAAGAAACAGAATTGTGTCTCAACATCTACGGCAGAAGCTGAATACGTTGCTGCTGCTAGCTGTTGCTCTCAAGTTCTGTGGATGAAAACTCAGCTAAAAGACTTTGGTCACATCATTTGCAAAATCCCCATCTTCTGTGATTCCAAAAGTGCAATTGCCATCTCTGCAAATCCAGTACATCATTCAAAGACAAAGCACATAGATATCAGGTATCACTTTCTGAAGTATCATGTGGAAAATCAAACCATCGAGATGCATTTTGTACCAACAGAATTTCAGCTTGCTGATTTATTCACCAAGGCACTTGATGAGAAAAGATTCCTTTACTTGGTGGGTAAATTAGGAATGATAAATATGGATTAACCTCTGTAAGTATCTTTATCTTTATATTATACAGTATGTGTATTTTCTGTTTTGTTTGTTTTTGTAAATTATTTTTTATGTAAATTCTAAAATCTCAATTCTGAAAATTACAGAGATTCTGTAAGTCTCCTCAGAACCTCTGACGATTCTTACATAACCTCTGTTACACGACCTATGTTATATACATTTACTTCTGATTATTTGAACCAAGCATAGGTCAAGGGGGAGTAGAGGAAAACAATCTTGATCTACAGAGGTTGATTAGATCAAGGGGGAGCAAAAGGAGACCTTGCTTAATCTATAGAGATTTATAAGTCAAGGGGGAGCAAAGGAAGAGATGACAACAACAGAAGAAAAGAACATTGTCGGACAAAGAAGAACAAAAAAGTTAGTATCTCGAACAAATTCTTTTTGAAAATAATTTTCTAGGACACAAATTTCTAAATATGTTCTAGAAACATTATTAAACACATTCCAAATTAAATTTGATAAAAAAGAATGTTGAGTTTTCCATTATTAAAAATTTAAGGTCACAGAGCCTCTGCTGAGTCCAACAGAGGTTCTGCAGACAAAAGCTCTGATCTTAAATCAATAATTCTTGGAAACTCTGTCAATCTTTTTAGGTATCAAAATCAAAAAGAATCATCGCGTACAAACACTGCAACAGAAGTATCCGGTTACAGAGTTCTCTCCACAAGAAAGAACTTCTATAGACCAACAGTTGTTTTAAAAAGACTTTTTGCTGCACAAAACCTTTTTCAAGAACAATTTTCTAGGACATCAGCTTTCAAACAGGTCCTAAAAACATTGTTAAAAACAATCAAAAACCCGGATGATCAAAAAGGTTTATAAATTATTAGTTATAAGAAATTTCTTGTCTCAGAGCCTCTGTTGGCTCTGATAGAGGTCCAAAAACCTCTGTAAAGGAGTTTCTATACAAATAATTTATCGATCCTCTCCATGGACTTTTCAACCGTTCTTTGTGAAGGTACAACCTACAGAGTCAAGAAAAATAAGATTCTCAAATCACAGAGCCTCTGTCAGTTTTTACTTTAGACATTTCTGTAACAGTAACGGTAACTTTTCTGCGAGTGAGAATCATGTGGAGTTAAAGAGGCCCACACGCCTAGCATTTAATAAGGCCGCACACGACGTCTCGTCATAACTGACACAGAGGACGTGTCATCTTTTCATTGGACCTACATGCAACACGTTCCTATGGAAAGTTGAACCCGCCGTAAACACTCAAGTGCGGACCCCAAAACATTATTTACCTCAAAATATTAACCCTTTCAGATTCTACGGCCACAAACTCAGTATAAAACCAAAGTTACCATACCTCACAAAAACTTTACTCACTCTCTTCTCCGGCGAACCTGCAACTATATTCAAATCTTCATTTTACTTTGTAAAAATGGCTTCCAGTTCCCACGCTGCTCAAAACTCTCTGGCGAACTCTCCTCAACACTCCCCAGTGCATTCAGAGAACTCCCAAAACCCTAACATCGCCGTAAATGCTGAAACAGAAAACTCCGGCGACTCTGCAAACTTTGCACCAACCACCAACCTTCAACATTTTCTGAACAAAGAACATTTTGAGGATGTTCTTCCTTTAAAATCCAACAACTGCTACCTAGTACCCTCACCAACAGCGTTCGGCGAAGCCCATGCTCTTCTCCTAAATATCATGGAAAATCATATCCTATATCCTCTCCTTTCCAAAACCCCAACCAAAATCCCTGCACGATATCTGAATCAATTTTGGCAAAGTTGAATTGATTCAGATGATTCTCTGATAAAGGGCTATATTTCAAAGCCAGACAAGTCTGAGTACCTCGAACTCATGTTCAACAGAACCATGTTCTCACTGGAGTTCAACCTACCAACCAGAGGTCTACTTGGAATCAAGAAATATGCTGAGGTTCTGACGGATGAGGAACTCTGCCGATTCGTAGAAATGTTAGGGTATAACACAACCCTAAGGAAACGCAATGATTTCCGCAGAGGCAGACTACCACCTCTGTGGAATACCCTGTTCTCCATCTTAAATCGTTGCCTCACAGGGAAAACCGGTAGCCCTGACCAAAGCTCATTCCAGATCCTGACCATCATGTATGGAATCTATTACGATATTCCACTTGATTATGCCACCATCATGATGCAGGAGATAGTGAATACGATCGACACAAAGCTGGCAACTCAAAAGGCTAAAAAGAATACACCAGGGTATCTGCCTCCTCTGCAATATCAGAGAATTCTAGGAGTAATCTTCGAGCCTCTACTTCAAATGCAGAAGTGGCCAATGGAAGGGCCATCTGTAAAGCTTTACCCAATGAATAAAAATACTCCTACAGAGCATGAAGACAATTACCCCCACTGCAGACCTCTATCGAAGAACCTTCTGTCATATGCAACCGATGAGGACAGTAAATTAGAATATATACGCGTCCACAGGACTCCAGAACCAAGTCCTGTGACACCCCCGCGTCTAGGAGCCCCCTTAGGTGTAGATGCAGTAGAGAGGATGACAGAAGAAGAATGGGCTAGAGCTTTAGAGAAACATTATTCAGTACAAGACCGTTTCAAAGCCCAAAGAGAGAGCATTTACCCCTCTTCTCCTAAAAGAAAAACCTTTGCAGCAACACCCAAGAAGAAGAGCAAGAAAAGAAAACCAATAGAGGAAACTACAACCTTTACATCTCAACACTCTTCTCCACCAAAAGCTGCAGAAACAAGATCTTCTGCACCTCCCTCACCTCCAAAACAAAAGAAAAGGAAAACCAAATCAACAGAAGAGGGAGCCCCAAAGCCAAAGAAGAGGAAGACAAAGAAGAAGAAACCAACTTCACCTCTGCAAGTCATTACAGAGGAAGTCGAAGAAGAAGAGGAAGATCAGACTATGCCTCTGCAACCTCCCTCCCCAATAATATATGCAGATCAACAGGGAGATTTCAATGCCTTCCTCAACAATCCCGACATTGCTCAAACCTTAGATCCATCAGGATGGGTCGCAGAACCATTGGATCAGTCTACAGAGGCTCTGCGCACAACAGAAGTCATTTCTGCAGCTCAAGGTACACAAACCATGCACCCTCACGTACGTAAACTCATAGGATCTCATTTCATGTATGATTCCTTAAGAGCAGAAGCAGAAACAGTAGCGCCTACAGAGGAAACCTCAGAAGAAGAGATAAACATAGACTTTACAATAGAGGAAGAGGTTAGGATAGAAACAGCAGAGGGTTCTGCAGAAAAAGATGCCGCAGAAGTAGAAGGCACACATCCCCAACCCCCTCCTAGTGCAACCCACATTTCTGATACCGCCGGTCTAGCGGCAGAGGGTATCATTGAAAAAGAGCAGCACAGCTCGATCCCAACCCCTCCCAGCCAGCCAGAGGTTACTCTTTCAACCTCTGTACCCATTATAACCGGGGAAACCATTCCTGGGGAGTCCTCTCGAAAGGACTCACCCATAGTTCGTGATTTATTTCCCCAAATCACACCTGACATCCTAGCAGAGGAATTCGTTTCCTCTGCCACGCACACAACGATAGGGCCAAACCTCCTTTCAGAGGGGAGTAGAGAGCACAATGACGAAGAGACTCTAGACAAGTCTCCAAGTCAACCGAAGGACATTCCAATACCCACCTCTAGAGTGGATTTGGACTCTGACCTTCACAGAACTTCTGTAGGGGTTGAAACTCATGTTTCTCCTCGAGGATCAGAAGGAAATCCTTCCACCCTCAACGTACAAACAGGGGTGAACGAAGGTGTCCAAGGAACAAGGACAAACTCTGGAGACGAATGTGTTCCTCCAGAGGTTACCACGAGTTTACACGTATCAAGGGGTGAGTTCCAAACCCTTGTCACCTCTGTGAACCAAACATTGGAAGAGTTGAAAAGCTCTTTCAAGTCTTTTGCAGAAATTACATCCAAGGCCATATCAGAACTAAACACCAAATGGGACAACTTGTCCACAGAGGTGCAATCTACTCTAGCCCAGATGAAGTCTGCTGCCACAACTTCTGCCACTACACCTACCTCTGCTGCTGCTGATTTTGAAAAAGCTGCAACTTTTGCCTTCAACAACTCGATCAAAATATATCTGGAAAAGATGAAAGAACAAGTGTCATCATCAAAAGTTATTACTCCAGAAGAACTGCAGAAAGCTCTACGACAAGTTCAGGAACAAATAACAGAAGCCACTCTAGCCATGAAGCCTACCGACTACATGACCAGAGCACAGTTGACAGAACTTGGGCAAAGCATCTTGAATCAAATGACAGAATTTATCAGAGCCTTCACAATAGCCAACGTATCTTACGTAAAAGACTTCAAAGCTAGTGTAGGAAAGATGCGGTTCAACACAGAGGCCGAAGTTCAAATTCTTCTTGGTCTCTGTGATGATCTCTGTGCCAAAATGATGGCAGCCGGGGCGAAGAAACCTGACACTACTTGCAGAGCAGAGGGTAAAGAAGATAAGGGTCAGGATGACTCTCATGATGATGATTCATCAGATCATCCTGGGGGGAGAAACAAGGGGAGAAAGAAAGGGAAACAGCTGCAAGCAGTCCTCCAATTTCAGCAGTGCCAATTTCATCTGCACCCCCATCCCAAACCCAAGATCAAGGAACTCAACAGAGACCCACAGAGGAAACACCAGCCTCTGTGGAAACCATCTCTGTCCTTGAAAAAGATGTCCCTGAAGTTCAAATCCTGACTTCTTCATCCTCAGAAGAACTTCCCCATTCTCCACCAAAATCACAACCCAAAACACACCCAAGAAGAAAATCCATTGCCTACAAACCAAAAACATCTAAACGTTCTGCTACTTATGTCCTAAAGAGAATGGAGTTCGTATCCGCTTTCAGAGCTGCAAAACGTTTTGATATCCCTCCACAAACCACAACAGAGCTCACAGAAGAAACATCTACAGAAGCCAAATCCCCAATCAAACCAACAGAACCATCCCCACCAAAGTCCTCAGAAACTGAAGTGTCAAAAACTACAGAGGCAATCCCCATCATACCAACAGAGACTTCAACACCCAAACCAACAGAAGCAATCCCACAGAGTCCAAAGCAGACAACGAGGTTCTGAGCCTTCCCAAACCAAAGATACAGGAAAGGGAATCATGACAGAAGAACCACAGAAGAAAAAGCAAATGCCATAGACGACAGAGAAGTTGATGAAAAGCTCATTCGATGCCTTTGTCACTCCTAAACCTGAAGACGACTGGGCAACAGAGGGTAGGGTTGCAGAGATAAAACGAAAAATGGACGCTCTGCGAAGACCAATACCACCACCAAATACACGACATGCAGAAATGGAAGAGGTGGTGTATAGGTACCTTTACAAACATCAATATCAGAACAACCATATACCACACATCGAAGATCCTCAACTCAGAGCTGACCTTGACAACACCTTCAGCAGAACAAAGCCAAAATCAAGGGCATAAGTCTTCTCAGAGTCCAAAATTGAAAAGGTAATATACTGCAAATTCTCTCAAACGAGAACCTTTCCAAAGATCAGGTACAACATTTACAAAGTCAAAAGGGAGAACAAGTCCGAAAATCAATTTTCAGATGCCGATATAAGGAACTTGAACCCCTACGATCTGCCAGATCTTCTACTTTGGACGAAAGAAAACTTCGACAACGATGCTAAAAGAAGGGCCTATCAAGTATTCAGGAAAGCGATGAGAGAAAAGCTTATGCTGTATAGCATGATAGACTTTCAACTAGGAAGAGATCTTGGAGTCAGAAACCTGAGTCTGAGACCACCAGAGGATCACTGCCCACCTTCTGCAATACCCAACTCAATCATAACAACACCAAGGTACGGGTTAGTGTATAAGGATCTTGCTGGTCAAGTAAGACTTTTTGTGGAAATGGACTGTCAGAAGTATGCAACCAGTACTCTGAACAAGTTCAGATCAATCTTAGAAGAGAACAGAGGTACTGAGCTTATGGATCAAGAATCAGCAGAAAGAATGATCAGAGAAATAGATGCTACAATCGGCTTTAGAGAACTCTGCATCAAATTCTATCACGAGCTTAGAGAAGTGGGATTCGACAACAGAAGTTTCAACGACTTCAAAGATGCAAATGTCTAAATCTCAGTTACTTATCTCTGTAATCTTTAAAAGGAAATGAAATGAAACTTTTGAGGTATTGTTTAACCTCTATCTACTTTACTTAGCCTAAATTATGCATAAAGTCAAATTTTCATTTTTCAATACTTAGGGGGAGATTGTTAGCTCCAATTGTTCATAATATTAGAAGTATTGAAAAATAGGCCAAGTATGAAAGAGTTCCATAGAAGCTCTGTGGTGTTCCACAGAAGCTCTGCCGAAGCAAACAAGATCATTCAAGGAACACCAAGTCCCAAGAATCTACAGAAGACTACTCACAAAGGACCAAAGAAGGATCTACAGAAGAATGCTCACCAAGGACCGAGCCGCAGAACCTCTGTCACCCTTGACAGAGCCTCTGCGGTTCAGACTGAAGACTTGGAAGATATTTATAATATCTTACCACTGTTACAGAAGTATCTTGCTACTGTTCCAGGGTCCGTTCATCAACTTGCACAAGGCATGGTCCGACAACAAACACGTGTCAAACTCTGATAGGAATCCTTGCAAGTTGATATTAGCGCATTTAATGCATGCAGATTTCCAATTGTTCATGCCATCCCTTCTTTCCTGTAGCAATAGTCCTTTTGTCTAGAATAGTTCTTTTGTAGTAGTATAAAAGAAATACTCATGTTGAGTTCTTCCTTACCAGTTCAATATTAGAAAAACACACACACACACACACAATTAACGTCAAATCTATTGTTAGTGTTCTTCATCAAATACAGTAAACTTTGAGATATTCATCTGTTCTTCATATACTGTTTATTTGATATTTGGTATTGTTTCTATACAAACATATCTGTTAGTTCTTCAAATACGCTTCCGCAACACATCTTATTTGAACTAATAGATAAGATAATCTTTGTTAATCAAATACGGGAACCAACAACCTCTCATCTTGAACACAAATTCCAAAACTACGAACATTCTCCCATGATTTATCCAACACCTCTTCACTCTCGGAGTTCTTTCTTAGCTTATAGTGTAATACTCTATGACCTAGTGAGTTCACAGCCTTCATGCATGACAACTTGATAAATGAATCATTTCGCATATTTTCTCATTTTAAAGAACAATACAAGGAACAACTTGGGTACCAATGACCCCGACATTCTCATAACTCCAATGTACTGCACAACGATCTCGAGAATCGTTTGCATACAACTTTCCGTAACACTTAATCTTTCTCAACCAAACGATATTGTTACGACAGTAATAAAAATGAAAATCTTTTCATGTGACAAAAGTTTGAAAGAAAATTACCGACACGAAATAAGTTAGTCGGTTCTCACATTCGTTTATATTATATCATCAAGTGAATACTCTTGTGGGTTATAAAAAGTTTTGCTGGCCAACGCTTTCTTGACCTTTTTGCTACCATTCAACTTTTCATGTAAAATACGAAGTATTTTGCAAATTGCTAAACTCAAAATTTCATTGTGCGCCGTAAATGGAATTGCCTTTTTCTTTAAATACATACTTGCACATGCTGACTCAACCTTGACTAAAATTGTTGTCTATGCATTTGTTTTGAAATCATAAAAACTCATGTAACACACACTAGGACACCATACATAAAACTCTATTCGCAAATGAAGGCTACTCACTCAAACAAGGTCAATCGTTTTACTCACACGACTTATCATTGACACTCTACTTCCGACCAGTGGTCGCCCTCTCAGCTTTGTAACACTTACTATACATGCATTCCATGGCCCACTTACTCAACCATTTCATACTATTAAAGTTGCCTCGGCGGACTTTCATGAGTCCCGCCAGTTCCAGGTTGTCTTTCCAACCCCCAATCATTTACTGATCTGATCTCCAAAAATGAAGGACCCTGGTGGCGTATCCACCATCGTTCTACTATAACACAACGAGATAACCCTAAGAAAGGGTTATACGAGTATAGACATACAAAACGTACTTTACCGATCATTAGTCACTGTAACAATTTAGAAACAAGTATACTTGGGTAACAATACATTCATAATAACAGTAGCTAATTGGAATTGTGAACATATCATACAGGAGGATCCTCGTTACCATCGTTATAATACTAATTTCACGTATTTCCGTTAACTCTAAGACTATCCCGTCTTAGTATTTCTACCCATTTCTCACGAATCATAACTTAATTCATCACAGCTTAAGTCTAAGTATCTCCTCAGCATACTTAGTTCACTTAAACTATTGCTCTGATACCATATTGTAACGCCCCAAATTCCGGGCTAATTTGAACCTCAATTTTTTCCACAAGTTATGATAATATAAACTTCAAACTTACAAAAATAGCAAGTGAATTACTCGTCAAGAGTACATTTACAGATACAGGATTCTTCAAATAACTTATTAATCTCATTATGTCACTATAATCAGATTTACTAAGTTATCTAAGCAATCCCTCAAAATCTCCTTCTGTTAATGGACTTCCTTGTTATTCCAAAACGCTCGTCCCACAACCCTTTATTTTCCCGAGCCGGTACCTGGTAAGAAAACATCATTTGAAACGATTAGGCCAACGCCTAGTGAGAACATTCGTTTCCATAATAATATTTGCAAAATCAATGTAAACAAGTTATATCAAACCTGATTACCCTTTTTCTTACCATACGTGTAACTCTATTTTGTTAACACGATTTTCATCCAATCCCATGACTATGACTGACACACATTCCATCATCATATCATGACTTAGAGCCACACTACGAATCTTCACTGATTCTAGATTAATACTCTTATTCCAGAAATCGCAATATACACATGCCCATTTCCATTCATATCCTATTCCAGAGCCACACTACGAATCTTTCTCAGATTCTAGATTAATGCTCCCACCTAAGAAATTGCAATATACACATGCCCATTTCTTACGAAAGGAAGTAGAGATTACAATTACATATGTCAATCGCTCTTCTTCCTTAGAAACCGGGAATTACGTTTATTCCAGGGTTTCTCACACACATCAGAATAATGACTAACTTCATCTATTCCACGTACACATAACCATTAGTACCACACACATCAGAATAATGACGAACTTCATCTATTCCACGTGCACATAACCATTAGTACCACACACATCAGAATAATGACTAACTTCATCTATTCCACGTGCACATAACCATTAGTACCACACATATCAGAATAATGACTAACTTCATCTATTCCACGTGCACATAACCATTAGAGCCTATGGATCCATTACACTTTACTAACGTATATGCATAACAACATATCACACCACATATCATATCATATTCTTAACTCTGAGAATACTAGATAACCTATCGCATTTTTCATCCTCAAATGCCCCCCCCACCTTCGGCGACTTAGCACGGGGGTTCCGTTACCCGGTTAGCGGATGGGGTCAAGGGGCAACGCCCTTGCGGGGCTTGGGGGCAGCGCCTCGAGAAATTTTTTAGAAACTTAACCAGACAAAACATCCAGAAACTGCATTCAGCCATCAGAACCTAACATTCTCAATTTCTCAAAAGTGTCCGGACAACAGGGGTTTCCGGATACCTTAAACTATCCGGACAACTATACTTTCCGGATAGCTACAACTCACCGGGTAACCAAACATTCCGGATACCACTACTTTCCGGGTAATTCCTACTTTCCGGATACTTATCTAATCCGGACAACACCCGGAGAGTAAAATAATCCGGATACTACATACATCCGGAAACTTACAAGAAAGCATTACTTACCGGATACTTTGCTGTGTCCGGAAACATTCAACACAGAGGTTTCCGGATACTGCATTTCATCCGGAAACCTCAATCTGCAGCCTAAAAATCAACCTAATTCGATGTCTTTTCGATTCAGCTTATTCCAGACCATTCCATACAGTCCACAAACAGTTTATACAGCTATTTCAAGGTTTAATTTAACATATAAACACTGATTTAATCAAACAACAAATGAACTCACTTTTTTGTTGCAAAACCCACTTCCTGCACAAATCTGAAGCCCAAATCTGCTGTTTATGATTCTGAAAATCAGTCCAATACACAGATTCATTTACAACTAAGCATCAACAACAAGTTCTATTCGAATTTATGATGAATTCCTTACCAAAATGAAGACAACCCTTGCTTTTTTTCCTTTTCTCTATCTCTCTATTTCTTCTCTCTTCTTTTGCCGACTCAAACCACAGGAATGAGATATTATCTCATTCCTTCAGCCTCTTATCCATACACACTTTTTCTAACTAACCCAAACACACCTCCAAGTTTCATTATTTCCACAATTGACACCAAACCTTAATCCCTTGTATTTTAACCTTATTGAATTATAAAATTACAACATAATTCAAGGTTTAATCCAAAATACAATTAGATCCCAATTCTCATTAAAATAATATTATTGAAAATTCAGGATGTTACATAAAGGGCTTTAACAACTTTTGAGTAGGAAACATTACAGAAGATGTTAGAAGATGAATAAGCAATTAAGCAACCACATGATTCAGAAATCACAAGTGTTTACATCTCCAAATTAAATATTGAAAACAAAAGGAATCATACACACATAAACTATCATCCACATGTACATACACACATACAAATATTCATACATATATACATATATACAAACATACATAAACATATAGATAGTACACATGACACATAACCATATATGTATTGTATATACATATAGTATCATACACATATACTATCATCCACAAATACATGTATATACATACAAACATTCATACATATATACACATATACAAACATACCGATAGTACACCATGACACACAAACATATATGTACTGTATATACATACGTGTACATATACTATCATACACATATACAGACACACATATACTATCATCAACATAGACATACACACATACATGTATATACATACAAACATTCATACATATATACACCGACGGTTTATTTAATATATATTGTTTTTTAAAGTAATGTAATTATTTACCGACGGATTACCGACGGAATATTTAATAAAAAATAAATAAATATTAAAATATTAAAGTGGCCGTCGGTAATCCGTCGGTAATTAGCGACGGATTACCGACGGTATTCTTAATAATTTTTTTAAAAAAATATGAAATTATTTACCGACGGATTACCGACGGAATATTTAATAAAAATAAATAAATATTAAAATATTAAAGTGGCCGTCGGTAATCCGTCGGTAACTAGCGACAGATTACCGACGGTATTCTTAATAATTTTTTTAAAAAAATAATGAAATTATTTACCGACGGATTACCGACGGAATATTTAATAAAAATAAATAAAAATTATAATATTAAAGTGACCGTCGGTAATCCGTCGGTAATTAGCGACGGATTTCTTAATAATTTTTTTTAAAACATAATTAAATTATTTACCGACGGATTACCGACGAAAGGCCATTTTTACCGACGGTTTACCGACGGCAAAGTTTTTCATCGCTAAATTCAGAATCCGTCGCTAACTACCGAGGTTTCCGTCGGTAATTTTCGTCGGAAATTTGAGTTTTTCTAGTAGTGCATGATGTAAGGAAGCCAGATGAGATCAAGATGAACTATCTTATGATTTAAAAAATAAACGATTATTCACCGAGATGGAATAAACGTTTAAGTATATATGGACCTTAATTATTTAATTAGGAACAGGAATATTTTGAAGAGAATTTGAAAGCTAAGAATATATTCAAAATTTATAATTTTTAAGGTAGCCAATGACGGAGTTTGGAATTTTATTGAGTGTCTGCACCTTTATGATAGATCAAAAAGTCCATCCGATGTCGTTTTAGCCGAATTCCATAGTTTCGGAGTATTTGTTAAAGTTTTTTTTGTTGATTTTCAGGTTTTTAATTTTTTTTCGATTTCAGGGAATGTTTTTTCGATTTCAGGGAATTTTTTCGGTATTTTTGGTTGATTTTAACAGATTTCTTATATTTTTTAATATCTTGGATAGTGGCGGATCCAAGATTTTTTTCCTAGTGAATGCACCTTTAAGGTAGATTAAAGGTCTGCAAAGTCGTCCGATGTATATATATTTTTTTGCCAAATTCAACGTTTCGAGAGAATTTTTAAAGTTTTATTGTTGATTTCAAGGGATATGTAAGTTTTTTTTTATCGATTTCGAGAGATTTTTTCGGTTGATTTCGATGTGCATTTTTAGTTGATTTCGAGGTACGTTTTTGGTTGATGGAGGCCGAGATGAGAAATTACTTAGGAAGCTATGGTAGAAAGGTTAAAAAATTATTCTAACCAAAGAAAGTTCATTTTTTTATCTTTTAATGGGGACCCAAAATTTACAGTAAATAATCACATTTTATAAAACAGGCCATGTTTATAAAACACGTTATTTAAAAGAAACAGTACTATTATAAAAGAAAATGTTACCATATAAAACATTCACGTTTTAAATTTAAAAAGAATTAAGTTGCAAAAAGAAAAACATGAAGGTGACTTAGACCATCTCCAATCATACTCCATATTTATGAAAATGGCGTTTACACCCCCTCCAATCATACTCCATACTCTAATTTTTTTTTGCAGTGTACCAAATTTGTACGCCAAATATGCAGTGTGAGTTTGACACTCCAAATTAGTGGACCCCACTACTTTTTCCTAAAAGTAATATTATTTAATTAATAAATATTATAACTTATATATATTAATAGCAAATAGTAAATGAAATAATGTTATTTTAATGTAGGGTCCATAAATTTGGTGTTTTTTTTGGAGTATGGTTGGAGTTGAAAGTTTTTTTTTGGATGTTGGCCCCACCAAAATTGGTGTTTTTTGTGTTTTTTTTGTGCGAAGGTTGGAGATGCTCATGTTAGATTTAAAGGAATTTTACCCCACTTCACATTTTCCTTACAGAAATGTCCTAAGTCTCTCATATTTTGCAAAACTGCCCCTTAACCCGTGATGTGGGCCGTGATCGTCGACCCGGCCCATGTGGCCCGCGATCTTGGTCAGCGATGGTGCAATTTGGTTAATAAAAAAATTATGAGGCATTTGCAAGGTTCAGGATTCGAACCCTACATCAACAGCACATGTGCACAAGACCTTAACCAGTAATCTAGCTATTAAGTTGTTAATTACATTATACCAAAAATATTTTATATTATATCAAATATAATATATTAAGATATTTATTATTAATATTATTATTGTTATAATATTAAAGATGATTTTTAATATTTTTACTTCAATGGACCCAACAATTCTTTTTGTATTTTTGATATTTTATTTTAGTGGTTGTGTTGAAAATGGTTAACGCAAAAATTTGCAAAAAACTTAATATTGAAAAAAGATTAGAAAACTTTAAATTTAAAGGATTCTATATAAACTTAATATTGAAAAAAGAGATGTATTAATAAAATAATTTAATAATATAATTAATGTTAAATTGTTATAATAAAATAGTTATTGGAGTTGGAAATAATTTATTTTTAAACATTATAGTTTATGATAATTTATTTTAGAAAAACTATAATAACTATTGAAAATGAACTAAAATATTTTTTTCTTTTAAACTATTTTTTTCAAATTTTAGCGTTAAGTATATTATAAAATATTTTATACATTTAACACAACCATTGAAGTAAAAATATTAAATATTTTATTAGAGCATACATTTAACTATATTATTAAATATTTTATTAGAGCATACATTTTTTTGCAAATTTTAGCGTTAACTATTTTCAACACAACCACTAAAATAAGATATCAAAAATACAAAAAGAATTGTTGGGTCCATTGAAGTAAAAATATCAAAATATCATCTTTAATATTATAACAATAATAATATTAATGATAAATATCTTAATATATTATATTTGATATAATATAAAATATTTTTGGTATAATGTAATTAACAACTTAGCAGCTAGATTACTTGTTAAGGTTTTGTGCACACGTGTTGTTGATGCAGGGTTCGAATCCTGCACCTTGCGAATGCCTCATAATATTTTTATTAACCAAAATGCACCATCACGGCCCATCGCGGACCACATGGCCGGGTCCGCAATCGCGGCCCGTATCGCGGGATTAGAGGGCAGTGTAACGACCCAACCCAAACATACACCATATAATACTTATTTGTAACACCTCGAATTTCCATTATATTATAATTTAATATAAATGGGATCGATTTGTAATTTAGTCTAAGTTGTGGACTTTTTGTAATTTTTAACTCCAGGGTTGAAATTGTAAGTTTGTCCAAAGTTAAAGTTAATGTTGAAAATTAAACTTGAGGGTTTATTTGGTCATTCTTTGAAAGTTGGGTTACTTAAGAGTTGGGTATGATGAATTGAGATATTATCTCAATCCATCTTGTGGTAGTCGGTTAAGAAAAAGCAGAGAGTAAGAAAAGAGAAAGAAGAAGAGAGGAATCGGAGTTCATCTGGATTCTTGTGTGGTAAGGGTTTTGAAATTATCTCCTTTAATTTCTTAATCAGTTGGTAACACCCAGTTGAAATCATCTTTCAATAGATTTTGAATCAGAGAAGATAGGATTTGGATTACTGGGTTAAAAGCTTCTTTCCAGGTGAGTTCATCTTCTCTCAAATGTTTTTAAATTGAAAATTGAACTAGATTTGATGCATAGATTGTCTGAATGAAGTGGTATGTCTGTGTAAAAATGAAATCAATCCATAAACTGTATTTAGATGGACTTTTTGGAATTAATTTGACGAGAATTGATTTTATAAAAATCGGAGTCCCGGTATAGAGAATTCCGGAACTGGTATCGGATCCGAAATTAATGGATTCCGGAAGTTGGGTTTTGGATCCGGAAAAAGAATAGTTCCGGAATGGGCTTGGGTTCCGGGAAATGGGTTAAATTCCGGAAATGGAAAGGGTTGGTTCCGGTATTGTTTTGGATACCGGAAGTGGGACGGGTGATCCGGAATTAATAAACTTCCGGAATTGGGCATTTGCATTTGGGTACCGGAATTAATAAAATCACCGGAAGTGAGTTTTGGTTATGGGATCCGGTATAGAGATCAAATTAATTTCAGTATGGGCTTTAAGTTCCGGAAACAAATTAATTTCGGTATTTGGGCTTGATCTGTATGTAATTAATTCTATAAGTTTGGCTTGGACTTGATATAAATTAATTTCATGAAATTGGGTTTAGATCCGGTATGAGTTCTAATTTAGAATCCGGTTTCGAGTAAGCTTCGAACTTTGTATCCGGAATACTGTCCCGATTATAGTTTCAAAGGGGAGACAATTAAGAATAGGATACAATAGGTTATCCGACGTTCTTAAAATTGAAATGTTATGAGTTGTGGTATGGTATGTCATTTTACATACACACAGGTAAGTGTAATGGATCCATAGGCACTGTTAGTATTTGTAACGTGGAATATGCATAAAGAAATTTGTAATTCCCGTTGACCTGAAATGTGGAATAGGCATAAAGTAATTTGTAATTCCCATTTCGTAAAGGTGTTGTGAAATGAGAAATAGGCATAAAGGAAATTGTAATTTCTATTTCATAGTGTGATGTGAAACGAGGAATAGGCATAAAGTAATTTGTAATTCTCGTTCACGTGGAAATGGAGAATAGGCATAAAGTAAATTGTAATTCTCATTTCGTAGTATAGAAATCAAGGAATAGGCATAAAGTAAATTGTAATTCTTGATTTCTATGGGAAGGTAAGAGATAGGCATAAAGTAAATTGTAATCTCTACTTCCACTCCAAGAAATAGGCATAAAGTAACTTGTAATTTCTTGGATAAGAGCAATGATCTAGAATCAGCAATGATTCGTAGTAGGCTCTTGATTGTGATGATATGACTTACTGAATGTTAGTCATATCCATGGGATCGGGTATGTTCCCGACATTGAGATGAGCACGTGTACGGTAAGAATGGTGGTGAACAGGTTTGTTTATATGCCTTGGAGATTTGAGTTTTCAAAGCTGTTAATGTTTTAATTTGAATTTGGATGTTCTCACCAGACGTAAGCCTAATCGTTCAAATTAAATTTTCTTACCATGAACGAGCTTAGGGAAGTAATGGGATGTGGGACGAGAGCTTTTGAAGTATTCAACTTTTGAGATAAGCGGAGAATTTAGCTAACGCGGTGAGGCTTTTTGATGGATTGCTTAGATAACCCAGTTAATCTGATTATAGTTGACATGATTAGATTAATAGGTTATTTGGAGAATTCAATTTGTAAATATGAACCCTCATAGTTAATTCTCTTCTTATATATATATAAACGTTTGGATGATATTCTGTTATACCTTGTTAAAATTTGAGGTTCAAATTGGCCCTGATTTTAGGGTGTTACATTATTACATGCCAAACATATACAACAATAGATACATATTATTTCACTTAAGGTCCGAAAGTCTTAAAACTGTACATTACATAATTTAGTACAAACATTTTGCTAATAATTTACATTATAACTAACAATACTATTAATACAAAACACTTTATGAAATTCCATAAACACACTGCTTCCAAAGAAGATCATCATTTATCTTTTCCTCCGCTCTTACTTACTCCTCGACCTGGAATATATATTTTGAAAACAAAATAAGGGTTAGACCATTGGTCTAAGTGAGAAAATCGCTGTCAGTTTAGTAATCATTTTGTAAAGCACAGATATACCACACATATATGAATACAAAGCATGACTCGTGTGCACTATGTACAACTTCTCCCTCACATGGCCATATTAGTTGGTTGCGCTAAACCAACTAATCAATTTACTCCGCTACACTAACATACAGCCAACTCCGTTGCCCCTCCGTACAACCAATACTCCGCCGGCCCTCAGTCCGGCCAAGGTGCACTCGTGTAGTGTAATGCTTATATAAATACAACATATATCTCAATATATCATATTTCAATCATTAGCACATCATCACACTACCTACCACATATTTATTCACATATATAATTGTATTCCAGTTTGAAAATGTTTAAAGTAAAACTCACCTGAAAGAAGGAACACAATATCACTTTCTCTTGAAAAACTTGCAAGAATCTTACTTTTCAACACACTTCACGAAATCTGAATTACACAAAATACGTATAACTATTTACCACGTAAAACTCAATGACATGATAAAAATCCTAAATAAGCCGTGATACCCTTATCCACATATGTCCCTCTTCGGCGACTTAGCACGGGTGTCCTGTAACACCTCGAATTTCCATTTTATTATTTTAAAATGAATGGGGTCTGTTTGTAATTTAGTCGAAGTTGTGGACTATTTTATTTATAAACTCCAGGGTTGAAATTTATAATTTGACTAAAGTTGAAGTTAATGTTGAAAATTAACTTGGAGGGCTAGTTGGTCATTTCTTGTAAGTGAGATTATTTAATGATAAGGTAAGAAATTGATTTGAGACTTTATCTCAAATCAGTGTTTAGGGTCGGTCAAGAGCAGAGAACAAAGAAGGAGAAAGGATGTGAAGGAAGTGAATTTAGGGTTCTTGTGGTAAAAATCTTTCAATCTTCTTCTTTAAAATTTCTGACCAGTTGAGAATTACAATCTGAATCACCTTTCATTAGGCTGCTGAATCGATTGAGAAGGTTGGAACAGTTCAAGTTAGGAATTGCTATCCAGGTGAGTTCATCCTTTTCGTTTTAAATTTAACAATTGAGAAATTGATTCAGCTTTGGTATGAAAGATGTCTGAATATTGGTATGCTTGTTTTTAGATAAAATCAGTTAGTAGACTGAATTGTAGTGAAACTTATTGATCAAATTGACGAAAATAAGATAATCAATATCGAGGTCCCGGTAATTAAAGAAATTCTGGAAATGGGTCGTGTGTGTAGGATCCGGAATTTAATCAAAACCGGAATTGGAATATTTTGGACCCGGAACAAACAAATTACCGGAAGTGTTTTTGGTGGATCCGGAATTTATATTCCGGAATTAGGCTTGCGGTAAGGATCCGGAAACAAGTTCCGGAATTGGGCCGAAATGAGTGATCCGAAAACAAGTTCCGGAAGTTGGGTTTTATATGTGTGTTCCGGAATTAATTAACATCCGGAATGGGCTTGGCAAAATTGGTTCCGGTATCAAAAGTCCCGGAATGGGCCAATTTGTTTGTGGATCCGGTAGTTTGAGATAAAACCGGAATGGACCCAACTTGTTTAATGATCCGGTATTTTTAAAACCAGAATGGACCAAATTTAATAACAAAACCGGAACTGGGCCCCTCTTGTGGAGATCCGGTAAAAGAAAATCAGAGTTGGGCTCGACCCAGTGGGAAATTTAATTATTGGAAAATTGGTTTTTTTTAATTAATCTGGAAAATTAGTTTTATGTTAAAGGAAAAACGAAACAGAACACAATAGAATGGAGAGAATGAATCGTAATTTCTCATTAATCATAAGTCCTTTATATGGGGAGGAGTTTACAACGAAAATGAAACATTAATTATGGTAATATCTAATAGTAGGAAAATATTCTTTCAATCACTTCCTTTTGATGATGGCACATATCCTTCAACACTCCCCCTTGTGCCGAATCAAATGACTGATGGTGCATAGTTCTTGCCTCATTAAAACCTTACGCCAAAGAAACAAAACCCAGTGGGAAAAATAAAAACTTTAGGCGCAGGAAAGAGTACAAGACACCAATACACAATTCCTTTAGTTTACCATTTTTCTTGATTTGTGCATCAATCAAGAGGTATAGAAATCAAGATGATGTATAAAATGTTGTCTCACTAAAACCTTGCACCAAGGAACAAAACTCAATGGGAAAAATAAAACCTTGGTTGAAAGAAAGAGCACAACATACCAATATTACATATATAGTAGACTCCCCCTTTTGTCTACCACTCCTCCTGATTCGTGCATTAATCAAAGGAGGTTTAAAACATTTCCATTTCAATACTTTCTACATGTTTCCCAAATATGGTTTTACGTATTGATTTGGTAAACAAACATGTCACATTTTCCTCACATCTTATTCAGTTCACTTGAATCTTGAGGAGAATTGATTATATAAAAACTTAAGCAAAATATGTTTTGTGTTATAACCCTTGATATATCTTACTTTCATTTCTTCGATACATGATGCATTATTTCCATACATGCAAGTTGTATAATGGTTAAACTCAAAATTACCAGCTCCTTTTATATGTGTAATGATAGTCCTTAACCATATACACACTTGAATAGTCTCATGGAGAGTAAGATTGTTGATAATATAAGAAGATAGCTATTAAGGGTTTACTTAGTTTACTTCCAAGCAATCGGCATGTTCCATACGATAATTTCTTATCCAGTTTGGGAACAACCTTTATATCAGTCAAACATATACCTAATATCAGCAAATATATACCAAGGCATTGTTTGGTGTTTTTCTATAAGATCCAATACTTTTGCCGCTCACAATCTAAGTAGGTATTGAAGTTTCATTATCAATCCATTTATCTCCGTAGGGAAATTATAAGCCCACGTCAATGGTGCCAAAAGATTAATTTGAAATCATTCCATTGACGTTGCGTTGGCGCTGAGCTAAATCTAGCTGACAAGTTCAGTGAGAAGTACAATATAAGGTCAAGTGTATTATGTTGAGTACAATAATGCGCCTATTGTACTTAGGTATGGAATTCCAGCTCCTAACACCTCTTCGTCCTCATCCTTTAGATGAAATGGATCTTTCCTTATCTCCAACACATTGACCGATCATGGGAGTGCTAATCGGATGCGCTTTGTCTATATTAGGTCGCCTGATCATTTTCTAGACATATGCGGATCAATGGATTAATATTCCACAAACTCGGTGTCGTAGCTCAAGTATCTAGACAAAACCAAGTTTTCCCACGAACTTTCATCTCAAATTCATATTTCAAGTAGCTTGTGTTTTCTCTTATTTCATCAAGAGTGCCTATTATGTTCATAACATCGACATATAAAGCTACTATGAAAATCTGGGACTTGTTTTCTTATATAAATACGCAAGGGCACAGTTCGTCGTTCTCATTTATCGTTTCCCAATCAAGTATTCACTCAAGCGGGTATACCACATCTGCATAGATTGATTTAATCTATAAAGTGAGTGTTTCATATTTATTGTAATCACATTTCATAGTTTAAAGTTACTTGATATTGGTATAATGCCATCAAGCACTTTTATATTTCTGAATTTAGATCCCCATAGAGATATGTAGTAACTACATCGTTGAGCTGCAATTTCCAGTCCTTCAGAAACTACTTGGCTAATTAATTAGCAGAACGTTCTCCATCACGAGAGAGTAAGTCTTATTGTGGTCAATCCAGTGCGTTGTGAGAAACCTTGCGCCAAAGGAGAGCTTTATATATTATGACTTAATTATTCTCATTACACTTGGTCGGTTAGCACTACCAAACCAAATACCTGTTCATTTGTCAAATAATTATCCTGGATTGCTTCTTTTCATTTAGGCCAATTTGCTCTTTGTTGACAATTTTCAACTGAGCATGGTTCGATGACATCGTGCTCTATTATCTCATAAGCAACGATATATGCAAATATATCATCATTTAGTATTTATGATCTGTCCATCGACTCATATTCATTTGAGATTTCTTTGATCTCTGGAATCAATATTAACTTCGGAGCGTCCTCCAGTAATGATTCATAGACATAGACTTAATCAGAGATAATCTCATGTTGATGATATATGGTTGTGCGTTACTCTTCTTTTCCTTTAGATGAGTATCTATCGAACCAAGTAGCTTCCCCCATTTCCTTTTGGGAGCTACGACCTCAACCACACCTCCACAATGTGTGATTGCAACGTACTTCCAGCGACGTTGTGCCCTTGTTTGGGGACTTTTGACCTTGTGAGTATGTTTGCAGCTTGTATATGTGATCTTGTCACTCTAAATAATATTAAACATATCAGGTATCGAGTCTGATTCGTTTGACTTCAACTTTACATTGTGAAGTTTTTGGGGATCAAAATGAGACACAATTGAAATATTCAATGGCACTTCCTGTTGTTCCCATGGAAAATCCTTTTTCCTATCTCCCCCTAACAACAGGAAGGTTGTCTCATCAAAATGACAACCTGCAAATCTAGCGGTAAAGGGATCACTCGTCAAGGGTTCTAATTAGCGGATAATTATTGGGGGTTCATATCCAACATTTGATGACTCGTATTTAAGACCCATTTTGGTACGCTGTGGGGGAGTAATTGGCACATATACAACATAACCAAACATACGTAAATGTAAAACAGCAGGCTTATATCCAGTTACCAACTGGTACGCACAAGATTGGTTGGCTGGTTGTGGGTCTAAACACGAATAAGTAAAGTTGCATGTAATATTGCATTACCCCATGCGGATGTGGATAAATTGGTGCGCATAACCAATGCCCTAGCTACCATCTATATTCTTTTGATGACAACTTTTATCATTTTACGAGACCATTTTATATATACACATGCGGTACAAATGCAATAATCATCAAATCCTTATGATCTAAATTCTCCAGCATTCTAAGTCATGTAGACTTGATGAGAAAAAATCAGGGTGGTGAGTCCTTAATGTATAAGTGCAACATTTCATGTGGACTATAATACGACACGTGTTCATCGTGTCAAAACCAGAACCATAAAGTACTTTAATGGCCCGCATTCTGGATGTTTATGTCCATAAATATCACCTTGTATTCGTTGTGAGAATGAAATATTTTTATATTATGTCTTTAGCTTTAGGATGGTCTCATTCCTGATTTGGCTAAGGATCAGGGTATATAAAAGTTCTAGGTATTAGAGAGGGCATGTTATGATGGTGGTGTTGCTTATTGTGCAGTAGAAGTCAACAGTTGCAATTTGGTATATAAAAGTTCTAGGTATTAGAGAGGGCATGTAGATTTGCAAGTTGTCACTTTGATGAGACAACCTTCCTGTTGTTAGGGGGAGATAGGAAAAAAGATTTTCCATGGGAACAACAGGAAGTGCCATTGAATATTTCAATTGTGTCTCATTTTCTATTAGGAGTTCGTTCCCGACTCTTGCCATGAATTTGACCATTTCCACAACCTTGTCCATATGGTACATATGTAGCATATGTGTGTGGATATGTTCAACTCACTATCCTTTGGAGTTCTTTCCACCTCCAACGCTTGCCTTATTAACCCCAAGAATTTTCTTTATCCGGGTATGTCTAGCGTTGTTAAAAAAAACATTGCTACAACTCTTAGCCACTTGCATTAAGTTAATGAGTTTGTTAAAGGTTATATTGCAGCTTATACTGTTTCATTAGTATGATTGGTGATATAGGAAAGATGAAAAGATGTCATGATTCGCATAATCTTTTGTGAGTTCCTTGCCACAAAGATTGAGATGCATTTTGAGACACGCCATTTCTTTGTCAAAATCAGTTACCTTCTTGTAATCAAGTAGGTAGGTTTCTTTCCACTGTATAATTAGTTTGAGAAGTATATGGTACTGAATATTCTCGAATTTCCTTTTTGGGACTATCCACGGTTCTTGGGGGTTTCTAGTTATTCTCTCTGAAGGTTGTGACTGATCTATCGTCTCAAAAGTTTTAAAATATTTACTTGTATCTTAACATCTAGTGTTTTTTTTTCTTTAGGGTCAAAATGGTTCGATGATTTTTAAATATTTTCTTGTATTTTTCGAACCTATCTTATAGTAATCCAATCCTTCCGATTCAAAGATGTCGTATAAAATGGAGAATATATTATTTTCTAAAATAGTGAATTATGGTTTATGCATGAAATTTCATTATCATAATAATATTGGATTTTTGTATGCTTACTTTTTGTTGATAATACTTCATCATTATTTCAATCTGCGAATAGAAACCACACATTCTATTGGATTTCTAGTAGGGGAATCACATGGATTCCTTAAGTCCCTATAAACCTTAGGGCTATTTACACCAGTTTGACAAAATCCAATCGATATCGTGTGATGAATTTAATTTGAAGATAACTTTTAATTATAGAACTTTTGGCACGAGGCCAAAACGAATATGAGTTTGGCATATGAAGCCGATTTCAATGTTTTAATATCTTAATAGCATTGTACGAGATTACCCTTAGACAAATAAATATTGGTTTTGACATAAAGTGAAATTCAAACTTTTAACATCTTAATAGTATTTTGTTTTGGAGCTTTTGGTAAAAGACCAAAATATATGTTTGTTGGAAGTGTAACTTCCGAAAGTTAATTATAAGTTGAAAGTTATGAGTAGGAACTCACAAGCAAGATACACATTAATAAGATAAGCATTTAAATATTATGCGGTAATATTAATTTAAAAAAAAACTAAATAAACATTTGAATAAATCAGTTATCATATCCAAGACCGATTTAAATAGTCTAAATCAAATTAGTGTATCAAATAAGTAAATAACATTTACATAATTATATTAATCAAATAAGATATCAAGATTGTAAACTAATTAAGCATACCAAGATAAATAATAAATTTAATACAAATTAACTTATTTAAACAAAGCTAAAAATACAATAATCCAAAATAAGTAACAACCGATTGGTCCAAATGATCGATCAATTAAAAGAAATCCATAAATAAATCTAATTTGATCGTCTATATATATATATATATATATATATATATATATATTTTCCTTGTAATTTTTTATGGTAGTCAAATACATCCCAATATGATCATGATATTTTATTTATTTAAGATTTCTTCTATGGCAAGAAAATAAAAATTATTACATAATTATTGAATTTAAAGAAATTTCATTAAAATCACAACAAAATCTAATAAATTCACGTAATCTTGTTTTCAAAAGAAAAAAAATAAACATTTTCGATTATAATTGGTACAAAAGAAAAAAAATCCATTCGTCTTCATATAACTTAATTTACTAAAATATTTATATATAAGATTGTATGTTGATATATGTATATATATAGACAAATAATTATAATAATAATAAATATAAAATATTATTATTAGGTTTTACAGTGGAGGTCGAAAACCATTTATGCTATCAAGAATACATATAAAAAACTGAAATTACATAAACTCAAATATTAATATGATCGATAACACTTTTTTTTATTTGTGTGTTTTTCTTAATAATCAAGATCACATAAGGGCATATTTAATCATTAGATTGTTATGCAAACAAAATGTAAAAAAATGATTATAAATTGTATTTTCTTTTAAAAAGAGAATCCAAAGCATAATCAAGTAGATGGAAAACTAGCAACAATGTTATTATGGATAAGAAACATTAACGGACATGGTTAATATTAATCCATACACAAAAAACGTAAATTCATATAAAGATGCTTACTTGGATTGTAGAAGTATTCCAGACTGATTGATGAAGTTGGAGCCCAAAAATATATCCGTGAACTGATTGAGCGTACATGCTAATAACGTGTTAAAGGAAAAACCGAAACAGAACACAATAGAATGGAGAGAATGAATCGTAATTTCTCATTTATCACAAGTCCTTTATATAGGGAGGAGTTTACAACGAAAAGGAAACATTAATTATGGTAATATCTAATACTAGAAAAATATTTTTTCAATCACTTCCTTTTAATGATGGCACATATCCTTCAACATTTTAGAATTTATTTTGGAAATTGATTTTAGAATTAATTTTGGAGATTAATTTAGAATTAAATTTGGAAATTAATTTTAGGACCCAAGGTGGTTTTATTTTAGGATATGAGTTTGATTGCAATTATTACATAATTTTGGAGTCAAGATTTCGGAATATCTTCTAAATATAATTTTAGAAGGAGAACATTTGAGGGTAGAATAGGTTATCCGGTGTTCTAGTAATGAAAGTCTTATGGGATATAGTGGGATATGTTATTATACATATACACTAGTAAATGGATCCATAGGCACTGTTTTTATTTTAACGTGGAATAGGCATAAAGTAATTTGTAATTCCCGTTGACCTAAAATGTGGAATAGGCATAAAGTAATTTGTAATTCGCATTTCGTAAAGGTGTTATGAAATGAGAAATAGGCATAAAGGAAATTGTAATTTCTATTTCATGGTATGATGTGAAATGCGGAATAGGCATAAGTAATTTGTAATTCTCGTTCACATGGAAATGGAGAATAGGCATAAAGTAATTTGTAATTCTCATTTCGTAGTATAGAAATCGAGGAATAGGCATAAAGTAAATTGTAATTCCTGATTTCTATGGGAAGACCAGAGATAGGCATAAAGTAATTTGTAATCTCTACTTCCAGTCCAAAAATAGGCATAAAGCAACTTTAATTTCTTGGATAAGAGCAATAATCTAGAATTTGTAATGATTCGTAGTATGCTCTTGATTGTGATAATGTGACTTACTGAATGTTAGTCATATTCATGGGATCGGGTATGTTTCCGTCATTGAGGTGAGCACATGTACGGTAAGAATGGTGGAGAACAGGTTCGTTTATATGTTTTGGATATTTTCAAAGCTGTTAATGTTTTAATTTGAATTTGGATGTTCTCACTAGGCGTAAGCCTAATTGTTCAAATTAAATTTTCTTACCAGGTACAGGCTCAGGGAAATAATTGGGATGTGGGACGAGAGCTTTTGAAGTATTCAACTTTTGAGACAAGCGGAGGAATTAGCTAATGCAATGAGGCTTTTTGATGGATTGCTTAGATAACCTAGTTAATCTGATTATTATTGATATGATTAGATTAATAGGTTATTTGGATAATTCAATATTTGTAAATATGACCCTCATAGTTAATGCTCTCCTTATTTATATAAAAGTTTGGATGTTATTCTATAATAACTTGTTACAATTTGAGGTTCAAATTAGCCCTGATTTTTTTAGGGTGTTACAATATGGTATCAGAGCTGAAGTTTAAGCGAACTAGGTATGATAATGAGATACCTAGACTTAAGCTGAAATGAATTAAGTTATGATTCATGAGATATGGGTAGAAATACTAAGACGGGATAGTCTTAGAGTCGACGGAAATACATGAAATTAGTACTGTAACGATGGTAACGAGTATTCTCATGTATAGTATGTTCACAATTTCAGTTAGCTACACAAGCATACTTGTTTCTAAATTGTTACAGTGACTAATGCACGGTAAAGTACGTTTCGTATGGGTAACCATTTCTTATGGTTATTTCTTTGTGTTCTATCCAGAACAATGGTAAATACACCACCAAGGTCCCCAAATTCTTCGGAGGATAGGGCATTATTGGACTGGGGATAAAAGCGACCTGAAATGGTTGGAACTCATGAAAGTCCGCCGAGGCTACCTTCGATGGGAGGAACGGACAGTCGGGCACACAGAACGAGTACTAGTACCGTCAACCCGGAGACGACTGAGTCTACAATGGAGTCTCGTATGATGGAGAATATGACACGAATGATGAATACGACAATGGCTCAACAAACAGAGACGTTCATGAAAGCGTTAAATGATCGAAGTTCTGATCTACGACGAACGGAGACAGATACTGGTGTCATAAATCCAATTCGTAATCCGGTGATGAATGTAAACAGGAGGGTGGAAAGTGTCTGCTCATATAAAACGTTTCTAAGATGTAAACAGCCAGAGTTTACCAGAGTCGACAATCCAATAACATGTATGAATTGGCTTAGAGAAATGGAACAAGCTTTTCGAGCTTGTAAATGTGATGAAGAATCGAAGGTCAGATTCGGTTCTCAAATGTTACGAGGCAACGCGTTGACTTGGTGGAATATAGTGACATCTAATGTGACGGCTCCAGTCTTAGCTGCTATGACATGGGAGTCGTTCAAGAAAAAGATTCTGGAGGAATATTGCAACGAGAACGAAATGGACAGGATTGAAGAAGAGTTTCAGACTCTTAAGAAGGGTACTTCGTCTGTTAGGAAGTACACTGAATCCTTTATGGAAAAGCTGAATCTAGTGGGGCATGTGGCTCCAACTGAGAAAGAGAAGATTAAAGCCTATCTGAAGGGATTACTGGCGGATATGATGTCGCGGGTGCGAAATTCCAAAGCTTCAACGTTGAGAGAGACGATCGAAGAAGCTAAAGTAATAAAAGAAGTATATGCCAAAGACAAGGAGGAGAAAATGCACGGGGGAGAGAATCGAAAGTGGGAAGGCCGGTCGGAGTCTTCTCAGAAATCCAAATCGTTTGGCAAGAACGTTCGTTATGAGACTCGCCGGGAACCAAATGGGTGTCAAAAATGCCGAAGTAAGCACTTTGGCCAGTGTCGGATAGTCGGGAATGAATGCTTCAAATGTGGGAAGACTGGGCATCTAGCAGCAAGTTGTCCTATTCAAGGACCGATTTGTTTTGAGTGTAAACAACCCGGACACTTCCGAAGAGATTGTCCGAAGTTAAAGAAAGGCGGAGATCAAGGAAAGAAGCCAAACACTCCTAAACCAACGAGCCGGGCATTTCATATGACGGCGAAAGAGGCAAAGGAGTCCAAAGATGTCGTTTCTGGTACATTCCTCGTTAATACCATTCCCGCGCGCATTTTATTTGACTGTGGTGTAAATTTGTCGTTCGTGTCCAAATCTTTCTATCTCAAGTTAGCTATGCCTGTCACTACATTGGAAGATGCCTTAGTGGTCGAGATAGCTAACGGAGGTCAAGTCTTAGTTCATGAAAAACTTGAGGGTTGTTTAATTTCGATAGGGGAAACGAAATTTCCGATTGACTTGTTGTTAATGGAAATTGGGGGATTCGATGTGATTGTGGGTATGGACTGGTTGACAGTCAACCAGGCAGAAATACTTTGTGCAAAGAAATTAATTCGGATTCCGATGGCTGATAAAGATGATGTACTCATCTTTGGGGAAAAGCGAAAATGGGAAGTTCCGTTAATTTCTGTTGCAAAAGCGCGTAAATGTTTGATGAAGGGATGTTCATCCTATTTAGCGTATGTTCTAGATGGAAACTCAGAAAGGAAGCAAGTGGAAGACATTAAGGTGGTACGTGAATTCCCGGATGTATTTCCTGATGATCTTCCAGGTCTACCGTCTGAACGACAGGTGGAGTTTCGAATTGATCTTATCCCTGGATCGGCACCAATAGCGCGTGCACCGTATCGCTTAGCGCCGACCGAAATGAAAGAGATGATGTCTCAGCTGCAAGAGCTGCTAGACAAGGGTTTTGTTAGATCAAGTTCTTCACCTTGGGGAGCTCCGGTATTGTTTGTTAAGAAGAAGGATGGCACTATGAGGATGTGCATCGACTATCGGGAGCTGAATAAGGTGACAATTAAGAACAAGTATCCACTTGCGAGGATTGATGATTTGTTTGATCAACTCCAAGGTGCGGGATGCTTTTCAAAGATTGATCTGAGGTCGGGATATCATCAAGTTCGAGTAAGAGATGAAGATATTCCCAAGACGGCGTTCAGAACGAGGTATGGGCATCATGAATTCCTTGTAATGTCGTTCGGGTTGACAAATGCTCTAGCCGTGTTCATGGATCTGATGAACATAGTATGTCGACCGTTCTTAGACAAGTCTGTCATTGTATTCATTGATGACATACTTGTTTATTCGAAGAATGAAGACGATCATGAATGCCATCTCCGTGAAGTCTTGGAAGTTCTGAGGAAGGAGAAATTGTACGCAAGTGAATTTTGGTTAAAAGAGGTACAATTTCTGGGGCATGTGATTACTTCGGAAGGAGTCAAAGTAGATCCAGCAAAGATAGAAGCAATGACGAATTGGGAAACACCGAAGAGCGCATATGAAATAAGGAGTTTCTTGGGTCTAGCAGGTTACTATCGGAGGTTTATCAAAGACTTCTCAAAGATTGCTTCTGCTTTGACCATATTGACTCGGAAGAATGTAAAGTTTGTCTGGACTGAAAAGCAAGAGTCAGCTTTCAGAACTTTACGCCAGAAGTTGTGTGAAGCTCCTGTTCTTGCACTACCGGAAGGAACGGAAGATTTGGTTGTGTATAGTGACGCGTCAAAGATGGGTTTAGGGTGTGTGTTGATGAAACGAGGCAAGGTGATTGCTTATGCATCAAGGCAACTCAAAGAACATGAGAAGAATTACCCTACCCATGATTTAGAATTAGCAGCGGTCGTGTTTGCATTAAAGCTATGGCGTCATTATCTGTATGGAACGAAGTGTACACTTTACACTGATCACAAAAGCTTGAAGCATGTCTTTGATCAGAAGGAGTTGAATATGAGGCAGCGACATTGGTTAGAACTACTTAAAGATTATGATTGTGAATTGCATTACCATACCGGTAAGGCAAATGTTGTAGCTGATGCTTTAAGTAGAAAAGAATACAGTGGGTGCTTGAAAACGACTAACGCCAGGATTGACGTGACATCAAGTTTGATTGAAAAGATAAAAGAGGCACAAGCGGAATCTTTATTGGAAGAAAATCTGAAAGATAAAGTTATGAGCAAACAACATCTTCAACTGACTGAAGATAGCGTGGGGTCAAGCTGTTCCAAGGCCGTGTTTGGGTGCCAAAAGTGGGAGGAAATCGGGAGTTAATTCTCGAAGACGCCCACAAGTCTAAGTATTCTATACATCCGGGAAGTACTAAGATGTATAGGAACCTGAAGTTGCACTACTGGTGGCCAGCTATGAAATTAGATGTGGCCCGAATAGTAGAAAAGTGCGTGACATGTTCGTTAGTGAAAGCTGAACATCAAAAGCCTTACGGAAGTTTTCAATCTTTGGAGATTCCGGAATGGAAGTGGGAGAAGATTACCATGGATTTTGTGACAAAGTTGCCGAGGACGCAAAAGGGTAACGACACTATATGGGTAATCGTGGATCGATTGACCAAGAGTGCTCACTTTCTGGCTATGAAAGAAGCGTCACCAATAGATAAATTGGCGAAGCTGTATATTGATGAAGTGGTGTCAAGACATGGTATACCGATGTCTATAGTGTCGGATCGTGATTGTCGGTTTACCTCAAGGTTTTGGCAGTCACTACAAGAGGAATTGGGTACGAGAGTCAATTTGAGCACTGCTTATCATCTACAAACAGACGGGCAAAGTGAAAGAACCATTCAAACTTTGGAAGATATGCTCAGATCGTGCGTGTTAGATTTTGGATGTAACTAGGATACGCATCTACCGTTAGTAGAGTTTGCGTATAACAATAGTTATCACTCCAGTATCGGAAGAGCACCTTTTAAAGCTTTGTATAGTCGGAAATGTAGAACTCCAGTATGTTGGTTAGAAGCTGGAGAAAAGCAGTTTGCTGGTCCTGAACTTGTGCAAGAAACGGCTGATAAAGTGAAAGAGATTCAGAAGCAAATGAAAGCAGCTCAGGATCGACAAAAGAGTTATGCTGATCCAAAAAGAAGACCGAAAGAGTTCCAAATTGGTGAGCGTGTAATGCTTAAAGTATCCCCGTGGAAAGGCGTGATAAGGTTTGGTAAACGTGGAAAGTTGAGTCCTCGTTTTCTAGGACTTTCACTATAACTAAGCGAGTGGGACTTCAAGCTTATCAATTGGATCTTCCACCTGAATTGGAAGGGATTCACAATACCTTCCATATCTGCTATCTTCAGAAATGTTTAGCTGAAGAAAATGATGTGATTCCACTTACTGACGTAAGAGTGGATGAAAAGAGCCGTTATGTGGAAGAACCGGAGGCGATCTTAGAGAGGACGGTTAAGAAGTTGCAACATAAGGATGTAGTTATGTTGAAAGTGCAATGGAAACATCACCGAGGTGCTAACGTGACGTTAGAATCCGAAGAGGATATGAAGATTAGATATCCTCATCTCTTTACCTAGCTTTGATTTCGGGGACGAAATCATTTTCAAGTTGGGGAGATTTGTAACACCTCGAATTTCTATTTTATTATTTTAAAATGAATGGGGTTTGTTTGTAATTTAGTCGAAGTTGTGGACTATTTTATTTATAAACTCCAGGGTTGAAATTTATAATTTGACTAAAGTTGAAGTTAATGTTGAAAATTAACTTGGAGGGCTAGTTGGTCATTTCTTGTAAGTGAGATTATTTAATGATAAGGTAAGAAAACTGGTTTGAGACTTTATCTCAAATCAGTGTTTAGGGTCACTCAAGAGCAGAGAACAAAGAAGGAGAAAATAGGGAAGGAAGTGAATTTAGGGTTCTTGTGGTAAGAATCTTTCAATCTTCTTCTTTAAAACTTCTGACTAGTTGAGAATTACAATCTGAATCACCTTTCATTAGGCTGCTGAATCGATTGAGAAGGTTGGAACAGTTCAAGTCAGGAATTGTTATCCATGTTAATGCCAAAAATCGTCCAGAATGATAACTTAAGGTTGATTGTGGAGCTTAACAACTAAAGAATAGGAATCTTGCGAAAAACCATGCGACAAAGACAGAAAACGTAAATAAGACAAAGATTTTGGTGACGCGGGAAAAACCTCAACGAGGAAAAAACCCGCGGACGACTTTGGGGGTCGTCGCTGCACTATGATCGCCAAACATGGGAGATATCCTTATGTTTTGGGTGTCGAAGTACAATGATTACAGTACAAATGAAGGAAAGATTTTAAATGTAAAGTAACAAGTGTATCGAATGTAAAACCAAGTGTGTCGTGTGGAAAAAACTAAGGGTCGTGTGTGTAAGTCGTGCGTCGTGAGCGATCTGTTGAGAGAGAATTCTTTTCTTTGAGTGTTCTTTCGAGTTCGGATGTGCTGAGATACTTCGAGATGATGCGCAAATGAGGATAGAATCCTTGTACTTATAGTCTTCGTAGCTTTGACTGGCCCTCATGAATGTAGGAGTAACGGTTGCAACGTTCATCGGAATTAAGGCTCATTAACTGTCTCCGTCGGTTACGGTCGTTGGTCATTAATGACATTGATTCCTGCATTAAACAGTGAAAAACATAACAGAAATATCATATGTTAGTCGGTCGAGGTCGCGAGATATGTCACGTCGGTCGACTTTGGTCAAAAGATAAAGTGTTTATGATTTGACTTTAGTATGGAAAAGTGTAATAAATGTTTCCTTGTTTTGGCCGTGGTCGAGACTGGTGAAATTTTACCCAAACAGTTTGCCCCCAAAATTTAAAAATGGAGTGGTAAATTCAAGTTTCAAAAAGTTTTTAGTTTTTGTTAGTCGGACGTCTAGGGTCGTGACACGTGTCGAAAATCTCTTCAGTTGCCTTAGAACCGGATCGGTCCAATTCCAACTAAAGAAGAAGTCGAAAAGGGGATAAGGTTGTGACGTCATGCTGACGTGCGATCGTGCCTAACAGCTGTAAGCGCCAGGTGTCGATGATCTGTCGAGTATTCGGAAAGGCAAGGGCACGTGTCGATCATCGGGCGACATGACCTGACACGATCTTTTACATAAATAGCGACCCACGACGGATCTTTTCCATTTTACGATTACAGAGAGTTTTACGAGAGATTCTTTCTGATTTCTTGCTGTTCTTCGTTCAATCCCTTCCAACCCTGCAAGAATCTTCGACCAAATTAGAAATTTTGAGGCTTTTAGGCGCCTATATAAGGTATGATTTCTCGGTCTTTTCTTAAAACTTTGAGAAACATTTAGGTTTAGAAATGTCGACTGAGCCCGTAAGTTCCATTCGAGATCAAGAGGATCTCGACGACCTTAGAAGCTTAGCAAAAATCCCGACGGGGATTACATTGATTAGAGCAGGTCAGATTCGACCTGATATGTGTCCTGATAAGTTCGTCGTTATATATGAATACCCTTTTAAGATAGGTTTTGAATGTGCTTACTCGCCTTTGGCTAAGGCTTTTATGACCGAGTTCGACTTAGCACCGGGCCAATTAATGCCCCAATTCTGGCGAGTTGTACAAGTGATTGAGCGCCTTACCGCAAAATGGGAATCTCCCATGAATGTGCGCGACCTCCTCTTGGCTTATAAGGTCAAGAAGGACAAATGTCATCGCTATAGCCTATTTTCTAGGTATAAGGGCGATCTTACTTTGGTCCTAAAGACTGCCGTAAATGACCGTAAGTGGAAGACTAGATACGCATTCGTGTGTAAGTCGACTCTTGACTCCGAGAGCGGCTGGATTAGGGTTGGCTGGAAGATGTCGGGTGAGTTTTCTAGCTTTTTGTCATACTTCGTATGTTAATTTCGACTGATTCTTAACCTGTCTTCTATGTGTCGACATATATAAAGTTTGAGGACGTGAAGCCCTAGCCAACTCTCAAGCGAAGGTTGAAGCGTTTTTAGAGTTTAGCACTGTCAAGCGATCTTTTTTCACGCGACAATTGGTGGACGACGACGACGAAGACCTAGTATACCTAGGATAGAATCGGGGAGAGAAACGTGTGGAGGAGGAGGAAGAAGAGGAGACAGAGGAAGAGTCGAGAGAAGAAGTAGAGATGACCGGTGAGTTTACCTTCGTATTCCTTTCTGCTTGACTCTGGTCTTTTTCTTTTATGTTCATCGTGTGACGCTTCTTTTTCATCTGTTTCCAGGAGAATCTCAGACGAAGGTGTCGACTGTCTCTGCTAAGAGAGCAACTCCGTCTCCAAGGGTTGATGACTCGTCGAGAGTCATTACGCCTGAGAAGGCGAAGGTCGTATCGCCTATGAAGATGAAGACGTCTTCTAGTGCGATTGCTGCAACACCTATCAGTTCGGCGTCTCCGGCGAAATCGGCAAAGTCCCCGTCCACCACGTCGATCCCTTCGTCGGCCGACAAGGGCAAGGGTCACACGACGGGAGGGGCTAAGGTCATGAAGGTCAACTTTACGTTGCCGTCGGACTTTATGGTTGATGATGTCCTAGCCGGGATGGATCTGTCTCCACATCTGAGGAAATATCTGCTCCCTTCTTTCAAGGAGCGTTTGAGGGCTTCCCGGTCGAGGAGACGGGATCTCACGTAGCCGGACTGGCGTTCCTGGTAAGTTTTTCTTTCAAAACTTGTGTTATTTTATCGTTGTTTAACCTTTGTCGAGTGTTTACTAATGTGTGTCTTATGTTGTATAGGCGTTCCAATCTTTCCTTGCCTTGCGTGCCGAAACGGAGAAGATAAGGGGTCTGGTGTCCTCTGCTCATGAGAGGGGGAATGCGGCATTGGACAGGGAGAAGGTCGCCTTGGAGCGCGAAGAGGCTATGTCTAAACGTCTTGATGAGGCTCTTAAAGAGTTAGAGGTCATCGGACGTGCAAAGGAGGAGGCAAACCATCGTCTAAAACAGTCTTTGTCCATGATCGCCGATCAAAGGGATGAGCTGGATAAGACCAAGTCCAAGGTGGCGGATTTGGAGAAGGAGGTGAGGGAGCTCAAAGATGAGGCTGCATCTACCTTTGCCATGGCTCGTTTGACTGCTCGGGCGGCGATCATGCGGCAACACTTGTCGGGCAAAGATCCTCTGGCCTCAGCGTCGGACGAGCTTGCCTACTTCTTGAGGGAGGTCGGGACCGAAAGAGACCTCGACTCTGATGACGAGAAAGAAGTCGAGGAGGAAGAGGTGGTCGAAGGTTCAAAGGGCGAGGCCTCGGGCAAGGACGCGACCGACACTCCTCCTCGGCCTTAGGAAAAAAATTTATTTTTATGATTTTTGTTTTTCTTGCTCGATCGTTGATGGTCGAGCTATCTAATGTAACTGACGATTTGATAAATGAAATTTTATCTTGTATGTTACTTTGTCTTATATGTCTTACAAATAAATACAACATTAATTGTGAAATTCAGTAAGCGTAGAATAAACAAGAAATCGTGCGACTTAGGCATCCATTGTAATACCACGACTAAAACATAAGTCATATATTTAAACCATGTTGGCAAATACAAGCACACGCGATCGAGACATTTATTCAGAATATGAAATTCTTCTAAGTAAGGATCCTTAGATTATGGGGTCGATAGACCTTGTGATCGTACAACTAGATCGTACGACGAACTTGAATCTTGTGTCCCTGTGATAGAATAACCAAGTTATAGACCTGATCACGTATGTCATGCGACTTTGCGAGATTAAAGTCATGTAATAGACTTAGCAATCTTATGTCGTGTGATTCTGCGATAAAACAATGTCAGAGGTTGGTCGTTGGCTAGCCAACGACCCTCCGATGCTTAAGTCAGTAATTGTCGCAATGAATAAAAATCGTGTGAGAAAAGAAAAAAGACTTAGAAGAAATACCTTTTCAAATGTGTTGCATTCCAGCTACGTGGGATATCCTGATTGTCGAGGGTTTGGAGCCGATAGGCACCTTTATCCATGACTTCTGAGATACGATAAGGACCTTCCCATTTGGTGGAGAGTTTACCGGCATTGAGCTCTTGAGTGCTTTGGAACACTCGTCGGAGGACGTAGTCGTCTATTTGAAAGACTTTAACTTTAACATTCTTGTTGAAATATCGTTCGACCACTTGCCTCTGTGATGCCATTCTGATCAATGTTGATTCTCTGAGATCTTCGAGGGCATCGAGGTCATAACTTAAATCAACCAGATTATGGTCGACGGAAGTATGTCTTGAGGTCGGGAGCTGAACCTCGACCGGCAGAACTGCTTCACAACCATAGACCAAAGAGAAAGGGGTTTGTCCTGTGGACGTGCGAGGCGTCGTGCGATTCGCCCACAGGACCGAAAGGAGCTCTTCGACCCACCTTCCCTTTGCGGCTTGTAACCTCTTCTTAATTGAAGCAATGATGGTCTTATTGCTTGACTCAGCAAGTCCATTTGCTTGGGGATACCTGGGTGTCGAGGTTGTCAGCTTGATGCTGCGGTCTTCACAGAACTGTCGAGTCCTGTTGCTTATGAATTGGGATCCATTGTCGCAGACAATTTCGGATGGAATCCCAAACCTGCATATATTGTTAGTCTGGATAAAAGATACGACTTCCTTGTCCCGAATTTGGGAAAAGGCAGCTGCTTCTACCCATTTGGAAAAATAATCTGTAAGTACGAGGAGAAATACCTTTTGCCCTGGGGCAGGTGGTAGCTTGCCGACAATGTCCATCCCCCATCTCATGAAGGGCCATGGGATCAATGTCGAGTGTAATGATTCAGAAGGTTTGTGGGATGTACCTGAATGTCGTTGACAAGGTTCACAATTCTGGACGTACCTGACGGCATCTTGTCGCAGTGTTGGCCAAAAGTAGCCTTGTCAGGAGATACAATTAGCCAAACTGCGACCTCCTGAGTGATTGCCACACTCCCCATCGTGCATTTCTTGAAGGATCTTCTGAACTTGACTCTTACTGATGACGCATCTCAGGTTTAAGCCTTTCGATGATCGTCGATAGAGTCTATTTCCGATCACGACATACCTGGATGCCTTGAATTTGATCTTCCGAGCTTCCATCTTGTCTTCTGGGAGTTGATCGTGCATGAGAAAATTTCGGATATCGCACGACCATTCATCTTCTTGCTCTTCGATATGGACGACATCGTCATTTTCAATGGATGACGTCGCTAGGTGGATCATAGGAATACTGTCGAAAATTGGTTCGACTAGAGCAGACCCAAGGTTTGCTAGAGCGTCGGCTTGAGTATTCTGATCCCTCGGAATCTGCTCAATAGAAAATGATTTGAATTTTTCTGATTTTTCTTTTGCTACCTTTAGGTACGCTGTCATCTTTGAATATTTGGCTACGAATTCTCCATTCATCTGATTCACGACCAGAAGAGAATCGCTTTTAACATGTAGCGCGGTTGCCCCCGAGTCGTGGGCCATATTCATTCTCACGATCATGGCTTCGTACTCGGCTTCGTTGTTGTTGGTTTTGAAATCGCATCGAACAGAGTACACCATTTTGCCCCCCTGTGGCGACTTTAAGACGACGCCAAGTCCCGAACCCCTAACGTTGGACGACCCATCGACGTGTAAGGTCCAAGGTACATCATCGTGAGTCGCCACAGTAGACACCTCGAGCTCTGCTTCTTTCCCCAATTCAGGACTAAAGTCGGCGATAAAATCAGCTAGTGCTTGCGACTTGATTGATGTCCTGGGTTTGAAATCGATGTCGTAACTGCTGAGATATATGCTCCATTTCGCCAATCGACCTGTCAACTCAGGTTTTCTCAAGACAGACTTAAGAGGATAGTTAGTAACGACAGTAATCGGATGTGATTCGAAATAATGTCGCAATTTCTTTGCGGCTGTAACAAGCGACAAGAGTAGTTTTTCCATTGAGGAATACCTGGTTTCAACGTCCAAAAGGGATTTACTTACATAGTAGATCGGCAGTTGCTACTTTTCATCTTCTCGTGTCAGGACGACACTTACTGCATTAGGACTAACAGCCAAATATAGCTGCAAGACCTCATGGTCATCAGGCTTCGACAACAAAGGAGGCGACGTCATGTATTCTTTTAATTTTTGCAGCACTTGCTCGTGATCGTCGGTCCAGTTGAATCCTTTATTTTTTCTGAGGACGTTATAGAATAAATGACATCTATCTGAGGATCGAGAGATAAACCTGTTCAGAGCAGCCACCCGACCAGTGAGCCTTTGGACCTCTTTGAAATTTCTCGGAGATTTGATTTTGATGATAGCTTTGATCTGGTCTGGGTTGGCTTCGATTACTCGTCGAGTGGCCATGTAACCCAGGAATTTCCCGGCACTGACACCAAAGGAACACTTCGTCGGGTTGAGCTTCATGCTATACTCCCGAAGGATGTCGAACGACTGCCTCAAATGTTCGACGTGGTCGACTGCTTGCTTTGACCTAACTAGCATGTCGTCGATATACACTTCCATTGTGTCGCCAAGATGATCCTTGAACATTTTATTCACCAGGCGCTGGTAGGTAGAACCTGCATTTTTTAGTCCAAAAGTCATAACCTTATAACAGTAAATACCTTGATTTGTCATGAACGCAATCTTTTCTTGGTCCTCGACGTGCATCAGGATCTGATTGTATCCAGAATAAGCATCCATGAACGTTAGTAATTCATGCCCGGACGTCGTGTCGACTATGGCGTCGATATGTGGTAATGGGAAAGGATCTTTTGGACAGGCTTTGTTGAGATCTGTAAAATCAATACAGACCCTCCATTTGCCATTTTTCTTTGCCACGACCACGACATTAGCAAGCCAGTCGGGGTACTTTACTTCTCGGATTTTTCCTGTCTTGAGGAGGTTGTCGACCTCATCATTTATCACCTTATTCCTTTCAGGACTAAATTTCTGCCGCTTTTGCTTGACAGGTTTGAATGACGGGTCCACATTGAGCTTATGGGACACCAGGGACTATGCCGACCATGTCTTCATGCGACCAGGCAAAACAGTCGGCATGTTCCTGCAAAAAAGATATGATCTTGTCTTTTAGGCAGGGATCGAGGGACGACCCTATAAGGACTTTCTAGTCAGGCTTGCTCTGATCCAGGATAACTTCCTCCAGGCGATAATCGTCGACTGCCCCCGTGGCATCTTGCACATTCTCATGCTCCCCATGCATCTGGGCAATGATCTGCTCTCGGTTTCCATCACCTGCCATTTCCCTCAAAAAGAAAACAAAGGAAACTCCAAGAAAACGTTAATAAGGCGCACGTTTGTCGAAGATTTTCTCTAGATGGGGCACCGCGGTGGGCGCCAAACTGTTAATGCCAAAAATCATCCAGAAGGATAACTTAGGTTGATTGTGGAGCTTAACAACTAAAGAATAGGAATCTTGCGACAAACCGTGCGAGAAAGACAGAAAACGTAAATAAGACAAAGATTTTGGTGACGCGGGAAAAACCTCAACGAGGAAATAACCCGCGGACGATTTTAGGGGTCGTCGCTGCACTATGATCGCCAAACAGGGGCGATATCCTTATGTTTCGGGTGTCGAAGTACAATGATTACAGTACAAATGAAGGAATGACTTTAAATGTAAACTAACAAGTGTATCGAATGTAAAAACAAGTGTGTCGTGTGGAAAAAACTAAGGGTCGTGTGTGTAAGTCGTGCGTCGTGAGCGATCTGTTGAGAGAGAATTCTTTGCTTTGAGTGTTCTTTCGAGTTCGGATGTGCTGAGATATTTCGAGATGATGCGCAAATGAGGATAGAATCCTTGTACTTATAGTCTTCGTAGCTTTGACTGGCCCTCATGAATGTAGGAGTAACGGTTGCAACGGTCGCCGGAATTAAGGCTCGTTAACTGTCTCCGTCGGTTACGGCCGTTGGTCATTAATGACATTGATTCCTGCATTAAACGGTGAAAAACATAATAGAAATATCATATGTTATTCGGTCAAGGTCGCGAGATATGTCACGTCGGTCGACTTTGGTCAAAAGATAAAGTGTTTATGATTTGACTTTAGTATGGAAAAGTGTAATAAATGTTTCCTTGTTTTGGTCGTGGTCGAGACTTGTGAAATTTTACCCAAACAATCCAGGTGAGTTCATCCTTTTCGTTTTAAATTTAACAATTGAGAAATTTATTCAGCTTTGGTATGAAAGATGTATGAATATTGGTATGCTTGTTTTAGATAAAATCAGTTAGTAGACTGAATTGTAGTGGAACTTATTGATCAAATTGCCGAAAATAAGATAATCAGTATCGAGGTCCCGGTAATTAAAGAAATTCAGGAAATGGGTTGTGTGTGTAGGATCCGGAATTTAATCAAAACTGGAATTGGAATATTTTGGACCTGGAACAAACAAATTACCGAAAGTGTTTTTGGTGGATCCGGAATTTATATTCCGGAATTGGGCTTGCGGTAAGGATCCGAAAACAAGTTCCGGAATTGGGCCGAAATGAGTGATCCGGAAACAAGTTCCGGAAGTTGGGTTTTATATGTGTGTTCCAGAATTAATTAACATCCGGAATGGGCTTGGCAAAATTGGGTTCCGGTATCAAAAGTCCCAGAATGGGCCAATTTGTTTGTGGATCCGGTAGTTTGAGATAAAACCGGAATGGACCCAACTTGTTTGAGGATCCGGTATTTTTAAAACTGGAATGGACCAAATTTAATAACAAAATCGGAACTGGGCCCCTCTTGTGGAGATCCGGTAAAAGAAAATCAGAGTTGGCTCGGCCCAGTGGGGAATTTAATTATTGGAAAAATAGTTTTTGTTAATTAATCTGGAAAATTAGTTTTAGAATTTATTTTGGAAATTGATTTTAGAATTAATTTTGGAGATTAATTTAGAATTAAATTTGGAAATTAATTTTAGGACCCAAGGTGGTTTTATTTTAGGATATGAGTTTGATTGAAATTATTATATAATTTTGGAGTCGAGATTTCGGAATATCTTCTAAATATAATTTTAGAAGGAGAACATTTGAGGGTACAACAGGTTATCCGGTGTTCTAGTAATGAAAGTGTTATGGGATATAGTGGGATATGTTATTATACATATACACTAGTAAATGGATCCATAGGCACTGTTTTTATTTTAACGTGGAATAAGCATAAAGTAATTTATAATTCCTGTTGACCTGAAATATGGAATAGGCATAAAGAAATTTGTAATTCCCATTTCGTAAAGGTGTTATGAAATGAGAAATAGGCATAAAGGAAATTGTAATTTCTATTTCATGGTATGATGTGAAATGCGGAATAGGCATAAAGTAATTTGTAATTCTCATTTCGTAGTATAGAAATCGAGGAACAGGCATAAAGTAAATTGTAATTCCTTATTTCTATGAGAAGACCAGAGATAGGCATAAAGTAATTTGTAATCTCTACTTCCAGTCTAAGAAAAAGGCATAAAGCAACTTGTAATTTCTTGGATAAGAGCAATAATCTAGAATCTGTAATGATTCGTAGTAGGCTCTTGATTGTGATAATCTGACTTACTGAATGTTAGTCATATTCATGGGATCGAGTATGTTTCCGTCATTGAGGTGAGCACGTGTACAGTAAGAATGGTGGAGAACAGGTTTGTTTATATGTTTTGGATATTTTCAAAGCTGTTAATGTTTTAATTTGAATTTGGATGTTCTCACTAGGCGTAAGCCTAATTGTTCAAATTAAATTTTCTTACCAGGTACAGGCTCAGGAAAATAATTGGGATGTGGGACGAGATCTTTTGAAGTATTCAACTTTTGAGATAAGCGGAGGAATTAGCTAATGCAATGAGGCTTTTTGATGGATTGCTTAGATAACCCAGTTAATCTGATTATAATTGATATGATTAGATTTATAGGTTATTTGGAGAATTCAATATTTGTAAATATGAACCCTCATAGTTAATGCTCTCCTTATTTATATAAAAGTTTGGATGTTATTCTATCATAACTTGTTACAATTTGAGGTTCAAATTAGCCCTGATTTTTTTAGGGTGTTACAGGTCCCGCTAGAAAATTTATAAAATCTTATCCGGAAATAACTATTTTATAGGACACTATTTGAAAAAGTGTCATATAAACACAAATGTCCTCTAGAAAAATGGGTTTTTAGGACATTTTTCAAAATGGTTCTATAAAATTAGTTAATACGACATTTTATTTTGAAAATGTCCAAAAAACCTTGTTACGACGCTTAAAAGCATCCTATAAACTTCTCGTAACACTTTTAGATCAACGTTTTTTTGTTTGGTCATATAAATTAATGTCATATAAAACACTTTATTATGACGCTTATTTCTTTTAGGTGTTCTATAAACTCAAATTTGTTGTAATGGTAAGAATTCGTCTTAAGTCATCCGGTTTGGTACGTTATCTGTAACAGCCCGAAAACACTATAGGACATACGTAGCATTTAAATCAAACTCTTTTCAATAAAACTGGGTCCCGACATTTCGTTACATCACTCATAAGCTAAGGTTGGCGGAAACAACCTATACACAACTGAGAATATTCTAACTCCTATGGATGGCACCTGCACTGTCTCTAGTTGCGCCTGTACTCTATCTTGCTCTTGCTCACTTGCTTGAGCCTCTTACTACTTGCTTACCTGAAAATGGTTTAGTTTTGAAAATGCGAGGGTTAGACCAAAAGGTCTAGTGAATTCCCTCCGTAAAACAACATGTATAAACCACGTGAAATCATTTTAAAATAATTCATGAACTATCACACATATGGTACTGCACTGCATGGGGAATCACATAAACATCCGCGATCAGGGCCCAAGCAGACTCCCCTTTCGCCCTCTCGTATCGGGGCCCAAGCAGACTCCCCGATACTCGCCTAGGAGGGAAACAAATTCCAACCTACAGTCTCGTCATACGCATCCAAGGGATCATCGGATCCCGAGGCTCTCTGACCCCGCAGTGCAGACCGACATCACATAACATGCACATACGTTTCATAGGTATAAAAATAGAATCTTTACAAATCATGCTATCTCATTTCATCATGTCAAGCTTTCTTTAAGCATAAATAAGCACGTACGTTAGAAATATGCATTTCAGTTGTAAACATTTCATGCGTTTTAAGAACCATAATCAGTAAAGAAAACGTTTAACATTTTAAGCCGTAGAAAGGGTTTAGGGAACTCACCTTGATTGTCGTACAATGCACTTCCTAAACACCTTCAAGCTACACCCACCGAACACCTAAGGCAAAAGATCCACATAAGGTAAATAGCTCAGCCTCATTGTCCGGATACCCTTTTCCGGATGCTATACTTATCCGGACGCTACACTTATCCGGACACTACACTTTTCCGGACACTACACTTATCCGGACACTACACTTTTCCGGACACTACACTTTTCCGGACACACCACTTATCCGGGCAACACTACCCGGACACATTCACGAGGCACTTACCCGGACATATGCAACATATCCGGACACCTTCAAACGCTGGTGTCCGGAAAACGCTGCTGTTCGAACTTAGAATTTCTAAAACCGATTTAAACTCCGATTTAAGCCATTAGTTTGATTAGACAACTATAAGGGTTCATCCACCAACCCCAAACACCCACTTAATCCATCGATAACCCCTTAAAACGATTTATTAAGACAAAACCCATAAAACTCATAAAGAAGGAAATATGGTGAAAACTCAAGCAATCTTCCAAATCAGTATAAAGAATTCGGAACAATAAGAAGGAGAAGCATTACACTAATCAGTAGAACTAATTAGGATGTATTACCTTGCAATATCTTCCTTGATTTCTCTTTTCCTCTTGAATTTCTTCTCAAACCCTTCTTTCCTTCTTCCTTCTCTCTTTCTTTCTTAGCCGCCAAACCAAAAACCCAAAATATTGATTTGTTCCAAATGAGGGCTGACCTAGGGATTTGTGCCCTACCCCTCTTTCACCAAATGACCAATCAGCCCCTCAAGTTAACTTTCACTTATTAGACAAAAGGCACTTAAACTTCCATATTTACAATTTAGAACTCGGTTGTTACAACACTCCCCCCTTAAAAGAATTCCATCCCCGGAATTCCTCATTGGAAAAGATGCGGGTGTCTTGCCCATACCAAAACCGACACTTCCCCAAGGTAATTCCACTTCTGGCTCAGTCCGTCACCTCATTAATTTCGAAACATGGAACCTTGGGTGCATTTCCTTCAGTTCTTACGGTACTCTAACTCGTAGGCTACTGTTCCTACTCGGTCGATTTTGACTACAGAAGATTTACTGAGGCTTCTCATGCATCAACACTTCCTTTAAGGAGGAACCTGGCTAAATCATCTGCCACAACACGTGATTCATTTACCAAGAGACAGACACACACTTGACCGCTTGACACAAATCCAAACCTGAACGTCCCGACAACTCACAACCTAGAGTTCCTTCATCGAAATACAAGCAATCCTAGATCACTTCTCCTAATCCAACACTCGCCTATGCCGGAAACATTTCCCTTTTCCCGACCACCTCGACCACAACTCATCAACCATTTCTTACATCCTCACCACTTCATCACTCCATCCTGGTACGTAACCGAACCTTCAAACCCAACGTTGAAGTGTTCACCTACTCGCATTAAACTTATCCTGAAACACATCAAATCCTCGCTGATTACCACGTTCGTTCGGTCATAAAACATAGCTCCGGTTACCCTCACACAACTGGGAGGAATCACCATGGTCACACCATACTATTCTCACTAGCTTAAACGCTGCATGACCAAATCGTTTAAACATTTCTCACAAAGTCACTAGCTTAACTCATTTAGTTGTCTCATCCACTTCTTCCCTGCACAAAACATACACAATCTCCTTCCTCAATAATCGATCCAACGGTTCGCATACTTATCAAAGGCAATCTACGCCACACCGCACCTTTCGGCATTACTGTCAAGTTTGCTACTTCCAATTTACTCGTTTAATCCGACATACTATCTTCATCTCCCCTCTTAGCGTGGAGCACTGCCCTCCTAACATTACTTGCCCCTCTCTCTCCCGGCCTTTCCACATGCCGATAAAACTTTCCCAAAACTTACATAGCTACACAGATGCATCAATATCCTATCTTAAGGCATTCAACCAAGTCATCTTGAAACGACACTAGTTTGACGTCACTACTCATTCTTTGATCTCTAACCTTCACTTCCTCGGGCAATTCTTTCACACAAAAGAGACAACTCACATTCCTTAAGGATCTCACATCTATTCTTCAACAATTTGACTAACACACTCATCATTTTCTTTAGGCTTCCAATGATTCCACAATATGCTTACTTAGCGACTCTTACAACTAAAAGCACTTGGTTTCTGCTTTGGATAATCACCCACCACCACTTTGTCATTCTGTCCCAAACATAATCATACCACAACGCCAACTTACACCCTATGTGCTCCAACAATCTGGTTAACAAACCGTACCCTCATTCGAAACCCTCAAAAGGCTTCTACCTAACGCTTCCTCTCTCTTTAACATCATTTCACTACGACACTAGCTGGCACCATAAGCTTGACAGTTACTGTCACTACACATCCGCTTCATTCGTGTTACATACCTTATTCAAAACAGCAGTCTCTCACCAACTTAACACCCCTACAAGGTGCTCTATTTGCTTTCAACATTCGGGTTCAAGTCTTCGGCCTCAACCCCCTTACATAGCTGACGACTTCCAAAATCAGAAGTCAACCCGTTGATACTTTCTTAATCTATCCTTTACCATGGGATTCTTACGGATCCTGATCCTTCTAACATATCACAATCAACTTCATACTCTGCTTCCCTCATTTCAAAACCTACTCATGTATCATCAAAGAGTACAAGATCACCTTATGACTCTTATTCGGCATCGAGGATGCCTCATTCCTGCCTCCACACACTACTCATAACAAGTTGCTAATACCACACCTTGAAGGCCTCAAGTCCTCCCTTCGAACACAACCGTCCCTTGACACTCATGCTTTCAGTTTCCGCACCAGGGTGCAGACCCTCATACACCCGATACCAAGGTCTACTCCCGAATCTACCACCGTTCGCCTTTTCTCTTGAACATAATACTAATGCTACAACATTCTTTCCTGATTTGCCCAACCCTTTTTTTCCACTCTTAGAGTTCTTCCTTAGCTTAACATGTAATATCTTACGACCTAGTGAGTTCATAGCCTCCATGCATGTCATGCAGTAATTAAATCATTTTTATAAAACAATTCACATTCTTCACATAAGCGTCAAACATGGTACTGCACTATGTTAAGGATCACATCGTTAACCGCGATTGGGGCCCCAGCAGACTCCCTTTTCGCCTCTTCTGGAGCCTACGCAGACTCCCCTTCCCGGAGCCTACCCAGACTCCCCTCTACTCGAAACAGGAGGAAACGAATTCCAACCTACCAGTCTGTCATACATATCCAAGGGGTCATTAGAACCCGATGATCTATCTCTGATCCCACAGCGCAGACCGACTCCACATAGCATACACATAGTTCATCGTAAACATAAAACATGAACTCCGTATAACGTTTTACAATCCATATCATATTACTGGACAATCTTTTCAGTAGAACATTCCTTTCATGGGAAAAACATTCGTGACAACTTGTAAATAAATCATGCTCATAAACCTACTCTGATCAGTAAAATATTAATTTTCGTTTACGTAAAAGTCAGGTAAAATAACAGTGCATATTCATAAAAATCACTTTCTTGGGAAAACACGTAAGAGCACGTATTTTAGTTAGAAAAACTCAAATACGATATTTTAATTAAATCATTTCGTACATTCTATCAATTTAAATACACAACATTTGGAAACAACTCGGGTGCACATGACCCCATCACTCTTATAACTTCAATACCCCGCACAACGATTCGAGAATCGTTTGCATGTTTCTTCCTGTGAACCTCAATCTTGCTCAATCCAAACAATTTTATTACGAAAGTAATCCATTGCATGAAAATCTTTTCGTATGACACAAGTCTGAAAGAAATTACCGACACCAAGTAAACCAGTCGGTCCTCACACTCATTTGTATGATATCGACAGACCAATACTCGTTTGATCGTAAAAGTTTTACTGGCAAACGTTTTCTAGACCTTTTTGTAACAATTTAACTTATCATGAAAAGTGTGAAATATTTTGTAAATCGCTAAGCTCGAAATCTCAACGTACAATGTAACAAAACAAATAGTTATTTGAGTCCCGACTTCCAATGTGCAGACAGACGTTACAATTCCGTACTAGCACTAGTACTAGTACTAGTACTTGATTGATTGATGCCGCCCGTGTGCCTGCTCCCTTCCTCCGTATTTATCTCTCCCACGAACCAATACTTTAAACATGCACTCGCACAAGCTGACTCATTTTTTTTGTTCAAAATTGACATTTACGTATTTATTTTATATCGTGAAAACTTCATGATACACAAAAGAACGCCATGCATGAGACTCTACTTGCAATTGAAGGCTACTCACTCTAACAAGGTCAACCGCTTTACTTACGCAACTTATCCTTGACATTCCACCTACGACCAATGGTCGTCCTTTCGGTCACGCAACAACTTGCTGAATACACTTTCCACATCTCACTTACTCAACCCTTTCATACTATTTCGTTTTGAACAACTATCTCACTTTCCACTTCTATAAGCTTTCACTTCACTATAGGTATCTTATTTCATTTGCCCTGTCCTTGAAAAGCTCGAATAAGAATTCAAAGCTCCATTGACACTTTCAAGATTTCGACATCGTCCTTTCTTACCATCCCGACCGATCTATCCCATGATTTCTAGAACTGGGACCCTCCCGAAACAGGAGTCTTACTCAAACTCAACATCCAACCTCTTCGAATCCACGAAGAGTTACCTCTAGTCGACTCATAACGTTCTATACAACATTTCTTCTCTTCGATGTATACATACATCACCTCATATACGACTTCTCATGAACCTCCCCAACAAGGGTTTCAATCTACCCCTCGGGGACCTTGCTGACATTCTAACGTGCTGGAACACGACATAACACTAGGCAGGTTAATAAGGTAGGTTAAGCACATACATGTACCTGTAAGTTCGCAATTACACTGGCCAGGTGAAATCCCAAACTTACCTTACATGACAGTCCTTAGTACCCTATTAGTCCTATCTCTAGATTAGTGTTCTCCTAACGCATTCCCTGTATCTACAATAGTGCCCTCCTAACGCATTTTCTGATTCTCAGTTGTGAATTCTACTCCAAAGTTTAAGTTTAGGCCCATCCGGTCACCTAAATCCCTTAAACTATGGCTCTGATACCATTTGTAACAGCCCGAAAACACTATAGGACATACGTAGCATTAAAATCAAACTCTTTTCAATAAAACTGGGTCCCGGCATTTCGTTACATCACTCATAAGCTAATGTTGGCGGAAACAACCTATACACAACTGAGAATATTCTAACTCCTATGGATGGCACATGCACTGTCTCTAGTTGCGCCTGTACTCTATCTTGCTCTTGCTCACTTGCTTGAGCCTCTTACTACTTGCTTACCTGAAAATGGTTTAGTTTTGAAAATGCGAGGGTTAGACCAAAAGGTCTAGTGAATTCCCTCCGTAAAACAACATGTATAAACCACGTGAAATCATTTTAAAATAATTCATGAACTATCACACATATGGTACTGCACTGCATGGGGAATCACATAAACATCCGCGATCGGGGCCCAAGCAGACTCCCCTTTCGCCCTCTCGTATCGGGGCCCAAGCAGACTCCCCGATACCCGCCTAGGAGGGAAACAAATTCCAACCTACCGTCTCGTCATACGCATCCAAGGGATCATCGGATCCCGAGGCTCTCTGACCCCGCAGTGCAGACCGACATCACATAACATGCACATACGTTTCATAGGTATAAAAATAGAATCTTTACAAATCATGCTATCTCATTTCATCATGTCAAGCTTTCTTTAAGCATAAATAAGCACGTACGTTAGAAACATGCATTTCAGTTGTAAACATTTCATGCGTTTTAAGAACCATAATCAGTAAAGAAAACGTTTAACATTTTAAGCCGTAGAAAGGGTTTAGGGAACTCACCTTGATTGTCGTACAATGCACTTCCTAAACACCTTCAAGCTACACCCACCGAACACCTAAGGCAAAAGATCCACATCAGGTAAATAGCTCAGCCTCATTGTCCGGATACCCTTTTCCGGATGCTATACTTATCCGGACGCTACACTTATCCGGACACTACACTTTTCCGGACACTACACTTATCCGGACACTACACTTTTCCGGACACTACACTTATCCGGACACTCCACTTATCCGGGCAACACTACCCGGACACCTTCACGAGGCACTTACCCGGACATATGCAACATATCCGGACACCTTCAAACGCTGGTGTCCGAAAAACGCTGCTGTTCGAACTTGGAATTTCTAAAACCGATTTAAACTCCGATTTAAGCCATTAGTTTGATTAGACAACTATAAGGGTTCATCCACCAACCCCAAACACCCACTTAATCCATCGATAACCCCTTAAATCGATTTATTAAGACAAAACCCATAAAACTCATAAAGAAGGAAATATGGTGAAAACTCAAGCAATCTTCCAAATCAGTATAAAGAATTCGGAACAATAAGAAGGAGAAGCATTACACTAATCAGTAGAACTAATTAGGATGTATTACCTTGCAATATATTCCTTGATTTCTCTTTTCCTCTTGAATTTATTCTCAAACCCTTCTTTCCTTCTTCCTTCTCTCTTTCTTTCTTAGCCGCCAAACCAAAAACCCAAAATACTGATTTGTTCCAAATGAGGGCTGACCTAGGGATTTGTGCCCTACCCCTCTTTCACCAAATGACCAATCAGCCCCTCAAGTTAACTTTCACTTATTAGACAAAAGGCACTTAAACTTCCATATTTACAATTTAGAACTCGGTTGTTACATTATCAGTAGACAATATTCTAAAGAAGTATCTAGAATAAAAGTGGCATGAAATTAGTGACTTTAGATCAAGATATATTTGTGAAAAATGAAGTTATGTTCTTAAAATGGCTAGTGAATTCAATCCCAAGTTATCGTCATGAACTCGACCAATAAATTCTAAAAAATGTGATCCCAAAAATCTGAATAAAAGATAATGTATGTGATTGAGAGAGATGGTGGGGCCGAATAATCTTTGATGGTTATGGACCCGCAGGCATACATTAAGGGGCTGTTTACCAAAATTTTCATTAAGTCCTGTATGGATAAATCTGTCTGTCTGGATAAATTTGTATGTCTGGATAAACTGGTAGTGTTGTTTACTTTTCTATCTGAACCAACCGTCTGAATGACAGAAATGACCGATTTACCCCTGAGTATCAATTATACGTTAATAATAGGATGACTTTTTACCTTATTACAAACAGATAGAACGACCAAACCTGGACGTGTGTTACATTGCATAATCCAATATCCAAAGCTACAATTTCAAGTTAGACAGACGATACAAACACGAATAGAATAGATTGTGTGTTTCTGATTTCGTGTTTTTTGATCGTAAACAGAATCGATTCAATCAGCCCTAGTAAGCTTCAACTACCACCAAGCCTTGAATCACCGAGTCAAGCTTAACCTAGGTTTATAAACGTACTCTTCCATTAACCTAGGTTTATAAACTCGCTTCCATTTTTGATTTCGTGTTTTTTGATCTCTGAACAACACAACTCTTCTCTCTCTGAACAGTGACAGCAGCGCTTCCATTAACCTAACCTAGGTTTATAAAGGCTCTCAGCATGAAATACAGAAAAACGAAAGGGAAGATTCAAGAAATGTTGGGGTTCAAGAAAACCAGAAGTTCAAACAGGTAATCGATTTTGGGGATTAGGGTTTCGATTTTGGGTTTTTGTTCTTGGTGATGCATCGATGTTGATAGAGATGAGAGAAACAACGATTTTGGGCAGAGATGAGGAAAGAGATGCAAGTTTGGTTTTGGGTTTTTTTTCTTGGTGATGCGTCGAAATCGAGAGAGATTCAGAGAGAAGCAACAATGTCACGAACGAGATGTTGGGTTTCGATTTCAGGAAGGAGATGCAGGTTACGTTTCGATCTGTGGAAGGAGATGCAGGTTTAAATTCGATGTGTGGAAGAAGATGTTTGAACTCGTTGGGGGAGGAAGAAGATGCAGAGCTTGTTGGGAGGAAGACACCTGCAAGTGTTTTTAACTACAAAGGCATTTTTCTTTTTTTATTCTAGGGGTAGAGAGGTAAAGTTTGTGTTTGTATGGGGACAACAGTACCTATCAAGCTGTGCGAATAAGTTACTATATTTTCAAATAAGCCCTTAGTAAACACATCATTATGACTGTGCGAATAAGCCAGTTAAGTCAATAAGCTCATTAAGCCACAAGTAAACAGCCCCTAAGTTGTAGGTATGGGAGGATTTCCATTTATATATATACACATAAATCTATACATATAATAAATAAGTAACTAGCATGCCACGTGTCGACTTCTGGTGAGCCGACTTCAGTATTTTCCCACCTAAACATGTATCTGGACGCAATTTACATTATAAGTTCAATTAGCACACCCACATTCACTCCTCCTTAAATCTCTCCTTAATTCAATTTTTTTAATTTATACGTTACATTTACTACCCTTATAACTAGGTATGTAGCTTACTTTTAATCATTTACTTTTTTATTTTTCATTCTAGACTTTTATCATATAAACATAAATAATGTATATGAACTAAAGTGCATTAAAAATACATTTCTTCGAAATGAGCTCAATACTGAATATTTTTTAATTTAATCATATTATTAAATATCATGAACATGTACGAATTAATTTGTTTTATATCCCTTATATTATTAATTTTCATTTTACACCCTTATAATATTAAAAATACATATTCATAGTTTAACTAAAACTTATTAATAAATGCATTTTTTTACAAATTATATTATTACAATATTCTCGTCAATAATTTCAAAATAAGTTTATTATTGAATATTTTTTTAACTTAATAATATTGTGAAATATCATAAATATGTATCAAGATTTTTTCAAGAATGACGTACCAATATTTTTTTTTAAACTTGTACATTTTACGCTCTTATATATATTTATCTATTATACTTCTTTAAAAATAATCCAGTTACGGTTATTCTTGAATTTTTAAGAAATACAAATTTCAATACATCATGTACGAGTTTAAAAGCTTTAAAACCTCCAACGTTCAACATGATACTTAAAAATAAAATTATTTTTTATTTTTATATTACACTTTATACCATTATAATTAGTTATTTAATTTACTTTATATCCATTCTCCTTTCATTTTTCATTTTACATCCTTATCATATCAACACATAAACTAAAATACATTAAACAAATGTTTTTCTTTTTTTATAAATTATACCATTATAACCGTTTATCAAAACCTTCAAAATGAGCACAAATGTTATGGGTTTGAAGACCCCAATATCGAACGAATATTTTTCATTTTTTGACCATTTAACCATATTGACCAATAATTTTATACATTTAATATGCGATTTAAAATCGAATAAATATGAACATGAAACAAACATATTTTTTCGAATTCTCGGTTTTAGATTCAAGATAATTCGCGCCGCATCGCGCGCGGGTACATATCTACTATTATGTATATATGTCATGTTCACTTGGCGAAAGTTGTCCTCCCCAATCTCAGCATCGTCATACCAGGTTGCTCCTTCATTCAATCCATATATATACATACATATATCTATATCTATATGTAATATGTATGCATGATGTACATATGGACCCACATAATGTTTGGAAAATGATTAGGGTGTAATTTAACCCGACCTTTTGACACGGTTTGGAGAAGACGTTAACTAGGACAGGTTTTTTGTGTTCCCTTCTCCTTGCATGTGCTTGTGCCTTTGCATGCAAAGGTTGTCATGTGATACCCATATGACACCCTACCCCCATGCCTTAATTAATCTAAAACGAAATTAAGGAGATTAAATTAGCCTAATCATATTATACAATTAATTAACCTTATTTTAATTTGTTGTTAGTAGTACAAAGTGCCGGGAGATTAGGATTAGATGCAAATATGTTGACCTTAAACCTTCTTTGGGGAACCATGTTGGTCCTCTTGCCATGTATTTTATATCTAAACGTCGGTGCATACAAACACATTGGTTTCTTTGTCTTTTTAATTTTTTTTCTTTTTTATGATTTTGGTGGTCGTAAAGTTTTTATTTATTTATTGTAAATGTAACTTTACTTGATGAAAAAGAAAAATAAAAAACTTTAGAATAAATAGTCTTTTGAGATTGGTTATTTAATAAATTCTTGACCGGTTAGGTTTGTCCAAAAAGTTGACAACAATAAAATATTATCATGCTACTAATTATATATGATTCTCAAAGGAATATAAAAAAGATCAGAAAGAAAAATTATATGATATCCCAAAATCAAAGATTCAAACACAACAAATAATATATATACACATATAAGTGAAAATTTGTGCGAGAAAAAGAGTTAAGGTGAGAAATGTAAGATTGGATCTAGATCATTGATTACTTATAATCTCAAACTCACACCATGGATCGTGTTTCATAGGAATTGGTTTGGTATATCTCATCTCATTACATCCTAATTTGCATCCAAGGGTACGTCCATATATTTTCTTACGTTTCACACCATAACTTCCCTTTTCACCGGAACTAAACCTTATATATATATATATATATATGGGCTCCTTCTTTTGTTAACTTTTTCATGATGTGCATATATGCACATCGGGCATTGCATATATGCACATATTACAATTGCCTGATGTGCATATATGCACTGGTTAACAAAATAAGGATGAGAAAAAGAGTTAAGATAACATAAGAAGAGATCTGGACCCTTGGTCATTTTAATCTTTTACACACCCATGAGTCGTGATTGATCTGATGCACCGCAGTACATCTCATCTCGCGCATCCCGTTCTAATGTGCATCCAAGAGTGGAGATCTCTCCTTGTGCATCTCACCATAACTTCTATTCTCATCAGAACTCAACCAAACACACACACACACACACACACACACACACACACACACATATATATATATATATATATATATATATATATATATATATATAGAAAACCGAAAAACCACGAAAAATCCGAATGAAAAAGTATATCAATATGCAAGTCAATTAACGAGAATTTTTTGATTGATTTTTTGGTGTAATTTGTTTCGTTTGAATTTGAATCATATTTCGTATAATTTCAATTTAAAAAGTAAAGGTGGGAATTTTTTTTAAAATAAAGTTGTAACCGCCATTTTAATAAAAATCTATTTGATCAATTAATCTAACAGTTGATGGACATTATTTTAATACAGTTGATCACATGTGATACTATTGTCCGTCACGTATGATATTAAATTACATACTTGCGGGCAAAGTCTCCTGGACACCACTAAGCCACATCACATTTATTATCACGTATGATAATGATGTTCTCGATGTAATACTATAATCTATCACATGTTATTCTAAATCAGAAATACTAAGACCAATGACGTGACCTATATAGGTCATACGCCAAGTCGTTTACACACCACTAGGTCCCTTACGAGTATCAATTATTGTTTTTGACATAGATCCCAAGAAAATATAGCGTGTTTTTCAATGCGACGACTCATGAACTTTTTAATGGAACACAATTCTCTTATTGATCCCCCAACATACCATTCTTCATATGCATATTAAGTAAAATATGTATTCATTACAAATTCGTTTATTTGTAGAGATTAAAACAAATATATATAGGTGTCTAATCAAATGATAACTCAATAATTTACGGTAACTGTGATCCCAGAACAAGTAATCAATCCATGTTTAGCAATAAGATGGCCACCAATATATTCAATGAAGATCAATCATAAAGTACAAAGATGAATTCTAGAGAGAAAGATTATGTGTGTGTACTTGTGTGAAATGGTGATTGATGACCTTATGAGAAAACTAGACATAGCAAACATTATATACTATGTAACTATTGCAATTACAATATTAGTCCCTCTACTTAGTACAACCTAGAATATTAGGCACTAACATTCTTCCACTTTGTACAAAGTAGAGGCAAAGAGTTTAAGCGTCCACCGGAGGCACATACTTCTTCCGAATCCCAAAGATGATCTCAAACCTCCTTAGTATATTCCGGTATTCCTTTCGGTGTGTTATAGCATCCAGTACTTGCTTGATCAGCTCCTTCTCCGTGTCTTTCAGCTTTACCTCCCCGCTCGCATCCAGACGCAATCTACTTTCAAGGTGAACCTCAATAATCTTGAAAGTTCCGTCACTGAACTTGTTGGTTTCAAGAACTCTCATAAATCTCTTCTTTGAGTCTCTATCGAAGTAAACAACTCCAAGTTCCGGTTTCTTCAATACAGTGTAGGCTGGGACACCTTGAATATCTGAAAGACGCCGGTTCGGTGCTCTTAGGTTTAATCTGGCTTGGCGTGATTCCAGACCCATCTGAAAGTCTTTTAGATAAGAGAACTTCAGAATGTTCCGCATGAATCTCTTTATACTTTGATACGCGGCAGACCATTCAACATCCTTATCTGGAAGGCAGACTAGGGAATTGTAGAGGCTTAGGAGGTCGTCTAGCTTTAAGCTTTTGAAATCTGCCTCGGAGAAGACACATTCAGTACCATTGGATCTTCTAACCGTAAACACTGGGTACCAGACTTTGGAGAGTTTGTTTGACTCGACCTTCAGCACTTTCACAATCACACTGTCTAATTTTACGACATCTGATCCTAGGTTTTTGTTGCCCATTACATGTTAGAACTCGATCTTTTGAAGTGAAGGCCAATCTTCAATTCCATATAGCTTCTCTAGGTCGATCCTCTGGACATCTCTAATGAACAGGCCTCTCCTTATACTCTCTTGAAATGGAATCAGAATCCTCACTCGTTTACCTGTAGCCACATACCTTGGCTCAGCGTCTATCACTTCCTGATAGATTTCCAATTCAGCTTCGAGTATAGGATCCCTGATTCTGCCATCGGCTTGCATTTGAACTACTGGAGCAGCTTCTTGTACCACTGGAATTTCTGGAGGCGCGGAAGTACTTGCACTTTGATCAATAAGTAGTTGTGGTTGAGTAGTATCATCTGGATTTTCGTTGTCGGAATCGGAAGCAGCCATAATAACTCCGGTGATGTCAAAAATATCTTCTATTTCCTCTTTGATCTGGACTGTTGTTCTCTCAGGTTCTTCCTCAGAATCAATGTCAATGTAATCCACGATCATAGAGTCCGCCATCCTTTCATCAGTTGTTCTATTTTCAACAACCGGAGGCTTTTCAACCCCAGTTATGACATCAGCTAGAACTTCAGTTTCATCCACTTGGACCATGTCAGTATCCGTTACACCTGCCCCTGTCTCCTTTTCACCAGCTGACTGACCTGAACCCCCAACATCTGCAGTAGCTGTAGCACTGGATTCACCAACCTGTGCTCTCTTCTCCCCCTCATGAGAATCAGGATCATCTTGATCATCATGTCTTCGTTTCTGTGGAGATTGAGCCTGAATCCCACACTTTTCTTCGATAACCTTAAGCCGGTTAAAGATGGAGGTGAATCCATTCATCATAGCATCAGTCATATCTCGCATTGAGTTGGTAAGACGCTCGAAGTCGTTGCTCGAAGGTGGTTGGGTTGGGGTTTGTGTTTGAGGTTGGGTATGTTGACGGAGTAATCCAATCAGATCAACTTCTTTAGCTGTACTAGTGTTGCTTTTGGCTAGAAGTTGGGCTAACAGCTCTGATTTGAGCTGCTCTTCAGGGATTTGGTGTAATGGAACTGGTGGTGGTTGTTGTGGGTCGGATTGTGTATTGGATGGTTGATCCTGAGGGGTTAACGACGATTCAGCAATGTGTTTGCCTTTGATGGCTCTGCTCACTTCTTGTGTTAACCTGTCAACTGAACTCTACAAGGCCCGTCGATGTTGCAAATTGGCGGTTTCAATTGCGCTTAAAGCAGACGCCAATAATGGTAGCGTGATGTAATAAGAACGCGGTCCAAGCATTTGTAAAACCTGTTGAGGAGGAAAATTGGGAAACATTTGTCTAACATCCGGACCACTTAGGTAGTTAGGTTACCGGTTATAGTAGCGGTTGTAGCAACCGTACTGCCTGTGTTCATAGTTGGCGTAGTGTTGACTATGACAAGACTTCCACCCTGTAACGTCCCAAAAACATAATCATGCAATACCATAAAATAAACATTCGAATTACATAATAATCTTGTCTTTACACCATCCATAAATCATACTAAACAAAATTGACAGCGGAAGTCTATAAATTCCACAGCCGAGAGCTATTCTATAGTCATCATAATCAAAACTTGAAGTTGCTCTAAGCTTCAAGTCCTTCTTATCGCCTCCTAGTTCTTACTCGAAGAACCCTTAACATGCTTACCTAAAAATGGTTTAGTTTTGAAAGCGACGGTTAGACCAAAAGGTCTAGTGAATTCTCTCCGAAAACAACATGTACACAGTATAGAATCGTTTATAAAAATATCATCGTAAACCTTAACATAACATCAGGCATGGTACTACACTGTATATAGGATCACATAAACATTCCGCGATCGGGGCCCAATAGGCTACCCTCTCGCCCTCAACCGGAGCCTACGCAAACTCCCCTTCCCGGAGCTTACGCAGACTCCCCTCTACTCGAATAGGGGGAAACGGATTCCAGCCTACCGGTCTGTCATATCCATCCAAGGGATCATCAGATCCCGAGGATCTATCTCTGATCTCACAGTGTAGACCGACTCCACATAGCACGTCATTCATTTCATAGAACATACATCTTTCAACCTTTATAAATCATCATTCTCAGTTCATCAAGTAAAATACGTTTTCTCAAGTAAAACAGGTATTTCATGGGAAATCATGCGTGACGGTTATAAACATTTCATGCTTGTAAGAGAAATCATTATCAGTTAAAATGTTTAACACTTTAAGTCGTAAAAGGTTTAGGGAACTCACCTTGATAACGTTGAATGCACTCTTTAACTACCTCCAAGCTAATCCAGTCGAACACCTAAGGGCATTAGATTCGGATCAGATTAAACGGCTCAAACCTACTGACCAGTAAACACTTTCCGGGTACCAACCTGTCCGGACACCCTAACTTCCCGGATACCCACACTATCCGGATACCAGGACTTCCCGGACACATCTACTTTCCGGACACCAATCCGGACACTCTACTTCCCGGACACGGCAATCCGGACGCGAGACTTATCCGGCCAAAACCACCCGGACACTAACATGAAATTCTACCCGGGAACTAGCATCCTTATTCGGACACCACTGAAGCACGAAGAACTGCTACTTTCCGGGTACTACGGCTGTTCGACCAAAAGGATCTAAAAGTGATCATTAAGCCCATTTTCTGCCATTAATTGATTAGATAAACTTAAGGGTTCGTCCCCCAACCCCAAACACCCATTTAAACCACCTTCCTACCGTTAAATCGATTCCAAAGCCAAAAACCCTTAAACCCCACTTTTAAGAAAAATATGGATAAAACCTCCTGAATCCTTATAATAAGACTTAAGAACTCAACCCAATTAAGAAAAGGAACACTATAACAAAATGGAATACGAATTAGAAAGGAATACCTTTCAGAATCTTCCTCCTTATCGATTTCTTTGTCCAAGACTCATTTGTTCTTCTCTTTTCTTCTCTAGTCACTAAACACACCAAGAGCAACCAAAAATACTGATTTCTAGCAAAGGGGGATGCCCTAGGAGTTAGTGTCTATAAATACCTTTCACTTATTGCAAAAAGGTCCCTCCCTCAACTTTCATTTCTTTCGCAATAGACACCAATCTTATATATACACTTGCAAAGGAAACCCGATTGTTACAACACTCCCCCCTTAAAAGAATTCCGTCCCCGGAATTCCTTATTGGAAGAGATGCGGATACCTCGACTTCATTTCCGATTCCAACTCCTATGTAGCCTCCGGGCCCTTGTGGTGTCGCCATTGCACCTTAACCAGGCTTAGTCTCCTTGTTCCATGACTTCCTTACCTTAACATCCGTGATGGCTTCGGGTTCTTCTACAAAATTCAACCTTTCGTCCACCTTAATGTCATTTAACGGAACCACTTTTGTCACGTCGGCTAGACATTTTCTCAAGTTGGACACGTGAACACATTGTGGATACCTCGTAATTCTTCCGGTAGATCCAACCTATACGCCACTTCTCCAACTCGTTCTGTAATCTCGAATAGTCCGATGTAACGTGGGCTTAGCTTCCCACGTTTTCCAAATCGTACCACTCCTTTCCAAGGAGACACCTTTAACAAGACATGGTCTCCGACTTGAAGTTCTATGTCTTTCCGTCTCTTATCCGCATAACTCTTCTGTCGGTCGCGAGCGACCTTCAGTCTTTCACGCACCTGGACAATCTTATCTGAAGTCAGTTGCACTAACTCTCGCCCGGCTAACTGCCTTTCCCCAACTTCGTTCCAACATAATGGAGTTCGACATTTCCTACCATAGAGTGCCTCAAACGGCGCTGCCTTGATGCTCGAGTGATAGCTGTTATTGTAAGCGAACTCGATCAAAGGTAGATGCCTTTCCCAAGAGCCTTGGAAATCTAAAGCACAAGCTCTTAACATATCTTCCAACGTTTGGATCGTCCTCTCACTCTGACCGTCGGTCTGAGGGTGATAAGCGGTACTCATCTTGATCTGTGACCCCATATCTCTCTGGAAACTCCTCCAAAACGTGGAGGTAAACCTGCTATCTCGGTCAGATACAATCGATGAAGGCACACCATGACGGGTTACGATCTCGTCGATGTACAACCTTGCTAACCGCTCCAACGAGTAAGACTCTCGTATAGGTAAGAAGTGTGCCGACTTTGTGAGACGATCCACAATCACCCATATAGCGTCAAAACCCTTTGGAGTCTTAGGCAAGTGGGTTACGAAGTCCATCGTAATATGATCCCACTTCCACATAGGTATCTCTAACGACTGGAGCTTCCCATACGGTCGTTGATGCTCAATCTTTACTCGTGAACACGTCATACAGATCTCTACAAAATGAGCTATATCCTTTTTCATTCCCGACCACCAATAGTCTCGTCTTAGGTCTCCATACATCTTATTAGTTCTGGGGTGGATCGAGTACTTTGATTTGTGAGCTTCTTCTAAAATCACTCTCCTGAGTTCACCAAGCTTCGGGACCCAGATCCTTCCACCAAAGCACTTCACCCCTCTACCATCTTCCATTAGTGAGGACGCTTGTCCTACCATTCTCTCCTTTTTGAGATTTTCCACTCTAAGCGCCTCTTCTTGACATTTCTTTAACTCAACAAGCAAATTGAACATCACCTCAGCCCTCATGGCTACAATACTGGGGGTTTCGCTTCGTTCTTTACGGCTCAAAGCGTCCGCCACTACGTTGGCCTTACCCGGATGGTAATCGATCTTACAGTCGTAGTCGGTTAACAATTCAATCCATCTCCTTTGACGCATGTTCAACTCCTTTTGATCGAAGAGATGACATAAGCTTTTGTGATCCGTGAAGATCTGGCACTGAGTCCCATAAAGGTAATGTCGCCAAATCTTCAGAGCAAAAACTATTGCCGCTAATTCTAAATCATGCGTGGGATATCGAGTCTCGGGATCCTTTAGCTGCCGGGAGGAATAAGCGATCACCTTACCTCGTTTCATGAGTACGCAACCCAAACCGAGCTTTGATGCGTCACTGAACACTACGAAGTCATCCGAACCGTCCGGTAAGGACAACACCGGAGCGCTGCTCAACATCACCTTTAACTTTTGAAAGGCTTCGTCTTGCTTATCTAACCAGGCAAACTTGACATTCTTCTTGGTTAAGGACGTTAATGGCGTGGCAATACACGAAAAGTCCTAGATGAATTTCCGGTAGTAACCTGCCAGTCTGAGAAAACTCCGAACTTCTGACGGATTCTTGGGTTGCTCCCAATCTCGGATAGCTTCGATCTTAGCCGGGTCTACCATTATTCCACTCTCAGACACCACGTGTCCAAGAAACTGCACCTCTCTTAGCCAAAACTCACATTTAGAAAACTTCGCATACAGCTTATCTCGCTTTAGCAGCTCGCGAATTGTTCGAAGGTGGCTTTCGTGCTCCTCTTCCGATTTTGAAAATATCAGAATATCATCTATGAACACTATCACGAACTTGTCTAAATAAGGTCGGCACACCCTATTCATTAGGTCCATGAATGCTGTCGGGGCGTTGGTCAGCCCGAACGGCATCACCAAAAACTCATAGTGTCCATACCTGGTTCTGAAAGCGGTCTTCGGCACATCCTCCTCCCTTACCTTAAGTTGGTGATAACCTGACCTCAGGTCAATCTTGGAGAAGTAATTGGCTCCTTGCAATTGATCAAACAGGTCGTCAATCCTCGGTATCGGATACTTGTTCTTGATCGTAACCTTGTTGAGCTCACGGTAGTCTATACACATCCGCATAGTACCGTCCTTCTTCTTCACAAAGAGCACAGGTGCTCCCCACGGAGACGTACTTGGTCTAACGAACCCCTTGTCTAACAACTCCTGCAACTGAGTCATCATTTCCTTCATTTCGGACGGAGCTAATCTATAAGGTGCGCAGGCAATTGGTGCAGCTCCTGGCATCAGATCAATTTTGAACTCGATCTGACGATCCGGAGGTAAACTTGTCAAATCATCCGGAAATACTTCCGGGAACTCATTTACTACACGCACATCAACCAACCCACGCTTCTCTTTCTTGGCGTCCAACACGTACGCCAAGAACCCTTGACACCCCTTCCTCAAACACTTAGTAGCCCTGATCATCGAGATAAGGCTAGTCTTCCTATCACGGCGATTCCCATAGATCACTACGGAATCCCCATCAGGTAACCGAATCCTGACCAGCTTCTTGTTACAAACGATAGTCGTTTCGTTCGCTGCTAACCAGTCCATTCCCAGCACTATGTCAAACTCTCCCATTGCCATGGGATATAATTTCATTGACACCAACCTCCCTTCTATATCCATGACACAATCCTCCACCACCTCCTTAACGTAAACCCATCTACCATTGGCGGTTTCCACCTCTAGTGCTCTCTCCAAACGTCTAGGCCTTACCCCTAAACATTTCATAAAACCATGTGATACAAAAGAGTGATTCGCTCCCGAATCAAATAACACCTTGGAACACAGAGAGTTCACTAGGAATGTACCTGCCACAACATCATGAGTTCCTCCGCCTCCTCCGCAGTTATGTGGAACGCACGTCCCTTCGAACGTGCCGGTTCTGCTCCCTTGTCATTTCTTCCGTTTCCTTGTCGTTCACCAAACTGGGCTGGTCCCCCTTTCTTCAGCTGAGGACAATCATTACGCATGTAGCCAGTAGCACCACATTGGTAACAAGATATTCTAGTCCCCGGACAATCCCTTGACAAATGACCGGGCAAGCCACACCGGTAGCATGAGTTTGAACCTGCCATGCATTCTCCCCGGTGCACCTTGTTACACTTCGAACACATTTGTCGAGCGGCATCATTGCTAACACGGTTGCCTGGTCGAAACATTTTCCCTCTTCTTGAGTCGTTACCCGGACCATCCCACTTGCGCTTCTCCCCACCCTTCTCAATCGACTGACGGTTCTTTTCTTTCTCAATCAGCTCGGCCGTATTGATGGCCGCCTGAAAAGTAGTGGGGTTTCTAGTCAGAACCAATTTCCGAATACTGCTCTTTAACCCATGGATGAATCGTTCTACCCGACGCTCTTCTGTTGGCACATACAAATCAGCAAAGCGGGACTTCTCAATGAACTTAGAAGTATACTCCCGCACCGTCATTCCTCCCTGATCCAGACCCAGAAACTCTTCTTCCAACTTTTTCACTGCCGCGAGTGGACAGAATTGAGCTTTAAACATGTCCACAAACATTTCCCACATCATCCCCTTAACCATTGCCGAACCCTTTCCCCCAGTCTCAGCCTCCCTCCAGTAAACTGCATCAGACTTCAACATGGACAGAGCAAACATTACCCTATCCCCATCAGCACACTTGCATGTATCGAAGACCAGTTCCATTTCCTTCACCCATTTCATTTCAAAGATAGGGTCATATTCGCCTTTAAAAGTAGGGGGTTTGCATGAGGCAAAGGCCTTGTAACTGCATCCCTTAGCTGCTAACTCATTCATCACCTGGGGGTTCGAATTCAAGTGACTCCCAGTACCGGTCACTAGTGGACTAGACAGTTCCATGCTTTCCCGGTTCTCACTTGCTTCTTTGCTTCCCGAATCTGACTCATTCTGCTTAGTGAGGAGAGCCTGCAAGGTCTCTTGAATCTTACCCAATTCAGCAGCTAGGTTCTCCCGAGTTACAAACGTAGATCCGCGGCCTCGACCCCGTCCCCTTGGCTGAGTTACCCTCCTTGCAGAAGCTGAACTTCCCTGAAGAGAGTCTTCTTGATGAACGGGGGCTTCCACACTCCTCGTTCTTCTAGTTGCACGAGTCGTTCTCAGGTTCGGGTTTCCCCCATCCCCAGCCACTTGGGTGGCGGCCCGGTGGGGTGTTCTTCCTCGACCCCTTCCACGACCCCTACCTCTTCCCCTTCCCCGGGTAACAGTTTCCCTCGCTGGCTCCACCGGTCCATTCTCTAGTCCTTCTTCATCTCGATTCCTTGGCATAGCAGGTGCCGACCTACTCCTTAAAGTTCTTCCAGCCATTTCGCTAAAACTGAAAGAAAATAACGGTTAACCCTTGCTAGACATGACACCGCAAATTTCCTATAGAAGGTAATTTAAGCACGCACATATACCTGTAAGTTCATAATTACACTGGCCAGGTGCAATCCCAAACTTACCTTACACGTTTGTCCTTGGCACCTTATTTCCTAGCGCATTTTAGTGATCGTTCCTAGAGGCAATCCTATGTCTCGGTTGTGTTCCTCATCTAACAGTTTAAGTTTAGGCCCGACTGGTCACCTAAATCCCTTAAACTAAGGCTCTGATACCATTTGTAACGTCCCAAAAACATAATCATGCAATACCATAAAATAAACATTCGAATTACATAATAATCTTGTCTTTACACCATCCATAAATCATACTAAACAAAATTGACAGCAGAAGTCTCTAAATTCCACAGCCGAGAGCTATTCTATAATCATCATAATCAAAACTTGAAGTTGCTCTAAGCTTCAAGTCCTTCCTATCGCCTCCTAGTTCTTACTCGAAGAACCCTTAACATGCTTACCTGAAAATGGTTTAGTTTTGAAAGCGAGGGTTAGACCAAAAGGTCTAGTGAATTCCCTCCGAAAACAACATGTACACAGTATAGAATCGTTTATAAAAATATCATCGTAAACCTTAACATAACATCAGGCATGGTACTACACTGTATATAGGATCACATAAACATTCCGCGATCAGGGCCCAATAGGCTACCCTCTCGCCCTCAACCGGATCCTACGCAAACTCCCTTTCCCGGATCTTACGCAGACTCCCCTCTACCCGAATAGGGGGAAACGGATTCTAGCCTACCGGTCTGTCATATCCATCCAAGGGATCATCAGATCCCGAGGATCTATCTCTGATCCCACAGTTTAGACCGACTCCACATAGCACGTCATTCATTTCATAGAACATACATCTTTCAACCTTTATAAATCATCATTCTCAGTTCATCAAGTAAAATACGTTTTCTCAAGTAAAACAGGTATTTCATGGGAAACCATGTGTGACGGTTATAAACATTTCATGCTTGTAAGAGAAATCATAATCAGTTAAAATGTTTAACACTTTAAGTCGTAAAAGGTTTAGGGAACTCACCTTGATAACGTTGAATGCACTCTTTAACTACCTCCAAGCTAATCCAGTCGAACACCTAAGGGCATTAGATTCGGATCAGATTAAAAAGCTCAAACCTACTGACCAGTAAACACTTTTCGGGTACCAACCTGTCCGGACACCCTAACTTCCCGGATACCAGCACTATCCGGATACCAGGACTTCCCGGACACATCTACTTTCCAGATACCAATCCGGACACTCTACTTCCCGGACTCGGCAATCCAGACGCGAGACTTATCCGACCAAAACCACCCGGACACTAACATGAAATTCTACCCGGGAACCAGCATCCTTATTCGGACACCACTGAAGCACGAAGAACTGCTACTTTCCGGGTACTACGGCTGTTCGACCAAAAGGATCTAAAAGTGATCATTAAGTCCATTTTCTGCCATTAATTGATTAGATAAACTTAAGGGTTCGTCCCCCAACCCCAAACACCCATTTAAACCACCTTCCTACCGTTAAATCGATTCCAAAAGCAAAAACCCTTAAAACCCACTTTTAAGAAAAATATGGATAAAACCTCTTGAATCCTTATAATAAGACTTAAGAACTCAACCTAATTAAGAAAAGGAACACTATAACAAAATGGAATACGAATTAGAAAGGAATACCTTTCAGAATCTTCCTCCTTATCGATTTCTTTGTCCAAGACTCCTTTGTTCTTCTCTTTTCTTCTCTAGTCACTAAACATACCAAGAGCAACCAAAAATACTGATTTCTAGCAAAGGGGGCTGCCCTAGGAGTTAGTGTCTATAAATACCTTTCACTTATTGCAAAAAGGTCCCTCCCTCAACTTTCATTTCTTTCGCAATAGACACCAATCTTATATATATACTTGCAAACGAAACCCGGTTGTTACAACACTCCCCCCTTAAAAGAATTCCGTCCCCGGAATTCCTTATTGGAAGAGATGCGGGTACCTCGACTTCATTTCCGATTCCAACTCCTATGTAGCCTCCGGGCCCTTGTGGTGTCGCCATTGCACCTTAACCAGCTTAGTCTCCTTGTTCCGTGACTTCCTTACCTTAACATCCGTGATGGCTTCGGGTTCTTCTACAAAATTCAACCTTTCGTCCACCTTAATGTCATTTAACGGAACCGCTTTTGTCACGTCGGCTAGACATTTTCTCAAGTTGGACACGTGAACGCATTGTGGATACCTCGCAATTCTTCCGGTAGATACAACCTATACGCCACTTCTCCAACTCGTTCCGTAATCTCGAATGGTCCGATGTAACGAGGGCTTAGCTTCCCACGTTTTCCAAATCGTACCACTCCTTTCCAAGGAGACACCTTTAACAAGACATGGTCTCCGACTTGAAGTTCTATGTCTTTCCGTCTCTTATCCGCATAACTCTTCTGTCGGTCGCGAGCGACCTTCAGTCTTTCATGCACCTGGACAATCTTATCTGAATTCAGTTGCACTAACTCTCGCCCGGCTAACTACCTTTCCCCGACTTCGTTCCAACATAATGGAGTTCGACATTTCCTACCATAGAGTGCCTCAAACGGCGCTGCCTTGATGCTCGAGTGATAGCTGTTATTGTAAGCGAACTCGATCAAAGGTAGATGCCTTTCCCAAGAGCCTTGGAAATCTAAAGCACAAGCTCTTAACATGTCTTCCAATGTTTGGATCGTCCTCTCACTCTGACCGTCGGTCTGAGGGTGATAAGCGGTACTCATCTTGATCTGTGACCCTATTTCTCTCTGGAAACTCCTCCAAAACGTGGAGGTAAACCTGCTATCTCGGTCAGATACAATCGACGAAGGCACACCATGATGAGTTACGATCTCGTCGATGTACAACCTTGCTAACCGCTCCAACGAGTAAGACTCTCGTATAGGTAAGAAGTGTGTCGACTTTGTGAGACGATCCACAATCACCCATATAGCGTCAAAACCCTTTGGAGTCTTAGGCAAGCGGGTTACGAAGTCCATCGTAATTTGATCCCACTTCCACATAGGTATCTCTAACGACTGGAGCTTCCCATACGGTCGTTGATGCTCAATCTTTACTCGTGAACACGTCATACAGATCTCTACAAAATGAGCTATATACTTTTTCATTCCCGGCCACCAATAGTCTCGTCTTAGGTCTCCATACATCTTATTAGTTCCAGGGTGGATCGAGTACTTTGATTTGTGGGCTTCTTCTAAAATCACTTTCCTGAGTTCACCAAGCTTCGGGACCCAAATCCTTCCACCAAAGCACTTCACCCCTCTACCATCTTCCATTAGTGAGGACGCTTGTCCTACCATTCTCTCCTTTTTGAGATTTTCCACTCTAAGCGCCTCTTCTTGACATTTCTTTAACTCAGCAAGCAAATTGAACATCACCTCAGCCCTCATGGCTACAATACTGGGGGTTTCGCTTCGTTCTTTACGACTCAAAGCGTCCGCCACTACGTTGGCCTTACCCGGATGGTAATCGATCTTACAGTCGTAGTCGGTTAACAATTCAATCCATCTTCTTTGACGCATGTTCAACTCCTTTTGATCGAAGAGATGACACAAGCTTTTGTGATCCGTGAAGATCTGGCACTGAGTCCCATAAAGGTAATGTCGCCAAATCTTCAGAGCAAAAACCACTGCCGCTAATTCTAAATCATGGGTGGGATATCGAGTCTCATGATCCTTTAGCTGCCGGGAGGCATAAGCGATCACCTTACCTCGTTACATGAGTACGCAACCCAAACCGAGCTTTGATGCGTCACTGAACACTACAAAGTCATCCGAACCGTCCGGTAAGGACAACACTGTAGCGCTGCTCAACATCTCCTTTAACTTTTGAAAGGCTTCGTCTTGCTTCTCTAACCAGGCGAACTTGACATTCTTCTTGGTAAAGGACGTTAATGGCTTGGCAATACACGAAAAGTCCTAGATGAATTTCCGGTAGTAACCTGCGAGTCCGAGAAAACTCCGAACTTCTGACGAATTATTGGGTTGCTCCCAATCTCGGATAGCTTCGATCTTAGCCGGGTCTACCATTATTCCACTCTCAGACACCACGTGTCCAAGAAACTGCACCTCTCTTAGCCAAAACTTACATTTAGAAAACTTCGCATACAGCTTCTCTCGCTTTAGCAGCTCGCGAATTGTTCGAAGGTGGCTTTCGTGCTCCTCTTCCGATTTTGAAAATATTAGAATATCATCTATGAACACTATCACGAACTTGTCTAAATAAGGTCGGCACACCCTATTCATTAGGTCCATGAATGCTGTCAGGGCGTTGGTCAGCCCGAACGGCATCACCAAAAACTCATAGTGTCCATACCTGGTTCTGAAAGCGGTCTTCGGCACATCCTCCTCCCTTACCTTAAGTTGGTGATAACCTGACCTCAGGTCAATCTTGGAGAAGTAATTGGCTCCTTGCAATTGATCAAACAGGTCGTCAATCCTCGGTATCGGATACTTGTTCTTGATCGTAACCTTGTTGAGCTCACGGTAGTCTATACACATCCGCATAGTACCGTCCTTCTTCTTCACAAAGAGCACAGGTGCTCCCCACGGAGACGTACTTGGTCTAATGAACCCCTTGTCTAACAACTCCTGCAACTGAGTCATCATTTCCTTCATTTCGGACGGAGCTAATCTATAAGGTGCGCAGGCAATTGGTGCAGCTCCTGGCATCAGATCAATTTTGAACTCGATCTGACGATCCGGCGGTAAACTTGTCAAATCATCCGGAAATACTTCCGGGAACTCATTTACTACACGCACATCAACCAACCCACGCTTCTCTTTCTTGGCGTCCAACACGTACGCCAAGAACCCTTGACACCCCTTCCTCAAACACTTATTAGCCCTGATCATCGAGATAAGGCTAGTCTTCCTATCACGGAGATTCCCATAGATCACTACGGAATCCCCATCAGGTAACCGAATCCTGACCAGCTTCTTGTTACAAACGATAGTCGCTTCGTTCGTTGCTAACCAGTCCATTCCCAGCACTATGTCAAACTCTCCCATTGCCATGGGATATAATTTCATTGACACCAACCTCCCTTCTATATCCATGACACAATCCTCCACCACCTCCTTAACGTAAACCCATCTATCATTGGCGGTTTCCACCTCTAGTGCTCTCTCCAAATGTCTAGGCCTTACCCCTAAACATTTCATAAAACCATGTGATACAAAAGAGTGATTCGCTCCCGAATCAAATAACACCTTGGCACACAGAGAGTTCACTAGGAATGTACCTGCCACAACATCATGATCTTCCTCCACCTCCTCCGCAGTTATGTGGAACGCACGTCCCTTCGAACGTGCCGGTTCTGCTCCCTTGTCATTTCTTCCGTTTCCTTGTCGTTCACCAAACTGGGCTGGTCCCCCTTTCTTCAGCTGAGGACAATCATTACGCATGTAGCCAGTAGCACCACATTGGTAACAAGATTTTCTAGTCCCCGGACAATCCCTTGACAAATGACCGGGCAAGCCACACCGGTAGCATGAGTTTGAACCTGCCATGCATTCTCCCCAGTGCACCTTGTTACACTTCGAACACATTTATCGAGCGGCATCATTGCTAACACGGTTGCCTGGTCGGAACATTTTCCCTCTTCTTGAGTCGTTACCCGGACCATCCCACTTGCGCTTCTCCCCACCCTTCTCAATCGTCTGACGGTTCTTTTCTTTCTCAATCAGTTCGGCCGTATTGATGGCCGCCTGAGAAGTAGTGGGGTTTCTAGTCAGAACCAATTCCCGAATACTGCTCTTTAACCCATGGATGAATCGTTCTACCCGACGCTCTTCTGTTGGCACATACAAATCAGCAAAGCGGGACTTCTCAATGAACTTAGAAGTATACTCCCGCACCGTCATTCCTCCCTGATCCAGACCCAGAAACTCTTCTTCCAACTTTTTCACTGCCGCAAGTAGACAGAATTGAGCTTTAAACACGTCCACAAACATTTCCCACATCATCCCCTTAACCATTGCCGAACCCTTTCCCCCAGTCTCAGCCTCCCACTAGTAAACTGCATCAGACTTCAACATGGACAGAGCAAACATTACCCTATCCCCATCAGCACACTTGCATGTATCGAAGACCAGTTCCATTTCCTTCACCCATTTCATTGCCAAGATAGGGTCATATTCGCCTTTAAAAGTAGGGGGTTTGCATGAGGCAAAGGCCTTGTAACTGCATCCCTTAGCTGCTAACACATTCATCACCTGGGGGTTCGAATTCAAGTGACTCCCAGTACCGGTCACTAGTGGACTAGACAGTTTCACGCTTTCCCGGTTCTCACTTGCTTCTTTGCTTCCCGAATCTGACTCATTCTGCTTAGTGAGGAGAGCCTGCAAGGTCTCTTGAATCTTACCCAATTCAGCAGCTAGGTTCTCCCGAGTGACAAACGTAGATCCGCGGCCTCGACCCTGTCCCCTTGGCTGAGTTACCCTCCTTGCAGAAGTTGAACTTCCCTGAAGAGAGTCTTCTTGATGAACGAGGGCTTCCACACTCCTCGTTCTTCTAGTTGCACGAGTCGTTCTCAGGTTCGGGTTTCCCCCATCCCCAGCCACTTGGGTGGCGGCCCGGCGGGGTATTCTTCCTCGACCCCTTCCACGACCCCTACCTCTTCCCCTTCCCCGGGTAACAGTTTCCCTCGCTGGCTCCACCGGTCCGTTCTCTAGTCCTTCTTCATCTCGATTCCTTGGCACAGCAGGTGCCGACCTACTCCTTAAAGTTCTTCCAGCCATTTCGCTAAAACTGAAAGAAAATAACGGTTAACCCTTGCTAGACATGACACCACAAATTTGCTATAGAAGGTCATTTAAGCACGCACATATACCTGTAAGTTCATAATTACACTGGCCAGGTGTAATCCCAAACTTACCTTACACGTTTGTCCTTGGCACCTTATTTCCTAGCGCATTTTAGTGATCGTTCCTAGAGGCAATCCTATGTCTCGGTTGTGTTCCTCATCTTACAGTTTAAGTTTAGGCCCGACTGGTCACCTAAATCCCTTAAACTAAGGCTCTGATACCATTTGTAACGTCCCAAAAACATAATCATGCAATACCATAAAATAAACATTCGAATTACATAATAATCTTGTCTTTACACCATCCATAAATCATTCTAAACAAAATTGACAGCGGAAGTCTCTAAATTCCACAGCCGAGAGCTGTTCTATAATCATCATAATCAAAACTTGAAGTTGCTCTAAGCTTCAAGTCCTTCATATCGCCTCCTAGTTCTTACTCGAAGAACCCTTAACATGCTTACCTGAAAATGGTTTAGTTTTGAAAGCGAGGGTTAGACCAAAAGGTCTAGTGAATTCCCTCCGAAAACAACATGTACACAGTATAGAATCGTTTATAAAAATATCATCGTAAACCTTAACATAACATCAGGCATGGTACTACACTGTATATAGGATCACATAAACATTCCGCGATCAGGGCCCAATAGGCTACCCTCTCGCCCTTAACCGGATCCTACGCAAACTCCCTTTCCCGGATCTTACGCAGACTCCCCTCTACCCAAATAGGGGGAAACGGATTCCAGCCTACCTGTCTGTCATATCCATCCAAGGGATCATCAGATCCCGAGGATCTATCTCTGATCCCACAGTGTAGACCGACTCCACATAGCACGTCATCCATTTCATAGAACATACATCTTTCAACCTTTATAAATCATCATTCTCAGTTCATCAAGTAAAATACGTTTTCTCAAGTAAAACAGGTATTTTATGGGAAACCATGTGTGACGGTTATAAACATTTCATGCTTGTAAGAGAAATCATAATCAGTTAAAATGTTTAACACTTTAAGTCGTAAAAGGTTTAGGGAACTCACCTTGATAACGCTGAATGCACTCTTTAACTACCTCCAAGCTAATCCAGTCGAACACCTAAGGGCATTAGATTCGGATCAGATTAAACGGCTCAAACCTACTGACCAGTAAACACTTTCTGGGTACCAACCTGTCCGGACACCCTAACTTCCCGGATACCCGCACTATCCGGATACCAGGACTTCCCGGACACATCTACTTTCCGGATACCAATCCGGACACTCTACTTCCCGGACACGGCAATCCGGACGCGAGACTTATCCGGCCAAAACCACCCGGACACTAACATGAAATTCTACCCGGGAACTAGCATCCTTATCCGGACACCACTGAAGCACGAAGAACTGCTACTTTCCGGGTACTACGGTTGTTCGACCAAAATGATCTAAAAGTGATCATTAAGCCCATTTTCTGCCATTAATTGATTAGATAAACTTAAGGGTTCGTCCCCCAACCCCAAACACCCATTTAAACCACCTTCCTACCGTTAAATCGATTCCAAAGCCAAAAACCCTTAAAATCCACTTTTAAGAAAAATGTGGATAAAACCTCCTGAATCCTTTTAATCAGACTTAAGAACTCAACCCAATTAAGAAAAGGAACACTATAACAAAATGGAATACGAATTAGAAAGGAACACCTTGCAGAATCTTCCTCCTTATCGATTTCTTTGTCCAAGACTCCTTTGTTCTTCTCTTTTCTTCTCTAGTCACCAAACACACCAAGAGCAACAAAAAATACTGATTTCTAGCAAAGGGGGCTGCCCTAGGAGTTAGTGTCTATAAATACCTTTCACTTATTGCAAAAAGGTCCCTCCCTCAACTTTCATTTCTTTCGCAATAGACACCAATCTTATATATATATATATATACTTGCAAACGAAACCTGGTTGTTACACACCCAGTCCTCGTGGGGCACCAACAAATGGCGGCCGCACTCGGGGTGTTCCGGTTGGAGCACGAAAGCTCACAACTTGTTGGGATTCCGACGCGTGTGGCCTAGGAAAAGAAGTATGTCCAAATGGCTCTAGACTCAACATGCGTGGAATAAAAGGCGGTGGCCGGGGCAGGAGCCTACCTGTTTCAATACCAGCAGACACCGAGTGTGTCGCCGATAGCAGTTGTGCTTTATCCCCTGTGGAAAATGAAACGCCGACAAATTGAGATGCCGACGAGCGGCTTAGAGGGGTTGTGCTTTGCATGGCTGGGTCCACCATGGCTTTTTCAATACGCAACGGCGACGTACGCTCGTTGGTAGAAGATGTGGCTACCCGGCTTGGATCGGTTTGGGGAGAGTCAGTAGTTAAAACTTTATCTGACCCTATCTCTTTCTCTCCCATTTCTTTTCTCTCCACATCACTGCTCACATGAATATTTTCTACTAAAGCTCCCTCATTCCACCTTGTGTCTCCAAAATCTCCGGAGGGTCCGACGTTCCAAGTGGATTCAGCATCAGAACCCTCAGTATGTCGACTCTGACCGATATGTCGCGGGATTAGATCCGTATCAGGGTCATGACTAGGATCATAGTCGGAATCATCATCAGCTCTTGGTTGGTCAGATACTTCATCGTCGGATGATGAAGCATCGGGGTTAAAATCTGAATCATCCTCAGATTCCATCGGTATGTCATCGAGGATGGGAATTTGAATAACTCCGGTAGAAGATGCCTGACCAGTAGTCCTCGCCACCCCACCCACTCTCTTTCTTAATGTTCTTCTCACCACTTCCCGTTCAGGAACCCCAAGTTCCTGAACCTGCTCAGCAGTTACACCCTCATCGCCTAATGGGATAGCACCATGGGGAGGTCCAGCCGGTTCTGGCTGGACCACTAGTGCGTTAGCTATTCTGTACTGCCTAACTACCTTAGACTGCTGGTCGGCATAGGCAAGTACAGGTTCTGGAATCACGGCAATGTGTACAAAGTCCTCATGTGCCGACATGTTTAGATAATGCATGTATTGTGTTGGACCTTGTACAGCATTCGGGCGTCTAGGAATTTCCTGGTTGCCCTCCATGATCTGGTGTATAAGAATCTGGAAGAATCGTTGATACGGCACGAAGTTTCTTTTCTTTTTCGGGCGTGCTTTGTCTTCGACCAGCTCTTGTAGCTCATTCCAGAGTAGTATAGCATAGTCGATGTTGCGATTGAAGGCGAATGCATGGATCATCCGAAGGGTTGGAAGGTTGCATTTGTCAAGCCCGGTATGCTTTGACGTCATGCATCTGTTGAATATGGAGCAAAGGGTGTACCAGACTGGTGGTAGGTGCTTTCTTAGGAATTTGGAGGAGGCAACAAGGACAGGGTTCTTTGGGTCTTGGTAGCCTAAGCTTTGGATATCTGTGTATAGTTGAGCTTCGGGTACCATATCTTCAAAGTTTGGGTTAAAGGGTAGGTCTAAAGCTAGACGGATTCGTTTGAGGGTAATCCGAGCATCGAAATGATCGACTCGGGCAGTAAAGTGTGGACCCCGTCGCTGTGTAGGTGGATGATATTGTAGTGTGTGCCAAAACTGTTGTAAGTAAATAAGGGGCACAGTGACTACCCTTGTGAGCACTGTTCGGAGAGGATGGCCGCGGATGATCTCGATGATGATTTGGTGATCGAACGCCACATCGAGGTCTAGATGGTGATTGTTGTCGTGAAGGGCAAGGTAGAGACTTCTCGGTAGAAGCTCCGCATCTAGATCACGAGCGTTGACCGATGGATGCGACGATCGGTGCGACGGCATGATGGTGTTCTCATCAGAGGAATGACCGTCATTATGAGCCATCTGAACAGTGTCAAAGTTTAGAGCAGTTCCCAAAAATTGGTTTTCTTCAAAAAGTTTCCAAAAAAATTTCTAAGTGTGGGAACTATCGCAACCAACATAAAAACGTTGTCGCAACCAAGGTCCTTGTCGCAATGAAGAGCTTGCAAGGAAATGTTATCGCAACACACTAGTTGTGACAAGAAGTCATCGCAACTCACGGGTTGCGATAGTTATGAATGACAGATGGTTGCAACAGTTTTGAATATGAAGAACACTTTGGCTTGCGATAGTTATGAACACCAGATATTTTTCTAAGTGTTTTAAACCTAGAGATCGATTTTCGCACAATGATGATGTTAAACCTAGTCTACAATGCTCGCAAACACCACATAAGTAAAACCCCTAACATTTCTAACTACAAACACATACATGGGCATCGATTTGAAGCAAGAGCATGTAAAAAGACGCATATGAGTTTGAAACAAACTAAACCCTAAATCGACTGTTTATCATGATTTTATGGATGAAAGCAAGTGAAAATCAAAGAGATTGTACCTTGAAGTGGTGCGAATACGATGCAATCGATTTGAAGTCCAAAAACTTGATGAAAATCCAAACTCAGATTGCAGTTCATCGACAGAAAGTTGAGAGAGTTTTGAAAAGTCTGAAAGTTGAGATAAAATCCCAAATACTTCGTATATAAAGGATTGAGACAAGGTGACACGTGGCATAATACGATTGTTCCAAACGTTTTGACCCCACAGTGTCAGGTTGTCGCAAGTAATAGATTGCGATAACCCTCCTTGTTGTCGCAATGAACAGGTTGCGATAGTGTTCCACCTTATCGCAACAGAGGGTTGCGATAAGTTACTGTTCATTGGGGCATATCGCAACAGAGGGTTGCGATAAGTTACTGTTCATCAGTGAATTTCAGTAACACTTGGACATTTTTCAGATAAAATGTGAAAAGATTTTATCACATTGAAAGATGTCCAACTTCCAATTGATTTAGCACTCAAAGTTTTAAACACATTTTTCACTCCCCCTTAAATGATGCATAGATTTGAAAAATTGTTTTCATCATTTAAGAGTTAGTGTTTAAAACAAGTCAGAACACTTTACCTTGGCTTCTCGGAAGCAACAGTCACAATGGATCTATACTTACATGATCTGGCAGTTATGCACACTCCCCCTGAAACCAAGAACATACCTTTGTGCAGAGACAGATATCATAACAAATCATAGATAAGACAAATAAAACAAGAGAAAGAAAGAACAAGTTGAAGAAATAAATTGTAAAACAACTAAGATATGAAAATTTAAATAACAGATATTTAGAATAGAATATGATGAAAATTTGAGTGTATCAATCTAGAGACGAAGTCTAGATTGAGATACAAATATTTCCATCTATTATATTATAAATATATGGAAGTTAAACTTTCATATTCAGCATGCCGAGCTTGGATACTAGAAAATTGAAACGTTTTTCATCCAAGGCTTTGGTAAAGAGATCGGCAAGCTGATACTCAGTTGTAACAAAATACAATTCAACAGCTCCTTTCTCAACATGATCTTTTATGAAATGATACCTTATGTCAATGTGTTTGGTTTTGGTGTGCTGGACAGGGTTAGCAGATATAGCAATAGCACTCTTACTGTCGCAGTAAATGGGGATCTTCTCATATTTATATCCATAGTCCATGAGTTGGGTCTTCATCCGAAGGACTTGTGAACAACAGCTCGCCGCGGCAACATATTATGCTTCCGCGGTTGATGTTGAAACACAATTCTGCTTCTTCGACGACCAACTCACAAGCTTGTCTCCCAAAAACTGGACGTGCCCAGAAGTGCTCTTTCTATCCAGCATGCTTCCTCCGTGATCAGCATCTGAATATGCAGTGAGTTCGAAGCCGGTTCCCTTTGGATACCACAGTCCGAGGTACGGAGTGCCTTTCAAGTACCGAAAGATTCTTTTTACGGCGTCGATATGTGACTCTTTAGGTTTAGCCTGAAATCTAGCACAGAGACAAGTCGAAAACATTATATCTGGACGACTAGCGGTTAGGTACATTAGAGACCCGATCATTCCTCTATAAAGCTTGACATCAGCATCAATACCGTCTGGATCTGGACCTATCTTAGATCCAGGAGCCATAGGCGTACCGATCGACGTACAGTTTTCCATCTTGAATTTCTTCAAGATGCCAAACACATACTTCGACTGGTTGATGAAGATACCCGTAGAGAATTGTTTTACTTGTAATCCGAGAAAGAAATTAATCTCTCCCATCATACTCATTTGAAACTGAGTCATCATAATGTCCGAAAACCAAGTACAAAGTCCAGGGTTAGTCGAACCAAAAATAATATCGTCAACGTAAATCTGAACTAAAAGAATATCACCTTCCTTGCGCAAAGTAAACAGAGTTGTGTCGATTTTACCTTTCACAAAGCCAGTGTTTAGTAAAGAGGTAGATAATCTTTCATACCAGGCTCGAGGGGCTTGCTTGAGACCGTAGAGGGCTTTGTCAAGAATGTATACATGATTTGGATAGTCTTTATCCACAAAGCCTTCCGGTTGAGACACATACACTTCTTCCTTAAGGACACCGTTCAAGAAGGCGGTCTTCACGTCCATTTGATAGACGGTGAAGTTCTTGAAGGCGGCATACGAAATAAACATCCGAATTGCCTCAAGACGAGCAACCAGCGCGTATGTCTCGTCATAATCTATCCCCTCTTGCTGCCTATATCCTTTTGCTACCAAACGAGCTTTGTTGCGCACAATTATTCCGTCTTCGTCTTTCTTGTTCTTTAGGACCCACTTGGTACCAATGACTGTCTTACCTTTGGGTCGCGGTACTAGTCTCCACACCTTCAAAGCTTCAAACTGATTCAGCTCTTCTTGCATTGCAACCAACCAGTCAGGGTCTTCTAAGTCTTGTTGAACTGTTGAGGGCTCAACTTGACTTAAGAAGAGTGCATATAAAACTTCGTTTGCGGGTGCGGATGCGGATGCAGATGTTGTCTTCATTGGTTCAGATACATCACCAATCACCTGATCAATTGGGTGACTGCGTGTCCACCTTATGGAGTGTGGATGGAGAGATATAGCATTTTCATTGGGGTCTACAAGGGTAGGATCCTTATCAAAGTTCAACTCGATCGTCAGCGTCGGTTCCGGTTGTGAGACATGTTGCTTGTCAGAATTGACAATTGGTACAGCCTCGGGAACAGATTCGGTAGAATGTTCAGGATTGTTATTATTACCCTGATCACTGACATTCGAAGATGTTCCAGATGAAGAAGCACCACTTGTAGATGCATTTTGTCTTGCTTGTGTAGATGCCATCGTTGTGTTCCTTGGAGAAGTTGCAGGAGTAGTTGCACCAGTATTTGATGAGGTCAGCACCGGCGAAAGGCCTGACACAGTAGCTTGCACTGGTGGTGTGTCAACTTGAATCCTGTTAGTGACAGATGCAGAAGATTTATCAGGACCAAAATAGTCATCATAAAAGTGTTCAAACAAAGCATCAAGTTCATTAGGATTAGAATTAGAAGTTGAAGCTTGATTCTTGTTTGAAGATCTAGTCATCATTGGACGGATTTGTCCAGATGCTAGAATTTCGTATATCGCGGGTTCTGTACTGTTTTGCACAGAAGCCATATCTTCAGATTCGTCGAATTTGACATTTATGCTTTCCATCACATTTTTGGATGACTTGGGGTAGACTTTGTATGCTTTAGATGTGAGTGAGTATCCGATGAAGAAGCCCTCAATACCCTTAGGACTGAATTTGTTCAGGTTGTCCTTATCGTTCAACACAATACACCTGCATCCAAAAACACGAAAATAGTGTATTACAGGTTTTCTATTATTAACCAATTCATATGGAGTCTTGCCAAACCGTCGATGTATAATTAAACGGTTTTGTGTATAGCATGCCGTTGCAATAGCTTCAGCCCACAGGAACAGAGGTAGATCAGCATAAGACAATGTTAGGGCAAGTTTTATGTGTTGATTTAAAGTTCAAGGGTGTAATTTGTATTTCCTTAAACATAGTCCATAGTGAACGGGCCGTGGGCTTGTTACCACGGGCCCAGCATATTTAATGCACAACTAGCTTAGAAAATTAGCTAGTGGTCTCATTTAGCTTTCAGCATTGTAACGATTATTCTCTGATCAAATAGCTAAGTGGGCAGCCTTTGTGATTACTTTATTCGTTCATATCTTTATTCACATAAACACGATTGTTGCACGGATCTGGATTCTACAATTGGTATCAGAGCAGACGGACGGATCGATTCCAAGGTTTGAATTCATCAAAATTCTGGTTAGTTTGACTTTTGCTCGTCTGATTTTTTCTTGAATTCTTGACTTTTGATTCAATCAAAATCAGTTGTTTTTACTTATTGGGTTGTGTTAGCATTATCATTCTAAGAGTTTCTGCAAAATTTCACATCCTAATTCGTTCGTTTGATTGGTCAATTTTGCAAAACAAGTTCTAAAATTTTGGTAGTGTTCTTACTCAAAAATTCGATTTTTGCTATCAAAAGGTGTTGTTTTTGCTCTAAAATCGATTGGGTCATTGTTGTTTTGTGCTTGGGATTGTTTCTAACCTTTCAGGAACACATTAGAGTAACCCTAGTGGAATTTTCGATCGATTTTGACAAAACAGCCGCAGAGTCCGGACACCACAGCCGCGTTTTCCGGACAGATCAAGGTGTCCGGACGTTTGTGGTTCCATCCGGACAAGTCATCTTTCCGGGTAAGTCAATCATCCGGGTAAGTCTTTCAAATTTCTATTTTTCCGGGTAATCTAGTTCCGGACAACTCAAAGTATCCGGAATTCGTTTTATCCGGAAATCCTCATTTACCCGGAATCATCGAAGTATCCGGACACATCATTCTTTCCGGAAACTTCTAAGTACCCGGTAAAGTCTTGATTTTCCGGTTACTGCCATCCGGTATCTTCAGAGCATCCGGTAACCTTGGTTATCCGGACAACTCAAGATATCCGGACAACTCCTGCTTATCCGGACAACTCTGCACTTTTTGAGCTGTGTTTTCGTAAATCCAATCCAGATACTTTCAGATCACTACCTTACTTGGATTACTATCCGGTAAGACCACTGTAGTCCACTTTAGAACCTGCGTTAGGACTCCACTCTTAGAATCTTGCGTTAGGTTCTCATTTCGAATCGATATACCCGTCTGACGATCACTCCGTTGCAACCAAAGATGTCTATTTCTCGTGATGCACTTGCAATTGGTACCGACACCAAGCCCCCATGTCTATACCCAAACGAATACAGTCAATGGCGCGACAGATTCATGATTTTCATTGAATCAAAGGACAACTATGAGTTCATCAAGCAAGCTCTTGAAGAAGGTCCCATCGCGCCACCAATGAAGGATATTGCAGCTACTGCAGGTGCTGGACCCAAGAAAGAGAAAAAGTCCTTTGTCGAAATGACAGAGTTTGAAAGAGGGAGGATAGAAGGGGAGAAACAGGCAAAGAGATATCTGGTACAAGCTCTTCCCAATTCTATCTACACCGCCATCGACAGCTACAAAGCCACGGCTAAAGGCATGTGGGACCAAGTTGCCAAAATGATGCGTGGGAGTGCAGTGGGAAATCAGCTGAAGATCAATACTGCTATAACCAAGTTCGATGGTTTCAAGCAGCGTCCTGGCGAGACTCTTACTCAGGCTTATGAACGTTTCTGCTCTCTACTCAATGAGCTGAACAAGAATGGGATAGTTAGGTCGAACACTGAGAATGCTCTCAAGTTCCTCAACAATCTCTTACCCGAATGGAAAGTTTTTGCTTCTCATGTCAGGCATAACAACCTGATTGAAAGAATCGGCATAAATGAACTCTATGAGACACTTCTTCAGGATGAAGATGAAGTGAATGAACTGCTTGTCGAAAAGAAGACTGAACCCAAGCCTGTAGCTGATCCCATTGCTCTAATTTCCACTAACAAGGGAAGATCTTCGAGCCGACACACCGAACGGGCTCAAAAGCATTATTCTTCTGATTCTGAACTGGAAGAGAAGAAAGATGAAGATTCTGATAGTGAAGTAAACGACTTCATGAAAGCCATTGCCCTCCTGACAAAGACCTTCAAGCAACAACAGTTTTACAAGAAACCAACGTCTAATGGTCAGCGCTACTCCACTTCTGCCAACAAGCGTCATGAATACAAAGACAAATATGAAGGTAAGAAGAAGGTTGATGAGCAAGATCAGACTGAAAAGAAGGACAAGACTGAGAAAGTTGACCGCAAGAAGAAAGATGAGCCCGTGAAATGCTATAATTGCTGGAAACTTGGTCACTTTGCCAAAGACTGTCGACAGCCTACAGTGAAGAATGTCCACTACTACGAGGCTAAGCTAGCTTTAGCAAAACAAAAGGCGACTGGAGAAGCAATGTTCGCTGAGGATGATCACTGGCTGCAAAGATCTGACAATGAAGTTGCTAATGCCTTCATGGGATATCATTCCTCCACTGATGAGGAAATCGCAGCTGCACTTGCAAATCAGGTAGGTGAATCTTGTCAACCAGATTTTTTAAGCGCTATGCAATCATTTTATGGTCAGGCTGAATCCTTTAAGGCCACTTCTAAAGAACAAAAGCTTGAAATTAAAACTCTAACAGAAAAGCTTAATGTTCAAATAAAGTTAACTGAGAAGTATAAGTCTGAAAATGCTGATTTAAAGGATAAATGCAAAATCCTTTCATTAGCACCCAAAGACTTAAGGGCCAGAATATCTGAACTTCAGCGTCAGCTTGATCAGTGCTTGAATGAGAAAGAAGACATTATTTATCAATGTTCTTCCCTTCAAGTTCAACACAAGGAGTATGTGGCTAAAATCCTAAACCTTGAAACCAAACTCCACCAAAGGGGACAAACAGATCAAACCATTTTCCTGAACAAACCCAAAGAGTTCACATATTTTAACAAAGAGTGGGGAATCGGATATGATAATCCCCACTATTTAAAAAAGGGAAGATGGCATGTACCCATTTTGTATGATTTTGCCTGTTATGGATTATCTACAAAGTACCCGGAGTACAAAATCAAGTGGATTGGTCCCCTAGAACCTGAAAAAGAAGAGGAAACAGAGGAATACAAGCGCACACACAAACTCGGAATTCAACTTCCATTTTGCTATGAACCTCTAAATTACTCTTATCAAAAGAACAAAAAGTACCTTTCCAATGACTACTTCGACCCCTACAAAGTGCCAACACCCAAGGATTCCTCCAAGAAGGATAAGGATGTAGCACCAGCAACCAAGACTGAGACGGATGAGTTTAAACTCTATGTTCCCCCTCTCATCTTGGAAGCAAAGATAGTAGAGTTGGAGGAGTTATTGGAAAGAGAACGGCTGGTTTTTCAACATGAGAAGAACGATTTAAACAAAGCTCTTGAGAAACTCAAAGTTGAGATAACCGATGGTATGACAAGTGAAGCAAAGGAAAACTTTCTGTGGGAAATCAATACGCTTTCATCTAAATTGTCTGAAATGACAAAAGAAAAGCAAGCTTTACTTGACAAGCTTGAGAAACAACAACCGGTCAAAACCGAAGCTGTGTCTGATGAAGGACAGGAGATCCTTCAGAGTGAAATCCATCGACTTACATCACAACTGTCTGCTTTGGCAACAGAAAAGATGGAAGAATATGCGAAAAATGGTCAGCTTCAAGAGCAAATTGACCGACTCCAATCTAAAAAGGAGATTTCACCCGAACCTTCCTCAAATTCATCTTACAAATCTTCGTACAAAGTTTATTTAGATAAGATTTCCAATTCACAAACCGGTTATGCTTCTCAAGACGAGAGTGTTTTAAGGAATTTGAACTCTGATTTTTTCTTAGCTTCCGCACCAAATTCCTCAAAGCACACAAGCACGAAGAGTTCCTCGCCTTCCTCCACCAGTCCAAGTCCCGACATTCCTGAAGTAAATATTTCTGAATTCATGAACTCAGAAGGTGATGATGAGGGAGAGTTCGAGTCGTTCCCTTTCGACAAACCTCTTCCGAGTCACACAGATTTTTTATCCCCAATTGTGACTCATAAGGTCAATTTTGAAAAAGGGAGCATGTTCAAACTCAAAAGGCCCGGCTGTGATCAAAATTTTAACATCTAAACCTGTTTCCCAAAATACGTCACAGCCAAGGCAAAAGACTAAATAAGTTTCCATTAAAGCTCCAACTCCTTCAAAAGTCACTAATCATTCTGTACCTGCTGTTGCAGCTAAAAATGGTCAAGCCAGACGAGTAACACCAAAGTGGCTAAAGGAGGATTCTGTCAAGAAGGATGCATCAAAGTCATTTCCCCATGCTTTAAATTCTAGAATAAACAAAGACAGTAGTGATTGGAATCAACAGAATTATTTTGAAGTTTCTTTTCCGGTTAAAGTGAATTCTCTTCCACAATTGGCTCGCTTATTGCATGATTGCGTGTGTTGTTCAAATTGTGGTTGGAATGATTTTGAAGCTAGTTTGGAAAAAGTAGTGTCTTTTCCTGTTAAACTAAACTCTCTTCAACACTTGATTCGTTTATCGCATGATTGTCTTTGTTGTTCTAATTGTGGTGGGAATAACTTTTATGACATTCTGAAAAATGATTGGTATGCACCATCTTGTGTATATAATCTCTATGCAAAACGCAGTCCCCGTAATTACAAGAACAATCCATCTCATAAACGGGGTAATCATTCAATGGTTCAACCACGGCGGGAGGCTAGATCGAATCCTAGATGGACTGCTCCTACCAAGGTTAAACCAGCTCCTAAAAGGCAAACCTGGCACAAAACATGTTCCTCCCACGGGTGTACAATCTGCACCTAAGAGGCGACAAACGCGAAAATCAGTTCTCCCAACGGGTGTACAATCTTCACCTAACGGGAAAGGCGTGCCAAAACAGGTTTCTTCAAAGGGAGCCACTCCTAACCCTCCAGGACCCAAACAAATTTGGGTACCTAAACTTCTCTAATCTTGTTTTGCAGGGCGGTCATGTGTGGTACTTAGATTCAGGATGCTCCAAGCACATGACCGGAAGGAGGGAGCTTCTCACGAACTACAAAGAAGAATATCAAGGAGATGTGAGATTTGGCAACTACGAGCGTTCGCCGATTGTGGGCTACGGCGACATCGTGCATGATAAGATCACCATCAAGAAGGTGTCACACGTCCAAGGGTTGGGTCACAACTTATTCAGCATAGGCCAATTCTGTGACAAAGATCTTGAGGTCAGTTTCAAAAAGACAAGGTGTAGAATACTCACCGACGACGGTGAGACACTACTGGTTGGACATCGAAGAACCAACCTCTACACCATTGATCTCTCGGCTCTTTCAATTGATAACCCTGTCTGCCTTCTGTCAAAGGCCTCTTCCGACCAAGCTTGGATCTGGCATCGACGTCTCTCGCACCTCAACTTTAGAAACATCAATCAGCTGGTGCTCGGCAAACACGTTAGAGGCATGCCCAACCTTCAGTTCGTAAAGGATCATCTGTGCGAGGCATGCGAGAAGGGAAAGATGAAGCGTGCATCCCATCCACCAAAGGACACTCCCAGCACCTCTCGGACTCTCGAACTCCTTCACATGGATTTGTGTGGACCGATGCGTGTTACGAGTATCAACAAGCGCAAGTACGTTCTGGTGATAGTGGACGATTTAATCCCGTTACACCTGGGTGATGTTTCTCCGCTCAAAGGATGAAACTCCTGAGATCATCATCAAGCATCTCAAGACGGTCCATTTGAACAAGCGTCAACAAGTTCAGTCCATCAGAACCGACAACGGGACGGAATTCAAGAACTCCAAGATGGACGGTTATCTCTCCTCCGTAGGAATTTCGCACACCTTTTCTGCCGCACGCACTCCTCAGCAAAATGGTGTGGTGGAAAGACGTAACCGTACCCTAGTCGAAGCGGCACGCACAATGCTTTCCCAAGCCAATCTACCGCTATATCTTTGGGCTGAAGCAGTGTCTACAGCTTGTTACACGCAAAATCGCACGATTCTGTACAAGCGATTCAACAAGACGCCCTATGAGATCATAAATAATCACATTCCGACTATTGGCTACTTTCACGCGTTCGGATGCACGTGCTACGTACTGAACGGCAAAGATGATCTCGGCAAACTAAGCCCCAAAGAGGATAAAGGAGTCTTCATCGGATACTCAATGCAGGCTAAGGCTTATTGCGTTTACAACACACGAACTAAATCCGTTGTTGAGAGCATAAACGTGACATTCGACGAAGCCGCAGATTTGGCTTCTGAACATCGCAGTTCAGAACCCGGTTTAACTGGTGTGTTAGCTTCCGGACCTTCTAGTTCGGGATCTACACAAATGATAGTAAATCCGAATCGTGCATCTTCATCGAATGCAACTTATTCTGATTTAGATTTATTGTTTGAGCATTTTTATGATGACATATTTCATGCTCCCCCATCTATCTCAGCTATTCCTCGGATTGAAGTTGCTCGTCTTGAAGATTTGGACAACCTCTCTGGTCCACCGCCTTCTACAAGCTCACCTTCTAACACCATGGAGACAGTACAGCAGTCATCACCTGAGTCACCTGTTCCTGTGATTCCCCCGGAGGACCCAAACCCAGTTCCGGAGATCGTTCCTACAGATTCGCCTTCCTCGACAACCGACGATCAACCTCGGCATTCCTCGGAACCAGAAGTTGTACAACCATTGGCGAATCCTCCCCCACCTCCTCCAAGGTCTCAACCTGCTACTCTCGAAGCCGTACAAGACCTCCCATCCGGTTCGTATGTGGATCCGGACACCTCTCATTCCACCCAGCAGCCACTTCCACACACCACCAAATGGACGAAGGCACATCCTCTGCATCAAATCATAGGTGATCCCTCTACACCTGTTCGTACGCGAGGCGCTTCCGCCAACTTCTGTCTCTTCTCCGGCTTCTTAAGTAAGATAGAGCCAACAACTGTACGTGAGGCACTTGAAGATTCGGACTGGATCATTGTCATGCAAGAAGAGCTCAATCAATTTGAAGCCCTAAAAGTGTGGCGGTTGGTTCCACGTCCAAAACACAAGACGGTGATCGGCACCAAGTGGATCTTCAAGAACAAGAAGGACGAAGACGGTATTGTTGTCCGCAACAAGGCGCGACTCGTGGCTAAGGGATATCGTCAGCAAGAGGGAATTGACTTTGATGAAACCTATGCTCCGGTGGCACGAATCGAAGCAATTCGCATGTTTCTAGCCTATGTTGCGCACAAGAACTTCACAGTCTTCCAAATGGATGTGAAGACGGCCTTTCTATACGGCGATCTCGAAGAAGAAGTTTATGTGTCACAGCCCGAAGGCTTTGTGGACGAATCAAAGCCTGACCATGTCTACATTTTAGCCAAAGCACTATATGGTCTCAAACAGGCCCCGCGAGCTTGGTACAATACTCTCTCTAAGTTCTTATTAGAGAAAGGCTTTACAAGAGGTACAATTGACTCTACTCTGTTTATAAAGAATGAAGCCGGTCATATCGTCTTGGCTCAGGTATATGTTGATGACATTATTTTCGGTTCTACCAATCCTCTCTATGCCAAGAACTTTGCCAAACTAATGGGAAAATATTTTAAAATGAGTATGCTTTGTGAGATGAATTTCTTTCTTGGTCTACAAGTTAAACAACTTTCGACCGGAATATTCATTAACCAGTCCAAATACATTCGGGATATTCTTCGGAAATTCCAATTGGACCAGGCCTCACCAATGAAAACTCCCATGGCAACTACTACAAAGCTTCACGCCGATCCCAATGGAACGGCTGCGAATCAGAAGCTGTATAGAGGAATGATTGGCTCATTAATGTACCTCACTGCCAGTAGACCAGATATAATGTTCTCGACTTTCCTGTGTGCCCGGTATCAATCCAACCCCAAAGAGTCTCACATGATTGCTGTTAAACGAATTTTTCGTTACTTACGTGGTACTGCTGATCTTGACCTATGGTACCCGAAAGAGACAGGTTTTGGATTATCAGCTTACTCTGACGCCGATCACGCGGGCTGCATGATGGATCGGAAGAGCACATCGGGGCACATTCAGTTCCTGGGAGATAGTCTGGTAAGCTGGGCATCAAAGAAGCAGCAGTGCGTTTCAACGTCAACTGCCGAGGCGGAATATGTGGCCGCCGCAAGCTGCTGTTCCCAAGTCATCTGGATGCGGACACAACTCAAGGACTACGGCTTCACGTATGTCAAGGTCCCAATCTACTGCGACTCGAAGAGTGCTATAGCTATCTCAAGCAACCCGGTCCAGCACACCAAGACGAAACACATCGACGTTCGGTATCATTTCATTAAGCATCACGTCGAAAGAGGTACTGTCGAACTCTACTTCGTGAATACTGAGAATCAGTTAGCAGACCTGTTTACCAAAGCCTTGGACGAAAAGCGTTTTAAAACTCTGGTGTTCAAGCTAGGTATGCTAAACCTGAAAACTTAATCCTCATGTGTACCCTTGACAAGTTCCATACCTCTACGAGTAACTGTCTACTCATTATCCGGTGTCAACACTCTGGGTGATTGAGCAAACACTTCCTCGCACTGGTATTCTACTTGCCTCGGAAACACTGGTAGATTTAGTTTCTGTATTTGCTAGGTAGTTTCGTACATTTTTTCCTTTTCTTCGTGTGATTCTTTTATTCAATACTGTCGTCTGTTTGTTATTTCCCACTCTCTGTGCTTTCACTGTTTGTTCATGTGATCAGGGGGAGCTCACTGCCATATCAGGTAGGTATTCTAATCTATTGAGGGGGAGCGTCACACACAGTTCTTTCTTAAACAGGTCAAAAGTTTTTTATGTGTGTGGGCACTCCCAAGTCCAACTTGGTCAACAGTTGAGGGGGAGCGACACTAAGTTTTTCATTTCCACACTCACACATTTGTGTGTCGGATTCCTCACTTGCACCCTACTGCACGCTTCGAGGGGGAGCAATGGCAATCCCATGCTCAGTTTGAGGGGGAGTGAGAGTAAGAACTCTGGCAGATCATTTCCCTGAAAATTCTGCGAAAATTGCCAAAATCAGCTCATCCGGACAAGTCCGTTTATCCGGACTCTTTATGCTCTCCGGACACCTCTGGTATCCGGACTCTTCTTGTATCCGGATTGGACACCATCCGAGTATGACCCGGACAAGACCCGGGTTATTAATACCACCCGGGCCCCTCGTACTTTCATTATCCGGAAATCGCTCGAAGAACCCTAAACCCTCGTCATTTCTCTCTCTCGCTCGGATCTCCTCAATCGCACGTTACACACACACGTTTCCTCTGCAAATCAGGTATGTTGTTCGTCCCTACCAATCGTTCATTTTCTTCGGATCATAACCCTTATTACATCTCAACCAAACCTCGGTTTGATCGAGATTTATCAACCCGAAACAACCCTCGGATCCACACGATTTTGGGGTTCTTTTGGCGTAAGATTGCTAGGAAATGCCCAAGGTAGTCTTGCATGGCCTGTCGTATACTTCTTCACATGCACACTAGCACTTAAACCACGATCTGGTAGATTTATCACCAAGAGGTTTCGTCCGGACACCATCATAGTGTCCGGACACAATCATCAATATGAGGTTTTATCCGGGCACATTCAACGAGTGGATGAACTATCCGGAATCTCTCAACCGACCGGAAACCTAGTTGTCCGGAAACCTTATGGTTTTCGGTAAGTTCAACTACCGGATACGTTTGGAGTCCGGACATACCCTTTATCCGGAAAATCAGCCTCTCAGGGAACTTTATCCGGATCTTTCACGTCTATCCGGACTCCTCTGTTATCCGGACAACTCATGTTGTCCGGACACTTCATTTCATCCGGAAAACTCCCCTGTTTTGTCCAATTCTTGCATGTTTTACCAAAACCAGTCCTCGATCTGTCTCAGATTGAGCCATTCAAGGCACGGGTACGCACCTACATTTGTAATTCTGTTTATGTTCCTAACCGCGTGCTATTTTCACAGATTTACACATGGCGGATCAACAACACCCGGAAGAACACATTCCTCAGGAGGAGGAAATTATAGACGACGTCGCTGATGCTGCACTGGTCGACCCTGACCATGGCATCGAGCTAGAGGCGAACAACCACTACCTCGACCCGGCGCTTTTCAGGCCAAACCCACAACATCAGGTCATACTCGACATCCTGATGCGCCATCCCATTCATGCAGCGCTGACTCGCACCGCTGATGTTCCTTTGCTCTATGTACTCCAAGTCTAGCTGACAGCACAAGTCCGTACGATCGGCAACACCCAAACCATCACGGCTCAGATAGACAATCAACCGTTTACACTGACGCCAGATTCGTTTGGCCGTTTACTGTCCCTGCCTGAGGCCACTGCCAACAACCATGAACGGTACGATCCTGCCGTCAACGATGCGACTCTCTGCGCCCAAATGCGTGCTCTTGGGTACAATTCTGATCTTCAACGGCCTTCGGTTTTCAATCGGAAGTACTTGGCGCCAATTTGGTACACGCTCTTCACAATTCTCAATCGATGCCTTTCCGCCCGATGGAAAGGAATTGACCAATGTACCGGAGATTTTCTCCGCCTTGTTCACGCTGTGTGCTACAACCGCCACATCGACTTCGCCATGATCATCTGGCGTGAACTTGTGACCACCATCCGACATATCGGCGGCACCAAACAGAAGAAGTTTCTTCCATATCCGCGTTTCCTTTCGCTTACCGTTCGCCAACACATGGATGCCAATCCCGCCATTCCCCGACGACTCACACATCCGGTGTGTCCCATACGCCACCTCCAATTCATGGTAATCCGTAATCCATCTGATGCGGTTGCCTCGCCCATTCCTGCCGCCCTTCTGGCCATAGCCGATCCCGCTGCACCGGGGGTAGTTGCGTATAGGGGAGAGTTAGGGAATCCCATGGTCCAGCCAGAACCGGAGGGACCTGCCCAGGGACATAGACCCGAGAGACGTGAGGGTCCAAGAGTGAGAGGTGGAAGGGCCCGACAAGCAGGTGCTGTCGGGCGGGGAACGTTAGTAGTGAGAGGAAGGGGAGCGAGTGTAGGTGGTGCAGCGGAATCGCAGCCCGGTTCCAGTTCAGCCCAACCCGGTCCTTCTTCGAGACCACGCCTACATCACACCACCGAACCATATATAACCGAACCCCCTTCTCCCAGTACCCAAGTGGAAGACGTGGAATCCGACTCCACGGACTCCGATACCGACCGCATCATCCGCCTAACGTAAATCCCTTGCGGTATCGGACCCAACCCTGATTTCTCCACTGACATTCCACTTGACTCTCCACCGTCTGGAACCGAACTGATCCCTAGGACGTCTGAGGGAGATATAGGTGTTGACTTAGAACATGCGAGAAGGAGAGAACTGCGTTCAAAGTTGAACCAGGAAAGATCGAGCCGTAAAGATAACGAGGCTCAAGAGCGACCCACACCGAGTGTTATCCGGGTTGCCACAACTACTATCCCGTCTCATCCGTTGGGACGGGGTATTGAAGAAGCCTCCGTGGACCCAGCGGAGCAATTGCACACCCCCCATAGCCACTCATCCGTCTCAAAACAGACGGATGTCTCAATATTACACGGGGAACAAGCACAACTTCCACCGGTCTCTCATTCGGAGAGTGCTGGTGTTGAAATAAGAGACCAGCAGCCCCCGGTCTCGACTTCTTTGTGTGCACCATCGAGTCTAGAGCCAATTGTTACTGAACATTCTTCGCCTAGGACACTTGATGCGGAACAACACCACGTCGCGGCTCTTAGTGACCCGACCGGAACGTCTATAGTGTCTCCGACTGCCGGAACACGAGGATTGGACGGAAATCCTACCACAGTCATCATCACGCCAGCTGTGAACGTAGGTGGCTCTACCCCAGTGGTAGATGCTTCAACGGGTCCTCTAAGTGAGCCCGGAGTTACGTTACCCGACTTTGTGTCAAAAGGGTCTCTGGACAGCACCCTTGAGGCTGTCCGACAGGTTATGGAGCAACAAATGCAAGAACATGTAGCCGCTGAGATTGCCAAAGCGACGCATGCTTTCAAAGGAAAGAGCTCTCTCGTCAGCACTGAATCTGTCTCCGTGCACCCACCGCCTCAACCGCAACCTATCTATTCGGTGGATACTCTAAAGACGATGCTCTTAGCCCAGCTGCTCCAGGAATCCGACTCTACCGCATCTGCTGAAGCAGACCTGATCTCCGTTCTCCGATCACAGGTCACTGCTCCTTCTTCGTCCATCACATCACGCCTTGACGCCATTGACGCCATTGACTCGACCCTCAACGCCTACAACAAAGCGCTTGCCACGCTGTCTGAGAGGGTCTGCTCACTCGAAGACACCTGTAAGAGTCAAGCCGGCGGTCTCAAACGGAAACACGATGACCAAGAGGATCCTGATCACCGTGAGGGGGAGAAGCGACAACGTCTAACCGAGACCGCCTCCCTGCTCCACACTGAAGGTACATCTGCGGTTCATCAGGAACCCCCAACTGCGGCAGCTACAACAGCCGAACCAGAAGCCGAGTTGCCTCTAGCCCAGATGGTCATTGATATGGACATTTCAGATGATGAAGCCCCAACGGTTGAAAAGCCCGAGGGTACAAGACAGGAATTGGTCACTGAAGAACCATCAGACATGCCTTCGCTCACCTTGAGAGATCCAGCATGTGACACCAACCCGGAAACTGAAGACGTATGGTACGAAAAAGCTGCCAGAGCCGTCAACTTCGAGGTAAATTTGGTGTTTCCTACTGATGAAGACGAAAACATAGACTACGACCAATTTCTGCTTCAGAACTACTATGGTGCACCTCCCGTTCACTCGACTCCACCTGCCACGACTACAGATCAACTCGACAACTACAATGCAGAAATCCCGACATCTCCTCTACAAACGACAGCTCCTGATCTTCCTCCCTCTCCTCAGCAACAAAACCGTTGGGAGAAGATCAAGATCCTCATTCCTCATCTGGAGGAATCCCTGAAGAAGCTGTTCGTTCACCGAATTCGCCCGATCGATCCGACCTTCTGCCTTGGCATCTACAGTCCTGAACCAACACGTCAACTCCGATACGTAGAAACCATGAAGCGGTGTCTTCCGAGAGATCAGGTTCGAACCAAATATAAAATTTCAGAGGTGCTAAAGATTCAGTCAAACAAAATTATGAAGATCGTCTTTCCCATTTTCACTGTTCGACGTGAAGACGGAAAAGAATGGATTTTTTCTGAGGCTGACTTTAAGCATCTCCATCCGTTCGACCTCCTGGTCCTTTTGAAAGACCTTCGCACCAGAACCATCCGACCGCTTGCTGTAACAAAGGCGCTCGAAGCGGTTCGACGATTCCTCGTCCGTTCCATTATGATGTCTTATCTTACGGACTTTCAAATGGCAATCGAGAACCGATCAAAGAAGGTAAATCTGCTCAAACCGAATCTGAAAGCTCCTGAACTGTCGATGTATCCCGAGAACGCAATGCTGCTTCAACCGGAATTTGGGATCGTCTTCCTCAACGCTCAGAAAGAAAAGAAGTTTATGAGGTTCAGTCAGGTAGATCGATTTTGCGACGGCACACTGCTGAAGGTTCAAGACGCTCTTCGGAAGATCATCAAGCACGAATCAGAAAATCCAAAGGTATCCTATGTTCCAAATCTGAATGAAAGAACTGCACAGAATGCTTTGGATATTGTTGAAGATCGTCTTGACTACCGTCGCGCCATCAGATTCTTCAAGGTTCATTTCGCTCTACGCAAACGTTACGTCTTCAACTGGCAAGAGATAGAGCGCGAATTTGAACTTCAAATCAAAGGGGGAGATTGTTAGGGCAAGTTTTATGTGTTGATTTAAAGTTCAAGGGTGTAATTTGTATTTCCTTAAACATAGTCCATAGTGAACGGGCCGTGGGCTTGTTACCACGGGCCCAGCATATTTAATGCACAACTAGCTTAGAAAATTAGCTAGTGGTCTCATTTAGCTTTCAGCATTGTAACGATTATTCTCTGATCAAATAGCTAAGTGGGCAGCCTTTGTGATTACTTTATTCGTTCATATCTTTATTCACATAAACACGATTGTTGCACGGATCTGGATTCTACAGACAACATCGTTCTGGCCGCTTCAACGAGTGTACGGTTACGTCTTTCAACGACACCGTTCTGCTGAGGTGTTCTGGCTGCAGAATATTGATGAGTAATTCCTAATGACTTAAAGAAGTCATCAAGAGTTCTGTTCTTAAACTCTGTCCCGTTATCTGATCTGACAGTCTGAACTGATTGTTGACGATTCACTTGAAGCTGTTTGATTAACGAGATGATCAAGTCAGGTGTTTCATCTTTTGAGCGTAGAAACTTGACCCATATGTATCTCGAGTAATCATCGACGACAACTAACACGTAACGTTTGGCACGAATACTCTGAGTCTTCATCGGACCACATAGATCCATATGCAGGATTTCCAAAGCTTTACTTGTGCTGGGCTCGGGTTTCGGTGGATGAGGAGCACGCTTCATCTTCCCCTTTTGAAATTGTCTTTCTCAAACTTCAGAACTGGTAGACCTATGACTAAATCACCCAACGTCAACTTTTGAATGTAACGGAAGTTGAGATGAGATAGTCGTCTATGCCATAACCAGCTTTTCTCCAAAGACGCTTTCGACATAAGACATACGTCATTCTTTGGCTTGAGTGTTGATAGGTCAATAGTGTACAAATTAGACTTCCTAGAACCAACAAGAAGCTCATCTCATCCGTCGGTAAGAACTGCACAACGGGTCTTCTTAAAATGGACTTCTAGGTCTTTATCACAAAATTGACCTAAACTAAACAGATTATGTCCTAAGCCCTCGACGTAATTGACTTTTGTAATCCTCACGTCATCTTTAACAATATCTCCATAACCCAAAATTGGAGAATATTGATCGTTTCCAAACTTCACTCTGCCAAGGTCCTTTTCCACAAAATTAACAAGCAGCTCCTTTCTTCCAGTCATGTGTTTTGAGCAGCCTGAATCTAAATACCAGACATGACTGGGCTGCAAAATGGAATTTAAACGGTTTTAGGTACCCATTGCCAATTGGGTTCTTTCTGATTAGTAGGTTTGGTCTTGACATTATGAGTTCTATAACTGGTTTTAAAGTAATCATTTGAGTAAAACCAACGGTTATAGTCAGATTTGCGGATAAAATCATCCACACCACAAGAAGCACAACAAATTTGATCACGTGCCAAATTAATCAGTTGTCGCATTGAATAAACCTTGTAAGGAACTACAAGTTTTCGTCTATTGGCAACATCATAATTATTAACATTTGAAACAAAATTGTCTTTCTTGGAATTTAAAACATTTGAAGTAACGTGGGATGATTTGATCTGGGCCACATCCTGTGTGGACTCCTTTATTCTCCACTCAAGGTGCGTGTTGTTTTTCAAATTACGATCTGAAACACCAGACAAATAGGAGTCGTAAGCTTTTGAATTTTGAGCTTGAAAATAATTAACATGCTTCTTTCTTTTTGTTTTTCTTTTCTTTTTCTGTAATGATTGTTTTGATTTAGATTTAGAGTAATAATCATTAACAGAAATTTTCTCAGCTGATGTTGAAGATTCCCCTTTCAAGATAATCTTTTCAGGTTCCTCTTCTTTTATTAGAAAGTCAGTGTGATCTGGAAGTTTGGCGCTAAAGTCAAATTGAACAGGCACTTCACATACAGCTTTACCTTTGTCCTTACCAACATTCTCACTATCACAATCAAACTGACTCTTCAATGGAGAAGGAAAGATACCATAAGACGTCGGATAAAGAAAATTCTTTTGTTCTTCTCGAAATGCTTTATCTTCTTCTGTAGGGATATATATCTCAGGGTCAAGTTGACTATCCAAATCCCAAGGTTCAAAATCATCTTGGTCATCAACTGTCCAGCCCCTCAAGATAGTATTTCCCATAAAAGCTTTGCATGAGGAAACATCTGAATCTGAATAATGTTTTTCTTTTGAAACTTTTTCTTCAGATATTTCCACAAGTTTTGTTTTCATTTCTTTTAAGCTTTCCGAAAATAGTGTGATCATAACTTCCTTTTCGATCTCAAAAGCAAGCTTCTCGTCATTTCTGACTTCTTCAATAGTATTTTTGATCTTGCTTTCGAGGTACATGAGTTTTTGTTCAAGAACCATTGGTGGAAAATACCTTTTACCTTCCAAAATAGGTTTTTCAGAATTATCCTTTTGTGTATTTTTCGTTTCCTCCGGTTCTTTAACAACATAACTCTCAAAGTAATCATTTGGTAAGGTCTTTTCGTTATTTAATGCCTTTGCATTATCAGGACCATACCAAAAAGGAAGTTGCATTTTAATAGTGGTTTTTCTTTTTATTTCTTCCTCAGCCTCATAGTCTTCACCATCCATTTTAAGCCATTTAATTTTATATTTAGAATATATTGCAAGTTCAATCCATTCAAATTTATACAGAGTGGGTGATTTTATTAAAGCATTGCTCAGGCACTGTGGATTGTCATACCTGATACCCCACTTTGAATTGAAATATCTGAACTTACTTGGCTTATGCATGTGAATTGTTTGTTCAGTTTGACCTGCTTTGTACGGTTTATTTTCCAGATCATTGACATTTTCACACAGCTCATCATTCCTATCTTTATAAGCATGTAAAAGACTTTCAAACTCATTACTCTTGGTTTCCGAACTCAGTAATTTATCTGAAAGTTCAGTTATTTTATCTTGAAAATACGCATGACCAATATCGAACTCAGTCTTTTTCTTTTCTAATTCTTGAATTTGACTGTCTTGTTCAATTAGTTTCTTTCTTAGAGTGGAAATATTGAAGTAGACTCTGACCCTTCATCATCGGCGTTTCTGGTCATGAGACACGTCTTGTTTTGAGCCGGTTTCTCATCATCTGCTTCATCATCAGTCTTATCAAGCCAGTATTCTTCTTCAACCAACAGCGCAATCCCTGATTCTTTCTGCTCAGCAAGCATCAACTTGTTCTTGTAGTAACTGGAATCCCTCACTTTCGGCTTCCAACATTCTTTTGAGAAGTGACCAGTCTTCCCACAATTATAGCACTTGGGTGCTTCATCCTTCTTCTCAAAAAACTTCTTCTCATCTGGCCTCTTATACTCATCAGCCCTTTTATAAGATTTAATATGAACAAACTAATTTATTAAATTAACTTTATTAGTTTAATTAATAGGTAAGGATATATTAGTAATTTGATTAATTATGATCTAAATATTAATTTTTTGTGTGTGTATAGGTGTATGTGTGCGCACAGACGTCACAAAGTGACTCACAAACACCCACGATATTTGTTAAGGTTAATTGTTTTATGTTAAGATTTAGTGTTTTTTACTTGACAATCAAGATATCATTCACATGTGTGTCATCGAAGTTCCACTTAATTAATTCTATACTATGTGAGAATATGTGGAACCGTAGATCACTTTAAAAAAGAATCTTTAAGGAGAGAATGGTCAGGATGTTTTAAAATACTAGCCGTGTACCCGCGCAATGCTGCGGGGCATTCAATTTTTAAACATCTAATTTTTTGTAATATATCTTTGAAATTCTTGGTTCATTGCACTTATCGGATAAAACGTTGCATACAATGGTGTGGACTAAAACTTTACCAAATAACTTAAATGAAAATTTTGACTATTGAGTATTAATTAGGGGTGGCAAAAAGTGACCCAACCTACCAACCCAACCCGAACCCAACCCAATTATAGCAGGTTGGGTTGAGATTTTCAACCCATTTAAGTTAAATGGGTCAACCCGCCTAACCCAGTTAATAAATGGGTTGGGTTGGGTTGAAATTTTTGACATGTTTCCAACCTGATTTCAATCCATTTACAACTTGATTTCAACCCATTTACAACCTGTTTTTAACCCATTTACAACCTGTTTGTCACCCATTTATGACGTGTTTTTAATTTATTATAATTATTTAATTATAATTAATAATTAAAAAGTTAATAAAAAAACTAAATATGATTCCACTAAAGTTTAAACAGAACTCCCTTGATCCTTCCATTTCAATATTCCATTGTTCAAACTTTCAAAGTCTAAACTCTCTAAACCCTAGCCGATACTTCCTTCCAGTTCCAGCCAAGAGAGCGACGTCGGCCCTAGAAACTTATTTGTTTGACAACCACAAGGGTTGTGGCGTACTGGTTAAGGCCCTGGAGATGTGGTGGAATATCCCATCTGCCCAGGGTTCGAATCCAGGCGTACACAATAATTGTGACCACTGAGGTTTAATCAGGGCTGATGTCTTACGGTCATAATTTGCCAAGGGATTAGTCTAGGCATAGCCTAGGACACCCTTCTCAAAAAAAAACTTATTTGTTTGACTTTATGGTTGTGTTATTGAAACTTTGAACAATTTATTTCACTTTATGGTAGTGTTTTATTGAAACATTGAACAATTTATTTGATTTTGTGGTTGTGACTTGTGTATTTGTCATGGAATTATGTTTTAGTCCTTTTTTATTTTTGTAACAACCCAAATTCTAGTGGGTTTTAGAGTTAGTGGTCAAAGTGGAATAAATGAAAGTTAACTTGAGGGACTAGAGTGTAAAATTTTGAAGTGTATATGAAGACTCCAATCCCTAGGGCAACCTCCATTTGCTGAAATCAGTAATTGTGGGAGTGCTCTTGGTGTTGGCGGCTAAGGAAGAAAGAAAGAGAGAAAGGAAGAAGGTTTGAGAAGAAATCAAGAGAGAAAGGAAGAATCAAGCTAAAATCTGCAAAGGTATTACATCCTAATTCGTTCATCTGATTAGGATAATGCTCCTCCTTCTTATTGTTATGAATCCTTAGGACTGATGTTGATGATTTCTTGAGTTTCACCATTTTCCTTGAAAATGAAGTTTTATGGGTTTTGTCTTAATGAATCGATTTTAAGAGATTAAAGTGGGATTAATTGGGTGTTTGGGGTTGGTGGATGAACCCTTATGGTTATCTAATCAACTAATGGCTAAAATCGGGTTAGAAATCACTTTTAAGAAGTTTATTTTCGGACAGCAGCCGTACCCGGATACCTTCAGTTCTTGATGATATGGTGGTTTCCGGATACGGATGCTAGTTTCCGGGTAAAGCTCTATGGTAGTTTCCGGGTGGGTGTTCTTCCGGGTAGATCGAGTTACCGGGTGTGGTATCCGGACAAGTATGGCATCCGGACAAGTATGGTATCCGGACAAGTATGGCATCCGGACAAGTATGGCATCCGGACAAGTATGGTATCCGGACAAGTGTGGTATCCGGACAGGTTGGTATCCGGACAAGTGTGTGCTGGACAGTAGGTCTGAGTTGTTTATCTGATGCGAATCTATTGCCTTAGGTGTTCGTTTGGGTTAGCTTGGAAGTATTTAAGAAGCGCGTTGTACGTCAAGCAAGGTGAGTTCCCTAAACCCTTTTTTACGACTTAAAGTGTTAAATGATTTTGACTGATTATGGTTTCATTACGAGCATGAAATGTTTATAACCGTTACGCATGTTTTCCATGAAATACCTGTTTTACCTGAGAAAATGTATTGTACTTGATGAGTTGAGAATGACGATTTACTAAGGTTTTAAAGGTGCAGGTTTTATGAAATGAATGACGTGCTATGTGGAGTCGGTCTACACTGTAGGATCAGAGATAGATCCTCGGGGTCTGATGATCCCTTGGATGTTTATGACAGACTGGTAGGTTGGAATCCATTTCCTCCTATTTCGAGTAGAAAGGGGGGTCTGCGTAAGCTCTGGGAAGGGGAGTTTGCGTAGGCTCCGGTTGAGGGCGAGAGGGTAACCCATTGGGCCCCGATCGCAGAATGTTTATGTGATCCTATATACAGTGTAGTACCATGCCTGATGTTATGTTAAGGTTTACGATGATATTTTCATAAATGTTTTATACTGGTTACATGTTGTTTTCGGAGGGAATTCACTAGACCTTTTGGTCTAACCCTCGCTTTCAAAACTAAACCATTTTTAGGTAAGCATGTTAAAGGTTCTTCAAGTAAGAATCGTGTGATGGCATGAAGGATTTGGAACTTAGAGCGACTCCAAGTCTTTTGGCTGATGTTTAGATAGAGATCTCGGTTGTGGATTAGAGACTTCCGCTGTCAATTTTACTTAGCTTAGTGAAACGAATGTTTATGAACAAGATAATAATGTAATCTGAATGCTATATTCTAGATAAATTCTTGTTATGAAAATTGGGACGTTACAATTTTATTTAAAGTTTTAAGATTAAATGGGTCAACCCAGGTTCAATCCATTTATTAAACAGGTTGGGTTGAGAAAATTATAAACAAGTCAACCCGCTACCAACCCATTTAAATATCAGGTTGGGTTGGGTTGAAAATCTCAACCCATTTACTTAAACAGGTTTGGTTGGGTTGAGGTTTTCAACCCAATTAATAAATGGGTTGAACCCGAACCCAACCCAACCCGACCTATTTACAGCCCTAGTATTAATGATAAGAGCTTACCGGATAAACATCTTGAAAACCAAGCTTAGGGGGTGTTTTGGATTGGTTATTTTTTTTCAACTTAAGTTATTTTTAGTGTTTAGACTGGAAAAAAAAGTACTTATGATTTTTTCCCACCACAAATAAGTTGTTTTTGATAAGTTAATCCATTTTAACTTATTTGAAACTACGTATAACTTATTTGTTTAAATTATACTTTTACCCCAACTTCTTTTTAACACAACATAAGATGATAAACACTTTTAAAAATAAGCATAAGTTGTTTTAAATAAGCAATCCCAAACACCCCTCATAGTTAATTGTTAATAAATATAAGAAATAATATAACAATGCAAATGTGTTTTTGCCATATAAACCAAATTGATTCGTGGATTGGATCGAGTGGTATTACCAATGTACTCAGTCGATGATATACAAATTTTACCAATGGTGGTATAGATATACATGATATAGAGATTTATCGTCATAAATAACACTTTAAAAAACGTTGTGGCTTATCTTGAAGCCTACGGCTTGAGGCTCACATCATTTCACTACTACATAATTGTTAATGGAACCCGGTTGCCAAGCTTAATGGTACCCGGTTGTAGAACCGGGTACTATGTAGGGGGGTACGTTTATGGCGTGTAATAGTACCCAGTTGTAATAACCGGGTACAATTATCTTAATGCTACCCGGTTCGTCCGATATACGGGTACTATTGCCACATAAATACTAGAAAATGGACATCAAATGGCACCCGGTTCTGTTTAAGAAACCGGATAGGATTTGTTATTTTTTTTAAAATATCAGCCTATATTTATATGCTACCTAGACCTTTTAAAAGACTAAGTAAAAATCGATGCATATCAACACAATGTTGGAAATCAACATATCTAGTATTTTAATTCGTTTGGAGGAATTACATGAAGCGTATGAACATTGATGGCACAATCAATAAATCACTCATATAAATCAAGAGTATCTTAACGACAACCAAAAGCATCACAAAAGTTCAAATCTTGTACGAGAATAAAGTGCAACTTACAAAAGTGACATCACAAGGACTTGTTTATCAATAATACCAAGTTTCCGTAATTGCAACTTCAATCGATGCCAATATTGGTCAAACGGTAGGCCGGTATCCACATCAACTGATTGAACCAAGCGAGCTTCCATAGCAATGACGTATAAATGTCAAAATCCCTATAAATGTAATTATTTTACACAGTTGTTAAACGGAAATAAATTAATAACGATGACAAACCGGACCATTGCAAGAAAAACCAAACATCCGATCCAAATATGAAATGTAATTGGAACATGAATAAACTAAAATGTTTGCATAGTGTTGGTAGGTTTACCTTAATAGTTAACCGATCTAGAAATAACGTATGTAAAAAAACTAAGCAATAAAGAAGTGAGTAGCTAATGCCCAAGAAACTAACCGATATCAATTCTTCCGATGTTTTAGATAAATGCTAGAAAATTGTTTAGCCCATGTCACAGCCATAACGTTCATCATTCTTTCTGCCAAAGGAGTCGTGTCATACCATGGTACCTAGATGCAAATGAAAATCAAAATTGTTATTTGACGACAAGATTAAATGCAATAAACACAATAAAACATGTTTAACAAATACGTACTTTCTTCAGAAACTGTGATTGATGATACATCACAAAGTTGAACATGAAATGCATAATATAGTAGCCATACTTCCAACCGAATATTTGTTGATTACACTAAATTGAAAAAAAATGTATGACACGGCCCTCCTTCATCAAGATACCTTGTAACAGCCTTACAAAAACATTAGCAATAGTAGTGTTAGAAATTATAGAAAGACAAATCAAATCAACTTTATACAAATTTAAGAATCACTTACGCTTCCACGTGCTCTTTGATAATGTAGAAGTCCGCGGTCTTTTCTTTAGACATTAACGAATCCAATACATACACAATGCGACGACGATGAATGATCAGAAGAAGGGTCTAGTGGTGGCTGGTAATGTTTAAAACCATTGGCATAAATAAGAAATGGATAAACTGTAAGCACTATAAAAATAAAGATGTTAGCATATGGTACCTCTGTAGGTATGGTGCGAGAAAAAACCACAATTTTCTATTGTGAGACATCACATTAGCCATTTTACTTATGACACCATCCTTGTTTGATATGAATTCATTGGCATAATTCCAAGAGGGACATATGAAACCACACCGGTTCCTCTCAATTTTTTTCATCATCCCATGTAGGAACCTAAAAAACGACGATATAATAAAGTAGAATATTGGGATCATAAGAATAAATATGTACTAATCATTGACTTACATCTGGAACCAAGCAATAATGGTATGATCGAGCCAAGCATTCTTAACTAAGGAATGTATATCCTCACGGAATATCATAAACTCAAGTGATTGAGATCCAAATACCCCGGGCTCGGCCTGAATAAGAATCCCTTCATTCGGATTCGAGAGGGACTCCCAACGCATATATAGCGATTGTAATTCTTTCGGCCTCTTCATCAAGGTTTTCGTCGGGATTACACTCTTCGATGGCAATGTTTTCTTTTTAGGAGTCGTCTTTTTTCTTCTTCCTTGCAATGGTTGTGAACTCTTGGGCACACTTTCGGCCAACACAGCTGGTTGTGTGGAATTTCCTTCATCGTGTACCACATGTTGACTTTTGGAGGCCTATTAACAAGTTTGTAAGAAAAATATGTAAATAATTAAATCTTACTACAATAGTAAAGAAAGAGAAGACTAATTTATTTTTACTTGAGTGAGAACAATTGCATCACGGGGCCATTGGATAAAGCTGTATCGTGCTTGACCTAGTTTCGTATGTGTTGCTTGGTAGAGAACCATGGCTCCCGTCTATGCTACTAGACTGAGAATCATTAATAGACTCCCAGATATCGATGGCCCAGTGTCATCTGACATATTTGGCAAATAGTTTAAATCATAAATCATCTAATTAACAAAAAAAGAATTCGTATCCATAATTCCATATGGCTACTAATTAGTTCTGGATCAATAAATCTACACACATATTCACAGATTTAAAGTCTAATGCTTATGAATCATGTTTTTATGTTCGTGTATAAATATCAGAAACACATTTCCATATCGATAATCAATTCATATGGAAACAGCAGCAAAGCATAATCGAACAAGACAGCAACAATCACATAAAAATAATACATAAAGAAAATTGCAATAACAGTTTTAGTTTCTTATACCAAAATATAAGAATTAGTCCATAGACAAAATTACAATAAATCACATCTATAGAAACAAATATAGAAATTTATTAACTACATAGAATGTAATTTACTCGTTTATTTTATTTATAAAAAACAAAAGAATTTGAAGGGTCGAACTTTCGTTTCAGTTTCTCTCAAACTTTTGGGGGACAGAATCTGTATAATCCCATGCTCTTGTTGAAAACACTCTTAACTTTATAACTAGTTTTAATTTTTTTAATACTAGAAAGAAACAAAAGTAATAAAGTTTCAAGCACAAATAATACCGTTGTCTTTCCACTTAGAGTCACTCAACGGTCTAATATTACAAAAAGAATACAAAATTGTCCAAATACAACATGTTATTCTTCTCTGTTGCAATATTATATACACATATTGAGAGAGATTAGAGAAGGGAAGAGAGCCATTGATTTCCCCCAAGTACTCAAACATTAACAAGAACCCTAGAAAAATCATAAAATAAACGAGATGAGTAGAGAGTTGAGAAGAGTACCTGTTATTTCGAGATGATAAGAGAGAAGACCAACTGAAGAGTACCTGTTATTTCGATATGATAAGAGAGAAGACCAACTGAAGAGTACCTGATATTCTGATTCTTCAATCGTCGGCGACGTGCAGGGAGCGAGGAGCTGGAGACGGTTCTTCAATTTGGGAAACTTGATTTTGGCGCATCTAAGGGGTTTACGCGGGCTTAATTTGGGCCTATAAAATTGAGCGGATAAATGGTACCCGGTTTCCTTAACGGAACCGAGTAGGATTATTAAAAATACGTGTTTTTTTACTACCCACCGAATAGAACCCGGTTGGACGGAATACCGGGTACGTTTTAAGCAAATGAAACCCGGTTTCTCTAAAACACCGGGTACTATTGTAGTCCCCAGATTTTTCTTCCTAATATAACCCGGTTTATCAGATGGAGACGGGTGCGAATCCCATTAGAAACAAATAAAACCCGGTTTTTTGGTTAACCGGGTTCTATTTAGAGGGTTGTATTAAACTTTCTGTAGTAGTGTTTATAACTTTAGTAATCAATTGTTTATTACATGGCATTCAAACACATTTAAAAATATGTATTGAAATCTATGGAATTATATATGACTAATGTCAATTTTTTGTTTTTAACACTTCTACTTAAATATTTTATAATATAAAATAGATTATCAAAATAACTTATCACCTGCAAATAGATGAGTCACAATCATCCCACAAGACAAAATAACATACATGAAATCCTTTTTCTTATTCAGATATCCACAATGTCATCTATTACCATCATCTTTATGCATAAATATGTTGTACTCTATGCTTAAAACTTTGTTTTTAATACTTGTAAGCCTAAATGCTTTATAAGATAAGTAAAGATTAAAAAAAATAGTATAATTGAAATCAGAAATGTTTATTAAGGAAATTAGGTTTCAAATTTAATGCAAAAGAAAATTAATGTTTTTTAATTGAAATCATAAATGTTTTTTAAGGAAATTACGTTTCAAAATTAATGCAAAACGAAATTAATGTTTTCTAATTGAAATCAGAAATGTTTTTTAAGGAAATTACGTTTCAAATTAATGCAAATGGAAATTAATGTTTTTTAATTGAAATCAGGAATGTTTTTTTTAAGGAAATTACGTTTCAAAATTAATGCAAAGGGAAAATAATACTTTTTAATTGAAATCAGAAATGTTTTTTAAGAAAATTACGTTTGAAAATTAATGCAAAACGAAATTAATGTTTTCTAATTGAAATCTGAAATGTTTTTTTTAAGGAAATTAGGTTTCAAATTTAATGCAAAATGAAATTAATGTTTTTTAATTGAAATCAGAAATGTTTTTTAAGGAAATTACGTTTCAAAATTAATGCAAAACGAAATTAATGTTTTCCAATTGAAAACTTGCACAAAAACAAGATAAGAGTTGGGTAAACAGCCCCGAAACATGTTTTTGGGATTTACACATTGTTATAGCAAAGTTCAGTCAAATGCTAAAAAAAACCTAAAATACATTTAACTAATTGTTAAACAATTTTTTTCCCTTTTCAAAAATTTAGCCTTTTTGAATCATTTTTACAAATTTAAGTAATGCTTGGTGAAATCGTTATAGCATAGAATAATGATGAAAATCTTTAACACTCTGGAGATTTTGCTAACTGAAACACAACTTAAGACTAAACTATGATGCAAATGTAATTTAACTTAATTATAGTTGTTGGCCAGAAAGTTTTATTTGCACAAATAGCAACAAAAAAGAACCAGAAAAAAAATACTCAAAGCCAATTTATAGATGCATACACACATAACCAAGATATCTTAGCAAAAGCAAAACCAAATAATTTTTCATTCATTTCCATTAATACAAGCAAGTGCAAAACTTGGTCAACAAAACTTCACATGTGTAACATCCCAGTTTTTATAAAAGATGATGTTTGGGTTTATTAAAATAAATTGAGTATATTTATTTGATAAATTGTGATTGATTATTTGGTAGATTAATTTTAGAGTTTATCCCCGATTAAGTTACGTTATCTTGTTTTAAGGAGATAATAAGTTAAAGGGTAAACCTTATTTTAATCTATATGTTTAGGGGTAAAACTTGATAAGTATGGAAAACTGTAGGGTTATTTGGTTATTTTGGGTGTGAGGTGTCATCACCTCAGTTGTTGTGAGAAAAGAAGGACACCTAAGAGAGACATATGTTTATTATGTCTCTTGTTGTCCAAAACTTGTGTATGTGGTTACTGGTTCACGAAAAGAAATCAGAGAGAAAGAGAAAAGAGGTGGAAACGAAAGAAGGAAAAGAAGAAGAAAGAAATAGTTCTGTTAACTGGAAATTTGGATTTTTTTAGCTGAAAGAATTGGAATACAATCTGAAGAATCAAAGGTATTTATTCCATCTATTTTCTTATAGTATAGTTAAGAGTTCTCTAATTTTATAGATGAAGATTCTATGGATTTTTAAAATGGAATTTAGATGATATTGTTGGTTATGATGAATCTGGATGTTTGAGAAAAAGCTAAGCTTATCAATATGTTATATTTTGGTAATATAAAACGTATCTGCAGATTTATAAAGGCATGTATAGTTTGAAAGTATGAAATTATGTGGTTAAAATGGGTTTTGATGATTTATGGATGTTATGATAGATCTGGGTGGATAGATATGTTCTATAAGTAGTGTTAAACATATCTGCATGTTTATAGAAACAAACATGGTCTAAAACTGATAATTTCTGGGTTTTTACGTTTTCAGTTAGTTGAGACATGTATGAATTTAGTGGGTTGCGACATGTATGAACATAGTTGGTTGCGACTTCGTGACCATGTCTCAACAGTTGGTTGCGACTTCGTGACCATGTCTCAACAGTGGGTTGCGACTTCGTGACCATGTCTCAACAGTGGGTTGCGACTTCGTGACCATGTCTCAACAGTTGGTTGCCACTTTGTGACCATATCTCAACAGTGGGTTGCGACTTCGTGACCATGTCTCAACAGTTGGTTGCGACTTCGTGACCAAGTCTCAACAGTGGGTTCCGACTTCGTGACCATGTCTCAACAGTGGGTTGCGACTTCGTGACCATGTCTCAACAGTGGGTTGCGACTTCGTGACCATGTCTCAACAGTGGGTTGCGACTTCGTGACCATGTCTCAACAGTTGGTTGCGACTTCGTGCCATGTCTCAACAGTGGTTGCGACATGAGGAGATATCGCAATAGGGGGTTGCGATAAGAGACGAGAATTTTAGATATTAAGGATTTCTAGTCGTTAGAGAATCATGTGCAGTGGATTAATACTAGTATATTATATATATGGTATTTCAGATCTTTGTGGAGTTAGTGACGGAATCAAAGAAAGAGTGTCGCATCTAATAACAGGTGAGTTCATTCTTACCTTACCATTTTTATAAAGTTTAAAATTATGGTAAGGTGTATTTTTATAAATGAATTATTTTGGGTGGATTTTGGAAGAAGAATTTTTATAAAGATTTTATAAAATAAAGTCTATTATTTCAAATTGATGGTTGTGTTTAAAATCATTAATGATATTGGAAAATGACTTACGACAAGAATATGTACGAGTTGTAATCATTGTATTTAATGGACAAGTGAATGACAACAATATTTATATCAAAGATCGTACGTGATAATATGGATGGTTAGATTTCTATTATAAGGGATTGACATATTAAATGCGATTTTGCTTATAATAAATGATATAAAGGATTTATAAAGGAGATTCGCTTATACGATTGCTATAAGGAATCTATGTGAGGTGAAGGAGATTTGCTCATACGGTTGCTATGCGAAATCTAGGTAAAGAAGATTTGCTTGTACGGTTGCTATGAGAAATCTGTGAGGTATAAATATAATTCGCTTATACGGTTGCTATGAGGAATTTATATTTGAGTAAATACCTGTATGTTTAGGTAATATGGATCCATAGGCCTAGTGTTTGGGAAATCATGGAATAGACATAGATTTATTCGGAATTCCTGATTTCTAAGGAAGAACAAGGGATTGACAATAGTGATTGTACTCTCCTTCTTTTTTAAGAAATGGGCATGTGTATATTGCGATTTCTTGGATAAGAGCATTAATCTAGAATCTGTAAAGATTTGTAGTGTGGCTCTGGATTATGAGAAATGACTGACTTAGGGTCAAGTCATAGTAATGGAACCGGGCTTAATTTGTTAACAAAGGATGGTTACGCATGTGGTAAGAAAAAGGGTAAAACAGGTTTGTTATGCCTTGTTTACAATGTTTTATAAATATTATTTTGAAACCGAATGTTCTCACTAGGCATTAGCCTAATCGTTTCAAATAATGTTTTCTTACCAGGTACTAGCTCGAGAAAGTAATGGGATGTGGGACGAGAGCATTTGGATTAGCGGAGAAGATTTGATACTGAGGTTGTAAGAGATTGCTTAGATAACTTAGTTAATCTGATTATAGTGATATGATTAGATTAATAAGTTATTTGAAGAATTTCGTGCGTGTAGTTGACCTCATAGTGATTCTCTGCTTATGTATAAAGTTTTAAAGAGGTTTATGACTAAATCTTGTTATAATTTAAGGTTTAAATTTACCCTGTTTTTATGGTGTTACAATATGGTATTAGAGAATTAGTTTAAGTGAACTAAGTATGCCGAGGAGGTACTTAGACTTAAGCTGTGATGAATTAAGTTCTGATTCGTGAGATATGGGTAGACGTACTAAGGCGGGATAGTCTTTGAATCGACGGAAATACGTGAAATTAGTACTGCGACAATGGTAATGGGGACTCTCATGTATAATATGTTCACAATTCCAGTTAGCTACTGTCATTATGAATATATTGTTACGTAAGCATGCTTGTTTCTAAATTGTTACAGTGACTAATGATCGGTAAAGTACGTTTAGTATGTCTATATTCGTATAACCATTTCTTATGGTTATCCCTTTGTGTTATAGCAGAACGATGGTGGATATGCCACCAAGGTCCTTCAATTCTTTGGAGAATAGATAAGTAAATGATTGGAGGTTGGAAGGACAACCTAGAATTGGTGGGACTTATGAAAGTCCGCCGAGGCAACCTTTAATAGGTGGATTGAAAGGTGTGGAGATAGAATGTGAAATGATTGATCAAGACGGAAATAGTATGAAATGGTTGAGTGAGTGGGCCGTGGAATGTATGGATAGCAAGTGCTACAAGGTCGATAGAACGACCACTAGTCGGAAGTAGAGTGTCAATGATAAGTGATATGAGTAAAACGGTTGACCTTGTTTGAGTGAGTAGCCTTCATTTGCGAGTAAAGTTTTATGCATGGTGTCCTAGTGAGTGTGCTACATGAGTTTTTATGATTTCAAAACAAATGCATAAATAACAATTTTAGTCGAGGCTGAGTTGCATGTACAAATGTGTATTTAAAGAAAGAGACAATTTCATTTTGATGCACAATGAAATTTTGGGTTTAGCAATTTGCAAAATATTTCGTATTTTACATGAAAAGTTAATTGTAGAAACGGTCAAGAAAACGTTGGCTAGCAAAACCTTTATAACCAACAAGAGTATTAACTTGATGATATCATGTGAGAACCGACTAGCTTGCTTCGTGTTGGAAAATTCTTTTAAACTTTTTGTAGTATGAAAAGATTTTCCTTTAATATATTACTGTCGTAACAAAATCATTTTGGTTGAGAAAGATTAAGTTTTACGGAAATTTGTATGCAAACGGTTCTCGAGATCGTTGTGCAGTACATTGGAGTTAGAAGAACGTGAGGGGTCAGGTATACCCAAGTTGTTCCAAGTATTGTTCTTTAAAAAGAAAAATATGTGAAATGATTTATTTATCGCATTGTCATGCATGAAGGCTATGAACTCACTAGGTCGTAGAATTACACTATAAGCTGAGAAAGAACTCCGAGAGTGGAGAAGTGTTGGAAAAATCATGAGAGAATGTTTGTAGTTTAAGTATTTGTATTCAAGAGGAGAGGTGAACAGTGGGAAAGTTGAAAGCGGATTTTAGTGTCGGTTGTAAGAAGGTATATACCCTTGTTGGATAACTAGAAATATAGTTGCCGAGGGACGGTTGTGTCCGGAGGAAGGACTAGTAGTCATCAAGGTGATGGAATTAGCAACTCGCTATGAGTAGGGTGGTGAGACAGAAAGGAAATATCCTCGGCGTCAAATAAGAATTTATGGTGATCTTATGATATGTTAGAAGGATTTGGTTCAGTTAGGGACCCATGCTAAAGAATGGGTTAAGGAAGTATCGACATGTTGACTATTGACTTTGAAGTCGGCAGTTGTGTAAGGGGTATGAGGTCTTTTGTCTGTCACAGGGTACGTTCTAAGTGCGTCCCGCGTATGCCAGTACGAGTAGGAACTGTTACATCCCATATTGGCTAAAAAGGGGTACGAAGTCCTCCTTATAAGGGTGGATGGATACCTTCCTTGCAAAACGTGTTTTGCCCATCGCGGGGTGCCGGTATGCTTATGCAGAGGGTATGCATGTGCGGCCAGAAACGAAACCGTGAGCGGTACCGGTATGCTGATGCAAAAGGTATCCGTAGAGCGGAAAATATCCTGTATAGTGGACTGGGGATGTTACAGAATGGTATATATCTTGTAAAACACCCACGTTTGGGAATTTTGAGTAATTGTTGAATAAATCACGAATGAAAGAGGTTTTGGTCAATTTATTGCATTAGTGAAAACTATGTGGTCAAAATACGCTTTTAGAAATTATTGTGGTTGTGCAATAATTATGATGTGTTATGTGCTTAATTGCATTTATTTAAATAAGTGTCGTTTTAAGTATTGGTCTTATGTGTGAGGACCGTTTGATGATCTTGTATTCTGAGTACCTTTGGTACTAATGAACTTTGGTAAGATATATATATATATATATATATATATATATGTTGTTGAGCATAAAAGAGTTGTACATACTTGTACATATAGATACATATATGAATTGACTTCATTGGGAAAGTAGCAATGAAGGGGTCGTGAGATTATCATGCCTTGGAGCGTGTGTTGCATAATGTAAGTTAGATGTATTTAAATTGCATGAGTTGATATTGATAAATGATCATTGGATCCTTTGAGCAGATGGCTCGGTTTTGGACTCGGTTGAGTCTTGAGGGTATTCGCCCGGTTTAATAAGCGACGTAGGCTTGGGGTTGGAATTACATGAATTGTATTATAACTGAAGTTTTCATGATGTGAATGCATTGGTTATTCTTTAAGGTCATGTATAAATGTAAAGTTTTGAATCGAAAGATTAAAAGTTAAAGGACCACCCTGTAGAGGTGTGAGGATAATGAAAGACTATTGTTTTGGATGAGCGTTCTACTTATGATGTGGATGGTTTATAAAGGATGAAGTATTAGGCGCAAATGAAGTGAGTGTATAGATTGTGTCGATCTGTGAGGGATTGTGCCATGTCTATGTTTTGGTTTGGAATCGCAAGAGCTAGCAAGAAACGAGTAAGTTTAAATTAATTAGATACTCGTGAGTTGTGGTTCAACTAAAGTTGGGGAGGAAAATATTAGTAAAGTAGACTCGATAAATCATGCGGGAGAACATGAAAGTACGTGTGAATTATGTACGAATGACCATGAAAGACCTGGTCTGTTGTGAGATGATATGGGTGGAGAATGTACGAATGAGTAGTGGCATCAGTTGCCAAATTAGATGTATCAACTAGTATGTAATGTGAGGTTAGAAAGAGGAAACATTCGATGGAAGTCTTTTCGGGGATTCCAGATGAAGAGTACTAGTTGTCAATAAAGTTGTTAGAGCATATGGTTTGTAAGATGACGTAGTAATATGGCTGATATCGGAATAGAATGTTGGAGTGGTGGTGGGTGTTTATCCAAAGTAATTTTGGTTGTGTGAGTCGTTAAGTAAATTTATGATTTTGAATCATAGGAAGTTTAACAAAGATGAGGAGGGTGTTAGTCAAATTGTGGTGTAGTAGATGCAAAATCTTTAAGGAATGTGAGTTGCTTCTTATGTATAAAAGAAATGAAATGAATGGGTCGATCATGTTGGAAAAATAGAAGCTTGTGACAGTTCTAGATGTTACGAGGACTTGGCTAAAGGTCTTGACTGATGATTATAGAGAGACCGTATTTTGGATTGCAGCTATATGTTTTGTGTAGGCATAAAGATTAAATGATAAACAGTTACTCTAAGGAGGCTTGCAAATCCAAGTTGGGGAGCGGGTAATGATGAAAGAAGTAAGGTTCAGGAAATATGAAAGATGAGTCCTTGTTCTTTCTAGATTTTTAATTGTGATTAAGTATATAAGACTTGAAATGAAGAGATATATACAAAATATTTCGTGTTGTTATGATGTGATATCACTTATTAAAGTGAGAACGAATGGTATGAGTAGTTGTGTGAAGGATTGGGAAACATTTTAGAGAAATCTTCGAGAAATTGCTATAGAAGAATGTGGTTATAGGTACAATGGTATTATATCAATAAGGTGTTAATGTGACTTTAGAGTCAGAAAAAGGATATGAAGGTTAGATGCCCTCATCTGATTATCTAGCTTTGATTTCGGGGACGAAATCATTTTTAAGTTGGGGAGTATTGTAACATCCCAATTTTTATAAAAGATGATGTTTGGGTTTATTAAAATAAATTGAGTATATTTATTTGATAAATTGTGATTGATTATTTGGTAGATTAATTTTAGAGTTTATCCCCGATTAAGTTACTTTATCTTGTTTTAAGGAGATAATAAGTTAAGGGGTAAACCTTATTTTAATCTATATGTTTAGGGGTAAAACTTGATAAGTATGGAAACTGTAGGGTTTTTTGGTTATTTTGGGTGTGAGGTGTCATCACCTCAGTTGTTGTGAGAAAAGAAGGACACATAAGAGAGACATATGTTTATTATGTCTCTTGTTGTCCAAAACTTGTGTGTGTGGTTACTCGTTCACGAAAAGAAATCAGAGAGAAAGAGAAAAGAGGTGGAAACGAAAGAAGGAAAAGAAGAAGAAAGAAATAGTTCTGTTAACTGGAAAATTTGATTTTTTAGCTGAAAGAATTGGAATACAATCTGAAGAATCAAAGGTATTTATTCCATCTATTTTCTTATAGTATAGTTAAGAGTTCTCTAATTTTATAGATGAAGATTCTATGGATTTTTAAAATGGAATTTAGATGATATTGTTGGTTATGATGAATCTGGATGTTTGAGAAAACGCTAAGCTTATCAATATGTTATATTTTGGTAATATAAAACGTATCTGCAGATTTATAAAGGCATGTATAGTTTGAAAGTATGAAATTATGAATTTTGTGTTCGTAAGCTTTTATGAGGTTAAAATGGGTTTTGATGATTTATGGATGTTATGATAGATCTGGGTGGATAGATATGTTCTATAAGTAGTGTTAAACAGATCTGCATGTTGATAGAAACAAACATGGTCTAAAACTGATAATTTCTGGGTTTTTACGTTTTCAGTTAGTTGAAACATGTATGAATTTAGTGGGTTGCGACATGTATGAACATAATTGGTTGCGACTTCGTGACCATGTCTCAACAGTTGGTTGCGACTTCGTGACCATGTCTCAACAGTGGGTTGCGACTTCGTGACCATGTCTCAACAGTGGGTTGCGACTTCGTGACCATGTCTCAACAGTGGGTTGCGACTTCGTGACCATGTCTCAACAGTGGGTTGCGACTTCGTGACCATGTCTCAACAGTTGGTTGCGACTTCGTGACCATGTCTCAACAGTGGGTTGCGACTTCGTGACCATGTCTCAACAGTGGGTTACGACTTCGTGACCACGTCTCCACAGTGGGTTGCGACTTCGTGACCATGTCTCAACAGTTGGTTGCGACTTCGTGACCATGTCTCAACAGTGGGTTGCGACTTCGTGACCATGTCTCAACAGTTGGTTGCGACTTCGTGCCATGTCTCAACAGTGGTTGCGACATGAGGAGATATCGCAATAGGGGGTTGCGATAAGAGACGAGAATTTTAGATATTAAGGATTTCTAGTCGTTAGAGAATCCTGTGCAGTGGATTAATACTAGTATATTATATATATGGTATTTCAGATCTTTGTGGAGTTAGTGACGGAATCAAAGAAAGAGTGTCGCATCTAATAACAGGTGAGTTCATTCTTACCTTACCCTTTTTATAAAGTTTTAAATTATGGTAAGGTGTATTTTTATAAATGAATTATATTGGGTGGATTTTGGAAGAAGAATTTTTATAAAGATTTTATAAAATAAAGTCTATTATTTCAAATTGATGGTTGTGTTTAAAATCATTAATGATATTGGAAAATGACTTACGACAAGAATATGTACGAGTTGTAATCATTGTATTTAATGGACAAGTGAATGACAACAATATTTATATCAAAGATCGTACGTGATAATATGGATGGTTAGATTTATATTATAAGGGATTGACATATTAAATGCGATTTTGCTTATAATAAATGATATAAAGTATTTATAAAGGAGATTCGCTTATACGATTGCTATAAGGAATCTATGTGAGGTGAAGGAGATTTGCTCATACGGTTGCTATGCGAAATCTAGGTAAAGAAGATTTGCTTGTACGGTTGCTATGAGAAATCTGTGAGGTATAAATATAATTCGCTTATACGGTTGCTATGAGGAATTTATATTTGAGTAAATACCTGTATGTTTAGGTAATATGGATCCATAGGCCTAGTGTTTGGGAAATCATGGAATAGACGTAGATTTATTCGGAATTCCTGATTTCTAAGGAAGAACAAGGGATTGACAAGAGTGATTGTACTCTCCTTCCTTTTTAAGAAATGGGCATGTGTATATTGCGATTTCTTGGATATGAGCATTAATCTAGAATTTGTAAAGATTTGTAGCGTGGCTCTGGATTATGAGAAATGACTGACTTAGGGTCAAGTCATAGTAATGGAACCGGGCTTAATTTGTTAACAAAGGATGGTTACGCGTGTGGTAAGAAAAAGGGTAAAACAAGTTTGTTATGCCTTGTTTACAATGTTTTATAAATATTATTTTGAAACCGAATGTTCTCACTAGGCATTAGCCTAATCGTTTCAAATAATGTTTTCTTACCAGGTACTAGCTCGGGAAAGTAATGGGATGTGGGACGAGAGCATTTGAATTAGCGGAGAAGATTTGATACTGAGGTTGTAATAGATTGCTTAGATAACATAGTTAATCTGATTATAGTGATATGATTAGATTAATAAGTTATTTGAAGAATTTCGTGCGTGTAGTTGACCTCATAGTGATTCTCTGCTTATGTATAAAGTTTTAAAGAGGTTTTAAAGAGGTTTATGACAATCAGCACCACACATGATAAACCTGCAAAACAGATTAAGTTGATTTTGGTACCCATTGCCAATTGGGTCTTGGCTTGTTATGTGCAGTTCGATTTGAAGGAATATTGTAAGTACCATACCAGTACTGAAGATACCATCACCGTTAACATTTTGATTGTAACACCCCGCTTACCACGACACAATATTGTCTGCTTTGCCCCACTGGCTCACGGCTTTGTTCTTGGCGACCTGGCGAGGACTTCTCAGGGGGTCACCCATCCTGGTACTACTCCCACCCAAGCACGCTTAACCACAGAGTTCCCAAGGAACCTGCATGCTTGTGGCCCCAAAACGCGTTGTGTCTGGTAAGGCCAAAGTTTACTAATATACCCAGCATCTCTCCTGCCCTCTAAAGGATGTGGGATATGCCTAAGGTGTTACACACACCCCCCCTTAGGGACTCATCGTCCTCGATGAGGTTTTCCCCACCATCCCGAACGGCACAGGAGTGGCTCTGATACCATTTGTAACACCCCGCTTACCACGACACAATATTGTCCGTTTTGCCCCACTGGCTCACGGCTTTGTTCTTGGCGACCTGGCGAGGACTTCCCAGGGGGTCACCCATCCTGGTACTACTCCCACCCAAGCACGCTTAACCACAGAGTTCCCAAGGAACCCGCATGCTTGTGGCCCCAAAACGCGTTGTGTCTGGTAAGGCCAAGGTTTACTAATATACCCAGCATCTCTCCTGCCCTCTAAAGGATGTGGGATATGCCTAAGGTGTTACAACTACAAACCCTAATAATAGGTTTATATACCCTTTGACCAAACCTAGCTATTTTGACTTTGACTTTTGTTGACTAATTACAATTAGACTAAATCTTGGATACATTTACCCTGTTTTTAGGGTGTTACAACATGATTGTAGCAAGCATGAACAAAAACAGGACCATGTTAAATAAACATAAAATCAAATATAGAATAAACATTGAAAAGGCTTATGCCAAACAAATATCCAGCTACAAACATAAGAACCTCCATCTGGTGGTGCAGTCTCCATCTATCCATCTTCTCAGTACCAGTACATTATATCTCATATCCTTGATTTTTGTTCTTTGCTTTATGACCAAACCACTCCTGCACCAACGTTCAAAAGGTTCAAAAGGTTCAAAATACAAATAAATCATCTTATTTTGTTTTCTTTTTTTATCCTTGCAACGTTTGAAAAAGATGAAATACGTACAAAATTCATTATGTTTTTTCTTTTATAAAAGATTTCATTATCTTCTCCATAAAAGTATTTTGAGACTAAACACACAAAAGCATACATACTTAGCATCAAAATATGAAGAAAAAAACAAACAGGAGATGGTTGAACCAAGTAGTAATATACAAGTAGACAAGACTTACTGCTCGCCATTGTGCTAACTATATCTCAGTCAGAGAGACCATATAAGTTGCATGCAACAAAATGACATATCTAGACAAAAACATAATGGGGACAAATAACAAATCACGAACATAAGATTATGAAAAATAAGTAGCAACATTAACAATTAACATAATAGGAGCAGGGAAATATATACATCTAAGTACAAAGAGCGAAGTAAACCTTGAGTGGTGGTATATTGTCAACAGCAAACAGAATCACTCGTGCCTGTGTGATATCATGATGAACACTCAATACACATTTCAAGAATTCTTTGGAGTCTTGATGGAGGTGCTTACCGGATTTCCAGAATTCTCACAAACCAAAACATTGTTTTTAGCCATAATATATAGGAGGAAGAAGGGACTTATTTTTTGGGCTTATTTAGGCAAAATTAATCAATATTGATTATTTTCTTAATTATGAATAAAACTAATACCATTTAGTTTTCTTTATTTTTGCGGCAAAATTAATTATTTCGAAATTACTGCAAAAATTAAACAAATTTCGAAATTTATTAATTATTTCGAAATTGATTTCCCCATCCAAATAGACAAAGTTATTTTTTAGGCTTATTTTAAATGGTATTAATCAATTGTGATTCTTTCCTTAATTATTTCGAAATTGATTTCCCCATCCAAATAACTATGAATATAACTAATACCATTTAGTTTCCTTTTTTTGAGGGGAAAAATTAATTATTTCAAAATTACTGCAAAAATTAAACAAATTGCGAAATTTATTAATTATTTCGAAATTGATTTCCCCATCCAAATAGACAAAGTGTTTATTTTATTTTTCAGGATAAAATAAGTCAAGCAATCCCAAACACCCCCTTAGAAAAAAAATTATTATAAGAATGTATGATCAATTTAATTATTTCGAAATTACTGCAAAAATTAAACAAATTTTGGAATTTATTAATTATTTCGAAATTGATTTCCCCATCCAAATAGACAAAGTTATTTTTGGGGCTTATTTTAAATGGTATTAATCAATTTTGATTATTTCCTTAATTATTTCAAAAGTGAAATCATTAATTGTTATGGATGTATTTATGGACGTATTAACTGAAATATTTAATTAAGTATTTGTAGAGGGTCCTTGGTTTCCAAAAAAAGTTCATGGTTTCCAAAAACAAAAGAATTAGGTTTCTCTCTCTAAAAAAATTAAGTAAATATGCTTTAAATTGTAGTACATAGTGCTTAAATTGTTGTTTTTAAGAGTTTGAGGGCTTCATGCTTTATAATATAGTATAGATATAGTGAAGAACTAATCCAAGTCTAACCAATATAAGACACTAACACAATCAAACAAAAAAATATCTAAAGACTAAGAAACGGCTTTTAGGATTTATACACGATCCTAAATACCCACATAGGGATGAGATCAAGAGAGAACCATGAAAAAAGAAAGAACCGAAGAACCCATTGAAGTCATTAGATTAAGATGATCCAATGGTTATGAATTAAAAAGTAGTTATAACCAATTTTTTAATAAAAAAAGTATTTACCCTCTGTTTTTTAAATTCAAAATTGGTGAAGTATGACAGAAATTAAAGCGAAACAAATTACACCAAAAAGTTCATCATTTTATTATCTTTAATTTGACATTCATTTTGATATATTTTTTCATCCGTTTTTTCATGATTCTTCGGTTCTTTTTTTCAAGGTTCTCCTTTGATCCTTACCTTATATATATATATATATATATATATATATATATATATATATATATATATATATATATATATATATATATAGGAATCAATAGAGAAAAAAACATTGTTTGGAAAAGAAAGCACATGCGGAGTCAAACGAGAACATGGCATGAAATCAACGAAACTACATATACATTTTCATATATAAAATAAAAAAATATCTTTGGCCATTATAGGAACTAAATAATGTTATAGTTTTATTACTAAAAAGATTATTTCACCAATGCTCTTTGAAAACTATGATAATAGATTTTATTTTCCATTTGGTAACTTATATTCATTCCTTTGAACTCATAATAATAAGATTCGTCTGAACGTAGAAAAGAATAAATCAAGATAACTTGTATGCCTTTTTGTAATTTGTAATGATGTGATATTGGTGTTTTATCATGCGTTGTGTTAGAGCATCTCCAACAGCTTCCCCATTTTAAAGAAAATAAAGAATATGAGGATTTTGAGGTATATTTTTGCTCCAACAGCTTTCCTAAAACTATCCCCAAAATGGAGAAATTATGAGAGAGAAGAAGTTTTTTCCAAATATGAAGATAACTCAAAAAATGATTACTAGATGAAAGCACCAATAGAAATCTTTGAAAAAAATATTTGGATAGAGAAATAATATTTTAATAGATGAATGAAATATTTTAATATTTTAATCAATAATTGTTTCTCTAAAATGGGAATCTATTGGAGATAAATGTAATTTGTTTTTGAAAATTTTGACTTTTGGTTCTCTATTTTAGACATATTTTGGGGAAGTTGTTGGAGATGCTCTTAACCCTCGTAACGTCTGTTTAAGGCATGAGGTTGTTATGGCGTGGCATGGGAGGCCATGGCATTGCGTACCTCGACGCTTGGTTGTTCTATTTTTTTATTTTATTTAGATATAAGATTTATAGGGCATTACTAACAAATTCTATACAATTTTTCAAAAACAGATAACTAAAGTTTAAAGTCCATTTTTTTTTTGCATTCAACTCTAACAGATTCTTTATTTTAAAATATTTCTAAATTAATTATATAATTTTATTACTATATATTGGGTTTTGACAAGAATGAAAATTATAGTGAGAAATGTGAGAAAAGATTTGGACCCATCAGATCAATTCTATTCTAAAACACAATTCATGGGTTGTTTTGGAGATTAAAAGTGATCAAATGTCAAATCTTTTTTACACTTCTTATTTTAACTCTTTTTCACATAATCTTCGCTTATATATAAAATAATAATAACTCAATCTAAATAGTGGGGATGTATAAAATCTCTCTCTCTCTCTCTCATCAAGTTTTCGAAAATTCTCTAAATTTGAAACTCTAAAATAGAAAACAAAAATCTATATTTTTTTCTCTAATTTAAATAATTTGTCATTATTTTGAATATATTTTCTCTAGAATTACTATTAGCAAATCTCATAAGAATTAAGCAATATTATTTCCTCAGAAAAATATTAATGTAACAATAACGGTTTGATGCTATAGTTGACCAAAAGATGTTGAGAGAGTATATACAATATTCAAATAAATAATTATAATAATGAAATAATCAAAAACATATTTTAGTCACTAATAAATAATTATTTCGATTTTTATAGTTATGTAATTATATTCCTCCAAACCAACTACCAATGGACTAACCAACGGTCTTCGTATATCCCGCGGAGGCTGTAAGCCGCATATTATTGGAAAACATGTGAGTATATTCCCCTTTTCAAAATAAATAAGATTAAAGATATAATTTTTTAAAATTTGATTGATATTATGAACGATTTTAGTAATAAGGTTAAATAATATGAGAATATAAAAAAATAATCGTAAATAAATAATTCATATTTGAAACAATTAAAAATTTATTTAAAACAACATCATTGAAATGTCGGTTAACATAGATATCTTCAAATAATTTTCTTTTTGGGATTTTTCAATGATTCTGTAGGTTATTATATGTCCACGACATGTGTCACACATAGATACTATTGAGGAGTATGTAAACACATTGTTATACACACAAAGAATTCGTTTGTTTTCATTTTTTAGAAACCCGAATTAGTTCAAGTTGATTAAAGAAATATTTATCTTTGAAAAATAGTTATAAAATATGTGTTAAGTTTGGCTCAAAGGGACATATGATATGGACTTACCAGATGGTCTTACATCGACACTTAGCAAATGTCCTTATGTACCTAGTATTTCTAGGAATTTAGTTTCATTATTTCTATTACAACAAACCAAATTTATGTTAATTTCCATAAATAAATTTTAATGTTACCTCAAACGCTTTCATTAATAGTTGTAATTATAAATTAATATAAATAATTAATCGGGCCTTAAATCAAACCTATTTGTGACATATAAATAAGAAACACATAGTCAAACTTCAGGCAAACGAAGAGTTGGAATTATATGATGATTCATATAATATTTGTGTGTCTTGATAGTCGAGAACTCGAGATGACAAAAGTGCCTTATAAAAGGCAAACCGTTAGGGGGGTTACAAGAACTACTAGGGGTTATCCACACTAATGTATGTGAGCCTTACAGTTCAGTCACAAGACACGTCATCACTACTTAATCACATTTTGTGTAACACTCTAAAATCAGGGCCAATTTAAACCTTAAAATTTAACAAGGTAAATCAGAATATCATCCAAACCTTTATATATATAAACAGAGAATTAACTATGAGGGTTCATACGTACACATTTCGAATTCTCTAAATAACATATTAATCTAATCATGTCAACTATAATTAGATTAAATGGGTTATCTAAGCAATTCATCCAATGCCTCCTCGCATCAGCTAATTTCTCCGCTTATCATCAAAAGTCGAATACCAAAAGCTCTCGTCCCTCTTTCCATTACCTCCCCGAGCTCGTACCTGGTAAGAAAATTTAATTTGAATGATTAGTCTTACGCCTAGTGAGAACATTCAATTTCAAATTAAAACATTAACAGTTTTGAAAACTCAGATATTCAAAGCATATAAACAAACCTGGTTTGCCACCATTCTTACCGTACTCGTCTTTATAATGACGGAAACATACACGATCCCATGAGTATGACTAACATTCAGAAAGTCATAACATCATATTCGAGAGCCTACTACGAATCATTGCAGATTCTAGATCATCGCTCATATCCAAGAAATTACAAGTTACTTTATGCCTATTTCTTGGAGTGGAAGTAAAGATTACAATTTACTTTATGCCTATCTCTTATCTTCCCATAGAAATCAGGAATTACAATTTACTTTATGCTTATTCCTCGATTTCTATACTACGAAATGGAAATTACAATTTACTTTATGCCTATTCCCCATTTCCACGTAAACGGTAATTACAATTTACTTTATGCCTATTCCGCGTTTCACGTCACACTATGAAATAGGAATTACAATTTACTTTATGCATATTCCTCATTTCACATCACCTTTACGAAATGGGAATTACAATTTACTTTATGCCTATTCCACATTTCAGGTCAACGGGAATTACAAATTACTTTATGCCTATTCCTCGTTACAAATACTATCAGTGCCTATGGATCCATTACACTTACTAGTATATATGTATAATAACATATCACACCACATCCCATGACACTTTCAATTCTAAGAATACCGGATATCCTATTGTATCTTTATCCTCAATAGTCCCCCCTCCGAAAACTATATACAACATAGTATTTCGAACCCCAAGTCCGGGACTATTCGAATCCGGATTCTAAATTAAAACCGGATCCCTAACTGAATTCTAAAAGAAATCAGACTCCATTTCGGATCCCCACCGAAATCGGATTCATTCTGGATCACATCCGGGTTCCGGGTCAACTCCGGATCCCATCAGCATTCCAGATCCATTCCGTATCTATCACCATTCCGAAACCCGTACCGGATCTAGTTAAATCCGGAAACCATAAATCCTAAGCCCAATTCCAGAACTTCCCCATATCGGATCAAGCCCAATTCCGGAACTCACAAGCCCAATTCCGGAATCACTTAATACCGGATCCTAAGCCCATTCCGGAATTAATATATACCGGAACCAAACTCAATTCCGGAACCTCGATATTGGACATCCTATAACACGTCAATTTTTTTTCTAAAAAGCTCATCTAAATTCCGTTTGTTGATCGATTTTGTTTCAATACAATTATACCAATTCATTCAGACAGTTTATATACAAAATCTGATTCAATTTCAACTTTAATGTTTTAGATGAAGAGATGGACTCACCTGTATGAAGTTTTAATCCAGCAATCCAAACCCTTCATTTCTCCGATTCACAACCACAAGAAACCACAGTTCCAATTCTTCTCTTCTCTTTCTCTTTTCTTCTTTCTCTCTGTATATGGCCGACTCCAGCAAAACTGATTTGAGATCTCATCTCAATTCAGCTTACCCACTTATTAAGTATTCTCAACTTTCAATAAATGACCAAACAGCCCCTCAAGTTCTAATTCACAATCTTCTTAAACTTTAGTCAAAATACAATTTCAACCTTGAAGTTTACATTTACAATTAGTCCACAAACTTAAACTAATTTACAAATCGATCCCATTCATATTCAAATATAATATAATGGAAATTCGAGGTGTTACAAATCTCCCCAACTTGAAAATGATTTCGTCCCCGAAATCAAAGCTAGGTAAATATATGAGGATATCTAATTTTCATATCTTCTTCTGCATCTAACGTCACGTTAGCACCTCGGTGATGTTTCCATTAACCACGTCCTTATGTCGTAACTTCTTAACCGATCTTTCTAAAATCGCTTTCGGTTCCTCCACACAACGACTCTTTTCATCCACTCTTACTTCAGTAAGTGGAATTACATTATTCTCTTCGGCTAAACATTTCCGAAGATAACAGACATGAAAGGTATTGTGGATCCCTTCTAATTCAGGTGGATGATCCAATTGATAAGCTTGAAGCCCAACTCTCTTAGTTATAGTGAAAGGTCCTAGAAAACGAGGACTCAAATTTCCACGTTTACCAAACCTTATCACACCTTTCTACGGGGATACCTTAAGCATCACACGCTCCCCAACTTGGAACTCTTTCGGCCTTCTTTTCGGATCGGCGTAACTCTTCTGTCGATCTTGAGCCGCTTTCATGTGCTTCCGAATCTCTTTCACTTTATCATCCGTTTGTTACACGAGTTCAGGAACAGCAAATTGCTTTTCTCCAGCTTCCAACCAATATACCGGAGTTCTACATTTCCGACCATACAAAGCTTCGAAAGGTGCTCTTCCAATACTGAAATGATAACTATTGTTATACGCAAACTCTACCAAAGGTAAATGTGTATCCCAGTTACCTCCAAAGTCTAACACACATGACATGAGCATATCTTCCAAAGTCTGAATGGTTCTCTCACTTTGCCTATCCGTTTGTGGATGGTACGCAATGCTCAAATTTACTCTTGTACCCAGTTCTTCTGGTAGTGACTGCCAAAACCTCGAAGTAAACTGGCTATCACGATCAGAAACTATAGACACGGGTATACCATGTCTTGAGACCACTTCGTCAATATAAAGCTTCGCCAACTTATCTATAGGTGATGCTTCTTTCATTGCCAAGAAGTGAGCACTCTTGGTCAACCGATCCACGATTACCCATATAGTATCGTTACCCTTTGACGTTCTTGGTAACTTCGACACAAAATCCATGGTAATCTTATCCCATTTCCATTCCGGAATCTTCAAAGATTGCAGACTTCCGTATGGCCTTTGATGTTCAGCCTTTACTAACGAACACGTTACACATTTTTCTACAATTTGTGCCACATCTAACTTCATAGCTGGCCACCAATAGTGTAACTTCATATCCCTATACATCTTAGTACTTCCAGGATGTATAGAATATTTAGACTTGTGGGCGTCTTCGAGAATTAACTCCCGATTTCCTCCCACCTTTGGCACCCAAACGCGGCCTTGGAACAGTTTGACCCCACGACTATCTTCAGTCAGTTGAAGCCGCTGTTTGATCATGACTTCCTCTTTCAAATTTTCTTCCAATAAAGCTTCCGCTTGTGCCGCTTTTATCCTTTCAATCAAACTTGATGTCACATCAATTCTGGCGTTAGTTGGTTTCAAACACCCACTATATTCTTTTCTACTTAAAGCATCAGCCACAACATTAGCTTTACCGGGATGGTAATGCAATTCACAATCGTAGTCTTTAAGTAGTTCTAACCAACGCCATTGCCTCATGTTCAGCTCTTTCTGATCAAAGACATGCTTTAAACTCTTATGATCAGTGAAGAGGGTGCACTTTGTTCCATACAGATAATGTCTCCACAATTTCATTGCAATCACTACCGCTGCAAGTTCCAAATCATGGGTGGGGTAATTCTTTTCATGATCTCTGAGTTGCCTTGATGCGTAAGCAATCACTTTGCCTCGTTGCATCAACACACACCCCAAACCCATCTTTGACGCGTCACTATACACGACCAAATCTTTCGTTCCTTCTGGTAAAGCAAGAATAGGAGCTTCACACAACTTCTGTCGTAATGTTCTGAAAGCTGACTCTTGCTTTTCAGTCCATATAAACATTACATTCTTCCGAGTCGACATGGTCAAAGCAGAAGCAATCTTTGAGAAATCTTTGATAAACCTCCGGTAGTACCCTGCTAGACCTAAGAAACTCCTTATTTCAGACGCGCTCTTCGGTGTTTCCCAGTTCGTCATTGCTTCTATCTTTGCCGGATCTACTTTGACTCCTTCCGAAGTAATCACATGCCCTATAAATTGTACATCTTTTAACCAAAATTCACACTTATGAAAAATTTGCGTACAATTTCTCCTTCCTCAGAACTTCCAAGACTTCACGAAGGTGGTATTCATGATCGGCTTAATTCTTTGAATAAACAAGTATGTCATCAATGAATACAATGACAGACTTGTCTAGGAATGGTCGACATACTCTGTTCATAAGATCCATGAACACAGCAGGAGCATTTGTCAACCCAAATGGCATTACAAGAAATTCATAATGCCCATACCTCGTTCTGAATGCCGTCTTGGGAATATCTTCATCCCTTACTCGAACTTGATGATATCCCGACCCCAGATCATTCTTTGAAAAACATCCTGCACCTTGGAGTTGATCAAACAAATCATCAATCCTTGGAAGCAGATACTTATTCTTAATGGTCACCTTATTCAGCTCCCTATAGTCGATGCACATTCTCATAGTGCCATCCTTTTTTTTAACAAACAATACCAGAGCTCCCCAAGGAGAAGAACTTGGCCTAACAAATCCCTTGTCAATCAGCTCTTGTAGTTGAGACATCATCTCTTTCATTTCGGATGGCGCTAAACGATACGGTGCACGTGCTATTGGTGCCGATCAAGGGACAAGATCAATTCGAAACTCTACTTGTCGTTCGGACGGTAGGCCTGGAAGATCATTGGGAAATACGTCTGGGAATTCACGTACTACCTTTATATCTTCCACTTGTTTCTTTTCTGCCTTCACATCCAGAACATATGCTAAATAGGATGAACATCCTTTTACCAGACATTTACGCGTCTTTGCAATAGAAATTAACGGGACTTCCCCTTTTCTCTTTTCCCCAAAGATGAATACATCATCATTATCAGCCATCGGAATCCGAATTAATTTCTTTGCACAAAGAATTTCTGCCTGGTTGATTGTGAACCAATCCATACCCACAATTAAGTCAAATCCCCCAATTTCCATCAACATCAAGTCAATCGGAAATTTCGTTTCCCCTATCAAAATCATACAACCCTCAAGTCTTTCACGAACTAAGACTTGACCCCCGTTAGCTATCTCGACTACTAAGGCATCTTACAAGGTAGTGACAGACATAACTAACTTGTGATAGAACGATTTTGATACAAACGACAGATTGACGCCACAATCAAATAATATTCGTGCGGGAATGGAATTAACAAGAAATGTACCAGAAACAACATCTTTGACTCCTTGGCCTCGTTCGCCATCATATGAAATGCCCGGTCCGTTGGTTTAGGAGCATTTGGTTTCTTTCCCTGATCTCCACCCTTCTTTAACTCTGGGCACTCTCTTCGGAAGTAGAGGTGGCCAAACTGACCCGAACCGAACCGACCCGACGGGCTGACCCGACCCGAAACCGGCCAAGAACCGGTTCTGGCCCGACCCGGTCAAGAACCGGTTTCAAGCCCGAGAGCCGGGACCGGTTCGTGTATTTAAGAATTTTCTCGGCCCGACCCGGGACCGGTTCGTGACCCGGTTCGTGGCCCGACCCGGCCCGAACCGACCTTTTTTCAAAAAATTATAGCCGTTTGTGACCGTTGGGAACCCATTTTTGACCGTTTTTTCACCCAAAAATACCCCCTCCAACCCCATATAAATACTAGGGGTGTTATGGAGTGATCACCACCTTACAATTGCTTACAAAACGCAAAAAACGCTTACAATTCTCATTTCTCGGCTCTCGTTATATTCGTTTCTCGCAAAAAACGCATACAATTCTCTAGAATTTATGTATTGTAACTTGTAACTTGTAAGTTTGTAACTTAAAATTATATATAAATTATAAAACGTAAAAGTGTATTTTAGTGATATATATTATAAATAAAACGTATTTTTAAAGTGTATTTTACTTATCCAATGATTCCAATCCAATTTTTCTTTGTTAAAGTTTAGTAATTAATTATTATACAAAGAAAGCAGTTAAAAAACAAAAAAATCGCAGGCCCAACTCCGAACCGGTTCTTGGCCCGGCCCGGACCGGTTTTATGAAAACCAGTTCTACATACCATTAAACGGGTCAGGGGATTTCGGTTTAAACCCGGCCCGACCCGACCCGGTTCTCACGGTTACTGTGTGGAACCGGTTTGTCCCCCGACCCGGCCCGAACCCGATTTTTGGCCACCTCTATTCGGAAGTGGCCGGGTTGTTTGCACTCGAAACAGATCAACCCTTGAATAGGACAGCTTGCAGCTTTATGACCAGACTTACCACATTTAAAACATTCACTTCCCACCACCCTGCACGGGCCAAAATGCTTACTTCGGCACTTCTGGCACCAATTTGGTTCTCGGCGAGACTCATAACGAACATTCTTGCCAAAAGATTTAGATTTCTGAGAAGACTCCGGTCGGCCTTCCCACTTTCGTTTCTCTCCCCCTTGTATCTTTTCCTCCTTGTCTTTGGCATAAACCTCTTCTATGACTTTGGCTTCTTCAATCGTCTCCCTCAATGTCGAGGCTTTAGAATTTTGTACTCTCGACATCATGTCAGCCGGTAAGCCCTTCAGATAGGCTTTTATCTTTTCTTTCTCGGTCGGAGCCACATGCCCCACTAAATTTAACTTTTCCAAGAATAATTCAGTTGTAACAACCCAGATCCCATAACATACATCATATAACATAACATGCATACATATCATTGATTTACAACAAAAGTTACATAACAAACCAAGTACAGTCTCATTAGTCTTGAAACTATAAAATATATAAAAGCTTCTTAAACATCATCGATCAACGGAGGCAGCCTACACCTTATTCTTTCCTTTGCCGCTATCAATTCCTCGACATGGAAAACATATTTTTGAAAACAAAATGAGGGTTAGACCAAACGGGTCTAGTGAGTTAATCCCAGTCCTTTCCAAAATCATTATAAAACCTTTTATGTAAATCCTTTGTATCAAAATAGTTTAGATAAACCTTTGGTAATCGTTTCGTAAAATATAAACATACCACACGTATTTAAATACCAATCCAGACTCGTGCATCGTGTACATCTCATCCACCTTATTCCTCCACAAATGGCCATATTAGTTGGTAGCAAGCCAACTAATAAATCAACAACCGGTCCGCACACCGGAACCCGGCTACCCTTCGGTCCGCACACCGGAACCCGACTACTCACCGGTTTGCACACCGGAACCCGGCTACTGTGCACTTGTGTAGTGTAATGCACCAATAATTATAATATCTTACTATATTATAAACACAAAATATTCACACCTTGATCGTATATCCATTCCACACATATCCATCTCATATATATATAAACACAGATATATATATATATATATATATATATATATATATATTCCAGTTGAAAACGTTTTAAAGTAAAACTCACCTCGATTGGTTATCAAATTTCCTTCTAATCTTTTCTCGAGAAATCCAATCTTTCATTCAAAGTTCACAGAATCTTAATTTCGAATCCAACACACTCAATCGGAGCCTTAACCGTACTTCCTTCTTCTGCTTCTTTTCTCCTCAAGAACTCGCACACACACACACACACACACACACACACACACACACACACACTGATATATTGAGTTATGAAATATCTGAAATCCTAAAGGGGTAATATCAAATCCCCATTTACCAATTGAACCTTCAACTATCAACTAATGTCCAACACCCCTTTAACTTATTATTTTACCCAAACTTACCCTAAACCTCATTTTATAAAGTTAACTAGATTTAACGGAATTAGGACTTAACTAATGAACTTACCCGGGGTATTACATTATCTCCCCCTTAAAAGAATTCCGTCCCGGAATTCGATTAAGCAAAAAGGTAACGAATACTTATCACTACTGCTTCGAGCTCAATCAAAACCATAGAAACTAACTGAATAGCTACCCCACACCCACCTATATCTCTAACACAGATAAGCAACAAATGCACGGAAATACCAATAACCATTTTGCACCGAAGTCAGATAACACCTTAGCACGTATAGAGTTTATAGAAATATACCTGTAACCTCATCAGGTCTTTCCTCCACCTCTTGTTCCGTCATCTGAAAAACACGGCCCTTTGCTTTCGATACCTCAGGCCCTTGTTCCTCTCCCGGCCTAACACCCGTTGGTCTCACCGCCATACTACCCTGTTGTGCTTTCCATTGCGGACAATCTGACTGAATATGATCCGGGGAATTGCAAACGAAACAGAATCGAGTTACCCGACAGTCTCTAACAATGTGACCAGTCTTTCCACATTTGTAACAACTTTGGGAATCCACATAACAGTTTCCATGATGAACACGATTGCATTTTGGACATGGTCTTTCAACTGGTCTGAAAGGTGAATAACTATCAAACCTCGGGGATTCGTATTCTTCCGAATCGTACATCGTTCCTTCCAGTTTTCTTTTCCCAGCACTCTTATCACCAACGTCTCTCCGGTTATCCTGTTCCACATTTTCCGCGGTATCCACTGCGGCTGAGAAGGTATCGGGTCCTTTTGCAGTCACTAGCTTTCTAATTTCTGCATTTAATCCAAAAATAAACCTTTCCATCTTTAGAGCCTCCGTGGCAACATAGTACTCCGCAAAGCGAGACTTCTCCAGAAAAAGAGCGGTGTGATCCCTAACCGATAAACTTCTCTGATGTAGATTCATGAATTCCTCTTCCAGTTGTCTAACTCCTGCTTGAGGACAAAACTGTTCTTTAAAAGCTGTTGTGAATTCGTCCCAAGTAAAAGTAGAGTATACATCCGACCCTAGGGAATCAATGTGAGCTTCCCACCAGAATAGGGCATCAGCTTTTAGCATTGCGGTTCCATATAGTACTCTCAACCACCTCATCGCTTTCACGGGGTCCCTGTCTCCTGAGTAGGTCGGAGGTTTACAGCTTAAAAACATTTTGTAGTCGCACCTCCTTGGTACTGGTATAACAGTCGGTATGATTGGTATTTCGTCTTCGAGTCTAGGGTCTGGTGTTTCAGCTTCGTTGTGACGATTTCGGTCAAACATTGCTTGTATACTGGTTCGTAGTCTTCCCATTTCAGCCATTAAGTCATTTCTTGTAATAAATTCAGTACCTCGCCCCTGAACTCTGCCTCCAGTTCTGCCCCTACCTCTTTCTCTTCCTCTTCCCCTTGTCCCGACTGTTGGATTCGTTCTATTAGGATTTCTTCCTCCCTCTCTAGTCGTATTTCTAGTACCGCTTGCCATTCTGTAGATTCAGACAAGATTAATATACACATAAGCACATACCCTATATAATAAGGTATCCCAGTCCAAACATGCACCTGTAAGATCACAATTACACTGGCCAGGTGTAATCTGAAATTACCTTACATGATGTTCCTTCTACCTTTTATACTTAGCATCCCAAGGTTCTAATATATCAAGGACATCCTACTTCACATGCAGTTTAAGTCTAGGTACGGGTACAAATACCTAAATCCCTTAAACTAGGGCTCTGATACCATTTGTAACAACCCAGATCCCATAACATACATCATATAACATAACATGCATACATATAATTGATTTACAACAAAAGTTACATAACAAACCAAGTACAGTCTCATTAGTCTTGAAACTACAAAATATATAAAAGCTTCTTAAACATCATCGATCAACGGAGGCAGCCTACACCTTATTCTTTCCTTTGCCGCTATCAATTCCTCGACCTGGAAAACATATTTTTGAAAACAAAATGAGGGTTAGACCAAACGGGTCTAGTGAGTTAATCCCAGTCCTTTCCAAAATCATTATAAAACCTTTTATGTAAATCCTTTATATCAAAATAGTTTAGATAAACCTTTGGTAATCCTTTCGTAAAATATAAACATACCACACGTATTTAAATACCAATCCAGACTCGTGCATCGTGTACATCTCATCCACCTTATTCCTCCACAAATGGTCATATTAGTTGGTAGCAACCCAACTAATAAATCAACAACCGGTCCGCACACCGGAACCCGGCTACCCTTCGGTCCGCACACCGGAACCCGACTACTCACCGGTCGGCACACCGGAACCCGGCTACTGTGCACTTGTGTAGTGTAATGCACCAATAATTATAATATCTTACTATATTATAAACACAAAATATTCACACCTTGATCGTAGATCCATTCCACACATATCCATCTCATATATATATAAACACAGATATATATATATTCCAGTTGAAAACGTTTTAAAGTAAAACTCACCTCGATTGGTTATCAAATTTCTTTCTAATCTTTTCTCGAGAAATCCAATCTTTCATTCAAAGTTCACAGAATCTTAATTTCGAATCCAACAGACTCAATCGGAGCCTTAACCGTACTTCCTTCTTCTACTTCTTTTCTCCTCAAGAACTCGCACACACACACACACACACTGATATTTTGAGTTATGAAATATCTGAAATCCTAAAGGGGTAATATCAAATCCCCATTTACCAATTGAACCTTCAACTATCAACTAATGTCCAACACCCCTTTAACTTATTATTTTACCCAAACTTACCCTAAACCTCGTTTTATAAAGTTAACTAGATTTAACGGAATTAGGACTTAACTAATGAACTTACCCGGGGTATTACATCAGTGTACTTCCGAACAGACGAAGTACCCTTCTTAAGAGTCTGAAAGTCTTCTTCGATTCGATCCATTTCGTTCCCTTTACAATACTCTTCTAAAATCTTCCTTTTGAACGACTCCCACGTCATAGCTGCCAAGACTGGAGTCGCCACGGTCGATGTTATGATATTCCACCAGGTTAAAGCATTACCTCGTAACATTTGAGAACCGAACTTGACTTTCGATTCCTCATCGCATTCACAAGCTCGAAACGCCTGTTCCATCTCTCTAAGCCAATTCATACATGCTACTGGATTGTCTGCTCCAGTAAACTCTGGCGGTTTGCAACTCAGAAACATTTTATATGAGCAAACTCTCTCCACCTTCCTGTTTACATTCACCACAGGATTACGAGGTGGAGTTACTACACCAGTACCCGCCTCTGGTCGTCGTAACTCAGTACTTCGATCATTTAACGCCTTCATGAACATCTCTGACTATTGGGCCAGCGATGTATTCATTGCTCGCATCATATTTTCCATCATGCGAGATTCCATTGTAGACTCGGTCGTGACCGGATTAGAGGTACCGGTACTCGTTCTTTGCGCTTGAGCTTCCAATTCTCCTATTAGAGGTGGCCTCGACGGACTTTCATGTGTTCCACCCGTTTCAAGTTGCTTTTCCAACCCCCAATCAATTACGGCCCTATCCTCTGAAGAATTAGGGGATCTGGTAGGTGTATTCACCATCGTTCTGATATAGTACAAAGAAATAACCATAAGAAATGGTTACACGTATCCAAACACAAGAAACGTACTTTAACGTTCATTAGTCACTGTAACAATTTAGAAACAAGTATGCTTGTGTAACAATATTTCCATAATGACAGTAGCTAATTGAAATTGTGAACATACTATACATGAGTATTCTCGTTACCATCGTTACAGTGCTTAATTCACGTATTTCCGTCGACTCTAAGACTATCCCGTCTTAGTACTTCTACCCATATCTCACAAATTATAACTTAATTCATCTCAGCTTAAGTCTAGGTATCTCATTATCATCCCTAGTTCACTTAAACTTCAACTCTGATACCATATTGTAACACCCAAAAATGAGGGCCAATTTAAACCTTAAAATTTAACAAGGTAAATCAGAATATCATCCAAACCTTTATATATATAAACAGAGAATTAACTATGAGGTTTCATATGTACATATTTCAAATTCTCTAAATAACCTATTAATCTAATCATGTCAACTATAATTAGATTAAATGGGTTATCTAAGCAATTCATCCAAAGCCTCCTCGCATCAGCTAATTTCTTCGCTTATCATCAAAAGTCGAATACCAAAAGCTCTCGTCCCTCTTCCCATTACCTCCCCGAGCTCGTACCTGGTAAGAAAATTTAATTTGAACGATTAGGCGTACGCCTAGTGAGAACATCCAATTTCAAATTAAAACATTAACAGCTTTGAAAACTCAGATATTCAAAGCATATAAACAAAACTGGTTTGCCACCATTCTTACCGTACTCGTACTCGTCTTTATAATGACGGAAACATACCCGATCCCATGAGTATGACTAACATTCACAAAGTCATAACACCATATTCGAGAGCCTACTACGAATCATTGTAGATTCTAGATCATCGCTCATATCCAAGAAATTACAAGTTACTTTATGCATATTTCTTGGAGTGGAAGTAGAGATTACAATTTACTTAATGCATATCTCTTATCTTCCCATAGAAATCAGGAATTACAATTTACTTTATGCTTATTCCTCGATTTCTATACTTACAATTTACTTTATGCCTATTTCTCATTTTCACGTAAACGGGAATTACAATTTACTTTATGCCTATTCCGCGTTTCACGTCACACTATGATATAGGAATTACAATTTACTTTATGCCTATTCCTCATTTCACATCACCTTTACGAATTAGGAATTACAATTTACTTTATGCCTATTCCACATTTCAGGTCAACGGAAATTACAAATTACTTTATGCCTATTCCTCGTTACAAATACTATCAATGCCTATGGATCCATTACACTTACTAGTGTATATGTATAATAACATATCACACCACATCCCATGACACTTTCAATTCTAAGAATACCGGATAACCTATTGTATCCTTATCCTCAATAGTCCCCCCTCCGAAAACTATATGCAGCATAGTATTTCGAACTCCAAGTCCGGGATTATTCGAATCCGGATTCTAAATTAAAACCGGATCCCTAACTGAATTCTAAAAGAAATCAGACTCCATTCCGGATCCCCACCGAAATCGGATTCATTCCGGATCACATCCGGGTTCCCGGTCAACTCCGGATCCCATCACCATTCCGGAACCCGTACCGGATCTAGTTAAATCCGGAACCCATAAATCCTAGGCCCAATTCCGGAACGTCCCCATACCGGATCAAGCCCAATTCCGGAATCACTTAATACCGGATCCTAAGCCCATTCCGGAATTAATCTATACCGGAACCAAACTCAATTCCGGAACCTCGATACTGGACATCCTATAACACGTCAATTTTTCTCTAAAAAGCTCATCTAAATTCCGTTTGTTGATCGATTTCGTTTCAATACAATTATACCAATTCATTCAGACAGTTTATATACAAAATCTGATTCAATTTCAACTTTAATGTTTTAGATGAAGAGATGGACTCACCTGTATGAAGTTTTAACCCAGCAATCCAAACCCTTCCTTTTTTCGATTCGCAACCACAAGAAACCACAGTTCCAATTCTTCTCTTCTCTTTCTCTTTTCTTCTTTCTATCCGTATATGGCCGACTCCAGCAAAACTGATTTGAGATCTCATCTCAATTCATCTTACCCACTTATTAAGTATTCTAAACTTTCAATAAATGACCAAAGAACCCCTCAAGTTCTAATTTCACAATCTTCTTAAACTTTAGTCAAAATACAATTTCAACCCTGAAGTTTACATTTACAATTAGTCCACAAACTTAAACTAATTTACAAATCGATCCCATTCATATTCAAATATAATATGATGGAAATTTGATGTGTTACATTCTGGGTATGTTTCAAGCCCGTCCCTCGGCAAGTTAATGTGGGTTTCAGAACAGGACCCCCAAATTTTTTGGGACCATTTTTTACATTTATTTGGGGTACTGATTTGTAGTCGACATTAACCTATAACCCTTCCCTGTGATGTTATTATGTAGACCATGCCTTCTGTTTGGTTATTTTCATTGTAATGCTTTCAATATAGTATGGACTTTTCTACTTAATTTTTATTCGTTATTTGTTTTGTCGTCCAATTGACTCATATTTTTAATACATGTGTAGCAGGGCCTCCAAAAAGGTTGGAACGGCCCTGGTATGTTTACCAAATGAAAGGAAATCTAAAAAAATGGGTTTTCAAAAGAGTTTCAGAAAGAAGTAATGAATATACTTGGAAAAGATAAAGACGTTTCGATCAGATCAAGGTCATGGATATCTAAGACAAGAGATCATCCTAGAGATTTTGGGATTGTATCCCAATTGACTCCTCTCGGAACACTGCATCACAACGGTGTGTCCAAGAAGAGAAATAGAACCCTGTTGAACATGGTTCACTCTATGATGAATCTCACCATTCTGCCTAAAAGGTTTCTGGGGCTATGCACTAGAAACATCTACATGGATACTAGATTGTGCACCAACAAAAGACCGATAAAACCATTCTCAAAATATGAATTGGGAAGATCCCAAAGTTATCATATATAAGAAAAAAGGGTTATCACACTTAAGTTAAGCATAAAGATTTTGGGAAGCTTAATTCAAAGATATGGAAAAATACATCTTTATGAGGTATCAATTTGGATATTATTTCTACAAGATCCAGTGAGAATAAAAGTTTTTGTTGCACACCACAATGAGTTATTAGAAATTGATTTTCGCAAGAATCGCAATTAGGATAGAGTAAATCTTAAAGAAATTCAAGAACCAGAAAGATGCAACGACGGTTGACATTGACAATCGACAAGATGTTGAATTTCAAAAATCTGTTGAGAATAATAACGAGATGCAAAGCAATCCGAAGATCGGATTTATGATGATTACTGGTAAATGGAAAGATGTCATGAAGACTGATGTTAAAGTCACATCCCTTAAAAGGGAATTTTGATCGAGGACGTATTCAAGGATTTAAAACCTAAAAGTGCAAGTTGCAAAGGTCCATGTATGGACTAGAGATGGCCAAACATGCCCAGATCCGGCCCGGCCCGTTAGAAGCCTGAAGCCCAGCCCGCATAAAGCCTGGCCCGGCCCGGCCCGCCCAAATCTCGGGCCTCGTCCCACCGGGCCCAACCGGGCCTAGTAATTGGAAGTTTTGCCGGCCCGACCTGGCCTGGCCCGAAGCCCGATTGCGGCCCGGACCCAAGCCGGGTCCGAACCGGCCCGTTTCGAATTTGAAAATCTGACCATTATATAACGACTATATGACCGTTTTTGATGATTTGTGACCCTTTTTTTGGGTTTTAATGGTTCCTCAACACTATAAATAGGAAAGTTGGTGTATGGGGTTACATACCAAATTACAAAACACAAAAAACACAATTCTCGCTCACAATTCTCGATTTCTCGCTACCTCGTGTTCGTTTTTTCCAACTTCTCTAATCTCTCAATTCTTCCATCTTTCGCTCAAAATGGCCGACAGTGATGAATCAAGCGAACAAATTATAATAAAACGTATTTTTAATTATATTTGAGCGACCCAATTACGCATTTTTAAGTGTATTAGATAATTAGAATAACATTTATAAATTTATTTTAAATTTTTTTTGTGAAGGCCCGGTTAAGGCCCGGTTTAGGGCCCGACCCGAAATCCCGAGCTTATAAAAAGCCTAAGCAGGCCCGGATATTTATGCTCAAGCCCGGCCTTGCCCGGCCAGGGCCCGACCAAAGCCCGGGCCTTGGAATAGTGTTTCGGCCCGGTCCTTCCCGAGGCCCGGCCTGGCCCGATTTTTTGGCCACCTCTAGTATGGACTAGGACATTCATCTCATAATTGAAATCGTGTATATACAAGAAGGTCAGTGGGAGCATAACAATATTCTTTGATCCTATATGTCAATGACATATTGATCATCGAAAATGACATTCCAATATTTGAATGTGCAAAATCCTGGATTAGGAAAGTATTTCGTAATGATGGATCTAGTAGAAACAAAATCCTTGGTATAGAGATCTATTATGATAGATCGAAATGCTTAATTGGATTAGGCCAAAGTACATACATTGATAAGATCATGAAACACTTCAAGATGAAGGGTTCCAAGAGAGAAAACTTGTCAATAGTACATAGTATACATATTGTTGGGCCTTGAAGATGACCTCGGTCTTTCATTTTTACACAAGTCATACTTAGAATAATTTTTAGGTTCTTTACAAGCAGTTTAATTATATAAAAATGTTCGGTGAAGTCGAAGATCAACCGAAGAAACAAAGTAGAAGTGTATCTTCAAAGTGGATTGAAGATGGACTTCTCAACCAAAGGTTAAGCTGCTACTTGAAGACTTCCTAAAGTCTTAGGCCAGTACACTTGAAGAGCAAGGAAAATCTTGAAGACATGATCGGCAGGATCACTTGAAGATTCAACAAGAAAATGTTGAAGACATGATCGACAGGATCACTTGAAGAATTCTTGAGAAAGAATTCTTGAAGATATCTTTTGAAAAGATCTTCGGCCAAACAGCAGGTATATTCTACTTTATCTACAAAATATATTTGGGATATCTTGCACTGATAGAGACATCATCCGATGATCAGAAAAAGGTTATTTGGATTTCTTATCTCTTTCAAGAAAGATCAACTTCAACAAGCAGGTCAACGCTTCAAAACAAAAGTGCATCTCAGTACTTTTTCAGAAGACCTGCTCTCTTATCTCTACTTGAAAAATGTCCTTGCTTTTAATGCATGAGACACTATATAAAGAGACCATCTTCAACCTTGCAAAGATTACCAGTTTACAAAATCTTCAAGACTCCAAGTGCTGGCATTTTTCTCTCCTCTCTCAAAAGTTCACTGTTTGTACTAAGTGATTTACATTGTTCTTATTCTCTTTGTGTCTTTGTGTAAGATTTTTTAAACAGAGTTTATCTGTTCTGTTTCGCACCAATCTTTAAGTTTTCTATGTGTAATTCTTGATTTTAAATCAATAAAGAATTAATTAAGTGAAAAATTTTGTGTATTGTATTCAATCCCTCCTTCTACAATACTTGTTTATCTTTGCTACTCCATAGCTGGGACCAACACATATGAGCAAAACTCAGAGTCCTAACACTAAAGAGGACATGAACTGCATGCAGGGTGTTCTCTATGCTTCGGCCATTGGTTGAATCATGTACGCCATGTTGATGTACTAAGACTGGATGTCTTGTATGCCCTGAGCATGACGAGCAGATATTAGAGAGGTCCAAGTGATGATCACTGTATAACAGTGAAGAACAATATGAAGTATATGAGAAGAACTAAAGATATGTTCTTACTATATAACGGTTAGAAAAAATATATGTATGTTTAAGGATACACATATGCTAGTTTCCAAACCGACCGTGATGACTTAAATCATACTCGAGATATATGTATTCAACGGATGTACTATGAGTTGTAAAAGCTTACATGCAGGTCTACTTATAAAGCCTGCATGTTAGAACAATCATGATATCCATGCTAGTTCTAAAGGCTTGAAGTTTTAGTGATTAATAACTTTAGTAAACGTTAAGTGTTGGAACATTAAACAATTATATTTTTATCTGATATAGCATATTAGTGTTGGACAAGACCCATGGTTAGGGTCATCTCATAAATCGACGTCATAAGGTAGGTCCTGAAATAGTAAACACTTTTTTAACCTCGAACTTGAGATGTGCATTGGGATCTAATGCACAAGGAGTCTTATACCTTGATATAGTCTAACATTACCCTTAACCGGGTAATCGTAAGGGTTATGTTGGGTATAATATAATTTGTGTAGTTAGTCGTGTACATGCAATATGGGATTTACTACTCTCAAGATGAAAGAGACATTTTTGGGCCCCTCAATGAAATATTTTGATCTAGATGAATGAACAAATGGATTAGTTGAACTAATAGCACTTGTATAATAAAATATGTTGGGATTGAGAAACATAATATTTGAATATAGAGGATGAGATTGATCTGTGTCTTAAGTTCAAAACAAAATATCGTGAAGGAAAAGAATAATGAATGACTCTACTATATGATTGATTAGATGATTCAAAATTGCTCAAAGGTAAAAACACACTTACATAGCTTTAGGGGTGGTGACGTGTTGCTAGACGCTTACCGTCGTCTGCATTATTGTGTATCATGTGTAAGCGGGAGATTGCATGTTATTATATGCACATGACATGTGTCACATAGGGATACTACTGAGGAGTATGTAAATCTATAGGGTCACATAGAAAGAATTCGTTTGTTTCCATTTCACGATCCGCGGATTAAATCAAGTTGATTAAGTAAATAATTATTCTTGAAAAATAATTATAAATTATGTGTTAAACTGTAATGATGATAATTACAAGGTGAAAACGTAATTATGATAATTATGGGTTGTTATCTGTAATTGTATATAATTATATTTAAAGTTTATAAGATAATTATATATATATATATATATATATATATATATATATATATATATATATTATTTGAATATTACAGATAATTACTAAATCTTATTTGAGTTATAGCCTATCCATAATTCTCCTAGTATAAATAGGGTGTTAGGCTAAACCATTTTTTCATACGATTGAAAATAGAATTGGTCTCCCAGATAAATACAAAAAAAACATTTTTTTCTGTAAAACACATATAGATCTAGGGTTCTTGGGCTAGCACCTTGTGGAAGCGGAGAACGTGTTCATGTATTGACTACCGATTGAGGAAACTTGTTTTTGTTTCTTGGTGCTTCAACACAATCCCCGAAAAGATCTACAAAAGATACAATTCTAAACACCCTATTATGATGTGTGGTTATTTAGTTAAATACATCATTGGATCGGATTGGGTTTTAATTGATTAGAAAAGTTTTCTATTATTGTAACCAAATTATTTATTTTTAAACGATTACATAATTGCATTAATACACTACAAATTCACATATGAGATTTAATAGAATCTTATTCTATTGTATTCTAAAGATATTTGAAAATCTTAGTTTAACCGAGTTATTGATTCATTAGTAATGATCATTTAACAATTGTAATAGTTTTTTAAGTTCCAAAATGAATGTGTTTTAATTAAAGAAAAATACAAAGAAACACTACAAAAAACAGCCTATCATCGAGGGATATATCCTTCGATATTTAGCCGTGAAAGTTGGATCCGTCAGAAATCCGTTGGTGAAATTATGTCCTAAAAAAATTCGTAAGTAATTAACTTTCCAACGGATATTATCGACGGATCTTCGATGGACACATTATTAGCAACGGATCTCCGACCACTATCGACGGCGAATTCTTACCGACGGAACAGCGACCATGGGCGGACCTAGGTAAGAGCATACGGTGGCACGTGCCACCGTATTGTTTCTCTGCCGTAAGGTAAAAAAAAATTAGGTTCGTGAAAGGTGCAACCGTATCAATTTGATTTGTGCCACCATATATATTTTGAAACTACAATAAACACACAAGTTTTCCTTGGTAGAGTTGGTTTGGAATGCTATTATTCTATTCAAGACCATGGTTCAAGTCTTGTTAGAGACATTTTGTAGTTTTTGGTTTTTAATTTCATATTTACTATGTTTCTAAAAAAAATTGGCATAATGAGACTTGAACTTGAGACCTCAAGTTTGAAAAACAAGGAACTAGCCACCAAACCAACAATGATTTTGTGAAAAATATCTATATGTTTGTTTCTTATAATTAAACGGTGCTACCGTTTGAAAACATTTCTGGATCCGCCACTGACAGCGACAACATGTAATTACCGACAGATGACCCATTGCCGGCGGTAATTGGAGTGAAAATAACAAGGCTTTAACAAGAAAAAGAGCATGTTAACATTTAAATAAATCAATTAGAAAACATAAATACAGTTGTAATTTGTTTTTAGTATATATAAAAGATTCTCATGCAAAAAACGCTATGATAAAATTCACAGATATGAACAAATTTCGTGCATTGATCATACCGCGTTTTTATTTCTTTATTATTATAAATTAAAGTGCATATAAAAAAAAAATTGGAGGGTCAAAACACAACGCATTATGGTTTGTGGGGATAGGAATAATTGATTTTTTTTTTCTTTCTGGAAATTAATGAAACATCACATGTAAAGGGAAATCAACTATGATTATTTCATCATTATTGGCATAAATTATTTTGGATTTTATTTGTAGGACCCTGTTAGTTAATTATATTATAGTTTATAAAAGTAGATAATACAACATAAATAGTTCTCTTATTGAAAATATTTTTCGATTTAATGTATATTAGGAATGTATCAATTTTTATAAGATTTTAATTTATTTGAATTATTTGTTCAGTAATATTTAAGAAAGGGAAATTAATTAAAATACCCTAAGTTTGACTAACTGTTACCGAAATGCCATAAATTTTTTCCATTTTGCAAAAATACCCTAAATACCCGCGATGGATCCCGCGATCGCATGATCCAGCTGACGTGGCACGTATTTTGGCCACAAATGTCCCGCGGAGCCCCTCAACTTTGGCTGCGGTGCACTTTTGGTCCCTGCCCGCGATCGCAGCCCGCGATGGGCCAATTTTACAGTTTTAGTCCCTGAAAATTTACACTTTTGGTCCCTGAAAATTTACACTTTCAGCCCCTGTACTTAGACGAATCTTGCATGCTTTTACTGTTTTTTTCCACAATTATTGTACTTTGAAGACCGATTTGTGGTTGAAATTCATTGGCATGTTTTCATCAATGTTAAATCAGTGTTTTTGGAATACCAGCTTGTGGATGAAATGAGAGATTGGTTGTCATCAATGTTGGTTGTTTCATTGATAAATAGATGTAAAATGCAATCCATAATCCACACACCGATTTCATACTTCTTTCTTGATTTCTTTCTGCAATATTTTGTATTTGAGATACTACTGAAAAAATGAGTTCATCTGTTGCAAAAGCTAAGCTATATTTCTGTTTTGATGGTGAATGGGAGCAAGATAACAATGAGTGGAATTTTGCTTATAAATCTAAGCATGGTGTAAAAGTGTCAGTAAACTATACTTATCAGAAATTTCTTGCATACGCTATGCAAAAATGTGGAATCAACTCTTCTGATGTTTGCAAGTTAGTGTTTAAAAATGGCGATGGGTCATTTGTGGATTTATCCAACGATGGGGATATCTCTACTTTTCTGCACCTTGCAGTCGATTCAGAAAGGCCCCCATTACTTTTTGTGTATCCCGGCGTATCCGACGGTGACGACGACGGTGATGACGACGGTGACGACGACGAAGACCTCCAAATAGAGCAGCCTGATTCTCAACAACAAGAACCACCACAACCACACGAAGGGCGTACTGCTGGAGTTGCTGATGACGAAACCCACGTTTTCAGAACGGGTAATTCTGAAATAGACAGATCAGACACCGATAATGATGATCACGAAGAATATACCCCTAGTAGAAAATCATGTAGTCAGATAAATGACTTTTTTGATATGCCCCCTATTCTTCCAGACTCCCATACCCAGACACAAACCTACGAACCTACACCTTATATTCGCAGTGAAAGGTTAAAAGCAGGTCAGATATTCGATTCGAAGGATCTCTTGGCAAGTCAGATCGGACTCAAGTTCTTGGAAGAGGGTTTCCAAAGTCACGTGTGGTCATCTGAAAAAAGCAGATACGTAGTTGAATGTGCCAGAGAAAAGTGTGAGTGGAGGTTGTACGCGATTCACACGGGTCCCAAAGGAGGGGCGATAATGATTAAAAAGTTGCACGACGTACACACTTGTACGAGGACGCAACTTAATCCCCACCACAAACAAGCCGGCAAAAAGACTTTGGGTGCGATCCTGAAAAATAAATTTCTTGATGATAGCAGGTCATTGCGTCCAAAGGACATCGTCCACGACGTTCACCGGCAGTTCGGCGTCACGATTGATTACCACCAAGCGTGGCGTGCGCGATGCCATGCACTGTTTATGGTGAGAGGCACGTTCGAGGAGTCGTATGAACGACTCCCGACATATTTATATAATTTGCAGCTGCAGAACCCTGGTACTATCACGCAACTACGGACCGATTCACGTGGACGGTTTGAGATGTGCTTCGTGGCCCTTGGACCCGCGGTACGTATTTTAACACGTCATATGTTTACACATTATAAACTATAACATTTACAAATGAAAACCACCTATGTTTTTGCAGATCCGCACATTTCTGGCAAATCTACGTCGTGTCCTGATAATAGACGCAACCCATTTAAAGGGCCGTTACTTGGGTATGATGTTCCTTGCGGTTGCCATGGACGGGGATAACTCCATCGTTCCAGTAGCTTTCGGCGTAGGCAAGTCTGAAACCGGGGACGAGTGGACTTGGTTTATGTCCATGTTGAGACAAGCTATCGGAGACCCGCAAGGATTGGTGTGTATGTCTGACAGGGCTCCTTCCATAAGCGCCGCAATCTCTGCCATGTACCCAAACGCCCCTCACGCCATATGCTGTCGATATTTGGAGATGAACGCCAAATCCAAGGACAAACGTATTACCACCTACAAGGATGTCTATTGGGCGGCATGCAGAGCATATACGGATCGGGAGTTTAACAAGTACATGTATATGCTACGATACAGTGCCAAGGAAGCAACCAAAGTCTTTGACGAAGCTGGACCGGAGAGGTGGTCCGCGGCCCATTTTCCTGGACAACGGTATGACATTATGACCTCGAATAGTGCAGAGTCTGTGAATGCACTCTCCCGTTTTGCGCGTAGATGTCCGATTGTTAATCTTATGGACTACTTTCGGGCCTTTCAACAAGTGAATTTCCTTTTTGGGACTACCCACGGTTCTTGGGGGTTTCTAGTTATTCTCTCTGAAGGTTGTGACTGATGTATCGTCTCAAAAATTTTAAAGTATTTAATTGTGTCTTAACATCTAGTTTTTTTTTCTTTAGGGTCAAAAATGGTTCGATGACTTTTGCGTATTTTCTTGTGTTTTTTCGAACCTATCTTATGGTAATCAAGTACTTTTGATTCAAAGATGTCGTAGAAAATGGAGAACATATTATTTTCTAAAATAGTGAACTATGGTTTATTATTATGTTATGCTGAAATTTTATTATCATAATAGTATTGGATTTTTGTATGCTTACATTTTGTTGATAATACTTCATCAATTTGGGAAGATAAACCACTCAATCTATTGGATCTCTAGGTAGTAGGGGAATCACATGGATTTCTTAAGTCCCTACAAACCTTAGGTAGCGTTTGGTATGCAGACTGGATGGGACGGGACGGGACGGAACTGGACGGGACTGGACTGGATGGGACTGGACTGGAGGAGATAATTTTAATCTAGGTTACGTTGAAAAAAAGGGGTATTTTAGTAATCTTATGTTTTAGTCCCATGTTGTTCCACCTATTTTGATGGAACAAAAAATCTTAAGTTTTGTCCCATGAAAACTTGTTTTTGTCCCATGTTGTTCCATCTGATTTTTGTCCCATGGCATACCAAACATGGGACTATTTTTTTTGTCTCGTCCCGTCCCATCCCGTCTGCTTACCAAACGCACCCTTAGGACTATTTACGCCCGTTTGACAAAATCCAAAGCGATATATTGCGATTTAATTAATTTGAATATAACATTGTTAATTATAGAACTTTTGGCAAGAGGCCAAAATGAATATGAGTTTGGCATATGAAGCCAATTTTAAAGTTTTAATATCTTAATAGTATTTTTAGAGATTTTGCCATTAGACAAATCAATATTAGTTTTGACATAAAGTCAAATTCAAACTCTTAACAACTTAATGATATTTATGGATCTTTTGGTAAAATCAAATATTAGGGGTTTGGAAGTGTAACATCCAAAAGTTATTTATAAGATTGGAATTAATGAGTAGGAACTCATGATCAAGATAAACATTTAATTAATATTTTAACATTTTCATGTCATTTTTTGAGCTTTTGGTAAAATACAAAAATATATGGGGGTGGAAGTGTAACTTCCAAATTTAATCATAAGATTGAGAAAAATGAGTAGGAACTCATGTCAAGATAAGCATTTGAATTTAATAAACATTTATATAAGATAAGCATTAAGCATTAAGCATTAAGCATTATGTGGTAAAAACAATCAAAGAGTACATACATTATTAAACGTTAATTGATCTAAATAATTAATAAAAACGGCAAAACAATTAAGTTAAATAAATTTATTGCTTATTTAAATAATAATTGATTATCATGTCTCACAATAATATATTGGTAAATTTAAATGATCCAAATCAAATTAGTTATCTAAATAAGTAAGTAGTATTAACATAATTCAATTAATCAATAAGCATGTTAATATTGTATTTAATTGAGAATAAAAAATCACATGTCAAAAACATTAAAAGTTATACTAACTGAATTAAATTTAAATGAGTTGAAAATCATAAATAAATGAACAATGAAAAATAAAAACCTTTTTTTTCATTACCGTGCCACACACGTAAAAAAAAGCATATCAATCTCAAAAATAAAATAGAAAAAAATACGATGCCCCAAAAAAATACGATGGTTATGTACATGTTTTTGAATAACTATTCTTGCTTACTAATAATAACTAAATAAAAATTATTTGTTTATTAAATAAAAAATACAAAACCCCAACCATGAATGCAAGAATAGTTATTCAAAAACATGTACACAAGCAACAAGCAAGTTCTAGTATATAGAATTTCCTATCAATATGTCAAAAAAAACTATAACAACAAATTAAATAAGCGTACAATGAATTATCATGGCTAAAAGTGTTGATTACCATTGATGATAATTCATAAACAAAAAAGGAAATTGTAAGTTTTTCCAAAAAGATACTTACTTGGGTTGCGATACTTTGCGGACACAACAACCTTTTAGTGGCGGCGAAAACAGCGTGAGCTTACGTGCTGATAACGTGTTAAAGGAAAGAAGAAACAGAACACAATAGAATGGAGAGAATGAATCGTAATTTGCATTGATCATAAGCCATTTATATAAAGATGAGTTACAAGTAGATAACTACAAGATATTTCAATTCTAATCTATCTCTATCCCTATCTCTATCGTCATATCATTTAGACGATGACACATTTATCCTACAACATATATATATATATATAGAGGGGGTATCAAATACAAACCAGTTAGTTTGTACAAACTCGTACAAACCATACCTAGCTTCATGATTTTGTAAATTTGGCTTCATGAATATATATATATATATATTTTGGCTTCATGAATATATAACTTGGCTTCATGAATATATCATTTGGCATTTTTAACTAATTTTTTTTACAAAAATACCCTAAAATACCCTTATTTTTGTAAAAAGATTAGTTAAAAATGTCAAATGATATATTCATGAAGCCAAATTATATATTCATGAAGCCAATATATATATATATATATATATATATATATATATATATATATATATATATATTCATGAAGCCAAATTTACAAAATCATGAAGCTAGGTATGGTTTGTACGAGTTTGTACAAACTAACTGGTTTGTACCCGATACCACCCCTATATATATATATATATATATATATATATATATATATATATATATATATATATATAGCCTTAGGTTCAATAGAGAAGTGCAAATATTTAGAGAAATAGAGAAGTAAAAAAACACGAGACCGTTCATATATGAACGTTCGTATATAAACAGTCATATATGAACGTTCATATATGAACGGTCCCGTGTTTTTTTACTTCTCTATTTCTCTAAATATTTGCACTTCTCTATTGAACCTTTCCCTATATATATATATATATATATATATATATATTAAAGCAGATACATAGGAAACAAACTAAAAGGTCGGTTTGACAAATATTTTTGTTGGAATTATTATATGCTCGAGTTTTTTAAAAAATTGGCCGGCCGACGTCGGTGCCGCACCTCTCAGCAGCTGTAGCCGCAGATATCGGCGCTGCCATTTTTAGAGCACAGGACCATGTTATGGAAACAAAGACAAAAAAATTAGATATAAATATGTTTATACTTTTTAGTTATTTTTTTAAATAAAATATTTATGAGCTCATACTTGAAGTTGAATAAATTATATTAGTTATGTTATTTTGATAATAAAACAAATATAAATTACAAAAACAATATTGATGATTTCTGTTAAACAGTTTTTCTTTTTTATCTCTAAACATTATTTGTGTTAGTTATTGTTTCAAAAAAAATTAAAATGTGATAATATATAAATAAAAATGTATGAATATCTCCAACAACTATGCTAAAGTTTTTCTAAAATAGAGTAAAAAATTCAAAATCTCTAAAAAAATTGCATTCAACTCCAACAGCTATGCTATTTTAGCAACTCTGATATTACTTATTTTATTAAAATATTCAATTTATTAAATTATATTATTAAAATATTCGATATATGGAAAGTTGGGAGGAAAAAATGTTTGCTTTTAATTTGGGGGTAATAATTAGTTTTGAGAAAAAACCATTTATTTAGATATTTCTCTAAATTTCTCTCATCTTTTTTCTATTTTAGCTTAGAGAATAGTATAGCTGTTGGAGCAACAAAAATACTAAAAATCCCATATTTTTCATTTTAATATAGTTGTTGGAGATGCTCTGAGCCTACATATGATCCATAAATATTTTATTTAGATATGCAACTAAAAAAATATAAAATAAGAACAATTGATAATGTTATTTTCCGTTTAAGAAAATAACGTATATATGCAATATGCATGCATGGACGGACCTCACTTGGGGCACGTGGTGACACGTGCCACCGTTAGAATTTTCCGGCGAAGTGTAATTTTTTGTTGTTGTGAAGGTGCTACCGTAACGATTTAGGAGGTGCTACCGTATTCAGTTGGAAACTACAAGGGGTGCACCTAAACTGAAAAAAAAGACCAAAATCTTATACCTATTCAACCAAAAAAACCGAAAAAAATCTCTTGAAATGAACAAAAAATACCGAAAAATCTCTCGAAATTGATAAAAAAAACTTAAAATTCCTCCGAAATCAAGCAAAAACGTTAAAAATCTCTCAAAACACCAAAATTTGGCTAAAAACACATCAGACGATATTGAACGTTGATAAAAAGATGAAAGACACTTCGATAAAAACCGTATGAAAAAATATGGTGTCACCGTATGAAAATCTGTCTAGGTCCATCCCTGTATGCATGACTTATTTTAATTAATATCGCATAAATTAAATTCATTAAATATATAGATTTTAGAGTAAATTATGGATTTGGTCCCTGCTGTCTTAAAAATGTAACGAAAATGGTCCCTAGAAATTTTTTATTCCAGCAGAGGCCCTGTAGTTCTTATTTTCGTGAAAATTTGGTCCCTAGCGCTAACGAGCGTTAATCCCAGCGTTAAGTGAATGACATTTTTAGTCCTTTTGATATGTTTATTAAATTATAAAACCATAGGAACCCAACTTATAATTTATTTTATTATTATATAATATAATAAATAATATATTTATACATATTATAAATATATTATACCCTAAACCCTAAACCCATAAAATTAAAAGTAAATGCCATGCAAAAATGTTATAATTTCCATGAATTTAAACAAATGATAGTTGGGAATAACATATCCTTTTGAATAATTCAGAAAGTAATTAAATACATCAAAATTACTCGATGGTTTTACAAACTGATCAAAGAAACATATGTCACTTCTAATCCAATATATGGATTGAGTGCACTCTCTCTTCACGAACTACAATCGCATAAAAAAGAAAAAAAAAAACTCAATATATATCAAATATATTGAGAAAATAACAAAAAGAACTTAAACCATAATTATAACAACGGCTAATCGTCACTCCACACTAACGTTCATCGGCGGCGACTTCACGGTGATCAAACGTTAGTGAAAAAACCCATTTGGGTAGTGACTTTGTTCTTCTTGAATTCCTATTCAACAACTGCTGATGACGACTCATGTTATTCTTCTTAGCCATGGAGTCCACAAACGATTTCACACGTTGCATGGCAAGAATTAGGGTTTCCTCTGACATGTTAGCAAAGCAAACCCTAAACCAACCCGGTTCACTACAATGACATGAAGAACCGGGCGAGATATTCAACCCAACTTCATAAACAATCTTCTCCCATAACTCTAGTTCCCCTTCAAAAGTATCAGAGCTCAAAAGATGTCTCATATCCACCCAACAAAATAAACCGGCATTACTTTGAAGACACCTAATTCCGGCTTTTTGAAGCCCTTTTACAAGCATTTCATGGCGTTGCTTCAATCTTCTCCGGTTCTCCAATAAATACGTTTTCGTAAACGTCTTATCGGAAAGGATTTCCGATAGTAGATATTGAGTTTGCGAAGAGACTAAACCGAAGCTCGACATTTTGGTTGCGGCTGAGACTACTCGATCATCGTTGGAGTAAATGGCTCCGATTCGGAAACCTGGGAGTCCAAGATCTTTGGAGAGACTATACACAATGTGGACTCTTTTGCAGACTTCGGTGTTCATGAGGTTTTTGTTTTTGAGGACTTCCATGATACTTATGAAGCTAGGAGAGCTAAAAACAGTACCTGAGTAAATTTCGTCGCTAATAAGGTGGATGTTTTTAGTAGTGATAAAGTTGACGAGAAGATCGAGTTCATGCAAGTTGAGGGATGTCCCTAATGGGTTTGAAGGGTTTGTGACCAAAATACCCTTGACTTTGAGGTTTTGTTTTTCTGCTTGTTTGTAAGCTTCTTCGAGGGCAGATTTGGTAATTCTGAAACCATTCAAGCTTGAACATTGGATCGGTACTATTTCAGCTCCGGTTCTCCATTTGAGATCTCTATCAAACCTATATAACATTGGCAATAAATGATCAGAATTATGAATATTATTACTGGCAATGCGGCTTTTTAATTACACATCTGTTAATTATTAACAGATAAACAACTTACCCCGGATAATATGGTGTCGGGATGAGGAAGGCGTCACCGGGATTAGCGAGGCAAAACATTAGCATTTCGTTCGCTGAGGTTGAACCTGCAGTGAGTACAAGGTTGTTTGGATCAAAAGTGACAGTGTTTCCTCTTATCTCCGACATGAATCGCACTAGAGCCTGTAAAAATCGTAACTTTCATTTATTAGTCAACCAAATATATAGAAAATGAACCCACAAGGGTTGTGGCGTAGTGTAGTGGTTAAGGCTATGGGGATATGGTGTAATATCCATCTGACCAAGGTTCGAATCCAGACGTACACAACAATTGTGGCCACTAAATTTTAACCAAGGCATGGACACCTTTCCAAAATTTTGGAAATATAGAGAAAATGAAAAGGAAAGAAGTGCTTATACACACACACACACATATATATATATATATATATATATATTGGTGGAGAGATTAATATTAATGAATGCTTACATTTTTGAAGGCAGGAAGGCCATGATAATCTTGAAAGAGAGCAAGTTCTTTGAAGATAGAGTGATTAGTATTAGGTTTCTTGAAGGCTGATGCATGTGGGTTGTTTTGGAGCCAAGATTCAAGAAGGTCGAAGGAGAGTTGATTCTCGGCGAGACCCATTTGGATGATGCCATTGGGATTCTTAACCTCATCGAAAGGATTCTTCTCGTACTCTTCCCATCCCAGGAAGTAGGAGGAATCCTGTCCATGAGAGTTGCATGTGACCTTTGTTGACAACATAATTATATATATATATATATATATATATATATATATATATTCTCGTACGTTGATCTTTCGATATCAAACTAAATATGCAGAAATTAAAGAATCGAAGGTGAAAGTAGCAGGAAATTGGTAAAGGGAATTGAATTGGTGTGGTTTAATTTGTTCTTAAGAAACTTAAAGGTTTTATGGAAAGGAATTGAAGCAAGAAGGATTGATTGATTTGGAGTGAGTGATTATGTTGGTGTGTTTGGAAGGAATATATATAGAGGAGGGGGTTGAAGAAGGATCCAAGGTGATAGAGAGAATGCCAAGTGGATCGGATCTGTGTTGACCTGGAATATCTACATTTCTAGCTACCATATTTTTCCAACACAAAAAATGCAACATACTTTATCTTATATATAAAACCAATCTTATTAGACACTAATAATGTTTATGGATAGTTTACCAATATCGATAAAATTTTAAACTATTATTTACTTATGGATTAAGATTTTAGTCCACCAAAATTATATTGTATGTAACACTTTTTCCAGTCGGCGCTAATCGTGGAAAGAGTTTTCGTCATCACTTACCGAGTTAGACTCTAGGTCATTGCATTCGCTTTTACCTGATAAAATTATTGGTCTTTGTCCTATTCATCGGGTAAGTTGGTCCATGTCATATTCATGGGGTAAGTTGCTCCTTCTCATATTCATTGGGTAAGGTAATATGACTTGGTAAGTACTTATCCGGGTAATTATATAGTGTATGGTAAACAACCCTAAGTGTTCTAATATAGTGTTTTAGAGGATATTATGTTTATATGACCAAACATTTATGTGACATATGTAATTATGTTTCAATAAGTTTATAAGATTTTTGATGCATATTAACAAGTTTTTTTGTGACAATTTGAAATTAAAGCGTCATGTATTTTTTTTGTAGATTATGGCATTGTTTGGCAAAAAAAAAGCTAGCTTATAAACTAGGTACATGTTTGGATGACCATAAGCTAGCTTATCAAAAACGCTAGTCTATGTAGCATATGGGGAGCTTTTTTTGCTTTTTACTTTTTTTTCCAAACATACCCTCAATTATATAATTATTATTTATTTACTATTTTTTTAATATGTCATTTTTAGTCATTTTACACGCTTATAAGCTAGTTTTGTCAAATGTGACTTTTTCATCAGCTAGCTTATCAGCTACCAGCTAGCTTGTAAGTCAACAGCTAGCTTATCAGCTACCAGCTAGCTTATAAGTCATAAGCTAGCTTATCAGCTAGTTTGCCAAACATAGCCTATGTTATTTGAAAAATATGTATACATGTATCTTATAAAAAAGTGTCTTATAAAAAGATTGTTCATAAGGTATTTTCTGGAAGAAAAAAAAACTTGTTAAAACGTTCAAATCATATTAGACTTATTCCAACGTTTTTACATATAGGGTGCAAAATTTTTGTAACGTCCCATATTCCCTGTTTGTAGTATTTTGGAATGAAATGGGAAGTTGGTGGCCAAAGTGTGAAAAACGTAACTTTTGGACTAAGTAGCAAAAGCTGGAAAATTTAAAAAGGATAAAACCCTAAATCCTTCTCCATTCTTATGATATGAACGTATTGTGGAGGCTTGAGAGGAAATCAAAGAGAAAGAGGCTTAATTCTTCATTAGAGCTTGGTGCAAGGAGAATTCAAGATTTGAAACTTCATCTCCTTCAAGGTATGAACCCTATTCCTTCTTCTTCATAGTTGGGTGTGTTATTTTGTAGCTTGGAGTTTTTGTAATCTTTGGGATTGTGGCTTCTAATCAATGGAATAAGAAACACTTGCTTTTGGGAGTGATTCCCTTAAGTTTTGGATCAGAACATTGAGAAATCTCTGCATATTTGTTAAGCAATCTCCATACTTGTTATGGATTGAGTTTGAGCTTTTGGGTTTTGAATCATGAATCAATGGTTGGGTTTTGGTTGAGTTCCATTAGATTAAATGATGCTTTGATGTGTGGTAATTATGGGGAAAGGTTTAGAACATTCATTATTTTATTTTGGAAGCTTAAAATCGATTTGGGATGAGTTGGGGTTGAGAAAGGGTGAGATTTTGGACTGAAATTGTTGTGCAGAGTTGGGGAAAAACGAACAGGAAGTTACGCGGTTTTCCACGCGGTTTGCAAACCACGTGGAAAGTGGCGTAAGTCCCTGTTTTGTGCCCTTTCTTCGGTTCGCTTCGTGTTTCAGGTCTAGAATCGAGGCATCGTTTGGGGGTTTGTCTTAGGGGCTTAGTAGGGATGTTTTGGGATGTAATTAGATGGTTAACACCATTCTTATGACGTCCAATTCAGGTGTTCGGTTTTAGCTAAAGTGTGTTCCGGAGCGTGTGTCGATGTGCTAAGGCTAAGGTGAGTTCCCTTAACCCTTTTTGGTGCAAATGAAATGTTTTGCTAAGGATTTCGTATCTGAATTTGGTTTGAGCATGATTAAACGTTTTGGTAAGGTTTCTTAACTGATTATGTTTACAAGCATGATGACATGATTAAAAGATTTGGAAAGGTTTTATTGTGCATGACATAGAAATGTTTACAATTGCATACAAAGTTGTTTATACGTACAGTTATGCGTGAATGTTGATTACATGCTTGTTTGGTTATTGCTATGGGTGGAGTCGGGTTGCACATTGGGGGACTTCTTGAGTTGTCGTGCCTGGCTTTGTAAGGTGTCAAGTTGCCGTGCCTGGCTTTGTAAGGTGTCGAGTTGCCGTGCCTGGCTTTGTAAGGTGTCGAGTTGCCGTGCCTGGCTTTGTAAGGTGTTAAATAGTCTATGCCACCGTGTACACCCTTGTTGAGTATATGTTGATGTGTTACTGTCTCGTAATAGTACGTTTTCTTAAATGGCTTGTGAATACGTTTAAGAGGGAATTCACTAGACCTCATGGTCTAACCCTCGCTTTTCAAAAACTAAAACCATTTTCAGGTGATAGTCGTGTTTGGGATTTCATCTGGCGATGATGGAAGGGTGTGGCGTTGTAGAAGAGCTAGAGCCTAACGAAGACTTGTAGATTTCGTCGGGCTTCCTGTAGCATCTCAGTTGTGGGTGTGTTATCCGCTGCGAACTTAGAGTATAAGTAGCATTAATTGTATACTTTGGGACCAATTTTGGTTGTATTGTTACAAGTTTTATTTTAGTGAATTTGGGTTGTTACAAATGGTATCAGAACCATAGTTTAAGGGATTTAGGTGACCGGATGGGCATAAACTTAAACTGTGGTGTAGAGTGAGACACAACTGAGATATAGGAAGCCATTAGGAATGACCGTAACCATAAGATATCTTGACAATGGTAGTGAGAACCCTCTTGTAAGGTAAATTCAAGTAGCATATGGCCAATGCTATTATGGATTTACAGGTGCATAGGTGTAATCAATCTCTATTGTCGGGATGGGTGGTGAGGGTGGCAGTATGTAGAAGGTTCTAACCTTGTGCTTGATAGCAAAGAGTTGATGTGTCTGGGGAGATCCCTTGAGATATGATGTTTGTAACTTCTAGAAGAAGTGTTGTCTGGATTGTTAATGAGCTGTCTAGATGTAAACTCTCTGGGATAGGAAGTGAGAATTATGTTAGCATCTTGAATGCCTTCAATTCAAGATCGAGTGAGGGAATCTAGTCTTGGATTCCTTAGTCAAACGGTTTAGTGGCAAGGTTAATGATTGCAAGATATCAGTGTTGTTTTGAGGTATGTATGAGAATAGAAGGTGAGCTAAGTGGTCGATTATAAAACCATGTTGAGTGGTCGATCAAGTGGGTTGTGAAGCGCTTGTACTACAAGTTGTAGCATAAAGTGGTTGTTGGTCATAGTATGGTGTCAGTGAAGAGTTGAAGTGAGTGCAACGGTTGACTTGGTTAGAGTGAATAGCCTTCAATTGCATATTGAATTTCATGCATTCTGTCATTAAACGTATTACTCGAGTTCTTTCATGTTAAAAGCATGTACGTGCATGACAGGTTTCTTGTTTGGAAAATGAGTTGACGCGTGCGAGCGTGTGTTTTCTTTAAAGTAAAAGACAAACTTGTTTTCATTATACGATAAAGCTTTGAACTTAGTGATCTACGAATTATTTCACGCTTTTATTGGTGGAAGAAAACCTTCGTTCCGAAAATATTGAAAACGTTTTATTGCGAGGTTTTGTTTTATAAACAAAATGAGTAGTGACTTGTTATTATTATATGAATGAGTGTTGGAGTTAACAGACCCACTTTGGGTAAGTGATTCAGTTCGAAAATTTTTCAGTCACATGTGAAAGGGTCTCATTGGAGACAACCGTAGTGTCGGCATCGATTTGGATGGGCAAGGTTACGAATTATCGTAAGAGTGCCTGCGAACGATCCATGCGATCGTTGTGTTTTACTATTCGTCTTGAGTGGTGTTGTTTCATGCATACTTAAGCTGGTTTTATGATTTTGTATCTATTGTGTTTTAAAAGAGTGCAAAATGATTTCAATCGTTGTGTCATTGTGCATGAAGGCTATGAACTCGCTAGGTCGAATGGGGTATTACGATTGAGGTTGAGGAAAGGCTTTGGGAGTGGAATTGTCAGTTGAATAAGATTCGGTCGAGTTATGACCTTAGTGTTTCCGTTAGAGGAAGTGGGTGAATACCGGGAGCCTCGGGCAGTAAATTCGGAATGTCAGTATGATTGTAGTTTGAACTATTGATTAGCTATGTAATAATGGTTTTATTGTGGTAGGATTTGAAATGGTCGAAGTGATTCTGTTGGTAGAATGGTAATAAGTAGCGTTACGTTACTTGATGTAATGCTATCGGCTTTGAGTCGGAGTACTGAATTGGGTTGGTAATTTGATTTTGCACTAAGAAAGATCTTGTGTTTGTTTTCTCTCAAGTGGGAACGGTGGGGTATAAGTTGGTTATAATGCGTTGAATGAAGTGGGTTCTGTTAAGAATCCTAGATTGTCAGGGAGGAATGGAATTATCATCACGTAGTCTTTTGGTACAGAAGGTTGCGACTGTTTAACATGTCTCAAGTTAGGGGTGATGTCAGGAGATTAAAGCGTGAGAGTGAACCCGTTGGGTGTGAGCGAATGAGGTCGTTCGAATTGTGTAAATGGTATGGTATAGGAATACCTAGTGAGGGCATTGGGAGAACGGAAGATCACCATTGTGGATGTGATGTCCATTGAGGTTTTAGATGATTAGCTTATGTGTAAGGCGTCTAGCACAGCGGAGATAGATTGCGAGTTAACGAGGAACGAGAACTTGTTCGGGGAGTTAGGAGAAATAGATTCTTTCGAGAATCCTTGTCTGTCGTGAGGCGACTGGACAATTGCATGTCGATTGTCGATGTCGAATCAGTGACCGTTCTGTTGGATAGTTGTCAGGAGGTTGGTATTGGAGAAGTAACTATAGTGTGGTTATCTTGTTGAGTTTTCTTGCAAAGATGTAAGAAGTTGTTTGGAGAAAGGTAGGTATCCGACATGACGTTTGACCACCTTGTGTGAGTGTACAAAAGTAAGAGATCGTGATTGCTTAAGTGATTTTCTTATGGGGTATGGTGATCCATATAAGAACGAAAGGTTAGGGTAATCGAAGCGGGTGTACCTTGAGTAGTTGACCTTGTCATGTGGTTCGTTTAGACCCGGGAAGGGCAAAGTCGAGCAACGTTTTTGGCTTCGTCTGAAATTGGGTTATGGGTGGCATGAAGAAAGTAATATCTTCTAAGTATGTAAAGGCATCATGTTAGCTTGTTGCATGTAGTCGCGGGGTGTGATAGTGGCATGAGGAAGTGGTAGTATTTGGTACCGAAGAAACGCGTAAGTTTTAGATGTAATGATGAATTGCCGTAATAATGGAGTAGTCAAAGATAGTGAGTATGCTTGGTTGAAGTGTGTGGTTTTGCGGACGGTATACGTTAATACTAGATTGAAATCAAGAGATTAAGTTACGGTTAGTAACGGGATGAAAGAGGAACCCTTGTCCTTCTCGATCCCATTGGATTTTGGGTGATTTTTCATACTTCACTTGATTGTAGATCAGGATATTGTACCCGTTAAGCTGTAGTGCTTCGTAGTGAAGTCTAGTCAGGAGCGTTGGAGTATTCCGTGGATGTAATGAAATACAATAAGCGGGTCGGCGGTGTTGGAGAGTTAGGAACTCTTGGTAGTTCTCGGTGTTAAGTACCTTATGAGAACTTGTCTTAAGGTCTTGACTGATAATTTTGGAGAAGTCGTTCTTTTAGACTGTAGCGGTGTGTGATGGGAAGCTTGTGTAAGCATGAGAGAAGATGATGACAGTATGACAGATCAAGTATAGACAGACTCGCGGTAAGAAGACGTCATGAGACATTGAATAGGCGGACTATAATTAAAGAACTGTTTTTTTAAGGCATAAGAAAAGGGATTGTTGTTTATGTCATGGTTAAAGAGTTGGGGAAATCTGAGTTCGTGCGACCGGTCTAAATACTGGCTCGTGTTAGCGAACTTTTCTTTTAAAGCATCTGGATGTTGTCAAGTTAGAGTGGAAACAGGTGGTCGAATGTGGTGCCCTGGTCGAGGGACCTTGGGATTTGATTCGGTATTGTCAAGGAGATTGTTTCCTGTGAGCGTGTCGTTCAGTATTTAATGAATTGGAATAGATTGAGTGAGCTTGGTCATTCCTCCTTGTGGGAGGGCAAGTGAATTTTGGTGGTAGTTCCTAAGTAGGGGAACCTTTCGGTAGATTTGGTGAGGAATATAATGGTGTATAGAAACGAGTTATGACTTAATGATTGTTGTGAGTTTGGACCATTGATTGGTAACAGTTGTGGCACGTGTGATCGGTGTGATTTTGGGGAAACGCATATTGTGCCAGGCGAAAGCTATATTGGTGAGATGGTGTTCTTCCTTTTTGATAAGAATGCTATGCAGTGGTGAGAATGCGTTAACTATGAGGGTGATCTTGTGTAATGTCGATGAAGGGAGTGATAGGTGTCCGTTAGAGATTCGGGTTATTGCGGCATTGACTCAAGTAGAGTCGTTTTCTCTTAAAGAGGGTATTTGGTGCGAGTAGTATGTTTGAGCGAAGAGTTTGCAAGTGTGTATGGTTGGGCATGCTACCGACCTGAGAAGGTGGTAGTTGGCCGGGGAGCGATGTCAAAGAATGTTGTACGTTGTCGGTTCTGATCAGAAATGGACGTATAAGTGAATGTGGCTAAGAAAATTGTATTGAAGGGTATGAATATTTTCAATCTCAAGTCGTGGGAAGCTGTTAGAGGGAAAACAGACCCATGGATTGAAGTAGTGTGCTTCAAGAAGGATGCGAGTTGGGTCACATGGTGATGAAGTAATAGCATATATAGAAAGAATTGGAGAGTTAGTGAATGAATTAAAGGTACTCGGGAAATATGGAACATTCTTGGTGTGACTCAATCCTTGTTTAGGGAGTGCTGGTCGGAAGGCAATATGTTGTATCTTCGCAATCAATGCGAATAATGAAGGAGTAGGATTTTGTGGTATTGCTAGAAAACACTCGTTGGGGCGGAATGGTCAAGAATTGAAAGGCAGAGAAGTTGATCTTGTAGAGACATATTTGCAGCTCCTTAAGAAAATTTTGGGCAACGTAAGTACTGGAAGTCAGAGGTTAACTCCAACTTTCAGCATGTATCCGGCAATGGAATTCCGAGGACGTAATTCTAATAATGGGGAGGTGATGTAACGTCCCATATTCCCTGTTTGTAGTATTTTGGAATGAAATGGGAAGTTGGTGGCCAAACTGTGAAAAACGTAACTTTTGGACTAAGTAGCAAAAGCTGGAAAATTTAAAAAGGATAAAACCCTAAACCCTTCTCCATTCTTATGATATGAACGTATTGTGGAGGCTTGAGAGGAAATCAAAGAGAAAGAGGCTTAATTCTTCATTAGAGCTTGGTGCAAGGAGAATTCAAGATTTGAAACTTCATCTCCTTCAAGGTATAAACCCTATTCCTTCTTCTTCATAGTTGGGTGTGTTATTTTGTAGCTTGGGGTTTTTGTAATCTTTGGGATTGTGGCTTCTAATCAATGGAATAAGAAACACTTGCTTTTGGGAGTGATTCCCTTAAGTTTTGGATCAGAACATTGAGAAATCTCTGCATATTTGTTAAGCAATCTCCATACTTGCTATGGATTGAGTTTGAGCTTTTGGGTTTTGAATCATGAATCAATGGTTGGGTTTTGGTTGAGTTCCATTAGATTAAATGATGATTTGATGTGTGGTAATTATGGGGAAAGGTTTAGAACATTCATTATTTTATTTTGGAAGCTTAAAATCGATTTGGGATGAGTTGGGGTTGAGAAAGGGTGAGATTTCGGACTGAAATTGTTGTGCAGAGTTGGGGCAAATCGAAAAGGAAGTTACGCGGTTTTCCACGCGGTTTGCAAACCACGTGGAAAGTGGCGTAAGTCCCTGTTTTGTGCCCTTTCTTCGGTTCTCTTCGTGTTTCGGGTCTAGAATCGAGGCATCGTTTGGGGGTTTGTCTTAGGGGCTTAGTAGGGATGTTTTGGGATGTAATTAGATGGTTAACACCATTCTTATGACGTCCAATTCAGGTGTTCGGTTTGAGCTAAAGTGTGTTCCGGAGCGTGTGTCGATGTGCTAAGGCTAAGGTGAGTTCCCTTAACCCTTTTTGGTGCAAATGAAATGTTTTGCTAAGGATTTCGTATCTGAATTTGGTTTGAGCATGATTAAACGTTTTGGTAAGGTTTCTTAACTGATTATGTTTACAAGCATGATGACATGATTAAACGTTTTGGAAAGGTTTTATTGTGCATGACATAGAAATGTTTACAATTGCATACAAAGTTGTTTATACGTACAGTTATGCGTGAATGTTGATTACATGCTTGTTTGGTTATTGCTATGGGTGGAGTCGGGTTGCACAGTGGGGGACTTCTTGAGTTGCCGTGCCTGGCTTTGTAAGGTGTCAAGTTGTCGTGCCTGGCTTTGTAAGGTGTTAAATAGTCTATGCCACTGTGTACACCCTTGTTGAGTATATGTTGATGTGTTACTGTCTCGTAATAGTACGTTTTCTTAAATGGCTTGTGAATACGTTTAAGAGGGAATTCACTAGACCTCATGGTCTAACCCTCGCTTTTCAAAAACTAAAACCATTTTCAGGTGATAGTCGTGTTTGGGATTTCATCTGGCGATGATGAAAGGGTGTGGCGTTGTAGAAGAGCTAGAGCCTAGCGAAGACTTGTAGATTTCGTCGGGCTTCCTGTAGCATCTCAGTTGTGGGTGTGTTATCCGCTGCGAACTTAGAGTATAAGTAGCATTAATTGTATACTTTGGGACCAATTTTGGTTGTATTGTTACAAGTTTTATTTTAGTGAATTTGGGTTGTTACAATTTTGGTGCTAAATTAAAGTCTTATGAAACAGTTTATTATGACACATTATGATGGTAATATACTTCTAACATATTATATTCACTCCAACAGTCCAACCTTGTGGGGTTAGCTTAACCGAAAAGGCTGGGGCCTTTGAGAATCATCCTCAGAGGTCACCGGTTCGACTAGGATTTTTTGCCTAGTGGGGGCACCTTTAAGGTAGATTAAAGGTCCGTAAAGTCGATCGATGTGTTTTTAGTCTAATTCCATCTTTTCGAATGAATTTTAAAGCTTTTTGGTTGATTCTGATGGATTTTAAGTTTTTTTATCGATTTCAAGAGAAATTTTCGGTTTGATGGCTGATTTCGAGAGACTTTTTCATGTTTTTTTTTGTTGGTGGGTACCAGATAGAAATTTACTAGGGGGTCTATAATAAAAAAGTTGAAAAAAAAATAAGCTATAAAAAAAGAGAATAAATTCTTTTAGTGGGGGCCTAAGAGCATCTCCAACAGGTTTGCTATAATTTTTCTAAAATAGAGAAATCAAAAGTTAAAATCTCTAAATAGAGTTACATTCATCTCCAACAGCTTTGCTATTTTAGAGATTTTAACACAAATTACATTAATACAATATTCTCAAATTTATATTCCAATACACTTTAAAAGAAAAACTTAATATAAAATGATAAAAGAATTATGTTATTGATGGGTTGAATAAAATAATTATTTCTCTTTCCTATTTAGAGAGTTATAGAGAAGTCTCTATATTTAGAGATTTCTCCATCAATCTCTATTTTAGCAAACAAGATAGCAATGCTATTGGAGAAGAATAACAAACAAAATCTCATTTTTTTCTATTTTAGCAATGATGTTGGAGATGCTTTAATCCCCACCACCCTTTTCAAGTTGGATACGCCCCTGTGAGTTATGTTCCTGCAAAACCATTGGTAATTTTTTGTTGTTTAGCAAGGCTCATGGAATCAGTCAATGTGTATATAAATCGATCATAAATTAGTGGAGCCTTTTATATAGGAAATTTAATTAAAATACCCAAAGTTTGAATTTGACTTACCAAAATACCCATTTTTCTCCTGAATTTGTTAAAATACTCATTTTTTCCCGCGATGGGGTCCGCGATCGCGGGTAGGGACCAATTTTGAAATTTTTTTATTTCATATTTACACTTTTAGTCCCTGCCCGCGATGGGAACCAATTTTGAAAATTATATTTACACTTTCAGTCCCTGCCCGCGAAGGTGTCCCGCGATGGGGACCAATTTTGAAAATTTTTTATTTCATATTTACACTTTCAGTCCCTGCCCGCGATCGCGGACCCTCATCGCGGGAAAAATGGATATTTTGGCAAATTCAGGAGAGAAATGGGTATTTTGGTAAGTCAAATTCAAACTTTGGATATTTTAATTAAATTCTCTTTTATATATATCTTCAGAGTTTTCTAATAAAAGTAAAATCACATACAAAAGAGTTTTTGAGAAATTAAAAACATTACGGACAAGAAGTGAGGAAGAAAATGGAGAAACAGGTGAAAGGGCATGCAAGCTAGGACCCTTCATCGTGAACTGGTCTACTTGCCTCCCTCTCTTCCATGGCCCATTTCTTCCTTCATGTCGTCGGCCATATCTCTCTCTCTCTCTCTCTCTCTCTCTCTCTCTCTCTCTCTCTCTCTCTCTCTCTCTCTCTCTCTCTCTCTCTCTCTCTCTCTCTCTCTCTCTCTCTCTCTCTCTCTCTCTCTCTCTCTCTCTCTACTTCAAGCTTTCAAGTCAACCTGTGCTTGATTAATTAATGAAAATTAATTAAAACAAAGTAGAAATACTAGTGACATTCTAATAAAACTGTGTTTATAAGATGAGATTAATATCTAAATATTTTAATAGATTATTTTATAAGAGTTAAGACCAAACATTTGTACGTTTTATGTACAGTGGTATGTTACTATACGTTTATCTATAAATTAATTTTTAGCGTTTTAACAAAAGCTTTTTAAAACATTTTAGAAGTAACGTGTATTCAATATGACAACATGAGGCTTATATATAGGATGCCAAGAATATTTAAGTTGTCATAATAAAATACTTAATTTATATAACTTAATTACGTTTCTATACATGACCAAACACAAAAGTGCATGGCATGTCCATAAGTGTTATAATAGGTTTATAGAACTTTTTTTGGAGCATTAAAGAAGTTCTTTTTGATGTTTTTTTTATAAAATAAAGTGTCGTTAATTTGTTCTTTTATATGACTATTCTAAAAAAATAACATATAAACACAAGTGTTCTATAAAAAGACAGGTTTATAAGATATTCCTCAAAAGTGTTCTATAAAATAGTTAATACGATGTTTTATTTTAAAATGATGCTAAAAAACTTGTTAAAACGCCTAAAACGTCCTACAATAACATTTTGTAACACGTTAATTAGGTATGATGTTTTAATATTTGGTCTATAAAATTAAGACTATATATAAATTATCTTATTCTAACATTTATACATTTTAAGCGTCCTATAAACTCAATTTTGTTGTAGTGATTAGTTTTTATACGACAATATGGAGAAGTGTCATATGAACAAATCTTTTTATAGCATGTTTTGCAAATTATTTTGCATAAAAAATTATCAGATAATTTACTATATTAACCTTGGCCCTTAAATTCTAAATTTATGGAAATGGGGGGGGTTAAATGTAATTTTGTTGACTTCCAAGGACTAAATTGTAAAGTGGAGTAGAAAGAGGTTGGGGACTTCATTCCCTTGTCATTTAATCGGCTGAGAAGGGCTTTGTGTGTGTGTGTGTGTGTGTGTGTGAAGAACGAAGAGAAGAGGGAGAAAGGATAGCAAGGTAGGAATCTTCGTCTCAAGTAAAAAGATATCTTCTTCAAGCTATTTCTTCCTTGTTTGAGTCTCGATGTTGGGTTTAACCTAAAGTGTTGAACCCTTGTTCTATTTTTGATGATTTATAGGTGGGAATTGAGTTATGTGAATAGAAAACCTTGAAAGGTCTCTCTACCTTGCAAAATTTGGTCAATACATCTCTTTTATGTTAAATTGGGAAGAAGATGACTCAAACCCCATACACTTTGGTTATTTTGATTTAAGAACATGGAGGTTATGTATGGGGAATTGGGGATAGAGTATGTTTGGTTTAGATTAACTCTAGGGTTGATTGGTACCTGATATTAGTGTCTAATGCAATCCTTTTTGGTGAAGAAATTGACTGGTTTTGGTTGTAGGGTATTTTGCGTCGAACAGGGACTACACAAGGGAAACAATCATCCCACGGTTTACCCTACGACCTAAATTCGCAACCTCGGCCGTGCAACCCTTTGAGTTTGGGTTTTTGACTTCTCATTTGGAATGTAATCTGGGGTTGTGTCTTAGACTAGCCACCATATGGGGTTATGGTAAGCTATAGGGAGTGCAAATGGGATATTAGTTCTCTGTTTAATTGTAATAACCAGGTATTTGATGTAATTTAAATTTGAAAATTTTATAAGTTTTATGTTAGTGTTTTATGGAGTAAGAAGTTTAGGGGTATTTATTGCCAAGTGAGATAAGTTTAAGGTTTGTTTGGTCTTTTATCCAAACCTCTTTAGCCAAAACCGACTTCCTATTTTAGTAAGGATAGGTGTCCATATTTCAATTAAGAGAAAATATCCTAAGTGTTAGTGTGTGTAGTGTGTTCGGTTTAGAGAGAGAGAGAGAAGGAAATCGAGAGAGAAATTAAGGGAAAGAAGAAGGAGGAAATCCAGAGTTTTGCTGCTGTGATTTAAAGGACCAAACTAAAGTAAGCAAGGTAACACATCCATCCTTGTATGTGTTTTAATTTCTTAAAAGTGTTCTTGAGTTTGCTAGTTAAGTTTTTAGGTGGGTTTTGTTAAAAATGGATTTTTGGGAAATCTAAGCTTAAAAGTACGATTTCTGGGTAAATTCTGGACTGAAAGTCGTTTTTGCTGAGCTTATTAAAAAAGGCGGTGAACAGTAATTTTTCAGGTTTTCGCAACAGTAGGTTGCGAGAAGTGGGGTTTTCGCAACAGTAGGTTGCGAGAAGTGAGGTTTTCGCAACAGTGAGTTGCGAGTTCTTTGGATTTCGCAACAGTGGGTTGCGAAAAGTGAGGAATTCGCAAGCTGTGGGTTGCGAAAAGTGTTAAAATACAGATTTATTAATGAGGTGTATTCTTGTTAATTAACTATTTCAGATAGTAAAATTCAAAGATAAAAGTGGGACTTGTTGAAGAGATTTTTGGAGAACTATTGGAAAAGCATTCAGGTGAGTTTTATTTAAAAACGTTTTTCAACTGGAATACATATATATGTGATTTATATCTGTATGAAATGGATATGTATGGATTGAGAATGTGATACATAATGTGATTATGTATTTGTATTGAAATGTTTATATACATGATGGTATACTGTAATTCTATGAGTATTCTGCGAGAATACGGGGCCGGGATCCGAAGTGCAGACCGGTGTGTTGCCGGGTTCCGGTAAGAGGACAGGCGTGTTTACTGTAGAAGTTGTACAGCAGAGTGAATTGACTAGTTGGCTTGCAACCACTAGTTTGGCCAATTGTGGAGGAATAAGGGGGAATGAGTGGATACGAAACGCAAGTCTTGGTTGGTATTTAATTACGTGTAATATATGTGTGTTTGTATTAAAAAGGTTTTATTTAATTGGATTCTTGGCAAGTTTCAACTGACAGGGATTTTCTCACTAGACCATTAGGTCTAACCCTCATCATTTTTGTTTTAAAAATATGTATTCCAGGTTGAGGATCGTTCGTTAGCAAAGGGAAGAATTAATGTGTAAGGCGGGGTTAATAGCTGACAAGGATTAGTAACTGAATAGGTGTTATGTTGTATCGTTTCGAGACTGCTGGGACCGTACGTGATTTTTTGGTAATTTCTTTTTATGAATGTAACGATGTGATGCAATATATGTTATTTGAAACATGTTTGGGAAACCGAGTTGTTACAGATGGTATCAGAGCCCTAGTTTAAGGGATTTAGGTATTAGTATATGTACCTAGACTTAAACTGCATGTGAAGTAGGATGTCCCTATTATTTTAGAACCTTGGGATATTAAGTATAACAAGGTAGAAGGAACATCATGTAAGGTAAATTCGAGTTACACCTGGCCAGTGTAATTGTGAACTTACAGTTACATAATTGGACTGGAATACCTTATTATATGGGGTATGTGCCTATGTATATATTAACCTTGTTGAAATCTACAGAGTGGCAAGTCGGTCTCGACGTATGGATAGAGACGAAGACAGGTATATTTATATAAACTCTACACGTGCTAAAGTGCTATTTGACTTCGGTACAAACTGATTAATTGTATTTTCAATCTTTTGTTGCTTTTATGCGTTAGAAAAGAATTTGATAATTGTATTGGTAATATAGATAGGAGTGGAGTGCCTATTAAGTTATTTTTGATAATGTTGTCGGAATTTGAGGTAGTAGTAAGTATAGGGTGGTGTTGGAACTTGTTTTTTTGTTAAAATTGTCGATTAGGTAATGATAAGTGATCCACGGTAATTCGGTATATATTGGAATAAGTAGTTATGATGAAAGAAGAGATTGTCGAGTGATTGATTTAAAGTTTCCGTTTGATAACAAGTTTTATATTAAGGATATATGAATTAATTTCGATAAGGCTTAGTAAGAGTGTAGGTTTGGAAGCAGTTGGCGTGAAAAAAAGGTTGGTTCTAATTTAGTAAGAGTGTAACAAATATTTTGGATGATATCGAATTTAGTATGCTTATTCATTATGATATTGCTTGGGATAAATTTAAGTGAGAAATCAGGGATAATTGAACTAGAAAGTGAAGATTGTTTTTGTGAGTGATTAGTAAGGAAAAGCTATTAGTGATCAACGTGATAACCCGTTATCATATGTGTTTGGATTTGAAAGATTTATCAAGGTGGTAGTAAAATTTATTGTATGAGAACGAAGTGGATGGTAGTTTAAATTGGAATGAATGATCTAACACTTGCAATTATTTACAATTTTTCAAATTGAAGGGGCATGTTAGAATTTTGGAAAGTTATTTCGAAAGTGTAGAATGTGGCGTTATGTATAATTTAGTATTTCAAACGCTAGGTTATGCCTCCAAATGTTAAAGTTTATGTTATGAATAAAATTTTAAACGTGTTAAATGATTTGTGATATATAAAAATATATATGTATATATATATATATATAACTTTGTGCTGAAAGAGGCACGGTGAAATATTGTACGTGGAAAGAGGCACGATGACCTATTTTGTGCTGAAAGAGGCACGAGGTGAAATAAAGATGTACTGATTTTGTTATAAAGATGTTTTTATGGTTGTTATATTTTGGGGATGGGTGTATAGTGTAGATCCAATTTGTTTATTATCGTTTTGAAAGAATATGTTAACGATATTTGAAAAATGAAAAAGTGTGTGGTTGTTTCGGGCAATGGATGTGATTTCGGATTAACTCGGTTAAATTCCTGATATGAGGTGTGGTGAAATTATTGGTTAAGTATAGTAATTGTGGGAATTGGGTGTGTGCGATTGGTTTGGAGGTGAAAGAAAGCTAGCTCATAGGATCGGTCTAGAGTAAGCACCTCCTAGTGAGCTATCCTTGGGGAAACGTATTTTATGTTGAGGAAAGAGTAGAAGAAAATAGTCGAATGTAATGATCGGGGTAAAGGACCATGGGATAGGACGTGGTAGTAGTATGAGAGTGATGTTGTGGCAAGTGTGGAAATCAATTGTAATCTAAGGTTCGGGGTCGGTGTAATTAATGCAAGAAAGTGTTGTCTGTCTTAGATATATTTTGGATTAGAGAAGTGACGGTAGAGTTGGGGATGACCTATGGAGAAAAGTTCAACTACGGGTTAAGGTGATACTCCAAGTTGATTTTGTAATCTATTGGGGAGTAGAATGTCGTTATTTTTTTTTAGTGTTGGATTGTTGGGACATTTTAGAGACGGTGATCGAAGGCGCAGTGTGTACAGTCAGCCGAGGCCAAGGGAAAAGGTAGAGTACTTAGTGTAAATTATTGCTTTCTAGAACATAGGAGTATGTATGCTAGATTGCCTGGTGCTTATTACACTTTGCTGCATGACTATTACTTGCCAGTAGGAATTTACGCTAGTCCTGATAGGTTGTTAAGTGACTGCCTTATAAGTGGTATACAGTAGGAACTAAATAGCCTTAGAATATTTGATTTAGTTCTATTGCGCAGCTCTTGTTTGAGTCTAACCATTGTGGGATAGAATCTTTATTTCGAATGTCTATCTGATTTCACACTGTATGCGTATGTGCATTCGCGAGGCGACTCGTCATGACTAGTGGAGATTCCGTCATAGCAAGGGTAGTAGGATGAGGTGAACCTGGAGTCTGGATTTGTGAATGATATTGGTATGATTGATCTGGGATATTATACCTTGTTTGTATCACGCGGGTTTTCCTCTTGGAGTAAGAGTTGTTGTAGTTAGGAGGGTACTAAATTGTTGGTATGCGCCTTGGTATTGAAGGGTTACGCATAGTGAGAGTTCATTCAGCCTTTCCCGTGTCGATTCTGCGGAAGGGCTTAGCCGAAGCAAGTAAGGTTGTACCGTTAGAAAACACCGGATTGGATCAAAGGTGGAATGATGTGGGGGAAGCGTTGGCGATAGTGGGTCGCAAGGTTAGAAAACTAGGTTGCTGATAACCTGGACTTAACTGAAAGAGAATATGCATACTATGATAATAAAGTATAAGAAATTGATGCTTGAGAGTTTGCTGGATATAGAAAAATGGTTCAATGGGTTGGATGTTTACCTAATACTTCCCATGGATTGGAGAATTTAAGTTGAAAAAGGGATTTATATTAAGTGTTATGATTAGTGGGAAGAAAGCAATGATCAATAAATATTTTGATGGTCGTGTGATGAACCTTCTTTATGGAGTTGTTTAAGATAAAGAGTTGTTTTAAACTTGGTGCTGGACTTTGCATGTTAAGTCGTTAATGAGTTATATGATTAGTGACATGAAATTTTTAACGGAGTTGTGATGAATTCTTTTCGGCTTAGTTTTGTAGTGAAATTATTATATGATGATTTGGTAATTATTTTAGTTGGGTAAGGTGAGACCGGTGTTGATAAATTTCAATTGCGGAGTGGTTTAAGTGAAACAAATGTCTAAAGATTTGTGTTAGTATTTTTGTGCTAAGTTGGAGATGTAAGGAATTGATGTGATAGTGAGTTTGTTATTTTATTAAGGAATGAATTGGTATTGATATTTGGATGGAAGTCAGTATGAGTTATGGTGGTGAGATTATTGAGATAATTGAAATGTTTGAAATTGTGTTTTGCTGATATTCGAGAAATTAAGTTGCTATTTAGACTTTGTTTTAATTTGATGGATGAATTGGTGTCAAGTGCAATTAAGTATGGTTGTGTGATTATAGTAATTATGCTATGCTTTCATGGGAAATGGAAATGGTAGGATGAAGTTTACGGGTTTGATAAAATTAAGAAATTTTTCCGTGATATAAAGTGATTCGTGTTGAGTATATTCTATTCCATGAAAGAGTATAAGAAATAGGTAGTATTTACTAAGCAAATTTTATATTGAAAGTATATGTTTACGTTTTAGAGTTAGTATTGTAAAAGTGTAGAACACGACGTTTGTAGTAAAAGGCCGGTGAGGTTAAAAATAGTATTAGCGTGGTAAATGTCCCGAGTAAGCATATAATGTTCTGTTATTTGGATTAGATTCATATGAGTATAAGTTATTTCTTTCTAAGAGATAAGTGAATTTTCGAGTTAATTTGAACCTTCGTAGGATTTGATTATCGAGTGTGTATCGTTGTTTTAGAGGGGCGGATTTCTTGTGAGAAATTAAAACTCCTGATGTTTTGGGTTGAAATATTGAAGTGGGAACAAATAGTAAACTAGAAGCAGTAAAGCGGTGGGTCTAGTAAAAAGTCCTTTGAGGGTTCCGTAAACACTTTGATGTGTTCATAGAATTTGATATCTTTTCAATAGTAGTTACCCTAGTTCGTTGCTTGAGTGAATTCCGGGACGGAATTCTTTTAAGGGGGAGATGTTGTAATAACCAGGTATTTTATCTAATTTAAATTTGAAAATTTTATAAGTTTTATGTTAGTGTTTTATGGAGTAAGAAGTTTAGGGGTATTTATTGCCAAGTGAGATAAGTTTAAGGTTTGTTTGGTCTTTTATCCAAACCTCTTTAGCCAAAACCGACTTCCTATTTTAGTAAGGATATGTGTCCATATTTCAATTAAGAGAAAATATCCTAAGTGTTAGTGTGTGTAGTGTGTTCGGTTTAGAGAGAGAGAGAGAAGGAAATCGAGAGAGAAATTAAGGGAAAGAAGAAGGAGGAAATCCAGAGTTTTGCTGCTGTGATTTAAAGGACCAAACTGAAGTAAGCAAGGTAACACATCCATCCTTGTATGTGTTTTAATTTCTTAAAAGTGTTCTTGAGTTTGCTAGTTAAGTTTTTAGGTGAGTTTTGTTAAAAATGGATTTTTGGGAAATCTAAGCTTAAAAGTACGATTTCTGGGTAAATTCTGGACTGAAAGTCGTTTTTGCTGAGCTTATTAAAAAAGGCGGTGAACAGTAATTTTTCAGGTTTTCGCAACAGTAGGTTGCGAGAAGTGGGGTTTTCGCAACAGTAGGTTGCGAGAAGTGAGGTTTTCGCAACAGTGAGTTGCGAGTTCTTTGGATTTCGCAACAGTGGGTTGCGAAAAGTGAGGAATTCGCAAGCTGTGGGTTGCGAAAAGTGTTAAAATACAGATTTATTAATGAGGTGTATTCTTGTTAATTAACTATTTCAGATAGTAAAATTCAAAGATAAAAGTGGGACTTGTTGAAGAGATTTTTGGAGAACTATTGGAAAAGCATTCAGGTGAGTTTTATTTAAAAACGTTTTTCAACTGGAATACATATATATGTGATTTATATCTGTATGAAATGGATATGTATGGATTGAGAATGTGATACATAATGTGATTATGTGTTTTTATTGAAATGTTTATATACATGATGGTATACTGTAATTCTATGAGTATTCTGCGAGAATACGGGGCCGGGATCCGAGGTGCGGACCGGTGTGTTGCCGGGTTTCGGTAAGCGGACAGGCGTGTTTACTGTAGATGTTGTATAGCAGAGTGAATTGACTAGTTGGCTTGCAACCACTAGTTTGGCTAATTGTGGAGGAATAAGGGGGAATGAGTGGATACGAAACGCAAGTCTTGGTTGGTATTTAATTACGTGTAATATATGTGTGTTTGTATTAAAAAGGTTTTATTTAATTGGATTCTTGGCAAGTTTCAACTGACAGGGATTTTCTCACTGGACCATTAGGTCTAACCCTCATCATTTTTGTTTTAAAAATATGTATTCCAGGTTGAGGATCGTTCGTTAGCAAAGGGAAGAATTAATGTGTAAGGCGGGGTTAATAGCTGACAAGGATTAGGAACTGAATAGGTGTTATGTTGTATCGTTTCGAGACTGCTGGGACCGTACGTGATTTGTTTGGTAATTTATTTTTATGAATGTAACGATGTGATGCAATATATGTTATTTGAAACATGTTTGGGAAACCGGGTTGTTACATTAATCTTCCGATTCAGGTGTTCCAGTTGTGACTAAATGAGCATTAGAAAAATATGGTGACGTGGCGAAACTCAGGTGAGTGCCCTTAACCCTTCTTATACACGTGAATTGTTTATGCATGCTTTCTAAATACTGATTATGGTTCAATCACTTAGATATGATTTTCAATCATAAATGCTTTGATCAAATGCTTACTTGAAATTGTTTACTGCTGGATGAGTATTGCTTTGTGTTGTATGTTTCATGTAATTGTGGATTGATATGGTATTGAATTGCAGTGGTATTAGGGTACCTTGTGATTGTATAAATCCAGAGGAGTTGAAATACACCGTATGACTTGAATTCGTTTCAAGTGAATATGCGAATGGAATCTGCTGGGGCATGGGTATCTACTGGGGGTCCGAAAGGGAATATGACGGTGAAGTGATGAGTGACTATAAACACTATGCAAAAGCCATTATGTTGAATTGCTTATTTATTATGGTTGGGACTTATGGCGGTTTGTATTTTGTACTGGAGTTATTAAACCCTTCTTTTAAGGGAATTCACTAGATCTTATGGTCTAACCATCGCTTTTCAAAACCTCAAAACCATTTTCAGCTAAGAGTGTGGTTGGTGGATCCTCCAAGGGAAAGGAGAAAGCATGAGGTTCCTAGAAGAGAAGAGCTGGCAGGAGTTTTGTAGTTAACCTTAGACTTTAATAAATTCTCAATTGTGGATGTGCTTACGCGCTACTAACTTTAAAATGATTGGTTATACTTTGATTGGTTTTGTTTGGGACTATTTTTGAGTTATATTGCAGATTTTGCTATTATGGTTTTAGGTTATCACATTTTCTTCAAAAGTGTTTTGAAAACATGTTAAGACATCAACAAGTGTTTTATAAATTTATTATAATACTTTTACATTAGAATACACAATTATATGATTTTATATATAATTTTAAATCATATAAAACAATTTGTTAAGACATTTAAAAAACAAACATCTATGAACTCGGTTTTGTTATAGTATGAAATAGCAATTTGATGCTTCAAGATTTGTCAAACAACCATGATCACTTCTTAATTTGAAAGCTCGACAATTGTCCTTTTTTAGCAGATTTTGGGTACAAAAGTGTTCCTTAAAAGTGACATAATCTCGTAATTAAAGGGAGAAATTTGTTGATTTGACAATTAGTTGGCACGTGTTAAATTAAAATATTTATTAACTACAATAAAATATGTAGCACCTTTAGATTCAGAAGTGGAAGTTAAAAATGGAACAAAAAAAAATGGAAATAATTATTCCGCCATTGGTATTTGCCAACTGATTTTGAATCTAAAATTACGATTATATATATTTAATTAATTCAAATCAAGGAAGAGTCCATAAGATTCAACGCTAATTAAAAAATAAGTTTGTCTAACCAATAAGTTAGAGCTTACTTTAGTTATCATTTCGCCGTGAAATTACAAAAAATAAATAAATATTCTGTGTTTTCATATATTTGTTTCCATATATTCAGTCTGAATAATTCTATTTACTCAGTCCGAATAAATGTAGATATTATTCATCCCGAATGTTGTATTATTCACTCTGAATATAACACATATACACGATTTTACGTAAAAACGGTTAAAACGAAAAAAAAACTATATCATGATGGATGTCATATCGAAGAGCACGAAATTCTCGTTTTTTTGATGTAATTTGTTTGATTAAAATGTTAGTAATTTTTGAGATAATTTATTTTAAAATTTAAGGGGGTAAAAGTTTTTTAATTAAAAAAGAAAATAAAAAGTCAACAAAGGAGGCGCTGATTATAATCTGACGAAAATAATTACCTTTATTCAGTCTGAATAATTATCTTTATTCAGTCTGAATAATTACCTTTATTCAGTCTGAATAATTACCTTTTATTCAGACTGAATAATTTTTTTTCCAATTTTACCCTTGCGCGCTAAATATTCATTAAGTCATGGACAGAGTTTTCAACTTATTTACAAAATTGCCACCGCGTTTTTTTGCCACTGGTCTCTTCACCGGATTATTAATCAACAACTGTGGTTTGTCCTCACGTTTATGTGTGTGTGTGTATTTCGGGTTTTCTCACGGGTCAAGAGGCCAAAAATATAGCTAACCCGAAAATATCCCCGAAAAGTTTGGATTTGGATTTCGAGGCTTTCGGGTTAAGTTTTGCACAAACACTTTGTTAGGATCCAAGCGCTTACCACTACGCCAAAAGCAATTGCTGGTGGAGAAGGCGCAACTTATTTCCATATAGCGTAGCAGCCAGCGCCACGTTTCGATTTAGGGAGATGCTGGTCAATGACCCAACAATCCCCCCCCCCCCCCCCCCCAGCATCTGCCAGCACTAACAAGAGCTTCGCTAGAAGTCAATGGCTGCACATCATGCCTTTGGCATTTTAAATGCACTCCATGGGATTCGAACCCGTGACCTGCTCTGATACCACATGTTAGGATCCAAGCGCTTACCACTACGCCAAAAGCAATTGCTGGTGGAGAAGGCGCAACTTATTTCCATATAGCGTAGCAGCCAGCGCCACGTTTCGATTTAGGGAGATGCTGGTCAATGACCCAACAAATCTGGATGATTTTTGTCCACAAAGCCTTCTGGTTGAGACACGTATACTTCTTCCTTAAGGACACCGTTCAAGAAAGCGGTTTTCACGTCCATTTGATAGACGGTGAAGTTCTTAAAAGCAGCATACGCAAGAAACATCCGAATTGCCTCAAGACGAGCAATCGGCGCATACGTCTCGTCATAATCTATCCCTTCCTGTTGCCTATACCCTTTTGCTACCAAACGAGCCTTGTTTCTCACAATTACTCCGTCTTCATCTTTCTTGTTCTTTAGGACCCACTTGGTACCGATAATTGTCTTACATTTGGGTCGCGGAACTAGTCTCCACACCTTCAATGCTTTAAACTGATTCAGCTCTTCTTGCATCGCAACCAACCAATCAGGATCTTCTAAAGTAGACCTGGCAAAAAATGACACGACACGCTAACTCGACACGAACCCGACACGAATTAAACGGGTTTGGGTAATACATTTCAACCCGTTTAAGTAAACGGGTTGACACGACACGACACGAAAATTAAACAGGTAAGGTTAGGGTCAACCATTTCAACTCGAAAATGACCCGAGTAACCCGTTTATATATATAAGTTAAAAATTAAATATATGTTTAAGAAAAAATAATTATAATTTAATTATTATTATTATAATTATAATTATAATTAAAAGTAATTGGTTTATGGAAAAATAAAACAAATCAGAGGAACTAGTTTGGCTTCACTTATATACATGGTTCCAAGATTAATTTTGCTATAAAACTTCCGATGTGGGATACCTCAAGTGAACCAACCCATTTTTCTCATCAGATTTCATCCCACATCGCCCAAATCTCAAACCACAACCCTTACTCTCAACTATAAATACCCCTCATCCCTTCCACATTTTGAATTGCCATCCTCCTTTGTTTGAGTGAAACAATTGGCTTGAGTTGGTTTGCTTGTCGGTTGGCTTGAACTGAGTTAAAAATTTGATTGGAGCACCCTTTTAAATTCGGTGTACCTTTAAGTTTATTTTGCGATTTTTTGTGTTTGTGTGAACGTAAATAAACACGAACATATCTTTTTTCTAACGAACATGAACAAGTCCTTGTTTGTGTTCGTTTGGTTCGTTTACAGCCCTATATATATTGAACAAAAATTCCTTCTTACGAAACGGGTTAATCGGGTTAACGGGTTTGCGGGTTTAATGGGTTAAGAGATTAAATGGGTTAATCGTGTCGTGTCGGGTTAGGCGGGTTAAATCAGGTCGTGTTCAGGTTGCGATATTCTGACCCGTTTATTAAACGTGTCGTGTTCGGGTTTGACACTCCCAACCCGTTTAACCCGTGAACCCGACACGAACCCGACACGACACGACCCGTTTACCAGGTCTATTCTAAAGCTTGTTGAACTGTTGAGGGTTCAATCTGGCTTAAGAAGAGTGCGTATAATACTTCATTTGCGGTTGCGGAAGTGGATCTTGTCTTTACTGGTTCAGATACATCACCAATCACTTGATCAATTGGGTGACTGCGTGTCCACTTAGTAGAGTGTGGATGGAGAGATACAGCACCTTCATTGGGGTCTACAAGTGAGGGATCCTTATCAAAGTTCAACTCAATCGTCAGTGTCGGTTCCGGATGTGAGACGGGTTGCTTGTCAGGATTGACAATCGGTATAGTCTCGGGAACTGATTCGGTTGATCTTTCAGGAATGTTGGTATTACCCTGATCACTGATAATCGAAGATGTTCCAGATGAAGAAGCACCACTTGTAGATGCATGTGATCTAGCTTGTGGAGATGCCGTTGATGTGTTCCTTGGAGAAGTTACAGGAGTAGTTGTACCAGTATTCGGTGTAGTCAGAACCGGTGAAGGGCCTGACATATTAGATTGTACTGGTGGGGTTTCAACTTGAATCCTGTCATTTACAGATGAAGAGGATATATTAGTGTTAAAATAGTCATCATAAAAGTGTTCAAACAAAATATCAAGTTCACTAGGATTAGAATTAGAAGTGGAAGCTTGATCCTTGTTTGAAGATCTAGTCATCATTGGACGGAATTGTCCAGATGCTAGAATTCCTGATATTGCGGGTTCTGTACTGTTTTGCACAGAAGCCATAGCTTCAGATTCATCAAATTTGACATTAATGCTTTCCATCACAATTCTGGAAGATTTGAGGTAGACTCTGTATGCTTTTGACATGAGCGAGTATCCGATAAAGAAACCCTCAATACCCTTAGGACTGAATTTATTCAGGTTATCCTTATCATTCAGCACCACGCACCTGCATCCAAAAACACGAAAATAGTGTATAACAGGTTTTCTATTATTAACCAATTCATATGGAGTCTTGCCAAACCGTCGATGTATGATTGAGCGGTTTTGTGTATAGCATGCCGTTGCAACAGCTTCAGCCCACAGAAACAGAGGTAGATCAGCATAAGACAACATCGTTCTGGCCGCTTCAACTAGTATACGGTTACGTCTTTCAACTACACCGTTCTGCTGAGGTGTTCTGGCCGCAAAATATTGATGAGTAATTCCCAATGACTTAAAGAAGTCATCAAGAGTTATGTTTTTAAACTCTGTCCCATTATCTGATCTAACAGTCTGAACTGTTTGTTGGCGATTCACTTGAAGCTGTTTGATTAGCGAGATGATCAAGTCAGGAGTTTCATCCTTTGAGCGTAGGAACTTGACCCATGTGTATCTCGAGTAATCATCGACGACAACTAACACGTAACGTTTGGCACTAATACTTTGAGTCTGCATCGGACCGCAGAGATCCATATGAAGTATTTCTAGAGCTTTGCTGGTGCTGGGTTCGGGTTTTGGTGGATGAGGAGCACGCTTCATCTTCCCCTTCTCACAAGCAATATAGAAATTATCCTTCTCAAATGACAGAACTGGTAGACCTATGACTAAATCACCCAAAATCAACTTTTGAATGTAGCGAAAATTAAGATGAGATAGTCGTCTATGCCATAACCAGCTTTTCTCTAACGTCGCTTTTGACATCAAACATACATAAGTCTTGGGCTTGAGTGTTGATAGATCAATGGTGTACAGATTAGATTTTCTAGAACCAACCAGAAGCTCATCTCCTCCGTCGGTAAGAACAGCACAACGGGTCTTCTTGAAATGGACTTCTAGGTCTTTATCACAAAATTGACCTATACTAAGCAAGTTGTGTCCTAAGCCCTCGACGTAATTGACTTTTGTAATTTGCACATTATCTTTTACAATATCCCCATAACCCAGAATTGAAGCATATTGATCATTTCCAAACTTCACTTTTCCACAGTCTTGTTCAACAAAATTAACTAGCAACTCTTTTCTTCCAGTCATGTGCTTTGAGCAGCCTGAATCTAAATACCATACATGACTAGGCTGCAACATGGAAATTAAACGGTTTTAGGTACCCACTGCCAATCGGGTCCTTTTGGGTTAGTAGGCTTGGATTTAACATTTTGCTTTTTATAACCGGTTTTTAATATAAGCATTTGAATAAAACCAACGATTATAGTCAGATTTGCAGATAAAATCATCCACACCACAAGAAGCACAACAAATTTGATCTCGTGCCAAATTAATCAGTTGTCGCATTGAATAAACCTTGTAAGGAACTACAAGTTTTCGTCTATTGCCAACCTCATAATTAATAACATTCGAAACAAAATTGTCTTTCTTGGAATTTAAAACATTTAAAGTAGAGTGGGATGATTCGATCTGGGCCACATCCTGTGCGGACTCCTTTATTCTCCACTCAAGACGCGTATTGTTTCTCAAACTACGATCTGAAAAACCAGACAAATAAGAGTTGTAAGCTTTTGAATATTGAGTCTGAAAAGAGTTAACATGCTTCTTTCTTTTTGTTTTTCTTTTCTTTTTCTGTAATGATGGTTTTGATTTGGATTTAGAATGATCATCATTAACAGAGATTTTCTCAGCTGATTTTGAAGATTCCCCTTCCAAGATAATCTTTTCGGGTTCCTCTTCTTTTATTAGAAAGTCAGAATGATCTGGAAGTTTGGCACATAAATCAAATTGAACAGGTGCTTCACACACAGCTTTACCTTTGTCCTTACCAACATTCTCGCTTTCAAAATCAGTATCAGTATCATAAGATGGATTACCAATATCATCAGATTTGGGAAAAAGAAAGTCATTAAATTCTTTCTGAAATATTTTATCTTCTTCCGTAGGAAAATATATAGGAGGATCTTTATCAAACTGATTTTCCAAATCCCAAGGTTCAAAATCATCTTGGTCATTGGTTGTCCAGTCTCTCAAAATTGCACTTCCTATAAAAGCTTTGCATGAGGAAACATCTGAATCTGAAGATTGTTTGTCTTTTAAAGCTTTTTCTTCAGATATTTCCTCAAGTTTGGTTTTCATTTCTTTTAAACTTTCTGAAAACACCGTGATCATAACTTCCTTTTCGATCTCGAAAGCAAGTTTCTCGTCATTTCTGACTCCTTGAATAGTACTTTCGATCTTGCTTTCGAGGTCCATGAGTTTTTGTTTAAGAACCATTGGTGGAAAGTATCTTTTACCTTCAAGAACTGGTTTGTCAGTAATATCCTTTTGAGTATTTCCTTTTTCCTCCGGTTCTTTAACAACATGACTCTCAAAGTAATTGTTTGGTAAGGTTTTCTTATTATTCAATGCCTTTGCATTGTCTGGACCATACCAAAAAGGAAGTTGCATTTTAACTGTCGTTTTCCTTTTTATTTCTTCTTCCGCTTCATAGTCTTCACCATCCATCTTAAGATACTTGATTTGAAACTTTGAATATACGGCAAGTTCAATCCATTCAAATTTATACAAAGTGGGAGATTTTGATAAAGCATTGCTCAGGTATTGTGGATTGTCATACCCGATGCCCCACTTTGAGTTGAAATATATGAACTTATTTGGTTTATGCATGTGAATTGTTTGTTCAGTTTGACCTGCTTTGTACAATTTATTTTCCAGATCCTTGACATTTTCACATAACTCATCATTTCTGTCTTTGTAAGCATGCAAAAGACTCTCAAACTCGCTATTCTTAACTTCCGAGCTCAGCAATTTATCCGATAGTTCAGTTATTCTGTCTTCAAAATACGCATGACCAATCTCAAATTCGGCCTTTTTCTTTTCAAAAACTTTAATTTTACTTTCTTGATCTATTATTATAGCCTTTTGAGTGGAAATTATCTTGTCTGCTCTTTCCTGGTCTTTTGTTTGGTTTTCTAATCTTTTTGTTAAACAAGCTTGTTGAGTAAAGAATTGATTGTAAAGATCGGAATGTATCTCGTTGGAAGTAGACTCTGAACCTTCACTATCAGTTTTCTTGGTCATGAAGCACATCTTAGTCTGAGCAGCTTTCTCACCTTCAGCTTCATCATCATACATATCTAGCCAGTATTCTTCTTCGACCAACAGTGCTATCCCCGATTCTTTCTTTTCGGCAAGCAGCAACTTGTTCTTGTAGTACGTAGAATCCCTGACTTTTGGCTTCCAACACTCTTTAGAGAAGTGACCAGTCTTTCCGCAGTTGTAGCATTTTGGAGCTTCCTCCTTCTTCTCAAATACTTTTTTCTCTTCCGGTTTCTGATACTCCTCTCTCTTATACTCAACTTTCTTGTCATCAAACCTCCTGCTAGACTCAACATTTGCCTTGTGTTCAAAATTCTTTGAACCCGAAGAATATCTTTGATTATTAGACCCAGGGCTTTTTCCAAACTGTCTCTGAAACGATCTGGTAAGAAGTGCCAAAGAGTTCTTCATGCTTTCAATCTCATCTATCGCACCTGCATCATTCTGTTCTTCATCAGACTGATTACCCACAATCTTGGAGTAATTTCTGTTAGACAGTAAAGCGAGTGGATCTATCTCTTCTTCCTTAACCTCTCTCTTCTCTTCTTTCTTCTCTTTCTTCTTCTTCTTGGCTCTCTTAGCATCAGCATCTTCTTCATCTTGTTTCAAAGTTTCATACATCTCTTGAAGAGGCAAAACATCCAACTTGGTATTTTGCTTCATCCGATGAGCATACTTCTTCCACTCAGGTTGAAGTACATTCAGAAACTTTCCATTATGCTCAATTATAGACTTGTTGATGCTGTATCTGTTCAGCTCGTTCAAGATAGTAGTGAAACGGTCATATGTGGAATCAAGAGCTTCACCATCTTTCTGTTTAAAGCTCTCATAAAGATTAATTGCATTGGAAATTCTCATCTGGTTTTCAATCTCAGAACCTTGATAAAGTTTTGTCAACTCATCGAACATGGCTTTCCCGAAGTGATTCTTGCTATCTACCTTTCGGTAAATATCATTTGTCAATGCTTGAATTACGAGGGACTTTGCCATTTTGTCTCCATAATGCAGCTTTTTCTGATCAACATCATACTGAATTGGTAAAACTTCAACCCATTCAGGAATTGGATCCCCGTCAGTAAGAATCCCTCTTCTTGTTATTTTTCCCATTGGCCCATTAATCAAAGAATTAGAAATGAATTCTCCGTTCTCTTGTCTTTCTACATAGTCCATGAACCGATCTTTCCATATTTTAAATTCCTTGGGAAAAAGAACCGGTGGTTTGTCCTTCGACCCAATTGTTAAAATATCTCTTGCAGTCATATTCGATTACTTGTTGTTGATCGTTAAAATCTGATTAATCTGATTAGGAGTTACTTTTAATTTTCAAGTTTATGTCTCAACACACTCAAAGTCGCAACCCAAAAGAAGTCGCAATTGCACTGAAGTCGCAACAGGTAAGAAAATTCACCCGAGTCGCAACTGAAGGTTGCGATTTGGTACTGTTCAAAGTGCAATGGATTGCAATTTGGGGCAAGTCGCAATAGATGATTGCGATTTGGGAGCCAAGTCGCAATAGACGATTGCGACAATGATGAAGGTTAGTGGATTGCGATATGTATGAAGATTCAAGGTTGAATCTTCAAAACAGATCGGATGAGGCTGAAATTTGGTGGGTAGGTTCGCGAGGCTATTCTGAGAAACTTTAGAACTTCAAGTTTTAACCAAAAACCAACAGAAAATGGGTTTTCGATCCAAAACAGTGTGCAGAAAGTTAAAGTACAAAAATGAAGAAAACTATTCAATCTGAGCTTCGATCCTTGTGTTTTTGCGGAATAAAACACACAGGACTTTCCTAGAAACAACCCTTGATCAATTCCAATCCATTAGAAGAACTCTAATGGCTAAAATCAATCAAAAAATGAAGAAAAATGAAGAACACTCAAAATGGAAATATTTCACTCAAACCTAATCAAATCAATGATTTTACAAGCTCTGATACCAATTGTGATCCCAGAACAAATAATCAATCAAAGAACATTAAATTGGCCATCTCTATATTCAATAATCTCCAAATAGCTCACAATACAATGAAGAACAAAATACTTGTGTGTGTGGCTAGTGTGTGTAGTAGATGACATAATTCCCTAAAGGGAAAGAAACAAACATTATATACCTAGGGTATAGAATAGCCCTATTACAAAAATGGTCCCTCTACTTGGTACAACAAACATTTAAGCACTAACACACTTCATTTTTGGTTCTGGTCGGACCATTCAAATTTTACCCACCCCTAATTTTATTAAACTATTTTATAAAACTTAGGGTTATATAATACAAAGAATATGATTATAAATCAATGTAATTAGGTAAGTAGTAAGTTATTTTATTTTAATTTGTAAATTATTTTCAGACAATCATATTTTTGTCTTTTTTGTTGCAAACAAATAATATATTTTGTAATGAAAATTGAATTTTTGTTTACAATTTTGTGATCCCAGAACAAGTAATCAATCCATAATAACAATAAAGGAAGTCATCTCTATATTCAAGAACAATCCAAGTAGCTCACAATGGTGAATGAAATGCAATACTTGTGTGTGTGGCTAGTGTGTGTAGAGAATGACCTAATTCCTAAAGAGGAAATAAGCAAACATTATATACCTATGATAAGTTTGACACTATTACATATTAGGTCCCTCTACTTGGTACAATCATAATTAAGCACTAACAATCTCCCCCTTTGTACCAATGTAGAGGCAAAAGATTTAGACGTCTATCGGGGTCACATATTTCTTTCGAATACCAAAAATAATCTCGAATCTTCGTAATGCATGTCGGTACTCCTTCCGGTAGGAAATGGCTTCAATCATTTCTTTGATCAAGTCCTTTTCTTTATCTTTGAGCTTCACCTCTCCACTTGCATCCAGACGAAGCTTGCTCTCCAGGTGAACCAAAATCATCTTCATAGTACCCTCACAGAACTTGTTGATTTCAATTACTCTCATGAATCTCTTCTTTGAGTCAGTATCAAGGTAGACAACTCCGAGCTCAGGCTTTTTCAGTACGGTGTAAGCGGGGATACCTTGAATATCAAGCATGCGTCTGTTTGGTCTTCTGATGTTCACATGAGCTTGATGAGATTCCAAGGCCATCTGGAAATCGTTAATGTATGATAACTTCATGATATTTCTCATAAATTTCTTCACACTCTGGTAAGTAGCATCGTATTCAATCTTCTTCTTTGGGCGGGTGGCTAGGAGATTGTAAAGGCTTAGGAGATCATCCAGTTTCAGACATTTGAAGTCAGCCTCAGAGAACACACATTCAGAACCATCAGATCTCAAGACATGAACTCAGGATAAAAGACATTGAACAACTTTTGAGATTCAACCTTCAGCACCTTCATTATCATGTTATCCGATCTGACAGCACCTGTTTCTTTGTCTTTATTTCTCATAACTTACAGAAACTCGATCTTCTTCAGTGATGGCTAGTACTCAATCCCGTAAACTTTCTCCAAGTTAATTTTCTGAACATCCCGTACATATAGTTCTTTCCTTAGGCTCTCTAGATACGGAGTCAGGATAGTCACTCTTTCGCCCGTAGCTACATATCTCGGTTCAGCATCAATGACAACTTGATAGATTCGGAGTTCTGCCTCAAGTACTGGATCTATGATCTTTCCATCTTGAATTACCGGTGCTTGTGGAGCAGAAGTACCTGTACCCGGATCTGCTATTTCTGGCAGTAGAGGAGCATCATCTTCGGATTCAATTTCCATATCCTGATCCCCAGTAGTATCAAGAACATCATCCAAAGCATCAACCATTTCTTCTTTGATCTTGTGGCTCAACTGCTCTGGCTCTTCTTCTGAATCAATGTATATGATATCAATAAGCATATCATCGGCCATCCGCTCATCCGCCGTTCTATTGTCAACAGTCGAAGGCTTTTCAACCCCGGTTATGACATCATCTAGAACTTCCATTTCTGTATCTTGTACCTGTACCACATCAATCGTCGTTCCACCTTCAGTTGGTACATGTTCACTGACTGAACCCCCTTCATTTCCCATAGTCGCACCACTAGACTGACCAACCCTTGCTCTCTTCTCCCCCTCGTGAAGATCAGGATCATCCGGATCATCATGCCTTCGTTTCTGTGGAGCTTGAGCTTGAATCCCACACTTCTCTTCGACATCGCGAAGCCTGTCAGTGATGGAGGTGAATCCTGCCATCACGACTTCCGTCATATCTTTCATTGAATCGGTTAGACGCTGGAAGTCGTTGCTAGAGGGTGGTTGGTTTGAGGTTTGTGTTTGAGGTTGGGTATGTTGACGGAGTAATCCAATTAGGTCAACTTCTTCAGCTGTGCTAGAGTCGCTTTTGGCTAGGAGTCGGGCTAACAGCTCTGATTTGAGCTGGTCTTCTGGGATTTGGTGTAACGGTACTGGTGGTGGTGTATGTGGATCGGATTCAGCGCGGAATGGTTGATTCGGAGGAGTTGACGATGATTCGGCAACGCCTTTTCCTTTTACTGCTCTTTTAACTTCAGCAGATAGGTCACCAACAATCTTCTTCAACTCGTCGATGTGTTTCCTGTAGGTGGTGTCAATCGATGCAAGTGAAGCTCGCAGAACCTCCAAAGTGATGTAGTGCGGATAAGGACCAAGGTTCTGAGCCACCTGCTGAACAGTTAAAGAAGGAAACATGGATCTAACACCCGAGCCACGTAGGTTCTCGGTTAACGTAGTAGTTGTAGCAACTATACGGCCTGTGTTCACCGCTGGCATGGTGTTAGCAGTGACAGGACTTCCACCCGGTCCTCACGAGGCACCAACGAATGGTGGCCTAACTCGGGGTGTTCCGGTTGGAGCACGGAAGCTCTCAACTTGGTAGGGTGCCATCATTCGTGTCCTAGGAAAAGATGTCCATCCAAATGGCCCTAGACTCGATGTGCGTTGAAGGAAGGTCGGTGGCCGGGCGGGAGCCTACCTGTTTCAATACCACCAAACACCGGTTGTGTTGCCGATAGACTTTGTGCTAATTCCCCTGTGGAAAATGAAACACCGATCTGTTGAGAGACCGATGAGTGGCTTGGTGGGGCTGTGTTGTGCATGGTTGGGTCCACCACGGCTGTTTCAATGCACAACGGCGACAAACGCTCGTTGGCAGAAGATGTGGCTACCCGACTTGGATCGGTTTGGGGAGAGTCGATAGTTAAAACTTTGTCCGACTCTATCACATTTTCGCTCAATTCTTTTCTCCCTCTTTCCTCACCACTAACTACATCCTCCACTTCTACTTCTACTTTTTCGTTTATGTTTGAAGGACCCGCGACGTCAGTAGCAGTGTCAGAGAGTCCGATGTTCCGTGTGGAATCAGCATCAGAACTCACGACTCGTGTTCTCCGACCTATGTGTCTTGGAATTAGATCAGCTTCTGGGTCATGGTCGGAGTCATCATCATCATCATCATGAAATGGTAGGAATGAATCTACATCATCATCATAAGATGATGCAGCAGCGGCATCGGCTGAGTTCCATGAGATATCATCGTCAAAGATCTTAACTGGAGGAGGTCGAGGTGGTGGTTGAACTGGTCTTGAAGAAGATGCATGACCAACAGTCCTTAGTATTCTCCCTACTCTCTTTCTTTTAGGTCTCCTCACCTCTTGATGTTCAAGAACCCCATGTTCTTGAACCCCCTCGACATTCTGACCCTCACCACCTAGTAGGTTTGCATCTAGGGGAGGTCCCTCCGGCTCTGGCTGGACCACCAATGCATTTTCTAGCCTATACTGCCTAACTACCCAGGACTGTTGGTCAGCATATGCGAGTACGTCTTCTCGTATGACGGCGATGTGAGCAAAATCCATGTTCTTAGGCATCTTTATGTAATGCATGTACTGGCTTGGGCCTCGTGGAGCATTCTCTCGGCGCGGAATCTCATGATTATCTTCCATAATCTGATGAATCAGAATATGGAAGAATCGCTGGTAAGGTACAAAAGATCTGTTCTTCTTCAGGCGTGCCTTGTCCTCGACTAGCTCGATAAGCTCATTCCAAAGCAGAATTGCGTAATCGATGTTTCGATTGAACGCGAAGGCATGGAACATCCGTAGGATAGGCAGATTCGTCTTGTCTAGCCCTGTGTGTTTGGAAGTCATGCAACGGTTAAATATAGAGCATAGTGTGTACCATACTCGTGGAAGATATGTGCGTCTGAACTGTGCTGAACCGGTGAGAACTTGATTATCAGGGTGTTGATATCCAAGACTTCAGATATCAGCGAATAGTTGTTCTTCAGGAACCGGATCCTCAAAGTTCTCGGAATATGGTAGGTTAAGTGCACGACGGAGTCCTCGTAGAGTGATTCTGACATCAAAATGATCAACTATGGCCGTGAAATGTGGTGTACGATGAGTCGGATGGAACTGAATTGTACCCCAGAATTGTTGAAGGTAAATGGCCGGTACAAGCTCGACTCTGGTAAGCGCGGTTCGTAGAGGATGGTCGCGGATGATCTCTATGATTATCTGATAGTCGAATGGAACCGCGAGATCCAGATGATGGTTGTTATCATCAAATCTCAGAAAATTGGCCCTTGGGAAAATCTCTTCATCCCGGTCACGAGCGTTGACGGACGGGTGGGATGAACGATGCGAACGGATGATGGTATTTTCATCCGAAGAATTCCCATCATGTTGAGCCATCTGAACCACTTGACAGTTTAGTACACTGCCAAAATTGATTTTTCCTTGAAAACATTTTGAAAAATTGCTAAGTGCTGGGCTTATCGCAGTGTACACAAAAAAGGATATCGCAAGTAAGAGGTTATCGCAACTTGAGGTAGTGAGAAGAGGTTATCGCAAAGCATGGGTTGCGATAAGATCTTGTCGCAACTCAAGGTTGCGATAAGTATGAACGATAGACCGTTGCGATATTTATGAAGATTTGAAGATATGTTGGTTGCGATAAGTATGAACACAGAAATAAAACTAAGTGTTCAGGCCTAAATTTGTGATTTTTGCACATTTTGATGTTAAAACCCACACTACTAGGTTCGCAAGACACTCGTGAGTAAACCCTATGCATTTCTATCCCTAAACAACAACATACGCATGGATTTTGGAAGATAAAGAAGTAAATCGACCCTAAACCCTAGAAACAGTTGTAAATCAAGATTTAATGGATAAAAACGAATGAGGTTTTGGAATATGTACCTCGATGATGACCTGACTCGAATGAAAGGAACAGAAAACGCGAAAAATCCTTCGAAAATCGAGAGCACAGTAGCAGATATAAGAGAGAGAAGAGTGTTTTTTAGATGAGACAAGTTGGAAAAAGCACTCTGCTATTTATACGATTTTTCAAATTCAGTGACACGTGGCAAAGAATGATTGGTCCGACTTTTGACCTGCCACGTGTCAGGTTGTCGCAATGAACAAGTTGCGATAACCAAACAATCTTATCGCAACAGAGGGTTGCGACAAGATACTGTTCCCCTCGTCTTATCGCAATGCATGGTTGCGATAAGAATTACACTTGGTTTCATCGCAACAGAAGGTTGCGATAAAACACTGTTCACCGTGTTATCGCAAGAGAAGGTTGCGATAACAGTGACCCTTTGACATTTTTCAGATAAAATTTTGAAAGATTTTATCACATTGGAAGATGTCCAACTTCCAATTGATTAAGCACTCAAGGTTTTTGAAATATTTTCACTCCCCCTTAAATGATGCAAGTATGTTTAGAAAAATTGATTTTCATCATTTAAGAGTTTGTGATTAAAACAAATTAGAGAACATACCTTGTGATCTTCAAGTAGTGAGTACATGAAATCAACACTTACAAGCTTTGTCAGATATGCACACTCCCCCTATTCTTGTGCATACTTCTTATAATGTACCCCCTGAGACTATGAACACACCTTATGCAGACACAAGTATCATAACAATAATGTAAAGTGACAAAAGGAATAAACAATGAAAAACAACAAAGACATGAAAATAAAATATCTTATATTGAGAATAGAATGTGATGAAAATTTGAATGTATCAATCTAGATAGACATACCTAGATTGAAATACACATATTTCCATCCATTATATGATCAATATAGAATATTAAACTTTCATGTTCAACATGCCGAGCTTGGATACTAAGAAATTAAATTGTTTTTGTAACACCTTAGGCATATCCCACATCGGCCGTGGACAGGAGAGATGCTGGGTATATTAGTAAACCTTGGCCTTACCAGACACAACGCGTTTTGGGGCCACAAGCATGCGGGTTCCTTGGGAACTCTGTGGTTAAGCGTGCTTGGGTGGGAGTAGTACCAGGATGGGTGACCTCCTGGGAAGTCCTTGCAAAGTCCTTGCCAGGTCGCCAAGAACAAAGCCGTGAGCCAGTGGGGCAAAGCGGACAATATTGTGTCGTGGTAAGTGGGGTGTTACAAATGGTATCAGAGCCACTCCTGTGCCGTTCGGGATGGTGGGGCAAACCTCATCGAGGACGATGAGTCCCTAAGGGGGGGGGGGGTGTGTAACACCTTAGGCATATCCCACATCGGCCGTGGACAGGAGAGATGCTGGGTATATTAGTAAACCTTGGCCTTACCAGACACAACGCGTTTTGGGGCCACAAGCATGCGGGTTCCTTGGGAACTCTGTGGTTAAGCGTGCTTGGGTGGGAGTAGTACCAGGATGGGTGACCTCCTGGGAAGTCCTTGCGAAGTCCTTGCCAGGTCGCCAAGAACAAAGTCGTGAGCCAGTGGGGCAAAGCGGACAATATTGTGTCGTGGTAAGCGGGGTGTTACAGTTTTTCATCCAAGGCTTTTGTAAAGAGATCGGCAAGTTGAAACTCAGTTGTGACAAAGTATAATTCAATCGTACCTTTTTCGACATGATCTTTCATAAAATGATACCTGATGTCGATGTGTTTGGTCTTTGTATGCTGGACCGGGTTAGCTGATATGGCAATTGCACTCTTGCTGTCACAGTAGATGGGGATCTTCTCATACTTGAAGCCGTAGTCCATCAGTTGAGTCTTCATCCACATAACCTGTGAACAACAACTGGCCGCGACAACATATTCTGCCTCTGCAGTTGATGTGGAAACACAGTTATGTTTCCTCGAAGACCAACTTACCAGTTTGTCACCCAAAAACTGCACATGACCAGATGTGCTCTTCCGGTCTAGCATACTACCTCCATGATACGCATCAGAATATGCAGTGAGTTCGAATCCCGTTCCCTTTGGGTACCACAGACCAAGGTACGGTGTCCCCTTCAGATATCGAAAGATTCTTTTAACAGTACCAAGATGTGATTCCTTTGGTTGTGCCTGAAATCTTGCACATAAACAAATCGAAAACATTATATCTGGACGACTTGCCGTAAGGTACATTAAAGAGCCTATCATCCCTCTGTAATTCTTAACATCTACATCTACACCATCTGGATCCGGACCAATTTTAGATCCAGGAGCCATAGGTGTACTAATTGAGGTACAGTTTTCCATCTTGAATTTCTTCAAGATGTCAAACACATACTTTGATTGGTTGATGAATATACCTGTTGAGAATTGCTTGACTTGTAATCCGAGAAAGAAATTAATCTCTTCCATCATACTCATCTGGAATCTAGTCATCATAATGCCCGAAAACCAAGTACACAATCCAGGGTCAGTTGAACCAAAAATAATATCATCAACGTATATTTGTACCAGAAGGATCTCACCATTTTTATGCAGAGTGAAGAGAGTTGTGTCAATTTTACCTTTTCGAAAGCCAGCACCAAGTAGGTAGGTAGATAAGATTTCGTACCAGGCGCGAGGGGCTTGCTTGAGACCGTGGAGAGCTTTGTCAATGTTAGACAACCTAGGGGGGGGTAAGGTTGTATTTAAAAACTTTTACTTTCAAAAATTCTTTTATAAATAAATACAGTACGGAAACAGTAAAAATAAATCAGAGTATACAAATAATAAAGAAGAGTGTAAATATAAACAAATACACAGAGATTATATAAATAAATATAAATGCAAAGCAGTTTATATAAACAAATATAATAAAGCACAGCGGAATAAATAAAGAGATAAAGGTTAGAGATACTTGACACAGAGATTTACTGATTTACCACCAACTGTGATAAACCAGCAGCCGAGACACTTCTCGACACGATCCAAATAAATGTATTCTTTACGGTAGAACACAAACCAAATACAAAGGAATTTGTAATAGTTTCTCAAGCCTCTGCTATGAGATAAACAGGATCACACACCCGTTATTCAAATACTTACAAGAGGAGTATAACTCACAATGGGTAATCACTCTTGTATAATATCTCACACTTGGATATTTTATAAAAAATGTTTTATAAAATATATATATTATAAATGAGAGAGCTGAGAGTGTGGTTGCTGCTTGTTGTTACTGTTATGTGGTCTACTTTTCTTCATCACCAGCAAGCATCATTTATATATAGCAACCCACTTCCAACGGATACATGAGGTGGCGGTATACCGCCAAATGCACGCGGTATACCGTGCAGATACTGACACACCAACGGCTACAAGAGGTGGCGGTATACCGCCTTGCACACCGCGGTATACCGCGGTCAGAAAGTACAAAGGGCAGGCTGCACGCAGGTCCTTCTTTCGGCTGAAGACACTTCTTCAATAAATGCAAACAGTAAAATAGCATAGGAAACTGATTTTTGAGTTGACAAAAAAGGTTTAAAGATTATTTTAATAAAAATTAATAAAACTTTAGTTTTAAATAATTTTAAATATCTTTAATTAAAAACAGTTTAGGGTTTTATAAATATCCAAGTGGTATATTATTTTAGGGTGCTTATCATTATAAGGTATAAACAATAATGACGACGTAGAAACTTCCGTCTTGAATTCTTCAGATAAAATCTTCGTGTTCTTCAAGAACTGTACACTTGGATAGGATTGTTAGATAAACAATAATACGGTGTGTTTGTAATCATCAAAATAAATATATATAAATATATAGAGATGTGGTACACTTGCACCAACAATCTCCCCCTTTTTGATGATGACAAACACAACCGCTAAGCAAGAGCATATGCGGTTTCTCTCCCCCGTTTGTCGAAACAAAAAGGGTCAAGAAAGACGGTATGCTTCCCCTCGAGAGATGCTCCCCCTCAAAATATGCATATAATTGAGAGAGCATAAACTCATGGGTAAAAGAGCTAAAACGCTCCCCCTCAAATTAATAACGATATCAATTTGATTTTATAAAATTTGAGGGATAAAATAAAATGCAAAAAGCAATAGAGACAAAGATATACAAACCAATACGAAACACTTGCACCAAAACGGATCTTAAGGCTTCAATTTTCGGTTAATTTTATGTGATAAAAAAAAACCACATATTATGACCTCGTCAGGTAACCACGTATTATAACCTCGGCAGGTAACCACGTATTATAACCTCGGCAGGTAACCACGTATTATAACCTCGGCAGGTAACCACGTATTATAACATCGGCAGGTAACCACGTATTATAACCTCGGCAGGTAACCACGTATTATAACCTCGGCAGGTAACACGTATTATAACCTCGGCAGGTAACCACGTATTATAACCTCGGCAGGTAACACGTATTATATCCTCGTCAGGAAACACGTATTATATCCTCGTCAGGAAACCACGTATTATAACCTCGGCAGGTAACCACGTATTATAACCTCGTCAGGAAGCACGTATTGTATCCTCGTCAGGAAGCACCTACAAAAGGCAAAGAAAATATTTCGTGGTACCCTTTTCTTATGGGTCCTTTTAACAGTTAGTATAAAACATAAACTGCAAAAAAATATGTTGTCGACATAAAACAAACACGACAAACATACAAAGCCATATAAATGGTTTAAAACCATAAACGCATTCCACCCGGATTATCAACATTAAACATTCCTTTCGGAATCCATTTTCTAACCATTTTAATTTTACGATTGTATTTATCATACACATAAAATGAAGCATTTATATTCACATTATTGTTAGGTCTAGAAAAATTACCATTATACATACGAGCATGCGGTTTCCTCCCATAATTCACATTTTTTATTTTTGACATATATGGAGGTTTTCTCGTATCAACTTTAGGAGATGCAAAAAATCTTTTAATGGGTTTACACGAACATTTATCAACACATGTATCGGAACCAATGCCTTTACGACAATTTATACGATTAGGCATATTTAGCATTTTAAGCACTTTATCATTGCTACTATTAAAAGCATTTGCTAATAAGTCATTTTTCTCATGCGATTTACATTTAGCATTTAAACATGCAATTTCATTTTCAAGAATCTCGCATTTTGTACATGCAACACTTTCATTTTTATTTTCACTTAAGCATGCAATTTTATCATTTAAAATAACACAAGATTTACAAACATCTTTTTCACTTAATTTATTTTCTAATTTAGTGATAACATCTAAATCATGAGCAGATTTTTGTTTACCGTCATCTATTTCCTTTTTATATACAGATACGGTTTCTTTTAAATTAGAAATTTCATCTTTATATTTATTTGCGAGAGCAGCCATATCATGAAATGATTTATATAATTCGTCAAGATTATTTTCATCGTCACTATAATAATTATCACTATAATTATTATCACAATTATTTTTAGAAGAATATGATGAAGATACCTCATTATCATGGTCGGCCATGAGACACGTTTCTTCATTTCTTTGATCTCGGGTTTCGTCTCTCTTTTCTTTTGAGTTTTCACCATAGGTGATGTTCAAGTTCTCCCAAATATCACGAGCAGTTTCAAAGAGATAAACACGCTCAATATCATCGTTAGTAAGAACCGAAAAGAGAAAATTTTTGGCTTCATAATTTAAACAATAATTAGCCTCATCTTCGTCGGACCATTCCGAGCTAGGTTTTTCAACAACTTTGTTGTTTTGAAATTTTGTGGGTTTGAAATTTCCTTTAATAATAATATCCCAAATTTTTTGATTTTTCCCACGAACATAACGTTCAAAAGAATTTGCCCAAAGATCAAAATTTTCGAAATCAATAAGAAGAGATTTAGAAAACCAAGCATTTTGTTGAGCCATAACAAAAACGGATTTTAAAAAATTAAATAGACGATTTTTGAAAGCCCTGCTCTGATACCAAATGTTAGACAACCTAGGGGGGGTAAGGTTGTATTTAAAAACTTTTACTTTCAAAAATTCTTTTATAAATAAATACAGTACGGAAACAGTAAAAATAAATCAGAGTATACAAATAATAAAGAAGAGTGTAAATATAAACAAATACACAGAGATTATATAAATAAATATAAATGCAAAGCAGTTTATATAAACAAATATAATAAAGCACAGCGGAATAAATAAAGAGATAAAGGTTAGAGATACTTGACACAGAGATTTACTGATTTACCACCAACTGTGATAAACCAGCAGCCGAGACACTTCTCGACACGATCCAAATAAATGTATTCTTTACGGTAGAACACAAACCAAATACAAAGGAATTTGTAATAGTTTCTCAAGCCTCTGCTATGAGATAAACAGGATCACACACCCGTTATTCAAATACTTACAAGAGGAGTATAACTCACAATGGGTAATCACTCTTGTATAATATCTCACACTTGGATATTTTATAAAAAATGTTTTATAAAATATATATATTATAAATGAGAGAGCTGAGAGTGTGGTTGCTGCTTGTTGTTACTGTTATGTGGTCTACTTTTCTTCATCACCAGCAAGCATCATTTATATATAGCAACCCACTTCCAACGGATACATGAGGTGGCGGTATACCGCCAAATGCACGCGGTATACCGTGCAGATACTGACACACCAACGGCTACAAGAGGTGGCGGTATACCGCCTTGCACACCGCGGTATACCGCGGTCAGAAAGTACAAAGGGCAGGCTGCACGCAGGTCCTTCTTTCGGCTGAAGACACTTCTTCAATAAATGCAAACAGTAAAATAGCATAGGAAACTGATTTTTGAGTTGACAAAAAAGGTTTAAAGATTATTTTAATAAAAATTAATAAAACTTTAGTTTTAAATAATTTTAAATATCTTTAATTAAAAACAGTTTAGGGTTTTATAAATATCCAAGTGGTATATTATTTTAGGGTGCTTATCATTATAAGGTATAAACAATAATGACGACGTAGAAACTTCCGTCTTGAATTCTTCAGATAAAATCTTCGTGTTCTTCAAGAACTGTACACTTGGATAGGATTGTTAGATAAACAATAATACGGTGTGTTTGTAATCATCAAAATAAATATATATAAATATATAGAGATGTGGTACACTTGCACCAACAATCTCCCCCTTTTTGATGATGACAAACACAACCGCTAAGCAAGAGCATATGCGGTTTCTCTCCCCCGTTTGTCGAAACAAAAAGGGTCAAGAAAGACGGTATGCTTCCCCTCGAGAGATGCTCCCCCTCAAAATATGCATATAATTGAGAGAGCATAAACTCATGGGTAAAAGAGCTAAAACGCTCCCCCTCAAATTAATAACGATATCAATTTGATTTTATAAAATTTGAGGGATAAAATAAAATGCAAAAAGCAATAGAGACAAAGATATACAAACCAATACGAAACACTTGCACCAAAACGGATCTTAAGGCTTCAATTTTCGGTTAATTTTATGTGATAAAAAAAAACCACATATTATGACCTCGTCAGGTAACCACGTATTATAACCTCGGCAGGTAACCACGTATTATAACCTCGGCAGGTAACCACGTATTATAACCTCGGCAGGTAACCACGTATTATAACATCGGCAGGTAACCACGTATTATAACCTCGGCAGGTAACCACGTATTATAACCTCGGCAGGTAACACGTATTATAACCTCGGCAGGTAACCACGTATTATAACCTCGGCAGGTAACACGTATTATATCCTCGTCAGGAAACACGTATTATATCCTCGTCAGGAAACCACGTATTATAACCTCGGCAGGTAACCACGTATTATAACCTCGTCAGGAAGCACGTATTGTATCCTCGTCAGGAAGCACCTACAAAAGGCAAAGAAAATATTTCGTGGTACCCTTTTCTTATGGGTCCTTTTAACAGTTAGTATAAAACATAAACTGCAAAAAAAATATGTTGTCGACATAAAACAAACACGACAAACATACAAAGCCATATAAATGGTTTAAAACCATAAACGCATTCCACCCGGATTATCAACATTAAACATTCCTTTCGGAATCCATTTTCTAACCATTTTAATTTTACGATTGTATTTATCATACACATAAAATGAAGCATTTATATTCACATTATTGTTAGGTCTAGAAAAATTACCATTATACATACGAGCATGCGGTTTCCTCCCATAATTCACATTTTTTATTTTTGACATATATGGAGGTTTTCTCGTATCAACTTTAGGAGATGCAAAAAATCTTTTAATGGGTTTACACGAACATTTATCAACACATGTATCGGAACCAATGCCTTTACGACAATTTATACGATTAGGCATATTTAGCATTTTAAGCACTTTATCATTGCTACTATTAAAAGCATTTGCTAATAAGTCATTTTTCTCATGCGATTTACATTTAGCATTTAAACATGCAATTTCATTTTCAAGAATCTCGCATTTTGTACATGCAACACTTTCATTTTTATTTTCACTTAAGCATGCAATTTTATCATTTAAAATAACACAAGATTTACAAACATCTTTTTCACTTAATTTATTTTCTAATTTAGTGATAACATCTAAATCATGAGCAGATTTTTGTTTACCGTCATCTATTTCCTTTTTATATACAGATACGGTTTCTTTTAAATTAGAAATTTCATCTTTATATTTATTTGCGAGAGCAGCCATATCATGAAATGATTTATATAATTCGTCAAGATTATTTTCATCGTCACTATAATAATTATCACTATAATTATTATCACAATTATTTTTAGAAGAATATGATGAAGATACCTCATTATCATGGTCGGCCATGAGACACGTTTCTTCATTTCTTTGATCTCGGGTTTCGTCTCTCTTTTCTTTTGAGTTTTCACCATAGGTGATGTTCAAGTTCTCCCAAATATCACGAGCAGTTTCAAAGAGATAAACACGCTCAATATCATCGTTAGTAAGAACCGAAAAGAGAAAATTTTTGGCTTCATAATTTAAACAATAATTAGCCTCATCTTCGTCGGACCATTCCGAGCTAGGTTTTTCAACAACTTTGTTGTTTTGAAATTTTGTGGGTTTGAAATTTCCTTTAATAATAATATCCCAAATTTTTTGATTTTTCCCACGAACATAACGTTCAAAAGAATTTGCCCAAAGATCAAAATTTTCGAAATCAATAAGAAGAGATTTAGAAAACCAAGCATTTTGTTGAGCCATAACAAAAACGGATTTTAAAAAATTAAATAGACGATTTTTGAAAGCCCTGCTCTGATACCAAATGTTAGACAACCTAGGGGGGGTAAGGTTGTATTTAAAAACTTTTACTTTCAAAAATTCTTTTATAAATAAATACAGTACGGAAACAGTAAAAATAAATCAGAGTATACAAATAATAAAGAAGAGTGTAAATATAAACAAATACACAGAGATTATATAAATAAATATAAATGCAAAGCAGTTTATATAAACAAATATAATAAAGCACAGCGGAATAAATAAAGAGATAAAGGTTAGAGATACTTGACACAGAGATTTACTGATTTACCACCAACTGTGATAAACCAGCAGCCGAGACACTTCTCGACACGATCCAAATAAATGTATTCTTTACGGTAGAACACAAACCAAATACAAAGGAATTTGTAATAGTTTCTCAAGCCTCTGCTATGAGATAAACAGGATCACACACCCGTTATTCAAATACTTACAAGAGGAGTATAACTCACAATGGGTAATCACTCTTGTATAATATCTCACACTTGGATATTTTATAAAAAATGTTTTATAAAATATATATATTATAAATGAGAGAGCTGAGAGTGTGGTTGCTGCTTGTTGTTACTGTTATGTGGTCTACTTTTCTTCATCACCAGCAAGCATCATTTATATATAGCAACCCACTTCCAACGGATACATGAGGTGGCGGTATACCGCCAAATGCACGCGGTATACCGTGCAGATACTGACACACCAACGGCTACAAGAGGTGGCGGTATACCGCCTTGCACACCGCGGTATACCGCGGTCAGAAAGTACAAAGGGCAGGCTGCACGCAGGTCCTTCTTTCGGCTGAAGACACTTCTTCAATAAATGCAAACAGTAAAATAGCATAGGAAACTGATTTTTGAGTTGACAAAAAAGGTTTAAAGATTATTTTAATAAAAATTAATAAAACTTTAGTTTTAAATAATTTTAAATATCTTTAATTAAAAACAGTTTAGGGTTTTATAAATATCCAAGTGGTATATTATTTTAGGGTGCTTATCATTATAAGGTATAAACAATAATGACGACGTAGAAACTTCCGTCTTGAATTCTTCAGATAAAATCTTCGTGTTCTTCAAGAACTGTACACTTGGATAGGATTGTTAGATAAACAATAATACGGTGTGTTTGTAATCATCAAAATAAATATATATAAATATATAGAGATGTGGTACACTTGCACCAACAGTCAAGAATGTAGACGTGATCTGGTTTATCTTTGTCCATAAAGCCCTCTGGTTGAGAAACATATACTTCTTCTTTCAAGATGCCGTTCAAGAAGGCAGTCTTCACGTCCATTTGATAGACAGTGAAGTTTCTGAAAGCGGCAAATGAAAGAAACATCCGGATTGCCTCTAGGCGAGCTACCGGTGCATACGTCTCATCATAGTCGATTCCCTCTTGTTGCATGTACCCTTTAGCTACAAGGCGTGCTTTGTTTCTCACAACAATCCCATCTTTATCTTTCTTATTCTTTAGGACCCACTTTGTACCAATTACCGTTTTACCCTTGGGTCTAGGAACTAGTCTCCACACGTTCAATGCTTCAAAAGAGTTCAGCTCATCTTGCATGGCAATGATCCAATCCGGATCTTCTAAGGCTTGTCGAACTGTTGTGGGCTTGTAAAGCCCGTATCCCGGTATGTAATTTATTAGTATTAATTCTTTTTTAAAAAGTTTTATTTAACGTGGTTTCCGTTAGCGGGGTTAGACGAATTGGACCTAATCGTTAGAAATGTCGGAATTTTGGTTAGTTGCGAGAAGGATGTAGTTGAGGGGCTAAAAGTGTTAAAAGGCCAAAAGATGAGGTTTCAGCCCATGCGAATTCATAGCAGAATCCATGTGTTTTGTTTGTGGGTGTATGTGACGTGATTAGAAAACAAAAGAAAAGCAAACCCTACGTTACCCTCTCCCCTTTCGTGATCGCCGGCCGCAAATAGAGAAGGAGATAGGAACCGTGAGTTAGAGAGAGAGAGTCGCCGGAGTAAGAGAAGAGAGAGTCGCCGGAGAGAGAGGGGAGAAAGTTCGCCGGAAAGAGGGGAGAATCGTCGTCCTTTCTGCCGGAAAGAGTGGAGGAGAAGTCACGTCGAGGTAATCCCGTGTTTCCGTTCTTTTCGTTGTGTTTTTCTTCGTCGGAATTGGTAAACCACCCCACCACCGCCGCAGCCATGGATGTCGGCGGTGTGGCTGCCGCCGCTGTGTCGGCCGAGGGGTGTACGTGCGGGTGTGTGCGCGTGTAGGCGGGTGTGCGTGTGGGTAAGTCGGGGTGTGTGTTTTGGGTGTGGTTTCGCCGGAAGTTCTTAACCATCGCCGCCGCCAACGGCCGCCTCTGCCGGAGGTGGTAGAGGATGGTGCTCGGGCTGCTCAGCCCATTTAGTTTTGATCAATAAGTCAGCAGGTTCCAGGTCTGAATGCTTAAGGCATGGCTTAATGGGTTAAGAATTAAGTTAAGCTTCATTTGTCATTTTATGTGAAACTGCAGTTTCTGCCCCTGTTTTGTATCGAGTATAACTTTTCACTCGTAGCTCGGATTGGGGTGAAATTGGTACCAAAAGTTCCCATTCTGAGTCTAGTAAGTTTTGTGCAAAATCCAGTTCGGAACGTAGCATAGGTCAAATCGTCGTTTATTACTGAAAGGTGCTGTTTTTCACTGTTCTGCGAACCGTTCTTATAAAATCTGTATTAAATTGTAGAAAAGTCGTTAGGAGGTGTATAATATGTCCTTGGAACCCTAACTCAGAGCACTTTCTGGTTATGTAATTTAATTGAGGATTTTCTGGGTTTATGGAGGTCGGAACAGGTCCCGAACAGACCTGTTCGGTTAGACCGAAAAGTCGTTTTAGTGACGATTTAAGGGTGCGTCGTGTTTTAGGGTCTGGGTCTCGTGTTAATACATTTTAACGATTGTTTAGGTGTTGGGAAGTGATCTTGGATTTGTGAAGCTTGAATTATTGTTTGTGAGCTAGGCGCGCTTACGAGGTGAGTTCTCTCACTATTTTTAATATCGGTTACTTTTACATTACGGTAGCACGTGTGTGGTAGCTTTATTTAATTGTGATGTGGGACTAGATAGTGGGGTGTCTAGTGGGACTTTTATTGTCATGTATACGCGGGTGGCGTAGGAACTCGGTGGGGCCGAAGTTTGTATACGCGGGTGGCGTAGGAACTCGGTGGGGCCAAAGTTTGTATACGCGGGTGGCGTAGGAACTCGGTGGGGCCGAAATTGTGTACGCGGGTGGCGTAGGAACTCGGTGGGACCGGGTAATACTTGCACGGTTATCGTGTGGTCGGTGGGACCGACGTATGCCTTTTGGGTGGGATAGTGTAGGTATGCATGTTTATGATTTGTTCGTAGACTTGTATGCATGTTTATATGCAACTATCTGTTTTAGGGGTAGTGTGGAATAACTGTGTTAATTATGGTGGTTGAATTCACTAAGCTTCGTGCTTACCCCTTCCTAAATTCTTATGATTTCAGGTGCGAGTAGCAGTCGGGCGTGACGGTACACACGGGCGCAAGGCGAAGATAGTTTGGTTTAATTTTTTAATAAATGGGGTTGATTTATATATTTTTCCGCTGCTTAAACTTGGTTGACGATTTTAATTAACGATGTTATTCCTTATTGTAACGTGATTCGTTAATTCTTGGTTTGATTGTAATGAAATGAATGGTTTTAAAAAATTTAAATTCCTTGTAATTTTTGGGACGTTACAACTTGGTATCAGAGCACAGCTTGAGTGAATCAAGCACATCTCGGTGTGTTTGGTCTCAAGTTGCGGCTATGAAGTTTTAAACTCTTTTACTAAAATCTTTGGGAATAAAGGAAAATGGAAAACCCGTTTGGGAAACGGTGATTGAGGGCGCAGTGTGTACAGTCAGCCGACGCTAAGTGGGAAGGTACAGTACTTAGTGTATTTATCGCTTCCTAGATCATAGAGTATGCATGCTAGATTGCCTATGTTGTTTACACTGTACTGTATGATGATTGCTTGCTAGTAGGAATCAATACTAGTTATAGTAGGTTGTTAAGTGAAGGCCCTATAGGTTGTATGCAGTAAAGATCATATAGCCTTAGAATATTTGATTTAGTTCTATTGCGCAGCTCTTGTTTGAGTCCAACCGTTCTAGGATAGAATCTTGTATTCGAATGTCTATTTGATTCACGCTGCATGCGACTGGGTATTCGCGAGGCAACTCGTTATGGCTAATAGGGATTCCGTTGTAGCAAGGGTAGTGGGATGAGATGAAATTCCTAGTGAACTGGGAAGAGTGTTTACATATGAGTATGTATGCTAGATTGCTTTCTAGAACATAGGAGTATGTGTGCTAGATTGCTTGATGCTTATTACACTGTACTGCATGTTTGTTGTTTGCTAATAGGAGTTCATGCTAGCCTTGATAAGTTGTTAAGTGAATGCACTATAGGTTGTATGCGGTAGGAACCAAATAGCCTTAGAATGTCGGATTTAGTTCTATTGCGCAGCTCTTGTTTGAGTCCAACCGTTGTAGGATATAATCTTATATTCGAATGTCTATCTGGTTTTACACTGTGTGCGACTGTGCATTCGCAAGGCGACTCGTCATGACTAGTGGGGATTTCGTCATAGCAAGGGTAGTGGAGTTGGGTGGAATTCCTAGGGAGCTAGGAAGAGTGTGTACATATGCCGGTGTGGGCATATGTGTGTAGTTATCGGCGAGAAACTACTTGGACCCATCGGATGGAACTCGGAACGAGTGATGATAGGTGTGGAAGGTAGTAGTAGAGCTCCTACTATCGGAAACACAGGATCAATGCTCGAGTCGGGGAAAGTCACGAGGAATCCAAGGAGTTGAGCGTGAGCGTTGTTAGTGTGAATTATTATGTGCTAATAACTCGTTGTAATATCTACCCAGAATAGCCATCACAAGGAGGAATGACTATAGTAAACCTACTGGTACAGGTGTGTACTTGATTTGCTTTGATGGGATGATCGTTGGGGTAGTGTCGAAGGTTATAAATTAGTAGTCGTTGGAATAAAAAGGACGATTCTAGTATTAATCACTTGTAGTGAGCGTTTGGGCCGTAGTATAGGACGGCTAGGTTGTCCACTTGTGGATGAGGTTGCTGATGTAATAGTTGTTTTAAGTAGACCGTTTCGGGTCAAGATTGATGATTGTGCTAGAATCATAGGCTTAAAGAGCCGACTTTGATTTGAGGAAAAATCGTAGGGATTATTTGACGTAATTTCCCAACTTGCCTAAGAGGTTTAAATTTCCGGATGACGTTAGTGGACCGGAGAGATTTGGAGGAGTAGGAGTCGAGGCGTAGAATGCCGATTAAGTCATGCACAAAGTTTGATTTTGAAATAGATTGCATTAACAAATTCTTGTGTTTCAAATCATTTTTATGGATGGTTTTTGGAATTTTGGGAAGTGTTCAGCACACACACAAGATTTCGAATTATGGTTTTGAACGTGCATGAAACCGTTTTATCACGGGAGTTGCAAACTTTGTTAGAATTTGTCTCATTTCGTTATTTTCCAACGGTTCTTTCGGGTAAGATGATATCCGTGTTTTGTGGTGTTTGAAATGCTGGGCAAGTGACTACGGCGTGTGACTTTAACATTGGAACTCCTCCACATATGTTAGAGTTGAGACGGAAAGTTACATTCCACGATGCCTGTATAAAACTATTTGAGTGATTTGGTTAAAATAAGTTTTGTTTTACGGCATGTTGAGTCGTGTGGGCTTAATTTCACAAGGTGCATATCTCATTTGTTTATGTGACCATTTGGGGAATTCTTGGAAATCAATTTAAAGAACCGCCTTTTGAGATTTTATGAGGTTTTAGTCGATATTTTCAAATGATGAAAACGGATTGGTTTTTATCTTTAAGTTTGAAACTTACACGAGACAGTTGTGTTTTAACAAAAATATATTTGTAAACCGTTTCATCGTTTTGTATGACTAGCCGACGCGCGTAAGATTTGTTGGTGAACCCTGTGCCACGACATTTTATGTTTAAAGAGAGAAATTTTGGGGTCAAATGTCGTGGAACTGGTTTTGAAATTATTCATTACGCTTAGTGTTTTGTAAGTAAACTGAACGGAAATGGAATGATTTTCAACATGATTTTACTGTGTGAGATGAGCGTGTCCAGTTTTGCGTAACTACCGACCTGGTAATAGTAGTTTTATTGCATACGGTCTTTTCGAAATGAAAAAAAAAATCTTGACGTTGAAAATATTTTGTAAATGATTTTGTAAACCATTTGGGAAAGGCGCTTTTAAGTGTTATGTGTCGTTTTGAGAATTTTAAGGGTGTGAGTCCTTTTGGAAAACTCTTTTGTTTAACCCGTGTTGAGTTTGGGACTAATGTTGATTTTAGAGTATTGCTTGCTTAAACTTTATTTAAACGCGTTTTGACCGACTTATGGGTCTAGCAAGCGTGGAGCATTTTGCTCGGTTTTGACTTTGAGATAGTCATGGGTCAATTGCACGGTTCTAATGGCTCGATGGGGAGTCTTGTTGTTGGGTTGTTTTTGTTGCACAGTTTTGCATTTATCGCACGTTGAGTATTTGCATGTTTGGGTGAGTGAGTCATTCCGGGATAGGCATGTTGTTGGTAGACTGTTTTACATTGGATCCTTGGTCATGTCAGTCAGTCGTTGGTAACGGTCGGTTGGGTATCTCGGGGTGAGACCCCGATATTCATGTGTTATGACCGTGACTTTCCAGTAGGCACTAAGAGGATATAGTCTTGGGCACTTACCTGAGAGGTAGTTCCGATGTGTCGGGCCTTGAGACGTACCTAGGAGGTAGGCGTTAAGGCGTATCTTGATACGGTGTAATTAGGTTTCCTAGAGCAAGCATGGAGGTTTAGTAGACGGGGGAAGATCGGGTATTCCACACGTGTTGTTAGTGTAGACCGAATAGTGTCGGTTAAGGGAATGATGCCCTTTGTAATTAAGAGAATAAATGCGCAGTAGCCTTTTTAAAGTAAGTAGTATATTTAGGTGTCGACTTTTGGGCTTGAGGCCAAACACCTCTAGTGTAATCGGAGATTTGTAGTCGATTTTCAAATAATTATGGTGATGGAAGTAGTAACCCTGAGATGCTTATTGTGATGAATGGTTATGGTGGAATGACCTTCGTGAGTGATTATAAATTACTGGTTTGATGATTCGTGTGGAATAAATTTTGGGAGTCTATAGAACTCGTGGAAGTAATCGGCAGTAGTGGCGGGAATGATTGGATTCGAGTATCCTGTAGGGTATATTGGTGAGCACCTTTAGAATAGTTAGAGCTCAAAATTTTGAATTGGGATGTATGGATTATCTATGGATGGGAGACAACCGAAGTCGTTTGACTAGGAATGAATCCAGTTGTTGGAGTGTTCTTCCGATCATAATTTCAGTGTCCTTGAAGGAGTTTTGTTAGTAAGAAAAGTATTCAAGAAGTTTTAGAAGGGGTTTCAAGTGGACTTGGGAACCTGAGGTTGAGATGAGGGAGAACTATCTGGAGCTATTCGTAGGCAGAGACTTCGAGGACGAAGTCTAATCCAAGTGGGGGAGAGTTGTAAAGCCCGTATCCCGGTATGTAATTTATTAGTATTAATTCTTTTTTTAAAAGTTTTATTTAACGTGGTTTCCGTTAGCGGGGTTAGACGAATTGGACCTAATCGTTAGAAATGTCGGAATTTTGGTTAGTTGCGAGAAGGATGTAGTTGAGGGGCTAAAAGTGTTAAAAGGCCAAAAGATGAGGTTTCAGCCCATGCGAATTCATAGCAGAATCCATGTGTTTTGTTTGTGGGTGTATGTGACGTGATTAGAAAACAAAAGAAAAGCAAACCCTACGTTACCCTCTCCCCTTTCGTGATCGCCGGCCGCAAATAGAGAAGGAGATAGGAACCGTGAGTTAGAGAGAGAGAGTCGCCGGAGTAAGAGAAGAGAGAGTCGCCAGAGAGAGAGGGGAGAAAGTTCGCCGGAAAGAGGGGAGAATCGTCGTCGTTTCTGCCGGAAAGAGTGGAGGAGAAGTCACGTCGAGGTAATCCCGTGTTTCCGTTCTTTTCGTTGTGTTTTTCTTCGTCGGAATTGGTAAACCACCCCACCACCGCCGCAGCTATGGCTGCCGGCGGTGTGGCTGCCGCCGTGCGCCGCCGCTGTGTCGGCCGAGGGGTGTACGTGCGGGTGTGTGCGCGTGTAGGCGGGTGTGCGTGTGGGTAAGTCGGGGTGTGTGTTTTGGGTGTGGTTTCGCCGGAAGTTCTTAACCACCGCCGCCGCCAAGGCCGCCTCTGCCGGAGGTGGCAGAGGATGGTGCTCGGGCTGCTCAGCCCATTTAGTTTTGATCAATAAGTCAGCAGGTTCCAGGTCTGAATGCTTAAGGCATGGCTTAATGGGTTAAGAATTAAGTTAAGCTTCATTTGTCATTTTATGTGAAACTGCAGTTTCTGCCCCTGTTTTGTATCGAGTGTAACTTTTCACTCGTAGCTCGGATTGGGGTGAAATCGGTACCAAAAGTTCCCATTCTGAGTCTAGTAACGTTTTTGTGCTTTGTGCAAAATCCAGTTCGGAACGTAGCATAGGTCAAATCGTCGTTTATTACTGAAAGGTGCTGTTTTTCACTGTTCTGCGAACCGTTCTTATAAAATCTGTATTAAATTGTAGAAAAATCGTTAGGAGGTGTATAATATGTCCTTGGAACCCTAACTCAGAGCACTTTCTGGTTATGTAATTTAATTGAGGATTTTCTGGGTTTATGGAGGTCGGAACAGGTCCCGAACAGACCTGTTCGGTTAGACCGAAAAGTCGTTTTAGTGACGATTTAAGGGTGCGTCGTGTTTTAGGGTCCAGGTCTCGTGTTAATACATTTTAACGATTGTTTAGGTGTTGGGAAGTGATCTTGGATTTGTGAAGCTTGAATTATTGTTTGTGAGCTAGGCGCGCTTACGAGGTGAGTTCTCTCACTATTTTTAATATCGGTTACTTTTACATTACGGTAGCACGTGTGTGGTAGCTTTATTTAATTGTGATGTGGGACTAGATAGTGGGGTGTCTAGTGGGACTTTTATTGTCATGTATACGCGGGTGGTGTAGGAACTCGGTGGGGCCGAAGTTTGTATACGCGGGTGGCGTAGGAACTCGGTGGGGCCAAAGTTTGTATACGCGGGTGGCGTAGGAACTCGGTGGGGCCAAAGTTTGTATACGCGGGTGGCGTAGGAACTCGGTGGGGCCGAAATTGTGTACGCGGGTGGCGTAGGAACTCGGTGGGACCGGGTAATACTTGCACGGTTATCGTATGGTCGGTGGGACCGACGTATGCCTTTTGGGTGGGATAGTGTAGGTATGCATATTTATGATTTGTTCGTAGACTTGTATGCTTGTTTATATGCAACTATCTGTTTTAGGGGTAGTGTGGAATAACTGTGTTAATTATGGTGGTTGAATTCACTAAGCTTCGTGCTTACCCCTTCCCAAATTCTTATGATTTCAGGTGCGAGTAGCAGTCGGGCGTGACGGTACACACGGGCGCAAGGCGAAGATAGTTTGGTTTAATTTTTTAATAAATGGGGTTGATTTATATACTTTTCCGTTGCTTAAACTTGGTTGACGATTTTAATTAACGATGTTATTCCTTATTGTAACGTGTTTCGTTAATTCTTGGTTTGATTGTAATGAAATGAATGGTTTTAAAAATTTTAAATTCCTTGTAATTTTTGGGACGTTACAGGGCTCAACTTGACTTAGAAAGAGTGCGTAAAAGACTTCGTTAGCCGTTGCAGATCTTGTCTTTACAGGTTCGGAGACGTCACCAATGACTTGTTCAATGGGGTGACTCTTAGTCCACCTTGTGGAATGTGGGTGGAGAGATACAGCATCTTCATTGGGATCCACTAAGGTAGGATCTTTATCAAAATTCAACTCTATTGTCAAGGTAGGTTCCGGTTGTGGGGCGGGTTCATTGACATAGGAGTCAACAGGAACTGCCTCCAGAATTTCTTCAGAAGATGACTCAGGTTGATTTGCAGAGTCCTCACCATTGGCGTTAGAAGTTATACCTGACGAAGAAGCACCATTCGTGGATACACGTTGTATTGCTTGTGGAGATGCCATATGTGTATTACTTGAAGACGATGCAGGAGTTATTGCACCAGTTATAGGAGTAGTCAGTACCGGTGAAGGCCCTGACACAGTAGCATGAGCTGGTGGTGTAGCAACTTGACTCCTGTTAGTGATAGATGAGGAAGGTTTATCACTACCAAAATAATCATCATAAAAATATTCAAACAATAAATCAAGATCATTAGGTTTAGAGTTAGAAGTGGAAGTTTGATTCTTGTTTGAAGATCTAGTCACCATTGGACGGATTTGTCCAGATGCAAGAATTCCAGATATTGCAGGTTCTGTAATATTTTGCACAGAAGCCATATCTTTAGTTTCGTCGAATCTGACGTTTATGCTTTCCTTCACATTTCTGGAAGACTTGAGATAGACTCTGTACGCTTTTGATGTGAGCGAGTATCCGATAAAGACGCCCTCTTTTCCCTTAGGGCTGAACTTGTTCAAATTGTCCTTATCGTTCAGCACGATACACCTGCACCCAAAGACACGAAAGTAGTGTATTACAGGTTTTCTATTGTTAATCAATTCATATGGAGTTTTGCCAAACCGTCGATGGATAATTGAACGGTTTTGTGTATAGCATGTCATCGATACAGCTTCAGCCCACAGAAACAGAGGTAGGTTAGCATATGACAGCATCGTTCTGGCAGCTTCAACTAGTGTATGGTTTCATCTTTCAACGACTCCGTTCTGCTGAGGTGTTTTGGCCGCAAAATATTGATGAGATATTCCTAATGACTTAAAGAAATCATCAAGAGTCTTGTTTTTGAATTCTGTCCCGTTATCTGATCTAACAGTCTGAACTGTTTGTTGACGATTCAGTTGAAGTTGTTTGATTAATGAGATGATCAAGTCAGGTGTTTCGTCTTTTGATCGTAGAAACTTGACCCATGTATATCTCGAATAATCATCGACAATGACTAACATGTATCGTTTGGCACTGATGCTCTAAGTCTTCATCGGACCACAGAGATCCATATGAAGGATTTCCAAAGGTTTATGTGTGTTGGGTTCGGATTTCGGTGGGTGAGGAGCTCGCTTTATCTTCCCCTTCTCACAAGCAGTACAGAAGTTGTCTTTCTCAAACTGCAGAACCGGTAGACCTATAACTAAATCACCCAACGTTAGTTTTTGAATGTATCGAAAGTTGAGGTGAGATAGTCGTCTATGCCATAACCAACTTGTCTCCATTGTTGCCTTAGTCATCAGACACACGTCATTCTTCGGCTTAAGCTTCGATAGGTCAATAGTGTAAAGATTTGACTTTCTAGAACCAACTAGAAGTTCATTTCCTTCGTCGGTTAGAACTGCACACGGGGTCTTTTTGAAATGGACTTCTAGATCTTTGTCACAAAATTGACCTATGCTAAACAGGTTATGTCCTAAGCCTTCAACATAATTAACTTTGGTGATCCTGACGTTGTCTGTTACTATATCTCCATAACCCAAGATTGGAGAGTACTGATCATTCCCAAATTTAACTTTCCCTCCATCTTTTTCCACAAAGTTGCTCAACAGCTCCTTTCTACCAGTCATGTGTTTTGAGCAACCAGAATCCAAATACCACACATGACGGAGCTGCAAAATGGAATTCAAACAGTTTTAGGTACCCATTGCCAATTGGGTCCTTTCGGGTTAGGAGAATTAACATGTTTCTTTGAAGTGTTGTGGTTATAATATCTATTTGTGTAAAAACGATTGGAACCATAGAAATTATAACCAAACCATGAAGAATAATCAGACTTGCAGATAAAATCATCTACACCACATGAAGAACAACAAATTTGATCATGTGCTAAATTAATCAGTTGTTGCATTGAAGAAATCTTGTACGGAATAACAAGTTTTTGTTTGTTGGAAGCAACACGATTACTAACAGTAGAAACAAAAGTGTTTTTCTTGGAATGAAAAGCGACATTAGATGATTTTCTTTGGGCCACATCATGTGTGGACTCCTTTATTCTCCACTCTAACCGCGAGTTGTTTCTTAAATAACAATCTAAAATGAAATCAAAATAAGAATCGTAAGCGTAGGAATTTTGAGCTCGAGAAGATTTAGAGTTGCGCTTATTTTTCTTCTTTTTCTTTTTCTTTTTCTTTTTCTCAACGGTTTTAGAAGATTCCCCTTCGAAGAAATTCTCCTTGGGTTCCTCTTCCTTGATCAAAAATTCAGAGTGATCCGGAAGTTTAGTATTAAAGTTGATTTGAACAACCTTATCTTTTGCATTCTTACCCTTCCCATCACAAGGAATGTCAATAACACAATCAACCTTATTGTCATCGGAAGAAGAGTTGTGGAAGATATCACAAGAGTTTTCATTAATAGGTTGTTTCTCAAGATCAAAAGGTTCAAAATCATCAAAGTCATCCACAGTCATGCTTCTAAAAAGAGTATTGCCCATGAAGGCTTTGCATGAGGAAGCATCTGAATCAGAGGAAGGTTTGCTCGCAAACTCTGTCATAGCTTCAGTGGATAAAGTTTACAATTTTCCCATAAGTCTTGAGATTTCATTTTGAAAGTACTCTCTATTAGTCTCAAAGTCTTTTCTCTCTTTTATCAAAATGTTTTCTAAATCAGATATTTTCTTTGAAAATATAACACTTTCAGATTCAAGAGATTTTCTTTCGAACTTAAATCTCTCTCTTTCTTTCTCAATTTGTCCTTTTTCAAGAAATAACATTTTCTGAAAATCAGAGACTTGTTTTGAAAGATTCAAGCATCTAAGTTCAAGAGATTTCTTTTCTTCAACGCTTTTTGTTGACAATTCAGAAACAACCCTTTCAGACTTATCTCTTTTGCTATTTATCAAAACAATTAACATAACTTCCTTTTCAATATCAAAAGCAAGTTGATCATCATTTCTGATTTCCTCAATTTTGCTTTTAATATTCAACTCAAGATCGACAAGCTTCTGTTCGAGTACCAAAGGAGGATAATATGTTTTTCCTTCAAAAACGGGTTTCGATACAGTATCCTTTGGTGGCTTATCAACATAGCTTTGAAAATTGTCATTAGACAAGGTTTGTTTCCAATTCCAAATCAGTGCCTTCCTATTTTCATTTTCGTAGACAAAAGGAAGTTGCATTGTCACAGTCGTTTTTCTTTTAATTTCTTCCTCAGTCCCTTGTTCTTCCTCATTCAGCCAGTTGATTCTGTATTTAGGTTTCAAGGACGGAAGGTTAAGCCATTCAAACTTGTAAAGACATGGTGCCTTTTTCAAAGCATTTTCCAAGTAATGAGGATTGTCGTATCCCAATCCCCATTTCGAATTATAATATCTGAAATTCTTTGGAGTGTTTAGAAAAATGGTTTGTTCAGATTGACCAAGTTTGTACAGCTTTGCTTCTAGATCACTTGCCTTTTCAGTCAATTCGTTATTTATGTCTTTATAAGATTGCAACAATTGTTCAAGCTCATTCTTCCTATTTTCAGAAATTCTTACTTTTTCTTCCATTTCATCCATCCTATTCCGGAAATAAGTTCGAGATTTTTCGATCTCAACTCGTTCCTTTCTCAACTCATCATTTAACTTGTTATGGTCAATAATTACCTTTCTTTGAGATTCTATCGTCTTATGCGCATTATTGAGTTTCTCAGTTAATTCATCTTGTTTTAATGTGAGGTTTAAACTGATAAGCATAGTGATTAATAGTGCAGGAATCTACCTCATTTGTCTCAGGCGCCGCATCAGCTTCTGAATCCTCACCTTCCCTGCTCATCAGGCACATATTTGCTAAAGAAGCCGTCTCTTCCTCTCCTTCATCATCAGTTTGATCCAACCAGTATTCTTCCTCCACCAGTAGTGCAATTCCAGACTCCTTCTGCTCTGCCAACAGTGCCTTCTTCTTGTAGTAGTCGGAATCCCTTACCTTCAGTTTCCAGCACTCTTTGGAGAAATGGTCGGACTTCCCACAATTGTAACACTTTTGCTCGTCATCCTTTCTTTCACCAAACTTCTTCACCTCTGACCTTTTACCATCTTCCTTTTGGTCATCAAACTGTTTCTTTGACTCAATCTGATTCTTGTGCTCAAAGTTTTTAAACCGGATGAGTAACGTTGATTGTTTGATCCCGGAGTTTTCACAAATTTCCTCTGGAAGGCCCTTGATAGAAGCATCATTGCCTGCTTTACGCTTTCCGCCTCATCCAAATCATCCTGGTCTATCCCATAATCCTCTTTCTGAATACTCTTACTTTTATCAGCATACTTTCTTGACATCAAAGCTATCGGTTCACTCTCAAACTCATCATCCTCTTCTTTCTTCTCAGACACTTCTGTCTTCTTCTCCTTCTTACCCTTTTTCACCAACTTCTTCTTTTTCAGATCAGTATCATCCTCATCTTGCTTTAATGTTTCAAACATCTGCTGTAGTGGAAGAACATCCAGCTTAGAATTCTGTTTCATTCTATGAGCATACTTCTTCCATTCGGGCTGAAGCACGCTCAAGAACTTCACATTAGTCTCGATGATGGATTTCGATATCTTGTAACTGCTGAGTTCATTTAGGATGGTTGTGAAACGATCATATGCATCGTCTAGATTCTCACCATCCTTCTGCTTGAAATTCTCTAATTTGTTGATGATGTTTGAAACTCTCATTTGAGTTTCCACTTCTGAACCTTGATACAACTTGATCAGCTCATCAAACATTCCTTTCCCTGTTTCACTCAAACTGTCAACCTTCCGATATATGTTATTGGTTAAGGATTGCATAACCATTGACCTAGCCGCTTTATCAGCTTTGTGTCTCAACAGTTCATTACCGGTGTAATCTTTGGGATTAAGTTTTATAACATTTCCATCAGGTTCTGTTCGAAAAACATCAGGTTGTATCCCGTTCATTAAGGAATCATGAATTAGAGCACCGTTTTCTTGTCGTTCCACATAGTCAAGAAATCTGTCTTTCCATATTTTAAAGTCTTTAGGGAATAGAACTGACGGTTTATCTTTTGAACCTATGGTCAAAATATCTCTGGCAGTCATGTTTAGATTACTTGTCGTTGATCTTTTAATATCTTTCTGATCTGATTAGGAAATAGTGATTACACAATCTTTTGTCTCAACACACTGTCTTGTCGCAGCTCAATGCTTGTCGCAGCCCAAACTTGTCGCAGTTCAATGCTTGTCGCAGCCCAAACTTGTCGCAACCCAAACTTATCGCAATAAACGGATATCGCAACACACAACTTGTCGCAATAACAAAACTTGTCGCAGTAACAAATCTTGTCGCAATAAGAAAGTATGTCGCAATAAGGAACTTGTCGCAATAAGAAACTTGTCGCAATCAGAAAACTTGTCGCAATAAATAAAAAGGGGTCTTATCGCAACAGAGGGTTGCGATAAGTTACTGTTCAAACTGGATGATTGCGATAAAACTCTTGTCGCAATTGACTCTTGCAATATGGTACTGTTCACTTGCGATAGTTATGAACTTTCGAGGTTGCGATAGTTATGAAGATTCAAGGTGTTCTTGAGTCGAATCTTCAAAACTAATCGGATTTGGCTGAAATTTGGTACGCAGATTCGTGACACTATTCTGGGAAATTTTAATGCTTCGTGTTTTGTCCAAAAACCAACAGAAAGTGGGTTTTCGATGCAAAACTGAGTACAAAAATACAAAAGTCCGAAAATGGGAAAATGCACAATCTGAGCTACAAACCTAGTGATTTTGCGGAATAAAAACACTCAGAAATAGTCTACTAACAACCCTTGATCGATTCTAATCCATTAGAAGAACTCTAATGGCTAAAATCAACCAAAAAGATGAAAAATATGAAGAACACTCAACTTTTGCAAAAACCCTAACAATCCTAATCTGATCAATGTGATATACAAGCTATGATACCAAATATGATCCCAGAACAAATAATAAATTCATAATAACAATAAAGGAAGCCATCTCTATATTCAAGAACAATCCAAGTAGCTCACAATGGTGAATGAAATGCAATACTTGTGTGTGTGGCTAGTGTGTGTAGAGAATGACCTAATTCCTAAAGAGGAAATAAGCAAACATTATATACCTATGATAAGTTTGACACTATTACATATTAGGTCCCTCTACTTGGTACAATCATAATTAAGCACTAACAAATTTGTAATAATCAACATAGTTGAACAAAAAGTGTCAATTAATGAGGATCCTAATTTTTTGTTCTATGACGGGATGGTTGACTTTTTGTACATATACAGTTAAATTAAACGAGCGTTACAAATAAAGCACGAAAGAGTCCAAAGTTATCCGATGTGTTTTTAGCTGAATTCAACCATTTTGAAATATTTTTTTAAAAGTTTTTTGGTTGATTTTGAGGTTCTTAAGTTTTTTTCGATTTCAAGAAAAAAGGTTTCGGTATTTTTGGTTGATTTTGAGAGATTTATTCGGTTTTTTGTTTGATATTTCGTATATTTACTAATATCTTGGACAGTGGTGGATCCAATATTTTTTTCTAGTGAGCGCACCACCTTTAAGGTAGATTAATAAAAGTCTGCAAAGTTGTCCGATGTGTTTTTTTTTGCCAAATTCCACCGATTCAAGAGTATTTTTAAAGTTTTATTGATCGATTTCAAAGGTATCTAATGCAAGTCCTACAATAGCCCTATAAGGATTTTTAATTGTTATTCAGGGTCCCTGAGATTAGTTGAAGTACGTACAAGTAGTCTGAACATAACGAAAAACAAAAATTATTATTTTTATCGACAATATAAAAGATTAGTCATATTTCTAAAGAGTAACATTTAAAATTTTATTATCATGAAATTTAAATAAGTTTCATTTTAGAGTATGCACTCGTTAAAAAAAAGTGGGAAATTGACTCAAATAGCCAAAGAGCCAAATCAGTTTGAAAAAATAGCCAAAACCTCTCCCGGTTCACCCAAATAGCCAATATGGGTCCGCACTCAGACCCGACCCGGTGAATGCGGTTCGCACTGAGGTCACAAAAAGACAAAAAAAATGAAAATAGTAGGTCCGCACCGGGTCGGGTCGGGTCCGAGTGTGGACGACAATATGTGAGACGTGGCTACACCAGAAGAAACCCTAATACGGATCCGCCCGGACCGCAATTGCGGACCCAGGATCGCAATTGCAGACCTCGGTTTTTTCCCCTGTTTTTGAAGTACGTTTTGGGTGCGGCTTTCATTGTTTTTTTCCAAATTAATAATGCATTGTTAATGTTCAGTGGTTGAAGAGAAAGTATCATTCGTACAGTATCCCTGTGTATATATAATGGTGGCTACTTTCATTGATGAAGAGCACCAACATTGAAATCAATTTTCCAATCTTGTAGATTTTTCTCTGTTTTCTCGTTTTTCTTAAAAATGAGTTCCTTACCTGATAAAATTAAGCTACGTATTTTGGGTGGGGGGTTCTTGACAACAGATCGGGTCGAAGTGGGAGTATTTTACCGATGTCCCGATGGTGCAAGTCATGGTGCCATCAAACATTACACATTCTAGGTTGGTTACTTATGTTCAAGGGAAATGTGGAATCAACCCGCATATTGGTATCACTAGAATGGCGTACAAATATTATGGCCAACTTTATGAGTACAAGACACTAACGATGTTTTGTGTTTCATGCGATTTGTTGCGGCTGTAAGAGATCCGTTGCGGCTGTAAGAGATCCGCCTACACTTTATGTGTATGTCATAATGATTTTTCAGTTAATCGAGGAAGTCAAAGAGCATCCGGCAGCCGCCAAACTCAACCAGTAACTACTTAGGAGACCAATTATGGAAGTTATAGACATGAGACTTTCGATCTAAACATTGATCTGGACGAGTAAACTTGTTTGTAGTCTCAATTAATGGTTGTTATGTTCAATTGTGTTTCAAGCAACTGTTTTTATGTTCACTGTTGATTTAATCTACTTTATCGTGTTTGTTAAGTGTTCTTGTGTGTAAAATAAAGTAAACCTTAAAGCATCATTTAATTGAGACGAAGAAAGCATGGAAACTGATACAGTGGAGGAAATCTAAAGAAAGCCAACAACCACCGTTGGAGAAATCTACTACGGGTAGATTTTCTGGATTTTCATGATCCAGGCAACCTTTTCCCTGATCACGTCCTCCATTCCCGTGTAGCTTTATTTGATTTCTCTTATTTCCTCTTCTACTTTGTCAATCTGTCGTTGCACCTCCCGAAACTCGCGCTTCCTTTGTGTCGGGTCTTGTTTCTTCTCCTCTAGATACTCCTCTTTGCATTTAACCTTTCAAAATGTAAAAATAATAATAAACCACATGGACCAAAATTAGAGTTTAAACCCATCATGTGCAAGGCACATGATACCTTTAACCTTTCAAAGTTAACGGTGTTAGTGTTAAGGGACCCTAGCCACAATATATTGCATACCACAAGGACCATATCCATAATAAACATAGAATGAGAACCTGATAATGTCGGTTTTATACATTATTTTAACTATCGAATCTAGTGATTGTTGGATGTTTTCAAGTAAAATAGTGGCTTTTACTGATGAGTTTCATGAGATGTACAGTTAAGCAGATTGGAAGAGGAATGAAAAGGATCGCGTACATTTTCCGGAGAAAAAGCTCGAAAGCAGGAAAAAGACGAAGCAGAAGGCGGCGCGACTTTCGGCGCGACCTAACTAGCGCCGTAATGCGCGCGGATTAGCTAAGCCGTGGTTTCCATAGGATGGCGCGACTTGTGGCGCGACAAAAGAAGCGCCATATCTAGCGCCAACTATCAGATATGTTTTAAAACCCTTCTTTCTCATTTTTAGGGTTATGAGTTAGACGAGGGAGCGGTTGCAAGTCAGAGGGCGATTTTTGGGAGTAGAGAGAGAGCACGAATACAGAGGTGACGAGAGATCGATTGGAAGAAAACAACGATTGAGTACGTGATCGTGGAAGGGATTCTTCTCAGGGAGTTATTTATATTTTTCTGCAGAACTTTTCAAACATGGTTTCATTTACTTCTTTTGTAACCTTTCAATTTCTTTTACACACCCCCAACATGAGCTAAACTCCATGTTGGGGGGTTGGATGATGAATGATTCATAGATGTAAGCTTGAACGATTTGTATTTCGGTTTTAATAGATGGATGACGTTTTTGAATTCATGCTTAATGCTTTTAATAAACTGATCACTTGTTAAATGATTTGATAACCTTGAGTTGTTCGATGGAAATCTCAAGCTTGAGTTCGAATTCAATGACCACCGAAAGGAATTGGGTAGAGATATATCAAGTCCCTCGGTGTTGTGTTTCAAACCTGGTACTTTAACTCAATTCAATTGTTAGATCGAAAGATAAGCAACTTTAATTAAGTTAAACCTCGGTACAGCTTGAAGAAGTGTAACGAGTTCAGGTTTTACAAGTCATAAATCGTTTTAGTCATGTATAAATCAATTTAAGTTCTCACTAATCGAATTCATTCGGATTCCAACCCTCCTTCTTCTCTTTTGAAACTACTACTAATTACGTTCCGTACTTTTATACGCTTTACGAGTCAAGCTATTTCAACAATCAAACCAAATCAAAGTTTTAACCGTTCAGTTAAGTAACTACAGTCATTGCGGTACTTAACACCTGGTTCCTGTGGGTTCGATACTCGTACTTCCGTACGTATCACTTGAGACGACACCGTACACTTGCGGTTAGTCAAAGGGGGGTGTAAACCCGCCTATCAAGTTTTTGGCGCCGTTGTCGGGGAACTTGTTTTGTGTTAATATCACTACCAGCTGTAGGAATTATTATATTGAGCATTTTCTTTTACTGCATTTTATTTTTGTTTTGTTTTTCCTTATTCACGATTTTGATCCAAGTTTCTTGCTACTGCATTATTACGAGAGATAACTTGAACTCTATTCTTTGCTGCAGATCACTTCTAGTTTATGCTAAGGAGGAGTTCTTCGGGTGAACTCGAACCGTTTGATCCTGAAATCGAAAGAACTGCAAGGAGACTAAGAAGGCAAGCTAGACTCAGACTTCAGCAAGAAATGGAAGGTGTCAATAATCAAGAGAACGACATCAATTGGGATATTCCAGTGAATGAGGAGATTCCGGTGAACAACAACGAAATCCCGATTAACAACAATGAGAATCTCAACAATAACAACGAGATTCCGGTCAACAATAATGAGATTCCGGTTAATCCGAATAACAACATCCGGAATCCCAACAACCGAGTGCAACCACCAAGGGTTCCTATGAGGAATTTTGCCAATCCGAACATGGGTGTCGCACAAAGAGGGCCATTTGTTCCTCCGATAGCGGCGAACAACTTCGAAATCAAGACTGGCACCATTCAATTGGTGCAAGCAAACATGTTCGGAGGAGCAGCAACTGAAGACCCACACAGTCACTTGAGAACATTCGAGAAGATTTGCAACACATTCAAGGTGAATGGAGTTAACCCGGATGCAATCAAACTCTGGCTTTTTACATTTTCACTGAGGGGTCGAGCTACTGAATGGGAAGAGGGTTTGCCAGCTGGGCAGATTCGTACATGGAACGATATGGTGACCACTTTTCTGAACAAGTTATTTCCACCAGGGAGAACGACCCAACTGTTGTCGGATATCACTCACTTTGCCCAGTGGGATCAGGAGTCGTTATACGAGGCTTGGGAGCGGTACAAGGGGATGCTTAAAAAATGCCCCCACCATGGTTTGCAACAATGGATGATCATGCAAATGTTCTTTGGAGGACTGCTTCCACAGTATAAGAACGACTCACAGCCGCTGCGGGTGGTGCATTCATGAATTTGTCGTACGAAGATGCATATGAGCTGATTGAGAATCTCGCGGAACATAGTTATGCCACACCTCGGTCAGCCACTAGGAGGATGGCAAGTGTGTAAGAGAATGATGAACTGAAAGCTATCAAAGCACAATTGGCAGCCATCATAAACCAGCTGAAGGGCACAGCAATTCAGCCAACTTTCCAAGGAGACATGGGTTACCAAGAGCCAATGGGTTCATCTCAAGAGTTTCCTCCACCGGAGCAAGTGCAATTCCTTCAAAACCGCAATAACCGGCCTAGGAACGATCCGTTCTAGAATACTTACAATGAGGGATGGAAACGACATCCTAATTTCTCGTGGAGCCAACCTCAAAATGCACAGAAAGAAACAATGTTTCAGCAGCAACAAAATCAGTACGGTAATAATTCTAACCCTCCTACTCAGAATACTAATGTATATCGTCCTCCAGGTTACAGTCAAAGGAGGCAAGAAGAAGGACAAGGAGGGGAGAAGAAGTCCGGATTGGAGGAGATGTTGATGAAATTTGTTTCGAATATGGACAATGCGGTCGGAGAATTGACATCATCCGTGGGAACGCTTACAAGTTCGGTCGGAACGATAAGAACTGCGACGGATCAGAACACTGCATCGATACGGATTCTTGAGGGACAAATGGGGCAGATGGCAGATGCGTTGGCTATTCGGAGTCAAGGCACATTCCCGAGCCAAACCAAAAAGAAGACAAGAGAGGATTGTAAGGCAATTCAGCTAAGGAGCGGGAAAGAGTTAGTCAAGGACCCGCGTCTTGAGGGGAGAGAGGTGGAAAAAGAAACTCATGAGCATACGATGGAAGAAGATGACAAAGAGAAGATGGATGAGGAGCTTGAAATGGAAGATAAGAGAGCTTCCAACGCTGAGGTACCAAAATCTACACCGAAGGCAACCATACCACCGGTAGCACCAAAAGTTCCATATCCAAACCGTTTGAAAGCACAAAGGGATGAGGTTCAGTTTTCTAAATTTTTAGAGGTCTTTAAAAAGTTACACATTAACATGCCCTTTGCAGATGCATTAGCTCAGATGTCGTCTTACGTGAAGTTCTTGAAGGACATCCTCTCTAACAAGAGGAAAATTGAGGAACATGCAACCGTAGCACTTACTGAAGAGTGCAGTGCAATAATTCAGCACAAACTCCCACAAAAGTTGAAAGATCCAGGGAGTTTTACGATTCATGTTCAAATAGGAGGTGCCAATTTTGGTAAGGCACTTTGTGATTTAGGTGCGAGTATTAACTTGATGCCTTTGTCCATAGCGAGAATAAGAGTGTGATGCAACTGAATGCATTGCCTGTGTACCGAGGTCCGAGAAGACCAATGAAAGAGGATTTGGGTGAACCAATTGCCAAATCACAACCGTCATCGAAAGTGCCGCCACAGCTAGAACTCAAACAATTGCCGGTTCACTTAGAATACGCATTCTTGGGAGAGAATCAGACACTACCGGTGATAATTGCTGCTGGTCTTGCACAATTGGAGAAAGAGAAGCTGTTACGAGTATTGAGAGCCCACCAAACAGCGATTGGATGGACGATTGCGGACTTGAAAGAGTTAAGCCCTACTTTTTGCATGCATAGAATCAACATGGAAGAAGGGCATAAACCGACGGTTCAACATCAACGTCGGTTGAACCCAAACATGAAGGACGTAGTTCGCAAAGAGGTGCTGAAACTATTGGATGCTGAAATCATATATGCAGTAGACGACAACCCGTGGGTTAGTCCAGTGCAAGTGGTACCAAAGAAATGGGGGATCACGGTGATCAAGAACAACAACAACGAGTTGATACCATCCCGAACTGTCACCGGGTGGAGAGTTTGTATAGATTACCGAAAGTTAAATGATGCAACAAAAAAGGACCACTTTCCGCTTCCTTTTATTGACCAAATGTTGGAGTGGCTGTCCGGGCACGCTTACTACTGTTTTCTTGATGGTTACTCGGGATACAATCAGATCCCTATAGCACCCGAGGATCAAGAGAAAACAACATTTACCTGTCCGTATGGAACGTTTGCATACCGACGAATGCCTTTTGGGTTATGTAACGCTCCCGCTACATTCCAGCGATGCATGATGGCGATCTTCTCTGACATGATAGAGAAGACGATAGAGGTATTTATGGATGACTTCTCGGTGTTTGGAGATTCATTCGATGCATGTCTCGATCATTTGGAAGCAGTCTTAAAGCGATGTCAAGAAACAAGCCTAGTACTCAACTGGGAGAAATGTCACTTCATGGTAATGGAAGGCATCGTGCTTGGACACAAGATTTCAAAGGAAGGCATAGAGGTGGACAAGGTGAAAGTAGCTGTGATAGAAAATCTGCCATATCCAACAACAGTGAAGGGAGTGAGAAGCTTCTTGGGACACGTAGGGTTTTACCGGCGTTTCATCAAGGACTTCTCTAAAATTGCTAAGCCTTTATGTTCTTTGCTTTTAAAAGATGATAAGTTTGATTTTTCTGATGAGTGTACTTTGGCTTTTGACAGATTGAAGAGGGAGCTAATCTCGGCACCCATACTTACCGCACCCGATTGGAATCTTCCGTTCGAGCTCATGTGCGATGCGAGCGACGTAGCTGTGGGAGCTGTCTTGGGCCAACGAAAGGAGAAGAAGATGCATGTGATCTACTATGCCAGCAAAACGTTAGACGAGGCACAGATCAAATATGCAACCACCGAGAAAGAGTTGTTGGCGGTGGTGTATGCTTGTGAGAAGTTCCGATCATACTTAGTCGGATCCAAGATCATTATCTACACTGATCACTCAGCATTGAAGTACCTAATGGCGAAGAAAGACGCAAAACCAAGGTTGATTCGATGGGTGTTGCTATTGCAAGAGTTCGATATCGAGATACGGGACAAGAAAGGGTCCAAGAATTCAGTAGCCGACCATTTATCTAGAATCGGAGAGGAGTCATCGGAAACAATTGAAACTATCCCTATAAATGATTCTTTTCCAGATGAGCAGTTATTTTCTGTTAAGTCTTCTGTTGACCCATGGTATGCTGACTTGGTTAATTTTCTTGCAGGTAATGTGAAACCTTTTGGATTGAACTCACATCAACGGAAGAAGTTCTATGCGGATGCTAAACGGTACTATTGGGATGAGCCGTTCTTATACAAAGGATGTGGAGATGGAATGATCAGACGTTGTGTGCCCGATGAAGATAAAGAGAGTATCCTCGCATTCTGCCATACTTTGGAATGTGGCGGTCATTTCAGTACTGATCGAATGGTTGCGAAAGTGCTACAATCGGGATTTTTCTGGCCGACGATGTTCAAGGATACTCGCAACTTCATTTCTCGATGTGATAGATGCCAGAGAACTGGGAACATATCAAAGAGGGAAGAGATGCCGATGCAAATTTTTGTAGAAGTTGAACTTTTCGACGTATGGGGCATCGACTTCATGGGTCCCTTCCCTCCATCATACCGTAATGAGCACATCTTAGTCGCTGTCGACTATGTCTCGAAATGGGTGGAAGCGATCACTACCCCAACCAACGACTCGAAGACAGTTATTCAGTTCTTGAAGAAGAATGTATTCACACGATTTGGGGTACCGAGAGCATTAATCAGTGATGGAGGGAGTCATTTCTACAACCGTTACCTAGAGGCGTTATTGAAGAAGTACGGAGTTAAACATCGTGTAACCACTCTGTACCATCCACAAGCTAACGGGTTGGCGGAAGTCTCTAACCGGGAATTAAAGTACATTCTTGAGAAGACGGTGAACGCATCGAGGAAAGATTGGTCGCTGAGATTGGATGACGCCTTATGGGCGTATCGGACCGCATTCAATACCCCGATTGGAACTACTCCATACCGTTTGGTATTCGGCAAGTCTTGTCATTTACCGGTCGAGTTGGAGCACAAGGCGTATTGGGCAATAAAGCAGCTGAACATGGATGTGGGAAAAGCCGGACAAAAGCGTTTGCTACAATTGAACGAATTAGAAGAAATCCGTTTGGACGCATATGAGAACGCGTCAATCTACAAGGAACGGACGAAGAAGTTTCATGATCTCCGGATTCGAGAAAATGTACTTATCCCAGGAAAGGAAGTCCTTTTATTTAACTCTCGTCTACGTTTATTTCCAGGTAAGCTGAAGACCAAGTGGTCGGGACCATTCAAAGTGATTGAAGTGTTCCCCTATGGCTCGGTGGAGCTAGAAGGGACGGACGGCCAAAGATTTAAGGTGAATGGTCAACGGGTGAAACCATATTTGGGTGGTGAAGTTGGAAAAATCTCGAGCATCTATTTGGACGAGCCTAAGGAGTAATTGCATGAGAAGTCGTGCCATGACGTTAAATACGGCGCTCGATGGGAAGCAACCCACCGTAGGTTAGTTTTCATTTTAGTTCTTTTAGCGAGTTTTAATTCTTTTAACTTTTGTGTGTTTATCCCTGAGGAGTAAGCCTTCGAGAATGAGCATCTGCGGAAGAAGCGAAAACGAAACGAAAAAGCCAAAGGGGAAAGAAACAGAGAGTGGCGCGCTTTCTGGCGCCACTTATCTAGCACGGAACTAGCGCGGGGAACTGAAGGGTGAATTGGCGCTCATTACGGCGCTGGTACACTAGCGCGGAAAAGAGCGCGGTGGAATTTGACTATGACATTCCAGAGGGTCGTGCGCCTTTTGGCACTACTTTACTGGCGCGGAAAAGAGCGCTGTTTGAAAATCGTGAAACAAACAGAAGACCGTGCGCCTTTCGGCGCTACTTCTCTAGCACGAAACCCACGTCGACGCCCTGACAGGTATAAAAACCCTATTTTCGCAAATGCCAGCCATTTTTCACAAACCCTAAGATTTCTTCAGCCGTTTTCTCTCCCAAGACGCCATCCTTTCGCATATTTCGACCTCCAAACGCCGAATTCGTAGTTTTTTACAATTATCTCTTCCACAAAGCATCAAAGGTACACTTCTTACCCTAATTTCTCTGTTGCTTGAATAACTCAAGCATAACCTACGGTATGGTCATTTTCGTCCATTGTTCTTCATGTTTAAGTGGGTATGCACGATTTTTAGGATGAGTGATACCATGAAATTGTTCTACCATGTTATTCCTTGAGTTCTTTCACTTAGGAACATGTTTTCTCATGTAAACTGTATGGTTTGTGTTTGTGCTATCTACATGAAACTTCTTCTTCTTGGGTTTATGATATTCATGGTAAAAGAGAGATTTTGGGGTTTTATTATTGAATATGTGCATTAGGGGATGTTAGTATGAGTTTGAGTTATAAATTCCTTTATGTTGTTAACTTGTACTAAACTGATAATGCATGTGGCTTTTGTGGTAGATGAGCAAGAATGTCTTAATTTTGTGAGTGATGAGTGCTTATTGATTAAGCTCTGCTGATTTTGAGAATGTGAATCTGATGGGTATAGAACTTTGGTGTCACTTCCCTATTTTAATTAGGGCTTCTAAGAGTGGTGGAACTTTGCTGTATGATCTGTGCTTAATAGTTGTGCTTAATGATTAAGCTGCTGAATGTTTATGGTATGTGCTTGCGTGCGATGATGAGTATGTTTTCATTAGACAAAAAGGCCAAACAAACCTAAGTTTCACTTAGGTTTGGGGTGGCCACTTTCGGTTTTATCCAAGGCTTAGGTTTGGGGTGGCATTAATAACTGGTAAAATACTGATAGCATTTTTTTTGCAGAACATGGTGCATACGAATCCGAATGCTGCACGAAGATTCTTCCATTACTATAACTTGGAGCGAGAAGAAAAGGTAGGGTGGAGTCGTAGACGAAACCCTTCCTATAAGTCGCGTCACCGTGCATTCGCACCCCGACCGATCCTACCAGAAAGAGGATTGAATTTAAATGGAGTCGCCAACGACCGTGCCATACAGATAGCTGAAGAAAGGGGTTGGCAAACATACATTCGAAACCCGGAACCCTATGATGTGGCATTAGTGCTAGAATTTTATGCGGCCATGGTTCCGGCCTCTTTTGAGGAGTTTTCGACAGTGATTGTTCAGGGCCGCCCGGTCAGAATGACGAATGATGATATTTGTGCGCATTACGGGGTTCCGAGGCCCCAAAATCTTGAGGCCACTTTTGGGATTCCACCCATTCCTGGGGTGGGGCAGGATGAAACGCATAGCCCAATAATTTCATCCTCCCTCCGCCGGAGTGGTCGGGGGCAATGGATTGTGCGTGACGCGGAAATAAAGAAGAGTGAAATAGCGCCGGAGTTGGGATTGTGGCTATTGTTCGTGAAGGGGAGTCTGGCACCATCCTCGCACTATACGACTCTCAATCCGTATGTGGCGCGGATCATGTATTGCATTCAGCACAGCATGACATTAGACATCGGACATATTATCCGACTTCACATGATAGACGCTGCTGTTGAAAACTGTACAGGTGTACTCCCTTTCCCCTGTTTGATCACACAATTTTGCAGGAATTCAGGAATTGCCACCGGGAGGACTATTCCACCATTCACCCCATATGATCGACACGCATACCGGGCATAAGTGACAGCCGCGGAGAGGTTGGACGGGCAAGCAGCAGTCGCTAACGAGCAGATGAACACCCCCCAAGGGGTTGATGATGTGGACGCGAACGATGTAGACTATGATCCCGCAGCGGAGGGGGGCCACCAACCCGCCGGTACCGACCCGCGAGTGCATGCGCGCCTTGAGGCGATCGAGCATGAAATAAGATCAGGATTCGAGGAAATGAGAAGGAATTTCGCTGCCCTGAATGGAGCGAATGCAGATGAAGCAGGACCGTCCAATCCACCACCCGCACAACGATCGAGAAGGCGTCCACCCGGGGAGAGCTCATCTTCGAGGAGACGGAACCGCGATTAAGGAAGGCGGTTTGATTCCTTTTTCCTTTATGATCTTTGATTTTTATTTGGGATGACTGTACATTAATTCGCACAAATAATTGGGATGACTGTAATTAATATTATCACACATTGGGGACAATGTGTATTTTGGTTTGGGGTGGAAGTAAGTTGATGATGTCATGATGATTATCTTTACTGTATCTTAGGCAAGTAACGGAATTATAGTCATTATGATTGAATTTTGTTGCTGAGTCACCGTTAGTAGTAAAGTAGAACACTTCTTTTTGAGGAATGAACTGTAAAGGATAATATAGCATCGAGTGAGACCTGAAGGATTGCATGCATTAGGGACATTAGTGGAGACCACCCAATAGTGAGATTCGAGCCTAAAATGACGTACTTTCATTGCGAGGGAATTAAGCTTAAAAATCTGATACACTTTTTTCAATTTCCTTGTCGTGAGTATAGAATGATCTCACTATACGTTTGTATTGAGTAGCAAAGATGACTCTCGGGATATTAGGTAAGGGTATAGTAAACCGTATCGTGTGGACCTTAAGAGATGATTTCAGGCATTGTGTGCATGTTGAACCAGTTTTTAGCTTTCGTACCTTTTAACCCATTATGTGTGTAACCAGACCCCCTTTGCAGCCAAACACTCATCCATTTTCATTTCGCACCCTATCATTAAACCCTAGCCAAAAACCTTAGCCAACCCTGATCTGAAAGTGTGTCAATTATAAGCGGTAATGAACAGCCGAAGATAGAGTAGAAAAGAAAAATACAGGTTAGTCGAAAAGATAGAAAAAAGGGACCAATGTAGTCCCAAGAGAATAAATAGGGCCAATGATGACCCACACAAAATAAAAATAATAATATTAGTTAGTTGAGGCAGTATTTAAAGAAGAGAAATAAGATAGTCAAAGCAACTCTAAAAGTGACAAAAAGGGTCGAACGATAGAAATTAAAGTTAAGAAGTTCAGGACTTCTCATGATTGACACACCGAGGATTTTTGATCCTCTCATCCTTCATTTCATAGCCATAACCCTAGCCCCATTACAACCCATGTAAAGACCTGGATGATCTTCTGGAAAATGTGATTAGGGTATACGACCACTTTTACCAATAGTCCCTGTCTTGCTACTTGATTCTCTTCTGAGATCCACTTTTTGGACATTTGTGCGTCTTTCAATAGAATTGTCATGCTATTTTTGAGTATTCTTGTACATAACTTCCTAATGCATGACAACATGTGTGATAGCTTAGGTTCGAGTGAATCGAGAGCATCCCGTGAGGTAGGGTCGAGGCGAAATCCTCTCTGATCATGCATGACTTTAAGTGGAATTTGATGTAGTGTAGTCTCGACCAGTTCTATTTTCAAAGAGTAGTGTTTCGACCTTTGCAAGCTAGGGGTGTTCGGTAAAAAGGTTCTGATTAATCTGTTAATTCCTTTAGTTGAATAAGATGCACAAAGATCTATAATGACACCACCAACTTCACATCTGTGCGAATTCTGGTATAACTCTAGTTTTTGATTATTTTTTTATCGCTATTTTGCTTGAGGACAAGCAACGCTCGGTTTGGGGTTGTGATAATGTCGGTTTTCGACATTATTTTAACTATCGAATCTAGTGATTGTTGGATTTTTTCAAGTAAAATAGTGGCTTTTACTGATGAGTTTCATGAGATGTACAGTTAAGCAGATTGGAAGAGGAATGAAAAGGATCGCGTACATTTTCCGGAGAAAAAGCTCGAAAGCAGGAAAAAGATGAACCAGAAGGCGGCGCGACTTTCGGCGCCACCTAACTAGCGTCGTAATGCGCGCGGATTAGCTAAGCCGTGGTTTCCAGAGGATGGCGTGACTTGTGGCGCGACAAAAGTAGCGCCATATCTAGAGCCAACTATCATATATGTTTTAAAACCCTTCTTTCTCATTTTTAGGGTTATGAGTTAGACGAGGGAGCAGCTACAAGTCAGAGGGCGATTTTTGGGAGTAGAGAGAGCACGAATACAGAGGTGATGAGAGATCGATTGGAAGAAAACAACGATTGAGTACGTGATCGTGGAAGGGATTCTTCTCAGGGAGTTATTTATATTTTTCTGCAGAACTTTTCAAACATGGTTTCATTTACTTCTTTTGTAACCTTTCAATTTCTTTTACACACCCCCAACATGAGCTAAACTCCATGTTGGGGGTTGGATGATGAATGATTCATAGATGTAGGCTTGAACGAATTGTATTTCGGTTTTAATAGATGGATGACGTTTTTGAATTCATGCTTAATGCTTTTAATAAACTGATCACTTGTTAAATGATTTGATAACCTTGAGTTGTTCGATGGAAATCTCAAGATTGAGTTCGAATTCAATGACCACCGAAAGGAATTGGGTAGAGATATATCAAGTCCCTCGGTGTTGTGTTTCAAACCTGGTACTTTAACTCAATTCAATTGTTAGATCGAAAGATAAGCAACTTTAATTAAGTTAAACCTCGGTACAGCTTGAAGACGTGTAACGAGTTCAGGTTTTACAAGACATAAATCGTTTTAGTCATGTATAAATCAATTTAAGTTCTCACTAATTGAATTCATTCGGATTCCAACCCTCCTTCTTCTCTTTTGAAACTACTACTAATTACGTTCCGTACTTTTATACGCTTTACGAGTCAAGCTATTTCAACAATCAAACCAAATCAAAGTTTTAACCGTTCAGTTAATAGTAACTACAGTCATTGCGGTACTTAACACCTGGTTCCTGTGGGTTCGATACTCGTACTTCCGTACGTATTACTTGAGACGACACCGTACACTTGCGGTTAGTCAAAGGGGGGTGTAAACCCGCCTATCAAGTTTTTGGCGACATTGTCGGGGAACTTGTTTTGTGTTAATATCACTATCAGCTGTAGGAATTATTATATTGAGCATTTTCTTTTACTGCATTTTATTTTTGTTTTGTTTTTCCTTATTCACGATTTTGATCCAAGTTTCTTGCTACTGCATTATTACGTTATGCATGTGGCACGCCATGGCCTAATGTGCGGTCTTTAATAACGCGACATTTGATTTTTTTCTTACCTTTTTCATATATAACATAAATTAACATGTTTATTGTCATTGACTCGTCGATTAATACTACAACACATATGTTTTTATATATAATATTATATGTGATATAGAGATTTGTGGCCATAAGTCACGCCTTGATAAACGCCATGGCGAAGCCATGGCTCCTAAGGCTCGAGGCTTGGTCTCACGGTCACGCCACGCCTGACGCCATTTAGACTATCCACAACAATCCTCAACCAATCTAATCTCAATTAAAATATTAGTTTCTCTCTCATCCACTTACATAATATTCAACTCCAATCCAATCTCAAAATTTTCATACTCCAATCACAATCCCCTACAATCCAATCTAATCTACAATATTATTTTACAAAAATTATATATTTTATTTTTTATACATATAATTATTATTTTTAATTATAAGTATAAAATATAGATTAAACGAACGAACAATTACATATTTTGAAACATAATTATAATTATAAAAAAACATACCATACGAATGAGAAAGACAACAAATCAGAGTTTCTTTTGTGGGGTTTGGGTATTTTCAGGGATAGAAACTTGATTATTATACATGAAAAATCAGAGTTTTCATATTGTGTGTTTGGGTGATACTGAGAGCTATCAGGATGTTGAGAATTCGAAAGAAGATTTGGGAAGTCTGGATCCATAGCAGATAATTGAAAGAAAGTAGCAAGATAACAAGAGGATTGAAATGAAGAGAAAAATTGGTGTGGTGAAAACCATGAATTTTGGTATATTTTTTAATTTTTTATTTATTTGTAAAAGTCTGATTTTTAATTAGATAAGTTTTATCCTAAAAATCTAAAACCAACCAATAAGAAATTGACATGTGTCAATTTCTTTAAAAAATAAAAGACTCGATCTTGGTTCGTTGGACAACGAGATTGTTTGAGATTGTTTGAGATTGTTGTGTTTAATTTTCTTTTTTATTTATTTTTTTTAAAAGTTTTTTGTCTTATTTACAATCTGATTAGATAGGATTGCTGTTGTGGATGGTCTTAGAACCTTGATTTCAAATAGACAAAACATAAACGATTTTTGAATTATAATATTTATTTGATTATTTTTTTTCCCAAAAGAAGACGAGTCATAATAAGCGATATAAGTAGGAAAAAGCGCTCCCAGATTTAGAGGTATTTTCCTTCACTTTTTTTTGTTTGCATATCAAATCTTTGTCACCTTTTTTTATTATTATTCAATTTTTAATTGGTCGCCAACAGGATTGCTTTTCATTTTCTTTTAATAAAATGTTATTTTAGTTTTACATTTTTAATGTCTTATTTGCTAGTTTTTAATATATAACATAAATTAATATGTTTATTGTCATTGACTCATCGATTAATACTACAACACATATGTTTTTATATATAATATTATATGTGATATAGAGATTTGTCGTCATAAGTCACGCCTTGATAAACGTCATGGCGAAGCCATGGCTCCTAAGGCTCGAGGCTTGGTCTCACCGTCACGCCACGCCACGCCACGCCTCACGCCATTTAGAACCTTGATTTCAAATAGACAAAACATAAACGATTTTTGAATTATAATATTTATTTGATTATTTTTTTCCCAAAAGAAGACGAGTCATAATAAGCGATATAAGTAGGAAAAAGCGCTCCCAGATTTAGAGGTATTTTCCTTCACTTTTTTTTGTTTGCATATCAAATCTTTGTCACCTTTTTTATTATTATTCAATTTTTAATTGGTCGCCAACAGGATTGCTTTTCATTTTCTTTTAATAAAATGTTATTTTAGTTTTACTTTTAATTTAAGAATAGAACGATTCAGGTTTTAATTTTTACAAAAATGTACGTAGATGTTAGCCATTCCCATGTGCGGGACCTCAATCTCCATTCCCGTCTACAATCCCAATCTTCATCTTCATCCCTGTTGGCATCTCCATCGGAGAACTTAATCACATCTTTATCCCCGTCTTCGACGAGGATCCCTAGTGGAGAATCACGGATATTTTCCCCCGTTAATATTAGATGTTTTAAATCAAATATGTTTAAATACCACACTCGATCGATAATGATACATTTTAATCTCACATATTTTCAGTTTTGAATCTAATTTTGTATAAATATATAATTAATAATAAACATATATAATATATTTACTATTCTAGGACGGGACGGGACGGGGCAGACCACGTTACTTGTCCCTGTCCCGTCCCAATCCCCGGTTTTAAACTTTCGAGGATCCCCATCCCCGTTCCCCGGTTTTGTGGGGAATCCCCGTCTCTATTGGGGCGAGTACATCGGGTTCCTCGATGGGGCGTGTCTCATTCCCATGCCTAGTGGATGTAGAGTTGTAAACTATAAGGTCCTTTGGTTTGTGGAACTGTATTGAATTTAAAAGGATTTAGAATTGAATTTCATTTTTATCCATTGTTTGGTTTGAAGGGATTTTACGGATTTAAAATTGGGAAATTGACTCAAATATCCAAAGGGAAATTGGAAATTGGAAATTGGCCTCCTAGCCATTTTTTCGGGTTTTGCACAAATAGCCAATGAGCCCGCACTACGCACTCCGAGGTCCGCACTCACAATTGCAGACCTGCTCAAAAGTACGAATCTGACAGTTTTTCTTTAAAAAAATATTATAGTGCGGACCTGGTCAGTTTTTTGTAAGGAAAATCGACTTTCTAGGGGTAATAAGAGATTGACACATGATCCTTCGCCTATATATATAAGGTTGGATTCCGGTGAAAAGTTAAGTTAACGTGAGAAACGTGATAAATGGGTATTAACCGTTGGATGTACATTTGGGATGCACTGAGATAAGATGCACCAGATCAATACCCGTATCAAACACGATTCATGGGTGAGCTTGATATTTCTCACGTTAACTCAACTTCTCACACGATCTTTCACCTAAATATATACATACAGGTGTTATATATATAGGCGAAAGATCGTGTGAGAAGTTGAGGTTAACGTGAGTTAACGTGAGATGTGGATCTGAATCGTTGGTCGCTTTTAATCAAATGCTTTCCCATGAGTTGCAGCCTAGAATGAAATTGTTCTTGTGCATCTCATCATAATGTGCATTCATTTCTCATCCAACGATTGATAACCACTTCTCACGTTAACCTCAACTTCTTACCAGAACTCACACACACACACACACACATATATATATATATACATGTTTGGGTTCACGTGAGACCAATTTGTTTTTGTGAGACCCGTAAGACCACATTTTTACACTTCAAACTTCACAGCAAAACACTATGAAGGTAAAAGAAAATCTGAACCTTCACAGCAAAAACACTATGAAGGTAGTGAAGGTTACCTTCACGGTATTTGCTGTAAAGTTTTAAGTGTAAAAATGTGGTCTCACAAGTCTCACAAAAATAGAATGGTCTTGCATGATCCCAAATCGATATATATATAGGGAAGGGTTCAATTGAGAAGTCTAAATATTTTGAGAAATAGAGAAGTGATCATATCCATTGGATTAAATAATCCACGGTCAAGAAATTCGCGTTACACCTGATTAATGCGCGCATCCACATTAATTAATAAACGACGCTCAGGGGTATTTAGGGTAGTTTCGTAAAAAATACGCGGGACAGGTTCATATATGAATTTGTGTGATTCATATATGAACCTTTGTAATTCACATATAAAATATTTTTAACTAATTCATATATGAACCTTTGTGATTCATATATGAATCAGTTAATTTGTTCATATGAGAATTAGTTAAAAAAATTCATATATAAATCATTAAGGTTCATATATGAACACAAAGGTTCATATATGAATTAGTTAAAAAAAGTTTATATGTAAATTACAAAGGTTCATATATGAACACAAAGATTCATATATGAATCAGTTAATTGGTTCAACTGATTCATATATGAACCTACAATTAATTAGTTTCATATATGAAACACAAAGGTTCATATATGAATCACAATATTCATATATGAATTAGTTATAAAGAGTTCATATGTGAATTACAAAGGTTCATATATGAACGTATAGTTCATATGTGAATCACACAGATTCATATATGAACTCAACCCGTGTTTTTTGTAAACGAGATGACTAATTACCAAAATACCCTTCCGTGTTCAAAATCAGCGCATTTAATCGAAGAGTCACGATCACTTCTCTATTTCTCAAAATATTTAGACTTCTCAAATGAACCTAACACTATATATATATATATATATATATATATATATATATATATATCCATGTTAAATATAACATTTAATTTCTCAAACAGACATTAATGCTGTATGGGCTAGAACATGATATCATTTTTGTATGATTTTGTATTCTAGAAAAAAAATTAAATAATGGGATTTTGCAACATATGAAATACTTATATATAAAAAGTTAGAAAAAAAATCAAACTTCTAATATAAAAAATAACATGTTTTTATTGCAACTATACCAAATATATTTTGTATGTTTATTTATTTGGTATTTTCAATTATCTTTTACACAAATAATCTTTCATAAAATCCCCAAATATTCTTCGTACTTTTCAAATATAATTTTTACATATAAAATACAAGTATAACTTACATTACTATACAAATGCAAATATCAGTATTAAACAGTGACCATGTTTGAGGGACCATTTCCCTAAACTACAACGACGCTCCATGTTCGTCCATTCCTCCCTCTTGAAGACACGAATTTGACCATTTGTTTCCTCTCCATCATCATTGTAGGTCCCTAGATATCTATTTGTCTATTATTTCATATATTTGTACCAAAAATCCCCTTCATATAGGCCCTATCAACGACCTTCTATGATGCGTGAGAATGTCTCTTCTATAAATACTATTCATCTTGTCAGATACCTATAAAACAACAATCCAACGTTAAAAATACACAGAGGTTTTTGACAACTAGCGTCCTAATTGAATACCACCGGAGCTTTAAACCCAACCCGGTGTATTACAATGATAGATCTTTGATAAATTTTCAGATAAACCGAAAGAACTCATCATTTAGTTTTTTGGAAGCCATTGGATCCTTTTGTCAAAAGGGGACCAATTTTGTCACGTTCTTATGTCCAATTCAAAAATGGTGGGTTGGATTAATTATGGAATGGGCCCAATGCAACCCAATGGATCATTAATTTTATGGGCCAAAACTCAGAAAACAGCCCTGTGGAGGGGACACTTTTGACAATTTTGTCCTTTTGTTCAACCCTACTACTTGCTAATGTTGCAACTTGCCAAATTTGACACTTAAATCTATTTTGTTTGTATTGGTTATGGAAACATGTTACCCTTGTGTGGAATTTGGAAACTAGGGTCGTTGCTATTTTTTGAAATTAAAATCACTTTCATATATAAAACTAATATTTATAATGTGTTATATAACTGTATTATTTATTAACACTGTATGTAGAATAAATCTTCGATAAACATTCATATTACTATTTTAGTAGTTCGAAAGCCGTATGATGAACATCATACTTGAAATCGTATCATAAATATGTTCAAGTATCGTAATTATTGTTCTTTCTATCAACGATCTGGATTGGTGATCCCAACCCACCAAAATGGCGACCATCGATAAGAGGAACAAGACATAATTTGGTGAGGATGACCCTTGAACTTAGATGAGAGTTTCATTGAACGAGATTTTCGTCTGAAAATTTATATTTATTAACATAAAGGATAATAAAAATTAAATAGGAAGTATGGGCTTAGCCCACTAACACATAAAAACTAGCCTTACAAATTGGCCCAAACCCAACTACTCCCTAAGTCCCTAGTTCGGTAGTTCCTATTGTTCATATGTACATGTATAATGCGACTGTTTATGGATAGGCCATAACTTGGGCCTGGAATCTGGCAAGGGCTCTTTCTTTAGCTATTAATAGATGTATATAAACCTCTTAGCCATTAAGAGGCACTCTTCATATCCGGTGATTGGTTCATCGATTTTGAAAGAAATTGGAACGAATAATTCTTTTGACTTTGGTTCATTTAATGAAGATGATGGAATATTTTTAATTAAGAAATTTATCATTCTTTGACTTAAGTGAAAGAACTGAACTTAATCATTTTCCATTCCAAATTCTATCCACCAAACGTTTGATCAAATTCCATCAACCAAACGTTTGGTCAAATTCCATTATAATTCATTCAAAATCAAGTTTCTTCAATGAATTCCATTTGACCTGTTAATATTTTATAATTAACTTTTTAAATATGATATCTTTTGAGTAGAACCTAAAAACAAAAAACTACAAATTCTCATTGAATTTTCATTTCCTTTGTCTTGTTTCTCAATTCCAACTTATTGATTTATCTTGTTATTCTGTAGATTGTGAAATATTTGATTGTTGAGGAATTACACTCTAGAAATATATCTTGTTAAATAGGAAATGTCCACATTTTATATTTTGTAAAACTAACTTCTTTTTAATGTCAAATATATTTCTTATACTTTTTACCTTCTATTTTAAGTTGAAAATATTATTATATATTTTGCATTATTTTACACAACTTTGGAAGTCGACTTGTTTTTTGACCAACCCATGACCGAACAAAAAGGAGCTTGTCACCGTTACATACACCGGTAATTTTTTATATAAGTTTTGCTTACTTAAAAAATGTAAAACAAAAAACAAACGATAACCCGTTGGATAAATTAAGTCTATTTATAGAGTAGGTAAGAGACTATTTGTTTACCTCTTAATACTTCCCGTAAGAGGCAATATTTGAATCACTAAAAGATGAATCTTGTTTGGCAAAGAAAAAAAAATCAAAGTGGTTTTAAAATCATCTAAATGATTTTGTATCTTGTTCATCCCGTAGCTATTCAGCGTTCTAATTCTATTTTGAATAATTACCAAATAACGATATTATATTTTGCATTATATTATAAGAATATTTTAATCACTCTGACCACTTAAACGGAAAATAGGGTTTGAGATTATACTCATTATAGAACAGGACAGAACAGAACAGAACAGGTGTCTAGCATTTGGTACGACATTATATGACTGGACAGAACAGGACCAGACCAGTTAAAATGACCAATTTACCCCTGATGAGTTGTTAAGTGCATTTTTTTCAAAATAATCAATGTAAGTGAATATTAACAAAGCAACTAAACAAAACAACAATCAGATTGAATTATACAAAGCAACAATCATGTATGATGTATCAACAATCAGATTCAATTACACATTTCGTAAAAGAAGAACCCTATAAAATCAAACTCCATTCAGACCTGAGGAGAAATCGATTTTCAGACCTGAGGAGAAATTGACCAAGAGGAATCGATTTTCAGACCTGGGGAGGAATCGATTTTCAGACCTGAGGAGAAATCAACCTTCATAAATCGATTTTCATACTTGAGGAGGAATCGATTTTCAGACCTGAGAAGAAATCGACCAACATAAATCGATTTTCAGACCTGAGGAGGAATCGATTTTCAGACCTAAGGAGAAATCGACCAACATAAATCGATTTTCATACCTGAGAAGGAATCGATTTTCAGACCTGAGGAGCAACGATAACTGAGGAGAAATCGACCAGAAAAGAAACCTGTGGAAATCGAAAGAAGAAAGAACACAGTGAAAAAATCGAAAGAAGAAGAAGAAATCGGAAGAAGAATCGCAGAAAGGGAAAGAAATCGGAATCAAACTTGTGGAAAAGACGATCTGATGGAGAAGATGATCTGATGGAGGAGGCGACGATGGGATGAAGAAGGAGATTTTGTTACTCGTGCAATTCTCCTGATCACCTTCAGTCCGATTGTCCACTGGGGAGAATGCAACCAGGTGGTACGTCAGTAAGACCAACGGGTGTTAGACCGGTAGTACCAAGGCCAGAAGTACCAAGAGCAAGGGGTTGTGCCTTCCAGATGACAGAGCAAGAAGCAGATGAGACTCCCGATGTGGTTACAGGTACATTCTTAATAAATTCTACACGTGCTAAAGTGTTATTTGATTCCGGTGCAAACCGATCGTTTGTGTCGCCTTCTTTTGCTGCCTATATGCATTTAAAGCCTAAAGTGTTAGATCATGCGTTAATGGTAGATACGGCTAATGATAATCAAGTACCGGTTAATGAGGTATTTGATAGTTGTGTGATAAACATAGATGGATATGGAGTGCCTATTCAGTTATTTCCTATAGCCTTGATCGAATTTGATGTGGTAGTGGGAATGGATTGGTTAGCCGAGAATCAGGCTAATATAGTTTGTGATAAGAAGTTGATAAATGTTGTCTTACCTGAGAAGGGACCAGTAGTGATTTATGGTGACCGTAGAAATCATCAGTCTTGCCTTATCTCTTTGTTGAAAGCTCGTAAATGTATCAATAAAGGCTGCTCAAGTTACTTAGCTTATGTGATAGATATTAAGCTAGAAAAGAATAAGCTGGGAGATATTCCGGTTGTTCGTGAATTTCCGGAAGTTTTTCCAGAAGATCTGACTAGCCTTCCGCCCGTTAGACAAGTAGAGTTTGGTATAGATCCGATTCCTGGAGCCGTTCCTGTTGCCTGTGCACCGTATCGTTTGGCACCTCCAGAGATGAAAGAGATGATGACACAACTACAGGATCTTTCAGATAAAGGCTTCATCAGACCCAGTTCTTCGCCGTGGGGAGCACCGATTCTGTTTGTGAAAAAGAAGGATGGTTCGATAAGGATGTGTATTGATTATCGGGAACTGAATAAGCGCACGATCAAGAACAAGTATCCGCTTCCTAGAATTGATGACCTCTTTGATCAACTAGTTGGAGCTTGCTATTTCTCCAAGATTGATCTGAGATCTGGTTATCATCAGCTGAAGGTTAAAGAATAAGACGTTCTAAAAACTGCTTTTCGCACACGGTATGGTCACTATAAATTCTTAGTAATGCCTTTTGGATTGACGAACGCCCCAGCTGCTTTTATGGATTTAATGAATCGAGTATGTAAGCCATATCTCGATAAATTCGTTATTGTGTTTATCGATGATATCCTTATCTACCCCCGGTCCAAAGAAGAGCACGCCCAACATCTTCGTTTAATTCTGGAATTGTTGAAGAAGGAACAGTTATACGCTAAGTTCTCTAAATGTGAATTCTGGATACGGGAAGTTCAGTTTCTCGGACATGTAGTTTCTGAGAAAGGTATTCAAGTTGATCCAATGAAAGTAGCAGCAGTTGAAAAGTGGGAACCGCCGAGAACGCCAACCGAGGTACGAAGTTTTCTGGGTTTAGCCGGCTATTATCGAAAGTTTATACAAGATTTCTCCCGTATCGCTACGCCTTTGACCAAGCTGACCCGAAAGAATATAAAGTTCGAATGGAAAGCAGAACAGGATGAAGCATTCCGAATATTGAAAGAAACACTCTGTAGCGCGCCGATACTATCACCACCTGAAGGTTCCAATGAATTTATTGTTTACAGTGATGCTTCCAAATTGGGATTGGGTTGTGTACTTATCCAGCGTGGAAAAGTTATTGCTTATGCTTCTCGTCAGTTAAAAGATCATGAAAGACAGTATCCTACACACGACATTGAACTGGCAGCAGTTGTATTCGCGTTGAAGATTTGGAGACATTATCTTTACGACTCTAGATATCAAATTTATACCGATCATAAGAGTCTCCAACATCTTTTTGATCAGAAGAAATTAAATATGAGGCAAAGAAGATGTCTAGAATTGGTGAATGATTATGACTGTGAAATCCTTTATCATCCGGGAAAGGCGAACGTGGTAGCTGATGCGCTGAGTCGTCAATAAAGAAGTGGAACAATAAAAGTTATTGCACTACGAGCTGAGCTTCTACCTAACATTTTCGACGAACTGAAGAAGTGTCAAGTAGAAGCCTATCAGGAAGAATATCTGAAATCAGAGCGGTTAGTGGGGTTATCAGCATTGCTAGTGAAAGATGATCGTGAGTTATTGTGTCTGGGGAACAGAATTTGGGTGCCTCGTTTGGGTGGTTTACGTGATCGGGTACTACAAGAAGCTCATCAATCTCGTTTCTCTATTCATCCAGGTACGAACAAGATGTACAAAGATCTGAAATAATTTTATTGGTGGCCGGGAATAAAAAGGAGTATTGCTCAACATGTGGAAGGTTGTACTACTTGTAAGAAGGTAAAGATTGAACATCAAAAGCCGTTTGGTCAGTTACAACGATTAGAAATACCAATGTGGAAATGGGATCAGATTACTACAGATTTCATCACAAAGCTACCAGGGACTCCGAAGGGATTTGATTCTATTTGGGTGATAGTCGACAGGTTGACGAAGTCTGCACACTTTTTACCGATAAAGGAAACTGATTCATTGGAACGATTAGCTAAATTGTACATTGACGAAATAGTAACTCGACATGGAGTTCCAATCTCGATCATTTCTGATCGTGATAGTCGTTTTACTTCAAGATTCTGGAGAAGTTTTCAAAAGGAAATGGGGACGCAGATAAAGTTAAGCACAACATATCATCCTCAAACTGACGGTCAGAGTGAACGAACGATTCAGACATTAGAAGATATGCTCCGGGCTTGCATTGTTGACTTTGGGGGATCGTGGGATAAGCATTTACCATTGATCGAATTTGCCTACAATAACAGTTATCATTCCAGCATTCAAGCGGCACCGTTTGAAGTTTTATATGGTAGAAAATGTCGAACGCCTCTGTGTTGGAACGAAGTGGGAGAGAAACAGCTAGCGGGGCCAGATATAGTTCAGTTAACAGCGGATAAGATTACTCAGATTCGGGAACGTTTGAAAGTGGCTCAAGACAGGCAGCAAAGTTACGCGGACAGACGCCGGAAACCGTTAGAGTTCCAAGTTGGAGATTTTGTAATGTTAAAAGTCTCACCTTGGAAAAGAGTTATTCGTTTTGGAAAACAAGGTAAGCTTAGTCCAAGGTATATTGGGCCGCTTGCAATTACAGAAAGGATTGGTGAAGTAGCTTACAGGTTGGATCTTCCGCCAGAGTTAAGTAGGATTCACAACGCGTTTCATGTATCGAATTTTCGAAAGTGTTTAGTTACGCCAGATCAAGCAGTTTCTCTACCAGATATACAAGTTGATGAAAAGCTGAATTATGTGGAAGAACCAGAAGCAATAGTTGATCACAAGGTTAAAGAGTTGCGGAACAAAGTAATCAGACAAGTGAAAGTTCAGTGGAGACATCATAAGGGTTTGGATGCTACTTGGGAATCAGAATCAGAAATGAGATCTAAGTACCCGTACCTTTTTGCCTAAACGAATTCCGGGACGGAATTCTTTTAAGGGGGAGATGATGTAATACCCCGGGTAAGTTCGTTAGTTAAAAATCTCTTTCCGTTAAAATTGGTTAACTTTAATTGGAAGTTTAGGATATATTTGGGTTAAGTTAAGAGTTAAGGGTGTTTTGAGTCATTAGTGAAGAGTTTAAACCTTAATGGTAAATGAGTCAAAAATATAAATATACTTGTTTAATTCAGATATTTCTAAAACAACAAAATATCCAGAATCAGTGTGTGTGTGTTTTGGAAAGAAAAGGAGCAAAAGAAGAAAAAGGAGGTTAGGGCTTCAAATTGGTGTGCTTGGAAGTGAATCTGAGGTATGTTTCTTTGTATTTTATGTTTGTAATTGGTATTAGAAGGTTTCTATCGGATTAGAATAGTCAATTACACATCTGGTATTGATTCAGTCGGATTCTGGGTAGAAAATTGATGAACAGTCAGAGGTTTTCGGATAAGTTGAATGTGTCCGGTAGTTTCTTGGGTGGTGTCCGGGTAATGTGTTGATAGTGTCCGGTAGTTCTTTCTTGCAGGTTTCCGAACGAATCGATTATCCGGGTAAGTCCTATTTTCTCTAAGTTTTCGGGTGAAATGGTTTACCTGATAGTATCCGGATTGCTGTAGTATCCGGATAATTGGGTTGTCCGGATTATTAAGGTTGTCCGGAAAGTCATGTTGTCCGGGAAGTTTGTGTTGTCCGGGAAGTTTAGCTGTTTGGTCAATTTTGAGAGTTTGGATGCTTTTGAGTATCCAGTAACCTGTGTTTTGTTAATTCATGGATAGGGAATGAATGAGGACTAAATGTACTATGGACTTAACTTAAGTACGGGTTTGCGGGAAATAATTGAGAATAAGATTTAGATAGATTTATCTAAAGTTCTTGGTTCTAGTAAGTCTTATGTGATCCATTTGGTAAAGAGATATCTGTACCTATTTGTTTCAGATACTGTGAATCAAAGGTGAAAGCTAAATCTGTTGGAAAAGACCGGGAAGAGTTGTGTTAAGCAAACAAGTGAGTTTTTACTTAAAATGTTTTCTAACTGGAATACATATATGTGAATGAGTGTAATAATGTGCATATTATGTTTATATGAGTATTACACTGCATGGGTACTAGTTGGCCGGGCTTAGGACCGGTGTATGTTGGTTATACAGAGGGACAGTGGTGTTGGCTGTATTCAGTACAGTGGTGTAAATTAATTAATTGGCTCGCAACCAATTAATATGGCCAAGAGACTGAGATGGAAAGATACATGATGCATGAGTCATAATTGGTATTCTTATGTGTGTTATGTGTATGATGTTTGTGCAATTGGTTTTTAACTAACAGGGATTTTCTCACTAGACTTCAAGGTCTAACCCTCATTTTGTTTTAAAAATATGTATTCCAGGTCGTGGATCGAGTAAGAGCAAATAAGAAGGTTAAACCGCGAATAGCTTTTGGGAGGACTAGGTAGTTGAAGACTATGATGTGTTTTGTAGTTACAGCATGTTATTAGTAATGATGTAAATTTACTATGTAAACGTTGTAATGATGTACTGAATGTTTGTAAAGACTAGGGGACCATATTTGTTATATGATGTATCTCTTGTTTTAACGACGTTATGCAATGTATGCTATTTGAACTATGATTGGAAATCCGGGTCGTTACAGATGGTATCAGAGCCCTAGTTTAAGGGATTTAGGTATTTGTATCTGTACCTAGACTTAAACTGCATGTGAAGTAGGATGTCCCTATTATTTTAGAACCTTGGGATGAATAAGTATAAAAGGTAGAAGGAACATCATGTAAGGTAATTTCATCTTACACCTGGCCAGTGTAATTGTGATCTTACAGGTACATGTTTGAACTGGAATACCTTGTTATATGGGGTATGTGCTTATGTGTATATTAACCTTGTCTGAATCAACAGAATGGCAAGTGGTACTAGACAAACGAATTGGGAAGGAGGAGAAAATCCGAATAGAACAAACCCAACAGCCGGAGGAAGGGGAAGAGGGGGAGAAAGAGGTGGAGGCAGAACAGGAGGCAGAATTGGAGGCATAATTGGGGGTAGAACTGGGGTGGAGCTCCGCCGCGAGGTAATGAATTTGTTACTAGGGACAATTTAACAGCCGAAATGGGAAGACTGCAGGCCAGTATTCAAGCCATGTTTGATCGAACTCGTCATAATGAAGCTGATACACCAGATCCTGGTCAGGAAGACGAGATGCCTATTACACCTACAATCACACCAGTACTAAGGAAGTGTGACTATAAAATGTTCTTAAGTTGCAAACCCCCAACTTATGCAGGAGATAGAGACCCAGTGAAAGCTATGAGGTGGCTGAAGGAGATAGAAGCTATTTTCAAAACTAGTAAGTGTGTCGAAGAGGATAGAGTACTATATGGAACTGCAATGTTAAAAGCCGATGCTTTATACTGGTGGGAAGCTCATATTTCTTCGGGAGGGTCTGACATATATTCTACCTTCTCTTGGGAAGAATTCGTTATAGCTTTTAGGAAACAGTTTTGCCCTCAAGCAGCAGTAAAACAATTGGAAGGGGAGTTTATGAACTTGCAGCAGGGAAATTTGTCAGTTCGGGACTACACCGCTCATTTTCTGGAAAAGTCTCGTTTCGCGGAATACTACGTTGCCACGGAGGCAATGAAGGTTGAAAGGTTTATCTTCGGATTGAATGCAGAAGTTAGAAAGTTAGTAGTTGCAAAAGGACCCGAAACCTTCTCAGCCGCAGTTGATGCCGCGGAAAATGTAGAACGGGATAATAGGAGAGATGTTAGTGATAAAAGTGCTGGGAAGAGAAAATGGGAAGGACCATAGTACGACCCAAAGAAGTCTAGATTTCAGAGATTTGATAGCCGTCCACCTTTTCGATCAGTTGAAAGACCTTGCCCAAAGTGCCATCGTTTTCAACAAGGAAGTTGTCAAGTTGATCCTAGAAACTGTTATAAGTGTGGAAAGATCGGTCATATTGCTAAAGACTGTCGAGTAGTTAGATTTTGTTACTCGTTCAATTCTCCTGATCGCCTTCAGTCCGATTGTCTACTGGGGAGAATACAACCAGGTGGTACGTCAGTAAGACCAACGGGTGTTAGACCGGTAGTACCAAGGCCAAAAGTACCAAGAGCAAGGGGTCGTGCCTTCCAGATGATAGAGCAAGAAGCAGATGAGACTCCTGATGTGGTTACAGGTACATTCTTAATAAATTCTACACGTGCTAAAGTGTTATTTGATTCCGGTGCAAACCGATCATTTGTGTCGCCTTCTTTTGCTGCCCATATGCATTTAAAGCCTAAAGTGTTAGATCATGCGTTAATGGTAGATACGGCTAATGATAATCAAGTACCGGTTAATGAGGTATTTGATAGTTGTGTGATAACCATAGATGGATATGGAGTGTCTATTCAGTTATTTCCTATAGCCTTGATTGAATTTGATGTGGTAGTGGGAATGGATTGGTTAGCCGAGAATCAGGCTAATATAGTTTGTGATAAGAAGTTGATAAATGTTGTCTTACCTGAGAAGGGACCAGTAGTGATTTATGGTGACCGTAGAAATCATCAGTCTTGCCTTATCTCTTTGTTGAAAGCTCGTAAGTGTATCAATAAAGGTTGCTCAAGTTACTTAGCTTATGTGATAGATATTAAGCTAGAAAAGAATAAGCTGGGAGATATTCCGGTTGTTCGTGAATTTCCGGAAGTTTTTTCAGAAGATCTGACTAGCCTTCCGCCCGTTAGACAAGTAGAGTTTGGTATAGATCTGATTCCTGGAGCCGCTCCTGTTGCCCGTGCACCGTATCGTTTGGCACCTCCAGAGATGAAAGAGATGATGACACAACTGCAGGATCTTTCAGATAAAGGCTTCATCAGACCCAGTTCTTCGTCGTGGGGAGCACCGATTCTGTTTGTGAAAAAGAAGGATGGTTCGATGAGGATGTGTATTGATTATCGGGAACTGAATAAGCGCACGATCAAGAACAAGTATCCGCTTCCTAGAATTGATGACCTCTTTGATCAACTAGTTGGAGCTTGCTATTTCTCCAAGATTGATCTGAGATCTGGTTATCATCAGCTGAAGGTTAAAGAATAAGACGTTCTAAAAACTGCTTTTCGCACACGGTATGGTCACTATGAATTCTTAGTAATGCCTTTTGGATTGACGAACGCCCCAGCTGCTTTTATGGATTTAATGAATCGAGTGAATCGAGTATGTAAGCCATATCTCGATAAATTCGTTATTGTGTTTATCGATGATATCCTTATCTACCCCCGGTCCAAAGAAGAGCACGCCCAACATCTTCGTTTAATTCTGGAATTGTTGAAGAAGGAACAGTTATACGCTAAGTTCTCTAAATGTGAATTCTGGATACGGGAAGTTCAGTTTCTCGGACATGTAGTTTCTGAGAAAGGTATTCAAGTTGATCCAATGAAAGTAGCAGCAGTTGAAAAGTGGGAACCGCCGAGAACGCCAACCGAGGTACGAAGTTTTCTGGGTTTAGCCGACTATTATCGAAAGTTTATACAAGATTTCTCCCGTATCGCTACGCCTTTGACCAAGCTGACCCGAAAGAATATAAAGTTCGAATGGAAAGCAGAACAAGATGAAGCATTCCGAATATTGAAAGAAAAACTCTGTAGTGCGCCAATACTATCACTACCTGAAGGTTCCAATGACTTTATTGTTTACAGTGATGCTTCCAAATTGGGAATAGGTTGTGTACTTATGCAGCGTGGAAAGGTTATTACTTATGCTTCTCGTCAGTTAAAAGATCATGAAAGACAATATCCTACACACGACATGGAACTGGCAGCAGTTGTATTCACGTTGAAGATTTGGAGACATTATCTTTACGGCTCTAGATATCAAATTTATACCGATCATAAGAGTCTCCAACATCTTTTTGATCAGAAGGAATTAAATATGAGGCAAAGAAGATGGCTAGAATTGGTGAATGATTATGACTGTGAAATCCTTTATCATCCGGGAAAGGCGAACGTGGTAGCTGATGCGCTGAGTCGTCAAGAAAGAAGTGGAACAATAAAAGCTATTGCACTACGAGCTGAGCTTCTACCTAACATTTTCGACGAACTGAAGAAGTGTCAAGTAGAAGCCTATCAGGAAGAATATCTTAAATCAGAGCGGTTAGTGGGGTTATCAGCATTGCTAGTGAAAGATGATCGTGAGTTATTGTGTCTGGGGAACAGAATTTGGGTGCCTCGTTTGGGTGGTTTACGTGATCGGGTACTACAAGAAGCTCATCAATCTCGTTTCTCTATTCATCCAGGTACGAACAAGATGTATAAAGATCTGAAACAATTTTATTGGTGGCCGGGAATAAAAAGGAGTATTGCTCAACATGTGGAAGGTTGTACTACTTGTAAGAAGGTAGAGATTGAACATCAAAAGCCGTTTGGTCAGTTACAACGATTAGAAATACCAATGTGGAAATGGGATCAGATTACTACAGATTTCATCACAAAGCTACCAAGGACACCGAAGGGATTTGATTCTATTTGGGTGATAGTCGACAGGTTGACGAAGTCTGCACACTTTTTACCGATAAAGGAAACTGATTCATTGGAACGATTAGCTAAATTGTACATTGACGAAATAGTAACTCGACATGGAGTTCCAATCTCGATCATTTCTGATCGTGATAGTCGTTTTACTTCAAGATTCTGGAGAAGTTTTCAAAAGGAAATGGGGACGCAGATAAAGTTAAGCACAACATATCATCCTCAAACTGACGGTCAGAGTGAACGAACTATTCAGACATTAGAAGATATGCTCCGGGCTTGCATTGTTGACTTTGGGGGATCGTGGGATAAGCATTTACCATTGATCGAATTTGCCTACAATAACAGTTATCATTCCAGCATTCAAGCGGCACCGTTTGAAGTTTTATATGGTAGAAAATGCCGAACGCCTCTGTGTTGGAACGAAGTGGGAGAGAAACAGCTAGCGGGGCCAGATATAGTTCAGTTAACAGCGGATAAGATTACTCAGATTCGGGAACGTTTGAAAGTGGCTCAAGACAGGCAGCAAAGTTACGCGGACAGACGCCGGAAACCGTTAGAGTTCCAAGTTGGAGATTTTGTAATGTTAAAAGTCTCACCTTGGAAAGGAGTTATTCGTTTTGGAAAACAAGGTAAGCTTAGTCCAAGGTATATCGGGCCGCTTGCAATTACAGAAAGGATTGGTGAAGTAGCTTACATGTTGGATCTTCCGCCAGAGTTAAGTAGGATTCACAGCGCGTTTCATGTATCGAATTTTCGAAAGTGTTTAGTTACGCCAGATCAAGCAGTTTCTCAAGGTTAAAGAGTTGCGGAACAAAGTAATCAGACAAGTGAAAGTTCAGTGGAGACATCATAAGGGTCAGGATGCTACTTGGGAATCAGAATCAGAAATAAGATCTAAGTACCCGTACCTTTTTGCCTAAACGAATTCCGGGACGGAATTCTTTTAAGGGGGAGATGATGTAATACCCCGGGTAAGTTCGTTAGTTAAAAATCTCTTTCCGTTAAAATTGGTTAACTTTAATTGGAAGTTTAGGATATATTTGGGTTAAGTTAAGAGTTAAGGGTGTTTTGAGTCATTAGTGAAGAGTTTAAGCCTTAATGGTAAATGAGTAAAAAATATAAATATACTTGTTTAATTCAGATATTTCTAAAACAACAAAATATCCAGAATCGGTGTGTGTGTGTGTGTGTGTGTGTGTGTTTTGGAGAGAAAATGAGCAAAAGAAGAAAAAGGAGGTTAGGGCTTCAAATTGGTGTGCTTGGAAGTGAATCTGAGGTATGGTTCTTTGTATTTTATGTTTGTAATTGGTATTAGAAGGTTTCTATCGGATTAGAATAGTCAATTACACATCTGGTATTGATTCAGTCGGATTCTGGGTAGAAAATTGACGAACAGTCAGAGGTTTCCGGATAAGTTGAATGTGTCCGGTAGTTTCTTGGGTGGTGTTCGGGTAATGTGTTGATAGTGTCCGGTAGTTCTTTCTTGCAGGTTTCCGGACGAATCGATTATCCGGGTAAGTCCTATTTTCTCTAAGTTTTCGGGTGAAATGGTTTACCGGATAGTATCCGGATTGCTGTAGTATCCGGATAGTTGGGTTGTCCGGATTATTAAGGTTGTCCGGAAAGTCATGCTGTCCGGATTGGTCTTATTGTCCGGGAAGTTTGTGTTGTCCGGGAAGTTTAGCTGTTTGGTCAATTTTGAGAGTTTGGATGCTTTTGAGTATCCAGTAACATGTGTTTTGTTAATTCATGGATAGGGAATGAATGATGACTAAATGTACTATGGACTTAACTTAAGTACGGGTTTGCGGGAAATAATTGAGAATAAGATTTAGATAGATTTATCTAAAGTTCTTGGTTCTAGTAAGTCTTATGTGATCCATTTGGTAAAGAGATATCTATACCTATTTGTTTCAGATACTGTGAATCAAAGGTGAAAGCTAAATCTGTTGGAAAAGACCGGGAAGAGTTGTGTTAAGCAAACAAGTGAGTTTTTACTTAAAATGTTTTCTAACTGGAATACATATATGTGAATGAGTGTAATAATGTGCATATTATGTTTATATGAGTATTACACTGCATGGGTACTAGTTGGCCGGGCTTAGGACCGGTGTATGTTGGCTGTACAGAGGGACAGTGGTGTTGGCTGTATTCAGTACAGTGGTGTAAATTAATTAATTGACTCGCAACCAATTAATATGGCCAAGAGAATGAGATGGAAAGATACATGATGCATGAGTCATAATTGGTATTCTTATGTGTGTTATGTGTATGATGTTTGTGCAATTGGTTTTTAACTAACGGGGATTTTCTCACTAGACCTCAAGGTCTAACCCTCATTTTGTTTTAAAAATATGTATTCCAGGTCGTGGATCGAGTAAGAGCAAATAAGAAGGTTAAACCGCGAATAGCTTTTGGGAGGACTAGGTAGTTGAAGACTATGATGTGTTTTGTAGTTACAACATGTTATTAGTAATGATGTAAATTTACTATGTAAACGTTGTAATGATGTACTGAATGTTTGTAAAGACTAGGGGACCATATTTGTTATATGATGTATCTCTTGTTTTAACGACGTTATGCAATGTATGCTATTTGAACTATGATTGGAAATCCGGGTCGTTACACTTGTTCCAGGGGAGGGGTGGACAGCCGTGTCCCACTCTTGTTCTACTTAGTTCCACCTAGTCCTACATATGGACACACCAAACATGGTACACATGTTCTGTCCTGTCTTGTCCCATCATGTCCAGTGTACCAAACGTCCCTTATAGTATTTAACCCGTTTAAAAAGTTAGACCCAACCCTACCCGCCCAAAACACGCAAATGATCATCTCCGAAGTCTGAACTCATTCAGCCGGCTCGTCTCTCCATTCTCCTCACCGCCTCCTTTTGAGGTGCCGTTTGGTTCACAGAAACTGGTGGAATCTGGTGGAATTGGAATGTCAGATTCCTTTGACCAGATTCCATTACAGTGTTTTGTTCAATCTTTTGTACAAAAGGAATTCAAAAAATTCCAATGAATTCCATGAAATTTGGGTAAATGACCAAAAGGGTATTTTAAAAAAATTAAAATGAAATTTGGGTAAATGACCAAAATACCCTTTTGTTAATTTTAATTTTTTAAACAAAAAATGTTTTAATAAAATAGTCATTAAATACTTTAATAAAATTATTATTAAATACTTGAATCTTTAAACCATATAATATACACAACGTCACAACCCAAATCAGAAATCAAAAGCACAAATCAGAAATATACACTTTCTGGTTTGTTCATCTATCCTCATCAGACATAAGCACAAATCGAAATCAGATGTACAATGCTAAAATCGAAAGCACAAATCAGAAATCAAAAACACAAATCAGAGAAATAAACGTCTTCTGGTTCATCTTTCTGGTTTGTACAAATCGAAACCTGATGTACAATCGAAACCAGAAAACGAAACAGGTTTGTACAGGTATAGAAGATAGAGAAGATAAAATCGGTATCAACCAGAAATCGAAACCTGGTTTGTACAAATCGAAAGCAGCAGGTAGAGAAGATAAAATTCCAATCGAAACCAAAAAACGTAAGCAGAAGTCGATTCAGAAACGTAAGCTTACCAGATCGTCTTTGCGATGGAGAAGGACTTTGCGATGGAGAAGAAAACGAGAGAGAGGTGTTTGTCGGCTAAAAATTATAAAACTAAGGCAAGGGGTAATTTTGGCATTATGAAAATGTTCAATTTCATTCCTTCAAAATACCTTGTTTATGTCATGGAATGAAAAATGTCAATTTCATAGAATTCATTGGAACTTTTTTAATTCCTTTTCGTACTTTTCATATAAAAGATTGAACCAAACACCGAAAACGAATAAAATCAAATGAATGTGACATTCCAATTACACCTGATTCCAAGTTTATGTGAACCAAAAGGCACCTAGGGGTCATCTTCTTCACTCCGCGCTTTATTTCTTCATATTCATTCAGATTTCAGCGCCTCATTTCTTCAACGCATAGTGTTCTTCTTCACATGTAACATCTCGTATTCTTTTTCTTTGTTACTAATTAGGGTTTTCTTTGTTCCTTTTCTGTTTCTATTCTAAACATACGTGAAGTTGTATGCTATTCTATGTTCTTATAAACGTAACCTATTACTTGATTCAATATCGATTAGCATATGAGATTTTGAACAGAGTATCGGAGAATTTCATTTCCGAAAAATGTGGCTATGGTATTCAATTACACTATTACAATTTGAATCAAATTTGGGGTTTTCTGATTTGCAAGTCTATGTATTTGATATGCTCTTGGATAAAAGATTGTGATTGTCTTTTTGCCTTTACATTCTCTCATCCTGGTTGACAAAGATCATTCAACTGAAGCTCAATTGTGTCAGTGTGTCACTCAGTCTCTAGTAATCTGCCTCTAGTTTACACACATAAGAAAATTTTGGTGTAGAAAAGCTTTATAGATGAATCAAATATCCTCATGGCCTTTACAACATTTTACTCATTTGCTTAAAACATGCATTTCTCGGAGAGACCTATTAATCGGAAAATCCCTCCACACTCTCTACCTCAAATCCCTCATCCCTGCTTCCACCTACCTCTCCAATCACTTCATCCTCCTCTACTCCAAATGCCGCCGTCTCTCTGCCGCCCGCAATGCTTTTGATGCCATCGCATATCCTAATGTATTCTCTTTTAACACTATTGTCTCTGCCTACGCCAAAGAATCTCAACCCCTCATTGCACACCAGCTGTTTGACAAAATTCCGCAACCGGACCTTGTGTCTTACAATACCCTCATTTCAGCTTATGCTGATCGCGGCGAAGCCCAGCCTGCTCTCCGCTTGTTTATGGATATGCGTGAGTTGGGGTTTGACATGGATGGTTTTACTTTTTCTGCTGCCGTGACTGCTGCCTGTAAAGATATACGTTTGATTGGTCAGCTTCATAAGTTGGCAATTTCGGGTGGGTTTAATGCTTATATTTCGGTGAATAATAGTCTCATCACATATTATAGCAAAAATGGGCATTTGGATGAGGGAAAATGGATTTTTAACGATATGGGTAACAATAAAGATGAGGTGACATGGAATTCGATGATTGTGGCGTGTAGCCAGCATCGAGAAGGATTAAGAGCACTTGAATTGTATCGGGAAATGGTTCATATGGAGTTAAGGATTGATATGTTTACTTTGGCTAGTGTCTTAACTGCATTTACCTCCCTGGAAGATTTGCGTGGTGGGCTTCTGTTTCATGGTCAGTTAATCAAGAAAGGTTTCCACCAGAATACCCATGTGGGAAGTGGCTTGATTGATTTGTATTCAAAATGTAACGGGAATATGTCAGATTGTAAGAAAGTATTTGAAGAGATCATTGAACCGGATTTGGTTCTGTGGAACACCATGGTTTCTGGGTATTCTCAAAATCACGATCTCTCAGAAGAGGCTCTCTATTGTTTTAGGCAAATGCAACGGGAAGGTTACCGCCCGGATGATTGCACCTTTGTTTGCGTGATTAGTGCAAGCTCTAATCTTTCCTCACCAACTCAAGGGAAGCAGATTCATTCTCTTGCCCTTAAATCCGATATCCCATCAAATAAAATATCTGTAAATAACGCACTTATTGCCATGTACTCTAAATGTGGAAATTTGCAAGATGCCCGCCAATTGTTTGATCTAATGCCAGAGCACAATACCGTTACGCTCAACTCATTGATTGCAGGTTATGCTTTTCACGGCTTTCAAATGGAAGCTTTGCATCTTTTTGAACACATGCTTGAAACAAATATAATCCCTACAAGTATCACCTTTATATCGATCCTCTCTGCCTGTGTACACACCGGAAAAGTTGAGGAAGGAAGAAAGTATTTTCGTTTGATGACTGATAAATATGATATAGAACCAGAGGAAGAACACTTTTCATGTATGATTGACCTTTTCGGTCGAGCTGGTCAACTCGAGGAAGCTGAAAGACTCATCGAAACGATGCCGTTTAACCCCGGGACTGTAGGATGGGGTGCTTTGCTTGGAGCTTGTAGAACCCATGGCAATCTTGAGTTAGCCGTTAAGGCAGCTAAACAGTGTCTCCTTCTAGAACCTTCTAATGCAGCTCCATATGTCATGCTTGCACACATGTATGGGAAAGCTGAGAAATGGGAAGAAGTGGCAATGATCAGAAATTCAATGAGAAACAGTGGAGTGAAAAAGAATCCGGGTTGCAGTTGGATTGAGATAAACAAGAAAGTTCATGTCTTTGTTGCAGAAGATAGTTCCCACCCTATGTTGAACGAGATTACAAAGTTTTGGGAAGAATTGTTGGAGAAGATGAAGTTAGTAGGATATGTGCCAGATGTGAAATGGGCTGCGGTTAGAGATCTTGGAGTTAGGAAAGATGAAAAAGAGATAAGATTAGGGCGTCACAGTGAGAAACTAGCTATTGTCTTTGGATTGCTATCGACCAAAGATGGGGAACCTCTTTTTGTGATGAAGAATCTGAGAATATGTGGGGATTGCCATAATGCAATCAAGATAATATCTGGTATAACTGGTAGGGAGATTACAGTAAGAGATGCTCGCAGATTTCATTGTTTTAAGGAAGGACAATGTTCATGTGGTGATTATTGGTGAAACTTCTTAATTCAAGTTCATACGTCTTTGGAATGGTGTCGCATGGTACTCAGAGACTAAGGGGTTGTTTACTTTATTTTACAATAAGCTGTGTATGGTTTAAGTTGTCTGGATAAATCTGTCTGGATAAATCTGTCTGTCTGAAGAACGAGAGGCAATGGGTTTGAAGGAGGCAAAGAGAGAGGGTTGGATTATTTTTTAGCATTTCTGGTATTAATTTGTTTGGGATGGCTTAATGGGGACAGGTGAGGGGTTGTGGCTTATTTCATATAGCCATTTTAGCTCAATGGCTGAATGATTAAGTTGTAAAGAAACACTTATGTATGGCTGAGCGAATAAGCCGTCCAGACCATTAAGCTCATTAAGCGCCTGTAAGTAAACAACTCCTAACTGAAAGCTTGTCAGTTGGTTCAACAAATGTACAACATTCAACCAATTCTTTCACTATATTTCCTAAATCACATTCATTGAGAGGGTTTTCCAGAAAGAATTTCGTTCTTATGCCATTGTGAAGTTCATCCTAGCAAGTCAACGTATCTATTCGGCCATTACGTAGTCATGGATCTATTCACATCCCTCAAAACAACTTGTTCAGCCATTTTATAGCAAATTGGAACTGCTATGCCATTCTTGTTTGCTAATGGATAAAGATATATTTGAAAATTCGACCTTTATTTCAACTAGAAGTGGCTTAGTACCAAGTTTCTAACTTTTTGCTTATCCTGTGCCTGCATAATACAATGGTGATGTTTTGCTATTGCAGATCCATCAAAACAGTTGTCGTTGGCATGACCTTTTAGGAACCTTCCTCTGTTCTTCTAAAGCTGTTGTGATTCAATTAAAGAGCAAAAACTCTTACAGATGTTTAGAGCCGTTTACCAGATTCGAGATTCATTCAGATTCGTCACAGGAAAAACCAATCTTTCTTCAACTTCAGCCATCCCTTCCTCGTTCACCAATTTACAGGCACGACACAAACACGAGGAGGCAGATGCAGATGAGTTCAACAAGGATCCAGGTGGCGCTCCAAGATTGTTCGTTGTACAACCGCGTTTTAGACCCGATGCCATATTGAAAACCAAGCTCGATGAAGCTCTTAATCTTGCCAATTCGCTTGAAGAACAGCGGGATGGGTACTACACTACTGACTTTGCAAAGAAAGAACTCCCCCCACATCTTGTTGTGCAAAACCCAGCTTATCGAGTCACTCGGGCAGGTTTGCAAGATATTTTAGCATATGAATAAATCTTTCCTGAAAAAGATAATACCCTTTGACTTCTGGGGTCAAATGTATTGATATCGCATGTAAAGTTGTATGTATTTTTGTTGCAAATTTACTATCGAATTTTATTTTAGTTATTACTTCATCAAAAATAGAATATTAGAAATCATATCAATCTTGAATCTAAAATGTAGCTTGTTTGACCTTCAAAGTCATAAAGCAGTTTCTTTCTTAGAACTTAGGAAGTATTTGTTTTCTTATTGGGAACTATATAAAAGGTTTGTCTTTATTTGCAGATACTTTCTTTGGACCAGGGACAGTGGACAATATCAAATGCCATTTAAATGCCGAAGATTCAAAAGTAAAAGTGTTACATTAACGTGCTGGCGGGTTTCTAGTTTTTTTTCCTGATGCAATATTGGAATTTTAGATGGTTGCATATTTTTTTGGCAGGGTGGAGTAGATGCAGTATTTGTGAATGGGATTCTAACTGGAATTCAACAGAGAAACTTAGAGGTAAGTCATGCATGCTTATTGCAAATTAATAGAAACAGAGAATTAAGGGAAGGAAATCGATTACTATTAAGCAACAATTGAGCCAAAGCTCTTCAGGGAAATGAAAATAACCAGAGTCAGAGACTCCTCTCCAGAGAATACTCTCCTTGAACAACTAGACAAGAAATAACTGAATGCCTCTCTCCTTCCCACTCATCCCTCCTTTATTCTAACGACTTGTTCCTTTTCTCTCTCCTCGTGTACACTTTCCATACAATGGGCTTCTCACCCCATTTAGAGAATATGGGCTCTTGGGCCTCAACTACAGGTTTCCCAACATTACCCACTTCTTTTACTACAGCCTTGTTCACAAGGCTGAACCCGGGAAATTGACTTTGTAACACATCTTCATCGATCCATGTAACATCATCTCCAGTCTTCCCTTTCCATTTCACCAGACATTGACGGATTGGCTTCCCCTCAACTGGCATTTCCCGAGTTGCTAAAACTTCCTCGGGTTCTTCCATGGAATTTTCTTCCATTTCCAGCCCCTCCGGTAACGACTCAGCAACTTGATACTTACCAACTGCCCGTTTAAGTTGAGAAATATGAAAAACCGGATGGACTTTGGTCGTTGATGGAAATTTCAGCTTATATGAGACACTCCCTATTTTTGATATAATAGGAAAGGGGCCATAATATCATGGGGCTAATTTCTGGTTAATTCTCCTAGCCACTGTTTGTTGTCTGTGAGGGCGAAGTTTAAGGAAAACCCAGTCACCTTCTTTAAATTCCTCCTCTTTTCTTTTTCGATCATCATACTTCTTCATTTGTTGTTGGGCACGCATCAAATGATGCTTCAATTGGGTTAGGGCCTCATCTCGATCAACTAAGTCAGCCGCAACCTGCTCCACCCTTGTTTCATCTTGTGTATAACGAACCAACAGTGGTGGTTTCCGTCCGTATACAACCTGAAATGGAGTGACCCCCGTAGAACCATGGAATGTGGTGTTGTACCACAATTCAGCCCACGATACCCAATGAGACCATCCCTTAGGCTGTTCTGAAGCAAAACACCGTAAATAGGTCTCGAGACATCTATTCACCACCTCCGTTTGGCCATCGGTCTCCGGGTGATATGAGGAACTCATCTTTAACATAGTACCTTGGAGTCGAAATAGTTCCCGCCAAAATAAACTAATAAACAATGGGTCTCGATCACTTACAATCGATCGTGGAATCCCATGTAATCGTACCACTTCTTTTGCAAAAATCTCAGCCACCTTTCTTGCTGTATACGGGTGTTTTAAGGGAATAAAATGTGCGTATTTGGACAGCCTGTCCACCACCACAAATACCGCTTCGAACCCTCCCGATTTTGGAAGACCGGTGATGAAATCCATCGAGATATCATCCCATACTAAATCGGGAATCGGTAGTGGTTGCAATAATCCCATAGGAGAAGAAGCTAAGTATTTTTGTCGTTGACAGACATCACACTAGACATCACACTGCTTAACATACTCTTGTATTGCCCCTTTCATGCCCACCCAATACACATTCGCTGCTATTCGTTTGTAAGTACGCAAGAATCCCGAGTGACCTCCCGCTATTGAGGAATGAAACTCAGCTAAAATGTCAGGAATTACTCCTGATTTAGCAGTTAGCACCAGCCTGTCTTTATGTAATAAGACCCCTTTTTGTAGCGTAAACCCCGGTCTCGATTGGGGATCACGTCGCAAATCCGTGATCACTCGTTGTAGATCCTGATCGTTGTGAACTTCCTCTTGGATCTGCTGTAATTGTGACCACACTGGATAAGACGTTGCTGCCTTCAACTCAGCTTCATCAAACATACGAGAAAGTGAATCGACTGCCGAATTTTCTCGACCAGGCTTATAAAACACTTCAAAATGATAACCCACCAATTTTGCCATCCAGTTCTGTTGATCGGCAGATGCGATTCGTTGTTGCAAAAGGTATCGTAAACTCTTCTGATCCGTGAACACCTTAAATTCTCGTGGTCGCCAATGTTGAATGGCTAAAACTAATGCCATCAACTCCTTTTCATAGGTCGATTTACGCAAGTTATTATCAGATAATGCCTTACTAAAATAAGCAATTGGCCGCTTGTTTTGCATTAAGACAGCCCCAATCCCTCTACCAGAGGCATCGCACTCCACTTCAAATGGTTGGGTAAAATCAGGCAACTGCAGTAGCGGGGGATTTGTCATGACCAGCTTTAAGTGTTCAAAAGCTTTAGCGGCTTCAGGACCCCAAATAAACCCCTCCTTTTTAGTTAAATCGGTTAATGGCCTCGCAATCTTTCCGTACCCAGCAATAAATTTACGGTAATATCCCGTCAATCCCAAGAAACCCCGTACTCCTTTTACGTTTCGGGGAACTGGCCATTCCATAATACTTTTTATCTTAGAAGGGTCCACGGCTACTCCTGCATCATCAGAAATCACATGACCCAAATACTCAACTTGGTGAGTTGCAAACACGCATTTCTTACGATTTGCTACAAAGTGCTGCTGGAGAATCGCTAACACAACCTGCAGGTGCTCAACATGTTCTTTCCAGCTTCTACTATACACTAGTATGTCATAAAAAAAACCAAAACGAAGCGTCTACAAATTGGGACGAAAGATCTGATTCATTGTGGATTGAAAGGTTGCGGGAGCATTCATTAGGCCGAAAGGCATTACTAAAAATTCGTAATGCCCATCATGAGTCCGAAACGCAGTTTTACCGACATCTTCCTCTTTGACTCTAATTTGGTGATAACCTGCCTTTAAATCCAACTTAGAGAAGTAAGAAACCCCATTTAGTTCATCTAATAATTCTTCCACCACCGGAATTGGATACTTATCGGGAACCGTTGCCTTGTTAAGTTCCCTGTAATCGACACACATTCGCCATGTCCCATCTTTCTTTTTTACCAAGATTACAGGGCTGGAAAACGCACTCGAACTGGGTCGAATGATTCCCTGTTGCAGCATTTCCTTTACTTGTTTTTCGATCTCATCCTTATGGTGATGAGGGTATCGATAGGGACGCACACTGATGGGATCGCCAGCTCCCAACAATTCAGGGGGTGTTTGGGAGTGCTTATATTTTTTACTTATTTGCTTATAGCTTCTCCCCACCGCAAATAAGCAGTTTGGAGTGTTTGGATAGAAAAAATCAAAAGTCCTTATTTGCTTCTCCTCACCACAAATAAGTTGTTTTTGATAAGTCAATCCATACCTACTTATTTACTTCTCCTTATTTCCTTATCTATCCAAATTACTTTTTTACCATCAATTTTTAACAAACACTTTTTAAAAACTGATTTTCCTCACCACATAAGCAAATAAGCATAAGTTAAAAATATAAGCACTCCCAAACACCCCCTCAATCTTATGGACCGTGTCTCTCTTCGGAGGTAACCCCGATATCTCAAGAAATACACGGCTGTATCGTCCCAGAATTGCATCGAGTTCTCCTAACTGTTGCTCATTCAACCGCTGTTGGTCGGTCATGGGATTTACCACACTGTCTCCCGTCATTAACATACTTTGGAAGGACGCTGCTCCTAATCTCATTCCAACTTGCCGTTTCTTTTCGGTTTTCCCACTATAATCTCCATCCAAGGTTATTTTCTGCCCCTCACAGTAAAAACTGATTTTCTTTGCGTTCCAATCGAAAGTAACTTCCCCTTGTTTCTTTAGCCATGACACCCCCAAAATCATATCCAAATCCCCCAGTTCCAGTACGTATGTATCAACGGTGGTTTTGTATTTCTCCAACTCGAGCTCTACACCTTTACATTCGCCCTGGGTCAAAATCCGGTGACCATCGCCCAACCGAACACTTAGGTTTTTGTAGGGTACCACAGTTAGCTCTAATGCCGCTGCTACTTGGGGAGACACAAAGCTATGGCTGGCTCCACTATCCACCAGAATTTCTATGGGAATGCCCTTGATTGCTCCTCTAATACGTAAAGTGTTTGGTGTTACACTCAAACAAGCCCATCGAATTACACTCAAACAAGCCCATCGAATTACACTCCAAGACTTCTTCAGTTTCTCCCTCTTTTAGTTCGATCGCAACCACCTCTCCAGCTTCATTAATTCCTTCATCGTCTCCCAGGATAATCATTCGAAGCTGTCGTTCAGTACACTGGTGAAGAGGATGAAATCGCTCTCCACATCTGAAACATAGCCCTTTAGCTTTTCTATCCATCAATTCGGCATAAGGAAGATGTTTGACTCCTCGATTGCGGTCATTCTCTTTCCTGTCGTTCGCCACCACTCTAATCGGTTGAATCAACGGTGGTGTAGCATTAGGTTTGGTAAAGGTCTGCTTCCTGAAGCCCACAGAATTACCAGATGGGCCAGGCCCAGTTACTTGTCGGCCCATACTCGTCTCTTGGGTCGGTCCCTTCCCAACGTTCCCTCTCACAAACGAACCAACGCCACTACTCTGTCCGCTATTCCAGAATCGTGAAGCAGTACCTCGGGAATTCACCATCCCTTGCAACTCTGATTCCACATCACGTGCGATCTTCATCGCCTGTACCCGATTTGTTGGATTGAAAGTACGAACCCTCAACCGGATCTCAGGACGAAGCCCCCCTAAAAAATACCCTAAATAATGTTCTTCTGGTAAACGACTCACCTGGGACGAGACGTATTCAAATTCAGTGATGTAATCATCCACCAAATCCGTTTGTGCGAGATCTTTCAATTCTTCAAAGGGATTGTCACTTTGCCTCCCTCCATATCTCTCGATCAAGGCCTGCTTGAATTTCTCCCACGTCAGATTCTCTTCTGTTGCACTCAGAAGATTGAACCAATGAATCGTAGCTCCCTCCATACTCAGTTTCGCTAATTTCACCTTGATTGCTGCAGGAGTACTCTGTACTTCGAAATAGATTTTCGCTCTAGTAATCCACCCTACTGGATCGTCCCCGTCGAACATAGGGAGTTCCACCTTCTTTACTGCCATTCGAAAGTCATTCAATCTGTCATCTGGCTTGTTGATGACGACCTGGTGTGGATCCTGGGGCCTATCCAATAGCTTCGTGAAATCATCGATCATCATCTGCCTGAATTCAGCCAACGATCTTTGCAAATTCTCTTCCATCGATACCACAGCATCCTCCAACGCCTCTACTCTTTCATTCACATCTACTTTTGCAGGTTTCGGTCCCATTCTCAATACACTGGCTCCTCTCGAAGTATCCGGTAGGTCGGACCAATTAATAGAAACGGAGAATTAAGGGAAGGAAATCGATTACTATTAAGCAACAATTGAGCCAAAGCTCTTCAGGGAAATGAAAATAACCAGAGTCAGAGACTCCTCTCCAGAGAATACTCTCCTTGAACAACTAGACAAGAAATAACTGAATGCCTCTCTCCTTCCCACTCATCCCTCCTTTATTCTAACGACTTGTTCCTTTTCTCTCTCCTCGTGTACACTTTCCATACAATGGGCTTCTCACCCCATTTAGAGAATATGGGCTCTTGGGCCTCAACTACAGGTTTCCCAAGACAAACAGCCAAGTTACTTGCTACCTTTATAGAAAGATTTATTATTTATATCATATACTTGCTAATAATGGCAGCGGACATGGGGAAAAGCTGTTCTAGATCGTGTAGGTCTCATCATTGAGATATTTCATGCACATGCTCAGACAAAGGAAGCAAAGCTGCAGGTATGCTCCCTTTTTCTCTCAAGATTCAAGATCATTAAGATCATTCTTTTGAAGTGTTATTGTTACGGAATTGATTGGAGTGGACCATAATAAGAATAAACCCACTATCCTAAAAGTATATTCTAGAAGGCCCAAAAGGGCAGAAATGGAAAGTGGCTAGAAGTCGGTTAGTGGAGAGAGTTTTTACCTCTAAATAGGGAGGAGGTACCCTAGTGGAGTAGAGAAGGATTTCCTAAGTTTCTATTGGCTCTTGCCTTAGTGAGATAGGGAGGATTCCCTGGATTATTTTCTGTTATTGTATTCCTTTCTTCTTCATTTTCAATCACAGATACCCATTTCCTCCATTGTTCTTCTTTAATTTGATATTTGTTTTATTGATTCCCATCATTGGTCCGACCTACCGTGACTTGCCGCTTTCTTTTTTCTTCTTCATCCATGGAAACCCGTTCTCAACAAAACCGGCTGGATCAACATGAGGAGCAACTGCAGAAGCTTCAATCCGATGTTCTGGAGATCAAATATGCAATTCAAAATTGGGAATCAGATCGTGCGGAGGAGGAGGAATTTCACAAAATTGTGATGTCCTGGGTCAAGCAACAAGGTAAACAGACTAATTCTGATAACGGGGGACCGTCGGGAGTTTCTGGTGGGTCTCACAGTCCCTTGACACCTCCGGGAGGCGGTATTCCGATAAACCAAGGAGGCGGTTCTGCAATTCCGCTTCAGGGAAGCGGTATTCCGTTCACACCGGGAGGAAGTTCTCTAAATTCAGGATTGCAGTTGGGCTCTGTCCAATCAGTTCCTTGGGCTGCAAAGAAGATTAAGCTTCTAGAGTTCTATGGTTTTGATCCTCAGGGATGGATTCAGAAGGCAGAGCTATATTTCGACATTCACGGTACGCCCTCTCATCTTCGAATTAGACTGGCCCAACTAAGTATGGTAGGCGTTGCCCAACACTGGTTCACAATTGTGAAACAGATTTACGATCCCCTTACGTGGGAACAATTGTCTATCGAACTTCTCCAACGATTTTCGGGATTGGAGATTCATAATCCGTTCGAACAATTGGCTACGATGAAATAGGCTTCATCTATTTACGACTATATAGACGATTTTGAATACTTGCTTTCCTTGGTACCTCGATTACTCGAGACACAGACTTTGGGTTATTTTATTGCGGGCTTACGAGATGATGTAAAACGATGGGTCCATCGACCCCAGTCCCGTCTTGATGCCATGTATCTCGCTAAGGATATCGAAGAGATGCTTCGGCCTTCTACCGGGAATATTTCCCAATCCCGGTTTCGTTATCAGGCAGGAGGTGGGTTGGGCTCATCATTTCAATCGGATTTCAAACCCAATTCTATGGGCCGTTACGAGAACAAAGGGCCCAATAATGAGAAGATCTCACTTACACGCAACGACTTAGGTCGTATGCCCCCGAATCCTTGTACTGTCGGTTCATCGGACTATGGCCAATTGTTCAATCGCAATCGGGGAATTCGATCTCTTACTCGTACAGAATGGGAGGAGCGACGTAAGAAAGGGTTGTGTTTTCGTTGTGGGCAGCAATTTGGTCCAACTCACAAATGCCCTTAAGGGAAATTGCGGATTCTTCTCTTAGGTGACAATGAATCGGAAGGTGGGGACGGCGAGTTTCAGACAACGGAGACATTAGAGGATCCCGTCACTAAAGAGGAGGAAATTCCTCCGACTGGATTATTAATGGCTTTGGAATTCTCGGGGGCTAGTGCTGATTCATCTTCCGGCGGTAAAACCTTAAAGTTTGAAGGGGCAATAGCAGGTATCCCAGTGGTGATTTTGGTGGACAGCGGAGCCACGCATAATTTTATCTCTCGAAAACTAGTGACTGCGTTAGGGCTTTCCTCGGAAACTTTTGATGGCATCAACATTAAGTTGGGCGATGGCCATAAAATCTTTATTAGTCAACGATGTACGCATCTTAAAGTACGCGTGGGTACATGTGAATTCGAGGTGGAAGCTTTGGTTTTCGAAATGGGGCATTTGGACATGGTTTTAGGCATGGCTTGGCTTAAAACGTTGGGAGAGGTGGTCCATAATTGGGAACAATCTTCCATGAAATTTGTATTTCAAGGGGAGTCGGTGTGCATCCAGGGTTTATCTAAAGTACAAGTCTCTCAAGCTTCTCTTCAACTATGGTTGTCATTAGACAATCCTTCTCAGAAGTGTCTGCCAAGTTCTGTTGCATCGGGTGGAAACGAACAGGAGAAGAAGTTTTCTTTAGCGCAACAACAAGATTTACAATGCTTGTTTGACCGTTTTTCAGCGATATTTCGGGATCCTACGGGATTACCTCCAAGGCGTGCCCACGATCACAAAATTGCTTTAATCAACTCCCATGAACCTATTTGTGTTCGGCCGTATAGATATCCCCACATTCAAAAGGCTGAAATTGAGAAGCAAGTAGAGGAACTTTTGAATCTGGGTATGATTCGACCCAGTAAAAGCGCGTTTTCCAGCCCAGTAATTTTGGTCAAAAAGAAAGATCAATCGTGGCGGATGTGTGTAGATTACCGTGCTCTCAACAAAGCTACGATACCTGATAAGTTCCCTATTCCGGTAGTTGAGGAACTTATTGATGAATTGAATGGTGCATTTTTTTTCTCTAAACTGGATTTGAAGTCCGGTTATAATCAGATCAGAATGCAGCCGGATAGCATTGATAAGACGGCATTTCGCACCCACGACGGTCACTATGAGTACTTAGTGATGCCGTTTGGGCTCACCAACGCGCCGGCAACCTTTCAAGCCGTCATGAATGACATTTTTCGGCCCTTTCTACGCAAGTATGTGGTGGTTTTCTTCGATGATATTCTGATTTATAGCCCGACTTGGTCAAAACATCTGGAGGATTTAACGGTGGTGCTACAAGTTTTACTTGAAAATCAATTTGTGGTAAATCGGAAAAAGTGTTCGTTTGGGCGATCATCGATTGATTACTTGGGTCATATTATTAGTGGTAAAGGAGTGGCAATGGATCCAAAAAAAATAGAGGCTGTTTTGGATTGGCCAGTTCCAAAACAGCTCAAAGGGTTAAGGGGATTTTTGGGTCTTGCGGGATATTACAAAAGAATTATTCGCCACTACGGTAGCATCTCGAAACCGCTCACTGATCTCACAAAAAAAGATGCTTTCTGTTGGAACTCGGAAGCCCATCAAGCCTTTGAAGCACTTAAAGGTGCCATGGTAACAGCTCCATTATTGGCAATTCCTGATTTTACTCAACCACTTATAGTCGAATGTGACGCATCGGGTAAGGGAATCGGTGCAGTTTTAATGCAAGGACAGCGTCCAATCACTTATTTTAGCAAGGCTTTGAGTGAACAAAACTTATCCAAGTCAGCTTATGAACGAGAGATCATGGCCTTGGTTTTGGCGGTTCAACATTGGCGAGCGTACTTATTGGGAACCTGTTTTACGGTGTATACTGATCAGAAAAGCTTAAAGTTCCTGTTACAACAACGAATTACTAACCCAGGGCAACATAATTGGGTGGCTAAATTACTTGGTTACCAGTTTGATATTTGCTATAAGCCTGGCCGTGAAAATAGGGCGGCTGATGCATTATCACGAAGGGCCGAGGAAGGTGAGCTGACTTCGATAATATCGTGTCCAGTTTGGGTCCAAGGGGCCCAACTTATTGAAGAAGCCCGTAAGGATGTCGAAATTCAAAAGTTGAAGAATTGCAACAGGACCCTAATTGTCACTAGGACCCTAATTGTCACTCAGGTTATACCGTCCGACAAGGAATACTTTATTATAAGGACCGTTTGGTGATTCCTCGGACATCGAAATTTATTGCGACCTTAATCAAAGAATTCCATGAATCAGCTTCCGGAGGGCATTCCGGCTATTATCGCACTTACCGCCGTTTAGCACTTAATTTGTATTGGCCAGGAATGATAGCTGCTGTGCAACAGTTTGTGAAGTCGTGTGACGTGTGTCAGCGTTGCAAGTCAAATTCTACCACGCCGGGGGTCTTTTGCAGCCATTGGACATTCCAGATACGGTTTGGGAACACCTCTCAATGGACTTTATTTTGGGCTTACCTAAATCTAAAGGTTTTGATGCAATTTTGGTGGTGGTAGACCGTCTCTCGAAATACAGCCACTTCATCCTTCTAAAACATCCTTACACAGCAAGGTCAATAGCAGAAATCTTTGTTCGGGAAGTGGTTCGTCATCATGGGGTTCCCAAGTCGATCGTGAGTGACCGTGATCCATTGTTTCTTAGTCAGTTTTGGCAAGAAATTTTCCGTCTACAAGGAACTCAATTTCATATGAGCTCCGCGTACCATCCGGAATCTGACGGTCAAACCGAAGTCATCAATTGTTGTTTGGAAACATATTTGAGATGTTTTGCTATTGATCAACCTCGTTCATGGTCAATATGGATTCCTTGGGCGGAATTTTGGTATAACTCCACCTTTCATGGATCAACCGGAAAGTCGCCATTTGAAACAGTTTATGGGCGAAAACCACCAACTGTAATTCAGTTTATTCCAGGGGAGATTCGGGTAGCAACGGTGAGCCAAGAATTATGGGATCGTGATGAAGCACTAAAACAACTTAAGTCACATTTGTCGCATGCTCAGGCGATAATGAAAGAACAAGCTGATAAGAAAAGACGCGAGGTAAGTTTTAATGTTGGCGAATGGGTTTATGTGAAGTTGAAGCCTTACCGACAGTTGACGGTGGCTCATCGAATTCATCAAAAATTAGCAGCGCGTTACTTTGGGCCTTTCAAGATCGTGGATCGAATTGGTCCGGTTGCGTATAAATTGGAGTTGCCTGCTTCATCGAGAGTACACCCGGTCTTTCACGTTTCGTTACTTAAGAAGGCGGTCATGTCTGATTTAGTGGAGCAAAACCTTCCACCTGAATTGGAAATAAATTCTTCCGATAAACTGTTTCCAGATTCCATTCAGGCAGTACGCACGATTAACGCTCACAACGAATCAATTGTACAATGGTTGATTAAGTGGAAGGATCGACCGTTGGAAGAAGCAACATGGGAGGACGCAATGACTATTAAAAGTCAATTTCCAGAAGCAAGTCTTGAGGACAAGACTTCTTTGGAAGGGCGGAGTAATGTTACGGAATTGATTGGAGTGGACCATAATAAGAATAAACCCACTATCTTAAAAGTATATTCTAGAAGGCCCAAAAGGGCAGAAATGGAAAGTGGCTAGAAGTCGGTTAGTGGAGAGAGTTTTTACCTCTAAATAGGGAGGAGGTACCCTAGTGGAGTAGAGAAGGATTTCCTAAGTTTCTATTGGCTCTTGCCTTAGTGCGCAGAGAGAGGGAGGATTCCCTGGATTATTTTCTGTTATTGTATTCCTTTCTTCATTTTCAATCACAGATACCCATTTCCTCCATTGTTCTTCTTTAATTTGATATTTGTTTTATTGATTCCCATCAGTTATTTTGGCTTAATGATCTTGAATCTTATAGGCCGAGTTAGCTGCTCTAATGTACAAAAGAACCAGACTTGTTCGTATACGTGGTAGCGATGGTCGTTTCACATTTGGTGCACCTGGAGAAGCTGAAGTGGTTAGTGCCAGAGGGTGCGTAGATTCTGTTATAACTCATAGTCTCTTTTAAAGATCTTTGAATCAATTTCTTTCGGGAATTTTTAATTTGAATGATTATATAACTCGTAGGAGAGGAAGCGGTGGACGTGGGTTCATTAGTGGTGCCGGAGAAACAGAACTTCAGCTTCAACGAAGAAGGTTTTCTTCTCGACTCTGATACATGAACTTGCTATTATTACATTTTTTTAATTAGTGAGGTGATAGAACTGTGATTTCAGAATCATAGAACGGAGAAATCACTTGTTATCCGAAATAAAAGAGGTACGTCGCACGCGGGCCCTGCAACGTGCTTCTCGGAAAAGGCGTGGAGGCTCACACGGTCAAGAAATGCCAACTGTTGCCATTGTTGGATACACAAATGCTGTAGGTGTATTTCACAAATAAATGAATATAATTAATAATTTCCTACTCACGGTAAAGTTCATTTAGGAACCATAAATATTTTGATAACTACGAGAACCAACTAATACCCTAATATCTATGAATATCATTCATAAATAGTTGGTGGTTCTCAAAATATTTACGGTTCTTAAATGAACCTGGTTCCTTACTCTCTGCTATTCACAGCTTAATGTGATTTTACGATTCTCTCCCAGGGGAAATCCACGTTAGTTAGTGCTCTTTCAGACACCTATCTCTTTTCCGACAATCGGTACGACGACTATCATCGGATGCCTCTAATCTTATCTTCGTTATGCATAATTCCGTTCTTGCCCTTCAGCATAATTTAACATCTTGTGCAGGATGTTTGCAACAGTTGATACTAAAGTGCGGAATGTTATTCTTCCATCAGGGTAAATAAGACTTCTCCTTGCCTTTTGCTGATTTCATTTTCGTTTGATATATAATCAAGATCTATTTCTTACCTCTCGAGTAATTGCATGTGTAGAAAGAAGGTGCTCCTTAGTGACACTGTAGGATTTATATCTGACTTGCCTGTTCAGGTAACTGAAAAACCGCTCTTTTCATTAAAAACAAAACCATACTCACTGTTGTTTCTCATTATAACCGTTAATTCTACAGTTAGTCGAAGCGTTTCATGCTACTTTAGAAGAAGTTGCTGAAGCCGATCTTCTTGTGGTAGGAACTGCTTTTTGATCATATATTCTTGCGGGCCCCGCATTTGTTTCGTAGATAAACGTTGTCGATTGATTTCGTATTCATACTGTATGCAGCATGTATTAGACTCGAGTGCACCCAATCGTGAAGAGCAAAAAGAGTCGGTGTTGCAAGTTCTTCGACAGATAGGAGTGCCTGATGAGAAGCTTCAGAATATGATTGAAGTTTGGAACAAGGTATAAAGTCCATTACGCCCTTCCTTCAACTCCATCTTCTCACTACAATCTGAAGGAGCATATGGTCATTTGTACATTCTTTTGGGTCTCAGATTGATCTTCAACACGATGAAACATCCATCACTGAACAAATTGAAGAGGACATGGATGACGATTCCGATGATTGGCTTTCTCCCGGAGACGGAGAAGTGAAATGGGATGATGCTACGGATTCATTCGTGGGATGGAAGGTGTCAGAATCGGACCAAACTAAACCAAACGAACTCAGTATATCACATCTGGAGGTGGGGTCCGGGGATCAACCAAAAGATGTTTCAAATTGGGACCAAACTAAACCAAACGAGCCTAGTATATCTGACCTGGTGGTGGGGTCCGGGGATGGGCCGAAAGATGTTTGGAAGTGTAGGGGTGTAATAAAAAGTGATTCGACGTATGAACCTGATGTGAAAACTTCTGCCATAACTAGAGTTGGGTTACAAGAGTTGCTAGATCTCATCGATGATAAGTTGAAGAGCGAGGAAGTGGCGGAGAGAAACGTATTTGAGCGCAAATGGCGGCCACCACGAGATCACGATTCAGGCGTCGTAGTAGGATAGTTGCCGTCTTATAACCATCCGATCAAATTGGTTTTGGTAAACCTTTAATTTTAAAAGTCGACGTTCTTTTGAGACAAATTAAAATAGTAATATAGATACTTATTTTGGGACAGAGGGATTTGTTTCGAGATTATTGCGTGTTCCAAACTTTCGTGCTAGATTGAAAAATGGCCTCAAACAATTCCGGGTCTCAAGTAGGGTCTTCGGTTCCAAGGACGGACCCAAATTTTTTTTATACGGTGGCACCATATTGTTTCATACGGTTTTTATCGAAGTGTTTTTCATCTTTTTACCAACGTTCAATATCGTCTCATGTGTTTTTAGCCAAATTCCGGCGTTTCGCGAGATTTTTAATGTTTTTTGCTTGATTTCGTTGGGTTTTTAAGTTTATTTTATATCGATTTTGAGAGTTTTTAAGGTATTTTTTGTTGATTTCAAGAGATTTTTTTCGGTTTTTTTGGTTGAATGGGTATAAAATTTGGGTCTTTTTATCAGTTTAGGTGCACCTCTTGTAGTTTCCAAAATGATACGGTAGCACCTCCAAAATCGATACGGTGGCACCTTCACAAAAACGAATTTTTTTACCCTTCGTCGGAAAATTGTTACGGTGGCACGTGCCACCACGTGCCCCTCATGGGGTCCGTCCCTGTTCGGTTCTCGAAGTAATTGTGACCATAACCGAAAACCATCGGTTTGACCAAATTACGACTTGACAATGTTGTTGAGTAGCAAAAAATGTGCAATGTAAAGAGTGGCAAATGTTAAAAGTGGCCATCTATCTGAACATAATGGTATAAATTACATATGACTAGTTGATTTGTTTGAAGTATTATCTGGTATGTTAGAAGTGCTAAAAAAAGTGTGTAAAAATAAGAGACACCTGGTTGTGGTTAAACATTTTATAATTGCCACTTACGTCTGATTTGGTCAGACGTAAGATGATTCAGACTGTTTTTTTTCTTCATTTTCGGAACCTCTCAACTCTTAATGTCCTCTGAATAATTAAGTGACAACCTAGCCACTTAATTACCTCTTATTTCCATCTAGCATCATTTTTTTGATTTCAACGTCGGTTTTAGCCTAGTTGCTCCCTGAATTTGTAAAAACACAAAAAGCGAATATCATAGATTTGTGTGTTGGCTTTCCAAAACACCTTGAATCGCTTAAATCGGCTCTTCGGTGTTTTATATATGATTAAAACTCCACAAACTCACAAATCTGTCGGTGTCCTTTTGTTTCTTTTTGTTTTTTTTCAATTTTGTCCTCCGATCATCGATGCTCAATTCAATTTACGTATTTGAGTTGAATTTTTGAGAGATAAAATAGAAAATTATACATATTCAGACGTTTGTCAATTTACAAAAAAAAACAGTCTTATTGATTCAGACTTCTACACCACCTCTTTAAAATTAGAAGTGAAATCAAACTTGAGACTTTAGCAGCTCTTAAAAAACAAACATCACCTTATTTAACAACAATCAATAAAAATACTGAAATTGGAGAAGACGACAATTTTTAGAATATTATGGTTTTATACCATAATATTCTTGAACATATATTTGAACATTTATTTTCTCTTTAACAACTCTTATAAAAATTAATCTAACAGATTCCACATAATCAAACAATTTATTTACAGTCAAAAGAAGAAGACGCAATAAATGGGGGTGGGGGAGAAAACAGACACTGATCCTGGTAAGTAGGATCAACATCATCGCCGACACCCATGCAAATAACTTCCATTTTCATATACCCCACCACCCGTTTTCATTTTCAAAATCCAACCCCATTATTTTCTCTTTCTTGATGTCGTAATTTTCAAGCAACACCAACAATGCGTCTCGGGGTTTCCACCATTTCAAATCTCACATCCACCCTTTTTGCATTTCTATAATCAAACCCTCTTCATCCCTTCAAGAAAATAACTCCAAATCTTTATCTGAAATCAATCAATCAATCTTTTCCATTTCTAATGAAACCCTCTTAATCTCTATCTGAAATCATTGAAACCCTTTTGATTCTTTCAAGAAAAACCTCCAAATCTTTATCTGAAATCAATTTTTTGCATTTCTAATGAAACCCTCTTGATTCCTTCAAGAAAGACTCTAAATCTTGATCTGGAATCAATCAATCAATCTTGCAATCCACCCATTGCATTTCTAATGAAATCTTCTTGAGTCTTTCAAGAAACACTGTTTAGAGAGAGATAGAAATGTCAAGAAGGGGAGGAAATCTTACAAGGCGATTTACAGGCAGTGGTAGTGTGCCATTAGGAGGAATCTTTCATTCCAAATCATCTACATCTCCTCTATTATCCATTGCCCTTCTAGTACTAGTAAGACCACCATTCATTTCTATTATTATATTCTTTTTCTACTTTCCTTTTCATTATTTATCTCTAGATTCTCATTTTTAATCATTTCTGCAACACAGGGAACCTTTCTTTTCATTGCCTATTTTTACAGGGGTTCAGGTATTATTTGTCTCTTCACTTCCTACTACATTTTACAAAACTAGACACTCTTAGGATAAGTAGAACCCCTTTAAATCTCTTTATTTATGTAGACTAGACGAGCCCGAGTGAGGTAGGCGGTTTAAACAATTGTGCAAGGTTTTAGGTTTTTAATGTAACATGGGTATTTTTGTAATTTACCAATCATGTGTTATCTTGCCCACTCACTTTGTCCACTCCCAGTCTAAATGTAGCACTAAACATGGGACAACAAGTTTTTGTGCCGTATACCAATCGCACCCAAAAGAGCCGTTATAGAGGGAGGGGGAGGTTTGTACACACACATATATATATATATATATATATATATATATATATATATATATATATATATATATATATATATCTAACTGATGTGGGAATCCAACAGAGATATTTAGCTTCTAAACACTTGCTCTTGGAATGCAGGTAGCTTTAAATACAATAATGAAGTTAGCAAGATTGAAGGTAAAGTCCTTCCTAGGGTTTGAGCAACTTTTCTCTACATTTTCAGTATTTCCATATTTCTAGTAGTGAATTCTATGGGGCTATTTGTTTACCTTTTAATGGTTCCATTAAGAGGCAACCTCTGAATCTCTAAGAGGTGAATCTTGTTTGGCAAAAAAAGGTCAGCCTCTTAATGGTTCTAAAACTCTCTCAATGATTTTGTATCTTATGCCTCCCTTAACCATTCAACGTCCTAATTTCATTATGAACAATTACCAAACAACCATATTTCATTTTGCACTATATTATAAGAGTCTCTTAATCATTATGCACCAAACCATGCAGCAACTACCAAATAGCCCCTATCTCTGTGTGGTTTCTTCTCACAGGGGTTCTGGTGAAAAAATAATTTTGAATCTTCGTTATCTGTTCTACTGTTGGGATTTACTGGGTCCGTTTGGTTTTTATTATCTGTCCCACTTCAGGTGACTTTGGTTGCACATTCGACGTCCTAAAAGCAATACCCGTGTTAATGAGAACATACGGTGACAGCATGAATAGAGTATTGCACGTGGGACCCGATACTTGCTCAGTAGTCTCACGATTGAAAAAAGAAGCGGGAACCGAAGCATGGGGTGTGGAACCATACGACATAGAAGATGCCGATTTGAGTTGCAGACGGCTCGTGCACAAGGGTCTTGTTCGTGTTGCTGATATCAAGTTCCCTTTGCCGTATAGGGCCAAGTCGTTTTCTCTAGTAATAGTTTCCGATGCAGTTGACTACCTATCCCCCAAATACCTCAACAAAACCCTACCAGATTTGGCAAGATTATCTGCGGAAAATCTTGTTATCTTCACCGGTAACTTCCTATAAATTATTTCTAATCATCTTTTACCTTCTTTCCTACCATCTTGACTGTAATTCTTATCTGTTTCAGGTTATCCTGTTCATCATAGAGCTAAACTTCAACAACCGAAATTTGGACGTCCGGTAAGTAGTTATTCCCCATTCAAGATACACCTCAGACGTATTCTAACATGGTATTAGAGTCATAATCTACTACTCTAAGGACTCAGACACTTTGGTACAATTTGTGTGTGTCTAGCCTTCACTGGAGGGGTTGTATTAGAGTCCCACATCAGCTAAAACTTGGACCATTTCTTTTCAATATATGTTGAACCACTCTGCTATCCAAATAACTCTTTTGAAGAGTAATCTAATGGCTTTCCACGCACGGACGGATTTAACTTATAAAGGGTGGTGGGGGGAATGGGGCCCCACTAAAAAAATTATTCTCTTTTTCTTAGGTTAAAACAATTTTTTTTCAACTTTGTCCCCTGGTAAATTCCTGTCTGGGCCCCACCACCCAACAAAAAATGGAAATCAACAAAAGAAAAATACAAAAAAAAAACGTAAAATCTCTCGAAATCAACCAAAAAGCTTTAAAAATCCTTCGGGAGGTGAAATTAGGCTTAAAAAGACATCGGTCATGGGGCTTTAATTGACCTTAAAGGTGCCCCACTAGGCAAAAATCCCACTGGTTCCACGTATTACTTTGATCTCACTTACTACACCACATTTCACCCTAGAAATGATGATAAATTGGTTTTTGTGAAGGCTAAAATGCGGAGCACGACTTGGTGGGCTCGGTTCTTTGTTCAGACAAGTCTTGAAGAAAATGAAGCGGCAGCCATGAAATTCGAGCAGGCGGCTTCTGAGATCTCTTACAGACCAAGATGTCAAGTTTTCCACCTCAATTCATATCATTGAATCCATAGCAGGAGAGGAGGGCATCTCTTTGTTTTCTAATTCCGTTTAGTCGTTTTTTCCAATTTCTAGTCTATATAGATATAGTAGTTCAATTTGATGGAAGATGTTGATCCCATCACCATCCTAGACAGTTCGGTAAGTGGAACAGTAATTGGAATGATCAATTTTATTGACTAAACTTCATTAATGTGTAATGTGTTTATGAAATAAGCAATAAAATATAAAAATATTATGAAGGGTTATTTTGGTAATTTATCACTATTTTATTTATAGTTCTAAAGTTATATTTAGCTAACCAATCAAACATATTATTGCGATTTTCTTGACAAATTCTATTCCAATTTCTGGTAACCAAACGCTTGTCAAACCAGATTAAATTTCAGTCCAAAATTTCAATTCCCTTGACAGATTCCAATTCCGACATATTCCATCCTGAAACCAAACACCACCTAAATGTCTTTTGGTATCCAAAATCTCACTTTCTAAGCATACAATGAGTTCTTTAGAAAGGATTTCTTCAACTAATTGCTGTGAAAACCAAGAACAGAGGATTTGTGGATCTTATGTTATTGCAGTTGCACATATTCTAAATAAAACATTGTATTGAAACCATACAAATTGACATGATGAGTATGTACCTTACCTATCACTGACTCAAATTTGCTAGGTTGGAGCATAATCAGCTAGACATAGACCATCAAACCCATATATATATATTATATATATATATAAACCTTCTTACAGAGCTTTACAAAGCTCTTTTTCAGAGAGATATTCAAAGTGGTTCTACATATTCTCACAAAATCAAATACTACCCGCTTTAGCACGACCCCATTGACGTCTACGAGCCCGCGTTTTCCTTCCATCCTTTTTCGGCTTGGCTTTCTCTTTCAAGTCCCGTTCACCACGCCGTTTATACATTTTAAACGTTATTTTCCTCTCGGCAGCCATCTCCCTCACCTTCTCCGTAATCTCCACAGCAATCTGTCGGTTATAAAGTTTTCTCAAACCCTTCATAAGCTTCGCAAAAGTATCCGGTTGAGGCATCACACCCGCATCCATCATATCCAAACAATAAGAACACGCCTCCTTCACGTATCCCTTGGCGAAAAGCGCATGAATCCAAATGGTCCAAGCGTAAACGTTAAGCTCACACCCTTTATTCACAATACAACTCCATAAATCTTTACTCAATTCGAGCTTTTCACCTCTTAAAAGCGAGTTCAAAAGATCTTTCAAAAGGCCATATTGAAAAGACGAAAGAAGCCCTCTTTCCACCATTTCTTTAAAATACTCACAAGCTTCGATTAAACATTCTTGATCGATAAGCCCGTGAATCATGTTTACAAAATTGTCAATTCCAGGACTAATACCTTCTGATTCCATCTGGTTCCAAACTCGAACACCTTCTTTAACCTCCCCTAACTTAAACGCTAACCGAATAAGAGTATTGTAAATGTTAACATCCGGAAAACAACCAATCTTTTTCATTTGGTTAACGAGTTCTAAACATTCTTCGAGTTCATCTTTCTTTTCATGGGAATTCATTATATGCAAATAAGTGTTTTGATTTGGAGTATGCCCTTTTTGTATCATATGATCCAGTAACTCATAACCCTTTTCGGTTTTCCCCCTTTTACAAAAACCACTTATTAACGTCGTATAAGTGACAACATCCGGCTCACACCCACTCCTCTCCATGTCCAAGAAAACCTGCATCGCGCTCTCCATTTTCTCCTGACCGCAAAGCGCTTGGATCAAAACAGTGAACGAAATAGCGTTCGGATCACACCCTTTTCGTCTCATTTCTTGCAAAAGATCAAACGCATCCGCCATCTTTCCAGCCACGGCATACCCATTAAGCAAATTGTTGTAAACAACGATATCGGGTTCAAAACCAGCTTCTCTCATCTGCACCAAAACGAATTTCGCCTCCATTAACTTACCTTCTTTACACCAACCGTATAACAACGAAGTGAAATGCATGATTGTGGGTGTAAACCTCACTCTCATATCTTCAAATAGTAAAGCAGCTTCTTTAACACTGCCATTCTTACATAATGCATCTAATAAACACCCAAATACATACTCATCAGGCTCACATCCGTACTTAGGCATTTCGTCGAGCACTTGGACTGCTTTATTCACCATTCTAGCGGAAGCAAACCTTCTCATCAATACAACAAACACCTGAGGTGTTATAAGTTGTGGGTTTTCTCTCCTCATTTCCTCAATAAGAGCCCAAACCGCACCAAATTGCCTCATTTTCCCTAAAATTTTAATCATCGATTTATATACATCATGGGTGTGTCTGTAATCGGGTTGTTTTGATGTCCAAACGAAGAACCTGTATCCTAAGTTTCCGGCATCACCGCAACGGTTCAATACACGTTCGGTTAAGCCGGAGCGAACAATAACACCGGATTCTTGTAACGCAAGTTCCAATTTTGGAACCCGTGAGTGGAATTTTCTTAAGATCCTGTAGACTTTCTCAACATCACCTGAAAATTCGTCGTGGGGTTGATCATTGGAAGTGGCTTTAGAATTGTTTTCGAGGCGAATGAGCCCTAACCATCGATCGTCCTTCTCTGGAGAGACGTGGGGTTTCGATAATTCATGGAGAATATGGGATTTTGATGTGAATGGTGATACGAAAGTAGGAGTGAAGTGGGTTGATGTATTTGATCTTCCATATATGTGGTAAAATGATATCGATTTTCTTAAACAGATTCGTCGCATTTTCTTGATTTCTAGAGAGAAACTGAACTGATGAAAAGATTCAAAATCTTAACTTTCATGGGAGTATAAATCAGAAAAAAACAATAAATCCATACATATAAGGCCATGCGTAACGCTGCCGGTATACGCTCGGGCTTGGGCTCGGGCTCCGCAGGGTTGTGGTACGGGGCGGGCGGGCTTGAGGCTCGGGCTCGGGTAGCGGGTTTGAAAACCCGAGAAACCCGAGTCGTATTTGTTTTTTTTTTAATTTTTTTATAAATAAATTAAAAATAAAGCTGTTGCAACGGCTACTTTTATAAAAAAAAAATTTTTTTTTTCCAATTTAATCCCACTATATATATTAATCCAAATCTCTTTATTTTTTCACACCAAAATCTCTCAAACTCTCTTAAATTCTCTCAAACTCTCTCAAATTCTCTAACACTCTCTCAAATTTCATCATGAATCCAAACAAAACACCTACATCCCGTCGTAACCGATCGGATACACAGCAACCGCAAGAAGACCCGGAACTTGGTTTTCAAGCGTTTGCACAACAAGGTTATCATCCGCACTTTTCGCAACCAATTCCGCCACAATTTTCGCCACAAAATCCGCCACAATTTTCGCAACAATTTTCGCAACAATTTCGCCAACAATATCCGCAACAAATTCCTTACCAACTTACACGTCCCGGTATGATTGAACAAGGTTTTACTCCGGCCAACTACAATATTCCTTCACCCGCAATCAATCTCGCCGACGACATTGTTCCGGAAACCCAACATTCTAGCCCGCACACACCACAATCCATTTACACACAACCATCAAACCCGAGACCAACGAGAAAAGGAAAAAACAAACAATATGAAAATAGAGCCCCCAAACAGATGTGGAGTAAAGAGGAGGAACTCGCGTTAGTGTCGGCGTGGGTTGACGTTTCGGAGGACCCCGTTATCGGTAACGCACAAACCGGTGGTAATATTTTTATTGTTATTATTATTATTATTATTGTTGTTATTATTATTATTATTATTATTATTAATATTATTAATATTATTAATATTCTTGTTAATATTCTTATACTTGAATTTACATAAATGTAGAAAGTTTTTGGACCCGAATCGGGCAAGTGTTCTTTAGTTTGATGGGTCACGCCAATTATAGAACAACTCATCAACTCAACACCAAGTTCAACGACCTCAATAAAAAAATAAATGTTTTTGGCGGCATCTACAACAACTTGGTCACTAATAGATCAAGCGGAATGAGTGAGGCCGACATTTCACGAACGACACACGAACGGTACCAAGCACAACAAGGGTTTGCTTTCACTCAAGAACAAGCTTGGGAAGTCCTAAAAAATGTCCAAAATAGGGAGCCGTTCCAACGATGACGACAACTTCATCGCGGGGTTCAAAACGTTCCAAGCCTTCCGATGATGACGATGACGAAAACTTCATCGAGCAACTTCAACGACCCATCGGGAGAAACAAGGCAAAAAAAACATCAATGAGTAATACGAGCGGGTCGAATACGAACGAAAGTGTTACTCAGTTGTTCACGACGTTCAACGAGAAGATTGATGATACAATGGAGTACAAAATGAAAAACTCAAACTCGAACGAGATAGGTTGGAACACGAACGAGAAATCGAACGAGAAAAACGATTTGAAAAAGACTTCGAGTTTTTCATAACCCCGCATGATCACCTTACGGGAGACGTTTTGAGGGTTACTTTAGCGAGAAAAGAGCAAATTAAAAAATTTCATAATTGGTAGTGTTTTGTATTTTGTAATTTTTATTTTTAAATAATGATATGAATTTTTATTTTTATTATTTATCTTATTTTTATTTATTAAAAAATATATAAATATTTTTATGTTGTTAAATAATTAAATGTATAAATAAAAGAATTAAAAAAAATGAGGTGTCAAGAGGGCTTGAGGGTAGCGCTACGGGTCTTTAGGGCTTGAGGAGAGGGTTAGGAGAAAAGCTGATGTGGCGCTGACGTGGCATTGAGGGCTTGAGGGCTTGAGGGCTTGCGGTAATCATGGCCTTAATAAATAAGTAATTACATTGCCACGTGTCGTCGTCTGGTGAGCCGACTTTATTGTTTTCCCGCCTAAACATGTATCTGAACGCCTTTACATTATAGGTTCAATTAACACACCCACATTCACTTCTCCTTTAATCAGTCCTTAATTAAATTTTTAATATTTACACCTTACATTTTCCACCCTTATAATTACCTATGTAGTTTACTTTTAATCCCTTACTTTTTTTATTTTTCATTTTAGACTCTTATCATATAAACATAAATAATGTATATGAACTAAAATGCATTAAAAAACATTTCTATTTTTTACAAATTATACCATTGTAATCGTTTCGTCAATACCTTCGAAATAAACCCAATATTGAATATTTTTTGATACATACGTACATATCCATACTTATAATAAATTCAAAAAAAATCTCCATCGTGTATAGTAATCCCAAAAATACGGTATATCAAAAAACTTCCAAACTTTATTTCAAACTAAAGTTAAAGTTAATGTTAAAAAAATCTCCACCGTGTATAGTAATCTAATTAATGTTAATTATTCATTTCTAATTCCAAAAAATTTACCCTTATTTTATCTTAAAAATAAACTTATTTTACCCATAATAAGTGTATATCATTAGATACATACATACATATCCATACTTATAATAAATTAAAAAAAATCCTTAATCCAAAAAATACGGGATTTACTTCTAAGTTTAAATTCAAATTATTGATATAGTTTCATTTTTTTTTTAAATTCAATTTTATTATAGAGTTAACTTCATTTTGACTAATTAATGTTAATTATTCATTTCTATATGAACTAAAATACATTAAAACATTTCTATTTTTTACAAATTATACCATTGTAATCGTTTCGTCAATACCTTCGAAATAAGTCCAATATTGAATATTTTTTTAATACATACGTACATATCTATACTTATAATAAATTCAAAAAAATCTCCATCGTGTATAGTAATCCCAAAAATACGGTATAAACTTCTAAGTTTAAATTCAAATTATTGATATAGTTTCATTTTTAAATTCAATTTTATTCTAGATTTAACTTCATTTTGACTAATTAATAATATAGTTTCATTTCTAATTCAAAAAACTTTACCTTTATTTTATCCCAAAAATAAACTTATTTTACCCATAATAAGCGTATATCTTTAGATACATACGTGCATATCCATACTTATAATAAATTCAAAAAATTAATGTTAATTAATATTAATTAATTAATGTTATTAATATTAATTGAAAATTATTAACTTAAATTTTAATTATATATTGAACTTATTTTAATCGTATATATCCTAACATTAAACTTATTTTACGCATAATCTATACATATAATAAATGAGTAACTAGCATGCTACGTGTCGTCTTCTGGTGAGCCGACTTCAGTATTTTCTCGCCTAAACATGTATCTGGACGCAGTTTACATTATAAGTTCAATTAACACACCCACATTCACTCCTCCTTAAATCTCTCATTAATTCAATTTTTTTTAGTTTATACGTTACATTTACTACCCTTATAATTAGGTATGTAGTTTACTTGTAATCCCTTACTTTTTTATTTTTCATTTTAGACACTTATCATATAAACATAAATAATGTATATGAACTAAAATGCATTAAAAAACATTTCTATTTTTTACAAATTATACCATTGTAATCGCTTCGTCAATACCTTCGAAATGAACTTAATATTGAATATTTTTTGATTTAATTATATTATTAAATATTATAAATATTACGAATTAATGTATCGTGATTAGTATGAGATTTGTTGAAATTAGTATGGGATTTGATACAAATAATCACTAAATTGTCGTGATTTTCTTTTTGCAATTTCATATCAATTTTTACTTCAAACTCAAATTCCTTCGACGAATTACAATTCTATCAAATTTCATTCGGTCAACGAAACATTTAATTACTTGGAAAAAAATAATATCACTTATCAACTGACTTTTGGATTATGAGTTCGAACCTTTTTCAAAAATATAAATATGCAATTATTGTGTATCCGTTTGATAAATTCATTTAGTAACGACATTTATAATATGTATCAAACTTAATAGACATATTTTTATCTTCAAGATAATATTCTCTATTTGTGGAATTTTTGTTTTCTTTTTATTAATTAATATTATGTGTCACAAAATTAATTATTCAACGACTATTAAACATCAAATAATTAACTTTAAACACAAATTTGATCGTCGTGCAACGGACGAGCCAAAGACTAGTTATAGAATATATAATCAAAAATAGCGATGATTACAAACCATATAGACCAAAACATTAATAAGTTTCTATAAACCATAGGGATAAAAAAAATATAATCTCCTCTATATAGAACTAGTGGAATACCCGTCCGTTGGTCGGGTACACGACATGACTTTATCTAGATTTAGTTATTTGAATAATTATCAATCTCTAACCAACACTGTAACACAATTAAACCTACTTAACCATAAGGTTGGATTCTCGTGAGAATGAAATTTTTTGGTGAAAACATTGAAACTACAGATTAATCTATGCTCAACTACTTTCAGTTACCTATTTTTATCACCATTGACCGAAACTGTAACAAATTTATGCATTTGAAAGTGATTGAAGGTATATAAAAATTCGTGAAGATGACTGGAAGTGAAAACATTCATGTCAAAATTAAGATTGATGAAGTTAGAAGAAACTTTTTTATTTTGTCGGCTATAAACTAAAGGTAGTTGAAAGATCCTAATGGCATTTGATTAAAAAACCAATTCCGTCGATTTCTAACGAACCAAATGTCACCTTATTCTCACATGATCCCATATATAGCATTACATATATCATTCATACATACATATCATATTTTGGACATGATTTAAAGTTTTATTGGATTTTATATCTTTGATTTTTCAAGCCGAATGAAATCGATAGATATGGAGGAAAAGGAGTGGAAGAACAAATGGAAGGGATATCAGTTGATCGCAGGAAGGAGGTGAAACAGAACGAAGCTACCGGAAGATGGCCGGAGCGTAATCAGACCGGCAAGGAAGATGAACAGGCGGCTGGCATGGGAGACAAACCTATTCCCTTAGAAAGAGACTGCAGGAACCAAGGAGGGGCGATCAAACGGCGGCGGACACCTCAGCAGATCTTGGATCACCGAATTCTCCTATGGGGCTAAAGGGTGGTGGGCCTAATTTGGAGAAAAAGTGTAACAACCCAGAAAAAAGTGGGATTACAATCCCCTCCATTGGGCCTGAAACTCATGGGCCGGCCACAAAAGGTGAACAAGGGGGGCACGTGCGTGGGACTGGGAGTAATACTGGAGAAAAAGAAGTTAACTTCCAGGCCCACATCCCTGGAAGAAAGTCAGCATCTAAAGAGGACCAGGGGGAGCAGATCGAGCAAAGGTTCACATGGAGAAAAGACAGAAATAAGGAAATTGGCAAAGGAGATAAAAGTTAAAAATCAAGCAACAAAAAATTCTAAACCAGAGAAGTGTGTATTTGGGCATGGAAGAGTAAGTTTCCACTACCTCAAGCAAATGGCGAGAAGCAATCAGAAAAAACAGTCGCGTTCGGGGGAGATCCAAAAATTGAATCGGGGGAAAGCAGGAGATGGAGCCGGTGCAATGTCGAATCAAATCTCAATCTCGAGTGATCTAAAAAGTACGGATATGACAGAAGGTCTGCAGAATTTTGGGAAGGCGATTGGAGTCGATTGGGGATCAGGTGCGGAAATGGGACATGAGTAGATAGAATGTGATACCTGAAAGGTAGGGCTGGTAAGTGTCGATTTTTGATCTTAACACCATGAAAATTGTATCTATTAATGTGAGAGGGCTAGGATCGACAAATAAAAAAGAATGGCTAAAAGAAATATGTAAAAGAGAGAATCCGTGTATGATCGGCGTTCAGGAAACAAAATTGAAGAAAATTTCAGACCAGATTAATTCAAAGATATGGGGGACAAATGATTGGGACTTTGTCCAGGTGGAAGCTTCGGGGAGATCGGGAGGCTTACTGTTAATTTGGAACAATAACACGTTTCATTGTGATTTTATTGTGAAAGAAGATAACTTTGTGGCAGCAGTTGGGAAGTGGGATAGGATAGAGGGTCTCGTAGGAGTGGTTAATGTATATGGACCACGGGAGCAAAAAGAAAGGGTCGAGGTTTGGAACAAACTGGACAAATTATGCAGCAAAGAGGAGGTAAAGTGGGTGTTGTTCGGTGATTTTAACGAGGTTAGGGGCACGCATGAAAGAATGAACTCGGTCACTTGCACAAGAGGCACGGAGGATTTCAATGATTTCATCCGGAGGAACAAATTAGAGGACATTCGGTTGGGGGGAAGTAAGTTTACAAGAATAAGCGACGACGGAAAGAAATTGAGTAAACTCGATAGATTCTTGGTGACAAATGCTTTCGGAACCACTTGGAAAAAACCTAGGGGCTAAGACCTTGGAGAGGAAATGGTCGGACGATTCCCCAATCATGTTATGTGATAAATGGCTCGACTTTGGTCCATCTCCTTTCAAGTTTTTTGACGCATGGTTAATGGATGAGGGGCTAGAAAAGGTGGTAAAAGAAGCATGGGCAAAGGAGGTTACATCCACAAGACCGGATTGTAGGTTCCGGGACAAATTAAAAAATGTGAAGAAAGAATTGAAGGTATGGCGCAAAACCAAGCGGGGGGAGATAGACAAGGAGCTGGAAAAATCGAAGGTAGAGGTGAAGAATTGGGAACTAAAAAGTGAAGCATCACCGTTGGGAGACGATGAGAGAGAGAAGTGGGTCGAGGCAAGAAAGAGATGGCTCCTTTTGGAGGAAAAAAGCTTGGCCATGGCCAAACAAAAGCAAAAGTAAGGTGGATAAAAGATGGAGATGAAAACTCTAAAATTTTCCACATGGCCATCAAGAGTAGAGAAAGAAAAAATTTCATCCGTACCATAGACTCGGTGTGGACGGAGGATCCGGGGACCCTAAAGAATTATGTGGCTGATTTTTTCAAGAAGAAATACGCGAATCAAAGGAAGCAGCTGCCAAAACTGAAAACGGATCGAATGAATAAGCTTACGGGTGAGGAGGCGATGGAACTAGAAAGAAGAGTGTCGGAGGAGGAATTATGGGTTGCGGTGAAAGATTGCGGGATCAATAAATCACCGGGGCCGGATGGGTTCACGATTGGGTTCATAAAAAAGTTTTGGGGGATAATTAAGGAGGATCTTTTGGCGGTGCTTGATTGGTTTTGGGAAAATGAAGACTTAAGCGATGGGTGTAACTCGTCGTTCTTAACTCTAATTCCAAAAAACCCCAACCCAATTGGACTAAATGACTTTAGACCCATAAGTCTTATTGGGATCCTTTACAAAGTGATATCGAAGGTGTTGGCGGAAAGATTGAAGTCGGTGATGGGTAAGCTTATAAGTACAGAACAAAGCGCATTCATCAAAGGAAGATCAATCCTTGATGGGGTTCTCATTGCAAACGAGACGGTGGACTATATGAAACGGACAAAGAGGAAGGGATTAATCTTCAAAGTAGACTTTGAGAAGGCCTATGATACGGTGGAATGGTCGTTCCTTTTGGATGGATTGGAAGGTATGGGTTTCGGAAGGAAATGGAGAAAATGGATAGAAGTGTGCTTAAGATCATCAAGGATTTCCGTTCTAATAAACGGATCCCCTACAAATGAATTCCCGATGGAAAGAGGATTAAGGCAAGGGGACCCCCTCGCCCAATTCCTCTTCTTGGTGGTTGCCGAAGGTTTACATACCATGATGGAGGATGCCGTTGAAAAAGGATTGTTCAAAAGCTTTAAAGTGGGGGAGGATGCTTTAAAGATTTCTCATCTTCAATACACGGATGATGTGGTATTTTTTGGGGAATGGGAAGCTACAAATATAAAGAATCTCATGAAGGTGATAAAGTGTTTCTATGAGGTCTCGGGATTAAAGATGAATATGAGCAAAATAAAATCTTCGGGGTAGGGGTATCGGAGGGAGAAGTATAAACATGGGCAACAAACTTGGGATGTGGGACCGGTAATCTGCCATTTACTTATCTTGGTCTTCCGGTAGGGTCATCCATGGCAAGAACATCGCATTGGAAACCAGTGATTGATAAAATGAAAAATAAGCTCTCGAGTTGGAAAGCAAAAACGATCTCCTTTGGAGGACGATGGACATTGGTAAGATCGGTTCTTGGTAGTGTTTCATTATACCATTTTTCTTTGTTTCGTACCCCGTTGAGTGTATTGAAAGAGTTGGAGCGAGTGAGAAATCACTTCTTTTGGAGGGGGAGGGGGAGGGGGGGACCGGGGAGGAAGAGTCCGTGAGGAAAGTGTGTTCGTGGGTCAAGTGGGATAAGGTGTTGGGGTCCTTTGGGAGGGGCGGGTTAAATGTGGGAGGGCTTAAAGAACTTAATTGGGGGTTAGTTGGGAAGTGGTGGTGGAGATTCCACAATGAGAATGAAGCTTTGTGGGCTAAGGTCATAAAGAGTGTGTATGGGGGAGATGGTGGGTTATCGGAGGGTTCACCTAGGGGAAGGAGGAGTTCGGTTTGGACACAAATAATAAAGGTGGGGAGGGACATCGATAAAATGGGCATTAGATACTCGGATTCCTTTGGTAAACAACTTGGAGATGGGGAGGATACTAAATTTTGGGAGGATAGATGGGTGCCTATTGGGAGGCTTAAGGAGAGGTTTAGGAGACTTTATCAACTTGAGACGAGGAAAGAGGTATCGGTTGCGGAAAGAGGTGAGTTACAAAGGGGTGAATGGGTTTGGAGATGGGGTTGGAGGAGGGAGCCTAGGGGAAGAGAACTAGGGGAGTTGGAGGAATTAGAGGAAGTAGTTGCGGAGCATAGGCCACAAAGAGGAGGTGCGGACCGAGCTTCATGGAAATTGGACCCACAAGGTGGGTTTGCGGTCAAGACCTTACGGGAGCTGTTAGAAGACAAGCGAGTCGCGGAGGAAAGGAATGTGATCGCAACATCTTGGCTAAAATCTGTCCCCAAAAAGGTATGCATATTTCTTTGGAGGGCGAAGCTAGGAAGGTTACCCGCCCGGGCGGTCTTGGACAAGATGGGTATTGACCTTGATTCGTCCCTATGCCCGAGATGTGGAAATGAAGTAGAAATGATCGATCATGCTTTGGTTACATGTGAATTGGTGAAAAATCTATGGAAACTGATTGGCCGATATGGTGGAATATTAACTTGGATATGGTAACAAGCTTAAATGATGTGCTCGAGGTAGATACGCAAATGGGTAATAACGACAAAGGGAAGAGGCGCTGGACGGCAGTGGTGTGGAGCATACTATACCTCATTTGGGCGGACAGGAACAAGATCGTTTTTGGTAAAGCAAATGGACTTATCTCGGAGCTACTCTTCGAGTTTCAACTCAAAACCTTCGAATGGGTGACTCGTAGAGATAGAGACATAGCAGTGGAGTGGGTATCGTGGCTGTCGACACCGTATAGGCTGTCATCATCGAATTTTCGTGCAGGTTTGGCGACAAAAGGGGGCTTCAGAATGCACTGTGTGCTTAGCAGCAGGTCTGGCCGGGTTAAGACGCAGCTGCTGTGAAGACTGGAACAAACAGGTCTGCTGTGTCTTAATTCATTAAGCAGGTCTGTTTGGTTTTGGTTCGGGGACTGGTTGGGTTTGCCTCTCGCAATCCTAGTTAGTTGCTCGATAATTTGGGCTTATCCCTACTTACTGTTGCTGTGATCATTTTGGTTTCGGTTGTAAGCGGCTACGGCCGAATAAACTTTGTATTGGTTCGGCGTTTTTATGATTAATGAAACCTATTGCTGTTAAAAAAAAGTACTTGTAAATTTCAAAAAGTCAAACCAATAAATAACTTATTGACCTAAACACCAATACAAAATGTTATCCAATTTTTGAAGGACTTGTTTATTAGTTCGAATATATAAAATTTGTCTGTTTTTAAAAGACGTTTTATATTATTCTATAAATTAGTTAAATAAATAAATATGGAATATAAGCTTTGTTAATTAATATTTGATTATTTAATAATCTTCCTTTGATAAATTTTTTGATCGGTTCATATTCGGAGATGATACTACAATAAAATTGATTTTATAGGACGCTTATAATGTTCAAGCGTTCTAATAGAACTTTTTTTTAGAACTTAGGTTTATAAGACCAAACTATAATCGTTTTAGTTTTCTCAGTGCCTCAATATAGTGATCCGATTTGGTCGTTGTCTTTTGCTCTTTTCTTATCAGACCAATTCTCAACCTAGTATGTCTCCTGCAACGAACTTTTGACTTGCTTCGTGTTTTTCAGACCTGCAGTTGTAAACCGTTGTAACAACCCAGTCTAAAATAAGCATGCAAATCATATAAATTAGAACATCCCAAAAATGGGTCCCAAAATTTCTTACATAAGTCTCAAAATAGGTTGGCGGAAACAACCTATACACAACTGAGAATGAACTAGCTACTACAAGTATAAGTGGCACTGTCTCTATCTGCATCTGTCCTTTATCATGCTCTTGCTCACTTACCTGAGCCTCCTACTATCTGCTTACCTGAAAAGGTTTAGTTTGGAAAAGCGAGGGTTAGACCATGAGGTCTAGTGAGTCCCTCCTGACAGTTCTCAAAATCATTTTAAAAACTTTGCATAACTTTCATATATAAAACTTTCAATAATAAACTTTCACATAACTGGACATTAAAAACTTCCACGGATAAATCCGCTCCCGTAAATGGCACCCTGAAGTCACCCGAAAGTGACAACGAGTCAGTATCACGCTGCCTTACTGGGTATCACTTCCCATGGCATCAACGGAACCTCCCCCCGACGTGAGTACTGGCGGAACCTCCCCCCGACTTAGCCAATTTACGTCTACACAATGTATGCATACATCTCACATAAAACTTTAAACAACTTTCATGCAATAAAAGCATAAGAACAAAACATGACATTTCTCATCATGTATTCACTTTAGAAAAACACGTTAAAAGGCACGTATTTTAGTTAGAAAACTCACCTGAGGCTCTTACTTCTCGTTCCTAAACAGTTCCAAACTTCCAAATCGACTTCCCTGAATAAACGGGCATAAAACAACAACTCAGCAAAAGTATCCGGACAACTCAGTTTTCCGGACAACCCTACTTTTCCGGACGCTAAAGAGTCCGGACACCCAACTAACCGGACAACAACCTAGTCCGGACAACACCCTTATCCGGGTAACTACTACATTCCGGACGATACCCCTTTCCGGATATCGAACTTACCGGATACTAGACTTTACCGGACATAATACCTACCCGGGTAGCTTTCCTATCCGGACAGTTCCACACCCGGAGACCTTCTAACGCATCGAGGAGTCCGGACGTCCGAGAAGGTTTCCGGACGTCGACCTGGACCCTTTTTGAGGCTGAAATCTACTGGTTAGCTCGATTCTCTCGAAGTAAAGATTAGTAATAGCAACAACATCACTAAACTTAACAATTACTGAGTTCTTAGCAATCGAAACACACTATAAGACCCGATTTCTCTCATTTTAGCTTCAAACTTCACTTTTGAACAAAAACCCCAAGACTAACCATTCTGCTCCCTAATCAAAGATAAATCGATGAAACAAGAGAGTGTTACCTGGTTGATTGCTTGCGATAAACGAAATCCAAATGCTATTTCTTCTTCAAATCTCAAGGTTTGATGGCTCCTTTCTTCCAAATGCACCAAAAACCTTCAAGAACCTCTCTTCTTCTTTCCCTCACAAATTCAGCCGACACACACACTAAAATCAGTAATATGGAATGTCCTCTAGGGTTTTGTGCCTTTTATTCCCCAACTCCTATTTACCAACTAGCCCCTCAACTTCTACTTCTGCTTAAAACTCCACACCAAACGCAAAACATTTCGAAAAAGGTCTGGGTCGTTACAACACTCCCCCTCAAAAGAATTCCGTCCCCGGAATTCCATTCTCGAAAAGGTGAGGGTAACCGAACATCATATCTGATTTTACTTCCCACGTTGCCTCTCGTCCCTTATGATAACTCCACTGAACTTTTACTAGCCAAACTTCTATGTTCCTCGTTTAACAAACCTTACCGCTCACGATTTATATCGGTCCTTCTACGTAAGTCAACCTCTCATCTATACTGATGTCCCCTCAAAGGAACAGCCACAACGACCTCTGACAAACACTTCTTTAAGTCTAAGACATGAAATGTCGGATGAACACTCTTTAATTCTTCTAACCAGTCTAACTTGTATGCTGCTGCTCTAACTCGCTCACTAGTGACAAGGTCAACTTCTTATCGCCTGCATCTCTTGCAAGGTCGCCATCATCTCACTTCTCACATCGGCTCTCCACAAAAGAGACGTGCATCACCCTATGAATTCCTTCTCAAATTCACATCGAGTACCTCAAGATCGCGCACTATCTATTCAACTTTCATGCTTCGACGAAATCCGCAGACTTAGTCTACCTTACCTCTCCCTCAAACTTCAAAGCTCAAAGCCTTATGTTTTTCATTTGTAACCACTCAGTTCTACTCGGTTGCCTCAGACCGCTCAGATGGGAAACATAACCACACCCCATACTTTGAAGCCGCCCTCGGCGAGACACCACTTGCTAAATCGCGCCATCTTGCACTACCTACTTGTACCCTCTTCGATCACTATACTCGCTTAAAACTACCTGATAAAACCAAGGCCAACCGCGCCTCCATTTGCTTGCCTCCGTCCACACATCGGGACTCACGGTTTTAATCACGTCTAAATAAGGTCTCTCATACATTTATACTTCCTTAAGAGAAAGAACTTGGCGGAAATTCCTGCCACAACAACGAGGATCTTCCACTAGGAAAACTCACTTACTGACAACTTGGCACAAGGCCAACCTTGTACATCCCGACAAGCTCACACCTAAGAGTCCCCTCCTCGGGTTACATGAAATTTCTAGGCTACTTCTTCCAACCGACATTCGTCCATGTAGATCATACTCCCTTCCCGATTCACATCAGCTACAACTCGACAACTAATTCGTACATTCTCACCACTTCATCATTTCATACTTGACGTGTCTAATAGTAGGAAACCTCTATAATTCTTTATTAGAGTGCTCACCTATCCGAATTGCACTTATCCTGAAGGCTCATAAATTTCTCGCTGCTTGCCACAAGCGTCCAGTCATATAACATAACTTCGGTTACTCTCACTCAACTAGGAGGGGTAACCACGATCACGCCCTACTATTCTCAATAGCTTACACTGAACGATCAGTTCATTTGAACGTTTCTCACAAAGTCACTAACTTAACTCGTTCAGTTGTCTTATCCACTTCTTTCCTGCACAAAATCATACACAATTTCCTTCCTCAATACTCTTTCCAAAAGTTCGCACACTTATCAAGGACAAACTACACAACACTGCGCCTATCGGCATTATTGTCAAGTTTACTACTTCCGATTTACTTACTTATTCCAGCATACTGTCTTCACCTCTCCACGTTAGCGTAGAGCACTGCCCACCAACATTACTCGCCCCTCTCTTCCGACAATTCTCAAGCTGCAAATGCTGTCTTATTACTATACATAACCAAACGGTTGCACTAAAATTCTAACTTAAGGCTTTCGACTAAAACGCCTCGAACTGACACCAGAGTTCGACGTCACTATACATTCTTTAAACTCCAACTTTTACTTTCTCAGACAATTCGTTCACACATAAGCAACAACTCACATTCTTTAAGGATTTCACATCTATTCCACCACATTTTGACTAATACATCCATCATCTTCTTTAAACTTCCAATGATTCCAAAATATACTTACTTAGCGACTCTTACAACTAAAAACACTTGGTTTCTCCTTTGGGTAACTACCCACCACCACTCCGTGATGCTATCCCGAACATAATCATATCACCACGTCAACTTACACCCTACGTGCTACAGCAACCTGGTTAACACTCGAACACCTCATCCGAAACCCCCAAAAGGCTTCTATCTGATGCTTCCTCTTTCTCTAACATCACATCACTACGACGCTAGCTGACACATTTAACATGGCAATTATTTCCACTACATAATTGTACATTCCTCACTCATAACATCACACTGCAGACCAAAGCTCTCATGGCCATTCATACACAACTCAAACTTATCTTCAAGACCTCACGCATAAATAACCGAGTCTATCTCACTACATTGCCTCTCCCCAGCTCTAGTTGAACCACAACACCCGAGTTTCTGCTTAATTCAAACATACTCACTTCTTGCTATCTCTTTGCAATACCAAACCATTCTCACCGATCGACATAATCTATACCCTCACTTCGTGTGTGCTAAATACTACATCTTTTACGTACCATCCACCTCGTAAGTAAAACGCTTATCTAAACAGCATCCTTTCACTAGCTCAACACCCCTACAGGGTGGTTCTTCAACTTTCAACCTTCTGATTCTAGTATTCGACCTCATACACTTTACACAACTGCCGACTCTGACGTCAATAGTTGACTTGTTGATACTTCGTTGATACTTCCTTAATCTATTCTTCAACAAGGGTCCCCTACAGGACCTAATCTTTCCAACACCAACCTCTTAATCAACTTCACATCCCGTCGTCCTCATTTCAAACTGACTCGCGTAATGTCAATATTACAAGATCACTATAAAACTCTTATTCGGCGTCGAGGATGTTTCATTCCTACTTCACCACACTACTCATAACGAGTTGCTAATACCAACACCTTGATGACTTCTAGTCCTTCCTCTGAACACAACCGTCCCTCGGCAACTGTATTTCCAGTCACCGCACGAGGGTACAAACCCTCATACAACCGACATTAAAGTCCACTTCCGACTCTTCCACTGCTCACCTCTCCTCTAGAACGCAATTACCAAAGCTACAAACATTATCCCCTGATTTGTTCAACACCTCTCCACTCTAGGAGTTCTTCCTTAGCCTAAAATGTAATACTCCACGACCTATTGAGTTCATAGCCTTCATGCCTGACAACGCGATAAATGAATCATTTAACACTTTTGATCATTTTAAAGAAACAACACTTGAAAACAACTTGGGTACACACGACCCCAACATTCTCATAACTCTAATGCCCTGCACAACGATCTTGAGGATCGTTTGCATGCAATCTTTCTGTAAAACTTAATCTTACTCAACCAAAAATGTGTTGTTACGACAGGAATAAATATTGGATGAAAATCTTCCCATACGACAAAATTTTGAAAGAAATTTACCGACACGAAGTAGGCCAGTCGGTCCTCACACTCATTTATATAACTTCGACATGTCAATACTCATTTTGGTTATAAAAATTGTGCATTCAAACGTTTTCTTGGCTTATCATGAAAAGAGTGAAATATTTTGCAATTCGTAAACCTCACGACTTCATTGTACGATGTAAATGGATTGTATATATATATATATATATATATATATATATATATATATATATATATTTTAAATATACGCTTGCACACGCCGACTCATATCCGATCAAATTTGATATTTACACGTTTACTTTTCTTATGAAAAAAATCTCATGTACACATATACGAACTCAAAGCATGAAACTTTACTTGCAATTGAAGGCTACTCACTCAAACAAGGTCAATCGCTTTACTCACGCAACTTATCATTGACACTCTACTTTCGACCAGTGGTCGCCCTCTCGACTTGCAACGATTTGCTATACATACATTCCACAGTCTACTTACTCAACCATTTCATACTATTTCGTTTTGATCAACTATCTCACTTTCCACTTCTACATGGTTTCATTTCACTATAGGTATCTTATTTCATTTATCCTGCTAATGGAAAGCTCGACCAAGAACCCAGGGCTCCATTGATACCTTCAAGGTTTTGACACTGACTTTCCTTACCATCCTAACTGATCTATCCCATGATTTCTAGGGTTGGGACTCTCCCGAAACAGGAGTCTTACTCAAACTCAAGCATTCTTCCTCTCCGAATCCACGAAAAGCTACCTTTAGACGACTCGCAATACTCTATACAACATTTCTTCTCTACGATGTATACGTAGATCACATCACCATGACTTCTCATGAAACTTCCCCAACAAGGGGTCTCAGTCTACCCCTCACGGATCTTGCTGACATTCTAAAGTACTGGAACACGACATAAACACTAGCTTTTGACTACCACTTCGGAATAATAAGGCAGGTTAAGCACATACATGTACCTGTAAGTCCGCAATTACACTGGCCAGGTGGAATCTCAAACTTACCTTACATGACAGTCCTCAGTGCCCTATTAGTCCTATCTCTGTAATAGTGTCCTCCTAACGCATTTCCTGTATCTATAATAGTGCCCTCCTAACGCATTTCCTGATTCTCAGTTGTGATTTCTACTCCCAAGTTTAAGTTTAGGCCCGTCCGGTCACCTAAATCCCTTAAACTATGGCTCTGATACCAATTGTAACAACCCAGTCTAAAATAAGCATGCAAATCATATAAATTAGAACATCCCAAAAATGGGTCCCAAAATTTCTTACATAAGTCTCAAAATAGGTTGGCGGAAACAACCTATACACAACTGAGAATGAACTAGCTACTACAAGTATAAGTGGCACTGTCTCTATCTGCATCTGTCCTTTATCATGCTCTTGCTCACTTACCTGAGCCTCCTACTATCTGCTTACCTGAAAAGGTTTAGTTTGGAAAAGCGAGGGTTAGACCATGAGGTCTAGTGAGTCCCTCCTGACAGTTCTCAAAATCATTTTAAAAACTTTGCATAACTTTCATATATAAAACTTTCAATAATAAACTTTCACATAACTGGACATTAAAAACTTCCACGGATAAATCCGCTCCCGTAAATGGCACCCTGAAGTCACCCGAAAGTGACAACGAGTCAGTATCACGCTGCCTTACTGGGTATCACTTCCCATGGCATCAACGGAACCTCCCCCCGACGTGAGTACTGGCGGAACCTCCCCCCGACTTAGCCAATTTACGTCTACACAATGTATGCATACATCTCACATAAAACTTTAAACAACTTTCATGCAATAAAAGCATAAGAACAAAACATGGCATTTCTCATCATGTATTCACTTTAGAAAAACACGTTAAAAGGCACGTATTTTAGTTAGAAAACTCACCTGAGGCTCTTACTTCTCGTTCCTAAACAGTTCCAAACTTCCAAATCGACTTCCCTGAATAAACGGGCATAAAACAACAACTCAGCAAAAGTATCCGGACAACTCAGTTTTCCGGACAACCCTACTTTTCCGGACGCTAAAGAGTCCGGACACCCAACTAACCGGACAACAACCTAGTCCGGACAACACCCTTATCCGGGTAACTACTACATTCCGGACGATACCCCTTTCCGGATATCGAACTTACCGGATACTAGACTTTACCGGACATAATACCTACCCGGGTAGCTTTCCTATCCGGACAGTTCCACACCCGGAGACCTTCTAACGCATCGAGGAGTCCGGACGTCCGAGAAGGTTTCCGGACGTCGACCTGGACCCTTTTTGAGGCTGAAATCTACTGGTTAGCTCGATTCTCTCGAAGTAAAGATTAGTAATAGCAACAACATCACTAAACTTAACAATTACTGAGTTCTTAGCAATCGAAACACACTATAAGACCCGATTTCTCTCATTTTAGCTTCAAACTTCACTTTTGAACAAAAACCCCAAGACTAACCATTCTGCTCCCTAATCAAAGATAAATCGATGAAACAAGAGAGTGTTACCTGGTTGATTGCTTGCGATAAACGAAATCCAAATGCTATTTCTTCTTCAAATCTCAAGGTTTGATGGCTCCTTTCTTCCAAATGCACCAAAAACCTTCAAGAACCTCTCTTCTTCTTTCCCTCACAAATTCAGCCGACACACACACTAAAATCAGTAATATGGAATGTCCTCTAGGGTTTTGTGCCTTTTATTCCCCAACTCCTATTTACCAACTAGCCCCTCAACTTCTACTTCTGCTTAAAACTCCACACCAAACGCAAAACATTTCGAAAAAGGTCTGGGTCGTTACAACCGTGAAGGTGTGGGATGCAGTTTCTCCTATGTTTTGGGTGGTTTGCGTGTGCTCAATTTGGTGTGATTCAGTTTCTGCTCGATTTCGACAGATTCTTGGGTCTTGTGGGATTCTTTGGAGCAAAGCATTTGGTTTGTTTGTACTCCTACAATTTTGAGGGGTAAGGTCTCTCTGTCTTTTTTGGTGTGGGGACGGAATCGCAAGAAATTGAATGTATGGCCTCTTGTGTTGGGTGTGGTGAATCAAAACTTCATTTTGCGTACTTAGGTTTAACCGTTGGGGGTAATATGTCCAAAATGGAGGGTTGGAAGGTGGTGTTCGATAAATTCTTGACCAAACTTTCCAATTGGAAAGTTAAAACTCTTTCGGTTGGTGGTCGTGTTACCATTTTAAAGTCCGTTTTGGGGAGCCTTCCTACTTACTTCATATCTATTTACAAAATCCAAAGGTTCGTTGATTAAGGAATAAGGATTGGAATCTTTGCGAAATAGATTCTTTCTTGGTGATGATTTGGAGGAAAAGAAATGTCTTTAGGTCAAGTGGAAAAAAGTTATAGTTAGTCTCAGATTCGGAGGACTTGGTATTGGTAGCATTATGGCGTTTAACCGTGCTTTATTTTTCAAGTGGATTTGACGGTTTTGGTTGGAGGATTAGGCAATTTAGGTTAAAATTATTAAATCCGTTCATGGCGAGAAGGGTCTAATTGGTTCGAATTTTCCTAGACGGATTTCGAATTCCACACGGGCCACAATTATAAAATCGGTCAACTCCCTAAATGACTAAGGCATTGATTTTTTTCTTTCTTTCTGTAATAAAAAGGTGGGCGATTGAAACACCCTAAAAACCACAATAAATTTAAACCTTAATTTATCATAATAATTTACAACATCTTCCCAAGAGTTTTCATTCACAAACAGAGGATTAGTGACAAGGTCTAATTATAACTAAATTATCATAAACAACCGACTAATCTAATTCATAACCAATAACATCAGATTTTATGGGTTGCCTATAATATCTCCAAAATAATCCTTTTCCTATTCCCCAACATAGCTCCAAAAGTATAACTCTAGGACTTCTCGACACTCATCTCTGCTTACCCCTTCCCGAGCAAGTACCTGGTAAGAAAAATTTAATTTGAAAAGATTAGGCTTACGCCTAGTGAGAACATCCAGTTTTCAAATTAAAACTTTATAAGCTTTAAAAACCAAAACTGTAAACAAAGCATATAATTTAACCGGCTCACAATCTTTCTTACCGTACACATAACATCTTTCGATGACGGGAATCATACCCGATTCCATGAGTATGACAAACAATGAGTAAGTCATATAACATCATGTTCAAGAGCCCACTACGAATCACACGGATTCTAGATCATTGCTCAAGTCCAAGAAATTACAACTAGTCCATGCCTATTTCTTGGAGTGGAAATAGAAATAGCATTTATATCTTGCATATTCCTCATTTCCTAATAGAAAGCGGAAATAGCAATTATATATTTTCTATTTCACATTTTCACGTCACGGTACAAGCGGGAATAGCAATCATCCCTTGCCCATTCCACATTTCTCAAATATAATGGGAATAGCAATCATCCCTTGCCCATTCACATTAATCAAATATAAACGGGAATAGCAATCATCCCTTGCCCATTCCACATTAATCAAATATAAACGGCAATAGCAATCATCCCTTGCCCATTCCACATTTATCAAACATAATGGGAATAGCAATCATCTTTTGCCCATTCCACATTAATCAAATATAAACGGGAATATCAATTTACTTTATGCCTATTCCACGTTTCTCATCACCTTTCGAAATGGGAATTACAATTTACTTTATGCCTATTCCACGTTACAAATAATGTCAGTGCCTATGGATCCATTACACTTACTAGCATATATGCATAAACACGCAACATCTCGTATCATATTCTCAACGCTAAGAATCCTAGATAACCTATCATATCCTTATCCTCAATTGTCCCCCTTCAGCGACTTAGCACGGGGGTTCCGCTACCCGGTTAGCGGATGGGGTCAAGGGGCAACGCCCTTGCGGGGTCTGGGGGAAGCGTCTCTAGAATTTTTTTAGAAAAACTTAACCAGATAACACATCCGGAAACTATATCCGGAAAATCCCTTATTTGGAACCCAAATCCGGAACTATTCGGAAAACTCATTCGGAAAAGTATTCCGGACTCAAAGTCCGGAACCCTATTTACAGATCTTAATCGAAATTCAGTAAAACATCCGGATCCTTATCCGGAATCCGGTACCAATCCGGAACTTACCCGAATCCGGTACCGATCCGGTACTGTCGGAACCGGGACCCAAATTGAAACCGGATCAATTCGAAACCGGATCCCATTTGCATACCGGATCCGGAACCAAATCCGGGAGTTCCCACTCCGGGACCAAAACCGGGAAACTCCGATCCGAAAATACAATCCGGGACTCATCCGGAAAAGTCCATTTCTGTACTGTTCAAACTTAATTCGTACCAATTCGCATTTCTAAATTCTCCCATCGATTTAACTATACTTCTATTGATATATAAACACAAATTCGAATATGATTTCAAAACAACCAAAGAAGAGGATGAACTCACCTGGGTTGCGTCTGAATACAAAGTCTGCCAATTCAAGAAATCACAAAACCCAAGCTTTTACACCCACGAACAAAACTTAATCACAATCAATTTAACTTCTGATTGTCAATTCTTGAGAACTAGAAATCAAATCAAATTTCTTACCGAGAGAAATCTGCAATTCACCAATTTTTTCTTTCTCCTGCTTGCTCTTGACCGACTTCATTGTGATGATGGTTTGAGATATTTCTCAAGATAAACCGACTTCTGATATATAAATATAGAACTATTACCAATTGGCAAAAGTAATCCCCAAGGTAAAATTTCACGAATCACTTATACTTTGGTCAATTACTCTTTAACCCTTCGATCATAAAATCATAACACAATGTTTAAAATAATATCTTTCATAATTTTAAACATTCTCCCAAAATAATAGTACATTAACTATGGAAATTTCGAGGTGTTACAGCGATGGTGTTTTGACCACATTTTGGGATGATGTTTGGCTTGGGGATTCTCCTTTTAAAATTCAATTTCCTAGAGTTTACGCTTTAGAATTGGTAAATCAGCGAATGTCAAGTCTCGTTTGGAGTTAGGGTGTTGGGATGTATGTCTTCGAAGGGCACCGAGAGGTGGGGTAGAGGTTGCCTAGTTTTGTGAACTACAACAAATTTTGTTTACCTTTGTGCCCTCCAGTCTAAATGATAGATGAGTGTGGTTGTTAGACAGGTCAGGTGATTTTTCAGTAGCTTCCAGATAAGATGGTTTATTGATTCTAGTCATTTGGAGGTGGATTCTCATCCTACTAGATGGAATAGACTCGTTCCCATTAAAGTTAACGTGTTCGCGTGGCGGGTGCATCTCAATCGGCTTCCTACTCGGCTAAATTTGGATAAAAGTGGTATCGATTTTTCGTCTCTTTATGTCCTAATTGTGACATGGGGTGGAGGATTGCAGTCATCTTTTCTTTTCGTGTCCCGTCGTTATAGACTTATGGGTTCTTATTGGTCGATGGTGGCAAATTGATATTCTGAATCTCCATTCTTATTCGGATTGGGTCTCTTGGATTGATTGAATTCGATTGAATAATGAGGTTTTTTTGCGCTTTAAGGCCGTCACGCTTACCACTTTGTAGTCTCTATGGGTGTTTCAGATTCGTAATGGTATTCTCTTCGGCAACCCAAAGCCAAAGAAAGTGGTGATTTTTGATAACATTATAACCTATGCTTACTTTTGTCTATTAATTGGGTTGGTTGGCTTACAAATCATTCTCTTGTCATTATTTCTATGTAATTGTTTCTTTTTCTACCTTTTTGCTAGTTATATAAAATTTCCGTCGTTCAAATAAAGATAACATGTGACTTCTTTTTAAAGACAAGACAAATATATTAAAAAGCAAAATGAATGTACAAGACTCGAATATGTGACTTTTTATAAAAAAATACGTTTTTGGGTGTTTAAACAGGTTTTTTAATACACTTTTAAATAAAGCTTTTAATACATATTTAAGATAAATTATAGAATTTCAACCGTATTTAAAAGTACATGTTTATTGTCATTAACCATTTTGTTTGCCTATCTCTTAAGATGAACTCCAATCCAACCACCAAAAAACTAGTAAGAGCATCTCCAACGGTTATGTTAATATGAAGAAAATGTGGATTTTAGCAATTTTTGCTTCAACAGCTATGCTGACTTGTATGCTAAAATAGGGGTGTAAACGAGCTCGAACTTTTAACTAGCTACTCGAGCTCGAGCTCGAGTCGATCTCGAACACAAAATAAAGCTTGCTTAACTTAACGAGTCGAGTTTCATAACACCAATGTTCCACTCGACTCGTTCGAAAACTCGATTAAGTTTTACGAGTTGAGTCGAGCCATTCGAGCATACACTTTTTTGAGCCAGACATATTTATATGTTTACAGATTATATAATCAAAATATAAAAATCATCGGAGTTAAGTATATAAACGAGTTAATCGATCTCGAAATCGATCTCGAAATCGAGCTCATAAACGAGCATCGAATTCGAGCTCAAACATTGAAAAAATATTCGAGTTCGAGCTCGAGCCTGAGTTTGAAAAAGTTAATCGAGCTCGAATCGAACCTGGTATTATTTTTTCGAGTCGAGCTCGAATAACATGCTACTCGTCTCGACTCGGCTCGTTTACACCCCTATGTTAAAATTGAAAAAAAAGATGAGAGATTGTGAAAATCTCTAAATTTAGAGAATCTCTAAAAATTTAAGAGCATCCACACACGTCTTGCAAGAGCTCTTGCAAGATGACATGACATGCCATGTGTCTTGCAAGGCCTTGCAAGACCACCCTCATCTTGCTAAACTTGCAAGGTATTTCAACAAATAAAATATATTAAACACACATTTTTTAATTTAATTAGTTAGTTTGTTTGTTTAAAGATTAATTATTATTAATATGTTTATTAAATTTAATTCATTTATTAGTTTATTTGAACATTAAATTTTTTTAATATTTTTATTAAAATTTTTTACCCATGCTTTATTTTAAAAAAATGATATTTTATGCAATGTTTTTTTATTTAAACTGCTAAATTATATTTACACAAAATATAATAAAAGAAAACAAAAGTAAAATGTTAGTTATCTATATTTTATAATTAATTTATTAGTTATATTATAATTAACTATATTATTTTTATTATAATTATTTATAATATTTATATTATAATTTATTAGTTTAGAAATAAGTTTGGCCTTGCATGTGTGTGGAAGGTGTTATTGCAAAACTGATGTGGCACTTGTGAAAGGAGTAAGATCTTGCAGGTGTGTGGATGGTCTAGAAGAGATAGAAATTATATTATAATTGTTTTCCACCAATAAAAGTATTTTAAATTAAATGTGTAGGAGAGAGAAACAATATTTTTATTATGTGTTGAATGTTATATTATAGTTAATGTTAAGATTGTTAAAATATAGGGAATTTAATTAAAATACCCAAAGTTTGACTTTGACTTGCCAAAATACCCATTTCTCTCCCGAATTTGCCAAAATACCCATAAATCCCGCGATGGATCCCGCGATCGCGGATAGGGCACACGTGTCCCGCTATTTTGGCCAAAACGTCCCGCGGCACCCCTCAACTATGCCCGCGGTGACAATTTTGGTCCCTCTCCGCGACTGATCCCGCGATGGTCCCGCGGCCAGGCAAAAAAAAATCAATTTTGGTCCTTTTGCCCGAATCTTTGCATGCTTTTACTGTTTTTTTCCACAATTATTGTACTTTGAAGACCAAATTGTGGTTGAAATTCACTGGCATGTTTCATCAATGTTGAATCATTGTACTTAGAAGACCAATTTGTGGTTGCAATTCATCTTCCTCAATGAGATTTCATCCATAAATATCAGTAGAATGCAATCCATAACTCACACCCATTCCATCATTCTTTCTTGCTTTCTTGCTTTCTTCAGTATTTTGTTTTTGAGATACCACTGAAAAAATGAGTTCATCTGTTGCAAAAGCTAGGCTATATTTCTGTTACGATGGTGAATGGGTGGAAGAAAACAATGAGTGGAATTTTGCTTATAAATCTAAGCATGGTGTAAAATTGCCAGTAAACTTTTCTTATCAGAAGTTTGTTGCATACGCCATGCAAAAATGTGGAATCGACCCTTCGGCTGTTTGCAAGTTAGTGTTCAAGAATGATGATGGGTCATTTGTGGAGTTATGCAACGATGGGGATATCTCTGGTTTTATGCACTTTGCAGCCGAATCAAAAAGACCTCCATTACTTTATGTGTACGCTGAATCCTCGGTGTGCAACGAAGACGATGACGAAGGTGACGACGACGGTGATGACGACGCTGATGACGAAGACCTCCAAATGGAGGAGCCTGATTCTCAATTTCAGCCTTCCTACGGCCCAACAGTTCATTTGGATCATGATTATGTTCCTGAGACGCAACAACAACAACCACAAGAAGGACGCTGTGCTGGAGTTGCTGATGACGAAACCTATGTTTTCAAAACGGGTAATGTTGATATAGACAGATCAGATACCGATAGTGATGATCACGAAGAATATACCCCTAGTAATAAATCATTTAGTCAGTTAAATGACTATTTCGATATGCCCCCTATTCTTCCAGACCAGAATACCCATACACAAACCTACGAACCTGCACCTTATAATCGTAGTTTAAGGTTAGAAGTAGGCCAGCTATTTGATTCAAAGGATCACTTGGCAAGTCAGGTCGAACTTAAGTTCATGGAAGAGGGTTTCGAAAGTCACACGCCGAGATCCGACAAAGGCAGATACGTAGTTGAATGTGCGAGAGAAAAATGTAATTGGAGGATGTACGCGAGGCCCGCGGGAGAGAAAGGAGGGGCGTTACTTATTAGAAAGTTGGACGACGTACACACTTGTACGAGGACGCAACTGAATCCCAACCACAAACAAGCCACCAAAAGGACTTTGGGTGCGATACTGAAAGGCAAATTTCTTGATGCTAGCAGGTCATTGCGTCCAAAGGACATCATGGACGATGTACACCAGCAGTTCGACGTCACGATTGGTTACCACCAAGTTTGGCGTGCGCAATGCAGGGCATTGCTATTGGTGAGAGGCACGTTCGAGGAGTCGTATGCACGACTCCCAGCATATTTATATAATTTGCAGCTGCAGAATCCAGGTACTGTCACCCAGTTAAGGACCGATTCACATGGACGGTTTGAGATGTGCTTCGTTGCCCTTGGACCCGCGGTACGTATTTTAACACGTCATATGTTTACACATTATAAACTATAACATTTACAAAGGAAAACCACCTACGTTTTTGCAGATCCGCACATTTGTGGCAAATCTGCGTCGTGTCCTGGTAATAGACACTGCCTATTTAAAGGGACCTTACTTGGGTATGATGTTCCTGCCGGTTGCCATGGACGGGGATAACTCCATCGTTCCCGTAGCTTTCGGAGTAGGCAAGTCCAAAACCGAGGACGAGTGGACTTGGTTTCTGTCCATGTTGAGACAAGATATCGGAGACCTGCAAGGGTTGGTGTTTATGTCCGATAGGGCTCCTTCCATAAGCGCCGCAATCTCTGCCATGTACCCAAACGCTCCTCACGCCTTATGTTGTCGACATTTGGAGATGAACGCCAAAACCCAGGAAAAACGTATTACCACCTACAAGGATGTCTACTGGAAGGCATGCAGAGCATATACGGCTCGGGAGTTTGACCGATACATGAATCTTCTACGAGTTAGTGCCAAGAAAGCAACCAAAGTTATGGACGATGTTGGACCGGAGAGGTGGTCCGCGGCCCATTTTCCTGCACAACGGTATGACATTCTGACCTCCAATAGTGCAGAGTCGGTGAATGCACTCTCCCGTTTTGCGCATAGATGTCCGATTGTTACTCTTATGGACTACTTTCGGAGCTTTCAACAAGAGTGGTACCACCGTACCAACTTCGACGCCGAAAAGGAGCTGAGCTGCAAAATAGACTCACACCAGCGGCGGATGAGATAGTTCTCTTCAGGGCGCGTCACGCGTCGACATGAAGGGTACACGAAATCAGGTATGGGGGTACGAGGTTCGGGATAACCAGCTTCACGCGACTGTCAATATGACCAACCATGTTTGTTCATGTTTCCAATGGCAAAAATCTGGGTTACCGTGCGGCCATGCCATCGCCGCGGCAAGACATATGGGTCGTAGAGATTGCAGCGACTTGGCTGTAAGTTTCTTCACGTCCGAAACTTACCGGGAAACATACGCAGAGGTAATAAATCCAGTTGGACCCTCTAAAGCATGGGTGTATCCACCCGACCCCCTTCCGCCATGCTATCCACCGTTAAACGATAAGAACAGAGCCGGGAGACCGAGAAAGAACAACCGACGTCCATCACGTGGTGAAGGTTCGATACAGCGAAAATGTACTCGGTGCCAATGCGTAGGACATACTCGTGGAGAGTGTCCAAATCCCGCCCCTTCAACCGTGTCAAGGAGTAGACGTTCAGTCAACCAAGTAAGTAACACGCAGGGCCCATCGGAGCTTGAGCCACATGAAACTATATCATATGATACCGTGGATCTGAACGTTGTTTTCCCTTGATTGGGACGATAAATATTGTATGTTTAGTGCACTTGTTTTGATATATATAACATGATTTTATCTACTTTATCGGCCCGTTGTAATTTATCAAACATAACTTATGTACGTTGATATGAACATTGATTTCCCTTGATTGGACCAATTATCTTTTGAAAGGTACTTGAAAAAGAACATGGGATGATGATCATAATGGTAGTAGTCTAAATGGAGAGAATAGTAATGGTAGTAGTCTAAATGGAGAGAATAGTAATGGTTATATAGAAAGACAAGGACCTAAGTTGTGTTAGAGCAAAGACAGGGACCTAAGTGCAGTAAAAGCATCCACATTTGCCTATAAATAACCCACGCTAGATTAGTCGTAAAACACATATACGAGAACATATTATTCGTTAACGTATTCTTACATGGCATCCCCAAACCTTCATGTTTGGTACTTTAGGCGTTTATCTGAATCGCTTTCAGACACTGGCAAAGAGTTATATGGTTAGTGTGCATGTTTCATTGAGTTTTGCTTGTTACTATCGTTGTTCTACGAACTAACTATATTAATTAATGTTCATCAACAGATGAATATCCACAGTTGTTCACCATGAAAGTCCACCATGGTGGGTACTTCACGGAACCACCCAAAAGACATTATTTCTGTGGTCTAGAAGTTTATGTTGACATGTTAGATGTGGAGGATCTTTCTATGCAACTGCTTGAACAGATCATGAAAGAGCTGGACTATGAAGAACCAAAATATAATAGGTTGTATTTTAAGAGGCCGAATGCAGACTTCTTGACTGGACTGGTAGAATTGAGTACCGACAAAGATGTAGCCAACATACGCCAATATGTTGACGGCCATACTGTGATTGAAGTGTACATCGAGAAAGTGGAGCTTAACACTTTGAGACTCGTCTCGCTAGAGCATGTAAGAAGTCGACCCGGATTGTCAAAAACCAAACCATCGTCTAGCCGTAGCCTCAAATTTGGATAATTTTGTACTGTATTGATTAGTATGTGTTTGTTATGAAATAATCTTGTATAACATCTATGAGTTGTATTTTTAATATGAACCACTTTTCAGACAAATTTCAGACTACTTAAACACTACTTTCCAGACAAATTAAAGACCTTTATTCATGACCAAACAACAACATACAAACAGGAAAGGAACGAAACAACAATGTCGAACTGGAAAAGTACAAAACAACAACACATAAACAACAAAGTACTAAAGCAACACCCGTACCACCACCTACTGAAAATTGCTTTAGTTTGATCAATCCAACTTTGCTTGTCGCTTACCTTCGCTTGAAGAATTGCGAAGTCTTGCAAAATGTGGTGAATTTCTTCTTTTTCTCGACGAATACGAGCCTCCCTATCTTTTATATCCCCTTTCATCCTTTTGATCTCATTTTCTTCCACTTCGATCCTTATCAAGTGGACTTCCTTCTTGGCCATCATCTGTTTCCACTCTTCTGTCAGTTGGTCTATCTCCTTTTCCCTTTCTGCTATCGCGATTTGGAGTTTAGGTGGCATTCTTTCAGGTGTAGACGATGGGTTAGATGACGATGCCATTTGTTTACTGAAGAAAGAAAGCAAGAAAGAAAGCAAGTCCAAGAAAACAAGAAAGAAGGATGGAATGAGTGTGAATTATGGATTGCATATTACTGATATTTATGGATGAAATCTCAAACATGCCAATGAATTTCAACCACAAATTGGTTTTCAAAGTACAATAATTGTGAAAAAAAACAGTAAAAGCATGCAAAGATTCGTGCAAAAGGACCAAAATTGCATTTTTGTTGTCTGGTCGCGGGATCATCGCGGGGTCAGTCGCGGGGAGGGACCAAAATTGTCACCGCGGGCATAGTTGGGGGGTGCCGCGGGACGTTTTGGTCAAAATAGCGGGACACGTGTGCCCTATCCCGCGATCGCGGGATCTGTCGCGGGATTTATGGGTATTTTGGCAAATTCGGGAGAGAAATATGTATTTTGGCAAGTCAAAGTCAAACTTTGGGTATTTTAATTAAATTCCCTTTTTTATTTAGAGATTTTAACTTTCATACTTTATTACATATAAATGATACAATAACTTTTGAAGATGGTCTAATAAGTACATTAAAAGTGATAACTCTTAAAACTGAAAAAATTCTACTTCAAGTTTTTTTAAAAGGCAATAATTTATTAAAGCAAAAACAACACAGTACAAAAGCGATATCCCTCTCCTCCAAACACAGCTACGAGAAGCAGAAACAAGAGAGAGAAAAAAAGGGAAAAACCGTCCAGAAACAAGAACCACGAAAAACAGAGACTACAAATGAGAGACGGAAGACAATAAATACAAAAGAGCGAAAATCAGACTAAAAGGCTAGAGACACAAGTTGCAAGGAGGAAGAAAGATGATTTGGATTGACAATCAATAAAAAAATAACAATAAAAAAATATCATATTTATTCACTAATAGTATTAAATATAAATTAATTTTTTATAATCAACAAATAATTTCTACTTGGATTTTATAACAATTTATTTATAAATATCGTTATAGTTAATATGAAAAGACTATAGATCATATTATGTATTAAAGTTTTTGTTAATGAAATTTTATTTTGTTAAATGTTTTATTCTCATATAGATGCTTTATTGATGTATGTTTAAGATTATTTGATCAGTATTTTTACATATTTTTTGGCCACGTTATTTTTAAGTTTTTAATAAAGAAAATTATTCAAATGTAATTTGAAACACAAAATAAGATAAAGAGAAAAGTTTAAAAAAACCCAACAAACTATTTCAATTTGAACTATTAAGTCCTTAAACAATTTTTTGGAACGAAAAAACCATTGAACTTGAATGATTAAGTCCCTAAATTATTTTTTGAATGAAAAAACACTTAAAATTTCTCACTTTGAATTAAGAAAACCATTAAACTTTCTCATTCTGAATGATTAAGTCCTTGAACATTTGTTTAAATAAATAAATCATCGAACTTTCATAATTGATTGCGTGCATCGTTTTAACAAAAAAAATGTTACATGTAACCGACTAGGAAGATTTTAAAGTAAAAAAAAATCTAAATCAGTTTATCGTTCTCAAACCCTATGTCAATCAAACCCCTCGCAAACAACGGTATTGCTCCCCCTCGCCACTCCCTGTCGCCCCATCGATGCCCGTTCTCCATATCACCTATCAAGTTGTCGACCCCGGAAAGGCCCGTTGGATTCGTTTTTGAATTCTCCATCCATTACGACTATAAATTCTAGGATTCAATCCAAAATCCTATTTCTTCTATTTCTCTTGAAAGATCGATTTCTACACTGACTTGAAATTATACTTACCCGAAAATTACGGGTGTTACATTAACATATTGTATTACTATAAATTTGTTAAAAACAAAGGGCTTGTTTCATATGATGAGTCTTGTATTAAGATAAGGTCCCTTAAAATATGTACGACCGCATCGGGCTTTCTACCCGCGATCATTGAGTGCAGTATTCTGGACAAGGACCTTCTCACCCCTAAGCCTCGGGTAGAGGCTGTAGCGGTGGTTCTTGTCATCCTTCACCATGTAGGCCGTCAAAAGATCATTGACAGTAAATGGGGTGGCCCACTCAGTGGTGATTCTTTCGATCACCTAGACGATCCGCCAGAACTGCGACATCGTCTGACCCGGAGAGATGTCGAACTCATCTAGGAAGGCCCTAGATAAGGGCGAAAAGGGCCACTTAAACCCTATCTTGAACGGATATTCATATAGAATGAAATATCCGTCCGGGCACTCTTCATGCCGAATGTGGTCGGGGGGAAATATCTCAACGCTCTCAGGTATCCTGGCTAAGGTCTTGAAAGCCTCTAAACTCTCATCGGAAATAATGGTGCTCGGTGGCTCACTAGACATGATAAAGTCTGGATTGCTAGTTAAGGCTAGAAAAAGGGTTTTTAAATCCCAGTTCTTCGTGCGTCTCCTAGTTATAGATTTAATACGCATAAAAAAAATGAAGATTGTACCTTAAACGAGCTCTAAAACCATAAACAAATTTTGGCAAGGATTGAGTTTTCTGCAGAAAAACGAAAGAAATCTCTCTCTGAAATGCTTGGAAGCGTAAAAAAGGAAAGGATCGACTTGAAACCCTATTTATACGGTTTCCAAATGTCAGGTCGAGCCGCACGATGATCGATACGTGTCATCGCCCGTTCGCATGCCACTGTCAGATGGACGACACGTGCCCATAACTGTCATCCACACGCGCCGAACGTCAGGCCGACGTCATCAACCCTATCGACTTTTCGGTTACCTTCGAACCGATTCAGTTTCTTTTAAACCAGGGTCGACTCAATGGTCGACACGTGTCCATTCAGTTACCTCGGGAATAAAAATTTAAATTCGCACACCAAATTCAAATTTTTGGGGCAAAATATTTGGGTAAAAAATACACCCTCGACCGACGCAGGAAAACAAATAGCTTGTTTCATACGATGAGTCTTGTATTAAGATAAGGTCCCTTAAAATATGTACGACCGTATCTTAATCCTCGCCAGTAAGGTATCCCCGTCGTACGACCGAAGTGTCCACCGAAACGTGCGACCGTCGCACGATTATCCTTGACACTAACTTACTAACGGTCGACAAGTGTTTCTTTTATGGCTATTTAATGCAGGTCAAACACCATAAAGGACAACGGTCATAACTGAAGACCGTAATCAAGCGTATTCAATGTCAAGGACCGTTTCCACATTTATGAAGACCATTAATAACGCCAAAGCCTATATATTCCAAGACCAAAGACACATTCAAGGACAAGGAATTCTCAGCAATAGACATTGTTAGGACCATAAATGTTCTACATATTAGAAAGATATATAAAGATATATATAGAGTTTAATTAGTTTAAATTATTATTTGTAAAAGCCTTAATATTGATTATTGGGCTTATTTGTGTTAATGGGCTTGGTCCTTGGTTGTAATAGGTCCAAGTATATAAGGATTGTTTCCTTTAGAATTAGGTTAGAAGATTAATCACTTTTAGTTTATGAGTTTAATAGTTGAGAGAGAGATAGTTGAGAATATCATTCCAATACTTGTAACTATCTTGAATCATTCAATAAGATTAATCGTTTCGTTGTTTATTCGTTGTTACCTGTCAATCTGGGATCTACAGACATCTGACTCTCGAGCATATAGAAAGATTTACAGACGCTTTCTCAAAGCATATATACGATCAATCGCATCATCATCCGCAAACACGCACGACGAAGCTTTATTTCACACGACGCACAATACTATTTTACAATTAAGTTTATTTCTTTTCTAATTGTAATCTATTGTACTCACGACACCTATTACTAAAGGACATTGTCAATGTTTGACGACCATAGTGCACCGTCGACTTCCATAGTCGACCGCGGTTTTTACCCTCGACAGGGGTTTTCCGCGTCACCAAATTCTCTTGTCTCTTTCTGTTTTTGTTATCTGTCGTACGATTTGTCGCGTTGATCCTTTCTTTAGTTATTAAAACTCCACATCGACCTTAAGTTATCTTTTGGATGATTTTTGACATTAACAGGTCTATTACCCCAAGCTCATTAATTTCTATATCTAACCTAATTGAGGGTGTAGAAATTTTACTTTCGCTCAATCATATTTTCTCACACATCCCTTCATCTCATCCCTTCATCTCTCGATACTGAATGGAAAATGTTATTTTATTTTCATGTTGGACAACACATATTTATATTAAAATATTAAATAAAACAATTTTTTATTCATTATATTGGTTTAACCAAACAACATTAATGCAATGCTCATTCATATTTTCATTGTACTGCATTCTCATTTTCATTTTCATTCCTATTTTTTAAAGTGAACCAAACACCTCCTAAATTTATCATGATGCTTCTGGATATTAAAAAATACAAGAAATATCAATTAGAAAATAAAAAAAACCTTCAAAATCAATTAAAAGAATAGAAAAAACTTTCAAAACTAAAAACCAAATAAGTTCTTTAAAATCAACCAAAAACTTAAAGAATTCTTAAAAACAATATAATTTAGTTAAAAATACATTAAATAACTTTATAAACCTTTTTTATCATGTATATAATACTTGGTCCCCAATGACCTTGAAAATGTCTCAAACATGACACCTTATCATCAACAGCTTCGTGAGTTGGTCAATATTATTATTTTAAAGAGCTATGGAGTATGCATATTCGCACATGTAATCTAGCATTAATATATATTATTTATAATATTATTGATAATAAACTTGTAGTTAAAAATTAGAATTTGGTAAATGGGTAGTAAAATTAATGACAACATAATAATGAACGTTGTTATTATAACTAATAAATTAAATATGCAATTAAGCATGATTATAATTCATAGGAAAGCTAATGACACACTTTTTAATGCTAAGTGCACCCTCATGATTAAAAATCATGATTTTTTTTTGTTTTTTTTTGTTTTTTGTCTTTTTGTTGTTTTTTCTTTTTCTATTTTATTTAGGGAATTTAATTAAAATACTCAAAGTTTGACTCTGACTTACCAAAATACCTAAAATTTCGTCGACTTTACCAAAATACCCAAATTTTCCGCGGTGGGCCCCGCGATCGCGGGCCTACGCCCACGTGTCACGACCCTTTGGCCAAAAGTCCCGCGGAGGCCCCTCAAGATTGGCCGCGGAAGCCGCGGACCCCCTCAACTTTGGACTCGGTAGGATTTTGGCCCCCGACCCGCGGTGGTCCTGCGGTAAGCCGAATTTACGTTTTTGGCCCCTCAAGTTTGGGGCAAAAAAATTACATTTTTGGTCCCTGTAGTTTTTAGGTTATCATTTTATGTAGTTGAGGTTTTTAATGTATTGTTTCCTTTCCATTTTAATGTATTTAATATAGAAGTTAATTAAAGAAAATGTTTTCCCCATTTTAAGTTATTTAATAAGCAAATTAATTAAAAGATCAGTTATTGCAAATCATCTTCCCAACCGAAACGGATACAGTGCAGGTAAACAAAGAAATCTATGACTGGAATGCGTCCTGGATTCCGGTGATGAAGTCAACCTTTTCCTTGATGACGTCCTCCATTCCCGTGTAGTCGTCTTTGATTTCTTGTAGTTCCTCTTCTACTTCCTTAATTTGTCGTTGCACCTCCCGAACGTGAGCCCTAGCCATGGCCAGTTCTCGTTTTTTCTCCGCTAGATACTCCATTTTCCCCTGCTGAATCCCTCTGTTATGGTTCCACATACCTTTTACCTTTTCGATATCGGCATTCGCCTTATCAATGGATTTTTGCACTAAGGGAGTAATTCGTTGACTTTGTAGAAGACCCGTCGGTTGGGTACAATGATACATTGGTGGGCTTTTCCTGTCATTATCGAAGTGGTAATTCTCCCACGCCATCTCCCAGTCTTCTGCCTCCTCAGCCGTGAATGGATAATCGGTCGCAGTTCGCCCATGGTTTCTCCACTCCTCGTCTGTTTCCGGTACCTTCCAGGTACTCCGGCGAGCTCCATCGTTCAGTGGTTGGTAGGCTGCCGAACGTGAAGTTCCAGCCCCATTCGCCGACCTGTTCCCCCTTGATCTTGAACCTCCAGCCATAGTGTTAAGAAAAGCGAGAGAATGTTTGTAAACGGTGTAAAAGAATGTATAAAAGATAGATAGCAAGTTGTGAATTACTACTTCATCATGCCATCTACTTATAGCCGTGAAAATGTATGTTCTTTATCAGGGATGTGGAATTGTGGATATGGTCAAAGATTTCGGCTAAAAAGTTGCCTGCATGATTCGTCTGAATAGTTCACTGCAAGATTCGTCTGAAAAGAGCCTGTAAGATTCGACTGAAAAAGTAACTGCAAGATTCGTCTGCAAAAGGAAGTATGCTCTTGAATAAAGGTCTTTCATTAGGCTGAAAATTAGTCTTTAAGTAGTCTAAAGATTAATGCACATAACTAATTAATGAGAATTTAGATCAGATTTATATGGCACTGTCAAATGCAAGTTTCTATAATATAGATACTGTTCTACATTACATAATACCAATTTTTGCATCATATGAATCACTTCCAGACAACAAGAACCAATACAGTACTAGTTACAAAATTCTGTTATACCTAAAAATATAAAGTTCTTTAGATCACACAAGGAAGACACCAATTTTCAGATGAAATTTTTAAGCATTCCAACCAAAGAAAACTCGGCTTCGACAATAAGACTTCCATTTAACAAAAACCCCTTCGCCGGTTCATTGAGTTCACTCAGTAGCATGAAACATGGATCATCCAGTTCCTTTGGGGTCAATTCCTAATCTCCTTGACCACCTTTGGATGCGGTCACATTATTGAACTTTCTCACTGTTTGTTGTTGTTGATCCAAACCCTCAGTGATTTGATAATGACCCTCTCTTATATACTTAGTGAAAATTGTAAGTAAACAATATGTATCAGAGTTTCACTATCGCTGATAAGTACTAAGATCTTACGGTACCGCTGATAGAAACTCTCGCTCTTTAGATTAAACATTCAGCGAACACTGTTCACTATAATACTCTGAGTATGTTCAGTACTTATGGTGATCGCTGATAAGTTAGTTGTTTACTTATGATCTCTGAAGACAAGTTTCACGTCAACATAGGTTCTACGCTGAAGTCGAAGATCAAACTCAAGAACCAGCGACAAGTCTCCTAATGAACTGATGCGGATCAGCGAAGACTCAGATTTGTCCACTCAACGTGAAGTATCAAGTACAAGACTTCAGCTATCGCTGAACTTTATCATTCGCTGATATAGAATGATAAACCGCTGAATCAACGAAAAGTTGATCATGAAGTCCTCCGTACAAAGTACTTTTGTCTTAACCACCCTTGCACGACTCCGTACGATATGTCAGAAAAGAACCTCCTATTGTCTGAAATCGTACAACCACTCTGATACTACACTGTTCAAACATGCGGCTACTAAGGTTGTTAACAAAGGTCAATGACATACAACCAATGAGCTGCTGCCACGTGTAAAGTGTAAACTGCCATGCATTAAATGCATGCAGTATATAAGAAGATGAACTCACTTCATTTTGAAGTAACTTGCTAACTCTGGACAAGTTCATCCTTCTTATCTTGAGAGAGGTTATTATTAGTAATTTCCTTCTCTTTCTTAGTGCAAGAAACTTAGTGTTCCAACTTGTTTAGATTTTGGTTTATCCTTAATCTTGTTTCCGCAATAAGCTGTAAATTGTTAATGATTTATCAATAAACAATTTAGAAAAGTAAAATCTGTGTTTGTATTCAACCCCCCCCCCCCCCCCCCTTCTACAAACTTGTATAGCCCTTCGGGACCAACAAGTGGTATCAGAGCGGATTTGTTTAATCTCATAAACAAGATCTAATCTATACTAAGATTTCTCTTCCTTGCTATTTCTGAAAATGGCCACCAACACAAACACAAACTATATCGACAATGGTTCTCTTGCAAAACCCCCTAGATTCTCCAGAGATAATTTTAATCTATGGAAAAATAGGATGATTCTCTTCTTAGAAGGTGTAGACCCTACTATGCCTTACTATCTTGAAAACGACCCATATATTCCTGTAAGAATTGATGCTGCAGTACCAGCCGCTGAGAATAGACATGCTATTCCAAAAAGGCTGATACCCAAGGAAGTTCATATGTGGACTGACGAAGATAAGAAGAAAGTGGCTATCGACACAAAAGCCATATCCATACTATCCATGGCTCTTCCTGACGAAGTCTATCATTCCGTCATGAACCTGAAAACCTCAAAAGCTATGTGGGACACAATATGTGTTCAGTATGAAGGTACGTCTGAAGTCCAGGACTCTCGAAAGATCAACCTGGTAAGACAGTACGAAAGTTTTATTTGTGGTAAGAATGAAACTCTCTCTGAAGTTCACCAACATTTTAACTGCTTAATAATAGATCAAAAAACTGTTGGTAAGGAATATTCTAACTTTGAAGTGCTGACAAAGTTTTTAGAATGTTTACCTGAAAGCTGGGACAGTTATTCTATGTGTCTCAAGCTGTCAAAGGATCTAAGATCAATGACCCTTGCTACCTTATATGGCACGATGCTGAATCATGAGCAATCGAGTCATCTTAAGAAGAATCTTGTAAAAGATTCCAAAAGCACCCCTGTTGCTTTAATCTCAGAGGAACCTTCCACTCAGCGAACCTCGGTCACTATCACTGAGTTGGAAAGTAACTCTGAAAGGTCATCAGATTCTGACTGTTCAGATGATGATGAATCTTTGGCTCTCCTCACTAAAAAGTTCAGGAGATTCGCCAAAAAGAAAATGTTCAGAAAGAATAAACCTCTTTCCATAACTGACAAGCCAAGATCATCAGCTCCTGTTGATAAGGCTACCGCTACTTGCTTTAATTGCGAAAAGATAGGACATTTCGCTAACGAGTGTAGGTCAAAGAAAGTCTCTAGACCCTCATCTTTTCCAAAGAAAAACTTTATTCCCAGGAATAAAAATGACAAATACGCTAAGCTGAAAGAAAAGTATGTGAAACTGAAAAGCTTTAAGAAGAAAGGCAAAGGCCTGATGGCTAACTACGATTGGGCTGCCTCTGATGAAGAAGAATCACCATCTGACTCTGAAGATGATGAAGCCAATCTCTGTCTTATGGCTAAGATTGAATATGAGGAAGAAAGTTCAGACATTCCCTCTACTTCAACCTCTGCTCTTCAGGTATCACTTTCCTTCTTTACAAATATTGCAAATATTGATGAAGCTGATAGTCTTCGTAAAATCGATCTCTTGACTAGAAGTTTATACGAAGCCATGAATGGCAAAACTGTAGTTGAAAACCAAAACCTTGATCTCGCTGAACAGCTTAAAAACTGTCACCTTCAAATAGAAAATATTTCTAAAATTGAAGAAGATTTTAAAGATCAAGTGCACTTAAATCAGCTAGTCAAAATCGAGCGCGAAGAAGCTATCGCTGCATTAAGAGCTGAAAAAGCTACTGTTGATGGATGGTATAATTCCTCAACAAAGATGTTGGTTCCCGTTTTGATTAAACAAGATTGTCAGATCTATTAGTTCAAGATAATGTTTGATGCGGAAGCGTATTTGAAGAACTAACAGATAAGATTGATAGATTTAGAACACACAAAGTCAAATAAACAGTGAAGAGAATAGATTTATAGCACAAAGACCCACTGTATTTAATATATCAAGAACACTTAGAACAGATTTGACGCTAATTGTTTGCAAGTGTTTTTGTGTTGTATGTTTTCGTTGTTAGGAAGAACTCAACATGAGTCTTCCTTTTATACTACTACAAAAGATCTATTCTAGACAAGAAACTGTTGCTACAGGAAACAAGAGATGGTATGAACAGTTGGAAAACTGCAAGCATTAAATGCCACAGACGTCTATGTTGTACTAAGCCCTATTGAGTCCACTCAGAGTTTGACACGTGTTGAAGTTGGACAGGGCATGCTACCATGCAAGTTGATGAACAGATCCTAGAACAGTAGCAAGATATTTCTTTAACAGTGGTAAGATATTATAAATATCCAAGTCTTTAGTGAGGACCGCAGAGGCTCTGTAAAGGGTTACAAAGGTTTTGCGGTCTTGTCCTTTGTAGAGTAGTCTTCACAGGGTTCAGTCTTCTGAAGTTGTCTGCGGAGGCTCTGTCATTGGTGACAGAGGTTCTGAGGTTTTGATCTTCTGCAGCGTCCTTCTGTAGTTTCTTCGGTCTTTGATCATTCTTGATCAAACTTCCTTTGATTCTTCTGAGATGCCCGGCAGAGCTTCTTTTGCACTTAGCAGAGCTTCTTTGGAAGTTCTTCTGTACTTGGCCATTTTTCAATACTTCTAATATTCTAGAATATTGGAGCTAACAATCTCCCCCTAAGTATTGAAAAATAAAAATTTGACTTTTTGATTTTGGCTAAGTTAAGATAGACGGAGGTTAAATAATACCTCAGAAGATTATTTCTTTCATTTTGGAATTTATGCCAGAGGCATTTACATTTGAGTACATTAAATGAACAGAAATAAATGTTTGACAGAGGTTCTTTGAAGAGACTCAGATTTTTGCATTTGGGAAGTCGTCGAACTTTTTGTTGTCTTTTCCCACTTCCTTGAGTTCTTCATAAAATTTGAGGCAGAGATTTCTTAAGCCTAGTGTAGCATCAATCTCTTTGATCATCATCAGAGCAGATTCTTCGTCCATAAGCTCTGTTGCTTTGTTCTCCTCTAGTATTTTTCTGAACATGTTCAGAGTACGGGTTGTGTACTTCTGACAGTCCATTGTCACAAACAGTTTAAGTTGATCAGCAGGATTCTTGAATACTAACCCGTACCTTGGAGTTTTGATGATCGAATTGGGTATTGCATTGGGTGGGCAGAAATCCTCTGGAGGTTTGATACTTATAGTAGTCACGCCTAGATCGATGGCTAGTTGAAAGTCGAGCATGCTGTAGATTAGGAGTTTTTCACGCATCGCCTTTTTGAGAACTCGATAAGACCTTTGGTGGCAGTCGTCATTGAAGTTGTCTTTCGTCCATTGCAGAAGGTCAGGTAAGTCATAGGGATTGAGATTTCGGATATCAGCATCAGAGAATTGATTCTCTGATCTGTCAGACCTTTTGACTTTCCAGATTGTATACATCGTATGAGGATAGGTTCTCATTTTAGAGTATTTACAATAGATTACCTTCTTGATCTTGTGAATGGAGTAAACTTGATTGACCGGTTTTGACTTTGTAGAGGTGAAGATAGCATCGAATTCCTCTCTTTGCTTCTGATCTTGGACATGAGCTGGCAGATCGTTCTGGAAGTGCTGTCTGTAGAGATAACTGTAAACATGCTCTTCCATTTGTTCAATGGTTGGAGTAGTTCTTGGAATTGGTCTCCTTAGCTTTTCCATTTGTCGAGTGATGTTTGCTACTTTACCTTTTGTTACCTTAGCTGTGGGATCCAGGGTTGGGTTTTCTGACAGAGGTTTCAAGTTGAATGCCCAGTCTTCCTCTTCGGGTTTAGGAGTGATGAAGGCATTAAAGGCACCTTTCATCAACTTCTCTGTTGCAATTGGCATCTTCTTCTTTGGTTCTTCTTCTGTCATTTTTCCCTTGCCTTTATCTTTTGGTTTTGAGGTTTCAGAGGTTGGGTTTTGGATTTGTGTGGGTGGTACCTCTGTAGATTTGATAGTTAGAGGTTCTGTGGGTTTTGGGGTTGGATGCTCTGATGTTTTGGTTGTTGCCTCTGAAGGTTTTGATACTTCGGGTTGTGAGGTCTCTGTTGGTGAGGAGTCTTCGGGTCTTGGAGGTGGGATGTCAAAACGCTTTGCTGATTGAAAAGCAGTTACAAATTCCATTCTGCGAAGAATGAACTCTGCAGAGTGTTTTGGTCTTTGGGGTTTTCGAGCTATGGATTTGACTCTAGTTTTGCTCGGGATTGGTTGTGGGGTTGGTGTTGGTTCTTTGGGTGAGGGTGGAGTTTGTTCTGTGGATGAGGATGCAAGAGTGATTACCTTAGGTTCTGTGGTTGGTGTATCCTCTGCTGAGATAGAGGTGTTTTGCCTCTGTTGTGTTCCTTGTGTTTCCTTCGGGGTCTCTGTAGTAGAGGGTTCTGCAGTTTTCTCTGTAGTTTTTGCAGAAGCAGGCTCTGTTGTTTCCTTTGTTCTCTCCCCCTCAGGATGACCAGATGCACCATCATCAGGATCATCCTGCCTTCTTTTATCAGCAACTTCTGTTCTGCAGGTGTCTTGAGCTGCTTGTCTTGCTGCTTGTTTCTTCATTGTTTCAAGGTAGATTGCGATCGAAGTCTTGAAGGCTGAGGTCGCTCTTTTCTCGAATTCTGCAGCAGTTGTTTTGGAAATGTCATTGGCAGAGGTGGTGGCAGCAGTAGCAGAAGCTTCTGTATTTAACTTTATCTCTGCAAGGGCTGTTTTAACCTCTGTGGATAAGGTATCCACTTTGGTATTTAATCCTGTAAGAGCGCCTGAAGTTGTTTCTGTAAAAGTTTTGAATGAGCTTTGCAACTTATTCAATGTTTGAGTTACAGAGGTTACAAAGACTTGGAACTCATTCTTCGTAACATGTTCCTCTTGGGTAACCTCTGGAGGAACAACCCCTTCTCCAGAGTGAGTCCCTGCTCCTGGGACACCTTCGTTCACCCTTGTTTGTACGTTGGGGGTGGAAGGATTTCCATCTGATCTTCGAGCAGAAGCATCTAGTGCTTCAAACTCTACAGAAGTTCTGTGAAGAACAGTGTCCAAATCCACTCCAGAGGTGGGTATCGGAATGTCCTTCTTTTGACTTGGAGACTTGTCTAAAGTCTCTTCGTCTTTGTGCTTACTACTTCTCTCTGAAAGAAGTTTTGGCCCTATATAGTGCGTGGCAGAGGAAACAAATTCCTCTGTTGGGTGTTCTAGTGTGATCTGGGGCGATTGATCACGAACTATAGGTGAGTCTCTTTGAGGAGACTCCCTAGGAATGGATTCCCCGGTTTTTATGGGCGCAGAAGTCGAAAGAGTGACTTCTGGCTGGTTGGGTTGGGTTTGGATCGAGCTGTGCTGCTCTATTACAATAACTCCTTCTGCAGCTAGACCTGCGGAGTTAGATGTGTGGGTTGCACTGGGAGGGGGTGAGGGATGTGTGCCTTCTTCATCTTCGGCATCTTTTTCTTTTTCATTTTCTTTTCCTCCAGAAGTTTCTACCCTATCCTCTAACCTATTTTCAGTAATTTTACCTATTTGGACCTCTTCTTCTGCAGTTTCTTGTCTTGGCAGAAGTGAATCAAGACCCTCTGTGATTGTATGGGTTTGCAGAGATGAAGGTTGAGGTTGTTCTTTTTCGATTCCTTCTGTAATTGATTGCAGAGGAGAAGAAAGTTTCTTCTTCTTTGATTTCCTTTTCTTTGGCTTAGGTGCCCTCTCCTCTGTAGATTTTGACTTTCTTTTTCTTTTGGAAGAGGGAGGGGCAGAGTGACCTTGGGTTTGTGGTGGAGATGAGGGTTCTGCAGGAGTTTGTTGGATAGCAGAAGCAGAGGCAAGTTGTTCCTCTGTATGGGTCTTGGTTTTCTTTCCCTTTTTCTTCTTCTTTTCTTTAGATCCCTCAGAAGACTTCCTCTTTGAAGAATAGAGTTCTTTCCTTATATCTCTGAAGTTCTTCTGGTTGTCCTTGTGTTTAGCCAACTTTATCTTCCATTTTTCCTCTGTTAGTCTTTCTACAACACTACCTCCTATGGATAATCCTATACGCGGGGGTGTTACAGAACTGGGTTCAGGAGTTCTGTAAACGCGTGTGTACTCACTAACTAGTTTTTCATTACTAGCATAACATAACATTACCTTTGACAGTGGTCTGCTGTGCGGGTAGCCGTCCTCATGTTCTGTAGGGGTGTTCTTGGACATAGGAAATTGCTTAGGTTTAGGACCGTCCATTGGCCATTTTTGAATAAGGAGTAGGGGTTCGAAAAGTACACTGAGGATTCACTGGAACTGCAGAGGGGGCAACCAGTTGTGATCAGACACTTTGGCTTTCTGGGAGGCGATTTTTCGATCGATGGTGTTGATGATTTCTTGCATCATTATGGTGGCATAATCTAGTGGTAGATCATAGTACACATCATACATGATTGAGAGAATTTGAGGTGAGCTTTGATCGATGCTCCCGATTTTTCCAGTGAGGCAACGATTTAGGATGGAGAATAAGGTATTCCACAGAGGGGGTAGTCTTGCTCTGCGGAAATCGTTCCTCTTTTTCAACTGTTGGTTGTACCCTAACATGTGCAGAAAGTCGACAAGTTCTTCATTTGTTGGTTGTGGGGCATACTTTTTGATTCCCATGAGTCCTCTTGTTGGAAGGCCAAATTCTAATGAGAACATGGTGCTGTTGAACATCAGTTCAAGACTCTTACTTTGGTCAGGCTTAGAGATATAGCCTCTTATCAAATCGGTGTCAGCGTCATAACGGCAAGATTGCCAAAACTGATGTAGGTAACGTACAGGTATTTGTTCAACGGTTTTGCTAAGAAGAGGGTAAAGAAAGTGGTTCTCTAGGATGTTTAGCAGGATGGCATGTTCTTTACCAAAAGCCGTAGGAGAAGGAACAAGATAACAATTGTTCGATTTAATGGGAAGGGTTTGCTCGAAGTGGTCATTAGAGAAAAATTGTTGCAGGTGGGTAGTGGGTACAAAGGATGCCTCGTCGCCGGAGTCATGTCTGTTGGTATCGGCGGCAGTATGTGAGTTGTGGGAGTGCTCAGAATGTACTGGAGAGAGTGGTGGAGAGTTCATCGGTGAAACGTGAGTAGCTTTGGAACTGGAAGCCATTTGTAAGTTTGAAAGTTCTAGGTTTTCAGAAAGAAATAAGCACGTTCGCCGGAGAAGATGAGAGAATAGTAAAGTTTTGAAAGTTATTTTAACTTAGGTTTTATACTGTGGTAACGGGTAGAATTTGGAACAGTGAAAATGTAAGAAAGTTAATAAAATTTGAGGTCCGCACTCGAGTTCATTTGGCGTGGAGCAAGTTTCCAGGACGACGTTATATGTACGTCAATGAAAACTCGACATGTCAATAGTGTCAGTGATGACGAGACGTCTTGGGCGGCCATATTAAATGAAAAGCGAATGGGTTTAAATTTTCACCACAGAAAAGTTACCGTTAAAAAGTTACCGTTACAGAAGTTCCTAAGTGAAAATCTTTACAGAGGCTCTGTAGGTACAGAAGCTCTGTGATTTTGATAAACTTTTATCTCTGTAGATTGTATCTTTTGAAAATCGTTTGAAAAACGCAAGGAGAGGATCGATAAATTTTTAGTAGAGAAATAGTCCTACGGAGGTTTTTGGACCTCTGCCAGAGCCAGCAGAGGCTCTGTGACAGGAAATTTCTAATAACTAATAATTTATAAACATTTTTGATCATCCAAGTTTTTGATTTGATTTAACAACGTATTTAGGACCTATTTGAAAGTTGATGTCCTAGAAAATTGTAAATCAAAAATTTTGAGCAGCAGAAGTCATTTGAAAGATTTGAGTGATCTACAGAGGTTCTTTGGATGAAAGAACTCTGCAACTTATGACTTCTGTAGCTTTGTTCGTGTAATTGGTTTCCGAGATGACATTTCAAAAGATCGATTGAGGTTAAATTTGCGATCACAGAGCATATTCCTGGCAGAGCCTCTGTTGAGCTCAGCAGAGGCTCTATGACCTTAAATTTCTCATAACTCAAATTTTATGAAACTTTTTGATCTTTTGATTTTTGAAATGTTATCCACAGTATATTTAGGACATATTTGACAATTTGTGTCCCAGAAAACTGTTTTCAAAAACCTTTTGTGCGAGATACCAACCTTTTGTTCTTCTAGTTCGGCGAGTGTGATTTCTTCTTTAGCATTCTTAGCTCCCCCTTGACTTATAAATCTCTGTAGATTCAGCAAGTTCTCCTTTTTCGCTCCCCCTTGATCTAACAACCTCTGTAGATCAAGTGTCTTCTTCTGCTCCCCCTTGACCTATGCTTGGTTCAGAATAAGATAAGTTGTGCATATGACATAGGTCAAGATCATCAGAGGTTCTGTAGAGGTCGTCAGAGATTTTGAGTAGACCTTACAGAAGCTCTGTGATATCAAGAACTATTGTAGATTTAAGAATTTACATACAGAGAATAATAAATAAAAATATTTACAAAATATACAATATCTAAGTTATACTTATAGAGGTTTTGGTTACCCATATACGCATGGGTCCTATTGTATGAAATGCCTTTATGCATTTGTCATACATACCAGAAATGAAAGGCTTTTTGTCTTTTTGAGTATTTTGAATAGGTATAGAGCCTTTCACTATCCAAACCTTTTTTACCTTTTTAAAAGTTTGATTAACTAATGTGTCCAACCTATGATCATGCAAAAATTTCGATGTTGAGGTCTGATGTTTTAAAAACAGATTAGGCTTAAAAGATCCTTCACAATTGAATTTCCTGATCCGTTTAGCAAAAATATTCTTTTTCCTTAAATTTTCCTCAAGCATCTTTTGGAGATTAGATTTGCATCTTTTCTCCAACATGATTTCAGTTGATAAATTAGAGAGTCCTTTTGTTAGTTTGGATATTTCTGTTTTAAAAATCCTTCTCTCTTTTTCAAAGTCATCTTTTTGACTTAAATCTTGAAATCTTTGAACCTTCAACTGTTCAGATTCTTTTCTTTCAGAATCAGATTCTTTCCTTTCTTTTTCAAGGATATTCTGCAATTCTGAGATTTTATAAGTAAGCTTCATCGACTTTGTTTCAAGAACAGTTTTCTTCTCTTCATAATTTCCTCTTTCATTGACCACAATCTTTTCAAAATTGAAAATTAGTTTAGAGAAGTTTAAACATTTTAGTTCAAGTCTTTTCTTTTCTTTATCTGACAAAGATAAGTTCCTTTTTAGTTCAAGATTTTCACAGTTTAAGTTTTTAACAGATTTTTCAAGTTTAGCAATTTGATCAGAAATAATAAAAATGCTTTTGTTCTTTTCATCTAGTTCTTTTTCAAGAGAAGGAATTATTTGGCGAAAATTTGTGCTGAGTTTTGAATAAAAAATTGAATCAGCATCACCACAAAATTTCATTCTAGACATTTTAAATGAAGTTTTTAACGAAAGAAACAGTTTCTATGATGTTACCAGATCAAATAAATCGAAAATGGCAGTAAAACAGAATCTGTTTGAAGGAATGAAGAACAGGTTAAAAACAGACAATTTCTATCAAAAATCTTTGTAGAAACGAGGATCACTTGATATTGAAAATCAAGCTTTGCTCTGATACCAATTGTTGGTTCCCGTTTTGCTTAAACAAGATTGTCAGATCTATTAGTTCAAGATAATGTTTGATGCGGAAGCGTATTTGAAGAACTAACAGATAAGATTGATAGATTTAGAACACACAAAGTCAAATAAACAGTGAAGAGAATAGATTTATAGCACAAAGACCCACTGTATTTAATATATCAAGAACACTTAGAACAGATTTGATGCTAATTGTTTGCAAGTGTTTTTGTGTTGTATGTTTTCGTTGTTAGGAAGAACTCAACATGAGTCTTCCTTTTATACTACTACAAAAGATCTATTCTAGACAAGAAACTGTTGCTACAGGAAACAAGAGATGGTATGAACAGTTGGAAAACTGCAAGCATTAAATGCCACATACGTCTATGTTGTACTAAGCCCTATTGAGTCCACTCAGAGTTTGACACGTGTTGAAGTTGGACAGGGCATGCTACCATGCAAGTTGATGAACAGATCCTAGAACAGTAGCAAGATATTTCTTTAACAGTGGTAAGATATTATAAATATCCAACTCTTTAGTGAGGACCGCAGAGGCTCTGTAAAGGGTTACAAAGGTTTTGCGGTCTTGTCCTTTGTAGAGTAGTCTTCACAGGGTTCAGTCTTCTGAAGTTGTCTGCGGAGGCTCTGTCATTGGTGACAGAGGTTCTGAGGTTTTGATCTTCTGCAGCGTCCTTCTGTAGTTTCTTCGGTCTTTGATCATTCTTGATCAAACTTCCTTTGATTCTTCTGAGATGCCCGGCAGAGCTTCTTTTGCACTTAGCAGAGCTTCTTTGGAAGTTCTTCTGTACTTGGCCATTTTTCAATACTTCTAATATTCTAGAATATTGGAGCTAACAAAAGATCACTGAGATAATTAAGTCTCACATTCCCCTGAGTGATAAACGTGGTCTTGGTTACAAAGCTGATAATCTAGAACCAACCACTGATCGTTCCATACTCTTATTTGGAACTTTCGTATCCTCAGTCGCTGATACTTCATCCTCTCAGTGTTCCTCTTCCAGACCACCTATCCCTGAGGAAATTTCTACCTCTTCAAAAGGTAAAGAGAAAATGGTTTATCCAAAACCTACCTCTGTCTTTAAAGATAAAGGTAAAGGAATTGCTTTTAACCAAAATCCTCATAAGGGTACCTTAGTACCTAAGTTGAATGCTTCTAAAGCTTTAGTGATTCATCCATCTGGATCAAGGAATCAGATCTCTGGATCTACTCAGCGTGGATCTATTCAGCGATCTACTCCTAAAATCAGAGTGGATGTCTCTGGTAAGAAATCCGAAGAACTGAATGTTCCTCCCATTTCAAAAGCCATCAGCTTACTTGGTGCTGGTACTTCTAATTCAAAATCTAAAGCTCAGCATTCAAATGGTCCTAGAACTACTTTTAGTTATAGGAAATGTTATCACTGTGGACTTACTGATCATATTGCTAGTAAGTTCCCCACAGCCACCAAAGCTGAAAAGATAGCTAAGGTGAAGATCATTGCCTCCAAGGCAAAGAAGACCACTGAGGTTAAGAAATTAACCAAAGTGAAGACTGACAAAGCTGAATCTTCAAATGCTGCGAAGATTGCTGAACCTTCCATTCCAACTACTTCCACTGACAAACGTGTACACATGGTTAAGTGGGTACCCAAGAAAAACTAATCTTCCTTTGTGATGCAGGTTAAGAAGGGTATCTGGTATCTCGATAGCGGATGCTCTAGACACATGACTGGAAAGAAAAACCTGCTCGCTGAATACAAGGAAGAGAAGGGTCCCTCTGTGACTTTCGGTGGAAATGGAAAAGGACATACCCGAGGGTTTGGTGTACTCTCAAATGGTACAACAACCTTCAGAAGAGTCACATATGTTGAAGGGCTGAAGTATAATCTTTTAAGCATCAGTCAGCTTTGCGACAAGGATAACAAAGTAATCTTTACAAAGGAATCCTGCTTTGTCACTGACAAAAAGGAGAAGATAGCTCTCAACGGTTATCGTTTGGAAAATGTTTATGTAATAAACATGGACTCAACAACCACTGAGAACTCCTGTTTCTTCTCAAAAGCCTCATCTGATGTCAACTGGCTATGGCATAAGAGGCTCTCTCATCTGAATTTCAAGACACTGAACACTCTTTCTTCAAAAGAGTTAGTAACTGGTCTACCTCAGCACTCATACGCAAAAGAGTCTTTATGTTCAGCGTGTAAGAAAGGGAAGCAGGCCAAAGCAAGCTTTAAGTCAAAGCAAGTCTCCTCAGTGTCATCTCCTCTACAACTTCTCCATATGGATTTGTTTGGCCCTGTTAACAAACAATCCATCGCTGGAAAGAAATATACACTGGTCACAGTTGATGAATTCTCTCGTTATACATGGGTTATGTTTCTCCGTTCCAAGAGTGACACCCCTGAAGAACTCATCACCTTTGTTCGGAAGATGGAAACCCTGAACAACTTGACCATTCGCTCAATAAGGAGTGATCATGGGACTGAATTCAAAAACAGTTCTCTTGATTCCTTCTTTGAGAGTAAGGGTATTTCTCACAATATTTCATCAGTGAGAACACCGCAACAAAATGGAGTCGCTGAAAGAAGAAATAGAACAATTATTGAAGCTGCACGTTCAATGCTCAGCGATTCTCACCTGCCTACTCAGTTTTGGGCAGAAGCTGTCAACACTGCTTGTTATACGCAAAACAGGTCGCTGATAGTCAAAAGATTCAATAAAACAGCCTATGAACTTTTTCATGGGAGAAAGCCTTCAATCATCTTTCTTCACATCTTTGGATGTCAGTGTTTCATACTGAACAACAGAGATGCCCTTGGAAAGTTTGATCCTAAGGCTGATGATGGAATCTTTCTTGGATATTCTTCAATCTCCAAAGCCTTCAGAGTCTTCAATCGAAGAAGACAAACTGTAGAAGAAACTATTCACGTCACGTTTGACGAATCCCGTTCAGCAAACTCTAAACCGTCCGCTGATACTGAAGAACTGAATCAATGGATGTTTTCCTATCTTGGTGATTCAGAAGATATTCCCACTCATACTCATACAGTTGAAGATGATAGTCCTACTATCATTCCAAACATGCAGAATAGTGAAGCTGAAACATCATGGGTCTCAGTTGTTCCTTTAAACACTATACCTGCCTCTGAACCAAATGTCTCAGACACTCCATCTACTTCTCAGCAATCAGTGAATATAATGACAACTGCACCCATTCCTCTCTTAGCTGATACTCCAGAAGTTGCTGAAGCCTCATCTTCAGCTCCTCCAGTTCAGTTTGAGTCAGCGTCTCACGCTCCGGCTCAGCGATGGACTGTAAATCACCCAATTGATCAAATTCATGGTGATCCAAACGCTGGTGTTCAGACTCGACGAAGTGCAGGTAATATTTGTTTATTTGTTAACTTTATTTCTCTGACTGAACCAAAGAAAGTAGATGATTCCCTCAAAGATCCAAACTGGGTCAGCGCTATGCAAGAAGAGCTGACTGAATTCGAAAGAAACAAAGTTTGGAAACTTGTTCGAAGACCAACTGACAAGACAGTGATAGGCACTAAATGGGTCTATCGAAACAAGTTGGACGAACATGGAACTGTAACCCGCAACAAGGCTCGTCTTGTTGCTCAGGGATACAGACAAAAGGAAGGCATAGATTACGACGAAACATTTGCTCCAGTAGCAAGACTAGAATCTATTCGTCTATTCTTAGCATACGCTGTACACAAAGACTTCAAAGTATATCAGATGGATGTTAAGTCAGCGTTTCTAAATGGAAAGCTGAATGAAGAAGTCTATGTGGAACAACCTCCAGGATTCTCAGATCCTAAGCGTCCAGGTTATGTTTATAAACTGGACAAGGCACTTTATGGCTTAAAGCAAGCTCCACGTGCATGGTATGACACTTTATCTACTTATCTCCATATTGAACAATTTGAGCGTGGTAAAATTGATAAGACTCTTTTCTTCAGGAAAGTAAAAGGTCATATTATTCTTGTTCAGATATATGTTGATGACATTATATTTGGTTCTACTAACCCTGATCTTTGTACTCGTTTCGATGATAGAATGAAAGATGAGTATAAAATGAGCATGATGGGTGAACTAACATATTTCCTTGGTCTTAAGATAAAGCAAAATGAAAAAGGAACTTTCATTAATCAGGGAAAGTATGTTAAAGATTTGCTGAAGAAATTCGATTTAACTCAAAGTTCAGCTATGAAAACCCCTATGGCACCACCGCTGACACTAGACAAGGATACTAATGGTATTCCTGTTGATGTCACGCTGTACCGTGGGATGATCGGCTCTCTTTTGTATCTTACAGCTAGCCGACCCGATATTATGTACGCAACCTGTTTGTGTGCACGATATCAAGCTGAACCCAAGATATCTCATATGACCGCTGTAAAGCGAATTTTTCGATACCTTAAGGGTACTGCAAATCTAGGTCTTTGGTATCCCAAAGACTCAGGATTCGATCTAATCGCCTATTCAGATAGTGATTTTGCAGGTTGCAAATTGGATAGGAAAAGCACCACAGGAGGCTGTCAGCTATTGGGTGGAAAGCTGGTGAGTTGGACAAGTAAAAAGCAAAACTCAGTGTCCACCTCCACAGCTGAAGCTGAGTATGTAGCCGCTGGAAGCCGTTGTTCTCAGGTCTTGTGGATGAGAAATCAACTACTGGACTATGACCTACAGCTATCAAATATTCCAATCTATTGCGACAGCACAAGTGCTATCGCTATAGCCAACAATCCAGTGCTTCACTCAAAGACAAAACACATCGAAATCAGGTATCATTTTATCAGAGATCATGTGATGAATGGTGATATAGAACTTCACTTTATCCCAACTGATTATCAGTTAGCTGATCTGTTCACCAAACCTCTTGATGAGACAAGATTCAACTTCCTCATCAGCGAGCTTGGAATGCTGAACTTTGAAGAGTAAAATCTTCAGCGATTCACATTTGATCAGTGATAGGATAAAATCAACTTGTATAACCTATTAAATCATTTTCTCTCTAAATAAACTTGATTTGCTGATATCAAGGTATGTTTTTCTCTCACTGACAATCGCATGTAAATGCAAGATTTCAAAACAAATTGCATCGCTGAATATCTCTTCCTTAATCAGCGATACTTTGAAATTTCTAAAAACCAACACTGATATTTCTATTCAGTGCTTCATGTTTTCAAAAGTGTCCCTGAGTTTTCAAAACCTCAGAGACATCCTAGAATATGAAAGGACAGTTGTGACGTCATCGCAACGGATAAACCCCGGCACGTTCTTTTTTCTGACACACGTTTGCACGTTTCGTTTACCATCCAATCAAATGCAAACACGTGTCCGTGTCATGATGAAAAACTTTCCCGCTCGAGTTTTTCTCTCTCTAAAAATCTCTCTATATAAACACTTTCTGGGTTTATATTTCTCTTTTACGCGAACTTCTCCTCCAAGCAAGAAAACGAAAATTTACTGTTGCATTTGTGCTCTCAAATTTTCAAGAACTTCTTCTTCTTCAACGAACCAGGTTAATAATTCTGTTATTTACCTACTTCTTAAACTTGTTAATGATCTTCTCATTGTTTTTACAAGATCAAACAAAAGAACTTTTTCAAATGAAATCATTTCTTTCATGGTTTTATGAACACAACCTTTCATGGTTGTTCTTCAAGTTTAAATGCAGAATCTTAAACTTGTTCTTCATACGTTTTTTCCAGAATCCTAATCCTCAAAGGAAACTGGAAAACAAGATTTTTATTGGGTTTGCATTTCGTTTTTCAAAAACAAGAAAAACCCTAATCTTCATTAAGACATTTTTTGTCTGAATGAAATGGACAAAATTCGAACCATCTTATTGGAAAATCTTTCCACATTAAGATTATTCTTATTTGTTAATCTTTGGTTGAACTGATAATACAGAAAATGGCATCTACTGACATTTCCACTTCCAAGAACACCACCGCTGAGAACACTGCTGCTGATGCTACTGAGGAATTGGATATCATCAAGGCTCCTCAGGTCAAGTTCACTCTTGAAGAACTTGATTGGACAAAGTCAAATAACCTCTATGCGCTTCTCGAGTTTCCTCCTCGAAAGCAAGTCACACATCTGGATGATGCTGTGAAATTCCTGAAAAATTGTTGTCTATCCACAGCCCTGACAATAACACCTCCTGCACATCAGATACTGCTATCCCAGTTCTGGTATGCTGCCAGACACTCTCAGCTACCATCAACCAAAGACTCCTCAAAGACAATCGACTGTATCCTCTGTGATACTGATTATGGCACAATGAAGATCACCCCTACCATTATCCACAAAGCCCTGAGCCTTCCCATCGAAACCAAAGAAAAACCTTTTGTTCCCCTCCCTGACGACAAGAAACACTCAGATAGGGAAGCCATCACTGCATTCTTCGATGCAATGGGCTATATATGGGAAATTGGGAGGGACAAGAAGCCTGAGAAGAAGCTGACCCTCATCAAGAAATCTAAAATGCCCAGCGAGATGAATTTCATCTTCGCTCACTTAATCAGCTACATGACTGCAAAGACCGGCTCCTCTGATCAAGCCGCTCAGCCTCAGCAAGCAATGGGATATGCTTTGCTGAAAGGTCTACATATAGACTGGGCATCGATAATCTACGATGATCTAGTACTCAGAGTTGACTCCGCCGCTGACCGATCTCCATGGGTTCCGTATCCAAGATTCATCAGCGCCGTCTTCCAAACAGGCTTGAAGGACAACTACCCAAAAGAGGGTGACCTGAAACTCTCTCAGGTTGGCCCTAAGGTACTCGACTTCAAACCGGTGGAAAACGAGGTACGTCTTTCTACACTTTTAACTCTTCTGAACCCCACTTCTTCTACTTCTGCAGCTCCTTCAGCGGACAAACCCACCGCTGATACCCCAGCTGCAACCTCCATTCCTTCTCTTAAAAGGAAACACTCTCATACCCAACTTAGTTCCAAAAGAACTAAGAAAACCAAGGAGCAACCCCAGCAATCTCTTGGTGAAGACTCAGCTCATCTTGAAGAGCTGAAGGAACGTTCAGTGGTACGCTCTGCCACAGCTGAACAAGCCACCCATTCTATCCCAGCCTCGGCGTCTCTAAACGTTGAGGTTATAAACTTGGAACCTACCCAACCTCCTTCAGTTTCTCCACAGACTGAAGAAGTAATTCTTAGCGAATCCAACGCTGAACACCGCACCCAACCAACATTCTCAACCTTCGCTTCTCCTTCTACTCAATTGGACTCTAATCCAGTTGTCAATGAAGCACTTGTCATTCCTCTAGAAGCTAAAGCTGATACTCAAGGAATGATGGAAGTAGGACTTGCAGAGATGACCATGCGTACACGCACTCTCGCTGACGACATGGAACTTTTCTCAGGACACCGAGATTTTGATGAATTCACCAATCCTCCTGCAGGTATACACCAACCCCTATACACTGTAACTGAACCCCAAACTTCTGAGCTTTCCTCTGTTCACAAGTTCTTATATGTTACAGGTCCTAATTTGGGAGACATCAACGCCTCTCTGAAGACAATAGAGACGAAGCTGACAGGTCTCACCACTACTCTTTCCAACAACTCTTCAGCTGTAACAAACGCTGGAGAGAATCTTACAAAGCTGACAACAGTGGTGGAAAAGAATGCCTCCAAAGCTGACTTGGAGAAGGTTGATAAATCTCTCAGCGACTTTGCCAAAGTTCTCGCTGATATCTACACAGACTACCTCTCCATCAAAACCTCAGTTCACTCCATGTCCAGTGAGGTCACAACGCTGAAGACATCGGTTGGAAAACTCGAAGGAGATATGTCTGATGTAAAGACCGACGTCAGTTCCTTGAAGACTGACGTAAGTTCCTTAAAAACTGACGTTAGTTCTGTAAAGACTGGTGTAGTTTGAATGAAGACAATGATGCAGCAGATCCTGCACAACATGACCGCCCCTGCTCCTGCACCTGAGCATTTTTCTACGGCGGATCGTGCTGAACTCGTGAAGATCAATTCTGCTATTTCTGGTCTAGAAAACAGACTAACAGCGATTGAAATTTGTGTGGGGATCCCTGGCCAAGAAGACAGGGACCCAAAACCAGCTGCTGAGTCATCACATTCCTCCCCCACTCATCATGAGGAAGGGGGGGAGAAGAGCGCTGAAGACCTTCCCCATGATGAATCTATCAGGGGGGAGAAGACTGAAGACATTACCCTTGCTGAAGAGGGTGAGAAGACAAATGAAGATACAATCGCTGGACCTCAGGGAGATGAAAACCCTGAGGGAACCGAGAAGCTTACCTCTGTATCTGAGGGGGGGCAACTAGAAGAAGAAGCTGAGGAATCTGAATCTGAAGCTGAAGACGATGAAGCCGTCGACTTATCTGAAGATGAACCATCATCCAGTGATAAGGGTAATGATGACGATGATGATGATGATGATGACTCCTTTATCGTCAAACCTGCTCAGAGGACTACAGTTCTTAAAGGGATTCTGATAAATGAACCTTCAGGGGAGCGGACAAAGACAAAGCCATCAGCGTCTGAAACTGACAAGGGCAAAGGAAAAAGTGTCGCTGAAGACGATGAAAATCTGACGATCTTGCTTCCAAATCCAGTTTGTCAGGTAAACTAAATCTTCCTTTCACTGCATCCCTCCTCTCTATACACTTTATCAGCTCTCTACTCTCCACAAACCTCTATACAGTTCATCCCACTCTTTTTCTCTCTGTTCTACCCAAGTTCTTACTCGTACGATCGCTGTGTTTCAGCTAGTCCTCTCCCCTGTTTGAGGATATCGCTAAAGTTCCTACAGCTGCGACTTCACCAACAACAATCCCAGCTCCCAAAGCTGAAGAAATAATCCCTGTCTTGGATATGATCTCTGAGACTGATGAACCTGAAGAACATATGCTATCTCATAAAAACAGACCTTCCTTGGTTCCTCAAAAACCAAGTGAAGAGGAGCAGAAAAGAAGAGATGAGATAATAAAGAAGTTCGAAGATCAGCGAATCATTCTGAAGCGTGATCAACTTCCTACTATTCCTCCAAAGTTCAGAATTTCACAAAAGGAATACAAGGATCACCTCAGAGCTGAATGCCTAATCGCTGAAAGAAGAGAAGTTGAAGAAAAAGACAGAGAACTCGCCATCCAACTTACTCAAAAATCGGTGAAAGACCCCAAGCTGAAAAGAGCTCCAATCGAAGTTCAACGTCAGCTATGGGAAGAAGCCAAGAAGACCGTTGAAGAAAAGAGAACTGTGTCTCAATCTACCTTAGCCTGGTGCAAAGAAAAGGTACACTTCAGACATCGACCTTCCAGAATAATCAAGGTACTCATCGCTGGAAGATCAACCCTCAAAGTTTCTATCGCTGAAATCGAGATATTCAGAGAGAATGGACAGTACGAAAAATTCTATGCTGAAGCCATCACGAAGTACGGTCTCTCTGAATGGTTGGAGATCAGATTAGCCATCCAGAAGTCTCAATCTAAGTACAAGGATCATGTTGAAAAGCTGATAAACAAACAGATCGACTTAGTATATTCTTGTGTGGATATTCCTCTTCCCCCTCCTCTCGAAAATCAGAAAAGAAGGGCCTCTGCAAAGAAAAAGTCTAAATCTTCAGATGGTCCTCAGATACGGAACGAAATAGGTATTGGTTTTTCTCTAGCTGAAGTCCTTGGTCCTGAACCTGACCTTTCTGCACTTGACACATCTCTTCCTCTTGATGAGACTTTCATCCCTGGGAAAGTCATAAGCAAACCCTATGGGATATTCTTTATTGACTGGGATGGACGAAAGCGTTTTCAACGAATCTCTAAACTTCCCATCACTCCCATCGAACAGCTGAAAGATCTCATCTACTGGTGTGACTTCAAGAACGACATTCAGGCACGTCATCTCAAACCCTTGATTTTTGAAGAAGCGCTGAACAAAAGGAATCAAGGAGTAAATGTCCCTGACTGGATGATCCCCACATCAAAGACCCTTGATGAACTTCTCATTAAGGAAGAACCTTTATAAACTGATAGGATCGCCTTATTCTTCTATTGTATCAGTTATTCTTTTGTACTTGTAATTTATTTCGCTTGTACTTGTAATCTTTCCACTTCCTTTTGTAATCTGATTCGAAGTTTTAAAGAAAGATTTCAGCGAAAGTACTTTAATCCATCAGTACAGAAAAGATCCCAGAAAACAGTAAAAGGGACAAATATTTTATGAGTTCTTTTTATCCTTATGTTTTCATTATATAACAATTTTCTCTGTTGCTATGTCATAATCAAATAGGGGGAGATTGTTGATCCAAACCCTCAGTGATTTGATAATGACCCTCTCTTATATACTTAGTGAAAATTGTAAGTAAACAATATGTGTCAGAGTTTCACTATCGCTGATAAGTACTAAGATCTTACAGTACCGCTGATAGAAACTCTCGCTCTTTAGATTAAACATTCAGCGAACACTGTTCACTATAATACTCTGAGTATGTTCAGTACTTATGGTGATCGCTGATAAGTTAGTTGTTTACTTATGATCTCTGAAGACAAGTTTCACGTCAACATAGGTTCTACGCTGAAGTCGAAGATCAAGCTCAAGAACCAGCGACAAGTCTCCTAATGAACTGATGCGGATCAACGAAGACTCAGATTTGTCCACTCAACGTGAAGTATCAAGTACAAGACTTCAGCTATCGCTGAACTTTATCATTCGCTGATATAGAATGATAAACCGCTGAATCAACGAAAAGCTGATCATGAAGTCCTCCGTACAAAGTACTTTTGTCTTAACCACCCTTGCACGACTCCGTACGATATGTCAGAAAAGAACCTCCTATTGTCTGAAATCGTACAAGCACTCTGATACTACACTGTTCAAACATGCGGCTACTAAGGTTGTCAACAAAGGTCAATGACATACAACCAATGAGCTGTTGCCATGTGTAAAGTGTAAACTGCCATGCATTAAATGCATGCAGTATATAAGAAGATGAACTCACTTCATTTTGAAGTAACTTGCTAACTCTGGACAAGTTCATCCTTCTTATCTTGAGATAGGTTATTATTAGTAATTTCCTTCTCTTTCTTAGTGCAAGAAACTTAGTGTTCCAACTTGTTTAGATTTAGGTTTATCCTTAATCTTGTTTCCGCAACAAGCTGTAAATTGTTAATGATTTATCAATAAACAATTTAGAAAAGTAAAATATGTGTTTGTATTCAACCCCCCTCCTTCTACAAACTTGTATAGCCCTTCGGGACCAACAGTTGTATATGACTGTAACAGGAATTCTGCTCTTGAATAAAGGTCTTTCATTAGGCTGAAAATTAGTCTTTAAGTAGTCTAAGGATTAATGCACATGTGAATCAAGAAATAAATGCTTGTTCATCCAATGTAACAACCCCGGTTCCCAAACATACAACAAATAACATATATTTCATAACATCGTTACATAACCAAAAGATTCATAATATAACAAATAAGGTCCCTTAGTCTTTACATCCAGAATAAGGTATTTCGTTACAAACTTTTTGCTAATTACATACATGATATCTAGTTCTGAAATTAGAACAGCAAAACACGTCTTAGTCTTCATAACATCCTTCTTCCAAAAGCTAAACATATAGTACTCTTCTCATTTGCTCTTACCCGATCCACGACCTAGAATACATATTTTTAAAACAAAATGAGGGTTAGACCTAGCGGTCTAAGTGAGAAAATCCCTGTTAGTTTTAAAACCATTTGCACAACCATCATATACATAACACAAATACAAACACCAGTTATGACTCATGCATCATATACTTTCTTGTCTCATTCTCTTGGCCATATTAATTGGTTGCAAGCCAACTAATAAATTAACTCCGCTGTACGACAGTTACAGCCAACACCGTCGTACGAATATTACAGCCAACACCACCGGTCCTAAGCCCGACCAACGTATTCTCGTATAGTGTAATGCTCATGTAAATGCAATATCTCAGTATATTATATTTCAAACATAAACACATAATCACACCATCTATCACATTCCCAATCCACACATATATGTATTCCAGTTTAAAAATGTTTTAAAGTAAAACTCACCTGTTTGCTTATCTAAATGCTTCCAATCCTTTCTCAAAAACAGTTCAGCTTTCACCCCAAATCCACAGAATCTGAAACAATTAGATACAAGTATTCTTTACCATATAGAACACATAAGACTTACTAAAGCTAAAGGCTCTAGATAACTCTATCCTCAAATGTTACCCCCAAACCCGAACTTAAGTCGAGTCCACAGTATATTCAATCCTCATTCTTTCCCTATCCAAGAGTCAACAAAACACAGGCTACTGGATACTCAAAAGTATCTGAATTCTCAAAATGACCAAACAGCTAAAGTATCCGGACAACACAACCTATCCGGATAACACAACTTTCCGGACAGCACATACATTCCGGACAACATGACTTTCCGGACGGCCTAAACAATCCGGACGACACCCGGGAACCAAGGTAACCCGGATACCATCCGATATCTTATATTATCCGGAAACCATTAAAAAGAGAGACTTACCCGGATAATAGACTCGTCCGGACACCTTTAGAACATCATCCGGACACCACCAACAAAACTACCCGGACACATTCATTCTATCCGGAAACCTCTGTCGGTTTGCCTATTTTTAACCCAGAATTCGACTGAAATCAACCCCAGTCCTGATGTGATAATTCTAATCCGATAGATACTTCCTAATAGCAATTACAAACATAAATTACAAAGCAACATACCTCAATTTCACTTCCAAAGGCACCAATTTGAATCCCTAGCTTTGTATTTCTTCTTTCTCTCTTTGTCTCAAAACACACACACACACACACTCACTGAATTCTGTTGTATGAAATATCTAGATATCTTAGGAGGTAATATTAAACCATATTTACTAATTAGACCTTGGACTTCTCAATATTGATCCAAACATCCCTAAACTTATAATTTCACCTAAACTTACCCTAAACATTAATTAGAAAGTTAATTAAATTTAACAGAACTAGAATTTAGCTAACGAACTTACCCAGGGTATTACATCCAATAATCTCTATATTAGGATTACCGCAAGTTTCATAAACCTACTTACTAGGTGTTGGTAAATTTTAGTAAAAATATGGGTTTTACTAAACTTTGGACACATTTAAATATATATATATATATATATATATATATATATATGTGTGTGTGTGTGTGTGTGTGTTATATATAACTAACTCTTAGTAGGTTTATGTTCTCCTATATGAGAGCTTCGAAACGATATATAATGCGTCCAAAATGGAGTATGTGTGAATGAGATATCGATACTCAAAGTTGAGTAATTGGATGAAATTAGCAAAAATCAAATGGGTGTGGGAATGTGTCCCACATAGGAAGAGAGAGTAAAGTGTTGTTGCATGTTTTTACTGTTTTTGTCACACTTTTTAGGCTCCAAGTTAAATACTTTAACAAAATAATAAACAAAATTATAACTTCAATCACAATACGTTAACAAAATAAGTTAACACTAAAAATAACAATTATTTAATGTTACATAAACAACCTAATGTTGCTGTGTTTGACAATGCGCATAAATGGTCTCCGTCATATGTACGCGAAAGTCCATGGCCTCATCTTCGGTGCGGGAAGGGTGTAACTCTACCACATCGTCTGAAATCAAGAAGTTGGCATTACGGCATACCCAGACACCGCAATCCGTATTCATCCCTTGCTGTTGTGGTGCATTCTTGAATAACTTGTGACGGAAGTGCACTGACTTTTCGTGACGGTCCACATCCCCGATCCGGCTAAAGAAGTCCGACAACACATTTTTAAATATGGCAAGACGCTCATTCAAACCATCTGTATAGAGATTTGCAGCGTCGCTGTCATATATGGTCATCACCATACGCGGAAGATCAAACACTCCGAGCAGCCAATGTTTAGGATGCATGCAGATAGGGATGTACACCTGAAATATTACAATATTAGACAACTTAGTTAGCAACCAAACAACTTAAATAAAATAAGAGTAAAATGATTTACATACAGTATCGAGAAACCGCCAATTCACCCCTTCCATGCCATTGCATGAGTTAGCCACGGAGGCGGGACCTTGATGTTGAAGGACCATGAACTCAAAGAAAGTACTGTGCATCACGGTCCACCTCGTTTCTGGTAGACGGGAACGTTGGAGAATGGCGACCCAACAATCGATGTGTTATACACAAAAAATAGATGGTTAGACATGTAATATTACAATATTTGATTATATGACTATAGTTAAACTTCAATACTAACCACATCCTCTAATTCAGACTCCAAAGGGTCATCTGCCAGCAATACTTTGAAAAACGAGGGTCTGATGTCCAGGTTGAGGAAAGGGATGAATACCAGGCTGGGGAGGTCACCAGTCTGGCACATGTTCAATATATCCGAGACCGGAAGATGCTCCGGTGAAGCCATCTTTCCCTTTCCCGCTTTCTTTCCCCCCTTCTTTCTCGCTTTCTTTCATGCTTCCTTTGCTTTCTTTTGAGGCTGCGGTGTGGTCTTTTTTTGCCGTGTCCATGGGGTACCCCAAAAGCGTGAACGTTTAGTCTCCCGAACCGGCCTAGACGGGTCTGCCACCTCCGCCTATGGATCTACAACATCCATCGGGTCATCTTCCGGCTCCGAGAAGTGGTCCTCGACAATTACCGGCTGATGGAAGTGCTGTCCCGACCCCATCGACTGAAAATTAAGTTATTAGATGTTTTAAGTACAATTTCATCATGTTCATAATTAAACCAAAACTACCAAAATAACTTACAGTATGCGTGGAAGCTGGCGGTGTGACGTACGACGACCCCGGCATTTCCGGCCTGTAATAGTCTGCGTCCGATAGGCCAAGGAGGTCCGTGAATGATGTGGTGCCGAGCGTCGAAATTGGGGCTGTGTACCCCCTGCACCCGACATCCCGACCTGCGTGACATTGATCATTATAAGAGTTACAAACTTAGGAACTAACATATAACTATAATGGTTACTCAGTGTGACTTACACTCTCCGGGATTGACGAATAGGATGTGCCGAACGGCGGCATTTGGGATGTGTATCCCCCTGCCCCCGACATCCCGACCTGTGTGACATTGATCATTATAAGAGTTACAAATTTAGGAACTAACATATATCTATAATGGTTACTCAGTGTGACTTACACTCTCCGGGATTGATGAATAGGATGTGCCGAACAACGGCATTTGGGATGTGTATCTCCCTGCCCCCGACATCCCGTCCTGCGTGACATTGATCATTATAAGAGTTACAAATTTAGGAACTAACATATAACTATAATGGTTACTCAGTGTGACTTACACTCTCAGGGAATGACGGATAGGATGTGGTGCCAAACGTCGCCTGTGCCCTCTGTCCGAACGGAGCGGGGATCGACGTCGTACTCGACAGCTAAAACAAATTTAGAACGTAATATTAATATACAAACTAAAAGATCGTGGCCGACAAATTAAGTTAAACACTAACATGAACAGCGCCAAACTGTCTGGCGAATGCCTACAGATAGTCTAAACGTGTGTCTACAGGCCCGTGGACGTAGTCCCACAGCTCGTCATGACTGCCACGAAATGGCCCATAGACGTGTGTCGGATCTTGATGGGAGGAGGAAGGGGGCGCCTCATAACGATCGAAAGGGGGCGGCTGATATCGATCGGAAGGGGGCCTGGCGTCGTCTTCTTCATCTTCGTCAGATGAGGAACTTGCCGCCTCTCTGTCAAAAAAGGCCACGCTGTTTCTGTACCAAGGCGTGTCCCTCTCGTAGGCAGTAGGCAGAAGGTTTTCGAAAGGCGTAAGCGGCAGCTAAATATATGGTAAAACACAAAAAATTTAATAAGCGGGACTAACGTATGCAACATTGTAAACATAGTAAAAGAACTTACATGTCTAGATTGGCTGAAGAACTCAAGCCAAGTCTGCCTATTTAGGGAAAGACCCCCCGGTCCCAACGGGTTCCCCTATGTAATATGTCGGTGCGCTTGTTGAAATATTGACAGGCTGCGGGAAACATCTCCAAGATCCATATCTGGAATTACACAAGAAGAGCAAGTACGTAAAAAGGAAAGCCAAACAATTTGTATGTATTATTATTTATGTTATACTACGTATCTAACCTTGAAGGCGTATGTAAATCCACAAAGATTCATCTTGGCAAGTCGATCGGGGCGTCTGGCGATGGCTCGGTGCATAATAGTGTAGCAATGTGTCCAGATGTGGCTACCCCACGGGTACCTGTCAAACAAATCCAAGTCCTCGACGGCCCTAAGGACTGTCTCGGAAGCAGTCTGGCTCCATTCACGGCCCATGAAGCCCATATCCACGATCGCCACCAAGCATACACGGACAACATCATGGTCGCTTAGGGCACTAAGGCCCTGTTTCATCGTCTCCACGACTGTCTTCAGCTTCAAACGAGATGCTGACACGCCAGGCCAAACCCTACGAACGAAGGAAATGTCTGCTAAGGGAGGAAGGCGGGGAGCCTCTCCAAAAAGTAGTCATGTAATTAGACAGAACTCACGACGCCCAAACCGCATTTGATGCCCGAAGAAATCAAAATACATCTCCTCCGGATCACCATTGGAGACCTCGACCTCCAACTGTAGAAACATGTGGACTAGCGTGGGGTCGCCACCAGGATTGGTAAGATTCATCCATGGACCGAAAGGTGTCCCTCTAAAGATGTCCTCAACGCTAGCTGCGCGATCACCTAATTCCGCGAAGCGCTCTCTCAACTCCATCATGTAGCCAACGCGACACTTTAACGTCAAGTCGATGTGAAAGAAATCCTTCTACATAGTCATTCACGGATGTTATAGTTAGTGTTATATATAGATGTTTTTGCTTGTTTGGTTTATTGTGTGGATAATTATTCGTCTGTTTTAGTTTTAGAAAAGAAACCACTCAATCTTTTGGACTTCCAGGTAGCAGGGGAATCACAAAGATTGCTTAAGTCCCCACATACCTTAGGGCTATTTACACCCGTTTGACAAAATCCAAATAGATATGTTGCGGTTTATTTTATTTCAATATATAATAGTGTTATATATAGATGTTTTTGGCAAGAGGCCAAAATTAATTTGAGTGTGGCATGTGAAGCCAATTTAAATGTTTTTATATATTCATACCATTTATTTACAGAAATTTATTTATGACTAGGAAACTCAAAAGAAAGATAAACAATTAAATAATTTAGCAAAGTTAGGGGACCTAAGTTGTCATTCACCAAAGTTTAGGGGCCTAAGTTGTTATTCACCAAAGTTTAGGGGACCTAAGTTGTCATCCACCAAAGTTTAGGGACCTAAGTTGTCATTCACCAAAGTTAGGGGACCTAAGTTGTCATTCACCAAAGTTTAGGGGCCTAAGTTGTCATTCACCAAAGTTTAGGGACCTAAGTTGTCATTCACCAAAGTTTAGGGACCTAAGTTGTCATTCACCAAAGTTGTAAAAAAAACACTAACATTTATTTTTATAAAAAACACTCTTAACATTTATTTTTATAAAAAACACTCTTAACATTTTTTTTTATAAAAAACACTCTTAACATCTTTTTTTTATAAAAAACACTCTTAACATTTTTTTTTATAAAAAACACTCGTCTTTTTATTAAAAAAAACACTAACATCTTTTTTTATAAAAAACACTCTTAACATCTTTTTTTTATAAAAAACATTCTTAACATTTTTTTATAAAAAACACTCTTAACATTTATTTTATAAAAAACACTCTTAACGTCTTTTTTTTATAAAACACACTCTTAACATTTATTTTTATAAAAAAACACTCTTAACATCTTTTTTTATAAAAAACACTCTTAACATTTTTTTTATAAAAAACACTCTTAACATTTTTTTTATAAAAAACACTCTTAACATTTTTTTTATAAAAAACACTCTTAACATTTTTTTTATAAAAAATACTCTTAACATTTTTTTTATAAAAAACACTCTTAACATTTTTTTTTAAAAACACTCGTCTTTTTATAAAAAAAACACTAACATCTTTTTTTTTATAAAAAACCACTCTTAACATCTTTTTTTTTATAAAAAACACTCTTAATATTTTTTATAAAAAACATTCTTAACATTTATTTTTATAAAAAACACTCATCTTTTTATAAAAAAAAACTAACATATGTTTTTATAAAAAACACTCTAACATCTTTTTAAAAAAACCACTATAACATCTTTTTAAAAAAAACTCTAACATCTATAATAAAGACAACATTATAACATACAAATAACACATTCAAACATTCAACAAACTTAAAAACACTCTAACAACATACATATCATATATTTTAAAATTTAAAATAACAACATACAAGAAAAGTACAAGAAACTTAAGAAAAACTTACCAAACGAGTAACACGAGCCATCTTCAAACAAACCAAGCGCGTATTCCACACGACAAATTGAGAGAGTTTGGGAGAGCAATTTTTTTAATGAGAGTGGTGGCCAAATAAGGTCCCCCCACCCTCTCTCTTATAGCGGCCGAATAAAATTAGGGTTGGGGGGTTTGATACATAAAAGAAATTAGGGTTTCAACCCTGTGTCGACGCGTGTCACCGACATCCCGCGATCGCGGGGTACCTCCGTGGGGAGGGACCAAAAGTGTACCGCGGGCATTCTTGAGGGGCCTCCGCGGGACTTTTGGCCAAAGGGTCGTGACACGTGGGCGTGGGCCCGCGATCGCGGGGCCCACCGCGGAAAATTTGGGTATTTTGGTAAAGTCGACGAGATTTTGTGTATTTTGGTAAGTCAGAGTCAAACTTTGGGTATTTTAATTAAATTCCCTTTTATTTATTTGTATTATATATTTTTATTTATTTGTATTATATAGTTTAAAAAGGGTTTTTTTCTTTTACTTTTTAATTTTATTTAAAAATAAATAAATATTTATAAATATAAATATTACTAATTTTTTATAATTATATAATTATAAAAATAAAACATAAACATTGTGATTTAACATATAAATAGAACATAAAATAATCTATATTACATTCGATTATTCTAAAATAACATTATCCGTAGTACAATTAACACATAAAAGCTGAATGTACTTCCGTATTCGCTCTGAATACGGGGTAGCCCATCCAGCAGCACACGGATAACTGTAATGGAAAAAATGTCCTACAATTTGCGGAAACGGGTATCCTTGTGCCATATCTAATTTCACATAATGGTTACCATTAACGTACCCAATTGTAAAAAATAACATGTTCATACCACACTGGCGGAGTGGACCTAAGCGGCAAGTACGTCCCACTGCCGGCCATACTTATAACGTGTAATATTACATTATATTTTGAAGCAATCAAGACACCTATTTCAGGCATTGTCATCCAGTGTTCAAATGGTGCACCTTGATCTGATCGAAAGAAGTTTGAAGTGTTGTAAGTAATATCCCAATGTTCACCTCCAAAAGCGTTGATGTACTCTGTCTTGTGTGTATCTAACTCTTCCATCAAGTTAAACCGAATTGTGGGCCACACGTCTTTATGAAGACCTAGAGAGACAGCTATTGCTCGGAATCCACAATTTCCATCACCTATCACATCATGTACCTGCTTGATGTAAGGGTGAAACAATGCTGGAAATTGATTGATGTATGGATGTGCATTATAATTTTTGAACATGAAAGAACTGTATCTCGCTGGTTCTTGGCAGCTCATTTTTTCCAAGTCAACAAATCTAGACGCGTTCGAATTACTACGTCTAAGGGGTCTTTCACTTGTAAAAGACGGGTCAACATGAGTTGCAACCGACGGATCAACATGAGTTGCAAATGAGGGATCAACATGAGTTTTTCTGAAAAGCTTATCCTTCAACGAGGGCCGTCCACGAGTAGTCTTGTTAACAACACGTTCACGAACCCATGTTTTTGATGCACTGACTATCTCTTTTATCTTCCTCAGAAAACTGAACTTACCAGATCTCGATTGCTTGTTAAATTCCTCAGTAACATTTGGACTTCAACTGCACAACCTACGTCATCATCTTGTAAAGATTGGCACGGTGATAAATCAAGTGTCGTCCAAAATACATCAATTGAATCAATTGGGATAGGATGACCTTTGTTCAAGTATTGCATTTGTTCGTGCGCACATGACAACCCATAACTTGTACGTAGTAGACAACTACAATTTTCAGAAAATAAGCCAACAGATTGAGCTCGCTCATACTCTTGGAATATTATGTTTAATGCATAATGTGAAACGAAACCACACAATTGTTGGAAGTGTGGTATGCGATGATGATGTTTCATGACACTTTTGCTCTCTTGAATACTTGCTTTAATTTCTGTATCTTGTGACTGAATGAGTTGATTGATCTTGCTCATAAATGTCGGTAGACTTGATTGCGCTGAATCCAAGTAAGTTTTCAACTTGGAATGTTGACTCTCCACTCTGTTTGTAACGTCCCAAAAATTACAATAAATTTGAACTTTTAAAAATAACATTTTATTAAAAATAATCCATGAGTAATTAAATCCAATTAAATGTTTATCAAAAACCTCGTTAAGTTAAACCACCAATCATAATTAAAACAGCGGAAAACGTAATAATTCTAGACATGTGTCTCAAAATAAATAATGACAAAGGTCTTCTCAACGCGCCAGTGTGTACCGTCACGCCTTACTGCCACTCGTACCTGAAACAGTAATTTATAGGAAAAGGGTAAGCACGAAGCTTAGTGAATTCAAACACATACGCAAAATAGCAATCATATACACACCACCCCTATCAGCAGGTAGACAATAACGAACATTACATGCCAGTTTAAGAACATATCTAAAACAAGCAAACTCATGTAAGACACCCATGCATATATCCATCGGTCTCTCTGAATTCATACAACACCCGTGTACGTATTCCTCGGTCTCCCCGAGTTCATACAACACCCGTGTACGTATTCCTCGGTCTCCCCGAGTCCTCGGTCTCCCCGAGTTTCATACAACACTCAAAGTATTATACTAGACATTAATTCAGCCTAGTACTACACACAACAATTCAACTAATACCCACAATCTACCGCAATGCACATATAACCCCTATCCCACGCAGTGAGAGAACTCACCTCGAAAAGCAAAGCAGATATCCACGAACAGCGACAAGGACCCGTCAACTCCAACTCACTTCTTTCCACCTAAAGAAGTGTTATCAAGTGTCAAAGTGAAGTCCTAACTCGAAATTACGACTACAAGTCTAAACGTGCATTTTCCAGCTTTTGGTCTAAAACTGCAGGTCTGTTCGTGACCTGTTTAGCCCCCCTTAAACCCATCAAACCAGAAATATAATTCCATAATTAGAAAGTTCTATGTCTTAGGTTTCCAGGAACATATCGCACGCGTTCATACTATTTTATATGAATTTTCTAAGACAAACTACCCGAAACAGGAATTCCGGACCAGTCTGTACTAAATGCCATTTTGGCCCCAGCTAGAGGCCGAATTTATTTTTCTGTACAACACAAGAAACTCAGTAGACACAATTTGGGAGATTTGTGCACTGGTTTCACCCCAATCCGAGCTTCCTAGAATAATCTACGAATTTTACAAAACAGGGACAGATTTGGTAACTTCACATAAAATGATAACATTAGCTTTTGATTAGGGTTTACGCGATTCGGGTTAGAGTTTAGGCACTCAGGTTAGGGTTAAGGTAGTTAAGGCTGAACGCATTAAGTACCACCCACTGCCACCTCCGGCAGTGGTGGTCGACGGCGGCGTTGCGGCGGCAGCCACCACCGGCGATGGTGGTGGTTTGAAGGGGGAACTCCGGCGAGACCCAAGAGATATCCCGACTACTTATCTTGGCCACACACACCCACGCGTACACCCTACAGCCGCAAGCCCGCCAACACAACCACCGAACTGGTGGTGCACGGCGGCAGCCAAGGCTGTGGCGCCGGTGGCGGTTTTGTGGTGAAACAACAACGACGAAAGAGAAAGAAAACAAGAAGAAGGAGAGTTTTACCTGTCGACGACTACGACACCGCACCACAATGAGGTTACGGCTTCCTCCCGATCGCCGGTCCCTTCTCTCTCTCTCTCTCTCTCACTCTCTCGCCGGCAGCGAACCACGGCGACGACGCCGGTGGTCTTGGGTGGAACAGCAGCGGCAGCAAGAAGGGAGGGGAAGGATGACGATTAGGGTTTCGTGTGGTTTGCTCTTGCGTGGGACGAAAATAAAACGAGAATGGGAGGGGGTCGGTCTTAAGGCCGATCCCCATGCACTTATACACATGTACACTCTTGGTCCCTGGTTTTTCCAAAACATTGCAAAATGAGAAAAGTTGATCATATTTTAACGTTTTGGTCATTCCCGTCAATCCCGATAATAAACATTTATTTAAAGAAACATTACACAAAATAAAATATCCATACCGGGACACGGGATTTACACTGTTACTTGTCTGATTTCCAAAGTGGAGAAATTTGTCAGTCCAAACAGATACAAACATTTCTTTATATGGTTTCAACCATGTGTCATTCAGATAAGCAAGAACACCTGAAAATTAGAACAATTTAACTTTTTTTAGTATTTGTTAAACTTACATATAACATTTTACTTATAATAATATATTTAGTGGATGGGAGAAGGGAATGAAGCCAAAAGAACAAAGGTAATAAATCTAAAATAGAAGAGGTACAATTTCAATTCATATTATTATACAAGATATATATGATCACTGTACAAAAACACCATCTACTAGAAAATATGAATACCACCAAGGATAATTTACTCAATCAAATGAAAATTATTTTAAGATCAACCATGGAAGGGACATTTGACTAACATAAAGAAAAATATATTTTACAAAGTTATAATAAAATCAAAAGTTACAAATTTATAAAATAAAATAAAATCAAAAGTTACAAATTTTATAAATTTATAAACAAATTTATAAAATCAAAACATATATATATAAAGATATTATATATATAAACAAATAATAGTAATAATAATATATATATATATACATATAGGCTGGGTATCTTTTGCAAACCAGTGTATTTGTACAAACTCGTACAAACCATACCTAGCTTCATGATTTTGTAATTTTGGCTTCATGAATGTATATATATATATTTTGGCTTCATGAATATATAATTTGGCTTCATGAATATATCATTTGGCATTTTTAACTATTTTTTTTACAAAAATAAGGGTATTTTAGGGCTCCACCGAAAAAAATTAGTTAAAAATGTCAAATGATATATTCATGAAGCCAATATATATATATATACATTCATGAAGCCAAATTTACAAAATCATGAAGCTAGGTATGGTTTGTACGAGTTTGTACAAATACGCTGGTTTGCAAAAAATATCACCCCTACATATATATATATATATATATATATATATATATGACAAGTGAAATGAAAGATTATTTCTTAAAAATAATTGGCAAAAAAAACAATGCATTTTATGTATCAATTTGTTTATTAAGTTATTACTTTTTTAATCTTTAATTTACTACTCCAATCCATTTCATGAATAAAATGTGACCAATTATCCAACCAAAAAAACTACTTGTTACAAATAGCATCTTGTTGTTGCATCGAAACATAAAAATGTTGACTAATCTCGCTAACATGGAAAATGAAATGATTGAATAATTGAAAAATGAGATTATTCAGGAATACACATAACACCCCATTCAAAGGATGCAATTAGCATTGCCCTAATTCATTTAAGTAATTGGATTAATGGATTATGTTATATATAGCATATAAGTGATTATGTTTTCAAATATTTCAAAATTAAAGTTAACTATTTAAAAATGAATTCTGTACGCATAGATCAACATATCGGATATAGATACATGTTAAAGTTGAAAAGGAACATTTAATACAATAAAGAGTTAATTTGCAAACCACTAGTTTTGAAATAACTTCTCTGTGAAAGCTTCAAAGTAAAATCATGGTCATTCTATGATAGTTATCTTAGTCTCTCAGATTTGAAAGAGAACTTTCTTCTTCTCTCTTTCAGTGTGAGTAAATTTGTCATTCACAAATAGTTTAGAATCAAGGTATTGTCTCCTAGCTTCCGCAATATATCTGTAATTTTATGTTTGCAATAAAAACAAAGATTAAAAATAGAAAATTTGGTGTTTTTGAATTCAGCCCCCTTCTACAAACAACCTTTTTTGTGAGTCATTGTGATCCAGGACCAAAAACATTCATGAAAAACGTCCTACTTTTTGTGGGTCATCGTATACTTACATACGTGGTTGTGAAAGACTTTCCTAACAATAATGTATCGCTTATAAGCAAGGTTCTAAATGGCGTGAGACGTGGCATGGCGGCGAGGCCAAACCTCAAGCCATAGGAGCCACGACAAAGTCATGGCTTTTTTCAAAGCGTGACTTATGGCGTCAAATTTCTAATTTATATATAATATTATATATATATATATATATAAAAACATATGTTTTACAGTGTTACTCAATGAGTCGATAGTAATAAGAAGAAAAATCAAATATCGCATTACGAAAAATCTCCATTATGCCATGCCTGTTATGCGGTGATGTTTTTTAGAACAATGCTTATAAGAAAGACCCATACCCCCCCCCCCCCCCCCCCCGGCGCATGAAGGAGGTGTAGACTTGCCAGTGAAATCTTAGAATGATTGTTGGCCTAGATAAAGGAATAAAAACTAGCTCGATCGGAAGATAGAATAGGTGAATTAGTAACTAATAAGCTAGTTTTTAGCTTATTGAGAAAACGACTTTAGGAGGTCGTTTACCCAAACACTTACCAGTAAAGTCAACAATCTAAGTTGATTTGTCACGTAAGATTGTAATCCATCAAAATGGTATCGTATACAACAACTTCCCAGTATTCATATATCAAGTGTAACAACCCACCTTAAAAGACAAGTCAAGCAATACAATATCTCAAGCATAAAAAAATAAACAATGCTAAACGGCCCTCAAAATTCTTGTCTTACAAAACTTAATTCAACGGTTTGCGAAAACAATCGGATTACAGCTGGGAATAATAAACTATAACTATAGCTAAATGGATGTATAACAAAATCATCCCCAGCTACGCTCCACAAGATGCCAATCCTCGAGCTCACACCTTGCCTTTACCCTTATCTAAATGCTTACCTGAAAAGGGTTTAGTTTTAAAAGGAAAGGGTTAGACCATGAGGTCTAGTGAGTTCCCTCAAAGCGCACCAGAACCACAATTCACATATTTACAAGATACAAAATAAGAATGTATATCAATACACCTTTAAATGATATGCACACAATTATACATGCTGATGGCCCACGGTATAGTCACACACACCCGTGACAGCGTGTTAGAGCACACCCACACATTTGATAAAGTTGTTCGGTTAGGAAGACTCGCCTGACGTCCACGAAACTTCTCTCTCGCTCGAAAGCTCCACACTAGAACCGCAGACCTAACATTTTAAATCTCACAAAGGCAAGTGAGGAGTCACTCCTATAATCCTCTCATCTCACTTTAGGAGATCACCCAAAACAGACTCCGGACGCAGGAGTTTGGATACCGCTGACCGGGTATCCTGGTTGTTGGATTTAAGTCACCAAAGAATAACTTGCCATTCCTAACCCATTTCTTGCCCAATTAGGTTATCATTTTCACACGCAGATCACCTGCCATCACTTAGGTTATGGAAGGCAGAAACTCTAAATCAAACTCTAGAAATTCCATTAGAGAAGAGATTAAAGAAGAGAATAATACCTTGAAGAACTGATTGGGATGCACTCTCTTGAGTTCCTAAATTCCAATCCTCCACTCCCACGAGATCCGATATTGCGTTCTTCCCAAATCGCACACTCGCGCACACACACACACACACACACACACACACACACACACTTTCAGCCGCTAACAATTTCTTAAGAGAATACCCCAAATTAGGGTTTTGACCCCTTTTATACTCCCTCACTACTTCCCCAAACTTTTCTTTTTTCTCACTTTTACCACCAAAATTTCTATTTAGTTCACAAATGGTACGAGTCATTACATCAAGTAAGAGTCGTCACCCTCATTTATCGGGTAAGACTTTCCATCTTTATCATCGCTCTTATCAGGTAAGATTTTAGTCCATTGTTATGTTCATTCGATAATGTAAATGACTAATAAGCATTTAGTAAATATGGAAATTAATTGAAATAGCCATTTTGAGTCGGTGGTTTAACCTTTTAGCCACATTATTTTTGTGTTTACCAAAATAACACCAGGTCTACAATTGACTAAAAAAACGAATCTGATCGATTTTCCTAAAAGATAATTTTGTATATTACGAACCTAGGTCAAAAAAAATTATTAAGGAAAATCAATCATATTCATATTTTTTTAGTGTTTTTAAGCTACGTCCACAATTGCGGATCTAGTTTTTGGGGTCTGGTGCTATTTTAATAAACACAAAAAAAGTGGATAAAAGGTTAAACCACCTTCGTAAAATGAATATTTCAATTAATTTCCCTAGTAAATATCATCTTTGTTAATCTTTTTTTTTCTTTTTACTTAGTATTTTAATAATATAGTTTTAACTTATTTTATATTGTTACTTAACTTATCATTTAATATTTTTTTTACCAAATGTAATAATTTATACTTATTTTTTTAACAAACATAACCAATATATTTTAGTTAATTCATGTAACATATTTTAAACTAGATTTCGCATATAGAATTTGTGTTTATATACAAATAAATAATCATCACAAAAAAGAAATGAAAACCAAAATCTTGATTTTGACCTCGGAGAAAGAGTTGATTTCTGTACGGATTTCACCTGACAAAATTTCAAAACTCCATGCTTTTTTCTCTTGCTCACTTTGTGTTTCAAGATCATCAAATTTAACATTAAAAAAACAAAGAAAATTAAACCTACAGATTTTACAAACAACAATAACAAATATTTAATTTAGTAATCAGGCATTGATCGACTAATCTTCACTTCCTGTTCCGCCGCCGTCTTCCGCTCCGTCGCTCTCAGCCACACACACACCACCGTAAAACTCAACGCCAAACTCAACAACCCACTTCCCAACCCGATCCCCACAATCGCCAACACCGATAACCCTTTACTCTTCATCGGACCCAACGGGTACCCATAAAGATCCTTATTACCCGAATACGAACTCACATTAAACCCACCCAAGTTTCCGCTCCGATTCCCCAAACTCGCCGGAATCGGGCCGGATAATTTATTATCCGAAACATCAAAAGCCGATAACCGAACCAGCGACCCGAGTTGTGGCGGAATTGAACCGGAGAGAAGATTATTGTGCAGGTCAATAACGTTGAGATAAATGCACATAGGGAGCGACGGTGGGATTTCACCGGAGAGGCGGTTGGAGGAGAGGTTGAGGACGGCGAGATTGACGAGGAATTGAAGTTCTCCGGGGATAGGTCCGGTGAGGGAGTTGTTGGAGAGGTCTAGTGATTGGAGATTTGTGCAGTTGGAGATGAAGGGTGAGATTGAGCCATGGAGGGCGAGGTTTTGGAGGGAGAGTTTGTAGATTCTGCCATTGTTGCAGGTGGCTCCAGCGAGGTTTGATGTGAAATCGGAACATGGGTTTGAGAAGGTGGGTTTGGTCCGGTTTTTGAGGTTTCCGATGGGGTCTTGAAAGGATTCGAAGAGATGGGTTAAACAGGATTCGTCGTTTTGATCTGGTGAAGATGGTGGGAGGAAGATGGAGATTAACATCAACAAGATTAAGAATCTGGAAGCACCCATGATTCCTTCAAGATTGTTTGAAGAACGATGAGATTGTGGGAGAAGAAAATGGAAAGGAGTTTGGGGTTTTTCTATCTCTCTTTCTCTGAGTATGAACTTGATTAGCAGTGCGCATGTGAGAGAGAAAGAGTTGATTAGGGGGTATCCTGGTTGAGTTCGGCGGTTTTTGTCAATTTTACAACCCAACCCAATTATGGCGGTTTGGAAATTTTCAACCAAACCCAACCCAACCCAATCCTTGCGGGTTGTGGCGGGTTTGGCGGGTTGAGCGGTTTGGTTGTATACATAAAATTCACGATTAAAATACGACAAATAAAACTAAAATATTCTCAACAAAAATATTAGTTATTACAATCATCCAAATATATTAAATTCTTAAGTCTTAACATCAAAAGTGTAAAGTGTAGCATCGAATTCAAATCCTCAATTAAGCACTACCGTAAGCAGTAATCAAGCTTATACATAGGAAAAAGATATAAAATTATTGACTATGACTAAAACAGTAATCATAACTGCAAAAATATTGTAAACAGAATACAAACATGCTAAAATAGTAAGCACTATAACATTAAAAAAAACTAGTTGCTACATCAGTACCTATTTGGTTCGTTTGCTAAACAATCGCTAAACAGTCGGCACTCGACAACACAACGTGGTCGGTCTCACGTAATGTCAAGTAGTTTGGGTCTTAGATGTTAGAACTTATAACTAGTTGCTAAATCAGTTCCTATTTGATCGGTTTGCAAAAAATCGCTAAAGAGTCGGCACTCGGCAGCAGCAGCGTGGTCGGCCTCACGTAATGTCAAGTAGTTTGGGCCTTAGGTGTTAGAACTTAGAACTAGTTAACTCAAGTAGTTTGGACTATGATTTATATAAAAAAAATTTGTGCATTTCTTAATATTAGATTATTAGTATTAGTTGTTTAGTTATATTAATTTTTTTTTGGGGCTGCACATATCATATATAATTATATATTATATTTATAATATATATAAAAATAATTTTATCAAAATAATAATATTAGCGGCGGGTTGGCAGGTTGGGTTGAGTTTTCCCAACCCAATTTCAACCCTTATAATTAGCGGTTTGGCGGTTCGGCGGTCCAGCGGGTTGGGTTTAATTGGGTTGTTAGCGGGTTGAGTTGGTCGGGTTTCGCGGATTGACGGTTTTCTGTACACCCCTAGAGTTGATGAATAATGTTTTTACAAAGAAAAAAATAAATCAAAAATGGATTTTCCATTTTATATCTGTTTTTAGAGTAAATTGCATTTTTGGTTTTTGTGTTTGTTATTTTTTTGGATTTGGTCGTTATAGCTAATTTATTGCAAAAAAAGACCTCTGGTTTGAAAAAATGTTTGATTTTGGTCCTTGTCATTAACACATTTAAAAGAAATTTGTTAAATCATGGATATGTTATCATTTTCTCACAAACTAATAACCCCCCCCCCCCCCCCCCCTCCCCCTCCCCCCCTCTTCTGCAAGACCAACATCGGTAAGACACTGATATTTGACACCATTTCTCTGATCATCAACATGCAAATTGAGCATTCCATTTGCAACTCCAATCACGGTCATCTCCCTACCAGTGCAAAATGTGACTTGCTCAATTGTTCCTCTCGCCTCATCTTTGGTACCCCAATGAAACACTCGATGCAACCACCTACATCGACGTAGTGTCTTCTAGGGATGAGTATCGAGGACCGTTTTCCCGAACCGAACCGGGACCGAACCGGTACCGGACAGAACCCGAACCGATACCATATATTTGATCCGGTATTCGGTTCCAAACATTCCTCAAAATCGGTATTCGGTACCGGGATTTTCCCGAAAATACCGAAATCGAACCGATTTTTTTTTGAACGGCAATGCGGCATCGAACCCACGAACGACTACCACGAACACACGCACGCACACCGTCCCGGCGGTATCGGGCATCCAAGGGCAGCCCACTAATCCGCCGCGTCCGCAGCCCAGCTTACGCTTGGGCCTATTCCCAACCACATTGGGCTGGGGCGATAGCCCAGTCTTCGACTGGACCACCTAAGGACGGCCCAACCAGAGGTTAGGCGGGTATCTCAGACATGCTTACCACGGGGTTCGAACCCTGGTAGTCAGGGATACCATCCACTGACCCCCCAAGGATGTTACATTACCACTGGGCTACACATGCTTTGATGAACCGAAATTTTTAAAAGCAAAGTTTTTAAAAAAAAATTAATTATGCATATCATCTCTTAAATAAACTTTGTTTTGATTGTTGTTAACATTAATTATTATTGTTTCTAGTTGTATATATAGAGATTGAAGAGTTGATAACGAATAAAATGGAAAAACGAAAATCGTAAAAAAATACCGAAGTTTGTTGAACTTTTGTTTGGTTTTAAACTTTTTGATTGTTTGTGATTGGTTTTTAAACACATTTGAAACATTATGAGGGCATTTTGGTTTGCGATTGATTTTGATACACATTTTATACATTTTAAAATTTTCGGTCCCAAGTGGTCCTAGTACCGATTTTCCCGTCCCGTCCCGAAACCGAACCGGTACATACGGTTCGGTTTTCGGTACTAATTTTTAGTCCCAAAAAAATTCGGTACCAACCGATCCGGTCCCTAGGGTCTTCACATACCATCTTCTTTCCCACCGTTTTCACATATCACTCGATATAACCACCTTATTCCCTATATAAGCCCTCTCAACTCCATCTTATAGATTTGTTGTATTTTCACGGGTGTGTCGCATATTCGTAGCTTACGCATCTTCTTCACATATATGTTGCTTTTTTAACACATCTACCTCACACTTGTGTGGGAGGATTTATTTTTTTCGTTTTCGTATTATAATATTGTTATATTTGTATTTTAATAGAAAGTTTAAAAAAGTAATATGACCATAATATCCCTCGGACGTAACAATTTCTTTTAAAAGGTGTATTTTAGTCTAACGTTGTAATAAATAAAAAAAACTATAAAGACTTAAATAGCATCCACACACGTTTTGCAAGAGCTATTGCAAGATGACATGGCATGCCATGTGTCTTGCAAGGCCTTGCAAGACCACCCCCATCTTGCTAAACTTGAAAGACCTTTCGACAAATTAAATATATTAAACAAACACATTTTTTAATTTAATTAGTTTGTTTGTTTGTTTAAACGTTAATTATTATTAATATGTTTATTAAATTTAATTTATTTATTAGTTTATTTGAACATTATTTTTTTTTAATATTTTTATTAAAATTTCTTACTCATGCTTTATTTAAAAAAAATGATATTTTTATGCAATGTTTTTTATTTAAACTACTAAATTATATTTACACAAAATATAATAAAATAAAACAAAAGTAAAATTTTAGTTATCTATATTTTATAATTAATTTATTGGTTATATTATAATTATTATAATTATTTATATTATAATTTATTAGTTTAGAAAGAAGTTTGGTCTTGCATGTGTGTGAAAGGTGTTATTGCAAAAGTTGATGTAACACTTGTGAAAAAAGTAATGTCTTACAGATATGTGGATGGTCTAAGCCAATCTTTTATAGTAAAACACTGGGACCAAAATTACAATTGACTTATTTTTTAAAAATATTTTTTATTTCAATTTCAAAACTTAATTTTAAGGCCAAGATGCAAATTTTTTAAACATTTACTTAATTAATAAATGTACGCAAATTAATAAATCGTAATTGTGGTTTAAGAATTTTTTGAAAATTGTTGGGGCTCAATGTGAAGTGATCAAATAGACAGACAAAAAAGTTTGTTTTATATGTTTTATACTTTATTCTTACTAGTGTTGGGTCCGTGCGTTGTACGGTGACGATAATTTATTTTTATGGATAATGAGCTGAATTAAAATAAAACGTAATTCATCAATATATATATGTATATATATATATACATCAAAAAATAAACCAAATCGTCATCATTGATTACTATTTTATTTTGCACTATAATATTTACCTTTTAGTTGATTTTGATTCCAACCATGGTTATAGATAACTATTCATCCCTCTTTTTTAGACCCATCATTTTTTTTCCAAATTATCATATTACTGCTAATGTGGGATAATTAAACATAACCTTATTTCAAGATTGAGAAACACTCAAACCTCATTGTTTGAAGTCATCATCTTTTATTTCTCTTTTAAATTTGTGCCACACTTTTTACTATTTGTTTGATTTTGATTCCTACCATGTTTATAAATTTCAAAACCCTTCATTCCTCCATTTTATATTCATCATCTTCTTCCAAACTATCATATTCCCACCAGCGTGGGATGACAAAAATCAACTTTATTTCTAGATTTGAGGGATACTCAAATCTCATGTTGTGAAATCATCATCATTGGTTTTCCTCTAATCTCGCACTCTGATTTTTACTATTTAGTTGTATTTTATTTCAACAAAAGTTATAGATTTCACAACCTTTCATCCATCTTTTTATACCCATAATTTTCTTCCAAACTATCATATTACCACCAATTTGAGATGATGAAACTTAACCTTATTTTAAGATTTGAGGATTACTCAAACCTCATGGTCCCAAGTAATCATCATTGGTTTTTCTTTAATTTTTTACTATTTGGTTGGTTTTGATTACAACCATGGTTATCGATTTCAAGCCAATCATCCCGCTTTTAATACCTATCATCTTTTTTCAAACTAATATATCACCACCAATGTGGGATGACGAAACTAAATCTTATTTCAAAATTTAAGCAATACTCAAACCTAATGGTCCAATGTCATCATCCTTGGTTTCTCTTTTAATTTTGCCTAATAAATTTTACCATTTGGTTAGTTTTGATCCAACCAAAGTTATATATATTGATGTTGATACTGAATGGTATTGATATATTGATTAACTAGATATTGTAAAATGAGTCAACTTTATTTGTTATATAAATAGAGATTTTTTTTGCCAAAAAATGGTAGGCTAAATCGAGTCAACCGTAAGAGTTGACACAAAAACATTCATCCCTCATCACTTATACCCACTTCATACTTTAAAACTTGCATCTTCATACCAATGTCGGATGATGCAAAAGTAAGGTAAGCTAAATTGAGCTGACCACATTAACACGAAAACATACATCTTCTTTTTCTTATAGTCATTCCTACATCAAAACTTTTAACTTTCACCAATGTGGGATGATGGAACTCAACCACACAAAAACATCCATCCCTCCTTTTTTTTATACTCATCTCATACTTTAAACTTGCATCTTCTCACCAATGTGGGATGATACAAAAATAGAGTAAGCTAAATTAAGTCAACCACATAAATTGACACAAAAGCATCAATCCCTCATTTCTTATAGTCACTTCCTACTTGAAAATTAAGTCAACCCATGAGTTTTCACAAAGACTTTCTCTCCTCCTAACAAATAACCACATCATTCTTTCATTCTATCATCTCCTAACCAATGTGGGATAACCAAAATGCACCAAATTGCAAGATTTGATGAATACTCAAATGTCATTGTGCCACCTCATTCTTGGTGGTTTTTGTTTTAATATATATATATATATATTGATTATATAAATAAAAGGGATAGTGAAAAACAACCAACCCAAAACTTGAGATGGTTAGCCAACATAGCCAACCACATGAGTACATATAGAGGGTCAACTAAAATAAGTTAACCCATGAGTTTTCACAAAGACTTTCTCTTCTCCTAATAAATAACCACATCATTCTTTCATTCTATCATCTCCTAACCAATGTGGGATAACCAAAATACACCAAATTTCAAGATTTGATGAATACTTAAATGTCATGGTGCCACCTCATTCTTGGTGGTTTTTGTTTTGATATATATATTGATATTGATATATATTGATTTATCAGGTATAAACTATGAGTTAATAGAATTATAAATTTGTATGGACACACGATAAATTCCATATCACAAATAAACATAACTTGATAAAATAGGGGTGTTAACGAGTCGAACTTTTAACGAGCTACTCAAGCTCGAGCTCGTTTATCTTGAGCTCGAGCCTAATAATGATCGAGCTCGAGTTAATCTCGAACACAAAATAAAAATCGTTTAACTTAACGAGTCGAGCTCCGTAACACCAATGTTTGACTCGACTCGTTCGAAAGCTCGATTAAACTTAACGAGTCGAGTCGAGCCATTCGAGCGTACACTTTTTCGAGCCAAACATATTCATATGTTTACAAACTATATAATAAAAATATATAAATTATCGTGCTGGAGTAAATAAACGAGTTAATCGATCTCGAATTTGAGCTCATAAACGAGCATCGAGCTCAAATATTGAAAAAATATTCTATCTCGAGCTCGAGCCGAATCTGAAAAAGCTAATCGAGCTCGAGTCGACCTCGAGCCTGATATTATTTTTTCAAGTCCGGCTCAAATAGCCTGCGACTCGGCTCGTTAACATCCCTAGGTGTAAAGATGCGCAAGATTAGTTAATTTGATAAGATAAGTAATGAGTTAAACTAAAAATATAAATGCTTTGAACCTCTTATGCACAACAAATTAAGTACCATAATATCATAAAAACAAACAAAAATACAATAAATGTGGTTTGATTGCTCACAGAACAAAGTATTGTTGGTGCTTGATTTGAACAACAAACCCTTAAGAGCATCTCCAACATCTTCGCCAAAATGGAGAAAATGGGGATTTTGGGTTGTTTTTCTGCTCTAACAGCTTCCTCAAAACTATCCCCAAAATGGAGAAAGTTGGAGAGAGAGAGTTTTTTTCTCCAAATATGGAGATCGCTCCAAAAATGATTACCAAGTGAGATGACCAATAAGAAACTTTAAAAATAAATATGTAGAGAGAGAAATAATACTTTAATAGATGAATGAAATATTTTAGTATTTTAATTAATGTTGGATTCTCCAAAATGGGGAAGCTGTTGGAGATGAATGTATTTTATTTTAGGGATTTTGGCTTTTGGTTCTCTATTTTGAAGAAATTATGGGGAAGCTGTTGGAGATGCTCTAAGGGTGAGTTTGGTTCGCAAGATTCCGACGGGCGTTTGGTTACCTATTTCGTCCGGGCGTTTGGTTACCTATGGAATGGAATTGAATTCCACATATTCCACCATTCATGGATTTGGTCATTCCATCACAAATGAGAAGGAATTCAATTCCATTCCACCCAATTTTCTCAAAAGACAAAACTATCCCCATCTTTCCTACTCCGACCACCACCGCCGAGCACTATTGTTCTGAACCACCACCGATCACCACCGTTCTGAACCACCAACAACCACCACCGTTATGAACAATCGTCGACCACCACCGTTGTGAGCTACCGTCGACCGCCACCAATCTCAGCCACCGCCGACCACCATCGACCTGAACCACCGTTGACCATCACCGTTCTAAGCTGTCGTCGACCACCACCGACCTGAACCGCCGCGGATCACCACCGTCGACCACCATCGACCTGAACCACCACCGACCTGAACCAAGCCGCCGCCGACCACCACCGACCTGAACCGCCGACGACCACCACCTACCTGAACCATCGCCGACCACCACCGACCTGAACCATCGACGACCACCACCGTTATGAACCACCGACGACCACCACCTACCTGAACCATCGCCGACCACCACCGACCTGAACCATCGACGACCACCACCGTTATGAACCACCGCCAACCACCACCGTTGTGAGCCACCGTCGACCGCCACCGATCTCAGCCACCGCCGACCACCACCGACCTGAACCACCGCCGACCACCACCGTTCTGAATCATCGTCGGGCCACCACCGTCGACCATCACCGTTCTGATCCACCACCGTCGACCATCACCGATGGTTTAAATTTTCAAAAAGGGTATTTTGGTCATTAACTAATATTTAATTCCAATTCCAAAGCTGCATTATATGAACCAAACAGACAAAATCCAATTCCTTTAGCAGATTCCATTCCAATGTATGTCAACCAAACAGGTTGTCAAACATGATAACATTCCATTCCAATTCCTTCAAAGTCAAATTCCTTTGACAGATTCTATTCCATCAAAAAACATTCTGCGAACCAAACGTAACCTAAATCTCTAACAGAAAAGTCACAAATGTGAAATTGCTTCTATTATAGTGTTTTGGTTCTATATGCTTTTTAAATTTTACACTTTAACAACATATTTCATTGCAATTATAACAACTCAATTTTTGTAAGTTACTAAATTAGCAGCCCAATTAAATTATATATAAGCACATATAAAATATATTTTTACTATATTAAAAATCATTTACTTCATGTTTTTAAGATCTCTTAAAAGTTTTGTTATGAATTATTACTCTAGAGGTAAAAAAAATTTATATGTTTGAGCTCTATATAACTAACTGACAAAAATGTTTCAGTATAGAATAACGTTGAGGCTTACTAATACGGCAAAATACTTCTTAAATTTAACATTTTTAATGAGAAATTGTAATACTTTTTCATTCTCGACAAGGCCGGCCCTGGGCCTAGGCCAGTGGGGCGACGGCCCAGGGCATCAAGATTTCGGAGGGCATAAAAAAATAGTCTAAATCCAGGTTAGTAGGCTAAGTTCATTATTTGTGTTGGGCTAAAAAAGAGCCATTAAGCCCATTGTTTCAGTATCAAACTATCAATGCCGCTTCAATAATAAACCGTCCAATCCAAAGACCAAAATCCAATAAATCGATTCTTTTTCTCGCCTCTGGTATGATACCGACTCTTCACTCTCGCATCTGCCCAATCCTCTGCCCAATCGATCGATTGTCGATTGAACGAAGTCAGGAACCGAACGCTGCCCTCTGCCCACTCTTCACTCTCGCCTCTGCTCTCTTAGTTCTGACCTTTCGATCGATTGACGATTGTTTGTTGATTTTGGAATCGAACGAACACCACTAGTGGGCTGTGGAATCGAGTTCGAACGAACGCCTGTGGAATCGAGTTCGAACGATTCTCTATTTCTCTGTGGATAATCTCCATAATCCATTCTCTATTTCTCCAATGGCAACAACACCAATTTGTGGAGTTGTGGACAGTGGACTGTGGTAACTTACTAACTCAATCTCCATTCTCTATTCGACTATTTCTTAATGTTTTATATAATATTAGGTTTATTTATGGTTTATTTCATGTTTAGATTGATTAGGGATTTAGCTATTTAGGGTTTATTGATTAGGGATTTTATTAGTTATTTGTAAACTTGTTAATTTGTTATATTTTTTAATCATTGCAGAAACTATTAATTCAATATTTCCTACAAGCAATGACTTAAAAAAAACTTATAGTTCACAACCACAATCATGTTAGACAAGATGTTACACTCAATGCTAGAAAGAAAAGCTAATTTGAAAACAAAAAACAGGAATAGTCAAATGAAAATGTGGAAATTTAATAGACATACATGTATTGTTGTGGATCCTCATTTAGTTCCTTAATATATGCTTAAAGAGTTGTAGAGGCAACTCATCTAACCTAGCATTCTGTTTCATTCGATGAGCATACTTCTTCCATTCGGGTTGAAGAACACTCACGAATTTCACATTGTGCTCGATTTTAGATTTGTTTATATTGTACCTATTCAGCTCATTCAAAATAGTAGTAAACCGGTCATAAGCAGAATCAAGTGCCTCTCCTTCCTTCTGTTTAAAGTTTTCATACACATTGATGGCGTTGGAGATTCTCATCTGATTCTCTATTTCAGATCCTTGATACAGCTTTGTCAGTTCACCAAACATGGCCTTCCCTGAATAATTTTTGCTATCCACCTTTCGATAAATATCGTTGGTTAAGGCTTGAATAACTAGGGACTTTGCCATTTTGTCTCCATATGCTTTGCACTTTTGTTCAGGAGAATAATGTAATGGTAGAACCTCAACCAAGTCTGGAATTGGGTCACCATCAGTAATAAGTCCTCTTCTCATTTGTTTCTCCATGGAGCCATTCTTAAGAGAATTAGAAATAAATTCTCCGTTCTCTTGTCGCTCAACATAATCGATGAATCTGTCTTTCCATATCTTAAACTCCTTGGGAAAAAGAACATGTGGTTTGTCCTTCGACGCAATAGTTAATATGTCTCTCGCTGTCATAATGATTACTTGTTGATGATCGTTAAGTATTCCTTAGATTTGATTAGTAAAAATTAGTTCACACTGTCTTGTCTCAACTCACAGTCTGTCTCAGCCCACTTCTTGTCGCAATACACTCCTTGTCGCAACCAAGGACATGTCGCAATACAAAACCTTGTCGCAATTAACAATTTGCGAAAGTTAGCCAAAACGTTGTCGCAGCTAACAGGTTGCGATACTATCCAACAAAAATTCTTATCGCAACTGAGGATTGTGATAAGTACTATTCAAAATCACGTAGGTTGCGAAAGTTGAGACTTGTCGCAACAGATAGTTGCGATAGTATACTGTTTACGATGAAAAATTGCGATTACAACGGCTTGTCGCAACAGAGGGTTGTGAAAGTATACTGTTCACTTCTAGTAGACTGCGATAGTTATGAATCCTCAACGGTTGCGAAAGTTATGAATGTTCAAAGGTTGCGAAAGTTATGAATATCCATACGTTGCGATAGTTTTGAATATGCAGAGGATCGTGAGTCGATTCTTCAAAAAAGATCGGATTTCTTTGAAATTTGGTACGCAGGTCCAAAAACCATTAGAACAGTGATTTCTAAACCAAAACAGAAGGTTTTCTTCAAAAAGTCCGAAAAAACTAGTTTGCACAAATTGAGACAGATCCTGGTGTAATTGCGGAATCAAAACACACACGGATGATAATCAAACACTCCTAGATCAATTCTAATCCATTTGAAGCACTCAAATGGCTAGAATCAATAAGAAATGGATGAAAAAATGAAGAACACTCAAAATTGCAAAAACTCTCAAAATACTAATCTGATCTAAATGAAATACTATGCTCTGATACCAATTGTGATCCCAGAACAAGTAATCAAACCATGTATAACAATCAGATGGCCACCAATATATTGAATGAAGAACAATCACAAAGTACAAAGATGAATTCTAGAGAGAAAGACTATGTGTGTGTACTTGTGTGAAATGAAATTGGATGACCTTATTAGAAAAACTAGGCCTAGCAAACATTATATACTATGTAACATTAGGAATTACAATAATAGTCCCTCTACATAGTACAACTTAGAATATTAGGCACTAACAATGGTTATAAATCAAAAATGTTTTTTTATTTATTTACATTTTTTTGTGTAAGCTAACAATCAATATATATATAAAGGAAAATGTAGGAGAGAGAGTTAAGGAAAAACCTCCATTGAGGCTTTAGAATTTTCTTAGAGTTTTGAATTTTTTTTAAATCAAAGATAGCATTAAATGGGTTAATCCTTTTATTTTCTTTACTAATTTTTATTATTTTATATATTCAGTATTAATATTTGGGAATTTAATTAAAATACCCAAAATTTGACTTTGACTTACCAAAATACCCTTTTTTCAAGTTTTACAGAACTACCCATTTTTCCCGCTATTGATCCGGCGATCGCGGGATAGGGTTCAAACTGAAACATTTGATCCCGCTATTGTCCCGCTATGTCCCGCTATTCATCAAAATTTTCAGTTTGAACCCTATCCCGCGATCGCGGGATCAATAGCGGAAAAAATGGGTATTTTTGCAAAACTTGAAAGAAATGGGTATTTTAATTAATTTCCCTTAATATTTTTAGCAAAACAAAATATTATTTACATCACATTTTTAACAACAATATATATAATTATACTCTGTATTCGTATTAAATTTTTATTATTATTTAAAATATATTTTTATTTGAATTTTTTTCTCACATAACTAAAACTTAGATGGAATGCAACAATCATCAATCAATATATACATATAAAAGAAAATGTATGAGAGAGAGTTAAGGAAAAGCCTCCATTGAGGCTTTAGAATTTTCTGAGAGTTTTGAATTTTTTTTAAATCAAAGATAGCATTAAATGGGTTAATCCTTTCATTTTCTTTACTAATTTTTATTATTTTATATATTCAATATTATTATTTTTAGCAAAACAAAATATTATTTACATCACATTTTTAACAACAATATATATAATTATACCCTATATTCGTATTAAATTTTTATTATTATTTAAAATATATTTTTATTTGAATTTTTTTCTCACATAACTAAAACTTAGATGGAATGCAACAATCATCAATATATATACATAAAAGAAAATGTAGGAGAGAGAGTTAAGAAAAAACCTCCATTGAGGCTTTAGAATTTTTCTTAGAGTTTTGAATTTTTTTTAAATCAAAGATAGCATTAAATGGGTTAATTCTTTTATTTTCTTTACTAATTTTTATCATTTTATATATTCAATATTAATATTTTTAGCAAAACAAAATATTATTTACATCACATTTTTAACAACAATATATATATAATTATACTCTGTATTCGTATTAAATTTTTATTATTATTTAACGAGCTACTCGAGCTCGAGCTCGAGCTCGTTTATCTCGAGCTCGGTAAAGAGAGTTAAGGAGAGGCCTCCATTGAGCCTTTAAAATTTTGTGAGATTTTTGAATTGTTTTTAAATAGAAAATGTAGCATTAAATGTCTTAACCCTTTCATTTTCTATAATTTTTTTATTTTTAAATCAAATTATTTGTTTATTTAATCAAACCATAATTTAATAAATTCGACGTTCACGTATTTTTTTAAATTATAATCAATATTTGATAACGATGATTATTTTATTATTATTATTGAGTTTATTTATTTATTTATTTTTCTTTGTAAGGTTAAACGAATGAAATATTATATGAACTTATTTTAGTAAGATAAATAACAATCATTATAAATCAATACTTATTTTTTTTATTAAGCCAACAATGGTTATAAATCAAAAATGTTTTTTTATTTATTTACATTTTTTTGTGTAAGCTAACAATACTTATAAATCAAAACTTATTTAATAGTGTATATTTTTCATTTATTTATTTTTTGTTTTTTTTAGTAAGTTAACAATGATGATAAATCAAAACTTTTAAATTATTATATTTCCAATGCTTAAGGAGATGCCTCCATTGAGGCTTTAGAATTTTGTGAAATTTTTGATTTTTTTAAATAGAAAATGTAGCATTGAATGTCTTAACTCTTTCATTTTCTATAAAATTTTTTAAATCAAATTATTTGTTTATTTAATCAAATCATAATTTAATAAATTTAACGTTCACATATTTTTTAAAATTATAATCAATATTTGATAATGATGATTATTTTATTATTCTTATTGAGTTTATTTATTTATTTATTTTTCTTTGTAAGTTTAAACGAATGAAATATTATATTAACTTATTTTAGTAAGATAAATAACAATCATTATAAATCAATACTTTTTTTTTATTAAGCCAACAATCAATATATATATATATATATATATATATATATATATATATAAATAAAGGAGAATGTGGTAGAGAGAGTTAAGGAGAGACCTCCATTGAGGTTTTAGAATTTTGTGAGATTTTTGAATTGTTTTTAAATAGAAAATGTAGCATTAAATGTCTTAACCCTTTCATTTTCTATAATTTTTTTATTTTTAAATCAAATTATTTGTTTATTTAATCAAACCATAATTTAATAAATTCGACGTTCACATATTTTTTAAAATTATAATCAATATTTGATAACAATGATTATTTTATTTGTTTATTATTATTATTGAGTTTATTTATGTATTTATTTTACTTTGTAAGGTTAAACGAATGAAATATTATATGACTTTATTTTAGTAAAATAAATAACAATCATTATAAATCAATACTTATTTTTTTATCAAGCCAACAATGGTTATAAATCAAAAATATTTTTTTTTATTTACATTTTTTTGTGTAAGCTAACAATACTTATAAATCAAAACTTATTTAATAGTGTATATTTTTTATTTATTTATTTTTTATTTTTCTTAGTAAGTTAACAATCATCAATATATATATATATATATATATATATATATATATATATATATAAAGAAGAATGTGGAAGAGAGAGTTAAGGAGAGACCTCCATTGAGGCTTTAGAATTTTGTGAGATTTTTGAATTGTTTTTAAATAGAAAATGTAGCATTAAATGTCTTAACCCTTTCATTTTCTATAATTTTTTTATTTTTAAATCAAATTATTTGTTTATTTAATCAAAACATAATTTAATAAATTCGACGTTCACATATTTTTTAAAATTATAATCAATATTTGATAACGATGATTATTTTATTATTATTATTGAGTTTATTTATTTTTCTTTGTAAGGTTAAACGAATGAAATATTATATGAACTTATTTTAATAAGATAAATAATAATCATTATAAATCAATACTTATTTTTTTTATTAAGCCAACAATCATCAATATATATATATATATATATATAAAGGAGAATGTGGTAGAGAGAGTTAAGGAGAGGCCTCCATTGAGTCTTTAAAATTTTGTGAGATTTTTGAATATTTTTAAAAAAAAAAATGTAGCATTAAATGTCTTAACCCTTTCATTTTCTATAATTTTTTTATTTTTAAATAAAATTATTTGTTTTTTTTAATCAAACCATAATTTAATAAAATCGACGTTCACATATTTATTAAAATTATTATCAATATTTGATAACGATGATTATTTTATTATTATTATTGAGTTTATTTATTTATTTATTTTTATTTGTAAGGTTAAACGAATGAAATATTATATGAACTTATTTTAGTAAGATAAATAACAATCATTATGAATGAATACTTATTTTTTTTATTAAGCCAGCAATGGTTATAAATCAAAAATATTTTTTTATTTATTTACATTTTTTTGTGTAAGCTAACAATCTTTATATATATAAAAACAAAAACCATGAAAAATGACATGGCACAATGTGGATTGAGATTTCACAAATATTGAATTGTGATTTACTTTGGCTATCCCACATTGATAAAAGTTAAAATATTGGAACATGAAGTTGATTATAAAAGAAGAATAATGCCAACTTTTTTTACATGACTTATGATTTATTTTAATCCCTTTTGGATTAAAGAGTTAATTTTAGTTGCAAATTTTATTCATGTTGAATATATAGTATATATTGCATTACAATTAAGAGCATCTCTAATGGAGGTTCTCATTTCCATCTCAATATTTATATATATACAAGCAAAAACCATGAAAAATGACATGGCACAATGTGGATTGAGATTTCACAAATATTGAATTGTGGTTTACTTTGGCTATCCCACATTGATAAAAAGTTAAAATGTTGGAACATGAAGTTGATTATAAAAGGAGAATAATGTCAACTTTTTTTACATGACTTATGAATTATTTTAATCCCTTTTGGATTAAAGAGTTAATTTTAGTTTATTCATGTTGAATATATAGTATATATTGCATTACAATTAAGAGCATCTCCAATGTAGGTTGTTATAAGAACTTTTTTTTGTACTTTTTGGTGTCACCTCATTTCCATCTCAATCTTTATATATATAAAAGCAAAAACCATGAAAAATGACATGGCACAATGTGGATTGAGATTTCTCAAATATTGAATTGTGGTTTACTTTGGCTATCCCAAATTGATAAAAAGTTGAAATATTGGAACATGAAGTTGATTATAAAAGGAGAATAATGCCAACTTTTTTACATGACTTATGATTTATTTTAATCCCTTTTGGATTAAAGAGTTATTTTTAGTTTCTTCATGTTGAATATATAGTTTATTTTGCATTACAATTAAGAGCATCTCCAATGGAGGTTCTTGTAAGAACCTTCTTTTTGTACTTTTTGGTGTCACCTCATTTCCATCTCAATCTTTATATATATAAAAGCAAAATCAATGAAAAATGACATGACACAATGTGGATTGAGATTTCTCAAACATTGAATTGTGGTTTACTTTGGCTATCACACATTGATAAAAAATTGGAATGTTGGAACATGAAGTTGATTACAAAAGGAGAATAATGCCAACTTTTTTTACATGGCTTGTGATTTATTTTAATCCCTTTTGGATTAAAGAGTTAATTTTAGTTGCAATTTTTTTTCATGTTGAATATATAGTATATATTGCATTACAATTAAGAGCATCTCCAATGGAGGTTCTTATAAGAACCTTCTTTTAAATAATCACCTCATTATTACATTTCGTCATCTTCTCACCAATGTGGGATAAACAAGACACAACATTTCACGATTTGATTAAGACTCAAATCTCATAATGATTCAAGTGTTTAATGGAAAATGACTACTACTTTTTGAAAAGAATTGAAATAAACTTATTTAATTTCATATTATAAATTTGTGGTGCTTATATAACTTTCTCGCCACCGCGCGAGCGCGGTGCCACACACTAGTATATATAAAAGAGAATGTGGTAGAGAGAGTTAAGTAGAGGCCTCCATTGAGGCTTTAAAATTTTGTTAGATTTTTGAATTGTTTTTAAATAGAAATGTAGCATTAAATGTCTTAACCCTTTCATTTTCTATAATGTTTTTATTTTTAAATCAAATTATTTGTTTATTTAATCAAACCATAATTTAATAAATTCGACGTTCACATATTTTTTAAAATTATAATCAGTATTTGATAACGATGATTATTTTATTATTATTATTGAGTTTATTTATTTTTCTTTGTGAGGTTAAACGAATGAAATATTATATGAACTTATTTTAGTAAGATAAATAACAATCATTATAAATCAATATTTTTTTATTAAGCCAACAATGGTTATAAATCAAAAATGTTTTTTTATTTATTTACATTTTTTGTGTAAGCTAACAATACTTATAAATCAAAACTTATTTAATAGTGTATATTTTTCATTTATTTATTTTTTGTTTTTCTTAGTAAGTTAACAATGATGATAAATCAAAACTTTTAAATTATTTTATTTCTAATGCTTAAGGAGAGGCCTCCATTGAGGCTTTAGAATTTTGTAAAATTTTTGATTTTTTTAAATAGAAAATGTAGCATTGAATGTCTTAACCCTTTCATTTTCTATAATTTTTTTTAAATCAAATTATTTGTTTATTTAATCAAATCATAATTTAATAAATTCAACGTTCACATATTTTTTAAAATTATAATCAATATTTGATAACGATGATTATTTTATTATTATTATTGAGTTTATTTATTTTACTTTGTAAGGTTAAACGAATGAAATATTATATTAACTTATTTTAGTAAGATAAATAACAATCATTATAAATCAATACCTATTTTTTTATTAAGCCAACAATGGTTATAAATCAAAAATATTTTTTTATTTATTTACATTTTTTTTGTGTAAGCTAACAATATTTATAAATCAAATCTTATTTAATAGTGTATATTTTTTATTTATTTATTTTTTGTTTTTCTTAGTAATTTAACAATGATGATAAATCAAAACTTTTGAATTATTTTATTTCCAATGCTTTTTTTTTTCTTTTAGTAAGATAACAATGATTATAAATCAATACTTATTTAATAAAGTATATGTTTTTTTATTTTTTTTGTTTTAAGTAAGATAACAACTGTTTATAAATCAATAATTTTATTAACAAAGTATATTAATCCTTATAGTATTATTTGTTTTCACCGCGCAAGGCGCGGTGCTATTACCTAGTTTCTACATATTTCATTGTATATTATACACAAAATCAATTTATGGTTGATTACTCCTAACATCATGGTTGGATGCCATTTTTGTTGTCTGTTTGTCCTTTAGAACTTGAGTAGGTCCGAAAAGGTGAAAGAAGCCGACATGGTGTGGCTAGAGAAGTGGGAAGAGGCCGTACATGGGATGGGATGAGCTATTTGTTTTTTTCTTCTTCATCAATACTTTTTACAATCGTACTAATTGCCTCTAATCTTGTACAATAATTATTTTTAAATATGATATATTACCCCTAATTTACACAGAGATAAAGTTAACAAAGTTAAACCAAGGGACAAAATTTGTAACAAAAATGATACCATGACCATAGTTGTAATTAGTGCGTTTGAGGGACCTAATCCATAGTTTTTATATAACCGCGGGGACGATTGGACGAAATCTGTAAGTTGTTTAAATTTTTTTAACTAGAAACCTCAATTTCGATCAAACTTCCAGACAACCCCCCACTTCGCTTTTGCACAACCAAATTTAGGGCTTCATTGTGTCAATCATTACGATTTCAATAGTATCGACCTCTTATTTGGTGCACACAAATCAACCTTGCACAACAAATGTGTTAAAACTGTTAATAAATTGTCAATCTTGTCACTTAAGGTATTTATTGTGTTGACTATTCTAACTTAAGGTATTGTTGTTAAATAGTTCAGGGACTAATATTAGGAAACTCTAATATTACTTGACTGCGCCTCACATCTTGTGAGTTTATGGGGTTAGCGGAGCACTTGTATGAGAAGTAGAAGGACTGAAGTTGACATTGGAAGTTGGAGTATATAAAGCGTGGTGTTACTGAAGATATCACATACAGAATTCATTTGTTTAGTATATAGCTCTCGCATTCTCTCTTCTCTCTTCTCTCTAATTAGGGTTTGCTATTACTAGTTAGGGTTTCATATCTTTTATTCTTCATATCTGTTGAAGGTTTGTGGTGTTCATAATAGTTTTAATAATAAGATGATGATGTTAAGCATTTGTAAAATGGTATCAGAGCTTTGACTCCGATCCCCTTCTTCTCTGCACATCGTCTTCTTGGTAAGCTATTGTGGCTTTTATTGTCTTCATGAACAAAACGTTTTTTCAAACCCTTTTATCATCTATTTCTTGAAACCTTGTTGTAACAACCGGGTTTCTTGTGCAAGTATGAAAGTTTAGTGTTCATTGTGCAAGATATGAAAGTTAAGGCAAGGGACTATTCTGCAATTTATGAAAGATATTTATAGACTCAATACCCTAGGGCAGCCTCTATTATTCCAAAATTAGTATTTGGGTTTTGTGGTTGGTGGCTAAGAGAGAAGGAAAAAGAGGAGAGTTTTGGGAAGAAATCAAAGAAGAGAAGAATCAAAGAAGAAATAGTGAGGTAACTCTTAACCCTTGTAAATCCTTGTGTTCGTACCCTTATGGGTCGAGTTTCCAAGTCTGAAATCAATGGTTCAATGAGTTTCAACCACATTGTTGTTAAAAGTGGATTTTGAGGGTTTTGTCTTTATAAACCGATTTATTGGTGAGAAAGTGGATTAAATGGATGTTTGGGGTTAGTGAATGAATCCTTGAGTATATCTAATCAAATTAATGGCTAGAATCGGACTATAAATCAGTTTTAGACTTGTTAGGTTCGAACAACAGCGTTTTCCGGACACCAGTGTTTGAAGGTGTCCGGATATGTTGCATATGTCCGATTAAGTGCCTCGTGAAGGTGTCCAGGTAGTGTTGCCCGGATAAGTGGTGTGTCCGGATAAGTGGTGTGTCCGGATAAGTGGTGTGTCCAGATAAGTGTAGTGTCCGGATAAATTCAGTGTCCGGAAAAGTGTAGCGTCCGGATAAGTATAGCATCCGGAAAAGGGTATCCGGACAATGAGGCTGAGCTATTTACCTGATGTGGATCTTTTGCTTTAGGTGTTCGGTGGATGTAGCTTGAAGGTGTTTAGGAAGTGCATTGTACGACAATCAAGGTGAGTTCCCTAAACCTCTTTTACGACGTAAATGTTAAATGATTCTTTTACTGATTATGGTTTTAACAAGCATGAAATATTTATGAACTGATATGCACGGAAGGAAAAGGAATGTTTGATATGTTGAAATGATGCGCATGATTTATAAAGGGTCAAATGCTTTTATGAAACGTATGTGCATGCTATGTGATGTCGGTCTGCACTGTGGGATCAATGAGCCTCGGGATCTGATGATCCCTTGGATATGTTTGACGAGACGGTAGGTTGGAATTCGTTTCCTCCTAGGCGGGTATCGGGGAGTCCGCTTGGGCCCCGATACGAGAGGGCGAAAGGGGAGTCTGCTTTGGCCCCGGTCGCGATTGGTTAAGTGATCCATTACACAGTGCAGCACCATATGTGATGATTCATGATGTTTTTAACGAAAGGATTTCATATTGTTTATACATGTTCTTTATGGAGGGAATTCACTAGACCTTTTGGTCTAACCCTCGCTTTTCAAAACTAAATCATTTTCAGGTAAGCTAGTAGTAAGAGGCTCAAGTAAGTGAGCAATAGCAAGATAGAGTGCAGGCGCAGCTAGAGACAGTGCAAGTGCCAGCCATAGAAGTTAGAATATTCTCAGTTGTGTATAGGTTGTTTTCGCCAACCTTAGCTTATGAATGATGTAACGAAATGTTGGAACCCAGTTTAATTGAAAAGAGTTTGATTTATATGCTATGTATGTCCTATAGTGTTTTTGGGATGTTACAAATGGTATCAGAGCCATAGTTTAAGGGATTTAGGTGACCGAACGGGCCTAAACTTAAACTTGGGAGTAGAAAATCACAACTGAGAATCAGGAATTGCGTTAAGAGAGCACTATTGTAGACACAGAAAATGCGTTAGGGGGACACTATTATAAAGATAGGACCGATAGGGTACTGAGGACTGTCATGTAAGGTAAGTTTGAGATTTCACCTGGCCAGTGTAATGGCGAACTTACAGGTACATGTATGTGCTTAACCTACCTTATTAACCTACCTAGTGTTTATGTCGTATGCCAGTACTTTGGAATGTCAGTAAGATCCTTGAGGGATAGATTGAGATCCTTTGATGGGGAAGTTTCATGAGATGTCATGTATGATGTGATGTATGTATACGACGTAAAGAAGGAATGTTGTAAAGAATGTTATGAGTCGTCTAGAGGTAGCTCTTCGTGGATTTGGAAAGGGTGGATGTCTGAGTTTGAGTGGGGCTCCTGTTTCGGGAGAGTCCCAGTCCTAGAAATCATGGGATAGATCGGTCGGGATGGTAAGGAAGGACGATGTCGAAATCTTGAAAGCGTCAATGGAGCTTTGAATTCTTATTCGAGCTTTTCAAGGACAGAGTAAATGAAATAAGATACCTATAGTGAAATGAGAGCATATAGAAGTGGAAAGTGAGATAGTTGGTCAAAGCGAAATAGTATGAAAGGGTTGAGTAAGTGAGATGTGGAAAGTGTGTTCAGCAAGTTGTTGCGTGACCGAAAGGACGACCATTGGTCGTAGGTGGGGTGTCAAGGATAAGTCGCGTAAGCAAAGCGGTTGACCTCGTTAGAGTGAGTAGCCTTCAATTGCAAATAGAGTCTCATGCATGGTGTTCTTTTATGTAACATGAAATTTTCACGATTTAAAACAAGGATGTAAATGTCAACTTTGAACAAAATGAGTCAGCTTGTACGAGTGCACGTTTAAAGAAAAAGCGATTTCAGTACGTCGCACATTGAAATTTTGAGGTAAACGATTTGCAAAGTATTCCACACTTTTAATGATAAGTTAAATTGCTACAAAAATGGTCAAGAAAAGGGTTACCTGTAATTCACTTATAACCAAAATGCTTATTGACTTTTTGACATCATACAATTGAGTGCGAGAACCGACTGGTTTACTTTGTGTCGGTAATTCTTTCAGAATTGTCCCATACGAAAAGATTTTCTTGCAATATATTACTCTCGTAATAACATTGTTCGGATTGAGCAAGATTGAGGTTCACGGGAAGATGCATGCCAACGGTTCTCGAATCGTTGTGCAGGGTTTTGAAGTTATGAGAGTGATGGGGTCACGGGTACCCGAGTTATTTCTAAATGTTGTTTACTTAAAATGATAAAATGTACGAAATGATTTATCTATTGCGTTGTCATGCATGAAGGCTATGAACTCACTAGGTCGTAGGATGTTACACATTAAGCTAAGGAAGAACCCCAAGAGTGGAGAAGTGTCGGTTGTATGAGGGTTTGCACCTTTGTTCGATAACTGGAAGTACGGTGGTCAAGGGACGGTTGTGTTCGGAGGAAGGACTCGAAGCCTTCAAGGTGATGGCTTTTGCAACTCGTTATGAGTAGTGTGATGAGGAAGAATGAAATGTCTATAGCGTGGGAGTATGAGTTTCGAGGTGAGCTCGTAATGTTGATGTTACATGAGTAGGTTTCCAAAAGAGGGAGGCAGATCATGAAGTCGATTAGGATATGTGGAAGGATTAGGTTCCGTAAGGAACCCCTGTTATAGAGTAAGTTAAGAAGGTAGTTATGGGTTGTCAGTTGATGTAGAAGTCGACGGTTGTGTAAGATGGTTGAGGCCGAAGACTTGAACCAGAAGGTTGAAAGTTGATAGAACACCTTGTAGGGGTGATAAGAGGATGAGAAGTTATTGTTTTGATTAAGCGTTCTTTTTACGAAGCATGGAGGGTTCGTAGAATGATGAGGTATGTAACACGAGTGAAGCAAGTGTGTAGATTCTAGCGTCCAGTGAGGGACTGTGTTCAGCTTATGTAAGGCCTCAGATCGTAAAGAGCGAGCAAGAACGATTACAATTGAGCCAATTGGGAACTAGGGAGTTATAGTTCAGCTAGAGTGAGAAAGGACAAAGTAGCGAGATAGACTCGATCGTGTATGCGAGAAAATGTGAAGGCAAGTTCAGATTGTGTACGAATGACCGTGAGAGACTTGGTCGGTAGGGTGATGATAGGAGTGGTGGATGTACGAACTAACAGTAGCTTCAATTGCCAAGGTTTCTGTGTCAGCCGGTGATGTAGTAAGGAGATGTTAGAAAGATGAAGGATTAGAAGGAAGTCCGTTTGGGATTTCGGGTGGAGTGTACGTTTTGCAACCCCAGTTGTTGAAGTACGTGGTTTGTAAGTTGGTGTTTATTCTGACTATTATCGGAATGGAATGTCGGGGCAGAATTGGGTGATTGCCCAGCCGTGAGACCAAGCTTTGTGGTTATGTATGTTGTTAAGTATATTCTTGAAGGCAGAGTAAGTTTAAAGAAGATGATGAATAGATTAGTCGAGCTGTAGTATAGTAGACGAGAAATGGTTAAAGAATAAAAAAAAATTGTTCCTTATGCGTGAGGGAATGATCCTAGATAGGCATGGGAATGGGGCGGGTATGGGGCGGGGACCTCAATCCCCATCCCCGTCCCCGATCAGTATATTCATCCCCATCCCCGTCCCCATCCCCACCGGGGAATATGATCATATCCCCATCCCCATCCCCACCGGGGAACGGGGATCCCCAACGGGGAAACGGGCATTTTTTCCCCAATCGATTTTTTTTATTTTAATACAAAAATAATTATTTTAATACAAAAAAAGTTATTTTAATACAAAATTAAACATCATATAGTAATTAACAACCTAAAACCAAAAGAAAATCAACCTAATCCAAAAAAATAACGTTACACGTACCAAAACATATCGAGTAATATCCAAAAAAATAACGTTACACGTACCAAAACATATCGACTTATCGAGTAATATGGCAGAAAGGTAAACATATTACATTTACAACAAAATATAAAAAAATAACAAAAACTACAAAATATTTTGTTTAGAAATGCATCAACTTTATGAAACAAACCACTCATATATATATATATATATATATATTGCATATATAATATGAAAATGATTGATGTGTTGGGATTCAATTTTATGGAGATGTAGTTCAGTAGTTGATGGGGTTCATAAAAGAAAATATATATATATATACCTTTACTTATATATATATATAATAGGTGTCTGATGTATATGTGTATGTATACATACATTAATGATTAAAAAGATATGAAATTATTACTGATTTCTTGGACAAAAAATATTACTATATATTTAAATATATATTTTCATATTATATATATATATATATTATATACATATTATAAAATACGGGTACCCGGCGGGGCGGGGAGTGAGATGCCCGTCCCCGTCCCCATCCCCGGTTTTAGAAAAGCGGGGATCCCCGTCCCCGTCCCCGATACCCGGTTTTACGGGGAATCCCCGTCCCCGACCGGGGCGGGTGGACCGGGTTACCCGACGGGTCGGGGGTGATTCCCATGCCTAATCCTAGAAGGAAATAGTTGGAAATGTTGGTTATGTTTAAGGAATGACATGATGATGATTATGGGTCGGAGTGGTAGTATGACCATTAGTTGATTTGAAATGTCTTGATAGAGGTATAAGCCTTCGGTTGGTTGATTAAAATTTTATAGATTTGTTAGGTAATGACGTTCATTTGTTATTACATGATGTGTTACAATTCTTGGGGAAGTGTTATTGAGATTAACACACTGAGTGTTAAAGAAGTATTTAAGGTAAATCTAAGTAAGAAAGCCAGGATGACGGTATTTATATATATGTCTGATTTTATGATCATGGTGGTTAATCGAAAGAATTGTGGAACCCGAGTTTCGGGGTGTTCCTGATTTAATAGATCCGTTTGTAATAGGGATTCCAAGGGGGTGGACTATTAGAGTGAATAGGGGACGTTATTAAGAAACACACTTTGGGGTCAGTGGAAGTTTAAAGAGGATGAGGGTTGTGTTAGTCAAGATGTGGTGGGATAGATGTGAAATCCTTAAAGAATGTGAATTGTTGCTTATGTGTGAAAGAAATGTCTGAGAAGGTAAAAGTTGGAGATCAAAGAATGTGTAGTGACGACGAACACTAGTGTCGTTTCAAGACGACTTGGTGGAATGTCTGGAGTTGGGAAGGTAAAGATAGCATGTCGGATTAAGTAAGTAATTTGGAAGTAGTAATCTTGACAGTAATGCCGAAAGGCGCAGTGTTGTGTAGATTGCCACCGGTAAGTGTGCGAACTTTTGGAAAAAGTATTGAGGAAGGGATAGTGTAGGATTTTGGGCAGGAAAGAAGTGGATGAGACAACTGAATGAGTTAAGTTAGTGACTTTGTGAGAAATGTTTTAACGATTTGGTCGTGCAGTGTTTAAGCTAGTGAGAATAGTATGGGGTGACCATGGTTATTCCTCCCAGTTGAGTGAGGGTAACCGGAGTTATGTTTTATGACTGAGCGAACGTGGCAAGGAGCGAGGAATTGATGTGTTTCAGGATAAATTTAATTCGAGTAGGTGGACACTTCGACAATGAGTTTGGAGGTCTCTACTCTTAGTTACGTATGAGTATGGAGTAGTGAAGTAGTAGGGATATGAGAGATGATTGACGAGCTGTGGTCTAGGTGGTCCGAGAAAATGGAAATGTCTTCTGCATAGGCGAGTGTTGGGTGTTGCAAGGTAGTGAGTTGTGTCCCGATGAAGAAACTCGGAATTGTGAATGGGCGGGATGTACGGGGCTAGCCTTGTGGCAAGCTGTCAAGTGAGTGATTGTTTGTTAGTAAACGAATCTCGTGTTGTAGCGGGGGATTCCGCCAAGTTCCTCCTTAAAGGAAGTGTTGATGCAAAGATCGACCGAGTAGGAACAGTAGCTTACGAGTTAGAAGTACCGTAAGAATTGAAGGAAGTGCACCCAATGTTCCATGTCTCGTGTTAATGAGGTGGTTGACCGAGTCAGGAGTGGCATTGCCTCGGGAAAGTATCGGCCTTGGTGTGGACAGGATACCCGCATCTTTTCCCAATGAGGAATTCCGGGGACGGAATTCTTTTAAGGGGGGAGTGTTGTAAAAACCGGGTTTCTTGTGCAAGTATGAAAGTTTAGTGTTCATTGTGCAAGATATGAAAGTTAAGGCAAGGGACTATTCTGCAATTTATGAAAGATATTTATAGACTCAATACCCTAGGGTAGCCTCTATTATTCCAAAATCAGTATTTGGGTTTTGTGGTTGGTGGCTAAGAGAGAAAAGGAAAAAGAGGAGAGTTTTGGGAAGAAATCAAAGAAGAGAAGAATCAAAGAAGAAATCAGTGAGGTAACTCTTAACCCTTGTAAATCCTTGTGTTCGTACCCTTATGGGTCGAGTTTCCAAGTCTGAAATCAATGGTTCAATGAGTTTCAACCACATTGTTGTTAAAAGTGGGTTTTGAGGGTTGTCTTTATAAACCGATTTATTGGTGAGAAAGTGGATTAAATGGATGTTTGGGGTTAGTGAATGAATCCTTGAGTATATCTAATCAAATTAATGGCTAGAATCGGACTATAAATCGGTTTTAGACTTGTTAGGTTCGAACAGCAGCGTTTTCCGGACACCAGCGTTTGAAGGTGTCCGGATATGTTACATATGTCCGGGTAAGTGCCTCGTGAAGGTGTCCGGGTAGTGTTGCCCGGATAAGTGGTGTGTCTGGATAAGTGGCGTGTCCGGATAAGTGTAGTGTCCGGATAAATTCAGTGTCCGGAAAAGTGTAGCGTCCGGATAAGTATAGCATCCGGAAAAGGGTATCCGGACAATGAGGCTGAGCTATTTACCTGATGTGGATCTTTTGCTTTAGGTGTTCGGTGGATGTAGCTTGAAGGTGTTTAGGAAGTGCATTGTACGACAATCAAGGTGAGTTCCCTAAACCTCTTTTACGACGTAAATGTTAAATGATTCTTTTACTGATTATGGTTTTAATAAGCATGAAATATTTATGAACTGATATGCACGGAAGGAAAAGGAATGTTTGATATGTTGAAATGATGCGCATGATTTATAAAGGGTCAAATGCTTTTATGAAACGTATGTGCATGCTGTGTGATGTCGGTCTGCACTGTGGGATCAATGAGCCTCGGGATCTGATGATCCCTTGGATATGTTTGACGAGACGGTAGGTTGGAATTCGTTTCCTCCTAGGCGGGTATCGGGGAGTCCGCTTGGGCCCCGATACGAGAGGGCGAAAGGGGAGTCTGCTTGGGCCCCGATCGCGATTGGTTAAGTGATCCATTACACAGTGCAGCACCATATGTGATGATTCATGATGTTTTTAACGAAAGGATTTCATATTGTTTATACATGTTCTTTATGGAGGGAATTCACTAGACCTTTTGGTCTAACCCTCGCTTTTCAAAACTAAACCATTTTCAGGTAAGCCAGTAGTAAGAGGCTCAAGTAAGTGAGCAAGAACAAGATAGAGTGCAGGCGCAGCTAGAGACAGTGCAAGTGCCAGCCATAGAAGTTAGAATATTCTCAGTTGTGTATAGGTTATTTCCGCCAACCTTAGCTTATGAATGATGTAACGAAATGTTGGAACCCAGTTTAATTGAAAAGAGTTTGATTTATATGCTATGTATGTCCTATAGTGTTTTTGGGATGTTACACTTGTCTTAAACAGATCTGTTTTCATTTTGTTTCGTCTTAAATTTTTTGTTTCTCCTTTGTGGGTACAAATCCTTCTCGGTTGTTGTTTTCTCTTTAGATCTCAACAATCTCTGAGATTTCTGAAAAATTCTTTCATCAGATCTGTTATCTCTTAAGGTTTTTTTGTTCGTTTTGCTTTGCACTGATCTTCCCAGTTTTCGCTGTTTTCTTCTTAGATTTCAACTATTTCTGAGAAGTCTGGTACTTAGTTGTGATATTCCACCTAGCATCGTTGTTTTCTCAGTAGACCTCAACGATTTGGAGGTGGTTGCTCTCTTCAGATCGTAACGATCTCTACGTTTTTTTGGTCCTTAAGTTTCGTTGTTATCTAAGTAGATCTCGACGAGTCTAAGGCGTCTTAATAAGATCTTGTTATTACACTGTCTTATTTTTAGATCACAAAATCTGTTACATAAGTTGATAGTGATTTTGTGAGATCATAACGATTCAGAGGTGCTCTTCAGATCTCGATAATCTCTGAGATTGTCACCTAGTTTCGTTGTGTTAATCAGATCTGCTATCTCTTATGTGTTTTTTGTATATCTCTTTTTTCTAAAGGTGTCTTTGTTACATCTTGTTACTGTTCTTAGATCTCATCCTCTTGGATCTGGTTGCTTGTTCCTGGATCTGAGATTTCTCTTACCTTGATCTTAGATCTGGTTACCTTGATCTTAGATCTGGTTACCTTGATCTTAGATCTCATCCTCTTGGATCTGGTTGCTAGTTACCTTGATCTTAGATCTGGTTACCTTGATCTTAGATCTGGTTACTTGTTTCATTTTTTTTAGTATCCAGTGCTTATGAGACATTGTCGAGGCATTCATCTACCTTATTACTTCACTGTTCAGATATTATGTACAACTGATTTTGACTACTAACAGTGTGTGCCTGTGAGACTTAGTTGAGGTTTGTTTTTTTTACTAGATCTGATCAGATCTGCACTTGTGATGGTTTATCTGAATGATGTCCTCCATCTCAGTGTTGGATTGTGACTCTCTCTAGTCTCTTATTTCTGTTCAGGTTCATATCCTGTCTCTACCTTTGAGACGCTGGTTAGTACTTCCGCTGTGCTCATCAAGGAACACTGTAAGTTCCGTGTGTTGTTTTCTGCTTGTGAAACTTAAAGCTCACTGTAAGTCTTCACATCTCAACCTTCTGTGTGTTTTCCTTTTCTCTCCCCCTCTTTCTGTCTTGGTAACTAGGAGAGTGACTTGACCTACCATTTTAAGTGGCAAGGAACCCTCACTGTCTTTGCTCTCCTAGGTTCTACCGTGTGTGATACTTACTGCTGTTGTTATGGCTGTTGGAGAGGATGATCCCAAAAATCAAGTCGAGCAATCTCTGATTGCTAAACTTGATTTTGGGGATCCCCTGTATCTTCATCCTAGTGATACTTCATGTGCTTCTATTTTGGGGATGAAATTAAGTGGTACTGAGAATTACAAAGTCTGGTCGTGTGCTATGATATTGGCTTTAGAAACTAAAAATAAATTGGGTTTCATAAATCGCACCATTACTCGACCAACTGATAATGAAGTTTTAGGAAGACAGTTGAATAGATGTAATTCTGTTGTTCTATCCTGGATTTTAGGTTCCATTTCTGATGACTTGTTTGTGAGCCAAGTTTTTTCCAGAGTTGCTTCCGAAGTATGGGAAGAACTCAAGGAGACATATGATAAGATTGATGGCTCGGTTACATTTAATTTGCATCAGAAAATCAATTCTCTTAGTCAAAACGGTTTGCCTGTTTTTGAGTATTATCACAAGTTAAATTCGCTTTGGAAACAGTTTGATGCATTAATAAAATTACCATCATGCACTTGCAATGCTTCTCATGATTTTACCGCACAGAATCAACTATTAAAACTAATGCAGTTTCTGATGGGTCTTGATGATATGTACGTTAATATTAGAAGTAACATACTATTAATTGATCCTTTGCCATCAGTTAAAACAACCTTTTCTCTGGTATCAAGGGAGGAGTCACACAGAGGTGTGATTCGTCCCACTGTTGATACAAAAGGTCAGAACACTGCATTTTTGGCAAAACTTCTAACAACAAAAAACAGTTTGGTAAAAGTTCTCTGTCATGCAAGCATTGTGGTGTATCTGGTCACACAATTGAACGGTGTTTCAAATTAATCGGGTTTCCAAAGGATTTTCAATTTAGTAAAAATAAATCAAATCAATCTGGAAAATCCTTGTCTAACAATGTTACTACCACTGAGGGTTCTAGTCATTCCCCTATGTACTCATCTCTCACTGAAGAACAGATAACCAAGTTGCTGTCTCTTATAGACCAGAAACAAAACAATGGTGTTGCTGCTAATATGGCTGGAATGTTTTGTGGTATGGCTAATATTTCCAGTTTTACTTCAAAAATAAATAGTCTAAATAAGCATGAATGGATCATTGATTCTGGTGCAACCCAGCACATGACCTCATCTGTTGCTTATCTAGAAAACGTGGTTGATATAGCTGATTTAAAATTAAAAGTTACTCAACCAAATGGTGATGAAGTAGTTATAAATAAAATTGGAAATTTTAAGCTAAATAATAAGGTTACTTTGTTTGATGTATTAGTGATTCCTGATTTTCATGTAAACTTGTTATCTGTACACAAATTAGCTAGGGATAACAAAATATTTGTTGGTTTTAACGAATACAAGTGTTTCTTAATTCAGGACTTTCCTGCAATGAACATTGTGTGGACTGGTAGTGAACGTGGTGGTTTATATTTGTTTGATCAGGTTGATAGCCATCAAGTGGTTAATTCTAATATGTTCAATAATAGGATTAATAACTCAAATATGTCAATCTATTGTAATGTATCTCGCCATCTCTGGCATTCACAATTAGGACATCCAGCAGATCAAGTTTTAACTGTGTTAAAAGATAAACTTGAAATTAAAAATGATCATGGTTTACTTCCTTGTGAAATATGTCACAAAGCTAAACAAGCTAGGGACAAGTTCAACTTAAGTAATCATAACACTTCTAGTTTGGGAGACTTGGTTCATATTGATCTTTGGGGTCCTTATCGTGTGAATAGTAGAGAAGGCTATCGATATTTTTTAACTGTGGTGGATGATTATACTCGTTCAGTGTGGGTATATTTGTTAAAACACAAGGATGAGGTTTATGATAACATTGTTTCTTTTCACAGCTTACTCGTCACTCAATTTGGGAAGTCTGTAAAGATTTTTCGTAGTGACAATGGGACTGAATTTCTTAATAATAGGTTAAGTGATTTTTTTAAGATGAATGGTATTTTACATCAAACGTCTTGTGTTTATACTCCACAACAAAATGGTGTTGTAGAGCGTAAACATAGACATTTGCTGAATGTTGCTAGAGCTCTAATGTTCCAAGGGGAAGTTCCATTAAATATGTGGAGTGAGTGTATTCTCACTGCCACATATCTTATAAACAGAACACCTTCGTCTGTTTTGAATGGAAAATCTCCTTATGAAATGATATTCGGTTTCTCTCCTGTGCTTTCTCATCTTCGTAACTTTGGATGTCTTTGTTTTGCAATGAAACCAAATAATAATGATAAGTTTTCTGCACGGGCTGAGAAATGTGTCTTGCTTGAGTATTCAAATTCAAAAAAGGGGTATAGATTGTATAGTCTCGAATCAAAGCAAATTATAGTTTCACGTGATGTTAAGTTTTATGAGACTATATTCCCTTTTAAAATGAGTAGTGACAAGCAAGATATCAATTCTAGTAACATAAATACTTTAAATTTTTTTGATTCAATTTTTGTTCAGTCTAATGAGTTTGCTTCTGGAATACCCTATGATGATAATAGGGCGAATACTCAAAGTAAACCAAATTCTTGTGACACTGACACTCACAGTAACCCAGATCACCTGGATAGTAGCCCAGATAGATTTATCAGTGAAACAACTGAAAATTTGAATAATCAAAATAATTCTGTCGGATCTCAGATCCATGGTGGTATTGAGGTAGCTGCCGGTGATCTTGGTGATACTGTATATAGTCCCTTAAGAGTTCAAAATCATGATGAATCTTTGAGGTCCCTTTCTGAGGGTACTTCTAATCAATTAATCTCGTCTACTAGAAAGTCTAGTAGATCTTCAAATTTACCTAAACATTTTACTGATTATGTAATTGAGGGAAAGGTAAAATACGGGCTTGAGAGAGTAGTAAACTATTCTTTTCTTAATAAAGATTTGTTTTGTTTTGTTTCTACATTAAATAAAGCAGTAGAACCAAATAACTTTTTTGAGGCATCTAAAGACCAAAACTGGGTAACTGCAATGAACGATGAAATGGAAGCGTTATATAGAAATAGGACTTGGGTGTTGACTGAGTTGCCTCAAGGTAGAAAACCAATAGGTTGTAGATGGATTTATAAAATCAAATATAAATCCACGGGTGAGGTAGAACGATATAAGGCCAGACTAGTTGCAAAAGGGTATTCACAAAGGGAGGGACTTGATTATGAAGAAACTTTCTCGCCTGTAGTTAAAATGGTTACGGTACGATCTGTTATTGCTCTTGCTGTTCAAAATAATTGGTCCTTGAGTCAGTTAGATGTAAATAATGTGTTTTTATACGGTAACTTAGCTGAGGAAGTTTATATGTCGTTACCTCCTGGATATTTTTCTAAAAATGAAAAATGTGTCTGCAAATTAGTTAAGTCTTTATATGGGTTAAAACAGGCACCTAGACAATGGTATGAAAAGCTTTCATCTTGTTTGTTTGAAAACGGTTTTTGCCAAAGTTCTTGCGATTATTCCTTGTTTACAAAATCTATAGGATCTGTGTTTCTTATTCTGTTGGTATATGTAGATGATATAATATTGACTGGAAACTGTTCAGTTGAAATTAATAAGGTAAAGAAACACTTGCAATCAAATTTTAAGATAAAAGATCTGGGTGAACTAATATTCTTTTTAGGGATAGAAATTTTGAGAACGGAAAAAGGAATTTGCATGTCACAACGAAAGTACTGTTTGGAGCTTTTAAATGAGTTTGGATATTTAGGTGTTAAGCCTATAGGAACACCAATGGATATGAATTTAGTTGTGACAGACTTTCTTGGTTCGGATTCAAAAGACACTCTCTTAAAGGATTTCACTGGGTTTCAAAAATTAATTGGAAAATTGATTAACTTGTCAGCTACAAGACCAGATATAGCATTTACTGTTCATTGTCTTAGTCAGTTTATGCATGCTCCAAGACAGTCTCATTTGAAGTTAGCTTTAAGAGTATTAAGATACCTTAAGGCTTCACCAGGAAAAGGTGTTAACTTTTCTGTATCATCTGAGTTTAAATTGAATGTATTTGCTGATGCTGATTGGGGTAAGTGTTTATCCACGAGAAGGTCTGTAACTGGTTATTGTGTTTTTTTAGGAAATTCTATGATTTCATGGAAGAGCAAGAAACAAACATGTGTTTCTCGTTCTTCTGCGGAATCTGGGTATAGAGCAATGGCTGCTGCTCTATGCAAAATTATTTGGGTTCTTAGTTTGTTAAAAGATTTAAAATTAACAAATTTACTTCCAGTAAATTTTAATTGTGATAATAAATCAGCGATTCAGATTGCAAATAACCCTGTATTTCATGAACGTACAAAACATATTGAAATAGACGTTCATCAAGTAAGGGAAAAGGTTGCATCAGGAATGATTAAAACTGTTGAAGTTGCTTCATCTGAAAACCCAGCTGATATTTTCACAAAATCTTTAGGAATAAGTCAACATAACTATCTTTGTGAAAAGTTACACATGTTGGACTTATTCAAGTGTCAAGATTGAGGGAGGGTGTTAAAACTGTTAATAAATTGTCAATCTTGTCACTTAAGGTATTTATTGTGTTGACTATTCTAACTTAAGGTATTGTTGTTGTTGTTAAATAGTTCAGGGACTAATATTAGGAAACTCTAATATTACTTGACTGCACCTCACATCTTGTGAGTTTATGGGGTTAGCGGAGCACTTTTATGAGAAGTAGAAGGACTGAAGTTGACATTGGAAGTTGGAGTATATAAAGCGTGGTGTTACTGAAGATATCACATACATAATTCATTTGTTTAGTGTATAGCTCTCTCGTTCTCTCTTCTCTCTAATTAGGGTTTGCTATTACTAGTTAGGGTTTCATATCTTTTATTCTTCATATCTGTTGAAGGTTTGTGTTGTTCATAATAGTTTTAATAATAAGATGATGATGTTAAGCATTTGTAAAAAAATGGAATCGTAACCTTTAAGAAGTGGGGTTTTCATAACCCCCCAATTGTAAAATTTAATTTTATTTTATGGCAAATTATGGAAATCGTTCCTATGACTTGATTTTTTTTCCCATTTTTGAGCTTATAAGTAATTTATTGCAAAAGAAAGCCCTTTATCGTATAAGTTGTTGGTCCTTTTGCCAAATTTTCTACTCCAAACGTTAGTAGCTCTTATGCACCAACATATAGGATCTTTCACAAGCACGTAAGTTATATATATACATAGATATAGTATATAAATTAAATACAAACCATGTATTTGTTGCACCTCTTTACAAACCAATGTGCATATGTGAACAATGTGTGCATAATCTGAGATGCATATATGCATTATCCTATATGAATGTATGTCCATCATGTATATTCTTGCACGTATGCATATGCATATGTATTTGCACATTGTTCACATATGCATACTGGTTTATAAGCTGTGTAACAAATGTTAGGTTTGCATTTTACGGAGCCTCTCTCTCTCTCTCTCTCTCTATATATATATATATATATATATATATATATATATGTAGAGGCGGGTTCATACGAGGATGAGACATAAATAAAAAAAATAAAGGGATGCATCTCAGCCCTTGGTATATTAATTGAGTGGCTATGATTAAAAGATTGGGAAAAAAAGAAAAAAGATTAGCAATTAAATGAAATATACGCAAGCTAATTTAGTTAGGGGCAAAATAGTAAAATAGCAACACCATACACTCTAAAACACCATAGATTCAAAATAACAACAGAGAATCAAAACCCCTTTTCAGTAACGAGTTCTCTGCCCAAAACCACTCTAAAACCCTAAATCGACATACCAAGGGTTGTTTGATTCTCGTCCTCCGCCAAAAACCACTCGATTTGACGCTCGTCCTCCGCCCAAAACCATCTAAAACCCTAAATCGACAGAAGAAAGGAATCAAACAGCTTCCGTAACGAGTTCAACGCCAAATCGGAGCTTCTACACACGAAATCGATATTGTTGAACCCGCCTCTCTTCATCTTAATAGGATTTGAAAGCATTAAGATGGATTCGACAGGTAAATCGTTACTTTGCATGCCTTAATTTAGGTTTTCAAATGCAAAATCGTTTGGAGACGAAACCCTAGGTTCTTCTTCATGGAGTTGTAACATATATTTGTATGTAAATCATTAAATTGTTGAAGATTTGATGAAGTAAGTGGAACTTATTGTCTTACAATCTGGTTCATGGGATGAGATTCTGTTTTGTGAGTTTGAACATAGGCATATCTTTGATTGGTGATCCTATAGATTAGTTTTTTGTATAGTACTAAATGTTATATTATCAACCATATTATATGTGATATGTTAACGACTTTAGGTTATTAATCACAAGTGATATTGTAATATAATACATATGCTTGATGTTTTTCTTTTTTAATCACAAGTGATATTGTGGTTTTTTGTGTTGCTAATCACATATGATTTACCATCTATCTTATCACATGTGATTTTATTTTTATTTTTTAATCACAAGTGATATTGTGGTATTTTGTGTTGCTAATCACATATGATATCGACAGTGAATTCTTTTTACCGTTTATATTATCACAATATACTCTTGTGTTTTACCCTATGTATTGAATCATATATGATTATTAATATACTTTGTGAGTTTGAACATAGGCCATGATACTGAACGCCCTGCTTCAAATCCGACAGAAGGTAGTAGATAGATTATGTTGGTTAAGAAAATGATTTAGTGCAACATTTGAGTATTTAATGTTTATGTTATTAATCATCTGTGATTTCCTCTGTCAAATATACATCTTAACCCCAACTCATTAAAGTCCCCCTTTGAATTAACCATTAAAGTCCCCATTTGAATTGATAATGTTATTAATCATCTGTGATTTACATGTTAACCACAACTATGATTTCCTCTACATGTTGAATTGATAATGTTATTAATCATCTATGATTTTCCTCTGTCATCATTAATTGATAATGTTATTAATCATATGTGATTTCCTCTGTCAAAAGACATAATACATGATCATCTTCATTAATTGATAATGTTATTAATCACCTATGATTTCCTCTGTCAAACATTGATATTGTTGAATCATATGTGATTTAGTAGGGACTGGTATATTGTTTTTACATTTTAATAACACACTAATAGTGGTTATAATGCAAATCAATTTTCATATGTAAATCATATATGATTATAATGCAAACTGTGTTTTCAGAGTTTATATGGTTGAATCATATGTGATTTAGTAAAACATTGTGATGACTTGAGACATGAATATTGATGGTTAGAATATGTGTTCCAATGATCATATGTGATTAATAACATTATCAATTCAAAATGTGATTATATTGTTTTACAATCTGATCATATATTGATCATTTATGATGAAACATTTTCATATCACTTAGAAAATCATATGTGATCTGTGTTTTCAATTTTCATATGTAAATCATATATGATTATAATGCAATTAGAACATTGTTGTTAGAATCTGTGATATGTAAATCATATATGATTTACCATTTGTTATGTAGTAATCAGGATCTTCCTCTGTTAAGAAGAGAAAAGCCAAACAAGGTACAAATATAGAACAAGAAACAAAAAACAACAGAAAAGGGGAAGGAAGAAAGAAGATAAGAAGAAAGAAGCCAAACAAGCTACAAGTATAAGGTTGAGGACAACACCTAACCCACTTTTTAATGATATAAGGTCACTGTCCAGTTCGCAAAAAAGATGCATAACTGAAATGGGTTTTGAAGGAGTCTTCAAGACAATTAATGGAGGAGAGGCACCGAAGGTAGTTTTTGAAAGCATGGCTCCCGAAACAACCCTATGTGGGTCGGTTATTGATGTATGGTCATACATCCTTAACAATGAAGAACAATTCAGAAACAATGCATCACCCCATCGACTATTTTGCACAACAACGACAATGGTACATACGACTATAATTATCAACTAAATTAACATTATTTAGAAAATATTACAAATATGAATATGTGGGTTTAACTATATAGACCGAAGACATGTTGCCGCCAAAAATAGAGAAAACGATTATGCTTGAGTTGTTTACATCAAATTTGAAGGCTGCCATGACCAACGTGAATGAAATGGCTTCTCTCCGAACTGTTGATATGGTAAGCACGACAGAAGTATAATTTAAATTTTATGTTAGTTGGCTAAATTTGGTACAACGATGTTTAAATACGCTAACTAATTATGTATTCTTTTTCGACAGATCTTTTTCCAATAAAACATTCGACGCATTTTTATTTGAATGTTTTCAACCTCAAAGATCCAAGCTTTGTGATACTGGATAATAGTGCAACGGATGTGCCGATTGATGTCAAATATGGGGAGTTGCCGAATGTTTTGGTAAGAATAAAACATAACAAAAACTAATTTAGAACTACAAAATAAAATGTTTAATAACTTATATATTATGTATTATGTGTTGCAGAAAAAAACATTGGTTGAATATTTGAAATTCGTCAAACATCCCCGAGTGAATAGTATGTCAAAGGTGAAACCGAACAGATACAAGATGAAATGGAGAACATATGACAACTATATTGACTGTGGAATCTTTGTAATGAGGCATATGGAGACATATCGAGGTGAGACAGTAAGCAGATATGATTGCGGGCTTGAGAAGGAATATGGAGCACAAGACAGTCGAATAAAGAAGTTGAGGAAGAAATACTTGTCCAAGATACTTCTTTCAAGCGTCAACACATTGAAGTACAAAGTGATGAGCAATGCTACATCATTTTCAAAGATAGACGGTAAGATGACAAAGAGAATGATTCAAGAGGCAGGGAAAAGGAAAGAATTACGGTTGGTGTAGGTGTTGGCGTAAGCTCGTCTTTTGTAAATGGTAAACTGACGAAGAAGATGGTAGAAGTTGTAGAAGTTGTTTAGTACTGTGATCATAGATTGAAAATTTTGTTATGATATAACTTTTGGTCTTTTTTGCGTAGATAGGAATGTTTTGGGAAATTTGTTTGTTGGATATGAATGTTTATTGACATACTTTTGAAATGGAATACAGGTTCAATGTTTTACAGCATGTTATATAATTATGAATTATAGTGGTAGGTATTATATTATAGAAAAATCTCATGCGTTGGTCAATTGGAATTGGTCTTGATCATATGTGATTAAAGGGTATGTATTTAATATGGTAATTCGTCTTAATATATAAGGTTGGTTTGGTTCTTATTGTTGAAAGGAACTTAAAAAGTTAAAATCTGTTATGATCTTCTTTGGAATGCCCAATGCCTTCTGAAACTGTTTCATTTTCACATATTGCAACAGGTTTGCAAATATGGTTTCATAATCTGTCCTAATCATATGTGATTTACATAAGAAAATTGATTTGCATTATAACCACTATACCAGTGATGACAGATGACAGATCAAATCACAGATGATTAATAACAATCATGTATTATGTCTTTTTGACAGAGGAAATCACATATGATTAAACAGAGAAAATCACAGATGATTAAAGGGTATGTCTTTAAAGCAGAATGTTGTACATCAAAGGTAAGGAAGAATCATATGTGATGGAGGTTTATGTTTGTTCATAGACATTCTGTGAACAATATGGAATACAAAATCATATGTGATTAAGGCTCATGAAATAAAATAAACACTACGTATTATACTCTAATTATATTAAAAGCATCTTATATTGGAAAAGTATTGGTGATAACATAATACCTAAAGTCAATGATTATTGAAATTAAACCATAACCAATGAGTACAAATACTATGCAAACAATCGAAACAACTAATGAAAACAATTTTGTGCAATCAACTTAATCAGTAATTCCTTTTTTCACTGGACAATTGCGGGAGTCATGGTTTGTAAGTTCACCACATCCTCTACAGTTTCTCTTGTTTCGAGCATTCTTTATAGCTTTCTCGCCACCACCAATCAACCGCTTTACGGTCCCACATCCTTTGTTTCTAATACCTTTCGGAGCACGTACTTCGATGGTTTTTGGCTTTGACACACCCAACAACTTCTCAAATTCAGCATCCTTATTAGCGACACCAATATGGGAAAATGTTTCAGGGGCAACTTCATCCTTTATGGACCGCATCTTTTCCAAAAACAATGCAAGTTTATCATCATCACCATAAATTCTACTGAGAATTTGATCAAATTCATACTGGATATCATTAGTCAATTTGTCATAATGTTGGTTGCTTCCAGAATTCATACGTCGAGTACGAAGAACGTTTATAGGAATAACACCTCTCATCCATCTTCTTTCAATGTACCGGCTAGGAATCTCATCCGCATCAATATTGAACAAGACATTGAATATATGGCAACAAAGAATGCCAAAATACTCAAAATGTTGACAAGAACATGACAGTGATCCATCGTCTAGCAATTGGACAACCTTAAAGACAAAAATCACATATGATTATTTAAGGAGCAGGAATGTTAAAATAAGTGAGAAGTCAAGTAAAAATAAGAATATCATACCTTAAACTCTGCTTTTGTTTTAAACATTTTGTTCTTTTCCCTTATGGTGAATACTTGGCGCCCATCTTCAATAACGACATTCCATTGAGAGCAATAACGATCTCCTTTAAGTATCTCCTTTTGAACATCAAAAAAGACAGCCCTAGTATAAACCATGGCAGCTTGTTTCTCAATCAACCTTAGAGTCTTGAAATCGTGGATGTTTGTGTTGGTCTCATGCTCATCAATATGTTGCCTATTTCTTTGTTTATCCATCGCAGCATCGTGAGACAAAACAAAGGCCAAAATATCATTCTCATGGTGCGCAAAACTCTTAAAAAATGAATTCAATCTTTCAGAGCGTGATGTTGTCTTCATTAAACCACACATAGGAAGATCTTTGAAGTATCCAGGAATCCATTTGGACCGAATATTAAACACCTCTGAGAGCCATGGGTGACCTTCCATATTAAACTCATCCATCAATGAATTCCATTTAAGTTCAAACTCTTAGGGACCCAAATACACAGTCCAAACTAGCTTCAAAAGTCGTTTCCTGAAATCTGTGTTTGCCAACAGATCCATGCTAACCTGAATCGAATCATATATGACCAATAAAAACATGTAGGGGTTGAAATGTAACGAAACGAAATAAAAAAGAAAATATAATTCATACCCTATTAGGCAACTTGGCCATGATATGCTACATACACAATCTATGTTTTGATTCATTCCAAACGATTGGAAACGCCTCTCTAATAGCAGCATCTTGATCAATCAATACAAGCTTCGGTTGAGAACCATGAACTTTTACAAATGCTTCAAGTAACCAAGTATACAATGGAAGAGATTCGCCACACAACAAGCCAGAACCAACAACAACAGAACTCCTATTGTTATCAATAGCAAGGAATGGGACAAAAACCATACAATGCTTGCAAGAGTAAGTGAAATACATAAAGAATACTAACAATAAAACATAGCGGGTGAAAAATAAAATAAAGAAAAATAGCTTACTTGTTTGAACGATACGTGGCGTCAAACGATATAACATGACCAAATTCTTTGTAATTAAACCTTGAAAGCTCATCAGCCCAAAATATACCTTGAAGATTTCCTTCAGATACTTTAAACTCAAAGGCAAAGTTTGTCCCATTAACAACACGCTCATTAAACATGTTCAATACCATTTGGACATCACCATCACCAACAAAAGTATCCAAATCTCTTTTAAAGTTTTTATAATCACTCCTACTACAACCTACTTCCTCATAACCACCCTTCAAACAAACTTGAATTCGATGCGCCTTGGATGCCCTGATTTTTGCCCTTGCTACACGATGTACCATCATCTTGTCCGAAAACTTCATTTGTCTACTACTTCGAGATAACATTCTATCATTCTCATCTAACAAGGGATGATTTTGGTTGGGATTGAAATAATATAATGTAAACATTGACGTGCGGTTAACCCTATGAAAACGAACATGCGTTTGGCACCCGGTAACTTTAAAATTGGAGTTACGAAGCACCTTTCGGCGTTCACCAACATTAATTCTATCAACAGACCGTTTGTTTGGAAGTCCATATCTATGACATACCAAATATTTCAACCTCACAGATTTATCCCTAAAAGTCCTTTTCGTAGACCGTCGTATATCAAAACCCGCATAATCTGCGTACTTCTTATACATGTCGATACAATGTCCAACGGTTTGAAACTTTGAACCAACAACAGGGGTAAATTCTTGGGGAACATTAGGTATGACATTTATGGATGCACTATATCTATCCTTCATCGACAAATTCGAGGTTCCAATTTTGTGCATCTTCTCAAAAGGGACTGCATCATAGTTGAGATGGACAATGACATTAAAAACCAATATAGCATATGATGGCACATACAAAACACGAAATAATCATAATTGTTGCCAACAACATCACATATGATTTTAAGAGTTGTATCATCTAACAAAACTTAAATAGGAGAGGATGTTATTTACCAATGAAGCATTAAATCACATATGATTAAATTCATGTCTGGAATCAAATACATCAACATACAGTGAAAAACACTACTGGAAGCAAGTTTGCAATCACATATGATTAAACCCTTCCAATTTTGTGCATCTTCTCAAAAGGGACTGCATCATAGTTGAGATGGACAATGACATTAAAAAATAATATAGCATATGATGGCACATAAAAAGCACGAAATAATCATAATTGTTGCCAACAACATCACATATGATTTTAAGAGTTGTATCATCTAACAAAACTTAAATAGGAGAGGATGTTATTTACCAATGAATCATTAAATCACATATGATTAAATTCATGTTTGGAATCAAATACATCAACATACAGTGAAAAACACTACTGGAAGCAAGTTTGCAATCATCATCAAAATTATAAACAAATTAACAAACAAAATCAATAAGATGAACAAAACAAAAAAGTAAATTAAACATTACCATGAATTTCTTCCATCACTATATCAGAAATTGAACCAGAATCTTCATTGTTAATGGGTACTCTTGACCTAGAAGCTTGATTTGAAGAATCAATTGCAGAATCGGAGTTATTTTCAGCTATCAATGGAATTTCGACCCTATTACATTGAGTTGATGGATCGATTTCAGTCTCTGAATTGAAAATTTCAAACCTGTCAGATGATTTTGATGGATCACAGATTGAAGAAGATGAGTTGATTTTGCTGCCTACAACTTTGTTATTCTGAATCTGTGAATCCATGAGAAATACACCCATTGATGTGAATCGATCTAAGCTTCAAAGAAGGAGGGAGTGTAGTTGATAGCTGTGAAGGAAGAGGGTGATCACGATTGAAAGAATGTGGGTTCATATGGAATTAAATTAGATGAAAATAATCTGGGTGAAATATGGAATTAAATTAGAAAATGCAAAATGACCCATATACCCTTTCTATTTAATTCCCTTAATAACTTAAATGATTGGTTAAGAATTGTCCTCGTGTTTTCTTAAATTGTTACAGTTCTCGTATGAACCCTCGTCTATATATGTATGTATATATAGAGAGGGATCTTCAAATGTAAACCATCATTTTCATGTAAACCGTGTAAACCCTCTATTTCATAGGTTTTTTTGATAATTTTTTTTATGGAATTGTTTATTTTGATGAAATTGTTTCATATCATTCATTTCTTGATGAATTTTTTTTACGAAATTTGTAGTTTCATAGATGAAAACGAAAATGTATGAAACCGTTTCATAAGAATGAAAAAAAACCTATGAAACTACAAATTTCATAAAAAAAAATCATCAAGAAATGAATGATATGAAACAATTTCATCAAAATAAACAATTCCATAAAAAAATTCATCAAAAAAACTTATGAAATCGACGGTTTACACGAAAATGATGGTTTACTGATTTTAATGTAGTTTCCGTGGAAGCAATCGACACTGAAACAGCGATTGCCGGAAACGAGGTATGGTGATGTAAAGTTACAGTTTCTCGATCGGAAATGAGTTGTTCTGGTCACCAGAGGAGTGACGGTGACGGTGTGAAGCATTCTCGCCATATGCAGAGAAGTGGGAAAACCGAGGCTAAAATTGTCCGGTTCTTTTTTGGTCTCAGAAGATTGCTTGGTTTCAGAACTGGATTGTTGAGCATATGCACATATGCACAGACACTCAACATTTTGATTGTTTGTACATATGCACACGCAATTGGATCTTCTACCCATATGTCTTTAAGTTTCAACAACTTTAATTGGTTTTTCCTTATCTTGATGACTCTGTTTGAGTTTTGTTGTTCGATTTTTAGTCTGAGATGGCTTTTGCACATATGCATATGTGCACATATAAACATATGCACATCTGCATATACGCATAATGTCGCATCTGCATATATGCACTTATGCACGTACACACATCTGCACTTGTGGTTACCATTTGATTTATCATTGGTTTGTTCTTCTTCCAAAATATTGATCGACGTTTTACTCAACTATAATAAAAAAAAATCAAAGAACTGAATTATATAAAAAAATGTATTTAATCAAATACCATATCCTGATCGATATCTTGTTTGATATTAAAAATATATTTTGAATAAATATAATTTCGAAAATCATGGATTAGATAACTACATTTACTAAGTAAGAGGAAAAATTGGATATATAATAGGTATGTGGAATCAGTTATTAACTGTGAGATAAATATGAAATAAAATAGGAAAGTCGAAATTAAAATGATACTCATTTTACCCTTGTTGGCGTGTAAATGAACATAAATAAAATGAGCAATCTGATTGGTCAATGGTTGGTTAACATGGTTTGTACCAATAGAGAGATTAGCAAAAGAAGGGGACCTTATATATATATATATATAGAGGAAAGTTCAAATGAAAACTCAAATTCAATTGTAAACATGAGGACAAATCTCGTCCATTGATCGCAGCCATATTTAAGTCATTCCTAAAATTCAGATTTAGGGGTATTTTCGTCAAATTAGAATCAGCGCCTATTTTTGTTGAATTTTTATTTTCTTTTTTAATTAAAAAACTTTTACCCCCTTAAATTTTAAAATAAATTATCTCAAAAATTACTAACATTTTAATCAAACAAATTACATCAAAAAAACGAGAATTTCGTGATCTTCGATATGACATCCATCATGATATAGTTTTTTTTCGATTTAACCGTTTTTTACGTGAAATCGTGTATATGTGTTATATTCAGACTGAATATAACACATATACACGATTTCACGTTATAACACATATTCAGTCTGAATATAACACATATTCAGTCTGAATATAACACATATTCAGACTGAATATAACACATATTCAGACTGAATATAACACATATTCAGACTGAATATAACACATATTCAGTCGGAATATAACACATATTCAGACTGAATATAACACATAAAACCATGCGATAAACACGACCAATAATTGTGTGGTAAAACCTAATATGTGGTATATGATATCACGTGATGATCAAGTTCTTCAAACCGAGATGTAGCTGAAAAATATGAGGCTAGCGGTAGTTGAACAATAACCAAATCAAAAAAATTCATGCGATGTATTGATATGTATGTCACCAAGAAAACCAAAGATGGATAATAACAGCAACAATATTCGATGAACAACACAGATGGTTAAGGGAGAATGGCCTTAGTATGCATGTGTGGCATGTATATGCAATGTGAAAGAATGCAGCAATAGATGTGAACAAAAGAAGACGTGAGTGATGAATATGTGTTATATTCAGACTGAATATAGTTTTTTTCGATTTAATCGTTTTTTACGTGAAATCGTGTATATGTGTTATATTCAGACTGAATATAACACATATACACAATTTCACGTTAAAACACATATTCAGACTGAATATAACACATATTCAGTCTGAATATAACACATATTCAGTCTGAATATAACACATATTCAGACTGAATATAACACATAAAACCATGCGATAAACACGACCAATAATTGTGTGGTAAAACCTAATATGTGGTATATGATATCACGTGATGATCAAGTTCTTCAAACCGAGATGTAGCTGAAAAATATGAGGCTAGCGGTAGTTGAACAATAACCAAATCAAAAAAAATATGCGATGTATTGTTATGTATGTCACCAAGAAAACCAAAGATGGATAATAACAGCAATAATATTCGATGAACAACACAGATGGATAAGGGAGAATGGCCTTAGTATGCATGCGTGGCATGTATATGCAATGTGAAAGAATGCAACAATAGATGTGAACAAAAGAAGACGTGAGTGATGAATATGTGTTATATTCAGTCTGAATATGTGTTATATTCAGAGTGAATATGTGTTATATTCAGTCTGAATATGTGTTATATTCAGAGTGAATATGTGTTATATTCAGACTGAATATGTGTTATATTCAGTCTGAATATGTGTTATAACGTGAAATCGTGTATATGTGTTATATTCAGTCTGAATATAACACATATACACGATTTCACGTAAAAACGGTTAAATCGAAAAAAAACTATATCATGATGGATGTCATATCGAAGAGCACGAAATTCTCGTTTTTTATGTAATTTGTTTGATTAAAATGTTAGTAATTTTTGAGATAATTTATTTTAAAATTTAAGGGGGTAAAAGTTTTTTAATTAAAAAAGAAAATAAAAATTCAACAAAAATAGGCGCTGATTCTCATCTTTCCAATTTTACCCCTGCGCGCTAAATATTCATTAAGCCATGGACAGAGTTTTCAACTTATTTACAAAATTGACACCGTGTTTTTTTTTCATTGATCTCTTCACCAGATTATTAATCAACGGCTGTGGTTTGTCCTCACGTTTACAATTGAATTTGAGTTTTCATTTGAACCCACCCCTATATATATATATATATATATATATATATTGATCTAAATTATCTTTTTATCGTCCAATTATTATTAAGTTCATACCATCTTAACAACATTATTGCAGTTTACGTACAAAGGTCATGTTATCGGTAGAAAAAAATATTGTCATACTTTCTTCATTGCAATTTAACCTTCATAGTAGAAAACAAAACATCCAAATTACATATTTATTCTTGGAAAACACTCATAGATTCTTGTTTTTGATCTTTCTGACATATTTAGTTCAACTTATGGGTTTTCTCCTGAATGGTCAGTTGTTTGAGTCCTTTCAAGACCATCAAAAGTTTGTATGACTGTTAACTTAAAATGTCCCATAATATGATCAGTTAAGTTACGTGTAAGCTAACTCAAATACCCATGATCAATATACTTAACTTTAGTGCCCCATTATATCTCAGTCGAGTTACACATAAGTTGAACTAAATAACCTTGATTATTATACACAAACTCCCCATCCATACGTTTGTACACCATTCTACACATCTTTTTATAAACCATGTCAACATAAATTTCACATACATGATCCATATTTGGCCCAACTCTAAGATGTTGGGCTTATTAACTTATACATATCTAATGGGTCTTGTCTTGTTTGTATAACTTTTTTGTTTTGTATTTGTATTTGTATACCCAATTTTGACGAGCCATACCAAAATGTTAGTCACTACTTACATAAAATAATTTGTGCAACAAATTCAAATAAAAATAACTACCAATTTAAAAAAGAAAAAAATATGGAAACAATAGATGGAGGAGATCTTGAATTTGTGCATACATGAACAAATTCAAAAAAACAAACGTTAAACCATTACTTGAAATTCGTAAATAAAAAAAGTAAATTAATACATAATATCAAAACTTAATTTGTGCATACAGACACAAATTCAAAAACAAACATTAAATCATTTACATAATTTGTGCATACATGCACAAATTCATATAAATTAATACATAATATCAAACTTTAATTTGTGCATACATGCACAAATTCATATAAATTAATATATAACATCAAATCTTAGTTTGTGCATATATGCACAAATTAAAAAACAGACATAAAATACGGTCAAGATTGTTTAGATAATTATCATGATTAAATATTTAATTATAATCAAAGGAAAAATACAAACTAGGGGTGCTCATGGGTTGGGTTGATCGGGTTGAAGGCATTTCGACACATCAACCCAATGTTGGCGGTTTGAAAAAATTTCAACCCAACCCAAACAAAGGTATAACAACCCATAAAAATCAAAATTAGAAACATAAAAATAAAGTGCATGCTTTTAAATTACAACCGATAATTCACACAATATATAGATACTACATATAAAAATGTCTAAACCAAATATGATCAAATAACTCGACATCTTCAATTTGCATATTTCTTAAATCTTAAATATATCACCATCAACTGTTTTTCTCAATTTGCATATATATGTTAGCATTTACTATATATATATATATAGAGGTTCAAATGAAAAGTGCTAAATATTTGAGAAATAAAGAAGTGATCTTAGCCATTCATTCGGTCAAGATCGACGACTTTGACCGAAAAACAGCGGATAATTCATCGCATGGTCTGCGCGTGGTCTGCACAAGATAGATGAGTAGTTTCGTAAAAAATACGCGGAATGAGTTCATATATGAATCTGTGTGATTCATATATGAACATTTGTAATTCACATATAAACTCTTTTTAACTAATTCATATATGAACCTTTGTGATTCATTATGAATCAGTTAATTTGTTCATATGAGAATTAGTTAAAAAAATTCATATATGAATCACAAAGGTTCATATATGAACACAAAGGTTCATATATGAATAAGTTAATTAGTTTTATATATGAATCACAAAGGTTCATATATGAATCAGTTAATTGGTTCAACTGATTCATATATGAATCTACAGTTAATTAGTTTCATATATGAAACACAAAGGTTCATATATGAATCACAAGATTCATATATGAATTAGTTATAGAGTTCATATGTGAATTACAAAGGTTCATATATGAACGTATAGTTCATATGTGAATCACATAGATTCATATATGAACTCGTCCCGTGTTTTTTGTAAAAGTTACGAAATTGTCCTTCTATTTTTGGAACAACCGCAACTTTTGACCAGTCAAAGTCGCAACATTTGACCAATTATAACCGATCTTGACCGAATAAATGGCCAAGATTACTTCTCTACTTCTCAAATATTTAGCACTTCTCGTTTGAATCTAAGGCTATATATATATATATATATATATATATATATATATATATATATATCGGGTTCGTCGGGTTAGGTTGGGTTCAAATTCTCCTAACCCGATATCAACCCAATACATACGGTTTGAGGATTTTACAACTCGATTGGACATCGGGTTGCTTCGGATTAGGTTATTTCACGTCGGGTTGGGTTGGGTTGATCGGGTTTTTGAGTACCCCTAACACAAACAGTAAAAATAAGATAACTACGATAACTACCAAAATTAAAAAGAAGAAAAATATTGAAATAATAGAGGAAAGGAATCTTGAAATTAAATACCAAATATACCCCCATCTAATACATGAGGCATGTAAAACAACATAAAAGAAAAATGAACTGCGATTAGTGAAAATTTGGTTAACATGATTTAACGGAATGATTAACAAATGAATGAGACTCTATGTAAGTATTTAATATCCAATAAAAAATAGATCACATCTAAGAGTTTATGAGGCCGAATCCATTTGAAATTTGATAAATGCATTGCGTGTCAGATTAATTGGTTTGTTTGGTCTGGTAAGTTTAATAATTAATTTATATATTTTTAAATTATGAAAAATGTATAAATCGTTTAATGTTTGTAATATAGGCACGGGATCATGTGAGAAGTGTCACTTTTAATGAGAAATGTGATACACTTTTAAACCGTGATCACTAATCAAATGATCTCCCATGAATTGAAGCTTAAAAGAAAATTGATATGGTGCATATTATCTTGGTGCATCTCATCTTAATGTTCGTTCATTTATCATCCAACGGTTGATAACCACTTCTCAACGCTTCTCACATAATTTGGCACTTCTCACCGGAACTGGACTCTTGTAATACAAATGCAAAATATGATAATCAAATATTTTTATAATTTTGATAGATATTATGTAAAATATTTTTAGCGCCACCATGGTGTCGAGACGTGGCCTTACCGCCACGATCACCCCCTTGGCGTTGATATAAGGCGTGAAATTCGTTGTGGCGCGCCATGGCGCGCGGGTGACGTTACAAATCTTTATACTTTCGATTCTTCGAATATGTGTACTTCGAAATTCGATTAGAATTTGCCCACTAGTATCGATTAGAATTTAAAATTCTTTTGTTTATCGTTTTATATGAATTTAATATGTTAATAACTTAATCATTATTGTTCAAGACATACAAATATGTTATGTATATATTTTCCGCCTTAAAAAACGTTATAATCTCGCCTTAACTCGTAAGACTAAAGACTTGACCTCGTCACCCCGTCACGTCTCATACTATTTAGAACATTGATAAAAAAAATGAATATTAACATTGGAATTGATCAAATGAATATTTAAAAAGATAACTAAAAGATAACAAACATTAAATATACATCATGAATATAATGTTTTCTGGTAACATAATGTTTATTTATAAAAAATCATCATTTTAAGTATTAAGAACTTTATATAATAACAATTAATTACACATTATGATGTACTAAAACGCTATATATAACAGTAAATAAAACATATAAGTATATTATTTTATTATAAAAATATTAAAGATATACTTTCATTATTTTTTTTGAAGCAATACTTTCATTATTATTTTCCTCAGGTTAGGACCAAAGATGTTGTAGCCCAGTGGTTTGGTAACATCCTGGGACGGTAAGTGGTGGAAGCCCTTATTACCTGGGTTCGAACCCCGTGGTGATCACGTGGAGGTATCCCCGAATCAAGAGGCGGATCGTGGGCCTGCTGTTTGGGCCGGGTCGTGGGCCGAATCGTGGCCGGGTCGAAGGGGGATTAGTCTGGACTATGTCCAGGATACCCCCGAAATGCAATTGCCTTTCAAAAAAAAAAAAATCTTCAGGTTAGGATTATCGGTAATCAACTTTTCGCCCAATTTATTTTCCTCAAGTGATTGAAATAAAAAAAAGATTAATACTAAAAAAAGTCAAGTTTTTTTAATAGTATTTTTGGTGCTAAAAATTGGATTTACCCTTGGTCAATATCACGTATTTTGCCTCAAAATTTATGGTGAAAAACAAATTTGGTTGTTCAAAAGTAAAATTTTCTCTAGCTTTACGTACACATCTGCTTTTGCATGGAATAACAATCATTTCTTTCCTCTTTGTCATGCAATTTTGGGGACATAAATTGGAAAAAGTTTGAAAATATTGCTGCCGGGAAAAGGCATAAATTACGCCAACTATAACAATAAATCAATCAATCGTTTATAGAAAAAACTGATTCATAGAACAAACTATCTCAATAGTTGAACAGTTGTTTTGTTCTGTCTCACTCTGTCATGTCTTGTTTTATTCTATGCATACCAAATACACTCTTATAGATCAAAGACTTATAAAATAGGATTGAACGAGTGCACAGGATCCTAATCTGGGCTTCATATCGCCTCTGATCTTGCCAATTTAAAAAACAATGTGAAAATTGCTTTATTTAACGAAAAATCATCTCCTTTTTTAATGAGCTAATTTTCTGGTGTCTTAGGCAACTTGAACCTATATAGCACCTCCTCACACTCTGAAACAATCTATACTCATCTAACCTCCGTTAGAGAAAATGTGTTGGAGTTATACATCAGCTAAACTTTGAGCCTTTCCATTTAATATGTGTTGGGCCCCTCAATTCTTTTCTTAATGGCTATTTTAAGCTTGTTTGATGGTGTTTCATGTATCCTCACATCGAAACTGATCGTATTTGCTTAAACAAAAAAAATTCGGCAAAACTTTCCTTGGTCATTTTAGTGGACTCATTGATTCATTTTATGGAATTCGATTCACAATAGAATATGGGGATGTTAATTAAGTTATAATATGCTCTAAGAGGTGACTCATTTAAGGTACTAGAAGTCGGGATCGATGGATGGCGCCATATTGTGGGGTCAAGAGGGTCGTGCCTCCTTGCAGTCCTATGGGCAGTGCACCGAAACAAAAATGAAATTTAAGAGAGCATACACCCAAGGGCGGACCTACTAAAGACCGAGAGGGGTCCCATGCACCCGCTCAATTGATTATCGTAAAGGATAAAAAATGTAGTCAGTTTGAAGGTGCCCCTGCTTGAGGTAGTTGGCGGGATGGATGATCTTCATGGTGGAGGTTTAGGGTTCCAGTCCAACCCTCTGCATACATACATACATACATACATACATACATACATATACATATACATATACATATACATATACATATATAGAGTCTCAATAATATGAAACCAATGAAATATGTGTAACTTTTGAAACCAAATCTTGACCATTGATTCTTTTAAGCAATGATCAAGATTAAAACGGTGGCATTTTCGTAATTATTGCTGAACACGGTGGTATGATGGTCAAAGGGAAAATATGAAAAGGGCATAAAGGGTATTAGAAATGTGAATTGAATATGGAAACCATAATCGAAAACGTGAAATCAGGGACCACATCCGATTCTGTTCCAGATTCTACGGTACTATATCCAAATCAGCATCCCATTAGTGTATGAAAACTGAATCGATTCAAAAGCATATGAATATTCCGTCCATTTAAGAAGATTGAAGGAGATGGAGGACGAACAGAGAGTTGTACGAGGTTTGGGTTTCGTATTTTTTATTTATTGTTTTCAATCTTTTCATACAATTATACATTCGATTTGATTATGCAGCTAGGAGGAAGAGTGAACGAATTCGAAACTTGAGACCTTTTTCAAAGTTCACGAACACCAAAGACAACCCAGTAGAAGTCGACATTGAAGAGATGTCGAGTGGTTTGCTTCAAATCGAAGGTATGAAAAGTCTGAGTTTTTGGGGAAGTATGAAAAAACCACTTTCATATTGGTTGATTTAGTTATTAACAACTTGCTTATTGTTCCATCTCAGTTATTCCTTAAAAAATCTGTTGAATGTGAAAAAAAACCCTAATATTTCAGACAACCAAACTTTAATAAGATGGAATATGAAATAAAAAATTACGAACGGATATGAAAAGTTTTGGGGGAAGTATGAAATAAACTTATTGTGTGAACCTACCCATATGAAAACGTATTGTACATATGAAAAAATTGGGTTTTTTGTGTATTGAAGAGTTTAGGGTTTTTTAGAATTTAGTGTTCATATATGTGAAAACGTATTGATACATATGAAAAAATTGGGGTAACATGAATTGGAGGAATATGGATGTTTTTTAAAGTTAGGGTTTGTATATATGAAACAAGTTTTTGGTGTGTTAGTTTTTATAAATGTGTTTTAATAGGTACTGTGAACACCAAATTTGAGTATGATATGAATGAGTATTTGTTGTGAACTTTTAATTACTAATGATCATTCATATACAAACTTACGATATAATGGATTATGTAACTAGGGATGTTTTTTAAAAGTTATGGTTTGTATATATGAAAACTGAGTTTAAATATGAAAAAATATTTTGGCGTGATATCTATTATAATTTGGAGTTTGTAGATGTGAAATGTTTTTGGTATAAGCAATTATTCATAGATTCGGTGGTGAATTTGAACATTCCTATATGTGAAAATTGACAAAGACTTTTATAGTGTTTTAAATTGTTGCCTATTGTGAGAGAATTTGATCCAGGTTTCTTTTGTATCATTGGGTCATGAAAAATACATTATTTTATGTGACCAGTTACTGCTAACGCACTGACTCATTAATCGTCGCGTTTCGGGTTTGTTGAATTTGGTAAGGGCCGAAGACGCGAAGTTTGACGGTGACAGAAGATAAAAAAGAAAACAAGCCGCAAGAAGGTAGTCAGCTAATGTTGAATGAAACTACATTCTTATAATGCAATTTAAGTAAATCGTATTAATGAAGCTATATGATTACAATTTAAAGGGCAACAACCGGCCGGGGAAGACGAAATAGTTATTGAAGTCCCGGTACGTGGTTGGAAGAAGACAAACGATTACTTATGGTGTTTTTCATATAAAACATAATTTTTTCCTAATGAAGAAGATATATATCAAAAACGTATAGAATCAAACACAATAAAAGAAATTAAACAAATCAATCACTTCCTAAAAAAACGTCTAATATTTTCTTTTAATTAAAATTCCGGAAATTATAAAAGTTTGAAATTGACGTACTTACCCTTAAGTATAATTAAATTAGGATTATCAATCAATGGTCAAGATTTGGTTTCAAAAGTTACACACATTTAACGGTTACATATTATTTTTCCTCTACATATATATATATATATATATATATATATATATATATATATTTAATAACTGAAAATTCAATAACTTCTCTTATTGTTCTTATCTTTTCAATTATAAATCACTTTCACAAATGTCCTTAAATAACATTTAATAAGTAATAACACATTGTATACTCTTAATTTTGATCATTAACTTTTCCCAAAAATATAAGTTTTTTCTCTTGGTTAGTTTGTATTTTCTAATTTACTTTTAGTTAATGTCTTATTGATTTGATTATTGTTAATCGAAATTTTAGATGCATAAGGAAGAAAAATAAGATACATAGTTACATTTGATTTGCAAAACATCTTATTTAATACTAGGAGTTCTAAATGCATAAGCAAACGAAATTGAAAACATAAATAACCGAGAACAATCAACATCGAATAATAAAAAATGGAAAATTTTACGAAATCAAGAAAAAAAGTTCATGTAACGATGGAATTTAGCTAAAAACACATTTGGCGTAAGATGTGGACTTGTATTTTGCTCAAAGGTCAAGATCGATTCAAATTTAAAAAAATGTACTATTCTTGAAATGGACGTAATTGACTTTTACTCGGGTCAAACCACGTTGACTTCTCCCTCTGATAAAACACATAGCTTTTCGGAACTTTATCCACCTTAAAGGTGCACCCGCTTAAGAGTTTTAGTGTCAGATGATTAACACTGAGTATTTATCAAGGTTCAAAAAGGCGTAAGGCGTGGCGTGGCGGCGAGGTCAAGCCTCAAGCCTTACAAGATATGGCGAGGACGCGGCGTTTTTTAAGGCGTGAACCAAGGTGACAAATTAATATATCTTATATATTATTATATATGTATAAATAGATGTTTTATGTTTTTATTCAATGAATATAATTGTTGGGTCACCAAGGATTTGAAATTGACTCACCAATGTTTTCCCTAAAACTCCTACTTAGAATATTTTAGTTCAGTTCGTTGAATGACTTGTACAAGATAGCAAATGTTCGGTGAAGTCGAAGATCAACCGAAACCAAGCTTGAAGACTCTCTACTTGTGGAAAATAGAAGACTCTCGGCAACTTTCAAACAAGTCATCACCACCGAAATCCCTTGACATTTCGGTGGCCTTCTCTCCACCGAAGTTATAGGACATCTTCGGTGGCCTTCTCCCACCGATGACCCTTTCGGTGCTCCTCTCACCACCGAAATATACATGTAACTTCGGTGGCCCTCTCACCACCGAAATATACATGTAACTTCGGTGGTCCTCTCACCACCGAAGTATACTTGTAATTTCGGTGGTCCTCTCACCACCGAAACATACTCGTAATTTCGGTGGACTAGTTACCACCGAATCCTGCTTGCAACTTCGGTGGACTAGTCTTCTTTCCACCGAAGACTTGTCAAATCTCGGTGGAAACCACTTCGGTGCTAAAGGCTCAAGACAGAAGATCATTTATTATGGGACAATATCCTCCAGTAGAGAAAAGTGACAGTTTGTCTTTTTATCCACCTTCAGCTAAGGTCCCTATTATCTGCTCAAGCTACTCTGTCTGCACCTAGTGAAAAGTGACAAGGACTTCACAGTTCTCCTGAAGTCAACATTATCAGCATATGTGAAGATGACAAGTGTCCCAAGCATTTAATGCTTGGGCACTCCTTGGCACTATAAAAGGAGAAGTGCTCTTCATGCAATTCTCACGCTTTAAAAGAAATTCTCTCAGTGCAAGAAACCTTCTTTTAAGCCTTAAAACTCAATAGCTTTGCTCTTAGTGTTCTTAGTTGTTTTGTTGTATACTTTGTGTAAGATTGTTAGAATAGTTTATCTGTTCTTTTCCGCAACAATCTTAAGTTTTCTGTGTGTAATTCTTTTGAAAGTTTTTCAAATATAAGAATTAAAATTGTGAAATTTTTGTGTATTGTATTCAACCCCCCCTTCTACAATACTTGTTAAGCCATCTGGGACTAACAAGTGGTATCAGAGCAGAAAGTTTAATTCCATAAACTTGATCTGCGATGGCTGCCTCTTCTTCTTCTACTGTTGAAAACTCTTTTCAAAATAACTTCTCTGAAAACGGCTCTATTTCAAAACCTCCTAAGTTCAATCCCAACAACTTCTCTTTGTGGAAAAGCCGCATGATGCTATTCATGGAAGGAGTGGATACTAGATATCCAACCATTCTCAACGAGGGACCCATTATCCCCAGAGTTTGGGCTCGCTATGACACGCAGAGGCCAGGCAAAGAGGCCTTTGAAAAGGAAATCTCAAGTGATTCTGATGAGGAAAAATCCAGTGCTACTGGTCGGTATATTCTCAAAAATCCTAAAAAGTATACTGATGAGGAGAAACGTTTAGTTACTCTTGACTCCAAGGTAAGAGCTATTATTGCTCTCTCTCTCTTCCTGATGAGGTCTACCACTCTTTGGTGAACTTTGAAACTGCCAAAGAAATGTGGACCACTCTATGTGTTCTGTACGAAGGTACAGAGGAAGTCAAGAAATGCAAAAAGATTGGTCTTATCAGAAAGTATGAACTATTTTCTTTTGAAAAAGGAGAATCTCTTCCTAGTTTCTATAACCGCTTCAACTCTCTTTTAAATGATCTTAAGTTGTTGGGCAGAGTCTATGATAATGAGGAAGTCTTGTGCAAGTTCATGGATTGTCTCCCAGATTTTTGGGAAAATATATGTACTTGTATCAAAACTACCAAGGACCTTGAGTTCATGCCCTTAACCGTATTATATGGTACTCTCTTCAACTTTGAGCAAACCAAGCTTCAACGGAAATCTTTCATCAAGGAAATAAAGAGCTCCTCTATAGCTCTTGTTAGTGAAAGTTCCAAGAATTCTCAAAATCTTCCTAGAATCACCTATCCTTCATCTGACTCTGACAATGACAGCCAAACAAATGTAACCCACCAAACGGAAGCATATCTTAGTGATGCTGATGATGAAGGTGAGGATATCATGGTTGAACAGTTGTCGGATGAGATGGCAATGATGGCCGGCTCTAAACACAAGTTTCGTCCCTTCAACAAATCTCGAAGTCTTAGAAAAACTTCATCTTTCAAAACTTCTTCTGACAAGTCCAATGAGGAATGCTACAACTGTGGCAAGAAAGGACATTTTGCATCTGAGTGTAGAAGCAAGCGTATCTCCAAGTCCAAATTTACTTCTTCTGACAATCCCTCTTCAAAAAGGGAAAAATCCAAACACATGCCTTTCAAATCAACCTTTCCCAAAAAGGAGTCCCCACCATCCTTCGTAAATCATCAGGAGCGTGCCGAGAAATATAAGGCCAAGTACAAGAAAGAGAAGGAAAGGAGTGAGGGTCTAGAGAGAAAAGGGAAGGGTCTCATGGCAGAAACCCACGATTGGGACGACGAAGACACCTCCGACAGTGATTCTCAGAATAGATGCTTCGTGGCCATCTCAGAAGAAATGGAAGTTTCCGAAAGTGCCACTTCACCTATGGCTCTAGTGGCAACTGGGTGCTCCACAGCCTACGCTCAGGTACATCCCTTCAATAATATGTCTGATATTGAAAAGATCAATGCTTATGAATCTTTAACTCAAGATTTTTATTCTGTTAAAGACAGTAAGAATAGAAAATCTGTTCAAGTGAAAGAGCTCAAAGCTGAACTTGAAATTTGCATGTCTAAGCTTAAAAGGTTTGAGGAAATAAAAATTGAGCTTGAGGACTTGAAAACAATAAATCATGTGATCTCAAAAGAAAAGAACTCTCTCTTTAAGAAACTAAAAAGGGAACAAGAAGTCATCAAAAAATGGTCAAGCTCTTCCAAAAATCTTGAACAAATCTTTCAAAGTCAAATCTGTAGTTCAAACAAGTTCGGTCTAGGATTTGGAAAAACTGATGTTTGTGAGTCCACTTTTGCTCTTGTTCCCCCCACCAATGCTTGTAATGATCTCTCTGATTCCAGCTCTTGTGATTCCATCTCTTTGAACTCGTTAGATCTGTGTGAAGCCTTAAAGTATGGGATATCCTTAAAGGCCAAAGACTCCTCATTGCAAATTATTGAGAAGCAAGATTCAAATGACGTTTCCAAACCCATCCATGATCAGCTCAAATTTTCAGTCATGGATGAAGCCTCCTCCTCAAACTCTGCAAAAGCTAATCCTTCCAAAAGATCTAAACCCACCGATCTCATCTCCTTTGTGCCCACCGATCCCACAATCTATGACCCTCCAATTCCTCTTCATGAAGTGTTGAAATCTATTCACATAGATACCTACACCGAACCGAAGCCCTCAAAAATCCCCAAAAGAGAAACTCCTGTTCACTCAAAAAGGATTTCCTGTGCTGACAAAGGAAAATCGGTAGTCAACTGCATGGCAAGCTCTCATCCCAAAAGTTCTACCCCAAACATTCCCTCTTACAACACCTATGTACCTAGATCTGTGCTTTTAAGAAAATCAACTCCCAAAGATTTATCCAAAGGAATCCTTGGGTCCAAGCCCCCTGCTCTGTTCTCCTCTAACAAGGTTATAAGAACAAATGATAAAAGCCAAAACATGAAAAATGCTAAAAAGGTTTTTATCTATAGAAAATGCTATAACTGTGGTGACACTTTTCATATGGCTAAGGACTGTCCCAAGGATAGGATTGATAGATCCAAGCTTAAGGAATCAAGCTCGTCTAACCCCAAAGGACCCATTACAAAATGGGTACCAAAGAACTAATATGTGTTTGCATGCAGGCTTTTGAGCACCATCAAATTTGGTATTTAGACAGCGGGTGCTCACGCCATATGACGGGAAACAAGTCTCTTCTCATCAACTATGTGCCGGGAAAAGGTCCATCTGTAACCTTTGGTGATAATTCTAAGGCTTACACCAAAGGATACGGGACCCTCTCTAACGGATCTGTAACCTTCAACAAAGTGGCTTTTGTGGACGGCCTCATGCATAACCTTCTCAGCATTAGCCAACTGTGTGATCTTGGATACAAAGTTATCTTTGAACTTTGTGTCTGCTCTGTGGTAGACAAACATTTCAATGTGGTATTATCGGGAAGACGGATGGAAAATGTCTACGTCATAGATATGGGGCAATCCAATTCTTCTTCAAATGTCTGCTTTGTGTCAAATGATGCATCCAAAAGAAACTGGTTGTGGCACAAACGTCTTTCTCATCTAAACTTCAAGACCTTGCATAAAATTTCCAACAAAGAGCTGGTGACGGGCATGCCAAAGTTGAACTTTGTCAAAGAGAAGCTGTGTGATGCATGTGAAAAGGGAAAGCTCACCAAAACATCCTTCAAGACGAAGCAATGCTCTTCCATCTCTCTTCCTCTTCAATTGCTGCACATGGATCTATGTGGACCAGTCAGCACTCCAAGTCTTGGAGGCAAAAGGTATATTCTTGTTATTGTTGATGAATTTACCAGATATACTTGGGTGTTCTTTCTCAGGTACAAAAGTGATGCTACTGAAGAAATCATCAACTTTGTCAAGAAAAATGAAGTTCTCAATGGCCAGCTTGTCCGCTCGGTAAGAAGTGACAATGGCACTGAATTCAGAAATAGTGCTCTTGAAGACTTCTTCACCGAGAAAGGGATCTCTCAGAACTTCTCCGCTGTTCGTACTCCTCAGCAAAATGGAGTGGTGGAAAGGAAAAACAGAACACTGTGTGAGGCCGCTAGATCCATGCTGAGCGAATCAAATCTTCCCACCTATTTTTGGGCCGAAGCTGTGAATACTGCCTGCTTCACTCAAAACAGGTCAGTAATATCCAAAAGACATGATAAAACCCCGTATGAAGTTTTTCATGGTAGAAAACCAAATATTGGCTTTCTTCATGTCTTTGGGTGTATCTGCTTTATTCTTAATGATCGTGAAAATCTTGGGAAGTTTGATCCCAAGGCAGATGAGGGAATATTTGTTGGATACTCCTTATCCTCCAAAGCTTATAGGGTGTACAATCTCAGAACAAAAAGCATTGTTGAGTCCATCCATGTCAAGTTTGATGATCTCAGATGTTCCTCACTTTCAAGTGATGAGGATGATTTACACAGATGGATTTCATCATGTATTGGTGATACTCCCTTAGTCACTTCCACCGATATCTCCTCTATTCCCTCAAATCCTTCCATCTCAAAAAACCCAGCTGGATCACTCTCTCCCACCGAAATTGATCAACCCATCTCTCACACCAAGCTCCCTATTTCCACCGAAACTCTACACCAAAGCCCTTCTTCCATCCCTAATCCCACCGAAAATCTCATGGCTTCCACTACCGAAAATCCCATTTTACACCAAACCTCTGATCCTACTACTCCATTTCACTCTACTCCTCATACCCCATCACCTTTCCCCCTTGCTCTAAAATGGACCAAAGATCACCCCATAGATCAAATTATTGGTGATCAACAAGCAGGTGTCCAAACCCGCAGAGGAGTTGGAAATATCTGTCTCTATGTGAATTTCCTCTCTCTCTCTGAACCCAAGAAAGTGGATGAAGCTCTATCAGATCCTTGTTGGATCACTGCCATGCAAGAAGAACTTTCTCAGTTCCAGAGAAATAAAGTTTGGAGATTGGTTCCCAAACCCAGAAACAAGACAATCATTGGAACCAAGTGGGTATTCAGGAACAAAATGGATGAAGATGGTACTGTGATCAGGAACAAGGCCCGATTGGTAGCTCAAGGATACAGACAGGAAGAAGGCATTGACTATGATGAAACATTTGCCCCTGTTGCAAGACTTGAAGCTATAAGGATCTTTCTGGCTCATGCTGCCTACCGAAATTTTAGGGTTTTTCAAATGGATGTTAAAAGTGCCTTTCTCAATGGAGAACTTGCAGAAGAAGTCTACGTGAAACAACCTCCTGGCTTTGAAGACCCAGCTCATCCAAACTTTGTGTACAGACTTGACAAAGCTTTGTATGGTCTCAAGCAAGCTCCACGTGCTTGGTATGACACTCTTGCCAACTTTCTTCTCAAGCATGGATATTCCAGAGGTAAAATTGACAATACTCTCTTCATCAAAGAAACCTCAGGTAATATTATTCTTGTTCAAATCTATGTTGATGACATCATTTTTGGTGCCACTGATGAATGCATATGTGATGAGTTTGCCTCTCTCATGATGAGTGAATATGAGATGAGCATGATGGGAGAGCTTACATTTTTCTTAGGCCTCCAAGTCAAACAATCTTCAGAAGGAATTTTTATAAATCAAAGCAAATATATTCTTGACCTTCTGAAGAAATTTAACTTTCTAGATAGCTCTCCTATGAAAACTCCCATGGCACCTCCCTTGAAATTGTGTGCCGATCTAAAAGGTGAATCTGTGGATGTTACTCTTTACCGAGGTATGATAGGCTCTCTTCTTTACCTAACTGCTAGCAGACCGGATATTATGTTTGCTACCTGTCTATGTGCTCGTTATCAGGCCAATCCTAAAGTATCACATTTAAAGGCTGTAAAACGAATTTTTCGGTATCTTAAGGGCACACTGCACTTGGGTCTTTGGTATCCCAAAGACTCGAGTTTTGAACTAATTGGTTATTCAGATTCAGACTTTGCAGGTTCCCAGATTGATAGAAAGAGTACTACAGGAAGCTGTCAGCTCCTTGGGGGAAAATTAGTAAGTTGGTCCAGCAAGAAACAAAACTCTGTATCAACCTCTACTGCTGAGGCTGAATATGTAGCTGCTGGGAGCTGCTGTGCTCAGATTCTATGGATGAGAAACCAACTAAGGGACTATAATCAATTCTTTTCTAAAGTCCCAATTCTGTGTGATAATTCCAGTGCTATAGCTATAGCAAATAATCCTGTTCTTCATTCTAGATCTAAACACATCGATATCAGGTATCACTTCATCAGAGATCACATTTCCAAAGGTGACATTGAACTACACTTCATTCCCACCGATTTGCAGCTTGCTGATATTTTCACCAAACCTCTTGATGAAACCAGGTTCAACTTTCTCATCAGTGAACTTGGGATGTGCAATTTCCAAGAATAAATATGTGTTCATGCTCCACCGATCTCACATCGGTGGACACCTTCGTATCTACTTCTCTCTCTCCACCGATCTCTCATCGGTGGATAAACCTATGTGTCGAATCTTTTCTATCTCTTTTCCATTTCGGTAATAATCTCAAGTATCGGTGAAGCGTGCCTACCACCGAAGCATATTTCGGTGAAAATTTTCAGAATCGGTGGAAATCTGTCCACCACCGAAATCTCATTTCAGTGGTCATCTCAAATCGGTGATCATCTCATTTCGGTGGTACTATCCAAATTCGGTGAACCTTTCTATCACCGAAGCCCCATTTCGGTGGTACTATCCAAATTCGGTAAACCTTTCTTCCACCGAAGTCCCACCGAAGTCCCACCGAACTTCCACCGATCGTCCACCGAGCGAACACCGATTCCTCCACCGAAGCTTCACCGAGTCTACACCGATTCACACGGTTCCCAAAGCCCACTTGTGACCACTCAATTGCTTTTGCGTCAGACCCTTCGCCTATCCGCCGCTCCTTGTCCCGATTTCCAACAACCCTTTCACCTCAAGAGCCGCATGTCCCCTCTTCCCATACAAAATCATCATCACAGTGCCTTATCATTTCCCTATATATACACATACCCCCCTTCATTTCTTCCCCACTCCTTCTCACAATTCAAACCTGCATCTCTCTCTCCTCCAAACATATCTCTCTCATGGCATCCTCTCGATATCAAATTCCTACACGTTTTGAAGACCTCCGCTTCAACCAATGCAATCACGTTGCCCGCCTTGAATCCGATCCCGCTCATCCCGAGTTCTCTACTATCGCTAAATTTCTGTCTCGCTCTCCTCTTCTTCATGCCTTCTCATGCAACCCCAGGATGAGCAAAATGCTCATTAGTCAATTCTGGCTATCCTCCGTGTACGATCCCTCCAATGAGGCCATTCACGCCTCCATCTTCACCAATGCCGAAGGTGATCACGACCTCACTTTTGGGGTCGATGATGTTCGTCTAGCTCTCAAGATCGATGCCTTTTCCGACTATGAAGACATGTATTTGGATACCATCCATGAAGACATTGTTCTTACCACCGGTTATGTGCTCGACGACTCCTCCAAAAGCTCCAAAGGCCCCGGTACTCTTCTTCGCAGCAAAATGGGAGGCATTTGGAATTTCTTCTTCGCTCACGTTATCCATTGCCTCTCACGCAAAACAAGTGGACATGACCAATCGCCCTCACACGTCAACAAACTCGCTCATGCCCTCATCTTCCAAAGGAAAGTTGACTTCGCCCAATATTTCTTCTCAGAGCTTGTCGAGGTCATCAAAACTCCCAAGAAGTGTTACGTTGCTTTTCCCCGCTTCATCTCCATGATTTTACAACACAAGCTTTCCAAAGCTTTGGAGAGCGATCGCCGCTCTTCCTCGCCCCGGTTCTCGTATGAATGGTCATCTCCCGTTGTGGGCACCAAAACCCTCAACGTCAAGCCGCTCGCCACCGATCGCCCATTACGCCCAGGTATGATTTCCTTCGCTCTATCTCCCGAACTTCGTTGGGGTGACGCGGAAATTCCCGGGTTTCGCCACCTGGAAATTCCCGAGGTCACTCCAAATGTTGTGGTCCCTTCTCCCCGGTCCCGAGTGACGTCGGGTGGCACTCAAAAGAAACGACAAAAGGCCACCGGCACCTCCGCTCCCGCTTCTCGAACCACGTCACCGAGAGATCCCTCGGAGACTTCCCCGGTTCACACCCCTTCTCACAAGCGGAGGCACTCACCCTCCCCTTCGGGATCTCTTCCAAAGAGGTCTCGGAAACCATCGGCCCAACCGACTCATCCAACCGTCGATTCTCCAAAATCGCCGGTTGTTGAACTTCATCCCTCCGGGCCAAGGGTACCCGCTACACACCCCACCGTCTCCTCTGTTGCCTCTCGAAAGGCCTCAGTTACATTTCAGGAGAACCCCCCACATACCTCCCCACTCGACTCCTTGGGTGGTGGGGATGACCTCGAGATCTCTCCGCTCGAGGGTTCTGACTTCACACTACACAGCTTTACACCCGATCAGTTTTCGATCGAAGACATTGCACAACCCTCTAAGGGTTCCCCCCCAATTGCACCCTTTGATTTTTTTGATTTTCTTTTAGCGGACACTGGTTCTCCCCAAACCATCCCGTCCACCGAAGAACATCACACCGAGTCTCCCTCGTCCTCGCAACAATCACCCCCCCGATCCCCTACTCCCCCCCGATCATCTGCTCCCCCCCGAATGCTACAAACCGACGACTTGGTGCCTTACCTCCATATTCCCATTCCCGAGCCTGACCCCCACCGACTACTCTTCCAGTTTCCCGAAATCGGTGGCCACACTTCCCCGCACATTGATCGCACCTCTACCTTTCTTAAATCTACCATCACCTTAATCTCCCAAGCCAATTCCCGCATCTCTACCCTCGAGTCTCAGCTACCGCATCTTCTTCTTGATGCCATCACCGAAGCCCTACGGCCAATTCAAGAAAAATTATCTGCCCTTTCTACCACAGTGGAGTCCCTCTCCAAACCTTCAACCGACTCACCCAGTCCTGAACGTTCCCAGTGGGAAATGGATCTCGGTGATTTTGCCTTGGTTCCCCATACCACCGAAACGAGTCTGGCCTTCCTACACTCAAAGTTTGATAAGGCCTTCTATGAGTTAGGTTTCAAGTTGCCGGCTGTTCCTGAGGGGGAGAAAACCACGGCTCCACCGAAACTTCCATCCATAAAGAAACTTTCCAGTAACCAGCCTCCACCGAAACCCTCTCCACCGAAACCATCCTCACCACCGAAACCATCCTCATCACCGAAACCCTCTCCACCGAAACCATCCTCACCACCGAAACCATCCTCACCACCGAAACCATCCTCTCCACCGAAACCCTCTTCTCCACCGAAACATGTCTCACTCTCACCGACCAATACTGGCTCCACCGAAGCTCTTGACCTTAATGCATCAGTTGAGGGGGAGCAGTCCAGCAATGCTTCCGAAGACAAAGGGAAAAGAATTCTTTCGGCCGAAGAATTGGCCAGAGAAGCAAAGAAGAAAAAGGATCTGACAAAATATGGGGCTCGACCGAAGGACGCTGAAACTCTCAAACTCAAGCCTGCTTCTCAACCAATCACCACCGAACTTGGCCTCTCTGCTCAAGAAATTGAGGAAGCAAGAATAGCTCAAATCGACTTAGACAAATCCAGAGATCTTTCTCTCAAAGCTGCCACAGAAGAAGCTTCAAAAGTCAAGTCCACCGATGCCATCCAAACACAGAAATCGGTGCTCAGTGCCTTGGAACAACAAAAGAATGAAGAAATTAATTGGTACAAAAAGACCATGCACCACCGGAGCTATAGGTCACAAATTTCTTCAGTAAAGATTGCCACCTCCAAGGCAAATCCTCAAGACATCAGATTGATTATTAACTGGGAAGATGGTTCTATGAAGAGTGTGAAAGAAAGCCATCTCCAACTCTTCGGTCTCTGGGAATGGTATGAAATCACTCAACACCTCGTCAGGAGTCCAAATCCAAGGAAAGACATCTTTGTCAAATACATTGATGGTCTAATGAATAAGATGAAGGAGATCAAAAGAAAACATAACATCATTCTCTCCACCGAAGAAAGAGCCAAACTGCTGTCTCTGAAAGAGAAGATCATCCTCCCCAAAGTCAAAAATCCTCCTGACTCAGTCTTCAAGGAAATGGCAAGAGAAGGTAAAATCCCAAATGTTAGCAATCTTAACCTTACCATTCCCACCTCTGTTCCCTATCCTACCACAACCTTGAGCCTCTCACCAATACCAGGATTATTCTTCAACGACGGTCTCGGTCGTCGGGCATTCTTCAGATTTGCCCAGATGTCCATAGCCGATACCATATTTCTGGAAGGCATTCACAACCTCTTTCCGAACATCCCCGAAGCTCAACCGTTCTATAGAAACTTACTGGATGAAATCAAGCGCCGCAAAACCTCAAAGAAGTAAGTTCTCTCCATTTAGTACTTGTAAAAGTTAATTTCTCTTTTTGTAAAAATTGTACGAGAACTTATCTTTATACAAGTATCTCTATTTGAATTTTATTTCCGTACATACTTCATTTTTTTTGTTCCCTGTAAATACTGTACATAGTATACATACACATACAAAAGAAAAAGGTCAAAAAGATCAAAAAGAATGGTCTATGTGAAAAGAACCCAAAAGAGTAAAAAGGGTCAAAAACGCACTTGCTTTTATTTACTCTTGAATATTCTAAGATAAGGAGCTCAAATTCAAATAGGGGGAGATTGTTGGGTCACCAAGGATTTGAAATTGACTCACCAATGTTTTCCCTAAAACTCCTACTTAGAATATTTTAGTTCAGTTCGTTGAATGACTTGTACAAGATAGCAAATGTTCGGTGAAGTCGAAGATCAACCGAAACCAAGCTTGAAGACTCTCTACTTGTGGAAAATAGAAGACTCTCGGCAACTTTCAAACAAGTCATCACCACCGAAATCCCTTGACATTTCGGTGGCCTTCTCTCCACCGAAGTTATAGGACATCTTCGGTGGCCTTCTCCCACCGATGACCCTTTCGGTGCTCCTCTCACCACCGAAATATACATGTAACTTCGGTGGCCCTCTCACCACCGAAATATACATGTAACTTCGGTGGTCCTCTCACCACCGAAGTATACTTGTAATTTCGGTGGTCCTCTCACCACCGAAACATACTCGTAATTTCGGTGGACTAGTTACCACCGAATCCTGCTTGCAACTTCGGTGGACTAGTCTTCTTTCCACCGAAGACTTGTCAAATCTCGGTGGAAACCACTTCGGTGCTAAAGGCTCAAGACAGAAGATCATTTATTATGGGACAATATCCTCCAGCAGAGAAAAGTGACAGTTTGTCTTTTTATCCACCTTCAGCTAAGGTCCCTATTATCTGCTCAAGCTACTCTGTCTGCACCTAGTGAAAAGTGACAAGGACTTCACAGTTCTCCTGAAGTCAACATTATCAGCATATGTGAAGATGACAAGTGTCCCAAGCATTTAATGCTTGGGCACTCCTTGGCACTATAAAAGGAGAAGTGCTCTTCATGCAATTCTCACGCTTTAAAAGAAATTCTCTCAGTGCAAGAAACCTTCTTTTAAGCCTTAAAACTCAATAGCTTTGCTCTTAGTGTTCTTAGTTGTTTTGTTGTATACTTTGTGTAAGATTGTTAGAATAGTTTATCTGTTCTTTTCCGCAACAATCTTAAGTTTTCTGTGTGTAATTCTTTTGAAAGTTTTTCAAATATAAGAATTAAAATTGTGAAATTTTTGTGTATTGTATTCAACCCCCCCTTCTACAATACTTGTTAAGCCATCTGGGACTAACAATAATTATATCCAACAATTTAATATATATATATATGTGTGTGTGTGTGTGTGTGTGTGTAATTGTGTAATTGTGTAATCGCCAGAAGAGATGATCTGCCGCTGCTCGTGTAATCGCCTAATTGCATGTGTAGTCGTGATTTCAATTTGAAAAACGCTGATTGAACCTCAATTCTAAATAAGTCAACAAATTGAAGTTTTAACTTTTTAGTTTTTACCCTTTTACTTTTAACTTTTCAGTTTTAACCTTTAACAATTTAAGTTTTAAAAAAAGACAAAAAAGTACAAATTGAAAAAAATACAAGTGACGCCTTACGAAAAACTGACGTTATGGCGCGCCATATCGCGCCTTGAGCCGCCATATCGTGAGCCACTCCTTACAGAAACGTTATGGCTCATATCGTAACGGCGGAGACGCGTCTCACGTCATATCGCGCCATGGCGCGCCTTTTAGAACCCTGGTATTTATCAGTGTTTGCAAACACTCATGAATGATACATTAAATGTGTAGCACTTAATGAAACTATATACTAATGGGGAAATTGACGAAAATAGCCATACCAAAAACCAAACTTGAGAAAATAGCCATTCTCTCTCCAGTTTTGCCAAAATGGCCACGGGTCCGCACTCGGTTCAGTGCGGACCGCACTCCCCCACCAAAACGACGTCGTTTCAACATCTAAACCCCAAACCCTAATGCTCGGATCTGGCACCGCAAGTGCGGACCCGAACCGCAAGTGCGGACCCGAATTGGAAACCCTAATTTTTTCATGTATATATACGATTTTTCTCAGTTTTTTTCAATATGATTTTTCCCAATTTCTTTGAAACAAAATTTTTAGTTGTGTAGATTTTCCCGAAATGAGTTCCTTACCTGATAAAATTAAGCTACGCATTTGGCCTGGGGGTTCTTGGCAACTGAACGGGACGGATTGGGAGTATCATTCCGCATTTCCGGTAATGCGAGTCATGGTGCCAACCAACATCACACATTCTAAGCTTGTTAGGTGTGTTCAAAGCAGATGTGGATTCGACCCTAATTTTGGTACGACTAAAATAGTGTACCAATTTTCTGGCTAACTTTATGAGTTACGAGACACCAACGATGTACAAGCTTTTATGAAATCTGCTGCGGCTGTAAGAAATCCACCAACACTTTGTGTTTATATCGAGCTTGCTGACACAAACAATGTTGGTGGTTGTTCCAACAGCGTACGGGAGCCTGATGTGTCTGTTGCTGAGGAGAGTCAATCTTCTTTTGGAGTTAGTGGTGGTTCGAACACCGTACGAGAGCCGGATGTGTCTGTTGTACAACATAGTCAAGCTTATGTGCCTCATTTTCAGTATGAAGATGAGCATGTGTATGGGTATAATCCTGATTTTATTACTGAAGATAATTATGGTTATAACTCCAAAATTGTTCCGGAGACCCAAGAACCGGTAGAAGAAGAAGAAGAAGAAGACGATGAGTCCCATGTTTACCGTTTGGATATTTCTGGTCTAAATCTAAATGAAGAAGACGATTAAGAAGACGATGAAGAAGAAAAAGAAGAAACCAGTCCTATTAAATCATACGGTGGAATAAATGATTTTTTTGGCCAACCTCCTCCCCTTCCAGATCGGGATGACCATTTCATAACACCTAACCAAGAGCCCGTAGCATATAATCGTTGTAACTTAGTGAATGAAGGGGACTTCTTCCCCACAAAAGACGACCTGACCCTCGCCCTCGGAAAAAAGTTTGTTGAAGAGGGTGGTTTCCAGTATTATGTGGAGAGATCTTCAAATACCCGATTCGAAGCGAAGTGTAGGGATGGTAACTGTGATTGGCATTTGTATGCTGCAAATGTCAAAGATACCACTATGTTCCAGGTACGCAGGATGAAGGACGTACACGTTTCTTCAAGGACCCAGATGCATCCTAACCACCGTAACGCCAATAGGAGAGTATTGGGTAATATAATCATGCCTAAAGTACAGGATGAAAGCCGTAAACTCCGTGGATCCGACATTGTGAAGGACATCAAGGAGCAATACAACGTAGATATCTCGTATTCGCAAGCGTGGCGTGCGAAAGCTTTTGCGCTAGCCTTGGTGCGGGGGGACTCCTACGATTCTTACAGGCGACTCCCTGGGTTTTTCTATAATTTGGAGCTTCAAAACCCTGGTACCTTTTCCCGAATAGAGAGAGATATTACTGGACGTTTTCACCTTTGTTTTTATGCCCTTGGTTGCGCGGTATATATTATTTCCTCTTATACAGTCTACACTTTCACTGTACTATAGTATTCTAACGTTTTCAGCATAACTTTTTGTAGATCCGATCGTTTACGAGCTATTTGCGCCCGATCATTATAATAGACGGCGCTCATTTGAAGGCGCCTTACTTGGGCACAATGTTCTTAGCCGTTGCTATGGACGCCAATAATCAAATTTTCATGCTCGCTTTCGGAGTTGGTAGGTCTGAGAGTGGAGAGGGATGGACTTATTTTTTGTCCAACCTGAAGCAGTGTATCGGCGAACCAGAAGGGTTGGTGTTCGTTTCGGACAGGGCCGGTTCAATACGCCAAGCTATCAATACGGTGTACCCACATGCCCATCATGCGCTTTGTTGCCGCCATCTCATGATGAACATGAAAACCAGGGATAATAGGATCGACCATTATAAGACTATGTTTTGGAAGGTATGTAAGGCGTACACGGTGAATGATTTCAATCTTAGAATGGCAGCTCTACGAGCTGCTGTACCTGTGGGAGTCCAAGTTTTGGAATCTGATACTACGCCAGAAAGATGGTCTAGGGCCCATTTTCCTGCAATATGTTACAACATAATGACTTCAAACAGTGTCGAGTCTGTCAATGCACTGTCCCGTTACGCTCGGAGGTTACCTATCGTGTCCCTCATGGATTACTTTCGATCAATGCAACATGACTGGTATGCAAAGCGTCGGAACAACGTAGGTTATCATCTATACGTACATCAACCTACATACAATCTACTGTTGTTACAACAAAGTGAGATTATTTTCAGTATTTTGACTATTTTTTTCTGCAGCAAAATGGGTAGATTTTCTAACCCCGTTTGCAATGAAAAAAGTTAAAAGGAGACAAATGAAGTCGGCGAGGTTTACTGTCCATGAAATTGGTCATGGTGTATACGAAGTATGCGATATGCGCAGGGACGCAAAGGTGGCTTACAATAATCGTAATTGCACTTGTATAAAGTGGCAGATGTCCGGTTTACCTTGCAGTCATGCAATCGCCGTTGCAAGATATCTCCGGTGTACAGATGTCACCCACTTGGCGCTTGGTTACTTCACGACGGCTACCTGGCGAGCAACACTCTCAGAGGTCATACATCCGACTGGGCCTCCTGAAACGTGGGTTGTTCCAGACCCACCACTTATGACCGTTAAATCTCTGGTGATGCAGAACCGCGATGGTAGACCGAGCAACCACGACCGTATCCCATCTCGTGGCGAGGATCTGACACCGAGAAGATGTTCTCGGTGTAAACAAAGCGGACATAATCGGTCAAACTGTCATGCAGAGTTTCCAGTGAATCAAGGAGCATCCGGTAGCCGACAACGTCGAAGAGCCTCCGGTAGCCGCCAACATCAAAGAGCATCCGGTAGCCGACAAACTCAAGCACAGGCGACCCAAGAGACTAACTACGGAAGTTCTAGGCATCAAACTTTCGATCTAAACATTGATTTGAACGAGTAAACCTGTTTGAAGTCTCAATTTATGCCTGTTACGTTCAATTGTCTTTCAAGCTTGTTTTCCTTATGTTTACTGTTGATTTCAATGTACTTTGTTGTGTCTGTTAAGGGTTCTTGTGTGTAAAATAAAGTAAACATGAAAGTTGCATTTTATTGATACTCATAAAGTTGAAGAAATCTACTACTACGGGTAGATGTCCTGCATTTTGGTGATATAGGTAACCTTTTCAGCAATAACCTCCTCCATTCCCGTGTAGCTCTCTGTGAGCTCTGTAATCTCCTCTTCTAGTTCGCGAATTTGTTTTTGCAGATCTCGAATATCCCGCTTCCTTTGTGCCAGATCTTGTTTCTTCTCCTCCAGGCAGTCCTTCTTCCCTTGAATAATCAACCTGTTTTGGTTCCACATACGTTTTACGTTTTCAATCTGGGCGTTGTCGTCATCAATTGACCGTTTTACGGGGGATGGCATTCTTTGAGTTCCTGTAAGATCCTCCGACTGGTTAGATTGATACATTGGTGGTTCATTCAAGCGATGGTTGAGGTAGTATTGCTCCCATGCAGCGTTCCACTGATCTGTATCCTCTTCCATGAATGGATAATCGGCCCTAGTTCGGCCCCATTCTGCCCACTCCTTGGTTGTTACCGGTATTCGTCAAGAAAACTTACACGTCCACAACATTGTACAACAGTTCGCAGTTCTTCAAGCACAGATAAGCGAGAAGCAAGCCTTCATCGATAGGTGTAATGCACTTTATCCTTAGGTGGTGGTAGTGTTGTTGTAGTTTCTATGTTGTTGTTTTAGGATGTGTCTTGCATTTTCTATGTTGTTGTTTCATGTTGTGTCTTGCATTTTCTATTTTGTTGTTTCATGTTGTGCCTTGCAGTTTCTATGTTGTTTTTTCATGTTGTACTTTGCATTATCTATGTTGTTGTTTCATGTTGTAGTAACTATTGTGAAGTTGATTGAGGTAAAGATGTAAATAATAAAAGTGAAACACCAAACAATAAAAATTATACCGTAAATAGTAAAAGCTATACAATGAAAGCTATACAACTTTTAAAAACTATACAACTTTTAAAAGCTAATTCAACGCGGAGGTCCAAAAACATTCTGCCATTTCTCTCCGCCAAGCCTTGATATCGATATCCATGTTAGGTAGTTGCCCGTTAACCCTATCTGACAAAAATCGGCAGGTGAAAGCACCACAGTCGCCTAGCTAACCAGTCTGCTGGGGAACATCCGCTGCATAACTCCATCCAAATTGTTCCATCCGCCCATCTCGTTCATTGTGTTGTAGATACCTTAATACGAACGTCATACTTGTTTTGAATGTCTGAAGCAACTCGGCAATTCTAAGCGAAGCGGTCTGATAACTATCATATACAATCATTTGCATGGTCTGTAAGGACAACTCCCCAAGCACCCAATGGTTGTTATCGATGTTTATGGGTATAAGAACCTGCAAACATAAAGTTAACATTAGTTAGATAGTATAAATTCATAATGTTTGAAATAGGGAAACTTAGATTACATACAATATTCACAGATCCTGTCCATGTAGGAAATCCGTCCGACAAAGTCATTAACCCGTCAATTTGGGAGACTACCTCAAGTAGGTGCCCAAGTATCAGCCTTCCCCACCACTCTGGGACGACCATCGTCCAGTTGCTATCTGGAGAACGTGAGGTGAACGCCATTCGAACCCATGCCTCGATATGCTATAAATAAACCATTCAATGATAAGCTACACTGATGCTTTTTTGGTATTCAAATTGTAGGACTATAATAACATATGAATGTACTAACCGGGTCTTCAAGCCATCCATTGTTTTCATAGCCCAACAATTGCCCCCAAAACGTTGGTTCTACAGCACCACGAGGTAAAAAAGAAATCCTCATACTGCCCAACTGGTTTTGGAGGTAGAGTTGCTCAACATATGGCTGCAGCCTACTGGTACCAGCCGGACGGGGCCTGACGGGGGTAGTATCAGGACACTGCGTATAAGGAGACGACTGCCATCTCGAAGTCCAACGCTGGCGTGTCCCCTACCAAGGGGTTCCTCCTCCATCTCAGGTGGGTTTGTGTCGATGACAGGGCTAGTTATGAAGGGTGACATATCCACGCCAAGTTCATGAATCGACATTGATGTTGTTGCAGTTTCATGAAGCGGCATTGGCATGCCCATGGTGGAAAAGCCAGATTGCGGCACGAGCGTAGACCCTGGTGGACGAAACGACACATGTGATGGCCTGGGAGAGAAGATATTGTCAAACCAAGGAGAAGAAGGAGGAGGGGGTGGATGCGATGACTCCTGCGTACAAGTACCAAAATGTTAAACGGTGTTAGTAAGTTTGCATACCAAAATGTTAAACGGTGTTAAATGAAATACTTACATTAAAACGCGCCTCAAAACGACTCTCAAGCCAAACACCAGCCTGCTGAAGCAGACCCACATGCGCCCAGTTCGGGTCATCGGACGAAAACTCCCTAGAGGGCAGATCTGAGAAACGGACTGGTGGTGTTGGACCCCGGAATCCCTGATTGGTGAAGTCCGGAAACCCTGATGTATCGTGCTCCTGATCGTTAACGGCCTCATTCTCGTCATCATCGGTCCTCGTCATCGTCGCCGTCCTCGTTAGGGTCACCACCGGCTCCACCGTGGAAGAACCTCTGGCTGGACGTATACCACGCCATTCCCTCCTCTGCAGGTGTGGCGACAAGTCTCGTGAGTGGGTGGTCCTCCTCCTAATATATGCAAGAGTTGACGTAATATTAGAATTTAAGGGGTTATCTTCATACAAACCTCCAACTTTGTAAAAATTCTTACCCGCGCCGAATGGAACAAAATGGCATCAATCTCGGGTGTATATAATACTTTGCGTGTCCTAGTCCAACCAGTTATCCTAGGAACCCGGTTGTGCTGCACGAAATACGTCCTCGAGCGAGGAAAAGTCTCGAGAATCCATATCTGCGGAAAAAGTAATGTTACGCCTACAAAGTCATTAACAATTGTAGAAATATTTAATATTGTGTAACTAACCTTGAACGGCTGGATAAATCCCGTTAACGTCAGCTTCGGCCTCTTTTCACGCCGACGGCCCATAAAACCTTTCATCTGCTTATATGTTGCATCCCAGATGAAACTACCCCAAGGAAATCGGTTCCAAGCCCCAATATTCTCTATCAACGTAACGACCGTGTGCGAAAGGGGCAAATGATGCTGTCGGCCAAGGAACACCTCCTCTGCCACCATCATCAAACATATTCGGACAACATCAATGTCTGAGTAACTGTCTGCACTAGCTGGGACGCGGAAGGTGTCGAACAACTTCTTGAGGTGGCCAACGGTCAATTTTGCGTTCCCAAAAATTCTATTAACAAATCCCCGACTCTTGGGGGCAGGAAGGGCCGGCATGGGGCCAAAAGTGAGTCCCGTAATAAGACAGAACTCCTCCGGGCCATATCTAATCGTGTGCTCGTGAAAACTGTAATATAATGACTCCCTCGGCTCACCACCAAGGATGGCTATCTCCTTCTTCAAAATGGAGAGAACAAGTGCAGGGTCGTTATTCAAGTTCTCATAATCCATCAACGTACCAAAACAAGTGGCGCGAAAAAGATCAAGCCTATGTTCGGTTAACTTTGCACGGATTTCTCTCAACCAGCTTAGCTTTGACTTAATCGTCAAAGACTCACTAGCCTCCTGCGTATATAAAAATCCAAGTTTAGGGGGCTAAAGTGCCAATTTTCAAAGTTTAGGGACCTAAACCGTCATTTTTCAAACTATAGGGACCTATGCTGTAAATTTCCAGAAAACAGAATCTTGTAAATTCATGGGACTAGATGTCTACAAAGTTGGGTGAAAATCCAAGTTTAGGGGGCTAAAGTGCCAATTTTCAAAGTTTAGGGACCTAAACCGTCATTTTTCAAACTATAGGGACCTATGCTGTAAATTTCCAGAAAACAGAATCTTGTAAATGCATGGGACTAGATGTCTACAAAGTTGGGTGAAAATCCAAGTTTAGGGGGCTAAAGTGCCAATTTTCAAAGTTTAGGGGCCTAAACCGTCATTTTTCAAACTATAGGGACCTATGCTGTAAATTTCCAGAAAACAGAATCTTGTAAATGCATGGGACTACTTGTCTACAAAGTTGGGTGAAAATTCAAGTTTAGGGGGCTAAAGTGCCAAATTTCAAAGTTTAGGGGCCTAAACCGTCATTTTTCAAACTATAGGGACCTATGCTGTAAATTTCCAGAAAACAGAATCTTGTAAATGCATGGGACTACTTGTCTACAAAGTTGGGTGAAAATCCAAGTTTAGGGGGCTAAAGTGCCAATTTTCAAAGTTTAGGGACCTAAACCGTCATTTTTCAAACTATAGGGACCTATGCTGTAAATTTCCAGAAAACGGAATCTTGTAAATGCATGGGACTAGATGTCTACAAAGTTGGGTGAAAATCCAAGTTTAGGGGGCTAAAGTGCCAATTTTCAAAGTTTAGGTGCCTAAACCGTCATTTTTCAAACTTAGGGACCTATGCTGTAAATCTCCAGAAAACAGATTTTTAAAACTTAAACAACATTACATACTCCAAAATAGAAAAATTGTGAACAAAAACATTATGTAAAAATTAAACAACAATACATACTTCATACAATACATACATTAATAAACTTACACAAAGTTTACTCCAAACTTAGATCAAAAATATCATACCTTTTATAACACAATACTAAATAACAAAATAAAATTTAAACAACATTACATACTCCAAAATAGAACAAATATGAACAAGAACATTGTGTTAAAAAAAGCGTGTTAAAAAAAGCAATCTTAGATACAAACTTTACATTACATACATTAATAAATTACATACTTAGATACAAACTTTACATAAAATACATTTGTTAAAAAATAGAACAAATGTGAACAAGAACATGTGAACAACATTACATACATTAATAAACTTAATGAAAGTTTAATACAAACTTAGATTAAAAAAACGAAAGATGCGGAAAAAATAGCATAAAAAAACTTACCTCGTCCGACATTGTGTTAAAAAAAGCGTGTATCCCACTCTCGTTGACTTCACGTGGCAAAAATGGTAGAGGAAAGGGGGACCAATGTTTTTAAAATGAGTGTGGGGCATGTGGGGGTACCAACCTTTTAAAATAGGGACGCAATGGCGGTGGATGCGCTGAATTAGGGTTTCGCTCCGCATCCGCATCCGCACTTGCGAATGCGGAGCCCATGGAGTGCGGATGCGGACCGGGTCGGGTCATGTATGTGCCAACACTCGATTTTAGCTGAAACGACGTCGTTTTGGTGGGGAAGTGCGGTCCGCACTGAACCGAGTGCGGACCCGTGGCCATTTTGGCAAACCGGGAGAGAGAATGACTATTTTCTCAAGTTTGGTTTTTGGTATGGCTATTTTCGTCAATTTCCCATACTAATGTGCTATTAGATGGTCATTAGCTGATGTGAACCCACTGACGGGTTATCAGTTGACAGCTACCCACTACTAAGAGCATCTCCAATCAATTTTGTATTCATTTCTACCAATAAGATTAAACTAATCGTTAATTTATAACTTTTTTTAAAGTGCACTAGGATAATAAATTTATATGATATTTTAATAATATAATTAATGCTAAAATTTCTAAAATAGAAAAGATATTAATGTGAAATGTAATATAACTTAGAGATTTTAGACTTTTGGTTCTTTGTTTTAAAGAAATTATAGAGAATCTGTTAGAGATCCTCTAACTCCTATTTTTATAGGTGTCAACTATTTATCTCCATTTAATTAATAGGGAGTTATTTCTCGGCATTAATATATGATTGGGTACGATTATCTAGATTTAAAAGGTAATGACTTTTTACCAAAAACATTATACAGATTTGAGATTATCCTCGAGTTAATTTTGTAATTCTCTAGTAGAATTAGGTCAAATATATACTTCAGTTTAAGCGCACCACTACAATTCTGAAGGGCTTTATTGACGGACTGTTCCGTCGGGTAAACTTTCGTGGGTGAAGGTATCGCCAACGGCTATCACCAATAGATCATCGACAGTTCACCGACAACCTTTATTCACCGATGATCTATATTGCCAATGGCAGGCAATATCGATTGTACGAATCACGATGGATGACACATGGATCCTGTCACTGGCGGATTTTCAAGAGATCTTATCACCGATGGATTTCTGTGGGACTTTTACCTATGTGTCCCCCGATGGATTGCCAACGAATTAATAAAACTAAAAAGTTAAATTGTTGAAAAACCCGTTAGTGATTCGTAGGTAATTAACGACATATATCATAATAATTAAAATTTTCTTTTAGTCGGGGCTAACGCTAACCCATTGGTGATTGTTTGAGTTACCAACGGATAGGAATACGGTCGCCAAAATCTAATTTCCCTCGGTAATCCGTCGGAAATTACCGATGAATGTCACGTCGGTGATTTCCGATGGTAGTACCCTGTAATCTAGTAATGAACTCTCATGATGATTACATATTTTATCTTGTAATCTAGTATTGAACTCTCACGGTGATTAGGCCATCAGTACCGCTGCCCTCAAGAGTCACATCAGCGCCACATCAGCTTTTCTCCTAACCCTCTTCTTACCATAAAGTGGTGTACCGGGTACCCGATACTCTAAGAAGCCCGCAACCCCACCCCACCCTCACCCTCCTCTCACACAACCCTCGGGTTTATCGGGTTTTGGAACCCGCAGAGAAAGCCCGCATCCCCCCTACCACTACCCAATGGAGCCCGCAGGAGCCCGAGCCGAGCCCGCTGGCGGTACCGAAGGCCTTACAGATTTTATCTACGCACATGTTACTGTTTCTTTTTATTATTTTACAATAATAAATAGTAAATCGAATCAAACGAGTACAATATATTCTAATCATAAATAGCATTCCGATAAGCACAAAACAAGAAGATATATATATATATATATATATACAAAAAGTGTAATGAATATATATGGGGCAAGTGAGAGGATGGTCAAAGGTAGAAAGTTAAAGACCCACACGAGGAATGGTGATTGAAGCATATTTACTTTAATAGAATGATTATATGAATATGTAATGATGTGGTTTATGGAAAAAAAGCCCACAATAATCCCTTTATTTTTCAAAACCATCATTACCTTCCACCAATAATATTGTACATTCAAATCTTAAAAGCCAAACCACCACCTAAAACTCCACACTTTCACACCCACCCAACTTCAATTTCTTCCCCAATAAGAGCATCCACAACAAGGATTTCATTAGGATTTTATTTGGATTGCAAAAGTGCCATGTAGAATTGCTAAATTAAAAATTGTAGTGATTATTAGGGGTGAGCAAAACCCGACCGACCCGAAACCCGAAAAACCCGAACTTGAGCCACCCGATGAACCCGAACCCGAACTTGCCCGAAACCCGATCAAGGTATTACGGTTCGGTTTAGGTTGGGTTTTCCCAAACCCGAACCCGAACCCGACCGAAACCCGAACTTTTTAAAAAAAAATATATTTTTTTCAATAAATCGTAAATATATTATATATATTTATAATTTATAATTTCTGTTTCTATTTTTCTGTTTATAATTTATAATTTCTGTTTCTATTTTTTATAAATGTTTGAATTTTTTTTGTTACCATGAAGTATGAACTGATTATGTCATGTGTGCTGTGTGTGTGTGTGTTTAAGCTGTGTGTGTGTGTGTGTTTTTAAGTTGTGTGTGTGTCAGTACATGTGTGTGAGGTGTGTGTTTAATTGATTTTGTTTAACAGCTCTCCCTCGCATGCAAACATAGAACTTCTAAAAAATTGGGCTGCTAAAAAACACCAAAAAACTGGGCTGCTAAAAAACTGGGCTGCTAAAAAACTGGGCTTGGGATCGGCCCAACCCGAAACCCGACTGAGGAACCCGAACCCGAACCCGAACTTGGCCCGAAACCCGAAACTCGAGCTACACTTTGGACGGGTTTCGGGGCCTCCTCCTTTCACCCGAAACCCGATCGGGTTAGGGTTTTTTGGGCCCGACCCGACCGATGCACACCCCTAGTGGTTGTGAGTATGATTGTTAAATTAGAAATTGGTTTTGGTAATTTGCAAATGTTAAATCAGTACTTTTAGCTGATGTGACAGTAAATAGTATAAGAAATTGTAGGGAATAATTTCTAAATTAGAAATTGCTTTATGTCAAATCATGTTTTGTGATGTTTTATAGAGAGTATTTAATTGTAGTTTTGTAGAGAGTATTTAATTATAGTTATTTAATTAATAAAATATTTCATATTAAATTATAGTAAAGAGTATTTAATTGTAGTTTTGTTGTTATTTGATTAAAATATAGTTTTTTATGATAAGGTGTCACTTTAGAAAGTGGGTGAAATTTTATTGTTGTGGGAGATAATTTCAAGATAATTGCAAAGCTGATGTGCCGCTGATGTGGCTCATTTGCAATTGGAATGAAATTTCATTGTTGTGGATGCTCTAAGTTTACAAATTAATTAATGAAAAAATGAATCCTAAAAAACTACTATATGTAAACTCCTATTAGATTATATGTTTTAAAAGTTTTGGTAAGAGAAAAAGGATTATCATATATTGAAAAAAATGATCCAAATTTAGTCTAGGGGTAGACCTATGTATGGCTTTCGTTTACTGCTCAACTTATTTTCACAAGTATGATTTTTTTAGTTATGAAAGTTGCACTTGCTGAAATTTGATGGGTGTCCCAAAATATTAGAAAATATAAAGAGTATCAATAAACCAGAAGGGTTGTGGCGTACTGGTTAAGGCCATGGGGGATGTGGTGGAATATCTCATCTGCCCAGGGTTTTAATCCAGGCGTACACAACAATTGTGGCCACTGAGGTTTAATCAGGACTGATGTCTTACAGTCATAATTTGTCAAGGGATTAATCTAGGCATAGTCTAGAACACCCTTCCCCCCCAAAAAAAAAGAGTATCAATCAAAAAATACCTTTAAATAAACCAAAATACAGAAAAAGTGTCTTCATATCAACCAAAATAACCGAAATAGTCCCTCAAAAGATGGAATGCGACTAAAAACACATCGAACGATTTTACAGACATTTGATCTACCTAAAATGTACACCTGCTTAAAAAAAATTAAGGGTCTGTCACTTGTCTAGTCGATATAGAAATCCAATAAAAGTGATAAATAAAGAAACCAAATGAAATTATCCTGATTTTCTATTTTTTGCTATAAAAATTTAAATATTACTGTTTGGATTAAAATATTTCTTATGGAGGTAATGATGAAATTAAGCTTTATATGAATAGAAAATGATAGATATTGCATGGTGACATGCAGTTTGAAATAAAAAATAGTGATAAGTCAAAAGAACAACAAACACAATCTTTTGCATAATTGGTAAGACTGAGCTGGGTTCAATTCTTGTACTTAAATAGGATCATTAGCATCAAATCTTAACATAATGAGGGGGTGTTTGGGAGTGATTTTTAGTCCCAAAAGTGCTTATTGACTTATGGTGGTGGGAAAAAGAGTTTTTTAAAAAGTGTTTGGATTAGCTTTTGTGGTAGGAAAAGCCAATAAGTCAATAAGTTATTTTTTTAAAAAGTGTTTGGCTTTTTTTAGTTAACAAAAATGGCTTTTTGAATCAAAAAACACTTTTAGGATCAAAAAGTCAGGAATTTGTGACTTCTTCAAAATGGCGTTTTCAAGTTAATCAAAAATGAGTTTTAAAAGTGCTTTTGAGTTTGCCAAACATTAATTTTAACTTGTTGGCTTCTTGAAAAGCCAATAAGTCAATAAGCAGTTTTTTAACGCACATCCAAACACCCCCTGACTATATTAAAATCAGTCTTATAAGACGTTAAATATGTTTTAGTTTTATAATCGACTATTATCAAAAAGAAAATAGAATAAGTTGATAAGGCAGTCACTGCTAGACAAATCACTATCACTAACCAAAATCATCAACGGATTAGAAACCGTCAGTAGTTTACGACGGATCAGCTATGGATCGATTACGGCTGGATTTTTTCTTCGGTGAAAGTCGCCTGTTTCGTAGCGAGTTAAGGTGTTATAAGAAGCTTTTTAGGACAATTTTGAAATAAGACGACATATTAATCATCCTTCTCCTTCAAATCTTTTTCGTTGTGAGCAAAGAAATGAAATTTTACACAGATAGATACAAGTCGTTACTACAACAAAATCAGTTTTATAGGACACTGATCGTGTGTATGTGTTTATGTCTTAATAGACAGAGACAACTTTATATGACTTCAGTTTATAGAATCAACCGATTGTGTATCTAAAAGTGTTGTAAAAAATTTATAGAACATATTTGGACGTTTTAACAAACTTTTTTGGACACTTTTAAACAAAATGTCCTATAAGCCCGTTTATACAACACTTTTGAGTGTCATAAAAACACATTTTTTACAAGACAACAGTGTTTATGAAAGGACTAATAAGACCATTTGTTTCAAAAATGACTTAAAAAACTTGTTAAACGTTCAAAAGCCTGCAATAACGTAGTCTATATATTATGACATTAATGATGTCATTTTGCGGTAATGCATTATAATATGATTGATTTGGGAATAAAAAAAGGAATGACCTTGGATTAATAAATAGGATTGTGGAGATGGAAAATTTGGAACCTTTGTTAACATATAGTTTACAAGATCCCCGTACAGACGTGAATTTACTTACTTGCCCCTTCTCAATTCAAATGAATCCACATTTCTTCTTAAAATACATATAGAAAATAGAGAAAAAAAATAAAAGACCCCACAATTTTCTTTTTTCTGGTTCCATTATCATGCATCTGTCCATGCAGCAAAAACCGGGATATGAGGCCTCAGTTGGGTTGTTGTTCCTGTTGGAATCCATGTGCCTGATGAATTAGAATTAGAATTTCCAAGAAACTTGGAAGCCGACGGCGGCGTTCCTAGGATCATCGGCAGATTGTTGTTTCTTTCCGGGCTATCTTCTCGCGAGCTGCTCAAACTCGTCACCAGCGAAGAAGCATTCGATAAATGTGTCCCAAGTTTAGAGGACTGATCATCTGCCTCTAGCCCAGTTCCAGTAATCCCATTCTGATCATATAATGCCATTTTCCAGTCCAACATGTTGGTGGTGGCGGTGGCCGTTGTGGTGGAGACGGCGGCAGCGGCGGTGGTGGTGTTAGGTTGATCACCATTGTGAATAATTTGGTCGGATAAGAGGTCGTTTGGTGGTTCTACTTCTTTGGTACGCCTAGCTAGTTCTCCGGCCAAAAGGGTACTACTTGCAATTATCTTTTCAACGTTATACCTTGATATGTCGAAATTTGTAACCGCATTAATGCCACGGAATTTTATGGCCGCCACGTCATACGCTTCGGCTGCCTCCTCTTGAGTGCCTGACATTTCAAAGACAAGTACGATACAAGTTATTTTTTCCTGATAATTGTGGGTGTCGGGATCAGTTGCATAAAACTCAAATAATTTTAAAGATAACAGGCAGAAAAAATCCACAGTAACCCTGAACTTTATTTATTGGCTGAACTTTAAATAATGTACAATAAAGTGGGTCCCACTTAAAATGGCTTTTATGAATTGTACCAAAAACTGAAAATGCAGGAAAGACATAAATGACATAAAAATTAACATGCATTGGCCATTGGATGTAAGAGAGTCACAGAAGATGCTCTTGATAAAAATCAGCCTTCTTTGTTGACAAAAACAGCTTTGATCATCATCTTAAAGGTCAAGATTTTCAGAGATTCTGAAGGGTGTTTTTAAAAGCATTCACATCTGTGTTTCTAACTGGTTATTCTTTTTTATATATATAAAATAAATGATAAATAAATAAAGGTCCACTTTTCTTACTGTTTTGAAATCAAGAAATGTTATTTGCTCAAGAACACAAGTTTACTTACTGAATGTGCCCAGATAAAGATCCTTGTTCCCAGCCACACGCCCAATTCGGGCTTGCCAACGCCCATGTTGATGGTGTCTGAAAGTTACAATAAGAAAAGGATTCATTTTTCCTTCAAATTAATAACATTTACATATATATATATATATAATATACATTTATTATATATATATACATATATAGACCCTTTCTAGACCTTGTTACTCCTCTGTAAACTGAGGCTCCCCTAGAGAAACCACTGCTTCTCCTGAAAACACAAGGATATAAGTTGAAGTGTTAGTTATGGTTATATAATATATATATATATATATGAAGATATTGTATGGTTTAAAAGTGGGAGTGAAAAGAGTTGCCTTCTCAAGTGAGCTACATATTCCTGTCTGGACATGTTCTTCATTTCCACAACTTCTTGTTCATAGTTTTCCAACTGAGAAAGATATAATTAGATGTTAAATTCTAACTGTTCCTAGAAAACCGATACGATTTAACGAGCTGACAACGGAAAGCTACCGGAAAATTGATGTGAGTTGCAGGTCCCCAATACTTAAGTGCAGCCAAATCATAAGCTCTAGCAGCTTTCTCTTCCATATCATAACCACCTAAAAAATCAATAACAAAGTACACATTTTTCTATCATATTTACATCAAACTATAAAAATAAAATTAAAAAATGAGACCAAAACATGAAATTTAGGCTTACCCAGATAAACTGAAGGCAAGATTTGAATCCAGAAGACAAGAAAACAAGAAAATTGGTAAGAAATCTTGTGGTAATTATTAGTCAACATAAACATAAAAAGGTGACAAAGTGTTAAAAAGTCAACATGGATTCATTATGTTGTTTTTTGTGTTTTGATTAATTTCTAATAACCTTGTCTTCCCTTCCTGCTTTGGCCTTCTTTTTTGCAACTATTGTCCCACAAATGAGCTTCATATCTACCAGTCCATCTATGCCTGATAAAGAAACAGAAATTCAGAGAATACCCAAATAAAACAAAACTAAAAATAACTAAACTTAAAAGAAAAATCAAGAAATGAACCTGGTGACACCTCTATACTGAGAAGTTCTTTGACCAAATGTATCCAAAGACTTCCTATGAACAATCTGCTTCTGTTGTTCCACTTTCTCACATCCTCTTTTCTTGGAATCCAAAACCACACAATCAGTCACATTAGCAGCAGAAGGAGGTATGATCTGCTGCTGCTGTGATGGTGAACACCCAAAACTCATTGACAAACTAAGTGACTGTAAATCTCCATAACCACCACCACCACCATGATCACCACCACCACCAGAATGATAGTTTCTTGAAATCCAGTTCTTCATACCAGTAATGTCGTCATCTTCTCCAATACTTGGTAAATGAAGGTGGTGGTTACAACTATCTGCAGCAATATTCTGGGCTTCTTTGACTTGTTGTTGTTGTTGTTGTACATTTTGGTACAAATCTCTGAAACCAGAGTAATCTGGGAAGTGTTGGGGATGAATCTCATGTTGCTGATGCCTATGGTTATGTTGTAGAGTCTCATGATCAGGGTTTTGGTTGTAGTACATTGTACTGCTATCTAAACCAAGAGCCATTGTAGCTCCTTCTCTGTCAAAGTCAGGGGTCCCCATTGTTACACCACCAAAAAAATTCTCAAGTTTTGGTGGAGTTGAGCTAACCATTCCTAAAAAACAACACATTCTTCAAAACTTTTTTAAGCATAAAAGGAAACATATTTAGATACAAAACAGAAACAAAAAAACATAAAAAACAGACCTTGTGATTGTGATCTGGTTATGGCTTCCATTAAGCAAAGTGAACCATCTGACTTCAGGGGCATAATAGGGAAAGAAGAGTAAAGCCCACTTCCATTTTCACCTTCAACTCCAGAGCAGTAAATATTTGGGTAGTTGAAATGAGAAGGAAGATTGAAATAAGTTGTGGGATTTGAAGAAGAAGAAGGGTGTGTAGCATCTGAAGGAGGAGAACCACCCTCCATTGTTGAAGTTGTGGAACTTGTGTTCATATGAGGAGAAAGAGAGAAACCCAACCAGTTGTTACTGTTTTTGTTGTTGTCATTGTTGTCATTGTTGCCATTGTTGTTGATTATAGACTTCATTTTTCTCTTTTATGAATCTAACTCACTTTCACACTTAGAATAAAGAAAAAGAGGATTGTTAATCCAAAGCAAGTTTTGATATATATATATATATATTTTTTTTTCTTGATGCAAAGCTCACTCAATCATTGGGTAGCTAGAAAAACTAATCATACTTCTTTGCTTTCCCTCCATTTTTGAAACTAAAAACAAGGTGGGAAGGAGAAAGAAAACAAACCAAGAGTGTTTTCCTTTTTTGTTTCCTACTTGCAGACTTTTTTTTTTGAAACCAGAATCTAGAAGTATATATTTATAAATGAAATCAAAAGGAAGCAAACCACAAACTCATTAGATGAATTTGTTTATATGAAAATTAAACCAAGTATTGTTTAATCTTTATCAATCTCCCTTTGGACCCTTCTGGCCTTCACTCTGAAAAGATTTCTAAAGGAGAACAAAGCAAGTTTCTTTAAACTTATACAAAAAGAATGAGTTTACAGCAAACAATGCTGGCATCCTTCCTGCATACCATTGGGATCCGTGCTTGAGAAAGACCACCTCTTTTGCTTTTCTTTTCTTTTCTTTTGCTTTATGTGATACATGGATATATAGATACAGATCTTATATATATATATATATATTATGTATGATTTACATTTATATGCAATTTTGGTATATTCTTTAAACTCTTTATTTCAACCCCATCCTTGTTAAACATAATCCGTATGTACTAAAAGTATCATAAAAAGTTTCAAGATCTTATTCTGTGGTACCAAGATATGAGTATGGATTCCATTTATTCAAAAGAAACAAAAGAGAATCTATAAAAATCAAGGATTTTGCTTAATATCCTTCATTAGCACAAGTGTTGTACACTTTGATTTTTAAATCCCAAGGCAATCACGTTTATACTTTTTGCTCAGAAAGAACAGAAAATCTTGATTAGGGTTTACAAACAAACTATTATATTGTAGAGCTGTGTTTGTGTGTATAATGGGACAAGAATAAGCATCTATCAAGATTTGACTTAGATATTTAAAGCATGAAACTTGCACCCTTATCCTTTCTTTTTTCACATATAACAAATTATACGTCTAGGAAAATTGTTCAAAAATAACCATTTTCAATTTGACCACCAAATTCACTTTTTCCATTTAATTATAACCAAGATTTTGTAACTAGCTCCTTAACAATATACCTTCGGTCGGATTTGGTCGAACATATTTGGCGTATCCGACTTCCCAACAACGACGACGAGTAGATTTTTAATATTTTGTAATTTTGAATTTTATTTTGTAATTTTTCATTTCATTTTATTTTGTAATTTTTCATTTTATTTTTATTTTTATGAATGTTATGATTTTTTATTAAAAAATTAGATGAGGTGGCATGTGGGTTCAAGAGGTTCAAAAGGTTGGGGTACGGGATTTGTCGGTTTAAAAAGGTTCAAAAGGGTTCAAAGTGGAAATCTGATGTGGCGCAGAGGGTAAGAGGGTTGTGAACCCTGGGCTACGGATGGCCTAACGTGTAAGAGCCACTAACGAAACTTGATAAAATGCTACTACTTGCTAAAGTTATTAAAACGTTACCTATCCAACTAGATAAAGTGCCGCTACTTGTCATGTCAACATTTCGCAAATAACACTTTAACAACTTGCTAAAAGGTTATTTTATTAGACAAAATCAAACGAGAACGGTACATATTTAAATGATATATATAACCAACAAATTCATATATGATTTTTCATTAACGTGTGAAAAAACCACGTGTACCTAAATCCGCGACCAAAGTCTTTTTCACACATTAATGTAAAATCATATATGTTTTTGTTGTTTCTCGAGATGTTCTAATTTGAACCCGACTCTATTTTATGAGTATTAAATTGATTAAAAGAAAGATCTTAGGAGTTGCTAAAGTGATATTTACAAAATCTTGGGCAAAGAGTTCATAATAACTCTTATAGACAATTTCCATAGATTTTGACCTTTAACCCCACTCTTTCTATCCATCTTTACTTCATTAATTACACCCATGTTTTCTTTCTCTAATACTCACTTTCCTTGAGGGATATCTGTAGTTATGTTAAATGATGATTTCTTTGAGTTTGAAACCTTCCAAAAGATATCCAAAGAGATGGCCATGAAATTTATGAAAGAGGGTCTGTTTAAAACTGCAAGAGAGAGAGAGAGAGAGAGAAGCTAAGATAGATTTTCTTCACAAGAGGCAAAAAGACAAAACAGTCCAGTTGTTCAGTTCACAAACAGTATACCACAATATGTATAGGTTTGATATATGTGGTTTTTGGAGTGTCTACAATTGTCAATGTCTATATGGGTCTATACGTATACACTACTGGAGTAATATATATCATATACACACCATCTATATACTGCTTACTTACTGCATACAGCTGATTGCTTATGGATTACAGCAGCAGCAGCAGCAGCAGCTGCCTCCTGCATAAAAACAATAGGGGTATCTTTTGCTATATAGCTAATAAAGCAGCTATGGATTGTATGTGGGCAATAGGGTTTTCATAGCTGGCCTGATGAGAAATGCCTTGACAATGAGCTAAACGACGCCGTTTCAGACGTTGCCAGGAAACATACTGAAGAGGGTAGAGTAATTGCTAACTCCATCCTTTTGGACTCTGGTTAAACAACAATATATGTTTTTGACTGACAAATCAACACAATATTGCAGTCCCATACCCTACCCCTCTATATTAAAAAACATATCATTTTAACTTCCATATATATTATTTCAAAAAAAAAAACTTCCATATATATATATATATATATATATATATATATATTTGAGATCATGTTAGACCAGGCTATTTACATGAGACCAAAGAATTAACACTAAACCTTCACAACAAAAGACTGTGAAGGTACTGTGATGGTAAACCTTCACAGTGTTTTTCCTGTGAATGTTTACTGTTTTTCTTACTTTCACAATGAATCACTGTGAAGGTTTAGTGTTAATTTCTTGATCTTACAGTCTCACGAAAACAGGTTGGTCTCACGTAAACCGGTTGGTCTCACGTAAACCCAACCCTATATATATATATATATATAATCTTTTAGTTTATAATATGTTAAAAAAATGCATTTTTATGTTTTCTTTTTTTCTTTCACTTGTGTTGTGGGTAGCAAAAATGGGAAAATAATCAAGATTAGGGTTGCATGAATTTTCTGCATGACAAAGTTGTCAATGGAGACAGATTTTCCAGTAGGAATAATTTGGTGTTTTTGGAAAAGGTGAGAGAGATATGGGAGAAAAGAAAAAGAAAAGAAAAGTGTGTACTGTGAAGGATGGTGGGGAGAAGAAATGCCCACCCCCAAATTCTTTTTTTGATTGTTGTAATGATGAGACTAAATCCACCCCACCACAATTCAGACCCCATTTTGTAGTTTTCTCTGAAATGGTTAACATCCACAATTAGTACAAGTATATGTTTCTTTGCTAGGGTTATCACTGTAAATAATCACATCATTGAAAATACATTTTTTTGATAGCCATCTTACTAAATTTTCTTAGAAAATATCCAAGAAACATAATTAACGTTGCAAGACATTTTTTCTTGCGGATGCTATGACATGGGCTTGCGGTTTCTTAGAATCCGACTTTGACTTGTTTTTTGTGCGTAGAAGCAAGGGACTACGATGCTGCAACCTTCGGTTTTTTAATGGTTTTTACAGTGGACCCACTTTTTCAATGAATGTGCCCGATTGTTAGACACCTCATAAAAAGGTGTTTTGCAAGGTTGAATTGTGGTTTCTTGACTATTTTGTAAGAAAAAAAAAATTGAGAGATGACTAAAAAACTAAAAAGTAAATGTTTTTTATGAGGCGGTCATTTGAGATGATAATCCTTTTTTTCCTATCACAACACAGTTCCAGATAAAATCCAGATCATTTTTTTCACAACTTGTGGGATTAGCTCAATTGACAATAAGACTTGGGCCTTTGAAGATTCTCATATGAGGTCACTCGTTTGAATCCTATAAGGCTACTGGAGATTTTTCTGGCTATTCTCCAGGATTCCTGAGATTAGTCAAGGTGCACACAAGCTGTCACAGATAGCCATGATTAAAAAAGATCATTTTTTTCACAAAGTGATAACAAGTTTCCCCTCCTAATTCTTTCATTTTCACCAACCTTTTAAATCCCTTTAATTCTCATTCCTTTGTCTGCTTTAAATGGGTCAATTTCATTCTCACCCTTTTCAATTATTGAACCCCTCTTTGGTTCTTTTTACCATATGCCTCCTAATTCAAGTTTAAGTCTTTAAAGCTCCCTGAAATAGGATCAAATAATGAACAATAATAGAAAAGCAACTATGACCATTTTTCACCAGGGGGGGAAGGTTTATTTGACCTTTGTTCATTGCAGAAATGTGAAAATTTTGCAGGGGGGTAAGCCTCTAACATACTCAACTACCATACTTAAATTTTGTGTCTCCTAACTTTTGATTCAAAGTACAGACCTTATTAATGGGAAATTGACGAAAATAGCCATTCCAACAAACCAACTTGAGAAAATAGCCAAAATCTCTCCCAAATGACGAAAATGACCATGGGTCCGCACTCGGATCCAGTGCGGACCGCACTCGCGCCCAAAACGACGTCGTTTTAAATAAAAATGGGTTTTTTGATTTTGTCGGATCCGGCACCGCAAGTGCGGATGCGTACCTAAATCTAAATTGTGAATTGAATTTCTAATTTACACTTTCAACCCCTATACTTATTTACTTACTTTACTTTATATCTTTTAGTTTCATAATTTAATTTTACATTTAACACATATAATCGTTTATTAACTAAAATACGTTAAAAAAATACATTTTAAATTTAACAAGTTACACCATTATAATCGTCTTTTCGATACGTTCGAAATGAGCCCCAATATTGAATTTTTTTGATTTATATATTTTAATATATATCATATACACTACATAAAAAATATTTTTTATATTTAAAATTCATTTTTAACGTATTTTCAATTTTGTTTTACACTCCTATCGCATTAACATAATAATCATATATGATATATATTAAAATATTTTTTATTAAAATTATTTTTTAAAACTTATTTTTTATGTAGTGTATATGATATATTAAAATATATAAATCAAAAAAATTCAATATTTTGCTCATTTCGAACGTATCGAAGAGACGATTATAATTGTGTAACTTGTTAAAATTAAAACGTATTGTTTTAACGTATTTTAGTTAATAAACGATTAAATGTGTTAAATGTAAAATTAAAATTATGAAAGTAAAAGGTATAAAGTAAAGTAAGTAAATAAGTATAAGGGTTGAAAGTGTAAATTTCATATATGGCCCGCATAGTATTGATTTTAATTTGATATTTACACTTTCAACCCCTATACTTATTTACTTACTTTACTTTATACCTTTTAGTTTCATAATTTAATTTTACATTTAACACATATAATCGTTTATTAACTAAAATACGTTAAAAATATGTTTTAATTTTAAAAAGTTACACCATTATAATCGTCTTTTCGATACGTTCGAAATGAGCCCAATATTGAATTTTTTTGATTTATATATTTTAATATATCATATACACTATATAAAAAATAAGTTTTAAAAAATAATTTTTAACAAATAATTTTAATAAAAAATATTTTAATATATATCATATATGATTATTATGTTAATGCGATAGGAGTGTAAAACAAAATTAAAAATACGTTAAAATTTGAATTTTAAATATAAAAAATATTTTTTATGTAGTGTATATGATATATATTAAAATATATAAATCCAAAAAAATTCAATATTGGGCTCATTTCAAACGTATCGAAAAGACGATTACAATGGTGTTACTTGTTAAAATTAAAACGTATTTTTTAACGTATTTTAGTTAATAAACGATTATATGTGTTAAATGTAAAATTAAATTATGAAACTAAAAGGTATAAAGTAAAGTAAGTAAATAAGTATAGAGGTTAAAAGTGTAAATTAGAAATTCAATTCACAATTTAGATTTAGGTACGCATCCGCACTTGCTCACCACCAGGTCCGCACTTGCGGTGCCGGATCCGACAAAATCAAAAAACCCATTTTTATTTAAAACGACGTCGTTTTGGGTGCGAGTGCGGACCCATGGTCATTTTCGTCATTTGGGAGAGATTTTGGCTATTTTCTCAAGTTGGTTTGTTGGAATGGCTATTTTCGTCAATTTCCCCTTATTAATAGTGCATCTAGCTATCCATGCCTTAGGTACATTGAACACTAAAGGTGTTGAGAAGAAGGTACAGTACTCTAAAGACCAGGAAGGAAAAAAAACTTACCTAGGCTTGTTTGATTGGTTTTCTATCAAGTCCTATATAGGAAACTAGTTGTATAGATTAATATGTCTCTATAGATTGAGATTTTTTAATAGATGGAAGGAGCGTATTTGTTAACCGGGAGAGGCAGGTTTGAAAAAAAAGACTTGGTTTTCTGCATAAAACTTCCCTAAAATCTTAATGAATAAGTCACTGTATATAACATTAAGCAAACAGTGATGTATAGTTGACCGAATAAGCTTTGAATCTCATTAAGTTGCTAACAAACAGACCCCTAATGTCTATCATGAAGATTATAGAAACACCCATATAACAAAAAAGAAACATAAGTAGAGATCTAATGAACATTTAAACTTCCCCGATATAACAATTTCTTGTCTAGATTATACCGTTTTTGAGAAAAAAAAAAAATCTAACCCAATGTGGGGAGACAGAAAGATATGAACTTTGCTTGATATCACTCATAAAGATTATAAAAACACCCATAAAAGAAGAAAAAAATAAGCAAAAATCTAATAAACACCCCTAAAACAAGAAAGAAACATAAACAAAGATCTAATGAACATTTAAACTTCCCAGAAATCGCACTTTCTTGTATAGATTGAACCATTTCTTTAAGAAAAGATCTCTAACCAAAAGTGGGGAGACAAAAAGATAAGAACTTTACTCAATATAGCTTGTAAAGATTATTAAAACACCCATAAAACAGGAAAGAAATATAAGTAGAGATCTAATGAACACTTAAACTACCCAGAAATCACACTTCTTCGTCTAGATTAAACCCTTTCGGGGAGAAAAGATCTCTAGCTAACCCGAAGTGGGGAGACGGAAAGATAAGAACTTTACTTAATAGCGCTCATAAAGATTATAGAAACTCCCTTAAAACAAGAAACATAGGGAGAAATCTAAAGGAGGTTTAAACTTCCCATAAATCACACTTTCTTGTTTAGATTGAATCGTTTGGTGAAGAAAAGATCTCTAACCCAAAGTGGGGAGACGGAAAGAAAGGCGAATAGGGTGGTCATATGACCAAATACTATTTGCTTAGGTGGGTTCGAGCTCAAAACTTTCTTTGCTATATGTCGTGCGAATAATGTCGCATCCGTTGATTTACCAACTTGCGAAGCTCTAGCACGCTCGGCTATTTCTTTGCTAAAATCTTGATAAAGCTTCCAATCATAATTCGACAATCTCCCCGTGTTGTGGCTCCCTAAGTTTGATCTTATAGCCCCTGGAATCACTAAAACCACATTAATACCAAACGGCTTTAGTTCCAATCGAAGAGTGTGGGTGATTGCGTGAACCGCAGCTTTGCTAGAACAATACGACCCTGCCCAAGGGGTAGGAGCTTTTCCGACAACACTGCCTACATTAACTATAATCCCACTTTTTCGGGCAGCCATGGAAGGCACAACTTGTTGCACCATCCTAAGTTGTCCTAAAGTGTTGATTTCATAAGCCCTTTTTATCTCATCTAGCGGGAGCTCGGCTAGTGGGCCCGTGCTTCCGATTCCGGCGTTATTGATCAACACGTCTATCCGGCCATGCTTGGAGATTATAGCATTCACGGCCGATGAAACACTTTTTTCTGATAAAACATCAAGCTCTAATGTTTCTATCTGTTGTTCTTTTAGCTCAGATAAGTCATCCATCCTTTGAGCGATATCCGAAGCAATTACGCGACAGTTTTGCTCGGCAAACGCCTTGCAGTATTCATAGCCGATCCCACCTTTAGCGCAACCAGTTATGAGGACAATTTTCAGTTCACTCATCTCTTTGGTGATTCAATCTTTTAAGTTAACAATAATCCACTTATAGGGGAAGTCTTTGTTTCCTCCGATAATGTTAAGGTTAGAATTTAAGAATATGCTTTTGATTAGTTCAAGATTGCAGGCCCTTTGATTAGTTAAAGATTGCAGGCCAGAACCATGTTAAAAGAAGATGAAAAGTTTATTATTAATAATACCTACAAATGTTAAAGTTAAAAGCTCATTTGCATCATGTGAGACCGACATGTTTTCTAGATAAGACCATAAAAAAACATTCAACCTTTACCACAGAACAATGTGAAGGTACAAAAATAACATTGAACCTTGACAGCAAAAACATTGTTCGCGGTGTTTTTGCTACGCAGGTTCCTTGTGTTTTTATGGTTGTATAACTGGTCTCACGGGTCTCACAAAATCAAGGTGGTGTTAGGGGACCAACTCTAAGATGTGTTGGTACTATGAATGTGTTGGGAAATAATTAAAGGAGTCATTGAGAATAATTGAGTTGGTAAGTCCAAGTGTGTGTAAATTCAGGTGGGATTTGGGGAACACTAAAATCCAAAGAAAATCTAATGGAACATGAAAGATTACAAAAAACCCAGAAAACCAATGGGCAAACAGATGAGATAAAGAACATAGATAGCAACCCAACTGAGAATGACTACAGAAACTTAATGGATGACTCCAAAAGACCAAAACCCTTTCCAATCTCCCTTTCAACTAAATATTTTAGAGAGAGATTGAAAGATATATATATATAGAGAGAGAGAGAGAGAGAGAGGGAGGGAAAGAGACTTATCCTCACCATTAAAGTGGTTCTCATTTAAGTCTCTGTTAAGCTAATTCTGCAACTCTCTCATGGCAGGAGATGGACAGAGAGAATCTTAAAGTGAGTATGACATCACTCACATGTCTTCAAGGGATATATATGACATTTCACACACACAGTAAAAGGGAAGAGAGAACATTACTTTACTAAATATGTTTTACTTTAATTAGCAAATAAGTCCCCACAATATATATCTTTTTACACAAACATAGAAAAACTCCAAGAAACTACAATCAAAGCTTGCATCTTTACTACCCTCCTATATATATAAACTTTGAATAATTCTAGGGTAGAATCTTGTAAATCTAGACCCTTAGATACTAGATGGTAAATATAATAGGACACAGAAACAAGGGCTCCCCTAAACTAGAGTACCCAAAATCCTAGGACCCCCACCCCACCCCACCCCCCTAGGGCTAGAAACAAAGGGCAAAAAAGGAAAATTGAAGCATTGAATTCAATACCCATTATCTAAAAAGTGGTTGGTTGGTAGGGAATCCATTTCTAACCAGAAACCCATTAAAAATATTCCACACCTCGAGATACATGAAGGTGCCTTTCATGTTTGTCTACAGTTTTGGCCTTAGAAATATGGCTTCATTTTGCTTTTTTAGAGCAAAAAAGAAGGCCAAATAAATGTTACTTTTATGTCGTTTATAAATGTAGGTTGTTAAAAGATATATTGTTCCTAGAATGTAGTGGAAAACGACAGCAAATCAAGTGGAATTTAAGGTGATTTGATCTAATCGATATACAATTTTGGTAACTTTTTGTGCACAGATGAAAATAATCATACGAAAATGAAATCTACTAAATTCGAGAAGTTAAAGAAAAGTCCCAAGATTTAAATAGAATAGCGGAATAAAATCCAATAGAAAGCAAAATGGAATTCATAAACACAAATATCAATTCCTACAGTTGAATATGATCTTTGATGTTACTCACGAACTTTGTACAGAAGACAAATGTTGGATTAAACAACAACGGGATCGATTTGCATCCACCTCGCCTATAAAAGTAGGTAAACGTTATGCTTCTTGATGTGGCATACAAAGAAGTAATAGTATTAGGCACAACCCAGATATGTAATACAACAAAAGCAGGATAACAAAAACTATATATATTTTAAGAACCGTGAGAACCAATATATGTGTTGACGTATTGATACGTATACACGATATAAATACTTTTGAAAATATGCATTAATGCATAAATATCTGCATACATAGTAGATATGCATTGATGAATATACTAATTGACAGAATATATATCAATGTATATATATATATATATATATATATTGGTTGTCAAAAATATTATGGTTACGAGTTGAATAGCTAGCTACATGTTACAAGAATTTTAACAAAATGTGTCATGAAAGCAGGCCAAAACTAAGGGACAAAGAAAACAAGCCCATATACCTTTTTTTTTCTTTTGGTGAGGGCTTGTTTCTAAGAAGACATATCAATAACAATAAAGAGGCCAGGCCAGCAATGGTTAAAATGACTTTGCATCTTAAGACTAGAAATGTTAATCACAAAAATAGTTAAAATTGGAGTTGAACCATATCACAAAATGCCAAACTTTACCCTAATTAGCATAAAATAACCACCTATTTCAAACACCGAAACAAAACCCTTTATCTTGAAATGTACTTTTTGGCACATTCTATTCAACTTTGTGTGCCAACTTTGCAAAAAAAGTGAGCAAAACCCTCAATTTTGGAGGCCCATTTCACAAAAAACATGGTTTCGCTCACTTTATTTCCAAATTGGGACCACAAAATGGAATAAAATACGTCAAAAAATACATTTACCAGAAAATAAGTTTTTGCCCTTGCTTTTTCTTAAAAGTGTAGCTATTGTGCATTTAACCAAGGGACACATATCTCCGTCAAATTTATTCTTACCAAAATAAAATAGTGGCAAACAAAATCATATAAATACTCTTTCAACTACACGATACGAAAGTAAATATTAACTTACCTAAAAGTTCGTCCAATATATCACCGATCAGTTGAACATTAATTAACAAGACCATCGACCCGATCCGCTACAAACTCAAATCTTGATCAAGAACCACCGCACAACCACCATCATCATCGCCACCATTGCAACCCAAACTCAACCCTTGATCACCATCATCACCATTTGCTTCACCATCACTTCCCAAATGCAAATCCTCAAACTTATGAACCAAGCTTGCATTCTTTATCACTACATTAGAATCATCATCACCATCTTTGACCACATTTGAGTTTCTATGCCTATATTTATGAGAACTTTTACTGCTATATGGGGTGTTTCCATAATAATATGGACTTTGGTAGGAATAAGTGTCGGCATAATAACACAAATTCTGATAACTGTTGGCATAATAACTTGGATTGAAACTTTGATGATAGGGATAATAAATGTATGAAAGCCCTTCACAACCATAAGAAGCCCCATATCCATAACCATTATTAATCCCATAATTATAATACCCACCAAAATTACCATAAGAAGATGAAGCTGCAAAAGGAAAAGTGCTTCCATTATAAACAGCATTATAAGTATCATAATAATTTCCGAAATTTCGACTCATTCGCTCCTTCGAAACCGCTTTCTTCACTTCCACACGCTTGTTTTTCAACTCGTAAAACCGGTTTTTGAGTACTTTCTTCACGGTTTCTGGTGATTCGAAGGTAACGAAACCAAACCCTCGTGGTCTACTGGTTTCTTTATCACACATCACAACCACATCTTCCATTGAACCGAATTTCTTGAAGTAATCCCTAAACTCATCTACTGTTAAATCAGCAGGTAAACCACCCACGAAAATCTTGGTGGAATTACTGAACTCATTGTTGCTATGCCGGTTAATTCGATCACATTGCGTTTGAGCCCTCAAATCATCCTACATTAATCATAATATTCCATACTTAAAAACTCAAGAAACAAGAAAACTACAATACAAGTGAAAGAAAAATATAATCGCGAAAGCCACCATTGATGTATTAAAGATCAAGAAAACATCTATATATATATATATATATATATATATATATGATCTTTTGGGAGTGCGAACTACCAGTCGATCAATATGGTATTAATGATTGCAAAAAGTAATGGAAAACTTGAGAATCGTGATGTGGGTTTGTTGAAATTTTTACCTTTTTCAAGATTTCTTGAGAAAGATCGTCGATTGAAGCCGTTGTGCCTTCTGATTCCATTGTGAAAAAGGAAACCTAAAGTATTGCGAAATTGGAGAGAAGCTACAAGAACGAAGAAAACTGAAATAACGCCTGGTTTGGGCTTTAGGAGGTTATTAATAGAGTCGTAATCGTCTACTAATTATAATAAAAGGGATTGATTAGGGCCATTAGGAGAGCCATGGTAGTGAGCTAGTTTCATTATAGCCCTTAGTTTTTGGCGAAGTTTATACTTTTAAGAGTTTCTAAATTTCTTTTTGCTTGTTAGACATTCTCCCTTAATTATTCAACAATGGGTCTTCGTTAAAACCGACAAATCGCATGAACCGTCCATACCACACCCCACCACACCCATTGTTACGGTTTAAAATATTTGTGGTGTGGTTTGCGCTTTGCATTTTCATCAATCCATGCTTTGTGATACGGTGAATTACTAAACCGCGATTCAAACTGCATCGGATATATTTACATTTTTTTATTGAATATGTGTATTACACTTGCAGGTTTGTGGGTCACGGTGGCCGTTGTGCCTCAACGAAGAAGGAGGATGAGGGGAAGGGGCAGAGATCTGTGAGCAATGAGAAGGCGGGGTGTAGGGTAGAGGTGTAAGGAGAAGACGAGGGGCTTCCATCGAAACGATACATTATGGGCAATGAGTTACAGTGACAAAACCACACATTGGTCGGTCACGGGTGAAAGTGGTGCCCGGAGGTTGGAGATGAAGGTGGTTATGTAGTTTCGTCGGGCGGTGGGAGGATGGAGGTCGTGTTGTGGAGTTGGTGTTGTGGAGTTTTCGGGGAGATGATGCGGGACAGAAAATATATATATATATATATATGATCTTTAAATATAAACTTTTTATTAGTACGAACTATGCAACCCAATGGTATTTCTGTCTTTTTCTTTCCTTTTTTCGCCCTCATGTCGCCACACAAAGGGCATGGGGACGTAAAAAAGGGGATCCTTTACAAATTTCATATCTTTAGGAAAACCCCACTTCTTTAATTATCTCTCCCTTTATCTCTCTCACACGATCAACTGTCACCGTAGACTTTCGGCGACGTCCTCCCATTGGCGGCAACCTCCTCCCACTCCGGTGTAACACCCCGACCTTTGGAAGGTATCGACATTTTAAGATAAATATGAAAAATAGGATTTTGGATTAAATCCTAGATTTTATAGTCTTGTTGGATGGGGAATTCAAATACGAACCCAACGGGCCTTTCCGGAGCGAAAACGGAGCAAAACGAAGAAGTTACGTTACGGCCAAAACAACTTTCGATACGACCTCGGCTAAAGTGACCAGCAAAAGTGACACTTGTGTCACTCTCGCATGTCACTCTCGTCAGTTTTGTACCGAGAGCCATAGGACCCCAGCGAGAGTGCCCAGCGAAAGTGACACTTGTGTCACTCTCGCGCGTCACTTTAGCCGTCGGGCACCTAGAGCATAAAAACTCGATTTTCAGCCCCAAAACTTCATTTCTCCATATCTCTCTCATTTCAACTCCGATTTTCTTGATTCAATATGCTATGGTTTCATTTTTTAGAGCTCTTCAAGGATGGATTATTAGTTTTGATGTTCATTGGAAGATTCAAGAGCATTTGGTGGTGGTAAGTTTCTCATTTCTCACTCCCAAACTCCATCTCTTCTCTCCCAAATCATTTTCTCTTCTTCCCCCTCAAACCCTAACTGATTTTGAGGCTTTTCATGGAGATTAAAGTGCTCCTTCTCCATCAAATGTTAGTGGTTTCATCTATTGATGCAAGAGCAAGTTTTCATCTCCAACACTAGAGATTTTTAGGGTTTTCTAGGTTTTAATCAAAACCTAAGTGGCAAGTTCATTTCCTCCATTTACAAGCTTCATTATGAGTTATAAATGTTCCATTGATGGTCTCCTAGTGTTTTGTTTCTCCAATTTCGGTTTAGATGATTTTGAGAAAAGTTAGGTCAAATTGGAGTTTTGGGTATAAATGGAGATTTTGATGGTTGATGTTTGGGGAACAATTCTAAATGGTTAAATGTGGTTATTGATGGTTGGAAACACATGGATCTAGGTTTTTAGAAGATTTGGCTTGAAGATTCGTGTTTCTTCAAAGGAGCTTACGTTTGGGGAAAAATCTAGATTTAACCTAAATCTAGCAAGGTGAGTTCAAGTTGATTTGTGAAAACGTTGTACATGTCAAAAATGTTAATTTTCCAAGTATTTATGTGTTTTACATTAAATTCGAATTATTTGGTGGATCTTGATTATTTGAAGTATTTAACATTATAAACATTTTAAAATACTCATATTTGGGATTTTTGGGTAATTTGATAAATGAATCATAAATGAAATTGTTTTGATGAATTATTGCATAAATGGAAGTTATTTGGTAAAGATGCATTTCGGTGTTTGTTGGAAATATGCATAGTTTGTGTTATGGTACACTTTGAAAATACGATCATGTGAGTCATTGGATTTTGGTCATTCCCGACCTTGTGAACATTTTGGAAATTCTAAACCTTTTGGTTTTGAGGAAAAGATATATTTTGAGAATTTTGATGAGTAAATCTTAGGTATTGATATATTTTAATGATTTATCTTACGTGTATAAATCTTTTGGTATAAATGCACCTTAATGGGTGTTTTGGAAAATGATTTGTATTAACCTAAAGTTTTGTGGAGTCATTTACGTTTATGGAGCATGTTTCGCATACACGTGGGGTATTTACGTTTTATTTCATTTTATGACTTTTAACAAATGGTCTTTTGAATTGTTGAGTTTGTGGAGCGGTATTTGATTATGTTGGGTTTGGGGGGACATTTGTCCAGTTTCGATAGCTCAACGTAGAGCTTGGTCATGATTTATAATTATTGAGAGTTACATGTTTTGAATGTGCTAGTTCATTCATTTGGGGTCATGTAATGTTTAGACCTTAGTTGTTATGGATCCATAGGCACTTGAGTTTTTACGTTCAATGATGAGACGCTAGTTTCTCTCATTGTAGCACGGAATAGGCATCGGGTTTCATGGTAAGTAAGATGTGAACCTATATGGTCGGACATTGTCCCATGAGCAGTAAGGTGTAATTCCAATGTGCTTGGCACGGGATAGGCATCGGGTTTAAGGGTAAGTAAGATGTGGGCCTATATGGTCACGCATTGTCCCATGGGCAGTAAGGTGTAATCCCAATGTGCTTGTTTATGTGGATTAGGAGTGACCCAATGTATAGACCTGAAGTGGTTGAAATTGGGGACTCCCAAGTCTCCACGGGCAATAGACCTGGAGTGGTTGAGCTCGGTATATTATGAGAATAGTCCACATGTTTGTTTTATTACATAATTATGTGACCCACTTTTGTGTCCCGTCACGTGCGATGTAACCGGGTCACCGAAAAGTGTTACTTTGAATGTTTATTTTATCCATGTTTTCGGTGACGTATTATATTTATATGGATCGTTTTCCACGACATTTGAGTTGGGGTTATGCTTCATCCGTGTTTAGGATGTTTTGAATAATAATGATTTGCCCATGATTTCAATCGTTTTAGAATTCAAATATTATTATACTTTTCAAATAAGTTTTGGGATGAGTCCATTATGAGAATCGTTTTTACATTAAAGCTTTCATCACGGGATTTGTGTGCGTTGGAAAAATAGATGATTTGCATCTAAAGTAAAAAAAATTGAACTCATGATTTAAGTTGCATCTCTCTCGTTTTACGAATTATATAATCATGATAAAACTATTGAACTCACTAGGCATTAGTCTAACCTTTTTATTTGTCGGCATGTGCAACAGATCCCGGTTGGAAAGTAGTTCTAGTGACACGGTGAAGAGACGAGTGCTTGTAGTGTGCTCGAGAAGTGAATTGTTTGGTGAAGTCTTCCATACTTATTTTGGGATTAGCAACTTGTGCTTGTGTTAAGTAACACCCGACTTTATGTGGTCACATAGTATGACTTGAATTATTAATTGTGGGAGTTGTTACGTTTTATCTTGAGGTTATTCCAGGAATGGTTTGTAGAAGGAATTTTATTCCTTAAGTGGTTATTTTATCAAAATTTTATTTAGTTGTTCTTTCCAATTTTGAGGGTGTTACATCCGGCGACCTCCTCCATTTCCAACTAGTTTCATAAATGTTTCGAGTTTCATAAACTATTTTTCGAATGTTTCAAGTTTTTTAAGTTTCATAAACTGTTTTTTAGAAATTTTCACGTTTCATAATCTGATTATTCATATAAGAGAAAAATATATGAAAGTTCGAAAATATATGATTATTTCGAAAAAAAATATGAATATCATATAGGAGAAAACATATTAAACTTAAAAATCTGATTATTCATATGAGAGAGAAATATATGAAATGGTTTATGAAAATATATGAAATCGTTAATGAAAACTAGGTAACAGCACCGCGCCGCGCGGTGAATACAAAGTTTAATATACTTTACTAAAAATTGATTTATAAGCAATTGTTATCTTACTAAAAGACAAAAAAAAATTATTAAAATAAGTATTGTTAGCTTACTAAAAGAAAGAATACAAACATTGATATCTTACTAAGAAAATAAAACAATTTAAAAGTTTTGATTTATAATCATTGTTAGTTTACTAAGAAAAACAAAAAAATAAATAAATAAAAAATATACTTTATTAAATAAGTATTGATTTTTTTTAAGTAAAAAAGCAATATCATTTAATTGCAAGAAGAGTTACAAATAACGTTAAGAGGAGCCAACAAGAAATCCGGAGTTTGAAACACGGAATTATGAAAACTGATAGTTTGAGCTCTCCTAGCAAGAACGTGCGCCGCAATATTAGCTTCTCGCTTGACAAAACGGATCGAGAATGCGTCGTTTTGGAGAAGGAAGGTTCGGCACCGGGAAATGATATCTCCAAACTCCGAATCATCACGATGTAGGCTGGAAATGGCATCGACAACCTGCTTGGCGTCAGTCTCAAAAGTAACATGGTGAAAGTCGAGTCTGTAGGTCCATTCAAGAGCGTCAGCAAGAGCAAGAGCTTCGCACTCCTTGACCAGCGGAATTCCGGGTCTAAGCATTGAACATGCAGCAATGAAAGTCCCAAGGTCGTCTCTGAGGATGGATGCAAAACCCGAGAGATGGTTTTCCTTGAATACAGCAGCATCGATATTGCACTTGACGACACCTACCGGGGGTCTATGCCATATAGGGCAGTGTTCATCTGAAGTGGACGTTACATGGCGCGTTCGCATGGCATTGGCCTTCTGCCACCCTTTAAGAGTATCAATTGCACATTGTAGGAATTTCCTGGTAGGTCTCACGTAAAAGTTCCAAAGGGCTTCATTCCTATGATACCAAATGCTCCACCATAGCATCATCGCACGGTTTAAAGAGTAGTCGGGGCAATCATTAATAATGTCGAAAAAGAAGCTGGAGATTTTGTCGGCGCAGCTCGCCTTTGAGTCGATAAGCTCCCAAAGGTTGGCTTCGGCCCATACTTTTTTGGAAACCGGGCAGTCGATAAACAAGTGCCATGAATTTTCCGGGTTGACTCCACAGAAGACGCAAAGGCAAGGCGTATCCATCCCGCGGCTCCGAAGGTTCTCGCGGTGCGGGAGAACATCCCTACCCAGTTTCCACACAAAGTTTCTAACTTTATGTGGAATGTTGGTCGTCCACACCTTGCCCCATTTTCTGTCATCGGAGTGGGGGGAGAAGGTATTTTGAGCATTCTATAGCCACTTTTCACAGAATACACTCCATTAGAGTTCCAGTGCCAAATCAGTTTGTCAGTTCTGTATCGAAGGCGAGGAGGCAGGTTCAAGATTTCATATTGGTCGCGGAGGTTGAAAAAACGTGAGATACAGTCCATATCCCAATCAAGAGAGTTCGGTAGAAAAAGGTCGCTAACCCGCAAGTCTCCCGTGTTAGGAACCATCGGGCTTTCCACCTTAACATTACGATCATCGCGAAGCCAAGGGTCATTCCAAACATGAATAGAGGAACCCTCACCCACTTTCCAGCGATACCCATCTTTTAGCAATATATGGGAATTCCAAATACTCCGCCATATGAAGCTCGGGGCATGCCCCAACTTGGCTTCAAAGAAGACCCCATTCGGGTAATATTTGTCTTTGAATACTCGACTTACCAAAGTATTTGGGTTGGAAAGAAGTATCCAACCTTTTTTTCCCAACAGTGCTAAATTAAAGGTGCCAAAGTCCCGAAACCCGAGACCTCCGGAGCACAAAGGGGTGCAAAGCTTGTCCCACGTAAGCCAGTTTAAACTCCGAGAACTGTCCTTTTTAGAGCTCCACCAAAAAGAATTGAGAAGACGTTGGATGTCGCCAATCAATTTACTAGGGAGCATGAAAACACTCATGACGTAAACGGGGATGGCTTGAGCCGCGGCTTTTATGAGCGTGAGACGTCCCGCATTTGAGAGCGGTTTCTGGCGCCATTTAGAAAGTCTGCTCCATATTTTGTCATTAATATGTCTAAAGATAGCTCATTTGTTTCTTCCAATCACGGAGGGGAGCCCCAAGTATTTCCCCGTGTTTAGGGGTTTAGAGACCCCTACGACATACTGGATCGCCTCTTTAAAGTCCGGGGCAAGGTTATTGCTGCACATAATACCCGACTTATCGAAATTTGTCGCAAGGCCGGAAGCTCTTTCAAACGTAGCAAGGATCTGCTTAAGGACCTTGCATTCATCGAGATTAGCTTTGCAAAAGAGGAGAGCATCATCGGCAAAAAGAGGAGAGCATCATCGACAAAAAGAAGGTGGGATATGGCTGGCGCATTTTTAGAAACGCGACAGCCGTGAAGGAGTCCTTTTGAGGTAGCATCGTCGATGAGATTAGAGAGACCCTCCATGCAAAGTATAAACAGGTACGGTGAAAGCGGATCTCCTTGACGGAGGCCAGGTTTTGGAATGATCGGTCCCGAGATCGTTTCATTAACCCTCACAAAGTACCATACCGAGGTTACACACAACATGACCATATCAATCCATTGGACCGAGAAACCCATTTTCGTTAAAATGGCCCGAATATAATTTCAATTGAGACGATCATAAGCCTTGCTAATATCGATCTTCAAAGCCACCTCACCAAAAAATTTCCGCGTGTTTCTTTTCATACTATGAAGGAGTTCGAAAGCAAGAAGGACATTGTCTGAGATGAGGCGTCCTTTAATGAAAGCCGATTGATTCTCCGAGATGAGGTTTGGGAGGATTTTTTTGAGACGGTTCGCGAGAACTTTCAAAATAATTTTAAGGATAACGTTACAAAGAGCTATAGGCCGAAGGTCCCTCATCGAGTTCGGCTCCTCACACTTAGGAATCAAAGTTATGATCGAGTCGTTAACACCCACAGGGAGACTAAGATCGCGCAGCCAAGTAACGCCCGACGTGAAGATCGCGTCCCTGATGGTAGGCCAAAAGTGTTGAAAAAGCGCGGGTTAAAGCCATCGGGGCCCGGTGCTTTGTCGGGGTGCATCTGAAAAATAGCATCTTTAAACTCCTCTTTAGTAAACGGAGTCAATAACGCGATATTGTCCGAGACAGAAACATGCTCACGAACCGTGTTAACAACCTCCGAAGGAGAACCAAAGTTGGTGGAATAAAGGGTCTTGAAATAATCCGACACTAGAGAGCGTAACCTCGTGTCATCCGTGGTCCAAGTGCCATCGTTGTTCTTTAGCCGACGAATGAAATTCCGTTTACGTCTTCCATTGGCGTAAGGATGGAAGAGCTTGGTATTTGAGTCGCCATCCTTGAGCCAGAAAAGTTTAGCCCGTTGTTTCCAGTGTTACTCCTCCTTAACAAGGAGAGAAATCATCTTATGTTTGGTGTCTTCAAACTCGGTAGCATTCATGAGTGAAGCATGTTCGCGAAGTTAAAGAGAGCTTTTGGCGGCATGACTTAATCTCTTCCCACTGAACCGAGTTGAGGTTGCGTCCCCGCTTGTGAAGTCTACTGGCCAGCGACAGCAGCCTATCCGGGAGGTTACGGCTTGGAGCATCATTCCATCCCTCCAAAACCGTATCATCAAAGGAGCTTTCGTGGAACCATTTGTTTTCGAACCGAAAGGTTCTTGAGGATGGGTAATGGTCGGGTATCACATCTTCGGTATACAAAAGGATCGGGGAGTGATCGGAAGTCGAGCTTATCAAGTTTTCAACCCATGCATTTGGGAAAGTAGTCTTCCAAGAACAAGTACCTACCGCTCGGTCTAGGCGTTCCCAAACCTCATTCGGTTTTCCTTTGTGGCGACACCAAGTGAAAGGGAAACCCTTCATGGGAAGATCAAAAAGGTTGCAGTCGTTAAGAGCATCTCTAAACCCCCGGATGCACCATTCAGGATGTTCATGTAAACCCCGTTTATCATGTTGGGAAGAGAGATCATTAAAATCTCCCATAACAATCCAAGGTTTGTTTGATCGGGTAGCAAGGAGGCGGAGAAGGTTCCAAGAGTCACGACACCTACCTCTTTCCGGAAACCCGTTACTCGCCAATTCCCATTAATGTTATCGTTAATTTCTAAATCAATGAAGTTTTGCGTGTACGAGAAAAGAGAACATTTTATTTTACTATTCCAAAAAGCGCAAATTCCGCCACTGCGGCCGTTACAACTTACAGCAATATAATAATCAAAACCCAAGCTAATTTTCAAAGCGTCTATCTTAGTCTGCACAACAAGCGTTTCAAAAAGGAAAATAACATCTGGCCGGGAAGCTCTCACAAGCTCCTTAAGCACCGGAACTGCATGCGGGTTGCCAAGGCCCCGACAGTTCCAAGACATAAGTTTCATTGATCTAGGCAGGCCCGCAAAACGGGTCCCGCCTCTGGTTCGTTTGGTTTGAGAGGTACGACGTCATATGAGCTACCTTCATTTTTACCGAGGAAACCAATACAATCGTTTGTGTCCGCCTTCTGTTTTTCCCATTTGCTTTTTTTGCCTTGTCCTTGATCGAGATCCTTTTCCGGTTCTGGGGGGAGGGTTCATCTGCTGAGTAGTTTGGTAGCCAGATTCGTAAGGGAGGAAGAGACTGCTTTCGTTTGTTTTTTTGAGGAAGGGCACTGTGCTGATTTGTGTCATGCATATCCATCATATGCATGGGAGTGGGATGTGGGTTTGCATGGGGGTTAGAAGGGAAAAGGGTTTGGGATATGTTTGTAGGGGACCCACTAGAGATAGTGGATATGTTGTAAGGTGGTGGGTGGTTGTCACTGACTTTAGGATTAGAAGGGTGTGGGTTTTCCAAGGTAAGGGTAGTGTCACCTTTTGGTGGTATAATAGGGGTACTCAAGGTAGGGGAAATTTCAGGAAAAGTAGCAAGGTTGGTGTGGTTTTCTAACACATCATGGTGATGGGTCAAATCAGTAGTACCCCTTTCCCATTTGTTTATGGTCAACGTTTATAGCATATCAGTATTAGAAGAGGAAGTTTCCAAGGAAGGCTTTTTGGGGGTAGGCTTTATCAATAGGGGTGTAGGGAAATGATTACCCTTTCTGGCATGCGCACCCTTACCAAAGTAAAAAGTTGTTTTACTTTTGTCATGGGAATAGGATGGACTTACTTTTGATGGAGACGTGACCGGAGGTTTGGATGAGTCACCGGACTTTTGATCGGTGATGAATTCCTCGGGTTTTGTAGCATTCTTGGGCTCATGGTCATGGCTTGACAAAACATCCACCTTCCATTCTTTTTTGGCAAAAAATGGGGCGAAGCAATCTCTCACAACATTTCCCGAAAGCCATGGACCATATAACTGCATGAGTTTCCTTTCTGGATCATCCGGGTCACGAATGGCAATGGCTTTGTTACGACAGTCCTGTAATTCATGGCCCCAAATTCCACATTTGTAGCATATGACCGAGAGTCTTTCAAACTTGAATTGGAGCCATGTTTTCCTTCCTTCAGAAGTAATGAATAAACCGAAACATGGTATTCTATCAACATGCAAGTTAACCCGAACTCTCATCCTAACTCGAATCATGTCAAGGTTTAATCCTTTCCACTTGATCTCGGCTGCTGGGTCCGCCATTTTTACCCACGCGGACAGGTTCTTTTCGGTAAACAACCTTAATGGGATGTTATCAATGGAAAGGATGAGAGGGATGGTGTCCAAACAGGCCTCTTTCCAGTTACCAGACATGGGCCATGGGGTTCCAATAAGAAAACCACCCGTAAAACACCAAGGCATATGGTTGAGAACCCATTCTTGGTCAGATGGAGACGCAAAAGAGAAACCAAAAAAGAAACTGGTAGCATCGTCTACAAGGAAACGAACGTGCCAAGCACCTTTGAACTTCCACATGCGGGTAAAAATAGTTTTTAGGAAAGCGGAAGTACACCCTTTTCTAGCGAAAACCCGGGTGACCATGGATGTCGCAGCAAAAGCATCTAGCTGGAGTTCTTCTATGGGTTGAGCCACACAAGTATCGGTGGTATCTTCAATCTCTGGGTTTGGATGGCGTTGTGAAGCCTGAAGTTTAGTGGTGAGGGCCGCCAGGGTGTCGATAGATGAAGATGTCTCATTTTTTGAGGCCATGGTTGTAGCATCAACAGAACTCTGGAAAACAGTGTTAAAAAACAGCACCGAAATGGTACCGGAGGAAGAAACGTTGAGAGGGGGAGTAGGACCGAAGGGCACCGTCGGAGAAGAAGCCGCCGTAAGGAACCGAAGTTCAAGCCACAAAGGGTTTTAGAGAGAGAGAGAATCAACTATTTTCATTTTCATAAGTATTGATTTATATGTATTGTTAACTTATACAAAAAATGTAAATAAATAAAAATATACATATTAAAAAAATTGATTTATAAACATTTTTAGCTTACTAAAAGAAAAAAATAAATAAAAAATATACTTTATTAAAATAAGTATTTGATTTATAATCATTGTTATCTATCTTAATAAAAAAAAGTTCATATAATATTTAGATCAAGTAAGCTTACGAAGTAAAAATAAATCAATAAACTCAATAATTATAATAAAATACCCATTGTTATAAAATAATAATTATAATTTATTAGAAAACTTATTTTTTTTGCAAGGCTATTAGAAAATCAGTTGTTGCCTTACTAAAAAATAAAAGAATATATACAAAAAATATAATTTATTAAAATAAGTATTGATTTATAAATTGTGATCCCATAATACATCGACAATTCAAGTATTTTGAGAGAGATCGAGATACAAACGTCATCATCATATTAGATTTTGTCTATGAACTACATGAAGGATAACACACACACTCTCTCTCTCACTTAAGCTCTCACATTGTATATATATCTTATTGATTAAATAAAAATAATAATAAGTTTATAAATTTAAATAAAAAATGTTGGCTTCATTGTATACTTAAAAATGAAAGGTAAATAATAATTTATATGATAATAAATATATATTGGTTAATGGTTTTTAATTTAAATTAAAAAAAAAATTTAAGCATTTAATGTGTTGAAATCAATTAAAAGTAAATCAAAATTATAACAAAAAAAGATAAAGGGTCATGGAGGTCTCTCCTTAATCCTCTCTCCCTACATTCTTCTTTATATATATTGATGATTGTTAGCTTACAAAGAAATATAAATTTTTTTGATTTATAAGTATTGTTAGCTTACAAAGAAATATAAAAAGTTAAATAAAAATAAATTCATTTAATAAAAGTATATATATCTTATTGATTAAATAAAAATAATAATAAGTTTATAAATTTAAATAAAACCCGGTTAGTGGATGGGGTCAAGGGGCAACGCCCTTGCGGGGTCGAGGGGCAGCGCCCCTAGAGAAAATTTTTCTCACTCTTTAAACGGGCTAAAATCAACTCAGAAAATGTGCGACTAGAAGTTGTAATCTGGCATCTTTTGTGCGATAACTTCCAGTGAACAGTAACTATCGGACATGTCTTGTACGACTAGCTTGAATGAATAGTAACTATCGTATACGTCTTGTACGACTAACTCAGGTGAATAGTAACTGTCGGATGGGTCTTGTACGACTAGCGCTAATGAACAGTATAAGTCGTATGCCTCTTGTACGACTAGCGCAAATGAACAGTAGAAGTCGTATAATCTGATCCGAATCTAATGCCCTTAGGTGTTTGACTGGTTTAGCTTGGAGGTATATAAGAAGTGCGTTCTGCGATAATCAAAGGTGAGTTCTCTCGACCTTTTTATGACGTACTATGTTTTACTGAATATGGTTCCTTTTTTTAGCATGAACTGATTTATAAAAGTTATGCATGTTTCCATGTTTTGCATGTTCATTTGCAAATGAAATAATGTTTAAGGTTTTCATGAATATGATTTCAAATGTATGTGTATGCTATGTGGAGTCGGTTGCACAGTGGGGTGAGGGTACCTTGGGATTTCTAATCCCTTGGGCATATGGAGGTTAGCTTGTAGGTTGGAATTCATTTCCTCCTACATGAAGGAACAGGGGGTCCACTTGGATTCCGGTGTAGACGAGAGGGTGTCCGTTAGGCCCCGATCGAAGTAGCTTATGCGATCCCTGAACCCTGTGTTGAACCTTGGATGATGTTTATGAGAAAGATGTGAATGTATTTTCAATGAAATGATTTTATACTGTGATAAATGTTTTATGGAGGGAATTCACTAGGCCTTTTGGTCTAACCCTCGCTTTTTAAAAACTAAACCATTTTCAGGTAAGAGTACCGTGGGTTCTTCTAGTAAGAACTAGGAGAAGACAAGGAGGATGTGGAGCTCTAAGTGACTCCAAGTTTTTGACGGATTGCTATAGATAGAACTCGGCTGTGGATTTAGAGACTTCCGCTGTCATTTTTGTTTAGTTTGGATTAATGATGATGTAAAGACAAGCTTAATTATGTAACCCGAATGCTTATTTTATGATATTGTATGTTTAAGAATGTGGGACGTTACAATATATTGGTGTTAGCTTATTAAAAAAATTGTATCTTATTAATTACATAAAAATAATAATAAGTTTATAAATTTAAATAAATTTTTTTGATTTATAAGTATTGTTAGCTTACAAAGAAATATAAAAAGTTAAATAAAAATAAATTCATTTAATAAAAGTATATATATCTTATTGATTAAATAAAAATAATAATAAATTTATAAATTTAAATAAAACCCGGTTAGTGGATGGGGTCGAGGGGCAGCGCCCCTAGAGAAAATTTTTCTCACTCTTTAAACGGGCTAAAATCAACTCAGAAAATGTGCGACTAGAAGTTGTAATCTGGCATCTTTTGTGCGATAACTTCCAGTGAACAGTAACTATCGGACATGTCTTGTACGACTAGCTTGAATGAATAGTAACAATCGTATGCGTCTTGTACGACTAACTCAGGTGAACGGTAACTGTCGGATGGGTCTTGTACGACTAGCGCTAATGAACAGTATAAGTCGTATGCCTCTTGTACGACTAGCGCAAATGAACAGTATAAGTCGTATAAGTCTTGTACGACAAGACCCAATGAATATTAATTGTCGTACGTGTCTTATCCGACTAAAATGTGAAGTCGGCCAAATATTGTATGACAGTTATGAGTGTTAGTATCATGCGACAGTTATGAGTTTATGAACATAATATCGTACGACAGTTATGAATATTTGAAGACCTGTTTTGTCCGACAGTTACTAACATCATCGTGCGAGAATTATGAACATTTCCGACGAACACTTTTAACAGCCCAAAAACCTCGATTTCTTGTTGAATTTCACCCCAAATGATTGCAAACAGATTGTTACGTCATACCGAACAGATATGTGAGCAACTAACATCAAATCTCCGGTGAAAAATCCAAATTCCGGCCAAAATCACGTTTTTCCGGCGAGGAGGCACTGTTCACTTCAGAAATTCATAATTCGCACATTTCTTCACCAAATTTGGATCTGATTGTTGCATTCTCTTCATAATCAATAGAGAAAATGATCTGAATGGCTAAAATCAATCCATGCACATCAAAATCTATCGGATCTTAGATTTTTCTTCAAAAATACCGAAAAACTTTCAAAATCACTGACTTGTTCACGTTGATCGATTCTGAAGATTAGAATTGATGTAGAATCGAAAGGTAAATAATATTTTATATAATAATAAATATATATTGGTTAATGGTTTTTAATTTAAATTAAAAAAAATGAAAAGTTTAAGCATTTAATGTGTTGAAATCAATTAAAAGTAAATCAAAATTATAACAAAAAAGATAAAGGGCTATGGAGGCCTCTCCTTAATCCTCTCTCCCTACATTCTTCTTTATATATATATATATGTAACAACCGGGTTTCGTTTGCAAGTATGTATAAGATTGGTGTCTTTTGCGAAAGAAATGAAAGTTAACTTGAGGGACTAATTTGTCATTTGGTGAAAGGGGTGTAGGGCACAAATCCCTAGGGCAGTCCTCATTATCAGCAAATCAGTATTTTGTGTTGGTGTTTGGCGGCTAAGAGAGAATAAGAGAAAGAAAGAAGGGTTTGGGAAGAAATCAAGAGAAAAGGAGGAATCAAGGAAGATGGATTTCGTGACCCATTTGCCTAGAACTCCAAAGGGTTATGACGCCATTTGGGTGATCGTGGATCGGCTCACGAAGTCGGCACACTTTTTGCCTATACGAGAATCTTACTCGTTGGAGCAGTTAGCAAAGTTGTACATCGACGAGATCGTAACCCGTCATGGGGTGCCGACGTCGATAGTGTCCGACCGAGATAGCAGATTTACTTTCAAGTTTTGGAGGAGCTTCCAAAGAGAAATGGGTTCGCAGATTAAGATGAGTACCGCTTATCATCCTCAGACCGACGGTCAGAGTGAGAGAACGATCCAGACGTTAGAAGACATGTTAAGAGCGTGTGCTTTGGAATTCCAAGGCTCGTGGGAAAAGCATCTACCATTAATCGAGTTCGCGTACAATAACAGCTATCACTCGAGTATCAAGGCAGCGCCGTTTGAGGCACTCTATGGTAGAAAGTGTCGGACACCGTTGTGTTGGAACGAGGTGGGCGAAAGACAGTTAGTCGGACCAGAGTTGGTACAGCTGACTTCCGACAAGGTAGTTCAAGTGCGTGAAAGGCTGAGGGTCGCTCGCGACCGACAAAAGAGCTATGCGGATAAGAGACGAAAGGACATAGAATTTCAGGCCGGGGACTTGTTTTGTTAAAGGTATCCCCGTGGAAAGGAGTGGTGCGGTTCGGGAAACGCGGGAAGCTAAGCCCACGTTATATCGGACCATTCGAGATTACCGAACGAATCGGAGAAGTGGCGTATAGGTTCGATCTGCCGGAAGAACTGCGCGGTGTCCACAATACTTTTCACGTGTCTAATCTAAGAAAATGTCTAGCCGACGTGACAAAAGCGGTTCAGTTAAATGACATAAAAGTGGACGAGAAATTGAACTTTGTAGAGGAACCTGAAGCAATCACGGATGTTAAGGTAAGGAAATCGCGGAGCAAGGAGACTAAGCTGGTTAAATTACAATGGCGGCACCACAAGGGTCCGGAGGCGACCTGGGAGTTGGAGTCGGAGATGAAAGCTAGATACCCGCATCTCTTCCAATAAGGAATTCCGGGGACGGAATTCTTTCAAGGGGGGAGTGTTGTAACAACCGGGTTTCGTTTGCAAGTATGTATAAGATTGGTGTCTTTGCTAAAGAAATGAAAGTTAACTTGAGGGACTAATTTGTCATTTGGTGAAAGGGGTGTAGGGCACAAATCCCTAGGGCAGCCCTCATTATCAGCAAATCAGTATTTTGTGTTGGTGTTTGGCGGCTAAGAGAGAACAAGAGAAAGAAAAAAGGGTTGGGGAAGAAATCAAGAGAAAAGGAGGAATCAAGGAAGAATATGCAAGGTAATACATCCTGAATCCGTTCTCCTGATCATTGTAGTACTTTTCTTTCTTATTGGTATGGATTCCTAAGATTTATTTGGATGATTCTTTGAGTTTTCACCATTTTTCCTTTAAAATGGGTTTTTGGCTTGGTAATCGAATTAAGGGAGTAAAAATATGGATTAAGTGGATGTTTAGATTGGTGAATGAACCCTTAGGGTTGTCTAATCGAATTTATGGTAGAAATGGAGTTAAGGATCACTTTTAGATTGCTAATTTCGAACAGCAGTTGTACCCGGACACTAACAAGTTCTTGATGTTATGGTAGTTTCCGGATATGAATGCTAGTTCCCGGGTGAAGTTTTATGATAGTTCCCGGGTGGGTGATCTTCCGGGTAAGTTGAGTTACCGGGTGTAGTATCCGGAAAGAAGGCGTATCCGGGGAGTCTTGGTATCCGGATAGTATGGGTATCCGGGAAGTCATGGTGTCCAGACAGGTTGGTACCCGGAAAGTGTTTGCTGGTCAGTAGGTTTGAGCCGTTTAATCTGATCCGAATCTAATGCCCTTAGGTGTTCGACTGGTTTAGCTTGGTGGTATATAAGAAGTGCGTTCTACGATAATCAAAGGTGAGTTCTCTCGACCTTTTTATGACGTACTATGTTTTACTGAATATGGTTCCTTTTTTTAGCATGAACTGATTTATAAAAGTTATGCATGTTTCCATGTTTTGCATGTTCATTTGCAAATGAAATAATGTTTAAGGTTTTCATGAATATGATTTCAAATGTATGTGTATGCTATGTGGAGTCGGTTGCACAGTGGGGTCAGGGTACCTTGGGATTTCTAATCCCTTGGGCATATGGAGGTTAGCTTGTAGGTTGGAATTCGTTTCCTCCTACATGAAGGAACAGGGGGTCCACTTGGATTCCGGTGTAGACGAGAGGGTGTCCGTTAGGCCCCGATCGGAGTAGCTTATGCGATCCCTGAACCCTGTGTTGAACCTTGGATGATGTTTATGAGAAAGATGTGAATATATTTTCAATGAAATGATTTTATACTGTGATAAATGTTTTATGGAGGGAATTCACTAGGCCTTTTGGTCTAACCCTCGCTTTTTAAAAACTAAACCATTTTCAGGTAAGAGTACCGTGGGTTCTTCTAGTAAGAACTAGGAGAAGACAAGGAGGATGTGGAGCTCTTAGTGACTCCAAGTTTTTGACGGATTGCTATAGATAGAACTCGGCTGTGGATTTAGAGACTTCCGCTGTCATTTTTGTTTAGTTTGGATTAATGATGATGTAAAGACAAGCTTAATTATGTAACCCGAATGCTTATTTTATGATACTGTATGTTTAAGAATGTGGGACGTTACAAATGGTATCAGAGCCTTAGTTTAAGGGATTTAGGTGACCAATCGAGCCTAAACTTAAACCGTAAGATGAGGAACACAGCCGAGACATAGGATTGCCTCTAGGAACGATCACTAAGCGCGCTAGGAAATAAGGTGCCAAGGACAAACGTGTAAGGTAAGTTTGGGATTACACCTGGCCAGTGTGATTACGAACTTACAGGTACATGTGCGTGCTTAAAATTACCTTATAAAGCACTCTGTAATGTCATGTCTAGCAAAGGTTAATGGTTATTTTCTTTCAGTATTTGCGTAATGGCTGGAAAGACTTTGAGGAGTAGATCGGTGCCTGTTGTACCGAGGAATCAAGATGAAGAAGTACTAGAGAATGGACCGGTGGAACCGGCGAGGGCAACTGTTACCCAGGGAGGGGGAAGAGGTAGGGGTCGTGGAAGGGGTCGAGGAAGAACTCCCCGCCGGGCCGCCACCCAAGTGGCTAGGGATGGGGGAAACCCAAACCTGAGAACGACTCGTGCAACTAGAAGAACGAGGAGCGTGGAAGCCCTCGTTCATCAAGAAGGCTCTCTTCAGGAGAGTTCAGCTTCTGCAAGGAGGGTAACTCAGCCAAGGGGACGGGGTCGAGGCCGCGGATCTACATTTGTCACCCGAGAGAACCTAGCTGCTGAACTGGGTAAAATTCAGGAGACTCTGCAAGCTCTCCTGACTAAGCAAATCGAGTCGGCCTCGGGAAGTAAAGAGCCGAGCGAGAACAGGGAAGGTGTAGAACTGTCAAGTCCGGTAGAAACTGGTACTGGAAGTCATTCGAAGTCAATCTCTCTTGTGGTGAGTGAGTCAGCAGCTAAGGGGTGCAGTTACAAGGTCTTTGCCTCATGCAAGCCCCCTACTTTCAAGGGCGAGTGTGACCCCGTCATGGAAATGAAATGGGTGAAGGAGATGGAGCCGGTATTCGATACGTGTAAGTGTGCTGATGGAGATCGGGTAATGTTGCCCTATCCATGTTGAAATCCGAGGCAGTTTACTGGTGGGATGCAAAGACTGGGGGAAAGGGTTCGGCAATGGCTAAGGGAATGTCGTGGGAAATGTTTGTAGACAGGTTCAAAGCTCAGTTCTGTCCACTAGCAGCAGTGAAAAAGTTGGAAGAAGAGTTCTTGGGGTTGGATCAGGGAAGTATGACGGTGCGAGAGTACACTACAAAGTTTATCGAGAAGTCTCGTTTCGCAGACTTGTATGTGCCAACGGAGGAACGACGGGTGGAACGATTCATCCACGGATTGAAGAGTAGCATCCAAGAACTAGTTCTGACAAGAAACCCCACTACCTTTCAGGCGGCCATTAACGCGACCGAGATGATCGAGAAAGAAAAGGTTCGCCAAACGACTGAGAAGAGTGGTGATAAACGCAAATGGGATGGACCGGGTAAGGACTTCAGAAAAGGGAAAGTGTTTCAACCAGACAACCGTGTTAGTAAGGATACCGTTGGAAAACCATGTACGAAATGCAACAGGGTGCATCGGGGAGAGTGCATGGCAGGTTCAAACTCATGCTACCGGTGTGGCTTGCCCGGTCACATGTCAAAGGATTGTCGCAGTGGGGGGAAATCTTGTTACGAATGTCGGGCTACTGTCCACATGCGTAATGATTGCCCACAATTGAAGAAAGGGTGATCAGTCCCGTATGGTGAACGACAGGGTGAGAAAGGAAATGACAAGAGAGCAGAACCGGTGCGTCCGAAGGGACGTGCATTCCGCATGACTGCGGAAGAGGCGGAGGAAGTTCCAGATGTGGTGGCAGGTACGTTTCTAGTGAACTCTCTATGTGCCAAGGTGTTATTTGATTCAGGAGCAAATCGCTCCTTTGTATCGCATGCTTTTATGAAATGTTTGGGGGTGAGGCCTAGACGTTTGGAGAGAGCACTAGAGGTGGAAACTGCAAATGATATTTGGGTGTATGTTAAGGAAGTAGTAGAAGATTGTGTCATAGATATAGAAGGGAGGTTGGTGCCTAAGAAGTTATATCCCATGGCAATGGGAGAGTTTGATGTAGTGTTAGGTATGGATTGGTTAGCCGCGAACGATGCGAATATCGTTCGCAACAAAAAGCTGATCATAATTCGGTTACCTGATGGAGATACCGTAGTGATCTATGGGAATCGCCGTGATTGAAAGACTAGCATTATCTCCATGATTAGGGCTACTAAGTGTTTGAGGAAGGGGTGTAAAGGATTCTTGGCGTACGTGTTGGACGCCAAGAAAGAGAAGCGTGAGGTGGGTGATGTGCGAGTGGTAAATGAGTACTCGGAAGTATTTCCGAATGACTTGACAAGTCTACCTCCGGATCGTCAGATCGAGTTCAGAATTGATTTGTTGCCCGGAGCTGCACCTATTGCCCGCGCACCGTATAGATTGACGCCGTCCGAAATGAAGGAAATGATGACTCAATTACAGGAGTTATTAGACAAGGGATTCGTTAGACCGAGTACATCTTCGTGGAGAGAACCCGTGCTCTTCGTGAAGAAGAAGGATGGTACTATGCGAATGTGCATAGACTACCGAGAACTCAACAAGGTCACGATCAAGAACAAGTATCCTATACCGAGGATTGACGACCTGTTTGATCAGCTACAAGGAACCAACTACTTCTCCAAGATAGATTTGAGGTCAGGGTATCATCAACTCAAGGTGAGGGAGGAGGATGTGCCGAAGACGGCTTTCAGGACCAGGTACGGACACTACGAATTCTTGGTGATGCCGTTCGGGCTAACCAACGCCCCAGCAGCATTCATGGACTTAATGAATAGGGTATGCCAACCTTATTTAGAACAGTTTGTGATAGTGTTCATAGAGGACATCCTGATATTTTCAAGATCGGAAAGGGAGCACGAAAGTCATCTTAGGACGATTCTCGAGCTGCTAAAGCAAGAGAAGCTGTATGCGAAGTTTTCTAAATGCGAGTTTTGGCTAAGGGAGGTGCAGTTTCTCGGACACGTGGTGTCTGAGAAGGGAATTATGGTTGACTCGGATAAGATTGAGGCCATCAAAGATTGGGAACAACCTAAGAATCCGTCAGAAGTTCGGAGTTTCCTCGGGCTGGCGGGGTACTACCGAAAGTTCATCAAGGACTTTTCGCGTATCGCCACGCCATTAACGGCCTTAACCAAGAAGAATGCCAAGTTCATTTGGTCGGAGAGGCAAGAGGAAGCATTTCAAAGGCTTAAGGATATGTTGAGCAGCGTTCCGGTGTTGTCACTACCGGATGGTTCGGACGATTTTGTGGTTTTCAGCGATGCCTCGAAACTTGGTTTGGGTTGTGTACTCATGCAACGAGGTAAGGTGATCGCTTATGCCTCCCGGCATGTAAAGCCCGTGTCGCGGTACATATTTTATTTATTTATTAATTATTCTATTTATTGTTAATATTTTATTTAGCGGGGTTTAGTCGAATCGGACCAAAATGTTAATTGTGACAACTCTTGGGTTCTTGCAAGGAAAGGGATAAGTTGAGGGGCTATTAGGGACTTATACCCAAAGTTTGGAAAGGGGTCAGCCCAAGGGATGCCCCATCCCCCTTCCCCTTTGGTTTCACAGTAACACCACCACAACCCCAAGCCATTCTCCCCATCCCCTTCCCTTGTTATTTTCTGTCGCCGCCGAGAGAGGGAGAGAGAGAGAACGCCGGCGAGAAAGAGAGAGAGAGAGAGAGAGAAACCGAGCGCTGCCGGAGAGAGGGAGAGAGAGAGAGTTCGCCGGAGAGTGAGGAGGGTCGCCGCCGAGGGCGATCGCCGCCAGGAAGAGAAGGTCGCGTTGAGGTATTCCTTTCCGTTGTTTTTTCGTTGTCGTTTCGTCGTCTAACCATTGTAAACCGCCGCAAACCGCCACCACCATCGCCGCAGCCACGGCTGTCGGCGGTGGGGCCGCCGCTGCACGCCACTGTGGTGGCGGCAGGGGGTGCGTATGGGTGTGTTGGTGTGTGCGGGTGTGAAGTTGCGGAGGAGTCGGGAGTGGGTGACGTTGGGAGGTCTCGCCGGAGGGTGTTACCGTAACCCTCGTCGCTGCCGCCAACCACCACCGCCGCCGGAGGCGGCAGTGGGTGGTGCACGTTTGTTGTCCAGCTTAGTATAGCCCTGTTCCAGTAAGTTTTTAGGCCTTCCGGGTCTATTTGGATTAAGACATGACTCAATGGTTTAAAATTCAATAGTTATCATTTCATGTGAAATATATAGTTTCTGCCACTGTTTTGTAAAAGCCATAACTTATTCTAGAAACCTCGGATTGGGGTGAAACCAGTGCCAAAATCTCCCATTCTGAGTCTAGTAAGTTTCATATGTTTTACGGAAAAATAAGTTCGGACCATAGCTAGTGTCAAATTGCCATTTTATACTGACAGGTTCTGTTTTTAGCTGTTCTGCGAAGTGTTTTCGTAAAATTCATATAGAATGCTAGGAGTATCGTTAGGACGCGTGCGATATGTCCCTGGAATCCTAAGACATGGGACTTTGTGATTATGTAATTTGGTTTCTGGAATTATCAGTTTAAAGGGGGTAAAACAGGTCCCGAACAGACCTGTGTTTTAGATAAAAAGCTGGAACGTTTAGTTTTGTACGCTAGTAATCGTGGGTTGGATTAGGACTTCCCTTTGACGTTTGTTAGCGCGTATCTAGGTGGAAAGAGGTGGGGGAAGTTAGCCGGTTGGTGTTGCTGATCACGAAGGCTTGCGTTACTTTGAGGTGAGTTCTCTCACCGCGTAGTTAGGAATTTCATGCATATCGTTATTTTGTGCTACGTGTTATTACGTGTTATTACGTGGTTACGTGAATTAGTTGGGATGTGATATCTAATTGTGATCTGTTGAATGTGTATGTGAATTATGTATGCTTGTGTACACCTCAGTGGGACTGGGGGGCTTGGTGGGACCGAGCTAGTACAATTGTATTATCTTTACTCGGTGGGACCGAGGGCTCGGTGGGACTGAGCTTGTATCAATGTCTTTACTCGGTGGGACCGAGGGCTCGTTGGGACTGAGCTTGTATCGATATATTTTTGGTGTGCTCGGTGGGACCGAGGTTCGTATTTATACGCTAATTGTTATGTGGATTTATATCCGTGGTGATGGTGATGTTGCCTACTGGCGAGTAGGGGCGATATACGTGGGGTTGCTACCTGCGTGTGTGATAGGATTCACTAAGCGTTTAGATTACCCTTTCCCAATATGTTGTGATTTCAGGTGCGAGCGGCAGTCGGGCTTGACGGTACACACACAAAGCGCGGGCGTCGAGAATTGTTGGAATTTACACTTTTAAACTTTTAGATTTATTTATAATATTTCCGCTGCATAACTTCTTTTGACTGTTTGAGTTGACGGCATTAACTTTAATTGAGTTACGGTTTATTAAAGTGTGGTTGTTTTATAATGGAATATATGTTTTAGAAAATTTAAATTTTCTTGTAATTTTTGGGACGTTACAACTTGGTATCAGAGCACAGCTTGAGTGAATCAAACACATCTCGGTGTGTTTGGTCTCAAGTTGCGGCTATGAAGTTTTTTTAAACTCTCTTATTAAAATCTTTGAAAATAAATGAACGGAGAAAGCCCGTTTGGGAAACGGTGATCGTGGGCGCAGTGTGTACAGTCAGCCGACGCCAATTGGGAAGGTACAGCACTTAGTGTATTTATTGCTTTCTAGGCTTAGGGTATGCATGCTAGATTGCCGAGGTTGTTTACACTGTACTGTACGATGACTGCTTACTAGTAGGAATCAATGCTAGTTATAGTAGGTTGTCAAGTGAAGGCCCTATAGGTTGCATGCAGTATGAATCATATAGCCTTAGAATATTTGATTTAGTTCTATTACGCAGCTCTTGTTTGAGTCCAACCGTTCTAGGATAGAATCTTGTATTCGAATGTCTATTTGATTCACGCTGCGTGCGACTGGGTATTCGCGAGGCAACTCGTTATGGCTAACAGGGATTCCGTTATAGCAAGAGTAGTGGGATGAGATGAAATTCCTAGTGAGCTGGGAATAGCGTTTACATATGAGTACGTATGCTAGATTGCTTGGTGCTTAATACACTGTATTGTATGGTTGTTACTTGCTATTAGGAACTTATGCTAACTTTGATAGGTTGTTAAGCGAATGCACTATAGGTTGTATGCGGTAGGAACCGAATAGCCTTAGAATGTTGGATTTAGTTCTATTGCGCAGCTCTTGTTTGAGTCCAACCGTTGTAGGATAGAATCTTATATTCGAATGTCTATCTGGTTTCCACTGTATACGATTGTGCGTTTACGAGGCGACTCGTCAGGGTTAGTGGGGGTTCTGCCCTAGCAAGGGTAGTGGGGTATTATGTTTATTCATAGGGAACTAGGAAAAGTGTTAGCATTTACTAGAATGGACATATGTGTTTGTTTGTGGTAACCAACTACTTGGACGTCACGGGACAGGACTCGAAACAAGTAAGGATAGGTGTGAAGGGTAGTAGCAGAGCTCCTACTATCTGAAGCACAGGATCCGTGCTCGAGTCGGGGAAGGTCACGGAGAATCCGAGGAGTTGAGCGTGAGCGTAGTTAGCTAGAGTTGCTGTATGCTACTTTGACTTGGGAGGAGTTCGTTGTACGTTTTTGTGCGGGGTATGTGCCTCCAGTGGAGATGGAGAGGATAGCTAAAGAGTTATGGGAGCTCACTCAGACTACAAAGACGGTGAAGGAGATGGCACTATTCTGTCCTCAGTATGCTGCTTCAGAGGACATGAAGATGACGCGGTACAAGGAGATGTTACGTACCGAGATTCGGGAGTTCGTGAGTACTGCGCAGTATGCTTCACTTGCTGCGGTGATGGAGGCGGCCTGAGGTAGAGTTCATCAACTGAGAGTGGAGGAGGCACAAGCTACGCATAGAGTGGTGACAGGTACGTTCTTAGTTAACTCGGTGCCTGCTGTGGTGATGTTTGATATCGGGGCTACACATCCTTTCGTGTCACACCCTGTTAGTGAGCGTGTTGGGCCGAGTTGTAGGATGGTAGGCTGTCCGCTTGTGGTTGAGGTTGCTAATGACAGGACCTTGACGGTTACTGACGTGTACCGGGGGTGCACTTTGGAAATCTCTAGTGTGAGATTCCCTATTGATTTAATTCCGATTGCTATGCGAGAGTTGTGCATAATTGTGGGTATGGATTGGATGGATGCTTTCGACGCGGAGATCATTTGTCATCGCAAACCAGTACGAGTTCGAACCCAAGCGGGGGAGAACTGCTAGTTCAGGGCGACTCGCCCAGGCGGACCTCAGCGATATGTTCGGCTGCGAGGGCTCGGAGGTACTAGCAGCACAGTGCTCGGGATTTTTGGCATATGTGATCGACACGCGTGTCGACGAAGAGAAGAAGACTGCTGTGGATGTGCCAGTTATACGGGAGTTTACTGAAGTATTTCCCGATGAGTTACCGGGGATACCTTCCGAGCGACAGGTAGAGTTCCGCATTGATTTGATTCCGGGTGCTGCTCCGGTGGCTAGGGCACCATACCGCCTGGCTCCACCGGAAATGAGGGAGTTGTACACTCAGTTGCAGGAACTACTCGAGAAAGAGTTCATCGAGCCGAGTTGTTCACCGTGGGGAGCCCCGATTCTGTTTGTAAAGAAGAAGAACGGGTCCCAACGGATGTGTATAGACTACCGTGAATAGAATAAGCTTACGGGGAAGAACCGTTATCCCCTGCCAAGGACCGATGACTTGTTCGATCAACTTCAGGGAGCCTCGTGGTCCTCTAAGATTGATTTGAGATAGGGGTATCATCAGATGTGGGTGAGGAGTAAGGATACGGGGAAGACGGCCTATCGTACACGTTATGGCCATTACAAGTTTGTGGTGATGCCTTTCGGGCTCACCAATGCACCAGCAGCGTTCATGTACCTTATGAACAGGGTGTGTAGCCCGATGTTGGATCGATCGGTGTTCGTGTTCATCGACGATATTCTTGTGTAATCGAAGTCGAAGGAAGAGCATGAGATGCATTTGCGAGAAGTTTTGGAAGTTTTGAGGCGGGATAAGCTGTATGCTAAGCTCTCCAAGTGTGAGTTCTGGTTACGAGAGGTTCACTTTCGAGGGAATGTCGTGAACCAGAATGGTATTATGGTGGATCCGGCCAAGATTACGGCTGTGATGCAGTGGGAAGTGCCGAAGACTCTCACTGAAGTACGGAGTTTTCTTGGGTTAGCAGGGTACTTCCGGAGATCCATTCAGGATTTCTCCAAGATTGCTTACCGATGACCCGATTGACGAAGAAATCTGCGGCTTTTAGTTGGGGTGAAGAGCAGCAGAGGGCTTTGAGGAGCTACACAGGCGTTATGCGAGGCTCCGATGTTGACTTTGCTCGAGGGTATGTAAGATCTGGTGGTGTTTGCTCTCAAGATTTGGAGGCACTATTTGTATGGCGTCAAGTGTATACACTAACCATAAAAGCCTCCAGTACTTGATGACCGGCAAAACCTCAACATGCGTCAGAGGAGGTGGCTTGACGTGGTCAAGGATTATGATGGTGAGATACTTTACCACCCCGGTAAAGCGGATGTTGTTACGGACGCACTTAGTCGACATCTGGATGGTGAGCCACTGCGGGGCTTGTGTCAATGGTTAACAGTGGTTGCACCTCTTCTCGAGTCGATAGGTAGTGCTCAGGAGGTGGCAGTTTTGGAGGAAAATGCCAAACGCGAGGTAGTTTCGGGGGAAACTCCGAATTTTGTCCGTGATAGTCATGGGTCAATTGCTCGGTCTTAATGGTCGGTTGGGTATCTCGGGGTGGGATTCCGGTATTCATGTGTTATGACCTCGACTTTCCAGTAGGCACTAAGAGGACACAGTCTTGGGCACTTACCTGAGAGGTAGTTCCGATGTGCCGAGACTTGAGACGTACCTGGGAGGTAGGCGTTAAGGTGTATCTTGTTACGGTGTAACTAGGCTTCGTAGAGCGAGTGTGGAAGATATGTCGACGGTGGAAGGTTGGGTATTCCACGCGTGTTGGTACTGTAGGCCGAATAGTATAGGTTAGGGAATGATGCCTTTGTAATAAAGAGGATAAATGCGTAGAATTTTTTAGGTAACTAGTATATTTAGGTGTCGACTTTTGGGCTTGAGGCCAAACGCCTTAGTGTAATTGGGGAATTGTACCCGATTTTAAGGAAATTATGTGGATGGTAGTAGTAATCCTGAGATGTTTGCTTGTGGTGAATGGTTATGGTGGAGTGACCTTCGTGAGTGATTTTAAAAATTACTGGTTTGACGATTCGTGTAGGGTAAATTTTGGGAGTCTAGTAGAACTCATAGGAGTTAATCGACAGTTAATAGTAGGAATGATCGGATCCGAGTATCCAGTGGGTATATTGGTAAGCAACTTTAGAATGTTAGAACTTGAGATTTGAATCGGGAGGTATAGAATATCTAAGGTTGGGGGACAACCGAAGTCGCTTGGCTAGGAATGATTCCATTTGTTGGGGTGTTCTGCCGATCATAATCCCAGTGTCCTAGAAGGAGTACGTTAGTTAGAAAAGTGTTCGAGAAGTTTTAGAAGGGATTTCAAGTGGACTTAGGAACCTGAGGTTGAGATGAGGGAGAACTATCCGGAGCTATTCGTAGGCAGAGACTTCGAGGACGAAGTCTAATCCAAGTGGGGGAGAGTTGTAAATGCCGTGTCCCGGTACATATTTTATTTATTTATTAATTATTCTATTTATTGTTAATATTTTATTTAGCGGGGTTTAGTCGAATCGGACCAAAATGTTAATTGTGACAACTCTTGGGTTCTTGCAAGGAAAGGGATAAGTTGAGGGGCTATTAGGGACTTATACCCAAAGTTTGGAAAGGGGTCAGCCCAAGGGACGCCCCATCCCCCTTCCCCTTCGGTTTCACAGTAACACCACCACAACCCCAAGCCATTCTCCCCATCCCCTTCCCTTGTTATTTTCTGTCGCCGCCGAGAGAGGGAGAAAGAGAGAACGCCGGCGAGAAAGAGAGAGAGAGAGAAACCGAGCGCTGCCGGAGAGAGGGAGAGAGAGAGAGTTCGCCGGAGAGTGAGGAGGGTCGCCGCCGAGGGCGATCGCCGCCAGGAAGAGAAGGTCGCGTTGAGGTATTCCTTTCCGTTGTTTTTTCGTTGTCGTTTCGTCGTCTAACCATTGTAAACCGCCGCAAACCGCCACCACCACCGCCGCAGCCACGGCTGCCGGCGGTGGGGCCGCCGCTGCACGCCGCTGTGGTGGCGGCAGGGGGTGCGTATGGGTGTGTGGGTGTGTGCGGGTGTGAAGTTGCGGAGGAGTCGGGAGTGGGTGACGTTGGGAGGTCTCGCCGGAGGGTGTTACCGTAACCCTCGTCGCCGCCGCCAACCACCACCGCCGCCGGAGGCGGCAGTGGGTGGTGCACGTTTGTTGTCTAGCTTAGTATAGCCCTGTTCCAGTAAGTTTTTAGGCCTTCCGGGTCTATTTGGATTAAGACATGACTCAATGGTTTAAAATTCAATAGTTATCATTTCATGTGAAATATATAGTTTCTGCCACTGTTTTGTAAAAGCCATAACTTATTCTAGAAACCTCGGATTGGGGTGAAACCAATGCCAAAATCTTCCATTCTGAGTCTAGTAAGTTTCATATGTTTTACGGAAAAATCGGTTCGGACCATAGCTAGTGTCAAATTGCCATTTTATACTGACAGGTTCTGTTTTTAGCTGTTCTGCGAAGTGTTTTCGTAAAATTCATATAGAATGCTAGGAGTATCGTTAGGACGCGTGCTATATGTCCCTGGAACCCTAAGACATGGGAATTTGTGATTATGGAATTTGGTTTCTGGAATTATCAGTTTAAAGGGGGTAAAACAGGTCCCGAACAGACCTGTGTTTTAGATAAAAAGCTGGAACGTTTAGTTTTGTACGCTAGTAATCGTGGGTTGGATTAGGACTTCCCTTTGACGTTTGTTAGCGCGTATCTAGGTGGAAAGAGGTGGGGGAAGTTAGCCGGTTGGTGTTGCTGATCACGAAGGCTTGCGTTACTTTGAGGTGAGTTCTCTCACCGCGTAGTTAGGAATTTCATGCATATCGTTATTTTGTGCTACGTGTTATTACGTGTTATTACGTGGTTACGTGAATTAGTTGGGATGTGATATCTAATTGTGATCTGTTGAATGTGTATGTGAATTATGTATGCTTGTGTACACCTCAGTGGGACTGGGGGGCTTGGTGGGACCGAGCTAGTACAATTGTATTATCTTTACTCGGTGGGACCGAGGGCTCGGTGGGACTGAGCTTGTATCAATGTCTTTACTCGGTGGGACCGAGGGCTCGTTGGGACTGAGCTTGTATCGATATATTTTTGGTGTGCTCGGTGGGACCGAGGTTCGTATTTATACGCTAATTGTTATGTGGATTTATATCCGTGGTGATGGTGATGTTGCCTACTGGCGAGTAGGGGCGATATACGTGGGGTTGCTACCTGCGTGTGTGATAGGATTCACTAAGCGTTTAGCTTACCCTTTCCCAATATGTTGTGATTTCAGGTGCGAGCGGCAGTCGGGCTTGACGGTACACACACAAAGCGCGGGCGCCGAGAATTGTTGGAATTTACACTTTTAAACTTTTAGATTTATTTATAATATTTCCGCTGCATAACTTCTTTTGACTGTTTGAGTTGATGGCATTAACTTTAATTGAGTTACGGTTTATTAAAGTGTGGTTGTTTTATAATGGAATATATGTTTTAGAAAATTTAAATTTCCTTGTAATTTTTGGGACGTTACACGGCAGTTAAAGGATCATAAGGCTCGTTATCCTAAGCATTATTTAGAATTGGCGGCAGTGGTTTTTGCCCTGAATATTTGGCGACATTACCTATATGGGACGAAGTGCCAGATCTTCACGGACCACAAGAGTTTATGTCATCTCTTTGATCAAAAAGAGTTGAATATGCGCCAAAGGAGATGGATTGAATTGTTGACCGACTACGACTGTAAGATCGAATATCATCCGAGGAAGGCAAACGTGGTGGCGGACGCTTTGAGCCGTAAGGAACGAAGTGAAACCCCCAGTATTGTGGCCATGAGGGTCGAGGTCACATTCAATCTGTTAGCCGAAATAAAGAAATGTCAGGTTGAAGCGCTCGAAGCTGAAAATCTTAAGAGGGAAAGAATGGTAGGGCAAGAGTCCATGTTAGTGGAAGATAGTCGAGGGGTGAAATGTCTAAATGGGAGAATCTGGGTTCCGAAACTCGGAGAGCTCCGAAAGCTGATTCTCGAAGAAGCTCACAAATCGAAGTACACGATCCACCCCGGAACTAACAAGATGTACGGAGATCTACGACGAGACTACTGGTGGCCCGGATTGAAGAAGGACGTGGCTCACCTTGTAGAGACCTGTATGACGTGTTCATGAGTAAAGATCGAGCACCAACGACCGTACGGGAAGCTCTAGTCGTTAGAGATACCGATGTGGAAGTGGGATCAGATCACGATGGATTTCGTGACCCATTTGCCTAGAACTCCAAAGGGTTATGACGCCATTTGGGTGATCGTGGATCGGCTCACGAAGTCGGCACACTTTTTGCCTATACGAGAATCTTACTCGTTGGAGCAGTTAGCAAAGTTGTACATCGACGAGATCGTAACCCGTCATGGGGTGCCGACGTCGATAGTGTCCGACCGAGATAGCAGATTTACTTCCAAGTTTTGGAGGAGCTTCCAAAGAGAAATGAGTTCGCAGATTAAGATGAGTACCGCTTATCATCCTCAGACCGACGGTCAGAGTGAGAGAACGATCCAGGAGTTAGAAGACATGTTAAGAGCGTGTGCTTTGGAATTCCAAGGCTCGTGGGAAAAGCATCTACCATTAATCGAGTTCGCGTACAATAACAGCTATAACTCGAGTATCAAGGCAGCGCCGTTTGAGGCACTCTATGGTAGAAAGTGTCGGACACCGTTGTGTTGGAACGAGGTGGGCGAAAGACAGTTAGCCGGACCAGAGTTGGTACAGCTGACTTTCGACAAGGTAGTTCAAGTGCGTGAAAGGCTGAGGGTCGCTCGCGACCGACAAAAGAGCTATGTGGATAAGAGACGAAAGGACATAGAATTTCAGGCCGGGGACTTCCCAAACTGCCCTTTCACATTTTTTTTTTAATAAATTTAAATCCAAAAATTTCTCAACCGTTGATCAAAATTTTGGATGGATGGCCTAGATGGGTTTGTAAGTTTGAATGGTTTAGAACGTTTGCAAATGATTGTCCATCTCTCTCTCTCTCTCTCTATATATATATATATATATATATATATATTAATTTGAACAAGAAAAAGACAAAAAAATGTAAAAAGACGAAAGTACCCCTCACTTAATTGAGTTTTTTTAACAAAGTTAACGATTAGGGATGATTTTCTACACAAAACGCAAATACTAGGGACAATAATTGTAGTTGGTGAAACCTATGGACCATTTTCAGATATTCGTGCCATTTTCAGATATTCGTGCAAACCATAGGGACCAAAATTGTAGTTTACTAAATCTAAATCTATATCTTTATCTATATCTATATCTATACATATAATAAATAAGTAACTACATTGCCACGTGTCGTCGTCTGGTGAGCCGGCTTTATTGTTTTTCCGCCTAAACATGTATCTGGACGCCTTTACATTATATGTTCAATTAACACACCCACATTCACTCCTCCTTAAATCTCTCCTTAATTAAATTTTTAATATTTATACCTTACATTTACTACTCTTATAATTACCTATGTAGTTTACTTTTAATCCCTTACTTTTTTTATTTTTCATTTTAGACTCTTATCATATAAACATAAATAATGTATATGAACTAAAATGCATTAAAAAAACATTTCTATTTTTTACAAATTATACCATTGTAATCGTTTCGTCAATACCTTCGAAATAAGCCCAATATTGAATATTTTTTGATACATACGTACATATCCATACTTATAATAAATTCAAAAAAAAAATTCACTGTGTATAGTAATCCCAAAAATACGGTATAACAAAAAACTTCCAAACTTTATTTCAAACTAAAGTTAAAGTTAATGTTAAAAAATCTTCATCGTGTATAGTAATCTAATTAATGTTAATTATTCATTTCTAATTCCAAAAAATTTACCCTTATTTTATCCTAAAAATAAACTTATTTTACCCATAATAAAGTGTATATCATTAGATACGTACGTGCATATCCATACTTATAATAAATTTTAAAAAAAAATCCGTAATCCAAAAAATAAGGGATTTACTTCTAAGTTTAAATTCAAATTATTGATATAGTTTCATTTTTTTTTAAATTCAATTTTATTATAGAGTTAACTTCATTTTGACTAATTAATGTTAATTATTCATTTCTATATGAACTAAAATGCATTAAAAATATTTCTATTTTTTACAAATTATACCATTTCGTCAATACATTCGAAATAAGCCCAATATTGAATATTTTTTGATACATACGTACATATCCATACTTATAATAAATTCAAAAAAATCTCCATCGTGTATAGTAATCCCAAAAATACGGTATAAACTTCTAAGTTTAAATTCAAATTATTGATATAGTTTCATTTTTAAATTCAATTTTATTCTAGATTTAACTTCATTTTGACTAATTAATGATATAGTTTCATTTCTAATTCAAAAAACTTTACCTTTATTTTATCCCAAAAATAAACTTATTTTACCCATAATAAGCGTATATCTTTACATACATACATGCATATCCATACTTATAATAAATTCAAAAAAAATCCGTAATCCCAAAAATACGGGATTTACTTCTAAGTTTAAATTCAAATTATTGATATAGTTTCATTTTTTTAAATTCAATTTTATTATAGAGTTAACTTCATTTTGACTGTAACACCTCTAAAATTCCATTGTAATTATGATAAGTTGTATTTTGTATAAAGTTGAATTTTATTGAGAAACAAAACTTGAGGGTATAAAATGTCAATTATTGGAAATTGGAGGTTTAATGTGGAATCATGCTTATGACTCATCAATTTGTAATGAGGTGTCCTATTCTTAAGGACTAAGTTGTTTTACTGAGTATTAGTTGTGTACTGAGAAGTACGCAGAGAGAGATAGAGAAAAACGAGACAGAGAGATAGAAATCGAGAAGAAGAAGAAGGAAGGAAGCATTTGGCTTGAATTGGTGGTAAGAAACTTGAATTCTTCTACTGATTTCTTGTAAGGAAGTTAATTAATTTCATATTTATTTGTTTAGAATTATTCTGGGAAGTTTAACTTGGAGCTGTGAAGCATCGTACAGTATTCAGTTTCATTAAGGTGAGTTTATTCAATCTTCTTAAAATTAAGCAATTAGAATTGAAATTGATATGTTATACTTGTGTATAAACTCAGTGGTATGACTTAATTGAGAAATGGTAGGCTTAATGAGATGAATTTATGAACTGACTTAATGAAGAAGACGAATGAACAGTGTTTGCGAAAAGTGAGAATTTCGCAACAGTTGGTTGCGCAAAGTGATAGAATTCGCAAGCGTGGCTTGCGAGTTTTGAAGAATTCGCAACAGTGGCTTGCGAAAAGTAAGGAATTCGCAGCTTTGGCTTGCGAGAAATGAGAAATTCGCAGCTTTGACTTGCGAAAAGTATAGCTTTTCGCTACAGTGGCTTGCGACTTTTGTGGACTTTCAGTAGCAGTTTTGAGGCTTTTATGTGAAATGCAATCTGATATTTATATGCTATTTGTTATATGATTATAACTCAGATTTTGATACGAAAGCCATGTTATGAATAATTGTAAAGGACTTATTTATGAGTCCGATTGTATAGTTAACATTTGAGATGTGAATCCCCGTTGCTAATTGGCAAGAATGGGGATAATTGTGGTAATTAATATTCTGTATATAGACATATAGAATATATGATATATCGTACATCTTTAATATACGATAAAAAGAGTGATGATACACAGTCATGGTGTTGCGTTGGCTAGAAATATTCATCCGGTCGTGGGGGCATTTAGTACGGTCTAATGGAAACCGTTTACTAGCCATTGATCATTGGGATGTTATTTCTAGTTGTTGGAGTGAATCTTGAATCATCTGTGAGGGCCCTTGTTGTTAAGCGCTATATAAATTAAATCTCATTTGGGGGCCAGTGATTCAAGGTGGTGAGGTAATGAAATGTGGAATAGGCATACATAGAGTTTGTAATTCCCATTTCAGACGGAAGATTTGAGATCTTCATTTTAGGAAGTTCAAAGATAGGCATAAAGTAATTTGTAATCTCTACTTCCTGATCAAGAGATAAGCAGGTGTAGAAACTGTAATTTCTTGGGGTTGAAGTTACATATAATCAAGTGGGATTTAAAGTAACTTTTGGTTGATAGTAATGTGACTAGATGAAATAATCCTAAGGAAGGAATTGGGTAGATTCCTGTTGTTGAATTGAGCTTGTTTCGGTAAGATGTTTGATAACAGGTTTGGTATATCTGTTAATATTTTAGTTGTTAAATTTTAATTTGATTTGAATATTCTCACTAGGTGAAAGCCTAATGTTTCAAGTTAAATTTTCTTACCAGGTACAAGCTCTGGGAAGTAGTTTGGGAGAGTGAGATGCTGATGTTGGAAGAAATCAGACTTATAGATGACCAAGGATCAAGATATTCTTTTGATGATTTTTGGGACAAGACTTAGATAATCTGGTTAATCTAGTTATGTTGAAATGATTAGATTAATATGATTATTCAAGTTAGATGTTTATGTACATATAAAACCTTACTGTTGATCCTTTAGTTATAAAAGTCTGATATTTTGATGATCATAACGTGTGTATTTTTAAGGTTTAAATTAGCCCTGTTTTTAGGGTGTTACAATATGGTATCAGAGCAATAGTTTAAGCGAACTAAGTATGCTGATGAGATACTTAGACTTAAGCTGGGATGAATTAAGTTATGACTTGTGAGATTTGGGTAGAAATACTAAGACGTGATAGTCTTAGAGTCAACGGAAATACGTGAAATTAGTACTGTAATAATGGTAACAAGGATTCTCTTGTATGATATGTTCACAATTTCAATTAGCTACTGTTATTATGAATATATTGTTACGCGAGCATGCTTATTTCTAAATTGTTACAGTGACTAACGATCGATAAAGTACGTTTTGTATAGGGGTATGTGCATAACCATTTCTTATGGTTATCCCTTTAGGTTATATTAGAACGATGGTGAATATGCCACCAAAATCCTTTGGAGGACAGATCGGTAAATGATTGGGGGTTGGAAGGACAACCTGGAAATTGGCGGGACTCATGAACGTCCGCCAAGGTAACCTTTAATAGGTGATTGATGTGTATGGAGATAGAATATAAGATGTTTGATCAAGACGAAAATAGTATGACATGGTTGATACGTGAATCGTGGAATGCATGTATAGCAAACGTCATAAGGCCGAGAGGGCGACCACCGGTCGAAAGTAGAATGTCAATGATAAGTTACGTAAGTAAGACGATTGACCTCGTTGAGTAATTAGCCTTCATTTGCGAGTAAATTTTTATGCATGGTGTTCTAGTGTGTGTTACATGAATTTTCATGATTTCAAACCAGATGCATAGATAACAGTTTTAGTCAAGGTTGAATTAGTATGTGCAAGTGTGTATTTAAAGAAAAGGCAATCCCATTTACGTCGCACAACGAAATTTTGGAGTTGTTACAAAATATTTCTTACTTTATATGAAAAGTTGATTTGTAGCAAGAAAGCGTTGGCCAGCAAAACATTTAATAACCAACAGGAGTATTGATCTAATAACGTCATATAAATAAGTGGGAGAACCGACTAGCTTAATTCGTGTCGGTAAAACTTTTTCGAACTATTGTTGTATGAAAAGATTTTTATTTAATATATTACCGTTGTAACAACTTTGTTTTGGTTGAGAAAGATTGAGTTTACGGAAATTTAATATGCAAACAATTCTCGAGATCGTTGTGCAGTACATTGGAGTCGTGTGAATGTTGGGGTCATGTGTGCCCAAGTTATTCCAAATGTTGTTATTTAAAATGAGAAAATGTGTGAATTGATTTATGTATCAAGTTGTCATGCATGAAGGCTATGAACTCGCTAGGTCGTAGAGTATTACGCTTTAAGCTAAGAAAGAACTCCAAGAATGGAGAAGTGTTGGATAAACCTGGGGAAAAAGTTTGTAGTTTTGGTAATTGTGTTAAAATGAGAGATGAACAGTGTGAGAGTCGAAAGTGGACTTTAGTGTCGGTTGCATAAGAGTCTGTACCATTGTTCACTGACTAGGAATACAGTTGCCGAGGGACGGTTGTGTCCGGAGGAAGAATTAGGTTCAGTTAAGGACCTTAAGGTTAAGGAAGTGTCGACATGTCAAGTATTGACTTTGAAGTCGATAGTTGTGTAAGGTGTATGAGACCTTTCGTCTGTCATTGGGTGCGGTCTGGGTGCGTCCCACGTATGCCCGTGCGGACAGGAACAAAGACTGTGAGCGGTATCGGTATGCTGTTATGCAAAGGGTATGCACAAAGCAATTATTATTGTGTACGACATGGTTAAGGATTTTGAGTGATTGACGAATAAATCACTAATGAAAGAAGTCTCGAATTATTGTTGCACAAGCGAAAGATATGTAGTCAAAAACACGCTTTTGACTAATTAATGTTAATTATTCATTTCTAATTCAAAATAAATTACCCTTATTTTATCCCAAAAATAAACTTATTTTACGCATAATAATTGTATATATCCAATTATGCCTTCGTTAATCTTAATTATCATCTATACACATAATAAATAAGTAACTAGCATACCACGTGTCGTCTTCTGTTGAGCCGACTTTAGCATTTTCCCGCCTAAACATGTATCTTGACGCAATTTACATTATAAGTTCAATTAGCACACTCACATTTACTCCTCCTTAAATCTCTCCTTAATTCAATTTTTTTAATTTATAAAATTACATTTAGTACCCTTATAATTATGTAATTAGTTTACTTTTAATATCTTACTTTTTTATTTTTCATTTTATACTCGTATCATATAAACATGAATAATGTATATGAACTAAAATGCATTAAAAACATTTTTATTTATTACAAATTATATCATTGTAATCGTTTCGTCAATACCTTCGAAATGAACCCAATATTGAATATTTTTGGATTTATTATATTATTAAATATCATAAATATATACGAATTAATGTGTATATGAGATTTAATTAATGTGTCGTGATTAGTATGGAATTTGTTGAAATTAGTATGGGATTTGATACAAATAATCACTAAATTGTCGTGATTTTCTTTTTGCAATTTCATATCAATTTTTACTTCAAAGTCGAATTCATTTGACGAATTACGATTCTATCAAATTCTATTCTGTCAACGAAACACCCTTAGAATTATCATAAGAGAATTAATTATTTGGAAAAAAGAAGATATCACTTATCATGACTTTTGGATTATGAGTTCGAACCTTTAAAAAAAATATAAATATGCAATTATTGTGTATTCGTTTGATAAATTCATTTATTAACAACATTTATAATAGGTATCAAACTTAATTGACATATTTTTAACTTCAAGATAATATTCCCTATTTGTGGAATTTTTGTTTTCTTTTTATCAGTTATTGTATGTGTCACAAAATTATTCAACAACTATTAAACATCAAATAATAAACTTAAAACACAAATTTGATCGTCGTGCGACGGGCGAGCCAAAGACTAGTTATCTTTTAAAGCATCTGAGCCAAAAGTCTTAAAAGTCTTAAAGTTTTATACAACCATTTTAACATAAAGTACAACACATTCAAGCACATTTTTAAAAACCTTTTAATTTACAAACGCGCCTTCAATTGATGCTTCAGTCTTTCACCCTCATCACTCGGTTTCACCCTATTCAAGACGACGATTCACATTCCCACACTTCAGTCTTCGTTCAAATCTCTCCTCTCGATTCCCTGTTACATCTCGATTCTCTCCTCTCGATTATCTCATACACGGATGAAATCCTACTCGTGATATCTATTGCGTCTTCTCTGCCAGTGTAGTGTATCTCCTTTCCCTGGTTTTCGATTTTGTTTTGGTTTCTGATTACTCGTGATATCTGCTTCTTTTCCGTCAGTGTATCCCCTTTCGTTGTTGTTTATTACTGGTTTTCGATTTTGTTTTGGTTTCTGATTGCATTCATTTGATTGCAGTTTGCAAGAACCCTAAAATTTCTTACTTTGTTCTTAGATTGATATTTGCTATGAATCTTCACAATTATCTTGGTACTTACAAACAAAAAGTTTTTTTAGTATTTGCTATGAATCTTCACAGGTTGAAGACCCATTAGTTGCTTGGATAGATGGAGAAGTGTCAGAGATAAAGAGAGAGGAAGTTGAGATCTGAACTACAAATGGGAAGAAAGTAAGTTGACTTGGTTCAGTTTTGAAAGTTTTATATTGCCTTCTAGATTACCGTGAGTTGTATTTTTGAATATATCATGTAAAGTGTTAGAGAAGTCCTTGGGTTTTGGTTGAACACAGGTTATGAAGGTTCTCATTGACCCTTTAAAAATCTTTCGTTTTTTAGGTTTAGTGATTTATGTTCGTTTGTATTGTGTATGTGCTCTGAAAGCATTTTACTATTTTTTTGCTTGATCAGTAATTTATTGCACAGTGAATCTAGAGAAGCATTCTGGCATTTTTCCCCCTTTTCCTGAACTTTAAATGACATTGTTTGCTTGAAGATTTATGTTTTGTTTACTTTCTTATTGTCTCCTTGATCTTAAGATCCCATGAGATTTATATCTATTGCGAATTTGTCTGTTCTCCTAACCAACAGACAACTTGGATTAAATAGATTTAGTTCTAGAACAAGTTATCACTGTATCAGGTTACTGACAATTCTACTGCACTCTCCAAGTCATCGATCCAGGCTTCCAACACTCAATCCTTCTCCCAAGGCAGCGATCCGTTCATTTTCAAACTATTGGCTTTCTTCTTCTGTAATCTTTCTTTATGCATTCGAGAAGAGAGTCTTTCGATTTGGATCTTGAGCTTCAATTGGTATACATTCTCACTTTTCGATTTTTATTTCTTTGATAACATCGATTACGATTACAGTTATCAGTACTTACCTATTTTTTGTTGTCAATGGAAGTTCAGGTTTTTGTTTTATAAATAATTTAGGTTTTGTTTCGTCCAACCCGAAACTTCAAAGGGTACACAGTCTCACTTTTTTGACTTTTTCTTAGATAACATCGATTACAGTTATCAACACTTACCTGATATTTGTTTTCAATCGAAGTTTTGTTTTTTGTTTATAAGTAATTTAGGTTTCATAACATGTCATGAACTTGATTTTGAGTTCTATTCTTTTGTTATTTGTGTTGCTTATCATGTGTTCGATGAAATTCCTTAAAGAAAATATTTGATTTTTTCTCATGTTTATTCTAATTATTAACTGCACCCATGTAGGAACCGGACGGTTTAGCCTTTTTCCTTTTCAATATTATACTGAAGTTCACATTTAGAGTTTGGTAAACAACCCCTTACCTTCAAATTGTTCGCCTTTAGATTTTGGTATTTCGAATACAGAGAGTTCTCCTATTTTTTTGATCCTGAAATATTCTTATTTTGATTACTTAATTGCTATGTTTTTGTATGGCATTGAGTCTTTTGTAACACTTTTGAAATAACGCCTCTCTTATCCTTGTAGTTTTGCGATCAAAGGCTGAGAAGAGATATGGAATTTTAGGAATGTCGTAATAAATGACAACCTGGGGAAGCTTTCTTTAACCTTCAACAAAACAAGAACCAGTAGGAGATTACCTCAATTTTTCATGAGTCCTGCTCAAAGCTACAATAATTGAAACCACACGTTTGTTTTTCAACTATTATGCATCTCAAAAAATGGCATATATTCAAGATTCCATGACAAGTTTTGATGTAGAATGTACTACATTTTATATCATACATGCAATATCAGTGTTGGGTATCATGAGAATCTTGAAAGTTCGTGTTTTTAAGAGAATGATTTTTTGCAACAAAAACCAAGTACGGTGATTAAGAAATTTAGCCATTCATCGATTACGTTGGTTCTTTGCCATTGCATTATATGTTTAGCGTGTTTACAAGTCAAATAATCCGATTTGTTTATGATTTTTCCTAAGTTATTATCTTGAACTCTACCATCAAATCTCATGATTTTTGCGGAAAGGCTAATTTTTGCAACGAAGTTGTTGCTTATCCTCAAGAATTCTCTCTAAACACCTTAGATGTGTGCCATTTGGCGGTTTGCTCCATTAAGTACCATGCGATTTGAAATCTGGGTGGCGGTTGTAGTTTGGATCAGAATTGAGGTTATCTGGATAGTGAATATTTTTTAAAATTGAAGTCTAGATAGCTATGATCAAAGTCTGGTTGGTTTGTTCACTCGGATCTTGGATAAATAATTACAAAGTCTGGATTGTATGTATTCATAAATTTGAAATCTGATTGATTGTTGTGAAAGTTCGACCATCAAAACTGTGTTTGGGTTGGTGATGATTTTAATCTTGTTTATGTTTCTCTTTCAGAGGATCAAGTGGAATGGTGGAAATTTTTGGTCAAGGGTGAACTTGAAATCAACACTCAGAAAGTAGAACCCGAGAACACGAAACTAGCTCATTGATTGATTGAAATTTGATACAATTTAATTCGTAAGTTTTCAATCCTTCTCTCCCATGTTTTGTTGATTGATTGAAATTTGATGCACGTTCTCTTGCGATTTGTCTTTTAATTAATATCTTGTTGATTTGTGATCTTTGTGAGGGAGTCATTACTCGATACACTTCTGATGGGTGTTGTATTATCTTTTTTATTTGCCGACTTCTCCACAATTTTGATTTTGTTTATTGGATTTTGTTGGTTTTTTGATTTCTTTGTAGATTTCAGGAAATGGAGCTTGACGATCCAGTCTCACCAAGTGGTAATGAACCCCTTTGTGCATGTCAAACCCCTTCAAAAGCAATGGAAAAAAACAACTCTCTTTGAGACACACACACACACACACACACATCTATTTGAAAAACATTTGCCGTATTTAGCAATTTCTAAATGATAGCATATTATTAACCTTTTTTTTAGTTTGTAACATTAATTCTTATTTTCTGACAAAAGATTATATTAGTTCTCTATTCAGTCTAATAAAAAATCTGCCCACCGTTTTTGGTATTATTATCAATAAAACTTTTGAAACAAACAATTCAGAACCTACACATTTATCTACTAAAATTGTTATTTTTTGCACAACAAACTTTATGCGTCGTTTGGATGAATTTTCCGGTGTCATTTTAATTAAAACTAGACGAATTTTACATTTTGCCGCATTGCGCGGGTACCCAACTAGTATATATAATATTATTGATAACTTATTGAGTGAATTACGTTGATGGTCCTTGTGGTTTGCTCAAATCTTGAATTTAGTCCTTACATTAAACTATCTACATTGGTAGTTCCTAACTTTTTATTTCTATAACACCCATAGTCCTTTCAGTTAGCAATCATTATGAAAAGCATATTAAACTTTAGAGTAAATTACATGATTGGTCCTTGTGGTTTACACAAAATTGCACTGTTCATCCCTAATTTGAAATAATTATGGAAAACGTCCCTGTGGTTTACATTTTCAAACGCCTTTGGTCCTTGTATCATAACACTGTTAGATGATTTTGTTAAAATGGGTTAAATAGAGGGGCATGTTTGTCAATTTACTCATATTCCTTATTTTTTTATTAAATATAAAGGTATAAAATACTTATATATTGTTTATATTATATATAGAGTGAATTACATAAATGGTTCCAAGAACATTAATATTCAAGTGATGAACAACATATTCAAGAACATTCGTTCAAGTCAAAACATAATCTCAAAAAATCAAAATTTTGGAGATTTCAAAATCAAAAGGGTGATCAAAAAATAAACTTTGTATAAATATACGAATGAAAATAAAAAACACTAAACAAACTTGCACACATTTATACATGAAATCAAAACCCTAAATTAGATTCAAACCCAAAAAAAAATCAAATTCATACAATTACAGACATGAAATCAAAAACCTAAAAAATGTCTAACCCTATACAAATATTGATTTTGATTCGACTTCAAACCCTGAACAGATCTAAGATTTTGACTTTGGCTCTATTTACAAACCTGGATTTGGTTTTGGAGGTTTAAATCTGAATCTGTCCTCGTTTCTTGGGTAGCTCAGATGTGAATTTTCTTTTATCTCGTGGGTGCAAGAACGAACATATCTGTGCATCAAGAACATAAATCAAGCCTTCAAATCAGACATGGAAACCATACTCTTGGATTTGCAGAAGAAACCATGCTTGTAGATTTGCAGAAGAAACCATGCGCGTGGATTTGCAAAACAACCCATGCCTTTAGAGTTGCAGAAGATACCATGCTCGTGGATTTGAATCGGGATCTGCAACCGAAGAAGGATAAGGCAATGGTTGATTTGCAGAAGAAGTGAGGCGATGTAGAAGAAGATGTGAGATCGTGGGTTCGCCGGAGAAACAAAAAGGTGTGGGTTCGCCGGAGAAAGAATTACATATTTGGTCCGTCTAAATCTGATGGTCCATGCATCAATTTTTCGTTTCCTTTCGAGTTACATTCATGAATCTGGAAGTGATGATGATTTGTCGCCGGAAACAGGACGAGGAGGAAGGGGTGAACGGGTCGCCGGAAATATTAATATAGCTTTTACGGTAAATTAAAATGGAGAGATTTGTGACACAATTATGATAAATGGAGAGATTTATCACAGATTTATGGTAAATGAAAAGATTTATGGAAGGTCTATGGTAAATGAAGAATGGTTTCAAATTTGGAAATGGCTATTCATTTATTTATTATTTAATTTCTAATAGAAATATTAATATAACTTTTACGGTAAATTAAAATGGAGAGACAAAGTAAAAGACAAAAATGCCCCTCACGTGAGGGGCACATGGCTGCCTTAACGGCACCTTCTCTAACGGTGTTAGTGAGAGGGACCAAAGACGTGTGAAAATGTAAACCACATGGACGTTTTTCATAATTATTTTAAATTAGGGACTAACAGTGCAATTTTGTGTGAACCACAGGGACCAATCATGTAATTTACTCTAAACTTTAAACAAACTATAAGGACCAAGAGTGTAATATTCTAATTCTACTCTAAAATTAATTTGATTCACGTTTTGCAATATATTTTTTGTCATAAGATAAAAAAAATACTTGTAAATTCGTTATTAAAAAAATTATATATCAATTATAACTTAAAATTCTTAAAACAAGTACATATTAATAAAAAATATTTATAATTATTTAAAAACTATAAACTCATAAATAAAATTTATGTTAAATAATTTCAAGTTTAAAAATATAAATATAATCAAGATAAATTTACATAGCTTTTAGAATAGAAATTGAAATATGCAAGTTAAATATTAAAAATTAAGTTCAGTTGTATTTTATTGTAGGAACAATTTTTCTTAATTGTTTAAATAATCAATGTTTATCAATCATGTTGTAGGATAAATGTGTCATCGTCAAAGTATAAGACGATAATGATAAAGTTAGAGATAGAGATAGAGATAGAGATATACACATTAGAGTTAGATTAGAACTTGGTATCTCATGATTATCTCTTTGTAAACCATCCCTATTTAAAGGGCTTATGATTTAATGAGAAGTTACATTCTTGTTTCTCCCTATACTGATTCTCTCTATATTGTTCGTTCTACAACACGTTATCAGCACGATGCTCCGTTGAAAAAGAATTTGGTCGAGACATGTGAAGATAAGAGTTTGTTTTTTGGTATTGACATCGATTTAAGGTATGTTTTTTTTACTTTAAAGCTTGCAATTGATAATGTTAATCATTACAATATAAATGAATAAGAAACATGTATGCCGAGACATAGAAAACCATCACCTAAAAAAAAAAATTGGTTCGAAGTGGTTATATTGTTTACTCCTAAATTCGTAGACGTATATGATGTCATGATGATTATGCTTATTATTATTATTTTGTAAAAAGAAAAAAAATCACCACTAAAGAGTTATGGTTTACTGTTCTGAAGCAAAGAACAATCACCACTATTATTTTATGTTTTTTTAAAAGACACATATTATCATTCGTAAACATAAATGACAACCATCATCCTTTTTAGATGTATATTTTAACAATTTACATTTGTTTTAACAATTTACATTTGTTTTAACAATTTACATATACGTTAGGGTTAAATTATTTAAATAAATTATTAAGTTTATAAATATCAATTATCAACCTTAATATATATATATATACACGATTTTCTGCTTTTGTTTTTAGTTTCCTGCTACATCATTAACAAAAAAAATGGCCTCCTTCGTTTGTCTTTTTTTTATTATTATCATTAACAATGTTTTCTTAAAGGTGTATAGTGCTACAATGATTTTGAGTCCATGGTTGGATTTTTTTTGGATTACTTTAATATTTTTTCATTCCATAATTTTATCTCAAGTATTTATGCTTTAATCAATCCACATTAGTATTTCTTTTATTTTATTTATTATGGTTATCAATTATCCTAACATAATATGAATATGATAAATATTTATATATAGCATTTATAAATTATAAATGTATCAAATATTTAGACTATAATTTATTTTAAATATATGATTGATGATTGTAATTTTTATTTGCTATAGTTGGTTAACTTAATCTGTTATTATTACTTACTTATTTAGATAAGCTATGTTGTTATATCCCATTATTTATGACTTGATACGTTGACGATATTGGATATTGTAAATTTCAACTTCTATTCAATCTTATCATTGAAATTAATCTTTATATATTTAGTTTTGAACTAAATTAAAAAAAAAGATTTTATTACTATTAGGTTTGTTAAAGTTATCTCTTATTAAGCATTTAATTTTGTTATTGATTTAATTTGAATGTGACCTAAAATTAGTCATTATCTATCGCATCATTATTATTTTAATTGTTTTAGTTTTGTTTTATTTTTTAAAGTAAATTGTTTTAGTTGATTAATATGTTTTTATATGCCTTTTATTTTAGCATGTTATTATTGATAATATACATTGAACTGGATAACTTAATTTTTTTTATTTAAATCAATTGTTTTAGCTTGTATTAAAATATGTAGTAAATCCTTTATAGAATTAGTTTTAGAAATTGCCGTATCCACATCATATTCAAATGCTTTATCTTAATTATAAGTTCCTACTTATAAATCTTATAATTAAATTTGGAAGTTACACTTCCACCCCCATAAATTTTGATATTTTATCAAAAGCTCTAAAAAATAACATGAAAATGTTAAAATATTAATCAAATGTTTAACTTGATCATGAGTTCCTACTCATTAATTTCAATCTTATAAATAACTTTTGGATGTTACACTTCCAACCCCCTTACATTTTGGTCTCTTACCAAAAGATCCATAAATACCAATAAGATGTTATAAGTTTGAATTTGACTTTATGTCAAAACTAATATTGATTTGTCTAATGGCAAATCTCGAAAAACACTATTAAGATATTAAAACATTGAAATTGGCTTCATATGCCAAACCCTTATTCTTTTCGGCCTCCTGCCAAAAGCTTTATAATTAACAATGTTATATTCAAATTAATTAAATCGCAAGATATCGATTTGGATTTTGTCAAACGGGTGTAAATAGCCCTAAGGTTTGTAGGGATTCAAGTAATCCATGTGATTCCCCTGCTACCTGGAAATCCAATAGATTGAGTGATTTCTTGTTGCAAATTGAAATATTGATGAATTATTATCAACAAAATGTAAGAATACAAAAATCCAATATTATTATGATAATGAAATTTCATGCATAACATAATAAGTATAAACCATAATTCACTATTTTAGAAAATAATATGTTATCCGTTCTCTTAGACATCTTTGAATTAAAAGTACTTGATTACCATAAGATAGGTTCGGAAAAACACAAGATAATACTCAAAAGTCATCGAACCATTTTGACCCTAAACAAAAAACACTAGATGTTAAGATACAAGTAAATATTTTAAAACTTTTGAGACGATAAATCAGTCACAACCTTTAGAGAGAATAACTAGAAACCCCCAAGAACCGTGGGTAGTCCCAAAAAGGAAATTCGGGAATATTCAGTACCATATACTTCTCAAACTAATCATACAGTGGAAAGAAACCTACTTACTTGATTACAAGAAGGTAACTGATTTTGACAAAGAAATGTCATGTCTCAAAATGCATCTCAATCTTTGTGGCAAGGAACTCACAAAAGATTATGTGAATCATAACATCTTTTCATCTTTCCTATATCACCAATCATACTAATGAAACAGTATAAGATGCAATATAACCTTTAACAAACTCATTAACTTAATGCAAGTGGTTAAGAGTTATAGCAATGTTTTTTTAACAAACGCTAGACATACTCGGATAAAGAAAATTCTTGGGGTTAATAAGGCAAGCGTTGAAGGTGGAAAGAACTCCAAAGGATAGTGAGTTGAACATATTAATCCACACACATATGCCAAATATGTACCATATGGACAAGGTAGAAAGGGTCAAATTGATCATGGCAAGAGTCAGGAACGAACTCCTAATAGAAAATGGGACAAGTTATAAATGAACTATGTCATATCTAAGATTGGTTAAGTATAAGTTTATTTGAATACACTTTAACTATCAAATTAATTGCATTTGTGTATATATACACATGCGTTTATAACCATTAGAGGTGTAAATGAACACATAAAAGAACAAATGCAAAACTCTCAATGTTCTTCGTTCCATGTAGGAATGTATCGAGGAGAACTTGATTGTTTTTGTGACATATCATACAATCATAAGAAATAGATTGTTATTCATTGAATTAATAATTTTTAATTCCTCCAAACACTTAGACGATGGACTGTCACTTGTTGCTTAATGACACAAGATCAATCACTAAAGCACTATATTAATAGAAACCTTGTTAAGATATTCGTACCAATGAGAAATCATATTATAAGAATGGAAATGGGTATATGTACATCAACTCTAATGATATGAAAGTAAACATACATTAGAGAAATTAATGTATCAAATTAATGGATTATCTATGTCATTAAATCATATTTTGTTACCAATAAAGAACTTTGGGACAATGACACATATATGTTTCGGCATGACCACGTGGGACACCATGGTCATGACATAGTGATCTATGTATTGGAAAATACACATTGACACATTCTCTTTCGAGTGAAAGATAAAACGAGGGAATTAACCAAATTGTAACTGTTGACTTCTACTGCACAAGAAGCAACACCACCATCATAATATGCCCTCTCCAATACCTTGAACTTTTGTATACCCTGATTCTTAGCCAAGACAGAAATGAGACCATCCTAAATCTAAGGAGATAATACCAATAAATTCCATTCTTACAACAAATACAAGGTGATATTTATAGACAATAACATCCAAAATGCGGACCATTAAAGTACTTTATGGTTCTGGTTTTGACACAATGAACACGTGTAATATTATTGTCCACATGAAATGTTGCACTCCTAGCACTAGTTATACATTTAAGGACTCACCACCCTGACTTAGAATGTTGGAGAATTTACATCATAAGGATTTGATGATTATTGCATGTGTATAGAGATTAATGTAAAGTTACCTATACCCCATGTGTATATATAATGGTCTCGTAGAATGATAAAAGTTGACCATCAAAAGAATATAGATGGTAGCTAGGGCATTGGTTATGCGCACCAATTTATCCAAATCTACATGGGGTTATGCAATATTACCTGCAACTTTACTTATTCGTTTTTAGACCCACAACCAACCAACTAACCTTATGCGTACCAGTTGGTAACGGATATAAGCCTGATATTTAACATTTACGCATGTCTGGTTGTGTAGTATATGTGCCAATTGCGCCCCCACAGCGCACCAAAATGGGTCCCTTAAAACGATTAAGTATATATGTTGGATATGAATCTCCAACAATTATCCGCTATTTAGAACCTTTGACGGGTGATCCTAATATCGCATGATTTGCGGATAGTCACTTTGATGACAGTCTTCTTGTCATTAGGGGGAGATAGGGAAAAGTATTTTCCAAGGGAACGACAGGAACTGTCATGGAATGTTCCCACTTTAGTCCCCAAACTTCACAACGGAAAGTTGAAGTCAAACGAATCAGACTCGATACCTGATACGTTAAATACTATTTCAAAAGTGACAAGATCACACATACGAGCTGCTAATATACCCGTAAGGTTAAAAGTCCCCAACAGGGGCACAACGCCGTTGGAAAGTGCGTTGCAATCACACATAGTGGAGGTGTGGTTGAGGTCGTAGCTACCAAATGGAAGTGGTGGAAGCTACCCGGTTCGATGAATACTATTCTAAAGGAAGAGAATAGTGAGGCACATCCATTTATCATCAATACATAAAACTCTCATGAGATTATCTCTAATTATGTCCATGAATCATCACTGGAGGACGCTCCGAAGTTAATATTGATTCTAGAGATAAATAAAATCTTAAATGAACTATGAGAGTACATATGAGTCAATGGACAGATCATATATATTCATTGATGATTTATTCACATTTACTATTGCTCATAAGACGATAGAGCACGACGACATCGAACCACGCTCGGTTGAATAATATCAACAAAGTATATTGACCTAAAGAACATTCCAGAAAGAATTATATTCTTTGACAAAGGATCGGGTATTTGGTTCGGTAGTGCTAACCCACCAAGTGTAAAGCCCGTAGGACATAACTGAGTCTTTGTCAGAAAGCGTAACGAGAATAATAAAGTACTAATGTATAATGCTCTCCTTTGGCGCAAGGTTTCTCACAACGCACTGGATTGACCACAATAAGACTTACTCTCTCGTGATGGAGAACGTTCTGCTATTAATTAGCCAAGTAGTTTCCGAAGGACTGGAAATTGCAGCTCAACGATGTATTTACTACATATCTCTATGGGGATCTAAATTCAGAGATATAAAAGTGCTTGATGGCATTATACCAATATCGAGTAACTTTAAACTATGAAATGTGATTACAATAAATATGAAACACTCACTTTATAGATTAAAACAATCTATGCGGATGTGGTATACCCGCCTGAGTGAATACTTGATTGGGAAACGATAAATAAAAACGATGAACTGTGCCCTTGCATATTTGTTAGGAGAAGAAAGTTCCAGATTTTCATAGTAGCTCTATATGTCGATGTAATGAACATAATAGACACTCTTGACGAAATAAGAGAAAACACAAGCTATTTGAAATCTGAATTTAAGATGAAAGATCGTGGGAAAACTTGGTTTTATCTAGATACTTGAGCTACGACACCGAGTTTGTGGAATATTAATCCACCGATCCGCATATGTCTAGAAAATGATCAGGCGACCTAATATAGACAAAGCGCGTTCGATTAGCACTCCCATGATCGGTCAAAGTGTTGGATATAAGGAAAGATCCATTTCGTCTAAAGGATGAGGACGATGAGGTGTTAGGAGCTGGAATTCCATACCTAAGTACAATAGGCGCATTATTGTACTCAACATAATACACTTGACCGTATATTGCACTTCTCACTGAACTTGTCAGCTAGATTTAGCTCAACGCCAACGCAACGTTATTGGAATGATTTCAAATTAATCTTTTGGCACCATTGACGTGGGCTTATAATTTCCCTACAGAGAAAAATGGATTGATAATGTAACTTCAATACCTACTTAGATTGTGAGCGGCAAAAGTACTGGCTCTTATAGAAAAACACCAAACAATGCCTTGATATATATTTGCTAATATTAAGTATATGTTTGACTCATATAAAGGTTGTTCCCAAACTGGATAAGGAGTTACCATATGAAACATGCCGATTGCTTGGAAGTAAACTAAGCAAACCCTTAATAGCTATCTTCTTATATTATCAAACAATCTTACTCTCCATGAGACTATTCAAGAGTGTATATGGTTAAAGACTATCATTACCCATATAAGAGGAGCTGATAATTTTGAGTTTAACCACTATACAACTTGCATGTATGGAAATAATGCATCATGTATTGAAGAAATGAAAGTAAGATATATCAAGGGTTATAACACAAAGCATACTTTGCTTAAGATTTCATATAATCAATTATCCTCAAGATTCAAGTGAACTGAATAAGATGCGAGGAAAATGTGGCATGTTTGTTTACCAAATCAATACATAAAACCATATTTGGGAAACATGTAGAAAATATTATAATGGAAATATTTTAAACCTCCTTTGATTAATGCACAAATCAGGGGGAGTAGTAGACAAAAGGGGGAGTCTACTATATATGCAATATTGGTATGTTGTGCTCTTTCCTTCAACCAAGGTTTTATTTTTCCCATTGGGTTTTGTTCCTTGGTGTAAGGTTTTAGTGAGGCAACATTTTATATACCATCATGTTTTCTTAACTCTCACGATTAATGTACGAATCTAAGAGAAAACTAGACTAAAGGAAAAGTCTATGTATTAGAAATAAGCTAGTGCGTTGTACTCTTTCCTTCGTCATATTTTATTTTTTCCCACTGGGTTTTTATTTTGGCGTAAGGTTTTAATGAGACAACAATTGTGCACCTTCACTCCTTTGACTCGGCACAAGGGGGAGTATTGTAGGATAAATGTGTCATCGTCAAAGTATAAGACGATAATGATAAAGTTAGAGATAGAGATAGAGATAGAGATAGAGATAGAGATAGAGATATACACATTAGAGTTAGATTAGAACTTGGTATCTCATGATTATCTCTTTGTAAACCATCCCTATTTAAAGGGCTTATGATTTAATGAGAAGTTACATTCTTGTTTCTCCCTATACTGATTCTCTCTATATTGTTCGTTCTACAACAAATCACAAATTTTTTTTGGTGTTATTTTAATTATTTGTTATTTGACTGTATATTAGTAATCTTACGTTAACTGAATTTAATTTTCAATATTTTGCTCATATATTTCAATTCTCAAGTCAAAAGATATGTGAAATTATCTTGATTTTCTTGTTTTTTTTTATTAATTTGAGATTTTTTAACACTAATTTTTTTTGTAAATTTAATAGGTTTTAAATAAATATAAATATTTTTATTTAATATGTATTTTATTTCATGAAATATGATTGTGATTGGATATATAAAATAATTTTTAATAAAAAATAAAAAAATGTTAATCACTTTAAATTTTAGAGCAGATTACACTTTTGGTCCTATCGTTTATTTGAAGCCTAATTAGTCCTTCATAACGGTTGCTAACTAACGTTGTTAAGTGGAGGGGCCATGGGTGTTAGGAAAATGAATAGTTAGGGACCACCAATGTAGATAGTTTACTTTAGGGACCAAATCCAAAATTTAAAGCAAACCATAGGGACCACCAATGTAATTCACTCTAATTTATTAAATTTTCAAGAGTAAATTACGGATTTGGTCCCTGTGGTTTAAAAAAAGAAAAAAAAATGGTCCCTACAATTTTTTTTATTCCAAATAAGGCCCCGTGGTTCGTGTTTTCGTAACGATTTGGTCCCTGGCGCTAACGAGCGTTAACTCCTAGCGTTAAGTGAATGGCATTTTCGTCCCTTTGATATGCTTACCTTTTTCCAAGTTGTTCTATTAAATTATAAAACCATAGGGACCCAACTTGTAATTTACTTTATTATTATATAAGATAATAAATAATATATATATATATATTGTAACACCCGGATTTTTGTTTCGGAACACTTTTTAGCGATATATATATGTATATATATATAGCAAAGAGAAGGATCATATCTCACTCGTATTAGTTCCTATGTAAGTGATTCAAGTTCCTATGGATATTTAACACACATAAATACAATGTTCATGTTTTGAATATTAGTAAATTCGAGGCGCAAAAGACCCGAAACCAATGCCAAAGTTGGATTAATTATTGGTTCTGTTGGAAAAAGAATAAAAATATTAAAGCAGCTATAAAACAAATTAAAAAGAGCCGTAGTAGGCTGGTTAAGGCGTGCCACCTCTTTGTTGTTGAACTCATTTTCTCATATCTTTTTTTAATAAGATTACTGGTGGGCCCAACTTGTCTACTAAGCCCAATGTCGATCCAAATGAGTATCAGCCCACCATGAGAAGCCTATTGCTCATCTAGAATTTCAATATTATTGGCCCAGCTCTTATATACATAGGGTATCTTTGTTTTTTTTATGAAAAACAACAACAAAATTTCAGCATGAGGTTTTAGAGCAGCCGACGCTGCTGTGTTCTCGGTGTTCTTTAGAGAAAAAAAAGAAGAGAAATTTCATAAACCTCTCAACTACGTTTTATATATTTTGATGATGTCAATGATTTAAGATTCAAGTTAGTGATTTTAATTGGGATGCAAGGTTAGCTTTTCATGGAGATTTGAAAGGTATGAGCTTCTTAACTCTTTAATCTATAGTTTTCTAGCTGTAGGATAAGAAAAAAAAGTTAGGGTTCTTGAAATATTATGATTTTGGTGTTTATTAATATTTGTTGTGGAAGTAATCTCCCTCATAGTAATATATTGGGTTTGTTTAATACTTTTATAGATGAACTAAATTGAGGAATTAAACTTTGTTGATAAGTTCATGACAAATCTATAGCTTTAGATGGGTTTTGATGAATCAATCTATGGGTAGTATAGATTAAATGATTTTATATTGATACGGTTGATTTTAGGTGCTGTCTAGATCTTGTAAAAATCGTAATAAATCGCTCGTAGATCGGTTTGAGGCATGTAATATGTCCTTGGAACCGTTGAACTGTCCTTAACAAACTGTATGTTTTGAGGAAGAGCTGATTAATAATGTAAATAGGTCGAAAATTGGGTTTAATAGGACAGCACCGTTTCGTGACGGGATTAAGTAAACCGTCTTCAAATATTCGTATAAAATTGGTTTTAAATCCGTTGGGGGTGATTCTTAATGAGTTGGAAAATTCAAAAGGTTGTCTAAATATTTTATTTACAGTTCTTTTATTAATTTAGTGATTACACATGGTTTATCTAGGTAGCGAGAAGTTTGCGCAAGTTGGATAAAAACTAGGTTTAACGTAACCTAGCAAGGTGAGTTCAAGTTACTTTGCGAAAACTTTGTACATGCCAAAAACGTCCATTTTGAAGTATTAAAGTGTTTACTTTGTGTTTATCAAATGTGTTGCTTATTTGATGAAATTTACGGTGTGGATACATTTGATTTATAAATATTGTAAAATGCCATTCATTTGGGGTCTTTGAACATTTTGATAGAGAAATTATATTAATATGTCTTTTGATGGTTTATTGTAAAAAAAGAGGTCATTTGACGTAAAAGCACTTTTAGTGTATTTGGTTTTATAAGACGCAAGGAACATGTATATTTTTGAGTTATATAATATTTTGGAATTATAAAGAGTGTTGTTTCAATTGGAAAACTATTTATCACAACTCATAAATTATATTTTGGAGCATTGTAATTGCATAAACGTTTGTTAAATACATTTTATTGCTTATGATGACTTCTATATTATAGTCAATGGTGTTGTTGAGCTATTGACTCGACTTTGGTTTTATTAAGTCTTGGGGACATTTGTCCAGTTTTGATAGCTCAAGTTGAGTTTTGATCATGATTTATGTTATTAGGGAATTGCATGTTTTGAATGCACTTGTTATTTCATTTGGGGGTCGTGTAATGTTTTAGACCTTGTTAGCTATGGATCTATAGGCGTTTGAGTTTCCCAAAGTCTCGCGGGCAAGAGGTCGGGATTGATTGAGCTCAGTTTACGAGACGTTAGTTTCTCTTCTGTAGCACAGGATAGGCATCGGGTTCCATGATAAGTAAGGCGTGGACCTATATGGTCGGGCGTCGTCTCATGGGCAGTAAGGTGTAATCCCAAAGGTGCTGTGGTGGATTTGGAGTGACCCAATGTATAGATCTGGAGTGGTTGAAGTTGGGGGCTCCCTAGACTCGCGGGCAATAGATCTGGAGTGATTGAGCTCAGTTTACGAGAGTAATCCACGGATGTGTTTTATTGCATAGTAGGTGACCCACTTTTGTGTTCCGTCACGTGCAATGTATACGGGTCTCCCCCGTCACCGAAAGGTGTTGTTTTGGGTATTTGTGTTTATCCATGTTTTCGGTGACGTATCATATTTTTGAGAATTTCTTTTTCTTGTTATATGAGTTATGGGTTATGTTTCATCCATGTTTTGGAGATGTTTGGAATAATGGCAATTTAATTATGAATTTAATCGATTTGAGTATCAAACGTTATTTCACCTTTCACGTTGATTTTGGAAACTAGTCTAATTTGGAAATCGTGTTATATTAAAGATTTCAGCATGAGAATTGTGTGAGTTGGAAAATGGGTGATTTGCATTTAAAGTAAACTCTTTTGAAATCATGACTAAAAACTACATTCCACTCGATTTATGAATTTATATAGTCATGATAAAATGCTTAAACTCACTAGGCGTTAGCCTAACTCTTTTTATTTGTCGGCATGTGCAACATGCTTAGGTTGGGAGTAGCTTTAGCTACGCAGTGAAGTGGCGAGTGCTAGTAGAGTGCACGAGAGGTGACTTGATTAGTTAAGTCTTCCGCATATACTGGGAACTAGCAACTTGTGTTGTGTTAAGTAATACCCGTCTTAAGTTGTTAGTTGTGGAAATTTTGATGTTTAAATTCCGAGGTATTTTCAGGAATGAAGTGTAGAAATGATTTTTATCCGCTTTTGGTTATTTTATTGAAATTAAAGTTAGTTGCTCGTTTCAAAATTGAGGGTGTTACATATATATATATATATACTAGTTTGTTTGTGGTAACTGTGAGAACCAATATGAGCCACATATTAAGCAATAAAATAGGAAATTATTATTTTTGGTAATTTTGTTTGAAATTTAAATTAAAGGGTATTTTAGGGTTTTTAAAAATCTCTTCTCTCTCCTCTCTCCTCTATTCTCTCTCTTCTATCCTCTCTCCTCTTTCCTCTTTCCTCTCTTGCAGGCCTGTTGCCTTCGGTGATACCCAGACCACGGTGATACCCAAACCATTGTGATACCCAAACCACTGTGATACCCACCACCGAAATCAAACCCACCACCAGAAATCACTGTGATACCCACCACCGAAATCAAACCCACCACCAAAAGATCATTGTGATACAACCAAAATCGGTATCACAACCACTGTGATACCCACCACCAGAAGATCACTGTGATACAACACCACCAGAAGAAGATCACTGTGATACCCACCACCAAAATCAAACCCACCACCAAAAGATCCTTGTGATGCAACCAAAATCGGTATCACAACCACTGTGATACCCTTTGTGTTACACCGAAACCCTAAAATCAACCATAATCATCAAAACACAAAATCATGAATCAAAAGCAAAAGCAAACCAAGATCTGAAAATCAAACCCACATCTTGAACTCTAAGAAGGTGTGAGGCGGCGTATCACCGAGAAAAATCAGATCTTGAACTTTAAGAAGGTGTGGAGGAATCTGTTCCATCGTCTCCATCATAGACACCACCGCCACTAACCCAGAAAAATCACAGGTGTCGACGATGTTGACGGTGGGAGTGGTAGTGGTCGTGATTGCAGAAAAGAATTTGTCGGCGGCGAGCATAATCCGTCGGCGAACCAAAGTCATGGTTGCCATCGCCATTGGTGTCGTAAACGGTGAAGTCATCGCCGGCGAAGAAAAGAGATGTTTTCATAACATTGAGATGGGTTTCTTTTTCGTATACAAAACCCTTCTTCAATGGCCGGTCAATTTAGAGGGAGAGAGAGAGAGAGACGCCTAGGGGGGGGGATAAAATTGGAGATATTTTAGGAATTATGGATTTAATTAGATTTGGAAACAAATTTACTAAAACACCCTTTTGTATTTATTTAAAATTTATATTAATTATCTTAAATGTGTGGCTGAAATTGGTTCTTACGGTTACCACAAACTAATTAGTTTTCATTTGATTAAGCCCCTATATATATATATATATTATATAACCTGCAACTCTCTCTCTCAACCTGGTAACCAACCTCAACAATCTAATGAAGCAACCATAAATGTTTTGCAGAATTCACGAATTCAGGTAACTTTTCCTTTATGTGTTCTAAAGTACAAAAAATTCAGGAACCTATTAGACAAGAATCAAGCATTTTGCACATAAGTAGAACCACAATTTGCCCTCTTCTACTCCTTTCATTTTCCAATTGCTTTCAGAAACATAAACATGAATCAATCAAACACACATACCTATACGAGAGATGAAGTAAAAGCTATTGAAAACTTAACCATTAAGACCATCCGTAGCGCAAGGCGGGCTTGAGCCCGGGCTTGTGCGGGTTCGTTCGGGAACGGGTACGGGGGGGCGGGCTTGGGAGGCGGGTTCCATCAACGGGTTCCCCAACCCGATATCCCGATCGATTTTATTTTATTTTAATTTTTTTTAAATAAAATTCAATATGAACGTTTGGCAAAGGCTATAATTTTTAATTTTTTTTTTCAATTTAATCACACTATATATATAATCCTAACCCATTTTATTTTTCACACAAAACAACTCTCTCATTCTCTTCCATTCTCTATTTGTGGTGGCGATGAAAACGACTTTTTCACGGATGATATCGAAACCCAAATCAGTGAGGAACAACGCGCGGCAAATGTTCGAGAAGTCAAAAACCGGGACACTCATAATAACCTTCGGTCGGATTTGGTCGAACATATTTGGCGTATCCAAGTTCCCAACAATGACGACGAGTAGATTTTTAAATTTATTTTGTAATTTTTAAATTTATTTTGTAATTTTTAAATTTATTTTGTAATTTTTATTTTTAATGAATGATATGAATTTTTATTTTTATTATTTATCTTATTTTTATTTATTAAAAAATATATAAATATTTTTATTTTGTTAAATAATTATATGTATAAATAAAAGAATTAAAAAAAATGAGGTGGCAAGAGGGTTTGAGGGTATGGGTACTCCACTTTAGGGTAAGGAGAGGGTAAGGAGAAAAGCTGAGGTGGCGTTGAGGTGGCGCAAAGCTTGAGGGTATGGGTGCGGAAGGCCTAAGAATTCTGAAAAATCAATTGGGAAAAGAAAAATTAAAATCGAATTTGATGGTTGATCTGGAATTCAATTTGAGTAGGAAAAAAGGTAACCAATAAATTAAATATTTTTGTATTAGTTTTAACAAAGAAAGCAAAAATTGTTGTATCAAATAATATGAAATACGTATTTATAAAAAAATCTAGTATTTAAAAAGATTAGACAAATCATATATTTACCGGAGAAGATGACCAGAGAGATGAGTTTTGTCGCAAAACCTGCACCACTCTGCGTTTTCACCCCGTCTGACCATCGTTGAAACCTGCACCACTCTACGTTTTCATCTTTCGGTAGACCATTACTGTAGTCCCCTTCTTGTCCACTTCTCTCTTCCTCACTTGCAAAACCCACTTACAGTGTTATGTGTATGTGTATGTGTGTGTTGTGTGTTGTGTGTATGTGTATGTATATGTTGTGTGTATGGTTGGTTACCAGGTTGAGAGAGAGAGAGAGAAGAGAGAGAGAGAGTTGCAGGTTATATAATATATATATATATATATATATATATAAATATATTATTTATTATCTTATATAATAATAAAGTAAATTACAAGTTGGGTCCCTATGGTTTTATAATTTAATAGAACAACTTGGAAAAAGGTAAGCATATCAAAAGGACTAAAATGCCATTCACTTAACGTTGGGAGTTAACGCTCGTTAGCGCGAGGGACCAAATCGTTACGAAAACACGAACCACAGGGCCTTATTTGGAATAAAAAAATTGTAGGGACCATTTTCGTTTCGTTTTTTAAACCACAGGGACCAAATCCGTAATTTACTCAATTTTCAATTTTCCTTATAAATTTTACTTTTTATGTCTTTCATTAGACTTAGGCGGTATTTATTAAACGCTTATCCGGTAAGTGTTTATCGGTCACTTTTACCTTATTGGATGAACAGATTTAAAATCTTACCGATAAAGCAATAACAAGGACCAGGAGTTTTACCCGGTAATTGAGAGTGACTACTCTTACCCGGTAAACGTTTACATGATAAAAATGTTGCATACGATGTCGTTTTAGTGGACTAAAATCTTAACTGGTAAGTTAAGTATAAGTGTTGACTCTTGTCGATAAGCACTTACCGAGTAAGGGGCTGTTTGGTTGGTTTTTTATTAAGTCCTGTATGGATATAGATGTCTGTCTGGATTTATCTGTCTGTATAAATTATGATATTTTGTTGTTTGTTTGTTGCGCTTAATAAACTGTCTGAATGATTTAAATGACCATTTTACCCTTATTATTATTAAACCCAAATTACATTTCTTCATGTCACTTCATCAAACAACTTATGTGCATCCCTATAATTACAAAAAGAAAACAATACTTATATACATGTATATATACATGTACTTTGAGATAATTCTACTTCAATTAATTTGTGATAATTCTACTTCTCCTCCTCTAAAGACAAAAGGTATTTTAAAGTTCATCTGTATGCATTGATTCAAGAGAGTAGTTCAGAAATTGAATGTTCATTGTATGCATTGATTCAAGAGAGTAGTTTAGAAATTGAATCGAATCGAAGCAGCTGACCATTTTCAAAATTAATTGGACATACCATCTATGAGAAATTATGAATCTCTGCTGCTCTTGTCCTCTTTGAGCACCCAACAAACTTAAAAAAAATCAATTCTCAAAATGAACATGACGAAACCCATCCCGTTCGACCCATCATCGATTTCCAAACTCGTCTCTGTAGAACCCTAAAAATACCTCTCAAACCTAGGGCCAACACAGGAAGGTAGACCGGAAGAGGATGTGGATTTGTTGACAAAGAAGGGGAAGAGTTAGCACAACGATGGGGAGAGGAAGAAGAGAGGAAAAGAGGAGATATGGTTTTAAGAGTACAGATTAAAGCTATGGAGGGAGGTTGTGGGTTTTGAAGTGTGACGATGATGATGATACAAGAGCAGCAGAGATTCATACTTTCTTTTGAAAGAAAAATCGAACTTAATCGATTCACTACCCAAAAATCGATTGATTACCCAGATTAGAAATAGTGGAGACAACTCCACCACCACAGCCGACGAGGGAGAGCCGCCACTGGAAGAGAATCGCCGGTGGAGAGCAGCCGCTGGAAGAGAAGCGTCGGTGGAAGAGAGGAGGGGAACACCGACCTTCCATTTCTCCTCTGGAAAACAAGTTTGTATCTGTGAAGGAGACGGGGAAGGGCATTTTAGGAATAAGAGTGGTTGAGTGGATAAAGTGAGGGTCAGTGAGCTGTGCGAATAAGCTGTAATCTGTCTCAATAAACCACTACCAAACACCCATGTATGGCTTACCGAATAAGCCATACAGGCCATTAAGCTCATTAAGCCAAAAACAAACAGGCCCTAAGTGTTGGGTATATGGGCGTTACTTGTTATTTTATTTTGTAATTTGTTGAGAGATGAAAAGATAATGTATGAACATGTCATATGTCATTTGAAGTTAAATTTTCAAACGTGTTTGTATTAAGAGATAAAATAAACTATTGGACTTTCATAAACTAATTAAATAGGTTCTTGTGATAAAATAAATTTACCGCTGCTATGGTGGTAAATCAGTTTTTACAAAATAAATAAAAAATCTAAATTAAGTTGAATAAAACCTAATCAAGTTAAGAAGGTGTTTGGTTGGGGTATTGAGGGGTAAGGAATGAGAATAATAATAAAAATTGTTGTTTGGTTTGAAATAATATAAGGCCACCCGTACCGCCCTCGGGTACGGGATCGGGTAAGGCCGAGGTGGCAAGCGGGTTCGAGAAGGGTTCATCGGGTAGGGGTAGGGGGGGGGGGGGGGGATCGGGTAGCATGCGGGTTCGGGGAGCGGGTTCACCAACCCGATGATACCCGTTGCATATTTAATTTTTTTTACACAATACCGTTTACCAACGGTTATTTTTCAATTTTTTTTTAATTTTTTTTTCAAATTATACACACTATATATATTAACCTATACCATCTTATTTTTTCACACCAAAACATACTTTCTTCCATTTCTCTCAAATTCAATACCTTCTTCCATTTCTCTCAAATTTCATCATGAATCCAAACACCACACCTACATCCCGTCGTAACCGATCGGATACACCGCAACAAGACCCGGAGCTTGGCTTCCAAGCGTTTTCTCAACAAGGTTATATTTCGCAACCGTCCTTCCAACAATTTCCGCAACACCCGTATATTCCTCATCAATTTACATATCCTGGTTTGATTCAACAAGGTTTTACTCCCGCCAATTACCAACTTCCTCAACTCGCAATCGATCTCGACGACGAAACCCAACAACCGCACACACCACAATCGATCTCCACACAACAATCAATCCCGGAACCATCAAACCCGACACCAACACAAAAAGGAAAAAAGAAAAAATATGAAAATAGAGCCACCCGACAGATGTGGACTAAAGAGGAGGAAGTCGCGTTAGTGTCGACGTGGGTTGACGTTTCGGAGGACCCCGTTGTCGGTAACGAAACCCAACAACCGCACACACCACAATCGATCTCCACACAACAATCAATCCCGGAACCATCAAACCCGACACCAACACAAAAAGGAAAAAAGAAAAAATATGAAAATAGAGCCACCCGACAGATGTGGACTAAAGAGGAGGAAGTCGCGTTAGTGTCGACGTGGGTTGACGTTTCGGAGGACCCCGTTGTCGGTAACGCACAAACCGGTGGTAATATTATTATCATTATTATTATTATTATTATTATTATTGTTATTATTATTATTGTTATTATTAATATTCTTGTTATTATTCTTATACTTGAATTTATATAAATGTAGACAGTTTTTGGAACCGAATCTCGAAGGTGTTCTATAATTCTATGGGTCGCCAATATTATAGAACATTTCATCAACTGAACACCAAGTTCAAAGACCTCAACAAGAAAATTGCGTGTTTTGCCGGCATCTACAACAACTTGGTCAATAATAGATCAAGCGGAATGAGTGAAGCCGATATTTTACGAATGACACACCACCAGTACCAAGGGGATATTGTGGTTGCTTTCACCCATGAACAAGCTTGGGATGTCCTAAAAAAATGTCCAAAATGGTCACCGGTTCCAACGATGTCGACAAATTCATCCCGGGGTTCAAAACGTACCAAACTTTCCGATGATGACGATGAAGATGTTCGGGTCGACGAGGTCGAGCAACTTCAACGACCCATCGGGAGAAACAAGGCAAAAAAAGCATCAACGAGTAATACGACCGAGTCGAATCCGGACGAAAGTGTTACTCAGTTGTTGACGACCATAAGCTCGTTCAACGAGCAGATTGAGGGTACAATGGAGTACAAAATGAAAAAACTTGAACTCGAACAACAAAAGTTGGAACTCGAACGAGAAAAACGATATGAACAAGACTTCGAGTTTTTCATAGCCCCGCATGATCACCTTTCGGGAGATGTTTTGAGGGCTACTTTAGCGAGAAAAGAGAAAATTAGAAAATATCATAATTTTTAGTGTTTTGTGTTTTGTATTTTGTATTTTGTAATTTTTATTTTTTTAGTGTTTTGTATTTTGTAATTTTTTAATGAATGATATGAATTTTTATTTTTATTATTTATCTTATTTTTATTTATTAAAAATATATAAATATTTTTATTTTGTTAAATAATTAAATGTATAAATAAAAGAATTAAAAATGATGAAGTGACAATTGGGTTCAGTGGGTTAGCGATACTCCACTTTTGGGTAAGGAGGGTAGGAAAGAGAAAAACTGATGTGGCGCTGAGATGACAAGTGGGTTCATTGGGTAGTGGTACTCATAGTCTAATGAGTTCATTACTCCAAAGTCCAAACTCATTAATTTTTATTCCTGACCAAATTGGAGAGAATAGAAATTTTATTCCCGCTCAGTCATTTTTTCTCATACTTCCCTTCATTCATTTTTCGATGTTGAATGAAAAATATTTTTTATTTTCATGTTAAACGTCACATTTTTGTATTAAAATTATTATATAAAACATTTTTTTTATTAATTATATTAATTTAACCAAACAACATCAATGAGATGCTCAATTCTATTCCCATTCTCCTGCATTTCCATTTTCATTTCTTAAAATGAACCAAACCCCAAAAGCCCCAAAGAAATCAAGCATCTCATGCTCCTTCAACCTTGGATTTCTTGGACTAACGAACAAAAACCTTAAACACATTTTAGATAGCTGACATAAGCCTTTGATGGTAAATTTGAGTGTTTGGATGAGAAAAAAAGAAAAAATGCTTATATCGGTGTCAATAAGCATTTTTTGATAAGTCAAATGATTCTAACTTACTAGCCTTGAAACCTAATTTACTTTTTATATAAAACTCCAATTTAATAAGTTGATAAAGCACTCTTGTTAAATACCCAAAAATCCTCTCTTTAGCTTATCGTAATCCTATCATTCCGATGCTTAGCTATTTGATTCTATAAAACCTACAGAATATTTTCGTTCAGCTAGCAGTGTGCAGTTGCCGGTGACGGCATCCACCACCAGCTGAAGAACTTGGTGTCACCAATCCATCCACAGACACACTCATGGATCACCGGCAGCAAGAAGTGACGGAAAACTGGACCCAACTTTCTATGTCCTTGTCTTCTTCATCAAATTGGATTCCAATTTCTCTGCGAAATTCAAAGCAGTTCAAAACCTACTGTTTCCATGGTCAACGAGAATCAATTTCGAAAATTATGATTTGAGAAGTATAAAATTGAAACATGGGTTTTTGCTCAAATTCAATTGGTAAAGCAATCAATCATTCCCAAAATAGGTATTCAGAACGAGGAATTTAAAGTCATATTATTTCAAGTAAGAAATTAAAACAAACGATCGACAAATTATACAAAAACGATTGAATAAAGAGGCTCAGACACGCACAAATTCGGTCATCAAACGATGCTTGGTAAGAAGAAAATGGAATGTTTTACTCGACCATGATCAAATTTTCCAAGCAATTCATAATCAGAATCGAGAAATGTTTTTTTTCCTCATTACCTCTTGGAAGATATAGTTGAAATTTAACATGGCAATTGAAAAACAAAAAAAAACGAATCGTATTGAAGAATAGTGGAGGTTAAATCAGCCATTATTAGTAACAGAGATGAAGAAACGTTAATAAATAGGGGATATTAGAAACCCTAGTTCTTACTGAAACGACAAAGGCCCAAATGAGTGCAGAGTCCAGATATAAAAATAGCACCTGGGCCATGCCTATATGGGCTTGATTGAATTTGAAAATGTAAGTTAGTTTCTTGAAAATATAGGAATAAAAGTTAAAATTATTTGAAAAAAAATTAATTAAATATTAATAAGAGCATCATTTCAAATAATAATAATAATAGCACCCACACTTGAGAATGCAAGAAGATTTCATTCTGGAAAATTAATTTAAACTTCACGTCATATCTTTCGAAAATAAAAATTACTTAAACATAAAAATTCAAATATTTAAAAACATTACAATAAACGATATTCAAAAATTACTTAAACATAAAAATTCAAATATTTTAAAAACATTACAATAAGCGATATTCAAAAATTACTTGACATTGATACAAAAGTATAATGACAAGGTTACACAGAATCAGGTGGTTAAAAAAATGAGAGACAATGAATAGATTAAATGATTTTTATATTTGTTTAGGTATTTGTTATTGGCTTCGATCGTCTTGAAGAGATTTTTAATTATGTATTTTGTTATAAAATATATTTGGTTTTATTTAGATATTTAATGAATTAAATTAACTAATCAAAATGTATTAAGGTTTAAAATGAAAATTATGTATTTTGTTATAAAATGTATTTGGTTTTATTATAGATATTTAATGAATTAAATTAACTAATCAAAATGTAGTAAAGTTTAAAATCAAAGTTATATTGAAATATGTGGATAAAATGAAAAACTAAGGGGTGTAAAATAAAACTAGCTACTATTCCAATATGTACAATAAGTTATTGAACAAAAGTTTTTTAAAACTAGCTACTATTCCATTAGAGTAAAAAGGTTTTTGAAGAAAAGGTTATAAAAGACCAACCGGTCATTGAAATGACTTTTTCAAAACCATTTTTCATTCTATCCTCCATTTTTCATTCTATCCCCGAATGTTACAAAATTTGCAATATGCTTTGTAAAAACACACAAGGTTCTTTTAGAAAGTTTGCAAGAGAATGAGAATAGATTGGATGTTTTATTTAAAACATACAAAGAAAGGTTTGACACGGTTAACCTTACTTTCGCATCTCAAGAAGCGTGTAATGAAGAAGATTTGATATCATCAGGGCCGGTCCTGAGATTTCGGATGCCCATAGCGAAAGACAAAAAAGATGCCCCTATATTACGGAAACAACAAACAATTTGTTCTTGTCATTTTTTTCGTTTTCTATTTTGAGCACCCGTGTAATAACCGGGTTTGTTTTTGGTCGATCTTTGGAAATGTAGGAAGAATTTCGGAACTTAGAAGTTGTGTGGTCAAAGTGTGAAAATTTAAAGTTTGGTGCTCTTTGTGAAGGTATAAAAGGGATGAGAGAAACCCTAATTTCTCATTTCTATCTATTGTTCAGTGTGTGTGTTGTGTGTGTGAGGCTAAAGAAGAAAGCAAGATATGGCTTGTGACAAATCGAAGAAGAAGAGGTGTCGATTTTGTAGCTGGGTTTTGAGAGAAGTTCCAGGTTCATCCAGGTAATCCCAATCCCATTCCTCTTTATGTTTGAGTGTGTATTGTGGGTTTTTGGAGAAGAACATAGATTTTGTGGGTTTAATTGTGTCCTCATTAAATCTGATTAAGGGATGTGGTAGAGTGGGTTAATGTGTAACAATCGACCCTTATTGTTAATCTGGAGGTGTTGAGAGGATTAGGACAAGAGTGATTTAAGTTTCTGCGTTTTATGGTTTTCTCGTCACGTCCGGAAACCTCCATAATAGGGTAGTGTCCGGACGATTTGTGGTGCCCGGATGATAGTTGTGACCGGGTAGAATTGTGTTAGTAGTTTCCGGTAGTTAATCGGAAACCCTTGTGAATCCGGGTAGAACGTCCGGATAGTTTAGTTGTCCGGGTAGAACGTCTGGATAGTTTAGTTGTCCGGGTAGTGCGTTCGGATAGTTTGGTTGTTCGGGTAGTGTGTCCGGATAGTTGGTTGTCCGGGTAGTTTTGGCTACTTGGATACAGTGTCCGGAAAGTGGTGGTGTGACATAGCAGAGGCTGTTTGAGAGTGTAATTCCATCAAGTGGCTTATCGTAGTAGTATGTACCCTTATAGGTGCAGTTGAAGGGAGAGCTCATCTAGCGTGAGGATTAAGCGGGACGACAGGTGAGTTTTCTGATCTTAAAACCCTTTTCAAATGTGGAACTTTATGCATGTTTACATTGGTAAATGCTCGTACTATTCTTCTTAACCTTGCATGGAAAGTGTGATTTAATTGAGTGGATATGAACTACTTTTATTTCAAAGCGAATAGTAAGTGTGTGACAACATGTGTGATTTAAATGTGTGTGACCATGCTCTGGCCTTAGTGTGAAATGGGGGTGTGTCCCATATGGGTTGATAGATGAATCCTTATGCATAGTTAATGGTAAGTGTTCATATTATCATTTACTCATGAATGAAAAGTGTGATCTAGTCGTGTGGACCTAAACGACTTCGTGTGGACGAGCTATGTCATTTGTGTGAGATGGGGGTGTGTCCCATATGGTGTGATATATGAATGTGTTTCATATTTGGGCGGTGTGTGCCCCTTTTTACGTTGTCACTGTGTGTGTGTGTGTGGCCATAGCGTGTACCATTTGCTCGTCATAGTGTGCTGATCATTATGTGTGTTTTTATCAAGTTTTGTACAATTATTTCTTACTGAAAGTTTTCCATAAACGGTATTATTGTGGCGTGGCTTTTGAGGGAACTCACTAGACCTCATGGTCTAACCCTCGCTTTTCAAAACTAAAACATTTTCAGGTAAGCTGGTAGTCGAAAGCTTGCTTAGAAGTTGGCAAGGCGTGAGACGGAGGTTGCATACAGAAGTATTAGAGGGCCTTCTTTTTACCTCGTAGTTACGATCTCAGCTGTAGTTAGGGTTATTTCTGCAAACCCAGTTTGTAATCTGTTTAATGTATTACATTGAGCCAATTTTGGCGATTTAATTTAAAGGTATAGCTTTTGGATATAATAATAAGGAGTGGGTTGTTACAGTTGGTATCAGAGTCCTGGTTTAAGGGATTTAGGTGACCAAATGGGCCTAAACTTAAACTGTGGAGTAGGAGGACACAACTGAGATATAGGAATCCTTTAGGGAAGACCTTAACCACTGAAAATTTAGGACGATGATAGTAAGGACTCTCATGTAAGGTAAATTCAAATCGCATCTGGCCAATGTCATTATGAATTTACAGGTGCATGGGTATGCTTGCTTACCGTTGTTCTGGTATTGGTAGAGTGTGGTGGATTGAGGGTGGAGAATAACAGTAGTGTGTAAAGTTTTAACCTTGCCATGATGGCAACGGTTTAGCGTGTTGTGCAGATTATCCTTGGTGTGACTGATGACACTATTTAGAAGGGTATTGCGTGAATGTGGTGTGAATGTCCGTGTGAAGTAGAATCCTTAAGGCTCTTAAGGAAAATAATTGTTTAAAGGTGAGCTCCTAATCTCTGAAGAGCCTTTATTTTGGGAGTTTCCTGATGTCGGTAAATGGAGATCTTGAGCGTTCCACTCAAGGATCGGATGATAGGGAGGTGTTTCCTTACCCTCTAGTTAGTGGAAGAGTGTTAAGGGTGGTTGAGTAATGATAGACGTATGGACTGATAATACTAGTGTGGTTAACCTATTTGGGGTCGAGGTGAAGCTGTAATTTTTTTTACGCAGTAGTAGGCAGGTGGTAACTGTGAGGTGGGAGTCTCCAAGTGTGTGGGAAGTATCGATACCGATGATTGTTTCGAATATAAGGAACCTGATGGTTTGGTTGGGAGTAGGGTGTCGGTGTTGATGTATTGTAACTGCAAACGGTTAACCTTGCTCGAGTGAAAAGCCTCCAATGTAGAGTGAGTCATGCATTGCGTTTTCAAACAAATTTACATCAGTCCTTCATATCAAAATGTGTGTGTGTGTGTCTTCCTTGTGAGTTTCTGATTTTGAAAACGAGTGGGCGTGTGCAAGGGTGCGCTTGAAGAAAAGATAAATATTTTTTTGTGGTGTGATAAAATTTCGAAATTGTAGATATAGTGAATTATTTCACTTCTTTATGAGTGAGTTAAACTTTGTTGTATAAATCATGACAACATTTGATCGTATGATTTTATGGGTGAAAACGATGTGAACGCGTTTTCGACATATCAGCGAGTGTGAGAGTTGGTTGACCATCCCAGCGTAGACGATTTTGTTGTATTTTAAAATTTTGCACAAAAAGAGAGTTTCAGTGTGTATACTTTCTGTAGATGGACCAGGGTGCGAGATATCATGGGTTGCGTGAGAACGATCCTTGAGGTCAGCGTGGGTGTATGGTTGTTCTTTATGGGGGTGTCGCGTCCTACATATCCAACCTTGTTTTGTGAAATAATTCGAGTACGTAAAACGATTTAAATCATTGTGTTGTTATGCGTGGAGGCTACGAGCTCGCTTAGCGGTAAGAGACATTGCACTTATTAATGTGCAAAGTTTCGAGAAGGGAAAATGCGATTGAGACATCGATGGTCGATTCGTGGCCTTAGAGTTACCGTTAGAGAGTGCGACGTCTAACTGAAGTCTCAGTCTTTGACTTTAGAGATGCTTGTGTGATGGCAGTCCTTTCTCTTGTTTGGTAAATTGACGTGTGGCTGACGGCGGGGGAAGTGTCCCGGGTGATTTTGAAGCAGGCAAAATACCACGAAGAGTAGCGTTGTGATATGGGGATGAAACAGTATCGGCGTGGAGCCGGAGTTAAGGAGAACTTGTGTTTAGACTAATTGTCAGGCTTTGATGTTGAAGTCAACGTCGGGTGTGGGGTCATTGTCGGGAGATTGGAATTGAAAGGTTAACCCTGGTGTGATTATTTAGTCAGGTGTGTGCGTGGAGATAAGAGGTCGGTTGGGAAAGTGTGAATCTGTCAAGAGGATGGACCGCCTTTTTGTGAGTATCTTGAAGGTGAAGAATTGATAGTGGATAGGTGATTCCTCCTATGTGTTTGATGTGTCGTTTACAATTGAAGTAGTTAGCACAACTCAGGTGGGACACGTGGATTATGTTGGTTTGCAAGGGAGCGTTCTATCGTTTGAGTTAATGAACGTGTCTCAAGTAGATTCCAATGAGTCGGTTGGGGATAAAGAACTCGATCGAGTGAAGTAGACGGTCATATTTTGTGGTACATCTAGATTGGAGAAAGGCAAAGTTGTGGGTGTTCTAAATCAAAGCTTGATGATACATGTTTGTTAATTTGTGCATGCGTGCTTATTATTGTGTGATTGCATATGGATTAGTCGAACGGACTTGGTCTGTTTCCAAGGGCGGGGTGTGCTCTAGATCAGGTCACAGGTGTGTAGTGACCAGGCAGAAATCATTTATAGGTGTGTGGATGTTAATTTGCAAAACTAATTATTGCTTAATGATTTCGCAAACTCTTTCAAATATATGTTGTGTTTGGCGTGGAAAAAGCATGGCCTAGTGTGTGCACAAATGATCGTGAGGATTGAACCTCTAGTGTGTGGGGTTGTGGGGATAAGATGGCGGTAATTTATAATGAGTAAGCATGCGAGGCATGGTGGTAACGAGTTGTTGTGAGGTTAAGTGATGGACTAGTGTTGATATGGGGTGGCAGTTGGTGGCTAGCTAAGAAGGAAATTGTGTGCTCTTGGACTGGTTAGTTTGCGAAGTTTTGTAGTAGATACGAAATCTTTGGGAATGTTGAGCTAATCCTTTTACGTTAAGGAAATGCAAAGGAGTGGGTTAGTATCGTTTAAGAAACGAGAAGTGTGCAGTCGCTTCGAGCATTGAGTGCGATTTCGGATTAACTTGGTTGAATTTCTCATATGAGAGGTGGTGGAACTGCTGGTTAGGTATGGTAACCGTTAGAATTGCGTTCATGTAGTGGTCAATGTTGGGTGAGAAATGTTCCATGCTAGCCTAAGGTAATTGGGACGGTAGATTGGAATAAGGGAGTAAGCGCGAAGTAGAAAGTGTGACAAGTGACACGAAAAGTGGGAAACAACGTTATCAGAACGTCACAGTCGGGTGCATGAGCTTCTAGTGGGAGTATGAGAAAGAGGATTTCTGTGTATGTGATTGGTTTAAGCATTGAGGAGAGCTAGCTTGTGTGATTGGTCAAGAGTGTGCACCTTCTAGTGAGTCGTTCTTTGGAAACATGTTTACGTTTGAGAAGTAAGAGGAAGAAAGTAGTCGAATGTAGTGCTCGGGGTGAGGGACCATTGGATCAGACTTGGTAGTAATATAGGAGGGACGTTGCGGTAGTAGCATGTGAATTGATTGTTATCAATGGGTTGTGGTCAGTTTAATTAATGTGAGAAAGTGTTATCTGCCTTAGACGTATTTTGTGTTTGGAGAGTAATGGTAGAATTGTGTGTAATCTGTTGAAGAAAATCTTAGCTGCGAGTTAAAGTGATATTCAAGGTTGATTTTGTGAACAGTTGGCGAAATGAGCGTCGTTATTTTAATGAGGGTTGCATGTTGTTGTGACGTTAACTCCGGGAGAATTCGTTCTTTAAAAGAGGTGAGATTGTGTGTGAACCCCTTAGTTTGACGTATTTTAAAACCGTGAGTCTAGATGTGTGCATAATTTTGGGTGAGATCGGAGGTCACACGGTTGATCACCGATAGGTCGAACATTTTCGCGAGAGGTTAAGTGTGGCTCAAGACCGCCACCGGTTATGTGAGCAGAAGGAGGAGATTGATCGAATTTCATGTAGGAGCCGGTGCGATGTTTAGAATAAAGAAATGTCTCTAGTGGAAGTTCAGTGACAATTCCATAAGGAGCAAGAAGCAACGTGGGAATTGGAATCAGACATGAGGACTCGATAACCTCGTTTGTTTGAAAATGGAATTCCGGGGACAGAATTCTTTTGAGGGGTGGATGTTGTAATAACCGGGTTTGTTTTTGGTCTATCTTTGGAAATGTAGGAAGAATTTCGGAACTTAGAAGTTGTGTGGTCAAAGTGTGAAAATTTAAAGTTTGGTGCTCTTTGTGAAGGTATAAAAGGGATGAGAGAAACCCTAATTGCTCATTTCTATCTATTGTTCAGTGTGTGTGTTGTGTGTGTGAGGCTAAAGAAGAAAGCAAGATAGGGCTTGTGACAAATCGAAGAAGAAGAGGTGTCGATTTTGTAGCTGGGTTTTGAGAGAAGTTCCAGGTTCATCCAGGTAATCCCAATCCCATTCCTCTTTATGTTTGAGTGTGTATTGTGGGTTTTTGGAGAAGAACATAGATTTTGTGGGTTTAATTATGTCCTCATTAAATCTGATTAAGGGATGTGGTAGAGTGGGTTAATGTGTAAAAATCGACCCTTATTGTTAATCTGGAGGTGTTGAGAGGATTAGGACAAGAGTGATTTAAGTTTCTGCGTTTTATGGTTTTCTCGTCACGTCCGGAAACCTCCATAATAGGGTAGTGTCCGGACGATTTGTGGTGCCCGGATGATAGTTGTGACCGGGTAGAATTGTGTTAGTAGTTTCCGGTAGTTAACCGGAAACCCTTGTGAATCCGGGTAGAACGTCCGGATAGTTTAGTTGTCCGGGTAGAACGTCCGGATAGTTTAGTTGTCCGGGTAGTGCGTCCGGATAGTTTGGTTGTTCGGGTAGTGTGTCCGGATAGTTGGTTGTCCGGGTAGTTTTGGCTACTTGGATACAGTGTCCGGAAAGTGGTGGTGTGACATAGCAGTGCAGGCTGTTTGAGAGTGTAATTCTATCAAGTGGCTTATCGTAGTAGTATGTACCCTTATAGGTGCAGTTGAAGGGAGAGCTCATCTAGCGTGAGGATTAAGCGGGACGACAGGTGAGTTTTCTGATCTTAAAACCCTTTTCAAATGTGGAACTTTATGCATGTTTACATTGGTAAATGCTCGTACTATTCTTCTTAACCTTGCATGGAAAGTGTGATTTAATTGAGTGGATACGAACTACTTTTATTTCAAAGCGAATAGTAAGTGTGTGACAATATGTGTGATTTAAATGTGTGTGACCATGCTCCGGCCTTAGTGTGAAATGGGGGTGTGTCCCATATGGGTTGATATATGAATCCTTATGCATAATTAATGGTAAGTGTTCATATTATCATTTACTCATGAATGAAAAGTGTGATCTAGTCGTGTGGACCTAAACGACTTCGTGTGGACGAGCTATGGCATTTGTGTGAGATGGGGGTGTGTCCCATATGGTGTGATATATGAATGTGTTTCATATATGGGCGGTGTGTGCCCCTTTTTACGCTGTCACGGTGTGTGTGTGGCCATAGCGTGTACCATTTGCTCGTCATAGTGTGTTGATCATTATGTGTGTTTTTATCAAGTTTTGTACAATTATTTCTTACTGAAAGTTTTCCATAAACGGTATTATTGTGGCGTGGCTTTTGAGGGAACTCACTAGACCTCATGGTCTAACCCTCGCTTTTCAAAACTAAAACATTTTCAGGTAAGCTGGTAGTCGAAAGCTTGCTTAGAAGTTGGCAAGGCGTGAGACGGAGGTTGCATACAGAAGTATTAGAGGGCCTTCCTTTTACATCGTAGTTACGATCTTAGCTGTAGTTAGGGTTATTTCCGCAAACTCAGTTTGTAATCTGTTTAATGTATTACATTGAGCCAATTTTGGCGTTTTAATTTAAAGGTATAGCTTTTGGATATAATAATAAGGAGTGGGTTGTTACAACCCGAGGGTTGTGATCGAGGATAAATTATAAAATAATTAAGGAATTTGGATTTGTAGAATAAATTATAAAAGAAATTTTATTCAAAAAGTATATAACTTAATTATCGATGATTAATAAGAAACTAGGAAAAAGAATCATTAAGGGTACAAAAAATATGTTGCATAATTTATTCATCGGACTAATAAAAAATTATAAAACAAAAAAATCAAGAACAAAATTGAGAATTAAGGAATTCGGATTTGTAGAATAGTTTTTTTTAGGGAAATTAATTAAAATACCCAAACTTTGACTTTGACTTACCAAAATACCCATTTTCTCGCTGAGTTTACCAAAATACCCAATTTTTCCGCAAAGGGCCCCGCGATCGCGGGCTAGGGCCTACGTGGCACCCCTGTTGGGCCAAAGTGTCCCGCGGAGCCCCCTAACTATGCCTGCGGTGACACTTTTGGTCCCTTCCCGTGGTGGTTGCCCGCGATAGGCCCGCAGTGGCCAATTTTTTTTTCATTTTTGGCCCCTATATTTGAACGAATCTTGTATGCTTTTACTGTTTTTTTCCACAATTATTGTACTTTGAAGACCAATTTGTGGTTCAAATTCACTGGCATGTTTGAGATTTCATCCATAAATATCAGTAAAATGCAATTCATAATTCACACCATTCCATCTTTCTTTCTTGCTTTCTTTCACTTGCTTTCTTTCACTTGCTTTCTTTCTTGCTTTCTTTCTTTTGTAAACAAATGGCATCGTCATCTAACCCATCGTCTACACCTGAAGGAATGCCACCTAAACTCCAGAAGGCGGTAGCAGCAAAGGAAAAGAAGATAGACCAACTGACAGAAGAGTGGAAACAGATTATCGCCAGGAAGAAAGTCCACTTGACAAGGATCGAAGTGGAATAAAAGGAGATCAATAGGATGAAAGGGGATATAAAAGATAAGGAGGCTCGTATTCGTCGAGAAAAAGAAGAAATTCACCACTGTACGCAAGACTTCGCAATTCTTCAAGCGAAGATAAGCGACAAGCAAAATTGGATTGATCAAACTAAAGCAATTTTTCAGTAGGTGGTGGTACGGGTGTTGTTTTAGTACTTTGTTGTTTATGTGTTATTGTTTTGTAGTTTTCCAGTTCGACATTGTTGTTTCGTTCCTTTCCTGTTTTTATGTTGTTGTTTAATTTGTCATGAATAAAGGTCTTGAATTTGTCTGAAAAGTAGTGTTTAAGTAGTCTGAAATTTGTCTAAAAATGGTTCATATTAAAAATACAACTCATAGATGTTATACAAAGTCTTAAATGAGTCCAGTGATACCAAACACATTTTCACAATTCTTAAATGAGTCCAGTGATACCAACTTGTCAAAACTCCATTTAGACTACTACCATTATGATCATCATCCCATGTTCTGTTTCAAGTACCTTTCAAGGGAAATCAACGTTCAGATCAACGGTATCATATGATATAGTTTCATGTGGCTCAAGCTCCGATGGGCCCTGTGTGTTACTTACTTGGCTTACTGAACGTCTACTCCTTGGCACGGTTGAAGGGGCGGGATTTAGACACTCTCCACGAGTATGTCCTACGCATTGGCACCGAGTACATTTTTGTAACACCCTCAAATTTGGAACGATCAACTAACTTTAAAATTCAATAAAACAACCAAATAGATACAAACACTTCTACAATCTATTCCTTAAAATACCTCAGAATTTAAAACATTATAATTCTCACAATACAATAACTTAATCGGGTGTCACTTAACACAACACAAGTTGCTAGTCCAAACAAGTGCGGAATACTTCACTACTCAAGTCACCTCTCGTGCACTCTAATAGCACTCGCCACTTCACAACGTATCTAGAGCTACCCCAACCTGAGCCTGTTGCACATGCCGACAAATAAAAAGGGTTAGGCTTACGCCTAGTGAGTTCAAGCATTTTATCATGACTACATAAAATCATAAATCGGAGATTAGTAGTTTTTGTCATGATTCAATAAATATTTAATGAAAGTTTGCGACCAAGGTTAACATTTCCAAAGAGTTCACAAGACAGACATAAATGACTCATTTTCCAACGCACCCAAAACCCATGGGAATCCTCTCCAAAGGTATAAAGCGTTTTCCAAAAATGGGTTACGAATCCCAACCTACTCAAATACGTGAATAAATGTAGTTTTAGGCAAAACCTTCAAATACGGTTGACAATACATACTCAACCCGTAAAACATGGAAACCATCCGTTTTAAAATGATCTTTCATTGGGAACAAAATACGAAGCAAAACTCACGCAACGTAAAATGTATTAAAATCCAAATACCATAAAATAAAACTCCAGCAGTTAAAACATCCAATAAGAATGTAATATAAATCCGTACATCAATCAGGGAAGGCAATCCATATGCATATGATATAGCCTCAACAATGCGAATGGATAAAATACCCGAAATTAACACCCTTCGGTGACGGGGGAGACCCGATCTCATCGAATGTGGCAAACACATAGATTAAACCACGATTAAAATAAATGCAAGTAAGCTTCTTGGATGTGGAAAACGGATGACATCAACCATACTAGGTCTTTAGTCAATCCTCGGCATCAATCATACTAGATCTTTAGCCCATCTTAGACATCAACCATACTAGGTCTTTAGTCCGTCTTCGGCATCAACCATACTAGGTCTTTATCCCCTCTTAGACATCAACCATACTAGGTCTTTAGTCCATTTAAAACCACCAAGTTCAACCATACTAGGTCTTTACCTTGGCAAACCCACCATCCAAAACAAGCTTACTTAACTTAAAATTTATACATGACCTCAAAAGAATAACCAATGCCTTCAAAACATGTAAACCTCAAATATGATGCAACTCATGCAATACAAACCCCAAGCCCACGTCGAGCTTATTAAAACCGGGCGAATGCCCTCAAGACTCAATCGAGTCCAAAACCGAGCCCTCTGCTCAAAGATCTAATGATCATTTATCAACGTCAAATCATGCAAATGAAATGCAATTAAGCATATAACACATCCTAGACTCCACCATGAGCATGTAAATACCAACTAAAAATATTATCTTCGAATTGATCCTTGGAAATCATTTCTTTTATTAGACTTTTATTGCGCTTTTACTCCAATCTCTGTGGGAACGATATCTGGTATTTTACCACTTTATTACTTGATAAGACGACATTAGATCTCGATGTATAATTGCGTTGAGGTTTAATTATCACACGTCTATCGGTGTATTCAAAGCACCATCAAGTTTTTGGCGCCGTTGTACACCTTTTCAATTTCCAATAGCCACTTGTAGCCTTTATACACCTATGAACGTCAATGTTACAATGAGGACATTGTAAAAGATAAATTTGAGGGTGGAAAGGTTACACCTTAAGCATTTAAAGATCACTCAAAAGAGTAAAGCTCTAATATGATATAGATGATGCAAAAATATACCAAAAATGTCCCATAGGGGCAAGGTATAAAAAGTCAACAAGAAAAGAGCACAAAGTGCCAAAATTTGAAAATTTTTGTTGAGAGAAAAGGCTTGGTGAGAAAAGATATGCCAAAGAGTGACCCCAAAAGCCCTATTGATTCTAAATATAGGATGTGTTGAGTCTAACAAAAGGAAGATTGGTGCTAGCTTATGATCCACACACACACTTAGGCTTTAAATGAATGATAAAAGATTTATGAAAAACTATGAATTCCATGGGGTATGTTCTACATTGTGTGTGCACTTAATGCCAAGATTTTGCAAGAAAATTTCAAAATTGAGTCTAATTCTTTTTAGTCTTTTCGTTGTTTGGGGACAAACAACACTTTAAATTTGAGGGTGTGATATGCATTATTTATTTAATGCATATTGTGTCTTTTTCTTATATTTTTATATATAATATTTTGTTTTATCCCAACTTTTGTGTCATTTTATTCTCTTATTTGTATCTTTATTAATCATGGAGCTAAGTGATGGATTTTACTTGTTTTACTAAGTAGAATGGCTAAAAATAAGAAAACTGCAGCCAATGCTGCAGCATCCAAGACTGATGGCAACGAGATGAAGAACAAGGCTGGAAATGCGATTTTTGGGAAAAACAGCAGCATGCAATCTGAATTTCAATGCCTTGGTTACATCCTAAAATAGACTTGGAGTGTTGTAATATCCTTAGTACAATTGACATCTCCTTAGCATAGTATTTAGTACCACGAATAGTGCATGTATGGTACATTAATAGTAGTAGTTGTTGTGTTTTGGTATCGCCTTGTCTTCACTCCATTTGTGTATAAATAGGAGGTGTCCTATGTTGTTGTAAGTGTGTTCAATCAGCTTAGAAACTGATTTGGAAACCATCTTTAATTGCTTTCTTTAAATATATGCAAGTTATCTTCATCTTGTTCATCTTTTTCTTGTTGTTCTTAGCCATCTACATGAGTTGCTGCAGCATCGACAGCAACATTGCTGCACTTCTTCATTGTTTTTAATTATTGTTCTTTACATTATTGTCATTTACTTTCACGTCATTTACATTATGTATTTAATTTCAGTAATTTACATTTATTGCAATTTAAATACAAGTATGAGTAGCTAACTTTTATAAGCTTGGGTGTGAGATTAAAGGATGGAGTTTTAATTATAAAGAATAGTGGACATTATTTCTCAATAATGATGTTCACCATTTCATGTTAAGTTTTATAAAGATAAGTTTACTTCGTGACGTTTTGATCACTTTGAAAGTGTTAAAGTGCCAAGGCATCAGGAATGAGCCATTGATATGCACGTCAATCCGAATGACAAAGAAAGTAAGACTTGGAAGAGCTACTGACAAAGGAATTTGTCGTCTCTGTCTTTTCTAGGTTGATTTTGCCCGATAAGTTGGTCATCGTGATGATGGTAAAAGTGTAGAGTGCGTATCAGGAATGGACCACTCAGACACGTCAACTTAACATATATGGGATCAACTTGGAAGAGTGATTTTTAACAAAGTAATTTGTTTATCCATATATTTGAAAGGCATCATTTTATTATTAATAGTCCTGATACATCACCAGGAATGGGTTGTTGAAAGCTAGATTAATAATATAATGTTGAAGATCCGGAAGGGCATCCTATCAAATAGATGGTGAATTTAAGTATTGAGGAACCAATGTTGTAGCATTGACATATCATTGGTCTGCTGGAATTTATAATTAAGCTTCACCCCAACGTCTTACACCCTTGCTTGCTTTCTTTATTTATCTGTTTTATATAATCTGCGATAATCCAAAACCAACTAAAAATATTATCTTCGAATTGATCCTTGGAAATCATTTCTTTTATTAGACTTTTATTGCGCTTTTACTCCAATCTCTGTGGGAACGATATCTGGTATTTTACCACTTTATTACTTGAAAAGACGACATTAGATCTCGATGTATACTTGCGTTGAGGTTTAATTATCACACGTCTATCGGTGTATTCAAAGCACCATCAAGTTTTTGGCGCCGTTGTACACCTTTTCAATTTCCAATAGCCACTTGTAGCCTTTATACACCTATGAACGTCAATGTTACAATGAGGACATTGTAAAAGATAAATTTGAGGGTGGAAAGGTTACACCTTAAGCATTTAAAGATCACTCAAAAGAGCAAAGCTCTAATATGATATAGATGATGCAAAAATATACCAAAAATGTCCCATAGGGGCAAGGTATAAAAAGTCAACAAGAAAAGAGCACAAAGTGCCAAAATTTGAAAATTTTTGTTGAGAGAAAAGGCTTGGTGAGAAAAGATATGCCAAATAGTGACCCCAAAAGCCCTATTGATTCTAAATATAGGATGTGTTGAGTCTAACAAAAGGAAGATTGGTGCTAGCTTATGATCCACACACACACTTAGGCTTTAAATGAATGATAAAAGATTTATGAAAAACTATGAATTCCATGGGGTATGTTCTACATTGTGTGTGCACTTAATGCCAAGATTTTGCAAGAAAATTTCAAAATTGAGTCTAATTCTTTTTAGTCTTTTCGTTGTTTGGGGACAAACAACACTTTAAATTTGAGGGTGTGATATGCATTATTTATTTAATGCATATTGTGTCTTTTTCTTATATTTTTATATATAATATTTTGTTTTATCCCAACTTTTGTGTCATTTTATTCTCTTATTTGTATCTTTATTAATCATGGAGCTAAGTGATGGATTTTACTTGTTTTACTAAGTAGAATGGCTAAAAATAAGAAAACTGCAGCCAATGCTGCAGCATCCAAGACTCAGGCAACGAGATGAAGAACAAGGCTGGAAATGCGATTTTTGGGAAAAACAGCAGCATGCAATCTGAATTTCAATGCCTTGGTTACATCCTAAAATAGACTTGGAGTGTTGTAATATCCTTAGTACAATTGACATCTCCTTAGCATAGTATTTAGTACCACGAATAGTGCATGTATGGTACATTAATAGTAGTAGTTGTTGTGTTTTGGTATGGCCTTGTCTTCACTCCATTTGTGTATAAATAGGAGGTGTCCTATGTTGTTGTAAGTGTGTTCAATCAGCTTAGAAACTGATTTGGAAACCATCTTTAATTGCTTTCTTTAAATATATGCAAGTTATCTTCATCTTATTCATCTTTTTCTTGTTGTTCTTAGCCATCTACATGAGTTGCTGCAGCATCGACAGCAACATTGCTGCACTTCTTCATTGTTTTTAATTATTGTTCTTTACATTATTGTCATTTACTTTCACATCATTTACATTATGTATTTAATTTCAGTAATTTACATTTATTGCAATTTAAATACAAGTATGAGTAGCTAACTTTTATAAGCTTGGGTGTGAGATTAAAGGATGGAGTTTTAATTATAAAGAATAGTGGACATTATTTCTCAATAATGATGTTCACCATTTCATGTTAAGTTTTATAAAGATAAGTTTACTTCGTGACGTTTTGATCACTTTGAAAGTGTTAAAGTGCCAAGGCATCAGGAATGAGCCATTGATATGCACGTCAATCCGAATGACAAAGAAAGTAAGACTTGGAAGAGCTACTGACAAAGGAATTTGTCGTCTCTGTCTTTTCTAGGTTGATTTTTCCCGATAAGTTGGTCATCGTGATGATGGTAAAAGTGTAGAGTGCGTATCAGGAATGTACCACTCAGACACGTCAACTTAACATATATGGGATCAACTTGGAAGAGTGATTTTTAACAAAGTAATTTGTGTATCCATATATTTGAAAGGCATCATTTTATTATTAATAGTCCTGATACATCACCAGGAATGGGTTGTTGAAAGCTTGATTAATAATATAATGTTGAAGATCCGGAAGGGCATCCTATCAAATAGATGGTGAATTTAAGTATTGAGGAACCAATGTTGTAGCATTGACATATCATTGGTCTGCTGGAATTTATAATTAAGCTTCACCCCAACGTCTTACACCCTTGCTTGCTTTCTTTATTTATCTGTTTTATATAATCTGCGATAATCCAAAACCAACTAAAAATATTATCTTCGAATTGATCCTTGGAAATCATTTCTTTTATTAGACTTTTATTGCGCTTTTACTCCAATCTCTGTGGGAACGATATCTGGTATTTTACCACTTTATTACTTGAAAAGACGACATTAGATCTCGATGTATACTTGCGTTGAGGTTTAATTATCACACGTCTATCGGTGTATTCAAAGCACCATCAAGTTTTTGGCGCCGTTGTACACCTTTTCAATTTCCAATAGCCACTTGTAGCCTTTATACACCTATGAACGTCAATGTTACAATGAGGACATTGTAAAAGATAAATTTGAGGGTGGAAAGGTTACACCTTAAGCATTTAAAGATCACTCAAAAGAGCAAAGCTCTAATATGATATAGATGATGCAAAAATATACCAAAAATGTCCCATAGGGGCAAGGTATAAAAAGTCAACAAGAAAAGAGCACAAAGTGCCAAAATTTGAAAATTTTTGTTGAGAGAAAAGGCTTGGTGAGAAAAGATATGCCAAAGAGTGACCCCAAAAGCCCTATTGATTCTAAATATAGGATGTGTTGAGTCTAACAAAAGGAAGATTGGTGCTAGCTTATGATCCACACACACACTTAGGCTTTAAATGAATGATAAAAGATTTATGAAAAACTATGAATTCCATGGGGTATGTTCTACATTGTGTGTGCACTTAATGCCAAGATTTTGCAAGAAAATTTCAAAATTGAGTCTAATTCTTTTTAGTCTTTTCGTTGTTTGGGGACAAACAACACTTTAAATTTGAGGGTGTGATATGCATTATTTATTTAATGCATATTGTGTCTTTTTCTTATATTTTTATATATAATATTTTGTTTTATCCCAACTTTTGTGTCATTTTATTCTCTTATTTGTATCTTTATTAATCATGGAGCTAAGTGATGGATTTTACTTGTTTTACTAAGTAGAATGGCTAAAAATAAGAAAACTGCAGCCAATGCTGCAGCATCCAAGACTGATGGCAACGAGATGAAGAACAAGGCTGGAAATGCGATTTTTGGGAAAAACAGCAGCATGCAATCTGAATTTCAATGCCTTGGTTACATCCTAAAATAGACTTGGAGTGTTGTAATATCCTTAGTACAATTGACATCTCCTTAGCATAGTATTTAGTACCATGAATAGTGCATGTATGGTACATTAATAGTAGTAGTTGTTGTGTTTTGGTATGGCCTTGTCTTCACTCCATTTGTGTATAAATAGAAGGTGTCCTATGTTGTTGTAAGTGTGTTCAATCAGCTTAGAAACTGATTTGGAAACCATCTTTAATTGCTTTCTTTAAATATATGCAAGTTATCTTCATCTTGTTCATCTTTTTCTTGTTGTTCTTAGCCATCTACATGAGTTGCTGCAGCATCGACAGCAACATTGCTGCACTTCTTCATTGTTTTTAATTATTGTTCTTTACATTATTGTCATTTACTTTCACGTCATTTACATTATGTATTTAATTTCAGTAATTTACATTTATTGCAATTTAAATACAAGTATGAGTAGCTAACTTTTATAAGCTTGGGTGTGAGATTAAAGGGTGGAGTTTTAATTATAAAGAATAGTGGACATTATTTCTCAATAATGATGTTCACCATTTCATGTTAGGTTTTATAAAGATAAGTTTACTTCGTGACGTTTTGATCACTTTGAAAGTGTTAAAGTGCCAAGGCATCAGGAATGAGCCATTGATATGCACGTCAATCCGAATGACAAAGAAAGTAAGACTTGGAAGAGCTACTGACAAAGGAATTTGTCGTCTCTGTCTTTTCTAGGTTGATTTTGCCCGATAAGTTGGTCATCGTGATGATGGTAAAAGTGTAGAGTGCGTATCAGGAATGGACCACTCAGACACGTCAACTTAACAGATATGGGATCAACTTGGAAGAGTGATTTTTAACAAAGTAATTTGTTTATCCATATATTTGAAAGGCATCATTTTATTATTAATAGTCCTGATACATCACCAGGAATGGGTTGTTGAAAGCTAGATTAATAATATAATGTTGAAGATCCGGAAGGGCATCCTATCAAATAGATGGTGAATTTAAGTATTGAGGAACCAATGTTGTAGCATTGACATAGCATTGGTCTGCTGGAATTTATAATTAAGCTTCACCCCAACGTCTTACACCCTTGCTTGCTTTCTTTATTTATCTGTTTTATATAATCTGCGATAATCCAAAACCAACTAAAAATATTATCTTCGAATTGATCCTTGGAAATCATTTCTTTTATTAGACTTTTATTGCGCTTTTACTCCAATCTCTGTGGGAACGATATCTGGTATTTTACCACTTTATTACTTGAAAAGACGACATTAGATCTCGATGTATACTTGCGTTGAGGTTTAATTATCACACGTCTATCGGTGTATTCAAAGCACCATCACTGGGCTTTGGCGTTCATATCCAAATGTCGACAACAATAGGCGTGAGGGGCGTTTGGGTACATGGCAGAGATTGCGGCGCTTATGGAAGGAGCCCTGTTGGACATAAACACCAACCCATGCGGGTCTCCGATAGCTTGTCTCAACATGGACAGAAACCAAGTCCACTCGTCCCCGGTTTCGGACTTGCCTACTCCGAAAGCTACTGGAACGATGGAGTTATCCCCGTCCATGGCAACCGCCAGGAACATCATACCCAAGTAAGGGACCTTCAAATGGGTAGCGTCTATTACCAGGACACGACGCAGATTTGCCAGAAATGTGCGGATCTACAAAAACGTAGGTGGTTTACCTTTGTAAATGTTATAGTTTATAATGTGTAAACATATGACGTGTTAAAATACGTACCGCGGGTCCAAGGGCCACGAAGCACATCTCAAACCGTCCATGTGAATCGGTCCTTAGCTAGGTGACAGTACCTGGATTCTGCAGCTGCAAATTATATAAATATGCTGGGAGTCGTTCATACGACTCCTCGAACGTGCCTCTCACCAATAACAGTGCCCTGCATCGCGCACGCCAAGCTTGGTGGTAACCAATCGTGACGTCGAACTGCTGGTGTACATCGTCCATGATGTCCTTTGGACGCAATGACCTGCTAGCATCAAGAAATTTGTTTTTCAGTATCGCACCCAAAGTCCTTTTGGTGGCTTGTTTGTGGTTGGGATTCAGTTGCGTCCTCGAACAAGTGTGTACGTTGTCCAATTTTCTAATAAGTAACGCCCCTCCTTTCTCTCCCGCGGGAATCGCGTACATCCTCCACTTACAGTTTTCTCTCGCACATTCAACTTCGTATCGGGTTTTGTCGGATCTCGGCGTGTGACTTTCGAAACCCTCTTCCATGAACTTAAGTCAGACCTGACTTGCCAAGTGATCCTTCGAATCAAATATCTGACCTACTTTTAACCTTAAACTGCGATTATAAGGTGTAGGTTCGTAGGTTTGTGTATGGGTATTCTGGTCTGGAAGAATAGGGGGCATATCAAAATAGTCATTTAACTGACTAAATGATTTATTACTAGGGGTATATTATTCGTGATCATCACTATCGGTATCTGATCTGTCTATATCAGCATTACCCATTTTGAAAACATAGGTTTCGTTATCAGCAACTCCAGCACAACGTCCTTCTTGTGGTTGTTGTTGTTGCGTCTCCGGAACATAATCAGGAATACAGTCGTTAAGACCATATGCATGATCCAAATGAACTGTTGGGCCGTGGGACGGCTGAAATTGAGAATTAGGCTGCTCCATTTGGAGGTCTTCGTCATCAGCGTCATCATCACCTTCGTCGTCACCGTCGTCGTCGCACACCGAGGATTCGGCATACACAAAAAGTAATGGCGGTCATTCTGATTCGGCTGCAAACTGCAGAAAACCAGAGATATCCCCATCGTTGGATAACTCCACAAATGACCCATCACCATTCTTAAACACTAACTTGCAAACAGCAGAAGGGTTGATTCCACATTTTTGCATGGCGTATGCAACAAACTTCTGATAAGTATAGTTTACTGACAATTTTACACCATGCTTAGATTTATAAGCAAAATTCCACTTATTGTTGTCTTGCACCCATTCACCATCGAAACAGAAAAATAGCTTAGCTTTTGTAACAGATGAACTCATTTTTTCAGTAGTATTTCAAAAACAAAATACTGAAGAAAGAAAGCAAGAAAGAAGTATGGAATGGGTGTGAATTATGGATTGCATTTTACTGATATTTATGGATGAAACAACCAACTTTGATGAAACAACCAACATAAATTGCAACCACAAATTGGTATTCCAAGTACAATGATTCAACATTGATGAAACAAGCCAGTGAATTTCAACCACAAATTGGTCTTCAAAGTACAATAATTGTGGAAAAAAACAGTAAAAGCATGCAAAGATTCATGCAAAAAAGGACAAAAAATGAATTTTTTTTGACCATCGCGGGCCTATCGCGGGCAACCACCGCGGGGAGGGACCAAAAGTGTCACCGTGGGCATAGTTGGGGGGCTCTGCGGGACACTTTGGCCCAACAGGGGTGACACGTAGGCCCTAGCACGCGATCGCGGGGCCCACCGCGGAAAAAATGGGTATTTTGGCAAATCCAGGAGAGAAATGGGTATTTTGGTAAGTCAAAGTCAAACTTTGGGTATTTTAATTAAATTCCCTTTTTTTAAAGTATATAAGTTAATTATCGATGTAAGTTTAATTAAGGGTACGAAAAATATGTTGCATAATTTATTCATCGGACTAATAGAAAATTAGAAAAGAAAGAACTTCAAAAGCTGATAACGAGATTCGAGCATGAGTCTCCCATCTCTTTTAGTAATGTTGTTTTCGCCTTGCCACTTGCCACTATGCCAAACACATGTTTTGTTAAAATAGTGCATTATTATTAATTTTCTCTACCTACAAAATTTTGGGCTTAAAATATGATGCCCATCATATTTTTGATGCCCTGGGTCGCCGCCTCACTGGCCTAGGCCCAGGGCCGGCCCTGGATATCATGTGATCGGGGTAATGACTTTTTGGGAGAGTTTCTACATGTGGAAGAAAGTAACTCGGTTGCAATTGAAACCGAGTTAAAGAGGTGCCTAAATGAGCCAAAAATTTCATATACTACCGGGTTTGACATATGTAGATGGTGGAAACAAAATGCTATGAGGTTCCCAATTGTATCTCGGATGGCCAAAGGTAATTATTTGATCTTTTCAAGTATTTTTTAACATTATGTTTTACAATATTATTGTTTTATGAACTTTGTGTTTTTGTTATATATTTTGGCAATATAAATTTCCACAGTGGCATCTAGAGATGGCCAAAATACCGGGTCAGGCCGGGCCTCACTCCGAACCGAGTCGGAACAGTATTACAAAGCCTGGACTTTTTCCGGGCCGGGGCCGGGCTTGAGCACAAAATACCAGGCCCGCTTAGGCTTTTATAAATCCGGGCTTTGGAGTCGGGCCTTAAACCGGGCCTGGACCGGGTCTTCACAAAAAAAATATTTTTTAATTTATAAATGTTATTCTAATTATCTAATACACTTAAAAATGCATAATTGGGTTGCACATATATACTTTAAAAATACGTTTTATTATAGTTTCGATTGAACAATACATTTAAAAAAATACATTGAATTATAAAGAAAATACACTTAAAGCATTAATTATAAAAAATACACTGAATTATAAAGAAAATACATTGAATTATAAAGAAAATACACTTAATACATCGAATTATAAAGAAAATACATTAAAAATCGGGCCTTAAACGGGTCGGGTCGGGCTTGGAACCGGGCCTCAATCGGGCTTCTGGTCGGGCCGGGCCGGCGAAACTTTTAAATACTTGGCCCGGTTGTAACCGACGGGCTTGGGACTGGGCTTTGGGCGGGCCGGACGGGCCGGGCTTTGGGTGGGCTGGGCTTTGGGTTGTCTGGGCTTCGGGCTTCTGGAAGGCCGGGTCGGATCCGGGCCAAATGGCCATCTCTAGTGGCATCCAAGTCGGCATTAAGTACGAGCGGTGATGTCCTAGACTCGTACAAAATAAACTTGTCAACTTCTATAGTTGAGGCTTTGATTTGCACTCAAGATTGGGTGAGAAAGTTGAGGAAACCGATTGTAGATTATATTGATGATATATTACATAAATGACGACAACATTAAATTTAAGGTAATAAAAATTATGTTAATATTAACTTTATTTGTTTCTTGATTGTTGTTAATATTAACTAGCTTTGTTTCTTTTTTGTATTTTATATAGAGATTGAAGAGGCGACAAAACGAACAAAAAGGAAAAAGAAAAACGTAAAAGAATATCGAAGATTGTTGAACTTTTGCTTGGTTTGAATTTTTTATTGTTAAATTTTTGATTGTTTGGGATTGATTTTGAAACACATTTGAAACATTATGAATATATTTTCGTTTGCGATTGGTTTTGATACATATTTGATGTTTTCAATAAGTCAATATCATATATATGTTTGGTTGGTGGGAAAAAAATCCTAGCAAGACAAAAGAGTATTAACTGTATAGAAGTATTAACAATATCATATATATATATATATATATATAGAGAGAGAGAGAGAGAGAGAGAGAGAGGACAGTTCAAATGTGAACTCCAATTTAATTGTGAACTCGAGGACGAATCTTGGCCCTTCCATTTCTATTGATCCAATGACTGATATTAAATAGAGTTTTAATTGAAATTATTAATTAAGGTGATTAGGGGTAAAAGAGAAGATAATTTAAACTCACGTCTGTCATATTTAACTTTTATTTTCTTTTTTAATTAAAAACTTTTACACCCCTTAAAGTTTAAAATAAATTATCTTAAAAATTACTAATATTTTAATCAAACGAATTACATCAAAAAACGAGAATTCCGTGCTCTTCGATATGACATCCATCTCGATATAGTTTTTTTTGTTGTTTTAACCGTTTTTACGTGAAATGTCATATATGTGTTATATTCATTATGAATATTTATGTACGTTCAAGTGTTTACAACATCTCGACACCGTAAGTCCGTAACTCGACATCACCTTCTACAACACTTTCTTCAACGTCCTAAGGCATCGTGTTCTTCATTACCGTAACCCAACACCCATCGAGATGAATCGGGAACCTATCGAGTTTCGATTGTGAACCGATGAACGAAAGAGAGTGCGTCACGTCTCCACACCTTTACGGGTCACTCATGTATTATTCTTCATGAATAATGTATCATTCAATATGAATAATACATCATTCAGGGTGAATAATACACGATTCATGAATTCGTGTATTATTCATCCTGAATAATGTATAATCTATACTATTTTATAAAACATATAACTCTCAAACTCTTAAAAACAACATTTCAAGCATCTAAAATCCACCACCACATCATTATTAAAGCGTGCAATTTTTTTACTTGTCCAAGAACAAGTCAGGTTTATTTTATCAAGATGACGGTTCAAGTCTTCCTCCAAACGCCTCCAAGACTCCAACGCAGGGTTTTTTATACTCTGCAAATCCATTCTCATCCTAGGGTTTCACCATCACCAAGGTTTCACGATTCAAATCGATTTTCAGTATTTCACGGCTTTACGATTTCTTCTCAGGTACGTTTTCACAAGACTCTTTGTTTCTGTTTGTATTTATGTTTTAATCTATTTGGGTTTCATCATCGATTTGGGTTTAGGGTTTAATTGTATTGTTTCTGTTTGCCCAAAATTTCGTTCTTGCATCTAAATTTTTGCATCTCCGTCTCTAATCTTAGCATCTAAATCGTTAGGGTTATCTTTGGATTATCAAAGATGTGTTCATATTTGAGTGACTGGAAGTTTACATATGCAAGTAGTTTAGAGAAAGTAAGAAGTTGATTTTAGAAGACCATTTAGCACCGTGTTATTTTATTTCTCTATATCATTACGTTCTCTTCCAAATCGTTAGGGTTCAACTTATATTGGAGAATTTGGACAAGAGATTCATCGGGAGAATCATATTTTCTAATCCTGTATTGAAAATGGATGCTCTTGCAAAATGTTAGAGCATCTCCAACCTTGGCACCAAAAAAAACACCAAAAACACCAATTTTGGTGGGCCAACACCAAAAAAAAAACCCACAACTCCAACCATACTAAAAAAAGGTGTTACTATTCACACCCCCTGCAAGTTTTTGCACCCCCCTGCAAAAATGTCAGCCTCACAAACCATTTTTTTTAACATTTACATTTTACCCCCCTATACTAATTAAATAAATTTACTTTATATCTTTTACATTTCTAATTTTCATTTTATACCTTTATTATATTAACACATAAAATCGTATATTAGCTAAAATACGTTAAAAAAATACGTTTTAATTTTAACAAATTACACCATTATAATCGTCTCTTCGATACGTTCGAAATGAGCCCAAGATTGATTTTTTTTGATTTAATTATTTTATTATACATTATATATACTACATAAAAATATTTTTAATATTTATAATTCATACCCTTATAGTTAATTATTTAATTTATGGTACATCTCTTATTTTTTTCAATTTTGTTTTACACTCCTATCGCATTAACATAATAATCATATATTAACTAATTCATTAAATCGTTTTAAATTATTATTATTTGTACGTGTTTATAGATATCGTGAATGACAATAGGACAAGGATTCACGAGAAGAATATGAAATGGGGTTTTGAGTAAGATGGCATGACTTGCCAGTGGATAGTAAAATCTTGCAAGATATCCTTAAACTTGCTAAATGATAACGGGTTAACCCGCATACGTATTTTTTCATGGGTTGATAACGGGTTAACCCCAAGCCAAACCGAGCAAAATCGATGTATAATCGATACTATTTTTCACCAACCCGCATATATTGGGTTGATAACGGGTTAACCTCAAGCCAAACCGACCCAACCCGCCAACCCGTGATGTCGCATTTATAAACAAAAATAATTTTTATTTCAAAAAATTCAATATTAGGCCCATTTCGAACGTATCGAAGAGACGATTATCATGGTGTAAATTGTTAAAATTAATACGTATTTTTAACGTATTTTAGCTAATATACGATTTTATGTGTTAATATAATAAAGGTATAAAATGAAAATTAGAAATGTAAAAGGTATAAAGTAAATTAATTATATAACTTCAGGGGTATAAATTGTAAATATGCAATTTGAATTTGGTATTGTGAGAGGAGAGGTGGCCGACAAATGTGGCAGGGGTATGAAATATGGCAGGGGTATGGTTGATGTCATATAAGGAAATGTTTGTGTCTGCCTGGGTTGATCAATTTTTACATTTTGGAAATCACACAACAAATAGAGTTGAAAGCCAACATTCCAAATTTAAAAAATATTTGGAGACCTCACAAGCAGACTTAGAATTTTTTTTATCTCATATTCATCAAGTAATTCAGTCACAAGACACGTCGATCAAAGCAAGTTTTGAAACGAGTAAAAATACAAGGAAACATCGATTTGAAAAACCACACTTTCAAAATTTGTGGGGCTTAGTTTCACTTTATGCACTTGATATGATTTACAAAGAACATCTGCGGTCTTTCGAGACTAACATATTTTCTGAAAATTGTTGTTGTATAATGCGAACAAGTCATGGATTACCATGTGCGCATGAACAAACACTATATACATGTCAAGACGTATCAATTCCACTTGATGCGATCGACGTATTTTGGAAAAAAACTTGATTTCTCACCATGTGCGTCCGCACAAGATGATGATATTCAATGTGACGACGAAGTACATATGTTTAGAGAAAATTTTAATTAACAATCAATTTCTGGTCGTAAAACCTTGCTAAAAAGGTTAAAAAAATATAATAATGCCATCAAAACTGTTGTTTGATGAACCCTCGGCTCATAGAACCACTCGTGGACGTCCTTCTCAAAAGAATCAAGCTCTACAGAAAAAGATTCCTGAAGACCCTCGTAGACGCAGTTGTTCTAACGCGCCAACATTTATCAACTCTCAAGGTTTTGCTCATCAAGAATCAGCGAGGCATAGCTCCTACTTCCCACGACAACCCACCCCCCCAAATCCATATCTTAATCAAATCCCGAGTTTATTTCATCCATACATCACACAAATACAAGATGTATTGGGCGATGGAAATTGTGGATTTCGAGCCATATCTACTTGTCTGGGTGGTGATGAAGACCAATGGGACGATATCCGCAGAGAGTTAATTGCTGAACTAACTGAGTATCAACCGTATTACTCTTTTGTGATTGGCAGCGACGAGTGTCAAAGAATTAACGAAGCGTTGAATTTTTTCCATAAGGACGTCTTTGCACCAGAAAGGCATTGGATCGTTATGCCTGAAATGGGAATTCTAGCTGCTTCAAGGTTCAATGTCATACTACATGTTCTCAATATGGCAGGTAATGTGACATACTTACCATTCAGGACGCCACCGCCGTCATCATCTCAACACGTGTCAATTGCAATAGTGCATGTTAATGGTAATCATTACATAAAAGTGATATTAAACGGAGAATACCCAATGCCCACACTCACAACCCATTGGGAACATTGTCGATTTCCAGTTGCTAGTACATGGATCGACCCATACAGACGTAGATTAGATATGTATACAGAATATATAGAACGTACTCGTACTCGTGAATATATTGATTTAAATGAGTAATCAAAGTTGGAATTTGTTGGAATAAAAAATATATTTTTAACGTATTTTAGTTAATATTGAGCTCATTTCGAAATAATATAATTAAATAAAAAAATAAGAAGGTATCGACGAATAACAATATAAAAAAATAACGTAAACGTATGACGCATAATAATATAATTAAATAAAAAAAATCAATATTAGGCTTATTTCGAAGGTATCGACGAGACGATTATAATGGTGTAACTTATTAAAATTAAAAAGTATTTTTAACGCATTTTAGTTAATATACAATTATATGTGGTAATATAATAAAAAGTGTAAAATGATAAATAGAAAACTAAAAGGTATAAAGTAAATTAATTATATAAGTATAAGGGGTAAAATGTAAATTTAAAATAAAAAAATAAAAAAATAAGTAAGTGAGGGAGGGGGTATACGAATGGCACTTGGGGTAGGTTTAGAATTTCCCAAAAAAAAAAACACTAAATTTGTGGACCCCACATTAAAATAATATATTTTATTTATTATTAACTATTTTTAATAACAATAATTATAATTTGTAAATATAATAATAAATAATCAGTAATTAATTAAATTTTTATTTAATGAAGACCGATAAAAATAAAAACGATAATTTTTTAATTGATAATACATTTAAATAAAATTACATCAATTCAAATAACACAAATTAAAAAGCATAATTAAATAATACTAATGCCCCAAGTTAGTATACTCGTCCCACAAATGATCAATTAATGCATCTCGAAGTTCAAAGTGAGCGATTTTGACTTTGATTTAAAATGTTAAACTTCTTTCTCTTATTTAAAATTTAATAACAAGAATACAACTTTTTAATCAATATTACATTTAAAGAATTAATTGAAAAAATAAAGAATTAATTGAATTATAAATTATTAAATATTAATATATATAATAGTAGTGGTGGGCCTATCCAATTTGCAGTGTGCAATTGACACGTCAAATTTGGCGTATGAATATCTCCCCCGACAATTTTTTTTACAGTTTGGCGTGTGATTGGAGACGATAGCACTGCAAAAAAATGGAAATGGCGTATGGTTGGAGATGCTCTTATTTCTTTCTAACCTTAAGATTGGGAAACTAAAGGGCTGTTTGGTTGGTTTTTCATTAAGTCCTGTGTGGATATAGATGTCTGTCTGGATTCTGATATCTTGTTGTTTGTTTGTCGTACAGAACAAACGAGCTGAACGTCAAAAATGACTATTTTACCCTCATAAAAAAAACTTCATCAAAAAATTTTGCCACCATTCTGCCATTCTTGAGTCATCGGTTCGACACTGGCCCCAAACATGAAAGCATATCATTTAATAGTATTACTAATTTGCTATACCAGTGTTGTAAAGTATCATTTAATCTTCAATTTCATAACCAATTGGCAATTAGTGAGTCACCCCATTTGTTTTCAAATTGACATGAATTCATGTTTGTCCTTGGAGAATCTTTTATATCCTTAATCCAGGCTTAAAGAGTGCAAATCTCCGGCAAATACACCATAGTTGCACCATGAATCTGACAGTGGCAATTCCACAAACACTTGAAAGACAATTCTACAAGAGTCCCTTTACGAAAACAGCATGTAACCAAACCTTCACCATTAATTGTGTATTGGTGAGCAGCTTAGTAATGGAGAAAAACTTGGCTGGAGAAGAACTCGGTGGAATCTCCGGCTGGAAGAAGACGTCGGCTGGAAGAAGATGATGTGCAGGGGGTTTCCTTGGGTGGGAGGGAGGGAGGCGCTAAATGAACGATAGCCGCAGCTGAAGAAGAAGGCCGGAGAAGAAGGTTGTGGAAGCGCCGTCTGGAAGATGCCGCCGGCTGAAAGAAGACGATGTGGAAGATGCCGCCGGGTGCAAGGGTTTTCTTGGGTGGGAGGTGCTAAATGAAAATGAAAGGAGAGATTGGTAGGGTTTTGATAGAAAACATCTTTTTAGGTTTAATGGGGGTAAAATTGGAATTCTGATGGCTGACCACATAAAGGGATGTTGTAATAACTTATTCGCTAAGACACACTTTTTTTCATTAAGCCACTACCAAACACCCCTGTATGGCTGACCGAATAAGCCATACAGGCCATTAAGCTCATTAAGCCAAAAACAAACAGGCCCTAAGTTTCTTCCTATGCACATTTCTTTTACTTTATGTCAACATGGTTCGGTCACTTGAACTAATGACTTTCAACCTCAACAAAGTAATTTTACTGTGTTTTTTTAGGATTATCCCAATATTTACTGTATCATCCGATTTCACCTTAATCTTGCAGGGAAGAAATTAAGAAACATAGGGCTCATGAAAGATATATGAAGTTGCAAGAGGAAGGGAAAACAGAACCAGCAAGGAAGGACTTAGGTGAGTGTTCTGATATCAATGGTGGATTAGTGTCTTGGAAGACCTTGTATTTTTTGTTTAACCGGTGTTAATGTGAAATTTGTCATTTGCATAGTTGTAGATATGCTCTGCTTTGTTCTTGCTTGGCTCTCTCTGTATTCGCAGATATGTACCCAAAGCCAGTATCTGGATCATTGTAGCAACTACAGAGCATTGTTAAATTGTATAGTAGGTGAAACTGGTCATCAATGTTTTATAGTTAATTTGCATCACCATTTCTTGAATATAACAACCTTCACATTTTGCTTTATAGTTGGTTGAAAAGCATGTACATGTACTGTCTAGTTTTATTTGGTCTTGGAACCTTTCATCGATCAACGAGGTGGTCAATGTGATGAAGGAATATACATTTGTCATACTTTGGTGCTGGATACCTATGGTAATATCATCACCAAATACCAACAAAACAGTTTTGTTTATATGTCTACTGGGCTTGGCATATTAATCCACAATACCAACATCATTTAGGTAGGGTATTAAGGGGCCGCTTGCCAAAAAAACGTTTATCAGTAAGAGTCATCACTCTAATTAACCATACCGGGTAAGATTTTTGGCAATAAAAATTACACCGTATGAAACAGTCTTACCTGGTAAACGCTTATCGGTAAGAGTTCTCACCCTTGCTTACAAGGTAGGGGGCCGTTTACCTAAGGGTAAGTGCTTACCGGTAAAATTCAACACTATTACCTACTTCTGGGTAAGATTTTAGTCCACCAAAATGGCATCGTATGCTACAATTTAGCTGGTAAGCGTTAACCGTGGTAAGAGTCGTCGCACTCACTTACCGGGTAAGACTCTCGGTCTTTGCTTCCGCTCTTACCGGGTAAAATTCTTGGTCCTTGCCATATTCATCCGGTAAGCATTTTGTAAACGGCCCCTAAGACACTCGAACATTGTCTTACCTCTTTATCCATGGAGATTTCATGTGTTTTTGTTAAATCTTTCAAATGGGTGTTTGTTGATCTGATGATTATGAATGAAAAGCTTATCGATATCTGGTTCTGATCATGTTTTAGGATGCATATTTGATGCAGAGACGATGTTTAGAAGACTGCGAAACCGTAGGTTAGTGTTCGTTGGCGTTTCGATTAGGAGAAATCAATAGAAATCGCTCTTGTATTTGTTAATGATATCTTTTACTAACAAATCTTTGATATATGAACGAAGTGAATGGTATACCGATCATGAAACACATGGCTTTCTTGGTGTTAAAATTTGCAGCAATCGATAGAGTACTATCAAGCTCCAAATCTGGTTCTGCAAGGCCAGCCGCCGTGATATGGGAAGGTGCCAATGTGATCGTGTTCAACACGTGGAATTCTGGAAAAACAACAGACGAGCAAACGTTCTTGAACAGGGATCATTACTTGATCTCCAACTATAAAAACTTACTGAAAAAACCAAATGAAATCTTAAATGCATAATTTCTCATCGGTTGCAATATATTTTGGTTAAAGAATATCTTCTTTATTGTTCGATTTCAGTTTATAATACAATTTTGAATCCCGCTGCATTGTGCGGGCACATAACTAGTTCATATTGAATACTGTATTATTCATCCTGAATATTGTATTATTCATCATGAATAGTGAATGAACGTTCACCTTTGTTATTCATCCTGAATGTGGACACCTGCAGATGTGCATACATATTCATAAATAATAAAACCATGTCTCGGTTGTGAATCGGAAACAAAAGAGAGTGTGTCATGTGTTCACACCTTCACGGGTCAATCATATATTATTCATCATGAATAATGTATCATTCAGGATGAATAATACAACATTCAAGGTGAATAATACATGATTCATGTTTAATAATACATGAATCAGGAATTCGTGTATTATTCATCCTGAATGTTGTATTATTCATTTTGAATACTGTGTTATTCGTCATGAATAGTGAATGAACGTTCCCCTTTGTTATTCATACTAATATGGACAGCAAGAAACGTGCATACATATTCATACTAAATATAACACATACATAGCATTTCACGTAAAAACGATTAAAATTAAGAAGAAACTATATCGAGATGAATGTCATATTGAAGAGCACGAAATTCTCGTTTTTTTGATGTAATTTGTTTGATTAAAATATTAGTAATTTTTAAGATAATTTATTTTAAACTTTAAGGGGATAAAAGTTTTTTAATTTAAAAAGAAAATTAAAAGTCAAAGATGGTATACACTGATTCAAATTTCCATATTTGTCCCTAATTACTTCTCAATTGGTTTCATTAAGTTTTAACTATTGATTAGTTTCCAAATCTTGATCAATAGTTGTGACTTGTCCTCATGTTCACAATTGAATTTGAGTTCACATTTGAACCCACCCCTATATATATAGGGAGGATATTTTGCAACCCTCAAAAAGGTTGCAACCCGTGCAACCCTCATCTTAACCGTTGATCTCTATAGATTAGTTTCTAATCCTATTTAGGTGTTTTTCTATAGAAAAGGTTAATATCGGTATTTCATAATTAGTGTTTTAATATTTTTTTAAAGTAGACAGTTTTTAAATCTCTTTCCAAAGATAATGGCTGCGATATACATGGTAACCGTATTGTTTTTTTTAATTTTTTAATTAATTTTGTTATTTTTAGCATATCTTCATGGGTGTGATTGTAGTTATCTTGTATGGAATTTTTGAAAGGCCAGTCAAGAATACAGGATGCAATTAACACATCATCTTCCACATACGTCGTCATGAGTTCAAAATCAAGATTTCACGATCAGATTCCAAATTGTAAATCAAGTATTCAGAATAAGATTTCCCCAATCAAGAATCCACAATCAGGTTGACACATGTTTTCAATCATTTACTGTATTTTCATCATGATTTCAAGATTATAAATCACAATTTACTTGTTTTCAATCATTTACTAAGTGATTCTTGAATCATGAATACTGGTTCAGGCTTCTTTGAATTCATGAATACTCGTTTCACAGAGATTACTGAACAAACTGATTCACTTATTCATGAATTTCTATTCAAGATTATGCAATCACTTATGGAATCATTCTCACATAAAAAATTAACTTTATGGTCATTCGTGTAAGAATAAAATTAAAAACTTAACATTGATGTCGACATATCATGAACCCTAATTTTTTTGCACTTCGATTTTGGGGACGACAATTACCAGATGAATTTTGAATCTACGATTTGTTGGGGTATTTGATCGGATACGATTTGTTGAAGGATGAATGAGGCGGAGGTGAAAGTTCACGAAATGTGAAAAGTAACGAGATGAATTTTGATTCTACGACGCAGAAATTAGGGTTTTGTTGGTATTCGTTTAGGACTTGAATTAGGGATTCTTCGGTGAGGAGGAAGAAACCGAGATGGGAGGGGTCGAGTTCGGAGACAGTGGAGGTGACGGAGACGGGGAGATGGCGACGGAGGAGGCGGTGGAGATGGCGACGGAGGCGACGCCGGTGCGTGTGAATCGAAATTTCTCGAAGAGGATCATGGGGCGATAATCTGATTCTCTTTTTAACGAATCGGGATTTTAACGGAGACGAAGGAGATGGTGGAGAGTTTTGCGGCATTTGATTTGGATGAATCAGAGTTGACGATTTTTTGAGTAATGTTCTTTGACAAAATTGCCCTTTAGCGCATAAACAATGAAGCCAGAAATGAATAAAATTTGAAAACTTTAATAATAAATTAGGAATAGATCTTGACCGTGTAATTTTTAATCAATGGCAGGGAGGTGGGTTTCAAGAGTTGCAACCTTTTTTAAGGGTTGTAAAATAGTCTTCCTCTCTCTCTCTCTCTCTCTCTCTCTCTATATATATATATATATATATATGGTTGGTTTGGCCGGCGACTTTATCACTCAAGAAAAAGGAGTATTAATAGCATGAACTGTCGGAGTAGGAAATTGAAAACATATAATCTCTATTATTTAATTTGGTAAGTGTCTTTTTGAATATACTCTAATCATGGCACAGGGAGGGAATTCAGTAAAAAAGTCTTATGTAAGCTATTTGAGAAGAAGGGAATTATTTTAAAATTTTCGGTCCTAAATGGTGCTAGTACCGAATTTCCCGTCCTGTAATCGAAACCGAAACTGAACCGGTACACACGATTCGGTTTTCGGTACCGGTTTTTACTCCCAAAAGTTTTTGGTACCGGTCCGGTACCGATCTCATCCCTATTCTGGATCACTAGTTCTTTTCAAGTAACCCAATACTTTAATGATTGCCTTCCAGTGATCTAAACCCGAATTGCTTGTATATTGACTCAATCTGCTCACAGCAAAAGCAATATCCGGTCTTAATTCAATGCATTGCATACATCATGCATCATATTGCACTAGCATACTCTAGTTGAGCCACTACTCTACCATAGTTTTTATCGAGTTTCACACTTGAATCGACTGGAATATTGAACTCCTTTATGTTCACATGTTGAAAACATAGTCATTATCTTCTCTATGTAGTGGGATTGACTTAGAGTGATTTGAGATTCTGGCCTTTTTATCCTTATCCTAGAAATTGTATCTACTTCTCCAAGATCTTTCATCTTAAAGTTCGAGAATAAGTAGCTTTTTGCTTCAATGATGTTTTTTCGATTGGTTCCGATGATCAACATATCATCAACATAAAGATATATTATCACAATGGATTATTTCGTGCGTTTTGAGTAAATGCACGGGTCAACCCCATTATGTCAGAACCCGAAGAAGTGATAGTCGTATCAAATGTTTCATGCCACTGTTTAGGGGCTTGTTTTAACTCGTAAAGAGATTTAACAAGTCTGCACACTTTGTTCTCTTGTCCAGGTACCACAAACCCTTCAGGTTGCTCCATATAAACCTCTTCGTTTAAATAACCATTAAAAATGGTTGTTTTCACATCTATTTGATGAGTGTACAATCCTTATATGTAACAACCCAACTCAAAGAATAAAACTTAAACAACATGAATTAAGCAACTCGCCGAAACGACTCCAAAATACTATCATAAACATACGAGTACATAACAAGGTTTACGGAAACAACCCGTTACACAACTGAGTTTTCTAAAGACTATGCTTGACATGCTAAATATAATGGCGTCCTTCTAGTCCAAAGCTTCACGCTCACACTTTGTCTTTGTCCTTACTAGAGCCTTCTACTAAGTGCTTACCTTAAAGTGGTTTAGTTTTTGGAAAAAGCGAGGGTTAGACCATAAGGTCAAGTGAGTTCCCTCTAGAAACAAACATTCGCGCCACATAAAACGTTGTAGACAGTTTATAAGCATTTATAAACAAATTCTTAACTTTAAAACATTTAAACTTTCAAACACAAGAACTACACATGTAAATGGCACACTGAAGTCACACACACCTGTGACAACGTGTCAGTCTCACACTGCCTTAACTGGAACACACCCTCCATGGCATAAACGGGACACCCCCCGGTATGAGCACTGGCGGGACACCCCCCCCCCCCCCGACTTAACCATAACATGTCCACTTCCAAATGTATGCATACATATTATCTCAACTTTCTCAAATATAGCCAAACATGCAGTTTCATGTAAAAGATAAAACATGCAGTTTCATAACATCTCATGCGTTTAAAATAGTACTTGAGTCAACACACTTTCAGTTAGAAAGACTCACCTGGTGTCCTTGCTTAAATCTTCTCACTTACGCTTCTGATCTTTAAATTGAACACCTACGATAATAAACGAGAGTGATAAGTCACCCGATCAAACCTTGAGATTTACTCTCAACCCTCTCTCTCTTAAGCCCCCCCTTTTAACTATCCTTGCAAAAGCTCAAACCAACAGAGTCCGAAAGCACATTTTCGGATAACTCATCCGGATTCCATTTCCGGATACATATATCCGGATCCCCCATTTCCGGACATCTACTATCCGGACCCACTGCCCGGAAACCCACTTTTCGGATTCTACCCGGAAACACTGTCCGGACATCTCTATTCGGAAAACACTGTCCGAACATCTGTATCCGGAAAACACTATCCGGACACCTCTATCCGGACACAGCCTGCCCGGAAACAATACGCGGACAAAGACCAATCCGAAAACTTCACCCAGGTCTGGGCGATTTCTGGACACACAGGGTTTAGGTCGAACACCATCCATCTAATCGCTTCATCTTAACATTTCTAATCCATTTTAGGCTTTCAAAGACGGTAGATGAATACAAGAACATCTATAACCAAGGTTAAAACATCTTTAAACATTTCTTTCATCAAAACTCACTCTAAAATCCCAAAAGTCTCAAAATCAATATTACTCAAGAAAGACCCATCTGATAAGTGATGAAAGGGATTAAGATTGGAAGTTTACCTTGAAGAATTTGATGAATTAGCTATCCCCAATCAACAACTTCTTGATTTCTTCTCAATTGCACAGTCACCTTCTCACACACTTGCTCTCTGTGTATCAGCCTCCAATTCGCACCAAATGAAAAGAGAATAAGGTTTTGCCAATAATTGTGGATATTTATACCCCATTCCCATTTGTTTCAAAACAGCCTCCGAAGTTCAAATCTTCTCCCTTTTCCTTAAAACTCTTATTTCATTACATTAAAACACTGGTTATTACATTATATGGCTGAAATTGGTATAATAGAACTAGTTCTAGCAACTAAAGCATAGGTGTCGAAGTAATCGACTCCCCTTTTCAGTGTATATCATTTGCCCACGAATCTAGTTTTAAATGCTGAAACTGGACCATATGGGTGTAGCTTTCTTTTGAATACTCACTTAGAACCTATGGCTTTTACTCCCTTGGATAAATCAACTAATTCCCAAATTCCATTACTCATAATAGAGTCCATTTCATCATATACTGTCTCTTTCCACACTCGAACATCATTTGAAGACATGGCGTCTTTATAAGCTTAGGATCGTTTTCGATGTTAATTGAGAAAATGACCTCTCCTGTCACCTTCTTTTATGTCCCTTCTACTAAGTATGAGAAGAAATCATTTCTTAGAATTTTTTGTTTTCTTACTCTTGTACTTCTGTGTGGTTAGAACTCCGGGATTAAGACCCAAAGGCGAACTAATCCGTCTTGGTGCAACTCCTAGTCAACCTTATTTAAGGTTTTCGAACTATCACGAGATGTACCAGAAAGATTAGAGGCCAATGTTCGTTTCGAGTTTCAACATCTTTTATAAACTTGTCTTTGTCCAATAATCTATAAACCTTGCTATTTCTAGCATATCCCACGAATAGGCTTTTAACAATGTTCTAAATGGCGTGACGTGGCGACGAAAACAAGCATCAAGCCTTAGGAGCCACAGCGAGGCCATGGTGTTTATCAAGTTGTGACTTATGGCGACAAATATCAATACCATATATAATATTATATATAAAAACATATGTTTTGTAGTATTAATCGACGAGTCAATGATAACAAACAACTTAAATTAGGTTAAATATAAAAAAATTAGCAAACAAGACACTAAATAGGCAAGGAAAAATCAAATATCGCGTTATAAAAGACCGCACATTAGGCCATGGCGTGCCACATGCATAACGTTGCGCGAGACACAAGCCTTGAGCCACGACGTGCCATGGCGGCTGTCGTGGCGATTCTTTTAGAACAATGGCTTTTAATAACACGAACTCCTAATTTAGATCATTTTTTTATCAGGTGTTCGATACTAGGCAATGCAACCCCAGACTCTAAAATAGTTCAGGTTTTGTTTCATTCCTTTCCAAAGCTCATATGGGTTGGTTGGAATCACACAACTAGTGATCCGATTATGAATGTGACAAGCAGTTAACAAGGCTTCTTCCCACCGATTGTTTGGTAGACCCGATTTGTTCAACATACAGTTGACAATTTCAACCAGGGTTCGGTTCTTTCGTTCCGCCAAACCATTATGTTGAGGAGTGAACGGTGAGGTGTATTTATGTTTGATACCATTTTCTTCGCATAATGTATACAACTCTCTATTAAAGTATTCACCCATCTGTCTAATCGAAGTATTTTGATTCATTTATCGAGTTGATTTTCTATTTCAACTTTGTGTAATTTAAATGCATCAAAAGCTTCATCTTTTGTGTGCAACAAACAAACATGTAAAAACTGGATGAAGTCATCGCAGAATGTATGACATACCTTTTACCTTCATGTGTAAGTATTCCATTTAATTCACAGATATCAGAATTAGTCAACTCTAAAATTGATGCGTCCCTTTTAAGTGAAGAAAAATGTTTCTGTGTAAATTTCGATTTTACACAAGTTTCACATTTTCCAAAATCTTTGTTATAATATTTAACTAATACTTTATTTTGCATTTTTATTCAATATTTTTCATATTTGTTTGAGTTAAATGTATATTCCACAAAGAAATAGGACATGCAAAATACTTAAAATAACTAATTTTATTAACATAACCTGTGACAACATCGATAGTTGAAACAGGAAAATCAATTACATCACCATGCACCGCTAATAGGTTGCTACCCACTAGTTCATTGGGTTCGGACCCCTTGGGATTGGTATCATCGTCACTCAAGGCGATACATACCTAACTGGTAGTATCCCTTTCCAATGAAGTTCTCCCTCTTGTAGATCACGACCTTCCTTGACTCAACATTGACTCCAAACACGTTTTCATCGAGTTTGGTTAAGGACACGAGGCACTTGTTAATGGAAGGGACGTGAAGTACATTTCTTAGGGTGACGATATTTCTAGAAGTGAATTTGAGTAGAGCAAAGTACCCACTCCAACAACATCAGTTATGCCGTTATTCGCCACAATCAGTTTTTTCCAGCTCTGACTGGACCATAGTCAACAAACTTAGATCTTCAATCACACACACCCGTGTGTAACATCCCCAGTCCACCGTACACGATATTGTCCGCTTTGCGGATACCCTCTGCATAACAGCATGCTGGCACCGCTTACTGTTTTGTTCCTGCCCGCACAGACATACGCGGGATGCACCCAGACCGCACCCAGTGACATGCAAAAGGCCTCATGCAAGGAAGGTATCCATCCACCCTTATAAGGAGGACTTCGTTCCCCCTCCTAGCCGATGTGGGATCTCACAGCGTGTGCGTTGGACTTTCCACTCATGACTAGAGATGGCCAAAACGACCAGGCCCAAAGTCCGCCCGACCCTTTTGAAGCCCGGGTTCGAGCCCGTCGAATATGACCAGGCCGTGATTTTGGATGTTTTTCCAGCCCGACCCGGTTTGAGCTCGACCTGGTTTTTCACAATTCTAGCCGTTTTTTTTCTAACGGTAATATTACCATTTTCTAGAGTTTTTGACCCTTTTTGGTCTTTTAGGGTGCGTTTGGTACGCAGAACAGGGTGGAACAGAACAGAATAGAACAAGCTTATCCCATGTTTGGCATGAACATAAGTGGAACAAACTTGAACTAACTAGAACAGTATTGGAACACGCGTGTTCCACCATTTACCCTGGAACTAACTAGAACAGGCTCTGTTGGACAACCTAAGGGGGGGGTAAGGTTGTATTTAAAATCTTTTACTTTCAAAAATTCTTTTACAAATAAATACAGTACAGAAACAGTATAAATAAATCAGAGTATACAAATAATAACGAAGAGTGTAAATATAAACAAATACACAGAGATTATGTAAATAAATATAAATGCAAAGCAGTTTATATAAACAAATATAATAAAACACAGCGGAATAAATAAAGAGATAAGGGATAGAGATACTTGACACGGAGATTTACTGATTTACCACCAACTGTGATAAACCAGCAGCCGAGACACTTCTCGACACGATCCAATAAATGTATTCTTTACGGTAGAAATACAAACCAAGTACAAAGGTATTGTAATAGTTTCTCAAGCCTCTGCTATGAGATAAACAGGATCACACACCCGTTATTCAAAAACTTACAAGAGGAGTATAACTCACAATGGGTAATCACTCTTGTATAATAATCACACTTGGATATTTTATAAAAATATTTTTTATAAAATATATATATATAAATGAGAGAGCTGAGAGTATGCTGCTTGTTGTTACTGTTGTGTTCTTTTTTTTTGTTTTAAGTCTTCATCAACAGCATGCTTCATATATACCAAGAAGCTCCAACGGTCACATGACCTGGCGGTATACCGCCTTGCACACCGCGGTATACCGCGGTCAGAAAGCACACTGGTACACAACGGCTACATGCAAAGTTGACTTCTGGAAAAACGTACCCGCGGTATACCGGCTGTACCGTCGCGGTATACCGCCGTCAGGAAAAGCCACTTCAACCAATAGGAATTGTACACGGCCTGCCGCGGTATACCGGCTGAACAGCCGCGGTATACCGGCCTGGTGTACCCGCGGTATACCGGGTATTCCCCACGGTATACCGTCGTCAGAAAAGAAACTTTCCAGGACAGCAACCAAATCTTGCTGATCTTCTTAAAACCTTTATTAAAATTAATTTATGGGTTTTTAGAAATATCCAAGTGGTATATTATTTTAGGGTGTTTATCATTATTAGTTATAAACAATAATGACGACGTAAACACTTCCGTCTTGAACCCTTCAGATTAAATCTTCGTGTTCTTCAACAACTGCACACTTGGATTAAATTGTTAGATAAACAATAATGCGTTGTGTTTGTAATCATCAAAATAAATATATATAAATATATAGAGATGTGGTACACTTGCACCAACAATCTCCCCCTTTTTGATGATGACAAACACAACCGCTAAGCATGAGCATATGCGGTTTCTCTCCCCCGTTTGTCGAAGCAAAAAGGGTTAAGAAAGACGGTATGCTCCCCCTCGAGAGATGCTCCCCCTCAAAATATGCATATAATTGAGAGAGCATAAACTCATGGGTAAAAGAGCTAAAACGCTCCCCCTCAAATTAATAACGATATCAATTTGATTTTATAAAATTTGAGGGATAAAATAAAATGCAAAAAGCAATAGAGACATAAGATATACAAACCAATACGAAACACTTGCACCAAAACGGATCTTAAGGCTTCAATATTCGGTTAATTTTATGTGATAAAAAATCACCACGTATTATGATCTCGTCAGGTAACCACGTATTATAACCTCGGCAGGTAACCACGTATTATAACCTCGGCAGGTAACCACGTATTATAACCTCGGCAGGTAACCACGTATTATAACCTCGGCAGGTAACCACGTATTATAACCTCGGCAGGTAACCACGTATTATAACCTCGGCAGGTAACCACGTATTATAACCTCGGCAGGTAACCACGTATTATAACCTCGGCAGGTAACCACGTATTATAACCTCGGCAGGTAACACCTACAAAAGGCAAAGAAAATATTTTTCGTGGTACCCTTTTCTTATGGGTCCTTTTAACAGTTAGTATAAAACATAAACTGCAAAAAAAAATATGTTGTCGACATAAAACAAACACGACAAACATACAAAACCATAAAAATGGTTTAAAACCATAAACGCATTCCACCCGGATTATCAACATTAAACATTCCTTTCGGAATCCATTTTCTAACCATTTTAATTTTACGATTGTATTTATCATACACATAAAATGAAGCATTTATATTCGCATTAGGTCTAGAAAAATTGCTATTATACATGCGAGCATACGGTTTCCTCCCATAATTCACATTTTTCATTTTTGACATATATGGGGGTTTTTGCGTTTTATTTTTAACAACAAATTTAGGTTTTTCAAAAACCTTTTTAATTGGCATACAATCACATTTTTCAATACACGTATTTGAACCAATGCCTTTTCGGCAATTTATACGATTTGATATATTTAGCATTTTAAGCACTTTATCATTGCTACTATTAAAAGCATTTGCTAATAAGTCATTTTTCTCATGCGATTTGCATTTAGCATTTAAATATGCAACTTCATTTTCAAGAGACTCGCATTTTGTACATGCAACACTTTCATTTTTATTTTCACTTAAGCATGCTATTTTATCATTTAAAATAACACAAGATTTACAAATATCTTTTTCACTTAATTTATTTTCTAATTTAGTGATAACATCTAAATCATAAGCAGATTTTTGTTTACCGTCATCTATTTCCTTTTTATATACAGATACGGTTTCTTTTAAATTAGAAATTTCATCTTTATATTTATTTGCGAGAGCGGCCATAGCATGAAATGATTTATATAATTCGTCAAGATTATTTTCATCGTCACTATAGTAATTATCACTATAATTATTATCATAATTATTTTTAGAAGAATATGATGAAGATACCTCATTATCATGGTCGGCCATGAAACAAAAATTTTTGGCTTCATCTATGCTTGCGCTCAACGTGCCTCCAACGAGAGCTTTTGGTGTGTTGATTTGTTTTGCTCGTTTTGGACACACACTTGCATAGTGATCCTTGTCACCACACACATAGCAAAAGCCTTTCTTTTTATTGGCCTTTTCATCGTCGCTAGATTCGTCATATTTGTCTTCACTTTTGTGGACGTTGCGACTTTGGTTTTTACTACCACGACGGTAGTCTTCATTTTCTTGAAACCTATCAATATTGGCAAACTTTTTGTTAGAAAGAAGTTTAGAAAGTTTTCTTACCAACTTGACTAAATCGTCAAGATTTTCGGGTTCATCATCGGATGAACTTGCATCTTCCTCCTCTTCCTTTTCTTTTGAGGTAACGACCTTGAGAGCGATGGATTTCTTTTTGACTTGCTCCCGGACTTGATTTCTTCTTAGTGCAATTTCGTGCACTTTAAGATTGCCGATGAGATCATCGAGCTTCATAGTTGCGAGATCTCGGGAGTCTTCCAAGGATGTGATTTTTGCCATCCACTCCGACGGAAGTGCTCGAAGAATTTTCCTTACATAGTCTTCGTTAGGATAAGTGCGACCTAATCCCTTCAAAGTAGTCATGATGAGGTTAAAACGTTTAAACATTGAGTCGATTGACTCATCTTTTGACATTTCAAATAATTCATAATCATGAACTAAAATGTTTATTTTAGAACTTTTAACTTGAGTATTTCCACGATGAGTGTCACTCAAGCTTTGCCAGATTTGATTAGCAGTTTTACAGGTATATACTCTTTCTATTTCATCGGAAGTTAAAGCAGCATATAATATATTTTTAGCCTCAAAATTTAAACAAAAAAGAGATTCTTCAGCGGGAGTCCAGTCCTTAACAGGTTTATCAACAATAACATTATTTTTTATAATAGTAGGGTTAAAATTCCCATTTTCTATAATATCCCAAATTTTTTGACTTTTGCCACGAACGTGACATTCAAATAGCTCGGCCCAAATGCCAAACTTTTCAGTATCTATCAAAGGAGTTTTAGAGAACACAAAATTAGTTTGTTGAGCCATTTAAAAAAAAATTAAAGAAATGACTTTAAAAATTTAAACAGAAAATTTTTGAAAGCCCCGCTCTGATACCAAATGTTGGACAACCTAAGGGGGGGGTAAGGTTGTATTTAAAATCTTTTACTTTCAAAAATTCTTTTACAAATAAATACAGTACAGAAACAGTATAAATAAATCAGAGTATACAAATAATAACGAAGAGTGTAAATATAAACAAATACACAGAGATTATGTAAATAAATATAAATGCAAAGCAGTTTATATAAACAAATATAATAAAACACAGCGGAATAAATAAAGAGATAAGGGATAGAGATACTTGACACGGAGATTTACTGATTTACCACCAACTGTGATAAACCAGCAGCCGAGACACTTCTCGACACGATCCAATAAATGTATTCTTTACGGTAGAAATACAAACCAAGTACAAAGGTATTGTAATAGTTTCTCAAGCCTCTGCTATGAGATAAACAGGATCACACACCCGTTATTCAAAAACTTACAAGAGGAGTATAACTCACAATGGGTAATCACTCTTGTATAATAATCACACTTGGATATTTTATAAAAATATTTTTTATAAAATATATATATATAAATGAGAGAGCTGAGAGTATGCTGCTTGTTGTTACTGTTGTGTTCTTTTTTTTTGTTTTAAGTCTTCATCAACAGCATGCTTCATATATACCAAGAAGCTCCAACGGTCACATGACCTGGCGGTATACCGCCTTGCACACCGCGGTATACCGCGGTCAGAAAGCACACTGGTACACAACGGCTACATGCAAAGTTGACTTCTGGAAAAACGTACCCGCGGTATACCGGCTGTACCGTCGCGGTATACCGCCGTCAGGAAAAGCCACTTCAACCAATAGGAATTGTACACGGCCTGCCGCGGTATACCGGCTGAACAGCCGCGGTATACCGGCCTGGTGTACCCGCGGTATACCGGGTATTCCCCACGGTATACCGTCGTCAGAAAAGAAACTTTCCAGGACAGCAACCAAATCTTGCTGATCTTCTTAAAACCTTTATTAAAATTAATTTATGGGTTTTTAGAAATATCCAAGTGGTATATTATTTTAGGGTGTTTATCATTATTAGTTATAAACAATAATGACGACGTAAACACTTCCGTCTTGAACCCTTCAGATTAAATCTTCGTGTTCTTCAACAACTGCACACTTGGATTAAATTGTTAGATAAACAATAATGCGTTGTGTTTGTAATCATCAAAATAAATATATATAAATATATAGAGATGTGGTACACTTGCACCAACAGGCTCTATTAGACAAAATTACCCTCAAACCTTCGTCTCCCTCTTCTGGACTTCGTCTCCCTCCTCTGGACTTCATCTCCTCTTCTGTACTTCGTCTCCTTCACCACTGAAATCGAAGTAATCGACCAGAAGGGAAAAAAGCTAAACCTAAGTTAGGTTTTCGATTTTATCTTGAAGTAATCGACCAGATGCCGTTGATCGACTTCTTCTCAATCAGGTTTTCGATTTTATCTCGACTTTTCCATAGGTAATCGATTTCTGCAGTTTGGATGCTTATTTGTTTGATTTCTGCAGTTTGATTGAAAATCAAAAATTTCAATAAAAAATCTGCAGTTCGATTTCTGTAGTTTGATTGAAAATCAAAAATTGATTTCTGCTGTTTGATTTTTGATTTCTGCAGTTCGGTTTCTGCAGTTTGGATGCTTATTTGTTTGATTTCTGCAGTTTGATTGAAAATCAAAAATTTCAATAAAAAATCTGCAGTTCGATTTCTGCAGTTTGATTGAAAATCAAAAATTGATTTATGCTGTTTGTTTTTTGATTTCTGCAGTTCGATTTCTGCAGTTTGGATGCTTATTTGTTTGATTTCTGCAGTTTGATTGAAAATCAAAAATTTCAATAAAAAATCTGCAGTTCGATTTTTGCAGTTTGATTGAAAATCAAAAATTGATTTGTTTGATTTCTGCAGTTTGGATGCTTATTTGTTTTTTCAAACAAAAACATTTCTGCTGTTTGGTACTTATTTGTTGAATGTTGATTATTTCATAAAAAACAGTAAAACAACTCACTGGGGGTAAATTGGTCATTTAATCAGTCATGTTCTGTTCTGTCCAGTTTAATTATGTTTTACCAAACGCTGAACAGCTGTTCTGTTCTGTTCTGTCGTGTCCTGTTCTGTCCTGTCCTGTCCTGTCCAGCAACCAAACGCACCCTTAGGGTCCTAAACACCATAAACATGATATTTGGTGTATAGGGTAAGATACCAACTTACAAAACGTAATTCTCGCTCACAATTCTCGATTTCTCGTTTTCAACTATAGATTGGAGGAATAAGTGTATTTTTTTATAATTCAACCAATGTATTTTTTTAATGTATTGTTCAATTGAAACTAAAATAAACCGTATTTTTAAGTATATTTGAGTGACTTAGTTATGTATTTATAAATGTATTAGAATAGCATTTATAAATTAAAAAAAAATTGTGAAGGCTCGGAAATCGGGACCAATTTTACTAAAGCTTAAACGAGCCTTAATATGGTGAGTTAGGCCCGACCCGGCCCATTGAAGGTCTGGTTTATGTGAATAGTATTTAGGCCCGGTTTTGGTGAAGCCCGACCCGACCCGATATTTTGGCCATCTCTACTCATGACCTCCAACATGAGTCCATCAACTTGTTCAAGACCAAATAGAAGGTAAAGCCTCATAAAGTCCTTTATTTTAAGTCTTCCTACCAATATGGGATGGAGTAAAGCCTCTTACCTCACTTATTTTTCCAATATTGGGAACCTAAATCTTTAAAGACTTCCACTGCTTCTATTGGTGTTAGTCGCCTATCTATACTATATTATAAAGCATTTATGAAAACTCTTAAAAACAACCCCTAAAGCATCATGCACCGCTATTTAATGCTAATTACTTAAAATCTCTTAAAAACAACTAATGAAGCTTTATATACTGCTTCTAATGCTAATTACTTGATTAATACTTATCTCTAACAACGTTTAAATCCTTAAATCCTAGACTCTTATTAATTAATCCTTATCTCTAACCACTTTCAAATCTTCAAATCATGAACTTCTTAAAAAACGTCATTCTTTAAACAAATTTAAAAAAAACATAACCGTTTTCTCAAAATCACACATTTAAATAAACTAGAACATTCAAATCGAGATATATCGCGCTACATTGCGCGAATAGACTTCTAGTTTTATACAAAAAAGATATCCATGTTCTTATATTTGAGCCACATAGTTGTTTTTAGCTAGGGTATTTAGAAACATTTAGACTAAGTTCCATTTCTTAGCGAACATCTATTCTTTTTTTTTTGTGTATACTGGATTTTATATATAAAAAAACATGACCGTTTTCTCAAAACCACACATTAAAATAAACTAGAACATTCAAATCGAGATATATCGCGCTGCATTACGCGAGTACACTTCTAGTTTTATACAAAGAAGATATCCATGTTCTTATATTTGAGCCACATAGTTGTTTTTAGCTAGGGTTTTTAGAAACTTTTAGACTAAGTTCCGTTTCTTAGCGAACATCTATTCTTTTTTTGTGTATACTGGATTTTATATATAAAAAAACATGACCGTTTTCTCAAAACCACACATTAAAATAAACTAGAATATTCAAATCGAGATATGTCGTGCTGCATTGCGCGAGTACACTTCTAGTTTTATACAAAGAAGATATCCATGTTCTTATATTTGAGCCACATAGTTGTTTTTAGCTAGGGTTTTTAGAAACTTTTAGACTAAGGGGCCGTTTACCTAATCACTTACCCCGATAAGTGCTTACCGGTAAATTCAAGACTATCATTTACTTTCCGGGTAAAATTTTAGTTCACAAAAATGGCATCGTATGCAACAATTTAGCCGCTAAGCGCTTACTGTGGTAAGAGTCGTCGCACTCACTTACCGGGTAAGACTCTCGCTCCTTGCTTTCGACTATCGATCCTTGCTTCCGCTCTTACCGGGTAAGATTCTTGGTTCTTGTCATATTTATCCGGTAAGCTAATGTGACTTGGTAAACACTTACCCGGGTAAGAGTTTTGTAAACGGCCCCTAAGTTCCATTTCTTAGCGAACATCTATTCTTTTTTTGTATATACTGGATTTTATATATATATAAAAAGACTACTCATGTTTTGATTTACTATTGATCATTACGATTGATTTAAGCAAGTTTTAGGGTTTGTTCATGTTCTTTATAGTCGAAGAAAATGAAAATTTATGAGAAGAAAATAAATTTAAAATGTCGAAATTTAAAACATACAGCATGTCATAATCATTGGCACAATGTCATCATTGAAAATTTGTATTTTTAATTCTAAATATGATGTTGAATCTTAATTTGCATTTACCTATTTCATGTCATTATTAACATGTCATCAGTTAAACGAGAACGTAACCTTAAATATATACGAAGTGTAATTCAGACCCCAAAATAATATTTTTGACAGTTGATTTTTCAAAATAGAAATTAACTCAAAGTTGACTCTTTTGGACACAATTTTCCAAAAATACATTTCTATGAGATCATTAATTCGACGGAGTGTAAAATTAAATTAAGCGTTTTAGTTGTAACCGAACATAAATACTAACGGTATCATTATCAATAATTAAATATTTAATCTTTTATTTATAGAAAAAGTTAAATTACACAACAAATATTTCAAAACGGAAATTAAATTGAAGCAAAAGAGAAAAATTTAAACGCTTTAGCACGTTACACTATAATAAAAATGGGGTTATAAGACGTCAAATATATTTAGGTATATTAACTAATTGTTTTATAAGATTAAAGTTTACATAACTAAACATTAAAACGTCCTATCTAAAGATGTTATATAGTAGGTTTATATGATATTTTCGAGTGTAATAACAAGTTTTTAGGACATTTTTTATTGAAAAAATATCATATTAAATGTCTTATGGGATAACTAGTTGGATACCCGCGCAATGCGGCGGGATGCAAATATTGAATAAGTGTAAACGATAATATAGATTACAATATCCCAGAGTTTTAAGGATTGTCAGAGCAAAATCAAGCCAGAACCTAAATACAATAATCATTATCCAATTTACATGATAGAAAGTCAAAATCATCTACAACCACATAACATCATAGATATACTATGCGTTTTAAAACTAAAACAATTTTTGTTGTATATTTTTTAAAGTTATAAACGTTTAAAAGAATACACAATTTGACTAATCACATAACTTAATAAAAATGATCTATCAGATTGCCACACAAAAATGAAACATAGGTAAAGAAAATGATTTCTTTACATCAACTATTACAATTCCTTTGCTATTTGTCAGCTAATAAAAAAACGACCGCATATTATTGTCATTTTCCACATTTTAATTGCCTCTTTTCTAAGCATAGAACGACATGTTTGTATATCATTTGAAGCACTTGTGTCGGGTGTACATATACATGTTTGATGATCCTGTGTATGGTTGATATAGAACTCCAGCATTTGGAGCTTAAATCTTGCAATAAACTTAAATGAAAAGGAACTTTAACTGATTCACAACCATAACAATAGGATGACATATTTAATATGTTCAATGCTAAAGCATCTCTATTGCAATACCTATCCAAAGAATCACATCTCATGTCACCATGGCATGGCATACAACAACAACAACATACATGATAAATGATGCATATAGCTTAATATACTTCTTCCCATTCAACTACATCCACATAATTTGTTAACCACGCTACATAAATACTAATTACTAATTAGCAGTAGTAACTCATCTTCATAATAAATATATGTAAACACTAATCACTGATCTTCACATTTTGAGCAATGCAAGTGAGCTCAAACCGCAAAAAGAGAACAATTTGGTCACCTATCATGCAAACCATCACCTGGTTGTCCATGAGATCAGAAACCATAAAGCTTCTTGAGGGAATAATTCACAAGTTTATGAAAACCATGATTCAAATCTATGAAAACATATTAGGGTTGTGAAACTGGTTTTAAGAATGGCATAACCAAAAGCTACATAAAACGTTAGCTTGAAATTGCAATTTCATGTTGGAACTCACTTGAGAAGTTGTTGATATTTGTGTTGCTGTTGATTTAGCAATTGCATCCAAGTAATAAGATCTTTGAGAATGGCTTGGTACCTAAGTCACTTAAATTGCTTGATAAAGTTCATGCTAAATATTTTCACCTACAAAAATTTATAAGCTTCAAAAATGCCTTTAAGGAAAAAAAAAACATAAGTGGCTCATATGTATCCAGAAAGCCCTAATCCGCCATCCAATGGGAATGGTGTCATTAATTCAGTTCAAAACATACAACAAAATATCAAATACTTGTCTATGATAGGTACGAAACTTACAAGATCTCGAGCTGCTTTAACTTCGATATCGAGAATGGTATGTCTACGGTTAACATATTAAACGATAAATCCCTAATAAAGACAATTCAGTTAGAATTAAACCTACATCAATTGTATAATTCACAAAAAAACTAAGTTGAATTCCAAGTTCTTAAGGGTACTACAATCACCAATTTCATCTGAGATTTGACCAGATAATCGATTTCCACGAAGATCACTGTTAAATAATGATTTAAAAACAGACTAAAAACTAATTTTTTAAACAAAAAGATGAACCCCATTTGAGAATTAGATCAAGAAAGGGAAGAAACAGTACATGGAGAGAAAACCTTTGAGCTCTCCAAACATGAAAGATTATTGAATGTTGGTTTGCAAAAAAGTCAACATCTTTACCAATAAAGATCCCAAAAATGGGCAAAAATAATCCATTTTTTAATCTTGAAAAAAAGAAAAGAAAATTAATTAATGGGATAATACTCACAGAACAACCATATTGAAGGTGACGTTGTCACAAGAAACACCTCTCCACATATAGAGCATATTGTTGACATCTCTAAATGACTTCTTGACGTCCAACAATATCCCTCCTTCATCATTATAAAAAGAATCTAATAAATAAAAATATATCATATTTAATTGATTAATTAAAGTAAAATAAACAGTCAAACTCATGTCATTATTTGAATATTATACAAATTAAAGGGAATATTATAATTATAATGGAAACAAATGGGGTTTCTCTTTCTCAATTCTTGAAAGTCTTTGTTTAAAATGGTTTGATAAGCTTTTGAAAGCAGATAACCCAAACAATAGATTATGAGCTTCAAAATGTCAAGACAAATTTCTAAATTTCCTACAAAAATCCATATGCTCGATCGAGACTAAAAGCCTTTGACATTTAAAGTACAACCAACATAGAAAAAACAAATTAGTTGAGAATGAGAAGAAGAATAAACCCAACATGAACATGGATAATGATGCCTTAGTTGTATTCCTCGGGTTAGAATCAAACACATCTGATACAACACAACGTTATAAAACCAAATCAGATCGATTCAAACCAAGATTCATATATAAAGCCAAAGATGGATATGCTTATGCATGTTTGAGTTGAACATGTTGAATCTGGGATTTCTTTCAGAACATTCAGAAAAGTTAAAAAAACAGATCTAGAAAGATAATCTGAAAGAATGATTCAACAATATCCTGAAGCAAGTAAAAAAGAAAGAAAGAAAGAAAGAAAGAAAAAAAAGTGCAAGCTAGGAAAATAACCTGAAGCAATGATTCAACAATACTTGGTTCTACTATCGAAGTTCATCAAGAATATCCACTACAGAGCATACAATTTCTTCCACCTCTGATCCACCTGTTTTATATATATTTTTTTAATTTCGAGTTTCTCTGTGCTGCTGTGAATACAGTCAGACATCAACCACCTAAAGAGCTTAATCAACAGAATAAGTTCGTATGATCGATCAATCAAAAGAAATCTAACCACAAATAATCGAGTGGTGAGATTAACAGCTTGAGAGTGTAAGAAGATCATACCTTTATTAAGAATCAGGCGAGTAGGGTTTGAAACCCTAAATCCTTCGGCAACTTCTTCCCAACCTTAAGTTTCTTCTCGGCCGGTGCCTTCTCAGCGGCGGCTGTTGTATTCTACTTCGCTCGCTTCTTTTCATCGGTGCAAATAATGGAATGGTTCCTTTGGGAAATCAAAAGACGTATTTGGGAGAAGAGAGTATTGGGGGTTGGAGAAGTATGTGCATTTCCATGCCTTGGTTGAAGTCAACCTGGCTTGCTTGCCAAAAGTAAACAAACACAGTGTCTTTCAGTGGTCATACCCTGAGAGTGAACACAAAAAGCTTCAAACTCCTTAAATAATTAAACTAAAAGCAAAAGTTGAAATGAAATATTAATGCAATTAGTTATTGTTATTTATCCAACATATTTCTTTAAAAAAAGATCAACCTAGATCCAACATATACCAAATGGCATCAAAACAAAAAGAGCAACTTCAAAACAATTGCAATCTGTCTAAAAGCCATTGCATTACAGTAGAACAAACTCTAGAATGAATAGCAACATTATACTTTGATATTACATCAGCATACCAATAAGGGAGGAATCGCTCCACAAACACGACAATCGAAATATAACTCTCATTAGTTAACCCATGAACCATCCAAATTTTAAACTTGCATCACATAAGCCAATATATCCAACATCAGATCACAAGCAATATTGTTAATGAAACCCTACACAGCCAAAAACCCATTATAAAGAATGAAAATCGTATAGAAACTAAAATGAAATCATTTGAAAACCTAAAAACACACTTACCTGTCGAGATTTTCTTTTCAGTATGGAGAAGGCTGATACATCTCGGTGGTCAAGACAAAGATGTAGGCGACATACATCAATTTTCAAGCAAAAACTAAGAAAAATATGTGAGTATTCATAGATACAAACAAATATCAAATTTCAAGCAGTGGTGTTGCTTCAAGCGAACTAAGACAAATCACTGAAAAAACAAAATTGATGTGATGCAGGCGCAAAATACAAAACTGGAAAAATAGACCACGAGTCATGTCTATGGATGTGGTGCAGGAGCAAAATCGAAATCGACCAGTAGGGAGGGTTTTCGTCCTTACCGAGCAAAGCAAAACCGAATTCGATCAGGACTACACTTGAAAGGTCAAATTTTGCAATTTTTCTGGTACAAATGTTAGAACCATAACTAAGAAACCACAACTTAAAATATTTCTTTATAAGGAAAGTTTAAAGAAATCTCACCACTTTCGATTCAGCTCTAAAACCCATGGCAAAGACTTCAGGGAGGAGGACGGGGTATCGACGACGATATAAAGAATCAAGAGATGCAACCGTACCCTCTCAAGGTCAAAAACTTTTTAGCTGCCATCGTACACTCTCTAGCTTCTTGTTGCTCGTCATCCATTGTCTCCAACTGTGAACCAGTTAGTTATACAACTTCTTAAAACAAGGCTAAAACAGGAAGTTGCAAACGAAAAGATAAGCAAACAAAGTAAAGAAAGAAAGAAAAGGATATAGAAGAAAACCAATCTTGAAAGTTATGATGGTTGAGAAGTAAAACTTCAATCTTGAAAGGCTTTGTAAAACCTTGATATTCTGCAACAAAAACATCCAAAACAAAAGGGTTTAGCAATTTTTAGAACCCACAACTTAATTTAAAAGATGGCTCAATAACAACATGCAAAATAAACATGATACATGAGAGAGCATACCCATTTTTAATTGATTCTTTAGACAATAGTATTGTAAAACAATGTAACAGAAATATAAGAAACTGAAGGCAACACCTATGGCAGAAGGAACTACATGGTTATGATGCAGAATAGACTATTAAAGTCAATCAAAATCATTAATGTCTATGGAATCAAAATCATGAATTTGATTGAAGCATCAAATAACCTATTAAACCAAAAAAACCAATCAGACGTTACAATTAACCCAGTTGTTAGTGTCCAATTTACCCTGTTGAAATAGCACCAAGCAACCAGCTCCATTGATCGCTTCAAATCCTAAAACCTAAAATCGCAAAGACAGAATCGATGAATCGATTGTTCGATTGTCTTGGGAAAAAGAAAACAAAAAGAGAAAAAGAGAGATCATATCGGAAAAAAACTTACTAACCTGCAACCCCATTACAATTATAGAGACGATTCTTGAAAAATCTTACTAATCTGAGTACAAGCATGTGAAACCCTAACAACAAAATGAAATTCAAATGTGAAAGAAAAAGAAAAGCAAACAGAGATTACATGAATCGCAGGTTTTTTGATTTATCAGGGATTACAAAACCAAACAGAGATCACATGAATCGCAAGTTTTTTGATTTATCAGGGATTACATTTGAGTATTGGATTTTTTGAAATCAGTTACATTTTGAACCGACAGAGAGAGAGGTTGGAGAGAGTGTCGATGTAAAAGTAGCTTCAAATAGTAAAAAAGTAGCAGACCTGAACGATAATTGAGTGATAATCAGGGTCGAGAGCTCCAACCGATTTCTTGGGGAAGGAAAGTATGAACCAGGAACGATAATCAGATTGAGCGATAATCAGGGTCGAGAGCTCCAACCGATTTCTTGGGGAAGGAAAGTATGAACCAGATAATCAGATTGAGCGATAATCAAGGAACCGATGTAGGGGATAACTCAATGGTCAGTTTTTTAAATTAAAATTAAATTTTTAAGACTTTAAGACTTTGTGGATAAAGAAGCAGTATCTTGTGCATTTTAAGTTGTATTTAAGACTTTAAGACTTTCATCCAATATGCTTTATAATGTAGTATAAATAATTGAAAAAAATATTTTATTCAGTAGTTAAAACAGAAGCGGTTAAATTACTCTAGTTTTCCTTTTTTATTTCATGTTTAAGATATATATTTCTGTTGCGATTTAGGTTCGATTAATTCAACTTACACAAGGATTCTATAACCACTGAATTCGACCAAATTATAGGTTGATGATAACTGAAGGGGGTTCTATATACCAGACGATGCATTAATTGCATGGATGGAACTCTAAAGCAACATGTTTAGTTAAATGTAATTATCTTTTGTGTTTGGACATCTCAACCACATTCAAGTTTCTTATCCTACCATTGCTTATCCGTATATATACACACACACACATATAGTGGCGTAATAATTGTAAAAAAAAATCGTATAAACTTTGAATTTCATAGGTTTTCTTGATGAATTTTTTTCATGAAATTGTTTATTTTGCCGAAGTTGTTTCATATCATTCATTTCTTGATGAAATTGTTTCATATATTTGTGTTTTTATGTAGTTTCATATATTTTTTTCATCAAACTGAGAAAATATATGAAACAGTTTCATAAGAATGAAAAAAATATATGAAACTACATAAAAAATACATGAAACAATTTCATCAAGAAATGAATGATATGAAACAATTTCATCAAAATAAACAATTTCATGAAACAATTTCATCAAGAAAACCTATGAAATTCAAAGTTTACACGAAAAAAAGGTTACAAAATAGTGAGCCTCCATATATATATATATATATATATATATATATATATATAGAGAGAGAGAGAGAGAGAGAAAGAGAGAGAGAGAGAGAGAGATGTGGGTTCATACGAGAACACTAACTATTTAAGAAAACAACCGCTACGTACAAAATCATATATGATTACGCGACTTTTAACGCCACTTTAAGTCGCGGCCAAAGTCACACGTTTTCAGTTTTTGCAGTTAATATAAAATCACATGTGATTTTGCACATGATTTGTTGTTTTCTTGTTTTCTTAAATAGTTAGCGTTCTCGTTTGAACCTTCATCTCTCTCTCTCTCTCTATATATATATATATGTATATATTTACATATACATGGTTGGGTTCCGGTGAGAAATGCTAAATTTGGTGAGAAGCGTAAGAAGTGGTTATCAATCGTTAGGATGAGAAATGGACGAACATTAGGATGAGATACACCGAGATAAGATGCACATTATCAATTCCCTTTTAAGCCGCAATTCATGAGAGGGTATTTGATTAGGGGGTGTTTGGAATTGCTTATATTTTTGACTTATTTGCTTATAGCTTCTTCCCACCACAAATAAGCACTTTGGAGTGTTTGGATAGAAAAAAATGAAAACTGCTTATAACTTCTCCTCACCACAAATAAGTTGTGTTAGGACACAAAATGTCCTATTTATAAGATAGTTTTGTAAAGGGGTATTAAGTGTAATATGGGCTTGGGTTATGTTATAAGGGCTTGGGCTTAATAGTGTAATAAAGGGGTATATAATGTTTAGTGTGTGTAATTAGGGTTTGTAAGAGTGTCCATTGCAATGTAGCCTCCATATGGTGTGGTGTGTGTAAACTAGAGAGAGATTCATTCTCTCTCTAGGTGTTCTTCCATTTCAATAATACACCACTTTGATTTATATCTCATCTTGTTACTATCTACAATTTATGAATCGTTGCCTTGTTAAAATGGGACTTACAAGTGGTATCAGAGCCAAAATCGAAGAAATCAATCATCGATACGATCATTCTGCAACGATTCATCATCAACAGCCCAATCTTGGTATGAAACAGTCATTTTTTCGGATTTTTTTTGTTGCACACACTGTTTTGGGATTGAAAAACACATTTCTGTTGGTTTTTGGACAAAACTCGAAGTATTAATGTTGTCCAGAATACCCTCGCGCGTCTACGTACCAATTTTCAGCCCAAACAGATCATTTTTGAGGATTTGACTTAAGATTATTTGAATCTTCATCCATGTCGCAACCAACATGCATTCATATATTCATACATATCGCAATCCACTGCTCATGAACAGTACCAAATCGCAATGGTCTATTGCGACTTGGCCTCCAAATCGCAATGGTCTATTGTGACTTGGCCTCCAAATCGCAATCGTCTATTGCGACTTGCCCCAAATCGCAATCCACATCACGATGAACAGTACCAAATCGCAATGGTCTATTGCGACTTGGCCTCCAAATCGCAATCGTCTATTGCGACTTGCCCCAAATCGCAATCCACTACACGTTGAACAGTACCAAATCGCAACCTTCAGTTGCGACTTGGGTGAACTTTTACCTATTGCGACTTCAGTGCATTGCGACTTCAGTGCGTTGCGACTCTGGGTTTTAACATGGTTTGTGTTGCAACAAAGGGTTAAAAATGTGTAATCGTGACTGTTTCTAGAGATCCAGATGGTATCCTCGCCCAAGTAATCAGCCATTCAATATTTTAAAAAAAAAATCCGCTAACCCCCGTGCTTAGTCTCAGGAGGGGGGCATTGTTCATGGTATTTAGCATAAAGCGCGTGTGACATCATTCCCATATTTAGGTTGTCACATACATATTGCAACTGTCAATGCTTAAAGGAGCTCAAGTTTGCCAAGTTTTTCCGAAGATGAGTGTTGGAATTCGGTCTTTAGTTGAATTGAATTAGACGTTTGAGCATTTGCAATCATTATTCTGGAGTTTTTGTTGACGATGCTAGACAGTTGAGTGCTCTTCTGACCTGATCAATCAGAATTGTGAGTGCTTGCAATCGTTGTTCTGGTGCTTTGGTTGTGATTCAGACTCTTGAGTGCTTATAATCATTCAGCTATTTCTTGAAGATTGAAGTTCCGGATTTTCATCATTCAGTATTCTGATATTTTGGGGATGAACATTATTCTACAGTTGATGAACAATGTTACTTGTGGAGTTCTTCTAAACCCTACCTTATAGTGTATGCTTGATTATGTTTCCTCTTCGAGCAAATCCGAATGACGCTCTTAAGCTGAATTCTTATTCAACTCGCGGCTTATCGACGGATTTGGTGTTATAGATTGAGATTGCATTTGGTTTATCACGCAACAACTCGCTCGTTATCTTTCTTGTGAGCTTATCGGCACGAGCTTGAGTTTCCACATTTATGAAGATACTTTTCGTGCACTCGGTCGAGGCATTGAATCCGATTTGTCAAGGTTGAAATATAAAGAGTAAGAGCATATTTCAAGGGGGAGCCTAGACTACATTTGAAGAATTGCATCACTACGGTTTTCTAAAGAAATCAAGGGGGAGAAGAACTGAAGATCTTTCGAGATGGGTGATTCCTTTACAAAACTATAGGGGGAGATTGTTAGGACACAAAATGTCCTATTTATAAGATAGTTTTGTAAAGGGGTATTAAGTGTAATATGGGCTTGGGTTATGTTATAAGGGTTTGGGCTTAATAGTGTAACAAGGGGGTATATAATGTTTAGTGTGTGTAATTAGGGTTTGTAAGAGTGTCCATTGCAATGTAGCCTCCATATGGTGTGGTGTGTGTAAACTAGAGAGAGATTCATTCTCTCTCTAGGTGTTCTTCCATTTCAATAATACACCACTTTGATTTATATCTCATCTTGTTACTATCTACAATTTATGAATCGTTGCCTTGTTAAAATGGGACTTACAAGCAGATTAGTCGCTGATTTTTTAAGGTGCAGAAGCATATCACAGAAGCCTGTACGATTTGTGCAGAAGCTGCTGAAAAGTCGTTAAGCCGCTGATGTATGTATCAGAAGTCTATGCAGAGGTATACGACGAAGCAAATCAACTCAGAAACTATCCAGAGCCTCTGTACACACTCAAAAAGCTGTCCGAGTGAGCAGAACCACAGAGGGTGCATACATTTTGCGACCAAGAAGACATGTATATGCAGGAACATCATGTTCGAAGAGCATAACGGAAAATTGGCAGAGGCAGATCACAGAGCCTCTGGGAGGCTTAACAGAGCCTCTGCCAGAAGCCCGAAGCCCGAAATATTTCAGATTTTCTGACAGCTTTGTGCTGTTTCAGAAACATACGCACAACTTTTTACTCGGTGCTCCGATTCACATGATTCCAGTTGAGTTGAATTCCTAAGACACAGATGAAACTTCTTTATGTTTTGAGTTTGGTCTGAATCAGTGTGCGTAATGGTCAGAATCTGTGTCAAAGTCAATGTACTCTTGCTGGACCGAAAGCATTGCATTTCACTCGTGCTCTTTCCGCTTTCAAGAACGGTGTTCTCTCGACGGTTCTTCACGGTTTAATGCTGCTATTGTGACATATTGAATGTTACTCCCTCCCCTGTTATTTATGTCTAAAGCTCGGTGCTAAATGCTTACTCAACGGGATCTTAAGCGTCAATTTTTTTGTTTTGACGACCGTTCTGCGCAGCTGAGGGAAAACTTGCACAACTCACTCGTTCTTCATCCAAAATGGATGAATTATAGCTCGTTGGAAAGCTAAGACGCTGGAGTTCAATGTGTATGTTTTATGTTTTCTCTCAAAAAGGATCCTTGATGGTTCAAACAGCAGTGAAGTTGAGTCATGAAAGCTGGACAAAATGGAGTTAATTGTCTCGGTCTTTCAAGAATATGAGCCTACATTTGAGGGGGAGCTCGTGATGATTTGAAGACTTGAAGAACGAAACGCCAAAGTTTCTAAAGAAAGCAAGGGGGAGACTATAAGATGATGCTTTCTTTATAAAACATTAGGGGGAGATTGTTAGCTTAAATTAGTCCCTAATTTAAAAGAATGTTTTATAAAGAAATTGTTTATGGGCTTTATAATTAGTTGTATGGGCTTAGGCCTTTTATCTTGTAAATGATCCATTTATTAAGAATTTTAGGGTTCATTTTTCATTTAGGTCATTTGAAAGAACACACTTTCCACACATAGACTAAGTGAGCCTCTCATGAGAGTCAATTAAATTCCAAGTGTGGTGTTCTTCCATTTTCCTCTCCATATCATGAATCAAAGTTTAATGAGATGACTTATTTTATCATTGTTCTTCATGTTTATCTTATCTCTACTTTTATATATGGATTTACGTCTATTGTTTGCTGAAAATGGGATCAACAAGTTGTTTTTGAAAAGTCAATCATAACCTACTTATTTGCTTATGCTTATTTCCTTGTCTATTCAAATTACCTTTTTACCCTCAATTATGAATGTTTATAAGTTATTATTTTTATTTTTAAATTATTAATGTTATTTAAGGTAATATTATTTTTTTTAAAATTATTGACGTTAATTTTTTTGGTCATTTTACATAAATAAGCAAAAATTTGCCAAACACTAAAAAACTCCTTATTTGCTTATCATGTTTTCACACCACAATAAGCTAATCCAAACACCTTTTTAAAAACTCATTTTCCTCACCACATAAGCAAATAAGCACTTTTAAAAATAAGCATAAGTTAAAAATATAAGCAATCCCAAACACCCCCTAAAAGTGATCAACGATTTAAAAGTAACTTTCACATTTCTCACCAAAAATGACATTTCTCACATGATCTCATGCATATATATATATATATATATAGAGAGAGAGAGAGAGGATGATTGTGGACCTTATCATTATTGGTTTTCGATTATCATAACATTATAACATCAGATAACATCATTATTATAATAAAATCACATTAATATCACAACAAAGTCACATTATAAAAAGTTTTTGATTTATCAAAACATTATCACATTATATCACAACAAAATTAGATCATTATCACAACATACATCATCATATCACAAGAAGTATTTGAGTCATCAAAACATTATCACATCATCAGAAGTATCGAATTTATCAAAGCATTATCACAATAAAATCAGATCAATATCATAACATTATCACATCATTATCAACAACAAACACATCGACATAAAAATTCTTTAATGATATAACAACATCTAAAGGATAAAGACAAATTTAAGATAACACAAACTGTTGATAAATACTAATATATTTTTTTATTTATTCTAATTTTTTATTGTATTAATAATTTGGAGACCCAAAAGTGTATCGTATTTTTGTAAAACATGTTTGTTCTCGTTTGAACCCATATATATATATATATATATTGTAACACCCAAATTTTTCGGTAAGTAAAAGTCACCCCGTACGTTTCTATATCTTCTAAGTTATAGGTTTTGTGTTAGGAAATCCTTTCTTTTAGTCCCCTAGAGAATCGAGGGTGTTTCGTGTAAGAAAATTCGAGTTTCAGGGCTTGATACGAGTCCGACTACAATGCCCGACGACTATGACATGTGTCAATGCCGTCTAGCAATGTTGCAGAGAAGGGGCACCTTCTGTCACTTTGGTGCGACTATGCCTTGCGACATTGCCATGGCATGTCGCTTGACAACGTAACACACAGGCACCAGTCCTATGTTAAATGCGTTTTTCAGATTTCTTTCCCTTTTTACTTCTCATAACTTTCCTACTTCACTTCAAACTCTCTCAAAATCGATTCCCCATTCATCTGATGCAGTTTTTGAGCATTTAGGGCACAAAACCTTGAGTTCTAAAGTGATCTTTTACCTTTAATATAGGATTTTGAAGCTTTACACAAAAGAGTTCATCATCTCCTTCTTCTTCAAAGGAAATTTTAGGGTTTTTAGTTTTTCACTACAAACCTAAGTTGTGAGTTCATTCTAACCTTTTATACTTTATACATGTCAAAACTATACATTTTGAAATCCTAAACATCTCCTTGTTTTCATTTTCTTATTTGGTGGATTTTGACCTAACTTTGGCATTTTGGAGATTTTGGAGATTTTAGGGTTTTTATCATCTTCAAACAAATTTAAGGGTTTTCTTATGTGAGATGTATAGTGTGGTTTGTTATACATAATTATGGTGAAATAACTTGATGAATACATTTTGGTCATATTTACGGTGTTCATTATATTGTGAGGCTTATTGGATAAAAGTGAGTTTTGAGAAGAAAACAAATGGATTATTGGTATAGTTGGCTATGGTTATTTTAAAATGGTATGACTCTTGAAATGTCCAATTTGTAAACTATCTATGTTAAAAATGTGAAACGGTTATAGTTTGACCTTTACATGGATATGGTCTTACATGGTGTTATTTGTACATGAAAATGCATTCTTTGGAAATGTTTGACGTTGAGAACTATATGTGTGATTATAGTTTGGTCAAAAATGTAATTGTGATAAGTCTTAGACAATTACTATTGGATCCACATGTATATATATATATATATATATATATATATATATATATAGAGAGAGAGAGAGAGAGAGGAAGGTTCAAACGAGGAGCGCACCAAAACGTGAGAACGTGAGGAGCAATTGACAGTTATGAATCACATGTGATTGGCAGTTGTGGATCACATGTGATTCACAACTGATCTGGAGGAGCAATTGACAGTTATGAATCACATATGATTTACAACTAAAATCATTAATGATCCGCGACTTGCACGCCTCGCGAACCACCTCGCGCCACTTTTGCGCGAATTTTCGAGTTAATCCGATTTTTAGGGTTGTAAATCATATGTGATCAGAAGCATGGGAGTGCTCCTCACGTTCTCTTAAATTGATGCGCTCCTCGTTTGAACCCGCCTCTCTCTCTCTCTCTCTATATATATATATATACGGTAGGTTTAGGAAAAAACCCGCAAGAAAATGAAAAATTGAGAAACACCCCGGTAACCGTTCATCTAAACGTTATGCACATGTGCATACAATTAATTTGTAACATGCACACGTGCATAAAAACCAAAAACGACTTCAATTACTTGTATGCACATGTGCATAACGTTTAGATGAACACCAGGGTGTTCATCAGTTTTTCATTTTTTTGAGGTTTTTCCTTGAACTGTATGTGTGTGTATATATATAGATAGATGGATAGGTAAACAGATTTTTATTGTCTAGGGTTTGATCGAGGAAGGTAAAATATATGAACAACTTTCCTCTAGCTACGATAAAAATGGGATTTCTAAGTTGTCAAATCTTATATCCGCAGCGACTTGATAAAGTATCTGTGATAACAGAACAAGTAATCAAACAATATAAGCAATCAGATGGCTATCCATATATATTAATCAATGATGATCAAGCTCCAAGTACAATAGAGAAATGTAGAGAGAATAGAGGTGTGTGTGTACTTGAGAGTGAATGCTATGAATGACCTAATTAGAAATCTAGGCTAAGATTACATTGTATACTTTGTAACTTAGCAATTACATAAATGGTCCCTCTACATGGTACAACTTAGAATATTAGGCACTAACATTCTCCCCCTTTGTACCAATGTAGAGGCAAAGAGTTTAAGCGTCCACCAGGACCACGTACTTCTTCCGAATTCCGAAGATGATCTCGAACCTCCTTAGTACGTTTCGGTACTCCTTCCGGTATGTAATGGCGTCCAGGGCTTGCTTGATCAGCTCTTTCTCCTTGTCTTTAAGCTTCACCTCCCCGCTTGCATCCAGACGTAGTCGACTCTCAAGGTGGATCTGAATAATCTTGAACGTTCCGTCACTGAACTTGTTGGCTTCACAGGTTCTAAAAAATCTCTTCTTTGAGTCTTGATTGCTGTAAACCACTCCAAGCTCAGGTTTCTTCAGAACAGTGTAAGCAGGAATACCTTGAATGTCAGACAGACGCCGGTTCGGTACTCTTAGGTTTACTCGGGCTTGGTGTGACTCCAAGGCCATTTGGAAATCCGTAAGGTAAGAGAATTTCAGGATATTCCTCATGAACCTCTTCACACTCTGATATGCAGAAGACCATTCAACCTTCTTTTGTGGAGCTCGTGCCAGAGTGTCATATAAACTGCAGAAGTCGTCAAGCTTTAGACTCTTGAAGTCTACTTCTGAAAAGACGTGTTCGGAGCCATCGGACCTTTGTACAGTAAACTGTGGGTACCAGACTCTGAAAAGCTTGCAGGAATCTATCTTCAGCACCTTCATTATAGGTTTATCTGACCTCACCACATTTGTATTCAGACATTCATTGCCCATGACATGTAAAAATTCATTCTTGTGCATTGATGGCCGGTCTTCAACTCCGTATACCTTTGCTATATCGATCCTCTGGACATCCCTAACAAACAAATATTTCCTTATGCTCTCCTAATAAGGAATCAGAATCCTAACTCGTTCACCTGTAGCCACATACCTTGGCTCGGCATCTATAACCTCCTGATAAATTTCCAGTTCATCTTGGAGTACAAGATCCCTGATTCTGCCATCGGCTTGCACTTGAATTCATGGAGCATTCTCTTGTACCACTGGAGCCTGAGGAGCGGAAGTACTTGCACTCTGATCAGTCGGCGTTTGCGGTTGTGGAGTATCATCTAGAGTGTCATTTTCAGAATCCGAAGCAGCCATAATAGCCCCGGTGATGTCGAATATATCTTCTAGTTCCTCTTTGATCTGGACGGTCGTTTTCTCAGGTTCTTCCTCAGAATCAATGTAGATGTAATCAACAATCATATCATCCGTCATCCTTTCATGAGCTGTTCTATTGTCAACAACCGAAGGCTTTTCAACCCCAGTTATGACATCAGCTAGAACTTGGGTTTCATCCACTTGGACCACATCAGTGTTCGATCCACCTGCCCCGGTTTCCCTTTCACTAGCTGGCTGATCTGATCTCCCAACACTTTCAGTAGCCGCACCACTGGACTCACCAACCCTTGCTCTCTTCTCCCCCTCATGTTGATCAGGATCATCCTGATGATCATGTCTTCGTTTCTGTGAGGATTGATTGAATCCCACACTTCTCTTCGACATCCTTGAGCCTTTCAGTAATGGAGGTGAATCCTGCCATCATGGCATCTGTCATGTCTTTCATTGAGTCGGTTAGACGCTGGAAGTCGTTGCTAGAAGGTGGTTGGGTTGGGGTTTGGGTTTGAGGTTGGGTATGTTGTCGGAGTAATCCAACAAGGTCAACTTCTTCAATCGTACTAGAGTCGCCTTTGGCTAAGAGTCGGGCTAACAACTCTGATTTGAGCTGGTCGTCTGGGATTTGGTGTAATGGTACAGGTGGTGGTGTTTGTGGGTCGGATTGTGCACCGGATGGTTGATTCTGAGGTGTTGACGACGATTCAGCAACTGCTTTGCCCTTGATGGCTCTGCTCACTTCGTTTGCTAACCGTTCAACTGTACTCTGCATGGACCGTCAGTGTTGCTTGTAGGCATTATCAATTGCGCCTAAAGTCGACGCCAGTAAAGGTAGAGTGATAAAGTGCGGGTATGGCCCTAGCATCCGTACGACCTGTTCATGTGGAAAGTTGGGAAAAATAGAACTAACTTCCGGACCACGTAGGTTACCGGTTGAAATAGCGGTTGTAGCAACCGTACTGCTTGTGTTCATGGCTGGCATAGTGTTGACCATGACAGGACTTCCACCCAGTCCTCGTGGGGCACCAACAAATGGCGACCGCACTCGGGGTGTTCCGGTTGGGGCACGCAAGCCCTCAACTTGGTGTGATACCGACGCGCGTGGCCTAGGAAAAGAAGTATGTCCAAAAGGCACTAGACTCAACGTGCTCGGAATAGAAGGTGGTGGCCGGGGCAGGAGCCTACCTTGTTCAATATCAGCAGACACCGAGTGTGTCGCTGATAGCATATGAGCTTTATCCCCTGTGGAAAATGAAACGCCGGCAAATTGAGATGCCGACGAGTGGCTTAGAGGGGCTGTGCTATGCATGGTTGGGTCCACCATGTCTTGTTCAATACGCAACGGCGACGTACGCTTGTTGGTAGAAGATGTGGCTACCCGGCTTCGATCGGTTTGGGGAGAGTCAGTAGTTAATACTTTATCCGACTCTATCTCTTTCTCTCCCATTTCTTTTCTCGCCACCTCACTTCTCACATTTATAGTTTCTACTATAACTCCCTCTTCCCGCCTTGTGTCACCAAAATCACCGGAGGGTCCGAAGTTCCAGGCGGAATCAGCTTCGGAACCTTCAATATGTCGACTCCGACCGATGTGTCTCAGAATAAGATCCGCATCAGAGTCATGATCAGGTTCGGAGTCAGAATCACCTTCATCAGCTCGTTGGGGTTGGTCAGATACTTCATCGTCGGATGACGAAGCATCAGGATCAAAATCTGGGTCATCATCAGAATCCATCCACACGTCGTCGAGGATTGGAGTTAGAACGTTTCCGGATGTGGATGCCTGACCAGCATTCCTCGCCACCCCACCCACTGTCTTTCTTAGCGTTCTCCTCACCTCTCTCCATTCAGGAACCCCAAGTTCCTGAACCTGCTCAACAATTACACCCTCACCGCCTAATGGGATTGCACCTTGGGGAGGTCCCGCCGGTTCTGGCTGGACCACTAGTGCATTAGCTATTCTATATTGCCTAACTACCTCAGACTGCTGGTCGGCATAGGCAAGTACAGGCTCTGGAATTACTGCAATGTGGGCGAAGGCATCGTGATCTGGCACCTTCAGATAATGCATCCATTAAGTCGGTCCTTGTACCGCATTTGGGCGTCTAGGGATCTCCTGGTTGCCCTCCATGATTTGATGGATGATGATCTGGAAGAACCGTTGATATGGCACGAAGTTCCGGTTCTTGATCGGGCGTGCTTTGTCTTCGACCAGCTCTTGTAGCTCGTTCCAGAGTAGGATGGCATAATCAATGTTGCGGTTAAAGGCGAAGGCGTGAAACATCCGAAGGGTTGCTAGGTTACATTTGTCAAGGCCGGTATGCTTTGACGTCATGCATCGGTTAAAGATTGAGCATAGGGTGTACCAGACCGGAGGTAGATGTTTTCTTAGGAATCTAGAAGAGCCGGCTAGCACAGGGTTCCGTGGGTCTTGGTATCCTAAGCTTCGGATGTCCGCAAATAGTTGGGCTTCGGGAACCATGTCCTCAAAATTAGGGTTAAATGGGAGGTCTAAGGCTAGACGGAGCCGCTTAAGTGTAAGTCGAGCATCGAAATGATCGACTCTTGCAGAAAAATGTGGACCCCGTCGGTGTGTAGGATGATATCGTAGTGTGTGCCAAAATTGTTGCAGATATATAAGGGGCACAATGACTACCTTAGTGAGCACTGTTCGGAGAGGATGGCCGCGGATGATCTCGATGATAATCTGGTGGTCGAACGCCACGTTGAGATCCAAGTGATGGTTATTGTCGAGGAGGGAAAGATGGAGACTACTCGGTAGTAGCTCCGCATCTAGATCACGGGCGTTGACTGATGGATGCGACGACCGGTGCAACGGTATGACGGTGTTCTCGTCAGATGAATGGCCGTCATTATTAGCCATCTGAACAGTGAAATCAGGTAATATAGGGCTTAGAATGAGTGATGCTGATTTTTTTTAATGCAATAAAATAACCTAAGGCATGGAACTATCACAACTAACACAAGATTGATATCGCAAGGTGTGATTTTATCGCAATGAAGAGCTTGCGAGGAAAGTTTATCGCAACAAGTAGGTTGCGATAAAAGGTTATCGCAACAAATGAGTTACGATAGTGATGGGTGTCAGTGGCTTGCGATAGTTATGAATATGAAGAACATGGACAATTGCGATAAGAAAGAACTTCAAGAACAACTAAGTTGCGATAAGTTTGAATTTTGAATATTTTCTAAGTGTTAAATGCCCAGATTCTTATTTTCGCACTATTTCGATGTTAAACCTACTCTACAAGGCTCGCAATCAACACATAAAACTAACCCTAACAGTTTTATCTAGGGGTGCTGACCAACCCGATCAACCCGACCAACCCGATCAACCCAACCCAACCCGAAGTGAAATAACTCAACCCGAAGCAACCCGATGTCCAATCGAGTTGTAAAATCCTCAAACCGTATGTATTGGGTTGATATCGGGTTAGGAGAATTTGAACCCAACCCAACCCGATGAAACCGATATATATATATATATATATATATTCAATCTCTTATCCATCTCTATATAACTCCTTCACACACACATGTATATATATAGTAAATGCTAACATATATATGCATATTGAGATAAAATTTGATGGTGATATATTTAAGATTTAAGAAATATGTAAATTAGAGATGTCAAGTTATTTGATCATATTTGGTTTAGACATTTTTATATGTAGTATCTATATATTGTGTGAATTATCGGTTGTATTTTAAAGACATGTTTCCTTTATTTTTATGTTTCTAATTTTGATTTTACCTTGTTTAAACACAACCCGACCAACCCGATCAACCCGAACGGGTTGGGTTGGGTTGGATTGAAATTTTTTCAAACCGCCAACATTGGGTTGATGTGTCGAAATGCCTTCAACCCGATCAACCCAACCCGTGAGCACCCCTAGTTTTATCATCAAACAGATATACATATATCGATTACGAACAAAAGTATGAAAAAGGCAGATAACGGTTTCGTGTACAAAACCCTAAAGTCGACTGAGGCAAACGATCTAATGGATGAAATCGAGTAAAAGGTTGGATTGTTTACCTCGATGATGATCTGAATAGAATGCAATCGATTTGATCTTGAAAAACTTTGATGAAGAACTCGGATTCGAATGAGGGTTTTAGTGAGAGTTGAGAGAGTTTTGAAATGAGATGAAAAATCAAACACTCACTATTTATAGAGTTTTGCGACAAGGACACGTGGCATGCTGTGATTGGTCCAAGCTTTGACCGCCACAGTGTCAGGTTTATCGCAAGAACAAGGTTGCGATAAACCTCAATGTTATCGCAAGAAACTAGTTGCGACAACAACACTTGAGTTTAATCGCAACAGAAGGTTGCGACAAACACTGTTCATCAGACTTTATCGCAACAAAGGGTTGCGATGAAACACTATTCATCTCTTTATCGCAAGCAATGTGTTGCGATAAAGTGAACACTTGGACTTTTTCAGTAATTTTTAAAAATGATTTTATCACATTGGAAGATGTCCAACTTCCAATTGATTTAAGCACACAAGGTTTTAAACACAGTTTTCACTCCCCCTTAAATGATGCATGGATTTGAAAAATTGTTTTCATCATTTAAGAGTTAGTGTTTAAAACAAGTCAGAATACTTACCTTGTCTTCTCGGAAGCAACAGTCACAATGTATCTATACTTACATGATCTGGTAGTTATGCACACTCCCACTAAATTTGTGCATATGATCTGTACTAAAACTCCCCCTGAAACCATGAACATACCTTCGTGCAGATACAGGTATCATAACAAATCATAGATAAGGCAATTAAAAGAAGAGAAAGAAAATAACAAATTGAACAAATATTTGTAATACAACTAAGATATGACAATTTAAATAACATATATTGAGAATATAATATGATGAAAATTTGAGTGTATCAATCCAGATACGATGTCTAGATTGAGATACAAATATTTCCATCTATTATAGGATCAATATATGGAAGTTAAACTTTCATATTCAGCATGCCGAGCTTGGATACTAGAAAATTGAAACGTTTTTCATCCAAGGCTTTGGTAAAGAGATCGGCAAGCTGATACTCAGTTGTAACAAAATACAATTCAACAGTTCCTTTCTCAACATGATCTTTTATGAAATGATACCTTATGTCAATGTGTTTGGTTTTGGTGTGCTGGACAGGGTTAGCAGATATGGCAATAACACTCTTACTGTCGCAGTAAATGGGATCTTCTCGTATTTAAACCCATAGTCCATGAGTTGGGTCTTCATCCAAAGGACTTGTGAACAACAGCTCGCCGCGGCAACATATTCTGCTTCCGCGGTAGATGTTGAAACACAATTATGCTTTTTCGACGACCAACTCACGAGCTTGTCACCCAAAAACTGGACGTGCCCCGAGGTGCTCTTTCTATCCAGCATACTTCCTCCGTGATCCGCATCTGAATATGCAGTGAGTTCGAAGCTGGTTCCTTTGGGATACCACAGTCCTAGGTACGGAGTGCCTTTCAAGTACCGAAAGATTCGTTTGACGGCTCCGAGGTGTGACTCTTTGGGGTTGGCCTGAAATCTAGCACAGAGACAAGTTGAAAACATTATATCTGGACGACTAGCGGTTAGATACATTAGAGACCCAATCATCCCTCTATAATTCTTTACATCAACATCAATACCGTCAGGATTTGGACCTATCTTAGATCCAGGAGCCATAGGCGTAGCGATCGACGTACAGTTTCCATCTTGAATTTCTTTAAGATGTCAAACACATATTTCGAATGGTTGATGAAGATACCAGTAGAGAATTGTTTGACTTGTAATCCGAGAAAGAAATTAATCTCTCCCATCATACTCATTTGGAATCGAGTCATCATAATGCCAGAAAACCAAGTACAAAGTCCAGGGTTAGTCGAACCAAAAATAATATCGTCAACATAAATCTGAACTAAAAGACTATCACCTTCCTCGCGTAGAGTAAACAAAGTTGTGTCGATTTTACCTTTCACAAAGCCAGCTTTTAGTAGAAAGGTAGATACTACTTTATACTAGGCTCGGGGGTTTGTTTGAGACCGTAGAGGGCTTTGTCAAGAATGTATACGTGATTTGGATAGTCCTTGTGCACAAAGCCTTCCTGGTTGAGACACGTACACTTCCTTCTTTAGAACGCCGTTCAAGAATGCGGTCTTCACGTCCATTTGATAGACAGTGAAGTTCTTGTAGGCGGCAAAGGAAAGAAACATCTGAATTTCCTCAAGACGAGCAACCGACACGTACGTCTCGTCATAATCTATCCCCTCCTATTGCCTATAGCCTTTCGCTACTAATCGAGCTTTGTTTCGCACTATTATTCCTTCTTCGTCTTTCTTGTTCTTTAGGACCCACTTGGTACCGATAACTGTCTTACCTTTGGGTCGCGGAACTAACCTCCTCACCTTCAGAGCTTCAAACAATTTCAGCTCTTCTTGTATCGCAACTAACCAGTCAGGGTCTTCTAAGGCTTGTTGAACTGTTGAAGGCTCAACTTGACTTAAGAAGAGTGCATATAATACTTCGTTTGTGGATGCAGATCTTGTCTTTACTGGTTCAGAAACATCACCAATCACCTGATCAATTGGGTGACTGCGTGTCCACTTCGTGGAATGTGGATGGAGAGAAATAGTATCTATATTGGGGTCTACAAGGGTAGGATCCTTATCGAAGTTCAACTCGATCGTCAGTGTCGGTTCCGGTTGTGAGGCGGGTTGTTTGTCAGAGTTGACAATCAGCACTGCCTCAGGAACTGATTCAGTTGAATTTTCAGGAATGTTGTTATTACCCTGATCACTGACATTCGAAGTTGTTCCAGATGAAGAAGCACCACTCATAGATGCATGTTGTCGTGCTTGTGTAGATACCACAGTTGTGTTCCTTGGAGAAGACGCATGCGTAGTTGCACCAGTATTTGATGAAGTCAGCACCGGCGAAGGGCCTGACATAGTAGCTTGCACTGGTGGTGTTTCAACTTGAATCCTGTTATTGACAGATGAAGAAAGTTTATCACTACCAAAATAGTCATCGTAAAAATGTTCAAACAATAAATCAAGTTCATTAGGATTAGAGTTTGAAGTGGAAGCTTGATCCTTGTTTGAAGATCTAGTCATCATTGGACGGATTTGTCCAGATGCTAGAATTTCGGAGATCGCGGGTTCTGTACTATTTTGCACAGAAGCCATCTCTTCAGTTTCGTCGAATCTGACATTAATGCTTTCCATCACAGTTCTGGAAGACTTGAGATAGATTTTGTATGCTTTTGATGTGAGCGAGTATCCGATAAAGACGTCCTCAATTCCCTTAGGACTGAATTTGTTCAAGTTGTCCTTATCGTTCAGCACAATACACCTGCATCCAAAGACACGAAAGTAGTGTATAACTGGTTTTCTATTGTTAAACAATTCATATGGAGTCTTGCCAAACCGTCGATGGATGATAGAACGGTTTTGTGTGTAGCACGTCGTTGCAACAGCTTCAGCCCACAACAGAGGTAGATCAACATAAAACAGCATCGTTCTGGTGGCTTCAACTAGTGTGTGGTTTCGTCTCTCAACGACTCCGTTCTGCTGAGGTGTTCTAGCCGCAGAATATTGATGAGTTATGCCTAATGACTTAAAGAAGTCATCAAGAGTCTTGTTTTTAAACTCTGTCCCGTTATCTGATCTGACGGTCTGAACTGTTCGTTGACAATTCACTTGAAGCTGTTTGATTAACGAGATGATCAAGTCAGGTGTTTCATCTTTTGAGCGTAGAAACTTGACCCATGTGTATCTCGAGTAATCATCGACGACAACTAACACGTAACGTTTGGCACTTATGCTCTGAGTCTTCATCGGACCACAGAGATCCATATGAAGGATTTCCAAAGCTTTTCTTGTGCTGGGCTCGGGTTTTGGTGGATGAGGAGCTCGTTTCATCTTCCCCTTCTCTCAAGCGGTACATAAATTGTCTTTCTCAAAGTTCAGAACTGGTAGACCTATGACTAAATCACCCAACGTCAAATTTTGAATGTAACGGAAGTTGAGATGAGATAGTCGTCTATGCCATAACCAACTTTTCTCTAAAGACGCTTTAGACATCAGACATACGTCGTTCTTAGGCTTTAGCGTTGATAGGTCAATAGTGTACAAATTGGACTTCCTAGAACCAACAAGAAGCTCATCTCCTCCGTCGGTTAGAACTGCACAACGGGTCTTCTTGAAATGGACTTCTAGGTCTTTATCACAAAATTGACCTATACTAAGCAAATTGTGTCCTAAGCCCTCGACGTAATTGACTTTTGTAATCCTCACATTATCCTTGACAATATCTCCGTAACCCAATATTGGAGAATATTGATCGTTTCCAAAATTAACTCTGCCACAATCCTTTTCCACAAAATTAGTGAGCAGCTCCTTTCTTCCAGTCATGTGCTTTGAGCAGCCTGAATCTAAGTACCAGACATGACTGGGCTGCAAAATGGAAATTAGACGGTTTTAGGTACCCATTGCCAAATGGGTCCTTTCTGATTAGTAGGTTTGGACTTGACATTATGTTTTTTATAACCGGTGTTAAAGTAATCATTTGAATAAAACCAACGGTTATAATCAGATTTGCAGATAAAATCACCCACACCACAAGAAGAGCAACAAATTTGATCACGTGCCAAATTAATCAGTTGCCGCATTGAATAAACCTTGTAAGGAACTACAAGTTTTCGTCTATTGCCAACATCATAATTAATAACATTTGAAACAAAATTGTCTTTCTTGGAATTTAAAACATTTAAAACATCGTGGGATGATTTGATCTGGGCCACATCCTGTGTGGACTCCTTTATTCTCCACTCAAGGCGCGTGTTGTTTCTCAAATTACGATCTGAAACACCAGACAAATAGGAGTTGTAAGCTTTTGAATTCTATGCTTGAAAAGAATTAACATGCTTCTTTCTTTTTGTTTTTCTTTTCTTTTTCTGTAATGATTGTTTTGATTTAGATTTAGAATAATAATCATTAACAGAAGTTTTCTCAGCTGATTTTGAAGATTCCCTTTGAAGAAAGTCTTCTCAAGTTTCTTTTCTTTTATTAGAAAGTCAGTATGATCTGGAAGTTTGGCACTGAAGTCAAACTGAACGGCTGTTTCTTCAACTGCTTTACCTTTCCCATCACAACGAATCTCAATTTCACATTCAGACTCACTATCCATTGAATTGGGAAAGATACCATAAGACTTAAGAAAAAGAAAATCATTATATTCTTTTTGAAAAACTTTATCTTCTTCCGTGGGAGGATGTATTTCAGGAGCAACATTAACAAATTGATTTTCCAAATCCCAAGATTCAGAATCATCTTGGTCATCAACTGTTAAACCCCTAAAACAGTATTTTCCATGAAAGCTTTGCATGAGGAAACATCTGAAGCTGAAGAATGCTTTTCTTTTGAACGGGTGCACAAACGAAAAGTTTAAGAAATTATTGTCGATAGTGGTTTTAGCCGAATTTTGCCTTTAAGGGATTTTTTTAAAGCTTTTTGATTGATTTGTGAGAAATTTCTTTTAGTTTTTTGGTCATTTCAATGGATTTTTTCAAAGTATTTTTGGTGATTTCAATTTGGCTTTTTTGTGTTGATTCGTGAATTTTTTTTGGGTTTTTCTTTTTAATTGATTTTAAGAGAAATTTTCGCTTTTTCGGTTGATTTTGTAAGTAAACTTTGGTTTTTTGATAAATACTAATATAAAAACTCAAATAAAGACATATATCATATAAACAAACAAATAAAATAAATATTAAGGCAATCAACCAATAATTTAATTTTTTAATCTTGGTTACTTGTTGATCTAGGAATTTACTAAATAGAATGTTTTACAAATTACAATTAATTAACCAACCAAATTAAAAAACCTACATTGATTAAACAAATTAACATCAACAAAAATTAAGCTTGAGAAATCAAACAAATTGTAAGAATTAATAGGCCAAATTAATAAGTAGATTCCTATAAAAAAATTAGTTAATAATTCACCCCTGGCCTGTGCGTGTCAAAGAAGAGGGAAGTAAAAAGTCTAATTTTTTAAGTTTTTGAAATGTGCACCTTCAACCTTTCAAAATCTCATGTATCCTGGTGCACCTTTTGAAGTTGAGCGGGTACACCTTACGTACGAAAAAAATTCTTTTTACGAAACAAAGTTGAGCGAGTGTACGAGACCCCCTCCCATAAGGGTAGATCCGCTCCTGGTTGGGTCACATACTTTTTTGCCATATATATACCGGTTCACAAATGTGAACCCTTTCTTCTTCCACGTTAGCCGAGTTACCGGTTTCTCCAAACCATGATTTTTTTCTACAAACCCGTTTGTGGAGTTCTCAACCTATGTATATATAGGGTTGGGTTATTTTGTTAACCCAAATTATTGTACTAACCTTGTTAACCCAATTACCAGTCGTTGATCTTAACACGAACGGTTGACATGAACCACACCAAAAAAATTAATAATTAAATGAGATGCTTGAGTAATAAATGTAATGAACAAGGGTGTTAGGGGCATTTGAGAAAAATCAATTTCTTTTACCATTTGTAACCCCCCCTCTCTCCTAACATACTCCTAGTCTAATGGATTGCATGTCTTATATTTTTTGCTTTCATAGATATTCATTTAGATTCAAGTAAAAGAACACATGGTTGGTAACACTTACGAAAAAAAACTCTTACACGACCAATGCACCAAATATAGTCGGTTTGTGAACCGATGAGGCGATGAACCCATACAACCCCATGAACTTTTAACCCCCCTCCCCCTTTTATAATTGTTTATATGTCTTCATCTCACACCACTAATTCTATTTCATATGTGTTCATGACACATGATTGGTTTCATTGTTGTTCATGGTTGGTACACTTAACTAGTGAATCCATTTATGTAAACGGACACATGGTTGGTTTCACATTTGTTCGTGGTTGGTATATTGAACAGTCATAAAACAATTTATCACAACTACAATGCACCTAATATTGTCAGTGTGTGAATTGATGAACACATACAACACTAAGATAGTTTAACCCCTTTTATTATTGTTCACATGTCTTTATCTCACACCACCAATACTATTTCATATATGTTCATGATAGATGCTTGGTTTCATAGATGATCATGGTTGGTATATCCATCGATGTAGTAATCATTATTCATTGGGATTGAGCTGTGATCTATCAAGTATATTCATCGACGTAGTTACAATGACGAACAATTATACACATCGGATCCTCCATCGACATTGTCCTCTACGTCGACTCTCTTCTTATCATCGTTACAAAAACTCTGATTCATAATGTTATTGTATATGTTCATGACGCAACAATATTTTGATAATCACTTATGATAGTAATTCTCAGGAATTTTTTATCAATTAAGACTATGACTAGAATCAAGAAGTATGAGAAACGTAACACCCCAATAAATAAATGTTACAAAAAATACATAAAATTCCATTTATACCCCTATTTAATTATTGGACATAAATTTGAAACCACACTTGAAAGTGGTTTCCTATTGATTGAAATAGGTTAACATAGTTAATACAAAATCTTGGGTTAACAAATGAACCTCCCTATATATATATGATATATAGGCTAATTCTTTTGTTAACCAACTTATTTTTCTTAATCATGTTAACTAAATATCAACCAATCACAATCCATTTTTCTTTTTTTTTAAAACAAAAGGAGGGAGCTACTGATTTTCGGCCGAGCCGTTCATCGTAGGAATCCCCATAATATCATTAGAAAGGTCACAAGGACAATAATCGTTGATACAATGCGCCATAAAAGGCGGAACATGATGAAAGATGTCAGAACAAGTTAAAAAACGAGAATGACGGGCCATTAAGTGAGCCGCCTCGTTTGCTTGTCTCCCAATGACAGTGATCTTGTAGTTGCCGTTAACGTGGATAAGGGATTGGATTTTGTCGATGATTTCACCAAACTCCGATAAGTTCCGAGTAGACTCTTGAATTGCATCATTTACAAGGGCGGTGTCGATTTCGAAAATCATGTGGTTGAAGCCAAGCGTGGTGACCCAAGTGATAGCATCGAGGAGAGCCAACGCCTCACACTCGTGAACCGTAGGGAGGAAGCTAAACGGAGAAGCTTTAGCCAGGATCATCTCGCCTCTACTATTTCGAATAATTGCACCAAAACCCGCCGAGCTTGAAGCCAAAAAGGTGGCCGCGTCAACGTTGCATTTGTAGGTCCCCGGTTTTGGACGATGCCAAATGGGAGAGCATTGGGAAGTGGAACCAGGCGGGTTTGGTTTAGAGAGGTTCCGAAAGACCATCCAGTCCGAAAGAGAGCTCAAGGAACGTTGAATAACATTCCTCGGATCATGAGGTCGATTATTCCAAACAATGTCATTCCTTTGGTGCCATAAGCTCCCTAATATCATGAGGAACCGGTCGCCTAAATGTCGCGTGTTATTCTTGAGGAAACTGAAAATGAGCTCCTCAAGAGAATGCACCACATAAGCTAGGCTATCAATCTTGCACCAAAGATCGACCTTGCTCCAAACCGGGATTACCGAAGGGCACCCCACAAACACATGCAAAATATTTTCTTAATTGAGATCACATAGAGGACATTGTAAGGGGGTGTGGATGCCTCGCTTTTGAAGGGAGTGCCGAGTTGGAAGGATATTCCTAAGCACCCGCCACACAAAGAACTTAACTTTTGAGGGAATGTCGGCTTTCCACACGCGATTCCAATCCGCTTCGATGTGAAGTTGAGAATTTGGGGTGAGCCTTTCTATGATCAGCTTGTAGCTAGTTTTTAAAGAGTAGATTCCGTTTGTCGACCAATGTCAAACAATCCTGTCCGTCCCGGTATCCGAGGGGGGCGCCAAGTTTAAAATGCAAGAACAGTCCCGAGCTGAAAAAGTCCGGGTGATCAAGTCCACATTCCAAGAGGCGGAGTTTGGGTCCTTTAGGTCCCGAACCCACATGACCGAAACCGTGGGAGCCGAAACGGTTTCTAATCTGAAATTTCTGTCGTCCCGAAGCCACGGTTTGGACCAAACATTTATAGCTCTTCCGTCACCAATTTTCCATCTGAGGCCATCTTTGAGAATAAGTTGCGAGTGCCAAATACTTCTCTAGATAAAGCTAGGGGAGTTTCCCAAACGGGCCTCCATGAAGTCCCCTCGCGGATAATATTTTTCTTTGAGGATCCTATTGACTAGAAGATATAGGGTTAGACACAATTCGCCAACCTTGTTTTCCCAGCATGGCGAGATTGAAAGATGTAAAGTCGTGAAATCCCAAACCGCCGAGTTTTTGTGGAACACAAAGTTTCTCCCACGAGAGCCAGTTTAGAGAACGGGGAGAGAAAGCTTTTTTTCCCCACCAAAAGGAGTTGAGGAGCCTCTCAAAGTCTTTAATGGTGGAAGCCGGGATAAGGAAGACGCTCATGTAATACACCGGGATTGCCTGTGCCGCAACTTTTAAAAGAGTGGCTCTACCACTCTTTTAAGTCGTTTTTCATGCATTCGTTATCAAGTGAGGGTACATTTGGTATTTCAATTTAAGATTCTCCTCCATGTATTATTTCCATATATTTCTTCTTTTTAAATTTGGTAGTTATTTACTTTTTATTTTTTTTGTTTATCTCTTGATTTTAATTAAATAAATAATCAATGTATCTTATCAATAATTACTGTATTCTATGCATTAATTTTTTTATTTACAAATTTCAAATAAATGGTTTAATGTATGTTTTTGAATTTGTGCATGTATGCACAAATTAAGTATACATGTTACGATACATGTCTGTTTTTGAATTTCAAACTTGCACATTTTAACATAAACATCTATTTGTCAATATCCAATGCACATGTGCACATATTCCATAATCACAAAAACATTGCAGTCACAAATACAATATAAGATGCACTTAACTATGTTTTCCAAATCTAAAAGTTTCACATCTGTACATTTTACCATAAACATCTTCTTGTCAATTTCCACCGGACATGTGCACATATTCCATAAACACAAAAAATTGTTGTCACAAATACATTATATGTGCATCTATGCACTTAATTATCTTTTTCAAATGTAAAACTTTCACACCTGGACATTTTAACATAAACATTTTCTTGTCAATGCCTTTGCACATGTGCACATAGCCCACAATCACAAAAACATTTGCATTCACAAATACGTTATTTGTGTATCTATGCACTTATCTATGTTTTTCAAATCTAAAAGTTTTACAGCTGCACATTTACATACCCACACACAAATGCAATTGTTCATAAGATTATCATTATTAAAGTGTTTATGAGTGTTGTCATGTTTGTGATTCTTGTCATGTTTATGATTCTACAATTAGCAAATGCACCGTGGGTAGCACTTGCCATGTTTATGATTCTTGTGTTTTGACCAAATTACCCCCTTTACGCATATGCACAAAGTGTAGATCGCATGTGAGAGACTAATTTAGAATATGAAAATCTATTATTAATCATAGTCATTAATCTGATGCATCTACGGTTGTGATTGGTTAACACAATTAAGACTAATGGATTGGTTAATAAAATAAGGGGCCGTTTACAAAACGTTTACCCGGGTAAGTGCTTACCAAGTCACATTATCTTACTGGATGAATATGGCAAGGACCAAGAATCTTACCCGGTAAGAGCGGAAGCAAGGACCGAGAGTCTTACCCGGTAAGTGAGTGCGACGACTCTTACCACGGTTAGCGCTTACCGGCTAAATTGTTGCATACGATGTCATTTTGGTGGACTAAAATCTTACGCGGAAAGTAAGTGATAATGCTGAATTTTACCGGTAAACACTTTATCCGAGTAAGTGATTTGGTAAACGGCCCTAAGTTTAAAAAATGTATGCCATATTAACTTTTTTTATTACCATTTTAATGTTTTATAATTAATGATATTAACAAGACGATTTATTAATTATTTTGTCTTATTAATTGTCCAACTTCATCGACAAAGTTTGCCAGATAGCTTAAGTTTTTGTGGTCCTATAACTTAATTAACGTCTCCATAAAAAAATGCACCCCTAAAAGATCCATTTTGCTATAGTGCCTATCCAAATGACAAGAACTATTTTTGTTCATACAAATACAAAATGCCAATTAAATTTTGTTTATTTTATTGGTGTACTGAAACATTAGAGCATCTTTAACAGATTTCTCAAAAAATTTCCAAAATAGAGAAGCAAAAGCTAAAATCCCCAAAAATAAATACATTCATCTCCTACAGATTCTCCATTTTGTAAAATCCAACATTAATTAAAATATTAAAATATTATTTCTCTCTTTTACATATTTATTTTCAAAGTTTCCTGGTCCTTTCACTTGGTAATCAGTTTTGGAGTGATCCCCATATTTGGAGAAAAAAACCTCCTCTCTCCAACTTTTTTCATTTTGGAAATAGTTTTGAAAGCTGTTGAAGCAAAATATTAGCCTAAAATCTTCATTTTCTCTATTTTGGAGAAGCTGTTGGATGCTCTTAAACATTTAGAAGACCATCAAGCTTTTATGTCTAAAACCCACTATATCTGTTACTACCAATCAAATATTTGTAATGAAAACAACCTTCTTCTATGTTTAAATGATTTATAATGTTACATGTGCTTTTTGCTGTCCAAAAAAAAAACTTACAAGTTTCTGTAGCATAGTTTAAGAATTTAATATCTGGGAGAATTGAAGGGGCTACTTGTACTACCACTTCACACCAAACAAAAGAAATGGACCATAATTGATTTAAACAAAAAAATACGTTTGAAATACCAACAGACATCATTAAAATCTCCCATTTCTTCCCTTCTCTTCAATTCCATGAATTCTTTTAAAAGCAATTAAACTAGCTTCTAACCCACGTTTCACTTGCTTACCACCTTGAGTTCCTCTTCAGTTATTGTTTGTTAAACCCTTTGAATCACTATACATATACATATACATATACATATACATATACATATACATATACATATACATATACATATACACATATATATGTGTGTGTATGTATATATACCACCATCCCAGAAGCCTATCTTGATCATTTCTGCGCTTTTTGGATTCACAAAAAAAGGATATAAAATGAGTCACAAGAAAACTAACTCAAGGATTCATGTACCCTTTTCATGGGAGAAGATGCCTGGGGTCCCAAAGTTTATGGCTTCACCTATGTGTGGTTTGGTTGCCGGAAACAACCGTGAGGTGCAGAAGAAAATGGCGCTTCCGTTGCCACCAGGGTCTTTCCGGCAGCTGCCGGCGAGAATTGCTTCAAAAAGGATGGTTCTTTGGGAGGAGGACCCATTTCATGCAGCTATATTAGAATGTACAAAAGATTGCGATCATAACTGTAAGGCTAAAGAAGATCGAGAGATTAAGGCGAGATTTGGGCGCCGTAGGGTTCGAATGAGCAAGTGTTTCTTGTCGTCTTGCAAACAATCTTTTGATATCGAAGAGGGTTCTTTGTTGATGAAACCATCGAGATTAAGTTGCAGTTTTCGTCGAGATCGAGTTTAGTTTTTATAAAACCATGCATGCATGTGCATGTCTGTTTGTGGTCTTCTGTTTTCTTGTTTTTCTTTTTTAGTTTGCATTAGGGTTTCACTTTAGTTTTACCGAATAATGTTTCAAGATTTGTTTGTGTTCATTTCGTTAAAATCAGAATCCTTCTTAAGTTCGAAAAAAGCATCTGTTCTTGTTGAGTTTGATCGGTTTTCAACTATCTTTCTGGCCATCCGATCACTGTAAAAACCTACCCAAAAGCAAATAAAGTTTGACGATGATCAGGTTGATTTTAGAGGATCGATGTTCATATATGTTAGGTGAGGCATCAACAACAATAAGCCACAACTAGAATTTGTCTGTTGTGGGAAGGGAATATAGACAAAAACCCTTATGAACCCATTACTTCATTTCGATTTGTGAAAAATCTAACGTATTATTTTGGCTATTTTAAACTATATGATGATTTATAATTACTCAATGCATATAATTGACAAATGAAGAACTTTAGTACAACTGTTGGTGATTAGTTAGTTGAGAAGATGAAAAAGAAATTTAGAACTACGTCCAACCATAGTTTGGTGTCTAACACGATTGTAAATGATGTGAGCCGAACTAAAGTATCATATACTTCGACTTAAAGTACTCGATAACCATTTTCCTGGTTTGAACTCAACCGAAAAACTTGCAAGTAGTTGTATTCCGAATTTGAATTGAAGCCGATAGCAAACTGCTAAACTTGAACTCATTTGAAGCTCGAACAAACTTCAAAATAAATCCAGAAGATTAATAGAAAGAGAAACTTTTACAAGCAAGAACTTAGTTTCCAAATCTATCATTTATAATTTTATATCATAATCCCAAAAAGATAATCAAAATAACTATTTTAATATTATATCTGGTTAATTATGAAAAACTGAATCAGGTAATTAGAAACGTTCTCCGAGAGGCTTTCCTTTCTACTATACGGTGATTTACCATAACCATCAACGGCAAGGATTATGGAAGAGGCCAAACCAACCCAAATACACCACAAGTAGATACGGTTGGAGTAGCGGATCCTATAAAAACAAAGACAAAGACCGAGGTAGATCCAGACGCATACCTAGGTGGCGCATCGGAAAGCCGATGGGCGGGTTGCCAGCTACAATTAATGGGTCATTTCAATAATATCATATTCGATTGCCTAAGAGCATCTTTAACAAATCTTTTATATTTTTTCTGAAGTAGAATGAAAAATCAATTTTTTAAAAACTTTTTTTTTCGACTACAATAACTTTTATTAATAAAATATCAATACATTTAGGCATTATTTGGCAAAAAAAAAGATAGCTTATAAGTTAGGTTATTTTTTGGTACATGTTTGGATGACCATAAACTAGCTTATAAGCTAGTTTTTTGAAAAGCTACTTGGAGTAGCTTATGACTAGTTTTTTGTAAATATTCCAATTATGCCCTCATTAATATTAATTATTATTTATTAACTATTTTTTTTAATATGTCATTTTTGGTCATTTAAATGCTTATAAGCTACTTTTTGTCAAACGTGACTTTTTTATCAGCTACCAGCTAGCTTATCAGTCAACAGCTAGCTTATCAGCTACCAGCAACTTACCAGTCATAAGCTAGCTTATCAGCTAGTTTGCCAAACATAGCCTTAGTGTATTCAATATTAAAATAATGTTTCCCTCTCATCAGTTAGAGATTTTAATGAAAAAATATTAAAATTATGTTTGTCTCCCGGCCCCTCGTTTAGAGACTTTAAAAATCTCTTCATTTAGAGTTTTTTTCCATGTTTCTATATTTTAGAAAATATGATAAAAAAAAGTTTGTTGGAGCATTTTAGAAAACAAAACTCAATTTTTTTTTTAATTTTAGAGAAGTTGTTAGAGATGTTCTTAGAAGCATGTTCACCAAAATAGAAGAAAAATAGGGATTTGAGATTTTGTTTTTCAACAGATTCTTCAAAACTTTATCTAAAATGGAGAATATAAGAGACAAAAGTATAAATTTTTCTTAATTTAAAGAACTCTCTATAAATGATTACCATGAAAGATTTTTTTTTATTATACTACACCAATATTAACCTTGAAATGAAATTTTTAAGAGAGCAAAATAATATTTTATTAAATATATAGAATATTTTTATAATACACTTGATGGTAATCTCTAAAATGGTAAATATGGAGTTGAATGCAATTTTTTTACATATTTTTAAACTTTGGCAATACGAACCTAATGCTCAGCTTTTGATGCCACCATAGCATAGGGGCTCTAGCTTACGACTATAAAAAAGAAAGCGATAGGGAAAGGCAGTCAGTCTTCTGTCATTGCTCCAGTTGGCTCCTTTTCCCACGACCGTGGCATTGGGCAGAAAGCTGATGATTTCGACGAGGCCCTCCCCTTTAACCCGCTGTGGCTATCCTTGGTAATTAAGACTTCTTTGCCGATGATTCTTCATTTTGAAAACCTTTTAGAGAAACTGTTGAAGATGATCTAACATAGTCCGGTACAAGGTTTATAGGCATATTGTACCTATTTCGTTGTTGCTATTTGGTTGTGATTAGTATTTTAAAAACATCTTGCCCAATTTCTTTGCTATAACCATGGTGTTCTTAATTTTAAAGATGCAGGTTTTCTTTTTCATTTCCTTTCACAAGGATCTGACCAGTTAGGTCGAGGCCTCTTGTATTTTAACCCTACAAAGACTTCCTTTGTTATCCTACTCAAAGAAGTCCCTAATCAAACTTGAAGCATTCTATGTAACATGTTACGTACATCCACAACTATTGCTAATGTTCTTTTGCTCATCATCAACATATATATATATATATATGCCAAAGTTACATATAGTTTATAGTGTTCCTTTCTTTTTCAACAGAAAAATCATTGGCATCAACTCGACTAAATAGTTTTAGGTAAATAAGATGAAACTTACAACCGTTCGTAATTACGTTTGTTTAATTCTTATCTGAGCGAAGAAATTAAAGAAGGGAGGAAAAATTCAAACCTAAACGAAAGCCCACACCATTTAAAAGCACACATGTATCTTGGAAAGCAAGATCAATGAGCTAAGGAAAGGGAGTCTAGTGAGCTGCATGACCTAATCAAAATGACAATTGAACAAGCAAGAAATTATCTTTTTGCTTGGAGAGTTTGCGTAGCTCTCATAATATACAAGCTACAAGATGAACTTACCCCTTAAAGAAACAAAATATAAGATTAATTTATATTACAAGTTCAACTTTTTTTTAATCTATCTGCTCTGTTGCTCCTTTGTTAATTGTTTTTTCATATTTCTTGTTAGAGTCCCTCCTTGGTTAGACTTGAAACGAAACAAATTACATAAAAAAAATCCATCATTTTATTATCTTTAATTTGACATTCATTTTCATATATTTTTTCATTCGCTTTTTTGTGGTTCTCCGGTTCTTTTTTTTCAAGGTTCTCCCTTGATCTTTACCCTATATATATATATATATATATATGTGTGTGTGTGTGTTGGAACCTTCATTCTCTCCTTAATGGCTCTTCTGAAAAGTAATTCTCGGGGTTCTACATATTCCACGTAGTATCACAGCTAAAGTATAACAAGTTTTACAGATGAGAGCATCTTCAACAGCTATGCTAAAATAGAAAAATGTGGGATTTTAGCATTTTTGTTGCTCTAGCACCTATATTATTGCTATCCTCTATGCTAAAAAAATGTGAGAGATTGTAAAAATTTCTAAATTTAAAGAAATATCTAAATAGATAGTTTTCCCCCAAAACTAATTATTACACTCAAAAAGCAAAATTTCCCTCTCCCAACTTTGTATATATTTTAATAATATAATTAAATATTTTAATAAGATAATTAATACTAGAGTTGCTAAAATAGAATAGCTGTTGGAGTTGGGTGCAAATTTTTGTGGGTTATAATTTATAATGATGTAAATACACTATATATATATAAATAAAGTTTTATTAAAATAATAAATATTAGCGGCGGGTTGACGGTTTGAGTTGAGTTGAGTTTTTGTAACCCAATTTCAACTCTTATAATTAACGGTTTGACGGTTCAGCGATTTGACGGTTCGACGGTTCGACAGGTTGGGTTTAATTGGGTTGTTAGCAGGTTGGGTTGGTCGGGTTTTACGGATTGACGGTTTTTTGTACACCCGTGATTATAAAGGTTGATTTTGAAGATGGATGTTTGGTAAGGCATCAACAATAATTAACTTGCCACAACTAGAAGTTGTCTCTTGTGAGAATACGACTAATCAAGATTGAAGACCCTTTGTGAATTTATTACTCCACTTGTGAATACGACTAACATATATTTTTATCTTTTTTAGAATATATATATATATATATATGGTTGGGTTCACGTGAGGCCAACCTGTTTTCGAGAGACCGTAAGACCACAAAATAACACTAAATCTTCACAACGATTCATTGTGAAGATAAGCAAAACAACGAACCTTCACAGCAAAAACACTGTGAAGGTTTACCTTCACAATACCTTCACAGTATTTTACTGTGAAGGTTTAGTGTTATTTTTTTGATCTTACGAGTCTCACGAAATGGTTTGGTCTCACATGATCTCAAGTCTATATATATAGATATATGATAATTTATTACTCGATGCATATAATTGACACGTGATGAATTTACAGTACAACTATTCATAATGGATTAGTTAAAAGGGAAATTAATTAAAATACCCTAAGTCAAACATTGAGTTACCAAAATACCCTAAATTTTTTCAATTTTGCAAAAATACCCAAAATACCCGCGATGGATCCCGCGATCGCGGGCTAGGGCTGACGTGGCACGTATTTTGGCCCCAAATGCCCCGCGAAGCCCCTCAACTTTGGCCGCGGTGCACTTTTGGTCCCTGTCCGCGATCGCAGCCCGCGATGGCCCAAAATTTTACACTTTTGGTCCCTGAAATTTACACTTTCAGCCCCTGAAAATTTACACTTTCAGCCCCTAAACTTAGACGAATTTTGCATGTTTTTACTGTTTTTTTCCACAATTATTACACTTTAAAGACCGATTTGTGGTTGAAATTCATTTGCATGTTTGAATCAATGTTAAATCAATGTTTTTGGAGTACCAGTTTGTGGATGAAATGATAGATTGGTTTTCTGATATGTTGGTTGTTTCATTGATAAATAGACGTAAAATGCAAGCCACAATCCCCACACAACGATTTCATTGTTGCAATATTTCTTTCTGCAATATTTTGTGTTTGAGATACTACTGAAAAAATGAGTTCATTTGTTGCAAAAGCTAAGCTATATTTCTGTTTTGATGGTGAATGGGTGCAAGATAACAATGAGTGGAATTTTGCTTATAAATCTAAGCATGATGTAAAAGTGTCAGTAAACTATACTTATCAGAAGTTTGTTGCATACGCCATGCAAAAATGTGGAATCAACTTTTCTGATGTTTGCAAGTTAGTGTTTAAAAATGGCGATGGGTCATTTGTGGATTTATCCAACGATGGGGATATCTCTACTTTTCTGCACCTTGCAGTCGATTCAGAAAGACCCCCATTACTCTTTGTGTATCCCTGCGTATCCGACGGTGACGACGATGGTGACGAGGAGGGTGACGACGACGAAGACCTCCAAATAGAGCAGCCTGATTCTCAACAACAACAACCACCACAACCACACGAATGGCGTACTGCTGGAGTTGCTGATGACGAAACCCACGTTTTCAGAACGGGTAATTCTGAAATAGACAGACCAGACACCGATAATGATGATCACGAAGAATATACCCCTAGTAGAAAATCATGTAGTCAGATAAATGACTTTTTTGATATGCCCCCTATTCTTCCAGACTCCCATACCCAGACACAAAGCTACGAACCTACACCTTATATTCGCAGTGAAAGTTTAACAGCAGGTCAGATATTCGATTCGAAGGATCTCTTAGCAAGTCAGATCGGACTCAAGTTCTTGGAAGAGGGTTTCCAAAGTCGCGTGCGGGCATCTGACAAAAGCAAATACGTAGTTGAATGTGCTAGAGAAAAGTGTGAGTGGAGGTTGTACGCGATTCACACGGGTCCCAAAGGAGGGGCGATAATGATTAGAAAGTTGCACGACGTACACACTTGTACGAGGACGCAACTTAATCCCCACCACAAACAAGCCGGCAAAAAGACTTTGGGTGCGATCCTGAAAAACAAATTTCTTGATGTTAGCAGGTCATTGCGTCCAAAGGACATCGTCCACGACGTTCACCGGCAGTTCGGCGTCACGATTGATTACCACCAAGCGTGGCGTGCGCGCTGCCATGCACTGTTTATGGTGAGAGGCACGTTCGAGGAGTCGTATGAACGACTCCCGACATATTTATATAATTTGCAGCTGCAGAACCCTGGTACTGTCACGCAGCTACGGACCGATTCACGTGGACGGTTTGAGATGTGCTTCGTGGCCCTTGGACCCGCGGTACGTATTTTAACACGTCATATGTTTACACATTATAAACTATAACATTTACACATTATAAACTATAACATTTTAACCTATGTTTTTGCAGATCCGCACATTTGTGGCAAATCTACGTCGTGTCCTGATAATAGACGCAGCCCATTTAAAGGGCCGTTACTTGGGTATGATGTTCCTGGCGGTTGCCATGGACGGGGATAACTCCATCGTTCCAGTAGCCTTCGGCGTAGGCAATTCTGAAACCGGGGACGAGTGGACTTGGTTTATGTCCATGTTGAGACAAGCCATCGGAGACCCGCAAGGGTTGGTGTTTATGTCTGACAGGGCTCCTTCCATAAGCGCCGCAATCTCTGCCATGTACCCAAACGCCCCTCACGCCATATGCTGTCTACATTTGGAGATGAACGCCAAATCCAAGGACAAACGTATTACCACCTACAAGGATGTCTATTGGGCGGCATGCAGAGCATATACGGATCGGGAGTTTAACAAGTACATGAATATGCTACGATACAGTGTCAAGGAAGCAGCCAAAGTCTTTGACGATGCTGGACCGGAGAGGTGGTCCGCGGCCCATTTTCCTGGACAACGGTATGACATTCTGACCTCGAATAGTGCAGAGTCTGTGAATGCACTCTCCCGTTTTGCGCGTAGATGTCCGATTGTTAATCTTATGGACTACTTTCGGGCCTTTCAACAAGAGTGGTACCAAATTCGACGCCTAAAAGGAGCTGAGATGCAAAATGCACTCACACCAACGACGGAGAATATCGTTCAGTACAGGGCACGTCGTGCGGTGACATGGCCGGTAAGAGCAATCGGGTATGGGAAGTACGAGGTGCATGATGACTATATTCACGCGATTGTGAATATGGAAGACCACCTTTGTTCGTGTCGCGAATGGGATAAATCTGGGTTACCGTGCGGCCATGCCATCGCTGCAGCAACATATATGGGTCGTACAGATTGCAGCGACTTGGCTGTACCTTTCTTCACGTCCGAATATTACCGGAAAACATACGTGGAGGTAATAAACCCAGCTGGACCCCCTGCAGTATGGGTGTATCCACCCGACCCGCTTCCACCATGCTATCCACCTTTAATGGATAAGAACAGGGCCGGGAGACCGAGAAAGAACGACCGACGTCCATCACGTGGTGAAAGTTCGATACAACGAAGATGTACTCGGTGCCAATGCGTAGGACACACTCGTGGAGAGTGTCCAAATCCCGCCCCTTCAACCGTGCCAAGGAGACATTCTGTCAGTCACACCCCGGGCCCGTCACAGCTTGAACCATATGGAACAAACCCATATGATACTGTTGATCTAAACACTGATTTGTAAATGATATATATACACACATACATATGCTTCTAAATGAACATTGATAACACAGCTAGTTTGTAAATGATATATATTCGTATTATATATTTACACACATAAAGAAAATAGGAGTTTGATATGATAAGAGAAAGAAAGAAGAAAGGATGATTGTTACCATGGCAATGAATGTTAACTCTGAGTACACATGTCTGTTTATATAGCAAGAAAGATTAGTAGCAAGAATGGAAGCAGGTTTCTAGCTTTTTAGATATATATATATATATATTATATGTATATATGAAGAAGAAGAAGACTTAAAAAAGGAGACCTTTATCTGTAAGATCTGGAAATGATCATTTCTTGACATTTTTGTTGGAACAAACACATATGATACTGTTGATCTAAACACTGATTTGTAAATGATATATATACACACATACATATGCTTCTAAATGAACATTGATAACACAACTAGTTTGTAAATGATAAATATATTCATATTAGATATATACACACATACATATGCTTTTAAATAAACATTGATAACACAGCTAGTTTGTATTTCATCCAACATGCTCTTCATCTTCAATCTTTCTGACCCTTCTTCAATGGCTTCTGCTTTTGCAACCACGTATGGCCATTGTGTACCACAACCCGCACACACTTTAGCAAATGAGTTAAGGGTTGTCATATATTCTACAAGAGGAGTAGGCCCACGAATGAGGTAACCTCTGACTTGACCTTGCATGATGTATCCAACCTAACCGTGGTTCAGCGGCTTAAAAACTACTTTTCAGAGAAATTAACAACAACAAAAAATACAAAACAACAACACAGTAAAAAATACAAAACAAGAAAAAAAATACAAAACAACTCAAACAACCACCACCTACTTAAAAATTGATTTAGTTTCATCAATCCAAGCTTGCTTCTCGTTTACCTTCGCTTGAATAATTGCAAAGTCTTGCAGAATATGGTGAATTGCTTCTTGTTCTCGACGAACACGAGCCTCCCTAGCTTTTATATCCCCTTTCATCCTTTTGATCTCCCTGTCTTCCTCTTCGATCTTTCTCAAATGGACTGCCTTCCTGTCCATAATTTTTTTCCACTCTTCTGTTAGTTCATCTATCTCCTTTTTCTTTTTTGCTATGGCGACCTCGATTTGAGGTGGCATTTTTTCAGGAGTAGACTTAGGGTTTGATGACGATGCCATTTGTGGATGAAATGAGAGAAGAGAAATCAAGAGAGAAAGCAATTCAAAGAAAGAAAGCAAGAGAGAATTCAAGAAAGAAAGCAAGAACAAGTGTGAATTGTGAATTGCATATTACTGATATTTATGGATGAAATCTCAAACATGCAAATAAATTTCAACCACAAATCGGTCTTCAAAGTACAATAATTGTGGAAAAAAACAGTAAAAGCATGCAAGATTCGTCTAAGTACAGGGACCAAAACTGTAAATTTTCAGGGACCAAAACTGTAAATTTTGGTCCATCGCGGGCTGCGATCGCGGGTAGGGACCAAAAGTGCACCGTGGCCAAAGTTGAGGGGCTTCGCGGGGCATTTGTACCCAAAGTACGTGCCACGTCAGCCCTAGCCCGCTTGATCGTGGATTTAATTAGTTTTTTGTTCTAACAGATCTCCAAAATGAAAGGAAAATGAGAGATGATAAGTTCTCCAAATTTGGAATTTTGGGTAAAAATTATTTTTTGTCTACCAATAAAAATCCTTAAAAATTATTGTTTAGTAGAGAAATAATATTTTATTAATAATATTTAATATTTAATGATATATATTAACATTGTAATCTCCAAAATGTGAACCTACTGAGTCGAATGTAATTGTTTTATGAAGAATTTGATTTCTAATTTTGAATAATTTGTTGGAGATGTTCTAAATGAAATTGTTTAATAGTCGGTCTTAATTTAATTAGTAAATGTGTTTAACTCGAACACCTCCCTCAGAAAAATAAAACGAATTTTATGTCTCTTATGTTACAGCACCGGAGGACTTCATGCGCAAGGTTGTATTAGAACAATTTTGATCATTCAATTCTAGGCCTCGGGTTCCTTCATCAACCAACTGATAGTGGATTTAAAAAAAAAAGGAAATTGGGTTTGAAGTTTTAAGTGTTCGTCGAAGCTATTCAAGAAGATTGTTAATCGATCTATGTTTTGGTTGTATGTTAAACATTGAGATGTTTACACATCTTATTTCCTCTTGCTTTTGAACAAAATCCAGCTTCCAGAATCATTTTTAAGCAACATTTTATTGAATTTGAAGCAGATCTGGTTCGACATGAGTTTTGACGGCGTTCATCGTGATATCTGATCGATTTTCAAATTTGGCTGCGATTTGATGATATTGGTTATTACATATATGTTCGTGATGAATTACTGAACGTTTTAGCATCTTTTAGATCTGAAAACCATCGAGAAATCAAGGAGTTAAGTGAGCAGAAAGTTCTCGTCGGAAAAACGAAAACTCGTCGGATTCTGGGTTTTCATCGCCGGAAAAGCGATAAAGTCGCCGGAGTCGCAACTCAAGTGTGTCGCAACCTCTGTTGCGATATCGCAACGTCACCGGGAAGTCGCAACCCAAACGTCACCGGGAAGTCGCAACCCAAAAATCACCGGGAAGTCGCAACTCAAACTTGCCGGAATCTGGTAAAACCGCCGGAGTTCATCGGAGTCGCAACTCATTGGAGATGAACATTAACTAACGGCTCTCTGTTAGTGCCGTTAATTTTATTACTTTTTTGGTCCTTTTTTCGTTAGTTCTGTTAGTTTTCGTTAGTTTTTGTTACATTTGAGGTCCTAGTTCTGTTAAGTCCTAGTTAGTCCGTTAGTGTCACTTTTACTAACTGTCCGTTAATGTTTCCGTTAGTTTTCTTACAAATTTCGTCCTTCCGTTAAGAGTCCGTTAAGTCCAGTTAAAGTTTTAGATTTTGACACTTTTAGTCCCTGGACTTAAAGTTTCAGAGTTTGTCTTTTTTAGCCCCTGTAGTTTTAACTTTTAGATTTTTACAGTTTTAGTCCCTAGACTTCTAAGTTTTAGATTTTTACATTTTTAGTCCTTGTTTTTCATTTTAGTTTCGTAAGTTGTCAGTTTTAGTCCTTATTCTTCATTATTTTTCATTTTTTGTCGATTTTATCAGTTTTTGCCTGCAATTAAACGTAACTGATATATCTTTTTCGTGTTTTGCAGGTTTGTCAATTTAAAGTCCAGTTTTCCGCATTAATTTTTTCGGAATTAATTTTTGGGAGACAAATTTACAATTTGTGTAACATCCCAAATTTTCAGTTATATTATTTTGTGAATTACAAATTAACTTGAGGGTTAAGTTGTAATTGTTTACAAGTGTTGATTGAAGAAGATTTCCAATTTGAGAGTTGTATTGTTATTTCTTTAAAGTTGGAGGTTTGTTTGGTAATATGGTTAATGACTCATGTGTTTTTAGTGAGGTGTCATTAAGTTAGCATGTTAGCTAAAAGGTGTGTGTGTTATGTGCATTGTGTGTGTGTTCGGTTTTGAGAAGAGAAACCGAGAGGGAGATAGAGAAATCGAGAAAGAGAAGGAAGAAAAGAAAGATTTGCTGGGAATTTATCTAATCTGCTGTTGGTTTGAAGAATCATAAGGTAAACATCTCATTGTAAATTCTTCATCTTAGTAGTAAAAGTGTTCTTAGAAGATTTTGATGGGTTTTGGGTAAATTATGATGATAATGAGAATCTGAGTTTTAGGATGTGTTAAGATAAGTGTATTAAACATATCTGCAAATTGGCATAAACAAACATAGATTAAAAGTACAAAAATCTGGGTTTAGAATGAACTTAGTGGACTGAGACTTGGATGAACATCATCGAAGTCGCGACCTTGAGTTGCGACAGTCATGATTGTCGCAATGGGTAATTGCGACTTGGAGTTGGAGTCGCAGTAGACCATTGCGACTTGGCTTTGGAATCGCAACAGTTGGTTGCGACTTGGGTCGAAATCGCAATGGGTAGTTGCGACTTGGTACTGTAGTCGCAACAGTTCACTGCGATTTGGATTTGGGATCGCAATAGAGGACTGCGACTTCTGTTGGTTGCGATTTGGAAGTGAAATCGCAATAGGTGATTGCGATTTCAGTTCATTGCGACTTGAGATGTGATTTTAAGAGATTAAGGATTTTCAGTTGTAGAGGGTTCTGTTTTGATGATTAATATCAGTATATGTAAACTGAATAATACAGTAAGCTGTGGTAGTGAAGAAAGGAGCCTTACGAGTTAAAAAGGACTAAAAGGAGTGATAACGCATCAGGTGAGTTTATTCAACTCTCTTTAAAATTCAGTAATTAATCTTGAATTAGATGCTTTATATATATGCATGAATATGTTTTATGTGGATTGGATTAAATTAGAGATAAGCCAAGAGGGCGATTAAAAGTTGTGTTATGTGGATTTCCATGCTAAAACTTCTAAGATGAGTTATCTATGAAGTTGATGAACTAGTAATTATTATTAATCTTGCATGCTAAGTTTGATTATTTACTACATGAAATTACTATGTGGTTATGAACTCTAAATATGATTTGAAGCTTTATTGAGATAAACTATAAAGATCCATCCATGAGTTCAAAGATATAGATTAACAACTGATATATATTAACTCTCGTGTTAAATTACTATGAGGGGATAGTTAAGAAGTTGATGAACAGGAATTATTCATATTTTTTATAATGAGCAGGATTATCTGTTATATGCAATATGTTAGATGATTATGAATTCTAAATGTGATTGAGAAGCCAAATTGAGATATATTATAAAGGCCTATCTATGAGTTCGAAAATATAAATAACTATTGAGATGGTGATCATCATATCAGATTTCAGAGAAGGGGTAATAAAGAGATTGAGATGTGGGTAATAATATTCTTTATTTTATATATAGAATATGTTCAGAGAAATGATACATTCTATGCTGGACGCATATAGTAGTATCGATTGTATTATATTATGTGATTATGTGCTTTTACTAAAATAGGCATCCGGTCACCGAGGGCACTTGGGTAAGGTATAATGGGAACCGATTACTCGCCATAGACAAAAGGGGTGTAATTTTAGTAATTGGGTGAACCTCGAACCATCGTGAGTCCCGATTGAGTATCGCGATATTATAATCCCATTGGGACCATTGATGCAGAGGTGGAATGTGGAATAGGCAGATTTTGATTTGTAATTCCCATTTCGATTTATGGAAGATCAGAGATTTCCATTGTTTTCGGGAAGATCGGAGATTTCCCTGTGATGAGAGGAAGATTAGAGATAGGCATAAAGTAATTTGTAATCTCTACTTCCTGATTAAGAAATAGGCAAGTTTTGACTTGTAATTTCTTGTGTGTGAATATTGATTGTGAATCTGGAATGATTCAGAGTTAAGCCTTATTTTGTTGTTACGATTAAATGAGTTAGTCGTAGGATTGGGAGTGGGGTAGATTCCCCGATTTTGGAAAGGAGTTGTCGTACGGTAAGATGGGTGAGAACAGGTTTGAGTTATCTGTTCATGTTTTAATTATTAAATTTTATTTTGATTTGAGTATTCTCACTAGGCGAAAGCCTAATGTTTCAAGTTGAATCTTCTTACCAGGTACAAGCTCCGGGAAGTAGCGGGAACGAGAGAAGAGAACTTTTGGAGAGATTCAGACTTAGAGATAACAAAGGATCTAGTTATTCTTTGAAGTCTTTGGGACAGTTGTTTAGATAATTCGATCAATCTGATTGTTATGAGGTGATTAGATTAATAAGTTATTTAAGTAATGTCAGTTGTATATAAAAACCTTACATTTGATCCTCAGGTTATATAAGTTTGAAAGTTTTGATCATAACTGGTGGAAATTTCAAGGTTTAAATTGACTCCGTTTTTAGGGTGTTTCAATTTGTTTTTCAAAATTTATTTTTGCGAATATTTTTCTGACTTTAATCGATATTTTTTTCTCTGATCGTACAAGCGCACAAATTCTACTTGTCACGAAGTATCTGTTAACGATCCGACGTTTTTAAAATTTCAGGTAACAATGTCACTAGAGGAGGAAAATGCTATTCTCAAGGACATGATGTCAACTCCCGACCCTCTTGTGAAATGTATTCAAATACAAAAAGTCCAACAAGATAAGTTAGATGATTTGACTGCTCAACTGAAGAAATCAAGAGAATCAATTGCTTATAAAAATGATATATTGCGAGAGCAAGAGATTCTCATTGATAACTTGAAAAAGAAAAAGAACGAATTTTATGGGGCTCTAATGTATCATGATGAAAGAATGACTGATTTCAAAACAAAACTAGCGTATTCGGAAGCTAGGAAAAATGAACTTGAACATTGTTTGCGTGATTATAAAGACAAAAACACCAAGCTCCTTAATGAAGTTATAGGATTGGAAGGAAGACTTTACAATACCGTTCAAACTGAACAAACAAAGGAGATAGAGCAGCTAAAAGAAGAGATCTGTACATTACAGAAAACTAATCAAGATCTCCAACAACAACTTTCTGATCTGAAAACACAAGCTGATGTGAAGAAGTGTGATTGTGAATCTAAAGCAAGTCTGATGATTTCTTTAGAGGAAAAGAATGTCGAGCTCACAAAGAAAATATCTGATTTTGAACAAGTAATGAGAAACGAAAACGAAGATATTCAAAAAGAAAGATCTTTTTTTGAAAAAGAAAGGGCAAGCTTTGGAAAGAAATTTTCTGAGTTTTCAAAGAAATGTTTTGAAGAAAAGAAAGGTATTGAGCTTAGATGCATAAAACTTTCAAATCAAAATTCAGATTTTGAAAAAGTTTTATTTTTAGAAAAGAAAAAGCTTGAGAAAAAGATGTCTGAGTTTGATGTCGAAAGAAAAGTTTTTGAATCAAAAAGTGTTGAGCTTTCAATGCAAATATCTAATTTGGAGAAAGAATTAGACATCGAAATAAAAGAATCTGAAAAGAAGAAAATTAAAGATTTTCAAGAGAAAAGTGTGAAAGATGTATATTCAGATGAAAGAAAGATGTTTCAGGCTGAAATCTCAAAGCTAACAAGGAGATTATCTGCTTTAGCAACGGAAGCTATGAAACAGCAGAAGATCAAATCTAATCTACAGAAGAAATTTGATTATCGTGTTGCTACAAGTTCAGATACTCCTATCTTTAAGCCTGTTAAGATGGTTTGGAAGGTAAAAGGATCTTCACCTGAAAGGGATGCACCAAAGGCATCTGTTCCTCCACCTACGGTGAACAAGAAGAACAATGCTCCGAAAGGTAAGTCTTTTGTTAAACCTAATCTTATCTATTCTGCAAATCATTTGATTAGGTTAGCACAAAAGCACATATGTTGTTCTTATTGTGGAACTAATGATTTTGTTAAGAAAGAAGATGTTCAGTACTGGTATGGTACTTACAATATTCCTTCAAATCGAACTGCACATAACAAGCCAGGACCCAATTGGCAATGGGTACCAAAATCAACTTAATCTGTTTTGCAGGTTTATCATGTGCGATGCTGAATGCCCAATTACTACCACACACATGACTGGAAAACAGAAGAGAAGAGTGCAATTTGAAGAAGAGTATCTGTGCTGAAACCATCTGCATAATTTCAGGGGAAGAGATTCTATACTTTTGATATATTTGGGCTTATTAATAAATCTTTCTATATGCTTCTTTGTAGGGGGGGCGTAATGGTTTCTGAATAAATTAGTTTAGAACCCGGATTTCAATGAGTTTATGGTTTCTGAATACTTCAGTTCAGAACCCGCACTTCAAAGAGATTATGGTTTCTAAACACATCAGTTTAGAACCCGGACTTCAAAGAGATTTTGACTTCTAAACACATCAGTTTAGAACTCGTACTTAATTGTTTTTACACTTTGACTGTTACATGTGCTAACTTTGTCAAATTAATATCTTTGTAGATTTTGAGGGGGAGCTTATCCGATTTTAAATCAGTCGATCATATTTTGAGGGGGAGCTTATCCGATTCTTAAATCAGTCGATCATAATTTGAGGGGGAGATAATACTGATCACTGTAAGTATCTTCTGAACTTAATCTGAGATTGTTTGAAAGAAGAACGACTTTCAAGCATGAAAAACATGTTCTTAAATGTTCAAAACTTTCAAGCATGAAAAAACTGTTCTTAAATGTTCAAACCACTTCTCTAATTCAAACAGATTTTATAATTTTAGAAGTGTGTTTTTAAATGTTTTCATTTATATCTCGGGTTGTTATATCATTGTTTCTGACCGTGTGTCTCCAAAGATTAATACTTGCGTATTATCTTTTCTATACTTTCAAGTACTCATACACACCGGTTCAGCTTCTTATTGACTTTGTTATTACCATGTCTCAAAACGAAACAAGTTATCGATGGTAATACTCTCGTTTGAATTTCCAATTTTGTTGAGCATCATACATTCATTCAGCGTGAGAACTTAAGCGTTTCATTCAAAGGTTGTTTATATTTGTTCATATAAACAAAATATTCAATTCTTTGATACCCTAAGCGTTCATGAATATATATTTCATATTTGATCTGATTGATACATTGTCAGATTCACAAACAAGTCTTTCAAATTCATTTCATTCATTCAATATTCTTGTTGTGTGAAATCTTCAACGTTCAAATGCTCAAATATTTCATGATATAATTGAGGAGCATACATTCTGATGACAATGTAATTTAAAAGCTGAGATTCATATTTGTTCAAGATAAACTGTTGAGCAACATATCTTTTAGGACAACATTCATGGGAATCAGTGTGAGAGCTTAAAAGAACTTCTATGGATCCACGTTAACCAGTGTTTCTTACCCAAGAAGTTATCCTTGAGTGATTGAGGGGTGAAGGGTCAAAATCAAAGAGTGGGGGAGATAACTCATCCGGTTGAGTAATCTCGTTGTGCTGAGGTAAAATGAAAAAGAGAGTTTGGTTAGAAGTGAGCTGATTAAAAATAGAAAGAGGGTGTGAGAATAGAGTTAAAAGAATACGAGAACTCTACACCAGCCACTTTCTGAGTCGGGCAACCACATTACTGATTGGTTCACATTCTTTGGTGACCGTCATTGAAACAGGCAACTAGCCCATGCCAACTCTTACTTTAACCCCACCAGCTACTCATTTCTTTCTCAATAAAGAAATGTTTCATTTTCTTGGGGATGCAGCATATTATCTATCTAATCTTCACTCGGAAGGTTTGGATATTGAAAAGAAGGAAGTTTGCCCCACCTTCGCTCTTCATTCATGCACATTGAGTCCGTGGAAAACTTGTTGCTGTCTCAACAGTTTACACAATTTGAGCCTAACTATTATCAAGCATAAGTTGCTTCAATCATTTCTACACTTGCACGTACACACAAGGAATATGTTTTCTTGTCATAACGTTCATAGAAATTCCTTCGTGTTTTTCGATTATTGAATGGAAGCCCTGGAGGAGTGAACATCAAAAAGCTCCTTTCCAAAGTACATCCGTTGTACTAAGTGGCTTTGTGCAACTTACAGGCATTTTAACTGATTCATCCGTTGTTTCAGGGTTACCACTTTATATTATCTGAATTTGAAAAGATTCTGATAAACATTTTTGGAATTGACGGTTATACAGATCAAAAGGAGGAGATTGTTTCTGGTATTCAAAGACTGCTGAAATTGAAAAGAATTTTGATGATCATGATGCTCACAATCATCAAAAAGGGGTTGAAATAGCAAACAGAAGAAAAGAAGGAGATAATCCGAATATCTCAATTTCAAGAGTCAAAGTTGATATTTGCCAAAGTAGAAGAAGTTCAACTCAATATGCTTCAATGTTCAGAGATTATTGTTGTTCAAATGTGAAGATACAAAGACAGTTTGTGCTTAAAGATTATTCAAGAATGTCTTTAAAGCTCAAAGCCCGTTAAACCTCAAATCCCGTTCATAATTCAAAGACTGAAGAAATTTGCCAAAAGGTCAAGAAATTTGCCAAAAGGTCAAAGCTGCTGCAAAGATCAGTGATTCGAAGATAAAAAGATTTTGTTTGAAGACCTTGATCAACCTTACACAGATTTGAAGTTCGTGTTTCAAGACTTGTTGACTTTTTGACTTTAAAGAGCCTAATTGAAGATTAAAGCCACCAAAGTGGATTCTTGAAGATAAAAGCCTATCTGAAGATTCGTCGAAGATTTAAAGTGTTGAAGACCTGAAGAATAAAGAGCTGAAGACTATCGTCATAATTTTTTTTAAATCTTGAATCCATAGGGGGAGATTGTTAGAACACAATGTATCCAAGATTTAGGGATAATTGTATTTAGTCTAATTGTATTAGACAAAGGTCAAAGTCAAAATTATCTAGGTTTGGTCAAAGGGTATATAAACCCAATTGTTAGGGTTTGTGTGGAGTGAGGTCATTAGTGTATCTAGCCACCAAGAGTGTGTGTGTGTGTGTTTTAGAGAGTGGCCTCCAAGAGAAAGTGTATCCAATTCTCATCTTCTACATTTTCTCAATCAATATACAATGAGTTTAATGTGTTAATCTTGTTACCTGATTATTCTCAAGATCAACGGTTATAATTAAATCAATGATTATAATACTATCCAAAATAAAAAAAGAAAATGTTGACATTTGTGCATAAGTGCAGAGGGGCATTTTTGTCCAAAACAACAAATATTAAAAATGGAATCACCTAATTTTAAGGGATGGCTATCGCATCTCTTCCAAAAAAAAAATCGTGGGTATCTTCATCCATTAGTTTTAAAAAAATGGTTATATGCATATATGCAATGATTATAAAAGTCTAATAAAAGTACATATGTGCACATATAAAGTATTTGTTATGAAAATTCTTTATACTAGATGTTAGGACACAAATGTCCTAATTATAAGATAGTTTTGTAAAGGGGTATTAATTGTCATATGGGTATGGATATAGTGTTATGGGCTTGGGCTTAATAGTGTAACAAGGGGGTATTTATAGAATATGTGTGTGTAATTAGGGTTTAAAAAAGTGTGATTCACAATGTAGGCCAAGGTGTTTGTGTGTGTAAACTAGAGAGAGATCCATTCTCTCTCTAGGTGTTCTTCATCAATAATACACCACTTTGTCTATTCTATCTTCTTGTTACCTATCTACACATTATATGAATCGTTGCTTGTTCTAATGGGACTCACACTAGATAACTATGTACACGTATGCAATGATTATAAAAGTTGCATAAAAGTGCATATGTGCACATATCAAGTATATGTGCATATATGCAATGATTATAAAAGTCTAATAAAAGTGCATATGTGCACAATATCAAGTATATGTGCATATATGCAATGATTATAAAAGTTGCATAAAAGTGCATATGTGCCCAACAGATCCAATATGAAGGTTGTGCATATGTGCATAATTTTCACAAAAAGTTAAAACAACTATTAATGCATTTTAAAATCGAATATGTCAATAAACGTTACTTAATATCAAGAACTCGGTTCAAGATTAATCAAATGTACATACTTTCACAACAAAAAACATTACATAATGTCAGTTTGAATATTTTTTAATCAGTTAAAATAAAAAATAAAATAAGTGAACTATAATGCAGTTTGAAATGTGTTTTGATATATAATGTGAACATCACACCTCAGACAGATCTAATACGAAAATTGTGCATATGTGCACAATTATTCACAAAAGTTAAAAACAAGTATTATTGAAGATTAAACTCGAATATGCCGTTACTTAGAATCAATTACTGCGTTAAAGATTAATCAACTTTACATATTTTCAAAACAAAAAACATTAAAAAAAAGTTACCGCAGTCAAGATCAACATTAGGTTCATGCATAACAGAACTAGATGATGGGCGATCGACAATATTAAAATCGTCTGCAAATATGTCGTCCAATCCATTATCAATACCAAACTCGTTCGTTAGCCCTGTATTACCGGTTTGAACAGGATCAAACTCGTCAGTTGTAGGGTAAACTTGATCCTCGACTATGGTAGACCCACCAACAGACGCTTTATCAACATCGAACGGAGAAACTTCATCGCTCATCGTAATCGACAAAAAGAAAAACTAAAACTATTATCCAAGATTAGGGAGAACACGTGTGAGTTTGATGGGTTTTTAATCGGGTAAAAAAATATTAACTGTAAAAAAAATCTCAAAACATTGTAATATTGAAAAATGGATATCTAATTTGAAAATAAAAGATCAATTAAAATGTAGTATATCTCAAAATTCTTGGAATGAGATATGTTTGTTTTGAAAATATGAGATAAAATAGGAAAATGAATTGGTTTTGATTGAATTTGATTTGTGCTAAAATTAAAGAATGAATATTGAATTTGATTTGTGCTACAAATAAGGAATCAATACGTGGGATATTGGTGGAATTCATAGTGAGATAATCAAGGAAGTAAGATAGTGGATATATTAATAAATTGAAAATACAATTTTACCCCTAATTTGTAAAAGTGGCGTGAGCATCAACCAAATATAATAGAGCATTTTGATTGGTTAATTGATAGTTAGCACGGTTAGTACCAATGAGTTGGTTAGCAAAAGAAGAGAATACTACCTTATAAACCATATTTGAGAAAAGTCTTAAATACAACTTCTAAAACACAAAGTACAACTATTTTATGCATTTAGTCTTAAAAGTCTTAAAAACACTATGTAAAACACAAAAGTCTTAAATACAAATCATAAAGCTTAAAGTACTATCAATTTATGCAGGAAATTCAAAATTCTCTTAAAGACAACTACATATGCATAATTTACAAGTGGTTGATGCAAGAATTTTAAAACATACTACCATACTTCAGCCCATACTTTCTAACTCATACCCATACTTCAACTCCATACTTTTTAGACGTGTGTGAAAGACAGTGAAGGTCACAAGAGAAGGGGAGGAAGAAGCGATTATCATTTTCGATTTCTACAGGTACGTTTTCGATTTCTGCAGGTACATTTTCAATCTAGCCGAGCTCAACTCCACAAGTCTCCAAACTGATGGTTCTTTCCTATATTGTTTGAACTTAAATTGGCTTGTTGGATAACTGAGAAATTTAGGTCGACTAAAAGGTTTGTGAATGTGAATGTTCACTTTGGGGATCAAATGTCACAATGGTGAAACGGGTGACCCGGGGTTAGACCCATTAGATGTTTGTCGACGGATTGCATGAACATCGATCTTTGGTAACTTCTTTAATCTCTTTGCAAAACTATCTTGCCTTTTCATCGATGGTTCTTTGTTTGTTGTTCTATCCAATGACACCCCATTTTCAACCATTTTCTCAGACGGGCTTGGATTTCTTGGCGATTTATGTGAACCATAAGCAGAATCTTGAGGTCTCAAGTCTGAACCAACTCATTTTCGATTTCTCCAATACATTATCTATTTCTCTGACGGGTGTCGAGACCGTCAAATAATAAGTATAGTTCTAACAGTCCCAAATTACAATATAAAATTGTAATAGTGGTAAGTCAGGTCGATTCCACAGGGATTGGTCGTGACAATTATTTTACTTCTACACGTTACGTAAAAAGGGGGGGGGGTGGATTTGACTAAGAAAACTAAACATACGACTAAAAGTGATTTAAAACGATGAAATAAAATCCAACATTAGTTTAACTTCGATTAAGATGATGACACCTATCATTGATTCCAAGTACGTAAACATAAAGAACGAACCTAAGTTGATTATAGTCGTTAACAAGCTCTAACGACCTCTATTTTTCCTTAATTTGCACCGGTTAAAATAAGCTCTTCAACCGGATCTTAATCACAAATAAGAAATTAAATAAGCTCTTAATTTCTTTAGATGTGATTAGCATTATCGAACTAGAAAAATATCAACTCAAAGCAATAAGCTCAAAAGCTCGGCTTATTATAGCCTTGATTGCAAGATTTCAAGAACTCAAGTTGAAAACCTTATTGAATTCAAAGAGTTCCATTGTTACTCATCAAAACCAAAAGACGATTACGTATCTAATATTTTGACTAACAATCTTTCGTAAGAGATTCAAGTAATTGATCAAGTTAAATGAAAACCCAAACGAAATTGACATTAAAAATGAAAAACAAGCAAATAGGTTTGTCCCAAACGATTACAATGGAATCTCAAAGTGTAACCATCAAAATCTAATCAAACTAGTGTTGGAATGAAAACTAGGGTTATAGCTAAAAAGAAATTACCAAAAAGATGAGAAATTGATGAAGAATGGTCCTAGTTGCTCCTGCGTTTTCTGCTCTTCTTCCCCCAAATTCTGATTTCTCCGATGATTTTTTTGCCCCAAAATGACGGTTCTTAGAAGAATTTATCTGAGGAGAATCAGAAAACCGCCACAAGAGACACGTTATGATTCTGGAGGCGTGCGGTTTAGGCCGCGGCTTGAGGCCGCGGTGGAAGCCGCGTATGTGCCTGTTTGCTGCTGTTCGTTTCTGGCCGACGTGAGAGAGAGAGGGGCTGCGCACCCCTATTTTTTGCTGGACTGCATATTTTATTTCTTTTCTGGGCTGCTGGGTTGATCTGCTGGGCCATCTTTCTTCTTCTTTTTTTCTGTGAGAGCACGTGACCACAAGGACCATATTAGATGCTTTTCTTTTTTCTTTATTTATAACACAAACACACAACACACCCTTTAATTATAAAAAGTATTATTATTTTTTTTCTTTTCAATTTAGTTAACGACATATATTAAAACTCTTTTTTTTCTTTTTAATTTAATTGCAAATAATAAAATATTAAAAGCAATCTAATAAGGGTACTTTAAGCATCTAATTTGACACTAATTATATGGGATTTTGATGTAAAAATATATAAAAATAGGCACTTATCATTCTCCATCTCTCTTTCAAACTCCATCTCAATGTTTTTGCTCCATCTCACAAATTTGGTGTTAATTTTGATTTTGCTTTTGCTTTGATTATTCGACTCAAGTAACATTTTCAATTTCTCCATAGCTCTTTCAAACTTCATCTCACAGGTTTGTTTTTGTCTTTGATTTTGATTTTGCTTTTTGTTCGATTTCTCCAGGTAACATTTTTGATTTCTCCATTTTTTCAAACTCCATCTCACAGACTTGCAACTGATTGCCTATCGCTGTTGGGCTCACTTGATTGCCTATCGCTGAACAATTTTAGATGTTAAAGGACAAGACGTGCTTTTCTTTATTGACACCATTTTCTGTTTCACCCAGGTATGTTTACTGTTTTGAGGATCTACTTCACATATTTACTTTTTATTGATGGTGAGATCGAGTAATGTGTAACAACCCAACCCAAACATACACCATATAACATAATATATGTAACGTCCCAGATTTCATAAACAAGCAATACCATAGAGTAGCATTCGGATTACATAATAAACTTGTCTTAATACATCATTTCTAAGAACGTGCTAAACATAAATAACAGCGGAAGTCTCTAGTTTCACAGCCGAGTACTAACTAATGTCATCATAGACAAAACTGGGAGCCTCACAAGCTCCATCACTTCCATGCCTTCTCTTAGTTCTACTTTGACAGCTCGCTACACGCTTGCCTGAAAATGGTTTAGTTTTTTTGAAAAGCGATGGTTAGACCAAAAGGTCTAGTGAATTCCCTCCGTAAAACATTTATCGCAGTATAAAATAATCTCATATAAAAATGCATTAATCTCTTTCTCATAACATCATCCAAGGTTCAACACAGGGTTCAGGGATCGTATAAGCTACTCCGATCGGGGCCTGACGGACACCCTCTCGTCTACGCCGGAATCCAAGTGGACTCCCCGTTCCTTCATGTAGGAGGAAACGAATTCCACCCTACAAGCTAACCTCCATATGCCCCAGAGATCAGAGATCCCAAGGTACCCTGACCCCACTGTGCAACCGACTCCACATAGCATACAAGTACATTTGAAACCTTATTCATGAAGACTTTAACCATTATATCATTTGCGAATAAACATGCCAATCATGGAAACATGCATACTTTTATAAATCAGTTCATGCTCGATATAGAAACCATATTCAGTAAATATAGTACGTCATAAAAAGGTTGAAAGAACTCACCTGGCTTGCTCGCTCCAAGCTTCTCACCTACATGTCCGGTCTCTAGGTGGAACACCTATTGTATTAATAACGTACGTCATAAGTCGTTCATTTATTACTCGAGTTAAATCCCGAACTCAACCCAAACTTATCTAAGTTGGTAGATTACACTTCTAGTCCAAAATCATAATTAATGGTCTTTGCTTAACCATCCATTAATTTACCCGACTCTAGGTTCCCAACATAAAATTATAACACTGGATCCTAAATATCAAAACTGGATCATGTTACCAATAATACGACCCAAATTAATAAATAGACTATCAATTACGAACTGGGCCCTTATTATATAATTGGAGACTTTAATAATAAACTAAGCCCAAAAGAAAATAAATCTTTCGGCCCAACACCTTAATTGATTGAGGAGCCCACTAACAACATTAGACTTTTCTCGGCCCATGAATCAATTCGGTCCATACTCACATAACTTGCGGAACTCAACTTCCGCAACCATTGCGTTGCGGAACTTGGCGATTACGAACTAAACCCACATTGCCATTATTTTAACTCTACACGATTTTGATGACAACCCTTCTTTTAATAAAAGATACAAATTGTTCCCCAACCAAGAACCCTTATAAACATTCGATTTAATCTTGACAATAAGAATTGGAAATCAAAACTCTAGTAATACCCTTAATTGATTTCTCAACTTACATAACTGAGAATAACTAGAAATCTACAAATCTAGCGCTACTTGTAAAAGAGAAAACACAAGGGAATGGTTTTCTTACCGGGATAAAACCTCACGGAAAGGAAAACTGCTGCCAAATCTCGCCACCGCCGGCGACCACCACCGACAGCCAATCGCCGGCGACCACCACTGACAGCCAACCGCCGGCGACCACCACCGGCAGCCAACCGCCGTCTCTCTCTCTTGCTGCTCCTTCTCTCTCGTCGTCTCTCTCTCTCTCTCTCTCTCGTAGCCTCTATCTCTCTCACAGTCTCCTCTCGCTGCTCTCTCTCTCTCGCTGCTCCTTCTCTCTCGTCGTCTATCTCTCTCTCGCAGCCTCTATCTCTCTCGCAGTCTCCTTCTCTCGCTGCTCTCTCTCTCTCTCTCGCTGTGCAGCAGGAAAACACACACACACACACCCAAACCCTAAAATTGTTTTCCCTATTCTAAAACCAAAAGCGGCTCACATGGAGGGAATTAATTTCCCATATTACACTCTTAACCCCATAAATTTCAAGAAGAACCCTTTCACACCGTATTTTCCATTTTAGAGCAAAATGCCCATTTTTGGGGTTCACCACTGATCCTTACCGCACCAAACAGTACAATTCCTTCTCTTTATCACAAGCAACCTTAACTCGCCCCACTCATTTCAATTGTAATTATCAACTTGTTTCAAAAGATAAACTCCAATTTAGATGCAATTCATTTCTTTCTATCAACCATAAATTATCATATTTAATCACTTAATATCATAACTTAGCATCACATCTCGATATGCTGGTATTCACAAAATCCATCGGTCAAAACTGATTTCTTAACCAACAACTCCACCGAGTAACTCAACATTCGCAATTTACCAAAATAATTTGAAATTTACATATTCCATCACACTATCATCAACTTCTCACTTTAACCTATCGATTTTCTCTCATCAACTCTTAGTAAGAATTTCGGTAGAATCATAATGCATTCTGTAATAACAAATAAATGTCATTACTTAACAAATTCATAAAATTTTAATCAATCCACCAAAGGCTTATACATCTATCATGACGTTTTAAATCAACTAATGATCATACTCTCACTCCGACTCATATTCATCACCATCATGTCATTCTTTAAACATAACCAAACCTCCAACTGTTTCCTTCTAGGATCATTCCCTCACATATAAGAAACAATTCATGCTCTTTAGAGATTTAGCATTTACTATAACACATTTTGACTACACACTCTTCATCCTCTTTAAACTTCCAATGATCCCAACATATACCTACTTAGCGACTCTTACAACCAAAACACTTGGTTTCTCCTTTGAGTAAACTCCCACAACTACTTCGTCCTTCTATCTCGAACATAATCACACCATAAAGTCAACTTACACCCTATGTGCTCCAACAATCCGATTAATAGATCGTGCATCTCATCCGTAGACCCCAAAAGCTTCTATCTGATACTTTCTTTCTCTCTAACATCACCTCACTACGACACTAGCTGGTACATTTAACTTGGCAACTAATGCAACTACATAACTGTACATTCCTCACTCATAACATCACACTGCAGACCAAATCTCTCATGGTCATTCATACACAATTCACACTTTCCTTCATATTCTCCTGAATACTACAATCGAGTCTATCTCGCTACGTAATCCCTTCCCAACTTGCTGAACTATAACTCACGAGTTCTCCATTAGCTCATACGCAAACATTATAGCTAGTTCTTCACGATCCGTGCCCCTACAAAACAGGGCACAGCTCCTCCCTGAACGATAAGATCTACACCCTCGCTTCGCTTGTGCTACATGCCTCCTCATTCTACGAATCCCTCCATACCTCGAAAAATAGAACGCTTAAATCAAACAATAACTTCTCATCCTCTTAGCACCCCTACAAGGTGTTCTATCACTCTCAACTTTCTGGTTCAAGTCTTCGGCCTCGGCCATCGTACACCTCTGTCGACTTCTACATCAACTGACAACCTGTAACTACTTTCTTAACTTATTCTTAAACATGGGTTCCCTTACGGAACCTAATCCTACCATCATAACATAATCACTTCATAATACGTCTCCCTCTTTTCTGGACTTACTCCTGTAACATCAGTATTACCAGCTCACCTCAAAACTCATACCCAACACCGCGGGCATTTCGCTTATGCCTCTCAACACTACCCATAACGAGTTTCTAATACTAACACTCCGATGACTTCTACTCTTTCCCCTGGACCCAACCGTCCCTCGACAACCGTACTTCCAGATACCAAACAAGGGTACAGACCCTCACACAATCAACACTATAATTCACTTCTGACTCTTCCACTGTTCACCTTTCCTCTTGCACACAAATACTAAGGTTACAACATTCTTTCCTGATTTGTCCGACACTTCTCCACTCTTGCAGTCCTTCCTTAGCTTAACATGTAATACAATATGACCTAGTGAGTTCATAGCCTTCATGCATGACGACACGGTAAATAAATCATTTCGTACATTTTCTCCTTTTTAAATAAACAACATTTGGGCACAACTTGGGTATACATGTCCCCCTTACTATTATAATTTCAATACCCTGCACAACGATTTGAGAATCGCTTGCATGCATCTCTCCGTGAACCTCACTCTTGTTTAAACCGAACAATGTTATTACGACAGTATTACGTTGCATGAAAAATATTTTCCATATGACACAATTCTAGAAGAATTACCGACAAAGAGTAAACCAGTCGGTTCTCACACTCATTTGTAGGATATCAATAGGTCAAAAGCATTTTGGTTATAAATGATTTGCAGGTAAGCATTTTCTTGACCTTTTGCAACAAATTTGACTTATCGTGAAAAGAGTAGGATATTTTGCAAATCGTTAGCCTCAACATTTCAATGTGCAATGTGAATAAAATCTCCCCTTTTCTTTTAAACATGCGCGTGCACATTTGACTCATTTTCGATCAAAATTTATATTTACACATTTAACTTAAATCGTGAAAATGTCATATTACACATAAGAACGTCATGCATGAGACTTTACTTGCCATTGAAGGCTACTCACCCTAACAAGGTCAACCTCTTTACTTACGCAACTTATCCTTAACACTCCTCCTACGACTAACGGTCGCCCTCTCGGTCATGCAACTGCTTACTGAACACGCTTTTCACATTTCACTTGCTCAACCCTTCCATACTATTCGTTTTGATCATCTACTTCACTTCCCACTTCTACATGGTTTCAATTCACTATATGTCTCTTACTTCATTTATCCTACCATAGAAAAGCTTGACTACAAAAGTCAGGGCTCTATTGATACTTTCAAGGTTCTGACACTGTCCTTCCTTACCATTCTGACTGATCTATCCCATGGTTTCAAGAACCGAGACTCTCCCGACTGGAGTCTTACTCAAACTCAACATTCATCCTCTCCGAATCTACGAAGAGCTACCTCTAGACGACTCATAACACTCTATCCAACGTTTCTTTTCTACGAAGTGTACACACCTCACAACATAAGTGACTTCTCATGAAACCTCCCCAACTAGGGGCCCCAGTCTACCCCGCAGGGATCATACTGACATTCTAAAGTACTGGAACTCGACATAAACACTATTTTCCGACTACCACTTCAGAACAATACGATAGGTTAAGCATGCAATAGTGTAACAGATCAGTCTGGCACGGTTGCACCGACCCATCATTCAGGACCTCCTCATCTAGATTTCTTGAAACACCCGATACTGTCCTGCCCCTCAAAGTTCTCCCAGTCATAGTACTAAACTGAAAGAAACCGAAAATTAGTTCTTGCTAGACATGACACCACAGATTTGCTATAAGCAAGGTATTGTAAGCACGCACATGTACCTGTAAGTTTGTAATTACACTGGCCAGGTGTAATCCCGAACTTACCTTACACGCTTGTCCTTGGCACCTTATTCCTAAGCGCATTTATAGTGATCTTTCCTAGAGGCAATCCTATGTCTCGGCTGTGTTCCTCATCTTACAGTTTAAGTTTAGGCCCGTCCGGTCACCTAAATCCCTTAAACTATGGCTCTGATACCATTTGTAACGTCCCAAATTTCATAAACAAGCAATACCATAGAGTAGCATTCGGATTACATAATAAACTTGTCTTAATACATCATTTCTAAGAACGTGCTAAACATAAATAACAGCGGAAGTCTCTAGTTTCACAGCCGAGTACTAACTAATGTCATCATAGACAAAACTGGGAGTCTCACAAGCTCCATCACTTCCATGCCTTCTCTTAGTTCTACTTCGACGAGCTCGCTACACGCTTACCTGAAAATGGTTTAGTTTTTTTGAAAAGCGAGGGTTAAACCAAAAGGTCTAGTGAATTCCCTCCGTAAAACATTTATCGCAGTATAAAATCATCTCATATAAAAATGCATTAATCTCTTTCTCATAACATCATCCAAGGTTCAACACAGGGTTCAGGGATCGCATAAGCTACTCCGATCGGGGCCTGACGGACACCCTCTCGTCTACGTCGGAATCCAAGTGGACTCCCCGTTCCTTCATGTAGGAGGAAACGAATTCCAACCTACAAGCTAACCTCCATATGCCCCAGGGATCAGAGATCCCAAGGTACCCTGATCCCACTGTGCAACCGACTCCACATAGCATACAAGTACATTTGAAACCTTATTCATGAAGACTTTAACCATTATATCATTTGCGAATAAACATGCCAATCATGGAAACATGCATACTTTTATAAATCAGTTCATGCTCGATAAAGAAACCATATTCAGTAAATATAGTACGTCATAAAAAGGTTGAAAGAACTCACCTGGCTTGCTCGCTCCAAGCTTCTCACCTACACGTCCGGTCTCTAGGTGGAACAACTATTGTATTAATAACGTACGTCATAAGTCGTTCATTTATTACTCGAGTTAAATCCCGAACTCAACCCAAACTTATCTAAGTTGGTAGATTACACTTTTAGTCCAAAATCATAATTAATTGTCTTTGCTTACCCATCCATTTGAAATGCTATACCGGATCCATTAATTTACCCGACTCTAGGTTCCCAACATAAAATTATAACACTGGATCCTAAATATCAAAACTGGATCATGTTACCAATAATATGACCCAAATTAATAAATTGAATATCAATTACGAACTGGGCCCTTATTATATAATTGGAGACTTTAATAATAAACTAAGCCCAAAAGAAAATAAATTTTTCGGCCCAACACCTTAATTGATTGAGGAGCCCACTAACAACATTAGACTTTTCTCGGCCCATGAACCAATTCGGTCCATACTCACATAACTTGCGGAACTCAACTTCCGCAACCAATGCGTTGCGGAACTTGGCGATTACGAACTAAACCCACATTGCCATTATTTTAACTCTACACGATTTTGATGACAAACCTTCTTTTAATAAAAGATACAAATTGTTCCCCAACCAAGAACCCTTATAAACATTCGATTTAATCTTGACAATAAGAATTGGAAATCAAAACTCTAGTAATACCCTTAATTGATTTCTCAACCTACATAACTGAGAATAACTAGAAATCTACAAATCTAGCGCTACTTGTAAAAGAGAAAACGCAAGGGAATGGTTTTCTTACCGGGATAAAACCTCACGGAAAGGAAAACTGCTGCCAAATCTCGCCACCGCCGGCGACCACCACCGACAGCCAACCGCCGGCGACCACCACTGACAGCCAACCGCCAGCGACCACCACCGGTAGCCAACCGCCGTCTCTCTCTCTCTTGCTGCTCCTTCTCTCTCGTCGTCTATCTCTCTCTCGCAGCCTCTATCTCTCTCACAGTCTCCTCTCGCTGCTCTCTCTCTCTCTCGCTGCTCCTTCTCTCTCGTCGTCTATCTCTCTCTCGCAACCTCTATCTCTCTCGCAGTCTCCTTCTCTCGCTGCTCTCTCTCTCTCGCTGTGCAGCAGGAAAACACACACACACCCAAACCCTAAAATTGTTTTCCCTATTCTAAAACCAAAATCGGCGCACATGGATGGAATTAATTTCCCATATTACACTCTTAACCCCATAAATTTCAAAAAGAACCCTTTCACACCCTATTTTCCATTTTAGAGCAAAATGCCCATTTTTGGGGTTATTACAATATATACATTTCATCATTTCATAACAAAAGATACGTATTAGGTCACATAAGGTCCCTTAATCTCAAAACTATATAATACATAATTCAGTACAAACGTTTTCACTAATAATTTACATGACAACTAACAAAAACTATTGAAACAAAATACTTCATGAAGCTTCATAAACATACAGCTTCGAAAAGCACATCACAGATTTTCTTTTCACTTGCTCTTACCCGCTCCACGTCCTGGAATACATATATTTGAAAACAAAATGAGAGTTAGACCAATTGGTCTAAGTGAGAAAATACCTGTCAGTGTAGTAATCATTTGTAAAACACAGATATATATAACATGTATTTGAATACCAAACATGACTCGTATGCATTGTGTACAACTCTTTCTCCTGGCCATATTAGTTGGTTGCGCTACCAACTAATCAGTTTACTCCGCTGCACTAACATACAGCCAACTCCGCTGCCCCTCGGTACAACTAATACTCCACCGGCCCTCGGTCCGGCCAAGGTGCACTCGTGTAGTGTAATGCTTATATAAATACAACATATATCTCAATATATCATATTTTCAATCATAAGCATACCATCACACTACCTACCACATATTTATTCCACATACATATGTATTCCAGTTTGAAAACATTTTACAGTAAAACTCACCTGAAAGCAATACCGCAATTTACACCTTTTCTTGAAAGCTCGGAAGAGCCTTACTTTTCTATCAACTTCCCACAATCTGAATTACACAAAACACGTATAACCAATTACCACTTAAAACTCGATGACAAACTAAGAATCCTAAATAAGCCTATCATTCCCTTACCCAGAAATGTTCCCCTACGGCGACTTAGCACGAGGGTTCCGTTATATCCGGAAAAACTATGTCCGGAAAAGCAAATCCGGAGCTATCTCATCTGGCCAACAAAAATCTGGAACTTAGACATCCGGAATCCGGGATACTATCCGGATTCCAAATCCGGAACTATCCGGAAACACCCAAATCCGGAATTATCCGGAATCGGCATCCGGAAACCCCAATTCGGAACTATCCGGAATCCGGAATCCATTCCGGAAACCAATCCGGAATCCGGACTCTTCTAATTCCGGACAAGCTAATCAAACCCAGACATCGATTGAAACTGGTACAAATCATGAAATTGACAAATCTAAACCGATAGGAATCTAGTACTATCGATTATAAACACAAAACATAAAGGAATTTACCTCAAAATCGAATCACCCGAACTCCTTTCTTGGCCCTAGTCGATTGAAACCTCTGCTCTCTCTCTCTCTCTTTCTGAACTCTCGATACACACACACCAACTCAAAACCGACTTATGAAAGAATTCATAAGAAGGTGATATATATAAGAGTCCTAAATTGCGATTAAGGACTCAAATTACCCAAAATGACAAAACACCCCTAAACTTACGAAACTAACCCAAACTTACCCTAAACTAATAAAATAAATAAATAAATAAAATGAAACAGTAATTTAACTAAAGAACTTACTCGAGGTATTACATAATGTTTATATTTTTACTCTCCAGGCTAACTGTCTGCTTTGCTTGGTCGTATCCATCAACTATCGTTTACTAAGTAGATGTTGCTTCTAATCTAATAAAATCGTCGACCTTGTCATTGGTATGCAGGTGACTTTAGGAGGTAAACGAAGAAGAGTTACTCCAGTAGATGCTGCTTCTAATGCTAGGGTTTGTTTTCTACACAGTACCCTTTTTCATTCGATTTCATTAGCAAGCAATATGTTTTGAAATCTATATGATTTAAAGATAAAGAGGTTTTGTAATTGGTCATTGGGTTTTACGTTACGATTCGTGTGTGTTTTATCGTGTTATTAAGATTTAGGTTTTGTTCTTCTAGCCTATATAGGTTGTTATTTGATGATTGTATGGTTTATCCATATGAATTGATTATATAAAAACCGTAGCAAACAAACGAATCAAATAATTGCTCTCTTGTTATTTGATGATTGATTGGTTTATCCATGAACCGCTAGGATTTTTTATGATTCTATATATTAATCAAGTTTAAATTCTGATGTTTGGCTAAGAAGATTATTTAGACTAAATTCAAGGGATCCTTCAAAAACCATAGTGATGGCATATTCTCAACATGATAAATTACAAGTTTTGTTTTAATTATCTTTAGTAGTATTAAATATAACAGGGTTTGATTTGAATAGGTTTTTCCGAATCAGAAGTGTAGTTCTTGCAGTACACGATGCAAGTGATGTGTTTCTTGATTACAATGGGTTTGTTAGAACTTTTAGAATTTTGAAAAAATTCCACCACCATTTTTTGGAATTTATTTCGAGACGAAGAATCATTTTAAAAATGATGCTTATAGTTGTTGGACAGATTTGATTTCAATTTTTAACAGCAGTGGGATCTGGAGTGTGTGCATAATCATTGTTTGATGGTTATTTTCGTTTACTAGAGGGATAAGGATGGTTGTTTACTTTTTAAAAGAATTGGTTCCATCAGAAAAGCCATTTTCTATCTGTTTAATGACTGCAAAGGGGTTTGGAGGTTCAAATTTTGCATCCTTCAGATTCTGATCTGGTTTGGGTTTTGGAATTATGATTTGGCCACTTCAGTAAACAATGGTTTGACCTTTATTATGGTTATCTGTTTTTCTCTCTGTTGGTAACTATTTTAGTTTTCCAATTGTTGCTCTCTTTCTATTCTTTGTCTTTCAATTCGGATTCCGTGGTGGTCGCTGTCAGCTTTTTCATTTTCATCAGGACAGTCTTATGCAGCTTCTTGGCCATTTGCTTAATGTCATAAATTATGGTTTGCTTCAGTTTTAATATGTTTCTAGATTGATATTTAGGCATCAGTTTATTTGGATGATTGGGAATCTGTTATGGTTCAAACAACATCCTTGGAGTTCAGTTTTAACAGTTTGTATGCCAAATTGACAGTTTTCAACAACCTTGGTGCATATTGTTAGTGCCTAATATTCTAGTTGTACTAAGTAGAGGGACTAATATTGTAATTGTAATAGTTACATAGTATATAATGTTTGCTATGTCTAACTTTCTCATTAGGTCATCCAATACACACACACACAAGTACACACATAGTCATTCTCTCTACATTCTCTTGTACTTGGCGTGATTTGATCTTCATTGAATATATATTGGTGGCCATCTTATTGAAATCATGGATTGATTACTTGTTCTGGGATCACAATTGGTATCAGAGCATAGTATTTCATCTAGATTAGATTAGTTTTTGAGAGTTTTTGCATTTTGAGTGTTCTTCATATTTTCATCTATTTCTTATTGATTCTAGCCATTTGAGTGCTTCAAATGGATTAGAATTGATCTAGGAGTATTTGATTTTCATTCCTGCGTGTTTTGATTCCGCAATTACACTAGGATCTGTCTCATTTTGTGCAAAAATCGATTTTCGGACTTTTATAGAAAAACTCACTGTTTTGGTTTAGAAATCACTGTTCTAGTGGTTTTTGGACAAAACTTGAAGATTTAAAGTTGTCCAGAATAGTGTTGCGACCCTTCGTACCAATTTTCAGATCAATTGGATCATTTTTGAAGAAACGACTCACGATTTTCTGCATCTTCAAAACTATCGCAACCTTGATATTCATAACTATCGCAACCTTCAAAATTTCATACATATCGCAAGGGTGAACAGTACCATATCGCAAGGGTCACTTGCGACTAGGTTCATATCGCAATCATCAGTGTTTGAACAGTAAACTATCGCAACCTTCTGTTGCGATAAGACCTCTTTTTACCTTTGCGACAAGAATTCCTTATTGCGACAAGACTTTCTTATTGCGACAAGACTTTCTTATTGCGACAAGAATTCCTTATTGCGACAAGAATTCCTTATTGCGACAAGACTTTCTTATTGCGACAAGATTCTCCTATTGCGACAAGTTTTTCTTATTACGACAAGTGTTTGGTTGCGACAAGCAATGCATTGCGACAAGTGTGGGTTGAGACAAGTCTGTGTGAAGTTATTTTGTTTGCTAATCGAATCTAAGGAATACTTAACGATCATCAACAAGTAATCTAATATGAGAGCGAGAGACATCTTAACTATTGGGTCGAAGGACAAACCACCGGTTCTTTTTCCCAAGGAGTTTAAGATTTGGAAAGACAAGTTCATCGATTATGTTGAGCGACAAGAGAACGGGGAATTTATTTCGAATTCTCTTAAGAATGGCCCCATGGGTAAACAAACGAGAAGAGGACTTATTACTGATGGTGACCCTATTCCAGACTTGGTTGAGGTTTTACCAATACATTATGATCATGAACAAAAGTGCAAAGCATATGAAGACAAAATGGCAAAGTCTCTTGTTATTCAAGCCTTAACCAACGATATTTATCTAAAGGTGGATAGCAAGAATTATTCTGGGAAGGCCATGTTTGATGAACTGACAAAGTTATCTGAAATAGAGAATCAGATGAGAATCTCTAATGCTATCAACTTGTATGAAAATTTTAAACAGAAGGAAGGAGGGGCTCTTGATTCTGCTTATGGCCGTTTTACTACCATCCTGAATGAGCTGAATAGGTACAGTATCAACAAATCTTTAATCGATCATAATGTGAAATTCCTGAGTGTTCTTCAACCGGAATGGAAGAAGTATGCTCACCGAATGAAACAGAATGCTAAGTTAGCTGATTTGCCTCTACAAGAGATGTACGAAACCTTGAAGCAGGATGAAGATGATGCAGATGCAAAGAGGGCCAAGAAAAAGAAGAAAGAGAAGAAGGAAGAGAAAAGAGAGGTTAAGGAAGAAGAGTAAGATCCACTCGCTTTATTGTCTAACAGGAAATACTCCAAGAATGTGGGTAATCAGTCCGATGAGGAACAGAATGAAGCAGGTGCGATGGATGATATTGAAAGTATGAAGAATTCTTTGATACTCCTTACCAGATCTTTTCAGAGACAGTTTGGGAAAAGCCCCAGTTCTAACAGTCAAAGATATGCTTCTGGCTCCAAGAACTTCGAGCATAAAGCACAAGTTGAATCGGGCAAGAAGTTTGAGGACACGAGGGCTGAGTATAAAAGGCCAGATGAGTATAAGAGGCCAGAAGAGAAGAAGGTTTTTGAGAAGAAGGATGAAGCACCGAAGTGCTATAATTGTGGGAAAACTGGTCATTTCTCAAAAGAATGTTGGAAGCCGAAAGTGAGGGATTCCAGTTACTACAAGAATAAGCTGATGCTTGCTGAGCAGAAAGAATCGGGGATTGTGCTGATGGTTGAAGAAGAATACTGGCTTGATCAGACTGATGATGAAGCAGATGATGAGAAACCAGCTCAAAACAAGATGTGTCTCATGACCAGAAATGCCGATGATGAAGGATCAGAGTCTACTCCAAATGAGGTAAATCCCGATCTCTATAATCAATTCTTTATTCAACAAGCGCTTTTAGAAAAGAAGTTAGAAGAACTAACAATTGACCGGGACACATCAGATGAAATAATTTCCACTCTAAGAAAGAAACTAATTGAACAAGATAGTCAAATTCAAGAATTCGAAAAGAAAAAGACTGAGTTCGATATTGGTCATGCATATTTTCAAGATAAAATAATTGAACTATCAGATAAATTAATGAGTTCGAAAACCAAGAGTAGTGAGTTTGAAAATCTTTTACATGCTTATAAAGATAGGAATGATGAGCTGTGTGAAAATGTCAAAGATCTGGAAAATAAACTGTACAAAGCAGGTCAAACTGAACAAACAATTCACATGCATAAGCCAAGTAAGTTCAGATATTTCAATTCAAAGTGGGGAATCGGGTATGACAATCCACAGTACCTGAGCAATGCCTTAATAAAATCTCCCACTCTTTATAAATTTGAATGGATTGAACTTGCAGTATATTCTAACTATCAGATTAAATGGCTTAAAATGGATGGTGAAGACTATGAGGCGGAGGAAGACATAAAAAGAAAAACCACTGTTAAAATGCAACTTCCTTTTTGGTATGGTCCGGATAATGCAAAGGCATTAAATAACGAAAAGACCTTACCAAATGATTACTTTGATAGTTATATTGTTAAAGAACCGGAGGAAACGGAAAATACACAAAAGGCTAATTCTGAAAAACCTATTTTGGAAGGTAAAAGGTATTTTCCACCGATGGTTCTTGAACAAAAACTCGTGGATCTCGAAAGCAAGATCAAAAGCACTATTGAAGAAGTCAGAAATGACGAGAAGCTTGCTTTCGAGATCGAAAAGGAAGTTATGATCACAGTGTTTTCGGAAATCTTAAAAGAAATGAAAACAAAACTTGAGGAAATGCCTGAAGAAAAAGTTTCCAAAGAAAAGCATTCTTCAGATTCAGATGTTTCCTCATGCAAAGCTTTTATGGGAAATACTATCTATAGGCATATGATAGTTGATGACCAAGATGATCTTGAATCTTGGGATTTGGAAAGTCAACTTGATCCAGAGATATATATCCCTACAGAAGAAGATAAAGCATTTCGAGAAGAACAAAAGAATTTTCCTTATCCAATGTTTTATGGTATCTTTCCCTCTCCATTGAAGAGTCCGGTTGATTGTGATAGTGAGAATGTTGGTAAAGACAAAGGTAAAGCTGTATGTGAAGTGCCTGTTCAATTTGATTTTAGTGCCAATCTTCCAGATCACACTGACTTTCTAATAAAAGAAGAGGAACCTGAAAAGATTATCTTAAAAGGGGAATCTTCAACATCAGCTGAGAAAATTTATGTTAATGATTATTACTCTAAATCTAAATCAAAACAATCATTACAGAAAAAGAAAAGAAAAACAAAAAGAAAGAAGCATGTTAATTCTTTTCAAGCTCAGAATTCAAAAGCTTACGACTCATATTTGTCTGGTTTTTCAGATCGTAATTTGAGAAACAACACGCGCCTTGAGTGGAGAATAAAGGAGTCCACACAGGATGTGGCCCAGATCAAATCATCTCACGTTACTTCAAATGTTTTAAATTCCAAGAAAGACAATTTTTTTTCAAATGTTAATAATTATGATGTTGGCAAGGGACAAAAACTAGTAGTTCCTTACAAGGTTTATTCAATGCAACAACTGATTAATTTGGCACGTGATCAAATTTGGTGTGCTTCTTGTGGTGTGGATGATTTTATCTGTAAATCTGACTATAACCGATGGTTTTATTCAAATGCTTATATTAATACCGGTTATAGAAAACAAAATGCCAAATCCAAAAATACTAATAAGAAAGGACCCAATTGGCAATGGGTACCTAAAACCGTTTAATTTCCATTTTGCAGCCCAGTCATGTCTGGTATTTAGATTCAGGCTGCTCAAAACACATGACTGGAAGAAAGGAGCTGCTCGTTAATTTTGTGGAAAATGATCTTGGCAAAGTAAAGTTTGGAAACGATCAATATTCTCCAATTTTGGGTTACGGAGATATTGTTAAAGATAATGTGAGGATTACGAAAGTAAATTACGTCGAGGGCTTAGGACACAATCTGTTTAGTATAGGTCAATTTTGTGATAAAGACCTAGAAGTCCATTTCAAGAAGACCCGTTGTGCAGTTCTTACCGACGGAGGAGATGAGCTTCTTGTTGGTCCTAGGAAATCAAATTTGTACACCATTGACCTATCAACGCTCAAGCCTAAGAATGACGTATGTTTGATGTCGAAAGCGTCTTTGGAGAAAACCTGGTTATGGCATAGACGACTATCTCATCTCAACTTTCGTTATATTCAAAAGTTGACGTTGGGTGATTTAGTTATAGGTCTACCAGTTCTGAAATTTGAAAAAGATAACTTCTGTATCGCGTGTGAGAAGGGGAAGATGAAGCGTGCTCCTCATCCTCCAAAACCCGAGCCCAACACAAGCAAAGCTTTAGAAATCCTTCATATGGATCTCTGTGGTCCGATGAAGACTCAGAGTATTAGTGACAAACGTTACGTGTTAGTTGTCGTCGATGATTATTCGAGATACACATGGGTCAAGTTTCTACGCTCAAAAGATGAAACACCTGACTTGATCATCTCGTTAATCAAACAACTTCAAGTGAATCGTCAACAAACAGTTCAGACTGTCAGATCAGATAATGGGACAGAGTTTAAAAACAAAACTCTTGATGACTTCTTCAAGTCATTAGGAATTACTCATCAATATTCTGCGGCCAGAACACCTCAGCAGAACGGTGTCGTTGAAAGACGAAACCGTACACTCGTTGAAGCGGCCAGAACGATGCTGTCTTATGCTGATCTACCTATGTTTCTGTGGGCTGAAGCTGTTGCAATGGCATGCTATACAGAAAACCGTTCAATCATACATCGGCGGTTTGGCAAGACTCCATATGAATTGGTTAATAATAGAAAACCTGTTATACACTATTTTCGTGTTTTTGGATGCAGGTGCGTGGTGCTGAATGATAAGGACAACCTGAATAAATTTAGTCCTAAGGGTTTTGAGGGCGTCTTCATCGGATACTCGCTGACATCTAAAGCATACAGAGTCTACCTCAAGTCATCCAGAACTGTGCTGGAAAGCATAAATGTCAAGTTTGACGAGTCTGAAGAGATGGCTTCTGTGCAAAATAGTACAGAATCCGCGATCTCTGGAATTCTAGCACCTGGACAGATCCGTCCTATGATGACTAGATCTTCAAACAACGATCAAGCTTCCACTTCGAATACTAATCCTAATGAACTTGATATTTTGTTTGAACACTTTTATGATGACTATTTTGGTCCTGATAAATCTTCTACATCTGTTATTAACAGGATACATGTTGAACCACCACCAGTACAAGCTACTGTGTCAGGCCCTTCGCCGGTGCTGACCTCATCAAATTCTGGTGCAACAACTCCTGTAACTTCTCCAAGGAACACAACGATGGCATCTACACAAGCAAGATCACATGCATCTACAAGTGGTGTTTCTTCATCTGGAACATCTTCGAATGTCGGTGATCAGGGTAATAACAACATTCCTGAACAATCAGTTCCTGAGGCTGTGCCAATTGTCAATTCTGACAAGCAACCCGCCTCACAACCGGAACCGACGCTGACAATCGAGTTGAACTTTGATAAGGATACTACCCTTGTACCCAATGAAAATGCTATAATTCTCCATCCACACTCCACAAGGTGGACACGCAGTCACCCAATTTATCAGGTGATTGGTGATGTTTCTGAACCAGTGAAGACAAGATCTGCATCCGCAATCGCAAACGAAGTTTTATATGCACTCTTCCTAAGTCAAGTTGAGCCCTCAACAGTTCAACAAGCCTTAGAAGACCCTGATTGATAGGTTGCGATGCAAGAAGAGCTGAATCAGTTTGAAGCTTTGAAGGTGTGGAGACTAGTTCCGTGACCCAAAGGTAAGACAGTCATTGGTACCAAGTGGGTCCTAAAGAACAAGAAAGACGAAGACGGAATAATTTGTGCGCAACAAAGCTCGTTTGGTAGCAAAAGGGTATAAGCAACAAGAAGGGATAGATTATGATGAGACATACGTGCCGGTTGCTCGTCTTGAGGCAATTCAGATGTTTCTTTCGTATGCCGCTTTCAAGAACTTCACCGTCTATCAAATGGACGTAAAGACCGATTTCTTGAACGGTGTCCTTAAGGAAGAAGTGTAAGTGTCTCAACCGGAAGGCTTTGTGGATAAAGATTATCCAAATCACGTATACATACTCGACAAAGCTCTCTACGGTCTCAAACAAGCCCCTCGTGCCTGGTATGAAAGATTATCTACCTCTCTACTAAACGCTGGCTTTGTGAAAGGTAAAATCGACACAACCTTGTTTACTTTACACGACAAAGGTGATATTCTTTTAGTTCAGATTTACGTTGACGATATTATTTTGGTTCGACTAACCCTGGACTTTGTACTTGGTTTTCAGGCATTATGATGACTCAGTTTCAAATGAGTATGATGGGAGAGATTAATTTCTTTCTCGGATTACAAGTAAAACAATTCTCTACGGGTATCTTCATCAACCAGTCGAAGTATGTGTTTGATATCTTGAAGAAATTCAAGATGGAAAACTGTACGTCGATCGGTACGCCTATGGCTCCTGGATCTAAGATAGGTCTAGATCCAAATGGTATAGATGCTGATGTCAAGATTTATAGAGGAATGATCGGGTCTCTAATGTACCTAACCGCTAGTCGTCCAGATATAATGTTTTCGACTTGTCTCTGTGCTAGATTTCAGGCCATACCCAAAGAGTCACACATCGGAGCCGTCAAAAGGATCTTTCGGTACTTGAAAGGCACTCCGTACCTTGGACTGTGGTATCCCAAGGGAACCGGCTTCGAACTCACTGCATATTCAGATGCTGATCACGGAGGAAGCATGCTGGATAGAAAGAGCACTTCTGGGCACGTCCAGTTTTTGGGAGACAAGCTTGTGAGTTGGTCGTCCAAGAAGCAGAATTGTGTTTCAACATCAACTGCGGAGGCAGAATATGTTGCCGCAGCGAGCTGTTGTTCACAAGTCCTTTGGATGAAGACCCAACTCTTGGACTATGGGTATAAATACGAGAAGATCCCCATTTACTGCGACAGTAAGAGTGTTATTGCCATATCTGCTAATCCTGTCCAGCACACCAAAACCAAACACATTGACATAAGGTATCATTTCATAAAAGATCATGTTGAGAAAGGAACTGTTGAATTGTATTTTGTTACAACTGAGTATCAGCTTGCCGATCTCTTTACTAAAGCCTTGGATGAAAAAGTTACAATTTTCTAGTATCCAAGCTCGGCATGTTGAATATGAAAGTTTAACTTCCATATATTGATCATATAATAGATGGAAATATTTGTATCTCAATCAAGACTTCGTCTCTAGATTGATACACTCAAATTTCCATCATATTCTATTCTCAATATCTGTTATTTAAATTTTCATATTTTAGTTGTATTTCAAATATTTCTTCAATTTGTTCTTTCTTTCTCTTCTTTTAATTGCCTTACATATGATTTGGTATGATACTTGTATCTGCACAAAGGTATGTTCTTGGTTTCAGGGGGAGTTATAGAACAGATCACATGCACAAATCTAGGGGGAGTGTGCATAACTTCCAGATCATGTAAGTATAGATGCATTGTGACTGTTGCTTCTGAGAAGTCAAGGTAAGTGTTCTGACTTGTTTTTAAACACTAACTCTTAAATGATGAAACCAATTTTTCAAATCTATGCATCATTTAAGGGGGAGTGAAAACCGTGTGTTAAAAACTTTGAGTGCTGAATCAATTGGAAGTTGGACATCTTCCAATGTGATAAAATCTTTTCAAATTTTATCTGAAAAATCTTTTCAAATTTTATCTGAAAAATGTCCAAGTTTCACTGTTATCGCAACCTTCACTTGCGATATCTCTATGAACAGTGTCTCATCGCAACCTTCAGTTGCGATGAAATAAAGTGGATTCTTCATCGCAACCGTGCATTGCGATATGGGCTTGTGAACAGTATCGTGTCGCAACCTTCTGTTGCGATACGATTGAACGTCTGTCGCAACTTGTTCTTTGCGATAAGATGACACGTGGTAGGTCAAAACATTGGACCAATCTCGTGTTGCCACGTGTCCCTGATTTCAAACTTCGTATAAATAAGGTTTTTGACTTTTCAAACTTATCTCAACCAAAACCCCTTTCCCTCTCTAAGACTGCTACTTTGCATCTTCGTTTCTCAAGCCGATTTCGTGATTTTGATCCGTGCATTCCATTCAGATCTACATCGAGGTATCGTATCCTGAATTTCATTCGTTTTTGTCTATTGAATCGCATGCTACAACTGCTTTTAGGGTTTAAGTTTGACTTTTTTGTATATCTGCGTAAAAATCGATGAGTTTGTGTGTTTAGGGTGTTAGAAATGCTTAGGGTTTACTCACGGTATGATTGCGAGTCTAGTGGTACTGATTTTAACATGTTTTATGCGAAAATTAGATAATCTGGGCCTGAACACTTAGGGTTTTATTCGTGTTCATCAATATCGCAACCAACACACCTTCATATTATCAACAATATCGCAACCGTCTATGTTCATCCGTATCGCAATCGTTTGTTGCGACAAGATCATATCGCAACCTTGAGTTGCGACTACCTCTTGTCACATACTTCTCTGCGATAACCCCTTTACTTGCGATATCCTTTTGATGTGGGTTGCGATATGCCCAAGACTTAGGGATTTTTGAAAAAATTTCAAAGCAAAACTCAACTTTGGCACAATACTAAACTATTAAGTGGTTCAGATGGCTGATCATGATGGCAATGCTTCGGATGACAACACCATCATTCATTCGCATCATTCATCCCACCCGTCCGTAAATGCTCGGGACTGGGATAAGGAGATCTTTCCAAGGGCCTTGTTTCTGAGTTTCCTTGACAACAACCATCATCTCGATCTAGTGGTTCCCTTCGACTATCAGATAATCATAGAGATCATCCGCGGCCATCCTCTACAAACTGCGCTTACCAGAGTTGAACTCGTGCCAACTATCTATCTTCAAGAATTCTGGGGCACACTTCAATTTCATCCAACTGCTCGTACACCACATTTCTTGGCCAAAGTTGACCATTTCGATGCCAGAATCACCCTACGAGGAATCAGACGTGCACTAAACCTTCCTTATTCCGAGAACTTTGAGGATCCGGTTCCTGAAGAACAACTATTTGCCGATATCCAAAGTCTTGGATATCAACCTCCAGACAACCATGTTCTTACCGGTTCATCACAGTTCAGACGCAACTATCTTCCGAGAGTATGGTACACACTATGCTCTATCTTTAATCGTTGTATGACTTCTAAACACACAGGCGTTGACAAGACGAATCTGCCTATCCTTCGGATGTTTCACGCCTTCACATTTAACCGAAACATCGACTACGCTGTCCTACTTTGGAATGAATTGATTGAGCTAGTCGCGGAACAGGCTCGCCCGAAAAAGAAACGCAACATTATACCTTATCAGAGGTTCTTACAGATTTTGATTCATCAAGCCATGGTAGACAACGACCAAATTCCACGACGTGCTGATGCTCCACGAGGCCCAAGCCAGTACATGCATTACCTACGGATGCCTAAGCACATAAACTTTGTTCATATCGCTGTTATCCGAGAAGACTTACTCGCATTTGCTGACCAACAATCCGGGGTAGTTAGGTAGTATAGGCTAGAAAACGCATTGGTGGTCCAGCCAGAACCGGAGGGACCTCCCCAAGATGCAAACCCACTAGGAGGTGAGGGTCAGAATGTCGAGGGGGTTCAGGAACACGGGATTCCTGAACAACGAGAGGTGAGGATACGTAAAAGAAAGAGAGTCGGGAGAAGACTACGGACTGTTGGCCAAGCATCTTCTTCAAGACCAGCCCAACCACCACCTCGACTTTGTCCAGTTAAGATCTTTGATGATGATGTATCCTGGAACTCAGCCGATGCCGCTGCTGCATCATCTTCTGATGATGATGTAGCTTCTATGATACCGTTTGATGATGATGATGATGACTCCGACCAAGACCTTGAAGCCGATCTTATTCCAAGACACATGGGTCGGAGACCACGACGTGTCGTGAGTTCTGATGCGGGTTCCTCTTGGAACATGGAACTCTTAGACACTGCTACTGATGCCGCCGGTCCTTCACATGTACACGAAGAGGTAGAAGTAGAAGTGGAAAATGTAGTTAGTGGTGAGGATGGAGGGAGAAAAGAAACGAGTGAAGCTGTGAAAGAGCCGGAAAAAGTTTTAACTATCGGCTCTCCCCAAACTGATCCAAGACGGGTAGTCACATCATCTACCAACGAGCGTACGTCGCCGTTGCGTATTGAAACAGACATGGTGGACCCAGCCATGCATAGCACAGCCCCACTCATCCACTCATCGGTCTCTCAACAGGCCGGTGTTTCATCTTCCACAGGGGATAAAGCACAACTACTATCGGCGACACACTTGGTGTCTGCTGATATTGAATCAGGTAGGCTCCTGCCCCGGCCACCGCCTTTCATTCAAAGCACATTGAGTCTAGGACCATTTGGTACAACTTCCTTTCCTAGGACACGAATGATGGCACCTCAACAAGTTGCGGGCTTTCGTGCCCCAACCGGAACACCCCGAGTTAGGCCGCCATTCGTTGGTGCCTCGCGAGGACCGGGTGGAAGTCCTGTCACTGCTAACACTATGCCAGCGGTGAGCACAGGCCGTGTAGTTATTCCAACTACTACGATAACTGAGAACCTATGTGGCTCGGGTGTTAGCGCAACCCTTCAGTCCTTAACAGATCAGCAGGTGGCACAGTATCTTGGTCCTTATCCGCACTACATCACACTTGAAGTCCTACGTGCGTCTCTTGCCTCAATCAACACAACGTACACAAATCATGCAACTCAACTGCAAGGTATAGTAAGAGCCCTATCTAAAGAAGTAAAGAGAGCAGTGAAAGGTAAAGGGATAGCCGAGTCATCCTCCACACCAGAACCTCCACCACAGAGAACTCAACCAAATCCACAACAACCACCATCTGTACCATTACATCTTATACCTAAAGACCAACTCAAATCAGAGCTGTTAGCTCGACTCCTAGCCAAAGGTAACTCTAGTACGGCTGAAGAGGTAGATCTAGCTGGCTTACTCCGACTACATCTCCAACCTCAAACCCAAACACCAACCCAACCACCTTCTAGCATCGACTTCCAGCGCTTAACAGACTCAATGGCAGACATGACGAATGCCATAATGGCAGGATTCAGCTCCATCACTCAAAGACTTAAAGTTGTAGAAGAGAAGTGTGGGATCCAAGCTGAAGCCTCACAAAAGAGAAGACATGATGATCAGGATCCATCTAATAAACATGAGGGGGAGAAAAGAGCAGGGGTTGATGAATCTAGTGGGACAGCTACTGGAAATATTGGGGGCTCAGATCAGCCAGCAGATGAACAGGAAACGGGGACAGGTGGAACTGATACGGTTATGGAAGATGTGGAGGAAACACATGTTCTAGCTGATGTCATAACTGGGGTTGAAAAGCCTTCGGTTGTTGACAGTAGAACAGATGATGAACGGATGGCGGATGCTTTGATTGTTGATTATATTGACATTGATTCTGAGGAAGAACCAGAGAGAACTACAGTCCAGATCAAAGAGGAGATAGAAGATATTTTTGACATCACCAGAGTTATTATGGCTACTTCGGATTCCGACAACGATGATACTACTCAACCACAACTGTTGATTGATCAAAGTGCAAGTTCCTCTGCTCCTCCTGCTCCAGTGATACAAGAAGTTGCTCCAGTAATTCATCTACAAGCCGATGGCAGAATCAGGGATCGTGTACTCGAAGCTGAATTGGAAATCTATCAGGAAGTAATAGACGCAGAGCCAAGGTATGTGGCTACAGGTGAAGGAGTACGGATTCTGATTCCCTTTCAAGAAAGTATAAGGAGAGACCTGTTCGTTAGAGAAGTCCAGAGGATCGACTTAGAGAAGTTATACGGAATGGAAAATTGGCCTTCACTTCATAAGATCGAGTTCTTACATGTTATGAGAAACAAAAACCTAGTATCAAAAACCGTAAAATCAGACAGTGTGATTGTGAAAGTGCTGAAGGTCGAGTCCAACAAGCTCTCCAAAGTCTGGTATCCAGTGTTTACAGTTAGATGAGCCAATGGTACTGAATGTGTCTTCTCCGAGGCAGATTTCAAAAGCTTGAAGCTAGACGATCTACTAAGCCTCTACAATTCTCTTGCCTGCCTTCCAGATAAAGATGTTGAATGGTCTGCCGCGTATCAAAGTATAAAGAGATTCATGCGGAACATTCTGAAGTTCTCTTATCTTAAAGACTTTCAGATGGCTCTGGAAGCACGCCAAGCCCGAGTAAACCTAAGAGCACCGAACCGGCGTCTTTCAGATATTCAAGGTGTCCCAGCTTTCACTGTATTGAAGAAACCTGAACTTGGAGTTGTTTATTTCGATAGAGACTCAAAGAAGAGATTTATGAGAGTTATTGAAACCAACAAGTACAGTGATGGAACTTTCAAGATCATTGAAGTTCACCTTGAAAGTAGATTGCGTCTAGATGCAACTGGGGAGGTAAAGCTGAAAGATACGGAGAAAGAGCTGATCAAGCAAGTACTGGATGCTATAACACACCGAAAGGATTACCGGAATGCACTGAGGAGGTTTGAGATCATCTTTGGGATTCGCAAGAGGTATGTGGCTCCGGTGGACGCTTAAACTCTTTGCCTCTACTTTGTACAAAGGGGGAGAATGTTAGTGCCTAATATTCTAGTTGTACTAAGTAGAGGGACTAATATTGTAATTGTAATAGTTACATAGTATATAATGTTTGCTATGTCTAACTTTCTCATTAGGTCATCCAATACACACATACACACAAGTACACACATAGTCATTCTCTCTACATTCTCTTGTACTTGGTGTGATTTGATCTTCATTGAATATATATTGGTGGCCATCTTATTGAAATCATGGATTGATTACTTGTTCTAGGATCACACATACCCAGACCTCATATGGCAAACCTCATATGGAATCACATTTACAACTTTGATCATCTACAACCATATGGATTCAACCATACAACCACATCATCAGACACTTCCAGATGGAGTTGTATCATCGGTATGCTCATTGCAAACAATTCTCTACCTTATGCAAACTAAATCCAAGGACTTTCAATTTCTGATTTTGGATATATGAGGTTAAGTTAATTAATATTAAAAGGTAAAATTTTGATACTATTACCGGGTAAACGTTTAGTAAACGACCACTTAATGATTTATGGTTTATTCTATTATGGATGCAGCAAGAACAATAGGATTTTCAATGGAAATGCGGGTGGAAAGATGAAAGCATAAGTCTTAGTTGACCTTTATCATTTTAGAACTCTTAGTTAATAATGTATTTCTACGATTCATGGTTTTCGTTTGATAAATAAATCACGACTACGAGCATTTGGTTCTTTGTGTATGCTTTTTAGTTTTTTTTTCGAGATGCTCCTGGGTGTTCTTTGTGCTATGTAATTTCTATTTTTATGTGTTATGCATCTTCTTTCCTACCGTTTACTATGAGATATTGGAATTCATTACTTCTATTATTATGGGTAAACTTATCATGTAGTTAATTAAAAAGTGTAATACTTATACATGTATGAAACTGTCTTTTTCATCGTAGACATGTATTTCCGGGATGAACAAGTATTGCCATAATATAGATGGAGATGGATTGAGACACGATATTACCTGGCATAGGAGGTTAAGGCTACAAACGAAGAAAAGATTGATGGAACTAGAACAAAAGACAAAAGAAACAAGTATATAATGGATATTGTGCTTGAAACAACTATCTTGATGGAATTTTTGGACTTTTGGGGCAATTGAGGAGGATCTGGTTTTCTTTGGATAGAGAGGATAGATTTATAATTTCATATATACTTTGGATCCAATCCATTATCAAATAAAGTATTTCTTTTGGTGTTGCATTGACGTATGGAAGACTTTGATCAACAATAATATATACTATCTTATAAAAACATCCATGTATATATCCGTACATAACTATTGTATCTTGATAGTATAATTTATGTAACACCCTAAATTTTACCATAAGGTGGCACGTAATTCCCTTAATAAACATTAATTTACTTCAAAACTTAAAGACTAATAAAGTCATATTACAGCGGAAGTCTCACAATAATTAAATCATAAATAGAAATCCCAAAATTTAACCCGCCCCATATCGGGTTACAATATATAATATTTCATGTAATAAAATCTAGACACTTTATTCAAAAGAAGCTTGATGCATTTATCTCCTATGCGGGTCCTTTGCCTTTGTCCATCTTTGAACTTCCGGCCCCTGAGATGCATACTAATAGTCAGCTTGATAAAACTCAGTGAGTTCATGGTTTCATGCACAAATCATACGTCTCATCATGCATAAAACAAAAATACCCAAATGAAAATAGTATGCACATTATTCAAGACCCTTTTAAATAACAACGAGATCTCTTTAATCAAATCGTCGGGTTAGGGTCTTACCGTCGTCAGCGTTTCCCCGGGTTATACGGCTCTCCCTTGTCCGGTCACCCATCCCTAGGAGATGCCATCCCTTACGACGTATCAACCCATTCCCATACCCGACTAAAATAACAACTCATTTCACACATGCTAAATAATGTTTAAAAAGACATATAAACAATTAGCATGCAACCATAATCACAATTTACATACATGTATCAAGCCCATAAACATGTATATAAAAATAACATAATGCTCAAATAATTTTTACATAAATATGCATCCCAATTAAAGTCTCATAAAAACTCACCTTGGTTTAGTGTAGACTCGCTCGTTACTCGACAATTCCCAATCCTATACAAGTCGAAATAATTTTCTAAATACCCTCTATATATATATACTTCTGTCAAACGTTTTCCCAAACTTTTGTTTTGGTTTTAATTAACCTATGATTGATAAAATTCCCTCTAAACATAATGGTTAAAGAAGAATGGGTTAACAGTGCAATTATATATATATATATATATAGGTATGTGTATATTTATATATTATATAAATATACAACTTTCCATGTGATGACATTCATATATGCATACGTGTGCATCCATATAGAAGCATACATGGCCTTCACATACATATCTCTATATATCAGTGTATATATATATTGTATTGTTTCTAGAAAGTTTTAAAATGAATAACTCTCACCTGCACTTTATTTAGTTATATATATCCATACATATATATAATTGTTTTGTATGGAGATCAACAAGATAAAAACTCACGATTATTTTTGCATTTTGAATAGCATATAATTAACTCAAGAACACTGCCATGTGTAACCCCTTAGTCGGTCATCTTCATAGCATTTATCTAGCCTCCCCCCTTTCCCACGGTTTTCTGGTTATTTCATTTCGTACCCGGTTAACCATAACGACATATGTACGAGAACATAAACTCGAGAAGGTTGGGAGGTTTACCTTGACATCGCTGTGATCTTTTCTCGATGCCCAACCGCTCGTTATCGTTCTTCTCCTTTCCCTCACTTTAAGCCTTGCTAGAACTCACACCCCCCTTACAAGCTTGGAGAAGGCTAGTATTTATACCCCACTCTCTCACGGCTGATTTCCAATATACATGGAGGTGATGCACATAATTGTGGAATTGATTTATATTTCCTCTAGTCATTTCTTCCAATTCCCTTCCACATTCCATATTTCTCTACCAAGCTTGCCATCTTAAATTATTCTATGTATTGCCTCATAAATACAAATCTTTCCTTTCCTTATATATATATATATATATATATATTTTGTTTCCATCCGAGAGTCAAATTCAAATGGTTATATAATATTCCCCTATATTCTTTAAATAATACCAACAATTAGGATAATAATTATTATTAGTAATAATAATAATAATAATAATAATAATAATAATAATAATAATAATAAGAATAAGAATAATAAGAATAATAATAATAATAAGTAACAACAACAATAATAAACAGAACCTCTAGCCATTAATATAATACTTATTTCAAAATGCCCTTATTTTGGGGTGTTACAATTTATACTTTATCAAATATTTAGATAATTCTTCTATTTACTTCCCCCGTTTAAGATAATGTAATACTCTCCGTAGAAATATCTATTTATGGTGATTTCATACTTCTCCCGTTGTCATATCGATGATTGTCATGTAAGACAGAGAGACCCAATAAAAATGTTATGTCGCCTTTTTAATTTGATTACTTTCAATGATTTTTGGTTTATGGCAGTGAAATGGGTACGCCATTATAAACTTCACTGCTATCGGATTATAGATGTATTATTAGGGTTTTATTTTCACTGTGATGCCATCAGTTAGCTAATGGTATGGTTTGATCATCTTGTGATCTTTTGGTTTAAACACATTCCTCCGCATTGTGCGGGTACCCATATATATATATATATATATATATAAGCATTTACATCAAATGTTTTAAAGCACAATGTACTACCAATTTATGCATATAATTCAAAAAACTCTTAAAGACAACACTATATGCATAACTTACAAGTTATTAAAGCAAGGATTTTCAAACCAAACCCAATACCCACACAGCCCATACTTTCCCTGATACTTACCAAACCCATACCCACTACCCAGTGGCCAGTACCCACTACAGCCCATACTTATTTTGCTTTCTTTCATACGTCTTCCCGATTTCTTTCACTTCTCAAAAGCAGAAACATATCTCTGTATGATTCCTTCTACTAAAGAAATCTTCTCAGATTACAAAATGGAAGATCAGATGAAGAAGCCATTAACGTTCTTCTTGATTCATATGAGAAAGATCAGCAACATCAGATGAAGAATCCATTAATCGTTTTTACTGGAATCGATCCACTCTTCCATCGACCCATTTGCTACGAAATCGGTTTGTTTCCTTTTGTTTTATTGAAATAGATTGATTTCTTGGAATCTATTTTGGTTTGTATGGTATCTACAACTTTGTATCAATTACCAAAGGTATCAGTTGATTTATTCAATCGATTGAGTTTTTCTCAGGTTCAAATCACCAAGGTTTCTCGTCGTTTCTTCTGAGATTCAAATCGATTCAAATCACCAACACCATCACCAAGGGTTAAAACGTCTTTGGGTTTCTTCTCATGTAAAACATCGACTTTTGGTTTCTTTCTCAGGTACGATTGCACAAGGTTTTCTCACCGTTTCATCAATGACTATCGTCCCTCAGCTATCAGGCACTCAGGCATCGTCTCTGGTAGTCAGGTACAACTTATTTGGTTTCCATTTTGGTTCGATTTTTGCTTGTTTGGTCTTAGTTGTTGCTGTCTTTTGCTTCTATCTCGATTGTTGTTGTCTTTTGTTGCTATCTCGATTGTTCTATTATCCGTTTTGGGTCTCGATTATTGTTGTGTGCATGCTGTTGTTATCTGTTGTTGATTGATGTTTGTCAAATATGTTGCAAGTTTGATCGATGAAAGAAGTATATTTTTGCCAAGTAATATTTACATTTATTGGCAAAAAGGTTGAGAAGCAACAGTTTCTGGCCCAGCTCAATCTCTTTTTTGTTAAAGATGCAAAATCTCATGAAATTTTGAAAAACAAGTTGTTAAATATCTTGTGATTATGATTGTTGTTGGGTGTAATGAATCTGTTATGCATATTTTTGTTCCAACAAGCAGGGGATGTCTTTCTGGCTTGGACCCGGGCAAACCAAAGCTTGCTTAAAAAGGTGCTTAAAGTATGAAAATATACATTAGAGATGTCTGTATAATGTATGACAGTTTTTGATTTCAATTCCTCGACTTAACTGAACAATGTATGAACATGGAAAATCTATGCTATTTCGATTCAGACTTAATTAAATGGTCACATGGTGAAAATTTTGAAGGGTTTCAAATTAGCTGACATTTGGTTTTTTTCAGAATTTAAAGACGAACATGTGTTAAGACAGAAACCAGTGGAACTCAGAACCGGATGATGGGATTTTTAGAAGCGAGCATCAAGTATGCTAGACAACACCAATATATTTCTCTTTTTTCGTTGATGTAGAACACGAACTCAGATAAATCTTGCTGCTGTGTGTGAGGTATGCATTGATCAAGCCATCTTAATTATACTCTTTAGTGTCTTATTTTTTTTAGTTGTAACATTAAAGTATAGACATTTTTAGAACTATAATTACCTGTCTTTTGATAAATGGATTACATATTCCATTCTTTTATTGTTTCTATCTACTGCCTTTTGTTGTTGATGACCGCAAACTATTTGTATTGCAAGTTTGGACGATATTGATTTTTTACATATACCATATCTACATATGGAAAGATTGAATGAAGGGTTATCACAGTTTGATGGGTGGATCCTTAAGGTGATAATCAATGAGCTGCTAAAATTTGGTGTGGTGAGTAAAAACCCTTTTGATTTATTTTCCTGGGATTTATCAAATTGCTCAATTATGGATGTTTATGCAGCGGATTTTAAGTCAACGTAGTTTATGTTGTTCGTGGGACTTGAAGCTATTAATCTGAGTTATATATAGACAACCATGATCTTTTGTAGTCCTATTTAGTTCTGCTTTTGGTTTGCTATTTTATCCCTTCATGTTGAGGCCTTTCCAATATAGATATGCCTCTTTCATATTTGGCATTTGGTTTTGCTTTCATCATATGCTACCCTGGAGGTTACTATCTATTTGGATTTAAGTTGTTTGTTTGATTTACTTTTTGGAACAACCCTTCTTTTAATCTATCCTAACTTCCTAAGCTTTCCATCTTATTTCCTACTATTTGTTTCTATCTTTGTCTTCCCATCAATTGGATTTTCAAAAGGAGAATGCTTTCTTTATATAATTGTTTTTATATTTTTCATATCCAAATTGGTTTCATTAGATTGCATTTTTGGCTGCATCAGTTCCAGAATTATGGTGCTTGGTCTCATGTTTGGAGTGTGGAATTCTAGGTAAGCATTTGGGTAAACAACCCCTTAGTTGATAATGTGCATTTTGTATTCATAGTCTTCTATATTATAAGTTTCATGTTTTATTTTTATTTCTAATCTTTGTCGTATTTAAATGTTTATAAGTAAGAACATGTGAATGTATTTCGATGAATGTATTTTGACATGGTTTCAAAGACTGTTTTTATCATGGATACATCATCTACATGTGTCTCATGCATGTTAATATTTTCATGTTTCTACTATTCATAAGTGAATAAACATCAAATTTATGTCGATTGTGGACCATGCGACAATATACAAGACATTTCAAAGCTAACTCAATGGTTGAGGCTTGCGAAGGGGTTCAAATCTGTCTCCTACACGATTTGAACTTGAACCCGTTATATATTTGACCCAAGTCGTTTTGCCCATTTTCCGCTATGTAGCTCGTCCTGTGCATTGCACGGGTACACTGCTAGTATATATATATATATATATATATAGACGTTAGAATAATTTTTTATGACAAAATTACATGATCTATAACAAATTCTATCGATAAGGTTATAAACTAGCTAGAATAGGATATAAAAAGCAAATTGTTTTTTTAGTTTTTTACATGACACTTTTAAACAATCTGTTTGAAGTATTTAAAAAATTATTAGGTCACGTTAGCTTTGATCAAAATATCATATAAAAAACTAACAAATAACTTTTTGATTCACTTAATTGTCCAACTTCGTCGATTTGTGTCTAACTTTGTTCAAATAACTTATTGTAACAAAATACTTCTTGATTCTCGCTCTCTCTCTCTCTCTCTCAATTCACTAATTTTCTTCAATTTTCAAAGAATTTGTGTTCGACTCTTCGTGTACGAGAAGAAGAATAAGTATTTACCAATTTAGAGTTTTTAGTTTTTAAGTTTTTTTATGTTTATTTAAGTCTTAGGTTCTGTAAACAATTATAATTTATTCCTCACGTTATATATTAACAAAAACTTTCCCATGCCTTACAAGATAATGTGTCATAGCAATTTGTGTCTAACTTTGTTCAAATAACTTATTGTAACAAAATACTTCTTGATTCTCGCTCTCTCTCTCTCTCAATTCACTAATTTTCTTCAATTTTCAAAGAATTTGTGTTCGACTCTTCGTGTACGAGAAGAAGAATAAGTATTTACCAATTTAGAGTTTTTAGTTTTTAAGTTTTTTTTATGTTTATTTAAGTCTTAGGTTCTGTAAACAATTATAATTTATTCCTCACGTTATATATTAACAAAAACTTTCCCATGCCTTACAAGATAATGTGTCATAGCACATCATAATGTGACATAACGTGTTGCAATGCAAACAAAGAGTTAAAAGATGAGCCACAAGGGATAACGTGACAACGAACCCAAATCTTGACGCCATAAAACGCCATAATTTGGTCATAACAAATTATTTAGAACCATGACCATACCGTGGATATTTCTTTACTTGGGGTATTTTTCATAGTATGATATTACCATTTGTGACCTTGCCTATCTTGACCTTTCGCAATTCCACCCTTATTTATTTAAATGTTTACTTTTTAGATGTATTCATTTTTTTTGTGTTTCCGAGTTACAATTAAAAAGTTCATAGCCCATCGGTAGCGGAAAACCGTATAGGTCCGCAATATAGCCACTGTATCTCCACAATGGCGGTGTAAATGCAGATCGGACGCTATGATCGCTACAACTAATAAAGTGGTAGTAGTACCAATATCGTTTTCACATGGACTAGTCTAATGAGATTCTGAGAGTTTCATGAATTTCTAGTGCAAGTTTCTGTTGTGAATAATATTAATGATTTTGTTGGTAAATTGGGTTTAAAGATGAAATAAATGATTAATTAAAATATGGATATGGGTATGGGTGTGAACTTTCCTTAAGACAATGGTAGTAACGTTATGGTCAAAACTTATGGTACGAAATACCTATAAAACTTCCAATCTCGCGAAAGTGATTTTTTATAGATTGTGCCCACCAAGTTCCCACAAAGTTCCCATTATTGTGGATTCTTAATCTTGCCAAATTAGCTAAGTGATATGATGAATCAAAGTTCTATTAATATGAAGACTTACACACAAATCTCTTTGTAGAATATTCTAGACTAATGTTTGAACCTTAGCAAAAATCATACATAATCCATATCTCTCTACTTGATTGTGAAAGACTTTCTCAAATCTTTGTGCATCACTTAAGCCGTAATTCAAATCCGCTCAGATCTGGGTCTAGAATATAATATTAACACTTCAAAGTGAGCGCTTTGTCCACGTTAAGTTTAAGCCCCGACTCAAATGACCAAGTTTAAGAATTAAAAAATTTGGCAACACCCAAATGTTGTCTACTTGTATTAAGTTTCGTTCACACCCACACTCAAAAAGGTGCTTAGCTTATAACGAAAGTAAATAGCACAACAAAAGTAAATGAATACTCAAGAAATAATCTGATTAAAAATTAAAGACAAGAAATTTAAAGACTAGAACTTAAAGACAAGATATTTAAAGACTAGAATCTAAAGACAATAAATTTAAAGACTATAATTCTAAAGATAAGTCTTGAGGCTTCCAAGTTGTGTCTTGGATGGTGAATGAGAGTTCCAATTTACAATGGAAGAAAAGGTGAAAAAACTTCTCTTTTTACCCTTTGGATAGAATTCTCCAACAATCTATTGGACAAAGAAATTGATCTTCCTTTAACACCATATTTTTCTTTCACTTGAGATACTCAATTAAATCTAGAAAATTGACTCAAATAATCCTTATCCAAAACTGGCCCGGATTTCTCATAGTGGGAATTTGTGGCCACAATCTCAAAAGTGACGAATTTTGAACAAAGTTTCAATCCTTGGCCATTCATCACTACGTTTTTTTTTTGGGGGAAAAGGGGTCATTCATCACTACTTAAGAACTTTATAATCAAAAGAAAGAAATAGAAGCAACAAAGGTAAATAAAGTGACGAAAAGAAAACTACGCAAAATGAGTGATAAGTAACTCTTTAAATTGAGAGTTATCACTCATCTTATAATTAATGGACAATTCGTTTGACTAGACGCGTCTGGCCTACTAGAAAAGTGGGCTTGCACAACCATTCTCGAAGAATTAGATGGGCTTATATTGACTTGTTAAAGCTATTGGGCGGGCACCTAATAATTGGACATACTTGTACGGCCCATTAATGTTTTACATTAATAAAATTTTATAAATATAATTAAAAAAATTGGACACTTCTTAATTCCCTCTTGATTGTGAAGATTCTCATTTCCTTTATCCGACTTTCCAGTTCCTGCTAATCACATTTATCTTAGTATTTTTCTGTAAGCTATGTACGTTTGAAAAAATTATTACATATTTTTAATTATTTAACTAAGCTTATGATTTTATATAAGTTTTGTCTTCTTAAACATGTAAAAAAACAAGGCCCGTTAGCCAATTGGCAAGTCTCGTTGTATATAGGACGATAAGGACAATCTATCAAGCTCGTAAAAAAAGAGTTTGTGTTTGTTATAATAAGCCCATTGAACAAAATGAATAGGATAGGTCCAACCTGAATCCGACCCAAATTTACAACTGATCACCTGTGATAAAACACACAAATGATTCAATTACTGTTAAAGGTAAGTTTACATTTTACCAATCTTGCCATTTCTCTAACTTATTTTGGTTATTTGTAGGTAATACTGAAGTTTGAGGACTTGAGATGACACATGTTGATTCTGAAGGTTCAAGAGGACTACGCCTCACATTCCAGGAAAATAGAGGGGTAGCGGAGCAATTATGGGACAGCTGAAGGGCTAATGTGCAATATATGGCTGAAGTATTTAAACTCTCGTTTAACCTATTTTTTCATCAGATTCATTCATTATCTCATTTCTCTCTATTGAGTTCTTTTCTCTCACTCTCAAAATTAGGGTTTCTATAGTCTTCATCTTCAAACCTCTTGAAGATGAATCTTGTAGTTTAGATTGTTATTTCTTTTGTAATAATTGTAGTAACTGTTGTTATGAATGGTTAAAGTTTAGTATATTTGTTGTTATGAGTTTCAATATGATATCAGAGCACTGGCTCCGATTCCTCATCCCTGTGACGTTCTTCACTCGTAACAACGAATGGTAACTTGTCCTCTTCTGTGTTTTTCATATCTGGAATCAACTCTTTGAGTTGCTCTTCTTTATGCTTCTTTTGTGAGATCTTCTTCCTCTGTTGTTTTTCAAAACTAAAATCAACTCTATGAGTTGTTCTTGTTTCTTACTCTTGAAGATCTCGCTTCATCATCATTTTTCAACTTTGTCAATTGTGAAAATCTTCATTGCATGTGTGATTACTTTACTTCTGTGCATTAGGTTGTAAAGTTCTTTGTAGATTTGGATCTGATTTGTGTAGATCTATTCTGGATTCTCCTGGTTGTAGATCTGGATCTGATCTGTGTAGATCGCGTATGGATTCTTTTGTTTGCAACTATTAGTTCCTCTTCTTCAATTCTAGATCTTATCTCTGTAGATCTGATCTAGGTTCTTTTGTTTGCATCTATTAGTTCTTGTTCTTCGACTCTGGATCTTATCTCTATAGATCTGATCTAGGTTTTTTGTTTCTCTGTTGTAAGTGTTCTATATGAACTCCATTTTTTGCAAAATTTCTTCGGTGCATGTTATTTTTTCTTTTTGGATCTGACCTTTCTAGATCAAGTTCACTTTCCTCTCTGATTGTGTTCAAACCTGGCCTTATAGTGGTCTGTTGTTTGTTCCATCTCTGTTTGCTACTCGAGTCAAAATCTTCTATAGTTTTTGGTTTGAGAAAGCGATGTTTCACTATTTGTTTACGTTATCATCTGACCGTAGGGTCATCTCGTTTGCTCTCTTCGTAGAGTGGTCCTAATGACTTGGACTTAGATCTGGACATTTTGTCTCTTAGATCTCCGTGTTCATCAAAGGATCTATTTCTTTTTTCTCTTGGTCTGTTAAGAAGTTTTTTTGGGGACAGATTCTGCTGAAATATTTCTTGTGATATGATTCATCAGATTTGGTCCCATTGACCTCATCTGGTTCGTACTTATGTACTGAATCATTGAAGATCTTGTATCTCTCAAGTTTTTTAGTTTTTCTTTTGTTTGCAAATCCTAGTTTTCCTGTTTTTCCTGTACTATTTGTGATAAATTTCTTGGTACTGTGTGTTAGCTCCTGTGTGGCTACTGTTTTGTGTTCAGGTTGTTTTCCTGACCTTGTGTTTGCCTATTTCTTACTCTGGATCTCTTTGTTTGAGACTCCAGATTTGCTCTCTTCCTTTCGGATGTGTTTACCTCAACAGGATCAATTGTAAGTCTGTTCTCCTGATCATCTGTCTTACCACCCCACCACTGTAAGTCTTCTCTTCCCGTCTGTGTGATTTTTGTTTGGGTATCTGAGTGGTGGACTTGACCTACCACCTCTGAGTGGAAAGGAATCCTGTCCTTAAGCTGTTTAGATTTCTCCCGTGTGTGTTTTCTCTTGTTTTTTTTCTCCTTGCAGTTCACTATGACGCGGGAAGCATCTCCCAAAGATCCAGAACATCAATCTTTGATTGCCAAACTGGACTTTGGCGATCCTCTCTACCTCCATCCAAATGACACCACAAGAGCCTCTATTTTAAGTATGAAACTGAGTGGTACAGATAATTACAAAGTTTGGTCACGTGCGATGATTATTGCTCTTGAAACTAAGAATAAACTATGTTTTGTTGATGGTTATGTGGTTCGTCCTATTGATAATGATGTGTTAGCTCGACAGTGGGATAGATGCAACTCTGTTGTGTTATCTTGGATTCTTAATTCCATTTCTGAGGACTTGTTTGTTAGTCAAGTGTTTTCTAAAGTTGCCTCTGAGGTGTGGACTGAAGTTAAGGAAACGTATGACAAAATAGATGGTTATGTCACGTTTAATCTTCATCAGAAAATTAATTCTCTTTCCCAAAATGGATTTTCTGTTTCTGACTATTACCATAAGTTGAATGCCCTATGGAAGCAGCTTGACACTTTGGTCACACTGCCTTCATGTACTTGTAACGTTGCCCATGATTTTTCAAACACAATCAACTTTTAAAACTCATGCAGTTCCTTATGGGGCTGGATGATACCTATGTTCATATATGCAGTAATATTTTAATTACAGACCCTCTTCCTACTGTGAAAACTTCGTTCTCTCTAGTGTCCAGAGAAGAGTCACATCGAGGTGTGACTGATCCTCTGACACCAAGAACCAAAACACTGCGTTTTTTGGAAAAACTAATGACAGTAGGAAGAAGACTGGAAAATCTCCTCTCATTTGCAAGCATTGTGGTCTAAATGGGCATACGATAGAAATATGTTATAAACTAATTGGTTTCCCAAAGGATTTCCAATTCACAAACTCTAAAAATGGTTAATCGTTTAAGTCTCCGTCAAGCAATGCTCGTCTAAAAATGGTTAATCCTCCTGGCCGTGTTCAGAATGCTTCAATGTCTTTAACTGAGGATCAAATAAACAAGTTACTTTCTCTTATTGATCAGAAACACAATGAAAGCATCTCTGTCAATATGGCAGGTATGTTCTCTGTTAATATGGCTAACGTGTCTAAATTTTCAACTAATTCTTCTTGCTCTGGACGGATAATCGATTCTGGAGCAAACCAACACATGAATTGTTCTGTTTCTCAGTTAGAAAATGTTTTAGATATTTATGACTTAAATCTTAAAGTTACTCAGCCTAATGGTGATGAAGCTAAAATAAATCAATTTGGGAACTTTAAACTCAATAATAGAGTTGTCGTATTTGATGTTCTTGTTGTGCCTGATTTCCATGTTAATCCTCTTTCTGTGCACAAAATTGCTAGAAAGTAAAATTTTTGTGGGTTTTGATGAATTCAAGTGTTACCGTCTTCAGGGTTCTCTTCCCAAGAAAATTGTGGGGACTGGTAGCGAACAAGGAGGTTTATATGTAACATCTCGAATTTCTCCATAATATTATTTTAATATGAATAGGGGTCTATTTATATTTTGGTTTAAGCTTGGATTGTTTTGTAATTATATAATTCAATGGGATTAAAATTTCAAGTGATCAAAGTTTAAATGCTATTTTTTGGAGTTTGGAACTTGAGGGTGTATTTGGTTATTTTGGAAAGTTGGGGGTTACTTAAGAAAAGGGGTTAGGCTGAATTGAGATATTATCTCAATTCAGTGTTGGAGTCGGCAAAAAAGCAGAAAGAAAGATAGAGAGAAAGAAGAGAGAAAGGAGAGAAAAAGGAAGAGAAAAAGAAGAAGAATCAAGCTAAAAACCTTGGAAAGAAATCAAAGGGTTTTGTAAAAGTTGATTCCAGTAACAAGATGATATCCATAATACAATCTAATTTCATCTAGGTACTGTTTTGATTTGGAGTTTGATTGTGCAGAGAAGTGGGTCTTGTAAACAAAGGTGAGTTCATTCACTTTTTGCTTAAATCCTTATTTTCTGTCAAATTAAATGTTAAGACGCTTGTATAAACTGTTTTGGGACTGTATGGTTGTGTTTAAAACAAGCTGAATGGAACAGACATGGATTTGGGTTGAATTTCTAAGCCGCAGGTCGAAGTTTCCGGATAAATGATAGTATCCGGAAACCTCTACATGAAGGATTCCGGACAAGGCAAAGTTATCCGGTAAGTTTTGATTTCGTGTAGTTTCCGGATGAAATTAGTTATCGGATGGTATCCGGGTTACCTTGGTTTCCGGATGTCATCCGGATTAGATAAGTATCCGGTAAGAATGGTATCCGGAATGTTTTGTATATCCGGTAAGTATCTGAAAGGCTTATGTATCCGGAAAGATTATGTATCCGGATAGTTTGAAGTGTCCGGAAACCCTTGTTGTCCGGTCACTTTTGAGTACACAGTAACTTTAGAATTTGCTAATTTCTGGAAGGGTACGATTTAGGAATTGAAATACAATCCTAGTAGCTTGAACATACTTACAGTTGAATGGTAGTGTGTTAGGCTTAAAGATTGTTTTGGTTTGATACTATGCAGGTGTATAGTAAGTGTAATGGATCCATAGGCACTAGTGTTGGGTAATCACATGGAATAGGCATGTGGTATTAATCGTTATTCCAGTGTGTGTGAGAAATCGTGGAATAGGCGTGTGGTACTAATCGTTATTCCCGATTTCTAAGGAAGAAAAAGGGATTGACATGAGTGATTGTAATCTCTACTTCTTTTCCAATAATTGGTGTTAATGTCATTTTAATTGTAATCAAGGATATTTATGTTAAGCTTTAGCTTGTTTGTTGACTTTTGTAAGTCAAGGGTATAAATACCCTTGTTGAACTCTTTTGTAGCCAGTTGTTCTAATCAGAGATGGCACATTGATGAAATTCTCTCTCTACGATCTCTATTTCTCTCTCTAGAATACCTGATTAGATCCTGTTTTAGATTAACAATTGGTATCAGAGCAAGTGATCAAGGATTATTCTGCAGAGATTTCTCAAATTCATCCATCAAATTTGTGATATTCAGAGAAAAATCGATCGAGATTCTTGTTTTTCAAGGAAATCTCTTTTTCTTGAATTCTTACAAGTTTGTGTGAATTTGAATTCGAGTTTATGATCGCTGGATTCGTTCTTGAAATAAGATCAGTTTTGATTCAAGGATCATGGACTAATTTTGCGGATTTGGGGATCGATTTGAAGTTTTTCAGGATTTTTGTTCTGATCGAGTTTCTCAGATCCGTTCTTCCGAATTAGGAATTTTTTTCGAGTTTTTCTGTGAATCTGCTGTATTTTATTGTGTTAGAAACTGTTTTTCCTTCAAATTTGCAGAATTTGGAAGTGTATTTCTGCTTTTTGAGAGATTTGGATCGTTATTGGACAGTTTGGGCCAGATTCGAACTTTGCGCCAGTTCATATTTGGTCTCTGAGATTTCTGACAAGTCAGCTTTGCGCAACGGGTTGCGCAAACCATACTTTGCGCCATCAACGGGTTGCGCAAACCTTGCTTTGCGCCATTGCCTTCTAGCGCAAACCCCTATTTTCGCCCAACTCCACTTTGCGCCACTCGCCTCTAGCGCAAACCATACTTTGCACCACGGTCGTCTAGCGCAAACCTCTACTTTGCGCCATTCTCTTCTAGTGCAAACCAGCCTTAGCTTTTGTGGTTTCTGTTACTGTTCACTGTACTGTTCACTGTTACTGTTCATCATGACTCTTCAAGCAAGTTTGTATAGGAATGATATTCAGATGTCTCTTGGTACAGATACCAGACCACCGGTATTAATCAATGAAAATGAATTTTCACAATGGCAAGACAGGTTTATTGATTTTATCGAGAGACAACCAAATGGGGATAACATGATGTTAGCTTTCATGGAAGGTCCGTTTGTGCAACCTTAAAAAGTAATTCCCGCTACAGCAACTGTGCCTGCTTCAAGAGAATTAAAAAGGGTTGAAGAATACACTGCTGAAGAAGCAATGAGAGCTAAAGCAGACAAAGAAGCAAAGTCGAATCTTATTCTTGCTCTTCCAAACCACATTTACAATCGCATTGACTGTTTCAAATACAACCTGATGCTAATGTGGACTCAGTTGGAGAAAATTATGCTTGGATCAGCAGTTGCTACTCAGTTGAGACAGGATCGATTCATGAACAATTTTGAGAGTTTTAAGGCAAAGGAAGGGGAATCGTTGAAGAGTGTTTTTGATCGGTTTTGGGGAGTTATTAATGATCTTTTGAAAATAAAAGTTACAAAGACCGAATTAGAAGCTAATCTGAAGTTTCTTAATGCTCTTCAACCTGAATGGAGCAAACCGTGTCATATGATGAGAAATGATGTAAGAATCTCAACTATGCAAATTCAAGAGTTGTATGAAATTTTAATGACTGATGAAGATAGGGTAAAAGAAAAGAAAGAGAAGTTGGATAAAAAGAACAAAGTCACAAGTGTGGATCCAATTGCTTTGATTGCTAGTCAGTTGGCAGATAAGAGTCTATTAGAGAATGCTTATATTGGACAGACTGAAGATGATGGTGAAGAGCTACAACAAGCTATGATTCTTTTGACCAAGCACTTTCAGAAGAAGTACTTCAACAAGCCAGGGTCAAATAATCTGAGAGTCTCATCTGGTTCAAGAAGGGTTGATTCTGATGCTAGTGGTTCAAAGGCATTTGAACAAAAGTTTGAAGGTCCAAAACCCATGGAAACCAAGAAGGTGGAAGGAAAGAAAGCTGATGTTTGCTTCAACTGTGGAAAACCCGGTCATTTCTCCCGAGACTGTAGAGTGAAAGTTGTAAGGGATGCAGCCTACTACAAGAAGAAATTAGAATTGGCTGAAAAGAAGGAAACCGGTGTTGTTATGTTAGCGGAAGAAGAATACTGGCTAGATCATTCTGATAATGAAGCGGAAAACATGTGCTTTATTGGTGATGATGCCAGTGATGATGAGGAAAATGACAATGCAAGCTCAACTGATGATTCTGAGGTACCTTCTACTTTTGATTATGAATTCATTGTGAATCAGATGAACATAATGACTACTTCCATTCATGAACTTCGCACAAAACTGCTTTCTGAAAAGGAAAAGAATAATATTCACTCAAAATCTATTGAAAAATTACAAATTTGCCTTGAAGATGAAAAGAAAATTTTAAAAGATACAAAAGGTAAATTTGTAAAAAAAATAGAAGAATTGGAAGAATTAAACAGATCTTATCTTGAATCTTGGAAATCAATGACCGATATGAGAGACAATCTTTTTAAACAAATAACTGTTTTGGAAGAAAAAATTTATTTGAGAGGTCAAACCGAACAAACGACTTATTTAAACAAACCAAGGAGTTACACATCTATTAAAGAAAAATGGGGTCTTGGATTTGAAAATCCACATTTTTTAGAAGAAGCTAAAACACGAGTTCCTACTCTTTATGAATTTGAGTTTTTAACTCTTGCCAAATATGCTCCTCATTTTAAAATTAAATGGTCAAATGATGATGAGATTTTAAAATTAGAAGAAGAGAAAAGAAGTCTTACAACAAAGATGCAACTTCCATTTGTATACACTCGTGAAAATGAAAAGTACAACATCAAATCTCAAAATTCTAGAAAATCAAGACTTTCTAGAAAATATTCAAATTTCACAAAGTCCGAAAAAGCTTCATTACCAAACGATTATTTTGATGGTTACGCTATTAATACTAATAAAAAGAATGTACCTCAAATATCTTATGATACTAAAAGATACATTCCACCATTAGTATTAGAGTGTAAAATTTTAGATCTTGAAGCTAAATTGGAAAATCAGAATATCTTGTTTAAATTTGAAAAGGACATAATTTCTACCTTCATGACTTTAAGTTTTGAAGAAGAAATAAAACATCAACAAGATATTTTTGAAAATTATAAAAATGTTGTACAATCTGATTCCGAGAAAAATATAATGGAAGACGATTTTAATGAAAACTCTTCTTCTGATGATAAAATTGATTCTGATTTTGACTGTTCTGAAAAGGAAAAGGAGAGTAACTCTGAGGTAAGTCTAAATGAAAAAGTTTCAAAGGTTGATTTCTTACATAAAGTAATGTCCTTTAATTCAGATGTTAAAACAGAGAAAATTGATGAGTCTTTAACTATAAATGCAAATTCTCACAAAAAGAATCATAGAAAAAGAAGAAGGTCAAAGAAATCTAAGAAACAAGATTCAAAATCTGGAACTGATTCTGATGCTTCTTCTTCTACTTTCTCAGATAGGTTTGTGAAGAAAAGACCAAGACAAGTTTGGAAAGTCAAGCAGTTATCTCCAGATACTTCAACAGATGAGAAGAGTAGCATAGTCAACAACCCTTGTTCAATTAGTTCATTTGCTGAAAATAAAGAGAATTGTAAAAACTCTTTTAGATATTCAATAAAGCAAATGTTTCGAATTGCCAATGGTGGTTTATGTTGCTCCTCATGTTGTAGTTCTGGTGGTAATGTTTATTCATCTGATACATATAAAATTCATTATCCGATGGTTGATTCAAATGCATTTTATAAAAACAAAAGTTTGTCAAAGAAAAGAAAACATCCTGTGTTTGATAGGAAGTCTTTTGGAACTAACAAGAAGGGACCCACAACTAGATGGGTACCTAAATCTCCTTGATGTGTTTCCTTTTGCAGCCATGTCATTTGTGGTATCTGGATTCTGGATGCACCAAACATATGACTGGCAATAAGACTTTATTATCTAATTTTAAAGAAAAGGATTGTGGAAGAGTCAAATTTGGAAATTGCGCGACATCTCCAATTCTCGGTTACGGAGACTTAGTTCAAGGGAATATCACAGTGAAGAGAGTGAGTTATGTTGAAGGCCTAAGCCACAATTTGTTCAGTATAGGGCAATTTTGCGATAAGGATCTGGAAGCCAGTTTTAAATCAACAAGGGTTGCTATTAAAAATAATGACGGAAAAGATTTACTTGTTGGGAAAAGAAGATCCAATCTTTATACCATAGATCTCTCAACAGTAAATTCTCCTTCTGATATCTGTCTTGTGACAAAGGCGACCACGAAACAAAGCTGGCTGTGGCATAGAAGATTGGCTCATCTCAACTTTATTTACATGGATAGGTTAGTCAAGAATGATCTTGTTCGAGGTCTCCCGTCACTCAGATTCGAGAAAGATCATCTCTGCCATGACTGTGAGAAAGGAAAAATGAAGAAAGCTTCTCATAAACCGAAAGCTGAATTTTGCACAAAAGATATTCTGGATCTCTTGCATGTAGATTTGTGTGGGCCGATGAAAACAAGAAGTATTGGAAAGAAAAGGTATATCCTAGTGATTGTTGATGATTATTCACGTTATACTTGGGGGAAGTTCCTCAAATTAAAGGATGAAACTTCCGACCATCTCATCAATCTCATTAAGACTGTTCAGACTAACAAACAAAAGGCAGTGAAAGTTGTCGGATCCGACAATGGAACGGAATTCAAAAATAGCACTTTACAAGAGTTCTATGAAGCAAATGGGATTACTCAACAATTTTCTGCCGCAAGAACACCTGAACAAAACGGAGTGGTGGAGCGACGCAATCGAACTTTGGTTGAAGCGGCTCGCACTATGCTCGCATTCTCAGGTCTTCCTCTATCTCATTGGGCCGAAGCAGTTTCTACGGCATGTCACACACAAAACAGATCAATCATTCATCGGAGATTCAACAAGACACCGTATGAGCTTATGAATGGAATCAAACCAAATGTTTCATATTTCCGAGCTTTTGGGTGTAAATGTTTTGTGCTTAACGATCGGGAAAATCTGAATAAATTCAGTCCAAAAGCAGATGAGGGAATCTTTCTTGGTTATGCTCTTTCTTCAGCAGCTTACAGGGTTTATTTGACTTCAGTTAAAAAGGTGGTGGAGAGCGTCAATGTCAAATTTGATGAAACCGAAGAAATGGTTTCGGGCAACACAGGATCCGCTCCCAATATGTCAGGAGTGTTAGCTTCTGGACAAATCAGTTCAGAACCTGTTTTACAATCAACAAATCAGGATCCTACTCTGTCTCATAATACTCATACAGATCTTGATTTTTTATTTAAACACTTCTACAATGACTTACCTTCTACTAATACCAATGTTCTACCTATTGTGTCTAATCAGGTAAATACGAACGCATCTACCTCAAATTCCGCTGCAAAACTCTGATAACGATGCAGTTCATTATACATCTGAACCTGTGATACAAGAAGTAGCTTTGGATTTAGAAGTGCCACCTGTGATTGAAGAAACGAATTCGTCACAAACTCTTGAAACGACCGGAGATGTTCATTCAAATGAAAGAGAAACAGTGGATCCGGGTGTCATTCAACAACCAGTTCATCAATCTGAATCAGACAATGTTGTTGAGATATCTCCTCCGATTCCTGAAGTGATACCTGTGTCTTCTAGTGAATCTGATATACCTGAACCCCCTCCTCAAGTACTTGAAATGATTCAAGAAACAGTTGATCCACTTCCTCATACAACCAAGTGGACAAAAGCACATCCAATTCACCAAATCATTGGTGATCCGTCCGCTAATGTCAGCACAAGATCCAAATCTGCAACATCGAATGAATGCTTATTTGCTTGTTTCTTAAGCAACATTGAGCCAACCAAGGTTTCTGAAGCTTTGAATGATCCAGACTGGGTTATTGCAATGCAAGAGGAACTGAATGAATTCGAAGCATTAAAGGTGTGGAGACTAGTGCCTAGGCCTCCAGGAAAAACTGTAATCGGCACTAAGTGGATTTTCAAGAACAAAAAGGACAAGGATGGAATAATTGTGAGAAACAAAGCTCGCTTAGTGGCGAAGGGTTATCGACAGCAAGAAGGAATAGATTATGATGAAACGTATGCACCGGTAGCAAGATTAGAAGCTATCAGAATGTTTCTCGCCTTTGCAGCTTTTTGCGACTTTACTGTATATCAGATGGATGTGAAGACAACTTTTCTGAATGGGGTACTTAAGGAAGAAGTATATGTATCTCAACCAGAAGGGTTTGTTAACAAAGCTAAACCTGATTACGTATTTCGTCTCGATAAAGCTTTATATGGTTTGAAACAAGCACCGCGTGCATGGTACGATGAATTGTCAACCTTTCTACTCAAATCCGGATTCGTTAAGGGAGCAATTGACACAACTCTTTTCATCCGACGTGAAGAACAAGATATCTGCTTAGTTCAAATATATGTAGACGATATTATTTTTGGTGCGACTAACAAAACTTTATGTACTTGGTTTTCTGATCTTATGGCTTCCAGGTTCAAGATGAGCATGATGGGGGAAATCAATTTTTTCCTCGGACTTCAAGTGAAGCAGTTGCCTAATGGAATCTTCATCAATCAGTCAAAGTACGTTTTTGATATTTTGAAGAAATTCAAAATGGATAAATGTACTACCATAGGCACTCCAATGGCTCATGGTGCGCAAATTGGTCTGGATCCATATGGAAAGGACTTTGATGTCAGAACCTATCGAGGCATGATCGGATCACTAATGTATCTCACAGCTAGTCGGCCAGACATAATGTTTTCCACATGTTTGTGCGCTAGATTCCAGGCACATCCAAAGGAATCTCATTTTATGGCTGTCAAACGCATTTTCAGATATCTAAAAGGAACCCCATACTTAGGATTGTGGTATCCAAAGGGTTTGGATTACAAGCTGTGTGCGTATTCTGATGCTGACTATGGAGGTAGTCAACTGGATCGGAAAAGTACTTCTGGTCATGTTCAATTTCTGGGAGATCGGCTAATAAGTTGGGCTTCAAAGAAACAAAACTGTGTGTCTATTTCAACTGCTGAAGCGGAGTATGTCGCTGCCGCAAGTTGCTGTTCTCAAGTGTTATGGATGAAGACACAGTTGCAAGATTATGGGTTGCTGTATAAAACCATTCCAATCTATTGTGATAGCAAATCTGCAATAGCCATCTCAGTGAATCCTGTTCAGCATACCAAAACAAAGCACATCGACATGCGATATCATTTCATAAAAGATCATGTGGAAAAAGGTACTATTGAATTATATTATGTACCTACTGACTATCAACTTGCCGATATTTTCACCAAGGCATTGGATGAAAAGCGTTTCACTTTCCTTTTATCTAAACTCGGCATGTTGAATTTGAAAGCTTGAATCCTCACAAATTTAATTCAATGAAGTGAAAATTCTTTCAATTTTCATTCAATGAATAAAATGTGTGTCAAGGGTTATTTTACAAGTTTCTTTGTTATATCTTAGTTAGACTTGTTTCAACTTTCACTTCTGATATAAATCGAAAGGTCAGCAAAACATGAATGAAAGCTTGATATATGCGCAAAATTGTGTAAATCTAGACTTATAAAGAATACGATGCTCACAAAGCCCATTTGTCAGAATGAAGAATGGAAATGAAAATATGAGGGAAGCACAAAGTTTTATAACCAAGTGAATGAGATGCAATAAAAAAAATCATTAGGTTTGAAAGTTTGTGCCTGTGGCCTATCTGGTTTGGGAGATTAAGTCCCAAGGGGTACTTGATACCTAGCCCCTAAGATCAACTGGTCTGGGATTGGCTGACCCAAATCCTGCTATAGAATCAGATAGAAATCCATATCCTACTGGTACAGATGGGATTAGGATATATCGATGTAGCCTTTCTGGTTTGGGAGAGTAAGTTTCAAGGGGTGCTTGACACCTAGCCCCTAAGGCCAACTGGTCTGGGATTGGCTGACCCAAATCCTGCTATAGAACCAGATAGAAAGTTACGTTTACGGTGTATCTTAGTCTTAATAAACTTTTTGATAAAAAGATGCCAATGTGCACAAAATAAAAGATGCCAATGATCACACATCTCGTATATCTTGGGGAAATAACAATGTCGCGATAAACTTATAAATTTGTGGAAGATTTCAGTCATATAGTATGAGTAAGAGCAAAGTATTCTTATAGGTTTCAGAAGTACATTTGATTGATGCAAATCATATTTCGCATGCCAGCACACCAAATAGATTTGATAAAGAGGCTGAAACTGAACATTTTTTAACTTGATATGCAATGTTGACTTGTATTTTAATCCAAAAACATGCATTCAAGTTCTATTGTTTGAAAAATCTGTCAGACTTCACTAAGTTGAATTTCTTTTGTTTGGTGTTCAAATTGTCTATATTTAGTAGTTACAATATATAATTTGATGTATTTCTTTTCTATTACTGATCCTTCAAGTGTGATATTTCATTCTGTGTTTTTGTGAAGTACTGCTTAATTTCAGGGGGAGAAAAGTATTGAGTTCAGTGTTTGAGGGGGAGCAAGGTATGATGAGTTGTGATTTTCTGTGTTCAATGTTCTGAGGTTTTGTGATATTCCCAGGAATTGAAATTTTAAAGAATCAAGAACTCAAATCAGATAAATCTTCCAGGTATGTACTTCTAAAGCTTTTTGTCTGGCAAACCCTCCAAATGTAAAATCATTCTTAAATCATCCAGTGCATTTGTGTAGGGGGAGAAATTTTTTTTTTTTTTTAAAAGTAGATTTTTAATTTTTTTATAGTAGAGTTTTATTTTCTTTAGGTATATATATATTTTTTTTTTGAAATAAACTTTTTCTTATCTTTGCCTCCACTTTCTCACACGCACACGACAACTGTTCATAACCATCTCACGATCTCTTTTCACCACTGTTCTCGACCACTGTTCTGGTTCGCGATTATTCTGAGATCATCGATTCCAGGTAAGATTTCTCATCTTCCTTCTTAGTGGATTTTCGACATCAGGTGCGTATCTGATTGTTTCTTTTGGGATCTTTGATTTTGGATTGATGCACAAATCGATTTCGATTCCTAAGGTTTCAATCGATTTTGGTTATTATTAGATTTTGTATCTCTTTCGAAATCTAGGGTTTCAAAATCGATTATGTGCATTTCTTAGAATCATTCTTGAGTTATAGGGTCTCGATTTCTTGTTTTCAGTAGTTTTAATCTTGATCAGGTTCGGTTTGCGCCATGGTCGTATTAAGGGTTTTTGCCAAGTGAGCTTTGCGCCACCCGTTGGTAGCGCAAACCTAGCTTTGCGCCACATGTTGGTAGCGCAAACCAGACTTGAGAAAAAATTTTTCTTCTGATTTTTCCAAGTTTTTCATGTGTTTTTGTGATTCATTGTTTGTTCTAATTGAGGATCTTTATACTTCATTCCAGGTGTATTCATGGCTTCTGATGAAGATTTTGATTCTCAAGTTCGAGAAGATGAAAATACGATTCAAGAACATCTTGAGGCACCATCCGATAATGCTTCTCGTGACAATCCTTTACCATCCACGTTATCTACATGAGCTGATCCATCCGCTCGTCGCAATACTCCAAATGCTGTCTTTCCGAGAATGATGTACCTTCTATCGTATAAACCTAATAATCATTATGTTAATCTTTATAAACTCGGGATTAATTCAGTGATTGGGTCTATTCTACGAGAGCATCCAATTTCATATGCTCTGGGGGGACGCACGGGCATTCCTGAAGTTTATCTACAACAAGCATGGCACTACATTGTCAAGAATGAGAGCGAGAACCCTCATCGTTTTCATATTCAGATTGATCAGTATGAAACGGAGTTGTATTATAGAAGACTAAGACTGATCCTCAGACTTCCTGAAGCGAATTCAAGACCGGGTCGCACATCTTTTGATTCCTTTCCATCTGAAGGAGATGTTCTTGCTGGAATTCGAGCATTAGGCTATGTTGGTGATCTCACTCAAGTAAGCCAGTTTGAGAAGTCCAAACTACCACCCGTGTGGTATGCTCTTTTCTCTGTTCTAAACAGATTCCTTACTTCCAAACATTCTGGTACTGACAATGCCAGCTTACAATTTCTTCGTTTATTCCATGCGATCATTTATGATTTGCATGTCGATTTCACTATCATCTTTTGGCAAGAATTATCGGATCGAGTCAATGACAAGGAAACTCTCAAGAAGCGCAAGTTCATTCCATACATAAGGTTCTTGGAGCTTATTGTCTGGAGCATGCTCAGAAGTAACAAAGAGAGTCCTCGAAGAAATGATTGGCCTCTAGCCATAGACTTTGAGATGTCGTATATTCAAAGGCAGAAGAGGAGTTTTGCTTATTCAATGCCCATTCCTCCAGATCTTATTCTCAGATATGCAGATCTAATTGATGAGGACGTTATTTCATACTGTGATGAAAATAACATTCAAATTCCAGTAGCGGTGGAAGAAAATGAAGAGTCGTCTAGTAGTTCCTCGTCTTCAGATGGTGATGATAGTGGAGATGGTAATGATGGTTCAGATAGTGATGATGGGTCAGAGAGTGATGGTGGGTCTGATGATGTTGATGGTGATGATGATGATGTTGATGGTGATGATGCTGATGTTGGTGGTGATAATATTGATGGTGATGATTTTATTAATGACAATCTTCAAGAAGATATCACAGTGCAAGTTTCAGATGTAAGAGAATCAGTTGTGCAAGATTCAGATGTGCAAGAAACAGTTGTATTAGAAACAGTTGAGCTTCAAACAACTGTATTAGAACGTTCTGAAAACATTTCTCCAGAAGTTTCTTTCTCTAGAAATGTTGCTGATAGTGTTGAAACGGCTCCTATTGACTCAAGAGTAGACAACATTCTTGTAGATGAGGTAGAGCTTCGAGATGTGACTGCTTCAGCTGTGGGTTTACAAGAGTTGCGTACAGGGGTAGACTCTATTGGTGCAAACACTGATACTATTCCATCTTCTGGAAATATGCTTCTCTCTGAGTTTTTGGAAAAGATGAATGCTCAAATGGAGGCAACGAAGAATGAAGAAATAAACCGGATCAAAGCTTTATTTAAAGGAAAGGGAAAGATGTCAGAAGTAGATGTTCAAGTCAATCCGTTTGCTATTCCATTGAGACGTCCATCCGGGGTTGTAATCAGAGAACCTGCTAGTCAGATTCCTTTGTCATCGCCACAACAACCTAGTATTTCTGTATTGCGTCAGCAACCGACTCCTGAAACTGTTCAGATTCCTTCTGGTAGATCTATTCAAGATATTCCGGTAACTGAGTTGTCTGACATGCTATATGCTCGTCTTCTATCCATGTCTCCTCCGGAACATCAAGATAGTGACTTGTTGTCGTTGTTACGTAACTTCCAGCCAACTCCAACTCTAACTCCAACTCCAGTACCAGTTCCAACTCCAGTTCCACATTCTGTCCCATATGCGCGTGTTTTATCACTTATTACTGATTTTAATTCCTTTCGATCTGAGGTTCGGGATGATTTTACGGATATTAAAAATGGCATGAAGTTATTAACCGATGTTTTTTCTATGCTTTCAGAAAGTATGGAAAAGCATAATCAGACTTGCCAATCTGAGGCAGGTCCTTCTAATAAGAGAACACATGACCGTGATGACCCAGGTAATCAAGGCCATGAGGGGGAGAATGCAAAAAGACAAAGAACTGAAGGAGCCTCAGATGTGTCGAATGTTGAAGTTCAAGGAATGGTTGCCGGTAGTTCAGAAAGAGTCGAAGACGTAACTCCGGAAGATTTGGTTGATCATTTACTAAATGAAGTTGATTTAAATGCAATGGCGTCGGCCATCATTTTTGAAGAATCCAGAATTGAAAGCAATTTACAGCTAGTTGTTTATGTTGATCCGAATTCTGCTCCAGTATCTGTTGAAATTCCTGAAGGATCAACTGAACAAGAATCAGAAGGGTTTGAAGAAATGAGAAACTTCTTTTCTGAGTCTGTGGAGATAGATTTCGATGATGATTTGCACGCTAGATTTGAAAAGTTTTGGAAGATAAAGGAAGAAGAACAAGATGATATCATTGTAATTTCAGATTCTGAAGTTGATGTTGAGTTAGACGAAAAAGACATTGAGTTGGTAAATCTGTTATATGGTGAATCTCCTGTTCATGAGTCGCAAACTCTTGAATCACCATCTACTCAGTCTCCTATTCCTCATGATGAAACTCCAGTTGTATCTCGTGAATCAGAAGCTCCTGCTCAACAAACTCCTATGTCTCAAACTCCAGTTGTATCTGCTCCAACTGCTACTGCTCCTTCACGCATTTTTGAAAGTGGTGAATCTTCTAAATCTCAATTTGAAGTTCCTGAAGTGAATGTGGATATTCCTCCAAGTATATTGGAACCATGTCCTTCTTTGACTGCTCAGCAACGAATGCAAAGACTCGAAGAAAAATATCAGAGTGTCAGAATGAGATCTGCTTTTCTTGAAGACTCTGAACGTGGTATCTTTGTAAAGAAGAAGAAGAGGGTGTGTTTAAGTGCTATTCTTGGAATCGAGAAAGAGACACCCAAATTCATATATGAGTATGTGAATTTTATCAAATGTCAACGCAAAGGGAAGTTCTTTGTTTACTCAAAGCACAAGATTGTCACTGTTCGCAAGGTTGAAATGGTGAGATTCATCAGCTACTGGTATCCAGTCTTCTACGTTCAACGTCAAGACTGTGTGACATATCAGTTTTCAGAAGCATATTTTAATGATCTATCAATTGACGATTTCGAGGTTCTTTATCATTATTTTAGAGATCTAACCATTCGAAATGATGATATTTTAAGGGCTTTGGATGCAGTCAAACGCTTCTTACGCTGTCAAGTCAGATTTTATCGGTGTTTTGATTTTCAACTTGCAGTTGAAAGCTTTCAACCAGTTGTGAATGTGACAAGATCAAACAGAGATCTACCCAACATTTCTGAATATCCACTTTGCACAGTTTTGGAAAATCCTTATGGGGTTATTTACAGAAATCAATCTTCTCAAAGATGCTTCCTCAGATTTGATGAAATTGGAAGATTCTCAGATGGCACGTTAAAGGTGATAAGATATCAACTGGAGCAAAGACTGAATGAAGCAGTGAGATTTTTTCTTCAATATAGAAAGAATTCATACCAGATTGATAATCCAGAGATAAGACTTATGAGACGGGCTTTGGAGACAATCGACTCGAGACTCAATTTCAGAAATACTTTAAGACGCTTGGAGATCTTAATTGGAAAGAATAGACTTCATCGAAGATTCGAGCGCCCTTGATTACAAAGGGGGAGATTGTTAATGTCATTTTAATTGTAATCAAGGATATTTATGTTAAGCTTTAGCTTGTTTGTTGACTTTTGTAAGTCAAGGGTATAAATACCCTTGTAGAACTCTTTTGTAGCCAGTTGTTCTAATCAGAGATGGCACATTGATGAAATTCTCTCTCTACGATTTCTATTTCTCTCTCTAGAATACTTGATTAGATCCTGTTTTAGATTACCAATTGGGCATGTGTTATTGCGATTTATTGGATAAGAGCATTAATCTAGAATCCTTGAAGATTCGTAGTGTGGGCTCTGAGACATGATATAATGAATGACTTAGTGTCAGTTATATTCATGGAAATGAGTTTAACCCCATCATCGAAAGATGGTTACGCATGTGGTAAGAAAAGGGTAAACCAGGTTTGTTATGTCTTGTTTACATTGATTTTACAAATATTATTTTGAAACCGAATGTTCTCACTAGGCGTTAGCCTAATCGTTTCAAATTCTATTTTCTTACCAGGTACTAGCTCGGGAAAATAGAGGGATGCGGGACGAGCGTTTTGAGATAGCGGAGAAGTCAAGTAACGAAAGGAGATTTTGATGGATTGCCTAGATAACTTAGTTAATCTGATTATAGCGATATGATTAGATTAATAGGTTATTTGAGGAATTCTGTATTTGTAAATATGACTCCTTATGGTTAACTTCCTTCTTATGCAAAAGTTGAATGTTATTTTATCATAACTTGTTATAATTGAGGTTTAAATTAGCCCTGAATTTTAGGGTGTTATATATAATATGGTATCAGAGCATTAGTTTAAGTGAACTAAGTATGCTAATGAGATACTTAGACTTAAGCTGAGATGAATTAAGTTATGATATGTGAGAAATGGGTAGAAGTACTAAGACGAGATAGTCTTAGAGTCGACGGAAATACGTGAAATTAGTACTGTAACGATGGTAACGAGGATTCTCATGTATAGTATGTTCTCAATTTCAATTAGCTACTGTCATTATGGATATATTGTTACATAAGCATACTTGTTTCTAAATTGTTACAGTGACTAATGATCGGTAGAGTACGTTTCGTATGTCTAGATATGTGTAACCATTTCTTATGGTTATTCCTTTGTGTTATAACAGAACGATGGTGAATACGCCACCGAGGTCCTCTAATTCTTCAGAGGACAGAGCAGTAAATGATTGGGGATTGGAGGGACAACCTGGAACGGGCAGAACCCATGAAAGTCCGCCGAGGCCACCTCTAATAAGTGGATTGGAAAGTCAAACGCATAGGACAAGCACTAGTACTTCTAATCGGGAAACGCCGGAATCAACGGTGGAGTCTCGTATGATGGAGAACATGACAAGAATGATGAATACAGCGCTGGAAAAACAAGCCAAAATGTTTATGAAAGCACTGAATGATCGAAGTACGGAGCTACGTCGAACGGAGACTGATACTGGGGTAATAAATCCAATTCGTAACCCTGTGTTTGAGGCAGAAAGGAGGGTGGAGAGAATCTGCTCATATAAAACGTTTTTAAGCTGTAAACCACCAGAGTTTATCGGAGCAGATAATCCAATAGCTTGCATGAATTGGTTAAGAGAAATGGAACAAGTTTTCTGAATGTGATGAAAAGTCGAAGGTCAGATTTGCGTCTCAAATGTTAAAAGGTAATGCGTTGACTTGGTGGAATGTAGTGACGGCTACAATCTCTACTCCAGTATTGACTGCTATGACTTGGGAGTCATTCAAGAAAAAGGTTCTGGAAGAATACTGCAATGAAAACGAGATGGATAGGATTGAAGAAGAGTTTCGGACTCTTAAAAAGGGTAATATGTCGGTTAGGAAGTACACTGAAAATTTTATGGAAAAGCTGAACTTGGTGGGGCAGGTGGCTCCGACTGAGAAAGAAAAGATTAAAGCTTACTTGAAGGGTTTGTCAGCGGACATGATGTCCCGTGTACGAAACGCTAAAGCCTCAACATTAAAGGAGACAATTGAGGAAGCTAAGGTTATGGAGCAAGTTTATGTGAAAGACAAAGAAGAAAAGACGCAAGTGGGAGAGAAAAGGAAATGGGAAGGCCGGTCAGAGTCTTCTCAGAAATCACAAGCATCTGGTAAGAGTGTTCGTTATGAAGCTCGTCGTGAGCCAAATTGGTGTTCGAAGTGTAGGAGTAAGCACTATGGACCATGTCGGGTGATAACGTTGGAATGTTTTAAGTGTGGTAAAAGTGGGCATATTGCGAACAACTGTCCTGTACAAGGATCAACATGCTACGAGTGTAAACAACCAGGTCACTTCCGTCGGGAGTGCCCAAAGCTGAAAAAGAGTGGAGACCAAAGTAAGAAACCTAATATTCCAAAACCAACGGGTCGGGCATTCCAAATGACAGCTGATGAGGCTAAAGAATCGAAAGACGCCGTCTCGGGTACATTCCTTGTTAATTCCCTTCCTGTGCGCAATTTATTTGACTGTGGTGCAAATTTTCCGTTTGTGTCCAAGTCGTTCTTTCTCAAATTAGCTATGCCTGTCACTACTTTGGAAGATGCCTTAGTAGTTGAGGTAGCCAACGGGAGTCAAGTCTTGGTTCGCGAAAGACTTGATGGTTGTTTAATTTCGGTAGGTGAAACACAATTTCCGATCGACTTGTTGTTGATGGAAATTGGGGGATTCGATGTGATTGTGGGTATGGACTGGCTGACAGTCAACCAAGCAGAGATACTTTGTGCAAAGAAATTAATCCAGATTCCAATGGCTGATAAGGATGATGTACTCATCTTTGGGGAAAAGCAAAAAGGGGAAATTCCGCTAATTTCTGTCGCAAAAGCGCGTAAGTGCTTGATAAAAGGATGTTTATCCTATCTAGCGTATGTTCTAGATTTAAAGTCAGAAAAGAAACAAGTGGAAGATATTAAGGTGGTACATGATTTTCCGGACGTATTCCCCGATGATCTTCCAGGCCTACCGACTGAACGACAGGTAGAGTTTCGTATTGATCTTATCCCTGGATCGGCACCAATAGCGCGTGCACCTTATCGTCTAGCGCCGGCCGAAATGAAAGAGATGATGACTCAACTTCAGGAGTTATAGGATAAAGGTTTTATTAGACCAAGTTCTTCACCTTGGGGAGCTCCGGTTTTGTTTGTTAAGAAGAAAGATGGCACCATGAGGATGTGCATTGATTATCGAGAGCTGAATAAGGTGACGATTAAGAACAAGTGTCCGCTTCCTATAATTGATGACCTGTTTGATCAACTCCAAGGCGTGGGATGCTTTTCCAAGATTGATTTGAGGTCGAGGTACCATCAAGTTCGAGTAAGAGATGAAGATATTCCGAAGACAACATTCAGAACGAGGTACGAGCATTATGAATTCCTTGTAATGCCATTTGGGTTGACTAATGCTCCAGTTGTGTTCATGGATCTGATGAACAGAGTATGTCGACCATTCTTGGACAAGTTTGTCATTGTATTCATTGATGACATACTTGTCTATTCGAAGACGGAAGTAGATCATGAACATCATCTACATGAAGTCTTAGAAGTGTTGAGAAGAGATAAATTGTATGCGAAATTCTCGAAATGTGAATTCTGGTTAAAAGAAGTACAATTTCTAGGTCATGTGATCACTTCGGAGGGAGTCAAAGTAGACCCAGCAAAGATCGAAGCAATGACGAACTGGGAGACACCGAAGAACGCGTCTGAAATAAGAAGTTTCTTAGGCCTAACCGGTTACTACCGAAGGTTTATTAAAGACTTTTCAAAGATTGCTTCTGCTTTGACTCTATTGACTCGAAAGAACGTGAAGTTTGCTTAGACTGAAAAACAAGAATCGGCTTTCAGAACTTTATGTCAAAAGTTATGTGAAGCTCCCATTCTTGCCTTACCAGAAGGAACAGAAGATTTAGTTGTATATAGCGATGCGTCAAAGATGGGTCTGGGATGTGTATTGATGCAACGAGGCAAAGTGATTGCTTACGCATCAAGACAACTTAAAGAGCACGAGAAGAATTATCCTACTCATGATTTAGAATTAGCAGCGGTTGTATTTGCATTGAAGCTGTGGCGACATTATTTGTATGGAACGAAGTGTAATCTTTATACTGATCACAAGAGCTTGAAACATGTCTTTGATCAGAAAGAGTTGAACATGAGACAGCGGCGCTGGTTAGAATTACTTAAAGATTATGATTGCGAATTGCATTACCATCCCGGTAAAGCAAATGTCGTAGCTGATGCTTTAAGTAGAAAAGAGTATAGTGGGTGTTTGAAAACGACCAACGCTAGAATTGATGTGACATCCAGTTTGATTGAGAAGATAAAAGAGGCACAAGCGGAGGCCCTATTGGAAGAGAATTTGAAAGATGAAGTCATGAGTAAGCAACATCTTCAACTAACTGAAGATAGCCGTAGAATTAAACTATTCCAAGGTCGTGTTTGGGTGCCTAAAACTGGAGGAAATCGAGAGTTAATTCTCGAAGATGCCCATAGATCTAAGTATTCTATACATCCTGGGAGTGCTAAGATGTATAGGGATTTGAAATTCCATTATTGGTGGCCAGCAATGAAAGTAGACGTGGCCCGAATGGTAGAGAAGTGTAGAACATGTTCATTGGTAAAAGCGGAACATCAAAAGCCTTACGGAAGTTTCCAATCTTTGGAGATTCCGGAATGAAAGTGGGAGAAGATTACCATGGATTTTATGACGAAGTTACCAAAGACGAAAAAAGGTAACGACACTATATAGGTAATCGTGGATCGACTGACTAAGAGTGCCCATTTACTGGCTATGAAAGAAGCGTCACCAATAGATAAATTGGCGAAGCTGTATATTGATGAAGTGGTGTCAAGGCATGGTATACCGGTGTCTATAGTGTCAGATCGTGATAGTCGGTTTACCTCCAGGTTTTGGCAATCACTACAAGAAGAATTGGGTACAAAAGTTAATTTGAGCACTGCTTATCATCCACAAACTGATGGGCAAAGCGAAAGAACCATTCAAACTTTGGAAGATATGCTCAGGTCGTGTGTATTGGATTTTGGAGGTAACTGGGATGCGCACTTACCTTTGGTAGAATTTTCATATAACAATAGCTATCATTCCAGTATTGGAAGAGCAACTTTCGAAGCTTTGTATGGCCAGAAATGTAGAACTCCGGTGTGTTGGTTAGAAGCCGGAGAGAAACAGTTTGCTGGTCCGGAACTGGTACAACAAACAGCTGATAAGGTGAAAGAAATTCGACAGCATATGAAAGCAGCCCAAGATCGACAAAAGAGTTATGCTGATCCAAAAAGAAGACCGAAAGAATTCCAAGTTGGGAGCGCGTAATCCTCAAGGTATCTCCGTGGAAAGGCGTGATAAGGTTTGGCAAACGTGGGAAGTTAAGTCCTCGTTTTCTAGGACCTTTCATTATAACTAAGCGAGTGGGATTACAAGCTTATCAGTTGGATCTCCTATCTGAATTAGAAGGCATCCACAATACCTTCCATGTTTGTTACCTTCGGAAATGTTTAGCCGAAGAGACCGATGTGATTCCACTTACTGACGTAAGAGTGGACGAAAAGAGCTACTGTGTGGAAGAACCAGAAGCAATATTGGAAAGATCAGTTAGGAAGTTACGTAATAATAAGGAAGTAGTTATGCTAAAGGTACAATGGAAGCATCATCGAGGTGCTAATGTGACTTTAGAATCGGAAGAGGATATGAAGATTAGATATCCTCACTTGTTTACCTAACTTTGATTTCGGGGACGAAATAATTTTCAAGTTGGGGAGTATTGTAACATCTCGAATTTCTCCATAATATTATTTTAATATGAATAGGGGTCTATTTATATATTGGTTTAAGCTTTGATTGTTTTGTAATTATATAATTCAATGGGAATAAAATTTCAAGTGATCAAAGTTTAAATGCTATTTTTGGGAGTTTGGAACTTGAGGGTGTATTTGGTTATTTTGGAAAGTTGGGGGTTACTTAATAAAAGGGGTTAGGCTGAATTGAGATATTATCTCAATTAAGTGTTGGAGTCGGCAAAAAGGCAGGAAGAAAGATAGAGAGAAAGAAGAGAGAAAAGGAGAGAAAAAGGAAGAGAAAAAGAAGAAGAATCAAGCTAAAAACCTTGGTAAGAAATCAAAGGGTTTTGTAAAAGTTGATTCCAGTAACAAGATGATATCCATAATACAATCTAATTTCATCTAGGTACTGTTTTGATTTGGAGTTTGATTGTGCAGAGAAGTGGGTCTTGTAAACAAAGGTGGGTTCATTCACTTTTTGCTTAAATCCTTATTTTCTGTCAAATTAAATGTTAAGACGCTTGTATAAACTGTTTTGGGACTGTATGGTTGTGTTTAAAACAATCTGAATGGAACAGACATGGATTTGGGTTGAATTTCTAAGCTGCAGGTCGAAGTTTCCGGATAAATGATAGTATCCGGAAACCTCTGCATGAAGGATTCCGGACAAGGCAAAGTTATCCGGTAAGTTTTGATTTCGTGTAGTTTCCGGATGAAATTAGTTATCGGATGGTATCCGGATTACCTTGGTTTCCGGATGTCATCCGGATTAGATAAGTATCCGGTAAGAATGGTATCCGGAATGTTTTGTATATCCGGTAAGTATCTGAAAGGCTTATGTATCCGGAAAGATGGTGTATCCGGAAAGATTATGTATCCGGATAGTTTGAAGTGTCCGGAAACCCTTGCTGTCCGGTCACTTTTGAGTACACAGTAACTTTAGAATTTGCTAATTTCTGGAAGGGTACGATTTAGGAATTGAAATACAATCCTAGTAGCTTGAACATACTTACAGTTGAATGGTAGTGTGTTAGGCTTAAAGATTGTTTTGGTTTGATACTATGCAGGTGTATAGTAAGTGTAATGGATCCATAGGCACTAGTGTTGGGTAATCACATGGAATAGGCTTGTGGTATTAATCGTTATTCCAGTGTGTGTGAGAAATCATGGAATAGGCGTGTGGTACTAATCGTTATTCCCGATTTCTAAGGAAGAAAAAGGGATTGACATGAGTGATTGTAATCTCTACTTCCTTTCCAATAATTGGGCATGTGTTATTGAGATTTATTGGATAAGAGCATTAATCTAGAATCCTTGAAGATTCGTAGTGTGGGCTCTAAGACATGATATAATGAATGACTTAGTGTCAGTTATATTCATGGAAATGGGTTTAACCCCGTCATCGAAAGATGGTTACGCATATGGTAAGAAAAGGGTAAACCAGGTTTGTTATGTCTTGTTTACATTGATTTTACAAATATTATTTTGAAACCGAATGTTCTCACTAGGCTTTAGCCTAATCGTTTCAAATTCTATTTTCTTACCAGGTACTAACTCGTGAAAATAGAGGGATGTGGGACGAGCGTTTTGAGATAGCGGAGAAGTCAAGTAACGAAAGGAGATTTTGATGGATTGCTTAGATAACTTAGTTAATCTGATTATAGCGATATGATTAGATTAATAGGTTATTTGAAGAATTATGTATTTGTAAATATGACTCCTTATGGTTAACTTCCTTCTTATGCAAAAGTTGAATGTTATTTTATCATAACTTGTTATAATTGAGGTTTAAATTAGCCCTGATTTTTAGGTAGCGTTTGGTACGCAGACTGGATGGGACGGGACAGGACTTGACATGACTGGACGGGACGGGACGGGACAGGACTAGAGGAGATGATTTTATTCTAGGTTTAGCTATCCGATGTTGGAAAAAAAGAGTATATTAGTAATTTTATGTTTTAGTCCCATGTTGTTCCACCTATTTTGGTGGAACAAAAAATCTTAAGTTTTGTCCCATGAAAACTTATTTTTGTCCCATGTTGTCCCATCTGATTTTTGTCCCATGGCATACCAAACATAGGACTATTTTTTTTGTCCCGTCCCGTCCCACCCAGTCTGTGTACCAAACGCATCCTTAGGGTGTTATATTATACTTCTTTGATAAGCTATCCGAAGGTGAGCCCTTGGCTTCATATGGTTCTAGTCATCCCTTTAATAAATCAGATTTGTCTATCTTTTGTTATGTATCTCGTCAGTTATGGCATAGTAGGCTTGGTCATCCCGCTGATCAAGTCCTAGGGGTTCTAAAGGACACTCTAGGGTTAGAGAATGATCATGCTTCTCTTCCTTGTGATATTTGTCATCAAGCAAAACAAACTGGAGACAAATTCAATCTTAGTAGTCATACTTTCAAAGTGCTTGGAGAGTTAGTTCATTTAGACCTATGGGACCTTATCGTGTCCCAACTAAGGATGGTAACAGGTTTTTCTTAACTATTGTTGATGACTACACTAGATCTGTTTAGGTTTATTTGCTGAAAAGCAAAGATGAAGTCTTTGACAACATTGTTGCTTTTCAAAGTTCGTTGTTCACACAATTTGGCAAAAATATAAAAACCTTCAGGAGTGATAATGGTACTGAGTTCACTAATAATAAATTGGGTGAGTTTTTCAAGTCTAATGGCATTTTTCATCAAACTACTTGTGTCTATACCCCCCAACAGAATGGGGTGGTTGAGCTAAAACATAGACACTTGCTTAATGTTGCTAGATATTTAATGTTTCAAGGCAATATTCCATTAAATATGTGGAATGAGTGCATTTTAACTGCTACATATCTTATTAATCGCACTCCTTCTTCTGTATTAAATGAAAAAAGTCCTTATGAAATGGTTTTAGGGTTTGCACCTATTCTTGATCACCTTAGAAACTTTGGATGTTTATGTTTTGCTGTCAGACCAAATATTTCTGATAAATTCTCTACTCGTTCAGAAAAATGTATTCATCTTGGTTATTCTAATTCGAAAAAGGGTTATAGACTTTATAGTTTAGACTCTAAACAAATCATTGTGTCTAGAGATGTTAAATTCTATTAGACAATTTTTCCTTTCAAGATGAGTGCAAACCAACCAGGTTGTGATTCTAGTAATATAAATTCTTTAAACTTTTTTGACTGTGTTAATCTTCAGACTAATGACTCTTCTTCTGAAATACCAAATGATGATATTAGGGTGAACTCTCAAAATTAAAATGTTCCTAGTACTTCTGATAATACCAGTAGACGTGACTGTCTTGGTAGCCAAAATAGGGCTGCTGGGTGTGTTAACCCTGGTAGTACTAGTGTGGAAAATAATAATGGCAGAGCTACCGGATCAAATCGTGCTGCTGATTTTCTTCAATTAAATGTTCAAAATAATAATGATGAACATTTGAGGTCCCCTTCTGAGGGTGATATTTCTGACCAAATTGTGTCTTATTGTAACGACTCGTAATCCCATACATAGTTCAAATAGCATACATTGCATAACGTCGTTAAAACAATAGATACATTATATAACAAATACGGTCCCCTAGTCTTTTACAAATATTCAGTACATCATTACAAACGTTTACATAGTAAATTACATCATTATTAATAACATACTGTAACTACAAAACACATCATAATCTTCAACTACATAGTCCTCCAAAAGCTATTCGCAGTTTAACCTTCTTATTTGCTCTTACTCGATCCACGACCTGGAATACATATTTTTAAAACAAAATGAGGGTTAGACCTTGAGGTCTAGTGAGAAAATCCCCGTTAGTTAAAAACCATTTGCACAACATCATACACATAATTCACATAAGAATACCAATTAAGACTCATGCATCGTATATCTTTCCATCTCATTCTCTTGGCCATATTAATTGGTTGCGAGCCAACTAATCAATTTACACCACTGTACTAAATACAACCAACACCACTGTCCCTCTGTACAGCCAACATACACCGGTCCTAAGCCCGGCCAACTAGCACCCATGCAGTGTAATACTCATATAAACACAATATGCACATAATTACACTCATTCACATATATGTATTCCAGTTGAAAACATTTTAAATAAAAACTCACTTGTTTGCTTATCCAAAACTCCTTCCACAAAGAACTCAGCTTTCACCTTCGATTCACAGTATCTGAAATCATTAAACACAAATATCTCTTTACCAAATAGGACACACATGTCTTACTAAAGCTAAGAACTCTAAAGAACTCAAATCCTCAAATGTTGCCCCCAAACCCGAACTTAAGTCAAGTCCATAGTACATTCAGTCCTCATTCATTTCCTATCCATGACTTAACAAAACACAGGCTACTGGATACTTAAAAGCATCAAAAACTCTCAAAGTTTGACTAATCAGCTAAAGTATCCGGACAACACAAAACTATCCGGACAACAGGGCTTTCCGGACAACACAACCAATCCGGACAACCCCAACTTTCCGGATAACATTACCAATCCGGATAACACCCAGATACTAAAGCAATCCGGACATCATCCGGTTATCTCATTTCATCCGGAAACTAAAGGAAATAGGACTTACCCGGTTAGTCGCTTCATCCAGATACCTGCAAGAAAGGACTACCGGACACTATCAACATTTTACCTGGACACCACCCAAGAAACTACCGGACACATTCATCTTATCCGGAAACTACTGACAGTTCATCCATTTTCTACCCAGAATCCGACTGAATTAATACCAGATGTGTAATTGACTATTCTAATCCGATAGGAACCTTCCAAAAGCAATTACAAACACAAAATACAAAGGAAACATACCTTAATTCTTCTTCCAAGTACACCAATTTTAGTCTCTTAGCCAAAACCCTTCTTTCTTCTTCTTACTCTCTCAAACTCACACACATACACACTGGAATGTTTCTGGATATTTTGGAATTATGAAATATATGATTTCATCAAAAGGGATATTATCTCAATCACTTTACCACTTTAGCCCCTAAACTATCCATGAATGACTAAAACACCTTAAACTCCTAATTTAACCCAAACTTACCCTAAACTTCCAATTTAAAGTTAAATAAATTTAACGGAACTAACATTTAACTAACGAACTTACCCGGGGTATTACACTTATGTTCGTAAGTCTAATTGTCCTTCTAATCTTCCTCGTCGTTTTGATGATTATATTGTTAAGGGGAAGGTTAAGTATGGTCTTGAAAAAAACTGTCAATTACTCTTTTCTTAATAAACCTAATATCTGTTTTGTTTCAACTCTGAATAAATCTTTTAAACCTGAAACTTTTTTTGCCTGTAAGGATCAAAATTGGGTCAATGCCATGAATGATGAAATGGAAGTTTTGTATAGAAATGGCACTTGGACTTTAATTGATTTACCCCCGGGTCGAAAACCTATAGGATGTCGTTGGATTTATAAGATTAAATATAAATCCACGGGAGAAATTGAGAGGTATAAGGCCCGTCTTGTAGCTAAAGGGTATAGTTAATGTGAACATCTTGATTATGAAGAAACATTTTCACCTGTTGTAAAGATGGTCACTGTAAGATGTGTAATTGCTTTAGCTATTCAAAATAAGTGGCCTTTATGTCAGTTAGATGTGAACAATGTTTTTTTGTACGGTGATTTAGAAGAAGAAGTGTATATGAATCTGCCTCCGGGATATTTTTCTTCGAATGTCAAACGTGTGTGCAAACTTGTTAAGTCACTTTATGGGCTAAAACAAGCACCACGTCAGTGGTATGCAAAATTATCTTCTTGTTTGATTGATCATGGCTTTTCTCAAAGTACTAGTGATTACTCTTTATTTACTAAGACGTCTGGTAATATTTTTATTGTACTCCTCGTTTATGTTGATGATATTGTTATTACTGGAAATTGTGATTTAGAAATCAAAAGAGTTAAGGATCATTTACAATCCAATTTTAAGATTAAAGATCTTGGTTTCTTAAAATTCTTTTTGGGTATTGAAATTCTAGAAACTGATAAGGGAGTGTGCATGTCGCAAAGGAAGTATTGTCTTGAACTGTTGAATGATTTCGGATATTTGGGTTGTAAACCTATAAATACTCCTATCGATATGAATTTGATTGTGACGGACTCGTTTGGGCCTGAAGCAAAGGATCCTCTCCTTAAGGATTTTACCGGGTATCAAAAACTTATTGGTAGACTTATCTATCTCTTAGCTACTCGTCTAGATATTGCATTTGTAGTTCACTGTCTAAGCCAGTTCATGCATTCTCCACGTGAGTCACATTTAAAACTGGCTCTTCGTGTTCTGAGGTATTTGAAAGCCTCTCCTGGTAAGGGTGTAAATTTTACTTCTTGTGATGCTTCTGATTTTTAAACTTTCTGCCTTTCTTGATGTTGATTGGGGCAAATGTTTAACCACAAGGAGGTCTGTTACCGGATACTGTATTTTCTTAGGAAATTGCATGGTTTCATGGAGAAGCAAGAAACGGTCCACTGTTTCACGCTCCTCTGTTGAATCCGAATACAGGGCGATGGCCTCGGCTCTTTGTGAAATAATATAGGTGCTTAGTATACTAGCAGATTTAAAATTAGATAGCTTGTTACCTGTGAATTTAAACTGTGATAATAAATCTGCTATCCAAATTGCTAATAATCTAGTGTTTCATGAACGAACCAAACACATTGAGATTTATGTACATCAAGTGAGGAATAAAGTTCAGACTGGAATGTTGAAAACTATTAAAGTTCCATCTTTAGAAAATCCAGGTGACATTTTTACCAAATCTCTTGGTGTAAATCAACACAATTATCTCATCTCTAAATTAAATATGTTGGATTTGTTCCAATGTCAAGATTGAGGGAGGGTGTTAAAAGTAAGTTTACATTTTACCAATCTTGACATTTCTCTAACTTATTTTGGTTATTTGTAGGTAATACTGAAGTTTGGGGACTTGAGATGACACATGTTGATTCTGAAGGTTCAAGAGGACTGCGCCTCACATTCCAGGAAAATAGAGGGGTAGCGGGGCAATTATGGGACAGCTGAAGGGCTAATGTGCAATATATGGCTGGAGTATTTAAACTCTCGTTTAACCTATTTTTTCATCAGATTCATTCATTATCTCATTTCTCTCTATTGAGTTCTTTTCTCTCACTCTCAAAATGTAGCCTTCATCTTCAAACCTCTTGAAGATAAATCTTGTAGTTTAGATTGTTATTTCTTTTGTAATAATTGTAGTAATTGTTGTTATGAATGGTTAAAGTTTAGTATATTTGTTGTTATGAGTTTCAATAATTAGTTTCCTTTTTTGGGAATCTATCATTTTGATTGGGCTAAAATATACTTGTTAATTCTTTTTCTTTTAGTTTGTTTTAGGAATTAGGATTCATCCATAGCAAGAATGCTATTGATTCATGACCGAACCAAGTGTTATAATTGGAAACTTATCGTAGGTGTTTAGCTCTTTTGCATAAGACGTCAGTTCAAGTTTTATTCGAGTCATCAGGAATTCTTCTGACTGTTATCTCTAGTATGAGTCAGTATAACCGGGTACCCGACTAAATTTCATTGAACCAGAACCGGTGGTTCCTAGAATAAAGGAACTGGAATCGCTTACATCAGTTCTCTATATTTTGGAACCGGTTCCGGTTCCGAGTACCCGATGTCATTTTTTTAATTTGAACATTTAATACAATGAAAATGTAATTTTTACTTAAGATTTCCGTTGTATGCAAAAGATTTTGAATTGGTTTTATGGCTAAAATTAATTCATCTTTCTTATAAACAATAAATGAAATTTGTCTTGTGATGGAGGTAGTAAGAAAGTTCTAAATCTTGAAATTTTTAATAATTTTTTGTGAAATTTCACACCAACAACAATTGATTTAATTGTAAAAAAAATCTCATCTGTTTTTTCTTTGTTCTTCAATGAGTCCATTTTAGAAATTTAATAATTTAAATTTCATTGTCTTCACTTCAATTTCTTACTGCTTCAACAGTCTCGGAGGGTACCCAGCGGATAACGGTTCCAATAAAATGAGAACCAGAACCAGTCTTAATCGGTTCCGTATTTTATGAACCGGAACCGGAACCAATAACATCGGTTTCGGAACCGGCAGTTCCGAAGCAGTTCAGTTCCAAAGACGGTTACCCAGTTTCGATGCTTACCCCTAATCTCTAGGGTCCATGAAATTAGTCGAGTTGCGTACAAACTGTCCCAAATACCTACAATTACAGAAAAAGAACACATCATAGTTGTATGTGTGGACGTTTCTGTCGCGTGTGTAATTGAGCTAGGTTTGTATGTTGATTCTAAAGTATTCACATAAGATCTACTCGCCTTTCGAGATTTGGTAATGTAGGTTTTATGACTTATCAATCGGAGTATTAGTATTTTTTTCCTTTTATGGTGTTGAAATTGTAGTCCATTCAAACAAGATAGATCACAAAATAGAGAAAAACGGTAAAGAAACAAAAGTTAACACTTTACTTTTGGGTTGTTGACAAAGTTGGAATCTTTAGTTTTCAAGAGAGAAAGTATCCCAAGTTACGAAAGGGTACGAAAGGGGATCTTATCGTCGGCAAGATCTTTATCTTTTCCTTGGGTCATTTCTTGGAACAAAGAGTAAGACTATAACCACAAGATTTTGCTCCTTTCCTTGGAACAAAGAGTAAGACTATAACAACAAGGTTCTTGGAGCAAGTAAGTTTACTACCATGTAATCAAAGCGTTACAGCTTTTATTTGTTTAATTTTATATATATAAATGCAAATCTTGCATTTATTGCACACCTTATAAATCACAGTCTGCATATGTGCACAATCAGTCTGCATATGTGCACAATGCGCATATACATATGCATATACATACGTGCAAAAATATACATATAATGGACATACATTCATATGGGACAATGCATATATGCAGACTGGTTGTGCACATATGCAGACTGTGGTTTATAAGGAGTGCAACAAATACATGGTTTGTATTTGATTTGTACCTCAAGCATATATATATATATATATATATATATATATATATATATAGAGAGAGAGAGAGAGAGGGAGGGAGGAATATATATATATATAGAGGAAAGTTCAAACGAAAACTCAAATTCAATTGTAAACATGAAGACAAATCTCGTCCATTGATCGCAGCCATATTTAAGTCATTCATAAAATTCAGCTTTAGGGGTATTTTCGTCAAATTAGAATGAGCGCATCCTTTATTGACTTTTTATTTTCTTTTTAATTAAAAAACTTTTACCCCCTTAAATTTTAAAATAAATTATCTCAAAAATTACTAACATTTTAATCAAACAAATTACATCAAAAAAACGAGAATTTCGTGCTCTTCGATATGACATCCATCATGATATAGTTTTTTTTTTCGTTTTAACCGTTTTTACGTGAAATCGTGTATATGTGTTATATTCAGGGTGAATAAAGATACATTTATTCAGTTTTGAATATTTACCTTTATTCAGTCTGAATATATAGAGTTATTCAGACTGAATAAAGGTACAAAATTTAAACATTTATTCGTTTTGAATATCTACCTTTATTCAGTCTGAATATAACACATATTCAGACTGAATATAACACATATTCAGACTGATGTATTTATATGTGTTCTTTAGTTTTTCGTTTTTTGAGGTTTTTTTCTTTGAACCTCCCTCTCTCTCTCTCTCTCTCTCTATATATATATATATATATATATATATATATATATTGTGCGTTTCAATTGTAAACCAAACAATTCTAACAAACTATACAAACCACTATATATATATATAAAAGATTATGAACTTAGGAATAAATTAAAACTCAAACGGGAATCATTTTAGCATGCCCCTCTGCAAGTGATCTATTATGATCATTCAAGTAACCAAGATCTCGTATTTGATTTCGTTTATTATGTTCCATTAAATGTTAACTGTGCAAGTATGATGTTTGTCAATGGGGTACACCTTTTAATGGAGGAGAATACTGGATGATGAGCAGCAGAATGTATATGGATCAGAAGCCTCGATGATGGGTAGTTTAGGAGGACCTTTTGAATAATTACACCATTTTTGTTTATTCAAACCTCATTTTCATGCTTACCTTTCTTTGATATAAATACATCAGTTTGAATATGTGTGTATATTCAGACTGAATATGTGTTATATTCAGTCTGAATATAACACATATTCAGATATTCAGTCTGAATATGTGTTATATTCAGTCTGAATATAACATATATACACGATTTCACGTAAAAAACGGTTAAATCGAAAAAAAACTATATCATGATGGATGTCATATCGAAGAGCACGAAATTCTCGTTTTTTTGATATAACTTGTTTGATTAAAATGTTACTAATTTTTTAGATAATTTATTTTAAAATTTAAGGGGGTAAAAGTTTTTTAATTAAAAAAGAAAATAAAAATTCAACAAAAATAAGCGTTGATTCTAATCTTTCCAATTTTACCCCTGCGCACTAAATATTCATTAAGCCATGGACAGAGTTTTCAACTTATTTACAAAATTGCCACCGTGTTTTTTTGCCATTGATCTCTTCACCAGATTATTAATCAACGACTGTGGTTTGTCCTCACGTTTACAATTGAATTTGAGTTTTCATTTGAACCCACCCCTATATATATATATATATATATATATATATATATATATATATATATATATATATATATATATATATATATAGAGAGAGAGAGAGAGAGAGAGAGAGAGAGGGAGGTTATTTTGTTAACCTCCCAAATGGTGTTAACTTTACTAACCACTTTAGACCAATAGGATTTCACATTTCTAGTTAGTTAGTGTCAACATATTAATTAGTGTCAAAGGGTACATTTGGTATTTTGTAAAAGGGTTTTTTAGTGGACTTTTAAAATGGGAGTTACAAAAGCAAATATTAATTGTTCATTACATTGAGGAGTTACGAATTTGATATAGGTAATTTTATTTTATTTTTAAAAAGTTGTTGGTTTGAGGGAGCTCTCGTTCATCATAGTTCGGTTTGCATGAAAATGGATTTTCAACGTCATCAAAAATATATTCAACCCGATATGTTGGACTATTCTACTAATTCCGCAAAGTTCGACGTTGCCGTTGGAGTTTGTTGATTCATTTCTCATTTGATATTTTGTTAACGAGGGACGTTTTTGCAAAACCATAACAATTTGTGCAGAATTGATCTAATGGTCAACTGTGCACTGTTATGAACAATAAGAATGTATATTAGTTTTCGTATCCATATTATTTTTTGATACACATACTCGTTTCATACGTGTTCAATTTTCTCACGTGGTCAATTTTCCTACGTGTTCAACATTCATTAGCACAAACCATTTATTGCTTTTTAGTTGTTTCATACATGTTCAACGTATATCCGGGTTGAATGTTTTTTACTATTGTTCATAATTGTGCACAGTTATGAACAATAAGAATTTATATTAGTTTTCATATCTATATTATTTTTTGATACACATACTCGTTTCATACGCGTTCAATTTTCTCACATGTTCAACTTTCATTAACACAAACCATTTATTGCTTTTTAGTTGTTTCATACATGTTCAACGTATATCCGGTTTGAATGTTTTTTACTATTGTTACCATAAGAATATAATTTGTTTCATACATGTTCAATATATTTGTTGTTCACGAATGTTCATAACACATGCATGACGACAATCATCACAAGAACACGTATAACATTTTTTAACGGAGTAGTTTAATATGAGTTTGTATGCTATGATTGTTTGTCCCATTAATTATTATGGAATATTTTTTAATGGAATATTTTAGTACAACCTATCTACAAGTACCAAATCAAGCATCTACAAGTAACCAAATTGTGATAATTGGAGAGACGTTTCATATTTTGTTAATGTTTTGTTCATGAATGTTCATGTGGGTTCTTTAATATGAAGTTAGGACCTTAATCTTCATGCATGTTCATGAACCTTTGTGTACGAACACATTTGTTCATTCATGTCATTAAAAATGTTTTGGTTCAATGACGAAACGAACAACCATGAACCTTGACTTTCCGGTTTGGTTAAATGAAGATAAGACCTTGAATTATGACACAGGCACACAAACACCCTTACCATACGAAAAAACAAAGTAGCATGCAAACACATACTAACCCAAAGTTACAAATTCAATAATAGCCCAAACACGACAACCTATTATTTTGCCGAGCTAGAACGTGAACGTTTGTGTGTTATGAACATTCGTGAACAACAAATATGACTAGAAAACACGATCTTAGATCCATCTTCTTGCATACAAACATCCATCTTCTTGCAAACACGAACTTAGATGAACGAGAGCAAACTCAAAAAACTAGAAATTTTGAGTTTTTTTATGGAAACTTATATCAATATTGTAACTCCCCCATTAATTATTGATTTTTGTAACACCCCACTTAAAAATCTTAGAAAAAAAACTAAAAAACTATTTATGAAATACCAACTTAACCCTTATCACAAGTGTTCCTTTGATTTTTTATGTTTTGACCAATATTGTAATAAATGTCACACCAAGATTTCATCACAACCACTCATATATTTGATCAACGGCTACAAATAGGTTAACAAAGTTAACACCTTTTTTTGTTAACAAAATGACCTAACCCTATATATATATATATATATATATATATATATATAGACTTGAGATTATGTGAGACCATGCTATTTCCGTGAGACCACAAAATTAACACTAAACCTTCACAGCAAAAGACCGTGAAGGTATTGTGATGGTAAACCTTCACAGTGTTTTTGCTGTGAAGGTTCGTTGTTTTTCTTTCCTTCACAATGAATCACTGTGAAGGTTTATATAGTGTTAATTTAGTGGTCTCACAGTCTCACGAAAACAGGTTGGTCTCACGTGAACCCAACCCTATATATATATATATATATATATATATATATATAGGTACAAATCAAATACAAACCATGTATTTCAGTATTTGTTGCACCCCTTACAAACCACAGTCTGTATATGTGCAGACTGGTTCTGCATATATTCATTGTCCCATATGAATGTATGTCCATTATATGTATATTCTTGCACGTATTCATATGCATATATGCAGAACCAGTGTGCACATATGCAGTCTGTGGTTTGTAAAGGGTGCAACAAATGCAAGTTTTGCATTTTACGAAGCCTCTATATGTATGTACGTTAAAGATTATCAAGATTTTGTTGTATTTGGTTATTCAATTAATCGTTTTAATAATGTTAACTTTGCTATATATATGTATTAATTGGAGCAAGAAAAAGTGACACATTAATTGGTTATTCAGATTCTTATCTTATCTATAAGTCGAATCGGAACTATGTCGGCATCAATAAGGTCCCATAATTTGCTTTTCGGGTTGTTGGCAAAGGTGGAATTTTTAGTTTTCAAGAGAAAAAGATCTCAAGTTACCAAAGGGGATCTTATGGTTGATAAGGCCATCCGTATCACGGTCCTCAAGCCCTCAAGCGCCACATCAGCGTCACATCAGCTTTTCTCCTAACCCTCTCCTCAAACCTTCAAACTCTAAAGTGGCGTAGCGCTACCCTCAAGTCCTCTTGTCACCCCATTTTTTTTAATGATTTTATTTATACATTTAATTATTTAACAAAATAAAAATATTTATATATTTTTTAATAAATAAAAATAATAAAAATAAAAATTCATATCATTCATTAAAAATTAAAATTACAAAATAAATTTAAAAATCTACTCGTCGTCAATGTTGGGAACTTGGATACGCCAAATATGTTCGACCAAATCCGACCGAAGGTTATTATGAGTGCCCCGGTTTTTGACTTCTCGAACATTTGCCGCGCGTTGTTCCTCACTGATTTGGGTTTCGATATCATCCGTGAAAAGGTCGTTTTCATCGCCACCACAAATAGCATGGTCTTCGTCTTCGAGTATCATATTGTGTAATATGACACAAGCGTACATAATGTTTGCCAATCTTGTCGGTTCCCATCCGCGTGCCGGGTTATGAAGTATATGCCAACGTTGTTTAAGCACGCCAAAAGCTCGTTCAACATCTTTACGTGCCGCTTCTTGCGCGGACTTGAACTTTTGTCGTTTAGGGTACTGTGAGCACGTAAATGATTTTACGAAAGTAGCCCATTCCGGATATATCTCATCCGCTAGATAATATTCGTGCTCGTAGGTGGCTCCATTCACCTCAAAAGGGCAGTCGGGTGCTTTTCCATCATATACATCGTTCAAGATGGACGACTGATTGAGAACATTGATGTCGTTGTTGGAACCGGCAACACCAAAGTATGCGTGCCAGATCCATAGATCTTGAGAGGCCACTGTTTCTAGCATGATTGTCGGGTGCTCATGATCACCTCTCATGAATTGACCTCGCCATGCTACCGGACAATTTGCCCACGCCCAGTGAGTACAGTCTATGCTTCCGAGCATGCCGGGAAATCCGTGTTTAGCTTCATGCGCGGCGTACAACTTCTGAATATCAATAAAAGTAGCCTTGCGTAAATATTTTTGACCATACAGTTCAATAATACATGTGCAGAATTTGTACAGAAAATCTCGTGACGTTTTCTCTCCCATACGGATGTACTCGTCAAGTGCGTCAGCAGCTACTCCATACGCCAATTGCCGAATAGCGCAAGTACACTTTTGTACCGGAGAAAAACCTTGTTTGCGTCTACCGTCCAACCGAAGTGTAAAATACGGATACTCTCCTTCTAAATCTTCAACTATTCGTTCGAATAGTTGCCTGCTCATCCTGAACCGCCGCTTAAACATATCCGGTGTATAAACCGGGTTGTTGCCAAAGTAGTCCCGCATAAGCCGCTCGTTTGCAGCTACTCGACCTCTTTCTATGTCCGCGGCCCTCTCTCTTCTTGACGATGAGGCGGTGCTACCATAAATTAATTGTGCAGTCTGTCGAAAAATTTCCCTTTGTAGATGCAACAACTCGTCGGTGTCTACGGATGATGATGATGCGGTCGGTGAACCGGGTTGTGGCGAATCCATATTGTTTAAAATATAGAGAATGGAAGAGAATGAGAGAATGAGAGAGTTGTTTTGTGTGAAAAATAAAATGGGTTTTAGGATTATATATATAGTGTGATTAAATTGAAAAAAAATAAAAAAAAAATAAATATAAATATAGCCGTTGGAGTTTATTTATTTTCAAATTTAAAAAAAATTAAAAAACAAACAAATAAGTCTCGGGTTTATCGGTTTTGGAACCCGCCTCCCATACCCGCAGAGGAAGCCCCCCCCCCCCCCCCCTCCCCCTACCACTACCCGCTCGAGCCCGCCCTACCCGAGCCCGAGCCCGAGCCCGCATGGGATACGGATGGCCTAAGGTGATTGTCTTTTCCTTGAGTCGTTTCTTTGAACAAACAACAAGACTAACCAATAGATTTTTGGGGCAAACAAGTTTACTTTCATGTTATCAAAAAGTTACATCTTTGCAAACATGTGTCTAATTAAATGTATACATCATTAAAGATTATCAAGATTTTGTTGTATTTGCTTATTCAATTAACTATTCCATCATTTAGTGTCAACTTTGCCATACTAATCAGAGCAAGAAAAAAAATGGTACATTTGTTATTCTGGTTTCATTAATAAGTCGAATTAGAACTATGTTGGCTTCAATAGGTACCATGGTTATCTATATACATTAAATATTATCGTAAAGAAACTGTTGACCACTACTAAACGAAATACTTTTACCTACGACGTTTTCCCTGGGAAATCTGTCGCTAAAGAGTGATTCGTCACAAAACCGTCACAAAAGTTGGTGGGTAAATTTTTGGTGGGTAATGCAAATTAGTGACAGATTACCCAGGGATTCTCTGGGTGATCCACGGGTATTTTCCCGAAAAACATCGGATTTTACCGAACCATTGATATTTCCTGGGTGATCCCTGGGTAATACCGACGGAAATTTCTCTGGGTAAATTTTTGTGAGTAAAAGTCATTTGTTTTGTAGTGGAAATTTTATTGCATTTGATTATATACACAATATTCCTTTTGGACACCTCTTAGCTTACAAAACTCTCTTTCCTATCTACTATTATTCGGAGATGAATCATAGAACACCATAAAGTTGTGCTATCACTCCTGGTTCAAACTAATGTTATATGACATAATATTAATTCTCAATATCATCGGCATAGTACCTGAAACTTTAAAAAGTTATATATTTCTACCGTTTCTATATATAACATGATTAACATTCATGACTTTTTATAGATGGTAAATGATAAATGGTAATTATGGATTTCAATTTGTCTGTCTAATTCTTGTATACACACACTCCATGCTACTAAATGTTATCAATGTAAGCTTGAATCTTGTGGAGGCTCACCTAACAAGGATAATAATAAGTAATGATTATGTTAACTAAGTTTCATAGTTATTGGGATTAAAGGTGATGATAAGGCATTAAAGAAAAACAAGGCAAGCAATCATGTTTAACAATTAAGGTCACTTTAGTTCTTTAATAAGGCATGCCACCAAAGTTCAAGGCTTTGAAGTCTTTTGATTCAAAGAATACAATGATAGAATGGATGAATTTATTAATATCCTAGCTCTTTGGAGGTTGATCCTCAAGTCACAAAGATGTAATGATGTTCTTTGCATTTCTTATTATCATTTTAGACTTTATTACTTAAGAAAGATTCGAAAAAATAGATATAGAAGATTTTTTTCGTATCACTGTATGATATATTTTTAATTATTTATTTATCGGATATAGATATATGTGTTGGTGCAAGTGTACCACATCTCTATATATTTATATATATTTATTTTGATGATTACAAACACACCGTATTATTGTTTATCTAACAATTTAATCCAAGTGTGCAGTTGTTGAAGAACACGAAGATTTAATCTGAAGGGTTCAAGACGGAAGTGTTTACGTCGTCATTATTGTTTATAACTAATAATGATAAACACCCTAAAATAATATACCACTTGGATATTTCTAAAAACCTTTTAAATAATATTTTAAATAAGAAATTTTGGTTCTAGAAGTATCTGCCATGCGTACTGTTTCTGCAACCACTTTCTGACGCAGGTATACCGCGAAGGTAGAGCCGGTATTCCGCGGTGGTACGGCCGGTATACCGCGGGTGTTCAGCCGGTATACCGCGGCAGGCGTGGTGTTTGTCTCTGATTGGTTAGAAGTACCTTTTACTAGCCGGTATACCGCGAGTCCTAGCCGGTATACCGCGGGTACGTATTCCAGAAGTCAACTTTGCATGAGAGCCGTTGAGTGTCAGTGTACTTTTGTCTGCACGGTATACCGCGTGCATTTGGCGGTATACCGCGGATTGCATGTTTCCGTTGGAGATGCTGATATATAAAGAAGCATGCTGGTGATGAAGAAGACAGACCACACAAACAGCAACAACAACAATCCAAACTCTCAGCTCTCTCACTCTCACTTATTTTATATATATATATTTTATAAAACATTTTTTATAAAATATCCAAGTGTGAGATATTATACAAGAGTGATTACCCATTGTGAGTTATACTCCTCTTGTAAGTATTTGAATAACGGGTGTGTGATCCTGTTTATCTCATAGCAGAGGCTTGAGAAACTATTACAAATTCCTTTGTATTTGGTTTGTGTTCTACCGTAAAGAATACATTTATTGGATCGTGTCGAGAAGTGTCTCGGCTGCTGGTTTATCACAGTTGGTGGTAAATCAGTAAATCTCCGTGTCAAGTATCTCTAACCTTTATCTCTTTATTTATTCCGTTGTGCTTTATTATATTTGTTTATATAAACTGCTTTGCATTTATATTTATTTATATAATATCTGTGTATCTGTTTGTACTTACACTCTTCTGTACTTTTCCGCACTTACTCTGTATTTATTTATAAAAAGATTTTTTGAAAGTAAAAGATTTTAAATACAACCTTACCCCCCCTAGGTTGTCTAACATTTGGTATCAGAGCAGGGCTTTCAAAAATTATCTGTTTAAATTTTTAAAGTTATATCTTTTATTTAATGGCTCAACAAAATGCTTGGTTTTCTAAATCTCTTCTTATTGATTTCGAAAATTTTGATCTTTGGGCAAATTCTTTTGAACGTTATGTTCGTGGGATAAATCAAAAAATTTGGGATATTATTATTAAAGGAAATTTCAAACCCACAAAATTTCAAAACAACAAAGTTGTTGAAAAACCTAGCTCGGAATGGTCCGACGAAGATGAGGCTAATTATTGTTTAAATTATGAAGCCAAAAATTTTCTCTTTTCGGTTCTTACTAACGATGATATTGAGCGTGTTTATCTCTTTGAAACTGCTCGTGATATTTGGGAGAACTTGAACATCACCTATGGTGGAAACTCAAAAGAAAAGAGAGACGAAACCCGAGATCAAAGAAATGAAGAAACGTGTCTCATGGCCGACCATGATAATGAGGTATCTTCATCATATTCTTCTAAAAATAATTGTGATAGTAATTATAGTGATAATTATTATAGTGACGATGAAAATAATCTTGACGAATTATATAAATCATTTCATGATATGGCTGCTCTCGCAAATAAATATAAAGATGAAATTTCTAATTTAAAAGAAACCGTATCTATATATAAAAAGGAAATAGATGACGGTAAACAAAAATCTGCTCATGATTTAGATGTTATCACTAAATTAGAAAATAAATTAAGTGAAAAAGATATTTGTAAATCTTGTGTTATTTTAAATGATAAAATTGCATGTTTAGAGAAAAGAACATGTGAAAATATTTTATGTACAAAATGCGATATACTTGAAAATGAAATTGCATGTTTAAATGCTAAATGTAAATCGCATGAGAAAAATGACTTATTAGCAAATGCTTTTAATAGTAGCAATGATAAAGTGCTTAAAATGCTTAATATATCAAATCGTATAAATTGCCGAAAAGGCATTGGTTCTAATACATGTATTGATACGTGCTCGTGTATTCAAATTAAAAGGTGTTTTGAACCACCTAAAGTTGAAACGAGAAAACCTTATGTGCAAAAACCTCCGTATGTATCCAAAATGAATAATGTGAATTATATGCCGAGGAAACCGTATGCTTGCATGTATAATAGCAAATTTTCTAGACCAAAGAATAATGTAAATTTGCATGCTTCATTTTACGTCTATGATAAATACGATCGTAAAATAAAAATGGTTAGAAAATGGATTCCGAAAGGAATGTTTAATGTTGACAATCCCGGTGGGATGCGTTTGTGGTTTTAAACCAATTTTGTGGATTGTATGTTGTCATGTTTTGTTTTATGTCAACAACATATTTTAATTTTTTATTTGCAGTTTATGTTTTATACTAACTGTTAAAAGGACCCATAAGAAAAGGGTACCACGAAAAATTTTCTTTGCCTTTTGTAGGTGTTTCCTGGCGAGGATACAATACGTGTTTCCTGACGAGGTTACAATACGTGTTACCTGCCGAGGTTATAATACGTGGTTACCTGCCGAGGTTATAATACGTGGTTACCTGCCGAGGTTATAATACGTGGTTACCTGCCGAGGTTATAATACGTGGTTTCCTGACGAGGTCATAATACGTGGTAATTATTTTTTTTAATCACATAAAATTAACCGAAAATCGAAGCCTTAAGATCCGTTTTGGTGCAAGTGTTTCTTTTTGGTTATTTTGTTTCATGTCTTTTTTTATGCTTATTTTATCCCTCAAATTTTATAAAATCATCAATTTAATATCGTTATTAATTTGAGGGGGAGCTTTTTTATCTTTTACCCATGAGATTATGCTCTCTCAAATATATGCATATTTTGAGGGGGAGCATCTCTCAAGGGGAAGCATACCGTCTTTCTTGACCCTTTTTGTTTCGACAAACGGGGGAGAGAAACCGCATATGCTCATGCTTAGCGGTTGTGTTTGTCATCATCAAAAAGGGGGAGATTGTTGGTGCAAGTGTACCACATCTCTATATATTTATATATATTTATTTTGATGATTACAAACACACCGTATTATTGTTTATCTAACAATTTAATCCAAGTGTGCAGTTGTTGAAGAACACGAAGATTTAATCTGAAGGGTTCAAGACGGAAGTGTTTACGTCGTCATTATTGTTTATAACTAATAATGATAAACACCCTAAAATAATATACCACTTGGATATTTCTAAAAACCTTTTAAATAATATTTTAAATAAGAAATTTTGGTTCTAGAAGTATCTGCCATGCGTACTGTTTCTGCAACCACTTTCTGACGCAGGTATACCGCGAAGGTAGAGCCGGTATTCCGCGGTGGTACGGCCGGTATACCGCGGGTGTTCAGCCGGTATACCGCGGCAGGCGTGGTGTTTGTCTCTGATTGGTTAGAAGTACCTTTTACTAGCCGGTATACCGCGAGTCCTAGCCGGTATACCGCGGGTACGTATTCCAGAAGTCAACTTTGCATGAGAGCCGTTGAGTGTCAGTGTACTTTTGTCTGCACGGTATACCGCGTGCATTTGGCGGTATACCGCGGATTGCATGTTTCCGTTGGAGATGCTGATATATAAAGAAGCATGCTGGTGATGAAGAAGACAGACCACACAAACAGCAACAACAACAATCCAAACTCTCAGCTCTCTCACTCTCACTTATTTTATATATATATATTTTATAAAACATTTTTTATAAAATATCCAAGTGTGAGATATTATACAAGAGTGATTACCCATTGTGAGTTATACTCCTCTTGTAAGTATTTGAATAACGGGTGTGTGATCCTGTTTATCTCATAGCAGAGGCTTGAGAAACTATTACAAATTCCTTTAAAGTAGGGCTATGGGTCGTTACCAAACGCTTATTCGGTAAGTAATTACCAAGTCATATTACCTTACCAGATGAACATAACAAGAACCGAAAATCTTACCCGATAAGAGAGATGGTAAGGACAAGAGTCTTAAATTGTAAGTAAAATGAGTACCTTGAGAGAGAAATATTTTTTTATTATATTTCACCAATGAGAACTCTTAAGATGAAATATTTAGAAGAGAAATTAAAATAATATTTTATTAAATATATGTACTATTTTAAAATGGAGAACTCTATTGAAGTTGAATGAAAATTTTTAATAGAGATTTTGGACTTTGAAAACTTTTGGAGATACTCTAACAATTTAATATTAGGAAATAAAAAATGACTATAATTGAAAAATGCATCGGAAAGGATTTGGTAATGTGACCTCTAGGATATGGCCACAGGGTGATAACCAGTTAAGCTACCAACTCTTAAACGTTCATTATATGAAATGTGTATTATTTGAGTCAAAAAGCCCCAACGGGGGGGGGGGGGGGGGGGGGGGGGGTTGACCCCCAAAAGCCCCTATGGGGTTCCGCTACTGCCCCACAAACCCATAGTGGCAAACTCTTGCATGGTCGTGCCTATAAATGAAGGAAATTTTGGACGTTCTGAATTCATAGTTCCTTTTTGGGTCCAGTATCTCATCGAATTTCACTCCAATCCACTTCATTCTACTTTGATTCTCGTTAATCTTTAATATATAAATTATCCTAACATGTATTCAACTATTCCTTAGTCAGTAGAAACATTGCATGAACAAATTGTGCATCCAAAGATTTCTCCTTTGATTTCCAGCAATCCAAACTCTATTAATGTTTTAAATTTGATCATAACATCATACATGTAACACCCCGAATTTTCAGCAAAGTCAACATCTGGTGCTTGCGGACGTCTGCTTAAGGCATAAGTCGGACGTCCGTGTTCAGACGGAAGTCCGCGTGGTTCCACGGAAGCAGCAGGGACTTGGGGTTTCCAGTTGGGTTAAGGTCGGACGTCCGCGTAGGTCTTCGTCCGGACGTCCGCATGAGGTCTGGCAGATTTTTATGCTTTTTACTTTCCAACTTTCCCTCTTCTCTCTCCTATCCTTTACAAACCAGACCATATCTGATCTCTCCCTCTCCCCACTCGATTTTCCCTCTCCAAAACCCTTAACTCCTCCATTTTCTCTCTTTCATCTCCATTTTCTTCAAGAATACCAAAGTAGGTTGATGAATCAAGCTTCTAAGGTTTCAAGACTTCAAGATTTTCATCTTCTTCATCATTATCCACCATTGTTGAGCTAACTTGGGGTTTTCTTCAAATACCCATTTGTGAGTTCATCTTCACTTCCCAAACCCTTATTTTGGTAACCTCAAAGATGTTTTGTGGGTGGATTCAAGTTGTGGTAAGGTAATCTTCTCTTCTCTTCAACTATGGAAATTAGGGTTTTGGTATAAGTTGAGATCTTGATGTGAAAATGTTTGGGTAATGATTCTTTATGGTTGGAACTTATGGATCTAGGGTTTTTGGAAGATTTGGGCTTGAAGGTTTGTGTTTCTTCAAAGGAGCTTACGCTTGGGGAAAATTTAGATTTAGCCTAAATCTAGCAAGGTGAGTTCAAGTTGCTTTGTGAAAACGTTGTACATGCCAAAAAAATGTTTATTTTAACGTGTTTATGTGTTTTATATGAAATTATCAATTGTTGAGTTATTTTGTGGATTTTTTGATTTTTTGAAGTATTTAACATTATAAACATTGTAGAATACCCATATTTTGGATTTTCGGGTAATTTGATAAATGAATCATAAATAGAAATGTGTTAATGAATTATTGCATAAATAGAAGTTATTTGGTAAAAATACATTTTGGTGTTTGTTGGAATTATGCATAGTTTGTGTTATAGTACACTTTGAAAATACGATAGTGTGAGTCATTGGATTTTGGTCATTCCCGACCTTACGAATATTTTGGAAATTGTAAACCTTTCGGTTTTGAAGAAAAGATATATTTTGAGTATTTCGATGAGTTAATCTTAGGTATTGATATATTTTAACGATTTATCTTACGAGTATAAATCTTTTGGTATAAATGCACCTTGATGTGAGTTTTGGAAAAATGATTTGTATTAAGCAAAAGTTGTGTGGAGTCATTTACGTTTATGGAGCATGTTTCGCATACACGTGGGGTACTTACGTTTTATTTCATTTTATGACTTTTAACAAATGGTCTTTTGATCAGTTGAGTTTGTGGATCGGTATTTGATTATGTTGGATTTGGGGGGACATTTGTCCAGTTTCGATAGCTCAACGCAGAGCTTGGTCATAATTTATAATTATTGAGAATTACATGTGTTTGAATGCGCTAGTTCATTCGTTTGGAGTCATGTAACATTTTTTTGACCTTAGTTGCTATGTATCCATAGGCATTAGAGTTTTTACGTTCAATGGTGAGACGCTAGTTTCTCCCATTGTAGCACGGAGTAGGCATCGATGGTAAGGTGTAAGACCTATGTGCTAATACATATTGATTCGGGTATTATGCCAATGATGGGACGCTAGTTTTCCACATTGATGCACAGTTAGGCATCGACGGTATGGTATAAGTCCTACGTGTTATTACGTTCTTGGATGTCGGCATTTCATGGGTGTGTGTTTTAAGTGGCCACACTCGGCATCCAATACTGGAATCTCAATAACATCGGTAAGTGGCCTAACTTTGTGTGCCCGTCACATTCGATGGAACCGGGTCTCCCCCGTCACCGAAAGGTGTTGTTTTGGGTATTTGTCTTTATCCCTGTTTTTCGGTGATGTTTTATATTTGTATGGATTGAGTTATGGGTTATGCTTCATCTGTGTTTGGGATGTTTTGAATAATAGCGATTTATTCATGATTTCAATCATTTTGGAAATCAAATACTATTACACTTTTCAAGTAAGTTTTGAGTTGAATCCATTATGAGAATCGTTTTTACATTGAAGCTTTCATCACGGGATTTGTGTGCGTTGGAAAATAGGTGATTTGCATCTAAAGTAAATTCTTTTGACCTCATGATTTAAATTGCACGTCTCTCGTTTTACGAATTATATAACCATGATAAAACTCTTGAACTCAGTAGGCATTAACCTAACCTTTTTATTTGTCGGCATGTGCAACAGGTTCCGGTTGGGATGTAGTTAGTGACACTGTGAAGAGTGGAGAGTTAGTTGGGAGCTCAAGAAGTATATAGCTTGGTGAAGTCTTCCGCATTTGGAAAATAGCAACTTGATTTTGGGGTTGAGTAACACCCGACCTTTTGTAGTCTTGGCGAATGACTTAGGTTTTGATTGTTGAAAGTTTAATGTTTTATCTTGAGGTAATCCGAGATAATCTTTTGAATTTTTGCGACGACAAGGTCGTTGCTATAAATGAAAATTTTGATAAAAAGTTTGGTGGGAAAAAGTGGCGGGTTGATTTAATTTTTGGACGGTTATAGCAACGAGTTATAGCGACGACTTGTCGTGGCTAGAAAATGGGAAAAATCCGAGATATTCTTTTGACCTTTTGCGACGACAAGGTCGTTGCTATAGATGAAATTCTTGATAAAAATTTTGGTGGGAAAAAGTGGCGGGTTTGATATAATTTTTGGAGGGTTATAGCAACGAGTTATAGCGACGACTTGTCGTGGCTAGAAAATGGGAAAAATCCAAGATACTCTTTTGACCTTTTGCGACGACAAGGTCGTTGCTATAGATGAAATTTTTGATAAAAATTTTGGTGGGAAAAAATGGCGGGTTGATATAAATTTTGGTGGAAAAAAGTGGTCGTTGCTATTACTACTTAATAATTTATATTTAAAATTAAAAGCAATCTGATTTTTCCCTTTAAAAAATTTGTTATCTTATACGGACCACATGTCGTTGCTGTAGATATTTATTAAATAAAAAAAACTCTCAGTTGTTATTAATAGTCGGTTGGTAGTTTATGGCGACGACATGTGGTCACTGTAAATGCAAATTTAGGAAGAAAATTTGTGGTGGGAACTTTTGAAGCACTATTAATAAATTTTTCAGAAATTATAAAATGTGTTTTTTTAATAAAAATAAGTCTCTATAAATGTAATTTTGGACTTGAATTTTGGAGGGAAAAAATGGCGGCATGTTAAAAATTTTAGAGCGTTATAGAGACGACATGTCGTCGCTATAGGCATTTAATACTTTAAAAAAAATCTTGTTGATTATCTATTATAAAATTAACTAATATTCTAGTACCGACGACATATTATTGTTGTAAGTATTTAATAATTTTTTTAAAAAACTAAAAAATGTGACTTTTTATTATGAAAATTAATTAATAAACTGGTAACTTAAATAGACGACATGTCATCGCTATAGATATTTAATACTTTTTAAAAAAAATTAATTTCTTGTTGATTATCTATTATAAAATTAACTAATATTCTGGTACCTTATAGGGACGACATATTATTGTTGTAAGTATTTAATATTTTTTTAAAACTAAAAAAAAGGTGAACTTTTAATTAGAAAATTAATTAATAAACTGGTAACTTAAAGAGATGACATATCGTGGCTGTAAATCAAAATTTCAATGAAAATTTTGGAGGGAAATTTTGAAGGGTTACAGGAACGACATGTCATGGCTATAGATATTTAATAAATTTGTTATGACGTATAAAAAAATGTGTTTCTTAAAAAGAAAAAAGAAACTAATAAATTGACACTTTATTGTGACGATTTGTCGTCGTTGTAGAGACTTAAATGTAAAAGTGAAAATAAGAAAAATCATGATTTCTGTATAAATTTTTTTTAATAATAAACTAGTAGTTTAAAGACACCATATGTCGTGGCTAGATATCTAATAATTTGTCTATATAAAATATAAGATGTATTTTTCTACTAAAAATATAATTAATAAACTTACATTATATAGACGTCTGTATATTGTATTACTTAAAATATAATTAATAAACTTGTAATATATAGAAACCACGTATCTTCGTTATAAATATTTATTAACCTTAAAATGTGTTTTATAAGAAAATAATAATTAATAAAGTGTTAATTGTTTTTAAATATTCAAACCTTAAAACATAGAAAAGTAATTGTTTAAATAAATGGATTAGAAAAATTAATAATAAATTTAATATATATATATATATATATAGGGCCCGTTTTCGTTACAAACCAAATAGATTGTACAAACCCTGCAAACCAATCTTAGCCGTTCATCAACTCTAATCAATATCTGATTTTATTATGTTTCCTAATCTAAAGTCATGATCATAATTAATGAACGTTATCATCTGCCATATATATCACAATCATTATTAATGAATCATAATAATTACCATAAATATATCTGTTGTTTTCTAATATAGTGGTTTGCAGGGTTTGTACAATCTATATATATATATATATATATATATATATATTAAATATCAGGGTTTGATGTTCTAATTTATTTTAATGTGTAGTTTTGAGGAGTTTATGATTTGAGGATTTGAAAGTGGTTAAAGATAAAGATTAACTAATAAGTGTCCGATTTAAGGATTTGAAGGTTGTTAGAGATAAGTATTAATCAAATAATTAGCATAAAAAACGGTACCTAAAGCTTCATTAGTTGTTTTTAAGATATTTTAAGTAATTAGCATTAAATAGCGGTACATTGTTAGTGCTTAATTATGATTGTACCAAGTAGAGGGACCAAATGTGTCAATGTTCCATACTTATCATAGGTATATAATGTTTGCTTATTTCCTCTTTAGGAATTAGGTCATCTCAAGGTCATTCTCCACACACACTAGCCACACACACAAGTATTGCATTGCATTCACCATTGTGAGCTTTTGGGATCTTATTGAATATAGAGATGACTTCCTTTATTGTTAATATTGATTGATTATTTGTTCTGGGATCACACACATGAAGCTTTATGTGTTGTTTTTAATAGTTTTTCATAAATGCTTTATAATATAGTATAGATAATCTACCAATAATTAGTTGTTCTTAAATAGTTTAAAGGGTTCAAGGGATGTAACGATTATAATGAGACCATACATGTTCTATATCAGGACCAACGATTCATATATGTCTGATTTCAGTTCTATCACTATATTATTAAAGTTTAGTATGGTTCTGGTAGTTGCAGTCTCACATCCGCTAGATTTGAATCAGTTCTGTTATATATATGTTGGAACCTTAATTTTCTTCTCAAAAGATGATTTTGAAGATAATATGGGGTTTCACATATTCTAATATGGTGCTATAGACAAAGTCTACTATTATAGGAATGTAACAAATGAGTTGGAAGTTGCTAAGAATGTATTTGTTACTATATTCTAAAGTATTTTAAAAAAACTCTAAAAAACAAAATTTTAAGCATTTTATTGATACATATTGCTTAAAATTCAAGATTACCAGTTTACAAGTACTTGATGCATGAGTACAAAATTTTAAAATAACATGTTTAAATTCATAACTAATTGATAAACATAATCAAATACAGGATAAACATCTCATTTTAAATATAAACAATCCAAAGTATAATTAGGATAAACATTGAATTATAATATAATACATAATTATTATTTTATAAAAAATATTACTTGATTTAGCTAAAATAAATTGCATCATTATTAAACCTAAACCAATGAAATGGTATTATAAAATCGACAAAGATAAAAGATAAAAGGGAAATTAATTAAAATACCCCAAGTTTGAAAGTGAGTTACCAAAATACCCCAAAAAATTAATTTCTTACCAAAATGCCCTTTTTCCGCGGAGGGAGCCCTCTATAGCGGGCAGGGACTGAAAGTGTAAAATTTTGCAAGATTATTTACACTTTCAGTCTCCATAGCGAGCCATCGCGGGCCTCGATCGCGGGGGTCAGGGACTGAAAGTGTAAATATATCTTGCAAAATTTTTCACAATTCGTCCCTGTCCGCGATCGCGGGATCTTATCGCGGGGAAAAGGACATTTTGGTAAGAAATTAATTTTTTAGGGTATTTTGGTAAGTCATCTTCAAACTTGGGGTATTTTAATTAATTTCCCAAGATAAAAACTATTTAAAAAAACGAAATGGCATTATATTTATATTTAGTTATTAATAAATAATTAAAAGCAAAGAAATTAGATGAAAATTCCGTAGAAATTAATTAAAATACCCTAAGTTTGACCAACTATTGAACTATAGATTGGCAGCCATCAGAAATTTCCAACTACAAAATTGATACATTGAAAACATGACACCAACATTTATTTGTTCATAGCACTTGTTTACAAAATTGAACATGCTTACCTGGTTCTGTCAAAAAAATGTTTTGAAACACAAATAATTTTGAAATTTTTGACAAGTTTAAAATATTGAAAAATATACATGATAGTATCTGGATTCTTTTTATCTGATAATAGTGGTGGTGCTGCATGAGAGGTTTAGAGAACATATATAGCATTTGAAGCTATGGTTTTCTCATACAAGCTTTGCCAATTGAAATTACTACAAACTACATACATATATTTAGAACATATTAACAGAGCATATTCCTAACAATAGACAAGTTGCTCTAATGTTGAGCCAGATTCAAGCAATTTCTCACCTAATTAGACATCAAATAGTGGGCGTAGGCAGATGAATTGAAGTTTCCTGGCTTATGAGATTTCCCATTATTTGTATGCTTTTATGTGAAGGTTAATTGTTTGTGTGGATGTTCGATCTATTTTAGATGCATATCACTTGATTTTAATTAATATAAAAAATTATTCTTGTGTATATGATCTAGATGATATTTCTATACATTTTTTTCTCTCATTAACTTCTTTTGGTTGGTATTTATGTCATGCATTCTCTTAAGCACATCATATGGCGGCACTTGCAAGAGGTCATGGTGGAGATGCTGGGGGTGATCCTCCCCCCGCCCCAAGGAGGGTACCTACAACATGCGAGCAAGGTAATTTAATTTTCAATAAATGTCTTATAATTGAACATGACATGTATTTACTAATTTGTTGTTTTTCTTAAATCTTAGGTTCTGAGAAAAAAGGCCGAGGTAGGTCCAGGGACCTCAAACTGATTCAGGCATATGATAACAACGGAAAAAGACCATTACCTATCGAGTTTGACGTGTCAGATCAGCAAACCTATCATCCTATCGGCGATAATGACTCCCTATTCATAAGGTTCATAGGGAACTGGATAGGTAACAATATTCCGATGTACTATGTAAGTTAGGATTCCGTTCCGAAGAACAAGAAGATAGGGATTTTACCTTGGATTCAGGTAAATATATATTGACATTTAATATTTTATAAATTTTGAAAATATATACTAATCATTTATTTATTTTGAAGCAATATTTTGACCTCACTCCTCATCGTGCTGGGCCTCATTGGGATCAAATTTCCAAAGGCATCGACCGACTGTGTAGAGATCGATACAAGGATCGAAAAGCAAAAAACAGAAGAAACTTTTTTAGATAATGGCGGTTATGATGATGTCGAGAGAGCAAGAAAACATCCTCCACCTTCTGTTAAGAAGGAAATCTGGGATGAGACGATAGATTACTTTCTCGATCCCAGGTATAGAAACCGTGCCCAAAAAAATGCAGAAAACAGAGCTAAAGCACGATTCCCAAGTCTTCACGGCTCATCTTCGTATGTTTCTACACGGTATAAGCAGGTAAATCAATTTAACTTTGGAATAGTTTGGTATACAATTAATGGGTTTCAAAATGCTATTAAAGTAATCATATATGTATTTATTTATTTCTCAATAAAAATCCGGCAACACAAGAATTGCTAGGTTGGATTGATAATTGGCGTAGAATGCACACTCGATCCGAGGAATGGGTCAACGACACTGCTCAATCATATCATGTAAGTAATTATTTAACTTTAATTAATTAATAGTTGCATTACAATAATATTATTCATTATTCTTTTTATAAAATTATACAGGAGATGATGATTGCAGAAAAAGAATCACTAACACAACAGTACGGGTCTGACTCCTCAACACCGATAGACGAGTCAAATATTATCCAAAGTACTAGGAGAACATCGCGGTCACAAAACGGGTCGAGGACGCAAGTTGAAGGGTGATTCGTTATCCTCTATATTTGACCAATCTGAGTACACCACGCCATCTCAGCGATCGTTTACTGATGACCAGGTACGAGATATGATCTCGAACTTCAGTTCATTTGTTAGGCATAGTAACGAGACACACACAACTCTGGTTCAAACAATTAGAAAAATTAGCCCGAATGTCGATGTTCCTGATATTCCTACGTTCTCTTTTACCATGCCCGTAGTACCGCCACCACCACCATCACCGCAACAAAGCATCGACGACGACAACGATGAGGATTTGGGGAACGATTAGATATTTATTATCGTATTTATATTTGTAGGTTTTTTTAAACAGTTAGAACTTTTCCGTGTTTATTATTGGTACTTTTAGGTTTCAATCTTGATTTTTAGTGCTAATAAAGTCGTGTTTTAATTTCTTATAAAACCGTGTTTTAATTTCTTATAAAACCGTGTTTATATATTATTGGTGTTTGGATGTTTCATTGTTGATTGTTTTACTATTACGATCGTGTTTCTTATAAATGTGCAAAAAATAGCAGGAAAATACAAAAAATGACCTTTATAGCGACAATACACACTCCATTTATAGAGACGACATTTTGTTGCTAATAATAGTATCCAAAAAATTAATTTATTTATTTATAGCGACGACATGTCGTTGATATTAGTAATTTTTAAAAAATAATTGATTTACTTATAGCGACGATATATGGTTGCTAATAGTCATTTTTAAAAAATAATTAATTTAGTTATAGCGACGATATATGGTTGCTAATAGTCATTTTTTAAAAATAATTAATTTAGTTATAACGACGATATATGGTTGCTAATAGTAATTTTTAAAAAATAATTAATTTACTTATAGCGACTATATGTGGCTGCTAATAGTAATTTTTAAATAATTATTTATTTTACTTATAGCGACGACATACTGTCTCTATAACTTAATTAGGTAATTTAATTAAGATCACTTGTAGCGACTAGCTTACGTCGCAATAAAACTGCAAGTCGTCGCAATAAACTGTCGTCGCTATTGCCATCCTTTGTGGTTGCTATTTCTTTTTTCAGCAACCAACTTCTAGATACCAGACTTTTAGCAACGACCGTCGTCGCTATATGTTTTCAGCGACGACATTTCTTCTCCCTAGGTGGTTGAACAGAATTTCTTCTGATGGCCGATTGACGATCATAATACAGGTTTATTATCCTTATCCAACCGTTGCCACCAATTTCTTCTCCCTAGGTGGTTGGTTACACATATCCACATATATAGCTTTAGCTTTTTGATTAAAAACTAATTACAAAGTTGTATGACATATTTGAAACTTCTACAAAAAGAGTGGCTTTTTATATATTTTCTCACACGCATAGGATGATTCCCTTTTTATCATATGTATTAATTAATAAATGTTGTTATAATTGAAAAGACAAAAATGCTGATGTCTGCAAATTGATAAAAACCATAAACACACGTGCCACTTGTTGTTTTTCTACTCAAAGACCAGAAAACCCCCTACAAATAATAAGTAATCAAAGGGTCTTTGCCAACCACAAGGGTTGTGGGGCTAAGGTTCTAGGATGTGGTGGAATATCCCATCTGTCCAGGGTTTTAATCCAGGTGTACACAACAATTTTGGCCATTGAGGTTTAATCAGTGCTGATGTCTTACAGTCATAAATTGTCAAGAGATTAGTCTAGGCATAGTCTAGGATATCATTTAAAAAAAAAGAGTCTTTGCCCTAATGTTATGGGAGCCTTTGCCCTCGTAGAAGGTCGGAGCTTCAAACCTCACCAAAGATGATGAGGGTGTGTGAGTTTAATTCTCTGTATATAAATATTATATACTTAAAAAAAAAATAATAAGTAAAAGTATAGGACGTATGTTGTGTATTGTCAATAAAATATTATAATGCACTAACAAACAGGTATGAAAAGTTTCATTTATCCAAATATACATATATATATATATATATATATATATGTTTTTGTATGTTTTATTTATTAAATATCAATGTAACGTAAGTGATGACGATATTGTTACTTTTAAAAAAAAAGTGGAAAATGGGCATTGTGACATGAATTTTTTAGTTTGTTCAATTCCCACTTGATTGATCATTTAATCATTTTAATGGTGACGAAATATATAACGACACTTGATAGGTAGGTTTATTGGTGGTAGAAGGTGATGTGTTCACGTTTTATTAGCTACTGATTGACTTACACCTTAATTTGAGGTAAGCTTTCACTATCCTTGAGCTTGTTTAATTATTTTAAATATTATTTTGAGTTAAATGCAAATTTGGTCCTCGTGGTTTACCTGAATTAAGGTTTCATTTTTTGAATGAACACGGTTCTGTCAATTAAGATCCCGTTAGTGGGGGACAATTTTGTAAATTCACCCCATTCTCACTCAACGTTCATTTTACATAACAAATTTGGTCCCTCAAGCTACTTTTCATTTCGATAATAAATTTGGTTCCTCAAACTATTTTTTAATTTTCATAACAAATTTGGTCCCTCAACTACTTTTGATTTTATAATGGTTTGGTCTATCCCTCAACTTTCATTTTTATGATTAGGTCCCTCCCTTTAATCAATAAAATATGATGGCATAAACATATATTCTTTTTATATTAGTTATCAGTGGACGGACCCCACGTGGTGGCACGTGCCATCGTAACAATTTTCCGACAAAGGGTAAAAAAATTTGTTTTGTGAAGGTGTCACCGTATCGATTTAGGAGGTGCTACCGTATTATTTTGGAAACTACAAGGGGTGCACCTAAACTGATAAAAAAGGCCCAAATCTTATACTCATTCAACCAAAAAAAACGAAAAAATCTCTTGAAATCAACAAAAAATACCGAAAAAACTCTCGAAATCGATAAAAAAAAACTTAAAAACCCAACGAAATCAAGCAAAAAACGTTAAAAATCTCTCGAAACGCCGGAATTTGGCTAAAAACACATCAGATCATATTGAACGTTGGTAAAAAGATGAAAAACACTTCGATAAAAACCGTATGAAAAAATATGGTGTCACCGTATGAAAAAAATTATGGGTCCGTCCCTGTTATCGGTCCTTGTGGTTTGTTAATCTCTATGGATTTGATCCCTCAAGAGGTTTATAGAATGCCATAGACAATTTAGGGGTTGTTTGGTTGGTTTTCCATTAAGTCATGTATAAATAAAATTGTCTGTATGGATTAATCTATATGTATAGATTGGAAAAGTTTTTGTTTGGAAGGGTGTTTTCATAGATGGAATGACCATGTTTTTTAATTGGAAGAGACTGGTTTGGACAAAGCTTGGCTTTCTGCATAAAGCTCCCTCCTAAAAGCTTAATAAATAAGTCACTTTCTATATCTTTAAGCCACTACCAAACAGTCATGTATACTCATTAAGCTGCTAACAAACATGCCCTTAGTCATTCTCACTTTTCTCTCATTGACCTCGACAACAACATCGCCTTGCTTCTCTCAATCTTCGGTGAAGCTTTTACCTTACGAATTATACAACCCAACTCCAATGAAGCTTCAGCCTATCTCGTACATCTTCTCTAGTGAACCAAATAACCACAGTAGCCCTTCTTAGCTGAATTCGACACCCACTCCCTTCTATGATGAGATCTGAATCCAATTATAAACCAATTATTGGTTCATAATTTTTTTTCCTTATTGTAGTAGCATTAAAAATATATTACAAAGTTCGACTTTAGACAAAGAACTTATATCAAATTAAATTATAATACTTATAAATATAAAATAAAGTATGGTTTGTTTTATTATACCACTAGTTAGCAACCAGTAAACCACTTTAATTTTATATATTTTATTAATAAAACTTATTTATAACAAAGCTCTGGTCCTTACACTACAACAAAATTAAGTTTATAGAACGTCTAAAATAAATAAGCATTATAATATAGTGTTTTATAGGACCAATGTTTATATCTACAAACAAAAAAAGCATCATATTTAACAGTGTTACTAAAAGTTTATAAGACTCTTTTTGGGCGTCGTTAGAGGTTTTTTACGACATTTTTCAAATAAAGCGTTATTTAACTATTTTATAGAATATTATTTGAAAAATGTCCCATAAACACAAATGTTCTCTAAAAATATGGTTTATAAGACACTTCTCAAAAGTGTCCTATAAAATTATCGAATATGACACTTTATTTTGAATGTGTCCTAAAAAACTTGTTATGGCACTCGAAAGTGTCATTTAAACTTATTGTAATACTTTTAGATTGAACACTTTTTATTTGGTACTATTAACTTATGTCCTATAAAACACTTTATTATGATGCTTATTTATTTTAGGCTTGTTAGTCCCATTTGAACAATCAACAATTAATCATGAGATAGAGTAACAAGATGAGATATAAGAAAATTATGGTGTATTATTCAAATGAAATGCAGCGTTTGGTATGCAGACTGGATGAGACGGGATGGGACGAAACTGGACGGGACTGGACTGGATGGGACGGGACGGGACTGGAGGAAATAATTTTAATCTAGGTTACGTTGGAAAAAAATGGGTATTTTAGTAATCTTATGTTTTAGTCCCATGTTGTTCCACCTATTTTGGTGGAACAAAAAATCTTAAGTTTTGTCCCATGAAAACTTGTTTTTGTCCCATGTTGTCCCATCTGATTTTTGTCCCATGGCATACCAAACATGGGACTATTTTTTTGCCCTGTCCCGTCCCATCCAGTCTGCATACCAAGCGCACCCTAAGAGAACAACCTATAGAGAGAATGGTTCTCTCTCTAGAACACACATACTACACCATTAAGCTACATTGTACATAATATGATTTCTTACCTAATTACACACACAAATCCTATAAGCCCAAACCCATATTACAATAACCCAAGCCCATATTACAATTATAACCCTTTACAAAACTATCATATAATTAAGACATTTTGTGTCCTAACATTCTCCCCCTATAGTTTTGTAAAGGAATCACCCTTCTCAAAAGATCTTCAAATCTTCAGTTCCTCTCCCCCTTGATTTCTTTAGAAAACCATAGCGATGCAATTCTTCAAATGTAGTCTAGGCCCCCCCTTGAAATAAGCTCTTACTCTTTATATTTCAACCTTGAAAAATCGGATTCGATGTGCGCCATAACCTCGACCGAGTGCACGGAAAACATCTTTAAAATGTTGAAACTCTAGCTTGTACCGATAAGCTCACAAGAAAGATAACGAGCGAGTTGTTGCGTGACAAACCAAAGTGCAATCTCAGTTTATAACACCAAATCCGTTAAAAAACCGTGAGTTGAATAGGAATTCGGCCTAACTCACCCTTCGTGGACGAACCTTGCAGAGGAACCCTTAGGTTTTCGGGGCATTGGATTCTCACCAATATTTACGTTACTCAAGCCATCTTATGCCTCTTAAAAACTCAATTTTCTTGTAGAGTTACTAAACCTATCCACGAGACCTAACTATCCCACTGAATACGGTAAATTGCATTAATTACTTGTATATATTTCCACTTCAGAAAAAAGGATTCCCATTTTGTAGAAAAGAGTTATGTTGTAAATTAAGTTCATTCTAACTATTCAAATACAAAACCACAAGGATTATTGCTTAGTGATTGAGGTGTATAGTAGGAGGATCTCGTGTAATATTTCATCTTCTCTAGGTTCGATTCTAGTACTTTGCTTTTTTTTTGGATTAAAGTCAGATCTAAGATTGGGAGAGCCTTCAGTTGGGAGGATTGGCTAAGCTCTCCTCTGAATTTTTGTATGGATCGCTAGCTTCTCGCTAGTTTCGGTTTTAATAAAGGTGATGTGTGTTTTGTTGTCCAAAAAAAAAGTAATTTTGATCGCTGCATTTTTTAGAGTTGATGTCTTACCGTCGCAATTTATCGAGATTAGTCTGAGCATAGCTTATGACACATTTTAAAAAATAAACTATTCAAATACAAATTGCGACATGGATATATCATTTCGAGTCAAATAGTTCAAACAAATATACATAAATTAACAAGCAATATATAGAGTGTCGTAGAGTACTTGTGTTCAATCTTCCAACGTTCATCGTGAAGATAGATATAGCGCTCACACGGTTAATTTAAGAAAGGAGAAATGGCGATAATGGTGGCGACAATGCTGATGGTGGGACGTTAGGATGGGTTGCTGATCGTGGAGTTAGTCTCGTAGACGAAAATGATTGATTTATAAGAAATTGAACACCTCTTCAAGTAGCTCAAAAGACAATCGGATCGGATGAGATATAAAGAAAGAAGACCAAAAGGGGAGAAGTAAGAAAATGGTGAAAAGTAAAGGCACCTTTTTGCTTGCGCATTCAAAGAATTTGACCCCCATTCGCCACAATAGATTAAGTAATTAATCACTAATTAATGCCCACTTACTAATCATCAAATATATAACGTTGGTTAAACTTAATTAATCCGCTTTTTTAATATTTAAAATTTACTCGATCCAATTGTCTTTTGATATATTAGTTTTCCTTGCTTTGGGTGGACGTGGATCGACATCCGTCCAAAAATAAATAAAAAATAAGGTCCATTTAATCACGAGTGCACCTTATTATAAATTTAATATCAACCACTATATTATTATATATAATTAAATGGAATGGCCAACTTAAGTGGATTACGATAATACCCCTGCATGGGCGTCTGTTAATCATATATTAATTGCCAATAAAATGGGGGGCACTTGTGACCTTTCATGTCTCGTTCGACACAAATTAAAGTACACACATACATATATGTATATATAATATAAAGAATTTAAACATAAACTAAAAGAAAAAAATGAAGCAACAATGAACTAATAAATATAACACGAGGGGCAAACTGAATTATTCATTCATTAATAATTATATCTGATGAGCAAAACACTTAAGAGTGAATCTTCACAAAATGATTACTCTGGTTTTGACATAAACGCACCCATCGTTCTCCCAAAGCTACCATTTTCAAGAAATCACCAAAATGGAAATAAATATAAAAAGATAAAAAAAACCCAACTTTCCTTCCTCGACCTACGTGATTCCAATTTACAAAAACATTATATATAATAATAATGTATATATATATATATGTATTTAAAGACTGGCAATGAGTGAGTTGCGATCGATATGATGCTTTCATGCACATAATATTAATCAAGTTTTTTATTTAGTGGGTAATAATTTTCTTTCATTAATTATATATATAAGGTTTTTACGTGATTAATGATGGTGGGTTTTGTTCATAGATGGTGGTAACATTATTATTGCACGGCCATGCAGATGGGATAATTAACTGGTGGTGGAGCTGCCGGACGAGGAGTACTTGACGTATGTCCCATAGTTTTTGTTGGAGCATCACCGATTCCGATCGGAGACTCTGGTTTTCTTCCCGGAGGAGTTCACCATGGAGGTTCACAACCCTTAACCGGTTCGTAAGTTCCCTGTTACCGGTTTTAAGCCATTTCAACTGGTTCCTCAGGTTCTCCAAGTGCTTTTGTTTTCTCATCCGGGATCGCCGGGCGGACTCCCGGTTCGATATCATCCTTCTCCGCTTACGTTCGTCCAATTCTTCCGGTGGGTTCATGTCTCCGTCGTCGGAGCTGTTGGTTTTGGGGGTGGAGTTGTCGGAACCGGAGAAAACCGGTTCTTGTGGGGTGAAAAGAAACGGGTTTTCTTGGGTATCCCAAGGAGTAAAACCGCCGGTTTGGAAGAAACCGGGTCCGTCGGAGGAAAGATGGTCGCCGGCGGTGGGGAAAACTTCAGACAACATGGCCGGAAAAACTTTTAATATAGTAAGAAAGGTTGGAGAGTGAAACGGAAGGAACGAAGGGTTGGGAGGGGGTATTTATGGTAATTCGTGAGGGTGTTTGGTGAGGGGCCCACAAGAGGGCATTATTGTCAGAAAGAAATTAATTAATTTTAAACTTATTTGCTTTTGAGTCAGGTGGCACTTAGTAGTGGGTCCCACGTGGCTTTTGTTAAAGATTGTGGGTCCCAGAAGGTTGTTGTTTCATGCTTAGTCACGAAGAAACAAAGCAGGTGGGATCCTGTTGTACACATGGCTACTGCTCATTGGCTGGTCGTCGAGGAAGCCAATAGGACTGGGAGTTGCTTACGTGGTTACACGTTGTAGGTGGACGCGTCATGTAGTGTAAAAATGAACTAAAATATTGTGTTAAATTGACGACTCTTCCATTTCAATGAGGAATTAATACCACCGCTCTAAAAAGCTCGCCGCAATAGCCGTCATGGTGTGCCGTGATTCAAGGCTTGTGTTGCATATCACGTTATGCTTGTGGCACGTCATGGCCTAATATGCGGTCTTTTCTAACATAATATTTGATTTTTCTTTAAGTTTTTAATGTCTTATTTGCTAGTTTTTAATATATAACTTAATTTAACCTGTCTATTATTATTGATACATCGATTAATAGTACAAAACATATGTTTTTATATATAATAATATATATGATATAGAAATTTGCCGCCATAAGTTACGCCTTGATAAACGACATGGCCTCGTCGTGACTCCTAATTAAGGCTTGAGGCTTGGCCTCGCCGCCACGACACCGGACACGCATCACGCCATTTAGAACCTTGATTAATACTCAATAAATTAATGTAGTTTTTTAAAGAAATTGAGATTTTTATTCCATAATTAAAATGAGACACGTATCCATCATGGTTAATGGATTTTAGATATTTGGTAATTATTAATTATATGGGTGTTCAGCATAATTTATGTATAATAGAGGATAATTTATGTATGATAGGATTTTAAAGTTAACAATTAGATAAATTTTTAACGTTGGACCATGCGCTTGACATGTACGGAGGTAAGAAAAGTGTGGGACGAAGTGGGGAGGTGGTGGAATGTGGACATGGGTTCGATTAACTCCCTAAAGGAAGTTATGACTTGTTCAGTAAGCTCGGGTCTTTCTCAAAGGGGGTTAAGACGATGGCATGGTCTGATCGGGTGCTTATTATACCTTATTTGGAATAATCGGAACAAATTAGTGTTCGCCAAAGATACCGGTAGGCTGATCGATAAATTCTTCGAACTACAAATGAAGATGTTCGATTGGGTTACCAAACGAGACAAGGATCTACAAATGGATTGGGTGTTGTGGCTGTCCCGCCCATAAGAGGGATAAAGCGAAAGGGTTCGTGGGAAACAAGCAGCGGAAAAGAAGGATATTCTAATGCGAGAGTGCGGAAAAAATCAAGGCTCGCAGAGGCATCTGTCCAGTGTAAACAGGTGCTGGTTCGGTTCAGCATCAAGCCGTGCGGTCTGATTGGCATGATGCTTGCAAACGTGTGCTGTGGAGTCTGCTTCGGCTTGGCTATTGGACTACTGATCTGCTGATCCATGGCTGGTTGCAAACAGAGCGGGGCTGGCTGGATGGCGGGCTGTCTCGGTTTGATTCTCGCGAACAGAAGCTGCTCGTATCTGTGTCCATTCAGACTGTCTTTTTGCTCTTGTTTTCTGGTAGTTCTCTTGTGTGTTGGGGTGAATTCTGCCCATGGCTGTGTTGTGGTGTTGTTTTCGTGGACGGTTGTGTAACTATTTGGTTTTGGGTTTAATATTATTGTCGTTTCAAAAAAAAAATTAGATAAATTTTTAATGATATATGAATAACAGAATATATAATTTTTTTGGTTTTTTTAGGGTGCATTTGATACATAGGATAGAACAAACTAGAACACAGATCATTGTTCCATGTTTGGCGGAATTTTTATGTGAAACAAAAAGGAACAGAGTTAAACAAGCCTGTTCCACCCCTACCTCATGGAACAAGGTGGAACAGACTTATGTTTTACCAATATAACTCCAAAATAAAATCTAACATTCTTCTAAAACATCAAATAAGCCTTATATTTTATACTTTATTCATTATTTAAATTTTAATCGTCTTGAAAAAAAATTCTAATAATTTATTTTGTTATAAAAAATATTTAAATCATTATAATTTATTAAATTACGTAATTAATCAAAATATATAAACAACTTATTAAGGGTGAATTGGTCAATGTTATTTGTTCTGTTCCGTCCAATTCTATTTTACCAAACGTTGAACAAATGTTCTGTCATGTTCCGTCCCGTCCCGTCCCGTCTGCATACCAAACGCACCCTTAAAAAACTACTTAAAGCATTATATAATCAAATTGTCTCAGATGGGTTTTCACATTAACTTTTTCGAGTTAGATCGATACACAAATTCAAGATTTAAAAACGAAATTTCTGTTGTTGTAATCGCACATAAAGGACATTGTCATTGCACATGAACAATGCAATATTCATGTATGATTAAAAAAGGGGTGAATTAATAAATGCAAATTCGTAGCTAATAAAGCAGTAAAAGTTGATGCATTTCGGTTGTACTTAATACGTTTTGTTACGATATCAGGCAATGACACGAAAGGTTCCTAAACTGACATATATCATAAACACCTTTATTTGTTCCTTGCTTCGATTAGTGTCATATATAGCTAGGCATGAATTAATTAAGTAAGGGTAAGACTAGGATTAACTTTTTTAAACTATATACATAACTAATGGCCAACATGAGGCCGACAAGGATTACTTTTTCTCTAACTAGAGGTGGCCAAAAAACGGGTTCGGGCCGGGTCGGGCCGGGTCGGAACAAGAACCGGGTTCAAACAGTAAAGGAGAAAACCGGGTCAACCAAAAACCGGGTCGGGTCGGGTCGGGTCAAACCCAAAAACCCCTGACCCGTATAGGGTTAGAAAAAACCAGTTTTTATAAAACCGGGCCGGGCCGGGCCAAGAACCGGTTCTTGATCGGGCCGGGGTATTTTCTTGTTTAAAAAAAAAAATTTAATTTCTTTGTATAATAATTAATTACTAAACTTTAAAAAGTAAAAAATTGGATTGGATAGTAGAGACTAGAGAATTGTATGCGTTTTTTGCGAGAAACGAATATAGCGAGAGCCGAGAAATGAGAATTGTATGCGTTTTTTGCGAGAAACGAATATAACGAGAGCCGAGAAATGAGAATTATAAGCGTTTTTTGCGTTTTGTAAGCAATTGTAAGGTGGTGATCACTCCATAACACCCCTAGTATTTATATGGGGTTGGAGGGTGATATTTTAGCCAAAAAAACGGTCACAACACTATTCCAACGGCTAGAAAACGGCTATTTTTTTTGAAAAATTTTCGGGTCGGGCCGGGTCGGGCCACAAACCGGGCCACGAACCGGTCCCGGGTCGGGCCGGGCCGGGCCGAGAAAATCCCTAAATACACGAACCGGTCCCGGCTCTCGGGCTTGAAACCGGTTCTTGACCGGGCCGGGTCGGGCCCGGTTCTTGGCCGGTTTCGGGTCGGGTTGGCCTGTCGGGCCGGGTCGGGTCGATTTGGCCACCTCTATCTCTAACTACAATTAAACCTATCTCCAAATATTGTGGCGTACTGCTTATATTAAGGCCTTGTGGGATGTGGTGGAATATTCATCTGCTTAGGGTTCTAATCCAGGCGTACACAACAATTATGGCCACTGAGGTTTAATCAGGATTAATGTCTTACAGTTATAATTTGTCAAGGGATTAGTCTAGGCTATGCCTAGGACACCCTTCAAAATAAAAAAGATCTTCCATATAATAAATTAAGATTAGTACTAAAAGGGCGTTTTGGTTCATTTTAAGAAATGAGAATGAAAATGAAAATGAAATGCAGGAGAATGGGAATAGGAATGCATATTCCATTGATGTTGTTTGGTTAAGCCAATATAGTTAATAAAAAATATTTTATATAATATTTTTAATACAAATATGTGAAGTCCAACATAAAAATAAAAAAATATTTTTCATTCAATATCGAAAAATGAAGAACGCGTGAGAAAAGATGATTGGGCGAGAATAAATTTTGATTCCCCCCAATTTGGACTGGAATGGAAATTAATGAGTTTGGGGTAATTGACCCATTATATTATATCAAACCAAACAACAATTTTCATTATCATTCTAATTCCTTAGGGCATCTCCAATGAGTCACACTATATTTTACACAAAATCTCAAAAGTAGTGTAAAAAATAATGTTAATAGTAAATCTTCTCAAATGGGTAACACTATTATTTAAATGTGATGTAAAAGTAGTGTAAATGAATAGTGTTACACCAAATATAGTGTAACTATATTCATTGCACTAAATTTAGTGTGAAAAATAGAGACCCCATTGGAGATGTGAATAGTGTCATTTACACCAAATATAATGTTTAGTGTAAGATTTAATGACCCCATTGAAGATGGTCTTATCTCTCACTATCCCCAACCAAACACCCCTGAGTAATTTTATGATTTTATCAAACAATTGCCATGATTTATTATACTAGATTAATAATCTTATATTCTATAGGAGGTATTATAATCTATATATTTAGGATTAGGAAAGAAGTTAAGTTAGGTGCTTAGGTTTAGTTTAATATGGTAGCCTAGGAGAAGCATAGCATGTGATGTGATGATGCTAAAAGTGAAAGACATAAAGTTGACGGTTTATATACAGAAACACCATGCATGCATGCATGCATGCATGTTAGCTTAATTAAATTTAATCCCATAGCTAAGGCAATTTTGCTCTTTTTTGCAAATTTACGCCAGTGATAATATAAGTTTTTATTTTAAATTGTTTGATAAATTATAAAGCATCTCCTACAGAATATTATAATTTCTATAATGTAAAGAATTAAAAGTTTAAAATTTTTAAAAATAGTTCTAATTCAAGTAAATCATTTATTTTAAATTTTTAAACATTAATTCTAACATAATAATATTTAATAATTATATCGTCTTAATATATGTTAAAAAAGTTATATAAATAATAATAACTGAATCTTATTGATCATAATGAATAAATAAATCGCTTTCTCTCCTCAAATCAAGTTCTATTTTTTTTTTAAATTTGGAGTTTTCTCTATTTTAGAGAGATTGGTAACTAGGGGTGAGCAATACCGGGTACCCGTCCTTTTTTCATGGAACCGGAACCGGCGGTTCCTAGAAAGAAAGAACCGGAACCGGAACCGTTCCCGTCGGTTCTCTATTTTTTGGAACCGGTCCCGGAACCGCTGGGAACCGGTGACAACTTTTTATTTTTAGTTTTTAACATTGTTTGGAGCAATAGATAGACCTGACTAACCCAATTTTTTAATAGGATGCTTCAACATAATAGGGTGCACCAACTTAGAGGGTCCAAGCCAACGGACTCAAACCACCAAGCTAGGGTCAAGGGGGTGATGCAAATGAAAATACAAGGGGTGAGATCATATTTATAGTGGGCATAGAGCATAAGGTTTTTGTTTCCCACCAATGTGGGATGGGAGGAAATCCCACTTCCTTGTGAAACATACAGAAATTGACAGCTCCTATATGCCATAAATTACGATATATTTCTTCCATTTAGAAGCCAAATTGGACACTATCATCTAAATGAAAGTTGTTCATTGATATCTTGGGATTCCACAGAAACTAGATTCATGCAATTCGGAGCTATAATCAGACCGCTACAACCTTTACAAAAACAGTGCGCAGGTTCTTGTGTACAATGTGAGCTGATTCAAAAACTCAATGTTTTGACACATTTAAACTCATAATTAGGACTTTAATTCTTCATAACAGTTCTTAAGGACATTCTAAGATTTCCAACGGTATATCGTACACCTCATTTGGACTAGCGGTTGATTTTCTATGAATTTTCTAATAACATGGCAGAAACTTTAAAACTCATAATTGACAGCTCCTATATGCCATAAGTTACGATATATTTCTTCCATTTAGAAGCCAAATTGGACACTATCATCTAAATGAAAGTTGTTCATTGATATTTTTGGATTCCACAGAAACTGGATTCATGCAATTCGGAGCTATAATCAGACCACTACAACCTTTACAAAAACAGTGCGCAGGTTCTTGTGTACAATGTGAAAACTCAGTGTTTTGACACATTTAAACTCATAATTAGGACTTTAACTCTTCATAACAGCTCTTAAGGACATTTTAATCTTTCTAACGGTATATCGTACACCTCATTTGGACCAACGGTTGATTTTCTATGAATTTTCTAATATGTAATAAATAATTATATATTATATATATATATATATATTCTATTAAAATATATCGAGTATCCAGCGGTTCCGGTTCTGGGTACCCAGCGGGACCGGGTACCCGGTCCCGACGGGTACCCAGCGGGTAGCGGTTCTTAAAAAATGAGAACCGGAACCGGACCCAGTTTCAATCGGTTCCGTATTTTAGGAACCGGAACCAGTGACATCGGTTCCGGTTCCGAAACCGGCAGTTCCGGTTCCGGAACCGACAGTTCCGGAGCGGTTCCGGTTCCAAAGACGGGTACCCAGTTCCGCTGCTCACCCCTATTAGTAACATAGAGAATTTGTTCGAGCAAAACAAAAAACAAAATCTTCCACTTCTCTGTTTTACAAGTGTTTTATATATATATATATATATATATATATAATTTTATATTGCTATTTAGCTTATTAGACCATATCCAAAACATTTTCTTTGGAGTTGAATCTATTTTTGTTTTAGAGATTTTAAAATTTCATTTTTCATTTTGAAGAATTTATTAGAGATGCAGTCAAATTTTACAAACGGTAATTAATATATCAACTAACAACTATCTTATTAATCAAATACTAGTTTTTTCAACAAAAGATTAATTTATTAATCAAACAATAACTTTTCTATTAACATATATATGATTTATAATTGGGAAATTAATTAAAATATCCAAAGTTTGACTCTGACTTACCAAAATATCCACAATCTCGTTGAGTTTACCAAAATACCCAAAATTTCCGCGGTGGGTCCCGCGATCGCGGGCCAGGGCCCACGTGTCACCACTGTTTGGCCAAAACTTCCGCGGAGGCCCCTCAAGAATTCCCGCGGTACACTTTTGGCTCCTGTCCCGCAGAGGTACCCCGCGATCGTGGGATCGACTTGACACGTGTCAACACATGGTTGAAACCCTAATTTCTTTAATGTATCCAACCCCCCAACCCTAATTTCGGCCGCTATAAGAGAGAGGGTAGGGGGACCTCATTTGGCCACCACTTGGATTATAAAATTTCTCTCCCAAACTCTCTCAATTTGTCGTGTGGAATACGCGTTCGGTTTGTTTGAAGATGGCTCGTGTTACTCGTTTGGTAAGTTTTTCTTAAGTTTCTTGTACTTTTTCCTTTCTTTTATGTTGTTATTTTAAATTTTAAATATATGATATGTATGTTGTTAGAGTGTTTTTAAGTTTGTTGTATGTTTGAATGTGTTATTTGTATGTTATAATGTTGTCTTTATTATAGATGTTAGAGTTTTTTTTAAAAGATGTTATAGTGTTTTTTTTAAAAGATGTTAGAGTGTTTTTTATAAAAACATATGTTAGTGTTTTTTATAAAAACATATGTCAGTGTTTTTTATAAAAATAAATGTTAGAGTTTTTTTTTATAAAAATAGATGTTAGTGTTTTTTTATAAAGATGTTAAGAGTGTTTAAAAAAAAGGGTGCAAGTCTTTTTTATAAAAATAAATGGATGTTAATGTTTTTTTTATAAAAACTTGAGTGTTTTTTATAAAAATAAATGTTAAGAGTGTTTTTTATAAAAAAAGATGTTAAGAGTGTTTTTTATAAAAAAAAGATGTTAAGAGTGTTTTTTATAAAAAAAAAAGATGTTAAGAGTGTGTTTTATAAAAAAAGATGTAAGTGTTTTTTTTATAAAAATAAATGGATGTTAGTGTTTTTTTTATAAAAAGATGAGTGTTTTTTATAAAAATAAATGTTAAGAGTGTTTTTTTATAAAAAAATGTTTAAGAGTGTTTTTTATAAAAAAAAGATGTTAAGAGTGTTTTTTATAAAAAAAGATGTTAGTGTTTTTTTTTATATAAAAAGATGAGTGTTTTTTATAAAAAAGATGTTAAGAGTGTTTTTTTATAAACAAATATGTTAAAGAGTGTTTTTTATAAAAATAAATGTTAGAGTGTTTTTTATAAAAAAAGATGTTAGTGTTTTTTTATAACTTTGGTGAATGACAACTTAGGTCCCCTAAACTTTGGTGAAAGACAACTTAGGTCCCCTAACTTTGGTGAATGACAACTTAGACCCTCTAAACTTTGGTGAATGACAACTTAGGTCCCCTAAACTTTGGTGAATGACAACTTAGGTCCCTAAACATTGGTGAATGACAACTTAGGTCCCTAAACATTGGTGAATGACAACTTAGGTCCACTAACTTTTGTGAATGACAACTTAGGTCCCCTAACTTTGGTGAATGACAACTTAGGTCCCCTAAACTTTGGTGAATGACAACTTAGGTCCCTAAACTTTGGTGAATGACAACTTAGGTCCCCTAACTTTGGTGAATGACAACTTAGGTCCCCTAACTTTACTAAATTATTTAATTGTTTATCTTTCTTTTGAGTTTCCTAGTCATAAATAAATTTCCGTAAATAAATGGTATGAATATATAAAAACATTTTAATTGGCTTCACATGCCACACTCAAATTCATTTTGGCCTCTTGCCAAAAGCATCTATATATAACACTATTATATATTGAAATAAAATAAACCTCAACATATCTATTTGGATTTTGTCAAACGGGTGTAAATAGCCCTAAGGTATGTGGGGACTTAAGCAATCCTTGTGATTCCCCTGCTACCTGGAAGTCCAATAGATTAAGTGGTTTCTTTTCTAAAACTAAAACAAACGAATAATTATCAACACAATAAACCAAACAAGCAAAAACATCTATATATAACACTAACTATAACATCCGTGAATGACTATGTAGAAGGATTTCTTTTACATCGACTTGATGTTAAAGTGCCGCGTTGGCTACATGGTGGAGTTGAGACAGCGCTTCGCGGAATTAGGTGATCGCACAGCTAGCGTTGATGACATCTTTAGAGGGACACCTTTCAGTCCATGGATGGATCTTACCAATTCTGGTGGCAACCCCACGCTAGTCCACATGTTTCTACAGTTGGAGGTCGAGGTCTCCAATGGTGATCCGGAGGAGATGTATTTTGATGTCTTCGGGCATCAAATGCGGTTTGGGCATCGTGATATCTGTCTAATTACAGGACTACTTTTTGGAGAGGTTCCCCCCTTCCTCCCTTAGCATACATTTCCTTCGTTCGTAGGGTTTGGCCTGGCGTGTCAGCATCTCGTTTGAAGCTGAAGACAGTCGTGGAGACGATGAAACATGGCCTTATTTCCCTAAGCGACCAGGATCCTGTCCGTGTATGCTTGGTGGCGATCGTGGATATGGGCTTCATGGGTCGTGAGTTGAGCCAGACTGCTTCCGAGACGGTCCTTAGGGCCGTCGAGGACTTGGATTTGTTTAACAGGTACCCGTGGGGTAGCCACATCTGGACACATAGCTACACTATTATGCATCGAGCCATCGCCAGACGCCCCGATCGACTTGCCAAGATGAATCTTTGTGGATTTACATACGCCTTCAAGGTTAGATACGTAGTATAACATAAATAATAATACATACAAACTGTTTGGCTTTCCTTTTTACGTAATTGCTCTTCTTGTGTAATTCCAGATATGGATCTTGGAGATGTTTCCCGTAGCCTGTCAATATTTCAACAAGCGCACCGACAGATTACATATGGGAACCCGTTGGGACCGGGGTCTTTCCCTAAATAGGCAGACTTGTCTTGAGTTCTTCAGCCAATCTAGACATGTAAGTTCTTTTACTATGTTTACAATGTTGCATACGTTAGTCCCGCTTATTAAATTTTTTGTGTTTTACCATATATTTAGCCGCTGCTTATGCCTTTCACAAACCTTCCGCCTACTACCTACGAGAGGGACACGCCTTGGTACAGAAACAGCGTGGCCTTTTTTGACAGAGAGGCGGCAAGGGTCCGATGTCCCTCTCCTTCCCCATCTGGGTCCAGTTCCTCATCTGACGAAGATGAGGAAGACGACGAGAGGCCCGACCATTCTTCCATGCCTCACGATCAATATGAGGCGCCCCCTTCCTCCTCCCATCACGATCCGCCGCACCCCGAGCCAAATATGCGTACGTTAGACCAACTGTGGGACTACGTATACGGGCCAGTAGACACGCGTCTTGATGATCTGGAGAGGTTGGTCGGACGGTTTCGCTCTGTTCAGGTTAGTGTTTAACTTAATTTGTCGGCCACGATCTTTTAGTTTGTATATTAATATTACGTTCTAAATTTGTTTTAGCTGTCGAGTACGACGCCGATCCCCGCTCCGTTCGGACAGGGGGCACATGCGACGTTTGCCACCGCATCCTATCCGTCATTTCCTGAGAATGTAAGTCACATTGAGTAACCATTATAGTTATATGTAGTTACTAAATTTGTAACTCTTATAATGATCAATGTCACACAGGTCGGGATGTCGGAGGCAGGGGGTTACACATCCCAAATGCCGACGTTTGGCACCACATCCTATACGTCATTCCCGGAGACTGTAAGTCACATTGAGTAACCATTATAGTTATATGTTAGTTCCTAAATTTGTAACTCTTATAATGATCAATGTCATGCAGGTCGAGATGTCGGAGGCAGGGGGTTACACATCCCAAATGCCGACGTTTGGCACCACATCCTATACGTCATTCCCGGAGACTGTAAGTGACACTGAATAACGAATATAGTTATATTTTCGTTCCTAACTTTGTAGCTCTTATAATGAAAAATGTTATGCAGATTGGGATGATGGAGCCAGGGGGTTATACAGCCCCAATTTCGACGTTCTGCACCACATCATTCACGGACCTCCTTGGGCTATCGGACGCAGACTATTACAGGGCGGAAATGTTGGGGTCGTCGTACGTCACACCGCCAGCTTACACGCATACTGTAAGTTATTTTGGTAGTTTTGGTTTAATTGTGAACATGATGAAATTGTACTTAAAACATATAATAACTTAATTTTCAGTCGATGGGGTCGGGACAACACTTCCGTCAGCCGGAAATTGTCGAGGACCACTTCTCGGAGCCGGAAGATGACCCGATGGATGTGGTAGATCCACATGCGGAGGAGGCAGACCCGTCTAGGCCGGTTCGGGAGACTAGACGTTCACACTGGTTTGGTTCCCCATGGACAAGGCAAAAATATACCACATCGCCCCCTCAAAAGAAAGCAAAGGGAGCGGGAAAGAAAGCGGGAAAGGGAAAGATGGCTTCACCGGAGTGTCTTCCGGCCTCGGAGATATTGAACCTGTGCCAGACTGGTGACGTCTCCCGCATGATATTCGTCCCTTTTATCAACCTGGACATCACCCCCTGGTTTTTCAAAGTATTGCTGGCAGTTGACCTTATAGAGTCTGAATTAGTGAATGTGGTTAGTATTGAAGTTTAACTATAGTCATATAATCAAATATATTTATATTACATGTCTAACCATCTATTTTTTGTGTATCGCATATCGATTGTTGGGTCGCCATGCTCCAACGTTCCCGTCAACCAGACACGAGGTGGACCATCATGCACACTACTTTCTTTCCGTTCACGGTCCTTCCACATCAAGGTCCCGCCTCCGTGGCTAACTCATGCAATGGCGTGGAAGGGGTTTCTTGGCGGCACATCGATACTGTATGTAAATCGTTTCTCTTATTTTATTTAAGTTGTTTGGTTGCTAACTAAGTTGTCTAATATTGTAATATTTCAGGTGTACATCCCTATCTGCATTCATCCTAAACATTGGTGCTCGGAGTGTTTGATCTTTGTCGTATGTTGATGATCATATATGACAGCGACCTTGCCAGTGTCTACACAGACGCTTTGCATGAGCGTCTTGCCACATTTAAAGATGAGCTACCGGAGTTCTTTAGACTGATCGGGGATGTGGGCCGTCGCGAAAACTCAGTGCACTTCCGTCACAGGTTCGAAAAGAATGCACCACACCAGCAAGGGATGAATGCGGATTGCGGTGTCTGGGTATGCCGTAATATCAGCATCTTGATTTCAGGCGATGTGGTAGATTTACACCCTTCCCACACCGAACGATAGGCCAGGGACGTTCGCATACATATGGCGGAGACCATTTATGCGCATTGTGTTCCACAACAAGATGATTAGGTTGTTTATGTAACATTAAATGATTATTATTTTTAGTGTTAACTTATTTTGTTAAAGTATTTATACATATGAATACTTGAAGTTATAATTTAGGTTAGTATTGAAGTTATAATTTTGTTTATTATTTTGTTAAAATATTGCACATATGAATACTTGAAGCAAAGAAAAATCATTGTAGGACAACACAACTATTTTGTTAAAGTATCTGGATCGCTTTCAAACACTGCCAAAGAGTTATATGGTTAGTGTACATGTTTCATTGAGTTTTGCTTGTTACTATACGACCTAACTATATTAATTAATGTTCATCAACAGCTGCATATCCACAGTTGTTCACCATGAAAATCCACCATGGTGGGTACTTCACGGAACCACCCAGATGTAGACGATGAGTTAGATGACGATGCCATTTGTTTGGTGATAGACGATACTATTATGATATGAAAATTTTATGTGGATGTTGTGACCTTTACAATTGAAACTAACAAGGGTATTTATAGCCACAAGCACCAAATGGCTCAACAGAATCCTTCTACTTTTCAGGCGAATCTTGCATCAACTTTTCAGACGAATCTTGCAGTTACTTTTGCAGACGAATCTTGCAGTTACTTTTGCAGACGAATCTTGCAGTTACTTTTGCAGACGAATCTTGTTACTTTTCAGACTTCCTTTTGCAGACAAATCTTGCAGTTACTTTTTCAGTCGAATCTTACAGGCTCTTTTCAGACGAATCTTGCAGTGAACTATTCAGACGAATCATGCAGACAACTTTTCAGACGAAATCTTTGACCATATCCACATCCCTGATGAAGAACATACATTTTCACGGCTATAAGTAGATGGCATGAAGAAGTAGTAATTCACAACTTGCTATCTATCTTTTATACATTATTTTACACTGTTTACAAACATTCTCTCGCTTTTCTTAACACTATGGCTGGAGGTTCAAGATCAAGGGGGAACAGGTCGGCGAATGGGGCTGGAACTTCACGTTCGGCAGCCTACCAACCACTGAACGATAGAGCTCGCCGGAGTACCTGGAAGGTACCGGAAACAGACGAGGAGTGGAGAAACCATGGGCGAACTGCGGCCGATTATCCATTCACGGCTGAGGAGGCAGAAGACTGGGAGATGGCATGGGAGAATTACCACTTCGATAATGACAGGAACAGCCCACCAATGTATCATTGTACTCAGCCGACGGGTCTTCCACAAAGTCAACGAATTACTCCCTTAGTGCAAAAATCCATTGATAAGGCGAACGCCGATATCGAAAAGGTAAAAGGTATGTAGAACCATAACATGGGGATTCAGCAGGGAAAATGGAGTATCTAGCGGAGAAGAAACGAGAAATGGCCATGACTAGGGCTCACGTTCGGGAGTTGCAACGACAGATTAAGGAAGTAGAAGAGGAACTACAAGAAATCGAAGACGACTACACGGGAATGGAGGACATCATCAAGAAAAAGGTTAACTTCATCACCGGAATCCAGGACGCATTCCAGTCACAGATTTCTTTGTTTACCTGCACTGTATCCGTTTCGGTTGAGAAGATGATTTGCAATAACTGATCTTTTAATTAATTTCCTTATTAAATAACTTAAAATGGGGAAAACATTTTCTTTAATGAATTTCTATATTAAATACATTAAAATGGAAAGGAAACAATACATTAAAAACCTCAACTACATAAAGTGATAACCTAAAAACTACAGGGACCAAAAATGTAATTTTTTTGCCCCAAACTTGAGGGGCCAAAAATGTAATTTCGGCTTACCACGGGACCACCGCGTACCTCCGCGGGACAGGGGCCAAATATTTACCGAGGCCAAAGTTGGGGGGGTCCGCGGCTTCCACGGCCAATCTTGAGGGGTCGAAAGTGTACCGCGGGAATTCTTGAGGGGCCTCCGCGGAAGTTTTGGCCGAACAGTGGTGACACGTGGGCCCTGGCCCGCGATCGCGGGCCCACCGCAGAAATTTTGTGTATTTTGGTAAACTCAACGAAATTGTGGGTATTTTGGTAAGTCAGAGTCAAACTTTGGGTATTTTAATTAATTTCCCTTTATAATTCAATAAATGACTTTATCAGTCAACTTGACATCCAAGCATTATCCTAAAGGCTTTTCCATGAGATAAAGGTGAAAGAGCTCATCTAACGTGAAAAGGGGAGACAATATAAGAAATACGGGCTTTTAGCGATAATTAATTGTTGCCGTCGCTAGAAAGTCCAAAAATTGGTTTCTCTATATTGCGTGATGACTTGCAATCGCTAATATTTTGATTCTAAAAATTCAAAGCTGAAAGTTAGTATAACGACGACAAGTTTTAGCGGTGACCACATATACTTTTAGTAAGTAGCAACAAACTTTGGTCTCTATATGTAGTTTTTGAAAATAAATTAATTTAGAGCATCTCCAACAGATTCCCTATAATTTGTCTAAAATGAAGAACCAAAAGCCAAAATCCCCCCCCCCCCAAAAAAAAACATTCATCTCCGTAACGCCTAACTTAACTAGAAGCATTAAGATTTGATAAACAATTCCCCTTATTCTTACTTTTACCTATTTCCATGATAATTCTAGAACTATTGGTTAATTGACCTAAAATCAAATTCAAGCTTCCGCTCATAAATTGATTTGCTAGATAAAAGATTATCGAGTAGTCGATCTACGATCACAACCTCAACTTCCGTTGATGATGAATCGTAAAAACCTACATCTGATAACCGAATTCCGAGTTAACCAAATCCTCAATACACCTGTTAAGCATCACCACACGATGCAATCTTATATTTAAATGAAACTATGAACAACTTTTATTGATTAAGAAGCTAAAAAAATATAAGGTGAAACTAGCTACTAATTTACAACAGAAAACACAAAGAAAATCCTTGAATAACATTCCTGCATGTATTTGTGGAATAGCTAAGCATGAACAATATGTAAAAACATCTCAACCTAAACATTCATACTTAAAACCTAATATAAAAACATCATTGAGACATTGACAGCCATTGAATCATAAAACAAAGATGTAAGAGGATGATCATCAACATTCATGGGATAACAAGAATTTCTTAGACAAAATTAAGAGCATAAATCATAAGTAAGAAAGTGAAACAATACTTAATTGATGAACCAAAGATATTGACTTTAATAAACTTCAGAATCCATGTTATTCGAAGTTAATTTAAGTATTGAGTTATAGAAAGAGAATTGCCATTTATTTAATGTATTATTGAAAGTTTTAATTTAGTCGCTCTTTTCAGATATGAGAGTGTTACAGCCACCCACCTTGGTGGTATTAGTGGTGTGGGTGGGTTGGGGTGTAACAACCCACACCCAACAATCATGCCAAAAGCTACCTCTTTAAATTAAAACGCCAAAATGGCTCAACATACTCACAATGCCAAAGATTTACAACACTGGATTTGCGGAAATAACCCTAAATACAGCTGAGAAACATAACTAGACAATAAAAGGAAATTATTCTAATCTAATGCAAGCTCCGACTCACGTCTTGCCAAACCTCTAAACGAGTTCTCGGCTACCTGCTTACCTGAAAATGTTTTAGTTTTGAAAAGCGAGGGTTAGACCATGAGGTCTAGTGAGTTCCCTCAACACCAGGCCACACCATAAAATTCACAATTTATAAATCAGTTATGAAAGAGTTTATACAAAATCATAACGAGCACACTTAACATGATATGCACACATTGACACATGCTAATGGCTCACACACGCTAAGGTCACACACACCGTGACAGCGTAAAAAGGGCACACACCGCCCATATATGAAACGAATTCATATATATAGATATAATGGGACACCTCCCCCCATTTCACACCATAGCCATAACATGTTTACACACCATTAAATCATTCATTCCGCCACACACACACTCTTCGCATCGTGATTAAAAGTAGTTGAAATGTACGCAGTTAGATGCATGTACCAACAATCACACTTGTATAAGATTTAGGTTTAGAAAGACTCACCTGAAGTCCTGATTAGGAATTCTTATTCGCAACTGAATGTCTATACTCGCACCTACATTTAAAGCCAACACACAATACCAGATAAGACTCTAACACACTCAAATTTTACTAACATGAAAAGTCTCAGCCGAAAATACCCGGGTTCCGGACCCAATCGGCCCAACCATTAAATTTCTGATCTGTTGGATTCTGGATCATTCGGCCCACCTACTACATTCCGGATCCATTGGAATACCGGATCCATTCGGCCCACGTACTACATTCCAGATCCGTTGGAATACCGGATCCATTCGGCCTACACACAAATTCCGGATCCGTTGGAATACCGGATCCATTCGGCCCACACACAAATTCCGAATCTGCTGTGGATTTCCGGATCCATTGTGGAATTCCGGATCCTTATGGTTCCGGATCTTAACACACTCCGGTTCCTGCGAACTCTGAAACAATTTCGATTTAACTCGACCTCTTTTCACGCAAATCTTTTTCGATGTTAACCAATAGCATAGGGAAGAGTTATTAACGATTATCTTAGTATCTAACCCATTCAATTTCAATCCACACAAAAGGAGAACACACACGGTCTCCTATTCCTTTCTTTCAAGATGAATAACCCAAATCAGATTCTCTCACATTAGACCTTAAGATTAGGATGCAGAGGAGAAAGGATTGAAGATTACCTTGCTTGATGATTCTTCACACAAATTGGAGAATTCCAATCGTCTTCACCCTTGATGCACTCGCACTCACTATCGCACCTAGCCGCACACACACAACTTCCTGAGAGATTTAGAATCCCTAGGGTTTTTCACCCCTTTTATACCTTACCACAAGCACACCAAACTTTTCCCTTTTTCACACTTTTCACCCCAAAACTTGTATTTAATCACAATAAGAACACGGTTATTACATCATCCTCCCCTCAAAAGAATTCCTTCCCCGGAATTCCATTTTCGAACAAACGAGGAAAACGGTTCCTCGGCTTTCTAACCTTGCGATCTACAATCGCCAACGGTTCCCCCACATAATCCAACTTTCGTCCACACCAGCGTCTTCTATCGGTACGACCATGCTTTCCTTGGCCAAGCACTTCCTAAGACACGTGGAAAGTCGAATGAGCTCCCCGAAGCTCCTTGAGCAACTTCAGCTTATACGCCACCTCACCTACATGCTCGGTGATGGCGAACGACCCGTCATACCTGGGTCTTAGTTCTCCTTTCTTTCCAGCGCACCACGTCTTTCCACGATGAAACTATAAGCATCACACTGTCTCCTACATAGAATTCGATAAATCTCCTCCTTCTGCTCACATACCCTGTGGCGGTCTTGAGCCACGCTTAACTTCTCGCGAAAATGTTTGACCTACCGGTGGTCAACCGCGTGATCTCCTGTCTCACCCAATGCTTCTTTACCACGATACCTCTTCATTCTTGGAAGATTCACAGATAAAAGCACATGCCAATATCTTTGCTTCTCTAAGAATTCTATCACTCCCACTATGCATAACCCTTCAACAATAGGGCGTATACCAACGAATTATCACACTTTCGGTTAACTATAACTCTTACCCCAGAAAATATTCGCGTAACATAAAGAAGTAAACGCCTCAGGCCAATCGTACCAATATCATCCACACATCTAGACTCACGGTTTTAAAATGCGTCAAATTAAGGGTTTCACACACAATTTCACCTTCTTAAAAGAACGGATTTTACCGAAGTTAACGTTACAACAACATGAATCACTTATTAAAATAACGACGCTCAATTCGCCAACTGCTCACAAGATCAACCTTGAATATCACATTAACTCGCAGTTATGATTTTCTTCAACAGATTACACACAATTCTACAACCACTTTCCCAACACAAAATACGTCTAAGGTGGGTAACACTTTCTCACATTAATTATGCTGACCATGATCCATCGATAACAATCAATTCACACGCTTTCACCACAACATCACCCCTACACTATACAAAGCTAAAAGTAGGAAACCTCCCTACTCCAACATCTGAAGCACTTACCAAGCCAAACAGAACCACTCCTGCAGACACACATTTCAATTCTCCATACACCCATCAGTCGTCTATCCACATATGAAATAAATTCAAGTTTCACCCTAAACAGGGAGGAGCAACCATGCTCACACAAAACTATTCCCATTAGCTTAACGCTGAACGACAAAGTTTACCTGGAATATTTCCCACACTACTACCAAGTCCGATCCAATGGTCCTTCACCCCGAGCACTACATTCGACTACTTTCTTCCACTTCATTCTCAAACATAAAACACGTTTCCAAAGAACGACTCACTAGAAGGTGCACACTCTTGACCAATCACATAAGCTAGCTTTCCTCAACTCTTTAACCAATCACATACACACAAATCTTCTTTCTCATACTCCCACTAGAAGTTCATGCACCCGACGGTGATGTTCTAAAAACATTGCTTCCCACTTTCCATGCCACTTGCCACACCTTCTACTTCCCGTTTACTCAATTATTTCAACCTACCGTCCCAATTACCTCAGGATAGTATGGAACATTTCTCGTCCAACATTGACCACTCCATACACGCAATTTCAACGGTTACTATGCCTAACCAACAATTTCACCACATCTCATAAGAGAAATTCAACCAAGTCAATCCGAAATAACACCCAATGCTCGAAGCGACCACACACTTCTCATTCCCCAAACGATATTAACCCACTCCTTTGCATTTCCTTTACATACGAGGATTAGCTCAACATTCCCAAAGATTTCGTATCTACTACGAAACATCATAAACTAACCAATCCAGCATCTTCACAAATATTACAACCACACAAGGCAAACACACTCATCAACCAACCCAAGAGCACACAATTTCCTTCTTAGCTAGCCACCAACTGCCACCCCATTCCTTTATTCTCGGATAACAATACTACACGCCACTTAGACATCCATGCATCTCCACACATAATTTTGCCACATTTGAACGACTTATAAGCAAATCCCGAGCAAAGATCTCCACCTACGCTCATCCCATATCAATCACTAGTCCACCACTTAACCTCACAGCAACTCATTACCACCATGTCTCGCATGCTCACTAAGTATAAGTTACCACCAACTTATCCACACAATCCCCACACACTAGAGGTTCAATCCTCACGATCATTTGTACGCACACTAGGCCATGCTTTCTCCACGCCAAACACAACCTATATTTGAAAGAGTTTGCGAAAACATTATGCAATAATTAGTTTTGCAAATCAACATCCACACACATATAACTGGAATTCCTGCCTGGTCACTACACACATGTGACCTGATCTAGGGCACACGCCCGCCCTTGGGAACATACCAAGTCCGTTCGAATAATCCATATGGGTCACACCCCCCATGTATATCACACCATCAACTTGAGATTTATGCATAAATAAACCATATGCAATCACACAATAATAGGTACATATGTACAAGTAAACAAACAAGTACCATCAAGCTTTGATTTAGAAAACTCACGACTTTGCCTTTCTCCAATCTAGATGAACCACAAATTATGACCGTCTACTTCACTCGATCGAGTCTTTATCCCTAACCAACCCTTCAGAATCCACATGAGGCACGCTCAAATAAATCAAACGATAAGGCGCTCCCTTGCAAACGAACATAATCCACGTGTCCCACATGAGTTGTGCTAACTACTTCATTCGTAAACGACATATCAATCACGTAGGAAAAAAATCACCTATCCAACTACCAATTCTCTCGACAACGATCTTACAACCGTCATTGACTTCAACATCCATGCCCGACATGAAGATGAGGCTCCAACGGTGCCTCCGACAATGGGGACTTCCACCGAATTCTAATTCTTCCCATACATCGTACCTAACTTTGTGCCCCACAGTCCTCATATGTTTGAGCCACCAGACTTACCCGACAAATAGCTTAAATACAAGTCCACCTCAACTCCGGCTCCATGTCGATACCGTTTCATCCACATACCACAACGCTACCTTTCGAAGTATCTTGCCTACTTCGAAATCACCCGAGACACACCCCCCGCCGTCAGCCACACGTCAAATTACTAAACAAGAGCAAAGACTACCATCACACAAGCATTTCTAAAGTCAAAGACGGAGACTACAGTTAGACTCCGCCCTCCCTAAACTATAACACCAAGGTCACGAATCGACCATCGACGTCTCAACCGCATTTTCCACCCTAGGAACTTTGCACATTCTTAAACGCGATATCTCTTACCACCTAGCGAGTTCATAGCCTTCATGCATGACAACATAATGATTTAAATCGTTTTACACACTCGAAATATTCCCCAAAACAAGGTTTGATATGCATGACACGACACCTCCATAAAGAACAACCACACACACACCGATCTCAAGGATCACTCACACGCAATCCATGATATCTCGCAACCTTGTCCATGAATTGAAAATGCATTCACTGAAACTCTCTTCGTGCAAAATTTTAAAATACAACAAAATCACCTACATTGGTGTTGGTGATTTTAGTGAAATCATCGGTTCATTTTATGTAATTGGAATCACAAGATAATAATGGGGTTGGTAGCTAAGCTATAACATGAGTTAGGAGGTGTGGAGTGCACACTCGTGTAAGCTAACTAGAACCCGGGATCGTTGGATGGTTATGTGTGACACCCTAAAAACAGGCTCAACAAAAACTTTCATAAAACGGAAGAGTGATATATACAATGCCATTGCACGAGCTATTAAAAGGGAATATACATATGCCTGTTTACAAACAAGATGTAATATTGACTACTAAATGACAACCGACTAATCTAATCTCTACTATAGAAATAAGATTACAAAAGGTGTCATAATTAGTCCGGTTTGATCTTCTATCTTTGGCATCTCAAAATATACCCATGCTCACAAGTCCCCACTATGCCTTCTTAAAGACGACACCACTAGAACCTGTGATACACATTAGACAAGCAACAAGTGTTAGGCTTTGAATGCCTAGTGAGTCAAATATATATAAAAAGATATGCAATTATTTCATATAACGAATATCAACATGATCATTCACAAATTGGACTCTATGGGGAAGACCCAAACACAAACCCGAGTTACACCGTAATTGAAGATATACCTTAGCGTCTACCTCCAAGGTAACGCCTCAAGGCCCGACACATCGGGACTACCTATAAGGTATAATCCCGAAGGTGTGGATCGATACACAAACCTCCAAGGTAGGTGCCCAAGACTATATCTTCCTAGTGCCTACTTAGGGACTCATCCAATTTGTGAATACCATCATACAACTACTCCAAGCAGTTCACAACGCCATATATTACTTCCATGAAACAGTCCAACTATCCCATTAAGCATATAATTCCTACATCCAAGTAGTACTCCAATTAATCACATACATACAAGTGATAATATAAGTTTTGTCATCTAGTACAGAAACATACACCAATTTGCATATTTAGTTATTTTCATCATGGAGTTATAATTCTTCCATTGAGACACAGCTTAATCCATTAAGCTCCAAACCCTAATATTTAGGTCTAACAAATCCCAAATGAATACTATCATAAACTGTACAAATCCAAGTAAAGTGAGATGTTTCATAACCTTTGTCTTACCCTTAAGCTCCTTTAAATCTCCTCTTTAGAGATATAAGAGCTTATTGGTCCAATATCCACTTTTAAGATAAAATCATTAGAACAATCAAATAATAGTGTAATTCATGTGTCAAGTATACTTTTAAGTTCAGTTTACTCACCTTAGAAGATTTGTGGTAAAATCCCAAACCCTAGATGGAGTAAGTGTGGCTGGTTCTTGAAGAGAGGTATAATCGTGCCCTAAGATGAGATTAACCACTTTGAGATTCAACATAAACGTTCATAAACACCTCTAATAACTAACAAAAGATGAAAGGGAGAAAGGGTGATAGAATCCTACCTTGAGAAGGAATGAAATCGACCGCCAAAATATTTCAAGGTTCACTAAATAAACTGTAAACCCGTAACCCCCTTTTTATACCAAACAGACCCCGACGATTATGACATCGCGATAGTGACACTGTCACTATCGTCGGGGCATTCTCGCCCAACTCCCCCAACCTCTCGGTACAATTCGAGCAAAAGTGACCATGCGATAGTGACATTGTCACTATCGCCTAAGGCATACTCGCCCAAAACCCTAAAGCCTGAAATCGTACTTGCAGTACACTTTGAGCGAGAGTGACACCCGCGATAGTGACATGGGCACTCTCGCCGGTCACTATCGCCTAAGGGGTACCGAGCCTCATTTGGTCCCTTTCCAGTCCTTGATCAGATCCTAATAATTCACAATTCAAGGTAAATTGATAAAATACTTGAACATGTACAATAACTACATAAATAACTTATAACGAAAATTCGGGGTGTTACAATTCTCCCCAACTTGGACAAAATTTCGTCCTTGAAATTTAAGGTTGTACGAATAAATGCGGATAACGGCGTCTCATGTCCTCTTCCGGTTCCCAAGTTTGGCACCTCGATGGTGCTTCCACTGCACTTTGACCTTGGCTACTTCTTTGTGTCGAAGTTTCGTAACCACTCTGTCCAAAATAGCTTCGGGTTCCTCGATACATCGGTTGTCATCCACCCGGTACGCTCTCTCCTTTCGCTAAGCATTTTCGTAGATAACACACATGGAACGTTGGATGGATTCCATCCATTTCCGGAGGGAAATCTAATTTGTAGGCTTGCGAACCCACACGTTCTAGAATAGTGAACGGTCCAAGGAAACGGGGACTTAACTTCCCGCGTTTTCCAAAACGAATTAATCCCTTCCAAGGGGATACTTTCAACATCACTCTATCTCCTACTTGGAATTCTATTGGTTTTCGCCTCTTGTCAGCGTAGCTCTTTTGTCGATCTTGGGCCTCTTTCAACCGTTCTCTAATGATTTTAACCTTCTCGGCCGTTTCTTGTACAATTTCCGGCCCGGCAAATTGCTTTTCTCCCGCCTCTAACCAACACGCGGGAGTCCTACACTTTCTCCCATACAAGGCTTCGAACGGTGCCGCCTTCAAGCTCGAGTGATAACTATTGTTGTAAGCGAACTCTACTAACGGTAGGTGAGTATCCCAGTTGCCCCCAAAGTCGATTACGCACGCCCTTAACATATCCTCCAAAGTCTGAATGGTCCTTTCGCTTTGACCGTCTATTTATGGGTGGTATGCCGTGCTCAAATTCACCCTCGTACCAAGTTCTTCTTGTAACGCTTGCCAAAATCTTGATGTGAATCAACTATCCCGATCAGAGACTATGGACACGGGCACTCCATGTCGCGAAACCACCTCATCAATGTAAAGTTTTGTCAACTTGTCCATTGGTAAAGTTTCTCGCATAGCCAAGAAATGTGCACTCTTCGTCAATCGATCAACTATCACCCAAATGGTGTCGTGGCCCTTCATAGTCCTTGGCAATTTAGTCACAAAATCCATTGTGATCTTCTCCCATTTCCACTCGGGAATTTCCAAAGGTTTCAACTCACCATAGGGTAATTGATGTTGAGCTTTTACTTGAGAACAAGTCGTGCACTGTCCCACATACCACGCCACATCTAGCTTCATGACCGGCCACCAATAATGCAGCTTCAAATCCCGATACATTTTGGTACTTCCGGGATGAATGGATTACTTGGATTTATGAACCTCATCCATGAGTTGCTCCCGATTCCCACCGATCTTAGGCACCCACACTCGCCCATTGAACAACTTAACTCCACGACTATCTTCGGTTAACTATTGTTTTTGTTTCACAATTACTTCATCCTTAAGGTTTTCTTCTTTTAGGGCCTCGGATTGTGCTACTCTAATCCGTTCCACTAAACTTGACACTATGTCTATCCTCGAGAAGTTGGCGCGTAAACTTCCACTATACTCTTTTCGGCTTAAGGCGTCGGCGACCACATTAGCTTTACCCGGATGGTAAAGCAGTTCACAGTCGTAATCTTTGAGTAACTCCAACCATCTTCGTTGTCTCATGTTCAGCTCCTTTTGGTCGAATACATGTTTCAAACTCTTGTCATCCGTATACAACGTGCATTTCGTGCCGTATAAATAATGACGCCACAACTTCAATGCAAAAACCACAGCGGCCAATTCCAAATCGTGTGTAGGGTAGTTCTTTTCGTGCACCTTGAGTTGTCTCGAGGCATAAGCGATCACCTTTCCCCGTTGCATTAACACACATCCTAAGCCCAACTTGGATGCGTCGCTATAGACTACAAAATCTTCCGATCCTTCGGGTAAGGATAGAATTGGTGCTTCACACAATTTCTTTTGGAGAGTACGGAATGCCTTCTCTTGTACATCGGTCCAAACAAAGTTCACATTCTTCCGCGTCAACGCCGTCAATGAAGAAGCAATCTTGGAAAAATCTTGAATGAACCTTCGATAGTAACCCGCCAATCCCAAGAAACTTCGGATTTCTCCCGGACTCCTGGGCGGTTCCCAATTCATCATTGCCTCGATTTTGGATGGGTCCACTTTCACTCCATCCCGAGTAATTACATGACCCAGAAATTGGACCTCCTTCAACCAAAAGTCGCACTTAGAGAATTTTGCGTAAAGCTTTTCTTTCCTCAATACTTCTAACACTTCTCGTAGGTGCAGCTCGTGTTCTACTTCATTCTTGGAGTACACCAAAATATCATCTATGAAGACAATTACTGTCTTGTCAAGAAAAGTTCGGCACACCCGATTCATCAAATCCATGAATAACGTTGGTGCGTTCGTCAGTCCAAACGGAATTACTAAGAATTCATAATGACCATAGCGTGTTCGGAACGCTGTCTTTGGGACGTCGTCTTCTTTAACTTTCACTTGATGATAGCCCGAACGTAAGTCGATCTTTGAGAAGCATCCCGCCCCGTGAAGTTGGTCAAACAAGTCATCAATTCTAGGAAGTGGATATTTGTTCTTCACGGTTACCTTATTCAACTCCCGGTAGTCTATACACATGCGCATTGTGCCATCTTTCTTCTTTACAAATAGAACCGACGCTCCCCAAGGAGATGAACTCGGCCTTACGAACCCCTTCTCCAAGAGTTCCTGAAGCCGCGTCATTATTTCTTGCATCTCGGACGGGGCCAAACGATAGGGAGCTCTAGCTATTGGAGTCGCCCCCGGTACCAAGTCTATCTTAAATTCCACTTGGCGGTCCGGTGGTAAACCCGGTAAGTCGTCCGGAAACACGTCAGGAAACTCACGTACCACTTTTACATCTTCTACCTTCCTTTTCTCCAACTTGGCATCGATAACGTATGAAATGAAGGATGCACACCCTTTGACCAAGCATTTCCAGGCCTTCAACATTGAAATAATTGCTATATCCCCCTTCCTTCGTTCCCCATAAATAATTACGTGACTCCCATCCGGAGATGGTATGCGAATCAGTTTCTTTGCGCACAAGATTTCGGCTTGGTTTTCAGATAACCAATCCATTCCTACCACCACGTCAAATCCTCCGATCACTATTGGCATTAAGTCGATTAAAAATTTCCTCCCTTCGATTTCTAAAGTGCAACCCCGCAAAATATCACGAACCGAAACTTGACCACCGTCGGCTATTTCTACCACTAGGGCTTCGTTTAAACATTTAGTGGGCATAGACAACTTTTGACAAAATGATCTCGACACAAAAGAAAAGCTTGCACCTGAATCGAATAATACCCGTGTAGGTACGGAGTTTAGAAGAAACGTACCCGACACTACGTCCGTCGAAGTCTTTGCCTCCTCGGTTGTCATCTGAAAAGCTCTCCCTTTTACCTTCGGTGGCCCCGCCTTGGATCCCCCACTTCCACTTGACTATAACTTCTGGCAATCCCTCTTTACATGACCCGTTTCACGACATTCGAAACAAGTCAGTCCCTTCGTGGGACAATCCCGACCATAATGTCCACTCTTTCCACACTTGTAACACCCTTGCGAGTTCAAGTGCGATTGGGTATTACATGGGCCAACATGGTGTTTCCTGCATCGGTTACACCACCTTGCGTCACGGCGGTTATCCCCACTTCGATTCCCGGTAAACTACCTTTGTTGTCGAACGGGTCCGGACGGTCCTTCCCACTTTCTTTTCTCACTTGTATGCCCACTTTCCAACTTTCCCTGAGTCAAATCGTCTTCCACCAACAACGATTCTTCAATTGCTTCCTGTACAGTCGTCACCTTGGCATTCCTCACGGCCGTCTTCATCTTGGCGGGCAATCCCCGTTGGTACGCCTTTATTTTCATTTTCTCATCGGGAGCCAGATGCTCCACAAAACTTAACTTTTCAAGAAACGCCTTTGAGTAGTCGATCATGGTCATATTCCCTTTCTTCAATCCCCGTAACTCCTCTTCAATCTCGTCTAGAGCCCTCTCACTACAATACTTGTCGAGAATCTTCTTCTTGAACGTTGGCCACGTGAGTTTGGCCAACACTTCAGGCGTGAGAGACGAACGGGTGAGATTCCACCAAGTAAGGGCCTCGCCCTTGAGAAGATGAGAAGAAAACTTAACTCGTTGGGAGTCTTCGCATTCACTAGCCTCGAACGCCATTTCCATCTTCCGGATCCAATACATACACCGAACAGGGTCGGTAGTCCCGGCGAATTCCGGTGGTTTGCAACCAAGGAAAGTCTTATACGAACACCCCCTTTCTCTTCTCCCATCACGCACGTTCGCTTGCTCTTGTGCAACTGCTCCATTCCCAAGACCGCCTGACCCATTTCCTGCATTATCCGCCACTGTCTCAATGCGTCGATGATTGTGGTCCCGGTCCTCCAACAATTTCATGAACATTTCTTGCTGTTGAGCCATGGCAGAGGTCATAGCTTGAAGCACACTATCTTTCAGTCGGTTTTCGAGGGTATTATCCTCTATTACAGGATTAGAGGTTCCGATGTGGGTTCTTGGTATATGTTCTGGTCCACCACCTAGGATGGGTGGCCTCGGAGAACGTCCGGCCGCTGCTTGATTAGCCAATTGATCGGCCGTAGATTCGGTTGCGGTGTGACCGTCCAGTACTGATTGAAGTTGACCTCGCGTGTTCACCATCTTAGTCTGTCAAACATGCGAGAATAATGGTAAGGAATAGACTAAAGTTGCATACTCATACCTTCATTAATCATCACAATAATAGTAGTCAAGCATACTTACGTAACAACGCATTCATAATAGCATTAGCTAGTTGAAATTATGAACATGTTACACACAAGCATTCTCGTTACCGTCATCATAATTCTCAACAAATGTAATTCCAAAATTCGTAACACTCTCCCATCCTAGGATATCTACCCAATGTAGTGATTGTCGATGACTCTTTCTCAGCTTAAGTCTAGGCATACTACAGTCAATACCTAGTTCACTTAAACTAGAGCTCTGATACCAACTTGTGACACCCTAAAAACAGGGTCAACAAAAACTTCCATACAACGGAAGAGTGATATATACAATGCCATTGCACGAGCTATTAAAAGGGAATATACATATGCCTGTTTACAAACAAGATGTAATATTGACTACTAAATGACAACCGACTAATCTAATCTCTACTATAGAAATAAGATTACAAAAGGTGTCATAATTAGTCCGGTTTGATCTTCTATCTTTGGCATCTCAAAATATCCCCATGCTCACAAGTCCCCACTATGCCTTCTTAAAGACGGCACCACTAGAACCTGTGATACACATTAGACAAGCAACAAGTGTTAGGCTTTGAATGCCTAGTGAGTCAAATATATATAAAAAGATATGCAATTATTTCATATAACGAATATCAACATGATCATTCACAATTTGGACTCTATGGGGAAGACCCAAACACCAACCCGAGTTACACCATAATTGAAGATATACCTTAGCGTCTACCTCCAAGGTAACGCCTCAAGGCCCGGCATATCGGGACTACCTATAAGGTATAATCCCGAAGGCGTGGATCGACACATAAACCTCCAAGGTAGGTGCCCAAAACTATATCTTCCTAGTGCCTACTTAGGGACTCATCCAATTTGTGAATACCATCATACAACTACTCCAAGTAGTTCACAACGCCATATATTACTTCCATGAAACAGTCCAACTATCCCATTAAGCATATAATTCCTACATCCAAGTAGTACTCCAATTAATCACATACATACAAGTGATAATATAAGTTTTGTCATCTAGTACAGAAACATACACCAATTTGCATATTTAGTTATTTTCATCATGGAGTTATAATTCTTCCATTGAGACACAGCTTAATCCATTAAGCTCCAAACCCTAATATTTAGGTCTAACAAATCCCAAATGAATACTATCATAAACTGTACAAATCCAAGTAAAGTGAGATGTTTCATAACCTTTGTCTTACCCTTAAGCTCCTTTAAATCTCCTCTTTAGAGATATAAGAGCTTATTGGTCCAATATCCACTTTTAAGATAAAATCATTAGAACAATCAAATAATAGTGTAATTCATGTGTCAAGTATACTTTTAAGTTCAGTTTACTCACCTTAGAAGATTTGTGGTAAAATCCCAAACCCTAGATGGAGTAAGTGTGGCTGGTTCTTGAAGAGAGGTATAATCGTGCCCTAAGATGAGATTAACCACCTTGAGATTCAACATAAACGTTCATAAATACCTCTAATAACTAACAAAATATGAAAGGGAAAAAGGGTGATAGAATCCTACCTTGAGAAGGAATGAAATCGACCGCCAAAATGTTTCCAGGTTCACCAAATAAGCTGTAAACCCGTAACCCCCTTTTTATACCAAACAGACCCCGACGATTATGACATCGCGATAGTGACACTGTCACTATCGCCGGGGCATTCTCGCCCAGCTCCCCCAACCTCTCGGTACAATTCGAGCGAAAGTGACCATGCGATAGTGAGATTGTCACTATCGCCTAAGGCATACTCGCCCAAAACCCTAAATCCTGAAATCGTACTTGCGGTACACTTTGAGCGAGAGTATCACCCACGATAGTGACATGGGCACTCTCGCCGGTCACTATTGCCTAAGGGGTACCGAGCCTCATTTGGTCCCCTTTCCAGTCCTTGATCAGATCCTAGTAATTCACAATTCAAGGTAAATTGATAAAATACTTGAACATGTACAATAACTACATAAATAACTTATAACGAAAATTCGGGGTGTTACATTATGTTTGGCGAGTTACTAAGTGGAAGAAGTTGGGCACGACCAGTGCATTTTTCCTGTTGTAAATGAGCACGGGCCGTGCGTTTGTCTACAAAAGGTATTGCACAACCCGTGCGGTTTTCTTCTTGTAAATGGCATGGGCCGTGCATGTTCGTCAGAAGGTTTTGCACGACCCATGTGTTTTTCCTCTTGAAATTGGCATTGGCCGTGCGTTTTCATCAGTTTTGTAACTGATTGAAATTTTGTAACCGCCAACATTAATGTCCACAATCAATCTCATTTAATGAGAAATTATTATCATTATTAATATAGGGTCGGTTACGATTCTCAAGGTGTTTAAATAGGATCGATTTCTGCCTAAATCGATACCGAGAATTGAGATTATCCTCGAGTGAATTTCGTGATACCCGGGCAGAATAGGGTCGAAATATCACTTAAAGAAAGCGAGGTCTCACGCGATCTCACATTCTTTATCCAAGTAGTAATCACTCTTTCTCTCCCTCGATTTTCTGCAACCGTTCCCCAACAATCTTAAGTGATATTTCGTTCATCGTGAGAGAGATGGCGAGTGATCAATCCATAAGAGATATGACGACCAAGTTCACCAAACTTAAGAAGTTCGAAGGCGTTGATTTTCGAAGATGGCAGAAGAAGATGCACTTCTTGTTGACGATGTTGAAGGTCGTGTACGTGCTAAGCACTCCGATGCCGGAGGTGATGGAAGAAGAGACGTTGGAGATGACCCGGTGTCGCGGCAAATGGGAGAACGACGACTATATCTGTCGTGGCCACATCTTAAACGGTATGTGTGACTCCCTCTTTGACATTTATCAAAATGTTGAGTCTGCCAAAGAGCTATGGGACTCTCTTGAGTCCAAATACATTGTCGAGGATGCTTCTAGTAAGAAGTTCCTCGTTAGTAATTTTAACAATTACAAGATGGTGGACTCAAGGCCTGTGATGGAGCAATATAATGAGCTCCTACACATTCTTGGCCAATATGCTCAACATAATATGAAGATGGACGAATCCATCTCCGTATCGAGCATAATTGATAAATTGCCCCCCTCTTGGAAAGATTTCAAACACATGTTGAAACACAAGAAGGAAGAGTTGTCCCTTGTACAACTCGGTAGTCACTTGCGCATAGAGGAATCTCTTCGGGCGCAAAAGGCTGAGAAACCTAAGATAAAAGAGGTTTCTGCCCCTTCGGTGAACATGGTGGAAGAGGGAAAATCCAACAACTTCAAGGGAAAACGAAAGTTCAATGAAGCCAAGAAAGTGCCCAACAAAAAGGTTAAATTAACCTGTTGGACCTGTGGTATGACCGACCATCTCAAGCGGGATTGTCGGGTTGTCAAGAATAAGATTGGAGCAAACACAAGTGGTGGTGGGCAAGGATCCAAGGATCAAAACCCACGGCAAGGTCAGTTTCTTGACTTTAGTTTTAATTCGAATTTGAATTATGTATCACTAATATCCGAATCATTTTACGTGCATGATGATGATGTTGCTTGATGGATCGACTCGGGTGCTACGAGTCATGTGTGCAAGGATCACCGTTGGTTCACCTCTTTGGAACCGGTTGAAGACGGATCCGTGCTACACATGGGGAATGAGTCGAGTGCTCCCATTCTTGGACGCGGCTTAGTTAGGCTAGAGTTTAGTTCTGGCAAAATAATTGAACTTTTAGACGTTTTGTTTGTACCACAAATTCGAAAGAATTTGGTTTCCGGTAGTGTCTTGAATAAGTTAGGATATAGGCAAGTATATGAGTCCGGCAAGTTTGTCTTGTCAAAAGGTGGCTCTTTTGTAGGATTCGGTTATTTGATGAATGATATGTTTATGTTAAATTTAAATAAAAAGAGTTTTGTTTCAAATTCTGTTTATGTTGCAAATGAAAATTTTGTTGATTCTAGTTTATGGCATGCAAGGCTTGGTCATGTGAATTTTAAAAGAATGGTTGAAATGTCAAAAGACGGTCTTCTTTCGGCCTTTGATATTAAAACCGGAAATTGTAAAACTTGCTATGTATTTTTGTTACATTCAAAAGATGAAGCGTTGGACAAATTTAAAATTTATAAAACGGAGGTTGAATTGCAAATGAATTGCTTTATAAAATGTTTACGCACCGATCGTGGTGGGGAGTATTACGATCCCATGTTTTTCCAATCCGTAGGAATCATTCATGAGACTACGGCGCCTTATACACCACAACAAAATGGTGTGGCGGAACGGAAAAATAGAGTTCTAAAAGAAATGGCGAACTCTATGTTATCCTACTCGGGATTGGAAGCGGATGGATCAATCGACAAGTTCAAAGCTCGATTAGTAATCCAAGGCTTTAGGCAACGAGAAGGCATCGATTATTTTGATACCTATGCCCCGGTAGCAAGGATCTCCACTATTAGATTGTTGATAGCCTTAGGAGCTATCCACAATTTAGTGATTCACCAAATGGATGTCAAAACGGCATTCTTGAATGGTGACTTGGAGGAGGAAGTTTACATGAAACAACCAGAAGGTTTTGTTATGCCCGGAATGGAGCATAAGGTGTGTAAACTTGTAAAATCATTGTATGGGCTGAAACAAGCACCCAAACAATGGCATCAAAAATTTGATGAGGTTATCTTGTCCAACGGTTTTATGATAAACCAAGCGGACAAGTGTGTGTAAACCAAAGATATATGATCGGCCCACATAGATTAGTATAGATAACTACAAGTGTTTGTTGTATAGATAAGCATCCTAAATCTTAGGATCTATCCTCTGTAATCTGTTATCTATAAATACAATCAATAACCCTTTAGGGTTTGCAAGGCAAAATAATTGTTTTTCACTTGGTATCAGAGCCAAGATCCCTAGGCGCCGTTTTTTTCCCTCTTTTCCCTACCTCCGGCGTCGCTCCATGGCTCCTACGTTTGTTAACTCTGCAACAATTGCCACTGCTATTACCTGCAAGTTGAGTCGCACAAATTTTCTGCTTTGGAAGGCGCAGGTCATCCCCATTCTTCGAGGTGTTCAACTGTTTGGATATCTCGACGGAACCACAGCAGCTCCAGCGCAAATGCTGTCGGTAGGAACCGGAGCCGCAGCAAAAGAAGAGATAAATCCGGATCATCAGCAATGGGTCGTCCAAGATCAGGCCATTCTTGGCGGATTGTTATCTTCCGTAACGAAAGAAGTTCTATCGCAACTCACCCGTTGCATTGACACATCAAACCAATTGTGGACAGCCCTCCAGACAATGTTCTCAGCCCAACATAGAGGGAATTCCATTCAGATCCGAACGCAGCTCTCAAACACGAAGAAGGGCGACATGAGCGCGTCGGAATACTACCAAAAGATGACAGGACTGGCTGATACTATGGCAAATATTAGCCACCCTATGACTGATGAAGAAATTGTTGGTTATATACTTGCAGGACTCGGCCCAGGTCATGGCGATCTCTTCACTGCTATCACTATCCTTGGCAATCAGCGAGCAGTGACGCTTCCAGAATTTTATTCATATCTGATTGCACATGAAGCCCAAACAACAGTGATGAACGGCCCCATTGAATTCACACCATCAGCAAGCAGTGTTACGAAACAAGACTCTAATGGTCCTCGCAAGAATTACAGCAACCATGGGTACAACAGCAACCAACGAAACAATTATCGAGGCAGCCGTGGCCGAGGGCGTGGTCGCGGCAGACACAACAATGGTGGCCCGCGTTGTCAAGTATGTGGAATCCCGGGTCATACTGCATTAAATTACAGAAATCGATTCAACCATGCCTACCAAGCAGAAGAATATCATAGTGGAAACAATGTCACCACTCGAAGCTCCTATAATGACCCCAACTGGTATCTTGATACGGGTGCAACTGATCATCTCACAAGTGATCTTGATCGCTTGTCTATTGCAGAGCGCTACCATGGTAAAGATCAGGTTGAAGTAGCTAATGGAACAGGTTTGCATATTTCCCATATTGGTCATTCTAAAATTCCCGGTTTAGGTAGACCGCTTCATCTTAAAAATATCCTTTATGTTCCTCAAATCAAGAAACATCTTATTTCTGATGATAAATTGGTTTCTGACAATAATGTGTTTATTGAAATTCACCCTAATGTTTTCTTTGTTAAGGACATAATCACGAAGAAAACGCTCCTGGTCGGTAAAAGCAAAAGAGGTCTCTTCCCGGTGCCTATCCGTCATTCGTCTCGCTCCGCAAATCTCAGTACCAAAGTCTCTTCCTCACAATGGCACCAGCGTCTCGGTCATCCTAGTTCAACAGTTGTCAAGTCTATTTTAAAGTCAAATAAGTTAGATTGTTCTTTTAACTCTATGTCGTCTGTTTGTGATGCATGTCAACGTGCAAAGAGTCGTCAATTTCCTTATAATAATTCTGTTCATGTCACTTCATCACCACTTGAGCTAGTCCACACTGATGTTTGGGGACCGGCTCAAGTGTCTAGTGGAGGTTTTCAATATTATGTTAGTTTCTTAGATGATTATAGTCGGTATACTTGGATATATCTTATTAAACGCAAATCTGATGTTGAACAAGTCTTTTATAATTTTCAAAAACATGTTGAACGTCTTCTGAATGCCAAAATTCGCACCGTTCAATCTGATTGGGTTGGTGAGTATCATAAACTTCACAAGTATTTTCAACAAACTGGCATTACTCATCGCCTATCCTGTCCCCATACCTCTCAACAAAATGGAATGGCAGAACGAAAACATCGCCATATTTTTGAAACAGGTTTGGCTCTTTTAGCTCACTCCTCTCTACCCCTTCGGTTTTGGGATGAAGCCTTCTTAACAGCTTCTTATCTCATAAATCGTATGCCAAGTCGCACCATACATAACTCTACTCCCATCACGCGCCTCTTTAACCGCACACCCGACTACGCGTTCCTTCGAACATTTGGGTGTGCCTGTTGGCCAAGTCTTCGAAAATACAACACTCATAAACTCGCTTTTCGTTCCACCATGTGTGTCTTCTTAGGGTATAGTTCCATGCACAAGCGATACAAATGTCTAGATAGACGAACTGGTCGAGTTTATATCTCTCGAGATGTGTCTTTGATGAGTCTTGTTTCCCATTTGCAACCTCTTCCACTACCCCGTCTCCTGCGCCCACCGTTGTGTCCTTTCCTCAATCTGAACCACGAATTGCGAATGATCACTTACGGAATTATGACTTATCCTTTTTGTTGGCTAACTCTGCTGATACAGCTGCAGCGCCCTTAGCCCCTGGTGTTCATTTTCAGCGCCCGAGCGCCCCTCCACAGCCACCAGTTGTGCCGCCGCACCATGAGCCTGCGGCATCTACGGATGCTCCATCTCCAGTCACTGCTACGCTCGCTAAACCCGTCGCTCTAGCTCAAGTAACTGAACCCGCCTACCATGAGCCTTCGGCATCTACGGATGCTCCAGCTCAAGTCACTGCTACGCTTGTTGAACCCGTCGCTCCAGCAGTCGTTGTTGCTACCGAGGGCGCTCCTGCCCCGGCTTCGCCTACTCCGGTCAGCGCCACTCCACCGCCACCGGGAGTGACAACCCGTGCCCGTGCCGGGAAATCTTTCCCTCGCAAATTTACTGATGGTACGGTTGTCTACAATCCACAGCGTCGGGCCTTCTTTGTGGAGCCGACTTCACATCATCGGGTTCTATCTGAACCCAACTGGAAGCTTGCCATGGAAGCTGAATTTGCTGCCCTACGCAACAACAATACATGGGTTCTGGTTCCACGCCCTCCTGGCGTCAATATTGTCAGCTGCAAATGGGTCTTCAAGCTTAAACAACATCCATATGGCTCCATTGATAAACACAAGGCTCGTTTGGTTGCTCGGGGCTTCACCCAACAGTTTAGGGTGGATTACCAAGATACGTTCAGTCCTGTGGTCAAACCAGCCACGGTTCGCTTGATCCTCTCTTTTGCGGTCTCAAGAGGATGGCACCTTCGCCAAATTGATGTCAGCAATTCGTTCTTACATGGCTTCTTAAATGAGGATGTTTACATGAGGCAACCCCCTGGTTTTGAAGACCCCCACAAGCCTCACTACGTGTGCAAACTTCAGAAGGCACTCTATGGCCTTAAACAGTCGCCACGTGCATGGTTCTCCCGCCTAAGTGACAAAATCCACCAACTGGGTTTTCACTCATCCAAGGCTGACACCTCCCTCTTCATCTTTCACCAAGGGAAACACACTATCTATATGCTTGTTTATGTTGACGACATTGTTATCGCCAGTTCCTCTCAGTTGCTTGTTGATCGATTGTTACGCAGCTTGTCATCATCCTTTCCCATCAAGGATCTTGGTCGCCTCAAATACTTCTTAGGGATTGAAGTCGCTCACAATTCAGGGGGCATCACCCTTATTCAACACAAGTATGCCTTGGATCTGCTGCATCGGACTCACATGGAGAACTGTAAAAGCGTCTCAACCCCTATGTCTGTTACGGACAAACTATCTTGGGAATCTGGAAAAGCACTCAGTGATGATGACGCCTCCAAATACAGAAGCATGGTTGGAGGCCTCCAGTATCTTACCCTAACGCGGCCTGATATTTCATTCGCAGTAAACAAAGTATGCCAATATTTGTCCAAGCCAACTGATGTCCACTGGGAAGCTGTCAAACGCATACTGAGATACATAAAGGGCACGACCAATACTGGGCTGCATATTCGAAAGTCTAACTCTACACTTCTGAGTGTGTTTACAGATGCTGATTGGGCCGGATGTATAGACTATCGCAGGTCTACTGGAGGATTTGCTGTATTTCTAGGCCCAAACCTGATCTCATAGAGTTCACGCAAGCAGCCAATAGTGTCTCGATCAAGTACAGAAGCAGAGTACAAAGCATTGGCAAACGGAACAGCTGAAGCGACATGGGTGCAATCCCTACTTAAGGAATTAGGCGTATGTCAATCGAGACCACCGGTCCTATGGTGTGATAACCTAGGAGCTACATACTTAACAGCGAATCCAGTATTCCATGCACGAACCAAGCACATAGAAGTTGATTTTCATTTTGTTAGAGAGAAGGTGGCGATGGGTGCTCTGGAGGTTCGTTTCATATCATCCAAAGATCAAGTAGTTGATGGGTTCACCAAACCGGCCACACGCATTATGATAGATCGGCTTCGAGACAATCTAAACCTTGTTACGGTTAAGATTGAGGGGGAATGTAAACCAAAGATATATGATCGGCCTACATAGATTAGTATAGATAACTACAAGTGTTTGTTGTATAGATAAGCATCCTAAATCTTAGGATCTATCCTCTGTAATTTGTTATCTATAAATACAATCTATAACCCTTTAGGGTTTGCAAGGCAAAATAATTGTTTTTCACTGTGTGTATATAGAAAATTTGACACATCCGGTAACGGAGTAATCATTTGCTTATACGTTGACGACATGTTGATCTTTGGCACCGACCAAAATCAAGCTGGAAAAACCAAAGAGTTTTTGTCGTCAAGTTTCTCCATGAAAGATATGGGAGAGGCGGAGGTGATCGTTGGAATAAGGATCAAGCGTGAGAACAAAGGGATTGCAATTATGCAATCTCCTTATATTGAGAAAGTATTAAAGAAATTTAATTTCTTTGATTGTTCTCCGGTGAGTACTCCATGGGATCCGAGTGTGAAGCTTATGCCCAACTCGGGTGAAGCGGTGTCACAACTCGAGTACTCAAAGGCTATTGGATGCTTGATGTATGCCATGACAAACACTAGGCCATATATCGCTTTTGCCATGGGAAAGTTGAGTAGGTTTACTAGTAATCCTAGTATTCGTCATTGGCAAGCGATAAGACGAGTATTCAAATACTTGAGGAAAACCATTGATTATGGTTTGTCATATGTCGGGTTTCCTTCGATATTAGAGGGATATTCGGATGCAAGTTGGATTACCAACTTAGAAGATCACACTTCTACGAGTGGTTAGGTGTACTTGCTTGGGGGATGTGCCATCTCATGGGCTTCCAAAAAGCAAACTTGCATCACGAGTTCGACTATGGAGTCGGAATTTGTGGCATTAGCCGCTGCCGGTAAAGAGGCGGAGTGGCTAAGGAATTTGGTCCATGAAATTCCGTTATGGCCAAAACCAATATCACCCATTTCTATCTGTTGTGATAGTGCGGCTACTTTGGCTAAAGCTTATAGTCAAGTATATAATGGCAAGTCTAGACACATGATTCGTGAGCTAATCACGAATGGGGTGATTTCGGTTGAATTTGTTCGGTCGCAACAAAATCTAGCGGACCACTTGACGAAGGGGTTAGCTAGGGACTTGGTTCACAAGTCGGTGATAGGGATGGGATTAAAGTCCATCTAAATCTCTAACGGTGAGATACCCAATTCCCTTCTAATACAACGTTAGAAGTTGAATTCAATGGGAAAGCTCACTCTAAGGGATTGGAGCATAAGATGATCATCCCACGGTATGTGCTCGGTACTGCAAGTGAAGGAGGTAATAGTTCTTTTGTAAAAATGCATGTGCAGGTGCATGATGAAAGGAACTACCTATATGAGTGTGAAGTGTAGCCGCTTCAAGAAGCTTGGACTTGGCTTTGATGCACTCACAAATGGATAAGGACACATGGCCTGTATAGTGTCAAGTTTAAACTTTAGAGAGTTATTTAAATTCATGTGTATGTTATCTTCTGGTACTCAAATGGGTTGAAGGGTTCAATCCATAGGACACCCGGATTCTCGAGTATTTGAAATGTGTAATGTACTAAGATGAAAATTCAATCTTCTAGATATTTTCATTTATGCATGAGTTTATTTTGTTATATTGGATATTTTTTGTGAATCAAGGATTGCACTAAAATGGGGGAGGAATGTAGGTGATTTTAGTTAAATCATCGGTTCATTTTATGTAATTGGATTCACAAGATAATAATGGGATTGGTAGCTAAGCTATAACATGAGTTAGGAGGTGTGGAGTGCACACTTGTGTAAGCTAACTAGAACCCGAGATCGTTGGATGGTTATGTTTGGCGAGTTACTAAGTGGAAGAAGCTGGGCACGGCCAGTGCATTTTTCCTATTGTAAATGAGCACGTGCCGTGCGTATGTCGACAGAAGGTATTGCACGACCCGTGCGGTTTTCTTCTTGTAAATGGCACGGGCCGTGCGTGTTAGTCAGAAGTTTTTGCACGACCCGTGTGTTTTTCCTCTTGAAATTGGCACTGGCCGTGCGTTTTCATCAGTTTTGTAACTGATTGAAATTCTTGTAACCGCCAACATTAATGTTCACAATCAATCTTATTTAATGAGAAATTATTATCATTATTAATATAGGGTCGGTTACGATTCTCAAGGTGTTTAAATAGGATCGTTTTCTGCCTAAATCGATACCGAGAATTGAGATTATCCTCGAGTGAATTTCGTGATACCCAGGCAGAATAGGGTCGAAATATCACTTAAGGAAAGCGAGCTCTCACGCAATCTCACATTATTTATCGAAGTACTAATCACTCTTTCTCTCCCTCAATTTTCTGCAACCGTTCCCCAACAACTGGGATAGTCGACCGACTCTCACACTCGCTGATATGTCAACAACGTGTTCATATCGTTTTCACCCATAAAACCATGCGATCAAATATTGTTATGATTTTTACAACAAAGTTTAACTCACTCGTAAAAGAAGTGAAATAATTCAGTATTTCTCCAAGTTCGAAATTTATCACACCACGTAAATAAATTTATCTTTTCCTTCAAGCACACACTTGCACACGCCAACTCATTTTCAAAACCAGAAACTTACAAGGCACACACACACTCACACATTTTGACATGAATGACTTATGTAACTTGTTTGAAAAACGCAATGCATGACTCACTTTACATTGAAGGTTATTCGCTCAAGCAAGGTCAACCGTTTGCAGTTACAACAAATCAACGCCGACACCCTACTTCCAACCAAACCATCAGGTTCCTTACAATTGAAACAACCTTCGGTACCGGTACTTCCCCACACACTTGGATGCTCCAACCTCACAGTTACCACCTGACTACTAATTTGTAAAATATACGGCTTCACTTCGACCCCAAATAGGTTAACCAACACTAGTGTTACCAACCCATACATCTATCATTTCTCAACCACCCTTGTCACTCTTCCACTAACTAGAGAGTAAGAAGGCACATCTCTACTATCCGATCCTTGAGTTGAAACTCTCAAGATCTCAATTCACCGACATCGGGAACTCCCAGAATAAAGACTCATCAGGGATTACGAGCTCACCTCCAACCAATTATTTTCCTTAAGAACCCTAAAGATTCTACTTCACATGGACACTCACACCAAACATTCAAACAATACTCCTTCTAGATAGTGTCATCAATCATACCATGAATAATCTGCACAACACACTAAACCGTTGCCATCATGACAAGGTTAAAACTTTACACACTACCGTCAATCTCTACACTACCACCGCTTTCCACACACCACCATTATTCTCCACACACTATCCACCACACTCCACATACTACCGTTACTCTCCACACTAACCACTATCAGAACAACGGTAATCCAACACACCCATGCACCTGTAAATTCATAATGACATTGGCCAGATGTGATTTGAATTTACCTTACATGAGAGTCCTCACTACCTTCGTCCTAAATTCTCAGTGGTTAAGGTCTTCCCTAAAGGCTTCCTATATCTCAGCTGCATCCTCCTACTCCACAGTTTAAGTTTAGGCCCATCCGGTTACCTAAATCCCTTAAACTAGTGCTCTGATACCAACTGTATATAAAAACCCACACCCAACAATCATGCCAAAAGCTACCTCTTTAAATTAAAACGCCAAAATGGCTCAACATAGTCACACTGCCAAAGATTTACAACACTGGGTTTGCGAAAATAACCCTAAATACAGCTGAGAAACCTAACTAGACAATAAAAGCAATTTATTCTAATCCTTCTAACGCAAGCTCCGACTCACGTATTGCCAAACCTCTAAACGAGCTATCGGCTACCTGCACACATTGACACATGCTAATGGATCATACACACTAAGGTCACACACACCGTGACAGCGTAAAAAGGGCACACACCGCCCATATATGAAACGAATTCATATATATAGATATAATGGGACACACACCCCATTTCACACCATAGCCATAGCATGTTTACACACCATTAAATCATTCATTCCGCCACACACACACTCTTCGCATCGTGATTAAAAGCAGTTGAAATGTACGCAGTTAGATGCATGTACCAACAATCACACTTGTATAAGATTTAGGTTTAGAAAGACTCACCTGAAGTCCTGATTAGGAATTCTTATTCGCAACTGAATGTCTCTACTCGCACCTACATTTAAAGCCAACACACAATACCAGATAATACTATGAGACACTGGAATTTTACTAACTTGAAAAGTCTCAGCCGAAAATACCCGGGTTCCGGACCCAATCGTCCCAACCCATAATATCCGGATCTGTTGGATTCCGGATCATTCGGCCCACCCACTACATTCCGCATCCATTGGAATACCGGATCCATTCGGCCCACATACTACATTCCGGATCCGTTGGAATACCGGAACCATTCGGCCCACGTACTACATTCCGGATCCGTTGGAATACCGGATCCATTCGGCCCACACACAAATTCCGGATCCGTTGGAATACCGGATCCATTCGGTCCACACACAAATTCCGGATCCGCTGTGGATTTCCGGATCCATTGTGGAATTTCGGATCCTTATGGTTCCGGATCTTTTCACACTCCGGGTCTCAACATATTCCGGATCCTTATGGTTCAGGATCTTAACACACTCCAGTTCCTGCGAACTCTGAAACAATTTCGATTTAACTCGACCTCTTTTCACGCAAATCTTTTTCGATGTTAACCAATAGCATAGGGAAGAGTTATTAACGATTATCTTAGTATCTAACCCATTCAATTTCAATCCACACAAAAGGATAACACACACGGTCTCCTATTTCTTTCTTTCAAGATGAATAACTCAAATCAGATTCTCTCACATTAGACCTTAAGGTGCTGTTCGGTAGCGGCTTAATGGTCTGTCTGGGAGATATGGCTGTTTCGCACAGCCATATCTCCCTGTTCGGTAGCGGCTGAATTGGGAAAACATGGGCTGACCGAATCAGCTATGGAAGTAGTGTCCTCCCCATTCAACTATCTTATTCCCCATTTTACCCCTCTCTCAACTATTAGAACAAAACCCATAAAGCTTTACCATTCACGCCTCCTACCTCCAGACCAGACCCGCCACCAGCCACCACCACCATCTGCTCTCCGCCCGCCACCGCTCTCCGCCCGTCGCCACCATCTGCTCACTGGCCGGCGCCACCATATGCTCAGCGCCGGCAGCCATAAATTTTCTTTCTTTTACGAAAGGGTTTCGAGAACACAGCTTTGATAAGAACAACCATTGTTTAATTTGTTAAGAAAATCCACACACTCTTCTACTGTCACTACGAAATCAAACCAACCTCAGATTTCCCCTAAATCAATAACCCCTTCCCTTCTTCTAAGAACGCATTTCCACGATCTCGTTGTAGCTAGATTTAAATTTTACAGTTTTATGAATTTGGAACGAGTTTGGTGACGAAGTAGGTGGGGTTTCTTATTTGTGGTTTTCTTTATTTACTGGTAATAGAATTTGAGGTTTTTTTGTATTGTGGGTTTATAGATTTTGGGGTTTTTTAATTTAGGTTCATATATTTGGGTTTCTTTTGTTATTTGTGGTTTCATTTGATTCAACGCCTGGTGCGGTTTGATGATTTGTTTATTGATTTGATCTATAACTGTTTTTAACAAACAGTTTATTTATATACGTAAAAATTAAGACTGGGGGCAAAATGGTCATTTTTGACATTCTGACTGTTTATTCAGCACAACAACCGAACACCAAAATATCTGTTAACACTCAGACAACCAAATCCACTCAGACAACCATATCCATTCAGGTCTTAACAGCAAACGATCCGAACAGCACCTAAGATTAGGATGCAAAGGAGAAAGGATTGAAGATTACCTTGCTTGATGATTCTTCACACAAATCGGAGAATTCCAATCGTTTTCACCCTTGATGCACTCGCACTCATTATCGCACCTAGCCGCACACACAGCTTCCTGAGAGATTTAGAATCCCTAGGGTTTTTCACCCCTTTTATACCTTACCACAAGCACACCAAACTTTTCCCTTTTTCACACTTTTCACCCCAAAACTTGTATTTAATCACAATAAGAACACGGTTATTACATGGGGAATTCGTCGGGAGATGGGGAGATGGTGGGAACATGGACCGAGGATGGGGATGGGGAAGTGGTGTTCGTTGTGACGACAGTAGTGGCATGGTGGTGGTGAGGTGGGGGCATGGACGGGTGCAAGGCAGTGTTGGTGAAATTTGATGCAAAATGATGGAACTCAATTCTTTTACTTAAGCCAAGGAATAATGAACCCTTTAATTTGTGGAATTCAAAGGATTCCATCATTTTCATTATGTGAACCAAACATAGGATTTGGAATTTGGCCAAAGGAATTATCCATTCCAATTCGTTCAAAATCCAAGAACCAAAAACCCCTTTGAAACATAACTCTCGTTTCATTAGATTTAATTCACTACTATTGTTAATTGATAAATGTTATCATTTGCAAGTAATTTTTCGAGTGTCTAAAATCGGTACAAAACTCTTGTTAAAATAAATATTGTGTACTCTTACAAAGCTCTTGCTCTTGCAAGAATCACGAAGGCGGAATTGATTGTTTGAAACACTATAAAACCTCAAGTGTCGGAGACCAATAAATTTTCCAAAGTTCAATAACAACATATGCATAAAATATATGACAAGTAATGTAAAAAGAGAGATAGAGATATTTTACACAAAAACTTTCCGGCGGAAATATTCCCCGAAAATATTAAATCCGCCAAAAAGGCCGTCGGAAAAGTCAATTTTGGCGTCTTTTATTCCGGCAGTCAAATCCGTCAAAAAACATATTTTCGACAGATTTTCGACGGATTTGACCGCCAGAAATAGCCTGTTGTCTAGTATTTAGTTAAAAAATACTCTACTCGTTTCAAATAGGTGTCTATATTACTATTTTATTTTGGGAATAAAATAAGTGTACATTTTCAAAAGTAATGTCTGTTTTTCCATTTTACCTTTAATTATATGATGGAGAAACTCTCTCTATATAATTAAGGGTAAAATTGTACTTTGATTTATTAAAAAAGTGTAATAATTACACACTCCTAAAGTTGTTTGCTTTTTTAATTGTGGACATTTATTTTGGGACGGAAGGAGTATATTTTTATAAAAGAGGAAAAAATGTTTTTAGAATAAAAAGTAAAAACAGCTTACAATTAAAAAAAATTATTTTAAACTTTTTATTTAAAAATATAAGAAAAATATCCAATTTGAAAAAAAAACAAAAATGGACTCTTAGGGGTCGTTTACTAAACGATTATCCGGGTAAATGCTTACCAGCAAAATTCAATACTATCACCTACTTACTTGGTAAGATTTTAGTCCATCAAAACGATATCGTATGCAACAATTTTCCTTGTATGCGCTTGACGTGGCAAGAGTTTTCGCCCTCACTTACCGGGTAAGACTCTTAGTCCTTGCCTTAACTCTTACGGGGTAAGATTCTTGGTCCTTGCCATATTCACCTGTAAGGTAATGTGACTTGGTAAATGCTTACCCGGGTAAGTATTTGGTAAACAACCCTTAGGGCATCTTTAATGTGTTTCTCTATTTTACTGTCTACTATAGAGAGTAAAATAGAGAATGAGTTAAATCTTCTCCAATGTATTACTCTATTTTACTCTCTAAAAGAGAATATTCCAAGTATATTCCCTTTTATTTTGATTACATATATTTTCAATAATACCCTTATATATTTATTAACTTTATAAATTGCATCCTTATATTTTTTATTTTCACAACACCCTTATATTTATTAGTTGGATAAATTTAAATTAATTTAAAACTTAAAGATAAATATAATTCTAGTTTATTAAAATTGGTATTAGACAACAAATAAAATAAAAATACAAGAATCTAAAAAATAGAAGGGTCATTTTGTAATTATCAAAAGTTAGAAAAAAATAGAGAGTAGTGAATAGTAACTCTCTATATATAGAGAGTTACTATTCAATTCTCTATTTTAGAGAGTAAAATAGAGAGTTAATTGTAGAGGATATAGATAGTAAAATAGAGATAGAGAGTAAAATAGAGAGTTCATTGGAGATGGTCTTAGTCATATTCAACATTTTATTTTTCAACTTTCAACATATTTACGCCTCAAAATTATAACATTAGTACGTTAGCGCCTTAGAGCATCCACATCCATCTTGCACAAGGCCTTGCAAAATGACATGACATGCCATGTAGATAACAAGGTCTTGCAAGTTTAGAAAGATCTTTCAAGACACCACTTAGATAAATTAAATACATTTTTGTTTAATTTAATTTATTTATTAGTTTGTTTAAACATTAATTACTAATATTGTATTAAATTTAATTCATTTATTAATTTATTGAACGTTTGTACTTGTAAATTTTTACTTTCACTTCTACTTGTAATTTTCAATTTCTCTTGTAATCTTTTACGAAGTTAATGAATTTTTCAGTGAAAGTACTTTACTCCATTCAGTACTAGAAAAGATTCCTGAAAACAGTAAATGAGACACACATCTATGAGTCTGATTTGTAACACCCTCAAATTTGGAAATAACAACTAAATAAAAACTTCGATAAAATTCATCTTACAAAACCATCAATGGAAATACCTCAACTTTAAAAACATAAAAATTACTCCAACATTCAATAACTTAAATCACACCAAACTAAGTAAGGTCAGGTGTTACTTAACTCAACTACAAATTGCTATTCCCAAACATAAATACGGAAGACTTCACCAAGCTAAACGTTCCTCGAGCACACAACTAGCACTCAAACTCTTCACAGTGTCGCTAACACTATTCCCCAACCGGAACCTGGTGCACATGCCGACAAATAAAAAGGTTAGGCTAACGTCTAGTGAGTTTAGGAGTTTTCATCACTATATAATAAATAAAACAGAAGGAAGATTTCTTAAGTCACGGTTGTCAATAAGTAACAGTTTAGAATATATAGTGATGTCTTTTCCAAAAGTCCCACCTTTGTGATAAACGTTTAGATAGAAATATACCAAAACATGGAACTAACCCCATACACACGCAAAACATAAATATGATAGAAATCTAATTATCAAATACAAGGAAGTAGGTGCATCATTCAAACCTTAATACATGTGGAGGGGATCCAGTATTAAAGCCATCAACTGCAATTACTCGTACGAAACCAACGATAATAAAGCACGTATATTACAATATCCGAAAATAATGTTTGACAACAACGGGGGAGACCCGTATTCGTTGAGGGTGGAGGAAACACATAAGTATACCACTCGTACAACGTTAATCGTACAACACCTCGCGACTAGACGTCCAAGGGTTCCTACGACTTCTCAACAAGTTTCACCTCAAGAGACAGTTGACCTTAGTGTCTATCCCCAGGATTCCACCACAAGGATCGACACGCTTAGGACTACCTCCAAGGCATCCCCTTCAAAGCGGCGAAGGTCCTAGTGCCTACCTCCAAGGTAGCACCTCCGGACTCAACCCTCCTAGTGCCTACTTGAAAAGTTTAAGGTCATAAAACATGGGTCCCGAGGTCCAACCCCGAGATGCCCAATCGACCATCACCAAAAGACTGACTTACGTGCCTATGGATCCAATGCAACACAGTCTAAACTACATGACTCCAAAGAATGTCCAACATCTTCAAATATGTAATTAATGAATAAATATGTCTTAAATGCATATAATTTCGAAAACTCAATATAGAGTAGTTTACATCGGACTAAAGTCCTCAAGACTCATTTAAGTCAATTACGAGCCAAATGTCAACTATTCAATTGACCAATCAATAATGGTCATTAAAACAATAGAACGCATTTAATGGACGTTTATGCAAACACATAGCTCAAAGATATGATTAACTCAAAAGCTCATCATTAGTTGAGTCAAATCATTTTCCAAATAAACTCATGCCCTTATATTTCCAAAATGTCTCATAACCCGATAACGTTTATTTTTCCCAGATAGTTTATAAAACCAAATATACCAAAAATGCATAAAGCATCAAATAGGCCCCATTTGTTGTAAAGCCCGTGTCCCGGTATGGATCATTTATTAATTTAAATTTGTTTTCTCTAATCGAATTTTTTTTAACGGGATTTGACGGGGAAAACCAAAAATGAGGAAATATTGTGAAAGAGGACTAAATTGGGTAAATATTAACTTATTTTGCAAGGATTTGAAGACAGGGACTAAAAGTGCACTTTTTGTATGAAAGTTGCATGGGGATCGGCTTTAAGGACCGACCCCCTCTCCTCTCGTTTTCGTTTTTTTGTCCCACTCAAGGAACAAACCACAGGAAACCCTAGTGCCGTCTTCGCCATCTTCCTTCCTTCTTGCTGTCACCGCCGAACCACCCCAAAACCGCCGCCGCCGCCGCCGTGGTCTTCTGCCGGCGAGAACGAAGAGCAGCGAGAGAGAAAGAGTGAACCGGCGATCGGGAAGAGAAGGGAGCCGAGATCTCGTTGTGGTTGCTGTTGTGTTTTCATCGAGAGGTAAGGTCTCCTTCTCTTTTCTTTCTTACGTCGTTGTCACGTCACCGCTGACCACCACCTTGGCCACCGCCGTAGCCATGGCCGCCGTCATGGTTGTTGATCCAAACCCTCAGTGATTTGATAATGACCCTCTCTTATATACTTAGTGAAAATTGTAAGTAAACAATATGTATTAGAGTTTCACTATCGCTGATAAGTACTAAGATCTTACAGTACCGCTGATAGGAACTCTCGCTCTTTAAATTAAACATTCAGCGAACACTGTTCACCATAATGCTCTGAGTCTGTTCAGTACTTATGGTGATCGCTGATAAGTTAGTTGTTTACTTATGATCTCTGAAGACAAGTTTCACGTCAACATAGGTTCTACGCTGAAGTCGAAGATCAAGCTCAAGAACCAGCGACAAGTCTCCTAATGAACTGATGCGGATCAGCGAAGACTCAGATTTGTCCACTCAACGTGAAGTATCAAGTACAAGACTTCAGCTATCGCTGAACTTTATCATTCGCTGAATAGAAAATGATAATGCTCTGAATCAACGAAAGCTGATCATGAAGTCCTCCGTACAAAATACTTTTGTCTTAACCTCCCTTGCACGAAATGTCAGAACAGAACCTTCTATTGTCTGAAATCGTACAACCCTCTGATACTACATTGTTCATTCATGCGGCTACTAAGGTTATCTACAAAGGTCAATGACATGCAACCAATCCGCTGATGACACGTGTAAAGTGTATACTGACTTGCATTAAATGCATGTAGTATATAAAGAGATGAACCCACTTCATTTGAAGTAACTTGATAACTCTGGACAAGTTCAATCTCTTATCTCAAGATAGGTTATTATTAGTAATTTCCTTATCTCTCTTAGTGCAAGAAATCTTAGTGTTCCAACTTGTTTAGATTTAGGTTTATCCTTAATCTTGTTTCCGCAACAAGCTGTAAATTGTTAATGATTTATCAATAAACAATTTAGAAAAGTAAAATATGTGTGTTTGTATTCAACCCCCCCCCCTTCTAAGGAAATACACATGTGGACCGATGAAGATAAGAAGAAAGTGGCTATAGATACAAAAGCCAGATCCATACTATCCATGGCTCTTCCTGACGAAGTCTACCATTCCGTCATGAATCTGAAATCATCAAAAGCCATGTGGGACACAATATGTGTTCAGTATGAAGGAACGTCTGAAGTCCAGGACTCAAGAAAGATCAACCTGGTAAGACAATACGAAAGCTTCATTTCTGGTAAGAATGAAACTCTCTCTGAAGTTCACCAACGTTTCAACTGTTTAATTATAGATCTGAAAACTGTTGGTAAGGAATATTCTAACTTTGAAGTGCTGACAAAGTTTCTAGAATGTTTACCTGAAAGCTGGGACAATTATTCTATGTGTCTCAAGCTGTCAAAGGATCTAAAATCAATGACCCTTTCAACCTTATGTGGCACGTTGCTGAATCATGAGCAATCGAGCCATCTTAAGAAGAATCTTGTAAAAGATTCCAAAAGCACCCATGTTGCTTTAATCTCAAAGGAACCTTCTACTCAGCGACCCTCGGTCACTATCACTGAGTTAGAAAGTAACTCTGAAAGGTCATCAGATTCTGATTCTTCAGATGATGATGAATCTTTGGCTCTCCTAACTAAAAAGTTCAAAAGATTTGCCAAAAAGAAAATGTTTAGAAAGAACAAACCTCTTTCCATAACTGACAAGCCTAGATCATCAACTTTTGTTGATAAGTCTACTGCTACTTGTTTTAACTGCGAAAAGACAGGACATTTCGCTAACGAGTGCAGGTCAAAGAAAGTCTCTAGACCCTCAGCTTTTACAAAGAAATCCTTTGTTCCAAGGAATAAAGATGACAAATACTCAAAGCTGAAAGAAAAATATGCGAAGCTGCAAAGATTTAAGAAGAAGAGTAAAGGCCTGATGGCTAACTATGATTGGGCTGCTTCTGATGAAGAAGCATCATCATCTGACTCTGAAGATGATGAAGCCAATCTATGTCTTATGGCCAAGATTAAAGAAGAGGAAGAAAGTTCAAACATTCCCTCCACTTCAACCTCTGCAATTCAGGTATCACCTTCCTTCTTTACCAATATTGCAAATATTGATGAAGCTGATAGTCTCCGTAAGATCGATCTCTTGACTAGAAGTTTATACGAAGCCATGAACGGCAAAACTACGGTTGAAAACCAAAACCTTGATCTCGCTGAACAGCTTAAAAACTGCCACCTTCAAATAGAAAAGCTTTCTAAAATTGAAAATGATTTTAAAGATCAAGTATATTTAAATCAGCTAGTCAAAATCGAACGAGCAGAAGCTATCGCTGCATTAAAAGCTGAAAAAGCTACTGTTGAAGGATGGTGTAATTCTTCAACAAAGATCACTGAGATAATAAAGTCTCAGATTCCCCTGAGTGATAAACGTGGTCTGGGTTACAAATATGATACTCCAAAACCAACCACTGAGCGTTCAATGCTTAAATTTGGAACGTTCGTATCCTCAGTCGCTGATACTTCATCTTCTCAGTGCTCCTCGTCCAATACACCAATCCCTGAGGAAACTCCTACCTCAAAAGGTAAAGAGAAAATGGTTTTTCAAGACCTACCTCCGTCTCTAAAGATAAAGGTAAAGGAATTGTTATTTACCAAAATCCTCAGAAGGGTACTTTAGTACCTAAGCTGAATGCTTCTAAAGCTTCAGTGACCCATCCCTCTGGATCAAGGAAGCAGATCTCTGGATCAATTCAGCGATCTACTCCTAGACTCAGAGTGGATGTCCTTGGTAAGAAATCAGAAGATCTGAATGTTCCTCCTATTTCTAAAGCCAATAGTTTACTTGGTGCTGGTACTTCTAATCTAAAATTAAAAGCTCAGCATTCAAATGGTCCTAGAACTACTTTTAGTTATAGGAAATGTTATCACTGTGGACTCACTGATCATATTGCTAGTAAGTGCCCCACAGCCACCAAAGCTGAAAAGTTAGCTAAGGTAAAAATTGCCCCCAAGGCAAAGAAGACCAACCCTGATGCAAATCAGGTCAAGGTAAATCCTACCACTGAGGTTAAGAAATTAACCAAAGTGAAGAAAGACAAAGCTGAAACTTCAAATGCTGCGAAGACTGCTGAACCTTCCATTCCAACTACTTCCACTGACAAATGTGTATACATGGTTAAGTGGGTACCCAAGAAAAACTAATCTTCCTTTGTATTGCAGGTTAAGAAGGGTATTTGGTATCTCGATAGTGGATGCTCTAGACACATGACTGGAAAGAAAATCATGCTCGCTGAATACAAGGAAGAGAAGGGTCCCTCTGTGACTTTCGGTGGAAATGGAAAAGGACATACCCGAGGGTATGGTGTACTTTCAAATGGTACAACCTCCTTCAGAAGAGTCGCATATGTTGAAGGGCTGAAGCATAATCTTCTAAGCATCAGTCAGCTTTGCGACATGGATAACAAAGTAATCTTTACTAAGGAATACTACTTTGTCTCTGACAAAAAGGAGAAGATAGCTCTCAGCGGTTATCGTTTGGAAAATTTTATATAATAAACATGGACTCAACAACCACTGAGAACTCCTGTTTCTTCTAAAAGGCCTCATCTGATGTCAACTGGCTATGGCATAAGAGGCTATCTCATCTAAATTTCAAGACACTGAACACTCTTTCTTCAAAAGAGTTAGTCACTGGTCTACCTCAACATTCATATGCCAAAGAGTCTTTATGTTCAGCATGTGAAAAAGGGAAGCAGACCAAAGCAAGCTTTAAATCAAAACAAGTTTCCTCAGTGTCATCTCCTCTACAACTACTCCATATGGATTTGTTTGGCCCTGTTAACAAACAATCCATCGCTGGAAAGAAATATACGTTGGTCATAGTTGATGAATTCTCTCGTTTCACATGGGTAATGTTTCTCCGTTCTAAGAGTGACACCCCTGAAGAACTCATCACCTTTGTTCGAAAGATGGAAACCCTGAACAATCTGACCGTTCGCTCAATAAGGAGTGATCATGGGACTGAATTCAAAAATAGTTCTCTTGATTCCTTCCTTGAGAGTAAGGGTATTTCTCACAACTTCTCTTCAGTGAGAACACCGCAACAAAATGGAGTCGCTGAAAGAAGAAATAGAACAATTATTGAAGCTGCACGTTCAATGCTCAGCGATTCTCACCTGCCTACTCAGTTTTGGGCAGAAGCTGTCAACACTGCTTGTTTTACGCAAAACAGGTCGCTGATAGTTAAAATATTCAAAAAGACAGCCTATGAACTCTTTCATGGGAGAAAGCCTTCAATTAGCTTTCTTCACATCTTTGGATGTCAGTGTTTCATACTGAACAACAGAGATGTCCTTGGAAAGTTTGATCCTAAGGCTGATGATGGAATCTTTCTTGGATACTCCTCAGTTTCCAAAGCCTTCAGAGTCTTCAATCGTAGAAGACAAACTGTAGAAGAAACTATTCACGTCACGTTTGACGAATCCCGTTCAGCGAACTCTAAACCGTCCGCTGATACTGAAGAACTGAATCAATGGATGTTCTCTCATCTTGGTGATTCAGAAGATGTTCCCACGCCTCATACTCATACAGTCGAAGATGATAGTCCTCCTATCATTCCAAACATACAGAATAGTGAAGCTGAAACATCATGGGTCTCAGCTGTTCCTATAAACACTATACCTGCCGCTGAACCAAATGTCTCAGACATTCCATCTATTTCTCAGCAATCAGTGAATGAAATGACAAATGCAAGTATTCCTCTCTTAGCTGATACTCCAGAAGTAGCTGAAGCCTCATCTTCAGCTCCTCCAGTTCAGGATAAGTCAGCGACTTATGCTCCGGCTCAGCGATGGACCGTAAATCACCCTATTGATCAAATTCTTGGTGATCCAAACGCTGGTGTTCAGACTCGACGAAGTGCAGGTAATATTTGTTTATTTGTTAACTTTATTTCTCTAACTGAACCAAACAAAATAGATGATGCCCTCAGAGATCCAAACTGGGTCAGTGCTATGCAAGAAGGGCTGACTGAATTCAAAAGAAACAAAGTTTGGAAACTTGTTCGAAGACCAACTGATAAAACGGTGATAGGCACTAAATGGGTCTATCGAAACAAGTTGGATGAACATGGTACTGTAACCCGCAACAAGGCTCGTCTTGTTGCTCAGGGATACAGACAAGAGGAAGGTATAGATTATGACGAAACATTTGCTCCTATAGCAAGACTTGAATCTATTCGTCTATTCTTAGCATATGTTGTACACAAAAACTTCAAAGTACATCAGATGGATGTTAAGTCAGCGTTTCTAAATGGAAAGCTAAATGAAGAAGTCTATGTGGAACAACCTCCAGGATTCTCAGATTCTAAGCGTCCAGGTTATGTTTATAAACTGGATAAGGCACTTTATGGCTTGAAGCAAGCTCCTCGTGCATGGTATGACACTCTTTCTACTTATCTCCATATTGAAAACTTTGAGCGAGGTAAGATTGACAAAACTCTATTTTTTAGAAAAGTGAAAGGTCATATCATTCTAGTTCAAATATATGTTGATGACATTATATTTGGTTCTACTAACCCTGAGCTTTGTACTCGTTTCGCTGATAGAATGAAAGATGAGTATTAAATGAGCATGATGGGTGAACTAACATATTTCCTTGGTCTTCAGATTAAGCAAACTGAAAAAGGAACTTTTATTAATCAGGGAAAATATGTTAAAGATATGCTGAAAAAATTCGATTTAACTCAAAGTTCAGCTATGAAAACGCCTATGGCACCACCGCTGACACTTGACAAGGATTCAAAGGGAATACCTGTTAATGTCACGCTGTACCGTGGGATGATCGGCTCTCTCTTATATCTTACAGCTAGCCGACCCGATATTATGTATGCAACATGTTTGTGTGCACGATATCAAGCTGAACCTATGCTATCTCATATGAAAGCTGTAAAGCGAATTTTTCGATACCTTAAGGGTACATCGAACCTAGGTCTTTGGTATCCCAAAGACTCAGGATTCGATCTAACCGCCTATTCAGATAGTGATTTTGAATGTTGCAAATTGGATAGGAAAAGCACCACAGGAGGATGTCAGCTCCTGGGTGGAAAGCTGGTAAGTTGGACAAGTAAAAAGCAAAATTCAGTGTCCACTTCCACAACTGAAGCTGAATATGTAGCTGCTGGAAGCTGTTGTTCTCAAGTCTTGTGGATGAGAAATCAGCTACTAGACCATGATCTTCAGCTCTCCAAAATTCCAATCTATTGCGACAACACAAGTGCCATCGCTATAGCAAACAATCCAGTACTACTTTCAAAAACCAAACACATAGAAATCAGATATCATTTTATCAGAGATCATGTGATGAATGGTGATATAGAACTTCATTTTATCCCAACTGATTATCAGTTAGCTGATTTGTTTACCAAACCTCTTGATGAGACAAGATTCAACTTTCTCATCAGCGAGCTTGGAATGCTGAACTTTGAAGGGTAAAATCTTCAGCGGTTCACATTAGATCAGTGATACTATTATACATCTTGTATAGTTCTTTGGATAAAATAAACTTCTTTAACCTATTCAATCATCTTCTCTCTGAATAAACTTGGTTAGCTGATATCAAGGTATGTTTTTTCTCTCTGACAATCGCATGAAAATGCAAGATTTCAAAATAAAATGCATCGCTGAATATCACTTCCTTAACAACGATATTTTGAAAATTCTTAAAACCATCACTGATATTTCTATTCAGTGCTTCATGTTTGTAAAAGAGTCCCTGAGCTTTCAAAACCTCAGAGACATCCTAAAAGAATATGAAAGGACAGTTGTGACGTCATTGCAACGGATAAACCCTGGCACGTTCTTCTTTCTGACACACGTTTGCACAGTTCAAACTTCCAATCAAATGCAAACACGTGTCCGTGTCATGATGAAAATCTTTTCCCGCTCATAATTTTCTCTCTCTAATCTCTCTATATAAACAAACTCTTGGTTTATATTTTCTTTTACGCGAACAATCTTCCTCCGCAAGAAAGAATCACTGTTGCATTTGTGTTCTCAAAATCTTCAAGAACTGTTCATCATCTTCTTCATCAAACATCAAGGTTAATATGTTCTTATTTCTTATCAAATGCGTATAACTTGATTCTGATCTTCTCTTTGTTTAAACAAGATCAAACAAAAGAACTTCTTAAAAATGAAATCATTTCTTTCATGGTTTTATGAAAACAGCCATTTCATGGTTGTTCTTCAAGTTTAAATGCAAAAATCTTAAACTTGTTCTTCATTCGTTTCCAGAATCTATTTCTTCATAGAAAACTAGAAAACAAGAATAAATGGGTTTTACATTTCGTTGTTAAAACTGAAAAACCCTAATCTTCGTTAAGACATTTTCGTCTGAATGAAATGGACAAAATTCGAACCATCTTATTGGAAATTCTTTCCACATTAAGATAATTCTTATTTGTTAACATCTTTGGTTGAACTGATAATACAGAGAAATGGCATCTTCTGACATTCTTGCTACCGCTGAGAACATCGCCGCTGATACTGAGGAAGTGGAAATTATCAAAGCTCCTCAGGTTAAGTTCACTCTAGAACAACTTGATTGGACCAAGACGAACAACCTGTCTGCGCTTCTCGAGTTTCCTCCTCGAAAGCAAGCCTCACATCTGAAAGATGCTGTAAACTTTCTGAAAAATAGTTGCATCTCAACAGCCTTGACCATCACACCTCCTGCAAATCAGCTTCTACTATCCCAATTCTGGTACTCTGCCAGACACTCTCAGCTACCATCCGCCAAAGATCCCTCCAAAACAATTGATTGTATCCTCAGCGATACTGAGTATGACACAATAAAGATCACACCTGCCATAATTCGCAAAGCCCTCAGCCTTCCCATCGCTACAAAAGAAAAACCTTTTGTTCCTTTCCCTGACCATAAGAAACTCACTGATAAAGAAGCCATCATTGCATTCCTCGATGCAATGGGCTACGTATGGGAAACTGGAAGGGACAAGAAGCCCGAGAAGAAGCTGACACTGATCAAGAAGTCGAAAATGCCCAGCGAGATGAACTTCATCTTCGCTCACTTAATCAGCTGCATGACTGCAAAGACCGGCTCCTCTGACCAAGCCGCTCAACCTCAGCAAGCAATGGGATACGCTCTGCTGAAAGGTCTACATATTGACTGGGCATCTGTAATCTATGATGACTTGGTGCAAAGAGTAGACTCTGCCACTGACAGACCTTCATGGGTTCCATACCCAAGATTCATCAGCGCCATCTTCCAATATGGCCTAAAGGACAGCTACCCGCAAGAGGGTGACCTGAAACTCTCTCAGGTTGGCCCTAAGGTACTTGACTTCAAACCGGTGGAAAATGAGGTACGTCTTTCTACCCTTCTAACTCTTCTCAACCCTACTTCTTCTACTTCTGTGGCTCCTTCAGCGACAATACCCATCGCTGATACCCAGACCACAAAATCCTCTCCTTCTAAGAAAAGGAAACAATCTTCAACCCAACTTGGTTCTAAAAGGATCAAGAAAACAAATGAGCAACCCCAGCAATCTCATGCTGAAGACTCCTCAGCTCATTCTGCAGAGCTGAAGGAACGTTCAGTGGTACGCTCTGCCACACCTGAACAACCCATCCATTCCATCCCAACTTCAGCGTCTCTAAACGCTGAGGTTACAAACTTGGAACCTACCCAACCTCCTTCAGTCTCTCAAAAGACTGATGAAGTGATTCTCAGCGAATCCAACGCTGAACTCAGTACCCAACCCCCATTCTTATCCTTCGCTCCTCCTTCTACTCATTTGGACTCTACTCCAGTTATCACTGAAGCACCTGTCATTCCTCCAGAAGCTAAAGAAAATACTCTTCAAGGAGTGATGGGCACAGGACCTGCAGAGATGACCAAACGTCAACGCACTTTAGCTGACGATATGGAACTTTACTCAGGAACCCGAGATTTTGATGAATTCACCAATCCTCCTGCAGGTACACACCAACCCATATACACTGTAACTGAACCCCAAACTTTTGAGCTTTCCTTTGTTCACAAGTACTTATCTGTTACAGGTCCTAATTTGGGAGACATCAACGCCTCTCTGAAAGCTGTGGAGACAAAGCTGACAGGTCTCACCACTACTCTTTCTGATAACTCTACAGCTGTAACAAATGCTGGAGAGAATCTGAACAAGTTGACAACAGTGGTAGAGAAGAAAGCCTCCACAGATGATTTGAAGCAGGTTGACAAAAGCCTCAGCGAATTCGCCAAGGTGCTCGCTGACATCTACACATACTACACCTCTCTCAAAACTTCAGTTTCATCCATGTCCAGCGAGGTCACAACGCCGAAGACATCGGTTGGACAACTCGAGGGAGATATGTCTTCTATGAAGACAAATGTCAACACTCTGACGACTGACTTAGGTTCTGTAAAGACCGACATTGGTTCGATAAAAACAATGATCGACCAGCTACTAAACAAAGCGAATGCTCCTACCCCTGCCCCTGTCCCTGCATCTGACAATTTCACAGCGGCGGATCGCACGGAGCTGGAGAAGATCAATCCTGCTATTTCTGGCCTTGAAGACAGATTAGCAAAAGATTGAAGGTTGTATAGGTATCTCTGGCCAATAAGACAGGGAACCTACAATAGCTGCTGAGTCAACCCATTCCTCCCCCATTCATCATGAAGAAGGGGGGAGAAGAAGACTGAAGACCTTCTCCACGATGAATATGTCATGGAAGAGAAGACTCAAGACCTCACTCTTGCTGAAGAGAGTGACAAGACAGCTGAAGAAACCACTGATGGACCTCAGGGAGTTGAAAACCCTGAGGAAACCGAGAAGCTCGCCTCTGTATCTGAGGGGGAGCAACTCGAAGAAGAAGCTGAAAAATCCGAATCTGAAGCTGAAGACGAAGAAGCCATCGATCTATCTGATGATGAACCATCATCTTCTCCAAAGAATGATGATGACGATGACGATGATGATGACTCCTTCATTGTCAAGCCTGCTCAGAGGACGATTGCTCTAAAGGGGATCTCCATAAATTAACCAACAGGGGAGCGGACCAAATCAAAGCCCTCAGCATCTGAAGTTGAGAAAGGCAAAGGCAAAAGCGTCGCTGAAGATGACAATCTGACGATCTTGCTTGAAAATCCGGTTTGTCAGGTACACTAAACATCTCTTACTTCATCCATCCTCTATCAATACACTATCAGTTCTACTATCCAAGCCTATACACTTGAACCAATTTCCTCTCTCTCTGATTCTACCCAAGTTCTTACTTGTAAGATCGTTGTGTTTCAGCTAGTCCTCTCCCCTGTTTGAGGATATCGCTGAAGGTTCCACAACTGCGACTTCACCAATAATACCAGCTGCTGCTAAAGAAATAATTCCAGTCTTAGATTTGATCTCTAAGACTGATGAACCAGAAGAACAGATGCTCGCTCATACAAACAGACCTTCCTTGGCTCCTCAAAAGCTAAGTGAAGAGGATCAGAAAAGAAGAGAAGAAATAATAAAGGCATTCGAGGATCAGCGAATCATTCTGAAGCGTGATCAACTTCCTTCGGTTCCTCCAAAGTTCAGAATTTCCCAAAAGGAATACAAGGAACACCTCAGAGCTGAACGCCTAATCGCTGAAAGAAAGGAAGCTGAAGAAAAGGACAGAGAATACGCCATCCAGCTTTCTCAACGATCAGTGAAAGACCCCAAGCTGAAAAGAGTTCCTATTGAAGTTCAACGTCAGCTGTGGGAAGACGCCAAGAAGATAACTGAAGAAAAGAGAACTGTATCTCAGTCCACTTTAGCCTGGAGTAAAGAAAAGGTAAATTTCAGATTATCTCCTGCCAGAATCATCAAGGTACTCATTTCTGGAAGATCAACCATCAACGTTTCAATCGTTGAAATCGAGATATTCAGAGAGGACAAAAAGTATGAAAAATTCTATGCTGAAGCAATCACGAAATACGGTCTCTCTGAATGGTTGGAAATCAGGTTAGCCATACAGAAGTCTCAGTCCAAGTACAAAGAATATTTCGAAAAGTTGATAAACAAGCAGATCGACATGGTCTACTCTTGTGTGGATATTCCTCCTCCTCCTCATCTCAAAAGTCAGAAAAGAAAGGCCTTAGCGAAGAAAAAGTCTAAATCTTCAAATGATGGTCCTATTATACGAAATGAAACAGGTATTGGTTTTTCCAGAGCTGAAGTCCTTGGTCCTGACCCTGATCTTTCCGGACTCGATACATCTCTTCTTGAAGGTGAGACTTTCATCCCTGGAAAATTCATAAGCGAACCCGACGGGATATTCTTCATTGACTACGATGGTGGAAAGCGTTTTCAACGCATCTCTGAACTTCACATCACTCCCATCGAACAGCTGAGAGATCTTATCTACTGGTGTGACTTCAGGAATGATCTTCAGGCAAGACATCTGAAACCCTGGATTTTTGAAGAAGCGCTGATCAAAAGAAAACAAGGTGTAACCGTTCCTGACTGGATGATTCTCACATCTCAGACTCTTGATGAACTTCTCATTAAGGAAGAACCCTTTATAAGCTGATATGATCGCCCTTTTCTCTATTGTATCAGTTATTCTTCTGTACTTGTAATTTATTTCGCTTGTACTTGTAATCTTTCCATTTCTCTTTGTAACCTGATTCAAAGTTTTAAAGAAAGATTTCAGCGAATGTACTTTACTCCATCAGTACTGAAAAGATCCCAGAAAACGGTAAAAGGGACAAATATTTTATGAGTTCTTTTTATCCTTATGTTTTTCATTAAATAGCAATTTTCTTTGTTGCTATGTCATAATCAAATAGGGGGAGATTGTTGATCCAAACCCTCAGTGATTTGATAATGACCCTCTCTTATATACTTAGTGAAAATTGTAAGTAAACAATATGTATTAGAGTTTCACTATCGCTGATAAGTACTAAGATCTTACAGTACCGCTGATAGGAACTCTCGCTCTTTAAATTAAACATTCAGCGAACACTGTTCACCATAATGCTCTGAGTCTGTTCAGTACTTATGGTGATCGCTGATAAGTTAGTTGTTTACTTATGATCTCTGAAGACAAGTTTCACGTCAACATAGGTTCTACGCTGAAGTCGAAGATCAAGCTCAAGAACCAGCGACAAGTCTCCTAATGAACTGATGCGGATCAGCGAAGACTCAGATTTGTCCACTCAACGTGAAGTATCAAGTACAAGACTTCAGCTATCGCTGAACTTTATCATTCGCTGAATAGAAAATGATAATGCTCTGAATCAACGAAAGCTGATCATGAAGTCCTCCGTACAAAATACTTTTGTCTTAACCTCCCTTGCACGAAATGTCAGAACAGAACCTTCTATTGTCTGAAATCGTACAACCCTCTGATACTACATTGTTCATTCATGCGGCTACTAAGGTTATCTACAAAGGTCAATGACATGCAACCAATCCGCTGATGACACGTGTAAAGTGTATACTGACTTGCATTAAATGCATGTAGTATATAAAGAGATGAACCCACTTCATTTGAAGTAACTTGATAACTCTGGACAAGTTCAATCTCTTATCTCAAGATAGGTTATTATTAGTAATTTCCTTATCTCTCTTAGTGCAAGAAATCTTAGTGTTCCAACTTGTTTAGATTTAGGTTTATCCTTAATCTTGTTTCCGCAACAAGCTGTAAATTGTTAATGATTTATCAATAAACAATTTAGAAAAGTAAAATATGTGTGTTTGTATTCAACCCCCCCCCTTCTACAAACTTGTATAACCCTTAGGGACCAAGACAAGGGAGCCGGGATATCGTTGTGGTTGCATCTGTGTTGTCATCGAGAGGTAAGGTCTCCTTCTCTTTTCTTTCTTACGTCGTTGTCACGTCACCGCTGACCACCACCTTGGCCACCGCCGCAGCCATGGCCGCCGTCATGGTGTCGCCGCCGTGCACCACCAGTTCGGTGGCTGTGACGTGCATGTTTGGCTACTGCTAGGTCGTGTGTGGATGCGTGTGGCCCGAGTTTTGTTGGTTGGATCGTCCCTTTCGCCGCGCTGGGGATTTGTTATCAAACCACCACCGTCGTAGGTGGTGGCTGCCACCTACACGCCGCCGCCAACCACCACTGCCTGAGGTGGCAGTGGGTGGTGCTTGGTTAGTTCGGCCTTAGTTGCCTAAACCCTAAACCTAAATGCATAAAACCCTAAACCGAAAACCATGTTATCATTTTATGTGAAAACGCCCGTTCTGTCCCTGTTTTGTAAAATCCATAGAAAAATCTAAGAAGGTCGGATTGAGGTGAAACCAGTGTACAAATCTCACAAATTGTGTCTACTGTGTTTCATATGTTTTACAGAAAAATTAATAAGGCTTCTAGCTAGGGCCAATTTGGCAATTTGTACAGACTGGTCCGGATTTCACAGTTCGGGTAGTCTGTCTTGGAAAAATTCATATAAAATAGTAGGGACCTCGGATGAACGCGTGCGATATGTCCCTGGAAAGCTAAGACATAGGATTTTCAGTATATGGGATTATATTTCTGGTTTGATGGATTTAAGGGGGGCTAAACAGGTCGCGAACAGACCTACAGAATTGGACCAAAAACTGGAAAAATGCACAATTAGACTTGTAGTTGTAATTTCGGGTTGGGACTACACATTGACTCTTTATAACACTTCTTTAGGTGGAGAGAAGTGAGTTGGAGTTGGCGGGTTCTTGTTGCTGTTCGTGGAGTTCTGCATTGCTATTCGAGGTGAGTTCACTCACTGCGTAGGATAGAGATTATATGTGCACTGCTGTAGCTCGTGTGTGTTAGCTGTTTTGGTTGTGTGTAGTACCAGGTTGTGTTAGTGCCTAGTATAAGACCTTGGTGTCGTATAAAACTCAGGGAGACCGAGAACTCGGGGAGACTGAGGAATACGTACACGGGTGTTGTATGAACTCGGGGAGACTGAGGAATACGTACACGGGTGTTGTATGAATTCGGGGAGACCGATGGATACATACACAGGTGTTCTGGCATGAGTTTGCTTGTTTAGAATATATTCTTAGTATTGGCATGCATTGGTTGTTTACATCTATCTGCTGATAGGGGTGGTGTCTATATGATAGCTATCTTATGTCTGTGTTTGAATTCACTAAGCTTCGTGCTTACCCTTTCCCTACAAACTACTGTTTCAGGTACGAGTGGCAGTAAGGTGTGACGGTACACACTGGCGCGTTGTGAAGACTTTCACCATTACTTATTTGGAGATACTATGTTTAGACTTATTACATTTTCTGCTGTTTTATTCGGGTTGATTGTTTAACTTAACGAATTTTTGATAAAACGTTTATTTGGATTTAAAACACTTATGATTTATTTAACTAAAACGGTATTTTTAAAAGTTAAAATTTATTGTAATTTTCGGGACGTTACAAGTTGGTATCAGAGCACAGCTTGAGCGAATCAAACACATTCCGGTGTTTTTGAACTCAAGTTTGCAGCTCGGGACTTTTCCCTCTTTCCTTTTAAAATTTTTGAGAAATAAAAGAAAGGAAATGTACGTTTTAGAAACGGTGATCGAAGGCGCAGTGTGTACAGTCAGCCGATGTCAAGGGAAAAGGTAGAGTACTTAGTGTAATTTATTGCTTTCTAGAACATAGAGGTATGTATGCTAGATTGCCTGGATCTTATTACACTGTACTGCATGATTGTTACTTGCTAGTAGGAATTTATGCTAGTCCGGATAGGTTGTTAAGTGAATGCCTTATAAGTTGTATGCAGTAGGAACCAAATAGCCTTAGAATGTTTGATTTAGTTCTATTGTGCAGCTCTTGTTTGAGTCTAACCGTTGTGGAATAGAATCTTTTATTCGAATGTCTATATGATTTCATATTGTATGCGACTGTGCATTCGCGAGGCGACTCGTCATGACTAGTGGGGATTTCGTCATAGCAAGGGTAGTGGGATGGGGTGAAATTCCTAGTGAAATAGGAAGAGTGTTGACATATGCTGGTACGGGCATATGGGTTGAAACTGTCGGCAAGGAACTACTTGGGCACTTCGGGATGGGACTCGGAACGAGCAAGGATAGGTGTGGAAGATAGTAGTAGAGCTCCTACTATCTGAAGCACAGGATCCGTGCTCGAGTCGGGGAAAGTCACGGGGAATTCGGGGAGTTGAGCGTGAGCGTAGTTAGCAGGATTTAATGTGTGCTAATAACTCGTTGTAATCACTACCCAGAATGGCCATCACAAGGAGGAACAACAATGTTGACCCAAATGCTGGTACTGGATTTACTGCCGAGCAGATACGTGAGATGATTGCGGCTGAGGTGACACATGCTATTGGGGAGGCGATCCCCGAAATTATTACCGCCATTCGTGATGAGGTAGTAGTGTTAATGGAGGAGCGCATCGCGGCGATTCCACCCCCTGTGGTTGGGCAGCCCCGAGCGAGGGAGTTTCAGTATCGGGATCTCTCTGCTTGTTCTCCTCCTAAGTTCAAGGGAGACTCGAACCCGATCGTCAGTATGCGCTGGATCTCGGATATGGAGTGCGCATTCCTTACCAGTGGTTGTCCTGAGAACCTGAAGGTTCGCTTCGCGGTGAATCTGTTACGAGACAGAGCGAAAGACTGGTGTGCTACTGCTTTGACGCCTAATGAGCGCACTACTTTGACCTGGGAGGAGTTCGTCGTACGTTTTCGTGCAGAGTATGTGCCTCCAGTGGAGATGGAGAGGATTGCTAAAGAATTCTTAGAGCTCACACAGACTACGGAGACCGTAAAGGAGATGAACCGAAAGTTCACGGAGATGGCACTATTCTGGCCTCAGTATGCTGCTTCTGAGGACATGAAGATGACGCGGTACAAGGATATGTTACGTACCGAGATCAGGGAGTTCGTGAGTACTGCGCAGTATGCTACACTTGCTGCGATGATGGAGGCTACTCGGAGACGGGAACTTAAGTTGGAGACACATGCTAAGAAGAGGAAGGCGGTGCAAACCGTGGCACCAGTATCGGCTGTTCCAAAGAAAACGAGGTTTTCGGACTCGCGCTCGAGTCAAAGGAGCGGTGGGTCTAAGCCCAGGGATAGTAGCGGAAGGAGAGATGACAAATGGTTCAAGTGTGGCCAGGTAGGACACTACGGTCGTGATTGCAGGGTACCACTGACGGTCTGCTTTAACTGCAGACAGACGGGCCATGTGAAAGCCAACTGCCCGAATCCGAGGGTTGCTGATGGGGGTGGGGCACAAAAGAGCTCCTGCGGCTGTCCCCTTGCGTATTACTGATGGTCGTGTGGGTCAGGTTGAACCCGAGGCGGCCAGAATTAGAGTTTATCAACTGAAGGTGGAGGAGGCACAGGCTACGCCTAAAGTGGTGACAGGTATATCTCATCACTTGATTTTATTGATTACTTATTTTATATGTAGTTACATTTTGCTTAAACTGTATGATCAGGTACGTTCTTAGTTAACTTGGTGCCTACTGTAATGATGTTTGATAGCGGGGCTACTCATTCTTTCGTGTCTCACACTTTTAGTGAGCGTTTGGGCCGTAGTGTAGGACGGCTAGGCTGTCCACTTGTGGTTGAGGTTGCTGATGATAGGACCTTGACGGTTACTGACGTGTATCGTGGGTGTACTTTGGAAATCTTTGGTGTGAGATTCCCTATTGATTTGATCCCGATCGCTATGCGATAGTTGTGCGTGATTGTGGGCATGGACTAGTTGGATGCCTTCGATGCAGAGATTGTTTGCCGTCGCAAGTAAGTGCGAGTTCGAACCCCAAGCGGGGGAGAACTGATGGTTCAGGGCGACTCGCCCAGGCGGACCTCAGCGATATGTTCGGCTGCGAGGGCTCGGAGGTACTTACAGCACAGTGGCCAGGGATATTTAGCATATGTGATAGACACGCGCGACGACGGGGAGAAGAAGACTGTGGAGGATGTGCCAGTTGTACGGGAGTTTGCTGACGTATTTCCCGATGATTTACTGGGGATACCTCCCGAGCGACAGGTAGAGTTCCGCATTGACTTGATCCCGGGTGCTGCTCCGGTGGCCAAGGCACCTTATCGTCTGGCTCCACCGGAAATGAAGGAGTTGTACACTCAGTTACATGAACTTCTCGAAAAGGAGTTCATCAAGCCGAGTTGTTCACCGTGGGGAGCCCCGATTCTGTTTGTAAAGAAGAAGGACGGGTCTCAACGGATGTGTATAGACTATCGCGAGTTGAATAAGCTTACGGTGAAGAATCGTTATCCTCTGCCAAGGATCGATGATTTGTTCGATCAGCTACAGGGAGCCTCGTGGTTCTCTAAGATTGATTTGAGATCGGGGTATCATCAGATGTGGGTGAGGGGTGAGGATACGGAGAAGACGGCATTTCGTACACGTTATGGCCATTACGAGTTTGTAGTGATGCCTTTCGGGCTCACCAATGCACCAGCAGCGTTCATGGACCTCATGAACAGGGTGTGTAGCCCGATGCTGGATCGGTCGGTGATTGTGTTCATCGACGATATTCTCGTGTATTCGAAGTCGAAGGAAGAGCACGAGACGCATTTGCGAGAAGTTTTGGAGGTTTTGAGGCGGAAGAAACTTTATGCTAAGTTCCCCAAGTGTGAGTTCTGGTTACGAGAGGTCCAATTCCTAGGACATGTCGTGAACCAGAAGGGTATTATGGTCGATCCGGCCAAGATTTCAGCAGTGATGCGGTGGGAGGTGCCGAAGACTCCCACTGAATACGGAGTTTTCTTGGGTTGGCAGGGTACTACCGGAGATTTATTCAGGATTTCTCCAAGATTGCATTACCTATGACCCGATTGACGAAGAAATCTGCGGCTTTTAGTTGGGGTGAGGAGCAGCAGAGGGCTTTTGAGGAGCTACGCAGACGTTTATGCGAGGCTCCGGTGTTGACTTTGCCCGAGGGTATGGAGGATCTGGTAGTGTATTCTGACGCTTCTCACCAGGGATTGGGTGTCATGCTCATGCAGCGCGGTAAGGTTATAGCTTACGCTTCGAGGCAGTTGAAGCCTCATGAGGCGAACTACCCGACACATGACCTAGAGTTGGGAGCAATGGTGTTTGCTCTCAAGATTTGGAGGCATTACTTGTATGGCGTCAAGTGTACGATATACACTAACCATAAAAGCCTCAAATACTTGATGGACCAGCAAAACCTCAATATGCGACAGAGGAGGTGGCTTGACGTAGTCAAAGATTATGATTGTGAGATACTTTACCACCCGGGTAAGGCGAATGTTGTTGCGGACGCACTTAGTCGACATCCGGTTGGTGAACCACTTCGAGGTTTGTGTCAGCGGTTAACAGTGGTTTCACCTCTCCTTGAGTTGATAGGTAATGCTCAGGAAGTGGCGATTCTGAACGAGAATGCCAAGCGCGAGAGAATTTCGGTTGAAATTCCGATTTTTGCCCGTGATAGTCGGGGTTTGCTGACACGATATGGTAGGGTTTGGGTTCCCTTCACTGGTGGGAACAGGCAGATACTGATGGACGAGGCGCATAAGTCCAAGTTTTCTATTCATCCTGGAGCTACGAAGATGTACCGCGACCTACTGGAGGATTATTGGTGGCCCTACATGAAGCGGGATGTCGCTAAGTATGTAGAAGAATGCTTGACTTGTCGGAAAGTCAAGGTTGAGCACCAGCGGCCGCATGGGAAGTTGCAGCCTTTAGAGATTCCGGTGTGGAAATGGGAGCAGATCACGATGGATCTCATTACTAAACTCCCAAGGACTCCACGTGGGAACGATGCTATTTGGGTGATTGTCGATCGTCTGACCAAGAGTGCTCACTTTTTGGCCATCAAGGAGAGCTCCTCGGCGGAGAAGCTCGCAGAGATCTTCATGCGAGATATTGTAGCCAAGCACGGAGTGCCAGTTTCGATTGTCTCTGACAGGGACACTCGTTTTACCTCCCGGTTTTGGGAGAAGTTTCAGGAGGAGATGGGTACGCGGTTGCTTTTTAGTACGGCTTTCCATCCACAGACCGACGGACAGAGTGATCGTACCATTCAGACACTCGAGGATATGCTTCGGGCATGTGCCATTGATTTTGGAGGTAGTTGGGATCAATATCTTCCTTTGGCAGAGTTTTCCTACAACAACAGCTTCCATTCCAGTATTGGCATGCCGCCGTACGAGATGTTGTATGGTAGGAAGTGCAGGACGCCCATTTGCTGGGGCGAGGTTGGCCAGCGAGTATTGGGGAGCACTGATATTGTACTGAAGACGACTGAGATGATACAGATGGTGCGGGACCGTTTAGTTACTGCACAGAGTCGGCAGAAGAGTTACGCCGACAAGAGACGATCAGACTTGGAGTTTCCGGTGGGGGATTATGTTTTGCTGAAGGTTTCGCCCTGGAAAGGGGTGATTCGGTTTCGTAAACGGGGAAAGTTGGGACCCCGTTACATTGGACCTTACAAGGTCATTGCGCGAGTGGGAAAGGTAGCGTACCGCTTAGAGTTACCGGACGAGCTGAGTTTGATCCACAACACCTTCCATGTGTCTCAGTTGCGGAAGTGTGTGGTGGATGAGTCTGCGGTGATTCCTCTTGAGGGTATTCAGATCGACGAGCGGCTTAATTACGTGGAGAAGCCGATTGCCATTATTGAGAGGAAGACGAAGACCTTGCGTAACAAGTTAATAGGCTTGGTGAAAGTCCAGTGGCAGCACCAAAAGGGTTCTGAGTGGACTTGGGAACCCGAGGTTGAGATGCGGGAGAACTATCCGGATCTATTCGCGGACATAGACTTCGAGGACGAAGCCTAATTCAAGCGGGGGAGAGTTGTAAAGCCCGTGTCCCGGTATGGATCATTTATTAATTAATTTTTTTTTCTCTAATCGAATTTTTTTTAACGGGATTTGACGGGGAAAACCAAAAATGAGGAAATATTGTGAAAGAGGACTAAATTGGGTAAATATTAACTTATTTTGCAAGGATTTGAAGACAGGGACTAAAAGTGCACTTTTTGTATGAAAGTTGCATGGAGATCGGCTTTAAGGACCGACCCCTCCCCTCTCATTCCGTTTTTTCGTCCCACGCAAAAAAAAAACCACAGGAAACCCTAGTGTCGTCCTCGCCATCTTCCTTCCTTCTTGCTGTCACCGCCGAACCACCCCAAAACCGCCGTCGCCGCCGCCGTGGTCTTCTGCCGGCGAGAACGAAGAGCAGCGAGAGAGAAAGAGTGAACCGGCGATCGGGAAGAGAAGGGAGTCGGGATCTCGTTGTGGTTGCTGCTGTGTTGTCATCGAGAGGTAAGGTCTCCTTCTCTTTTCTTTCTTACGTCGTTGTCACGTCATCGCTGACCACCACCTTGGCCACCGCCGCAGCCATGGCCGCCGTCATGGTGCCGCCGCCGTGCACCACCAGTTCGGTGGCTGTGACGTGCATGTTTGGCTACTGCTAGGTCGTGTGTGGGTGCGTGTGGCCCGAGTTTTGTTGGTTGGATCGTCCCTTTCGCCGCGCCGGGGATTTGTTATCAAACCACCACCATCGTAGGTGGTGGCTGCTACCTACACGCCGCCGCCGGCCACCACTGCCTGAGGTGGCAGTGGGTGGTGCTTGGTTAGTTCGGCCTTAGTTGCCTAAACCCTAAACCTAAATGCATAAAACCCTAAACCGAAAACCATGTTATCATTTTATGTGAAAACGCCCGTTCTGTCCTTGTTTTGTAAAATCCATAGAAAAATCTAAGAAGCTCGGATTGAGGTGAAACCAGTGTACAAATCTCACAAATTGTGTCTACTGTGTTTCAATTTGGAAATTTGTACAGACTGGTCCGGATTTCACAGTTCGGGTAGTCTGTCTTGGAAAAATTCATATAAAATAGTAGGGACCTCGGATGAACGCGCGCGTATGTCCCTGGAAAGCTAAGACATAGGATTTTCAGTATATGGAATTATATTTCTGGTTTGATGGATTTAAGGGGGGCTAAACAGGTCGCGAACAGACCTGCAGAATTGGACCAAAAACTGGAAAAATGCACAATTAGATTTGTAGTTGTAATTTCGGGTTGGGACTACACATTGACTCTTTATAACACTTCTTTAGGCGGAGAGAAGTGAGTTGGAGTTGGCGGGTTCTTGTTGCTGTTCGTGGAGTTCTGCATTGCTATTGGAGGTGAGTTTACTCACTGCGTAGGATAGAGATTATATGTGCACTGTTGTAGCTCGTGTGAGTTAGCTGTTTTGGTTGTGTGTAGTACCAGGTTGTGTTAGTGCCTAGTATAAGACCTTTGTGTCGTATAAAACTCGGGGAGACCGAGGAATACGTACACGGGTGTTGTATGAACTCGGGGAGACCGAGGAATACGTACACGGGTGTTGTATGAATTCGGGGAGACCGATGGATACATACACAGGTGTTCTGGCATGAGTTTGCTTGTTTAGAATATATTCTTAGTATTGGCATGCATTGGTTGTTTACATCTATCTGCTGATAGGGGTGGTGTCTATATGATAGCTATCTTATGTCTGTGTTTGAATTCACTAAGCTTCGTGCTTACCCTTTCCCTACAAACTACTGTTTCAGGTACGAGTAGCAGTAAGGTGTGACGGTACACACTGGCGCGTTGTGAAGACTTTCACCATTACTTATTTGGAGATACTATGTTTAGACTTATTACATTTTCCGCTGTTTTATTCGGGTTGATTGTTTAACTTAACGAATTTTTGGTAAAACGTTTATTTGGATTTAAAACACTTATGATTTATTTAACTAAAATGGTATTTTTAAAAGTTAAAATTTATTGTAATTTTCGGGACGTTACATTTGTACAATAAATCACCAAAAGAACATATTTATGAGATTTACTTGTCAAAATATCTAAAAATCCAAATATGAGCATTTCATAAGATTTATCAACCAAAGTTACCAAATATGAAAACTTGACAAATACTCAACACATTGATAAATACCATGTAAACACATTATTACTTCAAAAATATACATTTTGGCATGTATTTCACAAAGCAACTTGAACTCACATTGCTAGATTTAGGCTAAATCTAGGTTTTTACTCCAATCTTGAGCTTCCTTGAAGAAACTTGAATCTACAAGAAATTCTTCCAAACCCTAGATCCACAAGTTTCCAAACATAAACACACAACCCAAGTACTTAAAATCATTCTCCAAACACTTTTCATCAAACTTTCTATTTTAACCAAAACCCAAATTCATAATATCTCAAAACTCTATATTTTTACCCAATAACTATAGAAACCTTAGATTAAAGGGTTAGAGAGTTTATACCTTTCATCAACAAAAAACTTTATGATCTTCCATCTTCCTTTGAAATGCTAACCTTGCATCTCCATTAAAATACTTAACTTGGATCTTCAATCATCGTTATTATCGAACAAAACTAAATATATTGTGTATATATATATGTGTGTGTGTGTGCGCGTGTGTGTGTATGTTGTCGGGAGAAGAGCAACACAGCAGCCGGAGCTGCTGCTGCATCTTTCCAACTTCCTCTCCTTTCAACATTAACTTTTTTTATATATATAAAATGCCCCAATACAATTAATGGGCTGGGAAGAAATATGGATGCTGCCAAACAACGTTGGGCCTGCTAACTTCGTGGATTCGATCATGCGACCACCAGCCTACAAAGCAAGCGCTCTTACCATCTCTCCACCACATCTTTCTATGTCTTAGCAGCTATATTAGTTTCTATATGCTTTTTCGGCCAGAACCAGTTTTTCTCCCAACTTCGCCATTGATTTCGGGTCTTATGCGGCTCAAATTCATAAAAACTCAAAACACGAAGATTGAAGTTATGCGTGTTAAATTTCCATAGGAACTTGAATCACTTAAATTGGGGCTAAGTCGAGTGAGATATGATTTTTCTTTTTTCTATATCTATATATCTATATAAATAAATATATATATATATCTATTACTACCTTAATATTGGTTTTGGTCAAAACTCTTAATTACAATCTTTGAAGCATAGTGTACAACAAGTTAAAGCACAAATCTGATAAATCTCTTAATTACAAACTTATATGCACAATGTACAAGTTGTTAGAGCATGTATTCATCCTCTCTTTTTTAACCGACACAGCTACCACCAAATTAGAAGTCACACAGTTACCTTTTTCCACTTTGACTTTCCTTCCACCCCTTTTCAACTCAAACCTGCAAAATAGTAAATAGGACGATTCTCCTAATCTTTTGGTTCAGATTTGTTCTTCTTTTCCAATGTTATTCCCGCTTGAAAATCCCGGTTACAGTTTATTTGAAATTTCAAAAGACACATATTTATATTTGCAGGGTTAAATCCAATTCATTCACCTCTCATTATTGATCTCTTCACCATCAGTGTTATCATTGTCTCTTGTTCCTCCATTTCAATTTCCAAATGCAAGAGGTATTTGCAAAATAAATTCTAGCCCTCAAACCTCACATGGATTGTAATGTTCCCGAAGCAGCACAAAAGGTGGGTCAAATCTTTTACGAACAGGTTTTCTTTCTCTCCCCTTTACTTGCAAAAACTTATTTAATCATATATTGTCTACTTTAGTTCAAATATATGCAAAATGAAACATTTTACATATCTGATTAATTGTTTTTTGAGTTGAAAACTGAATGATTTTTTACAAATATGTGAACTGGGTAACAGAGGCACACCCTAAAGTTTGAGGGTTTTAAGATTCTGGCACGTCTTGTAGTCCGATGAGGCTGAAGTCGAGTATGGATTCTTCCGGCTGAGAACGGAGCTCCGCCATAGCTTCCTTTTCTTTTTATTCAGCTCTGTTGCAATCAAACCTTCGTATTCTTCTTTTATTTGAAAGTCTCTTCATCAACGGTATTGTGGAAGCTTTCGTTTGGTGATCTGTCTTCCATTTTTTTTGGATTTCGAGCTTCGGCAGTGCACGCACAGTGGGGCCTTTGATCCGGCAGTGAACCGATGGTCGGATACTTAAACGTTGCTAAGGTTGTGGTATGGTGGGGCCTTCGTATATGGTTTCTGTAAATTTTCTCTCACCTTCATCTTAAACTTTACCATTTACATCTTGTTGCAGATTCATTTATCATCTTCTAATCAAGCACACGTTTCTGAGCTATTTGGGTGGTAAGATCTAAAACACCCACCGAAGATTTGTCATCCAACGTCGATGTCGGTAGTTTGACGGTGAGAACATGTGGGATATTTTAGTTTTATGTCCTCTGGTTTGTTTGATGTGTTGGGGTTGAACAAGTCTGGTTTTCTTTGGTCATATTCTGCTCCACCATCTTTTCTCCCATTCTCTCTCTCTCTCTCTCTTCAATCTTTCTAAAGCCCTCCATTTATACAAGGTCTCTTGATTTGAAATGAGACCAAAAAGCACGAAATTTAAAGGGTTTTAAAAACAAATTAAATCCATGTTACACCAACTCCAACCCATAACACCAAAACACTAAAAATAACATAAATAAAATACTAAAAATATCAAAAATTGTAGTTTTTTTAACACTAAAAAACCCAAAGGGAGTCTAATAATTGAAATCAAGATGCCAAGATGTGAAATCAATCAGGGTTATACTTTTAAGCGGTGGACATTTTTTTCTTGAAAGGGAGTCTAATAATTGAAGTGCAAAGATTCAACAAACTTACCAAAGGGCCTTTGATTTAAGGGTATGGGATCCTTTGGCCTCGTAGGAGGTTAGGGTTCAAACCTCACCCAAGGTAAGTAGGGTGTGAGTTTAATTGTTGCATTTGGCGTATATAAAACTTATATACTTAAAAAAAATAGATTCAACAAACTTGTAACATTTTTTGTTTGTTGTAGAGAAATATGCGAAGCTTTTTGTTTTGAAATACATTTTACCACTACCGTTTGTTTATCAATGGTTTCATTGTTCCTCCGTTTCGTCTCCTTTTCTTTTTAGCTCATGTTAGTATCTCATTCGTTATAAAATAATTGTCTACGTTTTATATTTAAGGGGCGTTTATCCGATAAGTGCTTACCGGTAACAATCCACACTTTCATTTAACTTAACGGGTACGATTTTAGTTAATTAAAACGACATTTTATGCAACAATTTATCTGGTAAGCATTTACCCGGAAAGATTTTCAATCATGTTCATGTTCATGTTCATTCGATAAGGTAAAGTGATCCGGTAAACACTTATCAAATAGGTGCTTAGTCAACAATCCCTTAATTTGTCTGAATTAAGTCTCTACTTTCAAAAGTAATTGTTTAATTTTCTATTCTCCTCTTTATTAGATTGAGAAAATTTCAAACTCTATTTTTAAGAGTAATAGTGTCATTAGTTAACTAAAAATGTAATAACTACAAATTCCTAAAAAGTTACTATTGTTTTGGGATGAAGGCAGTAACATTTTATTACTCTTGCATTGGTTTATCTTCCTCTCCAATTTGGGGTTTAAACAACTTGTGCATGCTTAGCCAACTATATGGGAAACAAAGCTAGCAAATGAGCCTATGTTTGTCATTCGAACTTACAACACCTTCTGGGATTGTGCGCCCACTAGATTCTTTAGGAGCTTAGGAAAAAAGGGTTTACGCCGTTCTCTGAAGCGCCTCGAGTTTGTTGTTCCCACGATCATCATAGATAAACTACAAGAAAATTATGCATACCGCCGCTTTGCGCGGGTACACTGCTAGTATATATATATATATATATATTTCGCTCAAAAGTGTTCCAACCCAAAAATCCTGGTGTTACATGATTTATCCCTTATGTTTTTACACTTAGGAATTTTCTTTTGTTGCTTTGTCATCATCAAATAGGGGATATTGTTGATCTAAACTCTCTCAGTGATTTGATGATGACCCTTAGAATAACTTAGTGAAAATTACAACTGACATCTGTATGTATTAATGTTTTGCCATCAGTGATAAACATACTGAGCCTGTTCGGTATAACTGATAGTATTCATTGTTCTTATTAGTATTCCCTCAGCGATAAATGTTCATCAGTGATACCCTAAGCCTGTTCACTTATCACTGATAATCGCTGATAGTTTCAAATGTAAACAATGTTTTTTGTAATCCCTGAAGACAAGTTTCACGACAAAGAGTTCATCGCTGACATCGAAGACTAAACTGATGAACAAGTGACAAGTCTACTAATGATCTGATGCGGACATTAGTGAAACCAAGACAAGTCCACACGCGTTACATTTCAAGAAGAAGACTTCAGCGATAGATGACTTACATCAGGTCTTCTATGATGGAAGATCTACTCAGCGATCGCTGATCATGAAGCTTCTACTTCAAGAAATGTTTGTCTTATCTACTTGCACACATTGTACGATTTTTCAGAGGGGACATGCTTTTGTCCAGAATCGTACAACCACTCCGCCACTACACTGTTCACCATATGGCCCAAGCATGTTGCGCAAAAAGTCAGAAGCATGCACCCAACCATATGATGACACGTGTAAAGTCTTCATGCCATGCATTTAATACATCGGGTATAAATAATAGGAATGCCCCTTCAGTTTGAAGGTGGTCTCTCCCTAAACTCCTTAGTGCCTTAGAAAAATATCTTTGTTTTTCTATTATTCTGTTCTCTCTATTTCTACTGCAAAAACACTTAGGGATTCTTAAGTTTGTTTAGATTAGGTTCTACTTAATCTTATTCCGCAACAAACTGTAAATTGTATTTGATTTATCAATAAACAATTTAGAAAACCAAAATCTTGTGTGTTTGTATTCAACCGCCCTTCTACAAACGGTTTACTTGTATAACCCTTCGGGACCAACAAGTGGTATCAGGGCAGATTGTTTAATCTCAATAAACAAGATCTTGCTTATACTAATCTCTTCCTTGCTATTCTCCAAATGGCACAAAACATAAACACAAACTGTATTGATAATGGTTCACATGCAAAACCTCCTCGATTGTAGAGATAACTTTAATCCCTGGAAAAATTGAATTATGCTTTTCCTAGAAGGTGTAGATCCTACTATACCTCACTACGTGGAAAATGGACCCTATATCCCCTACCTTCTTTCTCTTGCTGTTGCGGCCACTACTACCACTCCAGCCATTCCTGAAAGACAATTCATCAAAGATGTCTCTCAATGGACTGAAGATGAGAAGAAGAAGGTAGCCATTGATACCAAAGCCAGATCAATCATATCTATGGCTCTACCTGATGCGGTCTATCATTCCGTCATGAACCTCATATCCTCCAATCCATGTGGGACACAATCTGTGTTCAATATGAAGGTACAACTGATGTACAAGAGTCCAGAAGGATAAATCTGGTAAGACAATATGAAAGCTTCATTTGTGGTAAGAATGAAACTTTATCTGAAGTACACCAATGTTTTAATTGTTTAATCATTGATCTAAAAACTGTTGGTAAGACCTACTCTAACTCTGAGATTCTGACAAAATTCTTGGAATGTCTTCCTGAAAGTTGGGACAACTATACTATGTGTCTTAAACTATCTAAGGATCTCAAATATATGACCTTAAGCACTCTTTTTGGCACTATGCTCAATCATGAGCAATCTTGTCAGCTTAAGAAAACCTTGTAAAAGATTCAAAAAGCACACATGTTGCTTTACTCTCCTTAGAGTTGATGCCCACTCAGCGATCTTCTGTCACAATCACTGAGATGGAATCTAACTCTGATGATTCATTAGAAAATGACTCGTCTGAATTTGATGAATCCCTAGCACTCTTGACAAACTCCTTCAGGAGATTTGCAAGAAAGAGTAACTTCAGAAGAAATAAACCTCTCTCTATCACTAACAAGCCTAAACCATCTCCCATTGATAAGGCAACAGCTACTTGCTACAACTGCGAAAAGAAAGGACATTCTGCTAGTGAGTGCAGGTCAAAGAAAGTCTTCAATCCTTCTTCATCATTCAAGAACTCCTCCACCTCTAAACCCAGAGATGACAAATACCATAAACTTAAGAAAAAAATACCTGAAGTTGAAAAACTATCAGAAGAAAAGAAAAGGTTTTATCGCTGAAGAACACGATTGGGTTGAATCTGATGAAGAATCAGATTCTGATGAAGAAGATGTGACCAATCTCTGTCTTATGGCCGAAATACATGAAGTAAAGGAAGAACCTGCTGATATTCCATATACTTCCTCAATCTCAGGTATCAATCTCTCCTTCTCCAGCTCTCATTGATGTCGATAGACTTTGTGCTATTGATATGCTGACTATTGATTTATACGATGCCCTGAATGGCAAGACCCAAACTGAACAACAAATTCTAGACTTAACTGAACAGCTTAATAAATGCCACTTAAACATCCAAGAACTCTCTAAAATTGAGAAAAGTTTAAAAGATTAGGTCTATGTAAATCAAGTGATCAACATTGAACACGAACAAGCTATCGCTGAACTGAAAGCTGAGAAAGCTACTGTTGAAGGATGGTGTAAATCCTCAGCAAAGATCAATGAGATAATCTGTGCTCAGATCCCTGTTAATAACAGAAGTGGTCTTGGTTTTAATGCTAGCACAGAAGAACCAACCAAAGATCGTTTCATGCTTAAGTTTGGAATGTTCGTCTCTTCCATCCCTGACACCTCATCATCTCAGTGTTCTTCTTCTAATAATCCTATCCCTATGGAAAAACCTTCTTTGAGCCCCAAACTCAAAGATAAAGGAAAAACTGTTTTACAAAATCCTCAAAAGGGTACCAAAGTGCCAAAGCTGAATAAGTCTAAACCTTCAGCTACTCAACCTTCTACTTCAAAAGGTAAGATCCTTGAACATGTTCAGCGATCAACTCCCAGAATAAAGGTTGATATAAGAGCTAAGAAATCTGAAGAACCTAAGGTTCCCCCGATCTCATTTAAAATTATCCAATACTCATGCCTATGGTCCTAAAGCTACCTTCAGCTATAGGAAATGCTATCACTGCAGACTTACTAATCATATTGCTAGTAAGTGCCCCACAACCATCAAAGCTGAGAAATCAGCTAAGGTGAAGATGACTGCCTCCCAGGCAAAGAAGATCACCCTAGGTGAAAATTAGGCCAATGTGAAAAATACCACTAAGGCTAAGAAATTAACTAAAGTAAAGGTTACCATTGACGCTGAATCATCAGATGCTGTGAAGACTGCTGATCCTTCCACTTCTTCTTCTACTGACAAATGTGAACCCATTGTGAAGTGAGTACCAATTCAAAATTAATCTTCCTTTTGTTTGCAAGTCTCAAAGGGCATCTGGTATCTTGATAGTGGATGCTCTCGACACATGACTGGAGAAAAACACCTGCTCACTGAATTCAAGGAAGAGAAAGGTCCCTCGGTGACCTTTGGTGGAAATGGAAATGGCAATACTCGAGGGTTTGGTGTACTCTCAAATGGTACTACCACCTTCAGAAGAGTCGCTTACGTAGAAAGACTGAAGCACAATCTTCTTAGCATCACCCAACTATGTGATAAAGACTACAAAATATGCTTTACTAAGAAAGCATGTTTTGTCCTTGACAAGAAGGAAAATGTTGCTCTCAACGGTTATCCTTTAAAAAATGTTTATGTAATAAACATGGACTCAACAACCACTAAGAAAATTTGCGTTTTGTCTAAAGCCTCCACAGATGTCAACTGGTTATGGCATAAGAGGAAAAGATCTCAGGCCCGGGCTGGTCCCATGTCAATCCCGGTCTCAATCTTTCACCGGTCCCGGATCAGGCCGGGCCCATTTGACCATCTCTAGAAGAAACGAAACATTTGTTTTGTAATTCTAATGGGCCGTGAAAGGTACAAACCCACCACTTTGAATCCACTAAATTATTCAAAGTTTGAAACCCCAATGTAAGTGTTTAGTAATATTATACCTTTTTAAACTTTCTACGAAAGAACATTTTGTATAAAATTTATATACTATATGAACTTAACATCACATTTTTTCGGTTAATTGTCAGCTAAGAGATATTTTAGAGGCAGCTGTTTAGAAGAAAATAATATTACTCCATAGTTTTATAATGAATATAATATCGGATTTTTTAAACAGATATTATTGATTTATAAGAATTCTGTAATCGATAACTGTTAGTATTTCGGCATGTGTTTGTATTTTACGATTATACGTATTCTAGCTAAGAAATAAAAAGTCATTCTTTTGTTCCATGAAGCTTGTGTCTATTCAAGGATTCCGTTTGCTTTACCTGTCTCGCTTTTCCAATGACAATTTAGAAAGGTTGGAATCCGACAACTTTTTTCTTTTTCTTTGTTGTATGAGAAAGATTTACCTTTCTATTGCACATTTAGTTGTACCCTTAAAAACCGACGTGATAACACATCAATAATGGAGTCACGGAGACACAAATGTTTCGGAAAAGACCGAAAGTTAGAGTTGTCAAGTAATTCAATAACTAAATTTTTTAGTTCCATGTTGTAATTGTTATGGCTCAAAAAACTGAATGTAAGCAATTGCTTATAATACTATGTCATTCCTAGCAAATATGTAAATAATTTGTAATATTTTTTAGACTTTGCTCGTCACCTACCCAGGTACACTTTCAATATTTGAAAAACATTTTACAACCCAAAAATGCTTCATTCTGTAATATAGTCACTATTGCCTTCGCCCAATCTAAATCTGACACACCATAGAGCTTTGGACCACCTTGGATCTAAGTTATTTGTTGAGTAGAGGCCGTTTAGTAAACGCTTACTCGGGTAAGTGTTATCAAGTCATATTACTTTACCGGATGCATAAGGCAAGGACCAAGAATCTTACCCGACAAGAGCGAATGCAAGGATGAGAGTGTTACCCTAGTAAGTGATAACGACGACTCTTACCACGGTTAGCACTTACCGGGTAAATTGTTGCATACAATACTATTTTGGTGGATTAAAATCTTACCCAGTAAGTAAGTGATAATGTTTAATTTTGTCGGTAAGTGATTACCCGGATAAGCGTTTGGTAAATAGCCCCTAAAGTTCACTTTTGGTCCCCAACATTTGTCATTTTCAATGGCTTTTGTTCCTTAACTTTTTCTAAAATATTTTTTCTCTTGTATGTCATCTTGCAACGATTTTCGTTCCTTTTCTTAACGGACATTAACTTTTTTTTGTTAAGTCCAACTAAATGAGGGGTATTTTGGTCATTTTACATGTTTTCTTAATTTTCTTGTTTTTACAAAAAACATCGAACTTTGGGGACATATTACGTAATTTACTATAATATATATATGTTGGAAAATTAATTAATATATTAATTTTAAATTGAATGGAAATTAAGGATGAAGTCTTTTGACCTTCTATATGCTTCGGTTATACTCGATGGAATTATGTTCCATTATGGTGACCTTTAATTTTCCGTAGGTTATACATATGTTTTATATATAAAAAACACAATATTGAGTTCTAAAATACACGAAACACAAGAAACAGAGAATACAGTGAAAACCGAGTAAACACATCTGTTTAGAGTCGTTGTATCCTGGGAAATCGACGTCCCGGTTGGGGACAAATCGGTTTTAAGGAAACCGTGTCCAACACGGGCCTCGGCTTAATACTCCGGTTTGTTCCATCTTTCGTTAATTTATTTTATAATTTAGTTTTGGTGAAATAATTTTCCTACAATCTTAAAACCGATTCTCGTTCTTTCTTTCATCAAGCACATAGTGGCTTTTGTTAAAAAATATGTATTTCACATGAAAAATTCAAGCATCAATGGATTGCTTGCAATTGTGGAAAAAGGAGAGGAAATTGTTTGGTTTCTATATCCGAAAGTCGTTCGGTTTTTGTTATCTTCAAAGGAAAAAATAAATAAATATTCATATATATATATATATATAAAGAATAAAATATTTTGGTGATATTGTTGTTCTCTTTGAAGAGAAACTAGTTTTCTTTTAAACACTATAGTGTCTTGAATCTTGATATACCATTGTCGTCTTCGAGTTCTGGAACAAAGAAATAATGACATAGTGTTTCGTTCCTTCTTTTGTTTGTTTGAAACAAAAACAAAAGAAGATTTTTTCCCCTTCTCTAATGACAAAAAATGGTGGAAAAAAAGAGACGGAACTTTTTCTGGTCCGCTCCATATCAGAAAACCAAAAACAAAAGTAGTGTGTTGTTGAAATAACAACGGATAAACAAAACATAAGTAGTTTTCATTGTGGAAATGGTGATTCCTTTGCGTTTGATCTTTGATTAACAAACGGAAATAAGGATTGGCTCTGTTGTTATTGTGATAACATATACATATTTGATTGATTATAAAATGATAACAATATATATTTTTGGTTGTGAAATATAAATCATATATTTTATAATCGTTTTGAGATAACGGGTACTTGAGAAATAGACCCGTTGCTCAAAACAAGTATTGCGTTTACGTTGTATACGGGTTTAAATGCAACATTTTACCTATGCACTAAATTTATTAGTACGAGTTGGTTGAGGATAGATAACACTCCACTTCGAAAGAGGAACTTTAATTGTTTGGAAAGTTGGTTGCATTGGCAAATTATACATCTAAGATGAGATGTATAAATTAGTGCTTGAGAACAAGAGTTCTGGTTATAGAGTTTTCAAACAGTGAAATGTTTGTAGAGAGAAACTCTAATTTGATTTCTAGTTGATGGAATTTTGGTATTATGATGCAACCAAAAATTTGGAAAAATAAATTTGATTTAGTTTCAAAATATTAAATTTGACATTAAAATGGATTTTAATATCTATTTAAATCCCTATTAATATCGTAATCGACGAATATTGAAGATGCTATAATGACTACAAGAACTTTTAGAACGTATTATGATTGTGTGAGTCGTATGACTCAAACCAAATGATAATCTTATAAAATTTTATTCCAAGATGTAGATCACTAGCTTACTATATGATAAAGTGATCATGGTGGAGAATATGTTGATCCACTAAGTAACAATGCATACATATCTCAGTTAGTAGAGTTCTCGAGTAACATAACTAAAGTGTTGTGATATGCCATGTTATCGACTTCTGTTTAGAAAGTCAGGACACAAAGAAAGGTTGAATATCTTGAAATGTGGGGGTGTCTTGCCAAAGGAATTAAAATCGGTACGAAGATGGTTGGTATTTCCATTGGCTATACAACCATAGTAATGTTATTGATTCCTTGCTTATGAATTTGAAATCAAATAATGATTTGATAATTTTGGATCAAATTCATCAAATAACAACCTCTAGAGATTGTTGATGAAAATAAAAGTGCCAAATCAATGAGCAAAAGGTTGCAAACTTGTGTTATCAACTATATGACCTAAATGAGATTCTAATACAAGGGTATCAAAAACTTTGACCAAATCATGAACGAGTGGGAATGATATACTTATCGTTGAAGATGGGTAAGGGAATGGAAAGTGAAATATAACAACTAGGATCCTAGAAATTGGATGCCTGAGGTTGTCACTTATAAAAAGTTGACATAAGCACATTCGTAGTGACAAGAACACTCGTGTATGGTGCATTGACAATGACATCTGGCCAATGTTATTGTAAATTCACCGATACATGTATGTGTTCTTGATATACCCTAAACATATTGACTAGTGCAATATAAATGTTAAATGCACTATGTAGTGAATATGGTTTAGCCAACATGTCTATTGATGATAAAGAAGAAGACATCTTTCAAGGAGAATTTTCAAGAGATGTGAGAAGCTTGATACAAGCTTCATCAGACTCAACTTATACTAAATAGAATGAGTAAATACTCAAACAATTCGAGTCACGTGATGTGTAAGGCAAACTCGTGAGTACGAATTGTCTTATTTGTATATCTGGTAAATGATGAAGGGTTAGCGATTCATATCGGATTTCAGATTATAAAGACTTCAAGCAACCGGTTAGTTTGTGATCACACTTGGAGAGACAATATAATTTGGAAATCCTTGAAACACATGGTTAGCTATGGAGTATGTTCTCATAGTTATGGGAAAGTATGGAGAAGAACCTGAATCGCTAGATTATAAGAGGGTGTAACCTCGTACGACTAATACTCTCAACTAAGGTTATCTTTTAAGTCAAAGGATAACATTGCGGATCCACTATCAAAACTGTGAAAATAGGAGTTGGTGAGTAAGTCGTTTAAAGAGAATGTGATTGAAGCCCATGGAAAAGTTTGTGCGAAGGAAACCCAACCTAGCTGACTGGAGATCTGTAACACCCTAAAAATCAGGGCTAATTTAAACCTCAATTTATAACAAGATTTAAACATAAACCATCTATACTTTATATATAAGCAGAGAATTAACTATGAGGATCATATTTACGAATATCAAATTCTTCAAATAACCTATTAATCTAATCATGCCACTATAATCAGATTAACTAGGTTATCTAAGTAATTCATCAAAAAGCCTCAATGTTCATTAACTTCTCCGCTATTCCAAAAGCTCTCGTCCCACATCCCTTTATTTCCCGAAGCTAGTACCTGGTAAGAAAATATAATTTGAAACGATTAGGCTAACGCCTAGTGAGAACATTCGGTTTTAAAATAATACTTTTAAAATCAACGTAAACAAGGCATAACAAACCTGGTTTACCCTTTTCTTACCAAACGTTTCAACATCTTACGATGACGGGATTATACCCGATTCCATGAACATGACCAACACCAAGTCAGTCATGATATCGTGTTCCCGAGCCCACTACAAATCTCCACGGATTCTAGATTAATGCTCATATCCAAGAAATCACAATTACACATGTCAATTTCTTAGAAAGGAAGTAGAGATTACAATTACACATGTCAATCCTATTCTTCCTTAGAAATCGGGAATTACGATTAGTCCACGCCTATTCCACGATTTCTCATCAATGTGAAATAGGAATTACGATTAATCCACGCCTATTCCTTATTTCACCTAAACGGGAATTACGATTAGTCCACGCCTATTCCACGTTTATCATACACACTGGAATTACGATTAATCCACGCCTATTCAATGTGTTCATATAAAAACTAGTGCCTATGGATCCATTACACTTATTTGTACTCGTGTAGGTTATTGCTTAATATAAATCATTTTCAAATAACATTAATGCAATTAAGCAAAACCATCAATTTAAGATAACCGATTTTACTTCATAAAATCATTCTTCCAAAATCCATCCAAAACATTTCATTATAAAAGGGTAAGGTAAGAATGAACTCACCTGATAGCAGTAGCGTCACTCTTACTTTACTTTCTTAAAACCGTAAGAATTTCGGTCACCAACTTCACAAAGATCTGAAATACCCAAATACATATTGTACTGGTATTAATTAACTTATTAGGACTCTTAAAATTCTAAATAGTCAAAAACCTCGTCACTTGTCGCAACCCACTAATTGCGATAACATTTGTCGCAACCTACTCCTTGCGACACAGTACTTATCGCAACCCTTTGTTGCGAGATAACCCTCTTATCGCAACCTACTTGCTTAATTGCATTAATGTTATTTGGTCAACCTAAGGGGGGGGTAAGGTTGTATTTTAAAACTTTTACTTTCAAAAATTCTTTTTACAAATAAATACAGAATAAATAAAGCAGAGTATAAATAAATAAGTATACAACAATTATATAAACAGATATAATTTAAATGCACAGAGATTATATTAATAAATATAAATGCAAAGCAGTTTATATAAATAAATATAATAAAGCACAGCGGAATAAATAAAGAGATAAGGGATAGAGATACTTGACACAGAGATTTACTGATTTACCACCAACTGTGATAAACCAGCAGCCGAGACACTTCCCGACACGATCCAATAAATGTATTCTTTACGGTAGAATACAAACCAAGTACAAAGGTAACGTAATTGATTCTCAAGCTTCTGCTATGAGATGTACAGGATCACACACCCGTTATTCAAAAGCTTACAAGAGGAGTATAACTCACAATGGGTAATCACTCTTGTATAATATCTCACACTTGGATATTTTATAAAAAATGTTTTATAAAATATATATATATAAATGAGAGAGCTGAGAGTTGAGAGTTTGAATGCTGCTTGTTACTGTTGTGTGGTCTAGTCTGATCTTCTTCATCACCATCAGCATCATTATATAGCAACACACTTCCAACGGATATATGACGCGCGGTATACCGCCTTGCACACCGCGGTATACCGCGGTCAGAAAGAGTACGCTGACACACCAACGGCTACATGCAAAGTTGACAGGAAAAACGTACCCGCGGTATACCGGCTGGGTCTCGCGGTATACCGCCGTCAGGAAAAGTAACTTTCAACCAATCAGAATTGCACACGGACTGCCGCGGTATACCGGCAAAAGTGTACCCGCGGTATACCGGCTGTATCGCCGCGGTATACCGCCGTCAGAAAAGACAGCTTCCAGGACTGCAACCAAATCTTGCTGAATCTTCTCAAAACCTTATTAAAAATAATTGTTGGGTTTTTAGAAATATCCAAGTGGTATATTATTTTAGGGTGTTTATCATTATTAGTTATAAACAATAATGACGACGTAAACACTTCCGTCTTGAACCCTTCAGATTAAATCTTCGTGTTCTTCAACAACTGCACACTTGGATTAAATTGTTAGACAAACAATAATGCGGTGTGTTTGTAATCATCAAAATAAATATATATAAATATATAGAGATGTGGTACACTTGCACCAACAATCTCCCCCTTTTTGATGATGACAAACACAACCGCTAAGCAAGAGCATATGCGGTTTCTCTCCCCCGTTTGTCGAAACAAAAAGGGTTAAGAAAGACGGTATGCTTCCCCTCGAGAGATGCTCCCCCTCAAAATATGCATATAATTGAGGTAGCATAAACTCATGGGTAAATATAATAAAACGCTCCCCCTCAAATTAATAACGATATCAATTTGATTTTATAATATTTGAGGGATAAAATAAAATGCAAAAAGCAATAGAGACAAAGATATACAAACCAATACGAAACACTTGCACCAAAACGGATCTTAAGGCTTCAATATTCGGTTAATTTTATGTGAGCAAAAGAAAACACCACGTATTATGACCTCGTCAGGTAACCACGTATTATAACCTCGGCAGGTAACCACGTATTATAACCTCGGCAGGTAACCACGTATTATAACCTCGGCAGGTAACCACGTATTATAACCTCGGCAGGTAACCACGTATTATAACCTCGGCAGGTAACACCTACAAAAGGCAAAGAAAATATTTGTGGTACCCTTTTCTTATGGGTCCTTTTAACAGTTAGTATAAAACATAAACTGCAAAAAAAAATATGTTGTCGACATAAAACAAACACGACAAACATACAAAACCATAAAAATGGTTTAAAACCATAAACGCATCCCACCGGGATTATCAACATTAAACATTCCTTTCGGAATCCATTTTCTAACCATTTTTATTTTACGATCGTATTCATCATAGACGTAAAATGAAGCATGCAAATTTACATTATTCTTTGGTCTAGAAAATTTGCTATTATATATGCAAGCATACGGTTTCCTCGGCATATAATTCACATTATTCATTTTGGGTACATACGGAGGTTTTTGCACATAAGGTTTTCTCGTTTCAACTTTCGGTGGTTCAAAACACCTTTTAATGGGAATACACGAGCACGTATCAATACATGTATTAGAACCAATGCCTTTTCTACAATTAATGCGATTAGACATATTTAGCATTTTTAACACTTTATCATTGCTATTTTGAAGTGCTTTAGCTAACATATTATCTTTTTCATATAAATCGCATTTAGCTTTTAAACAAGCATTATCATTTATGAGAATATCACATTTTGCACATATGTCATTTTCTTCTATTCTTTTATCTAAACATGCAACACTTTCATTTTTATTTTCACTTAAGCATGCAATTTTATCATTTAAAATAACACAAGATTTACAGACATCTTTTTCACTTAATTTATTTTCTAATTTAGTGATAACATCTAAATCATGAGCAGACTTTTGTTTACCGTCATCTATTTCCTTTTTATATACAGATACGGTTTCTTTTAAATTAGAAATTTCATCTTTATATTTATTTGCGAGAGCGGCCATATCATGAAATGATTTATATAATTCGTCAAGATTATTTTCATCGTCACTATAATAATTATCACAATTATTTTTAGAGGAATATGATGAAGATACCTCATTATCATGGTCGGCCATGAAACAAAAATTTTTGGTCTCATTTATGCTTGCGCTCAACGCGCCTCCAACTAAAGCTTTTGGTGTGTTGATTTGTTTTGCTCGTTTCGGACACACACTCGCATAGTGATCCTTGTCGCCACACACATAGCAAAAGCCTTTCTTTTTATTGGCTTTTTCATCGTCGCTAGATTCGTCATTTTTGTCTTCACTTTTGTGGACGTTGCGACTTTGGTTTTTACCACCACGACGGTAGTCTCCATTTTCTTGAAACCTATCATTTTTGGCAAACTTTTTGTTAGATAGAAGTTTAGAAAGTTTTCTTACCAACTTGACTAAATCGTCAAGATTTTCGGGTTCATCATCGGATGAACTTGCATCTTCCTCCTCTTCCTTTTCTTTTGAGGCAACGACCTTGAGAGCGATGGATTTCTTTTTGACTTGCTCCCGGACTTGATTTCTTCTTAGTGCAATTTCGTGCACTTTAAGATTGCCGATGAGATCATCGAGCTTCATAGTTGCGAGATCTCGGGAGTCTTCCAAGGATGTGATTTTTGCCATCCACTCCGAAGGAAGTGCTCGAAGAATTTTCCTTACATAATCCTCATTAGGATAAGTACGACCTAATCCCTTCAAGGTAGTCATAATGAGGTTAAAACGTTTAAACATTGAGTCGATTGACTCATCTTTTGACATTTCAAATAATTCATAATCATGAACAAGAATATTTATTTTAGAGCTTTTAACTTGAGTATTTCCACGATGAGTGTCGCTCAAGCTTTGCCAGATTTGATTAGCAGTTTTATAAGTATAAACTCTTTCTATTTCATCGGAAGTTAAAGCAGCATATAATATATTTTTAGCTTCAAAATTTAAACAATAATGAGATTCTTCAGTGGGAGTCCAATCTTTTATGGGTTTATCAACAATAAGATCATTTTCAACTTTGGTTGGTCTAAAATTCCCATTTTCTATAATATCCCAAATTTTTTGACTTTTGCCACGAACGTGACATTCAAATAGCTCGGCCCAAATGCCAAACTTTTCAGTATCTATAATAGGAGGTTTTGAAAACAAAACAGTTTGTTGAGCCATTATATAAAAGATATAACTTTTAAAAATTTAAACAGAAAATTTTTGAAAGCCCCGCTCTGATACCAAATGTTGGTCAACCTAAGGGGGGGGTAAGGTTGTATTTTAAAACTTTTACTTTCAAAAATTCTTTTTACAAATAAATACAGAATAAATAAAGCAGAGTATAAATAAATAAGTATACAACAATTATATAAACAGATATAATTTAAATGCACAGAGATTATATTAATAAATATAAATGCAAAGCAGTTTATATAAATAAATATAATAAAGCACAGCGGAATAAATAAAGAGATAAGGGATAGAGATACTTGACACAGAGATTTACTGATTTACCACCAACTGTGATAAACCAGCAGCCGAGACACTTCCCGACACGATCCAATAAATGTATTCTTTACGGTAGAATACAAACCAAGTACAAAGGTAACGTAATTGATTCTCAAGCTTCTGCTATGAGATGTACAGGATCACACACCCGTTATTCAAAAGCTTACAAGAGGAGTATAACTCACAATGGGTAATCACTCTTGTATAATATCTCACACTTGGATATTTTATAAAAAATGTTTTATAAAATATATATATATAAATGAGAGAGCTGAGAGTTGAGAGTTTGAATGCTGCTTGTTACTGTTGTGTGGTCTAGTCTGATCTTCTTCATCACCATCAGCATCATTATATAGCAACACACTTCCAACGGATATATGACGCGCGGTATACCGCCTTGCACACCGCGGTATACCGCGGTCAGAAAGAGTACGCTGACACACCAACGGCTACATGCAAAGTTGACAGGAAAAACGTACCCGCGGTATACCGGTTGGGTCTCGCGGTATACCGCCGTCAGGAAAAGTAACTTTCAACCAATCAGAATTGCACACGGACTGCCGCGGTATACCGGCAAAAGTGTACCCGCGGTATACCGGCTGTATCGCCGCGGTATACCGCCGTCAGAAAAGACAGCTTCCAGGACTGCAACCAAATCTTGCTGAATCTTCTCAAAACCTTATTAAAAATAATTGTTGGGTTTTTAGAAATATCCAAGTGGTATATTATTTTAGGGTGTTTATCATTATTAGTTATAAACAATAATGACGACGTAAACACTTCCGTCTTGAACCCTTCAGATTAAATCTTCGTGTTCTTCAACAACTGCACACTTGGATTAAATTGTTAGACAAACAATAATGCGGTGTGTTTGTAATCATCAAAATAAATATATATAAATATATAGAGATGTGGTACACTTGCACCAACACACGCCTATTCCACGTTTATCATACACACTGGAATTACGATTAATCCACGCCTATTCAATGTGTTCATATAAAAACTAGTGCCTATGGATCCATTACACTTATTTGTACTCGTGTAGGTTATTGCTTAATATAAATCATTTTCAAATAACATTAATGCAATTAAGCAAAACCATCAATTTAAGATAACCGATTTTACTTCATAAAATCATTCTTCCAAAATCCATCCAAAACATTTCATTATAAAAGGGTAAGGTAAGAATGAACTCACCTGATAGCAGTAGCGTCACTCTTACTTTACTTTCTTAAAACCGTAAGAATTTCGGTCACCAACTTCACAAAGATCTGAAATACCCAAATACATATTGTACTGGTATTAATTAACTTATTAGGACTCTTAAAATTCTAAATAGTCAAAAACCTCGTCACTTGTCGCAACCCACTAATTGCGATAACATTTGTCGCAACCTACTCCTTGCGACACAGTACTTATCGCAACCCTTTGTTGCGAGATAACCCTCTTATCGCAACCTACTGTTGCGATATAACATCTTATCGCAACCCACTGTTGCGACATAAACCTTATCGCAATCTTATTTTGCGATATGACAATCTTGTCGCAACCCAAAGCTTACGACATTCATAACTATCGCAACTATCATACTTATCGCAACTAACTGTTGCGATGTTCATCTTTGTCTCAACTCACAGAAATAATAATTAAGCCAGAAATCTATACTTTTAAGCCATAATAATTTCTACAAAAGTGCATATATGCTTAAGGTTACTGTTAGAAGAGATTTATGAACCCAAAATTTCATCTCTTACAAAAAACATCATAACCCAAATTCTAACCCAATAGAAAACTTTATAAACATGAGTTGTATAATTTCTATGTAAGACATACCTTTGTTCTACAATTTGTACTCTAAATTTTCAGTTGAAATCTGCTTTCCTTCTTCTCCTTCTTCCTTTCGATTCTCTCTCCTTCTCTCTCTCTTGTTTTGCCGTGAATAAACACACACACACACATACACTATCACAAAATGAAAATGAAGATAATATCACTTTTTGTTCTTTTCTAGGTAATGAGGCGGTGGTGGTGGTGTGACTTTCACCATCTACCCAATTTGACCCTCATACTTCCCTCATTTGACAAGTTTAACCCTTCCACTTATAGATTAAAATTAAAGTTTACCCCTTAACTTATAATTCCAATAAAACACATAACGTAACATACTCGAGGATAAACTCTAAAATTAACCTATCAAATAATTATACTTAAATTATTCGATAAACCAAACGTAACACTTTATATAGAAAATCGAGATGTTACAAGATCCCAAGATCTAGGTTCAATGGGACAACCTAATTGTACGAACTAAGTCAGATCACTTTGGGGGCAACCCTTGTCCATTCCTTTGATAAACAGTGAGTGTATCAGGTTAAACATTTGGCTTTTAATGATCAAAGTGAGATCACCTATGTGAGAAGAAGTGGGGTCACTTCTAAGGGAATTATGAGGGCTTAATTCCTAACAGTTCTCGCAGAACCAGGCAAGTGTTCATGACCATAACGTACACACCAATGAGGACTTTACTATGTCAGGAAGAATCTTGTGTGAAGTGTGTTAATGTTTACATAAACGGCATAACAGTTCAAGGACATCATGTCTACTGATCTGCTAGTAGACTAGATATACTTCATAAGGGAAGGTTAAAAGGCTAACGCCTACCTATCATTTGCAGGATTCTGACATTGAACTTGAGTATCATGATTTCTGAGACGTCTATGATAATTTCCATTCATGTGGGGGATTGTTGGAAAAATAATTAATATATTAATTATAAATTGAATGGAAATTAAGGATGAAGTCTTTTGACCTTCTATATGCTTCGGTTATAATCGATGGAATTATGTTCCATTATGGTGACCTTTAATCTTCCGCAGGTTACACATATGTTTCATATATAAAAAACACAATATTGAGTTCTAAAATACACGAAACACAAGAAACAGATAATACAGTGAAAACCGAGTAAATAGATTCTCAAGTTCAGGCATGAAGGTGAAGCCCGACAGAACTCGATTCTATTTAGATTCGTTGTATCCTGGGAAATCGACATCCCGGTTGGGGACAAATCGGTTTTAAGGAAACCGTGTCCAACACGGGCCTCGGCTTAATACTCCGGTTTGTTCCATCTTTCGTTAATTTATTTTATAATTTAGTTTTGGTGAAACAATTTTCCTACAATATATATATAGGATAAAAATCTGTATTTGTTGCACCCCCTTACAAACCAATTTGCATATGTGAACAATATGTGCATAATCTAATATGCATATATGCATTATTCCATATGAATGTATGTTCATTATATGTATATTCTTGCACATATGCATATGTATATGCACATTGTTCACATATGCACAACGGTTTGTAAGGTGTGCAACAAATGCAAGGTTTGTATTTTACGGAGCCTCCCTCTCTCTCTCTCTCTCTCTCTCTCTCTATATATATATATATATATATATATATATATATATATATATATATATATATATATATATATATATATATATATATATATATATATATATATATAACCCAAGGACGATATCATGACCATTGCCGTCATCAAACCTCAACGACCATCACCGTCACCAAAGATAAAACTTAACAACAAAGGCCTATATGGTTTGGTGCTTGCGAATTGGCCCCTGTTATCGTCTCCACTGTCATCTTCCCTGTGATATCGTCCTTTTGTGTTGGATGGAGATGTAAGGGACCAAAATGGGGTGGGGGAGATGTGGTTGCCTACCTGTGATTTGGTCCATGTGGTTTCGTCCCAATGACTTTGCTTTGTGGGTTTGATCGGCCAGATAAAGATGAGGGGCGGAGCCGTAGATTTGCAGATATATATCGAGTGGGAGTTGGGGGGTTCATCGGGGAGAAGGAGTTGGGGGTTCAGCGATATTCATCGTGGGAGGTTTCATCGGAGAAGGCCTGCGTGAGTTTTTATCGACGGGAGGAGACGGAGTTGGGTTCATCGAAAACGTGGGTGCCGGTGCGGGAGGTTTCAATCTCATTGAAGATGACAGTGATGCGGTGCTTTAAAAAGTAAATCATACTTCGTCCCTGTGGATTTGAAAAATTATTATAAAGAGTAAATTCCATTCTTGGTCCCCGTAGATTACAAAAGACAAAATTTTAATAAAAACTAGTGAAAAAAGAGTAAATTGACTAAAATACCCCTCATTTATTTGGACTTAACGAAAAAGTTAACGTCCGTTAAGAGCAGGGACGGAAATCGTTACGAGCTATTAAACATGAGGGACAAGTATGTTAAAATAAAGTAGAGGGACGAAAACCATTGAAAATGACAAATAATAGGGATTAATTAGAACATTACTCTTATTTGTATAAGTAGTTGTACATTTAGGGTGCTTTGGTATACTGGGATCCCAGTTCCATGTTTGGTAGGATTTTTATGTGGAACAGACAGAAACATAATAGAACAAAGTGGAGCAGACCAGTTTCACCCCAACCCATGGAACAAGCTGGAACAATGTGGAACAAACTTATGTTTTGCCAATATAACATCAAAATAAAATCTAATTCTCTTCTAAAACATCAAATACGATTTCTTTTTTATATTTCTAATTCTTTTAATTTTTTCATTGTATTTCATGCTATTTAAAGTTTTACTTACTCTCTTCAAAATACTATTTTTATATGTTTTCTATGTTTTAATTAATTTACGTAAATTATTAATTATTAATATAAGAGTGAATTGTGGATTTGGTCCCTGTGGTTTTATGTTTTCTTTGACTATGGTCCTCATTTTATGTTTATTATGGATATGGTCCCTGTGGTATGTAATATCTTGTGGCTATTCAACACTAACATCGTTAAGTTTGAAAAGTTAAAGGCATCATGTGACTTGCACATGATGGGTTTAAACTCTAATTTTGGTCCCTATGGTTTATAGAAATCTTTGAAACTGATCCCTGTGGTTTATTATTATTTTTACATTTTTCCTTTAAAAACTAATAAAATATAATTATATATATAAATATTATTAATATTTTTATATATTAATAAAATATAATTATATATTATATATATAAATATAAATATAATTAAAAAAATAAAAGTATATTATCTAATTTATAATTGTATATATTAGAATATATTTATTAGAAATATATTATAGTTTTTTATAATATTTTCATATATATAACAAATATTTTCTTTTCTTGATCGACGTCGTCAACACTTTTATATTAAGAGTATATATAATATATACTTATTAAAATTATATAATGTTTAAATTTAATGTTTCATATCAAAATTTAAATTTTAAACATTAAATTTTAACATTAAATTTAATAATTATATAATTTTAATAAATATATATTATTAAATATTTTAGAGTGAATTGTGGATTTGGTTCATGTGGTTTTGTGTTTTCTTTGACTGTGTCCTCATTCTATATTTTTTGTGGATATAGTCCATGTGATATACAATATATTGTGACTAGAGTCCCTCAACACTAACACCCTTAAGTTTTAAATGTTAAAGGCGTCATGTGTCTTACACATAATGGGTATAATTGTCAATTTACTATTCACTTTCAATTAACTTATACATTTTTAAAACAAAAAATACTAAAATTGTGGATTTGGTCCCTATACATCACTCATCATCTTTAAAACTTATTTATCATCTCTCTTAATTATCCTAACAAAATTTTCATTACTTTAATATAAAATGATAATACATTCAATTTCATTAAAACCTTATATGAAATAATATTACATTCAATTTTATTATTATTTTAATATAAAATAATACATTTAATATTGTTAGAAGAATTTCTATTTCTTCGATATTTTAATCATAAATGAGTAGTTCAAATTTATAGATTTTCATCCCTTCCTCTTTACGTTAACCTTGTTTATGCAAAGAATATACTAAAAACTTCGAAATCTTTATTTTTTTATAAAATGCTCTAAAGAGGATAAATATTAAATAAAATCTAAATTAAAAATGACATGTAAACATTTATTTCAAACATAATTCTTTTAGTGATACCAAAAATTATTTTTAAATTTTTGGGCCGCTTGTTTGGTCTTTTTGTTTCCGTTGTATTGTTATGTGGTTGGTAATAAAAGTGTCTTTGTCTTTTAATTTTTTTTAATATTTAAAATTTAACATTATCATAATTTAGCTAACCATACCGTAAATGGTTAATCATTTGCTGATGTCATGGGTCTGAGCTTCCACTTGCAATAGTAACGACTCATTTATTATAAAAATATCGAAGAAATATAAATTTTTCTAACAAAATTAAATGTATTATTATTTTATATAAGGTTTTAATGTAATTGAATGTATTATTATTTTATATTAAAGTTATGAAAAATTTGTTAGGATAATTAAGAGAGATGATATATGGGTTTTTAAGATGATGAGTCATGCATAGGGACTAAATCCACAATTTCAACATTCTTTGTTTTAAAAATGTATAGGTTAATTAAAAGAGAAAAGTAAATTGATAATTATACCCATCATGTGCAAGGCACATGATGCCTTTAACCTTTCAAACTTAATGGTGTTAGTGTTGAAGGACCCTAACCACAATATATTGCATACCACAAGGACCATATCCATAATAAACATAGAATGAGGATCATAGTCAAAGAAAACACAAAACCACAGGGACCAAATCCACAATTCACTCTATATTTTAAATATAAAAATATTGACGAGATCGATCAAGAAAATAAAATATTAATTATATATATGAAAATAGTATTTAAAATTATATTTTTTAATATATATATATATATATAGAGAGAGAGAGCGAGATGTGTTCAAACGAGAACGCTAACTATTTAATAAAATATGAAAATGGTCGTCCATGTACAAAATCATATGTGATTCACGTACAAAATCATATATGATTCACGCGACTTGCAAGTCGCGGCCAAGGTCGTCCGCATCCAGTTTTTTGCAGTTAGTGTAAAATCACATATGATTTTGTACATAGGCGGCCTTTTTCGTATTTTTTCTTAAATAGTTAGCGTTCTCGTTTGAATCTTTCTCTCTCTCTCTCTCTCTCTCTCTCTCTCTCTATATATATATATATATATATATATATATATATATATATATATATATTAATAGAGGAATGTTCAAACGAGAATTGTAACAATTTAAGAAAACACGAAGAGCATTCTCAACCAACCATTTGATTTATTAAGAGAATTAAATGGTAAGGGTATATGAGTCATTTTCATTTTTAAATACTATTTTCTTATATATTTACATTTTCATCATCACCCAGTTATTCTCAATGCAAACAATAGGATGATGCTAAAGTAAGAACGTGATTTTTGCTAGATGGTAAAAAAATTCAGATCTATACCATTGGCTTCTACTTTTTTTAAAGTAACTAATTTATAATACAAAATTATATCGTCAATATTCTTCAGCCCAAAAAACCACGATTCACCCTCCAAGACGCCACCATATACTCCTTCAACGTCTCCGCCCCGATCCTCCTCTCCTCCAACTTTCAGGTCACCGTCTCTTCCCGGAACCCTAACGACAGAATCGACGTTTACTACGACAAACTCGACGTTTTCGCCTCTTACCACAACCAACAAATTACTTACTTCACCGCCATCCATCCGGTGTACCAAGGACACCAACGTTTGGTCGCCGTTCGTTTACGGAACCAATGTTCCGGTGGCGCCGTACAACGGCGCGTCGTTGACTCAAAACCAATCGGACGGTGCGATTTCTCTTTTGATTAAGTTGAATGGACGGGTGAGATGGAGAGTTGGGAGATTTATTTCTGGGAGGTACCATATTCATGTGACGTGTCCGGCGTATATTCCGTTTGGGAATAAGAAGAATTCGGCGATTCCCGGAATTGTTGTCGGCACCGGAATTAAGTACCAGTTGTCACAGAGGTGCAGTGTGAATGTGTGCAGTTGTCACATATGATTTACTAAAAACAAAATCACATATGATTAATAACTAAGTGATATCAGATTGTAAAACAAGATGATCACATATGATTTACTAAAACAAAATCACATATGATTAATAACTAAGTGATATCAGATTGTAAAACAAGATCACATATGATTTACTAAAACAAAATCACATATGATTAATAACTAAGTGATATCAGATTGTAAAACAAGATCATATATGATCACATATGATTTACTAAAACAAAATCACATATGATTAATAACTAAGTGATATCAGATTGTAAAACAAGATCATATAGATCACATATGATTTACTAACTAAAACAAAATCACATATGATTAATAACTAATTGATATCAGATTGTAAAACAAGATCATATATGATTAATAACCAGTGATCAGATAACAGTCTTATAGATCACATGTGATTTACTATTGTTTCCTAATCACATATGATTTGATAGGTGTTCCTAACAAACATTTCATCATATACTATCAGATTGTAAAACAAAATCGAAGTCGAATCCATTGATTTTGCGAAGTTTTGTTCCTCTATTTCAGATCCTCGAACTTGTTTGAACTTCGTTTCGCTATTAATCTTCAATTTCGTAACGAATCGATAGCAAGATTTCACGTTTGAAGCTTTTCGAAGGTTTCCGATTTGGCGATGATGATCAGTGTTGAATCGCAAAGTTAGGGGTTTAACCTTATCGATTTCAAGTATAGCTCCGATTTGGCGACGATGATGAGTTATGAATCGCAAAGTTAGGGTTTTTGATGGGGTTTTGGCGAGGACGAGTGTGGATGGAGCTCTAGTATTGAAGCTCATGCTCGCCTGAAACCGGCTGATTTTGGCCGATTCTTCTTCGACTGCTGGTTAAGATCTACAACTGGTGTTGACAAAAATAAATTCCAAATAAAAAACAGAATCCAACACCGGAGACGATGAGATCTGAGAGAGAAATTTGATGGGAGAAGAGAATAGGAGGATGTTCTTGATGGGAGAAGAGAATAGAAGAGAAAAGAAATTTGATGGGAGAAGAGAAATAAGAGAAGAGAAAAGAAATTTGATGGGAGAAGAGAAATTTGACGGCGGTGGTGTGGATTTGGTTTGAAAAGAAGGATGTTCTTGATGGGTTTTGATTGTTTTTTACCCATTTGCCCCTAATTTAATGGAATCCGAGTGTGTTCCATTAAATTGTCATTTTTTTTCTTTTTTTCCATCTTTTAATCACAGCCACTCCATTAATATATCAAGGGTTGAGATGCATCCTTTTATTTTCTTATTTAGGTACGCTCCTCGTTTGAACCCACATCTATATTAATATATATATATATATATATATATATATATATATATATATATATATATAAATTAGATAATATACTTTTATTTTTTTAATATTATATATATATAGTTATATTTTATTAGTTTTTAAAGGAAAAATGTAAAAATAGTAATAAACATATATATATATATATAAATTAGATAATATACTTTTATTTTTTTAATATTATTTATATATATATAGTTATATTTTATTTAGTTTTTAAAGGAAAAATGTAAAAATAATAATAAACCACAAGGACCATTTTCAAAGATTTCTATAAATCACGGGGACCAAAATTAGAGTTTAAACCCATCAAGCACATGATGCCTTTAACCTTTCAAAGTTAATGGTGTTAGTGTTGAGGGACCCTAACCACAATATATTGCATATCACAAGGACCATATCTATAATAAACATAAAATAAGGACCATAGTCAAAGAAAACACAAAACCACAAGACCAAATCCACAATTCACTCTTAATATAATAAAATATAGAAATGTTAGAAAATAAAAATTGGAAACAACATAAACTTTTTATTTTTGTGTCACTTTAATTGTTTTGAAGAAAACTTTCTAATACATATTTTGTTATAAAAATATTTATTTCATTATAATTTTACATAATTACTCAAAATATATAAAATATATAAACAACTTAATAGAGATAAATTGGTCATGATGTTTGTTCTGTTATTTCCGGTTCCGTCTTACCAAATGTTGAATAGTTTTTCTTTCATGTATGTTCTATCATGTCCCATCATATCCTGTTATGTCATGTCTTCTGTAACAACTGGGTTTTTCGTTAGAACCGGAAGTTTAGTGGCCAAAGTTTAATTAAGAAAAGTTACAAAGAGGGGCCTTTTTGCAATTGTTGAAAGATATAAAATAGTGCAGAACCCTAGGTTGTCATTTATTGATTCAGTAGTCTTATGTGTGTGGATGGCGGCTGAGAGAATGAGAGAGCAGAGAATTAATTGATCAAGAGTTGTGGAGAAGAAATTCTTCATTCGGGAAATATGGAAGATGGAATGGGAAATGGAATCTGATTCTACATTGTTTGGTAGGTAAATCTTTAAATCTCAATCCTTAATTTTTGAAAGTTCTGCTCGTTTAATTTGATGGTTTAAAGGTTCTTTGTTTTAAAGTTTTAGAAGAGTGTTTGAAAGATATTTGAATAATTATAATGGAGTTAGAATAATAGTAGATGGGAAAGAGTTCGATCAATCGATGTATTGGATTAATTTTCAGTGTTTAAGTTAAGCAGTATCGCATCACCATACTTTTATTTTTAGGTTACGGAATTGAAACTTATTGTGTTCCGGAATTTGAATAAAATTTAATGATCTGGAAGTGAACAAATAAATGAGGGATCCGGAATTGGGTTTAGTTATTACGGATCCGGAATTAGGCCGAGCCCAAGGATCCGGAATTTAAGCATGTCCCGGAATTGGGTATTTAATTGTGGTTAAAGATCCGGTATTTAACATTTTTTCATGGGATCCGGAACAAACAGCAAATACCGGAAGATGTTGGTGAGCCGGAATTAGATCTTGAAATGGATCCGGTATGGGTTTGTGGTTGGGCCACGTGACCTGTGGTATCCAATATTGCAATTCGATTTGTGTTTGGGCCACGTGACATGTAGTACCCATTATTGCAATTCTAAATTGTGAAGCCACGTGACCCATTTGTTACCTATGAATGCAAAACGAAATTTGTATTGGTGGTATTTAGATCCGGAGTTTAACCAAGAACTCGAAAGGGAATTTAATTGTTTGAGACCCGGTATCAATAAAAATATATAATCCGGAGTTGGGACTTAATATTAGAGTCCAGTAATTATTTAAGGAATACGGAACTAATGTTTCGGGCCATAAGTAGAGACTAGTACCCGATGTTTGGTCTAAAACCGTAACTTACCAAACTAAGATAAATTTGGGTTATGTTCGGGAGCAAGCTCGAGTATTAAATTTAAGAGTTATAACGTGCGTTTATTAAATATATATAGGTGTTCCATCTAGAGATCGGAAGCCTAAGTAAAAGGTCGTGAAACGAGAAGAACGGGTGAGTTCCCTAAACCCTTTTTACACGAAGTACGATGTTAAATGATTTTACTGATTATGGTTCGTTTATGAGCATGAATTATTTTATCAACCGCTACGCATGTTTTCCCATGAGAAGTATGTTTTATTTAAAAAGGCTATTTAGCAACATGAAATGATTTCACTCTTCGTGATTTATGATAAGCTGTGTATGTATGCTATGTGGAGGCGGTCTGCACAGTAGGAGCAGGGTACCTCGGGATCCGATGATCCCTTGGGAATTTGTGGATGAGTTTGTAGGATGGAATTTGTTTCCTTCCTACTCGGATGGAGGGGAGTCCGCTTGGACTCCGAGATAAGGCGAGAGGGAGTCCGTTCGGGCCCCGATCGTGGTAGCTAATGTGATCCTTGAACCCTGTGCAGTACCATGATTGATGGTTATGTGGAGAATGTTAATGAGCTTTATAAAGAGATTTTATATTGTTGATATATGTTGTTTACGGAGGGAATTCACTAGGCCTTTTGGTCTAACCCTCGCTTTTCAAAACTAAACCATTTTCAGGAAAGCAAGTAGTAGGGGGCTCAGGTAAGTGAGCAAGAGCAGGATAGAGTACAAGATGCAGATAGAGACAGTGTCTGTGCCACTTTTAGAAGCTAGTACGTTCTCAGTTGTGTATAGGTTGTTTCCGCCAACCTAAGTTTTGAGACTAATGTAATGAAATTTTGGGACCCGGTTTTGTAATGTTTATGATTTTATGCTATGCTTGTCCTGTTGTATTTTTGGGCTGTTACATCTGCATACCAAACACATCCTTAATCACTTTAAAATTTATGTATTTTATTAGTCATTCTGGACCATAATTTTGTTTTCATATATTCATGTCACATTTTCCAACCATATTATGTAATCAACTAGCAGTGTACCCGCGCAATGCGGCGGGATGCAAAATTTGTCTATATGTAAGAAAAAAGGTATGCGCAATCCATCCAAACAACACATAACATTTTAGCGATACTTCGATTTACTGACCAAACTTTTTCAAACGGTATTTACCACAACTATTTTGAAGCCAGTATAGTTGGCAAATTGCACAAAACTAATCATCAAACTCACTAACTTTTTGTGCAATAATAATAAATCTGGCTCTCAAAAAATTCATGAAACTATATTTAAACACATATAATGATAATATGTTGGTACGTGTAGCCATAGAAGGGGTTCGTGGTCTGTTTGGTTTGGTGTCTTGCTAGCCGATATAACCTGAAATTTTTAGATGTCACATAACCAATATATATACTTACATATATATAATTCATGCTTTATGTACCCAACCATAGTAAAGAAGAGAATTTCAAGAAAAGAAAAAAAGCACAAATGAAGTATCCTAAAACTCATAATTAATGTAAGTCTTGCATCTTTTCTCCTTTCTACTCGTTGATCGCTCTTAAAGGTTAAACCTGCAGCACCCTTATTGACATCTTGATTGATGTGTTGCTTACTCAAACCAACAGTCTGTTTTATCCTGTGAAGGTAAATAAGAAAAAGTGAACAAATGGCTTCCTTCACTCTATTAAAAAAGTACAAAAGGGCTTTTGCCGAGTAATTGTATATACATGTGAATATCAATCTTTTAAATTGACACACACAAACACATATATAATGTATGTAACGCATGCATGTATATGTTGTTTAAATTGAAAAAAGTGAGAAACATACAATTGGCTGATGGCTTGATCACATTTTTGTTGTTCTTGGATGAGTTCTGCAACTTCTTGTCGTCCAGATCAGTGGAAGAAGAAGATTGATCATTTGATTGAAGCTTTAGCATGAGATCAACAATCTCTAAGAAGCCACGTTTTCTTATTGTTATTGCATTTTCCACTACTGCTTCTTGATGGTTCCTTCTTTTAATTCTTGAAGAGTAAAAGGAACGACATAAGAATCTGTCAGAGAGAAGGGAAGTCCTATTACTCGGGTGAGTGACATTTAAAGGCATACATAGATCATTTAGACCGTTTACAAGCATACCAAATACCATTCAAGAAAGTTTAAAACCCATAAAAAGTGACATTTAACGTTAAATGAGACGGAAAAATAGATCTCTAGGAAACTCAGATTGGTTTCGATCATGAAGTAATTAAAAAACAAACTCAGAATAAAACGCAGGTCATATTCACATTGAAATCGCACCACATGCATTGTACAAATTCCCATGAAAAAGTTGATGCAAAAAACCATCTGGGTAAATTTTCCAAAAAAAAGAAAGACAAAAACAAAAACAAAGAACAAAAACACAAATCACATTAAGAACTTTAAAGAGAAATCACATTCTTCATTATGTTTGTTTGTGGTAACAAGGACATGAAAAATCCCCAGTACAGAATATTATGAATATTTTAGCACCAAAACACAAATCATATTAATGGGACCAAAAAGTCCAGATGGATCTAAACATTGGCAACTTGAAGTAGAATATAAAGTAACTGAAGCAGTAGTCCAATAAAAATGGACAAAATAATATTGCATCAGAATTTTAATTCTTACAAAACACACTATATTTAAAGAAATTGTTTATGCTTTTGCGAAATCCCTGCTTAGGTAATTAATGCTTTTTTGAACACCGGTGTAGAGAAAATAAGGGGTTATTTGGCAGAATGGTTTTGTGCAGGATGATTAAGTGGTCAGAATGATTAAGAGGCTCTTATGGTATAATGCAAAATGCAATATGGTTGTTTGGTAATTGTTCAAAATGAAATTAGGGCGCTGAATGTTTGATTCAGAGGATTTTAGAACCATTAAGAGGCAGGTTTTTTATCGCCAAACAAGATTCACCTCTTAGCGATTCAGAGGTTGCCTGTTAATGGAACTATTAAGTAGTTTAAACTTTAAAGGACTTACTGCGGCATCAAGTCAGCTGGTCCCTGAAATATGTACAACCGAGATGAACTGTAGCCAAAGAAGCAAAAGCAAGAACATGTATGATCATTAGGCATAAATCAAAGATATAATATTTATTTGTTCTTATCTTTCCAGGAATGAGCATGCCCATTGAACATGTGGAACTATTAAGTAGTTTAAGGGACTTAATGCACGCATCAAGTCAGCTGGTCCCTGAAATATATACAACCGAGATGAACATAAGTATGAAATCAATTTTGAAAAACAAAAAATGAAAAGAAGTATGAAATCAATTTTGAAAAACCTTGAAAAAACAAAAAAGAACAGAAGTATGAAATCGATTTTGAAACCAAAAATCAAACAGAAATCGTACCTGAGAAGTGATCAGAAGTATGAAATCGATTTTGAAATCGATTGTGAAACCCCAAACTCTTACTTGAAACGCTAAACCAGAAATCGATTTTGAATAGAAGTATGAAATCATCGATTTTGAACAGAAGTATGAAATCATCGATTTTGAAATCGATTGTGAAACCCTAAACCAGATTTTGAAACCAAAAATCAAACAGAAAAGTGAGAAATCGTACCTGAGAAGAGAAGAAGGTGGTTGACCCTAAGAAGAAAAGTGATTGAATCCATTGAATCTGCACGGTATAATCGAAGAGTCTTGTAGGCGAATGGAGGCGAAGAGTTGCCTCGAAAAGGAACGTGTTCACCAGAATAAAAGGAAGAAAATGAATTTAATTAATTTTTTAAATAAAAAAATATTTGAGTTTAAGTTGTTAGAGAGATAGGAAAAGATAACTACAACAATTAATTTTCAGTTTTATTAAAAAAAAAAGCAGAATCAGCAGGCTTAAATAAAGGAAGAAAAAGAATTTAATTAATTTTTTAAATAAAAAAAGATTTAAGACTTTAAGACTTTTGAAAATATATCGCGTGATCGTAATTAATTGTTTTTATATTCATGTAATCACATTAATTGTTTTTATTAAATTATAGTGTATTATATGAATTTTTTTAACTTCTATAAACCGTTTTTTTGATTTTTTTTCATGTTCATAAACTGTTTGTTTGAGTTTTATAAATTATTTTTTCAAAAACTTCAAGATTTTTATGTTTCATAAATCGTTTTTCGAAATTTTCAAGTTTCATAAATGATTTAATAATCTGTTTGTTGGATTTTTAATTTTAATATATTTTTCTCTAACATGAATAATCTTATTTTTTTCAAAATAATTATATATTTTTCAGGCTTAAATAGAGGAAGAAAAGGAATTTAATTAATTTTTTAAATAAAAAAAGATTTGAGTTTAAGTTGTTAGAGAGATATGAAAAGATAACTACAACAATTAATTTTCAGTTTTATTAAAAATAATAATATAAAAAGCAGAATCAACATGCTTAAATAAAGGAAGAAAAGGAATATAATTAATTTTGTAAATAAAAAAAGATTTAAGACTTTAAGACTTTTGAAAATATATCATGTGATCGTAATTAATTGTTTTTATATTCATGTAATCACATTAATTATTTTTATTAAATTATAGTGTATTATATGAATTTTTTTAACTTCTATAAACCGTTTTTTCGATTTTTTTCATGTTCATAAACTGTTTGTTTGAGTTTTATAAATTATTTTTTCAAAAACTTCAAGATTTTTATGTTTCATAAATTGTTTTTCGAAATTTTCAAGTTTCATAAATGATTTAATAATCTGTTTGTTGGATTTTTAATTTTAATATATTTTTCTCTAACATGAATAATCATATTTTTTTCAAAATAATTATATATTTTTCAGGCTTAAATAAAGAAAGAAAATGAATTTAATTAATTTAAAAAAAAAAGATTTGAGTTTAAGTTGTTAGAGAGATAGGAAAAGATAACTACAACAATTAATTTTCAGTTTTAATAAAAATAATAATAGAAAAAGCAGAATCAGCATGCTTGAATATAGGAAGAAAAGAAATATAATTAATTTTTAAATAAAAAAAGATTTAAGACTTTAAGACTTTAAGACTTTTAGTCTATATGCTTTATAAGATAGTTTTTTCAAAAACTTCAAGATTTTTATGTTTCATAAATCGTTTTTCGAAATTTTCAAGTTTCATAAATGATTTAATAATCTGTTTGTTGGATTTTTAATTTTAATATATTTTTCTCTAACATGAATAATCATATTTTTTTTCAAAATAATTATATATTTTTCAGGCTTAAATAAAGAAAGAAAATGAATTTAATTAATTTAAAAAAAAGATTTGAATTTAAGCTGTTAGAGAGATAGGAAAAGATAACTACAACAATTAATTTTCAGTTTTAATAAAAATAATAATAGAAAAAGCAGAATCAGCATGCTTGAATATAGGAAGAAAAGAAATATAATTAATTTTTAAATAAAAAAAGATTTAAGACTTTTAGTCTATATGCTTTATAAGATAGTTTTTTCAAAAACTTCAAGATTTTTATGTTTCATAAATCGTTTTTCGAAATTTTCAAGTTTCATAAATGATTTAATAATCTGTTTGTTGGATTTTTAATTTTAATATATTTTTCTCTAACATGAATAATCATATTTTTTTTCAAAATAATTATATATTTTTCAGGCTTAAATAAAGAAAGAAAATGAATTTAATTAATTTAAAAAAAAGATTTGAATTTAAGTTGTTAGAGAGATAGGAAAAGATAACTACAACAATTAATTTTCAGTTTTAATAAAAATAGTAATAGAAAAAGCAGAATCAGCATGCTTGAATATAGGAAGAAAAGAAATATAATTAATTTTTAAATAAAAAAAGATTTAAGACTTTAAGACTTTAAGACTTTAAGACTTTTAGTCTATATGCTTTATAAGATAGTTTTTTCAAAAACTTCAAGATTTTTATGTTTCATAAATCGTTTTTCGAAATTTTCAAGTTTCATAAATGATTTAATAATCTGTTTGTTGGATTTTTAATTTTAATATATTTTTCTCTAACATGAATAATCATATTTTTTTTCAAAATAATTATATATTTTTCAGGCTTAAATAAAGAAAGAAAATGAATTTAATTAATTTAAAAAAAAAGATTTGAATTTAAGCTGTTAGAGAGATAGGAAAAGATAACTACAACAATTAATTTTCAGTTTTAATAAAAATAATAATAGAAAAAGCAGAATCAGCATGCTTGAATATAGGAAGAAAAGAAATATAATTAATTTTTAAATAAAAAAAGATTTAAGACTTTTAGTCTATATGCTTTATAAGATAGTTTTTTCAAAAACTTCAAGATTTTTATGTTTCATAAATCGTTTTTCGAAATTTTCAAGTTTCATAAATGATTTAATAATCTGTTTGTTGGATTTTTAATTTTAATATATTTTTCTCTAACATGAATAATCATATTTTTTTTCAAAATAATTATATATTTTTCAGGCTTAAATAAAGAAAGAAAATTAATTTAATTAATTTAAAAAAAAGATTTGAATTTAAGTTGTTAGAGAGATAGGAAAAGATAACTACAACAATTAATTTTCAGTTTTAATAAAAATAATAATAGAAAAAGCAGAATCAGCATGCTTGAATATAGGAAGAAAAGAAATATAATTAATTTTTAAATAAAAAAAGATTTAAGACTTTAAGACTTTAAGACTTTTAGTCTATATGCTTTATAAGATAGTTTTTTCAAAAACTTCAAGATTTTTATGTTTCATAAATCGTTTTTCGAAATTTTCAAGTTTCATAAATGATTTAATAATCTGTTTGTTGGATTTTTAATTTTAATATATTTTTCTCTAACATGAATAATCATATTTTTTTTCAAAATAATTATATATTTTTCAGGCTTAAATAAAGAAAGAAAATGAATTTAATTAATTTAAAAAAAAGATTTGAGTTTAAGTTGTTAGAGAGATAGGAAAAGATAACTACAACAATTAATTTTCAGTTTTAATAAAAATAATAATAGAAAAAGCAGAATCAGCATGCTTGAATATAGGAAGAAAAGAAATATAATTAATTTTTAAATAAAAAAAGATTTAAGACTTTAAGACTTTTAGTCTATATGCTTTATAAGATAGTATAGATAAATGATTTAATAATCTGTTTGTTGGATTTTTAATTTTAATATATTTTTCTCTAACATGAATAATCATATTTTTTTTCAAAATAATTATATATTTTTCAGGCTTAAATAAAGAAAGAAAATGAATTTAATTAATTTAAAAAAAAAGATTTGAGTTTAAGTTGTTAGAGAGATAGGAAAAGATAATTACAACAATTAATTTTCAGTTTTAATAAAAATAATAATAGAAAAAGCAGAATCAGCATGCTTGAATATAGGAAGAAAAGAAATATAATTAATTTTTAAATAAAAAAAGATTTAAGACTTTAAGAATTTAAGACTTTTAGTCTATATACTTTATAAGATAGTATAGATTATACTTAATTTCTTTTGTCCTATTAAAATCAAACGGACACGAAATCCTAAAATATATATGTATTTAAATAAGATTGGTTATGCTCCATCAAATTATTAGAACATATAGGACCTTTCAAACATCAACAATTGCTACAATTCCCTTAAAGGTAAGGCAAGTGATTCAATGAAATATGACATGCTTCAACTATGATCACAAAAATACTATATAATTCATATTGATTGCTTTTTATGTGTAGGTTTGAAAATGTGGCATGGGTTCACATTGTTTGTCATGTGACCATGTTTTGTTTGATAGAGAATTAATGATACCTTTGAACACGAACGAGATTGTTTGTGACACGTATATAACACACATATAGAGAAAGAAAAACGATTCGCTCATAAACCAGATCTTCGTTATAAACTGGGGAGGAACAAACACGCGACACCTGTGCAAATATTTCATGAATAATGAATGTGTGTTTATTCAATATTCATTTACACCATTCATGATAAATAATATAATGTAAATGTCCGGATACGTGGCCCACACTGGTTCACAACCGAACGTGTCCATATATATAATTAATGTGATCACAATTTTATTTTTAAATTAAAAATCCATATATATAATTAATGTGATCACAATTTTATTTTTAAATTAAAAATCCTTTCATCCGTATATTTTAGTTCAAAAAAGACAAAATATAATTAAAATGGGAGGAAAACAGAAGGCACCAGGAACGTTTTTATTGTTCTCTTTAATTGGATATTCATAATGATGTATATACTTTTTCAACTATTTCTTCGTGATTTTCCAATATTTCGTTATTTAGCTAATGTTTGGTACGCAGATATGATTGGACAGAACAGGACTGGACAAGACAGGACATACAAGAGGGTAGGACAGGACTGGACATGACAAGTGCTTGTTTGGTATTTGGTAGGACTAGGACCAGATATGACAAGACTAGACAAGTTGCGCTAAAAGTTGTTTGATGATTTTATATATCATGTGGTGGAAAGCGCTAGTGGTGGTGGAGAAGGTAGGTGTGGTCAATGTGGCAAGGATATAGGTGGTGGCGGAAGTGGCCGTCGGTGGTTGACGATGGCTACTAGTGACCGACGGTGGCGGTGGCGGCGATAGGTGGTGGTGATCGATGGAGGTGGAGGTTGTTGTAGTGGAGGAAGAGGTGGAAGTGGCCACTGGTGGTTGGCGGTGGCTACCGGTGACCACCGATGGTGGCGATCGGTGAAGGTGGAGGTTGTCAACGAGGGCAGTAATGGTGGCGATGGGCGGTGGTTGAGGAGGTAGAGGTGGTGAATGATGGTAGTGGTGGTGGTGATGGAAGAAATATCATATTAAGGTTATATATCAAACGATGAAAGATCAGTAATTTCTAATTTTTGTGTCATTCTTGTCCGATGTTGTTTCACCTATTTAGATGGAACAAGAAAATTGGGTAAAATATATTTTTTTAAAGGTGGTTACACATTCATTGGATTATCTTGATTAATTAGTGGTTAGGATGAGTTCTTCGGTTGTTTTTGTTTTCTAGAGTTCTTTCTAAATCCTTTTCATATTTATTAATCATTGAACCTTTATAGTAAATATTGAACCTTCATAGGGAAACCTACACACTGAATTTTCAAATGAAGCATAGATTAAACCTCATAGTAATTTACGAGTCTTGCAAAAACTAGGCCGTCTTACTGAAACTCAATTGCGGCTTAGAAGAGAATTGATCATCTGGTACATCGAGATGCATCTTATCTCAGTGCATCTCATCCTAATGTGCATTTGTTTCTCATCTAACGGTTGATAACCAGTTCTCACGTTAACCTCAACTTCTCACCAGAACCCAACCCTATTTATATTTGTATATATGTATATGGGTAAAGATCAAGGGAGAACCGAAGAACTATGAAAAAAAGGATGAAAAAATATATCAAATTAAAGATTATAAAATGACCATTCACTACCTCAAAATGTCACTTAGGCAACAATAGAAAAATGTGAGGGGTTTATGTGTTGCCTAAGACTTAAGCAACATGTTGCCTAAGCACTGTTGCCTTCTCAATGTTGCATAAGAACCTAGGCAAACATCGTATGTTGCCTAAGCGGACTCCTTAAGCAACAAGCAACACACAACAGGTTATGTTGCCTATGAAAAAAACATATGTTGCATCAAACAAACACTAAGGGGTTGTTTACCAGATTTTCTATTAAGTCCTGTATGGATAAATGTGTTTGTCCGGATAAATTTGTCTGTCTGTATAAAAATGTATTGTTGTTTACTTTCTTTTCTGAATCAACTGTCCTGATGATAAAAATGACTATTTTACCCCTAAGTTTTTTATGGACATCTCTCAGCACCCAAATCTCAACTTAATTTTTTTTACTCAAATCACAGTAAAAATAAAATAAAAGCATACCAATAAAATCTGAAAACTGAAAATATAACAGCAAAACAATCAACAAGATATGTAAACCCCTAAAAAACTAGATACCAAAAACCAAGGAGAGGGAAGGAGATTCAGATGTCAAATACCAATAAGGTATACAAAATCCAAGAAAAATCCACATGATATAAAAAATCCAAGAAAAATCCAAAAACATTAGAGTTTCTTGGTGATGCAGGTTTCGATGGTGGAGAAAAAAATGATAAAAGAAACAGATGCAGAGTAGATAAATTCGCCGGTTGTAGGGAAGAGAAGTTCGTCGGTTGTAGGGAAGAGAACGTCGCCGGCTACAACCAGCAGGGATGACATGAGAGAGGATGACTGGGGGAGCGAGGTCGTCGGGGAACAGAGAAGAGACGGTCGTCGGGGAACCAAGAAAGGACAGTCGCCGGGAACAAGAAGGGACGGTCGCCGGTTGCAGCTTTGGAGTGAGCATGAAGAGTGGTTGTATGGGGAAAGAGGTTCTAGGGTTTTATTGAGCGTGTGCGTGTTTAACCAAGGGGTAGAATGTGTCATTTTGCTGTCTGAATGTGGACAAGTGATGTTGTTTAGCTGTGCGAATAAGACCCAAAAAAATTCATTAAGCTCAAAGTAAACACCATAATATAGCTGTCCGAATAAGCCCAACAAACCATTAAGCCCATTAAGTTAAAAGTAAACAGCCCCTAAGGCAACATTAGATGTTTGCATGTGTTGCCTAAGATATCAACTTAGCCAACATACTCTACTTACGTATGTTGCCTTTGAACTGTGATTAAAATAATATAATATTTTTCTTAGGCAACACTTATTGATAAGTTGCCTAAGATGTTTTATATGAAAACAATATTACCGCTCATTTTGTGCACCATGATGCAATTATTTACTTGCATGTTTTCTACAAACTCTCATAAACAAACAAACTCGTGTGAATCGGCAAACAACTCCAATAACCAAACAAAACTAATAAATTCAATAATTGAAAGATAACGTTTTTCCTAAATAAATACAAATGTCGGTAACAAGTTCGAAAACATAAAAATAAAAAATTAACCTAAATGATTGTTCGTCAGGGTTGTTGAGTTGGAGTTTGCATCACTAGCACCACATGCATGTATAAGCTCATACCCCATCCCAACGCCTTTGAGGATTTTCTTTGCATATGCGTATGATTTAGGAAGCTTGTTTGGAGTGGGCAATAAAAGTTTTTGAAACCACAAATGCTTATCAAATGCCTTGATAGAAATTCTAGTTTCTTCTTCAAGAGAAATTGCTCTTAGAAGGGCACCCAAAGAAGTTTATGTACAATCCTCGTACAATGGAGTATTCGTTTCCACTATTGGAGCAAAAAAGGTTGTTTAACCGGCAACCTCAAACCGGCCCACAATTGGCTGCCAATTCCATAATGTGGGGGGCATACCTGACTCACTCAGCGGCAAGACGATTGCAAGGGGCCCCCGAGCCCGTCTCCTCGCCCCTTAACCAACTGAGCTACACACCATTAGTTTCCACTATCAGTTGTGAATAGGCATCAGTCACTTTAAAAGCAACAATGTCCACATCACAAACATGATGTAACATCCTAAATTTTCGATAATAGTATTTTAATGAGATTTGGGATTTAATTATATTTTAGTTTTAACCTTGAATCATGTTTTGATTTATAATTAAAATGAGGTTAAAATGTTAGTGATCAAAGTTAAGTGTCATTGTGGAAATAATGAAACCTAGAGGTGTGTTTGGTAAATTGTGAAAGTATGTATGGATAAAGCAAAAGAGTTAGTAGATATTTTCAGTATTTTGGTACATGGGTCGGTTAAGAGGCAGGGAGAAAGAGAGAAAAAAGGAGAAAAGAGAAAAGAGAAGAAAAGCAAGATTTTTGGTCTTCAATTGGTAAGAAACTGAGTTTGGTTTTGATAAAAATCAGTTGTAGTTGTAAGATTGTAAACGAATTTGTGTGTTGAATTTATTTTCAGAATCCTTAACAACAAATTCGAATCAGATTTGTACAGCAAAGTGGGTTTTTGCCAAAAAGGTGAGTTCATTCTTTATTTTGACCTAAATCCGTATTTTCTGTTAAATTAAACGTTAAGACATGTGTATAAACTGTATTGGGACTGAATGAAAGTGTCGAAACAAGCTGAATAGAACAGATATGGATTTGGACTATAAAAATAGGCTGCAGGTCGTATTTTCCGGATAAAAGAACAGTACCCGGAAACCTCTGTTTGAAGGTTTCCGGACAAGACGAAGTTATCCGGTAAGTTTCGTTTATTACGTAGTTTTTCCGGATGAAAAAGATACCGGATGGTATCCGGATTTCATTGGTTTCCGGGTGTCATCCGGATTGCTTATGCTGTCCGGAAAGTTATGTTGTCCGGAAAGTTAGGCCGTCCGGTAAGAGATGACGTCCGGATAGGTGTGGTGTCCGGAAACATACGATGTCCGGATACAGTTTCCGGATGTGTTATCTAGTTAAGTTTTCTAGAAATTTTCTGGGGGCGCTGCCCCCAGACCCCGCAAGGGCGTTGCCCCTTGACCCCATCCGCTAACCGGGTAGCGGAACCCCCGTGCTAAGTCGTCGAAGGGGGGGGGGGGGGGGGTAATTGAAGAGGAGGATACGATAGGTTATTTAGTAATCTTAGTGTTGATGTAACGTCCCAAAAATTACAATAAATTTGAACTTTTTAAAATACCATTTTATTAAAACTAAACCATAAGTAATTAAACCCAATTAAACGTTTATCAAAACCTCGTTAAGTTAAATCACCAATTATAAATAACACAACGGAAATTGTAATAAATCTAAACTCGATGTCTCAAAATAAATAACAATAAAAGTCTTCTCAACGCGCCAGTGTGTACCGTCACGCCTTACTGCCACTCGAACCTGAAATCATTATTTATAGGGAAGGGGTAAGCACGAAGCTTAGTGAATTCAAACGCATACGCAGGTAGCAATCATATATACACCACTCCTATCCACACATAGATAGACATCCAACACAAGCAAATTTAATTGTATAAGCAAACTCATGCAAAAACACCCGTGCGTGTATCCTTCGGCTCCCCGAATTCACACCATAATCGTGTAGGCATCCCTCGGTCTCTCCGAGTTCATCCAACACTGGTACACAATTCCTCGGCCCCGCCGAGTACTCGGTCCAACCGAGTTCCCACAACACTTATACAAAATTCCTCGGTCCCACCGAGCCCTCGGCCCCGCCGAGTTCACACAACACTTGTACACAATTCCTCGGTCCCACCGAGCCCTCGGCCCCGCCGATATGTATACGACACCCATGGAATTATACTAAACATTGTCAGGATCGATTCTTAACAAGAATTAAACTTCTTAGAAACAGAATTTAGAGAATCTTGCGGAATAGAACTCTAAATCAATTAAAGAACAATCAATAGAAATTCAATACACTGTATATATCAAACTGGATTACTCACAAGTTTTACACCAAACCTCAATCTTGTTGAACAGGCTCAACAAGACGATTTCTACTTCTCTAGAAATAGGATCTATGATCTTGAGGTTAATTCACTCTTGAATGAATATCAAATTCTATTTCACTCGTATATTTTTCGTCTTTTTTTAATAGCTATCTATCAATACTATTTATACAAAAGTAATTACAAGATAACTATCAAAAGTAAATTGATCTTCTGAATCTTCGTTAAACATATCTTGATCAATTCCTTATTTGTCTCCAAAAGCATCGCATACCAAACTTATCAAGTCAGCAGTATTAACAATGATTTGGCTCAGCAGCATTAATGATGATTTGGCTCAGCAGCATTAACGACCTTCAGCAGTATTAACCTTCACAGTCTTCAAGCAGTAGTAACTCAGCTCAGCAGTACTAACCATGTCTAGCAGTAGTAATTTGGTCTAGCAGCACTAACTTCGTCTAGCAGTAGTAACTTTTGTTGGGAACTGAAGATATGCCAAGTATGGTTAGTACTGCTAAGTCTACATTACTACTGCCAGTTCTTCGTTACTACTGCTGGGCAAGGTTACTGCTGCTAGACGAAGTTAGTACTGCTAGACCAAGTTACTACTGCTAGACGAAGTTAGTGCTGCTAGACCAAATTACTACTGCTAGACATGGTTAGTACTGCTGAGCTGAGTTACTACTGCTTGAAGACTGTGAAGGTTAATACTGCTGAAGGTCGTTAATGCTGCTGAGCCAAATCATCATTAATGCTGCTGAGCCAAATCATTGTTAATACTGCTGACTTGATAAGTTTGGTATGCGATGCTTTTGGAGACAAATAAGGAATTGATCAAGATATGTTTAACGAAGATTCAGAAGATCAATTTACTTTTGATAGTTATCTTGTAATTACTTTTGTATAAATAGTATTGATAGATAGCTATTAAAAAAAGACGAAAAATATACGAGTGAAATAGAATTTGATATTCATTCAAGAGTGAATTAACCTCAAGATCATAGATCCTATTTCTAGAGAAGTAGAAATCGTCTTGTTGAGCCTGTTCAACAAGATTGAGGTTTGGTGTAAAACTTGTGAGTAATCCAGTTTGATATATACAGTGTATTGAATTTCTATTGATTGTTCTTTAATTGATTTAGAGTTCTATTCCGCAAGATTCTCTAAATTCTATTTCTAAGAAGTTTAATTCTTGTTAAGAATCGATCCTGACAAGTGGTATCAGAGCATTGGTATCTTAGAAGCTATGGACAATTCAATGGATTCTCACAGTACTCTTGTTTCAAAGGTTCCCATGCTCAAACCCAATGAATTTGACATGTGGAAACTGAGAATCAAGCAGTACATTCTTCTTACTGATTATGCAATATGGGACATCATAGAAAATGGCCCATGTAATGAAGGAAAGATTGGAGCAGATGGAAAGAGACCTCCTCCCAAGACAGATGCTGAAAAGAAAGTCAGACAAACAGAGATGAAGGCCTTAAGCACTCTGCTTTTGGCTATTCCTAATGAGTACCAACATCAATTCCAACACTGCACAGATGCACAGATATTGTGGAATGCTCTGGAGAAAAGATTTACTGGCACAAAGAGCACAAAGAGAAATCAAAAGGCTATTCTCAGGCAACAATATGAGAACTTCATGTCTGCAAAGAATGAGTCTATGACTCAAACTTTTGACAGATTTAACAAGTTGATTGGAGAATTAGCAACTGTGGGTGTACACATGGATGCTGATGATGTCAATAGAAAGTTCCTTAGATCATTGGGAGAAGAATGGACCATGTACACAGTCTCATTCAGACAGAATGACCAATTGGAGGACAAAGAGCTAGATGACCTCTACAATGATCTGAGAGTATTTGAGGCTAAAGTTGAAGCCAAGAAAAAGCCATCTGGATTTGTTTATAATGCTGCTTTATTATCTTCATCCTCTGATAATGCTGCTAATCCTGATTCTGTTAATACTGCAGGTTCTATTAATGCTGCTGGTGGAACTAATCAAGAGAAGACTACAGATTCTGTACTAGAAGCATTCTTTTCTAGTCATGTTCACTCTTCTCTAATCAATGATGATTTAGAGCAGATTAATGCTGATGATCTGGAAGAGATGGACATCAAGTGGCAGATGGCTATGCTATCAATGAGGGTGAAGAAATTCATCAAAAGGACTGGGAGAAACAACTTCTCCCAGAGAAGAGAAGATGGTGCAGGCTTTGACAAGTCCAAGGTTGAGTGTTATAAGTGTCACAAGATGGGACACTTTGCTAGAGAATGCAGAAGTGGAGGATCACATCAACAGACTCCAAATGGAAACCAAAACAGAAGCTCCTCTCAAGCCCTTGTTTCTCAACAAGGAATGGGATTTGATTGGAGTGATCAAGCTGAGGAAGCCTGTCAGAATCAAGCTCTTATGGCAGAAGTATCTGATATTCCCACTGAGGTACAATCTAAACTCTGTTCTCAAGCTTGCATTGATGCTGTTAAAAGATATAGGGATCACAATCAGGGTATGTGTGATGACCTTAAGAGGCTAGAGAAAGATGTGAAAGATTATGTTAGGATTGTAGAAAGGTTTGAGGAACAGATTAGAGCTTTTCAAGCTAATGAACTTCAACACCACTATGATACTAACTATTGGAAGTGGGAGAAGAATGAGTATGAGATTAAGCTGAAAGTGTCTGGGGAGGAGAATGAGAAATTAAAAGAAGAGCTTAAGAAGGTTAAACTTGATGTTGAAAAGTTTACCTGTGCTTCTAAAACCATGGATACCATCATTAAGGCTCAAATCCATGACAAGATGAAAGTTGGGATAGGGTACAATGCCACACCTCCACCCTACAATAACAACTACATACCTCCTAAGTCTGATTTGTTAGAGACCAAGGATAGGAAGGATCCTGAATTAAAGATTAATATAGATCCTTGTGAAAAAGAAGTAGTGGTTGAGAATGAGACTGACAAAGTAGACTCTGATGAGGAATCTGAGAGTCCATGTGATAAGAACACTGAGATCAAATGGACTGAAAGGGAAAAGGGAGTTCATTCCACACAGCCCAAAGTTGTGAACTCTAATACTTGTAAACAGTGTTCTTGTAAGAAATCTCAAGAACTCAAGCCCCAAAAACATGATAATCAGAGGGGAAATCAAAGGAACTGGAATAACCAGTGGGCTATGAGACAAGGAGTTGATCTGAACAGAATCAACAGGCCAAAACCTTGTTTCATCTGTGGTAAGCTAAATCACTTAGCCAAACACTGTTATTTCAATCCAGTTAACCAAAGGTTTAATGCTCAAAGATTTTTTCAAAAACCTGGTGGTTACAGAAAGGATGGTGGCTATAAAAAGTCTGTGAGGAAAGTTGTGGCAAAGAAACAAGTTAAAACCAACAGCCACATGAAAAAGGCAGAAACAGAAAGTGTTAGAGTATGGATGCCCAAAGGTACTAATGATAATACTGCCAACTCAGTGAGTACTGCTAACAATGTTAGTACTGCAGGAAGCAATAATGTTGCTAGCAGTGTTAGTACTGCTAACACAGTTAGTACCTCTTCAACAATTAATACTGCTTCTAGTGTTAGTACTGCTAAGTTAGTTAATACTGCTGAGAAGGCTAGTACTTCTGGAAGCAATGTTAGTGCTGCTAACAAAGTTAGTACTCCTGCATCAGTTAGTACTGCTTCTAGACCTATCATCAAAACAAAGTACTCAAGCACTGATGTTCCTCACTTTGACAAGCTCATCAAAACAGAATGTAAGTATTTTGATGATCAAGGGAGACCCAAGACCACTATGGCTTGGGTCCCTAACAAAAACTAATTGATTTATCAGATGTGCAGGGCAGCCAACAGCTTAAGGGGAGAAGCATTTGGCATGTTGACAGTGGTTGCTCTAGGCACATGACAGGTAACATGGTCTGCCTTCAATATTTCAAATGAATTGATGGAGGACATGCTACTTTTGAAAATAATCCTGCAGAAGGTAAGAGAAGTGGTAAAAGTGATGTGTAAGATGACATTTGAGGATTTGACAAGTGGTGCATAGTGCAAAGTTACTACTGCCTGTGTTCTATAGTTAATACTGCTTTGCAGTTAATACTGCTCAGTAGTTAATACTGCTAGTGCACAGTTAATACTACTCAGTAGTTAATACTGCTAGTGCAGTTAATACTGCTAGGTAGTTAATACTGCTAGGTAGTTAATACTGCTTGGTAGTTAATACTGCTTGGTAGTTAATACTGCTCAGCAGTTAATACTGCTAGTGCAGTTAATACTGCTAGGTAGTTAATACTGCTTGGTAGTTAATACTGCTCGGTAGTTAATACTGCTAGGTAGTTAATACTGCTTGGTAGTTAATACTGCTGTGTAGTTAATACTGCCTTGCAGTTAATACTGCTCAGTAGTTAATACTGCTTATGTCGTTAATACTGCTTTTGATAATCTAGGGCATATAAATACCCCTGTTTGCCCGCCAATGTTCATAACGACTCTTCGCATTTACTTCCTCTCTCTCGTTCTAACCTAGTCTCCCCAGAATCTTTGTGTTTTTCTTTCAAGAATCCTCAGGAATCATGGAGTTTGTGGATGAGCACAATGAAATAGCCATGCTACAGAAGCCGAAACAAGCTGCGGGATTCCACGATATAGTCGATTTTCTCAAATCCTCGCACATCTCCTATGCCCTAACGGTGAGCCCAACAATCTATATCGAACATCAGACACAATTTTGGGAGAATGCCACTGTTAGTTTCGAAGAAGGGCAGAAAACCATTCGAACAAGGGTTTGTGATAAACCCTTGAAAGTCACAGAGGAGGTTATTCGCATCTCTCTTCGCTTGAATGATGCCTCAGGTATAACCTCTCTATCTTCTGATGACTTATATTCGACTTTACAAAGAATGGGGTATGAAGGTCCCATTGGTGTTTTTAAATTCTACAAGTCAAAATTCTTCAACCAATGGAGATTTCTTGTTCATACCCTGATGCACTGTATTTCCAAGAAAACTACTGGATGGAGTGAGTTCAGCAGTCCCATTGCATATGCCTTGGTCTGCTTATCCACTGCCAGAAAGTACAATTTTTCAGCAATGATCTTTAATGATCTTGTATCAAACTTGGAATCCAAAAAGAGCTTTTACATGTATCCAAGGTTTGTGCAAGAAGTTATTAACAAGGAATTGATGGACTTACCTCAGTTTACTGAGGTATATGTACCCAAATCCCCTAAAGGGAAGGTTTTTTCAAATATGAAAAGACTTCCTAGGGACTCGGAAGGAGTTGACACACCATTGTTCTCTACAATGATGGTTGTGTCCCACTCCTCTGAAGGTATGGCATCAGGATCAAGGCCCTCATTAGATCAACCCACTGATGACCAATCCCAACCTTCCATCTCAAAAGACATACCTCAGTCCATTCTTGAACAACCCACTCCCACAATCACCAAAAGGTTTCAAAGAAGAAAGGTGCACAAGGTTCCTTCCCTTGATGTACCTACTCAGAGCCCTAAGCCTTTAAGCCCTCAGTTGGAGCATTCTCCAATTGAGAATATCAACAGGGAAACCACAGGGGTGTCTCCCAACCCCAAGAAGGTGGTCTCTAAGGAGAAGGATGACCATATGGGTGCTAAGGCTGCCACTACTTCTGCTAGCACAGAGAAGGACAGTGGTAACATAAATAAGACCTTCCCCATGGCAACTCTAAATGAGAAATCATTAGGAGGACCCAGGTGCCAAGAAACCAAGGGGGCAGTTAGTGCTTCTGCTAGGCAGAAGGCTTCTGCTAAAACTTCCAAGGATCCTTTAAAGAAGGTAAACACTTCTAAACAAGGTGAGGATAGATATAACTATGAGGAATTGATGGAAACCATAGGGAATATCAACTTGGATGTTATGGCACAAAAGAAAGAGATTGAGCAACTGAAGACTGTGGTCACCTACCAACAGTCTCAAATTGAGAAGCTCAAGAAGATGGTCACCAAGTTGTTGCACAGAAGGAAAAAGGCAAGATTTGTGCTGAGAAAAAGAATTCCAGCTGATGATGCTCCCAAAAAGGGGGAGTCAGAGTCAGAAGCAGAACTGAAAATGAAGGGTCCACAAATTGAGGGGGAGACTGTTCACATGGAGACTGAGATGGAAATGGATTATGCACAGCTTAAGGGGGAGTCCAGTGCACAGAATAAGGGGGAGACAGAAAAGGGGGAAGAGTGTGTTAAAGCAGCAGAAACCACAGCAGCAGAAACTGTTAATGCTGCTGAGTTTGAACAAGCAGCAGAAACAGTTAATGCTGCTGAAGGCCAAACAGAAAAAGCAGCAGAAACTGAGCAGGAAGCAGTAACTACAACTCAAGCTGAAATAGATGAAGAAATATACTGGATTGTGAAGAACAGTGTTGAAGCAGCATCATTACATGTTCTAAGAGAAGCAGTAACAGCCATAGCAGCAGAAATGGTTATTGCTGCTGAAAAACTTAAAGCAGCTGAACCAACTCCTGAAGCTGTTAAAACTCTTAAAAGAACCAAGATGATGTCAAAGAAAAGACCAAGAACCCAGCCCATAACTTCAAAGAAGAAAAATGAAAAGAAGCCAAGGGTGGAGTCATCTGCAGAAGAGGCCCAGGAGGAAACAGTGAAAGAAAAATCTGATCCAAAAGTTGCTGAAGAAGAAGTGGCAACTCCATCAGGGCAATCAAGCAATGTGCAATCACAAACTGATGCCCAATGTGATTTGTACATTACTAGTGTTGACTCTAACCCAATTCCACTTCAGGCTGAACCAATATCATCTAAGGCTCCTGAAATCATCTTTTGGGACACTTTGAAAGATGGTAGAAAGGAGTTCATTAGGATAAAAAGAGCAGATGGAAAATTTGAAGTCTTTTCAACTTGGGGAAAAATTGTCAGAACTTGCTCAAGATCAGACTTAGAAGAGATGTTCAAAGTTGGGATGAGGATATATGAAAACATGCTGACTGAGCAAGGGATGTCAATCTCTAAAATGGTACTTGAATTCTTGTGCCAAATGTTCAAACCTGAAGCAGTTCAGCATAGGATAAACACACAGTTTCAAGCCATTACCAACTGGATGCTCTATGAAAACTGTGGAGTATATGTCATCTCCCTTGACTCTGCAACTCAAGAATACTATCTGGTGGATGAAATATACAATCACAGCATGAAGAGGCTGCAAGGAATGTTACATACTAAGCTGACCTGCAACAAGGATTCAGCAATGGGTAGATTCTTGGTAAAAAGGATTCTCAATCAGAGTCTAGGTTTAAGTCCTAATCTGTGCGTATATGATGACTAAGTTTTGGAAGCATCATCTGAAGAACTTGACTTCTTTTCCTAAAAGTCAAGTTAGGGGGAGATTGTTGGGAACTGAAGATATGCCAAGTATGGTTAGTACTGCTAAGTCTACATTACTACTGCTGGGCAAGGTTACTGCTGCTAGACGAAGTTAGTACTGCTAGACCAAGTTACTACTGCTAGACGAAGTTAGTGCTGCTAGACCAAATTACTACTGCTAGACATGGTTAGTACTGCTGAGCTGAGTTACTACTGCTTGAAGACTGTGAAGGTTAATACTGCTGAAGGTCGTTAATGCTGCTGAGCCAAATCATCATTAATTCAAACTAGTACTACGCACCATAATTCAGTTAATACACACAAACTACCGCAATGCATATATAATCCCTATCCTACGCAGTGAGAGAACTCACCTCGAAAAGCAAAGCAGATATCCACGAACAGCGACACGAGCTCGTCAACTCCAACTCACTTCTTTTCACCTAAAGAAGTGCTACAACGTGTCAACACGACGCCCCAACTCTCAATTATAAACATAAGACTAGACGAGCGACATTTCAGATTTTCGGTCTAAACTGCAGGTCTGTTCGGGACCTGTTTAGCCCCCTCTAGACCCACTAATCCAGAAATTAAATTCCACAAACAGAAGGGTCTGGGTCTTAGCTTTCCAGGGACATATTATACGCGTTCAAACAAGGTTCCTATGATTGTATACGAATTTTCTAAAACTGAAACTCAAAGCTGGAAGTTTCGGACCTGCTGCAAAAACGACCATTTTGCACCTAGCTAGAGGCTTAACCAGGCTTTTGCTAAAACACGAAAAATGTGCCCGACACAGAATGTGAACCGTGGGCACCAGTTTCGCCTCAAACCGAGCTACGAAGGAAAAGTTATGGCCGATACAAAACAGGGACAGAATAGGGTTTTTCACATGAAATGACGATTTGGGTTAAACTTCCATTAAGCCTTGACTTAATAAATTCAGACCTGTAGTTCCTACTTCAGCTTAAGGTTTTAGGCTACTAACACACAACACCACCCACTGCCACCTCCGCCAGTGGTGGTCGGAGGCGGCGGCGGCAGCCACTACCTACGGTGGTGCACGGCGGCGGCAACACCGCCGGCCGCCAAGGCTGCAACGGCGGTGGTGGTGGTTTTCACGGTGGTTAAACGACACAAGAGAAGAACACAACGAACATGAAACTTACCGATCGATGACGACCCAGCAGTGCTCGAAGGGATTCCGATCTCCGGCTCGTTCTCACTCTCCCTCTCGCTCTCTCGCTCTCTCGCTCTCTCGCTCTCTCGCTGGCAGAAGAACAGCAGCGCCGGCGCCGGCGTCTGGCTTGGGGTGGTTCGATGATGGCAGCGGGAAGAAGAAGGTAGGGAGGTGTTTAGGGTTTATCTCGGCTGCTCTTGCGTGGGATGACAACAAAACGAGAAGAAGGGGAGGGGGTCGGTCTTAGGGCCGATCCCTATGCAAGTTACACAAGAATGTTACTTTTGGTCCCTCTCCTTTAACATCCCTACAAACTAAATATAGTTTTACCCCACATTAACATTTTCGGTCTTTCTCGCTAACCCCGCTAACAAGGTTTGTTTAAAGAAAAAATATTAAGGTAGTTAAATAAGCAAAATAACTCCATACCGGGACACAGGCTTTACAGTTGAGAATATGTTATGAGATATGATGTGATATGTTGTTAGGCATATACGCTAGTAAGTGTATTGGATCCATAGGCACGGTTATGCATTGTAACGAGGAATAGACATAAAGTAATTTGTAATTCCCGTTGACCTGAAGTGAGGAATAGACATAAAGTAATTTGTAATTCCCATTTCTTAAAGGTGTTATGAAATGAGAAATAGGCATAAAGGAACTTGTAATTTCTATTTCATAGAGTAGAAATTGAGGAATAGGCATAAAGTAAATTGTAATTCCTGATTTCTAGGGGAAGACCAGAGATAGACATAAAGTAACTTGTAATCTCTACTTTTGGGCCAAGAAATAGGCATAAAGTAACTTGTAATTTCTTGAATAAGAGCATTAATCCAGAATTTGTGATGATTTGTGGTAGGCTCTTGTTTGTGATAATATGACTTACTGAAGGTTAGTCATATTCGCGAGATCGGACATTTTTCCTGTTATTGAGGTGAGCACGTGTATGGTAAGAATGGCGGAGAACAGGCTTGTTTATATGTATTGAATATTCCCAAACTGTTAACGTTTAATTTGAATTTGGATGTTCTCACTAGGCGTAAGCCTAATTGTTCAAATTAATTTTCTTACCAGGTACCGGCTCTGGGAAGTAAATGGGATGTGTGCCGAGAGCTTTTGAAGTATCCAACTTAAGAGATAAGCGGAGGATGTCAGCTAAAACAGTGGGACTTTTTGATGGATTATTTAGATAACTTAGTTAATCTAATTATAGTGGACATGATTAGATTAATAAGTTATTAGGAGAATTCCATGTTTGTAATTATGAAACCTCTTAGTTGATTCTCTTCTTATATAAAAGATTGGATGTTGTTATGTCATAACTTGTCACAAATTGAAGTTCAAATTAGCCCTGATTTTTAGGGTGTTACACATGAGTACCCTCCTCGGCGATTGATTCATTATCATTGTATCGCTCACGGAATGGAAATGCATCTTCCACGAATTGTACAACAGGATTGACATTGTGACTCGAAGATGCTCGATTGCGTATCATATTCAGCCTTTGTTGCGATGCAGTAGGTATATTTGTAGCCTCACCGTGTTGATCCCACACAGTATAATTTTTCATTATACCAACATTTTTCAAATGATAAATTATATCTGCCTCATTTTGAAATAACATGTTGCCACAATCTATGCAGGGCCATTTGTAATAACCATTCCAACTCACTGAATTATTTTAGCAAATTCCAAAAATGAATATATTCCCAAAATGTATTTTTCCTCGAATCTTCTTAAATTCATCAACTTTTATCCACATTTTCTGTCATGTCTGTATGTGAAAAATAAATACATAAATAAATTAAGAGCTAAACGTATTTTTAGACACGCAACAATCCAAATTTACATGAGATAAACATGAAATAACAACAAAATTACATATACAAAATAAGATTATAATTACCTAAGAAATACTAAATGTCTTTTGATGATGAAAAGTTTGTTGGAAGCAAGAATCGCTCCAAATCATGTTCCAAATTTAAATGATATAAACGTGAAATAACTACAAATTTAGACAAATAAAATAATAATTCCTAAGAATCTTTAAATGACCTTTGATGATGAAAACAACGTTTGTTGGAAGCCAAAAGTCGTCAAAATCGCGTCTCAATTTCTTTAGAAACGATTGTTTTTAAATGGAGAAGAAATGTTGGAATGAAGATGAAATATTGGAAATGGGGGAACTATGAATGTATATATTAATAATTGTGATCTTAGGCAACATAGAAACAATAAAATATGTTGCCTAAGTAAGATCTTACGCAACAAATACAATAGATTAAATGTTGCCTAAGTAAAAGTAGGTGTCAACCTTAAATCGTCCGTACATGAGTTATTACGTTTTCAACTACCTATATATATTTATATAACTTTTTATACCTTAGGCAACATAGAAACAAGAAAATATGTTGCCTAAGATAACTTTCATTGATTTAAAAAAATAACATTATACGTCTAAGGGCATCTCCAACCTTCACACCAAAAAACACACCAAAACACCAAATTTGGTGGGCCCAACACCAAAAAAAAACCTCAACTCCAACCATACTTCAAAAAAAACACCAAATTTGTGGACCCCACATTAAAATAACATATTTTATTTACTATTAACTATTTTTATTAATAACAATAATTATAATTTGTAAATATAATAATAAATAATCAGTAATTAATTTATTTAATGAAAACCGATAAAAATAAAAACGATAATTTCAAGTATTAATTTCAAGTATTATGTAATTTTAATTTCTTATGAAATTATATTTTGTCAAATTTCTTTAATGGTATATTTTATTTATAAATTAATTTTAAATAAAAAAACGAATTAACAAAAACATATAAAACGTTAAGTTAGATTAATATTTATTAAAACTAATATCATAAATAATAATTAGATTATTTAAAACATAAAAATAAATTAAATAAATTACTATTTGGTGGGTCCTCTCATTTTGAAGTGTCTACAGTTACACACCAAATTTGGTGTGTTTTTTTTGAAGAAATCCACACTGCAAAAAAAATGGTGTTATGGTGTGTGGTTGGACTCCTCCATACTGCATATTTGATGATATGCAGTATGGTTGGAGATGGTCTAAGGCAACATAAGGGGAGATATTGCTTAAGATACTTGAGACAACATATAATTATTCATACGTTGCATAAGATCTCACTTAGGCAACATAGAACTACACTTTGCCTAAGAGGAAACTTAGGCAACATATATTAGCCTTTGTTGCCTAAGCTTATCTTAAGCAACATAGGCAATTAACCTTTGTTGTCTAAGACAACATTTGGTGTAGTGATTTAATCATCTTAATCTAACGGCTTATATAGGTTCTTCGGTTAGCTTCTGATCTCATCCCATATGTATAAGGAAAATCAAACGAAAAGTTGATCAATTTACGAAAAATTCCAAAGATCATATATATGATGACACGTGATACGAACATTAATGATATATGATCAAACATATCTAAAAGGGACATGGGTGACTTGGTGAACACGTCCAAAGGTTGCCCACTATGGGTTAGTCAACGAAACATGCGTTTAATCATATATGATCTTGGAACTTTTCTTCTTCTAGTAAATTGATAGTCTATGTATATATATATATATATATATATATATATATATATATAGGATACAAATCAAATGCAAACCTTGCATTTGTTGCACCCCTTACAAACCAGTGTGCATATATGCATTATCTCATATGAATGTATGCCAATTATATGTATATTCTTGCACGTATGCATATATATATATATATATATATATATATATATATATTATGTCTTTTCCTTTTGCAATTGAAAGTTTTCGATAATTGAAGTGAAGCTCAACCATTATAATGTTTGGTCCTACAAATAGCCTTTGAAGATTTGTGGACAAGTATCATGCATCTTCATAGTCAAAAAGATAAAGGTAAAAGATAGATTTAAGTGGTCGATCAATTCTACGAAGAAATTTCCATTCAAATAACCAAAAAATTATTTTTCGGAAAACAAACATTTTTTTATTTTTTTATCAAGATTTTTTGTTAATTTATTAAATTAAACAATATTAAGGGGTGAGAATTGTGTTCAATACCTTCACGTTATTTATGACCGGATAAATTCCGTTCCTAATTTTAAAAGTAGGTAATGATTTTAGTGAATAATTAGTTTATTTTATGTGATTGGATTCAGAAGAGAATACACGAGTTAGATTCTAGCTAACCTTGTTAACTTTGTTCGGAATGCAAAGTTTGTAAAGCCTACACTTCAAAGGGCATATTTGGATTCGTAAAGTATTTCATTCTCGATAATTGCTCATTTAATCGGCAATTGATGTATTTCAAAGATCCATTCATTTAATCGGCTTTAGGAATGATTCAAACAGTTGATTAATTAATATATGTTGTATTATGGTCATCACTATTTCATTTTTGATTGGGAATAAATGCAGTAGTTGCTTTGATATATTTCATTAATATCTCGCTGACTAGTTTATAATAAATCTGTTGTGTTTCACGTTTTACTTTATGTAAGCATGTAACACGTCCATGTTATTAATTTCATGAAACCATCGTCACAACTTGAGGATCGGAATAAAGTCAATAAACAAAAATAAAATGGTACCAAAAGCCTTTATCAACTGGGCTATACGCCATTGGCAACTTATGGAGATCTTCGAGTATTGGTGACTTAAAGTCCGTATATTATAATTTTATCCCTTTATTAATTAGTATCATAAAGTTTTAATATTTTATTAATACAACTCGGAGGATGGCAAGTGCATTTCTACAATTAATAAAATAAAGACTTTAAAATAAAGGGAACTTTTAGAAAGGTGTTAAATCAAATTAAGTTAGAAAACAAAGATTCATGAATCTAGAAAACTTATAATAATTATTCAGTAAAGAATCAAGACAACTCGTTTACTTTGATATGTTGTTACTTATTTAGCATTAATACAGAATAATTTTATAAAATATGATATACAATATTTTCCATAATAATTAATAAATAAGAAATAGTTCACGTGTCCAGAAATCGATCAAAAATCGGCATTTTGAACTTTTAACATAAATTTCGGCGAGTCTTTTGTCTAGAGCAACAATGTTTGGAGATGGAATCCGGAAGCTAGTGGGATCTTTTTGGTTGTTGGGCTAAGAAAGATGATAGAGGGAAAGTCAATCTTCTGTTTTGGCGTGCCCGGTTGGGTAAACTCCCTACTCGCAACAATTTGTCTAGCAGGGGAGTTGGAGTCTCTTCAACCCTCTGTCCAGATTGCAAAATTACCGACGAGACAACGAGACACCTTATGTTTTATTGCTCTTCGGCAAAAGAGGCATGGGCTTTGTTGCACCAATGGTGGCCGAGATCCCTGCATTTGCTACTTCCTTTGAGGAGGTATTGGAGCTGTTTTCGTACCTTTTGAGAGAAAAAATGAATAAAATGTTGTTGCCTTGCGGCCTAATGGGTCATCTGGAGGAGTAGAAACGAAAAAGTCTTTCACAACAAGACGCAGTCCACTCGAGAAGTAGCTAATAGTGTCCAGTTCTATTCCTCTTTGTGGGTCAAAAACAGAGTTAAGATGAGGAGGGGATTAGATGGGAAATGTGGTGTTGTAACCCTCTTTATACTTCTCGTATACTTTGTAAGATAGCGTCTTGCTAGTTTCTGTTAGTAAAAATCGCTTCTTGCCGTTAAAAAAAAGTTCACATATCTTCGATTCGAGTGTCAAGAATTTGGTGCCTTTTAAGAGATGTTATGCTTTAGCCACCAAAAAGGTTCATTACATTCGTTTATTTTTACTTTTCGTGAAAGATAAAATAAAGGTTTTAAACATATATTATAAAAATAAAAATTAAATCAAATGTATTGTATTGTATTTTTATGTAATTGCTCTTTAAAAAAAATAAGATTTTATATTAAATAAAAAAAATTATATGTTCTTTGTTGGTTCTAGTTTAACCAATTATGAACTTAAAAAATGTGTCCCACAAAAATAGATTGGTTTGGAAGATCAAACTTGCCTTAATTAGTGTATTGATCAGCTGATTCGAAAACAAATCTCACGATGACATGTGGACGTGGATGAATTTGAATACCACGATATTATGTTCGATGAAGGTAGATTCTGGAAAGAGGTAATCAGTGGTGGATCCAAAGTTTTTTCTTACTGGGGTCCCTTTAAGGTAGCTTAAATACCTGTAAAATTGTCCGATATATTTTTAGCTTAAATCCAACATTTTAAGGGATTTTTTAAGGTTTTTTGGTTGATTTTAAGAGATTTTTAAGGGTTTTTGCCGATTTCGAAGAACGTTTTTGGATTTTTAGTCAATTTCGAGAATTTTAATTTTGGTTTTTTGGTTGATTTTGAGACACTTTTTTAGTTAATAGAAGAGCAGCAAGGGTTTGTGGGGTCCTAGGGAAATTTTTACCGGGGAGACACACGGTATAAACTTCAGATAACTTAAAATTTTAACCTTGGTAAAAAAAAATCTTCTGTCTTTCATGGGGGCCATCCCCCACTAATAACAATGTGAGTCCGCCAATGAGTCGGCTTCTAGCATTTATTGAAGAGTACCCACCCAAATTTCAGTTTTCAACGATTCCCTTCAACTTAGACATATGGATTGTAACCCAATTGCCAATTGTGGTAGCTAAAATACCACCGCATGTCAACTGTTTGACAAAATGCCACAACGCCAAATTTCATGAAATCCATTATGAACTCGCATCACATACGTTTCGTATGATTTTGGATAACGAGATTGTACACGTACAACTCTTGCTTGATATCAAACGCACCATACGCCTTATCCTATATTCAAAGAAATCAAGGAAGAACAATATTTGAAACACTTGTATTTATTTTTTGAACAAGCAAAAAAGAGAGATGTTTGCCAATGACATGTAGCTCGGTTGGTAATGGGTGGAGGCATCTTTGTAAAAAAAAAAATATAGCCGTGCCTTTTCCTTGTTGTGGATACTCTTGGACCACATAGAATCTCTCATTCTAATCCATATTTTTCAACAATGTTAATAAAATCTTGAATGCGTTATCATATATATATATATATATTATAATAAAAAAGCTAGGGGTCAAATAAATATTGCATGGATTGGAACTAAAAGTCAAATTATACTCTTTTGAAAGAATCATGTGGCATAGAATAGGTTGATTTAATTCTAGATATGAGTTTGGTCCTTTAATATATGGAAATAATTTATATAATATATATGCATATATACCCTAACATCCATTTCACTTGAGTTCACACCAAACTTTTTGGTCTCTATAAATTCACACACATTCTTTCTCATCCCTCACTCAACCACCACATATCATCACCAACGGTAACCATGTCTAGAGCCACCACCCTCCTCCTTATCCTAACCCTCCTCCTCTTCTCATCTACCTTCTCCTCCACCTTTGCTCGGCCGGAACCCACAACCGTCGCCACAACTACCGCCGCAACCAAAACAATAAACAAGGTAAGCTAACTCTCTTCAAAACTAATATCATATTAAACCTTGAGGGCCAACGCGGCAAATAAAGGCTAGACAATGCGGTTCCTTCCTATAGTTCGCTAGTGAGGGTCTTGTGAGAACTATTGGTTATTTTTCTAGCTATTATCCTCAGGGTCCCATGGAATTAGCTGCCTAGACATCCATGGTTACAAAAAAAAACCACTATTGGAAAGTTCATATTAGATTAACAATGGAAGGATCATCACTAATTATTGATTTCATGTTTGAATTTTTGTAGGATGTTGAGGTTGAAGAAGGTTGTGAAGGAGTTGGTGAAGAAGAGTGCTTGATGAGAAGGACTCTTGTTGCTCACCTTGACTATATTTACACCCAAAAGAAGAATCCATGAAAAAAGAATTGAAACATCATTTTCTTTCATTATATTTATGTAGATTGTGTACGTATATTTGAAGGGTAAGGATCCAAGTTTTTCTTGTTTCATTTCGAAAGCGTTTAGTTCTTGTATTGAAAAAGAGCTTGGCATGTTTATATATACGACTTGTTGTGAACAATAAATGTCTTTTAATTGTGATATATATATACACACACATATATATATATAGAGGATCCTTCAAATGTAAACATTTTTTTTTATGTAAACAATGAAACCAAGGGTATTTGGGTCTTTTTCTCCAAATTCGTAATTTTAGGAATATCCATAATTTTCGCAACTAACAAACTTCCTTAATTTTCTCAATTATCTTCATCTCTCTCTCTCTCTCTCCGGCAACCTACACTCCGGCGACCTCCTCCTACTCCGGCGATCTCCAATCCGGCGACTTGCTCCCACTCCGGCGACCTCCCCCAAAATTTCGGCGAGTTTCATAATTTTTTCGAGTTTCATAACAGTTTTTTCGTAAACAATTTTTTCATAAGTTCGAGTTTTTTAAGTTTCATAAACCGTTTTTTCGAAATTTTCACATTTCATAGGAGAAATACAATATGAAACCGACGAGTTTCATAATTTTTTCACGTTTAATAGGAGACGTTTCATAGGAGAAAAAAACATTTTTTTTCATAAACATTTTTTTAGTAGATGAAAATCGATATGAAACCTAGAATCATGAATTATAATGAAAAGCATAATCGATATGAAACCCAAAATAATGAAACCCATATGAAACGTCTCCTATGAAACGTCTCCCGCCCATGCTTGAACCGTTTCCCCCACCGCAGAAACAACATCGCTTCTCGCAACGGCCGGAGTCCGTCTCGCCATGATTTGCAAACCAACGAAGCTGTCTGTAGGTTCGGGAGGCTGAAGTTGGCGGCGATCTTAGTCAACACGTCGTTAGGTAGCGCTGCGAAGTCACGGCGGTGCGAGGACGGAGATGATCGGAAGTGTCTGGTTTGGATCGACTTGGAAGTGTTGTGGTGTTTCCTGATCGGATTGTGAATCATGGTGGCCGGAATTTTGTGAGAGAGAGAGAGAGAGGGAGAGAGAGAGAGGGAGAGAGAGAGAGAGATTGGTGGCCGGAATTTTGTGAGAGAGGGAGAGAGAGATAGAGATTGAGATAATAACCATAATTAGATTAATTCAAATCAATTAATAGATTCCAAAATTAAATACCTAAAAACTATTCCCAAAATACCCTTTCCCTATTTTTTAAATTCAAAAATCCCTCAACCGTTGATCAAAAAATCGGATGGCCTAGATGGGTTTACAAGGTTTACATAAAAAAGAATGTTTACATTTGAAGCTCCCTCTCGCCCTCTCTCTCTCTCTCTCTCTATATATATATATATATATATAGTGTTAGGTTCATTTGAGAAGTCTAAATATTTTGAGAAATAGAGAAGTGATCGTGACTCTTCGATTAAATGCGCTGATTTTGAACACGGAAGGGTATTTTGGTAATTAGTCATCCCGTTTACAAAAAACACGGGCTGAGTTCATATATGAATCTGTGTGATTCACATATGAACTATACGTTCATATATGAACCTTTGTAATTCACATATGAACTCTTTATAACTAATTCATATATGAATCTTGTGATTCATATATGAACCTTTGTGTTTCATATATGAAACTAATTAATTGTAGGTTCATATATGAATCAGTTGAACCAATTAACTGATTCATATATGAATCTTTGTGTTCATATATGAACCTTTGTAATTTACATATAAACTTTTTTTTAACTAATTCATATATGAACCTTTGTGTTCATATATGAACTTTAATGATTTATATATGAATTTTTTTAACTAATTCTCATATGAACAAATTAACTGATTCATATATGAATCACAAAGATTCATATATGAATCACAAAGGTTCATATATGAATTAGTTAAAAATATTTTATATGTGAATTACAAAGGTTCATATATGAACACAAAAGTTCATATATGAATCACACAAATTCATATATGAACCTGTCCCGCGTATTTTTTTACGAAACTACCCTAAATACCCCTGAGCGTCGTTTATTAATTAATGTGGACGCGCGCATTAATCAGGTGTAACGCGAATTTCTTGACCGTGAATTATTTAATCCAATGGATATGATCACTTCTCTATTTCTTAAAATATTTAGACTTCTCAATTGAACCCTTCCCTATATATATATACGGTCAGATTCAACAGAAAACGTTAAATTAATGGGAATCGAAAAACTACGAAAAAAACTGATCAAAAAGTATATGAATTTGGATTTCAAAAAAAATATATATCAAACGCCAAGAATGAAAGAAAATAATATAAAAAAGAGAACTATTAAAAATTTGATGTTTAGTGAATAATTGCATGTTGTAAAATCAACAATATATATATATATATATATATATATATATATATATATATATATCTACAACGAATGATTTAAAGACATGGATATTGGAACCACATCAAGGAGGTGATATTTATTTTTTCATCTCTCAATGCATCCCCTCAACTATAAAAGGAAAATTTGAGTTTCTATGCTTATTAGGTTTCGATGGTTATGGTTATAACAACAGTTAGTCTTTCGGATCTTGACTAGGAAACTGTTGTCCCAAATAAGTAAAACATGCTCGATGTTATTTATCATATGAAACATATGTTTTTAATGTGATTTTGTTCCTAATACGATGTATATTTAATGGGATCTACTGGAATTTGTTGTTTACGTATTTCCGATGGCTTCAACACTGATATTGGTCGACTTGATTACTGTTAAAATCATTTCCTACCAATTTTTTACGTTTCCTAACCAAAGGGAACATTGCGTCCTCCACTGCTTCAACCCACCCCCCCCCCCCCCCCCCCCCCCCTTTTCTAACTTTGAAACTGCCAAACCATTCCACTGAAACCTCTTCAAGTATCTTGTCGATAGGAGCGGAGGGAGTAGGGGGACTAGGTGATGCCCAACCCCGTCCAATCCTTAGTGATAACCCAAGCTATGTAAAAGAGTTTAGTTAACATTTTGATTTAATTCCTATAAATCCACTAAACTTTCTTTTACTCAAGAAATTGTTGGCCCGCCAAATAATGTTGATGTAATCATGTAAATAGCAAGCCTAGAAGGATCTAAATTATTATTTAGGAAAACAACAAAACTAAAAAGAAAACATAATCAATTAAGGCCATCAGTACTCCATGACCCCATCTTTTAAAGATTTCAGCTCCACATCAGCGTCACATCAGTTTTTCTCAATCCCTCATTCAATCCCTAAACACCCTTACCCCATTCCCTCAAACCCTTTTGCCACCTCATTTATTTTAATTCTTTTATTTATACATTTAATTATTTAACAAAATAAAAATATTTATATATTTTTTAATAAATAAAAATAAGATAAATAATAAAAATTAAAATTCATATCATTCATTAAAAATAAAAATTACAAAATAAATTTAAAAATCTACTCGTCGTCATTGTTGGGAACTTGGATACACCAAATATGTTCGACCAAATCCGACCGAAGGTTATTATGAGTGTCCCGGTTTATGACTTCTCGAACATTTGCCGCGCGTTGTGTCTCACTGATTTGGCTTTCGATATCATCCGTGAAAAAGTCGTTTTCCACGTCACCACAAATAGCATGGTTTTCGTCTTCGAGTATCATATTGTGTAATATGACACAAGCGTACATAATGTTTGCCAATCTTGAGAGTTCCCATCCGCGTGCCGGGTTATGAAGTATATGCCAACGTGCTTTAAGCACGCCAAAAGCCCGTTCAACATCTTTACGTGCGGATTCTTGCGCGGACTTGAACTTTTGTCTTTTAAGGTCTTGTGGGCACGTAAATGATTTTACGAAAGTAGCCCATTCCGGATATATCCCATCCGTTAGATAATATCCGTGATTGTAGGTGGCTCCATTCACCTCAAAAGGGCACTCGGGTGCTTTTCCATCATATACATCGTTGAAGATGGGCGACTGATTGAGAACATTGATGTCGTTGTTGGAACCGGCAACACCAAAGTATGCGTGCCAGATCCATAGATCTTGAGAGGCCACTGCTTCTAGCATGATTGTCGGGTGCTCATGATCACCTCTCATGAATTGACCTCGCCATGCATTCGGACAATTTGCCCACGCCCAATGAGTACAGTCTATGCTGCCGAGCATGCCGGGAAATCCGTGTTTAGCTTCATGCGCGGCGTACAACTTCTGAATATCAATAAAAGTAGGCTTGCGTAAATATTTTTGACCATACAGTTCAATAATACATGTGCAGAATTTGTACAGACAATCTCGTGACGTTTTCTCTCCCATACGGATGTACTCGTCAAGTGCGTCAGCACTTACTCCATACGCCAATTGCCGAATAGCGGAAATACACTTTTGTATCGGAGAAAAACCTTGTTTGCCTAACCCGTCAAACCGAAGTCTAAAATACCGATACCCTACTTCTAAATCTTCAACTATTCGTTCGAATAGTTGTCTGCTCATCCTGAACCGCCGCCTAAACATATCCGGTGTATAAATCGGGTTGACACCAAAGTAGTCCCGCATACAGCGATGAGGCGGTGCTACCATACAGCGATTGTGCAGTCTGTCGAAAAATTTCCCTTTGTAGATTCAACAACTCGTCGGTGTCTACGGATGATGATGATGCGGTTGGTGAACCGGGTTGTGGCGAATCCATATTGTTTAAAATATAGAGAATGGAAGAGTGTTTGAGAGAGTTTGAAAGGTGTGAAAAATAAGAGGTTGAGAGAATTTGAGAGAGTTTGAGAGGTGTGAAAAATAAGAGGTTGAGAGAATTTTAGAGAGTTTGAGGGGTGTGAGAAATAAGAGGTTGAGGGTTTAAATATATAGTGGGATTAAATTGAGAAAAATTTATTTATTTTTGTTTAAAAAGAGCCGTTCAACGGCATTATTTTTAAAAATTAAATAATTTTTTTTTAATAAACCTTCGAGATGAATCGGGATCCCATCCCCGGAATCCATCCCGCCCCGCCTTCCCCGCAAGGCCCGTAGCCCACCCCGCACCATCCCGCAGCTCATCCCGAGCTCATCCCGAGCCGGGTACCGAAGGCCTAATAAGCTAAACCTAAAATTTAAATTAGCTAGTTTAGTTGACTACTTTATAATTAATAGTTGAAAGTAATTATAAAAAATATTTACTTATTAAATATGTTTAAGTTATGTTGTAAAAAAAACTAAAATCCTAATTTAGTTATAGGCCGATTAGTCTTATAGGTTAGCCAATATAAAATAATTGGTAAACTTCTTGCTAATCGGATTAGTATGGTTATTGGGGACATCGTTAGTGGCGAGCAATCCGTCTTCATAAAGGGCGTCAGATTCTTGATGGCCCTTTAATTTTGAATGAAGCCATGGATTGGTATAAAAAATTCGGTCTAAGCTTCTGATTCTTAAAGTTGATTTTGAGAAAGCGTATGATTGTTTAAGGTGGGATTACCTAGGGATTTAATTCTAGCGAAAATGGGATATGGCTTAGTTTGGCGTGGGTGGATTCGTGGATGCCTTCAGGATTCGATGGGGTCGATTCTTGTTAATGGCTCTCCGACTAAGGAATTTTGCATTCGTAGATGTCATGGAAGGATTACATGTCATTATTCAAGATGCGGTTGAGAAAAAAAAATCTTCCGAAGTGTTGCTATTGGTAAAGACGGTCCCCTCTTTCCCAGCTTTTCTATGCGGATGACACGATTTTCCTTGGTGAATGGTCTTTACCAAATGCTAGGAATATTATTCGTATTCTTAGATGCTTTTTTCTTATCTCGGGTCTCAAAATTAATCTTCATTAAGCGATCTTTTTGGTGTGGGGGTGGAATGGCAAGAAATTGAGTGTTTGGCCTCTTGTATTGGGTGTGGTGAATCGAAGCTTCCATTTTCGTATTTAGGCTTAACTCATTGGGGGTAATATGTCCAAAATGGAGGGCTGGAAGGTGGTGTTCGAAAAATTTGTGGTCAAACTTTCCAATTGGAAAGTTAAAACTCTTTCGGTTGGTGGTCGGGTTACCCTATTAAAGTCCGTTTTGGGGAGCTTTCCTACTTACTTCATGTCTATTTACAAAATCTCAAGATTGGTTGATCAAGCCTTGGAATCTCTCCGAAATGGATTCTTTTTTGGTGGTGATACGAAGGAAAAGAAAATGTCATGGGTCAAGTGGAAAAAGGTTATGGCTAGCCTCAAACTCGGAGGACTTAGTATTGGTAGCATTATGGCGTTTAATCGTGCTACGCTTTTCAAGTGGATTTGGTGGTTTTGGTTGGAGGATGGGGCTATTTGGGTCAAAATTATAAAATCCATATATGGCAAAAAGGGTTTAATTGGTTCGAATTTTGCCTAGACAGATTTCGAACTCCACATGGGTCTCTATTATAAAAACAGTCAACTCTCTAAAGGACAAAGACATTGATCTTTTTTCTTTCTGTAAGAAAAATGTGGGTGATGGTGCTTTGACCGCGTTTTGGGATGATGCTTGGCTTGAGGACTCTCCTTTTAAAATTCAATTTCATAGAGTTTACGCTTTAGAATTGGATAAATCGGTGAACGTCAAGTCTCGTTTGGAGGTAGGGTGTTGGGACTTGTGTCTTCGAAGAGCGCTGAGAGGTGGGGTTGAGACTGTCCAATTTTGTGAACTTCAACAAACGTTGTCACTTTTTGCCCTCGAGTTAAAAGGATAGAGAGGTGTGGTTGTCAGACGGGTCGGGTGAATTCTCAGTGGCTTCAGCTAGGTGTTTAATTGATTCTAGTCATTTGAAGGTGGATTCTCATCCTACTAGATGGAATAGACTTGTTCCCGTCAAAGTTAATGTGTTCGTATGGCGGCTCCATCTTAATTGGCTCCCTACTCGATAAATTTGGATAAAAGAGGTATCGATGTTTCGTCTCTCTTATGTCCTAATTGTGATATGGGGGTGGAGGACTGTAATCATCTTTTCTTCTCATGTCCAGTCGCTAAAGTCTTATGGGCTCTTATTGGCCGTTGGTGGCAAATGGATATTCTGAATCTTCATACTTATTCATATTGGGTCTCTTGGATTGACTCAATTCAGTTGAAGAGAGAGGTTATTTTTGTGTTTTGAGGCAGTTACACTTACCACTTTGTGGTCTATATGGGTGTTTCGAAATGGTATCCTCTTCAGCAACCCGAAGCTAATGAAGGCAGCAATTTTTGAGAACATTATAGCCGGTGCTTATTTTTGGGTTAATCATAGAAGTAGCAATTTGTCTATTAATTGGGTTGGTTGGGTTACAAATCCTTCCCTTGCCATTATCTCTATGTAATTGTTATATTTCTCTAGCTTCTTGCTAGTTTTATAAAATGCCGTTGTTAAAAAAAATGAGATAGTGCAATTTGTTTGAATTATAATAGATGAAGTTCTTAATTTTTATGATCATATGTTGAATAATGAGCAAGAAAATAACCATCATTTTTTTCAAGCAAATGAAAACATTAATTCGTGGCCCAAGCACACGAGCTTTACTCTTAAGTTGTCCAAGTAACCAACGCAATGATATTAACCGGACATTTATGAAACATGGACCATATTAACTTCATAAATTAAAGTAAACTATCCGTTTAGCCCGAGTGGTTCTTACGTAATATGCAAAGTTGTTTCTAACCAAATTTCTAGCCCCCTCTAACATAAATTCCTAGCTACGCCCCTGCTTATCGATGCATCTAAATTTGCTTCTCCTTGTCTCCTATTACAGGTTTTGTGTTTCTATTTCTCTCGTTGTTTCAATATTAGGTTTTTTTTTTCATTCGACTGTCTTTTAAAAAAAATATTCCATGTTTTTACGATGCTCGATAGCGTTGGATAGTGATGAATGTGGCAACGATGACATGACAATGAGCAAGATAAGTTCTAAACCTATTATTGTTAGAATATGCACCAGGAACTCGTCGAAGAAGAAGAAAGCACGACAAGTTCATTTTAACTTTAAAAATGCACCAGGAACTCGTCATAAAGATCTTAAAAAGATATTGTTTCTTTGTTACACGATTGGTCAATAAGAACTAGTCGTGTGCCCGCGCGATGCGGCGGGACGTAAAAATTTCATTAAGAATTTTCAATTTTAAAGTCCCAAATTCTTTCAAGATGTCATAATGTCCGCTACATTTGTACCTACATTCGATATGATCTTTGTTTGGTTTTGTTTTCAATAAATTCGATACAATCTAACACGTGTAAAACTTGCTAATTGAACAGGTTATGGAGAAAATATGGTCTTACACGAAGATAGAACGAAATAAGTCTCAATTTCAATATTTAAGAACAATCTTTGTTATGTTCGTTGTTTTATCATACTCATGCAAATTGCTTTTTGTCTTTTTTCATAAATCTTTTCATATGATGTAAATATTAGCATGAAAACTTTAACATGCATCCGTGAACACTGGAAATAGAGGAGAAGCTATTAGTGAAGTGTTGTTGGTCCTATTAGTGACGTCAAGAAGTATCAACTATGGACATAAAATAAATATTAGGGGTCGTTTATCAAATGTTTATCCGGGTGAGCGTTTATCGGTAAAATTCAACACTATCACTTACTTGTCGGGTAACATTTTAGTCCACCAAAATGATATCGTATGCAACAATTTTCTCGATTATCACTAACCGCGGTAAAAGTCTTCGTCGTCAGTTTACAGGTAAGACTCTCGCTCCTTGCCTTGAATCTTACCGGGTAAGATTCTTGATCCTTGTTATATTCACCCATAAGGTAATGTGACTTGATAAGCGCTTACTGGGTAAGCTTTTGGTAAAGGGTTTCTTAGTAGTTTGTAATTACCGTTCTGTTTACAAAGAGCAGAAGATCTTTGGTGCTAAAAATGTGGCTCTCTACTTCAACATCCGAATAAGAATATGAAGATTTTGGAGTATGATACAAAACCTGGTGTAGGTCTCGTATAAATTGCAAAATCATAATCCTCGCAAAGCAACAAAGTTTCATATGAGAACTTCATTACCAGAATTTACATATTACCTTATCTTCCATGCTTAAAAGTGAAGAACCAATATTCTATAAAATCTCAAAAACCGTTAATGTTACAACTTGTAAAAGGGTAAAAGAGAGTATACACACAAAAACAATCTACAAGATACATGGCGTAAGGCAGAGATCTAAGACAAAGACCTTGATCTCAGAAGATAGTGTTGAATTTACGGGTAAGGGTCCGTTTACCAAACGCTTACCCGGGTAAGTGCTTACCGGCAAAGTTAACACTATCTCTTACTTACCGGGTAAGATTTAAGTCCACCAAAATACTATCATATGCACCAATTTACCCGGTAAGCGCTAATCGTGGTAAGAGTCGTCGCTCTCACTTACCGGCGTTCAGAACGAGGTATGGGCATTATGAATTTCTTGTAATGCCATTCGGGTTGACAAATGCTCCAGCCGTGTTCATGGATCTGATGAACAGAGCATGTCGACCATTCTTAGACAAGTCTGTCATTGTATTAATTGATGACATACTTGTTTATTCGAAGAATGAAGTAGACCATGAATGCCATCTTCGTGAAGTCTTAGAAGTTCTAAGGAAGGAGAAATTGTACGCAAAATTTTCAAAGTGTGAATTCTGGTTAAAAGAGGTACAATTTCTAGGGCATGTGATTACTTCGGAAGGAGTCAAAGTAGATCCGGCCAAGATAGAAGCAATGACGAACTGGGAAACACCGAAGAGCGCATATGAAATAAGAAGTTTCTTAGGTTTGGCAGGTTACTATCAAAGGTTTATCAAAGACTTTTCAAAGATTGCTTCTGCTTTGACCGTGTTGACTCGGAAGAATGTAAAGTTTGTTTGGATTGAAAAGCAAGAGTCAGCTTTCAAAACTTTACGTCAGAAGTTATGTGAAGCTCCTATTCTTGCACTACCGGAAGGAACGGAAGATTTGGTCGTGTATAGTGACGCGTCAAAGATGGGTTTAGGGTGTGTGTTGATGCAACGAGGCAAGGTGATTTCTTACGCATCAAGACAACTCAAAGAGCATGAGAAGAATTACCCTACCCATGATTTAGAACTTGCAGCGGTAGTGTTTGCATTAAAGCTGTGGCGACATTATCTGTATGGAACGAGGTGCACACTTTACACTGATCACAAGAGTTTGAAGCATGTTTTTGATCAGAAGGAGTTGAATATGAGGCAACGGCGATGGTTAGAACTACTTAAGGATTATGATTGTGAATTGCATTACCATCCCGGTAAAGCAAATGTTGTAGCTGATGCTTTAAGTAGAAAAGAATATAGTGGGTGCTTGAAAACAACTAACGTCAGAATTGATGTGACATCAAGTTTAGTCGAAAAGATAAAAGAAGCACAAGCGGAAGCCTTATTGGAAGAAAATTTGAAAGATGAAGTCATGATCAAACAACGACTTCAACTGACTGAAGATAGTCGTGGGATTAAACTGTTGCAAGGTCGTGTTTGGATGCCAAAGGTGGGAGGAAATCAATAGTTGATTCTCGAAGACGCCCACAAGTCTAAGTATTCTATACATCCTGGAAGTACTAAGATGTATAGGGATTTGAAGCTACACTATTGTTGGCCAGCTATGAAAGTGGATGTGGCACGAATTGTAGAAAAGTGTGTGACATGTTCATTAGTAAAAGATGAACATCAAAAACCTTACGAAAGTTTTCAATCTTTGGAAATTCCGGAATGGAAGTGGGAAACGATTACGATGGATTTTGTGACGAAGTTACCAAGGACGCAAAAGGGTAACGACACTATATGGGTAATCGTGGATCGACTGACCAAAAGTGCTCACTTTTTGGCAATGAAAGAAGCATCACCAATAGATAAATTGGCGAAGATGTATATTGATGAAGTGGTGTCAAGGCATGGTATACCGATGTCTATAGTTTCCGATCGTGATAGTTGGTTTACCTCAAGGTTTTGGCAGTCACTACAAAAGGAATTGGGTACAAGAGTCAATTTTAACTATTGGATTTAATGAGCAAGTGGGTTACGATAAAATTTATATCAAGGACCGTGAGTGATAATATTGATGGTTACATTTATGTTATAAGAAATTGACATATTAAATGTAATTTGCTTATACTGAATAATATGAGAAATTTATAAAGGAGATTCGCTCATACCGTTGCTATGAGGAATCTATGTGATATAAATATAATTCGCTCATACCGTTGCTATGAGGAATCTATGTGGTATAAATATAATTCGCTCATACTGTTGCTATGAGGAATCTATGTGGTATAAATATAATTCGCTCATACTGTTGCTATGAGGAATCTATATTAAATAAATACATGTACGAGTACAAATAGGTGGTATGGATCCATAGGCCTAGTGTTTGGGAAATCGTGGAATAGACGTAGATTTATTCGGAATTCCCGATTTCTAAGGAAGAAAAAGGGATTGACATAAGTAATTGTAATTTTTACTTCCTTTCCAAGAAATGGGCATGTGTATATTGCGATTTCTTGGATATGAGCATTAATCTAGAATCCGTTGAGATTCGTAGTGTGGCTCTGGACCATGAGAAATGACTGACTTAGGTCAACTCGTAGTCATGGAATTGGAACATGGGAAATGACTGACTTAGTGTCAGGTCGTAGTCATGTAATCGGGTTTAACCCCGTTATTGAAAGATGGTTATTCGTATGGTAAGAAAAAGAGTAAACCAGGTTTGTTATGCCTTGTTTACATTGTTTTATACAAATATTATTTTGAAACCGAATGTTCTCACTAGGCGTTAGCCTAATCGTTTCAAATGATGTTTTCTTACCAGTTACTAGCTTTGAAAAATAAAGGGATGTGGGACGAGAGCTTTTGGATTAGCAGAGAAGTTATTGAATACTGAGGTTTTGAATAGATTGCTTAGATAATCTAGTTAATCTGATTATAGTGACATAATTAGATTAATAGGTTATTTGAAGAATTCTATGGATGTAAATATGACCTCATAGATATTTCTCTGCTCAGATATAAAGTTGGAAGGTTATATTTAAATATTGTTATAAATTAAGGTTTAAAATAGTTCTGAATTTTTAGGGTGTTACATGCGATAAGTGATGAAATTTTGGGTTATTTAGGATTCTTAGTCTTTAAATAGCCCTATTTAGTAGATTGATATAAGTACCATCTGTACTTGTGTTATTTCAGACTTTGTGAAGTTTGGTGACGGAAATCTTTACAACTGTTAAGGAGTGAGGTAAGAAGGACATTGTGCTATCAGGTGAGTTCATTCTTACCTTACCCTTTTATAACGTATTTAAATTATGGTAAGGTACATTTTTATAATGAAATTTTTCTAGATGAATTTTGATGGATGATTATACGGGATAAAATTGATTATCTTTAAACTAATGGTTTTGCTTAATTTCATTAACGTTATTTGAAAATGATTTATATTAAGCAATAACCTGCACGAGTACGGTTAAGTGTAATGGATCCATGGGCACTAGTTTTTATATGAACACATGGAATAGGCGTGGATTAATCGTAATTCCAGTGTGTATGATAAACGTGGAATAGGCGTGGACTAATCGTAATTCCCGTTTAGGTGAAATGAGGAATAGGCGTGGACTAATCGTAATTCCTATTTCACATTGATGAGAAATTGTGGGATAGGCGTGGACTAATTGTAATTTCTTGGATACGAGCATTAATCTAGAATCCGTGGAGATTCGTAGTGGGCTCTTGAACGTGATATCATAACTGACTTAGTGTTAGTTATATTCATGGAATCGGGTATGATCCCGTCATCGCGAGATGTTTTTATGTATGGTAAGAGTGGTGATAAATCAGGTTTGTTATGCCTTATTTACATTGATTTTAAAAGTATTAGTTTGAAACCGAATGTTCTCACTAGGCAGCCTAATCGTTTCAAATTATATTTTCTTACCAGGTACTAGCTCGGAAAGGTAATGGGATGTGGGACGAGAGCTTTTGAGATAGCGGAGAAGTTAATTAACGCAATGAGGCTTTTTGATGGATTGCTTAGATAACCCAGTTAATCTGATTATAGTGACATGATTAGATTAATAGGTTATTTGGAGAATTCAGTATTTGTAAATATGACCCTCATAGTTAATTCTCTGCTTATTTGGAAGGTTTTATGGTTAATCTTGTTATAATTTGAGGTTCAAATTAGCCCTGATTTTTAGGGTGTTACAATATGCCTATGCTCTTACCGGGTAAGACCCTCATCCTTGCCTATGGTCTTACCGGGTAAGACTCTCATCCTTGCCTTCGCTCTTACCGGGTAAGATTCTTAGTCCTTGCCATATTCATTCATTTAAGGTAATGTGACTTGGCAAGCGCCTACCCATGTAAGTGTTTGGTAAACGGCCTCTAAGTGATAGCGTTGAAAACCAACTGACCGATAGTTGATAACTTACGTGGTAAGAGTTTTGTTTAGTATGCCATTTTGATGGCCAAGAATCTTAGCCAATCATAAACAAACACACCAAAAAGCTATTGACACATAGTAAATTATTCCATTGTATAAAATAGAAGACCCATAAATTAATAAACAATTTTACATAAAAGCAAAAGTTGCTTAAAATAAGCAACCATCAAGATGTTTAGAGCAAAAAAACACACTTTTTAAGAAGACTAAACCTTATAAAAGAACCATGGGTATTTATAGGGTAGTACCTTTTTTGCTATGTCCTTTCACTCTCCCTGTGCCTATAGTTTTTCAAAAAGTTGAACAGGTTTTAATCAGCTATACCATATAATAATATCCAAAGTTTACTCCAAACTATAATATTACAAATTTGATGGGGGATCCAACATGCCACAATAGGTATGAATCATAATAAGTAGCTACAAACCTGTCAAAGCCATGAAGTAGGACAAATGGAGTGGTTGTGTCCGGTACCATTAGCTTCACACAACTACTCATAATGCAATTCTTAGAAAATCCCAAAATATTTCACATTATCAACTTAATAAAGCAAATTTATAGAAATAACTACAAGTTCTTTAATACCCATTTGAAAAAAATAAAACATGGATGTTCCATTTTTGCCATTAGAAACAAGCTTCTAGTCAAAGTATAGTCAAATGGAATTGTAGAAAGCACATCAAATAGATCAAGAACCATGGGAAGACTTGTAAACATTTTCAACATAACCCATGGGTTTACCTGAAAAAGTATCAATTATAATGGTACAAATGATCTTTGGAATATAAAGATCTTCAATAACAAACAATCAAGTTGAATATACTGTTAAGATGACCTGTGATATACAAGCATATAACCTGTATCTTGTATAATTTGTAATGAATTCCATGTGGTTTCTACAGATGAAAGGTGAAATTCAAACTTATTTGGGTTTTTCAATTGATACAAATTCAAAGTTTGATTTGGAGAGATAAGAAGAAATTGAGAGCACAATAAATTAGAAACCGTAATCGTTAGGGTGTGAATCGAGATAATAAAAAAAATCCATACCATAACAAGATGAAAACCGAGAGCACAGGAAATTAGAAAGTAGAAACCATAATCGTTAGCCTGTGAATCGAGATAATCAAGAAATCAGGAAATCGAGACTACAACAAGATGAAAATGATGAAAACAGAGATAAACAACATCTACCTGAAATTGTTAGCCTTTGAATCGTCAAGAGGACCGATATCAAGAATACAGAGATTCTGAAAATCATTATCCTGTGAATCGTATAAGAAGAACAACCAGAGAATTTAGGTCTTGATTTTGAAAGTTAACAACGCCGACAAAAGAAACAACCAGACATGATAGTAAACTACTATTTCAGAATGAGGATTGGAGAGGTGAAAGAAACCCTTGGTTCGTATCTGAGAAGAAATCGATTTGAGAGACACATGAACAAACCCAACTGTGAATAATCTTACCTGAGAAGAAATCTTGTAGAAACCTGCGATACGAATTGCTTTATTGATCTGAATTGCTTTATTGGGAGGTTGAATCGTCATGTTTGAATCGTCACTGAGGTTATTGGGAGGTTGTATATTCATCCCGTCTTGGAGAAGAAGAGGCGTGCCTGTCTTGGGAAGATTACCGAGGCATGCCTGTCTTGTCTTGGGAAGATAATTTTTTTGAACCGATAAGACTATCAGCTTCCAACCCCATCTAACCCACACTTTTTCACTGCCACATCAGCGCCACATCATTTTTCCCTTCCAACTCATTCTAACCCACAAACCCCCACATCCATCCCACACCACCATCCCATCTTTTATTTATTTTTATTTTTATTTTTGTTACAAGTATATTAATTTAAATAATTTAAATTTTATAAATAATTTATAATTTAATATAAGATAAAACAATTAATAAAATATTTCATAAATTGAAACTACAATTTTAACCTTACATAACCAAATTAAAAACATAAAAAAATACATAATTTCAAATTAAAAAACTACAAATTTCACCAACCATATAGTTGTCGAAGCAACTCTTTGTGGGCTAAAACCGCATTTAACGCGCTACCCGTGAGATGATCATGTGGTCTGATGTAAAACTCGAGATCTTTCCGCATTTCTCTTTGTTTCAAAGCTTCCGCTTTTGTCTTTGCCGCTTCCGCTTTTGTCTTTGTCGCCTCGGCTTTGTCCCTCGCGGTTTTCAACATTTCCTCCTCCACGGTTAGTATTTTTTTATTTGCAACGTTTATATTCTCGACATACGCCATAAGATTCTTCAACGCCTCGTCCTTTTCCGCCGTCTTTGTGGAGGATGACGCGGCACGTTTACCTTTATCTCTCCCCGTCGGTCGTGTCGGTTCTTGTACGAAGACATCCTCCTCCTCATGGCTTTCTTCATTGAGGTTGAACCGAACACGTGCGTCAGAAGACGTCGTGTTTGGGTTTGAATCCGACGTGGACTTGCTCCGTTTTGAGGGCCTCGGGTTATCGTCCATGGAATGTACGATCTTCCACTTAGGTGGTCTTTCACAATTCTCCAAGCCGTCTCGTGGGAGAAAGGCTTTTCGTTATTATCTGTCCGATACATCGTGTGTGCCCTCTCCATGAAGTCCGCGTCACCCCATCCGGATTTATATTGGGATCTTAGATTATTGTAGATCCCGTTAAACTTCATCATTTTTTTGTTCATGTCACCCCATTTGGATTGTACTTGGTCTTTATTGCGTTGATGTTGGCGACTTGAGTTGAAATAATTGAGTATTTTTCTCCAAAATTCTCCTACAAAAATAAATATATATATATATATATGAATACGTATATATAATAAAGATAAATACATTAATAAATATATATAATAAAGATAATCACATTAATAAATATATATATGAATACGTATATATAATAAAGATAAACACATTAATAAATATATATATATATGAATACGTATATATAATAAAGATAAATACATTAATAAATATATATACCCAATTTTTGTGCGTTTCCAACGATGCTATCTTCGGAGACGTGAAGGCATGCATTTGCCAACAAAACCTCTTCTTCGGAAGTCCACGAAACCGCTTTCGTTCTATTTGCAAATTTCTTTTTCCGTTGTGTCGTGGTTCCCGCATCGAGTTGTGTTTCGGGAACCACATCGGGTGGGGTTTCGGGAACCGTTTCATCGACTTCAACGTCCTCCGAATATGTTTCTTGTTGTAGTAGTTGTTCGAATTGCCCACCTTGATTATATTGTGGAAAGCCACCTTGCATAAATGGTTGAAAGCCGCCTTGATTAAATTGTTGGAATCCACCCGAATTAAATTGTTGGAATCCACCCGAATGAAATTGTTGGAACCCAACCGGGAGGGTGTTGGGTGAATACATAGGGTATTGTTGTATGCTTCCATGGTAGGTTGATGGTGGTGGTGTAAGATTGAAAATATTTTCCGTCGGGGACGGTTGCGAGCTCGTGCCTCGCGATTTGAAACCTCGTCGTGGTGTTGTGAACCCTTGTGTTTCTTTATCCATTATGATTTTTTTGAAGAAAGAAATAATATTGAGAGAGTAGAATGAAGTGGGGAAGATGGGAGAGAATGAGAGTAAATTTGTAGAGAGATTGAGAGTAGAATGAAGTGTGAAAAAATAAGTTGGAAGTATTAGTATTTATAGGATATAAATAAAAAATAAAAAAATAAAAAAATACCCCAACGTTCATATATTTAACGGATATATTTCAAAAAAAAAATTCCAAAATACCTCAACCCAAGCCGGGTTGCCCAACCCGGGAGGAGTCCATCCCCATCCAACCCCAAGGGGTGCGATGGTGTTCCATCTCAACCCCAGCCAACCCACCCCTCCCGATGCGCATGGTCTAACATAATCTGATACGAGGGTTAAGGTGGCAGTTCTTGGAAAGAAAGAAGATTTGGTTTCTCACTCTTAGGCCATCCGTACCCCATGCGGGCTCGGTGACGGGCTTCGCATGCGGGTTCCTCGGGTACCGCGGCAACCGGGTACGCAGGGGGCGGGTTCCAGCGGTTTCGGGGTGCGGGTTCAGCGATAGGGTTCCCCACCCCGCTCCTACCCGAAGCCTTCTCAATTTTTTTTTAATTCCAACGGTACAATTCAAACGGCTCTTTGCAAAAAAAAAATTTCAATTTAAACACTATAAATCAACCTCAAATCTCATCCATTTTTCACACCAATTCTCTCAATTCATTTTTCACTCTCAATCCTCTAAATTCTCTCATCATGAATTCAAACACCCCACCCACACCCGTCGTAACCGATCGACGAGGTCGGATTCACCGCAAGAAACCCCGAACGTTGGTTTCCAACAATTTCAACAAAGTCCTTATATTCCGCAATTTGCCCCGAACGTTGGTTTCAACAATTTCAACAAAACGTACCCAAACTTCCGATGAAGACGCTGAAAATGTTCGGGAGAATGAGCAACTTCAACGACCCATCGGGAGAAACACGGCAAAAAAGGCAGCAACGAGTAGTACGGACGACAACCGCCTTTACTCCGAAATAAGTGACTTGAGAAGTAAAATTGATGATACGGTTGATTACAAAATGAAAAAACTTGAAGTCGAACAACAAAAGTTCCAAGTCGAAAAACAAAAGTGGCAAGTCGAACAACAAAAGTGTGAAATCGAGTTGGAAAAGTTATATGAAAAAGACTTCGAGTTTTTCATTGCCCTGCACGATCACCTTACGGGAGCTGCTTTGAAGGCTACTTTGGCGAGAAAAGAGAGAATTCGACAAAAACATAATTGGAATTTTTAATTTTATTTTGTAATTTTATTTTTATTTTTATGAATGTTATGATTTTTTATTAAAAAATTAGATGAGGTGGCATGTGGGTTCAAGAGGTTCAAAAGGTTGGGGTACGGGATTTGTGGGTTCAAAAAGTTTTAAGAGGGTTCAAAGTGGAAAGCTGATGTGGCGCTGATATGGCGCAGAGGGTAAGAGGGTTGTGAACCCTGGGCTACGGATGGCCTTAGATTTTAAGTAATCATGCTTTAAATAGTGATACATATAGCTTTAAGAGGTTGTTTTTAAAAGTTTATGGGTTAGATGTATTATAAGATAGAATAGATAATTGTGATAGAATGGATCATATGAAAAGGGATTCTAATACTAAGGAACATGACAAATGTGATACAAAAGTAATTATTTGTTTAATACATTTATTTTCAAAACATTTTCATGATATTTGTTTTTTAGTCAACTGAATGATCGCCTCTTTTGAGTTTTATTGTTCAAGTTGAAGACATGTTATTTAAAAAGATGACCACGACTTGATTAGGGGGTGTTTGGGAGTGCTTATAATTTTTACTTATTTGCTTATAGCTTCTCCCCATCGTAAATAAGCTGTTTGGAGTGTTTGGATAGAAAAAATCAAAAGTGCTTATTTGCTTCTCCTCACCACAAATAAGTTGTTTTTGATAAGTCATTCCATACTTACTTATTTACTTCTCCTTATTTCCTTATCTATCCAAATTACCTTTTTACCCTCAATTTTTTACAAACACTTTTTAAAAACCGTTTTTCCTCACTACATAAGCAAATAAGCATAAGTTAAAAATATAAGCACTCCCAAACACCCCCTAAAATACAAATCTAATGAACAAGTTTTCACTTTTACATCATAGTCGACATGTTTCTTAGGATTAGAACCTTTTGTATGTAAACACTTATCCAACACGTCGATTGAATGTGTGTGTGTGTGTTTCATGAAATTTAAATCAAATCAAGTAGAGATCGAACAGCTAACAAACACAAGGGTGTTGAGTGGTATATATTTTTTGAACTTAAAAAAAAATCGACTGTTGAATAGTTATCGAAGAATCGAGCTTATACAAGTGCAATAAAAAAAATCGGAAAAAAACTGAGATACACTCATGGATACACAAGGATCTTCACGATTCCATTTGAAGAACGCACATACGGAAATGCACTCTGCGTAAGAGGAATTACTACGGAAACTATGCACCCTACGTAAAAGGAATTACTATAGCAACTATGCACTCTAGTAGAGTGCGACGGCTCTTACCACGGTTAACGCTTATCGGCTAAACTGTTGCATACGATGCCATTTAGGTGGACTAAAATCTTACCCGCGAAGTAAGTGATAGTGTTGAATTTTACCAATAAACACTTACCAGGGTAAGTGATTAGATAAACGGCCCCTTAGATTGTAATGGTACTATTGAATATGTTGATTTATATGGTTGATAATATCACAAATGTTATTAAGTTTACAGTATTAAAAATGAGTATTTTAGTTAATGCATTATTAAATGATTAATAAATGGTTGATTTATTTTATTTTTGATAATGTCTTTTATTGATAAAATAATGATTAATCAAAATATTAATCATAAAAGTTACTTTTAATTTGTATTAACCTTAAAAACGTAATCAAGTTTAGAGCATTAAAAATACGTACATTGGTTTATATTGTTAATCAATTAACATAGTTAGGGTTAAAATAGAAAAGTGAGAGGTTTAATAGAGAAATATGAAAAGGTTAAAAGTATGAAAATAAAAAATTATAATGACTAATAATGAAATTACGTAAAGGATTATAAATAAAGGACTAGACTTCACTTTTGGTCCTTAATGTTTGTCAATTTTAACGGATATCGTTCCTAAACTAATGAAACCCGGATCTGATCCTTCCTTCTAACGCTTGTTAACTTTTTCCGTTAAGTCCAATTAAATATAAGTATTTTAATCATTTTTCATATTTTCCTAATTTTCTATTTAATTAAGAAAAACTTTGACTTAGAAATTAAAACTCATCCAAACACCCCCAACTTGCAACCTTCAACCAAGAATTTTCGCTTTTAATTGAAACGCCCCTCTCTTTGAATATGCCATAGCCCCAACATTTTTTCCACTCCCATCGTAAGATACATTCATTTTCATAATCGTAACCGATCTTTAGTCTCGTTGTTGAATCCTAGTTTGTAACACCAATTGGGACACATGGGAAGGGGTTTATGGTTCCATTATCGACATCGATGGAGTTGTAGGGGGCTTCTGGTTTTGTTCGTGATTTCAGTGGGAAATAAAAAGATGGGGTTGTTCAATTCGTGACATCGACGAAGAAACTGGCCGTTTACCAAATGCTTACCCGGGTATACTAGTCAAATTTAACACTATCAGTTACTTACCAGGTAATATTTTAGTCCGCCTAATCAGTTTCGTATGCAAAAATTCAATCGGTAAGTGCTAATCATGGTAAGAGTCGTCGCCATCATTTACCGGGGTAAGATTCTTGGTCCTTTCATTCGCTCTTACCGGGTAAGATTTTTGGTCCTGGTCATATCAATCCTGTAGGTAATGTGACTTGGTAAGCGCTTACTCGGGTGAGTGTTTGGTAGGCGGCCAGGGAAAGGGTTTTTCAATTCAATTCGTGACAAAACGGGAACAGGGGGTATGTGGTTCCGTCCACCAACGAGGAAAGGGGGAGGGATTTTTTGGCATAATCGAGTTGGTGTTGGTGGTTCGTATATGCTTCTAGGTCGTGATCTGCTTCGGATTCTGATAAACGATAATGGTAAATTGAGCCTTGAACTCCTACAAATCAGCTAGAGAATAGTTCTCTATTGTTCTCTATTTCATTTCATACGTAATAATCCCCTTTGTTACAAAAAGAGATCTAAATATAATCTGCAGACCCAAAAGCATGTCTAACAGAAAGCAAAACTGACCACTAAGAAAACGCCATTTGGCACAATATGAGTGGACATAAAAGAAATCATTTATTCTATTAAAACTATTAATAAGCCACGTATCAATACCCCCATCTTCAAACAATCCTTGACCTCAAGGATTGTAATTGTTCCATATGTTAAACTTAGGAACCTGTTCTGCAGATCATGGTACTCTTCCCACGTGCTGTCTTTCACCTCGGTGTTAGACCACTGTACAAGCACCTCCGATACTGCCTTGTTTTTTCGGTTCACCATCCTATGATCCAGAATCTTCAAGGGAAAGGGCCCGAAATCTACTTTTTTCTGAGACCCTTGGCAACTGTAACACCCCGAAAATTGGAGAACCAAAATTGGGGCAACGGACGTCTGCAAGGGGCATGTCGGACGTCCGCGAGGTGCGGAAGCCCGCGGGTCGTCCGCGGAAGCAACAGAGGTTTTGGTGGTTTTGGTTCGGCCGAGGCCGGACGTCCGCGAAGTGCCATGCGGACGTTCGCGACCTGTCTGATGGACTAACTTGGGTATTTTAAGCCCTTTTTCTCCCTCTCTCCTCATTTTTACTCTCAAACCCTAACTCAATCTTTCTCTCCCCCTCTCAGCCATTTTTCCTCAAGAACACAAACCCCTCTCCTTTTCTTCCTCATTTCTTCACCAAACTAAACCCACTTTCCACCATTGTTGAAGATATGGAAGCTTGGAGCTTTTGTGGGTGATTAGAAGCTTTCGTTTGGAGATTCATGTGATAAAGGTAATATTCCTCTACCCAAATGATAGGTTGTTGTTGATTTCATCTTCTTTCTATTTGGTGGTATTGTTGGACGATTTTGGTAGTGGTTGGTTGAGGTGATCTTTTCCTTCTTCATTTATGAAGATTAGAGTTTAGTATTTGGGATTTTTGGATGATAAATGTTGTGGAATGTTTGTATATGGTTGGATCGGGTTATTGATGGTTGGAAACTTATGGATCTAGGTTTTTGGAAGATTTGGCTTGAGGATTCATGTGCATCAAAGGAGCATACGTTTGGGAAAAATCTAGATTTAGCCTAAATCTAGCAAGGTGAGTTCAAGTTGCTTTGTAAAAACTTTGTACATGCCAAAATGTTATTTCCAAGTAATTATGTGCTTTACATGAAAATCATCTATGATTGAATTATTTGGTGGGTTTTAACCCTTTAAAATATTTATGGTTGTAAATATGGTAAAACACTTACATTTGGAGTTTTTGGGAAAATGTGATAGATAAATCACACATGAAAATGGGTTATGGATTTATGTTATAAATGGAGTCTACTTTTTATGAAAATGCATTTGTGTATATCTTGGAAATATGCGTTTAGTACATCATGGATTGATTTGAAAATATGATGGTGTGAGTCCTTTGGAAAAGAGGGTCTCCCAACCCAAGGTTTTATTTCGGGTTTTCATGGATTCAAATTATTTATTGGCAAAGGTGTGTGTTGCTACATTTGATGTCATTTTATGACTTTTTTTATGAACTATCTTTTGAGTCAGTTGAGCTTATTGCTCGGTATTGGATTTTATTAAGTCTTGGGGACATTTGTCCAGTTTTGATAGCTCAAGTTGAGTCTTGATCATGATTTACGTTATTGGGGAATTGCATGTTTGAATGCATCTGTTTATTAATTTGGGGTCGTGTATGTTTTAGACCTTGTTAGCTATGGATCCATAGGCTTTTGAGTTTTCCCCAGTTTATGAGACGATAGTTTCTCTTTTGTAGTACGGAATAGGCATCGGGTTCCATGATAAGTAAGGCATGGACCTAGATGGTCGGGCGTCGTCTCATGGACAGTAAGGTATAATTCCATATGTGCTTAGCACGGGATAGACATCGGGTTCCATGATAAGTAAGACGTGGACCTAGATGGTCGGGCGTCGTCTCATGGGCAGTAAGGTGTAATCCCTAATGTGTTGTTGTGGATTTGGAGTGACCCAATGTATAGACCTGGGGTGGTTGAAGTTGGGGGCTCTCTTTAGTCTCGCGGGCAATAGATCTGGAGTGATTGAGCTCAGTTTACGAGAGTAATCCATGTGGGTGTTTTATTGCATAGTAGGTGACCCACTTTAGTGTTCCGTCACGTGCAATGTATACGGGTCTCCCCCGTCACCGAAAGGTGTTATTTTGGGTATTTGTGTTTATCCATGTTTTCGGTGACGTATCATATTTATGAGAAATGTTTCTCCACGTTATAGGAGTTATGGGTTATGTTTTATCCATGTTTTGGAAATTTTGGGAATAATGGCGAGTTGAATTATGAATTTAATCGTTTTGAGTATCAAATGCTATTTCACCTTTCACGTTGATTTTGGAAATGAGTCTATTTTGGAAATCATGTTATATTAAAGATTTCAGCATGGGAATTATGTGAGTTGGAAAATGAGTGATTTGCATTTAAAGTAAACTCTTTTGAAATCATGACTAAAACTACATCCTTCTCGATTTATGAATTTATATAGTCATGATAAAACTCTTGAACTCACTAGGTGTTAGCTTAACCCTTTTTATTTGTCGGCATGTGCAACAGGCTCAGGTTGGGAGTAGCTTTAGCTACACTGTGAAGTGGCGAGTGCTAGTAGAGTGCACGAGAGGTGACTTGATTAGTGAATCTTCCGCACTTATTTGGGAATAGCAACCTATACTTGTGTTAAGTAACACCCGATGTTAATTTGGCTTTGTAATAAGACTTGAGTGATATAATTGTTTGAGGGAAAATCATAGATTTTAATTTGAGGTAATTTCCGCATTGTTTCATAAGGGGAAATTCTATTCACTTTGATGTATTATTGAAAAATTTATTTAGTTGCTCTTTCCAAAATTTGAGGGTGTTACAAGTTGGTATCAGAGCATAAGTTTGAGAGAATTAGGTGTTGATTTTGGATACCTAGACTCAAACTAGCGATCTTTTAAGGGAGGGAAAGTGAAATTGCACTATTAGGCACGTTAAGATAGGATGTTTTGTGGTTGATGGAGTCGCTAGAAATGAGAATCACGTCGAGGGTAGCAAGAATAAGCATGTACGGTACGTTTATAATTACACCTGGCCAGTGTTATGGTGAACCTACTAATTACATGTGCATACTTGAACTACTCTAACGTGATGACCGTTGGGGTAGTAAAGAAGTTTCTAAGCGAATAGTTGTTGGAAAAGATTGACGATTTTATTATTAGTCACTTGGGGTGACAATAAGCATGATAATTGCTTTAAGTGGACCGTTTCGGGTCAAAATTTGATGGTTGGATTAGAACCATGGACTTATTGAAACGACTTTGATCCGAGGAAGGATCGTAAGGTTAATCGATGTAATTCCCAACTTTACCTTAAGAGGTTTGAACATCCGGATGACAATAGTGGACCGGAGGGATTTGGAGGAGCATGGGTTGAGATGTTGAGTGCCGACTAAGTTATGCACAAAATTTATTCTAAAATAAACTGCATCAATTATTTCTTGTGTTTCAAATCCTTGTGTGGATTGTGTTACAAATCTTGGAAAACGTTTTGCACATACAAGATTTAAATCATGATTTTGAATATGCATGGAATTGTTTTGCTGCGATGAGTTGCAAACTCTGCCGGGACTTGCTTTGTTTGTTATTGTTCAACGTTACTTTTGCATACAGTGATATCCATATTTTGATGTTATTTAAGATGTTGGACAAGTAACTACGACTTATGACTTTAACATTGGATCTCCTCCACATATGGTAAGGTTTGGACGAAAAATTATCTTCCATTATGTCTATGTCAAGTTTTATTGAAAAAGCTTTATTTAATGCATGACTTATTGAGAAGTGTTGTTCATAGTGTGTTACAACAAAGAGATAATTTTTGGGAATTTTGACATTTTAGTCATGATTTTGCTTTATGCAATTTGATTTTTGGAAGCGGAGGTTTTAGCATCATTTGGTTGAGTCAAGGCAATTAAGCCCATGGAGTTTTACGAAGTTTCGTTTTACGACGTGATGGGTCGTGTGAGTGCAATTTTGTAATGTGCATACCTTAGTTATTGTGTGTGTTGATTTTGGATTATATTGGGCATTTTGACTCATTCGGGTTTTGTTGAGAAATGTTATTTAAGCCGTAAGGCAACCAAATGGAACGTTTTGGAACTTTGGTGTCGCATGATGTCTCTTTCAAAAATTTGTGTTAGCGCGTTTTGTTGCAATTTATCTAATTGTACAAATTGATTTATACGTGGCGTGAGTAATGCATGAAAGAATATACAGATTGTATTTCTTAACGATTTGCTTTGTGTGCTTCCGGCTAGTTGGCTATTTTATTGTCCTTTCTTGCAAACGCATGGTATTGATCTAAGGGTGTGCATAATTTGGTAGTCACTAACCCTCGAAGGCTTTGATAAATGTATCATGAATGAAAATGTTTTATAAATTCATTACATAAGTGAGGGTCGTTTGGCCAAGATACGTTTTAATGTTGTGTGAATAATGCATGGTTTACACTACAGAACATTTTGAAAACACGAACGTGTGAGTCGTTGACCTTTGGTCAATTTTTGGGATTAATGGATATTTTGGAAAATGGTAAGCCTTTTTGGTTTTGGAGAGAGATGTGTATTTCGAGTATTTTAATAAGTAAAATTCAAGCGTTGACATCTCCGCGTTTTATATTACAAGTGTAAACTTTGGAGTAAATGCTCCGTGATGGAGATTTTGGAAAATTATTTGTCCTACCAAGGGTGCGTGGGATTGCTTAAATTTTTGGAACATTAATACGCACTGTTTGTACGATTCGAAATTGAAGTCTGTAGGTTCCCAGATTCACGTTGTATCACATAAATGGTAAGAAATAGACAGCGGAAGCATTATATAAAGCCATTAAAATGTGAGTGATTGTGTAATACGATAATGTAACAGTGAGTATCAAATGTAGAACAGTAAAATGATAACAAGATCAAATATAATAAGTTGCTCGTATATTGATAATGTGAATAACACCAAGAACACGTTCAAGTGTGTGTATTCGGAAATCTCACAGGGAACAAGATCGTACGGTGGTAGTGCTATGGAATGTAGCAGTGTGTGCTCTAACAATTGTGGAAAACTATTCTTCCAAAAGCTTACAATTTTTATTCCACTACCTCTCTATTTATAGTCTGATAAAGCATTAGACAGTGTACTATCTAACCCTGGAATGACACGTGGAAAGTGTGTCTTCGTCCTTTTAGGGCTTACGTGGAAAGTACGAACACGTGTCTAACACTTAGAGATTTCTACGAGACTTATGCTTCACAGAGGTCTTCGGTCACCAGAGCTCTTACGCCAGAGCTCTGTTGGTCTTCTTGTGTAAACGGTTCTTCTGTTGAATAGAAGAAGTCTTCTGCCAGAGCTCTGTCGAGCTCTGTTGGTCTTCTGGTTGAACTTCTTCCAAGTCTTCTGCTGGATCTCTGGTGGTCTTCTGACTTGTACTATTTTCAATACTTTTACATAAGAGATACTTGAGGCTAACAAAGTCGATTTAAACCATTTTCGGTGCCAACTAATTACAAACGCTTATTTTCTCCTAAGTTTTGGGAAAACACATTAATGTATGGGTATTGTGAAAAGTGTTTCACTCTTATGTCATTATATGACTAGATGAGAAGATTTTGGATGTTGATTTAAAGAATTTCACCTTTTGAAATTTTGTTACGAATGATTTGATACATGTGATTTCTTTTCAAGAAAACCTACTAAGAGAGTGTTACAAGCTTGCCTGCTTATTGCAAATTTGAAATTTCCTCTTGACGCTTTAGTCAACATCTTTGAATGATGAAAACGTATTGAGTTTGTCTTTAAACTTAGAACTGATGCAAATCATTTTATCTTTTTACCAAAGTACATTTGGGATTGTTTCACCGTTTTGTGAAATAAACTGGCGTGAGCGCACTTTGTTGGTGAATTTTGTTTCATGCTATTTCATGATTTGAAAGAGGAATTTTGGAATCGGGTGACATTCAAACCCCCTTTGAGGTACGTATAGTAGGGGTGAGAAAAACCCGCCCAACCCGAAATACCCGCCCGACCCGAGACCCGAAAAAACCGAAAATGACAAACCCGATCACCCGTTAGACCGCTCGGCCCGAACCCGAAATTTTCCGTCGGGTGTAGCGGATCGGGGCGGGTGGCTAAATGTCCAGGCCGAACCCGCCCGAAACCCGATTTATTAATACCTTTGGGCTTTGAGCCTTTGACCCAAAATAATTACTGAATTTAATTCATATACCCAAAGGCCCAAACCCAAAAATCCCAAATACTGAAATGATCAAATGAATTAGGGTCCGGTTCTCCTCTCCGTTCTCGACTCTCATGTCTCATCTCTGATCTCTATTCTCGATTTCTCTCATCTCTCATCTCTGATCTCTCATCTATCTCTGATCTCTCACTCTCATAACTCAATAACTCATCTCGATTCTCGGCTCTGTGGAGTGTGGATCACTCGATTCTCGGCTCTGTGCTCTGTGCCGCTGTGGAGTGTGGATCTCTCACTCTCAAAATAATTATCTCGAACTCAGGTATCGTATCTTACTATCTTATCTATGATGTAGACATGTAGTAGTAAATCATATTATTGAGGTCGAGTTAATCGATCTCGAGTTCGAGCCTGTAAAGTGTAAACTAGTATTATGCTTGAGTTGGTGCATTTGAAAAATATTTGAGTTGGTACACTTGGTTTTAACTTTTAAGCTTTGCAAATCTATTACTGAATTGCTACACCATTCTTTAACATACAATATACCTATCATAAGAATGAATCACATAGGTAGCATATAAACAAATAATCACAAAATGAGCCACACTGTATGAGTGTATTCAGTATGCTAGATGTTAAAATAGACAGTTATTGGTTTGAAAGTTGCTCATTCAAGTTTTCCAATATTTAAGAATGCCACTTTTGGGTAAGGGCTTAAAATGAGCCACACTGTATTGAGTGTATTCAGTATGCTAGATGTTAAACTTGATAAATGTTTGTTAAAAATTTCAACAGAAAAAGTTGATAAATGTTTGTAGAATCACTAGATATTTGAATTAAGACAAATGCTTGATTGACCTTTCTTTCTAGCAGTCAAAGGTAATTAACCGGATTAATCAATTTTAGCAATTAGCAATTTAGCATGATGGATTTAATTGGATTATTGGAGATTCCTAGACAAGGAAAACTAAGAGAACATATAGTAAATTAGTAACCCTGCAATGCAAATATGCAATGACTGTTTTGATTCTAACATATCAATGTAGTTTACTAATGTTGTTAAATGTTGTTAAATAAATGTAGTTTTAAATTGAAATGTCTCAAGCGGATAGTAGTGCACCACCACCCGAAACCGAAACTAAAAAGAGAAAAGCTACGGGTCCAAGGTCGGATGTATGGGAGCACTTTGAAAGAATCTTAGACGCAAACGGTAACCAAATAAAAGCAAAGTGTAAATATTGCCCAAAAGTATACGCGGCCGACCCAAAAAAGCATGGCACTTCTTCTTTAAAAAACCATGCCAATTCATGCCTAAAAAACCCGTCCGCTAAAGAGACTAGACAAACATTGCTGGCATTTGCTTCAAACTTGGATAATGAAAGTGTCTTGACCAATTGGGCTTTTAATCAAGATAGAGTTAGGAAAGCAACAGCTAAAATGATTATCATGGACGAACTTCCTTTTAAGTTCGTAGAGGGTAGGGGGTGGAAAGCATGGGTGCAAGAAGCATGTCCGATGTTTAAAATACCGTCAAGATGGACGGTTAATAGAGACATTTTTGCCATTTATTATGAAGAACGGAGTATCCTAAAAAGGTTTTTTAAGGAACACGCGCAATATGTTAGCTTAACCACCGACACTTGGACATCGGTCCAACAGATCAATTATATGTGCATAACTGCACATTATATTGATGCCGAATGGAAATTGAACAAACAAGTAATCTCTTTTGTGCCAATCCAATCACACAAGGGAGAAGCAATAGCCAAAGCTTTAGAGGGTTGTTTGCTAGACTGGGGCATTAAAAACATATCTACCATCACAGTAGACAATGCATCCAGTAACGATACTGCACTTGTGTTTCTGAAAAGCAAGCTAGTATCTTGGGGGTGTTCATCTGTTAGGGCACAATACTTGCATGTTAGATGTGTTGCTCATATTTTGAACTTGGTTGTCCAAGATGGCTTGAGGATGGCAGAGTCAGCGGTGAAGAAGCCTAGGGATACAGTTAGATGGGTAAGGGGCTCTCCAGCTAGGTTGCACAAATTTAGAGAGTTTGCTACTTTAATTGGTGTAGAAGCAAAAAGCTCACTTTGTCTTGATGTTCCTACTAGATGGAACTCTACCTACATGATGATTAGAAATGCCATTCCTTACAAAAACGTGTTTGAAGTCTACGACGGAAATGATGACTCGTTGAAGAAAGATTTGGGTGATTCTGTACTTGCGGATTATGATTGGGTGTACTTAGAGAGTTTTGCAACCCTTTTGGAGACCTTTTATGATTTGACGATAAAAATCTCGGGGTCTCTTTATCTCACTTCTAATGTTTACTTAACCGAGATATCTGATTTGGGGTTGTTCCTTACAACGATGATGTGTTCGGAGAACTTAACCGAGAAGGTACAACTATTTAGCTTACTACTTTATAGTTTATATTGTTTATTTATAATTTATATTACATAGTTTTCTTGAATTTTCTATATACAGAATATGGGTCAAAAAATGAAGATGAAGTTTGATAAATATTGGGGTGATCCGGAGAAGATGAACATGGTAATGTTCTTTGCAAACATTTTTTATCCTAGAGATAAATTTGAGTACATGCCAGCACAGTTCACTCAGTTGTTTGGTGACGATAAAGGTGAAACATGTTTTAGGAAAGTAAAGTCTCAACTCACTTTATTGTTTGAAGATTATGTGCGACAATATTCTGAATCTTCTCAATGTCAACCCCAATCATCCCAATCTCAATCTCAATCGGGAAAAAGTCTCCCCCCTCTTGGAAAGTCAAAACCTCAAATTAAGAGTTTGGTAAAGAAACAAAAACTTCAAAGTGGGGTCTCGGATGCCAAACGGAGTGAGCTTGAGTTATACTTAGGTGAGCCCATTGTAGATGATTGCGACGGATTTGATTTGCTTTACTGGTGGAGAACGAATAGTGTACGGTTTCCCATCCTTTCAAAAGTTGCAAGAGATGTCCTCGCTGTACCCATTTCTACAGTTGCATCCGAATCGACCTTTAGTACAAGTGGGAGGGTCTTGGATAATTTTAGGAGTTCTCTAACTCCTAAAATAGTTGAAGCACTTATCTGTACGCAAGATTGGTTAAGGGGCCCTATTGAACCGATTGCGGTTGAAGAAAATTTGGAAGACCTTGAAAAGTTTGAGAAAGGTAATACTCTATTAAATTTAATTTTTGACTATAATAATTAATAACTTATAAATTACATAAAGTTTGTTACTTTTTAAATTTTGCAGAAATGGAAAATTTGAGGATTGGAACTCCTTCCGTTTCGGCTCGTGAAGATACTTCGAGCACTCAAGCTTCAACCGGTTTGGGGGATTTTCATGAAGATGATTCGATTCGTGATCTTTGAGAAAGGTATGACTTTTATTATTAATATTTCTCATTTATAAATAATCATTCATGTTTGTTTTTGTTCTTAGTTTGTTACTTTGTTATAGAATTGCTTTGGAGTTTGGTGGACGTCGGTCGATTTGGTATTTTGGTGGACGTCGTCGGTTGGTAATTTATTTTGGAAATTTGGAAATTTGGACATTTGTATCTTGTGACTAAAATACTTGTTTATTTAACTTAATGTGTAGTTTAGTTAATTTGTATTTTGTATCTTCTACTGATTTGTATCTTCTACATTGGTATGTAGTATTGTAGACTTGTAGTTAATTAGTTTAGTTAATATGTAGTTAATTAGTTTAGTTAATAGTTAGTATGTAGTTTACTTTATATGATTTTATTTTGTGTGTTTAAAATTGGATTGAAAAATGAAAAGTGAAAAGTACATCTGAAAAATGGGCCTGGGATCTGGCCCAACCCGCCCAACCCGAACCGCCCAACCCGTAACCCGATTCAACCCGCAACCCGAAACCCGAAATACATTTTGGGCGGGTTTCGGGGTCCGGTTCTCCCACCCGAACCCGATCGGGTTGGCCAAAAAACGGCCCGAACCGCCCGAACCGCCCGTTTGCTCACCCCTAACGTATAGACCTTTTGGTTGCACATTATTTAAAGTGGGGAATTACCTTACGTGCATGACATAGATCAATCCATGCTAGGACCGTATCGGTTCCTTCAGAAAAGTTGTTTGTTATGCTTTTGCGCTTTGTTAACGATATAAATTTTGGTGAAATGGTTTTCAAGATGATTTTCATATGTGGGATGAGTGTGACCATTTTTACGCGACTACCTAACTGATAGTAGTAGTTTTTATGCGTACGGTTAACTTGATATGAAAATCTTTGTGTTGAAAGTTCTGTTAAAAGTTTCTACAAACATTTTCGAATGGCATATTTGTTAAATATTTCGCTTGAGAAGCCTTGAACTCATAGGAACCTTGGAAAGGTTAAGTAACCCAGTTAAGAGTAAGTGTGTGTAGCACTTTGACGGTGGAAGGTTGGGTATTCCAGGCGTAATAGTACTGTAGGCCGAATGGTATCGGTTGCGGGATGATGCACCTTGTAACTAAAGGATTTAATTCGCAATATCTTGTATTGAGGTTGGTGGTAACCATTCGTGTCGGAAATCATATTTTGAGGTCTTGGTCAATTTTCGTATGTGGGACCCTTTAGACATCATATCAATAACTTTGGTTTTGTAAGAATACTCGACGAGTGAAACTCGGGTGTTGAGTCTGTGGTGACTCAAAGTTTGGTGGTATATCTAGGTGTCAACTTTTGGGATTGAGGCCAAGCACCGTTAGTGTAATCGGGGGATTGTAGTCCGATTTTAAAGGAATGATGGTAATGGTTGTAGTAATCTTAAGATGCTCATTTGTGATAAGAGGATTTAGGGAAATGACTTTCCTTGTGTGGTAAGAGAATCTGTCGATTGGATGATTGATAATTGGACACATCTTTGGGATTGTCTAATTGATGAGTCAGTAATGACCGTTGGTGTTGGAATTGATGGAATCCGTTGAAAGGAAATGCTAGTTCAAGTAGCGGGATTATTTGGGGATTCAGAGGTTTTGGTTGATTTTGGTAGTGATTAAACTTTGGGCTAGTGTGAATAGAAAATTTAAGAACATGTGGATATGGAGTGATTTGGGAGTTCGAATCGGTCGTCGGGAAAGTATGGCTCACCTAAGGTTGGGAGACAACTTAAGTCTGGTGGTCGAAAGCCAACTAGTAAAATAGGCCTTCAATTGGATGTAAGTGTTTTATGCCTAAGCGGGGATTTGTTGTGAGTAACACCAAGAAGCCGTTGTGGGCAATTCTGTGGGAAATAAATTTGAACCTAGTTGTGACCGAGGGAAATTGGAATGTGTTGGGCGCGGTAGCCATTATTTGTGTAAGAGCTAGATTTCGAGGACGAAATCTCTTTAAGGTTGGGGGGATTGTAACACCCCGAAAATTGGAGAACCAAAATTGGGGCCACGGACGTCCGCAAGGGGCATGCCGGACGTCCGCGAGGTGCGGAAGCCCGCGGGTCGTCCGCGGAAGCAACAGAGATTTTGGTGGTTTTGGTTCGGCCGAAGCCGGACGTCCGCGAAGTGCCATGCGGACGTCCGCGACCTGTCTGATGGACTAAATTGGGTATTTTAAGCCCTTTTTCTCCCTCTCTTCTCATTTTTACTCTCAAACCCTAACTCAATCTTTCTCTCCCCCTCTCAGCCGTTTTTCCTCAAGAACACAAACCCCTCTCCTCTTCTTCCTCATTTCTTCACCAAACTAAACCCACTTTCCACCATAGTTGAATATATGGAAGCTTGGAGCTTTTGTGGGTGATTAGAAGCTTTCGTTTGGAGATTCATGTGATAAAGGTAATATTCCTATACCCAAATGATAGGTTGTTGTTGATTTCATCTTCTTTCTATTTGGTGGTATTGTTGGACGATTTTGGTAGTGGTTGGTTGAGGTGATCTTTTCCTTCTTCATTTATGAAGATTAGAGTTTAGTATTTGGGATTTTTGGATGATAAATGTTGGGGAATGTTTGTATATAGTTAGATCGGGTTACTGATGGTTGGAAACTTATGGATCTAGGTTTTGGGAAGATTTGGCTTGAGGATTCATGTGCATCAAATGAGCATACATTTGAGAAAAATCTAGATTTAGCCTAAATATAGCAAGGTGAGTTCAAGTTGCTTTGTAAAAACTTTGTACATGCCAAAATGTTATTTTCCAAGTAATTATGTGTTTTACATGAAAATTATCTATGATTGAATTATTTGGCGGGTTTTAACCCTTTGAAGTATTTATGGTTTGTAAATATGGTAAAACACTTACATTTGGAGTTTTTGGGAAAATGTGATAGATAAATCACACATGAAAATGGGTTATGGATTTATGTTATAAATGGAGTCTACTTTTTATGAAAATGCATTTGTGTATATCTTGGAAATATGCGTTTAGTACATCATGGATTGATTTGAAAATATGATGGTGTGCGTCCTTTGGAAAAGAGGGTCTCCCAACCCAAAGTTTTATTTCAGGTTTTCATGGATTCAAAGTATTTATTGGAAAAGGTGTGTGTTGCTACGTTTGATGTCATTTTATGACTTTTTTTATGAACTATCTTTTGAGTCAGTTGAGCTTATTGCTCGGTATTGGATTTTATTAAGTCTTGGGGACATTTGTCCAGTTTTGATAGCTCAAGTTGAGTCATGATCATGATTTACGTTATTGGGAAATTGCATGTTTTAATGCATCTATTTATTAATTTGGGGTCGTGTATGTTTTAGACCTTGTTAGCTATGGATCCACAGGCCATTGAGTTTTCCCCAGTTTATGAGACGATAGTTTCTCTTTTGTAGCACGGAATAGGCATCGGGTTTCATGATAAGTAAGGCGTGGACCTAGATGGTCGGACGTCGTCTCATGGGCAGTAAGGTGTACTTCCATATGTGCTTAGCACGAGATAGGCATCGGGTTTCATGATAAGTAAGACGTGGACCTAGATGGTCGGGCGTCGTCTCATGGGCAGTAAGGTGTAATCCATAATGTGCTGTTGTGGATTTGGAGTGACCCAATGTATAGACCTGGGGTGGTTGAAGTTGGGGGCTCTCTTTAGTCTCACGGGCAATAGATCTGGAGTGATTGAGCTCTGTTTACGAGAGTAATCCACGTGGGTGTTTTATTGCATAGTAGGTGACCCACTTTAGTGTTCCGTCACGTGCAATGTATACGGGTCTCCCCCGTCACCGAAAGGTGTTATTTTGGGTATTTGTGTTTATCCATTTTTTCGGTGACATATCATATTTATGTGAAATGTTTCTCCACGTTATAGGAGTTATGGGTTATGTTTTATCCATGTTTTGGAAAGTTTGGGAATAATGGCGATTTGAATTATGAATTTAATCGTTTTGAGTATCAAATGCTATTTCACCTTTCACGTTGATTTTGGAAATGAGTCTATTTTGGAAATGAGTCTATTTTGGAAATCATGTTATATTAAAGATTTCAACATGGGAATTGTATGAGTTGGAAAATGGGTGATTTGCATTTAAAGTAAACTCTTTTGAAATCATGACTAAAACTACATCCCTCTCGATTTATGAATTTATATAGTCACGATAAAACTCTTGAACTCACTTGGCGTTAGCCTAACCCTTTTTATTTGTCGGCATGTGCAATAGGGTCAGGTTGGGAGTAGCTTTAGATACACTGTGAAGTGGCGAGTGCTAGTAGAGTGCACGAGAGGTGACTTGATTAGTGAATCTTCCGCACTTATTTGGGAATAGCAACCTATACTTGTGTTAAGTAACACCCGGTGTGAATTTGGTCTTTGTAATAAGACTTGAGTGATAATTGTTTGAGGGAAAATCATAGATTTTAATTTGAGGTAATTTCCGCATTGTTTCATAAGGAGAAATTCTATTCACTTGGATGTATTATTGAAAATTCTATTTAGTTGCTCTTTCCAAAATTTGAGGGTGTTACAGCAACTCTCCTCGAAGAGAGTGATTGCCCAACTTTCTTTTGAGTAAAGAGACATGAAAGACATTATGAATCCGCGATGACTTAGGTAAGGCTAGCATGTATGCGACTTCTCCAACCCTCTCGGTTACCTGAAATGGCCCAAAATATTTGGCATACAGTTTATGGAATGCTCTGTGATTTACAGAGTGTTGTCGATAGGGTTATAATTTTTGATACACCCAATCTCCAACAACAAAGACCCTTTCTTTCCGGTGTTTGTCTGTTTGTAGCTTCATTCTGTGTTGCGCCTTAGCCAAATTATCTTTAAGCAATTGAACAATGACTTCTCTATTCTTGAGGCATACATCCACTGATTGGTTTGGGGAATCTTTCGGGTGGTAATGTATGTAATTCGGTGGAGTTTGACCATACAGAACTTGGTAAGGGGACATGCCCAGACTAGAATGGTGTGTCGTATTATACCACAATTGTGCTAAGGGCAACCGAGTTGACCATGATGAGGGAGCGTCCATGGTGAAACATCTTAAGTACGTCTCTAAACAGCGGTTAAGTACCTCAGTTTGACCATCGGACTGAGGGTGGTATGTCGTAGAGTAAGCAAGCGTGGTCTTGTGAGCTAGAAAAAGCTGTTTCCAGAAATTGCTTAGGAATATGGAGTCTCTATCAGAGATGATCTTTTCGGGCATTCCATACAATTTGGTAACTTGTTCCATTAAGACTTGAGCCACAATCGTTGCTATATACGGGTGTTTGAGAGCAATGAAGTGACCGAATTTACTCAATTTGTCAACTACCACCATTATCGTTGAGTACCCTTGTGATTTAGGCAGCCCCTCTACGAAATCCATGGTGGTTACATTCCAGAATCGGTGTGGAATCTCTATCGGTTGTAGCAGCCCCGGGTATGGTGAAGTTTCATACTTTGTTGACAAATGTGGCATTCTCGAACAAAAGTTCTGACTTCAGATTGTAACCTCTTCCAATACAGCCCCCTTGCTACCCTCTGATTAGTAGCATGAACTTCGAAATGACCCCCGAGAGCGCTTGCATGGAAGAACTTTATTAGTTCTTGCCTCAGTGCCTTATCATTTCCCACTACAAGTTTACCTTTCCTCATCAAGTCCTCTCCCATCAGGGAGTATTTACTGTGGCTCGAGGGATCTCCTTTGAGCGTCTCAACCAACTTTTGTAACTTTGCATCTTCCCGAACACTCCTTTTGATTTTTTCCAGCCATCCTGTAGACATACTAGAGATAGCTAAACATGCAACTAAGGGGGTTTGGGCCTTTCTTGTTAGAGCATATGCCATTAAATTTTCCTTCCCTTTCTTATATTGTACTATATACTGCAACCCAATGAGCTTACTTAACCATTTTTGTAGTGTTGGGTTACACTCCTTCTGTTCATAAATGTACTTCAAGGCCTGGTGGTCTGTCTTTATAACAAAAGTTCTTCCCAGTAGATAGCCTCTCCATTTTCCAATTGCAGCAACCACAGCTAACAGTTCTCTCTCGTATGTGGATAAGAGCAGGTGTTTAGGCCCAAGTGCCCTGCTAAAAAAATTTCTATCGGGTGATTATTTTGTGTTAGGACAACTCCTACACCCGATCCCGAAGCATCAGTTTCAATAATAAATGGTTTCTTAAAATTCGGTAGCGCCAACACAGGGGTACTTGACATTGCTAGCTTCAATTCCGTGAACGCTACATCGACCTCAACGCTCCATTTGAAGATCCCCTTTTTAAGCAAATTAGTGAGTGGTTTAGCAATCGTACCGTAGATTTTTGCAAACCGCGTGTAATAACCCGTAAGGCCAAGGAATCCCCTCAATTCTTTGAGATTACTTGGCGTACGCCAATCCACCATATCAGCAACCTTTTGAGGATCAGCCTTGACTCCTTCCCAGCTTATCACGTGACCCAAGTAATCCACTTGTTGGCTAGCAAAACGACACTTGGAGAATTTAACAAACAAGGATTGTGTTCTTAAGACATCCAAAACCACCTGTAGATGATGAAGATGGTCTTCCCAACTGCTGCTGTAAACCAGAATGTCATCGAAGAACACCGAATTCATGAGATGTTGGAACGTATCAAGAGCGTTTGATAGCCCGAACGGCATAACCGTAAACTCATACAAACCTTCATGAGTTCTAAAAGCAGTCTTACAAATATCAGATTCCTTCATGCGGATTTGGTGATACCCGCTCCTCAAGTCTAATTTTGAGAAATAACGCGCACCGTATAATTCATCGATAAGTTCTTCTACGATAGAAATTAGGAATTGATTCCTTACCGTGACGCTATTGAGTCTTCTATAGTGTCTTTCTTCTTCACGAGAACCACCGGGGATGCAAAATCGCTTTGACTTTGCCTGATGACCCCTGAATCCAACGTCTCTTGGACTAGCTCCTCGATGACCATTTTCTGCAATGCACCATATCGGTATGCTTTCATATTGATGGGGTTGCTACCTTCCCTGAGACTAATACCATGATCCAAACTTCTTGGAGGGGGTAGTTCCTTATGTGTTTCAAACACATCTCTGTAACTCTTCAAAAGTGACATTAACTCAGCCTTTTTCAGATCTACGGGGTGCTCCCAATCTGGCCCTTCTAACTTAAGGGAGTACAACTGAGTACTATTGTGAGAAGGCACAATCAAGTACCGCTGATCAGTACCTTGTTCTTCTTTTGCATTTCCATCTGAGAACTCCTTAATGATTCTGTGACCCCCTTCCAACTTAACCTAGCTTCCTTTCCATAAGAATTCCATAAACAGTCGGTTGAAGTTACACCTTATATCCCCAAGAGTTGAGAGCCATTGTATGCCTAAAACCATCCTGTAAGCTCCTATGGGCATGGCATAAAAATCCCCAATGAATTCAACCCCATGTGTGTCCTATTTCAAACTTTTAATGAGGATTGCGCTGATACCTTAAACCCATCATCTACTGCCACATTCATTGCCTTGATAGGAATTAATTTCAACCCCAACCTTTTGGCTAAGGTTAAGTCTAGAAAATTATGCGTGCTGCCACTATCAACCAATACGGGTAGATTCTGTTTTTTGATCCTACCTCGCAGCTACAAGGTTTGGATATTGGATAACCCAAACAAAGCGTGTATCGAAATGGACATATCTCCCTCTTTTTCCAGATCCCCCTCATCAGTAACCGTTATGTCAGTGTGCCCTTCTTCACCAATAACAGTATACACGGTATCTGGACAAATCAACATGAATAACTTGCTTCCCCTACATTTATGTCCAGGTGTATATTTCTCTGTGCAGTAGAAACATTGATTGTTTCTTCTATTTTCTTCATATTCCTTTTTGGACAATTGTCTCATAGATGTGGGTTTATTAAAGGATCCTTGAGAAGATTGGGTTTGGGTCTTTGTGTAAGGTTGACTATTAACCGTCTTCCTTTGATTGGTTGCTGAAATATAGGGCTCTGAGATGGGGGTAGAGATGAACGAGAATTTAGGTGTTGGTAAGCAGTAGGAACAGGGGAGTATGGTGAAGTAACATTTGGATTTATATCATTAGGGAGAGACGAGGTTTCCTTAACGAAATCAGGAGGTTTAGGTGATTCCAACCCCCAAAGTGCATGTTAGGGCAATATTTGGTTGTATAGAAGTTCAAGGGGCTATTTGTAATTCTTTAATTTGAGCTTAGTTAGTGAACGGGTCGTGGGCTTGTTAACCACGGGCCCGTCATATATAATGTTTGCTTAGCCTTTGTTTTAGGCTAGTTGTTCATTTAGCTTTCCTAAACTCTATTGTAACTCTCTCTACAATTGAAAGCAAATTGGATGACCAGTTGAAATCATAACCTGTTTTTATTATCTATTGATTTCATATTGTTCGTTGCACGGATCTGGAACTCACAATTGGTATCAAAGCAGACGGACAAATCGATTCAAAGTGCTCTATTTGAATTATGGTAAGTTTTCCATTGATAAGGCTGTGTTCTTCTTTAAAACTCCATCTTTTGATTCGATAGAAATTGATCGTTTTCGTTTATTGGGTATTGTTAGTATTACTCTTATTAGTGATTCTGCAAGTTTTCATATTCTAATTCGATCGTTTGAGTGAGTTTTTAAGCAAATTAAGTTCAAAAGTTTTGAGTGTGTTCTTGGTAAAAATCAAAATTTTAACCATCAAAACCTGTTGTTTTTGCTTCAAAATCGATTTGGGTAGTGTTATTTTTGTGTTTGGTCGAGTTTCTAATATTTCAGGAACGTTTTTGAGCAACCCTAGTCGATTCCCATTCGATTTGAAAATCCCAGCCGCTGTTTTCGGGTAAACCAGCAGCAGTTTCCGGACAACCATTAGCTTTCCGGAACTTCGCTAACTCTTTCCGGACGCGACTCAACTTTCCGGGTAAGTCCTGTTTTCATAAACTCTCCGGGTACAATTATTCCGGAAACCCAAAGTTTCCGGTAAAGCATTTTAACCGGACAACTCAAAGTTTCCGGTAAAACATTTTATCCGGACAACTCAAGGTATCCGGTAAAATTGATTTCTTCCGGAAACCCATTCCATCCGGAAAGCATTTTATCCGGTAAGTCTGTGTTTATTTTTATCATTCGGAAACTCTTGCATCCGGTAACCTATTGTTATCCGGAAACTGTAGTTTGTCCGGACTCTTCTGTGCTATCCGGATACTTCTGTTTTTGAACTGGTTTCACTTAATCTGATCCGGACACTTCCAGATCAGACATTTCATCAGGATTCCTATCCGGTAAGTTCATTTCTGTTTGAATTCTTACCTGTTCCTAGTACAACTCATTTCTAGAACCTGCGTTAGGATATCACTCGTAGTGCCTTGCGTTAGGTTATCACTTTGAATCGAACACATCGTCTGACGATCATTCCAGTGCAACTGAAGATGACTTCACGCGACGCTCTTGCAATCGGTACCGACACCAAACCACCTTGTCTCTACCACGGTGAGTACAGCCAATGGAGGGACAGATTCAAAATCTTCATTGAGTCGAAGGACAACTTCGAGTACATTTGGCGAGCCTTAGAAGATGGACCAATTCCTACACCTATGAAGTCCGTTCCACCAGCTCAAGAAGGTGGGAAAACACTCACTGTGCCAAAGACTCTCAGCGATATGACCGACGACGAAAAGGGCATGCTTGAGGGAGAAAAGCATGCCAAGCGGTATCTTGTTCAAGCTCTTCCCAACACGATCTATACTGCCATCGACAGTTACAAAGATACAGCTAAGGGCATGTGGGATCAGGTGGAAAAGATGATGCGTGGGAGCGAAGTCGGAAATCAACTGAAGATTAATAGCTCAATAACCAAGTTTGATAGTTTCAAACAACGCACCGGTGAATCCCTTTCTCAAACTTATGAACGGTTTTGTCTTCTTCTCAACGAGCTCCACAAGAACAAGATTACTCGTTCGAACACGGAGAATGCTCTTAAATTTCTCAACAATCTTCTGCCTGAGTGGAAAGTTTTTGCTTCACACGTAAAGCACAACCACCTGATGGAGAAAGTTGACATCCACGAGCTGTATGAGACGCTTCTTCAAGATGAAGATGAGGTGATGGAAATACTCAAAGAGAAGAAGGACGCATCCAAGCCAGCTGCTGATTCTATAGAACTCATGTCCTCCAAACAAGGGAAATCTTCGGGCCGTCACTCCAAACGTGCTAAAAAGCAAAGCTCATCTGAGTCAGAACCTGAAGAAAAGGAAGACAGTAATTCTGATGATGAAGTATCTGATTTCAAGAAAGCGATAGCCCTACTCTCCAAATCTTTTCAACAACAAAAGTTCTATTAGAAGCCATCGTCCAATAATCAGCGCTACTCCACCTCCTCCAACAAGCGCCACGATTATAAGGACAAGTATGAAGGAAAGAAGAAGGCCGATGAGCAAGATAAGTCTGAGAAGAAGGAGAAGACGGAGAAAGATGACAATAAGAAGAAAGATGAACCCGTGACCTGTTACAACTGCGGAAAGCTTGGTCATTTTGCAAAATATTGTCATAAGCCAGTGGTAAAGAATGTTCACTACTACAAGGCGAAGCTCGCATTGGTTGAGCAGAAGGAAGCTGGAGCAGCTATGTTTATGGAAGACGACTACTGGTTGGGTCGTTCTGATGATGAAAGCGATTCTGATGGTGCCAATGCTTTCATGGGATATCACTCTCCAGCCGATGAAGAAAAGTCAAGTCAGGTATGTGAATCTAACCAACAAGATTTCTTGAATCAAATGCAATCACTTGCTGAACGGGCAGATTCCTTTAAGGCCACCTCTAATGAACAACTACTTGAGATTATATCACTGTCTGAAAAGCTAGATGTTCAAAACAGAATAACTGAGAAATATAAGTCTGAAATTGCTAATTTAAAAGACAAATGCACAAATCTTTCAATAGCACCTAAGGACTTAAGGGCCAAATTATCTAAACTTCAGTCTCAGTTTGATCAGTGTATGAATGAGAAAGCAGAAATTGTTTATCAATGCTCTGCTCTTCAAATTCAGAACAAGGAATTTGTTACTAAAATCCTTGATCTTGAAACCAAACTTCATAAAAGAGGTCAAACTGATCAAACTATCCATATGAATAAACCAAAGGAGTTTACGTATTTCAACAAGGACTGGGGAATCGGATATGATAACCCGCACTACCTGAAAAAGGGTATAGCCAAAAGACCCATATTGTATGATTTTAGTTGTCTTGGAATAGCAAAAGAGTATCCGGAATATGCAATTAAATGGACTGGTCCTCTTGAACCTGAAAAGGAAGAGGAAACTGAGGAATACAAGCGCATACGCACATCCAAAATGCAACTTCCTTATTGTTATGGATCTTTAAATTATTCCTATGAGAAAAACAAGAAGTACCTCTCGAATGACTACTTCAATTGCTATAAGATTGTAACGCCCAAGGATTCCTCCAAGAAGGATGAGGTCCAAGCAACTGAACCCAAGACTGAGACGGATGAGTTCAAGCTCTATGTTCCCCCTCTCGTCTTGGAAGCAAAGATAATTGAGTTGGAGGAGTCACTCGAGAAAGAAAGGTCGAATTTTCAAAAGGAAAAGCAAGCGCTAATCCAGGAACTTGAGAATCTTAAATCGGTCAAAACCGAAACTGTGACTGATGAAGGACAGGAAATCCTTTGGTGTGAAATCACTAAGCTCACATCAAAACTGGCTGCCTTGGCAACAAATGCGATGCAAGAGTATACGAGAAATGGTCAGCTACAAGAGCGGATTGACCAACTCCAATCTGAAAAACAGATTTCATCCGATTCTTCCTCTAACGCATCGGACACGTCTTCGTGTAAAGCTTTTATAAGCAAAACCTCCTCTTCAACTCAAGACGATAAAGATTCTCAAGACGATTCTTCCTCTGATTTTTTCCTAGCTTCCGCACCAAATTCCCCAAAACACATTGTCACAAAGAGTTTATAGCCTTCCTCGACCGATCCAAGTCCTGTAATTCCGGATGTCGATTTTTCTGAATATATGAACTCTGAAGGCAATTCTGATGAAGAGTTTGAGTCATTCCCCTTCGACAAACCTCTTCCGACTCATAATGATTTTTTGTCTCCAGTAGTCAATCGACCGGTCAACTTTCTAAAGGGTGACTGTTCTAAAACAAAGGCCCCAGCTGTGATTAAAATTTCCAAATCTAAACCTGTTTCTCAAAACCAATCACAGCCGAGGCAAAAGACCGAGCGATTGCCTATCAAAAATCCTGTTTCTTCAAAAGTCACTGACCATTCTGTCCCTGTTGTTTCAGACAAAAACGGTCGCTAAGGAACCTGTCGAGGATGCAGCATCAAAGTCTTTCAATATTGTTTTTTACCCTAGGATGAACAAAAACTGTTGATCCAAACCCTCAGTGATTTGATAATGACCCTATCTTAAATACTTAGTGAAAATTGTAAGTAAACAATATGTATCAGAGTTTCACTATCGCTGATAAGTACTAAGATCTTACAGTACTGCTGATAGGAACTCTCGCACTTTTAGATTAAACATTCAGCGAACACTGTTCACCATATCGCTGAGTCTGTTCAGTCCTTATGGTGATCGCTGATAAGTTAGTTGTTTACTTATGATCCCTGAAGACAAGATTCACGTCAACAAAGGTTCTACGCTGAAGTCGAAGATCAAGCTCAAGAACCAGCGACAAGTCTCCTAATGAACTGATGCGGATCAGCGAAGACTCAGATTTGTCCACTCAACGTGAAGTATCAAGTACAAGACTTCAGCTATCGCTGAACTTTATCATCTGCTGAATAGTAAATGATAATCGCTGAATCAACGAAAGCTGATCATGAAGTCCTCCGTACAAAGTACTTTTGTCTTAACCTCCCTTGCACGCCACCGTACGAAATGTCAGAAAAGAACCTCCGAAAATCTGAAATCGTACAACCACTCTGATACTACACTGTTCATTCATGCGGCTACTAAGGTTGTCATCAAAGGTCAATGACATGCAACCAATCCGCTAATGACACGTGTAAAGTATATACTGGATTGCATTAAATGCATGCAGTATATAAAGAGATGAACTCACTTCATTTGATGTAACTTGCTAACTCTGGACAAGTTCAAATCTCTCAAGATAGGATTTTATTAGTAATCTCCTTATCTTTCTTAGTGCAAGAAAACCTTAGTGTTCCAACTTGTTTAGATTTAGGTTTATCCTTAATCTTGTTTCCGCAACAAGCTGTAAATTGTTAATGATTTATCAATAAACAATTTAGAAAAGTAAAATAGTGTGTTTGTATTCAACCCCCCCCCCCCCCCCCTTCTACAAACTTGTTTAAGCCTTTCGGGACCAACAAGTGGTATCAGAGCAGATTTGTTTAATCTCATAAACAAGATCTAATCTAAGATATTTTCTCTTCCTTGCTATTATCTGAAAATGGCCAACTCAAACACAAACACTCACTATATCGACAATGGTTCTCTTGCAAAACCCCCTAGATTTTCCAGAGACAACTTCAACTTATGGAAAAATAGGATGACACTCTTCTTAGAAGGTGTAGACCCTACTATACCTTACTATCTTGAAAACGGTCCACACATCCCTGTAACGATTGATCCTGCCGTTCCAGCCACTGCAACTAGAGCTGCTATTCCAGAAAGGCTGATTCCAAAGGAAATCCATCATTGGACCGATGAAGACAAGAAGAAAGTGGCTATAGATACAAAAGCCAGATCCATACTATCCATGGCCCTTCCTGACGAAGTCTACCATTCCGTCATGAACCTGAAATCCTCGAAGGCCATGTGGGACACAATATGTGTTCAGTATGAAGGAACGTCTGAAGTCCAGGATTCAAGAAAGATCAACCTGGTAAGACAATACGAAAGTTTCATCTCTGGTAAGAATGAAACTCTCTCTGAAGTACATCAACGTTTTAACTGCTTAATTATAGATCTTAAAACGGTTGGTAAGGAATATTCTAACTTTGAAGTTCTGACAAAGTTTTTAGAATGTTTACCTGAAAGCTGGGACAATTATTCCATGTGTCTCAAGCTGTCAAAAGATCTAAGATCAATGACACTCGCTACCTTATATGGCACATTGCTGAATCATGAACAATCTAGCCATCTTAAGAAGAATCTTGTAAAAGATTCCAAAAGCACCCCTGCTGCTTTAATCTCAGAGGAACCTTCTACTCAGCGACCCGTGGTCACTATCACTGAGTTAGAAAGTAACTCTGAAAGATCATCAGATTCTGATTCTTCAGATGATGAATCCTTGGCTCTCCTAACTAAAAGGTTCAGGAGATTCGCCAAGAAGAAAATGTTTAGAAAGAACAAAACTCTTTCTATAGCTGACAAGCCTAAGTCATCAGCTTTTGTTGATAAGGCTACTGCTACTTGTTTTAACTGCGAAAAGACAGGTCATTTCGCTAACGAGTGCAGGTCAAAGAAAATCATGAGACCTTCAGCCTTTACAAAGAAATCCTTTGTTCCAAGGAATAAAGACGACAAATACTTAAAGCTGAAGGAGAAGTATGCAAAGCTGAAAAGCTTTAAGAAGAAGGGAAAAGGCCTAATGGCTGACTATGATTGGGCTGCTTCTGATGAAGAAGCCTCATCATCTGATTCTGAAGATGATGAAGCAAATCAATGTCTCATGGCCAAGATTGAAGAAGAGGAAGAAAGTTCAGACATTCCCTCCACTTCAACATCTGCCATTCAGGTATCACCTTCCTTCTTTACCAATATTGTAAATATTGATGAAGCTGATAGTCTCCGTAAAATCGAACTACTGACTAGAAGCTTATACGAAGCCATGAATGGCAAAGCTGTGGTTGAAAACCAAAATCTTGATCTCGCTGAAAAGCTTAAAAATTGCCACCTTCAAATAGAAAAACTTTCTAAATTTGAAGAAGATTTTAAAGATCAAGTCCATTTAAATCAGCTAGTCAAAATTGAACGAGCGGAAGCTATCGCTGCATTAAAAGCTGAACAAGCTACTGTTGAAGGATGGTGTAATTCTTCAACAAAGATCACTGAGATAATTAAGGCTCAGATTCCTCTGAGTGATAAACGTGGTCTGGGTTATAAATATGATACTCCAATACCAACCACTGAACGTTCAATGCTTAAATTTGGAACGTTCGTATCCTCAGTAGCTGACACTTCTTCATCTCAGTACTCCTCGTCGATTACACCAATCCCTGAGGAAACTCCTACCTCCTCAAAAGGTAAGGAGAAAATGGTTTATTCAAAACCTACCTCTGTCTCTAAAGATAAAGGTAAAGGAATTGTAATTTATCAAAATCCTCAGAAGGGTACTTTAGTACCTAAGCTGAATGCTTCCAAAGCCTTAGTGATTCATTCATCTGGTTCTAGAAATCAGACCTCTGGATCAGTTCAGCGACCTACTCCTAGACTCAGAGTAGATGTCCTTGGTAAGAAATCTGAAGAACTGAATGTTCGTCCTATTTCAAAAACCAATAGTGTACTTGGTGTTGGCACTTCTAATTCCAAATTAAAAGCTCAGCACACAAGTGGTCCTAGAACTAATTTTAGTTATAGGAAATGTTATCACTGTGGACTTACCGATCATATTGCAAGTAAGTGTCCCACAGCCACCAAAGCTGATAAGATAGCTAAGGTGAAGATAGCACCAAAGAAGACCAAACCAGTTGCAAGTCAGGTCAAGGTGACTCATACCGCTGAGGTCAAGAAATTGACCAAAGTGAAGAAAGACAAAGCTGAATCTTCAAATGCTGCGAAGACTGCTGAACCCATTCCAACCACTTCCACTGACAAACGCGTATACATGGTGAAGTGGGTACCCAAGCAAAACTAATCTTCCTTTGTATTGCAGGTTAAGAAGGGTATCTGGTATCTCGATAGCGGATGCTCTAGACACATGACTGGAAAGAAAAGCCTGCTCGCTGAATACAAGGAAGAGAAGGGTCCCTCTGTAACTTTCGGTGGAAATGGAAAAGGACACACCCGAGGGTATGGTGTACTTTCAAATGGTACAACATCCTTCAGAAGAGTCGCATATGTTGAAGGGCTGAAGCATAATCTTCTGAGCATCAGTCAGCTTTGCGACATGGATAACAAAGTGATTTTCACCAAGGAATCCTGCTTTGTCTCTGACAAAAAGGAGAAGATAGCTCTCAGCGGTTATCGTTTGGAAAATGTTTACGTTATAAACATGGACTCAACAACCACTGAGAACTCCTGTTTCTTCTCAAAGGCATCTTCTGATGTCAACTGGCTATGGCACAAGAGACTCTCACATCTCAACTTCAAGACACTGAATACTCTTTCATCCAAAGAGTTAGTCACTGGTCTACCTCAACATTCATACGCCAAAGAATCCTTATGTTCAGCGTGTGAAAAAGGGAAGCAGACCAAGGCAAGCTTTAAGTCCAAGCAAGTTTCCTCAGTGTCATCTCCTCTTCAACTACTCCATATGGATTTGTTTGGCCCCGTTAACAAACAATCCATCGCTGGAAAGAAATATACGCTGGTCATAGTTGATGAATTCTCTCGTTATACATGGGTAATGTTTCTCCGTTCTAAGAGTGACACCCCTGAAGAACTCATCACCTTTGTTCGGAAGATGGAAACTCTGAACAATATGACTGTTCGCTCAATAAGGAGTGATCATGGAACTGAATTCAAAAACAGTTCTCTTGATTCCTTCCTTGAGAGCAAGGGTATTTCTCATAACTTTTCGTCAGTGAGAACACCACAACAAAACGGAGTCGCTGAAAGAAGAAATAGAACAATTATTGAAGCTGCACGTTCAATGCTCAGCGATTCTCACCTGCCTACTCAGTTTTGGGCAGAAGCTGTCAACACGGCTTGTTTTACGCAAAATAGGTCGCTGATAGTCAAAAGATTCAAAAAGACAGCCTATGAACTTTTTCATGGGAGAAAGCCTTCAATCAGCTTTCTTCACATCTTTGGTTGTCAGTGTTTCATACTGAACAACAGAGATGCCCTTGGAAAGTTTGATCCTAAGGCTGATGATGGAATCTTTCTTGGATACTCCTCAGTTTCCAAAGCCTTCAGAGTCTTCAACCGAAGAAGACAAACTGTAGAAGAAACTATTCACGTCACGTTTGACGAATCCCGTTCAGCGAACTCTAAACCGAACGCTGATACAGAAGAACTGAATCAATGGATGTTTTCTCATCTTGGTGATTCAGAAGATGTTCCCACTACTCATACTCATACAACTGAAAATGATGGTCCTACTATCATTCCCAATATGCAGAATAGTGAAGCTGAAACATCTTGGGTCTCAGCTGTTCCTATAAATACTATACCCGCAGTTGATCCAAATGTCTCAGAAATTCCATCTATTTCTCAGCAATCAGTGAATGAAGTGACAAATGCAAGCATTCCTCTCTTAGCTGATTATCCAGAAGTAGCTGAAGCCTCATCTTCAGTTTCTCCAGTTCAGACTGAGTCAGCGACGCATGCTCCGGCTCAGCGATGGACTGTAAATCACCCAATCGATCAAATTCTTGGTGATCCCAACGCTGGTATTCAGACTCGTAGAAGTGCAGGTAATATTTGTTTATTTGTTAACTTTATTTCTCTAACTGAACCAAAGAAAATAGATGATGCCCTCAGAGATCCAAACTGGGTCAGCGCTATGCAAGAAGAGCTGACTGAATTCGAAAGAAACAAAGTTTGGAAACTTGTTCGGAGACCAACTGACAAAACAGTGATAGGCACTAAGTGGGTCTATCGAAACAAGTTGGACGAACATGGTACTGTAACTCGCAACAAAGCTCGTCTTGTTGCTCAGGGATACAGACAAGAGGAAGGTATAGATTATGACGAAACCTTTGCTCCTGTAGCAAGACTTGAATCTATTCGTCTTTTCTTAGCATATGCTGTACACAAAAACTTCACTGTACATCAAATGGATGTTAAGTCAGCGTTTCTAAATGGAAAGCTGAATGAAGAAGTTTATGTGGAACAACCTCCAGGATTCTCAGATCCTAAGCGTCCATGTTATGTTTATAAGCTGGATAAGGCACTTTATGGCTTGAAGCAAGCTCCTCGTGCATGGTATGACACTCTTTCTACTTATCTTCACCTTGAAAAATTTGAGAGAGGTAAGATTGACAAAACTTTGTTTTTTAGAAAAATAAAAGGTCATATCATTTTAGTTCAAATATATGTTGATGACATTATATTTGGTTCTACTAACCCTGAGCTTTGTACTCGTTTCGCTGATAGAATGAAAGATGAGTATAAAATGAGTATGATGGGTGAACTAACATATTTCCTTGGTCTTCAGATTAAGCAAACTGAAAAAGGAACTTTTATAAATCAGGGAAAGTATGTTAAAGATATGCTGAAAAAATTCGACTTAACTGAAAGTTCAGCTATGAAAACCCCTATGGCACCACCGCTGATACTTGATAAGGACACAAAGGGTGTTCCTGTCAATGTCACGCTGTACCGTGGGATGATCGGCTCACTACTGTATCTTACAGCTAGCCGACCCGATATTATGTTTGCAACATGTCTGTGCGCACGATATCAAGCTGAACCTAAGATATCTCATATGAAAGCTGTAAAGCGAATCTTTCGATATCTTAAGGGTACAGCGAATCTAGGTCTTTGGTATCCCAAAGATTCAGGATTCGATCTAACCGCCTATTCAGACAGTGATTTTGCAGGTTGCAAAATGGATAGGAAAAGCACCACAGGAGGATGTCAGCTCCTGGGTGGAAAGCTGGTAAGTTGGACAAGTAAGAAGCAAAACTCGGTGTCCACTTCCACAGCTGAAGCTGAGTATGTAGCCGCTGGAAGCTGCTGTTCTCAAGTCTTGTGGATGAGAAATCAACTACTAGACTATGATCTTCAGCTCTCCAAAATTCCAATCTATTGCGACAGCACAAGTGCCATCGCTATAGCAAACAATCCAGTGCTACACTCAAAGACAAAACACATAGAAATCAGATATCATTTTATCAGAGATCATGTGATGAATGGTGATATAGAACTTCATTTTATCCCAACTGATTATCAGTTAGCTGATTTGTTTACCAAACCTCTTGATGAGACAAGATTCAACTTTCTCATCAGCGAGCTTGGAATGCCGAACTTTGAAGGATAAATCTTCAGCGGTTCACATTTAATCAGCGATACGTTTATACATTCTTGTATAGGCTCTGGATAAAATAAACTAGTACAATCCATTTCATCATCTTCTCTCTGAATAAATTGGGTTAAACTGATATCAATGTATGTTTTCTCTGACAAAACGCATGAAAATGCAAGATTTCAAATTCTTTCATCGCTGAATAATATTTTGAAATTTCTTAAAACCCTCACTGATATTTCTATTCAGTGCTTCATATTTTCCAAAGAGTCCCTGAGTTTTTCTTTCAAAACCTCAGAGACAACGAAAGAATGTGAAAGGACAGTTGTGACGTCATTGCAACGGATAACACCAGGCACGTTTCTTTTTCTGACACACGTTTGCACGTTTCGTTGTCTATCCAATCAAATGCAAACACGTGTCCGTGTCATGATGAAAAACTTTCCCGCTCAAGTTTTTCTCTCTCTACTCTCTTCCTATATAAACTCTCTCAAAGTTTATATTTGTCTTTTATGCGAATCAATCTTTCTCCGCAAGAAAAGAACACTGTTGCATTTTGTGCTCTCGATCTTCAAGAACTGTTCATCATCTTCTTCATCAAACTCAAGGTCAATATGTTCTTATCTTTTATCAAATGCAAATAACTTGTTTTCGATCTTATCATTGTTTTACACAAGATCAAACAAAAGAACTCAAAAATAAAATCATTTTCTTTCATGGTTTTATAAACACAACCATTTCATGGTTGTTCTTCAAGTTTTAAATCTAAAATCTTAAACTTGTTCTTCTTTCGTATCCATTTTTTTAAAAAAAAAACTGGAATACAAGGCTTATAGGTGTTATATTCGTTTTTTTTAAAAACAAGAAAAACCCTAATCTTCATTAAGACTTTTTTGTCTGAATGAAATGGACAAAATTCGAAAAATCTTAATGGAAATTCTCTTTCCACATTAAGATATTTCTTATTTGTTAACATCTTTGGTTGAACTGATAACACAGTGAAATGGCAACTTCAAAGCTGAATGTTACCGCTGAGTCCATCTCCAGTGATTCTGAGGAACTGGAAATCACCAAAGCTCCTCAGGTTAAGATTGAGCTGGATCAACTAGACTGGACAAAGGCAAACAACCTTTCAGCGCTTCTCGAGTTTCCTCCTCGGAAGCAGGTATCCCATCTAGACGACGCTGTGATTTTTTTGAAGAATAGCCCCATATACACAGCACTGACAATCACACCTCCTGCCAGTCAGCGTCTATTATCCCAATTCTGGTACTCTGCCAGACACACCAACCTACCCTCAGCCAAAGATCCATCTAAAACCATCGACTGCATACTCAGCGATACTGAGTATGGCACCATCAAGATAACCCCCGCAATAATCCGCAAAGCTCTGAAATTCCCTAACGCTACCTCAGAAAATCCTTTCATTCCATTTCCTGACCACAAGAAGCACGCTGACAGGGAAGAAATCATTGCTTTCCTTGATGCGATGGGTTACATCTGGGAGACTGGAAGAGACAAGCTACCTGAGAAGAAGCTGACGCTGATAAAGAAATCCAAGATGCCATCATTCAAGAAGCCGTTGAAGCTTCTCAGCGAATGACGAAGAAAGGACCTGCAGAGATCTCCATTCCTCACGGAACTTTTGAGGGAGATATGGAACACTATGGAGGGACTCGAAACTTTGATGAGTTCGTCAACGCTCCTGCAGGTACAGATCCCACCTTAAACACTGTAACTAAACCTGAAACTTCTGAGCTTTCCTTTGTTCACAAGTACTTATATGTTACAGGTCCTTTTTTGGGAGACATCAACCAGTCTCTGAAGTCTATGGAGATGAAACTTACGGATCTCACCACCGGTCTATCAAATAACTCTACAGCTGTAACAAACGCTGGAGAGAATCTGACGAAGCTGACTACTGTGGTGGAAAAGAAGGCCTCCTCTGATGACATCAAAGACCTTGATAAAACTCTCGCCGACTTTGCCAAAGTGCTCTCCGACATCTACACTGACTACACCAACCTCAAATCATCAGTTTCCACCATTTCCAGCGAAGTTACAACGCTGAAGAAATCGGTTGGTACACTCGAAGGTGATATGTCAGTGGTCAAGACCGACTTGGGCTCAGTGAAGACCGACCTTGGTTCTGTCAAGACAATGATCGAGACGCTGGTGAACAAGGCAAATAATCCAGCTCCTGCTCCGGCCCCTGCACCTGTTTTGGACTCATTCACCGCAGAGGATCGCCAAGAGCTGAAGAAAATCACGCCTGCTATTTCTGGCCTAGAAGACAGAATAGCTAAGCTTGAAGGTTGTGTGAAAATCTCTGGCCCAGAAGACAGAGACAACACCAATGCTGAATCTACCCATTCCTCTCCCGCCCATCATGAGAAAGAGGGGGAGAAGAGCGCTGAACAGGAGAAGAGCGCTGAAGACCTTTCCCATGATGAATCTATCAGGGGAGAGGGTAATGAAGATCGGATTACTGGACCTCAGGGAGATGAAAACCCTGAGGGAACCGAGAACCTCGCCTCTATATCTGAGGGGGAGCAACTCGATGAAGACGCTGAGGAATCTGAAGCAGAAGAAGACGAAGACTTCGACATCCCTGAAGCTGAACCATCCTCCTCTCCAAGGAACGATGATGATGATGATGATGAAGATGACGATGATTTCTTTGTTGTCAAACCTGCTCCTCGAACCAAAGCTCTTAAAGGTATTTCAATAAAAGAACCTTCAGGGGAGAAGACAAAGACAAAGCACTCAGCCTCTGGCGCTGAGAAAAGCAAAGACAAAGGCATCGCTGAAGATGATAATCTGGCGATCCTACTTGCAAAGCCGATTTGTCAGGTACACTAAACTTATTTTTCCTTCCTTGATCATCTCTGAAAAATCAGTTATCCATTCTACAAACACCATACACATCCACATTTTTTTTCTATCTTTTCTACCCAAGTTCTTCTACCCAGTTCTTATTTGTAAGATCGCTGCGTTTCAGCTAGTCCTCTCCCCTGTTTGAGGATATCGCTGAAAGATCTGTTGCGACTTCACCAATAATTCCAGCTACCGCTGAAGACATAATCCCAGTCTTAGATTTAATCTCTGAGACTGATGAACCAGAAGAACAACCTCTCTCGCACAGAAACAGACTTTCCTCAGTTGCTCAAAGGCTGAGTGAAGAAGATCAAAAGAGGAGAGAAGAAATGATAAAGCGATTCGAGGATCAGCGAATCATCCTAATGCGCGATCAACTACCTTCAGTTCCTCCTAAGTTCAGAATTTCAAAAGCTGAATACCAAGATCATCTCAGAGCTGAACGCCTCATCGCTGAAAGGAAGGAAGCTGAAGATAAAGACAGAGAATACGCCATCAAGCTCACTCAAGAATCTGTCAAAGACCCCAAGCTGAAGCGTATTCCCATTCAAATCCAACGAAAGCTTTGGGAACAAGCCCAGAAGATCGTGGAAAAGAAAGCTGAAGTTTCTCAGACCACCCTGATCTGGTGTAAAGAGAAAATCCACTTCAGATATCGTCCAGCGAAGATCAACAAGGTATTCATCTCTGGAAGAACCTCCATCGGAGTACCTATTGTTGACATCAAACTGTTCAGAGAAGATGACTCATCTGAAACCTTTCGTGCTGACACTGTAAAAAGGTATGGTCTCTCTGAATGGCTGGAGATGAGGTTAGCTATCCAACCGTCAAAATCTAAGTACAAGGATCATTTCGAAAAGCTGATAAACAGACAGATCGATTTGATATCTTCTTGTGTGGATATTCCTCCTGTTCCTGATCTAAAGCCGAAAAGAAAAAAGGACTCTCCAAGGAAGAAACGTCAAGATTCAAACTCAGGTCCTGTCATTCGAAATGAAACTGGAATTGGTTTCTCTCGCGCTGAAGTACTTGGTCCTGATCCTGATCTATCTGCCCTTGATGTCTCTTTGCCACCATGTGAACTTTTCGTCCCTGGTAAAGTCATCAGTAATCCTTATGGAATAATCTTTCTTGACTACGACGGACGTAAATGCTTTCAACGGATCGCTGAGCTTCCAATCACTCCAATCGAACAGCTCAAAGATCTCATCTACTGGTGCGACTTCAGAAAAGACATTCAGGCACGACACCTAAAACCCTTGATTTTTGAAGCTGCTCTGAAGCTAAAGAATAAAGGAGAAAAGGTTCCTGACTGGATGATTCCAACTGAAAAGACAACCCTTGATGAACTTCTCATTAAGGAAGAACCCTTTGAAGGCTGACAACAATCACCATTTTCTCTATTGTATCAGTCATCCTTCAGTACTTGTAATTTATTTCGCTTGTAATTGTAATCTTTCTTATTCATATTGTAACCTGATTCAAAGATTTAAAGAAAGATTTCAGCGAATGTACTTTACTCCATCAGTACTGAAAAGATCCCAGAAAACAGTAAAAGGGACAAATATTTTATGAGTTCTTTTTATCCTTATGTTTTCATTAAAATAGCAATTTTCTCTGTTGCTATGTCATAATCAAATAGGGGGAGATTGTTGATCCAAACCCTCAGTGATTTGATAATGACCCTATCTTAAATACTTAGTGAAAATTGTAAGTAAACAATATGTATCAGAGTTTCACTATCGCTGATAAGTACTAAGATCTTACAGTACTGCTGATAGGAACTCTCGCACTTTTAGATTAAACATTCAGCGAACACTGTTCACCATATCGCTGAGTCTGTTCAGTCCTTATGGTGATCGCTGATAAGTTAGTTGTTTACTTATGATCCCTGAAGACAAGATTCACGTCAACAAAGGTTCTACGCTGAAGTCGAAGATCAAGCTCAAGAACCAGCGACAAGTCTCCTAATGAACTGATGCGGATCAGCGAAGACTCAGATTTGTCCACTCAACGTGAAGTATCAAGTACAAGACTTCAGCTATCGCTGAACTTTATCATCTGCTGAATAGTAAATGATAATCGCTGAATCAACGAAAGCTGATCATGAAGTCCTCCGTACAAAGTACTTTTGTCTTAACCTCCCTTGCACGCCACCGTACGAAATGTCAGAAAAGAACCTCCGAAAATCTGAAATCGTACAACCACTCTGATACTACACTGTTCATTCATGCGGCTACTAAGGTTGTCATCAAAGGTCAATGACATGCAACCAATCCGCTAATGACACGTGTAAAGTATATACTGGATTGCATTAAATGCATGCAGTATATAAAGAGATGAACTCACTTCATTTGATGTAACTTGCTAACTCTGGACAAGTTCAAATCTCTCAAGATAGGATTTTATTAGTAATCTCCTTATCTTTCTTAGTGCAAGAAAACCTTAGTGTTCCAACTTGTTTAGATTTAGGTTTATCCTTAATCTTGTTTCCGCAACAAGCTGTAATTGTTAATGATTTATCAATAAACAATTTAGAAAAGTAAAATAGTGTGTTTGTATTCAACCCCCCCCCCCTTCTACAAACTTGTTTAAGCCTTTCGGGACCAACAAAAACGATTGTGCTTGGAATCATAGGAATGATTTTGTTAAACGTGATGTTTCTTTTCCAATTAAACTTTATTCCGTTCAGCAATTGATTCAGTTATCGCATGATTGTTTGTGTTGTTCTAAATGTGGTTGGAATGACTTTGATGATATAAATAATAATGATTGGTTTGGGTTATATCACATATATAATCATACACCCAAAAGCAAACCCCGTAAAACCAAAAAGAAACACCATACTCAACGGGGTTCCCAATCAGAGGTTAAACCACAGCAGGAGAGAAAACCCATTCCCAAACGGGTTTCTCCTACCGAGGTTGAACTGGCACCCAAGAGGCAACCTGCTACAAAACCAGTTCCTCCAAAAGGTGTAAAACCTACACCTAAGAGGCAATCTGTGCCAAAACCAGTTCCTTCAAACGGTGTAAAACCTACGATTATGGGCTACGGCGACATTGTTCAAGAGAAGATCACTATCAAGAAGGTATCACACGTCGCGGGATTGGGACACAATCTGTTCAGTATCGGCCAATTCTGCGATAAAGATCTCAAGGTCCGGTTTAAAGCCAAAAGGTGTAGAATACTCAATGACGACGGATAGGAGCTACTGGTTGGAAAGCGCAAGACCAACCTCTACACCATAGACCTCGTAGCCCTGAAGACCGATAAACCTGTCTGCCTGATGTCAAAGGCGAATTCCGAGCAAGCATGGATTTGGCATCAACGTCTTTCGCACCTCAACTTCAAAAGTATCAACAAACTGGTGCTGTGCGGACACGTAAAAGGCATGCCCGATCTTCAATTCGTGAAGGATCGACTCTGCGGGGCATGTGAGATGGGAAAGATGAAGCGAACGCCGCATCCGCCAAAGGTAGCTCCAAGCACGTCCCGGTCCCTCGAACTTATCCATATGGATTTGTGTGGACCAATGCGTGTTCAGAGCATCAACAAGCGCAAATACGTCCTGGTGATGGTGGATGACTTCTCACGCTACACATGGGTCAAGTTCCTTCGTTCGAAAGACAAAACTCCGGAGCTGATCGTCAACCATTTGAAGACCATCCAGCTGAATCTACAAAGTCCAGTTCAAACTATCAGAACCGACAACGGGACGCAATTCAAGAATCAAACGGTGAACGACTATCTGACGTCTGTCGGTATTTCACAAACCTTCTCGGCCGCACGCACTTCTCAGCAAAACGGAGTGGTGGAAAGGCGCAACCGTACCCTCATCGAAGTGGCTCGTACCATGCTTTCCCAATCCAAACTACCGCTATTTTTGTGGGCCGAAGCGTTGTCTACGACTTGTTACACGCAAAACCGCTCCATCATCCACAAGCGATTCAACAAGACGCCGTACGAGATCATCAACAAATGCATTCCGAACATCAAGTACTTCCATGCATTCGGATGCACGTGCTACGTCTTAAATGACAAGGACGATCTCGGAAAATTCAGCCCAAAGGCGGACGAAGGAGTTTTCATCGGATACTCCATGCAGGCTAAGGCGTATCGCGTTTACAACAAACGGACTAAAACCGTTATTGAAAGTGTAAACGTGACATTCGACGAAGCCGCAGATTTGGCTTCTGAACACACCAGTTCAGAACCCGGTTTAACTGGCGTGTTAGCTTTCGAACATCCTTGTTCGGGATCTGCACAAGCGATAGTAAATCCGAATCATGCATCTTCATCGAATGCTGATCTTTCAGATTTAGATTTATTGTTTAAATACTTTTATGATGACATATTTAATGCTCCTACTTCTAATGTCTAAGCACAACCTCGAATTGAAGCTACTCGTATCGAGGACTCGGCGAATCTATCCGGTCCGCCGCCTTCGACAATCACGACATCTATCACTGTGGAGACAACTCAACCGTCATCATCGACTTCTACTGATACTACTACCCCCGGAGGAACCCGTAACAAACCTGGAGATCGCTCCCAATGATCCGTCATCTGCCACAATCGACGATCAACCTCTGGACTCCTCAGAACCAGAAGTTGTTCAAACCTCGGCGAATCCTCCCCCACCTCCTCCGAGAAACCAGTCTGCAACACTTGAAGCAGTTCAAGACCTTACTTCCGGTGATTATGTGGATTTGGACGCTTCTCACTCTACTCAACAGCCGCTTCCGCACACCACCAAATGGACGAAAGCTCATCCCCTACATCAAATCATCGGTGATCCCTCCACTCCTGTTCAAACGCGAGGCGCATCCGCCAACTTCTGCCTCTTCTCCGGCTTCTTGAGCAAGATCGAGCCGACGAACGTACGTGAAGCACTTAAAGATCCGGACTGGATTATCTCTATGCAAGAAGAGCTCAACCAATTCGAGGCTCTAAAGGTATGGCGACTTATTCCACGTCTAACCCACAAAACGGTGATCGGAACCAAGTGGATCTTCAAGAACAAGAAGGACGAGGACGGCATCGTCGTACGCAACAAGGCACATCTCGTGGCTAAGGGATACCGTCAGCAAGAAGGGATCGACTATGATGAGACCTACGCTCCGGTGGCAAGGATAGAGGCTATACGTACGTTCCTTGCATACGCCGCGCACAAGAACTTCACGGTCTTCCAAATGGATGTAAAGACCACATTCCTCTACGGCGATATCAAAGAAGAAGTATACGTGTCGCAACCGGAAGGATTCGTGGACGATTTGAAGCCTGATCATGTCTATGTTCTAGACAAGGCGCTTTATGGACTCAAGCAAGCTCCAAGAGCCTGGTACAACACTCTGTCCAAGTTCTTGTTAAAATCAGAATTCACGCGAGGTAAGATCGATTCCACTCTATTTATTAAGAACAAAAAAGGTCATATAGTCTTAGTACAAGTGTATGTAGATGACATAATCTTCAGTTCTACTAATCCTCAATATGCTAAGAACTTTGCAAATCTCATGGGACGATTTTTTAAAATGAGTATGCTTTGTGAGATGAATTTCTTCCTTGGTCTTCAAGTTAAACAACTGTCGACCGGGATATTCATAAACCAGGCTAAGTACATATGGGATATTCTTAGGAAATTCCAGATGGAACAGTCCTCACCAATGAAAACTCCCATGGCACCTTGTACAAAGCTTCACGCCGATCCTAACGGAATGGATGTGAACCCTAAACTGTATCGGGGAATGATCGGTTCTTTGATGTATCTAACTGCAAGTAGACCGGATATCATGTTTTCTACCATTTTATGCGCATGGTTTCAGTCAAAACCGAAAGAGTCTCATTTAATTGCTGTTAAACAAATTTTTCGTTATTTACGTGGTACTGCTGATCTTGGCTTGTGGTACCCGAAAGAGACAGGTTTTGAGTTATCCGCTTACTCTGATGCGGACCATGCGGGCAACATGATGGACCGGAAGAGCACATCGGGACATGTGCAGTGTTTGGGAGATAGTCTGGTGAGTTGGGCGTCCAAGAAGCAGCAATGCGTTTCTACGTCGACTGCCGAAGCAGAATATGTGGCCGCCGCAAGCTATTGTTCTCAAGTAATCTGGATGCGGACGCAACTCAAGGACTACAGCTTTACCTATGTCAAGGTGCCCATCTACTGTGACTCAAAGAGCGCCATTGCCATATCCAGCAACCCGGTCCAACGTACTAAGACAAAGCACATCGACGTTCGGTATCACTTCATCAAGGATCACGTTGAAAGAGGTACAGTCGAACTCTACTTTGCAAATACTGAGCATCAGTTAGCAGATCTGTTTACAAATCCCTTGGACGAAAAACGTTTTAATACTCTGGTGTCCAAGTTAGGTATGCTAAATCTGAAGACTTGATCTGTGTGTGTGCCTGATACAAGTTCCATACATCTACGCGTAACTGTCTACTCATCAACTGGTGTTTACACTCCTGATGATTGAGCATACACTTTCTCGGACTTGTATTCTACTTGTATCTGTTACACAGCTAGATTGAGTCTCTGTATTTATTAGGTAGATTTCGTTTGTTTACTTTTTTTCTCCGTGTGTTTCCTTTTTCTTTCATACTGTCGTCTTATTCTATTTGCTTATATCTGTGCTTTCACGAGTGTTCATGTGTTCAGGGGGGGCACAAACCAGTATCAGGTAAGTTTACTCTACTGTTGAGGGGGAGCGACACACATAATTGTTTTTCTCCTGATGAAAAGTTTTTTTGTGTATGTGTGGATACTCCCGTGTGCATTTCACTCTACGCGCACAATCTGAGGGGGAGCATCTCACTGGATGTTCATCATTTAAGGGGGAGCGACACACTTGTTTTTCTTTAAATGCATAAAAGTTTTTTGTGTGTCAGACTCTCCATTGCACAATTTTGCAATATTCGAGGGGGAGCAAAGCACTCCCCATGCTCAGTTTGAGGGGGAGCGAGAGAAGGTTCGATTTAAATATACATAGTCCTATTTTTTCAAAATCTATAAGGACAGGGCATTTTTTTGTGAAAATCCCAGAGTTTGCGGACAGGTACCCGAAAACCCTATCTTCCCGGATAGGTTTCCGGACCGGGTCCTTATCCGGATTGGATGGGAACCCGGATACCACACCCAGATTCCTTGGTCCATATAAAAGAGGTCCGGATTCCCCTTGTCTTACTTTTCCGGAAACTACGCACAAAACCCTAAACCTCTCGTGTTTTTCTCTCTCGCTCGGACTCTCTCACCATCCACTCATATCACTCGTTTTTCGCTCCATTAATCAGGTATGTTCCTCGCTTATCCATCTCGACATCGTCTACGTACGTCTCATGCTTTACATCACACCAATCAACCACGGGTTTGGTCGATTCGCAGAATCCGAAAACCCCCTTTGGGTCTCTTCGAGTTCGGGTTAAATAGGTGTAATACAGGGCGATTTAGTCGACCCAGTATGTTTATATGCGTTCATCGATACCCCTTGCATGATTTAACAAGCGTTTGGGACTGTATTTTGCTTAATTAATATTTTTAGGTCTCGTCCGGACACACTCTTCGTGTCCGAAAACGTTCAAATTTAGGATGTTTTTGTCCGAACTCATGCATGAATTTGATATTTTTCCGGTAACACTCGGCATCCAGAAAACCTAGTTGTCCGGAAACCTCAGGGTTTCCGGTAAGTTCAACTACCGGATAGTTGAGGTGTCCGCCATCCAATTTGTCCGATAACCTCTGTCAACCGGAAACCATTTTGTCCGGAATGTTTATTTTATCTGGAAACCATTTTGTCCGGAATGTTTATTTTATCCGGAAACCATCTTCATATCCGGAAAATGTTGCTATCCGGAAAATGTGAGTTCGCATTGACTGAGCAGAAGGAAGCTGGAGCAGCTATGTTTGTGGAAGACGACTACTGGTTGGGTCGTTTGATAACGCCTCTTTTTGGCGTTATTTTCAGTCCATAAACCAATGAGATTGGCTTGTGTTGAAGCAAAAAGGCGGGATTTTATGGTTTATCTAGTGAAATGTGCAGGTTATCCGATATAAGACGAGTATCGAGAAAAGAAGCGAAAAAGAGCTAAAAGAGAGCCAAAACGAAGCCCAATGGAAGCCCGAGATCCAAGCCCAAGAACCGTACCCAGATCCGCGAACCAAACCTGACCCGAGAACATCAGAAAAGCGCGCGACTTTCGACGCGGCTTGAAGCCGCGGGACAAACCGCGCAAGTGCCTGTTTGGTTTCTATATTTGATGTTTTTCGGAATTTAGGTCACTATCTCGACACGTGCGACGGTAGGCAGAGGAGGGGCGATTTTCAGAGCTATTTCACGTACTTTGGAGCCACGATAGAGGATTGATTGAGGACAGTTCACCACGCGAAGTGGATCAGAGCCGAGAGAGAAGGAATTTCATCGTACATTCTTAACGTTTACGATCACCATGTTTCCACACACCACTTTCTACCTTAATTCTTGTGTTTTGATCCACCCCAACATGAACTAATCTTTAGATGTTGGGGGTTGGAGTGACTATGGATTTTATGATGGATGACGTGTAACCGAAGGATTCTTTTTACCTGATTTGATTTATGAAAGCATTTGAATTCAGTTTTCATTACCAATTGTAGTTTGATCACCTTCAATTGACTTGCATGGTTTTTTATTAAGTTTGAGAAAATTGATTAAAAGCTAGATCAAGTAATCAAGTTCCAGAAGGGAGATTCGGGTAGAGATAGCCGAATCACTTTCTGCTCGGAATAGTTTAACCTAATGTATTTCAACCCCTAGGTGTAGATCGAGAGATGAAACCTACGGGTCTTGAAATAAAACCTGTTATTGCTTGAGAAAGAATAACAGTGACTTTTACAAACTAGGGTTCATAGAAATAATCGGTAATAAGCATTGTTCGGGTATTCGTTCATCAGTAGTATTTCCATAGGAAGTCCAACCCTCAACCTTTTCTTTATCAAGAGTCTTTCCAAAAACCTTTCGTTTATTCGATTGTCGTTCTTATTTAGTTTTTAAAACAAGTTTCATACCAACAAATCAAAATTGCGATCGTTCAGTTAATAGATTTTATAGTAATTGTGATACTAAGTTCCTAGTTCCCTGTGTTCGATACTCGTACTTTCAGTACTATTACTTGATTCGACCCGTACACTTGCGGTTAGATTTAGGAGGGTGTAAACCCACCTATCAAGTTTTTGGCGCCGTTGCCGAGGAACTAGTTGCAACTGATAGCACTACCAGCTATAAGCGCTATTACATTGAACATTTTTATTTTTGTTATTTTATTTCATCACTTTCAGTTTTTGGATTGCTAATTTTGTTTACTTTCCATTTCAGGTACTAACTGGTTTATGCCAAGGAAAACCCGTGGGGAGAAAATCGAACCAATCGATCCGGAGATTGAAAGAACCGCCCATCAATTACGCAAAGAATCAAAAGCAAAAAAACATATCAAGATCGAGATGGCTGACGAGGGACCTCCTCGCAATGACCCACCTCCACCACCTCCGGATCCGAACGTGGCAGTCGCACGCATAGGCATCCAAGCGCCCACTACTGGGGCGAACTACTTTGAGATCAAACCAAGTACCATCGTGATGGTACAGCAGAATCAGTATGGAAGAGCCCCAACAGAAGATCCTCATGCACATCTTCGTGCATTTGAGAGGATCTACAACACGTTCAAGATAAATGGGGTGAACGAGGATGCCATCAAGCTGAGACTGTTCAACTTTTCACTCAAAGGCAGAGCCATAACTTGGACAGAAAGTATCCAACCAGACTCGATCACCACCTGGGCACAACTGAAAGCTGCTTTTCTCCAGAAATTTTTCCCACCAAGCAGAACCGCCCAACTCATGGCTGAAATCACCCATTTCGCTCAATGGGATCAAGAAACATTATATGAAGCTTGGGAGAGGTACAAAGACATGATCAAGAAGTGCCCTCACCATGGGTTACAAGGGCGGGTCATTATCCAAACGTTCTTTAGTGGACTTCACCCGCAGTTCAAAAACGACATCACAGCTGCAGCGAGTGGAGCCCTAATGGATATGTCTAACGAGGGAGCATGCGAGTTGTTCGATAATCTGGCCGAACATAGTTTTTCTACTCCGAGGTCAGCAGTTAGAAGGGTTGCAAGTGTGCAAGAGAATGATGAGTTAAAAGCCATAAAAGCTCAACTGAACGCACTCACGAGTCAGATAAAGGGGTCTTCTCTTCAATCCGCATTTATGATGGATGAGGGTATGCCGGATATGGCACCACCCATGAATGCGCCGGAACAAGTTCAATTTCTGCAAAATCGGAACAACCGGCCAAGGAACGATCCATTCTCGAACACATACAACGAGGGTTGGAAGAAGCACCCAAATTTCTCATGGAGTCAACCGCAAGGGCAACAAACCATGGCCCAACAACAGCAGCAACAATACGGTAATAACTCCAACTTTTCTAATTCCTCTAATACTAACAATGTGTATCGTCCTCCAGGTTACAACCAACGGAAATACGATGAAGGGCAATCCGGAGAGAAGAAGCCGGGGCTAGAAGACATGATGATGAAGTTCATGTCTAAAATGGACAGCACGTTTGAGGGATTAGCCGGTACGGTCAGCACGGCCAAGGCGGCTACCGATCAGAATACAGGATCTATAAAGTTTCTTGAAAGGCAAATGGGGCAGATTTCCGAAGCCTTACAAAACCGAGCTCCCGAAACCTTTCCGAGTCAAACCGAAAGGAAAACCCGGGAAGATTGCAAGGCCATTCATCTGAGAAGTGGCAAGGAACTGATTAGAGACCCGATCCGAGAATCATCAAAGGAAACCGAGTCCAAAAGACAAGATGTGGAGATAATCGATATGGTGAATTGGAAGCCGACGAAGATATTGTGATTGAGGAAAACTCGAAGAGTGAAGAAAAGAAGCAAGAGCGGCCTACTATTCCAAAGCAACCACCGGTCAAGCCGGCAGCACCAAGAGTGCCCTATCCAAGCAGGCTTAAATCACATAAGGATGATGTTATTTTTTCTAAATTTCTTGAAGTATTTAAAAAGTTGCATATTAATATTCCTTTTGCAGATGCTTTGGCATAAATGCCCTCGTATGTGAAATTCTTGAAAGATATCCTTTCTAACAAAAGAAAGATTGAGGAGCATGCGACAGTTGCACTTACTGAGGAGTGCAGCGCGATCATCCAGCATAAGCTTCCCCCGAAGCTTAAGGATCCAGGGAGTTTTACTATCCCTGTTCAAATAGGCAATTTTGAATTTAGCAAGGCTTTGTGTGATCTTGGAGCAAGTATTAATCTAATACCGTTGTCTATTTTCATGAAACTCGGACTTGGAGAGGTGCAACCGACCAGTGTGACACTGCAGCTAGCTGACAGATCCATCAAGTACCCGTATGGTGTAATTGAAGATGTGCTGGTCAAGGTGGACAAGTTTTATCTCCCAGTCGACTTCGTGATCCTCGACATGGATGAGGATAAAGAGATACCATTGATTATGGGTCGCCCGTTCTTAGCCACAGGAGGAGCACTTATCGACGTGAAAGGAGGAAAGCTCACCTTGAGAGTGGGTAACGAAGAAGCCGTCTTCAATGTTTTCCAGGCAGCTAAGCAAAGCATGGGACCGAATGAGTGCTACCGGGTAGATGTGATGGACTCCTTGATGAGAGAAACATGTGGCATGCAAGTTTCCGGCGATCAACTGAATAATATGTTGATGGGTACCGATGATGATCCGGAAAGCGAGAGTGTGATGCAATTAAATGCATCGCCATCATACAAAGGTCCGAGAAGACCGGTCATTGAAGATTTGGGAGAACCAATTCCCAAGTCCGAACCTTCATCGAAGATACCACCAAAGCTCGAGCTCAAACCGCTGCCCGATCATCTCGAGTATGCATACTTGGGAAAAAAAGACATGCTTCCGGTAATCATATCGTCTAAGCTGAATTCAGAGAATAAAGAGAAGTTACTAAGAGTTTTGAGAGAGCATCAAACTGCTATTGGATGGACGATGGCTGATCTGAAGGGTTTAAGCCCAACTTTTTGCTCACATCGAATCAATCTTGAAGAAGGACATCGACCGGTAGTTCAACATCAACGTCGGCTCAACCTGAATATGAAAGAAGTGGTCCGAAAGGAGGTTCTAAAACTCCTTGATGCTGGAATTATCTATCCGGTTCCGGATAGTCCGTGGGTGAGCCCGGTCCAAGTAGTGCCAAAGAAGGGTGGTATAACAGTTGTTCGGAACAACAATAACGAGCTGATTCCTTCCCGAACAGTTACCGGTTGGAGGGTGTGTATTGACTACCGAAAGCTGAATGACGCGACCAAGAAAGATCACTTCCCACTCCCGTTCATTGATCAGATGTTGGAACGGTTGTCCGGGCACAAGTACTACTGTTTCCTAGACGGTTATTCCGGGTATAACCAGATTCCTATTGCACCCGAGGACCAAGACAAGACAACCTTCACTTGTCCGTACGGAACATTTGCATACCGCCGTATGCCATTCGGTTTGTGCAATGCTCCAGCCACCTTTCAACGATGCATGATGGCAATATTCTCGAATTTGGTGGAGCGGACAATAGAGATCTTCATGGATGATTTCTCGGTGTTTGGACCATCTTTTGACTCATGTTTGGAACACCTAGAAGCCGTATTACAAAGATGCAAAGAGACAAGTCTTGTCTTAAATTGGGAGAAGTGTCACTTCATGGTAGAGATGGCAACGGGGCCGGGGATACCGGGGATCGCAATTCCCATCCCTATCCCCGCTCCCCACTCCCCATCCCCGTCGGGGAACAAAATTCATTCCCCATCCCCATCGGGGAACTGGGATCCCCACCGGGGAATCGGGGATTTTTTCCGTTTAGAAAACTTAATTTTTTATATAATATCTTTATAAATATCAATTTCACGATTGAATGACGTATTTTTATAAACTTTAGTTAACCAACTTTTAATTTGTTGTGTTTTTAAAGAGTTTTTCGGAAATAAATATATTAATTACAATACATAATACTATATATTTTATACATCAACGTTATATAACTAAAAGTTTTTCCGAACAATAATACCAATACTATAATATATTTTGAAAGTTTTCTCATAATTGAAGATTGATTATATTGGTATGTTATATTATATATATATATATATATATATATATATATATATATATATATCATCGGATTTATCATTTTACTATGTCATATATACGTGTGTGTATATATATATATATATAAACATATTATATATAAAAACTTATATTAAATACTCGGGGCCGGGGTCGGGTTTGAGAGGTATCCCCATCCCCACCCCCATCACCGGTTAACAAATTCGGGGATTCCCCATCCCCGGTCAACTCGGGGATTCCCCGGTCAAACCGGGTTCGGGTGTCGGATCCCCGTCGGGGACAGGGTTTTTTGCCATCCCTACTTCATGGTGACCGAAGGGATCGTACTTGGCCACAAAGTATCGAAAGCAGGGATTGAAGTGGACAAGGCAAAGGTGGCGGTGATTGAGAATCTTCCTTACCCGAACTCCGTCAAGGGAGTCCGAAGCTTCTTGGGGCATGCCGGGTTTTACCGGCGGTTTATTAATGATTTTTCTAAAATTACTAACCTTTGTGTTCTTTATTGCTTAAAGATGCTAAATTCGATTTCACTGATGATTGTATATCTGCTTTTGACAGGTTAAAGAAGGAGTTAATATCCGCACTGATTCTCACGGCTCCCGATTGGAGATTGCCATTCACTCTCATGTGTGATGCGAGTGACACCGCTGTTGGAGCGGTATTGGGCCAAAAGAAAGATAAGCGGATGCATGTGATCTACTATGCGAGCAAGACTTTGGATGATGCTCAACTCAATTACGCGACTACCAAGAAGGAACTTCTAGCGGTTGTCTACGCTTGCGAGAAGTTCCGGTCATATCTAGTGGGGGCCAAGGTAATTGTCTACACCGACCACTCCGCTTTAAAGCATCTAATGGCCAAGAAGGATGCTAAACCGAGACTCATCCGATGGGTATTGTTGCTCCAAGAGTTTGACTTGGAAATTCTGGATAAGAAGGGTTCCGAGAACACGGTGGCGGATCACCTCTCGAGACTTGAGGGAGGTGAGGAGCAAAGGAAGGATAAGACCATCATCAACGATTCGTTTCCGGATGAGCAGCTCTTCAAGGTTAGTCATTCGGAGCCCTGGTTCGCAGACATGGTAAATTATTTGGTGGGGGGGAGTAATACCATATCAGATGAACTCCCACCAAAAGAAGAGATTTCTCTTTGAGGCAAAGAGGTATTATTGGGACGAGCCGTACCTGTACAAGTCATGTGCCGACGGAATGATCCGGAGATGTGTCCCGGATGGAGAGAAGGCCGATATTCGAAACCACTGTCACACCTTAGAATGTGGGGGCCACTTTAGCACCGATAGAACAGTAGCAAAGGTTCTTCAATCAGGTTTCTTTTGGCCGTCTATGTTCAAAGAGACTCGCGAATTCATCTCTAAGTGTGATCGGTGCCAAAGAACGGGGAACATATCCAAGCGGGATGAGATGTCGATGCAGATTTTCATGGAAGTCGAACTCTTCGACGTGTGGGGCATAGATTTCATGGGACCGTTCCCGAACTCGTATCGGAATGAGTATATCTTAGTAGCGGTGGACTACGTATCTAAGTGGGTAGAAGCGATCGCGACTCCTACAAACGATTCTAAAGTAGTGATTAATTTCCTACGGAATAATATCTTTGCGAGGTTTGGAGTTCCGAGAGCACTGATCAGCGATGGTGGTAGTCACTTCTGCAATCGATATTTGGAAGCGTTGTTAAAGAAATATTCAGTGAAACACAAAGTCACGACACCATATCACCCACAAGCCAACGGCCTCGCGGAAGTGTCCAATCGGGAACTAAAGCATATTCTGGAAAAGACATTGAACTCATCCTGGAAGGATTGGTCGTTGAAGTTAGATGACGCATTGTGGGCGTATCGGACGGCGTTCAAAACCCCTCTCGGTACCACCCCCTATCGGTTAGTGTTTGGGAAATCATGCCATCTACCAGTGGAACTCGAGTGTAGAGCGTTCTGGGCAATAAAGAAGTTGAATATGGAGTTGGACGCAGCCGGAAAGAGGAGATTACTGCAACTGTGTGAATTAGAGGAAATCCGGCTGGATGCATTCGAAAACGCCTTAATCTACAAGGAGCGGACAAAGAAGTTCCATAATCGCCGGATTCGAGAAAAGGTAATTGTTCCAGGAATGAAAGTCATTCTATTTAACTTACGTTTGCGTTTGTTTCCAGGTAAACTGAAGTCGAAGTGGTCGGGACCATTCACGGTGACCGAAGTATAGCCATGCGGAACAATGGAGCTAGAGGGCAAGGATGGACAAAAGTTCAAAGTAAATGGCCAAAGGGTGAAGCCGTATCTGGGCGATGAGGTTGAGACCACATCATGTGTGTACCTAGACGATCCGAAGGAGTAATAAGATGAAAGGTCGAGCCACGACTGAAACCAAGGCGCTGGGTGGGAGGCAACCCACCGAGGTTTGTTTTCCTTGTTAATTTTGTTTTTGAGTGTTTTGATTTACAAAAAAAATTGAAAAAAAAATCTGAAACAGACACATATGCGGCTTATCCCGCGGTTTCCAAACCGCACAGCAAGCCGCAGGGCTCTCTGAGTGTTTTCTAAAACAGAGGGTTACGCGGTATAGGCCGGGGCCTCCAGACCACGTAACAAACCACGGGAGCCTCTGAGGTGGTTTCGAAACAGTGACTTACGCGGGATACCCCGCGGCTTAAAAACCGCGCGAGTTCCATTTCAGCTAGGGTTTCTTTGTGTCGTTTTGTGTGCAGGGTTATTGCTTTATGTATTTTCTTGCTTTATTCTTTCATTTCTTCTTCCTTTCTTCTTCCTTTCTTCTTCAATTTTTCTGCAACTCTCTCTCTCTCACGACTTTCTCCATCTCTCTCCCACGAGTTCTCTCCTTGTACTCCACCGATTTTAAGAGTTGTTCCTCCATTTTCAGTATTTTGTGCTCCATCTCTGCAAGACCAAGGTATGTAACTCCGTTTTAATCTTTTTGGTTTTCATTTGCGATGATGTGGTGTAGGTATAGGCATATTTCTTCCATTTCTTGCTTCCATATTATTTTTGTATGCTTGCTTACCCACTATCTAGATTTCTCACAAATGTGTGCTCTTATTATGTTTATACTTAACCTGTGAATAACATACTTGTTGTGTGCTTAGATGATGCTATTATGCTTTTATACAACTGAGTATGTCATTTTTTGTGAGAATATGCTTAAAATCTGTGATGGGGAATTTTTGGGAAGTAAAATGGGGATCAATGTGGTAGGATCTGTGGTTTTGAGGAATACCCCCATTTTTGTGCATAACTGTTACGTGAGGGATTTCTTGGCAACATGAAGTCCCTACGTTAATTTTATGGGTTTTGTCTTTTAGTGCACGTATAGTCAAACCTAAGTTTCACTTAGGTTTGGGGTTCGATTTTCTGCCCAATGGTGCAAACTGTTGATGAATTCTAGATGTATGCACTAGGAAATTATGTGGTAACTGTGGTCAAGATGCATGAGCTAAATAATTTATTTTATGGGCATTCTGCATGCATGGGATTTGTGAGTTTTATCTGTACGTACACATAAAGAAAAGGAGATGCAACAAACCTAAGTTTCACTTAGGTTTGGGGTGCCTTCCCTTTCAACATTCACACACTCACATTTAACTCTTTGCAAACCCCGGTTTTACCGAGGTTTGGGGTGGCTATGAGAGAGATAACTCATTTGAGTTTATTCTTTTATTGTGAAGATATGAGGACCCATCCAAGCACCTACCTCTCCTTTCCGGAATACGAACAGATTCATCCAAACAACCGGAGACAAATGTTTGATCACGAAAACCCCGATAAGAACGAGCGGCACGAGCAGATGAGAGTGAACGTATGCAATCCATTCGGGGAACGAGGCATCAAGATTGCGGACCTACTGGCCGGTTCCAGGGTGCCGAAGATCATACGACAACAGTCTTGGGAGGGATTCATTCGAACCCCCGCCCCCCATGTATTGCATTGGAACGGTCAGAGAATTTTTTGCCTGTATGATCCCAGCTGTGTACCACGATCGCTGTGTGGTAAAGATGGGCGACAGGGAAGTCCGGATCTCTACGGACGACATAGATGCATAATTCCACGTCCCCCGCAATTGAACGCCACCTATGGCCTATCTCCTCACCCGGCATTCCGGGAGCAATTAAGCTCGACCATCGCCGCATCTCTAGGGCGAGATGGACGCACGGGGTGGAACAAACGGGATCAACACATCTTGAAAAGCGAGATGCACTATGATATTGCCTTCCTCATGCTGTTCGTCAAGGCTTCCTTAAAGCCTTCTACTCACAACACCACCGCCAACAGCCAAGTGGCGGAAGTCCTATACTCCCTACACAACAACCTCCCGGTGGATATCGGGCGTATCATATGGATGGAGATTTTGGACGCAGGTATGACCCTCGACGGTATCTTACCGTTCCCTTGCTTGATAACTCATTTTTGTAGGGAAGCCGACGTCCCGATAGGACAGCTTACCGCATCCAAAGGGGACTTCCGGAACACGCAATATTCGCACCAAATCATGGCGGCGGCGAAGCTTGAGGAGAGAAGGCGAGCGGATCCCGATTACCAAAGGCGTCGTCTTGCCGATCCGGTCCATTTTTCGTCCGAGAGTGCCTCGGACAGTGATCCCGATTTCGACCCGGATGCACCACAAGCGTAGGCGGCCGTGCACGGTGGCGACACGCCTCCTTATATGCGCCGATTTATGGATCATGTGACGACCGAGGTAAGGAGAGTAGATGAGCGGGTGGATCTTGGGTTCCGAAACATGAACCTACGCATGGATGGCTACGACGCGCGGCTCACCCAAGCTGGCTTTCCACCACCACCACAAGCACCACCTGCGCAGCTCGAAGGACGGAGGAGAGTGAGAGGCCGGCGAGATGGGGGTGCCTCATCATCCTCACGCCGGTAGTTGGGTTTGTTTTCTTGCTCTCTTGTTTTTTATTGTCTTGATGATGTACTGTACTGTTTTATTTGGTTCTGTTGGATGACTGTAATAATGCACAACAATTCGATCACACTTTGTACCACTTACTTGCACATTGGGGACAATGTGTGGGTAAGGTTTGGGGTTGCCAATCGGGCCCCCGTTATGCACGTTGATGTCCTACACTTATGATTGGTTAGATCATTGTAGCTAATATTTCTTGTCTTGGATGATTGAGACCGACCATTGTGGGGAGAATCTTGTGATAGTGACGTGACCATTAGGGAAGAACCAGGGAAAGACATGACTAGGGACATTTGTGGAGACCACCCGATAGCGAGAATTGAGCCTAAATGACACTTTTCATTTCGAGGGATTTAAACACGAAATTCATATACACTTTTTCGAATTCCTTGTCGTGATTATAGAGTGATCTCACTATAATATTGCATTGAGTAGCAAAGACAACCATTGGGATATTGGGCAAGGGTATAGTATACCATATCGTGTGGACCTCGAGAGATGATTCCAGGTATTGTGTGTATTTTTAACCCATTTTTATCTATCGTCCCTTTTGACCTCTTATGTGTGTTTCCATAACCCAGTTTGCAGCCAAACACTCACCCTATTCATTTCAAACCCACCATTAAACCCGAACCAAAAGCATTAGCCAACCCTTATCCGAAAGTGTGTCAATCAGAGGCGATAATGAACAGCGAAAGATAGAGCAGAAAAGAAATAGTACGGGCCAGTCACGAGAATAAATTGGGTGTATTTTAACCCAAACGATAGAAAAGAGGGCCAATGTCGCCCCACAAAAAAAGGAGGGCCAATGATGCCCAAAAAAAATACAGTTAGTTAGATAGTAGTTGCAGTAGCTAAATAAGAGAGTCAAAGCGACTCCGGTAGTGACAAAGAGGGCCAAGTGATAGAATGTGAAGAAAGTTCAGAACTGCTAATGATTGACATGCCAAGGACTTTTTATCCGCTTACCCTTCATTTCTTAGCCATAACCCTAGCCCCGTTACAACCCTTGGAAAGACCTGGATGATCTTTTGGAAAATGTGATTAGGGTATACGACCACCTTTACCGATAGTCCCTGTCTTGCTACTTGATTCCCCTCTGAGATCAACCTTTTGGGACATTTGTGCGTCTTTTATTAGAGTTGTCATGTAATTATTGAGTATTCTTGTTCATATGTAAAGCCCATGTCCTGGTATGGTTCGTTAATTTATTTTTCTCTTTTGCTCAGTTAATAAAACTGCTTGTATTTAGTAATAATTACGTTTAGCGGGAGTAGCACCGTTAGCCTTCAATGTTAATTCTTAAGCTAAATTGGTTTAAGGCAAGATGATGAAGTTTGAGGGGCTATTCTTGGCTTTAGTCCAAAGTGGGCATGGGTTTCGGCCCATGCAATTGGGGGACCGAGACTTTTATTTTTGTGTTTAATTCTCGTTGCCTTGCTGCACACACAACCAATCGACCACTCTCTCTCTTTCTCGTTTATTTTCATGGCACAACAAGAAACCCTAAGCTACCTTCAACTCTCGGCCGAAGACCTTCCTTGTCGCCGCCGCTGTTGTCGCCGGTAACCACCGCCACACCCTTGTCGTCGGAGAGCGAGAGAGAGAGAAGGAGAGACGATCGGGAAGAGGGTGGCTGTCGAGGTGAAGGGCTGTGGCTGCTGCGTTCTTGTTAAGGTAAACGTTCTCTTCTTGTTTTCCGATTTCTTTCGACATCGTCAACCGCAAACCACCACCGCCGCCGCTGCAGCCTTGGCTGCCGGCGGTGTGGCCACCAGCGTGCACCGCCAGCGTAGTGGTGGCGTTGTGCGTGGTCGGGGGTAGTAAGCCGGATGGGGTGTGTGTGTGTTTAGGGAAGTCGGGATAGTCTAAGGATCCGTTTTAATCTTGTCTCGTTGGGTTTTCGTAAATTGTCGCCGTCGCCGCCGGCGACCACCACTGCCGGAGGTGGCAGTGGGTGGTGCGCGGTTGAGCCCAGCCTTCGTGACCTAAAACCCTTTTAGAGTGAATCCTAGTTGCAAACCCGAATCGTATAAGCCGAACGCGTAAACCGTTTTTATAAAGTTATCATTTTATGTAAAAAACTGCAGTTCTGTCCCTGTCTTGCGTTAACCATAACGTTTTCCTCGTAACTCGGATTGGGGTGATTTCGGTGCCAAAAGTTCCCAATTGGAGTCTAGCAACCTTTCTGTGTTTTGTGCAAAATCCAGTTTGGAACGTAGCATAGGCCAAATCGTCGTTTTATACCGACAGCTGCTGTTTTTCACTGTTCTGCGAACCATTCTTATAAAATCCGTATTTAATTGTAGAAAAATCGTTAGGAGGTGTATAATATGTCCTTGGAACCCTAACTCTGAGCACTTTCTAGTTATGTAATTTAATTGAGGATTTTATGGGTTTATGGAGGTCGGAACAGGTCCCGAACAGACCTGTTTGGTTAGACCGAAAAGTTGTTTTAGTGACGGTTTAAGCATGCGTCGTGTTTTAGGGTCCGGGTCTCGTGTTAATGCATTTTAATGTTCGTTTAGGTGTTGGGAGGTGATATTGGATTTTGAAGCTTGAATTATTGTTTGTGAGCTAGGCGCGTTTACGAGGTGAGTTCTCTCACTATATTTAATATCAGTTGTTTTACATTACTGTAGTTCGTGTGTGGTAGCCTTAATTATTTGTGATGCGGGGCTAGATAGTGGGGTGGCTAGTTAGACCTTTGTTTACATGTATACGCGGGTGGCGTTGTCATGTATACGCGGGTGGCGTAGGGACTCGGGGGCCGGTGTTTGTATACGCGGGTGGCGTAGGAACTCGGCGGGTGGCGTAGAATCTCGGTGGGGCCCAAGATGTTATACGCGGGTGGCGTAGGGGTAGGTATGCATGTTTATGATTTGTTCGTAGACTTGTATGCTTGTTTATGTGCAACTATCTATTATAGGGGTAGTGTGGAATAACTGTGTTATCTATGGTGGTTGAATTCACTAAGCTTCGTGCTTACCCTTTCCCAATAAATCATTGTTTCAGGTACGAGTGGCTCCAAGGCGTGACGAGTACACACTGGCGCGCGTGAAAGCTGATTATTATATCGTTTATAGTTATCATTTTTAAACTATTTATTCCGCTGTTTACTGTTTTTAGAGAATAATTATTCTTGGGTTGTAAACGAAACGTTTTGGGTTATTTAACGAGTTTAATTAATGAAATGTCATTCCTAAAAATTTAAAATTTTCTTGTAATTTTTGGGATGTTACAACTTGGTATCAGAGCACGGCTTGAGTGAATCAAACGCATTTCAGTGTGTTTGATCTCAAGTTTGCGGCTATAAAATTTTCTTTAAAGTTTTTGGGAAATAAAAAGAAGGAAAAATCCGTTTGAGGAACGGTAATCGAGGGCGCAGTGTGTACAGTCAGCCGGAGCCAAAGGGGAAAGGTACGATACTTAGTGTATTTATCGCTTTCTAGATCATAGGGTATGCATGCTAGATTGCCTGTGTTGTTTACACTGTATTGTATGATGACTGCTTGCTAGTAGGAATCAATGCTAGTTATAGTAGGTTGTTAAGTGAAGGCCCTATAGGTTGTATGCAGTAAGAATCATATAGCCTTAGAATATTTGATTTAGTCCTATTGCGCAGCTCTTGTTTGAGTCCAACCGTTCTAGGATAGAATCTTGTATTCGAATGTCTATTTGATTCACGCTGCATGCGACTGGGTATTCGCAAGGCAACTCGTTATGGCTAACAGGGATTCCGATGTAGCAAGGGTAGTGGGATGAGATGAAATTCCTAGTGAGCTGGGAATAGCGTTTACATATGAGTACGTATGCAAAATTGCTTTCTAGATCATAGGGTATGCATGCTAGATTGCCTGTTGTTAATACTATGCTGTAGTTTGTACTGCTTGCTATTAGGGATTTATACTAGTTATAATCGGTTACTAAGTGAATGCCCTCTAGGTTGTATGCAGTAAGAAATTTATAGCCTTAGAATATTCGATTTAGTTCTTTTGCGCAGCTCTTGTTTGAGTCCAACCGTTCTAGGATAGAATCTCGTATTCGAATGTCTATTTGTTTCGCGCTGCATGCGACTGGGTATTCGCGAGGCAACTCGTTTTGGCTAGTAGGGATTCCGTAGTAACAAGGGTAGTGGGATGAGATGAAATTCCTAGGGAGCTGGGAAGAGTGTTTACATATGAGTAGGTATGCTAGATTGCTTGGTGCTTATTACACTGTACGGCATGTTTGTTGCTTGCTAATAGAAGTTTATGCTAGCCTTGATAGGTTGTTAAGTGAATGCACCATAGGTTGTATGCGGTAGGAACCGAATAGCCCTAGAATGTCGGATTTAGTTCTATTGCACAGCTCTTGTTTGAGTCCAACCGTTGTAGGATAGAATCTTATATTCGAATGTCTATCTGGTTTTACACTGTGTGCGACTGTGCATTCGCGAGGCGACTCGTCATGACTAGTGGGAATTTACTACTTGGGCGCTTCGGGATGGGACTCGGAACAGGCAATGATAGGTGTGGATGGTAGTAGTAGAGCTCCTACTACCGAAAGCACAGGATCAATGCTCGAGCCGGGGAAAGTCACGAAATATCCAAGGAGTTGAGCGTGAGTGTTGTAGTGTGAGTTATTATTTGCTAATAATTCGTTGTAACTTCTACCTCAGAATGGTCAACACTAGGAGAAACAACACTGCTGAGCCAGAGACTGGCGCCGGGATCACTGTGGAGCAGATCCGAGAGATGGTTGCTGCCGAGGTGGCACATGCGATCGGGGAGGCGATCCCCGAGATCATCACTGCCATCCGCAACGAGGTGGTAGTTCTGATGGAGGAACGCATTGCGGCAATCCCACCACCGGCGGGTGGACAACCGCGTGCTAGGGAGTTTCAGTATCGAGACCTCTCTGCTTGTTCTCCGCCTGAGTTCAAGGGAGACCCGAATCCGATCCTCAGCATGCGTTGGATATCGGATATGGAGTGTGCATTTTTGACAAGTGGCTGCCCTGACAACCTGAAGGTTCGTTTCGCTGTGAACTTACTTCGTGACGGAGCGAAGGATTGGTGTGCTACGGCGTTGACGCTTACTGAGCGCACTACCTTGACCTGGGAGGAGTTTGTCATTCGTTTTCGTGCAGAGTGCGTGCCTCCGGTAGAGATGGAGCGGATTGCTAAGGAGTTTCTGGAGCTCACGCAGACGACAGAGACGGTGAAAGAGATGAATAAGAAGTTCACCGAGATGGCATTGTTTTGTCCCCAGTATGCCGCCTCGGAGGAAATGAAGATGTCTCGGTACAAGGACATGCTACGTACTGAGATTAGGGAATTCGTGAGCACGGTGCAGTACACTTCTTTATCGGCGATGATGGACGCGACCCGGAGGAGGGAACTGGAGTTGGAGACTCAAGCAAAGAAGAGAAAGGCGGCACAGGCGGTGACGCCAATCTCTTCGGTACCGATGAAGTCGAGGTTCACGGATTCACGCGCGAGTTCAAGGAGCGATGTGTTTAAGCCCAGGGATACTAGTGGAAAGTGGACTGATGGATGTTTCAAGTGTGGACAGTCCGGTCATTTCAGTCGGGATTGTAAAATGCCATTTATGGTCTGCTTTAACTGCAAGCAGACGGGCCATGTGAAGGCCAATTGCCCGAACCCAAGGGTAGCTGATGGGAATGTGGCACAGGGGGCTCCTGCGGCTGCCCCTTTGCGTATTACAGATGGTCGTATAGGTCAGGCTGGAACCGAGGCAGCCCGAGGTAGAGTGCATCAGCTGACGGTGGAGGAAGCACAGACTACGCCTAAAGTGGTGGCAGGTATACTTCGTCACTTGTTTTCTTTTATTGGTTGTCGTATGTGGTTGCATTTTTGGATTAAACTGTGTGATTAAGTGTGTTCTTAGTTAACTCGGTGTCTGCTGTAGTGATGTTTGATAGCGGAGCTACTCATTATCTCGTGTCTTATACTTTTAGCGAGTTTTTGGGCCGTAGTGTAGGACAGTTAAGTTGTCCACTTATGGTGGAGGTTGCTGATGTTAGAACCTTGACGGTTACTGTAGTGTGTCGTGGGTGTACCCTGGAAATCTTGGGTGTGAGATTCCCTATTGATTTGTTCCCTATCGCTATGCGTGAGTTGTGCGTGATTGTGGGTATAGACTGGATGGATACTTTCGATATGAGGATTTGTAGCCGATTTTAAGATAATTATGGTAATGGTAGTAGTAACCCTAAAATGCTCACTTGTGATGAATAGTTATGGTGGAATGACCTTCGTGTGTGTTTATAGAACTGCTGGTTTGATGGTTCGTGTGAAATAAATTTTGGGAGTCTATTAGAACTCGTGGAAGTTAATCGACAGTTAATGGTAAGAATGATCGGTTCCGAGTATCCTGTAAGGTATATTGGTGAGCAACTTTAGGATGGTTAGAGCTTGAAATTGAATCGGGATGTATAGAATATCTAAGGTTGGGAGACAACCAAAGTCGTTTGACTAGGAATGATTCCAGTTGTTGGAGTGTTCTTCTGATCATAATTTCGGTGTTCTTGGAGGAGTTTTGTTGGTAAGAAATGTATTCGAGAAATTTTTAAGACGGTGTGAGAAATTTAGATTCCAGTTAGTGAAAGTCCAGTGGCAACACCGAAAGGGGTCCGAGTGGACTTGGGAACTCGAGAATGATATGCGAGAGCGCTATCCAGAGCTGTTTGCGGGCGTAGACTTCGAGGACGAAGTCTAATTCAAGCAGGGGAGAGTTGTAAAACCCATGTCCTGGTATGGTTCGTTAATTTATTTTTCTCTTTTACTCAGTTAATATAACTGCTTGTATTTAGTAATAATTACGTTTAGCGGGAGTAGCACCGTTAACCTTCAATGTTAATTCTTAAGCTAAATTGGTTTAAGGCAAGATGATGAAGTTTGAGGGGCTATTCTTGGCTTTAGTCCAAAGTGGGCATGGGTTTCGGCCCATGCAATTGGGGGACCGAGACTTTTATTTTTGTGTTTAATTCTCGTTGCCTTGCTGCACACACAACCAATCGACCACTCTCTCTCTTTCTCGTTTATTTTCACGGCACAACAAGAAACCATAAGCTACCTTCAACTCTCGGCCGAAGACCTTCCTTGTCGCCGCCGCTGTTGTCGCCGGTAACCACCGCCACACCCTTGTCGTCGGAGAGCGAGAGAGAGAGAAGGAGAGACGATCGGGAAGAGGGTGGCTGTCGAGGCGAAGGGCTGTGGCTGCTGCGTTCTTGTTAAGGTAAACGTTCTCTTCTTGTTTTCCGATTTCTTTCGACATCGTCAACCGCAAACCACCACCGCCGCCGCTGCAGCCTTGGCTGCCGGCGGTGTGGCCACCAGCGTGCACCGCCAGCGTAGTGGTGGCGTTGTGCATGGTCGGGGGTAGTAAGCCGGATGGGGTGTGTGTGTGTTTAGGGAAGTCGGGATAGTCTAAGGATCCGTTTTAATCTTGTCTCGTTGGGTTTTCGTAAATTGCCGCCGTCGCCGCCGGCGACCACCACTGCCGGAGGTGGCAGTGGGTGGTGCGCGGTTGAGCCCAGCCTTCGTGACCTAAAACCCTTTTAGAGTGAATCCTAGTTGCAAACCCGAATCGTATAAGCCGAACGCGTAAACCGTTTTTATAAAGTTATCATTTTATGTAAAAAAACTGCAGTTCTGTCCCTGTCTTGAGTTAACCATAACTTTTTCCTCGTAACTCGGATTGGGGTGATTTCGCTGCCAAAAGTTCCCAATTGGAGTCTAGCAACCTTTCTGTGTTTTGTGCAAAATCCAGTTCGGAACGTAGCATAGGCCAAATCGTCGTTTTATACCGACAGCTGCTGTTTTTCACTGTTCTGCGAACCATTCTTATAAAATCCGTATTTAATTGTAGAAAAATCGTTAGGAGGTGTATAATATGTCCTTGGAACCCTAACTCTAAGCACTTTCTAGTTATGTAACTTAATTGAGGATTTTCTGGGTTTATGGAGGTCGGAACAGGTCCCGAACAGACCTGTTTGGTTAGACCGAAAAGTTGTTTTAGTGACGGTTTAAGCGTGCGTCGTGTTTTAGGGTCCAGGTCTCGTGTTAATGCATTTTAATGTTCGTTTAGGTGTTGGGAGGTGATATTGGATTTTGAAGCTTGAATTATTGTTTGTGAGCTAGGCGCGTTTACGAGGTGAGTTCTCTCACTATATTTAATATCAGTTGTTTTACATTACTGTAGCTCGTGTGTGGTAGCCTTAATTATTTGTGATGCGGGGCTAGATAGTGGGGTGGCTAGTTAGACATTTGTTGACATGTATACGCGGGTGGCGTTGTCATGTATACGCGGGTGGCGTAGGGACTCGGGGGCCGGTGTTTGTATACGCGGGTGGCGTAGGAACTCGGCGGGGCCGAAGATTGTATGCGCGGGTGGCGTAGAATTTCGGTGGGGCCCAAGATGTTATACGCGGGTGGCGTAGGGGTAGGTATGCATGTTTATGATTTGTTCGTAGACTTGTTTGCTTGTTTATGTGCAACTATCTGTTATAGGGGTAGTGTGGAATAACTGTGTTATCTATGGTGGTTGAATTCACTAAGCTTCGTGCTTACCCTTTCCCAATAAATCATTGTTTCAGGTACGAGTGGCTCCAAGGCGTGACGAGTACACACTGGCGCGCGTGAAGAGCTGATTATTATATCGTTTATAGTTATCATTTTTAAACTATTTATTCCGCTGTTTACTGTTTTTAGAGAATAATTATTCTTCGGTTGTAAACGAAACGTTTTGGGTTATTTAACGAGTTTAATTAATGAAATGTCATTCCTAAAAATTTAAAATTTTCTTGTAATTTTTGGGATGTTACATCATAACTTCCTTATACATGACAACATGTGCGACAACCTAGGTTCGAGTGAAATGAGAGTATCCCGTGAGGTAGGGTCGAGGCAAAATGTTTTCCCTGGTATGTTTGGACCTAGTACGACCATAATGTAATCGGAGCAGTCACGAGTTCAACTCACAATGGAAGGCCTTAGATAAGACAGAATAAGGATGAGGCGAGGATGAGATAATCATTCACGGGTATGGGAACTCACCAGTGCATCACGTGGTACCGATTGAGAGTGTGTTGTCATTATTTCACTGATATATGTTTTTCTTCTATTTTATCGCTAATTTGCTTGAGGACAAGCAACGCTCGGTTTGGGGTTGTTGATAACGCCTCTTTTTGGCATTATTTTCAGTCCATAAACCGATGAGATTGGCTTGTGTTGAAGCAAAAAGGCGGGATTTTATGGTTTATCTAGTGAAATGTGCATGTTATCCGAAATAAGACGAGCATCGAGAAAAGAAGCAGAAAAGAGCTAAAAGAGAGCCAAAACGAAGCCCAATAGAAGCCCGAGATCCAAGCCCAAGAACCGTACCAAAAACTTGATAAGCGGGTTTACACCCCCCTTAAATCTAACTGCAAGTGTACGGTGTCGAAATCAAGTAATAGTACGGAAGTACGAGTATCGAACCAAAAGAACTAGGAACTAAGTATCACAATGACTACAATTGCTATTAACTGAACGATCGATATTTTGAGTTGTTGATAATCGATTAAAAACTAAATTAAATAAATAAACTTTAGAGTAAAAGCAAAGAACAAATTTGGATTTTTCGGGAAAAAAGTAGTTGAGGATTGGAATCCCAATGGTTTCACAAAGAACACTCCACTTATGATAGTTATCAGACTAATCCAATCAAGTGAATACACAATCACGTAAGTAACTGTTATTCTCTCTCGAGCAACAACAGAGTTATTTCTAGAAAACGTAGGTTTCATCTCTCGATCTCAACCTAGGAGTTAAGAAATTCATTAAGAACAAGATTGTAAAAACAAGTACTAGGGTTTACTTGGTATATCTCTATCCAATTTCTCACCCTAGGCATACAAATTCAAGCCAGGTTATGAAATCGTTCTCTCGAATCGGATTCCTAACAACTAAATCAATTTGCAAGGTGATCAAACTCACAAAAGCATTAAAACCAAATTCATATGCTTCATTGATTAGAAAAAATGATAAGAATCACAAGGTTTCGTGTTCACATGCTTACAAACCAAAGTTCATCCAACCCCCAACAATCTAAGATTAGTTCATGTTGGGGGTGTTAAAACACAAAGCAAAAAGGAGAGAAAGTATGGTAGACATGGTTTCTTGAACAAGAAATCAATGTATGAACAACTCCCTTTTTGTTGAAGCGCAATACCCACGAACAAAGAATTGATTGATGTTAATCCGGTGTTTCCCAATGATTTCGTTGCGTTAATCGGCTTCAACAACTATGGAAAATCGCCCCAAGTTGCCCCAAAATCGCCCCTTGCTTCTCTCTAGTCGATATGGTGAAGTATGAATCAAAACCCTAGGTGAAAAGGCTTTAAAAACGTATCAGCACGTTATCGGGACTTACACCGAGAGTTGAAGTACCGACAGAAGTATCGATGGACACTGTTTTCCAGAAGCTGTCGAGAGTTGCACCGAGACTTTAAGTACCGATACAAATACCGGTAGGCACTGTTTTGTAAAAAATTAGGATCTTTTATTTGCTTGATGGCCCAACTTGACAAGTCTCGGTGGCATCTTTTTGAGTTTCTTTGACACATTTCTCCGCGTTTTGGCCCATTTCGACCCAAGTTCTTCGTTTATTCTCGAAATATAGATTCCTGAAAAACTCATAAATAAACCGTGAAATACGCTTCGTTTGTTTGGAAACCAAGCACTTTAATCATGGAAAGTGGTGCTAAAATAACGCCAAAAATGGCGTTATCATCATTCTGATGATGAAAGCGATTCTGATGGTGCCAATGCTTTCATGGGATATCACTATCCAGCCGATGAAGAAAAGTCAAGTCAGGTATGTGAATCTAACCAACAAGATTTCTTGAATCAAATGCAATCACTTGCTGAACGGGCAGATTCCTTTAAGGCCACCTGTAATGAACAACTACTTGAGATTAGATCACTATCTGAAAAGCTAGATGTTCAAAACAGAATAACTGAGAAATATAAGTCCGAAATTGCTAATTTAAAAGACAAATGCACAAATCTTTCAATAGCACCTAAGGACTTAAGGGCCAAATTATCTGAACTTCAGTCTCAGTTTGATCAGTGTATGAATAAGAAAGCATAAATTGCTTATCAATGCTCTGCTCTTCAAATTCAGCACAAGGAATTTGTTACTAAAATCCTTGATCTTGAAACCAAACTTCATAAAAGAGGTCAAACTGATCAAACTATCCATATGAATAAACCAAAGGAGTTTACGTATTTCAACAAGGACTGGGGAATCGGATATGATAACCCGCACTACCTGAAAAGGGTATAGCCAAAAGACCCATATTGTATGATTTTAGTTGTCTTGGAATAGCAAAAGAGTATCCGGAATATGCAATTAAATGGACTGGTCCTCTTAAACCTGAAAAGGAAGAGGAAACTGAGGAATACAAGCGCACACGCACATCCAAAATGCAACTTCCTTATTGTTATGGGTCTTTAAATTATTCCTATGAGAAAAACAAGAAGCACCTCTCGAATGACTACTTCAATTGCTATAAGGTTGTAACGCCCAAGGATTCCTCCAAGAAGGATGAGGTCCAAGCAACTGAACCCAAGACTGAGACGGATGAGTTCAAGCTCTATGTTCCCCCTCTCGTCTTGGAAGCAAAGATAGTTGAGTTGGAGGAGTCACTCGAGAAAGAAAGGTCGAATTTTCAAAAGGAAAAGCAAGCGCTAATCCAGGAACTTGAGAATCTTAAATCGGTCAAAACCGAAACTGTGACTGGTGAAGGACATGAAATCCTTCGGTGTGAAATCACTAAGCTCACATCAAAACTGGCTGCCTTGGCAACAGATGCGATGCAAGAGTATACGAGAAATGGTCAGCTCCAAGAGCGGATTGACCAACTCCAATATGAAAAACAGATTTCACCCGATTCTTCCTCTAACTCATCGGACACGTCTTCGTGTAAAGCTTTTATAAGCAAAACCTCCTCTTCAACTCAAGACGATTAATATTCTCAAGACGAGAGTGTTTTAAGGAATTTGAACTCTGATTTTTTCTTAGCTTCCGCACCAAATTCCCCAAAGCACACTATCACAAAGAATTTATCGCCTTCCTCGACCGATCCAAATCCTGTAATTTCGGATGTCGATTTTTCTGAATATATGAACTCCGAAGGCAATTCTGATGAAGAGTTTGAGTCATTCCCCTTCGACAAACCTCTTCCGAGTCATACTGATTTTTTGTCTCCAGTAGTCAATCGACCGGTCAACTTTCTAAAGGATGACTGTTCTAAAACAAAGGCCCCAGCTGTGATTAAAATTTCCAAATCTAAACATGTTTCTCAAAACCAATCACATCCGAGGCAAAAGACCGAGCGATTGCCTATCAAAAATCTTGTTCCTTCAAAAGTCACTGACCATTCTGCCCCTGTTGTTTCAGATAAAAACGGTCGCGCTAAACAAGAAAAACCAAAGTGGCTAGCTAAGGAACCTGTCGAGGATGCAGCATCAAAGTCTTTCAATACAATTTTTTACCCTAGGATGAACAAAAACGATTGTGCTTGGAATCATAGGAATGATTTTGTTAAACGTGATGTTTCTTTTCCAATTAAACTTTATTCCATTCAGCAATTGATTCAGTTATCGCATCATTGTTTGTGTTGTTCTAAATGTGGTTGGAATGACTTTGATGATATAAATAATAATGATTGGTTTGGGTCATATCACATATATAATCATACACCCAAAAGCAAACCCCGTAAAACCAAAAAGAAACACCATACTCAACGGGGTTCCCAATCAGAGGTTAAACCACAACAGAAGAGAAAACCCACTCCCAAACGGGTTTCTCCTACTGAGGTTGAACCGGCACCCAAGAGGCAACCTGCTATAAAACCAGTTCCTCCAAAAGGTGTAAAACCTACACCTAAGAGGCAATCTGTGCCAAAACCAGTTCCTTCAAATGGTGTAAAACCTACACCTAAGGGGAAATATGTGTCAAAGCAAGTTTCTCCGAGAGGTGACAAATCTAACCCTCCAGGACCTATGCAAATATGGGTACCTAAAATCCGTTAAACTTGTGTTTGCAACACGGTCATGTGTGGTACTTAGACTCTGGATGCTCCAAGCACATGACCGGAAGGAGGGAGCTTCTCACGAACTACAAAGAAGAATATGGTGGAGACGTGAGATTTGGGAACGACCACAAGGCGCCGATTATGGGCTACGTCGACATTGTTCAAGACAAGATCACTATCAAGAAGGTATCACACGTCGCGGGATTGGGACACAATCTGTTCAATATCGGCCAATTCTGCGACAAAGATCTCGAGGTCCGGTTTAAATCCAAAAGGTGTAGAATACTCAATGACGACGGAGAGGAGCTACTGGTTGGAAAGCGCAAGACCAACCTCTACACCATCGACCTCGCAGCCCTGAAGACCGATAAACTTGTCTGCCTGATGTCAAAGGCGAATTCCGAGCAAGCATGGATTTGGCAGCGACGTCTTTCGCACCTCAACTTCAAAAGTATCAACAAACTGGTGCTGGGCGGACACGTAAAAGGCATGCCCGATCTTCAATTCATGAAGGATCGACTCTGCGAAGCATGTGAGATGGGAAAGATGAAGCAAACGCCGCATCCGCCGAAGGCAGCTCCGAGCACGTCCCAGTCCCTTGAACTTATCCATATGGATTTGTGTAGACCAATGCGTGTTCAGAGCATCAACAAGCGCAAATACGTCCTGGTGATGGTGGATGACTTCTCGCGCTACACATGGGTCAAGTTCCTTCATTCGAAAGACGAAACTCCGGAGCTGATCATCAACCATTTGAAGACCATCCAGCTGAATCTACAAAGTCCAGTTCAAACTATCAGGACCGACAACTGGACGAAATTCAAGAATCAAACGGTGAACGACTATCTAACGTCTGTCGGTATTTCGCAAACCTTCTCGGCCGCACGCACTCCTCAGCAAAATGGAGTGGTGGAAAGGCGCAACCGTACCCTCGTCGAAGCGGCTCGTACCATGCTTTCCCACATCCTCTGAGAAACCAGCCTGCAACACTTGAAGCAGTTCAAGACCTTCCTTCCGGTGATTATATGGATTCAGACGCTTCTCACTTTACTCAACAGCCGCTTCCGCATACCACCAAATGGACAAAAGCTCATCCCTTACATCAAATCATCGGTGATCCCTCCACTCCTGTTCAAACGCGAGGCGCATTCGCCAACTTCTGCCTCTTCTTCGGCTTCTTGAGCAAGATTGAGCCGACGAACGTACGTGAAGCACTTGAAGATCCGGACTGGATTATCTCTATGCAAGAAGAGCTCAACCAATTCGAGGCTCTAAAGGTATGGCGACTTGTTCCACGTCCAACCCACAAAACGGTGATCGGAACCAAGTGGATCTTCAAGAACAAGAAGGACGAGGACGGCATCGTCGTACGCAACAAGGCACGTCTCATGGCTAAGGGATACCGTCAGCAAGAAGAGATCGACTATGATGAGACCTACGCTCCGGTGGCAAGGATAGAGGCTATACGTATGTTCCTTGCATACGCCGCGCACAAGAACTTCACGGTCTTCCAAATGGATGTGAATACCGCATTCCTCTACGACGATATCAAAGAAGAAGTATATGTGTCGCAACCGGAAGGATTCATGGACGATTCGAAGCATGATCATGTCTACGTTCTAGACAAGGCGCTTTATGGACTCAAGCAAGCTCCAAGAGCCTGGTACAACACTTTGTCTGAGTTCTTGTTAAAATCAGAATTCACGCGAGGTAAGATCTATTCCACTCTATTTATTAAGAACGAAAAAGGTCATATAGTCTTAGTACAAGTGTATGTAGATGACATAATCTTTGGTTCTACTAATCCTCAATATGCTAAGAACTTTGCAAATCTCATGGGACGATTTTTTAAAATGAGTATGCTTTGTGAGATTAATTTCTTCCTTGGTCTTCAAGTTAAACAACTGTCGACCTGGATATTCATAAACCAGGCTAAGTACATCCGGGATATTCTGAGGAAATTCCAGATGGAACAGTCCTCACCAATGAAAACTCCCATGGCACCTGGTACAAAGCTTCACGCCGATCCTAACGGAACGGATGTGAACCCTAAACTGTATCGGGGAATGATCGGTTCTTTGATGTATCTAACCGCAAGTAGACCGGATATCATGTTTTCCACCTTTTTATGCGCCCGGTTTCAGTCAAAACCGAAAGAGTCTCATTTAATTGCTGTAAAACGAATTTTTCGTTATTTACGTGGTACTGCTGATCTTGGCTTGTGGTACCCGAAAGAGACAGGTTTTGAGTTATCCGCTTACTTTGATGCGGACCACGCGGGCAGCATGATGGACCGGAAGAGCACATCGGGGCATGTGCAGTTTTTGGGAGATAGTCTGGTGAGTTGGGCGTCCAAGAAGCAGCAGTGCGTTTCTACGTCGACTGCCGAAGCAGAATATGTGGCCGCCGCAAGCTGCTGTTCTCAAGTACTTTGGATGCGGACGCAACTCAAGGACTACGGCTTTACGTATGTCAAGGTGCCCATTTACTGCGACTCGAATAGCGCCATTGCCATATCCAGCAACCCGGTCCAACACACTAAGACAAAGCACATCGACGTTCGGTATCACTTCATTAAGGATCACGTTGAAAGAGGTACAGTCGAACTCTACTTTGTAAATACTGAACATCAGTTAGCAGACCTGTTTACAAAACCCTTGGACGAAAAACGTTTTAATACTCTGGTGTTTAAGTTAGGTATGCTAAATCTGAAGACTTGATCTGATTGTGTGCCCGTTACAAGTTCCATACATCTATGAGTAATTGTCTACTCATCATCCGGTGTTTTCACTCCTGATGATTGAGCATACACTTTCTCGCGCTTGTATTTTACTTGTCTCAGTTACACAGTTAGGTCGAGTCTCTGTATTTATTAGGTAGATTTCGTTTGTTTCTTTTCTTTCCACGTGTGTTCCTTTTCTTTCGTACTGTCGTCTCATTTATTTGCTTATATCTGTGCTTTCACGAGTGTTCATGTGTTCAGGGGGAGCACAAACCGGCATCAGGTAAGTCTACTCAACTGTTGAGGGGGAGCGTCACACACATTTTTTTTAACTGCTGGAAAGTTTTTTGTGTGTGTGGATACTCCCGTGTGTTTTTCAAGTTATGTTCATCATTTGAGGGGGAGCGACACAGTGTTTTTCTTTAAATATCCAAAAGTTTTTTGTGTGTCAGACTCTCCATTGCACAATTTTGCAATATCCGAGAGGGGGCAAAGCACTCCCCATGCTCAGTTTGAGGGGGAGCGAGAGAAGGTTCGATTTAAATCCACATAGTCCTATTTTTGCAAAATCTACAAGGACAGGGCATTTTTTTTGTGAAAATCCCAGAGTTTCCGGACAGGTACCCGGAAACCCTATCTTCCCGGATAGGTTTCCGGACCGGGTCCTTTTCCGGATTGGATGGGAACCCGGATACAACACTCGGATTCCTTGGTCCATATAAAAGAGGTCAGGATTCCCCTTGTCTTACTTTTTCAAAAACTACGCACAAAACCCTAAACCTCTCGTGTTTTTCTCTCTCGCTCGGACTCTCTCACCATCCACGCATATCACTCGTTTTTCGCTCCATTAATCAGGTATGTTCCTCGGATATCCATCTCGACATCGTCTACGTACGTCTCATGCTTTACATCACACCAATCGACCACGGGTTTGGTCGATTCGCAGAATCCGAAAACCCCCTTTGGGTCTCTTCGAGTTCGGGTTAAATAGGTGTAATACAGGGCGATTTAGTCGAACCAGTATGTTTATATGCGTTCATCGACACTCCTTGCATGATTTAACAAGTGTTTGGGACTGTATTTTGCTTAATTAATCATTTTGGGTCTCGTCCGGACACACTCTTCGTGTCCGGAAACGTTCAAATTTATGATGTTTTTGTCCGGACTCATGCATGAATTTGATATTTTGTCCGGTAACACTCGGCATCCGGAAAACCTAGTTGTCCGGAAACCTCAGGGTTTCCGGTAAGTTCAACTACCGGATAGTTGAGGTGTCCGGCATCCAATTTGTCCGATAACCTCTGTCAACCGTAAACCATTTTGTCCGGAATGTTTATTTTATCCGGAAACCATCTTCATATCCGGAAAATGTTGCTATCCGGACACCTCTTGTCCGGACAGTGTGGCTTGTCCGAAAAGTTGTGTTTCTACATAATTTAGTCAGGACACCTCTGTGTTTTTCAGTCCCGTACCTATTTTCTTACTGCCAGTCCTCAATCTGTCTCAGATTGAGCCATTTTCTGCAAAGGTATGCACCAGAACTTGTTTATCCTCCTTCATTACTAATTTGTGTTCTGTTACAGATATTCCATGGCGGATCAACAACCACAACAAAATCCGGAAGAGCAAATTCCTCCCCAAGAGGAATTTATCGACGAAGCAGCCGATAACGAATTGGTCGCCCCTGACCATGGAACTGAGATAGAGCCCAACAACCACCACCTGGACGCCGCTGAGTTCCGACCACAACCACAACACCGTGTGGTCGGGGATATATTAATGTGTCACCCTCTAGGCCCTCACAACTACAGCCGATGTCCCAGTGCTCTACGTATACCAAGTATGGCTCTCTGCCCAAGTCATTACGGCCGCCAATTGATAGGCGGGTTCACACCCCCCCCCCTAAATCTTACCACAAGTGTACGGGTCGAAATCAAGTAATAGTACTAGAAAGTACGAGTATCGAACACAGGGAACTAGGAACTAAGTATCACAATTACTATAAACTCTATTAACTGAACGTCGCAATTTTGAGTGGTTGGTGGTAACTAATTAATTGCAATTAAATAAATCAAACACAAGACAAAATACAACTTAGGAAACTTTGATAGAGAAAACAGTTGAGAGTTAGAAATCCTAAGGTTTTCACCTATAAACATCTGACTCGGAGCAATACCAGTTATTCCATATAATGAATACCCAATCTTTAAAAGTCACCGTTGTTCTTTCTCAAGCAACAACGGGTTTTATTTTGAAAAGCACAAGTCTTATATCTCGATCTCAACCTATGGAATTCAAAACACATTAAAATCAAGATTTAACGTGACTAAGGCTTACTTGGTATATCTCTATCACCAATTTCTCATCTTAGGCATGCAATTACTAGTTCTAGTTATCAATTAATTCTCTCGAACTTAATTGAAAAAAACAAAAAATTGGAAGCTAGCTAGACTCACAAAGGCATTAAAAACCAAATTACATGCTTCATTAAAATAGAAAAACTGATAAAAGTCTCAAGTCATATGTTCACATGCTTAAACCAAATTCATTCCAACCCCCAACATCTAAAGATCAGTTCATGTCGGGGGTGGACTCAAACATAAGTAAAGGAATGGAAACAGTCAATGAAAACATGATAAATGTAGACATGACGAATATGATGAGGTACTCCCTTCTCTCGTGCTTGAATCTACTTTCCGTGGTGGACGTGTCCTTGATTGATCCTCTATCGTGGCTCCAAAAGCTCCAAAAAACCTCTGAAAATCGCCCCCAAGTCGCTGTCGTTCGTCGTGTGTGAGATGTCTCCAGAATGACCTAAATATCTGGAAATTGCCAAGTTATAACAAACGAACAGAGGGTCCCGCGACTTGTCCCGCGGTTTACAAACCGCAGGGTAAGTCGCGCGTGTTTCTGAGCGCGGTGGGTCAGGTTCGGGTGCGGGTCTTGGGCTTGGATCTCGGGCTTCCGTTGGCTTCGTTTTGGGCTCTTTTTAGGCTCTTTTCCGCTTCTTTTCTCAATGATTGTCGCCTTTTAGATAACCTGCACATTCCACTAGATAAACCGTAAAATTCCGCCTCTTTGCTATCAATACAAGCCAATCTCATTGGTTTGAGAACTGAAAATAACGCCAAAAAGTGGCGTTATCAACAACCCCAAACCGAGCGTTGCTTGTCCTCAAGCAAATTAGCGACAAAATAGAATAAAAGCATACATCAGTGAAATATAATAACTGCACAACTCTCAATCGGTACCACGTAATGCACTGGTGATTTCCCCTACCCGTGAATGCCTGTCTCACTCTCGCCTCATTCTTATTCTGTTTGATCTATGACCATCCATTGTAAGTTGAACTCGTGACTGCTCCGATTCCATTAAGGTCATACTAGGTCCAGACATACTAGGGAAAACATTTCGCCTCGACCCTACCTCACGGGGTACTCTCATTGTCACTCGAACCTAGGTTGTCGCACATGTTGTCATGTATAGGAGGTTATGTACAAGAATATTCGAAATTTACATGACAACTCTAATAAAAGACGCACAAATGTCCAAAAGTCGATCTCAGAAGGAGTCGAGTAGCAAGACAGGGAATATTGGCAAAGGTGGTTGTATACTCTAATCACGTTTTCCAGAAGATCATCCAGGTCTTTACGAGGGTTGTAACTGGGCTTGGGTTATGGTTAAGAAACGAAAGGGAAAATGGTTCAACGATCCTTGATGTGTCAAACTTTAGCAATTCTGAACTCTATAGCTTCAATTCCTATCACTTGGCCCTTTCGTCATTGCTGGAGTTGCTTTGACTCTCTTATTTCCTGTTGTAGATAATAGCTAAACTAATTGTTTTTTTTAGGCAGGGCATCATTGGCTCTCTTTAATTGCTTGGGGCTGCATTGGCCCTCTTTTCTATTTATTCTTTGTTTCCATGACTAACCTGTATTATTTCTTTTCCGCTCTATCTTTCGTAGTTCATTACCGCCTCTATTTGACACACTTTCGGATAAGGGTTGGCTAAGGCTTTCGGCTAGGGTTTCATGGTAGGTCTGAAATGAACAAGGGTTATGGGTACACACAAATGGGTAAAAAGATACGATAGCTAAACACGGGTTAACACTGCTCACAATGCCTGGAATCATCTCTTAAGGTCCACACAATATGGTCTATTACACCCTTACCTAATATCCCGATGGTCGTCTTTGCTACTCAATGCAATAATATAGCGAGATCATCCTATATTCACGACAAGGAACTCGAAAAAGTGTATACGAATTAAGTGTTTAAATCCCTGGAATGAAAAGACGTCTTTTAGGCTCAAATCTCACTAATGGGTGGTCTCCACTAATGTCCCTAGTCATGTCCTTTCCCGGTCCTTCCCTAATGGTCACGTCACTATCATGAGATTCTCCCCACAATGGTCGGTCTCAATCATTCAAAACACAAATTTTGGCTAATGTGATCTAAGCATGCAGAGGTGCGGGAAATCTACATGCATAAACGTGGGCCCGATTGGACAACCCCAAACCTTACCCACACATTGTCCCCAATGTGCAAGTGTCGGCGTAGGCGATACTGAAACAAGTATCGTTGTGCGGTTATTACAGGTATCAGACAGGTAAGGTATAACATTACAGCACAAGCATCAAAGAGTGATTCCATTTAAATATGGCCACCCCAAACCTAGGCCGTGGCCTAGGTTTGTCAAACAACGCCAACCCCAAACCTCGGTGAAACCGAGGTTTACACAGGATTAAAAGTGAGTGTGTAGATGTTTGCAAAGTGAGGCACCCCAAACCTAAGTGAAACTTAGGTTTGTTGCATCTCGTTTAACTAATAAGAAAACAAAGCATCATACACCACTCGTTACATACAGATTAGGAACATACCTGGTTGCCCGGACGGAGGAGATTCTATTGAAATTGGATCGCCCGGTTGGAACACATCGGAGAAGGCGGAGAAGGGAATTGCAAAAACAAAAGAAACAAAGCAAAAGACGAGAGAAAGAAAGGAAAACTAAAACACAAAGCAAGATAAGGTAAACACTGCACGAGAAACGACGAAAAGCAACAGAAAGCCCCGCGGTTTGGCGCGCGGTTTGGAAACCGCGGCACAAACCGCGTAAGCTCCTGTTTCAGAAATCCTCCAGAGACACCCGTGGTTTTCCGTGCGGTATGGAAGCCGCGGGATATACCGCGTATGTCCCTGTTTCAGTTTTTTTTAATATAAATTCACTCAAGACGAAAAATAAAAGAAATGCAAACCTCGGTGGGTTGCCTCCCACCCAGCGCCGTAGTTAAAGTCGTGGTACGACTGTGTGGCTCTCAACTTGGTTCGGTATCCGTCGAATTAATTCTCCCACACTTGTGATTCTCCGCGGATTCTTCCACATCTGGCTTTTCATGACCATCTCCGTCTCTACGCCTTCCACTCTCGAACATCTTGAACACTACTCTCTCGCCTCCGACTCTCAATGTCATCTCTCCTTCCTCCATATCTATCAGCGCTCTGCTCGTGGCTAGAAAGGATCTTCCTAATATCAGCGGAACCTTTTCGTCTTCATCCATATCCAGCACCACAAAGTCCACCGGGAAATAGAACTTGTCAACCTTGATCAATACGTCTTCTATCACTCCATACGGATATATGAGCGATCTATCCGCGAGTTGGAGTGTCATGTACGTTGGATTCACCTCCCCAAATCCCAGATTCCTGAAAATAGAAAGAGGCATTAAGTTAATACTTGCCCCTAAATCACACAATACCTTATCAAAAGAAAGATTCCCAATTTGAATAGGGATCGAAAAACTCCCTAGATCTTTGAGCTTCGGTGGAAGCTTGTTCTGAATGATTGCACTACACTCTTCAGTGAGTGTAATGGTAGACTGATGCTCGATTCCCCTCTTCTTTGACAGGATCTCCTTCATAAACTTGAGGTATGTCGGCATTTGAGCAAGTGCCTCCGCGAATGGGATGTTGATGTGAAGCTTCTTGAAGATGTCAAGGAATTTCTTGAATTGTTCCTCATCTTTGCGGGCCTTCACTCGATTAGGGAATGGTAGTGGTGGAACGAACGGTTTGACTACCGGCTTGACCGGTGGTTGCTTTAGGACCCTTGATTGCTCCTTCTTCTTCTCTTCATCCTCCGGGTTTTCCTTCGGTTCTTCCCGATCAGCCATATCATTAGCAATACCGTCTTTCAGCTCGACATTCGGCTTCTTGATCAACTCCTTGCCATTTCTCAGATAAATGGCATTACACTCTTCTCTTGGCTTTCTCTCAGTTTGGCTCGGGGATGTCCCGGGAACTCGGTTTTGTAGGACTTCAGAAATTTGTCCCACTTGCCTCTCGAGAAGCCTAATCGATGCCGTATTCTGGTCAGTGGCTGCTTTTACCATGCTCACCGTGCTCGCCAATTCCCCAACAGTACTATCCATCTTTGTCATGAACTTCATCATCATATCTTCCAGCCCCGTCTTCTTCTCCATGGATGGTCCCTCGTCGTATTTCCTTTGGTTAAAACCTGGAGGACGGTAAACATTGTTAGCATTAGAAGAATTAGAAAAGTTAGAAGAATTACCTTACTGTTGTTGACCGGGTTGACTCCAAGAGAAGTTCGGGTGCTTCTTCCACCCCTCATTGTAGGTATTCGAGAATGGGTCGTTCCTCGGCTGATTGTTCCGGTTCTGTAAAAACTGAACTTGTTCGGGTTCTTCCGGATTGCCTCCCTTCAAATGGTTCGTGATCGCAGCTAGTTGAGCTTTGATTACCTTCAGCTCGTCATTCTCTTGAACACTCGCTACTCTTCTAACAGCTGATCTTGGAGTAGAAAAACTATGTTCGGCTAAGTTCTCGATCAAGGCGACTGCTTCTTCATATGTCTTCTCCATTAGGGCTCCACCCGCTGCAGCAGTGATATCATTCTTGAACTGCGGGTGCAGTCCTCCAAAGAAGGTTTGGATAATCACACAGCCGTGTAACCCATGATGAAGGCACTTCTTTAACATGTCTTTATACCTTTCCCACGCCTTATATAGAGTCTCTTGGTCCCATTGCGTGAAGTGAGTAATATCGGCCATTAGTTGAGCAGTTCTTCCCGGTGGGAAGAATTTCTGGAGGAATGCGGCCTTCAAGTCTGCCCATGTAGTGATCTGATCCGCTGGTAGGCTCTCTATCCAAATTTCAGCTCTACCCTTTAGGGAAAAACTGAAGAGTCTTAGCTTGATCGCGTTCTCCTCCATCCCATTAATCTTGAACGTGTTGCAGATCCGTTCAAATGCACGAAGATGTGCATGGGGATCTTCAGTTGGTGCTCCCCAGAACTGATTCTGTTGTACCATCACGATGGTACTCGGCTTGATCTCAAAGTGATTCGCCGCAGTGGTGGGTGCTTGGACTCCTATTCGTGCGGCTTCCACGTTTGGGTCGGCAAACGACCGCATAGGACGTCTCTCGGGATGTGCTTCGTCACCCATCTTCAGTTGTCTTTTAGCTTTAGTCTCTTTGCGTATTCGATGGGCGGTTCTTTCAATCTCCGGATCGATCGGTTCGATTCCTTCCCCTCGGGTTTTCCTTGGCATAAACCAATTAGTACTTGAAAAGAAAGTAGGCGAAGTTAGCAATCAAGAAATTGAAAATGATGGAACAAAGTAAATAAAAAAATGTTCAATGTAATAGCGCTTATAGCTGGTAGTGCTATCAGTTGCAACTAGTTCCCCGGCAACGGCGCCAAAAACTTGATAGGTGGGTTCACACCCCCCTAAATCTTACCGCAAGTGTACGGGTCGAAATCAAGTAATAGTACTAGAAAGTACGAGTATCGAACACAGGGAACTAGGAACTAAGTATCACAATTACTATAAACTCTATTAACTGAACGTCGCAATTTTGAGTGGTTGGTGGTAACTAATTAATTGCAATTAAATAAATCAAGCACAAGACAAAATACAACTTAGGAAACTTTGATAGAGAAAACAGTTGAGAGTTGGAAATCCTAAGGTTTTCACCTATAAACATCTGACTCGGAGCAATACCAATTATTCCATATAATGAATACCCAATCTTTAAAAGTCACCGTTGTTCTTTCTCAAGCAACAACGGGTTTTATTTTGAAAAGCACAAGTCTTATCTCTCGATCTCAACCTATGGAATTCAAAACACATTAAAATCAAGATTTAACGGGACTAAGGCTTACTTGGTATATCTCTATCACCAATTTCTCACCTTAGGCATGCAATTACTAGTTCTAGTTATCAATTAATTCTCTCGAACTTAATTGAAAAAAACAAAACAATTGGAAGCTAGCTAGACTCACAAAGGCATTAAAAACCAAATTACATGCTTCATTAAAATAGAAAAACTGATAAAAGTCTCAAGTCATATGTTCACATGCTTAAACCAAATTCATTCCAACCCCCAACATCTAAAGATCAGTTCATGTCGGGGGTGGACTCAAACATAAGAAAAGGAATGGAAACAGTCAATGAAAACATGATAAATGTAGACGTGACGAATATGACGATGTACTCCCTTTTCTCGTGCTCGAATCTACTTTCCGTGGTGGACGTGTCCTTGATTGATCCTCTATCGTGGCTCCAAAAGCTCCGAAAAACCGCTGAAAATCGCCCCCAAGTCGTTGTCGTTCGTCGTGTGTGAGATGTCTCCAGAATGACCTAAAAATCTGGAAATTGCCAAGTTATAACAAACGAATAGAGGGTCCCGCGACTTGTCCCGCGGTTTACAAACCGCAGGGTAAGTCGCGCGTGTTTCTGAGCGCGGTGGGTCAGGTTCGGGTCCTGGTTCGGGTGCGAGTCTTGGGCTTGGATCTCGGGCTTCCGTTGGCTTCATTTTGGGCTCTTTTTAGGCTCTTTCCGCTTCTTTTCTCAATGATTGTCGCCTTTTAGATAACCTGCACATTCCACTAGATAAACCGTAAAATTCCGCCTCTTTTCTATCAATACAAGTCAATCTCATTGGTTTGAGAACTGAAAATAACGCCAAAAAGTGGCGTTATCACCAATTCACAGACCATCACGGCGCGCATCGACAACCAACCATTCACGCTCACACCCGAGTCCTTCCGGCGTCTATTGTCACTTCCGGAAGACAATGCCGGCGGACATCAACGATACGACCCCGCGGTCAATGACGCGTCTCTGTGCGCTCAAGTCCGCGCTCTCGGATACAACCATGACCTCAACCGACCTTCCGGGTTCAACAGAAAGTACTTGGCCCCCATCTGGTACACACTGTTCACGATTCTGAACAGGTGTCTCTCATCCAGATGGAAGGGTATCGACCAGTGCACCGACGACTTTCTACGCCTATTCCATGCCGTGTGCTACAACCGACACGTGGACTTCGCGATGATTATCTGGCGCGAAATGGTGCAAGCGATTCGACAAATAGGTGGCACGAAGCAAAAGAAGTTCCTTCCATACCCTCGCTTTCTCTCACTGGCTGTGCGACAACACATGGACGCGAATCCAGCAATACCGCGACGTCTTACTCATCCGGTATGTCCCCCTCACCACTTGTAATATATGGTGATTCGTAACCCATCCAACGCCATAGCCATGCCCATACCTGAAGCCCTACTGGCTCACGCGGATCCCACTGCACCGAGTGTAGTAGCATATAGGGAAGCGTTAGGGAATCCCATGGTCCAGCCAGCGCCGGAGGGACCTCCCCAGGGACATAGAACCGAGGGACATGAGGGTCCTAGGACAAGAGGAGGAAGGGCCCGGGCAGCAGGGGCTCCCGGGCGGGGTGTGTTGAGAATTCGTGGGAGGGGAACTGGAGTGAGCGGTGCAGTGGAAACGCGTCCCAGTATTAGCCAATCCCATCAAGCCGGTACATCATCTCGACCCATGCTCCATCATGACACCGAACCCTACTTATCTGACCCTCCTTCACCAACCCGACATGTAGAAAATGTGGAATCTGACTCCACAGAATTCGATACGGATCGTACCATACGGGCAACACTTATCCCTCCCCGTATCGGACCCAACCCAGAATTTACCGAAGGCATCCCATCTGACTCACCCATTCCTCCACTCATCCCTTCTACCCAACCTACGGGAGATACATGGAGACCTGAGGGAGAATTAGTTGAACAGTTAGATCATGTGAGACGAAGGGAATTGCGTTCGAAAGCGAACCAAGAAAGATTGAGCCGTAAAGATAAAGAGGCTCCTGAGCGACCCCAACCGAGTGTCATCCGGGTAGCCACATCTGCTATCCCGTCTCATCCGTTGGGACGGGGTATTGAAGAAGCCGCCGTGGAGCCATCGGCGCAATTGCACAACCTCCTCATCCACTCGTCTGTCTCTCAAAAGACATGTGTTTCAACTTCTCACGGGGATCAAGCACAACTTCTACCGGTCTCTAAATCGGAGAGTACTGGTATTGAAATAAGAGACCAGCAACCCCCGGTCTCGCCTTCTTTCAGTGCACAATTGAGTCTAGCGCCACTTGATATATTACATTCTTCGGCTAGGACACAAGATGAGATCCCACAAATGGATGCTCTTCGTGACTCGATCGGAACTTCCGTAGGATCTCCGCCTTTAAGTGGAATCCGAGGATCGGAAGGAAATCCTACCACGGCTATCCCTGCGCCAACCGTGAACGTAGGTGGCTCTGCCTCTGCGGAAGATGCTTCAACGAGCAATCTAAGTGATCCCGGAGTTACATTACTCGACTATGTGTCACAAGGGTCCCTGGACAGCACCCTCAAGGCTGTCCGCGAGGCAATGGAGCAGCGCCTCACCACCGAGCTCAACAAAATTAAGAGCTTAATCAAAGGTAAAGAGAAGATCGTCGACGCTGAAACCGCCCCTACACCTCCACCGGCTCCTGTTCAACCAATTTATTCGGTGGACACCCTAAAGACGATGCTTCTAGCCCAAATACTCTAACAATCAGAAACCGACGCCTCAATTGAAGCAGACCTGCTATCCGTTCTGAAATCCTAGGTCACTGCTATTTTGTCATCGATCACCACTCGGATGGATAACCTTGACTCGACTCTTAAGAACGTTCAACAAGCGCTTACAACGCTGTCCGAGAGAGTCCGTTCACTCGAAGATACCTGCAAGAGTCAAGCAGGCGGTCTTAAGCGCAAGCACGATGATCAGGATGATCATGATCACCGTGAGGCGGAGAAAAGACAACGACTAACCGAGACCGCCCTGATACTTACTGAAACAACAACTGTGGTTCATCAGGAACCCTCAACTGCGGCAACTACAACCGACGCCGAACCCGAAGCCGAGTTGCCTTTAGCCGAGATGGTAATGGATATGGATATTTCAGATGACGAAGACCCGACGGTTGAAAAGCCTGAGGGAACAACACAGGAATTGGTCACAGACGACACATCAGATAGCCCGATACTGGATTTGATTGATGCAGACTGCGAGATCAACCCGGAGACCGAAGATGCATGGTATGAAAAAGCCGCCAGTGCCGTAAATCTCCAGGTAAACCTGATCTTCCCTACTGATGAAGATGACAACGTAGACTACGACCAGTTTCTACTCCAAAATCTGTATGGTAATCCCGTTCACTCAACTCAAGCCGCTGAAACTTCTGCAAGACCCGAATCTACAACAGCCGATATTCCGACATCTCCTCAACAACAACCGACAGCTTTTGATCTTCCTCCTCCTCAACAGCAACAAATCCGTTGGGAGAAGATCACAATATTTATTCCTCACCTGGAAGAAACTCTGAAAAGGTTGTTTGTCCACAGGTTACGCCCAATCGAGCCGACTTTCTGCATTGGTATTTACAATTCAAACCCCGAATACCAAAGCCAGTACATAAACGTGATGAAGCGGTGTATGCCAGTTAGCCAAGTTCGAACCAAGCATAAGATCACCGAAGTGCTCAAAATCCAATCAGGCCGAATTTTGAAAATCAATTATCCTGTATTCACCGTTCGACGCGAAGATGGTAATGAATGGAGATTCTCTGAAGCCGACTTCCAGCACCTCCAACCGTTCGACTTCCTAGTAATACTGAAAGACCTCCGTACAAGAACTATCTGACCGCTTCAAGTAACAAAAGCGCTCGAAGCTGTTAGTCGATTCCTAGTCCGTACCATCATGATGTCTTATCTCACGGACTTCCAAATGGCAATCGAGAACAGGGCGAAGAAGGTAAACCTGAAAAATCCCGATCTGAAAGCACCTGAGTTGAAGATGTATCCCGAGAACGCACTGCTTCTGGAACCAGAATTTGGGATAGTCTACATCAACGAACAGAAAGAAAAGAGATTTATGCGCTTCAGTCAGGTAGACAGATTCTGTGACGGCACGCTCTTCAAAGTCCAAGATGCTCTTCGAAAAATCGTCGCTTTCAAATCCGAAAATCGAAGGCTATCGAATGTTCCCAATCCAAATGAAACTACTGCTCGAAAAGCCTTAGAAATGGTTGAAGAACGCATCGACTATGGCGGTGCTATCAGTTGGTTCGAGGTACACTTTGCGCTCCGTAAAAGATATGTTCATAATTGGCGCGAACTCGAACTTCAATACAAAGGGGGAGATTGTTAGGGAAATATTTGGTTGTATAGAAGTTCAAGGGGCTATTTGTAATTCTTTATTTTGAGCTTAGTTAGTGAACGGGTCGTGGGCTTGTTAACCACGGGTCCGTCATATATAATGTTTGCTTAGCCTTTGTTTTAGGCTAGTTGTTCATTTAGCTTTCCTAAACTCTATTGTAATTCTCTCTACAATTGAAAGCAAATTGGATGACCAGTTGAAATCATAACCTGTGTTTATTATCTATTGATTTCATATTGTTCGTTGCATGGATCTGGAACTCACAATTGGTATCAGAGCTAGAACAATGTCGTCGTAGCCCATATCTGGAACTCACAATGTCGCAGAATTGATTTCATATTGTTCGTTGCACATGCGGTCTTAAGCGCAAGCACGATGATCAGGATGATCCTGATCACCGTGAGGGGGAGAAAAGACAACAACTGTGGTTCATCAGGAACCCTCAACTGCGGCAACTACAACCGACGCCGAACCCGAAGCCGAGTTGCCTTTAGCCGAGATGGTAATGGATATGGATATTTCAGATGACGAAGACCCGACGGTTGAAAAGCCTGAGGGAACAATACAGGAATTGGTCACAGACGACACATCAGATAGCCCGATACTGGATTTGATTGATCCAGACTGCGAGATCAACCCGGAGACCGAAGATGCATGGTATGAAAAAGCCGCCAGTGCCGCAAATCTCCAGGTAAACCTGATCTTCCCTACTGATGAAGACGCCAAAGTAGACTACGACCAGTTTCTGCTCCAAAATCTGTATGGTAATCCCGTTCACTCAACTCAAGCCGCTGAAACTTCTGCAAGACCCGAATCTACAACAGCCGATATTCCGACATCTCCTCAACAACAACCGACAGCTTCTGATCTTCCTCCTCCTCAACAGCAACAAATCCGTTGGGAGAAGATCACAATATTTATTCCTCACCTGGAAGAAACTCTGAAAAGGTTGTTTGTCCACAGGTTACGCCCAATCGAGCCGACTTTCTGCATTGGTATTTACAATTCAAACCCCGAATACCAAAGCCAGTACATAAACGTGATGAAGCGGTGTATGTCAGTTAGCCAAGTTCGAACCAAGCATAAGATCACCGAAGTGCTCAAAATCCAATCAGGCCGAATTTTGAAAATCAATTATCATGTATTCACCGTCCGACGCGAAGATGGTAATGAATGGAGATTCTCTGAAGCCGACTTCCATCACCTCCAACCGTTCGACTTCCTGGTAATACTGAAAGACCTTCGTACAAGAACTATCCGACCGCTTCAAGTAACAAAAGCGCTCGAAGCTGTTCGTCGATTCCTAGTCCGTACCATCATGATGTCTTATCTCACGGACTTCCAAATGGCAATCGAGAACAGAGCGAAGAAGGTAAACCTGATAAAGCCCGATCTGAAAGTACCTGAGTTGAAGATGTATCCCGAGAACGCACTGCTTCTGGAACCAGAATTTGGGATAGTCTACATCAACGAACAGAAAGAAAAGAGATTTATGCGCTACAGTCAGGTAGACAGATTCTGTGACGGCACGCTCTTCAAAGTCCAAGATGCTCTTCGAAAAATCGTCGCTTTCGAATCCGAAAATCGAAGGTTATCGTGTGTTCCCAATCCGAATGAAACTACTGCTCGAAAAGCCTTAGAAATGGTTGAAGAACGCATCGACTATCGTCGTGCTATCAGATGGTTCGAGGTACACTTTGCGCTCCGTAAAAGATATGTTCATAACTGGCGCGAACTCGAACTTCAATACAAAGGGGGAGATTGTTAGGGAAATATTTGGTTGTATAGAAGTTCAAGGGGCTATTTGTAATTCTTTATTTTGAGCTTAGTTAGTGAACGGACCATGGGCTTGTTAACCACGGGCCCGTCATATATAATGTTTGCTTAGCCTTTGTTTTAGGCTAGCTGTTCATTTAGCTTTCCTAAACTCTATTGTAATTCTCTCTACAATTGAAAGCAAATTGGATGACCAGTTGAAATCATAACCTGTGTTTATTATCTATTGATTTCATATTGTTCGTTGCACGGATCTGGAACTCACAGTGCATGATAAGCCCCCTCTTGTAGCCTTGCCGTTTTCATGGCTTGGCTAAGAGATTTTGGATCAAGGAGTTGGACAGTGTACATAATCTCAGGAGTGAGACCCCCAACATACAAATCAAGCAACATGTCAGGAGGAACAATTACTTGATTTCGTAGGGAGTTGAATTTGTGGTTATACTAACTTACGGTTGCTGTTTGGCGGAGGTTGCGGAGTTCAATTAGCGGTTTGGACACCACTCCTTCAACAAATTGCTCCCTAAGTTCCTTCAGATACGTTTCCCAGGTCACAGATTTCCCCTCCATCTCCTTCATAAACCCCTGATGCCATTAAAGTGCTCTCTCTTTCAAGTGCATAGCCACCAATCTGATCTTCATCTTCTCTGGGGTGTTATCCAACTCAAAAACCGATTGCACATATAGTGCTAATCCTTGAAATCATCGCCCTCAAATGGTGGGAATTCCAATTTCGTCATTCTATTGACCAACTGATAACCCTGGTTCGGTGGAGAATTAGTTGTTTAATCCTGCTTATCTATTTTGGTTCCCCCAGAGTTGAAAGCATAAGAAAATTCCTCCTCTGTTTCCAGATTAGGTTTCTTACCTTGGTTCACTACCAGAAGTTTCACTGTTGCTGTCAATTCTGAGATGCTTTCCTGCACCTTCTTAAGCGACTCATCGTGACCATCTGTCAATTCTGAGATGCTTTCCTGCACCTTCTTAAGCGACTCATCGTGACCATCAATTTTCTGCTTCAATTCTTCATAAAGCTCCATCAATTGAATTGAATGTTGGTTACCCCAACCATACACCACAGGGAAGAGGATGATGCTCTGATACCACTGATAAACGATAATGGTAAATTGAGCCTTGAACTCCCACAAATCAGCCAGAGAAGAGTTCTCTGTTGTTCTCTATTTCATTTCATACATAATAATCCCCTTTGTTACAAAAAGAGATCTAAATATAATCTGCAGACCCAAAAGCATGTCTAACAGAAAGCAAAACTGACCACTAAGAAAACGCCATCTGGCACAATATGAGTGGGCATTAAAGAAATCATTTATTCTATTAAAACTATTAATAAGCCACGTATCAGATTCAGATATGCTTCTACGGAGGCTTTCTCATATTCTTCTACTGCGTTACATCATGTTGCAAATATGAATATATGAAGATGAACATGACGATTTGGGTTTTGGTTTTAGGTTTTTGAAGATGAAAATTTGGGTTTTGGATTTCTTTATCCTGGGTGCTCCTCCATCAAGATTTTGGTTTTGGTTTTTGTTTATTTTAGTGGTAAGGTTTGGTTTAGGTTTAAGTTTGATTTTGGATATTGATCCAGAGGTTTAAGTTTTAGGGTTTCGATTTTGGGAAGTGAATTTAGGGTTTAGTTGTTGATGTTCTTGATATATATATAATTATATATATATATATATATATATATATATAGAGAGAGAGAGAGAGAGAGATTGAATTTGTGTTTGATTTTATATATTTTCTGTATGTGTATCAATTTAGGTTTGTTTCGAGGGTTTGGTGCGTGTGAGTGTGTGTTATGTGGCTGGAGAAGATGGTCGGGCAAATGGTTTGGCCGGAGAAGATGAAGGTGGGTGGTGGTCGTTATGAATCTTAATCTGGGTTGGTTTTTCTTTTTCTTATTTTTTGTTATTGATTTTGTATTTGTTTTCAATTTATAACTAGTCATCGTACCCGCACGATGCTGCGGGGTGTGTGAAATTTAAATAAAACTAAGCAATTATAGGTGTGAAATTTAAAAAAAAACTAAGCAATCATACCGATTATGAGATAATTTGCATTCAAGTTTGTGAGACCATAAACTTTATTGATCGTCATATCAAAAGTGTTACTTTTTTAAGATAGAAACTTTGAGTGACATATAATTTTTAGACAAAAATATAAGAGTTTTTGATCAAATAACTGTTTGGGTGAGATTCCGGTGAAAAGTGTCAAATTTGTTGAGAAGCGTACCGTTGGTCGAGTACACGACATGACTTTAATCTAGATTCAGTTGTAAATCCTCAAGTGTCATTCTATTTTGTAATGATCTTTTTTTAATTCATGTCTACTATTTTCCGCCAATCACGATGAAAACTTCATAGTTTTATATGGTATATAAATTCAATGTTGATATGTTTGAAATTGCTAGATAGTGGAATTCTCAATGCGATAAGACGAAAAAGACTCTTGCCCGATAAGTACTTGCAAGATTTAGAAAATTTACCAACAATCCAATTTGATGACCGAAAATGTAAGTATGAGTGATTTCTCATGTTGGTAACCACTTACAAGAAAGAGTCATCAGCCTCACTTGTCGAGTAAGATTTTTGGCCTTTACTATGTTAATCCAATAAGTACCCACCCTATAAAAGTTTGTTGTCTTAACCTCATGTTAGTCTCAACTCTATTTTACTCGTAAATGTTGTTGCATGAATTTTGAACATGTTAGTGTTGAAAGTTGCTAACTATTTATTTGGTTCATTATAATACTTTGGAAGTATATGCTTTGTGAGTGTATATGTGCTCGTATTTAATATAAATTTTGATCAAGTGCTTATAATTTGAATCTGGTTTGCAGATTTGAATTAGCTTTTGCATTAACATGAAACAATTTGACAATTTTGTGAGATTGAGCATGGTTCATTGCTTATAGCAAGAGAACACAGACACAACTAACACTAATGTTGCATGTGAGAGATAATTTAGATTGAGCATGGTTCATTGCTTTTTTTTGTGGTACATGTTTGGATGACCATAAGCTAGCTTTTTAAAAAGCTACAAGGAGTAGCGTTTAGGAAGCTTTTTACATTTTTATTCCAAATATACCCTTAATATTTTATACAAATCCCAAAACTACTCAAACTCTTTTTGGTCATTTTACATGTTTATAAGCTAGTTTTGTCAAACGTGACTTTTTCATCAGCTAGCTTATGAGTCAACCGCTAACTTATCAGCTACCAGCTAGCTTATCAGCTAGTTTGCCAAACATAGCCTTACAGTGGCTTAAAAAGAACCGGTGCCAACGACTTGACAGGGGCAGTTGACGCTACCCGGGCAGTAGTTTTGGTCGATAACGATTGGGTTATGGACGTTCGTCATAATGACATTCTGGAAGAGAACGCCATTAACGAACCCACTGCTTGGCCTCGCCCATGACTTTATCCTCGACCTATTTTGTGTCCCTTTAAAAGTTATCCATTTAACCGTCATGTTTTGCACTCCTCCTTTGAAGTCCTTCACTAAGCTTCCACTGCTGTATATATATAAACACGTTCGATCAAGATTCATTCAATTCGTTACAGATTAATTATAAATCCATTTGAAATTTGTGGAATTCTAGTGGTTTTAGGTGATTGTATATACCCGATGCCATGGCCATGGCCAAGTCCACAAGCGACGTTCTCGATCCAAAGATTTGTTGCACCGGGGCTAACGGAGACACAGTCATCGCCGGTGCTGAGTTTGGAGTTCAAGATGGTGACTCCAGTAGACAACTCGACGTGAATGTCGTCGGTGTTAGGGCTGTTCCATGGTGCCACCACGTTCACCCCACCATTCTCACGTTCCGGCAACCTTAACCACGATGTGAAAAATCTGGCTGTTCACTGAAGTCAATCCGTTCACCACAACATTATTAGATTTCGAAATCGCTAAACTCTGCACAATTCAACATGCATGCAAATTTCGAAAACCAAATTAATCAAGCAATTCTCAACTTAATTAAATTGTTAACTAAATTAAATGATTGTTTAATTTCAAACCATATGGTGGCTCCTTTGGGGCAATTCTTGGAGCTGGACGAGACGGAGAAGCTGTCATTACTGTGACCATCTCTGATCAACAAAGTTAGAGAAATGTTTACCGGGCCAGTGAGAACAATGCTTATGCGTAAATGGGTGTGCCAATGGTTCTTGATTTCGTTATCGCTTCTTCCTGGTAATTGTGCAGCAATCGCAGACCATCTAGAAAATTTGTGAAAATCTTTATAGAAATCATAAGAACAATTGCCTATGAAGTGAATTCTTTTGGCAGGCAAGGATTTAATCCTGTTTTTTGTCCCTATTATTATTGATTAGATTGATCTTGATCGGCTTCAGCATCAAACTAAAGACAAGTGTTCAGGAGTAAAATTTGTGTAATTCTCCACAAAAACTAAACAATCATAGAAGAAATCGAATCCAAATTGGGATATGATCTGCAGAATCTAAATATGATTGGATAACATACTTGTTTCCCATGTCATGATATCTTTTGATGATGATATTTTCTTCTTCATTGCTAAAATTTCCCGTTTGACACTCGGTCGAAGATAATTCATCCATCGCAGTCTGCAACTCTTGCCACACCTAGACATACCTAATTAAATCAACATACTCTCAGATTCCTAAAATCAGATTCAGCAGCTGAACACATCCATCATGGAGACAAAAGAAATCATACTTTAGTTAACCTAATTAAAATGACAATGATAATTTCTCCCTTTGGTTTCAAGCAATACTCCTGAGATTTACCCTAAACAGAATCTTCATCAATTCAGCTGATATTTCTGTGCAAACATCAAGCAGAGAGTTCAGAAACCATGCAAGATCAATGATATTACATGTTGACCAGACAAAAACTGTGTGTGCGTTATTGATTCTAGAAACATACATATATTGGTGCATAAATCTAACAGACAAATGTGATTGTTCATGATTTTGACACAGATAGATGTGTCAATTACAAAACATTTAAAAATATTGCACATTAAGAAAAATACTTCCCGGATACTTGATTATCTAAAGCCCCAAAAAATACTAATGCCGACAACACAATATCCAATTATATGATTCAAATGAAAATTTGTTGATGAAATTAAATAAATATTCTAAATGAGTGGAAACATATCCTAGAGACAAACATCAACTTACAAATATTTAAAAACGAATAAATATGAACATAAAATAAAATGAAAAAGAAAAGGAGTAGAGATATAAAGTAAATTAAATAACTAATTATAATGGTATAAAGTGTAATTTAAAAATAAAAAATAATTTTATTTTTAATTATCATGTTGAACGTGAGAGATTTTAAAGCTTTTAAACTTGTACATGATGTATTGAGATTTGTACTTCTTAAAAATTCAAGAATAGCCATAAATGAAATTATTTTTAAAAGAGTATAATAGATAAATGTAGATAAGAGCGTAAAATATACAAGTTTAAAAAAATCTCGGTACGACATTCTTGAAAAATATTGATATGTATTTATGATATTTCACAATATTATTAAGTTAAAAAAATATTCAATAATAAACTTATTTTGAAATTATTGACGAAAATATTGTAATAATATAATTTGTAAAAAAATGCATTTATTAATATGTTTTAGTTAAACTATGATTATATATTTTTAATATTATATGAGTGTAAAATGAAAATGAATAATGTAATGGATATAAAACAAATTAATTCGTAGATGTTCATGATATTTAATAATATGATTAAACCCAAAAATATTCAATATTGGGCTCATTTCGAAGGTATTGACGAGACGATTACAATGGTATAATTTTTTAAGAAAAGAAATGTATTTTTAATGCATTCTTGTTCATATACGATTATTTATGTTAATATGATAAGGATGTAAAATAAAAAAGGAAAAAGTCTAAAAAACCCAACAAACTATCCAGTTTTGCATGATTAAGTCCCTAAACTATTTTTTTGAATGAAAAAACCATTAAACTTTCTCATTTTGAATGATTAAGTCCTTAAACTATTTTTTAGATGAAAAAACCATTAAACTTTCTCATTTTGAATGATCAAGTTCCTGAACATTTTTCTTAAAAATATAAATCACCGAACTTTTAAAAATTTCCTTAACCGACTAAATAAAAAAAACTAAATCAAATTTATCGTTCCCAAACTTTACACGTCATTCAGACCCCACACAATAACCGAGGTCAACAGTTTGATAGATGCTATGTAGAACAGAGAATGACGAGGAGTGGCAAGGGGGAGCGGTACCGTTGTTTGCTAGGAGTTTGAATGACGTACGGTTTGAAAACGGTAAAACCGATTTAGATTTTATTTTACTTTAAAAAAATTCTAGTCGGTTACATGTAGTTTTTTTTGTTAAAACGATGCACGTAACCAACTTTGAAAGTTCGATGATTTATTTATTAAAAAATGTTCAAGGACTTAATCATCAAAAATGAGAAAGTTCAATGCTTTTTTCATTCAAAGTGAGAAGTTTTATTGGTTTTTTCATTCAAAAAAATAGTTTAGGGACTTAATCGTTCAAAATGAGAATGTTTAATGGCTTTTTTATTCAAAAAAATAGTATAGGGACTTAACCATTCAAAATGAGATAGTTTGTTGGGTTTTTTTGAACTTTTCCAAATAAAAAATGAAAAAGTAAGGGATTAAAAGTAAATTGGATAACTAATTCTAAAGGTATAAAATGTAACTTATAAATTGAAAATTGTTTGATTTTTGAGAGGACGGGGAGAGAGGGATTTCAAGGACTGCTTTTAGAGTTGTACAATGTGTAAAAGAATTTGTAAGTTTGAAAAACTGATTGTCGAAAAAAAAACTGTAATAGCATTTTAATTAAGTAGTATAGATAATATTTAATACGCTTTTAAATTTTAACATAAAGTCAAATATGAAAAATGACTAAAATACCCTTCCTTTAATTGGAGTTAACAGAAAAGTTAACGAACATCAGGAGGATGGACCAATACCAAAGTGAAATGACAAACGTGAGGAACCAAATCCAAGTTCCGTTAATTTAGGGACGATATCTATAAAAATTGACAAACATTAGGGACCTTTGTAAAGTTTACTCTAAATAAAAATATAAATAATTGTTTTAGTGTTAATAGGTTTATGTAGGGAGGGACGATCGGTGTTGAGACTAGAGAACATGAGAGAAGCAAAAGCAATGGGGGCAAAACAACGATGACGACTGATCGATTCAGATGCCAACTCTGAGTGGCATCAATATTCATTCAGACCTAAACAAACCATCCAGAGAGAGAGAGGAAAGTGGAGAAGCGGTAGGAGGCAAGCGTAGTAACTTCGTGTGGATAAGTTTTTGGTTCCTAATAAATAAATGGGTTTATGAATCCAAACTAGGGGTGCTCAAATTTCCGACCAACCCGACCAACCCGGCCAATCCAACCCAACCCGAGGCAAAAAAAACTCAAACCGAGCCAACCCGATGTATAATCGATACTATTTTTCACCAACCCGCATATATTGGGTTGATAACGGGTTAACCCCAAGCCACACCGACCCAACCCGTCAACCCGTGAAAAACATTTAAATCTAATTTTAGATTTTTGTTACCGTCATTTTGTTACTGTCGAAGCAATGTTACTATTGAAAATTTATAAATAGACAATTGTTGGTCGCTTGTTACTTTAGTAATCTTGTTATTGATTCTTGATGTCGCATTTATAAACAAAATATTTATAAGAAATCTTTTATTAGACGATTTAGAAAACGGTTGAACATTTAAATACTTAGAAACATTTAGTAATTTGTTTAGACACGACAACTTAGTAAAATAGTGAAATGATCGATAAAAGTTTCAACCCGACCAACCCGAACGGTTTGGGTTGGGTTGCACTTTTGATTGGGTTGGGTTGGGTTGAGATTTTTCAAACCGCAATGATCAGATTGGGTTGTCAAAGTGCCTTCAACCCGGCCAACCCAACCCGTGAGCACCCCATCCAAACCCAACTCTGCTGCTTCTTTTAAGTCTCTTCATATGTCAATATTACTTTAAATGCTTTTCGTACTCTTTTCCGCCGCTACTTTTTAATATACGAAAGGGTAGTGTTTTGATGAGAATGAGAATTATGTTGAAAAGGGTAAGAAGGAATCTTTATTTTCGGATGCATATATTTTCGGATGCATATAAGGATAAGATGTAAGATGAGATGTATGAGATCAATTCCCGTATCAAACGTGATTCATGGGATGTGGGTTTAAATTGATCAAGGGTCCGAATTCCTTCTTACCTTCTCAATTTAACCGATTTTCAATTGAAAACCGATTTTTGGTTAGGAACCGAGGAACAGATGAGCGTGCTACACGTGTTCCTGAGTGTTCACATTCAATATGAATAATGAAGGTGAGCGTTCATGCACTATTCATGATGAATAGTGCAGTATTCAAGATGAATAGTGCATGAATGACCCGTGAATGTGTAGACACGCGACGCGCTCTCATTTGTCCTTCGATTCACAATCGAAAAGTGGATTTCATTTTCATTTGAGAAGTGCTAAATTTGTCAGAAATAGATATGGAGAGAGAGCCAAATTTATTAGACAACAATAACCAAATAGAAGAATGCGAAAACCGTCGCATCACATATAGATATAGAGAGAGCCAAATTTATTAGACAACAATAACCAAATAGGAGAATGCGAAAACCGCCGCATCACATGTGATTTTATACGGAAATCATATTTAAAATCACGTGATTAAGAAAATCATATTTAAAATCACATGTGATTAAGGTAACTTTGATCGTGACGTAAGGTCGGTCGTGTGCTCACCCTTGTGTTGATTGTGCTCCGCAATCGAATGTAATTTTCTTGTTCTCTTATTTTAACCATGTTCTCGTTTGAGCCTCCCTTAGGGTTTGAATCAAATGAAAACTCAATAATTTATGAGATCCGTAAGATATAATATGAGTCACTCATTTTAATTAAACTATTTCATAATTTTAATTAATGATTGATGGTGATTTGGTAATTTGTGAATTAGATATTATAACCGCCATCCAAATTTTTGTTTCCATCATGATCGCATTTGACTTTTCAAACAATTATATCAAGTTATCACAACTAACTTTATCAAATAAGCGAACCATGTCTCCTTTGTTGAATGGTCAATGACGTCAGTGGATATCACGTCGTGTTTCTTATAAGGGCATCTACAATGGCTAAGTCATTGCAATGACTTGAGGAATTTTTTTATTAATAAAAAAAAGTGGGACCCACAAATCAAAGATGATGCTCTCTCACAAAGCTTCTTCAAATGACTTGGTCTGCACCAAGTCATTAGCATCAACCCTTCACTTTTATTAATAAACAAATGATGGGGTCCACCAACCAAAGACTTGATCAAGTCTTTAACCTCCACCATTGGAGATGCTCTTAGGGTATCACATGAGTGGGTATCACATCGCTGAATAGCAAACTACGTGTATACAATGTGTACCAACGTCGTTTATCTTAGGGTATCACGTGTATACAATGGATATCGCAATTGGTATAATGGGTATCAGTTGGTATATACAAAGAATGTTCCTAGTTAATGTATCACAACGTATATACAGTGGGTATCATAGTGGAGTGTTTACGCCGAAAGGAGGAGGGGAGAAGAGAGAGATATCTAAAATACTTAAAATGTCCTTTATTTAAAAATTCTTGTCAAAATTGCCAAAATTATTAATTTCGTAATTTAACCTTTGATTTGTGGTTGAGATTAAATCTCAAGAATCTCACAAAATACTAAGTTCTCCCTTGAATGACCTTATATATATCTTGTCATTTCAACGTCTGCAATGTTATTCACCGATACTAAAGAGTTATTGGTAGAGCTCATTCTTCCAAAAGATCAAGAGATTAACTCTCACCAAATATAAGGAGGATGTGTGAATTCATTTGTCGTGTATAAATATTATATACTTCAAGAAAAATGTTATTACGTTTATCATTACTATAGGTATCAAATGGAAGTGCAACGAATAATAAACTTGAACCAGTTCTCACAACGAGAATGTATATAACCTTGTTCGGGTCTGGTCCGATATGAATTGGTCATCTCCACCGCTTTCACCAACACTTTTCTCTTCCTCCATTGCCACCAACATGCTTGAAGGTTTATATCATCGACGCCTTTCATTGAGTCATCGTTAGCTTTAATTTAATTTCATCAGTGCTATTTTAATCAATCAACTTTTTTAAGTTGAATTAAGATTGTCTACAATCGGGCAATTTTCAATAACAATCCCTAGTGTTAGGATTGATATAGGAATCAATTGATGAACAAATAAGGAGAATTAGAGAGGTGCTGAACTGCAGCCGTTTTCATATATTAGAGAGGAATTACAAAAGAGAAGTTAACCTAATTATGAAAGAAAGAGATCTATTTATACAGCCTAAGTTACAATTATTACAGACTAGCCCTTGTACTATGCATATATACAAATATAACTCTAACACCCCCCCCCCTCAAACTCAAGTAAGGGAAGAATGAGTCAAGTTGAGTTTGGAAACAAGGGCCCGAAAACGCCCCGGGAGATGAGCTTTGGTGAAGATGTCTGCGGTCTGATCAATGGTAGATATTGGGAGAAGTCGAACGGTCTTGCGAAGAACATGTTGTCCGGTGAAATGACAGTCAATCTCGATGTGCTTTGTGCGCTCATGAAAGACATCATTGTGAGCAATCTTAATAGCACTGTTGTTATCACACCACAATGGTGTTGGGGAAAACTGATGAGCACCCATATCAGATAATAACCAGCGTAGCCATACAAGTTCTTGTGTAGTGTCAGCCAAGGCTCGATATTCAGCTTCAGTACTAGATCGAGTTGTCAGAGATTGTTTCTTGCTGCGCCAGGAAATAAGAGAGTCTCCAAGGAAGAAACAATATTCGGTGGTAGAGTGACGATCAGTTATGTCTCCATCCCAGTCAGCATCGGAAAATGCACGAAGAGTTAAGGACGATGTGGACGAGAAGTGAAGTCCATGAAACATTGTTCCTTTAAGGTATCGAAGGATACGAAGAACCGCGGCATAGTGATCGGAGCACGGAGCAGCCATGAACTGGCTGACTATATGAACTGCATATGCAAGATCCGGTCGAGTAACAGTCAGGTAGACCAGAGAACCAACTAGTTGACGGTACCGTATAGGGTCCCGCAACGGGGTTCCGGCATTGGGAGCAAGGTGCAGATTTTGCTCAATGGGTGTAGATGCAACTTTGTTATCTGTGATCCCAGCTTTGGACAACAGATCAGAAATGTACTTGGCTTGACAGAGATAGATGCTGGAAGAGTCTGACAGAACTTCAAGGCCAAGGAAGTAGTGTAGCTTACCAAGATCTTTCATCTCAAAGCATGAGCTGAGAGACTGTTTGAGATGGATGATACTTGTAGAGTCACTGCCGGTAATGATCATATCATCAACATACAATAAGAGTAAGAAAGTACCTGCAGCAGTGGTCCGAGTAAACGGGCCAGAATCATAATTACTCGAAGAAAACCCCAATGAGATGACAGTATTGCTAAATTTTTCAAACCAAGCACGAGGAGCTTGTTTGAGGCCATAGAGGGCTTTTCGAAGTCGACATACATGTCCCTGACGGGAGGTCACACCTGGAGGGAGTCTCATGTAGACTTCCTCTTCGAGATCGTCATTGAGAAAGGCATTCTTGACATCCATCTGATAGAGTGGCCATCTCTTGGTAGCAGCTATGGCTAGAAGACTACGAACCGAGGTGACCCGAGCCACAGGGGCAAACGTTTCCTCGTAGTCAATGCCATATTCTTGATTGAAGCCTTTTGCCACAAGACGTGCTTTGTAACGATCAATAGATCCATCAGACTTCGTTTTGAATTTTGAAGGCCCATTTGCAACCAATGGGTGACTTGCCCGGTGGGAGAGGTACAAACTCCCATGTATTGGCTTTGTCAAGAGCCTGGAGTTCCTCAGTCATTGCTTCCTTCCAAACAGGGTTAGAGGCAGCTTCCTTGTAGGAAGTGGGTTCATGGTTGGACAACAATGTAGCATAACAATGATAATCACGAAGGTGAGAAGGAACTTGTCTTACCCGGTCTGAGCGTCGTGCTCCATCTTGTGGTTGAGAGGAGCTAGGATCCATAGACTCGGTAGATGGCTCAGAAGTAGTCCTTGGAGGTGGTGCAGATGAGTGATCATGATCAGATGGCACAGATGGCCTAGATGAAGGCTCAGGTTGAGACGAGACAGAAGGAGGTGGAACAGATGGCACAAAATAAGGATAAGATGGAGGTGAGATGGAAGGAGGTGGGACAGATGGTGAGGTCACGGATGGAGGTGAGACGGAAGCAGGTGGATCAGATGGAGAGGTGAGTATGGGATCTAATTGGAGTGAGTCCAAAGAGATAGAGTTATCAGTGAAGAAGGAAGTGGAAGGATTGGGTGTGTCTTGAAATTTGGACACTGTTGAGAAGGGAAGATGTTCCCAGAATGTGACATGACGGGATATACGTAGTCTCTTAGAGACTGGATCCCAACAACGATAACCCTTGTGTTCAATACCATAGCCAAGAAAGCAGCATAATCGAGAACGAGGTTCGAGTTTGGTGTGTTCATGAGGTTGCAACTGAACAAAGCAGGCACAACCCCATACTTTTAGGAGTTCATATGCAGGGGAGATCCCATGGAGAACTTCATAAGGAGACTTTTGATTTAGGATGGGGGCCGGGTGTCGGTTGATGGTGTAGACAACCGTGAAGGCAGCTTCCCCCCAAAAACGTTCTGGACAGTTGACTGAGATTAATAGAGTACGGACAGTATCGAGGATGTGACGATGTTTACGTTCTGCACGTCCATTTTGCGGAGAGGTGCCGAGACAGGAGTACTGAGAAAGAGTACCATGAGATTGAAGAAAAGAGAGGAGAGAAGATTCCTTGTATTCCATAGCATTATCTGCTCGAAGAATCTTTATGGGCTTGGAAAACTGGGTCAGAATCATACGAGCGAAGGTGATATATATTTGAGGTAGTTCGGAGCGATGTTTCATGAGATATATCCATGTGAAGCGTGTGTGATCATCGATAAAGATAACAAAGTATCGAGAACCACCCATGGATGGATGTGGTGCTGGTCCCCAAACATCAGAGTGAATGAGATCAAAAGGGGAAGCAGATTTAAATTCATTCAGTTGAAAAGGTAAGGCATGATGTTTGCCAAGTTGACAAGATATGCAAGAAACGTTTTCAGAAGCGGTGTTGCCTAACAGTCCTGAACTAGCTAACAGCTTTATCCTAGCTAGAGATAAATGGCCTAGACGTTTATGCCATAATTCAAAGGAGGGGGTACTAGAAACATAAGCAACAAGATTTGATGAGTGTAAGGGGAGACGAAGGTAGACCACTTCAATCATCCGACCAACTTTACGGCCTACTCCAAGGATCTCCTTGGTCTTTGGATCCTGCACAACACAACCAGAAGGATGAAACAAGACAATTAGGCCGGATTCCATAAGCTGAGTGATAGAAATCAGACGCAGAGATAAGTTTGGAATATGTAGAACATCAGGTAATTGAATATTGGTGGTAGATACAGTTCCACTGAAAGATACTGGTAAACGAGTGTCATCCGCAGTACGGACTGATGAGAACATGCTGGAGGTTTGCTTAGAGATAAACCCGTCAGCCTTAGGTGTCATGTGATTACAACATCCAGAATCAAATAGCCAAGGATTACCTGGTGCTGAGATATTGCACTGAGAATTCATACCCATAGAACCTGTCATGAGTCGCTCTATAAACTCTTGGTTTCGGCGCAGGAGTTCCATAAGGTCAGGCGATGAGTTGTTGCTATGCAGTGCCTGAATTGCCGGCGTAGAGGAGTCTTGAGTGATTGATCCAGCATATGACTGAGTGCGTTGTTGCTTTTGCTTATCTGAATTCCGTGGATGCTTTAGACAGTCAGACCCATAGTGTCGTGTCTGTGTGATCCCACACCAGCGACATTTTCGAATTGGGCAGTTGAGAAGAAGATGAGAAGTAGAGTGACAAAACGTGCAGTCACTGTATTGAGACTGGCTATTGAGAGCCATCTGATTTATTAGAAAACTGATTGAGAACTGGAACTGAAGACTGGAAGGAAATTCCGGAATGTAAGGAACTGATCGTGAGGTACCGAAACTGAGTGTTTTGGAATTAAATTTCAGAAAAGTGAGAGCCGGAGTTGAGTTCCGGAATTGATCTCAAACCCTGTTGTCGCGGATCAAACCCAGCGCGCCCTCGTCGGGGTTTGGGGCGGAGCCGGAATAGTTCCGGAAGTGAGAATAGGCACCGGGAGTTTAGGGTATCGGGAGTTGAGGGTACCGGGAATTGAGAAAAGAGTTTAGTGTACCGGGATTTGAGGGTACCGGGAGTTGAGAAAAGATAGTTCCGGGAGTTTTGTAGTTCCGGTATTAGAAGCAAGTCCCGCAACTGGGAAGTCCCGCAAATGCAGTACCGCAAATGCAGGTTCCGGAACTGGGAAATAAGTCCCGCAAATGCAGAAGTAGGAATTAAATACCGAAAGGCAGTTCCGGGAGTTGAAAGAAAGGGTTTACGTACCGGAAGTTGAGCCGAACAGTACGAACAATAAAAATCGACAGTCGAACAGTAATGCAGAAATCAAAACAATCAAAGGTGTAAACGAGACGTACCTACAGCTCTGATACCATGTTAGGATTGATATAGGAATCAATTGATGAACAAATAAGGAGAATTAGAGAGGTGCTGAACTGCAGCCGTTTTCATATATTAGAGAGGAATTACAAACGAGAAGTTAACCTAATTATGAAAGAAAGAGATCTATTTATACAACCTAAGTTACAATAATTACAGAGTAGCCCTTGTACTATGCATATATACAAATATAACTCTAACACCTAGAAGTTGGGGGTTTCAATTCATACGAAGTCAAGGGATTGTCCAAAATCTAAATTTTCGAGAACGGAAAGCACTTGCCTTGACGCTAAATGATACTAAAACTGCAGTCAACAAGCTGCACCGGATGGTGAACGTGTTGGTTGTGATTCTCATTTTGCTCATTTGTCTTGTGATACTAAACATCGCGACAACAAAAGTTATAGTTCTTATAAGCTCTCAGATAGTTGTGGTGGCATTTGTATTCGGTAATACTTGCAAAAACATATTCGAATCCATCATCTTCTTGTTCGTGATGCACCCTTTTGATGTCGGGGATCGTTGCAAAATCGACGGAGTTCTGGTATTAAATAAATATTTTCCTTTTGATGTCGGTGATCGTTGATTCTAATATTGATGATTCATAAAAAGTATGTATTTAACCCTAAAAGTTTAAAATGGTGATGAAAACATTAATATGAGGTGATATGGAAACGGAAACCAAGCCGATTTATATTAATTTGCATAGAGTGTTGCTCCGAATAGTCAACATTGTGACATAAAATGACGTCGGTCTATATATTAGAGGTATATCATATGATGTGTTTGACGGTGGAACGAATTTATGATGCTAGGTAAAAATGATATGGTAGATAATATTAATTTAGAAATTATTATTGATTGATTTTGCGTCTAGAAATTCTTGGAAAAACGGTTTAATATGAATTACTAATATTTTTTGAATTCAATGTTATTTCTGATGATAAAAGACAACATATAGAAAGAAAAAAAAGTCGTACTTATTGATAGCCCATTTTTACATCTCGCCCAGGGCCTACAATATGTCAGGAACGGCCCTGAATCTAACCATTGGACTCGTATTGTTTTAAATGTGATGGCCAAGATTTCTTGATTAAAAAGACCCTTTATGCATATGATCAAATCTCCAAAAGGGCAATCCAAATTCAGAGTAGGTGATACAGAATCACAATTATGGTCGTTGATGATGAATCAAAAGATGATATGAAAATGGGAACACATATGGATCAAGATCCCGAAGAATGGATTGACGATAAAAATGGTGATGAAGATTTCAAAGGGTCTCAAGATGACGTTTTCGAACTCCCTGCTCCATTACCACAGTCACCATCAGACTCGTGGCTTTGGCGTACGTTGCCTTATGTGTCGTCCTAAAACACGGGTATTCAGTGGAATTATAATTACCTTTCTTTTCCAACAGTCAGCTAAGGCATTCGGAGGTAAGCGGATCGATTTCCTTCGATTTAATTGGTTTTGTGAACCAAAATGATAATTTTTTTCCTCCCATTTTTCATGGACCATTGGACCAGAAAGTTAGCTTGATGGCTTTGCTCTTTGAATTCTTTCTTCTGTGCATATATGTTTTTTTGTAGGAAGTTCATCAAATTAAATGACATGGTGATCGAAATCGGATTTTTTTCCTCTTTTCCTTTTATGGGCAAACAAGGGTATGATGGCTTGATAGGTTTAGGGTTTCAATTCCTCTAGGAAGTCATGGGTTTTATGTAGTCAAGGGATTGTCCAAAATCTAAGCCTTGGTATTGTTTTAAATGTGATGGCCAAGATTTCTTGATTAAAAAGACCCTTTATGTTGATATTGTGCATATGATCAAATCTCCAAATTCAGAGCAGGTGATACAGAATCACAATTATGGTTGTTGATGATGAATCAAAAGATGATGTGAAAATGGAAACACACATGGATCAAGATCCCGAAGAAGAATGGATTGATGATAAAAATGATGATGATGATTGGAAAGAGTCTCAAGATGGCGTTTTCGAGCTCCCTGCTCCACTGCCAAATCGCCATCAGACTCGTCGCTTTGACATACGTTGCCTTATGTGTCATCCTAATACACGAGTATTCAGTGGAATTATAAATACCATTCTTTTCTAACAGTCAGTTAGGACATTCGGAGGTAAATGGATCGATTTCCTTCAATTTAAATGGTTTAGTGAACCAAATGATCATATTTTTTTCTCCCGTTTTTTTAAGTGTTGCACGAAAGTGTTGAGGAAACTTAAAAAGCTCATGTAGTTGCATTACTTTCCTACTTAACTAGAAAAAAAATTACCATCCCATTACATAACACGAGTTTGCAGATAAGAACAATTTTTTTCTTCACAATTTTACCACTAACTTGGTTTCGACAAGTTTTCACACTATATAATATATAAAAAGTGACCTAACATTTTGTTTCATTCTTAGTAAATTGATTCTACTGTTTTAATTTTGCATCCCGCTGCATTGCGCGGGCAATCAACTAGTATACACATGTGTGTAGACTTGTGTCTGCATTAATACATACACATGTGAATAGACACAAATAAAATGTGATGGGCAAAACAAGACTCACTGATGCTGCTCATTACTCATATGTAAGGGCACAAAAAACACTACTTATCATGCCATTAACTTGTTCAAAGCTATATCAAGATGAAATAACTACAGTACACACAATTAATACTCCGAAGAGTTCATTCTGTTCAATTGACAAATATATACACATAGTTGTATGGTATTGAATGAATTCAAGCTAAAGAATTCTGTGACATGTACCCTTAAGCCGATGCAAAGCTCCATGGGCTGCTTAATACGTGCAACCAAACAGAAAGACATATAGTCATAACGGTATAAGATTTTGTACTCACGTACCTGTAAACTTCACGACCCTTGTCAACTGCCTCTTCATGAACCACATCAACCTTTCGTTTCATGCCTGTGGATAACTGGTCCAAGAAAAAATCCAAGAAAGATCTTACAGTCGCGAATGTGACCCTCCCAGTTACATCAAGAACGAGCCTTCTGTTACTAGGGACTGCCAAGGTCGAAGAAATCTTGCTCACAAACCCATTGTTCCGGCTTTTTCTTGGTTTGATTCCGTTCAAGATCAACTCCTTTCCATCGGAATTTGAAATGACTTGGTGGGAAGTTTTCACGAATGTCTCTATAGCACCGTTGCAAAACGTAGCTAACAAATCCCTTGCTTTTTCTTCGTGTTTAGGGTTTGTTAAGCTTGATAAGATCTGCTCGTAAGGGTTGACATCCATGGTTTTGTCAAGGTAAACAGTCACCAAGGTACTCACAAACTGCTGGATACAATCCCCAATCAGTTTCCTGCATTTCTCTTCGGCTATTATATCTACCCACTTCTGAACCGAACTCTCTGAGCTTCTTGAACCATTGAAATCAGAAGCTTCACTAACCCCTCGATCAGCATAAAGCGCCATAACCATATTCTTGGCAAAACTCCCAACAACAACAGAGACAAAACCAGATCCAGCAGGTGACAACAGTTTATCCAAAGCTCGATCCGGAAAACTGTTACCTGGATCACCTTTTCTAGCTCCAACCCTGTAACCCCTCAAAATCCCCACGGTAAAAGCTCTTGTAACATGAACAATTGACTCTGAGACCTCATCAGATCTCATAATCTTTGACAATTGCCTCAAACTATTGGGGATTTCGTCTGAATCAGATTTTATAAATTCTTTCAAATCCTTTGAAACTACTCCTATTGTCTCGGAAGAATCACCAAGTAATTCAGCAATTGAAGCTAAGGCACCTAAAAGTTTCGTTAACCTCTCCCTCTTCTTGACCACAGAAGGTAAGTTATAAACCCTAATTGCACCATAAGTTGAAAACCCTAGAGCTGCGGCGAGAAGGAGCCATTTCTTTCTCTTTTGGGTATAATCCAAACTCTTCTTCACAATATCCAAATCCATATAACAAAAAATTCAACAGAAATATGGTTCTTGATTTCGTTTACTTAATTCAGAACTAAACAATCGAAACTCACGTAACGATTATTGACCTAGGGTTTGCAATTGCGGATACGGATAAACAGATAAATTCGTAAAATCAACACATAGATACACCAAATAGTTTGTGTATTCGTGTGATTGTGCAGGTTTTTATGCGATTTTACGAACCTCAAGAACGATTGGGGGAACGCAGTTGCAGAATCTTGCGTCGACGAGTCTACTGCACACCAACGTTTCAATCACCTCGATCTGATCCACTCAGAAATATCCGTCTTTATAATATTAACAATTTCACTTTAACCCCCTATAGTTTTAGAATTTTTAATTTGGCCCCTCTATTGTTCACACTTCACAAAGTTGAGGAAACATTTCCAACCACCCGTCTTTTGACTCTATCATAACTTCACAAGTCTTTCAGAGCCGTATATGTTGACAAAACACATATAGGTACTATCATCGTGTTTTTATAATTGTATAATATAATAAACATACTTTTAAGAGAAAAGATCAAAAAACCCAACGAACTATCTCGTTTTGAATGATTAAGTATTTGAACATTTTTTTAATAAATAAATCATCGAACTTTCAAAATTGGTTACGTGCATCATTTTAACAAAAAAAACTACATGTAACCGACTAGGAAAATTTTAAAGTAAAATAAAATTTAAATCGGCTTTACCGCTTCCAAACCGTACACCATTCAAACTTCTTGCAAACAACGGTACCGCTTCCCCTCGCCACTCCCCGTCGTCCTTTGTTCTCCATATCATCTATCAAGCTGTTGACCTTGGTTTTTGCGTGGGGTCTGAATGACGTAGGGTTTGGGAACGGTAAATTTGATTTAGGTTGTTTTTTACTTTAAACATTTTTAGCCGGTTATAGGAAATTTTTAAAAGTTCGGTGATTTATATTTTTAAGAAAAATGTTCAGTGACTTGATCATTCAAAATGAGAAAGTTTAATGGTTTTTTCATCCCAAAATTAGCTTAGGGACTTAATCATTCAAAATAAGAAAGTTTTATGGTTTTTCATTCAAAAAAATAGTTTAAGGACTTAATCATGCAAAAGTGGATAGTTCGTTGGTTTTTTTAGACTTTTCCCTATTTTTAATTGTTTTATATTTTTTAATTACATTTTTTTCCTAATATTAATCAAAAGTTACTACTATTTACAATCAAGTTAGAAAATATAATTGAGAAGGAAATCAATTTAGTAGTAAGAATGTTTTAATGAAAATAAGGTATTTGATATTATTATTTTTTATAAGTAAGGGGTTTTCACGATAACAGTCGCTCTACTCTATGAGGGTAAATGTTAAGTTTGAGTATCAACCCCACTTTCGAATTGTGATATATCGGGCTCACTTGGTTTGGAGTGGTATGGACATCTATCATTTGAAATCCAAAAGATTTAAGTGGATCTGATCTAATCATCCATTGAATATTGGATTTTGTTATCCATTCCAATATAATGGATAGTTGGATCGGGTCGTTCTATCCATTAGATATTATTAATTATATATGTTTATTGATTAAATATTAGTTGGATAGTAATTGAACAAGATATGTTTCAAATTTATTGGATGTTGGACTCTCATTCAATAATCAATCCAATTTGGATTTGATTTTATTTGATCTAATTATGACTATTTAGTTATAACTTGATCATATAACTAATGTAGTTTGTTTTTTTCTTGAAATATGATAACATTAAAAACAAAAACAAAAAACGTATACAACAACATGGAAATTTATGAGGAGAAGAAAGATTGATGTCAATTAATGAGGAAGATGAAGCATGAGAAACCGATTCGGTGAGGTAGTCGGATTTGGAGTGAATATTTTCATATTTAAAGGCTAACATCAAAGAGAATAGAGATTTTTTTGTTGAGAACTGTCGAAGACATCTCAGATCTTGTTTATGAAATTAAACAAACTCGCTCATATGCCACTTGTTGGTCCTAGACCACAATGACTCACACAGAAAATGTTTGTAGAAACTAGAAAGGGGTTCCGAGTACAAACACGATAAATTTTCACTTTTTTAATTTTAGTTTTATTCAAACATAAAATTACAGATATATTGCGGAAACTAGGAGACAGGACCTTGATCCTAAACTATTTGTGGGTGGCAAATTTACTCATGTTGAAAGAGAGAAGAAAAATGTTCTTTTTCAAATCTGAGAGACTAATATAGCTATTAGATATTGACGCCAAATTTACTTTGATACTTTCACAACGAATTTCTTTTAAAACGAGTGATTTGTAAACTAACACAATGAAGACATTTTATAGCCTTCATTGCATTGAATACTCTCTTTCAACTTTAACACGTATCATCATCGGATTTGCTTATCCATGCATGTTGGTACTTTTCATTTCAACCTTTGAGTTGATGTAGACAGTTGTTAACCCATCCCATCCCTTCGTATGCAGAGGGAATAGTAAAGTATGAGTGACACTAATTATATACTACTTTATAACATACTATGGTTGACATGCTTTTGCATGTTCCCATACTAAGATGAGAGTCTGGGAGAGTTGGTGAACCAAACTTTCTAGACAACTCTGCACTTTGAATTTCAGCTTGCCGGTAGTAGTACTTGTTACAATACATATTGACTATATCTTGTATAGAATTTTTTTTTGGCTAGATGACAAACCAATCCGCTTTGGTGGCTATCTTGGCCACTCTTCAACTAATCTTCGACTTTGTTGAATGCTTTTTTCACTTTGGATCAATATAGATAGTTACAACATTTCTACAAGTAAAAATTCTATGTTGTCTATTCTAAAGTATAAGTTATACAACAATTTCTAGTTATAGACATTTATGAAGTACATACTATCGGATGATTACTTTAGAAAAATTCAAATGAGTAAATGTAATGGGACAAAGGTTGAGAGTTCTATCGGAATGCAACCTTATTCCAATTTATCAAACCGATGGTCTTAATCGGATGGTTTAAACTAGTTTCTTTTTAGGATACTCGGGTTTAGGCTTTATTAATTATTCTAATCTGAAGTCTCATCGGATTAGACTATTCTTGTGGTGAAAGTTAAGAGTTTATTTCTAAGTGTTTATTAGTCGTATGTCTATTTATATTTTTTTTTCTACAAATACAATGGTTGAAACTAACTATCTCCCCCTATTTACTTTGACATATTTACTTTGATTAATAAAAATGTCATCATTCATTTGTTTAACTCGTGACCCTAGAAAGAATGTTAACTCTCCCATCATACTCATTTCATATTTACTATGCATGAGTTTTGAAAAGTTCTCACAGAGAGAGACATTAATTGCCCCAAAAACTATATGTCATCCACATAAATATGAACTAGAATGATATAATCACCATATTTCTTAAGAAATAGGGTATTATCAATCTTCCCACGAGAGAATTCCTTTTCAAGAAGAAATGAGGAGAGAGATTCATACCATGCATGTGGGGTTTGCTTGAGTCCATAAAGTGCTTTGTCCAATTTGTATATGTGATCAGGATATTTAGGATCCTCAAAACCCGGAGGTTGTTTTACGTATACTTTTTCTGACAATTTCCATTCAGGAAGGCACTTTTGACATTCATCTAAAACACTTTGAAGTTTTTGTAAGCCGCATAAGCCATGAAGATTTTGATGGCTTCAAGTCTTGCTACAGGTGCAAAAGTTTCATCATAGTCAATTCCTTCCTCTTGACTGTATCCTTGAGGTACCAGTCTGGCCTTATATCTGATAACATTGTCATCTTCATCCATCTTGTTTTGAAAAATCCATTTTATTCCAATAATGGATTTTTCCAACAATTTTGGAACAAGATTCCAAGTTGAAGTAATTCCTCTTGCATTTCATTTTCCCATCTTTGATCTTGAATGGCATCTTTAATCATTTAAGGTTCTATAAGAGGGAGAAAGTTAACATATAAACACAAGTTAGCTGACCTTCTTGTTTTTACACCAGATTAATGAAATCCTATGATTTGCTCAATGGGATTGATTTTTGTCCATTCGGTGGCAGGGAGAAGATGATTTGAGACGATAGTCTTCGTATCCGAAGAGTCATAAATGGGACGAGAGTCTTCATTTTGTGGAGAGGAAAGATCTTCAGGTAAAGTGGGTGAACTAGGATTGGTTAAGATGATTTCAGGTTCAGTGAAGATGGGTGTAAGTGAGTGGTTAGGAGTTTGAGTTGTGCATGAAGGGAGGTTAAGTGAGAATCTGGGAGGGAATATGAAGATGAGTTAGATTTCAGTAGTTGTAGACAGATCCACTCATTTAGATCATTTTCATTAAATATGTCTGAAGAAGATAAATGTGGAGTTTCTTTTTCATCAAAGTGAACATGTATTGACTCATCAATACACCTCTTTCTTTGGTTGTATACTTTAAATGCTTTTGAGTTCCTTCATCGGATTTGGGATTAAACTTCTCAAAATGATCTCTATCATTGAGAAGGTTACATATACATCCGGAAGTGTGAAAGAAACTGATGTTTGGCTTTTTGCCATGAAATAGTTCATAAGGAGTCTTTTGATGTTTCTTAACAATGATAGATTTGTTTTAAGTAAAACATGCAATATTTACAGTTTCAGCCCAAAAGTAGGTAGGTAGACAAGCATAACTGATCATGGATCTGACAGCGTCATAAAGAGTCATGTTTCTTCTTTCAACAACACCATTTTGTTGTAGGGTTCTGGAAGCTGGGATATTATGTGATATACCATTTTCTGAACAAAAGTCTTCAAGAATGAAATTCATGAATTAAGTTCCATTATCACTTCTCAGTGATCTAACTTTGACATTATTTAGAACTTCAATCATTTTGATGAAGTGAATAATTTTCTTAGGAGGCTCATTCTTTGAATGTAATAAAAATTCCCAAATATGTCTTGAGAACTCATCAACAATCACAAAAATGTACTTTTTACCCTCAAGGATTAACACATTTATAGGTCCACAGAGGTCCATGCGTAAAAGGTAGAGAGGTGATGTGATAGAAGAACAACTTTAAGATTTAAAACTAGATTTTAAGTGCTTCCCTTTTTTCGTAACTCCACACAGATTTTCTTATGAATAAAATAAAGAAGGGATACCCTTAACAATACTTTATTTTGAAAGAGACTGTTAATAGTTTAAAGTTAAGATGAGAAATACGTTCATGCCAAAGCCAGTTTTGTGTAGAAGAAGCTTTTGATAAGAAACAGACATGTGGCGGGGCAAAGGGTTTTGCAGAAGACATGTCAATCACATAGACATTGTTTTTCCAAAATCCTGAGAGGATTACTTTGTTTTCTTAAGAAAGAATGGAACATTTATTTTCAAGCAATTTTACTGAAAACCCTTGTCACCAAGTTGACTTATACTCAAAAGATTATGCTTGAGACCATTAACATACACAACTTTACTGAAAGATATAGAACCATTAGGAGGAGTTCCATATCCAAGAGTAGAGCCTTTAGAGTCATCACCAAAGGTAATGGAATGACCTTTTTCTGACACGAAATCCTTAAGCTAGGAAACATAACCACTCATATGTCTTGAATAACCATTGTACAAATACCATATTTTAGTATAGTATGGTCCCTTTTCACGGGAATCCGAACATTTGCATGAGTTGATAATGGATCAACTGATGAATTATCAAATCTTCTATTGTTCGAAGAAGAAAGTTTAGAGAGAACACCTATAAGGCACATAACTTTATTTTTATTTTTTAGATAACTCTTTGATTGATTCCAGACATGTCCTTCAGCTGTTGAGTCATAAGAAGATAGATTTTCCAAAAAGAATATCTTAGAAGATTGATGTCAGTTAAGGAAAAAGATGAAGCATAAGAATTCGATCTGATGAGGTAGTTAGATTTGGAGTGAATATTTTCATCTACGAGTGCTCGGGTCGGAGGACTTGGGGTGAGACGCCTTATGCCGCCCCAAAAGTGGCCTGAGGGCCAAACTACTACCCATTATACCCAACTCCAGAATTGTGTAAACCATCAGCTCTCATCATTTCTTCTCATCACTTCCGTTTCAATTACTTTCAAAACCCTATATCTCTCTTTCCTTTCATAAATTCGACATAGGCACTTAAATGAAGATTTTTGGAGAGCTGCATAAACTTTATTAAACTTGGAATTTGAAGATCAAGTTGGGGGTCAAGGCTTCATCATCACATCTCCATTTATAGGGTTTGCTTGATTTTCTAGGTTTACTAGAGAGGTTTGACCGTTCTCTTTAGAGAGATTTTGGGAAGCATTTTGGGACGCTGAGTATTTGCTACATCTTTGGTGGTTTGGTGACACTCGAGTGTAATCTAGTTCTTATGAGCGATTAGATTATGAGGTTGTTATCCTCAAACCCATTTATTTACAAATGTATTTACTGGTGTATTTCGTCTAGTCTTTTTTGGGTAAAGTTCGTATTGTAATATTTTATACCATATTTCTTGCGTTTATTCGGAATTTTGTTACCCTAACTTTATATACACTTCTAGATGTGGTTTGTTTGTTTTTTTCTTAAAATACGATAGCACTAAAAAACGTACACAACAACCAGGACATCTATGACGAGAAGATTTTCAAAAGAAAAAAATAACACACTAAAACAACACCATTGAAAATGAAGACAACAAAAAAAGAAAAAACCAGGAGAGTCTCTCGAGACCGCATGTAATGTCTCGGATAAGTTAGTTAGTTAACTTTCGGTTTCGTTTTATTTATTTAATTTTCGTTTATTAATTTAGGGTGAGTTGGATCGATTTATAAGTTTAAGAGTGTATCCGTCATATTAGAAAAGTTCGAACCCTCAATCGCAATTTAGTATCCTTATAAATTGAACCGCCTTCTATCTGTCTTTCATTCGGTTTCCTGGGTGTGTGTGTGGGAAGAGTCGAGAGAAAGAGATATAGCAGAGGAAGAGAAGTTCGTTCGATTAGGGCCCAAAGAATTCTCCAGTTGATTCGATTTAGAGGTATTTGTCTTTTCAAATTGTGTTTATAATCGATAGTAGTAGAGTTCTATCGGTTTAGAATCTTCAATTTTGATTCTTAATTGTGTTCGACTGAATTTGGGTTGGAGACGATGTGTCCGGATTCTATTATTTTCTGGATGGTATTCTACTCGTGTTATCCGGATGGAGTTTTCCAGATAAGACTATCCGGATGGAAATTGTCCAGATCGGTTTTCTGGTTGGGATTTTTCGGGTGTTGTCCGGATAGTTTTTCTGGATTCGATTAGTTTTCTGGCTACAATTGTATCCGGATAGTTGTAAGTCCCGGATGGGTTTTCGAGTGAGTTTATCCGAATAATTTTCCCGGATTCTTTATGTTTTCCGGATTGAATTACTGGATGAAAGGTATCCGAAATCAGTGTTTTTCTGAATGGATTTCCGAGTGAGTTAGCCGGATAAGTTTCCCGGATTCTTTATCCGGAAAACCACACCCGGATCACATATCCGGAAGCTTTCTGACTTCTTACAGTTTTAAAAAAAAATCTTGGGGCGCTGCCCTCAGACCCCGCAAGGGCGTTGCCCCTTGACCCCACCTACTAACCGGGTAGCGGGACCTTCGTGCTAAGTCGCCGAAGAGGGAAATTTGTGAGTGTTTTCTGGGTAAGTGTAATAATCGAAACCTTTTTATGAATAAATAATAATTATGGGGTGTAAAGTGTGAAAGAGGAAAAGTTTGGTGTCCTTTGGGAAGTGTATAAATAGGGGTAAAACCCTAGGGATCCTGAATTCTTCAAGAACACTGTGTGCGGCTAAGGTGCAATTGGTGGGTGCAAGGAGTCAAGGCAATCGGGATTCTCCAAATCGTGTGTGAAATCATCAATCTCGAGGTAATACCCTTATCTTTCTTTTTAGCAATTTGATTAGAAGGTTTGGAGTGGTAGAATCAGACAACTTATGTTTATCTCTTAGTAAGAACAGAAATGGGGTCTGAGTGTTTTCTAATGGATTTAATATAAGAGATCGGATGAATTAACTTACTAAATCGGCTCGTAATGATGTCTCCTTAATCCCAATATCAAATTTGGAACTGTATGGGATAGTCGTTTAAGGCGTTCGGGATTTGCGTTGTTCGATAAGGAAAACCCAGAAGTCCGCGACTCGCCAAGTCCGGAATCGATTGGGAATCTGGAAGGAGTACCGGGATCCAGTATGATCCGGAAGGGTTGCCTGGAGTTGAGAGAGTTCAGACTAGTTTTAGGTGCGGAATCCGGAAAGATCCAGAAGCGTACCGGAATTCGGAAAGGATCCGGAAGTGTACCGGAATCCGGATAGAACCGGATGCATACCGGAATCCGGATAGATCCGGGAAGGTGTCGGAATCCGGAAGTGGGATCCGGAACCCAGGTATTTTGTCCGGGACTTTCATGTTAGTAGAATTTGAGTGTGTCAAGAGACTTATCTGGTTTTGTGTGTTGGGTTCAAATGTAGGTGCGGGTAGAGATAATCGGTTGCGAGTAAGAATTCCTAGCAAGGACTTCAGGTGAGTTTTCTAAACCAAAGCTTGATGGTACTTGTTTGTTTACTTGTACATTTGTACTTTGGATTGTGTGGTTGTATTTGGCTTATCTATGCATGCTATAAAGTTGTTGTTATGTTGTATATGGGGAGTGTGTCCCATATGGAATAATTGAACGGACTCGGTCTGTTCCCAGGATGGGTGTGTGCCCTAGATCAAGTCACAGGTGTGAGCGTGACCAAGCGAGGAATAACAGTTATATGTTTGTTGATGTTAACTTGCAAGATCAGTCATTGCTTAATTTTTCTGTAAACTCTTTTAAATACTATTTGTGGTGTGAATGTTGTTTGAGGGATCTCACTATACCTTGTGGTCTAACCCTCGCGTTTTCAAAACTGAAACCCTTTTCAGGTTAGCAGGTTAGGGAGGGTTCGGCTAGTGGAAAGGAGAAGATGTGATCGCGGGCATGCTTTAGTGGAACTAGAAGACTTTCCCTTTTCCTATTGATAGTTATTTTTCTCAGTTGTAGTTAGGGTTTATTATGCAAACCCAAGTTTTGAATTTGATATTGTGAGACCGTAGGCCATGTTTGGCAGTTTTTAATTTAAGCATGTGGTTTTGTTTTAGCTAATCTGGTGTGGGTTGTTACAGTTGGTATCAGAGCCCTAGTTTAAGAGATTTGGGTGACTGGATGGGCCTAAACTTATACTGTAGGAACTAGTAAGTACAACTGAGAAAGTAGGAAGGCCTAGGAAGACCTCACTGGGAACGTGAATAATAGGGCGATGAGAACTATCATGTAAGGTAAGTTCGGAATTACACCTGGCCTGTGTAATTGTGAATTTACAGGTGCATGATGGTGCTTATTCCTGTCTTGTTATTTTGGGATTGTTGTTAAGTTGTGTTATCGTGTGATGTTTCAGTATTCAAGAATGTCAGAGCGAAGTTTGAGAAGTAGATCTGTGCCAGTTGTGGGCACAGTGCCGGTTACGGGAGAAATCCGCGTAGAGGAAATCCTGGAGGACGGACCAGTGAATCCTCCAAGACAGACGGCTACCCGTGGAAGGAGCGGAGGCCGTGGAAGGGGTCGGGGAGAGGCACCCCGACGAGCGGCCACCCAGGCAGTATAAACTGGTTTGGTGACTCGAGGTGGGAAGAAGGCGTCGACCGCCCGTCGGGCTAAGAGTGCGGGAGCACCGAAGGTGCGCGATCCGTCCCAAACCAAGAGTACCACTTCGGTGAGGGGGAGTCAGTCAAAAAGCCCGAGGCGGAACCAGGTTTTTGTGACCGAGGAAAAGTTCACTGCTGAGATGGGCAAGCTGCAAGAGACTCTGCAAGCACTGCTGGAGAACCAGGTAAAGACCACGTCGGGAGGACGATCAAAGAGTGGAAACGAGACAAAGACTGAGGTGTCTAGCGTACCTCTGACTGTGGTAGGAGATTATTCAATGTCAACTCCATTCGTGGCTAATGAGTCGAAGGCAACGAAAGGGTGCACTTTCAAGACTTTTGCGTCGTGCAAACCCCCGTCCTTCAGTGGGGAGCGCCACCTAGTTATGGCAATGAGGTGGATCCGTGAGATGGAACTGGCTTTCGACACAAGCAAGTGTGCGGAGGGGGATAAGGTACTGTTTTCTATGTCGATGCTGAAGGGAGATGCAATCTTTTGGTGGGATGCTGAGACGGGTGGTAAGGGTTCGGAGGTGGCAAAGACGACATCATAGGAAACGTTCACTAGAAGGTTTAAGGCTCAGTTTTGCCCGTTGGCGGCAATAAATAAGTTGGAAGAAGAGTTTATGGGGCTTGAGCAAGGGTCAATGACTGTGCATGAATACACCTCTAAGTTCATCGAGAAGGCGCAATTTGCGGAGATACATGTGCCTACTGAGGAAAGGCATGTTGAAAGGTATGTTTGGGGGCTGAAGAGCAGTATAAGGGAACTGGTGAAAAATCGTGGCCCCGCAACCTTTCAGGCGACGGTCGACGTAGCAAAGCTAACTGAGAAAGAAAAGAATCGACAGTTGTCGGAGAGGAGTGTGGATAAGAGAAAGTGGGATGGACCTGTTCGGGATGTGAAAAGGTCTAAGGCCCCTAAACCCGAGATGCAGGTGGGACTGAGGTTTGGTGATAGACCATGTGGGAAGTGTAACAAAGTGCATCGTGGAGAGTGTTTCTTTGAACCTGATGGTTGTTTTAAGTGTGGGAAACTGGGGCACATAGCGCGAGAGTGTCCTAACCCGAGGGCGTGTTATTTGTGTGGTTCTCCAGAACATATCAAACCTGATTGTCCGCAGTTGAGAAAGGGATCTTCGGTTGGTTTTGGTGGAAGTCAAGGAGGAAGGGGTGGAGAGAGGAAAGCGGAACCAGCTCGAGCGAGAGCTAGAGCTTTTCATATGTCGGCAGAGGAGGCGGTTGATGTGCCTGACGTGGTAACAGGTACTTTTCTTGTTAATTCGAAACTTGCTAAAGTGTTGTTCGATTCGGGTGCAAACCGTTCGTTTGTATCGTCGGTCTTTGCTTGGTGTCTGCATGTGATACCTAAGCGGTTAGAGTGTGGTTTTGAAGTAGAGATTGCGGACGATAGTCGTGTCTTGGTGGGGGAGGTGTACGAGGGGTGTAGTATCAAAGTAGAGGGTCACACTTTTCCTTTGCGTTTGTATCCGATGGGTATGGAAGAGTTTGACCTTGTCGTGGGGATGGATTGGTTGGATAGTAATAGTGATAGCATTGTGTGCAATAAGAAGATGATCCGTATCGCGTTGCCAGATAAGTCTGAGGTTGTAATCTATGGGGATAGGCGTGAGCGTAAGTCCTGCCTTATCTCGGTGATGAAGGCAAGGCATTGTTTGGAGAAGGGGTGTCAAGGGTTTCTAGCATATGTGGTAGACGCTAAGAAAGAGAAGAGAGGAATAGAATAAGTTCCCGTGGTGAGTGAGTTTACGGAGGTATTTACGGATGACCTAACGGGTTTACCCCCGGATCGTCAAGTCGAGTTTAGAATTGAATTGATGTCTGGCGCGGCACCGATAGCGCGTGCGCCGTATCGGTTGGCACCGGCAGAGATGAAAGAAATGATGACGCAATTGCAGGAGTTGCTAGACAAGGGATTCATACGCCCTAGTTCATCACCGTGGGGAGCGCCGGTACTTTTTGTCAAGAAGAAAGATGGATCTATGCGGATGTGCATAGATTATCGTGAGCTTAATAAGGTGACTGTAAAAAATAAGTACCCGCTCCCGAGGATCGACGATCTGTTTGACCAGTTGCAAGGGGCGAGCTTTTTCTCGAAGATAGATTTGAGGTCCGATTATCACCAGTTGAAGGTAAGGGAAGAAGATGTGCCGAAAACGGCTTTTCGCACGAGGTACGGGCATTACGAGTTTCTAGTCATGACATTTGGGTTGACTAATGCTCCGGCGGTATTCATGGATTTAATGAATCGGGTGTGCAGTGCGCTGTTAGACAAGTGTGTGATTGTGTTCATCGACGACATACTCATCTATTCCCGATCTCGGAGTGAGCACGAAGAGCATCTTCGCTTAGTGTTAGAATTGTTGCGGCGAGAAAAGTTGTTTGCAAAATTCTCTAAGTGTGAGTTCTGGCTTAGGGAAGTCCAATTCTTGGGACACGTGGTGTCGGGAGAAGGTATCAAGGTGGATCCGGCCAAGGTAGAGGCCATTAGAGGATGGAAATTACCGATATCACCATCAGAGGTAAGAAGTTTCCTTGGTTTAGCGGGCTACTATCGGAAGTTCATTCAAGACTTCTCTCGTATAGCTATGCCGTTGACCGCTTTGACCAAGAAGAGTGCTAAGTTCGAATGGACGAAAATTCAAAAAGAAGCGTTCAGTAAGTTGAAGGACAAGTTGAGTAGTGCTCCGATTTTATCGTTGCCTAGTGGGACGGAAGTATTCGTAATTTACAGCGATACATCCAAGTTGGGACTAGGGTGTGTACTGATGCAGGGCGGGAAGGTGATCGCTTATGCATCCCGACAACTGAAAGAACATGAGAAGAATTACCCTACGCACGACATGGAGTTAGCGGCAGTGGTTTTCGTGCTAAAAATATGGAGACACTACCTTTATGGAGTTAAGTGTCAGATCTATTCCGATCATAAAATCCTTAAGCACTTGTTTGATCAGAAGGTGTTTAATATGAGACAACGCCATTGGGTGGAGTTGTTAAGTTACTATGATTGTGAGATCCTTTACCATCCGGGTAAAGCGAACGTCGTGGCCGACGCTTTGAGTCGGAACGAAAGAAGAGAGCCAACTAAAGTGGTGGCCTTTCAAGTCGACGTGATTCCTGATATGTTGGACGAGATTAAGAAGTTTCAAGAGGAAGATCTTGTAGAAGAATGGTGGAAAGGTGAGAGGATTGTCGGTTATGTGACATCCTTGGAGTGTAATGGGAGTGGTGTGAAATGTTTGGGGAACTGAGTGTGGGTTCCTAAGTTGGGAGGTTTGCGAGAGAGTATTTTGGAAGAAGCGCATAAATCGCGATATTCGATACACCCGGGAACCAATAAGATGTACCGAGATCTGAGGCAAATGTATTGGTGGCCGGGACTGAAGAAGGACGTCGCGTACTTTGTTGAGCGGTGTGTGACCTGTCTGAAGGTCAAAGCAGAACATCAAAGACCTTACAGGGAGATGCAACCCTTAAAGATACCGGTGTGGAAGTGGGACTGTATCACAATGGACTTTGTCACGAAACTACCAAGGACCCCGAAGAGGAACGATGCCATAGGGGTGATAGTTGACCGTCTCACCAAGTCAGCTCACTTTCTACCCATTCGGGAGAGTGATTCGTTAGAAAAGTTGGCAAGGTTGTGTTTGGGCAAAAAATCACATCGTACGACTACGACCAAAACAGGTAAGACGCACGTTATAATCCAAATCTTGCATTGAGATAAGGTCTCGACAAGAAACCAGAAAACATCTGTCGTCTCCCGTAAAAGGTAAGTCGTACGTCCCTCATGACGCTCGACCACAGCGTCTCCCGACCATCGCGTAAGATCATTGCACCTACGACCAAAGCTAACGTTAACCTTGGCTGTTACGTTTGTGAAGTATTTAATGCAGGAGTCAAAGCCATTAACAGCAAGTAATCGTAACGGACGAAGAGCATTATGGATATTCACTCCGGCAACTGTTTCCGACCGTTGTAGCTGTTAATCAAAGCATTCAAGGAGCTAATTAATGGCACGAAGACTATAAAAGCCAAGCTAAAGCCTCACTCCAAGGATCCATCAGTTGAACATCCAATACACATCAGCGATCATCAGTGAATATCACCAAACAGCAGAGAAAATCATCCAAACTCATAGCAAAGAACATTCAAACTCTGGAGATCAAGTACTGAAAGCCAGAACCTTACAGCGAACTCAAGAACACTCGAAGGAAAGCTCAAGTATCGCTCTCGACGCACGACAACAGCCCTCGACCAACAGTTATTTACACTTTGTATTCACACAACAAACACTTGTACTTTACATTTCGAAGCATTTTCTTCATTTGTATTGTAATCATCGTACGACCGACGCCAGTACCAAAGATATCGCCCCTGATTGGCGACCATAGTATAGCGACGACACCCACTGTCGTCCGCAGGTTTTTTCCTCGTTTGAGGTTTTTCCTGCGTCATAAAATCCCTTGTCTCTTTATTTTTATTCTCGTCGCACGTCTCGTCGAAAGATCCTTTCTTTAGTTGTTTAAGTCCACATCGACCTTAAGTTGTCCCTTTGGTGCGATTTTTGGCATTAACAGTTTGGCGCCATCCGTGGGACTACATCTAGAGAAAATCCTCGACGAACGTGCATCCTACTAACAGTTTCTTGGAGTTTTTTCTGCTCTCTATTACAGGAACGATGGCAGCCCCTGGAAATCCGCAGCAAGCTGTTGCTCAGATGTATCAGGAGCTCGAAGTCACCAGGAATCAGCTCAATGCAATGGCAGAGCAGAATCGCAGAGCAGCTGAGGAGATCGCGCGGTTAAGAAATCCTCTTGGGCCCCAAAATAGTCCTAGGCCGTTCGTGCAGAACCCAATTCCAAGATCGTTCGACCAGAATGGCCCTAGACCATTTGTCCCGAATCTAGGTTCATCCGCGCAGAATCAGCATCCAGGCCCGTTCATGCAGAATCAACAGCCAGGGCCGTTCAACCCAAATCCTCAGTTTGGGACAGTTCCTCCTCAGAACATAAGGCCACCACCCGTGAATAATGGTTCTCAGCTGTAACAACCCAAATCCCATAACATACATCATAATACATAACATTCATACATATCATTGATTTACAACAAAAGTTACATAACAAACCAAGTACGGTCTCATTAGTCTTGACATTACAAAATATATCTAAGCGTCCTAATCAACATCCATCAAAAGCTTCCTACACTTCATCCTCTCCTGCCGATCCTTAACCTGGAAAACATATTTTTGAAAACAAAATGAGGGTTAGACCAAACGGGTCTAGTGAGTTAATCCCGGTCCTTTCCAAAATCATTATAAAACCTTTTATGTAAATCCTTTGTATCAAGATAGTTTAGATAAACCTTTGGTAATCATTTCGTAAAATATAAACATACCACACGTATTTAAATACCAATTCAGACTCGTGCATCGTGTACATCTCATTCACCTTATTCCTCCACCAATGGCCATATTAGTTGGTAGCAAGCCAACTAATAAATCAACAACCGGTCCGCTCACCGGAACCCGGCTACCTGTCGGTCCGCACACCGGAACCCGACTACTCACCGGTCCGCACACCGGAACCCGGCTACACACCGGTCCGCACACCGGAACCCGGCAACAAGTGCACTTGTGTAGTGCAAAGCTTATATAAATACAATATATATCTCATTACATCATATTGTCATTTATATACACATAATCATATTCCTACCACATAATCATCTCATATATATATTTATACACATATATGTATTCCAGTTCAAAAACGTTTTAAAGCAAAACTCACCTGAATGCTTACAATATGCTTCCAAACCTTTCTCCGAGCTATCCGATCCTTTATCCAAAATTCTCAGAATCTGAAACCATTTACATACAAATATCCCCTTACCAACTTATGTATAAGACTTACTAGCAGGTTATGGACTCTAGATACATCTACATAACTTTTATCCTCAAAATTACCCAAACAGCCAAGTTATCCGGAAACCTCAAACTATCCGGACAACTTTCCGGACAACACAAAGAATCCGGACAACATGAGGAATCCGGATAACATGAGGAATCCGGATACCATCCGGTATCCCATTCCATCCGGAAAAGTATAACAAGAAGGACTTACCCGGATAAAACCCTGTCCGGACACCTTCAGAAAGTCATCCGGACACCATCGACATAATCACCCGGACACCCCCAACAGATCTATCCGGACACATTCATACTGTGTCCGGACACCTCTGTCGGTTCTTCCTATTTTACCCAGAAATCGACAGAAATTCCTACCAGTTCGATTCTATTGATTCTAATCCGACAGAAACCATTTACCAACCATTACAAACACAAAATACAAAGGAATTTACCTTATTTTCACTTCCACATACACCAAATTGAATTCCTAGCCTTCTTTCCTTCTTTGGCTCCTTTTCTTCCCAACACACACACACTTAGGTTTTCTGGATATTTGCTGTTTTATGAAATATCTGATTTCTAAATGAGATAATATCCAACTCAATTTACCACTTTAGTCCCTATACTATCCATAAATGACCAAAATACCTTTTTAACTTATTAATTAATCCAAACACCCCTAAACTTATAAATTCACCTAACTCACCCTAAATATCAACTTTAAAGTTAACTAAACTTAACGAAATTAGATTTTTAACTAACGGATTTACCCGGGTATTACATCATCTCCCCCTTAAAAGAATTCTGTCCCGGAATTCGATTAAGCGAAAAGATATGAATACTTATCTCTACTACTTCGAACTCAATCAAAACCATAGTAACTAACTGAATAGCCACCCCACACCCACCTATATCTCTAACACAGATAAGCAACAAAAGCACGGAAATATCAATAACCATGTTGCACCGAAGTCAGATAACACCTTATCACGTATAGAGTTTATAGAAATATACCTGTAACCTCATCAGGACTTTCTTCCACCTCTTGTTCCGTCATCTGAAAAACTCGACCCTTTGCTTTCGGTACCTCGGGACCTTGTTCCTCTCCCGGTCTAACACTCGTTGGTCTTACCGTCATACTACCCTGTTGTGCTTTCCATTGCGGACAATCTGCCTGAATATGATCCAGGGAATTGCAAACGAAACATAATCGAGTTACCCGACAGTCTCTAACTATGTGACCAGTCTTTCCACATTTGTAACAACTTCGGGAATCCACATAACAGTTTCCTTGATGCACACGGTTGCATTTTGGACATGGTCTTTCAACTGGTCTGAAAGGTGAATAACTATCAAACCTCGGGGATTCATATTCTTCCGAATCGTACATCGTTTCTTCTAGTTTTCTTTTCCCAGCACTCTTATCACCAACGTCTCTCCGGTTATCCTGTTCCACATTTTCCGCGGCATCCACTGCGGCTGAGAAGGTATCGGGTCCTCTTGCAGTCACTAGCTTTCTAATTTCTGCATTTAACCCAAAAATAAACCTTTCCATCTTTAGAGCCTCCGTGGCAACATAGTACTCCGCAAAGCGAGACTTCTCCAGAAAGAGAGCAGTGTAATCCCTAACCGATAAACTTCGCTGGTGTAGGTTCATGAACTCCTCTTCCAATTGTCTAACTGCTGCTTGAGAACAAAACTGTCCTTTGAATGCTGTTGTGAATTCGTCCCAAGTAAAAGTAGAGTATACATCCGACCTTGTGGAATCAATGTGAGCTTCCCACCAGTACAGAGCTTCTGCCTTCAACATCGCCATTCCGTATAATACTTTGTCCTCATCCGCACACTTACTGGTCTTGAAGATGGCTTCTATTTCTTTTAACCATCTCATCGCCTTCACTGGGTCTCTATCTCCTGAGTAAGTTGGAGGTCTACAGTTTAAGAACATCTTGTAATCACACCTTCTTGACACTGGTATGACCGTAGGTGTAATGGGCATTTCGTCTTCCAAACCAGGATCTGGTGTTTCAGTATGACGAGCTTGGTCGAACATAGCCTGGATATTTGCTTGAAGTCTTCCCATCTCCGCCATCAAATCGTCTCTGGTAATAAACTCCGTACCTCGCCCCTGAACTCTACCTCCGGTTCTGCCCCCAGTTCTACTCCCCGTTCTACCTCCGGATCTACCTCCCCCTCGCTCTCATCTTCTTTCCCCTGTTCCTATTGGTGGATTCGTACTATTCGGATTTCCTCCTCCTCTTCTATTCGTATTTCGAGTACCGCTTGCCATTCTGTAGATTCAGACAAGATTAATATACACATAAGCACATACCCCATATAATAAGGTATCCCAGTCCAAACATGCACCTGTAAGATCACAATTACACTGGCCAAGTGTAATCTGAAATTACCTTACATGATGTTCCTTCTACCTTTTATACTTAGCATCCCAAGGTTCTAATATATTAAGGACATCCTACTTCACATGCAGTTTAAGTCTAGGTACGGGTACAAATACCTAAATCCCTTAAACTAGGGCTCTGATACCATTTGTAACAACCCAAATCCCATAACATACATCATAATACATAACATTCATACATATCATTGATTTACAACGAAAGTTACATAACAAACCAAGTATGGTCTCATTAGTCTTGACATTACAAAATATATCTAAGCTTCCTAATCAACATCCATCAAAAGCTTCCTACACTTCATCCTCTCCTGCCGATCCTTAACCTGGAAAACATATTTTTGAAAACAAAATGAGGGTTAGACCAAACGGGTCTAGTGAGTTAATCCCGGTCCTTTCCAAAATCATTATAAAACCTTTTATGTAAATCCTTTGTATCAAGATAGTTTAGATAAACCTTTGGTAATCATTTCGTAAAATATAAACATACCACACGTATTTAAATACCAATTCAGACTCGTGCATCGTGTACATCTCATTCACCTTATTCCTCCACCAATGGCCATATTAGTTGGTAGCAAGCCAACTAATAAATCAACAACCGGTCCGCTCACCGGAACCCAGCTACCTGTCGGTCCGCACACCGGAACCCGACTACTCACCGGTCCGCACATCGGAACCCGGCTACACACCGGTCCGCACACCGGAACCCGGCAACAAGTGCACTCGTGTAGTGCAAAGCTTATATAAATACAATATATATCTCATTACATCATATTGTCATTTATATACACATAATCATATTCCTACCACATAATCATCTCATATATATATTTATACACATATATGTATTCCAGTTCAAAAACGTTTTAAAGCAAAACTCACCTGAATGCTTACAATATGCTTCCAAACCTTTCTCCGAACTATCCGATCCTTTATCCAAAATTCTCAGAATCTGAAACCATTTACATACAAATATCTCCTTACCAACTTATGTATAAGACTTACTAGCAGGTTATGGACTCTAGATACATCTACATAACTTTTATCCTCAAAATTACCCAAACAGCCAAGTTATCCGGAAACCTCAAACTATCCGGACAACTTTCCGGACAACACAAAGAATCCGGACAACATGAGGAATCCGGATAACATGAGGAATCCGGATACCATCCGGTATCCCATTCCATCCGGAAAAGTATAACAAGAAGGACTTACCCGGATAAAACCTTGTCCGGACACCTTCAGAAAGTCATCCGGACACCATCGACATAATCACCCGGACACCCCCAACAGAACTATCCGGACACATTCATACTGTGTTCGGACACCTCTGTCGGTTCTTCCTATTTTACCCAGAAATCGACAGAAATTCCTACCAGTTCGATTCTATTGATTCTAATCCGACAGAAACCATTTACCAACCATTACAAACACAAAATACAAAGGAACTTACCTTATTTTCACTTCCACATACACCAAATTGAATTCCTAGCCTTCTTTCCTTCTTTGGCTCCTTTTCTTCCCAACACACACACACTTAGGTTTTCTGGATATTTGCTGTTTTATGAAATATCTGATTTCTAAATGAGATAATATCCAACTCAATTTACCACTTTAGTCCCTATACTATCCATAAATGACCAAAATACCTTTTTAACTTATTAATTAATCCAAACACCCCTAAACTTATAAATTCACCTAACTCACCCTAAATATCAACTTTAAAGTTAACTAAACTTAACGAAATTAGATTTTTAACTAACGGATTTACCCGGGTATTACATCAGCCATTACAAGGGTCGCAGCCTTTCCAGCAAGGATCGCAGCCGTTTCAGAATGGACTGCAGCAATCCCACTATGGGTCGCAACCATATTTTGTCCCGTTCAACGGGGACACCAATGGTTCGTCGCATGGTAATGGCACTAGTCCAGGGACCAATCCCTCGACAGGGGAAAATCCTGATCTTAACGATCCCGTCGCCCAGCGTTTGAAGATGTTAGAAGACTAAAATGAGCGCGTCCTGTCCTTGCTCGCCAAGTTGCCTGGGGCAGCCGTGCCTGTCGACGTCGAGCCTCGCTCGGGGTATCAGGCGTCGCCCTTCATCGACGAGATCGCCACCGTCGAGGTCCCAAAGAAGTATAACATTCCTGCCTTCACTCCCAAGTATTCGGGTGTGACCGATCCAACCGAGCATGTCATGCAGTATAAGCAGCTCATGTGGAAAATCTCGATCCCACATATGTACCAGTAAGTATGCATGTGCAAGAGTTTCGGGGCGACTCTCACTGGTCCAGCTCTCCAGTGGTTGATTAATCTCAAACCCAAATCTATCGGGTCGTTCGCCGAATTGGTCAACCAATTCTCCCGGCAATTCGCCAGCAGTCGTAAGATGGAAAAGCAGACTAGTGATCTGTACTATGTCGTGCAGAAGACCAATGAGTCTATTCGGAGTTATTTCAATAGATTCAATGCCGAAATGATCAGTATCCGTAACTGTGACATCAAAACTGCGATCGAAGCTTATAAGCGTGGTCTAGACAATAGTTCAGGTCTATATATCGATCTGACCAAGTACCCCCCAGAGACTTTCGAAGACGTCCGAGCTCGAACCTTAGCATATATGAGGGTCGAGGACGATGCCGCCTTTCGTCGCAAGCACACTGACGACAAAAAGTCGTTAGGCGTCAGAAAACCAGAGTTCAAGACAAAGGCTGTTTCCAGAATAGAGCCAGCGCGCCAAATTTCAAATGTTCGTTTCAAGACGAAAGCAGAGGCCAAGACCGCGACTAAGTTCACTCAGTACCCCAAGATATCCTCTTACGGATTCAAAGGATCTGCAAAGGACTTAGTCGAAGCTCTGAAGACCGCTCAAGCTACCATTCGATGGCCAAAGAAGTCCGACCTAGACGATGCTAAGAATGACAAATCAAAGTGGTGCGACTTCCACATCGATCATGGTCATGCGACAGACGATTGTATCGCATTGAAGAAGGAATTAGCGTATCACTTCCCAAAAGGAAATCTCAAGGATATCATCGATGACATCGTTATTCCAGCTAATAGCCATTGACCGACGACCCCCGAGCATGCGAAGGTCGTCAATTGCATCACCGGTGGTTCAGATGTGTGTGGTCTGACGTATTCAGCGGCCAAGCATCATGCCAGTCAGGCGCCCGATGATCGGCCTATTCCTCGCTCGTCTAGACCCAAAGGAGATTTGGAGCTAGAAGCCATGAAGATTGTGTTCGACCACGACGACCTTGGCGACTCGTATCAGAAGCATCACGACGGGTTGATCATTCAGCTCACAGTCGGTAACTGTCTAACGTGTCGAGTCTTGATCGACGGGGGAAGCTCAGCAAATGTCATTTTTCTCAAAACCATCAAATCCATGGGAATCGATCGCTCGGAAATCACCCGACGTTCGACGACTTTGGTCGGTTTCAATGGAGAAGCGGCGAGCACCTTCGGAGAGATAATCTTGCCCGTCTACGCCGGAGGAGTCAACAAGCAGACCAAGTTCAGTGTCATCGATTGTGTGTCGGCCTATAACATCATCTTAGGACGACCATGGATCCATGATATGAAAGCCGTTCCCTCGACGTATCATCTAATGTTGAAATTCCCTACGCCATGGGGAATCCAAGAGATTAAGAGTGAGCCAAAAGTCGCTCGTGAGTGCTACAAGTCTACCTTGAAGCCGCGAAAATAAACCAAAGTCACAAGATCAGGCTCTCGACAGGTTCGTTCCTCTATCCCTAAATTAATATCTTTTTTCACAGAGATAAGTCTACTATGGTGCCCGGTCGCACGACAACATAGTCGACCGCATGAAAATATTTCACAGGATCGCCGTGTCATTCTGTCATTTAAAACCTATCTTTTCTTGCCAAAAAGAATAAGGTAATAAATGACAGGGGGCAAATAGAGAGAGTCTGAAATGGTACGTTCTCTAACCCTTTTTCATACGATTTTTTCTCACAAAACGTTTACTGACTTAAGCATCGGAGGGTCGTTGGCTAGCCAACGACCAACCCCCGACATCGTTTTATCGCAGAATCGCACGACAATAATCATTAAGTCTACTAGATGACTTTAAATTCGCAGAATCGCACGACATAAACAATCAGGATTTTCTTCCCTGACCATCCCTCCACAGGGGCATACGGCGCAAATTCCTCGTATGATCTCGTCGTACAATCGCAAAGCCTAAATAACTTACATCTAAGTTTCTTAGCTTTTATACCATGAATGGATGCTTTAATCGCGTGTTTTTATTTGTTTTACGTTCTTATTATCGTATTACAATGAGTGCCTTAGTCGCGTGATTTCATATGTATCTTATGTTCGACTTCATAATCAATATGATTTGAATAAAGCATAAGATTCAAAACAAAAGATATATTCGTTGAGTAAACCATCATATACATACTCAACCCCCGATAGGTCAAGTGGCAAAAACAACAAGGAAAGAAAAAATTCTAGACGACAGGGGGAACATCGGTCGTATCCCTACTCGAAGTCCCGACCTGAGGGCCTTCATCTGCCACCTCTCCCGCACGAATCTCCTGCAGTTCATACTGAGCATCGAAAAGATGGATGGCTAGCTCGTCAGCACGCGCCAAGGCAAACCTATCCCTATCTAAAGCCGCCTTCTCTCTCTCCAACGCCGCAGCTTCTCTTTCAAGGGCAGACGCCATCAACCCTTCAACTTTCGACATCCCAGCGTGCAATGCCAAAGACGACTGGAACGTCTGAAAAATAACACAAGAAAATATTAGACGACTAAACGAATGAGACAAGTCATGAAAGATTGGCACTCACCGTGAACACCAGATTGGCAACTTGAGATCCAATCTCTCCGGCCGGAACTCCACGAAAACGCTCCCCAAAAGACGGGAGCAAATACTTCCCCAGATGAGGGAACGACGCCGTCCCGTCTAGGACACCATCCGCCATAAAGTTAGACGACAATGTAAAATTGACCGTCAAAACTTCGGCCGATGATCCCTCGCCCCTGTCGGCAGACATTGGGATCGACACTTGAGACACCGATTTCGTCACCGTCACCGGAAGCGCAGAACTTGCTGGTGTCGCGTCTATCACGCCAGGACGGCTAGATGACGCCCTCGTCTTCTTAGGCAGAACAACTCCCGGTGAGTTATCAACCCTCGACGACGGTTCCCTCAGGACTGTCCTCTTGGTTCTCTTCTGGCTTAACCCAGCTGTCGAAACATTTTCACCCCGAAGGGCACGCATAACCTGCTTTCCTCTCGCCCTAGAGACCGATTTCCTCTCGGTCGGCACTGATCAGGAAATACATGAAGCGTCAGACAGATAGAGTAAACGAAATAAAATAAAAACTATGATACACTTACCAGTCGCCTTTTCCTGTACTTCCTCATCTCTCTCTTCTATCACGTCCTCATCCTCATCCTCGACCGCCGATTGCCACGAAATGAAAGATCGGTCATCAACGCTGAGACTCAAGAACTTGTTGATCTTAGCCTGGGAATCCACAGTCGGTTTCACTTCGACAAGCTGAATCTCTGAAGGCGACAAGAGGAAAGTGATAAGTAGAAGTCATAAAAATAAATAAAATTCAGAAACAAACGAAGCATACCTGTCTTATTCCAGTCTGACCGCATCTAATTGCTGCTGGAATCCAATGACTCGGTAAGAACAAATACATACCTCGACTTCCACCCACGATCATTGACGCCAGTTCCCAAAACCAAGGCACGATCACCCCTGAACTTAGAATAAGGACTATAACGCCAGTTCTTATCCTTTTTAACTTGGTACGCAGCCAAGAAATCATTCATGATCATAGGAAACTCCCATTTCACGGACGCTCGCTCAATAACCAGCAAAACTCGCCAAAGTTAGGGCATCAATTATCCCGGCGACACATCGAAATCCTGCATGAATGACTTGGCTAAACCAGAAAACGGCCATTGAAACCCTATCTTAAAAGGATACTCGTACAAAACGAGATATCCCTCAGGGCAATCCTTAGAACGAACAATCCCCGGGCACCGCAACTCTACATTTGCAGGAATTTTTGCTAAACTCCTAAAAACATCTAAGTCTACGTGATTCATGATAAGACTAGCAGGCTCCGTCGACATTGTGAATCAGAGGACAGAACAAGGTCTTATATAAACGCTCTCAAATGCGGGTTGAAGATTTGCAGCGATTCGAGTAAAGTTCGGACGAAGAATGGAAAGGAATCAAGGCGAAATCTCTTCCCAAATAAACACTTCGAAGTATAGCAAGAAAAGATCCGTCGTGATCTTTATTTATACAAACGAATGCATCAAATCGAATCCCTGGATGATCGCCACGCATCCCCATCCTCTCGCATGCCCGCCCGGATCTTCGACACCTGTCCTCGACAGCTAGTAAGCATCATCGTACGTCAGCGTGACGTCACGACCTCGTTCCTCTTTCGACTTCTCGTTCAGTTAAAAGAGAACCGGTCTAGTTCCACGACAACCAGGTAAGTCCCTCAACCCAGGTCACGAGCCTAAGCATTCGACAAGAAAAATTTAAAACTTAAATTTGACATTCAATTTTCAAATTTTGGGGGCAAACTGTTTGGGCAAAAAATCACGTCGTACGACTACGACCAAAACAGGTAAGACGCACGTTATAATCCAAATCTTGCATTGAGATAAGGTCTCGACAAGAAACCATAAAACATCTGTCGTCTCCCGTAAAAGGTAAGTCGTACGTCCCTCATGACGCTCGACCACAGCGTCGCCCGACCATCGCGTAAGATCATTGCACCTACGACCAAAGTTAATGTTAACCTTGACTGTTACGTTTGTGAAGTATTTAATGCAGGAGTCAAAGCCATTAACAGCAAGTAATCGTAACGGACGAAGAGCATTATAGATATTCACTCCGGCAACCGTTTCCGACCGTTGTAGCCGTTAATCAAAGCATTCAAGGAGCTAATTAATGGCACGAAGACTATAAAAGCCAAGCTAAAGCCTCACTCCAAGGATCCATTAGTTGAACATCCAATACACATTAGCGATCATCAGGGAATATCACCAAACAGCAGAGAAAATCATCCAAACTCATAGCAAAGAACATTCAAACTCTGGAGATCAAGTACTGAAAGCCAGAACCTTACAGCGAACTCAAGAACACTCGAAGGAAAGCTCAAGTATCGCTCTCGATGCACGACAACAGCCCTCGACCAACAGTTATTTACACTTTGTATTCACACAACAAACACTTGTACTTTACATTTCGAAGCATTTTCTTCATTTGTATTGTAATCATCGTACGACCGACGCCAGTACCAAGGATATCGCCCCTGATTGGCGACCATAGTATAGCGACGACACCCAATGTCGTCCGTAGGTTTTTTCCTCGTTTGAGGTTTTTCCTACGTCATCAAATCCCTTGTCTTTTTATTTTTATTCTCGTCGCACGTCTCGTCGAAAGATCCTTTCTTTAGTTGTTTAAGTCCACATCGACCTTAAGTTGTCCCTTTGGTGCGATTTTTGGCATTAACAGGTTGTATGTCAATGAAATAGTGACGAGGCATGGAGTATCGTCGTCCATAGTCTCCGATCGTGATAGTCGCTTTACGTCGTCTTTTTTGATAAGCCTTCAAAGGGAGTTAGGTACGCGGATATTGTTAAGTACTGCCTATCACCCTCAGAAGGATGGACAAAGCGAGAGAACCATATAGACTTTGGAAGACATGTTGCGTGTTTGTATGATAGATTTCAAGGGCTCATGGGAGTCTCATCTGCCGTTGATTGAATTCTCGTATAACAATAGTTATCACACTAGTCTTCAAGCAGCACCATTTGAGGCATTGTATGGGCGTAAGTGCAGAACGCCGTTGTGTTGGAATGAAGTGGTAGAGAAGCAGTTGGCAGGACCGGAGATCATGCAGTTAACGACCGATAAGATTAGTGTGATAAGAGAGAAGTTTAAGGTGGCTCAAGACCGCCAAAAGGCGTATGCGAATAAAAGAAGGAAGCCGATCGAGTTCATGATGGGGGATAAAGTGATGCTCAAGGTGTCACCGTGGAAAGGCGTCGTCCGATTTTTGAAGAGAGGGAAGCTAAGGCCTAGGTATGTTGGGCTGTTCGCCATCACTGAGCGTGTGGGGGAAGTGCCATATAAGTTGGAGTTGCCTGAGGGGATTCGAGGAGTTCATTCGACCTTTCATGTGTCGAATTTAATGAAGTGTCTGGCCAAAGAAAGCATGATAGTACCGTTGGAAGACATTCGTGTGGATGAGAAGTTAAATTTTGTTGAGGAACTGATGGCAATCGTAGATCACAAAGTAAGGAAGTTGAGGAGTAAAGAAATCTCGTTAGTGTAAGTTCAGTGGCGCTTCCATAAGGGGCAAGAAGCAACATGGGAAGTGGAATCGGAGATGAGGGCCCATTTCCCTCGACTGTTCGAAGATGGAATTTCGGAGATAGAATTCTTTTGAGGGGAGGATGATCTAATAACCGAAACCTTTTTATGAATAAATAAAATTTTATGGGGTGTAAAGTGTGAAAGAGGAAAAGTTTGGTGTCCTTTGGGAAGTGTATAAATAGGGGTAAAACCCTAGGGATCCTGAATTCTTCAAGAACACTGTGTGCGGCTAAGGTGCAATTGGTGGGTGCAAGGAGTCAAGGCAATCGGGATTCTCCAAATCGTGTGTGAAATCATCAATCTCGAGGTAATACCCTTATCTTTCTCCTTAGCAATTTGATTAGAAGGTTTGGAGTGGTAGAATCAGACAACTTATGTTTATCTCTTAGTAAGAACATAAATGGGGTCTGTGTGTTTTCTAATGGATTTAATATAAGAGATCGGATGAATTAACTTACTAAATCGGCTGGTAATGATGTCTCTTTAATCCCAATATCAAATTTGGAACTGTGTGGGATAGTCGTTTAAGGCGTTCACGATTTGCGTTGTTCGATAAGGAAAACCCAGAAGTCCGGGACTCGCTAAGTCCGTAATCGATTGGGAATCCGGAAGGAGTACCGGGATCCGGTATGATCCGGAAGGGTTGCCCGGAGTTGAGAGAGTCCGGACTAGTTTTAGGTGCGGAATCCGGAAAGATCCTAAAGCGTACCAGAATCCAGAAAGGATCCGGAAGCGTACCGGAATCCGGATAGAACCGGATGCATACTGAAATCCGGATGGATCCGGGAAGGTGTCGAAATCCGGAAGTGGGATCCGGAACCCGGGTATTTTGTCCGGGACTTTCATGTTAGTAGAATTTGAGTGTGCCGAGAGACTTATCTGGTATTGTGTGTTGGGTTTAAATGTAGGTGCGGGTAGAGATAATCGGTTGCCAGTAAGAATTCCTAGCAAGGACTTCAGGTGAGTTTTCTAAACCAAAGCTTGATGGTACGTGTTTGTTTACTTGTACATTTGTACTTTGGACTGTGTGGTTGTATTTGGCTTATCTATGCATGCTATAAAGTTGTTGTTATGTTGTATATCGGGAGTGTGTCCCATATGGAATAATTGAACGGACTCGGTCTGTTCCCCAGGGCGGGTGTGTGCCCTAGATCAGGTCACAGGTGTGAGCGTGACCAGGCGAGGAATAACAGTTATATGTTTGTTGATGTTAACTTGCAAGATCAGTCATTGCTTAATGTTTTCCATAAACTCTTTTAAATACTATTTGTGGTGTGAATGTTGTTTGAGGGATCTCACTAGACCTTGTGGTCTAACCCTCGCATTTTCAAAACTGAAACCCTTTTCAGGTAAGCAGGTTAGGGAGGGTTCGGCTAGTGGAAACGAAAAGATGTGATTGCGGGCGTGCTTTAGTGGAACTAGAAGACTTTCCCATTTCCTATTGATAGTTATTTTTCTCAGTTGTAATTAGGGTTTATTCCGCAAACCCAAGTTTTGAATTTGATATTGTGAGACCGTAGGCCATGTTTGGCAGTTTTTAATTTAAGCATGTGGTTTTGTTTTGGCTAATCTGGTGTGGGTTGTTACAGTAAGGGTATGATAGACTTATTTAGGATTCTCAACCTGTCGAGTAGTTTTATGTGGTAAATGGTTATATGTGTTTTGCGTAATTCAGATTGGTGAAGTTTGTGGAAAAAGTAAGGTTCTGACAAGTTTTCAAAAGAAGGTGATAATTGCGTTTTTTCTTCAGGTGAGTTTTACTTTAATTATTTTCAAGCTGGAATACATATATATATATTGAATAAATATGTGGTAGGTAGTGTGATGATGCGCTTATGATTGAAATATGATATATTGAGATATATGTTATATTTATATGAGCATTACACTACACGATTGCACGTTGGCCGGATTTGGGGCCGGTGGAGTTTGGCTGTATGGAGGGACAACGGAGTTGACTGTATTTTAGTGCTGCGAAGTAAATTGATACTAATATGGCCATGTGAAAGATTTGTACACAGTGCATAAGGGTCATGAGTGGTATTGTGATACTTGTTATATATCATTGTTTTTACAAAATGATTACTAAACTGACACAAATTTTCTCAGTTAGACCAATTGGTCTAACCCTTATTTTGTTTTCAAAAATATGTATTCCAGGTCAAGGAGCGAGTAAGAGCAAAGGAAGGATATTGTGATATGGTTTTGAAGATTGTGTGTTTATGAAGTTTTCATGAAGTATTTTTGTATCAATAGTTTGTTGGTTGTAATATAAATTATTAGCGAAAAGTTTGTACTGAAACATGCATTGTACAGTTTTGAGACCAATGGACCGTATGTGATATAATATGTATCTTTTGTTATGAAACGATGAGATGTATATTATGTTATATGATATATGTTTGGGGTGGGTTGTTACACCGCGGACAAATGAGGATCGAGCAAAGGTGTCCGTGAAATTGTACTTCCAAAGAGAATAAGCCATGATCCAAATAATAGCATGCCAAACTCCCTTTAATGGTGCCGAAATCTGTCTCCCAACATCATAAAGAAGCATAGCGGAAGTTGAAGCGGGGGTCGAAATCAATATTCCACCGTTTAAAAACATTTTTCCAGGTACTTGAAGCAACATTGCAACCACGAAGGCAATCTCGATAGAATTCTTACACAATGGGTAAAACATCGAGTTGAGTTCAACACCTCTGTTTATCTCTTGAAGAACGGGTGACCTGTTTTGAAGTGCCCTCCAAATGAAGATATTCCTTTTCTTGTAGCCAATTTGTTCCAAACGGTAGCTTTATCCAAGTAGAGGATTATAGGAAGAAACTATCTACCAAGAAACAAAGAACCAACGTCATGAAAGTACCATCACTATGTAGGAACCAAAGGGCGGTGTCCCTGCCGTAAAGTTTAGAAGAAATATCATGCAATATAAAATTAAAATAGATAAGATCACTGGTAGCCCTTTCTCTAGGCAAACGGGTCCAGTTTTAATTCCATACCTACGCCCCATCATCCCAAGACCCACGGTAAAAAACATTAGCACCCTTGCTGCTAGGGTTGGCAATGGGTAGGTTATGGGCAGGGTAAAGATTATTTCGTTATCCAATCCATTTAAATAACGGGTAACAAAACAGGTAATTATCCATCTTATAGAACTCTTATCCATATCCTATCTTGCCCATTAAAGGTAGCGGGTAACGAAATGAGTAGTCTATAAATGGTAAAACAAAATTTCATTTTGAAGTACAAATGATATTGTTAAATTTAAACATATTAGTGAAACATAAGTTCAAAAATTTAGTTATTATTCTATATCTAATTTGTTCTAGAAAACATTTTGTTACTCTAAATATAATAATAGTATAATATTTTAAAAACAATATAAATATCGTACTGCAACATTTTCGTTGTATTTATTTTCCTGGTCCCATCTTGTTTCTCATTTAATCATTATAACTCTTTTACTCGGTAAATATAAAAAAAATTAAAATACAACGATATACATAATATTAATTATTATTGCAGGTTATTATATGCCCACGACTCGTGTCACATAGGAATGCTACCAATGAGTATGTAAACCTAAAGGGTCGCACACAAAAGAATACGTTTGCTTCCATTAGAAAGAAACCCGTTAAAGTCATGTTTGACAGTTAAATAGTTATTCTTGAAAAAATAATCATACAATATGTGTAAAATGTAATTATGATAATTACAGGGTTTTGTCTGTAAATATGAATAATTATTATTTGTTTAGATAAATATAATTATTCAAATTCAGATAATTATTCGAATTCAAATAATTACAGATAAACATAAATCCTATTTGCTGTCTATATAAATAGGATTTCAGGTCAGTTGTTTTCAGATGACTGATTCGATTCTCCGGATTGAAATTATACACTTACACATATTAGAATTAGGGGTTCTTTTGGGCTAGCACCCGGTGGAATTCGTGTGTTCGTGTGTGGATACTGTTAGAGGAAACCTTCCATTGGTTTCTAAGTGCTCCGATCATTCAACCACATCAGCTCTAAAAGGTACATCCTAAACACCCTATGGTGTGTTATTAAACAAATTAAATGCGTCAATGGATCCGATTGGGTTTTAATTGTTTAGAAAAGTTTTCTATAATTTTGTAACCAAAATAATTTGATTTCCACTGCGTTTATCGGTTACGAATTGAATCAAAACCCAACAATTACCTTAACATAATCATGTGTGTATATATATAACTTTATATAATTATACATATATATAGGCGAAAGATCGTGTGACAAGCTGAGGTTAACATGAGAAGTGGATCTGAACCGTTGATCACTTTTAATCAAATATCCTCCTATTAGGGAGGGGTGTAAATAGGCCAGGTTGGGTTGGGTTCGGGTTTAACCCATTTATTAATTGGGTTGAAAAACCTCAACCCAACCCAACCTGTTTAAGTAAATGGGTTGAGATTTTCATCCCAACCCAACCTGGTACTTAAATAGGTTGGTAGCGGGTTAACCTGTTTATGATTTTCTCAACCCAACCTGTTTAATAAATGGGTTGAACCTAGGTTGACCCGTTTAAATTTAAAACTTTTAAATAAAATAAAAAAGGACTAAAACATAATTCCATGACAAATACACAAGTCACAACCACAAAACCAAATAAATTGTTCAAAGTTTCAATAAAACATAACCATAAAGTGAAATAAGTTGTTCAAAGTTTCAATAACACAACCATAAAGTCAAACAAATAAGTTTCTACATTCTAAGTAACTCGACTTCCACTTTCACCGACTCCAACGAAAGTCGCTGGTCGTCGGTGTGGAAGGGCAGGGAATGGCGTCGCTGGTGTCGGCATGGAAGGGCTGGCGTCGTCGACGTCGGTGTGGAATGGCTGTGTCGACGGTCGATCTCTTGGATGGAAATGGAAGGAAGTGTCGGCGATTAGGGTTTAGAGAGTTTAGAATTTGAGTTTGAACGATGGCATGGAATATTGGAATGGAAGGAGATCTCTTTAGTCTTTAGTCATTTAGTGGAATCATATTTAGTTTTTTTATTAAGTGTAATATCTGGGGTTCTAATGGGAAGATTTGAGAATTTAGTGAGAAATGTTAAGAGGCTAAGACTTTGGGGGCTGATTTGTAAATTTGGGAAAAGGTATAAAATCCTTGTTTTGGGCACAAAACCCTAGATTTTTACCATTTCTCACTTGGTGCGGCTAGAGCAGAGAAGAAGAGGAAGCTTGCATTGGTGATTTCTGGGAAGGAAGATATTCTTCACTAACCAATTCTAGGTAATCTCTAATGTTTCCATGTTATTTCTCTGATTATTTGTCGAGTTTTGCATTTGGGCAGTAGATAGATAGTTGGGGATTGTAACTCTTGAATGAAAGAAACCAACAAATGATTTGGGGTTTGAGATTAAGGGACTTGTTCATTTTGAAATCAATATTTGTCTGTTTGGTGTGTTTTCCCTTGGCTATCTCGTTGTCCTAAAATCATTGGGAATCTTGGGTCCAAGGAACTAGAACTTAGAACCTGCTCGTATCCGAAATTGCACCAGACCAGAGGTTTTCGGGTAAGTTCCCGGTTAGCAGGAGTTTCCGGACAACATAAGTTCGGATAACTTGGGGATCCGTTAGAAGTTTCGCGGGTAGCTGTTTTCGGGCATTCCGGATAGAATATCCGGATAATGGGGTTTCCGGAAGAGATGTTCGGAAAGCGTAGTTGCCCGGAAAGAGTAGTTGTCCGGAAAGCGTAGTTGTTCGGAAAGTGTGGTTGTCCGGAAAGTGGAGTCCGAATAGTGCAGTCCGGTAAATAGGACCTGGACAGTGTAGTGTCCGGAAGTGATGTCCGGGTAGGTTGGTATCCGATTAGCTTATGTTTCCGATCCATTTGCTCAGGTATTTTCTTTGGAGGTCAAGAGTGATAGAAAGACCCGATCCAACGCAATAGGTGAGTTTTTCTAACTACATACATGTTTTTAACGTGATTTTAGAAGTAAGGAAGGAATATGAAATGGTTTATTTATGTTGTATGATGATGTGTTTGGAAAGTTAGTTTAACGTGTATGCATACATTGTTGATAGATGTGAATTGGCTAAGTCGGGGGGTGTGGCCCGCCAGTGCTCATACCGGGGGGTGTCCCGTTTATGCCATGGGAGGAGTAAACCAGTAAGGCAGTGTGAGAGTGACACGTTGTCACTTTCGAGTGACTTCAGTGTGCCATTTACATGTGTGGTTGTTACATGAAAGCTTTGTTTAAAGTTGTTGGTTATAAATGTTATGAAATGCTTTAAATATTTGTTAATGAAACTGTTGCCACTAGAGGGAGCTCACTAGACCTCATGGTCTAACCCTCGCTTTTCCAAAACTAAACCTTTTCAGGGAAGTCTTTAGTAGGGAGTTCGGGAAAGGGCAAGGAGACGACTTAAGGCGTGGATGTTGTTAGCCGATAGTTATTTGCAGTTATCTTTTAGACTTTTAGTTTATATTCTCAGTTGTGTATAGGTTGTTTCCGCAAACCTAGTTTTGAGACAGTTGTATTTGAGAAAATTTTGGGACCCCCTTTGGGCTGATTAATATTCAATGTTATGTTATGCATTATATTTTTGTTTGGGTTGCTACAATTGGTATCAGAGCCATAGTTTAATGGATTTAGGTGACCGGACGGGCCTAGACTTAAACTGTGGGAGTAGAAATCACAAATGAGAATCAGGAAAGCGTTAGAAGAGCACTATAATAGGGATAAGACTAATAGGGTAGCGAGGATAGTCATGTAAGGTAGATTCGGGGTTACACCTGGCCAGTGTAATTGCGAATTTACAGGTACATGTATGTGCTTAATTTGCCTTATTATTCTGGAGTTGTAGTCTTAAGTTATTTATTTTGGCAAGTTTCAGTAATCAAGAATGTTTGAAAGAACTTTGAGGAGTAGATCCATGCCGGTAGTGGGTACGATTCCGGTTGCGGTAGAGATTCACATGGAGGAAATTCTAGAGGAGGGACCGGTGATACCTCCGAGGCGAGCAGCCACCCATGGAAGGGGCGGAGGACGAGGAAGATGACGGGGAAGACCGCCACTGCGAGCAACCTCCCAGGCAGTGGGGGCTGTCGTGGCAACTCGAGGAAGGAAAAAGATGTCGACCACCCGTCGGGCTAAGAGTGTGGGAGCACCTGAAGTGCGTGAGCCTTTCCATCAAGAAAGTACCGCCTCGGTAGGCGGAGGGAGTCAGTCGAATAGCCCGAGGAGAAACCGTAACCAAGCGTTTGTGACTGAGGAAAGGTTTACTGCTGAAATGGGCAAACTGCAAGAGACTCTGGAAGCATTGTCGGGAAATCAAGTTAAGACTACGTCGGGGGGACGATCTAAGAGTGGGAACGAGACGAAGACCGAAGAGTCAAGTTTACCTCCGACTGTGGTGGGAGATCATTCGCTGGCGACTCCGTTTGTGGCTAGTGAGCCAAAGACAACGAAAGGATATACTTTTAAGACTTTTGCGTCTTGCAAACCTCCATGTTTCAGCGGGGAGCGCAATCCAGTCTTGGCTCTGAGATGGATTCGTGAGATGGAATTAGCTTTCGACACAAGTAAGTGTGCTGAGGAAGACAAGGTGTTGTTTGCCATGTCTATGCTGAAGGCATATGCCATCTTTTGGTGGGATGTCGAGACTGGTGGTAAGGGTTCAGAGATAGCAAAGACAACTACCTGGGAGTTGTTCACTAAGAGGTTCAAAGCTCAGTTTTGCCCGGTGGCGGCCGTTAAGAAGCTTGAGAAGGAATTTCTGGGGCTGGAACAAGGGACAATGTCAGTACAAGAGTATACGTCAAAGTTTATTGAGAAAGCTCGATTTGCTGAATTGTATGTACCTACTGAGGAGAGGCGCATAAAGAGGTACATCTGGGGATTGAAGAGCAGTGTGAGAGAGTTGGTTAAGGTAAAGGATCCCGCTACTTTTCAAGCTGCGGTAGATACTGCAGAACTCATGGAAAAAGAGAAGAACAGGCATATGTCAGAGAGAGTCGGGGATAAGCGGAAGTGAGAAGGGTCGAATCGTGATGTTAAGAAGCCGAATGCTCCTAGACCCGAGGTACGGGTGGGACCTAGAGCAGGATAGAAACCGTATGGAAAGTGTAAATAGATGCATAAAGGGGAATGTTTGGCTGATAAGGAAGGGTGTTTCAAGTGTGGGAAGACGGGGCACATGGCACGAGATTGCCGTAGTTCGAGATCATGTTATCAGTGTGGTTCGCCAGACCATGTCAAGATGGACTGTCCGCAGCTAAGGAAGGTGTTTGTTGGTGGCTATAACGGTAATAGTGGTGGAAGCGATGGAGATATGAAGGTGGAGCCCGCTCGCGCGAAGGCGAGGGCTTTCCACATGTCGGCAGAGGAAGCGGTGAATACGCCAGATGCGGTGACATGTATTTTCCCTATTGGCTCAACTTTTGCAAAAGTACAGTTTGATTCGGGCGCCAATCGTTCTTTTGTGTCGCCTAATTTTATTCGGAAATTGCAAGTGAAACCCAAGAGGTTGAACTTTGGGTTTGAGGTAGATGTAGGAGATGATAGTCGAGTCTGGGTGAAGGAGGTCTATGAGGGGTGTAGCATTGATGTAGATGGTCATTTGTTTCCTTTGCGTTTGTACCCTATGGGCATAGGAGAGTTAGACGTGATTATAGGAATGGACTGGTTAGCGGATAACGACGCTAACATTGTATGTAATAAGAAGTTAATTCGTATCGCCTTGCCTGATAAGAAGGAAGTAGTAATCTATGGGGATCGTCGGGATAGAAAGTCGTGTGTGATATCTATGATGAAAGCTAGGCGATGTTTGGGAAAGGGATGTCTGGGGTATTTATCCTATGTGCTAGATGCTAAGAAAGAGAAGAAGGGAGTGAAGGATATGCCTATAATAAGTGAGTACCCGGAAGTGTTTCCGGATGACTTGACAAGTCTGCCCCCAGATCGTCAAGTAGAGTTTAGAATAGATTTGATGCCTAGAGCGGCACCGATTGCGCATGCGCCCTATCGTCTAGCACCAGCGAGACTATTTGTTAAGAATAAGGATGGGTCTATGCGGATGTGCATAGACTATCGGGAGCTCAACAAGGTAACAGTTAAGAACAAGTACCCGCTTCCGAGGATTGATGACCTCTTCGACCAGTTGCAAGGTACAACCTATTTCTCGAAGATAGACTTGAGATCGGGTTACCATCAGCTGAAGGTGAGAAAGGAAGACGTGCCTAAAACGGCCTTTCACACAAGATATGGAGACTACGAGTTTTTAGTTATGCCCTTTGGCCTGACTAACGCCTCAACAGTCTTAATGGACTTGATGAACAGAGTGTGTAGTTCGCTGCTGGACAAGTGTGTAATCGTCTTCATTGACGACATCCTGATCTACTCCCAATCCCGTAAAGATCACGAGGAGCACCTCCGGGCGGTTTTGGAATTGTTGAAATGCGAGAAGTTGTACGTTAAGTTCTCAAAGTGCGAGTTCTGGTTGAGAGAAGTTCAGTTTCTAGGTCATGTGGTGTCGGCAGATGGTATCAAAGTGGACCCGGCTAAGATCGAAGCAATTAAAGATTGAGAGCCACCAAAGTCGCCATCAAAAGTAAGAAGTTTTCTTAGGTTGACGGACTACTACCGAAAGTTTATTCTGGACTTCTCTCGAATAGCCACACCGTTGACCGCATTGACGAGGAAGAACGTCAAGTTCGTTTGGACCGAAGCCCAGGAGGCCGCATTTGAGAAGTTGAAGGAAAGCCTGAACAACACTCCAATTTTGTCGTTACCAGATGGATCTGAAGGTTTTGTAATTTACAATGATGCTTCCAAGCTTGGGTTAGGGTGTGTACTGATGCAAAATGGATAGGTGATTGCCTACGCGTCTCGACAGTTGAAAGATCACGAGAAGAACTACCCTACGCACGACATGGAGCTAGCGACAGTGGTGTTCGCTTTAAAGATATGGCGACACTACTTGTATGGAGTGAGGTGCCAGATCTACACCGATCACAAGAGTCTTAAGCATCTCTTCGATCAGATAGAGTTGAACATGAGACAGAGGAGATAGATGGAGCTGCTGAACAATTATGACTGTAAAATCCTTTACCACCCGGGTAAAGCGAATGTGATTGCTGACGCGTTGAGTCGGAAGGAGCGAGGGGAATCGACCAAAGTAGTGGCCTTCAGGGTCGAGGCGACTTCAGGTCTCCTGGACGAGGTCAAGAAGTCTCAAGAGGAGGCGTTGCTAGAGGAAAATGTAAAGAGCGAAAGAATCATTGGAATTACGTCTTTACTTAGCGTCAACAGTAGTGGTTTGAGGTGCTTGAAGAACCGGGTGTGGGTTCCTAAGTTGGGGAACTTGAGGGTAAGCATTCTGGAAGAAGCACATAGGTCGCGATATTCGGTACACCCAAGGACGAATAAGATGTACTGGAACTTAAGGCAGTTTTACTGGTGGCCAGGAATGAAGAAGGACATCGCTCACTTTGTGGAACGATGTGTGACGTGCCTGAAGGTTAAAGCAGAACACCAACGACCATATGGGGAACTTCAATCTTTAGAGATACCAGTGTGGAAATGGGATAACATAACCATGGATTTCGTCACCAAGTTACCAAGGACTCCAAAGGGTCACGATGCAATATGGGTGATTATGGATAGTCTCACCAAGTCAGCGCATTTCCTACCAATTAGAGAATCTGATCCGCTAGAAAAGTTAGCAAGGTTATATATTAATGAGATCGTGTCTAGGCACTGGGTACTGTGATCTATTGTGTCCGATCGTCATAGTTGGTTTACATCGTCGTTTTGGAGAAGTCTTCAGCGAGAGTTGGGCTCGCAACTGAAGTTGAGCACAACATATCATCCCTAAACGGATGGTCAGAGCGAAAGAACTATTCAAACGTTATAGGATATGCTCCGAGCGTGCGTGATTGATTTCAAGGGTTCTTGGGAAGTACATCTACCTTTAATAGAATTCTCGTATAACAACAGTTACCACGCGAGTATCGAAGCGGCACCATTCGAAGCCTTGTACGGACGGAAGTGTCAGACGCCATTGTGCTGGAACGAAGTGGGGGAAAGACAGTTAGTAGGTCCAGAAATTGTGCAAATGAATGCGGATAAGATAGAACTAATCTGTGAGAAAATGAGGATCGCGCAGGATCGGCAAAGAAAGTATGCAAACAAAAGGAGGAAACCTATCGAGTTTCAAATAGGTGACCAAGTAATGCTGAAAGTCTCGCCTTGGAAGGGAGTAGTGCACTTCGGAAAGAAATGAAAGTTGAGGCCGAGATATGTGGGGCCTTTCGTCATTATTGAAGGAGTTGGAGCAGTAGCCTACAAGTTGGACTTGCCGGAAGGTTAAAGGGAGTTCATCCAACATTTCATGTTTCAAAGATAAAGAAGTGTTTGGCCGAGACAAATGTGGCTGTTCCATTGGAGGATATTAGTGTCGATGAGAGGCTGACGTACGTAGAGGAACTAGTAGAGATTGTGGACAGCAAGATTCGAAAGTTAAGGAACAAGGAGATCAGATTAGTAAAGGTCCAGTGGCGGTTTCATAAGGGCCAAGATGCAACTTGGGAAGTAGAGGCGGACATGAGGGCCAAGCACCCTCATCTCTTCGACCAAGGAATTCTGGGGACAAAATTCTTTTGAGGGGGGAGTATTGTAATATCCGGGGTTCTAATGGGAAGATTTGAGAATTTAGTGAGAAATGTTAAGAGGCTAAGACTTTGGGGGCTGATTTGTAAATTTGGGAGAAGGTATAAAATCCTTGTTTTGGGCACAAAACCCTAGATTTCTACCATTTCTCACTTGGTGCGGCTAAAGCAGAGAAGAAGAGGAAGCTTGCATTGGTGATTTCTGGGAAGGAAGAGATTCTTTACTAACCATTTCTAGGTAATCTCTAATGTTTCCATGTTATTTCTCTGATTATTTGTCGAGTTTTGCATTTGGGCAGTAGATAGATAGTTGGGGATTGTAACTCTTGAATGAAAGAAACCAACCAATGATTTGGGGTTTGAGATTAAGGGACTTGTTCATTTTGAAATCAATATTTGTCTGTTTGGTGTGTTTTCCCTTGGCTATCTCGTTGTCCTAAAATCATTGGGAATCTTGGGTCCAAGGAATTAGAACTTAGAACCTGCTCGTATCCGAAATCGCACTAGACCAGAGGTTTTCGGGTAAGTTCCCGGTGTTTGGGTAAAATTTCACCAGTCTCGACCATGACCAAGATAGGGAAAACATTTATTACACTTTTTCATGACAAGGTAAAATCATAATACTTTATCCCCTGATAAAAGTTGAAATCAAAAGTTAATCACCTCACGACACTCGACCATGGCGTCGTCTAGCTCACACGTCCGTCGTATAGAACCTTGCGACCTCGACCGACTAACATGCGATATTACTGTTATTTTTTCACTGTTTAATGCAGGGTCAATGTCATTGATGACCAACGGCTATAACCGACGAAGGCCATTAACAGCATTAAACTCGGCATCTGTTACGACCGTTACAAGAAGCTTTTAAGGAATCAATTAAAGCATTCGAAGACTATAAATACGAAAGCTCAATCACCATTTGCGCATCATCACACTCACCTTGAATCAACTGATCTCCGAACAACACTTGAAGCAAAAGAAATCTCTCAGAAGATCGCTCTCGACGCACGACTTACACGCACGACGCATAGTCTATATACTCTACACACCAGTTTTTCACATTCAATACACTTGTTACTTTACATTTAAAGTCTTTCTTTCATTTGTATTGTAATCTCTGTATGATCGACACCCGAAACATAAGGATATCGCCCCTATTTGGCGACCATAGTGCAGCGACGACCCTCAAAGTCGTCCGCGGGTTTTTTCCTCGTTGAGGTTTTTCCCGCGTCATCAAAATCTTTGTCTTATTTACGTTTTCTATCTTTATCGTACGATTTGTCGCAAGATTCCCATTCTTTAGTTGTTAAGCTCCACAATCAACCTTAAGTTATCCTTCTAGATGATTTTTGGCATTAACAGTTTGGCGCCCACCGTGGGGCCCCATCTAGAGAAAATCTTCGACAAACGTGCGTCTTACTAACGGTTTCTTGGAGTTTCCTTTTCTTTTTTCTGTTTCAGGAAAATGGCAGCCCATGGAAATCAAGAGCAGCTCATTGCCCAGATGTACCAAGAGTTGGAGGCTACGCGAAATCAAATCAATGTCCTTGCTGATCAAAGTCGAAGGGCAGTTGAGGAGATCACGCGGCTGAGAAATCAGAATCCGAATGGATCGTTAAGACCGCAGAATGGTCATAGACCATTCGTTCAGAATCCTGGTCCAGGGTCGTTCGGTCAGAATCCAGGGTCCGCTCCGTTCATCCAGAACCCGGGATCAGGTTCATTCGTTCAAAATCCAGGAACTGGGTCGTTCGGTCAGAATCAGCAGCCAGGCCCATTCATGCAGAATCAGCAGCCGGGTCGTTCATCCCAATTCCCAGTTCGGGCCAATTCCCCCTCAGCATCTGAGGCCACCACCCATGAACAATGGGTCCCAGCCGTACTTCGTCCCTTTTAACGGAGATGCCAATGGCCCGTCGTTCGGCAATGGCACCAGTCCAGGAGTTAACCCTCAAGCAGGAGTAAATCCTGATCCTAATGACCCCGTCCCTCAGCTATTGAAAATGCTAGAAGATCATAACGAGTGTGTCCTGTCTTTGCTTGCTAAGCTGCCAGGGGCAGCCGTACCTGTCGATGTCGAGCCTCGTTCAGGATTTCAGGCGTCGGCCTTCGTCAACAAAATCGCGACAGTCGACGTTCCGAAGAAATATAACATTCCCTCTTTCATGCCCAAATATTCGGGGGTGACCGATCCGACAGAGCACATCGCGCAGTATAAGCAGCTAATGTGGACGGTCTCGATCCCTCATATGTATTAAGAAGTCTGTATGTGCAAGAGTTTTGGGGCGACCCTCATAGGTCCTGCCCTCCAATGGTTGATTAACCTCAAACCCAAATCCATCGGGTCGTTCGCTGAGTTAGTCAACCAGTTCTCCCAGCAATTCGCCAGTAGTCGCAAGATGGAGAAGCATACCATCGACTTGTATTATGTCGTTCAGAAGGCCGGTGAGTCTATCCGAAGCTATTTCAATAGATTCAACGCAGAAATGATCAGTGTTCGCAACTGTGACGTCAAGACCGCGATCGAAGCCTACAAACGTGGTCTAGACGACAGTTCGGGCTTATACACTGATCTGACCAAGTATCCCCCGGAGAATTTCGAAGATGTCCGAGCCAGAACCCTTGCTTATATAAGGGTAGAAGACGACGCTGCCTTTCGTCGTAAGCACACTAACGACAAAAGATCATTAAGTGTAAGAAAGCCAGAGTTCAAAACAAAGACAGTACCCAGGCCAGAATTTGCGCGAAAAATCTCAAACGTCCGATTCAAGACGAAAGTGGAGTTCAAGACCGCGACCAAATTCCCTCAGTACCCTAAGATATCCTCCTACGGATTCAAAGGGACTACTAAGGACTTGGTCGAGGCTCTAAAAACCGTCTAGGCGACCATCCGGTGGCCGAAGAAGTCCGACCAGGACGACGATAAGAAAGACAAATCGAAGTGGTGCGATTTCCATGTCGATCATGGTCATGCGACAGATGATTGCATAGCTCTCAAAAAGGAGCTAGCATATCACGTCCCGAATGGCAATCTCAAGGACATCATCGACGACGTCGTCACTTCAGGTAACGACGTTCGACCGCCAACCCCCGAACATTCAAAGGTCGTCAATTGCATCACTGGTGGTTCCGACGTGTGCGGTCCGACGTATTCCGCAGCCAAACATCACGCTAGCCAGGCACCTGACGATCGACCTATCTCGTGCTCATCAAGACCCAAAGGGGGTCTGACATATTCCGCAGCCAAACTCTATGTTCCCCCTCTCATCTTGGAAGCAAAGATTGTCGAGTTGGAGGAGTCGCTTGAGAAAGAAAGGTCTGTTTTTCAAAACGAGAAGAAAGCGCTAATTCAGGAACTTGAGAAACTCAAATCTGAGAAAACCGAAGGTGTGACAAATGAAGAAAAGGAAACTCTTCGGTGTGAAATCAATAAGCTCTCATCTAAATTGTCTGAAATGATAAGAGAAACGATAAAAGAGCACATGAGAAATGGTCAACTCCAAGTGCAGCTTGACCTACTTCAAAATATAACGAAGATTTCACCTGAACTTTCCTTGAATTCATCTGACACATCCTCGTGTAAAGCCTTCATCAGAAATATCTCTTCGCAAGAAAGTAAAGTTTCTCAAGATGAGTGTGTTAAAAGGAATTTAAACTCTGATTTTTCAAAAAGCTTCCGCACCGAATTCCTCAAAGCACACAACCGAAAGCACAACGTGTTCCTCACCTTCCTTGACCGATCCAAGCCCTGTAATTCCGGAAGTTGATTTTTCAAAATACATGAACTCTGAAGGCAATTCTGATGGAGAGTTTGAGTCGTTCCCTTTCGACAAACCTCTTCCAAGTCACACTGATTTTCTATCACCAGTGGTGAATCGACCGGTCAACTTTGAAAAGGGTACTTGTTCCAACACCAAGGCCCCAGCTGTGATTAAGATTACTGAATCTAAACCTGTTTCTCAAAACAAATCACAGCCGAGGCAAAAGACCGAGCGATTGCCTGTTAAAAATCATGTTTCTTCAAAAGTCACTGATCGTTCTGTCCCTAAGAATGGTCGCGCAAAACAAGAAAAACCCAAGTGGCTAAACAAGGAACCTGTCAAGGATGCAGCATCAAAGTCCTTCCCCACTGCTTTTAATTCTAGAAAACACAAAGACAATTGTGCTTAGAATCATTGGAATCGTTTTGAAGTTTCTTATCCGATTAAACTTAATTCAGTTCATCAATTGATTCAGTTATCGCGTGATTGCTTATGTTGTTCTAGATGTGGTTGGAATGATTTTGATGAAATTCACATTAATGATTGGTTTGGGTCATATCACATGCATAATCATACACCCAAACGCAAACCCCGTAATAACAAGAGAAAATATCATAAACAACGGGGTTCTCAAACAGAGGTTAAACCAAAGCAGGAGAGGAAACCTAATTCAAAACCAGTTCCTCCTACTAAGGTTAAAACTACACCTAAGAGGCAACCTGCGTCAAAACAGGCTCCTCCGAAAGGTGTGAAACCTAACCCTCCGGGACCCAGGCAAATCTGGGTACCCAAGGTACGCTAAACTTGTTTTGCAGGACGGTCATGTGTGGTTCTTAGACACTGGATGCTCCACATACATGACCGGAAGGAGGGAGCTGCTCACGATCTACAAGGAACAATATTACGAAGACGTGAGGTTTGTCTATACCTGAGCTTTCACGAGGTGCTTATGTGTTTAGAGGGAGCATGATCAGCTATCAAGTAAGTTTACTCTACTATTGAGGGGAAGTGTCACACACGTTTTTCTTTAAATGTCCGAAAAAGTTTATTGTGTGTAGACATTCCCGTGTGCATTTCACTCTATGCGCACATTCTGAGGGGGAGCATAACATCTTATGCCCATCATTTGAGGGGGAGCGACACAGTGTTTTTTCTTTAAATGAATCAAAGTTTTTGTGTTGGCCTCTTCATTGCACAATTTTGCACTATTTGAGGGGGAGCAAAGTCTTCCCCATGCTCAGTTTGAGGGGGGAGCGAGAGAATACTTTGTCAAAATCCTAAGGGTATAATATTTTTTTTGAAAAGAGCATAAACAGACAAGTTTTCTTGGAATATTTTCAAAGTGTCCGGACACGTCACCGGATACCATTTAATCCGGAAAGCTTTCCGGACCGGTTAAGTATCCGGGTTGACCCATCCGGATTACTTGGTCATCATATATAAGATATCCGGACACCCTAATCCTCATTTATCCGGATAGTATGCCTTGTCCGGGAAGTTATGTTTTCTAGTTTTATGTCCGGATATCCCTGTTTGTCAGTTATGTACCTGTTTTCTCACTGCCAGTCCTCAACCTATCTCAGATTGAGCCATTAAATGCAAAGGTACGCGCCGGAACTTGTTTATCCGTCTTGTTTACTAACTATGGGTATTTTACTGATATTCCATGGCGGATCAACTACCTCAACAAAATCCGAGGGGAAGCGTCACACTGTTTTTTCCTAAAAGTCTAAATATTTTTTCCTTGTGTTGATATCTCCCAAGTAAATAACACTCTCACTCCGAGGGGGAGCAAGTCAAACCCCATGTATGTTTTGAGGGGGAGCAGGATAATACCCCAGTTATGCTATACCTAAAGCCCTACCTGTGATAGCATATAGACGAGAGTTAGGGAATCCCATGGTCCAGCCAGCGCCGAAGGGACCTTCCCCGGGACATAGACATGTGAGAAGGAGGGAGTTAAGGTCGAAAGCGAACCAAGAAAGATTGAGCCGTAAAGATAACGAGGCTCCTGAGCGAATCCAACCACATGTCACCCGGGTAGCCACGTCTGCTGTCTCGTCTCATCCGTTGGGACGGGGTATTGAAGAAGCCTCCGTGGACCCAGCGGAGCAATTGCACAACCCCCTTATCCACTCATCTGTCTCTCAAAAGACGGTTGTTTCAGTTTCTCACGGAGATATAGCACAACTTCCACCGGTCTCTCACTCGGAGAGTGCTGGTGTTGAAATAAGCGACCAACAGCCCCCGGTCGCGACTTTTTTTAGTGCACAGTTGAGTCTAGAGCCACTTGATATTATACATTCTTCGTCTAGGACACAACATGAGGAACAAAAAATCGAGGCTCTTCGTGACCCGGTCGGAACGTCTGTAGTGTCTCCGTCTAGCGGAACACGAGGATCGGACGGAAATCCTACCACAGCTACCGAATTGCCAACTGTGAACGTATGTGGCTCTGCCTCTATGGTAGATGCCTCAACGGGTAATCTAAGTGATCCCGGGGTTACGTTACCCGACTTTGTGTCACCAGGGTCCCTGAACAGCACCCTTAAGGCTATCCGCGAGGCGATGGAGCAGTATGTCGCCGCCGAGATCGACACCGTCAAACGCATAATCAAAGGTAAAAGGCATATCGTTGACACTGAAACCGCATCCATACCTCCACCAGCCCCTACTCAGCCTACCTACTCGGTGGACACCCTCAAGACGATGCTTTTAGCCCAACTGCTCCAAGAATCCGAAGCCAACGCCTCTACCGAAGCAGACCTGATATCCGTTCTGAAATCACAGGTCACTGCTCCTTCATCATCCATTACCACTCTCTTGGATAGCATTGACTCGACTCTTAAGGACTACAACCAAGCGCTCCAAACGCTGTCCGTGAGAGTCCGTTCCCTTGAAGATACATGCAAGAGTCAAGCCGGCGGTCTGAATCACAAACACGATGACCAGGATGATCCTGATCACCGTGAGGGGGAGAAAAGATTAAGGCCAACCGAGACCGCTCCTATCCTCGCCGAAACGACAACCGTGGTTCACCTGGAACCAGCAACTGCGGCAACAACAACCGACGTCGAACCTGAAGCCGAGTTTCCATTAGCCGAGATGGTATTCGACATGGAAATTTCAGATGATGAAGGCCCGACGGTTGAAAATCCCGAGGGTTCAACACAGGAATTGACTGATTTTGACTCATCATACAGACCGTTATTGGACATGATAGATCCAGACTGCGAAACCAACCCGGAGACCGAAGATGCATGGTATGAAAAAGCCGCCAGTGCCGCAAATCTCCAGGTTAACATGGTTTTCCCTACTGATGCTGATGACAATATTGATTATGATCAGTTCCTGCTACAGAATTTTTATGGTACTTCTCCCGTTCACTATGCTCAACCCATCGAAACTTCAACAAGACCTGAAACTACTATTGCCGACATTCCGACATCCCCTCTTAAACAACAGACAGCTACTGATCTTCCTCCTACACCTCAACAACAAATCCGTTGGGAGAAGATCACCGTACTTATCCCTCATTTAGAGGAAACCCTCAAGAAGCTGTTTGTACACAAGTTACGCCAGATCGTGCCGACCTTCTGCCTGGGCATTTACAACAACAGTCCCGAATACCAACGCCGATACATCTGTGCAATGAAGCTGTGTCTTCCAGTCAGCCAAGTCAGAACCAAGCATCAGATCTCAGAGGTAATCAATATCCAGTCAAGCCGTAAGATGAAAATTGTCTATCCTGTATTCACTGTCCGACGTGAAGATGGGAACGAATGGAAATTTTCTGAAGTCGACTTCCAGAACCTCCGACCGTTTGACTTCCTGGATATTCTGAAAGACCTACGTTCAAGAACTATCCGACCGCTTCCTGTTACAAAGGCGCTCGAAGCTGTTCGTCGATTCTTGGTCCGCACAATTATGATGTCTTATCTAACGGACTTCCAAATGGCTGTCAAGAACAGGGAGAAGAAGGTAAATCTGATAAAGCCAAATCTGCAAGCTCCTGAGTTGAATATGTATCCCGAGAATGCTATGCTTCTAGAACCAGAATTTGGGATCGTCTTCATCAATGAACAGAAAGAGAAAAGATTTTTGTGGTTCAGTCAGGTAGAAAGATTCTGCGACGGCATGCTCTACAAAGTTCGAGATGCTCTTCGAAAGATCATTCAGCACGAGTCTGAAAATCCAAGGGTTTCGTATGTTCCTAATCCGAATGAAATAACTGCTCGGAATGCCTTGGAATTGGTTGAAGATCGCATCGACTACCACCGTGCTATCCGATGGTTCGAGATTCACTTCGCGCTTCGAAAAAGATATGTCGAGAACTGGCGCCAAATCGAACTTCAAATCAAAGGGGGAGATTGTTAGGGTCGTTTTTGTTGATTTAAAGTTCAGGGTTTAAATTGTAATTCTTTATTTTGAGCTCTATTAGTGAACGGGTCGTGGGCTTGTTAACCACGGGCCTGCCGTATATAAAGCAATCTAGCCTTAGAAAATAGGCTAGTTGTCTCATTTGCTTTCATCACTCTTTATTGTGATTCTCTCTAATATTGAAAGATTAATCAGAGATGACCAGTTGAAATCGTTACATACATTGCTTATTATTTTGATTTCATTAATCGTTGCACGGATCTGAGACTAACAGTTCGTCTCTCGATCCACGCCTTGAAAACAAGCTAATATCTTTCTTGCAGAAACATGTCGATTGTTTTGCCTAGTCGCATGAAGACAATCTCCTCGAGCCAGGAAAAATGCGAGAAGATAAGCTTTCCACCAAGTGGGAAAGTCCTTGTCGTATCTCAGAAGTCGTGGGTAAAGATGTTTATCAACTCTGAACCCTCGACAATCGAGGTATCTTACGTAGCTGTAATGCAATACATCTGGAAAGGTATTTCTTCTAAGTCCTTTTCTCTCTTTCATACGATTTTTTACCATAACGATTACTGACTTAAGCATCGGAGGGTCGTTGGTCAACCAACGACCGACCTCTGACATTGTTTTATCGCAGGATCGCACGATACCAGTTGCTAAGTCTACTATGCGATTTTAGTCTCGCAGGATCGCACGACATAAGTGATCGGGTCTATGACTTGATTATCCTTTCGCAGGGACATATGAATCAAGATCATCGTATAAACTATTTGTACGATTGTAAGGTCCAAGCGATCCCTCGATCTAAGTTCCTAACTTAGAAGAATTTCATGATCTGAATGAATGCTTTGATTGCATGTATTTGCTCATATGAATTAAAAGTATAAAAGTCTTACGATTTATGCTATAATCGTCGTATTACAATGGATGTCTAAGTCGCACGTATTCTTGCTCATTTTTAATGAATTTTACAATTGGTATCATATTTTCTTATGAAATGTAATGATACGCAAGTTCAAAAGAAAGATAAATTCATTTATCAAATTGTCGGTTACATTAGACGACTCGACCACCAACGGTCGAGTGATAAAAGCAAAACTGAGGAAAATCTTCTAAGTCCGAGGAGGATTGTCTGTCACATCTTTGCCCGAGGCTTCGCCTTGGAGACCCTCGTCCACCTCTTCCTCTACCTCCTTCTCATCATCAGAGTCAAGATCCCTCTCAGACCCGACATTGGCCAAGTAAAGGGCCAGCTCGTCCATCGCGGACGCGAGGGGATTTTTCCCCGACAGGTGTTGCCGCATTATAGCAGCACGTGCGGTCAGTCGAGCCAAGGCAAAGGTAGACGCAGCATCGTCCTTGAGCTCCTTCACCCCATTCTCCAAATCCGCCACCTTTGACTTGAAGTCCTCAGCTTCTTTCCCCTTCATGGCCAAGGACTCCTTCGTCCAATCCAACTCCTCCCTTTGGTCGTAGATCAAAGACAGGGACTGCTTTAGACGAGAGTTTACCTCATCCCTTGCACGTCCGACAGCCTCCAATTCATCCAGGGCATCGTCGAGTCGTACCGACAAATCCTCGGCGTGCGCCAGGGCCGATTTCTCCCTCTCCAGTGCCGCGTCCTCTCTCTTGAGAGAAGAGGACACAAGACCTTCAATCTTCTTCGTCTCGACGTGCAGGGCCAAAGAAGACTGAAACGTCTGAAAAAACGTAAGACACATGTTAGTGAACATTTGACAAAGTTAAACAACGATAAAATAATCTAAGTCTTGAAAGAGAGACTTACCATGAACGCAGTCCGGCAACATGCTCTCCCGTATCCTCGACGGAGACCCCTCGAAAACGCTCCTCGAAAGATGGGAGCTGATATTTCCTCAGATGGGGAAACAATTTCGTCCCATCCAGGACATTGTCAACCAAGAAATCCGACGGCAACGTAAAGTTGACCGTCGTGACTTCTTTTTCACCCTCTCCCGTCTTCGTGCCCTTGCCCTTGTCGACCGACGAAGGGGTCGACATGGCAGTAGGGGACATCGTCGATTTCATCGGATGCCAGGGTCGACGGGTGTCGTGTCGATCGCGTAAGAAGACGTCCTTGTCTTCTAGTTGGATGCGATCGACACCTTCGCCTTCTCCGACGTGACGACTCTCGACGAGCCGTCCGTCTTTGACGACGGTTCCCTCAGGGTGGACATCCTTGTCCTCTTTAAGACTCCTGACCCAGTTGTCGGGGCCTCCGCCCTCTTTTCTCTCGCCTTACGAGCCAATTCGGCTTGAGCCGCCCTCTTGGCCATCGCAGACGACATTTTCGGCTGGGATTCTCCTATAAAACAAGAAAGGGAGAATGATTAAACAACTGAAGTATTGGAAAGAGCAAGTCGAGCAGAGTAGGGTACACTTACCAGTCATCTCTACCTCCTCCTCTTTCTCTTCTTCCTCTTTCTTCTCCTCTTCCTCCCCTGTCTTCTCCTCCTCCTCCTCTTCCTCTCGACTCTCCTGACGTCTCTCACTCAAGAAGACTAAGTCGTCGTCCTCATCTATCAGATGACGTGTGACGAACGATCGATCGTCTGTGCTAATCTCCAAGAACTTTTCGATCTTAGCCTTGGAGTCGTCGTTGGGTTTCACCTTGTCAAAGTTGATGTCTGAAGATACATAAGGGGGAATATTAGTTGAAAAACAAAGCAATAAACATAATAAAGACGCTCGACAATAGCTAAAACTCACCCGCCATGTTCCAGCCGGACCTAATCCAATCGCTTTCGGGGTCCAGCATCGCGACCCGCACGAGCACATACCTGGCCTTCCATTTGCGGTCGTTGATCGCAGTTTTCAGAACCAAGGTACGGTTACCTTTGTGTTTCGAAAACATGCTGTAGCGACGGTATGTATCCTTTTTTACCTGGTAAGCCGTCAGCAGGTCCGTCACGTTCATCGGCGACTCCCAGTTTGAGCCTTTGAGGTAAGTCGCTCGATGACCTGGATAACACGCCAGAACTGGGGCATCAGTTATCCTGGCGAGAGGTCAAACTCACACATAAACGCCTTAGCTAAAGGCGAATATGGCCATTGAAATTCTATCTTAAATGGGTACTCGTATATCACGACGTACCCCTCTGGACACATTTCCGGTCGAATTTGACCGGCTTTGCTCACTGTAATCCCCGCAGGGATCTTCTCTAAACTTCTAAAATCGTAGAGATCATCCTGAGTTTGAATGGTACTCCTAGGTTCTGTCGACATCGATAATCCTGTTAACAAAGTTTGTCGATCAGAAAAAACCCAAATATCCCAATTCTTCCTAGGCTTCCTAGCTATGGACTTACGACGCATACAAAGACTGAAGAGTCGTACCTTATATAGGCGCTCTAAACCTCGAAAGTTCTAAACAGGTCAAAGATTTTTTGCAGGTTTGGAAAAGATTCGCTGAAGATTCGCAAGGAATCGAGAAGAAAATCTCTCTCTTAAAACTCTCTGAAATCGTAAAAAGGAAAAGATCCATCGTGGATCTCTATTTATGTAAACGATCATGTCAGGTCGAGTCCCTCGATGATTGACACGTACCCTTAACTTTTCGTATGCACACACGGATCGTCGACACCTGGCGATGACAGCTGCTAAGCATGATCGTGCGTCAGTGTGACGTCACGATCTTATCCCCTTTTCGACTCCCTCTTTAGTTGGAATTGGACCGATCCAGTTCCAAGGCAACTGAAGTGACTTTTGACACGTGTCACGACCCTAGACGTCCGACTGACAAAATTCAAAACTCAAAAAACTGCTTCTTCATTTTAAATTTTAGGGGCAAACTGTTTGGGAAAAATTTCACCAGTCTCGACCACGACCAAGATAGGGAAAACATTTATTACACTTTTTCATAACAAGGTAAAATCATAATACTTTATCCCCTGATCAAAGTTGAAATCAAAAGTTAATCACCTCACGACACTCGACCATGACGTCGTCTAGCTCACACGTCCGTCGTATAGAACCTTGCGACCTCGACCGACTAACATGTGATATTACTGTTATTTTTTCACTGTTTAATGCAGGGTTAATGTCATTGATGACCAACGGCTATAACCGACGAAGGCCATTAACAGCATTAAACTCGGCGTCTGTTACGACCGTTACAATAAGCTTTTAAGGAATCAATTAAAGCATTCGAAGACTATAAATACGAAAGCTCAATCACCATTTGCGCATCATCACACAAACCTTGAATCAACTGATCTCCGAAGAACACTTGAAGCAAAAGAATTCTCTCTCAAACGATCGCTCTCGACGCACGACTTACACGCACGACGCATAGTCTATATACTCGACACACCTGTTTTTCACATTCGATACACTTGTTACTTTACATTTAAAGTATTTTATTCTTTTGTATTGTAATCTCTGTACGATCGACACCCGAAACATAAGGATATCGCCCCTGTTTGGCGACCATAGTGCAGCGACGACCCTCAAAGTCGTCCGCGGGTTTTTTCCTCATTGAGGTTTTTCCCGCGTCATCAAAATCTTTGTCTTATTTACGTTTTCTATCTTTATCGTATGATTTGTCGCAAGATTCCCATTCTTTAGTTGTTAAGCTCCACAATCAACCTTAAGTTATCCTTCTGGACGATTTTTGGCATTAACACCCGGTTAGCAGGAGTTTTTGGACAACATAAGTCCGGATAGCTTGGGAATCCGGTAGAAGTTCCCGGGTAGCTGTTTCCGGGCATTCCGGATAGAATATCCGGATAATGGGGTTTCCGGATAGAGTTTCCGGAAGATATGTCCGGAAAGCGTAGTTGCCCGGAAAGAGTAGTTGTTCGGAAATCGTAGTTGCCTGGAAAGAGTAGTTGTCCGGAAAGTGTGGTTGTCCGGAAAGTGGAGTCCGGATAGTGCAGTCCGGTAAGTAGGACCCGGACAGTGTAGTGTCCAGAAGTGGTCCGGGTAGGTTGGTATCCGATTAGCTTATGTTTCCCATCCATTTGCTCAGGTATTTCCTTTGGAGGTCAAGGGTGATAGAAAGACCCGATCTAACGCAACATGTGAGTTTTTCTAACTAAATACGTGTTTTAACGTGATTTCAGAAGTAAGGAAGGAATATGAAATGGTTTATTTATGTTGTATGATGATGTGTTTGGAAAGTTAGTTTAACGTGTATGCATACATTGTTGATAGATGTGAATTGGCTAAGTCGGGGGTGTGGCCCGCCAGTGCTCATACCGGGGGGTGTCCCGTTTATGCCATGGGAGGAGTGACCCAGTAAGGCAGTGTGAGACTGACACGTTGTCACTTCCGAGTGACTTCAGTGTGCCATTTACATGTGTGGTTGTTACATGAAAGCTTTGTTTAAAGTTGTTGGTTATAAATGTTATGAAATGCTTTAAATAATTGTTAATGAAACTGTTGCCACTAGAAGAAGCTCACTAGACCTCATGGTCTAACCCTCGCTTTTCCAAAACTAAACCTTTTTCAGGGAAGTCTTTAGTAGGGAGCTCTAGAAAGGGCAAGGAGAATAGTTAAGCCGTGGATGCTGTTAGCCGATAGTTATTTGTAGTTATCTTTTAGACTTTCAGTTTATATTCTCAGTTGTGTATAGGTTGTTTCCGCAAACCTAGTTTTGAGACAGTTGTATTTGAGAAAATTTTGGGACCCCCTTTGGGCTGATTAATATTCAATGCTATGTTATGCTTTATATTTTTGTTTAGGTTGTTACATTAAGTTTTTAATTATTAATTATAATTAAATAATGATAATAAATTAAAAACAAGTCATATATGGGTTACAAACAGGTTGTATATGAGTTCAAAGCATGTTGTAAATGAGTTAAAAATAGGTTGTAAATGGGTTAAAAGCAGTTTGTAAATGGGTTCAAATCAGGTTGTAAATGGGTTGAAATCATGTCGAAAATTTCAACCCAACCCAACTCATTTATTAATTGGGTTAGGCGGGTTGACCCATTTAACTTAAATGGGTTGAAAATCTCAACCCAACCTGCTACTATTGGGTTGGGTTCGGGTTGGGTTGGCGGGTTAGGTCACTTTTTGCCACCCCTGCCTCCTATGAATAGCGGTTTAGAAGGGAATTGGTCTGGTGCATCTTATCTTGGTGCATATCATCCTAATGTGCCTCTATTTCTCATCCAACGGTTGATAATCATTTTTCACGTTTCTCACATTAACCTCAACTTCTCACCGGAACCCAAACATATATATATATATATATATATATATATATATATATATATATATATATATATATATATATATATATATATATATACACTAGGTACCTACCTGCGCGCGATGCGGTGCAAAGTATCTCGAATCTAAAGCCGAGAATTCAAAAAAACAATTTTGTTTCATGTTCATATTTATTCGCTTATAAATCGTATATTAGATGTATAAAATTAAAGGTCAATATGGTTAATTGGTCAAAAAAATGAAAAATATTCGTTCGATAGTGGGGTCTTCAAACCCATAACATTTGTGCTCATTTTGAAGGTTTTGATGAACGGTTATAATAATATAATTTATAAAAAAAAGAAAAACATATTTGTTTCATGTATTTTAGTTTATGTATGTTGATATAATAAAGATGTAAAATGAAAAATGAAAGGTATAATAAAGATGTAAAATGTACAAGTTAAAAAAAATCTCGGTACGTCATTCTTGAAAAATCTTGATACGTAGTTATGATATTTCACAATATTATTAAGTTAAAAAAATACTCAATAATAAACTTATTTTGAAATTATTGACGAGAATATTGTAATAATATAGTTTGTAAAAAAATGCATTTATTAATATGTTTTAGTTAAACTATGATTATGTATTTTTAATATTATAAAGGTGTAAAATAAAAATGAATAATGTAAGAGATATAAAACAAATTAATTCGTACATGTTCATTATATTTAATAATATGATTAAATCCAAAAATATTCAATATTGAGCTCATTTCGAAGGTATTGACGAGACGATTACAATGATATAATTTGTAAAAAAAGAAATGTATTTTTTAATGTATTCTTGTTCATATACGATTATTTATGTTAATATGATAAAGGTGTAAGATAAAAAATTAAAAAGTAAGGGATTAAAATTAAATTGGATAACAAATTCTAAGGGTATAAAGTGTAACTTATAAATTGAAAATTGTTTGATTTTTTAGAGAACGTGTGAGAGAGGGGAGAGATGCTTTTAGGTTTAGCTTTAAAAGTTGTAAATTAAGCATAAAATAAAGTACGACTTAAATTTCAACAAAAACCACCGTTTCGTGCTTATATATATACTAACAGTGTACCCACACAATACGGCGGAAGTTCAAAATGTAAACGACTTTGAAGTTGTGGTGGGGGTTTAAGGATAACTTTAATACGTTATGTTGATAAGATTTGCAATTAGTTTTTCAACTTAAATCATTTTCAATCAATTAGAGCTATGCTTCAAATGACAATATTGATCAAAAATTATATAACAATAAATCAAACTAATACAATATAATTTAATTATGTCATAAGAGATAATAAATTAGAGAGAATGAAAACAATAAATTCTCATTATTCATTAGCTCTATAAGTGTGGACAATTACATAGAGAGAATGATAAACATAGAAAATATTCTCTATAAATAACTCTGAAGGAAAACTACAAGATACTTAAAATTATGGTCCACTCTCACCATAACATGCTTTTAAGTCTTCAATTAAGCCTGTAATCAAAATAGCCAACATATCCACCAAATTAATTAGTCCAAAACCAACACCAAAAACCATATTGAGAAAATCATTAATCCTTACCGTATCAGCAGGTCACAATGTCACATAGGCAAAAAAATGTGAACTTGTTTCTATAGTAGTTTCAAACCAAAATCCAACCACCAAAAATCATATTCCCTTGGTGTTTCTACCAATACGGCAATACCCAATAATATTATCAATAAATCAAACGTTTTTAACTTCCAGAAAGTCTCATCCTCGTATGCCCAATCCCCATTTTTCATTACCCTTATCCCACAAATTTGGCACAAACTATCAGTAGCTATATGATTGATAACACTATTTTTAGAGTTATTATTTCATTTTATTTTTATTTTCTTTTGTCAAGTTTAGCCATTTTACTTCTTAAATCACCCATTTTTGGCCTTATTCCCAAAATTGAGCAAAAAGAGTGAACTACAGTTTTTATAAACCATTTAGTAGGTTTTTGCTGCACATTCACGTAAAAACTGCAGTGACTTTGGGAGTGCCCACTCCGGATTCCCACTGACGAGCCAAGAAGAAGACAAATGAATTTCAAAAATCAGCTTGAAGATGACTCTGGAGAATGGAAGCATCGATGGCAGTAGAAGCATGGGAGAAAAGCAAAAAGAAGCATGTCTCCTACAAGATGGCAATTGCATTATTTTAATGAAACCAATGGTACTTTAAAGTTACTTTTTGGAAAAGGTGAAGTGACCATGGAATAATTATCTACAAACTCTTGGAAGGAAGCTTTGCTCAATAGAATTAAATCTTATATCTCCCACTTAGAGTTTTAGCCTTTAGGTGATTTCCCACTTTTGGTTTGTCCACCTTTTTCCTCTAAGTATATAAAGAGGTTTTGGGTTCATTTATTTCATATACATCTACCACACATTTAGTGCACTTTAGTTTTTAGTTTAGCTCTAGAATTCACTGAAGTTAGTCTTTATTTTTCTGCATTTTAATTCCTAGTGTAAACTTTAGTTTGAAGTAATTTACGATTCTGTAGCAGTGTTGTTCCTGCAGTGCCCACTGCGGATTTCAATCAAAGTTTGTATTTTAGTATGTTTGTTTACAATCTTTCATCTCTTGTTCTCTTTACTTCTTTAATTATGAGCTAAACATCCTTTGGGATGTAGGAAGGAAAAGTACCTAGATTTTATGAAAAATGCTTGAGTAATCTCCATACTTTGAACATTTATTGTTTTGGTCATTCACTCTCGATTATTGCCCAATGATGCGAACAAGCCGATCACTTGTGAGGATCTAAAGTCTAGTTCTTATGAGTAACACAGTGACACGAGCTTGGATGATGCTAGGGAATTCGAAAGAATTCTTATGACACTCACGAAAGTGGAGTCTGCACAGTGAGATAATCTCAACCCACTGGAGTAGTAGGCAAGCTAGTTTGTGTACTTAAAAACACTTAGAGTATTTGTCTCTACACATTCCATCGAGGCCTGAAAAGGTCCATTCTGAGATTACCATTGACAAGACGATAAGGACTAAAAGTATGGGATCTTTACTAGAAAGTGTGAGTGTTTGTGTAACCAGGCTTCTTTAACGAGATTGCCCACTCTGCACAAGTGCAGTGAGCACTCTTTGGATCAAGTATTTAGTATAAAATCTGGGGAAAATCTAACCGGCATTCCTTCTTTTAAATCTTAAGAAACTCGTTAAAAATAGTATTCCAACAAAACAACCAACTTATTGTTTCCTCTCTAATTGAAACTTGTAAAAGGAAGCTCATGAGAACGATAGTGTCTTGATTGCCCAGTCCCTGTGAATACGATTCTGGTATTTTACCAACTATTACTTGCTGTGACGATCATAGTGGCCAGTGTACACTTACACTTCCCACTGTGGATAGTTTGCATCCCACTGCGATTAATCACATATTTCGCACGTACCAAGTTTTTGGCGCCGTTGCCGGGGACAGGTGTTAATGCCAAAAATCGCCCAAAAGAACAACTTAAGGTTGATGTGGACTTTTAACAACTAAAGAAACGTATCTCGAGACTAAGCAACACGTTCGCAAGGAAAAAGTAAATAAGACAAAAGATTTGGTGACGCGGAAAACCCCAAAACGAGGGAAAAAACCGTGGTCGACCTGTGAGGGTCGACAGTGCACTATAATCGCCAAACAGGGGCGAAAAGTCCTTTTGTAACAAGTGTTTTGTGTACAACAGGTTACAGATAAATGTAAAAATAGACTTAGTCATGTGTAAATGACGTATGTCGTGTGTTAATCGTGCGAAATAAGCTGCTGTCGTGCGGTTCGAACTGCTGTCGTGCGAAGGTGCTTTAGCGATATTCGTTCGAATGCCTTGTAAATCACTGTGTTTTCGATGTAGAATCGCTTAGAAAGTAGATGGAGCAGAGGTAAATCAGATTGATTCCAATCAGAACAGATAGCTTTTGCGGTTGCAGCTCAGGCCTTTATATAGCTTCCTCCGATCATTAAAGGTGTCTTTATGGCGCACTTTGTAACCGCTGTCGGGCTTTAAATGCCATTGATGACTTGTCCGTTACTGGCCGTTTGCACAATGAATGCTTGTAGACCTGCATTAATGAACAAAAGAAACGGATGTTTAACTGTTAACGGTTAGCATAATCGTACGACCATCTTAAGTCTCACACATCGGTCGTACGAAACGTACGACCAGCATAAAAACGTACGACCGAGCATACGCATGTAAACATCTTGTAAGACCTTATCTTAATACAAGAGTGGTCTTGTGGAAATGTCATCTGAGTTTCCTAGCGTCTGTCGTGAGGTGTGATTTTTTGCCCAAACAGTTTGCCCCCAAAATTTGAATTTCAGGCGTGAAATTCGAATTTTAAACCTGACGAAGTGTTTCGACACATGTCGCGCGGGGATAGAGTCTGGTCGAATTCCAACTGTCTTGGTTTGATTCGGATTGGAGGAAGTGACAAGGTCGTGACGTCACGACGGCGTGTCAGAGGTGAAAAGACGTCTAGAGGACAGGTGTCGTTCGTCGGCATGATGCATGCGGAAAGTCGTTGGACAGGTGTCGACCATCTAGCGGGTCGTCCTGACATGATCTTTGCCATAAATAGCACGATTCATAGAATCGTTTCCTCTTTACGCTCACTTGTGTTTTTAGGAAAGATTTCAGGAAGATTCGTTTACCATCGTTATGTGCGTTTCGAGCGTTTATAAATTCAACAGAACGTTTCTCGTGCTCTCTAAATTTTTAGAGAAAAGATGCGATCAAACCAGCGAGCACTATTGACAGTCAGGAGAGTTTAGCGGCTTTCAAGACTTTGTTCGGCATCCCTAACGTTGTTCAGATATACTCGCCGGGTCATTTCCGACCGAAAGATTGTCCGAATGGACGTTTTGTTTTGTACGAATACCCATTTAAGGAGGATTTTAAGTGGCCGTTTTCCCCTTTGGCCAGAGATTTTTTGGCCAGGTTATCCCTGTCTCCTATGCAAATGATGCCGCAGTTCTGGCGGATCATTTTCGTGATTGACAGGGTCACCAATGAGTGGGTGTCGTCGTTCGATGTGGACGACTTGCTGGCGGCGTATACGGTGAAGGTGGATGGTTACCACCGTTATAGTTTATCTTCTAAGCACAGGGGTGCTTTGGTACTTGTACAGAATACCCAGGTCAACGACCGCGGGTGGAAGGCGAGGTATGTCTTCGGAAAGACACAATCGCTCGATCTCCTGCAGGAGGATACGACGTGCATCGTAGCTGGATGGAACACCGCTTGTAAGTTTTTTTTCTTAAGATCGCGTATTTTTATTTAAACCGTACATTTTGGCTAATGTATTTGATTTTTGTTTCAGCCATCACGTTTCCTGACGCTGATCTTCTCGAGTCTGCGGCGAAGATCGACAAGTTTCGGGACTATTCTCTAGAGGAGAGGTCCTTTCAGCGAATTTCTAGGGACGACGAGGTCGTCATCCTTGGGGGGACGGAGATCCCCGCCGAGGAAGAGTAGGAGAGAAGAGAAGAGGAAGATGAGACGACAGGTAATAAATTGCTATTTGCTTTTTGTCGTACAATTTTCACTGTCTTCTCTTACTCTTGTCCTTTATCGTTTTTGTAGATGGGTTAGGAGATATGCCTACCCATGGTTTATCGAAGAAGGAGTCTCAGCTCCTTTTGGCCCGTCAGGCCAAAAAATTGAAGCGAAAGGTTGATCTTCCCCGTCGTCGGGGATAAAGAAACAACAGACGACCGTCCGGAAGGGATCGTCGTCGAAGGGTGGCGACTCGTCTGGGGTCGCCACCGCCGAGAAGGCGAAGACGCCACCGGTCATGGTCGACGCGACACCGGTGAGTGCGGCCAATCCTCTGACAGGAGAGGTCGCTCATTCCCCTTCGTCAGCCGACAAAGGGAAGGAGAAAGAGGCAGAAGAGTCCACTGGCATTATGTCAGTGAATTTTACCTTGCCGTCGAATTTTATGGTCGGGGAGGAGATGGACAGCGACAAACTCTTCCCTGACCTGGGGAAGTTCCTCCTTCTCTGCTTTCGGGAACGGTTGGAGGGGGTTATGGTCGACAACATGGGATCGTACGTTGCAGGGCTGACCTTTAAGGTACGTACGACCTGTTTATTTAATATTTTATTTCGTCGTTCTTTTCTGACGTCTTTGTGTGTTCGTGCGCTGCAGGCGTTCCAGATGTCTCTCTGCTTGTATGCCCATATGGAAAAATTCCGTAGGGTGACACCCGCTGCCTTAGAGAAAATGCGCAAAGCGCAGGAGGAAACTCGAGTGGCACGGGAGCAGGAGAGGACGGCGATGGAGAAGGCGGAGGTCCTTTATGAGAGATTATGCGAAGTACAAGACTTGTATGCAGAATCGTCGAAGGAAAAGGAAGACCTTCAGCGCCATCTGCGGGAAGCCTTGGAGAAGTCCTCTACGGCGGAGGCGGAATTAGGAGCAACTAAGGCTTCCCTGGCCAAGAGTAAAAAACAGGTCGGGGACCTTAGTTCGCTTGTCGAGGCGAAGGAGGGAAAGATCGCGTCCTTAGAGGAACGTCTTCTGTCGTTTGAGGCTTTGACCCGTCTGAGGGTTCGAGCGGCGATCATGCGTCGCCATTTACGGGGGTTGGGCCCTATGGCCGGAGCCGAGGAGGAGGTCAATACCTTCTTAGAGCAGGTCGGGGACGAGGATGAACTCGACCAAGAAGACCAACTTGAAGAAGAAGACCCGACAGAAGCAGCGGTCGACGCGGCTGGCGATGAGGAGGTCGCTGAGGACTCTCCTCTGCCTTGAATTCTTTAGTTTACTTTGGATGTGGGGCGACTACAATTGGTCGTGCCCTTTTACTTGTAATTGGCAATATGAATACAAGTAAAGTAAGTTTTTTGGCTATACTTTTGTCGTATATTTTATTTTGTTGCCAATGAACGAAATAGGAAGACTTAATAAACAAGCGTAAAGCTGTATGACTAAGATACTTGTAATCGGGTGACTGAGGCCGAAAGAGTATTCTTGGTAGGGGATTCAAGTCATAAGACTTGTCCCCAATACTTAGTTTAGAAAAGCATCTGTGATGGTCATAAGACCTGTACGATGAATCATAAGATTCCTTTTTTGCAAGTCTCAGAGACTTTGCTCCTCACGATGAAGATCGTAAGACTTTTGTTTAAGTCGTAGAGACTTTGGTTTCCCATAAGACAAACCGTAAAACTTGTGTCTTAATCGTCATAGGACTTATGCTTTAAGTCATAGAGACTACATTTAAAGATGACTTGGGAAGCAATCGGGCGACTAAGCCGAACATACATTCCAAATTATAGGGTTCGAGTCATAAGACTCAATTTTGAATGCACCTGTTGTGATCGTAAGATCTCTGTGTTGAATCGTAAGATTCAGTTTTCATCGTTTGAGTCATGAGTTATGGGTCATGACTTTGTCGATCGTGGCATATTTATCGTGACCTTGTAGTCTAAAAGACTTTATTTTATCACGACGTAGGTTGTAAGACTGACGTTCGCGTGATCCTGCGAGCCTGCAATGTAAGATCATGGGTGGTCGTTGGTTTGACCAACGACCCTCCGATGCTTAAGTCAGTAATCGTTTGTCGAAATAAATCGAAAGCGAAAAGGAAATAAAATGTATTATAGTCCAGCTATGTGGGGTTGTAGTCGTAGATTTGGTTCTACGATCCTCAGACGTACAATCACTTGTGGATCATTGTCGTTCATGATTTCGGAAGGAATTCCGAACCTGCATAGAATGTTAGTTCGGAGGACAGAGATGACTATTTGTCCCGATTCTGGGAGTAAGCGTCTGTTTCTGTCCATTCAGAGAAATAATTTTGACAGGACTAACGGGAAAATTTCTTGCCCTGGGGGCAGGATGTCTATTCCCTACCTTATGAAGGGTCGTGGGGATTAAGGACGTAAGTAAAACTTTTTAGAAGTTTGGTATGTCGTACCTGAGTGTCATTGACGGGCGTACCTGGTGACGTTTATCGTTCCGTCGTGGGGTCCGATTGCCCCTGAGTCATGAGCTATATCTATGTCCACGATTGGTAGCTGAAAACTGTAGTGTCGTATGGGGTACAACATTCTGCCCCCTTGTGGTGACAGTAAGACGATACCCTGGATTTTCCTTTTCTGGCGTAAGGGTAGATTAGATCATATCGTGTACAATCGCCACAATGTTGGTTTCACTTTTAAGGTTTCATTGTTGCTTTATAGCAATCATGGGCGGTCTTATGCTCGCTTTTAATTTTCTGTACTCCCCATGGCGTCGGGAATTTGATCGTCTGATGATAGGTCAAAGGGACCGCTTTCATGTCGTGGATCCAGGGTCGAACAAATATAACGTTATACGCTGATGAACAATCAATAACGTTAAATCTTGTTTGCTTGTTGACCCCTTTAGCATACACTGGGAGGATGATTTCTCCTAGAGTGTTGGTAGAATCGCCATTGAATCCTATCAGAGTCGTAGATCGACGGGTGATCTCTGATTTATCGATTCCCATAGCTTTGATAGTACTTAGAAAAATGGTGTTGGCCGAACTGCCCCCATCGACCAATACTCTTTTGGTCGAGCAGTTGCCAATAGTGAGCTGGATGATCAAGCCATCGTGATGTTTTTACCAGCTATCCTGGAGGTCGTCTTGGTCGAACGTTATCGGCATCGCCTCCAGCTCTAGTTCATGCTTTGGTCGGGACGTTTGGCTGCCGAATAAGTTAAACCACAGACGTCTGATCCACCCGTTACACAATTGACGACTTTTTCATGGACGGGGATGTCGGTCTTACGTTATCGACTGGCGTAGATTCTTTATTGATCAAGCCCTGCAGATGACCTTTGGGTACGACCCGGGCTAACTCCTTCTGTAAAGCAAGGCAGTTATCCGTCGTGTGACCATGGTCGTTATGGAAGTCGCACCATTTGGTCTTGTCCTCTTGTCGTCATCTTTATCACTCTTCTTGGGCCACCGGACAGTCGACTGAATGTTTCTGAGAGCGTCGACTAGCTCTTTCATCGTCCCATTGAATCTATAAGAGGAGATCTTAGGATATTGAGGGAATCGTGATGCAGGATTGCTCTTTTTCTTGTCGAACCGGACGTTCGATATTTGGCGTGACGGCTCTGGCTTAACGCTCGGCTTGGATTTGAAATCTGGTTTCTTGATCCCGAGCGACTGTTTGTCAGTGGAATGCTTACGACGAAAGACTAAGTCGTCTTCGACCCTCATGTAAGCCAAAGTCCTAGCTCGTACGTCTTCATAATTCTCTGGAGGATATTTTGTAAGATCGACGTACAGTCCCGTAGTGTCGTCGTCAAGACCACGCTTGTAGGCCTCGATGGCAGTCTTGACGTCACAATTTTGAATGCTGAACATCTCTGCGTTAAAGAGATTGAAATAACTACGGATGGACTCTTCGGATTTTTGGACGACGTAGTACAGGTCGCTGGTCTGCTTCTCCATCTTGCGATTACTGGCGAACTGTTGTGAGAACTGGTTGACCAATTCTGCGAAGTTGCTAATGGACTTGGGTTTGAGGTTGATCAACCACTGGAGAGCAGGACCTGTAAGAGTCGCCCCAAAGCTTTTGCACATGCACACTTCTTTATATTGTTGTGGGATTGATACTGTCCACATCAGTTGTTTGTATTGTGCATTATGTTCCGTTGGATCAGTTATTCCTGAATACTTTGGAGTGAAAGCAGGAATGTTGTACTTCTTTGGCACGTCGACAGTCGCTATCGTGTCAACGAAAGGCGACGCTTGAAATCCTGTGCGGGGCTCGACGTCGACGGGGACGGCGGCGCCTAGTAGCTTAGAAAGTAGCGACAACATTTTCTCGTTTTGATCTTCCAGTTACCTAAGTCGTTGGGCGACGGGGTCATTAGGGTCAGAATTTACGCCTGTTGGAGGGTTGACTCCTGAATTTGTGGTTGTCGTCGTACCGTTCCCGAACGAAGAGCCATTAGCGTCCCCGTTGAAAGGGACGAAGTATGGCATGGCTCCATTATGCAAAGGTGGCGGCCTCAAATACTGAGGGGGATATGGCCCTTGATGAGGGTTGTTGACAAATGGCCCCGAGCCTGGATTGTTGACGAATGGCCCTGGACCTGGATTGTTGGCGAATGGCCCTGGACCTGTCTGGAATTGGGGCCTTATGATAGGTGCACCCATAGGTCGGGGACCATTCTGAGGTCCAAAGGAATTACCCATCGCCGGATTCCTCAGAGAAGCGATTTTCGAGGCTGCTTTCTGATTCTGCTCGTGCAGGGCTCGAATCTGACTTTGAGCCGCATTCAATTCTGACTGGAGTTGAATCGTGGGATCTTGATAATTTTCCATTTACCTGAAAATAACAAAAACTTCACAAGATCGTTAGAGCGATATATGCGTTGGTCTAAAATTTTCTCTAGATGGGGCCCCACGGTGGGCGCCAAACTGTTAATGCCAAAAATCGCCCAAAAGAACAACTCAAGGTTGATGTGGACTTTTAACAACTAAAGAAACGTATCTCGAGACCAAGCAACACAATCGCAAGGAAAAAGTAAATAAGACAAGAGATTTGGTGACGCGGAAAACCCCAAAACGAGGGAAAAAACCGTGGTTGGCCTGTGAGGGTCGACGGTGCACTATAATCGCCAAACAGGGGCGAACAGTCCTTTTGTAACAAGTGTTTTGTGTACAACAGGTTACAGATAAATGTAAAAATAGACTTAGTCGTGTGTAAATGACGTGTGTCGTGTGTTAATCATGTGAAATAAGCTGCTGTCGTGCGGTTCGAACTGCTGTCGTGCGAAGGTGCTTTAGCGATATTCGTTCGAATGCCTTGTAAATCACTGTGTTTTCGATGTAGAGTCGCTTAGAAAGTAGATGGAGCAGAGGTAAATCAGATTGATTCCAATCAGAACAGATAGCTTTTGCGGTTGCAGCTCAGGCCTTTATATAGCTTCCTCCGATCATTAAAGGTGTCTTTATGGCGCACTTTGTAACCGATGTTGGGCTTTAAATGCCATTGATGACTTGTCCGTTACTGGTCGTTTGCACCATGAATGCTTGTAGATCTGCATTAATGAACAAAAGAAACGGATATTTGACTGTTAACGGTTAGCATAATCGTACGACCATCTTAAGTCTCACACGTCGGTCGTACGGAACGTACGACCAGCATAAAAACGTACGATCGAGCATACGCCTGTAAACATCTTGTAAGACCTTATCTTAATACAAGAGTGGTCTTGTGGAAATGTCATCTGAGTTTCCTAGCGTCGGTCGTGAGGTGTGATTTTTTGTCCAAACAACTGGCGTGATTTTAAATCTCAAGACATTAGTTTTTATTCGAGCCCGAGTAACTTGTTTTTCTAAGCTTTTCGTGTTGCATGTCAAGGCAACAACACGGACCTTTGGTACCAATCGATCTTGAAATAGATAAAAACATTTCGAAGAAGACGTAAAAACAAGAACACAAATCGACAACCCCCTGTGAACCCCACTATAAACATGGCAGGTGTGGGAGGTGAAAGACCCATTAACCCACCAATAGTGGAGACCACAGTGACGGTTGCCGATAGCAAAGATCGAAAAATACGGGACTATGCTACTCTGGGAGTTACTGACTTAAGCTTCGGGATTCTAAGGCCCAACATGATTGCACAACACTTTGAACTCATACTGGTAATGTTTCAAATGATCCAAGCCATGGGTCAATTTGGAGGGTTACAATCTGAGGATCTACACTCGCACTTAAAATCCTTTTTGGAAATGACTGATTCTTTTCAACTACAAGGTGTGACTGATGAAGCCTTAAGGCTGAAATTTTTCCCTTTCACATTAAGGGATAAGGCGAAAGCTTGGCTGAATTCACACGAACCTAATTCGATAACCACATGGCAAGAACTTGCTGACAAATTTCTACAAAAATACTTTCCTCCCACAAGGAATGTAAGGTTTCGAAATGATATTATTTTGTTTCAGCAAGGCGATGGGAACGTTATAAAGAGCTATTACGAAAGTGCCCACATCACGGCATCCCACATTGCATCCAATTGGAGACCTTTTACAATGGTCTTTCCAATGCAGCCAAAATCATCTTAGATGCAACAGCAGGTGGAGCGTTCACAGGTAAAACCTACAATGAAGGGTATCAAATCTTAGAGAAAGTGTCCAACAACAACACCGAGTGGTCAAATCCTAGGGCCACCATACCAAAGACCAATACCATCGACTCAGAAGCACTTAAAACCATGAATCCACAATTGGTAGCCTTAACTAAACTGGTTTTGAATCAAAATAGAGGACAGGTCAATTCGGCAGTGGCCACTCCACAACTCCCTGAGAATTGTTCCCTTAGTGGAGAGGAACATGTCTTTGACTATTGTGCTGCAAATCCAGAAGCCATTAATGTTATAGGAACCAACCCAAGGAACAACCCATTTTCGCAGACCTATAATCCAGGCTGGAGAAATCACCTGAATTTCTCCTGGGTTGGTAATCCAGGACTCCAACCCCACGAGGCGAGTCATGTCCAGCAAAGACCACCAAGCAAAGACCACCAAACCCCCTGGATTTCACCAACATCACAGTGGGCACTCCCCACTAAACTTTCACCAGGGGCAGTCCTCACAACAATTTCAACCACGATAAAACCACCCAAATGAGACACAACCATCACTCGAATCAATACTGAAAGGTTTCATGAATCAAACTCAAGCAGCCATAAGGAACATAGAGACCCAAGTAGGACAACTAGCCGTCGAAGTTAAGAATAGACCACCAGGGACGTTACCTAGTAACACCGAACACGCTAGGGTGATAGGAAAAGAACAAGTCAAGTCCATAACGCTTATGAGTGGAAAAGGTTTGAATGATATCATCCTTGAATCTGAAGAACCACCTCAAATGCCCACTGCCCCTAAAACCGCAGTGCCCACTCCTAAGGTCACTAACAAACCCACAATGAGCACCCATGTCCCTGAGCCTCCCAATCTAGTGACCACACAGAAACCCACTATTCCAAAGCAAGTACCACAGCAAACTCAAATTGACCCACGAAATGTTCCATTTCCCGAAAGAATGAAGAGTAAAAATGTCGATGTTCAATTTAAAAAAAATTTAGACATTTTTAAACAACTTCACATTAACATACCCTTGGTAGAGGCTCTTGAGCAAATGCCAAGCTATGTTAAGTTTTTAAAAGATATTTTGAACAAGAAGAGAAAGTTGGGTGAGTTTGAGACTGTGGCATTAACTAAGGAATGTAGTGCCCTCCTTACTAGCAAGATTCCACCTAAGTTGAAAGACCCAGGTAGTTTCACCATTCCATGCACCATAGGAGGACAAGAAGTAGGTCAAGCACTTTGTGATTTGGGAGCTAGTATAAACTTGATGCCATTGTCCATATTTAACAAGTTAGGTATCGAAGAGGCTAGACCCACAACCGTGACATTACAACTAGCCGACCGGTCCATAGCCTATCCAAAAGGAAAAATAGAAGACGTTTTGGTCCAAGTGGATAAATTTATCTTTCCCGCCGATTTTCTAATCCTAGATTATGAGGCCGATAAAGATATCCCAATCATCTTAGGACGTCCGTTTCTTGCAACCGGACGTACTTTGATTGATGTGCACAAAGGAGAACTCACTATGAGAGTCCATGACCAAGAGGTAACATTTAATGTCTTCAAGTCCCTTAAGTTCATAGAAACCGAAGACTGTTTTGCTTTGAGTTTGTTTAATGGTACCCCAAGTTTTGATACAGTGAGCTCAGTGGGCAGTGAGAGTGAGCACTCCGACTCTGAAAATGATGACACTTTTGAGGATGAGTGTAACGAAATTGTGGCACCTTTGAACCTCTGGACTTTAAGGACAGAAATATTCAACCACCTTCAATAGAACAGCCTCCCGAGTTAGACTTAAAACCATTTCCATCTCATTTGAAATATGCTTATCTCGCTAAGGATAATAAACTTCCCGTTATTATCTCTTCCAAACTTAGTGAGAAACAAGAACAACATCTGATTGATCTATTAATAAAGCATAAGAGGGAAATTGGTTGGACCATAGAGGACATTAGAGGTATTAGCCCATCCCTATGCCAACATAAGATTAACTTGGAGAGTGACCACTCTGGAAAAGTCCAGCCCCAAAGAAGGTTGAATCCCATCATGAAAGAGGTAGTCAAGAAAGAAGTTTTGAAATGGTTAGACGCTGGTATTATCTACCCAATAGCTAGTAGTAGTTGGTGAGCCCCGTTCAATGTGTCCCTAAAAAGGGAGGAACAACCGTAGTGGCAAATGAAAATAACGAGCTCATTCCAACTAGAACTGTTACTTGGTGGAGAATATGCATGGACTATAGACAACTTAACCTAACCACCAAGAAAGACCATTTCCCCTTACCATTCATTGACCAAATGCTCGATAGGATAGCTGGAAATGAGTTCTATTGTTTTCTAGATGGATACTCCGCATACAACCAAATCCATATCGCCCCCGAGGACCAAGAAAAGACAACCTTTACTTGTCCCTACGGAACCTTTGCATTCCGGAGGATGCCATTTGGATTGTGTAATGCCCCAGCCACTTTCCAACGTTGTATGATGGCCATTTTTACCGACATGATTGACGACACCATAGAAGTATTTATGGACGACTTTTCTGTGATAGGGACATCATTTGACAATTGCCTTGGAAATTTGGAGAAAAGCCTAGCGAGATGTGAGACCCACGACCTTATTTTAAACTGGGAAAATGTCATTTTATGGTCGAAGAGGGTATTGTCCTAGGTCATCTTGTCTCAAAGAGAGGGTTGGAGGTTGACAAAGCCAAACTTGAAGTGGTGGCACAACTTCCCAAACCCACAACCGTAAAAGGAATTCGAAGTTTCTTGGGTCATGCCGGTTTCTATAGGCGGTTCATTAAAGATTTTTCAAAAATAACCAAACCCCTATGTAACCTTTTGCAACATGAACAGAAATTCGAATTCACCCAAGAATGTCGAGATGCTTTCGAAACAATCAAAAAAGCCTTAGTTACTGCACCTATAGTGACCACTCCTGACTGGACACTCCCATTTGAAGTTATGTGTGATGCCAGCGAGTGGGCTGTAGGGGTTGTTTTAGGACAGAGGAAAAACAAAATCTTTCACCCTATTTATTATGCAAGTAAAAACTAATCGAAGCTCAGATCATCTACACGGTCTCCGAAAAAGAATTACTTGCAGTGGTGTTTGCTTTTGATCGTTTCGGGTCTTACTTGGTAGGGACGAAGGTCATAGTGCACACTGATCATGCAGCAATAAAATACTTGATCAACAAAGCTGATTCCAAGCCGCGTTTGATTCGTTGGGTATTATTGCTGCAAGAATTCGACCTTGAAATCGTTGATAGAAAAGGAACAAGCAACTAAGTAGCTGACCATCTGTCCAGGCTCGAGAAGGTAGTGACCACTGTGGAACCCACTCCCGTCCAGGAAAGTTTTCCCGATGAACAATTGTTAGCAGCTCAACATCACAACAATGATATTCCCTGGTATGCTGACATTGCAAACTTTTTAGCATGTGGACTAAAGCCCCACGGGATGAGTGGACAACCATTTAAAAACAATTTACACGATACTCGTCAATATGTTTGGGACGACCCTTTCTTATATAAGATAGGGACGGACCAAATATTGAGGCGATGTGTCCATGGAAGTGAGCAACAACAAATACTTCTTGGTTGTCACACATCCCACTACGGTGGCCACTTTGGTGGAAACCGCACTGCTGCAAAAATATTGCAGAGTGGGTTCTTCTGGCCCACTGTGTTCAAGGACTCTTATGAATTTGTAAAAAAATGTGAGCAATGCCAACGAACCGGGAATATATCATAAAAGAACGAAATGCCTCTCAATAACATTCTAGAGGTTGAGCTTTTTGTTGTTTGGGGGGTCGATTTCATGGGTCCTTTCCCAAACTCAAACAACAATTTTTATATCTTGGTTGCGGTAGACTATGTTTCAAAATGGGTGGAGGCAGTTGCATGTCACTCCAATGATGCAAACACTGTGGTGAAATTTTTGCATAAACATATTTTCACTCGATTTGGAACACCATGGGAGTTAATTAGTGACGAAGGCACCCATTTTGTAAACAAAGTCATGAGCTCGGTCCTTGCTAAATATGATATACATCATAGAGTGGCCACTTCTTACCACCCGCAAACCAATGGTTTAGCCGAACTTTCAAATCGAGAAATCAAAATTATTTTAGAAAAGGTCGTTAAACCACACCGAAAGGATTGGTCAACCAAACTCGACGATGCTCTTTGGGCCTTTCGTACGGCCTATAAAACTCCTTTGGGAATGTCTCCATTTAAATTAGTTTTTGGCAAAGCTTGCCATTTACCAATTGAATTGGAACACAAGGCATTTTGGGCCCTTAAAGAGCTTAACATGAGTGAGGATGTAGCGGGAACCAAAAGGGTTTTACAACTGCATGAGTTAGAAGAATTGCGATACCACTCTTATGAGAATGCAAAGTTGTACAAGGAAAAGACCAAAATGTGGCACGACCGAAGAACTAATCATAGAGAGTTCACCGAAGGCCAACAAGTGTTGTTGTTCAACTCACGTCTCAAATTATTTTCGGGTAAGCTTAAATCTCGATGGACAGGGTCATACACTGTGTTCAAGGTAAGTCCCTTTGGAACCGTTGAATTAATGTCCCCACAATCTGGTCAGACTTTTAAAGTCAATTGGGCAAAGAGTGAAGCACTTTCTGAGTGAGAGTGCCCACTCTCCATCTCACTCTGGTTGAGAAAAATTTCAAAAGAGGTGTAAATATTTTATTTCTTTTATTTGCTGATTTTTAATTATTTTTGGTATTTTTAATTCTCTGTTGTAGTTTCTTTTAATTGTGTGTAGATGAAAATGCAAATTTTTGGAGAAAAAGTCAAGGACTGCTTCGCAGTGGCTTCAGCCACATCACCTGGACTCCCCACTGCGTGTCTGACAGAAGGAAAAGACGGTTGGGCGGCCCAAGAGTCAGAAACTGTCGCATCTCTCTTACACACATCAACTTTGTGTCCCTCTTTTTACCCTATGATGCCACCTCATACCTAAAACTTTGATTTTCCAAGAAAACTACTCATTAATCGTTGATAACCGTTCCCCCCCTAAAAATATTACCCAAAAAATAAATCCTTTCCCCACTAAATACCCAAAACCATCTTTTACCTTCACAAATTTAAATTACTCTCTCTCTCTCTTCTCTTATACTCTCTCTCGAAAAACAAACCACCCACACCACCATGGCAAGAACCAAAAGATCAGTTTCTAACCTAAATGAGCCCGGTCGTGCCACTCGCCGTCGTATCGCCACCGTCGACCACCAGCCGGAGAATGTCACCGACGACCTTAACCAACCACCACCTTCTACTGACGAAAACACGGTGACGGTCGTTGTGCCCGACGCCGAATCCTCCAAGAAAGATGGGTCGAAGGCTACATCGTTGAAGGCCTCTGACACGAGTCTGAGTGAATTCGATATCGAGGACCAAAAAGTTGAGGAAGAAATGCTCAGACTTCAAGAAGAGTTCGAACAAAAGCTTCTTGAAATCAAAAGGAAAAAGGAAGAGGTGGAAAAACGCCGAAGAGATGAGGAAGAGAGACTGAGGAGGGAGGAAGAAGAGAGACGTAAACGAGAAGAAGAGGAAAGGATTCGAAAGGAGGAAGAAGAACGGAAAAGGGCAGAGGAAGAGAGAATCAGGAAAGAGGAAGAAGAAAGAATCAGCAGAGAATAAGAGGAGAAAAGGCAGAAGGAAGAAGAAGAGAGATCAAAAAGAGAAGAAGTGGAGAGATTGTTTCAAGAGGCCGAAGAATGTCGAAGGAAGGAGGAGGAAGATGCTAGCCAACAACTGAAAGGGGGAAACACTATGGATTTGGATGCGTTCTACATTTCAAGCCAAAGTGAAAAAAACCCCATAAGGAGAGCTTTGAAGAAGAAGGACATGGTCACCAGGTCTACGGTGACCACTCCGGCGAAATCTGTTGCAGGGAGATCCAAGAAAACCACTGCAGGAAAAGGTAAGGGTCCTATCCCCTCTTCTAGTTCATCATCAGAGGAATATGATGATGATAATGAACATGTTCAAACTAACCCTCATAAAGGCACAGTGGGTACTAAGCATGCCCCCAGTGGCATCCCCAAGCAGTTCACAACTGTTGCTGCTGCCCACTATGAGTGTATTTTAAATCAAATGTTGAATGTGGAGAGGGGTTTTGACCCTGAGTTCATGAATGCAAACCCATTTATCAAAGAAAGGCTTCAGCAGCAAGATTGGGCCACTCTGGCCACTGCTAATAGACAAGCTAACTCCTCTTTGATGAAAGAATTTTATGACGAGGACTCTCTGACCAAGAGCACCAGTGTAACAGTCCGTGGTCGCAGTGTGCACTATGGGGCATCTACCATCAATCGGGTCCTTGGCATTCGGACCCCACTCTCGTGTACGTTTGCTTCATTTTTGCATAAAATGACCGAGGAGGATGAGGAGGCAATCTTGAAGGCCTTAGTTGTAGAAGGCAAAACTTGGGTAATGGATGGAGGGAGGAAATGCATTCCAGCCAACTTCCTCACTACGTAAGTCGCTGTGTGGTTCCAGTTCCTACGTCACTCCCTCTCACCCACAACACATGACACAACCCTATCTAAGGACAAGTGTGGCCTCCTCTACTGCATTCTCACTGGAAAAACCATCAACCTCGGTATTTTGATGCAATCGGCCATCTATCAAGCTCGGACCCGAAAGAAGGTAATTTTACCCCTTTCATGTCTCATTACATCGTTACTAATAGATGCTGGAGTGCCGTCTGCTCCAGGTGATGTCTGGATCACTTCTGCCAACAACATCAGCGTGGTCACTGTCAATAAAATGGGCAGGGTGATTACCCTTCCCACTGAAAACACCGCTGATGTTGCCCCAGTGGACACTGCCATCAACCCACTCTCTGCTGCCACTCCAAGCCGAAGCACAAATCCCTTGGACGCCATCTTGATAGAACTGAAAGCTTTCACTGATCGACTCACCGCTATGGACGACCGACAGAAGGAAATGGACAGCGCCACCGAGGCATTTTGGATGTACGCCCAGCAAAGGGACGCGGTCATGAATAAAATGCTGGAAGGTGCCGACCCAAAACTTGTTGCCGAACTCCCTGAATTCCCCGCGGGGATCTGTCCAACTCAAGAAAGTGATGATTGCTCCAGTGATGATGTTGCAGAGAACTCCCCAAAGGCAACCCCTACCCACTAATGGTTTGTTGGGACTGTAGTGCCCACTCTTGATGCTCTCAAAAAACAATTTTAATTATGTGTTTATTTGGTATTTTCTCATGGTTGGCTGATGACAATTGCTACTTTGTTATGTTTTGGTTTATGATGGATGGATCCCTACTGTTGAGTAGGTGCTTTTGGGTTACTAACCATTTTATTGTTAGAATGCTTTTTGATCCTTTTCCATTTCAAGGTGCACAACTTTCGGACTCCGAACTAAAAACTCACTTTTGTAAGTTCTAGATCCTCAACTTGTCACATTGAAAAGATATAGGCAGTTTTTGCATACACTTGCCCAAACACGTCCCTTTTTGTAACCCAACTACCTCTTCGTCCTTACTTTCTAAGTCACAATGAGGACATTGTGCAATCTTCAGTTTGAGGTGGGGACTTCCAGTCTAGTCACAATGAGGGCATTGTGAAGTCTTAAGTTTGAGGTGGGTAGACAGTACCCCCCTTAAAAAAAAACAGAAAAAAAAATCAGACTACTCACTACAAGAAAATGATGGTGTGCCTGTTCTGGACCATCAGAGTGCCCACTCCCAGAAAACGATGGTATGCCTGTTCTGGACCATTAGGGTGCCCACTCCCAGAAAACGATGGTGTGCCTATTCTGGACCATCAGAATACCCACTCTCACAAAAAAATACCCATATCCGAATAAAGCCTGAAGTGTACTTGTTTACCCTTGCAAAACCCAGAAATGTTCACTTCTTAAAACGAGAATATCTCGTAAAATAAAATTCCCAAAATGGGATTTCCGGTTCAAGTTTGGAAAAACCTATTGCAAAACCTTGGGAAACACATTCAAAGCCACAAATACATCAAAACCCAATCAAGTCCTATGGATCAAATGTTAACAAGGGAAAGATGTCGTCGAATGCACAAAAGTGAAAATTTAGTTTCGGGACCGAAAGGAGCATCCATGGAGAAAGATCAAGATTCATTCAAGGCGTGAAATTTGGTAAGTCCCTCAAAGCTCGAAGTGCATTTCTTTTTCGTTATTTTTCTTTCTTTTTATTACTTGGGGACAAGTAATGATTTAAGTTTGAAGTTGTGATAACTCTATTTTTAGAGTTATTATTTCCTTTTATTTTTATTTTCTTTTGTCAAATTTTAGTCATTTTACTTCTTAAATCACCCATTCTTGGCCTTATTCCCAAAATTGAGCAAAAAGAGTGAACTACAGTTTTTATAAACCATTTAGTAGGTTTTTGCTTCACTTTTACGTAAAATCTGCAGTGACTTTGGGAGTGCCTACTTCGGATTCCCACTGACGAGCCAAGAAGAAGACAAATGAATTTCAAAAGTCAGCTTGAAGTTGACTCTGGAGAATGGAAGCATCGATGGCAGCAGAAGCATGGGAGAAAAGCAAAAAGAAGCATGTCTCCTACAAGATGACAATTGCATTATTTTAATGAAACCAATGGTACTTTAAAGTTGTTTTTTGGAAAAGGTGAAGTGACCATGGGATAATTATCTACAAACTCTTGTAAGGAAGCTATGCTCAATATAATTAAATCTTATGTCTCCCACTTAGAGTTTTAGCCTTTAGGTAATTTCCCACTTTTGTTTGTCCACCTTTTTCCTCTAAGTATATAAAGAGGTTTTGGGTTCATTTATTTCATATTCATCTACCACACATTTAGTGCACTTTAGTTTTTAGTTTAGCTCTAGAATTCACTGAAGTTAGTCTTTATTTTTCTGCATTTTAATTCCTAGTGTAAACTTTAGTTTGAAGTAATTTACGATTCTGTAGCAGTGTTGTTCCTGCAGTGCCCACTGCGGATTTCAATCAAAGTTTGTATTTTAGTATGTTTGTTTACAATCTTTCATCTCTTGTTCTCTTTACTTCTTTAACTATGAGCTAAACATCCTTTGGGATGTAGGAAGGAAAAGTACCTAGATTTTATGAAAAATGCTTGAGTAATCTTCATACTTTGAACATTTATTGTTTTGGTCATTCACTCTCGATTATTGCCCAATGATGCGAACAAGCCGATCACTTGTGAGGATCTAAAGTCTAGTTCTTAACTCATAAATGAGTAGAACAACACGAGCTTGGATGATGCTAGGGAATTCGAAAGAATTCTTATGACACTCACGAAAGTGGGGTCTACACAGTGAGATAATCTCAACCCACTGGAGTAGTAGGCAAGCTAGTATGTGTACTTAAAAACACTTACAGTATTTGTCTCTACACATTCCATCGAGACCTGAAAAGGTCCATTCTAAGATTACCATTGACAAGACGATAAGGACTAAAAGTATAGGATCTTTACTAGAAGGTGTGAGTGTTTGTGTAACCGGGCTTCTTTAACGAGATTGCCCACTCTGCACAAGTGCAGTGAGCACTCTTCTGGATCAAGTATTTAGTATTAAATCTGGGGAAAATCTAACCTGCATTCCTTCTTTTAAATCTTAAGAAACTCGTTAAAAATAGTATTCCAACAAAACAACCAACTTATTGTTTCCTCTCTAATTGAAACTTGTAAAAGGAAGCTCATGAGAACGATAGTGTCTTGATTGCCCAGTCCCTGTGGATATGATTCTGGTATTTTACCAACTATTACTTGCTATGACGATCATAGTGGCCAGTGTACACTTGCGTTTCCCACTGTGGATAGTTTGCATCCCACTGCGATTAATCACATATTTCGCACGTACCAATGATCAGGACCAAGTTTGTATCTCAATTGCTAAAATTGAAATGGAAGCATCTGATCATCGTTATACCATTATAAATATTGGTAAAAAATAACACCAATCGAGATAGAGACTTGCAATACATGTAGCCAACTAAACCAAATAAAAATATCAGCAGCCAACTTCCAGAACATCAAAATAAGTATGACTTAAAGCCAATAACAGTAACTGAAAGTTTTTGTTCAGCATTCACCTTTTACCATCTTTTCCCAGTAGTGATGAACACCCATATTTTGAAATACATGTATATACATACATGTTCTTGGTGACTTGGTCAACAGTCACTTTTTACCATCTTTTGCAAGTAGTGGTGAACACCCATATTAGGAAATTTATGTATATACAGATATGTTCCTGGTCAATCTTGTTTTTTAAAATGTCAGGTAGGGCAAAGAGTGAACTTCTCAAATATTTGGTCAAGCTTATTTATTATGCATCTTTCTATGGATCTGTGATCTAATTTTTTTGGAAGGTGCAAATAAAGTCAAAAAGGAGCAAAAGAAAACAACACACCAGTACCAAAAGAACTATCTAACAACAAGTCAACAACCATTAAAAATTCGAGTAATTCAAAGAAAATGTTGAGTGCTTCACTATTCTTTGCAAAGTAAAATAAAAAACCATTTGAGTTAACAGATCTCAAGCTCAAAACCATAAACTAATACTTCAGTGAAAAAGATCATAGTGATTTATTAATGGAATTGGCATATAAACATATAATATTTCAGTTCGATGTCAAAATAAACGAGGGAGGGTTATCACATGGTTGAAGCTTTGGAACATAAGTTTAGAAACTTGCCTCTATAACTCCCACTTATGCTTTGAAGTCCAAGCCTTTGACACTCATCTTTCCGATACTAACTGCATACTTAAGGTGTTACTTCACAACTAAAAAACGCTATTCATTTGTCATGTACTGTTTAACAAGATGCTAAAAGAGGTTCTTCTCTTGATGCTTACCAACAAAATCCTTGCCAGTTTATTTGAGCATGAACCGTCAAAGATGTTCTTCTATTGGCTATTGCTTCGTCTGCTTTAAGCGTTTCACACTCGAAAAATTACAATCTGGTGCTTCTTCTGGTCAACCAAAGTAACAACATCCTTCTCCCATCTGTGAAGATATAAATCATGTGAGCATAAATGAACCACAAAAAATGAAAATCGTAAGCATTGCCATTAAATTATTTAAATGCAAAAACAAAACCCTAATTCATGTCGGGAAAACAACAAGAAGAAAACGGATTTCCACAGCAACTGAAATAAAATTTTACCCTAACTCCGATTTTGAAACCACGATTTTGAAAGCACTTTGAAAGCACGATTTTGGTGGTCGATGACCTACACTCGCTTGACCTACTTTGAAAGCACTCTAAGGAGTCGTTTTGCAATTTCCAAAACCCAAAATTGTCATTTGATGTTCTTTCCGCATAATCGACTCTCATTTTTTTTGCAGGACTTGAGCCCGTAATGCTATTAACCGAAGATCAAATCGACTCTTCAGAAAAAAAAATCAAGGGTTGTTGAATCATCCACCAAAATCCAAGTGAAGAACATAATCCAAAGAAAACCCTATCTTATCTTCTCCCTCCTCTTCCTCTTATCGACTCTTCAGATTTTGAAATAAAAAACGACTTTGAAACCACGATTTTGAAAAGTTGAAACCAAAATCGATTTTTGAAACCAAAATCGATTTCAAAACCAGATTTTGAAACCAAAATCGCATTGAAAATCAAAAACGATTTTGAAACCACGATTTTGAAACAAAAATCATACCTGAGAAATCGTAGCGGAAGAAGAAAATTGTAGAAACTAAAATGGATTTCAAACAGAAATCAAAAAGCAAAAATATATACCAGGAAGAAGAAACCCGAAGATGGAGATGTAAAATGAACCTGACCATTGTTGGAGAGTTTAAAAGACTGGCGTGTGATAACGCCACTTTTTGGCGTTATTTTCGGTTCTCAAACCAATGAGATTGGCTTGGATTTAAGCAAAGAAGCGGAATTTTATTGTTTATCAAGTGAAATGTGCAGGTTATCGAACAGGTAGTAATCCTCGAGAAAAGAAGCTAAAAAGAGCCCAAAAGAGAGCCAAAACGAAGCCTAACGAAAGCCCAAGACCCGCGCCCGAACCAGGACCCGAGCCGCGAACCAGAAACCGACCCACGCAGCATCAGAAAACCGCGTGACTTGCAAGTCGTGCCAGAAGTCGCGCATCCCACTGTTTGGTTTTTAAACTTTGACGAATTTCCGGGTTTAGGTCACTTTTCGAAGGCAACACGCAGACGACGGCCAGAGCCACTTTGGGAGCGATTTCTGGAGATTTTTCGGAGTCTTTGGAGGCACGATAGAGGATCAAACGAGGAGCAATTCATCACGCGAAGTAGATACGAGCACGATAGAAGGGAGTTCATCACATTCATCACGATTTCATCTTTTTCGTTTATCATGTTTACATACTCGTTTTCATCCTTTTCTATTGTGTTTGAATCCACCACCGGCATGAACCTGTTCATGTTGGGGGTTGGAATGATTTTGGCTTGTAAGCATGTGAATAATTGACTTGACATTTTATTAGTTTTTCCTCATTAATGAAGCATGTGATTTTGTGTTTAATGCTTTTGAGAGTCTAGCTAGCTTTCAATTGTTTTGTTATTTTCAGTTGAGTTCGAGAGAATTAACTGTTAAATAGAACTAGGAATTGCATGCCTAAGACGATAAATCGGTGATAGAGATATACCGAGTAAGTATTGGTCCCAATTGAACCGTTAGTTGGAAATCGAGAGATAAAACCTAGCCGTTTAACAAAAATCTTGTGTTTAATGTATTTTGAAATCCATAGGTTGAGATCGAAAGATAAAACCTGTCCTTTTTGGAATAAAACCCGTGTTGCTCGAAAGAGAACAACGGTGATCTTAAAAGATTTGGGAATCATTAAATGGATTAACTGTAATTGTTTCGAGTCAAGTGTTTGCATGTGTAAAACCTTAGGATTTCCAACCCTCAACTATTTTCTCTATTGATTTTTCCTCAAGTTATCTACTGTTCCGTTGCGATTTATTTTCTTGCAATTAAATAGTTTAATATCAAACCATCTCTTAATTTAACAGTTCAGTTAATAGCGATTGTAGTAATTGTGATACTTAGTTCCTAGTTCCCGTGGATTCGATACTCGTACTTACCGTACGTTATTACTTGATTCGACACCGTACACTTGCGGTTAGATTTAGGGGGGGTGATACCCGCCTATCAAGATTTTGGCGCCGTTGTCGGGGAACTAGTTGTAGCTAATAGCACTACCATCTATAAGCGTTATTAGATTGGACATTTTTTTTATTTTCGTTATTTTATTTTATCCCTTTCAATTTCTGGATTGCTAAGCTTGTTTATTTTCTCTTCAGGTGCTAGTGGTTTATGCCAAAGGAAACCCGAGGGAAAGGAATCGAGCCGATCGATCCGGAAATAGAGAGAACTGCACGTCGCCTACGAAGAGAATCAAAAGCCAAGAAACAGTTAAATATGGGTGACGAGAGACCACCTCGCAACAATCCACCACCACCACCTCCGGAAAGGGTACCTATGCGGTCTTTTGCCAATCCAAATGTGGCAGCCGCACGTATAGGGATACAACCTCCTACTACCGGGGCCAATTACTTCGAGATCAAGCCGAGTACCATAGTCATGGTACAACAGAACCAATTTGGGGGATCACCGACTGAAGATCCCCATGCGCATCTACGAGCATTCGAACGAATCTGCAACACCTTCAAAATCAATGGGGTGAATGAAGATGCGATCAAGCTACGGTTGTTCAGCTTTTCACTCAAAGGAAGGGCTGAAATATGGATAGAGAGCCTACCGTCGGATCAGATTACTACATGGGTAGACTTGAAAGCCGCATTCCTTCAAAAGTTCTTTCCACCGGGAAGAACCGCCCAGCTAATGGCGGACATCACACACTTTGCCCAATGGGACCAGGAAACACTCTACGAGGCATGGGAGCGATACAAAGACATGTTGAAAAAGTGTCCACATCACGGGTTACATGGCTGGGTGATAATCCAAACGTTCTTTGGAGGCCTTCACCCACAATTCAAGAATGATAACACGGCTGCGGAGGGTGGAGCGTTAATGGAAAAGACATATGAAGAAGCCGTCGCATTAATCGAGAATCTAGCCGAACATAGCTTCTCTACTCCAAGATCAGCTGTTAGAAGAGTCGCTAGTGTCCAAGAGTCGGATGAACTTAAAGAGATAAAAGCCCAACTAGCAGCGATTACGAGCCATCTGAAGGGAGGCAGTCCTCAAGAGCCTGAACAAGTCCAGTTTATGCAAAACCGGAACCATCAACCAAGGAACGATCCTTTCTCGAATACTTATAACGAGGGGTGGAAGAAGCATCCGAATTTGTCATGGAGTCAACCCGGTCAACCATCGCAAGGTAATAATTTTAATTCTTCCAATGCTAACAATGTTTACCGCCCTCCAGGTTTTCAGCAAAGAAACGAGGGGCAATCCGGGGAGAAGAAACCGGGGTTAGAGGACATGATGATGAAGTTCATGTCTAAAATGGACAGCACAGTCGAGGGATTAGCCAGCACAGTCAACACTGTCAAGGCGGCTACCGAACAGAACACTGCCTCCATCAAGATCTTGGAAAGGCAAGTGGGGCAGATCTCTGAGGTTCTACAAAACCAACCTCCCGGAACCTTTCCGAGTCAAACCGAAAGGACCAACCGGAAAACATGCAATGCCATCTATCTAAGAAGTGGTAAGGAACTGAATGAAGAGCCGACACGAGAGCCGTCGTCAAGAGAGACAGATCCGAAAGAGAAAGAGGTCGAGATAGTAGACACGACTGAGCTAGAGACCGACGAAGAGGTTGTGACTGAAGTGAAGAAGCCAAAGAATAAAGAAGTGACACCACCGGTCAAGCCGACAACTCCAAGCGTGCCATATCTGAGCCGACTGAAATCCCATAAGGATGATGTTAATTATTCTAAATTCCTTGATATCTTTAAAAGGCTGCATATTAACATCCCTTTTGCAGATGCTTTGGCACAGATGCCCTCATATGCGAGATTCATGAAGGAAATTCTATCCAAGAAGAGGGCGATCGATCATCAGTCCACCGTTACACTTACTGAAGAGTGTAGCGCGATTTTTCAGAATAAGCCTCCCCCGAAGCTTAAAGATCCAGGGAGTTTTTCTATCCCTATCCAAATCGGGAAGTTTAATTTTAATAAATTGTTATGTGACCTAGGAGCTAGTATTAATCTGATGCCTCTATCTGTTTTCAGGAAACTCGGCCTAGGGGAAGTGCAGCCAACATACATGACGCTCAAGCTCGCGGATAGGTCGATCAGATATCCCTATGGAGTCGTCGAGGACGTATTGATCAAGGTCGGCAAGTTCTATTTTCCAGTAGAATTTGTGGTGATCGACATAGACGAAGACGAAGAGGTCCCATTGATATTGGGAATATCGTTTTTAGCCACAAGCCGAGCATTGATCGACATGAAGGAAGGTGAGATAGCATTCAGAGTTGGTGGCGAAAAGGTCATGTTCAAGATGTTCGAGAAGGTGCGAGTTGGAAGAGAAAAGGAATCTGGAGCTGGTCATGGAAGGCAAGTTGTGGGAGAATCCGCGAAGAACCGCAAGTGTGGGCGGTTCGAGTCTGTGGATACCGAGCCAAGTTGAAAGCCGCACAGTCGTGCCACGACTTTAAATACGGCGTTGGGTGGGAGGCAACCCACCAAGGTTTGTTTTCTTTTATTATTTTTATTTTGAGTGTGTTTCTATTTCCGAAAAAACCATAAAAATCGAAAAAAGCGAAAAACAAACAGAGACATACGCGACTTGCCACGCGGTTTGCATACCGCGCAGCAAGCCGCGGGGCACCCTGTTAGTTTTCTGAAACAGGGACATACGCGGGTTATCCCACGACTTACATCCTGCGGCCAAAACCGCGGGAGTCCCCTGTTGTGTCTCGTTCGTTGTTCGTGCAATTTTTGTTCCTTTCTTGCTTTGTGTGTTTCATTTTCCTGTTTTTTTTTTGTCTTTTGCTTTGATTTCATTTGTTTTGCATGCTCTCTCCATCTCCTCTTAGTGCTCAAATCTTTTCAAGAGAATCTCCTCCGGTCGGGCAAAACAGGTTTGTTCTAAATCTCTATGTTAATGAGTGGTGTATGATGTTTGTTTCAGTATTAGTTAAACGAGATGCAACAAACCTAAGTTTCACTTAGGTTTGGGGTGCCTCATCTTTTCAATATCTACACACTCAATTTTAACCCTGTGCAAACCTCACCGAGGTTTGGGGTTGGCTTTGTTTGACAAACCTAGGCCACGGCCTAGGTTTGGGGTGGCCATATTTTAATGTGAAAGCTTTTTGATGTTATACTTCAATGTTATGCATCACATGTCTGATACTTGTAATAATCGCACAACGATACTTATTTGAGTATCGCCTACGCCGACACCTGCACATTGGGGACAATGTGTGGGTAAGGTTTGGGGTTGCCCAATCGGGCCCACGTTATGCACGCAGATTTCTTGCACTTCTGAGTACCTAGACCACTTTAGCTAAAAATTTTGTTTTTGAATGATTGAGACCAACCATTGTAGGAAGAATCTTGTGATAGTGACGTGACCATTAGGGAAGGACCGGGAAAGGACATGACTAGGGACATTAGTGGAGACCACCCATTAGTGAGATTCGAGCCTAAAAGACGTTCTTTCAATTCGAGGGATTCATACACGAAAATCGTATACACTTTTTCGAGTTCCTTGTCGTGAATATAGAATGGTCTCGCTATATTATTGCATTGAGTAGCAAAGACGACCATCGGGATATTGGGTAAGGGTATAGTAGACCAAATCGTGCGGACCTTAAGAGATGATTCCAGGCATTGTGTGTGTTTAACCCTGTTTCTAGCTATCGTACCCTTCACCCATTTGTGTGTAACCATAGCCCTTTTGTAGCCAAACACTCACCTTGTTCATTTCTAAACCCACCGTTAAACCCGAGCCAAAAGCCTTAGCCAACCTTATCCGAAAGTGTGTCAATCTGAGCGGTAATGAACTGGAAAAGCTAGAACAGAAAAGAAGAAAATCAGGCCAGTCATGAAAATAAATAGAAAAGAGGGCCAATGCAGCCCCAAGGCAAATAAAGAGGACCAATGAAGTTCAAAAAAAAAAGTATTTACAGTTGTTAGATAGCTTCACAGCAGCTGAATAAGAGAGTCAAAGCGACTCCGCAAGTGACAAAGAGGGCCAAACGATAGAGCATAAAGCTAGGAAGTTCAGAATTGCTAAAGCTTGACACCCCAAGGATCGTTGAACCGTTTTACCCTTCACTTCTTAGCCATAACCTTAGCCCCGTTACAACCCTTGTGAAGACCTGGATGATCTTTTGGGAAACGTGATTACGGAATGCGACCACCTTTACTGATATTCCCTGTCTTGCTACTTGATTCCTTTCTGAGATCAACTTTTTGGACATTTGTGTGTCTTTCATTAGAGTTGTCATGTAATATTTGAGTCTTCTTGTACATAACTTCCTATACATGACAACGTGTGCGATAACCTAGGTTCGAGCGAAATGAGAGAATCCTGTGAGGTAGGGTCGAGGCGAAATGTTTTCCCCAGTATGTCTGGACTTAGAACAACTTTAATGGAAACGGAGCAGTAACGAGTTCAACTTACAATGGAAGGTCATAGATCAAACGGAATAGGAATGAAGCGAGAGTGAGATAGGCATTCACGGGTATGGGAAATCACCGTTGCATCACATGGGACCGATTGGAAGTTGTGCAGTTATTATTTCACTTATATATGCTTTTACTCTATTTTTATCGCTAATTTGCTTGGGGACAAGCAACGCTCGATTTGGGGTTGTTGATAACGCCACTTTTTGGCGTTATTTTCGGTTATCAAACCAATGAGATTGGCTTGGATTTAAGCAAAGAAGCGGAATTTTATTGTTTATCAAGTGAAATGTGCAGGTTATCGAACAGGTAGTAATCCTCGAGAAAAGAAGCTAAAAGAGCCCAAAAGAGAGCCAAAACGAAGCCTAACGAAAGCCCAAGACCCGCGCCCGAACCAGGACCCGAGCCGCGAACCAGAAACCGACCCACGCAGCATCAGAAAACCGCGCGACTTGCAAGTTGCGCCAGAAGTCGCGCATCCCACTGTTTGGTTTTTAAACTTTGACGAATTTCCGGGTTTAGGTCACTTTTCGAAGGCAACACGCAGACGACGGCCAGAGCCACTTTGGGAGCGATTTCTGGAGATTTTTCGGAGTCTTTGGAGGCACGATAGAGGATCAAACGAGGATCAATTCATCACGCGAAGTAGATACGAGCACGATAGAAGGGAGTTCATCACATTCATCACGATTTCATCTTTTTCGTTTATCATGTTTACATACTCGTTTTCATCCTTTTCTATTGTGTTTGAATCCACCACCGGCATGAACTAACCTGTTCATGTTGGGGGTTGGAATGATTTTGGTTTGTAAGCATGTGAATAATTGACTTGACATTTTATTAGTTTTTCCTCATTAATGAAGCATGTGATTTTGTGTTTAATGCTTTTGAGAGTCTAGCTAGCTTTCAATTGTTTTGTTATTTTCAGTTGAGTTCGAGAGAATTAACTGTTAAATAGAACTAGGAATTGCATGCCTAAGACGATAAATCGGTGATAGAGATATACCGAGTAAGTCTTGGTCCCAATTGAACCGTTAGTTGGAAATCGAGAGATAAAACCTAGCCGTTTAACATAAATCTTGTGTTTAATGTATTTTGAAATCCATAGGTTGAGATCGAAAGATAAAACCTGTCCTTTTTGGAATAAAACCCGTGTTGCTCGAAAGAGAACAACGGTGATCTTAAAAGATTTGGGAATCATTAAATGGATTAACTGTAATTGTTTCGAGTCAAGTGTTTGCATGTGTAAAACCTTAGGATTTCCAACCCTCAACTATTTTCTCTATTGATTTTTCCTCAAGTTATCTACTGTTCCGTTGCGGTTTATTTTCTTGCAATTAAGTAGTTTAATATCAAACCATCTCTCAATTTAACAGTTCAGTTAATAGCGATTGTAGTAATTGTGATACTTAGTTACTAGTTCCCGTGGATTCGATACTCGTACTTACCGTACGTTATTACTTGATTCGACACCGTACACTTGGGGTTAGATTTAGGGGGGGTGATACCCGCCTATCAGCGTGCTTTGGAGGGAGGAAGGGGAAGAGTTATCTTGAAAACTGGGTTTAACGCATGATTACCCGACCGGTGGTTTCAAAAATTGAATTGGTGATTGAGAAAGTTTTCTCATTCTTAAATTTTAATTAATCATGCTTTAAATGGTTGTACACAAAGCTTAAAGGGTTGTTTTTAAGAGTTTAGGGGTTGTTTGCTTTATAAGATAGTATAGATAGTATATATATATATATATATATATATATATATATATATATATATATATATATATATATATATATATATTAGGGAAATTAATTAAAATACCCCAAGTCAAACCAACTGTTACCAAAATACCCTAATTTTTTTAACTTTGCAAAAATGCCCAAAATACCCGCGATGGGGTCCCGCGATCGCGGGATACGCTGACGTGGCACGTATTTTGGGGCCAAATGCCCCGCGAAGCCCCTCAACTTTGGCCGCGGTGCACTTTTGGTCCCTGCCCGCGATCGCAGCCCGCGATGGCCCAAAAATTTACACTTTTGGTCCCTGAAATTTTACACTTTTGGTCCCTGAAAATTTACACTTTCATCCCCTATACTTAGACGAATTTTTCATGCTTTTACTGGTTTTTTCCACAATTATTGCAATTTAAAGACCGATTTGTGGTTGAAATTCATTTGCATGTTTCAATCAATGTTAAATCAATGTTTTTGGAATACCAGTTTGTGGATGAAATGAGAGATTGGTTTTCTGATATGTTGGTTGTTTCATTGATAAATAGACGTAAAATTCAAGCCAAAATCCCCACACAACGATTTCATTGTTTGTGTTTGAGATACTACTGAAAAAATGAGTTCATCTGTTGCAAAAGCTAAGCTATATTTCTGTTTTGATGGTGAATGGGTGCAAGATAACAATGAGTGGAATTTTGCTTATAAATCTAAGCATGGTGTAAAAGTGTCAGTAAACTACACTTATCAGAAGTTTGTTGCATACGCCATGCAAAAATGTGGAATCAACTCTTCTGATATTTGCAAGTTAGTATTTAAAAATGGCGATGGGTCATTTGTGGATTTATCCAACGATGGGGATATCTCTACTTTTCTGCACCTTTCTGTCCATGTTGAGACAAGCTATCGAAGACCCGCAAGGGTTGGTGTTTATGTCTGACAGGGCTCCTTCCATAAGCGCCGCAATCTCTGCCATGTACCCAAACGCCCCTCACGCCATATGCTGTCGACATTTGGAGATGAACGCCAAATCCAAGGACAAACGTATTACCACCTACAAGGATGTCTATTGGGCGGCATGCAGAGCATATACGGATCGGGAGTTTAACAAGTACATGAATATGCTACGATACAGTGTCAAGGAAGCAGCCAAAGTCTTTGACGATGCTGGACCGGAGAGGTGGTCCGCGGCCCATTTTCCTGGACAACGGTATGACATTCTGACCTCGAATAGTGCAGAGTCTGTGAATGCACTCTCCCGTTTTGCGCGTAGATGTCCGATTGTTAATCTTATGGACTACTTTCGGGCCTTTCAACAAGAGTGGTACCAAATTCGACGCCTAAAAGGAGCTAAGATACAAAATGCACTCACACCAACGGCGGAGAATATCGTTCAGTACAGGGCGCGTCGTGCGGCGACATGGCCGGTAAGAGCAATCGGGTATGGGAAGTACGAGGTGCATGATGACTATATTAACGCGATTGTGAATATGGAAGACCACCTTTGTTCGTGTCGCGAATGGGATAAATCTGGGTTACCGTGCGGCCATGCCATCGCTGCAGCAACATATATGGGTCGTACAGATTGCAGCGACTTGGCTGTACCTTTCTTCACGTCCGAATATTACCGGAAAACATACGTGGAGGTAATAAACCCAGCTGGACCCCCTGCAGCATGGGTGTATCCACCCGACCCGCTTCCACCATGCTATCCACCTTTAATGGATAAGAACAGGGCCGGGAGACCGAGAAAGAACGACTGACGTCCATCACGTGGTGAAAGTTCGATACAACGAAGATGTACTCGGTGCCAATGCGTAGGACACACTCGTGGAGAGTGTCCAAATCCCGCCCCTTCAACCGTGCTAAGGAGACATTCTGTCAGTCACACCCCGGGCCCGTCACAGCTTGAACCATATGGAACAAACCCATATGATACTGTTGATCTAAACACTGATTTGTAAATGATATATATACACACATACATATGCTTCTAAATGAACATTGATAACACAGCTAGTTTGTAAATGATATATATATTCGTATTATATATTTACACACATAAAGAAAATAGGAGACCTTCAATTTTTCTTAGTATTTTCTTGACCTTGTTCTTGCATCCATGGCAGTGAATGTTAACTCTGAGTACACATGTCTGTTTATATATTCATATTAGATACGTTTTAATTTTAACAAATTACACCATTATAGTTAATTATTTAATTTATGGTACATCTCATATTTTTTTCAATTTTGTTTTACACTCCTATCGCATTAACTTAATAATCATATATTAACTAATTCATTAAATCGTTTTAAATTATTATTATTTGAATGTGTTTATAGATATCGTGAATGGCAATAGGAGAAGGTAGAATTGTTTATAAATGGGGTTTTGACAAGTTGGTATCACTGGACTCATTTAAGAATTGTGAAAATGAGTATTTGGCGAATGATGATTCATGTGTGTTTAAAACACTTCAGCTCCAAACACACATGAATCATCATCCGCCAAATACCCATTTTCACAATTCTTAAATGAGTCCAGTGATACCAACTTGTCAAAACCCCATTTCATATTATATATATACACACACATACATATGCTTCTAAATGAACATTGATAACACAGCTAGTTTGTATTCCATCCAACAAGCTCTTCATCTTCAATCTTTCTGACCCTTCTTCAACGGCTTCTGCTTTTGCAACCACGTATGGCCATTGTGTACCACAACCCGCACACACTTTAGCAAATGAGTTGAGGGTTGTCATATATTCTACAAGAGAAGTAGGCCCACGAATGAGGTAACCTCTGACTTGACCTTGCATGATGTATCCAACCTAACCGTGGTTCAGCGGCTTAAAAACTACTTTTCAGAGAAATTAACAACAACAAAAAATACAAAACAACAACACAGTAAAAAAAAATACAAATAACAACACAGTAAAAAAAATACAAAACAAAAAAAAATATAACCACCACCTACTTAAAAATTGATTTAGTTTCATCAATCCAAGCTTGCTTCTCGTTTACCTTCGCTTGAATAATTGCGAAGTCTTGCAGAATATGGTGAATTGCTTCTTGTTCTCGACGAAGACGAGCCTCCCGAGCTTTTATATCCCCTTTCATCCTTTTGATCTCCTTGTCTTCCTCTTCGATCTTTCTCAAATGGACTGCCTTCCTGTCCATAATTTTTTTCCACTCTTCTGTTAGTTCATCTATCTCCTTTTCCTTTTTTGCTATGGCGACCTCGATTTGAGGTGGCATTTTTTCAGGAGTAGACTTAGGGTTTGATGACGATGCCATTTGTGGATGAAATGAGAGAAGAGAGAAATCAATTCAAAGAAAGAAAGCAAGAGAGAAATCAAGAAAGAAAGGAAGAGGAAGTGTGAATTGTGAATTGCATACTACTGATATTTATGGATGAAATCTCAAACATGCAAATGATATTCAACCACAAATCAGTCTTCAAAGTACAATAATTGTGGGAAAAAACAGTAAAAGCATGCAAGATTCGTCTAAGTACAGGGGCTGAAAGTGTAAATTTTCAGGGACCAAAAGTGTAAATTTTCAGGGACCAAAAGTGTAAATTTTGGTCCATCGCGGGCCATCGCGGGCTGCGATCGCGGGCAGGGACCAAAAGTGCACCGCGGCCAAAGTTGAGGGGCTTCGCGGGGCATTTGTACCCAAAGTACGTGCCACATCAGCCCTAGCCCGCGATCGCGGGATCCATCGCGGGTATTTTGGGTATTTTTGCAAAATGAAATTTTTTTTGGGTATTTCGGTAACAGTTGGTCAAACTTTGGGTATTTTAATTAATTTCCCTATATATTATCGTAACAGATAACGGGTAATGGATAATGAAAATCATTTTATATTCATACCTTACCTACTAAAAATTCGGGTAAATAGGCAATAAATAAGTGGATAAATAAATAAAATTTTCTTTTATTCATACCATTATTTAACTGGTCGAAACATAACGAGTAACGGATTTACCCTTACTCATTGTCAGTCCTGCTTGTTTCCATCCACCCAAAAAAGCCTACGAAATCTATCACACAGTCAAAAGTTACCCACCCATTTATCCAACAAAAGGTTGGGCTCTTTCCTCTATCCCCAATGTTTTTACCAAAAGAAGACACAAAGCTAACACTTAAACCATCAATATCCTTCTCTGCTTTCACAATTCCACCCAAGTCGGACCAATTTTGGCTAGGGGTGAGCATCGGAACTGGGTACCCGCCTTTGGAACCGGAACCGCTCCGGAACTGTCGGTTTCGGAACTGGAACCGGAACCGATGTGATTGGTTACGGTTCCGGTTCCTAAAATACGAAACCGATTAGCACTGGTTCCGGTTCTGGTTCTCGTTTTTTTGGAACCGTTACCCGTTGGGTACCCGCCGAGACCGGTTCCAGGACCGGGTACCCAGAACCGGAACCAACGGGTACCCTCTATTTTTTAATAAAAAATATTTATATATTTATTATATTTAAATATCTAATGATGTGTTATTGGTTTTATTAGGTGTTTTATTCGTTTTGATCAAAACGTTTTATTTGTTAGGTCTTGACGTAAAGACGCTATGTGTTATGTAAGTCGTTTTGTTGATGTCAAGACTCAATACGGCGGAGTTTCTAATTTATTTATGTAATAATTAGTTTTTATCTAATTATTTTTCATCATTTGTTGTGTTTATTTCTCTAAGTTGGTACTTTTTAGTTTGTAATGGACTTAAAATTACATTTTTATTCTATGAAATGTTTAAAAAAATATAAAAAATGATAGTGGGTACCCGGAACCGGAACCGCCGGTTCCGGGACCGGTTCCAAAATATAGAGAATCGATGTAAGCGGTTCCGGTTCCGGTTCCGGTTCCTTCATTCTAAGAACCGCCGGTTCCGGTTCCATGAAATTTAGCCAGGTAGCCGGTTATGCTCACCCCTAAATTTGGCATGTCTAGCCCTATATAGAATAGTTTTGACCATACTCCCTCCGGTATAAACATCTAATAACCCGAACTCAGAAAAAAAAATCTTCTAAAAAAACCGCTACCATCATCAGCCCAACTTTCATCTTTCATTTTTTGCAATAACACTTTGGTAGATGCAACCAACTTCAATGCGTTAAAAATATCTTGATTTTGTCTTTGTAAAGCATGGCAAAGTAAATCAGTGATCTCCATTATTTCTTTTTCGAGATGTAAGACAAATATGAAGTCAAATGCCGTCATAGCCTCATATGCCGAATCTGCATCTCCTTTGATAGAACCAGTTCCTTCCTCAACAATTTTGAGCAAAACCTCACAAGTTGGACTAAACATCTTAATTAGGCTAGAAACTGATCTGAGATGAGAACTCCATCTAGTATCTTCGGCTCGTTGTAATGTACCAATTTGATTGAGACCTCTACCGGTCTTCAGTTCATCAATAGAAATCAAGTATGCAATTTGATCGACTTGTGCATCTCGTAGTTGGTCAGTGCGTTTGGAAGAAGCACTAACAACATTGACAATAAAAGTCAAGTGCGTAAAAAACTTACGCAAGGCTATAACTCCTTGAGAGGCGGCCATCAATGCCAATTGTAACCGATGAGCAAGACAGTGAACATAATATGCATATTTACAATCTTCTAAAATTAAGGCTTGCAAACCTTTGAACTGACCTCGCATATTGCTTGCACCATCATACCCTTGTCCACGAATAGACTTGACATCAAGGTTGTAATGTGACAATCAGGAGTAGATTGCATCCTTGAGCGTTTGTGCTGTAGTGTCATGTACATGAACAAGTCCAAAGAAACGCTCTATAATGAAGCCCTCTTTATTAACAAATCTCAAAACAACAGACATTTGCTCTTTATGAGACTCGTCGCGTGCTTCGTCAACAAGCAAACAATACTTTCGACCACCAATCTCCTCACAAATCATTCGTCGCACCTTACTTGATATAAGATTCAATATTTCCTTTTGAATCGCCGGTGATGTATATGATGCATACTTGGGAGCACGACAAAATAGCTCTTTAAGCTCGGTGCTAAACTCACCAAGTGCTTCCAACATTTCAAGAAAATCCCCCTGTTAATGGAATCCGGTTTTTCGTTATGACCTCTAAATGCAACTGCTTGAAAAGCACACCAACGGATGCAATAAATAGAAGTCGTCAATCTCAATCTGTTTTTCTCCCACTCTTCAGTTGTAAACTTCTCATACACATTTCGTATATCTTGCACCTCATTCATCAAATTATCCCATCCCTTTTGTGCAACATTGTGGAAAGACGTACAATTACTTCCCATATGCATTAATAAGGCACATCTTTTTCCACCCACACTTTTCCAATTACGAAACCCATCTATAGTAAACGCTTGTTGACTGTAGTATCCGAGTCCAGTTGGTTTGTTAAATAGAAAGCATGGGAAACAAAATGCTGCATCTAAAGTCTTGGAATATTCAAGCCAAGGATATAATCTAAACCAAGAAGCTTGAAAGCTACGTTTATGAGTTTCCGATCCAGATTTTGGGAACATAGAAAGGGTAGGTTGAAGAGGACCGAGATTCATATAAGCTCGACGGATTGTATCTTGTTGATTGATAGGATAATCATATACTTAAGGGCGTAAACCAGGGTCTCGTTCTAGTGTACTAAGATCGACATCATTACTTTCCACTTGAGCTTTTTTGTAAGGTTTTTCGGTAATCGGAACACTAGATGTAGGGGTATTATCTACATTTGTTGTTTCTTCGGGATCTTCAGATTGAGAATCAAAAGAAGAACTAACATGTTTTCTTTTAAAAGAACCCATGAATTGTAGATTGGGTTTTCATCTTCATCTACATGTGAAACAAATTTGAACCTAACTTAGCTAACCAAACAATTTTAAATAACTTAGCTAATCAAACAATTTTAAATAAAACAACTCATAAAGTCTAGAGATGCATTAAACAATTTCATATAAATTTGAACCTAACTTAGCTAACCAAACAATTTTAAATAACTTAGCTAACCAAACAATTTTAAATAAACTTGAATAAAATGAAAAAACCTGTGATTTAGGGACAGTTGGAAGATTATTTGATGATGTTGAAGTTAAAATCGGTGGGATTTCATTTAATCTCCCCTGATTTGGTTGTTGCTCTTCCTCTTCCATTAGGGCTACAAATACAATTCCAACAAATAATCTTATAATCAGCAACAGAAATGATTTCAACAACAAAATTGATTTCATATTTTCAACAACAAAATGATTTCAACAACAAAATTGATTTCATATTTTCAACAACAAAATGATTTCATATTTTCAAGTTTCAACAACAAAATGATTTCAAGTTTCAACAACTGAACAACAAAATTAAAAAAATTACAGCAACAACAGCAGCATGTGTCATTGTCAATACTCAATAGCTAAAACAAAATTAGAGTTTTAGAGTTTCAACAACAAAATTACAGCAAGTCAGCAACAAAAGCAACAAAATTACCATCAAAACAAAACAAATAAACAATGACTTCAGATTTCAGATTTTTAGAGTTTCAATTCAACAATTGAGCAACAAAATTACAAAAATTTCAGAATTTAAGTACCTGGAAATCGAAATGAAGGCTGGAACACAACAGTCAACAGCAACGTCGAGGGCGAGCTGGTCAGTCGGCGTGTTATTACCAGATCCGTGCAACAATAATGAAATCAAAATAGATGAACAATAAGAACAAATGATTTCAACTGGTCATCCCTGTCATTCACTTTCAGAGAGAATAATACAATACTGTTTGGAAAGTAAAAAGGATGATTAGCTTGTTTTTCCAAGCTAATCAACATTAAATACAATGGGCCCGTGGTTAACAAGCCCACGGCCCGTTAACTAATAAGCTCTAATTTAATCAAATACAATTCAACCCTTGAACTTTAAATCAATATTAAAACCTGCCCTAACAATCTCCCCCTTTGATTTGAAGTTCGAGTTGGCACTCTATATCTCTCCAGTTGAAGACATATCTTTTGCGGAGGACGAAGTGTACCTCGAACAATCTGATGGCACGGCGATAGTCGATGCGATCTTCAATCATTTCCAAGGCATTCCGAGCAGTTACTTCATTCGGATTCGGAACATAAGAATACCTTGGATTTTCAGACTCGTGCTGAATAATCTTTCGAAGAGCATCTCTGACCTTTAGAAGCGTGTCGTCACAAAATCTGTCCACCTGACTGAAACGCATGAATTTCTTCTCCTTTTGCTCATTGGGGTAAACAATCCCGAATTCTGGTTCCAGAAGCATAGCGTTCTCGGGATACATGTTTAACTCAGATGCTTTCAGATTCGGCTTGATCAGATTTACCTTTTTCGCCTTGTTCTCGATAGCCATTTGGAAATCCGTTAGATAAGACATCATGATGGTGCGGACTAGGTATCGACGAACAGCTTCGAGTGCCTTTGTAATCTCTAGCGGTCGGATGGTTCTTGTACGTAAGTCTTTCAGAATAACCAGAAAGTCGAGCGGTCGGAGGTTCTTGAAGTCAGCTTCTGAAAATTTCCATTTGTTCCCATCTTCACGTCGAACAATGAAAACTGGGTAGACGATCCTCATAATACGTCTTGAATAGATACTGATTACCTCTGTGATTCGAAGTTTGGTTCTGACCTGGTTGACTGGAAGACACCGCTGCATTGTGCGGATATATCGGCGTTGAAATTCTGGGTCAAGGTTGTAAATACCCAGATAGAAGGTCGACTCGATCGGGCGAAGCTTGTGTACGAACAACTTATTCAAAGATTCCTCCAAGTGAGGGATAAGTACCATGATCTTCTCCCAACGGATTTGTTGCTGTTGAGGAGGGGGAGGAAGATCAGAAGCTGTCGTGGGAGGAGCAGTTGTCGGATGATCGGAAGTAGTAGACTCGGGTCTTGTTGATGATGTTTCGGCGGGTTGAGCATAGTGAACGGGGGATGTTCCATACAAATTTTGAAGCAGGAACTGGTCATAATCAATGTTGTCGTCCTCATCAGTGGGGAAGACCAAATTTACCTGGAGATTTACGGCACTGGCGGCTTTTTCGTACCATGCATCTTCGGTCTCTGGGTTGGCTTCACAATCTGGATCTATCATGTCCAGAATCGGTATGTCTGATGAGTCAAAATCAATCAGTTCCTGTGTTGAACCCTCGGGCTTTTCAACCGTCGGGTCTTCTTCATCTTATATCTCCATGTCTATAACCATATCTGCTAAAGGCAACTCGGCTTCTGGTGCTTCTGTTGTACCTGCCGCAGTTGGGGGTTCTGGATGAACCACAGTTGTAGCTTCAGTCTGGATCAGGGAGGCGGTCTCGGTCAGACGTTGTCTTTTCTCCCCCTCACGGTGATCAGGATCATCCTGGTCATCGTGTTTCCGCTTCAGACCGCCTGCTTGACTCTTGCAGGTATCTTCGAGTGAGCGGACTCTCTCGGGCAGCGTTTTGAGCGCTAGGTTGTAGTCCTTGAGAGTCGAGTCAATGGCGTCTAAGCGAGTGGTTATAGATGAAGATGGAGCAGTGACCTGTGATCGGAGACTGAGATCAGGTCTGCTTCAGTAGAGGCGGTTGTATCCGATTCCTGGAGCAGTTGGGCCAATAGCATCGTCTTCAGGGTGTCCACCGAATAGATAGGTTGCGGTTGAATCGGTGGAGGTACAGGGGCGGTTTCAGTTTCGACGAGGTGGCCTTTACCTTTGATAGCGCGCATAGCTTTGGCAAGTTCAGCGGCTACACGTTGCTGCATTTGTTGCTCCATATCCTGGCGGACAGCCTTAAGGGTGCTGTCCAGGGACCCTTGTGACACAAAGTCTGGGTTACTAACACCGGGACCACTTAGGTTACCCGTTGAGACATCTACCGCGGGGGTAGAGCCACCTACGTTCACAGTTGGCGTGATAATAGCTGTGGTAGGATTTCCGTCCGATCCTCGTGTTCCGGCAGACGGAGACACTACAGACGTTCCGGTCGGGTCACTAAGAGCCGCGACTTGGTGTTGTTCCGCATCAAGTGTCCTAGTCAAAGAATCTTCAATAACAAGTGGAGCTAGACTCGATGGTGCACTGAAAGAAGTCGAGATCGGGGGTTGCTGGTCTCTTGTTTCAACACCAGTACTCTCCGAGTGAGAAACCGGTGGAAGTTGTGCTAATTCCCCGTGTGAGACTGAAACATCCGTCTTTTGAGAGATGGATGAGTGGCTATGGAGGTCGTGCAATTGCTCCGCTGGGTCCACAGAGGCTTCTTCAATACCCTGTCCTAACAAATGAGACGAGGTAGTAGATGTGGCAACCCGGATATGACGTGGCTGGTTTCGCTCAGGAGCCTCGTTATCTTTACGGCTCAATGTTTCTTGGTTCGCGTTCGACCTTAACACCCTCCTTTTCACATGTTCTATGTCCCAGGGAAGGTCCCTCCGGCTCTGGCTGGACCATGGGATTCCCTAACTCTCGTTTATATGCTATCACAGGTAGGGTTTCAGGCATATGCATAGCACGGATATTATCCTACTCCCCCTCAAAACATACTTGGGGATTGACTTGCACCCCTCGGAGTGAGAGTGATATCAACACAAGAAAAAATATTTAGACTTTGTAAGAAAAACAGTGTGACTCTTCCCCTCGGATTGAGGTTGTTGATCCGCCATGGAATATCTGTAAAGAGACCCAAAGTTAGAAATTGAGGCGGATAAACAAGTGACGGCGCATACCTTTGCTTTAAGTGGTTCAATCGGAGACAGATTGAGGATTGGCAGTAGGAAAACAGGTACTGGACTGATTAGAGCAGGGGTGTCCGGAAAATGTAATGGAATACATGACTTTCCGGACAAACCATACTATCCGGACTAAAGGTGTCCAGACAGCAATGGTTTCCGGACAGTAAGTGAGTTTCCGGACAGAGTAGGGATTGCGGAAAAATTAGAATAGAAGGGTATCCGGATAAGGACTCGGTCCGGAAACCTATCCGGAAAAATAGGGTTTCCGGATACCTGTCCAGATACACTGGAATTTTTCAAAAAAAAACAAATTTCCCTGTTCCCCCTCAAACTGAGCATGGAGATGGCTTTGCTCCCCTCAACTTGTGTAAAATTGTGCAATGGAGAGTCCGACACACAAAAGAACTTTAGAACGTTTAAAGAAAAACTTGTGTCGCTCCCCCTCAGAATGTGCGCGTAGAGTGAAGTACACACGGGAGTATCCACACACATAACAAAACTTTTCAGCATTTTAAAAAAAATTGTGTGTGACGCTCCCCCTTAACAGTAGAGTGTACTTACCTGATTGCTGATCATGCTCCCCCTAAACACATGAGCAGTCGTGAAACCACAGGTATAGACAAACCTCACGTCTTCGCAATATTGTTCCTTGTAAATCGTGAGCAGCTCCCTCCTTTCGGTCATGTGTGTGGAGCATCCAGTGTCTAAGAGTCACACATGACCGTCCTGCAAAGCAAGTTTAGCGGACCTTGGGTACCCAGATTTTCCTGGGTCCGGGAGGGTTAGGTTTGGCACCGCTTGGGGAAGCTTGCTTTGTCCCAGCTTTCCCTTTAGGTGTAGGATGGACACCGTTAGAGGGAACTGGTTTTGGCACTTGTTTCTTCTGAGGTGCAGCGTTTACACCTTTTGGAGGAACAGGTTTTGTAGCAGATTTCCACCTGGGTGCCGGTCTAACCTCAGTGGGAGAAGCCCGTTTTGGAATGGGGTTGGTCTCCCGCTGTGGTTTAAACTCTGTTTGAGAACCCCGTTGTTTATGATATTTTCTCTTGTTATTACAGGGTTTGCATTTGGGTGAATGATTGTACATGTGATATGACCCAAACCAATCATTGTTATTGATATCATCAAAGTCATTCCAACCACAACTAGAACAGCATAAGCAATCATGCGATAAATGAATCAATTGCTGAATGGAGTAGAGCTTAATTGGAAAATTAACATCTCGTTTAACAAAATTATTCCTATGATTCCATTCGCAATTGTCTTTGTCTATTCTAGAATTGAAAACAAGTGGGGAAGACTTTGACGCATCCTTCTTGACAGATTCCCTCTTTAGCCACTTTGGTGTTTCTTTATTAGCGCGACCATTTTTATCTGAAACAGCAGGGATAGTATGATCAGTGACTTGTGAGGAAATAGGGGTCTTAGTGGTCGATCGTTCGGTCTTTTGCTTCGGCTGTGATTGTGTTTGAGAAGCTGAGGTATTTTTAAGAATCTTGACCACAGCCGGAGTCTTGGATTGAGAACAGTCGCCCTTTTGAAAATTGACCGGAAGATTAACCACTGGAGACAAAAAATCAGGTTGACTTGGAGAAATAGTAGTGTTGCCAATCAATGGTCCGGTCGCTTGCCTTGGCTGTGATTGCCTTTTGGAAACAGGTTTCGTGGTTGGTTTTGACTGAGAAATCTTGATCACAGTTGGGGCCTTTGTTTGAGAATAGCTATCTTTTAAAGAATTAACTGGATGATTAACCACGGGGGATAGAAAATCAGTGTGACTTGGAAGAGGTTTGTCAAAGGGAAACGAATCAAACTCTTCTTCACTGTTACCTTCGGAGTTCATGTACTCTGAAAAGTTTATCTTGGGAAGTACTGGACTTAGATCAGGTGAGGAAGGCGAGGAACTCTTTGTGCTTGAGTGTTTTGGGGAATTTGGTGCGGAAGTTAAGAAAAAATCAGAGTTTAAATTCCGTAAAACACTCTCGTCTTGAGAATCTTGATCGTCTTGTGTTGAAAAAGTTTTTCCTAAGAAAGCTTTACACGAAGACGTGTCCGATGAGCTAGAGGAGAGTTTGGGTGAAATCGTCTTTTCAGATTGGAGTTGGTCAAACTGCTCTTGGAGTTGACTTTTACTCACTTTCTCTTGCATCACTTCTGTTGCCAAAGCGGACAGTTGTGACGTGAGTCGATTGATTTCAAACCGAAGTATTTCCTGTCCTTCATCAGACACATTGTCGGTTTTGACCGATTTTAGATTCTCAAGCTTTGTAAGTAAAACTTGTTTTTCCATTTGAAACATTGACCTTTCTTTCTCAATGGACTCCTCCAACTCGACTATCTTTGCTTCCAAGATGAGAGGGGGAACATAGAGTTTAAACTCATCCGTCTCAGTCTTGGTTGCAGGTGCTAGATCCTCATCCTTTTTGGAGGAATCCTTGGGTGTAGCTACCTTGTAGGAGTCGAAGTAGTCATTGGAAAGGTATTTTTTGTCCTTTTGATACGAGTAGTTTAAAGGTTCATAACAAAATGGAAGTTGAATTCCTCGTTTTTGTGAGCGTTTATGTTCCTCGGTTTCCTCCTCCTTTTCTGGTTCAAGAGGACCAGTCCATTGAATTGCGTACTCTGAATACTTTTTATCTAATCCATAGCACGCAAAATCATATAGAGTAGGGACTTGATATTGTTAGACAACCTAGGGGGGGTAAGGTTGTATTTTAAATCTTTTACTTTCAAAAATTCTTTTATAAATAAATACAGTACTGAAACAGTATAAATAAATCAGAGTATAGAAATAATAAATATACAGCAATTATATAAACAGATATAATTAAAATGCACAGCGGAATAAATAAAGAGATAAAGGTTAGAGATACTTGACACGGAGATTTACTGATTTACCACCAACTGTGATAAACCAGCAGCCGAGACACTTCCCGACACGATCCAATAAATGTATTCTTTACGGTAGAATACAAACCAAGTACAAAGGTAACGTAATTGATTCTCAAGCTTCTGCTATGAGATGTACAGGATCACACACCCGTTATTCAAATGCTTACAAGAGGAGTATAACTCACAATGGGTAATCACTCTTGTATAATATCTCACACTTGGATATTTTATAAAAAATGTTTTATAAAATATATATTATAAATGAGAGAGCTGAGAGTGTGGTTGCTGCTTGTTGTTACTGTTATGTGGTCTGGTCTAGTCTTCTTGTTCTCTTCTCCAGCATGCATGTATATATATCAGGAAGCTCCAACGGCATTGTGCATCCGCGGTATACCGCGTGGACCTTGGCGGTATACCGCCGTCAGAAAAAGTAACTGACACACCAACGGCTACATGCAAAGTTGACTTCTGGAATTACGTACCCGCGGTATACCGGCTGGGACTTGCGGTATACCGCCGTCAGAAAAAGTATTATCAACCAATCAGAGAAGCACACGGAACCTGCCGCGGTATACCGGCTGAACACCCGCGGTATACCGCCAAATGTGTACCCGCGGTATACCGGGTATTCTCCACGGTATACCGGCGTCAGAAAAGACACCTTCCAGGACTGCAACCAAATCTTGCTGGATCTTCTTAAAACAAAAACTTATTTAGTTAAAATCAATTATGGTTTTTTAGAAATATCCAAGTGGTATATTATTTTAGGGTGTTTATCATTATTAGTTATAAACAATGATGACGACGTAAACACTTCCGTCTTGAACCATTCAGTTTAAATCTTCGTGTTCTTCAACAACTGCACACTTGGATTAAATTGTTAGATAAACAATAATACGGTGTGTTTGTAATCATCAGAAAAGACACCTTCCAGGACTGCAACCAAATCTTGCTGGATCTTCTTAAAACAAAAACTTATTTAGTTAAAATCAATTATGGTTTTTTAGAAATATCCAAGTGGTATATTATTTTAGGGTGTTTATCATTATTAGTTATAAACAATGATGACGACGTAAACACTTCCGTCTTGAACCATTCAGTTTAAATCTTCGTGTTCTTCAACAACTGCACACTTGGATTAAATTGTTAGATAAACAATAATACGGTGTGTTTGTAATCATCAAAATAAATATATATAAATATATAGAGATGTGGTACACTTGCACCAACAATCTCCCCCTTTTTGATGATGACAAACACAACCGCTAAGCAAGAGCATATGCGGTTTCTCTCCCCCGTTTGTCGAAGCAAAAAGGGTTAAGAAAGACGGTATGCTCCCCCTCGAGAGATGCTCCCCCTCAAAATATGCATATATTTGAGGTAGCATAAACTCATGGGTAAAGATAATAAAACGCTCCCCCTCAAATTAATAACGATATTAAAATGAAGATTTTATAAAATTTGAGGGATAAAATAAAATGCAAAAAGCAATAGAGACAAAGATATACAAACCAATACGAAACACTTGCACCAAAACGGATCTTAAGGCTTCAATTTTCGGTTAATTTTATGTGATTTTAAAAAAAAATCACCACGTATTATGACCTCGGCAGGTAACCACGTATTATAACCTCGGCAGGTAACCACGTATTATAACCTCGGCAGGTAACACGTATTATATCCTCGCCAGGAAACCACGTATTATAACCTCGGCAGGTAACCACGTATTATAACCTCGGCAGGTAACCACGTATTATAACCTCGGCAGGTAACCACGTATTATAACCTCGTCAGGAAACACGTATTATATCCTCGTCAGGAATCACCTACAAAAGGCAAAGAAGATTTTTTGTGGTACCCTTTTCTTATGGGTCCTTTTAACAGTTAGTATAAAACATAAACTGCAAAAAATATGTTGTCGACATAAAACAAACACGACAAACATACAAAGCCATAAAAATGGTTTAAAACCATAAACGCATTCCACCCGGATTATCAAAATTAAACATTCCTTTCGGAATCCATTTTCTAACCATTTTAATTTTGCGATTGTATTTATCATACACATAAAATGAAGCATTTATATTCGCATTAGGTCTAGAAAAATTACTATTATACATACGAGCATACGGTTTCCTCCCATAATTCACATTTTTCATTTTTGACATATATGGGGGTTTTTGCACATAGGGTTTTCTCGTTTCAACTTTAGGAGATGCAAAAAATCTTTTAATGGGTTTACACGAACATTTATCAACACATGTATCGGAACCAATGCCTTTACGACAATTTATACGATTAGGCATATTTAGCATTTTAAGCACTTTATCATTGCTACTATTAAAAGCATTTGCTAATAAGTCATTTTTCTCATGCGATTTACATTTAGCATTTAAACATGCAACTTCATTTTCAAGAGACTCGCATTTTGTACATGCAACACTTTCATTTTTATTTTCACTTAAGCATGCAATTTTATCATTTAAAATAACACAAGATTTACAAACATCTTTTTCACTTAATTTATTTTCTAATTTAGTGATAACATCTAAATCATGAGCAGATTTTTGTTTACCGTCATCTATTTCCTTTTTATATACAGATACGGTTTCTTTTAAATTAGAAATTTCATCTTTATATTTATTTGCGAGAGCAGCCATATCATGAAATGATTTATATAATTCGTCAAGATTATTTTCATCGTCACTATAATAATTATCACTATAATTACTATCACAATTATTTTTAGAAGAATATGATGAAGATACCTCATTATCATGGTCGGCCATGAAACAAAAATTTTTGGCCTCATTTATGCTTGCGCTCAACGCGCCTCCAATTAAAGCTTTTGGTGTGTTGATTTGTTTTGCTCATTTCGGACACACACTCGCATAGTGATCCTTGTCGCCACACACATAGCAAAAGCCTTTCTTTTTATTGGCTTTTTCATCGTCGCTAGATTCGTCATATTTGTCTTCACTTTTATGGACGTTGCGACTTTGGTTTTTACCACCACGACGGTAGTCTCCGTTTTCTTGAAACCTATCATTATTAGTAAACTTTTTGTTAGATAAAAGTTTAGAAAGTTTTCTTACCAACTTGACTAAATCGTCAAGATTTTCGGGTTCGTCATCGGATGAGCTAGCTTCTTCCTCCTCTTCCTTTTCCTCTTCTTTTGAGGCAATGACTTTTAAAGCTATGGATTTCTTTTTGACTTGCTCCCGGACTTGATTTCTTCTTAGTGCAATTTCGTGCACTTTAAGATTGCCGATGAGATCATCGAGCTTCATAGTTGAGAGATCTCGGGAGTCTTCCAAGGATGTGATTTTTGCCATCCACTCCGAAGGAAGTGCTCGAAGAATTTTCCTTACATAATCCTCATTAGGATAAGTACGACCTAATCCCTTCAAAGTAGTCATAATGAGGTTAAAACGTTTAAACATTGAGTCGATTGACTCATCTTTTGACATTTCAAATAATTCATAATCATGAACAAGAATATTTATTTTAGAGTTTTTAACTTGAGTATTTCCACGATGAGTGTCGCTCAAGCTTTGCCAGATTAGATTAGCAGTTTTATAAGTATAAACTCTTTCTATTTCATCAGAGGTTAAAGCAGCATATAATATATTTTTAGCTTCAAAATTTAAACAATAATGAGATTCTTCAGCGGGAGTCCAATCTTTTATGGGTTTATCAACAATAAGATCATTTTCAACTTTGGTTGGTCTAAAATTCCCATTTTCTATAATATCCCAAATTTTTTGACATTTATTCCCAAATGTTAGACAACCTAGGGGGGGATTATAATTATATAAACAGATATAATTAAAATGCACAGCGGAATAAATAAAGAGATAAAGGTTAGAGATACTTGACACGGAGATTTACTGATTTACCACCAACTGTGATAAACCAGCAGCCGAGACACTTCCCGACACGATCCAATAAATGTATTCTTTACGGTAGAATACAAACCAAGTACAAAGGTAACGTAATTGATTCTCAAGCTTCTGCTATGAGATGTACAGGATCACACACCCGTTATTCAAATGCTTACAAGAGGAGTATAACTCACAATGGGTAATCACTCTTGTATAATATCTCACACTTGGATATTTTATAAAAAATGTTTTATAAAATATATATTATAAATGAGAGAGCTGAGAGTGTGGTTGCTGCTTGTTGTTACTGTTATGTGGTCTGGTCTAGTCTTCTTGTTCTCTTCTCCAGCATGCATGTATATATATCAGGAAGCTCCAACGGCATTGTGCATCCGCGGTATACCGCGTGGACCTTGGCGGTATACCGCCGTCAGAAAAAGTAACTGACACACCAACGGCTACATGCAAAGTTGACTTCTGGAATTACGTACCCGCGGTATACCGGCTGGGACTTGCGGTATACCGCCGTCAGAAAAAGTATTATCAACCAATCAGAGAAGCACACGGAACCTGCCGCGGTATACCGGCTGAACACCCGCGGTATACCGCCAAATGTGTACCCGCGGTATACCGGGTATTCTCCACGGTATACCGGCGTCAGAAAAGACACCTTCCAGGACTGCAACCAAATCTTGCTGGATCTTCTTAAAACAAAAACTTATTTAGTTAAAATCAATTATGGTTTTTTAGAAATATCCAAGTGGTATATTATTTTAGGGTGTTTATCATTATTAGTTATAAACAATGATGACGACGTAAACACTTCCGTCTTGAACCATTCAGTTTAAATCTTCGTGTTCTTCAACAACTGCACACTTGGATTAAATTGTTAGATAAACAATAATACGGTGTGTTTGTAATCATCAGAAAAGACACCTTCCAGGACTGCAACCAAATCTTGCTGGATCTTCTTAAAACAAAAACTTATTTAGTTAAAATCAATTATGGTTTTTTAGAAATATCCAAGTGGTATATTATTTTAGGGTGTTTATCATTATTAGTTATAAACAATGATGACGACGTAAACACTTCCGTCTTGAACCATTCAGTTTAAATCTTCGTGTTCTTCAACAACTGCACACTTGGATTAAATTGTTAGATAAACAATAATACGGTGTGTTTGTAATCATCAAAATAAATATATATAAATATATAGAGATGTGGTACACTTGCACCAACAGATATCTTCCCTTTTTTAAGTAGTGTGGGTTATCATATCCGATTCCCCACTCTTTGTTGAAGTACGTGAACTCTTTGGGTTTGTTCAAAAAAATAGTTTGATCAGTTTGACCCCTTTTGTGGAGTTTGGTTTCGAGATCAAGAATTTTAGCAACAAACTCTTTGTGCTGAATTTGAAGAGAAGAACATTGAAAAATAACTTCTTCTTTCTCATTCATGCAATGATCAAACTGACGCTGAAGATCAGATAATTTGGCTCTTAAGTCTTTAGGTGCTAATGACAGAATTTTACATTTATCAGTTAAATTAGCACAATCAGACTTATATTTCTCTGTTTTTTTCTTTTGAACATCAAGCTTTTCATTTAGTGACCTAATTTCAAGCTTTTGTTGTTTAGAGGTGGCCTGGAAGGAATTTGCCTGATCAGTAAATGCTTGCATTTTATTCAAGAATTCGGGTTGGCAAGAATCACATACCTGACTTGTAGGAGCCGTTTCTTCTTCGGCGGAGGAGTGATATCCCATGAAGGCATCAGCAACATCAAAATTGCCTTCATCATCAGATCTTTCCAACCAGTAGTCGTTTTCAGCAAACATAGCTTCTCCAGCCTCCTTCTGACGAGACAATGCAAGTTTGGCCTCGTAGTAGTGAGAGTTCTTTACTGTTGGCTGGCGACAATCCTTCACAAAATGACCAAGTTTCCCGCAGTTGTAACACTTTACGGGTTCATCTCTCTTCTTCCCTTCTTCTTTCTCTGACTTTCCCTTCTTCTCAGACTTGTCGTGCTCACTGACCTTCTTCTTTCCTTCGTATCGATCTTTGTAGTCATGGCGCTTGTTGGAGGAGGTGGAGTAGCGCTGACTATTGGATGAAGACTTCTTGTAGTACCTTTGTTGTTCGAAGGATTTGGTAAGCAAATCTATGGCCTTTTTGAATTCTGAAACCTTTTCATCATCAGAATCGTTGTCTTCCTTATCTTCAACTTCTGACTCAGAAGAACTTTGCTTTGGAGCACGTCTTGAGTGACTTCCCGATGATTTTCCTTGCTTGGAGGAAATTAGAGCAATAGGATCGGCAGATGGCACTGGTTCAGTCTTTTTCTCGCCTAGGAGCTCATTCACTTCATCTTCGTCTTGAATAAGTGTCTCATATAGTTCGTTGATGCCGATATTCTCAATCAAATTGTTGTGCTTGACATGAGACGCATACACCTTCCATTCAGGTAGCAGATTGTTGAGAAACTTGAGCGCGTTTTCAGTATTAGAACGAACAATCTTGTTCTTGTTCAGTTCATTGAGAAGTAGGCAAAACCGTTCATGGGTCTGGGTGAGGGATTCACCGTTGCGCTGCTTGAACCCATCGAACTTGGTTATCGCGCTATTTATCTTCAGCTGATTTCCTACAACGCTCCCACGCATTATTCTGGCTACTTGGTCCCACATTCCCTTTGCCGTCTCTTTGTAACTATTTATGGCAGTGTAGATGGAATTAGGAAGAGCTTGAATCAGATATCTCTTTGCATGCTTTTCACCTTCAATCATGCCTCTTTCAAATTCTGTCATTTCAGCAAGAGTCTTTTCCTCACGTCGAGCTACTGCAGTTGAAGTTGCAGCTATGTCCTTCATTGGCTTGGGAATTGGGCCATTATCCATAGCTCTCTTGATGTACTCATAGTTGTCCTTGGACTCTATGAAGATCATGAACCTATCTCGCCATTGACTATACTCGTTCGGATAGAGACATGGTGGCTTGGTGCCAGTGCCAATTGCGAGAGCATCACGAGAAGAAGACATCTTCGGTTGCAACGGAGTGATCGTCAGACGTGTAGATTGATTCAAAGGGTAAACCTAACGCAAGGCACTAAGAGTGAAATCCTAACGCAGGGTCTACGAGTGATTTGACTAACCTGAACTTACTGGATAGGAATCCAAATAAGTGATCTGATCTGGAAGTGTCCGGATCAGATTTGATGCAAATGGATCAATAAACAAAAACAGAAGTATCCGGATAAGATGAAGATACCGGATACTTGAATTGTCCGGATAACTGAAAGAGTCCGGATATCAGAAAGAATCCGGACAGAGTAAGTTTTCCGGATAACAGATACCACACACTTTCCGGCTAACTGAGGTTACCGGATGTGAAATGATTCCGGATACACTGAAGTTTCCGGGTACAATGGAGTGTCCGGATAAGATATGTCCGGAAACACTGGGTTTCCGGATACAAATGTTACCCGGATTGTGTAAGGAAAAATGACTTACCCGAATTGCAAAACTTACCCGGAAAAATGAGGAGTCCGGATGGAATTGGAGTTGTCCGGATGGATTTCACACAAACGTCCGGACACTATCAACTTGTCCGGAAACCGCGGCTGGTTTGTCCGGACTCTGCGGCTATTTGCTTAAATCGATCGACTTTTCGATTAGGGTTGCCCAAAATCGATCCTGGAAGATTAGTAACAATGCAAAACACAAAAATAACACTAATCCAATCGATTTCAATGCAAAAATAACAAGTTTTGATGGTTAAAAATCGAATCTTTTATCAAGAACACTACCAAAAACTTTTGACCTTAATTTGCTAAATTAATCACTCAAACGATCGAATTGGAATGCGAAAATTTGCAGAATTACTCACAAGTATAATGCTAACACAACCCAATAAACAGAATTGAACAATTTAGCCAGAATCAAGATTTCGAAAAAGTCAAGATGAACACATACGGGAAAAGTCAAAATCTTACCGGAAATCACTAGAGAGGCTTTGAATCGAATCCGTCTGTCTGCTCTGATACCAATTGTTATTACCAGATCCGTGCAACAATGAAGAAATCAAAATAGATGAACAATAAGAACAAATGATTTCAACTGGTCATCCCTGTCATTCACTTTCAGAGAGAATAATACAATACTGTTTGGAAAGTAAAAAAGAATGATTAGCTTGTTTTTCCAAGCTAATCAACATTAAATACAATGGGCCCGTGGTTAACAAGCCCACGACCCGTTCACTAATAAGCTCTAATTTAATCAAATACAATTCAACCCTTGAACTTTAAATCAATATTAAAACCTACCCTAACACGGCGGCAGCGGCCGGCGAGGGCGACGGTGGAGCCTGGAGCTGGAGGGCGGCGTCGAGGGCGTGAGCAGCAGCAGGGGTTCTCACTCTTCTCGGTAGGGTTTTTTTTATCGATGAGCAGTGTGAGAGGCCGTGAGAGATGAGATTGAGAGAGTGAGAGGCGTTGGTTTCCTAATGTCTACTGGATTGGGCTGGAGAGTCAAAACTCAAGGCAAGACTTAAAGAGTGGGGGGGGGGGGGGCATTTGGTTTTTTATTATAAAATAGCCTATCAAAATTTAGAGTACTACTAATATTTTTTTAAACCACACGGGCCATGGCCTGGAGTTGCCACAATGACCATCCGCCCCTGTAATCAACGTGGTTATGTCATAATTGTAATATTATTTTCACTTAAATTACTCAAAAATGAGTTTCTTAAATGGTAGTGATACTTAGCAAAAGAGGAAGTTAAGGTACTAAAATTTACAATAAGCTATACTTAAAGGTTCAAATGCAATTTTTGAATACGTGTTTTGGATGATGGGCTGATGGCGTCTTATTTATCACTGGATGGGTCTCACGTTTGAACTTGTGGAATGTGTGGAACTGTGGATAACGGATATGGATGACGATTGCAATTCATCGAGGGCCCACGTTGATGATGCCAACCGCCCAATCCAATTAAACTAATCCATTTACTGAGTCAATATCAACTCTATACCGAGCTAACTCATTACCGAGTTAAATCATCAAAACTTTTTTTGTTTTTTAAAGCAGCCAATAATATTAAAAAACAAATAGGCCCATAAAAAAACTTTTTTATTGTTTTTTAAAGCAGCCAATAATATTAAAAAACAAATAAGCCGCCCAATCCAATTAAACTAATCCATTTACTGAGTCAATATCAACTCTATACCGAGCTAACTCATTACCGAGTTAAATCATCAAAACTTTTTTTGTTTTTTAAAGCAGCCAATAATATTAAAAAACAAATAGGCCCATAAAAAAACTTTTTTATTGTTTTTTAAAGCAGCCAATAATATTAAAAAACAAATAAGCCCACAAAGTAGATACAAAGCCTACCTAAATTTTATGCAAGACGCAGAAATAGCTCCCCAAAAATCTATCGACATTAAACTATCTATAGTGTGGTCATTAAATCTTACATTAAACACTAAATTTAGTGTAAATGACACTATTTATATCTTTAATAGAGTCTCTATTTTTCACACTAAATTTAGTATGATGAATAGTATATTATACTATATTTTGTGTAACACTATTTATTTACACTACTTTTTACACCATTTTTCAATTACATTTTTTGTCCCTCAATTTTGAGATTCATTATTTTTGTTTTTTGAAGTGTTAAAGTTTTAATAGGTTTATATATATATATTATTTTTATACTAATTTTTTATTTATGTTTTAATTAAGTAAATAATATACAACATGATAAAATATTCGATGAACTAAATAATTACACGTATTATTTTACATAACATGATAATTGAGGATGAACGTGATCTCGATGCACCAATTGAAGTTGCAAGAGAAGTGACACCGATAGAGGTTGAAAATTGAAACGGTGGTGAATGATAAGACCATCCACACACCTGCAAGACCTTACTTCTTTCACAAGTGTCACATCAGCTTTGCAATAACACTTTCCGCACACATGCAAGATCAAACTCCTTTCTAAACTAATAAATTATAATATAAATAATTATAATATGACTAATAAATTAATTATAAAATATAGATAACTAAAATTTTACTTTTGTTTTCTTTTATTATATGTTGTGTAAATATAATTTAGCAGTTTAAATAAAAAAACATTGCATAAAAATATCATTTTTTTAAAATAAAGCGTGAGTAAAAAATTTTAATAAAAATATTTAAAAAAATGTTCAAATAAACTAATAAATGAATTAAATTTAATAAACATATTAATAATAATTAATGTTTAAACAAACAAACTAACTAATTAAATTAAAAAATGTGTTTGTTTAATATATTTAATTTGTTGAAAGGCCTTGCAAGTTTAGCAAGATGGGGTGGTCTTGCAAGGCATTGCAAGACACATGGCATGTCATGTCATCTTGCAAAGGCTCTTGCAAGACGTGTGTGGATGCTCTAATAACCAATTTCAACAATTTCTCGCTCGTTATAGACAAATCAAAGACAAAGTAGCACACTTCGAGCTTCGAAATGTGTTAATCAATCATTTGTAGGAAAAATATAGTAATGAAAATAAATAAATGCATATGTATTCTCTCTTTTATTTGTTTTAATGTAACTTTTATTGTTTAATAAAAAGTTTTGTTTTATGCATTAAAATAATTTAGTTCGTAATTAATAAAAAATATATATATATATATTAAGTTATGATCTAAATATAAAATATGGGTACAATTGTAAAGTTAATAAATAAAAGGATATTATTGAAAGTTTAATAAATTAATATAAAAATGATTTGGTGTAAAAAATAGTGTTGCCCATTGGAGAAGATTTACTATTAACACTAAATTTTACACTACTTTTGATATTTGGTGTAAAATATAATGTGACTCATTGGAGATGCCCTTAGACTAGGGTCACTAAATCTTATGTTAAACACTAAATTTGGTATAAATGACACTATTCACATCTCCAATGGAGTCTCTATTTCCACATTAAATTTAGTGTAATGAATACTAATACACTATATTTGGTGTAACACTATTCATTTACACTATTTTTTACACTACTTTTTACATCACTTTTAAAAAATAGTGTTACCCATTGAAGAAGATTTACCATTACACTAGAATTTACACTATTTTTTACACTACTTTTGAAATTTGGTGTAAAATATAGTGTGACCCATTAGAGATGCCCTTAGACAAGGGCAAAACAAAATAATAGATGAAAGAGCGGGAAAAACGAAACACGAGCACTACAAAGATCAAGAGAACTGCCCAAAAATAAACGATGTAGAACAACAGTCATTAAGAACGACCGTCTAAGATGAATTTCAGGTTACAACACCAATCTGTTTAAAAAATCTTTTGAATGATGAGCTAACCATTGAAATAATAAAAAGTAGACGTGGAAAAACAAATATGAAATGAGCCTGATAAAAAAAAACTAAGGGGCCGTTTACCAAATGCTTACCCGGGTAAGCACTTACTGGTAAATTCAACACTATAGTTTACTTACCGGGTAAGATTTTAGTCCACCAAAACGGTATCCTACACTACAATTTTTCCGGTAAGCGCTAACCATGGTAAGAGTCTTTCACCATCACTTACCGGGGTAAGACTCTCGGTTCTTGCCTTAACTCTCACCGGGCAAAATTTTTGGTCCTTGTCATATTGATTCGGTAAGGTAATGTGACTTGGTAAGCGCTTACCCGGATAAGCGTCGATAAACGGCCCCTAAACTCCACTTTATTAGCAATTCATAATATTAAAAGTGCATATACTAATTATTTTAAAATCAAAATAATGGTGTCAATTATTAGTATAGACAGGCAATCATCAACCAAAGTATGCTTATTTAACAATCTAAAATTTGGATCCAATTGTATTAATCAAAACAGAAATTCTAGCAAAATTAAAATATTAATATAATAGAATTTTGTCATATTATAGTTTATAATTAGATAGTTAAAGGTATCATAAGTAAAGAAATAAACGAATCCTTAAATTATTTTGACTCGTAGCAATAACGATCTCAAATCGAATCTTATAATATCACAAGTTTGCAAATGTAATGTTTTTACTAATTTGAGTATTATATATCCACACAAATATATTTAGGGTCATTTAGATATATGATATTGGGCAAAAGTTGATAACCGGCAACCCTAACCGGCCCTACACGGAACCTGCCTCCAAGGACACTAATGTGAGGGGCCATTTTTTGGCTCACTCAGCGGCTGAGGCTAGTGGAGGGACCTGGGATAGAACCCACGACCTGTTATGTATTGGGCAAAGTCATTCCACCCCTTTGCCAACTGAGCTACACGCCAGAGGCATTTAGATATATGATATTAAAAGAGAATTTAGTTAAAACTATAAAATTATGGTGTACTAAAAAAATAATGACATTTTACCCATCCAAAAACTCATATATTTAATTAAAATCTTATTTAATGTTATATACCTGAACACACCCTTTGGAATTTATTAGCTTTCATTTCCCCACAAATATTACATATATTAACCAAAAAATAAAAATGAAAATGTGAAATTGGTTAAGAAAATTTGATGAGGATTGGTTTAAGAAAATACAACCTTTAGGGTGTTTCTTTCATTTAATGTTTTTTTGAAGGAATTGAATGTGTCAAAAAAATTGATTTTGAAATAATTGGAATGAAGTGTTATCAGATTTGATCACATGTTTAATTGACAGATATTGAAATCGAATATGTTAAAGGAATTGACATATGTCTGTTTAATTCACATAATGTAGCTTTGGAATTGAAATGAAATATTAGTAATGACCAAAAAACCCTTTTTGAAAATTTTGAAACTGAAATCCAACTATTGTGGTTTAAATCGGTAGTGGTCGGAGATGGTTCAGATCAGTGGTGGTCGGCAGTGCTTTGGTGGTGGTCGGGGGTGGTGGTTCAGATCGATGGTGGTTGACGGTGGTTTAGAATGGTGGTTCAAGTCAATGGTGGTCGGTGGTGGTTCAAAACAGTGGTGGTCGACAGTGGTTCAGATCGGTGATGGTCGACGGTGGTTCATAATGGTGGTGGTCGGTAGTGGTTCTGATCGGTGGTGGTTTAGAACAATGGTGGTTCAGAACCGGGGTTGTCGACGGTGGTTCAAATCGGCGGTTCGAATTAATAGTGGTCGGCGGTGGTTCAGGGGTGGTTCAAATCGGTGGTGGTTTATAATGGTGCTTCAGATCGGTGATGGTCGACGATGGTTCAAAATGGTGGTGGTCGGCAGTGGTTCAAAACGACGGTGGTGGTCGGCAGTGGTTCAGATGGGTGATGGTGGAGGTAGTTCATATGGGTCTGGGTAAATCAAGTAAGGAAGACGGGATAATTTGTCTTTATGAGAAAATTTGATGGAATGGAATTAAGTTCTTTGTCAATTGTGAGGAAATGACTAAATCCATGAATGATGGGATGTGTAGAATTCAATTCCATTCCATAGGTAAACCAAACACCAAAGGAAATTTAATCAGCATAATTGATCATTGCAATTCCTTTTGATTCCGTCAAAATCCTGCAAACCAAACACTAGGGCTGTAAACGAACCGAACGAACATGAACGGAGGCTTGTTCATGTTCGTTCGTTTAACTTAAACGAACGAACACGAACAGTAAACGAGCGAGATTTTTTGTGTTCATGTTCGTTCGTTAAGAATTTTTGTTTGTTCGTGTTCGTTTATGTTCGTTCATTAAGAGTTAAACGAACTTAAATGAACATAAATGAAAACTTAAATGAACATTAACGAACGTAAGCGAACGACTTTAAATGAACATAAACGAACGAACTTAAATGAACATAAACGAACGAACCCAAATGAACATAAAACAACCACCGTACTCATCATTTTTTTTGGAAGGAAAATTTCGGCAATATTATAAACAAAACAAAAGAGGAAGAGAGGCAGAAACACCCTTCAAACAACCAAAACCAAGGACAGGCCCCATGGCAAGCCAATCAAACAAGAAAACAACCAACCAAACGGAAAATCCAAAAGCAAAAGGCTACATGCAGCCCCAACCAAACACCAACAAGACAACAAACAAGCCAAGAAAGAACAATTAACTGACATTAGTAACATTATGTTTTTCCTTCCTATTCTTCCACGCCATCCGCATCATCACCACATTCTGGATCTCTTTAACAATATGAACCGCAATCCTCTGTTTATTCTGGAAAAGTCTTCTATTTCTTTCCATCCAAATGAAGTAGACCGTGGCCCCCAAAGCCAATTTCTGCAAAGTCGAATGCGGACCCTAAGCCTCATGGAAAGTGCGCAACACGTCATCCCAAACTTCTACATACCCAAAAAAGCCACATCACGCTTTATAGCTCTTCAAAACTCCAACGAAAAATGGCATTAAAAAAGGTGATTATGAGAATCAGGACATTGGTTACAAAACGGACAAAACATATCCGGAGGATCATGTTTCCAAAGTCCAATACGATCTTGAGTTGGTAGTCTCTTTTGGCACGTCATTCACATACAAAACGCATGTTTAGGAATACACCCTTTAAACCACACATAGTTTGACCATGTAGTTTTAGGATGCATACCCTCCATAGTTCTCCAAGCCTCATTAACAGTAAACGCCATAAGCTTCTGATTTAACCCAATCCAACATAAAGTATCCACTTCCACATTATCCACCTGAGGCATTGGATAATAAGCGAGATCTGGGGCAACTTGAACCCAAGTAATCGGCCACTCCCCATTACAATCATCAACCACTTCCCTAACCGTAGAAGACAGATGGAACCCTTGAGCATGAAAGCAACGATACGAAACCTGGAGAGATAATGACCCACAAAGCACCCATTTATCCTCCCACGCATTTGAGGCCAAACCATTACCAATCCGTGTAAAAACGAATTCCCGCAAATGAGGGTGAGTATCATCATTTTGTTCGTAAAAAATATCTTAACAAAATGAAAAACCGGGTTAACTTAGGAGGTATAAGAAATAAATTCTAAAAATATCAATTTACTTGATGATTTTACACATTAATTTCATATTATATAAATATGTTTTTATATATAAACAGACATAAACGAACATAAACGAACGTAAACGAACAAACATTAACGAACGTAAACGAACAAACATTAACGAACATAAATGAACGAATGTTCACGAACATAAATGAACGAACGAGACAATTGTTCATGTTCGTTCATTTAACTAAACGAACAAAAAACATATTCATGTTCGTTCATTTATTAAATAAACGAACATAAATGAACTTCTCACCGAACGGTTCGCTGAACGTTCGGTTCATTTACAGCCCTACCAAACACCCCCTCAAATCCATTCAAGACTCACAATTGTACATATCATTATTTTCTCCAAGAACTATGCATCTTCAACTTGGTGCTTGGATGAACTTGTAAAGATTATGGAGTGCGCGGAGAAGACCGATCACACTGCTTACCCTGTCTTCTATGCCGTGGAACCCGGAACCGGTTATATAGAAGCTATACCGGGCAACTCCATATTAAGCTCAGCCCGGCTCAGACCCGGGACCGATTTCTCTAAGCCCGGTTATGGCCGACACTGTTTAGGTTTGCCCACCTCTACTTGTTAGGTTACTTAAATTTATTTTTTCAATTTGTTTGAATTGTATGTTGTACCCTTTTCTTAAGGGCAAGCCTTACACCAATTCCATAAAAGTTGGTATAAAATTTAGTACAAACAATAAATCTACTTTAAATGGTAACACTAAAATGTAAGATTTTAAATATTTTATCTATATGTTTTCTCATTAGCAGAAAACTTAAGATTTTAGATATTTTATTTATATGTTTTCTCATTAGTAGAAAACTTGGTGTAATACTATGCCATCAAATTCGGTGTATTACTATTCATTACATCATATTTGAAGTAAAATTTGAGGTCTATTAAACCGATTAAGTGTCAAACTTGATATTTGTTGTCTCCATTGAAGATAAGTGGCTAAAAATCACTTGTTCTCATAAGTTCATCTCAAACAGACAAGCTAAATTTTATACAAAATACCAACATGATACTTAACGTTAAATCACATGTGTAGGGACTTAATTATTAAACATTTAAAATTCCGTTGGATTTTTTTTCCTGTTAGGGCATCTCTAATGAGTCACACTATATTTTACACCAAATTTAAAAAAATAGTGTAAAAAGTAGTGTTAATAGTAAATCTACTTCAATGGATAACACTATTTTTTACACCAAAATTAAAAGTAGTGTTAAAAATGATGTAAAAAGTAGTGTAAATGAATAGTGTTACACAAAATATAGTGTAATACTATTCATTACACTAAATTTAGTGTGAAAAATAGAAACTCATTGGAGATGTAAATAGTGTTGTTTACATAAAATTTAGTGTTTAGTGTAGGATTTAATGACCCAATTAGAAATGGTATTACGGTGAATATACATATATTGTTTTAACGCACGTCTTAGAAAAATACCATGGAATCAAAGTTGAGAGTGTCGTAATTCTCATCCTTACAAACACACGTGTCAGCGGCTGAAGAAGGCGCCGCCAAGCCGCATATATGCACGTCATATCCTGAAAACCACACGTATCACAACTCACTTTATTTAGGTTACACTTCTTTAAAACAATTAAAAAATAAATGAGTTGGTTTAATATAAATATTCATATTTCTTTCAATTATTTTTGCAAAATAGTTTTTCTAAATGCTGTTTTTCAATTCTATATTAACTGTAAGGGGCTGTTTGTTTACCTCTTAATAGTTTCATTAAGAGGCAGCCTTTGAATCGCTAAGAGGTAAATCATGTTTGACAAAAAAATGTCTACATCTTAATGGTTCTAAAACCATCTGAATGATTTAGTATCCTAGACCTCCCTTGATCATTCAGCACTTTGACTTCATTCTAAACAATTATAAAACAATCATATTTCATTTTGCACTATATCATAAAAGTCTATTAATCATTTTGACCATTTAATCATTCTGCACTAACCATTCAATAACTGCCTAACAGCCCCTAAGTTGAAAAACTTTAATACTCTTTATTTCATTAAGGATAAAATTGTTATTAATTATGGAAATTAATTAAAATACCCAAAGTTTGACCAACTGTTACCAAAATACCCAAAAAAAATTCATTTTGCAAAAATACCCAAAATACCCGCGATGGATCCCGCGATCGCGGGCTAGGGCTGACGTGGCACGTATTTTGGCCCCAAATGCCCCGCGAAGCCCCTCAACTTTGGCCGCGGTGCACTTTTGGTCCCTGCCCGCGATGGGCCAAAATTTACAGTTTTGGTCCCTGAAATTTTACACTTTTGGTCCCTGAAAATTTACACTTTCAGCCCCTGTACTTAGACGAATCTTGCATGCTTTTACTGTTTTTTTCCACAATTATTGTACTTTGAAGACCGATTTGTGGTTGAAATTCATTTGCATGTTTGAGATTTCATCCATAAATATCAGTAGTATGCAATTCACAATTCACACTTCCTCTTGCTTTCTTTATTGATTTCTCTCTTGCTTTCTTTCTTTGAATTGATTTCTCTCTTCTTTCATTTCATCCACAAATGGCATCGTCATCAAACCCTAAGTCTACTCCTGAAAAAATGCCACCTCAAATCGAGGTCGCCATAGCAAAAAAGGAAAAGGAGATAGATGAACTAACAGAAGAGTGGAAAAAAATGATGGACAGGAAGGCAGTCCATTTGAGAAAGATCGAAGAGGAAGACAGGGAGATCAAAAGGATAAAAAGGGATATAAAAGCTCGGGAGGCTCGTGTTCGTCGAGAACAAGAAGCAATTCACCATATTCTGCAAGACTTCGCAATTATTCAAGCGAAGGTAAACGAGAAGCAAGCTTGGATTGATGAAACTAAATCAATTTTTAAGTAGGTGGTGGTTATATTTTTTTTTGTTTTGTATTTTTTTACTGTGTTGTTATTTGTATTTTTTTTACTGTGTTGTTGTTTTGTATTTTTTGTTGTTGTTAATTTCTCTGAAAAGTAGTTTTTAAGCCACTGAACCACGGTTAGGTTGGATACATCATGCAAGGTCAAGTCAGAGGTTACCTCATTCGTGGGCCTACTCCTCTTGTAGAATATATGACAACCCTCAACTCATTTGCTAAAGTGTGTGCGGGTTGTGGTACACAATGGCCATACATGGTTGCAAAAGCAGAAGCCGTTGAAGAAGGGTCAGAAAGATTGAAGATGAAGAGCTTGTTGGATGGAATACAAACTAGTTGTGTTATCAATGTTCATTTAGAAGCATATGTATGTGTGTGTGTATATATATATAATATGAAATGGGGTTTTGACAAGTTGGTATCACTGGACTCATTTAAGAATTGTGAAAATGGGTATTTGACGAATGATGATTCATGTGTGTTTGGAGCTGAAGTGTTTTAAACACACATGAATCATCATTCGCCAAATACCCATTTTCACAATTCTTAAATGAGTCCAGTGATACCAACTTTTCAAAACCCCATTTATAAACAATTCTACCTTCTCCTATTGCCATTCACGATATCTATAAACACATTCAAATAATAATAATTTAAAACGATTTAATGAATTAGTTAATATATGATTATTATGTTAATGCGATAGGAGTGTAAAACAAAATTGAAAAAAAATATGAGATGTACCATAAATTAAATAATTAACTATAATGGTGTAATTTGTTAAAATTAAAACGTATCTAATATGAATATATAAACAGACATGTGTACTCAGAGTTAACATTCACTGCCATGGATGCAAGAACAAGGTCAAGAAAATACTATGAAAAATTGAAGGTCTCCTATTTTCTTTATGTGTGTAAATATATAATACGAATATATATATATATATATATATATCTTTTACAAACTAGCTGTGTTATCAATGTTCATTTAGAAGCATATGTATGTGTGTATATATATCATTTACAAATCAGTGTTTAGATCAACAGTATCATATGGGTTTGTTCCATATGGTTCAAGCTGTGACGGGCCCGGGGTGTGACTGACAGAATGTCTCCTTGGCACGGTTGAAGGGGCGGGATTTGGACACTCTCCACGAGTGTGTCCTACGCATTGGCACCGAGTACATCTTCGTTGTATCGAACTTTCACCACGTGATGGACGTCGGTCGTTCTTTCTCGGTCTCCCGGGCCTGTTCTTATCCATTAAAGGTGGATAGCATGGTGGAAGCGGGTCGGGTGGATACACCCATGCTGCAGGGGGTCCAACTGGGTTTATTACCTCCACGTATGTTTTCCGGTAATATTCGGACGTGAAGAAAGGTACAGCCAAGTCGCTTCAATCTGTACGACCCATATATGTTGCTGCAGCGATGGCATGGCCGCACGGTAACCCAGATTTATCCCATTCGCGACACGAACAAAGGTGGTCTTCCATATTCACAATCGCGTGAATATAGTCATCATGCACCTCGTACTTCCCATACCCGATTGCTCTTACCGGCCATGTCGCCGCACGACGCGCCCTGTACTGAACGATATTCTCCGCCGTTGGTGCGAGTGCATTTTGTATCTTAGCTCCTTTTAGGCGTCGAATTTGGTACCACTCTTGTTGAAAGGCCCGAAAGTAGTCCATAAGATTAACAATCGGACATCTACGCGCAAAACGGGAGAGTGCATTCACATACTCTGCACTATTCGAGGTCAGAATGTCATACCGTTGTCCAGGAAAATGGGTCGCGGACCACCTCTCCGGTCCAGCATCGTCAAAGACTTTGGCTGCTTCCTTGACACTGTATCGTAGCATATTCATGTACTTGTTAAACTCCCGATCCGTATATGCTCTGCATGCCGCCCAATAGACATCCTTGTAGGTGGTAATACGTTTGTCCTTGGATTTGGCGTTCATCTCCAAATGTCGACAGCATATGGCGTGAGGGGCGTTTGGGTACATGGCAGAGATTGCGGCGCTTATGGAAGGAGCCCTGTCAGACATAAACACCAACCCTTGCGGGTCTCCCATAGCTTGTCTCAACATGGACAGAAACCAAGTCCACTCGTCCCCGGTTTCGGACTTGCCTACGCCGAAAGCTACTGGAACGATGGAGTTATCCCCGTCCATGGCAACCGCCAGGAACATCATACCCAAGTAACGGCCCTTTAAATGGGCTGCGTCTATTATCAGGACACGACGTAGATTTTCCAGAAATGTGCGGATCTGCAAAAACATAGGTTAAAATGTTATAGTTTATAATGTGTAAACATATGACGTGTTAAAATACGTACCGCGGATCCAAGGGCCACGAAGCACATCTCAAACCGTCCACGTGAATCGGTTCGTAGCTGCGTGACAGTACCAGGGTTCTGCATCTGCAAATTATATAAATATGTCGGGAGTCGTTCATATGACTCCTCGAACGTGCCTCTCACCATAAACAGTGCATGGCAGCGCGCACGCCACGCTTGGTGGTAATCAATCGTGACGCCGAACTGCCGGTGAACGTCGTGGACGATGTCCTTTGGACGCAATGACCTGCTAACATCAAGAAATTTGTTTTTCAGGATCGCACCCAAAGTCTTTTTGCCGGCTTGTTTGTGGTGGGGATTAAGTTGCGTCCTCGTACAAGTGTGTACGTCGTGCAACTTTCTAATCATTATCGCCCCTCCTTTGGGACCCGTGTGAATCGCGTACAATTTCCACTCACACTTTTCTCTAGCACATTCAACTACGTATTTGATTTTGTCAGATGCCCGCACGCGACTTTGGAAACCCTCTTCCAAGAACTTGAGTCCGATCTGACTTGCTAAGAGATCCTTCGAATCGAATATCTGACCTGCTGTTAAACTTTCGCTACGAATATAAGGTGTAGGTTCGTAGCTTTGTGTCTGGGTATGGGAGTCTGGAAGAATAGGGGGCATATCAAAAAAGTCATTTATCTGACTACATGATTTTCTACTAGGGGTATATTCTTCGTGATCATCATTATCGGTGTCTGATCTGTCTATTTCAGAATTACCCGTTCTGAAAACGTGGGTTTCGTCATCAGCAACTCCAGCAGTACGCCATTCGTGTGGTTGTGGTGATGGTGGTGGTGGTGGTGGTTGTTGTTGTTGAGAATCAGGATGCTCTATTTGGAGGTCTTCGTCGTCGTCACCGTCGGATACGCCGGGATACACAAAGAGTAATGGGGGTCTTTCTGAATCGACTGCAAGGTGCAGAAAAGTAGAGATATCCCCATCGTTGGATAAATCCACAAATGACCCATTGCCATTTTTAAACACTAACTTGCAAATATCAGAAGAGTTGATTCCACATTTTTGCATGGCGTATGCAACAAACTTCTGATAAGTATAGTTTACTGACACTTTTACACCATGCTTAGATTTATAAGCAAAATTCCACTCATTGTTATCTTGCACCCATTCACCATCAAAACAGAAATATAGCTTAGCTTTTGCAACAGATGAACTCATTTTTTCAGTAGTGTCTCAAACACAAAATATTGCAGAAAGAAATATTGCAACAATGAAATCGTTGTGTGAGAATTATGGCTTGAATTTTACGTCTATTTATGAATGAAACAACCAACATATCAGAAAACCAATCTCTCATTTCATCCACAAACTGATATTCCAAAAACATTGATTTAACATTGATTGAAACATGCAATTGAATTTCAACCACAAATCGGTTTTTAAATTGCAATAATTGTGGAAAAAAACAGTAAAAGCATCAAGATTCGTCTAAGTATAGGGGCTGAAAGTGTAAATTTTCAGGGACCAAAAGTTGAAAATTTCAGGGACCAAAACTGTAAATTTTGGCCCATCGCGGGCTGCGATCGCGGGCAGGGACCAAAAGTGCACCGCGGCCAAAGTTTAGGGGCTTCGCGGGGCATTTGTGCCCAAAATACGTGCCACGTCAGCGTATCCCGCGATCACGGGACCCCATCGCGGGTATTTTGGATATTTTTGCAAAATTGAAAAATTTTAGGGTATTTTGATAACAGTTGGTTTGAATTTGGGTATTTTAATTAATTTCCCTATTAATTAATTAAAAATCATAAGAATCACACGTTTTTTGATTTGCACATTTCAGATTTATAAATATTTATTTTCGAACATAAACAATAGCCCATTTTAAAAAAAAATATTATTATATACTAAATAAATCATTTTAAATAAAACTTTGTTTTTATATTAAACCTATATCCTACAAAAAAAATTAAGAAGGTTTCAACGTGATAAACATACCATTGATCGCAAAATCCAAATACCTTAAATTCAGGACACTTTAGACATGATCCAAATCCCCAAACCCCAACTTCTTTGGTTTCTTAGTTTTTGACTCGTAGAGCCTGGTTGGCTGTAGACAAATATACAGAGAGAGATAGAGAGAGAAAGGTTCAATAAAAAATCTTAAAAAAATAGAAAATTGATGAACATCTTTGTAATTGGGTCGGTATTAGGGGTGCTCAAAAACCCGACCAATCCAACCAACCCGATTAACCCAACCCAACCCGACGTGAAATAACCCAACCCGAAGCAACCCGATGTCCAATCGAGTTGTAAAATCTTCAAACCGTATGTATTGGGTTGATATCGGGTTACGAGAATTTAAAACCCAACCCAACCCGATGAACCCGATATACTTTTATTTCTTGAATTTAATATGATTGTTAAGTCTTTACTAATATGTACATTAGACAGTATACCTTTACGTATCCTATATGTATATATTCAATATCTTATCCATTTCTATATAACTCCTTCATTCACACACACACACACATATATATCTATACTACATATATAAGCATTTAGACACAAAGTCTTAAATACAAATTTTAAAGCACAATGTACAAGCTTTTAAAACATAAATTTGAAAAAACTCTTAATTACAAATTTTAATGCATTAGGTACAATTCATTGATAGCAGTAAATTTGAAAAAACTCAAGCCCATGCTCCATGGCTCCATCCCTTGTACGGCCCATCCAGCCCATGCTTTCTATAGTACGTTTATTACCTTACCTCCATCAATACCGATAGTACCTTATGAGTTATGACCATGCTTCTTGGCTAAAAAAACGCAGCATATAAACAATCAAGCGGGTAAAACAAATCAATTTCCGTGTGTTCGCTGCTTCAAGAATCCCAGGTACTCCTTTGTCTCAATTTCACTCTTAGCTTTAGGGTTTCATCAACCGCATATCATCTACTCTCAACATTAGTAATCACAAGATTCAACAACTCTCTGATCGATTTCAATCCATCCAGATTAGTTTATACAGCTTCAAATGCCACTTCAAATGCCGATTAATAAATCCCTTGAACTAATTGCGAACAAGTACTACAATTTTGTTATGCTTGGAACAAAATTCTATATCAGTTTTGCATTGGAAAAGTTGTGCGTTCAATTAACACTCGAAAATCTGTATTCTTCCCGTTTTGGTGTTTATAAGTTTGAATCGCTCTCTTTGGAATTTTGAAGAAAGTGAAAGGAATTTTGGTGTTTATAAGTTCTTCAATTCTGAGCGTTTTTTGTGTTGAATCTATCATCTATGATTTCCCTTTTTCTGACTTAAATTTCACTTGTGACAGCCCCAATTGAAAACATTCAAGAAGAAATGGCAGTGTAAGTCTTCTATCTATATTCTATAGTTAAAATTGTTAACTTTAGCAATGCATATACCATCTTCATATTGAAGCTTGTGATTCATTTTAACCTTTGTGATCACATAGGTCAATCTTAGAACCCAAAGTTGACATTTTCCCCAAATTTTATTGAAGTTTTTAATTGATTGTTATTAATAATTAATAAACTTTCCTATATATAATATCTGTAAACCCAAGCATCTTTACATCAATCTAGGATTTTTATATGAAGGGAGAAATGTACCAATGGTTGTGGCATATGTCACTTCTGAATCAATATCTGACTATGAAAGAATCGAGTATAACTGATTCGGTTGGTGCATTAAGTTGTGGGTCTGGCGTATAACTTAAACGTTTCCTCTGCTGACTATTCTTTTTGTTAGGATTGCTTCTGCTCCGGGGAAGGTTCTGATCACGGGAGGTTACCTGGTTTTGGAGAGGCCTAATGTCGGGATTGTACTAAGTACAAATGCTCGATTCTATGCAATTATTAAGCCACTTTATGATGAACTTAAACCAGACAGTTGGGCTTGGGTGCGTATATTTTTCCTTCAACTTTAGTGCTTCTTATGCTCACGTAGGAGATCCTATATTCAGCTGATTATGTATTTAGTTTTATTTACTCAATGTGCGATTTCACTTATCTACAAGACCAATATGGACATGTAAGTAAGGGTATTTCGTTTGGCGGTAAGCGCTTACCCAGTAAGCATTCGGTAAATGCCCCCCTAAATATTTATGTTGTAAACCCAGTAGCAGCAAAATAAGAACATCTAGGTGAGATCTTAATTACAAACTTTAAAGCATTTAGATTAACACTTTAATCTATATCTATAATATGTCATAGAGCATTTAGATTAACACTTTAAATTACAAACTTTTAAGCATTCCATACTACTTTTTAATGCTTAACTTCTTAAAATCTTGTAACTGCAATTTATCAACCATGATGTACTTTGTCTTCTCAACATAGATTCTTGCATTTGAAGTCTAACCATATTAGGATACTTGGTATCTTGTAAAAACTAAATGTGAAACAGGTTGGTAAATAGATCTTTTGGCAGGTTATAATGCCAGGTTACCATCTTTGCTTGCTTAATCTATTTTTTTGACTTTATGCGCTATAGGGCTTTGGCTATGCCATTCGATGGTGGTGGTTCTATCATCTATGAATGATTTTTCACGCTTTCAGCAGGTAATATGTATATTACCTTTTATAAAGACTTTACAGAGAGGTGATGTTTGAACTGTATACGTTTTTTGGGCTGTTGTTAACATCACAGTTGTTGTATGCGTTTCCCATTTATGGTTGTTGTTACCAAAGAGCTTCGGCTCAGTTGGTACCCACCTCCGTAAAACCCATGGGCCCACTGGAGAGATTTGTGGATGAAGGTCACGGGTTCGAGTCTCGGCTCGTGCTCACTCCAGTCGGTGCCCCACTGGGCTAGGAGAGTTTCCCGGAGCTATTCCTTGTGGGGTGGACACTGGCTGGTGCCAAAGGCACCCGGGGTCGGGATGTCCCCGCCATTTCACACCTTTTTGTGGATTTATGGCTGTTGTTGATGGTTGTAGATTCTATTCATTTATGACATGTTAATTAATTAATTTATAGATCATCGTTCAACCCATTGTTACTAATTATATATATAATTGCAAAGTAATTATATATTTGAAATTAATTAATTTTGAATGCAATGAGCAGGTGATTGTAAGGGAAACATGTAAACGACCCCCAAGATTTGGTGGACTAGAACCTTACCCGGTAAGTAAGTGACAGTGTTCAATTTTGCTGGTAAGCACTTACCCGGGTAAGATTTTTGGTAAACGACCCCTAAGATTTTCCAAGGTTTAGGAATATGAAGTTATTTTTTTTTAATTTAGAGTTGTTGGAAAAAGGTTTTGATGTATTTTATTTTTGTTGTTTCTTTTGTTTATGGGCATGGCTGTAGTTTATTGGATGTAACTTATTTGTGAGTTGGATCAACATATGTGTGGCTTCAATAAATTTAACAAGGATGTATTGTATTGTATAATGTATATATCCTCGGTGACGTTGACATGCATATTTATGTTTAAGAAGTATAATGTTATTTCTTTGTGATCCGGAAGTCACTCTTTGAGTTGCAAAATATGTAAAACGATGAGTTACAAACATAGACTTTCCAACTGCACCCGGAGTAGATGTGGGGTGCAATTGGATGTTCTTTCTATAGAGGGAGAGGCATAGTCGAACCCATACATGACACATGCATATAGAAACCTTGATCAAGTAGACATGTGCTAAAAGAAACTGAATCGTTGTTTCAAATAGAGCCAGTTCATGATAACAATATCGTTTAAATCTCCTTTGACAAAGCCACAAAAGCTTTAAAATAGTTTACATTCACGCCTCCCGTCGCATTGCGCGGGTACACAACTAGTATATATATATATATATATATATATATATATATATATAGTAAATATTAACATATATATGCAAATTGAGAAAAACAGTTGAAGGCGATATATTGTAACAACCCAATTCCCATATACACAACAAATCACATAATGTAACACAACATCGATATTACAAAAGAGACATCACATTACAAGTACGGTCCCGTAGTCTTTTACATTTAGCAGAAGCCATTCTACTATAAACCATGTACTAAATACATACATAACATTTAATATTGTAATACAACTGCTAAACATGCCAAAATCTTCATCATATAATCCTTCACAAAAGCCATCCGTCGGTTACTCTAATTACTTGCTCTTACTCGATCCACCACCTGGAATACATATTTTTAAAACAAAAATGAGGGTTAGACCTAAGGGTCTAAGTGAGAAAAATCCCTGTTAGTTCGAAATCATATATATATAAACCTTATTTATATAAATCACACAGCACGATCAAATATATCAATTTGAACTCACACATCATATACCTTCCCTTCTCATTCCTCCTGGCCATATTAGTTGGTTGCAAGTCAACTAATAAATTTACAACGTTGTACAACATCTACAGCCAAGCAACGCTATACGGATTCTATAGCCAAACATACCGGTCCTAAGCCCGGCCAACGTATTATAACACATTATAATACTCATGTAAATATAATACCTCAATATATTATAATTCACATATACCATACATATAAACACGTAATCACCAATTATCACATTCCCAAACCATACGTATATGTATTCCAGTTAAAAATACTTTTAAAGTAAAACTCACCTGTTTTGATTATTACACACGCTCGCAAGCTCCTTTCAAAATGGTCTTATCTCTTACCACGACTTCACAGAATCTGAAACAATTTAAGGTATATATATTGCCTTACAATCCAATCATATAAAACCTATCAAGTTCCTATCCCCAACTGATTCGCTGCTTACTGCAACCAATTGTCAAAACTTAACAACTACCGGGACTACACAGGGTACCGGGACTTCTCAGTACCGGGAGTCTCTATCACCGGGAGTTAACAATACCGGGAGTCCATGTTATCGGGAGTCGACTATACCGGGACTCCACACTACCGGGAGTCGAAATGACCGGGAGTCTGCCGGGACTTCCCCGGGACTCTCAAGAACACAGTCGGTTCCAATTTCTCAGATTCAATTGAAACTAACACAAATCACTAAAATCAAACTTTCTAAACCAATAGATATCTTCTACTCATGATTACAAACACAAAATATAAAGGACTTACCTCAAAATCGCTTCTAACCCAATCGATTGATGTAGCAACCGTAACTTTCTTCTTCTGCTCCTTTTCGCTTCCACACACACATACACTTTCTAAATTTAGGTTATCAGAATACTATCTGATGCTTAAGGGGTAATATCAAACCACAACTACCAAATGAACCTTGAACTTCTCTTTAATGACCCAAACACCCCTAAACTTATAATTTACCCAAACTTACCCTAACATCCAACTTTAAGGTTAACTAAATTTAACGGAAAAAAGGATTTTAACTAACGAACTTACCCGAGGTATTACATCATCTCCCCCTTAAAAGAATTCCGTCCCGGAATTCAGTTAAGCAAAAAGATGAGGGTATTTGGCTCTCATTTCCGATTCGGATTCCCACGTAGCATCCTGACCTCTATGATGTCTCCACTGAACTTTCACTTGCCTGATTTCCTTATTCCGCAGCACTTTAACTTTATGATCAACTATAACTTCCGGCTCTTCCACATAATTCAGTCTTTCATAGACTTGTATCTCTGGTAGGGAAACTGACTGATCTGGAGTAACCAAACACTTTCGGAAGTTCGATACGTGAAATGCATTATGAATCCGGCTCAACTCCGGCGAAAGATCTAATCGGTAAGCTACTTCACCGATCCTTTCTGTAATCGCAAACGGTCCGATATACCTTGGGCTAAGTTTACCTTGTCGTCCAAATCGGATGACTCCTTTCCACGGCAAAACCTTTAACATTACGAAATCTCCAACTTGAAATTCCAAAGGCTTTCGACGTCGGTCAGCGTAGCTCTTCTGTCTATCTTGAGCCACTTTCAATCGTTCACGAATCTGAGTAACCTTATCGGCAGTTAATTGAACATTTTCCGGCCCCGCTAACTGTTTCTCTCCCACTTCGTTCCAACATATAGGCGTTCGGCATTTCCTACCATACAGTACTTCAAACGGTGCCGCTTGTATGCTGGAATGATAAATGTTGTTATATGCAAACTCGATCAACGGTAAGTGCTTATCCCATGATCCCCCAAAATCAACAATGCAAGCCCGGAGCATATCTTCTAAGGTCTGAATCGTTCATTCACTCTGACCATCTGTTTGGGGATGATACGCCGTACTTAACTTTATCTGTGTTCCCATTTCCCTTTGAAAACTTCTCCAGAATCTTGAAGTAAAACGACTATCACGATCAGAAATAATCGAGATTGGAACTCCATGCCGAGTTACTATTTCGTCAATGTACAACTTAGCTAATCGTTTCATCGAATCGGTTTCCTTTATCGGTAGAAAATGTGCAGACTTTGTCAATCTGTCGACGATCACCCAAATAGAATCAAATCCTTTCGGAGTTCTTGGTAGTTTTGTGATGAAATCTGTGGTAATCTGCTCCCACTTCCACGTAGGTATTTCTAGCCGTTGTAGCTGACCAAATGGATTTTGGTGTTCGATCTTTACTTTCTTACAAGTATCACATCTTTCCACATACAGAGCAATTCCTCTTTTTATCCCCGACCACCAATAGAATTGTTTAAGGTCTTTATACATCTTGTTTGTACCTGGGTGAATAGAGAAACGGGATTGATGAGCTTCTTGTAAAACACGATCACGTAACCCACCCAACCGAGGTACCCACACTCTGTTTCCCAGACACAATAACCCACGATCATCTTTTACTAGCAATGCTGACATCCCCGCTAACCGTTCTGATTTCAGATGTTTATCCTGATAAGCTTCCACTTGACACTTCTGCAATTCGTCAAATATGTTGGGTAGGAGTTCAGTTCGTAGCGAAATAACTTTTATTGTTCCACTCCTTTCTTGACGACTCAGCGCATCCGCCACCACATTCGCCTTTCCCGGGTGATAAAGGATTTCACAGTCGTAATCGTTCAGCAATTCTAGCCATCTCCTTTGTCTCATATTCAGTTCCTTCTGATCAAAGAGGTGTTGGAGACTCTTGTGATCAGTATAAATCTGACATTTGGAACCATACAGATAATGTCTCCAAATCTTCAACGCGAAGACAACTGCTGCAAGCTCCATGTCGTGCGTAGGATACTGTCTTTCATGATCCTTTAATTGACGAGAAGCATAAGCAATAACCTTTCCCCGCTGCATAAGTACACATCCCAATCCCAGTTTTGACGCATCACTATAAACAACAAAATCTTCCGAACCTTCAGGTAGTGATAGAATCGGTGCGCTGCACAGTTTCTCTTTCAATATCCGGAATGCCTCGTCTTGTTCTGCTTTCCATTCAAACTTCAGGTTCTTCCGGGTCAGCTTAGTCAAAGGCGTGGCAATACGAGAGAAGTCTTTTATGAATTTCCGATAGTAGCCGGCTAAACCCAGAAAACTACGTACTTCGGTTGCTGTCTTCGGCGGTTCCCACTTTTCAACTGCTTCCACTTTCATCAGATCAACTTGTATACCTTTCTCAGAAACCACGTGCCTCAGAAATTGAACTTTCCGTAGCCAGAATTCACATTTAGAAAATTTTGCATACAACTTTTCCTTCTTCAGTAGCTCCAGAATCAAACGAAGATGTTGCGCGTGCTCTTCCTTGGATCGAGAATAGATAAGGATATCATCGATAAATACAATAACAAATTTATCGAGATACGGCTTACATACCCGATTCATTAAATCCATAAAGGCAGCTGGAGCGTTCGTCAGTCCGAATGGCATCACTAAGAATTCGTGATGTCCATACCTTGTTCGAAAAACAGTCTTTAGAACGTCTTCTTCTTTAACTTTCAACTGGTGATAACCGAATCTTAGATCAATCTTGGAGAAATAGCAAGCTCCAACTAACTGATCGAAGAGGTCATCAATTCGGGGTAACGGATACTTGTTCTTTATCGTGCGCTTATTCAGTTCTCGGTAGTCGATACACATTCTCATCGAACCATCCTTCTTTTTCACAAATAACACTGGTGCTCCCCACGGTGAAGAACTAGGTCTGATGAAGCCTTTATCGGATAGATCTTGTAGTTGTGCCATCATCTCTTTCATCTCTGGAGGTGCCAGACGATAAGGTGCACGGGCTACAGGAGTGGCTCCAGGAATCAGGTCTATACCGAACTCTACTTGTCTAACGGGCGGAAGACTATTCAAGTCTTCGGGGAATACTTCAGGGAATTCACTAACAATAGGAATATCTTCCATCCTATTCTTTTCTGGCTTAATATCTATCACGTAAGCCAAGTAACTCTGACAACCCTTATTCACACACTTACGGGCTTTTATCATAGATATAAGGCTAGACTGATGATTCCTACGATCACCATAAATCACTACTGGTCTTTTATCAGGTAATACAACATTTATTAACTTCTTATCACAAACTATGTTAGCCTGATTCTCAGCTAACCAATCCATCCCAACTACTACATCAAACTCTATCAAAGTTATCGGAAACAATTGTATCGGCACTCCACACCCCTCTATATTTATCACACATCCATCAAATACTTCTTTAACTGACACTTGATTATCATTTGCCGTATCTACTGATAGAGCATGTTCTAGCATTTTAGGTTTCAAACACAGGCAAGCAGCAAATGTAGGAGACACAAACGATCGGCTTGCACCAGAATCAAATAACACCTTAGCACGTGTAGAGTTTATTAAAAATGTACCTGTGACCACATCCGGAGTTTCCTCCGCTCCTTTCTCGGTCATTTGAAACGCGCGACCCCTGGTTACTGGCGGTTCCAGTCTTGGTATTACTGGTTTAACAATCGCTGGCCTGCCCGATGACCCACCTTGCTGTATCCTCCCCCGCGGACAGTCCGACTGAAGGTGATCCGGAGAATTGCATAAGAAACATAACCGCGTTACCTTACAATCTTTAATGACGTGTCCGGTCTTCCCACACTTATAACACGCTCGTAAATCACCTTGGCAATTTCCTTGGTGGACACGGTTGCACTTCTGACATGGTCTTTCCGCTGGTCGAAACGGCGGACGGTTATCATACCTCTGAAATCGGGACTTCTTCGGATCGTATTGTGGTCCTTCCCACTTTCTCTTACCGATACTTTTATCGCCAGCATCTCTTCTAATATCTCGTTCAACATTCTCTGCGGCATCAATTGCAGTTGAGAAGGTATCAGGTCCTTTTGCAGTCACTAGCCTTCTGACTTCTGAGTTCAGCCCAAAGATAAACCTTTCCATCTTCATCGTCTCCGTAGCAACGTAGTATTTTGCGAACCGAGACTTCTCCAGAAAGCTAGCGGTGTAATCTCGAACGGATAAGTTTCCTTGTTGCAAGTTCATAAATTCCCCTTCCAGTTGTTGACGGCTGCTTGGGGACAAAATGCGTTCCTGTAGGCTATCACAAATTCTTCCCAAGAGAGGGTAGAATAAACATCAGATCCTTTAGAATGAATAAAAGATTCCCACCAATACAAAGCATCCCCTTTTAACATTGCTGCCCCGTACAATACCCTATCTTCATCTGCACACTTGCTTGTCTTGAAAATAACTTCTATTTCCTTCATCCATCTCATTGCTTTCACGGGATCCCTGTCTCCTAAGTAGGTCGGAGGTCTACAGCTCAAAAACATTTTGTAGTTGCACCTCCTTTGTACTGGTACAACAGTCGGTGTGATTAGCATTTCATCTTCCGGTCCGGGATCCGGTATTCCAGTTTCATTATGACGGTTTCGATCAAACATTGTTTGTATGCTAGCCTGCAATCTTCCCATTTCTGCCATTAGATCATCCCTGGTAACAAACTCTGTACCATGTGGCTTGACTCTGCCTCCGGCTCGACCTCCAGCTCTACCCCCGGTTCTACCCCCGACTCTGCCCTCAGTTCTGCCTCCCCTGTTCCCTGTTCCTATCGGCGGATTAGTACTATTCGGGTTTCCTCCTCCTCGGTTCTTTCGCCTAGTACCACTTGCCATTCTGTAGCTTCAAACAAAATTAATATACACATAAGCACATACCCCATATAACAAGGTATTCTGGTTCAAACATGTACCTGTAAGATCATGATTACACTGGCCAGGTGTAATCTGAAATTACCTTACATGATGTTCCTTCTTCCCTTTTATACTTCATCATCCTAAGGTTCTATAATGATAGGGACATCCTACTTCACATGCAGTTTAAGTCTAGGTACAGATACAAATACCTAAATCCCTTAAACTAAGGCTCTGATACCATTTGTAACAACCCAATTCCCATATACACAACAAATCACATAATGTAACACAACATCGATATTACAAAAGAGACATCACATTACAAGTACGGTCCCGTAGTCTTTTACATTTAGCAGAAGCCATTCTACTATAAACTATGTACTAAATACATACATAACATTTAATATTGTAATACAACTGCTAAACATGCCAAAATCTTCATCATATAATCCTTCACAAAAGCCATCCGTCGGTTACTCTAATTACTTGCTCTTACTCGATCCACCACCTAGAATACATATTTTTAAAACAAAAATGATGGTTAGACCTAAGGGTCTAAGTGAGAAAAATCCCTGTTAGTTCGAAATCATATATATATAAACCTTATTTATATAAATCACACAGCACGATCAAATATATCAATTTGAACTCACACATCATATACCTTCCCTTCTCATTCCTCCTGGCCATATTAGTTGGTTGCAAGCCAACTAATAAATTTACAACGCTGTACAACATCTACAGCCAAGCAACGCTATACGGATTCTATAGCCAAACATACCGGTCCTAAGCCCGACCAACGTATTATAACACATTATAATACTCATGTAAATATAATACCTCAATATATTATAATTCACATATACCATACATATAAACACGTAATCACCAATTATCACATTCCCAAACCATACGTATATGTATTCCAGTTAAAAATACTTTTAAAGTAAAACTCACCTGTTTTGATTATTACACACGCTCGCAAGCTCCTTTCAAAATGGTCTTATCTCTTACCACGACTCCACAGAATCTGAAACAATTTAAGGTATATATATTGCCTTACAAGCCAATCATATAAAACCTATCAAGTTCCTATCCCCAACTGATTCACTGCTTACTGCAACCAATTGTCAAAACTTAACAACTACCGGGACTACACAGGGTACCGGGACTTCTCAGTACCGGGACTTCTCAGTACCGGGAGTCTCTATCACCGGGAGTTAACAATACCGGGAGTTCATGTTATCGGGAGTCGACTATACCGGGACTCCACACTACCGGGATTCGAAATGACCGGGAGTCTACCGGGACTTCCCCGGGACTCTCAAGAACACAGTCGGTTCCAATTTCTCAGATTCAATTGAAACTAACACAAATCACTAAAATCAAACTTTCTAAACCAATAGATATCTTCTACTCATGATTACAAACACAAAATATAAAGGACTTACCTCAAAATCGCTTCTAACCCAATCGATTGATGTAGCAACCGTAACTTTCTTCTTCTGCTCCTTTTCGCCTCCACACACACATACACTTTCTAAATTTAGGTTATCAGAATACTATCTGATGCTTAAGGGGTAATATCAAACCACAACTACCAAATGAACCTTGAACTTCTCTTTAATGACCCAAACACCCCTAAACTTATAATTTACCCAAACTTACCCTAACATCCAACTTTAAGGTTAACTAAATTTAACGGAAAAAGGGATTTTAACTAACGAACTTACCCGAGGTATTACATATATCAATATGTTTAAGATTTAAGAAAATTTGAAAATTGGAGACGTCAAGTTATTTGATCATATTTGGTTTAGACATTTTTATATGTAGTATCTAAATATTGTCTGAATCATCGGTTGTATTTTAGAGACATGTTTTCTTTATTTTTATGTTTCTAATTTTGATTTTTACCTTGTTTAAACACAACCCGACCAACCCGAACGAGTTGGGTTGGGTTGAAATTTTTTCAAATCGCCAAAATTGGGTTGATGTGTCGAAATGTCTTCAACCCGATCAACTCAACCCGTGAGCACCCTAGTCGGTATACGTTATGCACTTGTGCATATACACGTGTACATTATGCACTTGTACATATACATGTGTGCATGTTACAAATTACTTTTATGTACAATTACATATCGTCCAAATTAAATAAAGGATTACTAGGGTGTTGTTTTCTGTTTTTTTTAGATTTTCTTCTGAACCTGACCTTATATATATATATATATATATGGATATTATCTATTTAAAAGAATACGAAAACCAATAAAATCGTATATAATTTTATATTAACGTGCAAAAAAGACATATGAATCTGAAGTCACAGTTAATCCTTTTTTCATGCATTAATGTAAAATTATATATAATTATATTGGTTTTCGTATTCTTTTAAATAAGTAGTATTATTAAACCCAACTCTATATTATATGTAGGGTGAGGCTAAATACACCCTAAATTTTACTAAATGAACCCTTAAAGTTTTTTTTTTCCGTGCCAATCATTTGATCCAATCATTTTTTATTTAAATAATAATATATATATATATAATATTGATTTAAATAATAATATATATATAATATAATAAGATATATATATATATATATTATTTGATATATATTATTTATTTGTTTTATATGTTTATATATATATATATATATATATATATATTTTGTTATTCTTTTTGTTTAAATATATATATATATATTATTATTATTATTATTTTGTTATATATATATATATTAGAAATATATATATATAGTTATTCTTTTTTTGTACTTTCTTATTTATATTTATCTAATATACTCTTTTAAAAATAATTTTTTATTTTTAAATTACATTTTATACCATTATAATTAGTTATTTAATTTACTTTATCTCTTCTTCTTTCATTTTTATGTTACATCTTTCTCATATCAACATACATAAACTAAAATAATTAGAAAAATAAAAAGTAAACATTGAGATTTTACATATAAATAAAGCATAACATATTGTTTATTACATTTTTACTTATTCTAAAATAACATTATCTGTAGTACAATTAACACGTAAAAGACGATTGTACTTCTGTATTCGATCTTTATACGGGGTAGCCCATGCAGCAGCACACGGATAACTGTAACGGAAGAAAATTGATGAAATGGTAGGAAACGGGTATCCTTCTGCTAAAACTAGTTTAACATAATGGTTACCATTGACATACCCAATTGTATAAACAACATGTTGATACCACGCTGGCGGAGTAGATCTAAGCGGTAAGTACGTCTGACAACCTGACGACATAACGTGTAATATCACATTATATTTGCAAGCAATCAAGTGACATGGATAGTGACATGAATAGTGACATGAATAGTGACATGAATAGTAACATAAATAATTTGATCGATAGTTTATCATAAATGTACTTCGATAATACTGATATTATGTTTAAAAATAAAATGTACCTATCTTAGAAGAATAAACTAGTAATTAACACAAAATTAGCATCAACTGGAAATTAAAGTGGAGATGAGAATCTTGAAGTTTTGAGGCCAACTCACATTTGTAAACTGTAAAACGAAAAGAAAAGTAATAAATCAAGAAGTAACTTACAGATGTTGGAAGAATTTCAGTCGAGGTTTTTAAGGAGATAAAAGAAGAAGATGAATCAAGAGAGAAAAGAGGAAGAAGTATGAGAGAAAAGAAGAAGAAGTATGAGAGAAAAGAAAATGAATCAGAAGAGAAAAGAAGAAGAACTATGAGAGAAAAGAAATGAATCCGGAGATAAAAGACGTCCGACAAAAATCTAATAATAAATTGATATTTACACTTTCAACCCCTATGCTTATTTATTTAGTTTACTTTATACCTTTTACTTTCATAATTTAAATTTTACATTTAACACATATAATCGTTTATTAACTAAAACATGTTAAAAAATATGTTTTAATTTTAACAAGTTACACCATTATAATCGTCTCTTCGATACGTTTGAAATGAGCCCAATCTTAAATTTTTTTGGATTTATATATCTTAATATATATCATATAAACTAAATAAAAATATTTTTTATATTTAAAATTCATAAAGTAATTTGCGATCGCGGGATGATTAAGAGTATATCGCGGGGGATTATGACATTTTTGCAAAATGGAAAAAAATTATGGTATTTCGGTAAGAGATGGTCAAACTTTTGGCTTTTTAATTAATTTTCCTAAAATATATAAATCAAAAAAATGCAATATTAGGCTCATTCCGATCGTATCGAATAGACGATTATAATGGTGTAACTTGTTAAAATTAAAACGTATTTTTTTAACGTATTTTAGTTAATAAACGATTATATGTGTTAAATGTAAATTTAAATTATGAAAGTTAAGGGTATAAAGCAAAGTAAGTAAATAAGTATAGGGGGTGAAAATGTAAAATTCAAATAAAAATCACAATTTTGTCGGATAGTAATATATATATTACGATATATATATATATATATATTTATATTTATATTTCTAATATATATATATATATATTTCTAATATATATATATATATATATATGTAAAACAAATAAATAATAATATAAATATATGTCAAATATATATATATATATATATATATATATATATATATATATTTATATTTCTAATATATATATATATAAAACAAATAAATAATAATATAAATATATATTATATATATATATTATTTAAATAAAGTAATGATTGGTTCGGAATTTTTAGCAATTAAAAACTTATTTTAAGGGTGCATTAAGTAATTTTAGGGTGCATTTAGCAGCCCCTATATGTATAGATATATGATATACACCCACCCAAACACAGATACATATTTTAAAGGAATCCCTTGGTTTTCGAAACACTCACTTAATTTGCATCTCCATGTGAACTTATCGGAGACACCCTCCCAAGGTACTTTCTTCGTCTCTCTTTTTGTCTCCATTTTTATGGTATGTGTATACGAATTTCTTTAATTTCTCAAACTAATTGAGTTCGATCGAGTTTATCAACTTTCCAAACTCGGTTTTCTTGGAGTTCAAGAAACCATTCAAACAACTTTATTTATATAGTTAGATTCAAAAAACCATAATCTTTATATATAGTTATATTTTTTGTGTGTTCTGTAGGTAAAATCGAATTCTGTAAGCGAAAGAAAGCTGCTTACGAAAGAAGATATGAACTTTAGTTATGGACCGTATGTTGATCCCGAGCTTGAATCACTCGTTGACAGAATCCACCCTCCAAGGTATGATTCGAATTTTTACTCGTTTTAATTAATTAACTGATATATATATATATAGAGAGAGAGAGAGAGAGAGGTTCAAGGGAAAACTGAAGAACACCCTGATGGCCCTTCATCTGGACGGTATGCACTTATGCATACAGGTAAATAGTTGACTTTTTGGTTTTATGCACAAGTGCATTATCCATTTGTGCATATATGCACAAATGCATGTTACAAATAACATGTATGCACAAGTGCATACCGCCCAGATGAAGGGCTCCTAGGGTGTTCTTCAGTTTTCCGTTTTTTTGAGGTTTTCCCTTGAACCTGACCCTATATATATATATATATATATATATATATATATATATATATATAGAGAGAGAGAGAGAGAGAGAGAGAGAGAGAGAGAAAGGTTCAAACAAAAACGTTAATTAACTATTTAAGAAACACGAGAACGGCCGTCCGTGTACAAAATCATATGTGATTTTACACTATCAGCAAAAAACTGGACGCAGACGACTTTGGCCTCGACTTGAAAGTCGCAGGGCAAGTCGCGTGAATCATATATGATTTTGTACGTAAATCATGTATGATTTTGTACATGGACAATCGTTCTCGTGTTTTCTTAAATAGTTGGCGTTCTCGTTTGAACCTTCCCCTCTCTCTATGTATATATAGGTGAAAGGTCGTGTCAAAACTGGAGGTTAACGTGAGAAATATGTGAAGTGAATCTGAATCATTGATCACTTTTAATGACCTGCCATAGTGTCATGAATTGCACCTTAGAAGAGAATTGATCTTATGCATCTTATCTCGATGCGTCTCATCCTAATATATATATGTTCATTTCTCATCCAATGATTTATAACCACTTTTCATGTTTCTCACGGTAACTTCAACTTTTCATCGAAACCGAACCTTATGTATATATACACATAATTATTTACAAACCTAAAAGATTGTACAAAGTACAAACTTACACACTATAGTTGTTTTATATATGGAACATTCATGACAACGTTTCATAAATGAAACAATATTGTTGGAACCGTTGATTAAGTTAGTCTATAAATATGTACAAATTGTTAGGTTTGTATAATAATATTTAGATTTTTTCTTCTTCTCAAAACTCATAATTTTTTAATGATCGAAGGTAAAATATATAAAACATTAGTTAATTTCAATACAAAATCTTTTAATTTCTAATGTTTATTTCACTGTTCTTTAAATGTTACTGGAGTTTTTTTGAACACAGTATTTAAGACTTTTGGAAACATCATAGATTCATATCAGGATTCATCCATTATTTTAAAAAACAATTTGATATTCTGTTTACAATTAAATTTTACTTTATGCTTTATTGTATGTATCCTGTATAATTAATTTATATATGAAAGTCTTAAAAGTTGACATTTATGGGTGTTGCAGGGTTTGCATTGACAATGATTCATATCAAGATTGCACCCTTGTGAAGGTAACTCATGCATCTACATATCTTCTTAATTAGTTGTCCTAGGATCTTGAATCGGGGTCAAGAACAACGCTCAATTTTTCTTTAAATTGATTAGTTAACTACAAAACGTACCGTTTGACTGGTTCGATCTTTAACTCTCAAGTTCTAATGCCATGTAAGTTATTATGTGGTTTTGAAAAGATTCAATCTTTAATTGTTGAGCTCAGGCGTTTAATAAGTTATCAAAAATTAACAAGTCAGTCGGGTGACCAGAAATAGCTGGATCATTTATTAAGGGTATTTATTTTTTACGTGGTTTTGAAAAGATTTGATTTTTAATTGTGGTTTAACGAGTTATCAGATATACGTCACAAGAAAAAGTTGGGTCATTGAAAAAGGATATGTCTTTTGAGGATTAAAGAGAGGATCAAGATCATTTCACCAAAGATATGAAAAGGACATAGGAACATTCAAATGTAATTTCCATTGAATTAATTATTTAATAAAGTAACCATATGTGGAATTATGGTGGTCACCTTTTGGTTGGACTATATAAATATAAAATTATAATCGATATATGAAATTAATACATTATTTATATAATGTTATTTTATATATAAATGGTTTAAGATTGTCTCTTCTCACACATAAATGGTTTAAGAGGTTATAAGACATTGTTTGTTTTTTAGAAAACCTCTTAATACCTTTGAAGTCTGAATTGGTCATACGTTTTTATGCTCACACCGTTTTTTTTAGATTTTAGAGGGTCTTAAGTTTGAAATTAAAAGAGATAACCTAATGTCTTATAACTTCTTAAAGCACCACCTCTTATTAATAAGAAGTGAAATAAGACTTCAGACCTTTTAAAAAATAAACATCACCTTAATTTTTATGATCGACAATTTATTTTTCTTCTACATACGAGAGAGACCAATCCAGAAGAAGGAAACTTTACACACCCACCCAAGTGGGAAAGAAGCCACTCAAAGATACAAGAATTGACCCTCAACACATACCAAATGATTTCTTTTTTGAACTTTGTTATATATTACGTTTATTTAAAATTGAATGTTTAACATATGATTTGATAATTGGTAAAGCCCCATTGCAGCTATATATAATTAAATATTTAAATTAGAAGTTAGTTCGACAAATAATTGATTTTGTTTTGCATGATGAAGGTGGATAGTGCGAATAAGCATGGGATATTATTAGAGATGGTGCAAGCGCTAACGGATCTTGACCTTGTGATCTCCAAATCGTACATTTGTTCAGATGGTCGTTGGTTCATGGATGGTTAGTCATCAATTAACCCTAGTCGTAGCACCCTTTGCGTTTCCTCTCATTAATGTATATATATATATATTCACGTAAAATCACATTTCCCTTTTGTGTATAGTGTTTCATGTGACCGATCAACTTGGCGACAAGATTACAGACAAAAACATTATATGTTACATACAACAGGTCTCTCTCTCTCTCTCTCCAAGTCTTTCGGTACAATATAATGAGTAATGTATATATAGAGAGAAGTTCAGTTAAGAACCCAAAATTGATTAGGAACCTGGAAATCGTCTATAGTGCCACATGCCCTCTTCATAATGAGTATTCGTAATGAATAACACATATGTGAAAAATCATTAGTGTCTTTTGTGTGGAAAAAGTTGGTCCTTGAATTTTCGCATATAAAACAACTCTGTAAAATGGTTTGTAAATTTATATGAATGATTTAGTTTGTAAATGATTATGTGTGTATAGACAAACAATCGTGTGAGAAGGTGAGGTTAACGTGAGAAATGGATCTGAACCGTTGATCAATTAAATGCCCTCCTATAAATTGTGGCTTAGAAGGGAATTGATCCGGTGCATCTCGGTGCATCTTATCTCGATAGACGTCCATTTCTCATCCAACGGTTGATAACCACTTCTCATGCTTTTCACGTTAACCTTAACCTTTCACAAGAACCCAACCCTATATATATATATATATATATATATATATATATATATATATATATATATATGATTAAACACTTATCGCATTCTCGCATAACGTTTAACTTCTCGCATGATCCTTCCTCTATATATATATATATATATATATATATAGGGGTGGGTTCAAATGAAAACTCATTTTCAATTGTGAACATGAGGACAAGTCACAACCATTGATCAAGATTTGGAAAACTAATCAATGGTTAAAACTTAATTAAACCAATTGAGAAGTGATTAGGGGCAAATCTGGAAATTTGAATCAACGCCTACCATGTTTGACTTTTTATTTTCTTTTTTAATTAAAAAACTTTTACCCCCTTAAAGTTTAAAATAATTTATCTTAAAAATTACTAATATTTTAATCAAACAAATTACATCAAAAAAAACGAGAATTTCGTGCTCTTCGATATGACATCCATCTTGATATAGTTTTTTCTTCATTTTAACCGTTTTTACGTGAAATGCTATGTATGTGTTATATTCGGTATGAATATGTATGCACGTTTCCTGGTGTGCATATTCAGTATAAATAACAAAGAGGAACGTTCATTCACTATTCATGACGAACAACACAATATTCAAAATGAATAATACAACATTCAGGATGAATAATACACGAATTCCTGATTCATGTATTATTAAACATGAATCGTGTATTATTCATCCTGAATAACATATTATTCACCCTGAATAACACATTATAATATTCACACTGAATAACACATTATTCACCCTGAACAACACATTATTCACCCTGAAAAATATATGAATGACCCGTGAAGGTTGAACACATGACACACTCTCTTTGTTTTCCGATTCACAACCGAAACTTGGTTTTATTCTTTATGAATATGTATGCACATCTTCAGATGTCCACATTCAATATGAATAACAAAGGTGAACGTTCATTCACTATTCATGATGAATAATACAATATTCAGGATGAATAATACAATATTCAGGGTGAATAACACATTATTCACCATGAATAACACATTATAATATTCACCCTGAATAACACATTATTCATCCTAAATAACACATTATTCATGTTGAATAATATATAAATGACCCGTGAAGGTTGAACACATGACACACTCTCTTTGTTTTCCGATTCACAACCGAAGCTTGGTTTTATTCTTTATGAATATGTATGTACATTTTCAGGTGTCCACATTCAATATGAATAACAAAGGTGAACGTTCATTCACTATTCATGATGAATAATACAATATTCAGGATGAATAATACATGAATTCATGAATCGTGTATTATTCACCCTGAATGATGTATTATTCATACTGAATGATACATTATCAATGAAGAATAATACATGAGTGACTCGTGAAAGTGTGGAGACGTGACACACTCTCTTTTGTTCATTGGTTCACAATCGAAACTCGATAGGTTCCCGATTCATCTCGATAGGTGTTGGGTTATGGTAATGAAGAACACGATACCTTAGGACGCTGAAGAAAGTGTTGTAGAAGGTGATGTCGAGTTACGGACTTATGGTGTCGAGATGTTGTACGCACTTGAACATACATAAATATTCATACCGAATATAACACGTATATGACATTCCACGTAAAAACGGTTAAAACAACAAAAAAAACTATATCGGGATGGATGTCATATCGAAGAGCACGAAATTCTCGTTTTTTTGATGTAATTTGTTTGATTAAAATGTTAGTAATTTTTAAGTTAATTTATTTTAAACTTTAAGGGGGTAAAAAAATTTAATTAAAAAGAAAATAAAAAGTCAAACATGGTAGGCGTGAGTTTTAATTATCTTCCCTTTTTACCCCTAATCACCTTAATTAATAATTTCAATTAAAAACTCTATTTAATATGAGTCATTGGATCAATATAGATGGAAGGGCCAAAATCCGTCCTCATGTTCACAATTGAAAATGAGTTTTTATTTGAACTTTCCCCTCTCTCTCTCTCTATATATATATATATATAGAATCCTAATAAATTGTAAACAATTATTTTCGTGTAAACTGTGTAAATTGTCGATTTCATATGTTATTTTGATGAATTTTTTTTATAGAATTGTTTATTTTGATGAAATTGTTTCATATCATTCATTTCTTGATAAAATTGTTTTATAAAATTTGTAGTTTCATAGGTTTTTTTCATTTTTATGAAACTGTTTCATATATTTTCTTTTTCACCTATGAAACTACAAATTTCATAAAAAAAATCATCAAGAAATGAATGATATGAAACAATTTCATCAAAATAAACAATTTCATTAAAAAAAATCATCAAAAAAACCTATGAAATCGAGGGTTTACACGAAAATGATGGTTTACGATTTATTATCCCTCTATATATATATATATATATATATATATGATACAAATCAAATACAAACCATGCATTTGTTACACCCCTTACAAACCAATGTGCATATATGCATATATGCATTATCCTATATGAATGTATGTCCATTATATGTATATTCTTGCACGTATGCATATGTATATGCTAGTTGTGCATATATACACACTGGTTGTGCGTATATGCACACTGTGATTTGTAAGGTGTGCAACAAATGCAAGATTTGTATTTTACGGAACCTATATATATATATATAGGGAGGCAGAGACAAAGAGATAGTTAAGATCATGTACGGATAAATGAGTTTGGTGAGAACAATTATGAGCTTTTAGATGAGTTTTTTTTATATGACGGTTCACAAACACGAACCGTCATATGTCTTTACCTTTACCTTCAGTTTCAGTCATATTTACCACGAACCTTCAATAACCTTTACATGCATGAATATGTTAAATTTTCAGACTTTTAGTCATGACACTACAATAAAATTGGGTTTATAGGATGTTAAAATTTCTAAGCGTCCAAATATTTTTAAGACCTAATTTATAGGACCAAAAAAATAGAACGTCATATCTAAAGGTGTTGTAATAAATTTATGGAACCAAAAAAATAGAACGTCATATCTAAAGGCGTTGTAATAAATTTATAGGACCTTTTTGGACGACGTAGCAAGTGTTTTAGAACTTTTTTATAAATAAAACGCCGTATTAGCTATTTTATAGGACAAAAATATTGTCTTAGAAGAGCCCTAAAAAACTTGTTAAGACGCCTTTACACATGGCACTTAAGTTTGTTTTTTCTTTCTATAAATGAAATCTTATAAAACGGTCAGATGCACACCCAATTTTGTTGTAGTGTGATACAAGTAGGCATGTAGAGGTAAATGAATGTGGATAAATGCGTGTGAATGTAGACCGATGAAGGTCCAACTTTCTCACCGTTCTCCCCAAAAAATTCGTTCTCACAGAAACCCACCCTATATATACACACACCGCTTATTATTCGTATATTATTATAGTGTGTATAACGGTGGCATTTTTAATTTTCTATAGTCAATATGTTCAAGTAGGAGAGAGAGCAAAAAAATCATAACAAACCCCGTATCGATGGAGCATACGACCCTCGAGATGACATCAACCGATCAGCCCGGCCTGTTGTCGGAGATATCGGCCGTACTAGCCGAACTAAAATGCGATATTTCTGCCGCAGTAGCATGGACTCACAACACCCGAGCCGCTTGCATCATGCATGTACAAGATGACTCGAACCCTGGCTCCATCATGGACCCTCACAGGGCGGACCGAGTCCAAGCCCATCTTGTCACCGTGGTTGATGCACACCACACCAATCGCCAACGGTGGAGCCTAAGGTTGACCGGCCCTACCACCGGTCAAACCCACACAGAACGACGGCTCCACCAGCTGATGATGGCTGATAAAGACTACGAAGAGACTACATATGGTACAAAAGGCTATGGGACCGTAGTTACGATTGAAAACTGCAGAGAGAAAGCGTATTCGGTTCTAAATATAACGAGCCGAGACCGACCGAAGTTGCTATATGACACGGTTTGCACGCTTACAGACTTGCAATATGTGGTTTTTCATGCTACAGTTAGCTCTAAAGGGTCTGTTGCTTTTCAGGTACATATAAATATATCTGATCTTATTATAAAAATGTGTTGTCCCAAAATTCGGCTTCTGTCCATTAGTCAAGGGAAGCCATGTCAGCATTTTATTTAATATAAATTTATATAATTCGTTTTTTTCATTCTCTCTCCTCAATAAATAACGTGGCTTTACGTGATTGATGAATAAGGAGGGGACGGACTTGGAATTTTGTGACAACAGATTTTTTATTTGATTGTGGCTTATTTACATTTCTTTAAACCCTTTACTAAAATTATTTAGATCCAAATTACAGGAGTACTACATAAGGCAGAAAGATGGGCATACGTTAAACTCGGAGATTCAACGGCAAGCGATCACCCGATGCATAATTGCAGCCGTAGAACGAAGAGTGTCGCACGTATGTCTCTACACTAAACTACTTAAACATAAATAAATAAAAATAGGTTTTATAGGATGCCAATTATGTTGAATTATATGTCTTATGTAAAAATGTTAGCAATAATTAAGTTGATTTGACACTTTCCGTCGTCCTCACAAAATTTTTAAAGACGATTTCAAAATAAAACGTCATATTAGTTTTTATAATGACATTATTTTAAAAAATGCCGTATAAAAAATTGTGTTCATAAGCGCTTTTCCTAAAAAAAGTGTGACTTATTCATTAGCTTTTCAGCTATCTGCTACCGACTAGTTTATAGCTAGTTTGCCAAACACAACCCTATTTTCCAAAATGTCCTAAAAAACTTGTTAGGATGCCGGAAAGTGTCTTGTAAATTTGTTATAATACTTTTACATATGAAAAACAATTGTGTGGTAATATAGAAAGTCAATTGTGATATTTAAACATATTTGGTGTTTTATAAAATAGATTTTGTTATAATGACGAAGCTAACTGGAGATCTGTTATAGGGTTTGAGACTAGATATCAGGAGTCGCAATAGATCAAGACTGCTATCGGATGTTACCCGAGTGTTTCGTGAAAACGGGCTCTCAGTTGCAAGGGCCGAGATCGGGACACACGGAGAAAGGGTGGTTGGGTCGTTTCATGTGACTGATGCTCGTGGACACAATGTGGATCGTGGCATAGTGGAAGCGGTGAAGAAAGAAATCAAGAAGCTTGGGGGAATGATTTTGGTGGCAAGTGAATCATCGATATCGTCGAATTGGTTGGCTAATGGATCGTCAAGTAATAATGACACGGAAGAAGAAAGGCCTGCAAGATTATCGTTAGGAACGTTGTTATGGTCGCAGCTTGAAAGACTTTCGAACAAGTTTCATACGCTAAACTCGGAACCCGAAAAGAGAAACAAGTCTTCAGAAATCATACTGTAAATTCTTTGTATAAAGACTAAAAATTTGTATATATGATATATATATATGTATGTATGTATATGTATAAGATATGATATTAGCTTCTATGTGTATAAAATTAATTACCTAGAACAGGTAAAGGAATCTTAAGTTATCAAAATTAATATGCTGATTTGTGCTGAAATTACATAGATTGATCCAATTAAAGTATTTTAAAGGGTTTTTACCGGATAAGAGATAATCTTGTTTCCGAGTCGGATATGCTAGCCGAGATTTTTATTGAGCAAGCGAGATTCTGATGGGTCATTTGAATGGATCGTCCTAAATAGGGGTTTGTTTACCAAATGCTTATCTGTCAAACTTTATTGGCGAGAGTCATCACTTTCACTTGGCTTATGAGATAACATTCCCGACCATCAAAATGGATTGATGGTAAGCGTTTATAACCCGGTGAACACTTACCGGGTAAGATTCATCTCCCTCACTTACTGGGTAAGACCATGATCCTTGTCTTCCCTCTTACTTTGTAAGATTCTCGGTCCTTGTTATGTTTACCCTGTAAGGTAATTGAATTGGTAATCGTTTATCAAAGTAAGTGTTTAGTAAACGGCCTTCGTATAGAGGTCGTTTACCATACGTTTATCCTTACCTTATTGGGTGAGCATAGCAAGGGCCGAGAATTTTACCTAGACTGTAAGGCATAGCAAAACCAAAAAGTTACCCGATAAACATTTATCAAATATAAAAAACCCTACAAATAATCCATTTTGATGGTTGAAAATAGAATATTGGTAATAAGAAAAAGACTACCCCATGAACTTCTATAAATAAATAAAAGAAACTAATTCAATAACCATTGAATGATTTCATTTTAAAGTGTTCGACTTAGGGTTGTTTACCTTTTCTTAACATTAACTTTTGTATGAATTAAATTGTTAGTCTGAATAAATAACTCGGACTAGGGATGGAATACCGGTCGGTTAGAATTAAAGAGAAATGGTTGGATTATTTTTTGTCATTTTACTCAAGTATAACCGACCAAATAAGTATTAAACTCTAAATAAACAACAACTTAAGGGGACGTTTGCAAATCGCTTATCCGGGTAAGTACTTATCAAGCCACATTAGCTTACGAATGATATGGCAAGGACCAAGAATCTTACCCGGTAAGAGCGGAAGCAAGGACCGAGAGTCTTACCCGGTAAGTGAGTGCGCCGACATTTACCACGGTTAATGCTTACCGGCTAAATTATTGCATACGGTGCCATTTTTGTGGACTAAAATCTTACTCGAGAATTAAGTGATAGTGTTAAATTTTTGGGAATTTAATTAAAATACCCAAAGTTTGACTTGACTTGCCAAAATACCCATTTCTCTCTCGAATTTGCCGAAATACCCATTTTTCCTGCGAAAATTCCGCGATCGCGGGACCCACAACCACGTGGCACCACGTGGCACCATCTTTGGCCAAATCTCCCGCTATGCCCCCTCAAGATACCCCGCGGCAACAACTTCCCCCCCCCCCCAAGTTTGCCCGTGGGACCACTTTTGGCCCTTGTCCCGCGATTGGCTACCGCGGTAGTCCCGCGATTTTGCCTATTTTACATTTTTGGCCCCTCCAGTTTGGGGCAAATTTAAAAAAACATAAATGGTCCCTATAGTTTTTAGGTTATCATTTTATGTAGTTGAGGTTTTTAATGTATTGTTTCTTTTTCATTTTAATGTATTTAATATAGAAGTTAATTAAAGAAAATGTTTTCCCCATTTTAAGTTATTTAATAAGCAAATTAATTAAAAGATCAGTTATTGCAAATCATCTTGTAACATCTCGATTTTCTATAAAAGAATTACGTTTGGTTTATTAAATAATTTGAAGTATAATTATTTGATAAGTTATGATCGGTTATTAATAGATTAATTTTATAGTTTATCCCCGAGTAAGTTATATTATGTGTTTTATTGGAATAATATGTAAGGGATAAACTTTAATTTTAATTTATAAGATGAGGGATTAAAGTTGTCATGTGATGAAAGATTGGGGTGTGTTTGGTTAAAGTGATGAAAATGGTTTCATCCACCGCCTCTTTTTGGACAAAAAGAAAGAGATGAGATATTTCCCATTTATCTCTTAGTGTGTGTGTGTGTGTGTGTTTTTCGGCAGAGAGAAAGAAAAGAGAGAAAGAGAAAAAGAAAGAGGAAAGAAAGAAAGAAGAAAATCTATTTTTGGGTAAGTTTTAGAATGGTTTCTGCAAGAATCCATTTCAGTTGGGAGATTGTACCCACAAGCTAATCTGATTTCCATGTGGTACAGCTGATTGGAGTTCTTGTTTTGAATCTTTGATTTGTGCAGAGAAGTGGGTTTTATTTCCATAAGGTGAGTTCATTCACTTTTTGTATAAATCAATGTTTTCTGTTAAATTAAACATTAAGATATCTGTATAAACTGTTTTGGGACTGAATGGATGTATTTAAAACAAGCTGAATGGAACAAACAAGGTTTTGGGTTGAATTTTTAAGCTGCGGGTCGAAGTTACCAGGTAAAAGATAGTACCCGGTAACCTCTGTATGAAGGTTTCCGGATGGGGCAAAGTTACCGGTAAGTTTTGTGTATTCTGTAGTTACCGGATGAAATAGTTACCGGATTGTTATGTAGCCGGTAAGTTTTAGTATCCGGTAACTTTTGTAATGTACCCGGTAAGTTGTAAGTTTCCGATAAGTATTGTAGTACACGGTAAGTTGTGTATCCGGAAAGTTTATATACCCGGTAAGTTTGTATCCGGTCACTTTTAAGATCCTGTAACTTCAGGTTTTTGTTAACTCCTGAACAGGGTATGATTGAAGAACTGAAATTAGCTTGAACACATCTACTATGGAATAGTAGTGCGTTAGGTTTAAAGGTTGCTTTAGTTGATACTAAGCTGGTGTGTAGTATGTGATATAAATGTGATTTGCTCATACTAGTTGATATGGGAAATCTATATGGTATAACGGCGATTTGCTCATACTAAATGAGATGATAAATCTATATTAAGCATTAACCTACACGAGCAGAAATAAGTGTAATGAATCCATAAGCACTAGCTTTATTTGCTAATGTAATGAATATGCAAAGTAGAATTGCTATTCATATTGAGGAATAGGCAAAGTAGAATTGCTATTCATATTGAATGATGGAATAGGAAAAGTAGAATAGCTATTCAGGTTGAATGATTGAATAGGCAAAGTAGAATTGTTATTCATATGGAAATGATTGGATAGGCAAAGTAGAATTGTTATTCATATAGAAAGGAGGAATAGGCAAAGTATAATTGTTATTCTCGTGTATCCTTGAAAATGATTGGATAGGCAAAGTAGAATTGCTATTCATGTAGAAAGGAGGAATAGGCAAAGTATAATTGTTATTCCCGTGTATCCTTGGAATGTAATGAATAGGCAAAGTAGAATTGATGTTCATGTTGAATGTTTGAATAGGCATAGTATAATTGCTATTCAGGTTGAATGTTTGAATAGGCATATTATAATTTCTATTCAGGTTGAATGTTTGAATAGGCATACTATAATTGCTATTCAGGTTGAATGTTTGAATAGGCATAGTATGATTGCTATTCAGGTTGAATAATTGAATAGGAAAAGTATAGTTGCTATATGAGATGTGGAAATATGAATTAGACGAAGTGTAAGTGTTGTTTTCCTGTGTTTTCGATGGATTAAAATAGGCAATATATAAGTGCTATTTATGTCTCCATTTCAAGAAGAAGGTATGGCGATTGAATGTAAGTCTTTAGGCTTAATCAATAAATTAGAATCCAAGATGATTCGTAGTAGGCTATTGAATATAGTGATATGACAAGCTGAATGGTAGTCATACTCATGGGATTGAGTATGACTCCGTTTTATGAGACGAAAACGAGTATGGTAAGAATGGGAGTAAGTCGGGTTTGATAAGCCTTGTTTACATTGATTTAAAAGTATTATTTTGAAACTGAATGTTCTCACTAGGCATTGGCCTAATCGTTTCAAATTATATTTTCTTACCAGGTATGAGCTCAGGGAAGTAATGGGACGAGTGGAGAGTTTATAGTGGCGACAGGTTGATGCAAATTGACTCTTGTTATTATTTTCACTCGTTAAGAATGTTTATGTTATGGATATTAGATGCGTAAACCCTTTTTATATCAGGCTTAAATTTGCCCTGATTTTTAGGGTGTTATAATATGGTATCAGAGCATTAGTTTAAGCGAACTAGGTATGCTAGTGAGATACCTAGACTTAAGCTGAGATGAATTAGGTTATGATTCGTGAGATACGGGTAGAAGTACTAAGATGGGATAGTCTTAGAGTCGATGGAAATACGTGAAATAAGTACTGTAACGATGGTAACAAGGATACTCATGTATAGTGTTGGGTCACTTAGATTTGAAGATGACCTCAGTCTCTCAATTTCACAGTTCATACTTAGAATAATTTTTAGGTTCTTTACAAGCAGTTTAATTGTATAAAAATGTTCGGTGAAGTCGAAGATCAACCGAAGAAACAAAGTAGAAGTATATCTTCAAAGCGGATTGAAGATAGACTTCTCAACCAAAGATTAAGCTGCTATTTGAAAGACTTTTCCTAAAGTCTTAGCCAGGTCACTTGAAGATTTTGAAGAAGCAAAACTTTGAAGAAGATGAAATGTTAGGCAAGATTTTGAAGAAGCAAAATTTTGAAGAAGATGAAATGTTTTGAAGAAGCAAAATTTTGAAGAAGATCAAAATCTTGAAGACAATATCTTCGGCAAGATCTTTGAAGAGGATAACATGTTAGGCAAAATCTTGAAGACATGTTAGGAACATCTTCGGCAAAGAAGTCTTCGGCAAAGAAATTTTAGCAGGTATATTAACTTTATCTGCAGAATATATTCAGGATATCTTGCATTGACAGAGACATCATCCTAAGATCAGAAAAAGGTTCTTTGGACCTCTTATCTTCTTCAAGAAACATCAGCTTCAACAAGCAGGTCAACGCTTGAAGACAAAAGTGAAAAGACAAAATCACTTTTCAGAAGACTGCTTCCATCCTGCCTTCCAAGCTCTCCTTGACAAGTGTCCATTGCATTTAATGCATGAGGCACTATAAAAGGAGATCATCTTCAACCTTGCAACTACCCAGTTTTACAGACTCTATCAAAGCTTTCAAGTGCTGGCCTTTCTCTCTCAAGAAGTTCACTTGTTTTCTTAGTGTGTTACAATTGTTCTTCATTCTCTGTGTGACTGTGTGTTAGATTGTTTGAGTAGATTTTATCTGTTCTGTTCCGCAACAATCAATAGTTTCTGTGTGTAATTCTTATTTGAAGTTTTTCAATAAAAGAATTAAATTAAGTGAAAAATTTTGTGTATTGTATTCAACCCCCCTTCTACAATACTTGTTTACCATTGCTAATCCATAGCTGGGACCAACAAGTGGTATCAGACCAGGTCAGTTTAATCTAATAAACTTGATCTGCAATGGCTTCATCTTCTTCCTTAAACAATATTTCTTCTCAAAACTCTAATGCTGGATCATACGACAATGGCTCCATAGCCAAACCACCAAAGTTTAATCCTAATAACTTCTCTCTGTGGAAAAGTCGTATGATGCTCTTCCTAGAAGGAGTCGACAACAGATATCCTACTATACTTCATGAAGGACCTTTTGTTCCTAGAGTTTGGGATCGTTTTAATGCCAAAAATAAACATGAGGATGGTGATGAGTCTTCTTCTGATGAGGAAGAACGAACACCTGCTACTGGGAGATACATTGTAAAGGACCCCAGTAAGTACAATGATAAAGATAAGCGTCTTGTAGCTCTTGACACTAAAGTCAGAGCCATCATTGCCCTCTCTTTGCCTGATGAGGTTTATCATTCTCTTGTAAATTTTTCTACTGCTAAGGAAATGTGGTCCACTCTGTGTGTTCTCTATGAAGGTACGTCTGAAGTGAAAAAGAGCAGAAAAATTGCTCTTGTTAGAAAATATGAACTCTTCTCTTATGAGAAAGGAGAATCTCTTTCAGGCTACTATAATCGCTTTAACAGTCTTCTTAATGATCTTAAACTGTTGGGTCGCATGTATGATAATGAGGAAGTCCTATGCAAGTTTATGGATTGTCTTCCTAATTTTTGGGAAAACATCTGTACTTGTATAAAGACAACCAAGGATCTTGATCACATGCCTCTCACTGCTCTTTATGGAACTCTCTTCAACTATGAGCAGACTAAGCTGCAAAGGAAGTCTGTCATCACAGATATAAAGGGTTCTTCTATAGCTCTCTTAAGTGACTCTTCCAAAAGAACTATGTGTACTCCAAGAATCACCTACCCATCTGACTCTGAACATGATAGTCAAGGAGATCCCAATGAGCATTCAGAAGCATACCTTAGTGAGGCTGATGATGAATGTGAGGAAACTTCAGTTGACAAATTATCAGATGGAATGGCCAGGATGGATGGGTATTCTAAATCCAAATCTCACTTTTTCTCTGAAAAATCTAAGTTTAGTCGAAAACCCTCCTCTTCTCTCTCCAAACACTCCTCCTCAGACAAATCTAATGAGGAATGTTTTAACTGTGGTAAAAAGGGTCATTTTCTTCTGAGTGTAGAAGTAAACGTTTTGAAAAACCCATAACTTCTTCCTCAGGCCGATTTTCTTCAAAACCGGGAAGATCCAAATATGATTCTGACCGGGCTGAAAGATACAAAGAAAAATACAAGAGAGAAAAGGAAAGAAACGAAAGACTAGTCAGAAAGGGAAAGGGTCTGCCTGCTAAATTTCATGATCTGGCAGATGAACCCACATCTGAAAGCGAGAAGGACATTTCAAATTTGTGCTTCATGGCCCAGATAAATTACATGGATGATCCTGAAGGTCACCCCCTCTCAACTGCTCTAGTACCAGCTAAGTGCTTCTCATCGTCTTCACAGAATTGACAGGTAATCTACCAAAGATGTCTTTACTTCTAATCCTCACTATACACTCTAACCCTCTCACCTTTCTACCTGACCTCTCACCCTCATTTCCTATGTCTTTCCTAAGTGTATCATTTCCTCATATACTCTCCATTTCACACTCACCAAATATTCTCCTCTCTCCCTTCTATGTGAATCTTTTGTCTTTTATAAAACCCATAGAAATTTGAAGAAGGCTTGGCCGATCCATGTTGGGTCACTGTAATGAAAGAAGAACTCTCTCAATTTGAAAGAGGTCTATGTGAAACAACCTCCTGGTCTTGAAGATCACTCTTGAAGATGACTTGAAGACCCACATCTAGAAGATTACTCTTGAAGATTGAAGATGTTTGCTTTCCTTAAATCTTTCAAAGATCATTGTTAAAAAAAAAAGATACAAAAAAAAAGAGAGAGAGATACAAAAAAAAATCAAAAAAAAAGAGAGATACAAAAAAAAAAATAAAAAAAAATATATATATATATATATATATATATATCCCTTCCCAACCCCCCCTTCCCGAACCCCCTCCCCCCTTCCCGAACCCCCTCCCCCCGCTACCCCCCCCTTCCCGAACCCCCCTCCCCCCCGCTACCCCCCCCTTCCCGACCCCCCCCCTCCCCGCGGCTACCCCTTCCGAACCCCCCCTTCCCCCGCCCCTACCCCTTCCCGAACCCCCTCCCCCCGCCGCTACCCCCTCCCCACCCCCTCCCCCCTTGCCGACCCTTCACACCAATTCTTTTTCAAACTCCTCATTTTTTTAGGTAATTTTTTTCTAGACTCCATTCTATCTCCTACTTTTTCTATTCTCCATACATCTCATCCTACACCCTAAACCTTCTATCTCCTATCACACTCAACCTTCTCTACATCTTATTACCCAACACATTTTTTCCTCTCATTTCTTCACATCTCTCATCTTCCATCTTTCTCTCATCCTACTTTATAGCTTTAAAAAAAAATACGCCTCAGCTGCCGATTTTTCTACCTCATGGCCGATATTTCATCTTAGTGTTTTTCCTTCGTCGGCCGCTGAGGGGGAGAATTCATCTGAGGGGGAGCAACATCAATCCTGCTATTCATATCCAGCGTCCAACTCGGAAAAAAAAATGAGAAAATCGGCGGACCGGTTGAGGGGGAGCACATCAGTTCGGGCGGATCTAACTAAGGGGGAGGAACACAAAGACCGGTTGATCTACTGAGGGGGAGCAAAACAAAGATAAATGATGACAAAAGAAAGAAGATGCAAGAGATGGCCATAAGCATCCTGAGGCTGATTCACTCGAACTCAACCCTCCCTCAAAGAATCCTCAAGGCCTCTGATCAAAATGAAGAATCCTCAAGCAGACACAAGTTTCAACTTGTCCCTCCAAAGATGCAAGTAATTTTTGTTCTGTTCATATTGTCTATATTTCTTTTCTTTTTCTTTCATTCGTTTGTACAGTATACTTTACTATTTCTTTTTACTTGTAAATGTCGGATAAAAAAAAAATCCAAAAAGAACAAAAAGAATGGACTATGTGAAAAGAACCCAAAAGAGTAAACAAGGGTCAAAAATGAATTATTCAGTGTTTACTTCTCAGATTCTAAGTATGGATGTCATCCTCAAATAGGGGGAGATTGTTGGGTCACTTAGATTTGAAGATGACCTCAGTCTCTCAATTTCACAGTTCATACTTAGAATAATTTTTAGGTTCTTTACAAGCAGTTTAATTGTATAAAAATGTTCGGTGAAGTCGAAGATCAACCGAAGAAACAAAGTAGAAGTATATCTTCAAAGTGGATTGAAGATAGACTTCTCAACCAAAGATTAAGCTGCTATTTGAAAGACTTTTCCTAAAGTCTTAGCCAGGTCACTTGAAGATTTTGAAGAAGCAAAACTTTGAAGAAGATGAAATGTTAGGCAAGATTTTGAAGAAGCAAAATTTTGAAGAATATGAAATGTTTTGAAGAAGCAAAATTTTGAAGAAGATCAAAATCTTGAAGACAATATCTTCGGCAAGATCTTTGAAGAGGATAACATGTTAGGCAAAATCTTGAAGACATGTTAGGAACATCTTCGGCAAAGAAGTCTTCGGCAAAGAAATTTTAGCAGGTATATTAACTTTATCTGCAGAATATATTCAGGATATCTTGCATTGACAGAGACATCATCCTAAGATCAGAAAAAGGTTCTTTGGACCTCTTATCTTCTTCAAGAAACATCAGCTTCAACAAGCAGGTCAACGCTTGAAGACAAAAGTGAAAAGACAAAATCACTTTTCAGAAGACTGCTTCCATCCTGCCTTCCAAGCTCTCCTTGACAAGTGTCCATTGCATTTAATGCATGAGGCACTATAAAAGGAGATCATCTTCAACCTTGCAACTACCTAGTTTTACAGACTCTATCAAAACTTTCAAGTGTTGGCCTTTCTCTCTCAAGAAGTTCACTTGTTTTCTTAGTGTGTTACAATTGTTCTTCATTCTCTGTGTGACTGTGTGTTAGATTGTTTGAGTAGATTTTATCTGTTCTGTTCCGCAACAATCAATAGTTTCTGTGTGTAATTCTTATTTGAAGTTTTTCAATAAAAGAATTAAATTAAGTGAAAAATTTTGTGTATTGTATTCAACCCCCCCTTCTACAATACTTGTTTACCATTGCTAATCCATAGCTGGGACCAACATATAGTATGTTCACAATTTCAATTAGCTATTGTTATTATGGATATATTGTTACACAAGCATACTTGTTTCTAAATTGTTACAGTGACTAATGCACGGTAAAGTACGTTTCGTATGGATAACCAATTCTTATGGTTATTTCTTTGTGCTATATCAGAACGATGGTGAATACACCACCAAGGTCCTTTAATTCTTCTGAGGATAGGGCAGTAATGGATTGGGGAGAAAAGCGACCTGAAACGGTTGGAACTCATGAAAGTCCACCAAGGCCGCCTCGGATAGGAGGAATTGATTGTCAGGCACAAAGAACGAGTACCGGTACCTCTAATCCGGTAACAACCGAGTCTACGATGGAGTCTCGCATGATGGAGAACATAATGCGAATGATGAATACGACGTTAGCGCATCAATCTGAAATGTTCATGAAAGCGCTGAATGATCGGAGTTCGGAGTTAGGGCGAACGGAGACAGATATTGGTGTAACAAACCCGATTCGTAATCCTGTGATAAATGTAAACATGAGGGTGGAAAGAGTCTGTTCTTATAAGGCATTTCTGAGCTGTAGACCGCCAGAGTTTACCGGAGCGGACAATCCAGTGGCATGTATGAATTGGCTCCGAGAAATGGAACAAGCTTTCCGAGCTTGTGAGTGTGATGAGGATTCGAAAGTTAGATTCGGTTCTCAAATGTTACGAGGCAACGCGTTGACATGGTGGAACATTGTAACATCTACTGTGACGGCTCCAGTCTTAGCTGCTATGACGTGGGAGTATTTTAAGAAAAAGATTCTGGAAGAGTATTGTAATGAAAATGAAGTGGATCGAATTGAAGAAGAGTTTCGGACTCTTAAGAAGGGTACTTCGACTGTTCGAAAGTACACTGAATTGTTTATGGAAAAGCTGAATTTAGTTGGACATGTGGCTCCAACTGAGAGAGAAAAGATCAAGGCTTACCTGAAGGGTTTGCCAGCTGATATGATGTCCCGAGTTAGAAATTCAAAAGCTTCAACGTTAAGGGAAACGATTGAGGAAGCAAAGATTGTGGAGGAAGTTTATGCAAAAGACAAAGCGGAGAAGGCTCAAGTGGGGGAGAAAATAAAATTTGAAGGTCGATCGGAACCTTCGCAAGGACCGAAGTCCCTTATTAAGGACACTTATCTTGAGACTCGACCAGAGTCTAATTGGTGTCAGAAATGTAAGAATAAACATTTTGGGCTGTGTCGTGTAATATCAAGGGAATGTTTTAAATGTGGAAAGAGTGGACATCAAATAGAGAACTGTCCCATCCAAGGATCGACTTGCTATGAATGTAAGAAGCCTGGTCATTATAGAAGGGATTGCCCGATGCTGAAAGATAGCGGGAATAAAGGGAAGAAACCCAACATCCTAACATTAAAGGATTGAAATTTTCACGTGACGATGGAAGACGTTAAGGAATGGCTGGGGATGTTTTTGATACTGTCCTTATTTATTCTATGCATAGGTGTACGTATATTTTGTAAGTAATGCTAACTTATCTTTTGTATTTTGGTCTGTATCAAAAGTTAGCTATATCAGTTGTTATTATTGAAAGATGCTTTAATGATTGAAGTAATTAAAGAAGATCAACTATAGTTGGATAAAGGTTTGATGATAACTGTTGCTTTAAGGAGGCTTGCAAATTTAAGTTGGGGAGCGGGTACTGGTGAAGGATGTAAGATCCAGAAAACGTGGAAAGTTGAGTCCTTGTTCTTCCTGGACTTTTATTTGTGATTAAGTATATAAGACTAGAAATTTGAGGGATACATGACCTATTTCATGTTGGTATGTTGTGATTCCACTTACTAAAATAAGAGTAGGTGACAAGAGTCGTTGTGTGGAGAAACCGGGGGCGATTTAGAAAGATCGGTTAAGAAGTTACGATCGAAGAATATGTTTATGTTGAGAGTACAATGGAAACATCACCGAGGTGTTATTGTGACATTAGAAGTTGAAAAGGATATGAAGATTATATATCTTCATTTGATTTATCTAGCTTTGATTTCGAGGACGAAATCATTTTCAAGTTGGGGAGTATTGTAACATCTCGATTTTCTATAAAAGAATTACGTTTGGTTTATTAAATAATTTGAAGTATAATTATTTGATAAGTTATGATCGGTTATTAATAGATTAATTTTATAGTTTATCCCCGAGTAAGTTATATTATGTGTTTTATTGGAATACTATGTAAGGGATAAACTTTAATTTTAATTTATAAGATGAGGGATTAAAGTTCTCATGTGATGAAAGATTGGGATGTGTTTGGTTAAAGTGATGAAAATGGTTTCATCCACCGCCTATTTTTGGACAAAAAGAAAGAGATGAGATATTTCCCATTTATCTCTTAGTGTGTGTGTGTGTGTGTGTTTTTCGGCAGAGAGAAAGAAAAGAGAGAAAGAGAAAGAGGAAAGAAAGAAAGAAGAAAATCTATTTTTGGGTAAGTTTTAGATTGGTTTATGCAAGAATCCATTTCAGTTGGGAGATTGTACCCACAAGCTAATCTGATTTCCATGTGGTACAGCTGATTGGAGTTCTTGTTTTGAATCTTTGATTTGTGCAGAGAAGTGGGTTTTATTTCCATAAGGTGAGTTCATTCACTTTTTGTATAAATCAATGTTTTCTGTTAAATTAAACATTAAGATATCTGTATAAACTGTTTTGGGACTAAATGGATGTATTTAAAACAAGCTGAATGGAACAAACAAGGTTTTGGGTTGAATTTTTAAGCTGCAGGTCGAAGTTATCGGGTAAAAGATAGTACCCGGTAACCTCTGTATGAAGGTTTCCGGATGGGGCAAAGTTACCGGTAAGTTTTGTGTATTCTGTAGTTACCGGATGAAATAGTTACCGGAATTTTATCCGGATTGTTATGTAGCCGGTAAGTTTTAGTATCCGGTAACTTTTGTAATGTACCCGGTAAGTTGTAAGTTTCCGGTAAGTATTGTAGTACCCGGTAAGTTGTGTATCCGGAAAGTTTATATACCTGGTAAGTTTGTATCGCGGTCACTTTTAAGATCCTGTAACTTTAGGTTTTTGTTAACTCCTGAACAGGGTATGATTGAAGAACTAAAATTAGCTTGAACACATCTACTATGGAATAGTAGTGCGTTAGGTTTAAAGGTTGCTTTAGTTGATACTAAGCTGGTGTGTAGTATGTGATATAAATGTGATTTGCTCATACTGGTTGATATGCGAAATCTATATGGTATAACGGCGATTTGCTCATACTAAATGAGATGAGAAATCTATATTAAGCATTAACCTACACGAGCAGAAATAAGTGTAATGAATCCATAGGCACTAGCTTTATTTGCTAATGTAATGAATAGGCAAAGTAGAATTGCTATTCATATTGAGGAATAGGCAAAGTAGAATTGCTATTCATATTGAATGATGGAATAGGCAAAGTAGAATTGCTATTCAGGTTGAATGATTGAATAGGCAAAGTAGAATTGCTATTCATATTGAAATGATTGGATAGGCAAAGTAGAATTGATATTCATATAGAAAGGAGGAATAGGCAAAGTATAATTGTTATTCTCGTGTATCCTTGAAATGATTGGATAGACAAAGTAGAATTGCTATTCATGTAGAAAGGAGGAATAGGCAAAGTATAATTGTTATTCCCGTGTATCCTTGGAATGTAATGAATAGGCAAACTATAATTGTTGTTCATGTTGAATGTTTGAATAGGCATATTATAATTGCTATTCAGGTTGAATGTTTGAATAGACATAGTATAATTGCTATTCAGGTTGAATGTTTGAATAGACATAGTATAATTGCTATTCAGGTTGAATGTTTGAATAGGCATAGTATGATTGATATTCAGGTTGAATGTTTGAATAGGCATATAATAATTGCTATTCAGGTTGAATGATTGAATAGGCAAAGTAGAGTTGCTATATGAGATGTGGAAATATGAATTAGACGAAGTGTAAGTGTTGTTTTCCTGTGTTTTCGATGGATTAAAATAGGCAATATATAAGTGCTATTTATGTCTCCATTTCAAGAAGAAGGTATGGCGAGTGAATGTAAGTCTTTAGGCTTAATCAATAAATTAGAATCAGAGATGATTCGTAGTAGGCTATTGAATATAGTGATATGACAAGCTGAATGGTAGTCATACTCATGGGATTGAGTATGACTCCGTTTTATGAGACGAAAACGAGTATGGTAAGAATGGGAGTAAGTCGGGTTTGATAAGCCTTGTTTACATTGATTTAAAAGTATTATTTTGAAACTGAATGTTCTCACTAGGCGTTGGCCTAATCGTTTCAAATTATATTTTATTACCAGGTATGAGCTCAGGGAAGTAATGGGACGAGTGGAGAGTTTATAGTGGCGACAAGTTGATGCAAATTGACTCTTGTTATTATTTTCACTCGTTAAGAATGTTTATGTTATGGATATTAGATGCGTAAACCCTTTTTATATCAGGCTTAAATTTGCCCTGATTTTTAGGGTGTTACACATCTTCCCAACCGAAACGGATACAGTGCAGGTAAACAAAGAAATCTATGACTGGAATGCGTCCTGGATTCCGGTGATGAAGTTAACCTTTTCGTTGATGACGTCCTCCATTCCCGTGTAGTCGTCTTCCATTTCATGTAGTTCCTCTTCTACTTCCTTAATTTGTCGTTGCACCTCCCGAACGTGAGCCCTAGCCATGGCCAGTTCTCGTTTCTTCTCCGCTAGATACTCCATTTTCCCCTGCTGAATCCCCCTGTTATGGTTCCACATACCTTTTACCTTTTCGATATCGGCGTTTGCCTTATCAATGGATTTTTGCACTAAGGGAGTAATTCGTTGACTTTGTGGAAGACCCGTCGGCTGGGTACAATGATACATTGGTGGGCTTTTCCTGTCATTATCGAAGTAGTAATTCTCCCATGCCATCTCCCAGTCTTCTGCCCCCCAGTCGTAAATGGATAATCGGCCACAGTTCGCCCATGGTTTCTCCACTCCTCGTCTATTTCCGGTACCTTCCAGGTACTCCGGCGAGCTCCATCGTTCAGTGGTTGGTAGGCTGCCGAACGTGAAGTTCCAGCCCCATTCACCGACCTCTTCCCCCTTGATCTTGAACCTCCAGCCATAGTGTTAAGAAAAGCGATAGAATGTTTGTAAACGGTGTAAAAGAATGTATAAAAGATAGATAGCAAGTTGTGAATTACTACTTCATCATGCCATCTACTTATAGCCGTGAAAATGTATGTTCTTCATCAGGGATGTGGATATGGTCAAAGATTTTGTCTGAAAAGTTGCCTGCATGATTCGTCTGAATAGTTCACTGCAAGATTCGTCTGAAAAGAGCCTATAAGATTCGACTGAAAAAGTAACTGCAAGATTCGTCTGCAAAGGAAGTCTGCTCATGAATAAAGGTCTTTCAATAGGCTGAAAAGTAGTCTTTAAGTAGTCTAAGGATTAATGCACATGTGAATCAAGAAATAAATGCTTGTTCATCCAATAATCTCTGTATTAGGATTACCGCAAGTTTCATAAACCTACTTACTAGGTGTTGGAAAAATTTAGCAAAAATATGGTGTTGGGTCACCAAGATTTGAAATTGACTCACCGATGTTTCTCCCTATATCTTACTTAGAATATTGTAGCATGGTTCTTTTGTAATGACTTGTACAAAATATCAACTGTTCGGTGAAGTCGAAGATCAACTGAATCCAAGCTTGAAGATATTCTCATTGTGGAAATAAGAAGACTCTTCTCAACACACATACAAGTCCTTGTCCACCGATTGTGGTTCCACACATCGGTGGACAACCTCCCCACCGACATCCTCTTCGTCGGCCAGCAATACCCCACCGATAAGGGTGCTAAAATCGGTGGGATCTATGTGTTATCAAATGGATGGTTTTCTCTCTGATGATTGGTGCAAGATTCAAGACACTTACATCGGTGGAACATCATCGGTGTGATTGTCTTGGAATACACATCAAGAAGATCATTTATTATGGGACAATATCCTTTGCCAGATAAAAGTGACTTTTTGTCATCTTATCTATTTTTAGATAAAGTCCCTTTCAGCATGGGTTCTATTCCTTGTACCAATGAAAAGGTGATAAAGACAAATCAACTTTTCAAAAGTCTACAACAATGAGCAAATCTCCTGATGACAGGTGTCCCAAGCATTTAATGCTCATCTCACTATAAAAGGAAGAAGAAGGCTCCCATGCAAACCACGCTTTCTGGAAATCTCTCTCAGTGCAAGAAATCTCCATATTGCTTAAGAACTTTATAACTTTGTTCTAAGTGTTCTAAGTTGTTTTGTTTAGTATACTTTGTGAAAGATTGTTAGAATAGTTTATCTGTTCTTTTCCGCAACAGTCTTTAGTTTCTATGTGTAATTCTTGTTGAAAGTTTTCAATAATCTATACTACATTATAAATCATATTGAAAGAAAGTCTTAAAGTCTTAAATACAATTTCTTAAACATGATGTACAACACTTTTATGCCTAAAGTCTTAAAGTCTTAATTACAGCTATTAATGCTTCATGTACAACTCATCTATGCCTAAAGTCTTAAAGTCTTAATTACAGTTATTAATGCTTCATGTACAACTCATCTATGCTATACTACCATTCTCATCAAACCATTATGTTACCAAGACATCGCATACACGGTCTCCTCTCTTCCCGAAGCGACGATTCGAAAATCGATTCAACTCCTGGTTGATTCAAGAAGACATATGTAGAAGGTTAGGGTTTTGATTAACGTGTTAATTTCTCTACCAATTCACTCTCGATCTATCACTACTCTACCGATTCCATTCCAATCGAGGTAATTTTTTTGTTTTCCATCCTTAATTTCGTGTCGATTTCTCTATCAATCTCATTACGGTTGGAGTTCGAAATAATTGTTTTCCTCTACCGATTTCGTCAGATCAGATTTTGTTTATATACGAATCTTGGTTTGAATTGACCTGATTTGTTTTTATAATGTTGTGTTGTATCAGATGTGTTTGATTCCAACCCGAGGAATCCAACTAAGGCATTCTTCTCCATGTTCGTGTTGGGTTAATTCTTCTTCTCATTCTCAACTAATTTGTTTGTTCTATGTTGGTTCTAATTTAAATGTCAAAGGCTTTTAGTCTCGGTCGATCATATGGTTATTATGTAGAAAATTTAGAAATTTGTCTTGACATTTTGAAGCTCATAACTTATTGTTAGGGTTATCAGAAATGGAACTCCTTGGATGGTGTTACGAATGAAACTCCATTTTAACTCAAAGTTGATTTATCCGGCTTTTGGTTTCTCCATGGTGTCTAGGTTTGATTTCTCCATTATTCCCAGGTTTGATTTCCTCTCTCCCCCATTTCTCCATTGTTTTTTTTGGCTTTCCATCTTTGCTTGGATATCTATAATCAGATTCTGCTCGATTTTTCTCCATATTTGCTCGAGCTTTTGATTATCCATCCATGTGTCATTCTTGATGCATAAGGTTAAGGAATCATTGAAACTGTTAAGGCATCCCTGTATCATTCTTGATGCATCGGTTCCTCTAAGGTGATTGGAATCCACTGAAATTGTTAAGGTTTTGGAATCTATAACAGGTTTAAGGTATATGAATGGGTTTGCAAAATTTATTTCCACTAATGTAAACCATTTGCATCTATCATTTTAAAGTTGACGCTAATAACTTGGAATGGATCACCTCAGCAACCGAACGATAATCGAAATCAGAAAGTATGTTACCATTGGAGAACAGGAAACTGCAATTGGTTTCCCTGCCCGTTTTTACACCAGGAGTTGTCGGCGCCGGCTAATGGAACGGCGTCGTCCAAGAGACCTTATGGTTTTGCAACGTATGATCAACGATCAACGACGGCACGGAGGGGCGGTGGTGGTTCTAATTTTAACGGTTCTTCATCCTGGGCCGCGGCGGTGGACGAGGAGGCAACACCATAAATAATAATAATAATAATAATAGTAATAGTAATAGAGGAGTTGTTGTCAAGAAGACAGAGAGGATTTGCAACTTTTGGGTTCAAGGAAATTGTAGTTATGGGGATAAGTGCAAGTTTTTGCATTCATGGTGTACTGGAAGTTGTTTCGCAATGCTAACTCAGCTTGAAGGCCACCAGAAGGTATAGTTGGGGTTGAATTCGAATCCTTTTTTGTAGAGATTAGTTGGTGGTATTGACATTATATTAAAATCTTGTATTTTTGTTCAATTTTACAGGTTGTTAGTGGCATTGCACTACCAGCTGGGTCTGATAAGCTGTACACGGGGAGTAAAGACGAAACCGTGAGGTTTTGGGATTGCCAATCTAGACAGGTTGCTATATGTTTACAACTGTTCTATTACTATTATATGACTCTGTAGTTTATGCTAATACTCAACCAAATGAAAATGCTTTTTTTTCTTTTAGGGGGTGTTTGGGAATGCTTATTTAAAACAACTAATGTTTTTTTTAAAGTGCTTGTCAACTTATGTGGTGACAAACAAGAGTTTTATAAAAAGTGTTTGGATTAGCTTATTGTGGTACCAAAAAGTAATAAGCTAACAAGTTGGTATTTAGGGTTGTGTGATTGCTTATACATGTAAAATAACCAAAAAAGGCATAAGTTGTTTCAAATAAGCTGATTAGTCAGTATGGACTAACTTATTAAAAACAACTTATCTGCATTGACAAAAAGTCATAAGTAGTTTTTTTCTATCCCAATCCAAACACTATAAATAACTTATCTGTCGTGACAAAATGAAATAAGAAATTTCAATTTTTCCTTAAATTTTGTTTGATGAAATGGAGGATATTGGAATTCAATCACATATTGTGCTCCTTCTGGTTTCGTTGTTGTGTGCAGGGGTTATTAATTTGGGTGGTAAAGTGGGTTGTATGCTCAGTGAAGGCCCATGGATGTTTGGGGGTTTCCCAAACCTTGTTAAGGTAATTTTGGAACCTACTTTAAACAATTTTACTTTTTGTTGTTTTCACGCAGCATTATGTTCTGATTACTTGATTATTGTTACAACAACATAGGCGTGGAACGTGCAAACATCTGCGGATCTTAGTCTTAATGGACCTGTTGGACAAGTGTGTTCTCTGGTTGTAGGCAATGATTTACTCTTTGCGGGTACACAGGTAATTTTACTCATCGATGTTGGCATCAATTACTTTTTTGTTTGTTTGATTGAAAATGTAAGTTTTGCTACAGGATGGCAATATATTGGCATGGAAGTATAACGTTGTGACCAGATTTGTGCCTGCAAGAGATGGAAAAGTTTGCTTAATGTAATTAGCTATAATCAATTGTGCACATATGACATGTATTGACTTCACATCCCGCCGCATTGCACGGGTACTCACGAGTTAACGATTTAATTCAATTTTAACCCTATTAATCGATGGTTTCACGGGTTAACGATTTAACGAGTTGGTAGGTTGGGTTTATTTGGGTTGTTTGTGGGTTGGTCGTTTTGTACAACCCTGGTCAGAATGAGATCATACTATTTATGATTTACAAAATAGTTTGACTTCCAATCATCCTATTTCCGCTTTACAAAAAAGTTTGACATCCCGCCGCATTGCGCGGGTACTCTACTAGTATAATTAAAATTGTGAAAATTTGAGTATTGTATTCAACCCCCCCCCCCTTCTACAATACTTGTTATAGCCATCTGGGACTAACAAGTGGTATCAGAGCAGAAAGTTTAACTCATAAACTTGATCTGTGATGCCTCTTCATCTTCAACTGTTGAAAACTCTTTTCAAAACAACTTTTCTGAAAATGGTTCCATTACCAAACCTCCTAAGTTTAATCCTAACAACTTTTCTCTTTGGAAAAGCCGAATGATGCTATTCATGGAAGGAGTGGATACTAGATATCCAACCATTCTCAAAGAGGGACCTATTATCCCTAGAGTCTGGGCTCGCTATGAAACGTAGAGGCCTGGTAAAGAAACCGCTGATAAGGAGGACTCTAGTGATTTCGATGATTCCGATGAGCATTCTGACAAGGAGAAATCTAAGGCTACTGGTCGTTATATCCTAAAAAATCCTAAGAAATATACTGATGAAGAAAAACGTCTGGTTACTCTTGATTCAAAGCTTAGAGCAATCATCGCTCTCTCACTTCCTGATGAAGTCTATCATTCTCTGGTTAACTTTGAAACTGCTAAAGAGATGTGGACCACACTGTGTGTTCTGTACGAAGGTACAGAGGAAGTGAGGAAATGCAAAAAGATCTCTCTCATCAGAAAGTATGAGCTCTTCACTCATGAAAAAGGTGAATCTCTTCCTAGCTACTATAATCGTTTTAACTCCCTTCTGAATGATCTGAAGTTACTAGGCAGAGTCTATGATAATGAGGAAGTTCTAAACAAGTTCATGGATTGTCTCCCTGATATTTGGGAGAACATGTGCACTTGTATCAAAACTTCCAAGGACCTTGAGTACATGCCTTTAACTGTCTTATATGGAACTCTCTTCAACTTTGAACAAACCAAGTTACAAAGGAAATCTTTCATTAAAGAGATAAAAGGCTCTTCTATAGCCTTTGTCAGTGAAAATTCCAAGAAATCTCAAAGTGTTCCACGCATCACCTATCCTTCATCAGATTCTGACAATGAAAGCCAAAACAACTCTTCTCACCAATCGGAGGCATATCTAAGTGATGCCGATGATGAAGGTGAAGAAATCTCGGTTAAGCAGATATCTAATGAACTAGCCATGATGGCCGGTTTCAAAAACAAATCTCGCTTTTCTAACAAATCCAAATCTTTCAGAAAACCCTCTTCTTCTACAAAAAATTCTTCAACTGATAAGTCAAATGAGGAATGTTTTAATTGTGGAAAGAAAGGACACTTCGCATCTGAGTGTAGAAGTAAGCGTGTGATGAAATCTAGGAATTCATCTTCTGACAAGATTTCCTCCAAGTTTGAAAAACCAAAAAATAACTCTTTCAAATCAAACCTTGCCAAAAAAGATAATCAATTCTCTCCCCAAGACTATCAAGAACGAGCTGAGAAGTATAAAGCCAAATATAAGAAAAAAAGGAAAGAAATTAGGGTCTCCTTAGAAAAGGAAAGGGCCTCATGGCCGAAATACATGATTGGGAAGAAGAAACCTCTGACAGTGACAACAACTCTCCCAATATGTGCTTTATGGCCATCTCAGAAGATGTGGAAGATTCTGAAAAAGCTAGCTCTCCAATGGCTTTGGTGTCAACTGGGTGCTCGACTTCATACTCTCAGATACATCCCTTTAATGATATGTCTGACAGTGAAAAGATTGATGCTTATGAATCCTTAACTAAAGACTTTAATTCTGTCAAGGATGGTAAGAGAAGAAAATCTGTCCAAGTTAAAGACCTCACCTCTAAACTTGAAATATGTATGTCTAAACTTGAAAAGTTTGAGGAAATCAAAGCTCAGCTTGAGGATCTGAAAACCATTAATCATGTGATTTCAAAAGAGAAAAACAAACTTTTTAAGAAACTAAAAAGAGAACAAGAGACTGTTAAGAAATGGACGAATTCTTCAAAGAATCTTGAGCAAATCTTTAAAGATCAAATCTCTGTTAACAACAAATTTGGTTTAGGCCATGGAAAAACCATTTCTGACGTCTCTTCTCAAACTCTTGATCCTACCTCTAGTGTATGGGATGATGCCTCAGAGTCAAGCTCTTGTGACTCTATTTCCTTAAACTCTTTAGATCTAGGTGAAGCTTTAAAGTTTGGAATGTTCATAAAAGCTAAAGAATCTTCGTCTGTTCAAAACATAGAAAAGGAGGACTCCAATGATTTTTCAAAACCCATCCATGATCTTTTAAAAGATTTAGCGATTGATGAATATGTCCCTCCTTCTGATCTTTCAAAATCAAAGTCTCTCAAAAGAGCTAAATCTAACTCTACCGATCTCTCTTTAAAAGGAAAATCCTCAGACCTTGGGAAAGAACTTTTCAAAAACACTTCAAGAAATATTTCCAAATTCGCTTCCACCTCAAGTAATGGGACTTTAAGTTTTCCTTCTCACTCCTCATCCTTTGGTCCTAAAGCTACTCAAGTTAATGTCATAGGAAAAGGAAAAGAAGAATTGCAAAAACCTAAAAAGATTTTTGTTTATAGAAAGTGCTATAACTGTGGTGACACTTTTCATCTTGCAAAGGATTGTCCAAAGGAAAGAATTGAAAGAATCAAATCTAAGGACTATTCCTCTTCTAACCCCAAAGGACCCACCACCAAATGGGTACCTAAGAACTAATCTGTGTATGCATGCAGGTCTTTGAGCACCATCAAATATGGTATCTGGATGGTGCGTGCTCACGCCACATGACAGGAAATAAATCTCTTCTCATCAACTATGTGTCTGGAAAAGGTCCATCTGTAACTTTTGTTGACAACTCTAAAGGTTACACCAAAGGATATGGAACACTCACTAATGGACCTGTCACTTTCAATAAAGTGGCATTTGTTGAAGGCCTCATGCATAATCTTCTCAGCATTAGCCAACTGTGTGATCTAGGATATAAAGTTATTTTCGAACTTTGTATTTGTACTGTTGTTGATAAAAACATGAAAGTGGTTCTTTCCGGAAAAAGAATGGAAAATGTCTATATCATTGATATGGGTCAAGACAACAGTTCATCCAATGTATGCTTTGTGTCGGATGACACAGCCAAAAGAAACTGGTTGTGGCATAAACGTCTACTCATCTGAACTTCAAAACACTCCACAAAATCTAAAACAAAGAGCTGGTGATTGGCATGCCAAAGTTGAATTTTGTTAAAGAAAAGTTGTGTGATGCATGTGAAAAAGGGAAGCTCACCAAAACATCTTTCAAAACCAAGCAATGCTCTTCCATCACTCTACCTCTCCAAATGCTGCACATGGATCTATGTGGACCAGTCAGCACTCCCAGTCTTGGTGGCAAAAGGTACATTCTTGTTATTGTTGATGAATTTACTAGATATACTTGGGTGTCTTTTCTCAGGTATAAAAGTGATGCAACTGAAGAAATCATCAACTTTGTCAAGAAAAATGAAGTTCTAAATGGACAACTTGTACGTTCGGTGAGAAGTGACAATGACACTGAATTCAGAAACAGTGCTCTTGAAGACTTCTTTAATGAGAAAGGAATTTCTCAGAATTTCTCAGCTGTCAGGACTCCTCAGCAAAATGGAGTCGTGGAAAGGAAAAACAGAACTCTATGTGAGGCTGCGAGATCAATGCTTAGTGAATCAAATCTTCCCACCTATTTTTGGGCTGAAGCTGTAAATACTGCTTTCTTTACCCAAAATAGGTCGGTGATCTCCAAAAGACATGATAAAACTCCTTATGAAGTTTTCCATGGCAGAAAACCAAATATTGGCTTTCTTCATGTCTTTGGATGTGTGTGCTTTATTTTAAATGATCGTGACAATCTTGGGAAATTTGATCCCCAAAGCTGATGAAGGAATCTTTGTCGGATACTCTCTATCCTCCAAAGCATTTCGTGTGTTCAATCTCAGAAGAAAATGCATTGATGAGTCCATTCATGTCAAATTTGATGACCTAAGATCATCATCTCTCTCAAATGATGATGATGAATTGCACAGGTGGATTTCCTCATGCATAGGTGATGCTCCCATAGTCAACTCCACCGATGCATCCTTCATTCCTTTAAATCCATCAAATAACCAAGTTGGGTCACCTTCCATATTGCCAAACACCTCTCCTACCGAAATTTACCATCTTCCCATCGACATAAATATCCCCACTGATATGCATTCTCCCACCGAAATACTTCCTTCTACCGATCCTATGCCCTCCACCGATAATACTGCCTTCCACCGATCCTCTGATCCCACTTCACCGACATTCCACACAAAATATTCCACCACCTTTACCTCCTGCCACAAAATGGACCAAAGATCACCCCATATATCAAATCATTGGTGATCAACAAGCAGGTGTCCAAACACGCAGAGGAATTGGAAATATTTGTCTCTATGTGAACTTTCTCTCTCTTATTAAACCCAAGAAGATTGATGAAGCTCTAGCAGATCCCTGTTGGATCACTGCCATGCAAGAGGAGCTTTCTCAGTTTGAGAGAAACAAAGTATGGAGACTGGTTCCCAGACCTCGAAAGAAGACAATCATTGGAACCAAATGGATCTTCAGAAACAAAATGGATGAAGAAGGTACAGTTGTCAGAAACAAGGCCAGACTGGTAGCTCAAGGATACAGACAAGAAGAGGGCATTGATTATGATGAAACTTTTGCCCCTGTTGCAAGACTTGAAGCAATAAGAATCTTTCTGGCTCATGCTGCCTACCGAAATTTTAGGGTCTTCCAGATGTATGTCAAAAGTGATTTCCTCAATGGGGAACTTGCATAGGAAGTCTATGTGAAAAAACCACCTGGCTTCGAAGACCCAACTCATCCAGACTATGTGTACAGATTAGACAAGGCTCTCAATGGCCTCAAGCAAGCTCCGCGTGCTTGGTATGACACTCTTGCTGACTTTCTTCTAAAGAATGGATACTCTAGAGGTAAAATTGACAACACTCTCTTTATCAAGAAGACCTCAGGTAATCTCATTCTTGTCCAAATCTATGTTGATGACATCATCTTTGGTGCCACTGATGAATCACTATGTGATGAGTTTGCTTCTCTCATGATGAGTGAATATGAGATGAGCATGATGGGAGAGCTTACATTCTTTTTGGGCCTTCAGGTCAAACCATCTTCAGAAGGGATTTTTATAAATCAAAGTAAATATATTCGTGACCTTCTGAAGAAATTCAACTTTTTAGATAGCTCTCCTATGAAAACTCCCATGGCACCACCTTTGAAACTTCATGCTGATTTGAATGGTGAATCTGTGGATGTTACCAATTATCGAGGGATGATTGGTTCTCTTCTTTATTTAACTTCTAGCAGACCGGATATTATGTTTGCTACTTGTCTATGTGCTCGTTATCAGGCCAATCCAAAAGAATCTCATTTGGCTGCTGTAAAACGGATTTTTCGGTATCTAAAAGGTACCTTGCACCTGGGTCTTTGGTATCCCAAAGACTCAGGATTTGAACTAATTGGGTATTCAGATTCAGATTATGCAGGTTCCAAAATTGACAGGAAAAGTACCACAGGTAGCTGCCAACTTCTTGGTGGAAAATTAGTCAGTTGGTCCAGCAAGAAACAAAACTCAGTTTCAACTTCAACTGCTGAAGCTGAATATGTAGCTGCTGGAAGCTGCTGTGCTCAAATACTGTGGATGAAAAATCAACTGCGGGACTATGCTCAAGTCTACTCCAAAGTCCCAATTTTGTGTGATAATTCAAGTGCAATAGCCATTGCAAATAATCCAGTTCTACATTCCAGGTCAAAGCACATAGACATCAGATATCATTTTATCAGGGACCACATCTCCAAAGGTGACATTGAGCTGCATTTCATTTCAACTGATCTTCAGCTTGCCGATCTGTTCACCAAGCCCTTGGATGAATCCAGATTCAATTTTCTAATAAGTGAACTTGGAATGTTGTACTTAGATAATTAAAAATAAAATAAAAATTGTTGTATATAGTCTTGCTCACCGATCTCTCAAAGTATCGGTGGCCGATAGTGCCAATGTCGGTGATAAAATCCTCCACCGACATTCCTTGGTGATATAAACCATCATGATATCATCTCTTCAAAGCCCTTACCGATATCCTCCCATCGGTGAATAAGCTCAACACCAAAATCTACTTCGGGAATCACCATTCTTACCGACGATCGCTTCCTCTACAGAACACCGACATCTACGTCGGTGTCCTCCACCGAATCCCAATCGGTACATGAATCTCACCGACCACCAATACAAGTTTCTTCAAAAACTTTGCCTTTCATCGGTAAGGTTTACGCCACCGACTTCCCTTGGTTCACCCTCGTCGGTAACGATTACCTCAAATCGGTGGGTTCTCTCCTATCGGTGTTAAATATCTCGTCCATCGCCTCACCTCCATCCCCACCGAAATCCACCACCGATTCGTCGAAGCTTATCTCATACGATTCCCCATACGCCCATGATCACATCGCCCCTAAAACCCTAGGTGTCAGTCAACTTTGACCCTTCCCCTTCCGTGTAAAGCCGTTTTGACCACACGTTCCAATACCCTCATCATTACACTTTTTAAACTATATTAATTTATTTAAGCCTCTCCTTTCACACCCACATAACCGTTCCCTCTCGATTTTGAATCCCTAAACTCTCTATATTTCCCATATAAATACCACACTTCATCTTCTTCACTCCTATTTCAAAAACCCACACCATTTCTCTCTCTTTCTTCTATATCCAAACCTGCAACAATGGCACCTACGAAGGTAGTCAAAAACATTCCCACAAGCTTTGATGACCTCAAGTTTAATCCATGCAACCATGTTGCAAGATTCGAAGCGGATCCAAATCACCCGGAGTTCAACATCGTCTCCAAGTTCTTAACTCGATCTCCCCTCCTTCATGCATTCACATGCAATCCAAAGATGAGCAAATTCCTCATTGGTCAGTTCTGGCTAACATGTGTTTATGACCCGTCAAACGAAGCCATCCATGCATCGATTCTTACCACTGAAGAAGGTGACCACGATCTGACATTCGGCGTCGATGATGTTCGCCATGCTTTAAGGATCACAACCTTTCCTTCATATGACATCATGCATCTAGACAATGCATTAGACGAAGTAGTACAGGCCATTGGCTACACTCAATAATCTACCTCATCTTCCAAATCTTCCAAGGGTCCCGGAACTCTGATTCGTAGCAACATGGGAGGTATTTGGAATTTATTTTTCGCTCATATCATCCATTGTCTATCTCGCAAAACGAGTGGGCACGATCAATCTGCTTCCTACATTACCTCTCTCGCCCATGCACTCCTGTTCCAACGCAAGATAGATTTTGCTCAGTATTTCTTTACTGAGTTGGTTGAAGTGGTCCGACATCCAAAACGCAGCCAGGTGGCCTACCCGCGCTTTATCTCTATGATTCTTCAGTACAAGCTTGGTGCAGCTTTGGACGCTGATCGCAAATCTGCAACACCAAGATTTGTCTACGACTGGTCTTCTCCGGTGGTTGGTCACAAAACACTCGATGTTCCACCACGTGCCACCGATCTGCCACTTTGCCCAGGTATGATCTCTTTTGCTCTATCTCCCAATCTTCACTGGGGTGATGCAGAAGCTCCCGGGTTTCAACACCCGGAAGTTCTCGAGGTACGACTGGTCTTCTCCGGTGGTTGGTCACAAAACACTCGATGTTCCACCATGTGCCACCGATCTGCCACTTCGCCCAGGTATGATCTCTTTTGCTATATCTCCCAATCTTCACTGGGGTGATGCAGAAGCTCCCGGGTTTCAACACCCGGAAGTTCTCGAGGAACCCCAATTTGTAGTGGCCCCTTCTTCCCGTCCTCGAGTAACGTCGGGTGGCGCTAAAAAGAAACAACGAAAGGCCACCGACACCTCCGCACCCGCTTCTCGAACCACGCCACCGAGAGATCCCTCGAAGGCTTCCCCGGTTCAAAACCCGTCTCATAAGCGGAGGCACTCCATATCCCCTTCGAGATCTCCTTTAAAGAGGTCTCGAAAACCTTCGGCCCAACCATCTAAGCCAACTGTCGATTCTCAAAAATCGACAGTTGTTGAAATTCAGCCCTCCGGGCAAAGGGAATCTGTTATCACCCCTACCGACTCCTATGTTGCCTCTCCACATGCTTCAGTTGTACATTTGGAGGAACCACATCTTACCTCCCCACTCGCTTCTTTGGGTGGTGGTGATGACCTTGGGGTCTCTCCCCTCGAGGGTACAAAATTTTCACTGCACAGCCTAACACCCGATCTTTATGAGATCGATGATGCACAACCCGCTGAGGGTTCCCCCACAAAAATATCCCCCCCACGAGACTTCTTTGAGTTTCTTTTGGAAGACACCGGTTCACCCCGAACCACGATTCCCACCGATGACACCAACCTTACCGATCCACCATCTCCACCGAGGATCTCTACACCAAACATACCTACTCCAAGCTCATCTCCTCACCATCGATCTCCTAGCCTCCACCGATCACCGACTCCTCACCGATCCACCACCCCACAACACTCCGAATCATCGGGGGATAGTTCTCCTCGACGACCACCATCTCCTCCACCGAGACCACCTTCTCCCCGTCAACGAGTCCTTTATCCCGATCCTTCTTGCACCCATACATCCTCCTCCTCTTATGTTGAGGAAAGAATACTACCTCATACCCGGTTATCACCAACACGTCTCCGCTTCCATCTGCCAGAGGTTCGTGCTCCTCCTATTCCAGGTATTCGGATGCCGAGTGATTTAATAGCCGAGGTTCAAGAAAGTGCTCGTCAGTGCAGATTGGTCGGTACTCAATATGAATCGTTGAAGCAAGCCACGGTCTCCTTTATGGCTCAAACAAATGATCGGGTCTCGGTGCTCGAGTCACGACAACCTCAAATCTTGGCAGATACTCTTCGGGATGCTCTTCGGCCAGTCTCTGAAAACTTGGCCCTTTTATCCAACAAGGTGGACACTTTGAATACTTCTCATTCCGATGTTGCGGTGTCTTTCGGTGCCTTCAAAGCATCTACGACTGTTAAAGATTCTTAACTTTTTCTTCTTCATAGTGAGGCTCGTCGGCATCAGAATCTTCGGACCCGTCTTTCTGACTCCCTTGAATCTCTTCATCAAAAGGTTGATATTCTTGAAAAGAGCCTGGATTGGGATTTGGATTTGGGTGACTTTACCTTGACCAGCATTGATCATGCCAGCATCAATCTTCTTCACTCCAAGCTTGATCAGGTCTTCACACTATTGGTTTGACAGTTCGGCCTGTTGCTGAGGGGGAGAAATCTGAACCTCCACCGAAAATGCCTTCGGTCAAACGAACAAACAGCAATCAGCCTTCACTTTCCACCGAACAACCACACATCCACATCTCCAAGAAAGCCACCGATCTTCCAGGTACACCACCAAAACCTTTTGATACTTCTTCCTCTCCTTCTCCTAATTCACCACCACCGAAAACCTCACCACCACCGATCCATCAAGTACAATCGGTGGAGACTGCCTCTAAACCCTCATCGGGGGAGAAAACCCCTGAAAAATCTGAGGGGGAGCAAGTGTCCGAGCCCCCCAAAGATAAAGGAAAGAAAATACTATCTGCCGAACAAGAAGCCGAAGAAGAAAAGAAAAAGAAAGAGTTAGTCAAGTATGGGGCCCGACCTGAGGGTGCTCAAACTCTAAAACTCAAACCTCCATCCCAAGTAACTACCACCGATCTCGGTCTATCTCCTCAAGAAATTGAGGAGGCTATACTTGCTCAGAAAGCTATTGATGACTCAAAGGCTCTTTCTCTAAAAGTTGCCAAGGAGGAAGCCGCAAAAGCCAAATCCACCGACCCCATCAAAACCCAAGAATCTGTGTTAGGTGCTTTAGAGGAAGAAAAGAACGGGGAAATAGACCGGTACAAGAAAAGGATGTCCTACCGAACAAACAGGTCTCCGATTTCAGGTATCAAAATTGCCACATCTAAAGCCAATTCTGCAGACATCAGATTGATCATTGAAAGAGAAGATGGCTTGACTAGAAGTATTAGAGATTATAACTTGAAACAATTCGGTCTCTCCGAATGGTTTGAACTCTCTAAACTTCTAGTAAAGAGTGTAAATCCAAAGAAAAATGTATTCATCAAGTACATTGATGGCTTGATGGATAAAATGAAAGAAGTGAAAAGGAAACATAACATCGTCCTATCCACCGATGAAAGAGCCAAGCTTCAATCCCTGAAAGAAGACATCCGCCTACCGAATACAAAGAACCAAAAAGTCCCCGATAATATCTTCAAAGACTTGGCCGCGAAAGGAAGGATTCCTTATGTGGACAATATCAACTTGTCTCTCCCCACATCAAGCACTTACCCCTCAACCACTCTAAGTCTTTCTCCGTTTCCGGGACTCTACTTTAATGATGGTTTCGGACATCGACGTTTCTTCAGTTTCTCTCAAATCCACTTGGCCGACATCATACTTCTTGAAGGCATATCCAATCTAATGCCTAACATCCCCGAAGCACAACCATTCTACCAGAACATCCTCGCCGAAATCCGCCGACGTCATGAAACGAGAAAGAAATAATCTAAGTGTTTTCTTTTTCACTGCTTAAGTACTTGTATCATTTTCTTCAGTTTCGAATGTATGAAGATTTGAATTAAATACAAGTATTTCTCTTCTATTTGAATTTCTTGTTGCACATAATTTTTTTTTGTAAATATTGTCTATAGTATACATACTCATACAAAAGAAAAATAGATCAAAAAGAATGGTCTATGTGAAAAGTACCCAAAAAGTGTAAAAAGGGTCAAAATGCATTTTACTTTTCAATACTCTTTAATATTCTAAGGAAAGAGCTCAAATTCAAATAGGGGGAGATTGTTGGGTCACCAAGATTTGAAATTGACTCACCGATGTTTCTCCCTATATCTTACTTAGAATATTGTAGCATGGTTCTTTTGTAATGACTTGTACAAAATATCAACTGTTCGGTGAAGTCGAAGATCAACCGAATCCAAGCTTGAAGATATTCTCATTGTGGAAATAAGAAGACTCTTCTCAACATACATACAAGTCATTGTCCACCGATTGTGGTTCCACACATCGGTGGACAACCTCCCCACCGACATCCTTTTCGTCGGCCAACAATACCCCACCGATAAGGGTGCTAAAATCGATGGGATCTATGTGTTATCAAATGGATGGTTTTCTCTCTGATGATTGGTGCAAGATTCAAGACACTTACATCGGTGGAACATCATCGGTGTGATTATCTTGGAATACACATCAAGAAGATCATTTATTATGGGACAATATCCTTTGCCAGATAAAAGTTACTTTTTGTTATCTTATCTATTTTTAGATAAAGTCCCTTTCAGCACGGGTTCTATTCCTTGTACCAATGAAAAGGTGATAAAGACATATCAACTTTTTAGAAGTCTACATCAATGAGCAAATCTTCTGATGACAGGTGTCCCAAGCATTTAATGCTCATCTCACTATAAAAGGAAGAAGAAGGCTCCCATGCAAACCACGCTTTCTGGAAATCTCTCTCAGTGCAAGAAATCTCCATATTGCTTAAGAACTTTATAACTTTGTTCTAAGTGTTCTAAGTTGTTTTGTTTAGTATATTTTGTGAAAGATTGTTAGAATAGTTTATCTGTTCTTTTCCGCAACAGTCTTTAGTTTCTATGTGTAATTCTTGTTGAAAGTTTTCAATAATAGAATTAAAATTGTGAAAATTTGAGTATTGTATTCAACCCCCCCCCCCCCTTCTACAATACTTGTTATAGCCATCTGGGACTAACATATGGTTTTTACTAAACTTTGGACACATTTAAATATATATATATATATATATATATATATATATATATATATATGTGTGTGTGTGTGTGTGTTATATAACTAACTCTTAGTGGGTTTATGTTCTCCTATATGAGAACTTCGAAACGATATATATTGCATCCAAAACGGAGTATGTGTTAATGAGATATCGATACTCAAAGTTGAGTAATTGGATGAAATTAGCAAAAACCAAATGGGTGTAAAGTGTTGTTGCATGTTTTTACAGTTTTTGTCACACTTTTTAGGCTTCAAGTATTCATATGTGCAATACTTTAACAAAATAATAAACAAAATTATAACTTCAAGTTAAATAATTTAGCAAAATAAGTTAACACTAAAAATAACAATCATTTAATGTTACATAAACAACCTAATCATCTTACCGTGGAACACAATGCGCATAAATGGTCTCCGCCATATGTATGCGAAACTCCGCGGCCTCTTCTTCGGTGCGGGAAGTGTGTAAATCTACCACATCGCCCTCAATCAACATGCTGACATTACAGCATACCCAGACACCGCAATCCGCATTCATCCCTTGCTAGTGTGGTGCATTCTTGGCGGACTTGTGACGGAAGTACACTGACTTTTCGCGACGGTCCACATCCCCGATCAGACTAAAGAACTCCGGCAGCTTATCTTTAAATATGGCAAGACGCTCATGCAAAGCGTCTGTGAAGAGACTGCCAGGGTCGCTGTCATATATGATCATCAACATACGAGGAAGATCAAACACTCCGAGCACCCAATGTTTAGGATGAATGCAGATAGGGATGTACACCTGAAATATTACAATATTAGGCAACTTAGTTAGCAACCAAACAACTTAAATAAAATAAGAGTAAAACGATTTACATACAGTATCGAGGTACCGCCAAGAAACCCCTTCCACACCATTGCATGAGTTAGCCACGGAGGCGGGACCTTGATGTGGAAGGACCATGAACGGAAAGAAAAGAAGTGTGCATGATGGTCCACCTCGTGTCTGGTTGTCGGGAACGTAGGAGCATGGCGACCCAACAATCCATATGCTATACACAAAAAACAGATGGTTAGACATGTAATATAAATATATTTGATTATATGACTATAGTTAAACTTCAATACTAACCACATCCTCTAAATCAGACAGCAAAGGGTCAACTGCCAGCAATACTTGGAAAAACGAGGGGGTGATGTCCAGGTTGATGAAAGGGATGAATATCAGGCGGGGGAGGTCACCAGTCTGGCACAGGTTCAATATCTCCGAGGCCGGAAGACGCTCCGGTGAAGCCATCTTTCCCTTTCCCGCTTTCTTTCCCGCCTTCTTTCCCGCTCCCTTTCCTGTCACCTTTGGCCTGGCTCTCTTTTCAGGGGGCGGTGTGGTAGATCCTTGTCGGCCAAATAGTGGGCTACCGAACCATGATGAAGCTTTCCTATTCTGCTTCGGCCTATCAGGTTCTACCACATCCATCGGGTCAATTTCCGGCTCCGAGAAGTGGTCCTCGATAATTTCCGAGCTCCGCAAGTCCTCTCCCGACCCCATCGACTGAAAATTAACTTATTAGATGTTTTAAGTACAATTTCATCATGTTCACAATTAAACCAAAACTACCAAAATAACTTACAGTCATAGTATGTGGTGGTGGTGTGACGTACGACGGCCCCGGCATGTCCGACCTGTAATAGTCTGTCGCCGGTATATCAAGGAGGTCCATGAATGATGGGGTGGCCACTTGGCCGCCATAACCCTGTTGCTCCATCATCCCAATCTGCACGACATTATAACAGTTACAAACTTAAGAACGCAAATATAACGATAACGAGGGTCGATGTATGTGACTTACACTCTGTGGGAATGGAGCATAGGATGTGGGGGCCTCTGTCGTCATATGGTGTGTATAAGCCCCCGTCGTCGTCATCCCAGTCTGCATGACATATTTCATTTTAACAGTTACAAACCTAGGAACGAATATATAACTACATTGGCTATTCAGTGTGACTTACACTCTCCGGGAATGACGGATAGGATGTGGTGCCAAACGGCGTCGGTGCCCCCTGTCCGAACGGAGCGAAGATCGACGTCGTACCCGACAGCTAAAACAAATATGGAACGTAATATTAATATACAAACTAAAAGATCGTGGCCGACAAATTAAGTTAAACACTAACATGAACAGCACGAAACTGTCTGACGAATGCCTCCAGATGGTCGATACGTGTGTCTATAGGCCCGTGGACTTAGTCCCACAGCTGCTCATGACTGCCACGAAATGGCCCGTAGACGTGTTTTGGATCTTGATGGGAGGAGGAAGGGGGCGCCTCATATCGATCGGAAGGGGGCGGTTGATATCGATCGGAGGGGGCAGCTCAGGCCTCGCGTCGTCTTCCTCATCTTCGTCAGATGAGGAACTAGACCCATGACGTCGTGCCTCCTCTCTATTGATAAAGGTCACGCTGTTTCTGTACCAAGGCGTGTCCCTCTCGGTATCCATAGCCACAAGGTTTGCGAGAGGCGCATACGCCGGCTAAATATATGGTAAAACACAAAAACTTAATAACAGGGAATAACGTAGGAAACATTGTAAACATAGTGAAAGAACTTACCGTGCTTGCCCGGCTGAAGAACGCAAGGCAATTGTTCCTATTAAGGTTAACAACCCTGTCCTAACGGGTTCCCCTAATCAACCTGTCGGTGCACATGGTGAAACTGGAACAGGCGATGGGAAACATCTCCAAGATCCATATATGGAATTACACAAGAAAAGCAAGTACGTAAAAAGGAAAGCCAAACAGTCTGTATGTATTATTGTTTATGTTATATACTACTTATCTAACCTTGAAGGCGTATGTAAATCCACCAAGAGCCATCTTCGCATGTATGTCGGCGCGTCTGGCGATGGCTCAGTGCATCTGTCTGTAGGTATATGTCCAGATGTGGCTACCCTACGGATACCTGCTAAACAAACGCAAATCCTGGACGGCCCTAAGGACCGTCTCGGAAGCATACTAGCTCCACCCACGGCCCATGAAGCCCATCTCCACCGTCGCCACCAAGCATACACGGACAACATCCTCGTCGCTAAGGTCAGAAAGACGGTCTTTCATCGTGTCCACAACTGTGCTCAGCCTCAAACGAGATGGTGGCACGTCAGGCCAAACCCTACTAACCCAAGTAATGTGTGATAACGGAGGAAGGGGGGTTCGTCTCCAAAAAGTAGTCCTGTAATAAGACAGAAATCGTGATGGCCAAACCGCATATCATGCCCGAAGACATCAAAATACATTTCCTCCTCATCACCATTGTCGACCTCGTCCTCCAGCTGTAGAAACATGTGGACTAGCATGGGGTCGCCACCGCTCATGGTAAGATCCAGCCATGGACCGAAAGGTGTCCCTCTGAAGATCTCATCAACCGCGTGTACCCGATCTCCTAAACTGGCGAAGCGCTGTCTCATCTCTACGATGAACGAAACGCGACACCTTAACGTCAAGTCGATCGTTAGAAAATCGCGCTGCATAGAAATTTCACGGATGTTATAATGCTTGTTTGGTTTATTGGGTTGATAATTATTCGTCTGTTTTAGTTTTAGAAAATAACCCACTCAATCAATTGGACTTCCAGGTAGCAGGGGAATCACAAGGATTGCTTAAGTCCCCACATACCTTAGGGCTATTTACACCCGTTTGACAAAATCCAAATAGATATGTTGTGGTTTTTTTTTATTTCAATGTAACATTGTTAGGGTTTCGGGTTTAGTGACCTAAGTTGTCATTCACTAAACTTTAGTGACCTAAGTTGTCGTTCACCAAAGTTTAGGGACCTAAGTTGTAAATTAGCATAGTTTAGGGACCTAAGTTTGCATTCACTAAAGTTTAGTGACCTAAGTTGTAAAGTAGCAAAGTTTAGGGACCTAATGTAAAGCCCGTGTCCCGGTATGTTTATTAATTAATTTTGATAATTTAAAATGTTTATCTTTAATTGTTTTGGTTAGTGGTTTGGTGTCAAAAGGGTGCGTTTGGTACGCAGACGGGATGGGACGGGACGGGACAAAAAAAAATAGTCCCATGTTTGGTATGCCATGGGACAAAAATCAGATGGGACAACATGGGACAAAAACAAGTTTTCATGGGACAAAACTTAAGATTTTTTGTTCCACCAAAATAGGTGGAACAACATGGGACTAAAACATAAGATTACTAAAATATCCTTTTTTTCCAACGTAACCTAGATCAAAATTATCTCCTCCAGTTCTGTCCCGTCCCGTCCCATCCAGTCCAGTCCCGTCCAGTTCTGTCCCGTCCCGTCCCATCTAGTCTGCGTACCAAACGCTACCAAAAGGACCAAAATGTTAGCATTCATGTCTTTTGGTGTAGATTGTGAGATAAGGTGTAGTTGAGGGGCTAAGGGTGCAATTTATGGAACTTGTTGCTGAAATTTCCTTCTCGTTTTCTTCTTTCCTTATGAATCAAGCAACCCTAAAGTTGTTTCTTGTTTTTTTTCTCTCATGATGCGCCGTGAAGCTTCCCCCCCCCCCTCCCTCTCGTTTTCTTTTCACGCAGCAATCAAACCCCACGAACCATTTCATTCTTTCTCCTTCCTTTTGTGTGATGCGGCAACGAGAGAGAGAGAGGTAGCGAGAAGAGAGAGAGGAAGAGAACAAGAGAAACGAAGAGAGAGAGAGAGAGACGCCGGAGGATCGTCGCTGCTGCCGCCGGAGGTCGCCGCCAACACCACCTTTCGTCGGAGAAGTCGAGGGGAAGAGGGTAGACGTCGCAAGGTAAGACGTTTCTTCGTTTCGTTTCGCTTTCCTTTCCTTTTCGTTTTTCCGGTGGAACAACCACCGCCGCACGCCGCCGCTGTGGTGGCCGTGGGTGGGCGGCGGGTTGTGTGGGTGTATGTGTCTTTCTTGCGTGGGATGATCGGGAGTGAGGAGAGCGGTGGTGTGAGGATGGAGTGGTGTGCGTGAGGGTGTGCGTGTGTGTGCGTGTATATAAGAGTCGCCGGAAATACCGCCGCCGCCGCCGGTGACCACCACGGCCGGAGGTGGCAGTGGGTGGTGCCGGGTGTTGTCCAGCTTTCGTAAACCATTGTTAGCTAGACCCTAACCCGTAACCATAATCGCGTAACCGTAATTGCAATCGCCATTTTGATGTGAAAATTAGTTTTCTGTCCAGTTTTCATGTAGCCATAACTTTTCTGTCGTAAGTCCGATTGAACTGAAACTGGCGCCCACGGTTCTAGTTCGGGGTCGGGCACGTTTTCCGTGTTTTAGCGGAAAACTGGTTCGGTCTCTAACTGGGCGAAAAAGTGGTCGCAAGTTCGGTGTTTCGTCATTTCATGTGAAAATTTCTGGAATCTGCCTTGATCTTGCGAAAATCATAACTTTCTGCTCGTAACTCGGTTTGGGGTGAAACTGGTGTCAAAAGTTCCCTTTTTGAGTCTATAAACTTTTCTGTGTTTTGTGCAAAACCCAGTTCGGGGCGTAGCATGGGTCGATTTGTCGTTTTATACTGAAAGGTGCTGAATTTCGCTGTTCCGGAATCTGTTTTTGTAAAATCCGTAGTAAATTGTAGAAAAATCGTTAGGAGGCGTATAATATGTCCTTGGAACCCTAACTCAGAGTACTTTCTGGTCATGAAATAATATTGGGAATTTTATGGGTTTAAAGGGGTCGAAACAGGTCCCGAACAGACCTGTTTAGTGAGAACGGAAAATAGTTTTAGTGACGGTTTAAGCGTGTGTCGTGTCATAGGGTCCGGGTCTTGTATTGACACGTTTTAACATGCATTTAGGTGCTGGGAAGTGACCGTAATTGTGAAGCTTGAATTGTGTTATTAAGCTGGGCACGCATTCGAGGTGAGTTCTCTCACTATGTAGTTAGGGGTTGTATGCATGTCATAATAGTTTGTATGTACTATTGTCTTTGTGGTGTGAACTAGTTGTTTGTGGTGTGTAATATTTGATTGGTTTGAATGCTTGGTATAAATGTGTTACATTACAATTCGGTGGGACCGAGGCCTCGATGGTACTGAGGTGTTGGATACATTACAATTCGGTGGGACCGAGGCCTCGATGGTACTGAGGTGTTGGATACATTACAATTCGGTGGGACCGAGGCCTCGATGGTACTGAGGTGTTGGATACATAATTACTTGTAGATGTTTACTCGTTTTATGTAACTGTGATGTTGTTGCTTATGTGCGGATAGGGGTGATGTGTATATAATTCCTATTTGCGCATGTGTTGGAATTCACTAAGCTTCGTGCTTACCCTTTCCCAATAAACTGTGGTTTCAGGTCCGAGCGGCTCCAAGGCGTGACAAGTACACACTGGCGCGCGAGAAGAGCTGGTTGCTTTATGATTTTAATAATTAAACGTTTATTCCGCTGGTTTTATTTTATAAAGACATTAATTACGTGTTTGCAAACGAAACATTGGGATCATTTATTGAGTTGTTATCAATGAATTGTTTATTAAAAAATTTAAATTTGCTTGTAATTTTTGGGACGTTACAACTTGGTATCAGAGCACGGCTTGAGTGAATCAAACGCATTTCGGAGTGTTTGATCTCAAGTTTGCGGCTATAAAATTTTCTTTAAATTTTTTGGAAAATAAAAGAAAGGAAACCCCGTTTGAGAAACGGTGATCGATGGCGCAATGTGTACAGTCAGCCGGAGCCAGGGGAAAAGGTACAGTACTTAGTGTTTTATTGCTTTCTAGATCATAGAGTATGCATGCTAGATTGCCTGTTGTGGACACTATGCTGTATGTTGAACTACTTGCTATTAGGAATTTATGCTAATTATGATAGGTTACTAAGTGGATGCCCTCTAGGTTGTATGCAGTAAGAGATTTATAGCCTTAGAATATTCGATTTAGTTCTATTGCGCAGCTCTTGTTTGAGTCCAACCGTTCTAGGATAGAGTCTTGTATTCGACTGTCTATTTGTTTCGCACTGCATATAATCGGGTATTCGCGAGGTCACCCGTTATAATTAGTAGGGATTCGGTAGTAGCAAGGGTAGTGGGATAAGAGGAAGTTCCTAGAGAGCTGGGAAGGGTGTTTATGTATGAGTACGTGTGCTAGATTGCTTTCTAGAACATAGGAGTATGTATGCTAAATTGCTTGGTGCTTATTACACTGTATTGCATGTCTGCTGCTTGCTATTAGGGATTTGGCAGTAGCAAGGGTAGTGGTTTGGATGGAATTCCTAGGGAGCTAGGAAGAGTGTGTACATATGCCGGTGCGGGCATATGTGTATAGTTTCGGCGAGAAACTACTTGGACCCCTTGGGATGGAACTCGGAACGGGCGATGATAGGTGTGGATGGTAGTAGTAGAGCTCCTACTACCGGAAGCACAGGATCAATGCTCGAGTCGGGGAAGTCACGAAGAATCCGAGGAGTTGGGCGTGAGTGTTGTTAGTGTGCGTTGTTATGTGCTAATAACGCGTTGTATTATCTACCCAGAATAGCCATCACAAGTAGGAACAACTATAGTAAACCTACTAGTACAGGTGTGTACTCGAAGTGTTTTGAGGTGATGATCGTTGGGGGTAGTGATGAAGGTCCTAAACTAGTAGTCGTTGGAATAGAAAGACGATTATAGTATTAGTCACTTGGAGTGACGATAAGGATGATATTTGTTGTAAGCAGATCAATTCGGGCCAAGATGGAAGATTGTGCTAGAGTCATAGGCTTATAGAGCCGACTTGGATTTAAGGAAAAATCGTAGGGATTATTTGACGTAATTTTTCAGCTTGCCCTAAGAGGTTTAAATGTCCGGAGGACGATAGTGGATTGGAAAGGTGGAGAGGAGCATGAGTCGAGACGTTGAATGTCGACTGAGTCATGCACAGAGTTTATTTTGAAAATAGGATTGCATTAACTAATCCTTGTGTTTCCAATCCTTATATGGATTGTGTTTTGAAACTTTGGGAAATGTTTAGCACACACAAGATTTCGAACTCTAGTTTTGAAAATGCTTGAAACCGTTTTATCACGGGAGTTGAAAACATTGTAAAAGATTGTTTCATTTGTTTATTTTCCAACGGTTCCTTCGGGTACGATGTTATCCATGTTTTGAGGTGGTTAAGATGTTGGGTAAGTGACTACGGCTTGAGACTCTAACATCGGAACTCCTCCACATGTGTTAGAGTTGAGACGAAAAGTTACATTCCACGATGTCTGTATAAAGGCTATTTTGGTGATTTGTTTAAAATGAGTTTGGAATACCGGTGTCGCTTAACTTTTCGTTCGAGAGTTTGTATTACTAAGTGTTTTATTGCAAATAGTTCAGTGTGTGGATTGATTCATGCGTGACATAAGTGATGTATGGAGGAATTTTGGTAACATTTCATAAGGAGTTGTTTAGTGCGCTTTTTAGTCAGCTAAAGGTTTTATTGACATTTCCATGAAAATGCGATTTATCGACTTAGGGGTATGCATACTGGGGTAACCTTTGTTCTCGACATTTTGATGAACGAGTCGTGCATGAAAATGTTTTAGTTCCTTTTTGTCGAAATGAAAGACCATTTGATCCAAGGAGTGTTTTAATGTTGTGAACATCATGCATACGATTACAATGTGTTATATTTTGGAAATATAAATGCGTAGATTTTTGACATTCGATTAATTTAGAATTACCGATCATTTTTTTTTTGGGAAAGTAAAAACTTTTGCTTTGGAGGAAACGAGTATTTTGAGCATTTTCGATAAATACATTTTTAAACTATAATGTTTTGACGTTATATGTCCCAAGTACGAAACTTGAGGAAGTGTTACAAGCTTGCATGCCTGCCCCCAGTTTGAGATTTTATGAGGTTTTAGTCGATATTTCCAATTAATAGAAGCGGACTGGTTTCTGTCTTCAAGTTTGAAACTTACACGAGACAGTTGTGTTTTAACAAAAATATATTTGTAAACCGTGTCATCGTTTTGTGTGATTAGCTGACGCGCGAAAAATTTGTGGCGAACCCTGTGCCACGTCATATTTATGATTAAAAAGAAGAATTTTTGAATCAAATGTCGTGAAACCTATTTTGAATTATGTGCACACCTTTGTCGCACCCTGTTTAAGGTCAAGCGGTTACTTTAAGTGCACGTCATGAGTCAATCCATACTGGAATCGAGGCGGTTCATTTTAAAGAAATTATTTATTACGCTTGCTTTTGTGTGAGTCCTTTTGGAAAACTCTTTTGTTTAACCCGTGTTGAGTCTGAGACTAAGGTTGATTTCAGAGTATTGCTTGCTTAAACTTGTTTAAACGCATTTTCCGACCTATGGGTCTAGCAAGCGTGGAGCATTTTGCTCGGTTTTGACTTGGAGTTAGTCATGGGCCAATTGCCCGGTTTTAATGGCTCGATGTGGAGTCTAGTTGAGGAGTTGTTTTTGTCGCACCGTTTGGCATTCTTTGCACGTTGAGTGTTTACATGTTTGGGTGAGTGAGTCAATCCGGAATAGGCATGTGGTTGGTAGGCTGTTTGCTTTGGATCCTTAGGCACGTTAGTCAGTCGTTGGTAATGGTCGGTTGGGTATCTCGGGGTGGGACCCCGGTATTCATGTGTTTTAACCTAGACTTTCCAAGTAGGTACTAGGAGGATATAGTTGTGGGCACTTACCTGGGAGGTAGTTCCGGTGTACTGGGTCTGGAGGCGTTACCTGGGAGGTAGACGTCAAGGTGTATCCTCGATACGGTGTGACTTGGCTTCGTAGAGCAAGTGTAGATGATACGTCGACGGTGGAAGGTAGATATTCCACGCGCGTTAGTATTGTAGGCCGAATAGTATCGGTTAAGGGATTGGTGCCCTTTATTATTATGAGAATAAATGCGCATCAACCACTTTGAGGTAGGTGGTATATTTAGGTGTCGACTTTTGGGCTTGAGGCCAAACACCTTTAGTATAATCGGAGAGTTGTAGCCGATTTTAAGATAATCATGGTGATGGTAGTAGTAACCCTGAAATGATCACTTGTGATGAATGGTTATGGTGGAATGATCTACGTGTGTGTTAGTTGATTTGGTTGTGGGGGATATCTATTTGTGTTAGTGTCTAGGATAATACCACGCTTATGTGATTCATTGTAATCGGTTGGACCGATGTTCGGCGGGTGGCCGATGTTTGTTATTGTAATCGGTTGGACCGATGTTCGGCGGGTGGCCGATGTTTGTTATTGTAATCGGTTGGACCGATGTTCGGCGGGTGGCCGATGATTGTTACGGTAATCGGTTGGACCGATGTTCGACGGGTGGCCGATGTTTGTTATTGTAATCGGTGGGACCGATGTTCGACAAGGGGTCGATGTTTTGTTAAATATAAGTTATTGAAAATCTTTGGAGCCTATTAGAATTCGTAGAAGTTAATCGTCAATTAATGATAGGAGGGATCGTAATCGAGTATCTTGTAGGGTATACTGGTGAGCAGCTTTAGAGTGGTTAGAGCTTGAGATTTGACTCGGGATGTATGGAATATCTAAGGTTGGGGGACAACCGTAGTCGCTTGGCTAGGAATGATTTCAATTGTCGGGGTGTTCTGCCGATCATAATCCCAGTGTCTTAGAAAGAGTACGTTAGTAAGAATAGTATTCGAGAAGTTTAGAAGAGGTTTCAAGTGGACTTAGGAACCTGAGGTTGAGGTGAGGAAGACCTACCCAGAGCTATTCACGGGCATAGACTTCGAGGACGAAGTCTAATTCAAGCGGGGGAGAGTTGTAAAGCCCGTGTCCCGGTATGTTTATTAATTAATTTTGATAATTTAAAATGTTTATCTTTAATTGTTTTGGTTAGTGGTTTGGTGTCAAAAAGGACCAAAATGTTAGCATTCGTGTCTTTTGGTGTAGATTGTGAGATAAGGTGTAGTTGAGGGGCTAAGGGTGCAATTTATGGAACTTGTTGCTGAAATTTCCTTCTCGTTTTCTTCTTTCCTTATGAATCAAGCAACCCTAAAGTTGTTTCTTGTTTTTTTTCTCTCATGCTGCGCCGTGAAGCTTCCCCCCCCCCCCTCCCTCTCGTTTTCTTTTCACGCAGCAATCAAACCCCACGAACCATTTCATTCTTTCTCCTTCCTTTTGTGTGATGCGGCAACGAGAGAGAGAGAGGTAGCGAGAAGAGAGAGAGGAAGAGAACAAGAGAAACGAAGAGAGAGAGAGAGAGACGCCGGAGGATCGTCGCTGCTGCCGCCGGAGGTCGCCGCCAACACCACCTTTCGTCGGAGAAGTCGAGGGGAAGAGGGTAGATGTCGCAAGGTAAGTCGTTTCTTCGTTTCGTTTCGCTTTCCTTTCCTTTTCGTTTTTCCGGTGGAACAACCACCGCCGCACGCCGCCGCTGTGGTGGCCGTGGGTGGGCGGCGGGTTGTGTGGGTGTATGTGTCTTTCTTGCGTGGGATGATCGGGAGTGAGGAGAGCGGTGGTGTGAGGATGGAGTGGTGTGCGTGAGGGTGTGCGTGCGTGTGCGTGTATATAAGAGTCGCCGGAAATACCGCCGCCGCCGCCGGTGACCACCACGGCCGGAGGTGGCAGTGGGTGGTGCCGGGTGTTGTCCAGCTTTCGTAAACCATTGTTAGCTAGACCCTAACCCGTAACCATAATCGCGTAACCGTAATTGCAATCGCCATTTTGATGTGAAAATTAGTTTTCTGTCCAGTTTTCATGTAGCCATAACTTTTCTGTCGTAAGTCCGATTGAACTGAAACTGGCGCCCACGGTTCTAGTTCGGGGTCGGGCACGTTTTCCGTGTTTTAGCGGAAAACTGGTTCGGTCTCTAACTGGGCGAAAAAGTGGTCGCAAGTTCGGTGTTTCGTCATTTCATGTGAAAATTTCTGGAATCTGCCTTGATCTTGCGAAAATCATAACTTTCTGCTCGTAACTCGGTTTGGGGTGAAACTGGTGTCAAAAGTTCCCTTTTTGAGTCTATAAACTTTTCTGTGTTTTGTGCAAAACCCAGTTCGGGGCGTAGCATGGGTCGATTTGTCGTTTTATACTGAAAGGTGCTGAATTTCGCTGTTCCGGAATCTGTTTTTGTAAAATCCGTAGTAAATTGTAGAAAAATCGTTAGGAGGCGTATAATATGTCCTTGGAACCCTAACTCAGAGTACTTTCTGGTCATGAAATAATATTGGGAATTTTCTGGGTTTAAAGGGGTCGAAACAGGTCCCGAACAGACCTGTTTAGTGAGAACGGAAAATAGTTTTAGTGACGGTTTAAGCGTGTGTCGTGTCATAGGGTCCGGGTCTTGTATTGACACGTTTTAACATGCATTTAGGTGCTGGGAAGTGACCGTAATTGTGAAGCTTGAATTGTGTTATTAAGCTGGGCGCGCATTCGAGGTGAGTTCTCTCACTGTGTAGTTAGGGGTTGTATGCATGTCATAATAGTTTGTATGTACTATTGTCTTTGTGGTGTGAACTAGTTGTTTGTGGTGTGTAATATTTGATTGGTTTGAATGCTTGGTATAAATGTGTTACATTACAATTCGGTGGGACCGAGGCCTCGATGGTACTGAGGTGTTGGATACATTACAATTCGGTGGGACCGAGGCCTCGATGGTACTGAGGTGTTGGATACATTACAATTCGGTGGGACCGAGGCCTCGATGGTACTGAGGTGTTGGATACATAATTACTTGTAGATGTTTACTCGTTTTATGTAACTGTGATGTTGTTGCTTATGTGCGGATAGGGGTGATGTGTATATAATTCCTATCTGCGCATGTGTTGGAATTCACTAAGCTTCGTGCTTACCCTTTCCCAATAAACTGTGGTTTCAGGTCCGAGCGGCTCCAAGGCGTGACAAGTACACACTGACGCGCGAGAAGAGCTGGTTGCTTTATGATTTTAATAATTAAACGTTTATTCCGCTGGTTTTATTTTATAAAGACATTAATTACGTGTTTGCAAACGAAACGTTGGGATCATTTATTGAGTTGTTATCAATGAATTGTTTATTTAAAAATTTAAATTTGCTTGTAATTTTTGGGACGTTACACCTAAGTTGGCATTCACTAAAGTTTATGGACCTAAGTTGTCATTCACTAAAGTTTAGTGACCTAAGTTGTAAAGTAGCAAAGTTTAGGGACCTAAGTTGGCATTCACTAAAGTTTATGGACCTAAGTTGTCATTCACTAAAGTTTAGTGACCTAAGTTGTAAAGTAGCAAAGTTTAGGGACCTAAGTTGGCATACACTAAAGTTTATGGACCTAAGTTGTCATTCACTAAAGATTAGTGACCTAAGTTGTAAAGTAGCAAAGTTTAGGGACCTAAGTTGGCATTCACTAAAGTTTATGGACCAAAGTTGTCATTCACTAAAGTTTAGTGACCTAAGTTGTCGTTCACTAAAGTTTAGGGACCTAAGTTGTCATTCACCAAAGTTTAGGGACCTAATTTGTCATTCACCAAAGTTTATGGACATAAGTTGTAAAGTAGCAAAGTTTAGGGACCTAAGTTGGCATTCACTAAAGTTTGGGGACCTAAGTTGTCATTCACTAAAGTTTAGGGACCTAAGTTGTCATTCACCAAAGTTTAGGGACCTAAGTTGTCATTCACCAAAGTTTAGGGACATAAGTTGTAAAGTAGCAAAGTTTAGGGACCTAAGTTGTAAATTAACAAAGTTTAGGGACCTAAGTTGTAAATTAACAAAGTTTAGGGACCTAAGTTGTAAATACACTCATCTTTTTATAACCAACACTTTAACAGTTTTTTGGATGAATAACACCAACTTTTTTATAAAAAAAACACTAACATTTATTTTATAAAACTCACTCTAACATTTAATTTTAAAAAAAACACTCTCTTTTTATAACCAAAAAAACACTAACATAATTTTTTTATAAAAAAAATTTAACATTTATTTCTATAAATAACACCAACTTTTTTATAAAAAAACACTAACATTTATTTTATAAAACTCACTATAACATTTAATTTTTAAAAAAACACTCTCTTTTTATAACCAAAAAAACACTAACATATTTTTTTATAAAAAAAAATTAACATTTATTTCTATTAATAACACCAACTTTTTTTTATAAAAAAAACACTAACATTTAATTTATAAAACTCACTCTAACATTTAATTTTAAAAAAAAAACAGTCTCTTTTTATAACCAAAAAAACATTAACATACTTTTTTTATAAAAAAAATTTAACATTTATTTATATAAATAACACCAACTTTTTTATAAAAAAAACACTAACATTTATTTTATAAAACTCACTCTAACATTTAATTTTTTTAAAAAAAAACTCTTTTTATAACCAAAAAAACTCTTTTTATAACCAAAAAACACTAATATACTTTTTTATAAAAAAAATTTAACATTTATTTCTATAAATAACACCAACTTTAAAAAAAACACTAACTTATTTTTTATAAACTAACTCTAACATTTATTTATAGAAAATATACTCATATTTTTTTAACAAAAAAATACTAACATATTATTTATAAAACCACTTTAACATATTTTTTTATAACAACAAAGTTTACATATTATATATTTCAAAAATTTAAGATAACAACAAAGTTCAAACAACAAGTTCAAGGCGTCAGCATTCTGTGGCCAGACTTAGTCTCAGACGACCGCTTTGTTTGTTTGTTTCCAAATTGCCAAGGATGTAGTCTAGGCAAAGCCTAGATGAACTTTATCCAAAAAAAAGTTCAAACAATAAAGATTAAACAACAAAATTCAAACAACAAAGTTTACATATTATATATTTCAAAAATTTAAGATAACAACAAAGTTCAAACAACAACATTCAAACAACAAAGTTTAAACAACAAAGTTCAAACAACAAAGTTCAAACAACAAGAAACTACAAAAAATAAAGAAAAATGATTTACCACATCCCTAACACGTGACATCTTCAAACCGAGCGCGTAATCGACATGAGAAGTTGAGAGAGTTAAAAAATGAGAAGTTTAAAATTGGGAATGGTGGCCGGATGTTGGTCCCCCACCCTCTCTCTTTATAGCCGACATTGGAGGGTGGGGGTTGGGAAGACTTAATAAAAAATTAGGGTTTCAACCCTAGCCCTACACGTGGCAGGTAAATCCCGCGATCGCAGGAAAAATCGTGGGACCAGGGGCCAAAAGTGTAACAACGGGCATACTTGGGGGGAAGTGTTGCAGTCGCGGGGTATCTTGAGGGGGCATAGCGGGAGATTTGGCCAAAGATGGTGCCACGTGGTTGTGGGTCCCGCGATCGCATGATTTTTTACGGAAAAAATGTGTATTTCGGCAAATTCGAGAGAGAAATGAATATTTTGGCAAGTCAAAGTCAAACTTTAGGCATTTTAATTAAATTCCCTAAATTTTTCGGTAAACACTTACCGGCAAGTCATTAGGTAAACAAGCCCTTAGTAAACCGGTCACGAGATTTCTTGACCGAGTGAGTCTTTCGGTTAAAAGGCAAAACCTCTGTCACAGTCTGTTTCTCTCACGCCTGCCCCAAAATCGGCTATATCCTTCTCTCCGCCATTTTCATAATCTCAACACAGCTCGCCTCCCACGTCTCCTCATCGACGCTCGCCGTCCCTTAGCTTCGTCAGTATCGCCGTGGTCTCTCATCATTCAGCGGGTAAGTAGTCTCTCGATCTATACATCCACTTTCTCTGCTTTTCTATTCGATTTTTTAGGCTTTTTACTCTCTGGTTCTAATCAATATTCCTCTCTGGGGTTTGTTTAGTATAAAATATTTGACCTTTGTTGATCAACGTTGTACTTTAGTGGCTCAGTTGACGATGGGATAGGTGTAATCAGCATATTAAGTATCATGCACAAAAGGTGTTTGATAAAATGACCAAGTGAAATCTGTTCATGCATGATCTCAATTTGCCTCTTTTTTCTTCTTAGAATGATTATGTTTGAAGCTCAATGTTAGATGAATGTTACCAATAAATCAAGATCGCACTAATTTTCTGCAAATACAGAACCCGTTTGCAATCTATATGATACCATAAAATGGACATGCGTATAACAAATTCAAACTAATTGGCCAGCATACAACTTGTGAAGTGATTTTGGTATCCTTTTGTTATACTTCTTGATCAATAAGGGGTTTTTAACCCTTCCTTATGAGATTCTTTGTTACTTCAAATTTAAATCATGTTTGATCCAGTTAGTTTTTTTGTATATTAATCTGTATTTCTGATAGCATGATGATGTTTCTAAACACCTGTATCATTTATTTGTCTATGATGGAAATTGTCTTACTATTAGTATTGATTTAAGATTCTACTTGTATTCAAACATGAATAAATTGCAGTATATTTTCTTGTCTAAATACATTTCAATTATGAAAATTGCACATTTCTATCATGCAGCACTTAATTATGTAAACAGTTACATTCATTTAGCACTTAATCATACAGACAATTAAAATGGTAATTTTCTGTCATTCAAAGCTTACTACAGTCTACAAAGCACTTGGAAGCAATTGGTCGAGATAGAGCGTCTTACTCCAGTCAGATCCTCTTACCCTGATAACACTTGCTCGATTTTCTTTTCGTTGGTAAACGTCCCCTAAAAGCTTGTTCGGGAATTACTCTATAGTTGTGCTTGTGCAACACCAAGATGATATTTTTCAAACTAAAATAAAGTTCTCGACTTTTCAAGAATTTGTTGGCATTTGTTCAATTATCTGGAGATCCAATCGACTACGAGTTGATGATGTTAATGCCAGCGAGGACTCGCCTCTTTACCCTTTGCATCTCTTCACTCCTTCCATCATCATCATCATCATTATCATCATCATCATCTCTATCTTCTCTCCTTTTTGCACTCCCTTTCAGAAGCTCCATCTCTCACTCAGCTCCACCCCACCATGTCTCCGCCACTAAAACGCCCAAAACCTCCATCTCCGATTCCGCCAAATTCATCCGAACCGTCTTGTTTATCCCACCTGGAACAGACCCTGAAGAAGTCACCGAAGACATGATCTTACCTGGTTCCAACATCGTTCTAGGGCCTTACGTGGGCGACGCCAAAATCAAAGAGGTGGAATTCATGGGAAGTAGTGTTCGACCTAAGGATTGCCCTAAAGACGACCGACCCGAGTTTGCTATGCTGGGTCGCTCCAATGTTGGCAAGTCATCTTTAATTAACTCCCTAGTTCGCAAGAAAGAAGTAGCTCTCACTTCCAAAAAACCAGGTTTTTTCTTTAATTTCATTCTTGTTTATTTGAATCTTCATGTGATTGTTAATTAAGTTTAAGTAATAATCCTATGATGTTTGGATTACAGGGAAGACTCAACTCATCAATCATTTCTTGGTGAATAAAAGTTGGTACCTTGTGGATTTGCCTGGTTATGGGTAAGCTTAACTTCCATCTTCATTTTCATCATGGTATTAGAATTGCATTTGCTTAATTCGGCCACGAACTAGATGCAAAGGGAAAGATTCGTTATTGTTATTGTTTTGGAGATTTAGGGGCCGTTTACTAAACGCTTGCCCGGTAAGTGCCTACCGACTAACTTGACCTTTGGATGAATATCACAAGGATTGAGAATCTTACCCAGTATGAGCGATATCAAGAACTAAGAGTCTTACCCGGTATGAGAGAGTGACGACTCTTACCCTGTAAGCGCTTACCGGATAAAAATGTTGCATACAATGCCGTTTGAATGGACTAAAATCTTACCCGCTAAGTTTAGTGAAAGTGTTGACTATTACCGGGTAAGTGTTGGGTAAACGGCCCCTTAGCCGTTTACTGATTGTTGACCGACCGCCTCTTACTGGGTAAGAGACGCATACCTGGTAACAGGTGAGGTTGTTTACCATCTAAGCTCTATATTTATTTGTTGGGTTTGCAGGTTTGCAAACGCTCCAGAATCTGCAAGAATGGATTGGTCATCATTCACCAAAGGTTACTTTCTAAATCGAGAAAGTTTGGTAGGCGTTCTGCTTCTTGTCGATGCCAGTGTCCCTCCTAAAAAGATCGATCTTGATTGTGCTAATTGGCTTGGAAGAAACAACGTATGATTCTTTTTGTTTCGAGTTTTGTATCCCCGTTCTTTTCAGCCATTTTGGGTTGATCCTTTTTCGTTATGGATTTCAGATTCCGATGACGATTGTGTTCACAAAATGCGATAAATCGAAGAACAGCAAGGGGCAACGACCGGACGAGAATATCAAGAGTTTTCAAGAATTGGTGAAAGAAAATTACAAGATTCATCCTCCATGGATAATGACTAGTAGTGCTACTGGGTTGGGTAGGGATGAGCTTCTTTTGCATATGTCACAGCTTCGAAACTATTGGGACAATTAGAAGGTAGTGCAATGTAATTGATGCAAATGAAATGCTGCAAATTTTGCCCCCATCTTAAGGGAGATGATCATGTTTTTATACTGTTGGAGTCTCATATCAGCTAATCGTATCTGAATATATGTTGGAAACTTCTTCTTTCTGTAAGGGCCCTTTTAGAGAAAGAATTAACGGGATTCCACCTGGGGTGGAGCCAAAAGTATCGATGAGGGTGGTCCTTAGATTTGATAAATACTCATAACTCTCGGATAGGGTATTAGAACGGAAAGATCCATTTGATAATGAACTATTGGGTCTAACCGTCTTTGGCGATTAATCAACAATTCAAAGTGTTTTTCTTGCGTCTTCTTGAATAGGAAAAAAAGTTGATCTACAGGGATTGCAAATCATGATAAGTCTTCAAACCCCCTTTGGCATCTCTTTACCTGCAAATAATTATCAATGTGAAAACATAAAGACAAAGGGCTGAGTTGATCCACAGGGATTGCAAATCTTGATAAATCTTCAAACCAAACGTGGGACTGGAATGAAATTCAATTCGAAATCTTTGCAAATCTTATCCAATCCTACAAACCAAATGAGTCCATACATTTGAAATGGTTTTGTGGGATTTGGAAAATACATTTGAAATCCAAAGCTTTCATCTGTTTGTTTATGGTTTGGTCTTGCACTATCTGTTGATATACGTTTCAACAAAAAGAGTAACAAGCAGCTCTCGTAGCTCAGTTGGTTAGAGCACCCGTTTAGTAAGCGGGAGGTCTTGAGTTCGACTCTCAACGAGAGCAGAGTTTTTCTACAAATATATTTTCCAATTCTCACAAATCCTATCACTCTTATTTGGAAAGAGAATACAAATATAATACTACAAATAAGAGAATACAAATCATCACTTTTATTTATTCCTATGCAGACCTTTACAACAAACCACAGACCCACCTTACACATCAACAACGTCTGCAACTTTTATTTCCAAATCAAGAACACCCTTCGATATCCCGCCATTTCAGATACACCAATCCCGCTCGATAATGCGTATAAGCTCCCGCCACCACCAACACATGAAAAAGATTATGACTATGACCCGCAATATCAAATTTCCCCGGCATCCATCTTTCCGGTATCCTTGTCGCATAAATCAAGCTTCCGATCCCATAAAATGTACCCATCAATATTTCATATCCAGTTGTATGCACCGCCTCCGGCCGATTCCAAAACAATATCAACTTATGAAAGATGGGACCCGCACCCGATAACCCCATTCCAAGAAACAATCCTGTCCGTATGTTACGGTACGCGGGTTGATCAAAAACTGGTAACAGTGAGACCAAGATGGTGGCGATTCCAAGGATGGTTATGAACCCTAAATAAAGATTGCAGAAGAAAGGGTGGCACATGAAGGAGTAGTAGACTGGTGGGTAGAAGGAGGTGGAGATTAGGGCGGCGATTCCGGCGTAATCGAGGCGGAGCATGATGTAGGACAGCCGCTTGGAGTGGCAGCAGAGGAGGTGGCATGCGGCGCTTGCTAGGAGGCAGAACATGGCGCCGCCCAAGAACGCGAAGAACGGCCATCGTGTGATGGGTCGAATCATTAATGGTGCTATTATGTTCGCCACGTCCTCCTTCATGCTATGCTGAAGAACAATCGGAGAAAAAAGATTATTCAAATATTATCTTGAAAAAACACTCGAAAGTTGGTTTGTAAGAGCATCTCCAATAGTTATGCTAATTTTTTTCTAAAATAAAGTAAAAAAAATTGCGTCCAACTCCAACAGCTATTCTGTTTTAGCATCTCTAGTATTAATTATTTTATTAAAATATTCAATTATATTATTAAAATATTCAATATATGGAGAGTAATTTGATTGTGTTCCACATATCTTACATGGTATCAGAGCAAATGTCACTCGATGAGTAATGACAAAAAGTGCCAAAAAGGAGACAAGAGCATTACCAGCACACAAACATCGGTATGGTTGCTATGAGAGAACCGCTCAGGCAAGCAATTTGTGAGGAGTTCCACGATATGCCAATTCGACAACGGCAAAAAATCCGATGATGCAGGAAACGAAGTCCTTATATCTGAACGGAGTTTGTGCAAATCGGGCATATTTGGCAACGAGGGTATACAAGTCAAAAGGTCTTCACGAAGTTGATGCAGATCGGCTCTCCTCAACACATCCGGGAAGTTTCTTAGGGTGGGAAGATCAGCTACATTCGGCATCATATTCGCGCTATAAATCGTTAAGGTTAGGAAGAGGAAGAACCCGATCAAATGCCTGCAAAAACAACATCATATCCTTAAACACGAGAATTATTATAAAAGAACAATATATAAAGAATACAAAGGAATTAAAAGCAATGATCTTAAATGGGTTTTCAATTAAGAGCATGTTCTACAAAAATTAGTTAAAACTTATAAAGACACTAAAAGGTTAGATTCGTAAATTCAGCTTTTGAGAAGGTCATTCAGCTAAATAGCCCTGAAAGTTTTATTATAAGTCGGGAGTCTTCACAGAAACAGTCTTTGCTTTTTGAACCATGCATCAAGTTTGTACTACATGCATTAACACTTGTACACATCCATCAAATAAACACACAATAGGGATAAGCTAAAAACCAGATAATCAAAACATACAGAATCCAAAAATCACCAAATTTAAAACAAACACACAATTGATAGATGCAAAAACCAAGAACCCCAGATAATCAAACCATACAGAATCCAAGGAAAACCCATATATATATATATATATAGAATCATATTTTTAAAGAAATTGAAGAAAGGGGATTGAATGTTCTTACGTCCAAACATTAAGGGTCTCATTGTGAAGGGTGAAGATGCTGAAAAAGATCTGTTTGAGAGGCCATTCAGCACGATAATGACCTAATATATATTCATTATCTTTCATATATGCAGGCAACGAGTGGTATTCAACCAGCTGATACTTCACTTTCTTCCACAATTTCTTCCCCTTTCCTTCTTCTCTTGTTAATCCCCCATCAACCCTTTCATGGTTATCAATTGATTCACCACCACCCTTTTCCCCCATTTTCTGCCAAAAACCCATCAATCCTTATGAAATTAACCACAATCCCTTTTGAAATTTGTTAAAAATATATGAATAGAAGTTAAATCGGCAGAATTAATCAAAATTACCTGAAAATAGAGAAGACCCAGATGGGATTCTTCAATAGAACATGAACGATTCCGATTTGGACATAAAAACGACCTCACCGAGTCAAGATCAATAGTATATATATGTGGTTTTTTTAGTGATTTTGTTGGTGGGGTAGAGAAAGAGAATAATTTGAGAGGCGGGTTGAACCAGGAATCGATTATGAATTAAAGGAAATGGAAATGAATATAAAAATCTATAAACCGCCAAAACGAAATCGAATTGAGGCTTTGGGGTCGATCATGAAGATGGGGTGTGGAGGTAATGCAGAGGTGCGTGCCCTAGTTTGGGAGAGATTATCGAAGATATTTTGTATGGAAAAGAGATGCGGAGATGCTTTGATTATGCCGTTTGATTTTTATTTGATTTTTATGTTTTCTTGATTTTTTACTTGAAGAAATTGGCAGTTTTCTTGAATTTTGTAATGGCTTTCGACGTTCAGACATTAAATAGAGACGTGGACGTCCAAGAAACACAAAAAGAGAGAGAGGGAGAGAGAGATGTCAAACTTGACACCAACTTTTGGCTTATTCTATCTAGGGATGGAAACGGGGTGGGTATTAGGCGGGTAATGCATCCCCCGTCCCCGACCCCGACCCCCGTTTAAGCCCCCCGTCCCCGTCCCCGCCCCGACTAATCCCCGACGGGTTCGGGGGAGAAAATCCCCGACGGGTACAGGGAACCCGTTGGGTACCCGTTTACGAAAAAAAAATTAAGTTATTTTTAAAGAAAATGAAATTAGCGAGTTTTTAATTTTTAAAACAAATAAATAAACCTCAAGTTTGAAAAACATATAATGATATAATCAACCATGTGTAATCATAGTTCATGACAAATTTTAAAGTATAAAATTATCAAACAACGAATAAGAAACTAAATAAATTGTATATAAAAATATATATCGGGTATTATTAGGGGCGGGTAATACCATCCCCGACCCCGAACCCGAACCCGCTTCGGGTATGAAAAACAATACCCGTCCCCGCCCCGTTACCCGATTAGCCGGGGAATCCCCGCCCCATTAGGGGCGGGTACCCGTGGGTACCCGACCCGACGGGTAAAATGTCCATCACTAATTCTATCCCTATTTTTCATACGGGAATGCTATTTGCGCACCTCAAAATTGGCTAACCGCACCCAACCCAATGATTAAAACTATGATTTTGTTCTTTTTGTTTTTTATGTTGTCTTTTTTTTTCTATTTTATTTATTTATTTGTATTATATATTTTTATTTATTTGTATTATATAGTTTAAAAATGTTTTTTTTTCTTTTACTTTTTGATTTTATTTAAAAATAAATAAATATTTAAAAATATAAATATTACTAATTTTTTATAATTATATAATTATAAAAATAAAACATAAACATTGCGATTTAACATATAAATAGAACATAAAATAATCTATATTACATTCGATTATTCTAAAATAACATTATCCGTAGTACAATTAACACGTAAAAGTCGTTGGATCTGAGAATTTAATTAAAATACACAAAGTTTGACATTGACTTACCAAAATACCCATTTTTCGATTTTACCAAAATACCCAATTTTTCCGCGAAGGGAGCCCGCGATCGCGGGCAGGGACCAATTTTGAAATTTTTTTATTTCATATTGTAACATCTCGATTTTTCTACAAAAAGGATTTCATTTGGTTTATTAAATAATTTAAGTATAATTATTTGATAAGTTAATTTTAGAGTTTATTCCCGAAAATGTTACGTTATGGGTTTTATTGGAATTAAGTAAAGGGTAAACTTTAAATTTAAGTTTTTAGTTGAAGGATGTAAATTGTCAATAGATGACAATTGAGGGACTAAAGTTGGCAAAAGTTGAAAGTTGATCACCACCGCATCTTTTAGAATCTAATAGGTGTCAATTGCTTAAGAAAGAAGAGGATACATACTTGTGATATTGGTGTGTGTGTGTGTTGTTTGTTCAAACCGTAAGTGAGAAAGAAGAAAAGTGAAATACTTCTTCATTTTTCTAGTTTAGCATATGTGTGTGTATCGTACAAGAGAGAGAGAAATCGAGAAAGCAAGAAGAAGGAAACATACAGAATTATCAGCTGAAAATTGGAATCAATCTGAGGAATTAAAGGTAAACATCTCATGATAATCTTGTGTTTTATGTAGTAGAAAGCTTATATGAGTTTAGAAAATGGGTTATGATGATTTTAATGATTATAATAAATCTGGGTTGATGTTTATGTTCCAATAGTAGTATTGAACATATCTGCAAATTTATAGAAACATGCATGGCTTATAACTATAGATTTCTGGGTTATTACGTTTTCAGTTGGTTGAGATATTCATGAACTCAGTTAGTTGCGATAGTTATGAACTCAGTTAGTTGCGACAGTTGTGAATTTAGTTGGTTGCGATATGGTGTCATGTCTCAACAGTTGGTTGCGATATGGTGTCATGTCTCAACAGTTGGTTGCGACAAGAGGGAGTTATCGCAATAGTGGGTTGTGACAAGGTATATCGCAGCTAGTTGGTTGCGATAAGAGACGAGAATTTTGGATATTTAGGATTTTCAGTACGTAAGGGTCCTAAACAGTAGAATAATACCAATACATTATGTATTTGGGTATTTCAGATCTTTGTGAAGTTGGTGACAGAAATTCCTTACAACTTTAAGAAAGGAAGAGTATCGCGACTACTACCAGGTGAGTTCATTCTTACCTTACCTTTTTATAAATGTTTTAAAGTATGGTAAGGTGTATTTTATAAATGAACTGTTTGGATGGATTTTGGAAGAAGGATTTTATAAAGTAAATTTATATAAATTGAAGGAAATTTGCTTATACGGTAGCTATGAGAAATCTAGATAAAGGAGATTTGCTCATACTGATTGCTATGAGGAATCTATGTGGTATAAATATGATTTGCTCATACTGATTGCTATGAGGAATCTATGTGGTATAAATACGATTTGCTCATACTGATTGCTATGAGGAATCTATGTGGTATAAATATGATTTGCTCATACTGATTGCTATGAGGAATCTATGTAGTATAAATACGATTTGCTCGTACTGATTGCTATGAGGAATCTATATTAAGTGTAATGGATCCATAGACACTAGTTTTATATGAGAAGTCATGGAATTGATGTGAGTAATCGTAATTCCAGTGTGTATGTTAAATGTGGAATTGATGTGAGTAATCGTAATTCCCGTTTATGTGTAATAAGGAATTGATGTAAGTAATCGTAATTCCTATATTACATTAATGAGAAGTCATGTAATTGATGTGAGTAATCGTAATTCCCGATTTCTAAGGAAGAATAGGGATTGACATGAGTAATTGTAATCTCTACTTCATTTCCAAGAAATGGGCATGTGTATATTGCGATTTCTTGGATATGAGCAATAATATAGAATCCGTGGAGATTCGTAGTGTGGCTCTGGAACATGATATTATGTATGACTAGGTGTTGGTCATATTCATGGAATCGGGTTTAACTCGTCATCGTAAGAGGTATTTTTACAAATGGATAAGAAAGATGGTAAACCAGGTTTGTTATGCCTTGTTTACATTGATTTTAAAAGTATTGTTTTGAAACCGAATGTTCTCACTAGGCATTAGCCTAATCGTTTCAAAATATGTTTTCTTATCAGGTACTAACGCGGGAAAGTAAAGGGATGTGGGACGAGAGCTTTTGTATAGCGGAAAAGTAATGAATATTGAGGTTTTGATGGAATTGCTTAAATAATCTAGTTAATCTGATTATAGTGACATGATTAGATTAATAGGTTATTTGAAGAATTCGGTTTTGGTGAATATGACCTCATAGATATTTCTCTGCTCAGTTATAAGTTGGAAGTTTATGTTTAAATCTGGTTATAAATTGAGGTTTAAATTAGCCCTGAATTTTAGGGTGTTACACATATTTACACTTTCAGTCCCTGCCCGCGATGGAGTTCCGCGATGGGGACCAATTTTGAAAAATATATTTACACTTTTAGTCCCTGCCCGCGATGGTGTCCCGCGATGGGGACCAATTTTGAAAAAATTTTATTTTTTATTTACACTTTCAGTCCCTCCCCGCGATCGCGGACCCCCATCGCCGAAAAATGGGTATTTTGGTAAAAACGAAAAAAAATGGATATTTTGGTAAGTCAAATTCAAACTTTGGGTATTTTAATTAAATTATCTTTTGTATTCGATCTGAATACGGGGTAGCCCATCCTGCAGCACACGGATAACCGTAGTGGAAAAAATGTTGAGTTATAGTAGGGAACGGGTATCCTTCTGCCATATCTAATTTCACATAATGGTTACCATTAACGTACCCAATTGTAAAAGCAACATGTTGATACCACGCTGGCGGAGTGGACCTAAGCGGCAAGTACGTCAGACAGCCTGCCATATTTATAACGTGTAATATCACATTATACTTTGAAGCAATCAAGACACCTATTTCAGACATTGTCATCCAGTGTTCAACTGGTGCACCTCGATCTGAATGAAAGAAGTTTAAAGTGTTGTAAACAATATTCCAATATTGACCTCCAAAAACGTTGATGTATTCTGTCTTGTGTGTATCTAACTCTTCCATCAAGTTAAACCGAATTGTAGGCCATGCATCTTCATGAAGACCGAGACAGACAGCTATTGCTCGGAATCCACAATTTCCATCACCTCTCACATCATGTACATGCGTAATGTAAGGGTGAAACATCTTTGGAAATTGATTAATGTATGGATGTGCATTATAGTTTTTGCCCATGAAAGAACTGTGTCTCGGTGGTTCCTGGTAACTCATTTTTTCCAAGTCAACAAATGTTGACGTGTTCGAACTACTACGTCTAAGGGGTCTTTCACTTGTAAAAGACGGGTCAACATGAGTTGCAAATTAGGGATCAACATGAGTTTTTCTGGAAAGCTTATCCTTCAACGAGGGCCGTCCACGAGTAGTCTTGTTAACAACAGGTTCACGAACCCATGTTTTTTGATGCAATGGCTATCTCTTTTATCTTCCTCAGAAAACTGAACTTACCAGATCTCGATTGCTTGTTAAATTCCTTAGTAAACATTTGGACTTCAGCTTCACAACCTACGTCATCATCTTGTAAAGATTGGCACGGTGATAAATCAAGCGTCGTCCAAAATACATCAATTGAATCAATTGGGATAGGATGACCTTTGTTCAAGTATTGCATTTGTTCGTGCCCACATGACAACCCATAACTTGTACGTAGAAGACAACTACAATTTTCAGAAAATAAGCCAACAGATTGAGCTCGCTCATACTCTTGGAATATTATGTCTAATGCATAATGTGAAACGAAACCACACAATTGTTGGAAGTGTGGTATGCGGAGACGATGTTTCGTGACACTTTTGCTCACTTGAATACTTGCTTTAATTTTTGTATCTTGTGACTGAATGATTTGATTGATCTTGCTCATAAATGTCGGTAGACTTGATTGCGCTGAATCCAAGTAAGTTTTCAACTTGGAATGTTGACTCTCCACTCTGTTACTTGTCTGATTTCCAAAGTGGAGAAATTTGTCAGTCCAAACAGATACAAACATTTCTTTATATGGTTTCAACCATGTGTCATTCAGATAAGCAAAAACACCTGAAAATTAGAACAATTTAACTTTTTTTTAGTAATTAAACATGTAAGTTTCATCCGTTACCGAGTCAACTAATGTCACCCATGCATTGTAAAAGGAACCCCAGTCATGATTTGATGTTATTACTGTTTTACAATTTCTCATAATACTTTGGTATATGTGCCATCTACAAAGTAATCTTTTAGCATCAGGAAATACAATACTGCATGCTTTCATCAGTGCCAACTCTCTGTCTGTGACGATCACACGTGGATAAAGACATCCCTCCATCAATGACTGTAGACAATTCAATGCCCAAGTATAATTGGATTCCTTTTCCCTGTGCATAAAGACAAATGCTACACAGAATGTCTTATTAGTTGAAGTTACACCAACAATTTCAAGGAGAGACATCTCAAACATGTTCGTTTTATAGGTAGCATCCATCAACAACACGTGTGGAAATGCACGCCATATCTCCAGTGATCTTGGACGAGCAAAGAATAAATCTTCCAACTGATTAGTCGAGTTGTTTGCACGATCATAAAAAACGTAGCCTTCTTCTTGTAAAAATGACATCACAACTTGCATTGGCGTTCTACCTGCATAATACAAATAATTAAAAATTTATAATACGAATAAATAAAATAGAAAAAGAAAAGACAACAAAAAGACAAAAAAACAAAAAAACAAAAAAAACAAAAAAAAATAACCATTGGAGTTCTACCTGCATTCTTCTGAAGTCGAATTTTCTGGCATTGATTGTATATAGTTTTTTTTGTAGACACATTATCTGGATATTGCTGCTTTATTGTTGATAAAATATTTCTAGGATTCACATTTTTTGTTGACAAATCTTCCACCAATCGAGCTTCATTTTCAGACAATCGTCTTGCATATGCATGTCCCTCCAAATGTAATGCAAAATCATGATTATGTGTATCACATATCATACCTAAAGTCCAACAATCATTACCCAAATGATTCCCTACCAAGTGAAATGGACAATTTGTTTTTCTTGTGCTAGTATGTTTACTAGAGGGTTTCTTACTCCTGTGCGTACCACCACAATCACATTGAAATTCTACTTTATCATCTTTGCTTCTTTTAATAACAATAACGAAACCAAGTGAATATCCCATATTGCGTACCCAATCAATTAGATCTTTACGAGAATTAAACACCTGAAATTGACTTTTTTTTGTTACAAACTACTAACTTTACCAGATAATTTAACAAGATAAAATGAAACATAAAGATACCATATCAGTAGAAAATGCGGATGGTTGAGGGATTTCACAAGCTTCAGTTGATTTGTTTGAATTAACATTATCATCCTACACAAACACATAAAAATATGAAACGGGATAACATAATATATATATATATATATACATATATAGTAGTGGATGAAATACCTCATTATTTGAATTAGGATACCATTGAAAATCTTCACCCCAATTCGCCATAACTTAAGCTGTTGGATGTTGCTGAGTGCTGCTATAACTTAACAACCAAAAAACTATGCGTCGAACTTCTCTGTTCTTTCTCTCGATGTTCTCTCTCTCGATGTACACCAGGAAATGTATGTTCACATGCATTCTCATCACCATTTTATAGAACATATTATATATTTACATTTTTGGTCCCTGTAATTAGTTATTATATTACTTTTAATCCCTTACTTTATCATTTTTCATTTTATACCCTTATCATATTAACATAAATAATCGTATATAAACTAAAATATATTAAAAATACATTTTTTTATTACAAATTATATCATTGTATTCGTCTCGTCAATATCTTCGAAATGAGCCTAATATTGAATATTTTTTTATTTAATCATATTGGACTCATATTTTTTGACGAGACGAATACAAACGTGTAATTGGAAAAATGGTATTTAAATTTACTCAAAAGGGATTGTTAATCCCAAATCAATCAAACAACATGAAATCCACAAGAATTCTAGAGAGAGAGTAGAGAGAGAAAATGTAATCTGATTAAGTCGGCTCTCTAAGTTTACAAGATATGAGTTATGCCCTAATTGTTCTCTCAATTGTTATATGATTAGAGTAAACAAAAGCTATTTATACCTAAGGACTAAATAAGGCTAATAAGCAACTTTGACTTTCTCACAAGACTTAATACATTGACTTTGACTTTGACAATAATATTAAATCTTGAAGACATATTTAGACCTAACAATCTCCCCCTTGGATTCAAGATTTAAACATTTGAGAACAGCAGTCTTCGGCTTCTTGAATCTTCAAAACTTCGGTCTTTATCAAGGCTTGTCAAAGTCAAATCGTCACAAAATCTTCAGACGGAGATTTTCTTTCTTTGATATGGAGAATTTGTTTCTTCACACAAGGCATTTTGATACAATGTAGCGCAAATCTAAGAAAAAAAGATCTTCTTGAGAAACCAAGATGATCAATCGATTTTTCCTAAACTCTTGAAGAATTCTCCCCCTTTTCTTTCTTTGACTTGAGAACTTCAAACTTCAGTAAGGATATTCACCATATAGCACAAGTTTAAGAAAAAGAGATCACAAGATGATCAATCGATTTCTCTTAAACTCTTGAAGAAATTCTCCCCCTTTTTCTTTCTTGAGACGGAATCTTCTTTTCTCGAGTCTTTGACTTGAAAGCTCTTTGACATGAAATTGAATTAAACATTTCTCCCCCTTTTTCGATGATAGTGAGCATCACGATCATCAAAAACCTTCTTCAATTTCAGTCGCGTCTATGAGTATCACGAACAATCTCCTCCTTTATGAATAACCTTGCTCCCCCTCAAAATAAGAATTCTGGAGCAATTTGTTTTCTCCCCCTGAAAGTATGCATATATTTCATTAATAGCACAATAGTTGAAAATTTTATTCAAGGAAAATAAAATTCATTGAACTACATTTTATAACTACTAACATTTGATCATATGAAAAACTGTACAAAAGAAATCCAACTTAATGAAATTTAACAGATTTTTCAATCAAATGAAATCAAATGCATGTGTTTGGATTCAAATACAAGACATCATTGCATATCAAGTTAAAAAATGTTCAGTTTCAACCCCTTTATTAAATCTATTTGGTGTGCTAGCATGCGAAATATGATTAGCAACAAGCATATGCAATTCTAAAACATATCAGAATACTCTGCTCTACTCACACTATTTGTCCAAAATCAGAATTTTCACAAATTTACAGGTTTATCGCGACTTTGTATTTTCCCCAAGTTTCACGAGATGTGTGCTCATTGGCATCTTTTCTTTTGTGCTCATTGGCATCTTTTGATTTTGTCATCATTGACATCTTTTGATTTTGTGCTCATTGGCATCTTTTAATCAAAAAGTTTAGTAGGAATAAGATACATCGTTAAACATGGCTTTCTATCTGGTTCTATAGCAGGATTTGGGTCAGCGGATCCCAGACCAGTTGGCCTTAGGTGCTAGGTGTCGAGCACCCCTTAGAACTTACTTTCCCAAACCAGAAAGGCCACATCGATATATCGTAAACCCATTTGTACCAGTAGAACATGGCTTTCTATCTGGTTCTATAGAAGGATTTGGGTCAGCCGATCCCAGACCAGTTGGCCTTAGGGACTAGGTGTTGAGCACCCCTTAGGACTTAATCTCCCAAACCAGAAAGGCCACAGGTACAAACTTTCAAACTAAATGATTAGATTTAAAACTTAGAGCATCTCAATCACTTGGTTCTAAAACATAGTGCTTCCCCCATATTTTCGTTTCCATCCATCATTCTGACATCTAGGCTTTTTGAGCATTATATTCTATATAAGTCTAGAAATTCATAATTTTGAGCATTCAGCATAATTTCATTCATGTTTTGCTGACCTTTCGATTTATTTCAGAAGTGAAAGTTGAAACAAATGTAACTCAGATATACAAAAATGCTTATAAATTCATCTTTTAGCACACATTTAATTCATTGAATAAAAATTGAAAATTTACATCTCATTGAATTAAATTTGTAAAGATTCAAATTTTCAAAGCAGTAGAAGCAAAGTATAATACAATGTTACCTTTTACCACTTGTTCCTTGAAATAGAAAGATGTGACAGTTAAGGATATCACCTGAGAAGTATGATCATGCGGTAAAAGATTTAACATGATAAGTACGAGTTCTAAACTGATTTGTTTAGAAGTCTTAGCCATTGAAGTACGGGTCCTGAATTGATTTGTCCAGAAGCCATTGTCGTTGAAGCACGGGTCATGAACTGATGTATTCAGAAACCAATTACGTTACATCTTCTTCCGAGAGTTCAACGCTTTGCTTCTAAATCTGCAAAAACAGATTAAGTAGATTTTGGTACCCAACGCGTCTTGGGTCCTGACTTGTTAAGCGGAGCTCTATAAGAAGGAAAATGATAAGGGCCATACCAAAATTGAACATTCTTGTTTGTAACAAAATCATTAGTTCCACGAAAAGAACAACAAATTGTCTTTTGTGCTAACCTGATTAAATTGTTTGCGGAATATAATGAATCAGGTATAGCAAAAGATTTATCTTTCAGGTTAGTGTTCTTGTTGGGAACCGATGATTTTGGTACATCTTTTTCAGGAGTCGTACCTTTGACTCTCCATTGCATGTTGACTTTCTTGTATGTAGGAAGATCAACAGATTGATACTTGGAAGAATTATCCACTGAATGATCATAAAATAGATTAGAAGGACGAATCGGACATTCTGAATAGATTTTGGATTTGTTGAATGACTTCACTTTGTAAGATAAGTCATTCCGTTCCTTGGTCACAAAATCAAGCTTCTTCAGAATATCAGACTTAACCCTCTTTTCTATCATGATATCAGTTGATAACACAGCCAAATTCCTTGTCAGCTTACGTATTTCTTGCTGAAATATCTTCCGTTCAACAGAAAATTCATCTTTAACGCTCCTAGCTTGAAATTCAGCTTTCTTCCTCTTTTCTAGCTCTTGTCTTTCTTCATCTAATTCCTTTTGAAGCTCAGAAATTTGCTTTGACAATTTCTCATTGTTCGCTTCAAAGACTTTCCTTTTATTTTCAAATTCAAACCTTTCCTTCTCCAATTTCTCCTTTTCAAGAAATAAAACCTTCTCAAAGTCTGAATTTTGCTTCGAAAGTTTTATGCATCAGAGTTCAAGAGCTTTCTTTTCTTCATTTTCTTTCTTCTCAGAAATTGAAGTCTTTTCAAGTTCAGAAATTTTCTGAGAAAGAGAAAGAATTTGCTTTGCATAGCAATTTTTGTCATTTAAACGATTAGCTCTTTCTTTTCTGAAATCCTCTCTTTCTACTTTGAGCAGCTTTTCCATGTCAGATAACTTCTTTGTAAGCTCAATGACCTTTTCCTTAAGATCTTTATTTTCAGCTTCTGACATGTTCTGTTCCTTGTCCTCTTTCTCGACTTTCTTTTCTTCTTCCTTTCTCTTTGTAAATGCAACTTCAGATCCATGCATTTGCTTAGATAACGCATTCCACATCTGCATTGGGTTGTGTTTGAAACATTCAACGCGTTTGTAAATGTGTTGCGGAAGTTGATTCAGTGCAAAGATTAAGCTGGATGAAGCTTCCTTGTCAGCTTTCTTTCTTTTAATCTCTTCTTCTGTAAAATCATTCTCCATTTTATATCTGACCATTGGACCTTCGGAGAATGATTTTATCAATTCTCTCCATTTTCCCTACTTGTAAGAAAATCGATGAACGTAACTCTCCATCGTTCAAAATCAGAATCTTTGATCAACACTGGTGGTAGGTTCATGTCTGCTTGACGAAAAAGATCTTTATAATGAAAAATCTACTGAATCTGTGGAAAATGAAAAATCAGAAAAAAAAATTATATAAAACTTTTTCTTGAAAAACTCTTAAAGTGTATGAAATACACTATAGAAAAAATTTCAGTATAAAAAATTTTCTCAAAAAACTTTTTTTTAATACTCTTCGCAAGTGGCGGAAAGTGAGGTTTGCGCGAGACGAGGGTGGCGCAAAGTGAGGTTTGCGCAACACGTTGATGGCGCAAAGTAGAGTTTGCGCTACCCGTTGGTGGCGCAAAGTAGACTTGGCAGAATTCTCAAAAATCTGAAGAACTGGCGCAAACTTCAGATCTAGCGCAAAGTATGATCAGAATAAAAAATCTCTTCAAATCTCAATCAAATCTTCGAATTAAGCTATCAAATTTTGCATATATGTTAGAAAAACAGTTTCTAACACGATGATGTAAACTAATTTTGCTGAAAACCACTGAATCAATGTCTGAATAAGTGATCAGACTCTTTTTGTCGCACTGATCAGAAACTTCAAAATTCTCAAATTTACCCTCAAATCTGTGAAATTAGCCCTCGAATCTTGAATAGAAATTGCTCCAAATGTGATTTCTAACACCAAAAACTCGATATCCAGATGAATCAAACTCAAAAAATGTAAGAATTTGAGAAAAAGAGATTTTCTTGAAAAAATCAAAAAAATCAATCGATTTCTCTAAAAAACCTAACAATTTTGATCTCGATTCGTGTAATTTCTTCAGCAGATCTTCATTAACTTGCTCTGATATCAATTGTTAATCCCAAATCAATAAAACAACATGAAATCCAGAAGAATTCTAGAGAGAGAGAGTAGAGAGAGAAAATGTAATCTGATTAAGTCGGCTCTCTAAGTTTACAAGATATGAGTTATGCCCTAATTGTTCTCTCAATTGTTACATGATTAGAGTAAACAAAAGCTATTTATACCTAAGGACTAAATAAGGCTAATAAGCAACTTTGACTTTCTCACAAGACTTAATACATTGACTTTGACTTTGACAATAATATTAAATCTTGAAGACATATTTAGACCTAACAGGGATAGTTAATTTATGCTATTATTATTATTATTACAATCTTTTACATCATTATGTAGATACCCTAGAGTAGTAGAAAACAAAACCCATATAAGTCCGTGATTTGCACTGGATTATATCCATGTTTCATTGGCCCCACTCATCATCTTATCAAATCAAATGTCCCTTCCTCCCTCTCCCTTTTTTAATAATTAGATACGTACTCGCGCGTGATGCGGCGCGAAGTATCTTGAATCTAAAGCCGAGAATTTGAAAAAATAATTTTGTTTTATGTTCATATTTATTTGCTTTTAGATCACATATCAGATGTATAAAATTAAAGGTCAATATGGTTAATTGGTCAAAAAACTTGAAAAATATTCGTTCGATAGTGGGGTCTTCAAACCCATAACATTTGTGCTCATTTTGAAGGTTTTGATGAACGGTTATAATGGTATAATTTATAAAAAAGGAAAACATATTTGTTTGATGTATTTTAGTTTATGTATGTTGATATGATAAGGATGTAACATAAAAATGAAAGAAGAAGAGATAAAGTAAATTAAATAACTAATTATAATGGTATAAAATGTAATTTAAAAATAAAAAATAATTTTATTTTTAATTATCATGTACACGATGAACGTTGGAGGTTTTAAAAGTTTTAAACTTGTACACGATGTATTAAGATTTGTACTCCTTAAAAATTCAAGAATAAACGTAAATAAAATTATTTTTAAAGGAGTATATTAGATAAATATAGATAAGAACATAAAATGTACAAAAAAAGAATAACTATATATATATAGTTATTTCTATATTTCTAATATATATATATAACAAAAAAATAACAATATATATATATATATTTCTAATATATATATATATATATAAAACAAATAAATAACAATATATATATATGTCAAATAATATATATATATATATAAATATAATATAGGGAAATTAATTAAAATACCCAAAGTTTGACCAACTGTTACCAAAATACCCAAAAAAAAATTCATTTTGCAAAAATACCCAAAATACCCGCGATCGCGGGCTAGGGCTGACGTGGCACGTATTTTGGCCCCAAATGCCCCGCGAAGCCCCTCAACTTTGGCCGCGGTGCACTTTTGGTCCCTGTCCGCGATCGCAGCCCGCGATGGGCCAAAATTTACAGTTTTGGTCCCTGAAAATTTACACTTTTGGTCCCTGAAAATTTACACTTTCAGCCCCTGTACTTAGACGAATCTTGCATGCTTTTACTGTTTTTTTCCACAATTATTGTACTTTGAAGACCGATTTGTGGTTGAAATTCATTTGCATGTTTGAGATTTCATCCATAAATATCAGTAGTATGCAATTCACAATTCACACTTCCTCTTGCTTTCTTTCTTGATTTCTCTCTTGCTTTCTTTCTTTGAATTGATTTCTCTCTTCTCTCATTTCATCCACAAATGGCATCGTCATCAAACCCTAAGTCTACTCCTGAAAAAATGCCACCTCAAATCGAGGTCGCCATAGCAAAAAAGGAAAAGGAGATAGATGAACTAACAGAAGAGTGGAAAAAAATGATGGACAGGAAGGCAGTCCATTTGAGAAAGATCGAAGAGGAAGACAGGGAGATCAAAAGGATGAAAGGGGATATAAAAGCTCGGGAGGCTCGTGTTCGTCGAGAACAAGAAGCAATTCACCATATTCTGCAAGACTTCGCAATTATTCAAGCAAAGGTAAACGAGAAGCAAGCTTGGATTGATGAAACTAAATCAATTTTTAAGTAGGTGGTGGTTATATTTTTTTTTGTTTTGTATTTTTTTACTGTGTTGTTATTTGTATTTTTTTTACTGTGTTGTTGTTTTGTATTTTTTGTTGTTGTTAATTTCTCTGAAAAGTAGTTTTTAAGCCGCTGAACCACGGTTAGGTTGGATACATCATGCAAGGTCAAGTTAGAGGTTACCTCATTCGTGGGCCTACTTCTCTTGTAGAATATATGACAACCCTCAACTCATTTACTAAAGTGTGTGCGGGTTGTGGTACACAATGGCCATACGTGGTTGCAAAAGCAGAAGCCATTGAAGAAGGGTCAGAAAGATTGAAGATGAAGAGCTTGTTGGATGGAATACAAACTAGCTGTGTTATCAATGTTCATTTAGAAGCATATGTATGTGTGTGTATATATATAATATGAAATGGGGTTTTGACAAGTTGGTATCACTGGACTCATTTAAGAATTGTGAAAATGGGTATTTGACGAATGATGATTCATGTGTGTTTGGAGCTGAAGTGTTTTAAACACACATGAATCATCATTCGCCAAATACCTATTTTCACAATTCTTAAATGAGTCCAGTGATACCAACTTGTCAAAACCCCATTTATAAACAATTCTACCTTCTCCTATTGCCATTCACGATATCTATAAACACATTCAAATAATAATAATTTAAAACGATTTAATGAATTAGTTAATATATGATTATTATGTTAATGCGATAGGAGTGTAAAACAAAATTGAAAAAAAAATATGAGATGTACCATAAATTAAATAATTAACTATAATGGTGTAATTTGTTAAAATTAAAACGTATCTAATATGAATATATAAACAGACATGTGTACTCAGAGTTAACATTCACTGCCATGGATGCAAGAACAAGGTCAAGAAAATACTAAGAAAAATTAAAGGTCTCCTATTTTCTTTATGTGTGTAAATATATAATACGAATATATATATATCATTTACAAACTAGCTGTGTTATCAATGTTCATTTAGAAGCATATGTATGTGTGTATATATATCATTTACAAATCAGTGTTTAGATCAACAGTATCATATGGGTTTGTTCCATATGGTTCAAGCTGTGACGGGCCCAGGGTGTGACTGACAGAATGTCTCCTTGGCACGGTTGAAGGGGCGGGATTTGGACACTCTCCACGAGTGTGTCCTACACATTGGCACCGAGTACATCTTCGTTGTATCGAACTTTCACCACGTGATGGACGTCGGTCGTTCTTTCTCGGTCTCCCGGCCCTGTTCTTATCCATTAAAGGTGGATAGCATGGTGAAAGCGGGTCGGGTGGATACACCCATGCTGCAGGGGGTCCAGCTGGGTTTATTACTTCCACGTATGTTTTCCGGTAATATTCGGACGTGAAGAAAGGTACAGCCAAGTCGCTGCAATCTGTACGACCCATATATGTTGCTGCAGCGATGGCATGGCCGCACGGTAACCCAGATTTATCCCATTCGCGACACGAACAAAGGTGGTCTTCCATATTCACAATCGCGTTAATATAGTCATCATGCACCTCGTACTTCCCATACCCGATTGCTCTTACCGGCCATGTCGCCGCACGACGCGCCCTGTACTGAACGATATTCTCCGCCGTTGGTGCGAGTGCATTTTGTATCTTAGCTCCTTTTAGGCGTCGAATTTGGTACCACTCTTGTTGAAAGGCCCGAAAGTAGTCCATAAGATTAACAATCGGACATCTACGCGCAAAACAGGAGAGTGCATTCACAGACTCTACACTATTCGAGGTCAGAATGTCATACCGTTGTCCAGGAAAATGGGCCGCGGACCACCTCTCCGGTCCAGCATCGTCAAAGACTTTGGCTGCTTCCTTGACACTGTATCGTAGCATATTCATGTACTTGTTAAACTCCCGATCCGTATATGCTCTGCATGCCGCCCAATAGACATCCTTGTAGGTGGTAATACGTTTGTCCTTGGATTTGGCGTTCATCTCCAAATGTCGACAGCATATGGCGTGAGGGGCGTTTGGGTACATGGCAGAGATTGCGGCGCTTATGGAAGGAGCCCTGTCAGACATAAACACCAACCCTCGCGGGTCTCCGATAGCTTGTCTCAACATGGACAGAAACCAAGTCCACTCGTCCCCGGTTTCGGACTTGCCTACGCCGAAAACTACTGGAACGATGAAGTTATCCCCGTCCATGGCAACCGCCAGGAACATCATACCCAAGTAACGGCCCTTTAAATGGGCTGCGTCTATTATCAGGACACGGCGTAGATTTTCCAGAAATGTGCGGATCTGCAAAAACATAGGTTAAAATGTTATAGTTTATAATGTGTAAATGTTATAGTTTATAATGTGTAAACATATGACGTGTTAAAATACGTACCGCGGGTCCAAGGTCCACGAAGCACATCTCAAACCGTCCACGTGAATCGGTCCGTAGATGCGTGACAGTACCAGGGTTCTGCAGCTGCAAATTATATAAATATGTCGGGAGTCGTTCATACGACTCCTCGAACGTGCCTCTCACCATAAACAGTGCATGGCAGCGCGCACGCCACGCTTGGTGGTAATCAATCATGACGCCGAACTGCCGGTGAACGTCGTGGACGATGTCCTTTGGACGCAATGACCTGCTAACATCAAGAAAATTGTTTTTCAGGATCGCACCCAAAGTCTTTTTGCCGGCTTGTTTGTGGTGGGGATTAAGTTGCGTCCTCGTACAAGTGTGTACGTCGTGCAACTTTCTAATCATTATCGCCCCTCCTTTGGGACCCGTGTGAATCGCGTACAACCTCCACTCACACTTTTCTCTAGCACATTCAACTACGTATTTGATTTTGTCAGATGCCCGCACGCGACTTTGGAAACCCTCTTCCAAGAACTTGAGTCCGATCTGACTTGCTAAGAGATCCTTCGAATCGAATATCTGACCTGCTGTTAAACTTTCGCTACGAATATAAGGTGTAGATTCGTAGCTTTGTGTCTGGGTATGGGAGTCTGGAAGAATAGGGGGCATATCAAAAAAGTCATTTATCTGACTACATGATTTTCTACTAGGGGTATATTCTTCGTGATCATCATTATCGGTGTCTGATCTGTCTATTTCAGAATTACCCGTTCTAAAAACGTGGGTTTCGTCATCAGCAACTCCAGCAGTACGCCATTCGTGTGGTTGTGGTGATGGTGGTGGTGGTTGTTGTTGTTGAGAATCAGGCTGCTCTATTTGGAGGTCTTCGTCGTCGTCACCCTCCTCGTCACCGTCGTCGTCACCGTCGTCGTCACCGTCGGATACGCCGGGATACACAAAGAGTAATGGGGGTCTTTCTGAATCGACTGCAAGGTGCAGAAAAGTAGAGATATCCCCATCGTTGGATAAATCCACAAATGACCCATCGCCATTTTTAAACACTAACTTGCAAATATCAGAAGAGTTGATTCCACATTTTTGCATGGCGTATGCAACAAACTTCTGATAAGTATAGTTTACTGACACTTTTACACCATGCTTAGATTTATAAGCAAAATTCCACTCATTGTTATCTTGCACCCATTCACCATCAAAACAGAAATATATCTTAGCTTTTGCAACAGATGAACTCATTTTTTCAGTAGTATCTCAAACACAAAATATTGCAGAAAGAAATATTGCAACAATGAAATCGTTGTGTGAGAATTATGACTTGAATTTTACGTCTATTTATGAATGAAACAACCAACATATCAGAAAACCAATCTCTCATTTCATCCACAAACTGATATTCCAAAAACATTGATTTAACATTGATTGAAACATGCAATTGAATTTCAACCACAAATCGGTCTTTAAATTGCAATAATTGTGGAAAAAAACAGTAAAAGCATCAAGATTCGTCTAAGTATAGGGGCTGAAAGTGTAATTTTTCAGGGACCAAAAGTTGAAAATTTCAGGGACCAAAACTGTAAATTTTGGGCCATCGCGGGCTGCGATCGCGGACAGGGACCAAAAGTGCACCGCGACCAAAGTTTAGGGGCTTCGCGGGGCATTTGTGCCCAAAATACGTGCCACGTCAGCGTATCCCGCGATTGCGGGACCCCATCGCGGGTATTTTGGGTATTTTTGCAAAATTGAAAAAATTTAGGGTATTTTGGTAACAGTTGGTTTGACTTTGGGTATTTTAATTAATTTCCCTATAATATATATATATATATATTTAAATCAAAAAAATGATTGATGATGAAAACAATGCAATCAACACCCCAAAAAATGATTGGTGAGAAAAACAATGCATTCAACACCTCCTTTTTGGGGTGCCATTAGCACTCCCCATTACCCATGCCCTCACATTCATTGTTTTTTTTATTATTTTTTTTTGAAATTACATTTCATACCCTTATACTTATTTAGTTAATTTACATTATACATTAGTTTTCTATTTTTTATTTTACACTTTCATCATATTAACACATATAATCGTATATTAAATAAAATACATTAAAAAATATCTTTTAATTTTAACAAGTTACACCATTATAATCGTCTCGTCGATACCTTCGAAATGAGCCAAATATTGAATATTTTTTTATTTAATTATATTATTATATGTCATATACTGTACCTTGTTGATATATAATAAAATAATTAAATCCAATGATATGTATTGATTATGTATGTTAATGTGATATGTTAAGACATATTCTTTTATATTTTAAACGATTAAGTCCTTAGGCATTTTCTGAAAGAAAAATCTATATATAGGCCGCTATAACGTATTGGTTAATTGATTATTATTTTTTTGAAAAAAGAGAAAATGCATCACTCGTAAGTTTTTAACATAAAGATAATAAATATATTGGGTATTTTTTTATTCCAACAAATTTTGGGTATTCATTTAAATCAACATATCCACGAGTACAAGAACGCTCTATATATTCTTCATACACATCTAATCTACGTTTGTATGGGACAATCCATGTACTTGCATCTTGAAGTTGATGACGTGTCCAATGGTGTATGAGTGTGGCCATTGGGTATTCTCCGTTTAATACCACCTTTATGTAATGATTACCATCAACAACACTATTGCAATTGACACGTGTTGGGATGATGACGGCGGTTGTGTCCTGAATGGTAAGTATGTCACACTACCTGCCATATTGAGAACATGTAGTATGACATTGAACCTTGAAGCAGTTAGAATTCCTATTTCAGGCATAGTGATCCAATGCGTAGCTGGTGCAAAGACGTCCTTCTAGAAAAAAATCAACGTTTCGTAAATTCTTAGGCACTCGTTGCCAATCACATAAGAGTAATACTGTTAATACTCAGTTAGTTCAACCATTACCTCTGTGCGGATATTGTCCCATGCGTCTTCATGACCACCCAAACAAGTAGATATGGCTCGAAATCCACAATTTCCATCGCCCAATACATCTTGTATTTGCATAACACCCGGAATTTCATTAGAATAAATAGTCTGTTTACATGACTCTTGAAAAGGTTTTGATGAAGGTTGAAGTCGGGAAAATGTTTTACGAAAGGAACACAACAGATCCGGAGCATTTCGGAAAAATCGGGTCAATAGCGGGCTCCGGGGCAATCTGGGCGATAGTGCCCCGCGATAGTGACAAAGTCACTATCGCCGTATCATTCTTGCGGAGAAGGGGACAACCCACAGTACATATTGGGCGATAGTGCCCGGCGAGAGTGCCCTGGGCACAATCGCGTGGCACTATCGCGAGCGGGGTGCAGTGTCATTAAAACCCGATTTTTGATACCTCTTTCTCATTTCCACATTACCAACTTTTATAGTTCTCTCTCAAAAACCCTCCCCAACCCCTAAATTCGTTTTGGAGCGTTTGGAACCATGAATCTTGTGATTCAAAGCATCTCTCTCATCTTTTTAGAAAGAATCAATGGTCAAGGGTTAGAATTCTCCATCTCCTTTCCATTTTGTGAAATTTCTACATTTCTAGAGTTTTACCCAACCCTCTCCTAAACCATTTCCTTTCTTTGGATGAAATGAAGATTGAGGCTCACTTTGGTGACACTAGAAGTGTTTGGTTGGTGGATCCATTTGGTGGTTGAGGTAATCTTCTCTTCTATTCATTTATAGAAATTAGGGTTTTGGGTATAAGTTGAGATTATTGATGAAAATGTTTGGGGAACAATTCTAAATGGTTAAATGTGGTTATTGATGGTTGGAAACTCATGGATCTAGGTTTTGGAAGATTTGGCTTGATGATTCAATTTCTTCAAAGGAGCTTACGTTTGGGGAAAAATCTAGATTTAGCCTAAATCTAGCAAGGTGAGTTCAAGTTGCTTTGTGAAAACTTTGTACATGCCAAAAATGTTATTTTTCCAAGTACTTATGTGTTTTACATGAAAATTATCAATGGTTGAGTTATTTGGTGGGTTTTAACCTTTTGAAGTATTTATTGTTGTAAATGTTGTAAAAAACCTATATTTGGATTTTTTGGGAAAACTTGATAGATAAATCATAAATGAAAATGTGTTGATGATTCATTTTATAAATGGAGTCTATTTGTTATGAAAATGCATTTTTGTGTATATCTTGGAAATATGCATATAGTACGTTATGGGACGATTTTGAAATGTAACAGCGTGAGTTCCTTGGAAAAGAGGGTTGTCCTAACCCAACGTCTTGTTTCGGGTTTTCATGGATTTGAAATATTTATGGGCAAAAGTGTGTGTTGCTATGTTGAATTTCATTTTATGACTTTTCATGATTGGTCTTTTGGGTTAGTCGAGCTTATGGCTCGGCAATGGATTTTTTAAGTCTTGGGGACATTTGTCCAGTTCTGATAGCTCAAAGTCGAGTTTTGATCATGATTTATGTTTATTGGAGAATTACACGTTTTGAATACGTTTGTTAATTCGTTTGGGGTCATGTAATGTTTTAGACCTTATTAGCTATGGATCCATAAGCACTTGAGTTTTACGTTCAATGATGAGACGCTAGTTTCTCTTTTGTAGCACGGAATAGGCATCGGGTTCCATGGTAAGTAAGGCGTGGGCCTATATGGTCGGGCGTCGTCCCATGGACAGTAAGGTGTAATTCCAGATGTGCTTGGCACGTGTAACATACTAGATTTTCGTTATTAGTATTTTAATAAGAATTGGGATGTTTTCATATTTGTTGTAACTTTGGGATTGTATGGAAGTTTTATAATCCAATTTAAGGTTGAAATGCAAAAGATGAAAGTTTAGTGTAACTTTTGGAAAGATTAAACTTAGAGGTATGTTTGGTCTTTTCCTAAATGTGTGTGTGGATAAAGACTGAGAATGAGAAAATATCTCATTCATGTTTGTTTGAGTCGGCAACAAAGAGAAAAGACAGAGAGAAAGAAGGAGAACGGAAGAAATCGAGAAATTGATCTCATTCGGTAAGAATCGATTGTAATATTGGAGAAATTCGATTTAGATGTCAGTTTATGAATGAATCTGTACTTTGGGTTTGAATTGCAGAATCATATTCAAGAGACTGAAGTCTTATTTTGTTCAGAAAGTCGGTTTCACAAAGCATAAGGTGAGTTCATTCGATTCGTTGTACAAATCAGTGTTTTTAAGTTATACTAACCTTAATATAGCTGTATAAATTGATTGAGGACTGAATGGAATACATAGATTGAACTGATTTCACAAGTTAAGTCGATTTGTGGACTTGTTGAAATAAACTGTACGAAGTCCCGGTACTTATGAGTTCCGGTGAAGTCCCGGTGCATGTGTTGGATACCGGGAGTTGGGGATACCGGGAGTTGGGAATACCGGGAGTTGGATAAAAAGAGTCAGTTTACAGATTTTGGTAATAGATCTTGGATATGAACTTAAGAATATAATAGTTACGGTATCCAGAGACTTTGTATTATCTGTACTATTCTAGAAATTGGAAAGTATAGTTTCGTTATTCATGGAAAGGTGTGATTTAAGAATTGACATATATCTTATGTTACTTGAACATATGTACTTTTAAATAGTAGTATGTTAGGTTTATAGACTGCGCTAGTATGATGCTAGGCAGGAATGTGTTAAGTGTAATGGATCCATAGGCACTAAAGTTTGGTAATCACATGGAATAGGCGTGTGGTATTACTCGTTTAATCGTTATTCAGTGTGTGTGGGAAATCATGGAATAGGCGTGTGGTATTAATCGTTATTCCTGATTTCTAAGGAAGAGAGTGAGGTTGACATAAGTACTTGTAATCTCTGCTTCCTTACTGATAAATGGGCGTGTGTAATCGCGATTTATTGGTGGAGAGCATTGATCTAGAATCTGTGAAAATTCGTAGTGTGGCTCTGGGGTTTGATATGCTGATGAAATTGTTGTCAGTCATAGTCATGGGAGTGGATAAAATTGTGTAAGGGAATATAGTTATACGTACGGTAAGAAAAGGAGTAACCAGGTTTGTTATAACTTGTTTACATTGATTTTTGCAAATGTTATTGAAATGAATGTTCTCACTAGGCGTTGGCCTAATCGTTTCATATGATGTTTTCTTACCAGGTTCAGGCTCAGGCAAATAAAGGGTTGTGGGACGAGTGTTTTTGGAATAGCAGAAGTGGCATTTAACAAAGAGGAGATTTTTGAAGGATAGCTTAGATAACCCAATTAATCTGATTGTAGTGACATGATTAGATTGATAGGTTGTTCGAAGTATCATGTATTGTAAATACACTCTTGATGGTTAATTCCTTTGCTATCTATATAAGTTGTAGTTTTATTGTCATAACCTGTGGTAACTTGAGGTTTAATTTGGCCTAGATTTTGGGGCGTTACAATATGGTATCAGAGCATTAGTTTAAGCGAACTACGTATGCTGATGAGATACTTAGACTTAAGCTGAGATGAAATAGGTTATGATATGTGAGATATGGGTAGCAGTGCTAAGATGGGATAGTCTTAGAGTCGACGGAAATACGTGAAATTAATACTGTGACAATGGAAAGATGATTCTCATGTATAGTATGTTCACAATTTCAATTAGCTACTGTTATTATGAATATATTGTTACACAAGCATACTTATTTCTAAATTGTTACAGTGATTAATGATAGGTAAAGTACGTTCGTATGTCTAGATGTGTGTAACCATTTCTTATGGTTATTCCTTTGTGTTTTATCAGAAAATGGTAAATACGCCGCCGTTGTCCCCTATTTCTGAAATGAATAGGACTGGGATTGACTTGACTGAAGAAAGACAACCTGGATTAGGTGGAGTTCCTGAGACTCCGCCGGATTTTCTTTCTATCGGAGGATCACACAGCCGGATGCATAGGGTGGGTACCAGTACTGCCATCCCGAGAACACCAGAAGCAGGAATGGAGTCTCGAATGGTGGAAAATATGATGCGGATGATGAACACGGCAATGGAAAGACAATCTGAAATGTTCATGAAGGCGCTTTATGATCGTACGGCGGGGGTACCACGAACAACAACAGATACTGGAATAATCCCTCCACTTCATACTCCGGTAACAGAAACTGAAAGGAGAGTAGAAAGAGGTTGCTCGTATAAGACTTTTCTAAATTGTAAACCACCGGAGTTTGTCGGAGCTGATAATCCAGTGGCGTGTATGAACTGGATCAGAGAGATAGAACAAGCCTTTCGGGCTTGCGAATGTGAAGAAAAGTCAAAAGTTAGGTTTGCTTCGCAGATGCTGAGAGGAAACGCGTTGATGTGGTGGAATGTGCTGACTGCTTCAATTTCGACTTCCGTCCTGTCTGCAATGACTTGGGAGTCATTTAAAAAGAAGCTTTTGGAAGAATACTGCAACGAAAGCGAGATGGATCGAATTGAGGAGGAATTTCGAAATCTGAAAAGGGGTATTAATATTGTTCGAAAGTATACGGAACTGTTCATGGAGAAGTTGAATCTAGTTGGGCATGTAGCTCCAACTGAGAAAGATAGAGTTAAGGCTTATCTGAAAGGACTGTCGGCGGATATGATGTCGCGAGTGCGGAGTTCTAAAGCTTCGACGTTAAGGGAGACGATCGAAGAAGCCAAAGTGATAGAAAATGTATATGCCTTGGATAAAGAAGAAAAGACCCAAGTTGGGGAGAAGCGGAAATAAGAAGGTCGATCAGAGCATTCATAGAAGTCAAGGAGCGCTGGTAAAGGTACTTCTTATGAATCACGCCGTGAACCAAACTGGTGTCCAAAGTGTAAGAGCAAGCAGTACGGGCAGTGTCGGGTGATAGCATCTGAATGCTTTAAGTGTGGAAAGAGTGGGCATACTATGAATAATTGTCCAGTACGGGGGAATACATATTTTGAGTGTAAGCAACCGGGTCACTTTCGTCGGGAGTGCCCAAGGCTGAAAAAGAGCGGCGATCAGAGTAAGAAACCAGTTATTCCGAAGCCAACGGGCCGAGCTTTTCAAATGACCACTGATGAAGCTAAGGAATCAAGGGACGTTGTCTCGGGTACATTCCTTGTTAATTCTTGTCCTGCGCGTATTTTGTTTGATTGTGGAGCAAATTTGTCATTTGTGTCCAAATCATTCTATCCTAAATTAGCTATGCTTGTTACTACTTTAGATGATGCTTTAGTAGTAGAGGTAGCTAATGGGGGTCAAGCTTTGGTTCGAGAAAGGCTTGATGATTGTACTATTCTTATAGAAGAGACGAAATTTTCAATCAACTTGTTGTTGATGGAAATTGGAGGGTTTGACATAGTTGTGGGTATGGATTGGCTGACGGCCAATCAAGCTGAAATATTTTGCGCAAAGAAGTTAATCAGGATTCCGATGACCGATAAGTATGACGTATTCATCTTCGGGGAAAAGCAAAAGGGGGAAATTCCGTTAATCTCGGTTGTGAAGGTGCGGAAGTGTTTAATGAAAGGATGTATATCCTACATGGCGTATGTCTTAGATGGAAGGTTGGAAAAGAAACAATTGGAAGATATCAAAGTGGTACGTGAGTTTCCTGACATATTTCCTGATGATCTTCCTGGTCTACCTACTGAAAGGCAGGTGGAGTTTAGAATTGATCTCATTCCAGGTTCGTCTCCGATAGCGCGGACACCTTACCGTCTAGTGCCGTCTGAAATGAAAGAGATGATGACTCAACTCCAGGAGTTATTAGATAAAGGTTTTGTCAGACCGAGTTCTTCGCCTTGGGGAGCTCCGGTCCTGTTTGTTAAGAAGAAAGACGGTACTATGATAATGTGTATAGATTACCGCGAGCTGAATAAGGTGACGATTAAGAATAAATATCCGCTTCCAAGAATCGATGATCTATTTAATCAACTTCAAGGGGCATGATGTTTTTCTAAGATTGATTTGAGGTCAGGGTATCACCAAGTTCGGGTTAGAAATGAAGATATTCCTAAGACAGCTTTTAGAACCAGATACGGGCATTATGAGTTTCTAGTAATGTCATTCGGGTTGACAAATGCTCCAGTTGTCTTCATGGATCTGATGAATAGAGTGTGTCGACCTTTCTTGGACAATTTTGTTATCGTCTTTATTGATGACATACTTGTGTATTCAAAGACTGAAGCAGATCATGAACAACACCTACGTGAAGTCTTAGAAGTTTTAAGAAGAGAGAAATTGTACGCAAAGTTTTCAAAATGTGAATTTTGGTTAAAAGAAGTACAATTTCTAGGTCACGTGATCACTTCAGAAGGAGTCAAGGTAGACCCAACTAAGATTGAAGCTGTGGCAAATTGGGAGACACCTAGAAGTGCATCTGAAATAAGAAGTTTCTTGGGTTTAGCAGGTTATTACAGAAGGTTTATTAAAGACTTTTCTAAGATTGCATCTGCTTTGACTATTCTGACTAGAAAGAACGTGAAGTTTGTCTGGACGGAGAAACAAGAATCGGCTTTCAGAACCTTACGTCAAAAGTTGTGTGAGGCTCCGGTTCTTGCTTTACCAGAAGGAACAGAAGATTTAGTGGTGTACAGTGATGCTTCAAAGATGGGTCTAGGGTGTGTATTGATGCAACGAGGCAAAGTGATTGATTATGCGTCAAGACAACTTAAAGAACACGAGAAGAACTACCCGACACATGATTTGGAGTTAGCGGCTGTCGTTTTTGCTTTAAAGCTGTGGAGGCACTACTTGTATGGAACCAAATGTACTCTTTTTACTGACCATAAAAGTTTGCAGCATGTTTTTGATCAGAAAGAGTTAAATATGAGACAGCGAAGATGGTTAGAATTACTTAAAGATTACGATTGCGAATTGCATTACCATCCTGGTAAAGCAAATGTCGTGGCCGATGCTTTAAGTAGGAAAGAGTATAGTGGATGTTTGAAATCGATCAATGTTAGAATTGATGTGACATCGAGTTTGACGGAAAAGATAAAAGAGGCACAAGCGGAGGCTTTACGGGAAGTAAACCTGAAAGAAGAAGTGATGGGCAAGCAACACCTTCAGTTGACTGAAGATGGCCGTGGAATAAAGCTGTTCCAAGGTCGTGTTTGGGTACCAAAGATTGGAGGAAATCGAGAGCTGATTCTCGAAGACGCTCATAGATCTAAGTATTCCATACACCCTGGGAATACGAAGATGTATCGAGATTTGAAATTGCATTATTGGTGGCCGGCTATGAAAGTAGATGTGGCCCGAAAAGTAGAAACATGTAGAACATGATCGTTGGTGAAAGCAGAACATCAGAAACCTTACGGAAGTTTCCAATCTTTGGAAATTCCGGAATGGAAGTGGGAGAAGATCACCATGGACTTTGTGACGAAGTTACCCAAGACGCAAAAGGGTAACGACACAATATGGGTAATCGTGGATAGATTAACTAAGAGTGCTCATTTTCTGGCTATGAAAGAAGCATCACCAATTGAGAAGTTGGTGAAGTTGTATATTGATGAGGTGGTGTCAAGACATGGTATACCGGTGTCGATTGTGTCAGATCGTGATAGTCGGTTTACCTCAAGGTTTTGGCGATCACTACAAGAGGAATTGGGTACGAAAGTTAATTTGAGCACTGCTTTTCATCTACAGACTGATGGACGGAGTGAAAGGACTATACAAACTTTGGAAGATATGCTCAGGTCATGTGTATTGGATTTTGGAGGTAACTGGGATACGCATCTACCGTTAGTAGAATTTGTGTATAATAACAGTTATCATTCCAGTATCGGAAGAGCGCCCTTCGAAGCCTTGTATGGTCGAAAATGTAGAACTCCGGTATGTTGGTTAGAAGCCGGAGAGAAACAGTTTGCTGGTCCAGAATTGGTACAACAAACAACTGATAAGGTGAAAGAAATTCGGCAGCATATGAAAGCAGCTCAGGACCGACAGAAGAGTTATGCTGACCCGAAAAGGAGACCAAAAGAATTTCAAGTTGGGGAGCGCGTGATGCTTAAAGTGTCCCCATGGAAGGGTGTGATAAGGTTTGGTAAACGCGGGAAGTTAAGTCCTCGTTTTCTAGGACCTTTCACTATCACAAAAAGGATTGGTTTACAAGCATATCAGTTGGATCTTCCACCAGAGTTGGAAGGGGTTCATAATACCTTTCATGTTTGTTATCTTCGGAAGTGTTTAGCCGAAGAAGAGGATGTGATACCACTCACTGATGTGAGAGTAGATGAAAAGAGTCGCTGTGTGGAAGAACCAGAGGCAATTTTGGAAAGATCGGTTAGAAAGCTACGTAGTGGCCAGGAAGTAGCTATGTTGAAAGTACAGTGGAAACACCATCTAGGTACTAATGTGACTTTAGAGTCAGAAGAAAGTATGAAAGATAAGTATCCTCATTTGTTTACTTGATTTTGATTTAGAGGACGAAATCATTTTTAAGTTGGGGAGTATTGTAACATCCTAGATTTTCGTTATTAGTATTTTAATAAGAATTGGGATGTTTTCATATTTGTTGTAACTTTGGGATTGTATGGAAGTTTTATAATCCAATTTAAGGTTGAAATGCAAAAGATGAAAGTTTAGTGTAACTTTTGGAAAGATTAAACTTAGAGGTATGTTTGGTCTTTTCCTAAATGTGTGTGTGGATAAAGACTGAGAATGAGAAAATATCTCATTCATGTTTGTTTGAGTCGGCAACAAAGAGAAAAGACAGAGAGAAAGAAGGAGAACAGAAGAAATCGAGAAATTGATCTCATTCGGTAAGAATCGATTGTAATATTGGAGAAATTCGATTTAGATGTCAGTTTATGAATGAATCTGTACTTTGGATTTGAATTGTAGAATCATATTCAAGAGACTGAAGTCTTATTTTGTTCAGAAAGTCGGTTTCACAAAGCATAAGGTGAGTTCATTCGATTCGTTGTACAATCAGTGTTTTTAAGTTATACTAACCTTAATATAGATGTATAAATTGATTGAGGATTGAATGGAATACATAGATTGAACTGATTTCACAAGTTAAGTCGATTTGTGGATTTGTTGAAATAAACTGTACGAAGTCCCGGTACTTATGAGTTCCGGTGAAGTCCCGGTGCATGTGTTGAATGGGAGTTGGGGATACCGGGAGTTGGGAATACCGGGAGTTGGATAAAAAGAGTCAGTTTACAGATTTTGGTAATAGATCGTGGATATGAACTTAAGAATATAATAGTTAAGGTATCCAGAGACTTTGTATTATCTGTACTATTCTAGAAATTGGAAAGTATAGTTTCGTTATTCATGGAAAGGTGCGATTTAAGAATTGACATATATCTTATGTTACTTGAACATATGTACTTTTAAATAGTAGTATGTTAGGTTTATAGACTGCGCTAGTATGATGCTAGGCAGGAATGTGTTAAGTGTAATGGATCCATAGGCACTAAAGTTTGGTAATCACATGGAATAGGCGTGTGGTATTACTCGTTTAATCGTTATTCCATTGTGTGTGGGAAATCATGGAATAGGCGTGTGGTATTAATCGTTATTCCTGATTTCTAAGGAAGAGAGTGAGGTTGACATAAGTACTTGTAATCTCTGCTTCCTTACTGATAAATGGGCGTGTGTAATCGCGATTTATTGGTGGAGAGCATTGATCTAGAATCTGTGAAGATTCGTAGTGTGGCTCTGGGGTATGATATGCTGATGAAATTGTTGTCAGTCATAGTCATGGGAGTGGATAAAATTGTGTAAGGGAATAGAGTTATACGTACGGTAAGAAAAGGAGTAACCAGGTTTGTTATAACTTGTTTACATTGATTTTTGCAAATGTTATTGAAATGAATGTTCTCACTAGGCGTTGGCCTAATCGTTTCATATGATGTTTTCTTACCAGGTTCAGGCTCAGGCAAATAAAGGGTTGTGGGACGAGTGTTTTTGGAATAGCAGAAGTGGCATTTAACAAAGAGGAGATTTTTGAAGGATAGCTTAGATAACCCAATTAATCTGATTGTAGTGACATGATTAGATTGATAGGTTGTTCGAAGTATCCTGTATTGTAAATACACTCTTGATGGTTAATTCCTTTGCTATCTATATAAGTTGTAGTTTTATTGTCATAACCTGTGGTAACTTGAGGTTTAATTTGGCCCAGATTTTGGGGCGTTACAGCACGGGATAGGCATCGGGTTCCATGGTAAGTAAGGTGTGGACCTATATAGTCGGGCAGCGTCCCATGGGCAGTTAGGTGTAATGCCAAATGTGCTTGTTTTGTAGATTTGGAGTGACCCAATGTATAGACCTAGAGTGGTTGAAATTGGGGGGCTCCCAAGTCTCGCGGGCAATAGATCTGGAGTGATTGAGTTCAGTTTACGAGAGTAATCCACGTGTTTGTTTTGTTGCATGGTATGTGACCCACCTTTGTGTTCCGTCACGTGCAATGTAAACGGGCCTCCCCCGTCACCGAAAGGTGTTGAGTTGGGTATTTGTTTTTATCCATGTTTTCGGTGACGTATCATATTTATATGAATTGTTTTCCACGTTATGTGAGTTATGGGTTATGCTTCATCCATGTTTGGAATAATGGCGATTTATTTATGAATTCAATCGTTTTGAGAATCAAATACTACTTCACCTTTCATGTTGGTTTTGGGGATGAGTCCATTTTGGAAATCATTTTATATTAAAGCTTTCAGCACGAGATTTGTGTGAGTTGGAAAACGGGTGATTTGCATCTAAAGTAAATTCTTTTGAACTCATGACTTAAATTGCACTCCTCTCGTTTTATGAATTTTATGGTCATGATAAAACTCTTGAACTCACTAGGCGTTAGTCTAACCCTTTTTATTTGTCGGCATGTGCAACAGGTTCAGGTTGGGAATAGCTTTAGCTACACTGTGAAAGGTCGAGTGCTAGTAGTGTGCTCGAGAGGTGAATTGGTTAAGTGAAGTCTTCCGCATTCATCTTTGGGATTAGCAACTTGTTCTTGGGTTAAGTAACACCCGATGTGGTTTTAGCCTTTGTAATAAAATTTGGGGTTATAACTTGTTGAGGTTAATCATAGACTTTAAATTGAGGTATTTCCCTTATTAGTTTATAGGGAGAAATTCTGTTATTTTGATGTATTATCGAAATTTTATTTAGTTGTTCTTTCCAAAATTTGAGGGTGTTACAATTTGTGTGATGTATGGATGAAATAAACTCGGGATTTGATCAAGATATGGATTGGGGGGGTTTCCGTTGGAAGTAGGAGCTATGCCTCGCTGATTCTTGATGCATGAAACAAATGCTATGCAAAATGTCTTGTTGGTTGATGTTACACCAACTATCTCAAGAAGAGGCATATCGTACCTATTTGTTTTATATGTGGCATCGATGACCAACACTTGTGGGAATGCACGCCAAAGCTCCAATGATTTTGGATGAATGAAGAATAAATCTTCCAACTCGTTTGTTTCGTCATTTACACGAGTCTCAAAATCATAACTTTTTTCAACAAAAAAATCCATAACAACCTGCATTTTTGGTCTTCATGCATCGCTTCTTGTCTTAATCTTTTGAAATTCATTGTATACTGTTTATGACGTAGATGTATTTTCCACATATCTACCCTTTAACGTGGATAAAATGTATCGTGGCTTGACATGTTGAGTTGATAGATCTTCAACTAGTTGAAATTCAGGTTCGTTCAGCCGCATTGCATATGCATGACCCTCCATATATTGTGCAAGAGCATGATTATGTGTCTCACATACAACCCTCAACGTCCACCAATTATGCTTAGCCGAATATAGCGCTATCAACTCAAATGGGCAGTCAAACTTTCTTGTTCCAGTATGACGACTGAAAATTTTGTCACTTTTGTAAACCCCACTATGTTCACACATAAACACGACTTTATAAACATCCCCCCCCCCCCCCCCTCATTTGGCTTAGCCTTTGATCTTTGGTTAACAACAACACAACCAACCGAATGTCTCACATTGTGCACCCATTCAGTTAATTCTTCTTGAGAATTGAACACCTGAAATTATTATATTTTGTTATAACTTTCACTTGTACCCGTAAGTATTAATAAACCTAAATGTTAGTTATCATAATATTGTACCTTGTTGGTGACAAATTCTGATGTTGGTGTCAAATCTTCTTCCATGTTTGTCATCTATAACTTTGATATATATATAGGGAAAGAGTGAGAGTGAGAGAATTGAAGAGGAAATGAAATTGATATGTATGAACGGATCGTTCGTTCGATATATATATCGAATTGTTTTTACTTTATTTCAAATCAATAACTTTACTTTATTTCAAATCAAATTATTAAACAAATGACGTTCTTATATATATATCGAATTCCTTAACGTATTTTAACGTAATTATGTATGTTAATGTGATATGTTAAAACGTATTTTTTAACATATTTTAGTTAATATATGATTATTATGTTAATGTGATAAGAGTGTAAAACGAAAATTGAAAAAGTAAGAGATGTACCATAAATTAAATAATTAACTATAAGGGTATGAATTGTAAATATTAAAAAAAAATTATGTAGTATATATTATATACAATAAAGTAATTAAATCCAAAAATATTCAATATTGGGCTCATTTCGAAGGTATTGAAGAAACGATTATAATTGTGTAACTTGTTGAAATTAAAATGTATTTTTTTAACGTAGTTTAGTTAACATACGATTATATCTGTTAATATGATGAAGGTGTAACATGAAAATTAGAAAAGTAAAAGGTATAAAGTAAACTAACTAAATAATTACAGGGGTGTGAAATGTAATTATTTTCGATGCAAAGCTTTTTTTATAATTAAAAATGTAGTTCTTTTTTATTGAAAACTTACTAAAAGTTTATAATTGTTTACTTCCAACATTATATTATCTTGTATGTTAAAATAGAAAAAATGGATAAAGATTATAAAATCTCTAAATAGAGAGAAGCTATTATTTTAATACCCCATAATTAACCTATGTATTTTAACAATTCGTGATTATCTGGATATGTTAAAATTGAGTAGCTGTTGGAGTTTGATGTATTTAAAAAAAATACTTTTAGTATTCTATTTTAGAGAAATTTAAGAATTTATGTTTTATACTTTTGTTGCCACGTCATTTTCAGTTCATCAAATTAAGAATTTACATTAAAGTCCTCAATGAGCATCTTTAATGCAAGTTTTTTTTTGGAAGAGTGTCATATGCTATGTCTAGACTAATCCCACCAAATTATGACTGTAAGAAATCAGTCATGATAAACTCAATAGCCACAATTGTTGTGTACACCTAGATTCGAACTCTGGACATATGTGATATTCCAACACACTCCCCAAGCCTTAACCACTACACCACAACCATTGTGGTTTTTAATGCAAGGTTCTTATAACAAAAGATGAAATGACTCGTATAAACTACCATTGTGAATAATTTTATAAGAACATCATCATCTTTAGGTCTTGTACGGTTCTTACCTTGAACTTTGTATGAGATGATATTTTATTAGTTTTTTATTTATATGTGTGTGAGGTATTTAAATAATTATTTTATGTTAAAAGAATACATGAGATTCACAAGAGAGTTTCTTATAACAACTATCATTATGGAGTTTTTTATAAATCTTTAATTTGATAAATTAGACATGATGTGACAATAAAAAATATAAACTATGTTAGAAAAATAGTTTGCAAGGTTGGCTTATGTGGCAATGCCACATAGGCTTGCAATTGCTCTGAAAGATGGTTTGCAAGACCGTTGTGGATGGTCTTATACTTTTTATATTTTTTTTCTTGTCATATCAAATTCAACTCATCAAATTAAGAATATATAAAGAAAATACTACAACGGTAGTTCTTATAAGGGCCCTTTTATGAGTCTCATGTATTTTTTTCAAGGTTCTAAATGGCGTGAGACATAGCGTGGCGGTGAGGCCAAACCTGAAGCCTTAGAAACCACGACGAAGCCATGGTGTTTTTAGTGCGTGATTTATGGCGTCAAATTTCTAATTCATATATAGTATTATATATAAAAACATATGTTTTGTAGTGTTACTCAATTAGCCAAAAGTACTAAGCAAGTTAAATTAGTTATATATTAAAAAACTTGCAAATAAGACATTAAAATTGTATCACATTACGAAAACTACGGGGCTTAACGTGACGTGAGAGACAAGCCCTGGTGCCATGGTGGCTGTGCGGCAAGTTTTTTAGAACATTGATTTTTTTCAACATAAAATAATTAAGTTTAATACCTCTCTCTCTCTCTCTCTCACACACACACACACATAAATAAGAAACTAATAATATGTTATCTCACACATAGTTAAAGGTAAGAACCAAGGTTCTGGTACAAGAACCTAAAGAAGATGAGATTCTTATAAGAATTCTCTACAATGGTAGTTCATATAAGTCTGTTTCACGTTTTCCTTATAAGAATCTTGCATTTGAGATTCTTAGAACTTTGCATTAAAGATGCTATAAAAATCTTTTTTGTGGGTCCTACGTATATTTTCCAATATTATTAATTATGTATATATATATGTATAATATTTATAAAGTCAAGAAAAAATTAAAAAACTAACACATTGTCACTCACACCAACTTCAAGGTAACAACAAGGTTTTTGTACAATAACTCAAAGGTGGTGAAGAGTTCTTATAAGAACTCTATCTAATATTGGTTCCTGTAAGAACCTTATATTGGAGATGCTCTTATAAGAACTGTAACATCCTCAAAATTGGAAAAAACAACTAAATAAAAACTTCGATAAAATAAGCAAATAAGGATAAAATCCCTTATACAAATCATTCTTGGAAATACCTCAATAATAAAAACATAATAACTTCAATATTCGATAACCTAAGCCCTGCGCCAAGACTACAAAAGATCAGGTGTTACTCAACCCAATACAAAGTTGTTAATCCCAAAAATGTGGAAGACTTCACCAAGCCACTTGCTTCTCGAGCACACGACTAGCTCTCCACTCTTCACAGTGTCACTAGAACTATTTTCCAACCGGAACCTGTTGCACATGCCGGCAAATAAAAAGGTTAGGCTAACGCCTAGTGAGTTCAAGAGTTTTCATCATGATTAGACAACCCATTTTCCAACGCACACAAAACCCGTGTCGTAAGCTCCAAAATGAAACATTTCCCAATAATGGATTTAAATCCAAAAACTCACTTAAGCATGAATAAATATTAAGTTTCCAAATAAGGCGAACTTGAATAAACTCTCTTATTCGAAATGCCCCAACAAGGAGGAGAAATAATATACCACCTATAAAAAACATGGGAAACAATCCATATAATTACAATACGTTCCCGAAGGCATGTGACCGACTTAACAACTCACACAAAGCGTAAATATAAATAAAGTTCAAATACCCAAGCATGAAAGTAGTCATTCAAGCAAACCTTAATATACGTGGAGTGGTTCCAATATTAAAGTCAATACTTGTAATTACTCGCACAAGGCTCAACGGTAGTTAAAACATGCATATCACAATATTCACATAATATTTGACAACAACGGGGGAGACCCGTATCCATTGAGGGTGGAGGGAACATGTATACCACCCATACAATGGTAATCGTATAACACTTCTTGACTATATGTCCAAGTGTTCTTACGATTCCTCGACAAGCATCACCTCAAGAGACGATCGACCTTAGTGTCCGTCCCTAGGACTTCATCCACCACAAGGCTCGGCACACTGCGGGACTACCTCCAAGGATTTACCCCAGCGGCGAAGGTCCTAGTACTCACCTCTAAGGCAACACTCCAGACTTGACCCTTCTAGTGACCACTTGAAAAGTTTAAGGTCATAAGACATGGTCACATGGGTCCCGGAGTCCAACCCTGCAATACCCATTCGACCCCACAAATAAGACTGGCTCATATGCTTATGCATCCAATGCATGATAGTCTAACAATTACATAACTCACAAAGAATGTCCAACATCTTTAACACATGTAATCAAATAATAATTATGACTCAAACGCATATAATCTCAAACTCAAACGCATATAATCTCAATCTCAACATAGAGTAATTTACATTGGACCAATGTCCTCAAGACTCACTTGAGACAAATATGAGCCAAAGGCTCAACAATACAATCGCCCAATAATAAAGACCACTAGAACGATAAAATGCATTTAAACTTCATATATGCAAATACATACCTCCAAGATATGATAAATTCACAATCCCATCATTTTCGGTCGAATTATTTTCCACACAAGTCATAACCATATATGTATACAAATGACCCATAACAATATATATGCATTTTTCCAACAACACTAAATGTCTTTTCACCAAAGACCCCCATTTATACAAAAACCTTCAAAGCACTTTTTCTTGAGATATAAATATCAAATTACCCAAAAATCCCAATATGAGTGTTTTATAAGAATTTCAAGGTTAAACACTTCAAATAGTCAAAACTCACCAAATGACTCAACCATAGATAATTTTCATGAAAAACACATAAACACTTTAAAATGAACATTTTTTTGCGTGTACAACGTTTTCACAAAGCAACTTGAACTCACCTTACTAGATTTAGGTTAAATCTAGATGTTCCCAAAACTTGAGCTCCTTTGAAGAAACTTGGATCTTCAAGCCAACTCGTCCAAAACCTGGATCCACAAGTTTTCAACCATAAATAATCATTCCCAAACACTTAGGATCGTTTCCCCCAACATAAAACGTCCAAAACCACCAAAATACCAAAACCCTAATTTCTTAGATGAAGAAAAAAAAGAGAAATTTACCTCAACCACCACCAAATACTCTTGGATTTTCCAATAAACTTCAATACTCTTTCTAGATCCTTGAAGAGCTCTCAAAAACAAAACCATGGCAACTTGACTCACTAAAATCGGAGTTGTGGTGAGAAAGTTATGAGGAAATGAAGGAAATGGCTCCAAAATCGTGATTTAAGCTCTAGATTGCTTCCCGCGACTTCAAGTCGCTTGGGAAGTCGCACGCTTCCCAAAATCGCACTTCTGAGACTTACGCGGCTTGAGCTGCGGCCCAGGGTCGCGCACCAGCCCGCGCAACACCTTTTCGGCCATAACTTCTTCGTTTTCGCTCCGGAAAGAACCGTTGGATTCGTATTTGAATTCTCCATCCAACAAGACTACAAAATCTAGGATTTAATCCAAAATTATATTTCTTCTATTTCTCTTGAAAGATCGATTCCTACACCAACTTGAACTTTTACTTACGCGAAAATTACAGGTGTTACAAGAACCTCCATTGAAGATGCACTTACAAGTTTACAACAACTGGTTGTGTGGTTTAAGAAAACTATGGTTTTCATCACTCGACTTTCGAAATTGTACCGGACATTCTATAGTTCATATTTTGTTATTGATTTTGTCCCTAACCCTGACGGTCATTAACTTATTTATGTTAAATGTCCCATGTGCTAGTCATGTAAGGGTAGTTTGGTCAATTTCCACCTCTTTCGGCTATCTATCTCTGACGACAATGGATACATCTACATCACTTGTAAAAACACTAGTCTCATGCCAATGCAACTCAACTCAAGTAACTGTTAGTGACAGTGTTTATATCGTATTTTAATGTATGGCACCGATGCCCAAACCAAAGTTGGCTCAACAATTGTTGAAGGTATTCAGATGTTGAGGTCCAAGTGGGTTTGCAACGAAGCCTTCAATGTTGTTGAGGCTGGATTTTCAATGTTGCAGAGGGTGGTGCATTCGTGGCAGATGGCACGATCATGAATGAATAAGAATTAGATCAAGATAGTTGTGAAACATTTGATGTTATCATGACTTGCTATCGTGGCAGATGTCGCGATTGTAGGTCGGTCGAGACGTTTGTCATTTTAAATAATTAAACTTTCGTGTATTTTACTCCTCACCAATATAGAAAATATGTGAAAGAGCTTGAAAGAATGGGTTTGGAGGTTACATCATGTTAAATGCTATGGTTTGAAGTTTGTAATCATTAAAACCCCTTAGTATTATTCTTTTAATACATATGTATATATGTGTGTACATGCATATGATGTATATGTGTTATGTATGCAGGCGAATAATCGTGTGAGAAGTTGAAGTTAACGTGAGAAGCATGAGAAGTAGATCTAGACCATTGATCACTTTTAATCTCATATCCTCCCATGAATTGTGCCTTAGAAGGGAATTGATCGGGTGAATTTCATTCTGATGTGCATCAATTTCTCATCTAACGGTTGATAACCACTTCTCACGCTTATTATGTTAACCTCAACTTTTCATCGGAACTCAATCCTATGTATGTATATGTATACATGCATAAGGTATATGTATGTTATGTAGATGTTTTTTACACCTATTATTGGTTTATTAGATTTTACAATTTACATGGACGGTTCATTGCGTAAATTTTTGAAACAAGCAACATTTTGATTGCATCATGTTGATATACGTAATTTTGCTTTTAAGACAATGGGTTTTTTTTTTAAAAATTTTGATTACGTGTGTTGATCTTACTTTGATTCAAGTATTATTTTTCCTATATATGCAACATGCAATAAAGATTCACAAATTCAGTACTTAACTTATGTCTGAATTATGTTTATTTAATTTCTTTTTCTATATTGACCAATCAAAAAGATTCTTTTATTTAATAAAGATAATATATAGTGATGATAAACATGGTTCACCCAACAATTAAATTTCATTAATCTATTCATCTTGAAACAAATATAATATTTTTTAATCTTAAAATAAGCACAATCTTCGGTTTAAATAAGGTGTTAAAGCTCTAAATGGGTCTTAATGATACTTTTTTTTTTCTTTCTTTCGAAATACCAACAAAATATTAACGATAGAAAAAAATGACCCTTGAGAAACAAAAAAGACAACTGTAAGCACACCTTCTTTTACCATAGAAATCAAAGGTGAAAGCAAAAACTTGAAGCAAGACACAAAAGTTGACAACCAAACAACAACGACAAAGTGAGAAGTGATCTGACGACAATCACATGCCGTGAAAAAAACCAAACATGAACCACACTCCATTATATTTATATTTATATTTATATTTATATTTATATTTATATTATTCAGCTGCATGCACTAATCAAACCAAGAATATATATATTCGAAATCTAGAAGAATGAGAGCGGTTGGTTGCACCTCAAAACCATGGTATAATCATGGATTTCTAGAGAAATGTTCAACCGCATTTTCATTGCAAATTGGAGCATCATTGAAGGCGTATCACATGTCCATATTTATCATGAATAACTGATATAAATTTTGTATAATGTTCAAGATGATTATCCCAAACATTTTTTTCCGTTAACTGTGGGTGTCTGAACCAATTTACATTGTAGAACTCGAAACTAGGGGTGGCAAAAAGTGACCCAACCCAATAGTAGCAGACTAGCAGGTTGGGTTGAGATTTTTAATTCATTTAAGTTAAATGGGTCAACCCAATTAATAAACGGGTTGGGTTGGGTTGAAATTTTTGACCTGTTTTCAACCTGATTTCAACCCGTTTTCGACCTGTTTAAACCCTTTTACAACCCATTTATACTACTAATTATTTAAATTAATTTAATTTAATACACTACAAAAATAATCAGTATCAGCGAGGGCCAAATCCCTCGCTAATCCCTCGATAAAGCTCGAATCCGTCGTTGATGGTTCGCGAGTCAAACGGGCGTAGCTGATGCTATCAGCGACGAATTAGCGACGGGACATCAGCGACGGATTAGCGAGGGCTTGTATCAGCGACGGATTAGCGAGGGATTATAATCAGCGACGAATTAGCGAGGGATTAATATCAGCGACGGATTAGTGAGGGCTTATATTAGCGACGGCACTTATTAGCGACGGATTAGTGAGGGCACTTATTAGCGACGGATTAGCAAGGGCACTTATTAGCGACAGATTAGCGAGGGTTCTCATTAGCGACAGATTAGCAAGGGTTCCACTAACTTTCAGCGACGAATTTCTGTCGGCAATCCCTAACTGATTTTTAGTTATTTTAATAAAAAAAATGAAATTCTGTATTTTCTGTATTTTATAATACGAAGCCTGACTATAAATTGAAAATAACAAACCAAAATTGTCCAAAAATCTAAAAATAACCAAATTTATAAAATTTAAAATACCAAATTCATACAATATAAAACCAAATTCATACAATCTAAGATAATGTCCGAGAAGGTCACGATAACGTGACCTGTTCGGTCTCTAGCTCTTCCTTTCTCTTTGTTCGGCCTCGGCCACGTAGCGATCCTCCCCGCTCCTTTGCCTCCAACGTTCGGTACCGCACACCTGTCCAAATACGTCCAACGTTCGTAAAAAACTCGTCAATATGTCTAAATACGTTCTAACATCCTATTGTAACACTTTTATATTTATAACACATAATTGTTTGGTCCTATAAGTCTTATAATGCAGTCTTTTAGGACATGAAAAATATTGGGCATCTTATAAAGCTCATTTTATTGTATGTGTAAACCGGCAGAAAGAAACTAAATGAGAAAATTATGCCAGATGAATGATACATACCATTTTGAATTTATCCATCGTCCCGGAGAGGATACCTCTTGATGAATCCATATCGTTGCCCTAATAAGGAAAACAAATACTACCATAAATTGACCGAAAAAAATACAAATATAAGACTTCACAAATACTATCCAGCATACGGTTATGACCCTCCCTTCTCTTTTCAAGCATATGATTATAACAAGTCGAGACACTAGATCATTGAAAAGTTCAAATCACCAATAACCTGAAATACGATTTCTCTTCTTTGTATGTTGGCAGCATGGATAGAGTTGACCTTATTTAAATGGAAATGTGTAATAGAGGTGGCCAAAAATCGGGTTCGGGCCGGGTCGGGTCGGGGGACAAACCGGTTCTGCACAGTAACCGTGCGAACCAGGTCAAGTGAGAACCGGGTCGGGTCGGGTTTAAACCGAAATCCCCTGACCCGTTTACTGGTATGTAGAACCGGTTTCGAGAAAACCGGATCGGGCCAAGAACCGGTTCATAGTAGGGCCTGCGATTTTTTTGTTTTTTAACTGCTTTCTTTGTATAATAATTAATTACTAAACTTTAACAAAGAAAAATTGGATTGAAATCATTGGATAAGTAAAATACACTTTAAAAATACGTTTTATTTATAATATATATCACTAAAATACACTTTTACGTTTTATAATTTATATATAATTTTAAGTTACAAACTTACAAGTTACAAGTTACAATACATAAATTCTAAACATTCGAAGGTCCCGTTCCCGAACTTCCACTCCCATCACCCGGATAGTAATTGAATGGATTATAATTGAATGGATTGTATGGAGCGTAGTATGGATTTTGATCTGGATTGTAGTCTTCAAGAGTATTGTACTGCATCAGTCGTGTAATAGCCGTCTGATCGTCAAGGCGGTCGGTGTCTACATCTTCGTCATCTACGACACTACTAACATCAGAACTATCGGTTACGAACGGCATACTTAGTAGTTCATCCGTGTCGTTTTCGAATAAGTTTTCTTCCACGCCTTCTATATCATCCTCCAGGTTCGTTCGATTTTGAATGCGGTCTTCTCCATCCAAGTAATCCTTCAGACATACGCAGCACTCCACCGATTTTGGGGTTAATTTTGTCCGACGCTCCGATATGATCCTGCCACTAAGAGAAAAAGCCGACTCCGAACCTACAATACTAGCTTGGATTGTTAGTACATCAAGTGCAATAGTGGCCATAATTGGGAAACTTGATTGTTTATTTTTCCACCATTCTAATAAATCTAGGGATTCAACATCTACGACGTTTGTGAAGGATGTCGTTATAAAATTAGTACGTACGTATTGATTGAATTCACCCAAATTATCCCCATCATATCTAGCTTTTTTAGAAGATTCCATGACAACCGATTGCATTAAAGTTTGCATTAAGTCTTCTCGGTTTCGGCCACGACTGCTACTAGAACCCGGTGAAAACATTTGAGGTGTAGAGGTTTGTTGGCTTCCTCCCCCATAATTAACTCTATAAATCTCATATAATTGATGAAAATCAGTATTAAATTGTTGTATGCGTTTCCTTGAAAAGCTAGAATTTGTAAGAGAATCCAAACCAAACGATAAACATATTGCTTGTATTAAAACTTCGACACCCGTAACATTTAAAAACGGGTTTAATGCCGCGGCACAAAGAAAAGTGAAGGGGGTCTTTTTAAAATATTTTACCAATTTTTCTTTCATTGGTTTCACCACGTCGTGAAAGTGCAAATCCTGTTCGTATTGAGCAATTTTACTTGCCAAAATATAAAGTTGATTTAAAAGTAAAGGGCTCGTTGGATAATAAACACCGGATAACATAGTTGTTGCAGTTTTAAAATCGCCCAAAATATCGTGAAAGCCATGAATCCTTGTCCAATCATCCTAAGTTATCGTGTTATCCGGGTAATGAATGTTATAAAATGCTTGAATATATTGTTGTTGTCTTAATAAATTATCCATCATTTTCCAAGTCGAATTCCATCGAACCGGCATATCGTGCGCCGGTCCCAAAGCTTTAAAACCGACTTGTTTGCAATAATCTCTATATAAGTTTTGCATTTTTTTATTTCTTGTGAAAATTCGGCGTAACATAAGCCTAAACTTAGTTAAAGGCTCGTTAAGTTTACTTAAGCCGTCTTGAACGGCTAAGTTTATTATGTGTGCACAACAACGTGTATGAAATAATTTTCCCTCTAAAATAGGGGATAAAGCCAAACGTAATCGGTCTACGCATGCCATATTATTACTAGCATTATCAAACGAAATACTAATAACTTTATTTTTTAAATTATAATATTGAAGACATCTCATAATTATAGAAAACTGACGTTCACCCGAATGTGGCGAACCAAAGAGCTCAAACGTGATTACACGTTTGCATAATTGCCACGATCCCGGCATAATCCAATGTGCCGTTATGCATATATAAGAATCTGACAATCCGCATGGTGCGCTCCATACATCACAAGTTAAAGAAACTTTGTTGGGTAAGTTTAAAAACATTTCTCGCATAATTTTTTGAACCTTATTCCAATATTTTAAAGCATCAAGCTTAAGAGTTTGACGACTTACCGAACCATTGTAGCGTGGTTGGAACCCATTTTTGATCATGTTTGTAATGTGAGGATTGTCGAAATGTCCGAACGGCAACGCCATTTGAATGACACATTTCATTTGCATTTCTCGGGCGAGATCATTATCATACGACCATACTTGACCGGAATTGTCAAGTATGGGTTGAGTTGGATCGGGACCCGATTTCAACCTCTTGCATCTTTCCTCGAAGTGGCGCTTTAACGTGCTATTTGATTCGGGTTTTAGGAAATCTCCACACCGTTTGCATTGCGCCTTTTTGTATCGTCGGGAAATTTTACCAAGTTGAAATTATCCCAAACCAGTGATTTTCGTGAATGATCGACAACAATGGTGTAATTTTGTTCGGCCATTTTTTTGATAGTAGAGACTAGAGTAGAGAGTAGAGACTAGAGAATTGTATGCGTTTTTTGCGAGAAACGAATATAGCGAGAGCCGAGAAATGAGAATTGTATGTGTTTTTTGCGAGAAACGAATATAACGAGAGCCGAGAAATGAGAATTGTAAGCGTTTTTTGCGTTTTGTAAGCAATTGTAAGGTAGTGATCACTCCATAACACCCCTAGTATTTATATGGGGTTTGGAGGGTGTTTTTTGAGGCAAAAAACGGTCAAAAGAGGCTTCCCAACGGTCATAAACGGTCACATAACGGCTATAATTTTTTTGAAAAAAATCGGGTCGGGCCGGGCCGGGTCACGAACCGGTCCCGGGTCGGGCCGAGAAAAATCCTATATACGCGAAACGGTCCCGGCTCTCGGGCTTGAAACCGGTTCTTGACCGGGTCGGGCCAGAACCGGTTCTTGGCCGGTTTCGGTTCGGGTCGGGTCGATTTGGCCACCTCTAATGTGTAAGGATGGACTGTTGCATCATTATTCTATCTAAAATATAAAATAAACGGAACACAGAATTAAGTGTCAGATGGGATAGTTTAGCAGCCGCAAATCATCATTCCAAGTATATATGCCATAAGCAAGGGTTCATGTTTTTCAATTTCACTTATATTTTGACAGTCCATGTGCAAGGAAATAGTGTTAAGATCTCTTAGGAGCATTAAACTGAGAAATAGTGTTAAGATCTCTTAGGAGCACAATCTTTAGCAGAAATACATTGATTGATACCACTGCCATTTCATATGTGCCAACTCCTTTCTTCATTGCTTCCTTTCTAAAATCTAAATCACGAAAATCAATCCCTTATTTCTAATTCATGACATAGACTTGTTTATATCAAAAACAGGATCTCTTAAAGAAGAAGAAAATGATTGTTGAACATTCCAATGGAGATAGAAAAATGGAAGACAGCTGTTGTAGCACAAAACCGATACACACTATCCCTGCATACCCACCCCTATTTCCATTTTACATTTCTAATACACAATTTCAACCCCATATAATCAATTAATGCTTTGAGATGAGGTTGCTCATATTCTATGGGTGTAAAAGAGTCTATCGTGCCATGGTTACAGCATTCAGAAACAAAACTTTCATTTACCGCAACCCACCATCGACTAAAAACAATTTCAATTGTTGTTTAAATCCCTATTAAAAAGAAAAAGAAAAAAAACGTACCAAAAGACTTGGATGAATTAGATACACAAATTAATCGTTGGCATATGATTATGAGCAGCCATACCAGAGAGTTCTGATGAAAAAAGGAGGGCGATGGTAAAACGAATTAAAATGGCGTGCGTAAAGATGGAGACTTTACTGATTTGTGAGGCAAAAATGACGAATGAAGGTTTAGATCCATTGACGGCGGCAGAGAGCGGCGAGAGAGAGGCAGAAGAGACCGCCGGTGAAATCGCCTAACCGCCGCCAATGAAGACTGAAGAAGAAAGTGTCGTGAGGCCGGCGTCGTCTAGGTCTAGGGTTTTGGTGTGGGTGAGACTTGAGAATGTGCGTGTGAGACCTGGTGAAAGAGGGAAAGGGGTTTTTCTAAAAATTTAGTTTAGAGGGAAATGAAAAACAAAAGAGGAAGAGTTTTCCTGAAATTTAAAAAAAAAATCTAATATATTATTATGTTTAGAATTTTATTTTGAATAATAACTTTAAATAATAAATATATTATTTTAAATAATGAAATTATAAACTTTTAAATAATAAAAAATAAAAAATTTGCTTAAAATTTAAATTTTTTGTAATTTTTTAACTTTTATATAATAATTTTGATATTTATGTATGTGTGTATATATAAAGTGATATATGTACCCCTTACATGTACATTAAGATGAGATACGTCGAGATACACTTGGTTTGGAAAAGAATCTACCCCTCGAAGCCTCCTTATCCAAAAATCCATATCGATCAAGTAACATCGAACACTCCTTTCTATAAAATATAGAAACAAAAGCTAAGCTTAGGTCATATAATTTTTTTGTTAAAATGAAACCCATTTTTACGCTCGAGTTCATTTGAGGGAGAAGGATGCGTTATCGGTGTAATCGTCTTAAGCTCGTGTTCGTTTGAGGGGGGAAGGATGCGTCACCGGTGTAGAGTTCGTTTGAAGAAGGAAGGATGCATCGCCGATGTTACAATGGGTCACGAACAGAGACAGAGACCAACGTGAGATACTGAGAAGTATTTATCAACCGTTGGATGAGAAATGGACGCACATTATAGGATGAGATGCATCGAGATAAGATGCATTGAACTTATTCCCTTCTAAGGCGCAATTCATGGGAGAGCATGAAACTAAAAGTGATCAACGGTTCAGATCCACTTCTCACGATTCTCATGTTAACCTTAACTTCTCACACATTTGCCTATACATAGATACATACATATAACACATGTGATTACCAAACAACAAACACACATTTTCTATACATTCACATATGCACATGCATACATACCTATACACAACACATATACACATAGATACAACAATATATACGTAGATTCAATTGTCGTTATCAACCAACACACACATCAAGCATACAAATATATAACACGTATTGTGGTGTATATGTGGTTCATATAGCAAAGTGTGTATTGCCTATATATATATATATATATATATATATATATGTGGTGAATTGTGGTTCATATATCATTCATATATAAAACATATATACATCATATGCGATTTCCAAATATCACACATTAGCTATATATACATATAACCCATATATATATATATATATATGGGAAAATAAGAAAAAAAAACTCAATCCCTCGCTAATCCCTCACTAATTAGCGACGGATTACAGTAGTCCCTCGCTAATCCCTCACTAATTAGCGACGGATTAGCGAGGGATTGGGTTTGTGATTAATCTCTCATTAATCCATCGCTAATTAGTGAGGGATTAGCGAGGGATTGGGTTTGTGGTTAATCCCTTGCAAATCCCTCACTAATTAGCGAGAGATTGACCACTAACCCAATCCCTCGCTAATACGTCGTTGATTAGAGAGGGATTAGAGAGGGATTGACCACTAACCCAATCCCTCGCTAATCCCTCACTAATTAGCGAGAGATTAGCGAGGGATTGAGTTTGTGGCCGATCCCTCACTAATTAGCGAGGGATTAATGAGAGATTAATCACAAACCCAATCCCTCGCTAATCCGTCGCTAATTAGTGAGGGATTAGCGAGGGATTGGGTTAGTGGTCAATCCCTCGCTAATCCCTCGCTAATTAGTGAGGGATTTTTTCCCTCGCTAATTTTTCGTCACTGGTGCCCAGTTTTCTTGTAGTGATATATTTTTATTTTTAATTAAAAAATAATAGTTAATGTCTAAAGAAACTATAGTCAAACTCAAATCCTCAAAAATCAAAATAGAGACCATCGTTCCTTTTGAAAACCCTAGTCGTCCTCCTTCTTCCTTGGTGGCGGCCGATCTTCAACGCCTGTGTGACCTACGTCCTTCCACACCGGAGACTCGGAGCCCACACTCCATAGTTCACGGCTGCATCCTTCCTGTGTGACCTGCGTCCTTCCTTTCCACGGTAAGCCTCTATTTCTTATATGTTTTATTTTCTAATCTGTTTTGAATGATCGATGTATCTTGTCTTCTCATTCTGATGATAATGGAAACAACTTATTTTATTTGGGTTGGTTTTTGTATTTGCGATTCATTTACAACAACGGTGAATCGTGAAAATATGTATTTGGTTTCACATATTGTATTTGGTTTCACATGGATAAGAAAGATGCATTAAAAGGATTCTGGATTTTGGAATAAATCAAGCCATCAACTGCGATTCATTTACAACAGTAAGTTTATAGTTTATTGTTTATTTGTTTATAGTAATTTGTTTATTGTTTATTGTTTATTGTTTATTGTTTACTTGTTTATAGTAATTTGTTTATTGTTTACTTGTTTATAGTAATTTGTTTATTGTTTATTTGTTTTTGTTGGATATAGTGTCAATAGTCATTAACTATTGGTAATATTTCTAATGATAGCAGGGTCCTTTTGGGTTGCCATTAAGACCCAAATAAACAATCAGAAGAATAAAAGGGAGTTAAAGCAGTTAGTTTATTAATTTGTCATTGGATGATAAATTAATTATAAGCTACAATATAATTAATGAGATTAATTATATAAAGTATAGGGACTGAATGATAATTGGTTAAAATAGTTTTAACAAGCTTATCGGTTCAAGGGGGCTAGTTGTAAAATAGAGGGGTTATAAATAAACTGCTAGGGTCAAACCCTAGTTGGTTTTTCCATCTCTTTCTTGTGGCCTTCGATCCCCCTCTCTCTCCCTCCCAAAATCGTAAACCCTAATAAGGGTTTAGGGTTTAAGCCTCTTCTTGATTGTTGGCGTTTGGCGTTCTTAAGTGTGAGCCACTAGAGAGATTCATACTATTGGTCCTTGACATCCAAGAAGCAAGATCAAAGGTTGATTCATCATTGTGGTTTTCGACAATCACAATAAACAAGTACGTATTCTTGGTTTATTCTTTTGTAGTTAATTATCTAGAACATATGTATTGCCATAGATGATTAAATTTAAATATGATTCCGTTGCATATGGTTGTAGGTTTGCTAAAAACCTTTCAGTGGTATCAGAGCCATAGTTCTTAGATATTAGCTCAAAAGTAGTTTCAATTTGATTTGCAAAACTGTTTATGTTGGTTTAGGGTTTTCGAAATTTAGGGTTTGAGGTTACAAAATCGATTTCAAAAATTTTTGTGGCCATTGGATTGCTTAATCCCTAAGTTTAGGGTTTCATGGTCATAACCTCAAAACCTAATTTTCTGGAAACTAAATTTTTTTTACTTGCATAAAAAGTTTGTATTATTAGCGATTAAGTTTTATCGAAATCCCTAAAGGGTATAGGGTAGTCGTTTTTTTTATGCAATGTTATACCCTAATTGTTTTTGGCTAGTTTCCTAACTTGCCTAAAAACACAACAATAAACAATTTTGGCAAATATTGAATAGATAATCTTAAATATATCTATATAAGGTAAGAGAATAATGTTAATATTTATCTTGTATATAGATATATTTAAGTTTGAATAATATTGTAAGATAAATATTAACATTATTTATATAGTGAATATAAATTGTATGTCAATTATTTACATTAATTATTAGCATGTGTCCTTACATGTTTAATTGGAATTAATTATGGAAACGATTATATTAATTATTAAATGTGTCCTCACATGGTTAATTAGAATTAATTAGATAATCATAATTTTAAATTGTTTAAAATTCCATTCAATTTATATATATATATATATATATATATATTAGACCTTAATTATATATATAAAATTAAATTATACATTGATAGTCAAAGCGAGACTAGGCGTACTCACTATAAGCACTCTAAGGGGGTTTAAGGAGGTTACCTATAATATGGTTGCCGAATGAGTCAATGGTTTTTAAAACGCCATGCGTTACCATACTCACCGCCTCTTGTGTGGACTAGTGGAATTACCGAAAAGGTTTGATAGGTCAATGTGACAAGTTAAAAGTATTAACTATGAAGTATAAAACAAAATCCCGTTTTAGATATACTAAGAAATGTGAAAGTCTTATGCTACCAATGAGAAGAACACACATATTCTTATAGTTTGTTAACGGAGCGTGTGCGGTTTGTCGGCACGTTAATGTGAAACTATAGTCGAAAATGATGTGGCGCTCGTGATTCTCAAGCGTACTTGAGCCGAGGGGTCCATGTGTTTTTTGCATGGTCGATTCACCATCTAGTTTGTGATCATCGGCATCCCAGTCACAAATAGAAGATAAGCATAATCGAGATTAACATTCCATTGACATAAGTCAGTGAATCTCAAATGACCTAGGAGTTTCATAGTGAATGAAATTAACAAATAGCATTTGTTTACCTAAATAACCTTGTGATGTGATTACGGCATCCCTTTTCGCATCATAGAGTGAAATATGGATCCTAACCTTGTTAAATATTTTGGATAATCATTTTTAAGGGTTAAATATCAAACTAACTATAAAAAAACTATATCTACAGATGGCTGGAAATATTCCTCCTCCTTCTCCTCCCACTCACTCAACATCCAACCTTACGTTACTCTATATCCTAAGTAAAGATAAGCTGACTGGGCCAAATTACTTGGATTGGATTCGTGCCTTGAGAATTGCCTTGAGGTACGAAGACAAAGAGTATTTGCTCGACGAGGATCTTCCTATACTTAATCATGATGCAAGCCCTGAAGCAGTAACTGAATATAACAAGCAATTCGCGGAATCCACGAAAGTCGCGTGTCTCATGTTGGCGTCCATGTCCCCGGAACTTCAAAAGAGTTTCGAGAACATGGGGGCGTTTGAACTAAATGAGCAGCTTCGTGAAATGTTTCAGGAGCAAGCGAGGCAAGAAAGGTTCCAAGTCGTAAAATCGCTTGTGGAATGTAAGCAACAAGACGGTGCCCCTGTATGTGCGCATGTGCAAAAGATGGAAGCGTACATTGACAGGTTAGGCAATCTAGGTGTCGATTTCCCAAAAGAGCTTGCCATTGACATGGTGCTAAACTCTCTTAGTGGGGCATATAAACAGTTCATAGTGAACTTCAATATGAACAATATGGACAAGACCTTGATGGAGCTCCATGGCATGTTGAGATCTGCTGAAGCAAGTATGAGAAAGACCCAAAGTGCTCACTCAACTGCTCCCGTCCTGACCATTAGGGAAGGTGGCTGTATGTAACATCCCACATATCCAAAAGTATATATAACATATAATTCATAACATGTTTTCAACAAAAGTAATTCATATTTCACATTCGGTCCCCAAAGTCTGACTAATCAATATATAAAAATGCTGTACAAACTTGATTCTATTTAGATAACATAATAACTAACAACAAATTTATAAGTACAAAAGCATCCACATTTTTCTTATCGATCATCTCCTCAAAAGCTATCCAACAAGTGTTCTAATCACTTGGTCTTACTGGATCCACCACCTGGAATACATATTTTAAAACAGAAAATGAGGGTTAGACCTAAAGGTCTAGTGAGAAAATCCCTGATATTTAAAAATCATTACAAATTCATTTATACAAAATCATCTTTCTACAAAAGCACATATATTATACGTAGATTAATACCAACTACGGTTTATGCATCATACCTGTCTCATCCCACCTTATCCCTCCACCAATGGCCAATATCAATTGGTTGCGAGCCAATTTAACACACCGGTCCAAAGCCCGGCCACGTATTATATTCCCATATAATACTCACGTAATTATAATATCTCAATATATCACCCACGTATGACATATTCATACCACATATCAAATATTTGTTATTCACGTAATGTATTCCAGTAAAATACTTTTAAAGTAAAACTCACCTGATATGTTTATCACAAAAGCTTTTCCAAGATAATTATCACGTATGACCAGCCTTCACAGAATCTGAAATCACACAAAATACCAAATATCTCTTTTTAAAACTAAGCTTATAAAATCTTCGACTGAAGTCGCAACCTTCTAAAAGTAATTTAGAATCGCAATGCATAGTGCCAAGTCGCAACCATCTACTGCGACTTCACCCCGAAATCGCAACCCACTATTGCGACTCCAATCCTAAGTCTCAATCCACTACTGCGATCTCAAACCCAAATCGCAATCAACTACTGCGATTTCAAGCCAAGTCGCAAACGACCATTGCGACTTCAAGACCAAGTCGCAACCAACCATTGCGACTTCGTTGAATGTCGCAGTCATCTATTGCGACTTCGTTGAATGTCTCAGTTAACTAAGTTCGTCCTAAACCCATAAATTTTGCAGTTTTAAAGCATGGATGTTTCTGATATTTTGCAGATGCATTCACTATCATGAACCACAACTATCTATAAACCCAAAATACCCATATCTTACTAAAATACCAAAACCCATCTATGTACTCTTTTATCACACTTATGAACACTTTAAATAAATTTCTACACATAAAAAGGATAGATTTGTTACCTTATTTCTTCAACTGATATAACAAAACCCAGCAGAAAATCTTCAGCTTCCTTCTTCTTCTTAATCCTCTCTCAATTCCTCTCTCTCTCTCTCTCTGTGCCGAAAGTATGAACACACACACACACACCTTTTTGCTTTTGATAAAATGCATAGAAATGAGACACCTCATCTCAATTAGGTGAAAAAGGACGGTTTGGGTGAAGATATCTTCACCCTTACCAAACTAACCTCACACTTATCCTATTTGGCAAAACTTACCCCCAAACTTCCAAATAAAAATTAGAACTTACCCCTTAACTCCTAACTCCATAAAACACTTTTAATAAAGACTTATAAATTTTCTCAAATTTAAATCAGATAAAATACCTGGTTATTACAACATCTCCCCCTTAAAAGAATTTCGTCCCGGAATTCAGTTAAGTAAAAAGATGAGGGTATTTGGCTCTCATTTCCGACTCTGATTCCCACGTCGCATCCTGACCTCTATGATGTTTCCACTGAACCTTTACCTGCCTAATCTCTTTGTTCCTCAATACTTTGATCTTGTGATCAACTATAGCTTCTGGTTCCTCCACGTAGTTCAACTTTTCATCAACCTGGATATCTGGTAGAGAGACTGCTTGGTCTGGTGTAATCAAACACTTTCGAAAATTTGATACATGAAAAGCGTTGTGAATCCTGCTTAATTCCGGCGGAAGATCCAATCTGTAAGCTACTTCACCAATTCTTTCCGTAATTTCAAATGGCCCAATATACCGCAGACTGAGTTTACCTTGCTTCCCAAATGTAACATCCCAAAATTTCAAGCAAATTTAAATTTTTAAAATAAACAATTTATTTATAACAACTCATTTATTGATACCAACGTTTTGTTTGCAAACACATAATTAATATCTTTATAAATTAAAACCAGCGGAAACAATGTTTAATTATCAAAACCATAAGTCAACCCACTCTCCTCGCGCGCCAGTGTGTACTCATCCCGCCTTGGAGCCGCTCGGACCTGAAACCACAGTTTATTGGGAAAGGGTAAGCATGAAGCTTAGTGAATTCAAACACCATAAATAATACAGTTGTTCCACACTACCACTAAAACAGATAGTGACACATAAGCGATCATACAGGTCTACGAACAAAATCATAAACATGTATATCCACACCCACCCACCAAAGAGGCACAAGTCGGTCCCACCGACCACATGATAACATCTTCGGCCCCGCCGAATCCCCGGTCCCACCGAGTCTCTACGCCCCGCGTATAAAACCTCCGGCCCCGCCGGACCCTCGGTCCCACCGAGTTAACATGGCAACATAGTATCAACTAGACACCCCACTATCTAGTTCCACAATACAATCACATAAAGCTACCACACACGTACTATAGCAATGATAAAACAACTATTATTAGATATTGTAAAGCCCGTGTCCCGGTACGTTTTTGTTTATTTATTTAATTAATTAAAGTGTGTACCGTTAATTGTTTTTGGTTTGGGGTTTGATGCCAAAAAGGGCCATAAATGTTAAAATCCACGTTTTTAGTGAAGATTGTAAATCAGGAGTAGTTTAAGGGGGGCTAAGTGAAAAGTTGGAGGAAGTTGCATGGGTCACGGCCCATGGCCGTGTTCCCATCCTCGTTTTCTTTTTCGTGAAAGCCAAGCAAGCAAGACACAAAACGTTTTGTTCCTCAACCCTACTTGTTTTTCTTTGTGGTGTGGTGCGGCAGCAAGAAAAAGACGAGAGAGAGCGACCTGCGGCAAGAGAGAGAGAGGCGCCGGAGCCACCTACTGCTGCCGGAGCTTGCTGCTGCCGGAGTCTGCCGTTTTGCCGGAGCCGCTGTTCGCCGGAGTTCGTGAAGGAGAGGACCGGGCGCACCTACGTAGCATCCTCGTAAGTATGTTTCATCCTTTCGTTTTTTTAAGTTTCGTTCCTTGTCTCTCGTCGGTCTCCTCCCGTGGCAGCCGCGACGCGGCGGCCTTGGCCGCTGTAGGCGGTGGCTGCTGTATCACCACCGGAGATGGTGGTGGTGGTGGCGAGCCTTGTAGGGTGCAGTAAGGCAATCGAGAAAGAGAGGGGTCGGTGGTGCGAGAGGGACGCGGAGGGTTGTGTAATCATCGCCGGAGAGCCGCCGCCGGTCGCCACCGGCGACCGCCACTGCCGGAGATGGCAGTGGGTGGCGCGTGGCCGTGACCAGACCTTAGTATCTACAGAGCCCTTAACCCGTGACTTAATCGTTAAGCCGAATAGTTTAAACCGTCGCTTCTAAAATCATTTTTTTTATGCGAAATATGGTTCAGCCCCTGTTTTGTGACGGCAATAACTTTTCCGTCGTAACTCCGATTGAGCCGAAACTGGCTCCCACGCTTCGAGCTCGGGACCGGGCACGTTTTCTGTGTTTTAGCGGAAAACTGGTTCGGCCTCGAGTTGAGAGAAAAAGTGGTCGCAAGTTCTGCGGTTCGTCATTTCATGTGAAAATTCTGGAATCTGTCTCGATTTTGCGAAAGCCGTAACTTTCTGCTCGTAACTCGTTTTGGGGTGAAATTGGTGCCCAGAGTTCCCTATTTGAGTTGGGAAGGTTTTTCGTGTTTTGCCGAAAGTCTGATTAAGCCCGTAGCTAGGCTGTTTTGGACTGTTTATGCAGGCTGGACCGAAACTGGCAGTTTTGGTAACCGTTCGTATTAAATTCATAGTAAATTGTAGAAAAATCGTTAGGAGGCGTATAATATGTCCTTGGAACCCTAATTCAGAGGACTTTCTGGTCATGATATAATATTGGGATTTTTCTAGATTTAAGAGGGTCGAAACAGGTCCCGAACAGACCTGTTTTGTGTGAACGGAAATTAGTTTTAGTGACGGTTTAAGCGTGTGTCGTGTCATAGGGTCCGGGTCTCGTATTGACACGTTTTATCATGCGTTTAGGTGCTGGAAAGTGACCGTAATTGTGAAGCTTGATTCGTGTTGATTAAGCTAGGCGCGCATTTGAGGTGAGTTCTCTCACTGTGTAGTTAGGGGTTGTATGCATGTCTTAATAGTCTACATGTACTACTGTCTTTGTGGTGTGAACTAGTTGTTGTGGTGTGTAATATTTGATTGGTTGAATGCTTGGTATAAATGTGTTACATTACAATTCGGTGGGACCGAGGCCTCGATGGTACTGAGGTGTTGGTTACATTACAATTCGGTGGGACCGAGGCCTCGATGGTACTGAGGTGGTTGGATACATAATTACCTGTAGATGTTTACTCGTTTTATGTATCTGTGATGTTGTTGCTTATGTGCGGGTAGGGGTGATGTGTATATAATTCCTACCTGCGCATGTGTTTGAATTCACTAAGCTTCGTGCTTACCCTTTCCCAATAAACTGTGGTTTCAGGTACGAGTGGCTCTAAGGCGTGACGGGTACACACTGGCGCGCGGGATGAGCTGGCTGATATTGGTTTTTATAATTAAACATTGTTTCCGCTGGTAGTAAATTATACATATATTAATTATGTGTTTGCCAACGAAGCGTTGGGATCATTTATGATTTTGCAATTAATATGTTGGGATTATTTAATGAGTTTTTTATATATAAAGCGTTTAATTAAAATTTTAAATTTCCTTGAAATTTTGGGATGTTACAACTTGGTATCAGAGCACAGCTTGAGTGAATCAAACGCACCTCGGTGTGTTTGGTCTCAAGTTGCGGCTGGGAAATTTTCAAATTCTTTATTAAATCTTTTTGGAAATAAAAGAAAAAGTAAAAACCCGTTCGAGGAACGGTGATCGAGGGCGCAGTGTGTACAGTCAGCCGGAGCCGAAGGGAAAGGTACAATGCTTAGTGTTTTATTGCTTTCTAGATCATAGAGTATGCATGCTAGATTGCCTGTCGTTGACACTATGCGGTATGTTGAATTGCTTGCTATTAGAAATTTATGCTAATTATGATAGGTTACTAAGTGAATGCCCTCTAGGTTGTATGCAGTAAGAGACTTATAGCCTTAGAATATTCGATGTAGTTCTATTGCGCAGCTCTTGTTTGAGTCCAACCGTTCTAGGATAGAATCTTGTATTCGACTGTCTATTTGTTTTGCACTGCATGTAATCGGGTATTCGCGAGGCCACTTTTTATGATTAGTGAGGATTCATTAGTAGCAAGGGTAGTGATTGGGATGGAAATTCCTAGGGAGCTAGGAAGAGTGAGTATATATGCCGGTACGGGCATATGTGTGTAGTTGCGGCGAGAAGCTACTTGGACCCCTCGGGATGGGACTCGGAACGAGCGATGATAGGCGTGGAAGGTAGTAGTAGAGCTCCTACTACCGGAAGCGCAGGATCAATGCTCGAGTCGGGAAAGTCGCGAGGATTCCAAGGAGCTGAGCGTGAGTGTTGTTGATGTGAGTTATTAGGTACTAATAACTCGTTGTATGTTTCTTCTTTTTAGAATGGCCATCACTAGGAGGAGCAACGTGACCGAGCCGCGAACTGAGGCAGGGATCACGGAGGAGCAGATCCGAGAGATGATTGCAGCGGAGGTAGCGCATGCGGTCGGGGAGGCAATCCCCGAGATTATCACCGCCATACAAGATCAGGTGACGGTTCTGCTAGAGGAGCGCATTGCAGCGATTCCGCCGCCTGCTGGGGGACAGCCCCGTAATCGAGAGTTCCAGTACCGGGATCTCTCTGCCTGTTCTCCCCCGGAGTTCAAGGGAGACTCGAACCCAATTGTTAGCATGCGTTGGGTTTCTGATATGGAGTGTGCCTTCTTGACCTGCGGCTGCCCGGATAATCTGAAGGTCCGCTTTGCTGTGAATTTGCTTCGCGATGGGGCGAAGGATTGGTGCGCCTCAGCGCTGACTCTTGCTGAGCGTACTACCCTTACGTGGGAAGAGTTCGTTACTCGGTTCCGTGCCGAGTACGTGCCTCCGGTGGAGATGGAGAGGATAGCGAAGGAGTTCTTGGAACTAACCCAGACCACGGAGACTGTTAAGGAGATGAACAAGAAATTTACTGAGATGGCGCTGTTTTGTCCTCAATATGCCGCTTCGGAGGAAATGAAGATGGCCCGGTATAAAGATATGTTACGTACCGAGATCAGGGAGTTCGTGAGCACGGTACCGTACGTTTCTTTGTCAGCAATGATGGATGCAGCCCGGAGAAGGGAGCTGGAGTTAGAGACCCAAGCCAAAAAGAGAAAGGCAGCACAGGCGGTGACGCCAATCTCTGCGGTGCAAAAGAAGTCAAAGTTTTCTGATCCGCGCGGAAGTTCGAGGAGTGGTGGGTTTAAACCCAGGGATTCTGGTGGGAAGAAGACTGGCGGGTGTTTCAAGTGTGGGCAGTCCGGTCATCACAGCCGGGATTGCAAGTCGCCATTGATGATCTGCTTTAGCTGCAAGCAGACGGGCCACGTGAGGGCCAATTGTCCGAATGCAAGGGCAACTGATGGGGGTGGTGCACAGAGGGCTCCTGCAAATGCCCCACTGCGCATCACTGACGGTCGTACGGGTCAGCCGGGGACAGAGGCAGCCCAAGGTAGAGTCCACCAACTGAAGGTGGAAGAGGCGCAGGCGACGCCTAAGGTGGTGACAGGTATGTTTTATCACCCTCTTTCTTTTCGTCCTTCCTTTTCATGCCTTGTTTTTTTTATATATATGTTGTTAATTGTATGTTAGGTACGTTTCTAGTTAACTCGGTGCCTGCGGTTGTAATGTTTGATAGCGGGGCTACTCATTCATTTGTGTCTCGCACCTTTAGCGAGAGGTTGGGCCGAGTGGTGGGACGGTTAGGATGTCCTTTGGTAGTCGAGGTTGCCGATGATCGAACCTTGACGGTTACGGATGTGTATCGGGGATGCACGTTGGAAATCTCGGGTGTGAGGTTTCCCATAGATTTGATTCCGATAGCTATGCGAGAGCTTTGTGTGATTGTGGGCATGGATTGGATGGACGCGTTTGATGCAGAAATTGTTTGTCGCCACAAGCAAGTGCGGGTTCGAACCCCAAGCGGGGGAGAGTTGTTGATTCAGGGAGACTCGCCCAGGCGGACTACGGCAATATGTTCCGCGGCGAGGGCTCGGAGACACCTTCAGCATAGTGGTCAGGGGTACTTGGCGTATGTGATTGATACGCGTATTGACGAGGCGAAGAAGACTGCCGAAGATGTGCCAGTCGTGAGGGAGTTTGCCGATGTGTTTCCCGACGAGTTACCGGGGATACCTCCCGAACGACAGGTGGAGTTTCGAATCGATCTGATTCCGGGTGCTGCTCCGGTGGCCAAGGCACCCTATCGCCTGGCTCCACCGGAAATGAAGGAGCTGTATGATCAGTTGCAGGAACTTCTTGAGAAAGAGTTCATTAAGCCGAGTTGTTCACCGTGGGGAGCTCCGATCTTGTTCGTGAAGAAGAAGGATGGATCTCAACGAATGTGTATTGATTACCGGGAGCTGAATAAGCTTACGGTAAAGAATCGTTATCCTCTGCCAAGGATTGACGACTTGTTTGATCAATTGCAGGGAGCCTCGTGGTTCTCTAAAATTGACCTGAGATCCGGGTATCATCAGATGCGGGTACGAAGTGAGGATACGGAGAAAACGGCCTTCCGTACGCGGTATGGCCATTACGAGTTCGTGGTGATGCCTTTCGGGCTCACCAACGCACCAGCAGCGTTCATGGACCTCATGAACAGGGTATGCAGCCCGATGTTGGATCGCTCGGTGATCGTGTTCATCGATGATATTCTCGTATATTCGAAGACGAAAGAGGAGCACGAGGTGCATTTGCGAGAAGTTTTGGATGTTTTGAGACGGGAAAAGCTTTACGCTAAGTTCTCCAAGTGTGAATTCTGGTTACGAGAGGTCCAATTCTTAGGACATGTCGTGAATCAGAACGGTATCATGGTCGATCCGGCCAAGATCTCAGCGGTAATGCGGTGGGAGATGCCGAAAACTCCTACCGAGGTGCGGAGTTTTCTCGGGTTAGCAGGGTACTATCGGAGATTTATCCAAGATTTCTCCAAGATTGCCTTGCCTATGACTCGACTGACGAAGAAAACTGCAGCTTTCAGTTGGGGCGAAGAGCAGCAGAAGGCATTTGAGGAGCTACGTAGACGTTTATGTGAGGCTCCTGTGTTAACCTTGCCCGAGGGTATGGAGGATTTGGTGGTTTATTGTGATGCTTCATATCAGGGGTTGGGTGCTGTGCTTATGCAGCGCGGCAAGGTCATAGCTTACGCTTCGAGGCAGCTGAAGCCTCACGAAGCGAACTACCCGACTCATGACTTGGAGTTGGGAGCAGTGGTGTTTGCTCTGAAGATTTGGAGACACTATCTTTATGGTGTCAAGTGTACAATCTACACTGATCATAAGAGCCTTAAATACCTGATGGATCAGCAAAATCTTAATATGCGTCAGCGAAGATGGCTTGATGTGGTCAAGGATTACGACTGCGAAATACTTTACCACCCGGGTAAAGCGAACGTAGTCGCGGACGCGCTTAGCCGACATCCGGTCGGGGGACCGCTGAAGGGTTTGTGTCAACGTTTGACAGTAGTTGCACCTCTTTTGGAGGCGATAGGTGTCGCTCAGGAGGTGGCCGTGTTGGCGGAAAATGCAAAGCGTGAGAGGGTTTCGGGAGAGATCCCAAAATTAATACGGGATAGTCGAGGATTATTGACCCGTTATGGTAGAGTTTGGGTCCCATTCACCGGTGGGAACCGACAGACACTATTGGACGAGGCGCATAAGTCCAAGTTTTCGATTCATCCGGGAGCTACCAAAATGTACAGGGACTTACGGGAAGGCTATTGGTGGCCCGGCATGAAGCGGGATGTAGCCAAGTGTGTGGAGGTATGTTTGACCTGTCGGAAGGTCAAGGCGGAGCACCAGCGACCGCACGGGAAATTGCAGCCTTTGGAGATTCCGGTGTGGAAGTGGGAGCAGATTACGATGGATTTCATCACGAAGCTTCCCAAAACTCAGCGAGGGAATGATACCATCTGGGTAATTGTGGATCGTCTGACTAAGAGCGCTCACTTCTTGGCGATTAAAGAGAGCTTTTCGGTGGATAAGCTCGCGGAGGTTTTCATCCGAGAGATTGTAACTAGGCACGGAGTGCCAGTCTCGATTGTCTCGGATCGGGATACTCGTTTCACCTCCCGGTTTTGGGAGAAGTTTCAGAATGAGATGGGTACGCGGTTGCATTTCAGTACAGCATTTCATCCTCAGACCGACGGGCAGAGTGAGCGTACTATTCAGACACTTGAGGACATGCTGCGAGCATGTGTGATTGACTTTGGTGGTAGTTGGGATCAGTATCTTCCACTAGCTGAGTTCTCCTATAATAACAGCTATCACGCTAGCATCGGTAGAGCGCCGTACGAAGTGTTGTATGGCAGGAAGTGTCGGACGCCCATTTGCTGGGGCGAGGTTGGTCACAGAGTGCTGGGGAGCACCGATGTTGTGCTAAAGACGACGGAAATGATCCAGATGGTGCGGGATCGGTTAGTCACTGCTCAGAGTCGACAAAAGAGTTACGCCGATAAGAGACGATCGGACTTGGAGTTCCAAGTCGGGGATTACGTTCTTTTGAAAGTATCACCCTGGAAAGGGGTAATCCGTTTTCGCAACCGGGGAAAGTTAGGTCCCCGATATATCGGACCATACAAGGTCATCGCGCGTGTGGGGAAAGTAGCTTACCGATTGGAGCTACCGGAGGAGCTGAGCCTGATCCACAACACGTTCCATGTTTCTCAATTGCGGAAGTGTGTGATGGATGAGTCTGCAGTAGTTCCCCTTGAAGATATTCAGATTGACGAGCGACTCAACTATGTGGAGAAGCCAATAACTATAGTCGAGAGGAAGACGAAGACTCTGCGGAACAAAGTCATTGGATTGGTGAAGGTCTAGTGGCAGCACCGGAAAGGTTCGGAATGGACGTGGGAACCAGAAGCCGAGATGCGGGAGAATTACCCGGAGCTGTTTGCGGGCGTGGACTTCGGGGACGAAGTCTAATCCATGCGGGGGAGAGTTGTAAAGCCCGTGTCCCGGTACGTTTTTGTTTATTTATTTAATTAATTAAAGTGTGTACCGTTAATTGTTTTTGGTTTGGGGTTTGATGCCAAAAAGGGCCATAAATGTTAAAATCCACGTTTTTAGTGAAGATTGTAAATCAGGAGTAGTTTAAGGGGGGCTAAGTGAAAAGTTGGAGGAAGTTGCATGGGTCACGGCCCATGGCCGTGTTCCCATCCTCGTTTTCTTTTTCGTGAAAGCCAAGCAAGCAAGACACAAAACGTTTTGTTCCTCAACCCTACTTGTTTTTCTTTGTGGTGTGGTGCGGCAGCAAGAAAAAGACGAGAGAGAGCGACCTGCGGCAAGAGAGAGAGAGGCGCCGGAGCCACCTACTGCTGCCGGAGCTTGCTGCTGCCGGAGTCTGCCGTTTTGCCGGAGCCGCTGTTCGCCGGAGTTCGTGAAGGAGAGGACCGGGCGCACCTACGTAGCATCCTCGTAAGTATGTTTCATCCTTTCGTTTTTTTAAGTTTCGTTCCTTGTCTCTCGTCGGTCTCCTCCCGTGGCAGCCGCGACGCGGCGGCCTTGGCCGCTGTAGGCGGTGGCTGCTGTATCACCACCGGAGATGGTGGTGGTGGTGGCGAGCCTTGTAGGGTGCAGTAAGGCAATCGAGAAAGAGAGGGGTCGGTGGTGCGAGAGGGACGCGGAGGGTTGTGTAATCATCGCCGGAGAGCCGCCGCCGGTCGCCACCGGCGACCGCCACTGCCGGAGATGGCAGTGGGTGGCGCGTGGCCGTGACCAGACCTTAGTATCTACAGAGCCCTTAACCCGTGACTTAATCGTTAAGCCGAATAGTTTAAACCGTCGCTTCTAAAATCATTTTTTTTTATGCGAAATATGGTTCAGCCCCTGTTTTGTGACGGCAATAACTTTTCCGTCGTAACTCCGATTGAGCCGAAACTGGCTCCCACGCTTCGAGCTCGGGACCGGGCACGTTTTCTGTGTTTTAGCAGAAAACTGGTTCGGCCTCGAGTTGAGAGAAAAAGTGGTCGCAAGTTCTGCGGTTCGTCATTTCATGTGAAAATTCTGGAATCTGTCTCGATTTTGCGAAAGCCGTAACTTTCTGCTCGTAACTCGTTTTGGGGTGAAATTGGTGCCCAGAGTTCCCTATTTGAGTTGGGAAGGTTTTTCGTGTTTTGCCGAAAGTCTGATTAAGCCCGTAGCTAGGCTGTTTTGGACTGTTTATGCAGGCTGGACCGAAACTGGCAGTTTTGGTAACCGTTCGTATTAAATTCATAGTAAATTGTAGAAAAATCGTTAGGAGGCGTATAATATGTCCTTGGAACCCTAATTCAGAGGACTTTCTGGTCATGATATAATATTGGGATTTTTCTAGATTTAAGAGGGTCGAAACAGGTCCCGAACAGACCTGTTTTGTGTGAACGGAAATTAGTTTTAGTGACGGTTTAAGCGTGTGTCGTGTCATAGGGTCCGGGTCTCGTATTGACACGTTTTATCATGCGTTTAGGTGCTGGAAAGTGACCGTAATTGTGAAGCTTGATTCGTGTTGATTAAGCTAGGCGCGCATTTGAGGTGAGTTCTCTCACTGTGTAGTTAGGGGTTGTATGCATGTCTTAATAGTCTACATGTACTACTGTCTTTGTGGTGTGAACTAGTTGTTGTGGTGTGTAATATTTGATTGGTTGAATGCTTGGTATAAATGTGTTACATTACAATTCGGTGGGACCGAGGCCTCGATGGTACTGAGGTGTTGGTTACATTACAATTCGGTGGGACCGAGGCCTCGATGGTACTGAGGTGTTGGTTACATTATAATTCGGTGGGACCGAGGCCTCGATGGTACTGAGGTGTTGGTTACATTACAATTCGGTGGGACCGAGGCCTCGATGGTACTGAGGTGTTGGTTACATTACAATTCGGTGGGACCGAGGCCTCGATGGTACTGAGGTGGTTGGATACATAATTACCTGTAGATGTTTACTCGTTTTATGTATCTGTGATGTTGTTGCTTATGTGCGGGTAGGGGTGATGTGTATATAATTCCTACCTGCGCATGTGTTTGAATTCACTAAGCTTCGTGCTTACCCTTTCCCAATAAACTGTGGTTTCAGGTACGAGTGGCTCTAAGGCGTGACGGGTACACACTGGCGCGCGGGATGAGCTGGCTGATATTGGTTTTTATAATTAAACATTGTTTCCGCTGGTAGTAAATTATACATATATTAATTATGTGTTTGCCAACGAAGCGTTGGGATCATTTATGATTTTGCAATTAATATGTTGGGATTATTTAATGAGTTTTTTATATATAAAGCGTTTAATTAAAATTTTAAATTTCCTTGAAATTTTGGGATGTTACAGATATAGTGAGAGAACTCACCTCAAATGCGCGCCTAGCTTAACAACACAAATCAAGCTTCACAAATACGGTCACTTCCCAGCACCTAAACGCATGTTAAAAACGTGTCAATACGAGACCCGGACCCTATGACACGACACACGCTTAAACCGTCACTAAAACCCATTTCCGTTCTCACAAAACAGGTCTGTTCGGGACCTGTTTCGACCCCTTTAAACCCAGAAAAATCCCAATATTATTTCATGACCAGAAGGTCCTCTGAGTTAGGGTTCCAAGGACATATTATACGCCTCCTAAAGATTTTTCTACAATTTATTATGAATTAAATACGAACGGTTACCAAAACTGCCAGTTTTCGGTCCAGCCTGCATAAACAGTCCAAAACAGCCTAGCTACGGGTTTAATCAGACTTTCGGAAAGACACGAAAAACCTTCCCGACTCGAATAGGGAACTATGGGCACCAAAATCACCTCAAAACGAGTTACGAGTAAAAAGTTATGCACGAAAGAAAAACTGGACAGCATGCTGGAAATCACATAAAAATTGACCGACTGCTGTCAAAACGACCCCTTTTTCACCTAGCTAGAGGCCGAACCAGATTTTGGCTAAAACACGAAAACCGTACCCGACTCAGAACGTGAACCGTGGGCACCAGTTTCGGCTCAGCCCGAGTTACGACGGAAAAGTTATGACCGACGCAAAACAGTGGCAGAACACGTTTTCACATGAAATGACGATTCTATAAACGATTTACGATACTAAACGGTTTGGGATTTACGCTACGATGATTTAGAGTTTAGGCCAGGTGTGTTTAGGGTTCCGCCATGAGTGTCACCCACTGCCACCATCGTCCACCCACAGCCACCGTAGCGGCGGCGTGCGGCGGTGGTTGTCTCGCCGGACAAACGAAAAGTAAAGGAGAAGGGCGGAGTGTTACCTTGCGACGACGCCACGCGACAGCACTCGATACTCCCCCTCTTGAAAACTCCGGCGAACAGCAGCGGCACTCAGGCGAACAGCAGCAGCAACTCCGGCGGGTTCCTCTCTCTTCTTACTCCCGGTTCTTCTCTACTCCTCTCTCTCCCTATCTCGATAAAACTCACGGCCAACACAAGAAAAATAAGAATGGCGCTAGGGTTTTGTGGAATTCGTTTGGGATTGCTTGGCTATCAAGGAAATAAGAAAACGAAGGTGGGATCCGGCCATGGGCCGTGACCCATGCAATACTTCCCAACAATTTCACTTTAGCCCCCCCCCCCCCCCCCCCAACTTCACCTATCTCACAATCTTCACTAAAAGACATGAATTCTAACATTTTGGTCCTTTTTGACACCAAACCAATAAACAAAAACAAATAAAGGTGAACATTTTATACAATTAAAAGATTAAATAATAAACGTACCGGGGTACGGGCTTTACAACTCTCCCCCGCTTGGATTAGACTTCGTCCTCGAAGTCCACGTCCGCAAACAGCTCCGGGTAATTCTCCCGCATCTCGGCTTCTGGTTCCCACGTCCATTCTGAACCTTTTCGGTGCTTCCACTGAACCTTAACCAATCCAATAACTTTGTTCCGCAGAGTCTTCGTCTTCCTCTCGACTATGGCTATTGGCTTCTCCACATAGTTGAGTCTCTCTTCAATCTGAATATCTTCGAGGGGAACTACTGCAGACTCATCCATCACACACTTCCGCAACTGAGAGACATGGAACGTGTTGTGGATCAGGCTCAGCTCCTCTGGTAGCTCCAATCGGTAAGCTACTTTCCCCACACGCGCGATGACCTTGTACGGTCCGATATATCGGGGACCCAACTTTCCCCGCTTGCGAAAACGGATTACCCCTTTCCAGGGTGACACTTTCAAAAGAACGTAATCCCCGACTTGGAACTCCAAGTCCGATCGTCTCTTATCAGCGTAACTCTTTTGTCGACTCTGAGCAGTGACTAACCGATCCCGCACCATCTGGATCATTTTCGTCGTCTTTAGCACAACATCGGTGCTCCCCAGCACTCTGTGACCAACCTCGCCCCAGCAAATGGGCGTCCGACACTTCCTGCCATACAACACTTCGTACGTCGCTCTACCGATGCTAGCGTGATAGCTGTTATTATAGGAGAACTCAGCTAGTGGAAGATACTGATCCCAACTACCACCAAAGTCAATCACACATGCTCGCAGCATGTCCTCAAGTGTCTGAATAGTACGCTCACTCTGCCCGTCGGTCTGGGGATGAAATGTTGTACTGAAATGCAACCGCGTACCCATGTCATTCTGAAACTTCTTCCAAAACCGGGAGGTGAAACGAGTATCCCGATCCGAGACAATCGAGACTGGCACCCCGTGCCTAGTTACAATCTCTCGGATGAAAACCTCCGCGAGCTTATCCGCCGAGAAGCTCTCTTTAATCGCCAAGAAGTGAGCGCTCTTAGTCAGACGATCCACAATTACCCAAATGGTATCATTCCCTCGCTGAGTTTTGGGAAGCTTCGTGATGAAATCCATCGTAATCTGCTCCCACTTCCACACCGGAATCTTCAAAGGCTGCAATTTCCCGTGCGGTCGCTGGTGCTCCGCCTTGACCTTCCGACAGGTCAAACATACCTCCACACATTTGGCTACATCCCGCTTCATGCCGGGCCACCAATAGCCTTCCCGTAAGTCTCTGTACATTTTGGTAGCTCCCGGATGAATCGAAAACTTGGACTTATGCGCCTCGTCCAATAGTATCTGTCGGTTCCCACCGGTGAATGGGACCCAAACTCTACCATATCGGGTCAATATTCCTCGACTATCCCGTACCAATTTCGGAATTTCTCCCGAAACCCTCTCACGTTTTGCGTATTCCGCCGACACGGCCACCTCCTGAGCGACACCTATCGACTCCAAAAGAGGTGCAACTACTGTCAATCGCTGACATAGACCCTTCAGCGGTCCCCCAACCGGATGTCGGCTAAGTGCATCCGCGACTACATTCGCTTTACCCGGGTGGTAAAGTATCTCGCAGTCGTAATCCTTGACCACATCAAGCCATCTTCGCTGACGCATATTAAGATTTTGCTGATCCATCAGGTATTTAAGGCTCTTATGATCAGTGTAAATCGTACACTTGACACCATAAAGATAGTGTCTCCAAATTTTTAGAGCAAACACTACTGCTCCCAACTCCAAGTCATGAGTCGGGTAGTTCGCTTCGTGAGGCTTCAGCTGCCTCGAAGCGTAAGCTATGACCTTGCCGCGTTGCATCAGCACGGCACCCAACCCCTGATATGAAGCATCACAATAAACCACCAAATCCTCCATACCCTCGGGCAAGGTTAACACAGGAGCCTCACATAAACGCCTGCGTAGCTCCTCAAATGCCTTCTGCTGCTCTTCACCCCAACTGAAAGCTGCAGTTTTCTTCGTCAGTCGAGTCATAGGCAAGACAATCTTGGAGAAATCTTGGATAAATCTCCGATAGTATCCTGCTAACCCGAGAAAACTCCGCACCTCGGTAGGAGTTTTCGGCACCTCCCACCGCATTACCGCTGAGATCTTGGCCGGATCGACCATGATACCGTTCTGATTCACGACATGTCCTAGGAATTGGACCTCTCGTAACCAGAATTCACACTTGGAGAACTTAGCATAAAGCTTCTCCCGCCTCAAAACCTCCAAAACTTCCCGCAAATGCACCTCGTGCTCTTCCTCCGTCTTCGAATATACGAGAATATCGTCGATGAACACAATCACCGAGCGATCCAACATCGGGCTACATACCCTGTTCATGAGGTCCATGAACGCTGCGGGTGCGTTGGTGAGCCCGAAAGGCATCACCGCGAACTCGTAATGGCCATATCGCGTACGGAAGGTCGTCTTCTCCGTATCCTCACTTCGTACCCGCATCTGATGATACCCAGATCTCAGGTCAATCTTAGAGAACCACGAGGCTCCCTGCAACTGATCAAACAAGTCGTCAATCCTTGGCAGAGGATAACGATTCTTTACCGTAAGCTTATTCAGCTCCCGGTAATCAATACACATCCGCTGAGATCCATCCTTCTTCTTTACGAACAAAATCGGAGCTCCCCACGGTGAACAACTCGGCTTAATGAACTCTTTCTCGAGAAGTTCCTGCAACAGATCATACAGCTCCTTCATTTCCGGTGGAGCCAGGCGATAAGGTGCCTTGGCCACCGGAGCAGCACCCGGAATCAGATCGATTCGAAACTCCACCTGTCGTTCGGGAGGTATCCCCGGTAACTCGTCGGGAAACACATCGGCAAACTCCCTCACGACTGGCACATCTTCGGCAGTCTTCTTTGCCTCGTCAAAACGCGTATCTATCACATACGCCAAGTACCCCTGACCACTATGCTGAAGGTGTCTCCGAGCCCTCGCCGCGGAACATATTGCCGTAGTCCGTCTGGGCGAGTCTCCCTGAATCAACAACCCTCCCCCGCTTGGGGTTCGAACCCGCACTTGTTTGTGGCGACAAACAATTTCCGCATCAAACGCGTCCATCCAATCCATGCCCACAATCACACAAAGCTCTCGCATAGCTATCGGAATCAAGTCTATGGGAAACCTCACACCCGAGATTTCCAACGTGCATCCCCGATACACATCCGTAACCGTCAAGGTCCTATCATCGGCAACCTCGACTACCAAAGGACATCCTAACCGTCCCACCACTTGGCCCAAACTCTCGCTAAAGGTGCGAGACACAAATGAATGAGTAGCCCCGCTATCAAACATTACAACCGCAGGCACCGAGTTAACTAGAAACGTACCTAGCATACAATTAACAACATATATAAAAAAACAAGGCATGAAAAGGAAGGACGAAAAGAAAAAGAGTGATAAAACATACATGTCACCACCTTAGGCGTCGCCTGCGCCTCTTCCACCTTCAGCTGGTGGACCCTACCTCGGGCTGCCTCCGTCCCCGGCTGACCCGTACGACCGTCAGTGATGCGCAGTGGGGCATTTGCAAGAGCCCTCTGTGCACCACCCCCATCAGCTGCTCTTGCATTCGGACAATTGGCCCTCACGTGGCCCGTCTGCTTGCAGCTAAAGCAGATCATCAGTGGCGACTTGCAATCCCGGCTGAGATGACCGGACTGCCCACACTTGAAACACCCGTCAGTCTTCTTCCCACTAGAATCCCTGGGTTTAAACCCACCACTCCTCGAACTCCCGCGCGAATCAGAAAAATTTGACTTCTTTTGCACCGCAGAGGTTGGCGTCACCGCCTGTGCTGCCTTTCTCTTTCTGGCTTGGGTCTCCAACTCCAGCTCCCTTCTTCGGGATGCATCCATCATTGCCGACAAAGAAGCGTACGGTACCGTGCTCACGAATTCCCTGATCTCGGTACGTAACATATCCTTATACCGAGCCATCTTCATTTCCTCCGAGGCGGCATATTGAGGACAAAACAGCGCCATCTCAGTAAATTTCTTGTTCATTTCTTTAACAGTCTCCGTGGTCTGGGTTAGTTCCAAGAACTCCTTCGCTATCCGCTCCATCTCTACCGGAGGCACGTATTCGGCACGGAACCGAGTAACGAACTCCTCCCAAGTAAGGGTAGTACGCTCGGCAAGAGTCAGCGCTGTGGCGCACCAATCCTTCGCTCCATCGCGAAGCAAGTTCACAGCAAAACGGACCTTCAGATTATCCGGGCAGCCGCAGGTCAAGAAGGCACACTCCATATCAGAAACCCAACGCATGCTAACAATTGGGTTCGGGTCTCCCTTGAACTCCGGGGGAGAACAGGCAGAGAGATCCCGATACTGGAACTCTCGATTACGGGGCTGTCCCCCAGCAGGCGGCGGAATCGCTGCAATGCGCTCCTCTAACAGAACCGTCACCTGATCTTGTATGGCGGTGATAATCTTGGGGATTGCCTCCCCGACCGCATGTGCTACCTCCGCTGCAATCATCTCTCGGATCTGCTCCTCCGTGATCCCCGCCTCAGTTCGCGGCTCAGTCGCGTTGTTCCTCCTAGTGATGGCCATTCTAGAAAGAAGAAAAACATACAACGAGTTATTAGTGCCTAATAACTCACATCAACAACACTCACGCTCAGCTCCTTGGATTCCTCGCGACTTTCCCGACTCGAGCACTGATCCTGTGCTTCCGGTAGTAGGAGCTCTACTACTACCTTCCACACCTATCATCGCTCGTTCCGAGTCCCATCCCGAGGGTCCAAGTAGCTTCTCGCCGCAACTACACACATATGCCCGCACCGGCATATATACTCGTTCTTCCTAGCTCTCTAGGAATTCCATCCCAATCACTACCCTTGCTACTACCGAATCCCCACTAATCATAAAGAGTGGCCTCGCGAATACCCGATTACATGCAGTGCAAAACAAATAGACAGTCGAATACAAGATTCTATCCTAGAACGGTTGGACTCAAACAAGAGCTGCGCAATAGAACTAAATCGAATATTCTAAGGATATAAGTCTCTTACTGCATACAACCTAGAGGGCATTCACTTAGTAACCTATCATAATTAGCATAAATTCCTAATAGCAAGCAGTTCAACATACCGCATAGTGTCAACAACAGGCAATCTAGCATGCATACTCTATGATCTAGAAAGCAATAAAACACTAAGCATTGTACATTTCCCTTCGGCTCCGGCTGACGGTACACACTGCGCCCCCGATCACCGTTCCTCGAACGGGTTTTTACCTTTTCTTTTATTTCCAAAAAGATTTAATAAAGAATTGGAAAATTTCCCAGCCGCAACTTGAGACCAAACACACCGAGGTGCGTTTGATTCACTCAAGCTGTGCTCTGATACTAAGTTGTAACATCCCAAAATTTCAAGCAAATTTAAATTTTTAAAATAAACAATTTATTTATAACAACTCATTTATAGATACCAACGTTTTGTTTGCAAACACATAATTAATATCTTTATAAATTAAAACCAGCGGAAACAATGTTTAATTATCAAAACCATAAGTCAACCCACTCTCCTCGCGCGCCAGTGTGTACTCATCCCGCCTTGGAGCCGCTCGGACCTGAAACCACAGTTTATTGGGAAAGGGTAAGCACGAAGCTTAGTGAATTCAAACACCATAAATAATACAGTTGTTCCACACTACCACTAAAACAGATAGTGACACATAAGCGATCATACAGGTCTACGAACAAAATCATAAACATGTATATCCACACCCACCCACCAAAGAGGCACAAGTCGGTCCCACCGACAAGTCGGTCCCACCGACCACATGATAACATCTTCGGCCCCGCCGAATCCCCGGTCCCACCGAGTCTCTACGCCCCGCGTATAAAACCTCCGGCCCCGCCGGACCCTCGGTCCCACCGAGTTAACATGGCAACATAGTATCAACTAGACACCCCACTATCTAGTTCCACAATACAATCACATAAAGCTACCACACACGTACTATAGCAATGATAAAACAACTATTATTAGATATAGTGAGAGAACTCACCTCAAATGCGCGCCTAGCTTAACAACACAAATCAAGCTTCACAAATACGGTCACTTCCCAGCACCTAAACGCATGTTAAAAACGTGTCAATACGAGACCCGGACCCTATGACACGACACACGCTTAAACCGTCACTAAAACCCATTTCCGTTCTCACAAAACAGGTCTGTTCGGGACCTGTTTCGACCCCTTTAAACCCAGAAAAATCCCAATATTATTTCATGACCAGAACGTCCTCTGAGTTAGGGTTCCAAGGACATATTATACGCCTCCTAACGATTTTTCTACAATTTATTATGAATTAAATACGAACGGTTACCAAAACTGCCAGTTTTCGGTCCAGCCTGCATAAACAGTCCAAAACAGCCTAGCTACGGGTTTAATCAGACTTTCGGCAAGACACGAAAAACCTTCCCGACTCGAATAGGGAACTATGGGCACCAAAATCACCTCAAAACGAGTTACGAGTAAAAAGTTATGCACGAAAGAAAAACTGGACAGCATGCTGGAAATCACATAAAAATTGACCGACTGCTGTCAAAACGACCCCTTTTTCACCTAGCTAGAGGCCGAACCAGATTTTGGCTAAAACACGAAAACCGTACCCGACTCAGAACGTGAACCGTGGGCACCAGTTTCGGCTCAGCCCGAGTTACGACGGAAAAGTTATGACCGACGCAAAACAGTGGCAGAACACGTTTTCACATGAAATGACGATTCTATAAACGATTTACGATACTAAACGGTTTGGGATTTACGCTACGATGATTTAGAGTTTAGGCCAGGTGTGTTTAGGGTTCCGCCACGAGTGTCACCCACTGCCACCATCGTCCACCCACAGCCACCGTAGCGGCGGCGTGCGGCGGTGGTTGTCTCGCCGGACAAACGAAAAGTAAAGGAGAAGGGCGGAGTGTTACCTTGCGACGACGCCACGCGACAACACTCGATACTCCCCCTCTTGAAAACTCCGGCGAACAGCAGCGGCACTCAGGCGAACAGAAGCAGCAACTCCGGCGGGTTCCTCTCTCTTCTTACTCCCGGTTCTTCTCTACTCCTCTCTTTCCCTCTCTCGATAAAACTCACGGCCAACACAAGAAAAATAAGAATGGCGCTAGGGTTTTGTGGAATTCGTTTGGGATTGCTTGGCTATCAAGGAAATAAGAAAACGAAGGTGGGATCCGGCCATGGGCCGTGACCCATGCAATACTTCCCAACAATTTCACTTTAGCCCCCCCCCCAACTTCACCTATCTCACAATCTTCACTAAAAGACATGAATTCTAACATTTTGGTCCTTTTTGACACCAAACCAATAAACAAAAACAAATAAAGGTGAACATTTTATACAATTAAAAGATTAAATAATAAACGTACCGGGGTACGGGCTTTACACCAAAACGTATGACTCCTTTCCAAGGTGACACTTTCAACATCACAAATTCCCCAACTTGGAACTCTAACGGTTTCCGGCGTCGATCTGCATAGCTTTTCTGTCTGTCCTGAGCCACTTTTAATCTGTCCCGAATCTGAGTGATCTTATCCGCTGTTAATTGTACTAATTTTGGCCCTGCTAATTGTTTCTCCCCCACTTCATTCCAACACAAAGGCGTTCGGCATTTTCTACCATACAATACTTCAAACGGTGCCGCTTGAATGCTGGAATGATAACTGTTGTTGTAGGCAAATTCTATCAAAGGCAGATGTTTATCCCATGATCCCCCAAAATCAACTATACAAGCCCGAAGCATATCTTCTAAAGTCTGGATTGTTCTTTCACTCTGCCCGTCAGTATGAGGATGATATGTTGTACTCAACTTTATCTGCGTTCCCATCTCTTTTTGAAAGCTTCTCCAGAATCTGGAAGTAAAACGACTATCTCGATCAAAAATAATCGAGATTGGAACTCCATGTCGAGTTACTATTTCATTAATGTACAATTTAGCTAAACGTTCCAAGGAATCAGTTTCTTTTATCGGCAAGAAATGAGCAGACTTCGTCAACCCACTCATTTATTGATACCAACGTTTTGTTTGCAAACACATAATTAATATCTTTATAAATTAAAACCAGCGGAAACAATGTTTAATTATCAAAACCATAAGTCAACCCACTCTCCTCGCGCGCCAGTGTGTACTCATCCCGCCTTGGAGCCGCTCGGACCTGAAACCACAGTTTATTGGGAAAGGGTAAGCATGAAGCTTAGTGAATTCAAACACCATAAATAATACAGTTGTTCCACACTACCACTAAAACAGATAGTGACACATAAGCGATCATACAGGTCTACGAACAAAATCATAAACATGTATATCCACACCCACCCACCAAAGAGGCACAAGTCGGTCCCACCGACCACATGATAACATCTTCGGCCCCGCCGAATCCCCGGTCCCACCGAGTCTCTACGCCCCGCGTATAAAACCTCCGGCCCCGCCGGACCCTCGGTCCCACCGAGTTAACATGGCAACATAGTATCAACTAGACACCCCACTATCTAGTTCCACAATACAATCACATAAAGCTACCACACACGTACTATAGCAATGATAAAACAACTATTATTAGATATAGTGAGAGAACTCACCTCAAATGCGCGCCTAGCTTAACAACACAAATCAAGCTTCACAAATACGGTCACTTCCCAGCACCTAAACGCATGTTAAAAACGTGTCAATACGAGACCCGGACCCTATGACACGACACACGCTTAAACCGTCACTAAAACCCATTTCCGTTCTCACAAAACAGGTCTGTTCGGGACCTGTTTCGACCCCTTTAAACCCAGAAAAATCCCAATATTATTTCATGACCAGAAAGTCCTCTGAGTTAGGGTTCCAAGGACATATTATACGCCTCCTAACGATTTTTCTACAATTTATTATGAATTAAATACGAACGGTTACCAAAACTGCCAGTTTTCGGTCCAGCCTGCATAAACAGTCCAAAACAGCCTAGCTACGGCTTTAATCAGACTTTCGGCAAGACACGAAAAACCTTCCCGACTCGAATAGGGAACTATGGGCACCAAAATTACCTCAAAACGAGTTACGAGTAAAAAGTTATGCACGAAAGAAAAACTGGACAGCATGCTGGAAATCACATAAAAATTGACCGACTGCTGTCAAAACGACCCATTTTCACCTAGCTAGAGGCCGAACCAGATTTTCGCTAAAACACGAAAAACGTACCCGACTCAGAACGTGAACCGTGGGCACCAGTTTCGGCTCAGCCCGAGTTACGACGGAAAAGTTATGACCGACGCAAAACAGTGGCAGAACACGTTTTCACATGAAATGACGATTCTATAAACGATTTACGATACTAAACGGTTTGGGATTTACGCTACGATGATTTAGAGTTTAGGCCAGGTGTGTTTAGGGTTCCGCCACGAGTGTCACCCACTGCCACCATCGTCCACCCACAGCCACCGTAGCGGCGGCGTGCGGCGGTGGTTGTCTCGCCGGACAAACGAAAAGTAAAGGAGAAGGGCGGAGTGTTACCTTGCGACGACGCCACGCGACAGCACTCGATACTCCCCCTCTTGAAAACTCCGGCGAACAGCAGCGGCACTCAGGCGAACAGCAGCAGCAACTCCGGCTGGTTCCTCTCTCTTCTTACTCCCGGTTCTTCTCTACTCCTCTCTCTCCCTCTCTCGATAAAACTCACGGCCAACACAAGAAAAATAAGAATGGCGCTAGGGTTTTGTGGAATTCGTTTGGGATTGCTTGGCTATCAAGGAAATAAGAAAACGAAGGTGGGATCCGGCCATGGGCCGTGACCCATGCAATACTTCCCAACAATTTCACTTTAGCCCCCCCCCCCCCCCAACTTCACCTATCTCACAATCTTCACTAAAAGACATGAATTCTAACATTTTGGTCCTTTTTGACACCAAACCAATAAACAAAAACAAATAAAGGTGAACATTTTATACAATTAAAAGATTAAATAATAAACGTACCGGGGTACGGGCTTTACACCAAAACGTATGACTCCTTTCCAAGGTGACACTTTCAACATCACAAATTCCCCAACTTGGAACTCTAACGGTTTCCGGCGTCGATCTGCATAGCTTTTCTGTCTGTCCTGAGCCACTTTTAATCTGTCCCGAATCTGAGTGATCTTATCCGCTGTTAATTGTACTAATTTTGGCCCTGCTAATTGTTTCTCCCCCACTTCATTCCAACACAAAGGCGTTCGGCATTTTCTACCATACAATACTTCAAACGGTGCCGCTTGAATGCTGGAATGATAACTGTTGTTGTAGGCAAATTCTATCAAAGGCAGATGTTTATCCCATGATCCCCCAAAATCAACTATACAAGCCCGAAGCATATCTTCTAAAGTCTGGATTGTTCTTTCACTCTGCCCGTCAGTATGAGGATGATATGTTGTACTCAACTTTATCTGCGTTCCCATCTCTTTTTGAAAGCTTCTCCAGAATCTGGAAGTAAAACGACTATCTCGATCAAAAATAATCGAGATTGGAACTCCATGTCGAGTTACTATTTCATTAATGTACAATTTAGCTAAACGTTCCAAGGAATCAGTTTCTTTTATCGGCAAGAAATGAGCAGACTTCGTCAACCCACTCATTTATTGATACCAACGTTTTGTTTGCAAACACATAATTAATATCTTTATAAATTAAAACCAGCGGAAACAATGTTTAATTATCAAAACCATAAGTCAACCCACTCTCCTCGCGCGCCAGTGTGTACTCATCCCGCCTTGGAGCCGCTCGGACCTGAAACCACAGTTTATTGGGAAAGGGTAAGCATGAAGCTTAGTGAATTCAAACACCATAAATAATACAGTTGTTCCACACTACCACTAAAACAGATAGTGACACATAAGCGATCATACAGGTCTACGAACAAAATCATAAACATGTATATCCACACCCACCCACCAAAGAGGCACAAGTCGGTCCCACCGACCACATGATAACATCTTCGGCCCCGCCGAATCCCCGGTCCCACCGAGTCTCTACGCCCCGCGTATAAAACCTCCGGCCCCGCCGGACCCTCGGTCCCACCGAGTTAACATGGCAACATAGTATCAACTAGACACCCCACTATCTAGTTCCACAATACAATCACATAAAGCTACCACACACGTACTATAGCAATGATAAAACAACTATTATTAGATATAGTGAGAGAACTCACCTCAAATGCGCGCCTAGCTTAACAACACAAATCAAGCTTCACAAATACGGTCACTTCCCAGCACCTAAACGCATGTTAAAAACGTGTCAATACGAGACCCGGACCCTATGACACGACACACGCTTAAACCGTCACTAAAACCCATTTCCGTTCTCACAAAACAGGTCTGTTCGGGACCTGTTTCGACCCCTTTAAACCCAGAAAAATCCCAATATTATTTCATGACCAGAAAGTCCTCTGCGTTAGGGTTCCAAGGACATATTATACGCCTCCTAACGATTTTTCTACAATTTATTATGAATTAAATACGAACGGTTACCAAAACTGCCAGTTTTCGGTCCAGCCTGCATAAACAGTCCAAAACAGCCTAGCTACGGGTTTAATCAGACTTTCGGCAAGACACGAAAAACCTTCCCGACTCGAATAGGGAACTATGGGCACCAAAATTACCTCAAAACGAGTTACGAGTAAAAAGTTATGCACGAAAGAAAAACTGGACAGCATGCTGGAAATCACATAAAAATTGACCGACTGCTGTCAAAACGACCCCTTTTTCACCTAGCTAGAGGCCGAACCAGATTTTGGCTAAAACACGAAAACCGTACCCGACTCAGAACGTGAACCGTGGGCACCAGTTTCGGCTCAGCCCGAGTTACGACGGAAAAGTTATGACCGACGCAAAACAGTGGCAGAACACGTTTTCACATGAAATGACGATTCTATAAACGATTTACGATACTAAACGGTTTGGGATTTACGCTACGATGATTTAGAGTTTAGGCCAGGTGTGTTTAGGGTTCCGCCACGAGTGTCACCCACTGCCACCATCGTCCACCCACAGCCACCGTAGCGGCGGCGTGCGGCGGTGGTTGTCTCGCCGGACAAACGAAAAGTAAAGGAGAAGGGCGGAGTGTTACCTTGCGACGACGCCACGCGACAACACTCGATACTCCCCCTCTTGAAAACTCCGGCGAACAGCAGCGGCACTCAGGCGAACAGCAGCAGCAACTCCGGCGGGTTCCTCTCTCTTCTTACTCCCGGTTCTTCTCTACTCCTCTCTCTCCCTCTCTCGATAAAACTCACGGCCAACACAAGAAAAATAAGAATGGCGCTAGGGTTTTGTGGAATTCGTTTGGGATTGCTTGGCTATCAAGGAAATAAGAAAACGAAGGTGGGATCCGGCCATGGGCCGTGACCCATGCAATACTTCCCAACAATTTCACTTTAGCCCCCCCCCCCAACTTCACCTATCTCACAATCTTCACTAAAAGACATGAATTCTAACATTTTGGTCCTTTTTGACACCAAACCAATAAACAAAAACAAATAAAGGTGAACATTTTATACAATTAAAAGATTAAATAATAAACGTACCGGGGTACGGGCTTTACAACTCTCCCCCGCTTGGATTAGACTTCGTCCTCGAAGTCCACGTCCGCAAACAGCTCCGGGTAATTCTCCCGCATCTCGGCTTCTGGTTCCCACGTCCATTCTGAACCTTTTCGGTGCTTCCACTGAACCTTAACCAATCCAATAACTTTGTTCCGCAGAGTCTTCGTCTTCCTCTCGACTATGGCTATTGGCTTCTCCACATAGTTGAGTCTCTCTTCAATCTGAATATCTTCGAGGGGAACTACTGCAGACTCATCCATCACACACTTCCGCAACTGAGAGACATGGAACGTGTTGTGGATCAGGCTCAGCTCCTCTGGTAGCTCCAATCGGTAAGCTACTTTCCCCACACGCGCGATGACCTTGTACGGTCCGATATATCGGGGACCCAACTTTCCCCGCTTGCGAAAACGGATTACCCCTTTCCAGGGTGACACTTTCAAAAGAACGTAATCCCCGACTTGGAACTCCAAGTCTGATCGTCTCTTATCAGCGTAACTCTTTTGTCGACTCTGAGCAGTGACTAACCGATCCCGCACCATCTGGATCATTTTCGTCGTCTTTAGCACAACATCGGTGCTCCCCAGCACTCTGTGACCAACCTCGCCCCAGCAAATGGGCGTCCGACACTTCCTGCCATACAACACTTCGTACGTCGCTCTACCGATGCTAGCGTGATAGCTGTTATTATAGGAGAACTCAGCTAGTGGAAGATACTGATCCCAACTACCACCAAAGTCAATCACACATGCTCGCAGCATGTCCTCAAGTGTCTGAATAGTACGCTCACTCTGCCCGTCGGTCTGGGGATGAAATGTTGTACTGAAATGCAACCGCGTACCCATCTCATTCTGAAACCTCTCCCAAAACCGGGAGGTGAAACGAGTATCCCGATCCGAGACAATCGAGACTGGCACCCCGTGCCTAGTTACAATCTCTCGGATGAAAACCTCCGCGAGCTTATCCGCCGAGAAGCTCTCTTTAATCGCCAAGAAGTGAGCGCTCTTAGTCAGACGATCCACAATTACCCAAATGGTATCATTCCCTCGCTGAGTTTTGGGAAGCTTCGTGATGAAATCCATCGTAATTTGCTCCCACTTCCACACCGGAATCTTCAAAGGCTGCAATTTCCCGTGCGGTCGCTGGTGCTCCGCCTTGACCTTCCGACAGGTCAAACATACCTCCACACATTTGGCTACATCCCGCTTCATGCCGGGCCACCAATAGCCTTCCCGTAAGTCTCTGTACATTTTGGTAGCTCCCGGATGAATCGAAAACTTGGACTTATGCGCCTCGTCCAATAGTATCTGTCGGTTCCCACCGGTGAATGGGACCCAAACTCTACCATATCGGGTCAATATTCCTCGACTATCCCGTACCAATTTCGGAATTTCTCCCGAAACCCTCTCACGTTTTGCGTATTCCGCCGACACGGCCACCTCCTGAGCGACACCTATCGACTCCAAAAGAGGTGCAACTACTGTCAATCGCTGACATAGACCCTTCAGCGGTCCCCCAACCGGATGTCGGCTAAGTGCATCCGCGACTACATTCGCTTTACCCGGGTGGTAAAGTATCTCGCAGTCGTAATCCTTGACCACATCAAGCCATCTTCGCTGACGCATATTAAGATTTTGCTGATCCATCAGGTATTTAAGGCTCTTATGATCAGTGTAAATCGTACACTTGACACCATAAAGATAGTGTCTCCAAATTTTTAGAGCAAACACTACTGCTCCCAACTCCAAGTCATGAGTCGGGTAGTTCGCTTCGTGAGGCTTCAGCTGCCTCGAAGCGTAAGCTATGACCTTGCCGCGTTGCATCAGCACGGCACCCAACCCCTGATATGAAGCATCACAATAAACCACCAAATCCTCCATACCCTCGGGCAAGGTTAACACAGGAGCCTCACATAAACGCCTGCGTAGCTCCTCAAATGCCTTCTGCTGCTCTTCACCCCAACTGAAAGCTGCAGTTTTCTTCGTCAGTCGAGTCATAGGCAAGACAATCTTGGAGAAATCTTGGATAAATCTCCGATAGTATCCTGCTAACCCGAGAAAACTCCGCACCTCAGTAGGAGTTTTCGGCACCTCCCACCGCATTACCGCTGAGATCTTGGCCGGATCGACCATGATACCGTTCTGATTCACGACATGTCCTAGGAATTGGACCTCTCGTAACCAGAATTCACACTTGGAGAACTTAGCATAAAGCTTCTCCCGCCTCAAAACCTCCAAAACTTCCCGCAAATGCACCTCGTGCTCTTCCTCCGTCTTCGAATATACGAGAATATCGTCGATGAACACAATCACCGAGCGATCCAACATCGGGCTACATACCCTGTTCATGAGGTCCATGAACGCTGCGGGTGCGTTGGTGAGCCCGAAAGGCATCACCACGAACTCGTAATGGCCATATCGCGTACGGAAGGTCGTCTTCTCCGTATCCTCACTTCGTACCCGCATCTGATGATACCCAGATCTCAGGTCAATCTTAGAGAACCACGAGGCTCTCTGCAACTGATCAAACAAGTCGTCAATCCTTGGCAGAGGATAACGATTCTTTACCGTAAGCTTATTCAGCTCCCGGTAATCAATACACATCCGCTGAGATCCATCCTTCTTCTTTACGAACAAAATCGGAGCTCCCCACGGTGAACAACTCGGCTTAATGAACTCTTTCTCGAGAAGTTCCTGCAACTGATCATACAGCTCCTTCATTTCCGGTGGAGCCAGGCGATAAGGTGCCTTGGCCACCGGAGCAGCACCCGGAATCAGATCGATTCGAAACTCCACCTGTCGTTCGGGAGGTATCCCCGGTAACTCGTCGGGAAACACATCGGCAAACTCCCTCACGACTGGCACATCTTCGGCAGTCTTCTTTGCCTCGTCAAAACGCGTATCTATCACATACGCCAAGTACCCCTGACCACTATGCTGAAGGTGTCTCCGAGCCCTCGCCGCGGAACATATTGCCGTAGTCCGTCTGGGCGAGTCTCCCTGAATCAACAACCCTCCCCCGCTTGGGGTTCGAACCCGCACTTGTTTGTGGCGACAAACAATTTCCGCATCAAACGCGTCCATCCAATCCATGCCCACAATCACACAAAGCTCTCGCATAGCTATCGGAATCAAGTCTATGGGAAACCTCACACCCGAGATTTCCAACGTGCATCCCCGATACACATCCGTAACCGTCAAGGTCCTATCATCGGCAACCTCGACTACCAAAGGACATCCTAACCGTCCCACCACTTGGCCCAAACTCTCGCTAAAGGTGCGAGACACAAATGAATGAGTAGCCCCGCTATCAAACATTACAACCGCAGGCACCGAGTTAACTAGAAACGTACCTAGCATACAATTAACAACATATATAAAAAAACAAGGCATGAAAAGGAAGGACGAAAAGAAAAAGAGTGATAAAACATACATGTCACCACCTTAGGCGTCGCCTGCGCCTCTTCCACCTTCAGCTGGTGGACCCTACCTCGGGCTGCCTCCGTCCCCGGCTGACCCGTACGACCGTCAGTGATGCGCAGTGGGGCATTTGCAAGAGCCCTCTGTGCACCACCCCCATCAGCTGCTCTTGCATTCGGACAATTGGCCCTCACGTGGCCCGTCTGCTTGCAGCTAAAGCAGATCATCAGTGGCGACTTGCAATCCCGGCTGAGATGACCGGACTGCCCACACTTGAAACACCCGTCAGTCTTCTTCCCACTAGAATCCCTGGGTTTAAACCCACCACTCCTCGAACTCCCGCGCGAATCAGAAAAATTTGACTTCTTTTGCACCGCAGAGGTTGGCGTCACCGCCTGTGCTGCCTTTCTCTTTCTGGCTTGGGTCTCCAACTCCAGCTCCCTTCTTCGGGATGCATCCATCATTGCCGACAAATAAGCGTACGGTACCGTGCTCACAAATTCCCTGATCTCGGTACGTAACATATCCTTATACCGAGCCATCTTCATTTCCTCCGAGGCGGCATATTGAGGACAAAACAGCGCCATCTCAGTAAATTTCTTGTTCATTTCTTTAACAGTCTCCGTGGTCTGGGTTAGTTCCAAGAACTCCTTCGCTATCCGCTCCATCTCTACCGGAGGCACGTATTCGGCACGGAACCGAGTAACGAACTCCTCCCAAGTAAGGGTAGTACGCTCGGCAAGAGTCAGCGCTGTGGCGCACCAATCCTTCGCTCCATCGCGAAGCAAGTTCACAGCAAAACGGACCTTCAGATTATCCGGGCAGCCGCAGGTCAAGAAGGCACACTCCATATCAGAAACCCAACGCATGCTAACAATTGGGTTCGGGTCTCCCTTGAACTCCGGGGGAGAACAGGCAGAGAGATCCCGATACTGGAACTCTCGATTACGGGGCTGTCCCCCAGCAGGCGGCGGAATCGCTGCAATGCGCTCCTCTAACAGAACCGTCACCTGATCTTGTATGGCGGTGATAATCTCGGGGATTGCCTCCCCGACCGCATGTGCTACCTCCGCTGCAATCATCTCTCGGATCTGCTCCTCCGTGATCCCCGCCTCAGTTCGCGGCTCAGTCGCGTTGTTCCTCCTAGTGATGGCCATTCTAGAAAGAAGAAAAACATACAACGAGTTATTAGTGCCTAATAACTCACATCAACAACACTCACGCTCAGCTCCTTGGATTCCTCGCGACTTTCCCGACTCGAGCACTGATCTTGTGCTTCCGGTAGTAGGAGCTCTACTACTACCTTCCACACCTATCATCGCTCGTTCCGAGTCCCATCCCGAGGGTCCAAGTAGCTTCTCGCCGCAACTACACACATATGCCCGCACCGGCATATATACTCGTTCTTCCTAGCTCTCTAGGAATTCCATCCCAATCACTACCCTTGCTACTACCGAATCCCCACTAATCATAAAGAGTGGCCTCGCGAATACCCGATTACATGCAGTGCAAAACAAATAGACAGTCGAATACAAGATTCTATCCTAGAACGGTTGGACTCAAACAAGAGCTGCGCAATAGAACTAAATCGAATATTCTAAGGATATAAGTCTCTTACTGCATACAACCTAGAGGGCATTCACTTAGTAACCTATCATAATTAGCATAAATTCCTAATAGCAAGCAGTTCAACATACCGCATAGTGTCAACAACAGGCAATCTAGCATGCATACTCTATGATCTAGAAAGCAATAAAACACTAAGCATTGTACATTTCCCTTCGGCTCCGGCTGACGGTACACACTGCGCCCCCGATCACCGTTCCTCGAACGGGTTTTTACCTTTTCTTTTATTTCCAAAAAGATTTAATAAAGAATTGGAAAATTTCCCAGCCGCAACTTGAGACCAAACACACCGAGGTGCGTTTGATTCACTCAAGCTGTGCTCTGATACTAAGTTGTAACATCCCAAAATTTCAAGCAAATTTAAATTTTTAAAATAAACAATTTATTTATAACAACTCATTTATAGATACCAACGTTTTGTTTGCAAACACATAATTAATATCTTTATAAATTAAAACCAGCGGAAACAATGTTTAATTATCAAAACCATAAGTCAACCCACTCTCCTCGCGCGCCAGTGTGTACTCATCCCGCCTTGGAGCCGCTCGGACCTGAAACCACAGTTTATTGGGTAAGGGTAAGCACGAAGCTTAGTGAATTCAAACACCATAAATAATACAGTTGTTCCACACTACCACTAAAACAGATAGTGACACATAAGCGATCATACAGGTCTACGAACAAAATCATAAACATGTATATCCACACCCACCCACCAAAGAGGCACAAGTCGGTCCCACCGACAAGTCGGTCCCACCGACCACATGATAACATCTTCGGCCCCGCCGAATCCCCGGTCCCACCGAGTCTCTACGCCCCGCGTATAAAACCTCCGGCCCCGCCGGACCCTCGGTCCCACCGAGTTAACATGGCAACATAGTATCAACTAGACACCCCACTATCTAGTTCCACAATACAATCACATAAAGCTACCACACACGTACTATAGCAATGATAAAACAACTATTATTAGATATAGTGAGAGAACTCACCTCAAATGCGCGCCTAGCTTAACAACACAAATCAAGCTTCACAAATACGGTCACTTCCCAGCACCTAAACGCATGTTAAAAACGTGTCAATACGAGACCCGGACCCTATGACACGACACACGCTTAAACCGTCACTAAAACCCATTTCCGTTCTCACAAAACAGGTCTGTTCGGGACCTGTTTCGACCCCTTTAAACCCAGAAAAATCCCAATATTATTTCATGACCAGAAATTCCTCTGACTTAGGGTTCCAAGGACATATTATACGCCTCCTAACGATTTTTCTACAATTTATTATGAATTAAATACGAACGGTTACCAAAACTGCCAGTTTTCGGTCCAGTCTGCATAAATAGTCCAAAACAGCCTAGCTACGGGTTTAATCAGACTTTCGGCAAGACACGAAAAACCTTCCCGACTCGAATAGGGAACTATGGGCACCAAAATCACCTCAAAACGAGTTACGAGTAAAAAGTTATGCACGAAAGAAAAACTGGACAGCATGCTGGAAATCACATAAAAATTGACCGACTGCTGTCAAAACGACCCATTTTCACCTAGCTAGAGGCCGAACCAGATTTTCGCTAAAACACGAAAAACGTACCCGACTCAGAACGTGAACCGTGGGCACCAGTTTCGGCTCAGCCCGAGTTACGACGGAAAAGTTATGACCGACGCAAAACAGTGGCAGAACACGTTTTCACATGAAATGACGATTCTATAAACGATTTACGATACTAAACGGTTTGGGATTTACGCTACGATGATTTAGAGTTTAGGCCAGGTGTGTTTAGGGTTCCGCCACGAGTGTCACCCACTGCCACCATCGTCCACCCACAGCCACCGTAGCGGCGGCGTGCGGCGGTGGTTGTCTCGCCGGACAAACGAAAAGTAAAGGAGAAGGGCGGAGTGTTACCTTGCGACGACGCCACGCGACAGCACTCGATACTCCCCCTCTTGAAAACTCCGGCGAACAGCAGCGGCACTCAGGCGAACAGCAGCAGCAACTCCGGCTGGTTCCTCTCTCTTCTTACTCCCGGTTCTTCTCTACTCCTCTCTTTCCCTCTCTCGATAAAACTCACGGCCAACACAAGAAAAATAAGAATGGCGCTAGGGTTTTGTGGAATTCGTTTGGGATTGCTTGGCTATCAAGGAAATAAGAAAACGAAGGTGGGATCCGGCCATGGGCCGTGACCCATGCAATACTTCCCAACAATTTCACTTTAGCCCCCCCCCAACTTCACCTATCTCACAATCTTCACTAAAAGACATGAATTCTAACATTTTGGTCCTTTTTGACACCAAACCAATAAACAAAAACAAATAAAGGTGAACATTTTATACAATTAAAAGATTAAATAATAAACGTACCGGGGTACGGGCTTTACACCAAAACGTATGACTCCTTTCCAAGGTGACACTTTCAACATCACAAATTCCCCAACTTGGAACTCTAACGGTTTCCGGCGTCGATCTGCATAGCTTTTCTGTCTGTCCTGAGCCACTTTTAATCTGTCCCGAATCTGAGTGATCTTATCCGCTGTTAATTGTACTAATTTTGGCCCTGCTAATTGTTTCTCCCCCACTTCATTCCAACACAAAGGCGTTCGGCATTTTCTACCATACAATACTTCAAACGGTGCCGCTTGAATGCTGGAATGATAACTGTTGTTGTAGGCAAATTCTATCAAAGGCAGATGTTTATCCCATGATCCCCCAAAATCAACTATACAAGCCCGAAGCATATATTCTAAAGTCTGGATTGTTCTTTCACTCTGCCCGTCAGTATGAGGATGATATGTTGTACTCAACTTTATCTGCGTTCCCATCTCTTTTTGAAAGCTTCTCCAGAATCTGGAAGTAAAACGACTATCTCGATCAGAAATAATCGAGATTGGAACTCCATGTCGAGTTACTATTTCATTAATGTACAATTTAGCTAAACGTTCCAAGGAATCAGTTTCTTTTATCGGCAAGAAATGAGCAGACTTCGTCAATCTATCCACAATCACCCAAATAGAATCGAATCCCTTTGAAGTTCTAGGCAACTTGGTAATAAAATCAGTAGTGATCTGATCCCATTTCCACATTGGTATATCCAGTCGTTGTAACTGTCCAAACGGCTTCTGATGTTCAATCTTTACTTTCTTGCAAGTAGTACAATCTTCCACATACTTAGCAACACTTCTCTTCATTCCCGGCCACCAATAGAACTGTTTCAAATCTCTATACATTTTATTTGTACCTGGATGAATAGAAAATCGAGACTGATGAGCTTCTTGTAGTACACGATCACGTAATCCACCCAAACGAGGTACCCAAATTCTGTTTCCCATACACAATAACCTACGGTCATCTTTCCCAAGCAATGCTGATATTCCCACCAACCGTTCTGACTTCAAACTTTCTTCCTGATAAGCATCTATTTGGCACTTCAGCAATTCGTCAAAGATATTAGGAAGGAGTTCAGCTCGTAACGATATCGCTTTTATTGTTCCACTTCTTTCTTGACGACTTAGTGCATCTGCTACCACGTTCGCCTTCCCGGGGTGATAAAGGATTTCACAATCGTAATCATTTACCAATTCCAACCATCTTCTTTGCCTCATATTCAGTTCCTTCTGATCGAAAAGATGTTGGAGACTCTTATGGTCAGTGAAAATTTGGCATTTAGAACCATAAAGATAATGTCTCCAAATCTTCAATGCGAAGACAACTGCTGCAAGCTTCATATCATGAGTAGGATATTGTCTTTCATGGTCCTTTAATTGACGAGAAGCATAGGCAATCACCTTTCCACGTTGCATAAGTACACATCCCAATCCTAGCTTAGAAGCATCACTGTAGACCACAAAATCATCGGAACCTTCTGGCAATGCTAATATCGGCGCGCTGCAGAGTTTCTCCTTCAATATTCTGAATGCCTCATCCTGTTCTGCTTTCCATTCAAACTTTAAATTCTTCCGAGTTAGCTTAGTCAATGGTGTCGCAATTCGAGAAAAGTCTTTTATAAATTTCCGATAGTATCCAGCTAGACCCAGAAAACTACGTACTTCGGTTGCCGTCTTCGGCGGTTCCCATCTTTCAATTGCTTCCACTTTCGCTGGATCAACTTGTATACCCTTATCTGAAACTACATGACCCAAAAACTGAACTTCTCGTAGCCAGAATTCACACTTCGAAAATTTAGCATATAACTTCTCTTTCTTTAATAACTCTAGAATCAAACGAAGGTGTTGCGCGTGATCCTCTTTGGATCGAGAATAAATAAGTATATCATCGATAAATACTATGACAAATTTATCGAGATACGGCTTACATACCCGATTCATCAAATCCATAAAAGCGGCTGGAGCGTTCGTCAGTCCGAATGGCATCACCACAAATTCGTAGTGACCGTACCTCGTGCGAAAAGCAGTCTTTAGAACATCTTCTTCTTTAACCTTCAACTGATGGTAGCCAGATCTGAGGTCAATCTTGGAGAAGTAACAAGCTCAAACTAATTGATCAAAGAGGTCATCAATTCTCGAAAGTGGATACTTGTTCTTGATTGTGCGCTTGTTCAGCTCTCGGTAGTCGATACACATTCTCATTGAACCGTCTTTCTTCTTTACAAATAAAATTGGTGCACCCCATGGCGAAGAGCTAGGTCTGATGAAGCCCTTATCAGTTAAGTCTTGAAGCTGTGCCATCATTTCTTTCATCTCTGGAGGTGCTAATCGGTACGGCGCACGGGCTATAGGAGCGGCTCCTGGGATTAAGTCAATACCAAATTCTACTTGTCTAATAGGAGGAAGACTATTCAAGTCTTCAGGAAAAACTTCTGGGTATTCAGTAACGATAGAAATATCTTCCAGCTTACTCTTTTCAGGCCTACTATCTATCACATAAGCTAAATAACTAGAGCAACCCTTGTTGACACATTTACGGGCTTTTACCAAAGATATAAGATTGGATTGATGATCCTTACGATCTCCATAAATCACTACTGACCTCTTATCAGGTAAAACGACGTTGATTATTTTCTTATCACAAACTATATTAGCCTGATTCTCAGCTAACCAATCCATTCCTACTACCACATCAAATTCAATCAAAGCTATTGGAAATAGTTGTATCGGTACTCCACACCCCTCTATATTTATCATACAACAATCAAAAACTTCTTTAACTGCCACTTGGTTATCATTTGTAGTATCTACTAATAAAGCATGTTTTAACATTTTAGGCTCTAAATGCATGTGAGCAGCGAAGGAGGGAGACACAAAAGATCGGTTTGCACCAGAATCAAATAACACTTTAGCACGGGTGGAGTTTATGAAAAATGTACCTGTGACCACATCCGGAGTTTCCTCCGCCTCTTTAGCTGTCATTTGGAATGTACGACCCCTCGTTTTCGGCGGTTCTATTCTTGGGACTACTGGTCTAGTAATGGCTGGTTTCCCGGATGTACCCCCTTGTTGTATTCTACCTCGTGGACAATCTGATTGGAGGTGATCCGGAGAATTGCACAAAAAGCAGAACCGTGTTAATCGACAATCTTTAACAACATGACCGGTTTTCCCACACTTAAAACAAACCCGAGATTCCACTTGACAATTTCCCTGATGGTAGCGATTACATCTCGGACATGGTCTTTCCACTGATCGAAACGACGGACGGTTATCGAACCTCTGAAATCTAGGCTTCCTTGAGTCCTGTGGTGGTCCTTCCCATTTCCTTTTCCCCAAGCTCTTATCACCGGTGTCCCTTTTATTATCTCGTTCTACATTTTCTGCAGCATCCACCGCAGCTGTAAAGGTATTTGGCCCTGTGGCAGTCACTAGTCTTCGGACTTCTGAATTTAACCCATAGATAAATCTTTCCATTTTCATCTTCTCCGTAGCAACATAATATCCTGCAAAGCGAGATTTTTCTAAAAATCGTGTTGTATAGTCTCTGACCGACAAATTCTCTTGCTGTAGGTTCATAAATTCTTCTTCCAATTGTCTGACAGCAGCTTGTGGACAGAAGTGTGTTGTCAAAGCTAACACGAATTCCTCCCATGAAATAGTAGAATATACATCCGCTCCTCTCGATTCTATATGAGCCTCCCACCAATACAGAGCATCACCTTTTAGCATTGCAGTTCCATAAAGTACTTTATCTTGTTCAGCACATTTACACGTTTTGAAGATAGCCTCGATTTCTTTCAGCCATCTCATAGCTTTTACCGGATCCCGATCTCCTGAGTATGTAGGAGGCTTACAACTCAGAAACATTTTATAGTCACACCTTTTCATTACCGGTAAAACAGTAGAGGTGAGTGGCATCTCCACTTCATGTTCCGGATCTGGTCTTTCAGTTTCATTATGACGATTACGTTCGAACATGGCTTGAATGCTATCCTGTAATCTCCCCATTTCAACGGTCAGATCATCCCGTGTAACAAACTCTGTACCATGCGGTTGTGTTCTACCCCCAGTTCGGCCCCCAGTTCCCCTTCTGTTTCTGCCTCTACCACGATCTCCTCCTCTTCCCCCTGTTCCTATTGGTGGATTCTCTTCACCCGAATTCCTTCCTCTTCTCTGATTCCTTTGTCTAGTGCCACTTGCCATTCTGTGGATTCAAACAAAGTTATTATACACATAAGCACATACCCCATATAATAAGGTATTCCAGTTCAAACATGTACCTGTAAGATCATAATTACACTGGCCAGGTGTAATCTGAAATTACCTTACATGATGTCCCTTCTACCTTTTATACTTAACATCCCCATGTTCTAAATTAATAGGGACATCCTACTTCACATGCAGTTTAAGTCTAGGTACAGTTACTAATACCTAAATCCCTTAAACTAGGGCTCTGATACCATCTGTAACATCCCACATATCCAAAAGTATATATAACATATAATTCATAACATGTTTTCAACAAAAGTAATTCATATTTCACATTCGGTCCCCAAAGTCTGACTAATCAATATATAAAAATGTTGTACAAACTTGATTCTATTTAGATAACATAATAACTAACAACAAATTTATAAGTACAAAAGCATCCACATTTTTCTTATCGATCATCTCCTCAAAAGCTATCCAACAAGTGTTCTAATCACTTGGTCTTACTGGATCCACCACCTGGAATACATATTTTAAAACAGAAAATGAGGGTTAGACCTAAAGGTCTAGTGAGAAAATCCCTGATATTTAAAAATCATTACAAATTCATTTATACAAAATCCTCTTTCTACAAAAGCACATATATTACACGTAGATTAATACCAACTACGGTTTATGCATCATACCTGTCTCATCCCACCTTATCCCTCCACCAATGGCCAATATCAATTGGTTGCGAGCCAATTTAACACACCGGTCCAAAGCCCGGCCACGTATTATATTCCCATATAATACTCACGTAATTATAATATCTCAATATATTATAATCACCCACGTATGACATATTCATACCACATATCAAATATTTGTTATTCACGTAATGTATTCCAGTAAAATACTTTTAAAGTAAAACTCACCTGATATGTTTATCACAAAAGCTTTTCCAAGATAATTATCACGTATGACCAGCCTTCACAGAATCTGAAATCACACAAAATACCAAATATCTCTTTTTAAAACTAAGCTTATAAAATCTTCGACTAAAGTCGCAACCTTCTAAAAGTAATTTAGAATCGCAATGCATAGTGCCAAGTCGCAACCATCTACTGCGACTTCACCCCGAAATCGCAACCCACTATTGCGACTCCAATCCTAAGTCTCAATCCACTACTGTGATCTCAAACCCAAATCGCAATCAACTACTGCGATTTCAAGCCAAGTCGCAAACGACCATTGCGACTTCAAGACCAAGTCGCAACCAACCATTGCGACTTCGTTGAATGTCGCAGTCATCTATTGCGACTTCGTTGAATGTCTCAGTTAACTAAGTTCGTCCTAAACCCAGCAATTTTGCAGTTTTAAAGCATGGATGTTTCTGATATTTTGCAGATGCGTTCACTATCATGAACCACAACTATCTATAAACCCAAAATACCCATATCTTACTAAAAATACCAAAACCCATCTATATACTCTTTTATCACACTTATGAACACTTTAAAGAAATTTCTACACATAAAAAGGATAGATTTGTTACCTTATTTCTTCAACTGATATAACAAAACCCAACAGAAAATTTTCAGCTTCCTTCTTCTTCTTAATCCTCTCTCAATTCCTCTCTCTCTCTCTGCCGAAAGTATGAACACACACACACACCTTTTTGCTTTTGATAAAATGCATAGAAATGAGACACCTCATCTCAATTAGGTGAAAAAGGACGGTTTGGGTGAAGATATCTTCACCCTTACCAAACTAACCTCACACTTATCCTATTTGGCAAAACTTACCCCCAAACTTCCAAATAAAAATTAGAACTTACCCCTTAACTCCTAACTCCATAAAACACTTTTAATAAAGACTTATAAATTTTCTCAAATTTAAATCAGATAAAATACCTGGTTATTACACTGTAAGAAGAAGAAAGTTTCTCATCCCAAAGGGAAGGGAAAGGCTAAAGTTGTTCCTCGCAACCAAGGCCTTAAGAGAAAAACTGATTCTTCTGACATACCACCCATAAGTGACCCTAAAGAGGCCATATGCTTTTACTGTCAAGAAAGGGGCCATTGGAAGAGAAGCTGCCTAAAATATCTGGAGGACTTGAAAATGAACTAGGTCAAAGGGTGTGGCACCTCAGGTATTTTTACAATGAACTCCATAGTACTTCGATTTCTAACTCTTGGGTCCTTGATACGGGATGTGGTACTCACATTTGCTCTAATTTCCAGGGACTAAAGGGAAGTAGGACAATGAAGCATGGGGAGCTGAATCTGATCATGGGAAACAGGATGACTGCCGCTGTTTCCAAGATTGGAGATTTTGAGCTCGTGCTTAGTAGTGGTTTTTCAATAAAGTTATTAGATTGTTGCTACTCGCCGAAAATGGCTCGAAACATTATTTCTTTTCATGCATTGTACAAGGATGGTTTTGAATTTCAATTTAATAATAATAATGGTTGCATTTTGGTTTATAAACATGGTTGTTTTTATTTTAAAGCCTCTCCTTGTAATGGCGTGTATGAAAGCGTGATTTGTGTTGGTAGAAATAATAATAACTTAACTCTAAATGTTGGTTCCTCCAATAGTGAATTGGATAAATTGTCGTTATGGCATCATCGTCTTGGCCACATAAACAAGAAACGCATCGCCAAGCTCCAATCAGACGGGATCTTGGAACCATTTGGCTTAAAGTCGGATGAAGAATGCGAGTCTTGCTTACTTGGCAAGATGACAAAAGCACCTTTCAAAGGAAAAATGGAAAGCGGTAAGGATCTGTGGGACTTAATCCACACAGATGTATGTGGATCGTTCAGATCTGCCACGAGAGACGGTGAGAGATACTTTGTTACCTTTACTGACGATTTTAGTAGATATGGATTTATCTATTTGATGAAAAACAAATCGGACACCTTTGAAGTGTTCAAAGGATTCAAAAACGAAGTAGAAAACCAACTGGGCAAGAAGATCAAGATGCTCCGGTCCGACAGGGGTGGAGAATACTTGAGTCATGAATTCTACGACTATCTAAGGGATTGTGGAATAGTTTCGCAATTATCTCCTCCCAGAACACCACAACTCAATGGTGTTGCTGAGAGAAGAAATCGAACGCTACTTGATATGGTTCGGTCCATGATGAGTCGTGCTACACTTCCAATATCGTTCTGGGGCTATGCCTTAGAAACTGCAACTCATATCTTAAACCTCGTTCCAACTAAGAAGGTTGCAAAGACACCCTCTGAAATGTGGACTGGGACTCGTCCCTCGTTAGCACATATAAAGGTCTGGGGTTGTGAAGTCTTCGTTCGGCGCGAAACTAACGACAAGCAGGAACCTAGAGCAGAGAAGTGTCGGTTCATTGGTTATCCCTACAAATCCTTTGGATATATATTTTACAAACCTTCTGAGAACAAAGTGTTTGTAGCTAGAAGGGGAGTCTTCCAAGAAAGGGAGCTCATTTACAAAGAGGATAGTGGGAGCAGTATTGATCTTGAAGAAATTCAAGAAACAACCAATGATGAACCTATAGTTGACACTAGCCCTCAACATGAGGTTGAACCACCTGTTGAGGAAACTAACATACCTCCACCACCTCTTCGCAGAACTAGTAGAGTTAGTAGAGTTAATCGACCTCCTGAGTTTTATTATGGTTTTCATATTACAAAGGAAGGAGATACACTAGTCAATGATAAAACATTTGATAGTGCGGATGAGCCATCCAACTACAAGGAAGCGATGGCAGGCCCTGAGGCTGCCAAGTGGAAAGAGGCCATGGAGAGCGAGATTCAATCTATGTACGATAACCAAGTTTGGAAATTGGTTGATCATACACTTGGTCGCAAGACAGTTGGGTGTAAGTGGATCTTCAAAAAGAAGACCGACATGGATAGGAATGTGCACACATTCAAGGCTAGACTGGTTGCGAAAAGTTACACTCAAACTCAAGGGATTGATTATGATGAAACCTTCTCACCAGTGGCAAAGATTAAGTCTATCAGGATATTGCTTGCCATAGCTGCATTTCATGACTATGAAGTATGGCAAATGGATGTAAAAACCGCTTTCTTCAATGGAAAACTTGACGAGGATGTGTATATGGCACAACCTGAAGGTTTTGTACATACCGAGTATCCAGATAAGGTATGTAAGCTTGAAAGATCCATTTATGGACTTAAACAAGCGTCTCGTAGCTGGAATCTTTGTTTTCATGAAAAGGTCAAGGAGTTTGGATTTTCTCGAAGCGAAGATGAGTCATGCGTATATGTTAAGGCTAGTGGGAGTAATGTTGTATTTCTAGTCTTGTATGTTGATGACATACTATTCATAGGAAACGATATTCCGATGTTGCAAGATGTAAAGGTCTAGCTCGGGAAATGTTTCGCTATGAAAGATTTGGGAAATGCATCATACATACTTGGAATAAGAATTTATCGAGATAGAACCAAGTGTTTAATTGGACTTAGCCAAAGTGCATACTTGGATAAGATATTGAAGAAATTCAATATGAGTGAATCCAAGAAAGGGTATTTGCCCATGCAACATGGCATAAGATTGAGTAAAGATCAATGTCCCAGCACTAATAAAGAACTGGACAGAATGAGTCGAATTCCATGTGCATCTGCTATAGGATCGATCATGTATGCCATGACATGTACTAGACCTGATGTCTCATTTGCTTTAACCATGGTGAGTAGATATCAAGGGAACCCAGGCGAAAGTCATTGGATGGCTGTAAAGAACATTCTTAAGTATCTTCGGAGGACTAAAGATGTGTTCTTAGTCTATGGTGCAAAAATATGAATTACGAGTAACAGGTTATACTGATGCGAGTTTCCAGACAGATCGGGATAATTCCCGCTCGCAGTCAGGATGGGTGTTCTTGTTGAATGGTGGGGTCGTGACTTGGAAAAGTTCCAAACAGGACACGGTGGCTGACTCCACGTGTGAGTCAGAATATATCGCAGCTAGTGAAGCAGCGAAAGAGGCTGCATGGTTGAAGAATTTCATAGGTGATCTGGGCGTTGTACCAAGCATCAGTGAACCCATTGAAATCTTCTGTGATAACGAAGGTGCAGTCACATTGACTAAAGAACCTAAAGACCATGGGAAGTCAAAGCACATAGAGAGGAAGTATCACTTTGTGCGACACAAGGTTGCGGAAAACCAGATCGTGGTGAGTAGAGTGCCGACTGAAGAGAATCCGGCGGATCCTTTCACGAAAGCATTAACTCGACCCAAACATGAGTATCATACTGAAGCCATAGGTGTTAGAATTATCAATATACCTTGAATGTTTTAGTTGTTAGTTTGATGTATTAAAAACGTAATAAATTGTATTTAATTTGGAGATTATAATATATGCTAGATTGCGTCCATTTACATTTGATTTATTATCGTGTTTCGTTTTGCATGTTTAGAACCAACTTCCTGAGTATTAATTTACTTAAACCTCCACAGTCAGTCATACTCCTGGAAGTAAGTAGTGATTCAAGACTGTCATGGAGTGTTAGAAGCATAGAGAATGCAACTAACACTCATGAGTACCTAATAGTGATTTGGGTATTGGAACAACCCGCACTCAAAAGTTTACTTCATGGATTAAGTCAGAGTAATTTTGAGATAATAATATTTTATGTTCTTCAAACGGAGATTCATAGAGTTTTGCTCTAGGATTCTGTTATGCTTTGGTGTGCTCCAACGCTGACCGTAACTGGCAGCTATACAGGGCATGTCCATGTATAATATGATGAGTAGAAATGAACTGTGTAGTCAAAGTTTATTTGTTCCTTCTGCCTAAACAGGAGAAGCGATATCCATGGGCCCCTCGATGATTTGGTGTTGACATTAAGTGTTTGGCCAAACTCTGACTAGAATTGATGTGTTCAATTGAGTAGTCTGATGAATTCAACACATATCGGAAATCGGGAAACATAATCTTGATCCATGAGATAGACATTTATCCATGTCTCATGTTCATATGATATCTTGTAGAACAAAGGAACATTAAATCACTTATTTTAGGACCGAATCTTTATCAGAGTTCGGCAGCTGCATTGGATGGCTTGCCCTCTGCTGATTATTTGAAAGTGTTGAACCAAATAGAGTTAATAACTTGTCCAAGTGGGAGACTGTTGGATATAGTGTCCAGAGTCATTAACTATTGGTAATATTTCTAATGATAGCAGGGTCCTTTTGGGTTGCCCTTAAGACCCAAATAAACAATCAGAAGAATAAAAGGGAGTTAAAGCAGTTAGTTTATTAATTTGTCATAAATTAATTATAAGCTACAATATAATTAATGAGATTAATTATATAAAGTATAGGGACTGAATGATAATTGGTTAAAATAGTTTTAACAAACTTATCGGTTCAAGGGGGCTAGTTGTAAAATAGAGGGGTTATAAATAAACTGCTAGGGGTCAAACCCTAATTGGTTTTTCCATCTCTTTCTTGTGGCCTTCGATCCCCCTCTCTCTCCCTCCCAAAATCGTAAACCCTAATAAGGGTTTAGGGTTTAAGCCTCTTCTTGATTGTTGGCGTTTGGTGTTCTTAAGTGTGAGCCACTAGAGGGATTCATACTATTGGTCCTTGACATCCAAGAAGCAAGATCAAAGGTTGATTCATCATTGTGGTTTCGACAATCACAATAAACAAGTAAGTATTCTTGGTTTATTCTTTTATAGTTAATTATCTAGAACATATGTATTGCCATAGATGATTAAATTTAAATATGCGTTCGTTGCCTATATCATATGGTTGTAGGTTTGCTAAAAACATTTCAGTTTTACAGGTACTTTATTGTTTATAGTAATCAAGTTATCAACTGCGATTCATTTAGTACTTTACTGTATTGCAAAGAGTAGGTGTTTATATGTACTTTATTCCTTAATTCCATTTAATGTAAGTGCTTGTTATAAATGTAAATGTAAATGTGCTCACGTTTATAATGTTGAAACTAGGATGGGTACCGGGAATTTGAAACGACATGTTAAAAATTGCAAAAAAAGTCAATTTAAGGATGTTGGACAGATGGTGTTGGATTATGGTAGTGGCGGTTCTGGTTCATTAACTAGTAGGCTTCCTGATTTTGACCCTAATATTTTTTAGGAGTTATTAGCTAGTGCGGTTGTGTAACATGAATTTCCATTTCTATTTATCTCCTTATTTTTTGTTGTTTTTTAGGACTTCGATAACTTTTCAACCAATGTGACTTCTCAAGCGGTAAAGTCTGAACTTGAATGTTATTTAGAGGAGAAGCTCATGCCTCTCGTGAGCAATCTAAACATTTTGGACTATTAGAGAACTCATGAGATTCGGTATCCAACTCTTGCTCGGATGGCTAGGGACATCTTAGCTATCCCAATATCAACGGTGGCATCCGAATTTGTTTTTAGCATTGGTGGTAGGGTTCTTGATGCTTATAGAAGTTCATTGAAGCCTTCTACAGTTGAGGCTATCATTTGTTTAAGAGATTGGGTATACAGAGACGGTTTGTTCTAAGTTCTAACTTATTATTTATATATTTCGTATTATATATTTCTTTTATCGTATTAAGTTGGTTAATTAATTTATTTATATAGCACAGATGGAATCACAACTTGAGGCGCTATGTGGAGCAATCATGACGGAAAAGATGGAAGATCAAGAGGAAAGTAATACCGAAAGTGAAACTTAAGAGTTACATAAACCAAAAATACGTCGTTACCCAAAACCTTATCTCTTGACTCTAGAAACTTATTTGTTTGACTTTATGGTTGTGTTAATTAAACTTTGAACAATTTATTTTACTTTATGTTTGTGTTTTATTGAAACTTTGAACAACTTATTTGGTTTTGTGATTGTCCCTTGTGTATTTGTCATGGAATTAGGTTTTAGTTCTTTTTTATTTTGTTTAAAGTTTTAAAACTAAAGGTTCAACCCATTATTAAACAGGGTGGGTTGAAAAAATCATAAACAGGTCAACCCGCTACCAACCCATTTAAGTACCAGGTTGGGTTGGGTTGAAAATCTTAACCCATTTACTTAAACAAGTTGGGTTGGATTGGGTTGAGGTTTTTAACCCAATTAATAAATGGGTTAAACCTGAACTCAACTCAACCTGGCCTATTTACACCCATACTCGAAACAATGACCTCTAAAAAAACTCCTTAAAAATCTAAAGTTTATAACAAAAATACGGCTATCACCAAACTTGAATACCTTCATTTAAAAATACCCACTTTCGCTCTTAAAACCGTTATATTTTTATAACTTCAATTTATATTTATAAATGTCAATTTTGGAAAATAAGTTGTTTACATATACCGAACAAAATCATGACTCGCGTGTAACATGAGGATGTTTATAAAGAAATAAATAATATATCTTATTTTAGATTCTCATATAATAAATTATGTGAGTAGGTAAGAGAGTGATACTCGTTTTATTGGAAAAGACGTTGTATCCGTCTCGAATAGGGTAGTGATTCCTCGCAAAACCAAGGATCAGAGAGAGGGATGAGAATCTGCAAAAGTTTAAAATCAGGGATATTGACAGGGCCGGAACATGATCCACGATCCTTCCCGTCCTCGTATATTAAATATATTGTATATTTATTATTAATTAGACTTTTTATAAATAACTAGATTTAGTGTCTTATATTTAAAAAGAGTATTTTTAAATTTCTTATATACATATATATAACATGTTTTACTTCTTTTAGATAAAAAAACATGGAGAGTCGAAAGGCAATTTCAGTCATCCAATGGGACAAACACCACTAGAAGCATTGGAGAGCACTAACATCAATTTAAAATAAAATGGTTGGAACACCTCCCATACCACAAAAGAATAAGCCACTATATAAAGCTTTGAGCAATGAATGAATTGAATTTGTTAGATAATATAGATACTTTGGGCCTTGGTTTACTTATGGACTATTTCATGCTTTGTTATGGGCTTATGGGCTCTTGTATAATTTAGCTTAGATTAGGTTTTGGTATATATGTTAGGTTAGATGTTAGGTTATTTGTATTCTATTCTTCTTCTTCTTGTATCAGTGTAAGTACTAAGCTAGCTTATGAAACCCTAACCAATTTTCTGCATTTCTTCTTCTTCTATCAAAGTTATCATGGTATCAGAGCAAGGTTAATCTCGTTTCTTCTCTCAAGTACTGTTAATCTCAAGCACTCCTGTGCGCGGATCATATTTTTTGGCGTTCTTTTCTGGTTCGAAAATCGCTCGGCGTTCGTCTTCTGGGTTTCTGCTGGTTCGGATTTCTTCTGGGTTTCTGTTGGTTCGAGATACGCTGTTTTTCTTCTGGTTTGGTTTTCTTCTGGTTTTCTAGAGCTACTCGGATTTCTTCTGCTCAAGAATCGTCGGTATACGGTATCTTTAATATCTCTGTTTTTCTTTCGATATTTGCTAGCTATTTCTCGTTTTGCAATGGCTGGAAACGATTCTCTCCAAGCCATTAGTATTCATTTAGATGGGAAAAATTACTCCTATTGGAGTTATGTCTTGAAAAACTTTCTGAAGGGAAAGAAAATGTGGGGTTATGTTTCTGGCACCATTGTGAAACCAACAGGCAATGAACCAACAGTAGCAAAAGAACTTGAACTTTGGGAAGTTGAGAATTCGAAAATTATCACCTGGATAAACAATTCTGTTGAACCTTCAATTGGTGTTAAGTTGGAAAAATATGAAACAGGCAAAGAAGTATGGGACCATCTTGAAAGACTGTATACACAGTCTAATTTTGCAAAACAGTATCAGTTAGAAGCTGATATCCGAGCACTTGAACAGAGAGAGATGAGTATTCAGGATTTTTACTCAGCAATGACAGATTTGTGGGATCAGTTAGCTCTTACTGAATCCGCTGAATTGCGTGCATTTGGACCCTATATTGCCCACAGGGAAGAACAGAGATTGGTGCAGTTTCTCATGGCACTAAGAAGCGACTTTGAAGGACTCCGTAGTAACATCTTGCATCGCACCCCACTTCCCTCAGTTGATTCAGTAGTAAGTGAATTGTTGGCTGATGAAACTCGTTTAAAGACACAAACAGGAAAGAGTATTCTTCCAATTCCAAGCCCTTCTGTTATGGCTGTTCCTTACAGGTATCCTGCTCAAAATCAGAATAAGAGTCGTCCGAGAGTCGGATTTGATGAATGCAGCTTTTGTAAGAAAAAAGGCCATTGGAAGTCTCAATGTCCAGAGCTTATGGGTCGAAATTCTTCTATGCAGTCCGGTCATTCGCGACAACCACATCGCTTCTCTCCTCAAGTTAGCACTGCTGCCGCTGTTCCTCCATCTCGGTCAACTACTAATCCTACCCTTGCATCCATAACTGAACAACTCCAGAAGCTTCTTGATGTTAAGTCTCATGCCATGTCCGTCTCTTCTTCCATAGGTCAGTCAATTGATAACGAATCAGGTATGAATCCATCTACATGGATTTTAGATTCTGGTGCTTCTTTTCACATGTCTCTGAATGCTAAATTATTTGCTTCTGTAAAACCTATGCCATCCTTGCCTGTCACGACTGCTGATGGTACTCCTATGCCATTAGCAGGCATTGGTCCTATTATGGGTCCAAAATTCTCTCTTCCTAATGTTTATCATATTCCAAAACTCTCATTGAATCTTGTGTCTGTTGGTCAATTATTTGATTCTGGTTATAAAGTATTCTTTGATCTTGACTCTTGGTGTGTGCAGGATCCACGTACTCAGAAGCTGATTGGGACCGGCCGTAGACGTGGGGGCTTATATGTGTTGGATGAGTTGCGGTTACCAGTAGCAGTTGCTCATACCGCTGATCTATCTTCTTTTCGTTTGTCGTCTAAGTCATCTAATTTTTATTTGTGGCATTCACGCCTTGGACATGTTTCTGCTTCTCGTTTAAAATATTTGGCTTCTTCTGGAAATTTGGGAAATTTGCAAACTCATGATATTTCTACTTGTAGTGGTTGTAAACTTGCAAAATTTTCAGCATTGCCTTTTAAATTAAGCAAATCTCTGTCTATTGCACCCTTTGATTTGATTCATTCTGATGTGTGGGGACCATCTCCTTTTCCTACAAAAGGAGGGTCTCGATATTATGTTTCTTTCATTGATGATTGTACTCGTTTTTGTTGGATTTTTCTCATGAAACATCGTTCAGAATTCTTTGATGTTTATTGTCGTTTTCGTGCATATGTTAAAACCCAACATAACTCTGTGATTAAATGTTTTCGGTGTGATTTGGGAGGAGAATATACTTCCAATAAATTCTGTGAATTACTTGCTTTAGATGGAACCAGTTACCAAACATCATGTACAGACACTCCCGAGCAGAATGGTGTTGCTGAAAGAAAACATAGACATATCCTTGAAACTGCTCGCTCTCTCTTGTTGTCTTCCTCGGTTCCTAACCAATTCTGGGGTGAAGCCGTTCTTACTGCTGTCAATCTGATCAACAAAATTCCATCCTCAATCACCTCAGGTATATCTCCCTTTCAGAAACTTTATGGTCATTATCCTGATTATTCCTCTCTACGTGTCTTTGGCTGCACTTGCTTTGTACTTCGTCCACATGTAGAACGTGACAAATTATCTTCTAAATCTGCTGTCTGTGTCTTTCTTGGGTATGGTGAAGGACAAAAAGGTTATCGTTGCTTTGACCCTACCTCCCAAAAATTATATGTATCTCGGTATGTTGTGTTTCTTGAGCATATTCCTTTCTATTCCATTCCCAAAAATGAACACAACTTGACAAAGTCAGATGTCATAAATCTTGATCCGTTCGTTGAGCAAGTAAACTCTACTCAGACTTCAGATACTCTTCCAACGGACGAACATGCTACTGGTACTTCAATGCCTGACATTGCTACCCCTCCTCCTCCTACTGTCACTCAAGATGCAACTGAGAATGTGGATCCACCTCGACAATCTCAACGTCCTCGTAAGTCTACTCGTCTACCCGAATTTGCTTACTCTACCTATTCTACCTCTTTTACTTCGTTCTTAGCTTCTATACACTCTCTTTCTGAACCTTCATCTTATAAAGAAGCAGTTACTAACCCTCTTTGGCAGCATGCCATGAGTGAGGAACTTGAGGCTTTGCAAAAGACCCATACTTGGGATTTGGTTCCACTTCCGGAAGGTAAGCGTGCCATTGGTTCCCGATGGGTATACAAAATCAAGACAAAATCTGATGGATCTGTTGAACGTTACAAAGCCCGGCTTGTAGCTAAGGGCTTTACTCAGGAACATGGTTTGGACTTTGAGGAGACATTTGCCCCGGTAGCCAAAATGACTACAATTCGCACCCTTATTGCCGTTGCTGCTGTTCGCAAGTGGAATATTTCACAAATGGATGTTAAGAATGCCTTTTTGAATGGTGACTTGAATGAGGAAGTATACATGGCTCCCCCTCCCGGTGTTCTTCATAAAACGGGTGAAGTTTGCAAGCTTAGAAAAGCTCTATATGGGCTTAAACAGGCCCCAAGAGCTTGGTTTGAAAAGTTCTCTGATGTTCTTCTGTCTCTTGGTTTCTCTAATAGTGAACATGATTCTGCTCTCTTTGTCAAGCATACTTCTGCAGGTCGTATATTACTTTCGCTATACGTTGATGACATGATTATCACCGGTGATGATATTCAAGGAATTCAAACCTTAAAGTCAAAATTAGCTGCACAGTTTGAGATGAAAGATTTGGGTCCTCTTCGATATTTCTTAGGTATTGAGGTTGCTTCTTCTCCCAGAGGTTATCTGCTTTCTCAATCTAAATATACCGCTGAAATTATTGATCGAGCTCACCTCACTGATACTCGTGTTGTGGACTCTCCTTCTGAATTGAATGTCGAGTATTCACCAACAGATGGTTCTCCCCTCAAAGACCCTACCTTGTACCGTACTATAGTTGGCAGCCTGGTTTATCTCACTATTACTCGACCAGATATTGCATATGCGGTTCACATTGTCAGCCAGTTTGTTGCAACTCCGACTTGTACTCATTGGGCAACTGTTGTGCGTATTCTACGTTATCTTCGGGGTACCATGTTCCGAAGTCTATTATTATCCTCCACATCTTCTCTGGAACTTCGGGCATACTCTGATGCCTCTTATGCACGCAATCCTACATATCGTCGATCTGTTACAAGTTTCTGTGTCTTCTTGGGAGACTCGCTTATCTCGTGGAAAAGTAAGAAACAATCAGTGGTTTCTCTTTCTTCCATTGAAGCTGAATATCGTGCTATGGCATCTACTTCCAAGGAGATCATTTGGTTGCGTTGGTTGCTTGCTGATATGGGTGTTTTTCTTCCTCATCCCACTCCTATGTATTGTGACAATCGTAGTGCAATTCAGATTGCTCACAACTCGGTTTTTCATGAACGTACCAAGCATATAGAGGTTGATTGCCACTTCACACGCCAACATCTCAAACATGGCTCACTTTCCTTGTCGTTTGTAAGCTCAACTCTACAACTCGCAGACTTCTTTACGAAGTCTCACCCGATCTCTCGTTGTCGCTTCCTTGTTAGCAAACTCTCGATGCTTCTTGCTCCGGCATCATGAGTTTGAGGGGGGATGTTAGATAATATAGATACTTTGGGCCTTGGTTTACTTATGGACTATTCCATGCTTTGTTATGGGCTTATGGGCTATTGTATAGTTTAGCTTAGATTAGGTTTTGGTATATATGTTAGGTTAGATGTTAGGTTATTTGTATTCTATTCTTCTTCTTCTTGTATCAGTGTAAGTACTAAGCTAGCTTATGAAACCCTAACCAATTTTCTGCATTTCTTCTTCTTCTATCAAAGTTATCAGAATTCATGATATCAACCCAGAAATGTGAAAAAGGTATTAACATTTCATTCTGTGATGGCCCTTGGGCTTCTTTTTTTCTGGGTCGGCTCTGATATTAACACTATCTTTCATTCTTCATATTACATATATTTTAATCTTTTTGTTTGAAAAACAAAATAGCGGTAAAGTTGTTTACGGTTTGTTTTATTTACAGAATTTTTAATATATTCTTTAAAATATAGATTTTTTTTTGGTTTAACAGATATTATATACTATATTATAAAACATTTATGAAAAACTCTTAAAAACAACCCCTAAAGCTTCATGTACCGCTATGTAATGTTAATTACTTAAAATCTCTTAAAAGCAACTAATGAACCTTTATGTACCACTTTTAATGCTAATTACTTGATTAATACTTATCTCTAACAATCTTCAAATCCTTAAATCGTGGACTCTTATTAATTAATCTTTCTCTCTAACCACTTTCAAATCATCAAAACTCCTTAAAAACGTCTTCTTTAAACAAATTTATAAAAAAACATGACTGTTTTATCAAAATCATACATTAAAATAAATTAGAACATTAAAATCGAAATATATCGTGCTTCGTTGTGCGAGTAGACTTCTAGTTATTTAAAATAAAAAAACAAACGAAAACTTAAATTCAAAGAATTCTCTAAAATTTAACAGGAAGATAAAGATACAAACTTTTCATTCTTTTTCTGATGAGATTGAATTATTATTATTATTATTTTACATAAAAATTATCAAAAATTGTATTAACGTGATAAAATATAAAAAGTTTTAGAAATATATTAATGTTTTTATCATCAAAATAAAAAAGATATTGGAGTGGAATGTATTTTGTATAGACATTTTAACGTGTCTGAATTTTTCGGGTCAAATGGATAAACCATCGGGTTTCAAAAGACTTGTAGAATATGGGCCAGTTATAGTAGTTGATTTCAATGTTTGAAACAAAATCGTTGTGGACTGGCCCAGACCCGACCCAATCCATCCAGGCCCAACACAACTCACTACTCCGTTAGTACCACCATTAATAGCCCTCCCTGCCTCCGTAAACCATCATTAACAAGCTCTATCCACCACCGTAGACTCCATTGATGCAAACCACATCAAGATGCAGAGCATGAACGAGACGTGTATGAAGAAGATCATAGAGTCGTACAAATTTGCTTTCCCGAATTTCAACTAGTTGACCGCCATTACCGTATCCATAGCCATAGCCATAGCTATAGCTAGCCAGGTATATATATATATATATATATATATACACACTATATCTTTATTTCTTCGTCAATCACATCAGCAATGGAATCTTCATATCGATCAACGTGAAGATTTCGTCAGTCTACGTCTCTCATCCACTCCATTTATTGGCTCTGAAACGGACATCTTTTCAACATTTTTACAGGTACGTCCCTAATTTATACTGCAGTTCCTTTCCCTAGAAAAACGAAAGCCTATTTACATTATTGATCAATGAGCAGGTTTTTATTAAGCTCTTGAGTAATCGGATCTGGAATTTGTTTGTTAACTTGTTACAGATGGGGAATTGTCAAGCTGCGGAGGCCGCCACCGTCGTAATCGTGCATCCAGGATACAAAATCGAGAGGATTCACTGGTCTGTTAATGCTCGTGACGTCATGAATTCTAATCCCGGTCATTACGTCGCACAAGTCCTTAGATCGCCGGTAATTAGGTCGGATAACGGATCGCCGGTGAAGCAACTCAAGCTTCTCCGGCCAAACGATACTTTGCTTATTGGCCAAGTTTACCGACTCATCACGTATGAAGGTATCCATTCTACTATATATATATATATATATATATATATCCTGTTTAACAAATAGCCTTGATTAATTTAGTTTAATTTTAGATGTATTGAAAGAGTTTGCTGCGAAGAAGTGCATGAAACTCGGGAAATTGTTGATGGAAAGAGGAGTGATTGAGCTAGGGAAGAAGAAAGGCGTAGTCGATGCTCCGGCGCCGGTGGCGGTACCAAATAACAGTTCCGTCAAGGTAACCGAATTTCACGTCATTTACTCTCGTCCAAAATTGCAAAATTTGAGGATTGAAATTGCGATTTGTTACACATGCGGGGCCATATTGATTTTTGAGATTCGTGACATTCGTATCTGTGTGGTCCACGTCCTTTTGATTACTTAATGGGCCAACTGATCCTTTTCTATATGGATAAAAATCTCGTGTCCAAAACTTTTACATATACATAAATAAATAAATAAAGATTGTGAATATGTATTAAATAAATTTGATATAGATATATGAATGATAGTGTTTTAATTTTATTGATGAAATAAGAATATACATTTTTCTTTTTTTTTGTATTTTAACAAACACTCCGTTAAAGCAAAAAAGATGGTCAAAATTTTAAATCACCATTTTTACATGGATACACTTACTTTTATGTTTTTCTTATAATCCTTTCTTGATAATCAAATTTTACCATAAGTATAATTAGATTCACTATGGTTTGACAAAATTTAGAATTATTGTTCAGATCACATAATCTTGTGATTGGTTCATTAATTTCTTCCTTTTTATTAAATGCACCATATTTAATAGATAGTTTAACCTAGAAATACTTCATATAACAACCACTTTCAATATTCATCGATTCTACTTTACGTGTGAATAAAATATTCAAAATAAATTGTAAGCATGTCGTCATCAATTTCTTAGTGTGTACTTTAATGTGCATTCTTGATATCCGAGATATTAAAAAAAATGTAGTGCTTAAGTGAATGGCTGAAACAAGTTATAAATTAATAGCCAGATTTATAAACCCCCTGTTTTCTTTTCTTTTCTTTTCTTTTTAAAGCCAATTTGCATTTCGGAGGTATCCTGGACTTAGTTCATATGTGTTTTTTTTTTTTACCAAGGCATGCCAGTGTGTAGTTGTTATGGATGTAAAACCATGTGCTTGTTCTTGCTGTCATGGCATAATTTTGCTGTAATTGTCTTTAAACCTAATAAGTAAACCACAAGAGTCGTAGCGTACTGGTTAAGGCCCTGAGGGATGTGGTGGGATATCTCATCTGCCCAGGGTTCTAATCCAAACGTAAACAACAATTGTGGTCACTGAGGTTTAATCAGGGCTGATTTTTTTGTATCTATCGTTGGAGATATCATAAGCACTTGTAAAAGAAAGTGAAATTATTGCAAACTCTCAGTTACCATGTAAACAGTTAATCGGAAATTTGATCCCCACATAAATTAGATGAAACTTTAGCGACGGTGTTATGTTTCAAAGAGGACTCTATATCGAGCATAACCACACAACCTTTATGCATATTTTTCTAGTGAACTGTTTAAAGTGAACTTATTATATCAAGTGTAAACTAAGATTTCCGTCTTTATGGTTTGTTAAAAATCATGTCTTTCATCCTTATGCTTTTAAAATTACGTTTTTTTCTCTTTGTGGTTTGTAATTCATTGCTTGTTTGTTCCTAAAACTTAACTCAACATTAATGAACGTAAACCATAAAGACGGAAAAAGCAGTAAATTATATAAATCACCGAAAACTATAACTTAAAAAACACAAGAAACGGAACATAATGACAAAAAATATAGTTTATTTTTATAATAAATAAATATATATATATATATAAAATGAGTGTAACTTTGACAAATTACAGCAGCAGCAGCAGCAGAAGAATAGCAGAAGACAAAATGGGGGCAGGCAAAGGCAAGAGCATCAAAGTCATGGTGGAGGACAATGGAAACCAGCCTTACAGAGTATTTCGGAAATTGGGAATTGACTCATCTCTATGTTATCTTTCTCTTCCAATCAATAAAAACACAACTTCATCTCTCTCTCTCTCTATATATATATATATATATATATATATATATATATATCTTTTGTCTTCGGTTTAGGTGAGAAGTTGAAGTTAACATGAAAAGCGTAAAAAGTGGTTATCAACGGTAGAAATGGATGCACATTAGGATGAGATACCCTGAGATAAGATATACCAGATCAATTCTCTTCTAAGCCGCAATTCACGGGAGAATATTTGATTAAAAATGATCAACGGTTCAAATCCACTTCTTAAGTTAACCTCAACTTCTCACACGATCTTTCGCCTCCCTCTCCTTCCCCTACATATTCTTCAAATATCATCTTAATTGTTACTTACGACATAAGAGATATTGAATTAACAGTTAGTTAGATAAACCTTTATTAACATAGGACTTACATTGATTGACTATTGAGAACAAATACACGATCTTATCCATCAAGCTTCATCTCAAGGTCACTATATCTTTAATGCCCACTTGATAATAACAATAATAAACAATCAATCTTTATAAAAATAACAATAATCTCTTGCTTATGATTCAAAAACACCAAATATTCATGATTATCAATCATTTAAAAACTTCAAATAATCAATTTGTCTCAAATATAACACAATTCATGTATCAAAGCATGAAATGAATCAAGAGGCCATTATGTGTTGTGATAAACTATCATCGGACAAAATTAAGACAATATATAATAATAAGATTTTTGTTCTCAAAATGTTTAACAACCCCAAATAGGTATTTTTCCAAATTTTCATGAAACTGAAATCTATATTCAAGGTGCAATAAATCCAAATAAACATCAAAAGATGGCCCTTTTTAATTTGTTTATCAAAATGTTTAAAACCTTCAAATATAAGCATTTCCAAGATTATATAAAATCCAATATACCAAAGATGCAAATATCAAACAACAAATACATTTGATCAATGTTATAAAGAATAATCAAAGACTTTAAAATAGAGATTTTTGACAAAGAAACTTAAGCTTCTATCTATATATAATTAAGAATAAAACTTCTGTCCGTATAATTTCTCTTATTGATAGCTTCTAACTATCCTTTTTTATATGAATTATCGTTAAAAAAAAAGATAACTTATAAGCTACATTTTTTTTTTACAAACGAGGCCTAAGGCTATGTTTGGCAAACTAGCTGATAAACTAGCTTATGACTTATAAGCTAGTTGTTGACTGATAAGCTAGCTGATGAAAAAATCACGTTTGGCAAAAAGTAGCTTATAAGCATTTAAATGACTAAAAAAGACACATTAAAAAATAGTTAATAAATAATAAGTAATATTAATAAGGGCATAATTGAAATATTTACAAAAAGTTACTCATAAGCTACTCCAAGTAGCTTTTCAAAAAGCTAGCTTATAAGCTAACTTATGGTCATCCAAACATGTAACAAAAAATAAGTTAGCTTTTTTTTCTTCCAAACAATGCCTAAATATTATGGATTCAAATACTACCATTTTATATAGGGCAAATTGCATGAAAATGTAACCTACTTTGCTATGATTCCTATTTTAGGTAACGTAGTTTTGAAACTTTCATTTTGGTACTTGAGAGTTGAGATGGGATAACACAAACATATAAGTACCTGTATCATTAATTTGAGAGGCATTTTTGTCATTTTATAATGTCTTTAATTTTCAGTAAAAAATTAATATATTAAGCTTCTATTGTACAAATGCTCAAAGCAATGGTACAAATGCTCAAACCATCAATTACAGCGTCAGGAGGGAACTGCCAGTTGAAACCGTCACTCGTGCCTCAAACCGGAGTTTTCTGGTGATGGTGTCGCTTTTCGCGGCGGTGATCACGCCTCGACATCTTTTCCGGCGGTTTTTTCCGTCTTGGAATACAAACTGCTCCGCTTTGTAGCCGGTGAATATCACCACACGTTTTTTCAACGGCGTCGAGAAGCCAAGTGGAGTCGACGCCTTTCTTGTCTCCCGTTTTGCAACCGTAACAGCAAGAACCGCAGTGATGACTTTCCGACGAGTTTCTCGGAATCGTTTCTGTTGTTAACCCAAGATTCCGACAACCTTACCGGAGTATTTTGTTCTGAAATCCTTCCTCGATGCAGTTCTTGGTAACACCGATCCTCTTGCAGACGACTTCCATGGTTGATCGGTAATCATCGGTCCCAAACATTGGGATCTTTTTATCCACCGTCCAGTCTTCAAGAACATCCGGCGGCGTCTTGATGGCCGCAACCCAGTTAACGGCGGAACCACCGCCAAGAGTTGAACCGGCTAAAATCGTGAATTTCCCATCGACGGCTGAAAGTACGCCGCTGTTTTCGTATAGTTCGTTCATTGGCGGCCCTTCGAGGAGGGAGTAATCTTCAGGGACGTAGTAGTGACTGCAGCGGCTACCGGACCCGACGATGATGACGTCACATTTGATGTTGTAAACATTGTTAACGGCGTCTTCTGTGATTTCGAGACCGTCGGTGGTGTTTATGAAGAAACAAAAACTAAAAGAGTTATGATATAATCTGTAATGCTTCAATACTTGTACCATTGCTTTGAGCATTTGTACAATAGAAGCTTAATATATTAATTTTTTACTGAAAATTAAAGACATTATAAAATGACAAAAATGCCCCTCAAATTAACGATACAGGTACTTAAATGTTTGTGTTATCCCATCTCAAGTACCAAAATGAAAGTTTCAAAACTACGTTATCCAAAATAGGAATCATAGCAAAGTATGTTACATTTTCATGCAATTTGCCTTTTTTATATATGGACAAGTTGGAGAAGGAAGGGAGGGAGGGAGGGAGCAGCTGCCAATTGAGATCCTCACCTGACACGCACCTCCACCAAGTCCTCACGTGCTAAACCCCTGTGCACGTGTACAATGAACACACTCACCCTCACGTGCCATTAAAAAAATAAAACCGTCCAAACTCCAACCTCAAACAGCCACCACTCTTCAATCTTTAATTAAAATACATTGATTGAATAGTTGATACAAAAGTTTATCCGAATTTTGTATGATTAATGTTAGTCAGGGATGTTTTATTGGACAAAAGGTTGATATCGACAATCTTGACCGTCCTCATACCTGACTCTGCCTACTCGATCATCCGTATGAGGAGATATTTTAAGGCTCACTCAGTGGCTGTGGCTAACGGGGAGACATGGGCTCGAACCCATGACCTATTAGTTATTGGGCAAGTCTCCTCATCCTATTGCCAACTGAGCTACACGACATAGGCAGTCAGGGATGTTTTATGCATTAAAATTCAAAAGAAAATCGAATTGGATTTAAAACCAAGAATTAAATATACAAAGTTTGAGATTGTTTTCATTTGACAAAGTAATTTTTATTAAATATTGTACAAAAAAACTGATTTTGTATTGGTAAAGTGATAGACAAAACCCTGTTTAGTTCTAAATTTTGAACCGGTTAAAACAACCCAAATGAGGTCCAAAGATAAGTCAAACAAATCCATTCAAGATCTGGTAAAACTAAAAAAAAAATGGTCAAAGCCCAAAAAGTTCAGCTGAAAAACTGGTCAAGTTGCATTGTTAATTTTTATGACTAAAAAACCAGTTAAGGCCCATAAGAACCACTGGTCCAGAATTGGCCCAAATATTTCGGCTAAGGAACAGTTAAGTTCCACCGGTCAAATTTTGGGTCAATGGTTTTTTTTTTAAATGTCCGGTCTTGCTAGAACCAACCAGTTAAGTCTCGATTTTTATGTAAAATAACTAAATAAGAGGTTAGTTGTTAATTTTACTTTTAATTATTAGATGAAGAGATTTATTATTTATTTTTATATTAAAATTAAAATTAATTTCTAATTCAAAATGTAATAAATATATGTTTTTAGATTCATACATTATAAATATTTATTATAAAACGGATAAAATAAATTGTAGAAACATCGTTTCATGTTTGAAAACAAGATCAATATATGGAAATCATATAGAGAGAGCAAAAGTCATTCATTCTCATTAACAATGAACCCTTTAAATAGGGATGAACTTACAAGGAAAAGGAAACATACAATATGGTAACTCTCAATATATGGAAATCATATTTTCAATAACTTCCTTATTGATGAAGGCACAATATTCTTCAACACTCCCCCTTGTGCCGAGTCAAAGGGATGATGGTGCATAACTCTTGCCTCATTAAAACCTTACGCCGGAAAAACAAAAACCCATTGGGAAAAATGAAAACCTTAGACGAAGGGAAGAGTACAAGGCACCACTAAACAATTTCTTTAGTTTAGTATCGTACTTGATTCATACATCAATCAAATAGGTTTGGAAAACGAGATGGTTTAAGACTGTTGCCTCACTAAAACCTTGCACCAGGGAACAAAACCCGGTGGGGAAAATAAAACCTTGGACAAAGGAAAGAGCACAACACATCAATCGTACATGTGTAATAGACGCCTTCTTTAGTCCATTACTCCCCCTGATTCATACATTAATCAAGGGAGTTTGGAAAATCTCCTCATTCCAATGTTTTCCACATGTTTCTCAAATGTGGCCTTAGGCAGTGATTTGGTGAACAAATCAGCCACATTCTCCTCAGACCTTACTTGATTCACTTGAATCTTAAGGAGAGTCTGTTGTTGCTGATTATAGAAAAACTTTAGTGATATATGTTTTGTATTATCTCCCTTGATGTATCCTACTTTCATTTGTTCGATACAAGCTGCATTATCTTCATAAATGCATGTAGGATTTTTAGTGGTAGAACTTAAACCACTAGCTCCTCTGATATGTGTAATGACAGACCTTAGCCATATACATTCTCGAACCGCTTCATGTAGAGCAATAATCTCAGAATGGTTCGATGAGGTAGCTACAAGGGTTTGCTTGGTTGATTTCCAAGAAATCGCCGTGTTCCCAATTGTAAAAACATATCCTGTTTGGGAACGACCTTTGTGTGGGTCAGAGAGATACCCAACATCGGCAAAACCTACTAATATATCATTTGGGGTTTCACTATACGGAATACCATTTTCTTTGTTAATATCTTTAACAGGTATTGTAACCCCAATTTTCTCTCTGTAAGGAAAGAATAAGCCCAAGTCAATGGTTCCTTTTAGATATCGAAATATATTCTTGATACCATTCCAATGACGTTGCGTTGGCGCCGAGCTAAATCTAGCTAACAAGTTCACCGAGAATGAAATATCTGGTCGAGTACACTGTGCTAAGTACAATAATGCGCCTATTGCACTTAGATAGGGAATTTCAGCTCCTAACACCTCTTCGTCATCATCCTTTGGACGAAATGGAACTTTCTTTGTATCCAAGCTTCGACCGATCATGGGAGTGCTAGCCGGGTGCGCTTTATCCATATTAAATCGCCTGAGCATTTTCTGGATATAAGCGGATTGGTGGATAAGGATTCCACAAGCTCGATGTTCTAGTTCTATACCTAGACAAAATCGAGTTTTCCCAAGATCTTTCATCTTAAATTCAGATTTTAAATAGCTTGCAGTATCTCTTATTTCATCAAGAGTACCTATTATGTTCATATCATCAACATACACAACAATGATTGAAAATCCAGAACTTGTCTTCTTTATAAAAGCGCAAGGGCACAGTTCATCGTTCTTGTATCCCTTTCCAATCAAGTATTCACTTAAACGGGTATACCACATCCGCCCAGATTGTTTTAATGCGTAGAGTGAACGTTTTAGTTTAATTGCAAATGCACTTCGTGGTTTGCTTGAATCGGGAAGTGGAAAGCCATTGGGCACTTTCATGTATATCTCAGTATCTAGATCCCCATAGAGATATGCAGTGACCACATCCATAAGCTGCATTTCCAGTCCTTCGAAAACTACTAGGCTAATTAGATAGCAGAACGTTATTACGTCCATTACAGGGGAGTATGTCTCCTCATAGTCAATCCCAGGGCGTTGTGAGAAACCTTGCGCCACAAGGCGAGCCTTATATCTTATGACTTCATTATTCTCATTACGCTTTCTGACAAAGACCCATTTATGTTCTACATGCTTTACACTTGGTGGGGTTAGCACTACCGGACCAAATACCTGTCTCTTTGCCAAAGAATCTAGTTCTGCATGGATTGCTTCTTTCCATTTAGGCCAATCTGCTCTTTGTTGACATTCTTCAACTGAGCGTGGTTCGATGTCATCGTGCTCTATGATCTCATGAGCAACAGTATATGCAAATATATCATCAATGAGTATGGATGATCTTTCCATTAACTCGTATGCATTCTCATAATTCATTGAGATTTCTTTGTTCTCTGGAATCAATATTGACTTCGGAGCGTCCTCCAGTAATGATTCATGGACATAACTGTAATCAGAGACAATCTCATGAGAAGGGTTTTCGGTATTGATGACAAGTGGATCAGATTGTGCCTTACTCTCCTTTTTCTTCCTGGGATGAGTATCTATCGAACCAAGTGGCCTCCCCCTTTTCCTTTTGGGAGCCATGGCCTCAACCACACTTCCACTATGTGTGGTCGCAACACTCTTTCCGGCAGTGTTGTGCCCCTGTTTGGGGACTTCTAACCTTGCGGCTACATTTGCAGCTGGTATATGTGATCTTGTCACTTTTGCAATATCAGTAAACGCATCAGGTATCGAGTCTGCTACGTTTTGAAGATTTATTATTCGTTTCACTTCACTTTCACATTGTGAAGTGCGGGGATCAAAATGAGACAGAGTGGGAACATTCCATGACAATTCCTGTCGTTCCCTTGGAGAATCATTTTTCCTATCTCCCCCTAACGACGGGAAGACTGTCTCATCAAAGTGACAATTCGCAAGTCTTGCGGTAAATAGATCACCCGTCAAGGGTTCTAAATAGCGGATAATTGTTGGAGATTCATATCCAACATATATACTTAATCGTCTTTGAGGACCCATTTTGGTGCGCTGTGGGGGCGCAATTGGCACATATACTGCACAACCAAATATGCGTAAATGTGAAATATCAGGCTCATATCCAGTTACCAACTGGTACGCAGAAAATGGTTGGCTAGCAGTGGGTCTAAAACGAATAAGTAGAGCTGCGTGTAATATTGCATAACCCCAGGCAGAAGTGGGTAAATTGGTGCGCATAACCAATGCCCTAGCTATCATTTGTATCCTTTTGATGGTAGCTTCTGCGAGACCATTTTGTGTATGCACATGGGGTACGGGATGCTCTACATCGATCCCAATAGACATGCAATAATCATCAAATGCTTGTGATGTAAATTCTCCAGCATTATCAAGTCTTATAGACTTGATAGGATAATCAGGGTGGTGAGCCCTTAAACGTATAATTTGTGCTAGAAGTTTTGCAAATGCAGCGTTTCGTGTGGACAATAGTGCGACATGCATCCATCTTGTCGAAGCGTCAACCAGAACCATAAAATACTTAAATGACCCGCATTCTGGATGTATAGGTCCACAAATATCACCTTGTATACGTTGTAAGAATGGAATGTTTTGCGTTGTGTCTTTAGCATAGGATGGTCTCGATCCTGTTTTAGCTAAGGAGCAAGCTTTGCAAAAATTTGGGGCTTTCAAGGAGGCATATTGTGATGATGGTGTTGCTTCTTTTTCTTTAGAAGTCAGTGGTTGCAATTTGGTAGTTTCATGTAATCTTACTCTCCTTTTTCTTACCTTTCATTCGAAAGAAAGGGTGTCCGTGTGTATTCTTCAGCACACGTATCATCATGTCACGGCCAGGGTGCCCCAGGTGGTCATGCCAAAGCCTATATATGTCACTATCCCAAAGTTCATTATTGGTGATAGAATATGATTCAATGACTCGAATCGTGGTAAGATATAACCCACTAGTTTGACATGTTAATTTCTCTAATATACGTTTCCTTCCGTATTCATTAGAGGTGATATACATATATTCATTTCCATTCTCACAATGTGTTTCAATATGATAGCCGTTAAAGCGTATATCTTTGAAACTTAACAAGGTTCGGTTAGCTTTTGGAGCATAAAGTGCTTCTGTGACCGTTATTTTAGTGCCATTAGGCAACAAGAAAGTGGCAGTTCCTCGACCAATTATTAAATTGGATGATCCAATCATTGTGGTCATTGAGGAATTATAAGCGGTTATTTCAGTAAATAATAGTCTATTTCTTAGTATTGTGTGGGTGGTTCCACAGTCAACTAAGCACTCAAGTTCTCCTCGATACATTCCTACAAGGAACGGAGAATAATTTAGTTGTTTTGACGTGTTCCTTTACATCATGGGTTCGGATTGTGTATATATGAAAGTCAAAGTTTATTTAATAAACTTCAAAAGTAAATAAAAAATCCATTAATCCAAACAGTAAAATAATAATCCATAGCAATAATATAATCTATTAATCCAAACAATGAAGTTGTAATCCACTAATCAAAGCAATAAGTTGAGTTTACCAAACTATCAGATTTTTTTTTGAAAATTGTCTAAATAGCAACTGTCTTTGGGAAAAAAGGTAAGGTAGATTAGTCAAAATCTGGGAGTGCTAGCGATGGATCATTGATGTTGATATTAGTGAAATCTCCAATTGTTAGGTTGACTTCTGGGTCATTGCTTGTTTATTCAAGGTAGTGAGTTTCCTGTTCTTTGGACTCCTTATATCTCTTGTAGGCGGCAGCTACATTTTTGTTTGCACGACAATTATTATACCAGTGCCCAACGATGCCACACCTGTAGCAAGGTTCAGTTCCATCTCTTACTCTTTTGGTAGGTTCAGTCATTGGTGTTTTTCCTTTTGATTGCCCTTGGTTACTCGGTCCAGCAGTTGTATCTCTGCGCCATGTGTTGGAAAATCCACCACGACCATTGCCGCGACCCTGACCGCGACCCCGTCCACGACCCTGTCCACGACCCCGTCCACGTGATGAATAATTACCACGCGTGTGTGATTCAGTATGCCTGGCTCCCTGTCCTTTAGAGTTCTTTCCACCTCTAACGCTTGCATGATTAGACTCGGGAATTTTCTTTGTCCCGACAGGTCTAGCGTTGTTATTCAAAAGAACCTCATTGTGTCTTTCAGCCACTTGCAGTAGGTTGATAAGTTTGTTAAAGGTTGTGATTCTTTTACTATCATACTCCAATCGATACTGATTCATTAGTATGATTGCAGATGTAGGAAAAGTGGAAAGTGTCTTTTGAATCATGTCGTCTTCTGTGAGTTCCTTGCCACAGAAGTTTAAACGTGCTTTGAGACGCAACATTTCTTTGTTGAAATCATTTACCTTTTTGTAATCGAGTAAGCGGATTTCATTCCACTGTACGATCAGTTCAGGAAGTAAAGAGTCATGAATATTCCCGAATCTTCCTTTCAATGCATCCCACAGTTCTTTGGGGGTTTTCAGTTGAAGGTACTCCCACCGAAGGCTGGGATCGATATGTCGTCTCAAGAACATTAAGGCATTTGCTTGTATTTTCTCTGATGGTTTTTCTTTAGGGTCAGTAGTGGGGTTGATTGTATAGGTGTAGTCCTTTCCAATAAAGGTAGTCTCTACATCAGATACCCATCTGTGGTATTCAAGTCCTTTTGAATCCAGGATATCAAATTCGGGACGGGTTGGTTCGGCCATCTACATAAACAAGAGATAAAGTATATTATTTTATGAGGATAAAACTTATGAAAGTTCATTATCATGACAATATATGATTTAAAATTTGGTATTTTTAAACATTTCTTATGCTAATAATTATATATTAGTGTTTCAATATCCGAAAATGAATCGCTAAACACTTTTGGATTTCCAGGTAGGAGGGGAACCACGAGGGTTACTTGAGTCCCTACAAACCTTTAAGGCTATTTACACCCGTTTTGACAAAATCTTTTGGTGTCATGCGATCACTTTGTTTATGAAATACACTAATAACATTAACAATTTTGTTGATTTTGGCATGAGGCCAAAAAGTGAGATTCAATTAAAACCATTACGGTATTTTAGGGCTTTTGGCAAGAGGCCAAAAGATGTGTGTTTTAACTTTTAGAATGTAATTCTAATTTATGATAAACAATAAGAATTTCGATATGGTTTTTAGTATTATCAAACAGAACTTTTAACAATTTAAGTTTGATATTATGTGTTATATAATTTTAATAGGATTTTGGCATGAGGCCAAAATAAATCAGATATAAGGGAGTATAATTCCCAAAATTGATCTGAAAACTATAAATAAATTAATAATGACTTAGATAAAATATTTTGCTCCTAAAAACATGTTATAAGTGTAAATTGAAATATCGAGAAAGGTAAGTATTAATCATTTAAAAAGGAATAAAACAATCTAAAAGTTGGCTAGATAACTAAATAGCCTTAACACAAATCAATTAACCAAGTAAACATGTTCAAGCATTTAAATATTTTGTTATGGAAAGAAATTCAATTTCATAAAAAAAAATAACTATCATTTAATTAACAATTAGATACTATATCTAAATTAAAACAATAGAACGTAAGGTAGTAATTATACTCACAAAATTAAATATTCATGAATCACTAACAATAAAGTAACTAGTTTATTCATATTCATAATTTTAATAATTAAACAAAACAATTTAACACCAAAATGAGTTTTATTATAAACTTATAAACCTTATCAATCTGACAATTGTGATAGATGGAAACTTTCATAAAAGATGGTTTCTTGAAATTTTGAATAAATAACCCCCTTTTTTTTATTGTTTCGAAATCGATAATCATCTTTAATTAATTAACAATATAATTTTATTTTAATCACCATTATATAGATAAAATTCATATATTAAATAAAACCAAACGAACAAGTTTTAAAAAATAAATAACACACGGATACAAAATAAACCACTAATGATTCAAAACATAACACTAAATTCATTCAATGCAATTGAAAAGAATAATTATAAACTTAACTCATTTAAGTTTAAGATAAATTAACTAATTAAATTATGGTGGCACAATCAATATCAAATATTCAATTAAAATTAAGAAGGAAGATTCTATAACATACCAACAAATAAATTTGTTTTGTTTTGTTCACAACAAACGTACATGTTTTTTTTTTCTTAACAATTCAAAACAAATATCATAAGCATTCATTCGTCAACAACAAAATAACATTAGATCTTTGACAAATAAGAAATTAATTGTAACAAACTTAAAACAAATTTACACCAAAAAGGTGAAATCAACAAACAATATGATAATATCAACATGAATCATACTTTAACTATTATTAAAAAAAATCTATAAAGAGAGGAGTAATTATATCCGACCTTTGATTAAGCAATGGAGAAAAACTTATTCAACGTTGATTAGCTTTTTTGGAGAGCTCGTGCTGATAACGTGTAATAGAACAATTGATATAGAGAGAGCAAAAGTCATTCATTCTCATTAACAATGAACCCTTTAAATAGGGATGAGCTTACAAGGAAAAGGAAACATACAATATGGTAACTCTCAATATATGGAAATCATATTTTCAATCACTTCCTTATTGATGAAGGCACAATATTCTTCAACAGTTCAATGGTTTTTTTTAAATGTCCGGTCTTGTTAGAACCAACCAGTTAAGTCTCGATTTTTATGTAAAATAACTAAATAAGAGGTTAGTTGTTAATTTTACTTTTAATTATTAGATGAAGAGATTTATTATTTATTTTTATATTAAAATTAAAATTAAAATTAAAATTAAAATTAATTTCTAATTCAAAATGTAATAAATATATGTGTTTAGATTCATACATTATAAATATTTATTATAAAACGGATGAAATAAATTGTAGTGTTTGAAAACAAGATCAATTTCAATTTCAAACCAAAGAACCTCGAATCTAGGTTTTCAAGACCATTTTCCAATCACCCCTTAATATATTACAACTTATCAAAGTTTTATATAGATATTAGATATATATATAGAGTGAGGATCATACGAGAATGACAACTATTTAAAAGAATAAAAGAATAATTCACAACCAATCATTTTTATGAATAATTCCAAAAATAATAACTTCCAAAAATCAGTGATTATGAATAATTCCAAAAATAATAAACTTCCAAAAATCAGTGATTATTTTTGGAATTGTTTTTAAAAATGAATGGTTGAGAGTTATTCCTTTATTCTTTTAAATAGCATCCATTCTCGTTTGAACCCACCTCTCTCTCTCTCTCTCTATATATATATATGTATTTGTGCGTGATGTGACACAACATTTTGAATCTAAAGTCTGAGAACTTGAAAGAATAACCTTGTTTAATGTCCACCTTTATTCTCCATCACACGATGTCTATTTTACGGTTTATGTGTCTTTAAATCGCATATCGGTGTATAAAATTCAATGTCAATATGGTCATATGGTCAGAAAAATTAAAAAATATTTGCTCGATTAAACACATAACATGTGTTCTAGCTGATCAACCTATGCATTACTAGTTTGTATTTTTTGTAACTTGTTGAAAAAGTTAACATCGAAAATTTATGTTTAACAAACTCAGAAGCTAAATCATATGCAAGAAAAATGGTAAGAATACCCATAAACTATGTGTGCTATGATGAAAATATTGAGTAACACAATTTAAAAAAAGACGGATAGAAATAACATTCCATTGTGGTTTCCATGACTCTGATATCCTATGAATACAAGAACTACGCATGAAAATAAGCTCGAAAAACGTATCTAGACAAATGGTAAAGTCTAGTGATTCATGAAGCATATTCGATAAACGTTACAAGTTCTTAATATCTATACATTCATTGATGAAAATTTTGCACAAAACACTTAAATTGCAACCAAAATGATTTCCTATAAAGGAAAATACAATATCTGCAACAAATAAACCAAACGAGCCCAGTATAACTCATCCAGAGGTATAAGGCAGCGGTAACCGATGAGCCGAATACTTTTTTGAAAATTTCATTTGTTTAGATCACGATTAGCAAACTCCAACTCAACAACAAGTACAATAAACATAGTTTAAATACTTTTAAGGCTCCTTTTCTTTTAACTTTTGGATTTCGAATGCTTGATGAGCCAATCAATGACCGAATCGATGTTTGTTGAGTTCTTGCACGAGATCATAAAGCAGCAAACCTCTCTATCTGTGATCGCTTTCAAATTCCTGCACCGATTCATTAAGATATTAGAATCTAAAGATACATGAAGAAGAATGTGTATATGGGTCTCATTCGGTTAAATGACCTTCTGACAGTTTTCTTTTTTAAATCCATGATCTGTCAGATTTAAGATTGTCTCCGTGATGGATTTGAAAAAAGAAAAAAAAAAGACACGAGAAGGTCATTTAGGTAAATAACCCATGTGTGTATAGGGTGTTCTTACATTTGATCGGTTAACGCTGGCTTAGAGAGGGCACCATCTTTGTCGATTTTGTTGCCCAAAACAAGCAATGGTATTCCGCTCAGTGCCGGCTTGCTTAGCAGATCATGAAGTTCGCTCTTTGATATGCTCAGGTTATCCTGATCGGCTGCATCCACAACATACCTGGCAGACATAGACAATATTTCAAAATAAATGTCCACGATGAAAGATGCTAGATAGGTTTTAAAGTCCTAATAGATTGCTTTATAGGACTTGTTTATGAGACCAAACAATTGTGCGTCTTATGTAAAGGTGTTATAAAAAATTGATATGATGTTTTTAGACGTACAAACAAGTGTTTTAGAACATTTTTGAAATAAAGTGTCCTATCTGTTTTTTTATATGACATTATTTGAGAAAGTGTATTATAAAAACAAATGTCATGTAAAAAATGTGTTCATATGGCACTTCTCAAAAGTGTCATATAAAAAACTTTTTCCTATTGTAACACCTTTACTTACGATGCACAGTGTTTGGTCCGGTAAACTTAAGGCATCTAAAGCAATCTATTATAATGTTTAGACATATTTGACGTCTTATAAAGCCGATTTTTTGTTATGCTAAAAGTGGTGTTTGGTGAATGCAGGACATGGAGAATAGCAGCATACACGATGGCAGAAACTGCACGACAATATCTCTCCCACATACTGCGAAATCGGGGTTGACCTCCAAGATCCCATAGTTTTATTGTTACGTTTCCTTTCGTTACTTTGCGCATATTAAATCCCACCTGCAAATTGAAAAATGTAAAATATTACAAGTTGTTGACACTGGGATTTGTAGTTAAAATTAATTTGCAGGCTAGAGTAGAATGAAGTCTAGAAAAAAACTCACTGTAGGGATCATATCTTCACTATATCCACCAGTCTACAAGCAAAGTAAAAGAGAACAAAGGCAGTTTCAGCACACAAAATCAAAATTTTCACCCGAAATAACATTTTATATAATGGGAAATTGTCCAAAATAGCCATTCCGGATTCCCCAATTCATTTCATAGCCGCTTTTCTACTAAATTGACCGAAATAGCCGAGATTTCGCAAGTAGCACTTTAGCAACTTGCAAAATCTACTTTTAATGATTTTAATAATCATAGCCACGCTTTAGCAAGTCGCTAATACTTGTGAAATGCTGACATGGCAAGTAGCAGTTTAGCAACTTGCGAAATTGCTACTTTATGAATATCATATTCATAAAGTGCTAGTTAAAAAATCTTGGCTCTTTTAGTCAATTATGTGGCAAGTGGCTATAAAGTGAAATAGGGGTTCAAAAATGGTTATTTTGGAAAATTTCCATAATATAATCTATACAAATATGATAATAATCTATTTTACTTACAGCAACGACATTAACAAGTGAGGTTTTCCCAGCATTCTGGAGCCCGATCAAAGAGAGCTCCATTTCCTGCTTGAAAAAGAGGCTGTAACATATGATAAATGATAAGTTCATCCAGTTGCAGAAAAACAATCTGTTCATTTGAATATAGTCATATACATTAGAAACTGACAACACCTTAACAACCTCGAAAAGCCAATAAACATAAACCACGGTTTATTTAGCTAAATGTCGTCCTCAAGTGCATTTTTTTAATCCATGACCTTCTAACAAGTTTCTAGGCATTGTGCATTCTTGTGTATGTATGGAAGTGACATTATTCTGTTAAGCAATGAAAATAATAAACCTGTAAAAGGTCGTGATTTTAAAAAATAAACTGACAGAAGGTCATTTAACGGAAGAACCCATTCTACAACCTACGTTCATAAAACTGAACTTAAAAGCAAGAGAAACAAATAGTTAGGTCTGATGGGCTATAGAATGAGTTAAGCATACAACATGGTGTAACAAAGGATGTTAGATATTATACGTTGTTGCCTACAAATGGATTGGGTTTCACTTTCTAGTTTTCAAATAGTTTAGTTCCGTTAATGTAGGTCCCTAATTGTGTATATATTCATGTAATCTCTTGATCTCTTCTCAATGTAACATATTGTTGGTGATTGTCTAAACCAATACTGAGCTTAGTCACACGGCCTCTTAGTATTTGGCATCCATGTATCAGTCTTGTTCAAGAAGTGTAGTCAAGTAACTCTCCATCACAGTCCTTTGAATTCGATATATCATCAATTTGCAACATCTTGTACCAGAGAAATATAGGAAAGAAAAGGTATAAAAAGAAGATACAATGCTTTTATTGCAAGAATATCTAACCACCTAATCACCCTAGTTTTGGCCCCAAATCTCAATCATCTAAGGCCCAAAAAAACATTTGCTCATAATGTCATGACAACTCTTTACTTCAAGAAGGAAAATGTCTCTCAACTCTAGCATGGTACTTCTAGCAAGGTCCCATTTACTCATCGTGCTAATATAGCACCATTAGGTATAACATCTACATGTTTTTTTGCATGCTCATCATCCTGAATTATTGATTTTGGAACCACAAATCATAGAATTAGGAACAGAGTTCTAACATTAATTGTTAGTGTATATGCCCAAAAGCCAATAATCGGATGATTCTTTGGACATTGTGTAAAGATATTTATTAAATGAAAGACATTGCCAATTATTATGTTTATGTATTATTCTCTGCTATGTCTAAACGTAATAATAGCCTTAAAATATTGTATTCTAAAATGTCCCTAGTCAAAGAATAATTCGAGTTTAGGTTAAATTAATATAATACGACTAGTATATGCAAGGATTCATACGAAGATATAGAATCCACATATGGGTATGAGAACGTTTCATTTGATGTCATATGAGTGTGATAGACGGTTCCCATGTGGTCGTACGTATAGTCTTTTGACTTGAGATCATGGTGTTTGCTCTGTGTGAGTGATGTACTTCGATAATTAATTCTAATTCCGTAAATGGGTGACAGAATGGTTGTTGGGTATGTCATGTATCATTTAGTAGTACTAAGATGGATCAAGATATGATTTGTTCCTCTTGGATGACAAGAATGATATCCCAGGGCCCCTCGAGTGAATAGCACTAAAGAAGTGCATGCATTGTTAGATAGTCGATATAGAATAATAATAATAATAATATATGTTTTATCAATATATTTTGAAACTGAGAAGAAAGAAAAAATCTCTTCCTTTGGTTTTGGACGTCAACCGGATTCAGAGCATTTTGAATACCATGGAGGCAACGAGTTGAGGTTCGTTGGCATAGATTCAGATACAACATCAAAGGTTGATGTCAGTTCTGATAAAGTTTTGAAACACCCATCCTACCCCGTTTCGTATGGATTCTATATCATCGTATGAATCCTTACATATACTAGTCGTATGGCTCATGTATTCCGACACTTGTATGCAATCTTAATACTAATATCTTGCTAGTGAATTTTTTTGTCAGCTAATAAGCATAGGTACCACTAGCAACCTATCAAACCTGAATTTATAATATGTTATGTACTTCTTTATGTTTCTACTTTTCCAGATAGTTTAACATCTATCAGCCAAATTACCATAAAACATAATTCTTCTCAAAAACCGGAAAATAAAGAATTCATTGACACAAATTTTGAGTCTCAGGGTCTTTGTCGCTTGTTTGCTTCATAATCTTCAACAACACATCAATGTGATTCCAGTATCAAAGACCCTCACTACCGACTAGGCCACTATTTTGCATGTTTTAAAATAGCTAAGTGTGGATCTTTCATCTGTTCAGAAGTCATGCTAGATAGGTAAGGACACCCGTTGTCCTATCCCTTTAAAGAGTCTAGTAGATTAAACACCTTATTTCAGTTAACTCACATTCACTCGGATGTATGGGGCCTTATCTTATTATTTCTACTAGAGGTTTTAAATACTTTATTATGTTTGTTGAGGATATTTCGTGCGCAAAATCGGTTTTCTTGCTTAAGAGTTAAGAGCATGGTTCAAAAGGGTGTATCATGGCGCCAGACGCATGTTCTATGCCACGACTGTGTTTAGCGAGATGCAAGTCATGAGCATCTTAAGGCACGTTATGCCACCAGTTTTTAAGGCATTATTTGACTTTGTTTGACCTTCTAAATTATCTCGTGAGTGAGTGATGCTCATAATGTTCCTACCTTTTCTTTAGTGTAAAGTTTTATAAACATGGTTGCTTTTGTTTTCGAGATCTTTCCTTACATATTGGTATCAAAGCATAGTTGAAAAAAGAACATCAAAAACATCGCCAAGCTCTAGCCATTATCACTACAAGTTGGGTCGAGGAGCTGTAACTCTAAAACTCTAGAGTTGGCTGGTGTGTAATTTATAGAAGTCCAAATGTTGATATGCCTTTGAGATTAGTTTTTGATGATTTAGTAGCTAATCTAAAATTTTGAAAGGTTCAAAGATGTGTTTTGTATTATTCTATGAAATATAAGGGCATGTTCCATAGTTTTTTTAATTTTTTGAATATGTTCAATAGTTTCTAGGCAAATTTAGATGAACATGTTGTACATTCATCATTCAATCAAGAAATTAGAGATAGATTTAGGGTTTGATTGCAAGTAACCGTATGATTCAATTGATTATCTGGCTTTCGAGAGGCCAGGTCTCTCCCAAGGCTTTAGCCCAAAGTGTTTACAAAACAGAATCGATGACCCTAATGACCACAATCCCCCCTTATTTATACTAAGCCACTAAGTACAACTCTTAAGCCTACCATATTTGACCATTTGACCCACTACCTAGGGTATAACAATACCCGCCCCCAAACTTTCACCTTGCCCTCAAGGCGGAAAGAAATGAAAATGCAGATTCAAAAGCATTCCATCGACTACTGTTGGTGGTGGTGGTGGTAGCGGATGATTGAGCATTGAGCTGATTCCATGAGATGGGTTATATATGGTCCTCCCCACATTGAAGGATTGTACAACTTTTGCTTTATGACCCATAGCCACAAGCTTAGTCACAAACAACAAGCTTAGTCACAAACAACTGGTTAGTGGTCAAAGTACCCATTTTGTTGCAATGAATCCCTGCTGTGAATCCAAGTGTCTCAACCGTAGGTAATTTCCTGACAATAACCTTCTTCTGAACCACCTTATGAATGCCCAGAAGCAAGTCATTCGTAAACACAACAAGAAGTCCTTCTGGGGTAGTAGCATCTTGAACATACTTCAACAGTACCTGGTAGCCAAAAACGTAGATCAACCCACTTAGCCTGATCATTACATAGCTAAATTCATTTAATTCATTGAAGGGTGTGTCTTCTTCATCAGGTAATGCCTCTTGGATTTGGAAGTGTACTTTCCTTGCATCCATATTCATCCGTGTATCTATTACCCACTCAATACAATTCTCATTTATAATTGTGGATCCGACAAATACCACAAATTTCTTCCCTCGGATACCAGCCCCCTCATAGACAGGTTTAGTAATTCTAATCACGATTTCGTTCTCCCCGGCTAAAGGATCATGCTCGATCATAAGGGATGAACTAATTATCTTAATTAGGGCCCTCATATCAACATGAGATTTTTCTCCAACCAGAATTTCCCCAAACTCCACAATATCATTTGGAACAAGTGCCTCCGAGAGTTGAAACGAAGAAACAGAGCAATTTTCAGCCACTTCAATACCCATCGAATAGAATATTTGATCAAGTATATTGATGAATAATATGATATCAACCAGAAACTTTAGATGGACAATTGCAGGAACTAGACCAACAAGGTTGGCTGAAACTCGATTTGAATGCAACACCTCCCAAACTTTGATGAATAGACCAAACATCGTCAATATCCCTTCTGCTTTTGACGAAGGACCCAAATAGTTTACCAAATGATTTCTGACTCGATTCAATGATATAGCCATAGATATAAATCTTGTCTCATTTGATCTTTCTTCCTTCATAATACCCCTCAAATCAACACCGAATTTCCCCCATAGGATCGATTTAACAGTTTTTACAAAAGGAACAAAATACGAAGTGGCAAAGTGAGAAGTCGTACCCAGAAAAAGGGTTTGATGTTTTAACGCAACTGGGCTCAGGCTGGATTGGCCCGTCATATGGGCCATATGTAGATTGGGCCAAACCTGATGGTAGTGTAGCTCTGTTGTAGTCGATAAATCTTCCGTCGTTGAGATCGCCCAAGTTGGCATACTTCTCTCAGTCGAACTTGAGATTGAGGATCCCTGGCACGAAGACATTTTTACTTTTCCGGCCAGAGTCGAGATGGTCGAAAAACCCTCCGGTGAATTAGCGTGAAGCGGTTGGGAGTACCCATCCGGCGGTTCCGGATCCAGATCTGGACGCCAGCCTGAGTTTGGATGTAAACTGAATTCGTAGGAATCTGCTCCGATTCCTTCCTCGCCTTTGCCAGAAAATGTAACCCTCGGGATTTCAAATTTTAGGGTTCTTGATTCATCTCTCAAGAAATTTGTGGTTACCTGATAAGCTTTCGACTGATGATGCATCATAACCTTCGATTCATTGATTTCAACTATGAGGCCTTGATTATCGATCTCCTCTAACTCAGACAAATCTCTTATTTCCTTCTCTAAATCTCTTTCCTTCGTTGTCTTCTCCTTCTCGTGTTCTTCACAATCTTCCCACTTCTCTTCCTTCCGCAATTCTTCTTTTAAGGAACTCAAATTCGATTTCATTGAAGCGAGGGTTTCCAACATCTTTTTTGTTGTGGAAATCATAATCAAAAGGTTACAATCTACACAGGCTTTCGAGAGGCCTGGTTCTCTCCCAGAAACGGTTTCCCGCCCTAAAGAACTCACAAAACAGAATAGAATCCTTCCCTCTAATCTCTTCCCCTATTTATACTAAACCTACTATTGACCATACTACTGACTTATTGACCGCTATTAGGACCTCTTGACCCATGGTATATTGTTGTACACTAATGCCAAAATCAGTTGAATCATTGAATGAATCGAAAGGTTACAATCTACACAGGCTTTCGAGAGGCCTGGTTCTCTCCCAGAAACGGTTTCCCGCCCTAAAGAACTCACAAAACAGAATAGAATCCTTCCCTCTAATATCTTCCCCTATTTATACTAAACCTACTATTGACCATACTACTGACTTATTGACCGCTATTAGGACCTCTTGACCACCGCCCCTCAACACACACCTTGTCCTCAAGGTGGAAAATAATCAAAAAGAAATTCATTCCAGGTGTTTGTGTCGAAGACGAGAGGCCGCCTCCTATGAACGTAGGTATAACAAAAAGAATTGATTGTGCCACATCTAAGAGCCCTCCCGTACTTTTCACAAGACTGTAAATCCCTCCGGTTCAACTTCGAACCCCACAAACTTGTATCTTTTGTTCCCAGCAGCCAAGAACCTTCATTCTCGCACTCAACATTATAACTCACAGCCTCCAAATGAGTATCCAACCCCTTATCTGCTTCATACAATGCAAAGTACGTGGTACGGTTAGTACCAACCAATTTGCCAACCACGGAATTATATCGGTTTAAAAGTCCCTCCGGTCGTCCTATCACAGAAGAATTCTTATTCCCGGCAGCAGTTGAAGGATTGATTACGGCATATATACAAGGATATACAACCACCATCATTAAAATCAAATACAAAAGTGTAAACTCCTCGTAGTTGTCACCCATTTTGTTCTCAACCTTGTTACAAATATAATGGTGGGCGTCGGTCTCACCATTATCAATGAGTACCACTACACACAACCCGTCAATAATGGCCACAAACATCATTCTTTTCGGATTAATTAATCCTATCTCACAAGTTAAGTGCATCTTGAATTGTGGTTCCACGACTACAACTCCACCACCGTCCAGCAGCTTTGTATTTTCTTCCATCTCTATATTCTCCTCTAATTTCTTACTGAACTTCCCCCATTTTAGGATTAACGTCGGTGGTTGCGAGAACGGTGATGTGTACAGTGGCAATAGCAATTGCAGCCATGGTGGTGGCGGTTCGCCAACAGTTTCAATTTTCGTCGATGTCGTCATAAATCCTGAAATAAAACTTGAGAAATTGGGCGAAGATTGCTGGGAAGCCGGTGGTGGAAGTTTACGATTAACGGATGACGGAAGGAGGTCGAACGTGAACAATAGTGTCTGTATCAGGGTTTGGTTTTGGCTTGGGCCATATCAATATCTCTGGACTGGGATTGAACTTGGGCCAAAATAACACCATAAATCTGGGCTTGATTGTGAGATCAGTTTTTTATCCTTCAACTGGGCCTGAATTCCAGCGACCGATTTTTGTGTACCCGGCTTTCTGTTCGAAGGTAGAGGAAACGGTGACAACAAAAGCGTCGGTGATGGCGGAAGGCCTCGATCTTCTTTCTCTGTTGGCGGTTCACTGTGATTGTTACCCCGAAAAGTTCTCCTAATCTCTGTAATTTCTCCTTTTCTCTCTCTATCCAGATTTCCTTCATTCTTCTTCTTTCTCCTCTCATCAAAGTCGTCTTCATCAAAACGATCTCCTTCAATTGATTCCTCGTCCAAAACAATTGCAGACTCAAAATTCGGATCTGACTTTGGACTTACGTTTGGATCTGATTTTGGATATATCTTCGAATCTGGATTGGGATACAGATTTGGATTCAGAAACAAACCTGGATTTGGATCTGGACTCGGATTTGGATCTAGATACGGATCTGGATTCGAATTTGGATCTAGATACGGATCTGGACTCGGATTTGGATCTGGATACGAATCTGAATTCGGATCTGATTTTCTGCCTATATCAGATCGCTCATTTTGAATCATCACGTTCATTCCACGACCTGAATACGAGTAGTTCAGACTCTTCTTCTTCAAGCTGTCATCTTGTAATTTATTAAGCTTTTCCATTATTTTCATCATTATTTGCTTTATAGAACCAAAGTGTTCCTGAATTTTCTCTAACTTCGCCTCCACATACTCCAGATTTTCACGGCTCTCCAACTCCTCACTTTGAGATGATACATTTTCAATCGTCATTCTCCCGGAATCGAACAGCTCTGATACCATTTGTTGTACATTCATCATTCAATCAAGAAATTAGAGATAGATTTAGGGTTTGATTGCAAGTAACCGTATGATTCAATTGATTATCTGGCTTTCGAGAGGCCCAAGGCTTTAGCCCAAAGTGTTTACAAAACAGAATCGATGACCCTAATGACCACAATCCCCCCTTATTTATACTAAGCCACTAAGTACAACTCTTAAGCCTACCATATTTGACCATTTGACCCACTACCTAGGGTATAACAGAACATTGATAAGTTCATTCCTAAACTTCTTCAACGGGATGACTTGAGACCTTGTTCTAACGTATATACCATGTTTGATGTAATCAAGGTCTTGCAAAGTTTAAACCTCATAATTCAGCCTTTTCATGTCCTTGCACCATTGCTTGGTTATAGAACACATCAATATAGTTACACATCATTATGTCAAGGCAATCACATTTACTAATAAAAATAATATATTTTTTTGGAAAAAAAATAATATATTTTTTGGAAAAATAAATAATATATTTGTTGTCATGCCTTGCGAATGAATGTAACCCATGTCTAGGTTGAAAAGTCAAGGATTTATTCCTATCCTGGTAAACAAAACATAGAAAAAAAATCTTCTACCTTCATGTGGGAAAATGAGGATGATTCTTGTTTCAAACTGAACCAAGGCGAGAAATTGCAACCAAATGGCAGGATATAAGCATGAACCTCCACACTTAAAATTCAAAGTGCGATTAATGACGATGTAGAAAAGGAAAATATTGTCTAGAACAAGATGAAGATTGCAAAAATTAGGACAATTAGTAGGTTAAACATGATTTTATTTGGCTCTAATAGTTAGTTGTTGCATTTATCATCTTCACAATGTTTTGATTGTCGTTAAAATATCTTTCGGCTTTTATAAATTATATCAGAATAAATTTCGGGATCTTCATCTTAACAATATGTTGCATGTTGTTAAGATAATTCATCTATTGACTTTTATAATTTCTATCAGGATAATTTTTAGGATTGTTTACTAAGTATTCTGTTTTTAATCTCTATCTTTTGTTAATTTGTTCTTTATCATATTTAGTAGTAGTAGAAATTCATTGTCGATCTTGTAGTGGATCAAGCTTGTGTATTTATCTCCGTCATTTATTCTTGTTGTCATGTCCGATGCAATTCAAGGTCTTCCAAGTCGGTCATTGCCAATTGTGTGAACTTGATATTGTGTCCCATTTGCTTGTGGTTTTATATCCTTAACACAACCCCTTCGCTAAATAATACATGGTCACGATTACACGTCCATGTCTTGTGCCATCGTATTTAGTGAAATGATGATTAACTTTTATTGAGATGTTTTACTAACTAATGTACCCCATATCTTACTAGGAAAGTCATGCACGTATCATTTTCATGGCATAACAAAAAATAATACTCTTATAGCTTTAAGTGGAGGATAGAGATAATGAAAAGTCATATCATTATTAAACTTCCCAATTATGAGATTATCATGACAACTCGCCTTCAGCAACAGAAAAGATCAGCATTGAAGTTTTTGTAGAAGCCAAAGGTGAGAATGTAAAGGAAGAGAATAAGTTCATGATTTTTTTCTAAGGACATTGAGCAAATTAATTTTTGCAATTCTACATGATTTACTTAAAGCATATATCAATAAAAGCTTAGTGCTTTAATCTCTACTCTATGTAGAAATAACTTCAAGATACAAAACATATATGGCTGTAAGAAAATTGCTGCGTAGCCTGGTTCTTCCTAATTCTCCATCACTTCAAAACTTACGGGCAGATTTGCTCGCTCTTGGAGCAAGATGAAATTAAGTTAAAATGTATACTAAAAGTCTAAAATGATAATTATTTGTTAGTTCAATCTTTTCGTTTCTTCTCATTATCATGAAAATATTAGCAGGCTAACAGCTTTACTCTTTAGCTTTATTTTTTGGATAACTTGTAGCAATATTATTGAATTATTGTTAGACTAAAGTTTCATCATAAACAGAGATTTAATCCCAATATGATTAATAGGCACAACTGAATGACAAGAAGAAAAGTCTTTCTCTTTGAATATGTCACCCTTAGGTGAGACATCTTTAGTTATCTTAGGTGTGATGCTTAAGAGATCCTAGTGTTTCTTTCTTGCAAAGCCCTAAAACCTTATTCCTTTTAGCAACCTACATCAAAGAGACACCGACACTTATTTGTGGTAAGTTTTGGAAATGTTAGAATATAGCTGCTATTAACGAAACTTCCTCCACCTCCATCTGTTTTTAGCTCTACTACCAAGCAGTTAGATAAGATGGATTATCAGTTACATGCAACAGTTGGAGAAAGCATAAACAAGAATATCATGAGCACTAATAAGAAGATAACTGAAAAAGTTAGCTGACATTAGGTCTCTACCAGCATTGTGCTTTTCTGGTATTTGCCACAAGCCGGGGGTCTTAATGGAAACAGCTGCTTTACCCTTTTGGGGTAGAGGTCAGGACTATGTACATCCCATCCTTCTGGACCCTACTTTCGAACAAGATATATTGGTTTGTTTGATTTGATTTGGTTTATGAATGCTAGCAACGGCTATCTAGGTATCTTATATGTATGTTATAAATTCTTTCTATTACACCAATAGACTTGGGCAAGGCTGGTACTGAGGGGCCGTTTACCAAGCGCTTACTCGGGTGAGTGCTTACCGACAAATTTCAACACTATCACTTACTTATGGGTAAGATTTTAGTTAAACAAAACGGCACCGTATGTAACAATTTACCCGGTAAGCGCTAACCATGGTAAGAGTCGTCGCCCTCACTTACCGGGTAAGACTCCGTTCCTTGCCTCTGCTCTTACTGGGTAAGATTCTTGGTCCTTGTCATATGCATCCGGTAAGGTAATGTGAATTGGTAAGTGCTTACCCGGGTAAGCGTTTGGTAAACGGCCCCTGAGTCTCCTGTACAGATAATTCTGGGTTCAAGACTCCCTGCTAATAGAATGGGTTTGACTGTTCTAAAACGAAGTTCTATCTATAATAAAGAGTGTTCTGTGATTATTACAATTGTTGTTTACGCCCAAATACACCTATATCAATGTAAAGAGGGTTTTTTTACTGTTTCCTTAGATCGTGATCATCTTACTAGTTCTATCCAATATAAAAACATAAATACCTAATAAGCTAAAAGAACCATAGACAAAAGCAAATTTTCCTCCCTTTGATTCTGAACTTCGACAGGGTTGAATCATGAGAAACTGTCAAAATCAATGGATATTTTGTAAAAGAAAACATACACCCTCAACAAGAATCGTTAACTTTTGAAAACTACAACCATAGCCTAAGAGGTGTATATTCCTTCGCTTGAAATCTAGACAACTATCGATCGCTAAGTTGATTTTTGACTTTTCGTATGTTAGAGAAAGGAAAGACAAATAAGAAAACCAAGTTATCCATACTAGTCATTGCAGACAAATTGTTTGGGCGTATTTACATAAGCTTTACTTAGTTAGGGGCTGTTTGTTTTTAGAAAAATACATCTGAATTCCTCTGAAGTCTTATTCGGTCAGACATTTGCACACAGTCGCACACACAAGGCTTTAGGTATTCATATATGATTCAGTCTTATGATAAACATGTTAAGATGTATTTCTGTCTTTCTTCTTGGGATTTACTTTCAGCTTCAGTATTTTCTATTAGGTTGTATGCATCATCTTTTTTGAACCTCATATTTTCCCTTGTATCTTACAGCTCAATGAGTGGCAGGCTAACCTTATCTAGACATTCATTCATCAGGCAAAAACCAAAAACATCCAAATCATCTACAAGATTTACAGCCATGAATACAATTAAACATTAAATACTACATTCCTAAAAAAACACGAAGCAGATCCCTCGATTCGAAGTAAAATCACAAGGAAACACGACAGAAAAGGTGCACATTGAAATTCGAACACAAAATAATCTAGAAAAAAACACGATTACCTCCGAAGCCAATTGAGAAAAACTTCCCATAAACCCATAGCGATTGAGAGACCAGAAGAGACACAGATCAATTGAACCAAAAGATCAGTCTCTCTCGCTCTCTTTGACGGTCAAAATCGATTTTGACTCCTCAATTGTTGTACAGAGAATTGAATGAATGATTACCCTAAAAAAGACAAATTGGGAATTCGAGAAACTGATCCATGATTGGCAGCTCAATTTTGCGGTGCAAGTATTACGTGGACCAATCAAAATGGGAGCGATGTTCTCACTCTCGAATACAACACGCGTAATACACGCGCTATCTAAGAGTGGTTATGGCGGCACCTCCTTCTAATCTGATTGGTGCGTGTAATCCAAACGAGCCTTTGAAGACGGCTGGATTGAGACTCAGGTGTTTAGCTGTCGAGGAAAGAGATCAATGCATATTTTATCTTCAAATCAAAATTACAACGGGTATACATAAAAAATTCAAATTTGAAATTAATAAATAATAAAGATAGACATTAAAGTCATAAGATAATCAAATCATTATCTTTATCCGGAAAAACAATTTATCACAAAAATACCATAAATCATAGAGTAAATTACAAATTTGGTCCATGTAATTCACACATTTACTCACATTAATTCCAAAATTAAAATAAGTACAAAGATGGGAGTCGTGATTTATATTTTTATATTCTTTGAGTCTCTCATTGTAACATAAGACGTTAACCTTGTTAATTCAATGGGTATTTAGGTCAATTTACCTTTTGTCTTTTTATCTTTCTGTCTTATTTATTAATGTATTCCAACCCAACCCCCACTCTTTATCCTCATGGCTTCACCCTCACCCGCTCATTCCACCAGACTTGTGTTTTTCAGGTCGCCATGAATTTGACTCATTGCTCCGTTTTTTCTCAAACGATGATTATGATGGGTGTTCATCGTCATTGCCAATATCATGGAAAATCATCCATCAAATCCCAGTTTGTGGAATCCTTTAGGGATGATTCAAGAGTGTAAGCTGAGGGTGGATATGAGGGATCGGGCCATTTGGGGGGTTGGATGATGATGGGGAATTTTCGGTACAAAAACTCAAGTCGATAATAGAAGCGAATAGGGCAAGTATAGGGGGAGGAGTGGGGGAAACTTGGTGGTCCAAGGCGGTTCCAAAGAAAGTTGCAATATTCGTGCGGAGGGCTAGACTTGAGCGAATTCCGTGCAGAACGTTAGTCGATAAAATTTGAATGGATATACCCTCTATCTTATGTCCGCGCTGTGAAAAAGAAGTGGAGAACATTGACCACGCGCTTGTAACATGAGAAGAAGTCCACAAAATGTGGGAAAGAGTATTTCGGTGGTGGAACATCAGCCAAAACAGGTTCGGGTCCATAAATGAAGTATTAGCTTCTCTGCAGAAGGAAATGGTTTTCGGCAAACACTGTGGTCGGACACCGTATGGACGTTTATGTATTTCATTTGGGGAAGTCGAAACGAGGTGGTATTCAAAGGCATCAAAAAATGACTCAACGACTCCTTTTTCGACTTTCAAAGAAGAAGGTTCGAATGGCTAGAGAGAAGGAACCAAACGATCAAAATCGAGTGGCAGATCTGGTTGGCTGATCCAATCAGTCTGTTAAGACCGTGAGAGCTGCTGGATGAATAAACCGAAGGCGAAAGATCGAAGACGAGGAAAGCCGAAATAGTACCGTACTGTTTTTGGTTCAAATATGTTCCATTAAGCACCTATTAATCTGTTTCAAATCTAATCGGTGGAGGAGCTGTCCAGATTCAGACGTGGCTGAATCCAGGCGCAACAGCTCAATGACGTCTGATCTGGAACAGTTGAATGAGGTCTTTTGGCTTGGTTGGTTGTTGGTTTGTCCCTTGCGAACCGACGTTTTTTAGATCGTTTATATTTCTGCGAATCTTTCTGATGTGTGCGTGGAATACACCTACAGATGTGTGCTAATAGAACCAATAAGCAAGTATACTTATACGGAACTATGTCGTCTATCAAGTACTAAAGTGGTAAAATACCGATTATCGTCCTACAGAGATTGGAGTTAAAATTGCTATAAAAGTATGATGAAAGAAATGACTTCGGAAGATGATTTGGAAGAAAATATCTTTGATTGGTTGGTTGATGAGTATCACAGATTATAACAAACATTAATAAAAGAGAAGCAAGGGTGTAAGACTCGTGATGTTATGTTAAACCAACTTCCAGTAGACTAATGCTACAGCATGATGTTGCAACATAACAGTGACAAAAACTGGTTTTATTATCTACTTTGAGACACGTTCCTCTCGGACTCTCACCATCCCATGGTTCCAGTAGCAGTAAGTAATCATCTCTGAGCAGAACCTAAGGTAAAGGAACGATGGAATGGAATTCTCAAAGTATACGGCGAAACAAATTTTCTTTGTTAAAAGTTACTCTCTCGATATAAATCCCGTACCTCCCAAGTTTGTATAATCCTAAGTAGCTTATCTCTAAGTCTACTCCATTTTAACCCTTTGAGAAAAAGATAACTTATCAAGAATGAATCATTTTAGAAAACAAAAGTAACAACTCTCGTTGCAAGTAACTCTCTCGATATTACCCCTTATGTCATCCAAATTGACATGCTATTCAATGGCCTATCTCTAGGTCCATGACACTTTAACACTATCAAAGTGATCAATTTGTCAAGGGATTGTATTATCTTGAAGAAACTTGGGTTGGAATAATAAAACATCATTTTTGCCACAAAAATGTCTACTTTCTTTTGGTCAACATAACACCCTTTTGCCTCACACCCAAGCTAATATGCTTAGCTACTCATGACAATAAATAAACTGAAATAAATGCAAGAGACATGGAAAGTAAACATGATGCTAGAATGTAAATGATACTTGGAAAATAAAAGACTATAACTAATAAATGACAAGAAAATAAAACTACAAGGAAGTAAATGACAATATTAAAGGATGGAATGTAAGTACAATAATGTAAGATGCTTATATTAAGTGCAAAAAAATAAAGACGTAAACTAAATAACAAGATTAGAGGTACAAGATGGAATTAAAAGAAAGCAAATAAAAACCACTGCCCAGTGCTACAGACGATGCTACAAGCATTCATATGTGTATATGAAGATTTGAAGATGATAAGAACATTAAATGAAGAACACTTGAAGATCTGGAAAGTTTCTGGAATTTCAAGGGAGAATTGGGGTTGAAAAAGTTCAGCCAATGATATCACAAAAAGTAGAGAGTAAAGGTAGTGAAAAGGATGAGTGAGTGATGCCCTAAAGCCACCCAAAGCCTCCTATTTATAGCAAATAGGGAGGGACTAAAGGTGTAAAATAGCAACCAATGTAGTTAGGAATCAACCCTTAGTTACAAAAACTAACTAGGAAAGTACAAAAGGTAATTAGATTACAACTATTAGTTTGTTTCAGCTGAATAATTGGCTTAACCAATGGATAAACAAAAAGCTATTTCCACTCCATGTTAAGCCAACTCCAATTCTCCCATTCCTTTCAGCTCAGCGACTGTCCAATGCTGCAAGCCCTGCTGCAGCATGATCTGTTCATAAAAGAGATTGTTGAAACCAAGTTAGGATTAACCCAAACATCCCATGAAAACAAGTAAATCATCATCCTAAGCTCCAAAACAAGAAAGTGTAAAATAATGAAATAAAAGACTCAAATTGGGATGTAAAAGTGTAAAATACTACCTAAAAGAGAAGAGAAATAAGTGCTTAAGTACTCAAAATTGAGCACTTATCACCACCCCAAACTAAGAAATTTGCTTGTCCCCGAGCAATAAAAAGACAAAAGAAATGACTCAAATTTTGAAAAGTATGCAAATGGATGGCATTAAGTGCACATCATGGTCTTGAATCATTCACACATGCATAGCATAGCCTTTCATAATTCTAAAACAACCAACACTTCATCTTATTCATGATTATAAACCATAAGCTAATCACATAGTCTTTTTGTTATGATCACACAATTCACATCACAGATTACCAAAGCTTTTAAAAGGGAAGGGTTTCTCTCTTTTTGGCATCTTCTTTTCCCACCTTGCCTTTTCTCACACCATGTTCCAACCTTTGCAATTTTTTTGAAATTTTGGCACTTTTTGTGCGCTTTTGGTTGGGAACATTCACCTACCCCTGTGGGGTATTTTTGGTGTTCTTTAGACCATTTTTTCATGGCTTTTAAACAATGCTTTTGCTGCCATTTTTAGGCACCCCCACCCCAAACTAAGAAATTAACAATGTCCTCATTGTTGTGGAGAATGGATGTGTTTAGATGTTTTAGTGGCAAAAAGTGAGCAAAAGCATGGATCATTTATGTGATCTATGTTGAATGTGGACCAAATTGTGTCCCAAGCACCATTGTGTTTAGTTCTAGCATGAATCAATCCTAAAAATGACATGTGTGTTCTGAAAATTATTATGGCTATGCAAACATTCGGATTTCTAAAAAAAAACATGATCCCATACGCATGAAAATAACATCTTAAAACAGCAAAACTAATCCCAGATACAGATTGAACAAAATGAAATGAAAATGGAGCTAAAGAGAGTGATTTGAACCTGTCCCATTTAAGGGATGAAATTAATCCTTTCCAACAGCATCACTGGATGCTGCAGCAGTGGATGTCGCAGTACCAGTTCTTGCAACAGCTTGTGCCCGCAAGGTGGCCTTTTCCTCGATCAACTCCGCAACTTGGTCCTTCAACCTCATGGTCTTCTCTTTCTTCCCCAGCACCTTGCTCTCCAGCCTTCTCACTTGTTTATCCACAGACACTCCTTCTTCAGTTCCCTTTTTATTGCCATCCGTAGCTTTCATCATCTCTTCCTTCAGAGCCCCAAACTTGACCAAGAAATCCTATTTCTGGTTACTTAATTCCTCCATCAAACTATTATTTTGAACTAACAGATCCTGCACCAATCCCATCAAATCATTTGCTTCAACCCCCTTCTCCCTTCGGTTACAAAGTCGGTTCACAGCCTTCATATCAATTTCCCATTTTTCTCGTTGTTCTCGCACTATTAGATCGTCTTCGTATTGCGGGACTCCAGCTTTAACCAGCAATCGGGTGAGCATACCAGGGAAGTACAGTTTCCCCCTGGTACGGGATGCACATTCCCGAATGCTCTCTACCATGATCCTCCCTAGATTTATGCTTCGACCTGTAATCAAACAATATAACAGAAACATCCTATCTACTGATATGGTGCTGTCATGGGTTGTAGGTGAGATGGAGTGTCGCACAAAGTTGATCCATACGTTTGATGTTGCTGAGAGATTTAAAGCTTTAAAAGAGCTCAACATGAAATTGTTGTGGAGGTCCCATTCGGTCTTCGGCTTTCCCAAAACAGCCGCAACTTCAGCCAAATCTGATGGTTTGCCTTTTCTCATAAGTGTGCCATACTCTGTCTTTTTGGGTGGGAAAAGGTTAAGGAAGGTGTTGAAGGTTTTATCGACAAGTTTGATTGTGACCCCTCTTATCTGAATCTTAGGTGATGAGGTAACAAAAACCTCGCAGTAGAATTCTCTCAAAAGGGTCAGATTGTAGGAGTTGTATACCTCAGCCACTTTCTCCAAACTTTGGGTGTCTACCACATCTCGGATGAAATGAAACTCTTTTAGACTTTTCTCATCAAAACCTTTGTCCGGCAATCCTACCCTATTTCTGTGCTTAGGCCACACCCTAGCCACAACCTTAGAACTAAATCCCTTATGGGGAGCATCTGGCCTATCAATGAAAATAATTGTTTCCTTTGCTTTCTTCTTCTTCTTACCCACTTCATGTTCATGCTGCAATGGTGTTGCAGCATCACAGTTGGTCTCTCTAGGTTTTGTTCCAGATGGTTCTCCCCTTTCCATCACTCTCTTAGTTCTCTTGGCAGGGGGCTGTTTGGGTTGGGTTTTCTTTGCAAAGGATTTTCCTAAGGCTTTTCTCTTTTGTGGCCTAAGGGTCTCAACTATTAGTTCATCATCCGAATAATAGAGTCGCTCATTAAGATCTGGTAATTTCTCTCCCACACGTTCCTTATTTTCAACTACTCCCTCCTCTGTTTCATTCACTATCACACCCTATGTATTTTGGTCTGTTTCAGTCACTATCATCCCATTCTCTGGTTCATTCAACAACACACCCTCTCCTGTTTCATTCACTCTCACAACTTGTTCACCCACAACTTTTTCTTTCTCACCCACAAATTGTTCTTTCTCACCCTCAACCATCCCTTCCCCTGTTTGTGGTTGTTCAGTCTCAAGAGGGGGAATGGTGGTGTCTACATCTTCCCCCGAAAGAAATGCATCAACAGAGACATTTAAGTTAGAAAAGGTTTGGTTTTGTACTTTGGTGGACATTATCTGATCATTTTCAGAATGAGAGATTGCTTGCTTATCCACCAAAGTAGTGTTAAGTTTAGAAGATACCTTTTCCTTTTGACTTTGGTCTGTTTCTGCAGTGGTGGAATGGAGGGCAAGAGACAATGCATCAGATGGTGGTGTTTCGGTTGTGATGGTGGTTGCATCGTCGGTTGTGGTTGCGACGGTGGTTGCGGTGGTGTTTGCGATGGAGATTGTGGCGGTGGTTGATGACTTTAAGACAACACCCTTCGCCTTTCTCAGCATTTCTTCTCGGGTTAGCGGTGTGGAAGATTGATCATCGAGAACAACGGTCTCTGGTGGTTTATCGGTGGTGGCCGGAGGCCGAACCACCGCCTGGTTTCTTCCGCTTCGACGAACAACACTAGTATTAGGGTTTCTTGGAGCGACCTGCTTCACCCTTGCCATGGATTCTCGGATTTAATGGAGGTTTTGGGCAAGGATTGTTGGTGGCGATGGTGGTGTTCGGTGTTCGCAACAGAGAACAGGGAGTAGAGAGAAGGAGGGAAATGAGTAGAGAGAGGAGAGAGAGGGAAGATGAAGAGATAGTTTGAAAAGAGAGTTGTCCTTATCTGAAAATTTACAAGAGGTATGAGTGTTTTACAGCTCTAAATGCTTAGGTAAACCTAAAATCTAAAGGGTAAGGTTAAGGAAGGTACAAAGTGATATCTGATATTGTACTCTTTAGAAGATATCTCAATTTTTACCCAAAGGATAAAAGATGGTATATTTTTTTAAAATACCAATACTGATATTTGCTTTGTACAATCCTTAAATGCCTTTTGAATTTATTATTCCAGATTTTCCCAATTAAATGCTACTGATTTTTGGATTTTGCGATTACTAGGGCTAGATGATGCAACATTGACTCTTCATGACCTAACTGTCATGTTTTCTCTTATGTAGCTGCAAACTAATAGATGTATTAAACATAACTATTCTAGGAAATATAATAATAAGCATAAAAAGAATATTTACAAGGATAGTTGGAACTTTAAGATAGTTCCCATCTGTTTTTGAAGCTTTCAGCACAAAGAAATCACCTCCACAGGGTAGTGTTGTGGAGATGTTGCTGCTTCATGGTATATCTTCACTCTCTGACCATTTACCTTGAACACACTATTGTCTTCCAGATTTACTAAGTCTATAGCCCCGTATGGATAAACCTTGTGTATGACAAATGGGCCTGACCATCTAGACTTAAGTTTACCAGGAAACAATTTCAACTTGGAATTGAACAAAAGACATTTCTGACCAGCTTTCAACTCTCTGTGCCTAATCCTATTGTCATGCCATTTTTTGGTTTTTTCTTTATAGAGCTTGGCGTTCTCATAGGACATGTTCCTATGTTCCTCTAGTTCACAGAGTTGTAACTTTCTTTTGTTACCGGCTTCATCTAAGTTCATGTTCAACTCCTTTATAGCCCAGTATGCTTTGTATTCTAACTCTAAAGGGAGGTGACATGCCTTTCCAAAGACTAACTTGTATGGTGACATACCTAATGGTGTTTTGAAGGCAGTCCTGTATGCCCATAAAGCATCATCTAACTTGAAAGCCCAGTCTTTTCTATTTGGCTTGACAACCTTTTCTAGAATTCCTTTAATTTCCCTGTTTGAGAGTTCAGCTAAACCATTTGTTTGTGGGTGATAAGCAGTGGCAACTCTGTGTTTCACATTATACTTTTCAAGAACTTTACTCAACAAATTATTTATAAAATGGGTACCCTCATCACTGATTAGTGCACGGGGGGTACCAAACCTTGTAAAAATTTGGTTTTGTAAAAACTTAACAACAGTTTTTGCATCACTTGAAACACATGCCATTGCTTCTACCCATTTAGATACATAATCAACATCAATAAGAATGTATTGGCAATTGTTTGGTGGTGGGAATGGACCCATAAAATCAATTCCCCACACATCAAACAATTCAACCTCCAAGATACCATTCAAAGGCATTTCATTCTTCTGAGAAATGGAACCACTTCTCTGGCATTCATTACACCTTTGTGCAAAGTTATGGGCATCTTTGAAGAGAGTAGGCCAATAGAGACCAGATTGAAGAACTTTAGCTGCTGTTCTTTGGCCTCCAAAATGTCCTCCGTAGGCTGACTGATGGCAATGCTGTAAAATTGTTGCCACTTTAGATTCAGGAATGCACCTTCTCAATAGTTGATATGTACCAAGTTTAAACAGAAAAGGATCATCCCATATGTAAAATTTACAATCATGGAGAAATTTCTTCAGCATATGGTAAGTATAATCAGAAGGTTTGATGCCACAAACTAAATAATTAGCTATGTCAGCAAACCATGGTGTTAACACCAGATCTATTAGGTAATCAAGTAATCATCCATTGATCTTGAAGAATCTAGATATTACATAAGAATTCAAAGCTTTCTCTCTCTAGAAACTCTCTCTAGATTTACAATTATTATCATTCACTTATCACTTTCTTTAGACTTGCTTAACAACTAAGCTAACTAATCCTATTTATACCTAGGATTACAAAGCAAGTATTTCTAATTACATTGACATTCTAACTAAACGACTTTGACTTTGACTATTTTGACTTTTACTTTGAATTTACAATGTTTGACCATTACAAGACTTTACAATAAATCTTGAATACAATAATGCTCTAACATTCTCCCCCTTTGGATTCACGATTTAAAAATATGGCAGCAATCTTCAACACTTGATCTTCAAAACTTTAACTTTGACCGCTTTAAACTTTGAAGCTTTGGCACTCTTCAAACAGTTGAATCTTCATAAGTTCACATTGAACTTTGATTATTTGATAGTCTTCAAACTCTCGTCTTTGATCAGTCTTCAGTCAAACATGAAAAATCTTTGTCTTTCACAATGTAAAGTCACTCATCTTGAATTGTACTCTTCAACAAATTGTCTTCAAGTCTTGAACGTGAATTTCAGATCTTTGCGTCTTTAAACTTTGTAGCTTTGAACTTTGAAGCTTTGAACTCAAACTTTGAATGGTTTCTTGAACTTTGTATCTTCATCTCTTCGATCTTGAATTGTCTTCGAACAACGAACTTTCTCGAAACATCTCGGAACATCTTGTTGACTTTGACAAACTTCCCCCTTAATCTTTCATTGACAAATCTCTCTTTTATTCAGGGTATTATTTATCCCCTTGATCTTCAGTATATTATTTCTCCCCTTGATCTTCAGTATGTTATTTCTCCCCTTTTTGATGATTGTGAGCATCATGATCATCAAAACCTTTATCAATTATAGCACGCACTTTGTACACCACAAGTAACATTCTCCTCCTTCTTGATCTGATAAACCGTCAATTCCAAAAGAATTTATCCGAATCTTTTCAAATTCAGACAAAAGAATGTGGTAACCCTGAAACAACGGATGAATCAGTTAAAATGCATGTAAGTAGCACGGAGCCACTTAGTACAACGGATGTACTTTGTAAATGAGCTTTTTGATGTTCACTCCCCCAGGGCTTCCATTCAATCATCGAAAAACCACAAAGGAATTTCTATGAACGTTATGACAAGAAAACATATTCCTTGTGTGAACGTGCTTGTGTAGAAAGAATTGAAGCAACATATGCTTGAAAAATAGGCTCAAAGTGTGTAAATTGTTGAGACAGCAACAATTTTCCACGGACTCAATGTGCATGAATGAAGAGCGAAGGTGGGGCAAATTTCCTTCTTTTTCAATATCTAAACCTTTCGAGTGAAGATTAGATAGATTATATGCTGCGTCCCCAAGAAAAATGAAACATTCCTTTGTTAAGAAAGAAATGAGTAGCTGGTGGGGTTAAATGCAAGAGTTGGCATGGGCTGACTGCCTGTTTCAATGATGGTCACCAAAGAATGTAAACCAATCAGTAATGTGGCTTCCCGGCTCAGAAAACGGATGGTCCAGAGTTCTCTTATTCTTTTAACTCTGTTCTCACACCCTCTTTCTGTTTTTAATCCGCTCACTTTTACCCAAACTCTCATTTACATTTTACCTCAGCACAATGAGATACTCAACCGGATGAGTAATCTCCCCCACTCTTTGATGTAGACCCCTCACCCCTCAATCACTCAAGGATAACTTCTTGGGTAGGAAACACTGGTTAACGTGGATCCATAGAAGTTTAATAATCTCACACTGATTCCCATGAAAATGTCTTAAAAGTTTGTGTTGTTCAACAGTTTAGCTTGAACAAATATGAACTTCAACATTTTGACATTGTGAACAGAATGTATGCTCCTCAGTTTTTGAGCATTTGAACGATGAAGAATTTCTCAAAACAAGAATAATGAATGAATGAAATGAATTCGAAGAACTTGTTTGAGAAACTGACAATGTATTAATCAAATCAAATATGAATGATAATCTGAATTGGTTAGGGTATCAAAGAATTGAATTTTGTTTATATGAACAAATATAAACAATCTTTGAATGAAACGTTTAAGTTTTACGCTGAAAAATATATGATGCTCAACAAAATTGGAATACAAACGGGAGTATTACCATCGAAAAATTTGTTTCGTTTTGAGACATGCTAATAACAAAGTCAATACGAAGCTGAACCGGTATGTATGAATACTTGAAAGTATAGAGAAAAGATAATACACAAGTATTAATCTTTGGAAACACACGGTCAGAAATGATGTCACAATAATCTGAGATATATATATTAAATATATATATATATATATATATATATATATATATATATATATATGAAAAACATTTAAAATCACACTTCTAAAATTATAAAATTTGTTTGAATTAGAGAAGTGGTTTGAACATTTAAGAAAAAAACGTTTTCATGCTTGAAAGTCGTTCTTCTTTCAAACAATTTGAGATTAAAGTCAGAAGATACGTACAGTCAGAAATATTTGAGCTCCTCCTCAAATCATAATAGAATGATTTAAAATCTTATAAGCTCCCCCTTAACATGTGCAAAAGATCTTTATCTTGACAAAATCTGCACAAATAACAAGACTTGGATCAAAATATCCTTAATCATTAAAACGAGTTCTGAATTACCAGGATTGAAGTCAATTCAGAAGTCATTGTCATTGAAGAACGAGTTCTAAACTGATGTGTTTAGAAGCCATTTATCTCTGCTCCCCCTTAATGGCACATGTACTCTTTAATAAAAATTGCACCGCTTCTCTTCTGTTTTTCAGTCATGTGTGTGGTATATATGTAACATTCAGCACAACACATGATGAACCTACAAAACAGATTAAGCAGATTTTGGTACCCAATGGCATTTGGGTCCTAGTGTGTTAGTTGTAGATTTCTTAGAAGAAATTCGGTAAGTACCGTACCAATAAGAAGTATAATCCTTATGTACAAAATCATTTGATCCACAGTAAGAACAACAAATTTTCTTATGTGCCAACCTAATCAGATGATTTACGGAATGAACAGGATTAGATTTAGCAGAAGATTTACCTTTCGGCGCATTGTTCTTTTTAGCCTTTGATGTGGATGCAGCTGATTTTGGTACATCTTTCTTTGGAACTGTTGTGCCTTTAACTCTCCATTCCATCTTCACCTTCTTGAAGACTGGAACATCTTTAAGATTGGAAGTATTAACTTTAGGCACTTTTGAATCCTTATCCGATTTATCAAGCAAATGATTATAGAAGAGATTTGATGAACGAATCTGATCTTTTGAGAAATCAGTTGATCTATTAATTTGTTTAGAAGAAATGTTTTTAAAACTCGAACTTGAAGCAGTTTTAAAAGAGCATTCAGAATCATTTGAATCAACAAATGGAGTCTGAAAGATAGTATCAGGACTGACCTGCTTTGAGACATTAAATTTAAAAATGATGTCTTCAAGTTCTTTGATTTTGTTTATCAAAACATTTTTCTCTTTAAAAATTAGATCAAATTTCTTTTGGAGATCAGATTTGATCAATTGATCCTTCATAATGTCAGCTGATAAACCAGATAATCTTTTGGTAAGATTAAGAATTGCATCTTCAAAATATTTGCGTTCCGATTCAAAATTCCAAAAACTTTCTTTTATCAGTAATCTCTTTGAAAGTTTCCATATTTGTCTTTTTAAGGGTTTTATTTTCCTGTTCAAAGATATTTTTCTTTTTCGCAAAATCTTTTCTTTCCTTTTCCAAAAGATTTTCTAAATCAGAGATTTTCACGAAAAGTTCAGAACTTTTAATCTCAAAAGATTTTCGTTCAATATCAAATTCATTTCTTTCTTTCTCTTGCTTCTCTTTTTCAAGATATAAAACTTTTTCAAAATCTGAGATTTGTTTCAAAAGTTTTATGTATTTCAGTTCAATTGCATCCTTTTCTTTAAGAACTTTCTTTGAAGAAGGTGACTCTCTTTCACATTCAGAAAGCTTTTTCTTCAATTCAACGTTTTCACCTTCCAACGTTGTTCTTTTCTCTTGAACTCTTTTTATTTGATCTCGTAGATATGAGTTCCCCGTCTCACTCTTGTTTTCCTTACTCTTCATATCAGCATTTTCTCTTTGAAGAGTTGTTACTTTCTCTTGAAGTTTCTCGATTTGATCATGCAGACTTGAGTTGTCTTTCTTTATTTCAAGACCTGCAATATAAACTTCAAGATCAGTAATTATTTTAGTAAGTTTAGCATTTTGTTCTTTTAAAATAGATTTTTCATTTGAAAAAGAAATGTCTAAAATCTGTCTCTTCAGATCAGCATTTTCTTCCTCCAATGCTTTTATACTCCCTTGAAGCTCCTTCATGTCATCTTGATGAGTTGAGATTTCAAGTGTCTTATTCTTCTTTTGTGTAGCTTCAAGAACTACAATCTTGCCTTTCAATTCTTGTATTTCAGCTTCAAGATCAAAAACCTTTTCCATCAACTTAACGTTCTCACATTGTAGGGCTTTTGTATTGTCTTGAAGCTTCTTCGTTTTATTTGAAACGGGAGCTGAAGGATTTGAAGTATTAGATTTAACAAAAGTTTGTGCTATTAGAGATATTTTTGTTTTAAGAGTTTGCTTCAAACTTCCATTATTAGATTTAACAGAAATTTGTGATATTGGAGGTATTTCTGTTTTATGAGTTTGCTTCAAACCTTCACTATTAGATTTAACAGAAATTTGAGATATTGGAGGTACTTCTGTTTTAAGAGTTTGCTTCAAACTTTCATTATTAGATTTAACAAAAGTTTGAGATATTGGAGGCACTTCTGTTTTAAGAGTTTGCTTCAAACCTTCACTTTTAGATTTAGGTATTTCTGTTTTAAGAGTTTGCTCAGTCTGACCTCTTTTATAATTTAAATCCTCAAGTTGCTTGATCTTATCAGATAATCCTAGCCCCATTTCTCTGCTTGAGTAACGTGTTACCCCATTTTCATCTGTTGTCCGCATTTTGATATGAACCTGAATAATGAAAGACAAACAAAATTAGATCAAAAATATAAAAAAAATATTAACAAAAATATACCTAATAGAGTGATCGTCAAGAGAAACTTCGCTTAGAAGTTAGAATTATGTGCACACTCTTAAAAATCAGAAAAACACAATTAAAGTCAGAAAAATTTTCAAAGATAAAATCTGAAAAACAAATTAGAAATTTGTCTTCCAAAAATTAATTCTGAAAAATTTGCACGGAAATGTTGGACTTTAATTGATAAACCTGCAAAATACAAGAAAAAATTATCAGTTATGAGCAATTACAAGTAAAAATTGATAAAATCGACAAAAAAAATTGACTTAAACAAAATAAAACGAAAAACAAGGACTAAAAATGTAAAATTCAAAAACTAAAACCACAGGGACTAAAAGTGTCAGAAACTGAAAGTTTAAGTATAGGGACTAAAACCAACACAATCTGAAACTTATAAGTCCAGGGGCCAAATTTGTTAAAATGAAACTTTAACTAACTGATTTAACAGAAAAGGATCAAAAATGTCACAAACTTAACGAAACTAACGGAGTTCCGTTAAGTTACTATTCATCATCATCAACCTCACGACCCAATCTGCAAATCGTGTTATGGAACCAAACTTTGCGACCAAAACTGTTCGTTTATGATCCCTTAAGCTCCCTTAACTGATTAGAAGTCGAAACACGCTTTCAAACTCCCAAAATTCGCAACCGAAAGTTTTCGATAAAAACCGGACGAAAACTTTAAACTTTGATATCTCCTTCGTTTCTAGACGAAAATCGCTGATTTTTATTGCATTGAGATCATTATTCGAATACCAATCAGATTCAATCAAAAAATCTCGACCACCCGTCGTTTTCTGAAGACCCACGTTTTTCCGGCGAAGTCAAAACTTGATAATTTCTCAACTAAAAATCAATCTGAAAGCTTCTATGTGTTCCAAATCTTTGAAACAACTGATCTGAAGTGGTTTGATCGAAAATTTTTTATTTAATTTTCAAGACCCACTTGCAAAAATTTCAGATTTGATATGAAAAGTGTGGATTTCGGATGCTTGATGACCAGGGATTTGTGGATTTCGGATGCTTGATGATCAGGAATCTGTGGATTTCGGATGCAGAAGGATACGAATTGGTGATGGTTTCGGATGAAGAAGGATACGAATTGGTGATGGTTTCGGATGAAGAATGATACGAATTGATTTGGTTTCGTATCTAGCACGATCCGAAACCTTATGTCAAGCACACACACAAGCAAGTTAAACACACACACATGCACCTCAAATGATACGAAATCCTCAAAAATGTACTTACACACAGCTTAAACATGCACACACACTCCTCACATATACTATATGTGTGATCCGAATCCATTTTTACCAATCACACACCCACTGCTCATGCAAATTTCACACAGTAACCATGAATTCGTATGGTTTTGACTTTTGAAAGTCAATTCTTTCTTTGTTTTCTCTGTTGATTTTCTGCAAAAATCAAAACCTCAAAAACAATATTAGATTTGGAATTTTAAGATCAAAACTAATCAACAACACATTTTAACAACAGCTCAACAATTAATTTGGATAAAAAATCAAGATCTAAAATTTTCACTTAAGAACACTTGAAGATCACCAAGAACATGATGAACATCAAAAAATTCAAAAATGATTTTTATGGATTAAACCTTGAAATTTTTGATCAAATCATGTCTAAAAACTGTTTTTGGACACGAATTTGCACAAAAATCAATTAATTCAACACCAAATTGCAAAATCAATGTTTAAAAATTTTACAGACTTTTCTTCAAGAACACAAAGTTTTCAAAAATCTTCAAATTCCTCAATTCTTGATGTGTTTTTGTAAATCTTTTGATGCAAAACTTATTTATATCAATGAATAAACATATTGCAATCAAAATCAAAACAAAAAACAAACTAGAAATGCATAACCCATTTGTGATCTTCAAGAACTTCAAAAATGGAGATTTTCTTCAAAATTCTTCAAATCTTCATGAATTTGGACGAATTTTTCACATAATTCGATCTCCCAATGCTCTGATACCAATTGTTAACACCAGATCTATTAGGTAATCAAGTAATCATCCATTGATCTTGAAGAATCTAGATATTACATAAGAATTCAAAGTTTTCTCTCTCTAGATTCTCTCTCTAGAAACTCTCTCTAGATTTACAATTATTATCATTCACTTATCACTTTCTTTAGACTTGCTTAACAATTAAGCTAACTAATCATATTTATACCTAGGATTACAAAGCAAGTATTTCTAATTACATTGACTTTCTAACTAAACAAACTTTGACTTTGACTATTTTGACTTTTACTTTGACTTTACAATGTTTGACCATTACAAGACTTTACAATAAATCTTGAATACAATAATGCTCTAACACATGGCAGTTGTGACTGCACCATAAGAATCTTTTCATCAGGGAAGGTTTCTATAATATCTCCTCCTTCCCTACTTTCCACAAGCTTTTCTAATCTAGATATATGATCAGCCACTTGGTTTTCCACACCTCTCCTATCAACAATTTCCAGGTCAAACTCTTGCAATAACAAAACCCATCTTATTAGCCTTGGTTTTGCATCTTTTTTTGAAATGAGATATTTAATGGCAGCATGGTCAGTGTGAACAATGACTTTAGCTCCCATTAAATATGATCTAAAATTTTCAAATGCAAAAACCACTGCTAATAATTCTTTTTCAGTTGTTGTGTAATTAATCTGAGCTTCATTTAGGGTTTTGCTTGCATAGTGGATGGAATGAAAAATCTTTTCTTTTCTTTGACCTAAAACTGCACCAACAACCCAATCACTTGCATCACACATGATTTCAAAAGGTTTGTCCCATTCAGGAGCAACAATCACTGGAGCAGTTACCAAAGCTTTCTTTAAAGTAAGGAATGCATTTCTACAATCCTTATTAAAATCAAATTTTTGGTCTTGCTGTAATAATAGACATAAAGGTTTTGAAATCTTTGAAAAATCTTTTATAAAACGTCTATAAAAACCAGCATGACCAAAAAAGCTTCTGATTCCTTTAACAGTGGTTGGTTCAGGTAGTTTTTCAATAACCTCAAGTTTAGCTTTGTCTACCTCAACTCCTCTTTTTGAAATTAAATGACCAAGGACAATTCCTTCTGTAACCATGAAATGACATTTTTCCCAATTAAGGACCAAGTCAGTTTCTTCACACCTTTTAAGACTTTGTTTTAGATTTTCCAAACAATGATCAAAATATGAACCATAAACAGAAAAATCATCCATAAATATTTCAATGGACTTTTCAAGCATGTCAGAGAATATGGACATCATGCATCTTTGGAAAGTAGCAGGTGCATTGCAAAGTCCAAAGGGCATTCTCCTAAAGGCAAAAGTGCCAAAAGGACAAATGAAAGTAATCTTCTCTTGGTCTTCCGGTGCTATGGCTATCTGATTGTAACCTGAGTATCCATCCAAGAAGCAGTAGAACTCTTTTCCAGCCAACCTGTCCAACATTTGATCCACAAAAGGTAAAGGAAAATGGTCTTTTTGAGTAGCATTGTTTAGTCTACGGTAGTCCATGCAAATTCTCCATCCGGAGACTATCCTAGTTGGGTTGAGTTCATTCTTGTCATTGGAAATGATAGTGATCCCACCCTTCTTAGGCACACATTGGACTGGACTAACCCAAGAACTACTGGCTATTGGGAAAATGATTCATGCATCTAACCATTTTAAAATTTCTTTTTTCACTACCTCTTTCATAACGGGGTTCAACCTTCTTTGAGGTTCTATGGACTTGAAGTTCTTTTCTTCTAAGATGATCTTATGTTGACAAATGGAGGGACTAATCCCCCTAAGGTCAGCAATGGTCCATCCTATGGCTTTGGTATGCAACTTCAACATATTCACTAACTTCTTTTCCTGATGCAATTCTAGGGTAGCTGATATGATAACCGGTAATTTGTCTTCTTTTCCTAGAAAGGCATATTTCAGGTGAGATGAGAGTTTCTTCAACTCCAGGTCAGGTGGCGAGTCTATGGAAAGAACGACTGATTTTTGCTCACTATTTTCCAGCAGCTCAAATGCTGCAGCAACCAAAGGGACAGTCTCATTTTCTATGGAAATATCATCATCATCATCATATTCCTCAATTTCTTCCTCATCCTCCTCTTCTATCCTACAAGTCTGGTTGACTTCCTCCTCATGACACAATGACTCAATGGTACCTAAGTTTGAACAATCTTCCGTATCACTAGGGTACTTTAAAGAATTGAAAACATTAAATGTGACTTTTTGGTCTTGAAGTCTCATGGTTAACTCTCCTTTCTAGACATCTATCAAAGTTCTACCCATGGCTAAGAAAGGTCTTCCCAAAAGAATGGGAATATCCTTATCAGCCTCAAAGTCTAAAATGATAAAATCAGCCGGAAAGATGAATTTGTCAACCTGGACTAACACATCTTCAATCTTACCCTTTGGATAAGCAATGGTCTTGTCTGCTAAGATGAGTGTGACTGTGGTGTGTCTGGCCTCTCCTATCCCTAGACTTTTAAAAATTGATAAGGGCATAAGATTGACACTAGCACCTAGATCACACAAAGCTTGTCCAACTTCTTTCCCACCTATGGAACAAGGAATAGTAAAACTCCCTGAGTCTTTTTGCTTAGGGGGTATTTTGTTGGAAAACAGAGCACTGCAACCTTCAGTGAGGGCAACAGTCTCATACTCAGTCAGCTTCTTTTTCTTACTCAAAATATCCTTTAGGAACTTGGCATAATTGGGCATATGCTCGATTGCTTCAACAAGAGATATGTTGATGTGTAATTGTTTGAAAACATCCAAAAACCTTTTAAATTGCAGTTCCTCCTTCTCATTCCTCATCCTTTGGGGATAAGGGATGTAAGGGGGAACTGGTTTGATAACAGATTTGTTTGAAAGTTTTGAGCCAGATGGTTCCAATATGCTTTTGGTATTGGTCACATTGGGTGGACTTGAACTTGTGATATTAGGGTCTTGGTCTTCTTTTTGACTTGGTGGTTTTGGAATAATCTGACTCTCTGGGATGGAATTGGCTTTGGATAATTTTTCAAAATCAGTTTTGGTTAGAGGGCCAAATTCCTTTTCCACAGTTTCAGGTAATTCTTTTCCACTCCTAAGAGTCACAGCCTTCACATGTTCCTTTCCTGGGGCCTTTGGGATTTCAGTATTACTAGGTAAAGTTCCTGAGGCCCTAGTACTTTGATTTAAAGCAAGTTGACTGACTTGAGTTTCAAGATTCCTGATTGAAGCCTGAGTCTGGGTCATAAACATTTCATGATTGCTTCCAAAGAAAGATTTGAATCATCATGTGAAGGTGCATGATTTTGGTTTTGAAAAGGTGGTTGATTGTTTTGAAAACCTTGATTACGATTATTCCGATGATGATTGTTTTGAAAATTTCCCTTGTAGTGGTTTTGGGAACTGCTTGCTTGATTTTGAAAATTAGAATTCCCTTGTGGCTTTTGTGCAGGTGGATTCAAACATGGACTATTCCAAGAGAAGTTTGGGTGCTGCTTCCAACTGCCATTGTATGTGTTGGAGTGAGGACTAGGTCTATTTTGAACATAGTTTACAGATTCAGAATTATGAGGACAATGTTCATAAGAATGTTCCTCACCACAACATACACATTGCACAGAAAGGACAGGTGCATGAGGTTTAGTGACAGTGGGCTGTGCTCCTTGACCTGAAGTGATGTTTTAAGCATATTAGTCATGAAAGCAAGCTGAGCTGTCAATGCAGTGTATGCATCTATCTCATGTAACCCGATAGTCTTCTTTTGAGATGAAGTTTGGGCTCTTGGATCAGCCCATTGTCCATTGTTTGCTGAAATCTTTTCAAGAATTTCATACCCGGTGTTGTAGGTGTTAAAGGTAAAGGCCCCTCCTGAAGTCGCATCGAGCATTTGTTTTGCATTGGAATCAAGTCCATTGTATAACGTCTCGAGTTGAATACAGTAGGGAATGCCATAGTGAGGGCATTTCCTTAATAATTCTTTAAACCTTTCCCATGCATCGGGAATTGCTTCATCGTCCATTTGTTTAAACATGCAAATTTCGTTTCTGGACTTAGCATTCCGGGTAGGTGGAAAATATTTTCGCAAAAATTTCTCAGCCATATCACCCCAAGATGGTACTGAACCTGGTGTTAATGAATTGAACCATACTCGTGCCTTATCCCTTAGAGAAAATGGAAACAGCGTAAGCCTTAAGGCTTCCAGTGAAACTCTAGGGATTAGAAAAACATCGGTGATCTCCATAAAAGATTTTAAATGGGAATGGGGATCCTCCGATGGTAATCCGGAAAATTGACCATTAGCTTGCAACATATGAAACATGATGGGTTTTGAATCAAAATGTAATGTATCTAATTGTGGCCTAACAATCCCCGAATTTAATTGCTCAAAATTTGGGATTGCATAGTCCATAATTCTTCCATCTTTCGAGTTTGCAAGGTCAATGATGTTAAGTGGTTCAACATTACCAATAGATCCATTATCATCTCCTTCCTCATTGTTATGTGGTGGATTTTGTTGAAAAGGTGGACTTTGTTGAAATGGGTGAAAAGGTGGATTACCAAAAAGTGGCGGATTTTGTTGAAAAGGTGGATTTTGACGAAAAGGTGGATTTTGTTGATTATTTACAAAGGGTGGCTGCCTGTTTGGATTTTCTAAAGGTGGTCTCACAGGATTTTCCAAAGGCGGCCGAAGGGGATTTTCTAAAAGTGGTGGATTTGGTGGTCTATTTTCAAAACCGGGTGGGGGTCCGTCCATATTGAGAGAGTTTGATGTTCTTTGAATTCTTCTTCTTTGATGAAAAGTTCTCTCAATATCCGGATCTAACTCGACAAGTTCCCCACGTTGTATTATTGGCATACACCACTTTCAAAAATTCTTTAAAATTCCCAAACGGTGTTAGAAAAATCAAATCTTTTAAAAATACCTTTATAGACTTTAGCTTACCAATCCCCGACAACGGTGCCAAAAACTTGATGTGTGCGTGGAATACACCTACATATGTGTGCTAATAGAACCAATAAGCAAGTATAATTATACGAAACTATGTCATCTATCAAGTAATAAAGTGGTAAAATACCGATTATCGTCCCACAGAGATTGGAGTTAAAATTGCTATAAAAGTATGATGAAAGAAATGATTTCGGAAGATGATTTGGAAGAAAATATCTTTGATTGGTTGGTTGATGAGTATCACAGATTATAACAAACAGTAATAAAAGAGAAGCAAGGGTGTAAGACTCGTGATGTTATGTTAAACCAACTTCCAGTAGACTAATGCTACAGCATGATGTTGCAGCATAACAGTGACAAAAAATGGTTTTATTATCTACTTTGAGACACGTTCCTCTCGGACTCTCACCATCCCATGGTTCCAGTAGCAGTAAGTAATCTCATCTCTGAGCAGAACCTAAGGTAAAGGAACGATGGAATGGAGTTCTCAAAGTATACGGCGAAACAAATTCTCTTTGTTAAAAGTTACTCTCTCGATATAACTCCCGTACCTCCCAAGTTTGTATAATCCTAAGTAGCTTATCTCTAAGTCTACTCCATTTTAACCCTTTGAGAAAAAGATAACTTATCAAGAATGAATCATTTTAGAAAACAAAAGTAACAACTCTCGTTGCAAGTAACTCTCTCGATATTACCCCTTATGTCATCCAAATTGACATGCTATTCAATGGCCTATCTCTAGGTCCATGACACTTTAACACTATCAAAGTGATCAATTTGTCAAGGGATTGTATTATCTTGAAGAAACTTGGGTTGGAATAATAAAACATCATTTTTGCCACAAAAATGTCTACTTTCTTTTGGTCAACATAACTGTAACGTCCCAAAAACATAACAAGCATTCACATTACATAAATATCTTGTCTTTACATCATCAATAAATCATACTAAACAAAACTGACAGCGAAAGTCTCTAAATTCCACAGCCGAGAGCTATTCTATAGTCATCATAGCCAAAACTTGAAGTTACACTAAGCTTCAAGTCCTTCTTATCGCCTCCTAGTTCTTACTTGAAGAACCCTTAACATGCTTACCTGAAAATGGTTTAGTTTTGAAAGCGAGAGTTAGACCAAAAGGTCTAGTGAATTCCCTCCATAAACATTTATCACCGTATAAAGATCATTTCATAAGGAAAATACTTTCACATCTTTCTCATAACATCATCCAAGGTTAAACACGGGGTTCAGGGAATTGCATAAGCTACTCCGATCGGGGCCTAACGGACACCCTCTCGTCTACGCCGGAATCCAAATGGACTCCCCGTTCTTTCATGTAGGAAAAAACAAATTCCACCCTACAAGCTAACCTCCATATGCCCAAGGGATCAGAGATCCCAAGGTACCCTGACCCCACCGTGCAACCGACTCCACATAGCATACACATACATTTGAAATCATATTCATGAAAATCTTAAACATCATTTCATTTGCAAATAAACATACAAAACATGGAAACATGCATAACTTTTATAAATCAGTTCATGCTCGAAAAGGGAACCATATTCAGTAAAACATAGTACGTCATAAAAAGTTGAGAGAACCCACCTTTGATTATCGTAGAACGCGCTTCTTATATGCCTCCCAACTAAACCAGTCGAACACCTAAGTGAATTAGATCCACATCAGAAAAATATCTCAGACCTACTGTCCGGATACCCCTTCCCGGACACAACACTTATCCGGACACAACACTTATCCGGACACTACACTTATCCGGACACTACACTTATCCAGACACACCACTTATCCGGACACCACTTATCCGGACACTACACTTATCCGGACACACCACTTATCCGGGCAAAACTACTCGGACATTAATCCTATCCGGGGACTTCGGCTACCCGGTTACTAAGGAAACGCCCGGACACCCTCACGGGGCACTTACCCGGACACATGCAACATATCCGGACACCACCGAACACTGGTGTCCGGAAAACTCGGCTGTTCGAACTTAATAGGTCTAAAACTGATTTAAACTCCGATTTTTGCCATTAGTTTGATTAGACAACTATAAGGGTTCATCCACAATCCCCAATCGCTCAGTTGACCCATCTATAACCCCCTTAAATCGATTCATTAAGACAAAACCCATAAAACCCACTTGTTAGGAAATGTGGTTGAAAACTCACTAAATCCCTGATTTCAAACATAGAAATCCACACTAATGAAGAAGGAAATACTAAATCACACAGAGTACAAATTTGGGAAGGATTACCTGAATGATTTCTCCTCTCCTTTGCTTTCTTCTTCTTCTTCTTCTTCTTCTTTCCTTGTTTCACGCCACCAACACCCACACAAGATAATTTTACTGATTTGTGCAAATGGGGGCTGCCCTAGATGTTTGTGCAATTAAATACCTTCATCAAATTACAGAAATGGCCCCTTAACTTAACTTTCGTTTCTTTTATTTTGACCACCAAACTCCAAGACTCACTAGGATTTTGGGTCGTTACAACACTTCCCCCTTAAAAGAATTCCGTCCCCGGAATTCCTCATTGGAAAGAAAATGCGGGTATCATGCCCATACCAAAAACTGACACTTCCCCAAGGTAATGCCACTTCTGACTCAGTCAACCACCTCAATAGATTCGAAACATGGAGCATTGGATGCATTCCCTTCAGATCTTACGGTACTCTAACTTGCAGACTGTTGTTCCTATTCAATCGATCTTAACCATAGAAGAGTAAATAAGGCTTCTCAAGCACCTTTACTTCCCAAAAGGAGGAACCTGGCGGAATCCTCTACTACCACACGAGATTCATCTACTAAGAAACGGTCACTCACCTGACAGCTTGGCACAGGGCCAACCTTGTACATCCCGACAACTCACAACCCCGAGTTCCTTGATCGTATCACAACTCACTACCTTGCACCACCCAACAATCGTCTATGCAGATACATTTCCTTTATCTCGGACCACATAGACCGCAGTTCGACAATCACCTCTCAAATCCTCACCACTTCACCACTCCATACTTATATGTAACTAAGAATAGGAACCTCCAACCCATTGCCGAAGTGTCCACCTACTCGAATTAAACTTGTCCTGAAACATAACCACTCCTCGCTGATTGCTACGTTCGTTCAATCATAAAAACATAGCTCCGGTTATCCTCGCCCAACTGGGAGGAGTAACCATGGTCACACCATACTATTCTCACTAGCTTAATCACTACATGATCAGTTCGTTTAAACCTTTCTCACAAAGTTACTAACTTACGCATTCAGTTGTCTCATCCACTTCTTTCCTGTACAAAATCAAACACAATTCCCTTCCTCAATACTCTTTCCAACGGTTCACACGCTTATCAATGACAATATACACCACATTGCACCTTTCGGCATCACCGTCAGGTTTACTACTTCCAACTTACTCACTTATTCCGGCATACTATCTTCACCTCCCCACGTTAGCGTGGAGCATTGCCCACCAAGCATTATTTGCCCCTCTCACCCGACCTTTCCACATGCTGGTATCGCTCAGTTGCACCAAGATCTTATCTTAAGGCATTCAACCAAGCCATCTTGAAACTAGACCACATCACTACCCATTCTTAAATCTACCACTTTTACCTTCTTAGACATTTCTTTCACACATAAGCAACAATTCACATTCTTTAAGGATTTCACATCTATCCCACCACATTTTGACTATCACAACCCTCAGCCTCTTTAAACTTCCAATGACCCCAAAGCGTGTTTCTTAGTAACGTTCCCTATTCACTCTAATAATCCACCCCCTTGGATTCCCTATTACAAACGGATCTATTAACTCAGGAACACCCCGAAGCTCGGGTTCCATAATTCTTTCGATTAACCACCATGATCATAAAATCAGACAGATATATATACCGTCATCCCGGATTTCTTACTTAGATTTACCTTAAATAATTCTTTAACAATCAGTGTGTTAATCCCAATAACACTTCCCCAAGGATTGTAACACATCTTGTAATAACAAATGAACGTCATTACTTAACAAGTCTATAAAATTTTAATCAACCAACCAAAGGCTTATACCTCTATCATGACATTTCAATTCAACTAATGATCATACTACCACTCTGACCCACAATCATCATCATGTCATTCCTTAAACATAACCAACATTTCCCACTATTTCCTTCTAGGATCATTCCCTCACGCATAAGGAACAATTTTCATTCTTTAACGACTTCTCATCTACTATACTACAGCTTGACTAATCTATTCATCATCTTCTTTAAACTTACTATGCCTTCAAGAATATACTTAACCACATACATAACCACAAAGCTTGGTCTCACAGCTGGGCAATCACCCAATTCTGCCCCGACATTCCATTCCGATAACAGTCAAAACACACACCAACTTACAAACCACGTAATTCAACAACTGGGATTGCAAAACGTACACTCTACCCGAAATCCCAAAAGGACTTCCTTCTAATCCTTCATCTTTCTAACATCGCCTTACTACATCACCGGATGACACATATATCTTGGCAATTGAAGCTACTATTCGTTCGTACATTCACCACTCCTATCATCACACTACCGACCAAGTCTCTCATGGTCATTCGTACACAATTCACCCTTTCCTTCATATTCTCCCGTATACTACAAACGAGTCTGTCTCGCTACTTAGTTCTCTCCCAACTTGTTGAACTATGGCTCACGAGTTCACACTTAGCTCAAACACAAACATCCTAGCTAGCTCTTTATGATCCGAGTCCTTTCTTAGACACGACACATTTTCTTACTGACTGGAATAGTCTACACTCACTCCACTTGTGTTACACACCTGGTCCTTCTACGGGCCCTCCTCACCTCGTAAATAGAACGCCTAATCAACAACAACAGTCTCTTACTAATTTAACACCTCTACAAGATATTCTATCAACTTACACTCATCTGGTTTGAGTCTTCGGCCTCGGCCAACAAACATCGTTGCCGACTTCAACAACAAAAGACACTCTTAACTACTTCCTTATCCTATCCTTTAACATGAGTTCCTTACGGGACCTATTCCTCCCTACACATCATAGTTAACTTTATAATCCGTCGTCCTTATTTCGAAACTTACTCATGTAACATCAATATTACAAGCTCCCTTCAAAACTCATGGCCCACACCGTGGACCTTTCATTCCTGCCTCACAACACTACTCATAAAGAGTCGCTAAAACCAACACCTTGATGACTCCTAGTCCTTCCTCCGGACACCATCGCCCCTCGGCAACTGTGTTCTCAGTCACCGAGCAAAGGTACAGACCCTCATACACCTGACACTAAAATCCATTCCCGACTCTTCCAAGGTCCAACTCTCCTCTTAAACACATATACCAAAACTACATACATTCTCCCCTGACTTGACCAACGCCTCTCCGCTCTCGGAGTTCTTCCTTAGCTTAAGACGTAATACTCTACGACCTGGTGGGTTCATAGCCTTCATGCATGACAATACAGTAAATAAATCTTTTCGCACATTTCATCATTTAAATAAACAACGCTTGGGAAGCATTTGGGTACGCATGACCCCATAACTTTTATAACTTCAACGCCCTGCACAACGATTCGAGAATCGTTTGCATGCATCTTTCCGTGAACCTTAATCTTACTCATTTCTGAACAATGTTAATACGACAATAATACGTTGAATGAAAATCCTTTCATACGACACAATTCCGGAAGAGATTACCGACACCAAGTAAACCCAGTCGGTTCTCACACCCTTTTGTATGATATCAACAGGTTAAACTCATTTTGATTGTAAAAGTTTTGCTGACAAATTTATATTTAAACATTTAACTTAAATCGTGAAAATTTTCATGTTACAGAGAAGAACGCCATGCATGAGACTCTACTTGCAATAGAAGGCTACCCACTCAACGAGGTCAACCGCTTTACTCACACAGCTTGTCCTTGATACTCCACTTACGACCAAGGATCGCCCTCTCGGTCAAGCACTAACTTGATGTACCTGCGTTCCACATCTCACTTACTCAACCATTTCACACTATTTTTGCTTTGATCGACTATCTCACTTTCTACTTCTACATGCTTTCAATTCCCTATAAGTATCTTATTCTATTTGTCCTGCAAATGAAAAGCTCGACTAAAAAGTCAGGGCTCCATTGATACTTTCAAGGTTTTGCCACTGTTCTATCTTACCATCCCAACTGATCTATCCCATGATTTCCATAACTAGGACTCTCCCGAAACTGGAGTCTTACTCAAACTCAAACACTCATCCTCTCCGAATCCACGAAAAGCTACCTCTAGACGACTCATAACATTCTTCACAACGTTTCTTCTCTACGATGTCCACATACACCACATCATAATGACTCTTACACGACACTTCCCCAAGCAATGGAGCTCGGTCTATCCCTCAGGGATCTTGCTGACCTCTTCCTCCACGTTCTCCCAGTCATAGCGCTAAACTGAAAGAAACCGATAGTTAATCTTTGCTAGATGTGACACAACAAATTTGCTATAAGTAAGGTATTGTAAGCACGCACATGTACCTGTAAGTTCGTAATTACACTGGCCAGGTGTAATCTCAAACTTACCTTACACGTTTGTCCTTGACACCTTATTCCTAAGCGCATTTATAGTGATCGTTCCTAGAGGCAATCCTATGTCTCGACTGTGTTCCTCATCTTACAGTTTAAGTTTAGGCCCGAATGGTCACCTAAATCCCTTAAACTACGGCTCTGATACCATTTGTAACGTCCCAAAAACATAACATGCATTCACATTACATAAATATCTTGTCTTTACATCATCAATAAATCATACTAAACAAAACTGACAGCGGAAGTCTCTAAATTCCACAGCCGAGAGCTATTCTATAGTCATCATAGCCAAAACTTGAAGTTACACTAAGCTTCAAGTCCTTCTTATCGCCTCCTAGTTCTTACTTGAAGAACCCTTAACATGCTTACCTGAAAATGGTTTAGTTTTGAAAGCGAGGGTTAGACCAAAAGGTCTAGTGAATTCCCTCCATAAACATTTATCACCGTATAAAGATCATTTCATAAGGAAAATACTTTCACATCTTTCTCATAACATCATCCAAGGTTAAACACGGGGTTCAGGGAATTGCATAAGCTACTCCGATCGGGGCCTAACGGACACCCTCTCGTCTACGCCGGAATCCAAATGGACTCCCCGTTCCTTCATGTAGGAGAAAACGAATTCCACCCTACAAGCTAACCTCCATATGCCCAAGGGATCAGAGATCCCAAGGTACCCTGACCCCACCGTGCAACCGACTCCACATAGCATACACATACATTTGAAATCATATTCATGAAAATCTTAAACATCATTTCATTTGCAAATAAACATGCAAAACATGGAAACATGCATAACTTTTATAAATCAGTTCATGCTCGAAAAGGGAACCATATTCAGTAAAACATAGTACGTCATAAAAAGTTGAGAGAACTCACCTTTGATTATCGTAGAACGCGCTTCTTATATGCCTCCCAACTAAACCAGTCGAACACCTAAGTGCATTAGATCCACATCAGAAAAATATCTCAGCCCTACTGTCCGGATACCCCTTTCCGGACACAGCACTTATCCGGACACAACACTTATCCGGACACTACACTTATCCGGACACTACACTTATCCAGACACACCACTTATCCGGACACCACTTATCCGGACACTACACTTATCCGGACACACCACTTATCCGGGCAAAACTACCCGGACATTAATCCTATCCGGGGACTTCGGCTACCCGGTTACTAAGGAAACGCCCAGACACCCTCACGGGGCACTTACCCGGACACATGCAACATATCCGGACACCACCGAACACTGGTGTCCGGAAAACTCGGGTGTTCGAACTTAATAGGTCTAAAACTGATTTAAACTCCGATTTTTGCCATTAGTTTGATTAGACAACTATAAGGGTTCATCCACAATCCCCAATCGCTCAGTTAACCCATATATAACCCCCTTAAATCGGTTCATTAAGACAAAACCCATAAAACCCACTTGTTAGGAAATGTGGTTGAAAACTCACTAAATCACTGATTTCAAACATAGAAATCCACACTAATGAAGAAGGAAATACTAAATCACACAGAGTACGAATTTGGGAAGGATTACCTGAATGATTTCTCTTCTCCTTTGCTTTATTCTTCTTCTTCTTCTTCTTCTTCTTCTTCTTCTTTCCTTGTTTCACGCCACCAACACCCACACAAGATAATTTTACTGATTTGTGCAAATGGGGGCTGCCCTAGATGTTTGTGCAATTAAATACCTTCATCAAATTACAGAAATGGCCCCTTAGCTTAACTTTCGTTTCTTTTATTTTGACCACCAAACTCCAAGACTCACTAGGATTTTGGGTCGTTACAATAACACCCTTTTGCCTCACACCCAAGCTAATATGCTTAGCTACTCATGACAATAAATAAACTGAAATAAATGCAAGAGACATGGAAAGTAAACATGATGCTAGAATGTAAATGATACTTGAAAAATAAAAGACTATAACTAATAAATGACAAGAAAATAAAACTACAAGGAAGTAAATGACAATATTAAAGGATGGAATGTAAGTACAATAATGTAAGATGCTTATATTAAGTGCAGAAAAATAAAGACGTAAACTAAATAACAAGATTAGAGGTACAAGATGGAATTAAAAGAAAGCAAATAAAAATCACTGCCCAGTGCTACAGACGATGCTACAAGCATTCATACGTGTATATGAAGATTTGAAGATGATAAGAACATTAAATGAAGAACACTTGAAGATCTGGAAAGTTTCTGGAATTTCAAGGGAGAATTGGGGCTGAAAAAGTTCAGCCAATGATATCACAAAAAGTAGAGAATAAAGGTAGTGAAAAGGATGAGTGAGTGATGCCCTAAAGCCACCCAAAGCCTCCTATTTATAGCAAATAGGGAGGGACTAAAGGTGTAAAATAGCAACCAATGTAGTTAGGAATCAACCCTTAGTTACAAAAACTAACTAGGAAAATACAAAAGGTAATTAGATTACAACTATTAGTTTGTTTCAGCTGAATAATTGGCTTAACCAATGGATAAACAAAAAACTATTTCCACTCCATGTTAAGCCAACTCCAATTCTCCCATTCCTTTCAGCTCAGCGACTGTCCAATGCTGCAAGCCCTGCTGCAGCATGATCTGTTCATAAAAGAGATTGTTGAAACCAAGTTAGGATTAACCCAAACATCCCATGAAAACAAGTAAATCATCATCCTAAGCTCCAAAACAAGAAAGTGTAAAATAATGAAATAAAAGACTCAAATTGGGATGTAAAAGTGTAAAATACTACCTAAAAGAGAAGAGAAATAAGTGCTTAAGTACTCAAAATTGAGCACTTATCATTTTCTTATTGTTTTGTTGAATTGCAATTGACAATCTCTAGTGTATCTCTTATGGTTGGTTGGTATAAAATGCATTTGCCTTTAAAAAAACCCAGTTTGTGATTTGTACAAACCTAAATCATTTAAAGACTAGTGATGAAACCCTCCTCATTGGCGATGGAACCTGGAATGAACAAGCCTTGATGGAGCAGAAAACCCAAATTCAAAGCTTGATGGAACCTAGATGAATGAATATATAATGATGATGATGATGATGATGTGTGTGTATATATATAGACCGTGGAAAAAGAAATAACCGAAGTGGTCATGATTAAAAATGTGGTTCACTTTGTTTTTAAATAAAAATATTTACCCCTTATTTTTTAAATCAAAAATTGACGGAAATACAACAAAAATTGAAGTGAAACAAATCATACCAAAAAATCGATCATTTTATTATATTTAATTTGACATCTATTTTGATATATTTTTCATAGCTCGTTAGTTCTTTTTCTTTCATGGTTCTTTATGTAACACCCGAAATTTCGGTAAGAAAAGTGGAGCTTAATGACTTTAGTAGTTCTAAGTTAATAGGACTAAGGTTTGGAAAATGTTATTTTTCCCATTGTTAGAGGAGTCAAGAGAATTCAGTTGAGAAAAATCAAGTTTAGACTTTTGGTATGGTTTGGGCAATAGTTACAGGGTCACTATCGTCGTGTCATAATCGTCGAGCTAGGAAAAAGTCTTGGTACATTTCTGACGATACTGACACTGTCACTATCACATGTCACCATCGCATTTGGGGTGCAAAGAGCATTAAATCCGTTTTTTCACGCCATTCTCTCATTTACTCTTACACCTATCTCTACAATTCTCTCTCAAAACCCAACCCTCACCATTAATACGTTTTTTGAGTATTCAAGGCTTGGAATCTTGGAGTCCAAAGTAATCTTTCACCTTTAAGTTAGGATTTGGAAGCTACACTCTAAGGGTTCATCATCTCACCTTCAAGGATTCTCCTACATTTATAGGGTTTCTATATTTTAACCAAAACCTAGTATTGTGAGTTGATTCTACCTTTTCTAAACTTTATGCATGTTAACACTCTACATTTTGAACTCCTAAATATCTTCTTGTTTACATTTTCTTATTTGGAAGATTTTGATCTAACTTGATATTTTGGAGATTTTAGAGTTTCTACCATTTTTGGATATGATGATGATTTTCATGGTTTGAGTTGTAAAATGTGATTTATTTACATATTTGCGGTTAAATACTTGGATGAAACCATTTTGTCATAATTAGGGTTTTCAATATATTTGGAAGTTTACTTAGAAAAACAAATGGTTTGATGGTAATATTGGTAAAGGTTATTCTAAAGATTTTATAATTCTTGGAATACCTCATTTGGGGACACGTTATGTTGAAAATGGAAATGGTCATTGAATGACCTTTATATGGATTTAATGCATGAAATGTTATTTTTGCAAGGAAATCGTTTTGTGGAAATACTTATGAAAATTATATTTGTGATTATAGTTTTGTCAAATGTAATTGTGACAAGCCTTAAACTATTACTAGTGAATCCAAATGTATAAGAATTAGTTTATTTTGGGATGTTTTCCCGTTTGTTACTATTACTGGGTCCTCGGAGGCAACTTCGTACGGTTATGTGGGACCGGATACTAGCCATGAGTCGTAAATGTAATCCTAGTGAATGAGTATGACTAGGATCATCGGGAGCCCTCCCACACATCTATGTACGAGTCGGCGAACTCGTGGTCATTGATCCTAGTATGAACTCACTAACTTGGAAAGTAACATACTTTTGTGTTCCGTTACAATCCTTGGAAATCGGGTCTCCCCATCATCGTAAGATGCTTTTTGGACCGTATGATTCCTATGTGGTTTATATGGAAACAAAACTTACTTCGCATTCTTGGAAAACATTTATTGTTGTTTTATGTTTCTTTAAATATATAAATGTTCGTTCTCACTAGCCGTAAAGTCTAACACTTTTTTCTTAAATGACATGTATATTAGGTTTCGTTAGCGGTGGGGCTCACAAGGTTTGAGGGGAGATTGATTGGCCGATAGTGGCAACTTTGGAGATAGTCTTTTGGGAATTTAGCGTACATAAATGAATAGATACCTTTTGGGAAATTGTGTTGACAATTGTTTGAATCTAGACGTAAATAGCTTAGATTAGTGAGTTGTCATTTATAACTTCCATTAATAGAATAGTAAACGCTAGTGTTTCCCCATTTTGGGTGATTTCTTTTATATAGAATGTCAGGGTTACGTCATTATTCAGGTTTAAATTTACCTCTATTTTTAGGGGAGTTACACTTTATCCTATAAACCTATAAAGCTTGATGAAACCCTTACATAACCAACAAAGCTTGGGGTTTGGAGTTCTGTGGTGGTGATGGTTTAATGGGAAGATGTGGGTGTAGAAACAGATGAGATGGTTGTGACAGAAAGAGGTTTTCAGATATGGTGGTGCTAACTAACGGCAGAGCTGCTGGTGGTGGTCGTCGAACCGTTGGGGAACTTCATTAGCCATAGATGGTTTGTGGGATTGAATTAGATTTGGAAGAATTTGGAATTGACTTTCATTACATCCGTGTATGGCTTGAAGGATTTCCTAGATTTGAAGGATTTTGAAAACCCACGGGTTGGTATTTCTCGGGATTTCGTACGATTTGTATATATTAATGCTCTAAAATACGTTAAAACATTTTTTTGTGATAATCATTTAATAAAAGGTAATATAATTATTTTATAAACTATTTATAACTTCTTTTTATAAATCATTTATAAATAATGATGTGATGACCCGGGTAAGTTGCGTTATATTATTACGTCTCGTTTTAAGTTGAGGGGAGTTTTATAATTTGGTTTTATAAGGTTAGGGGTGAGTTGTTATTTTAATATAGAAGTTAAGGGGGTTAAGGGGTTAGTATGTGAAAGTTGAGGCTTTAGGTTGCAATTTTGAAAACCTCTCTCTCTCTCTCTCTCTCTCTCTCTATATATATATATATATATATAGGGGCCTAATCAAATGAGAACTATATGATTTGTGGTAACTGTGAGATCCATTATGAGCCATTTAGGATAATTAATGTAAATTTTAAATAAATATAAAAGGGTATTATGGTAAATTTGATTTTACAACTAATTAAAATATTTCCTAATTTAATCACACGTATTTACTCTCCCTCCCTCCCTCCCTCTCTTTACCATACACCAAACCCTAAAATATATTTTCTCCAGCTCTTAGCCGTCGTGAGTCTCCATCTCATCTCCAGCTCTTCTTCAACGAAAACCATAGAACTCTCTCGATTGGGTTGCCGATTGGTCCTGGTTTTCCCGATTGACGCTCCGTCGGATCTGCACAACAATAGCTACGCACCACCCTTGACCTCCCCATCGTTGCCATCTCCTTTCAGATCGCACAGAACACGCTATGGTCGAAGTTCTACAAATATGGTCGAAGTCGTGGTTGCGTTTTCATATTTACTTCTCCTTTTGGTTTGTTGGACGACTAAAGATCGCAAAAGAAGACGAAGAAGAAAGCATCGACAGAAGTCGGCAAGACATAAGTCAATGATACAGATCTTTAAGACGATGAGAACGGTACAGTTTTGATTTTCAATCTCTCCCCCTCTCTGATATCAGATATCGCCGGAGGTGTAAGACAAATCTCGTCGGAGACAAATCTCATCGGAGTATCGTTGTTTACGAAGTGTATCAGATGTGGTATCATTGTGGTATCACATGTAGCATCACAATGTTTCATAATGGTGGAGGTAGTGGTTACGGTGGAGGTGGCAGACGTGAAGGTGGAGGCGGTGGTGGTTATGGTGGAGGCGGTGGTTACGGTGGAGGCAACAAACGTAATATGGTGCAGGCGGTGGTAGTGCTTTTGTCAAAGTAATCACAGTGTAACACAGTGGATATCAATTGTGCATCTTGTGTGTATTTTTTGGTATCATACTGCTTTTTGTTAAAGTAATCATAGTGTAACACAGTGGATATCACTGTGTTACATTGTGCATATTTGTATGTATTTTTGGGTATCATAGTATATTTTGTATAGTAATCACAGTGTAACACAGTGGATTTTGTATGGTAATCGCCGGAAAAAAGTTCACCGGAGAAGAGAGGGCTAGAGAGGAGAGAGAAGGGAGGAGGGAGGAGAGATGATTCTTTTAAAATACTTAAATTGCCCTTTAATTAAAATTTTAAGTCAATATTACCAAAATCAAATAGTTTCCTAATTTATCTCTGATTTGTTGTTGAGATTGGATCTCACAGTTACCACAAAATACCAGGATCTCCCTTGAATGGCCCCCTATGTATATATAGGGGGGCATTCAAGGGAGAACTATGTTATTTGTGACAACCGTGAGATCCAATCTCAGCCACAAATCAACCCATAAATTAGGAAATTAATAATTTTGGTATTTTTGACTTAAGATTTTAATTAAAGGGCATATTAGGTATTAAGTTTTCTTTTATCTCTCCTCTGTCCTCTATCCCCTCTCCTCTCACCTCTCTCCTCTCTCCGGCATATATATCGATTATGATAATGATACCACAAGTGATACCAGTTGTGATGCCACTGTGATACCCTGAAACAATGATGTAGACCTTCAATATCCAAAATACATACTAAGACCAAATGTGATACCACCGTGATACCAAAAATACATATAAAAACAAATGTAATACCCAAAATACATACAAAATACAAACATCTATCCTCAATGTGATACCCAACAATACATACAAAATACATACCTTTATCCTCAGTGTGATACCCAGAATACATACAAGAACAAATGTGATATCACTGTGATACCCACTATGATACCATTGTGGTACCCAAAACAAAATTCGTTTATTACAGATGAAGGAACTTGAGGTAAGCATCAAAGTTATATATTTAACATCCTAAAAGTGTATATACATAACACCAAAAACCTGGAACCATGAAGCGTGAAGTGTGACCCAAAACTCCACCGGCAATCACTAGCACTTCAAAAATATTATATATGCAAGAACAATGAAGTGGTTTATATAGCAACCAGTAAATGTAGTATATGAGAAAAAAACAACCTATTTGTAAGTAGAAAAATAATCACGAGTGATAGCCGACCATAGTTTCAACCATAGTTTCAGGCGACGCGTAATCGTCACAAACAGTGAGAGGTAAGTTTTCTTCAGAATCACTTCTCTGGCCCCAACCCCTTCCCCTTTTGTTTCGTCGTGGTAAGTATGAATGGAGAGAAAGCGACAGAAATCTTGAGACGAGATCTACGACGACGGACCAAATCAAGAGAAAAGTCCATCGCCGACTACTTCGTTCTATGACGCCATCCACCACCATTGCCGGCTGGATTTAGGGTTTCTAGAGATGAGAGGCAATTGATAAGAGAGATGCAGAGGCAATTGAGAAGAGAGATGCAGAGGCGTGAAACTTAAAACTCTTAACTAGGGTAAGTTGAATAAATTGAATGAGTCAAATTAGATTTTAATTTGTTATAAAAAATCTAAATTATCAAATGTAACACCCAAAAATTCTGGGCTAATTTGAACCTCAAATTTCCACAAGCTATGATAATATAAACTTTAAACTTACATAAATAGCAAGTGAATTAATCATCAAGAGTACATTTACAGATACAGGATCCTACAAATAACTTATTAATCTAATTATGTTACTATAATCAGATTAACTAAGTTATCTAAGCAATCCCTCAAAATCTCCTTCTGTTAATTGACTTCCTTGATATTCCAAAACGCTCGTCCCACAACCCTTATTTTCCCGAGCCGGTACCTGGTAAGAAAACATCATTTGAAATGATTAGGCCAACGCCTAGTGAGAACATTCGTTTCCATAATAATATTTGCAAAATCAATGTAAACAAGTTATATCAAACCTGATTACCCTTTTTCTTACCATACGTGTAACTCTATTCCGTTAACACGATTTTCATCCAATCCCATGAATATGACTGACACACATTCCATCATCATATCATGTCTTAGAACCACACTACGAATCTTCACTGATTCTAGGTTAATACTCTTATTCCAGAAATCGCAATATACACATGCCCATTTCCATTCATATCCTATTCCAGAGCCGCACTACGAATCTTTCTCAGATTCTAGACCCACCTAAGAAATCGCAATATGCACATGCCCATTTCTTGAAAGGAAGTAGAGATCACAATTACGTATGTCAATCCCTCTTCTTCCTTAGAAACCGGGAATTACGTTTATTCCAGGGTTTCTCACACACATCAGAATAACGACTAACCTTCATCTATTCCACGTGCACATAACCATTAGTACTACACACATCAGAATAATGACTAACTTCATCTATTCCACGTGCACATAACCATTAGTACTACACACATCAGAATAATGACTAACTTCATCTATTCCACGTGCACATAACCATTAGTACGACACACATCAGAATAATGACTAACTTCATCTATTCCACGTGCACATAACCATTAGTACTACACACATCACTGGAATAACGATTATTACCACACGCCTATTCCATGTGATTGCCAAGCACTAGTGCCTATGGATCCATTACACTTTACTAACGTATATGCATAACAACATATTACAGCTCATATCATATTCTCAAATCTAAGAATACTAGATAACCTATCGTATCTTCATCCTCAAATGCCCCCCCTTCGGCGACTTACCACGGGGGTTACTAGATAACCTATCGTACCATACTTTCCGGATACCACTACTTTTCCGGGTAAATCCTACTTTCCGGATACCTATTTAATCCGGACGACACCCGGAAACTAAAGAAATCCGGATACCATCCGGTAACTAATGCTATCCGGAAACTATAATAAAATGAACTTACCGGATACTTAATTTCGTCCGGACACATTCATCACCTCGGTTTTCCGGATACGACGTTTTATCCGGATTCTTTCGACCTGCAGCTTATAATTCGATCTAGATACATATCTGTTCTATTCAGCTCATTTCAGACCATCCCATACAGTTCATAACCAATTTATACAGCTATTCCAAGGTTCAATTTAACATGAAAACACTGATTTAAGCAAACAACAAATGAACTCACCTCTTAAGGAAGTTTTACCCACTTTGCACAATCTGATTCTTCAAATCTGTTGTTTATGATTCCAAATACCTATTCCACAATCAAATTCGTTTACACACACATAACTACAACAGATTTTATCATAAACCAAAGTCAATTACTTACCAAAATGAAGACAAACCCTTGCTTTCTTTCTTTTCTCTTTTCTCTCTTTCTCTCTGCCTTCTAAACCGACCCAACAAGATGATAAATCAGATATTTCTCAACTTTCATCTCTTATCCACACACTTTTGTCAAATGACCCAATACACCTCCAAGTTTCCATTATTTCTCAAAACAACACCAAACTTTAAACCCTTGTATTTTAACCCTATTGAATTATAAATTACAACATAATTCAAGGTTTTAAACCAAAATACAATTAGATCCCAATTCTCATTAAATTATTATTATTGAAAATTCAGGATGTTACATCAAACTACCATATTATCCTTTTACTTTATTTTAAAAACAAAATTAGTTTTATTAAATGAGTGGCTCACATTGGATCTCACGGTTACCACAAATGTAAAGCCCGTATCCCGGTATGTAATTTCTTTTATTAATTCTTTCCTTTTAAGTTTGAATTATTGTGGTTTCCGTTATCGGGGTTAGTCGAGTTGGGTCAAATCGTTAAATTGTCGAATTTTTGGTTAGTGGTGAGAGAGTTGTAAGTGGAGGGGCTAATTGTGACAAAGGCCCAAAGATACCACATGGGTTTCGGCCCATGCTGAATTGTCGAGACCTTTTTTTTGGTGAAAGTTTAGTTGCCGTGAGGTGGAAGCAAAGGAAAGACAACCCTAGCATCTTCTTCTCCATTTTTGGATGCTGCCGTGAAACCCCCCCACCACCACACCAGCGCCGCTGCTGGTGTTGGCCGGAGAGAGAGAGAGAGCAGCGCAAGAGAGGGCAGAGCGAGGGAGAGAACAGCGCGAGAGTGAGAAGAGCGTTGAATAGTCGCCGGAATCTGCTGCCGTTCGCCGCTGTTGTCGCCGGAGCTGTGCTGTTGTCGGAGAAACGAGGGATCAGCGAGAGAGAGGAGGAGAAGTGGAACTCGTTAAGTTGTGGCTGTTTGGTCGTCGCAAGGTAAGAATTCCTCGTTCTTCTTCCGTTCTTTCGTTTTCCGGCGAAGGGGTCAGCGGCGACGCCGCCGCCGCGCGCCGCCACCGTGGTGGCTGGGTGTTGGGTGGTGGTGGCTGTGTGCGCCGTGTGTGTGGGTGTGCAAGCGGTCGATCGATCGAGAGAGTGGGGAGTTCTTGGTGGGTTGCGGTTCGTTGTATTTGTTTCGTCGAAAACCGCCACCGGCGACCACCACCGCCACAGGGCAGTGGGTGGTGCGTGGCCATGTCTTATTAATAATCACTGTTGAGCCCATTAAGCCGTGACTTAATCGCTTAAGCCAAATCGATCGAACCATTGTTTTTAGAGTCGTCATTTCTTGTGAGTAATTGTTCAGCCATTGTTTTTGCGACGGCCATAACTTTTCTGTCGTAACTCCGATTGAGCCGAAACTGGCTCCCACGGTTCAAGCTCGGGGTCGGGCACGTTTTCCGTGTTTTAGCGGAAAACTGGTTCGGCCTCTAGCTAGGTGGAAAAGTGGTCGTAAGTTCAGTGATTCGTCATTTCATGTGAAAAATTCTGGAATCTGCCATTGTCTTGGGAAAACCATAACTTTTTGCTAGTAACTCGTATCTGGGTGAGACCAGTGCCAAAAGTTCCCTTTTTGAGTCTATAAACTTTTCTGTGTTTTGTGCGAAGCCCAGTTCGGGACGTAGCTTTGGTCAAAATGTCATTTTTACTGAAAGGTGCCGATTTTCGCTGTTCGGGGAACTGTTTTTGTAAAATCCATAATAAATGGTAGAAAAATCGTTAGGAGGCGTATAATATGTCCTTGGAACCCTAACTCATAGTACTTTCTGACCATGTAATAATATTGATGATTTTCTGGGTTTAAGGAGGTCGAAACAGGTCCCGAACAGACCTGTTTGGCGAGACCGGGAAGTAGTTTTAGTGACGGTTTAAGCGGGTGTCGTGTCGTAGGGTCCGGGTCTCGTATTGATACGTTTTAACGTGCGTTTAGGTGCTAGGAAGTGACCGTAATTGGGAAGCTTGAATTTGTATTGTTGAGCTAGGCGTGCATTCGAGGTGAGTTCTCTCACTATAACTAATGTCGGTTATTTTTACATTACGTTGTGTATGTATGTGGTAGTTCTATTTGCTTTTGATGCGGGGTTAAATAGTGGGATGTCTAGTCGGACCTTATTGTTGTGACTACGCGGGTGGCGTAGGAGTTCGGCGGGGCCGAGGGTCACATACGCGGGTGGCGTAGTAATTCGGTGGGACCGAAGGTTGTATACGCGGGTGGCGTATGAACCCGGGGGTGCCGGGTTGCGTTTGCACGATATCTAATAACGGTTGTTTTATCATTGCTGTAGTACGTGTGTGGTAGCTTTATGTGATTGTGTTGTGGAACTAGATAGTGGGGTGTCTAGTTGATACTATATTGTCATGTTAACTCGGTGGGACCGGGGATTCGGCGGGGCCGGAGATGTTATCATGTGGTCGGTGGGACCGACTTGTGCCTTTTAGGTGGGTGGGTGTGGATATACATGTTTATGATTTGTTCGTAGACTTGTATGCTGTTTATGTGCAATTATCTGTTTATGGTGGTGTGGAAATAACTGTGTTACTTATGGTGTTGAATTCACTAAGCTTCGTGCTTACCCTTTCCCAATAAACTGTGGTTTCAGGTACGGGCGGCTCCAAGGCGTGACGAGTACACACTGGCGCGCGAGGAGAGCTGGTTGCTTTATGGTTTTTATTAATTAAACGTTTATTCCGCTGGTTTTTATTATGAAGATATTAATTATGAGTTTGCAAACGAAACGTTGGGATCATTTAATGAGTTGTTATAAATGAAATGTTTATTTAAAAATTTAAATTTGCTTGTAATTTTTGGGACGTTACAACAAACTAACTAGTTCTCATTTGATTAAGCCCCTATATATATATATATATATATATATATATATATATATATATATCTTCTCATCCTTAACTTCATTATCTCCCAAGTCGGTTTGTGAGTTGTGTGTGTGTGTTTCTTTGAGAGAAAAGTGATTCGAGAAGAAGAAGAAAACTCGGTTTGATGGTTTGGGGTCGATTTTGAAATCATATTGAGGTATGTTTTTCTAGTTCCTCTCTTATTTCTATGGTAGAAATTAGTTAGGGGATGTATGTTTTAATGTTTTAATGAAGATTTTGGGAAACTGAGTTTTGGGTAAAGTTAAGAGTTGAGTTTTAGCATATCGTGTATTTCTGGCAAGTATTTAAGTTAAATATGTTTTATCTCGTTTAGAATTGCATTTTTTTGGTGTTCTACGATATTACACAGTTGTGTGCGATAAGTTGGGCTTATCGCACAAGACTAGTGCGATAAGTTAAGTTTATCACACAAGGCATGTGGAATAAGTTGGATATGAGAGTTTATCGCACAAGAGGTGTGTGATAGGTGGCGTTATCGCACAAAGAGGTGTGCGATAAGTTGAGTATGTCCATCCTATGTTATTGTCATTTGGAGTATTTCGGGTACTATTTAAAGTCCACAGGATGTAGTAGAAGTTTTATCTTCTAGTTGGTAATTGTATATGTTTAATTCATATCATGTGGTTCGATTGTGAAGTTCATCTTTGTGGGGTGATCAAGTGTGAGTGGAAGTTAATCTTATTGCATTCAGGTGAGTTTTCTTTCAACCATTTTCGAATTGCAATACATATATTTTCAAATGATGAAAGTTAATATGGAATTATTATGAATTGCGTGGGATTGTGGATGGTTGTTTATGTTATGTATTGCACTATCGTGTAGTGATAGAATGCAGTTACACTTATCGTGTTGTGCTAGAACGCCAGCATCACTATCACGCCGTGCTAGAACACCAGCTTCACTATTATCGTGTTGTGCTAGAACGAAAACAATGTTGTGCTATAAGGCATAATGTTTCAAGGTACAGAGAGTAAAGTAAGGTTTGTGCTTTAAGGCACAAAGTGAGATATTGTTCTATAAGGCACGGTGCGTCAAGGCACGAAGTGAAAAATATGATTTTGGGCTTATAGCCACGATGTAGAGAGTAATAAACTCAGATACATTTATACATGTTTTTTATTACTTATTTTTATATTATCGTGTACAAACTGATAGGGATTATCTCACTAGACCAATTGGTCTAACCCTCATTGTTTTTCAAATATGTATTCCAAGGAAGACGCGAGTGGAGGATAAGAGTAAAAGGAAAATGTGACTATGTGCTTGGATTTGCTTTACCTGTATTCCAAAGATGTTAAATGATGCTACCTGTTAGCTTTAGTTAGCTCCTATTTAATGAATGTTTTATAAAGAAAATGTAATTTTGGGTCTTTTAGCTAGTTTTATAGGCTTAGATCTTTACCTTGTATTTGGGACTTATAAATAGGTGCCTAGGGTTAACTTTATCATTTGAGAAATTTGAAGAGAAATTCACACACACACATATAGACTAGGTGTTCATGAGAGTCGACTAAAATTCCCAGTGTGTTGTAATCTTCCATTTTCCCCTCCATATCATGAATTAAAGAATATGAGATGAGTTCTTGAATATTATGTTCTTTATATCTCATCTCGTCTCTACATTTCTATGGAGTATCTTCTTTTGTTGTCTATAATGGGATCTACAAGTGGTATCAGAGCCGATTGAAGAAACTTCTCTTCAAAATCGGTAATCTATGGCAACAATAGAAGTTTTAGATGATTATTTTGTTGTTTTGGTGCTTAGATTGATTCAATTACCTGAGCCTAAAAATATAATTTCTAATGTTTATTTTATGTTTTGTGCTTATTGGAAATCCAATCTTTGTTTAAATAAGCTTTGGATAAGTTTTGACAGAAAATTACAGATTCTACACACAAAATCTGTTTCAGCACACCACATGTTTGATGAAATGTCTAAGTAAAGATTTGATTCTATTTGGATTAAATCTGGTCAAATTTATTACATGTGTGTGTGTGTGTGTTTTGATTATTTCTCACTTATTGGTCTGATTTGATAAGCACAAAGTAGATAGTTGATCTATGATCCCATCCTTGTGTGTGCTTTAGTCCAAAGCATTTTTTGTGTCTTGGTAGTAAGGTTGTTGATCTTTGATCTAACCTTTATTTAAATCCAAGAATGGACTCTCTTTGATTCAGATTTTGTTTGTTTTCCACTGCCCATGATTGTTTTGATGTATAACTTTCCAACAACATGAAAATGGAATAAGACAGCATGATGACAGATTTGTGATGTTGTAGTAAATTGATCATATCTCACTCATCAATGCACAAATTGATGTTATTCAAAAGGCCATAGATTTAAAACACATTTATGAACAACTTTCATGTTTTGAGATTTCAGATATTCGAAATTTAGAAGGGTCATATGCATCGTTGAAGTAGACAACAGTGTGGTGATACAAAGTTGTTGGACAGATCTGCGTGACTGTGGTACATCGATCATATCTTAGTCACCCGAGATCCAAAAGAGGTGATTTCAGATGCTCTAAAAAGATAAGAAACCAATGCACACTTTTTATGTTTTGAGGTTTTGAAAACTTCGGAGATATCATGGTCTAAATTAGTGTCGAAGTTGGTGTAAAATTGCTGCCAGAGGTTGTCCTTCCAGATTTGTGCAGAAGGTATAAGTTGTTGTGAAAGCTACTCAGAGGTTGCATACTCAGAGGTTACATTCTCAGAGGTTGCATACTCAGAGGTTGCATACCCAGAGATTGGTTCATAATGCATACAAAGATGCACCAATGAGTTCAGAGCAAGGCTGTTGTGCACTCAGAGATTGACCAAGAGGATCTCGATGGATCAGAGGGTTATGGATCAGTGGTAGGAGGATCAGAGGGTGGATCAGAGATTGGTGGATCATAGGTCGGTGACTCAAAGGTCCTGACGATTCAGTGCTTGTAGCCCAACTTATTAGTACTTGCTGTCAGCTTTGTGCCGTTTCAGTATTTCACGCACAACTTCCTCCTCGAAGCTCCAAATTTAACGAGTCCAGATGCGTTGGATTCCCAAGACAAAGATAAACATTTTTCATGTTTTGAGTTTGGTCTGAATCAGTGTTCTTATTGGTCAGAATCTGTATTAAAGTCAATATATAGCTGCTAGACAGAAAGTTGTGTTTTTCTGAACTCATGCTCAGAGCCTCTGAACTCAGTGCCCGAAGCCCGAATTTTTTAGATTTCCTGACTGCTATGCGCTGTTTCAGAAATACGCGCATAACTTTTTACTCGGTGCTTCAAATCACATGGGTACATTTGCGTTGGAAAGATAACTCACATATGTACGACTTTGAAGTTTTGAGTTTTCTCAAATTCCTTGATCTGATATGCCAAAAACAGTACCAAATTCTGTATAAAGGTGTTGGACCAAAAGCATTGCATTTCACTCATGCTCTTTCCTCTTTCAAGAACGGTGTTCTCTCTTTTGTTATTCAAGTTTAAATCTCGGTGCAGAACGATTACTCAACGGGGTTTGAAAAGTCAAATTTTTTGTTTTGACGACCGTTCTGCGCATCTGAGGGAAAACTTTCACAACTCACTGATTTTTCATCCAAAATGAATGAATCAAAGCTTGTGGCGTAGCTAAGAGGATGTAGTTCAATGTGAATGTTTTATGTTTTCTCTCAAAAATGCTCCTTGATGGTCAAAAATAGTGGTGAAGTTGAGTCATAAAAGCTGGACAAAATGAGGTTATTTGTCTCGGTGTTTCAAAAATATGAGCCCACATTTGAGGAGGAGCCTACAAAGCTTTGAAGACTTGAAGAGTGGAACACCAAAGCTTCTAAAGAAAGCAAGGGAGAGACTTCATGATGATGCTTTCTTTATAAAACATTAAAGGGAGATTGTTAGCTTTAATTAGCTCCTATTTAATGAATGTTTTATAAAGGAAATGTAATTTTTGGCCTTTTAGCTAGTTTTATGGCTTAGGCCTTTACCTTGTATTTGGGCCCTATTAATAGGTGCCTAGGGTTAACTTTCTCATTTGAGAAACTTGGAGAGAAATTCACACACACACATAGACTAGGTGTTCATGAGAGTTGACTAAAATTCCTAGTGTGTTGTAATCTTCCATTTTCCCCTCCATGTCATGAATTAAAGAATATGAGATGAGTTCTTGAATATTATATTCTTTATATTTCGTCTTGTCTCTACATTTCTATGGATTATCTTCTTTTGTTGTCTATAATGGGATCTACACTACCTGCTAAGATGAACTCTGTGACTTTGATGATGTTTGTAGAAATGTTAGTGTGGAGATCTTGTACTAATAGACTTGGATTTAATATAATGTAAAATAAAAAAGTTTGTACTGGTTTTTAATATACTTATTGTATAGTTTTGTAATCCAAAGGACTCAATATGAAGACTATATGTGGTTTGTTGTATGATATACATGTTATATGTTACTTGTCAAGATGGGTTGTTACAAATGAAATTCAATTTCAATCCAAGTCCTACAAACCAAACACAAAAGATTCCAAATTCTTCCAAATCTGAATCCAAATCCAACTCCTTTCACGAAATTCATATCCTTTAAATCATTCCATTAAACCAAACGCCCCTAAATGTATTTGTGAAAGTTCAAGATGTCTAACTAGGGCTGTAAACGAACCGAACGAACACGAACGGAGGCTTGTTCATGTTCGTTCGTTTAACTTAAACGAACACGAACGGTAAACGAACGAGATTTTTTGTGTTCATGTTCGTTCGTTAAGAATTTTTGTTTGTTCGTGTTCGTTTATGTTCGTTCATTAAGAGTTAAACGAACGTAAACGAACGAACTTAAATGAACATAAACGAACGTAAACGAACGAACTTAAATGAACATAAACGAACGAACCCAAATGAACAAAAAACAACCACCATACTCATCATTTCGTTCGTAAAAAATACCTTAACAAAATGAAAAACCAGGTTAACTTAGAAGGTATGAAAAATAAATTCTAAAAGATCATTTTACTTGATGATTTTACATATTAATTTCATATTATATAAACATGTTTATATATAAACAAGCATAAACGAACATAAATGAACATAAACGAACGTAAACGAACATAAACGAACGTAAACGAACGAACATTAACGAACGTAAACGAACGAACATTAACGAACATAAATGAACGAACGTTCACGAACATAAATGAACGAACGAGACCATTGTTCATGTTGGTTCATTTAACTAAACGAACAAAAAAACGTGTTCATGTTCGTTCATTTATTAAATAAACGAACATAAACGAACTTCCCGCCGAACAGTTCACGAACGGTTCGCTGAACGTTCGGTTCGTTTACAACCCTATGTCTAAGTGTCAGTCATACATTAGTAATATTAATTTTGGTTTATGATTATTTTAAACTTATCTACGATCATTTAAATATATGGTTAGTAGTCAAATCATTTTAAGATTGCATACATTAATAAACATGATTTAATATATATATATATATATACACATGTATATATGTAACACCCGTAAAAATATAGCAAGTATAGTTCTCCAAATCCCCCTCTTTGCTTGTGATATTAATCTTGCATGAATTGGTACAGAAGGGAGTTTTAATCTTGACTAATTAATATTAGGTGTGTGGTTTAACTTGTCGAATCAAGGGATCGGAAGTATGAAGGTTTTGGACGTCGGGATACCCCATGTGAGTTTGCCAGCGACCATAACATATGGCACAATCGCCAGTCATGGTCGTCGTTAGGGGTGTTAATGAGCCGAGTCGAGTCGAGTAGCAGGCTATTCGAGTCGGGCTTGAAAAAATAATATCAAGCTCGAGCTCGATTAACTTTTTCATATTCGGGCTCGAGCTTGAGCTCGATTTTTTTTTCAATGTTTGGGCTCGAGCTCGATGCTCGTTTATGAGCTCGAATTCGAGATCGATTAACTCGTTTATTTACTCAAGCACGATAATTTTTATATTTTGATTATATAGTTTGTAAACATATGAATATGTTTGGCTCGAAAAAGTGTAGGCTCAAATGGCTCGACTCGACTCGACTCGACCCGTTAAGTTTAATCGAGTTTTCGAACGAGTCGTGTCGAACATGTCGAGTCGAACATGTCGAGTCGAACATGTCGAGTCGAACATTGGTGTTACGGAGCTCGAATCGTTAAGTTAAACGAGCTTTATTTTGTGTTCGAGATCGACTCGAGCTCGATAATTGTAACACCCTCAAAATTGGAAGAGCAACTAAATAACATTTCGATTAAATACACAAAAGACATATATAATTCTTACTATGAACCCTCCTTGAGATCACCTCAAATTTTTTAAAACATAATAACCTCAACACTAATCGTAACTTAAGCAATACACCAAGACTACAAAGGTCGGGTGTTACTTCACACAAGAACAGGTTGTTATCCCAAAATAAATGCGGAAGACTTCACCGAGCTAATCCCTTCTCGTATATACAACTAGCTCTCACCCCTTCACCGTGTCACTAGAACTATTCCCCAACCGGAACCTGTTGCACATGCTGACAAATAAAAAGGGTTAGGCTAACGCCTAGTGAGTTCAAGAGTTTTATCATGACCATATAATTCATGAAAAACGAGAAAGATGCAATTTAAGTCATGAGTTCAAAAGAATTTACTTTAGATGCAAATCATCCATTTTTCCAACACACACAAATCCCATTCTGGAAGCTTTAGTATAAAATGATTCTCAAAACGGACTCATCCCAAAACCCACTTGAAAAGTGAAATAGTATTTGATTTCTAAAATGATTGAAATCATGAAATAATCGCTATTATTCAAAACATCCCAAACACGGATGAGATATAACCACAACTCACATACCATGGAAAACAATCCATATAAATATAACATGTCACCGAAAACATGGATAGAAATAAATACCCAAAGCAACACCTTTCGGTGACGGGGGAGGCCCGTTTACATCGCACCCGACGGAACACAAAAGTGGGTCATATAACCATGAAATAAAACAAACACGTGGACTATTCTCCCAAAATAACGAGCCCAATCACTCCAGATCTATTGCCCGTGGAGACTAGGGAGCCCCCAACTTCAACCATTCCAGGTCTATACATTGGGTCATTCAAAGTCCACAAAACAAGCACATTGGGATTACACCTTACTACCCATGGGACGCTGCCCGACCATATAGGCCCACACCTTACTTACCATGGAACCTGATGCATATCTCGTGCCAAGCACATCTAGAATTACACCTTACTGCCCATGGGACGATGCCCGACCATATAGGCCCACATCTTACTTACCATGGAACCCGATGCCTATTCTGTGCTACAATAAGAGAAACTAGCATCTCATCATTGAACGTAAAACTTAAGTGCCTATGGATCCATAGCAAATAAGGTCTAAAACATTACACGACCCCAAACGAATGAACAAATGCATTCAAAACATGTAATTCCCCAATAACCATAAATCACGTCCAAAACTTGACTTTAAGCTATACAAACTGGACAAATGTCCCCAAGACTTGGCAAAATCCATTACCGAGCCATAAGCTCGACTAACTCAAAAGATCAATCGTGAAAAGTCATAAAATGAAGTTAAAAGTAGCAACACACACCTTTGCCAATAAATATTTAAAATCCATGAAAAACCCGAAACAAAACCTTGGGTTGGGACAACCCTTTTTTCCAAGGGACTCACACCGTTATATTTTCAAATCGTCCCATAACGTACTAAATGCATATTTCCAAAATATACACAAAAATGCATTTTCAAATCAAGTAGACTCCATTTATAAAATAGATCATCAACACATTTTCATTTGTGATTTATCTATCAAATTTCCCAAAATTCCAAATGTAGGTGTTTTACAATATTTACAACAATAAATACTTCAAAAGTTAAAACCCACCAAATAACTCAACCATTGATAATTTTTCATGTAAAACACATAAGTACTTGGAAAACAGCATTTTTGGCATGTACAAAGTTTTCACAAATCAACTTGAACTCACCTTGCTAGATTTAGGCTAAATCTATATTTCCCAAACGTAAGCTCCTTTGAAGAAACATTAATCTTCAAGCTCAAATCTTCCAAAAACCTAGATCCATAAGTTTCCAACAAAAAATATTCAGATCCAAACAAGTAGAATCATTCCCCAAACATTTTACATCCAAATCCCCAACTTGTACCAAAACCCTAATTTTCATGGATGAACAAGAAGAAGGTTTCCTTAACAAAGCATACCCAAAATTACATAAATAAAACGACAATGGAAGAGAAGATGAAAACAACAAAACCCTAGCTTTTGGGTAGAGAGAGATTACCTTCATCACTTGAATCCTCCAAATAAAAACTCCTAGTCTCCACAAAAGCTCCAAGCTTCCATATCTTCAACAATGGTGGAAAGGGGTTTGGTTTGAGTGGAGAAGATGAAGAATAGGAGGTTGGGTTTAAGGTTTTCTTGGGGAGGAATCGGCTTAGAGAGAGAGAGAGAAAGAGTTAAGTTATGGTTTGGAAATGAAATGAGGGAAGAGAGAGGGAAAGGTCTTAAAACCAACAAAATATCTCACCAGGCCTTACGCGGACGTCTGGCTAGCCACCATGCGGACGTCCGGCCTTTGAGTTGATCCGAACCCACAATTCTCTGTTGCTTCCGCAGACGACCTACGGACTTCCGCGCATAGCGGACGTCCGGCCTGGCGCCCATACGGACGTCCGCAAGTCCAAAATTCTGTTTTTCCTAAAATTTCGGCGTGTTACAATAATTATTAGGCTCGAGGTCGAGATAAACGAGCTCGAGCTTGAGTAGCTCGTTAAAAGCTCGAATTGTTAACACCCCTAGTCGTCGTAGGTGAGAGGGCCTCGGTACATATCGGGAGACTATAATAGAGAGAATGCCACCCGGGCATAAACGCATTTCAATATCACGTATGGTACCGTAAGGGGGGCAGAAACCACGAGATTGCCAGCAAAAATGCCCATTGGTAGAGTCGTCGGGCAATGTCGCCCGTGTGGTCTGTTGGTATAAAAGTAGTCTAGCTCGTTTTTCTTCCCATTTTTCTTTGGGATCACTTTAGAAAACGTAAATTTGATAGCTTGTAAGTGATTTTGAACTCCACAAACTCTCTCCTCATTTACTTCAAAGCGAGGGATTGGTTAGATCATTTATTCCACATCAAGTCACATTTGAAGAGCGCATAGCAAGAAACAAGTGTCAACCTCATCTCCTTTAACTTCTAGGGTTTGCAAGTTTTCTAGGTTTTCCTCTAAAAACCTAATTGTCGAGTTTAAAAATGTTTTGTAAAACTAGATACATGTCTAAGTGTATTTTTGTAACACCCTAAAAATAGGGGTAAATTTAAACCTGAATATTGCAGAATATAATATCTTAAATATAAGGAAATCGCCCAAAAGTGAAAACAGCAATAGCGTCTTTATTGGTTTTATCCTTGAGAGTATGCATTAATACCTGAACATGGTTATGTGGTGGTTATTGCGTCTTGGTTCAAAATCTCCATTTTCCCTATCTTCTCTATTTTGGAGAATCTATTGGAGATATTGTAAGGACTTTTTATTTTCCATATTCAATTACTTTTACACTTTGCTCACCATTTGTATTGCACATACATACTACTAGTATGTATATATAGGGGGTCATTTAAGAGATAACTGAGTTGTTTCTGATAACTGTAAGATCCAATGTGAGCCACATATCAAAGAATAAATTAGGAGATTATTCATTTTGGTAATTTTGACTGAAATTTTATTTCAAGGGCATTTTAGGTATTTAAGTTTTTTTATTTCTCATCTTTCCTCTCTCCGGCCTCCGGTGAACCTTATTCCGATGGATACACAATGTAATACCTAAAAAGGGGACACTGTAAAAAAAGATACATACAATGATAATTGATTGTGATACCCAAAATACATTGTTTTACACTATGATTACCATTATGATACACTCAAAATAGATTGTGTTACACTGTGATACCACATACGCTACCATTGTGATACCACATGTGATACCAGCGATTAGATCTGGAAATCGATTGCAAGATTTGGGTAACATATAGATTACATCTCCGACGCTTCCAAGAGCTTGGGTAATATTTGTGTTACATATCTGGAAATCGATTGCAAGAGTTTAGGCTCCTTTACGGCGATTACATCTCTAGAAATCGATTGCAAGAGCTTGGGCTCCTTGGGTAACATTTCGGTTACATCTTTGGAAATAGATTACATGTCTGGCGATTACATCTTTGGAAATCGATTGCAAGAGCTTGGGATCCTTCACGACCACCACCACCACCGCCTCCGCCACTGCATAATTTGGGTAACATTTGGGTTACATATCCAGTGGCTGTGACAGTTCAATGGAGATACAAGGGGAAGATAGACGATTGAGAGAGAGTGAGAGTGAGAGAGAGAAAGAGAGGCATATGGAGGCGTTGGCTTGAAAATAGGTAACTAGAATAAATTGAAATCATTTATGTAAAGAGTAAGTAGAATGAGTCAATTAAGATTTTAATTTGTTATAAAAAATCCAAAATGTCAATTACCAAATTCTATTTTTACTTTATTTAAAAAATAACATTAATTATATTAAATGAGTGACTCACATTGAATCTCACAGTTACCACAAACTACATAGTTCTCATTTGTTTTGACCCATATATAGATAGAGGGAGGTTCAAGGGAAAATCTCAAAAAATGGAAAACTGAGGAACACCCTAGTAGCCCTTCATCTGGACGGTATGTACTTGTGCATACAAGTAAATTACGTTGTTTTTTTGGGTTTTATGCACATGTGCATTATCCATTTGTGCATATGCACGTGTGCATGTTACAAATTACTTGTATGCACAAGTGCATACCGTCCAGATGAAGGCTACCAAGGTGTTTCTCAGTTTTTCTTTTTTTGAGGTTTTCCCCCGAATATATATATATATATATATATATATATATATATATATATATATATATATATATATATATATATATTAGAGGCTCCGTAAAATGCAAACCTTGCATTTGTTGCACCCTCTTACAAACCGGTGTGCATATGTGAACAATGTGCATATACATATGCATATGCATACATGCAAGAATATACATATAAGGGACATACATTCATATGAGATCATGCATATATGCATCTCAGATTATGCACACATTGTTAACATATGCACATGGGTTTGTAAGGGGGTGCAACAAATACATGGTTTGTATTTGATTTGTATCATATATATATATATAGGGGTGGTATTTTTTACAAACCACCCCAATGTTAGAAACTATAGAACTACCTTAATCACCATCCATTAATTTGATCAAGGGTCTACATTAATCCAGTGGCAATTATGGTAATAAATGGTCATTGATGAATTAATTTCATAACAAACACCCGTGTACAAGGGTATATTGGTCAAACCACTTTCATTCCTCCCACTCTCGTACCTCCATCTCTCGCTGCACCATCGCACCTCACAGTTCCCCCACCCCCTTCTTCCTCTCGATTTCTGCCTCTACCCTTCCAGAATCAGACCTCTACCCTACTCTCTTCTCTCGTCGATTTCAACCCAGCAGTAAGAAACAACCTCTATCACCACTATCTCTCGCCCTACACAGCCCATGCCGCCCCTAAGGCTGCCCTAATCGACCTTCATCTTCACGACCTGCAATCTCTTTCTCTCGATTTTCCTCTCTCACTCTCGTTACCTCTCTCTATCGGTCTTCAAACCAGAACCATCCCTGTCACGATTCTAACAACAACAACGATTCCCCTTTCTCCCTCTCGTTTTCTTGCATCCACAGCCCCATCGATTTAGTTCTCAACAACTCTCTTTCGCTCATTTTCAAGGCCTCAAGAGCATTCCATCGGGTTTAATGTTTTTCTTGCGCCGATAAAGTAAGTACACTCTCATTTGTTGTCCGAATTACCAATCCCACTGCTATTAGGGTATGAAATTGGTTTACTGTTGTGTTCACCATGTAGTTGCAATTCTGGATTCATGATTTTGGGTTTCTCTGATTTTTGGATTCATGATTTTGTGTTCATGATATTTGTATTCATGATTTTGGATTCAATGATATTGGTGTTCATGATTTTAGGGTTTATACAACTTGATTTTTGGTATTCATGATTATGCCAACATATAATTCATGATTAATGTGTTCCTAAATTTCATGTTTATGATTATGAGTCTTACATGATGTTGCATTCATGATTTTGTTGGATATAGTGTCCAGAGTCATTAACTATTGGTAATATTTCTAATAATAGCAGGGTCCTTGTAACGTCCCAAAAATTACAATGAATTTAAAATTTTAAAAATAATGCATTTCGTTACAATCAAACCATAAGTTAACAAATCCCATTACAATAAAAATAAACGTCGTTAATTAAAACCGTCAAATGAAATTTAAGCAGCGGAAAAGTTATATAATTAAATCCCCATTTAAAAAGTTAAACTTAAACAGCCTTCGCCTTGCGCCCGTGTGTACCGTCATGCCCGACTGCTACTCGCACCTAAAATCATAAGATATTGGGAAGGGGTAAGCACGAAGCTTAGTGAATTCCATCACATGCGCAGATAGGAATTATATACACATCACCCCTATCCGCACATAAGCAACAACATCACAGTTACATAAAACGAGTAAACATCTACAAGTAATTATGTATCCAACACCTCGGTCCCACCGAGCCCTCGGTCCCACCGAGTTGTAATGTAACACACTCGTCACACCGAGTTCCCACAACGTTTCCTTCCACTTCCTCGGTCCCACCGAGCCCTCGGTCCCACCGAGTTGTAATGTAACACACTCGTCACGCCGAGTTCCCACAACGTTTCTTTCCACTTCCTCGGTCCCACCGAGGTGTAATGTAAAACATTTATACTAAGCATTTAAACCAATCAAATATTACACACCACAAACAACTAGTTCACACCACAAAGACAGTAGTACATACAAACTACTATGACATGCATACAACCCCTAACTACACAGTGAGAGAACTCACCTTAAAGCAACGCGAGTATCCGCAACCGCAATCACAAGCCGGCCAACTTCACTCACCTTCTCCCACCTAATTACGTGTTAACAAATGTCAAAGTGACGCCCCAACCCAAAACCACGACTACTAAATTATAACATACACATTCCAGCTTTTACTCTAAAAACACAGGTCTGTTCGGGACCTGTTTAAACCCTTGTAAACTGATAAATCCAGAAATATTAATCCATAATCACAAATTCCCATGTCTTAGGGTTCCAGGGACATATCGCACGCGCTCTAACGATTTTTCTACAATTTATTATGGATTTTACAAAACCGGTTAACTGCACAGCGAAAAACAGCACCTTTCATTACAAAACAGCGGTTTGACACTAGCTAAGGTCCGAACTGGTTTTTCCGCAAAACATAAGAAACTTACTAGACTCATAAAGGGAACTTTTGGCACTGGTTTCATCTCAATCCGACATTCCTAGCAGAAGTTATACTCGATACAAAAACAGGGACAGAAACTGCAGTTTCACATAAAATGACAAATAATGCTTAGTAACCCATTAAGCCATAGCTTAACCCAAACAGACCCGAATGAACCTTTGAGGATGAAAACAAATAGGGTATTCTAAGTGCAAGTAAAAACAACCCCCAAACATACAATCAACAACCACAATGAGACCCCAAAATTTTAGCGTGGAAAACCCCTCAAAATCGAGAGTAAAAACCACGGGACTACTAGAGCCGCTTCAAATCCACTACCACCAATATTAGAGCAATACAAAGTCTTCTCTAGATTATACTAGAGGCATACAAAACCATCATACACTTGGAAATAAGCACATCAAGATGTATGGAACCAAAATAGAGCAAGAATGGAGAAAAATCACCACAAAGTTACTGCTGTGCAGAACCTCACGAAACCATGACCTCCGGACCTCAAAACCACGATCCCACCGTCCAGAATGTTGATGAAGATGTCGTGAAGCTGCTCACCAAACATCACGACGATCCGACCGTTCAATCTCCGGGAAACAGAAGTTTTCTGCAGCTAGGTTTTCAAAATACGAAAATATTGAGCTCCATCCCTTTTTTTCTTGTTACTCACGAACACCACACCAAAAAATGATACAAGGGTTTGGTTTGCGTTGCATGGGCCGAAACTCTCACTTTTTGGCCCCTTAACAATTTTGGTCCCTCACTACATCCTTCTCGCAAACTAACCACGTCTTGACATATTTAACTATTAGGTCCAATTCGTCTAACCCCGTTAACGGAAACCATGATAAATAAAACTTTAAAAAAAATTAAAACAAAGAAATTACATACCGGGATACGGGCTTTACAACTCTCCCCCACTTGGATTAGACTTCGTCCTCGAAGTCTACGTCCGCAAACAGCTCTGGATAGCTTTACCACATCTCAACCTCGGGTTCCCAAGTCCACTCGGAGCCCTTTCTGTGTTGCCACTGGACTTTCCTCAACTAGAATCTAAATTTCTCACCCCGTCTAGAATTTCTCGAATACTTTTCTTACTAACAAAACTCCTTCACGGACATTGGAAATATGATCGGAAGAACACTCCAACAACTGAATTCATTCCTAGTCAAACGACTTCGGTTGCCTCCCAACCTTAGATGTTCCATACATCCCGATTCAACTTGCAAGCTCTAACCATCCTAAAGGTGCTCACCAACATACCCTACAGGATACTCGAATCCGATAATTCTTACCATTACTGCCGATTAACTTCCACGAGTTCTAATAGACTCCCAAAATTATTTCACACAGATCATCAAACCAGTAAACTTATAATCACCCACGCAGGTCATTCCACCATAACCATTCATCACAAATAAGCATCTCAGGGTTACTACTACCATCATCATAATTATTTTCAAATCGGCTACAAATCTCCGATTACACTAAAGGTGTTTGGCCTCAAGCCCAAAAGTCGACACCTAAATATACTACTTACTTCAAAACGGTTATTGTGCATTTAATCTCTTAATTACAAAGGGCATCCTTCCCTTAACCGACACTATTCGGCCTACCATATTAACACGTGTGGAATACCCAATCCTCCACCGTCTACTTATCTCACACGCTCGCTCTAGGAAGCCTAGTTACACTGTATCAAAATACTCCTTAACGCCTACCTCCCAGGTACGTCTCAAGGCCCGACGCATCGGAACTACCTCCCAGGTAAGTGCTCAAGACTATATCTTCCTAGTGCCTACTAGAAAGTCAAGGTCATAACACAAGAATATCGGGGTCCCACCCCGAGATACCCAACCGACCATTACCAACGACTGACTGTCATGACCAAGGATCCAAAGCAAACAGTCTACCAACAACATGCCTATCCCGGAATGACTCACTCACCCAAACATGTAAATTCTCAACGTGCAATAAATGCAAAACTGTGCAACAAAAACAATCCAACAACAAGACTCCCCATCGAGCCATTAGAACCGTGCAATTGACCCCTGACTATCTCAAAGTCAAAACCGAGCAAAATGCTCCACGCTTGCTAGACCCATAGTCGGTCAAAACGCGTTTAAATAAAGTTTAAGCAAGCAATACTCTAAAATCAACATTAGTCCCAAACTCAACACGGGTTAAACAAAAGAGTTTTCCAAAAGGACTCACACCCTTAAAATTCTCAAAATGACACATAACACTTAAAAGCGCATTGCCCAAATGGTTTACAATATATTTTCAACGTCAAGATTTTTTTTTCTTTTTTTTTCTTTTTTATTTTTTTTTCATTTCAAAAAGACCGTAAGCAATAAAACTACTATTACCAGGTCGGTAGTTACGCAAAAATGGACACGCTTGTCCCACATATGAAAATCATGTTGAAAACTATTTCATTGCAGCTTAGTTTACTCACAGAACGTAAAGCGAAATAAATAATTTCTTTGAAAATGAACCGTCACGGTTCTAGCATGAATTGACTCATGACATGTATTTAAAGTAACCGCTCGACCTTACACCGGGTGCGACAAAAGTGTGCACATAATTTCAAAATCAGTTCCACGACATTTGACCCCAAAAATTCTCTTTTTCAACATTCAATGTCGTGGCACAGGGTTCACCAACAAATCTTGCGCTCGCCGGCTAGTCATACAAAACGATGAAACGGTTTACAAATATATTTTTGTTAAAACACAACTGTCTCGTGTAAGTTTCAAACTTAAAGATAAAAACCAATCCGTTTCCATCATTTGAAAATATCGACTAAAACCTCATTAAATCTCAAAAGGTGGGGTTCTTTAAATTGATTTCCAAGATTTATCCAAATGGTCACATAAACAAATAAGATATGCACCTCGTGAAATTAAACCCACACGACTCAACATGCCGTAAAACAAAACTTATTTAACGAAATCACTCAAATAGCTTTATACAGACATCGTGGAATGTAACTTTCCGTCTCAACTCTAACATATGTGGAGGAGTTCCAATGTTAAAGTCACAAGCCGTAGTCACTTGCCCAACATTTTAAACACCACAAAACACGGATATCATCTTACCCGAAAGAACCGTTGGAAAAATAACGAAATGAGACAAATTCTAACAAAGTTTGCACTCCCGTGATAAAACGATTTCATACACTTTCCAAACCATATTTCAAAATCTTGTGTGTGTGTGCTGAACATTTCCCAAAATTCCAAAACACCATCCATAAAATGATTTGAAACACGAGAATTTGTTAATGCAATCTATTTCAAAGTCAAACTTTGTGAATGACTTAGTCGGCATTCTACGCCTCGACTCCTACTCCTCCAAATCTCTCCGGTCCACTAACGTCATCCGGACATTTAAACCTCTTAGGCAAGTTAAGAAATTACGTCAAATAATCCCTACGATTTTTTCCTCAAATCAAAGTCGGCTCTATAAGCCTATGATTCTAGCACAATCGTCCATCTTGGCCCGAAACAAACATCATCCTTATCGTCACTCCAAGTGATCAATACTAGAATCGTCCTTTTATTCCAACAACTACTAATTTTATAACCTTCGACACTACCCCAGCGATCATCCCATCAAAGCAAAACAAGTACACACCTGTACTAGTAGGTTTACTATAGTCGTTCCTCCTTGCGATGGCTATTCCGGGTAGATATTACAACGAGTTATTAGCGCATAATAACTCACACTAACAACGCTCACGCTCAACTCCTTGGATTCCTCGTGACTTTCCCCGACTCGAGCATTGATCCTGTGTTTCCAATAGTAGGAGCTCTACTACTACCTTCCACACCTATCATCACTCGTTCCGAGTTCCATCCGATGGGTCCAACTAGTTTCTCGCCGATAACTACACACATATGCCCGCACCGGCATATGTACACACTCTTCCTAGCTCCCTAGGAATTCCACCCAACTCCACTACCCTTGCTATGACGAAATCCCCACTAGTCATGACAAGTCGCCTCGCGAATGCACAGTCGCACACAGTGTAAAACCAGATAGACATTCGAATATAAGATTCTATCCTACAACGGTTGGACTCAAACAAGAGTTGCGCAATAGAACTAAATCCGACATTCTAAGGCTATTTGGTTCCTACCGCATACAACCTATAGTGCATTCACTTAACAACTTATCAAGGCTAGCATGAACTCCTATTAGCAAACAACAAACATGCAGTACAGTGTAATAAGCACCAAACAATCTAGCACACATACTCCTATGTTCTAGAAAGCAATCTAGCATACATACTCATATGTAAACACTCTTCCCAGCTCACTAGGAATTTCATCTCATCCCACTACCCTTGCTACAACGGAATCCCTGTTAGCCATAACGAGTTGCCTCGCGAATTCCCAGTCGCATGCAGCGTGAATCAAATAGACATTCGAATACAAAATTCTATCCTAGAATGGTTGGACTCAAACAAGAGCTGCGCAATAGAACTAAATCAAATATTCTAAGGCTATATGATTCTTACTGCATACAACCTATAGGGCCTTCACTTAACAACCTACTATAACTAGCATTGATTCCTACCAGCAAGCAGTCATCATACAGTACAGTGTAAACAACATAGGCAATCTAGCATGCATACCCTATGCCTAGAAAGCAATAAATACACTAAGTACCGTACCTTCCCAAATAGCGTCGGCTGACTGTACACACTGCGCCCTCGATCACCGTTTCCCAAACGGGTTTTCCTTTTCCCTTTATTCTAAAAGATTTTAGTAAAAGAAATTGAAATTTCATAGCCGCAACTTGAGACCAAACACACCGAGATGTGTCTGATTCACTCAAGCTGTGCTCTGATACCAAGTTGTAACGTCCCAAAAATTACAATGAATTTAAAATTTTAAAAATAATGCATTTCGTTACAATCAAACCATAAGTTAACAAATCCCATTACAATAAAAATAAACGTCGTTAATTAAAACCGTCAAATGAAATTTAAGCAGCGGAAAAGTTATATAATTAAATCCCCATTTAAAAAGTTAAACTTAAACAGCCTTCGCCTTGCGCCCGTGTGTACCGTCATGCCCGACTGCTACTCGCACCTGAAATCATAAGATATTGGGAAGGGGTAAGCACGAAGCTTAGTGAATTCCATCACATGCGCAGATAGGAATTATATACACATCACCCCTATCCGCACATAAGCAACAACATCACAGTTACATAAAACGAGTAAACATCTACAAGTAATTATGTATCCAACACCTCGGTCCCACCGAGCCCTCGGTCCCACCGAGTTGTAATGTAACACACTCGTCACACCGAGTTCCCACAACGTTTCCTTCCACTTCCTCGGTCCCACCGAGCCCTCGGTCCCACCGAGTTGTAATGTAACACACTCGTCACGCCGAGTTCCCACAACGTTTCTTTCCACTTCCTCGGTCCCACCGAGGTGTAATGTAAAACATTTATACTAAGCATTTAAACCAATCAAATATTACACACCACAAACAACTAGTTCACACCACAAAGACAGTAGTACATACAAACTACTATGACATGCATACAACCCCTAACTACACAGTGAGAGAACTCACCTTAAAGCAACGCGAGTATCCGCAACCGCAATCACAAGCCGGCCAACTTCACTCACCTTCTCCCACCTAATTACGTGTTAACAAATGTCAAAGTGACGCCCCAACCCAAAACCACGACTACTAAATTATAACATACACATTCCAGCTTTTACTCTAAAAACACAGGTCTGTTCGGGACCTGTTTAACCCCTTGTAAACTGATAAATCCAGAAATATTAATCCATAATCACAAATTCCCATGTCTTAGGGTTCCAGGGACATATCGCACGCGCTCTAACGATTTTTCTACAATTTATTATGGATTTTACAAAACCGGTTAACTGCACAGCGAAAAACAGCACCTTTCATTACAAAACAGCGGTTTGACACTAGCTAAGGTCCGAACTGGTTTTTCCGCAAAACATAAGAAACTTACTAGACTCATAAAGGAAACTTTTGGCACTGGTTTCATCCCAATCCGACATTCCTAGCAGAAGTTATACTCGATACAAAAACAGGGACAGAAACTGCAGTTTCACATAAAATGACAAATAATGCTTAGTAACCCATTAAGCCATAGCTTAACCCAAACAGACCCGAATGAACCTTTGAGGATGCAAACAAATAGGGTATTCTAAGTGCAAGTAAAAACAACCCCCAAACATACAATCAACAACCACAATGAGACCCCAAAATTTTAGCGTGGAAAACCCCTCAAAATCGAGAGTAAAAACCACGGGACTACTAGAGCCGCTTCAAATCCACTACCACCAATATTAGAGCAATACAAAGTCTTCTCTAGATTATACTAGAGGCATAAAAAACCATCATACACTTGGAAATAAGCACATCAAGATGTATGGAACCAAAATAGAGCAAGAATGGAGAAAAATCACCACAAAGTTACTGTTGTGCAGAACCTCACGAAACCATGACCTCCGGACCTCAAAACCATGATCCCACCGTCCAGAATGTTGATGAAGATGTCGTGAAGCTGCTCACCAAAAATCACGACGATCCGACCGTTCAATCTCCGGGAAACAGAAGTTTTCTGCAGCTAGGTTTTCAAAATACGAAAATATTGAGCTCCATCCCTTTTTTTCTTGTTACTCACGAACACCACACCAAAAAATGATACAAGGGTTTGGTTTGGGTTGCATGGGCCGAAACTCTCACTTTTTGGCCCCTTAACAATTTTGGTCCCTCACTACATCCTTCTCGCAAACTAACCACGTCTTGACATATTTAACTATTAGGTCCAATTCGTCTAACCCCGTTAACGGAAACCATGATAAATAAAACTTAAAAAAAAATTAAAACAAAGAAATTACATACCGGGATACGGGCTTTACAGTCCTTTTGGGTTGCCCTTAAGACCCAAATAAACAATCAGAAGAATGAAAGGGAATTAATGTAGTTAGGTTATTAATTTGTCATTTGATGATAAATTAATTACAAGCTAAAATATAATTAATTACATTAATTATAGGGACTAAATGATAACTTGTTAAAATAGTTTTTATCAAGCTTATCTGTTCAAGGGGGCTACTTGTAAATAGAGAGGTTATAAATAAGATGTTAGGGATCAAACCCTAAGATGATTTTTTGGTGTGATCTCTCTCTCTCTCTCACAAGGCCGTAGCCCCCCTCTCCTCCCTCCCAAAATCGTAAACCCTAAATAAGGGTTTAGGGTTTAAAGCTTCAATCTTGATTGTTGGTTTGGTGTTCTTAAGTGTGAGCCACTAGAGGGATTCACACTATTGATCCTTGACATCCAAGAAGCAAGAACAAGGTTAATTCATCTTTGTGTTTTCGACAATCACAAGAAACAAGTAAGTGTTCTTGATTCTTTCTATTGTAGTTAATCATCTAGAACGTATGCATCTTTATATGTTGTTTGTTTGTATTGCCATGGATGATTCAATTCTAAATATGCTTCCGTTGCCTATATCATGTGGTAGTACGGTTTAACAAAACCTTTCAGATTTGGTGAATCATGATTTGTTCCTAGGTTTCATGATGAAGAACACGAAAACAGATTAAGAATATTGATAGCATCTGCAGATTAAGAACACGATATAGTTTAAAAAAACAAAACCTTAATATTAAGATTACGGTTATTTTAAATTGGATATCAACAAATCACAATAAATTAGGAAACTTCCTTGATTACACGATTCAGAAAATAATAATTTAAAAGAACTGAATTTAGTAAATTACTTCCATACCCCTCCATGATCATATTAATTAATAATTAATTTTAATTAATATAAATAAAATGATTGGTTAAGAAGTGGTTTCTATAGTTTCTACAAATGCATTGGTTTGTAAAAGAAACCTCCCCTATATATATATATATATATATATATATATATATATATATATGGGCTCAATCAAATGAGAACTAAATAGTTTGTGGTAACTGTGAGATCCAATGTGAGTCACTCATTTAATATAATTAATGTTGTTTTTAAAATAAAGTAAAAGGGTAGTTTGGTAACTTAACAATTCAGATTTTTAATAACAAATCAATTCCTTATTTGACTGTAACACCTTGAATTTCCATTATATGATATTTATTATGAATGGGGTCTAATTGTAATTTAGTTTAAGATTTGGGTTACTTTGCAAATATATAACTCAAAGGGTTGAAATTCCAAATGACCAAAGTTTAAAGTTAATATTGAAAATTAGAACTTGAGGGTTTGTTTGGTCATTTCTGAAAGTTGAGTATACTTAAGGAATGGGTAAGCTGAATTGAGAAATATCTCAATTCTTTTGTTGTTGGAGTCGGTCAAGAATAGAGAGAGAGAAGAAGAAGAGAGGAGAATTCTAAACATCAAATTGGTAAGAAATTCAACCATGATTTCCAGTTAAACTTCTTATAGATGAATGTTTATGAGCCAAATTATCTTCTGGATAGGTTTTGGAATCGTTGGAATCAGATTGAATTTGGTTTGTGCAGAAGAAAGTGGGTCTAAGAACTCCAGGTGAGTTCATCCTCTCTTTTTGTTTAAAGCAATGTTTTCTTTCAACTTAAGCAGTAGGATACAATTATTAACTGTATTGGGACTGAATGGATATGTGTAAAATAAGCTGGGTGGAACAAATATTGGTCTGGATTGGAAATATGGTGTATATGTCGAAGTTACCGAACAAATTTGATAGTGTCCGGTAATTCCATTTCGCTGGTGTCCGGTAGAGAAGATATCCGATAAGTACCTAAGTTCCCGAATGAAATAGTTACCGGATGATATCCGGATTACTTTGGTTTCCGGATGTCATATGGATTGTATATATGTTTCCGGTAACATCCAGATAGGCTTAGTGTCCGGTAAGTTGTGATGTCCGGATAGTTGTGGTGTCCGGAAACCACTGATGTCCGGTCACTTCTGATGTCCGGATACTTCTGATGTTCCGGATATGTATGAGTTACGGATAGTTCCGGATATAGTGTCTGGATGTGTTATCTGGTTAAGTTATTAAAAAATTTCTGGGGGCGCTGCCCCAGACCCTGCAAGGGCGTTGCCCCTTGACCCCATCCGCTAACCGAGTAGCGGAACCCCCGTGCTAAGTCGCCGAAGGGGGGCATTTGAGGATAAGAATACGATAGGTTATTTAGTATTCTTAGCGTTGAGAATATGATATGAGATATGCATGTTTATGTTGTTATGCATATATGCTAGTAAGTGTAATGGATCCATAGGCACTGGTAGTAATTGTAACGTGGAATAGGCATAAAGTAATTTGTAATTCTCGTTGACCTGATATGTGGAATAGGCATAAAACAAATTGTAATTCCCATTTCGTAAAGGTGATATGAAATGAGGAATATGCATAAAGTAAATTGTAATTACTATTTCATAGTGTGACGTGAAATGTGGAATAGACATAAAGTAAATTGTAATTCCCATTTCGTATTGTGAGTAGAAATCTTGGAATAGGCATAAAGTAACTTGTAATTCTGATTTCTATGGGAAGGTCAGAGATAGGCATAAAGTAAATTGTAATCTCTACTTCCATTCCAAGAAATAGGCATAAAGTAAATTGTAATTTCTTGGACATGAGCGATGATCTAGAATCTGTAATGATTCATAGTAGGCTCTCGAATGTGATGATATGACTTTCTGAATGTTAGTCGTACTTATGGAATTGGGTATGTTCCCGTCATGATAAGATGTGTAGACGTACGGTAAGAATGATGGAAAATCGGGTTTGTTTATACGTTTTGATTACTTGAGTTTCCAAAGCTGCTAAAGTTTTAATTTGAAAATGGATGTTCTCACTAGGCATAAGCCTAATCGTTTCAAATTAAATTTTCTTACCATGTACGAGCTCGGGGAAGTAACGGAAAGAGGGACGAGTGTTTTGGTATTCGATTTTTGGTGCTAAGTGGAGAAGTTAGCTTATGCGATGATGCTTTTGATGAATGGCCTAGACAACCAATTTAATCTAATCGTAGTTGTCAGGATTCGATTAATAGGTTGTTTTGATAATTCGAAATGTGTATATGAACCCTCATAGTTAATTCTCCGCTTATGTATAAAAGTTTGGATGAAATTATGATTAACTCTGATAAATTTTAAGGTTTAAATTTGCCCTGGTTTTTAGGGTGTTACATTGACTAATTTGAATTTGACTCATTCCAATCCTAGTATAACTGATTTCCATTTACCCTAAATTAGGCTGAAATCGTCTGCCTCCCACCATCTATGGGGAACAAGTTGTTTTTAAATGATGGAAATGGGGCAGGTATTAGGCGGGGAATGCACCCCCCGTCCCCGTTTTATATCCCTCGTCCCCGACCCCGGCCCGTCTAATCCCCGACGGGTTTCGGGGGGAAAATCCCGTTTAATTTTAAAACAAATAAATAAACCTCAAGTTTCAAAAACATGTAATGATGTAATCAACCACGTGTAATCGTACCCCATGACAAATTTTAAAGTATAAAATTATTAAGCAACAAAAAAATAAACTAATCAAATTATATATAAAAATATATATCGGGTATAATTAGGGGCGGGTAATACCATCCCCGACCCCGACCCCGAACCCGCTTCGGGTATGAAAAACAATACCCATCCCCTCCCCATTACCTGATTAGTCGGGGAATCCCCGCCCCGTTAGGGGCGGGTACCCGCGGGTACCCGACCCGACGGGTAAAATTTCCATCACTAGGAACAACCCCTCCCCCACGGCCACTCACTATCTCCGTCAAACCAACCCCTCCCTTCACCTCCGGCACCACCATTTGCTCCTGTTACCGACACCACCATCCATTTTTCTATTTTCATCTTGCTACCGCCACCACCATCTGCCTCCTGCTACCGCCGCCACCGTACCTTGAGGATGTAACCGAACGAGCCTGCAACTTTGGCAACTAGAGAGAGACAACCGACTGCAACAAACTGAATCATCTATGGCTTGTCTTTCTTAAAATGGAGACCGGAGAGAAACCTATAACGAGCTTCGACCTTCAAGATCCAATCCACAACCTCTTTTCAAGCACCACGTTCATCGTGGGCATCACAGTGTAACACAATGTACTTCGGGTATCACAATCATAGTGTGCCTCCATACCTTCTTAAAAACCAGATATGGGTTTGATATTGTACTATTATTTTGTGTTTTGATGATTATGGTTTGATTTTGATTTTAGGGTTTAGGTGTAACACAAGGGTATCACAGTGCATTTTCAAAGGCAAAAGGTATTTTCAAAGGCAAAGGGTATCACAGTGAGGCGTCTTTATTTTGTTGTTTTACAAATGGTATCATAGTGTGCATCGTCTTTATTTTTGCTGCTTTACAAAGGGTATCACAGATTCACAGTGTGCGCCATCTTTATTTTTGTTGCTTTACAAGGGTATCACAGTGTGCATCATTTTTATCTTGGTATCACAATGCATCATCTTTATCTTGGTATCACATGGCATCTTGGTATCATCGGAGGCCGGAGGCTGGAGAGATGAGAGAGGAGAGATGAGAGATAAGATTTTTAAAATACCTAAAATGCCCTTTTAAATTTCAAACAAAATTACCAAAATTAATAATTTTCTAATTTATTGCTTAATATGCGGCTCACAATCTCACAGTAGATCTCACAGTTATCACGAACTAACTAGAAGGGAGAATTAATTTGTTTGTGATAACCGTGAGATCCAATCTCAACCACAAATCAAACCATAAATTAGGAAATTAATAATTTTGGTTATTTTGACTTAAAATATTAATGAAAGGGTATTTTAGGAACTCTAAAAATCTTCTATCTCCTCCCACCCTCATCTCTCCTCTTTCTGAATTCTCCCCTCTCTTCTCTCCATTATTCTGTCGAACTCCACGCATAAACATGGGTATCACACTGTGATACCCTTCATAAAACAACAAAAATAAATGATGTGATACACAAATAAAACAACAGCCATTGTGATACATTGTGTAAACAAAAAAAAACATTGTGACACACTTCGTAGAACAACAAAGATACACTGTGATACACTTCATATTTTTCACATTTTCCACTGTGATACCATTATGATACCCCATCATCTCCAAAACACCACCGCTCTCCAATTCCACCCCAACAAAAATCACCAGCGACAACCACCAACAGATTCTCATTCGCATTTCTTTGGCATCTATCGATTCACCAGGAACGCAACCGAAGAAAAAGCTTCCGAGGTCTCGTCGGAGATTTATACTTACAGTGAAAGTTATTATGCTACAAACAGATCTCAAGAGGGGTGAAATCGGAACCGGAATCGTAATTGATAAAGACGAAGAAGTTACTCGGAAAGTAAAGAAGCATCCGCCGACCAAAAAGGTACCAAAAACACATCCGACGACGACAGCTTTCGTCAAACGCACCACCGTCACATCACTTTCCGGTATCTTCTCCGGCTTAAACATCCGAATCGCAACGATTCTCGAAGCAGTTTTCAACTGAGAGTTAGAGGCGGCTAGAATATTGGGGAATAAGATAGAGAATTTTTTAAGGTTTTAGAAGTCATCTAATTGTGGGAGAAGAAAGAGAGACGTGTGAGAGAAGGAGAGAGAGAGAGAGATATATAGAGAGAGTAGGGTGTAATATTTAATTATTTAATGAGTTGTCAATTCATTTTTTACGAAATTACCCTTTATAATTATTAAGAAATTAATTATTGCCTAATAAAATGAGTGGCTCATATTGGATCTTACGGTTACCATAAACTAACTAGTTCTCATTTGATTAGGCCCTTATATATATATATATATATATATATATATATGAAATTGGTGATGTCCTTATGATTAAAAAAAGGTAAGAATGAAAGATGTTGATAAAATTTGTAGTTTTTAAGTTAAAATAAACTAGTAAAAAAATATATTAACTTAATGCTCGCAAATTAGATATTTAGGTAGATGTATTTATATTTTTGTACTGATATTCACACATAATTCTTTATTCGTTAAAAATTTGGCATGCACATAAGTTCTTGAAATAATTGGACAATCTTCTCATAATGGTAGAGGAATTCCTGTCAATATAATGAATTACCCTTCATCGGTTTCCCATATTTTCATGACAAGATTCTTGATGGTTGTCTTAAATTTATTATGTCATGAGAAAGATTCTGGTAGATAACAAAAGATTCTCATAAGATTTATGTGATGCCTTGTTGGTAAAACATGGACATATAATAATCAAACTTGAATATCTGCTGCATTGATCATCATTATTCTAAGATATACAAGATACATCTTGTGTAGGACATCTATGTGATGTTCTAATGCTGGATTTTAATAGATGGAATAATGACATTTCCTATATGTACACACCACTGTATTATAACGTAGTATCTCGAGCATCCTCGTTTGTGCAATATGGATTTCAATCTGAAAACCCTCAATCAACCCCACCCTAAAAAATCATCATATGAGATACAAATAAAGTACACAACGGTCATACTAAGGTGGCTGCCTTAAAAGCATAGTGCCTATAATGAGCCTAATCCCAAAGAATTTGTGACTCTCAAACTGCGCCTGCCAGACTCAAATCCTCTCATACTTGTGTAAATATACCGGATACCATGTAGGAACAAGTTGTGCTACACCGGCTTGGAGACTCGAAAGTACATGATGGTGATTATTTCCGTCTAAAATCTTTGCATTTTCTATTTTGGATTGTATAGTAAATGCAACACTTTCTATTTTGGTAAGTTTTCCATCTAGCTTTATTTTTTTTAGTAATTATTACTCCAATTGATATTTACTACTTTAATTCCATGTTTATATTTAGTTTATCAAATATAAAAAAAAAACATTTAAATACCTTATCAAGGTCATTATATTTCACCATATGGGCCTGAACAAGTGAACAGCCCAATGCTCGTAACCAAGCCCAAGCCCAAACCATGTAATTGATTTAGGCCCAAGGTAACTCTTAGCCCAATAGCCCATAAGTTGGCCATTTCTAAAGAATGTTATTTCTGATAACTATCGTTTTAATTTTTGGTTAAAAACCAAAGTGGAGATGGTAACAAGACAAGGAAGGTGGTTTCTACTTTGAGTAAGTGAATTTTAGAATCTAGTTAGAAGATGATATATATATATGTTTCCATTTAAAGAAAGGTTTTTAACCATGTACCCACCAACCCATCTTGGAAAACTTTGGTTTGATTTTATGCAGAGAATCTTTAAAGCATTCCAATTCAAGTATCTCTTCCTTTAATGTCCTCTTTATGATATGCTTTTCATATCTTTTTTCCATTATACTTTTCCTTTTGAATATACAAGGTTGTACATGAATTGAGTTGTCCAATTTCAAGAGATTTGAACAATTATATTATATCTAATTGGAGTTGGTTTGAAAAATCTCAACAATGGTTACAAGTTAATTTATCTTTTATGTTACATGGTGAATAAGGGAAAAAGGACCTAGAAACCCACGGTTACCCAAAAAAAATATATATATAGGAGGGGTATCGTGTTCATCGGGTTGGGTTGGATACAAATTATTATGACTCAATTAATCCAACTCAATACATACATATGTTTTGAATATTTCACCATTCGATTAGGCATCAGGTTATTTTGGACAGGTTTTTGTACAACCTATATACAAACTGATAAAAAATATATAATATCGTCAGGTCTACATGGTTTTGTAGACAAAAGTATAAAAAATAGTGGTGGAAGGCGGAGATAACCCTGCAGAATAAAGATTGGGCACGATAAGATTTTTCAGAATTACACTTTAGTCTTTGAAGATTTCGATTCTTATTGTAAACAATATACATAGTAGCTTTATCAGAAAAACGTATGTATTACTTTTGTATAGACCATTGAACCCTTTAACATCGTGGGTACAGATCATATGATTATCTAAACTTAATTATCTTTTTTATAACCATATAGATTATGAGTTTGAAATATACATGAATAAAATATGATTTGATTTCGAGTTTGGTGAATTAAAAAAATAAAGTTTAAATATGTATTATAGTGGGGAGCAAATGGGTTAAGAGTGTATAAAGAATGTAGGATGAGCATATGATGATTGGGGATTAAAGTAGAATTAGGAAGGCATGCCCATTGCCCATTGCCCATTTCATTCCCATGCTCCTACACCTTGAACACATAAATATACTACAAACATTCTTTATTGGGAGTAATACTATATCACTTATTTATAAAATTTTAAAAATATATAGAAAACATGTGTGGGGATCATTTTGATTGGTGATAGAGGGATTTATCTTTTTTCCTAGTTGAATGGTTGGTAATACTTTATATTGTTGTTTAGAACATGAAGAAGAAGAAGAAGAAGAAGACAAGGACATATGCATGGTAACAAATTACCATTTTTGTTTTATTAGGTGATGGGTGTTTGTTGCAAACTAGTTGTTGGTTAAAAAGCTAACTGATATATTTAACTCCAACATCTTTTCCATTTTATAGATGAGAAAAGTTCAATAAAACTCAATGAACTTTAGTGTTTGGAGTGATTAAGGGGCCGTTTACAAAACGCTTACCCGGGTAAGTGCTTACCGGATGATATGGCAACGACTAAGAATCTTACCCGGTAAGAGCGGAAGCAAGGACCGGGAGTCGAAAGCTAGGACCGAGATCTTACCCGGTAAGTGAGTGCGACGGCTCTTACCACAGTTAGCGCTTACCGGCTAAATTTTTGCATACGATGTCATTTTGGTGAACTAAAATCTTACCCGGGAAGTAGATGATAGTGTTGAATTTTACCGGAAAGCACTTACCCAGGTAGGTGATTAGGTAAACGGCCCCTAAGTCATTGGATAATTTTGTATAACAAATAAGTCCTTGAACATTTGAAAACTTGTTAAATAAATTATTGGATTTTTGGAAAACTGTTAAATACATTCTTATTACTTAAAAGTAATTATTTAATTTATTTTAGAGTGAATTACACGGATGGTCCCTGTGGTTTGCTCAAATTTTGGATTTGGTCCCTAAAGTAAGCTATCTACACTGGTGGTCCCTAACTTTTCATTTTCATAACACCCTTGGTCCATCCACTTAACACCGTTAGTTTGACCACTGTTAACCCTTATCATGTGCTCTTTATGTGAGGGCCTTTTTGTCTATTTACCTCTTTCCTGTGAAAAATAAAAACTAAAACCTAATCCACCCCACCGCCTGCCCATCGTGCCTACCGCCTGCCCATCAAACCTTCAAACCAATATTCCAGATTTATCCTGTCCAACCGTCGGTGGTATATGCTCAATCAATTTGAACCATAGTCTATCATAGCAAGCAGAAAATTGGTCACATTTGGCGGTCTAGAAATCACTCTTTGTTTTCTGTAATTTATTATTATTATTATTATTATGAAAAATTGAAAAAACAACTACTGACATGGCTATGATATCTTCGTCATTTATAAGTTAATTCTATTGACATCTAAAATGTGAATTTGTGATAAAAAAACATAGGAATATGTGGTGGAGGATGTTGACGGTGAGATTATCGGATCTGAGTGGTTTCCACCACCTCTACCGCTGGAGAATTAAAAAACGGAGATCGAAGACAGGCTCAAATAGAAAGACGAACGGGTGGATTGTTTTAGAACCATATCTATGAGGAAAGGACGGCTGTTCCAGAGGAGATGCTGGAATGGAGGGTGGCCAGTGAGGATACAGCGCCGCCGCTTCCACTACTCCGAAGGAAGAAGAAGTTCACTCGGCTTTTGTTGATCGAAACGGTTTACCAAGCTTGGATTTGGCATGTCGGAACAGCCGGTGTCGAGCTGCAACCATGGTGTGGCTGCCATGTCGGCATTTGTGCGTGTGTTTGGTGTGTGAGGGGATGGTGAAGACGTGTCTGATTTACATAGCCAAGAAAGCCGAGAGTTTTAAGATCGATGCCTCTCCTTCATCTTTCTCTCTTTCTTCACCCTCACCTCTGCAAAATTTAATATATATATATATAGCACTTCACCGTTTTACCTTATTGCATACAGGGACGGACCTAGAAACTTTTTCATACGGTCGCACCATATTTTTTTTCATCCGATTTTTATCGACATGTATATCTTTTATACCAACGTTCAATATCGACCAATGTGTTTTTAGCCAAATTTCGACATTTCGAGGTATTTTTAAAGTTTTTGTTTTGATTTTAGGGATTTTTAAGTTTTTTTTATCGATTTCGAGACTTTTTCGGTATTTTTGGTTGATTTCGGGAGATTTTTTTCGGTAATTTTGGTTGATTTCAAGAGTTTTCCGGTATTTTTGGTTGATTACGAGGTACGCTTGCACTTTCAAAAGAATACGGGAGCACCTCCTAAAACGATACGGTTGCACCTATCACGAAACCAATTTTTTTTACACTTCGTCAGAGAAATACCACGGTGGCACGTGCCACCGTGTGCCCTTAATTGGGTACGTCCCTGGTTGCATACGTAAGAGATCACAAAACTGAGTTAGCTTACTGGTTTTCTGACCTAAAAAAAGAACATTTTGCAGAGTTAAGGGTGAGGAAAGAGAGGAGAAGGATGAAGGAGAAATCTTGAAGGGATAAATCTGGAATCTGGTTTGAAGGTTTGAAGGTTAGAAGGGTTGGGGACGATGGGTAGGTGGTGGGTGGATTAGGCTTTAGTTTTTTTTTCTTTTTTTAACAGAAAAAAGGTAAATAGACAAAAAGGCCCTCACATGAGGAGCACATGATAAGGGTTAACGGTGGTCAAACTAACGGTGTTAAGTGGAGGGACCATGGATATTTTAAGATTGAAAAGTTAGGGACCACCAGTGTAGATAACTTACTTTAGGGACCAAATCCAAAATTTGAGCAAACCATAGGGATCACCGGTGTAATTCACTCTTTATTTTATATCCATTACTTTTTCATTTTTTATTTTTATTATATTAACACACATAATCGTATATTAACTAAAATATATCAAAACGTTTTTATACAAATTACACCATTATAATCGTCTTGTCAATACGTTCAAATGAACTCATTATTGAATATTTTTGTATTTACTTTTATACTATTAAATCTATACTATATTATAAAGCATTTATGAAAAACTCTTAAAAACAAACCCTAAAGTTTCATGTACCGCTATTTAATGCTAATCACTTAAGATCTCTTAAAAACAACTAATGAAGCTTTATGTATCGTTTTTAATGTTAATTACTTGATTAATACTTATCTCTAACAACCTTCAAATTCTTAAATCGTGGACTCTTATTAATTAGTTCTTATCTCTAACCACTTTCAAATCCTCAAATCATTAACTTCTCAAAAACTGTTATTCTTTAAACAAATTTATAAAAAACTTTGACCGTTTTTCTCAAAACCACACATTAAAATAAATTAAAACATTAAAATTGAGATACATCGCACTACATTGCGCCATTAGACTTCTAGTATTATAAATACGTATGAATTATTTTAATACTTACACTTTATACCCTTATAATTACATATTAATCTTATATTATTAAATAAATGACGTTAAAAGATAGAACGTGTAAGCATTACAAATAATTCGTATCTATTTATGATATTTAATAGTATAAGATTAAATAAAAAAATATTCAACATTGATCTCATTTAACAAGACAATTATAATAGTGTAATTTGTAAAAAAAATTATTTTTTGACGTATAAAGATGCAAAGTGTAATTTTTTTTTCTAAAGAAATGTATTAGAATAAGTCCTTAGAAATTCCAAAATTTGTTAAATAAATCATTGGACTTTTGGAAACCTGTTAAATACATCCTAAAAATTGTAATGAGAAATGTATTTAACAGGTTTCCAAAAGTTCACTGATTTATTTAACAAATTTTGAAATGTCTTGGGACTTATTTGTTCCAAAATATTGTTCAAGGATTTAATCACTCTAAATACTAAAGTCCATTGAGTTTTTTTAGACTTTCCCTTTATAAATTATACATTAACTATATTGTTAAATTTTTTGATACATTTAATAAAGTATTTTTCTCTGATAAACATTTAATTTCAAAGATTATTATTTAGGAGAATCATCCAGAGCGAAATTAGCTAATAAATTTATGACAATATAAAATCGTCTACTAAAATGACATTTTAAAAAATCAGTTAGAAAAATATAAGAACTATGATCGAGAAAAATGAAGAAAAACCCTCTAGAGCGTCTCGAATATGTTACTTGAATTAGAGGTCGTTTATCAAACGAATACCCGAGTAAGAGCTTACCAAGTCACATTACCTTACCGGATAAAATATGGCAAGGACCAATAATCTTACCCAGTAAGAGCGAAGGCATGAACCGAGAGTCTTACCCAGTAAGTGAGGGCGACGACTCTTACCACAGTTAGCGCTTACCGGGTAAATTGTTGCATATACTGTTTTGGTGGACTAAAATCTTACCCGATAAGTAAGTGACAGTGTTGAATTTTGCCGGCAAGCACTTACTCGCGTAAGCGTTTGGTAAACGACCCTTAGTCTTTTCTTTAAAAGAAAAACTAGTTTAGAAAAATAATTTAGTTTATGGCCATTAACGTGATGGATATAATCGTAATTTTGCCTCTGGCGTGTAGCTCAGTTGGCAAAGGGGTCAGATGACTTTGCCCAATACATAACAGGTCATGGGTCCGATCTCAGACCCCTCCACTAGCATCAGCCGTTGAGTGAGCCAAAAAATGTCCCCTCACATTGGTGTCCTTAGAGGCACAGGTTCCATGTAGGGCCGGTTAGAGTTGCCGGTAGTCAACTTTTTTTGCCCAATTATATATATCAATTGTATTATGTCATTTTGTAGATAAAAAAAGAAAAAGAAAAAGAAAGAGTATGATGATCAGGTGATATATAGTAGCATAGGAAAAGGAGAAAATGGTTTGCTTTTTGAAGCTTTTAATGGGGAAATAAGCAGAGTTTGGTGAGGTTTTAGGAGGCAAATTAAGAAGAATGAAATAATGGTGTTGTCCGGTGGTGGTGGTGGTGGTGGTGGATGATGGCGATGGCGATGGTGGGGTGGGGTGGTGGGTTTTATCATCACTAGATCTCCACGCCGGCAGGCAGCTTTTTCCTCACGCCTGCTCCCACTCATCAAAATCTCTGTCCCTCTCAAACCCTAAAAGCTATTCCACTATCTCCCCATTTTTATATTTATTTTCTCTTTTTTTCTTACTTTTAATTAATATCAATGTTCTAAATGGCGTGAGTCGTGGCGTGGCGGCGAGGCTAAGCCTCAAGCCTTAGGAGCCATGGCGAAGCCATGGCGTTTTCAAGGCGTGACTTATGACGTCAAATTTCTAATTCATATATAATATTATATATAAAAACATGTGTTTTGTAGTGTTAGTCAATGAGCCAATAGTAGTAAGCAAGTTAAATTAGGTTATATATTAAAAAACTTGCAAATAAGACATTAAAAACGTAAAGAAAAATCAAATATCTCATTACGAAACCTGCGCATTAGGCCATGGCGTGCCACGGACTTAACGTGGCGTGAGACACAAGCCTTGGTGTCATGGCGCGCCATGGCGGCTCTGTGGCGAGTTTTTTAGAACATTGATTAATATCCAACAAAATAAGTTTTATCCTTGTTTTCGGTATTTTAGAAAAACAATGTGTTGCGGTAAATCAACATATGCATTCCATTTGCGGAGGAACGGTATCTAAACTCGAACCTGAAACCTTAATGATCTGGATTACACCTAAACCTCTATTGTTGAGACATATAGCGAACAAATGTTATATTCTTTGTTTCGATCATATTATTATATCAGTTTATGGTTGTGATCAAACTTTTTTTTGAACTTGTTACGATTATATGATTTGTATAAGGGTATTGTTCCAATGTTGTAACAAAATTGAAAACATTCTCATTAAAGACACTAAGGCAGCTTCTATACAAGACTGGTTAGGATTACTGATAATCAACTTTTTATCCAAATATTAAATCTTTTTAGTATATTGGAATCCAACCAAATTCTACCTAAAAAGCGATCTTCATGCACCAATACCTTTTAAACTTGTGAGATTCAAAACATAGTTTTCTAGTTTTAATTTTAATACATCTTAATTGGAAAGATAAATGATCGTGTGAGAAGAAGAGTTAATGTGAGAATGTAAGGATCTTTGATCACTTTTAATCTCAAACTCACTCATGAATCATGCTTGATACGAGGATTTATCCAGTCCATTTCGATGCATCTCATCTCAGTGCATCTCGTCCTAATATGTATCCAAAGGTAAAAATCTATTCTTAACATTTTTACCATAACTTTTATTTTTAGCCGAACCCAACCCTTAGAGAGAATATATATGTAACTTTGAATCTATCAATTAATACTGAGAGACTAATACAAGCAGGGGCGGATCCACTTGATGATTTGGGGGTGGAGAGGGGTGGGACCCCATTAAAAACAAAAAAAGGAAAATTTTTAGGATAAAAACATTGTTTTTTTAGTTTCTGGCTTAGTGTCCCCCTAGTAATTTTTCGTTCGGGACCCATCAATCAAAAAATTGTCCCGAAATCAATCAAAAACCAAAAATAACTCTTGAAATTAACCAAAAAACCAAAAAAAAATCATCGGAATCGACAAAAAACTTAAAAGTTCTTTAAAATCAACCAAAAAAACTTTAAAAAAACACTCAAAAAGTTGGATTTAGGCAAAAATACATCGGACAACTTTACAGACATTTAAACTACCTTAAAGGTGACCCCAATAAGAAAAAATTCTGGATCCGCCACTGAATACAAGAGAGATTTCAATGAAGAAAATATTATAAATGAGCTGCATGTTGATTGATAAAGGGCGATATTGTTTGGTTTCATAATAGAGGCGATATTTTAGAACGGAGAAGATAATTTAAATTTCAAAAACTACCATTTTCTTGATTTTTCATTATTTCAAATTCAGTTCTTCTAATTCATATGAATCGTTAATCATAAAAATGGATGGTCTAAATGGGTTAATTGTCTAAATTATTTGTACGTATGTATCGCATGTGTGTGTGTATATGGACACGCATAAAATATAGATTTTCTTCTAAATAAATAGCGATATGGACAAGTCTGAAAGAGAACCGAAAGTAGAACACATCAAATTCATTCATGATGATATACCAATGTAAATTGTAGAGCTTTTTATAATTATGTTTTATTGCATATTGGATAAATTGGTAGCCTCTTCAAATGAAATCGAACATGCATGGACATGATGATCAACATTCGAGGTCTGAATATATGAAAGAACAATCATCGTCAAATAATGACCAGAATATTGAAGATTGCAACAATGAAAGTGTGAATATGTACCAACTTCGTGGTCATGTTGATAAAACAAAAGGAATTGCACATACTATATATGAAATTTATTACATTATTGGGGAAATTAATATATAAGGGTTTATTTACATGTGAATCCATATACTAAAGCTTGGTAATAAAATTTATATTTTTGAATAATAATAATGATATTAATACAAAACAAAAATCAACCCAATGTTTTGTTGTGAAACTAATAAATATGCATCATATGAATCTGAATATGTTATTCATATACTTTATTAACAACAAAAATGCATGGAAGTTACAATAGAAATATAAGGCTATATAAAGAGGAGGAACCAACACAACTCTTCAAAGAGACACTTTTTCAAGTTGACGGTTACCTAACTAACTACCATAACTGTCAGATCATTTAATCAACGTATCATAACTACCTATCAAACCATGTCTAGGTTATAACCAATATTCCCCCATAAGCTAGACATCGCCAACTCCAAGTGCTTTCTTTAACTTGATGAAACTTCCACACTGCAAAGATTTTGTAAAGATATCTGCCACCTGATCCTTTGTACCACAACATAAAGCATCAATCTCAAGGTTCTTAATGAGCTCTCTAATGAAGTGAAACTTAATCCTTATGTGCTTTCTCTTACCATGATAAACTGGATTCCTTGTTAATGCAATAGCAGATCTGTTATCACAGTAAACTTGTGTAGCAGTCCCTTGAGGCATACCTAGTTCCTCTAGAATGCCTCTAAGCCATAATGCTTGACAACCTGTGGATTCTGCTTCTGTGGAAGACAAAGCCACCACCTTTTGCCTTTTTGACTGCCATGAGATTGCTCCAGATCCCAAACTAAACACATAACCTGTTGTGCTCTTGCTATCAACTAAACTTCCCCCATAATCATTGTCATCCTATCAACGTGGATTCTTAAAGCTTGAGAGTATACAATCCCATGATTTATTGTACCTTTCACATACCTTAGTATACATTTTGGCAACCTCCCAGTGACTTCTCTTAGGATTTTCCATAAACCTACTTACTAAACTCAAAGAGAACATGATGTCAGGTCTTGTTGCTATGAGATACATAAGACAACCAACCAAGCTACGAAATAATGTAGAATCCACCTCCTCTTCATTGTCTCCTTTAGTTAGCTTCAAACCAATCTCCATAGGAGTTGCAGCAGAAATGGAATCCTCCATGTTGAATCTGGACAGAAGATCCCTGACATATTTCCTTTGAGAGATTGAAATATAATGGTTACCTTGTTTTGCTTCTATTCCCATAAAGTAATGCAGCAATCCTAAGTCAGTCATCTCAAATTCCACCTTCATAGACTCTTTGAATTCATTGACCATATCCACTGAGTTACCTGTAAATACCAAGTCATCTACATATACACAAACCAACAGTATCATGTTACTTGCCTTTTTAATGAAAAGAGTGTGCTCATAGTTACACTTCTTAAAACCATATTTGATGAAGTGTCCTTTAATCCTACTGTACCAGGCCCTTGGGGCCTATTTTAGCCCATAAAGGGCCTTCTTTAAATGGCAAATTTTGTGCTCCCGCCCCTTCCTTGTGTATCCACTTGGTTGATCTACAAAACATCTTCTTCAAGATACCTATTTAGGAAAGCAGATTTAACATCCATTTGATGGACATTCCAATCATTTTGTGCAACAATAACTAAGACCAAATGTATAGTTTCAAGTCTTATTACAGGTGCCAAAACTTCTTGATAGTTGATCCCAAATTGTTGCTTGTAGCCCTTAACCACTAGTCTTGCCTTATGTTTGTTAACCTCCCCTTTCTCATTGAGTTTAGTTTTATATATCCATCTTACACCTATAGATTTTTGTCCATTAAGGGGGGGGGGGGGGACCCCATTAAAAACAAAAAAAGGAAAATTTTTAGGATAAAAACATAGTTTTTTTAGTTTCTGGCTTAGTGTTCCCCCAGTAATTTTTCGTTCGGGACCCATCAACCAAAAAATTGTCCCGAAATCAATCAAAAACCAAAAATAACTCTTGAAATTAACCAAAAAATCAAAAAAAATCATCGGAATCGACAAAAAACTTAAAAGTTCTTTAAAATCAACCAAAAAAACTTTAAAAAACACTCAAAAAGTTGGATTTAGGCAAAAATACATCGGACAACTTTACAGACATTTAAACTACCTTAAAGGTGACCCCAATAAGAAAAAATTCTGGATCCGCCACTGTATACAAGAGAGATTTCAATGAACAAAATATTATAAATGAGCTGCATGTTGATTGATAAAGGGCGATATTGTTTGGTTTCATAATAGAGGCGATATTTTAGAACAGAGAAGATAATTTAAATTTCAAAAACTACCATTTTCTTGATTTTTCATTATTTCAAATTCAGTTCTTCTAATTCATATGAATCGTTAATCATAAAAATGGATGGTCTAAATGGGTTAACTGTCTAAATTATTTGTACGTATGTATCGCATGTGTGTGTGTATATGGACACGCATAAAATATAGATTTTCTTCTAAATAAATAGCGATATGGACAAGTCTGAAAGAGAACCGAAAGTAGAACACATCAAATTCATTCATGATGATATACCAATGTAAATTGTAGAGCTTTTTATAATTATGTTTTATTGCATATTGGATAAATTGGTAGCCTCTTCAAATGAAATCGAACATGCATGGACATGATGATCAACATTCGAGGTCTGAATATATGAAAGAAGAATCATCGACAAATAATGACCAGAATATTGAAGATTGCAACAATGAAAGTGTGAATATGTACCAACTTCGTGGTCATGTTGATAAAACAAAAGGAATTGCACATACTATATATGAAATTTATTACATTATTGGGTAAATTAATATATAAGGGTTTATTTACATGTGAATCCATATACTAAAGCTTGGTAATAAAATTTATATTTTTGAATAATAATAATGATATTAATACAAAACAAAAATCAACCCAATGTTTTGTTGTGAAACTAATAAATATGCATCATATGAATCTGAATATGTTATTCATATACTTTATTCACAACAAAAATGCATGGAAGTTACAATAGAAATATAAGGCTATATAAAGAGGAGGAACCAACACAACTCTTCAAAGAGACACTTTTTCAAGTTGACGGTTACCTAACTAACTACCATAACTGTTAGATCATTTAATCAACGTATCATAACTACCTATCAAACCATGTCTAGCTTATAACCAATATTCCCCCATAAGCTAGACATCGCCAACTCCAAGTGCTTTCTTTAACTTGATGAAACTTCCACACTGCAAAGATTTTGTAAAGATATCTGCCACCTGATCCTTTGTACCACAGCATAAAGCATCAATCTCAAGGTTCTTAATGAGCTCTCTAATGAAGTGAAACTTAATCCTTATGTGCTTGCTCTTACCATGATAAACTGGATTCTTGTTAATGCAATAGCAGATCTGTTATCACAGTAAACTTGTGTAGCAGTCCCTTGAGGCATACCTAGTTCCTCTAGAATGCCTCTAAGCTATAATGCTTGACAACCTGTGGATTCTGCTTCTGTGGAAGACAAAGCCACCACCTTTTGCCTTTTTGACTGCCATGAGATTGCTCCAGATCCCAAACTAAACACATAACCTATTGTGCTCTTGCTATCAACTAAACTTCCCCCATAATCATTGTCATCCTATCAACGTGGATTCTTAAAGCTTGAGAGTATACAATCCCATGATTTAATGTACCTTTCACATACCTTAGTATACATTTTGGCAACCTCCCAGTGACTTCTCTTAGGATTTTCCATAAACCTACTTACTAAACTCAAAGAGAACATGATGTCAGGTCTTGTTGTTGTGAGATACATAAGACAACCAACCAAGCTATGAAATAATGTAGACTCCACCTCCTCTTCATTGTCTCCTTTAGTTAGCTTCAAACCAATCTCCATAGGAGTTGCAGCAGAAATGGAATCCTCCATGTTGAATCTGGACAGAAGATCCCTGACATATTTCCTTTGAGAGATTGAAATATAATGGTTACCTTGTTTTGCTTCTATTCCCATAAAGTAATGCAGCAATCCTAAGTCAGTCATCTCAAATTCCACCTTCATAGACTCTTTGAATTCATTGACCATATCCATTGAGTTACCTGTAAATACCAAGTCATCTACATATACACAAACCAACAGTATCATGTTACCTGCCTTTTTAATGAAAAGAGTGTGCTCATAGTTACACTTCTTAAAACCATATTTGATGAAGTGTCCTTTAATCCTACTGTACCAGGCCCTTGGGGCCTATTTTAGCCCATAAAGGGCCTTCTTTAAATGGCAAATTTTGTGCTCCCGCCCCTTCCTTTTGTATCAACTTGGTTGATCTACAAAACATCTTCTTCAAGACACCTATTTAGGAAAGCAGATTTAACATCCATTTGATGGACATTCCAATCATTTTGTGCAACAATAACTAAGACAAAATGTATAGTTTCAAGTCTTATTACAGGTGCCAAAACTTCTTGATAGTTGATCCCAAATTGTTGCTTGTAGCCCTTAACCACTAGTCTTGCCTTATGTTTGTTAACCTCCCCCTTCTCATTGAGTTTAGTTGTATATATCCATCTTACACCTATAGATTTTTGTCCATTAGCCAGATCAACTAACTCCCAACATTATTCTTCAAAATTGACTGCATTTCACTATCCATAGCATCTCTGCATTTTTTGTCCAAGCAAGCTTCTTCATAGTGTAGAGGGTCTGCATCTGCAAATAATGCAAAGTCAGGCAAGTCATCAATATTTAGAGTTTGAGTGTTCTCATATAAATCCCTTAGACTTCTAGTTTTTCTGTTAGGTCTGTTTGCTGAGGTTGAACTATCAGAACTTGTATCTTTTGAACTAGGTGCAATCTGATCATTGCTTAATGGAGAGGACATGCTTGTTGGAGTAGCAGCTTCACTATGATCTGGGCTGTCAGTTACATTGCTTTGATCTTGAGTACCTTCAGCCAAGATACAAGTACCATCATCATCACAAATAAGTCCATCCCAAAACTTCTCTTCATCAAAAATAATATCTCTACTAGTTATAACTTTCTTAGTCACAAGATTGTACAGTTTGTATGCTTTAGTGTTAGTACTGTATCCCAAAAATATAGCTTTTTTAGACTTCTCATCTAGTTTTTCTCTACTTTGCTTGGGTATATGAGCATAGGCAATACATCCAAAGGCTCTCAAGTGATTTACACTTGGTTTGAAACCATTCCAGGCCTCTCGAGGTGTTTTGTTTGAGACACTTTTAGTTAAGGCTATATTAATTAAATAGGTTGCACAAGCAATTGCTTCAGCCCAAAAGACATTTGGTAATTGTTTACTTTTAAGCATACACTTAGCCATCTCAACTAGGGTCCTATTTTTTCTCTCTGCCACCCCATTCTGTTGGGGCGTGTAACTAGCTGTCAATTGATGATGAATCCCATTTTCCTTCAAGAATTCCTCAAATTCATGCCCTATGTATTCACCACCCATGTCTGATCTTAGACACTTGATCTTATGTTCACTTTGTTTTTCAACCATAACTTTAAATAAGACAAAACTATGAAAAGCCTCACATCTATGAAAGTCAAGAAATACCTACTACCTCCAAAAGACATTGTCCTCATTGGACCACAGATGTCAGAGTGGATTAATTCCAACTGTTTTGATGCTCTCCAGGTTTTATCATGAGGAAATGACTCTCTAGTATGTTTTCCTAATATACATCCTTCACGGACTTGATCCAAATAATTTACTGCAGGGAATCCTTTTACCATATCATTCTTATGCATAAGAGTAAGGGAATTTAGGTTCACATGACCAAATCTATTATGCCAAAGTAAGGAAACATCTTTGGTACTCATGGTAAGGGAGAGAAAGTCATCACTGTCAAACTTAATAGGAAACATCTTGTTATTTGTCATGTTAACTTTTCCAATCAAAGTAGTTTTAGAATCTGTTTTTTTCACAAGTTTTGTTCTTAAAGTGTAATCCATACCCTTTAAGGACAAGTTGTCCAACACTTAGTAAATTGTGTTTCAATCCAGGAACATAGAAAACATTGGAAATTTTCTTAGTTTTGTCTCTAATCTTAATTGGAATCTCTCCATTCCCTAAAACACTAAGTTTCTTGCCATCCCCAGTCCTAACATCCTTCTTTTCAGATTCTTCTAAACTTAGAAATAAATTCTTGTTCATGTCATGTGATTGCTACAGCCACTATCAAGATACCATAAATCACTTAGAGGGTTGTCTTAAACACTGAGCATCATGAACATGGAATCATCATTATTGCTTTCTTCTTTATGTATAAAGCTAGATGTTTTGTTTTGCTTATGTTATTCTTTTCCTACATAATTTTGTTGGGTCACCAAAGATTTGAAATTGACTCACCGATGTTTTCCCTAAAAATCCTACTTAGAATATTTTAGTTTGGTTCTTTGAATGACTTGTACAAAAAAGCAATTGTTCGGTGAAGTCGAAGATCAACCGAAACCAAGCTTGAAGACTCTCTACTTGTGGAAAATAGAAGACTCTTCTCAACAAACACAACAAGTCATTGTCCACCGATTTTGTCCTCACAATTCGGTGGACCTCCTCTCCACCGATGAAGACATCAAAAATCGGTGGACATCGTTCCACCGAATTTTCCCTCGCAACTTGGTGGACATTCTCACCACCGATGATAGCATCAAAAATCGATGCAAGTCTTTCCACTGAAGTCATCCTCAGGAATCGGTGGACATCATCCCACCGATGAGATACTTAAATCGGTGGGATCTTTGTGAAAATGGTTTTCCTTACAGATGGTTCTTAAAATCTTGACAATATTATCGGTGGAATTCCTTCGGTGATATTGTCTTGGAGTACTCATCAAGAAGATCATTTACTTCGGGACAAAATCTGCTTACAAGCAAAAGTAACCTTTTTGTCTTGTTATCTTTTTAGAAGATGTCATTTCAGCATGGCTTCTATTCCTTGTTTCAAGAAAAAGGTGATGGTGACTTATCAGCTTTTTAGAAGTCCACTGGTACTTTTCAGAAGTCCTTTGGTATGTTACAAGTAACTGAAGGATATTCGTACTAAGCATTTAATGCTCAGTACCTTACCTTCACTATAAAAGGAAGAAGACTCCTCCATGCAAACTACGCCTTCTGGATATCTCTCTCAGTGCAAGAAATTTCCATACTGCTCCAAAAACTTGATAGCTTTGTTCTAAGTGTTCTTAGTTGTTGTTGTTAGTATACTTTGTGCAAGATTGTTAGAATAGTTTATCTGTTCTTTTCCGCAACAGTCTTAAGTTTTCTATGTGTAATTCTTGTTGAAAGATTTTCAATAATAGAATTAAAATTGTGAAAATTTTGAGTATTGTATTCAACCCCCCCCCCCCCTTCTACAATACTTGTTATAGCCATCTGGGACTAACAAATTTAATTGTATGTCCTAACTTGTCACAGTAAAAACATTTAATTTTAGAGAAAGGTTTACCTTTTCCTTTACCCTTATAATTCTCCGGACTTTGATCTTCTGTGTTCTTTTGCTTGTCACTTGTACTTGTGTCCCATGAGGATTGTGCTTGGAAGGCCTGGTCCATAATAGGTGGATCAAACTGCCTCATACGCAGTTCATGTGATTGAAGGGTACCAAGGAGAGTTTCCAAAGAGAAATCAGAAAAGTCTTTGGACTCCTCAATTGCCACAACCACATATTCAAACTTCCTAGTAAGGCTACAGAGTATCTTTTCAACCACTCTTCTGTCATCAATGCTTTCTCCATTCAGACGTATTTGATTGAGTAAGATGATGACTCTAGTGTAATATTCTTCTATGGTTTCAGTTTCCTTCATCTTTAAGTTATCAAACTCACACCTTAAGGTTTGTAATCTCACCATTTTCACTTTTTCTTCCCCTCTGTAGGATTTGTATTGCATCTTCCAGGCCTCCTTTGAAGACTTTGAAGTTGAGATTCTTTCAAATATGCTTTCATCTACTGCTTGGTAGATCAAGAATAAGGCATTCTTGTCCTTCCTCTTCATTTCTTTTAGAGCATTTGTTTGTTGTGCATTAAGGGTCGTACGGTTTTCTGGTTCTATAACCCCCTCTTCAATTACCCCTCATAGATCTTGTGACTCGAACACGACTTTCATTTGAATACTCTAGTGGAACTAATTTCTTCCATTTAATTTTGGTAATTGAGTCTGCGATTGCAGACCATTCACAGAACTTGAAGCCATACGTTTGTGGATCTGATACCAATTTGTTGTGAAACTAATAAATATACATCATATGCATCTGAATATGTTATTCATATACTTTATTAACAACAAAAATGCATGGAAGTTACAGTAGAAATACAAGGCTATATAGAGAGGATGAACCAACACAACTCTTCAAAGATATACCTTTTCAAGTTGGCGGTTAACTAACTAACTACCATAACTGTCAGATCATTTAATCAACGTATCATAACTACCTATCAGACCATGTCTACCTTATAACCAATATGTTTTATATGTACATTGTGTTGTTCATTAAAATATGAATGGGCACATAACTGGGGCATGAAAGCTATATAATAATAAGTTACATACATATTCATATGTGAATAAATATTTAAGCAACAATATGTATAGCTAAATATTGAATTAGGGTAACATTACTTGTGTAAAAAGATATTGATAGTCACCACTAGATCACCAAACAAAGAACAACACTATAATAATGAGTATATGTTGTAGGTACATGCAAAACAAAATTTAAACCAGCAATTAGCGTACTTTCAATTTAATGTTTCATAAAGAAGAAAGTAATTTAAACATGATATGCCAAAGATGTCATGGGATCAAAAAACTTGATTCGAATAAACAAAAAACTAATTTGAATAAACCTGCGCGAAGATTGAAGTGTAATCAAGATAAAGAAATAGTTGACAATCGGAGAAAGTGTATATAAATCACTACTAGAAAATTCATTATTTCTGATGGAATACCGACGGATTTTGGATTTTAGCGACGAAAAGCTTCCCCGTCGGTAATAATAAAGGTTTCCGACAGATTACCGACGGACGCTATAATATTTTAATTTTGATTTATTTTTTATATAAATTCCGTCGGTGATCCGTCAGTAATAATAAAAATATTTAAAAATCCATAAATTCCGTCAGTAATCCGTCTCTAACCCGTCGACAAAGATGATCGTCGGTAATCCGTCGATAAACTTCGTTCGTCGGGAAATCTTGTCCCATCGGTAATCCGTCGGGAAATCAAGGTCTGTCGGTAATTCGTCGGTGATTCTCCACCGTCGCTTATTCGTCGTTGATCCGTCGGTAAAGCAAGCCGTCGGTAATCCGTCGCTAAAATACGTCAGTAATCCGTCGGAAAACCAAATGCGTACCAAATAGTTTGCGACCCTGAATACTGACGGATTTTTTTTGTAGTGAATTATTCAAAACAGTTGCAATGCAAGGAGGCAAGGAGCAAGTAGTTTTTTAGGGTTTTCTCTAGACAATGAAGTCATGGAGCCACGGAGGGATATGGATGATGATAATGAGGATCAAGGAAATCTCAAACTTTTTACAATTTTAGGAAGATAATTTAAATGATAAAGGATGACTGTATAAACGTGGGATGTTAAAAAAATCCCTCATTTACATATTTCAAATTCTACTATTGTCTATAGTGGTACCTTTTTAATGGTGGTTTGGGGTTTCCTCATAGTTCTATTTTTTGGGTTCTCTCTTAAACCTATATATATACATATATATATATATATAGGGTTGGGTTCCGGTGAGACCAAGGGTTTTTCATGAGACCCGTAAGACCAACTCATGCCCGTTGATCAAATTTACAAGCGTATGATCTGATGGTTGCAATCCTACATTAATTTTGAATGTGCAGGGGTATTTTTGGCTATCTATTTTCTTTTTCTTTCTGCACGTGATAGAAAACAATCCCTCCCAGTCCACTACCACCGTGTTCCACAACCACTGATCAAGAGTTTTCGCAAACATAAGGTTTTCGCAAGGGTCTGAACAAAAAGTTTTCACAAGAAGTGATCATCGAAGCTTCCAAGAAAAATTTAGTGGGTTTTGAGTTTTGAATGTGTTAAACTGATAAACCCACTACAGATCAGTTTGTTTCTGTATTTGGAACAGAAATCAGCCTTTAGATTTGTTTTTAGTTGAGAAATCAGTGAGTTTCAACCTCACCGGAGACGTCGCCGGAAAACCTGGTTTCGCCGGAAAATAAGATTTTCGCCGAAGTTTTGCATTAATTTTGTCTCAAATCGATTTTTTTGGTTTTTTAATCGAGAATAAACCTCCAGAGTTGATTTCCATCGAGTTTGGATCATTGAAAGCTATTGCCGGAAAGTTAAGTTGTTCGCCGGATTCTGGAAATCGTCGCCGGAGTTTAATGTGCTACAGTTTACATAATTTTTTACTAGCTTACATAATCCATTTAAAACTAAACCTTCATATAATTTTTTTGTGAACCTTCACATTAACTCTGCTGTGAAGGTTCATAAATCTTTGTGTTATTGTACGTCTTACGTAATTTATTTAAAATTGAACCTTCGCGTTAAATAGTGCATATGTTCATAAATTCCTTTGTTATTGGCTTACATAATCCATTTAAAATTGAACCTTCATATAATTGTTTTGTGAACCTTCACATTAACTCTGCTGTGAAGGTTCATAAATCTTTGTGTTATTGTCTTATGTAATCTATTTAAAATTGAACCTTCGCGTTAAATAGTGCATATGTTCATAAATTCCTTTGTTACTGGCTTACATAATCCATTTAAAATTGAACCTTCATATAATTGTTTTGTGAACCTTCACATTAAATCTGCTGTGAAGGTTCATAAATCTTTGTGTTATTGTCTTACGTAATCTATTTAAAATTGAACCTTCGTGTTAAATAGTGCATATGTTAATAAATTCCTTTGTTACTGACTTACATAATCCATTTAAAATTGAACCTTCATATAATTGTTTTGTGAACCTTCACATTAAATCTGCTGTGAAGGTTCATAAATCTTTGTGTTATTGTCTTACGTAATCTATTTAAAATTGAACATTCGCGTTAAATAGTGCATATGTTCATAAATTCCTTTGTTACTGGCTTACATAATCCATTTAAAATTGAACCTTCATATAATTGTTTTGTGAACCTTCACATTAAATCTGCTGTGAAGGTTCATAAATCTTTGTGTTATTGTCTTACGTAATCTATTTAAAATTGAACCTTCGCGTTAAATAGTGCATATGTTCATAAATTCCTTTCTTACTGGCTTACATAATCCATTTAAAATTGAACCTTCATATAATTGAACCTTCACATTAAATCTTTATGTGAAGGCAGTATAAAATGTTACACTCTGATTAAATTTACCTTCATACAAATTACATGAACCTTCACGTTCCAAATAAACTTACTGTGAAGTTTTAGTTCTCTATTGTCAAAGTTCAAATATTTATGTGAAGATAATATAAATCAAACTTACAATTAAGTTTGACTTGTGTGTGAAAGTAATACACAACATCTTAATTTAACACAATGATTTAAACTTACCTTTATGCAAATTGCATGAACCTTCACATCAAGTTTACTGTGAAGTTTCATTCTCTATTATCAGAGGTTTTATGTGAAGGTAATATCAATTAAATTTTCACTTAAGTTTAACCTTTGTGTGAAGGAAATACACGTCTTAATTTACACTTTGATTTGAACTTACCTTTACACAAATTGTTTGAACCTTCATGACAAACTTATTGTGAAGTTTGAGTCCTCTATTGTTAAAAGTTCAAAGATTTTATGTGAAAGGTAGTATAAATTAAATTTGCACTTTAGTTTGACCCCTGTGTGAATACAATACATATCTTAATTTACACTTTGATTTAGACTTGCCTTTACGCAAATTGTATGAACCTTCACAACAAACTTACTGTGAATTCTCAGTTCTCTATCGTCAAAGGTTCAAATATTGTGAAGCTAAAATTAATTAAACTTGCACTTGAGTTTGACTTTGTGAAGGTATAAACAATGTCTTAATTTAACACTCTTATTTAAACTTACCTCTAGGCAATTTGCATGAACCTAGACAACAACAAAGTTTCAGTTGTCTATTGTTGAAAAGTCTGAATAATAAACAATGTCTTAACTTCTAACAACATGGATATTAACGTTTCCAAGACATGTTAAACTAAACAAGAGATGTCAATAAAGGAAATTCAACAAGTATCATCAATGACTTCAAAAGTCGTTTGTTTAAGTTGGATAATAGCATCTTCACTGCAACCTTCTCCTCAAATACTTCATTTGCTTCTCCTGAGCATTCTTTTTGGCACTCTCCATTGCAAGCCCATTTTCCTAATCTTTTAGTTTTGTGTAAAAAGAGGTCTCAATATGCCTCATAATGAAGACTCCACATTCAACATAATTTCTCCTTGCTTTTCAATTCATTTCAATTATTTCTGCCTTGTTCTGATACTGTATCATTTCATCAGTTTTTGCATGATCAACTTCAGACAAGTAGTCACATAACAAAGTATACTGCAAAATTAAAATTAAATACATAGTTTATATCATAGTCATGCTTTAGAAACATTCTAAACCAAACAATATATTTATTTATCAAAATTTAAGTTAAATAAAAACTTACCAACGATATGGGTAGGCTGCCATGAACTTTCTCCATGTTTTCGTTGTGTTTAGTATTGTCATTTATGATAAAAGCTTACCAACATTTTTAGGTAGAATTCTACAAAACTTGCGGAATGTTATCCTTATGTTTGATGTTGTCTATACTTTCAAATGATCGGTTACTGAAATTGAAGACCACCACGTAGTAATGCTCCCAAGATTGTGAGAAAAACCTATTTTATTACGTTAAAAAACACAAAGGTTGAAAAATACCAAAGACAACATTGTCGTAACTTAACTTTAGTAGTAGATAGCCCCACAAGCATGTCACCTATGGAAGATGAGGCAGTTGGTAAACCAAGGTTAAGTCAAATTAATGAAGTCTCTATTACTTTCTTCCGTGAGGGACCAAAATGATGTACAAAACTACAAATAACTTAGTTTGCAAGCAAACACAACTATAATGGCAAATCCTAGCAAATAGCAAATTTTCATCATCTCATTTCATGTCCTAGGAATGAAGCCAAGCCATTACAAAGCCTACATTGTCTACATTTGTGATTTTTCATCTTCTCATTTTAAGATTTGTTTTTTTACGTTCATAGAAATAGGTTGGGCTCCATTGTTCGCATTTACGGTTGATCCCAACAAGGCTTCAAGATCCACACACGACACACACTTCAAGACCTATTTACTAAATTTTCATCTTTTAATAATCCATGATTTAAATGGTCCACATATGCATTGATCCATTAATACTAAAAATTGGATCCATTTGACATAAGTTTAGAAAACAAATCATGATTGTGGATGCTTGATAGGCTCTTGAGGTTAATCGTTTTCAATCTCAACAACAGGACACACAAAAAAACAGGAAAAAGCATGTAGAAATGTAGAACCAATTTATATGAACATATGTACCAAACCCAAGAAAAAACATGTTTCATCACGTACCAATACATAAAAGTACAATGAAACTTAGAGAAAACTACAATGAAAAGTTAAGGTCCCTTGATAAAATTGAACCTTCACAACAAGATTGTTGTGAAGGTTCATTTGTTTCAAACCAAAGCAGAGTCAATTTATATGAATCTATGTACCAAACATATGATATTACCCAATCCTAATTTTAGTAGTTCATTACTTGAGACTTATGAGATATATCTATAGGTGGTTCAAAAATAATAACAATGGCTAATATTATTGTGAAGGTCAAGTGACACATAATGGAATACATACAAAGATAGAAATCAAGACACCTAATATGGGACGAAGGGGTATATATTATTGTTTATCGCATCCTTTTGCTTTTGACACTTTGTTGTGAACTAAAGCTTCACAATAAGGGGTGATGTGAATGTTAACACATGAACCTTCACATTAAGTTTATTGTGAAGGTTTTTAAACTGGAAAGGAGAAGTTGGAAAATTTGTTACAAACAGTCAAAGACATTAACAAAGACTATCAAAGAGTACCATTTGTTATCCTTGTATGTGGGACAACAAAACCGCAATGGTTTAGAGGTTGTCAGGGTTGCTCCTGAAACCTTCGGTGAGCCTGTAAACCCACCGGAGTTTAGCCGCACTTTACAACTTGCAGCCATGTTTGGAGTATGGTACCTATTGAACGTCTACTTCAACATCTTTAACAAACAGGTTGCTTTCATTTTAATTTCCTACTTCTCTTCACTTCACCGTGTATAAATTAAACTCATTTGATAAATTATAAATTTTAATTGTTTTCTGCTGGTTTTCAACGTCTTCCCATACCCAACAACAATTGTTATTAGTGATGGAAACAAATATATAGAAAGCAACAAATAAACATCGACATTACAAAAGATGACCACTCTAACGATCATAACACAAAAGATGACCACTATCGACATCGACATTACATAACAGAGTCAGACAAAAGAAACTGACAAGACTATCACGCAACATGAGATTAAAGTATATTATAATTCTAAACTTCATAAAAAACAAGACTAGAACAAACATAATTTTCATAATCTAATGCATCATAACATGGATATTATGATTTTACTCTATTTGATAAAAGTTGATGGGTGAATCCAGCATCATATAGAAACATTGGTGTATCCTACTATTCATTATACGAATGCCACAATGCAATTAATCTTCTAGATTCACATTTGTAGGCTTATCAATTTCATTTGCGTTTTCCACTTCTTTTAGGACAAAGGATCATAGTGGTGTTCTTCGTTAGTATATGTGATCACTACATCAGTAAGAAAAACAACGAACCTTCACAGTCATTTGCTGTGAAGGTTTAGTGGTGCTCCCATGAGCAGTGATCATGAATTAATACATATAGAATTGCCTCTGATTATAAAAAATGGATGTTGAAAAGTAATCGACTAAAGAGAATGATTGTAGTGGGGATGATCAAAGTTTACCTTAAGATGATTGACTACAGAATCGACAATCGATTAAGTTTTAGGAGGTTTTCGATGAGTGAAGACTCCTTTAATCGATGAGAAATCTCGAAGTAAACCTCGATAATCCTGAAAAGAACCAACAATTAAAACCCTAATTTCATCTACCAGATGGGAAATCGAATGAAATGAAAATCATATTGTGTAAAAACCTGTGCAAAACCTGTGTAGAAACCTCGATGATAGCCGACAATGGAAATCAAATCCCTTCAATCGATGAGAAGATAGCCGACGATGAGAATCAAACCCTTTAATCGTGAGAGATATCTTAGTAGAAACTCGATGTTAGTCGGCAATGAGAATCAAAATTGATTGAATAACTGGTGTTTGAACTTTCATAAAAGCCACAAGAGTTCCAACTAATTACAAAAGTGCCACCGTGTAACTTGAGACCATTGATCAATTTGATGATCTAATCCAACGGCCAAGAATGGGTCTTACCGGTCTCACGAAAAACCTTTGGTCTCACATGATCCCAAGTCTATATATATATATATATATATAATACAAATCAAATACAAATCATGTATTTGTTGCACCCCTTACAAACCAATGTGCATATATGCATAATCTGAGATGCATATATGCATTATCTCATATGAATGTATGTTCATTATATGTATATTCTTGCACGTATGCATATGTATATGCACATTGTTCACATATATATAGAGGCTCTGTAAAATGCAAACGTTTCATTTATTGCACCTTACAAACGACAATGTGCATATGTGAACAATGTGCATATACATACGTGCAAGAATATTAATAGACATACATTCATATGGATAATGCATATATGCACATTGGTTTGTAAGGGTACAACAAATACATGGTTTATATTTGATTTGTATCACACACACACACACACACACATATATATATATATAGGGGAGTTATCTATTACAAACCAAACCATTCATGCAAACTATACAAACCAATCACATCCCTTCAATATTTAGATCCACGGTCAAAATCATCTCGGTGGCATATTGGTAAATATTTAGCTTTTTTAATTCTTTTTCATGAATTCGTGACCGTATCAAGGGCAAATCGGTCCATACCATAAATGAGAATGATCTGAGAAAATACGACTGAAAGCCCGGGATACTTGATCCCATCATTTTCGGAAAACATTTATGGACGGTTACCATAAACACAGATTCATTGTGATCTTCACCCAGAAAATTCATCTACGATATTATTAGATACCAAATTTTTTTCCGATAGCAAGATGCATCCAAACAGAGGTAATGTTCTATTGCTTCGATAGGTATACAAATCATGAATCGTTTAGTTATGATTAACATTACAATCAAAATTTTGTTTGCAGTTAGGCGACCAAGCGAACGTATCAGGATCAACACATCGTTTTCTAACTTCAAGAATACGGCCGACAACCCAGTTTTAGTGGACTTAGAAGAAGAGGAATCAGTTGGTATGAGAGATTCACACACACGGGAACCTGAATCGCCCATAGCGAATTCAAAAAATGGTATCGAAGGTAACGATTTTCGTACTACTCTATTCTAGGGTTTCTATTTTTTGGTTAAAAAATTTACGATTGTGTATACATACATGATTCGAATACTTGAATTTCAAAAATGTTAAATAAAAGTTAAAGTAAGCATGTGTATTGAACGAGTTTGACAGTTCCCCTAAAAAAGAACTTGTCATAAGTGATATAATAAACTATGAATATCATCTGTTTTATACATTTTTTGAGATGGATGTTTTTTTATGATTATAGTTTGCAATTAATTGATGTAGATGATTTCATAGGTTGCTATATTCATGTATAAACATATATTCATGATTAATGGCATGTATATGAATCATGAATTTGTATTTTGAATAAACTAATCATGAATCAAAGGATAATCATGATTGCTATCAGATTTATGGACAACATATTTATATTTTGAGTTACTTAATCATGAATCAAAACATATTCATGATTAAGGACATAGTCTAGGGATATTCATGATTGCTAACATACATGAATTGTTGAAATCATGAATACTACATACATCGCTTGTGCAAACTAACGTTGTTAACGAAACCGGGCTATTTTCCAATTAGGAATGTCAACACACAGTGATAGATAGCCCAATGGTTATGGACACACCTTCACCTGAATCAAGAAAATCCAGAAGAGGGATAAAAAGAAAAGGTATGCGGACAACTAACTGAATTCCTATAGTTGATTGTTTATATTCATTTAAATAAGCTTTGGGATACATGTTTACTTTGTAGACTGTGACATAACAAATACTGATTATGAGGGCCAAAACAAACAGGTACATCTATGTGTTTATGCATTCAACAACTTTGTATAGTTTTGCAGTAAACTGTTAACATGAATTTCTTTTTTGCAAACAATTCTTGTAGTTGAAACTCTATTACAGCACCTGTCAGTAAGAGATTCAGATGACAAGAAGACAAAAGGGATATTATGCTTCATGATTGCTATCCAACTAAACACTCGATGCAACTGAGTAAAGAGGCGGCGAGTATGGAATTTTTTCCATAAAATGGCGTGAGCAATTAATAAAGATACAGAGATGATAATTACCTTGGGTATTTAAAAAAAACAATTGCACACATTGGAATTTAAAAAAATATATATCCTTAATATTAATGAAGATAAATTGACAAAAATGTGCAACACATGTACTCAATAAATCATAAATAACCAATGAAACAAATGATAAAAAGCTAAAAACAAATGATTAAAATAGAACGTCATGCATCGGGACAATTTCGCGAATCATGACCGTTTTTTTCCCACAGTTACGACATAGCCGATTAGCTTTTTTCATTTTCTTTGCAACCTTCTCTCGAATCCCAATCAACCTATTGCCGGTACCGCAACCCTTATTACGCACACCAGACGGAAGTAGAACTTGAACTTCATCAACTTTGGCCGCACCCATGAATTCCTCGATGTTGGACTTTCTTTGTTCCCTTTTACTCTGTTGGGATTCATCAACTTGACTTTCAGATTTCCATTTCTTAAGCAGACTAACAAATTTAATAAATGATACCTTGTTATTCCTCAAATTATCCACCACCCCCTCAAACAACTTGTACGCATCACCCATTAACTTCTCAACTTCCCCGTCAACCTCACCATAACGAACCTTCGCAGGTAACCATTGCACCGGAATTAAATCACATCTCCAACGTCGAAGCAAGTACCGATCCGGAATTGTCTTCACTTTTTCATTGACCAAAACCTTCAATATGTGACGGCACAATATACCATTACGCTCAAAATACTTACACGAGCATTCAATAGTGTCGCCGGCAATATCACGCACCACCTAAAAAAATATAAGGAAACCAAAAAACATATAAGACTATACATAATACAAACACAACTTAATCGTATAAAATAATGATTTTATTATCGTGAATTTTGTGTCTTCTTCATAACCTCCAATGTCTTCACTAATAGTGTAGACCTTTGTGCATTCATCCACAACAGCACCTTCCCAAATACATGTATTCATGGCTAGACTTAACTCCTCTTAGAACTCAAAAAATATAGTACGTGAATACACCAACGCAGCATGCTCTTCAATCTTACTTAAACTAACCATGCGAGGAACCGTCGATTTCATCTTAACTTCGTCAGCAGCATGCGCATTACGTTGAATATCGATTGCATTATCAAATGAATGAAGAAACATCATAAGATTATGGTGAAAATCATGAAACACATTAAAAAAAGCATTTATACTCTCAGATCGGGAAGTTGTTTTCATCAAACCAGACATGGCAAAATCTTTGAAGTATGCCGGGATCCACGATTCTCTAATTTTGAACATCTCGTCAAACCATGAATCTCCAATCAACGAATACTTTACCATCAGTTGATTCCAGGAATCCTCAAATACAGAAGGATCCATATTCACATCCCAAACCAATTTATTCAACTCTGCTTTAAAGGACGTCTTGAACTTCAAGTGACCACTAATCTAATAAAATAAAATCATAGTACTATTTAATTATAAGACATTAAATATTTTTGTATTACAAAAATTATAATAACAACAACATGAATATTAAGAAATTACGCATACCTTCTCATCAACTTTATTCATTATATGCCACATGCACAAGCGGTGCCTACTTTCAGGAAATACTTCGGGGATAGCCTTCTTCATCGCGAGACACTGATCAATTATTACGAATACCGGCGGTCTACCATGTGCCTTTAAAAAGGCCTTCAAAATCCAAGAGTAATGTTGGGCAGTCTCACCAGAAATCAAAGCAGCTCCGACAACCACACTTTTCTTGTGATTATCTACCGCTACAAACGGTACAAAACTCATTGCATGCCTACAATATAAGTTTGTTAAATTATAACTCCATACAAACAAATGATCAAAAATTGATTTAAAAAATTAGAATGCAAATAACAACTTACATGTTAGTACGGAATGTGGCGTCAAATAATATAACATCCCCAAACTCACGATAGTTCATGCGTGCGGTTTCATCAGCCCAAAAAATAGCATATAACTCTTTACCATCAACTTTATACTCAAACAAATAATCCGGACATATTTGTTGCCTACTTTGCATGGTGTTAATCAACATCTGGGCATCCTTGATGCCAACAAACGTATTCATGTCACGCCTATAATTGTGATAATCCCTCACAGTTCCACCCGAATCTCTAACCCCACCCATCAAAGCATTACGAATTCTATGACCTTTGTTTACACCAACCTTGTTAGCACATGAATGAAACACGTTCTTTTGCTCTGCGTACGTAAGTGTCCTACTACTAAGTGAAAATCTCATTTCTTGGTCACTCAACAATACATGGTTATGGCACTCCACAAACTTATAAACCTCATACCTATTTCGTTCCTTAACAAAATGAACTCTAAAACAAGCCTTACATCCAGTCCTTTTTAAATTAGTGTTCCTTCTTTTACGCGACCCGGATCGAAATTCCATTGAATCATATATCTTAGGAGTTGGTATACCTTCTTTGCTACAAACAAGATACCTAGTTGTAATTAAACCTTGGCTATTAATTTTTTTATTAGAGAGCCTAACATCGAACCCAGCTTTTTGGGCGTAATTCATATAACACCTTTCAGCTGCAATTAGATTAACGAAAAAATCACCAATCTTAGGAGTGAATTCAACAGAAACATTCGGCATTAAATACTTAGAACCATCAACACCTTCTGGAATATCAACGTCAATCGCATCTATAAAAAACAAACAAAATGCTAACTTAGAATCTAAACAAAACATATGCAATGAATCGTCAACAAAATAATTTTAAAAAAATTGCATGAGAATATTTTAACTTATATTAATGAAGCATGACAACAATCTAATTTTAGTTTCTACAAATTATGCACCATTTACAACACAGCAACATATTCATTGGAAAATTGAAAAACTGAAAAAACAGCATTACTAAAAAAAATTGTAGATGATTAATATATTATTCATTGTGTAATTGAAAACAGTATTGCTAAAGCAAATCATGTGTTTAATATATTTCACAGATACATTTCGAAGTCATCATCTCAGTAATGCACTACTCAATTTCGAGCATTTACTTAACACACATGCAGACCATTAAACACCTTTTCATTCCATACGAACCAAAAAAAACAAAAATCAGTTGGTAAGAAACAATAAAGACACACACAGAATTTCAACCATCTCATGTGAATGAAACAGCAACAACATAAATCATACAAGCTAACATCAAATAAAATCATCAAAAAAATATGAGTACGGTTCAAATAACTGTTCGATACCATCCAGATTGGAATTAAATGAATTTTTTCCTTCAATTTCATTGTCGCGATACGGTGTATTCCCCGGATATGCGACAGTGACGCTTTCAACGATCAATGGATCAACTTCATTCATCCGAGAAGAGGATCCATATACATCACTAACAGTTTCTTCAATCGCCCAAGATGAATCTTCCATGTTCCGGTGAAGAAATCTCCGATATGAAAGAAAATAAAAAGAACGGTACTCCGGTGAAACGAACGTCGATACTGAAGATACACATGATCGAATTGGAAACCGCCTACCATATGGAAAGTTAATCCCTGTGAAAATCGGGATCCCTGTGAAATCGCGAGTTATCTTCCAGATAATTGATTCAAACAAAAATTAATAAATTAAATTATTAATCAAATGACTGATATGCCCTTTTCGGATTAAATTAATTAAATTCATAAAAACTTGATCCAATGGCTATTAATGGTTTGTATGATCGGAGTGGTTAATAGATAATTGGCCTATATATATATATATATATATATATGTTAAAAAAAGATAAGAGTCATCTTGAGGGATTTTTGTTAAGTTTTCCGTCTAGATGAAGGGTAATCATGGTGTTCTTCAATTTTTTCCTTTTTAAAGTTTTCCCTAAACCCCTCTCTCTCTATATATATATATATATATATATAATGTTAAAAAAGTAGACATTTATCTACCTTTATAGCCTTCATCCACCATCATCTTCGATCATTATCACATACTTTCACATATCTTCGGTCACATTTACATACACAAATTTGTTAAAATTTAAGTTATAATGATACAAAATGTGAAGATGCAAATGGATGAAAATAGATAATAGTCTATATTCTCAACGGAACCCAACTCTGTTTATTTTGATATATGAAATTATTAAAACATACTTAATTGACCAAAGATGTTGTAGCTCAGTGGTTCGGTAACATACTGGGGGGTAAGTGGTGGAAGCCCTTACTATCCGGGTTCGAACCCCGTGGTGATCACGCGGAGGTATCCCCGAATCAAGGGGATGTTCGTGGGCCTGCTGTTTGGGCCGGATCGTGGGCCGAATCGTGGCCGGGTCGAAGGGGGATTAGTCTAGACTAAGTCCAGGATACCCCCGAAATGCAATTGCCTTTAAAAAAACATACTTAATTGGATAAGATAATACTCTACTATTTAAAGGCAAAAAACAAGTGTCATACATCTTATCTCCAACTAGAGCTACTTAATTTGGTTATACCACTCTACTCTTTAAAGATAAAATCAAGTATACATACGTCTTATATCTTAGGAGACCGGAGCTAATTTGGGTTCACCGCTCTACTATACTACTACTATATCAAAATAAAAGTCGAGTCTGTATACATCTTACTTTAAACCATAACTGATTTGATTCCACCACTTAATTTACCCTTTTAAAAGTAAATATCATATCTACATACATCTTATTGGTTTGGTATGGTATGGTATGGTATAGTAAAGAAAAAGAAGTCTAGCCAAAAGCACCAACAATCCTTTACAATATTGACCAAGTCATAGGTAGAGCATGTTGCATGAAATTTAAAAACAAAGGCTTAAATGAAAGCTTCAAGATCCCTCATTTAACATTCTCCTTCTTCTCTCTCCATATCCAACACTCCTCTTCTTCCAATATAACTCCATTAATAAGCATCAAAACAACACACACTTAGCTTTTGCATGCCATTTTTAGATCTTCCATGATCAATCTTTGTTATGTCTAGTTGTTATGGATACTCTCTTTAGGCTTGTAAGCCTCCAAAAACAACCCTCCCACCACCACCACCACCACCACCAACCACTGATCAACTCCACCAGCAGAACTAATTCAAACAGTTCCAAATCATCCAACCACCATACTACAACAACCACTCCACCATTTCACTTTAATTACCAACAACAACAAGAAGAAGAAGATCAAGAAGAATGCTTCAACTTTTTCATGGATGAAGAAGATTTCTCTTCTTCTTCCTCAAGGCACCACCACTACTACTCTTCTCAACAACAACAACAACCACCCTTCCACCACCAGTCTTCTAATACTCCAACTCCGACCACCAGCACCACCGCCACTCCGCCACCGTTGTCCCACTATGCCGCCTTTTCTTCCTCTGATCAACACCAACAATCTTCTGACCCAAACATTAACTACTCTTACTCGCCGGCACGTGATGTCACCATGGAGTTTTCCAATTCCTTCACCGCCAACAGCTGGGCTTCCGACGTACTTCTCGAGGCCGCACGTGCCGTGGCGGAGAAAAACAGCGCCAGGTTGCAACAGCTGATGTGGATGCTTAATGAGCTCAGCTCGCCATATGGTGACGTGGATCAGAAGCTTTCGTCTTATTTTCTTCAGGCGCTTTTTAGTCGTATGACGGATTCCGGCGACCGGTCTTACCGGACTTTATTATCGGCGTCGGAGAAAATGTGTTCGTTTGAGTCAACGAGAAAACTGGTGTTGAAGTTTCAAGAAGTCAGCCCTTGGACGACGTTTGGACACGTGGCGTGCAATGCCGCCATCATGGAGGCGTTCGACGGCGAGAGCAAATTACATATAGTTGATGTAAGCAACACTTATTGTACTCAATGGCCGACTTTGCTTGAAGCCATTGCAACACGAACAGATGAAACACCACATCTCCGTCTTACCACGGTGGTCGCCACAAAATCCGGAGGCGGCGGCGCCGTCTCCGGCGGCGCAGTGCAAAAGGTGATGAAAGAGATCGGAAATCGGATGGAAAAATTCGCTAGATTAATGGGTGTTCCTTTTAAATTCCATGTATTACATCACCCCGGAGATTTATCGGAGTTGAATTTGAGTCAATTGGGTATCCAAGATGATGAAGCTCTTGCAATTAACTTGAACGGCACGTTACGTTCCGTTAGCAATCATCGGAGAGATTATTTGATATCGACGTTTCGGAGTTTGAATCCAAAAATCATCACAATCGTTGACGAAGAAGCTGATTTGGATATGGGTACCGATGGGTTTGAATTTGTGAGAGGGTTTCAAGAGTGTTTACGATGGTTTAGGGTTTACTTCGAGGCTCTCGATCAGAGTTTTCCGAAAACGAGTAATGAACGGCTGATGTTGGAAAGGGCGGCGGGACGAGCGGTGATGGATTTGATAGCGTGCTCGCCGGCAGAGTCAATGGAACGGCGGGAGACGGCGGCGCGGTGGTCAAGTAGGTTCCATGCAAGTGGATTTGGGCCGGTTTCATACAGTGATGAAGTATGCGACGATGTTCGAGCTTTGTTGCGGAGGTATAGGGAAGGATGGTCGATGAATCCGTCGGAAGCGGCTGCCGGAATATTCTTGACGTGGAAAGAAACGCCGGTGGTGTGGGCAAGTGCATGGAAGCCGATATGATTGTGACTTCCACTAAAAGCAAGAAAGAAAAAAGAAAAAAAGAAAAAGCTGATGGAGGCACGTGCATGGGATGGTGTGAGTGGGTTTTATGACTTTTTTTCTTTTTCTTTTTCTTTTTTTACTTTTTTTTTTTGGAGAAATGAAAATTTGGGAAATTTCTTTTTTATTATTATTTTTTAGAGGTTGAAGAATGGGGTTTGACTTTTGATTCAAATAGAAACGCAATATATTTTCATTGATATTTCTTTACCAATTTTATTTTATTTGGTTGTGATTTTATAATTACAATAAATGCATCATCCTATTTTATGTGTTTTTTTATGCACAATTATTGTTTAATTCCTACTTAGAATTTTGAGACATTATTGGAAATAATTTATTAGGAATTTTGACCTAACGAAAAGGACCCATTAATCGAATAAATCAAGTAATCCACTCCCAATTGTATTATAAAATCTAAAACGACCACCAAATTTTGAATAACTTTTAATAAATTAATTACAATAGAAAAAAGAGGGATTAGGTCCAATTAAAATGGAGTTGGTGTAAATGCGTGATATCATTCAAGAGTCGAGACTTAGCTAATCCACAAATTAATTAATATTAATCATTAAGGGGCTGTTTGTTTACCTCTTATTACTTTCATTAAGAGGCAACATCTGAATTGCTAAGAGGTGAATCTTGTTTTTTTCTACCTCTTAATGGTTCTAAAACCCCCTGAATGATTTTGTATCTTGGGTCTCCTTAATCATTCAGCATCCTAATTTTATTCTAAACAACTACCAAACAACCATATTTCATTTTGCACTATATAACAAAAGCCTCTTTATCATTCTAACTACTTAATCATTCTGCACCAAATCATTCAACGGCCAAAAGGCCCCTAAAACTCTTTAGGGGTCATGGAATCTTTTAAAAAAGCTACTGGATCATACTCATTTGGTGCATTTATTTAACCGTCTTGGTCTTTTTATTTTCAAGTTGTAGACAAATCCGGCCCAGTAGCCCATTAATGTTATAATGACGTCATTATTTTGTTCTCGTTACCTCACAAAAAAGCGGGTTCGTGAACCCAGTGGAACCCGAGCATCTTCAACCATTCTTTATTTTATTTTTAATTTCGGGTAGTATTGGGTTCAGTGGGTAGGCGGTACTCCACTTTTGGGTAAGGAGAGTAGGAAAGAGAAAAGCTGATGTGGCGCTAAGGTGGCAATCGGGTTCATTGGGTAGCGATACTCATGGTCTAAGATATCAAAAGAATAAAAATAAACAGAACCGAGTCAAATTGTTTAAAATATTTATGATTTTCTTAAAAAATATTTTAATAGTAATTATTGTAATTATATTTTGATATAATAGGAAAAATGTAAGAAAGTAGTGACGGGTCGACCGGTTTGACATGCTCCATTTAGTTTGTCAGTTGTGCATAATTTCATTATTGTTACGTGAATATATAAAAGTAATTTATCACACCAAATGTAATATTGTAAGAGCGTCTCCAACAACTATGCTAAAATTAAAAAAAAAAGATTTTAGTAATTTTTTGCTCTAACAGCTATGCTATCTTGTATGTTAAAATGAAAAAAAAGATGAGAGAAAAGGTAATAGCATCTCTAACAACTATGCTAAAATGAAAAAAGTGGAATTTTAGCATTTTTGTTGCTCCAACAGCTATGCTATCCTCTATGCTAAAATAAAGAAAAGATGAGAAATGTTGTAAAAATCTGAAATTTAGAGAAATATGTAAATAGATGGTTTCTCTCCGAAACTAATTATTACCCCCCAAAAAATAATTTTTTTTTCTTCCAACTTTCTATATATTAAATATTTTAATATTATAATTAAATAATTAATACTAGAGTTGCTAAATACATGGTTTCTCTCCGAACCACCCGACCGAACCCGAACCCGAACAAGCCGAAAAAAAGCCTACTCGAGAACCCGCAACCTGAATTACCCGAACCCGAGGTTTAGGATCGGATATTTCGGTTCGGGTTGGGTCTCCGTTTCCCACACCCGATCCGACCCAAAACCCGAACTTTAGTTTAGATTTTAAAAAATAATTATTAAAATACTTTAAAAATCTAATTAGTGAATGCAGAATTTAAAACCACATCAAATTCCTCAGCTTTAGACCTCTGAATAGCTACCAAAGGATCTCCTACTGACCCATTCTTTGAATGGTCCCCATTATCATCAGCAGGAGATGCAATCTCACACTTGCTCACTTGAATTGAATCAGAGACTTCATCTGTGGCTTCTTCATGGGCATGCAACCCTTTTTGTGGCCATCCTTCCTCTTTCCTCTCACCTTTCCATTCCGTTTCTGAAAACCAATTTTTGTTTCATTTACCAAAACAAATCAGCATTTAGAATTCACATACAACTGGGCTGAATCAGGCCCAACCCGAATAGACCCGATCCGACCCACCCAAAACCCGAACCTACCCGATCCCCAAACTTTAGTTTGGACGGGTTTCGGGTTCCGTATGCCCACCCCGAAACCCGATCGGGTTATGGGTTTTGGGCCCCGACCCGCCTGATGCTCACCCCTACTCTATTTTAAAAAAACTTTACCATAGGTGTTGGAGATACTCTAAAAATCTCCAAATTTAAAGAAATTTTCTTGTATGCTAAAATTAGAGAAAAGAGGAAAGAGAAATAATATTTATTTATTTTCATCAATAAGAGACATTTGAATTAAAAGGTTAAGGAGAGAGAAATAATATTTTATTAATATATTGATTATTTTAATATTTTAATTAATATTACAATCTCTAAATAGAATAACTGTTAGAATTAGAAGCAAGTTTTTTTAAAATTTTTGACTTTTAATACTTTATTTTAGAAAAAAATATAGCATACACGTTGAAGATGCTCTTAAAAAACAAGATTGTTATATTGATCAATTTGCATAAGTGACTTATGCCATTTATGTTTCTTAATTCAATATAAATACATGATATGAATACGATTATAAAATTGATTCGTGGGGTACACCAATAACATGTGTTGACGTGGTTTTAATTTAATGATGATATAACTTATGAGAAGAAAAACATATATGGCATTGTTTGAATAAAAAAAAAAAACTAGCTTATAAGCTAGCTTTTTGTTGATGTACATGTTTGAATGATTATAAGCTAGCTTATAACTTTTTGAAACGCTATTTGAAATAGCGTTTCAGTAGTTTTTTGTGAATATTCCAATATTGTTCCTTATTATTATTTACTAACTATTATTATTAATAAATATTATTTTTTTAAAATTAATTATTATTAATTAATATTAACTGAAAATTATTAATTTAAATTTTAATTATACATTGATATTAAATTTTAATTATTTAGAATTATTGTTAATCATATAAGTTATTTTTATTTATTTTTTAATATTAATGAATATATTTTAATTATCAATTAGTATTATTTTTTAATTATTATTTGATTATCTTCATATTGTATGTAACGGTTATTTAAAATCATATGTTAATATTTTTTTTCTAAAACTTGTTTTAACAAATTCAAAATTTATAGTATATATGTAATAATAAATTTTAAATTTCTTTAAATTAACATATTATATTATTAAATTTTTCTTTATTACATTGGTTGTATTTATTAACATATTATATTGTTATAAATTTGTTTTAATTACATAATTAAATTTGTAATCGATAATTATTTGAAGATGCCATTTTTGGTCATTTTACATGCTTATAAGCTACTTTTGTCAAACGTGACTTTTTCATCAGCTAGCTTATCAGCTAGTTTGCCAAACATAGCCTATATATATATATATATATATCTATATCTATATATATATGGGGTTGGGTTCACGTGAGACCAACATGTTTTCGTGAGACCAAGAAATTAACACTAAACCTTCACAGTGATTCATTGTGAAGGTAAGAGAAACAACAAACCTTCACAGCAAAAACACTGTGAAGGTTTACCATCACAGTACCTTCACAGTATTTTGCTGTGAATGTTTAGTGTTAATTTATATATATATATATATATATATATATATATATATATGATGTCTCTTTAATTGTAGGCCCACTAAAAGCAACCAAACAAAAGATATATGAAAAATTTGTTAGTGGGAACTTCTTTTAATGGTATAAAAAGGACGCATGTACAAATGAGTACCTAAACTTTGTATTCGTGTTTGGTCTTTTTGTTGAACTTTCAAATATACCACTAAACTTCACTTTTTAATGCACAGAAGACGGTTTATTATGTCACACAATCACAATAGATCTTTCAAAACGTCAATGAATATATCAGATTTGGATACGACAATGACATATTATATGTGGCAATTGAAGTATTCAAACAAGTGAGTTGAGGTGTGACAATGTTACCAAGTGGAAGGTAAAAAGCAAACAAATAGTCTAGCTAGCTGATATAGGACTTCAAAGAGTATTTAAGGAGAGAATAAATGTATCTAACTGATATAGGACTCCAAAGAGGGGGCTAGACAGGGACAATTTATACAGATTGTCCCAAAATGCCGATTCCCTTGAGTGACATACATTGACTATGTTACCATGTGAGAATATGTAAATTCTCATACAACTATCTTCAAAATAGTCATAGATAATACAAGGCTCCAACATATATTGAAAAGAAATTGTCAAAGTCTAGCGAGTATGCGACTCGAAAAGCTTCAGAAAATATGAGACGAAGCTAAAATGGACAGTTATTACGTAAAGGTGAAGGTTGGACCATCGTACCTTGAAGGGCAGTAATGAAACTAAGTCCAAACTATAAGTACCAATTTGTAAATACAAAAAGTAACCAAATGTTGATGAGACCTGCCCCCTCTAACTTCAGCAATACCCCACTTTAGCCCCCTCTTTTTCACATCCTTTCAATTGCTTCTGGCTTACCCCTTCATGTGTTGGCCCATAAACTTTTACTTTTACTTTTACTTTTACTTTTTTTTTCTAATTCTTTTGAAGCCTTTTTTAAAAAATTATTTGAATATGACCCCATTGTCCCAATTTTAAAAAACTATTTGTAAAATCATTAGAAATTTCAATAAAACACTTTGATATAAATAGAAATGCGCTTTTACTTTTTAATTGTTTTATTGATCAGTTTAATTATAATCATATAAGCAAGTTGTACTAAGATTGTATGATAAGTATTACTAAATAACGCATCGTCCTGTTATTTTCACCTTTTACACTTGTTAAAAACATATGTAGTTCAATTATTTGTCGACCATTAAAGAACGAGCCTTGTTCTAGAAAGGACTTTACCTGCAAAGCGTAGAACATTTCTTTTCATGATTCAAAAATAATGTGGAAAAGGTAAAGGTGCTTTTCGAGTATAATCACTTTTTTCATAATGTGTTTGTTTCAAAAGTGACGTTTAATCGTGAAAAGCAACGAGGAAGATGTGTAACTTTGATAATAATCTTGGCATGGAAAAGTTTCTACTCAATCTAGCAAAATGCCCCTTTTAGTTTTAAGTAGAATAGTTTACCCCACATAAAAACGTTTTTGCTCCTAGAAGCCCGTCGTTGTTCCAAAACCACAACATACTAACTGTACATGTTTGTGAATACACTCTTAAATATAGTGGAAGACAGACTTGATGTAGAAAGTCAAAATTATGAAATTAAATATTACATTTAGGTAGACTGGAATACTAAAAAATATATAGGTATGTATATATAACATTGATAAAATATTTAAATGAGGGTTTGTTTATGTATCTATTTTAATTCATAAAATTAACATCGATATGTTGTTTGTATGCATCGATAAAATTAACATCGACCAAATTCAACACCAAATCAATCTTTTAAATAGTAATGTCTAGTTAATATATCAAAACATGTTTAGCCCAGTGGCAAGGTAACACCTTGGAGGGTCAGTGGATGGTATCCATATGGAGCCTGGGATACCCCCGAACGCGTGTGTGGGTAATGTGCCGTTCAAAAAAAAAGTAATGTCTGGTTAATGTTTGTTCAAATGATAAAAGTATTATTTGACAGATTTTCAATACAAAGCGGTTTCATTTGATTTCAATTGTTCATAAAAAACAATACCATTTTTCACAAGAAAGAGCCAATATTCCAAAAACAAAAATAAATATTTATTTATGATCACAAAGTCAAAAAATATATATTTATTCATAATGATCTTCACAATTACTAGAATACGATAAGTAGTTGTGGTTTATCAGGAATGCATGCATACTAGCATCGACAATAATTCCTTCTCTCTAACACGACAATATGGGTGTGGCATAGATTTCAATGGGCATCAGTTGGTGAGTCGAACATCGATCTTGACTCAATGTACATGTTTATTAAGTTACCATCCTTCTGGACTTGATACAAGTTCTAAATTTATGACTAAAATAGACTTTTGTTTATAATCGGTTGGTGGGCCGAGCCTTTTTTTAACCTATCCTTTTAGGATCGATCCTAACTTCCTCAATCCATATCGGCCCACTAACCGGTCATTTGTGCATTTTTTGCTTGTGATTCATATATTCTATAACAATGCTTTAGACCAAAACAATAGTTGTTTTAGGTGATGAATGAAAACACCATCCATGGAAGCATGCAAGTGCAACCATACAAAATCACAATGTTATTAAAATAAATATGTATTGGAAAATAGTAATTGAAGTGTCAAACAATTATAACCAATGATTAAGGAAGTGTTTTACTTGAAAATGAATCATTTAAAGTGTACTGAGGGACGATTAGTTTGATGGAATGATTTTGAGAAATTTGAGTTTGTTAAAGAATTTGGAACTGCAGGGATTTGAATTTGGAATTGTTGGGTTTTAAAAGAATTTGTAACCGTTAAATGCAGCGGAAAACTAATAATTTTGGTTACGAAATTTATAGAAAACTTTCCTAATAACATAAAACCCATAGCTGGATCCAATGATGCATTTAATTAAAATAAACCACACACCATAAAGTGTTCAGAATTGTACATTTTGTTGATCAGCCGAGATTCAGACGGAGCACCAAGAAACCAACACAGGTTTCCTCTATGGCAGTCTACACACGAACACGTTTACCGCCTTCATCGGGTGCTAGCCCAAGAAACCTAGATTTATATGTGTTTTACAGGAAAAAAAGTTTATTTATTGTATTTCTCTGATAGACTAAATTCTAAAGATCCAATCTTATATAATTGATTTAGCCTAACAACCTATTTATATTGAGTGAATTATAGATAGACTATTCAAATAAGGTTTACTAATTATCTGTAATATTTATATATATTCATCTTAAACTTTAATATAATTATGTACAATTACAGATAACATCCCGTAATTACCGTAATTATGTTAACACCATGTAATTATCATAATTTAACACATATTTTCATAATTATCTTTCAAAAATAATTATTTCTTTTATCAACTTGATTTAATCTGAGTTACCAAAGATGAAAACAAATGTATTTTTTATGTGCGACCTTATAGGTTTACATACAAGGCTGATTCATGCTACAAATTGAGGTGTCAAATGACACCCATTAAATCCACAAAATAATTGTTTTTATATAATAAATTATATATTATTAGTATATAATGCATTTTCACCCCCTAATTTTTTTTAAATTGACCCCAATTATAACATAATTTCAATAAAAGTCCTTGATCCACAAACATATAAATAAAATTTTCTTTAAATATTGTTGATGCATATACATATATATTATTTAATTTGATATTAGAGTTACTTTATATGTAACTTTTTTACCAATTTATTTATAACATATTATAAATTGTTAGTTAAAAGTCTTAATTACTAACTTAGTGTTGAGTAATGTTTAGTAATGCATAACCCCTTAGAGTTCAAGTTCACATACATAATAAATTACTGCACACATACAATTTCTTAAAACTCTTTAAACTTTATAAAATCAACCAACAAATACGTTCACATACAAAATAATCATTGAGGGGCTGTTTGGCTGTTGCTGAGTGGTTTGGTGCAAAATGATTAAGTGGTCAGAATGATTAAGATGCTTTTTTGATATAATGCAAAATGAAATATGGTTGTTTGGTAATTGTTTAGAATGAAATCAGGGTGCTGAATGGTTAAAAGAGTCTCAGGATGCTAAATCATTCAGAAGGGTTTTAGAACCATTAAGAGGCAAACATTTTTTTGCCAAACAGGATTTACCTCTTAGCGATTCAGAGGTTGCCTCTTAATGAAACTATTAAGAGGTAAACAAACAACCCTTAATACAATAGAATACTACATCATAATATTTATAAAAAATATTCCCCATCATTAAAATTGAAATAAATTACAATTTTACTGTTTAGCTCTGAAGTATTTATCGTTAATTGGTGGTAATGATTCTCACAATATTATGCTACTTAAATTTCGACCCCCATTAACAAAATTTCTAGATCCGTCACTGTTTACATACTCCTCAGTAGTATCCATGTGTGACAAGTGTCGTGGACATATAATAGCTTACATGAATATTTGGTGTGTTTGGAATAGAATTGAATTACACTATTTATAAATGATTTATAAAAGCAAATTACAAGTAATTATAAAATTAATTAAATTATCTTTTTCTCAATTGATTATTAGAAAAAAAATATTTTAAACGTATCTTAAAACATTATTACATTATAATAGGAAATCCTGTGGGATTTCAAAATCTTATGTTTGTCAAGCCAAACATGGAGTTAGAATGGACTTCAATTCTAAATCCCTTCAAATCCAATCAATCCGGTTTCATTTTTAGTATGCAGACAAAATAGAACATGACAAGACGGGAAATGACCGAATAGAACAGGACAGAACAATTGTTCATCGTTTGGTAAAATAGAATCGAACAGAACAGAACAGGTAACATGACCAATTTACCCCTAATAAGTTGTTTATATATTTTAATTAACTATGTAATTTATTAAATTATAATGAAATAAATATTTTGTATAACAAAATATATTATTTAGAAAGTTTTCTTCAAGACGAATAAATTGACACCAAAATAAAAAGTTTATGCAGTTTTCAGTTTTTATTTTCTAACATTTTCTATATTTTTTTACTGTTAAGATTTAATAATTTACAGAAATTAATCAAAACATATAAACTATATAAAGATAATATTTTGAGGACAGTAAAGTGAAAGTTTAAAGAGCATAAAATACAATATATAAAATTTAAAGAATGAATAAAATAAAAAGAAGAAGACGTATCCGATGTTTTATAATAGAATTAGATTTTATTTTGAGAATATATTGGTAAAACATAAGTTTGTTCCACCTTGTTCCATGGGGTGGGGGTGGAAGTGGAACATTTCTGTTTCACTTTGCTCCATCGTGTTCCTATATGTTCCACATAAAAGTCCTGTCAAACGTGGGACAATGAGCCCTATTATATTCTGTCTTTTCCTGTACAGTGTACGAAACACCCTTAGACCATCCACACACGTCTTGCAAGACCACCTTGACCTTGCAAATTTAGCAAGCCTTGCAACCATTAAAATATTAATTTATTTGTTGTTTATTAATTAAATTAATTTGTTTGTTGTTTATTTAAACATTAAATATTAATATGTTTATTAAATCTATATTATTTATATTATAATTTATTAGTTTAGAAAAGAAGTTTGGTCTTGCATGTGTGTAGAAGGTGTTATTGCAAAGCTGATGTGGCACTTGTGAAAGGAGTATGATCTTGCAGGTGTGCGGATGGTCTTATAGAACTCTATCTGAACTCTAGCTCCATTTGGATGCATACATTTATACTTTTGAAAGATGGAACTGTTTAGTGACAATTATGGTGCGTTTGATATGCAGACATAATAGAACAGGACAAGACGGGACATGACAGAACAAAAGATTACAGAATAGTTGTTCAACGTTTGGTAACACAGAACTGGAGAGAACATAACATATAACATTGACCAATTTACCCTTAATAAGTTGTTTATATATTATATATTTTGATTAATTATGTAGTTTATTAAATTACATTGAAATAAATATTCTTTATAACAAAATAAATTATTAGAAATTTTCTTCAAGACGATTAAAGTGACACCAAAATAGAAAATTTATGTAGTTTCCAATTTTTATTCTCTAGCATTTTCTATACTTTTTTTACTATTAGTATTTAATAATTTATAGAAATTAATCAAAGCATAGAAAATATAAGAATAATATTTTGAGGAAACTAAAGTGAAAGTTTAAAGAGTATAAAATACAATAAATAAAATTTAAAGAATGAATAAAATATAAAATAGAAGGTGTATTTGATGTTTTAGAAGAAAATTAGATTTTATTTTAAGGTTATATTGATTAAACATAATGTGGCATTTGGTTCACTGGAAAGTGATGGAATCTGGTGGAATTGGAATGTGACATTCCATTGACCAGATTCCATTCCAGTGTTTGGTTCAATCTTTTGTAGCTTGGAATCTCAAAATTTTCCATTGAATTCCTTACTTTCCATTCTTGACATTCCATCACACTATGTAAGGATTTTAAAGGAATGGAATGTCTCACTATTTTTATTCCAAAAATACCCTTGCCCTAATTGATATACCTGCAACCGACACTCCCATTCCATCGACCCCAAATCGTTTTCTTCTCCATCGAGCCCAATCGTTTTCTTCTCCATCGACGGCAACGGTCGTTTTCTTCACCATCGATCGACAGCAACATCGACAGGTTCGTTCTCTCCTCCTTTTCTTCTTGTCATCGAGCCCAATCATTTTCTGCAAACTCAGTTTGAAACATCGAATGTGTTCCATGGATTCTTGCATCAGTTTGAAACATCGACTGTTTTCAGCAAACTCAGTTTGAAACATCTCTTTTAACCAGCGATTTACATATTTAGTGGGCAGTTGTGTTGTTGTTATTACTTGTTTCTCCTTATGCTTCTCTTTAATATTTCGTATTTTGAGTTTTTTGTATCTGGGTTCTGCTATTGAGAGGTAATTTGGCTGCAATTCAGTGTTGGTTTCTTGCAATTCAGTGTTCATTTTATGATTCTGTCAAAAAAAGCCAATAAACTCTTTTATCCACTCCTGTTTTGCAATTCAGTGTGTAGGGTATTGTTACATTTTTAGTATATAAATAAACTATATAATGACTATTTATTAAAACGTTTTTTTTTGAAAAAAAACAATTAAAATTATCAAAAGGGTATTTTGGTCATTTACCAAAATTTCATTCCAATTCCAAAGCTACATTCTGTGAACCAAACAGACAGATTCCAATTCCTTTAACAGATTCCATTCCAATTCTGTGAACCAAACAGCTGGTCAAACCTGACAACATTCCATTCCAATTCCTTCAAAGTCAAATTACTTTGACAGATTCCATTCCATCCAAAAACATTCTGCGAACCAAACGCCACCTAAGTCTCTTCCACCTTGTTTCATGGGATGAGGATGGAATTGGTCTGTTCCACTATGTTCATGCATGTTCCACATAAAAGTTTTGCCAAATGTGAAACAATAATCCCTGTTTTAGTCTTTCCTGGTTTTAGACTATTTTATATATTTTTCCAACAGGCCACGTGTCATTTCGTTCGAGTCTTTGTGCTTATTCTCGTTTTTGAAGTTTTCGAATGGATCTTGAATTAATTGTATGCCTTTATCAAATCAATATATATATTAAAAGAGAAAACCACCATGTATGAGGTGGCATAATGTGGTTTGAGTATTTATCAAAACTTGAAATATGGTGTGTTTTGGCTATCCCACATTGGTGAGAAAAAGAAAGTTTGAAAGAGTGAAATGTATATAAGAATTGAGGAGATCAATTTTCGGAGCATGTGATAGTGTTGGCACACATTAGTAAACCTTTTGTTTACAAAAAAACTTTGTTTATATATATTAAATCTTGAAATCAATCAATATATATATATTAAAATAGAAAACCATAGTGTTGGCACACATTAGTAAACATTTTGTTGGAAAAAAAGCTTTGTTTACAAAAAAGCTTTGTTTATATATATTAAATTTTGAAATCAATCAATATATATATTAAAATAGAAAACCACAATGTATGAGGTGGCATAATGTGGTTTGAGAATTCATCAAAATTTGAAATATAGTGTGTTTTGACTGTCCCACATTTGTGAGAAAAAGAAAGGTTGAAAGATTGAAATGTGTATAAGAATTGATGAGATCCAAGTGATAGTGTTGGCCTACATTAGTAAACCTTTTGTTGGCAAAAAATCTTTATTTACAAAAAACCTTTGTTTATATACATCAAATCTTGAAATCAATCAATATATATATATATATATATAAAGAGAAAACTACCATGTATGAGGTGGCGTAATGTGATTTGAGTATTCATCAAAACTTAAAATGGTATGTTTTGGCTATCCCACATTGGTGAGAAAAAAAAAGAGTAAAAGAGTGAAATGTGTATAAGAATCGAGGAGATAATTCTTTCGTAGCAAGTGATAGAGTTGGCCCATATTAGTAATTTGTTGGCAAAAAAGCTCTGTCTAAAAAAAATCTTTGTTTATATATATCAAATCTTGAAATCAATCATCAATCAACATATATATTAAAAAAGAAAACCACTATGTATGAGGTGACATAATGTGGTTTGAGTATTCATCAAAACTTGAAATATGGTGTGTTTTGGCTATCCCAGATTGGTGAGAAAAAGAAAGTTTAAGAGTGAAATGTGTATAAGAATTGAGGAGATCATTCTTTTGTAGCAAGTGATAGTGTTGGCCCACATTAGTAAACCTTTTGTTGGCAAAAAAGCTTTTGTTGGTCCCAGCTATTGAGTAACAATGGTAAACAAGTATTGTAGAAGGGGGGGTTGAATACAATACACAAATTTTTTTCACTTAATTTAATTCTTTTATTGAAAACTTCAAATAAGAATTACACACAGAAACTATTGATTGTTGCGGAACAGAACAGATAAATCAGTTCAAACAATCTTACACACAGACACACAGAGAATGAAGAACAATTGTAAAACACTTAGAACACAAATGAACTTCTGAGAGAGAGTAATGCCAGCACTTGAAAAACCTTGAGAGTCTGTAAACTGGTTAGTTGCAAGGTTGAAGATGATCTCCTTTTATAGTGCCTCATGCATTAAATGCAATGTACACTTGTACTTGATAAATACTATTTATGCATTGTTCTAAAAACCTTTGTTATAGTTGTATCTATGGACTAGGATGAGCATTGACGACCGTTATCCTGAACCGAACCGGTACCATGTATTCGGTCCGGTTTTCGGTTCCATATAATCTTGAAATTCGGTATTAAGATTTTCCCGAAAATACCAAAACCGAACCGGAATTTTAAGTCATTGTTTTTTTAAAATTTAAGTATGCATATCATCTCCTAAATAAAATAAACTTATCTTTGCTAATCAAGATATATCTTCTAAACTAACTAAACCTTCTCCATAAACCCAAAAAATCGACCCCCATACATAACCATCAAAAGCTTGACAAATTTGGGATTCGGGAATTGTTTTGAAACACATTTGAAACATTACGAAGATATTTTGGTTTGCAATTGGTTTTGATACACATTCGATACATTTTCATATTTTCGGTCTTAAGTGCTCCTAGTACCGATTTTCCCGTCTCGAAACTGAAACCGAACCGGTACATACGGTTCGATTTTCAATACCACTTTTTAGTCCCAAAAAAATTCGATACAAACTGGTTCGATCCCGATCTCATCCCTAGTTGTATCCGTCTCTATTATGTTGAATTTTTTGTTCCTGATAGTAGTGAATAAAAACATTTTTTATTATAATAAGATCGCCTGTCTATGAAACTGAAGCAACACCACACATTGTGACAATCAAAGTTCTTTTAATAATTTATTAATTATATATTTATAATATTATAATCTACATGGTTTTCATATATTATTATTAACAAAGGAAATGTCAAATCAATCGAACCACCCGACACCGGTAACTATTTATGTTAAATAATTCATTAATTAGAAATGTCCATTTATTCTAAAGAAAAAACAGCATAACGTTAAAAGTCTCCAGAATACTTTATATGGGTTAGGTTACCGACCTGACCTGTTTTCGTGAGACTAAAAAATAACAGAAATTCCACAATTATTTATTGTTAAGGTATGAAAAACAGCAAACCTTCACATCAAAAACAATGTGAAGGTTTTAGTGTTATTTTTGTGATCTCACGGGTCTCACGAAAATAGTTTGGTTACATTATATTTGGGTAATGATATATTAAAGTGGTGAAAACAAATTATGAGTCAAATTTTGTATACAATCCAACACAAGTAAATGGATATAGTAATAGGAGTGGTAGTTTGGATTCTATTTTTGTGTCAATTTTTTACAACTCAAAATACAGACAAGATTAAACTGGTATGAATTTTATATTCCTTACTTTCTGTAACTTTTTTTTATAAATTTTCTATAACCGTCTATAATCAACTATTTTTACGATGCAACCAAGCCATTGATATAATTCGACATTGGATTGAGTCTTACAAGACGGGTAGGACCAAAATGGATGGAACATTAACATCCTGGGAGGGTAAGTGGTGGAAGCCCTTACTACCTGGGTTCGAACCCCGTGGTGATCACGCGAAGGTATCCCCGAATCAAGAGGCGGATCGTGGGCCTGCTGTTTGGGCCGGGTCGAAGGGGGATTAGTCTGGACTAAGTCCAGGATACCCCCGAAATGCAATTGCCTTTCAAAAAAAAAAATCAAGAAAATGAGACAAGATTGGTAAATTACTAATATATAAATGTCAAGTTAAAACCCAACAAAAATGCAAATTTTTTTGTCTCATCACAATAAGGGTGCGTTTGGTACGCAGCCATGATAGGGCAGGACAGAACAGGACAAGACAGAACAGTTGTTCCACATTTGGTATGACCGAACTGGACAGACAAAACAGATAACATTAACCAATTTACCCTTACTAAATTTAAAGAATGAATAAAATATGAAATAGAAGGTTTATTTGATGTGTTAGAAGAGAATTAGATTTTATTTTAAAGTTATATTGGTAAAACATAAGTCTGTTCCACCTTGTTCCATGGGGTGGGGGTGGAACAGGCCTGTTCCAGTTTGTTCCACATTGTTCCAGTCTGTTCCACATAAAAGTCCTGCCAAACGTGGAACACTAGACCCTGTTCTGTTCTGTTATGTCCAGTGTACCAAACGCACCTTAAATGAAGCAAAAGTAGAGACAAAATTGGTAAAAAAAAGTACTAAACTACCTGTGTGAAATTCAAATGCAAAAAGATACATTTTTTGTGTTCCATTAAAAAAGATGAAACATAACTCAGAAAAAAGGGACGATATTAGTAAATTACTAATATACCCATGTCAAATTGAAACCAACACAAATGCAAATTTTATGTCTCACTAAAATAAGTGAAGCAAAAATCAAATTGAGACAGTATTGGTAAAAATAGTAAACTGCCTGTGTCAAATTAAAAGCCAAAAAGTGCATTTTTTCGCCAAAAGAGATGAAACATGCATAAATCAAGAAAATCAGAGAAGATTGGTAAATTACTAATATGCCCATGTCAACTTAAAACCGACAAACATACAAATTTTATGTCTCACCAAAATAAGTGAAGCAAAAATTAAGCAAATGGGAAAAGATTGTTAAAAAAAAATACTAAACTACCCGTATCAAATTAGAACTCAAAAAATACAATTTTTTTTGTCTCGCCATAAATGAAACACAAATTAGAAAGATGGGACAAGATTGGTAATTTACTAAACTACCATCTCTTATTTTTTTTTTGAAGACAAAAAAAGGAGACCATTACCGGGCTTCGGCATTGCCATCACCCGGTCGGGACTCGTTCATATCATTAGGATAAAACTTACAAGTGGTGTCGTTACAAGAGTTGAGAAAAGCAGGCATGTTATCGAAATAAATCAAACGATCAATAGTACAAGCATGCCTAGCTATTAAATGAGCCGACCCATTGGCGAGTCGGTTGATCCAATGAACGGAAATGTGGTCCTTCGAATTAATAATGTGACGAATTTCGTTGATGATGTCGCCAAATTCTGAGACGTCGACAAAGGTGTCGTAAATCGCTTCCACGACACACTTGGCATCGGATTCAATTAAAATATGATTATCGTTGCGACTAATAATCCAATGAATAACATCACGAATAGCAAGGGCCTCGCATTCTCTAGTGCTCGGAACGAAAGAACAAGGCGAAGCAAAAGCCGAGACAAATGCACCCGAGTTGTCACGCAAAACGGCTCCAAAACCCGTTTTTTTGTTAGAGGCAAAAACCGCGGCGTCCACGTTACATTTAAGGAAACCAACGCGCGGCGGTTGCGAACAAGGAACGGGAGGGGTTTCGGGATGAAATGAAGGGTGCGAGGAGGCGTTGGCCGAAACCCTCCAGTCCGCAAGCATAAGATTGGCACGATTAATTACCGAAAAGGAGTCGCGAGGGCCGGTATTCCATAGAACGTCATTTCATCGAAACCAAATGCTCCACAAAATCATGAGAAAATAGTCACGGGTTTGCCTTTGGTTGTCATGGATAAAATTAAAGACCAAATCGTGGAAGGAGTTGGATGAAAGGAGTAACTACCCGATGATATTTCCAAGACCGCCTCGTTCCAAATTTGACTAGTCAACGGGCATCCGACCAAAGCGTGCCAAGTATTTTCCAAATCTCGGTTACAAATGGGGCAACTAGACACAATCCTAATACCTTTCGATTGAAGGACGTGACACGTAGGTAGCACATTTCGAATGGCTCTCCAAGCAAAAAATTTCACCTTATTGGGGATGTTGGTATTCCAAAGAGAATTCCAATCGCCGCTCAAAAAGAGGTGAGAGGACGAGGCAATATGTTCCGTGATAGATCGATAACTAGATTTGACCGAATAAATTCCGTTATGCGACAAATGCCAAATGAGGGTGTCCTCTCGGTTGAGGATTGGAGGAGGAAGATTGGTAATTTTAATGCAATCCTCATAGGAAAATAAAACATTTATAAGCACAACGTTCCAACCTCGAGATAGCGGGTCCACAAGGTCGTGGACGGTCAAAAGTGGGCGAGAATTGTCCATCGGAGAGCTAATAGAGAATCCCGAGTTGTCTTTGAGCCAAGGATCTTTCCAAACATTTATAGATTGACCATTACCAATCTTCCATCGAAGCCCAGATTTGAGGACAATTTGCGAATGCCAAATACTTCTCCAAATGAAACTAGGGGCATTTCCCAATTGGGCCGTCATGAAATTACCGTGAGGGTAATATTTAGCTTTGATGAGGCGCCCAACGAGGGAAGACGGGTTTTGAACAAGTCTCCAACCTTGTTTACCGAGCATAGCGAGATTGAAGGCGGTGAAATCACGGAACCCAAGACCGCCAAATTTTTTCGGGGAATACCCTAAAACATTCTATCTATTCATTTTACTGGTTGTATCATTTGCAGCCACAACTCCAATATTTGTTTTGATTTCAACTTGACACATACAAATAGTTGACATTTTTCTCCTTTAATGCATCAACTGTACACATAAAATACACCTACATTCTGGATAACACAAAATCTGATGCTATGTTTTTGCTGCTTCTTCAGGAAAAAAATATTGAACAAAAAAACTTCAAAATCTTACCACCCAGAAAAATCTTTCAGTTCTTGTGTTGAAACACCCAACTTTCTTTTCTTTACCACGGTGGGACCCGCATGCCCACCGCCATCTGCCGCAGCGGTCGACTCCACCTTTCCACTCCTCGCTTTCAGGTATTTACCAACACCACCACCCGAAGCTTCTGCATCTGCTCCCGTGCCCGGATTGCTAAACCACGATCCGATCTTTTCCTAAAAAATGCCCCCAAAAAAAACAAGCATTAATAGAAGTGAAAATGATCACCATTAAGGTTACCAGTAAAACCCACCAATGATGACAAATATAAGTAAGTATTTGTCGTATATAAATATTAAATAATTAAAAAAAGACAACATTTTCTTCATCCTCAACGGTCTTCTCCTCGTTATTCTTTTCCTCTTCTTCTTCATCTGGTTCCGAGTAAGGATTGACAAATACCGATACGCTAATTATCTTGATCTCTTCCTGCAAGTGGTAAAAAGAATCATGTCACGAGATATAAATGAGTAGGATTAAGGGCCATTTACCTGAACGCAAGCACTTACCGGTATGAGTCTACACTTTACTTACCTAACCGGGTAAGATCTAATCCATTAAAGCAGCATCGTATGCAACAATTTATCCAGTAAGAGCTTACCAGGTAAGAATCGTCACGCTCACTTACTGGGTAAGACTCGTCACACTCACTTACACGCTCACTTACCGGGTAAGATTCGTCACACTCACCCGGTAAGATTCGTCACACTCACTTACCGGGTAAGACTCTCGGCCCTTACCATCACTCATACCGGGTAAGATTCTCGATCATTGCAATGTTCATTCGGTATGGTAAAATGACACAGTAAATGCTTACTGGGTAAGCGTTTAGTAAAAGGCCCCTAAGTGTTTGTTTTTTTTATGAAAACAAATAGCAAATGAATCCCAATATGAATCGAAAATTAAGTATAAGATAAGGTGAGAAATTAGGAGATAGGACTGACCAGAGGTCGATCATCATCATCAACAGGGACCTTCTCCATTACTGACAAAGTCGTTATGCCTCCTACGACTCCACCGAAAACCGTATGTTTGAAGTTTAGATGGTTGGCAGACTTGTACAAGATGAAAAACTGTGATCCATTGGTGTGGGCCCCACTGTTTGCCATGCTGACAACCCCTCTCCCAGAATGTAGCAATTTCGAGTTTACTTCATCTTGGAATGGCTTTCCCCATATAGATTCACCTCCTTTCCCAGTCCCGGTTGGATCACCACCTTGTATCATAAAGTTCCTGCAATTTTTGTATCATAAAGTTCTCTTATGTCAGATCTTCGTACATCTTACCCTCTAAGACATATAGGGTGTGTTTGGTACAATGAACTGAACAAAACAAAACACAAAACAGGGATCACTGTTCCACGTCTGGCTGGAGTTTTATGTGGAACAGACACGAACAAGGTGGAACAGACCCATTTTTTACTAATATAACCTCAAAATAAATCTAATTCTCTTAAAAAAAAATCAAATACGCCTTCCTCCTTGCATTGTATTCATTCTTTAAAGTTTATTTATTGTATTTTATGTTCTTTAAACTTTCACTTATTGTCCTCAAAATATTATTCTTATACGGTTTTTATGTTTTGGTTAATTTATGTATTTTGTTAAATATTAGTAATAAAAAAACAATATAGAAATGTGATAAAAATTGGAACTACATAAACTTTTTATTTTGATGTCATCCATCTTGACGAAAACTTTCAAATGATATATTTTGTTATAAAAATATCTATTTTATTATAATTCGAAAAATTACACAAATAATCGAAACATATAAAAGATATAAACAACTTAATAGGGGTAAAGTGGTCATTTTATCGGTTATGTCATTTCCGGTCCTGTCTTGCCAAACGTTGAATAGCTGTTCTGCCCATATTGGACTCATTTGGTTTGGTTTGGTTTGGTAACTTGAATTGAAGCTAAAGAAAAACCAAGACAGAAAATACCTTATATTTCTGTGAAAAGCTACTCCATTGTAATAGCCTCGTTCACAGAGAGTGATGAAATTCTCGCATGCCCTTGGAGCTATATCACAATGCAGTTCGATATTTAGATCACCATGGCTAGTATGCAACTGAACATACCCTTTTTTCTTCGGGTTTCTTTCAACTTTCACGTATTCAAACTCATTCTTTGTCACCGGATCATAAGATGTAGACGTGAAAGATCTAGACGTGGCACCACTCGTGTAACGGCTCTTTACCTAAATTGCGTCACAAGAATAAGTTATCAATATGAGAGAGACACATTCTTATCAAAAACGAGAATATATAGCACATTCCTAAACCTTAAACCTTAAACCCTAAAAAAACCAACCATCTTAGAGTTGACTGGTGTCCGGTCACCGGACATATGCATGGCTATTCGAGCAGCGGTTTTATCGCTGGAGGCAGCCTTGGCGGCAGCGGCACTTCTTCCATGGACAGAAGCAGATGCAGCATCAACAATACTGAAAGCCGCCGGTTGAGGTTTAACTTCACCATCTGATTTGGGGTTATCTTTAATGCGTTCTCGAGCAGCTAAAATGGTAGCAAGTGCAGCAGCTCTTTCGTTCTGTGCTTTATTTCCACCACCTCCATGTAGTGCAAGTTCCCGACCCTTCTCTGTTTTAAGCTCCTTTAGCATCTGCTTTATATCACCAGACACATTTATGTTGTATGCTGGATCCGACTCCAATTTTTTTAATTCTGAGAAGTGAATTAAATTTTTTTCATTATCATGGTGAAAACTAAACGAGCATATTTGGATAGAAGGGAGACGACAGTTACCTTCATCGTCAAGTTTCAAGCTTTTCTTCACATGGTCGAAATCCACGAGAGCTTTGCTGTCAAGTGTGTTTGGATTCTAAGAAGGCATACATAGGTAAGCAAAACTTGAAGATTTGAAACCAGATATTGGTGTGGGCCCCACTGTATTATTACCTGAATTGTAATGATGTCTTCCCTTTTGAAGGGTTCATCAGTTAGAAGCTCCTTCCAGTTCTTGGTTTTAAGATTCAATTCTTTAATTGCCTGTGAAAGATATGGAGTTGGATGCATTTGTTTCTAGAAAAAAATGTTGATAAGTATACATTTCAAATGGCTAAAAGAGAAAGAAAAAAAAAACCTCATAAGAGAACACATTTCCGGTTGTCTTTACTGCAACAATATGTGTGAACTCTGTAAAAACCTTGTTCAACACAGGGCAATGATACTCTCCTACAAAATAGAGAATAATTTCTCAAAAGTTAAGAAATTTCTACAGAAGTTTGAAACGTTCATAGTCTAATAAATATTAGAAAAGATGCAATCATACCTTCAGAATTCTTATGAAAAGTTAGTGGGATGAGATCCTCTTGTTTGAGAGGAGTTCCAGAAACAGGATGCTTTCCATACTTCCTTATGTAAGGGATTATGTGCCTACATCATAAATTTCATAAACAAGCTAAAAACCAAAAAAATCTAAAATATAGGATAATGAACAACTACAGATAAGGCATTTTAATGGGGCATTGAACCTAAACTCAACAAGACTTATTTGTTGGCACAAGATAATGATAGTAAAAGAAAGGTCAGTGGGTAAATGCACTTTTTGGGTGTCTTGTAGGCTGTAGCAAACATATCTTACTCTCTAGTGATCTATGACTCCCCCATCTTATCAAAATAGGAACTTCTCAATGATTTTTTCTACGAAATTGCAAAAGGACATGAAAAAAGAAAAGAAGTTAACTGAAATGAAGCAGCTTCAACAGCCTGGCGTATTTACAAAGTGACTTCAAGTTGAAGTACTATTTTAGTTAATGCTGATCATAAGTAGTTTCATTTGGAGTTATGGCACTTGGAAGCTTCTCCTAAGAGTATCCACTCTTGGTGGTTTTTCTCTTGAACACTGGGATACCATTAAAACATGAATGGCTTATAACAAAAACATCCAATTGGCGACTAAGTTCTTAACCATGGTGATCAGAAAGTAAAAGTTATAGAAGTTGCACTAAACAAAATCAAAGTTCTCAACTCAAAATTCCTACAGAAGAATGACTATAAATAACTACTGAAGCATTTTCTGATAGGCAATTACTGAAGCATTGAAGATAAGAAACACTTACATGATATCGAAAACACTGCCATCCTTGGTGCACACTGCGTCCTCAAATGGAGTAAAAGTGAGGCTGCAAATTGAATTCAAGTATTGCAGTCAATCTTCAAAGCAAAAATATAAAGCAAAAAAACAGGCAACATAGAAAATCAGATTAAGATACAAAGAAGAAGAAAGTGTGTACGCGCAGCAATAAAATGGAAGGCGTTTAAAAGGTGTCCGGAGTTCTTTGGACTTGGCACCGCCCCACTCGGTGGCCCACTCCGTCTTCGTAATGAACATCCGATCTTTGCTGTGTTGTTTCTTCCCCATCTTTCCTTCAAAATCTCAAACTTCAAGCGAATTAGGGTTTCGGGTAAAGAGTTCGCCGAGAATAATAAGTGAAATTAGCACAAACAGAACTCTTTTTCCTCTTTATTATCCCTATCGACGGAGAAACGATATCGCAAAATTGCAGCTCTCTGGATCTGATACGGTGGTCGTTGATAACTCCGCCGAGCCGCCTTAATTCTGCGGTGGTCGGCAACTCGGCTGATCATATTAGCCGCAGAGCCCATTTATAAGAATTCGCCAAAATATGTCAAGATTTAGCCCATTTTAATATTTGACCCGAGCCCATACTTTGAGGCCCATTTTAAAACGATTTAGATATATTTTGGGCCCATAATCAGGCCCATTTTTAAAAGATTATATTTATCCGGGCCCATTTAAGGGGGGGAAATTAGCTTCGTCACTCGTCACTCAGAAGAAAAAAAATGTGTAGCGATGGAAGCAGAGATTCCAGCAGCAGTGGGGAGGAAGACGGCGACGCTGAGTGGAGAGCCGCCATAAACTCCGTCGCATCCACCGCTCCTTCCAACCCTTCCACAGTTGCCAACGGAACAACCACCAATTATGTCGCTTCTTCCAATCGGGAAAAACAAGCGGACACCAAGAGCATCAAAGTCTACCAAATCAAGGTACGTCTTCTTCAATTATGCCGTCGGATTGAAATTCCTGTATTGCATCATTGCTTTTTTTATATTGTTAAACATTTGGACCTCCATTTTTAGTTCATTTCAATGAATTCGGGGATCTCTTTTTGCTTCTGTAGGATTCGAAAGCTATTAATTTTAGGGTTGCTGAAAGTTTCAAAAATTGACCTAGAGGAGAAGAAAAATGCTCTATCTTTCGTCATTGCTTCAGTAGACCTTTATGTAACTTTTCAGGACAAGTGGTCTTGTGGTATTTGGTAAGACTAGAACAGGACAGACTGGACAAGTTGGTGTTAAGAAAGTTGTTTGATGATTTTATACACATATGTACATATATAATAGTACCATGTTTGAATAAAAAAATTGATATAATTGATGGTATTTTAAAATACCTAGTTTGTACAAAGGAAACATAATGTTTTTTCTTCTGAAATGATGGAGGCGGCAGTGGAGGTTGTTGCATGGTGGATGCGGCAGCGGTTGAAGGAGGTGGTGCTGATATGGTGGTGGTGGAAGTGGAGGTGGTGATTGTGGCGGAGACAGGAGTGGGCGGCAATGGTGGTGGTGGTAGAGGTTGTGGTGACAGGTGGACGATGGTGACTGTGGAGGACGTTAAGATGGCGATGATGAGTGATGGTGACCATTAAAACAAATATCATATTAGGGTTATAACAATAAGAGTAGATTAGTAATTTTTTAATTTTTGTCCGGTCCTTGTTATTTTTGTTCCATCTATTTTGGAGGAGGTAGAGGTGGTGGTGGCCAATGTTGTGGAGAGAGAGGTGGTGATGGATTGTGGTATGTAGCCAGTGGTGAGGTGGTGACGGCAATGGGCAGTGGTGGCTGCCAATAGTGGTGGAGGTGGTCGTCGCCAGAGGTGGTGGTGTTGACCATTAAACCAAATACCATACTATATGTTCTTACCTTGAACTTTGTGAAAAATGTTATTTTATTAGTTTTTTAAATAGATTTAAAAAGTATATAATAATATTCACCGGTGAAAAAAGTACATGAGACCCATTAAAAAGAGGTTCTTGTAAGTCACTCCATTGTGGGGTTTTATGGAGGTTCTTAAATATGTTGTGTTGCCAATGATGTGGCAAGAAAAATACAAAAAACGGGTTGTTATAAGTCACTCCATTGGAAAAGTCCGTCTTTTTTATTAATTGGTTTACCAGGGTAGGATACTATGGGCTGGATCTGTAGCATGAACTAAAAAAAGGAAGTTGTATCTACTTGTTTGTTGTTACACTAGTCTTACTTTTGAAATCAACGAAAAAACGAAAAAGTCCCTCGAAATCGACAAAAAAACTTTAAAATCTCTCGAAATCAACCGAAAAACTTCAAAAATCTCTTGAAACCGTAGAATTAGGCTAGAACGACTTTGCGGACCTTTAACCTACCTTAAAAGTGACCCCACTATGCAAATATCCTGGATCCGCCACTGATGTGGTGGGATATCCCATCTGCTCAGGGTTCTAATCCGGGCGTACACAACAATTGTGGCCACTGAACAGTCATAATTTGCCAAGGGATTAGTCTAGGCATAGCCTAGGACACCCTTCCCCAAAAAAAAAGTACATGTTACAAATCTATAAATTAGTCTGGATCTTCAAGTAACACTTTCGCAAGTTGAGGAAGTATTTTGACTAAATTTGGTCCCTATACTTGTGGACCATGTTCAGAAATTCATTTTTTTTTTACTTTTTAGCCCCTCTGCAAGTTGAGGAATGGTTACTTATGTAGTGACATTTTTGAAAACTTGGGAGAGAAATGGCTATAAGGTAAATTTGGTCGGCTGAAATGGCAGTGTGCCATTTTCCCCTTGCCTTTATTACCAATAGTTGTCACTTCTGTCCCTAATGCATTTTCTGTTTATTGCACTTGTTTTCTTGTACACATAGACCATCTCCAACCCACACCACTAAAAGAAACACAAAAAACTTGGCTTTTTGCATAAAGCTCCCCATAAGAAGCTTACTGAAATACGTCACTTTCTATATCATTAAGCCACTATCAAACAATCATGTATAACTGACAAAATAAGTTGCGAGTCTCATTAAGCTCATTAAGCTGCTAACAAACAAACCCCTTAGTTTGGTTTGATTTATTGGTCTACTATGTTTTGCATATATCATTATAATTTGTTGCAATTCAGCACAGGCACAGAAGCTGTTGGATGACTTAATAGAGAAGAGCATGGAAATAGTAAGACAGCAGCCAACCGAAGTTGCAGAAAACCGTTCAGTGATAAACGGAGGTGGTGTTAGACTGTTTAGAGATGCTCCACCCGGCATACTGTTCGATCATGTTGGTAATTCATCATTTTATCCTCTCTTCAGTTAAGCGATGATGTGTCAACATATGATTGGTGAACAGGAGGGGACATGGATGTAACACATTACACTCCAAAAGCCCAAAGCAACAGGCTGGCCCAATAACTCTGAGTCCAACATAAAACCATGGTGGAAGTTATTGGTAGCCCACAACTTGAGGCTTATAAGGAGCTCACAAATCCCAGTTTCTATCCATGTGGGATGAGTTGTTACAAATAGTCAGCTAGTTTGAGTCTCGAAAAGGCACTGGGGATTTTTTCTGGCTATTATCTTTAGAGCATCTCCAACAGATTCTCCAAATTTTCTCTAAAATGGAGATTTAGAAGTCAAAATCTTCAAAAAAAATTATATTCATCTCCAACAGATTTCCCATTTTGGAGGTAAATCATTGATTATATTATTAAAATATTCTATGTATTTAATAAAATATTATTTGGACAAGCTGTTGGTGCAAAAAATTGTCCAAAATCTCCATTTTGGAAAAGCTGTTGGAAATGCTCTTGGTTACCAAAAAAAAGTACCCACCGGCCATTTTGGCCGTGGTTCTGAGGATCATCTATAATTATTCCACCAAATTTATTCTTCTATTTTTGAATCTCTCAAGGAGTTTTAAGTTTCGTTATCCATGTACCAGATGAACTTGAAGGGCCACTAAAGCGACCAAGAATCATTCCTAACGTAGAGGTCGATGAAAAATCGAAAAAGGTGTGATTCCTTATCGCATTATATACGATATGCTAAATGGTATAGTTTGTAGGCCAATAATCTGGTTTTTTTGCAGTTTAGACGCCAACTCAAATCGGTTGCTGTTGATGGGCACGATATAATAGTTTCAGCTAAAGAAGCATGTCAAAGGTCTCGAGCGAAGCTAGAAGCAAGAGATGCAGCTGCAAAAGCAAAAGCCAAAAGAGAAGAAGAGCGAGTTGCGGAGCTGAAAAAGATCCGTGGGGAAAGATGGCTGCCTGCTATTGCTAGAGAAATGCGGTTCAAGTAAACAATTTTAAAGCAAATTAAGGCTAGTGTTTGGGGATCCTCATAGGTCGCCAGTTTGAGTCTTCTTTGGGCCACTGGGGATTTTCTTGACTGTTGGTATCTTTAGGGACTCATGGGATTAGTTGTGGTGTGCACAAGCTGTTCCGGACACTCACGATTGATTACCTAAAGAGAAGTAAATCGTTTTTCTTTTTGTACCGCTCGATCATCGTTTAGTAGATGTTCAATTGGATTTATGCATTTTTGTTATTTTCTTATGTTTTTTACATTGATTATAGGGTACACCATTGTTTACAATTTTAACATCACAGTCATTCAAAGTAGAATCAACGGATTTCGTTAATTATTGCAAATTATTTATGATGTTGGTTCTGGCCCTCTTTTCGATCTTGTGCATTCGGTTCAAAGAAGGCTTATAAGTGTATAAAACTTGACAAAATGCATAAAAATGTAACCAAGTTTGTCTAGGATTTTATTGAGCGTAACAATGTTTTTTTTCTTTCTAATGTTTGTAACAAACTGTCAATTTAACCTGCTTTCGTAACCATCTTAGGGCCTGTTAGTTAGCAGCTTAATGAGCTTAATGGGACATATAGCTTATTCAGTCAGTCAGCTATACATGACTGTTTGGTAGTGGCTTAATGATATAGAAAGTGACTTATTTATTAAGCTTTTAGGAAGGAGCTTTATGTAGAAAGCCAATTTTTGTCCAAACCAGTCTCTCCCAATTAAAAAACATGGTCCTTCCATCTATGAAAACACCCTCCCAAACAAAAACCTTTCCAATCTATAGAGACTGATTAATCACACAAACAACTTTATTCATACAGGACTTGATGGAAAACCAACCAAACAGCCCCTTACTTGATGATAAAAGAGTTTTAGATTTCATGGTATTAGTTGATTTTGACGTAACATTATATCTCACATAATTAAAATTACAATTTAACTTAAATTATATTTTATCAAAAGTTACAAGATCTACCAGTTATTAATCAAAATGTGTACAAAATAGAAAGAATTATTAGTTTATTACATTGATCAAGAAGAATAAAAGAAAAGTCATTACACCTAAAAATGTGAAAGAGGGTCACTTCCATTACGAACCGGAGACAAAACAAGAGCATGTTACATGTCGCAATATTCATCATGAATTATGTATCATCCATCATGAATTGTGTAAACTTCACATTCATATTCATGATGAATGAGGACACATGTCGCGCTCTCATTTGCCCCTTGTTCACAAAGGAAATCAGGTTAAGAGGCAGGAAGCCAGGAAGGGTAGACAGGTGGAACAACAACCATAGCATTCAGAATTATATCAACAGGGATTAAAGGAATCAAAAGTAAATATACAATCATATGATACAAGTTGTGTTCAACAATCAAAATATCACCCATATATCATAAAATTTACCAAACCCTAACCCATAATTTAACCTAATCAACATATTATTTCTTAACAACGATTAACCAAACGCTATACGGAACGAAGAAACGAGTAATTTCCTGAAAACTAAATGATTTTATTTAATAGTTTGTATGTGTTTGCAGCAAGTTGTGCAAATATACACATTGTTCCAAAGAGATTATAATGCCTGCAGATACCCTTTTTCCTCCAGGTAACAAATCACTTTATCAGCCATAACCTCAGGTGGAGGACACACTTCTCCTTCCTCTTCTAATACTATCTGCACCAATTCAATATTATATATATAAATCTCTTTTTTCAATTGCATACTCTCTCTCTCTCTCTAAATAAGATAACAATGGTTGAGTTAGAGGTCATGTCTGCGTTGAGAGATAGGGAGAAGATTGGTAATTTACTAAACTACCCATGTCAAATTAAAACTCTAAAACCTTCTGCAACTTTTTCACCTGTCTACTCACTCTCGTCCATACAGTTGCTACGTACCAAACGGAACTGCAAATTGCAAATACGTAATTTTAAAGGTAAATGTACCTCAGAATTTAGTGGCGGCTCATACGGGTCATCAATCCCGGTAAAACCTGCCAAGATGATGGTGGAAAATGTAAGCCATAAGATTAAATTGAAGAAACAGATAACCCAAGAGAGACTAAGATAAGCTAATCAAATTAAGTAACCACCTCAAGTCAGCCAAGAAAAATGCAGCTGAACAAAAGCTTAACCAATAAACACTATAAACCGAGAAGGAGGGATAGATCAAACACTAATCAAGTCATGTGATAGTTTTAGGGCCCATTTGGTTTGCGGGATTTGGTAGGATTTGGAATTGAATTCCATTCCAATCCCTTGTTTGGATTAAAGGAATGTCTGGATTTGAAATCCGAGGATTTCAAATGAAATCCTTCGAACATTGGATTTAGAAATCCCAGGATTGAGGGTAGTTGGTATTTAATGGGATTTCATAAGATTTGTTTGTAATAATGTTTTAAAATAAGATAAAAACATTCGTTTTGTAATAATCAATTAACAAAAGATAATTTAAAGAATGCAGTTACAGATACCTTTAATCTTTCCAGCACGTGCAAGCTTGTATAAACCCTTTGGATCCCTGGCTTCACAAACCCGTAAAGGCATATCCAAGAAAACCTGTCGATCACAAAGCATGCGAAGTCATCATCAAAATGTAAAAAAAATTAAATTTATAATTTATAGGTATAAAACCAGCCTCAATAAAATCTCCATCTGGAAGCAATGATCTACAAGCATCACGATCTTTTCTGTAGGGAGATATCACGCTAGCGATGCAGATAATTCCAGCATCAGCGAACAGCTTTGCTACTTCTCCTAATAATCCATAAATATAACATAATCAGAATATAATCAGCGTAGAAAATCTCAACTGAGATGATAAAAGTTAAATAAGAAGTGAACCCACCAATTCTTCGTATATTCTCAGCACGATCTTTTGCTTTAAAAGTAAGATCGCGATTAAGACCATGCCTGACATTATCACCATCAAGGATGTATGTCAGCTTCCCTCGAGAATGCAAAGCGCGTGTTAATGCACAAGCCAAGGTGCTCTTTCCTGAAGTCGCATGAGTAATTAAACCTTTTTTATAGCTTGTTAATCATATAAACAGTATTTAGTGATATATATATATATAGAGGGAGGATCAAACAAGAACAGGAACTATTTAAAAGAACACGAGAACGAACAAAATCATTAGTGATTTTACATTAACGCGCAAAAAAGCCACGCGGACATGAAGTCGCGGCCAAAGTCCTTTTTTCGTGCGTTAATGTAAAATCACTAATGATTTTGTTCGTTCTCGTGTTCTTTTAAATAGGTACTATTCTCGTTTGAACCCGACTCTCTATATATATATATATATATACTTTAATTGGTAAGGATATAAGATTAACGAACTAAAAGTCATCAAGATAAATATTATATTCATAATTTGACCTCTTAATTCACTTTATAGCCGTTTTTCCACATAATTGACAGAAATAGCCAAGACTTCGCAAATAGCGCTTTAGCAACTTGCGAAATTGCCACTTTTTTAATATTATATTCATAAAAGTAGCAATTTTGCAAGTGGCTAAAGTGCTACTTGCTAAATGTTGGCGTGGAAGTGCCACTTACTAAATTGCTACTTGCTAAAGTTGCTATAGTGCTCCTAACACAACTTGCTTAAGTGCTACTTGATAAATTGCTACTTGCTAAAGTTGTCATAGTGCTACTTGCTAAAGTTTATTTCAGATATGGGTGATCCTAGGATTTGCCCAAACTAACTGGTTCTTGCTAAAGTTGTTAAAGTACTGCTTACACAACTTGCTAAAGTGCTACTTGTCATGTCAGCAATCCGCAATTAGTACTTTAGCAACTTGTAAAAAGTGATACTTCATTCACAAAAAGTAGATTCCGCAAGTTTGCTAAAGTGCTACTTGTGATATTTAGGTCAATTGAGTAGAAAGATGGCTATAAAATGAATTGGGGGAGGGTCCAAAATGGCTATTTTGGACAATTTCCCTAAAACAAACGTCAGCTTATATCCTTCAGTTGTTCATCATAAAGCCAGAGGACACATAGACTAAAACCATATACAATAACCTGTAGCATTTTGGATCTCCTGATAAGTTAACATGAATATCAATCTAAAAATACTTGATTAATCTTTGTAGTTAAACTTAGAAGCTTGAAAACATGGAGGTTTTGTGAATGTACACAACTTCTATAGCCTTGAAAATATCGACTAACCTGAACCACTGAGCCCAGTAATCCATATGACACAGCCTTTTTGCTGAAGCAATTCCTGCCTATCGATTTTCTCTACAGAGCATTTATGCCAAACAATATTGGTGGATCTCCTTCCCTTTGTTGCGATTTCGTGACAAATCGAACCTATTTTCACATGAAATTGTTAAAGAATATTCCAGATTATGAACTTTATAATCCACGATTTAGTACCATTCGAATCATCCGAATTATTGATAATACCACGTTCGTGTTCGTTGGAACCGACTTCAATATCAGCTTTTAACGAAGACATTCGCGAAGCGTCCTTTGCTTTGATCGGCGATAAGTTCGTCGACGTTGACGTTCGGCAATTGAACAACCTCGCCGGAAAGTTCGCGAACCCTACCTTCGTCGATTGGGATTTAACGAAGTCAAACCCCAGTGAAGAATCGAAAATTAATAACCAGTTTCCTACCGCAGTCATCGTTGCGAATTTGAGCACGAAACCAGTTGACAACATGAAATTTCAATCTGGACAGATTTGTGAAGGAAATTAACAAACATCAAATTGTATATTGATAACATAGATTTGAATGGGAAGAAGGTCTTATACTACTAATTGAATCAAAGAGGAGAAAACGATTAATGAATGAAATTTGATGAATACAAAATCTGTGGGTGTAGATTTGGGAGAATGAAGAAGATTGAGGTTTAAAAGAAGCTGAAGATCTCCATTGTTTTCCGATCTTCCATCAGAGCTCGCTGTGGCAGCTCATATGCAGCCACTGCCATATAAAATTAATATAATATCCACCACCTTCAAAGATTGCATAACTTTTTGAGCATTTAAACAACATTTTCTAATTACTATTTGTTTAGTCTGGGTTAAATACATTCCTTTTGTCTACTAATTTAATTCCTACAGGTTGAATTTCAGTGAAATTTTGAGTTAGTCTAAAAAACGTGAGAAGTGGTTATGACAGTTAGATGTATATTAGGTAATGTTCTAAAAAAACTCGACGTACAACTGTCATGGTGTGCTATGGTATCAAGGCTTGTGTGTCACGTCACGTTAAGCTCATGACATGCCATGGCCTAATGCGTAGTTATCGTAATGAGATATTTGATTTTTTTTTTACGTTTGGTGACCCAACAATCTCCCCCTTAGAAAATCTTTGGTGACCCAACAAATAATGCATTTTGACCATTTTCACTCTTTTTGGGTTCTTTTCACTTTTTTTGGTTCTTTTCACTTAGACTATTTTTTTTGTTCTTTTGGTCTGTTTTATCTTTTATGGACTTGTTAAGTATATCCAACATTTACAGAAAGAAAAGTAAATATGTACAACAAATGAATGAAATTCAAAGAAAATCTAAGTTATGAAAAAGAAGAAGTACTTGTATTTATTATTCAACCATTACATCGGAGGATGAGTTACAAGTACAATAAGGATAGACAAAACATGTCACTTGATTCCTTTTCGACGATTAATTTCAGAGACAATGTTTTGGTAGAAAGGTTGGGCTTCGGGAAGATGAGGCATGAGACGAGAATGCCTTCCAGGAAGATGATGTCAGCAAGGTGAATCTGATCAAATCTGAAGAATCTTCGACGGCCGAATCCATCGTTAAAGAATAAACCTACAATTGGTGAAAAAGCAAGAGTAATAGAGGGATATTGCACCATAGTTGGAATAGACAAGTCAAGGTTCTCAACATATGGGACTCTCCCTTTTGCAGCTAAGTCTTTGAATACAGTATCCTTCACCGATTTGGTTTTAGTGGCAGGAAGTTTGACTTCTTCTTTCAGGCTCCGAACGTGTGCGGCTTCTTCGGAGGAAAGATCAACTTGATATTTCTTTTTGATTTCTTTCATACGAGTCATCAGCCCACTTAGATAGTTGATGAAGATGTCTCTCTTAGGATTTGAGCATTTGACCATAAGCTTTGATAATTCGAGCGACTCAGAGAGACCAAATTGCTTCAGATGGTGATCTCTGATGCTCCTTGAAGACCCATCTTTCCTGTCTATAATCAACCGAACATCAGAGGGAGTGGACTTTGAAGTGGCAATTTTTACACCTGTGATCTGTGACTTATCTGTCCGATAAGTCATAGACTTTTTATACCATTGAATTTCTCTATCCCTGAGCTCCTCAGCCTTTTTCACTGAATCCTCAAGATAACCCAACTCCGATTTTTGGGCTTCTATAGGATCGGTGGATTTGGCTTTGATTGCCTCTCCCTTTGCCACCTTTAAAGACAAGGCCTTGTCAGCATCTAATATTTTTTGAGCTCGGAGGGCTTCCTCAATTTCTTGAGGAGGAAGCCCCAGATCGGAGACAACTCCTTGGGAAGGAGGTTTAAGTCTCAAAGTTTCAGCATCTGTAGATCGAGAGCCATATTTTGCTTCCTCTCTCCTTTTCTTTTCATCTATGGCTTCTTGCTCGGCAGAAAGCTTTCCTTTCCCTTTGTCTTTTGGGCCTTCGGTCGGACCAGGTTTCTCCCTTTTAGATGTTCTGCCGGTTCCCTCCACCGAAACTGTAGCATGCTCCATTGATTGTTCATATTCAGTTGCCACCGATTTCAAAGGATCAACTTGAATTTCGATGGCCTTTGGCCTTGTGGAGAACTGGATAGTGGGTGTGTCGGATGGAAGTTGGATGTTGGATGCATGTCGGATAAAAGGTTTTCGGGGAGACTTCTTTGGACTTTTCTCCTCCTCAGCACCAGACGGAGATCAAACACCAATATAATCGGAGACTCGATCCACACTCCGAGCAACCCGATGAAGCACCTGTCGATCAACATTATCGAAAGAATAGTCTCCCAAATCAAGATCCCAATTCAAGGAATCGGTGAAAATATCCACCTTCTTATGGAGGGATTTGAGAGACTCCGGGATTTCAGAGTTGAAGGTTTGCTGCTGTATATCACGATTTCTGAGGCGTTGAAGCTCAGAATCCTTGGCATCGGAAGCTGATTTCAATGCAGCCATGGAGATTGACAGATGAGAGTTAGAGGTGGTTAAATCCTCTAACTTTTTGCCAAAAGTACCTACAGAGTCGATGATCGGTTGAAGTAAGGCCCGAAGAGGAGCTTCAAAAGAGGGATGTTGAGCATGCTCTTCCAAAAGAAGAACTTTGTCGGCAGTTTGAGAAATGAAAGTCAGTGAGGCCTATTTGAATGCCTCAAACTGACTTCCCATAAGTCGACTCTGACGAGCACCCTCCTGTATGTCAGCCAGAAGATCAGAGGGAAAACGGGTGGTGGAACTTGATGGTGCATCATGTTGTTGATTGGAGAGATGAAATCTTGGAGTGGTGGGGGTTAAGGGGGTATGTGGTGGAGTTCTAGAAGTTGGAATGGTTGACGATGAAGGTTGATCAGATAAGGGGTCGGGAAAGAAAGTCCTTTTGGGTGAGGGAGAGGAACTATCCTCCGAAGAGGATGGGTGAGATCAAGGAGGTGGTGTCGGGGAGTTTCTTTTCGGTGATGGAGAGGTTATTTTTGGTGGTGAGGTTCTTTTCGAGGATGGTGATGTCGGTGATGATGTTCTTTTCGGTGATGGGGATTTCGGTGGTGACTTCGGTGGAGGAGAAACTTCGGTGGTGAGGTGTTTTTCGGTGGTGGAGTCTTTCTTTGATGGAGAAACTTGAGGGGAGACATAAGTAGGTGATGGTGCTCCTCGGTGAGGGGTGGCCGAACGTGGCCTAGTATCATGTAGTAAGAAGTCCAGAAGATCCAAACCCTCCGGAACGACCTCTGGATCTGCCGACCCTTCACGGGGCTGTGCAGAGTCATTGACCACAAAATGGTCCGGTGATAGGTTGTGTAGTGCGAAGGCAGAACCTTGAAGGGGAGAGACCTCCAAGACATCTGCATCACCTATAGAGATAGGTGATGAGGAATGGTGTAGGGACTCCGAATACATACGAAGTCTTTTGAGAGACAACGGAGGAGGTGGTTATTGGGACAACATATTCCCTTGGATTTTCTGGGACAATTTCAACAGCCACCGATTTTTGAGAATCGGTGACCGGTGTGGGAGGGTTGGCCGAAAGCTTCCTAAGCCTCTTTAGAGGAGACTTAGGAGGGGATTTGGAGTGCCTCCGTTTTTGGAAAGGGGTTGTGACTTGGGTAGCCACCGAAGGTGATTTCGATGACATAGTCTAAGAAGTGGGCACAGAGGTATCGGGGGCCCTAGATTTTTTCATAGTGCCCCCCGATTTCACTCGGGTAGAGGGGTTAGGGGCCACTATAGTTGGAGGGTCCGTTGGAACCTCTGGGTGTACAAACTTAGGGATTTCAACATCTCCCCACTGTAGATCGGGAGAATGAGAAAAAGTGATCATACCTTGGCGTAGTGGCAGGTCGGAGGCGCGAGGAGGTACATCAAGAATAGTCTTTCCAACAATAGGAGCAGACCAGTCATAAACAAATTTCAGAGAGGAGGACTTCCGATCAGCATCAAGAGTGCTTGCCAACTTGTGGTGGATGATCATAGAGATGAACCTGGGGTAGGCCACATGGCATCTTTTCGGTGGGGAGATCACATTGGCAAGCTCAGTGAAGAAGTATTGAGCAAAGTCAATTTTCCTTTGGAAGATGAGAGCATGGGCTAGAGATGTGATGTAGGAGGGGGATTGGTCTTGTCCACTGGTTTTCCTTGAGAGACAGTACATAACATGGGTGAAGAAGAATTTCCATATACCACCCATGTACTTGCGGAGAAGGGTACATGGGCCTTTAGCAGAGGACTCAGGAGTGTAGTTGAGATCTTTTACAACGTCGTCATGTTCAGTTCCAAGATGGAACTCATCGTATACGGGGAAAGATGGAATTTTCAGGGCTGCACGAACATCGTCGACCCCAAAAGTAAAGTCGTGGTCTTCATCATCAGATAGAATGGAGGCGTTAATGGAGTCGTTGGATGGGTCATAAACACACGTGAGCCAGAATTGTCCAATGAGCACTTTGCTCATTTTGGGATTGCATGTGAATGCATGGAGAAGAGGCGATCGAGATAGGAACTTAGAGACCATGGTAAATTCTTGGTGAGAGGGATCAACGTCAAAATCGTGCAACATGGTTCCACGGATTGAACTTCATGTCTTCAAAACAAGTGGGAACATCCTTGGATGATTTAGGGATCTTAGGGAGCTTGGAGGAGGTTGAGGATGCCATTGAGAGGAAGTGAGAGAAAGTTGCAGGTTGATTTGTAGAGAGAGAGAATGAGTAGTTGCAGGTCGTGGAAAAGGAAGAATGAAGAAGATGATGGGTATATATAGGATGAGAATTCGAAAGGATGAAATGGGTGGCAACGGTTATATGTAATAGTAACAGTTTCTAGGTTTAAATAAAAACTAAAGAAAGTTATAAGTGGTAATGATGACAAATGATATAAGGTGACCGACTAGGGTGTTTCTCATAAAAAAGGGGTATGTGACTGTTAAACAATAAATGACAAAGTGAAAAGGGATGATGTAAGCATTGGTTTGTGTGTAGGATAAGAATGAGAGATCGGAGAAGAAGGAATCGGTGGAACAGTAAATTCGAAGAAAGTATCTTACTGAATTGGATATCGGTAAGTACTCGGAGATGTCGGTGACTGGCTTCGGAGAGTTCTGAGAGATCGGATCGGAGAAACTTGGTAAATGGTGTCGGTAAGAATCGGTGGGAGGACTTCGGAGACGTGAGGACTTCGGAGGGATCGGGGCATCAAATTCACCGATGTTGGTTAGATCGGTGAGAGTTGAAAGCGTCGGTGGGATCGGATGGAGTTTAATCGGTGGGGAAGATCGGTGAGGTGCTTTGGAGTTCGGTGAGTAGTTCACCGATGTCCACCGAAAACCTAACTTCGGTGTATAGGATCACCGATATATATATATTAAAGATCTAAATACAACATTCCAAGTTCTCCAATCAAAAAATTGAATTCGGCTTCATCTAAGGGTTTGGTGAACAGATCTGCAAGCTGAAGATCAGTAGGAATGAAATGCAGCTCTATGTCAACTTTGAAGATGTGATCCCTGATGAAGTGATACCTGATGTCTATATGTTTTGATCTGGAGTGAAGAACTGGATTATTTGCAATAGCGATTGCACTTGAGTTATCGCATAGTATGGGCACTTGTGAGTAAATTTGATTGTAGTCCCTTAGTTGATTTTTCATCCATAGGATTTGAGCACAACATCAACATATTCAGCTTCAGCAATTGAGGTTGAAACTGAGTTTTGTTTCTTACTGGACCAACTGACCAGCTTGCCACCAAGAAGTTGGCAAATACCTGTGGTGTTCTTTCTATCAACTTTAGAACCTGCATAATCAGAATCAGAATACCCTATTAGATCAAAATCTAAGTCTTTGGGATACCAAAGACCCAAATGCAGAGTACCTTTAAGGTACCGGAAAATGCGTTTTACAACAGCCAGATGAGATTCTTTGGGATTGGCCTGATAACGCGCACAAAGACATGTAGCAAACATAATATCGGGTCGGCTAGCAGTAAGATAGAGAAGGGACCCAATCATACCTCGGTAATTCGTTACATCAACGGATTTTCCATCCGGATCAGCATGAATTTTCAAAGGTGGTGACATAGGAGTTTTCATAGGAGAGCAATTTTCAAACTTAAACTTTTTGAGAAGGTCGCGAATATATTTGCTTTGATTTATAAAAATCCCTTCGGAAGTTTGTTTGACCTGAAGGCCTAAGAAAAATGTAGGCTCTCCCATCATGCTCATCTAATATTGATTCTTCATGATAGAAGCAAACTCATCACATAGTGACTCATCAGTGGCACCAAAAATGATGTCATCCACATAGATTTGAACAAGTATAAGATTATCTGAGGTTTGCTTGATGAACAAGGTGTTGTCATTTTTTTACTCTGGAATAGCCATTCTTCAGAAGAAAGTCAGCAAGAGTGTCATACCAGGCACGAGGAGCCTGTTTGAGACCATAGAGAGCTTTGTCCAACCGGTACACATAGTCAGGATAAGTGGAATCTTCAAATCCAGGTGGTTGTTTCACTTAGACCTCTTCTGCCAGTTCACCATTTCGGAAGGCACTTTTAACATCCATCTGGAAGACTCTGAAATTTTGATAGGCAGCATGAGCCAAGAAGATCCTTATAGCTTCAAGTCTAGCAACAGGTGCAAATGTTTCATCATAATCAATTTCTTCTTCATGTCTGTATCCTTGAGCAACAAGTCTGGCTTGTTTCTTATCACTGTACCTTCTTCATCCATTTTTTTCCTGAGGACCCACTTGGTTCCAATGAGAGTTTTCTTTAGAGGACGAGGAACCAGTCTCCAAGCCTTATTTCTTGTAAATTGAGAAAGTTATTCTTGCATGGCAGTGATCCAGCATGGGTCAGCTAATGTTTCCTTAATTTTTTTTGGTTCTATCAAAGATAGAAAATTCACATAGAGGCATATATTACCAATTCCTCTTCTAGTCTGGACCCCAGCTTGTTGATCACCGATTATTTAGTCTATGAGGTGATCTTTGGTCCATTTGGTAGCAGGAGGTAGAGTGGATGGAAGGCTTGAAGATAGTAGAGATGGATGATTTGAGGTGGTTGGAGGTAGGAAGTCAGGAGAAGAAGATGAGGGAATATTTGGATCATTTTCGGTGGAAGGTAGGTTTGTTAAGATATGAGGTGAAGAGACTTGTTGATGAGAATCAAGAAGATAATGGTGTTGAGGATGATTGTGAGTGAAAGGAATGGAGGTGGAATCGGTAGAAGCTGAGGATGGACCATCACCAATGCAAGATGAAATCCACCTATTTAGCTTATCATCGTCATTTGAGAGACATGATGATCTGAAGTCATCAAACTTGACATGAATGGATTCATCAATGCATTTTCTTCTGAGGTTGTATACACGATATGCTTTTGTGGACAAAGAGTACCCTACAAAGATACCTTCGTCAGCCTTAGGATCAAATTTCCCAAGGTTTTCCCGATCATTTAGAATGAAACACACACAGCCAAAAACATGGAGAAAACTTATATTTGGTTTTCGGCCATGAAAAAGTTTTCCCATGTCTTTTAACAATCACTGATCTATTTTGGGTAAAGCAGGCAGTGTTAACAGCTTCTGCCCAAAAATAGGTGGAAAGATTTGATTCACTTAGCATTGATCTGGCGGCCTCACATAGAGTCCAATTCTTTCTTTCAACTACTCCATTTTGTTGAGGAGTTCTCACTGCAGAGAAATTTTGGGAAATTCCTTTGTCATTGAAGAAGTCTTCTAAGGCACTATTTTTGAACTCGGTGCCATTGTCACTTCTTACAGACCGTACAAGCTGACCATTTAGAACTTCATTCTTATTGATGAAGTTGATGATCTCTTCAGTTGAATCACTTTTATACCTGAGAAAACATACCCAAGTATATCTTGTGAATGCATCAACAATTACAAGAATGTACCTTTTCCCTCCTAGACTGGAAGTGCTGACTGGTCCACATAGATCCATATGCAGCATCTGAAGAGGAAGAGTGATGGAGGAACATTGCTTTGTTTTGAAAGAGGATTTGGTGAGTTTTCCTTTCTCACAAGCATCACGCAGCTTTTCTTTCACGAAGTTCAGTTTTGGCATGCCGGTCACTAATTCTTTGTTGGAGAGAATGTTCAGAGTTTTAAAGTTTAGATGAGATAACCGTTTATGCCACATCCAGTTTCTTTTGGCTAAATCATCAGACACAAAGCAAACACCGGTAGTACAATGATTTTGTCCCATGTCAATGACATAGACATTCTCTTTTCTTTTCCTGGAAAACACAACCTGCATGTGTTTATCAACAATAGTACATTCACAAAGTTCAAAAATAACTTTGTAACCCAGATAACATAACTGACTAATGCTTAGAAGTTTATGCATCGGTTCTTCAACAAATGCAACTTTGTTAAAGGTGACCGACCCATTTGTGAGAGTTCCATATCCCTTAGTATAACCTCTGGAATTATCTCCGAAAGTTACTGATGGACCCTTTTTAGACACATAGTTAATGAGAAGAGATTTGTTTCCGGTCATGTGACGTGAGCATCCACTGTCCAAATACCATATTTAATGATGCCCATACACCTGCAGTTACAGAAAGATTAGTTTCTTGGTACCCATTTGGTAGTGGGTCCTTTAGGGTTAGAGGGAGAAGAGCTCTTAGTTTCAGTTTGGTCAATTCTATCCTTAGGGCAGTCCTTGGCAAGATGAAAGGTATCTCCACAGTTGTAGCACTTTCTATAGATGAAAATCTTTTTGGATTTTTGGCCCTTTTCTTTTTTTTTGCCCTTGACATCTATATGTAAGGCTTTTGGACCAAAGCTTGACATGAGAGGAGGAAAACCTAAAATTCCACTATTTGATTTGTTGGTCCCGGAGGGTTATACAAGTTTGTAGAAGGGGGGGTTGAATACAAACACACATATTTTACTTTCTAAATTGTTTATTGAAATAATCAAACAATTTACAACTTGTTGCGGAACAAGATTAAGGATTAACCTAATCTAAACAAGTTATGAGAACACTAAGTTTCTTGCACTAGAATTAAGACAGAAAGGAGATAAGGAAATTACAAATAATATCCTAACACAAAGATAATAAGAAGAAGATGGCCGAGCACTTCATTTCTGAAGTAGGGTTCTTCTTATATACTGCATGCATTTAATGCATAGCAGTACAACTTTACACGTGGCAGCACCTGATTGGTTGCATGGTTTGACCTTTGTAGACAACCTTAGTAGCCGCATGATGTACAATGTAGAATCAGAGTTGGTTGTACGATTCTGGACAGAAGGGATGTCCGTTCTGACATTTCGTACGGAGGCGTGCAAGGGGGTAAGACAAAAGTAACTTGTAGAGGAAGACTTCATGATCAGCGTTCGTTGAACAGCACTTTATCAACGAGTAACAAAGCTCAGCGATCGCTGAAGTCTTCTACTTGTAACTTCACGTTGAGTGGACAAATCTTGGCTTCACTGATATCCGCATCAGTTCATTAGTAGACTTGTCGCTGGTTCTTGGGCTTGATCTTCGACTTCAGCGTAGAACATTTGTTGACGTGAAACTTATCTTCAGGGATCATACGTAAACAACTAAACTATCAGCGATCATCAACAAGACTGAACAGACTCAGATCTTTATTGATGAACAGTGTCGCTGAATGTAATTTAAAGAACATGAGTTTCCTATCAGCGGTACTGTAGAGACATAGTACTTATCAGCGATAGTGAAACTCTAATACATATTGTTTACTTACAATTTTCACTAAGTGTTTCTTAAAGAGTCATTATCAAATCACTGAGGGTTTGGATCAACAATCTCCCCCTATTTGATATTGACATAGCAACAAAAGAAAATTGCTAAGTATGAAAACATAAGGATAAAAAGAACTTATAAAATTTTTGTCCCTTTTACTGTTTTTTGGGATCTTTTGAGTACTGATGGAGTAAAGTACATTCGCTGAAATTTTTCTTTAAACTTCGTAAAGGTTACAAAGGGAACTGGAAAAATTACAAGTACAACAAATTAAATTACAAGTACAAAAGATATAAGCTGATACATGATAGAAGAATTATAAGGAAATCCTATCAGCTAACCAGGTTCTTTCTTGACTAGATCATCAAGAGTATCAGTCTCTGGAATCATCCAGTCAGGGACTGTAACTCCCTGTTCCCTTCTTTTCTTTGCTTCGCGGTAGATGTAGGGCTTCAGGAGTTGTCCGAGGAGATTTTGTTTGTACTCACACCAGTATAGTAAATCTCTGAGTTGTTCGATCGGAGTTTTGTATAACTCAGAGATGCGTTGAAAGCATTTGCGACCATTGAAGTCATAGAAGAAGATGCCATAAGGATCACTGAGTACTCTGCCAGGGAAGAAAGGTTCGGTATGAGGTAGGGAAACGTCAAGTCCAGAAAGGTCAGGGGCAGGGCCAAGAACTGCTTCACGAGAGAATTCAATTCCTATCTCGTTTCTTATTGCTGGTCCAGGAGAGGAAGGGGTCTTCTTCTTTGGAGCAGCTCGCTTCTTCTGAATTTGTTGAGGACGAGGAATATCAACCGCTGAGGAAACCAAGTCGATATGTTTGTTTATTTCTTATACGACATAGGTCCTGAAAGTTGAGCGGGATCTTTGAATTGCTATTCTCATCTCCAACCATTCAGCGAGACCAAAAGTGTTTATGGATGACATGTAGACAGTTCGGTTGTGGCCGTTTTCTTTGACTGTTTGGACATGAACTATCGGTACCTTTATGTTATTCTTCAAAGCATATCTTCCTCTGACGTTTACAGCTTTTATCCTTGAGGGATGTTGTCTGTAGTGGCACATCTTCTTACACCATTCAAGAGTGGTGTCGCTGACTTTGGTCTTTTTTGGGTGAGTCTTCTGTGCGTCTATCAGTAGTTTTTCTTGGACAGCAACAGGAAATCTTCTCAAGTCTGGGTCTTTGAAAGAACGTTGGTCTAGCTCTAGGGCATATTCCCTGTCTTTTTCTTCAGCTTTCTTCTTTTCAGCGAAGAGTTGTTCAGCTTTGAGAGCTTCAGTGATTTCCTTGTTTGTGAAATGCCTTAGGTGATGAGGAACAAGGCGTTTAGCTTCCAGTTTCTGAACCATAGCAGCTCTCTTTTTCGTTTCTTCTTCACTTGGTATTTGAGGTACCAAGGAAGGTCTATTTTTGTGGGAGAGCGGTTCTTCTTCCTGTTCTTCTTCAAAAATGTCATCAGTCTCAGCGAAGTCTAAGACTAGGATTATTTCTTCAGCACTAGGGGCTGGGATTATTGTTGTAGTTGCAACTGGAGAAACTTCAGCTGGATCCTCAAGCAGGGGAGAGGACTAGCTGAAACACAGCGATCGTTTAAGTAAGATCATTTGGGAAGAAAGAGATAGAGAAGAGAATGGGGTTTAAGTGTATAGAGGTTTTATGGAGAGGAGAATTGAGGTTGAGAAGGGATAGAGGAGGGATGCAATGTAAGGGAATAAAAGATATTGTACTTGACAAACTGGCTTTATTTGTAGGATAGACAGATTGCCTTCTGTAGCGAGGCCTTTGTTCTTGCCTCTATCAGCTTCAGTTGCTGCAGGTTTTGTCTTGGTCGTCCCCCCAGATGGTTCATTTATCATGACCCCTTTTTGAGCAGGGATCTTCTTGGGCTGGACGAAGAAGAAGTCATCATCATCGTCATCATCATCATTGTTTTTAAGGGATGATGATGGTTCGTCGTCCTCAAGATCGAGGTCTTCATTATCTTCTTCTTCCTCAGCTTCAGATTCTTCCTCATCAGCATAGGGTACGATGACATCAGCATCAGTTTCGAGGTGCTCATCGAGTTGCTCCCCCTAAAATCCAGAGGGAGATATCTCGGTTCCCTCAGGGTTTTCAACTCCCTGAGGTTTATCGGTTGTAGCAGCAGCAGCATCAGAAACAATACCCTCCCCCTCAGCGTTATGGGGAAGGTCTTCAAGAGTTTTCTCCTCCCCCTCGATATTATGGGGAAGGTCTTCAGTCTTCTCCCCCTCTTCCACATGATGAGTGGGGGAGGTAAGGGCAACTTCAGCAGCATCAGTGTGCATTGGGTCCCTGTCTTCCAGGCCAGAGATCCCAACACAAGTTTCAATCCTACCTATTCTATCTTCTAGGCCAGATATAGCAGGAGTGATTCGTTGAAGAACTTCTCGATCCACCTGAGTAAAATGCGAAGGAGCACAAGTAGCAGCATTCAGGCGGTCGAGGATTTGCTGAAGGAGGTCTTTGATAGTGCCGACCTCAGTCTTGACCGTAGAAACCTCTCCCTTAAGAGTACCAACCTCTGTCTTCAATGATGTGACTTCATTGGACAGAGATGTGAAGTTTGTGGAGAGGGTGTTGTTGGTTAAGTTGAGATTGTTGACGAAGGTGGAGTTTTCAGCGAGAGTAGTAGTAAAAGTTCCGATGCTACCATCCACCTTCTCCATATCAGCTTTGGCGGCTTTCTTTTCGACCTCAGTTGTCAGCGTCTTTAGAGCATCTCCAGCGTTTGTAACCGCTGAAGAGTTAGCTGAGAGAGTGGTGGTGAAGGATTCCATCTTTGTTTCTAGGGCCTTCAGGGAGGTGTTGATATCTCCCAAATTAGGACCTGCAACAGTTAATAACTTATGAACAGAGGAAAGCTCAGAAGTTGGGTATTTTAAGAGAGTGTGTATGGTTTTGTGTATACCTGCAGGCGGGTTGGTGAAGTCCTCGAAACTTCAATAACCTGAGTAGTGTTCCATGTCGCCTTCCAGAGTGCCTTGACGCATAGAAGTGCCTACAAATCCTATATTGTGATTTATCATCCCCTGTAAAGTTGCAGCTGATGTATCGTGGGGGATGATGGTTGTTGCAGAGAATGGGGGGAAAACAGGTGGAGTGTCCAAAGGAATGGTGGGAGGAATGAAGGTTGAGAAGAGGGATTTGGTGAGAGGTTCAGCATTGGATTCACTGAGAATTACTTTTTCAGTCCTTAGAGGGTCTGAAGGAGGGGGTTCAGTTCCAGGTTTATAACCTCAGCGTTTAGAGACGCTGAAGTTGGTATGGAAGGGGTGGCTTTATCAGCTGTGGCAGAGCGTACCACGGAACTATCCAACAGCTCTTGAGAAGAGTGAGTTGCGGAGTCTTCAGTCTGGAAAAGGCTTGGGAGGTTGCTCCTTGGTTTTCTTGATCCTTTCGGAATCAAGTTGGGTAGTAGAGTGTTTCCTTTTTCGAGAAGGAGTGGAGGGTGCAGCATGGGAATCAGCAGTTGGGATTACCGCTGATGTAGCCGCAGAAGTAGAAGAAGTTAGGGGATTGAGAATAGATAAGAGTTTAGAGAGACGTACCTCGTTTGGCAGGGGCTTGAAGTCAAGAACTTTAGGGCCAACCTTTGAGAGTCTCAGGTCGCCCACCTTCGGGTACTTGTCTTTCAGGCCTTGAGCGAAGAAGGCACTGACAAACCGGGGATAAGGAACACATGTTGGTCTGTCAGCTGCATCCACCCTGAGCATCAGATCATCGTAAATGATTTTTGCCCAATCAATGTGGAGGCCCTTCAGTAGTGAGTATCCCATGGTCTGTTGGGGTTGAGATGCTTGGTCAGTTGATCCGGTTTTTGCTGTCAGGCAGCTGATCAAGTGAGCGAAGATGAAGTTCATCTCGCTGGGCATCTTCGATTTCTTGATGGAGGTCAGCTTCCTCTCAAGGAGTTTGTCTCTCCCTGTTTCCCATGCGTACTGCATTGCGTCGAAGAAGGCAATGAGGGCTTCCCTATCGGCTGAGTTTTTGGGATTGGGTAGAGGGATAAATCGTTTTTCTTTTGTGGCGGCGGGAAGGTTTAGGGCACACCTGATATTACCAGGTGTAATCTTGGAAGTACCATGGTCAGTGTCAAAGAGAATGACATCGATTTTTTTCTTTGGGTCCTTGGTAGAGGTGATCTGAGCTTTTCTGGCAAAATACCAGAACTGAGCTAGTAGATGTTTATTTGCCGGATGAGCAATGGTTAGAGCTGTGGAAAGAGGGCATGTCTTCAGAAAGTTCATAGCGTCATCAAGATGTGTGACCTGCTTCTTTTGAGGGAAATCGAAGAGAGCATATGGATTGTTGCTTTGAAAGGTAACTTGCTCGGGTTTAAAAGTAACATGAGGAGCTTTTGTGAGTACAACACTTTCAGCAGCAGTGGGAGACTTGGTAGTAGGAGCGTCAGTGGTAGATGCCATTTCTGTTTATAATCAAACATGAAGAGAGATAAAGAATAACGTCTTAATGTGGAAAGATTTTCCAAAATAAAATGTGTTGGGTTTTGCACATTCCATTCAGACAAAAGATATCTTAATGGAGATTAAGGTTTTTCTTGTTTTGAAAAAGAGTACAAAACATAGTGAATATTTGTTTTCCAGTTTCTATTTGAAGAAGAGATTCTGGAAAAACATATGAAGATACAAGTTTAAGATTTTATGTTTTAAACTTGAAGAACAATCTGTTTCCAGATTGTGTTCATAAAATCATGAAAAGAAGATGATTTTATTGTAAGAAGGTTCGTTTGTTTGAACTTTTAAAAACAATAATAAGATCGAAAACAAGTTTATTGGTTGCAATGTAAAAGAAATATTAACCTGTGATGTTGAAGATGAAGATGAACAGTTTCTTGAGTTAATATTTTGAATGCAACAGAGATTTCTTGCTTGAAGGAGATGATGTTCGCGTAAGGTAAAAATATAAACTCGAATGTGTTTATATAGTGAGAGTTAGAGAGAGAGACACTGTGAGCGGGAAAGTTTTTCATCATGACATTGACACGTCCCTTGAATTTGATTGGTCAAGAAAAACGAAACGGGCGAACGTGTGTCAGAAAAAGCGTGCCATGGTCTATCCGTTGCGATGACGTCACAAACGTCTTTTCATATTTTAGGATGTCTCTGAGGATTTAAAAAACTCAGGGACCTTTTGAAAAACATGAAGCACTGAATAAAAATATCAGTGTTAAGTTTAGAAATTTCAAAGTATCACTGAAAGGAAGAGATATTCAGCGATGCAATTTGTTTTGAAATCTTGCATTCATAGGCGAACGTCAACGAGTAAGAGAGAACATACCTTGATATCAGCGAATCAATTTTGTTCAGAGAGTAGATGATTAATGGGTTATACAAGTTCATTGTTATCACTGATCAAATGTGAACCGCTGAAGATTTTACTCTTCAAAGTTCAGCATTCCAAGCTCGCTGATGAGAAAGTTGAATCTTGTCTCATCAAGAGGTTTGGTGAATAGGTCAGCTAACTGAAAGTCAGTTGGGATAAAGTGAAGTTCTATATCACCATTCATCACATGATCTCTGATAAAATGATACCTGATTTCGATGTGTTTGGTCTTTGAATGTAGCACTGGATTGTTGGCTATAGCGATGGCACTAGTGCTGTCGCAATAGATTGGAATTTTCGAGAGTTGAAGGTCATAGTCCAGTAGTTGATTTCTCATCCACAAGACCTGAGAACAACAGCTTCCAGTGGCTACGTATTCAGCTTCGGCGGTTGAGGTGGACACTGAGTTTTGTTTTTTTACTTGTCCAACTCACCAGCTTTCCACCCAGGAGCTGACAGCCTCCTGTGGTGCTTTTCCTATCCAATTTGCCACCTGCAAAATCACTATCTGAATAGGCGATTAAATCAAACCCTGAGTCTTTGGGATACCAAAGACCTAGGTTAGGAGTACCCTTAAGGTAACGAAAGATTCGCTTTACAGCGATCATATGAGATTCTTTAGGTTCAGCTTGATATCGTGCACACAAACAGGTTGCGTACATAATATCAGGTTGGCTAACTGTAAGATACTGAAGAGATCCGATCATCCCACGGTACGCTGTGACATTAACAGATTTTCCATTTGGATCCTTGTTCAGTGTCAGCGGCGGTGCCATAGGGGTTTTCATAGCTGAACTCTGAGTTAAATCAAATTTCTTCAGCATATCTTTAACATACTTACCTTGGTGAATGAAAGTTCCTTTTTCACTCTGTTTGATTTGAAGACCAAGGAAATATGTTAGCTCACCGATCATACTCATTTTATATTCAGCTTTCATTCTTTTAGCGAAACGAGTACATAGGTCAGGGTTAGTGGAACCAAATATAATATCATCGACATATATTTGAACAAGAATAATATGACATTTTACTTTCCTGAAAAATAGAGTTTTGTCGATTTTACCACGTTCAAATTTTTCAATATGGAGATAAGTAGAGAGAGTGTCATACCATGCACGAGGAGCTTGCTTTAAGCCATAAAGTGCCTTATCCAATTTATAAACATAACCTGGATGTTTAGGATCTGAGAATCCTGGAGGTTGTTCCACGTAGACTTCTTCATTCAGCTTTCCATTGAGGAACGCTGACTTGACATCCATTTGATAAACTTTGAAGTCTTTGTGTACAACGTAAGCTAAGAATAGACGAATAGCTTCTAGTCTTGCCACTGGAGCAAAGGTTTCGTCGTAATCTATACCTTCCTCTTGTCTGTATCCCTGAGCAAAAAGACGAGCCTTGTTGCGGGTTACAATTCTATGTTCATCTAACTTGTTTCGATAGACCCATTTAGTGCCTATCACTGAAGTGTCAGATGGTCTTGGAACAAGATTCCAAACTTTGTTTCTTTCAAATTCTGTCAGCTCTTCTTGCATAGCGCTGACCCAGTTTGGATCTTGGAGGGCATCATCTGTTTTCTTTGGTTCAATCAGAGAAATAAAGTTAACAAATAAACAAATATTACCTGCACTTCGTCGAGTCTGAACACCAGCGTTTGGATCACCAAGAATTTGTTCAATTGGGTGATTTATAGTCCATCGCTGAGCCGGAGCATAAGTCGCTGACTCAACCTGAACTTCTGGAGGAGCTGAAGATGAGGCTTCAGCAACTTCTGGTATTTCAGCCAAGAGAGGAAGGGGTTCAGATGTCATTTCATTCACTGATTGCTGAGAAGTAGATGGTATGTCTGAGATAGAAGGTTCAGAGGCAGGCATAGTGTTAATAGGAACAACTGAGACCCATGATGTTTCAGCTTCACTAGTTTGCATGCTTAGGATGATGGTAGGATCATCATCTTCAGCGGGATGAGTATGAGATAGAGGAGTGGGAACGTCTTCTGAATCACCAAGATGAGAAAACATCCATTGATTCAGTTCTTCAGTATCAGCAGTAGGTCTAGAATTCGCTGAACGGGATTCGTCAAAAGTGACGTGGATAGTTTCTTCAACAGTTTGTCTTCTTCGATTGAAGACTCTGAAGGCTTTGGAGACTGCAGAATATCCAAGAAAGATTCTATCATCGGCCTTAGGATCAAACTTTCCAAGAGCATCTCTGTTGTTCAGTATGAAACACTGACATCCAAAGATGTGAAGAAAGCTAATTGAAGGCTTTCTCCCATGGAAAAGTTCATAGGTTGTCTTCTTGAATCTTTTGACAATCAGCGACCTGTTTTGCGTAAAACAAGCAGTGTTGACAGCTTCTGCCCAAAACTAAGTAGGTAGATGAGAATCGCTGAGCATTGAACGTGCAGCTTCTATGATAGTTTAATTTCTTCTTTCAGCGACTCCATTTTGTTGCGGTGTTCTCACTGAGGAAAAGTTGTGAGAAATACCCTTACTTTCAAATAAGGAATCAAGAGAACTGATTTTGAATTCAGTCCCATGATCACTCCTTATTGAGCGAACGGTCATGTTGTTCAGGACTTCCATTTTCCTGACAAAGGTGATGAGTTCTTCAGGGGTGTCACTCTTAGAACGGAGAAACATTACCCAGGTATAGCGAGAGAATTCATCAACTATGACCAATGTATATTTTTTCCAGCGGTGGATTGTTTGTTAACAGGGCCAAATAAATCCATATGGAGAAGTTGTAGAGGAGATGACACTGAGGAAACTTGCTTAGATTTGAAACTAGCTTTTGTTTGTTTCCCTTTCTCACACGCTGAACATAGAGACTCCTTAGCGTATGAGTGTTGAGGTAGACCAGTAACCAACTCTTTTGAAGAAAGAGTATTCAGTGTCTTGAAGTTGAGATGGGAGAGCCTCTTATGCCAAAGCCAGTTGGCATCAGATGAGGCTTTTGAGAAGAAACATGAGTTCTCAGTGGTTGTAGAGTCCATGTTTATAACGTAAACATTTTCCATACGATAACCGCTGAGAGCTATCTTCTCCTTTTTCTCAGTGACAAAGCAGGATTCCTTAGTGAAAATCACTTTGTTATCCTTGTCACACAACTGACTGATGCTTAGAAGATTATGCTTCAGTCCTTCAACATATGCAACTCTTATGAAGGTTGTTGTACCATTAGAGAGTACGCCAAACCCTCGGGTATGGCCTTTTCCGTTTCCACCGAAGGTCACTAAGGGACCCTTCTCTTCCTTGTATTCAGTGAGCAGGCTTTTCTTTCCAGTCATGTGTCTAGAGCATCCGCTATCGAGATACCAGATACCCATCCTAACCTGCAAACAAAGGAAGATTAGTTCGACTTAGGCACCCATTTCATCTTGGGCCTAGATTTGTCAGTGGTGGTAGAGGAAGTGGAAGGTTCAGCAATCTTCGCAGCATCTGAAGATTCAGCTTTAGAATTATTCTTCACTTTGGTTAATTTCTTAACCTCAGTGGTCTTCTTTACCTTGGGGACAGTAATCTTTACCTTAGCTATCTTTTCAGCTTTGGTGGATGTGGGGCACTTACTAGCAATATGATTTGTAAGTCCACAATGATAACATTTCCTATAACTAAAAGTAGCTTTAGGACCTTTTGCATGCTGAGCCGTTAATTTTAAATGAGCAGGGCCAGCACCAAGTATACCTTTGGCATTGGAAATTGGAGGAACAATAAGTTCTTCAGATTTCTTACCAATTACATCCACTCTGATTCTAGGAGTGGATCATTGAATATATCCAGGGATCTTGTTCTTAGAAGTAGAGGGATGAGTCACTGAAGCTTTAGAAGCGTTCAGCTTAGGTATAAAGGTACCCTTCTGAGGTTTTGGATAAACAATATTCTCTTTACCTTTAGAAGTTAAGGTAGAGATTTCCTCAGGGATAGGAGTTTTAAGAGAGGAACACTGAGATGAGGAAGTGTCAGGGATAGAGGACACGAACATTCCAAACTTAAGCATGGAATGATCAGTGGTTGGTTCTAGAGTATCAGCTTTGTAACCAAGACCACGTTTGTCACTCAGGGAAATTTGAGACTTAATTATCTCAGTGATCGTTGTTGAGGATTTACACCATCCTTCAACAGTAGACTTTTCAGCTTTCAATGCAGCGATAGCTTCTTCGCGCTCGATTTTGACTATTTGATTTATATGAACCTGATCTTTTAAATCTTCTTCAATTTTAGAAAGCTTTTCTATTTGAAGGTGACGGTGTTTAAGTTGTTCAGCGAGATCGAGGTTTTGATTTTCAACAACAGTTTTTCCATTCATGGCATCATATAAACTCATAGTCAGGAGATCGATCTTTCGAAGACTATCAGCTTCATCAATATCTGAAATATGTGTAAAGAAAGAAGGTGATACCTTAGTAGCAGAGGCTGAAGTAGAGGGAATGTCATAATTTTCTTCCTCTTCTTCGATTTTGGCCATGAAACAGAGATTGACCTCATCATCATCTTCAGAGTCAGATGATTGTTCTTCATCAGAGGCAGCCCAATCAAAGTCAGCCATAAGGCCTTTGCCTTTCTTCTTAAAGCCTTTCAGCTTTGCATACTTTTCTTTCAGCTTTTGATACTTGTCATCTATAGCCCTGGGGTTAGAGGATTTCTTGGAGAAAGATGAGGGTTTATAGACTTTCTTTGACCTTCATTCACTAGCAAAGTGTCCTACTTTTTCACAGTTAAAGCAGGTAGCAGTAGCCTTATCATCAGGGGTTGATGATCTAGGCTTGTCAGTAAGTGCGAGGGGCTTGTTCTTTCTGATTTTTTTCTTTTTGGTGAATCTCCTGAACTTATTAGATAGGAGAGCCATAGATTCATCAAGATCTGAAGAGTCAGCATCTGATGAGCATTCAGAGTTAGTTTCTAGCTCAGTGATAGTGATAGTAGATCGCTGAGTGGAAGGTGACTCTGAGAGTAAAGCAACAGGTGTGCTTTTGGAATCTTTTACAAGATTCTTCTTAAGATGACTCGATTGCTCATGATTGAGCATAGTGCCATATAAGGTAGAAAGAGTCATAGTTTTTAGATCCTTTGATAGCTTGAGACACATTGAATAATTGTCCCAGCTTTCAGGTAAACATTCTAAGAACTTTGTCAGAATTTCAAAGTTAGAATATTCCTTACCAACGGTTTTCAGATATATAATTAAACAGTTAAACCGCTGATGTACTTTAGAGAGAGATTCATTCTTACCACAAATGAAGCTTTCGTACTGTCTTACCAGGTTGATCTTTCTTAAGTCCTGGACTTCAGACGTACATTCATATTGAACACAAATTGTGTCCCACATGGCTTTGGAGGTTTTCAGGTTCATGACGGAATGGTAGACTTCGTCAAGAAGAGCCATGGAAAGAATGGATCTGTCTTTAGTATCGATAGCCATTTTCTTCTTATCTTCGTCAGACCAGTTGTGAGGTTCCTTAGGCACGACTCTTTCAGGAATTGTAGCTCTTGTAGCAGTGCCTGGAACTTCAGGGTCAATTCTAACAGGAATATATGGGCCATTTTCGATGTAGTAAGGCATAGTAGGGTCTACACCTTCTAAGAAGAGTATCATCCTATTTTTCCATAGATTAAAGTTATCTCTGGAAAATCTAGGGGGTTTTGCAAGAGAACCATTGTCAATGTAGTTTGTGTTTGTGTTAGTAGCCATTAGGAGAAATAGCAAGGAAGAGAAAAGATTAGTATATGCAAGATCTTGTTTATGAGATTAAACAGCATGCTCTGATACCACTTGTTGGTCCTGGAGGGTTATACAAGTTTGTAGAAAGGGGGGGGGGGGGGGTTGAATACAAAGTTACAAACACACAGATTTTACTTTCTAAATTGTTTATTGATATAATCAAACAATTTACAACTTGTTGCGGAACAAGATTAAGGATTAACCTAATCTAAACAAGTTATGAGAACACTAAGTTTCTTGCACTAGAATTAAGACAGAAAGGAGATAAGGAAATTACGAATAATATCCTAACACATAGATAGTAAGAAGAAGATGGCCGATGTTGATCCAAACCCTCAGTGATTTGATAATGACCCTCTCTTATATACTTAGTGAAAATTGTAAGTAAACAATATGTATCAGAGTTTCACTATCGCTAATAAGTACTAAGATCTTACAGTACCGCTGATAGGAACTCTCGCTCTTTAAAATAAACATTCAGCGAACACTGTTCACCATTAATGCTCTGAGTCTGTTCAGTCATTATGATGATCGCTGATAAGTTAGTTGTTTACTTATGATCCCTGAAGACAAGTTTCACGTCAACAAAGGTTCTACGCTGAAGTCGAAGATCAAGCTCAAGAACCAGCGACAAGTCTCCTAATGAACTGATGCGGATCAGCGAAGACTCAGATTTTTCCACTCAACGTGAAGTATCAAGTACAAGACTTCAGCTATCGCTGAACTTTATCATTCGCTGAATAGAAAATGATAATCGCTGAATCGACGAAAAGCTGATCATGAAGTCCTCCGTACAAAGTACTTTTGTCTTAACCACCCTTGCACGACTCCGTACGAAATGTCAGAAAAGAACCTCCGACTGTCTGAAATCGTACAACCACTCTGATACTACACTGTTCATCCATGCGGCTACTAAGGTTGTCAACCAAGGTCAATGACATGCAACCAACCAGCTGATGACACGTGTAAAGTGTATACTGACTTGCATTAAATGCATGCAGTATATAAAGAGATGAACCCACTTCATTTGAATTAACTTGCTAACTCTGGACAAGTTCAATCTCTTATCTCAAGATAGGTTATTATTAGTAATTTCCTTATCTCTCTTAGTGCAAGAAACCTTAGTGTTCCAACTTGTTTAGATTTAGGTTTATCCTTAATCTTGTTTCCGCAACAAGCTGTAAATTGTTAATGATTTATCAATAAACAATTTAGAAAATTAAAATTTGTGTGTTTGTATTCAACCCCCCCCCCCCCCCTTCTACAAACTTGTATAGGCCTTCGGGACCAACAGCCGAGCACTTCATTTCTGAAGTAGGGTTCTTCTTATATACTGCATGCATTTAATGCATAGCAGTACAACTTTACACGTGGCAGCAGCTGATTGGTTGCATGGTTTGACCTTTGTAGACAACCTTAGTAGTCGCATGATGTACAGTGTAGAATCAGAGTTGGTTGTACGATTCTGGACAGAAGGGATGTCCGTTCTGACATTTCGTACAGAGGCGTGCAAGGGGGTAAGACAAAAGTAACTTGTAGAGAAAGACTTCATGATTAGCGTTCGTTGAACAGTACTTTATCGGCGAGTGACAAAGCTCAGCGATCGCTGAAGTCTTCTACTTGTAACTTCACGTTGAGTGGACAAATCTTGGCTTCGTTGATATCCGCATCAGTTCATTAGTAGGCTTGTCGCTGGTTCTTGGGCTGGATCTTCGACTTCAACGTAGAACATTTGTTGACGTGAAACTTGTCTTCAGTGATCATGAGTAAACAACTAAACTATCAGCGATCATCAACAAGACTGAACAGACTCAGATCTTTATTGATGAACAGTGTCACTGAATGTAATTTAAAGAACATGAGTTTCCTATCAGCGGTACTGTAGAGACATAGTACTTATCAGCGATAGTGAAACTCTAATACATATTGTTTACTTACAATTTTCACTAAGTGTTTCTTAAAGAGTCATTATCAAATCACTGAGGGTTTGGATCAACATGATTTGACGCCAACTTTTCTTGTGACAGAATCTAAGAGGGTATTTCCAAAGAAAGTTTTTGAAAAATCTGGGGATTTTCTTTTTAAAGAGCTGTCAGATACCATAGATTTACCCTTTTGAGACACAGAAAATCTTTTACTTGAGTTTAAAAGGTTTCTTTTGGGCACTTTAGAAGGCATGTGTTCAGAGGAGGAAGCTTCATCTAAAGTCAAGATTTTCATAAGATCATGTAAGGGTTTGGGATAGTCATTTGAATCTTGAGTTTCTTCATTTTGAACAGATATGGAATCTTTTGCCTTTATAAACATACCGAATTTTAAAGCTTCAGATAAATCAGCAGAGTTCATGAACACAGAGCCAATAGAACTAGATTCGGAAGATTCATACAAGGAGGGAGAAGCAAAGGAAGTAGAGGCATGATTTTTTTACGGTTGATCGATTTCCATTCTTCCAAAACCCAGACCAGTTTTGTCATCACATGAGATTTGATCTTGAAATATTTTCTCAAGATTCTTTGACGAGTTGGTCCATTTTCTTACAGTTTATTGCTCTCTTTTTAACTTTTTGAAAAGTTTGTTTTCCTCTTTAGCAATGATGTGGTTTATGGTTTTCAAATCTTCCAACTCAGCTTTGATTGAGTCAAATTGTTTAAGTTGAGAAAGACAAACTTGAAGTTGTGAAGATAGAGATTTTATTTGAGCAGAAGCCTTTTTCTTTGCGTCTTTGGTATTATAGAATTCAATCATCAAAGAGTCATATGCCTCAATCTTTTCAGATTCAGTCATGGAGTTGAAGGGATGTACCTGAGAAGAAGATGAGGAACATTCAGTTGACACTAGGGCAGTAGATGTGACCACCTTTTCAGAAGTTTCCACTTCATCAATTTTGGCCATGAAGCACTTGTTGGGTGAGTCATTGTCACTTTCAGAGGTGGGCTCTTCTGCCCAGTCATGAGTTTCAGCAAGAAGTCCCTTTCCTTTTCTAAGAAGTCCTTCATTTCTTTCCTTTTCTTTCTTATATTTAGCTTTATATTTCTCAGCACGTTCCAAATGCTCAAAAGAGGAAGGTTGATTACTTTTTCTAAGAAAATTTTGTTTTTGAAAAGTGGTTCTTGGATTTATCATTCTTGGAAGAAAATCAGTCAGAGGAAGTGGTTCTAGTCCTTTCAACACGTTTGCTTTTGCACTCAAAAGCGAAGTGACCTTTCTTACCACAGTTGAAACATTCCTCATTTGACTTGTCAGCCGAGGAATTTTTTGTGAAAGAAGAAGGTTTTTTGAAAGTTCTAGATTTTTCAGAAAAAACGGGGTTTGTTCTTGAGCCCTGTCACCATAGCCATTTCATCAGTTATCTGTTCGACAGAAGTCTCCTCACTCTCATCATCGGCATCACTCAGATATGCCTCCGTTTGGTGAGTAGATTCATCTTGACTATTTGATAAGTGCTCAATTTTGAGTACTTAAGCACTTCTTCTCTTTAGATAGGACTTTTTCACTCTAAAATCCCAACCTTGAGTCATTTTTCACCTTATTTTGCATTTATTTGGTTCATGGAGCTAGGGACTGTGGTTTACTTGTTTTTACTAGTTTGGTAGGCTAATTTGGTTGTTTTTGGCAATATCTCTAAAAACAGGGCATTGCTGCAACATGGCCACAACATGGATCTGGTGATCAAGGGGAGGAAGAACCGAATGGATGAAGCTGAATTCTGTTGTTTTTTATTTAAAACTATCTTTTGTAACCCCCTGAAACACTAGTTAGTTTGTATGTTTAGTTTTACTAATGTCCTAATTGGTTATTGTACTTTTGGTTAGAAGTTGTACTTTCTAGTTAGACTAGTTGCTTGTATTTACAATGATGTCCCTCCCTTTTGTTATTTATAGAGGGGTCATCTAGCATTAAACTCACCCCATCTTTAGAGCTCATCTTACATCAGTTCTACATTCTCTCTACTTATTTCCAGAATCTTATGAATGTTTCTTTAAATCTTCAAGTGTTCTTCATTTTCTTTTTATTTTTCTTAATTACACCTTATTCATTGTTGTAGCATTGGAACAGCATCATAACTGCACCTTTTAATTTCTTTATTTATCTTGCATCTCTAGCCTTGCTATTTAAATTCTTGTCTTTACTTTTAGTACTTAAATTCGTTAGTTGCAGATTTATATTCCATTTTGTACTCTTGTCATTTACTTGCTTACTTTTTACATTCTTGTTCTTACTTTTAAAGTCATTTATTTATAGTTATTTTACTTTCCAAGCATCATGTTTACTTTCCAAGCTTCTTGCATTTGCTTTACTTTATTTAGTGTAATGAGTAGCTAAGCATCATAGTTTGGGTGTGAGGCAAATGGTGTTATGTTGACCAAAAGAAAGTAGGCATTTTGTGGCAAAAATGATGTTTTATTATTCCAACCCAAGTTCTTTCAAGATAATACAATCCCTTGACAAATTGATCACTTTGATAGTGTTAAAGTGTCATGGGCCTAGAGATAGGCCATTGAATAGCACATCAATTTGGATGACATAAGGAGTAATATCGAGAGAGTTACTTGCAACGAGAGTTGTTACTTTTGTCTTTCAAAATGATTCATTCTTGATAAGTTATCTTTTTCTCAAAGGGTTAAAATGGAATAGACTTAGAGATAAGCTATTTGGATTATACACAACTTGGGGGGTACGGGGGTTATATCGAGAGAGTAACTTTTAACAAAGAGAATTTGTTTTGTCGTATATTTTGAGAACTCCACTCCCATCATTACGTTAGTTTGGATTCTGCTCAGAGATGAGATTGTCTAAAGCTACTGGAATAATGGGATGGTGAGAGTCCGAGAGGAACATGTCTTGAAATAGATAATAAAACTAGTTTTTGTCACCATTATGCTGCAGCAATGTTATAGCATCATGTTGTAGCATTGTTGTAGCATTAGTCTGCTGGAATTTGGTTTAACATAACATCACAAGCCTTACACCCTTACTTCTCTTTTATTCTTGTTAATTAGAATCTGTGATAATCAACCAATCAACCAATCAAAATATTTTCTTCCAAAATCGTCATCTGAAATCACATCTTTCATAATACTTTAATAGCAATTTTAACTCCAATCTCTGTGGGACGATAATCGGTATTTTACCACTTTATTACTTGAGAGACGACATAGTTCCACGTAAGTATACTTGCTTATTGGTTCTATTATCCACACGTCTATAGGTGTATTCAAAGCACTGACTCATCACTATTGTCATCGGATTCTGATGAAGGGTAGGTGATTTTGGGCACACACTAAGCTTTCTTGGAAGTATCACTGACAAGGGCTACAGAAGGGCCTTTTATCTCTTTTATGATAGACTTCATTTGAATCTTTGAATCTTGGTTTGTTTATGCAAGTACATATATTTTCCCAAAAGTCAGGAAGACAATCCATAAATTTGCACAGGACTTCCTCATTTTCATACACCCTACCTAACAGCTTTAAGTCATTAAGAAGGTTGTTAAAACGGTTATAGTAGTTGGAGAGATATTCTCCCTTTTCATGAGTAAAAAGCTCATACTTTCTAATGAGAGCAATTTTCTTGCTTTTCTTCACCTCATCTGTACCTTCGTACAAAACACATAGAGTGGTCCACATTTCTTTAGCTGTAGGGAAATTTACTAAAGAGTGGTAGACCTCGTCAGGAAGAGAAAATGCAATGATTGCTCTAACTTTAGAATCCAGAGACACCAGCCATTTTTTTCATTAGTATATTTCTTTGGATTTTTTAGAATATAACGACCAAATGCAGCAGATTTTTCTTCATCAGAGGAATCATCAGAATCATCTTTTTCAACAATTTCTTTACCGCACTTTTGAGTTTCATAGCGAGCCCAAACTCTAGGGACAATGGGTCCCTCACTGAGAATGGTTGGATATCTGCTATCCACTCCTTCCATGAAAAGCATCATCCGGATTTTCCACAAAGAAAAGTTATTGGAGTTAAACTTAGGAGGTTTGGCTATAGAGCCATTTTCAAAAAAAAGTGTTTTCAGAAAAAGCTTCATTGTTTGAGGAGGAAGCAGCCATTGCAGATCAAGTTTATTGAGATTAAACTTTTCCGCTCTGATACCACTTGTTACTCCCAGATGGCTAATAAGTTTAACAACAGGTATTGTAGAAGGGCGGGGGGGGGGGGGGGGGTTGAATATAATACACAAAATTTTCACTTAATTAATTCTTTATTGATTTATCAAATCAAGAATTACACACAGAAACACTTAGATTGTTGCGAAAAGAATAGATAAAACTTATTCTAACAATCTTCACAAAGTAAACTGAAAACAAAATAACTTCTAAAACACAAAGATTGAAAGCTATAAAGTCCAAGGAGAGAAAAGTCTAGCACTGAGATTCTTCAGGAACTCGTAACCTTGCATGGAGAAGTCTTCCTTCTTTATATAGTGTTGGAAGCATTTAATGCTTGGGACACTTGTCATCTGGAGATTCAAGGATAGGGGTTGACTCTGGAAAGTTGATAAGTCTCTTTCACACTTTTTCTCAGTACTAGGAAGGATAAGCATGCTTGACTGAGACAATATCCAAAATTGGAATAAAGACAAATAGTCCATTTTTCCTGACATTGGATCTTGTTCCATATTTAATGATCTTCTCCTGCAAACTTTCACCAAGGAAGATCTCACCGATTTGTATCTTGAAAATCGATAAGTATTAGACCGACAATGATGAGGATATCGGCCAGGAGGTTCACCGATTTTCCAGGAGGAAAACCGGTGACAATAACTTAGATCTTTTTACTGAGAAATGTATCTTCACTCCACAATGAGAAACTTTTCTGACTGATTTCGGTTGATCTTCGACTTCACCGAACATTTGATATCTTGACTAAGTTATTACAAAGAACCATAGAAAAATATTCTAAGTAAGATTACAAGGAGTTAATCGATAGGTCATCTTCAAATCTTTGGTGACCCACCACATACATTTTCAATCTCTTTTCCACTCTATATAACTTCTTCATATATGTATATATATATATGGAAATTAATTGTTTTACCCTTAGTTGACCATCGGTTCATTTTTATGCCATTTCTCTCTCCCAATTTAGCAAAATACCCCGAAAATCCGTGGCTGAACCCGTGGCCCACGGATTATTTTTAAAAATAGACAAATGGGATGGGAAATTATTTTTATCCGTGGCCCACGAATTATTAGAAAATTATTAAAAATATTATCCGTGGCCCACGGCCTCCCACGGGTTGTTGTATATAAAAAAGTTAAAGTGGGTTTTTTTACATGAAAAGAATAAACCAAAGTTCAAACAGTAGCAAAAACTTTAATATAATATTCAATTTCCTACCGATATGTGTCATATATTTGATATTTCTATGTGGCCCACGGCCTCCCACGGGTCAAATTTGTCAAACTTGTTAAATTTGTGAACTTATCCGTGGCCCACGGATTCAGCCAGGGAAACTTAGGGCATTTCGCTGAAATGGAAGAGAGAAAGGGCATAAAAATGAACCGGTGGTCAACTAAGGGTAAAACAATTAATTTTCCATGTATATATATATATATATATATACACACATATATATTAAGTGGGGCTTAATCATTTGATAATTCAACAATTTATGAGATCCGTAGGATCCTATCTAAGCCACATAATTTAGTTATTTTATTTAAATATATGATTATTTATTGGAGGGCAATGTTGTAATTTACACATCGGGTGACAACTCAACAATTAATTACATGATTTCAGCCTATCCGTTACAGAATTCAAATCAAGTTTAACCAACAATTTGAATTTTAATTCATAACCATAAATCAGAATCCCTAATTTTAGTTTATTTTTGCAAATTATGTACCATTTCATTGTTAAGTGAGATCAAAATTATTCTTATTTTATGGACTACAGTCTACAGGCTATATCGAATAGGGGAATTAGAGGGCACTAGTTTTTGACTCTTGATTTTTTTTTTCATTGCAATCAATCTCACAGGATGTCTAGCAATTTATGGAGTGCACATTGTGATATCATCTTATTTTTATGGGCATGATATCCATGCTATGACCATTCCAATTACATTATATATGTACACACATTATATTAAGTCCTATATGAATAAAATTGTTTATGTGGATTAATCTGTCTGTATAGATTGGAAAGGCTTTTGTTTGGGAGGGTGTTTTCATAGATGGAAGGACTATGTTTTTTAATTGGGAGAGATTGGTTTGGACAAAACTTGGCTTTCTGCATAAAGCTCCATTCTAAAAGCTTAATAAATAAGTCACTTTCTATATCATTAAACCACTACCAAACAGTCATGTATAGCTGACTGAATAAGCTATGAGTCTAATTTAGCTCATTACGTGCACAATGTGAAGTATGGTATCACATTGTGCACATATATCTCACACTTTCCATCTTCATATTTACTGTGTCGCAGGATTTTATTGTGTATTATGGTATGGCATTGTGCACGTACTTTTGTTTGCTATGTTCCCATGCTTATTTGTAAACATAAATTAGTTGAACCAGATATTTGGCAACACTTTTCTTGAGTTTTGTCATGCCAAGGTTTTGTAACTTTCATGTTGTATGTGTGTGCACAATCTATACATATAATAAATGAGTAACTAGCATGTCAGGTGTCGTCTTCTGGTGAGCCGACTTCAGTATTTTCCCGTCTAAACATGTATCTGGACGCAGTTTACATTATAAGTTCAATTAGCACACCCACATTCACTCCTCCTTAATTCATTTTTTTTAATTTGTACGTTACATTTACTACCCTTATAATTAGATATGTAGTTTACTTTTAATCCCTTATTGTTTTATTTTTCATTTTAGACTCTTATCATATAAACATAAATAATGTATATGAACTAAAATGCATTAAAAAAACATTTCTATTTTTTACAAATTATACCATTGTAATCGCGTTGTCAATACCTTCGAAGCTCAATATTGAATATTTTTGGATTTAATTATATTATTAAATATCATAAATATATACGAATTAATGTGTCGTGATTAATATGAGATTTGTTGAAATTAATATGGGATTTGATACAAATAATCACTAAATTGTCGTGATTTTCTTTTTGCAATTCATATCAATTTTTACTTCAAAGTCGAATTATTTCGACGAATTACAATTCTATCAAATTTCATTCTGTCAACGAAACACCCTTAGAATTATCATAAGAGATTTAATTACTTGGAAAAAAAAGATATCACTTATCAACTGACTTTTGGATTATGAGTTCGAACATTTTTCAAAAATATAAATATGCAATTATTGTGTATCCGTTTGATAAATTCATTTAGTAACGACATTTATAATAGGTATCAAACTTAATAGACATATTTTTATCTTCAAGATAATATTCCCTATTTGTGGAATTTTTGTTTTCTTTTTATCAATTATTATATGTGTCACAAAATTATTCAACAACTAATAAATATCAAATAATTAACTTAAAACACAAATTTGATCGTCGCGCAACGGGCGAGCCAAAGACTAGTATGATAATATATAAGTTCACAATATGATAACACCAACAAATGCATAAACCATGGTGTTGACATTATAACTTTCATCAAGTAAATAAGAATGTGTTGATGTGCCAAAATACCAACCCGACCAGCCTATAAGTCTGGGTTGGGTTTAAAAATTTCAAATCGCTAAATATTAGGTTTGAATTGTGCAAATATCTTCAACCTGTTAACCCAACCTAAAATTAATTATAAAAAACCAAACAAAATGTAATTATACACCAAATTCGATGAAAGAATCAATATCTTTGTATGAGAATTCAGAAAATGTAAAATTAGTATAAAAACTCTTAATATTTTTTTAAGTATAATAATAATTCTTCTAAAAATCTACAATTTTTTACTAATAAAAATTTCCAAATTTATATAATTCCGTAGGAGATATGTTCGCCACGTACACGTGGACTCCAACACAAAAACACGTAGATTCCAATATGATGAAAACTCACTACAAAATTAAATAATATCGGTTTTAGAGTAAACTATGATTTTTTTCAATTTTCTTATTAACATGACAATCAATATATATATATATCTTTATATATATAAAAGTAATATCCGATAATAATGATGTGGCACTCTAAGATTTGAGTATTCTATATTTCTTGGATGTAGAATGGTTTCTGTCTATCCCACATTGATGGAGATATGGAAATTTGACAATTGATGTTAGGTATATGAAAGGAGGTTGGGATGTCTATGTTTCAACTCATAGGTTGGGACATCTTGGCTAATCCTCTAAAACTTATGTTGTTGGTTCATGTTGGCTAACTCTCCAAATCATGGGGTTAGTTTATTTTTGCCAACTCTCTTTTAAAAAAAACGTTAATCTATAAAGAAAAAATATCAATATTTTATATTAAAAGAAAAACCAAGAAAAATGACTTGGCTTCATAAGATTTTGAGTATTCCTCAAACATCGAAATGTGGTTGTTTTACTTATCCCACGTTGGTTTGAAGAAGGAAAAGTGAATGTTGAAAGTGTGTTTATAAAAGGAGGAATACATTCTTTTGTAGCAAATCATGTTGTTGGCTCAAATAAGTAAACACTCTTTTTTTACAAAATACTTTCTTTAAATCTTGAAATCCGGTTAGGTTAACTTATCCCACATCCGTGAGATAAAAAAGAATTGGAAGATGAAAATGTGTATATGAAAGGGAGGAGTCATTCTTTTCTAGCAAGTCAAGTTATTGGCTCAATTGAAGCTCAAATGAGTCTAACACTTTTTTTGCAAAAAAAAATCAATATATTTATTAAAGGAAAAACCACAAAGAGTGACTCGGCAACATGAGGTTTGAGTATTCCTCAAATCTTGAAATGTGGTTGAGTTTCATCATCTCACATTGGTGGAAAGATAAAGTTTTGAACTAGGAAGTGGCTATAAGAAAGGAGGAGTGGATAGTTATGTGTCAACTCATGTGGTTGACTCATTTAGCTTACCCTACATTTGCATCATCCCACATTGGTGAGAAGATGCAAGTTCTAAAGTATGAAGTGTGTATAAGAAATAAGGGGTGAATGTTTTTGTGTCAACTCATGTGGTTGGCTCAATTTAGTCTACCTTATTTTTGCAAAACAAACTTTATATATATAACAAATAATTAAAATAATACTTTTGTGATAACTAATAAAGTTTCATTTTACACTACCCCAATAAATTAATATATCAATATATATCAATATCAATCAATCAATATCTTTATATATATAAAAGGAAAACCCATTAGGAATAAGGTGGCACCATGAGAATTGAGTATTCTCAAATAGTGGATTGTGGTTGAGTTATAGCTATCCCACATTGGTGAGGAGTTGAAATATTAGAACAAATATGTGTGTATAAAAAGGTTGGATGTGATGACTTTGTTTTCATTCTCATAGAGTTATCTTATTTTGGATAACCTTTATTTTGCATCATGAGATTATTCTCAAATGATAGATTGTGGTTGAGCTTTAGCTCTCCCACATTGGTGAAAAGTTGAAAATTTTGAATAAAGAGGTGTATAAAAAGGTGGATGTGATGCTTTTGTGTCCATTCTCATATGGTTGTCTTATTTTGGATGACCTTTTTTTTGCATCATGAAAATTGAGTATTCTCAAATGCTCAATTGTAGTTTACTTTTAGCTATTTCACATTGCTGACAAGTTGAAAAACAGTATTTATATATATATATAAAAGGAAAACCCAATAGGAATGAGGTGACACCATGAGAATTGAATATTCTCAAATTGTGGATTGTGATTGAGTTATAGCTATCCCACATTGGTAAAGAGTTGAAATATTAGAACAAATATGTGTGTATAAAAAAGTTGGATGTGATGACTTTGTTTTCATTCTCATAGAGTTATCTTATTTTGGATAACCTTTATTTTGCATCATGTGAAATATTAGAACAAATATGTGAGTATCATAGAGTATTATCAAATGCTCAATTGTAGTTTACTTTTAGCTATTTCACATTGGTGACAAGTTAAAAAATAGTCTTTATATATATAAAAGGAAAACCCAATAGGAATGAGGTGGCACCATGAGAATTGAGTATTCTCAAATGATGGATTGTGGTTGAGTTATAACTATCCCACATTGGTAAAGAGTTGAAATATTATAACAAATATGTGTGTATAAAAAAGTTGGATGTGATGACTTTGTTTTCATTCTAATAGAGTTATCTTATTTTGGATAACCTTTATTTTGCATCATGAGATTATTCTCAAATGATAGATTGTGGTTGAGCTTTAGCTCTCCCACATTGGTGAAAAGTTGAAAATTTTGAATAAAGAGGTGTATAAAAAGGTGGATGTGATGCTTTTGTGTCCATTCTCATATGGTTGTCTTATTTTGGATGACCTTTTTTTTGCATCATGAAAATTGAGTATTCTCAAATGCTCAATTGTAGTTTACTTTTAGCTATTTCACATTGCTGACAAGTTGAAAAACAGTATTTATATATATATATAAAAGGAAAACCCAATAGGAATGAGGTGACACCATGAGAATTGAATATTCTCAAATTGTGGATTGTGATTGAGTTATAGCTATCCCACATTGGTAAAGAGTTGAAATATTAGAACAAATATGTGTGTATAAAAAAGTTGGATGTGATGACTTTGTTTTCATTCTCATAGAGTTATCTTATTTTGGATAACCTTTATTTTGCATCATGTGAAATATTAGAACAAATATGTGAGTATCATAGAGTATTATCAAATGCTCAATTGTAGTTTACTTTTAGCTATTTCACATTGGTGACAAGTTAAAAAATAGTCTTTATATATATAAAAGGAAAACCCAATAGGAATGAGGTGGCACCATGAGAATTGAGTATTCTCAAATGATGGATTGTGGTTGAGTTATAACTATCCCACATTGGTAAAGAGTTGAAATATTATAACAAATATGTGTGTATAAAAAAGTTGGATGTGATGACTTTGTTTTCATTCTAATAGAGTTATCTTATTTTGGATAACCTTTATTTTGCATCATGAGATTATTCTCAAATGATAGATTGTGGTTGAGCTTTAGCTCTCCCACATTGGTGAAAAGTTGAAAATTTTGAATAAAGAGGTGTATAAAAAGGTGGATGTGATGCTTTTGTGTCCATTCTCATATGGTTGTCTTATTTTGGATGACCTTTTTTTTGCATCATGAAAATTGAGTATTCTCAAATGCTCAATTGTAGTTTACTTTTAGCTATTTCACATTGCTGACAAGTTGAAAAACAGTATTTATATATATATATAAAAGGAAAACCCAATAGGAATGAGGTGACACCATGAGAATTGAATATTCTCAAATTGTGGATTGTGATTGAGTTATAGCTATCCCACATTGGTAAAGAGTTGAAATATTAGAACAAATATGTGTGTATAAAAAAGTTGGATGTGATGACTTTGTTTTCATTCTCATAGAGTTATCTTATTTTGGATAACCTTTATTTTGCATCATGTGAAATATTAGAACAAATATGTGAGTATCATAGAGTATTATCAAATGCTCAATTGTAGTTTACTTTTAGCTATTTCACATTGGTGACAAGTTAAAAAATAGTCTTTATATATATAAAAGGAAAACCCAATAGGAATGAGGTGGCACCATGAGAATTGAGTATTCTCAAATGATGGATTGTGGTTGAGTTATAACTATCCCACATTGGTAAAGAGTTGAAATATTATAACAAATATGTGTGTATAAAAAAGTTGGATGTGATGACTTTGTTTTCATTCTAATAGAGTTATCTTATTTTGGATAACCTTTATTTTGCATCATGAGATTATTCTCAAATGATAGATTGTGGTTGAGCTTTAGCTCTCCCACATTGGTGAAAAGTTGAAAATTTTGAATAAAGAGGTGTATAAAAAGGTGGATGTGATGCTTTTGTGTCCATTCTCATATGGTTGTCTTATTTTGGATGACCTTTTTTTTGCATCATGAAAATTGAGTATTCTCAAATGCTCAATTGTAGTTTACTTTTAGCTATTTTACATTGGTGACAAGTTGAAAAATAGAATAAAGATGTGTAAGAAAGGTGAGTGTAATGCATTTGTGTCTATTCGTCGGTTTTGACACATAAGATTGTATTATTTTAGATGACATTTTTTACAAAAAATATCATCAATTATCAATATTATATATATATATATATATGTATGTATATATTAAAAAAAGTACCAAAAGGTTATGAGATGACACCATGAGATATGAGTATTCTCAAGTGGTGAATTGTGTGGTTGAGTTATTGTTTATCCCACTTTGGTGAAAAGTTGAAAAGTTAGAATAAAGATGTGAATAGAAAATGTGAATGTGGTACATTTGTGCTCATCCATGATCCATAGGGCCATGATTCATAGATTGTTTTATTTTGGATGATTTTTTTGAAAAACAAATAAAAATTATTATTGTATAAAAAATCAATCGATTAATATATTAATTAATAAAAATGTTAAAAAACCAATAATTGAACTAAAGGTCATGATGTGACACCATGAAATTTGAGTATTTTACAAATGGTGGGGTGGTTGATTTTTAACTATCTCACATTGTTGGAAAGTTAAAAAATTGAAATAATTAAATTTATAGATTAAAGAAGAAATAATAATATATAATAATGTGGCAGTGTGAGATCTGTGTATTTCAAAATCTAGCATTGTGGTGGTGTTTTACTCATCCCCCAATGATAAGTAATATAAGATTGGAGAATGAAAGTAACTATAATAAATAAGGAGACTTGGCTTTTGATTAATTAAAGGATTGCTTGGCTGGATATTCTTTATGGCCAACCTTATTTTTCTTAAAAAACTATTTATTTAAGTAAATAAATTGATAGATAAATGTATAGAAATCATTATATTTCATCAAATTATATAATATTATCAAATGTTGAACCGTGATGTTTTTTTATTATCTCACAAGTCACAAGAAGATGTAAGTATTATCAAATCTTGAATTAAGATGATGTTATCCACATTGATAGAAAGACGATAAACTTGGAAGAATTAGTGAGTAAGTAAAGTAAACGAGAGTCTTATTTAATTATCCCACATCGACGGAAAGACAATAGATTTGGAAGATGGTGTTAGTATATAAAAGCTGGAAGATATGTCTTATTTGTTTATCCCACATCGGTGAAAAACGATAGATTTGAAGAAGAGGTTAGTATATAAAAGGTGGATGAGATGTCTTATTTGGTAAGTCCACATCTACAGATTGGTAACAAATTTAGAACAATAGGCAAGCAAAGGAAAATGTGGATAAGATGCCTTACAAGTTTAAAAGAGTTTGTGATAACTTATTTGGTTGTCTTTTTTTAGTCGACCTATTTTGCTAAAAATCAGTTTTTATTAAATATTAACCTTTATATAACTTCATTTATATAAAAAGGACAACCATTATTATGAGTCACATTGTGAGATTTCAGTATTCTCAAAAGGCATAAGATTGAAGAATGAAGGTAATTATAAGAAATAAGGGATAATTTTGATAGTCCAAAATTTAGTGAGCTAAATATGTTTTAGCTCACGATTTGAATCCATAATAAATTAGCAAGAATGAAGGATCTCGAAGAGAAGGTCGATACTATATGAAAATGTACCATTTATGAAAATACATTATATTTTTAAAATTGTATCTCATTAACTATTAATGGAGAAACTACGTTTTATCTTAACTCAACTCGGTCAAGTACTTAAAATATTTATCGCTACCGCGCAACGCGCGGGATGAACACTAATCTATATATACTATAAAGGAGAATCATTTGCTGCTGACGTGGCGCTCTATCCTTTCAGAATAGCTGCTTCCATTTTTTTCTCATTTTTCTGATTTTCTCGATTTTTCCTTCTTAGGCCATCCGTACCCGGCTCGGGATGAGCTCGGGATGGGATGCGGGATGGGCGGGGTCGATGCGGGATGGGCTACGGCCCGGGCGGGGTTGGCGGGGCGGGATGGTATCCGGGGATGGGATCCCGATCCATCCCGAAGGTTTTTAAAAAAAAAAAAATTAATTAAATTTTTAAAAAAATATATCCGTTGAACGGCTCTTTCTAAAAAAAAAAATTTCTCAATTTAATCCCACTATATATTTAACCCTCAACCTCTTATTTCTCACACCTCTCAACCTCTTATTTTTCACACTATCAAATTCTCTCAATCTCACACCTCTCAAACTCTCTCAAATTCTCTCAACCTCTTATTTTTCACACCTCTCTCATCATGAATTCAAACAGAACACCTACATCCCGTCGTAACCGACCGAATACACCACAATCGCAAGAAGATCAACAGCTTGGTTTCCAAGCGTTTACCCAACAAGGTTATCATCCGCAATTCTCGCAACAAATTCCGCCACAATGGTCGCAACAAAATCCGCCACAATATCCGCAACAATTTCCCCAACAATTTCACCAACAAATTCCTTACCAATTTACACGTCCCGGGTTGATTGAACAAGGTTTTACTCCGGCCAACTTCAATCTCGACGACGACATTGTTCCGGAAACCCAACCTTCTACCCCGAACTCACCACAATATATCCCGACACAACAATCTAACCCGGAACCATCAAATCCGAGACCAAAGAAAGCCGCCAAACAAACGTGGACAAGAGCCGAGGAACTCGCGTTGGTGTCGGCGTGGGTTGACGTTTCGGAGGACCCCGTGGTCGGTAACGCACAAAGCGGTGGTAATTATTTTTATTGTTATTATTATTATTATTATTATTATTATTATTATTATTATTATTATTATTATTCTTATACTTAATTTTACATAAATGTAGGAAATTTTTGGGGCCGAATCGGGGATGTGTTCTTTACTCGCATGGGTCGTGAACCAGGTTATAGATCAACCCATCAACTCAATAGCAAGTTCAACGACCTCAATAAAAGAGTTAATTCGTTTGGCGGCATCTACAACAACTTGCTCAATAATAGATCAAGCGGGATGAGTGAGGCCGATATATCCCGAACGGCACACGAACGGTATGTAGCACGCCATAAAGTTGCTTTCACTCACGAACAAGTTTGGGACGTCCCAAAAAAATGTCCGAAATGGGGAGCCGTTCCAACGATGACGACAACTTCATCGCGGGGTTCAAAACGTACCCAACCTTCCGATGATGACGATGACGAGCAAATTCAACGACCCATCGGGAGAAACAAGGCAAAAAAATCATCAACGAGTAATACGTCCGGGGCGAATACGGACGAAAGTGTTACTCAGTTGTTGACGACGTTCAACAACAAGATTGATGATACAATGGAATACAAAATGAAAAAACTCGATCTCGAAATCGAAATCGAACGCTCAAACCGATTTGAGAAAGACTTCGAGTTTTTCATAAGCCCGCATGATCACCTTACGGGAAACGCTTTGAGGGCTACTTTAGCGAGAAAAAAGCAACTCCAAAAATTTCATAATTGGTATGAATGATATTTTGTAATTTTTATTTTTAATGAATGATATGAATTTTAATTTTTATTATTTATCTTATTTTTATTTATTAAAAAATATATAAATATTTTTATTTTGTTAAATAATTAAATGTATAAATAAAAGAATTAAAATAAATGAGGTGGCAAAGGGGTTTGAGGGAATGGGGTACGGATGTTTAGGGATCGTGAGGATGGAGTGAGGGATGGAAGAAAAGCTGATGTCGCGATGATGTGGAGGGGAAAGATCCCCCCATGGGGTACTGATGGCCTTACCGGTTAGGGTTCAACTCCACCCTTTTGTCTTCCCTCTTCCCCCATCAATTGTATTCCAACCCTCTGGCTTGCCTTTTCGTTGTCATCGTGGAAAAGCCTTCTGGTCCCGGCGTGGGTTTTATTTCAAGCTCTTCCTTCTCCATCTCCATCCAAACGATTGGAAAATCGAAATTTATAATCTCTCGAATCGATGTCTATTTTGGAACCCTAATCTTAAATCGTAGGCTTTCTAATCATAACGCTCTGTAATTGTCCGGATCTTTAATCGTGTAATCGTGCAAGTCATTGTGATCGTCCAGGAGTTCAGTGAGGTATGTCGATGATTTTTCAGTTTATTGTTTTATTTTGTGCTGAACCAGATCATTCCTTTGTTGCTTCTCTTTTTATTTAATTGATTTTGTGCGATTTTGCTGTTTATGATATTGTTGGATTGAGTTTCATTTGCTCCTATAGAGCAGGTCTCATGAATTGAAGGTACTTCTCTCCTATTTCAAATTTTTTCGTTCGCCTGTTTCACATTTGCTTCTCGCCTGCTTATGTATTGAAACCTTCACATTTCGTCCACATTTGGTTTTTAATTGTGGGATTTTGCATTCTCGCCTGCTTCTGTATTGTAACCTTCTGAATTTATTGGTTTCACTTAAACCCTAATCCCCCGTTAAAATCTTGAACTTCACTTTACATGATAGTCCAACACAAAAACCAGATGTGGAAGAGGCTGATTCTTTCTTATATTGTTGTTCCCACTTCCCAATCAAATGGCGTATCAGAGGAGGTCGTCCTTCAACAATATTCTCTTTTTGCCTCTCAAATTCGTGTTTTTCTTCAATGTTTTTTTTGCCCAGTTGGTTTCAGTTGGGTCATCAAGATCTGCAATTGCAGTTTTTTGGTTTTTGAGTCTCACTTTTCATAAACCATGACTACATGGATGTCTTTGGTCTTTTACGATTTGGATATTAACCATGTAACAACACTAAATTATTTTTTCTGTAAATTGACAGGTTCTCTTCTTAATGTATCATTACTTTGCTGCCACGGAGATATACAACGCAAATTGTTGCCTATGTCTGGATGACTGGTTTTGGAAACTTCTCCTACTACTACAGCCGAAAGGATTTCAGTATTGCATGGTTTTCTCCTATTACTTTTCTTATTGTTGATCTAGCTGGTCTTTCAAATCCCGCGTGTTTATGCAAGCTGCACACAAGTAAACAGAGTATTATAAGTTCTTTTAAATAGAAATCTAATTTGCAATCTGCTAGATGGTAATTTCGCCGTTTAAACTTGTGACTTCTATAAAAGATTGTAACTTGCAAACTGGAAGATGGAAATTTCAACATTAAAATGTGATTATGGCACTGTTAACTTATAGCTTAATAAGCTTAATGGCCTGGGCGGCTTATTCATGTAGCCATACATAAGTGTTTTTATGGCTTAATTGTTAAACCATTAAGCTAAAATGGCTATATGGTGTCCCCGTTAAGCCACCCTAGACAAATTAATACCAGAAATGCCCAGAGATAATCCCACCCTCTCTCTTTGCCTCCCTCAAACCCATTGGTCTTTCGTCCCTGGGGCAGATAGATTGATGACTTAATGTTCAAATTGGCTAAAAGAAATATTCCTCAATGGATGCCTAAGCATATCCATGGGGCATTACGAGTGTGGGTTGAAGATAGAATCATCCTCTTTATAGTTATCACTGGGAAGTGGGTACATATATATGGATTGGAATATGATGGATGGATAAAGATATATATATATATATATATATATATGTAGGATATATATGATTAGTCTTATAGATCTTAAATCAAGGATAATTAATTAATTATATATGGATTGGATGATGGATTGATAAAGAAATTAAGAATATTACATCCAGTCTTTGTTTGTTTGAAAAAGATTGAATAATTGGTCTACTAATTCTTTTACAACAATTAAAGATCATGTCTTCCTTTTTGGCATTGGATCTGATGCCTGTCTTCACTCTCATGCTACCAGATTGTTTCTACTTTTTTTGCATTTTTTCTGACATATATACTTGGCTAGCTTAATTTCATCAAATAAAGCTTCCATTCCATTTTATACATACAAATTCTAATATATATGGGATTGTATCTATTGTAGTTTCACATCACCTAACTAAACACACAGAATAACTTAGGAATCAACTTCTTTTAAGAAAAACTACTCAGGGGATTTTTGGTTGGTTTTTCATTAAGTCTTGTATGGATAAACTTGTCTGTATAGACCTATAGATTGAGAAGGTTTTTGTTTGGGAGAGATTTTTCATAAATGGAAGGGAAAAAACTTGGCTTTTTTCCATAAAGATCCTTCTAAAAGCTTACTGTATAAGCCACACTATTAATCCACTAGGCCCACTACCAAACAGTTATGGATATCTAACCGAATAAGCTGTGAATCTCATTAAGCTGCTAATAAACAAACCCTTACTAGGATTATAAGCTTGTAAACATAAACCCCAATTTTTGTTATTTTATTTTCAGGTAAGGTGCAATAGTATTATAGTGGCTATGGGAGCGACTGCCAAACGACTAAATCTACCTCGTGAAGCTGAGTTCTCGAGTAGGGGAATTAGTGCCTGTGCAATCTGTGATGGGGCTTCACTTTTTAAGGGTCAAGTTCTGGTTGTTGTTGGAGGAGGTGATACAGCAACCGAAGAAGCAATATATTTGACTAAATAGGCAAGTCATGTACATTTACTTGTACGCAGAGATCAATTAAGGGCATCAAGAGCTATGCAGAACAGGTTACAAAAATACATATTCTTTCTTTCGTTCCTATTTTTAGGTTAACTTAATAGCTAACGACTTATTGTAGTTTAAGTTTCAACTCCGTGAATGTTTGTATAACAGGTTGATTATCTGGCGAATGTTTCAGAGTTGTTGATAATCCAAACATCACAGTGCACTTCAACACAGAGACGTTGATGTTGTCAGCAACACTAAAGGGCAGTTATCTGGCATCTTGATCAAAAGACTTGATACATGAGAGGAATCAGTAGTTGAGGATTAGTTTACGGAATTGGTCATACTCCAAATAGCCAATTGCTGGAAGGTCAAGTTGATCTTGGTAACATGGGATATATCTTAGTTCAGGAGGGGACTGCAAAGACATCCACCGCAGGAGTGTTTGTTGCTGGAGATGTTCAGGTAATTTACCAAAGGCTTTTATTATACGTTTTCTTGAAGCTTGTTTGAAGTTGTAATCATCCTCATGCATCCAATATTGTCAAACTTTTTTACAGGACCATGAATGGAGGTAAGCTGTAACTCCAGCTCGATCAGGGTTCATTGTTGCTCTATCGATGGACAGAGATGGAAACCAAAAACACGTGCAAGTAGGATGAGTAGGCTACAACCACCTACAATACTTTTGTAAAGACAAGTATATACTTGCCAAAAAAGTGGATAGTCTCAATCCCAATGTCTTTTGTTAACTACAATATAAGCACATAGAAGAGGTTCAAAATCCAACTATCTACATTCATACATTTAGTATCCAATTATAACATTGCACTTTACAGGAGCCGTGGGCAGAGGGCCGTCTAAGGACGGCCGGCTGAAGGCGAACTTTCAGTTGCATATGATTAGAATGAAAATTGTTAACTAATGGTGCTAAATACTTTGTTATTCAGTTTTGTACTAAATTTTATATTTAATGGGATGTTGGTACCAAAATGATGGAAAAACACATGATGCAAGTTTTTCCTTAAACATTTCATTAGTTTTGTTATCTTATTTTTAGATTAACAATTTTATAAGTTAAGGGATAGGTGAGGAAACATAGCTTATAATAGGATATAGTCTTTGTTTTATAAGATGGATTATGCAATGACATTTATTGCCATAAAATTGTACATATGAGTTGTAGAAGTCGTGCATTGTATTGCTAATAAGTAATCCCACAATATTCTAGAACTATAACTTCTACCACGTGAGTGATTTTGATTTGTTTTTATACTTATGTCATTTTATTTGTGAGTTTATTTTATTATACATGTAGTGCCGAATCACTGTAAGTTAAACTAGAAATAATAACTTTTACGTACATCAGGTTTCATGAATATATAAAAACAATCATTTAACTTTTTACAAATCTTTTTTTTAAATCACCGCGCGCAACGCCCGGTAGAAAATACTAGTATATATTAAAGGAGAAACCACCAAGAATGATGTGCCACTCTTTTAGAATAGGATTCCTAGCTATGAATTTTGTGGTTTTTTTGAATTTTTTAAATATTAAATATATTAAAGACGTTAATCCTTTATGAAAAGATGTATTTTTCATTGTAATGAGGCTACTTTGGTAATTTTGGCACAACTTTCAATGCCTAAACCATACAACTTCTTATAAGCCTTTTATTTTCTCCATCTTTTAAAACATTTAAGTTTCTATATCTATATATTAAAGAGATACCTAAAGAGAATTAACCATTAGTTGTTTTAATAAGACGCATATATATATATATATTTATAAGTTTTATAATCGGAAAAACCTTGAATGGAGTAAAAACACTTAGTTTCGAGTACTATTTTAAACGTATTTTATTTATTTAGGACGTATCATATTTTTTCATGTAGTGGTCTCTTTAGCAGATTATGTAAAACACTTGGTTTTAGGCTTGTGAATTTTTTGTATTAACTTAAATTCCTTTCGACTTTAGGTTCTCACATATTTGATTTAAAATAGTTTACATAAATGGTGGAAAAAAATCCTCGTTTCTCCGGATGGGGATGGAGATGTGATCATATTCCCTTGCGGGAATGAGGACGAATACGGGGATGAAGATTAGGTATCAGGAACGGAGATGGAGGTCCCCGCCCGGTCCCCATGCCTACTCTAAAGAGAGGAAAAAGAATGAAAAAATAATAATTTTTTTATTCTTAAACAAGAGAAAAAGAAAATGAAATATCATCCTTACAGATATAACATTTACAAATATATTCTTTAAAATAAAAGATTAAGTAGTTTTATAATTTAAATAATCTTTTTAAGGGTGTTAATTTAAATAATCTTTTTATTTTAATTTTAAATGAAAGGTTAAGTAGTTCAGCAACGTCCGATCACGTCTACATGCCAAACGCACCCTAACAATCATAATACATATATGGTAATTAAGTTGTTGGGTTGGGATTCAACTGTTGGCTTGGGTCCAGGTTTGGACGCTATGCAGATGTCATTAAGCTACTACCATTAAACTGTTGGTTCACTATTGGGGTCGGCCGGATGGGGTTTCAACTGTTAGGTTTGGTCCAGGCTTGGTTTATGCACATACCATTAAGATATTGCCATTAAGCTACCATTAAGCTGCCATTAAGATACCATTAAGCCATTGGTTGGAAAACTTGCTGTTTGGGGCCTTCTTGGATGAGGTTTCAATTGTGGATTTGGCCCAGGTTTGGTTTATCCAGATTCCATTAAGCTATGGCCTTTAAAGTTGTCATTAAGATGCCATTAAGCTCTCATTAAGCTGCTGATTGGTTTACTGCTGTTTGAGGGTCGGTTGAATGGGGTTTCAATTGTTGAATTTGGCCCAGTCTTGGTTTATGCAGATACCTTTAAGCTATTCCCATTAAGCTGCTGTTTGGGGGCTGTCTTATAGTCCCATGTTCGGTCTGTTCTGGTTCATATGCTGTGTGCTGATTGGGTTTTCCTTTTTAGTGTTGGGGCTGTTATTTGGGGTTTTATTTGTAAAGGTTTTAGTGTGGTTTGGGTGTTGGTTCCTTGTACATTTGTATCTATTGTGCAGTGGAATAAAATGTTGCTTGCCTTTTAAAAAAAATCATAATACATATAAACAAATCTAACCTTTACCCCAATCCTACTCCAAACAACAATAAAAGATGCATACGCATTTCTATTAACAGAAATTCCAAAAATAGCAAAAAAGAATAGACAATAAAACAACCTCGGGTTTCAAGTAGTTCACCATTAAATTTTTTCTTGAAAACCAAATAACGTATAAAGAGGGACTACTTATTGATCGAATGATCCCTTCAAAGGGATTTCTCGACATAAAAATGCTTCAAAAGAATCAGGAACGCGTGTTATTGTTATCCCGTGACCAAAAAGATCATTGGTCACGTGATCAAGGTTTGAGAGCCAGAGCCAGACCGAACTTTGGAGTTCGGTCCAAGGCTCTGGTGTCCAGCTCGCTAGACATGGTCACAAGCGATTTTGGGATGATCTCGTGCTGCAACATCGCACCTAGCTTCCCGTGATTGTTGAGCTTACACTTGACTACGGTTAGACTATCAACAGCATATGACCCTCCAACGGTGAAAGTGTTTTCGTTTGTTGAGAACCGTCGGGTAATCTCCCCTACAGCAGCAGTCTTTTTTAGTAGGTCCATATGGTGTATGTATGATGCCCTTATAGTGTCCCCTTTGTCACCCCTAAAAGAAGATGTTAATTAGCATTATTGCTACCGGTTAAAAAGACTAATATGACGCTTTATTTTAAAAGTTTTCTAGAAATCTTTTTAGGAAGATCCTATCAACTTACTGTAAGTTTTATAAGGCAGTGTATTAAGACATCTAGACATATTTGACGTGCTATGAAGCTGATTTTGTTGTAGAGTGATATAAGGCTAGAAATGTAATTATCTAAAATTGCTTACAGGACTATGGAAGCGCTAGAATCTGGTTTATTGACGCTGATTCCGGCGGTGTATTTGGTCAATTTACCAGAAGAGGTCTCGTAACCTGCCTCTGCACCAATAACAAATGTTGGAGTACCGATGGTGGCTGAAAGATCGATTGTAGGGGTTTCATTCAAAGCAACGGCTGATGTTAAAGAAGCATGATGATGAAAGTACTGAACTTCAAGCTGCAAAAGAACACACCCTATTGGAGTCAAAACTCCACATTATATAAATCCAAGTGGCCCCCACATAGGGGCGTTCATCGGTTGAAATCCAACGGATTTAGATCGATCCGATCCGATCCAATCATCCATTGGATGTTGGATATTGCCAACTGATCCAACCTACTCCAATGGATGATTGGATCGGATCAGTTCTATCATTGGATATTATTATTCGTTATTTATTGTAACTTGTACCTTGCCGGATTTGAGATCGGGAAGTTTGAATGAGGCAATGGTCTTTGTTGAAGGTACAATCTCGGTGAATGTTAATGTTGTAGCAATCTGCCAAATGAGCGTAATATTAGAAGGTGTAACATGATATAAAGAGTATATCTGTTAGCGCATAGAAAAATTAAGATAGCGATTAGCGAGCAGCATACATTTGATTCAGTGTCGAGTTTGACATCAACTAATGTGTTCTTATATTTGTACACTGCACCGACATCTCCAGTTGACAGACCCCCTTTCTTTGTCGCAGTTGATGTAAGTGCCTGCAATTAAGTAATAGAAGATCAATATAATTCATAATTATTTGAGCTTAGAGACAACAAGAATCGTTCACATTTGAAAGTTTTCAAACGATTTGACCAAATTGCTTCACACCTAATATAAAGAAGTCAATGTCTTTGACTAAGGCTATGTTCGGCAAACTGGCTGATATGCTAGTTGTTGACTGAAAAGCTAGCTGCTAGCTAATAAACTAGTCATGTTTGGTAAATTCTAACCGATGAGCTAGATAACAATGTAAAATGATCAAAAAGTACATGTTTTAAAATTATTTGCAAAAATACAAGGGACGTTCGACGGCGATGATTCTGCTGATGATTGAAGGTATTGCTTTCTGTTTTTCTTTTCTTTGGTCTTAGAGCCGAAGTTTCAACATTGATTTGTTCAAGCTTTTATTACTCCATATCTTGTTCATTCACCGCACACCAAACAACCACTCACACCACATTCTACGGTATCATTAAGGGTGTGCTTGGTACGCAACCGGGATTGGAGGGGTGGGAGTGAGGTAGGCGGGTGAAAAAGTTGTATGGTTTTAGGGTTTTGATTTGATATGGGCAATGTCTTAAAAAGCGGAATCGGGCCTCGAGACGTTTTCCCTCAACGAGGCGAGGCGAAAGCCTCGAGGCGGTCTGAGACGTAGGCCCCGAGGCGGAAATATATATATATATATATATATATATATATATATATAGAGAGAGAGAGAGAGAGGGCCCTTCTTTTGTTAACCACTCAATTAGTGTTAACCTTGTTAACTAATCTGGGCCATTAATCATCAAAATCAATGGCTAAGATTAAAAGCATTTTTTAATTCATAATTAAAATAAACACACGCCTGATTTCATTTGCAGCATATATGCATAGGGTTATTATTGTCATTTAACAAATCTGGGTAACAATCAGATAAGGAAACTATTGACCCAATCCCTACATTTAAGGACCTAATAACTCATATCTAATTGATTTAGAAACAACCAATGTGAATCAGAACAATCGTCTTCCTCCTCGCCAAAGAGAACCCCAAATCGCAAATCGACGACCAAAGAGAACCAGATAGCACTATGCCGCCATCTCAATCCTCCTCCTCCTCGTAGGCGTTCTTTCTAGCAGCTCGTCCTCCCCTCCTCAATTTCTCTTTGTAAATGGAAACGTCCCCTCCCCTTGATTCAGTTTTTAGGGTCTGATTTAGTTTTTAGGGTGTGTGTTTTAATGTAGATTTGGGTTTAATTTTGATTTTGGTTCACCGGAGGAGGTGACTGTTGGTTCGCTGGAGATGGAGAAGGTGACCAGTTTGGGGTTTTGGGTTTGTTGTTTGTTTTCTTAATCTTCGTCTCTCTACGATCGTCTCCTTTTTTCTTGGTTTTCTTGCTTGATTCGAACACTGGGGTGATGATCAAGAACTAGCAATTTTTTTAGATGTGCATATATGCAGTTCTGATATATGTGTGCATATATGCAGTTCTGATATGTGTGTGCATATATGCAATTCTGATGTGCATATATGCAGTTCTGATATGTGCATATATAAAATTTCAATATATGCAGTACTAAGATGTGCATATATGCAGTTCTGATATGTGCATATATGCAGTATTAAGATGTGCATATATAAAATTTCAATATATGCAGTACTAAGATGTGCATATATGCAGTTCTGATATGTGCATATATGCAGTTCTGATATATGCATATATGCAGTACTAAGATGTGCATATATAAAATTTCAATATATGCAGTACTAAGATGTGCATATATGCAATACTAATGTTTGCTGGGTTTTAGAAAATAAATTCGTGAAAAGAAGGTATCATACGAATAATAGTGATTTTTAGAAGATGAAGATTACCATTAATAACTACCATAATTATTTGGTGCATGAAATTAGGAAAGCAAATAAACATTAAATATTTAATATTCCGAAATTCCTACAATACCCCTACCAAAATCGCTAAAACCAGGTCCAAAAAAGTTAACATGGTTAACACTAATTAGACGGTTAACAAAAGGGGACCCTATATATATATATATATATAGCCATAGGTTCAAAAGAGAAGTGCAAATATTTTGAGAAATGGAGAAGTGATCTTGGCCATTTATTCGGTCAAGATCGGTTATAATTGGTCAAAAGTTGCGGCTTTGACTGGTCAAAAGTTGCGGTTGTTCCAAAAATAGAAGGGCAATTTCGTAACTTTTACAAAAAACACGGGTTGGGTTCATATATGAATCTGTGTTATTCACATATGAACTATACGTTCATTTATGAACCTTTGTAATTCACATATGAACTCTTTATAACTAATTCATATATGAATCTTGTGATTCATATATGAACCTTTGTATTTCATATATAAAACTAATTAACCGTAGGTTCATATATGAATTGGTTGAACCAATTAACTGATTCATATATGAATCTTTGTGTTCATATATGAATCTTTGTGTTCATATATGAACCTTTGTGATTCATATATGAATTTTTTTAACTAATTCATATATGAACTTTTGTGTTTATATATGAATCTTTGTGATTCATATATGAAATTTTTTTAACTACTTCTCATATGAACAAATTAACTGATTCATATATGAATCACAAAGGTTCATATATGAATTAGTTAAAAAAAGTTTATATGTGAATTACAAAGGTTCATATATGAACACAAAGATTCATATATGAATCACACAGATTCATATATGAACTCGTCCCTTGTATTTTTTACGAAACTACCCCTCTATCTTGTGCAGACCACGCGCAGACCATGCGAGAAATTATCCGCTGCTTCTCGGTCAAAGCCGCCGATCTTGACCGAATAAATGGCCAAGATCACTTCTCAATTTCTCAAAATATTTGCACTTCTCTTTTGAACCTCTCCCTATATATATATATATAGACACACACATATATATAGGCGAAGGATCGTGCGAGAAGTTGAGGTTAACGTGAGAAGTAGATCTGAACCATCACTTTTAATCAAATGTCCTCTTATGAATTGCACCTTAGAAGGGAATTGATCCGGTGCATCTCGGTGCATCTTATCTCGGTGTATCTCATCCTAATGTGCGTCCATTTCTCATCCAACGGTTGATAACCACTTCTCACGCTTCTCACGTTAACCTCAACTTCTCACCAAAACCCGACCCTATATATACACACACTACACAATATATTTATACCAATCTGCATTTCACTGCTTATACACAGAAAATATATGCAATATACACACTCACTAGACACAATATATATATCTCATACTAAATTACTAAAAGAATCTACAACATTTTTTTCAATCACGAAATATAGATATAGTAACAAAGAACAAAAATTATTGATCTATTAATAATATATACACACACACATATATATATATATATATGTATATATATTAATATGCACACAGCTCATAAAGAAGAGAATATTAAAATATCAACAAAGTGGGAACTGACACGTAGTAGAGACTAAATATAAAAGAAGTATCTCTAGTATATCATATAACATATACATGATACTCTTGTGAACTTGAGAAGAATTAAAGAAAAAAACGCAAAGAAAACGGGAGAAAAACTTACGAAGGAGAACAGACGAGTAGCAGATAAGACGAGTGGCAGATAAGGCTCAGGAGAACCAAAAATAAAGGGTTTAGAAAAAGAAACGTAGAAGGTTTCGATCGTTTTTTTTTATAATAATTTAGCCTTTGTACTTCTGTAGTGAGGCGTACGCCTCTCCACCGCCTCAGACAACCAGGGCGTACGTCTCGTCTGGGGATTGAGAAGCGCTGCCTCATGTGAGATTTTGGGCCGCCTCGAGGCATACGACTCACACGCTTTTTTAAAACCATGGATATAGGTGGTTTACTAATTTAACAAGCTTGTCCAATCTTCCTAATTTTTTTCCACCTATTTTTGTGAGTCTTGTTTAGTCCCATGCTAATTGTCGCACCAAACGTAGAACAACATATAATATTATCCCATATCATCTCACCCTCGACTTCCTATTTGTAACATATAATATTATCCCATATCATCTCCCCCTAGACTTCCTATGGGGGTCATTGTCTATCGGTATCTCCAGAGTAAGTACCTGGAATTGGAATTGACTCATTGGTATGAATTCCCTTTTGAATCATCTCCTTCCTTGAAATATTTCTTCGATATTTTACTTGATTTTTGGGATAATATTGTTGAATTTTCTTGATAGCCTAGTTAGTTGTTAAAATATAACATTTTGTGTTTGGTTTAATTTGTGGGTTGTGCTCAAATTTTTATTGCCAAAAGGTGTTCAGGTTGTATTTATTATTGTTGTTATATATTGCTTGTAGGTCGTCAATTTTAGAATTGTAGGGGTTTTTTCCCGCATACTTAACATATAGATACTGTTTTTCACGCATATACGATGACTTCTAGCTCGCACACCAAAAGAACCTGGTGGGTTGTTGCGGGCGAGTGGATTTGCAGTCCTTTTGGTGTGTGAACTAGTAGTCATATCATATATGCATGAAAAAAGTGTACCTAGATGCTAAATATGTGTAAAAATCCTACAGTGCGGCCCCAATTGGCAACCCACAAGCAAAATATAACAATAAAAAATAACAATGACCTCAACAACTTTTGGCAATAAAACTTGAACATATCCCACAAATTAAACTAGACACAAAATGCTATATTTTAACAAATAACAAGGCTAGCATGGAAAACCAACAATACTATCTAAAAATCAAGTAAAATACTGAACAAATCAAGGAAAAAATGTGGCCAATACAAAGCTCGGTAGCTTTGTTGCTTCACCAAAATGTCTTCTTGATCTTCCTCATAACATTCTAGTCGCAACCTTATTCAAAAACACCCAAAAAAGTGATAGGAACCAAAAGAAAAAATCTAAGTTTTTTTTGGAAACAATGAGTAGAGAAGTAGGAGGAAGATTAGAGAAGAAAGAGAGGAAGAAATCACAGGAAAGTAGAAGCAAAACTAAAAAAAATGAGGGTGGACCCGTATGCTACAAAACCGTAACCTTGAAGTGTAACTTCTCTTCTCTTTCGAGTTACTCAAAAGTTGCGAGCTAAAGTACACTTTCTTTCTTCTAGAGAGATTATGAACATGTTGTGTGTAGCTACTTTTTCAACATGTTAACTTCAAGAGAGTAGAGAGATTATAAAAACCTTGTGAGCCCGTATTACTAAAGTTGGTCCATATACTAACTAATGGAAGAATCTTTGTTTACGTAGACTGCAAACGTTCTTTACCAAAGGAGTAAGCCTAACTAGTGCGCATGAAGTGAAATAACATCAATAAGTATATTGATGAGAATCCTAACATTTTAGCCCAACATGTCCCAAGCCCAAGAGTGCTTCAAGTCTACTCTAGAAGGACCAAAAGGGCAAATCTGGAAAATGGCTGATAATTCTGTTAAAGGAGTGAGAAGAGAAATAAAAAGGCGTGGGAGTGTGTGCATGGGAAGTATTGGAGTATTATCATTTTTCTGTTGGCTCTTAGCCTGGTAGCTTGGAGAGAGGGATTTTCCCTGGTTTGCTTGTGGCCGTTTCATTTTCATTTTGCAATTCAATCAAATCTCCCTTCGCCTCATTCTCTGTTAGTTTATTTGTTTCAATTTTGTTATCTCATCTGTATCATTGGTCCGAACTTCCTCGACCTGCCGTTATCTTCATCATGGTTCAACCCGCCATGGAAACACGCTCTCAAACAGCTCGTTTGGATCAACACGACGAGCAGATCGCAAAAATTCAGTCAGATATCCTCGAAATCAAGGCATCAATGGATTCTAAATGTGTTGAAGCGGTGGAATTCCGTAAAGTAATGTTGGGCTGGGTGAAGAACAGAATAAAAAACCGTTTTCGACCACTGGGGACGGGCCTGGGATCGATATGGACACCCCACCACCTGTGACACCGAATGGTATGGATTTCATGAGTTTTATGAAGGGAAACGCAAAGCAATCGGGGGTTGATGGGTTACCATGGGATGTGAAGAAGATCAAGTTGTTGGAGTTCTGTGGGTTCGATCCTCAAGGCTGGATTCAGAAAGCCAATTTGTACTTCGAAATTAATGGTACTCCTTCTAACTTACGTATTCGATTGGCACAATTAAGTATGATAGATGTAGCCCAGCACTGGTTCACGATCGTTAATCAGATTTATGATTCGATAACGTGGGAACAGTTTCAAAACGTTTTAGTGGCCTGGAAATTCAAAATCCATATGAGCAATTAGCAACTGTCAAACAATGGGCATCGATATTATATCGATGACTTTGAGTATATGCTATTGTTGGTTCCCAAAATACCGGAATCCCAGTCGCTAGGGTACTTTATTGCCAGATTGAAGAATGAGGTCAAACGTTGGGACGATTACATCGTCCCCAATCACGATTAGACGCTATGTATCTTGCCAAGGATATCGAAGGCATGCTCCACCCTTCGTCGACGAACCTATCTCTGTCCCGATTTCGTTATCACATGGCCCTGGGAATGGATTTTCAAAATGAAGTTAGGCCCAATTTGGGGGGCCGTATGGATCAAAACAGGCCTAACATCTTTTCCTCGTCCGACAAAAATCCTTCTATAGGGCGACCGGAGAGCAATCGCTCCTCTTCTCTTCCACGTACTCAGGGTTCGAAATCGGGGCTTCAAATCTCTCACACGAACAGAGTGGGAGGACCACACGAAGAAGGGGTTGTGTTTTCGGTGTGGCCAACAGTTTGGGCCAGCACACAAGTGTCCGGAGGGTAAGCTCCGAGTATTGTTATTAGGCGACGATGAGTCAGGCGACGAGGATGGGTTGATTAACAACCTCGAAGTAGACATGAATTCGGCAGCTCAACCTGAGGATGCAAATTCTGCAAGTTTGTGTTTGCCACTAGAGTTTCTCGGGGTTTCGGCTCAGTATGCATCCGGGGGTAAAACCCTTAAACTGGAAGGTGCCATAGCTGATATTCCAGTGGTCATTTTGGTTGATAGTAGGGCTACCCACAACTTTATCTCTCGAAAGTTAGTGCAGTCTCTTGGATTGTCCGTGGAGTTTTTTTGGGAGATGGCCATCGAATTCACGTTAATCAGCGATGTCCACTGTTGAAAATTAGAGTGGGACCCTGTGAGTTTGTAATGACATAGGACATTTGGATTTGGTTATCGGCATGGAATGGTTAAAAACCTTAGGGGACGTGATCCATAATTGGGAAAGATCGTCGATGAGGTTTGTATTTCAAGGAGTCTCGGTTCATCTCCAAGGATTGACTAAGTCCGAATGTTCCCAACCTTCTTTGCAATCATGGTTGTCCTTACCGACCCCGAAGGCAGCATCATGTTCTTTATTTTGTTCAGCCACAACCCCTGTCGAAGAGGGGCTCACTCCGATATAGCAGCAACAATTACATGCCTTAACTGAGCGATTTAGTGAAGTATTTCGTAAACCGACAGAGTTGCCTCCTTCCCGGCCGCATGATCATTCCATCTCCTTGGTTTCCCCACACGAACCGATATGTGTTCGACCTTACAGATATCCCCATATTTAGAAATCTGGGATCGAAAGACAAGTCCAAGAACTGTTAAAACTGGGAATGACTCGACCGAGTAAGAGTTCTTTTTCGAGTTCGGTCATCCTTGTCCGCAAGAAGGATAACTCTTGGCGTATGTGTGTCGATTATAGAGCTCTTAACTAGGCTATTATCCTGGATAAATTTCCAATTCCAGTGGTTGAGGAGCTCGTTGATGAGCTTAACAGAGCCAAATTCTTTTCCAAATTGGATTTGAAAACCAGACTATGAGCAAATGCGAATGGAGCCGACAAAAATTGAGAAGACGGCCTTCCGCACGCATGACGGCCACTATGAGTACCTTGTTATGCCCTTTGGGCTCTCAAATGCCCCGGCAACCTTTCAAGCGGTTATGAACGATGTCTTTAGACCATTATTACGAAAAACGGTAGTGGTTTTTTTATGACATACTCATTTACAGCCCCTCGTGGAATCAACATATGGTGGATTTAGAAGTTGCCTTGAAAATTTTAGGGGAAAACCATTTTGTGGTCAATCAAAAGAAGTGTTCATTTGGCCAAACGACGGTAGAGTACTTAGGTCACATCATTAATGGGGAAGGTTAAAGGCTTACGGTAGAGTACTTAGGTCACATCACTATGGATCCTAAAAAAATCGAAGCGGTGTTCGATTGGCCGATCCCAAGACACGTTAAAGGCTTACGGGGATTCTTGGGTCTCACCGGTTACCGGAAATTCATAAGGCATTACGGAAGTATTGCGAGGCCACTCACGGATTTGACAAAGAAGGATGTGTTTGGTTGGAATGATGAAGCGCAACAGGCTTTTGTTTCTTTAAAGGAGGCAATGGTGATCGCACCTCTTTTGGCCCTTCCGGACTTTCAATTACCATTTGTGGTTGAGTGTGATGCGTCGGGGCGCGGAATTGGAGCCGTTTTAATGCAACAAAACAGGTCATTGGCTTATTTCATCAAGGCTCTTAGTGATCGAAACTTGGCTAAATCGGCATATGAAAGAGAAATAATGGCGCTGGTATTAGCCGTTCAACATTGGCGATCCTACTTGTTGGGAACACGATTTGTGGTCTACACAAATCAAAAGAGCCTTAAATTCCTTTTACAACAAAGGATCACGACACCGAATCAACAAAATTGGGTGGCCAAGTTATTGGGGTACGATTTTGACATTTGTTATAAGCCGGGACGCGAAAATCGAGCGGCTGATGCCTTATCTCGAAGAGCCGCTGATGGGGAACTTAATACCGCGGTGTCGACACCAATTTGGTTACAAGGATCGCAACTGTTGGACGAAATCCGTGCGGACGCGGGAATTCAAAATTCTGATCACTAGCGTCACCCTGGGTTTTCTGTTCGCCATGGTGTTCTATACTACAAAGACCGTTTGGTGATCTCTCGTAATTCAAAATTCATCCCTATGTTGTTGAATGAGTTTCATCAGTCCGCTTCGGGTGGGCATTTGGGGTACTATCACACTTACCGTCGTTTGGCAGCCAACATTTATTGGCCCGGGATGATCGCAGCGATTCAAGATTTTGTTAAGGCGTGTGAAGTATGTCAACGATGTAAAGCAAGTTCAACAGCCCCAGGAGGTCTTCTTCAACCATTATCCATTCCTAGTGCAATTTGGGAAGACATTTCTATTGATTTCATCGTAGGGTTACCAAAATCTCGGGGTTTTTGATGCGATTCTTGTGGTAGTAGACATGCTGTAATGCAGCCATTTCCTATTACTAAAACATCCTTATACGGCTAAATCGGTGGCTGAAGTGTTCGTGCGTGATTCGTGAAGTGATTCGCCACCATGGTATTCCAAAATCGATTGTAAGTGATCGGGACCCTTTGTTCCTTAGTCTATTTTGGCAAGAAATCTTTCGATCGCAGAGGACTAAACTGAACATGAGCTCCGCTTACCATCCGGAATCTGATGGCCAAACGGAAGTCATAAAGCGTTGTTTGGAGACATATTTAAGGTGTTTTGTTGTTGATCAACCACGCTCTTGGTCAATTTGGATTCCATGGGCGGAATTTTGGTACAACTAGACTTTTCATGGGTCAACCGGGAAGTCCCCGTTCGAGGTGGTGTACGGTCGCAAACCACCCAAGGTGTTGCAATTTGTTCCAGGTGGGATTAGAGTTCAAGTCGTGGTGCAAGAGCTTCAAGATTGTGATGAAGCCTTGAAACAACTCAAACAACATTTGTCCAATGCTCAATCGGTGATGAAAGAACAAGCGGACAAAAAGAGAAGGGGTGTGAAATTCCAAACGGGGGAGTGGGTTTACGTTAAACTGAAACCATATACGCAAATGTCAGTGGCTCACCGCATTCATCAGAAGTTAGCGACGAGATTTTTGGTCCATTCAAGGTACTAGAAAGGATTGGGCCAGTGGCTTATAAGCTGGAACTGCCACCATCGTCAAAGATACACCCCGTTTTTCAGGTGTCCTTGTTGAAAAATGTTGTTCCAATGCCTACAGAAACAGTGTTACCTCCCGAGTTGGAGATAGGGGCAGCCGATATGTTAGTTCCTGCAGCTATTTTGGCTTCACGTTTGATTACGGAGCATAATGAGCAAGTTTGTCGGTTGCTAATTCAATGGAAGGGTTGTCCAGTGGAAGAGGCAACTTGGGAAGATGTTGTAAGTATTCAGAGTCAATTTCCGGAAGCAAGTCTTGAGGACAAGACTTTTTCTGAAGGAGGGAGTAATGATGAGAATCCTAACATTTTAGCCCAACATGTCCCAAGCCCAAGAGTGCTTCAAATCTACTCTAGAAGGGCCAAAAGGGCAAATCAGAAAAGTGGCTGATAATTCTGTTAGAGGAGTGAGAAGGGAAATAAAAAGGCGTGGGAGTGAGTGCATGGGAAGTATGGAGTATTATCATTTTTCTGTTGCCTCTTTGTAACACCCTACTTTTTAATCTTGTTAAAATTTGATGGTTTAAGTTTTAATTATAAAAGCTATAATTTTATTAAAAAATTATTTAAATTCCAGCAGCTACAGTCCTAATAGAATGTACATTTTTTCCTCCAATAAGAAACTTACAAGTGGTAACTAGCCTATGCATGAAGAAGCAAAACTACTTGAGTGACAAAGCAATCCTACATTACATGATTAAGCACTCTAAGGATGAATGGTGGCAATGCTACTTACTACCAAGTACAACCTAAAAGCTTGACAAAGCAATCTACAAAGCTTAACAAGTACAACCTAGAAGCATGAGGTGGATTATTCTCTTATCTAAATAAGCTTGAGGTGTCAAAACATTACAAAATTACAATTTTGAAAGCAAAGAGAACAAGTTGGTAATGCCTTAGGTTTATCTATAAATAGGAGTGGCAACAACTCATTTTAATTCATACCATATCTCTCTTTCTCTCTTAATACTACAAAGCTTGAAGTAAAGGATCAAGGAAGAAGTTAAACTTAATCAATGTAAGTATGTTATGAGATTTAATGAGATACATACATGCTATATGAAACTATGTTATGCACTATGATAAGTTTTGATAAAATATTTGTTATGATTATTGTGCATGAGATTATGATACAATTTTTATCAAAGACATATGATGGCATGTTATGATACAAGTATATACATTTTTGCATTCAAGGCATGAAAAGTTTTTATACATGTTATGTATGACCATAATATCCAACGTACGGGACATATGACAAGAAGGGACGTCTTGCAAACGGACCTTATGGGGCAGCCTTTTATGGACCCCGGGGTTATTAAACCTCAAGACAAGTATGGCATACTACATGTGACAAGTGAGATCTCAAAATGATGTTTTATGCATGACAAGTGTTTTTATGAAATACTATCCATAAATTGATAAGCTTTTGTAAATAAAAGTTGTTTATTCATGAAACCATGACTACTTACTAAGCTTAAAGCTTATATACTTCATGTATGCATCTCAGGTATGGAGTAAAGAGAGGGTTATGAAATAATTCTAGAAAGTTCAATAAAGAATATTTTACTTTATTGTATTGTATTACAAGTCATGTTATTAATTACGTTTCCGCTATGTTTGTCTCTTGATGTAATAATTGAAGTATGAAATAAATTGTAAGATTTGGTTTGGTTAAATAAAGTAACGTCATTCAAATATGGAAATTGGGGCGTTACACTCTTAGCTTTAGCTTGGAGAGAGGGATTTTCCCTGGTTTACTTGTGGCTGTTTCATTTTCATTTTGCAATTCAATCAAATCTCCCTTCGCCTCATTCTCTGTTAGTTTATTTGTTTCAACTCTATTATATCATCTCTATCATATATCTTTCACACCAGTGAAAAGAAAAAGAAAGATGTAAATAATATAAACAAGAAGGAAGTTGTACGCATGTACATATATATTTTGTAACTTCCAAAAAGCAAAGCCAATTAAGGTATAATTCCACTTGGAGACAGGCCTAAGGGTAGTGAACATACCAGCAACTAGAATTTTATTTTTCTCGACCCATTTCAGCCTAAATCAAACTCACTCCCAAATCATTTCTACTTTGAGTTTAACTTGTACCATATTCTTTATGTTTACCATAATAACCACAAATCAAACGCGAAATTAATATATATGTATATATATATATAGAGAGAGAGGTAAGTTCAATTGCAAACTTAAGTTCCGTGACTTCCGTCGTGAACCGGTGGGCGGCAAAAGAAAGCACACGGAGTGTTCCGGACATTCACAAGATATTCATCATGAATGATGTACTATTCATCCTGAATGTCGTAAAAGGTTCAAGTCCATTAATCATGATGAATGGGGTTCATTATTCATGATGAATGAGAAAATATGAGGACACTGGTCGCACTTTCTTTTCTTTGTCCCCCAGTAACCGGTTCCGGCGGAAAACATGCAGCTTCACTTCTATGGGTGCGTTTCATTTGCAAACCAAGTAATTCTTACAAACTATACAAACCTAACCTCAACCATTGATTTTATTTATTTTCAAATATTTAGGTGGTTAAAAATTGCGGTTGAGAGTAAATTTAGGAAGTGAGTTAATCCACACCCTCAATTATCTAAATGTATGGTTGAGATCGTTTGCAGAGTATGCAAGAACTACATGGTTTGCAAATGAACGGACCGTATATATATATATATATATATATATATATATATCACACACAAAAATACAAGTTAATAGGACCTTAAAATCATTACAATCACGTCCTCTCCAAGGAACCAATCTGATAAGAGACACGAGGTAGGAATCATGTTTCCACCGAAAGTCAAATGTAGCAAGTGTTAACTACAAAGCCCTAAAGAATTGCAGAAATCCATAGGCCACAACTCATAAAATCGCAGTATCAACGATAATGATAGAACAAAAAAAAAGGTGCAATCGGTACATACAACTCCGGTAACACTGGTCGTTGAAACAGAAAACTTCTGATCCGATAGGTAGTCCCTCGTTAGCAGATCTACACATAACCAACAACACATGGAAAATTGCTCACAGAAACTAAATCCAAAGTCGTATGCATACGTATTACGATCATTTGATAGATGATGGACGATTATAAACTGAGAATTCGATGCGTAGAAGAAGATGAAAGTTGGAAACTCACCTTTGGCTTTCTTGCCGATATCGGAGAAGAGTCCTGGTCCACTGTTCATTGTTGGTGACGACCAGAGAGATAGAGAGAACGACGTAGGAGATCCGGGGGGTATACCTACAAATGGTTCGGGTCTGACCGAGGTTGCGCTTCTAGGCGTCGGACCAACACAGACCTACACCAGGATCAAGCTTTTCTGACTTTAACCTAACGTATAATTTCTAGATTTTGGGGGTGTTTGGGAGTGCTTATATTTTTAATTTATGCTTATATTTAAAAGTGCTTATTTGCTTACGTGGTGAGGAGTGTTTGGATTGGCTTATTGTAACACCCTCAAATTTGAAAAAAACAACTAATTAAAAAAATTTATAGTTACATCCGAAACAATAGATGAAATACCTCAACATACAAACTATAATTGTCTCCAAACAAAATATAGTAAAACAAGTCTTATAACCAAGACTAAACTCACTTCGGATGTCACTAAACCCGAACACAAGTGCTATTCCCAAGGGTTGATGCGGAAAATATCACTACGACAATCCACCTCTCGAGCACACTTCTAGCACACAATCTTTCACACGTGTCACTAGAACTACTCCCAACCTGAGACCTGTTGCACATGCCGACAAATAAAAAGGGTTAGGCTAATGCCTAGTGAGTTCAAGAGTTTATAGCATGAATTAAACAATTCTTTGAAAGAAAGTTTGTAATAAAGGTTTTGATTTCCAAAGGAGTTTACAAAGGATATAAATGACTCATTTTCAACGCACCCCAAAATCCATGAGTAATATTCCCCAAAAGGTATAAAGCGTTTTCCCAAAAATGAATACAATCCAAAACTCATTCAATACGTGAATAAACCTTTAATAGGCAAAACTTTCAAATACGGTTGACAACAAATTACTCAACCCATAAATCATGAAAAACCATCCATTTAATTATAACCCTCCAATGAAAGCATAATACGAAGCAATACTCACGCAACCGTAAAATGTAAAGGAGTTCCAAATACCGTAAATACGGAAGTGACCTGTTTTATTTAAACCCCAACATACATGTGGGAAATTCAATATTGAAATCATCCAAAAGCAGTCAAAGTACAAGACCAACAATAATAATAAAACAGGGACAACATAAGGTCCCAAATAGGTTGGTCATTGACGGGGGAGACCCGCAGCGTTAATAGTTCTAACCAAGGAGTCGAGGTCCTTAGTGTCTTTAGCATAAATGCGACACCCTGGGATACCGTAGTGCCTTCAGCATAAATGCGACACTTTGAGATACCTTAGTGCCTTCAGCATAAATGCGACACTTTGAGATACCTTAGTGCCTTCAGCATAAATGCGACATTTTGAGATACCTTAGTGCCTTCAGCATAAATGCGACACCTTGTGATACGTTGGTGCCCTCAGCATAAATGCGACACCTAGCAGACCATCAAATAAAGCCTGACTCACGTGCCTATGGATTCCATGCAACACAGTCTATAACAACATGCTAATCCCGGAATGACTCACTCATCCAAGCATGTAAATATCCAAACGTGCAATAAATACAAAATGGTGCAATAAAAGCAACCCATAACAAGACTCCACATTGAATCCTTTAAACCGGACAATTGTCCCAAGACTATCTCAAGTCAAAACCGAGCAAAATGCTCAAACATATTAGTCCCATAAATAACGGTCATCAAATAACATAGAAATGCATTTAAACATCCATCGGGTAAACAAGTACCATAAGATTATTATCAATCCCGAACTCAACACGGTTTAAACAAAAAGGGTTTTTCCAAAAGGACTCACACCCTTATAATTCTCAATATGGTTATTGACACTAAAACGTGCATTCTCCCAAATGGTTTATAAAATCATTTATACACATATGATTAAACCATCAAATAGACTCCATTTTGAGTAAAAAATCTTTTAAGGACATAATTATGATTTCTAAACATCAAATATCCCCAAAATCCCAAATATGGGTGTTTTACACATTTATGAAGATAAATACTACAAAGAGGTTAAATTACCCAAACAACTCAACAATTGATATTTTCAAGTAAAACACACACTCATTTGGAAAATACTATTTTTGGCATGTACAAAGTTTTCACAAATCAACTTGAACTCACCTTTGCTAGATTAAGCTAAATCTAGAGTTTCTCCAACGTAAGCTCCTTTGATGAAGTTTGCATTTTCAAGCCAAAACTTAGATTTATGAATTTCCAACCATAAATAACCAAGTCTAACCATAAAGAATCATCATCCATCCATAATATACCAAAATACTCACTTATCCAAAACCCTAACTTCAAAATGAAGAGAAGAGAAGATTTACCTTAACCATACTTGAATCCACCAACCCAAAATGTCTCTACAACCTCCAAGATGCACCACAACTCCTAATCTTCAAATGGAGTGGAAGGGTTGGGTAAAAACCCTAGAAATTGGTGGAGAAGATGAAGTGAAAGGGTTTCAAGATTGTGTCCTAAAACCATGGTAGATGAAGAAGATCACTTGCAAAACTCGAATCTTGTGGCTAAATAACTCAAAATCGACTTTGGAGGCTTAGGGTTTCGGTTTGGGAGAGAAATGGATGATATGGGAGAAGTGAGGAGTGAAATGGGGTTGAAATCGTATTTTTAAACTCCAGGTACCCGACGGCTAAAGTGACATGCTAATGTGACCATGTCACTCTCGCTGTGTCACTTTCGCACAAAATGTACCGAAAGTTTCCAAGTTTTCCATCAGATCTGATACATGCTAAAGTGACATGCTAAAGTGACCATGTCACTCTCGCTGTGTCACTTTCGCACAAAATGTACCGAAAGTTCCCAAGTTTTCCATCAGATCTGATACATGCTAAAGTGACATGCTAAAGTGACCATGTCACTCTCGCTGTGTCACTTTCGCTGGTCACTTTAGCCGAGATTGTACCGAAAGTTGTTTTGGCCATAACTTCTTCGTTTTAGCTCCGATTTCGCTCCGGAAAGAACCGTTGGACTCGTATTCGAATTACCCATCCAACAATACCATAAAATCTAGGATTTAATCCAAAATACTATTTTTCATATTTTTCTTAAAGATCGGTTCCACACCGATTCGAAGTTGTACTATCCGGAAATTACGGGTGTTACAATCCTCCCAACCTTAGGATGATTTCGTCCTCAAAATCTACATCCTTTACAACCCAAGGTTAACCGACTCAACGCCGACTATAATTTATCAGTCCCTAACTGGAATCTAAATTCCCTCCTCACAGTCTATAAAGACAAATCCTCGAACAATTGCTTATCAACAAAGCCCCTTCACGTACACTGTACTTATGTCTGGGAGAACACTCCAACAACTGGAATAATTCCTAGTCAGACGACTTTGGTTGTCTCCCAACCTTAGATGTTCCATACATCTCGATCTCAGTTTCAGACTCTAAATTACCCCAAGGTTTGTTCCTTCAAAACTACTCAACACAATTGCGCATCCTAGGATTACTACCACCGTTACCATTATTCAAGTTAAAATTGGACTACACCCTCCGAATTCGTTAACGGTCTCCGACCTTACCCACACAAGGTTGACACCTAGTTATACCACCACGTTTTGATCTCTAACAGGACTCTACTCACGAGTTCCGTTTACCGAGTGTTTCCACGAACTAAGGCTGTTAACAAAATGGTTACACCAACCTAAAAATGCGTTACCGCAAGTCTAACCCTCCAATTACCACAAGCACCTCGACTTTGCTACCGATATCACCCGGTCTATAGTCACAACACGTGCCTGAACGCTCGACTCTTAACAGTTGAAGTTCTTTACAACTTATTCTTAATCGGGGTTACTTAACCTTTCCCAGGTCCTAACGAGTTCAAGGTTTTCAAGTGCGTTATTCAATAAATATGCCAATCAACCAAACCTTTCACAAAGATATTTTCAACACAAAAATTTTCATATCGAATAAATCGTAAAATACTATCATTAATTCGGTGGTTACGCCAAAAATGGACACGCACATCCCACATATGAAAATCATTTCATTGCAGTTCAGATTTTCAACAAAACGCTAAAGCGTAATAAACAACTTCTTTAAAATTAACCGTCACGGTTCTAGCATGGATTGACTCATGACATGCACGTAAGGTAACTGCCCATTTTAAATCGTGTGCAACAAAAGTTTCGCACGTACTTCAAAAGAAGATCAAGCTGAACAGCTTTTGATTCTAAAATTCCTTTCTAGCCGTAACATGGCATGGAACAAGGTTTACCAACTCAAGATTTGCGCGCGTCAGTTTATTATACAAAAACGATGAAACGAAGTACACTTTAGTCAAAACATGAAAAGACTTGCGTAAGTTCCAAATTTAAAGACTAATCAAAACGCTTCCATCATTTGAAGATATCGACTAAAACGTCATAAAACCTCAAGTTGGGGTAGGCATGCAAGCTTGTAACACTTTCCTAGTGGTTTTCTTGAAATGAGATACCATGCACCAAATAGTTCACGTCCAAAATTTCCTAAGGTGAAATTCTTTAAATTAATTTCCAAAAATTTTCTCCTCCGGTCATATAGTGACACACGAGTAAAATGTTTCTGACAAGGTTTTCACACAACACATGTTTTCCCAATCTTAGGAGAAAATGAGTACTTGTAATTTGTTGACACCAAAAGGGTTCAAATCAACTTTCAAATTCCAAATTGCACTAATGGTGCGCATCAATGTTCAAAACATAAGAATTCTACGCATCATAATTCTATACAAACAGGTTTTCTAAAATCTTTATCACGAAGCACTTTCCTTAAAATTTCGTACTTGAAACATAAAACGTCGAAACGTCATTGCTTGAAATGTATTTGTCAAGGTACTCAAAATACACATTTCCTCCGAAACCCAAAAGGTTTAAATTTTTCCAAAATATTTGGCAAATCCAAATTGACCAATGTCAACGACTCATACATTTGTGTTTTTCAAATAACGCGCATTGTAAACCATCTGTGATCCCCACGCCACTAAACATGCTTTGAACCAAATGGCTTTTCTTTTAAACAAGGAGTTAATAAAACATTTTCATGCACGTCTCGTTTATTAAAGTGTCGAGAAACAATAGTTACCAAGCTATGCATACCCCTAAGTCGATATAACACATTTTAGATAAAAATGATAATAAAACATTTAACTGACCAAAAACGCACCAAGTAAATTATTATGAAATGTCACAAAAATGTTCTTTTATGCATCACTTAGGTCACGTACAAGTCAATCCATACACTGAACTATATGCAACGAAATACTTAGTAACACAAACCTTTTGAAAGAAAAGTTACGCGACACTAGAGTTCCAAACTCATCTCCTTTTAGTCGTTTTATGGCATAAATTTAACTTTTCTCAACAAAACTCGAGTGGGACAAAATACCCACATAACTTATATACCTTTCACATAAGTAATTAAAGCATGCACCTTGTGAAATTATACTCACACAACTCAACGTGTCGTAAAACAAAACTCCATGAATCTCAATGGAATCAATGACTCCAAGTCAATAAAACGATGCTAAACATTATGCTTTCACAGCCAAATTGCTATAAGTAAAATCATAAATGAGACGCCAAAATCCCAAAATCCCCTTCTAGGACAATACCATATAAACAACATTGTTTAACAACTCACATTAAACAAATTCTCCAAAATAACTTTACATAGACATAATGGAAGACAACTTTCCGTCCCAACTCTAACATATGTGGAGGAGATCCAATGTTAAAGTTATAAGTCGTAGTCACTTGTCCAACGTCTTAAACATCATAAAATATGGATATCACTGTATCCTAAGGTAACATTGGACAATAATAAAATGGAACAATTTCCGACGGGGCTCACAACTCCCGTAATAAAACATTTTCGTGCGGGTTCAAAACCCATGATTTAAAATTTTGTGTGTGTGCTAAACATTTCCCAAAATTATAACACAATCCATATATGGATTCAAAACACAAGAAATAATTAATGCAATTTATTTTCAAAAATAAATTTCGTGCATAATTTAGTCGGCACTCAACGTCTGAACTCACGTTCCTCCATAATCCTCCGGTCCACCAATTTCACCCGGATATTCAAACCTCTTAAGGCTAAGTCGGAAATTACATCGATTAACCTTACGGGTTTTCCTCAATTCAAAGTCGGCTCAATAAGCCTATGGTTCTAGTCCAACCATCAATCTTGACCCAAAACGGTCTACTTAAAGCAAATATCATACTTATCGTCACTCAAAGTGACTAATACTAGAATCGTCCATCTATTCCAACGACTACTAGCTCAGAACCTCTTTCACTACCCCAACGATCATCACATTAAAGTAATTCAAGTATGCACATGTACTAATAGGTTCGCCATGACACTGGCCAGGTGTCACTATGAACGCACCGTACATGATTATCCTTGCTACTCTCGACGTGATTCTCGTTTCTAACAGTTCCATCAACTTCAAAACATCCTATCTTAAAGTGCCTAGTGGTGAATTTCACTCTCATTTACTTAAACAAACACTAGTTTGAGTCTAGGTATCCAAAATCAACACCTAAATCTCTCAAACTTATGCTCTGATACCAACTTGTAACACCCTCAAATTTGGAAAGAGCAACTAATTAAAAAAAATTATAATTACATCCGAAACAATAGGTGAAATACCTCAACATACAAACTATAATTGTCTCCAAACAAAATATAGTAAAACAAGTCTTATAACCAAGACTAAACTCACTTCGGATGTCACTAAACCCGAACACAAGTGCTATTCCCAAGGGTTGATGCGGAAAATATCACTACGACAATCCACCTCTCGAGCACACTTCTAGCACACAATCTTTCACACGTGTCACTAGAACTACTCCCAACCTGAGACCTGTTGCACATGCCGACAAATAAAAAGGGTTAGGCTAATGCATAGTGAGTTCAAGAGTTTATAGCATGAATTAAACAATTCTTTGAAAGAAAGTTTGTAATAAAGGTTTTGATTTCCAAAGGAGTTTACAAAGGATATAAATGACTCATTTTCAACGCACCCCAAAATCCATGAGTAATATTCCCCAAAAGGTATAAAGCGTTTTCCCAAAAATGAATACAATCCAAAACTCATTCAATACGTGAATAAACCTTTAATAGGCAAAACTTTCAAATACGGTTGACAACAAATTACTCAACCCATAAATCATGAAAAACCATCCATTTAATTATAACCCTCCAATGAAAACATAATACGAAGCAATACTCACGCAACCGTAAAATGTAAAGGAGTTCCAAATACCGTAAATACGGAAGTGACCTGCTTTATTTAAACCCCAACATACATGTGGGAAATTCAATATTGAAATCATCCAAAAGCAGTCAAAGTACAAGACCAACAATAATAATAAAACAGGGACAACATAAGGTCCCAAATAGGTTGGTCATTGACGGGGGAGACCCGCAGCGTTAATAGTTCTAACCAAGGAGTCGAGGTCCTTAGTGTCTTTAGCATAAATGCGACACCCTGGGATACCGTAGTGCCTTCAGCATAAATGCGACACTTTGAGATACCTTAGTGCCTTCAGCATAAATGCGACACTTTGAGATACCTTAGTGCCTTCAGCATAAATGCGACACTTTGAGATACCTTAGTGCCTTCAGCATAAATGCGACACCTTGTGATACGTTGGTGCCCTCAGCATAAATGCGACACCTAGCAGACCATCAAATAAAGCCTGACTCACATGCCTATGGATTCCATGCAACACAGTCTATAACAACATGCTAATCCCGGAATGACTCACTCACCCAAGCATGTAAATATCCAAACGTGCAATAAATACAAAATGGTGCAATAAAAGCAACCCATAACAAGACTCCACATTGAATCCTTTAAACCGGACAATTGTCCCAAGACTATCTCAAGTCAAAACCGAGCAAAATGCTCAAACATATTAGTCCCATAAATAACGGTCATCAAATAACATAGAAATGCATTTAAACATCCATCGGGTAAACAAGTACCATAAGATTATTATCAATCCCGAACTCAACACGGTTTAAACAAAAAGGGTTTTTCCAAAAGGACTCACACCCTTATAATTCTCAATATGGTTATTGACACTAAAACGTGCATTCTCCCAAATGGTTTATAAAATCATTTATACACATATGATTAAACCATCAAATAGACTCCATTTTGAGTAATAAATCTTTTAAGGACATAATTATGATTTCTAAACATCAAATATCCCCAAAATCCCAAATATGGGTGTTTTACACATTTATGAAGATAAATACTACAAAGAGGTTAAATTACCCAAACAACTCAACAATTGATATTTTCAAGTAAAACACACACTCATTTGGAAAATACTATTTTTGGCATGTACAAAGTTTTCACAAATCAACTTGAACTCACCTTTGCTAGATTAAGCTAAATCTAGAGTTTCTCCAACGTAAGCTCCTTTGATGAAGTTTGCATTTTCAAGCCAAAACTTAGATTTATGAATTTCCAACCATAAATAACCAAGTCTAACCATAAAGAATCATCATCCATCCATAATATACCAAAATACTCACTTATCCAAAACCCTAACTTCAAAATGAAGAGAAGAGAAGATTTACCTTAACCATACTTGAATCCACCAACCCAAAATGTCTCTACAACCTCCAAGATGCACCACAACTCCTAATCTTCAAATGGAGTGGAAGGGTTGGGTAAAAACCCTAGAAATTGGTGGAGAAGATGAAGTGAAAGGGTTTCAAGATTGTGTCCTAAAACCATGGTAGATGAAGAAGATCACTTGCAAAACTCGAATCTTGTGGCTAAATAACTCAAAATCGACTTTGGAGGCTTAGGGTTTCGGTTTGGGAGAGAAAGGGATGATATGGTAGAAGTGAGGAGTGAAATGGGGTTGAAATCGTATTTTTAAACTCCAGGTAGCCGACGGCTAAAGTGACATGCTAAAGTGACCATGTCACTCTCGCTGTGTCACTTTCGCACAAAATGTACCGAAAGTTTCCAAGTTTTCCATCAGATCTGATACATGCTAAAGTGACATGCTAAAGTGACCATGTCACTCTCGCTGTGTCACTTGCGCACAAAATGTACCGAAAGTTCCCAAGTTTTCCATCAGATCTGATACATGCTAAAGTGACATGCTAAAGTGACCACGTCACTCTCGCTGTGTCACTTTCGCTGGTCACTTTAGCCGAGATTGTACCGAAAGTTGTTTTGGCCATAACTTCTTCGTTTTAGCTCCGATTTCGCTCCGGAAAGAACCGTTGGACTCGTATTCGAATTACCCATCCAACAATACCATAAAATCTAGGATTTAATCCAAAATCCTATTTTTCATATTTTTCTTAAAGATCGGTTCCACACCGATTCGAAGTTGTACTATCCGGAAATTACGGGTGTTACACTTATTGTGGTGTAGAAACATGATAAGCAAATAATGAGTTTTTTAGTGTTTGGCAAATTTTTGCTTATTTATGTAAAATGACCAAAAAGGACATTGTTCTATCTTAGTTATTTATTTGCTTTTTAATATACAACCATTGATTTTTTCAACATTTATATTTATATATTTGGCAAAAAAAAATTAACGTCAATAATTTTAAAAAAAAAAATATTACCTTAAATAACATTAATAATTTAAAAATAAAAATAATAACTTATAAACATTCATAATTTAAAGAAAATAATAGTAACTTAAATAACAAATTAACGTCAATAATTTTTAATAGTTCTTCATCTGTTTCGACTGAATATTTCTTCTGCAATCGCATCTCTTATTGCAATCATATAATCAGTGTCAGCCCTAATACGACTTGAACTTGTGCCTTCATGTGCTTCGTTATTGCTACCACTTCCTTCATCATCAACATCAATACGAGGGTTGTATGATTCTTGTTGCGCCCTGTCAAATGCTTCGTCAAAATTACCGTTCATTCTTATATAATTGTGAAGTGCCATCGACGCTAGCACAATATTTACTTGTGTCTCATAGGTGTAATTGACATGCATATGTTTTAGTATGGCCCATCTAGCCTTCCATACTCCAAACGTTCGTTCGATAACATTTCTCAACGACGAGTGATAATAGTTAAATGTCTCTTTTCCTCCTCTTGGAGCTCGTATTGCGGCGGCTTGTCCACGACGAAAATCCGGTATGTGATAACGAATATCTATTCCTTTGTATGGACCAAGATACCCTCTCGTATTTGGATATCCGGCATCAACAACATAATACTTGTCTGTCATGATAAATAAACCAACTATTATTATTCATTTCTAATGGTATGAAAACATAAAAGTTGCTATAACGGTAAACAAAATACTAACCACCGGTTGGATGTGGAAATTTAAGTTCACGCCTACGTAACGCTTCATATAATATTCTTGTGTCATGCGCAGATCCCTCCCATCCAGCCCATGCAAACGTAAAGCACATAATAAAATCACAAACCGCCATTATATTCTGAGTCGGGTACCCTTTTCTACCAATATATTTCGGTTGCTCATGTTCTCGAACTGATGCCCTTACGTGCGTCCCATCGATAGCGCCAATACAATCCTACACATATAAAGAAACATAATTTATTAAACGATCATACAACTTCCATTCTTTTTTCGAATGTCTTTCTCGCGGCATCCCATCCAATGCCAGATTCAATCCTCATTAAACGATCATACAACTTCCATTCTTTTTTTCATATTGTCCCATTTGTTTTTAAGTTGCTTCTTGTCAACAGATTTTCCCGTTCGATCCTTAATGGCCTTCTCTATGTTCCCCCACCCAACCTTATTGAAGTGACTACCGGGTCTATTCCCATTTTTTACCTCATTCATGCACAAATCAATAAACACCATGCAGGTATTATGATCCCAAAGAGTTCTTACCTTATTCTTTTTAGATGTATCACTAGCAACAACATTATCATTGTTCGCCTCCATAACCTGAATAACAAAGTTATTCTAATTGGATTAACCAATATGCCTACTTCACCAAATCAATCGTTTAAAACAACATCAAATTGCATCAAATTGCGGCTTAACCCATTATAAAACCAAACAGGCAGTTTAGGGGTTCAAACCTTAATGGGACTCAGCTTAATGAGCTTAATGGGACTCAGCTTAATGAGCTTAACATCAAATCTAATAGTATTTACAGAGACTTTAAAAGCCTTCGATGGATCAACTTATTTAAGTTTATTATCTTCAACTTATTAATTAAGTAGTTTTGTACGAATAAGCTATAAGCATTCATTATCAGGGATCTGGTTAAAAACAAAGATCCAGTTCACCTAGCAGACAGAGTTTGACAAATTGAACTCCCCTTTGTTTAAAACATTAACTTCTTCAAATTTCAGGATCTACTAACAGCCAAAGAAGTGAAAGAACAGTAGCAAATATAATCTAAAAACAATTAGCAACAATTCTATTGGAGACATTACAAATTCCAATAACGTGACTCTTTTAGGTGAAATCAACCAGGGTACGGAATAGTAACATCAAAAATACCCTATTAGGGCACACTTTCATTTGATAATCTCCTTCAAATTGCCCATTCCAATTGAAACAACACGTATCAATTTCAGGACCACCACATAATAATCCTCTTTAGATTTTATGGAAAAGCTGAAAAACCCTAACCAACTATCTAGTTTTAAGCAAATAGCACCAATTCTAAAACACCAAATTATAGTTTTATCACCAATTCTTTTAGTAACAAATAGCAAATCAGTTTCTTAAAATTTTAAGAATTTTTCGAGAGCACAGAACCAAATCTGGTTGTTAAACACAACTTGAAATCGATGGTAATTTTCGAGAGCACAACACCAATAAACACCAAATTGATCAATAAAATCACAGATATACCTGTTTTGACGATTTTCGAGAGCAGGATCGTTTGTTGAACAAGCCGATTGTGCAGAGAGACTGTGGAGAAAGGATGGAGGATGGTGGTGATGTCGATCCTGTGGAGAAGATGGAGGATGGTGGTGATGTCGAGTGGAGGCGATGGAGGATGGTGGTGTCGCTCCTGTGAAGACGAGAAATGGCGGAGATGGAGGCGATGGTGAAAGACAAGAAATGAACTGATCGCTGCTAGGGTATGAGGGTAAAAAAGTAATTTGGAAAGACAAGAAAATAAGCAGATGGAAATAAGTAGCTCAGTAGTGACTTCTCAAAAATGACTTATCAGTGGTGAGGAAAAGTCATAAGCTGTTTTATATTTTTGCCATCCAAACACTCTAAACAGCTTATCAGTGGTGAGGAAAAGCTATAAGGAGATAAGTTAAAAATATAAGCACTCCCAAACACCCCCTTTGTTTTTAAATATGAATATAAAAAGTTTATCAAAAACCCGTTAAGTATAAAATAAAATTTCTTTAAACAAATAATAATTAAATACAAATGTATATGTCTTAAAAAAAAATACATATGTATATATGTAAAAGGATCGCGGTTAACGTGAGACATGGATTTGAATGGTTGATCACTTTTAATTAAATGTCATTTTATAAATTATAGTTTAGAAGGGAATTGATCTAGTGCATTTTGATGCATCTTGTCTCGATGCATTTCATTCTAATGTGCGTCCAATTTCTCATCCAACAATTGATAACCATTTCTCATCTTTTCACATTAACCCCAAATTCTTATTGAATCATATACCAGACCAATTCTTGTGAGAAGCACAACTCATAAATGGAACTGAGATTAAAAGTGATTACGGGTCCAGATCCATTCCTATGCTTCTCAGTTTAACTCTTTTTTCACACGATTCTCTCTCTACATATATGTATACTATATATATAAGCACGAAGAGGCAGTTAAAGTTGAAAATTAAATCGTACAACTATTTAAGAATGATGTAAAACTGCTAAAGCTGGTAACCTCCCACTCCCTGTTCGTTCCAACTTTGCAACCCCCTCCCTCAATGCGCGTCCCCTCAAATACCTGGACTATAATATTCTAACCCCCCTCCCACTCCCTCAATTCCTTCCAACTCTCCTTCAATTTGATCCCTCGCGGCCAAAGAATCCCACATCAAAGCTTCATCATAGAAACCAGCTACCAAGGTTTGTTATGTTAGGTTCGATTACTGAAGTTTCTTCTCATATGTCGCTTTAGAGTTTTTTGATTTATTCGGTTGTTGTCTCCAAGAAAAGTTGTTTAATCGATTGGTATGGAATTAAGGATACTAACGCTACAAGGTATAACCATGGCTTTTCGAGTTCTTTTTCCTATAACATCGATTTCATTTTTCCAGTAATTAAGATTATACTTGTTTTCAAAGTTTTACATTTTATCATAATTTCTTTTTCAAGTTTTTATTTTTGGTATTAGAGAATCGGCTTTTGTTTCTTAGCATGTGATGCAGTTGGGTGTTTCAATTTCAATATGAAGTCCTTGGTTCTGTGTTTGTTGTTTTAAATTATAAAATTTTCTAATTTCGGGTTTCCTTTTGCAGGAAAAAGAAGCAGCCATCTTTCTACAAGTTTTGGAACGAGAAAATATAGAAGAGCGCTAGCATAAGAGGTTGAGAAGAATTCATCATATCAATGGTTTACATCTTTGTTCCATTCTTTATGTTTTGGAGTGTAACTTTTGCAAGTGTATATTTATATACACCACACAAAAATTGGATTATTTGGTTGTGTTTGGTACAAGGATGGGATAGGATAGTTTTAGCGAGACAAAATGCATTTTTCTGTCCTGCCAAAATATGTGGAACAAAAATTTGGGAGATGGATTACTAATCAACTCATGTCAAATTAAAACCATAAAACCTTGCACAATTATTTCGCCCACCCGCCTAACTCTCGGCCATCAAGTATTGTTCAGTCTCTTCTGTGTATATAATCATTCAGTTTTTTACGAGATCATCTCACTCTATTTGTTTTTTACTTCTATGATTATGAGTGCCTCACTTAAGTATAGTTACAAGAATTACTGAAGTTTTAATGTTTCATGCACTTTTTTGTGTGGATACGATGAATAATGTCATTAATATGTTGATGGGGAAGAATGTTGAAGATGCTCTTGAGAAAGGGTCAAATATTTCAAATAAAGGCTTGGTTTTGGACGATGATCCAGAGTATCGGTTGATTGTGGAGTGTAACACATTGTTAGTTGGCATAGAAAAAGAGATTGTTATCATCCTTGGTGATAATTTCATGTTGGTTACCTTGACAAAACATAGGTTTTTCAGACTACCCCTCCTGCCCTCGAGATGCGTGTCTGTTGGCTTTTGGTTGCAAAAACAACACTTGCAGCACGTGTAGACTGTACAAGAGGTGATCCATCTGGAAAGCACGGGAGAACATATTGTGAAGAAGTTCATAAGAAGATTGAGAAGTTGTAAGACCACCTCGTGCGGAGCAACTTAAACCACTCCCGGTTCATGTTTCTGAACCTAAGAAGAAAAGAGGTGGTCGTCGCCTTGGGAAATTGAAAGAGAGGTGTGTACTTCACTTTATAGAAAGTTATAGTGGAAATCATAAGATATAAAGCCCATATTTACAATTTTATTCGCTATTATTGATGTTTTTTACCTTTTTAACCAGATACGCAGATACGCTATTACAGACATGTTAAAACTTGCAAACAGAATGCAGTTTGGCGTGCGTAAAGAAAGCTCATTGGGTAAATAAACTCTTCGTTCATGTGAAAATTTGATCTACTTATCGCTCTGATGGTTTGTTATAAGCATATGGTGGTCTGTATGTAGTGTTCACTGCTATCTGCATAATTAGTGTTGGTGGTCTAAGTTTCATTGTTCCCGGTTAGCTTTTACTAAATCTAGAGCACAAATTAAGATTACTATCAACCCATTTTAAGATATACATTTGTTGTTTCAGTTGTTCATAATAACCTTCAAATTTTTAATGTTTATATTATCGTTTTTTATAACAGAGGATAGACTCGGAGAAGGATATGGTGTAACACCCTAAAAGTATGGGTGAATAAAAACTTTCATAATACGAAAGAGCGGTATAATATAAATGAGCCATCCCAAAAAGGGGAATGTCAAGTACATTAGCAAGGTTCCAATTGTGCATAGAATTAGATTACAACAACCAACTAATCTAGTTCCAAAAAGGAGGTAAGATTACAAAAGGGGTTGTCACATCTATTCGTATAAGTCTTCTATGATTAGCAACCAAAAGTATCCCCACGGCTCACACGCTCCGTCTACTCTTTCTTGGAAACGGCACCACTAGAACCTGAGATCCAAGTCAACATTCAAACAAGTGTCAAGACAAGGCTTGGTGAGTAATTCCAATTAAAACACATAATAGTGATAACATAATCAAGTAAGATTCATCATAGAGTTTTCCACAAGTGTATTTTGAAGTCAATGGGGGATACCCATAACACCAAGAAGTTCCACCCAAAGAGTCGAGATACCCTAGTGCCATCCGCATAAAAGCGTCACCAAAGGCCCGACACACCGGGGATACAACGAAGGCATTGCCCCATAGTGGCGAGGGTCTAGGCACATACCCGAAAGGTGGTGCCCAAGACTATGTCCTCCTAGTGAACACTTAACTTGATTCATTCAAAGCCCAAATAGCCATATATAATATTCATATGCTCAATAAATGCAAGGGCTTCAAGTCCATGGTGCATAACTCACCATCTAGTAATACATGTACCATATATATAAATGTGCATAAACCATGTGAAGTCATACATACTCAATAAGTCACAGCGTTGAATAGCTTAATCATTAAGACAAGCCTAATACCATTAAAATGACTTGTAGCTTTTATGCAAGAATCCCCAAAATTACCAAGGCCACATATTTTCATTTATCCAATCATCCCTACTTCCCAAACTTAGGGTTTTCAACAAAATGATGAAATGAACAAGTTAACAAGTAAATGACCATGGATCTAGAGTAAGGAAGGTTAGAACACTCACTATCTAGGTTTTTGACCAAAGCCTAGAAAATGGATGAAACCCTAGCTTTGGAGGAAATGCTAGTGAGACTTGGAGTTGTAGGTGACAAATCCCTTGGAGAAGTCTTCAATAAGTGCTCTCAATAGCTCCAAGTTGAACAATAATTATAACCTTAATCTTGTGGGAGATTGAATGAAGAAAGAGGGTGGATTTGGGGTGAAAATCGCACCTTAAAGGAGAGAAAACGATTTTTGGGAGAGTTTTGGTAAAGTGGGTGAGAAGAGGTAGGAAAAGAGGGATAAAAGGAAAAAAATTCGTCAGACCACTCGCGGACGTCCGACCTACACTTGACCAGACTTTTTCCCCAAAATTGTTTTGTTGCTTCCGCGGACGCTATGCGGACGTCCACACAACACGGACGTCCGGCCCCTAGCCTCACGGACGTCCGCTAACCCCAAAAAACCAAATTTCAACATTTGCAAGTTTTCGACGATTCATGCACAATTTTCATGTTTAAGAATGCATGTAACAAATAATGCCATGTATGATTAAGTCTAATATAAACGAGAATCCAAAAGGTTTAAAAAGACAACGTTAGCATTCAAGTTACCTACCGAATAAAATCCGGGGTGTTACCATCCTCCCCACATTGAGAGGATTCCGTCCCCGAAATCACATTTTACACAAAAAGATTAGGATAGCGCTTCCTCATGTCCTCCTCGGACTCCCAAGTCACATTTGCCCCGCGATGATGTTTCCATTGAACCTTCACCATCGTCACTTCCTTATGACGAAGTTTCTTAGTCTTTGATTCAAGTATAGCCTCCGGCTCTTCGACACAACGGTTCCCATTGTCAACCCGGATCTCCGTCAATGGGATCACGTTCTCCTCCTCGGCCAAACACTTTCGTAGGTAGCACACGTGGAATGTGGGATGAATCCCATCCATCTCCGGCGGTAGATCTAGTTTATATGCTTGCAAACCGACTTTCTCCAAGATTGAGAAGGGTCCAAGGAAACGCAGACTAAGTTTCCCTCGCTTTCCGAACCGGATAATGCCCTTCCATGGAGACACCTTCAACATCACCCGATCTCCCACTTGAAATTCGATTGGCCTGCTTTTCTTGTCCGCATAGCTCTTCTGTCGGTCTTGTGTCGCCTTTAAACGTTCCCGAATCTCCTTTACTTTGTTCGCGGTCTCTTGCACAATTTTCGGCCCCGCAAATTGCTTCTCCCCCGCTTCAAGCCAACAAACGGGAGTTCTACATCTACGACCATACAAGGCTTCGAATGGTGAGGCCTTAAGACTCGAGTGATAACTGTTGTTGTACGCGAATTCCACCAGCGGTAAATGTGTGTCCCAACTTCCACCAAAATCTAAGACGCACGATCGAAGCATGTCCTCGAGGGTTTGGATTGTTCGTTCGCGTTGTCCATCCGTTTAAGGATGGTAGACCGTACTTAGCTTCACCTTCGTTCCCAATTCCCTTTGAAAGCTAGCCCAAATATTGGAAGTAAATCGGCTATCTCTATCGGACACAATGGACAATGGTACTTCGTGCCTCGACACTATCTCATTGATGTAAAGTCTTGCTAGCTTATCTAACGGCAGTGTAACACCCCAAAATCCGGGCTAATTTAAACCTCAAATTTCCACAAGTTATGATGATATAAACTTCAACTTTTATATAAGAAGTACATTAACCACAAGGAATACATTTATAAATCCTGAGTTCTTCAAATAACCTATTAATCCAATTATGTCATTATAATCAGACTAACTAGATTATCTAAGCAATCCATCAAACTCTCCTTCCGTAGATTTCCTTCCTTGCTAATCCAAAACGCTCGTCCCACACCCCTTTTATTTTCCCCGAACTGGTACCTGGTAAGAAAACATCATTTGAAACGATTAGGCCAACGCCTAGTGAGAACATTAGTTTCCAAGATAACATTTGTAAAATCAATGTAAACAAGTTACAACAAACCTGATTATTCCTTTTCTTACCGTACAACAACTCCTTTCACTACTGGGAATCTACCCCACCCCCATAATTATGACTAATTCACCTAGTCATATTATCATATACCAGAGCCTTCTACGAATCAATCCTAGATTCTAGATCAATGCTCTCATCTAATAAATCGCAACCACATATGCCCATTTATTAGAAAGGATGTAGAGATTACAATTACTCATGTCAATCTCTATTCATCCTAAGAAATCAGGAATTACGATTACTCACATCAATTCCGCATTTCTTAATAATGCAAATAGGAATTACGATTACTCACATCAATTCCTTATTTCACATAAATGGAAATTACGATTACTCACATCAATTCCACATTTAACATACACACAAGAATTATGATTACTCACATCAATTCCTTATTTCACATACACACAGGAATTATGATTACTCACATCAATTCCTTATTTCACATACACACAGGAATTATGATTATTCACATCAATTCCATGTGTTTATATCAAGCTAGTGCCTATGGATCCATATCACCTAATTGTACTCATGCAGGTATTTACTTAATATAGATTCCTCATATCATTCAGTATGAGCCAACCTTATTCATTACACTTAACACATTCCTGCCTAGCATCGACTAGCGCAGTCTATAAACCTAACATACTACTTTTCAAGGGTATGTATGTTCAAGCTATATAATTCCCATCACAATTCCTAAATCGCATATTTCCACGATTTACATAAATGCACATTTCATTACATCCAGAAAGATACATAAAATACAAGGCCTCTAGATACTTAACTTATCAGATCCTTGAGCCATATCAAACTTTGATACCATTTAGATATACTGGTTTCTTTACTCAACTCCCGATATGCTGTACCGGGACTCACCTGTACCGGGACTCACCTGTACCTGGACTTGCCTCTACCGGGACTTGCCTCTATCGGGACTTGCCTCTATCGGGACTTCCACTACCGGGACTTCCAACTACCGGGACTTCCACTACCGGGACTTCCACTACCGGGACATTCACTACCAGGGCTTCCACTACCGGGACTTCCACTACCGGGACATTCACTACCGGGACATTCAACTGCCGGGACATTCAACTACCGGGAGTTTCAAGGTTTTGCGTTGTAACGACCCAATTCCCATAACATACATCATAATACCATAACATGCATACATATCATTGATTTACAACAAAAGTTACATAACAAACCAAGTACGGTCCCTTCGGTCTCATGAATTACAAAATATATATAAAAGCCTCCTAATCAACATCCATCAAAAGCTTCCTACACTTCATCCTCTCCTGCCGATCCTTAACCTGGAAAACATATTTTTGAAAACAAAATGAGGGTTAGACCAAACGGGTCTAGTGAGTTAATCCCGGTCCTTTCCAAAATCATTATAAAACCTTTTATGTAAATCCTTTGTATCAAAATAGTTTAGATAAACCTTTGGTAATTCTTTCGTAAAATATAAACATACCACACGTATTTAAATACCAATCCAGACTCGTGCATCGTGTACATCTCATTCACCTTATTCCTCCACAAATGGCCATATTAGTTGGTAGCAAGCCAACTAATAAATCAACAACCGGTCCGCTCACCGGAACCCGGCTACCCGTCGGTCCGCACACCGGAACTCGACTACTCACCGGTCCGCACACCGGAACCCGGCTACACACCGGTCCGCTCACCGGAACCCGGCAACAAGTGCACTCATGTAGTGCAAAGCTTATATAAATACAATATATATCTCATTACATCATATTGTCATTTATATACACATAATCATATTCCTACCACATAATAATCTCATTTTTATATATACACATATATATGTATCCCAGTTCAAAAACGTTTTAAAGCAAAACTCACCTCGATCGCTTATCCATAAACACTTCCAAGCTTTTCTCCAAAAGATTCAGTCTTTCAATCCAAATCCACAGAATCTGAAACAGATTAAATACAAATATCCCCTTACCATTTGAACACGTGAACTCTAGATAAATCTACCTAACTCTCGCCATCAAAACAACCAAACAGCTATAGTTTCTGGACAGCCCAAAGCCACCCGGACAACCCAACTTTTCCGGACAGCATAAAGAATCCGGACAACACAATTTATCCGGACAACACAAGGAATCCGGACACCACAGACTAATCCGGACAACAAAGGAATCCGGATGCCATCCGGTCTCTAAATCATCCGGAAACCATCAATCAAATCGTCTGGACTCTATCAACAACTTACCCGAACACCACCCAAGAATCTACCCGGACACATTCATACTGTGTCCGGAAACCTCTGACTGTTTATCCCATTTTCACCCAGAAATCGACTGAATCATTAACTGATGTGAATTTGACTATTCTACTCCGATAGGAACTATCTAAAAGCAATTACAAACATAAAATACAAAGAGACATACCTCAGATTCACTTCCAAGCACATCAATTGGAGCTTTACCCTACTTGTCTTCTTTTCTCCTCCTTGCCTCCAAACACACACACACACACACACTAATCTGAAATATCTGAATTCCTGAGTTGTGACATATCTGAACTCCTAAAGGGGTAATATCCATCTATTTTCATTTTAAACCTTGAACTTCTCAATAATGACCCAAACACCCCTAAACTTATAATTTATCCAAACATACCCTAAACATCTAACTTTAAAGTTAACTTTATTTAACGGAAAGGAGATTTTAACTAACGAACTTATCCAGGGTATTACATGCGTACTGTCTGTTCAACAAGTCCTCAAATCGATTTAAAACATGAAATCAGTTCAATCTACTCATTCTAATCAATCCTCAGTCAGTTCATACAAATATACTAAGGTTACTATAACTTAAAAACACTGATTTGTACAAAGAATCGAATGAGCTCACCTTTCTTGAAGAAAACGTACTTTCTTGCCCAATTTGATTCCAATCTGCTGTAAACGATTCTGGAAATCGATTCAACAAACAATTTCGTTTACAATCACACATCCAGAACAACTTTTATCAAAATCAAGTTCAATTCTTACCAAATTTTGAAGCCAAAATCCTTGTTTTCTTCTTTCTCCCTTTTTCTCTCTTTTCTATCTCTCTGCCTCTTTCTTTCTGCCGACTCCAACAAGAACCAAAATGAGATATTTGTTTATCTCAAATGCCTTATCCAAACACACTTTCACAAATGACCCAATGCACCCTCAAGTTTAATTATTTCCAAAAGTAACATCCTACTTTAAACCCTTGTATTTTAACCCTATTGAATTATAAATTACAACATAATTCAAGGTTTTAAACCAAAATACAATTAGATCCCAATTCTCATTAAATTACTATAATTGAAAATTCAGGATGTTACAGGCAGCGTCTCCCTCATTGCTAAAAAGTGCGCGCTCTTAGTCAAACGGTCCACTATCACCCAAATGGTGTCATGACCCCGCAAGGTCTTTGGTAACTTTGTTAAAAAAATCCATGGTGACATTGTCCCATTTCCATTCCGGAATCTTCAAGGATTGTAAACTTCCGTACGGCTTTTGATGTTGTGCTTTGACCCGGAGACACGTCACACAAGATTCCACGTATCTAGCCACATCGAGCTTCATTACCGGCCACCAATAATTTAACTTCAAGTCCCTATACATCTTCGTACTCCCGGAATGTATAGAATAACGAGACTTGTGGGCTTCCTCAAGGAGTATCTCACGATTTCCGCCGATCTTCGATACCCAAATCCGACCTTGGAAGAGCTTAAGGCCGCGACTATCTTTCGTTAGAAGTTCCCGTTGCTTTACCATAATTTCGGCCTTGAGGTTTTCTTCCCGGAGTGCCTCCGATTGACTTGCCTAGATGCTTGCCATCAAACTTGATATCACATCAATTCGGTTGAAGTTTAGCTTAGTACCACTCCCGTGGTCCTTTCGGCTCAAGGCATCTGCCACCACGTTAGTTTCCCGGGATGGTAGAGTAGTTCACAATCATAATCCTTCAAAAGTTCGAGCCACCTCCGTTGTCGCATGTTTAGTTCCTTTTGGTCGAAGATATATTTGAGGCTTTTGTGATCGGTGTAAAGGGTGACTTCGTTCCGTATAAATAGTGTCGCCATAACTTCAAGGCAAAGACCACCACCGCCAACTCCAAATCATGAGTCGGGTAATTCTTCTCGTGGTCCTTTAGTTGTCGTGACGCATAAGCTATCACCTTTCCCCTTTGCATCAACACACAATCGAGTCCCATTTTTGAAGTGTCGCTATAAACTACAAAGTCTTCCGATCCTTCGGATAAGGATAATATTGGCGCTTCACACAATTTCTTTTTAAGCGTTTCGAAAGCTTGCTCTTGAGCGGTTGTCCACACAAATTTGACGTTCTTCCTTATCAAAGAAGTAAGCGGCGTAACAATCTTTGAGAAGTCTTGAATGAACCGCCGGTAGTAACCGGCTAGGCCTAAGAAGCTTCGGATTTCCGTTGGACTCGTGGGCGGTTTCCAATTTGTCATGGCTTCGACCTTCGTCGGGTCAACCTTTACCCCATCTTGAGACACCACATGTCCCAAGAATTGGACTTCCCGTAACCAAAATTCACACTTTGAGAACTTGGCATATAATTTTTCCTTTCGAAGAACCTCCAACACCGCTCATAAATGTTGACTATGTTCGGCCTCGTCTCTAGAGTAGATCAAGATATCTTCGATGAAGCCTATCACCGACTTATCCAAGAATGGATGGCACACACGGTTCATTAGGTCCATAAACACGGTCGACGCGTTTGTCAAACCAAATGGCATCACCAAAAACTCATAATGCCCATACCGCGTCCGAAAAGCAGTCTTCGGAACGTCTCTCTCCTTCACTCTCACTTGGTGGTATCCAGACCTCAAATCAATTTTAGAGAAACAACTCGCCCCTTGTAGTTGGTCAAAGAGATCGTCAATGCGGGGAAGCGGGTACTTATTCTTCACCGTCACCTTGTTCAATTCCCGATAATCAATGCACATTCGCATCGATCCATCCTTCTTTTTCACGAATAAAACTGGAGCTCCCAAAGGCGACGAGCTCGGCCGAATAAACCCCTTCTCTAACAATTTTTGTAGTTGCGACATCATTTCTTGTATTTTGGTTGGAGCCAAACGGTACGGAGCACGTGCAATCGGGGCCGCCCCCGGAGTAAGGTCGATATGAAATTCCACTTGTCGATCCGGTGGTAAGACGGGTAAATCCTCCGGACAAACATCCGGGTAGTCACATACCACACTCACATCTTCCAATTTCGTCTTCTCTAACTTTGCGTCTATGATGTAGGCTAAGTATGACGAATAACCCTTGGCAAGAAACTTCCGCGCCTTTAACGAAGAGATTAACGAAGTGGTCTTTCCTCTTTTCTCTCCATACACTGTCACTACCTTCCCATTCGACGTTGGAATTTGGATCATCTTTTTCGCACACAAGATTTCGGCTCTATTCTCGGTCAACCAATCCATACCCATAACCACATCAAAACCCCCAATCGCCATAGGCAACAGATTCGCCTTAAAAGTTTCCCCATCTATTTCTAGGAGACACTTACTAAAACATTCACGAACCAAGACTTGTTCCCCATTAGCTACCTCGACTATTAGGGCATCCGGGAGGGTACTAATCGGAATAGTAGATAGCTTGCAAAAAGAAGTAGAGACAAAAGAAAGATCCGCCCCCGAATCAAACAATATACGAGCAGGCAAGGAGTTTACGAGGAACGTACCCGTCAACACATCGGCGGTCTCCCTCGCCTCCGTAACGGTCATCTGGAAAGCTCAACTCGGCGCCCTCGGTGGGTCTTCCTTCCTATTTGGCGCCCCACTTGATGCAACACGGTTCCCTCACGACAACTTCTGGCAATCCCTCTTGATATGTCCCGGTTCTCGGCACTCGAAGCAAACCGGCCCCCGGATAGGGCAATCTCGGACAACATGGTCTCTCTTTCCGCACTTAGCACATTCGGTCAGGTTATGACGTGACCTAGAGTTGCACGGGCCACTATGTTTGCTTTTACACTTATGGCACCACCTCACCTTACGCCGAGGATCACCGTTTCTTCCCCCATTAAACGGTCTAGACTGTCGAGCGGGTTCGGTCGACCCTTCCCATTTCCTCTTTTCACCCACAACTACCTTCTCCTCATTCCCTTTTGCATAGACGGTCTCCATCAATTTTGCCTCCTCTATCGTCTCCCGCAATGTAACCGCTTTAGAGTTGCGGACCATGGCCATCATGTCCGCCGGTAGCCCTTTTGAGGTATGCTTTAACCCTTTCCTTTTCAGTCGGGGCCACGTGCCCCACCAAATTGAGCTTTTCCATAAATAGACGAGTGTACTCTCGCACAGTCGAGTCCCCTTTCTTGAGTTATCGGAATTCCTCTTCGATCCGGTCCATCTCTTGCTCATTGCAGTACTCCTCCAAAACCTTCTTCTTGAACGTCTCCCATTTCATCTTGGTCAAAACTGAGGCCTCCAGAGTAGATGTAAAGATGTTCCACCATGTGAGGGCAGCACCCCTCAACATTTGGGAACCAAACTTTACCTTTTAGCTCTCCCCACAATCACTAGCCCGGAAGGCTTGCTCAATCTCTCGGATCCAGTTCATACAAGCCACTGGATCATCGGAACCCGCAAACTCGGGTGGCTTACAGCAGAGAAACGTCTTGTAGGAGCAACCTTTATCTCTCATCTCCCCTTCGGTGATCACTCGGTCATCGGTGTCCACAATGTGTATCTCCCCACCCGAACCATGTAGGGTGTTTTCTGCAATCGCTTCATTCCTTTGGTGACTGCCATCTCGGTCCTCTAACAACTTTAGGAGCCTTTCATTGCGTTTGTCCATGGCAGAGTTCATCATCTGTAGAAAACTTACCATCATGACGAATTGTGGGTCGGCGTCCTCCAAAACCGGCTCCTCCACTGCGATGTCGTTTTGAGGAACATGGTCGATGATGCCCCTTAACATTTGGGGAAGCGGAGGAGTAGGGGGATTACCTCCCGCATTTGTCTAAGTTGGGTTTTCCCGTGCTGTAACACTGTTCTCTTGACCTGATCCGCAATTCGCCACATGACTCCTCGTGTTTACCATGGTAGCTGCCACACAGTTTAAACACCATACCGATTAATTCTTTAAAAGATTGACGGTGGGTAACGTACTACTACAATCATTAAGCATCATAATAACAAATTCAAGCATGCTCACTGTTAATGCCAAAAATCGTCCAGAAGGATAACTTAAGGTTGATTGTGGAGCTTAACAACTAAAGAATAGGAATCTTTCGACAAAGCGTACGACAAAGACAGAAAAAGTAAACAAGACAAAGATTTTGGTGACGCGGGCAAAACCTCAACGAGGAAAAAACCCGCGGACGACTTTAGGGGTCGTCGCTGCACTATGGTCGCCAAACAGGGGCGATATCCTTATGTTTCGGGTGTCGATCGTACAGAGATTACAATACAAATGAAAGAAAGACTTTAAATGTAAAGTAAACAAGTGTATCGGATGTAAAAACGGGTGCGTCGTGCGTAAAAACTAAGTGTCGTACGTGAATGTCGTGCGTCGTGAGCGAACTGTTGAAAGAGAATTCTTTGCTTCGAGTGTTCTTCAAAGTTCAGTTGGCTCCAGGTGTGAGAGATGATGATCCGCAAATGAGGATGGAATCCTTGTATTTATAGTCTTTGCCTTTATTGACTTTATAAAAGCTTCGTGTAACAGTTGTAACAGACGCCGTATTTAATGCTGTTAATGGCCTTCGTCGGTTATAGCCGTTTGTCATCAATGACATTGACCCTGCATTAAACAATGAAAAAGTAACAGAAATAACATACGTTAGTCGGTCGAGGTCGAGAGGTTCCATACGACGGTCGTGTGAACTAGACGACGTCATTGTCGAGTGTCGTGAGGTGAATAACTTTCGATTTCAACTTTGATCAGGGGATAAAGTATTATGATTTTACCTTATTATGAAAAAGTGTAATAAATGTTTTCCTGTTTTGGTCGTGGTCGAGACTGGTGAAATTTTACCTAAGCAGTTTGCCCCCAAAATTTAAAAATAGAGTGGCAAATTCGAATTTTAAATTTTGTCAGTCAGACGTCTAGGGTCGCGACACGTGTCGAAAGTCACTTCAGTTTCCTTGGAACTGGATCGGTCCAATTCCAACTAAAGGGGAAGTCGAAAAGGGGATAAGATCGTGACGTCACGCTGACGCACGATCATGCTTAGCAGTTGTCATCGCCAGATGTCGACGATCCGTGTGGTCATACCAAAAGGTAAGGGTACGTGTCGATCATCAGGAGGCTCGACCTGACACGATCGTTTACATAAATAGTGACCCGCGATGGATCTTTTCCTTTTTACGATTTCAGAGAGTTTTAGAGCGAGATTTTCTTCTTGATTCGTTGCGAATCTTTTCCCAACCTGCAAGATCTTGATTAGAGTTAGAGTTTTCGAGGATTTTGGGCGCCTATATAAGGTACGACATCCTCTTCTTTGCATGCGTCGTAAATCCATAGCTAGGAAGCCTAGGAAGAATTGGGACATTTGGGGATTTTCAGATAGACAAACCTGGTTAACGGGATTATCGATGTCGATAGAACCCAAAAGTACCATTAGAACTCAGGATGATCTCAACGACCTGAGAAGTTTAGCGAAGATCCCTGCGGGGATTACCGTGAGCAAGGCCGGTCAGATTCGACCGGAGATGTGTCCGGAGGGGTATGTCGTGATATACGAATACCCTTTCAAGATAGGATTCCACTGGCCATACTCGCCTTTAGCTAAGGCATTTATGTGCGAGTTTGACTTGTCGCCAGGGCAACTGATGCCCCAATTCTGGCTCGTCATACAGGTCATCGAGCGACTTACCGCGAATTGGGAGTCGCCGATGAATGTGACGGACCTGCTGACGGCTTACCAGGTCAAGAAGGATACTTATCGTCGCTACAGTCTGTTTTCGAAACACAAGGGTGATCGTACCTTGGTTCTGAAAACTGCAGTCAATGACCGTAAATGGAAGACCAGGTATGTACTCGTACGGGTAGCGACGCTGGACCCCGAAAGTGACTGGATCAGGTCCGGTTGGAACATGGCGGGTGAGTTTCTAGCTTTAGTCGAGCGTTTTTTATTGCATTTGTTGCTTTGTGTTTTGACTAATCTTCTTCCTTTACGTTTTCAGATATCAATTTCGACAAGGTGGAGCCTAACGATGACTCCAAGGCCAAGATCGAGAAGTTCTTAGAGATCAGTCCCGACGATCGATCGTTCGTCACATGTCACCTGATAGACGAAGACGACGACTTAGTCTTCTTGAGCGAGAGACGTCAGGTGAGTCGAGAGGAAAAAGAGGAAGAAGAGGAGGAAGATGAGACTGAGGAAGAAGAGGAGGAAGAGGAAACTGAGGAAGAAGAGAAGAAAGAGGAGGCAAGAGAAGAGGCAGAGATGACCGGTAAGTGTACCCTACTCTGTCTCGACACATTTCTTCCTTTGTTTCATTCGTTTACTTGTTCTTCCTTTCTTGTTTTATAGGAGGATCCCAGGCGAAGATGACGTCGGTGGCTGCTAAGAAGGCAGCTCAAGCTGAGCTGGCCCGTCAGGGCAGAGAAAAGAGGAAGGGGATCCCGACGACTAGGTCGGGTGTACCAAAGAAGATGAGGACGACGATCCTGAGGGAATCATCTTCGAAGGTAAGCGACTCGTCGAGAGTCGTTAGTCCTGAGAAGGCGAAGGCGGCGATCGCGACTCCTGAGAAGACGAAGATGTCTTCCGACGCGATCGATGCGACGCCAGTCAGCCCAACACTTCAGGCGACAAAGACGGCGTCTGCGTCTGCTACGTCGACCCGTACAGCGGCCGACAAGGGCAATGGTCATGCGACCGAGGATAAGGAAGTCACGACGGTTAATTTTACATTGCCGTCGGACTTCTTAGGTGATAATGTCCTAGACGGGACGAGATTGTGTCCGCTTCTGGGGAAGTATCAGCTCCCATCTTTCGAGGAGCGTTTTTGAGGGGTCTCCGTCGAGGATACGGGAGCGCACGTTGCCGGACTGGCGTTCATGGTAAGTCTTTCTTTCAAGACTTGTTTTATTTTATCGATGTTTACTTTGTTGAAGATTTACTAACAATGCTTTTCATGTTTTTTCAGACGTTTCAGTCTTCTTTAGCTCTGCAAACCGAGACGACGAAGATTGAAGGTCTTGTGTCCTCTGCTCTTAAGAGAGAGGACACGGCGTTGGAAAGGGAGAGGTCTGCTCTAGAACGTGAAGAGTCTATGTTGGTACGACTCGGCGACGCTCTAAATGAGTTGGAAGTCGTCGGTCACGCGAGGGACGAGGTGAACTCTCGTCTAAAGCAATCCCTGTCTTTGATCTACGACCAAAGGGAGGAGCTAGACAGGATGAAGGAATCCTTGGCTATGAAGGGAAAAGAAGCCGAGGAGTCCAAGTCCAAGGTGGCGGGTCTAGAGAGGGAGGTCGAGGAGCTGAAGGACGAAGTTAAGTCCGTTTTTGCTTTTGCTCGATTCACCGCACGGGCGGCGATTATGAGGCGACACCTGTCGGGGAAAAATCCCCTCGCCTCGGCGTCGGAGGAGCTTGCCTTCTACCTGAGTGAAGTCGGATCTGCAAGAGACCTTGACTCGGATGACGAGAAGGAGGCCGAGGATGAAGACATGAACGAGGGTCTCTAGGGCGAAGCCTCGGGTAAGGATGCGACTGACGATCCTCCCCAGACTTAGAAGATTTTAATTTCTGTTCTTATCGCTCGACCGTCAGTGGTCGAGTTACTTTAGATGTAATTAATTATTTCATGAATGAAATTTACCTTTCTGTTGAACTCATGCATTATTTCAACTCATACATGTTGCGGATAAATATAATATCAATCGTGAAACTCATTAAGTACAAAAATGAATAAAGAAAACGTGCGACTCAGGCATCCGTCGTAATGCAACGGTTAGAACGTAAGTCGTAAGACTTGTATACATTTAAATCGTGTTGGCAAACATAAGCACATGCGATCAAAGCATTCATTCAGAACGTGAAATTCTTCCAAGTTAAAAAACTTAGATCGAGGGGTCGTTAGACCTTATGATCGTACAACTAAATCGTACGATGAACATGAATCATGTGTCCATGTGATAGAATAATCAAGTTATAGACCTGATTACTTATGTCGTGCGACCTTGCGAGATTAAAGTCGTATAGCGGACTTAGCAACTGATGTCGTGCGATCCTGCGATAAAACGATGTCAGCGATTGGTCGTTGGCTAACCAACGACCCTCCGATGCTTAAGTCAGTAATCGTCGTGATGAATAAAAATCGTATGAGAAAGAAAAGGGTTTAGAAGGAATACCTTTTTAGATGTGTTGCATTCCAGCTACGTGGGGTATCTCGATTGTCGAGGGTTTGGAGCCGATAGGCACCTTTACCCATGACCTCTGAGATACGATAAGGACCTTCCCACTTGGTGGAAAGTTCACCTTCTCGAATTTTCTTTGTCTTGAGGAGATTGTCTTCGTGCGACTAGGCAAAACAATCGACATGTCTCTGTAAGAAAGATATTAGCTTGTTTTTAAGGCGTGGATCGAGAGACGACCCTGTCGAGACCTTCTGGTCAGATGTACTCTGATCCAGGACGACTTCCTCGAGCCGTAACTGCTAGACGGGCTACTTTTATGGCTTCAGGGTGGTCTTATAGCAATCACGGGCGACTTTTGGCTCACTTTTGATTTCCTGGACCCCCCACGGCGTAGGGAACTTCATGGTCTGGTGGTACGTCGAGGGAATGGCTTTCATTTCATGGATCCACGGTCGACCTAAGATGATGTTATAGGCCGACGAGCAATCAATGACGTTGAACTTGGTCTGCTTGTTGATTCCTCCTGCATAGACATGCAAGGTGATTTCTCTAAAGGTACTCGTCGCGTCCCCATTGAAACCGACCAAGATTGTCGAGCATCGGGTGATTTCCGATCGATCGATTCCCATGGCCTTGATGGTATCAAGGAAGATGACGTTCGCTGAACTGCCTCCGTCGACCAGGACTCGTCGGGTTAAACAATTACCAATTGTGAGTTGAATGATCAACCCGTCATGATGCTTGCGATACGAATCACCGAGGTCGTCCTGGTCGAATGAATTCTTCATGGTTTCTAACTCCAGATCTTCTTTGGGTCTTGACGAGCGCGGGATAGGACGATTGTTAGGTGTCTGGCTGGCATGACGTTTGGCTGCAGAATATGTCAGACCGCACACGTCGGAACCACCAGTGATGCAGTTGACGACCTTTGCATGCTCGGGGGTTGGCGGTCGAGCGTCGTTAGTTGGAGTAACGACGTCATCGATGATATTCTTGAGATTGCCTTTCAGGACGTGATATGCCAGCTCCTTTTTTAGAGCTATGCAATCATCTGTCATGTGACCGTGGTCGACATGGAAGTCGCACCACTTCGATTTATCTTTCTTATCGTCATCCTGGTCGGACTTCTTTGGCCACCGAATGGTCGCTGGGACGGTCTTCAAAGCCTCGACCAAGTCCTAAGTAGTCCCTTTGAATCCGTAGGAGGATATCTTAGGGTACTGAGGAAATTTGGTCGCAGTCCTGGATTCCACTTTTGTCTTGAATCGAACGTTCGAGATTTGTCGCGCAGATTCTGGCTTGGACCCTGCCTTTGTCTTGAACTCTGGCTTTCTTACACTTAACGACCTTGTATCATCGGTATGCTTATGACGAAAGGCAGCGTCGTCTTCCACCCTCATATAAGCAAGGGTTCTGGCTCGGACATATTCGAAATTCTCCGGGGGATACTTGGTCAGATCGGTGTATAAGCCCGAACTGTCGTCTAGACCACGTTTGTAGGCTTCGATCGCGGTCTTCACATCACAGTTTCGGACACTGATCATTTCTGCATTGAATCTATTGAAGTAGCTTCAAATAGATTCACCGTCTTTCTGAACGACATAATACAAGTCGCTGGTCTGCTTCTCCATCTTGCGACTGCTGGCGAACTGCTGGGAGAATTGGTTGACCAACTCAGCAAACGACCCGATGGATTTGGGTTTGATATTGATCAACCATTGGAGGGAAGGACCCGTGAGGGTCGCCCCGAAACTCTTGCACATCCACACTTCTTGGTACATGTGTGGGATCGAGACCGTCCACATTAGCTGCTTGTACTGCACGATGTGCTCTGTCGGATCGGTTATCCCCGAATACTTGGGCGTAAAAGAGGGAATATTGTACTTCTTCGGGACGTCGACTATCACGATCTTGTCGACGAAAGGCGACGCCTGATACCCTGAATGAGGCTCGACATCGACAGGTACGGCTTCCCCCGACAGCTTAGCGAGCAAAGATATGACACGCTCGTTCTGATCTTCGAGCATTTTCAACCGCTGAGCGACGGGGTCATTAGGATCAGGATTTACTCTTGCTTGAGGGTTACCTCCCGGACTAGTGCCATTGCCATACGATGAACCATTGACGTCCCCATTAAAAGGGCCAAAGTACGGCTGGGACCCATTGTTCATGGGTGGTGGTCTCAGATGTTGAGGAGGGACTGGTCCGAACTGGGGATTTGGGACGAACGATCCCGGCTGCTGGTTCTGACCGAACGAAACTTGCTGCTGATTCTGACCGAATGGTCCTGGACCCGGATTCTGAACGAATGGTCTAGGACCATTCTGTGGTCCGAATGGATTTCTTAGCCGCGCGATCTCTTCAGCTGCCCTTCGACTTTGATCAGCAAGGGCATCGATCTGACGGCGTGCATTTTCAAGCTCCCAATGCATCTGAGCGATGACTTGCTCCGGGTTTCCATTACCTGCCATTTTCCTGAAAAAGAAAAGAGAGGAAACTCCAAGAAAATGTTAGTAAAACACACGTTTGTCGAAGATTTTCTCTAGATGGGGGCCCCACGGTGGGCGCCAAACTGTTAATGCCAAAAATCGTCCAGAAGGATAACTTAAGGTTGATTGTGGAGCTTAACAACTAAAGAATAGGAATCTTTCGACAAAGCGTACGACAAAGACAGAAAAAGTAAACAAGACAAAGATTTTGGTGACGCGGGAAAAACCTCAACAAGGAAAAAACCTGCGGACGACTTTGGGGGTCGTCGCTGCACTATGGTCGCCAAACAGGGGCGATATCCTTATGTTTCAGGTGTCGATCTTATAGAGATTACAATACAAATGAAAGAAAGACTTTAAATGTAAAGTAAACAAGCATATCGGATGTAAAAACGGGTGCGTCGTGCGTAAAAACTAAGTGTCGTGCATGAATGTCGTGCGTCGTGAGCGAACTGTTGAAAGAGAATTATTTGCTTCGAGTGTTCTTCAAAGTTCAGTTGGCTCCAGGTGTGAGAGATGATGATCCGCAAACGAGGATGGAATCCTTGTATTTATAGTCTTCGAATGCCTTTATTGACTTCATAAAAGCTTCGTGTAACAGTCGTAACGGACGCCGTATTTAATGTTGTTAATGGCCTTCGTCGGTTATAGCCGTTGGTCATCAATGACATTGACCCTGCATTAAACAATGAAAAAGTAACAGAAATAACATACGTTAGTCGGTCGAGGTCGAGAGGTTCCATACGACGGCCGTGTGAACTAGACGACGTCATGGTCGAGTGTCGTGAGGTGAATAACTTTCGATTTCAACTTTGATCAGGGGATAAAGTATTATGATTTTACCTTATTATGAAAAAGTGTAATAAATGTTTTCCTGTTTTGGTCGTGGTCGAGACTGGTGAAATTTTACCCAAACACTCACGTATGAATATATTCACCATCACACGGGCCCTATGAAATTTTGAATATACCACACATAAGAATTCTTTTCATCATCACTACAAATTTTAACAATCGCAATTTTGTTGATCTTATACTCTCCCCACCTATGGTTTCTACCCATAGTCACGGGATTTCATAAGGGCAATTCAGTTTAAGTCTAGGTTTGTTAAGGTCATCACCTAGTTCACTTAAACCAATGCTCTGATACCAACTGTTAATGCCAAAAATCGTCCAAAAGGATAACTTAAGGTTGATTGTGGAATTTAACAACTAAAGAAAAGAATATTTCGACAAAGCGTGCGACAAAGGAGAAAAACGTAAATAAGACAGAGATTTGATGACGCGGGAAAAACCTCAACGAGGAAAAAACCCACAGACAACAATGGATGTCGTCGCTGCACTATGATCGCCAAACAGGGGCGATGTCCTTGTGTTTCTGGTGTCGATCGTACAGAGATTACAATACAAGTGAAAGAAATACTTCAAAATGTAAAGTAACAAGTGTTTGGAGTGTAAAACAGTGTGTGTCGTGTGTAGAAATGAAGTGTCGTGCGTCGAGAGCGATCTTCTGGTAGAGAGTTCTTCGTTTATGATGTTCTTGAATACGCAGTGTGATTCCAAGCTCTGGTGTTTGTAAGTTGCAATGTGTTGTGTTCTCCGTCCTTGAATCCGATGGTTTAGCTTGATCTTTATAGTCTTCGAATGCTTTAATTGATGTCTTGAATGCTTCACGTAACTGTCGTAACGGCTGCTGTTTTAATGCTAGAATTAACTCTGTCGGTTATAGCCGTTGTCTATTAATAATGTTAACTCCTGCATTAAACATTGAACAAACGTAACAGTAATATCGTGCATTAGTTGGTCGAGGTCGCATGGTTCTATGCGACGGTCGAGGGTCATGTCATGACAGTCGTGCGAAATAGGCGACATTGTGGACGAGCGTCGTGAAGAACATTCGACCTACCTTCTAGGAGGGACGACGAAGGTTTTTAGGGTCTTTGTCGGGACCTTATCTTAATCCAATATATTGTTCATGATATGTGTCTTACCTTTTTTGGTCGTGGTCGAGACCTGCGAATTTTTGCCCAAACAGTTTGCCCCCAAATTTTGAAAAATAGAGCGACAAACTCGAGTTTTTAAATTTTGCTTGTCGAGAGAGCATGGTCGTGACATGTGTTTTTAGTTGTCTTGGAACTGAATCGGTTTGATTTCAACTAAGGAAGGAGTCGAAAAGGTAATAAGGACGTGACGTCATGCTGACGCGCGATTGTGCATAACAGCTGTACTCGCCAGGCGTCGATGATCCGCGTGGTTATACGAAAGAGCGAGGGCTCGTGTCGATTGTTTGGGCAAAAAATCACCAGTCTCGACCACGACCGAGAAAGGTAAAGACGCATGTTATGAACTATATCTTGTATTAAGATAAGGCCCCGATGAAGACCCAAAGAACATCCGTCGTCCCCCCTAAAAGGTAAGTCGAGAGTTCCTCACGACACTCGACCTCGACGTCGCCTAGCTCACACGACCGTCGCATAAAACCATGCGACCTCGACAGACTAACTCGCTATACGACTGTTATGTTTTGTTCAGTGTTTAATGCAGGAGTCAAAGTCATTTATGGGCAACGGCTATAACCGACGAAGAGCAGTTATGAAGTTTTACAACTGGCGACCGTTATGGCTGTTATTGAAGCAATCAATGAGCTAATTAAAGCACCCGAAGGCTATAAAAGATCAAGTTAAACCTCAGTTTCAGACATCGAAAAACACATCGGATAACACATCAAAGAACACATCAAAAAACACAGAGAGAATATCAGACACAAGCACTTGAAATCCAAAGAACACTTAAAGCCCAGAAATCGCTCACAGAAGAATCGCTCTCGACGCACGACATCAGCACTCGACACACAGTTTAAACACATGACGCACACTGTTTTACATTAGAAAACACTTGTACTTTACATTTCGAAGTCTTTCCTTAATTTGTATTGCAATCTCTATACGATCGACACCCAGAACACCAAGGACATCGCCCCTGTTTGGCGACCATAGTGCAGTGACGACATCCATTGTCGTCCGCAGGTTTTTTCCTCGTTGAGGTTTTTCCTGCGTCATCAAATTCTCTGTCTCGTTTATATTTTTATCTTGGTCGCACGCCTTTGTCGAATGATTCCTTTCTTTAGTTGTTAAAGTCCACATCGACCTTAAGTTGTCCCTTTGGTGCGATTTTTGGCATTAACAGTTTGGCGCCATCCGTGGGACCTCATCTAGAGAAATTCTTCGACGAACGTGCGTCTTACTAACAGTTTCTTGGAGTTTCCTCTATTTTCGATTTGCAGGAAAATGGCAGAACAGACTGCTATCTCAACACATGAAGGGCTCGAAAATGCACAAGATGCTCCTGAAGCAGTCAACGATTATCGCCTGGAGGAAGTCATCCTAGATCAAAGCAAGCCTGAGCAAAAAGTCCTTATGGGTGCGTTTGGTATGCAGACTGGATGGGACGGGACGGGACAAAAAAAAATTAGTACCATGTTTGGCGTAACATAGAACAAAGGACATGGTGGGACAAAAACACATTTTCGTGGGACAAAACCAGACATTTTTGTTCCACCCAAATACATGGAACAACCTTGGACTAAAGTGAAAATGACTTATTTACCCTCTAAACAAAACAAAAAAGTCTGAAACATAAAACCTAAAACACGATAAGATTGAACTCCTCTTGCAAATCGATCAAACTCTGCAAATCGATGAAGCCTCCTACAAATTGATCGAACTCTGCAAATCCTCCTGCAAGTCGATCGAACTCTACAAATGTCCAGATCTATGTTTGTAGATCAATGAGCAAGAGATGGGATGGTGGTGGAAGAAGAAGAACCTGGAAAGAAACGCAAAGAAAAAAGACGAACTTCGAACGGCGTTTAAAGGAAGACGATGCCCCTGGGTCTTGATTCTTGAAGGAAGGACCTGGGAAGAAACACAAAAATGGAGGAAGACACCCACTATAAATATGTTTTTAATAATTTTATATTAATAAATGTGTTATTTATGCAGTTTACTGTAACTTTTATTAGTAAAATCATTAAATATTTAGTTAAATTGAGTCGCTTATAATTATTATATAGAAAAAAATATTACAATCATTTTAAGGGCAATTTAGTCATTTTAACAGTTTTGTCCCGTCTTGTTTTAGTCGTACCAAACGCAGAACAGACAATTAGTTTAGTTCTGTCCAGTTCTGTCCCGTCCCATCTAGTCTGCATACCAAACGCTACCTATCGGATCATCCCTCAGTCCTTGTCTCAGGGAAAAATTAATATATTTTTTGCAGGAATATGCTGACTGTTTTGCCTGGTCGCATGAAGATATGGTTGGCATAGATCCTGATGTCATCTCCCACAAGCTCAACGTCGACCCGTCATTCAAACCTATCAAGCAAAAGCGAAGGAAATTTGCTCCTGAAAGGAATAAGGTGATCAATGACGAAGTCGACAACCTTCTCAAGACAGGGAAGATTCGAGAAATAAAATACCCCGATTGGCTTGCTAACGTCGTGGTGGTAGCGAAGAAAAATGGAAAATGGAGAGTCTGTATCGACTTCACGGACCTCAATAAAGCTTGTCCAAAAGATCCTTTCCCACTACCTCACATCGATGCCATGGTCGACGCGACAGCGGGGTACGAACTAATGACGTTCATGGATGCCTATTCCGGATACAATCAAATCTTAATGCACGTCGAGGACCAAGAAAAAACCGCATTTATGACGGACCGAGGTATTTACTGTTATAAGGTTATGCCTTTTGGACTAAAAAATGCAGGTTCTACCTACCAGCGCCTGGTGAACAAGATGTTCAAGGATTGTCTTGGCGACACAATGGAGGTATACATCGACGATATGTTGGGCAAGTCAAAACAAGCTGTCGACCACGTCGAGCACCTCAGGCAATCCTTCGACATCCTTAGAGAATATAGCATGAAGCTCAATCCGACGAAATGTTCCTTTGGTGTCAGCGCTGGGAAGTTCCTGGGCTATATGGTCACTCGTCGAGGAATCGAGGCTAATCCAGACCAGATCAAAGCGATTATCGAAATTAAATCTCCTAGAAATTTCAAAGAAGTCCAGAGGCTCACTAGTCGAGTATCTGCACTGAACAGGTTTATCTCTCGATCCTCAGATAAATGCCATCTGTTTTACAATGTCCTCAGGAAAAATAGAGGCTTCGACTGGACCGACATCCATGAGCAGGCATTGCAAAAGCTTAAAGAATACATGACGTCGCCTCCCCTATTGTCGAAACCTCGCGATCATGAAGTCTTGCAACTATACCTAGCTGTTAGTCCAAACGCGGTAAGCGCCGTTCTAACACGAGAAGATGAAAAGCAGCAACTACCGATCTACTATGTAAGTAAATCTCTTCTGGATGCAGAAACCAGGTATTCCTCTATGGAAAAATTGCTCTTGTCGCTAGTCACAGCTGCTAAAAAACTGCGACACTATTTTGAGTCGCATCCCATTACTGTCGTAACTAACTTTCCTCTTAAGTCTGTCTTAAGAAAACCTGAGTTGACAGGTCGCCTGGAAAAATGGAGTATATATCTTAGCAGTTACGACATCGATTTCAAGCCCAGGACCGCGATCAAATTGCAAGCCTTGGCAGACTTCATTGCTGATTTCAGCCCTGAATTGGAGAAACAAGCAGAACTCGAAGTATCAACTGTGGCGACTCACGACGACGTGCCTTGGATCTTATATGTCGATGGTTCATCCAAAGTTAGAGGTTCAGGACTAGGCGTCGTCTTAAAGTCGCCACAGGGGGGCAAGATGGTATACTCGGTCTGATGCGATTTCAAAACCACCAACAACGAAGCTGAATATGAAGCCCTGATCTAGGAATGAATATGGCCTACGACTCAGGGGAAACTGTGTTACATGTCAAAAGCGACTCTCTCCTGGTAGTGAACCAGATCAATGGGGAGTTCGCGGCCAAAGATTCAAAAATGACAACATACCTGAAGGTAGCAAAAGAAAAGGCAGAAAAATTCAAAACATTTTCTATCGAACAAATCCCGAGAGACCAGAATACTCAGGCCGACGCTTTGGCAAATCTCGGGTCTGCTCTGGTCGAACCAATATTCGACGCCATTCCCATGATACATCTGGCGACATCATCCATCGAAAACATTGATGTCGTCCAGATCGAAGAAGAAAAAGATGACTGGTCGTGCGACATCCGAAATTTCCTCGTGCACGGCCAATTCCCAGAAGACAAAATGGAAGCCCGCAAGACCAGATTCAAGGCATCTAAATATGTCATGATTGAGGATAAGCTCTATCGACGATCATCAACAGGTTTAAACTTAAGATGTGTCATTAGCAAGACCCAGGTACAGAAAATCCTTCAAGAGATGCACGACGGTGAATGTGGCAATCATTCAGGGGGTCGTAGTTTGGCTAATCGTATCTCTCGACAAGGGTATTTTTGGCCAACACCGTGACAAGACACCGTCAAGTACGTCCAGAACTATGACCCTTGTCAGCGACATGCATGTATGTAACATAAACCCTCTGAACCCTTGCACTCGTCACTTATCTCATGGCCCTTCATGAGGTGGGGAATGGATATTGTCGGCAAGCTACCCCCGGCCCTGGGGCAAAAGGTATTCCTCCTCGTACTTACCGATTATTTTTCCAAGTGGGTTGAGGCGGCTGCTTTTTCCCAAATAAGGGACAAGGAAGTCATCTCTTTTATCCAGACTAACATCATATGCAGATTCGGGATTCCATCTGAAATCGTCTGTGACAACGGATCCTAATTCATAAGTGACAGGACCCAACAATTCTGCGAAGACAGGAGCATCAAGTTGACAACCTCGACTCCCAGATACCCTCAGGCGAACAGACTTGCTGAATCAAGTAATAAGACCATTATTGCTTCAATCAAGAAAAGGCTAAAAGCTGCAAAGGGAAAGTGGGTCGAAGAACTCCCTTCAGTCCTGTGGGCAAATCGCACGACGCCCCGCACGTCCACAGGACAAACCCCTTTCTCTCTCGTCTACGGTTGCGAAGCAGTTTTGCCAGTCGAAATCCAGCTCCTAACCTCGAGGCATACATCCATCGACCATAACTTGGTCGATTTAGGATACGACCTCGACGCCCTCGAAGAGCTTAGAGAATCAGCCTTGATTAGAATGGCGTCACAAAAGCAAGCGGTCGAGCGACATTTCAATAAAAACATCAAAATCAAAGTCTTTCAAGAAGGCGACTACATCCTCCGTCGAGTATTCCAAAATACTCAAGAGATCAACGCAGGTAAATGTTAATGCCAAAAATCGCACCAAAGGGACAACTTAAGGTCGATGTGGACTTAATCAACTAAAGAAAAGATCTTTCGACGAGACGTGCGATGAGGGAAAAAATAAACGAGACAAGGGATTTGATGACGCAGGAAAAACCTCAATGGAGGAAAAAACCTGCGGACGACAAGGGATGTCGTCGCTGCACTATGGTCGCCAATCAGGGGCGACGTCCTTGGTACTGGCGTCGATCGTACGATGATTACAATACAAATGAAGGAAATACTTCGAAATGTAAAGTACAAGTGTTTGAATGTAAAAACAGGTGTTTGTCGTGTGAATACAAAGTGTGAACTTCTGGTCAAGGGCTGTTTGTCGTGCGTCGAGAGCGATACTTGAGCTTTCCCTCGAGTGTTCTTGAGTTCGCAGTAGGGTTCTGGCTTTCAGTACTTGATCTCCAGAGTTTGAATGTTCTTTGCTATGAGTTGGGATGATTTTCTCTGCTGTTTGGTGATGCTCGCAGATGTATATTCGATGTTAACTGATGTCCCCTGTAATGAAGCTTTAGCTTGTCTTTTATAGTCTTCGCGTCATTAATTAGTTCCATTAATGATTTGATCAACGGCTACAACGGCTGGAAACGGTCGCCGAGATGAATGTTCATAATACTCTTCGTCCGTTACGGCTATCGATCGTTAATGGTTGCGTCGGTTATGTCCGTTGCTCTTTAATGACTCTGACTCCTGCATTAAACACTTAACAAACGTAACAGTCAAGGTTAACGTTAGTTCGGTCGAAGGTGCAACGATCTTACGCGATGGTCGTACGGGACGGGTGATGCTATGGTCGTGCGTCATGGGAGACGTACGACTTACCTTTTACGGGAGACGACGGATGTTTTCTGGGTTCTTGTCGAGACCTTATCTTAATACAAGATTTGGATTATAGTGTGCGTCTTACCTGCTCTGGCCGTGGTCGTACGACGTGATTTTTTGCCCAAACAGTTTGCCCCCAAAATTTGAAAATTAAATGTCAAATTTAAGTTTTAAATTTTGTCAATCAGCCGTGTAGGAAATAAGACAAGAGTTAGAAATTACCTCAATCGCCTTGGAGCTAGACTGGTTTATTTCTAACTGAACGAGAAGTTGAAAAAAGGGAACAAGGTCGTGACGTCATACTGACACACGATGATGCTTACCAGCTGTCGAGGACAGGTGTCGAGGATCCTTGTGGTCATTCGAAAGGACGGGGATACGCGGCGGTTATCCAGGGATTCGATCAACCCTGTTTTTCGGTCTAAATAGGAATTTTGACGGATCATTTTCTTATTTCGCCCTTGAAGAGTTTGCGCTGCGATTTCCTTGCCATCCTTTGTCTGATATCTTCCGAATTTGTGAAAATCTCTGACTTGGTTAGGTTTCTTCGAGGGTTAACGCGCCTATAAGTATGGTATGATTTCTCTGACTTCTGCAAATTTTGTTTAGAAATGTCGAGGGATCCTGAGAGTGTTATTCAAGAGTCATCGGACCTCCGGGACTTTAGAAAGTTAGCGAAAATTCCTGCGTGGGTTGAATTGATCCGTCCAGGCCAGATCCGATCAAACGAGTGTCCTAAGGGGTACATCGTAATCTATGAATACCCTTTTAAGATAGGTTTCGAATGGCCTTTTTCTCCTCTGGCCAAGGCGTTTATGTTAGAGTTTGACTTGGCACCAAGTCAGTTGATGCCCCAGTTCTGGCGAGTCGTACGAGTGATCGAGCGTGCTACTAAGAAATGGGATTCTCCCATGAATATACAGGACCTCCTCTCGGCTTATCAGGCCAAGATGGACGGATGTCATCGATGTAGTTTACATTCTAGATTCAAGGGCGATCGCGTTTTGGTCTTAGGAACGGGTGTGAACGACCGTGGGTGGAAGTCTCGATATGTTTTCGTGCGTAAGTTGTCCCTTGACTCTGAGAGTGAGTGGATTAGGACGAGCCGTAATACGTCGGGTGAGCTTCGTTATTTCATATGGCGTGCGCTGTAGATGATTTACCTATGTTTTTAACTTGTTTTTTGTATGTTGACAGCCATAAAATTCGAGGTCGTGAAGCCAGACACTAGCTCTCAAGCGAAGATCAATTCGTTTTTAGAATTTAGCGTCGCAGAGAGGTCTTTCGTCGTGCGACACTCGGCGGATGACGACGATTTAGAATCTTCAGGAGAGAATCAGGGGGAGAAGTGTGAAGAGAAATGAAGAGAAGATGAAGAAGATAAGTCGAGAAGAAGGAGAGGGATGACGGGTAAGTTTTACTTTCCTTTTCTTCCTATGTTATCTCAAGTCTTTTTCTTTTGCGTGCTTTATGACATCCCATTTTTCCAGGAGAGTCTCAACCTAAAGTGTTGAAGGTTTCTGCTAAGAGAGCAGCTGAGCTGGAGTATGCTCGTCAGGGAAGGGAGAGGAGGCTAAAAGCCATGTCTGTTGGCCCTGAAATTCCGAAAAAGACGAGGACAATGACTCCGAGGGAGTCGTCGGTTGGGGTTAATGACTCGTCGATAGTAGGGATGAGATCGAGACCGGACCGGTTGGTACCGAATTTTTTTGGGACTAAAAAGTGGTACCGAAAACCGAACCGTATATACCGGTTCGGTACCGGTTCGGTTTCGGTTTCGGGACGGGAAAATCGGTACTAGTACCACTTAGGACCGAAAATATGAAAATGTGTCGAATGTGTATCAAAACCAATAGCAAACCAAAACATCTTCGTAATATTTCAAATGTGTTTCAAAGCAATTCCCGAATCCCAAATTTGCGATTTTTTGATGTGTTTGTAAGGGTACCGATTTTTTGATGGTTATGTATGCGGGGTCGATTTTTTGGGTTTATGGAGAAGGTTTGATTAGTTTAGAAGATGATATATCTTGATTAGCAAAGAAAAGTTTAGTTAATATAGGAGATGATATGCATACTTAAGTTTTTTTTAATAAAAACAACGACTTTTAAAATTCCGGTTCGGTTTCGGTATTTTCGGGAAAATCCCGGTACCGAATACCGAAATACCGAATACCGAATTTGGAGATTATATGGAACCGAATACCGGACCGAATACATGGTACCGGTTCGGTCCCGGTTCGGTTCGGGAAATCGGTCCGATTTGCTCATCCCTAGTCGATAGTCGCTTCACCTGAGAAGGTAGGGGTCGGATAACCTAAGAAGGTGATTGTAGCGACACCCATCAATTCTGCGCCTCCGGCGGAAACGATGAAGTCCCCGTCTGCCGCGTCGAATCCTTTGTCAGCCGACAAGGGCGAGGATCACTCGACGGGAGGGGAGAAGGTCACGACGGTCAACTTTTCGCTGCCATCGGACTTTATGACAGGTGATGTCCTAGACGGGACGAACCTGTTCCCTCACCTGGATAAATTCCTGCTTCCATCTTTCAGGGAGCGTTTTGAGGGGTTTCCTATCGAGGAGACGGGTGCCCATGTAGCCGGCTTGTCGTTCATGGTAAGTCTTTCTTTCAAGACTTAGTTTGTCTAGGCCCAGATATCGTTGTCGTTGTCCACTGATGATGTTTTCGCAGGCACTTCAGGCTTCTTTGGCCTCGCGAAGTGGAGCGACGAAGGTAAAAGATCTCTTGTCTGCTGCTCGTGAAAGAGATAAAACGGCGCTGGACAGAGCGAGTGCCTCTACAAGTCATGCTGAGGAGTTTTCAAAGCAGCTTGACGATGCTTTAGAACATTTGAAGATCGTTCATCTTGCCAAGGAAGATCTTAGTCATCGTCTGACGCAATCTTTGTCCATGACTACTGAACAAAGGGAGGAGATGGAAAAAATTAAGGAATCCTTGGTTGCTGTTTCGAAGGAGGCCGAGGATTATAAATCCAAGGTGGAGATTTTGGAGAAGGAAGTGTAATCTGTAAAGGACGAGGGTAAGTCGGTTTTTGCCATAGCTCATCTGACTGCTCGGGCGGCGATCATGCGACGACATTTGCTGGGGAAAGACCCTCTTGCTTCGGCGAAGGAGGAGATGGACATCTATTTGAATGGTGTTGGGACCGAGAGGGATCTTGACTCGGACGATGAGATAGATGCTGAGGAGGAGGTAGCGGGCGAAAGCCTTCAGGACGGGACTTCGGGCGTGAATGCGACGGATGTTCCTCCTTTAATTTAAGAATTTTATTTTGTTTGCTTTGCTGCTCGATCGTTGGTGGTCGAACGTGTATCTGACGATCTTTTTTAAATGCACTTTTTGTTTGAACTTTCAAATCACATTGGTTATGAATTTGATCATAAAATACATATGAAATCACGCGACTAAGGTATTCATTGTAATACGATGATAAGAACGTAAAACCAATATAAAAACACGCGATTAAAGCACCCATTCAGTGTACGAAAGTTAAGAAACTTAGGGGTAAAGTCGTTTAGGCTCTGTGATCGTACGACCAGATCGTACAGTGAGTTTGTGGCGTATGCCCCTGTGGAGGAATGATTAAGTTAGAGACCTGATCGTCGACGCCGTTCGACCTTGCGATATTAAAGTCATAAAGTAGACTTAATGACTACTGTCGTGCGATTCTGCGATAATCTGTCGTGCGATTCTGCGATAAAACGCTGTCGATGTCGGGGGTTGGTCGTTGGCTAGCCAACGACCCTCCGATGCTTAAGTCAGTAAACGTTTTGTGAGAAAAAATCGCATGAGAAAGAGTTAGAGAACGTATCATTTCAGACTCTCTCTATTTGCCCCCTGTCATTTATTACCGTATCCTTTTCGTGAGGAAAAGATAAGTTTTAAATGATAGAATGACACAGAGAAATATTGTCCTGCGGTCGACTATGTTGTCGTGCGACGAGGCACCATAGTAGATTTATCCCGGTGGAGAAGATATTAATTTAGGGGTAGAAGAACGAACCTGTCGAGAGCCTAAACTTTAGTTAATTTTCGTGGTTTCAAGGTAGACCTGTAGCACTCACGAGCGACCCCTGGATTCCCCATGGTGTAGGAAATTTCAATTGACAACTTTTGCATGCTTGGGAGTCGACGGTTGATGGCCATCAGCTAGAACAGCGACATCGTCGATGATGTCCTTGAGATTTCCTTTCGGGAAATGATATGCTAGTTCCTTCTTCAATGTGATACAGTCGTCTGTCGCATGACCATGATCGGCATGGAAGTCGCACCACTTTGATTTGTCTTTCTTAGCATCGTCCAGGTCGGACTTCTTTGGCCATCGAATGGTAGCTTGGGAACTTCTCAGAGCTTCGACTAGGTCCTTTGTAGATCCTTTGAATCCGTAAGAGGATATCTTGGGGTACTGAGTGAACTTAGTCGTGGTCTTGGCCTCTGCTTTCGTCTTGAAACGAACATTTGAAATTTGGCGCGCTGGCTCTATTCTGGAGATAGCCTTTGTCTTGAATTTCGGCTTTCTGACGCCTAACGATTTCTTGTCGTCAGTGTGCTTGCGACGAAAGGCTGCATCGTCTTCGACCCTCATATATGCTAAGGTTCGAGCTCGGACATCTTCGAAATTCTCCGGGGGATATTTGGTCAGGTCGGTGTATAAACCCGAACTATCGTCCAGACCGCGCTTATAGGCTTCGATCGCGGTTTTGACGTCGCAATTGCGGATGCTGATCATTTCGGCATTGAATCTATTGAAATAACTTCGAATAGACTCATTAGCTTTCTGCACGACGTAATATAGGTCGCTGGTCTGCTTCTCCATCTTACGACTGCTGGCGAATTGCTAGGAGAATTGATTAACCAACTCAGCAAACGACCCGATGGATTTGGGTTTGAGATTGATTAACCATTAGCTGGATCAGTGAGAGTTGCTCTAAAACTCTTACACATGCATACTTCCTGGTACATAAATGGGATCGAGATCGTCCACATGAGCTGCTTATATTGCGCAACGTGCTCAGTCGGATCGGTCACACCTGAATACTTGGGAGTGAAGGCAGGAATGTTATACTTCTTTGGGACCTCGACGGTGGCAATCTCGTCGATGAAAGGTGACGCCTGATATCCCGAGCGAGGCTCGACGTCGATAGGCACAGCTGCCCCAGGCAACTTGGCGAGCAAGGACAGGACACGCTCATTTTGGTCTTCCAACATCTTCAAACGCTGGGCGACGGGATCGTTAAGATCAGGATTTGCCCCTGTCGAGGGATTGGTCCCTGGACTAGTGCCATTACCATGCGACGAACCATTGGTGTTGTAAAGCCCGTATCCTGGTATGATTTATTTTATTAATTTAATTTTCTTTTAATGTTGTTTTGTTAACGGGATTTGACGGAAAAGCCAAAATGTTAAAGGTTGTGGTTAAGGGGTCTAGTGTGAAAGCTTAAACTCCAGGGGTTGTTTGTGTACTTGTTGTAACCTGCATGGAGATCAAGGAAACCGACCTCCCTTCCCTTCTCTTCTCGTTACTTTCGTCCCACGCAATATCAAACCCCAAACCCTAATCCTTCCCTTCTTCTCCTTTCTTGCCTTCATCGCCGACCCCCCCTCCCTCCTTGCCGCTGCTGCTGCTGTTTCACCCGGGACCACCACCAGCACCGGCGCTGCTGTTCACGCTGGCGAGAGGGAGAGTGCAGCGAGGGAGAGAGTGCAGCGAGAGAGAGGAAGAGACCACCGGTGCAGCGAGAAAGAGGGTGTTGCTACGCTGTTCGTCGAGAGGTAAGACCCCCCTCCTCTTTTTATTTTCTTCTTTCATCGTCACCGAAGCACCACGAGACCATCGCCGCCGCCGTAGCAATGGCTGCCGGCGGTGTGCGCCGCCTCCGTGCGCCACCAGTCCAGTGGCTGTGACGGGCGGGGTTGTTCCAGTTAGTACGTGGGTGGGTGTGTGCATGTGGCTCGTGAATCGTTGTGGGATCGTCCCTTTCTTCGTCGTTTTTTTTTAGTACCGCCGCCGCCGCCGACCACCACTGGCGTAGGTGGCAGTGGGTGGTGCTGGGATCAGTCCATCCGTGGCTACCTAAACCCGAACCTAAATAACTAAACCGTAACCCCAATCGCGAAAACCTTAAACCGTTTCAAAATCGTCATTTTATGTAAAAATGTCCTGTCTGCCGCTGTTTTGCATCGGCTATAACTTTTCCGTCGTAACTCGGTTTGAGACGAATCTGGTGCCCACGGTTCACATTCTGTGTCGGGCACATTTTTCTTGTTTCGGCGAAAGTCTGGTTCGGCCTCTAGCTAAGTGCAAAATAGCCATTTTTACAGCAGGTCCGAATCTGCCGGAATGACGTTTCAGTTTTAGAAAAATCATATAAAATGGTAGGAAAATCGTTAGAACGCTTATAATATGTCCCTGGAAAGCTAAGACCTAGACCTATCTGTTTGTAAAAAGTGATCTCTATAATTGTGGGTCTAGAAGGGGCTAAGCAGGTCCCGAACAGACCTGCAGTTTAGGCCGAAAAGGCGAAATATCACCCATTTAATCTTATGTGTATAATTAAGGATCCCGGGCTTCGTTGACACTTTATAGTACTTATTTAGGTGTCGAGAAGTGATTTTGGAGTTGGCTAGCTCGTGTGATCGTTCGAGATTTCTACATCGCTTTTGAGGTGAGTTCACTCACTACGTAGAACTATGATTATATGTACATTGTTGTAGCTCGTGTGTGCTAGTGGTCTTACTTGTTGCGTAGTACTAGATAGTGTCGTGTCTAGTATGGACCTTGGGTATCGTATAAAACTCGGGGAGACCGAGGATTATGTACACGAGTGACGTAGGAACTCGGGGAGACCGAGGGATACGTGCACGATTATCGTGTGTTATCGGGGAGACCGATGGATACCTGTTTAGGTGGTTTGGTGTGAGTATGTTGTTTATGATGTGTTCTTAAACTTGCATGCTTGGTTATGTGTATCTACCTGCTTTAGGGGTAGTGTTTTATGATTATAGTTGTGCGTGGTGTTGAATTCACTAAGCTTCGTGCTTACCCCTTCCCTATAAATCGTGGTTTCAGGTACGAGTGGCTCAAAGGCGTGACGGTACACACTGGCGCGTGCGAAGGACTTTTCACAATTATGAGTTGAGATATTATGTTTAAGAATAATTTATTTCCGCAGTTTATATTAATGAGATTGTTTATTAATTGAGTTTGCAACGAAACGGTTATTTGGATATTTAATGGTATTTTATTGAATTAAAGTATTATTTTAAAAGTTCAAATTTATTGTAATTTTTGGGACGTTACAACTTGGTATCAGAGCTCAGCTTGAGTGAATCAAACACATCTCGGTGTGTTTGATCTCAAGTTTGCGGCTATAAAATTTTCTTTAAAGTTTTTGAAAAATAAAAGAAAGGAAAATGCGTTTGAGAAACGGTGATCGAGGGCGCAGTGTGTACAGTCAGCCGGTGCCAAGGAAAAAGGTACAGTACTTAGTGTATTTATTGCTTTCTAGATCATAAGAGTATGCATGCTAGATTGCTTGTGCTATTTACACTGTACTGCATATTCATTGCTTGCTAGTAGGAATTTATGCTAGTCATGGTAGGTTGTTAAGTGAATGCCCTATAGGTTGTATGCAGTAAGAAGCGCATAGCCTTAGAATATTTGATTTAGTTCTATTGCGCAGCTCTTGTTTGAGTCCAACCGTTCTAGGATAGAATCTTGTATTCGAATGTCTATTTGTTTCACGCTGCATGTGACGGGGTATTCGTGAGGCAACTCGTTATGGTCAGTAGGGATTTCGTTGTAGCAAGGGTAGTGTTTTGGGGTGGAATTCCTAGGGAGCTAGGAAGAGTGTGTACATATGCTGGTGTGGGCATATGGGTATAGTTATCGGCGAGAAACTACTTGGGCACTTCGGGATGGGACTCAGAACGGGCGATGATAGGTGTGGATGGTAGTAGTAGAGCTCCTACTACCGGATGCACAGGATCAATGCTCGAGTCGGGGAAAGTCACGAGGAATCCAAGGAGTTGAGCGCGAGCGTTGTTAGTGTGAGTTATTATGTACTAATAACTCGTTGTAATTTCTACCCAGAAATGGCCATTACTAGGAGAAACAACACTGCCGAGCCAGAGACTGGTGCCGGGATCACTGCGGAGCAGATCCGGGAGATGATTGCTGCCGAGGTGGCACATGCGATCGGGGAGGCGATCCCCAAGATTATCACTGCCATCCGCGACGAGGTGGTAGTTTTGATGGAGGAGCGCATTGAGGCGATTCCACCACCGACGGGTGGACAACCGCGTACTCGAGAGTTTCAGTATCGGGATCTCTCTGCTTGTTCTCCGCCTGAGTTCAAGGGAGACCCGAACCCGATCATCAGCATGCGGTGGATATCAGACATGGAATGCGCGTTCCTGACCAGTGGCTGCCCAGAGAATTTGAAGGTTCGTGTCGCGGTGAACCTGCTACGTGATGGAGCAAAGGATTGGTGTGCTACTGCGTTGACGCTTGCTGAGCGTACTACTTTGACCTGGGAGGAGTTCGTCGCACATTTTCGTGCGGAGTACGTGCCTCCAGTGGAGATGGAGCGGATTGCCAAGGAGTTCCTAGAACTCACTCAGACGACGGAGACTGTGAAAGAGATGAACCAGAAGTTCACAGAGATGGCGCTGTTCTGTCCTCAGTATGCTGCTTCGGAAGACATGAAGATGTCTCGGTACAAGGACATGTTACGTACCGAGATTAGGGAGTTCGTGAGCATTGCGCCATATGCTTCACTTACTGCAATGATGGAGGCTGCCCAGAGACGGGAACTGGAGTTAGAGACGCAAGCGAAGAAGAGGAAGGCGGCACAGGCTGTGACGCCAATATCGACAGTACCAAAGAAGTCGAAGTTCGCGGACTCGCACTCGAGTCAAAGGAGCGGTGGGTTTAAGCCCAGAGATGCTGGTGGGAAAAGAGATGATAAATGCTTCAAGTGTGGGCAGGCCGGTCATTTCAGTCGAGATTGTAGAGTACCGTTGATGGTCTGCTTTAACTGCAAAAGGACGGGCCACGTGAAGGCCAATTGTCCGAACGCGAGGGTAGCTGATGGGAGTGGGGCACAGAGGGCTCCTCCGAATGCCCCATTGCGTATCACTGATGGTCAAGTGGGTCAGCCGGGGACTGAGGCGGCCCGAGGTAGAGTTCACCAGCTGAAGGTGGACGAGGCACAGGCTACGCCTAAGGTGGTGACAGGTACAAATCATCACTTATCCCTCTTAGTTTGTTTAACTGTTGTACGTATTTATATGTTGTTTAATCTGTATGTTAGGTACAATCCTAGTTAACTCGGTGCCTGCGGTAGTGATGTTTGATAGCGGGGCTACTCATTCGTTCGTGTCTCGCACTTTTAGTGAGAGTGTGGGCCGAGTTGTAGGACGGTTAGGTTGTCCTCTGGTAGTCGAGGTTGCTGATGTTAGGACCTTGACGATTACGGATGTGTATCGGGGATGCACTTTGGAAATCTTTGGTGTGAGGTTTCCCATCGACCTGATTCCGATTGCTATGCGTGAGCTATGTGTGATTGTGGGCATGGATTGGATGGATACGTTTGAGGCGGAGATTATTTGTCGTCACAAACAAGTGCGAGTTCGAACCCCAAGCGGGGGAGAACTGTTGATTCAGGGAGACTAGTTCGAACCCCAAGCGAGGGAGAACTGTTGATTCAGGGAGACTCGTCTAGACGGACCACAACGATATGTTCAGCCGCGAGGGCTCGGAGGTACTTACAGCACAGTGGTCAGGGATTTTTGGCGTATGTGATCGACACGTGCGTCGACGAAGAGAAGAAGACTGCGGAGGATGTGCCGGTTGTACGGGAGTTTGCTGACGTATTTCCCGATGAGTTACCGGGGATACCTCCCGAACGACAGGTGGAGTTCCGCATTGACTTGATCCCGGGTGCTGCTCCGGTGGCCAAGGCACCGTATCGCTTGGCTCCACCAGGAATGAAGGAGTTGTACACTCTGTTGCAGGAACTTCTCGAAAAGGAGTTCATCAAGCCGAGTTGTTCACCGTAGGGAGCCCCGATTCTGTTCGTGAAGAAGAAGGACGGGTCTCAACGGATGTGTATAGACTACCGCGAGCTGAATAAGCTTACGGTGAAGAATCGTTATCCTCTGCCAAGGATCAATGACTTGTTCGACCAGCTTCAGGGAGCCTCGTGGTTCTCCAAGATTGATTTGAGATCGGGATATCATCAAATGCGGGTGAGGAGTGAGGATACGGAGAAGACGGCCTTTCGTACACGTTATGGCCATTACGAGTTTGTGGTGATGCCTTTCGGGCTCACCAATGCACCAGCAGCGTTCATGGACCTTATGAACAGGGTGTGTAGCCCGATGCTGGATCGGTCGGAGATTGTGTTCATTGACGATATTCTCGTATATTCTAAGACGAAGGAAGAGCACGAGATACATTTGCGAGAAGTTTTGGAGGTTTTGAGGCGGGAGAAGCTTTATGCTAAGTTCTCCAAGTGTGAGTTCTGGTTACGGGAGGTCCAATTCCTAGGACATGTCGTGAACCAGGATGGCATAATGGTTGATCCGGCCAAGATTGCAGCAGTGATGCGGTAGGAAGTGCCGAAGACTCCCACTGAAGTTCGGAGTTTTCTTGGGTTAGCAGGGTACTACCTGAGATTCATTCAGGATTTCTCCAAGATTGCGTTACCTATGACCCGATTGACGAAGAAATCTGCGGCTTTCAGCTGGGGTGAGGAGCAGCAGAGGGCTTTTGAGGAGCTACGCAGGCGTTTATGTGAGGCTCTGGTGTTGACTTTGCCCGAAGGTATGGAGGATTTGGTGGTATATTGTGACGCGTCTCACCAGGGATTGGGTGCCGTGCTTATGCAGCGCGGTAAGGTCATAGCTTACGCTTCGAGGCAGTTGAAGCCTCATGAGGCGAACTACCCGACTCACGATCTAGAGTTGGGAGCAGTGGTGTTTACCCTCAAGAAGAGGCATTACTTGTATGGCGTCAAGTGTACGATATACACTGACCATAAAAGCCTCAAATACTTGATGGACCAGCAAAACCTCAATATGCGTCAGAGGAGGTGGCTTGACGTAGTCAAGGATTACGATTGTGAGATACTTTACCACCCGGGTAAAGCGAATGTGGTTGCGGACGCACTTAGTCGACATCCGCCACTACGGGGTTTGTGTCAACGGTTAACAGTGGTTGCACCTCTTCTCGAGTCGATAAGTAGGGCTCAGGAAGTGGCAGTTCTAGATGAGAATGCCAAACACGATAGGGTTTAAGGGGAAATTCCGAATTTTGTCCGTGATAGTCGAGGTTTATTGACTCGGTACGGTAGATTTGGGTTCCCTTCACTGGCGGGAATCGGCAGATACTGTTGGACGAGGCGCACAAGTCTAAGTTTTCGATTCATCCGAGAGCCACAAAGATGTACCGAGACCTGCGAGAGGATTATTGGTGGCCCGACATGAAGCGGGATGTCGCCAAATGTGTAGAAGTATGTATGACTTGTCGAAAGGTCAAGGCGGAACATCAACGACCGCATGGGAAATTGCAGCCTTTAGAGATTCCGGTATGGAAGTGGGAACAGATCACGATGGATTTCATCACTAAACTCCCCAGGACTCCACGCGGGAATGATGCTAGTTGGGTGATTGTCGATCGTCTGACTAAGAGCGCTCACTTTTTGGCCATCAGGGAAAGCTCCTCGTCGGAGAAGCTCGCGAAGATTTTCATCAGGGAGATTGTGACCAGGCACGGGGTGCCAGTTTCAATTGTCTCTGATCAGGATACTCGTTTTACCTCCCGGTTTTGGGAGAAGTTTCAGGGTGAGATGGGTACACGATTGCATTTTAGCACGGCTTTCCATCCTCAGACCGACGGGCAGAGTGAGCGTACTATTCAGACACTCGAAGACATGCTGCGGGCATGTGTTATTGACTTCGGGGGTAGTTGGGATCAATATCTTCCGTTAGCTGAGTTCTCCTACAACAACAGCTACCATTCCAGTATCGGCAGACCGCCTTACGAGGTGTTATATGGTAGGAAGTGCAGGACGCCCATTTGCTGGGGCGAGGTTGGTCATCGAGATTGGGGAGCACCGATGTTGTGTTGAAGATGACTGAGATGATTTAGATGGTCCGGGATCGTTTAGTTACTGCACAAAGCCGGCAGAAGAGCTACGCCGACAAGAGACGATCGGATTTGGAATTTCAGGTCGGGGATTATGTTATTCTGAAGGTGTCACCCTGGAAAGGGGTGATCCGGTTTCGCAAGCGGGGAAAGTTAGGGCCCCGTTACATTGGACCTTACAAGGTCATAGCGCGTGTGGGGAAGGTAGCTTACCGTTTGGAGTTACCGGATGAGCTGAGCCTGATTCACAACACTTTTCACGTTTCTCAATTGCGGAAGTGTGTGGTGGATGAGTCTGCGGTGATTCCTCTCGAGGATATCCAGATCGACGAGCGGCTTAATTACGTGGAGAAGCCAATTGCCATTGTGGAGAGGAAGACGAAGACCTTGCGTAACAAGGTAATTGGCTTAGTGAAGGTCCAGTGGCAGCACCGAAAGGGTTCCGAGTGGACTTGGGAACCTGCGGGAGAATTATCCAGAGCTATTTACGGACGTAGACTTCGAGGACGAAGTCTAATTCAAGCGGGGGAGAGTTGTAAAGCTCGTATCCCGGTATGATTTATTTTATTAATTTAATTTTCTTTTAATGTTGTTTTGTTAACGGGATTTGACGGAAAAGCCAAAATGTTAAAGGATGTGGTTAAGGGGTCTAGTGTGAAAGCTCAAACTCCAGGGGTTGTTTGTGTACTTGTTGTAACCTGCATGGAGATCGGCCCATAAGGAAACCGACCTCCCTTCCCTTCTCTTCTCGTTACTTTCGTCCCACGCAAATATCAAACCCCAAACCCTAATCCTTCCATTCTTCTCCTTTCTTGCCTTCATCGTCGACCCCCCCTCCCTCCTTGCCGCTGCTGCTGCTGTTTCACCCAGGATCACCGCCAGCACCGGCGCTGCTGTTCACGTCGGCGAGAGGGAGAGTGCAGCGAGGGAGAGAGTGCAGCGAGAGAGAGGAAGAGACCACCGGTGCAGCGAGAAAGAGGGTGTTGCTACGCTGTTCGTCGAGAGGTAAGACCCCCTCCTCTTTTTATTTTCTTCTTTCATCGTCACCGAAGCACCACGAGACCATCGCCGCCGCCGCAACCATGGCTGCCGGCGGTGTGCGCCGCCTCCGTGCACCACCAGTCCGGTGGCTGTGACGGGCGGGGTTGTTCCAGTTAGTACGTGGGTGGGTGTGTGCATGTGGCTCGTGAATCGTTGTGGGATCGTCCCTTTCTTCGTCGTTTTTTTTAGTACCGCCGCCGCCGCCGACCACCACTGGCGGAGGTGGCAGTGGGTGGTGCTGGGATCAGTCCATCCGTGGCTACCTAAACCCGAACCTAAATAACTAAACCGTAACCCTAATCGCGAAAACCTTAAACCGTTTCAAAATCGTCATTTTATGTAAAAACGTCCTTTCTGCCGCTGTTTTGCATCGGCCATAACTTTTCCGTCGTAACTCGGTTTGAGACGAATCTGGTGCCCACGGTTCACATTCTGTGCCGGGCACATTTTTCTTGTTTCGGCGAAAGTCTGGTTCGGCCTCTAGCTAAGTGCAAAATAGCCATTTTTACAGCAGGTCCGAATCTGCCGGAATGACGTTTCAGTTTTAGAAAAATCATATAAAATGGTAGGAAAATCGTTAGAACGCGTATAATATGTCCCTGGAAAGCTAAGACCTAGACCTATCTATTTGTAAAAAGTGATCTCTAGAATTGTGGGTGTAGAAGGGGCTAAGCAGGTCCCGAACAGACCTGCAGTTTAGGCCGAAAAGGCGAAATATCACCCATTTAATCTTATGTGTATAGTTAAGGATCCCGGGCTTCGAGTTGACACTTTATAGTACTTATTTAGGTGTCGAGAAGTGATTTTGGAGTTGGCTAGCTCGTGTGATCGTTCGAGATTTATACATCGCTTTTGAGGTGAGTTCACTCACTACGTAGAACTATGATTATATGTACATTGGTGTAGCTCGTGTGTGCTAGTGGTCTTACTTGTTGCGTAGTACTAGATAGTGTCGTGTCTAGTATGGACCTTGGGTATCGTATAAAACTCGGGGAGACCTAGGACTCGGGGAGACCGAGGATTATGTACACGAGTGACGTAGGAACTCGGGGAGACCGAGGGATACGTGCACGGTTATCGTGTGTTATCGGGGAGACCGATGGATACCTGTTTAGGTGGTTTGGTGTGAGTATGTTGTTTATGATGCGTTCTTAAACTTGCATGCTTGGTTATGTGTATCTACCTACTTTAGGGGTAGCATTGTATGATTATAGTTGTGCGTGGTGTTGAATTCACTAAGCTTCGTGCTTACCCCTTCCCTATAAATCGTGGTTTCAGGTACGAGTGGCTCAAAGGCATGACGGTACACACTGGCGCGTGCGAAGGACTTTTCACAATTATGAGTTGAGATATTATGTTTAAGAATAATTTATTTCCGCTGTTTAATTTAATGAGATTGTTTATTAATTGAGTTTGCAATGAAACGGTTATTTGGATATTTAATGGTATTTTATTGAATTAAAGTATTATTTTAAAAGTTCAAATTTATTGTAATTTGTGGGACGTTACAGGTGTCCCCGTTGAAAGGAACAAAATATGGATGCGACCCATATTGGAATTGCTGCGGCCCGTTCTGAAACGATGGTGGTCCCTGCTGGAAAGGCTGCGATCCACCGTGGAATGGCTGAGATCCACCTTGAGGTCCATTCTGAAATGGCTGCTGAAATGGTTGCGACCCCTGCTGGAATGGCTGCGACCCTTGTAATGGCTGAGACCCATTATTCATGGGTGGTGGCCTTATGTGCTGAGGAGGAACTGTCCCAAACTGAGGATTTGAGTTGAACGGCCCTGGCTGTTGATTCTGCATGAATGGGCCTGGATGCTGATTCTGCGCGGATGAACCTGGATTCGGGACAAATGGCCTAGGGCCATTCTGGTCGAACGGTCTTGGAATTGTGTTCTGCATGAACGACCTAGGACCATTTTATGGCCCAAGAGGATTTCTTAACCGTGCGATCTCTTCAGCTGCTCTGCGATTCTGCTCTGCCATTGCATTGAGCTGATTCCTGGCGACTTCGAGCTCCTGATACAACTGAGCAACAGCTTGCTGCGGATTACCAGTGGCTGCCATTTTCCTGCAACAGAAAATAGAAGAAACTCCAAGAAACTATTAGTAGGGTGCACGTTCGTCGAGGATTTTCTCTAGATGAGGTCCCACGGATGGCGCCAAACTGTTAATGCCAAAAATCGCACCAAAGGGACAACTTAAGGTCGATGTGGACTTAATCAACTAAAGAAAAGATCTTTCGACGAGACGTGCGATGAGGGAAAAAATAAACGAGACAAGGGATTTGATGACGCAGGAAAAACCTCAATAGAGGAAAAAACATGCGGACGACAAGGGATGTCGTCGCTGCACTATGGTCGCCAATCAGGGGCGACGTCCTTGGTACTGGCGTCGATCGTACGATGATTACAATACAAATGAAGGAAATACTTCGAAATGTAAAGTACAAGTGTTTGAATGTAAAAACAGGTGTTTGTCGTGTGAATACAAAGTGTGAACTTCTGGTCGAGGGTTGTTTGTCGTGCGTCGAGAGCGATACTTGAGCTTTCCCTTGAGTGTTCTTGAGTTCGCAGTAGGGTTCTGGCTTTCAGTACTTGATCTCCAGAATTTGAATGTTCTTTGCTATGAGTTGGGATGATTTTCTCTGCTGTTTGGTGATGCTCGCAGATGTATATTCGATGTTAACTGATGTCCCCTGAAATGAAGCTTTAGCTTGTCTTTTATAGTCTTCGCGTCATTAATTAGTTCCATTAATGATTTGATCAACGGCTGGAAACGATCGCCGAGATGAATGTTCATAATACTCTTCGTCCGTTACGGCTATCGATCGTTAATGGTTGCGTCGGTTATGTCCGTTGCTCTTTAATGACATTGACTCCTGCATTAAACACTTAACAAACATAACAGTCAAGGTTAACGTTAGTTCGGTCGAAGGTGCAACGATCTTACGCGATGGTCATACGGGACGGGTGATGCTATGGTCGTGCGTCATGGGAGACATACGACTTACCTTTTACGGGAGACGACGGATGTTTCTGGGTTCTTGTCGAGACCTTATCTTAATACAAGATTTGGATTATAGCGTGCGTCTTACCTGCTCTGGTCGTGGTCGTACGACGTGATTTTTTGCCCAAACAGTAAACTTTCTATCAAGTGGGAAGGTCCTTATCGCATATCTGAAGTCGTGGGTAAAGGAGCCTATCGACTCCAAACCCTCGACAACTAAGAGATTCCACGCAGCTGGAATGCGACACATCTAAAGAGGTATTTCTTTTAAATCCTTTTTCATACGATTTTTTATTTTTACAACGACGGTTACTGACTTAAGCATCGAAGGGTCGTTGGTTAGCCAACGACCAACCTCTGACAGTATTATTCGCAGAATCGCACGACACAAGTTAATCATACGGCTTTCCCAAGACCGCATAACATAAATCTAATACACGACTGGATACGCGATTTAAAATCATCACACGATTTTGATTATGCAGTCGGCTCACAATCTGAATATGTCGACTTAAAGAGGTTTCATATTCTGAACAAATGCTCTAGACGCATGTATACTTGTCTTTACACGACTAGTGTTATCATCGTTATCTCATAATGAAAAGCCTTAGTCGCACGAACTTACGATTGTATTCAATTTATAAGTGTGTTTATACGATTAAACATTACTTTCGACAATTGCTTGCAATATATAAATCCCACGAAACTTCGTTCATACTTAAACATATTTACATTAGACAACCCGACCACCAACGATCGAGCATGGAAAACCTAGTTCATAAAACCAAAATCTATCCTAAAACTAGGAAAGAGTGTTGATCGCATACTCTGCCCAAAAGTCTCGACCTTCGAATCCTCGTCACGTAAAGAAGCTGATGCAAGGATCAAACGAGTATGATAGAAGTTGTCTCCCGACTTCTTACGCCACGACATTCTGAGAACGTGGCTCTTAAGATTAATGTTAAGGTTGGAGGAAGGAATATGTTCTTTTCGACGATCGACCTCCGCTCCAACGTCTCCTCTATCTTCACATATTTAATGAGAAGAGACAGGAACATCTGCAGATTACAAAAGGGATATATTGGTAAAGCATCCAGCGAAAGCTACGAAAGAACATCAGTAACACAAATTTCGAAAGAAAAACTTACAAAGAACGCCAGTTCGGCTAAACACAATTCCATCTCTCCGATAGAGATCCTTTGAAAACGCTCGTTGAAAGATAAGAGCTGATATTTCCCCAGATGCGGGAATGACTCCGTCCTGACAAGGACATAGTCAATCAAGAGGATTGGCGACAACTCAAAGTTGATCGCCATGAACTCCTCCTCACTCTTTCCCGTCTTTACACCCTCGCCCCTGTTGGCTGATGAAGGGGTCGACGCGGCAGCAGAAGACATCGTCGCCGGATGCGCAGAATCCACGGACATCGCGTCTATCGCAACCAACACCGTCATCGATTTGGGTATCATAACCCTCGGTAGATCACCAACCAACAGAGACTTGGAAAAAATCGAGAAATTATATCGAATTTCTGGAGAAGAATCTCATCCCAAAAAACTTTTCGGAAGTTAAAAGAAAATGATCCACCGTGATCTCTATTTATGCAAAAAATCATGTCAGGTCGAGTCCTTCTGATGATCGCCACGTGCCCTCGTCTCTTCGTAGGACCGCATGGATCGTCGACACCTGTCAAAGACAGCTGGTAAGCACCATCGTGCGTCGGTATGACGTCACGACTTCGTTTCCTCTTCGACTTCTCATTCAGTTAGAATCAAACCAATCCAGTTCCAAGGCAACCAAGGTAACTCTCAACAAGTGTCACGATCCTGGGCACCCGACAAGCAAAATTTAAAATTCGAATTTGCCATCCTACTTTTAAATTTTAGGGGCAAACTGTTTGGGCAAAAAATCACCAGTCTCGACCACGACCGAGAAAGGTAAAGACGCATGTTATGAACTATATCTTGTATTAAGATTAGGCCCCGATGAAGACCCAAAGAACATCCGTCGTCCCCCCTAAAAGGTAAGTCGAGAGTTCCTCACGACACTCGACCTCGACGTCGCCTAGCTCACACGACCGTCGTATAAAACCATGCGACCTCGACAGACTAACGCGCTATACGACTGCTATGTTTTGTTCAGTGTTTAATGCAGGAGTCAAAGTCATTTATGGGCAACGACTATAACCGACGAAGAGCAGTTATGAAGTTTTACAACTGGCGACCGTTATGGCCGTTATTGAAGCAATCAATGAGCTATTAAAGCACCCGAAGGCTATAAAAGATCAAGTTAAACCTCAGTTTCAGACATCGAAAAACACATCGGATAACACATCAAAGAACACAGAGAGAATATCAGACACAAGCACTTGAACTCCGAAGAACACTTAAAGCACATAAATCGCTCACAGAAGAATCACTCTCGACGCACGACAGCAGCAGTCGACACACAGTTTAAACACACGACGCACACTGTTTCACATTAGAAAACACTTGTACTTTACATTTCGAAGTCTTTCCTTCATTTGTATTGTAATCTCTGTACGATCGACACCCGGAACACCAAGGACATCGCCCCTGTTTGGCGACCATAGTGCAGCGACGACATCCACTGTCGTCCGCAGGTTTTTTCCTCGTTGAGGTTTTTCCTGCGTCATCAAATTCTCTGTCTCGTTTATATTTTTATCTTGGTCGCACGCCTTTGTCGAATGATTCATTTCTTTAGTTGTTAAAGTCCACATAGACCTTAAGTTGTCCTTTTGGTGCGATTTTTGGCATTAACAGTTTGGCGCCATCCGTGGGACCTCATCTAGAGAAATTCTTCGACGAACTTGCGTCTTACTAACAGTTTCTTGGAGTTTCCTCTGTTTTCGATTTGCAGGAAAATGGCAGAACAGACTGCTATCTCAACACATGAAGGGCTCGAAAGTACACAAGATGCTCCTGAAGCAGTCAACGATTATCGCCTGGAGGAAGTCATCCTAGATCAAAGCAAGCCTGAGCAAAAAGTCCTCATGGGTGCGTTTGGTACGCAGACTGGATGGGACGGGACGGTACAAAAAAATTAGTACCATGTTTGGCGTAACATAGAACAAAGGACAAGGTGGGACAAAAACACATTTTCGTGGGACAAAACCAGACATTTTTTGTTCCACCCAAATACATGGAACAACCTTGGACTAAAGTGAAAATGACTTATTTACCCTCTAAACAAAACAAAAAAGTCTGAAACATAAAACATAACTAGGTATGCGTTCGTGCGCAAATCGACTCTTGATTCTGATAGCAATTAGATTAGGGCAGGTTGGAATACGTCGGGTGAGTAATCTTTTAATCGTACGTCACTTGTTACTTTTGCTTGATTTCTAACCTGTTCTTTATGTGGTTTTCTAGAGATAAATTTTGACGACGTGGAGCCCTATACTAACTCTCGAGCGAAACTTGACGCGTTCCTGGAGTTTAGTGTTGACGAGCCATCTTTCGTCAAGCGATCGTCAGTGGGCGACGACGAAGATTTGGTGTGTTTAGGGGAGAACTTGGGAGAGAAACGCATAGAAGAGGAGCCCCAAGAGGAAGACAGAGAAGAGGAGATGACAGGTAAGCGTACTTCTTTGGTTATTTCTGCCCAACCCTAGTTTTTGTGTTTGTCTCGTAATGCTTTTTACTATGCTTTCAGGAGTCACAGACGAAGGTGCCGCCTATCTCTGCTAAGAGAGCGGCGCAACTTGAGCTTGCCCGAAAAGGCATGGAGCGGAGACGAAAGACCTCGACTACCGAGTCGGGGGTCTTGCCGAAGACGGGGATGAAGGTTCCCAGGGAACCGTCTGTAAAGGGTGATGACTCATCGAGAGTCAATACGCCTGAGAAGACGAAGGTCACATCATCGGAGAAGACGAAGACGTCTTCTAGTCTGATTGCTGCAATACCTGTCAGTTCTGCGCCACCGGCGACGACAATGAAGTCGGCGAAGCTCCCTTCCGCTCCGTCATCGACCGACAAGGCCAAGGATCATGAAACAGAAGGGTCTAAAGTTACGGAGGTCAATTTTACGTTGCCTTCAAACTTTATGGTTGATGACGTCCTGTCCGGGACGGATTTATTTCCTCACCTGGGGAAATATCTGCTTCCATCTTTCAGGGAGCGTTTCGAGGGATTCCCTTTCGAGGAGACAGGATCTCATGTTGCTAGTTTGGCATTTCTGGTGAGTTTTTCTTTCAAAACTTGTATTTTAATCTTTGTTGAGCGTTTGCTTACCATGTCTTTTCAGGCGTTCCAATCTTCTTTGCCTCTGCGATCTGAGACGGAGACGGCCAAAGACTTGGTGACTTCTGCTTATGAGAGGGGGAATGCCGCTTTGGAGAGAGCGGACGCTGCTGTGAAACGCGAAGAGGTCATGTCTAAACAACTCGACGAGGCAAAAAAGGAGTTGGAGATTGTTGGTTGCTCCAAGGAGGATGCAAATCATCGTCTAGCACAATCCTTATCCATGATCGACAGCCAAAGAGAGGAGTTGAGCAGGATGAGGGAGTCCTTGGCTAAAAAAGAGAAGGAGGTCGAGGACTCCAAGGCCGAGGTGACTAGCCTGGAGAAGGAGGTATAGAAGCTTAAGGCTGATGCTGCGTCTACCTTTGCCTTGGCTCGGCTTACGGCACGTGCTGCTATAATGAGACAGCACTTGTCGGGTAAAGACCCTTTGGCACAGGCGTCGGTCGAGCTAGACTACTTTCTGAAAGAAGTCGGGAGTGCCAGAGATCTCGATTCGGATGACGAAAAAGAGGCCAAAGAGGAAGAGGCGACGGATGGAGGTTCTGAGGGCATGGCTTTAGACGAAGGCACGGCCAATGTACCTCCCTAGCTTTAAGATTAATCTTAAGAGCCACATTCTCAAAATACTGTGGGCTTATTTTTATGAAACGTCGTGGTCTACAGTACTGACTTGTTTGATCGATCCTTGCATAAGTTTCTAAAAGTATTTGATGTTTTGTTTAAGCATGATAGATAGTATTTTTGTCTTTGTAGTTTTGAAGTTTACTCTCTTGTCGAATGAAGTTATTTTGACTACCGTTTGTAGGCATAATATCAATTGTAAACTTTAAGCATAAAACAAACAGAGGATCGTGCGACTTAGGCATCCATTGCGATAAAAAGCATAAGTCATGGATACTTTGTGATAAAGACATTAATTGAAACATAATGATTAAAATATGAATCATAATACTTTAAATCGTACAACGAAGACGAACTATGCGCCGAGGCAATCAGATAATTTAAGTCATATGACTTTGCAAAAGTGTGTTGACGTCGTGTAATAGACTTAACACCTTAGGTCGTGCGATCCTGCGATAAACGATGCCCAAGGTTGGTTGTTGGCTAACCAACGACCCTCCGATGCTTAAGTCAGTAATTGCTGAAATGAACAAAGATTTAGAAAAGGAAAAAGAGTTAGAAGAAATACTTTCTTAAATGCGTCGCATTCCAACTACGTGCGATATCTTGATTGTCGAGGGTTTGGAGTCGATAAGCACCTTTGCCCACGATTTCTGAGATACGGTAAGGACCTTCCCATTTGGTGGAAAGCTTACCAGCATTTAGCTCTTGGGTGTTTTGGAACACTCGTCGGAGGACATAATCGCCTATTTGAAAGATTTTGACTTTAACTTTTTTGTTGAAATGTCGCTCGACCACCTGCCTATGCAATGCCATTCTGATCAGTGCTGTTTCTATGAGCTCTTTAAGGGCATCGAGGTCATAACTTAAGTCAACCAGGTTATGATCAACATAGGTATGCCTCGAGGTTGGGATTTGTACCTCGACAAGTAAAACTACTTCGCAGCCATATACCAAAGAGAAAGGGGTTTGTCCTGTGGACGTGCGAGGCGTCGTACGATTTGCCCACAGGACCGAAGAAAGCTCTTCGACTCATCTTCCCTTTGCGGCTTGCAATCTTTTCTTAATTGAAGCAATGATAGTCTTATTGCTTGATTCGGCAAGTCCATTTGCCTGGGGATACCTGGGCGTCGAGGTTGTCAGTCTGATGTTGCGGTCTTCACAGAATTGCTGAGTTCTGTCGCTTATGAACTGAGATCCATTGTCACAGACAATTTCGGATGGGACCCCAAACCTGCATATGATGTTAGTTTGGATAAAGGACACAACTTCTTTGTCCCGAACTTGAGAGAAGGCAGCTGTTTCGACCCATTTGGAAAAATAATCTGTAAGTACGAGGAGAAATACCTTTTGCCCAGGGGCGGGTGGTAACTTGCCGACAATATCCATACCCCATCTCATGAAAGGCCATGGGATCAATGTAGAGTGCAAGGGTTCGGATGGTTTATGGGACGTACCTGAATGTCGTTGGCAAGGGTCACATTTCTGGACATACCTGACGACATCCTGTCGTAATGTTGTCCAAAAGTAACCTTGTCGAGAGACACGATTAGCCAGACTACGACCTCCTGAATGATTGCCACATTCACCCTCGTGCATTTCCTGAAGGATTCTTTGGACTTGATTCTTACTGACGACACATCTTAAGTTCAAGCCCGTCGATGATCGTCGATAGAGTATACCTCCGTTCATGACGTACTTGGATGCCTTGAATCTGACTTTTCGAGCTTCCATTTTGTCTTCTGGGAGTTGGTCGTGCAGGAGAAAATTTTGGACATCACACGACCAATCATTTTCTTGGTGTTCGATTTGAAGGATGTCGGTATCTTCGATAGAGGATGTCGTTAGATGGATCATGGGAATACTATCGAATATTGGTTCTACTAGAGCAGACCCAAGGTTTGCTAGGGCGTCGGCCTGAGTATTCTGATCTCTTGGAATTTGCTCAATGTTTGGGCAAAAAATCACGTCGCTCGACCGCGACCAGAACAGGTAAGACGTATGATTAAGGACTATATCTTGTATTAAGATAAGGTCTTGATAAAGACCTAGAACACCATCGTCGTCCCTCATAAATGGAGTAAAAGTCATTAAGAAGCAACGACTATAACCGACGCAATCATTAAACAGCCGGCGACCGTAACGGACGAAGATTATTACTCCGGCGACCGTTTCCAACCGTTAAGGCCATTAAAGGAACATTCATGGATGAAGCTAAGGATGCGAAGACTATAAATATCAAGCTCAATCAACATTTCAACACATCGAATATCCGGCGATTAACAACCGAAGCAATATTCAAGAACACCTGAAGTGAAGAACCATTATTCTAAGTATCGCTCTCGACGCACGACAACAGCCCTCGACCAGCAGTTCACACTTTGTTTCGTACACGACAAACACCTATTTTTACATTCAAACACTTGTACTTTACATTTCGAAGCATTTCCTTCATTTGTATTGTAATCTCTGTATGATCGACACCAGTATCCAAGGACATCGCCCCTGATTGGCGACCATAGTGCAGCGACGACACCCCCTGTCATCCGCAGGTTTTTTCCTCGATTGAGGTTTTTCCTGCGTCATCAAATCCCTTGTTTCTTTATTTTATTTATCGTCGCACGTCTCGTCGAAAGATTCTTTCTTTAGTTGTTTAAGTCCACATCGACCTTAAGTTGTCCCTTTGGTGCGATTTTTGGCATTAACAGTTTGGCGCCATCCGTGGGACTACATCTAGATAAAATCCTCGACGAACGCGCATTCTACTAATAGTTTCTTGGAGTTTCTTCTGTTTTCTGTCGCAGGAAAATGGCGGATAACGGGAATCCAGAACAAGCCGTTATACCAGTACACGCAAGCTTAGAAAATGCACAAAACTCCCAGCAGCTGTCGATGAGTATCATTTAGAGGAAATCGTTCTAGATCAAAGCAAACCTGATCAAAAGATTCTTGTGGGTTCATCCCTTGATCCCCACATTAAAGAAAAACTCATATCCTTTTTGCAGGAACATGCTGATTGCTTCGCCTGGTCACATGAAGATATGGTCGGTATTGACCCCAATGTCATTGCTTATAAGCTTAACGTCGATCCATTGTTCAAACCTATCAAGCAAAAACGTCGCAAGTTCGCTTCTGAAAGAAATAAAGTAATAAATGATGAGGTCGACAACCTCCTCAAGACAGGAAAGATTCGGGAGGTAAAATATCCTGTTTGGCTCGCTAACGTCGTGGCCGTAGCCAAGAAGAATGGAAAATGGAGGGTCTGTATCGACTTCACCGATCTCAATAAAGCCTGTCCAAAGGATCCATTCCCGTTACCTCATATTGACGCCATGGTCGATGCAACCGCGGGGCATGAGTTATTAACGTTCATGGACGCCTATTATGGATACAACCATATTTTAATGCACGTTGACGACCAAGAGAAAACCGCTTTCATGACGGATCGAGGTATTTATTGTTACAAAGTTATGCCTTTCGGACTAAAAAATGCAGGTTCTACCAACCAACGGCTGGTAAAGAAGATGTTCAAAGACCATCTTGGAGACACGATGGAGGTATATATCGACGACATGTTAGTGAAGTCGAAGAAGGCGATTGATCACATTGATCACCTCAGGCAATCGTTCGACATCCTCCAGAAGTATAACATGAAGCTCAATCCGACGAAATGTTCCTTTGGCGTTAGTACCGGGAAGTTCCTGGGTTATATGGTCACTCGTCGAGGCATTGAGGCTAACCCCGACCAAATCAAGGCCATCATTGAGATCAAATCTCCTCGAAATTTCAAAGAAGTCCAGAAACTCACCGGTCGAGTAGCAGCTCTAAACAGGTTTATCTCCCGATCTTCAGATAAATGTTATCTATTTTATAATGTCCTCAGGAAAAATAGGGGCTTCAACTGGACCAATGATCATGAACAAGCCTTGCAAAAACTCAAGGAATACATGGCGTCGCCTCCTCTGTTGTCAAAACCTCACGATCATGAGATCCTACAGTTGTATTTGGCTGTCAGCCCAAATGCAGTAAGTGCTGTCCTGACACGAGAAGATGAAAAACAGCAATTACCGATCTATTATGTAAGTAAATCACTTTTAGACGCAAAAACCAGGTATTCCTCTATGGAAAAATTACTCTTATCACTAGTCACTGCTGCTAAAAAACTACGTCATTACTTTGAATCACATCCTATTACTGTCGTGACTAACTTCCCTCTTAAATCTGTCTTAAGAAAACCCGAGTTGACAGGTCGCTTAGCAAAATGGAGTATATATCTAAGCAGTTATGACATCGATTTTAAACCCAGGACCGCGATCAAATCGCAAGCCTTGGCAGATTTTATCGCCGATTTCAGTCCTGAGTTAGAAAAAGAAGCAGAACTCAAAGTGTCCGTTGTGGCGACTCGCGACGACGTACCTTGGATTCTACATGTCGATGGATCATCCAACATTAGAGGCTATGGATTGGGCGTCGTCTTAAAGTCGCCATAGGGGGGGAAGATGGTATACTCGGTCCGATGCGACTTCAAAACCACCAATAACGAGGCTGAGTATGAAGCCCTGATCATGGGAATGAATATGGCCCACGACTCGGGGGCTACCGCACTGCATGTCAAGAGCGATTCCCTGGTGGTAGTAAATCAGATCAATGGAGAATTCGCAGCCAAGGATTCAAAAATGACAGCATATCTAAGCGTGGCAAAAGAAATTTCCAAAAAATTTAAATCTTTTTCTATTGAACAGATTCCGCGAGACCAGAACACTCAGGCCGATGCATTGGCAAACCTTGGGTCCGCTTTAGTTGAACCAATATTTGATGTTATTCCTATGATTCACCTGGCAACGCCGTCCATTGGAAACACAGACGTCATCCACATCGAAGACGAAGAAGATGATTGGTCACGCGACATTCGAAATTTCCTCGTGCACGACCAACTCCCCGAAGACAAAATGGAGGCTCGAAAACTCAGATTCAAAGCATCTAAGTACGTCATGATCGAAAATAAGCTTTATCAGCGATCATCGACGGGCTTAAATTTAAGGTGCGTCATCAGCAAAAATCAAGCCCAGAAAATCCTCCAAGAGATGCACGACGGCGAATGTGGTAATCATTCAGGAGGTCGTAGTTTAGCTAATCGTATATCCCGACAAGGATATTTTTGGCCAACACTGCGAAAAGACGCCATCAAGTATGTCTAGAGTTGCGACCCCTGTCAACGACACTCAGGTATGTCTCATAAACCCTCGGAACCTTTGCACTCGACGCTTATCCCATGGCCCTTCATGAGGTGGGGAATGGATATCGTCGGCAAGCTGCCACCTGCTCCAGGATAAAAGGTATTCCTCCTCGTACTTACTGATTATTTTTCCAAGTGGGTCGAAGCGGCTGCTTTCTCCCAAATCAGGGATAAAGAAGTCATCTCTTTTATCCAAACTAATATCATATGCAGGTTTGGAATTCCGTCCGAGATTGTCTGCGACAATGGATCCCAATTCATAAGCGACAGGACCCAACAGTTCTGCGATGACAGGAATATCAAGCTTACAACCTCAACTCCCAGATATCCTCAAGCCAATGGACTTGCGGAATCGAGTAACAAAACTATTATAGCTTCGATCAGGAAGCGGTTGAAAGCTGCAAATGGAAGATGGGTCGAAGAACTCCCTTCGATCCTGTGGGCAAATCACACGACGCCACGCACGTCCACAGGACAAACCCCTTTCTCTCTCGTCTACGGCTGCGAAGCAGTCCTACCGGTCGAGGTCCAACTCCCAACCTCAAGGCACACTTCCATTGAACATAACTTGGTTGATCTAAGTTGCGACCTCGACGCCCTCGAAGAACTCAGAGAATCAGCCTTAATCAGAATGGCGTCGCAGAAGCAAGCGGTCGAACGGTATTTCAACTAGGCATGGCAACAGGGCGGGTATGGGGCGGGGACCCCCATCCCCGGCCCCGACCCCGGTTTGTAATACCCTCCCTCGGCCCCGGTCAACCCCCGGTCAAACCCCGGTCAACCCCCGGTCAAACCCCGGTCAACCCCGGTCAACCCTTATTAACTAATAAAATATATAATTTTTTTAATATACATATATATATTTAATAAAAATATACATTTTTTTAATATATATATATATATATTTAATAAAAATATACATTTTTTTAATATATATATATATATATATATATATATACCGGGTCCGGGGCGGGTCGGGGACCCCCATCCCCGGCCCCGGCCCCGTCCCCGGTTTTCTTAAATGGGGAATCCCCGGCCCCGGTACCCGGTTTGGCGGGGAATCCCCGGCCCCGATCGGGGCGGGTAGACCGGGTTTCGGGGCGGGGCGGGGCAATTTGCCATGCCTAATTTCAACAAACATGTCAAGATCAAAGTCTTTCAAGAATGCGATTATGTTCTTCGCCGAGTGTTCCAAAACACTCAAGAACCCAACGCGGGAAAACTTTCAATCAAGTGGGAAGGCCCGTACCGTATCTCTGAAGTCGTTGGTAAGGGAGCTTATCGACTCCAGACCCTCGACAATCAAGAGATCCCGCGTAGTTGGAATGCGACGCATCTCAAAAGATATTTCTTTGAGATTACTTCTTTCTCATACAAATTGTTACTTGAAAATAAACATCATAGGATCGAAAGATAATTACGGGAACACACAACATAGATGCCCAAGTTCACGAATCGATCGTCTTATCACGGGGGCATCTAAATTTCTTCGTACGATTGGTAGGTTTTAATGACCTCTCAATAAAAGTTTCTAAACTTTGAAAATTTTTCATATTCATCGATGATATATATTCATGATTGTCAATACAATTCAAAATGTCCGAGTTATACTCATCATATTGCAAAGAATCCCTAAGTCGCACGATTCTTCGCTCATTTTACAGACGATAACATGTTCACAGAACAAACAGTTATACAAAGACAGACTAAAACTCATTACACACTAATAAGCTCGAGCGTAAACTACATAAAACAAAAAATGTGGAGAAGAGTGTCAGTCGTATGTTCTGCCCGGAGTCTTGACCTTCGAGATCGTGGCAGCGTCAAAACATGTTAATGCAAGGATCAAACGAGTATGTTAGGAATTGTTTTCCAGCTCCTTACGCCATAATATTATGAGAATGTGGCTCTAAAGATTAATGTTAAGGCTGGAACATCTGTTTTCTGACGAGTGACCTCCACTCCAATATTGTTCCCGTCTTGACACACTTAACAGAAGCATCTATCAAATACGAAGGGAACACGTTAGCAAAACATAAAAACGAAAGAACATCGATAACACAAGTTTTGAAAGAAAAACTTAAAAGGAACGCCAGTTCGGCTAAACACAGCCCTATCTCTTCAATAGAGATCCTTTGAAAACACTCCTCGGAAACTAAGGGCTGATGTTTCCCCAGATACGGAAGTGACTTCATCCTGACGAGGACGTAGTCAAACGAGAGGGACGGCGACAGCGCAAAGCTGATCACCATAAGTTCCTCCTCGTTCTCTCCCGTCTTTACACCCCCGCCCCTGTCGGCTGACGAAAGGGTTGACGTGGCAGAAGACATCGTCGCCAGGTGCGCAGAATACACAGACATCATGTTCATCGTAACCAACATCGTCAACGATTCGGGTATCGCAACCCTTGATAGATCTCCAACCACCCAAAATTTGAACAAAGTCGAGATTCTAGAGAAGGGCCTCATCAGAAACAGAAAACTTTTAAAGAAAATCTCTAAAGAAAACAAACCATTGTGATCTCTATTTATGCAGGAAATCGCAACAAGTCGAGTCCGCTGATGATCAACACGCGTCCATACCTATCCAAATCTTCGACACATGTCCTCGACAGCTGGTAAGTATCATCGCGCGTCAGTATGACGTCACAACTTTTCAACTTCTCGTTCAGTTAAAGGCGAACCGGTCTAGTTCCACGACAACCAGGTAAGTCCCTCAACCCAGGTCACAAGTCTAAGCGTTCGACAAGCAAAATTTAAAACTTAAATTTGACATTCAATTTTCAAATTTTGGGGGCAAACTGTTTGGGCCAAAAATCACGTCGCTCGACCGCGACCAGAACAGGTAAGACGTATGATTAAGGACTATATATTGTATTAAGATAAGGTCTCGACAAAGACCTAGAACACCATCGTCGTCCCTCATAAAAGGAGTAAAAGTCATTAAGGAGCAACTACTATAACCGACGCAATCATTAAACAGCCGGCGACCGTAACGGACGAAGATCATTACTCCGGCGACCGTTTCCAACCGTTAAGGCCATTAAAGGAACATTCATGGATGAAGCTAAGGACGCGAAGACTATAAATATCAAGCTCAATCAACATTTCAACACATCGAATATCCGGCGATTAACAACCGAAGCAATATTCAAGAACACCTGAAGTGAAGAACCATTATTCTAAGTATCGCTCTCGACGCACGACAAAAGCTCTCGACCAACAGTTCAGACTTTGTTTCGTACACGACAAACACCTATTTTTACATTCAAACACTTGTACTTTACATTTCGAAGCATTTCCTTCATTTGTATTGTAATCTCTGTATGATCGACACCGGTATCCAAGGACATCGCCCCTGATTGGCGACCATAGTGCAGCGACGACACCCCCTGTCGTCCGCAGGTTTTTTCCTCGATTGAGGTTTTTCCTGCGTCATCAAATCCCTTGTTTCTTTATTTTATTTATCGTCGCACGTCTCGTCAAAAGATTCTTTCTTTAGTTGTTTAAGTCCACATCGACCTTAAGTTGTCCCTTTGGTGAGATTTTTGGCATTAACACTCAATAGAGAAGGATTTGAATTTCCCTGCCTTTTCTTTTGCTACCTTTAGATATGCTGTCATTTTTTAGTCTTTGGCCGCAAATTCTCCATTTATCAAATTTACGACCAGAAGAGAATCGCTTTTGACGTGTAGCGAGGTTGCCCCCGAGTGATAGGCCATATTTAGTCCTACGATCAGGGCTTCATACTCGGCTTCGTTGTTGGTGGTTTTGAAATCACAACGGATCGAATACACCATCTTGCCCCCCTGTGGCGACTTTAAGACGACGCCAAGTCCTGAACCTCTTACATTAGATGACCCGTCGACATACAGAGTCCAAGGTACGTCGTCGTGAGTCATCACAGTTAATACCTCTAGCTCTGCTTCCTTCTCCAATTCTGGGCTGAAATCAGCAATGAAGTCTGGCAAGGCTTGCGATTTGATAGCTGTTCTGGGTTTAAACGTGATGTCGTAACTACTGAGGTATATGCTCCACTTTGCCAGACATCCTGTCAATTCTGGTTTTCTCAAGATAGACTTAAGAGGAAAGTTAGTTACAACAGTAATAGGATGTGATTCGAAGTAATGCCGTAATTTCTTTGCGACCGTAACGAGTGACAAGAGTAATTTTTCCATAGAGGAATACCTGGTTTCAGCGTCCAAGAGGGATTTACTTACATAATAGATTGGCAGTTGCTGCTTTTCATCTTCCCGGGTTAGAACGACACTTACCGCATTAGGACTTACAGCCAGATATAGTTGCAAGACCTCGTGGTCGTCAGGTTTTGACAGTAGAGGAGGCGACGTCATGTATTCTTTCAATTTTTGCAATGCTTGCTCATGTTCGTTGGTCCATTCGAAGCCTTTATTTTTCCTGAGAACGTTATAGAATAAATGACATCTATCTGATGATCGAGAGATAAACCTGTTCAGGGCGGCTACTCGACCAGTGAGCATTTGGACTTCTTTGAAATTTCTAGGAGATTTAATCTCGATGATCGCCTTGATTTGATCGGGGTTAGCTTCGATTCCTCGTCGAGTAACCATGTAACCCAAGAATTTTCCCGCATTGACTCCGAAGGAACATTTCATCGGGTTGAGATTCATACTATACTTACGAAGGATATCGAACGACTGCCTCAGATGGTCGACCGCTTGTTTTGACTTAACGAGCATGTAGTCGATATAGACTTCTATCGTGACGCCAAGATGATCTTTGAACATTTTGTTTACTAAGCGCTGGTAGGTGGAACCTGCATTTTTCAGACCAAATGGCATAACTTTATAGCAATAAATACCTCGATCTGTCATGAACATAGTTTTCTCCTGGTCTTCGACGTGCATTAGGATCTGATTGTACCCAAAATAGGCATCCATGAACGTCAAAAGCTCATATCCTGTTGTCGCATCGACCATAGTGTCGATATGTGGTAATGGGAAAGGATCTTTCGGGCAAGCTTTATTGAGATCTGTAAAATCAATACAGACCCTCCATTTGCCATTTTTCTTTGCCACGACCACGACATTGGCAAGCCAATCGGGGTACTTTACTTCTCGAATTTTTCCTGTCTTAAGGAGGTTGTCGACTTCATCATTTATCACTTTGTTCCTTTCAGGAGCGAATTTTCGCCGCTTTTGCTTGACGGGTTTGAATTATGGATCCACATTGAGCTTGTGACAAATGACATCAGGATTTATGTTGATCCAAACCCTCAGTGATTTGATAATGACCCTATCTTAAATACTTAGTGAAAATTGTAAGTAAACAATATGTATCAGAGTTTCACTATCGCTGATAAGTACTAAGATCTTACAGTACTGCTGATAGGAACTCTCGCACTTTTAGATTAAACATTCAGCGAACACTGTTCACCATATCGCTGAGTCTGTTCAGTCCTTATGGTGATCGCTGATAAGTTAGTTGTTTACTTATGATCCCTGAAGACAAGATTCACGTCAACAAAGGTTCTATGCTGAAGTCGAAGATCAAGCTCAAGAACCAGCGACAAGTCTCCTAATGAACTGATGCGGATCAGCGAAGACTCAGATTTGTCCACTCAACGTGAAGTATCAAGTACAAGACTTCAGCTATCGCTGAACTTTATCATCTGCTGAATAGTAAATGATAATCGCTGAATCAACGAAAGCTGATCATGAAGTCCTCCGTACAAAGTACTTTTGTCTTAACCTCCCTTGCACGCCACCGTACGAAATGTCAGAAAAGAACCTCCGAAAATCTGAAATCGTACAACCACTCTGACACTACACTGTTCATTCATGCGGCTACTAAGGTTGTCATCAAAGGTCAATGACATGCAACCAATCCGCTAATGACACGTGTAAAGTATATACTGGATTGCATTAAATGCATGCAGTATATAAAGAGATGAACTCACTTCATTTGAAGTAACTTGCTAACTCTGGACAAGTTCAAATCTCTCAAGATAGGATTTTATTAGTAATCTCCTTATCTTTCTTAGTGCAAGAAAACCTTAGTGTTCCAACTTGTTTAGATTTAGGTTTATCCTTAATCTTGTTTCCGCAACAAGCTGTAAATTGTTAATGATTTATCAATAAACAATTTAGAAAAGTAAAATAGTGTGTTTGTATTCAACCCCCCCCCCCCCCCCCCCTTCTACAAACTTGTTTAAGCCTTTCGGGACCAACAAGTGGTATCAGAGCAGATTTGTTTAATCTCATAAACAAGATCTAATCTAAGATATTTTCTCTTCCTTGCTATTATCTGAAAATGGCCAACTCAAACACAAACACTCACTATATCGACAATGGTTCTCTTGCAAAACCCCCTAGATTTTCCAGAGACAACTTCAACTTATGGAAAAATAGGATGACACTCTTCTTAGAAGGTGTAGACCCTACTATACCTTACTATCTTGAAAACGGTCCACACATCCCTGTAACGATTGATCCTGCCGTTCCAGCCACTGCAACTAGAGCTGCTATTCCAGAAAGGCTGATTCCAAAGGAAATCCATCATTGGACCGATGAAGACAAGAAGAAAGTGGCTATAGATACAAAAGCCAGATCCATACTATCCATGGCCCTTCCTGACGAAGTCTACCATTCCGTCATGAACCTGAAATCCTCGAAGGCCATGTGGGACACAATATGTGTTCAGTATGAAGGAACGTCTGAAGTCCAGGATTCAAGAAAGATCAACCTGGTAAGACAATACGAAAGTTTCATCTCTGGTAAGAATGAAACTCTCTCTGAAGTACATCAACGTTTTAACTGCTTAATTATAGATCTTAAAACGGTTGGTAAGGAATATTCTAACTTTGAAGTTCTGACAAAGTTTTTAGAATGTTTACCTGAAAGCTGGGACAATTATTCCATGTGTCTCAAGCTGTCAAAAGATCTAAGATCAATGACACTCGCTACCTTATATGGCACATTGCTGAATCATGAGCAATCTAGCCATCTTAAGAAGAATCTTGTAAAAGATTCCAAAAGCACCCCTGTTGCTTTAATCTCAGAGGAACCTTCTACTCAGCGACCCGTGGTCACTATCACTGAGTTAGAAAGTAACTCTGAAAGATCATCAGATTCTGATTCTTCAGATGATGAATCCTTGGCTCTCCTAACTAAAAAGTTCAGGAGATTCGCCAAGAAGAAAATGTTTAGAAAGAACAAAACTCTTTCTATAGCTGACAAGCCTAAGTCATCAGCTTTTGTTGATAAGGCTACTGCTACTTGTTTTAATTGCGAAAAGACAGGTCATTTCGCTAACGAGTGCAGGTCAAAGAAAATCATGAGACCTTCAGCCTTTACAAAGAAATCCTTTGTTCCAAGGAATAAAGACGACAAATACTTAAAGCTGAAGGAGAAGTATGCAAAGCTGAAAAGCTTTAAGAAGAAGGGAAAAGGCCTAATGGCTGACTATGATTGGGCTGCTTCTGATGAAGAAGCCTCATCATCTGATTCTGAAGATGATGAAGCAAATCAATGTCTCATGGCCAAGATTGAAGAAGAGGAAGAAAGCTCAGACATACCCTCCACTTCAACATCTGCCATTCAGGTATCACCTTCCTTCTTTACCAATATTGTAAATATTGATGAAGCTGATAGTCTCCGTAAAATCGAACTACTGACTAGAAGCTTATACGAAGCCATGAACGGCAAAGCTGTGGTTGAAAACCAAAATCTTGATCTCGCTGAAAAGCTTAAAAATTGCCACCTTCAAATAGAAAAGCTTTCTAAATTTGAAGAAGATTTTAAAGATCAAGTCCATTTAAATCAGCTAGTCAAAATTGAACGAGCGGAAGCTATCGCTGCATTAAAAGCTAAACAAGCTACTGTTGAAGGATGGTGTAATTCTTCAACAAAGATCACTGAGATAATTAAGGCTCAGATTCCTCTGAGTGATAAACGTGGTCTGGTTTATAAATATGATACTCCAATACCAACCACTGAACGTTCAATGCTTAAATTTGGAACGTTCGTATCCTCAGTAGCTGACACTTCTTCATCTCAGTACTCCTCGTCGATTACACCAATCCCTGAGGAAACTCCTACCTCCTCAAAAGGTAAGGAGAAAATGGTTTATTCAAAACCTACCTCTGTCTCTAAAGATAAAGGTAAAGGAATTGTAATTTATCAAAATCCTCAGAAGGGTACTTTAGTACCTAAGCTGAATGCTTCCAAAGCCTTAGTGATTCATTCATCTGGTTCTAGAAATCAGACCTCTGGATCAGTTCAGCGACCTACTCCTAGACTCAGAGTAGATGTCCTTGGTAAGAAATCTGAAGAACTGAATGTTCGTCCTATTTCAAAAACCAATAGTGTACTTGGTGCTGGCACTTCTAATTCCAAATTAAAAGCTCAGCACACAAGTGGTCCTAGAACTAATTTTAGTTATAGGAAATGTTATCACTGTGGACTTACCGATCATATTGCAAGTAAGTGTCCCACAGCCACTAAAGCTGATAAGATAGCTAAGGTGAAGATAGCACCAAAGAACACCAAACCAGTTGCAAGTCAGGTCAAGGTGACTCATACCGCTGAGGTCAAGAAATTGACCAAAGTGAAGAAAGACAAAGCTGAATCTTCAAATGCTGCGAAGACTGCTGAACCCATTCCAACCACTTCCACTGACAAACGCGTATACATGGTGAAGTGGGTACCCAAGCAAAACTAATCTTCCTTTGTATTGCAGGTTAAGAAGGGTATCTGGTAATCGATAGCGGATGCTCTAGACACATGACTGGAAAGAAAAGCCTGCTCGCTGAATACAAGGAAGAGAAGGGTCCCTCTGTAACTTTCGGTGGAAATGGAAAAGGACACACCCGAGGGTATGGTGTACTTTCAAATGGTACAACATCCTTCAGAAGAGTCGCATATGTTGAAGGGCTGAAGCATAATCTTCTGAGCATCAGTCAGCTTTGCGACATGGATAACAAAGTGATTTTCACCAAGGAATCCTGCTTTGTCTCTGACAAAAAGGAGAAGATAGCTCTCAACGGTTATCGTTTGGAAAATGTTTACGTTATAAACATGGACTCAACAACCACTGAGAACTCCTGTTTCTTCTCAAAGGCATCTTCTGATGTCAACTGGCTATGGCACAAGAGACTCTCACATCTCAACTTCAAGACACTGAATACTCTTTCATCCAAAGAGTTAGTCACTGGTCTACCTCAACATTCATACGCCAAAGAATCCTTATGTTCAGCGTGTGAAAAAGGGAAGCAGACCAAGGCAAGCTTTAAGTCCAAGCAAGTTTCCTCAGTGTCATCTCCTCTTCAACTACTCCATATGGATTTGTTTGGCCCCGTTAACAAACAATCCATCGCTGGAAAGAAATATACGCTGGTCATAGTTGATGAATTCTCTCGTTATACATGGGTAATGTTTCAACGTTCTAAGAGTGACACCCCTGAAGAACTCATCACCTTTGTTCGGAAGATGGAAACTCTGAACAATATGACTGTTCGCTCAATAAGGAGTGATCATGGAACTGAATTCAAAAACAGTTCTCTTGATTCCTTCCTTGAGAGCAAGGGTATTTCTCATAACTTTTCGTCAGTGAGAACACCACAACAAAACGGAGTCGCTGAAAGAAGAAATAGAACAATTATTGAAGCTGCACGTTCAATGCTCAGCGATTCTCACCTGCCTACTCAGTTTTGGGCAGAAGCTGTCAACACGGCTTGTTTTACGCAAAACAGGTCGCTGATAGTCAAAAGATTCAAAAAGACAGCCTATGAACTCTTTCATGGGAGAAAGCCTTCAATCAGCTTTCTTCACATCTTTGGTTGTCAGTGTTTCATACTGAACAACAGAGATGCCCTTGGAAAGTTTGATCCTAAGGCTGATGATGGAATCTTTCTTGGATACTCCTCAGTTTCCAAAGCCTTCAGAGTCTTCAACCGAAGAAGACAAACTGTAGAAGAAACTATTCACGTCACGTTTGACGAATCCCGTTCAGCGAACTCTAAACCGAACGCTGATACAGAAGAACTGAATCAATGGATGTTTTCTCATCTTGGTGATTCAGAAGATGTTCCCACTACTCATACTCATACAACTGAAAATGATGGTCCTACTATCATTCCCAATATGCAGAATAGTGAAGCTGAAACATCTTGGGTCTCAGCTGTTCCTATAAACACTATACCCGCAGTTGATCCAAATGTCTCAGAAATTCCATCTATTTCTCAGCAATCAGTGAATGAAGTGACAAATGCAAGCATTCCTCTCTTAGCTGATTATCCAGAAGTAGCTGAAGCCTCATCTTCAGTTTCTCCAGTTCAGACTGCGTCAGCGACGCATGCTCCGGCTCAGCGATGGACTGTAAATCACCCAATCGATCAAATTCTTGGTGATCCCAACGCTGGTATTCAGACTCGTAGAAGTGCAGGTAATATTTGTTTATTTGTTAACTTTATTTCTCTAACTGAACCAAAGAAAATAGATGATGCCCTCAGAGATCCAAACTGGGTCAGCGCTATGCAAGAAGAGCTGACTGAATTCGAAAGAAACAAAGTTTGGAAACTTGTTCGGAGACCAACTGACAAAACAGTGATAGGCACTAAGTGGGTCTATCGAAACAAGTTGGACGAACATGGTACTGTAACTCGCAACAAAGCTCGTCTTGTTGCTCAGGGATACAGACAAGAGGAAGGTATAGATTATGACGAAACCTTTGCTCCTGTAGCAAGACTTGAATCTATTCGTCTTTTCTTAGCATATGCTGTACACAAAAACTTCACTGTACATCAAATGGATGTTAAGTCAGCGTTTCTAAATGGAAAGCTGAATGAAGAAGTTTATGTGGAACAACCTCCAGGATTCTCAGATCCTAAGCGTCCAGGTTATGTTTATAAGCTGGATAAGGCACTTTATGGCTTGAAACAAGCTCCTCGTGCATGGTATGACACTCTTTCTACGTATCTCCACCTTGAAAAATTTGAGAGAGGTAAGATTGACAAAACTTTGTTTTTTAGAAAAATAAAAGGTCATATCATTTTAGTTCAAATATATGTTGATGACATTATATTTGGTTCAACTAACCCTGAGCTTTGTACTCGTTTCGCTGATAGAATGAAAGATGAGTATAAAATGAGTATGATGGGTGAACTAACATATTTCCTTGGTCTTCAGATTAAGCAAACTGAAAAAGGAACTTTTATAAATCAGGGAAAGTATGTTAAAGATATGCTGAAAAAATTCGACTTAACTGAAAGTTCAGCTATGAAAACCCCTATGGCACCACCGCTGATACTTGATAAGGACACAAAGGGTGTTCCTGTCAATGTCACGCTGTACCGTGGGATGATCGGCTCACTACTGTATCTTACAGCTAGCCGACCCGATATTATGTTTGCAACATGTCTGTGCGCACGATATCAAGCTGAACCTAAGATATCTCATATGAAAGCTGTAAAGCGAATCTTTCGATATCTTAAGGGTACAGCGAATCTAGGTCTTTGGTATCCCAAAGATTCAGGATTCGATCTAACCGCCTATTCAGACAGTGATTTTGCAGGTTGCAAAATGGATAGGAAAAGCACCACAGGAGGATGTCAGCTCCTGGGTGGAAAGCTGGTAAGTTGGACAAGTAAGAAGCAAAACTCGGTGTCCACTTCCACAGCTGAAGCTGAGTATGTAGCCGCTGGAAGCTGCTGTTCTCAAGTCTTGTGGATGAGAAATCAACTACTAGACTATGATCTTCAGCTCTCCAAAATTCCAATCTATTGCGACAGCACAAGTGCCATCGCCATAGCAAACAATCCAGTGCTACACTCAAAGACAAAACACATAGAAATCAGATATCATTTTATCAGAGATCATGTGATGAATGGTGATATAGAACTTCATTTTATCCCAACTGATTATCAGTTAGCTGATTTGTTTACCAAACCTCTTGATGAGACAAGATTCAACTTTCTCATCAGCGAGCTTGGAATGCTGAACTTTGAAGGATAAATCTTCAGCGGTTCACATTTAATCAGCGATACGTTTATACATTCTTGTATAGGCTCTGGATAAAATAAACTAGTACAATCCATTTCATCATCTTCTCTCTGAATAAATTGGGTTAAACTGATATCAAGGTATGTTTTCTCTGACAAAACGCATGAAAATGCAAGATTTCAAATTCTTTCATCGCTGAATAATATTTTGAAATTTCTTAAAACCCTCACTGATATTTCTATTCAGTGCTTCATATTTTCCAAAGAGTCCCTGAGTTTTTCTTTCAAAACCTCAGAGACAACGAAAGAATGTGAAAGGACAGTTGTGACGTCATTGCAACGGATAACACCAGGCACGTTTCTTTTTCTGACACACGTTTGCACGTTTCGTTGTCTATCCAATCAAATGCAAACACGTGTCCGTGTCATGATGAAAAACTTTCCCGCTCAAGTTTTTCTCTCTCTACTCTCTTCCTATATAAACTCTCTCAAAGTTTATATTTGTCTTTTATGCGAATCAATCTTTCTCCGCAAGAAAAGAACACTGTTGCATTTTGTGCTCTCGATCTTCAAGAACTGTTCATCATCTTCTTCATCAAACTCAAGGTCAATATGTTCTTATCTTTTATCAAATGCAAATAACTTGTTTTCGATCTTATCATTGTTTTACACAAGATCAAACAAAAGAACTCAAAAATAAAATCATTTTCTTTCATGGTTTTATAAACACAACCATTTCAATGGTTGTTCTTCAAGTTTTAAATCTAAAATCTTAAACTTGTTCTTCTTTCGTATCCATTTTTAAAAAAAAACTGGAATACAAGGCTTATAGGTGTTATATTCGTTTTTTTTTAAAAAAAAAAACAAGAAAAACCCTAATCTTCATTAAGACTTTTTTGTCTGAATGAAATGGACAATATTCGAAAAATCTTAATGGAAATTCTCTTTCCACATTAAGATATTTCTTATTTGTTAACATCTTTGGTTGAACTGATAATACAGTGAAATGGCAACTTCAAAGCTGAATGTTACCGCTGAGTCCATCTCCAGTGATTCTGGGGAACTGGAAATCACCAAAGCTCCTCAGGTTAAGTTTGAGCTGGATCAACTAGACTGGACTAAGGCAAACAACCTTTCAGCGCTTCTCGAGTTTCCTCCTCGGAAGCAGGTATCCCATCTAGACGACGCTGTGATTTTTTTGAAGAATAGCCCCATATACACAGCACTGACAATCACACCTCCTGCCAGTCAGCGTCTATTATCCCAATTCTGGTACTCTGCCAGACACACCAACCTACCCTCAGCCAAAGATCCATCTAAAACCATCTACTGCATACTCAGCGATACTGAGTATGGCACCATCAAGATAACCCCCGCAATAATCCGTAAAGCTCTGAAATTCCCTAACGCTACCTCTGAAAATCCTTTCATTCCATTTCCTGACCACAAGAAGCACGCTGACAGGGAAGAAATCATTGCTTTCCTTGATGCGATGGGTTACATCTGGGAGACTGGAAGAGACAAGCTACCTGAGAAGAAGCTGACGCTGATAAAGAAATCCAAGATGCCCAGCGAGATGAACTTCATCTTCGCTCACCTGATCAGCTGCATGACAGCGAAATCCGGATCTTCTGATCAAGCCGCTCAACCTCAGCAGGCCATGGGTTACGCACTGCTGAAAGGTCTCAACATTGACTGGGCCTCCATCATCTATGAAGACCTCATTCAACGTGTTGATTCTGCCGCTGACCGACCAGCATGGGTTCCTTACCCGCGATTCATCAGCGCCATCTTTCAATATGGCCTGAAGGACAGCTATCCTGAAGAGGGTGATCTGAAACTCTCTCAGATTGGCCCTAAAGTTCTCGACTTCAAGCCTGTCGCCAACGAGGTACGTCTCTCTACTCTTCTCACTCTTCTTAACTCTCCGCTTTCTGTGGCTCCTTCAGCGACAATACCCATCGCTGATACCCCGGCCACAAAATCCTTTCCTTCTAAGAAAAGGAAACAATCACTTACCCCTCTTGATTCCAAAAGGATCAAGAAAACCAAGGAGCAACCCCAGCAGTTGCATGCTGAAGACTCCTCAGCTCATTCTGAAGAGCTGAAGGAAAGTTCCGTGGTACGCTCTGCCACACCAATTCAAGCCATCCCTTCTAAACCTACTTCAGCGTCCCTAAACGCTGAGGTTAGAACTTTGGAATCTACCCAACCTTCGTCAGTCTCTCAAAAGACTGATGAAGTACTTCTCAGCGAATCCAACGCTGAACTTGAACCCCAACCCCAATTCTTATCCTTCGCTCCTCCCTCTACTTCTTTGGACACTCCTCCAGTCAAAACTGGAGATGCCATCATTCAAGAAGCCGTTGAAGCTTCTCAGCGAATGACGAAGAAAGGACCTGCAGAGATCTCCATTCCTCACGGAACTTTTGAGGGAGATATGGAACACTATGGAGGGACTCGAAACTTTGATGAGTTCGTCAACGCTCCTGCAGGTACAGATCCCACCTTAAACACTGTAACTAAACCTGAAACTTCTGAGCTTTCCTTTGTTCACAAGTACTTATATGTTACAGGTCCTTTTTTGGGAGATATCAACCAGTCTCTGAAGTCTATGGAGATGAAACTTACGGATCTCACCACCGGTCTATCAAATAACTCTATAGCTGTAACAAACGCTGGAGAGAATTTGACGAAGCTGACTACTGTGGTGGAAAAGAAGGCCTCCTCTGATGACATCAAAGATCTTGATAAAACTCTCGCCGACTTTGCCAAAGTGCTCTCCGACATCTACACTGACTACACCAACCTCAAATCATCAGTTTCCACCATTTCCAGCGAAGTTACAACGCTGAAGAAATCGGTTGGTACACTCGAAGGTGATATGTCAGTGGTCAAGACCGACTTGGGCTCAGTGAAGACCGACCTTGGTTCCGTCAAGACAATGATCGAGACGCTGGTGAACAAGGCAAATAATCCAGCTCCTGCTCCGGCCCCTGCACCTGTTTTGGACTCATTCACCGCAGAGGATCGCCAAGAGCTGAAGAAAATCACGCCTGCTATTTCTGGCCTAGAAGACAGAATAGCTAAGCTTGAAGGTTGTGTGAAAATCTCTGGCCCAGAAGACAGAGACAACACCAATGCTGAATCTACCCATTCCTCCCCCGCCCATCATGAGAAAGAGGGGGAGAAGAGCGCTGAACAGGAGAAGAGCGCTGAAGACCTTTCCCATGATGAATCTATCAGGGGAGAGGGTAATGAAGATCGGATTACTGGACCTCAGGGAGATGAAAACCCTGAGGGAACCGAGAACCTCGCCTCTATATCTGAGGGGGAGCAACTCGATGAAGATGCTGAGGAATCTGAAGCAGAAGAAGACGAAGACTTCGACATCCCTGAAGCTGAACCATCCTCCTCTCCAAGGAACGATGATGATGATGATGAAGATGACGATGATTTCTTTGTTGTCAAACCTGCTCCTCGAACCAAAGCTCTTAAAGGTATTTCAATAAAAGAACCTTCAGGGGAGAAGACAAAGACAAAGCACTCAGCCTCTGGCGCTGAGAAAAGCAAAGACAAAGGCATCGCTGAAGATGATAATCTGGCGATCCTACTTGCAAAGCCGATTTGTCAGGTACACTAAACTTATTTTTCCTTCCCTGATCATCTATGAAAAATCAGTTATCCATTCCACAAACACCATACACATCCACATTTTTTTCTATCTTTTCTACCCAAGTTCTTCTACCCAGTTCTTATTTGTAAGATCACTGCGTTTCAGCTAGTCCTCTCCCCTGTTTGAGGATATCGCTGAAAGATCTGTTGCGACTTCACCAATAATTCCAGCTAACGCTGAAGACATAATCCCAATCTTAGATTTAATCTCTGAGACTGATGAACCAGAAGAACAACCTCTCTCGCACAGAAACAGACCTTCCTCAGTTGATCAAAAGAGGAGAGAAGAAATGATAAAGCGATTCGAGGATCAGCGAATCATCCTAAGGCGCGATCAACTACCTTCAGTTCCTCCTAAGTTCAGAATTTCAAAAGCTGAATACCAAGATCATCTCAGAGCTGAACGCCTCATCGCTGAAAGGAAGGAAGCTGAAGATAAAGACAGAGAATACGCCATCAAGCTCACTCAAGAATCTGTCAAAGACCCCAAGCTGAAGCGTATTCCCATTCAAATCCAACGAAAGCTTTGGGAACAAGCCCAGAAGATCGTGGAAAAGAAAGCTGAAGTTTCTCAGACCACCCTGATCTGGTGTAAAGAGAAAATCCACTTCAGATATCGTCCAGCGAAGATCAACAAGGTATTCATCTCTGGAAGAACCTCCGTCGGAGTACCTATTGTTGACATCAAACTGTTCAGAGAAGATGACTCATCTGAAACCTTTCGTGCTGACACTGTAAAAAGGTATGGTCTCTCTGAATGGCTGGAGATGAGGTTAGCTATCCAACCGTCAAAATCTAAGTACAAGGATCATTTCGAAAAGCTGATAAACAGACAGATCGATTTGATATCTTCTTGTGTGGATATTCCTCCTGTTCCTGATCTAAAGCCGAAAAGAAAAAAGGACTCTCCAAGGAAGAAACGTCAAGATTCAAACTCAGGTCCTGTCATACGAAATGAAACTGGAATTGGTTTCTCTCGCGCTGAAGTACTTGGTCCTGATCCTGATCTATCTGCCCTTGATGTCTCTTTGCCACCATGTGAACTTTTTGTCCCTGGTAAAGTCATCAGTAATCCTTATGGAATATTCTTTCTTGACTACGACGGACGTAAATGCTTTCAACGGATCGCTGAGCTTCCAATCACTCCAATCGAACAGCTCAAAGATCTCATCTACTGGTGCGACTTCAGAAAAGACATTCAGGCACGACACCTAAAACCCTTGATTTTTGAAGCTGCTCTGAAGCTAAAGAATAAAGGAGAAAAGGTTCCTGACTGGATGATTCCAACTGAAAAGACAACCCTTGATGAACTTCTCATTAAGGAAGAACCCTTTGAAGGCTGACAACAATCACCATTTTCTCTATTGTATCAGTCATCCTTCAGTACTTGTAATTTATTTCGCTTGTACTTGTAATCTTTCTTATTCATATTGTAACCTGATTCAAAGATTTAAAGAAAGATTTCAGCGAATGTACTTTACTCCATCAGTACTGAAAAGATCCCAGAAAACAGTAAAAGGGACAAATATTTTATGAGTTCTTTTTATCCTTATGTTTTCATTAAATAGCAATTTTCTCTGTTGCTATGTCATAATCAAATAGGGGGAGATTGTTGATCCAAACCCTCAGTGATTTGATAATGACCCTATCTTAAATACTTAGTGAAAATTGTAAGTAAACAATATGTATCAGAGTTTCACTATTGCTGATAAGTACTAAGATCTTACAGTACTGCTGATAGGAACTCTCGCACTTTTAGATTAAACATTCAGCGAACACTGTTCACCATATCGCTGAGTCTGTTCAGTCCTTATGGTGATCGCTGATAAGTTAGTTGTTTACTTATGATCCCTGAAGACAAGATTCACGTCAACAAAGGTTCTATGCTGAAGTCGAAGATCAAGCTCAAGAACCAGCGACAAGTCTCCTAATGAACTGATGCGGATCAGCGAAGACTCAGATTTGTCCACTCAACGTGAAGTATCAAGTACAAGACTTCAGCTATCGCTGAACTTTATCATCTGCTGAATAGTAAATGATAATCGCTGAATCAACGAAAGCTGATCATGAAGTCCTCCGTACAAAGTACTTTTGTCTTAACCTCCCTTGCACGCCACCGTACGAAATGTCAGAAAAGAACCTCCGAAAATCTGAAATCGTACAACCACTCTGACACTACACTGTTCATTCATGCGGCTACTAAGGTTGTCATCAAAGGTCAATGACATGCAACCAATCCGCTAATGACACGTGTAAAGTATATACTGGATTGCATTAAATGCATGCAGTATATAAAGAGATGAACTCACTTCATTTGAAGTAACTTGCTAACTCTGGACAAGTTCAAATCTCTCAAGATAGGATTTTATTAGTAATCTCCTTATCTTTCTTAGTGCAAGAAAACCTTAGTGTTCCAACTTGTTTAGATTTAGGTTTATCCTTAATCTTGTTTCCGCAACAAGCTGTAAATTGTTAATGATTTATCAATAAACAATTTAGAAAAGTAAAATAGTGTGTTTGTATTCAACCCCCCCTTCTACAAACTTGTTTAAGCCTTTCGGGACCAACAATTTATGCCGATCATGTCTTCATGTGCCCATGCGAAGCAGTCGGCATATTCCTGCAAAAAAGATATGAGCTTTTCCTTAAGGCAGGTCTCGAGAGACGACCGTACGATAACTTTTTGGTCGGGCTTGCTCTGATCTAAGATGACTTCCTCTAATTGATAGTCACTGATTATTTCAGGAATATTCTGTGTATCCTCAAGCCTTTCATTCGTCTGGGCAAAAATCTGTTCTTGGCTTTCATGTGTTGCCATTTTCCTGAAACAAACGAAGGAGGAAACTCCAAGAAACAGTTAGTAAAACGCACGCTTGTCGAAAAGATTTTCTCTAGATGGGGTCCCACGGATGGCGCCAAACTGTTAATGCCAAAAATCGTCCAAAAGGATAACTTAAGGTTGATTGTGGAATTTAACAACTAAAGAAAAGAATCTTTCGACAAAGCGTGCAACAAAGGAGAAAAACATAAATAAGACAGAGATTTGATGACGCGGGAAAAACCTCAACGAGGAAAAAACCCGCGGACGACAATGAATGTCGTCGCTGCACTATGATCGCCAAACAGGGGCGATGTCCTTGTGTTTTTGGTGTCGATCGTACAGAGATTACAATACAAGTGAAAGAAATACTTTGAAATGTAAAGTAACAAGTGTTTGGAGTGTAAAACCGTGTGTGTCGTGTGTAGAAATGAAGTGTCGTGCGTCGAGAGCGATCTTCTGGTAGAGAGTTCTTCGTTTATGATGTTCTTGAATACGCAGTGTGATTCCAAGCTCTGGTGTTTGTAAGTTGCAATGTGTTTTGTTCTCCGTCCTTGAATCCGATGGTTTAGCTTGATTTTTATAGTCTTCGAATGCTTTAATTGATGTCTTGAATGCTTCACGTAACTGTCGTAACGGCTGATGTTTTTAATGCTAGAATTAACTCTGTCGGTTATAGCCGTTGTCTATTAATAATGTTAACTCCTGCATTAAACATTGAACAAACGTAACAGTAATATCGTGCGTTAGTTGGTCGAGGTCGCATGGTTCTATGCGACGGTCGAGGGTCATGTCATGACAGTCGTGCGAAATAGGCGACACTGTGGACGAGCGTCGTGAAGAACATTCGACCTACCTTCTAGGAGGGACGACGAAGGTTTTTAGGGTCTTTGTCGGGACCTTATCTTAATCCAAGATATTGTTCATGATATGTGTCTTACCTTTTCTGGTCGTGGTCGAGACCTGCGAATTTTTGCCCAAACACCAACTTGTAACACCCTAAAAATAGGGGTGAACAAAAACTTCATAATACGAAAGAGCGGTATAATATAAATGAGCCATCCCAAAAAGGGGAATGTCAAGTACATTAGCAAGGTTCCAATTGTGCATAAAATTAGATTACAACAACCAACTAATCTAGTTCCAAAAAGGAGGTAAGATTACAAAAGGGGTTGTCACATCTATTCGTATAAGTCTTCTATGATTAGCAACCAAAAGTATCCCCACGGCTCACACGCTCCGTCTACTCTTTCTTGGAAACGGCACCACTAGAACCTGAGATCCAAGTCAACATTCAAACAAGTGTCAAGACAAGGCTTGGTGAGTAATTCCAATTAAAACACATAATAGTGATAACATAATCAAGTAAGATTCATCATAGAGTTTTCCACAAGTGTATTTTGAAGTCAATGGGGGAGACCCATAACACCAAGAAGTTCCACCCAAAGAGTCGAGATACCCTAGTGCCATCCGCATAAAAGCGACACCAAAGGCCCGACACACTGGGGATACAACGAAGGCATTGCCCCATAGTGGCGAGGGTCTAGGCACATACCCGAAAGGTGGTGCCCAAGACTATGTCCTCCTTGTGAACACTTAACTTGATTCATTCAAAGCCCAAATAGCCATATATAATATTCATATGCTCAATAAATGCAAGGGCTTCAAGTCCATGGTGCATAACTCACCATCTAGTAATACATGTACCATATATATAAATGTGCATAAACCATGTGAAGTCATACATACTCAATAAGTCACAGAGTTGAATAGCTTAATCATTAAGACAAGCCTAATACCATTAAAATGACTTGTAGCTTTTATGCAAGAATCCCCAAAATTACCAAGGCCACACATATGATAATATCAACACATAGAGTCTAACAATACTTCAATAACTCAAGAATATTTTCATTTATCCAATCATCCCTACTTCCCAAACTTAGGGTTTTCAACAAAATGATGAAATGAACAAGTTAACAAGTAAATGACCATAGATCTAGAGTAAGGAAGGTTAGAACACTCACTATCTAGATTTTTGACCAAAACCTAGAAGATGGATGAAACCCTAGCTTTGGAGGAAATGCTAGTGAGACTTGGAGTTGTAGGTGACAAATCCCTTGGAGAAGTCTTCAATAAGTGCTCTCAATAGCTCCAAGTTGAACAATAATTATAACCCTAATCTTGTGGGAGATTGAATGAAGAAAGAGGGTGGATTTGGGGTGAAAATCGCACCTTAAAGGAGAGAAAGTGATTTTTGGCAGAGTTTTGGTAAAGTAAGTGAGAAGAGGTAGGAAAAGAGGGATAAAAGGAAACCAAATCGCCAGACCACTCGCGGACGTCCGGCCTACACTTGACCAGACTTTTTCCCTAAAATTGTTCTGTTGCTTCCGCAGACGCTATGCGGACGTCCACACAACACGGACGTCCGGCCCCTAGCCTCACGGACGTCCGCTAACCCCAAAAAACCAAATTTCAACATTTGCAAGTTTTCGACGATTCATGCACAGTTTTCATGTCTAAGAATGCATGTAACAATAATGCCACATATGATTAAGTCTAATATAAACGAGAATCCAAAAGGTTTAAAAAGACGATGTTAGCATTCAAGTTACCTACCGAATGAAATCCGGGGTGTTACATATGGTATGCTTGGTCAGGCAGGAAATAGGAAGTTGTGTGTATCAAATGGTCAGAGCAAGCTTGCTGCCAACGCCACAAAGAAGTATGCTTTTAGATTATTTAATCTTTCTTGAATCTTTTTTCAGTTGTTGCATACCTTTCGATATGCCTTTAACTTCGTTGGCTTGCTACTTTTTCTTCAACTTCTCCGAATCTCATTTCGTTTGTCTATTTATTTCTCTCTTTTTTGTTTAGACTTTAGTAAATCTCTCGGAACCAGTATTTTTATGCAAAAAAAATTCTCAAAACCTTTTACACCTCTTAGGGCAAAGGTAAGGTCTATCTACATCCGACCCTCCTCAGAACTTTTTCAGACCCTACGCTTGGTTCTTTTTTGGTCTTCAAAACATCATCTTTTAGGGAGGCAGAGTACTTTTAGTGAAGTTGTAGCATACAGTTAATATTGTGTGATCAAGGTTTCAAAAGGCGGAATCAGGCCTTGAGGCATTCTCCCTTGACGAGGCGAGGCGTAAGCCCCGAGGTGGAAATATATATATATATATATATATATATATATAGGCTTGGGTTTCGGGGAGATGTGGCAAATTTGGTGATAAGCATGAGAAGTTATCAACTGTTGGAGTTTAATTTTCAACGGACACAAGCTTTTGAAAGAAAATGCATAAAATAAGGAGTTGCAACATAATACATAAAACAATAGCAAAGAGGCAAGGTATTCTAGGAGTTAAATATACATACATATATAAATAGAGTATAAATATATATTATAAACTATGATATATTCTACCAATCGTCAACCGATTTTTAATGTGTGTAACGTATTGTGATTTTCAACGTTCATTTGTTCAGGTTCAAAGATAAGCAATATTGTAGTGGAAGGGGCCACCTCTTGATTGACTTCAAGTTTGGCTTTCACATATGTGCAGGTTTGTTTTGCATTTACCAATTTTTTTATGTTATGGGATATACCGGATATGTTTGATTTTTAGCTACTTATTTGCATTCTTAAGATTTTGAGTTTAAAATGCAACAAAGTTGAATTCGAAAAAAGTTTGCAGGTACTTGATCTGATAGATCCTTCTTGGAGGTCAAGGATTTAAGCCTCGCCAAAGGGAAGATAACAAGGGAAGTTACCTCTTGATCCGATTTCTCATTTTCAAATTTAGGATAGAACGTTGCTCGTATTTTGGCAGTGGAGTATGTACAGTTATCTACAGTGAAACTCTCCAACAAATTTTTTCTAAACAAATTGCTCAAAGCAGTAGTTTGAGCTGCATTTTCATGTCTCGCAGTCACATTATCACTAGTAGTTCTTGCAGCATCAGTTGTTGCACCAGACACTGTCCCATAAGACTTTGGTTTGAAGACATATTTTGTACCATGTAGATTATTAGCATTTTTCACTAGAGGGCATCCAACTGAGACATGGGACTGTCCATTGCTTTGCCTATTCAGAGGTGCTATTTCATCCACACCGATACTCCCAAACTGTGGCACAGGAACTGGAGATTGTGCACTGTTTTCAGCTGTTAGAATTGATGAGGGATTTGATCGATAAACAGATGAGAGACTTGAGAGAGATGTGGCTGGAACGGCCGAGGCTTTTCATATATTAGAGAATGATTACAAAAAAGAGATTAACCTAATAATGATACATAAGGAACCTATATATACTAGATAAGTTACAGGTAATTACAAAACAACCCTTGTACTTTACATATGTACGATTATAACTCTAACACCCCCCCTCAAACTCAAGGAGGGGAAGAATGAGCCAAATTGAGTTTGGAAACAAGATCTCGAAACCGCCCTGGAAGATGAGCTTTGGTGAAGATATAGCTGTCTGATCAATGGTGGAGATTGGAAATAGTTGAACCATCTTGCGAACAACATGTTGACGAACAAAATGACAGTCAATCTCAATGTGTTTAGTACGCTCATGAAAGACATCATTGTGAGCAATCTGAATGGCACTGGTGTTATCACACCACAAAGGCGTCAGAGAGGTCTGAGGAGCACCCATATCAGATAGGATCCATCGTAGCCATACAAGTTCTTGCGTAGTGTCAGCCAAGGCTCGATACTCAGCTTCAGTACTAGATCGAGCAATCAAGGATTGTTTCTTGCTGCGCCAGGAAATAAGAGAATCCCCAAGGAAGAAACAATAGCCGGTGGTAGAGCAACGGTTTGTTATGTCTCCATCCCAGTCCACATCTGAGAATCCACGAAGAGTTAACGATGAAGTGGATGAGAAGTGAAGCCCATGAAGCATTGTTCCTTTCAGATAGCGAAGAATACGGAGAACAGCAGCATAGTGATCTGAGCACGGAGCAGACATGAACTGACTGACTGTGTGAACTGCATATGCAAGATCTGGCCGAGTAACAGTCAAATAGACAAGAGATCCAACTAGCTGTCGATACAGTGTAGGGTCCCGCAGAGGGGTTCCGGCATTAGGAGCAAGATGTAGATTTTGCTCAAGGGGCATGGGTGCAACTTTGTTGTCAGTAATCCCAGCTTTTGATAAGAGATCCGAAATATACTTGGCCTGACAGAGATAGATACCAGAAGCGTCTGATAAAACTTCAAGGCCAAGAAAATAGTGTAGCTTACCAAGATCTTTCATCTCAAAACATGAGTTGAGAGAATGTTTGAGCTGGGTAATACCTGTAGAGTCACTGCCGGTGATGATCATGTCATCAACATACAATAAGAGTAGGATAGTACCTGCATCCGTAGTGCGAGTAAACAATCCAGAATCATAATTACTCGAAGAGAATCTCAATGAGATAACAGTAGTGCTGAATTTTTCAAACCAAGCACGAGGATCCTGTTTGAGGCCATAGAGAGCTTTCCGAAGCTTGCAAACAAGACCTTGTTGGGAAGTTACTCCTGAAGGAGGTTTCATGTAGACTTTCTCTGAAAGATCGCCATTTAAAAACGCATTCTTGACATCCATCTGGTAAAGTGGCCATCTTTTGGTGGCAGCTATGGCGAGTAGACTGCGAACCGAGGTTACATGAGCCACAGGGGCAAATGTTTCCTTATAGTCAATGCCATATTCTTGATTGAAGCCTTTTGCCATAAGACGTGCTTTATAACGATCAATAGATCCATCAGACTTTGTCTTGATTTTGAAAACCTATTTGGAACCAATAGGTGACTTGCCCGGTGGGAGAGGTACAAACTCCCATGTATTTGTTTTGTCAAGGGCCTGAAGTTCCTCAGTCATAGCTTGCTGCCAGACAGGGTTAGAAGAAGCTTCCTTGTAGGAAGTGGGTTCATGGTTGGACAACAATGTAGCATAACAATGATAATCACGAAGGTGAGAAGGAAGTTGTCTTACTCAGTCTGAGCGTCGTACTCCATCTTGTGGTTGAGAAGAGCTAGGATCCATAGACTCAGCAGATAGCTCAGAAGTAGTACTTGGAGGTGGTGCAGATGATTGATCATGATCAGATGGTACAGATGAGGGCACAGATGGAGGTGAGACAGAAGGAGGTGGACCATATGGTGGGGTGAGTATGGGATCTAAATCTAATTGGAGTGAGTCCAATGAGATAGATGTATCTGTGAAGAAGGAAGTAGTGGGAGGGAGTGTGTCCTGAAATTTGGAAACCGTTGAGAAGGGAAGATGTTCCCAGAATGTGACATGACGAGATATACGAAGTCTCTTAGAGACTGGATCCCAACAACGATAACCTTTGTGTTCAATACCATAGCCAAGAAAGCAGCATAATCTAGAACGAGGTTCGAGTTTGGTATGTTCATGAGATTGCAATTGAACAAAGCATGCATAACCCCACACTTTTAGGAGTTCATATGCAGGGGAGACCCCATGGAGTACTTCATAAGGAGACTTTTGATTGAGGATGGGAGTCGGGTGTCGGGTGTCGGTTGATGGTGTAGACAGCCGTGAAGGCAGCTTCACCCCAAAAACGTTACGGACATTTGGCTGGGATTAATAAAGTACGAACAGTATCAAGGATGTGGCGATATTTACGTTCCGCACGACCATTTTGCGGAGAGGTACCGGGACAGGAGTACTGAGAAAGAGTACCCTGAGATTGAAAAAAGGAGAGGAGAGAAGATTCTTTGTATTCCATAGCATTATCTGCTCGAAGAATCTTTATGGGCTTGGAAAACTGGGTTAGAATCATACGGGCAAAAGTAATATATATATTTGAGGTAGCTCTGAGCGGGGTTTCATGAGATATATCCATGTAAAGCGCATGTGATCATCGATAAAGATAACAAAATATCGAGCACCTCCCATGGATGGGTGCGGTGCTGGTCCCCACACATCAGAATGAATAAGATCAAAAGGAGAAGCAGATTTAAATTCATTTATTTGAAAAGGTAAAGCATGATGTTTGCCAAGTTGACAAGATAAACAAGTAACGTTTTCAGAAGAATTATTTCCTAACAATCCTGAACTAGCTAACAATTTTATTCTAACTAAAGATAAGTGTCCTAGGCGCGCATGCCATAATTCAAAAGAAGGAGTACTAGAAACAGAAGCGACAAAATTTGAAGAACGTAAGGGAAGACGAAGGTAGACCACTTCAACCATTCGACCAACTTTACGGCCTACTCCAAGGATCTGCTTGGTCTTTGGATCCTGCACAACACAACAAGAGGAATGAAAAAGAACAATTAGACCAAATTCCATAAGCTGAGTGATTGAAATCAGACTCATAGATAGGTTAGGAATATGAAGCACATCAGGTAACTGTATATTAGGAGTAGATATAGTCCCACTGAAGGATACAGGTAAGCGTGTATCACCAGCAGTACGGAGTGATGAGAAGATTCTAGAAGTTTGCTTATATACAAAACCGTCAGCCTTAGGTGTCATGTGATTACAACATCCAGAATAAAAAAGCCATGGGTTACCTGATGCAGAGGTGTTGCACTGAGAATTCATACCCATAGAACCTGTCATGAGTTGCTCCATAAGCTCTTGGTTTTGACGCATGAGTTCCATAAGATCAAGCGATGAGTTGCTATGCGATGCCTGAACTGCCGGCGTAGGGGAATCTTGAGTGATTGATCCAGCAACTGATTGAGGTCGGAGCTGTTGCCTTTGATTACCTGAGTTACTTGGATGCTTTGGACAGTCAGACCCATAGTGTCGTGGATGTGTGATCCCACACCAACGACATTTTCGAACAGGACAGTTGAGGAGAAGATGAGATGTAGAGTCGCAGAACGTGCATTCACTATTGTTCCCCTTTCCTGCAGATTTAGACTGGTCATTGTTACCCCATTTACCTTTTGACTTTCCTGAGCTAGAAGTGTAGAGAACAGTGTCTGATGGCAGAGGAAAGCGCTGTTTGAGGCGGGTTTCTTCACTCAGCAGTTCTGTGATAGCCTCTTCAAGAGTAGGCAAGGGATGCCTGTGCAGTAGGGAGGCTCGAACATTCTCAAACCGATCAATGAGACCCATTAGTATAGTGATCAAATGCAGTTGGCTGAAATAGGCTGTAAACTTCCGAGCTGTATCATCAAAAATTTGAGGTGCGCCTAAGCTCAAGTGATCCCTAAGAGCTTGCATCTCAGAGATGTATGAGTTAATGGACTGATCAGGTAATTGTCTTTTGTTCTGAAAGTTGGTCCACAATTGATACTGATGTGAGAGACCTGTAGAAGTGTACCTATTTGCGAGAAAATCCCACAGTGCCTTTGCCGTTGTATAGCCGAGAAATTGCTGATTGATTTCATCAGTTGTGGATGCATTGATGAAACCCAAAATGCGAGCATTCATGATATCCCAACCATTCATGTGTTTTGCAAAATCCACTGCACTCTCATCTTCACCTTGAACTGGAATTTGGGAGGCACCCGTGACATATGTGTACAAGCCATGGGACTTGAGAAGTATAGTCATGTGGTGATGCCACAATATGTAATTGTTCCCAACAAGAACAACCGAGATAAGATTAGAATGACCTGAATTGGGAGACATCTGTGTAGAGAACCGGAATTTAGATGAACTGAGTATGGAATAAGGATTCGGAACCGTGTTTCCGAAATGAGGATCCGGAATTCGATAAGCCGGAATTGAGATCCGGAATGAGGGAACCAGTATTGAGTACCGGAATTAACGATCCGGTATTGAGAGTTGGAATTAAGGATATCGGATCCGGAACACAAGAATCCGGAGTTTATGATCCGGAATTGGGAAACAAGGTTCCGGAATTTGTAAGGGATACATATCGTAAGTTGAAACAGAAGCAAGTAAACACCGGAACTAGAAAATTTAGGATCCGGAATTTAGCAAGTAAACAAGGATCCGGAACTGGGTTTGTGAGATCCGAAATTCGAGAGATCCGGAACTAGGCAGGATCCAGAATTTTGTGAGATACGGAATTCGAGAGATCCGGAATTGGGCGATTCCGGATTAGGGGTATGCATAGCTTGGTAACCCTTGTTTCTCAACACTTTGGTTGACGAATCGCGGGTGAAAATATTTTATTAACTTATTATATAAAGGATGGCCATTTGGTCAAAGGAGATGTTGTGGCGTGGTGGAAATCATGCATAGTTCGCAATGCTTTTCATTTTGAAAACACAAATGTAGAAGTTGATGACTTTGGTCAATTTTGGTTTGCCAAATATTTTGGAAAATTGAAAACCTTTTTGGTTGGAAGGAAATGTGTATTTTGAGTATTTTTTTTGACAAATACATTTAAGCATCGACGTTTTGACGTTTTATGTTTCAAGTACGAAACCTTGAGGAAATGCTTCGTGATGAAGATTTTAGAAAGTTATTTGTATAAAACTATAGTACGTGGAATTTCTTATGTTTTGAACATTGATGCGCACCGTTAAATGCAATTTGAGATTTGAAAATAGGTTTGAACCCTCTCTGGTGACAACCGATTTATTAACCCTTATTCCTCGTACGCTTTAGAAAACACTTTGCTGTGTGCAGTTTTGTCGGAAACATTTTGCTCGTGTGTCGTTATGTGACCATTGAGGAAAAGTTTGGAAATCGATTTAAAGAATTTCACCTTTTGAAATTTTGGTATGAGTTATTTGATGCATGAGTGTTATTACAAGAGATTTCTAAGAAGTGTTACAAGCTTGCATGTCTACCCCAAAATGAGGTTTTAAGATGTTTTAGTCGATATTTTCAAGTGATGGAAACGCATGAGTTTTGTTTTAAATATGAAATTACACAAGTCATTTTGTGTTTGACTAAGGTGTATTTGTAAACCGTTTCATCGTTTCGTATAATAAACCGACGCGCGCAAAATTTTGTTTGGTAAATCTTGTTCCATGCCATTTTTATGGTTAAAAAGGGAAATTTTGGAGTCAAATGTCGTTTGGACTTCTTTTGAAACGTGCACACCTTTTGTTGCACCCTGTTTAAAGCCGAGCAGTTACTTTGCGTGCATGTCATGAGTCAATCCATACTAGGACCGTGGCGGTTAAATTTATAGAAGTTGTTTATTACGCTTTTGCGTTTTGTGAATAAACCGAACTGAAATGAAATAATTTTCAACATGATCTTCATATGTGGGACGAGCGTGTCCATTTTTGCGTAACTACCGAATTGATAATAGTAGTTTTATGCGTACGTTTAAATTGATATGAAAATATTTATGTTGAAAGTTTATATGAAAAGTTTTGTGAATGGCATATTTATTAAATAACGCGCTTGAAAACCTTGAACTCATTAGGACCTTGGGAGAGGTTGAGTAACTCCGATTAAAAGTAAGTGTGTAGAATCTCGACTGTGAAGAGTTGGGCGTTCGGGCACGTGGTGTGATTATAGGCCGGATGATATCGGTAGCAAAGCCAATATGTTTGTGGTAAGTGGAGAGTAGACTCGCGGTAACGCATCTCGAGGTTGGTGTAGACGTTTTGTTAACAACCTTAGTTTTGTGGAAACACCCGGTAATTGGAAGTCATGTGTGGAGTCCTGTTAGAGTTCAAAGCTTGGTGGTATAACTAGGTGTCAAGCTTGTGGGTCTGAGGTCGGAGACCGTTAGCGAATTCGGAGGGTATAGTCCGATTCTAAATGAAATAATGGTAACGGTTGTAGTAACCTTAAGATGCTCAATTGTGACGAGTGGTTTTGGTGGAATAACGTTCGTGTAGGGTTACAGAACCTGTCGGTTTAATGATTGATGTTGGGATGGATTCTTGGAGTCTTTTAGAACTCGTTGGATGTAGATGGCAAGTAATGGCAAGAATAATCAGAATTGATGATTCTGTTGGGTTCGTTAGCGAACAAACCTTGGATTGACTTAAAATCGGAAATCGAAATCGGGATGTATGGAACATCTAAGGTTGGGAGACAACCGAAGTCGTATGACTAGGAATTATTCCAGTTGTCGAAGTGTTCTTCAGGACATAAGTACAGTGTACTTGAAAGGGGTTTTGTTGGTAAGAAAATTACCCGAGGATCTGTCTTTATGGTTGTGTGGAAAATTTAGATTCCAGTTAGGAGTTGGCGGATTGTGGCCGATATGGCGTCGGTTAGCCTGATGGAGGGTGTAGATTTCGAGGACGAAATCATCCTAAGGTTGGGAGGATTGTAACACCCGTGAATTTCGGATAAGTCCAATTTCGAATCAGTGTAGAACCGAGCTTTAAGAAATTATGAAAAATAGGATTTTGGGGTAAATCCTAGATTTTATGGTCTTGTTGGATGGGGAATTCGAATACGAGTCCAACGAGCCTTTCCGAAGCGAAAACGGAGCTAAAACGAGGAAGTTATGGCCAAAACAAGTTTCGGTACATTCTGAGCTATAGTGCCCGGCGATAGTGACACGGTCACAATCGCCGTGTCACTATCGCTGGAAATGTACCGCGAGTGGGAAGGGCCTGAGCGATTGTGCCCTGGCGATAGTGACATTGTCACTATCGCCGTGTCACTTTAGCCGACGGGCTCCAGGGTGTTTTAAACCCTTTTCTTCTTCTTTCTTCTTCATTTTCATTACCACTCTCAAACTCTCTCAACTCTCTCTCTAGAAATCGGTTTCTCTCACTAGAAACCCTACAACCCCTCTCATCTTCCCTTCATCTTCTCCACATAAATTAAACCCACTCCACCATTGTTGACCATCTTGAAGGTTTGAATCTTTTGGGAGTTTAGGAAGCTATCTCTTGGGGGATTCAAGTGGATAAGGTAATATCTCTACCCAAAAATGTTATTGATGTTGATTTCACATTCCTTTCATCTTGAGATGTTGTGGAACGATTGTGGTGGTGATTGGTGGAAATATTCTTCATCTTCTTCATGTATGGAACTAGGGTTTGGTATAAGTTGGGTATTTTGGTATTTTATGGATGGATGATGATTTCTTATGGTTAGATATTGGTATTGATGGTTGGAAACTTATGGATCCAGGTTTTGGAAGTTTTGGCTTGAGGATGCAAACTTCATCAAAGGATCTTACGTTGGAGAAACTCTAGATTTAGCTAAATCTGGCAAGGTGAGTTCAAGTTACTTTGTGAAAACTTTGTACATGCCAAAATGTTATTTTCCAAGCATTTATGTGTTTACATGAAAATTATATAATGTTGGGTTATTTGGTGGATTTTAACCTTTGAAATGTTTAACTTGGTAAATGTGGTAAAATACTCATAATTGGGATTTTTGGATATTTGATGTGTAGAAATCATGAATATATCCTTAAAAGATTTATTGTTCGAAATGAAGTTTATATAACGGTTTAATCATATTAGTATAAATGATTTTACAAACCATTTGGGGGAATGCACGTTTTAGCATTATTTAACATTATGTCTGGTTGGATTGGTCGTACGACGTCTAGAACGCTCCCAGAAATTCTCGAAATCCAGCAGTTTTTTTTCTTGATAAAAATTGTTCTTCACTCAGAATTCCTCAAAGCCATGAAATCAAAGCCGCGATGCAATGGAGAATACATGTCACACACCATGTTAGGATCATGCTCGACAAAAGGAGGATGATTTTTGTTTGTTTCAAGAAAATTCACACACACAAGGTATGAAGGTTTGATGAACGATAGAGGAAGAATGCTTAAATGACTACCCTTTGATCGTCATCAGTTGATTACAAAAAGGAAGATTAATTAGAGTTTGTTTGAAGAAGAAGTGAAAGTTAGAGTTTGTGTTATCCTTCACCTGTTAAAGATAACCCGTGATATTATGAAGATTATTAACGTAATTGTTCGAAGAATGTGACTTCAATTTGACGAAATCTTAGAGAAGAAGATTGGTCGAAGGACAGGGATCCCCTCATTCATGTGAATGACGTTGTTGTTCACTTGGTTTCTACGGGATATAAGACTCAAGGTTTGGTTTTTTACTTCAACTTCAAATAGATAATGGTTGATTTATTTTACAACGTAATTGATATAACCTCGAAGACACAAGGATGGTTAGCATAAATTCAGGGGAAGAAGAAGTGTTGATCATTCAAGGGGAAGATTCAAGTTTGATAAGTTTTGGATTTGATTATGTCAAAAAGGGGAAGAGCTACTTGAAGATTCTGATGCTAAGTTTTGTCATCATCAAATAGGGGAAGATTGTTAGGAATATTTCATATAGATTTGACGTGTCAAAACTTCAACTTACAAGGGTTCGAATTGTAATATGTTTATTTTATAGTTATCCTTGTAAATTCTAGTTTATCTAGGATTCCTAGTTTATCTAGGATTGGTATTTATCTAGTTTCTAGTTTATCTAGGTTTCTAGTATATAAAGAAACCTAGAGATATAGAATTAGATGTTCTTGAAACCCACGTTTAAACAAAAACGTGTAGATGTGTGTGCATGAGCCCCAAGGTTCTTAATCCTAATACTTGAGAAGAAGTATTCGTTTGTTGATAACTTAGGTCAACAAATTGGGGCGTGAGTATGTAATCAGTATGTTTAAGTTAATGAACCTTGTTAGCTATACAAATCTGTCGTTTAATTCCGCTGTTCATGTTGTGATTTGTATATGTTTATTCCATGATCTAGAACTAATCATTCTTGAGCTTAAAGATCCGGTTTAGGGTTTATATAAATCCTATCAGTCATCAATCATTTTTTTAATTATAAGGGTATGAGTCCTTTTGGGAAAAACCCTTTTTGGTTAACTTGTGGCGAGTTTTGGGTTAATAATGATTTTGTGGTACTTGTTTACCTAATCGATATTTAAACGCATTTTAAGCTATGTTGACCGTTATTTATGGGTCTAATAAGTATTTGAGCAATTTGGCTCGGTGTTGACTCCGTTGGGTCTTGGGGACATTTGTCCGATTTTGATAGCTCGATGTTGAGCGTTTGATTTTGTTTTGCATTAATGCATCTTATTTGAGAATTACATGTTTTGAATGCGCTAGTTCATTTATTTGGTGTCATGTAATGTTACATTAGTAATGCAATGGATCCATATCACTATAGTTATTATGCCGATGTTGGGACGATTAGTTTTCCACATCGCGGCACGGTAAGCATCGACGGTATGGTGTAAGCCCTACGTGCGAATATGTTTTAGTTATTATGCCGATGATGGGACGACTAGTTTTCCACATCGCGGCACGGTTAGGCATCGACGGTATGGTGTAAGCCCTATGTGCGACTATGTTAAGGACGTTGCCCCAAATTGGGTGTGGTTTTAAGTAGCCACACTCGGCATCCGATATATGTCTTGTTAAGTGTTTGGCTTTACTAACTTGTCAAGTGGCTTACTTTTGTGTTCCGTCACTTGAGTTGGTAAACGGGTCTCCCCCGTCGCCGAAAGGTATTGTTTCTGGTAACTACTTTTATCCATGTTTTCGGTGACGTAATTATATGTTTAAATGGATTATTTTCCATGATTTATGGGCAATGTATTATGTTTAATCCTAGTTGGGATGTTTTGAATAATCGAGTTTTATTCATGTTTATGCTATTTGGGGATTTAATGTTTATTCACATTTTGGATGAGTTTTGGGTACGAACTTGCATCGCAAAGAAATGTTTTACGTGGCATTGCCATCGTCTAAAATACGTATTCTTGGAAATCAGATTGTCGTCATACTTTAACGCAAATCATTTAGAGAATCATGTCATATTAAAAATATCAGCATGGGAATTGTGTGAGTTGAAAAATGGGTGACTTGCATTTAAAGTAAACTCTTTGAAATCATGATTAAAACTAATACCCTTTCGATTTATGATTTTATATAGTCATGATAAAATGTTTGAACTCACTAGGCGTTAGCCTAACCCTTTTTATTTGTCGGCATGTGCAACAGGCTCAGGTTGGGGTAAGTTTAGCTACACTGTGAAGTGGCGAGTGCTAGTGGTGTGCACGAGAGGTGACTTGATTAATGAAGTCTTCCGCATTTGTTTGGACTAGCAACTTGTGTGTGGTGTTAAGTAACACCCGTTTAGGTTGTTTTATTTGGGGAATTATAATGTTTTAAATTCCGAGGTATTTTAAGGAATGAATTGTAGAAGTGTTCGTATCTATTTGGGTTATTTTATTGAATTTTAAAGTTAGTTGCTTATTCCAAATTTGAGGGTGTTACAGATGAGGGATTTGATCGATAAACAGATGAGAGACTTGAGAGAGATGTGGCTAGAACGGCCGAGGCTTTTCATATATTAGAGAATGATTACAAAAAGAGATTAACCTAATAATGATACATAAGAAACCTATATATACTAGATAAGTTACAGGTAATTACAGAACAACCCTTATACTTTACATATGTACGATTATAACTCTAACATCAGCAATCCCAAGCCTATTAATTCCATTAATGATGGATTCAGCAGAATCTGCAAACTTAATCCCTGGCATCAGAGGGACCATCCATCGTGTCGCTGTTTGGCTTCTGAATCCACCTTTGTTCTGCCCGACCACCCCTCTTTTGGAATCATCAAATAAAGCCAATTAGTACCCTGATTCCAATATCTACCCCACACGTACAGTATACACCAAAAAAACTTAAAAAACAGAACACGACCATTCAATCAAAGCTCTAAAAATCATTATGATATGAAAAAATGAGCCACACTGAGTAATTGATAAACCTCGCATCATATTTTTCTAACAAAAAATATAACCAACAGAGACACTCATTATAGGTTTCATACGCTAATCAATTATATGTTCTCCTCAGTCCTCACCTGATTAATAAAATTCCAAATGTAACAAAAACTTAGTCGGTAGCTTAACAACTAATCGCACGAAGTTTATATCACGTCACTCTTACAGAATACATACAACAGTTCGATTGTTGTTTAAGAAACAAATACATTATAGTATGATACGTTCTTTCCATTTCTTATTAACTCGATCAAATGAACCTAAATACGTTTTCTTACAAAAAAAAATCCAGAAACAGAATCAACCAGAAACAAATACATAAACACAGCTCATACGCTATTCATTTATATGTTCTCCTCACCTGATTAATAAAATTCCAAATCTAACAAAAACTTAGTCGGTAGCTTAACAACTAAATCGCACGAATAATTTTTACAGAATACAGATAATAGTCCGATTGTTGTTTAAGAAGCAAATACATAATAATATGAGTTTCTTAAAGAACCTGATCAAATGAACCTAAATAGGTTTTCTTACAAAAAAAATTCAGAAACAGAATCAACCAGAAACAAATACATAAACATAGGTCAATACTGAAAACACGAAATACCTGGTTACACGACATGATTGAGTGGCAATCGGAGGTGTTAGAGGTGATGATAAAGCTATGGCGATGAGTAAATTGGGGAAAGATATAGCGAAAGAAGGTGAAGCTCCTTGCAGAAGTGATCAAAAGTGAAATCAAAGGAGAAGAACAGAGAGTACGAGTAGAAGTGAAGGCGCGGCTGGATGCCGACATTCATGGGGATGGTGAGCTACGTGTGTTTTTCTCACCAATCTTACTAGTTTTTTATAAATTTGTTAAAATCAATAAATATGATAAGTTTATTGCAGCTTAATAGACTGTATAGCTTAATCGATAAGCATTCGGTTATGGCTTAATTCTACAACTTATTCGCTCAGCCAGCGGTGGTCTAGATGCAACCCTAATTTTTCCTATTTTACCCTTATTTTCTATTAGAAGAAAGCCCTAATTTTTCCTATTTTACCCTTTTTGGATTTCTCCCTGAAAAAAAGAGACAAAACCCTAGCCAGAGAAGGGACGGCTAAATATGGTTCACGGGGTGTTTGGTATTGTTTAGAAAAAATGTTTTTTAAAAAGTGTTGGGATTAGCTTATTGTGGTGTGGAAACGTAAGAAATAAATAAGAAGTTTTTTTAGTGTAGAGTTTAACGAGAGTAGATATGTGCGTGTTTTGTGTAGGGTTTAACGAGAGTAGATACTGTAGAGTTTAAAAAAGTTGGGGTAAACATGTAATTTGGATACATAAGCTAATAAGGAGAAGTAAATAAGTTAGTATGGAGTAACTTATAAAAAACAAATAGCTTATTAAGATCTAACAAAATCATATAATATTTGAGGTGAGGAAAAGTCATAAGCACTTTTGTTTTTTTTCAATCCAAACACTAGAAATAACTTATTTACGATGAGAAAAAACTATAAGCAAATAAGTAAAAGAATAAGCAATCCCAAACACCCCCTTAGAACCCATTAAGATCTAACAAAATCATATAATATTTGTTTTTATTTTATATAAATAGTGAATAATAAGTAAGCTTGTACACGAGCTTAAAAGGTTAGTACATTTATTTTTTCTAAAGTTTAGAAACAAGCAAGATGACCAAATTGACCCTCAATTAACCGGTTTTAACCGATCAACAATGACCATAACCGAATCTTTTTGTCTTTGAGTACGAGGCAAGCCCATGACGAAGTCCAAGCTAACATCCTCCCAAGGAGCATCGGGAATGTGTTTTAGCTATATGGCAAACCCGGCATCGGGAGAGAACTCGCGACACATCTCGTTCCATCTTGGGCCAATAGAAATGACCACGAATTAAATAGAGCGTCTTGTCCCTCCCAAAGTGACCCGCAAGCCCCCCCTCGCATGGCTTTCCACAATAATCGCATCACGTAACGAACTCACAGGAACACATAAACGAGTACCCTTGAAGAGGTATCCGTCATGTTTGGAAAATTCTTGGAACGGTTGAGCGCTACATTTTTGCCACACATCTCGAAAATCCGGGTCATCTTGATACAAGTCTCGGAAAGAGTCAAAACTACATACCTGAATTTTCATGGCCGATAAGAGAACATGGCGTCGACTGAGGGCATCGGCAACGGTGTTGGTAGATCCTGCCTTATGCCGAATTACAAAGGAGTAAACTTGTAACGATTCCACCCATTTGGCATGACGGGGCTTCAATGTATGTTGCCTGTTGATGAATTTGAGAGCTTCGTGGTCCGAAAAAAGAATGAACTCGTTAGGCAACAAATAATGGCGCCAGTACTCCAAGCTTCGCACAATGGCATAGAATTCCTTATCATAAGTAGAATACTTGCGGCGCGCTTCGTTAAATTTTTCGCTAAAAAAGCGATTGGTCTTTGATTTTGACTCAACTCAACACACCACCAATACCAAGTCCGGAAGCGTCACATTCAACTTGAAACACATCGTTGAAGTTAGGAAGGGCTAAACATGGAGCTTGCGTCACCCGTTGTTTTAATTCCTCAAATGCGTCGTCGGCCTCTTTGGTCCACTTGAATTTACCGCCTCTCATGCAATCAGTCTGGGGTGCAACAAGGCTACTAAAATTTTGAATGAAGCGGCGGTAAAAGGATGCCAACCCATGAAATCGCCGAATATCATGAATTGTGGTGGGTGTAGGCCAACTCAAAATTGCTTCCACCTTGTTTTCATCCATGCGCATGCCTTCCTGTGAAATCAAATACCCAAGAAAAGTAACCTCGTGAGTGAGAAAATGGCATTTTTTTCCATTGGCGTACAACTTTTGATTGCGTAAAACCGTGAAAACTTGGCGAAGGTGTGACATATCTTGTTTCGTAGGTTAAAATGGTTGCTTAACTGATTTTTAAAAGTTTAATAGTTTTTTTTAAATTATTCAAAAACTTGATCATTCAATATTGAAAAGTCCGTTGGGCTTTTTCCGAACTTGTACCTTTTTCATAAAGTTGTTAAAATCAATAAATATGCTAAGTTTATATATTATGATGAATAATTTAGATGAAGATCTGGAAAATGGACCTAAATTTTAATAAGTTTAGAAATTATTCATTAGTTTTTCATTTTGTTTTGAAAGTGATCTCTGATTACTAACCTATTTATCATGAATATTTTAGTACTTATTACCTTTTTTATCGATTTTTTAAAGTGAAATTTATTATTATTTTACTTGTTAAAAATATATACACAGAGGGACGAACTAATAGACGACCTTGTCCCTCCTTCCTTTGTCGGACAAGGAACATATGAACACGACCCTCTACCACTAGGAACTCCACCAATCCTACACCATTGATTCATGCTTGTGATGAAGTTGTGGTTTGGTCCTTGTGATGAGGCTAGGATGAGAGTTGTGATTTGATTTCTTTTACATAACTCATTTACGGTTATAGGTGTTTTGGTTATGTGTTTCCTTTCTACCTGAGGCTATTTAGTGCCATATGATTCCTGTGATTTGGTAGTTATAGTAAAATCATTCAATGTGCAATCCCGGTAATTGTCTAGAAACCCATAAGCAAGATAAGCTTGAAATGTAGACAAAGGATGTGGTACATCGTAGAAGGGGGACATAAGCCATATGGGTGTGAGCTCGACCTGCTATGATGGGTGTGTTCTTCTGATCATAATTTTCAGTGTCCTAGAAGGGGTACGTTAGTTAGAAAAGTATTCGAGAAGTTTTAGAAGGAATTTCAAGTGGACGTGGGAACCTGGAGTTGAGAGGAGGGAGAACTATCCGGAGCTATTCGTAGGCAGAGACTTCGAGGACGAAGTCTAATCCAAGTAGGGGAGAGTTGTAAAGCCCGTATCCCGGTATGTAATTTCTTTTATTAATTCTTTTCTCTTAAATTTGATTTATCGTAGATTCCGTTAACGGGGTTAGATGAGTCGGACCTTATAGTCAAATATATCAAAAACATTGGTTAGTTTGCTAGAAGGTTGTAGTTGAGGGGCTAAAGTGTAAAAGGGCCAAACTTGTGTGTGTGGTATTCGGCCCATGCAACCCATTTTAAAAAAAAAACGTATCTTGTTTAGGGGTGGGTTTTCGTGAGTAGCAAGGGAAAAAAAAAGAGAGGAACCCTACGGCTTCTACCCCCCCTCCCCTCTCGTTCTACTTCGTCGCCGCCGATCACCCCAACCCCTCCCTACCATCTTCTTCTCCTTATTCACGACCGCCACAGACCACCGTGAGACCACCACCAGCAGCCGGCGCCGCTGGTCCTGCCGACGTTAAGAGAGAGAGAGCAGCGAGGGAGAGTGCAGCGAGTGAGAGAGAGAAGTCGGACGTTGGGTCATCGCTGCGTCATCGTCAAGGTAAGACTCACCTCTCTTTGTCGTTTCTTTCTTCGCCGTTCAAACGCAAAGAACCACCACCACTGCTGTCACGTGCGGCCATGGTCGCCGCCGGCTGCCGCCGTCGTGCGCCTCCAGTCGGTGGCTGTGGTGGCGGGTCAGTGGCCGTGTGTGTGAGTCGAGATGTTTAAGGAAGGTTCTTTCGTCGGATTTTATTGTTTTGTTATCAAACCACCACCACCACCGCTGGCGGTGGCTGCCGCCGCTGCCGCCGACCACCACTGCCGGAGGTGGCAGAGGGTCGTTCTTGGTGTTTGTCCAGCCTTCGTAAACCCTAGATAACTAAACCGTAACCCCAATCGCGAAAACATCTAAACCGTTTTAAAAATCACTTTCTGCCTATATTTTTGCGTCGGCCATAACTTTTTCTCCGTAGCTCGGTTTGAGGCGAAACTGGTGCCCACGGTTCACGTTCTGGGTCGGGCACATTTTCCGTGTTTTAGCGGAAATCTGGTTCGGCCTCTAGCTAGGTGAAAAAGTGGTCGTTTTTACAGCAGTTCGTCATTTTATGTGAAAAATTGCAGTTTCTGTCCCTGTCTTGCGTTAGCCGTAACTCTTTACTCGTAACTCGGATTGGGGTGAAACCGGTGCCAAAAGTTCCCTTTCCGAGTCTAGTAACTTTTCTGTGTTTCGTGCGAAATCCAGTTCGGAACGTAGCATAGGCCAAATCGTCGTTTTATACTGAAAGGTGCTGGTTTTTCACTGTTCTGCGAACTGTTCTTATAAATTCCGTAATAAAATGTAGAAAAATCGTTAGGAGGTGTATAATATGTCCTTGGAACCCTAACGCAGAGTACTTTCTAGTTATGTATTTTAATCGAGGATTTTCTGGGTTTAAAGGGGTCGAAACAGGTCCCGAACAGACCTGTTTGGTTAGACCGGAAGGTAGTTTTAGTGACGGTTTAAGCGTGCGTCGTGTCTTAGGGTCCGGGTCTCGTATTGATATGTTTTAACGTGCGTTTAGGTGCTGGGAAGTGACTGTAATTGGGAAGCTTGAATTTGTATTGTTGAGCTAGGCGCGCATTCGAGGTGAGTTCTCTCACTATAACTAATGTCGGTTATTTTTACATTACGTTGTGTATGTATGTGGTAGTTCTATTTGCTTTTGATGCGGGGTTAAATAGTGGGGTGTCTAGTCGGACCTTTATTGTGGTGACTACGCGGGTGGCGTAGGAGTTCGGCGGGGCCGAGGGTGTCATACGCGGGTGGCGTAGTAATTCGGTGGGACCGAAGGTTGTATACGCGGGTGGCGTATGAACCCGGGGGTGCCGGGTTGCGTTTACACGATGGTCGTGTGGTCGGTGGGACCGACGTATGCCTATTAGGTGGGTTGGTGTGAGTATGCAGGTTTATGATTTGTTCGTAGACTTGAATGCTGTTTATGTGCAATTATCTGTTTATGGTGGTGTGGAAATAACTGTGTTACTTATGGTGTAGAATTCACTAAGCTTCATGCTTACCCTTTCCCAATAGATTGTGGTTTCAGGTACGGGCGGCTCCAAGGCGTGACGAGTACACACTGGCGCGCGAGGAGAGCTGGTTGCTTTATGGTTTTTAATAATTAAACGTTTAATTCCGCTGGTTTTTATTATGAAGATATTAATTATGAGTTTGCAAACGAAACGTTGGGATCATTTAATGAGTTGTTATAAATGAAATGTTTATTTAAAAATTTAAATTTGCTTGTAATTTTTGGGACGTTACAACTTGGTATCAGAGCACAGCTTGAGTGAAATCAAACGCACCTCGGTGTGTTTGGTCTCAAGTTGCGGTTGGGAAATTTTCAAATTATTTATTTAACCTTTTTGAAATAAAAGGAAAAGGGAAAAACCCGTTCGAGGAACGGTGATCGAAGGCGCAGTGTGTACAGTCAGCCGGAGCCCAAGGGGGAAAGGTACAGTACTTAGTGTATTATTGCTTTCTAGATCATAGAATATGCATGCTAGATTGCCTGTTGTGGACACTATGCTGTATGTCGTATTGCTTGCTAGGCGGAATTAATGCTAGTCGTATTAGGTTGTTAAGTGAATACCCCGTAGGTTATAAGCAGTAAGAATCACATAGCCTTAGAATATTTGATTTAGTCCTAGTGCGCAGCTCTTGTTTGAGTCCAACCGTTCTAGGATAGAATCTTGTATTCGAATGTCTATTTGTTTCGCACTGCATGTAATCGGGTATTCGCGAGGCAACTCGTTATGGCTAGTAGGGATTCCGTTGTAGTAAGGGTAGTGGGATGAGATGAAATTCCTAAAGAGCTAGGAAGGGTGTTTATGTAAGAGTATGTATGTTAAATTGCTTGGTGCTTATTACACTGTGTTGCATGTTTGTTGCTTGCTAATAGGAGTTTATGCTAACCTTGATAAGTTGTTAAGTGAATGCACTATAGGTTGTATGCGGTAGGAACCGAATAGCCTTAGAATGTTAGATTTAGTTCTATTGCGCAGCTCTTGTTTGAGTCCAACCGTTGTAGGATAGAATCTTATATTCGAATGTCTATCTGGTTTTACACTGTGTGCGACTGTGCATTCGCGAGACGACCCGTCATGACTAGTGGGGTTTTCGTCATAGCAAGGGTAGTGGAGTTGGGTGGAATTCCTAGGGAGCTAGGAGAAATGTGTACATATGCCGGTGCGGGCATATGTGTGTAGTTATCGGCGAGAAACTACTTGGACCCATCGGATGGAACTCGGAACGAGTGATGATAGGTGTGGAAGGTAGTAGTAGAGCTCCTACTATCGGAAACACAGGATCAATGCTCGAGTCGGGGAAAGTCACGAGGAATCCAAGGAGTTGAGCGTGAGCGTTGTTAGTATGAATTATTATGTGCTAATAACTCGTTGTAATATCTACCCGGAATAGCCATCACAAGGAGGAACAACTATAGTAAACCTACTAGTACAGGTGTGTACTTGTTTGCTTTGATGGAATGATCGTTGAGGGTAGTGGTGAAGGATCTAATCCAGTAGTCGTTAGAATAGAAGGACGATTCTAGTATTAGTCACTTGGAGTGACGATAAGGATGATGTTTGTTTCGGGCCAAGATGGATGATTGTGCTAGAATCATAGGCTTATAGAGCCGACTTTGATTTGAGGAAAAATCGCAGGGATTATTTGGCGTAATTTCCCAACTTGCCTAAGAGGTTTAAATGTCCGGATGACGTTAGTGGATCGGAGAGATTTGGAGGAGTAGGAGTCGAGGCGTAGAATGCCGACTGAGTCATGCACAAAGTTTGATTTTGAAATAGATTGCATTAACAAATTCTTGTGTTTCAAATCATTTTTATGGATGGTGTTTTGAAAATTTGGGAAGTGTTTAGCACACGCACAAGATTTTGAAATATGGTTTTGAAAATGTATGAAATCGTTTTATTACGGGGGTGCAAACTTTGTTAGAATTTGTCTCATTTCTTTATTTTTCCAACGGTTCTTACGGGTAAGATGATACCCGTGTTTTGTGGTGTTTAAAATGTTGGGCAAGTGACTACGGCTTGTGACTTTAACATTGGAACTCCTCCACATATGTTAGAGTTGAGACGGAAAGTTACATTCCATGATGTCTGTATAAAGCTATTTGAGTGAGTTGGTTAAGATAAGTTCTGTTTTACGGCATGTTGAGTCGTGTGGGTTTAATTTCACGTGGTGCATATCTTATTTGTTTATGTGACATTTGGGGAAATCTTGGAAATCAATTTAAAGAACCCCACCTTTTGAGATTTTATGAGGTTTTAGTCGATATTTTCAAATGGTGGAAACGGATTGGTTTTTATCTTAAGTTTGAAACTTACACGAGACAGTTGTGTTTTAACAAAAATATATTTGTAAACCGTTTTATCGTTTTGTATGACTAGCCGACGTGCGTAAGATTTGTTAGTGAACCATGTGCCACGACATTTTATGTTGAAAAAGAGGAATTTTGGGGTCAAACGTCGTGGGACTGATTTTGAAACTATGTGCACGCTTTTGTCGCACCCGGTGTAAGGTCGAGCGGTTACTTTAAATACATGTCATGAGTCAATTCATACTAGAACCGTGACGGTTCATTTTCAAAGAAATTATTTATTTCGCTTACGTTTTGTGAGTAAATTAAGCTGCAATGAGATGATTTTCAACATGATTTTCATATGTGGGACGAGCGTGTCCATTTTTGCGTAATTACCGACCTGGTAATAGTAGTTTTCTTGCTTACGGTCTTTTTGAAAAGAAAAATCTTGACGTTGAGAATATTTTGTAAATGATTTTGTAAACCATTTGGGAAGTGCGTTTATAAGTGTTATGTGTCATTTTGAGAATTTTAAGGGTGTGAGTCCTTTTGGAAAACGCTTTTGTTTAACTCGTGTCGAGTTTGGGACTAATGCTATTTAAGAGTATTGCTTGCTTAAACTTTATTTAAACGCGTTTTTGACCGACTTATGGGTCTAGCAAGCGTGGAGCATTTTGCTCGGTTTTGACTTGGAGTTAGTCATGGGCTAATTGCCCGGTTTTAATGACTCGAGGTGGAGTCTTGTTGATGAATTGTTTTGTCGCACCGTTTGGCATTCATTGCACGTCGAGTATTTACACGTTTGGGTGAGGGAGACAATCCGAGATAGGCACTTGTGGGTAGGATGTTTTACTTTGGATCCTTAGGCACGTTAGTCAGTCGCTGGTAGTGGTCGGTTGGGTATCTCGGGGTGAGGCCCCGGTGTTCAGGTGTTATAGCCTAGGCTTTCTAATAGGTGCAAGGAGGATATAGTTGTGGGCACTTACCTGGGAGGTAATTCCGATGTGAGGGGCCCTGAGGCGTTACCTGAGAGGTAGGCGTCAGGGTGTATCCTCGGTTCAGATAAATTAGCTTTGTAGAGCGAGTGCGGGGGATACGTCGACTGTGGGAGGTTGGGTATTCCACACGTGTTGGTAATGTAGGCCGGGTAGTATCGGTTAAGAGAATGACCTATGTGTGTGTTAGTTGACTTGATTGTGGGGGATATCTATTTGTGTTAGTGTCTAGGATAATACCACGCTTATGTGATTTATTATAATCGGTTGGACCGATGTTCGGCGGGTGGCCGATATTTGTTATTGTAATCGGTTGGACCGATGTTCGGCGGGTGGCCGATGTTTGTTATTGTAATCGGTTGGACCGATGTTCGGCGGGTGGCCGATGTTTGTTATTGTAATCGGTTGGACCGATGTTCGGCGGGTGGCCGATGTTTCTTATTGTAATCGGTTGGACCGATGTTCGGCGGGTGGCCGATGTTTGTTATTGTAATCGGTTGGACCGATGTTCGGCGGGTGGCCGATGTTTGTTATTGTAATCGGTTGGACCGATGTTCGGCGGGTGGCCGATGTTTGTTATCGTAATCGGTTGGACCGATGTTCGGAGGGTGGCCGATGTTTGTTATTGTAATCGGTTGGACCGATGTTCGGCGGGTGGCCGATGTTTGTTATTGTAATCGGTTGGACCGATGTTCGACGGGTGGCCGATGCTTGTTATTGTAATCGGTTGGACAGATGTTCGGCAGGAGGTCGATGTTTTGTTAATATAAGTTATTGAAAATCTTTGGAGTCTATTAGAATTCGTGGAAGTTAATCGACAGTTAAGGGTAGGAATGATCGTAGTCGAGTATCCTGTAGGGTATACTGTGAGCAGCTTTAGGAGGGTTAGAGCTTGAAATTGAATCGGGATGTATAGAATAGCTAAGGTTGGGAGACAACCAAAGTCGTTTGACTAGGAATGATTCCAGTTGTTGGAGTGTTCTTCTGATCATAATTTTCAGTGTCCTAGAAGGGGTACGTTAGTTAGAAAAGTATTCGAGAAGTTTTAGAAGGAATTTCAAGTGGACGTGGGAACCTGGAGTTGAGAGGAAGGAGAACTATCCGGAGCTATTCGTAGGCAGAGACTTCGAGGACGAAGTCTAATCCAAGTAGGGGAGAGTTGTAAAGCCCATATCCCGGTATGTAATTTCTTTTATTAATTCTTTTCTCTTAAATTTGATTTATCGTGGATTCCGTTAACGGGGTTAGATGAGTCGGACCTTATAGTCAAATATATCAAAAACATTGGTTAGTTTGCTAGAAGGTTGTAGTTGAGGGGCTAAAGTGTAAAAGGGCCAAACTTGTGTGTGTGGTATTCGGCCCATGCAACCCATTTTAAAAAAAAACGTATCTTGTTTAGGGGTGGGTTTTCGTGAGTAGTAAGGGAAAAAAGAAGAGAGGAACCCTACGGCTTCTACCCCCCCCCTCCCCTCTCGTTCTACTTCGTCGCCGCCGATCACCCCAACCCCTCCCTACCATCTTCTTCTCCTTATTCACGACCGCTGCAGACCACCGTGAGACCACCACCAGCAGCCGGCGCCGCTGGTCCTGCCGACGTTAAGAGAGAGAGAGCAGCGAGGGAGAGTGCAGCGAGTGAGAGAGAGAAGTCGGACGTTGGGTCATCGCTGCGTCATCGTCAAGGTAAGACTCACCTCTCTTTGTCGTTTCTTTCTTCGCCGTTCAACCGCAAAGAACCACCACCACTGCTGTCACGTGCGGCCATGGTCGCCGCCGGCTGCCGCCGTCGTGCGCCTCCAGCCGGTGGCTGTGGTGGCGGGTCAGTGGCCGTGTGTGTGAGTCGAGATGTTTAAGGAAGGTTCTTTCGTCGGATTTTATTGTTTTGTTATCAAACCACCACCACCACCGCCGGCGGTGGCTGCCGCCGCTGCCGCCGCTGCCGCCGACCACCACTGCCGGAGGTGGCAGTGGGTCGTTCTTGGTGTTTGTCCAGCCTTCGTAAACCCTAGATAACTAAACCGTAACCCCAATCGCGAAAACATCTAAACCGTTTTAAAAATCACTTTCTGCCCCTATTTTTGCGTCGGCCATAACTTTTTCTCCGTAGCTCGGTTTGAGGCGAAACTGGTGCCCACGGTTCACGTTATGGGTCGGGCACATTTTCCGTGTTTTAGCGGAAATCTGGTTCGGCCTCTAGCTAGGTGAAAACGTGGTCGTTTTTACAGCAGTTCGTCATTTTATGTGAAAAACTGCAGTTTCTGTCCCTGTCTTGTGTTAGCCGTAACGCTTTACTCGTAACTCGGATTGGGGTGAAACCGGTGCCAAAAGTTCCCTTTCAGAGTCTAGTAACTTTTCTGTGTTTCGTGCGAAATCCAGTTCGGAACGTAGCATAGGCCAAATCGTCGTTTTATACTGAAAGGTGCTGGTTTTTCACTGTTCTGCGAACTGTTCTTATAAATTCCGTAATAAAATGTAGAAAAATCGTTAGGAGGTGTATAATATGTCCTTGGAACCCTAACTCAGAGTACTTTCTAGTTATGTATTTTAATCGAGGATTTTCCGGGTTTAAAGGGGTCGAAACAGGTCCCGAACAGACCTGTTTGGTTAGACCGGAAGGTAGTTTTAGTGACGGTTTAAGCGTGCGTCGTGTCTTAGGGTCCGGGTCTCGTATTGATATGTTTTAACGTGCGTTTAGGTGCTGGGAAGTGACTGTAAATGGGAAGCTTGAATTTGTATTGTTGAGCTAGGCGCGCATTCGAGGTGAGTTCTTTCACTATAACTAATGTCGGTTATTTTTACATTACGTTGTGTATGTATGTGGTAGTTCTATTTGCTTTTGATGCGGGGTTAAATAGTGGGGTGTCTAGTCGGACCTTTATTGTGGTGACTACGCGGGTGGCGTAGGAGTTCGGCGGGGCCGAGGGTGTCATACGCGGGTGGCGTAGTAATTCGGTGGGACCGAAGGTTGTATACGCGGGTGGCGTATGAACCCGGGGGTGCCGGGTTGCGTTTACACGATAGTCGTGTGGTCGGTGGGACCGACGTATGCCTATTAGGTGGGTTGGTGTGAGTATGCAGGTTTATGATTTGTTCGTAGACTTGAATGCTGTTTATGTGCAATTATCTGTTTATGGTGGTGTGGAAATAACTGTGTTACTTATGGTGTAGAATTCACTAAGCTTCGTGCTTACCCTTTCCCAATAGATTGTGATTTCAGGTACGGACGGCTCCAAGGCGTGACGAGTACACACTGGCGCGCGAGGAGAGCTGGTTGCTTTATGGTTTTTAATAATTAAACGTTTAATTCCGCTGGTTTTTATTATGAAGATATTAATTATGAGTTTGCAAACGAAACGTTGGGATCATTTAATGAGTTGTTATAAATGAAATGTTTATTTAAAAATTTAAATTTGCTTGTAATTTTTGGGACGTTACAAAGTATTAATAACATTTTCATATAAAAAAGTTTTAGAAGAAAAAAAGAATATATATATAGAGGAAGATTCAAACGAGAACTATTTACGAGAAATACGAGAACGGCCTCCCATGTACAAAATCACTGGTGATTAAAATTCTGGACACGCACGGTTTGGGCCGCAACTTGCAAGTCGCGTGAGCGTTCTCGTTTGAACCCACCTCTCTCTCTCTCTCTATATATATATATATATGTATATATCTTTGAAAACCAAGCCAGTCCCCACACCAGATGGAACGAGTAATGGTCCGGGCCTAATGAAATCGGGACCGGGCGATCTAAATCCAGTGCAAGAACCAGAACTAGGCCTGGACCTAACACCAGTCCTAGGATTTTTGGCTCAGATTAGGACCAAGCAGTTTTGGTCCAATCCAAGAACGGTGACTGAGTCCGAACCTAACACCAAGTCACCAATCAAAGGATTTTTTGTTAGAATCGTGACGAGACAATTTAGGTCCGCTTCGAGAACCACAACTAAGTCCAGACCTTTAGGAGGTGTTTGGGATTGCTTATTTAAAACAACTTGTGCTTATCAATTTATGTTGAGCTAAAAAGGAGTTGGAGGTAAAAATGTAATTTAGACATATAAGTTATAACGAGTTTCAAATAAGTTAAAATGGATTGACTTATCAAAAACAACTTATTTGTGGTGGAGAAAAGTCATAAGCACTTTTCTTTTTTCCAATCAAAACACTAAAAATAACTTATTTGTTGTGAGGAAAAGTAATAAGCAAATAAGTCAAAAAAATAAGCAATCCCAAACACCCCCTAACACCACTCCTAGGATTTTTAGCTATAATCAGGACCGAAAATTTGGATCCTGTCCAGAAATCGAGATCGGGTCCAAACCTAACATCAATTCCAAGATATTTGGCTAGTCCGGACCCGGTTTTGGGTCCCGTCCAGTTATGAAAATGGTAGGACCAAACGCTTTTAGGTCAAGGCCCGAACCGGTTGTCCTTCCACCCCTGACCCCAGTTTGGTTACCAGCGAAAGCACAAGCTTTTCCCGCCTTCTCACCAACCACAGAGAGATATGGCGAAAGGTGGGAATCAGAAAAACGTTGGATCGTCGACAAATCAAACAAATCCTGAAGCAGAAGAACGGAAAAGGCTAAGAAAACTCGCGATTTCAAATAACTTATTGTCTGAAGTTCCGGCGAAAGCTTCGTCACTATCTCTAAACCCTTCCAAAACAGTGATCAAACATCATGGCAGAGACATACTCAGAAAATCAAACCGGAAGAATCGGTTTCTGTTCTCGTTTCCAGGGTTACTTGCTCCGGTTTTCGGCGGTAAAATTGGCGAGCTCAAAGATCTCGGATCCAAAAACCCTATTCTCTACCTCGATTTCTGTAACAACCCAGTCTAATTAAAGCATACATAGCATTAATATTAAACAATTACAACACTGGTCCATAAAATTTCGGTACATCTGTCTAAATAACTTAGGTTGGCGGAAACAACCTATACACAACTGAGAATAACTACCACTAAAAGTATGAGTGGCACTGTCTCAATCTGCATCTGTACTCTATCCTGCGCTTGCTCACTTACCGAAGCCTCCTATTATTTGCTTACGTGAAAAGGTTTAGTTTGGAAAATACGAGGGTTAGACCATGAGGTCTAGTGAGTCCCTTCTGACAGTTCTCAAAATCATTTAAAACAGTTTTACAACTTTCGAATATCTTTGCAAAACTTTCACATAGCTTTTCATAAAAACTATCACATAACTTCACATAAAACTTCCACGGATAAATCCGCCCCGTAAATGGCACCCTGAAGTAACTCGAAAGTGACAACAAGTCAGTCCCATGCTGCCTTACAGGGCCACACTACCCCTGGCATAAACGGGTCACACCTCCCGGCACGAGCTGGCGGGCCACACCCCCCAACTTAGCCAATTTACGTCTCACACAATGTATGCATACATCCCATATAAAACTTTAAACAGCTTTCATGCAATTAAAAACATAAGAATAAAACATGGCATTTCTCATCATGTACTCGCTTTAGAAAACACGTTCAAAATCACGTATTTTAGTTAGAAAACTCACCTGGTACGCTTACTTTCCTTTCCTACTACGTCCCGTACTCCCAATCGGTCTACCTGAGTGAAAGAATAAAACACATAAATTGATTACCCAACTGTCCGGATACAAGCTTAGCGGACACCACTATTTTCCGGACAACCTTACCCTTACCAGACACTTCCTATATACCGGATACCTTTCTACTTACCGGATGAATACACAGTCCGGACAATACCCTACCCGGATAGTTATCCGGGAACTATCCGGAAACTCCAACTATGCGGACTCGTATCCGGAAACCACTGCAAGCCAGACACTTACCCGGATACAAAGTTCAGTACTTTCCGGACGTCGGATGCGATGCCCATTTGGGATCAAAGCCTGCTAATAAGTCCTTAATCCAAGTCGGATTTGAGTAAAACAACAACTTAACTTACTTATCTCATTAATTCACTAATCCCTTAGCTATTGTGCACCAAAAGGATACTACATTCACCACATTAAACCTCATTTTTATCTCTCAACAAAAACTCATAAATAGCCCTAATGATCCAACTAAATAATTAAAAATAGGTTTGATTAAGAAATTTACCTGGCAGAATTTCTTGTATTATTGCACTCCTACAGCACCTCTTCTTCCAATTTGATACTTGAAAACCTTCTTCTTCCTTTGTTCTTGAACTCCAATGAAAACTCTCTCTCTACTCTCTAAATCTCTCAACAGCCGCCAACAATCAAGAGAAATGTACACCTAGGGTTTTGTGCCCCAAAACATTGGGTACTTATACCCCATCCCTTATTTACAATTAGCCCCCCTCAACTTCTAGTTTTATTAAAATCTTCCCAATACTTGAAACTCTAACAAAATTTGGTCTCGGTTACTACAACACTCCCCTCTCAAAAGAATTCCGTCCCCAGAATTCCATTTTCAAAAAGACGAGGGTACCTGGACTTCATATCTGATTCTACTTCCTACGTTGCCTCTCGTCCCTTATGATACCTCCACCGTGCCTTCACTAAACGAATCTCTTTGTTCCTCGTCTTTCGTACATAACTGCCTACAATTTCTATTGGTTCCTCTTCGTACATAAATTTCTCGACAATACTAACATCTTCCTACGGAATAGCTACAACGGTCCCGGCCAAACATTTCTTCAGGTTTGACACATGAAAATATCGGATGAACACCCTTTAATTCCTCTGACCAGTCTTACTTGTATGCCGCTGCTCTATCTCTCTCACTAATGACACATGAAAAGTCAACTTCTTATCGTTTGCATCTCATTTCCCACATCGGTTCTCCACAAAAGAGACGTGCGTCACACTATGAATTTCTCTCAAAATCTCACCGAGTACCCCAAGATCGCGCACTATCTATTCAACTTTCATAACTTCGACGGATCCACAGACTTAGTCCACCCTACCCTTCTCTCAAACTTCAAGGTTCGAAAGTCTTATGTTTTTCAATCCAACCAACTCAGTTCTACTCCGTCACTCCAAACCGTTCTGATGGGAAACATAATCGTACACCATACATTGGAACCGCCCTCGGCGAGTCATCACTTTGCTATGACGTGTCATCTTGTACTATTTACTTGCAACCCCTCCGAATACTATACTCGCTTAAATACCACTAGAAATCCAAGGCCAACCGTGCCTCTATTTGCTTGCTTCCGCCCTCACGTCGGGACTCACGGCTTTACAACATGCCTACTTACGGTCTCTCGTACCTCTTACTTCCTTAAAAGATGGAACTTGGCGGAAATTCCCCACCGCTACAACGAGAATCTAAAACCAGGAACAATCACTCACTTGACCACTTGGCACAAGGCCGCCCTCGCACATCTCGACGAACTCACACCTAAGAGTTCCCTCCTCGGGTTACATGTAATTCTAGATCACTTCTTCCAACCGCTATACGTCTATGCAGATCATATTCCCTCCCCGGATCACCTCGACTACAGTTCGACAACTAAATCGTACGTTCTCACCACTTCATCATTTCACGCTTAACGTGACTAATCGCAGGAAACCTCCATAATTCATTATTGGAAGGGTTCGCCTATCCGAAATGAACTTATCCTGAAGGCTCATTAATTCTCACTGCCTGCCACAAGCGTCCAGTCGTAAATAACGTAACTCTGATTACCCTCGCAAAACTATTCTCAATAGCTTATCACTGAATGACCAATTCGATTAAACATTTCTCACAAAGTCACTAACTTGACTCATTCAGTTGTCTTATCTACTTCTCTCCTGCACAAGATCATACACAATTCCCTTCCTCAATACTCTTTCCAAAGGTTCGCACACTTATCGATGGCGACTTACACACTACTCCACCCTTCGGTGCTACTGTCAAGCTTACTACCTCCAACCTACTCACTTGTTCCGACATACTATCCTCATCTCCCCACGTTAGCATGGAGCACAGCCCTCTCTTCCGACCTTTCCACAAGCTGACAATACTTTCTCATTACTCTACATAACCAAACGGTTGCACCGAAATTCTAACTTAAGGCATTCAACCAGGTCATCTTGAACTGACACCATCATTCGCTACTACTACACATTCTTTGATCTCCAACTATTACCCTCACGGAAAATTCTTTCACACGCAAGAAACATTCGCATTCTTTAAAGATTTAACATCTACTACCCCACTTCTTAGACTCACTCTCCCAACATCTTCTTTAAACTTCCAATGCTTCCAAACATACTTACTTAGCGGCTCACCCAACCAAAAACACTGGGTTTCCCATTTGGGTAACCACCCGCTACCGCTCCGATATTCTATTCCGATAACTAACCACATTACTACGCCAACTTACAAACCACGTGCTCCAACGACTTGATTAACAAATCGTACACCTCGCTCGAAATCCCTGAAAGACTCCTATCTGATACTTCATCTCTCTAACATCACATCACACACTGACTGGCACATTTATCTTGGCAATTGATGCCACTACTCGTCCGTACATTCTTCACCCATAACATCTCACTGCAGACTAGGTCTATCATGGTCATTCGTACACAACTCAAACTTACCTCCATTTTCTCCCGCATAAATAACCGAGTCTATCTCGTTACTTTGTCTCTCCCCATCTCTAGTTGAACCACGACTCACGAGTTTCTAATTAACTCAAACATACTCGTTTCTTGCTAGCTCTTTGTGATTCTAAACCATTACATAGACAGGGCACATTCACTCACAGATCGACACAATCTATACACTCACTTCGTTCGTGTTAAATACTTCGTCCTTTACGAACCCTTCACCTCATAAGTAAAACGCTTATCTAAAACAGCAGTCTCTCACTAACTTAGCACCCCTACAAGGTGTTCTACCAACTTTCACTCTTCTGGTTCAAGTCTTCGGCCTCAACCATCTTACCCAGCTGTTGACTTCAATGTCAATAGTCAATCCGTAACTATTCTCTTAACCTATTCTTTATCATGGGTCCCTTACGGAACCTATTCCTTCCAACACATCATAATCAACTTCATAATCCGTTGTCCTCATTTCCAAAACTTACTCATGTGACACCCAAAATTACAAGATCACCTTTTAAACTCTCACCCGACGTCGAGGATATTTCATTCCTACTTCACCACACTACTCATAACGAGTTGCTAATACCAACATCTAGATGACTTCTGGTCTTTCCTCCGGACACAACCGTCCTTCGACAACGGTAATTCCGGTCATCGAACAAGGGTACAGACCCTCATACAACCGACACTAAAGTCCACTTCCGACTCTTCCACTGCTCACCTCTCCTCGTGAACACGAATACCAAAACTACAACCATTCTCCCCTGATTTGTCCATCACCTCTCCACTCTAGGAGTTCTTCCTTAGCTTAAAAATGTAGTACTTTACGACCTAGTGAGTTCATAGCCTTCATGCATCACAACGCGATAAATAAATCATTTCACACTTTTTATCATTTTAAAGAACAACACTTGGAAAAACAACTTGGTACACACGACCCCAACATTCTCATAACTCCAACACCCTGCACAACGATCTCGAGGATCGTCTGCATGCAACTTTCCGTAAAACTTAATCTTACTTAACCAAAAATATGTTGTTACGACGGAAATATATATATATTGAATGAAAATCTTTTCATACGACAAAATTCTGAAAGGAATTACTGACACGAAGTAAACCAGTCGATTCTCACACTCATTTATATAACTTCAACATGTCATTACTTATTTTGGTTATAAAAATTTGGCATTCAGACGTTTCTTTGACTTTTTGCAACAATTTATCTTATCATAAAAAGAGTGGAATATTTTGCAAATCGTAAACCTCAAGACTTCATTGTGCGATGTAAATGGATTATCATTTTTCTTTAAACATACGCTTGCACACGCCGACTCATATTCGATCAAATTTGGTATTTACACATTTACTTTACTTAAGAAAAATCTCATGTACGCATATACGAACTCAATGCATGAAACTCTACTTACAATTGAAGGCTACTCGCTCAAACAAGGTCAATCGTTTCACTCACGCAGTGGTCGTCCCCTCGGCCTTGCAATAACTTGCTATATATACATTCAACGGCCCACTTACTCAACCATTTCATACTATTTTCGCCTTGACCAATTCGTCTCATATTATACTTCTACACGCTTTCAGTACTATACAGAAATCTCTCTTCAATGATCCTACCACTGAACAACTCGACCAAAGAGTCAGGGTTCTAATCCTCAGCTCGCTCTTGAATTTGGCACTTCCAAGGTCTCGACACTGCCCTTCCTTACCATCCGAACCGATCCATCCCACGATTTCTAGAACTGGGATTCTCCAGAAACAGGAGTCTTACTAAAAAATCTTTCATTCATCCTCTTCGAATCCACGATGATCTACCTCTAGATGACTCATAACATTCTACACCACCTTTCTTCTCTACGATGTATACATGCATCACATCATAAATGATCTCTCATGATACCTCTCCAACAAGGGGTCTCAGTCTACCCTTCAGGGGTCTTGCTGACGTTCTAGATTACTGGAACATATAATATTAGCTTTAGACTACAACTCTGGAAGAATAAGGCAGATTAAGCACATACATGTACCTGTAAGTTCGCAATTACACTGGCCAGGTGTAATCCCAAACTTACCTTACATGACCGTCCTCGGTACCCTCTTAGTCCTATTTTTATAATAGTGTCCTCCTAACGCATTTCCTGATTCTCAGTTGTGACTTCTACTCCCAAGTTTAAGTTTAGGCCCGTCCGGTCACCTAAATCCCTTAAATTATGGCTCTGATACCAATTGTAACAACCCAGTCTAATTAAAGCATACATACCATTAATATTAAACAATTACAACACTGGTCCATAAAATTTCGGTACATCTGTCTAAATAACTTAGGTTGGCGGAAACAACCTATACACAACTGAGAATAACTACCACTAAAAGTATGAGTGGCACTGTCTCAATCTGCATCTGTACTCTATCCTGCGCTTGCTCACTTACCGGAGCCTCCTACTATTTGCTTACCTGAAAAGGTTTAGTTTGGAAAATGCGAGGGTTAAACCATGAGGTCTAGTGAGTCCCTCCTGACAGTTCTCAAAATCATTTAAAACAGTTTTACAACTTTCGAATATCTTTGCAAAACTTTCACATAGCTTTTCATAAAAACTATCACATAACTTCACATAAAACTTCCACGGATAAATCCGCCCCGTAAATGGCACCCTGAAGTCACTCGAAAGTGACAACGAGTCAGTCCCATGTTGCCTTACAGGGCCACACTACCCCTGGCATAAACGGGTCACACCTCCCGGCACGAGCTGGCGGGCCACACCCCCCGACTTAGCCAATTTACGTCTCACACAATGTATGCATACATCTCATATAAAACTTTAAACAACTTTCATGCAATTAAAAACATAAGAATAAAACATGGCATTTCTCATCATGTACTCGCTTTAGAAAACACGTTCAAAATCACGTATTTTAGTTAGAAAACTAACCTGGTACGCTTACTTTCCTTTCCTACTACGTCCCGTACTCCCAATCGGTCTACCTGAGTGAAAGAATAAAACACATAAATTGATTACCCAACTGTCCAGATACAAGCTTACCGGACACCACTACTTTCCGGACAACCTTACCCTTACCAGACACTTCCTATATACCGGATACCTTTCTACTTACCGGATGAATACACAGTCCGAACAATACCCTACCCGGATAGTTATCCGGGAACTATCCGAAAACTCCAACTATGCGGACTCGTATCTGGAAACCACTGCAAGCCAGACACTTACCCGGATACAAAGTTCAGTACTTTCCGGACGTTGGCTGCGATGCCCATTTGGGATCAAAGCCTGCTAATAAGTCCTTAATCCAAGTCGGATTTGAGTAAAACAACAACTTAACTTACTTATCTCATTAATTCACCAATCCCTTAGCTATTGTGCACCAAAAGGATGCTACATTCACCACATTAAACCTCATTTTCATCTCTCAACAAAAACTCATAAATAACCCCAATGATCCAACTAAATAATAAAAAATAGGTTTGATTAAGAAATTTACCTGGCAGAATTTCTTGTATGATTGCACTCCTACTGCACCTCTTAGCTTCTTCCAATTTGATACTTGAAAACCTTCTTCTTCCTTTGTTCTTGAACTCCAATGAAAACTCTCTCTCTGCTCTCTAAATCTCTCAACAGCCGCCAACAATCAAGAGAAATGTACACCTAGGGTTTTGTGCCCCAAAACATTGGGTACTTATACCCCATCCCTTATTTACAATTAGCCCCCCTCAACTTCTAGTTTTATTAAAATCTTCCCAATACTTGAAACTCTAACAAAATTTGGTCTCGGTTACTACAATTTCCCCCAGGTTTATTTACAGTAATTTTTATCTCAATTTATGCTTATTAAGGGGCTGTTTGGCAGTTGCTGAATGGCTAAGAGACTCTTATGATATAGTGCAAAATGAAATATGGTTATTTGGTAAATAATGAAATTAGGGTGCTGAATGGTTAAGGAAACCTAAGATACAAAATCATTTTATAGGATTTTAGAGCTATTAAGAGGCAGTTTTTTTGCCAAACAAGATTCCCCTCTTAACGATTCAGAGGTTGCCTCTTAATGGAACTGTTAAGAAATAAACAAACAACACCTAAACGGCATAGCTTTGGAGGTTGAGGTGTGGGGGTTAAGGTAGGGCTTGGTAAATGCTAAAATGTAATGATGAGTGATGATATGCCTCAGGGAAGTAACTATTCAATTCTGTAACAAAGAAAATAAATAATTGGAACCTTAAATATGTGTTTGTTTATCTTGTTTTACTGTGACTAAAATCCAATTAGAGGTTGACTTCTGTTCGATTTTAGGGATTAATTGGGATATCATTTGAACGATGCTCGAATCTGAAATTTCCTCTAAAGCATGTTTATGTCTTCTGATCAACTCTATGCACTCTCGTCTGATAAGGGAGACTTGACACGAGGTTTTCACACCCCGAGGATCTTACCGCAAGTGTACGGGTCGAATTCAAGTAATAGTACTTGGAAAGTACGAGTATCGAATCACGGGGAACTAGGAACTAAGTATCACAATTACTATAAGCTTTATTAACTAGACTGTCGAATTTGGAAGATAGTTTTAAACTAAATTCTAGCAAATCACAACTTAAACGCAAACAAAGCAAAGAACAAATTAGGAACTTCGATAGAGAGAAAAGTTGAGGGTTGGAAATCCTCCGATTCTACACATGCACACAAACAACTCAAACAATTACCAGTTTATCCCCTTAATGATTCCCAAATCTTTTAAAGTCACCGTTGTTCTCTTTCAAGCCACAACGGGTTTTATTTTGAAAAGGATAAATGTAATCTCTCGATCTCACTTATGGATTCCAAAACACATTAAGTACTCGATTTATGTTAAATTGGCTAGATTTTATCTCTCGATATCAACCTAACGGTTTAATTGGGACTAAGACTTATTCAGTATATCTCTATCACTGATTTATCGTCTTAGGAATGCAATTCCTAGTTCTATTTAACAGTTAATTCTCTCAAACTCAACTGAAGATAATAAATCAATTAAAAGCTAGCTAGACTTTCAAAGGCATTAAACACAAAATCACATGCTTCATTAATTAAGGAAAAACCAATAAAAGTTCAAATCATCTGGTTACATGCTTTATAAACCGAATTCATTCCAACCCCCAACACGAACCGGTTAGTTCATGTCGGTGGTGGATTCAAACACAAGAGAGAAAGATGAAACTACGTATGTAAACATTGTAACGCGAAAGATTAAAAACATGAAAGATAACGTGATGAACTCCCTTCAATCGTGCTTGTATCTACGTTCCGTGATGATTGTCTCCGTGATCGGCCCTCTAACGTGACTCCGAAAGCTTCGAAAAGTCGTCGGAAATCGACCCAAAATCGCCCCTGGTCGTCTGCCGAAAGTTGGATATCGAAAAAGTGACCTAAATCTCGACTTAAAATACTGATTTTCGCGAAACAGTGGGTTACGCCACTTGCCACGCGACTTGCAAGTCGTGTGGTAAGTCGCGCGTGTCAATTTTGCAACGTGGGTCGTTTTCTGGTTCGCGGGTCGGGTCCTGGTTCGGTCGTGGGTCTTGGGCTTGGCTTTTGGGCTCCCGTTAGGCTTCGTTTTGACTCGTTTTGGGCTCTTTTTAGCTTCTTTTTCCGAGGAATGCCGCCTTTTATATAACCTGCGTAAATTACTCAATAACCCGTAAAATACCCGCCTTTTTACTTGAATACAAGCCAATCTCGTTGGTTTGAGAACCGAAAATAACGCCAAAAAGTGGCGTTATCAACAACCCCAAACCGAGCGTTGCTTGTCCCCAAGCAAATTAGCGATAAAAATAGAATCAAAGCACATAGTGAATTTAGTAATGACTGCACAATTCCAATCGGTACCAAGTGATGCATCGGTGATTTCCCATACCCGTAAATATCTATCTCACTCTCGCCTCATTCTTTAATTTGTCCGGTCTATGACCTTCTATTGGGAGTTGAACTCGTGACAGTTCCGATTACATTAGGATTAGACTAAGTCCAGACATGCTAGGGAAAACATTTCGCCTCGACCCTACCTCACGGGATACTCTCTTTGCACTCGAACCTAGGTTATTGCTCGTGTTGTCATGTTTAAGGAGGTTATGTGCAAGAATACGCAAATGTCATGACAACTCTAAAGAAAGACGCACAAATGTCCAAAATTTTGATCTCAGAAAGAATCAAATAGCAAGACAGGGAATATCAGTAAAGGTAGTCGTAACCGTAATCACATTTTCCAAAAGATCATCCAGGTCTTTACACGGGTTGTAATGGGGCTAAGGTTAAGGCTAAGAAACGACGGGTAAAAAGGATCAACAATCCTCGGTGGGTCAATCATTGGCAATTCCTGAACTCTCGTTGCTTTGCATTCGCTTACTTGGCCCCTTTCGTCACTATTGGAGTCGCTTTGATTTTCTTATTTTGCAGCTCTAACTATTATCTAAATAACTGTATATTTTTATCATTTTTTTTGGGACTTCATTGGTCCTCTTTTCTATTTTTCGGGTTACATTGACCCGTTTTATTCTCATGACTGGCCGGAGTTCTTTCTTTTCTGCTCTATCTCTATTAGTTCATTACTGCTTCCGATTGACACACTTTCGGATAAGGGTTGGCTAAGGCTTTTGGCTAAGGGCGAATGGTGGGTTTAGAAACGAAAAGGTGAGTGTTTGGCTGCAAAGGGGCTAAGGGTACACGCAGAAAGGTAAAAGGTGCGATAGCTAAAAACAGGTTAAATAACACACAATGCCTGGAATCATATCTTAAGGTCCACACGATATGGTCTACTATACCCTTACCTACTATCCCGATGTTCGTCTTTGCTACTCAATGCAATAATGTAGCGAGATCATTCTACATTAACGACAAGGAATTCGAAAAGTGTATAAGAATTACGTGTATGAATCCCTCGAAATGAAAAACGTCTTATTAGGTTCAACATCTCACTATCGGGTGGTCTCCACTAATGTCCCTAGTCATGTCCTTTCCTGGTCCTCCCCTAACGGTCACGTCACTATCATAAGATTCTTCCCACAATGGTTGGTCTCAATCATTCAAAATAAAAATTTAGCTATTGTGATCTAGACACTCAGAAGTGCAGGAAATCTACGTGCATAACTTGGGCCCGATTGGGCAACCCCAAACCTTACCCACACATTGTCCCCAATGTGCAAGCAAAGTCGTAGGTGATGCGACTCGAATCATTGTGCAGTTATTACAGTTATCAAAAGGACGGGCAAGGCATTACATAGCAAGCAAAAGAAAACCCAAAATTTCTAATATGGGCACCCCAAACCTAGGCCGTGGCCTAGGTTTGCCAATAAAAGCCAACCCCAAACCTCGGTAAAACCGAGGTTTGCACAGGGTAAAAAAAAGTTGAGTGGGTAGATGATGAAAAATGAGGCACCCTAAACCTAAGTGAAACTTTGGTTTGTGGCATATCGCTTAACTAATAAAGACCATACATCATACACCACTCGTTAAACAGACGAAGTTGAGAGCGTACCTGTTTTGCCCGGCCAGAGGAGATTCTTGAAAGATTGAGCATTTGGAGACGGAGGGGAGACGGAGAGAACAAGCAAAACAAGGGAAAGACACAAAACAAAAACAAGAAGCACACAAAGCAAGAAAGGAAACAAAAACTGCACGAAAAAAAAATATGAACATGGGACACCCGCGGTTTGCTGCGCGGCTTGCAAGCCGCGTAACATCCCGCGTAACTCACTGTTTCAGAAAACCAAACAGAGGGTCCCGCGGCTTACCACGCGGTATGCAAACCGCGTGGAAAGTCGCGTATGTCCCTGTTCCAGCTATTTTTGGTTTTTTCAATTTTTCGATTTTTATGGTTTTTCTGGAATTAAAACACACACAAGAAGAAAAATAATAAACGGAAACTAACCTTGGTGGGTTGCCTCCCACCCAGCGCCTTATTTAAAGTCGTGGCACGACTATGTGGTTTCAGCTTGGCTCAGTATCCGCAAACTCGAATCGCCCACACTTGCGATTCCCCGCGGACTCTTTCACAATTGGCCTTCCGTGACCAGCTCCTCCTTCTTCTTCTCTCTGACCTCTGCTTCTTTCTAGCAACTTGAATCTCACGTTCTCACCGCCAACTCGGAACGTGATCTCGCCCTCTTCCATATCGATCAGCGCCCGGCTCGTGGCAAAAAATGATCGTCCCAATATGAGTGGAACCTCTTCATCTTCGTCTATATCGATCACCACGAAGTCTACCGGGAAGTAGAACTTACCAACTTTGACGAGCACATCTTCTATCACTCCGTAAGGATATCTGATCGACCTATCCGCAAGCTTTAACGTCATGTACGTTGGTTGCACTTCACCCAGTCCGAGTTTCCTAAAAACAGAAAGAGGCATCAGATTAATACTTGCCCCTAAATCACATAGAACCTTATTAAAATTAAAACTGCCAATTTGAATAGGAATCGAGAAACTCCCTGGATCTTTAAGCTTTTGGGGCAGCTTATTCTGGAAAATTGCGCTGCACTCTTCAGTGAGTGCAACGGTGGCCTGGTGATCAAGTGCCCTCTTTTTGGAAAGGATCTCTTTCATGAATTTCATGTAAGAGGGCATCTGGGTGAGAGCATCTGCAAAAGGAATATTAATCGTTAGCTTTTTAAAGACCTCAATAAATTTGGTAAAATTAACCTGATCCTTATTTGCTTGTAGCCTGCTCGGGTAAGGCACTTTCGGTACTGCCGGCTTGACTGGCGGTGTTACTTCTTTCTTCCTCTCTTCGCTCTTCTCGCTCTCTTCAGCTTCAACTTCATCCATGGCAATGATCTCCACATCATTCTCGGCTTCCTTTGCTGGCTCCTCATTCAGCTCCTTGCCATCTCTCAGATAGATGGCGTTGCAATTTTCTTGATTCCTCTTCTCAGCCATACTCGGGAATGCTCCGGGAGGTCGGGTTTGTAGGGCTTCAGAAATCTGCCCCACTTGCCTCTCGAGAATCTTTATTGCAGCCGTATTTTGATCAGTTGCGGCTTTAACTGTGTTGATAGTGCTTGCTAATCCCTCGACTGTGCTGTCCATCTTCGTCATGAACTTCATCATCATCTCTTCTAGGCCCGTCTTCTTCTCCCCAGAAGGTCCTTCGTTTCTTTGCTGATTATTAGTTTGAGCGGAATTAGACGAGTTAGAAAAATTACCTGACTGTGGTTGACCGGGCTGATTCCATGAAAGATTGGGATGCCTTTTCCACCCCTCGTTATAAGTATTTGAGAAAGGATCGTTTCTCGGTTGGTTCCGGTTTGACACAAATTGAACCTGATCAGGTTCTTGAGGGTTTCCTCCATTCAGCCGATTCGTGATGACAGCCAGTTGAGCTTTCAGTTCGTTCAGCTCGTTACTCTCTTGGACATTTGAAACTCGTCTTACTGCTGATCTCGGAGTGGAGAAACTGTGTTCGGCCAGATTCTCGATCAGCTCACATGCTTCCTCATAAGATTTATCCATTAATGCTCCACCCGCCGCAGCTGTGATGTCGTTCTTGAATTGCGGGTGGAGTCCACTGAAGAAGGTCTGGATGATGACCCAGCCTTGTAGCCCGTGATGAGGACACTTCTTTATCATGTCCTTGTAGCGCTCCCAAGCCTCATATAATGTTTCCTGATCCCATTGAGAAAAATGGGTGATCTCCGCCATTAGCTGCGCGGTTCTTCCCGGTGGAAAGAATTTCTGAAGGAAGGCTGCCTTCAGTTGCGCCCAAGTGGTGATCGAGTCTGGTTGGATGCTCTCGGTCCATGTCTCGGCTCGGCCTTTGAGAGAGAACCCGAATAACCTCAGCTTGATGGCATCCTCGTTCATGCCATTGATCTTGAATGTGTTACATATCCTCTCGAATGCACGGAGGTGTGCATGAGGATCTTCAGTCGGCGCTCCTCCATATTGATTCTGTTGTACCATGACGATGGTACTCGGTTTGAGCTCGAAGTAGTTTGCTGCGGTGGCGGGCGGTTGGATGCCTATCCGTGCTGTTGCCACGTTCGGATTGGCAAATGACCGCATAGGCACCCTTTTCGGAGGTGGTGGTGGTGGATTATTGCGGCGAGGTGGTCTCTCGTCGTCTGACATTTCGAATTTAAGATTCCTTTTCGCCTTTGCTTCTTTGCGCAGCCGACGAGCGGTTCTTTCGATCTCCGAAACAAATTGTTCGATTCCCTTCCCTCGGGCCGTCCTTGGCATAAACCAAGTGGTACCTAAAAAGAAAGAAAACAAAGTCAGTAATCCAAAGACTGAAAGTGATGAAATAAAACACGAAATAAAAAGAAATGTCCAATCTAATAATGCTTATAGACGGTAGTGCTATTAGCTACAACTAGTTCCTCGGCAACGACGCCAAAAACTTGACACGGGGTTTTCACACCCCGTTGATCTTACCGCAAGTGTACGGGTCGAAGTCAAGTAATAGTACTTGGAAAGTACGAGTATTGAATCACGGGGAACTAGGAACTAAGTATCACAATTACTATAAGCTTTATTAACTAGACTGTCGAATTTGGAAGATGGTTTTAAACTAAATTCTAGCAAATCACAACTTAAACGCAAACAAAGCAAAGAACAAATTAGGAACTTCGATAGAGAGAAAAGTTGAGGGTTGGAAATCCTCCGATTCTACACATGCACACAAACAACTCAAACAATTACCAGTTTATCCCCTTAATGTTTCCCAAATCTTTTAAAGTCACCGTTGTTCTCTTTCAAGCCACAACGGGTTTTATTTTGAAAAGGATAAATGTAATCTCTCGATCTCACTTATGGATTCCAAAACACATTAAGTACTCGATTTATGTTAAATTGGCTAGATTTTATCTCTCGATATCAACCTAACGGTTTAATTGGGACTAAGACTTATTCAGTATATCTCTATCACTGATTTATCGTCTTAGGCATGCAATTCCTAGTTCTATTTAACAGTTAATTCTCTCAAACTCAACTGAAGATAATAAATCAATTAAAAGCTAGCTAGACTTTCAAAGGCATTAAACACAAAATCACATGCTTCATTAATTAAGGAAAAACCAATAAAAGTTCAAATCATCTGGTTACATGCTTTATAAACCGAATTCATTCCAACCCCCAACACGAACCGGTTAGTTCATGTCGGTGGTGGGTTCAAACACAAGAGAGAAAGATGAAACTACGTATGTAAACATGGTAACGCGAAAGATTAAAAACATGAAAGATAACGTGATGAACTCCCTTCAATCGTGCTTGTATCTACATTCCGTGATGATTGTCTCCGTGATCGACCCTCTAACGTGACTCTGAAAGCTTTGAAAAGTCGCCGGAAATCGACCCAAAATCGCCCCTGGTCGTCTGCCGAAAGTTGGATATCGAAAAAGTGACCTAAATCCCGACTTAAAATACTGATTTTCGCGAAACAGTGGGTTACGCTACTTGCCACGCGACTTGCAAGTCTCGTGGTAAGTCGCGCGTGTCAATTTTGCAACGTGGGTCATTTTCTGGTTCGCGGGTCGGGTCCTGGTTCGGTCGTGGGTCTTGGGCTTGGCTTTTGGGCTCCCGTTAGGCTTCGTTTTGACTCGTTTTGGGCTCTTTTTAGCTTCTTTTTCCGAGGAATGCCGCCTTTTATATATCCTGCGTAAATTACTCAATAACCCGTAAAATACCCGCCTTTTTACTTCAATACAAGCCAATCTCGTTGGTTTGAGAACCGAAAATAACGCCAAAAAGTGGCGTTATCAAGACTTCATGAGTCCAAGGACACCGGTGTCATGATCATCATTTATACTTTCTACCTTGCCTATGCATTTTATGATCACTTTATGGCATGTATGTATGGTTATGATTTTGGGGTTGGGTTCCGGTGAAAAGTTGAGTCAACATGAGAAGTGGTTATCAACCGTTTGATGCACCGGGATAAGATGCAATGAGATGCACCGGATCAATCCCCGTATCAAGCGCGATTCATGGGTGGGCTTGAGATTAAAAGTGATCAAGGGTTCATATCCACTTCTTACGTTTAGAATACATGCAGATTTAATACATCACAGATTCAGTTTTTTGTTTTTTGTTTTTCAAGTGATACTGCGTGTTTTGAACTCTAAAATTTTCAACTTGTTTGGCAAATTTTATTTCCACACAGAAGGGGGTAATAGTTTCATGATGCAAATTTTATCTTCTGTGTGTAGGGTCGGATGAAGTTGTTTGGGACTATTGTTTTTCCCAAAAACAGGTACTTGACGCTGCCGTTTTCTAAAGGTGGGAAGAACGTGATGTGTGAAGATTACTTCGATACCATGGTTAGTGGTTGTATATTACTTAATCCTGCTTCACAAGGGTTGAGTTCCGGTGAGAAGTTGAGGTTAAGGTGAGAAATGGTTATCAACCGTTGGATGAGAAATGGACGCACATTAGAATGAGATGCACCGGATCAATTCCCTTCTAAGGCCCAATTCATGGGAGGGCATTTGATTCAAAGTGATCAACGGTTTAGATCCACTTCTCACGCTAACCTCAACTTCTCACACAATTCTTTGCGTGGGACTCCATCTGCATCCTGCTGTTGTTGGGGGCAATTAATTGCTAGTTTCTACTTGTGTTTGTAATTCTCTCTTAGCATTCACATCCTAGAATTCATTTAATTAACTATCATATTTCCAATCGTTTTCTTCTAATGTCATTCTTCATCAGTTCCAGTAGTAACCTTTTTTCCATTCCCAAATAAGTGCTCTCCATTCCTTTGGATGTTTCAAGTCGATACTTATTTAGGGAAGTGCTTTGAGCTTGATATTTACCTAATTCTTTCTTTATAGGTGGAGAGGCGAAAGATCATGTGAGAAGTGGATCTGAACCGTTGATCACTTTTAATCAAATTCCCTCCTATGAATTGTGGCTTAGAAGGGAATTGATTCGGTGCATCTCATTCTGATGTGCGTCCATTTCTCATCCAACGGTTGATAACCACTTCTCACGCTTCTCAGCTTAACCTCAACTTCTCACCGGAACCCAACCCTAGGTGGAGATTGTTATTATTAAAAAACGTTTGTTGCATCTTCACTCCATTGCGCAAACATCATATTTAATATGCATGCAGGTCTAACGAGGACAATTATTGGGAATAAGGTTATTCATATTATTCATCGTTCTACTTCTTCAGATTGTATTTTCTGATGCATGGTGGATCGGATCCAAGGAAGAGAATCCAGAAGACATGAATATGGTCAGTTCTCGAGTGAGTTGATTACATTTATGAGCTTGTTAGTATAATAATATGTTAACATTAGTTGTTCTTTTTCTTCTTCTTAAGAAAGTGTATGAGAGTTGTAGTAGTTAAATTTTTCTTGTTATTTGTATCTTGTTTATGTTTGTCTTCATCTTGTTAGGGTTATCCTTATCTTCATAGCTTTTCTTGTACTTATTTAGAGGGGCATCTTCCGACTATAATGAACACAATTCTTTTTTACCTACAATTACATAGCAGAAATATTTGGCAAGTCTCGTTGAGTAAAATTAAGAACGAAAAATAACTAGCTGTTACAGAGTGGAACAGACGTGTTCCACCCCCACCCCGTGGAACAGACTTATGTTTTACCAATATAACCTCAAAATAAAATCTAAGTCCCTTCTAAAACATCAAGTACGCCTTCCTATTTACATTTTATTCATTCTTTAAATTTTATTTAATGCTTTTTGAACTTTCACTTTATTGTCATTAAAGTATTATTTTTATATGGTTTCTATATTTTGATTAATTTATGTAATTCGTTAAATATTAATAGTGAAAAATAATATACAAAAGGTATAGAATGAAAATTGGAAACTACATAAACTTTTTATATTGGTGTTACTTTAATCTGTCTTGATGGTAACTTTCTAATGATATATTTTTAACAAAAAATATTTATTTCATTATAATTTAATAAATTACATAATTTAATCAAAATATATAAACAAGTCGTACGGGTAAATTGGTCATTTTATCTGGTTCCGTCTTGTCTAATTATGTCTTACCAAACGTTGAACAATTGGTCTGTTCTATCTTGACCGGATACCAAACGCACCCTGAAGGACATAGCAGTTGGCTCTCTATTTGGCACCTGTTTTGGACCATTCTCGCTTAGTCGCTTCTAATAAACAATTGCAAATCTAATCTTGGATCGCCTGTTCTTAGGGTTGGGTTCGGTGAGAACTTGAGGTTAACGTGAGAAGCGTGAGAAGTGGTTATCGACCATTGGATGAGAAATGGACGCATATTAGTAAGAGATGCACCGAGATAAGATGCAGCGACATGCACCGGATCAATTCCCTCCTAAGGCGCAATTCATGGGAGGGCATTTGATTAAAAGTGATCAACGGTTCAGATCCACTTCTCATGCTTCTCACGTTAACCTCAACTTCTCACACGACCCTTTTAACCTCAACTTCTCACACGACCCTTTGCCCCTGTTCTTGATAGTCTTCCTGTGGGTTTCCGTTCTTAAGAATCAATCAATTCTCTTTTAGCAACAATTTTTGCAAATCTAATCTTTGACATAGTGTTGAGATATTTCTTTTTGGTCACAGGGACAGCAAAATGAGTATGATTTTAAAGGCGGTGCAGGTTCTAACATGTGAAAGAATGGAAGGCGTAAAACAAAGTAGAGTAACTGATGTGAAACATCAGTCTTCGGTACATGAACCAGAACATGAATTTTCAGATAGTGAAAATGATCCGAAAGATATGATTAAAAAACCTTCTGATGGGGAAGAAAATGAAATTGGTGGAAGTACGATCAGGTATCATACTTCTGAAAACATTTGGATTCTTATGCTCCCCTTTATAAAACTTACACCAGTCCATAGAAGGCCAAACATTTGCACCTAGCTTCAACTTATTCGTCATACAGTCATACTTGATCTTAGTGTTTAAGGAGCTGTTTGGTTAGTTTTTCATTAAGTCCTATGTGGATAAAGTTGTTTGTTTGTAAGTCACTTTCTATATCATTAAGCCACTACCAAACAGTTATGTATTAGCTGACCGGGTAAGCTGTAAGTATTATTAAGGGGCTGTTTGTTTACCTCTTAATTAAGAGGCAACCTCTGAATTGTTAAGAGGTAAATCTTGTTTGGCAAAAAAAACCCTGCTTGTTAATGGTTCTAAAACCCCCTGAATGATTTTGTATATTGGGCCTCCCTTAACCATTCAGCATCCTGATTTCATTCTGAACAATTACCAAACAATTACCAAACAACCATAGTTCATTTTGCACGATATCATAAGAGCCTCTTATTGATTCTGACCACTTAATCATTCTGCACCAAACCATTCAGCAACTGTCAAACAGCCCCTAAGCTCATTAAGTTGCTAACAAACAGGCCCTAAATGACAATTGACATTTAGTTATTTACATAAATTATTTCATGTAGACTTTAGCGACACAATTCTTGCTTAAACGTCATTTTTAGATATATTCTGAGGTGGCAGCTGATTTGTTTTTGACAATAGATGGAGACTGAACTTTTGCTATGTTCCACAGAGGCGGTAAACATGCTACAGAAACATAAGTCACTAAAGAAATAGAAGTCACTAAAGAAACAGAAGTCACAAAATTGGAGGGTTCTCATAGTAATCACAGTTCTCTTGTTCATGCCACTATATCTACATTATTCAAGAAAAAAGAGGAAAAGGTACGGCTTTGAACCATGAAATCTTATTATTCACTTCTTTCTCAACTCTCACGACTCACTCCATCCTGTAATAATCAGCAGGCGAAGCATCGTGTGAGAAGTTGAGGTTGTTGGACAACCTAAGGGGGGGGTAAGGTTGTATTTAAAATCTTTTTCTTTCAAAAAATTCTTTGAACAAATAAATACAGTACAAACAATACAGTAAAAATAAAGCAGAGTATAAACAAGTAAATATACAACAATTATATAAACAGATATAATTTAAATGCACAGCGGAAATGTAAAGAGATAAGGGAAAGAGAATACTTGACAACGAGATTTTTAAAGTGGTTCACCAAACACAAAGTTGGCTAGTCCACCTCGAGAAAATAACACTTCTCGGAGATCCAATACGAAACGTGTTCTTTACGGTAGAAACACAAACCTTAATACAACAAACGCGAATCACTCTACTTTGAGAGATTAAGGTGGATCACTCACTCTAATTCAAACACTTACAAGAGGGTATAAATTTTAATATGAATAATCACTCTTGAATAAGGTTTATCACTTGGATATTTTTAGAGAGTTTGATCACTTGAGTTGTGTTGCTGATTCAACTAATCGTGAGATTTTAATCTGCTATCAACTCAAGATTTCTTGCTCAAAAATTAATTTATCAGTTTAAGTGATTTAGTGTGAGTAAGAAAGCAGCAGAATAATAATCAAATGCTGAGGGAGAACTTAATGCTGAAGTTGGTGTGTAGTTTAATGCTGCTGGAGGCTTGTATTTATACTGCATGAAAATCCGACTTGAGAATTTCGCGGTATACCGCCGAACCATCGCGGTATACCTGCGTCATAAAAAGTGTACTCCTTGAGAAGGTCAACCTGCAAAAAAACTCAACGGCATAATGTACCCGCGGTATACCGCGTTGCACATGGCGGTATACCGCCTGACATACTTCCTGACAAACGAAGCTTCTCATGCAGAACAAGTTGATGGGAAATAGTACCCGCGGTATACCGCGTATACCTTGGCGGTATACCGCCAGAAGATCTGTCCAATGAGAGCATGGCAACGCAGGTAAACTTCGGCTGAACACACTTCTTGCAACAGATGAACAGTAGCAGCATATATTAATATATATATATATCAGAGATTTATATATAAAAGATATTATATATATATTTGATTCAAATATATTTATATAGATACGAAATATCCAAGTGATAAAATATTTTAGGGTGTTTATCATTTTAAAATAAAATGACGAAACTTTTCAGACTTGGATTCTTCAGATAAAAAATTTATCGAGATCATTTAAATATCTGCACACTCAGATAAAATGTTAGATAACAAATAATGCGGTGTGTTTTGTAATCATCAAAATAAATATGGAGATGTGATTTTATGTGTACCAAAAATATATCACAATATTTAAAGCTGGGTACACTTGCACCAACAATCTCCCCCTTTTTGATGATGACAAACACAACGCTAAACACGAGAGCATACTCGGTTTCTCTCCCCCTTTTGTCGAAGCAAAAAGGGGTTAAGAAAATCGCTTATGCTCCCCCTCGAAAGATGCTCCCCCTCAAAATATGAAATATTTGAGAGTTAGTATTTATCAAGGGTTATACTCAAGCATGCCTAAACCAAGTCTTAATTTAAAGAAGGCTTTTTTGTTAAGAGCTTTTGTGAAAATATCGGCCAAATTATCTTCCGAATCAACCTTTTCAAGCACGATTTTGCCTTTTTGAACATTATCTCGTAAAAAGTGATGTCTCAATTCAATATGTTTGGTACGAGAATGTAAAACGGGATTTTTACTTAAGTTTATGGCACTTGAGTTATCACACATAATTGGAATTTTGGTTAGGTGTACCTCAAAATCGGTAAGTGTGTGTTTCATCCATAGGACTTGAGCACATGCTCTTGCGGCGGCTACATATTCCGCTTCGGTGGTAGACAAAGCTACGGATTGTTGTTTCTTAGAGAACCAAGATACAAGTGAGAGACCTATAAAGGCACATACCCCACTAGTACTTTTTCGGTCAACAATAGATCCACCAAGATCGGAATCGGCAAAACACGTTACTTCTAACTCGGGTTTCTTTGCGTACCATAAGCCAAGATTAGTAGTACCTCGTAAATATCGAAAAATACGCTTGACAGCTTCATAGTGAGATTGTTTAGGTGAAGATTGAAAACGAGCACATAAACATACACTAAACATGATATCAGGTCTACTAGCAGTTAAATATAACAAGCTACCAATCATACCACGATAAATCTTTTCATTAAAATCGTTTCCCTCCTCGTCACGAGATAATTGCAAATTTGTGGTCATTGGAGTTTCAACGGGTTTGACATTTTCAAAGTTAAACTTTTTCAACATATCTTTACAATATTTAGATTGACTAATAAAAATACCAGTTTCACATTGTTTTATTTGCAATCCTAAGAAGTATTTTAACTCTCCCATCATGCTCATTTCAAATTCGCTAGTCATTTTCGCAGAAAATTCATTACACAATTTTTCATTAGTGGAACCAAAAATAATATCATCAACATATACTTGCACAACCACAATATCATTTTGAACATATTTCACAAATAAAGTATTATCTATTTTACCCATAATATAACCACTAACAATTAAAAAGGTTTTTAATCTATCATACCAAGCACGCGGAGCCTGCTTTAAACCATAAAGCGCCTTTTTCAATTTATAAACATGTGTCGGGTTTTCAAAACTTTCAAAACCGGGAGGTTGAGAAACGTATACCTCCTCATTTATAATACCATTTAAGAAAGCACTTTTAACATCCATTTGAAATAACTTAAAATCTTTAGCATTTGCAAAAGCGAGAAGCATTCGAATAGACTCCAACCTTGCAACCGGTGCAAAGGTTTCGTCATAATCTATACCTTCTTGTTGACTGTACCCCTTGGCAACTAAACGTGCCTTGTTTCGTGTGACTCCACCGTTCTCGTCTACCTTGTTACGGAAGACCCATCTTGTGCCAATAATGGTTTGACTACTAGGGCTAGGTACTAAGTCCCACACATCATTCCTAGTAAATTGGTTTAACTCATCTTGCATGGCCAAAATCCAATCCTCATCACCTAAAGCTTCATCTATGGTTTTAGGTTCTATGGTTGAGATAAAGGCATGGAAAGCACAATGGGTAAGGATTTGTGATCTAGTTGTCCTTTGGTTTAGGTCACCTATAATTTGATCTACGGGATGTCCTCGAGCGGTTCTAAGGTTAGGATCATCTATACCTTGTGGAATAAAGCACGGAGGGGCATCACTAGATTCAATATTATTTGTGGAAGGTTGGGTACCTAAATCCAAGGTACTAAGTTGTTGGGCTAAGACATCTCCTTCACGGATATTATCATTTGCTAAGGATGCACTTGGTTTGGGAGGACTCTCGTCAAAACTAACATTAAGGGATTCTTCCACTACCATGGTCTCCTTATTTAAGATTCTATAGGCTTTGCTATTCCAAGAGTAACCTAGGAAAACTCCTTCATAGGCTTTGGGGTCAAATTTGGTTAGGTAGGATTTGGTGTTTAAAATGAAACATTTACAACCAAAAACTTTTAGGTGAGCTAGGGAAGGTTTTCTACCTCGGTAAAGTTCATAGGGTGTCTTATTTAGGATACCTCTAATTAGGACACGGTTAAGCACATAGGTCGCGGTAGCAACGGCATCACACCAAAACTTTTGGGGAACTTGATGTTCGTTTAGCATAGTTCTACTCATTTCTTGCAACGTTCGATTTTTCCTTTCAACAACCCCGTTTGACTGAGGAGTTCGAGGAGCCGAAAAGTTATGAGTTATACCATGTTTATCACAAAAGGCACCAAATTGTACATCATTATCGAATTCTCGTCCATGGTCCGTACGTATGGAAACAATCGTACAACCTTGTTGGTTTTGAATTCTTTTTCCTAAAATTTTAAACTTTTCGAAAGCCTCATTTTTATGTCTCAAAAATAAAGTCCAAGTATAACGGGAAAAATCATCCACAATAACCAAAGTATAAAAATTTCCTCCAAAACTTTGAACAGCCATCGGGCCAAAAAGATCCATATGTAAAAGTTCTAAAACTCTTTGAGTAGAAATAACATTTTTTGATTTATGAGAAACGTGATGTTGTTTGCCGACACGACAAGCATCACAAAAATGATTATCAAACTTTAATTTTGGCAGGTCACTCACAAGCTCCTTATTTTTTAAGTTTTGCATTAATCTTAGGTTAGCGTGACCTAAACGCCTATGCCATAAAGTAGAAACATCATTAATAGAAGATAAGCATACATTATCAGATACAACAGTTTTACAAATATACAAATTTCCTTTTACAAAACCATTTAAAAGAATTTTGCCATTTTTTATGATTTTACAAGAATCTTCTTCGAAGACAACAGTTGTATTATTTTTACACAATTGACGAACACTTAACAAATTAAAATGTAAATTATCAACATGATTCACATTAAGAAAATGAACATTATTGCAAGAGACTGTACCTCTACCAATTATATTTCCTTTGGAGTTTCCTCCAAAGATTACCTGTCCACCATCACATGACTTATATGATGAAAAGAGATTATTGTTTCCGGTCATGTGACGTGTGCAACCACTATCGAGTATCCAGTCCATATCAAGATCAATCTCGTCGTCGCTATCGGCCATAAGACAAATGGCTTGATAGTCATCTTCTTCTTCACTCTCGCTCCACGCGCCTCCAATGAAGGCTTTCTCCTTCTTCTTTTGGAACTTGTTCTTTTTCGGACATTCATTGGCGTAGTGGTCTTTGTCACCACATGAGTAGCAAAAGCCTCTCTTTGGCTTAGCTTTATCGTCTTCACTCGAGTCGCCATTTTTCTTAACTTTTTCGTCTCGTTTATGGAACTTACGACTTCGATTATCACCACCACGACGGTAGTTACCGTTTCTTTGAAATCTGCCATTGTTAGAAAATTTATTATTATTATTAAGAAATTTGGAAAAGTTTCTTACCAACATGGCGACTTCATCGAGAGTTTCGGAAGGATCTTTCGAGGAGCTAGCTTTCTCCTTTTTCTTCTCATCTTTTGGTGTTGAGACATTGAGAGCGATTGATTTCTTTTTAACTTGCTCCCGATCTTTGTTTCTTTTAAGTGCAATTTCATGCACTTTAAGATTACCGATTAAGTCATCTATCTTCATTATGGAGAGGTCACGGGAGTCTTCTAAGGATGTTATCTTTTGCATCCACTCCGAAGGAAGGGCTCGTAGGATTTTCCTTATATAGTCCTCGTTAGGATAAGTGCGATCCAAACCTTTCAAAGTAGTCACAATAAGGTTAAATCTTTTAAACATTGAGTCAATTGACTCATCTTGTTTCATTTCGAATAGTTCATAATCGTGAACTAAAATATTTACTTTGCTAGATTTAACCTCCGTGTTTCCACGATGAGTATTATTTAAACTTTCCCATATTTGATTAGCAGTTTTATAAGTATATACTCTTTCAATTTCGTCAGATGTTAAAGCAGCATATAATATATTCTTAGCTTCAAAGTTTAAACAAAAATGGGCTTCATCAGAAGTGGTCCAGTCATCTAGGGGTTTATCAATATAAACATCATCTTTCACAATGGTGGGTTTAAAATTCCCTTTTTCTATGATATTCCAAATCTTTTGATTTTTGCCACGAACGTGACATTCAAATAGCTCGGCCCAAATGCCAAACTTTTCAGTATCTATCAAAGGAGGTTTTGAAAACACGATATTAGTTTGTTGAGCCATTTAGAAGAATAAGATGAAAAATATGCAGAATATTTTGAAAGACCTGCTCTGATACCAAATGTTGGACAACCTAAGGGGGGGGTAAGGTTGTATTTAAAATCTTTTTCTTTCAAAAAATTCTTTGAACAAATAAATACAGTACAAACAATACAGTAAAAATAAAGCAGAGTATAAACAAGTAAATATACAACAATTATATAAACAGATATAATTTAAATGCACAGCGGAAATGTAAAGAGATAAGGGAAAGAGAATACTTGACAACGAGATTTTTAAAGTGGTTCACCAAACACAAAGTTGGCTAGTCCACCTCGAGAAAATAACACTTCTCGGAGATCCAATACGAAACGTGTTCTTTACGGTAGAAACACAAACCTTAATACAACAAACGCGAATCACTCTACTTTGAGAGATTAAGGTGGATCACTCACTCTAATTCAAACACTTACAAGAGGGTATAAATTTTAATATGAATAATCACTCTTGAATAAGGTTTATCACTTGGATATTTTTAGAGAGTTTGATCACTTGAGTTGTGTTGCTGATTCAACTAATCGTGAGATTTTAATCTGCTATCAACTCAAGATTTCTTGCTCAAAAATTAATTTATCAGTTTAAGTGATTTAGTGTGAGTAAGAAAGCAGCAGAATAATAATCAAATGCTGAGGGAGAACTTAATGCTGAAGTTGGTGTGTAGTTTAATGCTGCTGGAGGCTTGTATTTATACTGCATGAAAATCCGACTTGAGAATTTCGCGGTATACCGCCGAACCATCGCGGTATACCTGCGTCATAAAAAGTGTACTCCTTGAGAAGGTCAACCTGCAAAAAAACTCAACGGCATAATGTACCCGCGGTATACCGCGTTGCACATGGCGGTATACCGCCTGACATACTTCCTGACAAACGAAGCTTCTCATGCAGAACAAGTTGATGGGAAATAGTACCCGCGGTATACCGCGTATACCTTGGCGGTATACCGCCAGAAGATCTGTCCAATGAGAGCATGGCAACGCAGGTAAACTTCGGCTGAACACACTTCTTGCAACAGATGAACAGTAGCAGCATATATTAATATATATATATATCAGAGATTTATATATAAAAGATATTATATATATATTTGATTCAAATATATTTATATAGATACGAAATATCCAAGTGATAAAATATTTTAGGGTGTTTATCATTTTAAAATAAAATGACGAAACTTTTCAGACTTGGATTCTTCAGATAAAAAATTTATCGAGATCATTTAAATATCTGCACACTCAGATAAAATGTTAGATAACAAATAATGCGGTGTGTTTTGTAATCATCAAAATAAATATGGAGATGTGATTTTATGTGTACCAAAAATATATCACAATATTTAAAGCTGGGTACACTTGCACCAACAGAGGTTAACGTGAGAAATGGATTTGAACCGTTGATCACTTTTAATCAAATGCCCTCCCATGAATTGCGGCTTAGAAGGGAATTGATCTGCTGCAGTTTATCTCGGTGCATCTCATCCTATAGGGTTTTTGGATCCGAGATCTTTGAGCTCGCCAATTTTACCGCCGGAAACCGGAGCAAGTAACCCTGGAAACGAGAACAGAAACCGATTCTTCCGGTTTGATTTTCTGAGTATGTCTCTGCCATGATGTTTGATCACTGTTTTGGAAGGGTTTAGAGACAGTGACGAAGCTTTCGCCGGAACTTCAGACAATAAGTTATTTGAAATCGCGAGTTTTCTTAGCCTTTTCCGTTCTTCTGCTTCAGGATTTGTTTGATTTGCCGACGATCCAACGTTTTTCTGATTCCCACCTTTCGCCATCTCTCTCTGTGGTTGGTGAGAAGGCGGGAAAAGCTTGTGCTTTCGCTGGTAACCAAACTGGGGTCAGGGGTGGAAGGACAACCGGTTCGGGCCTTGACCCAAAAGCGTTTGGTCCTACCATTTTCATAACTGGACCGGACCCAAAACCGGGTCCGGACTAGCCAAATATCTTGGAATTGATGTTAGGTTTGGACCTGATCTCGGTTTCTGGATAGGATCCAAATTGTCTGGTCCTGATCATAGCTAAAAATCCTAGGAGTGGTGTTAGACATCATCACTCACGTACAAAATCGTCCCCAATCCATTTCCCCTTCAAAATGCCGACCTCCATCTGTTTTTGAACCACACCCCTCGAGAAACTACACACGAACCACAAAAATCGGACCCGAGGGTCGTGCGCGGCTGGCGGCGCGACTGGAAACGCGCAAAGAAGCGCGCCGATTGCATCTGAGGTTCGAAACAGTGTCCTCCGCGACTCGGGGCGCGGCTGGAAACGCGCGGGGGCTCACACGAAGCTCACAACAGTGCTTCCCGCGACTCGTGGCGCAGTTGGAACCGCGCGAGGGTCGCACCAGCGTCGATTTCGTCCCCAAACAGCCTCCAAACGCAGTAAAACCTAAAATCTGATGTGAGCTCTGATAGATTTTATAACTATTGATGATGTGGATCCGTCCCAAAATAAATGTTCAAAGGTATACAATTTTAGAAATGTATATTATTATACTTTCTCCGTCTTATAGATAAGGGTAGAATTAGAAACTAAACAATTACTCTTGAATTGAGATACTTATCTTTGGACAAAGTAAAGTAGAAACTTAGACACTTATTTTGAGATGGAAGAAGTAATTTGATTGGCATCTACCTTTCTTTGATATTATGAGATGAAACGAAAAGCACAAACAAATATGGACCGAATCAATATATTGACAATAAACGCCATAAAAGTGATGGTTGAATAAGCCGCTGACTGTTCCAACATGCAAGGCCCAAAACTGGAATACCATCCGTAACGTCCAAAATTTGCAGCTCGAGCTTTCTTTATCTGCATCTTGTCAAAAGTGGGTTCCAACGGCCAAATCTTCAAACCTGAAAATTGCACATAAATTTATTAACTTTTTGTCATATTTTTCTTAATTTTATCTAAAAGTAGTAAACTTTCTTTTTATTTTTTATTTTTATATGCTGATATTTATGGTAAATATTACATAAATGACTTAAAAAAGAGGACAAAAACTAACTCAAAATTGGAATTAAACGATTTAAATAGGGTTAATAAAATAACCTTATCAGTTTTCCATCACAGTTATGGAGGATTTGAAATAGACTATGTACGCCTTTGAGGTGAACGAGTATCCGATGAAAACGCCCTCTTTCGCCTTTGGACTAAATTTGTTCAAATTGTCCTTATTGTTCAGCACGATACATCTGCAACCAAAGACACAAAAGTAGTGTATTACAGGTTTTCTATTGTTAATAATTTCATATGGAGTTTTGCCAAACCGTCGATGTATAATTGAACGGTTTTGTGTATAGCATGCCGTTGACACAACTTCGGCCCACAGAAACAACGGTAGATCAACATAGGACAACATCGTTCTGGCAGCTTCAACAAAGGTACGATTTCGCCTTTCAACGACCCCGTTCTGTTGAGGTGTTCTCGCCGCAGAGTATTGATGTGAAATTCCTAATGACTTAAGAAAGTCATCAAGAGTCTTGTTTTTAAATTCTGTCCCGTTGTCTGATCGGATTGTATGGACAGTTTGTTGAAGATTCACTTGAAGCTGTTTGATTAACGAGATGATCAACTCAGGTGTTTCATCTTTGGATCGTAGAAATTTCACCCATGTGTATCTCGAATAATCGTCAACAACAACCAACACATACTGCTTGACACTTATACTCAGAGTCTTCATTGGCCCATATAGATCCATATGAAGAATTTCCAAAACTTTGTGTGTACTAGGCTCAGGTTTTGGTGGATGAGGAGCTCGTTTCATATTTCCCTACTCACAGGCAGTACAAAAGTTGTCTTTCTCAAATTTCAGAACTGGTAGACATAGGACCAACAGATTAGGAGCAATGTTCATAATACGTAATTAAAGATTAAAGACTTTTATACAATTAAATTATAAATTTTATTTATCGTTTAATTTTCATCTCGTAATGAAAAATGAATTTTATTTATCGTTTGATTTTTATTTTTGCCATCGAGTTTCATGATAACTATCCAAAGTCTTTTTGTTTTTAGATTTTAGAGATAAGCTGTAATAATTAAAAGTCAAATTATTCATATCTGATATCTGATAAAATATATCAAATGTTATCAAATTCATAGTTTGTTAAAATTGTATCAATATATATTGTGATAAAATATTCATATCTGATACAATTTTAACAAACTATAAAATGTTATCAAATTCATAGTTTATTTATTTATTTATTCTTTTTTTTTGATAAGGTTCATCTAGGCTTTGCCTAGACTACATCCTTGGCAATTTGGAAACAAACAAACAAAGCGGCCGTCTGAGACTAAGCCTGGCCACAGAATGCTGACGCCTGAACTCGAACCCGGGTGGATGGGATATTCCACCACATCCCCCCAAGCCCTTGCCAACACACCACCACCCTTGTGGTTTTATTTATTTATTCTTGGTTACGGTAGAATAATTACGTCATATTATAGTTTTATAATATTTTTCTGCTTAAGAGTAAAGGATTTTTTGGTTTGCTAATTAATATGAAAGAAAACGATGTATATATATATATTAAATTTATTTATTTATTAAATAGGAAATGAAATAATGTATATATATTAATGATTTAATATAGAGAAAATATTGATCTAATTGTGATTAATGAGCCTCAAATATGTATTGTTGGATATTGACTTACAACTCATTATACTCAGACCCTTGACTTTCTATCCTAAGCCTCTAATGTCCTAAGTATTATGTATTTTCATCTCAATTCAACTAAACAAATACGATTATACGAAACCCCAAATCTCTTCTCTTCACAAATGCAACGCTGAACATGTTAGTTGGACAATTTGTTGGTTTGTATCATCAATTTGTATTAATTCATTTAATTGTAATTTCAACTTTTGAGATGTTGGTACAAAACCGTACCAACATGTACCAACCGAATTTTTTTGGTATTAAGTAGAGTTGGTTGATACACGGTATAATTTTTGACGTACCAACTATAATTGGTTGGTACACGGTAACCAAATTAATTATTTGTTCTAAATAACATTATTTAGAGATATAGATGATTATTGGCGATTTCGGGTATGGTATAACATACCTTTTTTTTGTCCAACGGGTCAAATATAGTATGCCCAAAAACTTGTCCTTGCCCACCATTTAGACAAGCTGGGCTAACGGGCCTAAAATGTTGTAATTGTTAACGAAACTTATAGAAATGCACAAGTAATCTATACATATAATAAATAAGTAACTAGCATGTCACGTGTCGTTTTCTGGTGAGTCGACTTCAGTATTTTCTCGCCTAAACATGTATCTAGACGCAGTTTACATTATAAGTTCAATTAGCACACTCACATTCACTCCTCCTTAAATCTCTCCTTAATTCAATTTTTTTAATTTATACGTTACATTTACTGCCCTTATAATTAGGTATGTAGTTTAATTTTAATCCCTTACTTTTTTATTTTTCATTTTAGACTCTTATCATATAAACATAAATAATGTATATGAACTAAAATGCATTAAAAAAAACATTTCCATTTTTTACAAATTATACAATTGTAATTGCTTCGTCAATACCTTCGAAATAAGCCCAATATTGAATATTTTTGGATTTAATTATATTATTACATATCATAAATATATGCGAATTAATGTGTCGTGATTAGTATGAGATTTGTTGAAATTAGTATGGGATTTGATACAAATATATTAACTTTTTTCATTAAATTCATAAATATATACGAATTAAGGCGTCACGCTTACCAAGTCACATCATCTTACTTGATGAATATAAAAGGATCAAAATTTACTTAAAATTTATAAACCTAACTTTTGAATGGACAAAAAAATGAAAATATGATTGACATTTTAATTTTTAAGTTATCAGTTTTAAATTCAGATACACACCGCCGCATCGCGCGGGAACATGACTAGTTTAAAATAATTCAGAGTACATTAATATTTCCTTCCTAAAATAAAACGTAAATACATAACAATGTATAGAAGTTAAGAAAAAAGTAGTTTCACAAAATACAGAAATTAGAAAATGGACAATTGGAAATATTTGAGAGACAAGGAGCCTCGATGAAACAAATAGGATAAATTAGACTTAGGAGCCGTTTATTAAATGATTATTGGGTAAGCGACTAAGCGCTTATCGATATCGTTTATTATCATAAAAATATTAGTTTTATATGATTTCTATATTTTAATTAATTTATATAGTTTATTAGATATTAATAATAAAAAACAATACAAAAAAGGATATAAAATAAAAATTGTTGCATATTTTTTTTTATTTTGGTGTTATTTTAATCGTCGTGACAAAAACTTTATAATGATATATATCGTGTTATAAAAATATTTCATTATGATATAATAAATTAATCAAAATATATAAAATATATAAACAACTCATTTGGGGTAAATGGATTATTTGATTTGTTCTGTAATATCCAGCTCTGTTTTATCAAATATTGAATAACTATTTTGTCATGTCTTATCGTATTTTATTCTATTATGTTCATATCAACAATTCGGTATTCTTATTGTTACATTGGTTTTGCTTTTATTTTGGGTTGTGCTTAACTCACGATCTTGGGATTGGTTTGTTTGTTTTGAATAAATTTATGTTGTGGAATCGGTACTGGTATTGTTACACTGGTTTTGAAATCAGACTCATTCTGAATGTAACTTCCAAAAAGAGAATTCCAAAAAGACTTGTTCTCTTCATGTGTATCTATCGCTGGTTTTATCTCTCTCGATTTTGTCATTCCTCTAGGTAAACCTTATATTTTTCTTCCATATCTCGTCTTCTCTATCTTGAAGGCATTCTCCAGTCATACGATCCAGGTAATTACTGAACCTCTTAGCTCTCTCGAACTCGGTGGTTCCTCATATCCTTCTAGGGTTTAGTTTGATTCTCTCGAACTAGGTGGGACATATGTGTTTTTAAATGAAATTCAGAATGCTTGGTGCAAAACCTGTTAGGAAACTAGAAGTGAAAGGCTTTGCTTTGGAAAACATTAGGTTTTTTTTGAATAACTTTGAAGGTAGGTGGTTTCAAGAAAAACAAATTTACACGCTTTATCAATAGGTGCATTGGAATCTCTTTTTATTTTGTGGAAACACTTCAATTTTATTTGTTATCCTGTTAATTTATTGTTGATTTTTCTAAAAGATTGCAGACATGCGCATTGGTTCAAGAGCGAACCAAAATTGACCATTTCATGGTTCAAGAGCTTTATTGGCCGAACTGCCATACACACCGGATCTGCTATGTTGGACTTCCCTATTCCAGATCCTGAAATTGATTCCAGATCTTAAATTCAAGCCCACTTTCGGATTACGTTTAATTAGATTAGGTATACCCACTACCGATTCTTTATTTCAATTCTGGGTCTATACCCCTTTTAGCCCATGTTCCGGGACTTTGAATTGCAAATACCGGATCACTTATTTGATAAATCAATACCGGAACTTAAATAAAGAAAACACCGGATCCAATATTAATTATCAATTCCGGACTCCATCTTAAAACCCAAACCATTCCGGATCTTACCAAAGAATTCTGGATCTCTTTAAAATCGGTACCGGATCCCTTTAGAGGCGATGCGGTACTGGATGATAATAGGCCGAGAATTCACCAGTATGACCGATTACTAAACCTCTTCCAACAAGATGATTTATCTAACTCCATTATAATCCTCTAAATTCTTTTAAACATCCACATTAAACTCTAAAATAGCAAAACCCTCAAAATCCAATCAAAGCATTAGAACTCTAAAATTAAAGGTTGGGATTTGAGATTACCTGATAAAAATTGTTGTAGAATCATATTCCAAAACTCTTTCATCTTCCAAGTTTGATGATAGCTGAACTCTCTTCTCCAATTGTTCTTGAGATCAAACTTGTTGATGTTATTACTTCTAATGAACGCGATTGTGTTCATTTTGCATATTCAAATTTCGGTGGGGTGTCAGTGGGATTTTTTTTTGCTTCCCACCGAAATTGGAAGCCTAGCTACCGAAATTTTGGCAATTTTTGGCCCAAAATCGGTGGTAGGGTCGGTGGGAATTTTTTTTTTGCTTCCCACCGAAATTTTATCATATCCACCGAAAATTTGCAAGGGTTGGACAAAAATTCGGTAGAATTCCTTGGAGAGGTTGAAGGAAATCTTCTAAGGCATCTTCAGAAGAGGGTGGTTGAAATTTTCTAAGGCACCTTGGAAGATGGTGGATGAAATCTTCTAAGGCATCTTCAGAAGAGGGTGGGTGAAATCTTCTAAGGCATCTTCAAAAAATCTTCAAAGTGAAGAAAAGATTGGAATTCCATCTTCCAATTTTTTGATGACCCAAAAAGAATGAGTTGGAGGATTATTTTGAGTTGAAGGATTTGGGATGACATTTGTAGAAGAGTTTGTAGTAGGTGGGTTTTGTGGAAAAGAAGAGTTGGGTTGCTGACCAAGAGTGAAATTTGGTGAAGTATGAGGATCACCATTATGAGAGAGAAAATCTTTAGAAGATGGCACATAGGAAGTTGGGTTAGGTGAGAGGAAGGGTTTTGATGAGATGGAGTGTCTCACCGATGGAGGTTTATTGGAGAAGGATGTAGGTGAGATTTCAGTGATTAAAATATATTTATAGTTAAGATGATTTAAAATTTTAAAACAAAGTAAATCTATTTAATTTATTAATTAGTTACCCATTAGTTTATAGAGTTGTAAGATCTTATACGTAGCCTATAACAATTTGGAACTTAAATTTAAGATAATTGTATTATTAAATAGTATAAGATGCTTATTAAACTGTTTTTAAGAGTTTTTTACCAAACACTTTATAATTATGTCATGTTATAAAACATTTAGGTACAAATGTTGAAGAAAAACTGATAAAGTATTATATTTTGCAACTATTTTTTGAATTAAAAGGAACTTGAATTAATGTTCTCCCAAGGAGCAAACATTTTTCATTCAAGGTGCAAGAAAAGGAAGAACTTCAAAATACGAAACAAGACAAAAGTTAAAATGGGATTGTTGAGCGAGAGTGTGAGTCAATCGGTCGCTGGTCTGCTTCTCCATCTTGCGACTATTGGCGAATTGTTGCGAGAACTGATTGACCAACTCCGCGAAGTTGCTAATGGACTTGGGTTTAAGATTAATCAACCATTGGAGGGCAGGACTTGTAAGAGTCGCCCCAAAACCTTTGCACATGTACACCTCTTGATATTGATGTGGGATTGATACTGTCCACATCAACTGCTTATACTGAGCGATGTGCTCCGTTGGATCAGTTACTTTCGAATACTTGGGTGTAAAAGAACTTTCATTTAAAGAATTATTTAAATCATGCTATAAACTCTCTTACTTCCCAACTTGAATTTTGTCTGTCCAAACTCAAGAAATTTGATGAAATCAAAGCAGAACTAGAGGACTTGAAAACCATCAATCACACCATTGCTAAAGAGAAAAATAAGCTTTTCAAAAGACTAAAAAGAGAGCAAGAGTCCGTTAGAAAATGGACCATCTCATCAAAAAGTCTTGAGAAAAGTTTTCAAGACCAAACCTCCTGTGATGACAAAACTGGTCTGGGTTTTGGGAAAATGGATTTTGAACTCTCTTCTCATGCTCTTGTCTCTACTTCATGTGCTCCCTCTAATCATCATGAACCTTCAGAGTCATAATAAAATGTTTTATAAAACCAAAAAAAAGCGTTCTATCTAAAAGTCTTACAAAAAGTTTATAAGACGCATTTGGGCATCTGTAACATCCCGAATTTTCGTTACAATTATGTTTTAATATAATTGAAGTTGTTTTGTAATTGGGTTTAAGTTTTGTGCTACCTAGTAATTATATAAACTTTTGGGGTTAAAAAGTTAGTGACCAAAGTTTGATGTTTTTATGTGAAGTTAGAAACTTGGAGGTGTATTGGGTCATTTAGCAATAGTGTGTATGGATAAGGGGCTGAATATGAGAAATATCTCATTCTCTTTTGCTGGAGTCGGTCAAAAATCAAGAGAGAGAAAGGAAGATACAAAGAAGAAAGAAGAAGAAGAAAAGAAGAGAAAAAGAAGGGATTAAGCAAAAAATCTTGGTAGGTGTACAAAGAAATTTTGTAGTTTGATTCCAGTAGTAAGAAGGTACATATATCTTAAATCTGAATTCGTATAGGTGCTGTTTTAATCTGGAATCAAAGTGTGCAGTGAAGTGGGTTTTTCATTCATAAGGTGAGTTCATTCACTTTTGATTAAATACATGCTTTCTGTCAAATTAAATGTTAAGACACATATATAAACTGGTTATGAACTGTATGGAATGGTCTGGAATGGGTTGAATCGAACAGATATGTATCTAGATCGAATTTTAAGTTGCAGGTCGAAGGTGTCCGGATAAAACCTCGTATCCAAATACCTCTGACGATGAATGTGTCCGGATGCAGCAAGATACCGGGTAAGTTCGAATTGCTTTAGTTTTCCGAATGATTTTAGTATCCGGATGGCGTCCGGATTAGAAAAGTATCCGGACGGTTTAGTTGCCCGGAAAACTCCTGTTACCCGGAAAACCCCTGTTGTCCGGAAAACCCCTGTTGTCCGGACACTTTTGAGAAACTGAGAAAGGCTAGGTTCTGATGGCTGGATACAGTTCTGGATGTGCTATCTGACTTAGTTCTAAAAATAATTTCTAGGGGCGTTGCCCCCAGACCCCGCAAGGGCGTTGCCCCTTGACCCCATCCGCTAACCGGGTAGCGGAACCCCCGTGTCAAGTTGCCGAAGGGGAAACAATTGAGGATGAGGACGCGATAGGTTATTTAATATTCTTAGAATTGAGAATATGATACGAGAGTGGCATGATATGTTGTTATGTATATACGTTAATAAGGTGTAACGGATTTGTAAACACTAGTTACATTGGATAACGTAGGATAGGCAAAGTATAATTGCTATCCACGTTGAAATGATTGAATAGGTAAAGTAGAATTACTATTCATATTACAATAATAGAATATGCAAAGTATAGTTGATATTCTTGTTGAAAAGGAGGAATAGGCGAGGTATAATTGCTATTTCCGTGTATCCTTGGAAATGTTTGAATAGGCAAAGTACAATTGCTATTCACATCGATTGATGAATAGACAAGGTAGAATTGTTATTCATGTATATGATTGAATAGACAAGGTAGAATTGTTATTCATGTGTATGATTGAATAGACAAGGTAGAATTGTTATTCATGTGTATGATTGAATAGACAAGGTAGAATTATTATTCGTGTGTATGTTTGAATAGACAAAGTAGAATCGTTATTCATATGGAATGTTGGAATAGGCATAATATAATTGCTATTCAGGTTGAATGTTGAATAGGCATAGTATAATTGCTATTCAGGTTGAATGAGTTAATGGGCAAAGAGAGTTGCTATTGATAATTGAGATGTGGGAGTGTGAATTAGATGAAGTGTAAGTGTTGTTTGACGGATTGGAAATAGGCAATGTATATATATAAGTGCTATTTCTGTATTTCATTTCAAAGAGAAAGTATGATGTTTGAATGTAAGTCTGTAAGATTGATTGATAAACTAGAATCCGTAAGGATTAGTAGTAGGTTATTGGACATGGTGATACGACTTTATGAATGGTAGTTATACTCGTGGGTTTGAGTATGGTTATGTCATCATGAGACAAGTATGAGCATGGTAAGAATGGTGATAAAACGAGTTTGAATATATGCGTTGATTATCTAAGATTCCGATGCTGTTAATGTGTTAATTTAAATTGGATGTTCTCACTAGGCGTAAGCCTAATCGTTTCAAATCAACTTTTCTTACCAGGTACTAGCTCAGAGAAAGTAAAGGGAAGAGGGACAGGTGCTTATGGGGATTCAACTTGTTGATATTAAGAAGAGAAGTTGGCTGATATGAGAATGTTTTGATGAATGACTTAGACAATCCGTTTAATCTTTTCATAGTGAACAAGATTGGATTAATAAGTTGTTTTGGAGAATTTGAATTATATGTATTAAACCTCATAGTTAATTCTTTAAATATTTATGAAAGATGGATGATTCTATAGTTAGCCTTGATAAACTTAAGGTTTAAATTGGCACTGATTTTTGGGTGTTACAGCATCGTAACAATTTTTTTAAACCATTTTTCAAATAAAGCGTCTTAATAACTATTTGATAGGACACTATTTGAAAAAGTGTCACATAAACACAAGTGTCATTTAAAAAGATGGGTTTATAGGACACTTTTTAAAAACGTCTTATAAAATTAGCTAATACGACACTTTATTTTGAAAATGTTCTAAAAACCTTGTTATGAAGCTCAAAAGCATCATATAAACTTATTTTAACACTTTCAGATAGAACGTTTTTTTATTTGATCCTATAAACAAATGTCCAATAAAACACTCTATTAAAACACTTATTTATTTTAGGCGACTTATAAACTCAAATTTATTATAGTGTAGTAGTTAATTAAAGACACTAAATTTACGGAAAAAAGGAAAATAATCAAGTTTTAAATTCAGTCCCCTCCTTTACCACGAATAAAACGTCACCAAAGGCCAAGAGGTTGAAAACCCCACAAATGTGAACTTGTGAAAAGTCAAAATGATATTTATTAAATGTTTATCGGGTAGTTATTTACTAATAGTATTTACCTTATCGTTTGAGTATGACAACAATGAAAAATCTTACCCATGTAAAAAATATAACAGAGACCGAGAGTCTTACCCAATGAGAGAAAAATTAAGACTTTTACCCATTAAACTTTAATTACCATGTTTAAACGTTTACCAACAATTAATTCTGATGACCGAAATGTTATATGATAAGTTAAGTAAAAGTAATTTTGTTTGCCCGTAAACGTTTATCCAGTAAACTTTTGATTAACGTTATCATCCTTTAAATTAAATTGAAACCTCTAGTAATTGAGTCAAAAAGTTATAAAAAGGTCCATAAATATATCATGCATTCAATCTCTTCAGAATTTTGCATAATAGAATAAAACAGAAGCAGTGGCAGTGATCCTAAAAAGAAACGAAAGAAACGAATCTCAAGACCAATCAACACAATCGTGAATAAAAAATGAATAAAACGAGCGAACTGGTGACGCGAAAAACCCCAAAACGAGGGAAAAAACCGCGGTCGACTTTGTGAGAGTCGACAGTGCACTATGATCGCCAATCAGGGGCGATAATCCTTTAGTAACAAGTGTTTCGTGTACAACAGATTACAAATGAATGTAAAAATAAACTTAGTCGTGTGTAAGAATCGTGCGTCGTGCGTAAATCGTGTGAAATCAACTGTTGTTGTGCGGTTCGGACTGCTGTCATGCGAAACTTGTGTTAGCGAGATATGTCCGAATGCCTGGAGAGAAATATAGAATTGAGTGTAAGCGTGGATGTTCAGTGTAAGCGTGGATGTTCAGGTGTGTATATCTTGATGAATTCGTCCCCCTACTCGAAGATGGAGCATGGAGCAGACCTTTATATAGGTTTCGCCGGTCATAAATGTGCCTTGATGACTTGCTTTTGTAACCGCTGTCGGGCCTTTAATGCTATTAAACTTTGTCCGTTATTGATCGTTGTGCATTGAATGTACGCGGACCTGCATTAATGAACAAAAGAAACAGATGTTTGACTGTTAACGGTTAGTGTAATCGTACGACCGTCTTGAGTCTCGGACGTCGGTCGTATGAAACGTACGACCATTGCCAAGCAGGTTCTTTTCTCCAGTCATGTGTCTAAAGCACCCATTATCAAGATACCAGATACCCTTCGAGACATGCAATCACAAGGAAGATTAAGTTTGAATTGGTACCCACTTTACTACGGGTCCACAAGTGTCAGTGGAAATAGAAGGTTCAACGATCTTCACAGCATATGATGTTTTAGCGTCAGTGGTAACCTTAACTTTGGTTAATTTCTTAACCTTAGTGGTATTTTTCACCTTGGCAGATTTTGAATTGTTATTTAACCTTTACACAGAATTGATGGATATTTTTTGATAACATTTTATCTTATGTAAACAATTATGAATTAAAAATAATCTACGATCAAAATAGGGTAAGTAGATAAGTCTTTGTTAGATGAATGGGGCTGTTTGGTTTTCGTAGTAAAATTTAATCAATAACATCTACATCTTTATGTTTAATCACAGGGATCATGACGAAAAGTTAGCAATACCTGCAAACCATAATTCACCATTGTGCCACATAAATCTAAAAGTAGGTTCATTTCTTCTTTTGATGAAATGATTTTCTCTTGGGATGAGGTGGACCAAGTAAGTAACTCACATTATGGTGCGAATCCTTGCTTTTCAACTTGAATTTTGCACGATATTATCAACTTTAAGGAGTTTGCAAGTCACATGACAAATGATGAACAACAACAGTTGCTTAAGTATTTACCTCCTATCGATACCATTCAACTGCCGGATAGGTTCGCATCATATCCTTTACTATTAAATCATCAAATTTATTACTCTTTAGACATCAAGCATAGTAATGTTAGAGAGCAGTAAAGATCATGTAGATGATTCTAATTAGTATTTTGTCAGGATCGATTCTTAACAAGAATTAAACTTCTTAGAAACAGAATTTAGAGAATCTTGCGGAATAGAACTCTAAATCAATTAAAGAACAATCAATAGAAATTCAATAAACTGTATATATATCAAACAGTTATTACTCACAAGTTTTACACCAAACCTCAATCTTGTTGAACAGGCTCAACAAGACGATTTCTACTTCTCTAGAAATAGGATCTATGATCTTGAGGTTAATTCACTCTTGAATGAATATCGAATTCTGTATACTATCTATCTTCTGTTTTCGTCACTTTTATATCTTCTAATAGCTATCTATCAATACTATTTATACAAAAGTAATTACAAGATAACTATCAAAAGTAAATTGATCTTCTGAATCTTCGTTAAACATATCTTGATCAATTCCTTATTTGTCTCCAAAAGCATCGCATCCCAAACTTATCAACTCAGCAGTATTAATGATGATTTGGCTCAGCAGCATTAACAACCTTCAGCAGTATTAACCTTCACAGTCTTCAAGCAGTAGTAACTCAGCTCAGCAGTACTAACCATGTCTAGCAGTAGTAATTTGGTCTAGCAGCACTAACTTCGTCTAGCAGTAGTAATCTTGGTCTAGCAGTACTAACTTCATCTAGCAGTACTAACTTCGTCTAGCAGCAGTAACCTTGCCCAGCAGTAGTAACGAAGAACTGGCAGTAGTAATGTAGACTTAGCAGTACTAACCATACTTAGCATATCTTCAGTTCCCAACAATCTCCCCCTAACTTGACTTTTAGGAAAAGAAGTCAAGTTCTTCAGATGATGCTTCCAAAACTTAGTCATCATGTACACACAGATTAGGACTTAGACCTAGACTCTGATTTGCAATCCTCCTTACCAAGAATCTTCCCATAGCAGAGTCTTTGTTGCAGACCAACTTTACATGTAGCATCCCTTTCAGTCTTTTCATGCTGTGATTATATATTTGATCCACCAGATAATACTCCTGATATGTGTTGTCAATTGATATGACATACACTCCACAATTTTCATAGAGCATCCAGTTGGTTACTGCTTGAAAAGGTCTTGCTGTTATGTGCTGAACTACTTCTGGTCTGAACATTAGGCATAGGTATTCTAACACCATCTTTGTGATAGACATACCTCTTTCTGTCAACATGTTGCCATAGATCTGCATGCCTTCCTTGAACATCTCTTCCAGGTCAGATCTTGAGCATTTTCTTATGACTTGTCCCCATGTTCTGTAGACTTCAAACTGCCCATCAGCTCTCTTGAGTCTGATATACTCCTTTCTTTCATCTATCAATGTATCCCAGTGACTGATTTCAGGAGGCTTTGAGTCTAATGGAGTCACTTTTATTGGTTCAGCATCAACCATAGTGATGTACAAGTCACACTGTTCATTGCTAAGTGATTGTGCCTTACTGGATTGACCTGTCTTGCTATCTCCTTGTCCTTCATCCTTGGCAACTTCTTCCTTTTCTCTTTCTTCTACCACTGGCTTCTCAACAGGTTCTATCTTTTGCTTCTTTACACACTTCTTTTTAGTGGCCACAGACTTTGTTCTCTTTCTGCTGAAGACCATCTTTGCATCCTTAGGTTCTTCCTGTTTCTTGGCATTTGGAGGTGTATCATGTTTGGCTTTGATTAAAGCCTCTGCAACCTCCACCTCTTCTACTGTCAGCTTCTCTGTTACTGTTTCTGCTTTCTCTGTAGATTGAGCAGCATTAACTGTTTCTGCTGCTTGCTTAGAGTCAGCAGCATTAATAGTTTCTGCTGCTACTTCAATTTCAGGTTCTTTCTCTGTAAGGTCTTCAGCAGCATTAACTGTTTCTGCTGCTTGTTCAAACTCAGCAGCATTAACAGTTTCTGCTGCTGTGGTTTCTGCTGCTCTTGAAGTTTCTGCTTCTTTAATCATCTCCTCCACCTTTTCTGTCTCCCCCTTATTCTGTGCACTGGACTCCCCCTTAAACTGTGCATAATCCATTTCCATCTCAGTCTCCATGTGAACAGTCTCCCCCTCAATTTGTGGACCCTTCATTTTCAGATCTGCTTCTGACTCTGACTCCCCCTTTTTGGGAGCATCATCAGTTGAAGTTCTTCTTCTCAGCACAAATTGGGCCTTTTTCTTTTTGTGCAGCAGCTTGGTGACCATCTTTTTGAGCTTCTCAATTTGAGACTGTTGGTAGGTGACCACAGTCTTCAGTTGCTCAATCTCTTTCTTTTGTGCCATTACATCCAAGTTGATATTCCCTATGGTTTCCATCAATTCCTCATAGTTATATCTATCCTCACCTTGTTTAGAAGTATTTACCTTCTTTATAGGATCCTTGGAAGTTTCAGCAGAAGCCTTCTTCCTAGCAGAAGCACTACCTGCCCCCTTGGTTTCTTGGCACCTGGGTCCTCCTAATGATTTCTCATTTAGAGTTGCCATGGGGAAGGTCTTATTTATGTTACCACTGTCCTTCTCTGTGCTAGCAGAAGTAGTGGCAGCCTTAGCACCCATATGGTCATCCTTCTCCTTAGAGACCACCTTCTTGGGGTTGGGAGACACCCCTGTGGTTTCCCTGTTGATATTCTCAATTGGAGAATGCTCCAACTGAGGGCTTAAAGGCTTAGGGCTCTGATTAGGTACATCAAGGGAAGGAACCTTGTGCACCTTTCTTCTTTGAAACCTTTTGGTGATTGTGGGAGTGGGTTGTTCAAGAATGGACTGAGGGATGTCTTTTGAGATGGAAGGTTGGGATTGGTCATCAGTGGGTTGATCTAATGAGGGCCTTGATCCTGATGCCATACCTTCAGAGGGGTGGGACACAACCATCATTGTAGAGAACAATGGTGTGTCAACTCCTTCCGAGTCCCTAGGAAGTCTTTTCATATTTGAAAAAACCTTCCCTTTAGGGGATTTGGGTACATATACCTCAGTAAACTGAGGTAAGTCCATCAATTCCTTGTTAAGAACTTCTTGCACAAACCTTGGATACATGAAAAAGGTCTTTTTGGATTCCAAGTTTGATACAAGATCATTAAAGATCATTGCTGAAAAATTGTACTTTCTGGCAGTGGATAAGCAGACCAAGGCATATGCAATGGGACTGCTGAACTCACTTCATCCAGTAGTTTTCTTGGAAATACAGTGCATCAGGGTATGAACAAGAAATCTCCATTGGTTGAAAAATTTTGATTTGTAGAATTTAAAAACACCAATGGGACCTTCATACCCCATTCTTTGTAAAGTAGAAAAGAGTTCTTCATTAGGAATAGAAGATATACCTGAAGCATCATCCAACTGAAGAGAGATGCGAATAACCTCTTCAGTGACTTTCAAGGGTATATCACAAACCCTTGTTCGAATGGTTTTCTGCCCTTCTTCGAAACCAACAGTGGCATTCTCCCAAAATTGTGTCTGATGTTCGATATAGATTGTTGGGCTCACCGTTAGGGCATAGGAGATGTGCGAGGATTTGAGAAAATCGACTATATCGTGGAATCCCGCAGCTTGTTTCGGCTTCTGTAGCATGGCTATTTCATTGTGCTCATCCACAAACTCCATGATTCCTGAGGATTCTTAAAAGAAAAACACAGAGATTCTGGGAGACTAGGTTAGAACGAGAGAGAAGAAGTAAATGCGAAGAGTCGTTATGAACTTGGGCGGGCAAACAGGGGTATTTATATGCCCTAGATTATTAAAAGCAGTATTAATGACATAAGCAGTATTAACTACCTAGCAGTATTAACTACCTAGCAGTATTAACTACCAAGCAGTATTAACTACCTAGCAGTATTAACTACCTAGCAGTATTAACTACCAAGCATTATTAACTACCAAGCAGTATTAACTACCAAGCAGTATTAACTACCTAGCAGTATTAACTTCACTAGCAGTATTAACTGCACTAGCAGTATTAACTACTGAGCAGTATTAACTACCAAGCAGTATTAACTACCAAGCAGTATTAACTACCTAGCAGTATTAACTGCACTAGCAGTATTAACTGCACTAGCAGTATTAACTACTGAGCAGTATTAACTACTAGAACAGTATTAACTACTGAGCAGTATTAACTACACTAGCAGTATTAACTACTGAGCAGTATTAACTGCAAAGCAGTATTAACTACACAAGCAGTATTAACTACTGAGCAGTATTAACTACTGAGCAGTATTAACTGCACAAGCAGTATTAACTACTAGAACACAGGCAGTAGTAACTCTGCACTGTGCATCACTTGTCAAATCCTCAAATGTCAACTTACACATCACTTTTACCACTTCTCTTATCTTCTGCAGGATTATTTTCAAAAGTAGCATGTCCTCCATCAATTCATTGGAAATATTGAAGGCAGGCCATGTTACCTGTCATGTGCCTAGAGCAACCACTGTCAACATGCCAAATGCTTCTTCCCTTAAGCTGTTGGCTGCCCTGCACATCTGAGAAATCAATTAGTTTTTGTTGGGGACCCAAGCCATAGTGGTCTTGGGTCTCCCTTGATCATCAAAATACTTACATTCTGTTTTGATGAGCTTGTCAAAGTGAGGAACATCAGTGCTTGAGTACTTTGTTTTGATGATAGGTCTAGAAGCAGTACTAACTGATGTAGAAGTGCTAACTTTGGCAGCACTAACATTGCTTCCAGAAGTACTCGCCTTCTCAGCAGTATTAACTAACTTAGCAGTACTAACACTAGAAGCAGTATTAATTGTTGAAGAAGTACTAACTGTGTTAGCAGTACTAACACTGCTAGTGACATTATTGCTTCCTGCAGTACTAACATTGTTAGCAGTACTAACTGAGTTGGCAGTATTATCATTGGTACCTTTAGGCATCCATACTCTAACACTTTCTGTTTCTGCCTTTTTCATGTGGCTTATGGTTTTAACTTGTTTCTTTGCCACAACTTTCCTCACAGACTTTTTATATCCCCCACTCTTTCTGTAACCAGCAGGTTTTTGAAAATATCTTTGAGCATTAAACCTTTGGTTAACTGGATTGAAATAACAGTGTTTGGCTAAGTGATTTAGCTTACCACAGATGAAGCAAGGTTTTGGCCTGTTGATTCTGTTCAGGTCAACTCCTTGTCTCATAGCCCACTGGTTATTCCAGTTCCTTTGATTTCCCCTCTGATTATCATGTTTTTGGGGCTTGAGCTCTTGAGATTTCTTACAAGAACAATGTTTACAGGTATTGGGAGTCACAACTGTGGTCTGTTTGTAATGGACTCCCTTTTTCTCTTCATTCCTTTTGATCTCAGTGTTCTTGACACATGGACTCTCACATTCCTCATCAGAGTCTACTTTGTCAGTCTTATCCTCAACAACTATTTCTTTTTCACAAGGATCTATATTAATCTTTAATTCAGGTTCCTTTCTATCCTTGGTCTCTAACAAATCAGACTTGGGAGGTATGTAGTTGTTATTGTAGGGTGGAGGTGTGGCATTGTACCCTATCCCTACTTTCATCTTGTCATGGATTTGAGCCTTAATGATGGTATCCATGGTTTTAGAAGCACAGGTAAACTTTTCAACATCAAGTTTAACCTTCTCAAGCTCTTCTTTTAATTTCTCATTCTCCTCCCCAGACACTTTCAGCTTAATCTCATACTCATTCTTTTCCCACTTCCAATAGTTAGTATCATAGTGGTGTTGAAGTTCATTAGCTTGAAAAGCTCTAATCTGTTCCTCAAACCTTTCTACAATCCTAACATAATCTTTCACATCTTTCTCTAGCCTCTTGAGGTCATCACACATACCCTGATTGTGATCCCTATATTTTTTAACAGCATCAATGCAAGCTTGAGAACAGAGTTTAGATTGTACCTCAGTGGGAATATCAGATACTTCTGCCATAAGAGCTTGATTCTGACAGGCTTCCTCAGCTTGATCACTCCAATCAAATCCCATTCCTTGTTGAGAAACATGGGCTTGAGAGGAGCTTCTGTTTTGGTTTCCATTTGGAGCCTGTTGATGTGATCCTCCATAACACTCAACCTTGGATTGGTCAAAGCCTTCACCATCTTCTCCAATCTTTCCTTCATTACATGGGCCATTTTCTATGATGTCCCATATTGCATAATTAGTAAGAAGAATGTACTGCTTGATTCTGAGTTTCCACATGTCCAATTTATTGGGTTTGAGCATGGGAACTTTTGAAACAGGAGTACTGTGAGTATCCATTGAATTGTCCATAGCTTCTAAGATACCAACGCTCTGATACCACTTGTCAGGATCGATTCTTAACAAGAATTAAACTTCTTAGAAACAGAATTTAGAGAATCTTGCGGAATAGAACTCTAAATCAATTAAAGAACAATCAATAGAAATTCAATAAACTGTATATATATCAAACAGTTATTACTCACAAGTTTTACACCAAACCTCAATCTTGTTGAACAGGCTCAACAAGACGATTTCTACTTCTCTAGAAATAGGATCTATGATCTTGAGGTTAATTCACTCTTGAATGAATATCGAATTCTGTATACTATCTATCTTCTGTTTTCGTCACTTTTATATCTTCTAATAGCTATCTATCAATACTATTTATACAAAAGTAATTACAAGATAACTATCAAAAGTAAATTGATCTTCTGAATCTTCGTTAAACATATCTTGATCAATTCCTTATTTGTCTCCAAAAGCATCGCATCCCAAACTTATCAACTCAGCAGTATTAATGATGATTTGGCTCAGCAGCATTAACAACCTTCAGCAGTATTAACCTTCACAGTCTTCAAGCAGTAGTAACTCAGCTCAGCAGTACTAACCATGTCTAGCAGTAGTAATTTGGTCTAGCAGCACTAACTTCGTCTAGCAGTAGTAATCTTGGTCTAGCAGTACTAACTTCATCTAGCAGTACTAACTTCGTCTAGCAGCAGTAACCTTGCCCAGCAGTAGTAACGAAGAACTGGCAGTAGTAATGTAGACTTAGCAGTACTAACCATACTTAGCATATCTTCAGTTCCCAACATATTTGTTCTTAATTCTACAGCCTCAAAAGCATGTTTGAGAGCCCTCAGTTTACGGAGAACATACTTTCATACCAAAAACTTCTTGCAGAAGGGGACTTTGATCTATCTGCGCCTGCAATGGAAAGTGAAGGATGCAGAAAATTGAAGAAGCTTGCACTTTGTAATGTGACAAAATGCAAGTGGGTGGAACAATATAATCTGCTACAGGTTTGAACAAATTAAATATTTCTCTGGACATCCAACGGAATTGCAAAAATATCACTTATATTTGTATTCTTTTTGTGCTTTTAGGATGCAAAGTGTAAAAAAGATATCAAAGGTTCTGTAGTTGCTGGAGTGCTTAATACCATAACACATGGCTGTTCAGTTAATGTACAGAAATCACAAGATATGCAATTTCATTCCTTTCCAGGTTAGTTCCCTTTTGTTCTCTATAACCTTCTAAAATCCTTGCCCATTTGGGCTTGTTTCTGTTTTTGTTTTTGTTTTTTACATTATGAAATAATTTGCATCTTCCAGGACTGAAGAGCCAATTGTAAGGTCGGAGGCAGTTACAATATCGTATTCAAGTGATTTACGGTCCCAAAGTGATATCAATAAATCACGTTGCAACCGACCGAATACAACAAATGCGGAATAACGAGATCTAAATATTGTATATTTTGGTCTGTTGATTCACACCAATCCACAAGTAAATTTTAGCAATTATAAAATATATACGATAATATTTTATCAAAGCAGCAAATAAATCGAGACAACAAGATTTAACGTGGTTCCACTATCGGTGTGATAGTGTACGTCCACAGGGAGAGATGAGTTCAATATATTACCAACCGGGAGAAAGTTACAACGTGTTTACGAGATCCTTGGATCACAAATCAGCTAACAAAATATTTCCTCACGAACGATATATATATATATATATATATATACTAGTCATGTCCCCGCGCGATGCGGCGGTGTGTATCTGAATTTAAAACTGATAACTTAAAAATTAAAATGTCAATCATATTTTCATTTTTTGTCCATTCAGAAGTTAGGTTTATAAATTTTAAGTAAATTTTGATCCTTTTATATTCATCAAGTAAGATGCGGCGGTGTGACTTGGTAAGCGTGACGCCTTAATTCGTATATATTTATGAATTTAATGAAAAAGTTAATATATTTGTATCAAATCCATACTAATTTCAACAAATCTCATACTAATCACGACACATTAATTCTCATATATTTATGATATGTAATAATATAATTAAATCCAAAAATATTCAATATTGGTCTTATTTCGAAGGTATTGACGAAGTAATTACAATGGTATAATTTGTAAAAAAAATAGAAATGTTTTTTAATGCATTTTAGTTCATATACATTATTTATGTTTATATGATAAGAGTCTAAAATAAAAAATAAAAAAGTAAGGGATTAAAATTAAACTACATACCTAATTATAAGGGCAGTAAATGTAACGTATAAATTAAAAAAATTGAATTAAGGAGAGATTTAAGGAGGAGTGAATGTGAGTGTGCTAATTGAACTTATAATGTAAACTGCATCTAGATACATGTTTAGGCGGGAAAATACTGAAGTCGACTCACCAGAAGACGACACGTGGCATGCTAGTTACTTATTTATTATATGTATATATATATATACGTGTATATATATATCGACCGAGATATATATGGGTGTATATATCAGCAAGATTATATTCGGATCTAGATTTGGGTTTGTGTAGAAAATATACATAAACAGTTTACACATTTCGTTTTCTCTATGGCTGAAGTAGAAAACCCATTTGGTACCGGTCCCTCTAACCAGTCCCAAAAACCGTACCAAGAAGGTACCTTTAATTTGTCTGGGGCTGGGATTCGTATACAGACTTGGAATGGGGACGGTGACTTTGGTAAATGACAATTCACAACATCCGCGACACTTAGGAAAAATGGAGTCCATCCCGTAGTATTTGTCAAAGACGAGTTAGACCCTAATATGTCTGACCTTAAGGCTAAAGAAATGGAAGCATGGGCATTTACTACTTTGCAGATGGCTATGGGAGATAATGTTATATCTGAGATTGTGTCTGAAAAGACAGTTGCAGGTATTTGGAGCAAGCTTGAGAATCTATATCTCAAGAAAACTTTGACCAACATATTGTTACTGATGCGGTCGTGTCTCTTCTTCACAATGAAGGAAGGCACAACAATCAAGGTGCACATGACCGAATTCGAAGATATCATCATGAAGTTGAAGGCAACATACGCGCTTCTTGCAAAATACGAAGAAGCACTTGCTATGATCCTGTTGTATTCACTTCCCGAGAAATATTCCCAATTCACTAACAGTTTTATTTATGGAAGAGAAACTCTTTCTTTGTCTGATGTGAAAATAGAAATGATTTCTGAAGACCAACGAATTCAGATGCGGATCGGTAACAATCACAGAGAGAATAATTACAGTCAAGGCCTATTTGCTGACAAAGGCCGAGACGATCAACATTCTTCAAGAGGAAGAAACCGTGGGCGCTCTCCGTTTCGGCGACCTTGTTCTCGAGGGAAATCAAAGGCGCGTGGCAACTGTAATTATTGCCACAAGCCAGGTCATTGGGTTAAGGACTGTCTGAGTCTTAAAAACAAAGACAATGCGGACACCTCAGCCGTTGCAGCCGAAAAGGAGCAAGAAGGCTTCTCTGCCACAGTCACACCACAACAAGGTGACAGGCGATGGGTGTTAGATACCGGGGCATCTTGCCACATGACACCATTCCGGGATTGTTTCTCTACCTTCAAAAAAGTTGAAGGTAACAGTATTTATATGGGAAGCAGTACTTCGTGTGTCACTCAGGGTATCGGTACTGTGCGGATCAAGATGTTCGATGGGTGTATTCGGACATTGAATAATGTCAAGTTTGTTCCATCCATGACTCGTTCCTTGATCTCTGTTGGACAACTGTCCAAACTGGCCTGCAAGATTTGAATCGATGACGAGAGATTGCGCATCTCCAGAGGGAGTATTATCGTTATGAAAGGCGAACGGGCGGAAAATAATCTTTTCCATTTGATTGGCGAGACTATTTCTTCTGAATCGTGTGTGGCCGATATTTCTCAGAATCTTGGTGATGCTCGCTTATCGCATCTTCGTTTGGGTCACACATCCGAGAAGAACTTGGAGATTTTGCGTACGCGAAAGCTCATTAAAGTCTCTGTTCCTGCTAGCCTGGAGTTTTGTTCGGGATGTGTCAAAGGAAAGCAGACGCATTTTTCTTTTGGTGTTGGAAAACACAACACTAAAGGAATCCTCGATTATGTTCATACAGACGTCTGGGGACCATCAAGTACTCCGTCCCTTAGTGGAGTTAAATACTTTGTTTCGTTTATCGATGATTTCTCATATAAGCTTTGGGTGTATGTGTTAAAGTTCATGCCAGATGTCTTCGATACGTTCAAGACTTGGTTGGCATGAGTAGAGGTCGAGACTAGCAAGAAGTTGAAAGTGCTTAGATCTGACAACGGTGGAGAGTTTACTAGTGGTAACCTTACGGACTTTTGTTCGCGTAAAGGCATCCACCGTCACTACACCACTCCGGGCGATCCTCAATCCAATGGGGTAGCCGAACGGATGAATAGGATTTTGCTTGAAAAGGTCCGATGTATGTTGTCGACATCGGAGTTCCCCAAAATTTTCTGGGCCGAAGCACTGCACACTGCGATGCACATTGTTAACATGTTACCTTGTTCGGCCATCGGGGGAAAGATTCCGAAAGAGGTTTGGAGAGGTAAAAGAAACATCTGTTTGAAATACATACGTGTATTTGGTGGTCCTGTTTACGTTCATGTTTCAGGCCAGGACAAGTTGGATCCTAAACCACCAAAGGATTCTTGCTCGGCTATACAGATGGTATCAAGGGTTACCGAATTTGGAACCCCTTGATTCATAAGGTGATTTATTCTCGACACGTCACGTTTGATGAATCAGTTCTGTTAAAGTCACAGGATCCTCGGTCCTCTCAAAATCCGGAAGTCGTCACTACTGTTGCTCCTACCGTCGATGATGTGGAGCCAGTAGTCAGTCCTAATATTCCCAGTTCATCCGTTCCTGATATTGTGCCAGAATCACCCGATACTGTTGAAGAAGTCATACCGCCAGTGACTTCTATTAGTGATTCTGAAGAAGAGATTCTGAATGATGGTGGAGACCACGACGATACAATCCCAGTTATTGCACCTACCAGGCGTAGTCAAAGGACTATTCGTCCGCCTAACAGGTATGGAGATTGGGATTTTGCTAACATGAGTTTTACAGATCAGCTGGAGTTTGCTTTGCATGTAGGGCAAGAGGAACCTCTTGATGTAAAGGAGGCGTTGGCCTCAACCCACAGTTCAAAATGGCTTGGTGCCATGCAGGAAGAGATGGAAGCTCTCTCTAAGAACAGCACTTGGGACTTATGTCCGTTGCCGAAGGGCAGCCGTGCTATTGGTTGCAAGTGGGTTTTCAAAGTCAAAGATGACAATCGGTACAAGGCTCGTCTCGTTGCTAAAGGCTTTGCACAATGGAAATGTATCAAGTATGATGATATTTTTGCTCCCGTTGTTAGACGTACATCTATTCGTGTTCTTTTAGCGATCGTGGCTATTCATGATTTGGAGCTAGAACAACTAGATGTGAAGACCGCCTTCCTACACGGAGACTTGGAGGAAATTATCTATATGAAGCAACCTGATGGTTTCGTTTCCGACAGCAAACCAGAATACGTATGTAAGCTCCAGAAGTCCCTCTATGGACTTAAACAATAGCCTCGTTAGTGGTATAAGAAGTTTGATTCGTTTATGCTCACTCTGGGATTTGAGCGCAGTGAAAAGGATGCTTGTGTCTATCATAGACAAAGCGATGGTATTTTCACTTACTTACTTCTTTATGTAGATGACATGCTTATTCCCTGCAAGGACCGGTCAGAGATCGAACGTCTGAAAGATAAGTTGAAGTCAGAATTTGAAATGAAGGATCATGGCGCGGCGCAGAAGATTTTGGGCATAGAAATCGTGCGGGACAGAAAGTCCCGAACACTCAGGTTGACACAGCGAGCGTATATTCAGAAAATTCTGAAGCGGTTCAATCTTGATGGTGCTAAGACGTCTAGCACTCCGCTACCGAAGCACATCAAGATTACGAGTGAAGATTGTCCGAAGGACGACAAGGAGAAGGCCGAAATGTCAAAGGTTCCATATGCTAGTGCAGTTGGGAGTCTCATGCATGCCATGGTGTGTACCCGTACCGATCTCGTACATTGTGTAACATCTCAATTTTTATAAAAGATGATGTTTGGGTTTATTAATTAATTAAGTATAATTAATTGATAAGTTATGATTCATGATGTGATGGATTAATTTTAGAGTTTATCCCCGAGTAAGTTACGTTATTGTTTTGAGGAGTTATAAGTTAAGGGGTAAACTTTAATTTTAATTTAGAATTTGGAGGGTTAAAGTTGTCAATTGAGGAAAGTTGAAGGTTTGTTTGGTTAGAGTGATTATGTAACATCCCAAGAACATAACAAGATAACCATAGCATTAAATCATACTCTCGTAATAAAACTGGATCCAAAATTCTGTTACATCATTCCCAAACTAAGGTTGGCGGAAACAACCTATACACAACTGAGAACAACTGCTACTACAAGTGGCATCGGCACTGTATCTAGCTGCATCTGTACTCTATCATGCTCTTACTCACTTACTTGAGCCTCTTACTACTTGTTTACCTGAAAATGGTTTAGTTTGAAAAGCGAGGGTTAGACCAAAAGGTCTAGTGAATTCCCTCCGAAAACAACATATATAAACATTGGGAAAATCATTTATAAAATTCATCATCAAACTTCACATAACGTCAAACATGGTACTGCACCGTGATGAGGACCGCATAAACTAACCACGATCGGGGCCCAAGCAGACTCCCCTCTCGCCGCGATCGGGGCCCAAGAAGACTCCCCTCTACCCGAATAGGAGGGAAACAGATTCCAACCTATCGGCTCATCATCCATGTCCAAGGGATCATCGGATCCCAGAGCATACCGATCCCACGGTGCAGACCGACTCCTCATAGCATACATAACATGTCATACTTCGTACAACTTAGAATCTCGTAAACCATATAATCATTTCATCATGCTAAATATTCTTTGAATAAAGTATGAGCTTTCATGTAAAAACATGCATATCGATTTGGTAAACATTTCGTGCTCAAAGTGAACCATTATCAGTAAAAGAACAATTAACACATTGCGTCGTAAATAGGTTTAGGGAACTCACCTTGATTGTCGTACAATGCACTTCCTAAACACCTTCAAGCTACACCCACCGAACACCTAAGGCAAAAGATCCACATCAGGTAAATAGCTCAGCCTCATTGTCCGGATACCCTTTTCCGGATACTATACTTATCCGGACGCTACACTTTTCCGGACACTGAATTTATCCGGACACTACACTTTTCCGGACACACCACTTATCCGGACACTACACTTTTCCGGACACACCACTTATCCGGACACATGCAACATATCCGGACACATGCAACATATCCGGACACCTTCAAACGCTGGTGTCCGGAAAACGCTGCTGTTCGAACTTAGAAATTCTAAAACCGATTTAAACTCCGATTTAAGCCATTAGTTTGATTAGACAACTATAAGGGTTCATCCACCAACCCCAAACACCCACTTAATCCATCTTTAACCCTCTTAAATCGATTTATTAAGACAAAACCCAAGAAACCCACTTTTTAGGAAAAAGTGATTGAAAACTCAATGAATCTCCCCATTCAGACTTATGAATCTAGAACAAGTGAGAAAGGATTCACACAACAATAAGGAAGATGAAATTAGAATGGGTTACCTTGACGATTTCTTCTCTTTTGATTTCTTCCCCAAAATTCCTTTCTCCTTCTCTTTTCTCTCTTAGCCACCAAACACACAAAGAACACCTCCAACACTGATTTTTAGAACAAAAAGGGGGGTTGCCCTAGGGATTTGAGGCCATACATACTATCCACTAATTGCCCTAAGGCCCCTCAAGTCCAACTTTCATTCTTTAAACTTTGGCCCCCAAACTTTCGATACTTACTTAGAATTTTGGGTTGTTACAACACTCCCCCCCTTAAAAGAATTCCGTCCCCGGAATTCCTTATTGGGAAAAGATGCGGGTATCTTGTCCACACCAAAACTGACACTTCCCCAAGGTAAAACCACTTCTGACCCAGACAAACACCTCATTAAATTCGAAACAATAAACAATGGGTGCACTTCCTTCAATTCTTACGGTACCCCTAACTCATAGGCTATTGTTCCTACCCGATCGGTCTTGACAACAGAAGATTAACTAAGGCTTCTCAAGCATCTATACTTCCTTTAAGGAGGAACCTGGCTAAATCTCCGTCACAACATAGTATTCACTTACCAAGAGACAAACACACACTTGACAGCTTGGCACCAGGCCAAACCCGTACGTCCCGACAACTCACAACCCAGAGTTCCTTCGTCGCAATACAAGCAATCCTAGATCACTTCCCTCAACCAACAATCGTCTAAGCGGCCAACATTTCCCTTACTCAGACCACCTCGACCACAGTTCGTCAACCAACTCTCTTATCCTCATCACTTCACCACTCCACACTTATACGCAACTAAGAGTAGGAACCTCCAAACCCATCGTTGAAGTGTTCACCTACTCAAATTAAACTTATCCTAAAACACATAAATTCCTCGTTGATTGCCACGTTCGCTCAGACATATAACACATAACTCTGGTTATCCTCACTCAACTGGGAGGAGTAACCATGGTCACACCATACTATTCTCACTAGCTCAATCACTGCACGACCAATTCATTTATACATTTCTCACAAGGTCACTTAACTTAACTCATTCAGTTGTCTAATCCACTTCTTTCCTGCACAAAATCATACACAAATCCCTTCCTCAAAACTCGTTCCAAAAGTTCGCACATTTATCACTGACAATCCACATAACACATCACCCTTCTGGTATTACTGCCACATTTACTACTTCCAAATTACTCACTTAATCCGACATACTATCTTCACCTCTCCACGTTAGCGTGGAGCATTGCTCATCAAACATTACTTGCCCCTCTCTCCTGACCTATCCACATGCTGATAACACTTTCTCAATACTTGCATAACCAAACAGTTGCACCAAAGTCCTAACTTAAGGCATTCAAACAAGTCGTCTTGAAACGACACTAGAGTTCGACGTCACTACACATTCTTTACTCTCCAACTTTTACTTTCTCAGACAATTCTTTCACTCATATACCACAGCTCACACTCTTTCAGGAATTCACATCTATTCCACCACACTTGACTAACACAACCCTCATCCTCTTTAAACTTCCAACGACCCCAAAGTGTTTCTTAGTAACGTCCCCTATTCACTCTAATAATCCACCCCCTTTGGAATCTCTATTACAAACGGATCTAATAACTCAGGAACACCCCGAAACTCGGGTTCCACAATTCTTTCGATTAACCACCATGATCATAAAATCAGACAGATATATATATACCGTCATCCCGGATTTCTTACTTAGATTTACCTTAAATAATTCTTTAACAATCAGTGTGTTAATCTCAATAACACTTCCCCAAGAATTGTAACACATCCTGTAATAACAAATGAACGTCATTACCTAACAAATCTATAAAATTTTTATCAACCAACCAAAGGCTTATACCTCTATCATGACATTTCAAATCAATTAATGATCATACTACCACTCCGACCCATAATCATCATCATGTCATTCCTTAAACATGACCAACATTTCCAACTATTTCCTTCTAGGATCATTCCCTCACGCATAAGGAACAATTTTTCATTCTTTAACGATTTCTCATCTACTATACTACGGCTCGACTAATCTATTCATCATCTTCTGTACATTTACTCTGCCTTCAAGAATATACTTAACAACATACATAACCACAAAGCTTGATCTCACAGCTGGGCAATCACCCAATTCTGCCCCGACATTCCATTCTGATAATAGTCAAAATAATCACCAACTTACAAACCACGTACTTCAACAACTGGGGTTGCAAAACGTACACTCCACCCGAAATCCCAAACGGACTTCCTTTTAATCCTTCACTTTTCTAACATCACCTTACTACATCACCGGCTGACACAAAAATCTTGGCAATTGAAGCTACTAGTAGTTCGTACATCCACCACTCCTATCATCACACTACCGACCAAGTCTCTCATGGTCATTCGTACACAATCTGAACTTGCCTTCACATTTTCTCGCATACACGATCGAGTCTATGTCGCTACTTTGCCCTTTCTCACTCTAGCTGAACTATAACTCCCTAGTTCCCAATTAGCTCAATTGTAATCGTTCTTGCTCGCTCTTTACGATCCAAGGCCTTACATAAGCTGGACACAGTCCCTCACTGGATGCTAGAATCTACACACTAGCTTCACTCGCGTTACATACCTCATCATTCTACGAACCCTCCATGCTTCGTAAAAAGAACCCTTAATCAAAACAATAACTTCTCATCCTCTTAGCACCCCTACAAGGTGTTCTATCAACTTTCAACCTTCTGGTTCAAGTCTTCGGCCTCAACTATCTTACACAACCGTCGACTTCTACATCAACTGACAACCTGTAACTACCTTCTTAACTTACTTTATAACAGGGGTTCCTTACGGAACCTAATCCTTCCACATATCATAATCAACTTCATGATCTGCCTCCCTCTTTTCGAAACCTACTCATGTAACATCAACATTACGAGCTCACCTCAAAACTCATACTCCCACGCTATAGACATTTCATTCTTCCTCCTCACACTACTCATAACGAGTTGCAAAAACCATCACCTTGAAGGCTTCGAGTCCTTCCTTCGGACACAACCGTCCCTTGACAACCGTACTTCCAGTTATCGAACAAAGGTGCAAACCCTCATACAACCGACACTTCTCCACTCTTGGGGTTCTTCCTTAGCTTAATATGTAACATCCTACGACCTAGTGAGTTCATAGCCTTCATGCATGACAACACAATAGATAAATCATTTCGTACATTTTATCATTTTAAGTAAACAACATTTAGAAACAACTCGGGTACCCGTGACCCCATCACTCTTATAACTTCAAAACCCTGCACAACGATTCGAGAACCGTTGGCATGCATCTTCCCGTGAACCTCAATCTTGCTCAATCCGAACAATGTTATTACGAGAGTAATATATTGCATGAAAATCTTTTCGTATGAGACAATTCTGAAAAATTTACCGACACAAAGTAAACCAGTCGGTTCTCGCACTCAATTGTATGACATCAAAAAGTCAATAAGCATTTTGGTTATAAGTGAATTGCAAGTAACCATTTTCTTGACCCTTTTTGTAACAATCTAACTTATCATTAAAAGTGTGGAATACTTTGCAAATCGTTTACCTCAAAATTTCAATGTGCGACGTACTGAAATCGCTTTTTCTTTAAACGTGCACTCGTACAAGCTGACTCATTTTGTTCAAAGTTGACATTTACATTCTTATTTTAAATCGTGAAAATTTCATGTTACATAAAAGAACGCCATGCATGAGACTCTATTTGCAATTGAAGGCTACTCACTCTAACAAGGTCAACCGCTTTGCTTACGCAACTTATCCTTGACACTCCACCTACGACCAATGGTCGTCCTTTCGGTCACGCAACAACTTGCTGAACACACTTTCCACATCTCACTTACTCAACCCTTTCATACTATTTCGCTTTGACCAACTATCTCACTTTCCACTTCTATATGCTTTAATTTCACCATAGGTATCTTATTTCATTTACTCTGTCCTTGAAAAGCTCGAATAAGAATTCAAAGCTCCATTGACACTTCCAAGATTTCGACATCGTCCTTTCTTACCATCCCGACCGATCTATCCCATGATTTCTAGAACTGGGACTCTCCCGAAACAGGAGTCTTACTCAAACTCAACATCCATCCTCTCCGAATCCACGAAGAGCTACCTCTAGACGACTCATAACATTCTATGCAACATTCTTTCTCTACGATGTATACATACATCACATCATAGGTGACCTCTCAAGAAACTTCCCCAACAAGGGGTCTCAGTCTACCCCTCAGGGATCTTGTTGCCAGTCTAACGTACTGGAACACGACATGAGCACTAGATAGGTTAATAAGGTAGGTTAAGCACATACATGTACCTGTAAGTTCGCAATTTCACTGGCCAGGTGAAATCTCAAACTTACCTTACATGACAGTCCTCAGTACCCTATTAGTCCTATCTCTATAATAGTGTCCTCCTAACGCATTTCTTGTATCTACATTAGTGCCCTCTTAACGCATTTCCTGATTCTCAGTTGTGATTTCTACTCCCAAGTTTAAGTTTAGGCCCGTCCGGTCACCTAAATCCCTTAAACTATGGCTCTGATACCATTTGTAACATCCCAAGAACATATAAGATAACCATAGCATTAAATCATACTCTCGTAATAAAACTGGATCCCAAATTCTGTTACATCATTCCCAAACTAAAGTTGGCGGAAACAACCTATACACAACTGAGAACAACTGCTACTACAAGTGGCATCGACACTGTCTCTAGCTGCATCTGTACTCTATCATGCTCTTACTCACTTACTTGAGCCTCTTACTACTTGTTTACCTGAAAATGGTTTAGTTTGAAAAGCGAGGGTTAGACCAAAAGGTCTAGTGAATTCCCTCCGAAAACAACATATATAAACATTGGGAAAATCGTTTATAAAATTCATCATCAAACTTCACATAACGTCAAACATGGTACTGCACCGTGATGAGGACCGCATAAACTAACCACGATCGGGGCCCAAGCAGACTCCCCTCTCACCGCGATCGGGGCCCAAGCAGACTCCCCTCTACCCGAATAGGAGGGAAACAGATTCCAACCTATCGGCTCATCATCCATGTCCAAGGGATCATCGGATCCCAGAGCATACCGATCCCACGGTGCAGACCGACTCCTCATAGCATACATAACATGTCATACTTCGTACAACTTAGAATCTCGTAAACCATATAATCATTTCATCATGCTAAATATTCTTTGAATAAAGTATGAGCTTTCATGTAAAAACATGCATATCGATTTGGTAAACATTTCGTGCTCAAAGTGAACCATTATCAGTAAAAGAACAATTAACACATTGCGTCGTAAATAGGTTTAGGGAACTCACCTTGATTGTCGTACAATGCACTTCCTAAACACCTTCAAGCTACACCCACCGAACACCTAAGGCAAAAGATCCACATCAGGTAAATAGCTCAGCCTCATTGTCCGGATACCCTTTTCCGGATGCTATACTTATCCGGACGCTACACTTTTCCGGACACTGAATTTATCCGGACACTACACTTATCCGGACACTACACTTTTCCGGACACACCACTTATCCGGACACTACACTTTTCCGGACACACCACTTATCCGGACACATGCAACATATCCGGACACATGCAACATATCCGGACACCTTCAAACGCTGGTGTCCGGAAAACGCTGCTGTTCGAACTTAGAAATTCTAAAACCGATTTAAACTCCGATTTAAGCCATTAGTTTGATTAGACAACTATAAGGGTTCATCCACCAACCCCAAACACCCACTTAATCCATCTTTAACCCTCTTAAATCGATTTATTAAGACAAAACCCAAGAAACCCACTTTTTAGGAAAAAGTGATTGAAAACTCAATGAATCTCCCCATTCAGACTTATGAATCTTGAACAAGTGAGAAAGGATTCACACAACAATAAGGAAGATGAAATTAGAATGGGTTACCTTGACGATTTCTTCTCTTTTGATTTCTTCCCCAAAATTCCTTTCTCCTTCTCTTTTCTCTCTTAGCCACCAAACACACAAAGAACACCTCCAACACTGATTTTTAGAACAAAAAGGGGGGTTGCCCTAGGGATTTGAGGCCATACATACTATCCACTAATTGCCCTAAGGCCCCTCAAGTCCAACTTTCATTCTTTAAACTTTGGCCCCCAAACTTTCGATACTTACTTAGAATTTCGGGTTGTTACAGATTAAACCTAATCACCTCCACCGCCTTATGATTAACAAAGTAGATAGGAGATATTTTTATCTCATTTGTGTGTGTCTTGTGTGTGTTTTTGTTTTTACGGCAAGAGAGAGAGAGAAAGAAACGAAAGAAAGAAAGGAAGAAGAAATCATATCATTTTCAGTTGGAAAGTTGGAATCAGACTGAGGAATCAAAGGTAAACGTCTCAATAATCTTTCATCTATTATAGTTAAAGTTTTCTATTGATTTAGAAAATGGGTTTAGATGATTTTGGATGTTTTGAGAAAACTAAGTTTATGGATAGTTTCTGTTAATGATGATGAGCATATCTGCACTTTTGTAGAATTGCTTATGGCTTAAAACATAAGATTTCTGGATTTATATGATTTTCAGTTAGTTGAGATAGTTTTGAATATCACAGAAGAAGGTTGCGAGAGTTATGAACAGTTGCGATAGTTATGAATGTCGCAACCCAAGGTTGCGACAAGGGTGGTGATATCGCAACAGTTAGTTGCGACAAGAAGTGTATCACAACAGTTGGTTGCAATAAGTAGAGATATCGCAACAGTAGGTTGCGATAAAATACTGTGTCGCAGTAGTTGATTGCGACAAGTACTGTGCATTGCGACAAAGGTTATCGCAGCTAGTAGGTTGCGATAAGAAACGAGAAGTTTGGATATTTAGGATTTTCAGTCTTTAAGGATCTTGTACAGTAGATTAATACCAATACACTATGTATTTGGGTATTTCAGATCTTTGTGAAGTTGCTGACAGAGATTCCTTACAACTTTGAGAAAGTAAAAGTAACGCGACTACTATCAGGTGAGTTCATTCTTACCTTACCTTTTTATAATATTTTAAAGTATGATAAGGTATATTTTTATAAATGAACTGTTTTGGGATGTATTTTTGGAAGGATGATTTTATAAAGTAAAATCTGTGTTCTTAAAATGATGGTTTTGCATAAATTGGAAATTGATTTATAGCAATAACCTGTATGAGTACAAATAGGTGATATGGATCCATAGGCACTAGTGGTTATTAATACGTGGAATAGATGAGGATTATTCATTATTCTGATGTATGTGAGAAATCGTGGAATAAACGTAATTTCCGATTTCTAAGGAAAAGAAGGGATTGACATGTGTATGTTGTAGTCTCTATTTCCTTTCCAATAAATGGGCATGTGGATATTGCGATTTATTGGATAAGAGCATAAAGCTAGAATCAGTGAGGGTTCGTAGTGTGGGCTCTAAAACATGTGAAATGATTGACTTAGTGTCAAGTTGTAGTCATGGAATCGGGTTTAACCCGTTATCAAAGGATGGTTATGCGTGTGGTAAGAAAAAGGGTAAACCAGGTTTGTTATGCCTTGTTTACATTTATTTGCATAAATATCATTTTGAAACCGAATGTTCTCACTAGGCATTAGCCTAATCGTTTCAAATGATATTTTCTTACCAGGTACTAGCTCGGGAAAATAAAGGGATGTGGGACGAGAGCTTTTGGATTAGCGGAGAAGTTAATGAATGTTGAGGTTTTGATGGAATACTTAGATAACCTAGTTAATCTGGTTATAGTGATGTGATTAGATTAATAGGTTATTTAAAGAATTCTATGTTTGTAAATATGACCTCATAGATATTTCTCTGCTAAGATATAAAATTGGAAGTTCTATGTTTAAATCTTGTTATAAATTGAGGTTTAAATTAGTCCTGTTCTTAGGGTGTTACACATTGTGTCGGAGTGGTGAGTCGGTTTCTCGCGAATCCGGGTCGATCACATTGGGCAGTCATTAAAACGACATTCCGATATTTGAAGGGAACCGAGAAGCATGGTCTTATATTTGGTTTGCGCAATAACTGTGAAATTGTTGGATATTTTGATTCTGACTATGCAGGTGATCGAGTTGGTTGGAGATCCACATCCGGTTATGTATTTACCTTGGGTGGAACAGCCGTCAGTTGGAGATCACGGTTACAGTCTATTGTTGCATTGTCGACCACAGAAGCTGAACTTGTTACGACGGTTGAATCTGCCAAGGAAGCGGTCTATTTGAAAGAACTGATAAATGACTTGGGCTTCGAGCAACCTTCCGTACGCATTCTCTGTGATAATCATAGTGCCATCCATTTGGCAACTAATTTGGCTTTCAGCTCCCGGACAAAGCACATAAATGTGTGTGATGCATATCTTGTTAGACTACATGAAGCGAAGGTCGTCTATTTGAAGAAAGTCCTGACAGACGACAATGCTGCTGATATGTTCACTAAGTCGCTACCGCCAACCAAGTTTGGGCATTGCTCAAACTTGATCCAGCTCCGTTTGTGTTAGTGTCGTTGGGCACTTTGCGAGAGAGAGAAGATATTACCACAGATGACAAAATGACATCTTTGAAGGAATTACTTTGTTAAGTGCTTAGAGCTTTGCTTATGCTCTACCTTGTTTAGTGGATTGAGCATTTGAGGTTATTTGCTTGTAACTTTGACAGGTGATGGCCATGCCGAAGCTCGTCACGGTTGGAATGCATTTTTCTACCTCATGCCAATTTACTTTGTTATCTTGCTGAAGATCAACCGTTTGGAAGACTCATATTCGTTGGATTGGGAGTTTCGCTGTCAAGGATCACGTGCATCATGGTGGAGTGTTATAATATATATTAATAAGATATATATTATTTTTGATGCTGCACACGTGACCCATAAGGAGCAAAGGTGAAATTACCTTTGTGCCCTTATGCTTGGTCCCTACTCTTCCATCTCCCTATATAAACCATGCCATCACCTCCATTTGCAACACACCATTTCTTCTTCTTGCTTTGTTCCTCTCGGCCGTAAACACCACCAACACCCTCCCTAAATTTGTTATTTGGTATCTATAGTGGTATCTAGAGTTTGTGAGGTTGAGAGTGTTCTTGATATTCGGTGGTATTCGAGAGGATTCGTTAGTTGATCGTGGATCTTAAGATCCTTGTGCGAAGCACTTTGTAATCTCCTTGGTTGGTAATAAACACTTGCTTTCTCTCTTTGGTGGACGTACACTATCACAACGATAGTGGAACCACGTTAACTCCCGGTGTTATTGTTTGTGTTTTACTTGCCATACATACATATATATCTCGTTATTATATATATTTCGTCTATATATAACTTATATATATATATATATATATATATCGTTATTATACATATATTTCGTCGATATATACGTTTATATATATCTTGCTATATATATATATATATAGAGAGAGAGAGAGAGAGATACTAACGTTTCCATCGCTTTTATCTATTTATATATATATTGTTAGGACCATAAATGTCCTACATATTAGAAAGATATATAAATAATTATATAGTGCTTAATTAGTTTATTTAATTATTGTAAAAGCCTTAATTACTTTAATTGGGCTTAGTTGTTTAGTGGGCTTAGTCCTTGTTTGTTTAAAGGCCTAAGTATATAAGGTTAGTGTTAACCTTGAATTAGGTTAGACGATTCATTATCATTCATTAGAGCTTAGAGAGATTAAGTCGTTCCTTTACTTCCATTGTAATATTGTTGAACGATTAATACTTTGAATGAATACGAGAGGGATGACAGATTGAAATCATTAAGTGTTCGTGTTATTCCTCATTGAGTCGTTGTTACCTGTCAAACTGGAACTAACACACACACACACACACACATATATATATATATATATATATATATATATTTCGCGTGGGTTTAATTTTCTACGTTCGAGAATATATTGTGTAAATATCTAGATCATTGTTATCCGCATTTGTTGTTGGGTTTATTGTGCATTTGGATTTCTACTCGTTTTGGGACCTTAGAAATCATTCGTGAGCTTCTCGTATTTTCTTTGGCACGACAAATTTTTCCTAACAGAGCCCAAAAGGAGCATTCATGAAGGCAAGCTATGAGCATAAGGAGCTTATGGATAACGATGGCACTGGATTCATCCCAAGAAGCTTATTTGCCCTGCCTCCTGATAATAGCTCCCTTATGCTTGATTATTTAAGATATGCAGATGAAAGTTGTGAACATGATCTTTTGCTGGATGTGCCTTCGAATACATCCTTCCCACGGGCAGAACTTCTCCTCCCAACTTCAAGTTTTGTAGCCCAAGCAAGTACTGGTAGTACTAGTAGCTCAACATACCCAAGCTTTGTTCGCCCCTAAGACCATCCACGTCACTGCAACTCATTTACACTTTCAATTGTGCCACATCAGCTTTTGCAATTATCTTTTACACACATGCAATCCACCTACAATTTCAATTGTGCCACATCATTAGTTAATAACATGATATATAATTCTTTATATTAATTTAATGTTAACTAAAATATAAAAATTAATTGTAAATAACTGATTAATATATGATATAATAACATAATACAATTCTTATATTTATTTTATAATTTATCGTTCAAAATATTTTAACTATCTTGAATTATTGTATATAAAAAATAACATAGACGAGATGCATAAAATATTTCTTAAATAAAAATAATTAATTTAATTAAAAAATAAACTAGCATTATTAATTTATAAAAATTTATGGTTTTACATTTAGTTTATTTAAATAATTAAAAAGAGAAAACAAAAAGATGGGAGTCAATTGGGTGGCCACGTGGCTTGCAAGTTGAGTTGGTATTGCAATCCATTTGCCTACATGGCAAATAATTCCTGACAAACATGCTTTTGCAATTGGTTTTGCAATTGGGTTTGCAAGCCTGTGTGGATGGCCTAACAAACTAGTCGAAATCTCTAGGGCTATGTAGATGACTCTTCTACTATGTAGCCTCCATATAAGTCCCTACCAGTGGACTATACATTTTGTTGACTTTCTTGGTTATCTAGACGAGTTGCTTGCTTTGTGCTTCGGGTATCTAATTTTGCAAAACCTAGCATCTCAAATATGAGTATTACAATGAAAATATGCTGATAATTATTTGTGGCTTATCAGCCAGTTTGCCAAACATAGCCTAAAGATTTACATATTTAGGGTTTTTAGTTTTTATGTTTCCTTTTAATGCTTATTCAAGTCTTGGGTGTTGTACATAATTATTATTTATCTCCATGTTATTGGTTTAAAAAGTACAAAAAGAAAACCATGCCTTGTAAAATAACGCGTTACAACACGCCATAGCGCCTTACAACAGAAGCCGAGCCTTAAAGTGGAGCCACAGGGGTTAATGTGGCGGCAAAGCCAAGATTTGCCACCATAACGAGTTATTTAGAACCATGTCTTAAATTGATACAAAAGTTTTAGGCTTTTGAATAGAATCTGAGTTTATATCTCCTGAATGAACATACCTTTAGTATCTTGTTTGTTCATGTCATACCTTGTAAATACAGATTTAGTTGAGAAGACACTTTATTTAAATAATCTCAACTTTTATCCAAGATTCGAATAATCGTGTTATGGTATGAAAAATGAGGTAATTCTTGTCGAACCGATGATAATATCTCTTTCTTTTTTATATTGGGACGGGGATTGAAATCTATCTTCTTTATTCTAGTATGGAAACTGATGAATTATTTAAAGGAGGATTGCGAGTTTGCTAATGTGAGGAAAGATGTTGCTTCTGTAATGAAGCAGTTTGTTGTTCCAAAACTCGAGAATGTAATCAATGAGGAAAAAAAGCAACGCATTACTCACTTATGGAGGATACCGAAAGGGTTATTTTTGAGCCAGATAGAATAAATGTGAATCTGATGTTTACAAGGCTGCTTATGCAGTGGTTAAGAAGGAAGCACCTGAATTTATTCCTAACTTGACAAAATCTGCTGGAGCAGGCATCGGTCTTGAGTTCCTCGAGTCTGGATTCACTCTATATGAGAAGAATGAGAGAATCTTGAAATAACTGTAGGTATTGAAGATTCGAGGTAATTACAAATTGTTACCTATTTCTTGAAATCATTCATGTCGAGAAGGCATTAGTTGCCAATAATCTTTCTTTTAACTCTTATGTGTTCAATCACGACCTGGTTAGTGTCTTGCAAAACAGGAACTATCCATACCCTTGGTGAGTATTTGGAGTCAGATTCATTATTTTTCAAGGTTGGGATAATACACCCCCAAACAACCTTGATAGTGGCGGCTAATACTATCTTAAGGATTATGATCCTTTCATGTTCTAATCATTGATTTACTGCACGTTTTTCTTTCAACCGCTCTATTTTCTAACACAAAATACTCTGATCATTTATGAATAAGCAACAAATTAACAAGAAATGTTATTTTTTCAAATACAACACGACAATTAAGTCGCAGGTCCTGATTAATTTCAATCCTGAATTGGAAGCACGAAATAGAACCTATACTGTGGTGAATATAAACGATACGACATGGTCAATCCATATACCGGAGAGACAGGTCTTGATTTTGTTATAAGCACTTAAGTATAATATCCTCGTGCCTAATTCTATTACAAATTATACCATTGTAATCGATTCGTCAATACATTTGAAATGAGCCCAATATTGAATATTTTTTGATTTAATTATATTATTAAATATCATAAATATATACGAATTAATGTGTCGTGATTAGTATGAGATTTGTTGAAATTAGTATGAGATTTGATACAATTCGTCAATACCTTCGAAATGAGCCCAATATTGAATATTTTTTTATTTAATTATATTATTGAATATCATAAATATATACGAATTAATGTGTCTTGATTAGTATGAGATTTTTTGAAATTAGTATAGGATTTGATACAAATAATCATTAAATTGTCGTGATTTTCTTTTTGCAATTTCATATCAATTTTTACTTCAAAGTCGATTTTGAATTACAGTTCTATCAAATTCCATTCTGTCAACGAAACACCCTTAGAATTATCATAAGATATTTAATTACTTGGAAAAAAAAGATATCGCTTATCAACTGACTTTTGAATTATGAGTTCGAACCTTTTTCAAAAATATAAATATGCAAATATTTTAGTATAGTATGGGATGAAGCACTAATGGTTAATAAAGAAGACTAGGTTGATTATATGGGATGAAGCACCAATGGTTCATCGACATGCATTTGAAGCATTGGATAGAAGTATGAACAATATTTTTGGTAGTCAAGGCATTACTGACTCGAAAATGCTTTTTGGTGGCAAAGTAGTTGTTTTTGGAGGAGATTTCAGACAAATTCTGCCGGTTATTCCCAACACAAGTAGACAAGACATTGTTAATGCGTCGTTAAGTTCACCTTACATTTGGGAAAAATGCAAAGTCCTAAGGTTAACTAAAAACATGAGGTTAACTGTTGACAGTCAAGCTTCTGATATCGAACAAACAACGCACATATAACATGACAGTGAACTCCTCCAGCATGAAGTCGTGAACCTACCAGCGTTCCATGAAACCTCCACCGACCCACCACCATGAAACCTCCAACGACCCACCATTGTGAACCAACCACCATGAAACCTCCACCGTGATCCCACCACCGCGAACCGACCACCGTGATCACCAACACACACACACACACACAACAATACACACACATATCACACACACACACATATATATATACACACACTGTATGTATGTATGTATGTAAACCCACTCCATTATGAAACCATTTTCACACATCACATGCATATCTATTATATATATATGTGCGTGTTTGTGTATGTATGTATGTAAATCCATCTCCGTCAACCCATCTCCACCATAAAACCACCGGGTGAAGGTGAAGTTTTTACAGGTGGGTGAAGGTAGTGCATTTGAGTGAATGTGGTTTTCAGTTGTGTGTGTGTGTATATATATATAGGGTGAGTTCAAATGAAAACTCATTTTCAATTGTGAACATGAGGACAAGTCACAACCATTGATCAAGATTTGGAAAATTAATCAATGGTTAAAACTTAATGAAACCAATTGAGAAGTGATTAGGGACAAATCTGGAAATTTAAATTAGCGACTACCATCTTTGACTTTTTATTTTCTTTTTAATTAATTTTTTTTACCCCCTTAAAGTTTAAAATAAATTATCTTAAAAATTACTAATATTTTAATCAAACAAATTACATCAAAAACAAGAATTTCGTACTCTTCGATATGACATCCATATCGATATAGTTTTTTCTTCATTGTAACTGTTTTTACGTGAAATGTTATGTATGTGTTATATTCAGTATGAATATGTATGCACGTTTCCTGGTGTCCATATTCAGTATGAATAACAAAGGGGAACGTTCATTCACTATTCATGACGAATAACACAGTATTCAAAATGAATAATACACGAATTCCTGATTCATGTAATTTTATACTTCATTTGTTAACTTTTCTTGTATTTGGGTTAAGTAACACCCGACTTTATTTGGTCATGTTGTATGACTTGAGTTTTTGATTGTGGGAGTTGTTACGTTTTAAATTTTGAAGTGTTTCCAACGATGGTGTGTAGAAGAGATTTTTATCCTCATTTGGTTATTTTATCAAAGTTTATAGTAGTTGTTCTTTCCAATTTTAAAAGTGTTACACGTATGTAGAGGGAACAATAAATATAGTATGGCACTAATAAAATAGTGCTCTAGAACTTATTTTGGCTTACATGCTTTTGCATGTTCCCATACTAGAATGAGAATTTGGGACAATTGGTGAGCTAGACTAGTTACACCTCAAGGACCTCAATATCCCTTATTGCCTACTCGCTAGCGGGCAGTGACCTAAGTTGGCCAACAATTATGAACATATAATTCATGCAGATCTAGATTCTCGTGCACAAGAAGTTAGACATCAATGATCACCAAACATAATCACAAACAATCTTATGAGATCCAACTAGTCATGCATGTCAAAATGAAATAATATAAATAATATAATTATTTTTACGTGTTGCTATAGACACCTCTCTATATCTATAACTACTAAATAGACATTACTTTTAGATGTTTCAAGGACAATACATCATTTTTTTATTTAACTTTTATTTTATTTATCATTTTTTTCCCAAACATTATTCTTTATTGAAGGATTATTTAGATGTTTTATTATTAGTCTATACTGCAAAGATTAATTGACTCCTATCACCTAATCCCTTTTTTAGAGGTCCAGAAGTGTTCTCGTATTTTCGTAATATAAGGGTGTTCTTGTTTGAACCTTTTACTATATATAGGTTTAAATTTCGATCAAATGCAGCTCGGCCGCCATGGGTTGCCTTCGGTAGTGATAGAAGTTGTCGGAAGGAGTCTGGCGTCAGTGTGAAGGGGTAGTGGTCAATGGTGGCTTCAAGTCTTTGAGTATTGTCGCCAGTGACAACCCGGATGGTGTTCTAGATTTGTTGCAAGTAGAGGACCGGGACATCAGTTGTTGCCGTGAGTGCATGACGGAGTAGGTGGCCGAGGAAGAGGTCGACGACCACACGATGTTGTGGTCGGAACTCCGCAGCATCAAGGTGACCGTTCTCCAAATTTTGACCCTTTTTGGGTCTTTTTGGGACTCTATACACTATATTTAAGTCATATGGTGTATGGGGAAGATATCGGCTCACAAACGCAAAAAAACGTTCACTATTCTTGCTACAACTCATGATTTCGCCTCTTATTCAAGTCTCGCAAAAAACGTTCGCACTCCTACTTCTCATCTCTTTCTCTTCCAAGATGGCTGGAAGATCATGTATCCAACTAAACTATTGTCAAAGTTCTCACCGAGCTAAATAAACGCCTCAATATTCCTTACGCTGTTAGGTTCGACAACCACTTTACCCAATCTAGTTGCACTTTTTTATTTCTTCTCTTGATCCACTCGAACGCTTTCCTTTGATATTAGATTAATTCATTGCTTTGGATATTGAGGCTATACAGTTTGAACTCTTAATATTTACTTACAAAACGACCTAAGAATGTTTCATGCATATTTAGCTTTAGGGTTGGGTTCATTTGTTAACCTCCTATTTTGTGTTAACTTTATTAACTTCATTCCATGAATAGGAATCCATTTTAGTTGGTGGTTTCAAATTTATACATAACCATTAAATAGGGGCATGGATGGAATTCCATGTTTTTGTTTTATTACATTGATTTATTAAGGGAGTTACAAAAATCAAAATCTCCTTGATTCTAGCTATATTATTATTTCTCAAATATTTTGTAGTCTTTTCTATCAAATTTGTGTTTGAATTCCTATTGTTGCATCATGAACATGAGTGATCAATGTGTTTTCAACGACGTTGAAGAGAGAGTAGACGTAGATGTTCATTTGAACATGAACAAATATAACAAATATATATTGTTCATATAGGTTCACTTAGGCTTATATTTCACCCTTGTTCATGCATAGCCTTAATATTTGTAATATTTGCACATCATACATGATGTGACATCAATATTACATGCTCTAAATGGAATAGTAATTAACTAGTAAGTAACACCATGTAATTTCGGAGTAATCGAACATGAATGAACATATAGTTGCTCATATATGAACAATCTGTTGTTTGCATATAATTGAACAATTACGAACATATAATTGAACAAATATGAACATATAATTGAACAATTAGGAACATTGGATTAAACATAAGAACAATATGTTCAACTATAGGAACATTAATTACACGACTTAATTAATGGAAAAAAGTAGGTTGTGTCAAATTCCAAAATTACCCTCTTCACTTGTGTTCAATGGGAGAATTAATTACACGACTTAATTTCTTAATTAATTAATAAATGGTTTTAATCTCAACCATTAACAAGAAAATAAATGGCTAAGATGAAGTTAATAAAGTTAATACAAAATGGAAGGTTAACAAATGAACCTCCCTCTTTAGCTTTATTTGTTAAATGTTTGTTTTTATTTGAAGGTAGCGGTGCACCTATCATAGGATATACAATGGTTTGTGTTACCATTTCATTTTCCGATGTTGTAAAAAAGTACGATATGCAAAAATCACTTTGTTTCGGTTAGACAGCATAAGAGCATCTCCAACATATTCTCTATAATTTCTCTAAAATAGAGAACCAAAAGTCAAAATATCTAAATCAAATTATATTTCACTCCAACAGATTCTCTATTTTAGAGATTTCAACATTAATTATATTATTAAAATATTATAAACTTTATCATCCCAATGCACTTTTAAAAAAAATTTATATAAAATGATGATAGTTTAATCTTATTGGTGGAAATCAATAAAATAATAATTTCTCTCACCTCCCATCAAGTTTTAGAGAATTCTCTAAACTTGAAGTTTTTTCTTGTTTTCTCTAGTTTAGAGAACAAGATAGAGAAGCTGTTGGAGACATATAGAGAACAAAACCTCAATTTTCTCTATTTTAGAGAAGCTGTTGGAGATGCTCTAACCATTGTGGTTGTGGAGCAATTGTAAATGAAAATATTATGGGTTTAAGTGGTGGTGATTAAGGGGTCGTTTACCAAACATTTCACTTAAGTAAGTGTTTACCAAGTCATATTACCTTACCGGATGAATATGGTAAGGACCAATAATCTGACCCGGTAATAGCTAAAGCAAGGACCCAAAGTCTTATTTGGTAAATGATGACGAAGACTCTTACCACAGCTAGTGCTTACCAGGAAAATTGTTTCATATGATACCATTTTATTGGACTAAAATTTTACCTCGTAAATAAGGGATAATATTCAATTTTACTAATAAGCATTTACCCGAATAAGCATTTTACAAGTCACCATAAATTTTATATCTTTTCTATTTTTAAATAAACAACTCTACAAGTCCATAGTCTAGGGCTCTAGGCCCATATCTCATAATCGAGTTACTTAACCCAACTTAGTTTCATTTATAAGTTATAACTATAACTAGTGTTGGGCATCGCGCGTTGCACGGTGACGGTATATAACTTAGAGAAATATTGGACTAAGTCAAGATTTATCGTAATTTAGAGAAATATTGAAATTTTATATAATACAATATAAAATAATGAATATATTTTATACATGATACATTCTTCCTTAGAAAGGGTTGAGAGAGATTAAGTGGGCTGATCTCCTACACATCAGATATTTTATACCCACTTTCTTCTTACCTCTTTCATTATCTCATCCGATGTGTGGAAAAAACTTTAAAAATAAAGATTTTTATATAGGTTAACTTTTTTTTTAACTTTTTTGTAGGCAAAATGAAACCAACCTCATGAGCTTGGAAGGTTAGCTAATATGACTTTAGAGATTTTGCCAAGAAGATCCAACCCATTTGATGAAACAAAGACATATAACCCTCCTTTCATATATTTATCAACCTCCATTCAAGAAATATATAATACTCAAATGTCAAATCTTAAGTTGTCGCATCATTATTTGTGGATCTTACTTTTATATATAACGATATATTGATGATTTTTAATCCACATTGTGTCGTGTCATTTCTCTTGGCTAATTTTACTTTTATATATTAGAATTCTTAATCCACATCGTGACATGTCATTTTGTCTTCTGTCTCATTTTATGTATATAAAGATGAAAAGATATAAAAATAAAAGGTTAAATGAAATAAGTTTATCATATTAATTGCAATACAATATATAATATATATTCAATATGAAGAAATTTTGTAACTAAAATTAAGTTTTTAATCCAAAATGGATAAAAAATGAGTCATAGATTATGTAAAAAAAAAGTTGTCATCCTTCTCCTTTTATAATCAACTTCGTTTTCCAACATTTCATATTTCTATCAACGTGGGATAGCCAAAGTTAACCATAATTTAATATTTTATAATTCTCAATCCATACCGTGTCACGTCATTTGTCTCGGATTTTATTTTTATATATATAAAGATAAAGATTTTTTTAAGAGTAAATTACACTTTTGATTTGTAGAGCGTGTGTCTCGGAAATTGGTTATGTTGGGTTTTGGGGACAATTGTCCAGTTTTGATAGCTCGACGTAGAGCTTTAGTCATGATTTATGTGTATATGAGAATTACATGTTTTGAATGCGCTAGTTCATTCGTTTAGAGTCAGTTAATGTTTTGACCTTATTGCTATGGATCCATAGGCACTTGAGTTTTACGTTCAATGATGAGACGCTAGTTTCTCTCATTGTAGCACGAAATAGGCATCGAGTTCCATGATAAGTAAGATGTGGGCCTATACGGTCGGGCATCGTCTCATGGGCAGTAAGGTGTAATTCCATATGTGCTTGGCACGGGATAAGCATCGGGTTCCATGGTAATTAAGGTGTGGGCCTATATGGCCAGTCAGCGTCGCATGAGCAGTAATGTGTAATCCCATTGTGCTTGTTTTGTGGATTTGGAATGACCCAATGTATAGACCTGGAGTGGTTGAAATTGGGGGCTCCCAAGTCTCGCGGGCAATAGATCTGGAGTAATTGAGCTCAGTATTTTACGAGAATAGTCCACATGGTTGTTTTATTGCATAGATTAGGCCCGAGTTTAGGTGTTGCATTGCTTAGTCAATCGTTTAGAATCTGTTAACATGCTTAATTTGTGGTTTGATTGTTGATTTGCACCGATTTAAGAGAACCCGTAAGTCGTCCGGTAACCATCATACGTCCGGTAACATTCAAGTTACCCGATAACCTTCAAAGTACCCGGTAAGCCCAACTTTCCCGGTAACATTGCTCACCCGGTAACCCATGTCGTCTGGATACTCTCATATCCGGTAAGTTCTACAATCCGGCTGGGATTGTTGACCGGTAACCATTTTTTGTCCGGTATCCTTGTGATAATGTCGATTTTTGACATTATTTTTAATCTCAAACTAGGTGGTTTACGCATGTCTTCAAGTGAAATACGAGTTTTTTAACGGGTTTTTTTGTTGAGAAAGTACAGGTATAAGCATTTTTGTCCAAAAGAGCAGAAGAGTTGAGTTCCGGAGCTGAAAACGAGAGAAATCGAGGAATTGTCAAACAGAAGCTGGCGCATAGATTAGGCCCGAGTTTAGGTGTTGCATTGCTTAGTCAATCGTTTAGAATCTGTTAACATGCTTAATTTGTGGTTTGATTGTTGATTTGCACCGATTTAAGAGAACCCGTAAGTCGTCCGGTAACCATCATACGTCCGGTAACATTCAAGTTACCCGATAACCTTCAAAGTACCCGGTAAGCCCAACTTTCCCGGTAACATTGCTCACCCGGTAACCCATGTCGTCTGGATACTCTCATATCCGGTAAGTTCTACAATCCGGCTGGGATTGTTGACCGGTAACCATTTTTTGTCCGGTATCCTTGTGATAATGTCGATTTTTGACATTATTTTTAATCTCAAACTAGGTGGTTTACGCATGTCTTCAAGTGAAATACGAGTTTTTTAACGGGTTTTTTTGTTGAGAAAGTACAGGTATAAGCATTTTTGTCCAAAAGAGCAGCAGAGTTGAGTTCCGGAGCTGAAAACGAGAGAAATCGAGGAATTGTCAAACAGAAGCTGGCGCCAGTCTCGGCGCCAGTGAACTGGCGCCACAATCCGCGCCAAGATGCGAAACAGAAGTCGGCGCCAGTCTTGGCGCCATAATCCGCGCCGACATTTTAAACAGAATCTGGCGCCAGTCTTGGCGCCAGTACTGGCCCCGACGCCCAGTTTTATAAAACACTTTCTACAGCTAGGTTTTAAAAAAAAGAATTCACATACGGACGACTGCAGACGGCTGGAGGGCGATTTTTAGAGGATTTTCGGAGGCTTTTGAGCGACAATAGAGGATCGATCGAGGAGGAGTTCACGAAGATAATCGGATTAGAGCCGAGAGAAGGGAGTCCATCATTACATTCATCACGTTCACGATCATTATGTTTGCACACACTAGTTTCCTTCCTTTTCTTATGTTTTTATCCACCACCAACATGAACTAATCTTTAGATGTTGGGGGTTGGAATGAATTTGGTTTAAGCATGTGAACATATGACTTGAGATTTTTATCAGTTTGCCTATTTTAATGAAGCATGTAATTTGGTTTTTAATGCCTTTGTGAGTTTAGCTAGCTTCCAACTGCTTTGTTGTTTTCAATTAAGTTCGAGAGAATTAATTGATAACTAGAACTAGAAATTGCATGCCTAAGGTGAGAAATTGGTGATAGAGATATACCAAGTAAGCCTTAGTCCCGTTGAAATCTTGAGTTTAATGTGTTTTGAATCCCATAAGTTGAGATCGAGAAATAAAACCTGTGCTTTTCAAGATAAAAACCGTGGTAGCTTGAGAAAGAACCACGTGTTAGAATAAAACCCGTTGTTGCTTGAGAAAGAACAACGGTGATTTAAAGATTGGGTATTCATTGAAGAGAATAAATGGTAATTGTTTTGAGTCAGATGTTTATATGAGAGAACCTTAGGACTTCCAACCCTCAGCTGTTTTCTCTATCCGAAGTCCTTAAGCTGTTTATTGTCTTGTGTTTGATTTACGTATTAGCAATTAATTAGTTTAATATAAAACAACTCAAAATTGCGACTGTTCAGTTAATAGTAATTGTAGTCATTGTGATACTTAGTTCCTAGTTCCCTGTGTTCGATACTCGTACTTTCTAGTACTATTACTTGACTTCGACCCGTACACTTGCGGTTAGATTTAGGGGGGGTGTGAACCCGCCTATCAAGTTTTTGGCGCCGTTGCCGGGGAACTAGTTGCAAATGATAGCACTACCATCTATAAGCGCTATTACATTGAACATTTTTTTATTATTTTATTTCATCACTTCAGTTTTTGGATTGCTAAGTTTGTTTTCTTTCCGTTTCAGGTATTAATTGGTTTATGCCAAAGAAAACCCGAGGGAAGAACATCGAACCACTCGATCCGGAAATCGAAAGAACCGCCCATCGATTACTCAAGGAATCTAAAGCCAAAAGGCAACTGAAGATGGGTGACGAATTACCTCCGGAAAGACGTCCTATGCGGTCGGTTGCCAATCCTAATGTGGCAGCCGCACGGATAGGCGTCCAACCGCCTACTACTGGGGCGAACTCTTTTGAGATCAAGCCGAGTACCATTGTGATGGTACAGCAGAATCAGTTCGGGGGAGCGCCAACTGAAGATCCCCATGCACATCTTCGCGCGTTTGAGCGGATTTGTAATACATTCAAGATTAATGGGATGGAGGAAAATGCGATCAAACTGAGGTTATTCAGTTTCTCCCTAAAGGGTAGAGCTGAAATTTGGATAGAGGGTTTGCCAGCGGATCTGATCACTACATGGGCAGGTCTAAAAGCTGCATTTCTACAGAAATTCTTCCCACCGGGATGAACTGCTCAATTGATGGCCGATATCACTCACTTCGCTCAGTGGGAACACGAGACCTTATACGAGGCATGGGAGCGATACAAAGACATGTTGAAGAAGTGTCCACATCATGGGTTACACAGCTGGGTGATTATCCAAACGTTCTTTGGAGGACTCCACCCGCAGTTCAAGAACGAAATCACTGCTGCAGCGGGTGGAGCGCTCATGAACAAAACGTATGAAGAAGTTGTCGACTTGATAAAAAACTTAGCCGAGCATAGCTATGCCACCCCACGATCTTCTATCAGACGGGTAGCGAGTGTTCAAGAAAATGATGAGCTGAAGGAACTAAAAGCTCAACTAGCTTTCATCATGAATCATCTGAAAGGAGGTAGCCCGCAAGAACCCGAACAAGTCCAGTTCTTACAAAACCGCAACAATCAGCCGAGGAACGACCCGTTTTCGAACACTTATAATGAGGGGTGGAAAAGACACCCTAACTTCTCATGGAGTCAACCCGGACAGCAACAAGGTAACCATTCAAAATTTTCTAATTCTTCTAATTCTTCTAATGCTAACAATGTTTATCGTCCTCCAGGTTTCAACCAAAGAAACGAGGGACCATCCGGGGAGAAGAAACCGGGACTGGAAGATATGCTGATGAAGTTCATGACCAAGATGGACAGCACGGTTGGAGAGTTAGCGAGCACGGTTAGCACAGTCAAGGCGGCTACTGAACAGAACACCGCCTCCATCAAAATCCTCGAAAGGCAAGTGGGGCAAATTTCTGAAGCCCTACAAAACCGAGCTCCCGGTACATTTCCGAGTCAGACTGAAACGAAGAACCGGGAAGAGTGTAATGCCATTTATCTTAGAAGTGGCAAGGAGCTGAATGGAGAGCCAATACGAGAGCTTACATCAAAAGGAACCGATCCTAAAGAGAAAGAGGTCGAGATCATAGAAGTGACTGAACTAGAAGCCGATGAGGATATGATTGATCGGGAGAAGCCGAAGGAAAAAGAGGTGACACCTCCATCGAAGCCGGTAGTGAAGCCGTTTGTACCACCACTACCATTTCCGAATCGGGTGAGGGCGCATAAAGATGAGGAACAATTCAAGAAATTTCTTGACATCTTCAAGAGATTGCACATCAATATTCCGTTTGCGGAAGTGCTAGCCCAAATGCCAACGTATCTCAAATTCATGAAGGAGATCTTATCCAAGAAGAGGAAGATTGAGGACCAAGCTACCATTGCACTTACTGAAGAGTGCAGCGCGATCATCCAGAACAAACTTCCCCCGAAGCTTAAAGATCCAGGGAGTTTTTCGATCCCTATTCAAATTGGGAATCTTAAATTTAATAAAGTGTTGTGTGATTTAGGGGCGAGTATTAACTTGATGCCTCTATCTATTTTCAAGAAACTTGGCTTGGGAGAAGTGAAGCCGACATATATGACTCTTAAACTCGTGGATCGATCGATCGTGTACCCATATGGAGTGGTAGAGGATGTGCTAATCAAGGTCGACAAGTTCTACTTCCCGGTAGACCTCGTGGTGATCGACATAGACGAAGATGAAGAAGTCCCGCTGATATTGGGAAGATCCTTTCTAGCCACTAGCAGAGCGCTAATAGATATGGAGGAGGGAGAGATGACCTTGAGGGTTGGTGACGAGAAGGCGGCATTCAAGATGTTTGAGAGTGGAAAGCGTAGAGACGGAGCTGGTCAAGGAGAACCAGATGTGGAAGAATCCGCGAAGAACCGCAAGTGTGGGCGATTCGAGTCCGCGGATATCGAGCCAAGTTGAGAGCCACACAGTCGTGCCACGACTTTAACTACAGCGCTGGGTGGGAGGCAACCCACCGAGGTTTGATTCATTTTTATTTTATGTTTTTAAGTGTTAATTATTTACAAAAAAATATATATATATATATATATATATATATATATATATATATATATATATAAATATTCTGAAACAGAGACTTATGCGACTTGTGTCGCGGTTCACAAGCCGTGTGCCAAGTCGCGGGGGTCTCTGGATGGTTTTCCAAACAAAAGCTTACGCGGTCTATCCCGCGGTCTTCAAACCGCGTGGGAAACCGCGCGGCTCCCCTGTTTCTGTTTTCGTGCTTTGTTTTCTTTTCCTGCTTTGTGTGTTTCGTTGTTTTGCTTTCTGTTGCTTTTTGTTTTGTTTCTTTTGTGTCTACCTTCTCTCACTCCATTTTCTCTGATATCTCTCGTCCGAGGTCGCTCCAATCTTTCATGAGGATTTTCTCTGTCCGGGCACACAGGTATGTTCTAACTCTGCAGCTAACGAGTGGTGTATGATGTTTTGTGTCCCGATTAGTTAACGAGATACAACAAACCTAAGTTTCACTTAGTTTTGGGGTGCCTCACTTTTCAAACATCTACATACTCACTTTTAATCCTATGCAAACCTCAGTTTCACCAAGGTTTGGGGTTGGCTTTGTTTGACAAACCTAGGCCACGGCCTAGGTTTGGGGTGGCCACATTTTAATGAGACTAGCTCTTTGGTTTTTGTGCTTGAATATTGTGTCTTACCTATCTGATACCTGTAAATAACCGCACAACGATACATGTTTTCTGTATCGCCTACGCCGACACTTGCACATTGGGGACAATGTGTGGGTAAGGTTTGGGGTTGTCCAATCGGGCCCACGTTTATGCACGTAGATTTCCCGCACCTCTGCATTCTTAGATCGCATTAGCTAAAATTTCTGTTTTGAATGATTGAGACCGACCAGTGTGGGAAGAATCTTGTGATAGTAACGTGACCATTAGGGAAGGACTGGGAAAGGACATGACCAGGGACATTAGTGGAGACCACCCATTAGTGAGATTTGAGCCTAAAAGACGTCTTTTCATTTCGAGGGATTTAAACACTTAATTCATATACACTTTTTCGAGTTCCTTGTCATGAATATAGAATGATCTCGCTATATTATTGCATTGGGTAGCAAAGACAACCATCGGGATATTGGGTAAGGGTGTAGTAGACCATATCGTGTGGACCTTAAGAGATGATTCCAGGCATTGTGAGCAGTGTTAACCCATGTTTAGCTATCGTACCTTTTCACCCATTATGTGTGTAACCATAACCCCCTTTGTAGCCAAACACTCACCTTGTTCAGTGCTAAACCCACCTTTAAACCCAAGCCAAAAGACTTAGCCAACCCTTATCCGAAAGTGTGTCAACAGAGGCGGTAATGAACTGCAAAGATAGAGCGGAAAATAAATAATACATGCCAGTCATGAGAATAAATAGAAAAGAGGGCCAATGCAGCCCCAATCGAATAAAGAGAACCAATGAAGTCCCAAACAAAAAATAAAAAAAATAAATAAATACAGTTATTTAGATAGCTTTACAACAGCTCACTAAGAGAGTCAAAGCGACTCCAGTAATGATAAAGAGGGCCAAAAGATAGAATGTAAAGAAAGTTCATAACTGCTAATGTTTGACACACCAAGGATCTTTGAACCGTTTGCCCTTTCATTTCGTAGCCATAACCTTAACCCCATTACAACCCTTGTAAATACCTGGATGATCTTCTGGAAAATGTGATTAGGGTATACGACCACCTTTACTGATATTCCCTTTCTTGCTACTTGATTCCTTTCTGAGATCAAATTTTGGACATTTGTGCGTCTTTCAATAGAGTTGTCATGTAATATTCGAGTATTCTTGTACATAAATTCCTATACATGACAACATGTGCGATAACCTAGGTTCGAGTGAAATGAGAATATCCTGTGAGGTAGGGTCGAGGCGAAATGTTTTCCCTAGTATGTCTGGACCTAGTACGACCCTAATGTAATTGGAGCTGTCACGAGTTCAACTCACAATGGAAGGGAATAGATCAAACAGAATAAGGATGAGGCGAGGGTGAGATAGGCATTCACGGGTATGAGAAATCCCCAGTGCATTACGTGGTACCAATTGGGAGTTGTGCAGTTATTATTATTTCACTGATGCGTGCTTTTATTCTATTCTATCGCTATTTTGCTTGAGGACGAGCAACGCTCGGTTTGGGGTTGTTGATAATGTCGATTTTTTACATTATTTTTAATCTCAAACTAGGTGGTTTACGCATGTCTTCAAGTGAAATACGAGTTTTTAACGGGTTTTTTGTTGAGAAAGTACAGGTATAAGCATTTTTATCCAAAGAGCAGCAGAGTTGAGTTCTGGAGCTGAAAACAAGAGAAATCGAGGAATTGTCAAACAGAAGCTGGTGCCAGTCTCGGCGCCAGTGAACTGGCGCCACAATCCGCGCCAAGATGCGAAACAGAAGCCGGCGCCAGTCTTGGCGCCAGCCAACTAGCGCCACAATCCACGCCGACATTTTAAACAGAATCTGGCGCCAGTCTTGGCGCCAGCCAACTGGCCCCGATGCCTAGTTTTATAAAACACTTTTTGCAGCTAGGTTTTAAAAAAAAGAATTCACACACGGACGACGGCAGACGGCCGGAGGGCGATTTTTAGAGGATTTTCGAAGACTTTTGAGCGACAATAGAGGATCGATCGAGGAGGAGTTCACGAAGATAATCGGATTAGAGCCGAGAGAAGGGAGTCCATCATTACATTAATCACGTTCACGATCATTATGTTTGCACACACTAGTTTCCTTCCTTTTCTTATGTTTTTATCCACCACCAACATGAACTAATCTTTAGATGTTGGGGGTTGGAATGAATTTGGTTTAAGCATGTGAACATATGAATTGAGATTTTTATTAGTTTGCCTATTTTAATGAAGCATGTAATTTGGTTTTTAATGCCTTTGTGAGTTTAGCTAGCTTCCAACTGCTTTGTTGTTTTCAATTAAGTTCGAGAGAATTAATTGATAACTAGAACTAGAAATTGCATGCCTAAGGTGAGAAATTGGTGATAGAGATATACCAAGTAAGACTTAGTCCCGTTGAAATCTTGAGTTTAATGTGTTTTGAATCCCATAAGTTGAGATCGAGAGATAAAACTTGTGCTTTTCAAGATAAAAACCGTGGTAGCTTGAGAAAGAACCACGTGTTAGAATAAAACCCGTTGTTGCTTGAGAAAGAACAACGGTGATTTAAAGATTGGGTATTCATTGAAGAGAATAACTGGTAATTGTTTTGAGTTAGATGTTTATATGAGAGAACCTTAGGACTTCCAACCCTCAGTTGTTTTCTCTATCCGAAGTCCTTAAGCTGTTTATTGTCTTGTGTTTGATTTACGTATTAGCAATTAATTAGTTTAATATAAAACAACTCAAAATTGCGACCGTTCAGTTAATAGCAATTGTAGTCATTGTGATACTTAGTTCCTAGTTCCCTGTGTTCGATACTCGTACTTTCTAGTACTATTACTTGACTTCGACCCGTACACTTGCGGTTAGATTTAGGGGGGTGTGAACCCGCCTATCACCTTGCCATGTCCGGTAACTCCCACTTGTTCGGGTACCCAGTTATCCGATAAACCCTATTATCCGGTAACCATGTCATCCGGAATGTTCCTACTTTTCTCGGATTCCACATGTATCCGGACATCCTTCTATCCGGTAACCTCCCCTGTCCGGAGACCATTACTATCTGGCATTCCTTATGCCATGTGCTCTCACTGCCAGTCCTCAATCTTTTCAAGATTGAGCCATTTCATGCAAAGGTATGCACCTAATAATCGTTGATCCATCCACACACTAACACTATATTTTTCAGGTATTTCAAATGGCGGATCACCAACAACAACCTCAAGAAAACATTCCTCCTCAAGAGGAGTTCACCAATGAACAAGCCGACAATGCTTTGGTTCCCGCGGACCATGGCATCGAAATCGCGGCCAACAACCACCACATGGACGCCGCCGAGTTCCGACCACAACACTAAGTGGTCGTGGACATCATGCTCGACCATCCACTCCGCCGAGCACTCACCGCTACCGCCGATGTCCCAGTCCTGTACGTTTACCAAGTTTGGCGTACGACCTGAGTTGTGACCGCAAATAACTCTCAAACCATCACTGCAAGGATTGACGAACAACCATTCACTCTCACACCGGACTCCTTCCGACACCTTCTATCCCTACCTGAAGCAACTGCCGGTGGAAACGCAGCATATGCCCCCCCTTTGATGACGCTACTCTTTACGCGCAAATCCGCGCTCTCGGCTACAACCATGATCTCAACCGTCCATCTGCCTTCAATCGCAAATACATCGCGCCCATCTGGTACACCCTGTTCACAATTCTAAACAGGTGTGTGTCCTCCAGATGGAAAGGGATCGACCAGTGCACCGGCGACTTTCTGTGCCTGTTTCATGCTGTCTGCTACAACCGCCATATTGACTTCGCAGCGAATTGGTGCATGCCATACGTCACATCGGCAGAACGAAGGAAAAGAAGTTCCTTCCCTTTCCAAGGTTCCTGTCACTGTCCATCCACCAGCACATGGACGCGAATCCGCTCATACCTCGCCGTATCAACCACCCGATATGTCCTCCATTTAACCTACAGTATCTTGTTATTCGCAATCCCGTGGATGCCCGTGCCATGCCCATTCCTGAGAACCTACTGGCACCCGCGAACCCCAATGCACTGAGTATGGTAGCATATAGGCGAGTGTTAGGTGTTCCCATGGTCCAGCCAAAACCGGAGGGACCTCCCTAGGGAAATAGACCCGAGCGACGTGAGGGTCCAAGGACAAGAGGGGGCAGAGTCCGGGTAGCTGGGGCTCCCGGACGGGGTGTGTTGAGAGTAAATCAAGCGAAGGGAACAGACGCGAGAGGTGCATTGGATACGCGTGCCACTAATACCCAAAGCCAACAACCTAGCTCTAGCCGCCCTATCCGACAAAACACCGACCTACCACCTACCCCTCTACACCGATTAACTGACGCCGGACCGTTGACTATCTTACACGAGGTCCCGGTAGTCAATGCACCTCTATTAGACCAAGATCCCGACACAGACACTACTGAACCGTTATCACCTTCCACCCATGCCGAGAACATTGATATCGACACAACCGACACCGATACAGATGAAACCATCCGAACATCACTTATTCTTCACTGTATCGGTCGTCATCCACCTTTAACCGATGATGCTACCTCACCCTCTACCACACCTTCTACAACACCAAACCCCACACCTTCCGAAACACCTAACCCCGAGCCAAATACAGGAGATCTAGATACAAATCAAGAACCGGTGAGGATAAGGGAATAGAGATCCAAACTGAACCATGAGAGAGAGAGTCTAAAAAATAGAGAGGAGAATGAGAGAATCCGAGCCCGAGTCGCCCAGGTAGCCACATCTGCTACTTCGTCTCATTTGTTGGGACGAGGTATTGAAGAAGCCGCCGTAGACCTAGCGGCGCAATTACATACCCTCCAAGGCCACTCACCTATCTCTCAACAGATGCGTGTTTCATTTCCGCACGGGGACTTAGCACACAATCTACCATTCTCTCACTTGGAGAGTTTTGGTATTGAAAATAGAGAGACGCTGCCCCACCTCTCGCCTTCATTCAGTGCACACTTGAGTCTAGAGCCAATTGATATAGTATTACAATCCTTTTTTTGGACACATAACGTGACTCATAACATCGGTGAATCGAGTGAACCGATCGGAACATCCGTAGTATGTCCGCCATTGAGCGGAATATGAGGATCGGATGGAAATCCTACCACGGCCACATCAATGCCACCCGTGAACGTAGGTGGTACTACCTCTACGGTAATTACCTCAACGGGTAATCTATGTGATCCCGGTGTTAGCTTTCCCGAATTCGTTTCAAGGAAATATTTGGACGACGCCTTAAAGGCTGTCTGCGAGGAAATGACTGAGGAGTTCTGGAAAGAGCTCGACAAGGTGAAGAGTTTACTTAAAGGGAAAGAGAAGGTAGTCGAACCCGAAACTGCACCAACACCTCCACCGACACCCGTCCAACCATCATTCTAGGTGGACACACTGAAGACTATGTTTCTAGCTCAGCTCCTAAAGCATACAGACACCGACTCCATGACTGAGGCAGATCTTATCTCCGTTCTTCGATCGAAAACATCTGCTCAGTCATCATCCGTAAACACCAGATTGGACCAGCTTGACGCGACTCTTAAGGACGTTCAGAAGTCTCTCACTACTCTGTCCGAAAGAGTCGCATCACTTGAAGACACATGCAAAAGTCAAGTCGGCCAACACAAGCGATGACACGATGACCAGGATGATCCTGATCACCGTGAGGGGGAGAATACAAGACAGAGATTAGCCGAGTCCGCCCCGATCATCAGTGAATCAACTCCAACGGTTCAACCGGAACTGTCAGTTGTGGCCCAAACCGAAGGTGAACCCGAAGCCCAGCTGAGTCTAGCTGATATGGTTATTGACATGGAAATCTCAGATGACGAAGACCCAACGGTTGAAAATCCCGAGGGAGAAACACAGGAATTGCTCGTACATTCTGCATTAGAAAGGCCAACACTTGATCTAATTGATCCAGATTCAGAGATCGACCTAGAGACCGAAAATGCATGGTATGAAAAAGCCGCCAGTGCAATGAATCTCGAGGTAATCTTGAGCTTTCCTACTGATGCCGACGACGACATAGATTACGACCAGTTTCTACTTCAAAACCTGTACAACATTCCAAGCGATCCTACCCAGATTCCCGAAACTTCAACTACCATTCCTCCGACATCTCCTAAAAATCAACAAGCTTCTGATCAGCCGCAACCTCAACCTCCACAACAACCCGCTCGATGGGAAAAGATCACCGTCCTTATTCCCTTTCTAGAGAATTCCCTGAAGAGACTGTTTATACACAAACTGCGTGTACTGGATTAGACACTCGGCCTCGGACTATCAAAGTTCGACGAAGCTTACAGGAAAAGGTATTTAGAGGCAATGAAAAGATGTCTACCGGTCAACCAGGTCAGAACGAAGCACAAGATTACAGAAGTCGTGAACATCCAGTCTGGCCGCATCCTGAATATCTGGTACCCAGTCTTCACGGTAAAATGGGAAGATGGAAACGAATGGAAGTTCTCCGAAGCTGACTTCAAGCACATTCAACCAAATGACTTCCACGCCTTGCTCAAAGACCTTCGAACTCGAACAATTCGACCGCTTCACATCACCAAAGCGCTCGAAGCTGTAAAGTGTTTCCTCAAACACTTGGTGATGATGTCGTATATAACGGATTTCCAGATGGGGGTTGAAAACCGAACGAAGAAGATCAACTTGCTGAAACCCAATCTGAAAGCTCTAGAACTGAAGATGTACCCCATCAACATGCTGCTGCTACAACCAAAATTTGGGATCATCTATCTCAATGAACAGAATGAAAAGAAGTTCCTCCGGTTCAGCCAGGTTGAAAGATTTTGTGACGAAACCCTCCTAAAGGCAAGAGACGCACTCAGAGCCATAATATCCAAGGAAAAAGAACTTCAAACTTCGTTCACTGCAACTCGAAATGAATCACTTACCCGAGAAGCCTTGGAACGAGTTGAAGACGTATGGAGTATCGTAAATCAATCTGTAGCTTCGAGGTTCAGTTCGCGCTCCGAAAAAGATATGTCAAGAACTGGCGCGAACTTGAACTTCAATTCAAATGGGGAGATTGTTGGGAATAAATTCTGATTGAATAAAAGTTCAGGGTTTGTTTTGTAATTAATCATTTTGGGACTTATTGTGTAATGGGCCATGGGCTTGCTTGGATTGGTCCTATGGTATAAATAGCTTGTTATGTTTAGAATTTCAGGTTAATCGTCTTATTCATCTTTATCATTCATATTGTAATTCTCTGAAGATTAATCAAAGTGATACGGATGACCAGTTGAAATCACATTGATTTCATTGTGTATGCACAAATCTGGAACTCACACTATCTTTGATGTTTGTTAAGTTCCTTGGGAATGATCCCACAAGCCAAATAATTAACAATATCTGCAAACCAAGGTAATGCAGTATGTTGTACAGCTAAGATTCTTTCATCTGGAAAAACCTCACAGATATCACTAGTGTGTTCTTTTGTGTCATGTTTTTCCAGTCTTGACAAGTGGTCAGCCACTTGGTTATTTACACCCTTTCTGTCAACAACCTCCAAATCAAATTCTTGTAATAACAAGACCCACCTGATTAGCCTAGGTTTTGCCTCTTTTTTAGAAATAAGATATTTGATGGCAGCATGATCAGTGTGCACAGTTACTTTGGCACCCATCAAGTATGATCTGAATTTTTCAAAAGCAAAAACCACAGCTAATAATTCTTTTTCAGTGGTGGTGTAATTGATTTGAGCTTCATTGAGGGTTTTACTAGCATAGTAAATGGAATGAAACACTTTGTTCTTTCTCTGTCCTAGAACAACTCCTACAACCCAGTCACTAGCATCACTCATAATTTCAAAAGGTAAGGACCAATCAGGTGCCACTATTACAGGAGCAGTGACCAATGCTTCCTTCGAGATTTTGAAAGCTTTTTTACAATTTTCATCAAAGTTGAAAGCATGGTCAAGCTGTAGTAGTGAACATAGAGGTTTTGATATTTTGGAAAAATCTTTTATGAACCTCCGGTAAAAACCTGCATGTCCTAAAAAACTTCTGATCCCTTTCACATTGGTTGGTTCAGGCAAATTTGCAATTACTTCCAATTTTGCCTTATCAACTTCAATACCTCTATTGGAAATGAGATGTCCTAACACAATGCCCTCTTTAACCATAAAGTGACATTTTTCCCAGTTTAAAACCAAATCTATTTCTTCACATCTTTTAAGACTCTTTTCAAGGTTTTCTAAACACAAATCATATGATGTCCCATAAACAGAAAAATCATTCATGAAAACTTCCATGGATTGTTCAAGCATGTCTGAAAAAATAGACATTATACATCTTTGGAAAGTGGCAGGAGCATTACAAAGTCCAAAAGGCATTCTTCTAAAAGCAAAAGTACCATAAGGGAAAGTAAAAGTGGTTTTCTCTTGGTCTTCTGGTGCAATGGCAATTTGATTGTACCCTGAGTAACCATCTAAGAAACAATAAAACTCTTTTCCAGCTAGTCTGTCTAACATTTGGTCTATGAAGGGTAATGGACAATGGTCTTTTTTGGGTTGCTTGGTTAAGCTTCGTGTAGTCCATTCATATCCTCCAACTTGACACTACTCTAGTGGGTATAAGTTCGTTCTTCTCATTAGTTATCACAGTAACTCCACCCTTCTTGGGTACACGCTGCACTGGACTGACACATGTACTGCTGGCAATAGGATAGATTATGCCATCATCAAGCCATTTTAAAATCTCTTTTTTCAAAACCTCTTTCATCATTGGATTCAATCTCCTTTGAGGTTCAACTGAGATGAAATCTTTGTTTTCTAAAATGATTTTATGTTGACAAATGATAGGGCTTATACCCTTTAAATCAGCAATAGTCCATCCTAAGGATTTGGTGTGTTGTTTTAACATACTAACCAAATTTTCCTCTTGATCAGATTCTAAAGATGCTGAAATAATGACCCGTAACTTCCCTGGTTCTCCTAAAAAGACATACTTCAAATGTGAGGGAAATTGCTTTAATTCTAAATCTGGAGCACACTCTAAAGAGGGAACAAGAGTCTTCCTATCTCAATTTTCAAAAACTTCAACAACAGAGGTGACCTGAGTGTCTTCTAAGTTCTCAAACTCTGCTATTTCTTCTTCACTATCTAATTCTCCAATTCCCATGACCTCCCCAAAACTTTGGTCTTGACACCAAGATTCAATCAAACCTAAGGTAGAACATTCCTCTCTTTCTTCAGGATAATTAAGGGAGTCCAACACATTAAAAGTTACCTGTTGGTCTTGAACTCTCATGGTGAGTTCACCTTTCTGGACATCTATCAGAGTTCTTCCTGTAGCTAGGAAAGGTCTTCCTAGGATAATAAGAATGTCTTTGTCAGCTTCAAAGTCTAAGATGATAAAATCTGCAGGAAAAATAAACTTATCAACTTGAACAAGGACATCTTCAATCTTACCCTTAGGCCAAGCTATGGACATGTCTGCTAATAAAAGAGAAACAATTGTGGGTCTAGATTCACCTATGCCTAAGGTGTTAAAAACAGACAAAGGCATAAGGTTTACACTGGCACCTAAGTCACATAGTGCTTGTCCTACTTCTTTTCCTCCTATGGAACATGGGATTGTAAAACTTCCAGGATCATTCATCTTTGGAGGGATTTTATTGGACAACATAGCACTACAACCTTTAGTCAGAGCTACAGTCTAATACTCATTCAACTTTTTCTTTTTGCTTAAAATGTATTTCAAAAACTTTGCAAAAGTTGGCATTTGTTCAATGGCTTCAACCAAAGGTATGTTTATATGCAACTGTTTAAATACTTCTAAAAAGTTTTTAAATTGTAGTTCTTCTCTCTCATTCTTCATCCTTTGGGGATAAGGAATATAGAGAGAAAGTGTTATAGGAGGTGTAGTCTGTTGAAGAGTAGGCGTTGGTGTTGTGGGTAAGGTGTTGTCTATTTTATTATCACTAGGAACTTTGGGACTGTCACCAGTTTGTGACACATCCCCAATAGGTTTGTCTCTGGTTGTTTTATCTTTCTTTTGTTCAGTAGGGATTTGTGGCGTACTGGTTAAGGCCTTGGGGGGATGTGGCTCAGAAACCCATCTACCCCTGGTTCGAATCCAAGCGTTGGAAACTTGTGGCCACTGAGGAATTATCGCAGGGCTGCATGCTTAGCAGTCAACCAGTGCCAGGGATTAGTCTAGGCAAAGCCTAGGAAACCCTTTCAAAAAAAACATTGGGATGGTTGGAATGGTAGTGGTGTTATTGGGTCCAACAGTATTTTCTGGCCTAATAAATTCACTTGTTGAGCAGGGTTTAAAATTGTGTTTTTCTTTTCTGGCTCTGCTTTGTTTGTTTTTATCAAATCTTTTTGTATATTTTCTGGTAAATCCTTACCACTCCTCAAAGTTACAACTTTTACATGCTCCTTTTCGGGTCTTGGTGGTTCTTCAGTATCACTTGGCAAAGAACCGGGAAGACGTTTCCTCATTTCTAAAGCCATTTGACCCATTAGGGTCTCCAGATTTTTAATGGAAGCTTGAGTTTGGGACATGAATCCCTTCATCATTGATTCCAAAGAAGTAGATGACTCAGCATGGTGGTTTGACTTTTGATGAAAAGTATGTTGATTATTTTGAGAATTTGCGTGCTGATTGTTTTGAGGTCTGTGATGAAATTGTTGGTTTTGACCTTGCAATTTAACTGGTGTTGGATTTAAAGATTGACTATGCCATGAAAAATTGGGATGGTTTCTCCACTCAGGGTTGTAAGTCTGAGAAAAGGGACCTCCCTTGTTATTGTTCTTATTATTATTATTATTATTATTATTATTATTACCAACATAGCTGATACGCTCAGGGTTTCCAGGACAATGTTCAAAATTATGGCCATCACCACGGTAAGTGCACTGTATAGATTGGACAGTAGCAGGAAGTGCCACGGGATTGACTGACACAACATTAAGATCTCTAATCAAATGTGCCATGTCATTTAGTTGTTGAGATATTAATGCATAAGCATCAGGATCTTGTGTAACAGTTGTTTTTCTGGCTGGTAATGCACGTGGGTCAGCCCACTGACCATTATTGTTTGAAATCCTTTCAAGGATATCATATCCTTCATTATAGGTACAAGATGTGAAAGCTCCGTTTGCAGTAGCGTCGAGCATTTATTTTGCAGTAATATTTAAACCATTGTAAAACATCTCTAGCAGAATGCAGTACGGAATGCCATGATGAGGGCATTTTCTAAAAAGCTCTTTGTACCTATCCCATTCATCAGGAACTGCCTCATCGTCCATTTGTACAAATTGCATTTTTGGACTTAGCATTCCTGGTGGGTGGAAAATATTTTTTAAAAAATTTCTCCGCCATTTGGGTCCATGTAACTATAGAATCTAGCTTCAGTGAGTTGTACCGAGATCTTAATGAATATGGAAAAAGTTTTAATTTTAGTGCATCATCTTCTACACCCGGAAGCTTAAAAGAATCTGTAATTTCCATGTAATAATGGTACTAAGTACCGAATATCGATCCCACAGGGAAGCGTGTAAAAGTTTCTCTTTAAAAGTCTGGTTTGTAAAAACGAGTTTCAGATGGCGAATTCGAAAACAATATTTTTGATGGGGGTTTGGTTGACAATTTAAACTAAAATCCAATTATAAAAAGAAGCACATGATATAAAGTTCCGTTGGGATGAAATTAATAACTAGATAAAAAGACGAGACGACATTCATTAGTTATCTCAAAAGTCGACTATTTTATGATACAACGTAGCGGGTGTCAATTGGTCAATTGTGATCCACCATAAAATATAACCTTGGTTTAAACAACTTTGGACAATCATGCCATACGATACACCTTTCTATTTTTATTATCGGTCTCGATCCCAACTTCACTTTATACCCCGAACTAGGACGTTCAACCCATCATCATTCGGTTTCTAATTATAAATGATGAATAAACTAGAAAACAAATAATGGAGATGGACAATACACAAACAAACTACAATACTTATTAAGGGAAGTACGTAACTTGTCGTGCAAATAGCTAACTCTAAAAAATCTAATGATAGTTTAGAAAATGATTTAACAAGAATTATAACAATTGTTAACTGAGAAGTTAACGACAGCTTTAAGTCACAAAGGGTATCCTTATATTAAAACCTCTTCACTCCCATAAATTATATTCAACCGCGAACCAAACGAGTTGGGGACCCGAAAGTATTAGTCGAACTTCCGGTGAATGATAATAATGGAAATGAATTTGAATTAATAGTAAAGAAACCAAAAACGTTGAATGAGTTATAAATGTAAACTTAACGTGCAAGAAACGAACTTTATTATATCAAAACTTCCTCCAATTCTATGGACTATATTCAACCGTGAACCAATCTAGTTGGGAATCCGAAATTATTAGTCTGACTTCCGGTGAATGATAGTTACGGAATTGGATTGGAATCAATATAAGTAAAATCGCAACTTACTTTTGAAATTGTGAGGATAAAGATTTGCAGAAAAATTGATGGCAACCGTGGTTAACCAATGAACAAATAAAAGATCATATAAATAAACAGTGATAAAGTAGTGAAAGATGGAATGGAAATATAACTTAACTTTGATAACGGGTAACCAAGCAATGACCGAACCGAAAAGGTTCAGGCCATGAACTTAGCTTCGGTTGTGGAACCGAGAGCTAGTAGTTCACTGAAACAACTAAACTACTTGATCAACAAGTAACTTGAAGATCACTAAAACTATACTAATTTGATCAATCAAATGTTTGAAGGATGTCTAATTAAGCTACCAAGCATCTCTTAATATAGTGGAGAAATGCTTGGAGAGGAAGAAAGGATCCATGGATCAAATGATCCATGGGCCTTTCCTCCCATGGGCCGAATGATAAGTAGCAAAAAGCCCAAGAAAACTGTGTTGTATGAGTTACAAAGTGGAACCGGCCCAAAGAGGTCACTGACCCATTCGGTAAAAATACCGAGCCCAATTTTTTTTATCACTCCGCAGTTATGTGCAAGGCCCAAAACTGGAATCCCATCCGTAACATCTAAAATTTGCAGCTCGAGCTTTCTTTATCTGCATCTTTTCAAAACTGGGTTCCAACGGCCAAATCTTCAAACCTGAAAATTGCACATAAATTTATTAACTTTTTGTCATATTTTTCTTAATTTTATGTAAAAGTAGTAAACTTTTTTTTATTTTTATATGCTGATATTTATGGTAAATATTACATTAATGACTTAAAAGGGGGACAAAAACTAGCTCAAAATTGGAATTAAACGACTAAAATAGGGTTAATAAAATAACCCTATCAGTTTTCCATCACAGTTCTGAAGGATTTGAAATAGACTCTGTACGCCTTTGAGGTGAACAAGTATTCGATGAAAACGCCCTCTTTCGCCTTTGGACTAAATTTGTTCAAATTGTCCTTATCGTTCTGCACGATACACCTGCACCCAAAGACACGAAAGTAGTGTATTACAGATTTTCTATTGTTAATAACTTCATATGGAGTTTTGCCAAACCGTCGATGTATAATTGAACGGTTTTGTGTATAGCATGTCGTTGACACAACTTCGGCCCACAGAAACAACGGTAGATCAACATAGGACAACATCGTTCTGGCAACTTCAACAAAGGTACGATTTCGCCTTTCAACGACCCCGTTCTGTTGAGGTGTTCTCGTCGCAGAGTATTGATGTGAAATTCCTAATGACTTAAGAAAGTCATCAAGAGTCTTGTTTTTAAATTCTGTCTCGTTGTCTGATCGGATTGTCTGGACAGTTTGTTGAAGATTCACTTGAAGCTGTTTGATTAACGAGATGATCAACTCAGGTGTTTCATCTTTGGATCGTAGAAATTTCACCCATGTGTATCTCGAATGATTAATCGTCAACAACAACCAACACATACCACTTGGCACTTATACTCTGAGTCTTCATTGGCCCACAGAGATCCATATGAAGAATTTCCAAAATTTTGTGTGTACTAGGCTCAGGTTTTGGCAGATGAGGAGCTCGTTTCATATTACCCTACTCACAGGCAGTACAAAAGTTGTCTTTCTCAAATTTCAGAACTGGTAGACCTAGGACCAAATCACCCACCATCAGTTTTTGAATATACCGAAAGTTGAGATGAGATAGTCGTCTATGCCATAGCCAGCTTTTCTCCATTGAAGCTTTAGACAATAGACACACGTCATTCTTTGGTTTGATATTTGACAGATCAATAGTGTAAAGATTGGACTTCCTCGTACCAACTAGAAACTCATCTCCTTCTTCGGTTCGAACTGAACACCGGGTCTTCTTGAAGTTGACTTCTAGATCTTTATCACAAAACTGACCTATGCTAAACAGATTATGTCCCAAACCTTCCACATAGTTAACTTTTGTAATCCTGGCGTTGTCTTTTACTATATCTCCATAACCCAGAATCGGAGAATATTGGTCATTCCCAAACTTGACTCTACCACCATACTTTTCCACATAATTCTTGAGTATCTCATTTATTCCAGTCATGTGTTTTGAGCAGCCCGAATCCATATACCACACATGACTAGGCTGCAAAAAGAAAATCAGGTGATTTAGGTACCCATTTGAAAATAGGTCCTTTCGGGTTAGGAGTTTCAACAAGTTTGGATTTAGTATTTTTCCTTTTAGAATCTTTGTTATAATAACCATTGGAATAAAATCTTTGAGGACCGTTAAAATTATAACCAAACCAATAAGAATAATCAGACACGCAGATAAAATCATCTACGCCACAAGATGAACAACAAATTTGATCATGCGCTAAATTAATCAATTGTTGCATTGAATAAAGCTTGTACGGAACAACAACTTTTTGTTTATTGCAAACACCTTGATTTCTAACAGCAGAACCAAAATTGTTTTTCATGGAATTAAAAGCAACATCAGATGATTTTGTCTGGGCCACATCCTGTGTGGACTCCTTTATTCCCCATTCGAGTCTCGAGTTGTTTCTTATATAACGATCTGAAATGCCAGCAAAATAAGAATCATAAGCTTTAGAATTTCGAGCTTGAAAGGACTTAGATTTGTGATTATTATTCTTCTTTTTCTTTTTTCTGAAATGATTGTTTTGATTTGGATTTAGGATAATAATCATTATCAGAAATTTTCTCAGCTGATTTTGAAGATTCCCCTTTGAAGAAATTTTTCTTAGGTTCCTCTTCTTTGATTAAAAAGTCAGAGTGATCTGGAAGTTTAACGTTTAAATCAAAATCAATTTGAACAGTCGTTTCTTTTACTTCTTTTCCTTTCTCCTCACAAGGAACCTCAATATCACAATCAGACTGACTATCATATGATGTATGGAAGATGCCATAAGACTTTGGATAAAGAAACTCATTTTGTTGTTTTCTAAAAAACTTTTCTTCTTCTGTAGGGAAATATTTTTCAGGACGAGCATTAACCGATTGTTTTCCAAATCAAAAGGTTCAAAATCGTCATAGTCTTCAACGGTCATGCTTCTGAAAAGAGTATTTCTCATAAAAGCTTTACATGAGGAAGCATCTGAATCTGAAGAAAGTTTTTCTTTTAAGATTTTCTCTTCAGATATTTCCTTTTGTTTTTCTTTCATTTCTTTTAAGCCATTTGAAATTACTATAAACATAACTCCCTTTTAAATATCAAAAGCAACTTGGTCGTCATTTCTGACTTCCGCAATCTTGCTTTTAATCTTGCTTTCAAGATCTACAAGCTTTTGTTCGAGTACCAAAAGAGAATAATAGATTTTTCCTTCAAAAATAGGTTTTTCACAGCCCTTTGGTTTTTGTATTGCATAACTTTGGAAATAATCGTTAGACAAGGTTTGTTTCCAACTTCAAGCCAAAGCCTTACGATTATCCCAGTCGTAGACGAAAGGAAGTTGCATATTAACAGTTGTTTTTCTTTTGGTCTCTTCCTCAGCCTCATAATCATCATCCTCCAATTTAAGCCAATTAATCTTATATTTCGGATTCTTGGATGGAAGACTAAGCCATTCAAACTTATAAAGAGTTGGAGGCTTGGTTAAGGCATTCTTCAAATTCTGAGCATTGTCAAACCCCAAGCCCCATTTTAAGTGGTAGTATCTGAAATTCTTAGGTGTATTTAGAAGGGATGGTCTGTTCAGTTTGACCTAATTTATAAAGTTTTTCTTCCAAACTACTAGCCTTCTCAGTCAACTCGGTGTTTATGTCTTTATAAGAATGTAATAAGTGTTCAAGCTCAATTATATTTGCTTCTGAAATCTTTAATTTTGAAGTCATATCATCTATTCTCTTTCGAAAACCCTCTTGAAACTCTTCAAATTCAGCCTTACTCTTTTTCAACCCATCACTTAACTTGTTATGTTCAGTGATTAGTTGTTTTTGAAAATTGACTACTTTATGCGCTTTATGAAGGTTAGCAACTGCATCATCTAGCCTTAATTGCATAACTTCTAGACTTTTTGCGAAATGATTAATGGTAAAGGATTCTACCTCATCTGTCTCAAGCACCGCATCAGCTTCTGAATCCTCACCATCTTTGCTCATCAGGCACATCTTGGCCAAAGCAGCAGTTTCCTCTTCATCCTCATAATCTGTTTGATCCAACCAGTATTCCTCCTCCACCAGCAGTGCTTTCCCGGACTCTTTCTGCTTTGCCAGCAACATCTTGTTATTGTAGTAGTCCGAATCCCGTACCTTAGGTTTCCAGCACTCCTTAGCAAAGTGGCCAGTTTTTCCACAGTTATAACACTTCTGTTCCTCCTCCTTCTTATCAGCAAATTTCTTAACCTCAATTCTCTTAACCTCATCCTTCCGATCATCAAACCGCTTCTTGGACTCAATTTGATCCTTATGCTCAAAGTTTCTAGAGCCCGATGAATATCGTTGGTTGTTTGATCCAGTTTTCTTAACAAATCTCTTCTGAAAGGCTTTCGTCAGAAGAATCATAGCCTGCTTTAAACTCTCAGCTTCATCTAGGTCATCACTATCAATACCATCTCCCTCTATCTCAACATTCTTGCCTTTTTCAGTATACTTCCTAGATTTACTTGACATTAAGACAATTGGTTCACTTTCATATTTATCCTTTTTCTTTTCTGACACTTCCACTTTCTTCTCCTTCTTTTCTTTCTTTGCTTTCTTCTTCTTCTTTTCTCTCTTTTCCTCCGCGTCATCCTCATCCTGTTTAAGCGTTTTAAACATCTCTTGTAGCTGGAAAGAAGCCAATCTGAAATGTTGTTTCATATGGTGAGCATACTTCTTCCATTCGGGCTGAAGTACACTCAAGAACTTCACATTGTTCTCAATTATGGTTTTTTATGTTATATCTATTCAGCTCATTAAGGATGGTTGTGAAGCGGTCATATGTACTATCCAGAGTATCTCCCTCCTTCTCTCTAAAATTCTCGTATTTATTAATCACGTTTGAAATCCTCATCTGGTTTTCCACCTCCGAGCCCTGATAAAGTTTGATCAGCTCATCAAACATGCCCTTCTTAGTAGCACTCAAACTGTCAACTTTCTGGTAAATATCATTGGTCAATGCTTGCATAACTAATGACCTAGCTACTTTATCAGCATTGTATCTCTTCAGTTCATCCACAGAGTAATTCACAAGTTCAACAGGAGTTTCCACAGTTTCACCTAGTTCTATTGTGGTCAAAGGTGTCATTACTCCTTGTGTCAGAGAGATATAAATATTGTTTCCATTATCTTGCCGTTCGACATAATCGAGAAACCTATCTTTCCAGATTTTAAAGTCTTTAGGAAACAATACAGGTGGTTATCCTTTGACCCTATATTCAGCATATCCCTAGCTGTCATGATGAATACTTGTTATTGATCGTTTAACAACCTTCTGATCTGATTAATAGATTAGTACCCACACTGGTTTTATCGCAACCCAATGTTATCGCAAGCAACCCTTTGTCGCAACCCAAACCTTGTCGCAAACACACACTATGTCGCAACTCGAATTTTGTCGCAACTCACTTTATCGCAAAAGAAATTTTGTCGCAACAGAGAGGTTGCGATAAAAGACAAAACTGGGTTTTATCGCAATAGACACTTGCGATAAAATACTGTTCACCAATAGTAGGATGCGATAAACTCGGGTTATCGCAATAAGCACTTGCGATAAACTACTTTTCACTAGCTGATAGATGCGATAACAATGAATAATTATAGTTGCGATAACTATGAAGATCCGAATGATCCTAAGTCCAAACCATAAAACAGATCCAATTAAGCTGAAAATTGGTACGAAGGTTTACACTGTGATTCTGAACAACTTTAATACTACAACTTTTGTCCAAAAACCAACAGAATTGGGGTTTTCGATGCCAAAACAGTGTGAAAAGTCTATTTTACGAAATTTGAGCTAAACTAAGAATTCTGGATTGATTTTTGAGTAAAAGCGGAATATTATCAACCAGAAATAATCACCAATCTATTCCTAATCAACTCTGATCCATTTGAAGAACTCATCCATGTCATAATATTTAGCAGTGGCAGACCTAGTCTTAACCTTTTCAGAAGGGTCGCCAACTATTTGGTTCTGAGGATGACTTCTTGTCCATTTGGTTGTCCTTGGGAGATGATCATTTTCATCATTTAGTTGAACTTCTGTGGTTGCACACGATAGTTCTGGTGCAGCCTCTGTTGTGGATGGTACTTCTGTGCTTGAGCTTGGTGTTTCAGGTTGTTGTGGTATTTCGATAAGAGTGGGTATTGACTCCTCTAAATGTATGGAGACAGAATCCTCGTTCTCCTCTGGAATTGCTTCCTCTGTCGTTGCTGGAGTTGGTATTTCCAGCACCTCTGTAGATGTGTTCTTGCTAACATTGTCTTCTTCTTGCTCCCCCTCGACACTTGCATCTGCATTATTAATGGAAGAGGGTGAAGTATTTAAGGGACCAGTTAGAGATATACATGAGTCAGTCTGGTCAGCAGAGGATGTTTCTCCAGAGGCTCTGGTGGCTCCAGCAGAGGGACCAATGTCATCATGGAACATTTCTTCAAATAGCAGGCTTAGCTCTGCTTCTGTTTCCTTGGAAATGCCAGAGGATTCTTTGTTTAGTCCGAGTTTTGAACTGATTTGTTCAGAAGTCTTTTGAAAAGAATCGTCAAAAGAAACATTTATGCTTTCAACAATTGATCGGGTCCTCAGAACATAGACTCTGTAAGCCTTGGAAGAGGCAGAGTACCCGATGAACTTGCCTTCGTCTGCTTTGACATCAAATTTTCCTCTAGTTTCTCTGTCGTTGAGTACAAAGCATTTGCACCCAAACACATGAAAGAACTTGATATTTGGTCTCCTTTGGTTGATCAAGTGATATGGTGTCTTGATGTGTCTCTTCACTATTGTTGATCGATTATAGGTAAAGCATGCAGTTGAAACAGCTTCTGCCCAGAAAGACATGGGCAATCCAGATGTTGTTAGCATTGTTCTTGCAGCCTCCACAAGCGTGCGATTTTTGCGTTCGACTATGCCTTTCTGTTGTGGGGTGCGTGCAGCAGAGAAGTTCTGTGAGATACCTTCTTCTGTGAGATAAGCTTCAATGACAGAGTTCTTGAATTCGGTTCCATTGTCGCTTCTTAGCTTCTGTATCTTGCACTCATAGAGAACCTGGATTCTTTTCATTAGATTAATCAGAATGCTTGGAACATCTTATTTCTTTCGGATAAATTCCACCCAAGTGTATCTTGAATATTCATCGACCAACACTAGCATGTACTTCTTGCCACCAAGGCTCTGTGTAGCAATGGGACCGCAGAGGTCAACATGAAGCATGTACAGAAGCTTAGTGCAAGACACATCAGTTTTGCCTTTATGGGAAGCTCTTTTGAGTTTTCCCATTTCATAGGCAGAGCACAAATGATCCTTGTTAAATTTAACGTTTGGCAAACCTTTTACAAGATCAAGTTTAACAAGTTTATCTAAGGTGTGGAAGTTTAGATGGCAGAACCTGTTGTGCCATAACCAAGCTTCTTCATTCTTGCTGGCAACAAGACAAAGCTTGTTTTCTTTGTTTTTTGCACTGCAGTTCATAAGATACAAGTCACCTTTTCTTTCTGCCCGCAGAAGCTCTACTTCTGTGCCTTCTCCTAGTAGAGAGCAAAAGTTTCTTTTGAACAAGACATCAAAACCTGTATCACAGAGTTGGCTTACACTGAGAAGATTGTGCTTGAGGCCATCCACATATGCAACTTTGCGTACAGTTATATTTTCTTTCTTTATGACTCCATGGCCTTTGATGTACCCCTTTTTGTTATCTCCAAAAGTTACTGATCCTCCTTCCAGTTTGTCTTTGTATGAGGATAGCTGACTTCTGTCGCCAGTCATGTGCCTCGAGCACCCGAAGTCTAGGTACCAGATTGGCACATGCTGCTTCTGTAGCACAATCAGAGAGATTTAGATACCCATTTCCAAATGGGTCCAGTTTTGTTAGAGGGTTTTAAGGTTGCCTTAGCATCCTTAGGTTTGGTTTTACCTTCTTTTGAAGAACCATTTTTTTTCTTCTTACCCTTGAATTTGGCATTCTTTGCATTGGGTTTAGAGAGGAAACAGTGAGGGCCAGAGAAATGTTGATTTAATTGGTGCATAAGCTCAAAACAGTGACAGAAGTTAACATGTGAAGAAATTTGTTTAAACTTTTCATTAAATGAATTGAACATGGGCACAGAGGCTTTACAATCTTTCCTGGCATTGGACTTTCTATTACAAAAAGACCTATCTAGATTAGATTGAATTTTTGGAAAATCCTTCTTTGGTGTAGCCTTCTGGTGTGCCCATCTTCTGTGGTGGTGAACCTCTGCCGATTTCACTGTCACAGAAGGAAAAGACTTGTTATTTTCAATCCATTTACCTTTTTGTTGCCAAGTTAATTTTTCTTGAAATGGCCTACAAGGTTTTGAAACTTTTGAACTTTGAGAGGATTTTTCTTTTTGTTGTTTGAGTTTTTCAAGCTCAAGAGAGGTTTTTGCTTGTATACACATGTCCAAAAACTCCGGGCAAATAGGAATACTTGTGAATTTTTCCTTTGGAGAATTGTTCTGTTAAGAATGCCAGAAGGAAGCTTGAATCCCTCTGATTCACAAGGGACTATTTCCAATTCATTAGAATCAGTCTCAGATTCGTCAGATGATGAGTCATCTTCATATACAGAGGATGGTCCATCAGAATCTCTGTCGACAGAGGCTGGACTTTCAGAGCATGTGTCATACTCACTGTTTTCTTTGCTTTTGGAAGTATCATCAGATATAATAGAAGTGTCCACATAGACTTCCTCGGACAGAAGCTCAGATTCCTCTGTTGATAGATTCTTCTCAGAATCTATAGTGCAAACAAAGGCAACCTGGCTTTGCATTTCTGGGTAGCCAAACTTGAAGATTCCTATCTGATCCTGAGTTTTCAGATATTTCTTTGGTTTGTTATCTCTTTTGACAGAGTCTGAGGATGATAATCAGTGTTTTGATACCACACATTTATCATCTTCAGAGGTTTCCTCTTGTGAGGCTCCCCAGAGATTTTCTGCCTTTTGCTTACAAATAGAAGATTTGGAAAACCTGGTTTTATAGTGTCACCTACACAAAATAGAGAAGACAGGGATTTGTCTCTTTTGTTTCCCGTATAAGGATCTATATCAAAGAAGCCAATTCCCCTTATTCCTATTTGTGTATTTACCTTTTCGTACACCTTCTGTGCATCTTGATACCTTTTGATTAAAAGATCTCTACGAAGAAGGTATTGGTGAAGAACTTCTCTCTCTCTTTGAAAAAAGTTTTTAAGAGCAAGTAAATTTAATCTGTCACTCTCATTGTCCATAAGTTCTTTTGTTTTGGCTTTTAAGGCAGAGTTAAGATCTGAAATTTTTCTTTTAAAGGATTTAAGGTTTTATTCCAACTTGTTTCAAGATCTTCCTTTTCCAAAGATATTTTGGCCTTTTCTTGAGTGAGAAGTCTGGCTTCTCTCTCAAAGAAGGCAAGCTTTTTCTGAACATTATCACAAGTCTTTTTAAGTTCAGAGTAATCTTCTGTTAGTTTAAGCAGATTAGCTTCAGTTTTATTAATAGAGGAGTTGGAAGTGGATACCTCACTATCAGATTCTGAAGAGTTGACTTCTGCCATTCCACAGAACTGGGCATTTTTCTTTTATCCCTCGTCAGAGGATTCATCTGACATCCAGTTCTCTTGTTCAACCATGAGAGACTTTTGAGCGTAGTATTCAGTCTTCTTTTTATAAAAGGCTGAGTCTCTATGTGGTCGGTTGGGCTTGCTTCTGAAGTCCGCTGCATAATGTCCTGGCTTGCCACAGTTAAAGCACCCCGTGTTCTGTGGAGCATTTCCAGCTCTGTCAGTCTGTCTCTGTTGGTGATCACCACCTCCCTGCTGCTCATAAGCTCTGTCACTTGACCTATGTTGGTCATTTGAGTCTTCTCTTCCCTGGTTCCTCTTATCGTACTTTCCACCTCTGTCATCTCTTCCTCTCTCATACCCAGCCTTCCAATACCCTTTGTTCTCGAACTCTCTCGTCAGCAGAGCTAATGACTTAGCTATCGAGGCCATCGTTGCCTCCTCTTCATCCACCAACTCTTCATCCTCACTGTCTACAACCAATACTTTCTTCTTCTTCTCCTTCTTCTCTTCCACAACTTTCTCCTTCTTTGGCATCTCCTTTGCCTCTGTGGCCTTTCCTACCAATGCCAGAGGTCTACCTGTTTGGGCTTTGGATTGAGCAATCTGGGTTTCTTGTGCGGCTAAAGTACCATAGAGATCCGACAGAGTCCAGGTATCCAAGTCCTGATTTGTTTGTAGGGACATGGACAGCTGGAGCCATTCTTCGTTCAGGCTCTTGAGGAACATCACATTGTTTTCCTCAGAGGTTCTGTGGATCCCAAACTTTTTGCATTTGTTGATCAGTGAGTTGAACCTGTCGTATGTGGTTTGCAGAGTCTCTGATGGCAGAACCTTGAAGGCATAGTATTCATTGATGCACTGAGCCCTTCTATTCTTCTAGGTCTTGGCTCCACCTTCAAGTTGTTTTTCCAGTTCTTTCCACATATCATGTGCAGATTCAGATGCATCCAATGATTGAAAGAGATCATCAGGAATGGCCATTATCAGAAGTCTCTTGGCCTTCTGTGCAAGTTCATACTTCTCCCAATCTTGTGGAGACCATTTATCGATAGCCTTTGGCTTGTCATACTCGGGTACTTCAGGAGAATCTTCTGTGGCTGGTACTCGTGGTACTGTGACCACAGGAACGAATGGGGGATTGTGAATGTAGTGGAGGAGTCCTTTGTCGGTACCTTCAAAGAAGTGGATCATTCGTATTTTCCACTGAGGGTACTCATCTCTGAGAAAAGTTGGGGGCTTTGTCAAGGAACCCATAGAGAAATAGTTGGCCGTGTTTGCCATTTTTGTGAGGTTTTGAACAATGCACTTAATGGAGTGATTTAACCGAAGAAACAGTTCCGATTAATTTGCTAGAATCGAACAAGTCGAGAATAGCAGAAGAACAGGGGCTGTTGCAAAGAGTAAAATGGGTAAAAATCAGTCTAAAGATCTACCAGAAGGAGTCATGATCATTGCAGAGTGGATCCTTTGATATTGAAAATCAAAGTAGGCTCTGATACCAATTGTTGTTCCCACAATAGACTCAACAATGATATTTATCTTGATAGTTCAAACAGATTATAAGCGGAAGCGTTTTAGACAGAACCTAAAGAGATAATGTATGGTAGATTACACACACAGAATCAAGCAAGTGAACAATAATATAACGAGAATTCAGCTCAAACATTCACTTTCAATTGATTTCATAAGAACACCAAGAACACCGTAAGTGTGTGTATGTGTAGTGCAAAGTTTTAATCGCAAGTCTCAAATGACCTTCTATTTATACTACTCTATAGGGGACAAGCTCTAGACAAGAAGTACTAAGGTACAGAGACAACATCGTGTAACTGAGACTAGTACAACGTTGATGTAGTGCGCCGCATTCTGCTTCGGTAGAGGCCTATCAGAGGATGACACGTGGAAAGTTGCAGGGTATGCCTTGTACGAATGATCTTTAGAATCTTCGTACAACAGAGATACGTGATAGGCACGATTGTCTTTGTCTTCATCTTTAAGTAGCTTCAGGCTTCAAGTCTTCATACCACAGAGGCTCTGTCAAGGTTGACAGAGGCTCTGTGACCTTGTCCTCTGTAGAGGTCTTTGAGATTCTTCTGCGTTCTTGGTGTTTGGCAGAGGCTTCTGCCGGTTTCTTTCCTTAACCTAATTTTCAATACTTTTACATTGGAAAAGTGGAGCTAACAATATCTCTCTCCCTCTACCTCTCTCTCTCTTTGTTGGTATATATATTTCACTCTCAATCTCTCTTTCTTGCCATCTCTCTCTCTCTCACTCTCTCTCCTGGTTTCTCTCTCTCGCCATATCTCTCTCTCTAAACACGTCGGATTGCCATGAAACATCACACGATATCATTCTAACATGAACCAAAGCCATTACAATCAAGAGAACTCGTTTTGGGCCCGACTTTTTTTGGGTCGTCCGTTCATCTGATACGTTTAAACTACACCGGACGGGCCCTTTGGCATTTTCGACTCTGGTCCAACTGTGTCGAATTGCGACGAAACATTACATGAGCCTTATAGAATGTTAATGACGAGCCTGGCACCAAAAAGAATTCGAAAAAACCGGTCCCGATGTCAAAAACGATGTGGTCTCTTACTCTCCTGGTTTCTCTCTCTCTCTCTCTCTCTCTCTCTCTCTCTCTCTATCCCTCTCCCTCTCTCTCTCTATCTCTTTCTTGGCATATATATTTCTCTCTCTCTCTCTCCCTCTCCCTCTCTCTCTTCCTTGCCATATATATATCTCCATCTATCTCTCTCTCTCTCTCTTTCTTGTCATATATATTTCACTCTCTCTCTCTTTCTTGCCATATATATTTCTCTCTCTCTATCTCTCAAGACGTCGAATTGCCACAAAATTTCACACGATATCATTCTAACATGAACCAAAGCCATTACGATCGAGAGAACTCGTTTTGGGCCCGACTTTTTCTGGGTCGTCCGTTCATCCGATGCGTTTAAGCCACACAACACCCTTTGTCATTTTCACCTCCAGTCCAACTGTGTCGGATTGCGAAGAAACTTTACATGAGCCTTATAGAATGTTAATGACGAGCCTTGCACCAATTGTTTTTCAAAAAAACCGGTCCCGATGCCAAAAACGGTGTGGTCTCTTACTCTCCCGGTTTCTCTCTCTCGCCATCTCTCCCTCTCTCTCTCTAAACATGTCGGATTGCCACGAAACGTCACATGATATCATTCTAACATGAACCAAAGCCATTACAATTGAGAGAACTCGTTTTGGGCTCGACTTTTTCTGGCCCGTCCGTTCATCCGATGCGTTTAAGCTACACCGGACGAGCCCTTTGGCATTTTCGTATGTGGTCCAATTGTGTCGGATTGCGACGAAACATTACCTGAGCTTTATAGAATGTTAATAACGACCCTGGCACCAAAAAGAATTCGAAAAAACCGATCCCGGTAACAAAAACGGTGTGGTCTCTTACTCTCTCGGTTTCTCTCTCTCGCCATCTCTCTCTCTATCTCTCGCTCCCTCCCTCCGTCCATCCCTCTCTCTCTCTATCTTTCTTGCCATATATATTTCTCTCTCCCTCTACCTCTCTCTCTCTCTCTCTCTCTTTGTTGGCATGTATAATTCTCTCTCAATCTCTCTTTCTTGCCATATCTCTCTCTCTCACTCTCTCTCTCGCCATATCTCTCTCTCTCTCTCTCTCTCTCTAAACACGTCGGATTGCCATGAAACTTCACACGATATCATTCAACATGAACCAAAGACATTACGATCGAGAGAACTCGTTTTAGGCCCTACTTTTTTTGGGTCGTCCATTCATCTGATGCGTTTAAGCTACACCGGACGGGCCCTTTGGCATTTTCGCCTCCGGTCCACCTGTGTCGGATTACGACGAAACATTACATGAGCCTTATAGAATGTTAATGACGAGCCTTGCACCAAAAAGAATTCAAAAAAACCGGTCCCGGTGCCAAAAACGGTGTGGTCTCTTACTCTCCCTGTTTCTCTCTCTCTCTCCATATCTCTCTCTTTCTTTCTTTCTCTCTCTCTCTCTCTAAACACGTCGGATTGCCACGAAACTTCACATGATATCATTCTAACATGTACCAAAGCCATTACGATCGAGAGAACTCGTTTTAGGCCCGACTTTTTCTGGGCCGTCCGTTCATCCAATGCGTTTAAGCTTACACTGGGCGGAACATTTGGCATTTTTGCCTCCGGTCCAACTGTGTCGGATTGCGACGAAACTTTACAAGAGCCTTATAGAATGTTAATGACGAGCCTTGCACCAGAAAGAATTCGAAAAAACCGGTCCCGATGCCAAAAACGGTGTGGTCTCTTACTCTCCTGGTTTCTCTCTCTCGCCATATCTCTATCTCTCTCTCTTTCATGGCATATACATTTCTCTTACTCTCTCACTCACTCTCTCTCTCTTTCTTTCTTGGCATATACATTTCTCTCACTCTCTCTCTTTGTATCTCTCCCTCTGTCACTCTCTCTTTCTTCCTTTACCTATCCCTCTCTCTCTATCTCTCTCTCTCTCTCTCTCTCTCTCTCTCTCTTTCTTGCATATAGTTTACCATAAATAAACTCTGAAAATTTCGTGTTTTTTATAAAAATCGTAACAAATCGCTCGTTTATCGGATTAAGGCATACAATATGTTTCTGAAAAGCCGGAGATGTCTACTACGATTTACTATCACACGAACAAACTGTGATTTTTATTCTAAGACGTCTAAAATCTATGTTTTCCGAAACTGGTCTCGTTTTAGACGAAAACTGCACGACTGCTTTCAAAATTTCGTTTTTAAATCCGTTTCAGTTCGTTCTTGATTCTTTGGAATCACAAGACTTTTATGTAAAACTTTTGTTTAGATATAAATTTATAAAACTTACTGGAATTATGATAAAATATTGGATTTGTAAACGTGTAAAGTGCTGAAAATAGTCCGACTCAATTTCAAACTGTTGCGAGTGTCAAATTCCTAGTCTACGTTGGATTTGATTCATCGTACGTCTTTGTTTTCAAATATTTTGTAAAGGTTCGTACATGAAGTTATGTTAATGGTTTACGACACTCATGTTATTTAAACTTTTTTCGATTCGAAAGTCGTCCAATAAAGTGTATTTGAAATTATAAAGTTTTAAAGAGAGCGGTCAATATTTTTGTACATTAAAATACCTTTTTGTTTTGATATGAGTATGATTCATTATTTAGCTAGTGTGATCACATGTCTTGTGACATACCTTTGAAGTTTATGCGTTAAGGTATACCGAGATACTAACCACCTATGGGGGTACCATAGGCACGTCATTGTGGCACCGATGGCGTGACATCACCGTGGCGGTGTGATTAGTCCACGACGTCTCCTTTCGATTTATTTTTGTGCTCTGGTGAGAGCGGGCTATGATGTGATGGGTGATTTTGTTAAGGAGGCGTATGGGTCGGCCCTAGTTTATGTGATATGTTTGTAGGGTGGATGTCGGTGTAGTGCCCAACGCCGCATCTCACATTTAGTACGTGTGGATTGCTACCCAACGTATGGGCCTTTGTGGCCAGATGTCTGACACTTGTCACGTCGGTTGATATGCAAGTGTATGCGATTATTTGTTCGAGCTCGGTATACAATCATATGATATGATTTTGAGTTAAATGTTCAACTTTTACATTTATTTACCACCATTTGGTCATAGTATAGGGACCAACAGAATCTGGGGTAAATGTTATTACTTCTAATGTTGTCGAATAACGTAAGCTTGTTCATGTTGATATTGATAAGGAAACAGCTTCTTCCAAATTTCACTGCCTGGAGCACTTGACATTGATGTTGAAGGCTTCAGCTTGGACTTGTACCCACTTGAGATATCGTCAATGATAGCAAATGAGTCAGCTCCAATCTTGGAAAGATAGAGTTGAAGATGCGGGCCCAAGCTTGTCCTTAAAAAAGAGGAAATGTAAGGAATGGAGAGCACTTATTTGGGAATGGAAAAAAGGTTACTACTGGCACTGATGAAGAATGACATTAGAAGAAAACGATTGGAAATATGATAGTTAATTAAATGAATTCGAGGATGTGAATGCTAAGAGAGAATTACAAACACAAGTAGAAACTAGCAATTGCCCCCAACAACAGCAGGATGCAGATGGAGTCCTACGCAAAGGATTGTGTGAGAAGTTGAGGTTAGCGTGAGAAGTGGATCTAAACCGTTGATCACTTTGAATCAAATGCCCTCCCAATAGTTGGGCCTTAGAAGGGAATTGATCCAGTGCATCTCGGTGCATCGGTGCATCTCATTCTAATGTGCGTCCATTTCTCATCCAACGGTTGATAACCATTTCTCACCTTAACCTCAACTTCTCACCGGAACTCAACCCTTGTGAAGTAGGATTAAGTAATATACAACCACTAACCATGGTATCGAAGTAATCTTCACACATCACGTTCTTCCCACCTTTAGAAAACTGCAGCGTCAAGTACTTGTTTTTGGGAAAAACAATAGTCCCAAACAACTTCATCCGACCCTACACACAGAAGATAAAATTTGCATCATGAAACTATTACCCCCTTCTCAATCCAAATCCAAATCCAAATCCAAATCCCTACATGAAATCCAATCCATTCCATTCATTCCTGTAAACCAAACGGACCCTAAGTAGAATCATACCAAACTGATTCAAAATTTAGAGTCAAAGATGTTGGAAATTGAAGCCATGTATGATTCAACTTCATATTGGGATACATATGTTCAATTTTAGCTTTATAATCATTCAATTATGATGCTCAATCTATCGGTTCTAATCACATATGAACTAAGAATAGATTTACTTGACATTAATTTTTGGAGGAAATATGCAATTAAATTCAAATTAAAAGAAAATTGAAAAAGAATAAGATCACGAACCTCAAAAGTTCTAGTAGCAAGTCAACTCCAATGATGGATTTGGATTCCAAACAAAACTCATTACTCATAAACCTCAATAAAATGTTGATTTTCCCACCACGCGAATCTCTTATCAACACGATCTTGAATAAATAATCATACTCCTGATCTACCCTACTCGTCATTCTTCTCTTCTAACCTGGCAAAGATATGGATAGATCTAGTTAGATCCCAAATAAACCGATCCAAGCCGCGTGCGAGGATCCTCGGCCAAGGCACGAGAAATCCAAGCCGCATGCGAGGATCCTCGGCCAAGGCACGAGAAATCCAAGTCGCATGCGAGGATACTCGGCCAAGGCATGAGTAATCCAAGCCGCGTGCGGGGATCCTCGGCCAAGGCACGATTAAACCAAGCCGCGTTGCGGGGATCCTCGGCCAAGGCATGAGTAAACCAAGTCGCGGTGCGGGGAGTCTCGGCCAAGGCACGAGTGTAACACCCTAAAAATCAGGGCCAATTTAAACCTCAAATTGCAACAAGTTATGACAATATAACATCCAAACTTTTATATAAGAAGAGAATTAACTATGAGGTTCATATTTACAAATATCGAATTCTCCAAATAACCTATTAATCTAATCATGTCAACTATAATCAGATTAACTGGGTTATCTAAGCAATCCATCAAAAAGCCTTATTGTGTTAGCTAAATCCTCCGCTTATCTCAAAAGTTGAATACTTCAAAAGCTCTCGTCCCACATCCCATTTACTTCCCTGAGCCTGTACCTGGTAAGAAAATTTAATTTGAACAATTAGGCTTACGCCTAGTGAGAACATCCAAATTCAAATTAAAACATTAACAGCTTTGAAAATATCCAAAACATATAAACAAACCTTTTCGTCATCTTTCTTACCGTACACGTGCTCACCTCAATGACGGGAACATACCCAATCCCATGAATATGACTAACATTCGGTAAGTCATATTATCACAATCAAGAGCCTACTACGAATCATTACAGATTCTAGATTATTGCTCTTATCCAAGAAATTACAAGTTGCTTTATGCCTATTTCTTGGACTGGAAGTAGAGATTACAATTTACTTTATGCCTATCTCTGATTTTCCCATAGAAATCAGGAATTACAATGTACTTTATGCCTATTCCTCGATTTCTTTACTACGAAATGAGAATTACAATTTACTTTATGCCTATTCTCCATTTCCATGTGAACGAGAATTACAAATTATTTTATGCCTATTCCGCATTTCACATCACACTATGAAATAGAAATTACAATTTCCTTTATGCCTATTTCTCATTTCATAACACCTTTACGAAATGGGAATTACAAGTTACTTTATACCTATTCCACATTTCAGGTCAACGGGAATTACAAATTACTTTATGCCTATTCCCCGTTACAAATACAATAAGTGCCTATGGATCCAATACACTTTAAGTGAATATGTATAACAACACACCACCTCTCACAACGCATTCCATTCTATGAATACCGGATAATCTAATGTACCCTCAAATGCTATTTTTCTAAAATTCTTATTTAGAAAAATATTCCGAAACCTCGATCCAAAAATGAGATAATAAGTTTCCAATCAAATCCATATCCTAATAATAAAACTATTTTAGACCCTAACTAATTTCCATTAATTTCGGATCAACGACCTTATGGTAGTTTGCAATCGCTCAAAATACCGGAATGGAAATGGGATCACATTACAATGGACTTTGTAACGAAATTACCTAAGACCTTGAAAGGTCATGACACTATTTGGGTAATTGTGGATCGGATGACTCTTATTCGGTATTGTTGTTGCAAAGTAATGTTTGATGCATGGAAAGTGGAGTAGGTTTTCTCCAACATATCCCCATCAGTAACACTTTGTCCACAAAACCGAAGTTGTGAACATATTCTGAACAATACAGAGTTATAGTCATTCACTTTTTTAAAATCTTGAAATCTTAAAGTTCTCCACTCATCTCTTGCAGCTGGAGGTAAAACTTCATTTTGATGATCAAATCTATCTTTCAGGTCTTCCCACAGAATGCTTGGAACACTAATGTTGAGGTATTCAAATTTTAACATATCGTCAACATGTTTCCGAAGGAAAACGTTGGCCTTTGCTTTGTCTTGCGACCAACATTCATTGTATTCTTCTAAAGTTTCTAAAATGCCCATAGATTCATGGTGCATTTTGACATCCATAATCCATGACATATAGTTCTTGCCATTCACATCAAGAGCCGCAAACTCAATCTTTGCAAGGTTCGACATATTGTGACTATTAATCAACAAAGAAAAATTAGAATCCATTTATGTCTACAAATATTGAAATACAAAGAAATGGAAGATATTTAAATTAATGTTAGAATTTGGGCTCCACCCTTTCTCGAACTAGATACATGTCTTGGGCTTGAGTCACAGCTTCGATAGGGGTCTAAAAATTAATTTTTTTTGTCAGATTATGAATTATTTTTTAATTATATATTATAAATTAATCAAATGTTAATTAAAATATATTAATTTATCGTATTTAAAAAATCTATTATTTAACTTTGGTTAGAAATATTAATATATATTAATTTAAAGTATTTAAAAAATATTTAAGAACTATTGATTAAATTTTAATTACACATTACTAATTAATTTTAATTATATATTATTAAATAATTTTATTTTAATTAATAAATATTAATTTATTGTAATTAAAAAAATAATTTAAGAATAATTATTAACGTTTTCTCGTCAATTTGATTGGTGGGGCAGACAACTCCTAGCTGAGGGTGAGGAACGAGAAGAAGCCAACGGTAGAGGGTCAAGCAAAGGCCCCCGCTGAGGACTAAGAGTGTTAGTCACTCTCTTATTTATCATCCACTCCAGATCCATGCATTAGGCTTGAGTCCCAACTTCGGTAGGGTCTAACATTAATTTTTTGTCACATTATGAATTTATTTTTAATTATATATTATAAATTAATCAAATGTTAATTAAAATATATTAATTTATGGTATTTAAAAATTTATTATTTAGCTTTGGTTAGAAAATATTAAATAATTTTAATTATATATTATTAAATAATTTTATTTTCACTAATAAATATTAATTTATAGTAATTAAAAATTATTAATTACTTTTTGTCATATGTTTAATTAATTTTAAGTTAATACTACTAATTATTTTAATTTTAATTAATATATACTAATTTATAGTTTTTAAAAAATTAATTAAAATTATTATCTAAATTTAGTTAGAAATATTAATTAGTTTTAATTAAATGTTATTAAATAATTTAACTTTTAATTAATATATATTAATTAATAGTATTTAAAAAATATTTAAAAACTATTGATTAAATTTTAATTACACATTACTAATTAATTTAATTATACATTATTAAATAATTTTATTTAATTAATAAATGTTAATTCATTGTAATTAAAAAACTCATTTAAAATTAATAATTAACGTTTTCTCGTCAATTTGATCGGTGAGGCAGACAACTCCTAGTTGAGGGTCAGGAACGAGAGGAGCCAACAGTTGAGGGTCAAACAAAGGCCCTCGTGGAGGACTAAGAGTGTTAGTCACTCTCTTATTTATCGTCCACCATTTCTCGAACCAGATCCATGCATTGGGCTTGAGTCCCAGCTTCGTTAGGGGTCTAAACATTAATTTTTTGTCACATTATGAATTAATATTTAATTATATATTATAAATTAATCAAATGTTAATTAAAATATATTAATTTATCGAATTTAAAAAATTATTATTTAGCTTTGGTTAGAAAATATTAAATAATTTTAATTATATATTATTAAATTATTTGATTTTCACTAATAAATATTAATTTATAGTAATTAAAAATTATTAATTACTTTTTGTCATATTTTTAATTAATTTTAATTATATACTACTAAATATTTTTATTTTTATTAATATATACTAATTTATAGTTTTTAAAAAAATAATTAAAATTATTATCTAAATTTAGTTAGAAATATTAATTAATTTAAATTAAATGTTATTAAATAATTTAACTTTTAATTATTATATATTAATTAATAGTATTTAAAAAATATTTAAAACTATTGATTAAATTTTAATTACACAATACTAATTAGTTTTAATTATATATTATTAAATTATTTTATTTTAATTAATAAATATTAATTTGTAGTAACTAAAAAAATAATAACTAACGTTTTCCTGTCTATTCGATGGGCAGACAGGCAACTCCTTAGCTGAGAGTGAGGAACGGGAAGGAGCCAACGTTTGATGGTCAAGCAACGGCACTCGCTGGTTTTGATGATTCCTTTTTTGCCTTGTCGTACTCAAAATTATACACATCACTGTCGAGTCAGATTTTCACAACCTGCCAAAAACCCTCCCAAAGTTTTACTTTTCTCCTTTCTCCTTTCTTTTTTAGCCCCGAATTTAGTATAAGTATCATATATATATATATGTTCAAACGAGAAGTGCTAAATATTTGAGAGATAAAGAAGTGATCTTAGCCATTCATTCGGTCAAGATCAGCGGCTTTGACCGAGAAGCAGCAGATAATTCCTCGCGTGGTATGCACAAGATAGAGGAGTAGTTTCGGAAAAAAATACACGAGACGAGTTTATATATGAATCTGTGTGATTCATTTTTGAACATTTGGGTTCATATATGAACCTTTGTAATTCACATATAAACATTTTTTTAACTAATTCGTATATGAACCTTTGCGATTCATATATGAATCAGTTAATTTGTTCATATGAGAATTAGTTAAAAAAAATATATGAATCACAAAGGTTCATATATGAACACAAAGATTCATATATGAATCATGTTGGTCCCGAAGGCCTATACAAGTTTGTAGAAGGGGGGGGGGGGGGGGTTGAATACAAACACACAGATTTTACTTTTCTAAATTGTTTATTGATAAATCATTAACAATTTACAGCTTGTTGCGGAGACAAGATTAAGGATAAACCTAAATCTAAACAAGTTGGAACACTAAGGTTTCTTGCACTAAGAGAGATAAGGAAATTACTAATAATAACCTATCTGAGATAAGAGATTTGAACTTGTCCAAAGTTAGCAAGTTACTTCAAATGAAGTGAGTTCATCTCTTTATATACTGCATGCATTTAATGCAAGTCAGTATATATTTTACACGTGTCATCAGCTGGTTGGTTGCATGTCATTGACCTTGGTTGACAACCTTAGTAGCCGTATGGATGAATAGTATAGTATCAGAGTGGTTGTACGATTTCAGATTTTCGGAGGTTCTTTTCTGAAATTTCGTACGGAGTCGTGCAAGGGTGGTTAAGACAAAAGTACTTTGTACGGAGGACTTCATGATCAGCTTTCGTTGATTCAGCGATTATCATTTTCTATTCAGCGAATGATAAAGTTCAGCGATAGCTGAAGTCTTGTACTTGATACTTCACGTTGAGTGGACAAATCTGAGTCTTCGCTGATCCGCATCAGTTTATTAGGAGACTTGTCGCTGGTTCTTGAGCTTGATCTTCGACTTCAGCGTAGAACCTTTGTTGACGTGAAACTTGTCTTCAGGGATCATAAGTAAACAACTAACTTATCAGCGATCATCATAATGACTGAACAGACTCAGAGCATTAATGATGAACAGTGTTAGCTGAATGTTTAATTTAAAGAGCGAGAGTTCCTATCAGCGGTACTGTAAGATCTTAGTACTTATCAGCGATAGTGAAACTCTGATACATATTGTTTACTTACAATTTTCACTAAGTATATAAGAGAGGGTCATTATCAAATCACTGAGGGTTTGGATCAACAATCTCCCCCTATTTGATTATGACATAGCAACAAAGAAAATTGCTATTTAATGAAAACATAAGGATAAAAAGAACTCATAAAATATTTGTCCCTTTTACTGTTTTCTGGGATCTTTTCAGTACTTATGGAGTAAAGTACGTTCGCTGAAATCTTTCTTTAAAATATTGAATCAGGTTACAATGAAGAACAGAAAGATTACAAGTACAAGCGAAAATAATTTACAAGTACAGAAGGATAACTGATACAATAGAGAAAAAGGAGATTATATCAGTTTTCAATGGGTTCTTCCTTAATGAGAAGTTCATCAAGGGTCTTTTTAGTGGGGATCATCTAGTCAGGGACATTTACTCCTTGATTCTTTAACTTCAGAGCAACTTCAAAAATCAAGGGCTTCAGGTGTCTAGCTTTGATGTCGCGTCTGACTTCGCACCAGTGTACGAGATCTCTGAGTTGTTCGATGGGAGCGATGTGGAGCTCAGAGACACGTTGAAAGTGAGGATTTCCATCATAGTCTAAGAAGAATATACCATATGGATCACTTACCACTGTGCCAGGGATGAAGGTTTCTCCAGGTGGTAGGGAGGTGTCAAGCATTGAAAGATCAGCATCAGGGCCAAGAACTTCAGCACGAGAGAAACCAATACCTGTTTCATTTCGAATGATTGGACCTGAATCAGAAACTTTCTTCTTCTTAGCAGAGGCTTTCTTCGGTTGAGGAAGAGTAGGAGGAATATCCACAGCAGATGAAAGCAAGTCGATCTGTTTGTTTAAGATCATCTCAACATGGCTTTTGAATTTTGAGCGTGATCCCTGAATGGCTAATTTCGCTTCTAACCATTCAGAGAGACCAAACTTTTCTAATGAAGCAGCATAGAAGGTTTGCTTGGTTTTGTCATCTCTGTAGACATCCACTTCAACAACAGGAACATCAGCGTACATTTTTCCTCTGATGTTGGCTTTGATTATTTTGGATGGTCTTGATCGATAGGTCAGCATTCGTTTAGCCCATTCCAAAGTTGTATCAGAGACCTTTGTCTTTTCTCTAACGATTTCTTGAGCATCATCCCAGAGCTGACGTTGAACATCAATGGGAACTCTTTTCAGCTTGGGGTCTTTGATTGATCGTTGAGTAAGCTTGATGGCGTATTCTCTGTCTTTTTCTTCAGCTTCCTTCCTTTCAGCGATAAGGCGTTCAGCTCTAAGGTGTTCCTGGTATTCAGCTTTGGAGATTTTGAACTTTGGAGGAACTGAAGGAAGTTGATCACGCCTTAGAATGATTCGCTGATCCTCGAATCGCTTTATTATTTCCTCTCTTCTCTTTTGATCCTCTTCACTCAGCTTTTGAGGAGCTGAGGAAGGTCTGTTTCTGTGCGAGAGAGGTTGTTGTTCTGGTTCATCAGTCTCAGAGATCAAATCTAAGACTGGGATTATTTCATCAGCAGCAGCTGGCTTTATTTGTGAAGTCGCAGTAGTAGAACCTTCAGCGACATCCTCAAATAGGGGAGAGGACTAGCTGAAACACAGCGATCTTACAAATAAGAACATGGGTAGAAGAACTTGGGTAGAAATAGAAAGAGAAATATGTTCAGGTGTAGGCTAGGGTAGTAGAACTTATAGAGGAGGGATGGAGTGAGAGATGTATAGTGTACCCGACAAATCGGCTTTTCAAGCAAGAGCGTCAGATTGTCATCTTCAGCGACGCTTTTGCCTTTGCCTTTCTCAGCGCCAGAGGCTGAGGGCTTTGTCTTTGTCCGCTCCCCTATTGGTTCATTTATTGAAATTCCCTTAAGAGCTTTAATCCTTATGGCAGGTTTGACGATAAAGAAGTCATCGTCATCTTCGTCATCATCATCATCATTCCTTGGAGAGGAGGATGGTTCATTATCAGGGATGTCGATGTCTTCATCATCTTCTGCTTCGGATTCTTCAGCTTCGTCTTCGAGTTGCTCCCCCTCAGATACAGAGGCGAGCTTCTCGGTTCCCTCAGGGTTTTCATCTCCCTGAGGTCCAGCGATAAGATCTTCATTCTTCTCTCCCATGATAGATTCATCATGGGAAAGGTCTTCAGCGCTCTTTTCAAGATCCTCAGCGCTCTTCTCCTCGGTATGTTCAGCGCTCTTCTCCCCCTCTTTCTCATGATGACTGGGGGAGGAATGAGTAGACTCTTCAGCTGTGGGAGGCTCTCTGTCTTCTTGGCCAGAGATACCCACACAACTTTCAATCTTTTCTAATCTGACTTCTAGGCCAGTTATAGCAGGATTGATCTTTTCCAGCTCTTTGCGATCCGTCGCTGTGAAAGTTTCCAATGCAGGGGCAGGGGTCGGTTCAGGAGCTGGAGTATTTGCCTTGTTGAGTAGCTGCTGGATCATCGTTTTCATCTCACCAACGTCGGTCTTTACAGAGCCTAAGTCAGTCTTTACAGCTGACATATCACCCTCTACGGCTCCAACCGATGTCTTCAGCGTTGTGACTTCGCCAGACATGGAGGAAACGGAGTTTTTGAGTGAGGTGTAGTCAGTGTAGATGTCAGCGAGCACTTTGGCGAAATCACTGAGAATCTTATCAACAATCTTGATGTCGTATGTGGAAGCTTTCTTTTCCACCACCGTTGTCAGCTTTGTCAAATTCTCTCCAGCGTTTGTTACAGCTGAAGAGTTGTTGGAAAGAGTAGTGGTGAGATCTGTCAGCTTGGTTTCCACGGACTTCAGAGAGGCGTTGATGTCTCCCAAATTAGGACCTGTAACAGATAAGTACTTGTGAACAAAGGAAAGCTCAGAAGTTTCAGGTTTAGTTACAGTGTATAGGATATTATTTGTACCTGCAGGAGGATTGATGAACTCGTCAAAGTTGCAAGTTCCTGAAAAATGTTCCATATCCTCTTCGAAAGTACGGTGAGGTATGGTGATCTCTGCAGGTCCTTTCTTCATCATTCTTTGAGAAGCTTCAGCTGTGGGTTCGGGAATGATGGCATCTCCAGTGATCTTTGGAGGAGTGTCCAAGTGAGTGGAGGGAGAAGCGAAGGATAAGAATGGGGTTAGGGTTCTGAGTTCAGCGTTGGAATCGTTGAGAATCACTTTATCAGTCTTTTGAGAGACTGAGGGAGGTTGGGTAGGTTCCAAGTTTCTAACCTCAGCGTTTGGAGACGCTGAAGTCTGGATTGGAGGGATGGCTTGAACGGGTGTGGCAGAGCGTACCACGGAACTTTCCTTCAGCTCTTCAGAATGAGCTGAGGAGTCTTCAACATGGGATTGCTGGGGCTGCTCCTTGGTTTTCTTGATCCTTTTGGAACCAAGTTGGGTTGAAGAGTGTTTCCTTTTCTTAGAAGGAGAGGATTGTGTGGCCGGGGAATCAGCGATGGGTATTGTCGCTGAAGGAGCCACAGAAGTCAAAGAATTAGGGTTAAGAAGAGAGAGAAGGGTAGAGAGACGTACCTCATTGTCGACAGGTTTGAAATCGAGCACCTTAGGGCCAACCTGAGAAAGTTTCAGGTCACCCTCTTGAGGATAGCTGTCCTTCAGGCCATATTGGAAGATGGCGCTGATGAATCGGGGGTAGGGAACCCATGCAGGTCTGTCAGCAGCAGAATCTACTCTTTGTACTAGGTCATCATAAATGATAGATGCCCAGTCAATATGTAGACCTTTCAGCAGTACGTATCCCATAGCCTGCTGAGGTTGAGCGGCTTGATCAGAGGAGCCGGTCTTCGCTGTCATGCAGCTGATCAGGTGTGCGAAGATGAAATTCATCTCGCTGGGCATTTTGGACTTCTTTATCAGCGCCAGCTTCTTCTCGGGCTTCTTGTCCCTTCCAGTTTCCCAGATGTAACCCATTGCGTCGAGGAAAGCAATGATTTCTTCTCTGTCAGCATGCTTCTTATGGTCAGGGAATGGAACAAACGGTTTTTCTTTGGTAGCATTGGGAAAGTTCAGGGCTTTTCGAATGATAGTGGGGGTTATCTTTATTGTGCCATACTCAGTATCGCTGAGTATGCAATCAATAGTTTTGGAGGGATCTTTGGCGGATGGTAGCTGAGAATGTCTGGCAGAGTACCAGAACTGGGATAGTAGCAGCTGACTTGCAGGAGGTGTAATGGTCAGGGCTGTTGAAATGCAGCAGTTTTTCAGGAAATTCACAGCATCATCCAGATGTGTGACTTGCTTTCGAGGAGGAAACTCGAGAAGCGCAGAGAGGTTGTTGACCTTGGTCCAATCTAGTTGATCCAGCTTGAACTTAACCTGAGGGGCTTTGATGATTTCCACTTCCTCAGAGTCAGCGGAGATGTTCTCAGCGGTAACATTGATCTTTGAAGTTGCCATTTCTCTGTATTATCAGTTCAACCAAAGATGTTAACAAATAAGAATTGTCTTGATATGGAAAGAATTTCCATTAAGATGGTTCGAATTTGGTCCATTTCATTCAGACATAAATGTCTTAATGAAGATTAGGGTTTTTCATGATTTGAGAAGAAATGTAAAACCCATAAAGTCTTGTATTCCAGTTTCTAAAAAAAATCTGGATACGAATGAAGAACAGGTTTAAGATTAAGATTTAAAACTTGAAGAACAACCATGAAATGGTTGTGTTCATAAAACCATGAAAGAAATGATTTTATTTTTAAGAAGTTCTTTTGTTTGATCTTGTTTAAAACAATGATAAGATCAGAAACAAGTTAAGCATTTGGTAATAAATAAGAACATATTAACCTTGATGTTTGATGAAGAAGATGATGAACATATCTTTGAAGATTTGAGAGCACAAATGCAATAGTAATTCTTTTCTTGCGGAGGAAGATTTGATCGCGTAAAAGATAAAATATAAACCAAGAGTTGTTTATATAGAGATTTTAGAGAGAGAAAACCTTGAGCGGGAAAAGGTTTTCATCATGACACGGACACGTGTTTGCATTTGATTGGAAGTTTGAACGAAACGTGCAAACGTGTGTCAGAAAGAAATCGTGCCTGGTGTTATCCGTTGCAATGACGTCACAACTGTCCTTTCATATTCTTGGTTGTCTCTGAGGTTTTGAAAAACTCAGGGACTCTTTGAAAACATGAAGTACTGAATAGAAATATCAGTGAAGGTTTTAAGAAATTTCAAAAAGTCGTTGTTAAGGAAGAGATATTCAGCGATGCAATTTATTTTGAAATCTTGCATTTACATGCGATATGTCAGAGAGAGAAAACATACCTTGATATCAGCGAATCAAGTTTATTCAGAGAGAAGATGATGAAATGGATTATATAAGTTGATTTTATCCTATCGCTGATCAATGTGAACCGCTGAAGGTTTTATCCTTCAAAGTTCAGCATTCCAAGCTCGCTGATGAGAAAGTTGAATCTTGTCTCATCAAGAGGTTTGGTAAATAGATCAGCTAACTGATAATCAGTTGGAATAAAATGAAGTTCTATATCACCATTCATCACATGATCTCTGATAAAATGATACCTGATTTCGATGTGTTTTGTCTTTGAGTGTAGCACTGGATTGTTGGCTATAGTGATGGAACTAGTGCTGTCGCAATAGATTGGAATTTTGGAGAGCTGAAGATCATAGTCTAGTAGCTGATTTCTCATCCACAAGACCTGAGAACAGCAGCTTCCAGCGGCTACATACTCAGCTTCAGCTGTGGAAGTGGACACTGAGTTTTGCTTCTTACTTGTCCAACTTACCAGCTTTCCACCCAGGAGCTGACATCCTCCTGTGGTGCTTTTCCTATCCATTTTGCAACCTGCAAAATAACTGTCTGAATAGGCGATTAGATCGAATCCTGAGTCTTTGGGATACCAAAGGCCTAGATTCGCTGTACCCTTAAGATATCGAAAGATTCGCTTTACAGCTTTCATATGAGATATCTTAGGTTCAGCTTGATATCGTGCACACAAGCATGTTGCAAACATAATATCGGGTTGGCTAGCTGTAAGATACAATAGTGAGCCGATCATCCCACGGTACAACGTAACATTGACAGGAACACCCTTTGTGTCCTTATCAAGTGTCAGCGGTGGTGCCATAGGGGTTTTCATAGCTGAACTTTCAGTTAAGTCGAATTTCTTCAGCATATCTTTAACATATTTTCCCTGATTAATGAAAGTTCCTTTTTCAGTTTGCTTAATCTGAAGACCAAGGAAATATGTTAGTTCACCCATCATGCTCATTTTATACTCATCTTTCATTCTATCAGCGAAACGAGTACAAAGCTCAGGGTTAGTAGAACCAAATATAATGTCATCAACATATATTTGAACTAGAATGATATGACCTTTCACTTTTCTAAAAAATAGAGTTTTGTCAATCTTACCTCGCTCAAATTTTTCAATATGGAGATAAGTGGAAAGAGTGTCATACCATGCACGTGGAGCTTGCTTTAAGCCATAAAGTGCCTTATCCAGTTTATAAACATAACCTGAACGCTTAGGATCTGAGAATCCTGGAGGTTGTTCCACATAAACTTCTTCATTCAGCTTTCCATTCAGAAACGCTGACTTAACATCCATCTGATGTACAGTGAAGTTTTTGTGTACAGCATATGCTAAGAAAAGACGAATAGATTCAAGTCTTGCTACTGGAGCAAATGTTTCGTCATAATCTATGCCTTCCTCTTGTCTGTATCCCTGAGCAACAAGACGAGCTTTGTTGCGAGTTACAGTACCATGTTCGTCCAACTTGTTTCGATAGACCCATTTAGTGCCTATCACCGTTTTGTCAGTTGGTCTACGAACGAGTTTCCAAACTTTGTTTCTTTCGAATTCAGACAGCTCTTCTTGCATGGCGCTGACCCAGTTTGGATCTCTGAGGGCATCATCTATTTTCTTTGGTTCAGTTAGAGAAATAAAGTTAACAAATAAACAAATATTACCTGCACTTCTACGAGTCTGAATACCAGCGTTTGGATCACCAAGAATTTGATCGATTGGGTGATTTACAGTCCATCGCTGAGCCGGAGCATAAGTCGCTGACTCAGTCTGAACTGAAGAAACTGAAGATGAGGCTTCAGCTACTTCTGGATTATCAGCTAAGAGAGGAATGTTTGCATTTGTCACTTCATTCACTGATTGCTGAGAAGTAGATGGAATGTCTGAGACATTTGGATCAACTGCAGGTATAGTGTTTATAGGAACAGCTGAGACCCATGATGTTTCAGCTTCACTATTCTGCATGTTTGGAATGATAGTGGGACTATCATCTTCTACTGGATGAGCATGAGGAGTGGGAATATCTTCTGAATCACTAAGATCAGAAAACATCCATTGATTCAGTTCTTCTGTATCAGCGTTCGGTTTAGAGTTCGCTGAACGGGATTCGTCAAACGTGACGTGAATAGTTTCTTCTACAGTTTGTCTTCTTCGATTGAAGACTCTGAAGGCTTTGGAAACTGAGGAGTATCCAACAAAGATTCCATCATCAGCCTTAGGATCAAACTTTCCAAGGGCATCTCTGTTGTTCAGTATGAAACACTGACATCCAAAGATGTGAAGAAAGCTGATTGAAGGCTTTCTCCCATGAAAGAGTTCATAGGCTGTCTTTTTGAATCTTTTAACTATCAGCGACCTGTTTTGCGTAAAACAAGCAGTGTTGACAGCTTCTGCCCAAAACTGAGTAGGCAGGTGAGAATCGCTGAGCATTGAACGTGCAGCTTCAATAATTGTTCTATTTCTTCTTTCAGCGACTCCATTTTGTTGCGGTGTTCTCACTGACGAAAGGTTTTGAGAAATACCCTTACTCTCAAGGAAGGAATCAAGAGAACTGTTTTTGAATTCAGTTCCATGATCACTCCTTATTGAGCGAACAGTCATATTGTTCAGAGTTTCCATCTTCCGAACAAAGGTGATGAGTTCTTCAGGGGTGTCACTCTTAGAACGGAGAAACATTACCCAAGTGAAGCGAGAGAATTCATCAACTATGACCAGCATATATTTCTTTCCAGCGATGGATTGTTTGTTAACAGGGCCAAACAAATCCATATGGAGTAGTTGTAGAGGAGATGACACTGAAGAAACTTGCTTTGACTTAAAGCTTGCTTTGGTCTGCTTCCCTTTTTCACACGCTGAACATAATGACTCTTTGGCGTATGAATGCTGAGGTATACCAGTGACTAACTCTTTGGAGGAAAGAGTATTCAGTGTCTTGAAATTTAGATGAGAGAGCCTCTTATGCCATAGCCAGTTGACATCAGATGAGGCCTTTGAGAAGAAACAGGAGTTCTCAGTGGTTGTTGAGTCCATGTTTATTACATAAACATTTTCCAAACGATAACCGCTGCGAGCTATCTTCTCCTTTTTGTCAGAGACAAAGCAGGATTCCTTAGTAAAGATTACTTTGTTATCCATGTCGCAAAGCTGACTGATGCTTAGAAGATTATGCTTCAGCCCTTCAACATATGCGACTCTTCTGAAGGAGGTTGTACCATTTGAAAGTACACCATACCCCCGGGTATGTCCTTTTCCATTTCCACCGAAAGTCACAGAGGGACCTTTCTCTTCCTTGTATTCAACGAGCAGGCTTTTCTTACCAGTCATGTGTCTAGAGCATCCGCTATCGAGATACCAGATACCCTTCTTAACCTGCAATACAAAGGAAGATTAGTTTTTCTTAGGTACCCACTTAACCATGTATACACGTTTGTCAGTGGAAGTAGTTGGAATGGAAGGTTTAGCAGTCTTCGCAGCATTTGAAGATTCAGCTTTGACTTTCTTCACTTTGGTTAATTTCTTAACCTCAGTGGTAGAATTCACCTTGACCTGATTTGCACCAGGGTTGGTCTTCTTTGCCTTGGGGGCAATCTTCATCTTAGCTATCTTTTCAGCTTTGGTGGCTGTGGGGCACTTACTAGCAATATGATCAGTGAGTCCACAGTGATAACATTTCCTATAGCTAAAAGTAGTTCTAGGACCATTTGTATGCTGAGCTTTTAATTTCGAATTAGAAGTGCCAGCACCAAGTAAACTATTGGCTTTAGAAATGGAACGAACATTCAGTTCTTCAGATTTCTTACCAAGGACATCCACTCTGAGTTTAGGAGTAGATCTCTGAATAGATCCAGAGATCAGCTTCCTTGATCCAGAGGGATGGGTCACTGAAGCTTTAGAAGCATTCAGCTTTGGTACTAAAGTACCCTTCTGAGGATTTTGATAAATAACAATTCCTTTACCTTTGTCTTTAGAGACAGAGGTAGGTTTTGAATAAACCATTTTCTCCTTGCCTTTTGAGGAGGTAGGAGTTTCCTCAGGGATTGGTGTAAAGGACGAGGAGCACTGAGATGATGAAGTGTCAGCGACTGAGGATACGAACGTTCCAAATTTAAGCATTGAACGTTCAGTGGTTGGTTTTGGAGTATCATATTTATAACCCAGACCACGTTTATCACTCAGAGGAATCTGAGCCTTAATTATCTCAGTGATCTTTGTTGAAGAATTACACCATCCTTCAACAGTAGCTTTTTCAGCCTCTAATGCAGCGATAGCTTCTGCTCGTTCGATTTTGACTATCTGATTTAAATATACTTGATCTTTAAAATCTTCTTCAATTTTAGAAAGCTTTTCTATTTGAATGTGGCAGTTTTTAAGCTTTTCAGCGAGATCAAGATTTTGGTTTTCAACCACAGTTTTGCCGTTCATGGCTTCGTATAAACTTCTAGTCAAGAGATCGATCTTACGGAGACTATCAGCTTCATCAATATTTGCAATATTGGTAAAGAAAGAAGGTGATACCTGAATAGCAGAGGTTGAAGTGGAGGGAATGTCTGAACTTTCTTCCTCATCTTCAATCTTGGCCATGAGACATTGATTTGCTTCATCATCTTCAGAATCAGATGATGATGCTTCTTCATCAGAAGCAGCCCAATCATAGTCAGCCATCAGGCCTTTTCCTTTCTTCTTAAAGCTTTTCAGCTTCGGATATTTTTCTTTCAGCTTTGAGTATTTGTCATCTTTATTCCTTGGAACAAAGGATTTCTTTGTAAAAGCTGAGGGTCTAGAAACTTTCTTAGACCTGCACTCGTTAGCAAAATGTCCTATCTTTTCGCAGTTAAAACAAGTAGCAGTAGCCTTATCAACAAAAACTGATGATTTAGGCTTGTCAGCTATGGAAAGAGGTTTGTTCTTTCTAAACATTTTCTTCTTGGCAAATCTCCTGAACTTTTTGGTTAGGAGAGCCAAGGATTCATCATCTGAAAAATCAGAATCTGATGAACTTTCAGAGTTACTCTCTAACTCAGTGATAGTGACCGAGGGTCGCTGAGTAGAAAGTTCCTCTGAGATTAAAGCAACAGGGGTGCTTTTGGAATCTTTTACAAGATTCTTCTTAAGATGGCTTGATTGCTCATGATTCAGCAACGTGCCATATAAGGTAGCAAGGGTCATTGATCTTAGATCCTTTGACAGCTTGAGACACATGGAATAATTGTCCCAGCTTTCAGGTAAACATTCTAGAAACTTTGTCAGCACTTCAAAGTTAGAATATTCCTTACCAACAGTTTTCAGATCTATAATTAAACAATTAAAACGTTGGTGAACTTCAGAGAGAGTTTCATTCTTACCAGAAATGAAGCTTTCGTATTGTCTTACCAGGTTGATCTTTCTTGAGTCCTGGACTTCAGACGTTCCTTCATACTGAACACATATTGTGTCCCACATGGCTTTTGATGATTTCAGATTCATGACGGAATGGTAGACTTCATCAGGAAGAGCCATGGATAGTATGGATCTGGCTTTTGTATCTATAGCCACTTTCTTCTTATCTTCATCAGTCCATTGATGGATTTCTTTAGGTACCAGCCTTTCTGGAATAGCAGGTCTATTCTCAGTGCCTGGAACTGCAGCATCAAATCTTACAGGGATGAATGGACCATTCTCAATATAGTAAGGCATAGTAGGGTCTACACCTTCTAAGAAGAGTGTCATCCTATTTTTCCATAAGTTGAAGTTATCTCTGGAAAATCTAGGGGGTTTTGCAAGAGAACCATTGTCTATATAATTTGTGTTTGTATTGGTGGCCATTTTCAGATAATAGCAAGGAAGAGAAATATCTTAGATTAGATCTTGTTTATGAGATTAAACAAATCTGCTCTGATACCACTTGTTGGTCCCGAAGGGCTATACAAGTTTGTAGAAGGGGGGGGGGGGGTTGAATACAAACACACAGATTTTACTTTTCTAAATTGTTTATTGATAAATCATTAACAATTTACAGCTTGTTGCGGAGACAAGATTAAGGATAAACCTAAATCTAAACAAGTTGGAACACTAAGGTTTCTTGCACTAAGAGAGATAAGAAAATTACTAATAATAACCTATCTGAGATAAGAGATTTGAACTTGTCCAGAGTTAGCAAGTTACTTCAAATGAAGTGAGTTCATCTCTTTATATACTGCATGCATTTAATGCAAGTCAGTATATACTTTACACGTGTCATCAGCTGGTTGGTTGCATGTCATTGACCTTGGTTGACAACCTTAGTAGTCGTATGGATGAATAGTGTAGTATCAGAGTGGTTGTACGATTTCAGATTTTCGGAGGTTCTTTTCTGACATTTCGTACGGAGTCGTGCAAGGGTGGTTAAGACAAAAGTACTTTGTACGGAGGACTTCATGATCAGCTTTCGTTGATTCAAAGATTATCATTTTCTATTCAGCGAATGATAAAGTTCAGCGATAGCTGAAGTCTTGTACTTGATACTTCACGTTGAGTGGACAAATCTGAGTCTTCGCTGATCCGCATCAGTTCATTAGGAGACTTGTCGCTGGTTCTTGAGCTTGATCTTCGACTTCAGCGTAGAACCTTTGTTGACGTGAAACTTGTCTTCAGGGATCATAAGTAAACAACTAACTTATCAGCGATCATCATAATGACTGAACAGACTCAAAGCATTAATGATGAACAGTGTTCGCTGAATGTTTAATTTAAAGAGCGAGAGTTCCTATCAGCGGTACTGTAAGATCTTAGTACTTATCATCGATAGTGAAACTCTGATACATATTGTTTACTTACAATTTTCACTAAGTATATAAGAGAGGGTCATTATCAAATCACTGAGGGTTTGGATCAACAAATCAGTTAATTAGTTTCATATATGAACCACAAAGGTTCATATATGAATCAGTTAATTGATTCATATATGAACCTACAGTTAATTAGTTTCATATATGAAATACAAAAGTTCATATATAAATCACATTTTCCTAAATGCTCGCGGCCGCGAGCACCTGTGCATCCCCTTTTAAATCCGATTTTTCCTCACTTTTCTTCATTTGTTTCTTCACCAACCTTTCTCCTCTCTCTTCCAAATCGGTCCAAACCCATCTATTTCACCAAATCAAAATCTTCAAGTGCATTTAGAAGATTGAGAGCTAGATATTCAAGCCTTGTGGGTGGAAGCTCGACAACTTCATCATCTATTCACCATTGTTGACCAAATTTTGGGGTTTTCTTATAAACCCACTTCTTCCCTCTTTCTAAACTTTCATATGAGTTAAGAGTGCTCCATTAATGACTTCCTAGTGTTTATCTTTCTCAAATTTCGGTTTGAATGATTTTGAGAAAAGTTAGGTCAAATTGGGGTTTTGAATCAAAATGGAGATTTTGATGTAATATTCTGGGTGAACGATTCTAAGTGGTTGGATATGAATATTTATGGTTGGAAACTTGTGGAACTAGGTTTTCGGAAGATTTGGCTTGAGAATTCGTGTTTCTTCAAAGAGCTTACGTTTGGGAAAAATCTATATTTAGCCTAAATCTAGCAAGGTGAGTTCAAGTTGATTTGTGAAAACGTTGTACATGCCAAAAATGTTATTTTCCAAGTATTTATGTGTTTTATATGAAAATTGTCAATTGTTGAATTATTTGATGGGTTTTGATATTTGAAGTATTTAACTTTACAAATATTGTAAAACACCCATATTTGGGGATTTTGGGTAATTTGTTAAATGAGTCATAAATGGAAATGTCTTGATGAATTATTGCATATGGAGGTTATTTGGTAAAATGCATTTTAGTGTTTGTCGGAAACACGCATAATGTGTGTTATAGTACACTTTGAAAATACGATCGTGTAAGTCATTGGATTTTGGTCAACCCCGACCTTGCTAACATTTTGGGAATCATATTGTGGGGACATTTATGTTTATGGAACATGTTTCGCATAAACGTGGGATATTTACGTTTTAATTTATTTTATGACTTTTAAAGAAATCTTTTGATTTGTGAGCGTGTGTCTCGGTAATTGATTATGTCGGATTTTGGGGACAATTGTCCAACTTTGATAGCTCGACGTAGAGCTTTAGTCATGAATTATATGTATATGAGAATTACGTGTTTTGAAGGCGCTAGTTCATCCGTTTAGAGTCATTTAATGTTTTGACCTTATTGCCATGGATCCATAGGCACTTGAGTTTTATGGCCAATGATGGGACGATAGTTTTCCACATTGAGGCACAGTTAGGCATCGATGGTAAGGTGTAAGACCAATGTGCTAATATATTGATTTGGGTATTATGCCAATGATGGGACGCTAGTTTTCCACATTGAGGCACGGTTAGGCATCGACGGTATGGTATAAGTCCTACGTGCTAATACGTTCTTGGAGACTTTTATGGGTGTGTGTTTTAAGTGGCCACACTCGGCAATGCTTGAATCTCAATAACATTGATAAGTGACCTAACTTTGTGTGCCTGTCACATTCGATGGAATCGGGTCTCCCCCGTCACCGAAAGGTGTTGTTTTGGGTATTTATATCTATCCAGATTTTCGGTGACGTTTTATATTTGTATGGATTGTTTTCCATGATATATGAGTTATGGGTTATGCTTCATCCGTATTTGGGATGTTTTGATTAATAGCGATTTATTTGTGGTTTCAATTATTTTAGAAATCAAATACTATTACGTTTTTCAAGTAAGTTTTGGGACGAGTCCATTATGGGGACCGTCTTATACTAAAGCTTTCATTTCGGGAGTTGTGTGTGTTGGAAAATGGGTGTCTTGCATTTCAAGTAAATTCTTTTTGAACTCATGATTTATATTGCATCTCCCTCTCGTTTTACGAATTATGAAAATGATAAAACTCTTGAACTCACTAGGCGTTAGCCTAACCCTTTTTATTTGTCGGCATGTGCATCAGGTTCCGGTTGGGATGTAGTACTAGTGACACTGTGAAGAGATGAGTGCTAGTAGTGTGCACAAGAAGTGAATTACCTGGTGAAGTCTTCCGCATTTATTTTGGGATTAGCAACTTGTACTTGTGTTAAGTAAAACCCGACTTTAAGTGGTTCATAGTATGATTTGAGTTTTAATTGTGAGAGTTGTTATGTTTATCTTGAGGTAATTCCAAGAATGGTTTGTAGAAGAAATTTTACTTCTTAAGTGAGTATTTTATCGAAATTTTATTTAGTTGCTCTTTCCAAATTTGAGGGCGTTACATTTTACCTACAAAAATTTTATCCAGGGAAATTTTCGTCGGTATTACCCAGGGATCACCCAGGAAATATCAATGGTTCGGTAAAATCCGATTTTTTCAGGAAAATACCGTGGATCACCCAGAGAATCCCTGGGTAATCTGTCACTAATTTGCGTTACCCACCAAAAATGTACCCACCAACTTTTGTGACGGTTTTGTGACGAATTACCCTTTAGCGACATATTTCCCAGGGAAAACGTCCTAGGTAAAAGTCTTTTGTTTAGTAGTGAAGTTTTCACGAAAAATAAGTTTACAAAATAGTGAGCCTCTCTCTCTCTCTCTCTCTCTCTCTCTCTCTCTCTCTATATATATATATATATATATATATATATATATATATATATATATATATACTAGCAGTGTACCCGCGCAATGCGGCAGAATACATCTCAATTCCAAAATCGAGAACTCGAAACGACAATCTTATGTTTCACTTTATTTTCATCCCTATTGATGCTAATTCCAAACATGTTAGAAAATTGTACAAACTATATAGGTGTTCTTCAATTTTCCGTTTTTGAGTTTTTCCCTTGAACTTGACCTATATATATATATATATATATAGAGAGAGAGAGGGGGGGGAGGTTCAAGGGAAAACCTCAAAAAACGGAAAACTGAAGAACGCCCTGGTGGCCCTTCATCTAGACGGTATGCACTTGTGCATATGGGTAAATTATGTTATTTTTTAGTTTTATGCACAGGTGCATTATGCATTTGTGCATATATGCATAAATGCATGTTACAAATAACCTATATGCACAAGTGCATACCGCCCAGATGAAGGGCTACCTGAGTGTTCCTTAGTTTTTCGTTTATTTGAGGTTTTCCCCTGAACCAGACCCTATATATATATATATAGCCTTGTGTTCAAATGAAAAGTGCTAAATATTTGAGAAGTAGATAAGTAATATTGGTCATTTATTCGGTCAAGATCGATTATAATTGGTCAAAAGTTGTGGCTTTGACTGGTCAAAAGTTGCGGTTGTTCCAGAAATAGAAGGGCAATTTCGTAACTTTTACAAAAAACACGGGACGAGTTCATATATGAATCTGTGTGATTCACATGTGAACTACACGTTCATATATGAACCTTTGTAATTCACATATGAACTCTTTATAACTAATTCATATATGAATCTTTTGATTCATATATGAACCTTTGTGTTTCATATATGAAACTAATTAACTGTAGGTTCATATATGAATCAGTTGAACCAATTAATTGATTTATATATGAACATTTGTGTTCATATATGAACCTTTGTGATTCATATATGAAACTAATTAACTAATTCATATATGAACCTTTGTGTTCATATATGAACCTTTGTGATTCACATATGATCTTTTTTAACTAATTCTCATATGAACAATTTAACTGATTCATATATGAATCACAAATGTTCATATATGAACACAAAGGTTCATATATGAATGATCACACAGATTCATATATGAACTCGTTCCGCGTATATTTTTTACGAAACTACCCCTCTATCTTGTGCAGACCACGCACAGACCACGTGAGGAATTATCCGCTGCTTCTCGGTCAAAGTCGCCGATCTTGACCGAATGAATGGCTAAGATCACTTATTTATTTCTAAAATATTCAGCACTTCTCATTTGAACCTCTCCATATATATAGGGTTGGGTTCACGTGAGACCAACATGTTTTCATGAGACCGTGAGACCAAGAAATTAACACTAAGCCTTCACAGTGATTCATTGTGAAGGTAAGAAAACCAACAAACCTTCACAGCAAAAACACTGTGAGGTAGCGTTTGGTGCGCAGACTAGATGGGACGGGACTGGACGGTTAAGGTGCTCCCTTTGCTATCGTTTCCCTATTTTCACGCAAACAACACTCAACACACATGGAGACGAGATCAGTTCTGGATGAACAGATTGTCTGAGATGTTTTACAGAGGGGAGATGGAAGGGGTGATTGGATATAGGTCTTGGCCGAAGCCGGAGATGGTGACGGGAGATGATATCACTGGTCATGACTCAAATCGACGGTTTAGGGAAACAATGTTGGGATTATGGGGTAACATGGTCATTTTATGTTTTGTCCCATGTTGTTCCACCTATTTTGGTGGAACAAGAAAACATAAGAATAGTCCCATGAAATTAAGTTTTTGTCCCATGTTGTCCAACCTCATTCGTGTTCCATGGCATGCCAAACATAGGACTATTTATTTTTGTCCCGTCCCGTCCCACACAGTCTGCATACCAAACGCACCCTGAAGGTTTACCATCAAAATACCTTCACAGTCTTTTGCTGTGAAGGTTTATGTTAGGACCATAAATGTCCTACATATTAGAAAAATATATAAATAATTATATATGCTTAATTAGATTAATTTATTAATTGTAAAAGCCATTTGTGTTAAATGGGCTTTAGTTTAGGTCTAATGGGCTTAGGCCATGTTTGCCTAAAAGCCTTAGTATATAAGATTAGTTAACCTTTAGAATTAGGTTAGCGTTTCAGAATCGTTCATTAGAGCTTAGAAAGATAAAATCGTTCCGTTACTTTGATTGTAATATTCTCTGAACGATATATTGAATCAATACGAGAGGGATGACAAGTTGAAATCATCAATTGTTCTCGTTATTTCTCATTGATTCGTTGTTACCTGATCAAACTGGAACTCTCAATTGGTATCAGAGCAGAATCGGTGATTTGAAGATACGAAAGAAATCGAACGAAAGAGAGAAAAAGCAAGAATTTTCGTATTGAATTTTTTTCTGGAAAACGCAGCGAGCCGTTTTGCCTATTCCCGGAGTTTGAACCGTCGGATCGTCGCGAGTTTTGGACAGTAGCTTCGGGACATCTTGGTTTACATTCTGAACGGTTGGATTAATCGTTTGAGGTCCAGAAGGCACCCAGATTATTTTCGTAACAGTGCAGTTTTTCTTGAAGAAAACCGTTCATCAATCGGGTTTGCAAAGCTTTTTCATTGATTTAATAATTCGTTTGTTAAATCTCGATTGTTTACTCGTTTATATCTGCTGATTATTTGCGTTTACATCAATTCTCAAAGGCTTTAATTTTTCAATTTAAAAATCTATTCTTAAGTTTTTGGTGTTCTTAAGTTTTTGTGGCGGTTATTGAAAAATAAGATATATTTTGCTTAGAAATCGATTTGGGTTTGTTTGTTTTTGTGTTTTTTGGTCAAAATCTAACCCTACAGGAGTGAAATCAAGCAACCCTATCGAAACCTGATCCGAATTTCTCAACCAGCCGCAGTGTCCGGACGTTCCTATTGTTTCCGGGTAAGTTTCACATTTTTCACCACTATCCGGACGAATCATCCGGACTGATTTTGGTTTCCGGGTAAATTTAATCGGACACCTCAATCTCTCTGGGTACCAATTTTGTCCTGATAACACACACTTCCCGGATAACTCATTTTCACAAGTGACCGGATACATAACCTGTCCGGTTGATTTTTAGTTTCCGGATGACGTCACTTGTTTTGAAGAAACTACTTTTCGGTTGAAACAAATTGTCCGGATACTTTTATAGACTTGCTTGTGTTTGTTGCTGCCACGTTTCATCTGTTAACCACTACAAACAATCACATTGTCATCAGCCGTACTTGTTGACTAATTTTTCGTTGATCATCCAAGTAATTCCTTCTTCTTCACCATCAATTTGTTTTATACATAGATATAATATATAACATCACATGCATGCATAAATATCTTGCATATCAAAAGACTCATGCATACGAGAGTTGGAAGCTTCATCCGGTAAGTCGCAAATAACTTTTGTCCGATAAGTGTGTTCATTCGGTAAGTTATTTTTTGCGAGAATCTTTTTCACCCGGTAAATATTCGTCACCCGGTAAGTTTGTATCCGGAAACTTCAATTGTCCGGAAAATAACTTTCATCCAGTTTTCTCACCCGGTAAGTTTGGTTGGTAAGTTCTCGTCGGTACCCGAGTTACCGCACGTCTCGTGATTGAGAATTTTAACGAAAGTTGCAATTTTTCTTAACGATCAATTTGCAATTTTTTTTGACGCTTGATACTTTTTGCAACGATTTGATCTTATTCGCGACGCTTATCCTTTTTAGTGATTCATTTTGTCGTCTTGATCTAACTTGGTTTATCTATCTTGCAGGTTTCATTCTCGAGTTTGATTTCGTTCGTTCTGTCAATAATCAAATTTTATTTTTTGGAAACAAATTTATTTTTAGATTTGTCTTTCAAATTTAATTTTTGATTTTTCTTCCGCAAATTTTTCTTCAAAATAACACCGATCAACGATCAATTTTTCAGGTAACAATGTCAAGAATTCGAGATTTGTATACTACTAGGCCTGAAAATCCAATAGAAAAGTTAGAAAATCACATTCGTGACTATAAGATGCGAACCGACTACAGCGCTAATCAGATTAAGACCTTGATAAAAGAAAGAAATGTTCTTCGGGAAAGTTGTGAAACTTATCAGAAGAACACAAAAGCTTCGGAGGCAAAAATTTCTGATCTAGAGAAAAGCAATTTGGATCTCCAGCAACAAATCTCCGATCTTGAAAGAGAAGCCGATTTGAAGAAAAGTGAATCAGCAAGTGTTGAAGCTTCTGAAAAATTATCTGTTCTTAAACGAAGAGTTGCAGATTTCGAAGCCAATGAAGAGAAGCTTCGATCACTTGAAGAAAAGGCAAAGATCTTAGAATCTGAAAACCTTGAGCTGAAAAAAAAAGCTATCTGATCTATCATCATGAGGAGATATCAAGGAGACTGAGAAAGAGCAAGCAAGACTACATGAAAAGACTATCAAGCGATCAGATGATCTGTGCAACAAGTACATCAAAGAACTAAAGGAGCTCAAATCTCAAATCTGGAATAGTTTTGAGAAGCTTGCTGAAGAAGAAGAGAAAGGTAAACTCCTGAACTGTGAAAACCTTGAGCTTAAAAATAAACTAACTATTTTTGAAAAGGTTTTTGAAAAGGAGAAAGAAAGTTTTGAAAAAGAAAAACAAATGCTTATAAAGCAATCTGATTCTTCAAACAAATCTCTTGATGAGAAGAAGAGTCTTGAGCTTAGATGTCTAAATCTTTCAACACAAATCTCCGACTTTGAAAAAGTTTTGATTTTAGAAAGAGAAAAGTTTGAAACTGAACGCAAATCTTTTTCTAAAAAGAATGGAGAACTTTCTTTGAAAATATTCGATTTGGAGAAAGAATTATACATTCTAAGCAAAGAGACTGGGAAGAAGAAGGTTGAAGATTTTAAAGCAAAAAGTTTGAAAGATGATTTTGCATTCGAAAGAAAGATCTTTCAAACTGAGATTTCCAAGCTTAATAAGCTATTATCTGTTTTGTCATCTGATATTATGATAGAGAAGAGGCTAAAATATGATCTCCAAAAGAAGCTAGATATAATGCTAGAGAAGAAAAATAATTTGTTTAATGACAAGGAACTTGAAAGCAAAATCTCTGATGTTGAATCACCCAATCTTGCTAGTCGAGATACTGTTAATCAGTCTCGTTACGGTGATTCAGCTAATTCCGCTTGCTTTTCTAAGACTGCTTCAAGTTCCATTCACAGAAATTTTTCTTCAAAGACCGACATTAGATCATATAGCACTTCAAAAGATCGAATTCATACCTCTAATCTGTTTTATAACCCTCTCATTGACAAATCAGATAATAAATATTTCAAGAAAGTAAACATGGTTTGGAGAGTTAAAGGATCCTCTCCCGCTCCAAAGTCATTCGTCTCTGTTAAAAGTGACAAGAACGACACAGCTTTCCACGCTAAACCTTTTGTGAAAACTGATCGAGTTTACTCTGTTAATAAACTGATCAGCTTATCTACACAGAAGTTGTGTTGCTCTTATTGTGGAACAAGTGACTTTGTGAATGAAGACCATGCGAAGTATTGGTATGGGACTTATAGTATCCCTGGTCCTCATAGGGCATCTAACCGACAAGGATCCATCACAAGATGGATACCAAAATTCCTCTAATCTACTTTACAGGAATGTCATGTGCATTTTAATTAGAAGATTCTTTTCACATGACGAGCATTCAACAGTTAGGCCAATTTTGAGGGGGAGTACTATCTTATGCAAGGTATGTGAAATCTAACTGAATTCAAAAACCATGGCAATTCATTCTGAATAACTTACTTGCGTTTGTTATCATCTAAGTTTAACTTCCATGATTGCCATGTCCAAAACTCTCTTGATTTAGTTATTTCCATGTCTCAAATGTTTGTTGATTTTTCGATGGAAATACACTCGTTTTGAATTCCACTTTGTGTTCATAGTTCATCATTTCATATTAATGATTCAATTCTTATCTGTTATATTAATTGGGACTTGTTCCTCACAATTAAACTTTCTGATCATTGTCTCTTTCTTGCAAAATATTGTGCTTACTGAGTCATTCTGTCTTGCGCTTGATCTTGTTTCTTGAAATTCCATATTTCAAATGATTTAATGACTTCTGATCATCTCAGATCACGACTCGAACTTATTTTTTTACGACTTCTGATTAACTCAGATCAGAACTCGGACTTAGTTTTTTTATGACTTCTGATCACCTCCGATCAGGACTCGTTCTTAAATGCTTTGACTTCTAAACATTTCAGTTTAGAACTCGTACTTCAACTGTTTTACTAAACTGTTCTACTCGATGCATGAAAGGAGTGTTAGGAATTACATCGTTTCTATGGTCTATCCAGAACCGGAAGGACCTACCCAAGAAACACATCATTTATAGACAACAGTCAGGGGTCTAGATGATAGATGAGTTTGGAGAGAAAAGAATAAATGGTGAGGCTGTGGCAGGACTTAAAAGAATTATTGGTCCTTACCAAACCGAGTCAGTTATCCGGGTAACCACACAATCTATTCATTCTCGTTCTTTGGAGATGAATATTGAAACAGACATGGACCCAATGTCGATAACTCGTGTCACCCCACCCAACCACTCAAGTATCTCACAACAGATGTTTGTTTCATATATTCACGGAGAATTAGCACATAATCTATCTATTCCTCACTCGGAGGTCTTAGATATTGAGGAAGACATCATCTCCGGTCTCCGAACTTCATATTTTATTCAATGTGTCAATTGATTTTAACTTGCGTCCCGAGTTAAATCAATATTTTGAGCCAAACAGATAGAATTTATTTTCTTTCACACATACACGAGTCTTTGTGATTCCATTTGCATATCTTCGTGATATTGCCGGAACAGTCTGAGAAGTTAATTTCTTAAATTTTCTTCAGTGATAACTGGAAGTCCTATCAGAGATACCCCATTGCCACACAATTTTTTAAATTGTTGTGATAACAGTTACTATGTGTTTCTGTGTTAGATTTTTACCCCATGTTGGTTACTAAAATGTTTATCTGGATTGTTTGCTACTCGTTACTATTGTCTTTGAACGTGCATGATGCTCCGGATGCTCCTACTCATCATGAGGGGGAGAAAGGGTACAGATTCAAAGACACGGATTATCAAGTTGAGGGGGAGTTAGCAAAAGTCGAGGGGGAGTAAAGAAGTCCCCATGCAAAAGCCGAGGGGAGTAACAGTTCTGTTATTTGATCAGTTCCGAAATCCAAAAAGAGTTTCAAAGTGCATACAAGTGATCAAAGTGCTTACAAGTAATCAATTCTTCTCATTCCTTATCAAGTGGTGTTCGCTTCAAAGTATTTCCTCCATCGAGCATATTGGTTCTACAAGTTCTTTTAAAGGTGAAATCAAATTCAAGAGCTTTATTCAAGGGGGAGCGTCGAAAGACATGAAGCCCAGCAACATCGAAGTGTTTCAAGGATTCTAAAGGAAGAGAAGATCAAGACCTGAAGGTTTCAAGACCGGTTTTTATTTATATATCTTTAGGGGGGATTGTTAGGACCATAAATGTCCTACATATTAGAAAGATATATAAATAATTATATAGGCTTAATTAGATTAATTTATTAATTGTAAAAGCCATTTGTGTTAAATGGGCTTTAGTTTAGGTCTAATGGGCTTAGGCCATGTTTGCCTAAAAGCCTTAGTATATAAGGTTAGTTAACCTTTAGAATTAGGTTAGCGTTTCAGAATCGTTCATTAGAGCTTAGAAAGATAAAATCGTTCCGTTACTTTGATTGTAATATTCTCTTAACGATATATTGAATGAATACGAGAGGGATGACAAGTTGAAATCATCAATTGTTCTTGTTATTTCTCATTGATTCGTTGTTACCTGATCAAACTGGAACTCTCAGTTTAGTGTTAATTTTTTGGTCTCATGGAAATAGCCTGGTCTCACATGATCTCAAGTCTATATATACAACTGTAAATATATACTGCATGTTATGGATGGCATCGACAACCTGCTTGGCATCCGTTTCGAAAATAGCATGTCGAAACCCAAGATCGTACATCCAGCAAAGCGCATCAGCAAGAGCCAAAGCTTCGCATAAAGTTTGAAAATTGACGGTTTAGATCCCTTGACTTGCAAAATTTACGGTTTAGGTCCCTAAACTTGGATTTTGGACCACACTACTAAACGGGTCCTCAAAATAGTGTGGTCTTTTTCTATGTCTTGGGGTTGACATCGATACAAATTTCCACCTCAGATACTTTTCCTCCAACAACTTTCTCCAGAACAAATGGGGTTGTTCCCCAAATGTTTTTCTCCATGAATGTTTTTCCCATGACTCAGGTAGAATTTATATATTTGGCCTATAAAGATTGAAAAATGATGCTTTAGGTCCCTAAACTTTCAAAATAGACACTTTAAGTCCCTGAAAAACGTAAGATCCAAAGCTTAGGTAATCACATGCAAATTGATGACCCATTAAGGTTTCTCGCTTTTTTCTTCTCTCAAATGTGATAATGACCCTATTGTGCATCCTGAAAATCGTGGAGGTTATCTTGGCTTCACCTGTTAGGTACCTTCTGATCCCCAAGTTTTTATATTTTCTAGCAAGAAAAGAAGAGAGATGGTGGAAAAAGTACAACTCTAGTATTATTGTTATCTTCTGCAGTTGCAAATTGAACCACTCATGTATTTTTTTCCCAATATAAATCATATAACAACATGTTGGGAAATTTTGCAACCCCCATTATGACATGGGTTTCTTTAAGTTCCCTATTCATGAGCATCATAAATTAGAAGGCCACAAACTACAAGAAAATGAGTAATCCATTCTTGGACAATCACATACGTCCAACACCACCAAAGATATGAGACCATGCAAATGCTCATGAGGAAATGACTTGAGATTATTGCACTTACTGATATGAATACACCTCAGGCAAAGAAGGGGAAGGAAACCAAAATCTTTTTCAGGAATGGATTCTATGTCCTCACAACCTGTAATGTACAAAACAGTGAGATGAAGTAAGCATCCTTCAGGAAACGACCTCACATTCGGCACATCAACAATCACAAGTGATCCAAGTGATGACAAGTAGTTACTAAGAAGCCAACTCCCCTCCAAAGTATGAGACGACCTAATGCCAAGAGTCTTCATAGTGGATATTGGAAGCCCATGCCCTGTTGGGAACATCAATGATGTAAATGCATGACAATATAATATCTCCAATCTCTCAGTACCATTTTGATACTGTAACTCACGAGTTTTGGATAATTCGATATGAACACTCGTGTGACAAATTTCTAGCTAATCCCCAAATTAGCCTCCCCATCTACCAATGATACCAAATTTTTACACGATTCTATTCTCAACTCCTGTAAACTCTTTAGGATCTCCGGTGCCTCTAGTTTTGATTCCCACAAGTATCCAAGTTCATCACATGCTCTAATGAATAGATATTTAACTGCCCCAAAATGTTCTAGAACATATCCATGTAGGTGAGTAAGTCCTTTAATATTCATCATTGTCAATCTACTAATTGATGGAGACACATGGACCATGCTTCTTAACAACGCTACAGAACATCCTTGTATATCTAAAACCCAAAGTGATGGTATGAAATCAATTTCCACCGCATTGAGTTTTAGACAATTTATTATACAAATCTTACGAAGACAAGGATACGATCCAACTGTTTCATCTTCGTCACCATCCTTACTTGACCATACCTCCCACTCCTGCATATCTCTAAATCTCAACACTTCAAGCGATGGAAATGCAATACCATGGCAAGAGTTAGTAGTACCAAGAAACTCTGGACCCAATCTCTTCAACCAACTCATGCTTTCAAGTTTCAACAAACAACGACTTAAGTGACCGTAAATGTCCAAGTGTTGGTAGATAAATACTGTAACATCCCAGGCCAACTGTACCAGATATTGTCCGTTTTGTCCACACCTGGACTCACGGTTTTAAAACGCGTCTGACAGGGGAGGTACCAAGTTCATATTATAAGACAACCTTTGTTCCCCTCCCCAACCAATGTGGGATCTTACAATCCACCCCCTTAGGAGCCCAGCGTCCTCGCTGGCACACCAGTCCGGTTCTCGGCTCTGATACCATCTGTAACATCCCAGGCCAACCGTACCAGATATTGTCCGTTTTGTTTACACCTGGACTCACGGTTTTAAAATACGTCTGATAGGGGAGGTATCAAGTCCCTATTATAAGACAACCTTTGTTCCCATCCCCAACCAATGTGGGATCTTACAAATGCTACTTCAAAATCTTTAGGCTTCTCAACTTTTCATAAAGTCTTAGTTCTTCGAGTACCTGATATTCAATTATTTCATTCCGGGAATCATCAAAGACATCGCTCCATTCCATCACCAAATCATCAAGACCTTTTTTTTGCAGTAAGTCGACATCTTTTGCGTGTATTGCATTTATCACTTTGTGCAGCCCCTGAATGCAAAGATAACCTTGAAGATGCGACAGGCCCTTAAGATCGGATATTTTGAACTCATTAGCTCCTCCGATAATGACTTTAGATAGAGACCGTAGACCCATTAACCCACCAATCCCTAAGGGCATATTGTTCAACTTTGGAGTATTATTGATGTAGAGATGTCGTAGGTGCGTTAGCTTCACAACATTTTCCGGAAAGCTTGATAACCTAACACAACTGAAAACCATCAGAGTCTGTAGATTATGAACAATATGACATCAAAGAAACGAATAGTCCGGCAGAAGGCTAACCATTGCTCCTAAAGCTCAAATATATTTGGCATGATAGGCTAACCATTGCTCCTAAAGCTCAAATCTTTAATCTATAATCTCAAATATATTTGGCATGATAGGCAGGGGCACGACCCGACCAATTAAGGCCAGGAGCGTATCGCCGACAGAAGGGTCGAGTAAACCGGTGCACACCTGAAGGCGGACCGGCCGACCCAACCCAAAGTCCAACTACGAGCTTTTTAACTGCAACAACTTAAATATACGCTATTGGAGTCGGAATTACCGCGACTGCTGGCACCAGACTTGCCCTCCAACGGATCCTCGTTAAGGGATTTAGATTGTACTCATTCCAATTACCAGACTCGTTTGAGCCCGGTATTGTTATTTATTGTCACTACCTCCCCGTGTCAGGATTGGGTAATTTGCGCGCCTGCTGCCTTCCTTGGATGTGGTAGCCGTTTCTCAGGCCCCCTCTCCGGAATCGAACCCTAATTCTCCGTCACCTGTCACCACCATAGTAGGCCACTATCCTACCATCGAAAGTTGATAGGGAAGAAATTTGAATGATACGTCGCTGGCACAAGGGTCGTGCGATCCGTCGAGTTATCATGAATCATCGCAGCAACAAGAAGAGCCTGCGTCGACCTTTTATCTAATAAATGCATCCCTTCCAGAAGTCGAGGTTTGTTGAACGTATTAGCTCTAGAATTACTACGGTTATCCGAGTAGCAGATACCATCAAACAAACTATAACTGATTTAATGAGCCATTCGCAGTTTCACAGTCTGAATTTGTTCATACTTACACATGCATGGCTTAATCTTTGAGACAAGCATATGACTACTGGCAGGATCAACCAGGTAGCATTCTTCTTCGACGTAGCCCGCCATGCAAGGACAAGCCTAGACATGACCGACGATCGTTTTGGAGAAGCGAGAACGCATAACGAGGGCAAATGTAGGATCGTGTAAGACCCATGCCCACATTGGGTTCCGTATACAAGATACCAAGCGATGATTCACGGGCCACATCGTTGATGCATTGGCACCAACAAGGCAGACCACAAAGACCGCATGAAGGTTCATCCCACGCCTCATGAGAGACGCATGACAAAAAGGGACGTCTATCAACCCACACGATACCGTCGGTTAGGTATGTAACACGGGAAACCCACAAAATGCTCAAGACGATACAAGCCTTGACGCACAACTAAGAGGTATGCATGTGTGGACATTGCTAGTTGTAAAGCCCGTGTCCCGTTATGGATTTATTTTGGTTTATTTATTGTTTCAATAATTTCTCTTAACGAATATTTTTAACGGGGTTTAGCAGGGATGACCGAAAATGGTAAAATAGGTAAAAACCTTAACTTGTTGTGTAAGGGTTTGAAAGTGAGGGACTAGAAGTGTCATTCTTGTATAAGAGTGCATGGGATCGGCCCATATAGGGACCGACCCCTTTTTCCTTCTCGTTTTGTTCTTCTTCGACGCAAACAAACAGCAGCCACCAAAAACCCTAATCGTTCTTTAGTTCTTCCTTGCTGCCACCGTGAGACCACCACCAGCAGCCGCCGGCGCCGCTGTGGTTCCTTGCCGGCGAGAGAGAGAGAGAGAGAGAGAGCGTGGGAGAAAGACGACAAAGAGCGAGTCGTGAAGGGAGTCGGGCCTCGTTGTGTTTGGGTTGTGTTGCCATCGACGAGAGGTAAGTCTTCTTTCCGTTCATTTGTTTTTCTTTTTCGTTGAGTAACCACAAAATCATCGCCGCCGTGCGCCACCAGTCCGGTGGCTGCGACGGGCGGGGCTGTTCCTGTTAGGACTTGGTGTTGGGTGTGTGTGACCCAAGGGTCGTTAGTGAGATCGTCCCTTTGCATCGCCGTTTTGTTTTAGCAAACCATCACCACCGCCGGCGGCGGCTGCCCCCTCCACGCCGCCGCTGACCGCCACTGCTTGGGGTAGCCGTGGGTGGTGATTGGGTTAGTCCAGCCCTTAGTGACCTAAAGCCTTAACCCCAATCGCGTAAACTCTAAACCGACTTCAAAATCGTCATTTTATGTGAAAACGTCTTTCTGTCCCTGTTTTGTATCGGCCATAACTTTTCCGTCGTAGCTTTGTTTGAGGCGAAACTGGTGTCCACGGTTCATATTCTGTGTCGGGCACATTTTTCGTGTTTTGGCGAAAACCTGGTTAGGCCTCTAACTAGGTGCAAAGTGGGCGTTTTTGCAGCAGGTCCGAATCTGCCAGCTTTACTTTTCAATCTTAGAATAATTGTATAAAATTATAGGAAAATCGTTAGAACGCGTATAATATGTCCTTAGAAAGCTAAGACCTAGACCCTCCTGTTTGTGGGACTTAATCTCTGGATTAGTGGGTCTAGAGGGGGATAAGCAGGTCCCGAACAGACCTGCAGTTTAGACCGAAAAGCTGAAATGTCACTCTTTTAGTCTTATGTTTACTTTTGAGGGTTGGGGCTTCGTGTTGACACTTGGTAGCACTTCTTTATGTGGAAATAAGTGAGTTGGAGTGGCGGGATCGTATTGCTGTTTGTGGACATCTGCGTTGCTTATCGAGGTGAGTTCTCTCACTGCGTAGAATAGGGATTATATGTACATTACGGTAGTTTGTGTGTATTAGCTGAATTGTTGTGTGTGCTAGCTGAATTGTGGTGAGTAGTACTAGGTTGAATTAATGCCTAGTATAAATGAGTGTTATATACATCTCGGTGGGACCGAGGGCTCGGTGGGACCGAGGAATTGTGTACAAGTAAATGAGTGTTATATACATCTCGGTGGGACCGAGGGCTCGGTGGGACCGAGGAATCGTGTACAAGTATTGTGTGAACTCGGGGAGACCGAGTACTCGGTGGGACCGAGGGATTGTGTACAAGTGTGGGATGAACTCGGGGAGACCGAGGGATGCCTACACGAGTGTTGTATAATCGGGGAGACCGATGGTTTATATATATACAGTTGTTGTTGTTGTATGATCGGGGAGACCGATGGTTTTATATATGTACAGTTGTTGTTGTATGAGTTGCCTGTTTAGGATATGTTCTTGAACTGGCATGTGTGGATTAATTGTATTTATCTGTGGTTAGGGGTAGTGTTCTTATGATTGCTATCCTATGCTAGTGTTTGAATTCACTAAGCTTCGTGCTTACCCTTTCCCTATAAAATTACTGTTTCAGGTGCGAGTGGCAGTAAGGCGTGACGGTACACACTGGCGCGTTGAGAAGACCTTCGTATTTATTTATTTTTAAACTTAGTACAGTTCCGCTGTTTTATTTGAGATGATCGTTTAACTTAACGAGGTTTTGTATAAACGTTTATTTGGAGTTAAACGCTTGTGATTTAATCTTTTAAAAATGGTATTTTAAAAGTTCAAATTTATTGTAATTTTTGGGACGTTACAACTTGGTATCAGAGCACAGCTTGAGTGAATCAAACACATCTTGGTGTGTTTGATCTCAAGTTTGCGGCTATAAAATTCTTCTCTTAAAATTTTTGGGAAATAAAAGAAACGAAAACCCGTTTGAGAAACGGTGATCGAGGGCGCAGTGTGTACAGTCAGCCGGAGCCAAGGGAAAAGGTACAGTACTTAGTGTATTTATTGCTTTCTAGATCATAGAGTATGCATGCTAGATTGCTTGTGTTGGTTACACTGTACTGTAGGGTTATTGCTTGCTAGTAGGAATTAATGCTGGTCATATTAGGTTGTTAAGTGAATGCCCTATAGGTTGTATGCAGTAAGAATCACATAGCCTTAGAATATTTGATTTAGTTCTATTGCGCAGCTCTTGTTTGAGTCCAACCGTTCTAGGATAGAATCTTGTATTCGAATGTCTATTTGTTTCACGCTGCATGTGACGGGGTATTCGCGAGGCAACTCGTTATGGCTAGTAGGGATTTCGTTGTAGCAAGGGTAGTGTTTTGGGGTGGAATTCCTAGGGAGCTAGGAAGAGTGTGTACATATGCTGGTGCGGGCACATGGGTATAGTTATCGGCGAGAAACTACTTGGGCACTTCGAGATGGGACTCAGAACGAGCAATGATAGGTGTGGAAGGTAGTAGCCGAGCTCCTACTACCGGAAGCACAGGATCAATGCTTGAGTCGGGGAAAGTCATGAGGAATCCAAGGAGTTGAGCGTGAGCGTTGTTAGTGTGAGTTATTGGGTGCTAATAACTCGTTGTAATATCTACCCAGAATAGCCATCACAAGGAGGAACAACTATAGTAAACCTGCTAGTACAAGTGTGTACTTGATTTGCTTTGATGTGATGATCGTTGGGGGTAGTGATAAAGGTTCTAAACTAGTAGTCGTTGGAATAGAAGGACGATTCTAGTATTAATCACTTGGAGTGACGATAAGGATGAGGTTTGTTTTAAGTAGGCCATTTCGGGTCAAGATTGATGGTTGTGCTAGAAGCATAGGCTTATTAAGCCGACTTTGAATTGAGGAAAAACCGTAAGGATTATCTGACGTAATTTCCCAACTTGCCTAAGAGGTTTAAATGTCCGGATGACGATTGTGGATCGGGGAGTTTTGGAGGGGTATGAGTCGAGACGTCGAATGCCGACTGAGTCATGCACAAAGTTTATTTTGAAAATAAATTGCATTAACTAATTCTTGTGTTTCCAATCCTTTTATGGATTGTGTTTTGGAATTTTGGGAAATGTTCAGCACACACACAATATTTCGAACTATGGTTTTGAAAGTACATGAAACCGTTTTATCACGGGAGTTGCAAACTTTGTTAGAATTTGTTTCATTTCGTTATTTTCCAACGGTTCTTTCGGGTAAGATGATATTCGTGTTTTGGTGGCGTTTAAAATGCTGGACAAATGACTACGGTTTGTAACTTTAACATTGGAACTCCTCCACATATGTTAGAGTTGAGACGGAAAGTTACATTCCACGATGTCTGTATAAAACTAATCTGGTGATTTGTTTAAAATGAGTTTGTTAAAAATGTTGTTTATGGTTTTACCGTGGAAAGAGATTTTTGGGATTTTGGCGTCTCATACCTTATTTTGCTTTTAACAATTTGACTTTGGGGGCACAATGTATGGTGCTATTTTATTGACTTAGAGTCATTGAGGTTCATGAAGTTTGTGTTACTAAGTATTTTGTTGCAAATAGTCAGCCGTGTCCCGTTATGGATTTATTTTGGTTTATTTATTGTTTCAATAATTTCTCTTAGCGAATATTTTTAACGGGGTTTAGCAGGGATGACCGAAAATGGTAAAATAGGTAAAAACCTTAACTTGTTGTGTAAGGGTTTGAAAGTGAGGGACTAGAAGTGTCATTCTTGTATAAGAGTGCATGGGATCGGCCCATATAGGGACCGACCCCTTTTTCCTTCTCGTTTTGTTCTTCTTCGACGCAAACAAACAGCAGCCACCAAAAACCCTAATCGTTCTTTAGTTCTTCCTTGCTGCCACCGTGAGACCACCACCAGCAGCCGCCGGCGCCGCTGTGGTTCCTTGCCGGCGAGAGAGAGAGAGAGAGAGAGAGAGTGTGTTTTTATAAAAATTGTTAAGAGTGTGTTTTTATAAAAAAATGTTAAGGGTGTGTTTTTATAAAAAAAACACATTTTTAACAATTTTTATATGAAAAACACACTATAACAACATACACATTATAACATACAAATATCACATTCAAACATAAAACCATAAAACTATAACAATTTTTTTATAAAAACACACTCTTAACAATTTTTTATAAAAAAACACATTTTTAACAATTTTTTATAAAAACACACTCTTAACATTTTTTTATAAAAAAACACATTTTATAAAAAATTGTTAAATATGTGTTTGTTATAAAAAAATGTTAAAAATGACAACTTAGGTCCCTACGGTTTTAAGAATGACAACTTAGGTCCCTAAACTTTTAAGAATGCCAATTAGGTCCTAAACTTTTAAGAATGACAACTAGGGTCCCTAAACCGCACTTTATCTCTATATAACAATATGATACGTTGAAATAAAATAAACCGCACTTTATCTATATATAACACTATTATACGTTGAAATAAAATAAACCGCACTTTATCTATATATAACACTATTATACGTTGAAATAAAATAAACCGCACTTTATCTATGTATAACACTATTATACGTTGAAATAAAATACAACCGCACTTTATCTTTATATAACACTATTATACGTTGAAATAAAATACAACCGCACTTTATCTATATATAACAATATGATACGTTGAAATAAAATAAACCGCACTTTATCTATATATAACACTATTATACGTTGAAATAAAATAAACCGCACTTTATCTATGTATAACACTATTATACGTTGAAATAAAATACAACCGCACTTTATCTTTATATAACACTATTATACGTTGAAATAAAATAAACCGCACTTTATCTATATATAACACTATTATACGTTGAAATAAAATAAACCGCACTTTATCTATGTATAACACTATTATACGTTGAAATAAAATACAACCGCACTTTATCTTTATATAACACTATTATACGTTGAAATAAAATACAACCGCACTTTATCTATGTATAACACTATTATACGTTGAAATAAAATACAACCGCACTTTATATATGTATAACACTATTATACGTTGAAATAAAATACAACCGTACTTTATCTTTATATAACACTATTATACGTTGAAATAAAATACAACCGTACTTTATCTATATATAACACTATTATACGTTGAAATAAAATACCACCGCACTTTATCTATATATAACAATATGATACGTTGAAATAAAATAAACCGCAACATCTATATAAAATAAAATAAACTGCAGCATCTATATATAACACTAACTATAACATCTGTGAATGACTATGTAGAAGGATTTCTTTAACATCGACTTGACGGTAAGGTGCAAAGTTTCATACATCGAGGAATTAGGAGCGCTGTTTAGGGGATTAGGTGATCGCGCGGATACCCTTGAGACCATCTATAGAGGGACACCGTTCGGGCCATGGATGGATGTGTCTTACTCTGGTGGCGACCCTACGCTAGTACACATGTTTCTACAGTTGGAGGTCGAGGACGCCAACGCTGAGCCGGAGGAGATGCATTTTGATTTCTTCGGCTCTCAATTGCATTTTGGGCGTCGGGAGTTCTGTCTAATTACAGGACTACGTTTTGGAGAGGCTCCCCCCCTTCCTCCCTTAGAAGACTGCTCCTTCGTTCCTAGGGTTTTCGGCATTTCAGCATCTCGTTTGAAGCTGAAGGCAGCCCGGGAAAAGATGAAAGAGGGCCTTAGTGCCCTAACCGACGACGATGTTGTCCGTGTATGCTTGGTGGTGATCGTGGATATGGGCTTCCTGGGCCATGAGTATAGCCAGCATGCTTCATCGACGGTCCTTAGGGCCGTCGAGGACCTTGAGCTGTTTAACAGCTACCCGTGGGGTAGCCATATCTGGACACATTGCTACTCTAATCTGCACCGAGCCATAGGCAGACGCGCCGATCGACATGCAAAGATGAATCTTTGTGGTTTTACATACGCCTTCAAGGTTAGATACGTAGTATAACAATTGTTAATAATACATACAAACTGTTTGGCTTTTCTTTTTACGTACTTGCTCTTCTTGTCTAATTCCAGATATGGATCTTGGAGGTGTTTCCCGCATCAATCCGATATTTCGTCAAGTGCGACGATCGAGTACTTAGGGGAACCCGTTGGGACAAGCGTGTTACCCTAAGTAGGTCGCTTTGGATTGAGTTCTTCAAAGCGTCTAGAAATGTAAGTTCTTTTACTATGTTTACAATTTGCATACGTTAGTCCCGCTTATTAATTTTTTTTATGTTTTATCATATATTTAGCAGCCACTCTTGCCTTTCGATCGCCTTGTGCCTACTGTCGACGAGATGGGCACAGATTGGTACAGAGACAGCGTGGCCTTTATTGACGCAGAGGCGGAAAGGGCTCGACGTCCCCCTACTTCCGAAGATGAGGAAGACGACGACAGGCCCCCTTCCGGTGGATACCAGCCGCCCCCTTCTTCCTCCTCCTACCAGCCGGCCCGTTCCTCCTCCTACCAGCCGGCCCGTTCCTCCTCCTACCAGGCGCCCCCTTCCTCCTCCTACAATCCATATCAGGCGGCCCCTTCCTACGAGCCACAGCGTGGCTCACATGAAGTCCTGTGGGACTACGTCCACGGGCCGCTAGAGACACGTGTACACTATCTGGAGGAAGTCTACAGACAGTTTAGCGCTGTCAATGTTAGTGTTTAACTTAATTTGTTGGCCACGTTTATTTAGTTTGTATATTAATATTACGTTCTAAATTTGTTTTAGCTATCGAGTACGACACCGATCCCCGCTCCGTTCGGACAGGGGGCACATGCGACGTTTGCCACCACATCCCATCCGTCATTCCCTGAAAATGTAAGTGACATTGAGTAACCATTATAGTTATATGTTTGTTCCTAAGTTTGTAACTCTTATAATGATCAATGTCACGCAGGCCGGGATGTCGGGGGCCGGACGCCGTTCGCCACCACATCCTATTCTACTATCCCGGAGAGTGTAAGTGACACTGAGTAACCATTATAGTTATATGTTTGTTCCTAATTTTGTAACTATTTTAATGATCAATGTCACGCAGGCCGGGATGTCGGGGGCATACACCTCGCAGATGCCGCCGCCGTTCGCCACCACATCATATTCGACTATCCCGGAGAGTGTTAGTGACACTGAGTAACCATTATAGTTATATATCGATAATCCTAATTTTGTAACTATTTTAATGATCAATGTCACGCAGGCCGGGATGTCGGGGGCATACACCTCGCAGATGCCGCCGCCGTTCGCCACCACATCAATCACAAACATCTTTGGCGGTTCGGCCGATGACTATTACAGGCCGGAAATGCATACTGTAAGTTATTTTGGTAGTTTTGGTTTAATTGTGAACATTTCCTAAATTGTACTTAAAACATTGAGTAACGTAATTTTCAGACGGGGTCTCCTATTATCCAGGATCACTTCTCGGAGCACTTCTCGGAGCCTGACGATGACTCGATGGATGTTGTAGATCCACCACCACAGGTGACCCCGCTCCCTCTAAAGCGGTCGCATAAAATTTCACAATGGTTTCGTCACCTGTTTGGCCAACAAGGATCTACGACACCACCGGCCGCTAAAAAACAAGCAAAGAAAGCGGGGGGAAAGAAGGGAGGAAAGAAAAAGGGAAAGGTGTCTTCACCGGAGCCTCAACCGGCATCAGAAATATTGAGGATGTTCCGGACTGGTCGCCTCCCCCCCTTGATCTTCATCCCTCACTTGAACTTGGAAATCACCCCCTCGTTTTTCAATGTATTGCTGGCCGTTGACCCTTTGGAGTCTGACTTACTGGATGTGGTTAGTATGAAGTTTAATTATAGTCATATAATCAAATATATTTATTTTACATGTCTAACCATCTATTTTTTATGTATAGCACATCGATTGTTGGGTCTCGTTGTTGCAAAGACATCGTGGAACAGACACGAGGTGGACCATGATGTTCAGTATGTTCTTTCATTACTTGTTGATTGAGCATCTAGGTCCCACCTCCGTGGTTAATTCATGCAATGGCGTGGAAGGGACCTCTTGGGCTCTCCTCGATGTGGTATGTAAATCGTTTTACTCTGATTTTATTTAACTTGTTTTGTTGCTAACTAAGTTGTCTAATATTGTAATATTTCAGGTGTACATCCCTATATGCCTTAATCCCCAACATTGGTTGCTTGGAGTGTTTGAACTTGACGCTATGACCATGACCATATATGATAGCGACAGTGCCAGTCTCTTCAGACAGCAATTGGAAGAGCAAATGACAAAGTTTAAAGCTGTGCTGAATGACTTCTTTTGTCGGGTCAAGGATGTTAGACGTCGCGAAATGACAGGTGTCTTTCGCTATAAGTTCGCCAAGAATGCACCCCAGCAGGCCGGGATAACTGCAGATTGCGGTGTCTGGGTATGCCGTAATGTCCAAATGTTGATAAATAAAAATGAGGTATGGGTACACCCTGACGAGGCCGAGGTTGTTGCCAAAGATTTCCGCATACATATGGCGGAGTCCATTTATGAACATTGTCAAATAGGGCCACGTTAGGTTGTTTATGTAACATTAAATAATTGTTATTTTTAGTATTAACTTATTTTGTTAAAGTATTGTGATTGACTTACTGTTTACTTCATTTGGTTTTTGCTAATTTCATCAATTTACTCAACTTTGAGTATCGATATCTCTTTCACACATACTCTATTTTAGACGCATTATATATCATTTCGAAGATCTCATATAGAAGAACATAAACCTACTAAAAGTTAGTTATATATAACACATATATATATAAATTTAAATGCGTCCAAAGTTTAGTAAAACCCATATTTCCAACACCTAGTAAGTAGGTTTATGAAACTTGCGATAATCCTAATACAGAGATTATTGGATGAACAAGCATTTATTTCTTGATTATTGGGGTATTGGTTCTTGTTGTCTGGAAGTGATTCATATGATGCAAAAATTGGTATCATGTAATGTAGAACAATATCTATATTATAGAAACTTGCATTTGATAGTACCATATAAATCTGATCTAAATTCTCATTAATTAGCTATGTTTGACTACTTAAAGACTAATTTTCTGCCTAATGAAAGACCTTTATTCAAGAGCAGACGAATATTGCAGTTACTTTTTCAGTGGAATCATGCAGACAACTTTTTCAGACGAAATCTATAAACACATTCAAATAATAATAATTTAAAACGATTTAATGAATTAGTTAATATATGATTATTATGTTAATGCGATAGGAGTGTAAAACAAAATTGAAAAAAAAAAGATGTACCATAAATTAAATAATTAACTATAAGAGTATGAATTTTAAATATAAAAAATATTTTTTTTATGTAGTGTATAACTGTATATGATATATATTAAAATATATAAATCCAAAAAAATTTAAGATTGGGCTCATTTCGAACATATCGAAGAGACGATTATAATGGTGTAATTTGTTAAAATTAAAACGTATTTTTTTAACGTATTTTAGTTAATAAACGATTATATGTGTTAAATGTAAAATTAAAATAATGAAAATAAAGGTATAAAGTAAATTTAGTAAATAAGTATAGGGGTTGAAAGTGTAACATTTCATTTTAAATTCGTAAAAATGGACGAAATGGGATGAACAGTGCCAAAATATCAAAATTTTCATAAATGGTCCCTGGAATTTTTTAAAAATGGTCCCTTGCAATTGAAAAGTCACAAAAAATAACCCCATCGCGGGATGAGCCCGCGATCGCGGGATTCCATTTTTCAAAAATGGTCCCTGCAAGTTTAAAAAAGTGTCAGAAAAGGTCCCTGGCCCGCGATCGCGGGCTCCCATCGCGGATTTTTGGGGTATTTTTGCAAAGTGGGAGAAATTTTGGGTATTTCAGTAAAAGATGGTTTGACTTAGGGTATTTTAATTAATTTCCCTATATATTATATTTGGGTGACGGTTGGTACTCAATAGAGGGAATCCAACCCAAAGTCGCTTCTAAATATTTTTAATAAAAATCAATTAATTAGTAATTATATATAAAGTTTAATCAACTATAATAATATAATGGGTCGGACGGGCTTGTCCAAATTCTTTTTCATTGCCCAAGCCCGCCCATTAATTTCAGTGGTTCAACCCGAGCCCGCCCATTTTTTTGAAAATGATTGTTCAAGCCCGCTTTTCTAGCGGGCCGAGTGGGTCGAGTCTAGCAAGTCGTACCGCCCAGGCGCCCATGAATAGCTCTAATATATATATATATATATATATAATTTTTAAAGGGAATTACATTTTTTTCATTGGTTTTTTAATACATCTTGTATTTATTTTGAAAATCAATGTTGGATTTATAATATACTAGAAGTCTACTCGCGCAATGCAGTGTGATATATCTCGATTTTAATGTTCTAATTTATTTTAATATATGATTTTGAAAAAAGGGTCATGTTTTTTTATAAATTTGTTTAAAGAATGACGTTTTTTAAGAAGTTCATGATTTGATGATTTGAAAGTGGTTAGAGATAAAGATTAATTAATAAGAGTCCACGATTTAAGGATTTGAAGGTTGTTAGAGATAAGTATTAATCAAGTAGTTAACATTAAAAGCGGTATATAAAGCTTTATTAGTTATTTTTAAGAGATTTTAAATAATTAATATTAAATAACGGTACATTAAGCTTTAAGTATCGTTTTTAAGAATTTTTCATGAATATTATATAATATAGTATAGATATCACAGGAATCCTGTGATATCTATACTATATTATAAAAAATTCTTAAAAACAATACTTAAAGCTAACACTCCTTAATTTGTTCAGGGACCATATTGTTAAAAACTATAATGACAGGAGCCTGTTCCATGAAAAAAAATTGTAACCATAATAATGCAACATATTAAAAGATAAATAAGCACGAGATCTGTTAAAAACACCAAATCATATAAATGAAAAATAAATAAGCAAAAGATTCGCTAAAACGTTTTCGATTTTAATGTTTTTTGTTATTTGTTTTTGTCAATCGTTTAATACGATTGGTTTCGAGAAAGCGATAATGTTTCCATGTCTAAATAAAAGTATAATCTTGAAGACCCATAAACCTTTAAAAAAAGTACTCCTATATCGAATATTATTATGAAATAGAAGTGTATTCATGCAATGCAACGTAATTATATCGATTTTAATGTTTTTCATTTATTCTTAATTTTGGTCAATTTTATAATACGGTTTTGTTTGTTCTTGAAACAACCATAACGTTTTTATGTTTGAATAAAATATAAATTTTGAGAGCCCTAAAAGTTTAAAGAAAATTACATCTATATTATTATGAAGTTAACAATTCAAAAGTTCTTGTTTTTCATATAATTTGTTCAAATGTTCTATATTTAATTTAGATATCATGTAATATATTTTAAGTTCCGGAACGTTGAATGAAAGATGGTCGGATTCTTTTTCTACGACCCTTTTGATATGGTAGGCTCGGCCCTAGGTTTATGGATTCAACCCATCTCTTCTGGGCCTTGAATATTAAGCCTAATCCGTAGGTTTTGTCATACAATAAGATCAAATTATCCAGAAAAAAACAATAATAATGTTTTTTCATAAAGATAATAATTAAATATTATACAATTATAGTTTAGACTATATGTAATTATATAGTAATTATATATGTAAGAGTAAATTACGTTTTTCGTCCCTGTAGTTTGCTAAAAATTGCAGATTTCATACCTATGGTTTCAAAATTTCGCTTTTCGTCCCTATGGTTTGCAATTCATTTCTATTTTGGTCCCTAAGTTTAAATACTACTTATAAGTATGAAGGACTAAAATAGAAAAGTATTACAAATCATAGGGATGAAAATAGTAATAGAATTTAAACCATAAGAATAAAAAAGATGATGAATTATAAATCATAGGGATGAAAATCGCAATTTTAAAAGCATAAGGACGAAAATAGAAATTTTCAACAAACCACAGGGACTAAAAATGTAATTTACTCTATATGTAATTATTTTATTTGGAGGACTCGATCCATAACTTTGATATAACCGCATGGACCAAATCTGTAATTTACTTTATTATTTCTTTGAGGGAAAAGAAAAACAGGAACCGGTCATTACGTTTCCACAAGTGTCGGGACATTGTAATGATATAGAATTAGAAAGAAACCGTTATAAACTAACAACACTCCTCCATAGCTCGCCTTGCTTCCCTCATCTTTCTCAAATTTCATATTCTCCAAACCTCATTACCTCTTTCAATCAACCATTTTCTATTGCATTCTTGATGTTTCAGGAATTCAAAGTTTCTCGGCATTTTGTGGATTTCTTTCACATAATCACGGTGATGATGACGAGAATCTGATGTTTTCTTCGTCATTTCTCTTTTAAGGTTTATACATTTACGCACATAATTGGATGCTATTTGTAACAGAAGAGAAATCGGTTTGATTTCGAGATTTTTTGATCGTTGGCTTTGTTTGAACAATTGTAGATTTGTAGGGAGATCTATATATAAGGAAGAAGAAAAAAATAGTTAGCGAGTGGAAGGATTTTAAGGAGGAAAAGTGATGGAGAGTTATTTGAATCAGAATTTCCACGCAGTTAAGTCGAAACATTCTTCGGAGGAGGTGTTACAGAAATGGAGGGGTCTGTGTCATGTTGTTAAGAACCCTAAGCGGCGGTTTCGTCACACCGCCAACCTCTCCAAGCGTAATGAGGCTGCTGCTATGCGGCGTACAAATCAGGTCAACCCTCTCATTTTATATGATTCGACTCTTTCTCGCATTTACACAAACAACTGGTGATTGTCGTCGGCGAATAGATCTACGATTGACAATCGGTTGTATAGATATTAATTATAACGCTCTCATGTTTATAATTTTAATACAGAGAGCACTTTTATTTGGAGAAATTATGCCATTTTATTGATTTATAAATGTAAGATTTGAGATACGTTGTATGTTGTCATTTACGGTTATTGTAATTCTTTATTGTTGAACGTGAATTTATGTGGTCAGATTGAAAATAATGATCAAAGACTATTCAAGTACACCATATGATAGAATAGCTACACAATTTCGAGCAACAAGTTCAATTTGTTCTAATCTTAAGCTGAAAATGTTAGATTTAATCAAAGTATGTGAGCTCCTTTCGAACCGGAAAATTTTCCTTCTCTGTAGTGTAGATTACAAAAATTACTGGTGCATTTATTGGGCTGTAAGATTGCTTGTTATTTTTTACCGGACCGTATCTTGCAACACGTTCATGTTTTCTGTATTTGGCAATTGAAGTTTGGGATTTAAGTTCGGTTCTCAGTAGTGACTTACCAATCTTGACTTGAATGATTAGGAGAAGTTGAGGATTGCGGTTTTGGTGTCAAAGGCTGCTTTTCAGTTTATACAAGGCAAGTTTGTCATGCTTCTATATTCGAATATCTCTCTGATTCCTCAATTATATGGTCTATGCTTGGCAAACCGGCTGAAAAGCTAGCTGTTAGCTTCAAAACCAGCCACATTTCGCAAAAACCAGCTAACTTATGTTTCCTTTTATATGGCCATAATGTTTTTCCTTAAGACACTACTTTCATGACATTATGTATGCAGGAGCACATACGGGCGACTACAAGGTTCCTGATGAAGTCAAAGCTGCTGGTTTTGACATCTGTGCTGATGAGGCTGGCTCACTTGTTGAAGGTCATGACCTTAAAAAGCTAAAATTTCATGGTGGAGTGGAGGGTCTTGCAGGGAAGCTAAAGACATCAGTCACCAATGGGCTTTCTATTGATAATGATGGGCTAGTCCGCAGACAAGAAGTGTTTGGAATCAACAAGTTTGCCGAAAGTCCACAGCGGAGTTTCTGGGTGTTTGTATGGGAAGCCCTTCATGATATGACCCTTATGATCCTCGCAATGTGTGCCTTTGTCTCTTTGATTGTTGGCATAGCAACAGAAGGATGGCCAAAAGGAGCTCATGATGGTCTTGGGATCGTTGCAAGTATCTTGCTCGTAGTGTTTGTAACAGCAACGAGTGATTATAAACAATCTCTACAGTTTCGGGATCTGGATAAAGAAAAGAAGAAAATATCTATTCAAGTTACTAGGAGCGGGTACAGGCAAAAGTTGTCGATATATGAGCTACTTGTTGGTGATATTGTACATCTTGCAATAGGAGATCAAGTCCCTGCAGATGGTCTTTTCATTTCAGGTTTTGCAGTCTCTATTGATGAATCTAGCTTAACAGGAGAGAGTGAACCAGTTATGGTCAGTGCTGAAAATCCTTGGTTAATGTCTGGAACCAAGGTCCAAGATGGTTCATGCAAAATGTTAATTACAACAGTCGGGATGAGAACTCAATGGGGAAAACTAATGGCGACTCTTAGTGAAGGGGGCGATGATGAAACACCATTGCAAGTTAAGCTGAACGGAGTGGCGACTGTTATTGGAAAGATTGGTCTTTTCTTTGCCGTGGTGACTTTTGCAGTTCTAGTGCAAAAATTATTCTCTCGTAAGATCTTAGTAGGAACACAATGGAGCTGGGCTGCTGATGATGCTTTAGAATTATTGGAATACTTTGCTATTGCCGTTACCATTGTTGTTGTAGCGGTTCCTGAAGGGCTACCACTCGCTGTCACATTGAGCCTTGCATTCGCGATGCAAAAAATGATGAACGATAAGGCACTTGTTCGCCATCTTGCTGCCTGCGAGACTATGGGGTCAGCAACGAGTATATGCAGTGATAAAACCGGCACATTAACGACCAATCGCATGACAGTTGTCAAATCGTGCATTTGTATGAATGTTAAAGAAGTAAGCAAACAAGGAAAATCATCTGATATCCCAGAAAAAGCATTGAAAATGCTTCTACAATCAATATTTACTAACACAGGTGGAGAAGTTGTGAAAAACAAAGAAGGGAAACAAGAGATACTAGGAACACCAACAGAGGCGGCAATATTGGATTTTGGGTTGTCGCTTGGCGGTGATTTCCAAACCGAGCGCGAAGCTTCCCAGATTCTAAGGGTTGAGCCATTTAACTCTTCGAAAAAGCGAATGGGGGTGGTGTTGAAGTTACCAGGGGGAGGTGTAAGAGCTCATTGCAAAGGTGCTTCAGAGATCATTTTAGCTGCTTGTGACAAGGTGATGAATGCAAATGGAGAAGTTGTTTCTCTTAAAGATGAATCCTTAAACCATATGAAGAATACAATTGACCAATTTGCTGGTGAAGCTCTTAGAACACTTTGTCTTGCTTATATAGACTTGGAAGGAGTTGTGTCTGCCGAAACTCCGATTCCATCTTCTGGGTATACTTGTATAGGAATTGTGGGCATCAAAGATCCTGTTCGCCCAGGTGTGAAGGAGTCGGTTGCTCTTTGTCGATCAGCTGGTATAACTGTTCGTATGGTTACAGGAGACAACATAAATACCGCCAAGGCCATAGCTAAAGAATGTGGGATACTTAGAGATGGTGGAATCGCAATTGAAGGTCCAGATTTCCGTGAGAAGAGCCTGAAGGAATTGCATGATCTGGTTCCCAAGATTCAGGTTCATATTCTCTTCTGTATAACATATGTTGGTTAGTGACATTACTTGATAACAGATTATGTTAGAATATGTGAAACCCCATTGAATTAATCTCCACAAGATCCCTTGAGTAGAGAAAGGGGTTTCAACATATATGCCCGATTGTGAGACTCTAACACACCCCCTCCAAAGGAGGCTATATGTCCCTGAGTGTCGAGTCCCAAACATAGATGTCCAAAATGGTAGATATTGGCTCTGATGCCATATTAGGAAACTCATTAGATTACTCACCAAGAAAAAATCCCTTGAGGAGAGAAGAGGGGTTTCAACATCATAGAAAAGTAAGGTGACGTTTGTTTTTTAAGAGGTGCTAAAGTTTGAAGTCTTATTTCACTTCTGATTGATAAGAGGTGCTGAGGTGGTGCTAACGTCTGAAATCTGAATCAATAAGAATGTTGTTTTTATAAACTGATAAACGTCTGAACTTGTTTAAATTATGTATTTGACCCATTAGAATATTATAGTGTTGAATTTATATATATAAATTAATACCATTTTCACATATTTATGCGTCATCATTACGAAATTTACATTTAAATTATATAATTAGCATTCATTTAAACGAATACATTTAATTTATAATAATATATTTGAATTATATAAATTTAAATTTGAAAGTCACATAATTACAGTAAATTGAGTTTTATTATAATCAAAATGAATCGATTGAGAGAAATGATCTATTAAGGTTAATTCATTGTGAACAATAAGAGGCTAACTAGAGGTTGGTTTACGTCTTATCAGATAAGAGGACAATAAGACATAAGTGGCTCTGAAAATTTGAAAACTCTAACAGGTTAACCTACCATATATTCTTGTTTTATATAGGTGATGGCTCGATCTTCACCTCTAGATAAGCATACACTGGTGAAACACCTGCGCACCACATTCGGGGAGGTTGTGGCAGTCACAGGTGATGGAACAAATGATGCCCCAGCACTTCATGAAGCAGATATTGGGCTTGCGATGGGCATTGCTGGAACCGAGGTAACCTACGAACGTTTTAGTATAGTTTTTTACCAGATAGAGATGAAATATATGCAAGAAAGGTTTAAAACCACAGTTAAATTCTGATGTATCTTTCCACCAAACTTCAGGTGGCTAAGGAGAGTGCAGATGTCATAATTCTGGATGACAATTTCTCCACAATTGTCACCGTTGCCAAATGGGGACGATCGGTGTACGTAAACATTCAAAAATTTGTGCAGTTTCAGCTCACTGTCAACATTGTTGCTTTGATGGTCAACTTCACCTCAGCTTGTTTGACAGGTACAAGTCCTTGAATCATCTTTCATCTTAAAGCAACGACATATTTCATATAAGAAACTACATTTAGAGTACCACATCAGCTAGACCTTAACACTTTCTCTTCAAAATACGTTGGAACCCTTTTTCTCTCCAATGACATTTTTTGGAGAGTAATCTAATGGGTCCCACGTATTCTAACATGGTATCAAATCCAATGCTTACCATCTGGGACATCTTTGCCCAGGGCAGTGGTGGATCCCGGAGTTTTGCCTAGTGGGGCACCTTTAAGGTAGAATAAAGGTCTACAAAGTTGTCCGGCGTGTTTTTAGCCTAATTCCACGGTTTCGAGAGATTTTGAAAGTTTTTTGGTTGATTTCGAAGGATTTTCAAGTTTTTTTGTCGATTTCAAGAGACTTTTTCGATTTTTTGGTTGCTTTTGAGAGGTTTTTATGGTTGATTTTGAAGTGCTTTCTTTGGTTTTCTGGTTGAAATCCTTTCTCTCCTCAAGGCCATTTTTGAAGAGCAATCTAATGGAATTCCACATATTTTTTTAAGTACCAGTTGCAACAAATTAAAGTACTTGGATCATCTACTAATTTTTCGTCATCATATATTATTACAACTTTAGGAAGCACTCCCCTCACGGCTGTTCAACTGTTGTGGGTGAACATGATCATGGATACATTGGGAGCACTGGCACTAGCTACCGAGCCTCCAAATGATGCACTAATGAAGAGGACTCCGGTCGGAAGACAAGGGAATTTCATCAGTAACGTTATGTGGAGGAACATATTTGGGCAGTCTCTTTACCAATTCGTTATCATATGGTTACTACAGTCAAAAGGGAAATCGTTTTACGGCCTCTACGGATATAATTCCGATCTCATCCTCAACACACTAATATTCAACACATTTGTCTTCTGTCAGGTACGTACTTCTTATAAAACCACTTCCGTTCTTGTTTTTTCCAACTCATAAAGTGAGAAATGACATTGGGTATTTTACGAGATTAAAGTGGTAATAGGGTCACGTTTAGAGGAAAACCACAAAAAAAATGAAAACCCTTTATCTGGATGGTATGCACATGTGCATGCAAGTAATTTGTAACATGTAGACGTGCATAAAAACCAGAAAATAGCTTCGATTACTTGTATGCACTGTGCACACTGTCGAAAAACCTTAAAGCGCTATTTTAGCGTTGATAATTAATTGGAAAAAGGGTGGAAAAAAGAATTGGAGTTTGTTGAAACGCTATTTGAAGTAGTGTTTCAAAAAGCTAGTTTATGACCAACAAAACTGGACTTTTTTTCAATAAGGTTGAATATAAGTTAGTTTATGGGTATCAAACATGGTCGTTGGATTGTATACTCGTATTGACATGATAACTTGTTGCAGCTTTTCAACGAGGTTAACTCGAGAGAAATGGAGAAAGTGAATGTGTTGAATGGCATATGCAAAAACAATGTGTTTCTGAGCGTTCTCGGTGCAACTGTCGTCTTCCAAATCATAATAATCGAATTTCTGGGTACCTTTGCAAATACAACACCGCTAACAATGACACAATGGTACTACAGCATTTTGACCGGGTTTTTGAGCATGCCGATTGCGGTGGTATTAAAGATGATCCCTGTTTGAGTTCGGAATCCGGAAAAGCAGCTAGTTAAGTTCTCATCTCTTAGCTTGCTGAAAAGATTGTTAGGTCTAGAAGCTTCTTCTTTCTATCAAGGTATTAATCTGATGGGCAGGTTTGCATACATCATACCCTCAAACTCCACCTCCACCTCCACGTGAGATACATTGGGTTCGTTTGGTTTAATCTGATGGGCGTTCTTGAACAGGTACGACGACTTCATTATAGCATTTTTTTGTTTTAGCTATCGCGTAGACGACTAGAAGAAATTAAAACGTGAGATCTTACTAAGATCGATCATATTTCACTTTCATTTTAGAAATTTTCATATAACTCGTTCGAATGTGCATCCAATATCTCGAGGGTCGAATCTTTCGATGTACAAGGGTTTGGGGCTAATTTTGTGGTTCTTCATTGAACTTCTTTTTAATTGTTCACTTAGAACTTAGAATCGTGTTATTTAAATTTGATCTTGAATGAAATTGTCGTGTAAAGTTTCTTTAACTTGTAATTCCAATTCTATATTAAATCATAAGGGGTGTTAGAAGGAACCAATATGCCATATATACTCCTAGTTATAAGAATACGTAAAACCTCATTGAAACTACGACGTTACTTTGAAAAATGTTTCATATTATTGATATATGACTACGTGAGGGAGGTTTAAAACCTAAATAAATGAAAAACCGAAAAACACTTCATGAATTGTTGGATAATTGATCTAGTGGATGTGATTAAAGGGACGGAACAGTTTAATTTTTAAATTAAAAAACCTTTCAACCCCTATCTTTTAAATCGAAATATAATCTAAATTCGAACGAAACAAATTATACCAAAAAATCGATCGTCAAACCGGTTGGCACGATCCTGGGTCACCCGAAAAAGCCCTTGCGAAAAGAAGGAGATTCCAACCTATATAGAAGAGAAATGATCTAAACTGATGTGGGATTCTAACACGCACAATAAAATTGTTGGTAAAAATTATCGTCTTTGAGCAGCCAAGTGTCTCCGACCCAATAAAAGATCGTAAATGTTTAGTTAACAGCCCCTTAACGACACAAACGACTATTATTTTCAATCTTTAGATTACACGTATCTTTTGGAACAACAATCCCAGAAGAAACACCAAGACTTAAAAAGAATTTTCCTATTGATGAAATAATACTCTTCAAAAATTCAAACTAAACCATTATGCTCTTAAATAAATACTCGTATCCTTCTAGGGTTTACCTGGACCTCATTCGAAAATCCGAAAAATGCCGATCTCAAGACCTCTTCTTCATACCGATTCTCATCCGCCATTTGCTCTTCAGATCTATCCGTTCAACCTTGAATAAAACAGATACACTCATAGGTCGCCAGTTTGAGTCTTCTCAAGGCCACTCAAGATTTTTCTAGCTGTCATCTTCTGGGCCCACTACTAATAGCTGTCATCTTCTGGGCCTAGAGTTGCAAAAAGAAAAAGGTACACTTATTTTTATACGTGTATGATGTATTTCCCTTCCCAAATCTTGTTCTACGGAGACGAGTATGAACTTTCTTCATCGGAACTACTACTATGATGCACGTTATATCTGCTTACGGCTAGTAACGGTGGACCCGTTGGAGCCCTAAACGATCTAGCCGAACCCACCATGATTCTATCTTGCATTTGCCCAACCTCTTTGCATACATGATCCAAGATTCCAAGAAAATCGCGTACAATCGTAAAGATTCTAAGAGGGTAGGCTCCCTCTTTCGCGGTATCACCATGGAAATACGCAGTTACCTCTTGCACCGACACCAACGCCTTTTTTTCGTCAATCTTGACCTTGGCGATTTCTACTTCCGCTTCTTTAAGAAAGATTCTCATTGACCGAAAAAAGTTTTCTTGAATTTCTGGCGTTTCTTGACCAACTAATCGGATTTTCTGAATACCCATTTCGAGCTTTGCTACATAGCCACTAAGAACGTCTGAATCCATTCCGGCCGCTTTCTTGACGTGGCCCAATTCTCGGCTCAGCCCGCCAACGATCTGCAATCCTTGCTTCTTGAAAGCACCTTCGTTGAACGTGGGATTCGTGGGAAGGTTTTTGGTTTTGGTATCGGAATGTGGGTCTTCTGATCGAATTATTTCTTGAACTACGAAGTGAAGTAAAGTTGTTTTTCCATCTGTGCCCTTTATGTCTACTAGTTTTAAGAGTGTGTCGAGTTTGAAAGCGGTAGCCTCGCCACGATTCGTGCCAACGTTCATCCGATTTCCTGTTCGTAAAACCGCTTCAAGGAGTTTCAGGAATAACCGGCTGCTCTTCAGTTCTTCACTTGCTGCCTGATAGAAATGTATGCATAATGAGCTTAGACTTTAAGGTATAAAGATGGCGCGTCCTACGTAAAAGTGTTGCAATAAGCTTTCAGAACTTTTGGATGTTTTAACATAGGACACTTCCAAAATAAGAGTAGTATTAGATTTTTATTTTTTGAAAAATGTCATATGGACGCATCTTTTTTTACGACACTTGTTTCTATAAGACACTTTCATGTGATGTCATATAAAAAAAATTAACATGACGCTTTATTTCAAACATGCCGTAAAAAACTTGTTAAGAAGTCCAAAATTGTCTTTACATAAGACACAAAATTCTTTGGTTTTACAAGTTCAAGTCCTATAAAGCAGTCTAATAGAACACTTGAACATTTTTGTGTAACGTAATTTCAGAACATTCATTTTGGTACCTAAGATTTGATATCTTAGACATTTAGGGGTTATTTGGTTCATTACCCCAGTTTAACCCTGATTGAAAACTTGGGCTGTGGGGGAATGAACCCATTATATTATATAAAACCAAACATATTCTTTTACTTTCATTCCCTTTATTACTTCTTAATACCTCTAACCAAACACCTCCTTAGTTCAAAACACATTAGACAAAATAAGAATCAAATCAAAGTATTGAGGGTACCAAAACAAAGATTTTAAGAATAAGTTGCACAAAATAAGAATCAAATAGATTAAATACCAAGTTTAAAACAATACAACCACAAGGATTATGGCGTACTGGTTAAGGCCCTGGGGGATGTGGTGAAATATCCCATCTACCCAGGGTTCGAATCCAGGCGTACACAACTTGTGGCCACTGAGCTTTAATCAGGGCTGATGTCTTACAGTCATAATTTGCCAAGGGATTAGTCTAGGCATAGCCTAGGACACCCTTCTAAAAAAGTTTAAAACAATACCTCCAATGTGTGAAAAGAAGATCTCAAGAATTTGACTTCATTTTCAAAGTTTGCTCTATAAAGCATGGCTTCAACTCTTTTGAATGCAAATGGGATATCAAGGATTGCCTTCAGAAATCTCTCTGCTGACCCTAACTTTGAAATGTCACCTTTATAATCTCTAAGTTTTATTTCTTCCTCTTTGGTTGGAGCCATCTTTACTAGTGTTTCCAAGAGTTCACCCCCCAAACCATCTGAATTTCCTGTTCCACAAATCAAAAAATAGCTATCAGATGAAGATGTATAGACCAAAAAATTATGTATTTTTTATTTCCCGATAAGTAGAAGGTTTTTTACTCTGCTATAATAAACCAGTTTTATAGGACGTCAAAGATGTTTAAATGTATTACTAGTAGACTGCTTTATAGGACCAAACAATTACGATAAGATGTCACGACGTATTTGGAAAGTCTAACAAGTTTTTTAGAAATAAAGTAATATATTAGTTCTTTTTTATGTGAAGCGTGTGAGAAACGTCATATGAACACATCTGTTTATACGACACTAGAGTTTGTAACACATTTTTTCTCTCCAAATAATGTCATATAAAAATAGTATTTTATTTCAAAATTTGTTATGATGTCTAAAAGCGTCCTATCATCTTATTGCAATACACACATGTATATATATAGGAATATAAGTTTTATTTAGCAGTTTACTAGACATTTATATAGTACGGACGATTATTATCGCACTTCTTCACATAATTCGCTTTGACTAGTACCTCTTCCCCCTCCATGAAGACCTAGAAACCCCTTTTCTATCGGGGTTTATCATTAATAAGATAATATATTTCAAGATTATAGGCCGGTTCAAATAAGAAGACAACATATAGTGAGAACGTAAGAATAAGAGCATCCACAACAAGGATTTCATAACAATTTCATTTGGATTGCAAATGTGACACGTAGGATTGCTAAATTAGAAATTGTAGTGGTTGTGAGTATGATTGCAAAATTAGAAATTGCAAATGTCATACGTGAATTATTTGAAAAAATAAAAATATATTTAAATGGATATTTTTCAATAATTAACTACTAATTCACCATGTGAAGTTGATATCATAAGTTAAAAAGGGAAAGAAAAATAAAACTTTTGAGATGTTGGTTCTCAATAAATGACTTCATAAATGCAAGTAGAAAAACATCTGTTAGAAACTTCCATTATTGTGAGCTTACCTTCTAGAAGTGCTTCAGAAACTTCCTCCTGTGTTACATTCAATGCTCTTAGCAATATGGCTATGTTCTGTGACTTCTTTGGGTCCAAAACTCTGTTTTCCTGCATCGCCGGCGGCACGCCGGATTTCCGACCATCTTCTTTCTTTGCTGAACCCCCAGAATTGCATCCAAAAAGAGACTCCATTATATCTTCATTCAATCTACAACAAGAAACAGATAGAATGCAACGAAATTTGTCTTAGTTTTTATCGACTGTAACAACAAATTTTCTTTATCGTATAAAAATTTTCAATCTTTTATCCATTTTGACCTGTAATTTGTAAACAACCTATAAGGTGGATGTCAAGTTCATCACCAACTTTCTCGTAACTCTTTTGTAAACATTTCTTAAATAGGTATCCATGTCATTAAATGGTACAAGTTCGGCCCGGGTACAAAACACAAAGTATTCTTTAAAATAAAATAAGAACTAAACCAAACTTTGTACCTTAACATGTTTTGCCTTGTCAGAATTTGATATTTAAATATAAATTATTTTGTAGTTTTTTGGTATATATGTACATATAATATAAACCTCTTATTTTACAAACTTAATAACTCATCTATAACAACCTTCAAATCCTTAAATCGTGGACTCTTGTTAATTAATCTTTATCTCTAACCACTTTTAAATTCTCAAATCATGAATTCGTTAAAAAACGTCATTTTTTAAACAAATTTATAAAAAAAACATGTCCGTTTTCTCAAAATCGCACGTTAAAATAAATTAGAACATTAAAATCCAGGAGTAGACTTCTAGTAAATAATTATGCATTTGTGTGTGTATATATACTTACTGAAAGGAGCTTGATTTAAGCTGGTCCCACACCGTAGCTCTATCGGAGGTTGCTCGGACTTTGTCCCAATGAAGAGGCTTCAACTTGGGTTTGGATCCATCCAAATCACCGGATTCAACACCATCCTTGTTTACTTCCTCAATACACATTCTTTTCACAATTTTAGGAATTACTTTCGGAGTAGGACTCATTGATTGAGAAGAAGAAGACGTTGACATGCTCTTAATCGGAGAAACTCCCAACTTTTCCGGCGCCGTTAATGGCGGCGGCGGCGGTGGTGGTGGAACTAGGATTTCGGGTTTCTGTCGGAAGTAGTTGTTGTTCACCGAATGTAAACGGGTCATATCCGGTCCAGGCGGCGGAGCTCCGAATTTCGCTCTTCTGGGTCCGTTTGTTATTGACAAAAGCGGCGGAGGCGGCGGCGCCGCCGGAGGGATTTTTTCCGATGATGGTGATGTATGTTTTGTATCCGGTGAAGAAGAAACTGAAAGTCTGGATCTTGGTGAAGTTCTTTTCGAAGTCAGTAACGGACTTGTTGATCGGAAAAAGTTCGAATTTTTATCTTTTTTATTTCTCCGGTGACCCTGTTTCAAGCTCCGAACGGAAAATCCATCGTCGGTGCTGGCACTGGACCCCTGTGGAGTATAAAAATCTTGGATTTCTTCTTCGTCGGAAGATGACATCGCCGGCGGCGAAGTGGTGGCTGGTGGTGGTGGCGGCGGCGGTTTACTCAGCCGTGGGAGTGGTTGTAATTCCGGACTCGGCCGATATCGATCGGATCTTTTAATCGAGTTTAATTTATTATAAGGCGATTCATTTAATGTTTCATTTGTTGTTTGATCACTTGTTGATCTTGATGGCTCCACCGTTCCGATATACAAAAAGGTCGCCGGCGGCATGTTTCTTGATATATTTTCTTGATTTCCCGGCAAACTATTTACTCCGGCGAGCTTTAGCGATTCACTTTGCTGCTTTAATTTGTGTTTATATATAAAAAAAGCTAATGCCGACAACATTCCAAGAGTCACGATTCCGACAGAAATCGCAACCGCGATCTTCTTCGCGGGTTTGTTGGCGGGTTGTGGAGCAATCGGGTGAGTGGCGGTGTTGTTTGCCGCGACTCCTGCAGGAGGCGGAGGCGGCGGCGGCAGTTGATCTGAGGTTTGTCCATTTGGGTTTTCGTGAAAGAAGGGATGGTCAGACTTGGTGGGTGTGGGTGGTGGTGGTGGTGATGATGGCGGCGGTTCTGGCCCTGGTGGCGGTGTTGGAGTCGCCGGAAACAATGGTTGGTGCAAAATTCTTCTATGAAAGGCGGTTTTATTTGTGAAATCTTGAAATTGTTTGGCTCTAACCAAATTAAACAATAAAAAGATGAGCATAAAGCTCAAAATATAAACTTTCATGGTGTTTCTTCAATGGATTTCTTCATGAAATTCATATTTTTAGAGAGAGAAAGAGGAAGCTTCTGAAGTATAGAAGATTTAGATGCTATGTTTTTGGGTTTGTTTTTTTGGTGTAATTTATTGGAATGAATTAAAAATGGGTTGAATTGGGTTTTTGTTGTATAAAAAGAGGGAGATTTGCACTCAGAATCTTTCATTCTTTATTTGGTGAAGGATTGGAAAATGGAGGATGATGGTGATCATGATGATGACCATGCACTACTACCATGTTACCAAGAGGTTCATTAATTAGGTTCTTTTTTATATTCTTTTGTTAATAAAGTAGGTTAAATGTAGATTTGTATATTGCTAAATGCTAAATGCTAAATATATAGTGTAACAACCCAGTCTAAAAATAAAGAATGCAATTCATATAAATGAAACATTCCAAAAACGGGTCCTAAAATTTCATTACATCTGTCTAAATAACTTAGGTTGGCGAAAACAACCTATTACACAACTGAGAATTGCTAGGACTAAAAGATAATAGTGTCACTGGTTCTACTGCTTCTATCTTCTAACTGCTATGTTCACCTGCTAGAGCCTTTCGCTACCTGCTTTCCTGAAAAGGGTTTTAATTTGAAAAGAGCGAGGGTTAGACCATGAGGTCTAGTGAGTCCCTCCTGACAGTTCTCAAAATCATTTAAAAACTTTTCATAACTTTCAAATGTATACAAGACTTTCAATAATAAACTTTCACATAGCTGAACAGCAAAATCTTTCACGGATAAATCCGCTCCAGCAAATGGCACCATGAAGTCACCCGAGGGTGACAACGAGTCAGTATCACGCTGCCTTACTGGGACTCATTCCCATGGCATAAACGGAACCTCCCCCCGACGTGAGTACTGGTGGAACCTCCCCCCGACTTAGCCAATTTACGTCTACACAATGTATGCATACATCTCACATAAAACTTTAAACAACTTTCATGCAATAAAAGCATAAGAACAAAACATGGCATTTCTCATCATGTATTCACTTTAGAAAGACACTTTAAAATCACGTATTTTAGTTAGAAAACTCACCTGGTACGTTTGCTTGCTTTTCCCTACTCTGCTCTTTACTTCCAAATTGTCTACCTGAACGAAGGGACAGATTTATAAGCTGACTAGAACTATCCGGACACTTCTCACTAGCCACCCTACTTTTCCGGACAGGTTACCGGGTAATCCCCGCTTTTCCGGATACCGCATAGTACCCGGACAACAACTCTTATCCGGACAACACAGGTTCTCCGGACGACTAAACTTATCCGGACACCTTCTACAACACGACCAAGAACCTTCCCGGACACTCACCCGGACACCTTCATGCTTGAAGGTTTCCGGACGACTGTTGGGTGAACTTAATGGTTCGAAAACTTGCTAAACACTCCGAAATCAGTAAGATAATGCGACAAATCACTTACTTAAGCATCTTTAATCATTTCTCCATAAACTTTACTGATTAAACTCGATTTAAAGGTGTTTAAATCTCCTTTAAGGGTCTTAAAATGACTTTAGTAAGAAACTCACAAATTCCCAACAATCATCAAACACTTAGATGAGATTTCAGATTAGGAATTACCTGGAGGATTCCTTGTAGAAAACGAATCCTAACACACCCTTTCTTTCTGATTCCTTACTGATTGGTGGTCTTCCTCTTTACTTGCACAAGAACTCCAAAACCCCCTTTTTCTTCTTTTCTCTCAAATACCTCAGCCGACATCCACCAATTGATTGACCAAAACTAGGGTTTTGTGCCAATCATTTGGGTTTTTATACCTTGACCCATCTTACAAACTAGCCCCTCAACTTCAGTTCTTTATTAAGAACTCCACACCAAACGCAAAACACTTCGAAAAAGGTCGGGGTCGTTACAACATTCCCCCCTCAAAAGAATTCCGTCCCCGGAATTCTGTTTTCGAAAAGGTGTGGTATCTGGACATCATATCTGATTCTACTTCCCACGTTGTCTCTCGTCCCCTATGATATCTCCACTGAATTTTTACTAGTCAAACTTCTATGTTCCTCGTTTAGCAAACCTTACCGCTCACGATTTCTATCGGTTCTTCTACGTAAGTCAACCTCTCATCTATACTGATGTCTCCTCAAAGGAACAGCCACAACGACCTCTGACAAACACTTCTTTAAATCTGAGACATGACATGTCGGATGAACACTCTTTAATTCTTCTGACCAGTCTAACTTGTATGCTGCTGCTCTAACTTGCTTACTAATGACAAGGTCAACTTCTTATCGCCTGCATCTCTTGCAAGGTCGCCATCATCTCACTTCTCACATCGGCTCTCCACAAAAGAGACGTGCATCACACTATGAATTTCTTCTCAAATTCACATCGAGTACCTCAAGATCGCGCACTATCTATTCAACTTTCATGCTTCGACGAAATCCGCAGACTTAGTCTACCTTACCTCTCTCTCAAACTTCAAAGCTCAAAGCCTTATGTTTTTCAATTGTAACCACTCAGTTCTACTTGGTTGCCTCAGACCGTTCAGATGGGAAACATAACCACACCCCATACTTTGAAGCCGCCCTCGGCGAGACACCACTTGCTAAATCGTGCCATCTTGCACTACTTACTTGTACCCTCTTCAATCGCTATACTCGCTTAAAACTACCTGATAAAACCAAGGCCAACCGCGCCTCCATTTGCTCGCCTCCGTCCACACATCGGGACTCACGGTTTTAATCACGTCTAAATAAGGTCTCTCATACATTTATACTTCCTTAAGAGAAAGAACTTGGCGGGAACTCCCGCCACAACAACGAGAATCTTCCACCAGGAAAACTCCCTCACTGACAACTTGGCATAAGGCCAACCTTGTTTATCCTGACAAGCTCACCCCCAGGAGTCCCCTCCTCGGTATACCTGAAATTTCTAGGTTACTTCTTCCAACCGACATTCGTCTATGTAGATCATACTCCCTTCCCGATTCACATCGGCTACAACTCGACAACTAATTCGTACATTCTCACCACTTCATCATTTCACACTTAACGTGTCTAATATTAGGAAACCTCTATAATTCCTTATTAGAGTGCTCACCTATCCGAATTGCACTTATCCTGAAGGCTCATAAATTTCTCGCTGCTTGCCACAAGCGTCCAGTCATATAACATAACTTCGGTTACTCTCACTCAACTAGGAGGGGTAACCACGATCACGCCCTACTATTCTCAATAGCTTACACTGAACGACCAGTTCGTTTGAACGTTTCTCACAAAGTCAGTAACTTAACTCATTCAGTTGTCTTATCCACTTCTTTCCTGCACAAAATCATACACAATTTCCTTCCTCAATACTCTTTCCAAAAGTTCGCACACTTATCAAGGACAAACTACACAACACTGCGCCTTTCGGCATTACTGTCAAGTTTACTACTTCCGATTTACTTACTTATTCCAGCATGCTGTCTTCACCTCTCCACGTTAGCGTGGAGCACTGCCCACCAACATTACTCGCCCCTCTCTTCCGACAATTCTCAAGCTGCAAATGCTGTCTCATTACTATACATAACCAAACGGTTGCACTAAAAGTCTAACTTAAGGCTTTCGACTAAATCGCCTCGAACTGACACCAGAGTTCGACGTCACTATACATTCTTTAAACTCCAAATTTTACTTTCTCAGACAATTCGTTCACACATAAACAACAGCTCACATTCTTTAAGGATTTCACATCTATTCCACCACATTTTGACTAATACATCCATCATCTTCTTTAAACTTCCAATGATTCCAAAATATACTTACTTAGCGACTCTTACAACTAAAAAACACTTGGTTTCTCCTTTGGGTAACTACCCACCACTACTCCGTGATGCTATCCCGAACATAATCATATCACCACGTCAACTTACACCCTACGTGCTCCAGCAACCTGGTTAACACTCGAACACCTCATCCGAAACCCCCAAAAGGCTTCTATCTGATGCTTCCTCTTTCTCTAACATCACATCACTACGACGCTAGCTGACACATTTAACATGGCAATTATTTCCACTACATAACTGTACATTCCTCACTCATAACATCACACTGCAGACCAAAACTCTCATGGCCATTCATACACAACTCAAACTTATCTTCAAGACCTCACGCATAAATAACCGAGTCTATCTCAGTACATTGTCTCTCCCCAGCTCTAGTTGAACCACAACACCCGAGTTTCTGATTAATTCTAACATACTCGCTTCTTGCTAGCTCTTTGCAATACCAAACCATTCTCACCGATCGACATAATCTATACCCTCACTTCGTTTGTGCTAAATACTTCATTCTTTACGAACCATCCATCTCGTAGGTAAAACGCTTATCTAAAACAGCAGTCTTTCACTATCTTAACACCCCTACAAAGTGGTCCTTCAACTTTCAACCTTCTGATTCAAGTCTTCGGTCTCATACACCTTACACAACTGCCGACTTTAACATCAATAGTTGACCTGTTGATACTTCCTTAACCTATTCTTCAACAAGGGTCCCTTACTGAACCTAATCCTTCTAACATATCATAATCAAATTCATACCCCGTCGTCCTCATTTCAAACTCACTCGTGAAACGTCAATATTACAAGATCACTTTAAAACTCTTATTCGGCGTCGAGGATATTTCATTCCTACTTCACCACACTACTCATAACGAGTTGCTAATACCAACACCTTGATGACTTCTAGTCCTTCCTCTGAACACAACCGTCCCTCGGCAACTGTATTTCCAGTCACCGCACGAGGGTACAAACCCTCATACAACCAACATTAAAGTCCACTTCCGACTCTTCCACTGCTCACCTCTCCTCTAAAACGCAATTACCAAAGCTACAAACATTCTCCCCTGATTTGTTCAACACCTCTCCACTCTAGGAGTTCTTCCTTAGCCTAAAATGTAATACTCCACGACCTATTGAGTTCATAGCCTTCATGCCTGACAACGCGATAAATGAATCATTTCACACTTTTGATCATTTTAAAGAAACAACACTTGAAAACAACTTGGGTACACACGACCCCAACATTCTCATAACTCCAATGCCCTGCGCAACGATCTTGAGGATCGTTTGCATGCAATCTTTCCGTAAAACTTAATCTTACTCAACCAAAAATATGTTGTTACGACATAAATAAATATTGGGTGAAAATCTTCCCATACGACAAAATTTTGAAAGAAATTTACCGACACGAAGTAAACTAGTCGGTCCTCACACTCACTTATATAACTTCGACATGTCAATACTCATTTTGGTTTTAAAAGTTGTGCATTCAAACGTTTTCTTGGCTTATCATGAAAAGAGTGAAATATTTTGCAAATCGTAAACCTCAAGACTTCATTGTACGATGTAAATGGATTTGTATTTTTTTTTCTTTAAACATACGCTTGCACACGCCGACTCATATCCGATCAAATTTGATACTTACACGTTTATACTTTTCTTATGAAAAATCTCATGTACACATATACGAACTCAATGCATGAAACTCTACTTGCAATTGAAGGCTACTCACTCAAACAAGGTCAATCGCTTTACTCACGCAACTTATCATTGACACTCTACTTCGACCAGTGGTCGCCCACTCGGCCTTGCAACGATTTGCTATACATACATTCAACGGTCCACTTACTCAACCATTTCATACTATTTCGTTTTGATCAACTATCTCACCTTCCACTTCTACATGGTTTCATTTCACTTATTTCATTTATCCTGCAAATGGAAAGCTCGACCGAGAACCCAGGGCTCCATTGATACATTCAAGGTTTTGACACTGTCTTTCCCTACCATCCTGACTGATCTATCCCATGATTTCTAGAATTGGGACTCTCCCAAAACAGGAGTCTTACTCAAACTCAAGCATTCTTCCTCTCCGAATCCACGAAAAGCTACCTTTAGACGACTCGTAATACTCTATACAACATTTCTTCTCTACGATGTATACGTACATCACATCACCATGACTTCTCATGAAACTTCCCCAACAAGGGGTCTCAGTCTACCCCTCAGGGATCTTGCTGACATTCTAAAGTACTCGAACACGACATAAACACTAGCTTTTGACTACCACTTCGGAATAATAAGGCAGGTTAAGCACATACATGTACCTGTAAGTCCGCAATTACACTGGCCAGGTGGAATCTCAAACTTACCTTACATGACAGTCCTCAGTGCCCTATTAGTCCTATCTCTATAATAGTGTCCTCCTAACGCATTTCCTGTATCTACAATAGTGCCCTCCTAACGCATTCCTGATTCTCAGTTGTGATTTCTACTCCCCCAAAGTTTAAGTCTAGGCTCATCCGGTCACCTAAATCCCTTAAACTATGGCTCTGATACCAATTGTAACAACCCAGACAAAAAAATAAAGCATGCAAAACATAATCACTGAAACAATCCCATAAACGGGTCCTAAAATTCTTACATAAGTCTCAAAATTCAGGTTGGCGGAATCAACCTATTACACAACTAGAATTTGCTAGAACTAAAAGATAATAGTGTCACTGGTTCTACTGCTTCTATCTTCTAACTGCTCTGTTCACCTGCTAGAGCCTTTCGCTACCTGTTTTCCTGAAAAGGGTTTTAATTTGAAAAGAGCGAGGGTTAGACCATGAGGTCTAATGAGTCCCTCCTGACAGTTCTCAAAATCATTTAAAAACTTTTCATAACATTCAAATGTATACAAGACTTTCAATAATAAACTTTCACATAGCTGAACAGCAAAATCTTTCACGGATAAATCTGCTCCCGTAAATGGCACCCTGAAGCCACCCGAGGGTGACAACGAGTCAGTATCACGCTGCCTTACTGGGACTTATTCCCATGGCATAAACGGAACCTCCTCCCGACATGAGTACTGGCGGAACCTCCCCCCGACTTAGCCAATTTACGTCTACACAATGTATGCATACATCTCACATAAAAACTTTAAACAACTTTCATGCAATAAAAGCATAAGAACAAAACATGGTATTTCTCATCATGTATTCACTTTAGAAGAGCACGTTAAAAGACACGTATTTTAGTTAGAAAAGCTCACCTGGTACGCTTGTTTGCTCTTCCCTACTCTGTTCTTTACTTCCAAATTGTCTACCTGAACGAAGGGACAAATTTATAAGCTGACTATAACTATCCAGACACTTCTCACTTGCTACCCTACTCTTTTCCGGACATCACTACTTTTCCGGACAACCACACTTTTTCGGATAACCACGCTTTTCGGACACACTGAGGTTACCGGACAACTTATAGTCTTCGGACGATTAACCTATCCGGATGGCACACTTATCCGGACGACTAAACTTATCCGGACAACACAATATCCGGACACCTTCTACAACCCGACCAAGAACTATCCGGACACTCACCCGGACACCTTCATACTTGAAGGTTTCCGGACGAACGCTGGACGAGTTTAATGGTTGGAAATCTTAATACAAGCCTCTTAAACCCCAAGATAAGCCAATAAACTATCACTAAATGATCTGTAATCGATTTCCCATCAGTTTCATTATCAAAACGCATTTAACGAAGATTAAAACTCTCTATAGGCCTCAAATGACTTAGAAAATCTAAAACCCACCAAAACTCAGAAATCAGCAGATTAAACTTGAAAGGAGTTATGGATTAGAGATTACCTTAGAGATTACTTGCAGAACACGAATTCCAATCCTTCCCTTCCTTCTGAAATTGAACTTGATGATTCCTTTCTTTCAAAAGCACGCAAAACACTTAAGAACCCTACTCTCCTTTCTCTCCTCAAATTCAGCTGTCAACAATCAATTTCAGTATTAGAATGTTCTTTCTAGGGTTTTGTGCATTTAAATACCCTATCCCAAACTTACCAAATAGCCCCTCAACTTTTGCTCTTATTAAACTTTCCTTACAAGTGTTAAACTAAACCGATTCGGTCACGGTCGTTACATAATATATTTATGTATTGATTGTTGTCTAAATAAAATATGAATGGTAAATAAAACTAATTTTTTTAATTATATTGATTGTTAAAATAACAAATTATACTGTAAATAAATATACTCATATAAATTAATATGTAACGTCCCAGAACATAACGTAGAATAATTCATAGAGTAAGCATACGAATACATCAATAGTTTGTCTTTAAATCATCATAAAGCTATACTAAACAAAATTTGCTAGCGGAAGTCTTTAATTCCACAGCCGAGAGCTCTAACTATGGGTAGTGATCAAAAGTTCTGGAGTTGCTCTAGCCTCCAAAGCATTCTTGTGTCCTCTTATCTAGTTCTTATTAGAAGAACTTGTAGCCCGCTTACCTGAAAATGGTTTAGTTTTGAAAAGCGAGGGTTAGACCAAAAGGTCTAGTGAATTCCCTCCGTAAAACAACATGTATAAACAATGTGAAATCTTTTCATTGTAAGTATCGTAAATCATCACATAAGGTACTGCACGGTGTAATGGATCACATAACCATTCACGATCGGGGCCCAAGCAGACTCCCTTTCGCCCTCTAAGGTATCGGGGCCCAAGCAGACTCCCCTCTACCCGCCTAGGAGGGAAACAAATTCCAACCAATAGGCTCATCATTCATATCCAAGGGATCATCGGATCCCGAGGCTCACTGATCCCATAGTGCAGACCGACACCACATTGTATGCACATACGTTTCATAAAAGCATTGGACATTTTATAAATCATACTTTTCATTTCATAGTCTTAAACAGTCCTTTTCTGTCATGCATATCAATTCGTAAACAATTCATGCTCGATAAACCATAGTCAGTAAAAAGAATCATTTACCATATTACGTTGTAAAAAGTTTAGGGAACTCACCTTGACTGACGTACAACGCACTTCTTAAACACCTCCAAGCTACACCAAAAGAACACCTAAGGCAATAGATCCATATCAGATTAACAGATCAGCCCTACTGTCCGGATAACTCTTTCCGGACACAACTACTTTCCGGACACAACACTATCCGGACACCAATCCGGACATCTGGACTTTCCGGGTATAACCTAATCGGACGGCCCTAACCGGACACCACCCTTTCCCGGACACGCTATCCGGAGAGTTACGCATCCGGTAACTCCCATAAACTCCTACCCGGACACTTGCAACACGTCCGGGCACCACTGAACATTGGTGTCCGGAAACTACGGCTGTTCGAACTTAAAACGTCTAAAAGTGATCATTAAACCGTTTTTAGCCATTACTTCGATTAGATAAACACAAGGGTCCATTCACCAACCTCCAATACCCACTTAATCCATTAATAAACTCCTAAATCGGTTTAACAAGACAAAAACCCTTAAAACACATTTTCAAGGAAAAGAGGTGAAAACTCAAAGAAATCCTCATGATCAGTCTTAAGAATCCAAGTCGATTAAAAGGAAGCACTACAACAATTAGAAATATGAATTTAGAATGTATTACTTTGCTAATTCTTCTTGATTCTCCTCTTTCTTGATTTCTTCCCAAGAACCCTTCTCTTCTTCCTTTTCTCTCTTAGCCGCCAACCCCAAACATCCGATACTGATTTCTAAGTGAGAAGGGAGGCTGCCCTAGGAGTTTGTGCACTTAAATATCTTCACAAATCGACAGAAATGGTCCCTTAACTTATCTTTCGTTTCTTTTATTTTGACCACCAAACTCCAAGACTCACTAGAATTTGGGTTGTTACATAATAATAGTTTTTACCGATCGCTGTAAATTAAAAATAAGGGTAAATAAACGTTACACGTTAAGTTAATAAAAAAACAATAAATTTTTTTATTCATATTTATTTTGTAAATTAAAAAATTATTAATCAATGTGTTGAGTTTAGAAAATGAAAAGTATATTCATCAATGATATATTTTTAATTTAAATTAATTCATAAGTCGAAGAAAATAGTAAATAATATTTCAAGTTCTCTCAAAATGCAATATCATCTATGAAAAAATAAAATGTAAAACTATTTTATTAAAGCTTATAAATAAACGACAATTGATCGTGAAAAGAGTTTTGATGAATTTTTTGAGGATGAACTCATAAACATCATAAATTGTCAAAATTTTGACAATATCAATAGATTTTTTTTGAAGTAGTCAAAATTTAACACAATTACCAATCATGTATAAATGGTTAATGTCAATAGAGCTTAAATATGAAAAAAAAAGTTATTTGATCATTTCACAAAATATCAAAATTCTATTTAAAATATCAAAATTCTATTTAAATATGAAAAAAAAGTTAATGTCGATAGAGTAATCACAAAATATCAAAATTCTATTTAAATGTATCCGTTTTAAACATAAAAACAATTGTCGTAGGATAACAACAAACCCAACGATATGTAAAAGAAAAACTATGTAATAACAAATCATATTTTTGTGGAGAATCCTGATTAAAATCTTTCATGTTTTCTTCAACTTTCATCTTCTTCATCCCCCACAAAAACGATTTGTAGGATTTCATTTTATTTAGTATTGAATTCATAGACATCATAAATTATCACAACATTGGCAAATGTCAATACAGTTTTTCTTGAATTAGTTAAAAAGTAACGCAATTATCAATCACGTATACATGGTTAGTGTCAATGGAGCTTAAATTAAAAAAAATCAGATCATGTAATCACAAAATATCAAAATTTTACTTGATTCTATATGATTCCAACGTAAACACAAATGTTTTATGATAACAACAAATCCAAAATATGGAACTGAAAAAACATATAATAACAAATCACATCTTTTGGAGATAGAATATATACATACCTATCTAAAATCTTCAATGTTTTCTTCAACTTATATTTTCTTCATCTCCCACCAAAGGAATTTGCAGGATTTTATTTTGTTTTGCATTGTGTGAAAAACAAATTTCATTAAGGAATAAAACAAATTAAATGAAGAAGAATATCAAGAGTTGGAGGTTAAACTTAGGCATGCAAAATTACAAAGAAACTCATATTAATATGAATTACACATTTCCATACAGGGGCGGAAAAGTCTTATTACATATTCAACATTTAAAAGATTCAAAAAATTGAGAAAATAGATAGAAGAGATTCTAAGCCTTAGAAAATGCCACATCATCCTTTTTGGATTTTGCTTTTATATATAGATATATAGATTTGAAAATCACTAGTGTTGTACACCGCGCGTTGCGCGGTGACGATAAGCATTTTTCGAATAAATATGTTTACCCAATGAACCATTTTGCTTATAAAAGTTAATATATTATTACAATTGACTTATAAGGATTTATATCTTACTATATATAATATTGAATGACACATAATTGATTTTTTTAAATAAAATTTTTGATTTATAACCATTGTTAAATAGTATTTTTATTTGTAAATAGTATTTTTTCTCATAGTTTTGAATTATTTTTAAATCATTTCAACATTCTCCTTAACTTTTTCTCCAACATTCTCCTTTATATATATATATATTGATTGTTACCTTACTAAAAATTAGTATTTTTATTTATAAACATTGTTACCTTACTAAAAAAATAGAATCAATTAACAAATTTTTTGATTTATAAGCATTGTTAGCTTATTAAGAAAATATAAAAATTAAAATAAAATATTTTATTTACTATTATTGTTAGCTTACTCAATAAAAAAAATTATATTATAAACATTGTTAGCTTTTGCCTATTAAGTTATGGATCATGTAAATTAAAAAAAAATTAAGTCAAATTTATAAAAATTAAATAAAAATTAGAAAATTTGATGAAAGTTTTAATTTATAATCATTGTTAGTTTACAAATGAAAGTACAAATGATTTCCATTTAAATTAAAAAAGAAAATGAAAAGCTTTAGCATTTAATGTGTTGAAATGATTTAAAAATAATTCAAAACTATGAGAAAAAAGATAAATATGAATGAACTCTTCTCCTTAACTCTTTCTCCAACATTCTCCTTTATATATATATATATATATATATATATATATATATATATATATTGATTCCCTTTATCTTGGATTATTTATGACTTTTGCGATGGGTGGTCAAGGTTTAGAGGGCATATTCTAGTGTACACTAGTTCATTTATTATTAGAACGCAAAAGTCTTTGTTCAATTGTCCTAGTTGGACTACCGACTTGACTTGGTTTGGGTTAGATTGATTTTTTTTATCTTTTGTAATTTTGGGTTTTTGGTTAACTTATATATGCAGATTAATCTTATGAATTGATCATGAATGGCATGAAGTGATTGCATATGAATTTCATGGCCACAAAAGTTTTGGTGATGTCTGAATTCGAACCTGAGAAAAATAAGATTTTCACTGCCATCCTCTTGAGCCTTAGTAATGCACCACAACCCAAAGGTTGGATTGAGTTGCGATGCACTGGTTAAGATTTAGTTTTTATAAGTTTGAATCTTGACGTTGTCAAAGTTCTTACAATGGAGGTTGCAGTAACTTCAGATCATTCACTTGAAGGATTAGTTTATACATGTAAATTGGACCGGATACTCGTGATTAAAAAAAATGATGAAGTCATAAATCAACTTTTAAATTAGTGATATGTATTATATACGGTTATAAGCTAGTTTTTTAGAACATTTATTTTAATTGATGATTCAATAAGTTTCAAAGTTTTCTTTTTCTATTTTTATGATTATATTTCTTATATTTGTTTAATCAAATTTTTATCACATCATTTTTAGTTGAGTAAATTACATTTTTTTATCTTTGTGGTTTGTCAAAAATTGCGACGTCCATCTCTATGGTTTAAAAATTGTGGTTTTCGTCCGTATGGTTTATAACTTATTGCTATTTTCGCTCTTATAATTTACAATTGAATAAATTACGGTTTTGGTCCCTGTGGTTTGTCAAAAAAATACGGAATTGGTCCCTAAGCTTTATTTATTACTGTTTTGGTCTCTGTGGTATGCACTTTGTTACGAAATTGGTCCTTATGAGGGACCAAAACGGTAATAAATTCTTATGCAAAATTTTACGAAATTGGTCCTTATGAGGGACCAATTTCGTAACAAAGTGCATACCACAGGGACCAAAACAGTAATAAATGAAGTTTAGGGACCAATTCCGTATTTTTTGACAAACCACAAGGACCAAATCCGTAATTTACTCTTTACAATTTATTATTCTTTCAGTCCTTGTGGTTCACAAATCATCACTATCTTGATCCCTTATATTTAAAAGGTAGAAATTAGTTCGGAACAAAATTAACAATAAACTGTAAATCATAAGATGGAAATCAGTATCTCTAAACCACCAACGGTTTGGCTACACATCATCATTCCCTCTTTGTCTAAAGTGAGAGGGGCCTACTCTTTATTATGTAAGTTGCATCCTCACTTTTGTTTACCTTTTTTTCCTTACCCAAACCAGGATTTAGTTGGTTAGTCTAGACTTGCTTCTTTAACGTGTAGTAAATCAATCAGGCTAGCTCCCAAACTGTTGCAAGTACCATCCTCCCTTAATTGATCAAAGACCAAAATAGTAATTTACTCTTTTTAGTTAGTTTACATTTTATTTAACTTAGGCACTAGTTTTTATATAAAAAAATGGCTAGTTCTCAACTAACAACTACTTTAATAGGTACCATATAATTCGTCAACTAAGGCATCGTTTACTAAATGCTTACCAGGTAAACACTTATTGATATCATTTATCTTATTGATTATGCGTAGCAAGAACCGAGAAGCTTACCCGATAAGAGACAAGACAAGGATCGAGGGTGTAAAGCCCGTGTCCCGGTATGGATATTTCTTTATTATTTATTGTCTTAATATATTTTTCCTTAGCGAATTTTATTATCGAAGCTTAATCGGGTTCTGTTAGGAAAGACCATAAATGTTCAAGTATGGTGAAACTTTAATTATTTAGCAAGGTGTTGGAATACAAGGGGATAAATGTGGATATTTTGAATGGAGTTTGCATGGGATCGGCCTTTAAGAGCCGACCCCTCCCCTCTTTTGTGTTTTTGGAGTCTCACGCTAGGAAACCCACAGGAACCCTAATCGCATTCTTTCCATTCCCTTCCCTTTTTGCTGCTGCGGCTAGTCCACCTAGAACCACCGCCGGAGCTGCCGTCGCCGTGTTCTTGCCGGCGAAAGTAGAGTGCAGCGAGAGAGGGAGAGATCGAGAGAGAGGGAGCCGGAGTTCGTGTGTCGCTGCTGTGGAGTCGTCGCGAGGTAAGGATTTGCATCTCCTTGTTTTTCTTTCTTGCGTCGTCGTCGTTGTAACCGGGAAACCACCACCGCCGCCGCCGCAGCCATGGCTGCCGGCGGTGTGTTGCCCCGTGAATCACCTTTGTGGTGGCTGTAAGGGAGGGTTAGCGGCTGTTTGTTTTTGCACGGGGGCGTGAGTGGCCGGGATAGGATGTTTAGATCATCCCGTTGCCTCGTCGGCTTTTCTTACCGAAACCGCCGGTGGTGGCTGCCGCCGCCGCCGACCACCACTGCCGGAGGTGGCAGTGGGTGGTGATGGTAGTAGTCCAGCCTTAGTAACCCTGAACCTTAACCCTAATTGCGTAAACCTTAACCGAAAACTAAAGTTATTATTTTATGTGGTGATATCGGTTCTGCCCCTGTTTTGTTTCGTTCATAACTTTTCCATCGTAACTCAGTTTGAGGCGAAATCGGTGCCCACGGTTCACATTCTGTGTCGGGAATACTTTCCGTGTTTTAGCAAAAACCTGGTTAAGCCTCTAGCTAGGTGCAAAATTATCGTTTTTGAAGCAGGTCCGAAACTTTCAGCTTTAAGTTTCAGTTTTAGAAAATTCGTATAAAATCATAGGAACCTTGTTTGAACGCGTATAATATGTCCCTGGAAAGCTAAGACCCAGACCCTTATGTTTGTCGAATTTAATTTCTGGATTAGTGGGTCTAGGGGGGGCTAAACAGGTCCCGAACAGACCTGCAGTTTAGACCGAAAAGCTGAAATGTCACTCTTTTAGTCTTATGATTATTTTTAGGGTTGGGGCTTCGCGTTGACACTTTGTAGCACTTCTTTAGGTGGAAAGAAGTGAGTTGGAGTTGGCGGGCTCGTTTTGCTGTTGTGGATATGTGCGTTGCTTATCGAGGTGAGTTCTCTCACTACGTAGGATAGGGATCTTATGTGCATTACTGTAGCTCGTGTGTGCTAGCTATTTTTGTTGTGTGTGTAGTGTCTAGAATGGACCTTGGGTGTCGTATAAAACTCGGGGAGACCGAGAGCTCGGGGAGACCGAGAAATACGTACACGGGTGTCGTACAACTCGGGGAGACCGAGGAATACGTATACAGGTGTCGTACAACTCGGGGAGACCGAGGAATACGTACACAGTATTGTATGAGATCGGGGAGACCGATGGTTATATATATAGTATTGTATGAGATCGGGGAGACCGATGGTTATATATATAGATACAGTTGTTGTCGCATGAGTTTGCCTGTTTAGGATATGTTCTTAAGCTGGCATGTGTGGATTGATGGTATTTATCTGTAGATAGGGGTAGTGCTCATATGATTGCTACCATATGTTAGTGTTTGAATTCACTAAGCTTCGTGCTTACTCTTTCCCTATAAATTACTGTTTCAGGTTCGAGTGGCAGTAAGGCGTGACGGTACACACTGGCGCGTTGAGACTTTCGGCAATTTCATTATGATACATTATGTTTTATGATTTACATTTTCCGCTGTGTTAATTGGTTGGTTATTCAACTTAACGAGTTTTGGGAAAACGTTTGATTGGATTTAAATACTTATGGTTTGTTTAAAATAAAATAGTATTTTTAAAAGTTCAAATTTATTGTAATTTTTGGGACGTTACAAGTTGGTATCAGAGCACAGCTTGAGCGAATCAAACACATTTCGGTGTGTTTGAACTCAAGTTTGCGGCTCGGGATTATCTTTTTCTTTTTAAAATTTTTAAGAAATAAAAGAAAGGAAAAGTACGTTTGAGAAACGGTGACCGGAGGCGCAGTGTGTACAGTCAGCCGATGCCAAGGGAAAAGGTAAAGTACTTAGTGTAATTTATTGCTTTCTAGAGCATAGGAGTATGTATGCTAGATTGCTTGGTGCTTATTACACTGTACTGCATGTTTGTTTCTTGCTAGTATAAATTTATGCTAGTTGTGATAGGTTGTTAAGTGAATGTCTTATAAGTTGTATGCAGTAGGAACCATATAGCCTTAGAATGTTGGATTTAGTTCTATTGCGCAGCTCTTGTTTGAGTCCAACCGTTGTAGGATAGAATCTTTTATTCGGAAGTCTATCTGGTTTTATACTGTATGCAACTGTGCATTCGCGAGGCGACTCGTCATGACTAGTAGGGATTCCGTCATAGCAAGGGTAGCGGGATGAGGTGAAATTCCTAGGGAGCTAGGAAGAGTGTTTGCATACGCTGGTACGGGCATATGGGTGGAACTGTCGGCAAGGAACTACTTGGGCACTTCGTGACGGGACTCGAAACGAGTAAGGATAGGTGTGGAAGGTAGTAGTAGAGCTCCTACTATCTGAAGCACAGGATCCGTGCTCGAGTCGGGGAAAGTCACGGAGAATCCGAGGAGTTGAGCGTGAGCGTAGTTAGCAGGTTTAGTGTGTGCTAATAGCTCGTTAAGGAGGAACAACAATACTGACTCAGATTCTGGTACCGGAGTTACCACTGAGAAGATTCGAGAGATGATTGCGGCTGAGGTGACGCACGCTACTGGGGAAGCGATCCCCGAGATGGTACCGCCATTCGTAATGAGGTAGTAGTGTTGGTAGAGGAGCGCATCGCGGCGATTCCACCCCCTGCCGGTGGGCAGCCCCGAGCGAGAGAGTTGTAGTATCGGGATCGGATTGGTTGTCCTGAGAATTTGAAGGTTCGCTTCACGGTGAACCTGTTACGAGACGAAGCGAAAGACTGGTGTGCTACTGCTTGGACACTTAGCGAGCGCACTACTTTGACCTGGGAGGAGTTCGTCGTACGTTTTCGGGCAGAGTATGTGCCTCCAGTGGAGATGGAGAGGATTGCTAAAGAGTTCTTGGAGCTCTCTCAGACTGCGGAGACTGTAAAGGAGATGAACCGAGAGTTCACGGAAATGGCATTTTTCTGTCCTTTGTATGCTGCTTCTGCGGACATGAAGAGGACGCGGTACAAGAATATGTTACGTACCGAGATCAGGGAGTTCGTAAGTACTACGCAGTATGCTTCACTTGCTGCGGTGATGGAGGCGGCCCGAGGTAGAGTTCATCAACTGAGAGTGGAAGAGGCACAAGCTACGCATAGAGTGGTGACAGGTACGTTCTTAGTTAACTCAGTGCCTGCTGTGGCGATGTTTGATAGAGGGGCTACTCATCCTTTCGTGTCTCACACTGTTAGTGAGCGTTTTGGGCCGAGTTGTAGGACGGTAGGCTGTCCGCTTGTGGTTGAGGTTGCTGATGACAGGACCTTGACGGTTTCTGACGTGTACCGGGGGTGCACTTTGGAAATCTCTGGTGTGAGATTCCCTATTGTTTTGATTCCGATCGCTATGCGAGAGTTGTGCGTGATTGTGGGCATGGATTGGATGGATGCTCTCGATGCGGAGATTGGTTGCCGTCGCAAACAAGTACGAGTTCGAACCCCGAGCGGGGGAGAACTCTTAGTTCAGGGCGACTCGTCCAGGCGGACCTCAGCGATATGTTCGACTGCGAGGGCTCGGAGGTACTTACAGCAGTGGCCAGGGGTATCTAGCGTATGTGATAGACACGCGCGTCGACGGAGAGAAGAAGACCGCGGAGGATGTGCCAGTTGTACGGGAGTTTGCTGACGTGTTTCCCGATGATTTACCGGGGATACCTCCCGAGCGACATGTGGAGTTCCGCATTGATTTGAGACCGGGGTATCATCAGATGCGGGTAAGGAGTGAGGATACAGAGAAGACGACCTATCGTACACGTTATGGCCGTTACGAGTTTGTGGTGATGCCCTTCGGGCTCACCAATGTACCAGCAGCGTTCATGGACCTTATGAACAGGGTGTGTAGCCCGATGCTGGATCGGTCGGTGATTGTGTTCATCGACGATATTCTCGTATATTCGAAGTCGAAGGAAGAGCACGAGATGCATTTGCGAGAAGTTTTGAGGCGGGAGAAGCTTTATGCTAAGTTCTCCAAGTGTGAGTTCTGGTTACGGGAGGTCCAATTCCTAGGACATGTCGTGAACCAGAGTGGTATTATGGTCGATCCGGCCAAGATTACGGCAGTGATGCGGTGGGAAGTGCCGAAGACTTCCACTGAAGTACGGAGTTTCCTTGGGTTAGCAGGGTATTACCGGAGATTTATTCAGGATTTCTCCAAGATTGCTTTACCTATGACCCGTTTGACGAAGAAAACTGCGGCTTTTAGTTGGGGTGAGGAGCAGCAAAGGGCTTTTGAGGAGCTGCGCAGACGTTTATGCGAGGCTCCGGTGTTGACTTTTCCCGAGGGTATGGAAGATTTGGTAGTGTATTGTGACGCTTCTCACCAGGGTTTGGGTGTTGTGCTCATGCAGCGAGGTAAGGTTATAACTTACGCTTCGAGGCAGTTGAAGCCTCATGAAGCGAATTACCCGACCCATGATCTGGAGTTGGGAGCAGTGGTGTTTGCTCTCAAGATTTGGAGGCATTACTTGTATGGCGTCAAGTGTACGATATACACTGACCATAAAAGCCTCAAATACTTGATGGACCAGCAAAACCTCAACATGCGTCAGAGGAGGTGGCTTGACGTAGTTAGAGTTTATGATTGTGAGATACTGTACCACCTGGGTAAAGCGAATGTTGTTGCAGATGCACTTAGTCGACATCCGGTTGGTGAGCCACTGCGGGGTTTGTGTCAACGGTTAACAGTGGTTGCACCTCTCCTTGAGTCGATAGGTAGTGCTCAGGAAGTGGCAATTCTGGACGAGAATGCCAAACGCGAGAGAGTTTCGGGAGAAATTCCGAATTTTGCCCGTGATAGTCGAGGCCTATTGACCCGGTACGGTCGAGTGTGGGTTCCCTTCACTGGTGGGAATAGGCAGATATTGTTGGACAAGGCGCATAAGTCCAAGTTTTCTATTCATCCCGGAGCTACGAAGATGTACCGCGTCCTGCGGGAGAATTATTGGTGGCCCGGCATGAAACGTGATGTCGCCAAGTGTGTAGAGGTGTGCTTGACTTGTCGGAAGGTCAAGGCTGAGCACCAGCGGCCGCATGGGAAGTTGCAGCCTTTAGAGATTCCGGTATGGAAATGGGAGCAGATCACGATGGATCTCATTACTAAACTCCCAAGGACTCCACGTGGGAATGATGCTATTTGGGTGATTGTCGATCGTCTGACCAAGAGTGCTCACTTTTTGGCCATCAGGGAGAGCTCCTCGGCGGAGAAGCTCACAGAGATTTTCGTGCGAGAGATTGTAGCTAGGCACGGGGTGCCAGTTTCGATTGTCTCTGTCAGGGACACCCGTTTTACCTCCCGGTTTTGGGAGAGGTTTCAGGTGGAGGTGGGTACACGGTTACATTTTAGCACGGCTTTTCATCCACAAACTGACGGGATGAGTGAGCGTACTATTCAGACACTCGAGGATATGCTTCGGGTATGTGCTATTGATTTTGGAGGTAGTTGGGATCAGTACCTTCCTTTGGCGGAGTTTTCCTACAACAACAGCTTCCATTCCAGTATTGGCATGCCGCCGTACGAGGTGTTGTACGGTAGGAAGTGCAGGACGCCCATTTGCTGGGGCGAGGTCGGTCAGCGAGTATTGGGGAGCACCGATATTGTGCTGAAGACGACCGAGTTGATACAAATGGTGCGGGACCGTTTGGTTACTGCACAGAGTCGGCAGAAGAGTTACGCCGACAAGAGGCGATCAGACTTGGAGTTTCAAGTAGGGGATTATGTCTTGCTGAAAGTTTCGCCCTGGAAAGGGGTGATTCGGTTTCGTAAACGGGGAAAGTTGGGACCCCGTTACATTGGGCCTTACAAGATCATTGCTCGAGTGGGAAAGGTAGCTTATCGCTTAGAGTTATCGAACGAGCTGAGTTTGATCCACAACACTTTCCACGTGTCTCAGTTGCGGAAGTGTGTAGTGGATGAGTCTGCGGTGATTCCTCTCGAGGATATTCAGATCGATGAGCGACTTAATTACATGCAGAAGCCGATCGCCATTATGGAGAGGAGGACGAGGACCTCGCGTAACAAGGTAATTGGCTTGGTGAAAGTCCAGTGGCAACACCGAAAGGGTTCCGAGTGGACTTGGGAACCCGAGGTTGAGATGTGGGAGAACTATCCGGAGCTATTTGCGGACGTAGACTTCGAGGACGAAGTCTAATTCAAGCGGGGGAGAGTTGTAAAGCCCGTGTCCCGGTATGGATATTTCTTTATTATTTATTGTCTTAATATATTTTTCCTTAGCGAATTTTATTAACGAAGCTTAATCGGGTTCTGTTAGGAAAGACCATAAATGTTCAAGTATGGCGAAACTTTAATTATTTAGCAAGGTGTTGGAATACAAGGGGCTAAATGTGGATATTTTGAATGGAGTTTGCATGGGATCGGCCTTTAAGAGCCGACCCCCTCCCCTCTTTTGTGTTTTTGGAGTCTCACGCTAGGAAACCCACAGGAACCCTAATCGCATTCTTTCCCTTCCCTTCCCTTTTTACTGCTGCGGCTAGTCCACCCAGAACCACCGCCGGAGCTGCCGTCGCCGTGTTTTTATCGGCGAAAGTAGAGTGCAGCGAGAGAGGGAGAGATCGAGAGAGAGAGGGAGCCGGAGTTCGTGTGTCGCTGCTGTGGAGTCGTCGTGAGGTAAGGATTTGCATCTCCTTGTTTTTCTTTCTTGCGTCGTCGTCGTTGTAACCGGGAAACCATCACCGTCGCCGCCGCAGCCATGGCTGCCGGCGGTGTGTTGCCCCGTGAACCACCTTTGTGGTGGCTGTAAGGGCGGGTTAGCGGCTGTTTGTTTTTGCACGGGGGCGTGAGTGGCCGGGATAGGATGTTTAGATCATCCCGTTGCCTCGTCGGCTTTTCTTACCGAAACCGCCGGTGGTGGCCGCCGCCGCCGCCGCCAACCACCACCACTGCCGGAGGTGGCAGTGGGTGGTGATGGTAGTAGTCCAGCCTTAGTAACCCTGAACCTTAACCCTAATTGCGTAAACCTTAACCGAAAACTAAAGTTATCATTTTATGTGGTGATATCGGTTCTGCCCCTGTTTTGTTTCGTTCATAACTTTTCCATCGTAACTCGGTTTGAGGCGAAATCGGTGCCCACGGTTCACATTCTGTGTCGGGAATACTTTCCGTGTTTTAGAGAAAACCTGGTTAAGCCTCTAGCTAGGTGCAAAATGGTCGTTTTTGCAGCAGGTCCGAAACTTTCAGCTTTGAGTTTCAGTTTTAGAAAATTCGTATAAAATCATAGAACCTTGTTTGAACGCGTATAATATGTCCCTGGAAAGCTAAGACCCAGACCCTTCTGTTTGTGGAATTTAATTTCTGGATTAGTGGGTCTAGGGGGGGGGGGGGGGGCTACACAGGTCCCGAACAGACCTGCAGTTTAGACCGAAAAGCTGAAATGTCACTCTTTTAGTCTTATGATTATTTTTAGGGTTGGGGCTTCGTGTTGACACTTTGTAGCACTTCTTTAGGTGGAAAGAAGTGAGTTGGAGTTGGCGGGCTCGTTTTGCTGTTGTGGATATTTGCGTTGCTTATCGAGGTGAGTTCTCTCACTACGTAGGATAGAGATCTTATGTGCATTACTGTAGCTCGTGTGTGCTAGTTATTTTTGTTGTGTATGGTACTGGGTTGTGTAGTGTCTAGAATGGACCTTGGGTGTCGTATAAAACTCGGGGAGACCGAGAAATACGTACACGGGTGTTGTACAACTCGGGGAGACCGAGGAATACGTATACAGGTGTCGTACAACTCGGGGAGACCGAGGAATACGTACACGGTATTGTATGAGATCGGGGAGACCGATGGTTATATATATAGTATTGTATGAGATCGGGGAGACCGATGGTTATATATATAGTATTGTATGAGATCGGGGAGACCAATGGTTATATATATAGATACAGTTGTTGTCGCATGAGTTTGCCTGTTAAGGATATGTTCTTAAGCTGGCATGTGTGGATTGATGGTATTTATCTGTAGATAGGGGTAGTGCTCATATGATTGCTACCCTATGTTAGTGTTTGAATTCACTAAGCTTCGTGCTTACTCTTTCCCTATAAATTACTGTTTCAGGTTCGAGTGGCAGTAAGGCGTGACGGTACACACTGGCGCGTTGAGACTTTCGGCAATTTCATTATGATACATTATGTTTTATGATTTACATTTTCCGCTGTTAATTGGTTGGTTATTCAACTTAACGAGTTTTGGGAAAACGTTTGATTGGATTTAAATACTTATGGTTTGTTTAAAATAAAATAGTATTTTTAAAAGTTTAAATTTATTGTAATTTTTGGGACTTTACAGAAGGTCTTACCTGACAAATGTAAGAAATGACTATTACCCAGTAAGCGTTTAACGTGTTTAAGATGCTTACCATCAATCCATTTTCATAGTCAAAGATGTTACAAGTTACACGATAATATAAGTGAAGGTGAATCTCTTGCCAATAGAGGCCTGCCTACCTGGTAAGAATTTGGTAAAAAAACTTGTAAACTGCAAATCATAGCCTTCATAATAGAATCTTGGGGTTCAAATATGCCTCCGATCATCTGGCTTGGGGATTTTTGTAATGAGGTTGGAATTTGAATTTATAAACTTCTTGGGGTAAAAGTAAAACATATATACTTACAAAAATTAAATGTTAGAATACAAAAAATTAATTTTTGAAAATTTATGGGGACAATTGACCATCAACCAGGGACGGACCTACATAGAGAGGAGGGTGTGCACTTCACCGATGGGCTCGATCATTCCAACGCTTTTTAGGGTCCCGAAAGGTGGATCCACTCTATTTATGAAACTAAATTAATGATAATACGTTGTTGTCTTTTTTACGTTTGGTAAATTTCTTTAAAAAAAACAATTTATCAAAATTCAAAATCTCTAAAAAAAATTACATTCAACTCCAAAAGTGATAGTAATTTAACTATATTTAACATCAATACATTTAACAAAATATGATTTCTATCTCCTAAACATTTATTTTCAATAAATAAAATTTCATTTGTTTTTCCTAAACAAAGTTTTCGAGATTTCTTTATTATAAGAGATTTTTCATACTTTATCTCATTTTTTCCTCTATTTTACCCAACAATATAATATAAATGTTACATCCCAAACTATTAAATTACCAAAAAAATTATTATATCATAAGTGTATGAAACGCTCTAATAATTATGGATTTGAAAGGTAGCATAAACCCAATAATGGAAAACAAAATCCTTTGTAAAATCTAATATTAATAAATCTATTTTATATAAAGTAATAATAAAAACAAATTATTACAATATTTGTGGAAAAAAGCAAGTAAACGTTAAGAATGCCATGGAGTGTGCCTTTTTTTTCAATGTTTTACCATCGTTTCTATGTTTTTGTGGGACAAGTCCACGTCATTTAGGCATCTCCTTTTTTGCTTTTTTATTTATTTCAAATTCTTCGATGCACGTAATTCCGTCATGTTCAAATGTTATTATCGTTATGTTTTGTCGTTTATATATAAATTGAATCGTATCATATGCCATTTTTCCGTAACATCTAAAATATCAGAGCATCTCCAAGAGCTTCTGTTTAGTCTTTTAACTTTGGCTGTGTCGAAGATGTGGACCAGGTCGTCAAAGGTGCCACCGTAAGAAAAAATTCCTGGAGGTGGACCTGCTGGTCCTTGATGTTTGGTTTTGATTTTTGTATCCTGGGTTGTAAACTTTGGGTGGCTTGTTATAATATTTGCTTTACAAAAAAAAATAATCTCCAAGAGCTTCTTTAAAATAGAGAATATAGCATTTTTGTTCTCTATTTTGCTCAAACAACTTCTCTATATTGTTCTCTAAAATAGAGAAAACTAAAGAAAACTCAAAGTATAGAGAATTCTCTAAAACTTGCTAGATGGATGGAGAAATTTCTTTTTTATTCATTTCCACCAATAAGATTGAGTTATCATTATTTTATATAAATTCTTTTTAAAAAATGTATTACGATGATAAATTTAAATAATACTTTAATAATAAATGGTTGTTGAGTTCTCTAAAATAAAGAATCTGTAAAGATTTTAACTTTTAAACCCTTAGTTTAAAAAAATTATAGAAAATATGTTAGAGATGTTCGTAAAGACCGTTGTGGAAAGATAATAAAGAAACATGATTACATTGAATTTAATACCAAAAAAGCTAAAGTGTGATGAGTTGAAGGTATTGCGTAAAGGTTTCTGCAATACAAATGAAATAATTATGTTTTAGTGATATTTAAGCATACACACCATAATTCGTATTAATCATTTGTGTCTTTTTCAATCATATTTAATTATTACATATTATTTTTTAAATTAAATAGGTAATAGTATTAATTCGTATTATTTTTCAATCATATTTAAGGATGCTCAAACATCAACCAGCCTAGCCAACCTAACTAGAAAAAAAATTACCTGATCAAAATAATGCGACAGATGATTAATACAAAATTAGGTTAATCGATGGAACCTCACCCAACCCGATCACCCCTTCTAGTCACGTGCTTGCTCACATCTAGTGGTGTCAAATTCGTACCATGGAAAACAAACTAATTTATTACCAATCGTACCAATTAAACTGGTTGGTTCGCTTCACAAACTTGGTTGGTACGTGATATTGAAAATCATTTACATGTTAATATCGTACCGTACCGACTTATATATATATATATTATGTATTAAATAAAAAATTATTGAAATGAAATATATTTGATTACTAATGTACTATCTATGCATCTGATGATGAGATGACCTGATTGTCTTTTAAAGAGATTTAATTATTTAGTATATTAACATTTTATTGTTTTACAATTTACAATAAAAGACTAAGGCATTGTTTGGCAAAAAAAACTAGCTTATAAGCTAGTTTTTTTTCTGGGTACATGTTTGAATGACAATAAGCTAGCTTTTTGAAATGCTACTTGGAGTAGCTTTTCAGTAATTTTTTGTGAATATTCCAATATTGCTATTATTAATATTAATTATTATTTATTAACTTTTATAATAAATAAATATTAATTTTTTAAATTTAATTATTATTAACTGAAAATTATTAAAATTAAATTTTAATTATATATATTATTTTTATTTATTTTTTAATATTAATCAATATATTTAATTATCAATTACTATTTATCTTTTCAATTATTATTTGATTATTTTTTTCATATTATATGTAACGGTTATTTATAATCATAAATTAATATATATTTTCTCTAAAACATGTTTTAACAAATTCAAATTTTATAGTATATATGTAATAACAAATTTTAAATTCTTTTAATTAATATGTTATATTATTTAGTTTTTTTTACTACATTGGTTGTATTAATTAACATATTATATTGCTATAAATTTGTTTTAATTATATAATTAAATATTGTAATTGATAATTTTTTAAAGATGCCCTTTCTGGTAATTTTACATGTTTATAAGCTAGTTTTTGTCAAACGTGACTTATTCATCAGCTAGCTTATCAGTTACCAGCTACCTTATCAGTTAGTTTGCCAAACATAACCTAAAAGTTTTACTCGAATCTCAAACTCAAATAACTCAACTTAAATATTTTATTGTTTTACATCTAAAAGTTTTACGGACAACATGTTTCAGACAGTGGGTTTGTAAACTTATCGGATGTTGGTACAAAACCGTACCAACCAAAAAAGTTGATAACAGTTAGAGTTGGTTGGTATACGATATACATTTTTGCCAACCAATTACAATTGGAGAAAAAAACATGGTACAATAACCATGTTCACCCCTACTCAAAGCCCGAGAATGCGTCCAAGGTATGCATTATGGAGATACCTTGTCAGAGGCTCATAATATTTAGGGTATGTTTGGTTGGAGCCTTGGAGGTATTAAACAATATTTAATGAGAATGAAAATGAAAATGAAAATAAAATAATTTGTTTGGTTTTATATAATATAATTAGGGAAATTAATTAAAATACCCAAAGTCAAACCAACTGTTACCAAAATACCCTAAAAATTTTCAATTTTGCAAAAATAACCAAAATACCCGCTATGGGGTCCCGCGATCGCGAGATACGCTGACGTGGCACGTATTTTGGGCACAAATGCCCCGCGAAGCCCCTAAACTTTGGCCGCGGTGCACTTTTGGTCCCTGCCCGCGATCGCAACCCGCGATGGGCCAAAATTTACAGTTTTGGTCCCTGAAATTTTCAACTTTTGGTCCCTGAAAATTTACACTTTCAGCCCCTATACTTAGACGAATCTTGATGCTTTTACTGTTTTTTTCCACAATTATTGCAATTTAAAGACCGATTTGTGGTTGAAATTCAATTGCATGTTTCAATCAATGTTAAATCAATGTTTTTGGAATATCAGTTTGTGGATGAAATGAGAGATTGGTTTTCAGATATGTTGGTTGTTTCATTCATAAATAGACGTAAAATTCAAGGCATAATTCTCACACAACGATTTCATTGTTGCAATATTTCTTTCTGCAATATTTTGTGTTTGAGATACTACTGAAAAAATGAGTTCATCTGTTGCAAAAGCTAAGCTATATTTCTGTTTTGATGGTGAATGGGTGCAAGATAACAATGAGTGGAATTTTGCTTATAAATCTAAGCATGGTGTAAAAGTGTCAGTAAACTATACTTATCAGAAGTTTGTTGCATACGCCATGCAAAAATGTGGAATCAACTCTTCTGATATTTGCAAGTTAGTGTTTAAAAATGGTGATGGGTCATTTGTGGATTTATCCAACGATGGGGATATCTCTACTTTTCTGCACCTTGCAGTCGATTCAGAAAGACCCCCATTACTCTTTGTGTATCCCGGCGTATCTGACGGTGACGACGACGGTGACGACAACGGTGACGAGGAGGGTGACGACGACGAAGACCTCCAAATAGAGCAGCCTGATTCTCAACAACAACCACCACCACCATCACCACAACCACACGAATGGCGTACTGCTGGAGTTGCTGATGACGAAACCCACGTTTTCAGAACGGGTAATTCTGAAATAGACAGATCAGACACCGATAATGATGATCACGAAGAATATACCCCTAGTAGAAAATCATGTAGTCAGATAAATGACTTTTTTGATATGCCCCCTATTCTTCCAGACTCCCATACCCAGACACAAAGCTACGAACCTACACCTTATATTCGTAGCGAAAGTTTAACAGCAGGTCAGATATTCGATTCGAAGGATCTCTTAGCAAGTCAGATCGGACTCAAGTTCTTGGAAGAGGGTTTCCAAAGTCGCGTGCGGGCATCTGACAAAATCAAATACGTAGTTGAATGTGCTAGAGAAAAGTGTGAGTGGAGGTTGTACGCGATTCACACGGGTCCCAAAGGAGGGGCGATAATGATTAGAAAGTTGCACGACGTACATACTTGTACGAGGACGCAACTTAATCCCCACCACAAACAAGCCGGCAAAAAGACTTTGGGTGCGATCCTGAAAAACAAATTTCTTGATGTTAGCAGGTCATTGCGTCCAAAGGACATCGTCCACGACGTTCACCGGCAGTTCGGCGTCACGATTGATTACCACCAAGCGTGGCGTGCGCGCTGCCATGCACTGTTTATGGTGAGAGACACGTTCGAGGAGTCGTATGAACGACTCCCGACATATTTATATAATTTGCAGATGCAGAACCCTGGTACTGTCACGCAGCTACGGACCGATTCACGTGGACGGTTTGAGATGTGCTTCGTGGCCCTTGGACCCGCGGTACGTATTTTAACACGTCATATGTTTACACATTATAAACTATAACATTTACACATTATAAACTATAACATTTTAACCTATGTTTTTGCAGATCCGCACATTTCTGGAAAATCTACGTCGTGTCCTGATAATAGACGCAGCCCATTTAAAGGGCCGTTACTTGGGTATGATGTTCCTGGCGATTGCCATGGACGGGGATAACTCTGTTGGTGCAAGTATACCCAGCTTTAATATTAAGATATATTTTTGGTACACATAAAATCACATCTCCATATTTATTTTGATGATTACAAAACACACCGCATTATTTGTTATCTAATATTTTATCTGAGTGTGCAGTTATTAAATGATCTCGATAAATTTTTTATCTGAAGAATCCAAGTCTGAAGATTTGCGTCATTTTATTTTAAAATGATAAATCACCCTAAAATAATATACCACTTGGATTTTTCTAAAACTGTGTTTTTAAAATAAACCAAGTCAGACATCTTATCATCTTGCTGTCTTTGAGAAGGATTTGTTTCTAGAAGAAATCTGCGATGCGTACTTCTTCCTGCACCTTTTATCTGGGCGGTATACCGCGATGGAAAGCCGGTATACCGCGGCGGCATGCTGATTGATTGGACCACCCTTTTTGTACGACTGTCAGGCGGTATACCGCCGTGTGCAACGCGGTATACCGCGGGTACCATTACCGTTTTTTTTTTAGGGTTGACCTTCTCCTCTGCAGTGTACTTTCTTCTGCACGGTATACCGCGATGGATTGCCGGTATACCGCGAAAGCCTCAGGACTGTTGCTCATCCAGTATAAATACATGCAACCACCAGCTTTCAATGCTACCAATTCACATTAACTCCTCTGCATTTGATAAAGACTCTGCAGCATCTTCTCTTGATATTTAAACTGTTAAAATTATAAAACTCGTTTTTGAGTAAGAAATCTTGAGTTGATAGCAGATTAAAATCTCTCGATTAGTTGAATCAGCAACACAACTCAAGTGATCAAACTCTCTAAAAATATTCAAGTGATAAACCTTATTCAAGAGTGATTATTCATATTAAAATTATACCCTCTTGTAAGTGTTTGAATAAGAGTGAGTGATCCACATTAATCTCTCAAAGTAGAGTGATTCGCGTTTGTTGTATTAAGGTTTGTGTTTCTACCGTAAAGAACACGTTTCGTATTGGATCTCCGAGAAGTGTTATTTTCTCGAGGTGGACTAGCCAACTTTGTGTTTGGTGAACCACTTTAAAAATACCGTTGTCAAGTATTCTCTTTCCCTTATCTATTTACATTTCCGCTGTGCATTTAAATTATATCTGTTTATATAATTGTTGTATATTTATTTGTTTATACTCTGCTTTATTTTTACTGTATTGTTTGTACTGTATTTTTTTTAAAAGAATTTTTTGAAAGTAAAAGATTTAAAATACAACCTTACCCCCCCCCTTAGGTTGTCCAACATTTGGTATCAGAGCAGGTCTTTCAAAAATATTCTGCATAAATTTCTCTTATTCTTCTAAATGGCTCAACAAACTAATATCGTGTTTTCAAAACCTCCTTTGATAGATACTGAAAAGTTTGGCATTTGGGCCGAGCTATTTGAATGTCACGTGCGTGGCAAAAATCAAAAGATTTGGAATATTATAGAAAAAGGGAATTTTAAACCCACCATTGTGAAAGATGATGTTTATATTGATAAACCTATAGATGAATGGACTACTTCTGATGAAACTCATTTTTGTTTAAACTTTGAAGCTAAGAATATATTATATGCTGCTTTAACAACTGATGAAATTGAAAGAGTATATACATATAAAACTGCAAATCAAATATGGGAAAGTTTAAATAATACTCATCGTGGAAACACGGAGGTTAAATCTAGTAAAGTGAATATTTTAGTTCACGATTATGAACTATTCGAAATGAAACAAGATGAGTCAATTGACTCAATGTTTAAAAGATTTAACCTTATTGTGACTACTTTGAAAGGTTTGGATCGCACTTATCCTAACGAGGACTATATAAGGAAAATCCTACGAGCCCTTCCTTCGGAGTGGATGCAAAAGATAACATCTTTAGAAGACTCCCGTGACCTTTCCATAATGAAGATAGATGACTTGATCGGTAATCTTAAAGTGCATGAAATTGCACTTAAAAGAAACAAAGATCGGGAGCAAGTCAAGAAGAAGTCAATCGCCCTCAATGCCTCAACACCAAAAGTCGAGAAGAAAAAGGAGAAAGCTAGCTCCTCGAAAGATCCATCCGAAACTCTCGATGAAGTCGCCATGTTGGTAAGAAACTTTTCCAAATTTCTTAATAATAATAATAAATTTTCTAACAATGGCAGATTTCAAAGAAACGGTAACTACCGTCGTGGTGGTGAAAATCGAAGTCGTAAGTTCCATAAACGAGACGAAAAAGTTAAGAAAAATGGCGACTCGAGTGAAGACGATAAAGCTAAGCCAAAGAGAGGCTTTTGCTACTCATGTGGTGACAAAGACCACTACGCCAATGAATGTCCGAAAAAGAACAAGTTCCAAAAGAAGAAGGAGAAAGCCTTCATTGGAGGCGCGTGGAGCGAGAGTGAAGAAGAAGATGACTATCAAGCCATTTGTCTTATGGCCGAAAGCGACGACGAGGTAAAATCTTCTTACTCGGATTACGATAGTGATTATGAAAGTGATAATGAAAATAATCTTGAAGAATTATATGAATCTTTTCATAAAATGGCCGCTCTTGCAAATCGTTACCAAGATGAGAATGCTATGTTAAAAGAAACTGTAAATGCATGTAAAAAAGAAATAAATAATGTTAAACAAAAATCTGAAAATGATATGGATATAATTGCTAAATTAGAAACTAAATTAGGAGAAAAAGATTTTTGTAAATCTTGTGATGTTTTAAATAAAGAAATTGCATGCTTAAATAAAAAATCACATGAAAATATTATTTGTACAAAATGTGATATTCTTGAGAATGAGATTACATGTTTAAAAGCTAAATGTGCTTCATATGAAAAAGATAACATGCTAGCTAAAGCCTTTGAAAGTAGTAATAAAAAGGTTCTTAACATGCTTAATATGCCTAACCGTATAAAATGTAGAAAAGGTATTGGTTCCGATACATGCAAAGATAAATGTTCTTGTAAACCCATCAAAAGACTTTATGAATCACCTAAAGTTAATACAAGAAATCAATATGTGCAAAAACATCCGTATGTGCGTAAAATAAATAATGTAAATACGAGAAAACCGTATGCTCGCATGTACCATGATAAATATTCTAAACCTAATAATAATGCGAATGTAAATGCTTGTTTTTATGTGTATGATAAATATAATCGCAAAATTAAAATGGTAAATAAATGGATTCCAAAAGGAATGTTTAGTAATGATAATCCCAGTGGTATGCGTTTATGGTTTTAAATGTGTTATGTATATATGTTATATATATATATAGTTTAAATATAATTTGTTGTATATATTATATATATAAGTAATATATATTACTATGTACTGTTTGTTTATATATATATACGTATTACTTATATATATATATATGGTGTTTGTTTAATATGTTATATATATATATATTTGTGTTTGATGTATTATATATTAAAGTTGTTTAATATATTATATATATTTTGTCTTACTTGATATGTGTTATATATATATATTAATATGGTTTGATGTATTATATATATATATTAATATTGTGTAATGTATTGTATATATATATATTCTGTTTGACTTTATATATATGCATGTTGGTTGACATTGAAACTAATTGTCAAGGACCCACGAGAAATGGGGACCATAAAAGTTACATCTTCATTATTGTAGATTGACCTTGATATGGACTGGATACTCGATAGTGGTTGCACACGTCACATGACCGGAAACAATAATCTCTTTTCATCATATAAGTCATGTGATGGTGGACAGGTAATTTTTGGAGGAAACTCCAAAGGAAATATAATTGGTAGAGGTACAGTTTCTTGCAACAATGTTCAATTTCTTAATGTTAATCATGTTGATAATTTACATTTTAATTTGTTAAGTGTTCGCCAATTGTGTAAAAATAATACAACTGTTGTCTTCGAAGAAGATTCTTGTAAAATCATAAAAAATGGCAAAGTTCTTTTAAATGGTTTTGTAAAAGGAAATTTATATATTTGTAAAACTGTTGTATCTGAAAATGTATGCTTATCTTCTATTAATGATGTTTCTACTTTATGGCATAGGCGTTTAGGTCACGCTAATCTAAGATTAATGCAAAACTTAAAAAATAAGGAGCTTGTGAGTGACCTGCCAAAATTAAAGTTTGATAATCATTTTTGTGATGCTTGTCGTGTCGGCAAACAACATCACGTTTCTCATAAATCAAAAAATGTTATTTCTACTCAAAGAGTTTTAGAACTTTTACATATGGATCTTTTTGGCCCGATGGCTATTCAAAGTTTTGGAGGAAATTTTTATACTTTGGTTATTGTGGATGATTATTCCCGTTATACTTGGACTTTATTTTTGAGACATAAAAATGAGGCTTTTGAAAAGTTTAAAATTTTGGGAAAACGAATTCAAAACCAACAAGGTTGTACGATTGTTTCCATACGTACGGACCATGGACGAGAATTCGATAATGATGTACAATTTGGTGCCTTTTGTGATAAACATGGTATAACTCATAACTTTTCGGCTCCTCGAACTCCTCAGTCAAACGGGGTTGTTGAAAGGAAAAATCGAACGTTGCAAGAAATGAGTAGAACCATGCTAAACGAACATCAAGTTCCCCAAAAGTTTTGGTGTGATGCCGTTGCTACCGCGACCTATGTGCTTAACCGTGTCCTAATTAGAGGTATCCTAAATAAGACACCCTATGAACTTTACCGAGGTAGAAAACCTTCCCTAGCTCACCTAAAAGTTTTTGGTTGTAAATGTTTCATTTTAAACACCAAATCCTACCTAACCAAATTTGACCCCAAAGCCTATGAGGGAGTGTTCCTAGGTTACTCTTGGAATAGCAAAGCCTATAGAATCCTAAATAAGGAGACCATGGTAGTAGAAGAATCCTTAAATGTTAGCTTTGACGAGAGTCCTCCCAAACCGAGTGCACCCTTAGCAAATGACAATGTTTGTGAAGGAAATGTCTTAGCCCAACAACTTAGTACCTTGGATTTAGGTACCCAACCTTCCACAAATAATATTGAAACTAGTGATGCCCCTCCTTGTTTTATTCCACAAGGTGTAGATGATCCTAATCTTAGAACCGCTCGAGGCCATCCCGTAGATCAAATTATAGGTGACCTAAACCAAAGGACAACTAGATCACAAATCCATACCCATTGTGCTTTCCATGCCTTTATCTCAACCATAGAACCTAAAACCATAGATGAAGCTTTAGGTGATGAGGATTGGATATTGACCATGCAAGAAGAGTTAAACCAATTTACTAGGAATGATGTGTGGGACTTAGTGCCTAGCCCTAGTAGTCAAACCATTATTGGCACAAGATGGGTCTTCCGAAATAAGGTAGACGAGAACGGTGGAGTCACACGAAACAAGGCACGTTTAGTTGCCAAGGGGTACAGTCAACAAGAAGGTATAGATTATGACGAAACCTTTGCACCAGTTGCAAGGTTGGAGTCTATTCGAATGCTTCTCGCTTTTGCAAATGCTAAAGATTTTAAATTATTTCAAATGGATGTTAAAAGTGCTTTCTTAAATGGTATTATAAATGAGGAGGTATACGTTTCTCAACCTCCCGGTTTTGAAAATTTTGAAAACCCGACACATGTTTATAAATTGAAAAAGGCGCTTTATGGTTTAAAGCAAGCTCCGCGTGCGTGGTATGATAGATTAAAAACCTTTTTAATTTTTAGTGGTTATATTATGGGTAAAATAGATAATACTTTATTTGTGAAATATGTTCAAAATGATATTGTGGTTGTGCAAGTATATGTTGATGATATTATTTTTGGTTCCACTAATGAAAAACTGTGTAATGAATTTTCTGCGAAAATGACAAGCGAGTTTGAAATGAGCATGATGGGAGAGTTAAAATACTTCTTAGGATTGCAAATAAAACAATGTGAAACTGGTATTTTTATTAGTCAATCTAAATATTGTAAAGATATGTTGAAAAAGTTTAACTTTGAAAATGTCAAACCCGTTGAAACTCCAATGACCACAAACTTACAATTATCTCGTGACGAGGAGGGAAACGATTTTAATGAAAAGATTTATCGTGGTATGATTGGTAGTTTATTATATTTAACTGCTAGTAGACCTGATATTATGTTTAGTGTATGTTTATGTGCTCGTTTTCAATCTTCACCTAAACAATCTCACTATGAAGCTGTCAAGCGTATTTTTCGATATTTACGAGGTACTACTAATCTTGGCTTATGGTACGCAAAGAAACCCGAGTTAGAAGTAACGTGTTTCGCCGATTCCGATCTTGGTGGATCTATTGTTGACCGAAAAAGTACTAGTGGGGTATGTGCCTTTATAGGTCTCTCACTTGTGTCTTGGTTCTCTAAGAAACAACAATCCGTAGCGTTATCTACTACCGAAGCGGAATATGTAGCCGCCGCAAGAGCATGTGCTCAAGTCCTATGGATGAAACACACACTTACCGATTTTGAGGTACATCTAACCAAAATTCCAATTATGTGTGATAACTCAAGTGCCATAAACTTAAGTAAAAATCCCGTTTTACACTCTCGTACCAAACATATTGAATTGAGACATCACTTTTTACGAGATAATGTTCAAAAAGGCAAAATCGTGCTTGAAAAGGTTGATTCGGAAGATAATTTGGCCGATATTTTTACAAAAGCTCTTAACAAAAAAGCCTTCTTTAAATTAAGACTTGGTTTAGGCATGCTTGAGTATAACCCTTGATAAATACTAACTCTCAAATATTTCATATTTTGAGGGGGAGCATCTTTTGAGGGGGAGCATAAGCGACTTTCTTAAACCCTTTTTGCTTCGACAAAAGGGGGAGAGAAACCGAGTATGCTCTCGTGTTTAGCGTTGTGTTTGTCATCATCAAAAAGGGGGAGATTGTTGGTGCAAGTATACCCAGCTTTAATATTAAGATATATTTTTGGTACACATAAAATCACATCTCCATATTTATTTTGATGATTACAAAACACACCGCATTATTTGTTATCTAATATTTTATCTGAGTGTGCAGTTATTAAATGATCTCGATAAATTTTTTATCTGAAGAATCCAAGTCTGAAGATTTGCGTCATTTTATTTTAAAATGATAAATCACCCTAAAATAATATACCACTTGGATTTTTCTAAAACTGTGTTTTTAAAATAAACCAAGTCAGACATCTTATCATCTTGCTGTCTTTGAGAAGGATTTGTTTCTAGAAGAAATCTGCGATGCGTACTTCTTCCTGCACCTTTTATCTGGGCGGTATACCGCGATGGAAAGCCGGTATACCGCGGCGGCATGCTGATTGATTGGACCACCCTTTTTGTACGACTGTCAGGCGGTATACCGCCGTGTGCAACGCGGTATACCGCGGGTACCATTACCGTTTTTTTTTTTAGGGTTGACCTTCTCCTCTGCAGTGTACTTTCTTCTGCACGGTATACCGCGATGGATTGCCGGTATACCGCGAAAGCCTCAGGACTGTTGCTCATCCAGTATAAATACATGCAACCACCAGCTTTCAATGCTACCAATTCACATTAACTCCTCTGCATTTGATAAAGACTCTGCAGCATCTTCTCTTGATATTTAAACTGTTAAAATTATAAAACTCGTTTTTGAGTAAGAAATCTTGAGTTGATAGCAGATTAAAATCTCTCGATTAGTTGAATCAGCAACACAACTCAAGTGATCAAACTCTCTAAAAATATCCAAGTGATAAACCTTATTCAAGAGTGATTATTCATATTAAAATTATACCCTCTTGTAAGTGTTTGAATAAGAGTGAGTGATCCACATTAATCTCTCAAAGTAGAGTGATTCGCGTTTGTTGTATTAAGGTTTGTGTTTCTACCGTAAAGAACACGTTTCGTATTGGATCTCCGAGAAGTGTTATTTTCTCGAGGTGGACTAGCCAACTTTGTGTTTGGTGAACCACTTTAAAAATACCGTTGTCAAGTATTCTCTTTCCCTTATCTATTTACATTTCCGCTGTGCATTTAAATTATATCTGTTTATATAATTGTTGTATATTTATTTGTTTATACTCTGCTTTATTTTTACTGTATTGTTTGTACTGTATTTTTTTTAAAAGAATTTTTTGAAAGTAAAAGATTTAAAATACAACCTTACCCCCCCCCCCCCCCCTTAGGTTGTCCAACAAACTCCATCGTTCCAGTAGCTTTCGGCGTAGGCAAGTCCGAAACCGGGGACGAGTGGACTTGGTTTCTGTCCATGTTGAGACAAGCTATCGGAGACCCGCAAGGGTTGGTGTTTATGTCTGACAGGGCTCCTTCCATAAGCGCCGCAATCTCTGCCATGTACCCAAACGCCCCTCACGCCATATGCTGTCGACATTTGGAGATGAACGCCAAATCCAAGGACAAACGTATTACCACCTACAAGGATGTCTATTGGGCGGCATGCAGAGCATATACGGATCGGGAGTTTAACAAGTACATGAATATGCTACGATACAGTGTCAAGGAAGCAGCCAAAGTCTTTGACGATGCTGGACCGGAGAGGTGGTCCGCGGCCCATTTTCCTGGACAACGGTATGACATTCTGACCTCGAATAGTGCAGAGTCTGTGAATGCACTCTCCCGTTTTGCGCGTAGATGTCCGATTGTTAATCTTATGGACTACTTTCGGGCCTTTCAACAAGAGTGGTACCAAATTCGACGCCTAAAAGGAGCTAAGATACAAAATGCACTCGCACCAACGGCGGAGAATATCGTTCAGTACAGGGCGCGTCGTGCGGCGACATGGCCGGTAAGAGCAATCGGGTATGGGAAGTACGAGGTGCATGATGACTATATTCACGCGATTGTGAATATGGAAGACCACCTTTGTTCGTGTCGCGGATGGGATAAATCTGGGTTACCGTGCGGCCATGCCATCGCTGCAGCAACATATATGGGTCGTACAGATTGCAGCGACTTGGCTGTACCTTTCTTCACGTCCGAATATTACCGAAAAACATACGTGGAGGTAATAAACCCAGCTGGACCCCCTGCAGCATGGGTGTATCCACCCGACCCGCTTCCACCATGCTATCCACCTTTAATGGATAAGAACAGGGCCGGGAGACCGAGAAAGAACGACCGACGTCCATCACGTGGTGAAAGTTCGATACAACGAAGATGTACTCGGTGCCAATGCGTAGGACACACTCGTGGAGAGTGTCCAAATCCCGCCCCTTCAACCGTGCCAAGGAGACATTCTGTCAGTCACACCCCGGGCCCGTCACAGCTTGAACCATATGGAACAAACCCTTATGATACTGTTGATCTAAACACTGATTTGTAAATGATATATATACACACATACATATGCTTTTAAATGAACATTGATAACACAGCTAGTTTGTAAATGATATATATATATATATATATATATATATATATATATTCGTATTATATATTTACACACATAAAGAAAATAGGAGACCTTCAATTTTTCTTAGTATTTTCTTGACCTTGTTCTTGCATCCATGGCAGTGAATGTTAACTCTGAGTACACATGTCTGTTTATATATTCATATTAGATACGTTTTAATTTTAACAAATTACACCATTATAGTTAATTATTTAATTTATGGTACATCTCATATTTTTTTTCAATTTTGTTTTACACTCCTATCGCATTAACATAATAATCATATATTAACTAATTCATTAAATCGTTTTAAATTATTATTATTTGAATGTGTTTATAGATATCGTGAATGGCAATAGGAGAAGGTAGAATTGTTTATAAATGGGGTTTTGACAAGTTGGTATCACTAGACTCATTTAAGAATTGTGAAAATGGGTATTTGGCGAATGATGATTCATGTGTGTTTAAAACACTTCAGCTCCAAACACACATGAATCATCATTCGTCAAATACCCATTTTCACAATTCTTAAATGAGTCCAGTGATACCAACTTGTCAAAACCTCATTTCATATTATATATATACACACACATACATATGCTTCTAAATGAACATTGATAACACAGCTAGTTTGTATTCCATCCAACAAGCTCTTCATCTTCAATCTTTCTGACCCTTCTTCAACGGCTTCTTCTTTTGCAACCACGTATGGCCATTGTGTACCACAACCCGCACACACTTTAGCAAATGAGTTGAGGGTTGTCATATATTCTACAAGAGGAGTAGGCCCACGAATGAGGTAACCTCTGACTTGACCTTGCATGATGTATCCAACCTAACCGTGGTTCAGCGGCTTAAAAACTACTTTTCAGAGAAATTAACAACAACAAAAAATACAAAACAACAACACAGTAAAAAAAATACAAATAACAACACAGTAAAAAAATACAAAACAAAAAAAAATATAACCACCACCTACTTAAAAATTGATTTAGTTTCATCAATCCAAGCTTGCTTCTCGTTTACCTTCGCTTGAATAATTGCGAAGTCTTGCAGAATATGGTGAATTGCTTCTTGTTCTCGACGAACACGAGCCTCCCGAGCTTTTATATCCCCTTTCATCCTTTTGATCTCCCTGTCTTCCTCTTCGATCTTTCTCAAATGGACTGCCTTCCTGTCCATCATTTTTTTCCACTCTTCTGTTAGTTCATCTATCTCCTTTTCCTTTTTTGCTATGGCGACCTCGATTTGAGGTGGCATTTTTTCAGGAGTAGACTTAGGGTTTGATGACGATGCCATTTGTGGATGAAATGAGAGAAGAGAGAAATCAATTCAAAGAAAGAAAGCAAGAGAGAAATCAAGAAAGAAAGCAAGAGGAAGTGTGAATTGTGAATTGCATACTACTGATATTTATGGATGAAATCTCAAACATGCAAATGAATTTCAACCACAAATCCGTCTTCAAAGTACAATAATTGTGGAAAAAAACAGTAAAAGCATGCAAGATTCGTCTAAGTACAGGGGCTGAAAGTGTAAATTTTCAGGGACCAAAACTGTAAATTTTGGCCCATCGCGGGCTGCGATCGTGGGCAGGGACCAAAAGTGCACCGCGACCAAAGTTGAGGGGCTTCGCGGGGCATTTGGGGCCAAAATACGTGCCACGTCAGCCCTAGCCTGCGATCGCGGGATCCATCGCGGGTATTTTGGGTATTTTTGCAAAATGAATTTTTTTTTTGGTATTTTGGTAACAGTTGGTCAAACTTTGGGTATTTTAATTAATTTCCCATATAATTAATACATTTTTTTAGAAGCCCAAATTTTCATTTTAGTTAAACGGTGAAAAAGAAGATCCATTTCCATTTTCATTCTCAATTATTTTTTTTTATTCTCAGTTTTATTCATCTGTCGAAGTCAGGCGTCCTTAAACCCTAAACCCTAAACCCTAAACCCTAATTTTATTTTCAAATTTCTTTGAAAATGAAGCTCACGCCTCACAGTTCATAAGTTTTTGATGCATAATATTTTTTTGGTATTGCCTATTCAGTCACATCAACATTGTATTGTTACATCATTTTTTTATGTTATGGCGACAATGTTATATATATTTGTTTGTTTTAATGTTTTATTAGACGACACCACAACAGTTTTAGACGTTTTATACATTGTTAGGTATAATGTTTTTATGTATTTTCATAATGTTTTTTTGATTTCTTTTTGTTTAACACAATCGCTTAGCTAAACTGTAAAATAATGTACCAAAATTTCAACTTGATCAACCCCACTTCACCCGTACAGTTTGGGTTGGGTTGTACTTTTATTTCAGTTGAGGTGGGTTGAGACATGTCATTTGAGGTCAATTTACATTCTCATTTTGCTTATCATCTACTTTTTTTTTCTTTTACCGAAATAAGTCCGATACTCCTTTGAGAAACTCATTCAAAAATGGGGGAGCTTAATTATCCATTTAGGAAGTATTTATGAACATTTTACTGATCTTCTCCAAGCATTTAAGATCTTCCAAGTAAGAAGATTTCAAGTCTACATCTAAATCCAAGGTAATGTTCTCCACTTTCTGAGGTTTTTATCATTTTCTAAGTTTTCTCTAAAAACATAACAAGTGAGTTCCAAAAACTTGGTAGAACTACACACATAACTATATATGTTTATCTAAATTCATTATGATTTTATTCTAAATATTTCTTTCCCATTTAATGTTTTGATTATATACCCACACTTTGATGAACTTTAGGGCTTTTTGGAGTAAACCACTATAATGGGGGCATGATAAAGATTATTTTTATGCTTAGAATATATTTGGGATGACTTATATGGAACTTGGTTCCAAATCTTGATATTTGTTTGCTAATCACATTTTGTGGACTTATTGACCCAACTTTGGGATTGTGTATATATGTTAACTTCATGTTTATGGACAAACTTGTAAAGTTATGAAGTAACCTTAAAACATGAGTTATAGGTAGTCATCTCAATATTGATTTGTTGGATGTTTTCTACTTGGAATTTATGACTAGATGGACCTTTAAGTAGGCACTAAGAAGGTTGGGTCTTAAGGTGCTACTCGGCAGGGTAGGCACTAATAACCATAAAGTTTGAGGTGCTATCGTGGAGGTAGGAACTAAGTGAGAGTGAGTCTTCAAGTGTTATTCATGGTAATAGACACTAAGGCCAACCCATTTTTGAGGTGAAACTTGTTAAGATCATTGGACACTTGAACTATGTGGTTAGATATAGTCATTCGACAACATTGGAAGAGAGACATACTTTTGTGTTCCCGCCACTCTTAGTGGATACGAGTCTCCACCGTTGATCCCAACAAGAATGATATATGTGAAATCATGAAAGAGTATATATAACTTCTCCCAGTTAATAACTCGATCTTTCTCCCTCTTTACTACAGTTTGATATTATCTTCCTCATGCTACTAACTTTTTTGCCCTAACACTTGTTTGTTGTCGGCACGTATCTGAGGTCCTAACATGGGTTGCTTACGTGGTTTTCTAGCCATCTTAGAGAGCTTTGGGGGAGTATTGTGAGACGCCATCTTTTGGATTCATTTTGACGATTTATGTGACACTCGACTGTAATCTTGTTCTTTTATGGAACTAGATTAGGACGTTGTTATCCTCAAACTCATTTGTTACAATGTGTAATTAATTGGTGTATTCTAAGTAAGATCTATGGGATCCGATGTATTATGTGATATTATATATATATATATATATATATATATATATATTTATCTATGGCTTGATTTTATTTAACATAAATTTGTTTTACAATGTTTTTGTTTTACATGTACTCGGTTCACAATGTAAAAAAAATTGGCGTTTTTGTGAAACAAAAAATACACACAAAAATGTTTCACATTATGAACTAAATACATATGAAACAGCCACATTGTGAAACAAATATATGTTAATTAATACATTAAATATTATACTTAGTTGGAAAAATCATATGAAACAAAACCTTAACGCTGTGTTCTCGAGTTTTTTTTATGAAAGAAAGGAACGGAAAGGGGAGGAAAGTAGGAGGAAAATAAAAAATGTTATGTTCTCGAGTTTTTTTAAAGAGGCAAAGGAAGGGAAGAGGAAGAAAAATATTGTTGATTTTCCTTCCAAAACTTTCCGCCCAAATGTGGGAGGAAACGGAAGGAAAAGAAAGAAATGAAATAATAAGATTAAAAATATTTATAAAATTACACATATACCCATTAATTACATTTCATTATGAAATAAATGAGGGTATATTGGTAAAAGTAACATCTTTCCTTTCCTTTCTCTCCTACTCAAGAACATGAAAATTTATTTTCTTTCCCTCTCCTTCCTTTCTTTTCCTTCAATCTCAAGAACACAAATACAAATATTTATTTCCCCCCCCCCTTTCCTTTCCTTTCTTTTATTTCTCTTCTCTTCCCTTTCTATTCTTTTCTTTCCTTCTAAAACCCGAGAACGCAGCGTAAGGTAGAAGATCTTATGAATCTTACAAATTTTGGAATTCTCAAATGATTAAATCCCAGTATATCCACTTATTTGCGGAATAAAATATTATTTGAGGATGAAACGAAATTTATGTATGTTATCTATCACAAAATACGTTTTTATGACGTATTGATGTATTATTCATCTGATTTTAATCATGACTCGGAGCATCATATAATAAATTATATTCAATATTTTGATCCAATCTTAAATGATATAGGGAGAATTCAAGAGTTAATACAGTTTTTCGTAAATAATTGGAAAAGAGGAAAACGAGCTCGAAAGAGGCTTGGAATTTGGCATCAGAAAAGGGGCAAACAGAAGCTACCATTACTTTCCACGTTAGTTAACTACCGCTGAAAGTCGCCCCAACCTCTGTCTCTTCAAACCTTCAACAATGGCTACCGTGTGTTTCCACGTTACTTAACTAGAACCAAAACTAACTTGAGTCTTGTGAGTTTCAACGTTAGTTAACTAGCGTCAAAACTAGCCCGGGCTCTTTTCAAGCTATATCCAGCATATTTTTCCTTTTCTTTAGAGTCTCCTTTTTTTATTTCCTTAGTATTTATCCTAATTAAGTTATTAGTTTAATTATCCATCATTATCTTTTCTAGTTTAGGATTAGATTTGAATTTAAGTTTCTATAGCTATCTTTAGTTTTAGATTATAAATAGATTTTTTTTGTTTTCAGTATTATTCACTTTATCATTTAATAAAAGTGTATCCTTTAGAGATTATTCTTGTTCGTTGAGTTTTACGTTTCGTAATTATCGTCTATCAAACGGTTTAGACGTTTGTCGATCCTTCCGAACTTTCCCGTTATGTTGCTGGTATCAATGTAGGATTCGCCTGTCTTTTCACTAACAATGGCAGATCGGCAATCAGCTACCAAAGCGGACTTAGTAGATGTGAATGTGGCCTTATCCACACTACTTGCTAATCTGACAACGGATTGTTAAGAGACTTCAACCTAACATCATCAACGACAACTATCGGAGAAGAGACTGGTTTGAAGGACCAGTTAGGGTTCTGCTCGATGACAACCGTAACCAGGTTAAGCTTTCAAGTTTTAAATCCGAAGAGGATGAGGAAGAACTAGTGAACCTGAGAAGAAACGAGCACGATTATCGTATGAAAGCGGACATTTTGTTTTTCTACGGAACTGTGGAAGTAGAAGAATTCTTAGATTGACAAATAAAAGTCGATCGATTCATTGACGTTATAGAGGTTCCCAAAGACAATCAGATAAAGTTGGTTGCTTTCCGTTTAAAGAGCCTCGCCGCCATTTGGTGGGATAAATTGATCAAGCAAAGACAACGACAACGAAAGAGACAAATTCGATCTTGAAAGAGAATGAAAAAACTTATGACGGAACGATTCTTACCGAAAGATTATGAATAGGTCCTTAACAAACTTTATCCCAAACCCGACAATGGTAACCGCCGAATGAGGGATAGGCACGAGAAAGCCGACATAATTTTGTGCGACGAATACTACGACCGTATTAGGTACTTAGTTTCTTTGCTAGTCAATTCACCACCCGTATGGGAAAAATCACCCGAAAAAGACGAAGTCTTGCAACACAAATTCGAAGAGAAAGTCATCCCTGTCGTGACCGAGCCACAACAATAAATCCTTACCGATACCAAAGTGTATGAACTAGATCTCTGACCAGTCACCCACGAAATCGAAAGTGAACCGGTTGAGAACATTCTCGAGCCATCGAAACCGTTGTCGCAAGAAGTCAAGAAATGTGATCCTAAAGATGATGCTTCCATTATTCTAGCACCCAAGGCTCCGAATCAAATCATAACAGTTCTAGATAAAGTTCTTTTAGCCTCTTACCCTTTTGAGTTTGATAAAGTATCACTTGTATGGAGACGATTAGAACAATATCCTTTGGAATTTGAAACCTTTTCGAGTTTTTAAGATTGAGTTGTGGAGCAAAATATGTTGAAGACAAGAATGTTCAATGATTCAGCATTGCATCAAAAATCAGATGATGTTGTTTTTTAAGGGGGCGTTTGGTACACTGGACAGGATGAGACAGAACAGAACAGAACAAGGTTGTACCATGTTTGGTGTGTTCATATGTGGGACAAAGTGGAACTAACTTGCACAAGGATGGGACACGCTTGTCCACCCCTCCCCCTAGAACTAGATGGAACAAGATTATTTGTACCATAATACCCTTTTGATATTTTAACCTAAACTCGCCTCCAACAGTGAAATCGGCCGACACTTCTTCTTCCTCAACAAGATCCATCGATTTCTTCTTCTGCCTCAACCAGATCGATCGATTCACAGGTATTCTTCTCGATTTCTCTTCTTCTTCTTCTTCTTCTTCTTCTTCTTCCCTTTTACTTCTGCGATTTCTTCTTTCTTAGATTTTCTTCATCTCAATTTCTTCTATGTATTTTGTTTACTTTTGCGATTTTTTCTTATTCATCGATTTACTTCTGCGATTTCTCTGTATTGTGTTTACTTCATCTCGATTTCTTCTCTTTATTTATGGCAAACTGAAAACAACAAACATCGAATATCGTTTTCTCCATTCACCATCGAAGCAACCTAGGTCTGTAAATCGAACAACAACAACAACAACAAGATTTTCTGGGTGTTGAGGAAATACAGTGACTTCTCCACAAGATTTTTTGTATTCAAGTTTTGAGTGTTGAGTGTTGACCGAAAGTTTTGAGTGATGCACTGATTGCAGAAAACATGTTCAATCTTCTTGTTGTGGTAATCAGTTTTCTTGTTTTGGTAATCGATTGTCCAAGAAATCATTTTATTGTAGCTTAATCAATTTATCATAGTTGATTCTTGTGATTTCTTCTACATAGATATGATGTACTGCCATTACATGCTTTCATTTGTTATTCCCTCCACCAGTAGATATTTAGTATTGAATATTGTCAAATCCAATTCCAAGCAATAGTCAAGAAGAAAAACTCAGGACTAGGAAAGAAAGGTAGAGACAGGGAAAGCTAGGGTGATGATTGAATTTTGATTCATGATCTGTTGTTTTGTTTATTTGTTAATTTTCATTTAGATTGAATATATGGTAAAAAAACACTAAACAACTTGTTAGGGGTAAATCAGTCATTTTACCAGTTATGTTCTGTCTTGTCCAGTCTAGTTATGTCTTACCAAACGCTGAATAGTTGTCATGTTCTGTTATGTCCAGTCCTGTTCTGTCCTGTCCCGTTCTTTCTTGTCTGCGTACCAAACGCACCCTAAGTGAACTCGAGGGTGAGTTCTTTTCAATTGAGGGTGACTAATACAGAGAGAATTCAAGAGTTAATAAGTTTTTTCGTAGATGATTATCCGAAGAGAAAAATGAGGTCGAAAGAGGCTCAAAATTTGACATCGAAAAAGGGGCAAACAAAGGCTACCGAAACTTTCCATGCTAGTTAACTGGGGCCAAAACTAACTTGGATCTCGTGAGTTTCCACGTTAGTTAACTAGTGTCGAAACTAGCCCGGGCCATTTTTAAGCCATATCCAACGTATTTTTCCTTTTCTTTAGAGTTTTCCGTTTCTTTTTATTTCCGTAGTATTTATCCTAATTATGTAATTAGTTTAATTTTCATCATTATCTTTTCTAGTTTAGGATTAGATTTAAATTTAAGCTTCTATAGTTATCTTTAGTTTTTAAATTATAAATAGGGTTTATTTGTTTTAAGTATTATTCAGTTTATCAATTAATAAAAGTGTATCTTTTAGAGAGTATTCTCTAGTTGTTTAAGTTTTACGTTTCATAATTCTCGTCTATCACGTTTTATAATTCTCGTCTATCAACATGTTTAGACGCTTATCGATTGTCGATCTTTTCATGCTTTTCAGCTACATCATTAATGATATCCGATAAAAAGAAAAGATATACCCATTCCAATACCATCAATTCACATCCTTTTATTTTAAACATTAAATAATTAATAAAATCAACCTTAAATTAAGTACGATTTAAATACTACAAGGGGAGGCTAATGACACCATTTTTTATGCTAAGTGCACCAAAATCATGATTATTTTTTTTTTGTTTTTTTTGTTTTTTGTCTTTTTGTTGTCTTTTCTTTTTCTATTTTATTTATTTGTATTATATATTTGTATTATATAGTTTAAAAAGTTTTTTTTTCTTTTACTTTTTGGTTTTATTTAAAAATAAATAAATATTTAAAAATATAAATATTACTAATTTTTTATAATTATATAATTATAAAAATAAAACATAAACATTGTGATTTAACATATAAATAGAACATAAAATAATCTATATTACATTCGATTATTCTAAAATAACATTATTCGTAGTATAATTAACACGTAAAAGCTGCATGTACTTCTGTATTCGCTCTGAATACGGGGTAGCCCATCCAGCAGCACACGGATAACTGTAATGGAAAAAATGTCCTACAATTTGCGGAAACGGGTATCCTTCTGCCATATCTAATTTCACATAATGGTTACCATTAACGTACCCAATTGTAAAAACAACATGTTCATACCACACTGGCGGAGTGGACCTAAGCGGCAAGTACGTCCCACTGCCGGTCATACTTATAACGTGTAATATCACATTATATTTTTGAAGCAATCAAGACAGCTATTGCTCGGAATCCGCAATTTTCATCACCTATCACATCATGTACTTGCTTGATGTAAGGGTGAAACAATGCTGGAAATTGATTGATGTATGGATGTGCATTATAATTTTTGAACATGAAAGAACTGTGTCTCGCTGGTTCTTGGTAGCTTATTTTTTTCAAGTCAACAAATCTAGACGCGTTCGAACTACTACGTCTAAGGGGTCTTTCACTTGTAAAAGACGGGTCAACATAAGTTGCAACAGACGGATCAACATGAGTTGCAAATGAGGGATCAACATGAGTTTTTCTGAAAAGCTTATCCTTCAACGAGGGCCGTCCACGAGTAGTCTTGTTAACAACAGGTTCACAAACCCATGTTTTTGAATGCATTGTTCACCATCTACTAGAAAAACAACATCTACTAGAAAACACCATCTACTAAAATAGAAGAGGTACAATTTCAATTCATATTATTATACAAGATATATATGACCACTATACAAAAACACCATCTACTAGAAAATATGAATACCACCAAGAATAATTTATTCAATCAAATGAAAATTATTTTAAGATCAACCATGGAAGAGACATTTAACATAACGAAAAATATATTTTACAAAGTTATAATAAAATCAAAAGTTACAAATTTATAAAATCAAATAAAATCAAATCAAAACTTACAAATTTTATAAATTTATAAACAAATTATATATATATAAAAAGATAATATATATATATATATATAAACAAATATATATATATATATATATATATATATATATGTCAAGTGAAATGAAAGAGATTCCTTAAAAATAATTAGCACAAAAACAATGCATTCAACACCCCATTTTTGGTGCAATTAGCACGCCCTGTCACAAAGGCTATACATTTATTAATCATTGACCCTGCTTTATGTATATTTGTTGTTAATTTCTAAATCCTAGTAGATATAATTAATGGAATATTATTAATATTTTTTGTGAAGTGCACGTATTAGCATGTGTTTGATAATAATGGAAAATTCAGATTGGCATGCTGGTTTTAATCGAATCGATTTTTTTTTGAAAGACAATTGCATTTCGGGGGTATCCTGGACTTAGTCCAGACTAATTCTCCTTCGACCCGGCCACGATTCGGCCCACGATCCGGCCACGATACAACCCTCGACCCTGATATCCTAGCGTGCTCACCCCTGGATTCGAACCTGGGGTAGAAAGGGCTTCCACCACTTTCCTCCCAAGCCTTTAACCAGTGGACTACAACATCTTTGGATATTCGAATCGATTATTGTTTTATAAAATGAAAAATGTTAATTAAAGTTCAGTTTTATTATATGTCATCAAATTCTCTTCCAAGTCACGATATAATAGGAGAAAAATTATATTTCCTATAAATAAATTAGAGTAAATTGCAATTTTGGTCTATCTGGTTTGTTGTTTTTCTCACTTTTGGTCTCTACAAAAATTTTATTGCAAGACAAACCACGTGATATGCAAAAGTGCTCGGTTTTGGTCCCTGAAACTAACTCTGTTAGATTCCCTTCCGTTAAACCCCCTCATGTGCCTTGCACATGAGAGCAATTTGGTCATTTTGCTTAACTTTTTCTTTTTCATTAAAAACAACAAACTATAAGGACCAGAGTTGCAATTTACTCTTTATTATATAATATATACATACATATATACACACACCGTAAATCGTAAACCCAACCACTGGTTGCGACGACAAACTCCGACAACAACCCCCTATCTTTCTATACCATCGACCACCTCCCCCCTTCTCTCTCTATTTATCTATCAATTTTTCTTTCCTTTCTTGACCATCTCTTCTCCAAACCAACCACTATAGACGATGGATGAAGCACAGGGGTGAGACCGATGTGGAAGTTCAGGGGGAGATCGAACCATAGCAACGAAACAAAGGAACAAAGGTGGAGAACAATGGGGGGATCGAACCACAAGGACCACAAGGATCGAACCACATGGACCAAACATTAGGTCCCTGTGTGACAAGAAGCAGATCGGAGCAAGGGAGGGCTAGGTTTTCTGTCACCGGGGAAACGTGAGGTGGGTTCATCATCCATATCTTTAACCGACAGAACCTTATCCTTGGGAGAGTACAAAGAGAGAGAGACGTGAGGTACGTTCGTTATCCGTATCCTTATGCAACGAAAGGTTATCATTGGGAGAGTACAAAAATGGATCAGCAACTAGGGCTGTAAACGACCGAACGTTCAGCGACCCGTTCGTGAACTGTTCGGCGGGAAGTTCGTGTATGTTCGTTTATTTAATAAATGAACGAACATGAACACGATTTTTTGTTCGTTTAGTTAAATGAACGAACATGAACAATTCATTTATGTTCGTGAACGTTCGTTCATTTATGTTCGTTCGTTTATGTTCATTTATGTTCATTTATGCTTGTTTATATATAAACATGTTTATATAATATGAAATTAATGTGTAAAATCATCAAGTAATTGATCTTTTAGAATTTATTTTTCATACCTCCTAAGTTAACCCGGTTTTTCATTTTGTTAAGGTATTTTTTATGAACGAAATGATGAGTATGGTGGTTGTTTTTTGTTCATTTGGGTTCGTTCGTTTATGTTCATTTAAAGTCGTTCGTTTATGTTCATTTAAGTTCGTTCGTTTACGTTCGTTCGTTTACGTTCGTTTATCTCTTAATGAACGAACATAAACGAACACGAACAAACAAAAATTCTTAACGAACGAACATGAACACAAAAAATCTCGTTCGTTTACCGTTCGTGTTCGTTCGTTTGTTCGGTTAAGTTAAACGAACGAACATGAACAAGCCTCCGTCCGTGTTTGTTCGGTTCGTTTACAGCTCTATCAGCAATAGAGACTATCCGACGAGGCTCAGAGGGAGTCGCAGTGGTGGCCGAAGGTGTGGCTAGAAAAGATGGAGAAGACGATGAGAAAACGGAGATGACGAGTCTCCGATTTGGAGAAGGTAAGTCGTGAGACGGTTGCAATGGGAAATGATGAGTGGCGATGGGGTTCCTGACGATAAGTTTGTGAGACGGAGGAGTTTGATTGGAGATTTAGACCGGAAACAAAGAGCCTCGGCCTCTCGGTTTTGGTCTGTATGTGTGTGTGTGTATATATATATATATATTAGTAAATTGCAATTTTGGTCCCTGTGATTTATGGTTTTTAGTTAAAAATGAAAAATAACCAAATTGCCCTCATGTGCAAGGTACATGAAGGGGTTTAACGGAAGAGAATCTAACGGAGTTAGTCCGAGGGACCAAAAACGAGCACTTTTGCATACCACAGGGTTTTTCTTGCAATAAAAAACTTGTAGGGATCAAAAGTGAGAAAAGCAACAAACCACAGGGACCAAATTGCACTCTACTCAATAAATTATTTGACAAATTTTACGATTAAGCGATGTTAGGGATTATCTATCTCTTGATTAAGCGTGTAAACAATTTTTTTATGTATCGGTCGTCGGTCGATGTATTGTTCACATGAATACTAAATATGAATAAAATCAAATCAAAAGAGAAAATATAGGAGAAAAAAACTTAAAATTAACAAAAAGGAAAGGCGCAGAGCCTAAAACTCTACAGTCTTGTTTGTTTTTTCATTTATATTTGATTTGGTTAGACGTTTTGTAACAACTCGGTCTAAAATAAAGCGTACATAGCATTTAATAATAAACATCTCGATAAAAGGGGTCCCAAAATTCAATACATCTGTCTCAAAACTTAGGTTGGCGGAAGCAACCTATACACAACTGAGAATGATACTAAATTCTAAAAATAAAAGTGGCACTGTCTCTAGCTGCATCCGTACTCTGCTCACATACCAGAGCCTCCTACTATCTGCTTATCTGAAAAGGTTTAGTTGGAAAATGCGAGGGTTAGACCATGAAGTCTAGTGAGCCCCCTCAATTTACAGTTCTCAAAACATTTAAAAACAATTCATAACTATCAAAGCAACTTTACATAAAACTTTCACGGAAAATTCCGCTCCCGTAAATGGCACCTTGAAGTCACTCGAAAGTGACAACGAGTCAGTCTCACGCTGCCTTACTGGGTCACTCCTCCCATGCCATAAACGGAACATCCGTCCGGCATGAGCACTGGTGGGCCTACCCCCCCCCCCCCCCCCCCCCGACTTAGCCAATTTACCTCTATCACAATGTATGCATACATCTCATATCAACTTTCAAACAAGTGAAATCATGTAAATAAACTTGGCAATTCTACTCATTTACTTTCTTTGAAAAACACGTTTAAAACACGTATTTTTAGTTAGAAAAACTCACCTGGCGCTTTAACAATTTCTTCTCGCGAAAACTTCAGATTTTAAGATGAACACCTATGATTCAAAGGAAATGAGGTAATAAGTCTTAACCGATTTCCACTGCTATATACACAGACTCTAAATACATTTGGGTCTCAAAGCACTACTAAGTCTGGTGTCATTCCGGACTCTCGCCCATACCGGATCTCAACCCGGAATCGACCCATTCCGGAACCAATACTGAAATTTTGGATCCCTACGGCCTCGAAACAACACCGGATTGTAACGACCCGAATCTCAAACACACAACAAATAACATATATTGCATAACGTCGTTTATTTCAAAGATACATCAAAATACACATTCGGTCCTTTAGTCTTTACACCCATAATACATAATTCATTACAAACTTTTTGCTAACTAATACATGATATCTGATAACTAATTAAAAACTACAAAACATCTCATAGCCTTCAAAATATAAGTCTTCCCAAAAGCTAGCCACCATTTACTCTATTCACTTGCTCTTACCCGATCCACGACCTGGAATACATATTTTTAAAACAAAATGAGGGTTAGACCTAGCGGTCTAAGTGAGAAAATTCCTGTTAGTTTTAAAACCATTTGCACAATCATCATATACATAACACAAATTCAAATACCAATTATGACTCATGCACCATATACTTTCCTGTCTCATTCTCTTGGCCATATTAATTGGTTGCAAGCCAACTAATAAATTAACTCCGCCGTACGACAATTACAGCCAACACCGCTGTACGAATATTACAGCCAACACCACCGGTCCTAAGTCCGGCCAACGTATTCTCGTATAGTGTAATGCCCATGTAAATACAATATCTCAATATATTATATTTCAGACATAAACACATAATCACACCATCTATCACATTCCCAATCCACACATATATGTATTCCAGTTTAAAAACGTTTTAAAGTAAAACTCACATGTTTGCCTATCAAAACTCTTTCCAGTCTTTTCCACAAGAGTCAGCTTTCACTCCAAATTCACAGTATCTGAAACAATTAGATACAAGTATCTTTTTACCAAATAGAACCCATAAGACTTACTAAAGCTAAGAGCTCTAGATAACTCTATCCTCACATGTTACCCCCAAATCCGAACTTAAGTCGGGTCCACAGAATAGTCAGTCCTTATTCATTCCCTATCCAATAGTCAACAAAACACAGGTTCCTGGATACTCAAAAGTATCTCAACACTCAAAAGTGACCAAACAGCCCAAAGTTCCCGGATACCACAAGACTATCCGGACAACAGGACTTTCCGGATAACCTAAACAATCTGGTTAACACAACTTCCCGGACAGCATAAACAATCCGGATAACACCCGGACACCAAAGCAATCCGGACACTATCCGGTATCTCATTTTACCCGGAAACTTATGGAAAAGAGGAACTTACCCGGATAAAGAACCCGTCCGGACACCTTTAGAACATCATCCGGACACCATCAACAAAACTACCCGGACATATTCATATCGTCCGGAAACCTCTGTCGGTTTACCCTCTTTCTACCCAGATTCGACAGAAAATACTACCAGACATGAATTTGACTATTCTAATCCGATAAACACCTTCTAATAACAATTACACACATAAAATGTAAAGGAACATACCTCAAAACACTTCCAATGAATCCGATTTGAAGCCTTAACCACACTTTTCTTCTTTTTCTTCCTTTTTTCCCAAAACACACACACACCCTTCTAAATCTGGATATTTTCTAATTATGAAAATATCTGAATTCTTAAAGTATATATATTTTAGACCAATTTGCACTTAAGGCTTTAACTATGCAAAAATGACCAAGACACCCATAAACTTATAAATTCTCCTAAACTTACCCTAAACATCAATTATAAAGTTAATTAAATTTAACGAAACTAGAGCCCCCTCAATTTACAGTTCTCAAAACATTTAAAAACAGTTCATAACTATCAAAGCAACTTTACATAAAACTTTCACTGAAAATTCCGCTCCCGTAAATGGCACCTTGAAGTCACTCGAAAGTGACAACGAGTCAGTCTCACGCTGCCTTACTGGGCCACTCCTCCCATGCCATAAACGGAACATCCCTCCGGCATGAGCACTGGCGGGCCTACCCCCCCCCCCCCCCCCGACTTAGCCAATTTACGTCTATCACAATTTATGCATACATCTCATATCAACTTTTAAACAAGTGAAATCATGTAAATAAACATGGAAATTCTACTCATTTACTTTCTTTGAAAAACACGTTTAAAACACGTATTTTTAGTTAGAAAAACTCACCTGGCGCTTTAACAATTTCTTCTCGCGAAAACTTCAGATTTTAAGATGAACACCTATGATTCAAAGGAAATGAGGTAATAAGTCTTAACCTATTCCCACTGCTATCTACACAGACTCTAAATACATTTGGGTCTCAAAGCACTACTAAGTCTGGTGTCATTCCGGACTCTCACCCATACCGGATCTCAACCCGGATTCGACCCATTCCGGAACCAATACTGAAATTTTGGATCCCTACGGCCTCGAAACAACACCGGATCCCTTAATGGATTTCCGGATCTCTCAGCCCAACACAATACCGAATCTCCTTAATGGATTTCCGGATCTCCTCGGCCCAACACCATACCGGATCCCCTTATTGGATTCCAGATCTCTTCGGTCCAACAACACCGGATCTCATAAGAGATTCCGGATCACTACGACCCCAAAACAATATCAGATCTCTTTTGTGTGTTCCGGATCCATACGGTTCCGGACTGGACACGTCGGACAACAATTCCAGATCTTAACTCCCGGACTCAAAATCCGGACTCTCGCAATGGCGATGCGATACTGATTAACACTAGGGCTGGGGATTAATCCATTTCAATCGATTCTTAAGTCCCTTTCCCAACAAAATGATGATTCTACTCTATTAATCCTCTTTTATGATTATTTAATCCCTTTTTAAAACGTCCTTTTCAACTATTAGACAAAAACCCTCAAACAATCCAATCAATCATACTCCAGCAATGAGGATCAATTGCAAGAATAGAAATCAGAGATTACCTGAAATCCCTTGATGAGGAGCTCTTCTTCCACTTGTAGATTGATGATACTTTCTCTCTAAATGCACTCGATCAAATTTCTTTCCCTGCTCTCTCTTTCTCTCTAAGCCGCCACACACACACAATAGAATTTCTTCTAGGGTTTTGTGCCCAAATTTTGAGAGTTTTTATACCTTCTTAACATACTACAATTAAGCCCCTGAACTTACAACTTTACCAAAATTCCCGCAAAGACTTAATCTTTTCAATTGGGACCTTGGTTATTACAACACTCCCCCCTCAAAAGAATTCCGTCCCCGGAATTCCATTGTCGAAGAGATGAGGGTACTTGGACCTCATGTCCGCTTCTACCTCCCAAGTTGCCTCTCGTCCTCTAGGATACTACCACTGAACCTTTACTAAACTGATTTCCCTGTCCCTCGATATTCGTACCTTACTATCTACGATTTCTACTGGTTCCTTTACTTAAGTCAACTTCTCATCAACGCCGATGCCCTCCAAAGAAACAACCACATCTGCTTCTGCCAAACATTTCTTTATGTTCGAGACAAGAAACGCTGGATGAGCTCCCTTTAAGTTCCTCGATACTTCCAACTTGTAAGCTACTGCCCTTCCTCGTTTTATAATAACGAGGTCAACTCCTTATCGCCTGTATTCCTTGCAACGTCGCCATCATCTCAACTTCCAATATTTGCTCTCCAAAATAGAGACGTGCATCACACTATGAGTTCTTCTAAAATCTCATCGGGTACCCCAAGTTCGTACACTATCTATCCAACCTTCACAATTTCGACGGATCCACAAAACATTGTCCACTTCACTTTTCTCCTGAATGCACCACTCCAAACTATGGCGTATTTCGCATCAGACTGCCCCTTTCCTAAAATCGTGGTTCAGAAGTCTTATGCTTTACAGCCCAACCAACTTAGTTCCACTCGGTTGTCCCAAATCGTTCTGATGAAAAACATAACCGTACTCCATACTTCGGAACCACCCTCGGTCAATCACCACTTTACTATGTCGTGCCATCTTGTACCATATACTTGTAACCTCTCTGAGCACTATACACGCTTAAATACCACCTGAAATATCCAAGGTCAACCGCACCCTAATTTTCTCGCTTCCGTCCACACACCGGGACTCACGATTTTAAAACACGTCTAATTAAGGTCTCTCATACATCTTTACTTCCTTAAAAGAAGAAACTTTGCGGAATTCCCTGCCACAAAACGAGAATCTTTTACCAGGAAAAGTCGCTCACTTGACAACTTGGCACAAGGCCAACCTTGTACATCCTAACAAATTCACACCCAAGAGCTTCCTTCATTGGATTACATGTCATACTAGATTACTTCTCCCAACCGACCTTCGTCTATGCAGATAATACCTCCTTTCCTCGAAACCCATCGGCTACAGCTCATCAACCAATTTATACGTTCTCACCACTTCATCACTCTACACTTATACGTAGCTAAAAGCAGGAAACCTCCATAATCCCTCATTGAAGTGTTCACCCATCCGAATTGAACTTATCCTGAAGCCAAATCAATTTCTCACTGCATCCACAAGCGTCCAATTATATATGACATAACTTCGGTTACCCTCACTCAACGAGGAGGAGTAACCAAATTCTCACAAAACTATTCCCAACAGCCTATCACTGAACGACCAGTTCGTTTGAACATTTCTCACAACATCACCAATCCTAAATCTAATGGTCCTACATTCTGAGCACCACATTCAATTACCTTTTTCCACTTCTTTCCCGAAATTAAAACATATACCAATCCCTTTCCTCCATACTTCGCACCCTGATAAGTGCTCAATTTTGAGTACTTAAGCACTTATTTCTCTTCTCTTTTAGGTAGTATTTTACACTTTTACATCCCAATTTGAGTCTTTTATTTCATTATTTTACACTTTCTTGTTTTGGAGCTTAGGATGATGATTTACTTGTTTTCATGGGATGTTTGGGTTAATTCTAACTTGGTTCAAAAAATCTCTTTTATGAACAGATCATGCTGCAGCAGGGCTTGCAGCATTGGACAGTCGCTGAGCTGAAAGGAATGGGAGAATTGGAATTGGCTTAACATGGATTGGAAGAAGTCTTTTGTTTATCCATTGGTTAAGCCAATTATCCAGCTGAAACAAACTAATAGTTGTAATCTAATTACCTTTTGTTCTTTCCTAGTTAGTTTTGTAACTAAGGGTTGATTCCTAACTACATTGGTTGCTATTTTACACCTTTAGTCCCTCCCTATTTGCTATAAATAGGAGGCTTTGAGTGCCCTAATTAGCATCCCTTACCTATCCTTTTCACTACATTCTCTCCCTACTTTTTGTAAAACCATTGGCTGAACTTTTTCAGCCCCAATTCTCTCTGAAATTCCAGGAAACTTTTCAGTTCTTCAAGTGTTCTTCATTTAATGTTCTTATCATCTTCAAATCTTCATATACACGTATGAATGCTTGTAGCATCGTCTGTAGAACTGGGCAGTAATTTTTATTTGCTTTCTTTTGATTCCATCTTGTATCGCTAATCTTGTTATTTAGTTTACATCTTTATTTTCCTGCACTTAGTATAAGCATTTTACATTATTGTACTTACACTCCATCCATTAATCTTGTCATTTACTTCCTTGTAATTTTATTTTCTTGTCATTTATTAGTTATAGTCTTTTACTTTCCAAGTATCATTTACATTCTAGCATCATGTTTACTTTCCAAGTCTCTTGCATTTATTTTGCTTTATTTATTGTCATGAGTAGCTAAGCATATTAGTTTGGGTGTGAGGCAAATGGTGTTTTGTTGACCAAAAGAAAGTAGACATTTATGTGGCAAAAATGATGTTTTATTATTCCAACCCAAGTTTCTTCAAGATAATATAATCCCTTGACAAATTAATCACTTTGATAGTGTTAAAGTGTCATGGACCTAGAGATAGGCCATTGAATAGCACGTCAATTTGGATGACATAAGGGGTAATATCGAGAGAGTTACTTGCAACGAGAGTTGTTACTTTTGTTTTCTAAAATGATTCATTCTTGATAAGTTATCTTTTTCTCAAAGGGTTAAAATGGAGTAGACTTAGAGATAAGCTACTTAGGATTATACAAACTTGGGAGGTACGGGGGTTATATCGAGAGAGTTACTTTTAACAAAGAGAATTTGTTTCGCCGTATATTTTGAGAACTCAATTCCATCATTCCTTTACCTTAGGTTCTGCTCAGAGATGAGATTACTTACTGCTACTGGAATCATGGGATGGTGAGAGTCCGAGAGGAACGTGTCTCAAAGTAGATAATAAAACTAGTTTTTGTCACTGTTATGCTGCAGCATCATGCTGTAGCATTAGTCTACTGGAAGTTGGTTTAACATAACATCACGAGTCTTACACCCTTGCTTCTCTTTTATTAATGTTTGTTATAATCTGTGATACTCATCAACCAACCAATCAAAGATATTTTCTTCCAAATCATCTTCCGAAATCATTTCTTTCATCATACTTTTATAGCAATTTTAACTCCAATCTCCGTGGGACGATCATCGGTATTTTACCACTTTATTACTTAATAGACGACATAGTTCCGCATAAGTATACTTGCTTATTGGTTATATTAGCACACGTCTGTAGGTGTATTCAAAGCACTGTCTCATCAAGTTTTTGGCGCCGTTGCCGGGGATTGGTAAGCTAAAGTCTATAAAAGTATTTTTAAAGATTTGATTTTTTCTAGCACCGTTTGGGAGTTTTAAAGATTTTTAAAAGTGGTGTATGCCAAGAATTCCACGTGGAGAACTTGTCGAGTTAGATCCGGATATTGAGAGAACTTTTCACCAAAGAAAAAGAATTCAAAGAACATCAAACTCTCTCAATATGGACGGACCCCCACCCGGTGTTGGAAACATACCACCAAGACCACCACTTTTAGAAAATCTCGTTCGTCCGCCTTTGGAAAATCCTGTTAGACCACCTTTAGAAAATCCAATCAGGCCGCTACCTCTTGTAAATAATCAACAAAATCCACCTTTTCGTCAAAACCCACATTTTCAACAAAATCCACCACTTTTTGGTAATCCACCGTTTCATCCATTTCAACAAAATCCACCTTTTTAATAAAATCCACCTTTTCACAACCATAACAATGAGGAAGAAGATGATAATGGATCTATTGGTAATGTTGAACCACTTAACATCATTGATCTTGCAAACTCGAAGGATGGAAGAATTATGGACTATGCAATCCCAAATTTTGAGCAATTGAATTCTGGGATTGTTAGGCCACAATTAGATACTTTACATTTTGAACCAAAACCCATCATGTTTCATATTTTGCAAGCTAATGGTCAATTTGCCGGATTACCATCGGAGGATCCCCATTCCCATTTAAAATCTTTTATGGAGATCACTGATATTTTTCTAATCCCTGGAGTTTCACCGGAAGCCTTAAGGCTTACGTTGTTTCCATTTTCTCTAAGGGATAAGGCAAGAGTATGGTTCAATTCATCAACACCAGGTTCAGTACCATCTTGGGGTGATATGGCTGAGAAATTTTTGCGAAAATATTTTCCACCTACCCGAAATGCTAAGTCCAGAAACGAAATTTGCATGTTTAAACAAATGGACGATGAAGCAATTCCCGATGATTGGGGAAGGTTTAAAGAATTATTAAGGAAATTCCCTCACCATGGCATTCCCTACTGTATTCAACTCGAGACGTTTTACAATGGACTTGATTCCAATGCAAAACAAATGCTCGATGCGACTTCAGGAGGGGCCTTTACCTTTAACACCTACAATACCGGGTATGAAATTCTTGAAAACTTTTCAGCAAACAATGGACAATGGGCTGATCCAAGAGCTCAAATTTCAACTCAAAAGAAGACTGCCGGGTTGCATGAAATTGATGCATACACTGCATTGACAGCTCAACTTGCTTCCATGACTAATATGCATAAAAACATCACTTCAGGTCAAGGAACACAACCAGTTGTCACTAAAACTCATGCACCTGTCCTTTCTATGCAATGTGTATGTTGTGGTGAGGAACATTCTTATGAACATTGTCCTCACAATTCTGAATCTGTTAATTATGTTCAAAATAGACCTAGTCCTTACTCCAATACATACAATGCCGGTTGGAAGCAGCACCCAAACTTCTCTTGGAATAGTCCATGTTTGAATCCACCTGCACAAAAACCACAAGGGAATTCTAATTTTCAAAATCAAGCAAGCAGTTCTCAAAACCATTACAAAGGAAATTTTCAAAGCAATCATCATCAGAATAATTGTCACCAAGGTTTTCAAAACAATCAACCACCTTTTCAAAACCAAAATCATGCACCTCCGAATGATGACTCAAATCTTTCTTTGGAAGCAATCATGAAAGGGTTTATGACCCAAACTCAGGCTTCAATCAGAAATCTTGAAACTCAAGTCAGTCAAATTGCTTTAAATCAAAGTACTAGGGCCTCAGGAACTTTACCTAGTAACACTGAAATACCTAAGGCCCTAGGAAAAGAACATGTGAAGGCTGTGACTCTTAGGAGTGGGAAAGAATTACCTGAAACTGTGGAAAAGGAATTTGGCCCTTTAACCAAAACAGATTTTGAAAAACTATCCAAAGCCACTCCTACTCCAGAAATTCAGGTTATTCCAAAACCACCAAGTCAAAAAGAAGACCAAGACCCTAATAATACAAGTTCAAGTTCAACCAATGTGACCAAAAGCATATTGGATCCATCTGTCTCAAAACCTTCAAACATAGCTGTTATCAAACCAGTTCCCCCTTACATCCCTTATCCCTAAAGGATGAGGAATGAGAAGGAGGATTTGCAGTTTAAAAAGTTTTTGGATGTTTTCAAACAATTGCACATCAACATACCTCTGGTTGAAGCAATTGAGCAGATGCCCAATTATGCTAAGTTCTTTAAGGACATTTTGAGTAAGAAAAAGAAGTTGACTGAGTATGAGACTGTTGCCCTCACTGAAGGTTGCAGTGCTCTATTTTCCAACAAAATACCCCCTAAGCAAAAAGACCCAGGGAGTTTTACCATTCCTTGTTCAGTAGGTGGGAAAGAAGTTGGACAGGCTTTGTGTGATCTAGGTGCCAGTGTCAATCTTATTCCCTTATCAATTTTCAAAAGCTTAGGGATAGGAGAGGCCAAACCTACCACAGTCACACTCATCTTAGCAGATAAGACCATTGCCTATCCAAAGGGTAAGATTGAAGATGTGTTAGTCCAGGTTGACAAATTCATCTTTCCGGCTGATTTTATCATTTTAGACTTTGAGGCTGATAAAGATATTCCCATTCTTTTGGGAAGACCTTTCTTAGCCACGGGTAAAACTTTGATACATGTCCAGAAAGGAGAGTTGACTATGAGACTTTAGGACCAAAAAGTCACATTTAATGTTTTCAATTCTTTAAAGTACCCTGGTGATATGGAAGATTGTTTAAGCCTAGGTACCATTGAGTCATTGTGTCATGAGGAAGAAGTCAACCAGACCTATAGGGTAGAAGAGGAGGGCGGGGAAGAAATTGAGGAATATGATGATGATGATGATGAAATTCCCATAGAGAAGGAGACTGTCCCTTTGGTTGCTGTAGCATTTGAGCTGCTGGAAAATAGTGAGCAAAAACCAGTCGTACCTTCCATAGTCTCACCACCTGACCTGGAGTTGAAGAAACTCCCATCTCACCTGAAATATGCCTTTCTAGGAAAAGAAGACAAATTACCTGTTATCATATCAGCTACCCTAGAATTGCATCAGGAAAAGAAGTTAGTGGATATGTTGAAGTTGAACACCAAAGCCATAGGATGGACCATTGCTGACCTTAGGGGGATTAGTCCTTCCATTTGTCAACATAAGATCATCCTAGAAGAAAAGAACTTCAAATCCATAGAACCTCAAAGAAGGCTAAACCCTGTCATGAAAGAGGTAGTAAAAAAGGAAATTTTAAAATGGTTAGATGCAGGAATTATTTTCCCAATAGCCAGTAGTTCTTGGGTTAGTCCAGTCCAATGTGTGCCTAAGAAGGGTGGGATCACTGTCATTTCCAATGACAAGAATGAACTCATCCCAACTAGAATAGTCTCCGGATGGAGAATTTGCATGGATTACCGTAGACTAAACAATGCTACTCAAAAAGATCACTTTCCTTTACCTTTTGTTGATCAAATGTTGGGCAGGTTGGCTGGAAAAGAGTTTTACTGCTTCTTGGATGGATACTCATGTTACAATCAGATAGCCATAGCACCGAAAGACCAAGAGAAGACTACTTTCACTTGTCCTTTTGGCACTTTTGCCTTTAGGAGAATGCCCTTTGGACTTTGCAATGCACCTGCTACTTTCCCAAGATGCATGATGTCCATATTCTCTGATATGCTTCAAAAATCCATTGAAATATTTATGGATGATTTTTCTGTTTATGGTTCATCTTTTGATCATTGTTTGGAAAATCTAAAACAAAGTCTTAAAAGGTGTGAAGAAACTGACTTGGTTCTTAACTGGGAAAAATATTTCATGGTTACAGAAGGAATTGTCCTTGGTCATTTAATTTCAAAAAGAGGAGTTGAGGTAGACAAAGCTAAACTTGAAGTTATTGAAAAACTACCTGAACCAACCACTGTTAAAGGAATCAGAAGCTTTCTTGGTCATGCTGGTTTTTATAGACGTTTCATAAAAGTTTTTTCAAAGATTTCAAAACCTTTATGTCTATTATTACAGCAAGACCAAAAATTTGATTTTAATGAAGATTGCAGAAATGCATTCCTTACTTTAAAGAAAGCTTTGGTGACTGCTCCAGTGATTGTTGCTCCTGAATGGGACAAACCTTTTGAAATCATGTGTGATGCAAGTGATTGGGCTATTGGTGCAGTTTTAGGTCAAAGAAAAGGAAAGATTTTTCATTCTATCTACTATGCAAGCAAAACCCTAAATGAAGCTCAAATTAATTACACAACAACTGAAAAAGAGTTATTAGCAGTGGTTTTTGCATTTGAAAATTTTAGATCATATTTAATGGGAGCCAAAGTCATTGTTCACACTGACCATGCTGCCATTAAATATCTCATTTCAAAGAAAGATGCAAAACCAAGGCTAATAAGATGGGTTTTGCTATTGCAAGAGTTTGACCTAGAAATTGTTGATAGAAAAGGTGTGGAAAACCAAGTGGCTGATCATTTATCTAGGTTAGAAAAGCTTGTGGAAAGTAGGGAAGGAGGAGACATTATAGAGACCTTCCCTGATGAAAAGATTCTTATGGTGCAATCACAACTGCCATGGTTTGCTGACATAGCTAATTATTTAGCTTGTGGCATCAAACCCTCTGACTACACTCACCATATGCTGAAGAAATTTCTCCATGATTGTAAATTTTACATATGGGATGACCCTTTTCTGTTTAAACTTGGTACAAATCAATTGCTGAGAAGGTGCATCCCTGAAACTGAAGTGGCAGCAATCCTGCAGCATTGCCATCAGTCAGCCTATGGAGGACATTTTGGAGGCCAAAGAACAGCAGCTAAAGTTCTTCAATCTGGTTTCTATTGGCCTACTCTCTTCAAAGATGCCCACAACTTTGCACAAAGGTGTAATGAATGCGAGAGAAGTGGTTCCATTTCTCAGAAAAATGAAATGCCTTTGAATGGTATCTTGGAGGTTGAATTGTTTGATGTGTGGGGAATTGATTTTATGGGTCCATTCCCACCATCAAACAATTGCCAATACATTCTCGTTGTTGTTGATTATGTATCCAAATGGGTAGAAGCAATGGCATGTGTTTCAAGTGATGCAAAAACTGTTGTTAAGTGATGAGGGTACCCAATTTGTAAATAATTTGTTGAGTAAAGTTCTTGAAAAGTATAATGTGAAACACAGAGTTGCCACTGCTTATCACCCATAAAAAAATGGTTTAGCTGAACTCTCAAATAGGGAAATTAAAGGGATTCTAGAAAAGGTTGTCAAGCCAAATAGAAAAGACTGGGCTTTCAAGTTAGATGATGCTTTATGGGCATACAAGACTGCTTTCAAAACACCATTAGGTATGTCTCCATACAAGTCAGTCTTTGGAAAAGCTTGTCACCTCCCTTTAGAATTAGAACACAAAGCATATTGGGCTATAAAGGAGTTGAACATGAACTTAGATGAAGCTGGTAACAAAAGAAAGTTACAACTCTGTGAACTAGATGAACATAGAAATATGTCCTATGATAATGGCAATCTCTATAAAGAGAAAACCAAAAAATGGCATGTCAATAGGATTAGGCACAGAGAGTTGAAAGCTGGTCAGAAATGTCTTTTGTTCAATTCCAGGTTGAAATTGTTTCCGGGTAAACTTAAGTCTAGATGGTCAGGCCCATTTGTCATACACAAGGTTTATCCATACGGGGCTGTAGACTTAGTCAATCCGGAAGACAATAGTGTGTTCAAGGTAAATGGTCAGAGAGTGAAGTTATACCACGAGGCTGTAACATCTCCACAACACTACCTGTGGAGGCGATTTCTTTGTGCTGAAAGCTTCAACAACAGATGGGAACTATCCTAAAGTTCCAACTATCCTTGTAAATATTCTTTTTATGCCTATTGTTATGTTTCCTAGTTTAGTTATGATTAATACATTTGTTAGTTTGCAGCTAGAAAAGAGAAAACAGGACAGCTAGGTCATGATGAGTCAATGCTGCAGCATCCAAGCCCTATCATTTGCAAAAGCCAAAAATCAGTTGCATTTAATTGGGGAAATCTGGAATAATAAATTCAGAAGGCATTTAAGGATTGTACAAAGCAAGTATCAGTATTTGTATTTTGAAAAAGATACCATCTTTTATCCTTTGGGTAAAAATTGATATATCTTCTAAAGAGTACCATCTCATATATCATGTTGTACCTTCCTTAACCTTACCCTTTAGATTTTAGGTTTACCCAAGCATTTACAGCTGTAAAACACTCATATCTCTTGTAAATTTTCAGATAAGGACAATTGCTTTTTCAAACCATCTCTTCATCTTCCCTCTCTCCTCACTCTACTCATTTCCCTCCTTTTCTCTACTCCCTACTCTCTGTTGCGAACACCGAACACCACCATGGCGGGGGTGAAGCAGGTCACTCTAAGAAACCCTAATACCGGTGCTGTTCGTCGAAGCGGAAGAAACCAGGCGGTGGTTCGACCTCCGGCCACCACCGATAAACCACCAGAAACCATTGTTCTCGACGATCAATCCACCACACCACTCACCCGAGAAGAAATGCTGAGAAAGGCGAAGGGTGCTGTCATAAAGTCATCAACCACCGCCGCAGCCACCGTCGCAACCACAGCCGACGATGCAACCACCATCGCAACCAAAACACCACCATCTGATGCATTGTCTCTTGCCCTCCATTCCACCACTGCAGAAATAGACCAAAGTCAAAAGGAAAAGGTATCTTCTAAACCTAACACTACTTTAGTGGATGAACAAGCAATCTCTCATTCTGAAAATGACCAGATAATGTCCACCAAAGTTCAAAACCAAATCTTTTCTAACCTAAATATCTCTGTTGATGCATTTCTTTCGGGGGAAAATATAGACACCACCATTCCCCCTATTGAGACCGAACATCCACAAACAGGGGAAGGGATGGTTGAGGGTGAGAAAGACCAAGTTGTGGGTGAGAAAGAAAAAGTTGTGGGTGACCAAGGTGTGATAGTAAATGAAACAGGGGATGGGATGATTGTGACTGAAACAGAACCTAACACAAGGGTAGAGTTGAATGAAACAGAGGAAGGAATAGTCGAGAATGAGGAGCGTGCTGGAGAGAAACTACCGGACCTAAACGAAAGGCTTTATTACTCGGATGACGAGTTGATAGTTGAAACCCTTAGGCCACAAAAGAGAAAAGCCTTAGGTAAAGCCTATGCCAAGAAAACACAACCCAAATAGCCCCCTGCCAAGAAAACTAAGAGAGTGATGGAGAGAGGAGAACCATCTGGAACAAAATCCCAAGAGACCAACTATGATGCTGCAGCACCATTGCAGCATGAACAGGCAGAGGGTAAGAAGAAGAAGAAATCAAAGGAAACGATTGTTTTCATTGATAGACCAAAGGCTCCCCATAAGGGATTTAGTTCTAAGGCTGTGGCAAGGGTATGGCGTAAACACAGTAATAGGGTAGGACTGCCCGATAAGGGATTCGATGAACAAAGTTTGAGAGAATTCCATTTCATCCGAGATGTGGTAGATACCCAAAGTTTGGAGAAAGTGGCTGAGGTATACAACTCCTACAATCTGACCCTTATGAGAGAATTCTACTGTGAGGTTTCTGTTACTTCCTCACCTAAGATTCAAATACGAGGGGTCACAATCAAACTTGTCGGTAAAACCTTCAACAATTTCCTTAACCTTTTTCCACCCAAAAAGATAGAATATGGCACACTTATGCGAAAGGGTAAACCGTCTGATTTGGTTGAAGCTGCGGCTGTTTTGGGAAAGCCGAAGAGCGAATGGGATTATCACAACAATTTCATGTTGAGCTCCTTTAAAGCTCTAAACCTCACAGCCACATCAAACGTATGGATCAACTTTGTTCGACACTCCATCTCGCCTACAACCCATGACATCACAATATCAGTAGATAGGATGTTTTTATTGTACTGCTTAGTTACAGGAAGAAGCATCAATTTGGGAAGGATCATGGTCGCAAGCATTCGGGAATGTGCATCTCGTACCAGGGGCAAACTGTACTTTCCTGGTATGCTCACACGATTGTTGGTTGCGGCTGGAGTTCCACAATACAAAGACGATCTTATAGTGCGAGAACAACGAGAAAAATGGGAAATTGATATGAAGGCTGTAAACCGACTTTGTAACCGAAGGGAGAAAGGGGTAGAGGCAAACGATTTGATGGGATTGGTGCAAGATCTGTTAGTTCAAAATAACAGTTTGATGGAGGAATTAAGCAAGCAAAAAGAAGATTTCTTGGCAAAGTTTGGAGCTTTAAAGGAGGAGATGATGAAGGCTGCAAATGGAAAGAAAAAGGGGACTGACGAGGGGGTATCTGTGGATAAGCAAGTAAGGAGGCTGGAAAGCAAGCTGCTGGGGAAGAAGGAAAAAGGTCATGAAGCTGAAAGACCAAGTTGCGGATTTGATCGAGGAGAATGCCATTTTGGGGGCACAAGCTGTTGTGAGAACTGGTACTGCAGCATCCACTGCTGCAGCATCCAGTGATGCTATTGAAAAGGATTAGATGCATCCCTTAAATGGGACAGGTTCAAATCACTCTCTTTAGTTCCAATTTTATTTTATTTTGTTAAATCTGTGTCTGGGATTAGTTTTTTTGTTTTAGAGTTTATTTTCATGCGTATGGGATCATGTTTAGATAAGTCTGAATGTTTGCATAGCCATAATAGTTTTCAGAACACACGTGGCATTTTTAGGATTGATTCATGCTAGAACTAAACACAATGGTGCTTGGGACACAATTTGGTCCACATTCAACATAAATCACAGAAATGATCCATGCTTTTGCTCACTTTTAGCCACTAAAAACATCTAAATACATCCATTCTCCACAACAATGAGGACATTGTTAAATTCTTAGTTTGGGGTGGGGAGTGCCTAAAATGGCAGCAAAAGCATTGCTTAAAAGCCATGAAAAAGTGGTCTAAAGAACACCAAAAATACCCCATAGGGGTAGGTGTAGGTGTCCAACCAAAAAAAGCACAAAAAGTGCCAAAAATTTCAAAATTTTTGCAAGTATTGGAGCATGGTGTGAGAAAAGGCAAGGTGAGAAAAGGCAAGGTGAGAAAAGAATACGCCAAAAAGAGAGAAACCCTTTTCCTTTCAAAAGCTTTGGTAATCTGTGATGTGAATTGTGTGATCATAACAAAAAGACTATGTGATTAGCTTATGGTTCATGATCATGAATAGATTGAGGTGTTGGTTGTTTTAGAATTATGAAAGGCTATGTTATGCATGTGTGGATGTTTCAAGATCATGATGTGCACTTAATGCCATCCATTTGCATACTTTTAAAAAAAATTGAGTCATTTCTTTTGTCTTTTTATTGCTTGGGGACAAGCAAATTTCTTAGTTTGGGGTGGTGATAAGTGCTCAATTTTGAGTACTTAAGCACTTATTTATCTTCTCTTTTAGGTAATATTTTACACTTTTACATCCCAATTTGAGTCTTTTATTTCATTATTTTACACTTTCTTGTTTTGGAGCTTAGGATGATGATTTACTTGTTTTCATGGGATGTTTGGGTTAATTCTAACTTGGTTCGAAAAATCTCTTTTATGAACAGATCATGCTGCAGCAGGGCTTGCAGCATTGGACAGTCGCTGAGCTGAAAGGAATGGGAGAATTGGAATTGGCTTAACATGGATTGGAAGAAGTCTTTTGTTTATCCATTGGTTAAGCCAATTATTCAGCTGAAACAAACTAATAGTTGTAATCTAATTACCTTTTGTACTTTCCTAGTTAGTTTTTGTAACTAAGGGTTGATTCCTAACTACATTGGTTGCTATTTTACACCTTTAGTCCCTCCCTATTTGCTATAAATAGGAGGCTTTGGGTGCCCTAATTAGCATCCCTTACCTATCCTTTTCACTACATTCTCTCCCTACTTTTTGTAAAACCATTGGCTGAACTTTTTCAGCCCCAATTCTCTCTGAAATTCCAGGAAACTTTTCAGTTCTTCAAGTGTTCTTCATTTAATGTTCTTATCATCTTCAAATCTTCATATACACGTATGAATGCTTGTAGCATCGTCTGTAGCACTGGGCAGTGATTTTTATTTGCTTTCTTTTGATTCCATCTTGTACCACTAATCTTGTTATTTAGTTTACATCTATATTTTCCTGCACTTAGTATAAGCATTTTACATTATTGTACTTACACTCCATCCATTAATCTTGTCATTTACTTCCTTGTAATTTTATTTTCTTGTCATTTATTAGTTATAGTCTTTTACTTTCCAAGTATCATTTACGTTCTAGCATCATGTTTACTTTCCAAGTCTCTTGCATTTATTTTGCTTTATTTATTGTCATGAGTAGCTAAGCATATTAGTTTGGGTGTGAGGCAAATGGTGTTTTGTTGACCAAAAGAAAGTAGACATTTATGTGGAAAAAATGATGTTTTATTATTCCAACCCAAGTTTCTTCAAGATAATATAATCCCTTGACAAATTGATCACTTTGATAGTGTTAAAGTGTCATGGACCTAGAGATAGGCCATTGAATAGCACGTCAATTTGGATGACATAAGGGGTAATATCGAGAGAGTTACTTGCAACGAGAGTTGTTACTTTTGTTTTCTAAAATGATTCATTCTTGATAAGTTATCTTTTTCTCAAAGGGTTAAAATGGAGTAGACTTAGAGATAAGCTACTTAGGATTATACAAACTTGGGAGGTACGGGGGTTATATCGAGAGAGTAACTTTTAACAAAGAGAATTTGTTTCGCCGTATATTTTGAGAACTCCATTCCATCATTCCTTTACCTTAGGTTCTGCTCAGAGATGAGATTACTTACTGCTACTGGAATCATGGGATGGTGAGAGTCCGAGAGGAACGTGTCTAAAAGTAGATAATAAAACATGTTTTTGTCACGGTTATGCTGCAGCATCATGCTGTAGCATTAGTCTACTGGAAGTTGGTTTAACATAACATCACGAGTCTTACACCCTTGCTTCTCTTTTATTACTGTTTTTTATAATCTGTGATACTCATCAACCAACCAATCAAAGATGTTTTCTTCCAAATCATCTTCCGAAATCATTTCTTTCATCATACTTTTATAGCAATTTTAACTCCAATCTCTGTGGGACGATAATCGGTATTTTACCACTTTATTACTTGATAGACGACATAGTTCCGCATAAGTATACTTGCTTATTGGTTCTATTAGCACATGTCTGTAGGTGTATTCAAAGCACTGTCTCATCACACCCTTACCGATGACAATCTACACACACTACTCCACCTTTTCGGTGTTACCGCCAAGTTTACTGCTTCCAACCTACTCACTTATTCCGACATGCTATCTCCACCTTCCCACGTTAGCGTGGAGCACCGCCCACCAACATCACTTGCCCCTAACTTTCGACCTTTTCCACATGCGTCGATTACACTTCCTCATTAGTATACATGACCAAATGGTTGCACCAAAATTCTAACTTAAGGCATCCAATCCAGTCATCCCAAATGACCTCGGTGTTCGAAGCCACTACACACTCCTTGATTTCTAAACCGTTACCTTCTCAGATAATTTCTTCGCACATAAGAAACAATTCACCTCCCTTAAAGATTTCGCGTCTACCACGCCACAACGAGGACTAATCAAACCAACATATTCTTTAAACTCCTAGTGATCCCAAAATATACTTACTTAGCGACTCACACAACCAAAAACACTTGGTTTCTCATTTGGGTAACCACCCACTACCGGTCCGCCGTTTTATTCCGAGAATAACCATAACCTAACGCCAACTTACACACCACGTATCCCAACAACTTGCTTAACAAATTGCATAACTCATCCGAAATCCCCAAAAGGCTTCCATCTGATGCTTCACATCTTCTAATCAACACATTACCATATCACTGGCTCGCACATTTATCTTGGCAAATGATGCCACTAACTCATCCGTACATCCTCCACCCACAACATCACACCGCAGCCCAGGTTCTTACGGTCATTTGTACACAATTCAAACTTGCCTTCATATTCATCCGCATATATAACCAAGTCTATCTCACTTCTTGGTCTTTCCCTAACTCTAGATGTACCACAACTCACGAGTTCCCAATTAACTCAAACATATTCGTTTCTTGCTAGTTTTTTTCGATCCCAACCCATTACATAGACATGGCACATTCCCTCACAGACAGATATAATCTATACACTCACTTCGTTTGTGCTGAATACCTCATCCTTTTACGAACCGTCCAAACCTCGTAAGTAAAACACTCATCCAATTAGCAAATTTTCCACATATCTAACGCCCACACGAGGTGTTCCATCGTCATGTATACATCTTTCCTGAACGACCTCCTACATTTACCCACACCGTGGTAATTGCCTCCACTTCCCACCTCTTGACAACGCCTTCAGCTCCACACATTTTAAATAGTTGTCGACTTTAACAATAATAGTCGACCTCATGATGCTTTCCTAACTTTTCCGTCAACAAGAGTTCCTAACAGAACTTAATCCTCCCGACATATCATGATCATCTACACATTCCGTCGTCCTTACTTAAATGGAAAATTTCAAGACTTACTCGTGCAATGTCAATATTACAAGATCACCTTAAAACTCATATTCGACGCCGAAGACATTTCATTTCTGCCTCTCAACATTACTCATATCAAGTTGCTAATACTACATCTTGATGACTTCAAGTCCTTCCTCTGGACACAATCGTCCCTCGACCACTGTATCCCTAGTTACCGAGCAAGGGTACAAACTACCATACAACCGACACCAAAGTCCATTTCCGACTCTTCCACTGTTCACCTCTCTTCTTGAACACGAATACCAAAATTACAAACATTCTCCCCTGGTTTGTCCAGCACCTCTCCACTCTCGGAATCCTTCCTTATTTTAAGATGTAATACTCTACGACCTAGTGACTTCATAGCCTTTATGCATGACAACGCGATAAATAAATCATTTAGCACTTTTTTATCATTTTAAAGAAACCACACTTGGAAACAATTTGGGTACACATGACCCCAACGTTCTCATAACTCCAATGACCTGCACAACGATCTCGAGAATCGTTCGCACGCAACCTTTCAGTAAAACTCAATCTTACTCAACCAACACGACGTTGTTACGACAGTAACATATTGAATGAAAATCTTCCATACGACAAAATTCTGAAAGAAATTACCGACACGAAGTAAACCAGTCGGCCCTCACACTCATTTATATGACATCAATATGTCAATACTCATTTGGGTTATAAAAGCTTTGTTGGCAAACGTTTTCTTGACTTTTTGCAACAATTTAACTTATCATGAAAAGAGTGGGATATTTTGCAAATCGCTAAGCTCAAATTCTCATTGTGCGACGTAAATGGAATTGCCTTTTTATTTAAACACACGCTGACTCATTTCCGACCAAAATTGATATTTACACATTTACTTTGATCACGAAAAAGCTCATGTAACACATATAAGGACGCAATGCATGAAACTCTACTTGCAATTGAAGGCTACTCACTCCAACAAGGTCAACCGTTGTACTCACACAACTTATCATTGGCATTCTATCTTCGACCAATGGTCACCCTCTCGTCCTTACAACAACTTGCTGTACATGCGTTCCACAGCCCACCTACTCAACCATCCTTTATAATTTTCGTCTTGACCAATTACCTCACATTCTACCTCTACACGTTTTCAATCCGCCACTGAAAAGCTTGACTAAAGAGTCAGGGCTCTAATCCTCCACTCGCTCTTGAATTGACGCTTTCAAGATCTCTACACTGTCCTTCCTTACCATCCCAACTGATCTACCCTACGATTTCTAGAACTGGGACTCACCAGAACTAGGAGTCTTACCCAAAATCAATCATTCATCCTCTTCGAACCCATGAAGATCTACCTCTAGACGGCTCATAACATTCCAAACAACATTTCTTCTATAAGATGTATACATACATAACATCATAAATGATCTCTCACGATACTTCCCCAACAATGGGTCTCAATCTACTCCTCAAGGATCTTGCTGACATTCTTGATTACTGGAACACGACAGATAAACTAGCTTAAGACTACCGCTTCGGGATAATAAGGCAATTTAAGCACATGCATGTACTTGTAAGTTCGCAATTACACTGGCCAACTGTAATCCCAAACTTACCTTACATGACTGTCCTCGGTACCCTATTAGTCCTATCTCTACAATAGTGCCTTCTTAACGCACTTCCTGATTCTCAGTTGTGGTTTCTACCCCTAAAGTTTATGTTTAGGCTCGTCCGGTCACCTAAATCCCTTAAACTATGGCTCTGATACCAATTGTAACAACTCGGTCTAAAATAAAGCATACATAGCATTTAATAATAAACATCTCGATAAAAGGGGTCCCAAAATTCAATACATCTGTCTCAAAACTTAGGTTGGCGGAAGCAACCTATACACAACTGAGAATGATACTAAATCCTAAAAATAAAAGTGGCACTGTCTCTAGCTACATCCGTACTCTGCTCACATACCAGAGCCTCCTACTATCTGCTTACCTGAAAAGGTTTAGTTGGAAAATGCGAGGGTTAGACCATGAGGTCTAGTGAGTCCCCTCAATTTACAGTTCTCAAAACATTTAAAACAGTTCATAACTATCAAAGCAACTTTACATAAAACTTTCACAGAAAATTTCGCTCCCGTAAATGGCACCCTGAAGTCACTCGAAAGTGACAATGAGTCAGTCTCACGCTGCCTTATTGGGTCACTCCTCCCATGGCATAAACGGAACATCCCCCCGACATGAGCACTGCCTACCCCCCGACTTAGTCAATTTACGTCTATCACAATGTATGCATACATCTCATATCAACTTTCAAACAAGTGAAATCATGTAAATAAACAAGGCAATTCTACTCATTTACTTTCTTTGAAAAACACGTTTAAAACACGTATTTTTAGTTAGAAAAACTCACCTGGCGCTTTAACAATTTCTTCTCGCGAAAACTTCAGATTTTAAGATGAACACCTATGATTCAAAGGAAATGAGGTAATAAGTCTTAACCGATTTCCCACTGCTATCTACACAGACTCTAAATACATTTGGGTCTCAAAGCACTACTAAGTCTGATGTCATTCCGGATTCTCACCCATACCGGATCTCAACTCGGATTCGACCCATTCGGGAACCAATACTGAAATTTCGGATCCCTACGGCCTCGAAACAACACCGGATCCCTTAATGGATTTCCGAATCTCTCGGCCCAACAGAATACCGGATCTCCTTAATGGATTTCCGGATCTCCTCGGCCTAACACCATACCGGATCCCCTTATTGGATTTTGGATCTCTTCGGTCCAACAACATCGGATCTCATAAGAGATTTCGGATCCCTACGACCCCAAAATAATACCGGATCTCTTTTGTGAGTTCCAGATCCATACGATTCCGGACTGGACACGTTCTGGACAACAATTCCGGATCTTAACTCCCGGACTCAAAATCCGGACTCTCGCAATGGCGATGCGATACTGATTAACACTAGGGCCGGGGATTAATCCATTTCAATCGATTCTTAAGTCCCTTTCCCAACAAAATGATGATTCTACTATATTAATCCTCTTTTATGATTATTTAATCCCTTTTTAAAACGTCCTTTTCAACTATTAAACAAAAACCCTCAAACAATCCAATCAATCATACTCCAGCAATGAAGATCAATTGCAAGAATAGAAATCAGAGATTACCTGAAATCCCTTGATGAGGAGCTCTTCTTCCACTTGTAGATTGATGATACTTTCTCTCCAAATGCACTTGATCAAATTTCTTTCTCTGCTCTCTCTTTCTCTCTAAGCCGCCACACACACACAATAGAATTTCTTCTAGGGTTTTGTGCCCAAATTTTGAGAGTTTTTATACCTTCTTAACATAATACAATTCAGCCCCTGAACTTACAACTTTACCAAAATTCCCACAAAGACTTAATCTTTTCAATTGGGACCTTGGTTATTACACGTTTTATGATTCAAACCGTTTGGTTTTTTATTATTTTAAGAGCTTCTTATCTCTTAATATGGTCTCGACAAAAAAGTGGCAAACATATCTCTTAAATGTCCTCTTATTTTCTTCCTGAGCAACATTCTTTCGATTTCAACGTCAGTTTTGGCCCAAATCCACCCTGAATTTGCAAAAAATTGCAAAACACGAAGAATGTAGATCTGTGTGTTGGCTTTCCAGAACATCTTGAATCGCTAAAATCGGTGATTTTATGTGTAAGATATGATTAAAACTTCATAGCCTCGAAAATCTGTCAACATCCTTGTGATTCTTTTTTTTTCGTTTCGTCCTGCGTTCATGGATGCTCACTTCAATTGACGTATTTAATTTGAATTTTTAAGAGATAAAACAGATAAGTATGCATATTTAGAGATTTATCAGTTTTACCAAAACAAACAGTCTTAAGGGGTGTTGATTGGTCATAACTTAAGGAATATGTCAAACTCGTTTCTTTTTTCCTGTTACCAAATATTCTAATATATAAAAAACTAGGTGTATTGGTCGAAATCGTTTACTAATTTACAAACAAAGAGCTACTAAAATCCAAAAGCTATATAATTTGAATTAAAGATATGAAATGAAATGATGCATGAGTACGTCACAGCTTTGCATTATATAAAGTCTCTTGTTTATTATTAACACCATTGACTTTGGATTTAAAACAATTTTCCAAAATTCCACACAAATATAATTGAATGCACCTTGGAAACACTCATTTTCAAGAGGAAACTATTTTTCCATTCTTTATTTGGATGTAAAGTATATAATGTGTATATACACTAACTGAACTTACGCACCTTATCTATATTTGGTGATGTTTAGAGTTTTGATCTTTTAAGAACGTGAGAATGTAATGTCTACTGGTGTTTCGAAAATTGTTAGGACAAGGTTAAAGACTCATAATCCCGTTGGTAAAATATTATATATACATATATATATAAGAGAGAGAGAGAGAGTAAGGGCCTGTTTGTTTTTGATTTAATGAGCTTAATGATATGTATAGCTTATTCGGTCAACCATATAGAGGTGTTTGGTAGTGGCTTAATGAAAAAATGATGACTTATTCGCTAAGATGAAATGGTGTAGCTTTATTTGGACAGACATGATTTTCCCCATTTTACCCCTCACATTAAACAAATCAAATACCTCCCACAAAACCCTACAACTACTCACTGGCCTCCCTCACGGCCTCACATGAAATCCTCCACATCGCTACTTCTTCCACCGGCGCTCTTCCACCGGTGCTCTCCACCGGCTGCTTCTTCCAGCGGCGGCTTCTTCCAGCGGCTTTTCCGATCATTCATGCTTCATATTCCAGCGGCAGGTATACGACGAGACATGTAAAATATGAAGAAATCGAAGGATGGGTGAAGAAAGAAATCGAAGGAGTTGCAGAAATCGAAGGTTAGCATGTTCTATATGGTTTGCAGAAATCGACGTTTAGCAGGTGTGGATGGTTGGCTAGTTCTGGATGCTTAGGCCTTCCGTATCGCTACGGGCTCGGGCTCGGGCTCCAGCGGGTTACGGTACGGGGGGGAGCGGGCTCGGGCTCGGGTTCCAGCCCCGGGTTCCAAAACCTGTTCAACCCGATGGCTTTTCTTTTTTTTTTTTAATTTTTTTTAAATAATTTGAAAATAAAGATGTTGGCAACGGCTCTTTTTATATTTATTTTTTTTTTTAATTTTTTTTTCCAATTTAATCACACTATATATATTAATCCAAACATCTTATTTTTTCACACCAAAATCTCTCAAATTCTCTCAAACTCTCTCAAATTTCATCATGAATCCAAACAAAACACCTACATCCCGTCGTAACCGACCGGATACACCGCAACCGCAAGAAGACCCGGAGCTTGGTTTCCAAGCGTTTACACAACAAGGTTATCATTCGCAATTTTCGCAACAATTTCCGCCACAATTTCCGCAACAATTTCCGCCACAATTTCCGCAACAATTTCACCAACAATTTTCGCAACATATTCCTTACCAATTTACACGTCCCGGTTTGATTGAACAAGGTTTTACTCCGGCCAACTATAATCTTCCTTCACCCGCAATCAATCTCGACAACGACATTGTTCCGGAAACCCAACATTCTAGCCCGAAACCATCAAACCCGACACCAACGAGAAAAGGAAAAAACAAACAATATGAAAATAGAGCCGCCAAACAGATGTGGAGTAAAGACGAGGAACTCGCGTTAGTGTCGGCGTGGGTTGACGTTTCGGAGGACCCCGTTGTCGGTAACGCACAAACCGGTGGTAATATTTTTATTGTTATTATTATTATTGTTATTATTATTATTAATATTATTAATATTATTATTATTCTTGTTAATATTCTTATACTTGAATTTACATAAATGTAGAAAGTTTTTGGACCCGAATCGGGCAAGTGTTCTTTAGTTTGATGGGCCGCGGAAATTATAGAACAACTCATCAACTCAACACCAAGTTCAACGACCTCAATAAAAGAATAAATTCTTTTGGCGGCTTCTACAACAACTTGGTCACTAATAGATCAAGCGGAATGAGTGAGGCCGACATTTCACGAATGGCACACGAACGGTACCGAGCACAACTTGGGTTTGCTTTCACTCACGAACAAGCTTGGAAAGTCCTAAAAAATGTCCAAAATGGGGAGTCGTTCCAACGATGACGACAACTTCATCGCGGGGTTCAAAACGTACCAAACCTTCCGATGATGACGATGACGACAACTTCATCGAGCAACTTCAACGACCCATCGGGAGAAACAAGGCAAAAAAAACATCAACGAGTAATACGAGCGGGTCGAATACGAACGGAAGTGTTACTCAGTTGTTGACGACGTTCAACGAGAAGATTGATGATACAATGGAATACAAAATGAAAAAACTCGAACTCGAACGAGATAAGTTGGAACACGAACGAGAAATCGAACGAGAAAAATGATTTGATAAAGACTTCGAGTTTTTCATAACCCCGCATGATCACCTTACGGGAGACGTTTTGAAGGCTACTTTGGCGAAGAAAGAGAGAATTAGAAAATTACATAATTTTGGGTAATTTTGTATTTTGTAATTTTTATTTTTTTAGTGTTTTGTATTTTGTAATTTTTATTTTTAATGAATGATATGAATTTTTATTTTTATTATTTATCTTATTTTTATTTATTAAAAAATATATAAATATTTTTATTTTGTTAAATAATTAAATGTATAAATAAAAGAATTAAAAAAAATGAGGCGGCAAGAGGGCTTGAGGGTTCCGCTACGCCACTTTAGGGCTTGAGGGTTTGAGGAGATGGTTAGGAGAAAAGCTGATGTGGCGCTGATGTGGCGCTTGAGGGATTGAGGGCTTGAGGGTTGGGATACGGATGGCCTTAGTGGTTCTGGATGCAATTCATGCTTTGTTTTTTATTTTTGTGTTTAATTGATTTATGAACCAATCATCATCTTCATGACTTCTTTTTCTAGTTCTATTAAATTAGCCTTTGTAATTTTGATTCTTTTCCATGTTTTTAGGAACAGGTTCTTGAGTTGAAGGAGAAACAAAAAGGTAGAGGTGACACTCATAATCTGTTTGATGAAATGCCTCAAAGAAATTATCCTTTGTAATTTTGATTCTTTTCCATGTTTTAATTGGTTCTCTTGTATTGTTTTGTGGATCTTGATGGATATTGTAAATGTTGGTTCAATTGATCTATCTCAACAGGTGATGGATCTTCATGTTTGGAATAATGTTTCATATTTAAATGATGTTAATCACTAATATACAAAGTATATTGAAATTTATGGGTTTTTGTGACTTTGATGTGGGTGTGATTGCAACGAGGGTAAAATAGTCATTTCTGACGTTCAGATCGTTTGTTCAGCACAACAAACAAACAGCAAGATATCAGAATCCAGACAGACAGATAAATCCAGACAGACATCTATATCCATACAGGACTTAATGAAAACCAACCAAACACCCCCTAAATAAATGAAAACCCCAAACACTCCATCAAATTAATTGATTCAATTGATATGAGGAAAGAGACGATTATAATATTATTTTAAATTAAAAAAATCTCCCTCCCCTATGTAACGTCCCAACTTCATAATCACACGATAACATAACATATGTATTCGAATTACATAAATAAACTTGTCTTTTAAAACTTCAATGAGCTAAACTAGGCAAAATTGACAGCGGAAGTCTCTACATTTCACAGCCGAGCACTATCTGAACTACCATATCCAAAACTGGAGTCTCTCTAACCTCCATGCCTCTTTTGTCTCCTTCCCTAGTTCTTATTTGGAAGGACCTGTTACGCGCTTACCTGAAAATGGTTTAGTTTTGAAAGCGAGGGTTAGACCAAAGGTCTAGTGAATTCCCTCCAAAAACAACATATTTAAACAGTTGGAAAACATTTGAAAGACTTATAAATAATCCGTAACATATCATCATACATGGTGCTGCACTGTGTTGTGGATCACATAACACATTGCGATCAGGGCCCCAGCAGACTCCCTTCTCGCCACTTGGAATCCCCGCGGATCTCCCTCTACCGAATAGGATGAAAACAAATTCCATCCTACCGGTCTATCATACATAACCAAGAGTCCTAAGACCCCGAGAACCTCTCTTAGATCCCACAGTGCAGACCGACTCCACATAGTGTACACATATGTTCATGCAAACATGTAAAATATACTTTTCATAAATCATATCTTTCATAATGTCATGCTAAACACCTCTTTCGTTTAAGATAAGATCATTCGTGAAAATCATGCAAATCAAATCATACTTTTCATGCTCGATAAACCATACTCAGTAAAAGAAACATTTATCACTTCGCGTCGTAAAAAGGGTTTAGGGAACTCACCTGATAGCAACTCCTTTTTAACCTCGTATCTCGTTCCGTCCGTACACCTAGTTAATAATTATAAATTAATTAGATGCCACTCAATTATGATCATAAGTCTCTCTCTTGCTCGGTCTCTAAAATAAATTTGGATCATTACTCCATAACGGATCTCTTTTAAAAGCATGCTAAGCCCTAGCAAATTCTAAGTCCACCGGAGCATCTCTCGGCCCACATATTCTTTGGCCCAACAAGCTTCGTCCCAGCAACCCATGAGTCCCGGTACCGACTCCCGGTCTGCCGACTCCCGGTATGCCGACTCCCGGTATGCCGACTCCCGGTACCGACTCCCGGTCCGCCGACTCCCGATATGCCGACTCCCGGTACACTGAACTCCCGGTACCCGAACAGGGACGAACCTTAACCGCTTCCATACTCGATTTCTTCCTAGGGAGTCCAGTAAGCTGAGATTTTAACACAACACTCTTACCCAAATCGTTCTATTGTACTCCTTAGACAACATAAATTCCTAGCCCAAGGATTTTCATTAGATTACAATCCCAATCGAGAGCTAAAACTCTCCACAGTGTTCTTATCCACAAACCCAGCTAAAATATGGAATACAGTCTGGAATACGATTTATCTAACTATCAGATTACATGGAGAGTAATAGGGAATTAAGATTCCTTACCTGGTAGAGCCTCTTCCTCAAGAAATCGCAATCCCAGCCCTCCTTTCACTGTTCCTTCTCTTCCAGTATTCAGCCGCTCACAAAAACAAATGATTAGTAACCCTAGGGACCTGGTCCCTTTTATAGCTCCCACATTTTCAAAACAGCTCCTTGAATAAAACTTCCATTTCTTCCACTTTGGCCACCAAACTATGCACTTGACAGAAACGGGTTGTTACAACACTCCCTCCTTAAAAGAATTCCGTCCCCGGAATTCCTCATTGGAAGAGGTGCGGGTACCTCGCCATCATAGCCGATTCTAATTCCCACGTAGCCTCCGGGCCCTTGTGATGACGCCATTGCACCTTGACCAGCCTGGTTTCCTTGTTCCGCGACTTCCTTACCTTAACATCCGTGATTGCTTCAGGTTCCTCTACGAAGTTCAATTTCTCGTCCACTTGAATGTCATTCAACGACACAGCTTTAGTCGCGTCGGCTAGACATTTCCTTAGATTAGACACATGGAACGCATTATGAATACTACTTAATTCTTCCGGTAGGTCCAACCTATAAGCCACTTCTCCAACCCGTTCCGTAATCTCGAACGGTCCGATGTAACGTGGGCTTAGCTTCCCACGTTTTCCAAATCGAACCACTCCTTTCCAAGGAGATACCTTTAACAGGACATGATCTCCGACTTGAAATTCAATGTCTTTCCACCTCCTATCCGCATAACTCTTCTGTCGGTCGCGGGCGACCTTCAGTCTTTCCCGTACTTGAACTATCTTATCCGAAGTCAGTTGTACAATTTTTGGCCCCGCTATCTGTCTCTCTCCGACTTCGTTCCAACATAACGGTGTCCGACATTTTCTACCGTAAAGCGCCTCAAACGGTGCTGCCTTGATGCTCGAGTGATAGCTATTATTATAAGCGAACTCGATCAAAGGTAGATGCCTTTCCCAAGAGCCTTGGAAATCTAAGGCACAAGCTCTTAACATGTCTTCCAACGTTTGGATCGTCCTCTCACTCTGACCGTCGGTCTAAGGGTGATAAGCGGTACTCATCTTGATCTGTGATCCCATTTCTCTCTGAAAGCTCCTCCAAAACGTGGAGGTAAACCTGCTATCTCGGTCAGATACAATCGACGAGGGCACACCATGACGGGTTACGATCTCGTCGATGTACAACCTTGCTAACCGCTCCAACGAGTAAGACTCTCGTATGGGTAGGAAGTGTGCCGACTTGGTGAGACGATCCACAATTACCCATATAGCGTCAAAACCTTTTGGAGTTCTAGGCAAATGGGTCACGAAATCCATCGTGATCTGGTCCCATTTCCACATTGGTATCTCTAACGACTGAAGCTTCCCGAACGGTCTTTGATGTTCAATCTTCACACGCGAACACGTCATGCAGGTCTCTACTAGATGGGCCACGTCTTTCTTCAGTCCGGGCCACCAGTAGTCTCGTCGCAGGTCTCCGTACATCTTATTAGTTCCGGGGTGGATCGAGTACTTCGACTTGTGAGCTTCTTCAAGAATCATCTTTCGGAGCTCTCCGAGTTTCGGAACCCAGATCCTCCCATTCAGACATTTCACCCCTCGACTATCTTCCTCTAACATGGACGCTTGTCCTAACATTCTCTCCTTCTTAAGATTTTCGGTTTCGAGCGCTTCAACCTGCCATTTCTTTATTTCGGCTAACAGATTGAACGTGACCTCGGCCCTCATAGCCACAATCCTGGGGGTTTCACCTCGTTCCTTACGGCTCAAAGCGTCCGCCACCACGTTTGCCTTCCCCGGATGGTATTCGATCTTACAGTCGTAGTCGGTCAACAATTCAATCCATCTCCTTTGGCGCATATTCAACTCTTTCTGATCAAAGAGATGACACAAACTCTTGTGGTCCGTGAAGATCTGGCACTTCGTCCCATACAGGTAATGTCGCCAAATCTTCAGGGCAAAAACCACCGCCGCCAATTCTAAATCATGCGTAGGATAACGAGTCTCGTGATCCTTTAACTGCCGGGAGGCATAAGCGATCACCTTACCTCGTTGCATGAGTACGCATCCCAAGCCGAGCTTCGACGCGTCACTGAAAACCACGAAATCGCCCGAACCGTCCGGTAATGACAAAACCGGAGCGCTACTCAGCATATCCTTCAATTTCTGAAACGCCTCTTCTTGTTTCTCTAACCAGACGAAATTGACATTCTTTTTCGTTAAAGAGGTCAGTGGCGTGGCAATACGCGAAAAGTCCTTGATAAACTTCCGGTAGTACCCCGCCAGCCCGAGGAAGCTTCGAACTTCTGACGGATTCTTAGGTTGCTCCCAATCTCGGATGGCTTCAATCTTAGCTGGATCGACCATGATCCCCTTCTCAGACACCACGTGCCCGAGGAACTCCACTTCCCTCAGCCAGAACTCGCACTTGGAAAACTTCGCATACAACTTATCTTGCTTCAATAGCTCGAGAATTGTACGAAGGTGGCTAGCGTGCTCCGCTTCCGACTTTGAGAATATCAGGATATCATCTATGAACACTATCACGAACTGATCTAAATAGGGTTGGCATACCCTATTCATCAAATCCATGAACGCTGTCGGGGCGTTGGTTAACCCGAACGGCATCACCAAGAATTCGTAGTGTCCATACCTGGTTCTAAAGGCAGTCTTCTGCACATCCTCCTCCTGTACCTTGAGCTGATGATAACTTGACCTCAAGTCTATCTTGGAAAAGTAATTGGCTCCTTGCAACTGATCGAACATGTCATCAATCCTAGGTATCGGGTACTTGTTCTTGATCGTGACTTTGTTGAGTTCTCGGTAGTCTATGCACATTCGCATAGTACCATCCTTCTTCTTCACGAATAGCACAAGTGCTCCCTACGGAGACGTACTCGGTCTAACAAATCCCTTATCTAACAACTCCTGTAATTGAGTCATCATTTCCTTCATCTCAGACGGCGCCAATCTATACGGTGCGCGGGCAATAGGCACAGCTCCGGGCATCAAATCAATTATGAACTCGATCTGACGATCCGGAGGTAGGCTCGTCAAGTCGTTCGGAAATAATTCCGGATACTCATTTACCACCCGCACATCACCCATCCCACGCTTCTCCTTCTTGACGTCCAACACGTACGCCAAGAACCCTTGACACCCCTTCCTCAAACTTTTAGTAGCCCTAAACATGGAGATAAGACTAGTAGTTCTATTACGGCGATTCCCATAAATCACTACGGTGTCCCCATCAGGTAACCGAACCCTGATCAATTTCTTGTTACAAACGATAGTCGCTTCGTTTGCTGCTAACCAGTCCATTCCCAACACTATGTCGAACTCTCCCATTGCCATGGGATACAATCTCATTGACACTAACCTCCCTTCTATATCTATGACACAATCCTCTACTACCTCCTTAACATACACCCAATTGTCATTTGCGGTTTCTACCTCTAGTGCTCTCTCCAAGCGTCTAGGCCTCACCCCCAAATGTTTCATAAAAGCATGCGATACAAAGGAGCGATTTGCTCCGGAATCAAATAACACCTTGGCACATAGAGAGTTCACTAGAAACGTACCTGCCACCACATCTGAAATTTCCTCCGCCTCTTCCGCAGTCATGCGGAACGCACGACCCTTCGGATGCGCCGGTTCTGCCCCCTTATCACTGCTTCTTCCCCTTGACGGCTCCCGTACTGAGTTGACCCATCCCTCTTCAATTGTGGACAGTCGTACCGCACGTGACCCATCGCCCCACACTGATGACATGTCTTTCCCTTGGGACAATCCCTTGACATATGACCGGGCACCCCACACCGGTAGCATGAGTTTGAACCTTCCATGCACTCTCCTCGGTGTACTCTGTTACACTTACTACACGGTCTGCTGGTTGGACCCTTACTAGCACGGTTTTCTGGTCGGAACACTTTCCCCTTTCTGGAATCATTACTCGGCCCATCCCATTTACGTTTATCACCGCCCTTCTCAGTCGTCTGACGATCCTTTTCCTTTTCGATCAGTTCGGCCGTGTTAATGGCCGTTTGAAAAGTAGTGGGGTTTCTTGTCAGAACTAGTTCTCGGATGCTGCCCTTCAATCCGTGAATGAAACGTTCCACTCGACGTTCTTCTGTTGGCACATAAAGATCTGCGAAGCGAGATTTCTCGATGAACTTTGTAGTATATTCTCGCACTGTCATACTACCCTGTTCCAACTCCAAGAATTCTTCTTCCAATCTTTTCACTGCCGTGAGCGGGCAGAACTGAGCTTTGAACCTGTCCACAAACGCTTCCCACAGCATTCCCTTTGCCATTGCCGAACCCTTTCCCCCAGTCTCAGCCTCCCACCAGTAAACTGCATCAGATTTCAGCATGGACAAGGCGAACATTACCCTATCCCCATCAACACATTTGCATGTATCGAAGACCAGTTCCATTTCCTTCACCCATTTCATCGCCAAGATAGGGTCGTACTCGCCCTTAAAAGTAGGGGGCTTGCATGAGGCAAATGCCTTGTAACTGCACCCTTTAGCTGCTAACTCATTCACCACTAGAGAAACTTCCTTTGAGTGGCTCCCAATACCAGTCTCTACTGGGCTTGACAATTCTACACTCTCCTTGTTCTCGCTTGCGTCTTTGCTTCCCGAGGCTGACTCATTCTGCTTGGTCAGGAGAGCTTGTAGGGTCTCCTGAATTTTTCCCAGTTCAGCAGCTAGGTTCTCTCGGGTGACGAAAGTAGACCCGCGGCCTCGACCCCGTCCCCTTGGTTGTGTTACCCTCCTGGAGAGAGTCTTCTTGATGAACGGGGGCTTCCACACTTCTCGTCCTTCTAGTTGCACGAGTCGTTCTCAGGTTCGGGTCTCCCCCATCCCCGGCCACTTGGGTGGCGGCCTGGCGGGGTGTTCTTCCCCGACCCCTTCCACGACCCCTACCTCTTCCCCTTCCACGGGTAACAGTTGCCCTTGTCGGCTCCACCGGTCCGTTCACTAGTACCTCGTCCTCTTGATTCCTTGGCACAGCAGGTGCCGACCTACTCCTCAAGGTTCTCCCAGCCATTTCACTAACGCTGAAAGAAAACAACAATTAACCTTTGCTAGAAGAGACACAACAATTTTGCTACATAAGGTAAGTTTAAGCACGCACGCGTACCTGTAAGTTCGTAATCACATTGGCCAGGTGTAATCCCAAACTTACCTTACACATTTGTCCTTGGCACCTTATTCCCTAGCGCATATATAGTGATCGTTCCTAGAGTCAATCCTATGCCTCGGCTGTGTTCCTCATCTTACAGTTTAAGTTTAGGCCCTAATGGTCACCTAAATCCCTTAAACTATGGCTCTGATACCATTTGTAACGTCCCAACTTCATAATCATACGATAACATAACATAGGTATTCGAATTACATAAATAAACTTGTCTTTTAAAACTTCAATGAGCTAAACTAGGCAAAATTGACAGCGGAAGTCTCTACATTCCACAGCCGAGCACTATCTGAACTACCATATCCAAAACTGGAGTCTCTCTAAGCTCCATGCCTCTTTTGTCTCCTTCCCTAGTTCTTATTTGGAAGGACCTGTTACGCGCTTACCTGAAAATGGTTTAGTTTTGAAAGCGAGGGTTAGACCAAAGGTTTAGTGAATTCCCTCCAAAAACAACATATTTAAACAGTTGGAAAACATTTGAAAGACTTATAAATAATCCGTAACATATCATCATACATGGTGCTGCACTGTGTTGTGGATCACATAACACATTGCGATCAGGGCCCCAGCAGACTCCCTTCTCGCCACTTGGAATCCCCGCGGATCCCCCTCTACCGAATAGGATGAAAACAAATTCCGTCCTACCGGTCTATCATACATAACCAAGAGTCCTAAGACCCCGAGAACCTCTCTTAGATTCCACAGTGCAGACCGACTCTACATAGTGTACACATATGTTCATGCAAACATGTAAAATATACTTTTCATAAATCATATCTTTCATAATGTCATGCTAAACACCTATTTCGTTTAAGATAAGATCATTCGTGAAAATCATGCAAATCAAATCATACTTTTCATGCTCGATAAACCATACTCAGTAAAAGAAACATTTATCACTTCGCGTCGTAAAAAGGGTTTAGGGAACTCACCTGATAGCAACTCCTTTTTAACCTCGTATCTCGTTCCGTCCGTACACCTAGTTAATAATTATAAATTAATTAGATGCCACTCAATTATGATCATAAGTCTCTCTCTTGCTCGGTCTCTAAAATAAATTTGGATCATTACTCCATAACGGATCTCTTTTAAAAGCATGCTAAGCCCTAGCAAATTCTAAGTCCACCGGAGCATCTCTCGGCCCACATATTCTTTGGCCCAACAAGCTTCCTCCCAGCAACCCATGAGTCCCGGTACCGACTCCCGGTCTGCCGAATCCCGGTCTGCCGACTCCCGGTATGCCGACTCCCGGTATGCCGATTCCCGGTACCGACTCCCGGTCCGTCGACTCCCGGTATGCCGACTCCCGGTCCGCCGACTCCCGGTATGCCGACTCCCGGTACCCTGAACTCCCGGTACCCGAACAGGGACGAACCTTAACCGTTTCCATACTCAATTTCTTCCTAGGGAGTCCAGTAAGCTGAGATTTTAACACAACACTCTTACCCAAATCGTTCTATTGTACTCCTTAGACAACACAAATTCCTAGCCCAAGGATTTTCATTAGATTACAATCCCAATCGAGAGCTAAAACTCTCCACAGTGTTCTTATCCACAAACCCAGCTAAAATATGGAATACAGTCTGGAATACAATTTATCTAACTATCAGATTACATGGAGAGTAATAGGGAATTAAGATTCCTTACCTGGTAGAGCCTCTTCCTCAAGAAATCGCAATCCCAGCCCTCCTTTCACTGTTCCTTCTCTTCCAGTATTCAGCCGCTCACAAAAACAAATGATTAGTAACCCTAGGGATCTGGTCCCTTTTATAGCTCCCACATTTTCAAAACAGCCCCTTGAATAAAACTTCCATTTCTTCCACTTTGGCCACCAAACTATGCACTTGACAGAAACGGGTTGTTACACCCTATTACTTAAATAAATAAAAAACACGAAATATGATCAAAATTCGAACGAAACAAATTACATTAGAAAACAATTATATTTTTATCGTTAATTTCACATCCATATTCATATACTTTTTCATTCATCTTTTCGTGGTTTTCCGGTTTTTCATTTATTTAACGTTTTCCCTTAACCATGTATATATACACATATATATGGTTGAGTTCCAATAAGAAGGAAAGTTACGGTGAGAACTAGAAGAAGGTGGTACCAAAAACTTAATTTATGTGGTGTGAAACCAGAGTTTTATAAAAGTGTTTAGATTAGCTTATGGTGGTACCAAAACTTAATAAGCTAATAAGCTGTTATTAGGGGGTGTTTGGGATTGCTTATACATGTAAAATAACTAAAACGTTATATAAGTTGTTTCAAATAAGTCATAAGTTAGAATGAAATGACTTATCAAAAACTCCTTATCACCGGTGCCAAACCAATATAAGCAGTTTTCTTTTTTTCCCATCCAAACACTAAAAACAACTTATTTCTAATACCACACCGGAATAAGTCAATAAACACTTTAAATAAGCAATCCCAAACACCCCCTTATTCATTTGATGAAATACTATGCATGAAACTAGTAATCATTGATGCATTCCAGTAATCAAACCGGTTTATTTTACTCTATGATAGGCTTTTGGAGTTATATGCGTTTGAAACATATTTATTCGTAATTATATGTTTTGAGAGTGTTCGACATTCTTTTGGAGTTATATGCATTTGAAGCATATTTATTTGTAATTATATGTTTTGAGAGTCTTGGATATGCTTTTGGAGTTATATGGACTGAGGCAATTTAATTGTTAATTACATGTAATTTAGACTGTGATGCATTGGATCCATAGCATGTGAGTCAGTCTTATATAGATTGTCGAATTGATATTGCGGGATTGGACTCTGAGACTCATGTTTCGTGACCTTAAACTTTTCAAGTAGGCACTATGAGGGTTGAGACTGGAAGTGCTACCTTGGAGGTAGGCACTAGGACCTCCACCGCTTGAGGTAATGCCTTGGAAGTAGTCCTTAAGTGTGTTGGGCCTTGAGGTGAAATTCGTGGGAAGAGATACTAAGGTCAACCGACTCTTGAGGTGAAACTTGTTAAGGAGTCGTAGAGACACTTGGACTTTAAGTCGTGAAATGTTATGCGATTAACGTTGTACGAGTGACATACTTATGTGTTCCCTTCACTCTCAAGTCTCAACGGATATGGGTCTCCCCCGTTGTGGCTAAATGTTATTTTTGGATAATGTAATATATGTACTTTAATATTATTGGGTGTGGTTCCATGATTTTGGAAAATTTATATTCAAGTGTTTTATCACGAAAATGGGGGTTTGGAAAAGATATCACTTTTTATTCTAAATACTTTTTTGAAGGGTGTCATAGGCTATGCCTGGACTAATTTATTGGCAAATTATGACTGCAAGACATCAGTATTGTTTAAACTTAGTGGCCACAATTGTTGTATACGCCTAGATTCGAACCTTGGGTAGATGTGATATTCCACCACATCCGTAGGGCCTTAACCACTACGCCACAACCCTTGTGGTTTATTCTAAATACTTTGCATATTAGAAATTGTGGTTTAGATGATACTCTTTTCGTTTTACCGTTTTACATTTGAGATGAAAACGCTTGAACTTACTAGGCGTTAAGCCTAACTTTTTTTTATTTGTCGGCATGTGCATTAGGCCATTGTTGGGGAAATGGTACTAGCGACACGGTGAAGAAATGAGTGTTAGTTAGATGCACAAGAATGATGTAGCTATTGGGTGATGTGTAACGTCCCCAAAAACGTAATATGCATTCAACAAGAAATAAGCATTCACATTACATAATTAAACTTGTCCATAAATGTTAATTCTTCTATACTAAACAAAATTTGACAGCGGAAGTCTAAAATCCACAGCCGAGAGCTACATCTATAGTCATTAGAATCCAAAACTCTGGAGTCGCTCTAGTCTCCAAATCCTCCTTGCAGTCACTCCTAGTTCTTACCGGAAGAACCAATAGCGCGCTTACCTGAAAATGGTTTAGTTTTTGAAAAGCGAGGGTTAGACCAAAAGGTCTAGTGAATTCCCTCCATAAGCATGCATCACAGTAAAAGATCATTTCATAAAGAGAATACTTTCACATCATCATCCAAGGTTAAACACGGGGTTCAGGGAGCTGCATAAGCTAATCCGATCGGGGCCTAACAGACACCCTCTCGTCTACGTCGCCCCGTTCCTTCATGTAGGAGAAAACAAATTCCAACCTACAAGCTAACCTCCATATGCCCAAGGGATCCAAGACCCCAAGGTACCCCGTACCCACCGTGCAACCGACTCCACATAGCATACACATACATTGAAAACATATTCTTGAAAACATAAAACATCTTTCGTGTTATGGGTAAACATGTAAATCATGGAAGCATGCCTAGTCTTATAAATCAGTTCATGCTCGATAAAGGAACCATATTCAGTAAAACAGTACGTCATAAAAGAAGTGAGAGAACTCACCTTTGATTATCGTAGAATGCACTTCTTAACTCTTCCCAGCTAAACCAATCGAACACCTAAGGGCAATAGATCCTCATTAGATAAAACGGCTCAACCTACTGACCAGCACATAGTTTCCGGGTACTGACTTGTCCGGATACCACACTTGTCCGGATGACACACTTGTCCGGATACCATACTAGTCCGGATACCATACTAGTCCGGATACCATACTAGTCCGGATACCACACTAGTCCGGATACCACCATGGAGCTCTACCCGGACACTAGCATCCGTATCCGGAAATCACCATATCATCAAGAATTGAAGGTGTCCGGATACGACTGCTGTTCGAAAATGAATTTCTAAAAAGTGATTTCTAACCCGATTTTAGCCATTTGCTTGATTAGGTAACCATAAGGGTTCGTCCACCAACCCCAAACACCCAATTAATCCCACTTTAACCTCCTAAACTTGATTCAAAATGACAAAACCCATGAAACTTCATTTTAAGGGAAAATGGTGAAAACTCAAGTAATCAACCACCTCAGTCTTAAGGATTCATAACAATAGGAAGGAGGAGCATTAATCTAATCAGATGAACAAATTGGGATACATTACCTTGCAGAAGCTAGTTTGATTCTTCCTTTCTCTCTTGATTCCTTCTCAACCTTCTTCCTTTCTCTCTTTCCTTCTTCCTTAGCCGCCAACACTAAGAGCCTCCCACAAAAACACTGATTTCAGCCAAATGATGGCTGCCCTAGGGATTGGGGCCTATATATACCCTTCACAAATTTACAATCTAGTCCCTCAAGTTAACTTTCATTTATAACACTTTGACCACCAAACTCTAAAACTTACTTGGATTTTGGGTTGTTACATCATTCCCCCCTTAAAAGAATTCCGTCCCCGGAATTCCTCATTGGAAAAGATGCGGGTATCTAGCTTTCATCTCTGACTCTAACTCCCAGGTCGCCTCCGGACCCTTATGGTGTCGCCATTGTACCTTAACCAGCCTAGTTTCTCTGCTCCGTGACTTCCTTACCTTAACATCCGTGATTGCTTCGGGCTCCTCTACAAAGTTCAAGTTTTCGTCCACCTTAATGTCATTCAACGGCACTGCTTTGGTCATGTCGGCTAGACATTTCCTTAGATTAGACACATGAAACGCATTATGAATACTGCTCAATTCCTCCGGTAGGTCCAACCTATACGCCACTTCTCCAATTCATTCAGTAATCTCAAACGGTCCGATGTAACGCGGGCTTAACTTCCCACGCTTTCCAAATCGTACCACACCCTTCCACGGAGACACCTTTAGAAGAACATGATCCCCGACTTGGAATTCAATGTCTTTCCGCCTCTTATCTGCATAGCTTTTCTGTCGGTCGCGGGCGACCTTCAGTCTTTCACGCACTTGGACTATCTTATCCGAAGTCAGCTGTACAGTTTCCGGCCCTGCTAACTGTCTCTCTCCGACTTCGTTCCAACACAACGGTGTCCGACACTTTCTACCGTACAGTGCCTCAAACGGCGCTGCCTTGATGCTCGAGTGATAGCTATTGTTATAAGCAAACTCGATTAGCGGTAGGTGCTTTTCCCATGAGCCTTGGAAATCCAAAGCACACGCTCTTAGCATGTCCTCTAACGTTTGGATCGTTCGCTCGCTCTGACCGTCGGTCTGAGGATGATAAGCGGTACTCAACTTGATATGCGAACCCATTTCTCTTTGAAAGCTCCTCCAGAACGCTGAGGTAAATCTTCTATCGCGGTCTGATACAATTGACGAGGGTACCCCATGGCGGGTTACGATCTCGTCGATGTACAACTTTGCTAACTGCTCCAAAGAGTAAGACTCTCGTATAGGTAAAAAGTGTGCCGACTTCGTTAGTCGTTCTACGATCACCCAAATGGCGTCATAACCCTTTGGAGTTCTAGGCAAATGGGTCACGAAGTCCATCGTGATCTGGTCCCACTTCCACATCGGTATCTCTAACGACTGGAGCTTTCCGTACGGTCTTTGATGTTCGATCTTTACACGCGAACACGTCATACAGGTCTCTACAAGATGGGCCACGTCTTTCTTCAATCCGGGCCACCAGTAGTCTCGTCGTAGGTCTCCGTACATCTTGTTAGTTCCGGGGTGGATCGAGTACTTTGATTTGTGAGCTTCTTCAAGAATCAGCTTTCGGAGCTCTCCGAATTTCGGAACCCAGATTCTCCCATTCAGACATTTCATCCCTCGACTATCTTCCACTAACATGGACGCTTGCCCTACCATTCTCTCCTTCTTAAGATTTTCGGTTTCGAGCGCTTCAACCTGACATTTCTTTATTTCGGCTAACAGATTGAATGTGACCTCAGCCCTCATGGCCACAATCCTGGGGGTTTCACCTCGTTCCTTACGGCTCAAAGCGTCCGCCACCACGTTTGCCTTCCCCGGATGGTATTCGATCTTACAGTCGTAGTCGGTCAACAATTCAATCCATCTTCTTTGGCGCATATTCAACTCTTTTTGATCAAAGAGATGACATAAACTCTTGTGGTCCGTGTAGATCTGGCACTTCGTCCCATACAGGTAATGTCGCCAAATCTTCAGGGCAAAAACCACCGCCGCCAATTCTAAATCATGCGTAGGATAACGAGTCTCGTGATCCTTTAACTGCCGGGAGGCATAAGCGATCACCTTACCCCGTTGCATGAGTACGCAACCCAAGCCGAGCTTCGATGCGTCACTGAAAACCACAAAATCGCTCGAACCGTCCGGTAGCGACAAAACCGGAGCGCTACTCAACATGTCCTTCAAATTCTGAAATGCTTCTTCTTGTTTCTCTAACCAGATGAACTTGACATTCTTCTTTGTTAAAGAGGTCAGTGGCGTGGCAATACGCGAAAAGTCCTTGATGAACTTCCGGTAGTACCCCGCCAGCCCGAGGAAACTTCGAACTTCGGATGGGTTCCTAGGTTGCTCCCAGTCTCGAATGGCTTCAATCTTCGCCGGGTCCACCATAATCCCCGCCTCAGACACCACGTGCCCGAGGAACTGCACTTCCCTCAGCCAGAACTCGCACTTGGAAAACTTCGCATACAACTTCTCTTGCTTCAATAGCTCGAGAATTGTACGAAGGTGGCTTTCGTGCTCCCCTTCCGATCTTGAAAATATCAGAATGTCATCTATGAACACTATCACGAACTGATCCAAATAAGGTTGGCATACCCTATTCATTAAGTCCATAAATGCTGTCGGGGCGTTGGTTAGCCCAAACGGCATCACTAGGAATTTGTAGTGTCCATATCTAGTCCGAACGCGGTCTTCGGCACATCCTCTTCCCTCACCTTGAGTTGATGATATCCTGACCTTAGATCAATCTTGGAGAAGTAACTGGCTCCCTGTAACTTATCAAACAGGTCGTCGATTCTTGGAATTGGATATTTGTTCTTAATCGTGACCTTGTTGAGTTCTCGGTAGTCTATGCACATTCGCATAGTACCGTCCTTCTTCTTTACGAAGAGCACGGGTGCTCCCCACGGAGATGTACTCGGTCTAACGAACCCCTTGTCTAGTAACTCCTGCAATTGCGTCATCATTTCCTTCATTTCGGACGGCGCCAATCTATATGGTGCGCGGGCAATCGGTGCAGATCCCGGTATCAGATCAATTCCGAATTCGATCTGGCGATCCGGGGGTAGACTTGTCAAGTCATCCGGAAATACCTCCGGGTATTCGTTTACCACACGCACATCGCTCACCACACGCTTCTCTTTCTTGGCGTCCAACACGTATGCTAAAAAACCTTGACACCCCTTTCTCAAACACTTAGTTGCCCTAATCATGGAGATGAGGCTGGTTTTCCTATCACGACGGTTTCCATAGATTACTATGGTATTCCCATCAGGTGACCGGATCCTGATCAGCTTTTTGTTGCAAACGATATTCGCATCGTTCGCGGCTAGCCAATCCATTCCCAACACTACGTCAAACTCTCCCATTGCCATAGGATATAACCTCGAAGGCACCAACCTCCCTTCTATATCTATGACACAGTCTTCTACTACTTCCTTAACATATACCCAACTATCATTCGCGGTTTCCACCTCTAGTGCTCTCTCCAAACGTCTAGGCCTCACCCCCAAACGTTTCATAAAAGCATGCGATACAAAGGAGCGATTTGCTCCTGAATCAAATAACACCTTGGCACAGAGAGAGTTCACTAGAAACGTACCTGTCACCACATCTGAAACTTCCTCCGCCTCTTCCGCAGTCATGCGGAATGCACGTCCTTTCGGGCGCGCTGGATCTGCTCCCTTGTCATTTCCTTTCCCACCCTGACGTTCACCAAATGGAACTGATCCCCCTTTCTTCAAGTGTGGGCAATCACTACGCATGTGACCAGTAGCCCCACATTCGTAACAAGATTTTCCCCCACTGCGACAATCCTTTGACATGTGACCGGGCAAACCACACCGGTAGCATGAGTTTGAACCTGCCATGCACTCTCCCCGATGCACCCTGTTACACTTCGCACATGGTTTTCCAACGGTGTCCTTACTAACACGGTTGTCCGATCGAAACACTTTCCCTTTCCTGAAGTCCTTACCCGGTCCATCCCATTTGCGCTTTTCACCACCCTTCTCAGTCATCTGACGAACCTTCTCATTTTCAATCATCTCGGCCGCATTAATGGCCGCCTGAAAGGTAGTGGGGTTCCTTGTCAGAACTAGTTCTCGGATACTGCCCTTCAGTCCATGAATGAAATGCTCCACTCGGCGTTCCTCCGTTGGCACGTACAAATCTGCAAAGCGAGACTTCTCAATAAACTTTGTGGTATACTCCCGCACTGTCATACTTCCCTGGTCCAACCCCAAGAACTCTTCTTCCAATCTTTTCACTGCCGCGAGCGGGCAGAACTGAGCTTTGAACCTGTCTACAAACGCTTCCCACAACATTCCCTTAGCCGTTATCGAACCCCTTCCCCCAGTCTCGGCCTCCCACCAGTAGACTGCATCAGACTTCAACATGGACAGAGCAAACATTACCCTATCCCCATCAGCACACTTGCAAGTATCGAAGACTAGTTCCATTTCCTTCACCCATTTCATTGCTAAGATAGGGTCATACTCGCCCTTAAAAGTAGGGGGCTTGCATGAGGCAAAGGCCTTGAAATTGCATCCCTTAGCTGCTAACTCATTCACCGCTTGGGGTTTGAATTCAAGTGACTCCCAGTACCGGTCACTAGTGGACTAGACAGCTCCACGCTTTCTCGGTTCTCACTTGCTTCTTTGCTTCCCGAAGCTGACTCGTTCTGCTTGGTGAGGAGGGCCTGCAAGGTCTCTTGAATCTTACCCAATTCAGCAGCTAGGTTCTCTCGAGTGACGAACGTAGATCCGCGGCCTCGACCCCGTCCCCTTGGCTGAGTTACCCTCCTGGCAGAAGCGGAACTCTCCTGAAGAGAGTCTTCTTGATGAACAGGGGCTTCCACACTCCTCGCCCTCCTAGTTGCACGAGTTGCTCTCAGGTTCGGGTTTCCTCCATCCCCGGCCACTTGGGTGGCAGCCCGACGGGGTGTCTTTCCCCGACCTCTTCCACGACCCCTACCTCTTCCCCTTCCACGGGTAACAGTTGCCCTCGCTGGTTCCACCGGTCCATTCTCCAGCACCTCATCATCTTGATTCCTTGGCACAGCAGGTGCCGACCTACTTCTCAAAGTTCTTCCGGCCATTTCACTAGCGCTGAAAGAAGACAATAATCAACCTTTGCTAGACATGACACAATAATCTTGCTATATAAGGTAAGTTTAAGCACGCACATGTACCTGTAAGTTCATAATCACACTGGCCAGGTGTAACTCCAAACTTACCTTACACGTTTGTCCTTGGCACCTTATTTCCTAGCGCATTTATAGTGATCGTTCCTAGAGGCAATCCTATGTCTCGGTTGTGTCCCTCATCCTACAGTTTAAGTTTAGGCCCTATTGGTCACCTAAATCCCTTAAACTAAGGCTCTGATACCATTTGTAACGTCCCCAAAAACGTAATATGCATTCAACAAGAAATAAGCATTCACATTACATAATTAAACTTGTCCATAAATGTTAATTCTTCTATACTAAACAAAATTTGACAGCGGAAGTCTAAAATCCACAGCCGAGAGCTACATCTATAGTCATTAGAATCCAAAACTCTGGAGTCGCTCTAGTCTCCAAATCCTCCTTCCAGTCACTCCTAGTTCTTACTGGAAGAACCAATAGCGCGCTTACCTGAAAATGGTTTAGTTTTTGAAAAGCGAGGGTTAGACCAAAAGGTCTAGTGAATTCCCTCCATAAGCATGCATCACAGTAAAAGATCATTTCATAAAGAGAATACTTTCACATCATCATCCAAGGTTAAACACGGGGTTCAGGGAGCTGCATAAGCTAATCCGATCGGGGCCTAACAGACACCCTCTCGTCTACGCCGCCCCGTTCCTTCATGTAGGAGAAAACAAATTCCAACCTACAAGCTAACCTCCATATGCCCAAGGGATCCGAGACCCCAAGGTACCCCGTCCCCACCGTGCAACCGACTCCACATAGCATACACATACATTGAAAACATATTCTTGAAAAAATAAAACATCTTTCGTGTTATGGGTAAACATGTAAATCATGGAAGCATGCCTAGTCTTATAAATCAGTTCATGCTCGATAAAGGAACCATATTCAGTAAAACAGTACGTCATAAAAGAAGTGAGAGAACTCACCTTTGATTATCGTAGAATGCACTTCTTAACTCTTCCCAGCTAAACCAATCGAACACCTAAGGGCAATAGATCCTCATTAGATAAAACGGCTCAACCTACTGACCAGCACATAGTTTCCGGGTACTGACTTATCCGGATACCACACTTGTCCGGATGACACACTTGTCCGGATACCATACTAGTCCGGATACCATACTAGTCCGGATACCATACTAGTCCGGATACCACACTAGTCCGGATACCACCATGGAGCTCTACCCGGACACTAGCATCCGTATCCGGAAATCACCATATCATCAAGAATTGAAGGTGTCCGGATACGACTGCTGTTCGAAAATGAATTTCTAAAAAGTGATTTCTAACCCGATTTTAGCCATTTGCTTGATTAGGTAACCATAAGGGTTCGTCTACCAACCCCAAACATCCAATTAATCCCACTTTAACCTCCTAAACTTGATTCAAAATGACAAAACCCATGAAACTTCATTTTAAGGGAAAATGGTGAAAACTCAAGTAATCAACCACCTCAGTCTTAAGGATTCATAACAATAGGAAGGACGAGCATTAATCTAATCAGATGAACAAATTGGGATACATTACCTTGCAGAAGCTAGTTTGATTCTTCCTTTCTCTCTTGATTCCTTCTCAACCTTCTTCCTTTCTCTCTTTCCTTCTTCCTTAGCCGCCAACACTAAGAGCCTCCCACAAAAACACTGATTTCAGCCAAATGATGGCTGCCCTAGGGATTGGGGCCTATATATACCCTTCACAAATTTACAATCTAGTCCCTCAAGTTAACTTTCATTTATAACACTTTGACCACCAAACTCTAAAACTTACTTGGATTTTGGGTTGTTACATGATGTGTTCCGCACATTTGGAGATAACGATTGTAATGGGTTTTAGTAACACCCGACTCTTATATAGTCTTCGTATAAGTCTTGGTCTATTAATTGTTAAGGATAAATCTAGAATCCTCTCCGAGCTAATCCAAGTATCGATTTGTAGAAAAAAATTATCTTTTACTTATTGTATTATTGAAAATTTAAATTAGTTGTTTTTTTCAAATTCGATGGTGTTACAAAGTCATATGGTAACATTTATATATATAAATAACAATTTAGTATATTTTTTAAAAATAAAAAAGATATGTTATAATTATTAATTTACGAATTACGAATTATATATTAATATATAAAAAATAATCTAAACATAATAAGACAAGGCGATAATAAAAAAATTAAACTTATTAATACAAGAAAAATACAAGAAAAAAATAAACCAAAATTAGGAAATTAGTTTATATTTTTTTTATCATATATGTTTTAGAGATTTATTAAAATAAAATAAAATGATTAAGAAATAATAAAAATAATAAATAAAATAATAACAAAAACATGTATATACACACATATATGGTTGAGTTCCAATAAGAAGGAAAGTTACGGTGAGAACTAGAAGAAGGGATCATAGACTCTTGGATCAATCCTAATTGAATATCAACACCAATGAGATGCATCAGATCAATTCCCTTTTAAAATGCAATTCATAGGTGCGGTGAAATTAAAAGTGATAAATGGTCTATATCCTTTCTTACGCTTTTTACCTCAACTTTTTTTTCACACGATCCTTCGTGTGTGTGTGTGTTGGTCACAGTTATTTTGCAGTCCAGTAAAAGGTTATAACCTTGTGAAACCCTCATCTAAACCATTCATCTAGCCCATTGCATTTGGATTCTCATTGATTCTCTACTTGAATTTACCTGATTTCGTATTTCTGTAACAGATGTCGATGCCATAACGATTCATGCGATGTAATGGAATTAATTGGGATTGCTTATTTAAAATAACTTATGCTTTTCTGTAAAAGTGTTTATTAATTTATGTGGTGTGAAACCAGAGTTTTATAAAAGTGTTTAGATTAGCTTATGGTGGTACCAAAACTTAATAAGCTAATAAGCTGTTATTAGGGGGTGTTTGGGATTGCTTATACATGTAAAATAACTAAAAAGTTATATAAGTTGTTTCAAATAAGTCAATAAGTTAGAATGAAATGACTTATCAAAAACTCCTTATCACCGGTGCCAAACCAATATAAGCAGTTTTCTTTTTTTCCCATCCAAACACTAAAAACAACTTATTTCTAATACCACACCGGAATAAGTCAATAAACACTTTAAGTAAGCAATCCCAAACACCCCCCTTATTCATTTGATGAAATACTATGCATGAAACTAGTAATCATTGATGCATTCCAGTAATCAAACCGGTTTATTTTACTCTTGATAGGCTTTTGGAGTTATATGCGTTTGAAACATATTTATTCGTAATTATATGTTTTGAGAGTGTTCGACATTCTTTTGGAGTTATATGCATTTGAAGCATATTTATTTGTAATTATATGTTTTGAGAGTCTTGGATATGCTTTTGGAGTTATATTGACTGAGGCAATTTAATTGTTAATTACATGTAATTTAGACTGTGATGCATTGGATCCATAGCATGTGAGTCAGTCTTATATAGATTGTCGAATTGATATTGCGGGATTGGACTCTGAGACTCATGTTTCGTGACCTTAAACTTTTCAAGTAGGCACTATGAGGGTTGAGACTGGAAGTGCTACCTTGGAGGTAGGCACTAGGACCTCCACCGCTTGAGGTAATGCCTTGGAAGTAGTCCTTAAGTGTGTTGGGCCTTGAGGTGAAATTCGTGGGAAGAGATACTAAGGTCAACCGACTCTTGAGGTGAAACTTGTTAAGGAGTCGTAGAGACACTTGGACTTTAAGTCGTGAAATGTTATGCGATTAACGTTGTACGAGTGACATACTTATGTGTTCCCTTCACTCTCAAGTCTCAACGGATATGGGTCTCCCCCGTTGTGGCTAAATGTTATTTTTGGATAATGTAATATATGTACTTTAATATTATTGGGTGTGGTTCCATGATTTTGGAAAATTTATATTCAAGTGTTTTATCACGAAAATGGGGTTTTGGAAAAGATATCACTTTTTATTCTAAATACTTTTTTGAAGGGTGTTATAGGCTATGTCTGGACTAATTTATTGGCAAATTATGACTGCAAGACATCAGTATTGTTTAAACTTAGTGGCCACAATTGTTGTATACGCCTAGATTCGAACCTTGGGTAGATGTGATATTCCACCACATCCGTAGGGCCTTAACCACTACGCCACAACCCTTGTGGTTTATTCTAAATACTTTGCATATTAGAAATTGTGGTTTAGATGATACTCTTTTCGTTTTACCGTTTTACATTTGAGATGAAAACGCTTGAACTTACTAGGCGTTAAGCCTAACTTTTTTTTATTTGTCGGCATGTGCATTAGGCCATTGTTGGGGAAATGGTACTAGCGACACGGTGAAGAAATGAGTGTTAGTTAGATGCACAAGAATGATGTAGCTATTGGGTGATGTGTTCCGCACATTTGGAGATAACGATTGTAATGGGTTTTAGTAACACCCGACTCTTATATAGTCTTCGTATAAGTCTTGGTCTATTAATTGTTAAGGATAAATCTAGAATCCTCTCCGAGCTAATCCAAGTATCGATTTGTAGAAAAAAATTATCTTTTACTTATTGTATTATTGAAAATTTAAATTAGTTGTTTTTTTCAAATTCGATGGTGTTACAAACTCATATGGTAACATTTATATATATAAATAACAATTTAGTATATTTTTTAAAAATAAAAAAGATATGTTATAATTATTAATTTACGAATTACGAATTATATATTAATATATAAAAAATAATCTAAACATAATAAGACAAGGCGATAATAAAAAAATTAAACTTATTAATACAAGAAAAATACAAGAAAAAAATAAACCAAAATTAGGAAATTAGTTTATATTCTTTTTTTTATCAATTTTATCTTATATGTTTTAGAGATTTATTAAAATAAAATAAAATGATTAAGAAATAATAAAAATAATAAATAAAATAATAACAAAAACATGTATATACAAGAACCCAAGTTCGTGTTTAAACACTCGAATTCAAATAAAAACTTATGATTGAACAAGAACTTCTATCGTACATTGAAGATTTTGTAAAACCTCAAAAATCTCTTATTAATTTCAATCTTAATCGTATTTCAAATCGTTATGGAAGGCATCCTATTCCTACCTATTTATTATTTTCCCCATAGAATATATATAATACAAAAGTTCTTTTATTTTTCCCCATAGAATATATATATATATATAATACAAAAATTCTTTTATAAAGACTGTAAAGAAACAACTCAAAAAAGATCATGTGAAATAATGATTGAGTTAAAGCAGAGGTATTGTTCATCTTTTCTTTTTGTGTGTTGTATAACTAAGGGTATTTTAGTCAATTTTAAAAAGAAAAAGGGAAAAAAAAACAAAGTGCCTTGTGTAGTTATAGAACAATTGACTCAAATAGTCAAAGGGACAAAGGGAAGTGACAATGGCCAAAAACTCTCCCAGTTTACAAAAATAGCCAAAGGGTTCGCACTCTGATCCGACCCGGTGAGTGCGGACCGTAATGGGATCACTACGAGACAAAAAAAGATACTGAAACGGGTTGGTCCGCACTCGACCCGACCCGACCCGGTGCAGACCGCACTTGGTTAACTGCTTCTGGGATACACGTGTCAACATTTCATCTGACCGCTCCGCACCCGCAATTGGGAGTGTGGACCAGGTCCGCAATTGCGAGTGCGGACACTTTGGCTAATTTTGTAAACCGGAAGAGTTTTTGACTATTTTGTCAACACTCTTTGTCCTTTTGGCTATTTAAGTCAATTTCCTGTAGTTATATGGTCAATTTAAGTACAAATTGATTTTTTAAAGGGAAATTAATTAAAATGCCACAAGTTTGACTTTGCTTTACCAAAATACCCTAAATCTCTTTCAGTTTGCAAAAATGTCACAAATTTCCGCGGTGGGCCCCGCGATCGCGGGCCCACACCCACGTGTCACAAAGTTCTGGCCTGGCCCGCGGTGGTTCCCCGCGATGGGCCCGCGATAGGCCAAAATTGTCACCGCGGGCAGGGACCAAACTTGTCACCGCGGCCATAGTTGGGGGGCTCTGCGGGACATTTTGTCCAAACCTGGGTGACACGTGGGCAAGGCCCGCGATCGCGGGGCCCACCGCAGAAATTTAGGGCATTTTGGTAAACCGGTAGAGATTTAGGATATTTTGGTAAGAAGGGGTCAAACTTAGGGTATTTTAATTAATTTCCCTTTTTTAAATGTATCATTGTATATTTGTTAAATACATCCTTAAACTATTGAATTTCTCCTTATATATAGCATTACTTTTTTTTTCTAGATTTATACACAATAAAGTAGTCTTTTTTTCTATAAATAAATTTTGATTGAATAATTTAGTTATGATTAAATAATTTTAGTTATGATTGAATAGCTTTAATTATGTGTGAGTGAAAATCGGATAAAAATGTGTCAATTTTAATAGTTGTGATGTATGTGACATTGGTTTCAAGTATTCTATTGAGTTTTTATTATAGAATGATGACTGACGTTTTTATATCAAATTAATAAATAGATTTAATAAAACAACTTGTAGGGAGCCATTCAAACGAGAACAATATTATTTATGATAACCGTGAGATCCAATCTTAGCCATAAATCAATCCATAAATTAGGAATTTAATAATTTTGGTATTTTTGACTTAAGATTTTAATTAAGGGGCATTTTAGGTATCATAAAATTATTCTCTCTCCTCTCCCTTCTCTCCTCTCTCCGGTCTCCGGTCTCCGGTCAATCTTATTCCGGCGAACACCAAATAAAAACAAGATACACAATCTTCAATGTGATACCCGAAATTAGTGATGGCCAAAAACCGGGTTAGGGTCGGGTCGGGTCGGGCCGAGACAAAAACCGGATTCAAACAGTAATGCCCAAAACCGGGTCATGGAAAAACCGGGTCGGGCCGGGTTAACCCCGAAAATCCCTAACCCGTTTGATGTTAGGAAAAACCGGTTTTATAAAAACCGGGCCGAGCCGGGCCCAAAACCGGTTCTGAGATCGGGCCGGCGTATTTTCGTATTTAAAAAAAAAATCTTTGTATAATAATTAATTACTAAACTTTAAAAAGTAAAAAATTAGATTGGATCACTAAAATACACTTTAAAAATACGTTTTATTTATAATATATATCACTAAAATACACTTATACGTTTTATAATTTATATATAATTTTAAGTTACAAACTTACTATACATAAATTCTAATAACCCGAAGGTCCGCTCCCGAACTCCCACCCCCACCACCCCATCCCCATGGATTGTAATTGTATGGATTGTATGGAGCGTAGTATGGATTCTGATCTGGATTGTAGTCTTCAAGAGAATTGTACTTTTGCAGTCGTGCAATAGTCGTGCGATCATCAAGGCGGTCGGTGTCTGGTTCTTCTTCGTCATCGTTGTAATGTGAGACGTCACCGACACTACTAGCATCAGAATTTTCGGTTACGGTTCTCGGCGTACTTAGTTCTTCATCCGCTTCGTTTTCGGCTAAGTTATCTTCCACACCGTCTAGATCATTCTCCAGGTTTGTTTGATGTTGAATTCGGTCTTCTCCATCCAAGTAATCCTTCAAACATATGCAGCACTCTACCGATTGCGGGGTTAATCTTGTCCGACGCTCCGATATGATCCTGCCACTAAGAGAGAAAGCAGACTCCGAAGCTACGGTACTAGCTTGGATTGTTAGTATATCAAGGGAAATAGTCGCCATAATCGGAAAACTCGGTTGTTTATTTTTCCACCATTCTAATAAATCTAGTGATTCAACATCTTCGACGATTGTGGAGGATGCCGTTATAAAATTAGTACGTATGTATTGATTGAATTCACCCAAATTATCCCCATCATATCTAGCTTTTTAGTAGATTCCATGGCAACCGATTGCATTAAAGTTGACATTAAGTCGGATCGGTTTCGGCCACGGTTACTAGAACCCGGTGAAAACATTTGAGTTGTAGGGGTTTGTTGGCTTCCTCCCCCATAATTCTATAAATCTCAAATAATTGATGAAAATCATTATTAAATTGGTTTATGCGGTTCCTTGAAAAAGAATTATTTGTAGACGAATCCAAACCAAACGAGAAACATATTGATTGTATTAAAACTTCGACACCCATAACATTTAAATACGGGTTTAATGCCGCGGCACAAAGAAAAGTGAAGGGGATCTCTTTAAAATATTTTACCAATTTTGCTTTCATTGGTGCTACCACGTCCTGAAAGTTGTAATCCGCTTCGTATTGAGAAATTTTACTTGCCAAAATATATATTTGATTTAAAAGTAAATGGCTCGTTGGATAATAAATACCGGATAAGATAGTTGTTGCAGTTTTGAAATCGCCCAAAATATCGTGAAAGCCATAAAACATTTGCCAATCATCATCAGTTATCGTGTTTTCCGGGTAATGAACGTTATAAAATGCTTGAAGATATTGTTTTTGTCTTATTAAATTATCCATCATTTTCCAAGTCGAATTCGATCGAACCGGCATATCGTGTGCTGGTCCCAAAGCTTTAAAACCGACATCTTGGCAATATTGTCTATATGCGTTTTGCATTTTTTTATCTTTTGTGAAAATCCGGCGTAACATAAGCCTAAACTTAGTTAAAGGCTCATTAAGGCGACCTAAGCCATCTTGAACGGCTAAGTTTATTATGTGTGCGCAACAACGTGTATGAAATAATTTTCCCTCTAAAATAGGGGATAAAACCAAACCTAATTTTTCTATGCATGCCGTATTATTACTAGCATTATCAAACGAAATACTAATAACTTTATTTTTTAAATTATAATATTGAAGACATCTCATAATTATAGAAAACTGACGGTCACCCGAATGTGGCAAACCAAAGTGCTCAAACGTGATTACACGTTTGCATAATTGCCACGATCCCGGCATAATCCAATGTGCCGTTATGCATATATAAGATTGTGGCAATCCGAATGGTGCGCTCCATACATCACAAGTTAAAGAAACTTTGTTGGGTAAGTTTAAAAACATTTCTCGCGTATTTTTTTAGCCGTATTCCAAAGTTTAAAGCATCACGCCGAAGCGTTTGACGACTTACCGAACCCTTGTAGCGTGGTTGGAACCCTTGTTTGATCATGTTCGTAATGTGACGATTGTCGAAATGTCCGAACGGCAACCCACTTGAATGACACATTTCATTTGCAATTGTCGGGCGATATCCTCATTATACGACCATACTTGACCGGAATTGTCAAGTATGGGTTGACTTGGATCGTCACCCGATTTCAACCTCTTGCATCTCTCCTCGAAGTGGCGCTTTAACGTGGTATTTGAGGCGGCTTGAAGGAAATCTCCACACCGTTTGCATTGGGCTTTTTTGTACCTTCGGAAAACATCACCAAGTTGAAATGCTCCCAAACTGGTGCTTTTCGTCCATGCTCGGCAACAACGGTGTAATTTTGCTCTGCCATTTTTTTGAGAGTAGAGACTAGAGAACTAGAGATTTTATAGTAGAATTTGCAAGAAACGAATATAGCGAGAGCCGAGAAATGAGAATTGTATGCGTTTTTTGCGTTTTGTAAGTTGGTGATATGATCCATAACACCCCCTAGTATTTATATGGGTTGAAGGGTGAAAAAACACCAAAAAAACGACTAAAATCCGGTCCAAACGGCTATATAAGCGTTATATAACGGCTATTTTTTTTTTGAAAAAATCGGTTTCGGTCCGGGTCGGGCCAAAAACCGGGCCGTGAACCGGTTTCGGGTCGGGCCAGAGAAAAAGCCAAAAACCCAAACCGGTCCTGGCTATCGAGCTGGAAACCGGTTTTTGACCGGGTCGGGTTCGGGTTGCCCGATCGGGTCGGGTCGGGCCTAAATGGCCATCACTACCCGAAATACATACAAGATACATTGTGATACCAACTGTGATACCTGTGATACCAAATGTGATACCACTGTGATACCTGTTGTGATACCACTATGATATCCTCATCATCTCCAAAAACCACCGCTCTCTAATTCCACCCCAACAAATATCACCGGCGACAACCAACATTGTTCTCCATCCTTCGGCGTCTATCGATTCACCAAGAACCCAATCGAAGAAAAAGCTTATGTGTAACAACCCAACCCAAACCAGCCAAACATAAATCCATCAAATTGAATCAAAACTGCCAAACATGGCCCACACAATGTCTATAACAAAATTTCAACATTTGGGTTCATGGAAAATATCCCTAGATACAGCTGAGAAATATAAGTCTAAATAAACAAATAAAGGGGAGGTCTTCTAATCCACCAGACGCAAGCTCCGGCTCACATCTTCCCCTTTCCCTTAGATGAGTTCTCTACAACCTACTTACCTGAAAAGGTTTTTGATTTGAAAAGCGAAGGTTAGACCACAAGATCTAGTGAGTTCCCTCAAGAACGTTTCCACGACGCAATTAGCAAGATTCATAATAATTTATGTAGAAGAAATGTATACATCACATTTTTTATAAGTGACACACACACACACACACACTCTTGGCGCATGCCGATGGCTCACGCTCTGGTCACACACACCTGTGACAGCGTGTTAGGGCACACACCCGCCCTTACAGATTTATATGAAACAAATTCATATATATCTATATCACACATTATGGGACACACCCCCTCATATTCACACCATAAGCCATCGTATGCCCATCCTCGAGTAATCACACCTTTATAATTCACACCGCAAACATGTTTAAATACATCAAGTAAAATAGACAGTTTTAAAACAAGGATATGCGTACATAACATGCTTGCTAAAAGTCTTTGGTTAAAATTACTCACCTGATGTCCATGCTAGATGCCCTCACTTGATACCGCTACCCTCTAATTGCACCTACAACGGCACTCACCCACGACCCACCATATTCACGGCAGTCCGGATTCCGGATATGCTCTTCCGGAACCTTCTGGATTACGCCAAAAGTCCGCATAGCCCAATCCGGACGTATCCGGATTCCTTGGCCGCACACTCTTCCGGATCCCTTTCGGATTCCGGATTCCACACTTCCGGACAACATTCCGGTTTCCGGATACATTCCAGATCCCGGTAACTTCCGGACAACATTCCGGTTTCCGGATACATTCCGAATCCCGGTAACTTCCTGACAATACCAAGTCCGGATTCCAGATCTTCCCGACTCCGGATCTCGTTCTCTTCCGGAAAACGGGGTAACACTCTGGGGGACCGCCCACAATTCCCCCATCTCCTTTCAATCTGGGTTTCTAATCTAAGACAACAGGACCCGATATTTCCTTGAAATGAATGGAAGGTAATTAAATTCCCTTTCAATATAGAAACCAATTGATTTCTCTCAAAGTTTCTACGCCTTCCTCAAAAGTCCCACATTCCAGAGAATGAAGAGATGCCATAAAAATCAATTGAAGCACACATAACAAGAGAGGGTGGTTACCTTGAAGAAGAGGATATTCCACACACACACACTGAAATCTCGAATGCCTTGATTTCTTGATGATCCTTGCAAGAAGTCTCCAATCCTTTGCACACACTCCAATCGCACACTCAGTCGCACACAGTGATTTGGATGAAATCAGGATTATTAGGGTTTCACCCTTATTTATATCAATCACACTCGAACACTAAACTTTTGCTTTTTTTACACTTTGGCCAGTAAACTTCATTTTATTTTCTTACACTCTAAACTGGGTTATTACATTATGAGGTCTCGTCGGAGATGTTTATTTACAGTGAAAGTCTCGAAGCATATATGAAGATGGAGATATGGGTTTTCAAAATTTAGAAGTTGTTTTTAATTTTTTTTTCATAAATGTTTTATAATATAGTATAGATAATTGTTTATTTACCGTATTAAAGATGAAGAATAAATCTCAATCTATAATTAAGAGTAAAGTATTTTTTATTTATTAAACAAATAATTATATATTTTAAAATTATAAAGCTTTTTAAATTTATAAACATTTATTTTAAAGAAATAAAGTATTAGATATGTGCGGCCCATGGGCCTCAAATATGCCAATGGGCCTCAAGTCCTTGAATCATCTCTATAATCAACATGACAATTATATCACAATCTTAGGAGCCGTTTACCCAATCACTTATTCGAATAAGTGTTTACCGGTAAAATTCAACACTATCACTTACTTCCTGGGTAAGATTTTTGTCCACCAACATGGCATCGTATGCAACAATTTAGCCGGTAAGCGCTAACCGTGGTAAGAGCCGTTGCACTCACTTACCGGGTAAGACTCTCGGTCCTTGCTTTCGACTCTCGGTCATTGTTTCCACTCTTACCGGGTAAGATTCTTAGTCCTTGTCATATTCATCCGGTAAGCTAATGTGACTTGGTAAACACTTACCCGGGTAAGCGTTTTGTAAACGACCCCTTACTTTATAAGTTTATTATCATTATATATTATAATAAAAATGATTTTATTTTTTTCATTTAAAAGCGAGGCAATAAACTTGAAATAGAAAACGTAAAAGTAGAAGAAAATAAAAGCTACAATTTATGCAAGAAGTAGAAAACAAACACTAAAAAGAGAGCTAAAACAAATTGTAGAAATTTGAAAAAAGATTAAAGCAAATATAACGAAAACAAAAAATAATCAAACTAATAACAACACAAATAAACCAAATCTAACAACCAATCATATCAAAAAAGGAGTTCATAAATCTCAATTTCTATCCATGTAGGACGAGTTGTTACAAACTCCCTCACTTAAACTCTAAGGCTTGCCTAGAATCTCCCTCCTTGTAACTGGCGATGTTTTATTCGCCTAAGATGTTACAACCCCTCCCCCCAAAGCTCAAAGATATAGACTGACTCAATAACTTCGAGTCTAACTTAAAACCATGGTGGAAGTTATTGGTAGCCACAACTTGAGGCTTATAAAGAGCACATAAATCCCAGTTTCTATCTATGTGGGACGAGTTGTTACAAGATTAAGTTACATTTTTCGTTCTTATGATTATATGATTCTAACGGTCCATATCTTTCTTTTTTTCAGAAAATTCAACAAATTGTGTCTTTGTTGTTGTACGTTTACTACGAGTTGGGCCCTTAATGAGTTAATGCAACCACAAGGAGCTAGGTTGTTTATTTATTCAGGAATAGAACTCATTAAGAAATTACAACCATATAGACCTAACTCATTAGAAAAATGCAACCACAAAGACATATTCCGTTGCATCTTTAAAAAAGAATAAAGACCGCTAAAAAAGGAACATGTTGTAAAAGAGTTGAAAACCCACGGGTCTTTGTTGTGCTTTTATTTCATATGTCAATAGTCTTGCTTATGTCTTGTTTTTCTATTTTAATTGTCGAGTGTTCGTTTATTTGTAACACGGCGATAGGTTTTTAATGGATTTATTATTTTATTTGGATATTTTGTTGTATATAGACGTAATTCCTTTATAATCGAAGTTTTTGGAAGAAAGAAAGTATGATACGTTTTCGAATTCTTTGTCTATAAGATCAATTATTGTTTCTTTTTTTTTAGAGGTGTGTTCATTCAGTATGAAAACAAATAAGAAAGAATAATAAAAAGATATATAAACAATATATTAAATTATATAGTTGTTAAAATATTGTTATCTTCTCAGTTAAGTTTTTTATTTTCTTTTTTTCTTTCGAATTCAGGTAACCAACCTACGAACGAAAAAAATTGAAATATATATTGTGTTCTATTGAATTTATTAATTGTGCGGACCTTGTTTCTGATTCTATCAACGTTATAAGTCATATCATGGTTATGGGATGCCCAAATCGTATTGAATATATTCTAAAACACTTGTGATTGTCATGTCGGGTTTGTCTGATCATCTAGCAACCACCAGACGTCGTAAGTCACAACTAATTATAGGAATAGAATAATGTTTACGTCTTTACATATGTTTTCTGTGTGATTAAAAAGATATGATTGAAAATAATTACAATTCATTTCTTGAAATAATATATAGAATTATTGTAGGGTCGTACTAACAAGCCCTTAACAAGACGATGGTCTTTAACCAAATCATAAATTGAAAATTCAATAAACTGATGGGTCAAAATCGTGATATATGTTTCCGCGGTTGTTATGCATTTGTGCTATCAATATTTACGTGTTACATACATTTCTGTATTTATATACAACTTTAAAAAATCACGTATTCTTATATATTATTATGAATTATCTATAATGTAATGGACGAAATCATGTCTCGTCTTCTTAGGGATCATTTTAGGCTCGAAAATGTTAACAATTTAAAAAAAATAAACAAATCATCTAGGAGCAAAAAGTTAGAGAGACCTAAAGGTAAACTTGTCAAATCTTAATTGTATGCTTATTTCACAATAGCTTTGTGCTTTCCTAAACTCAACCTATTAGTCATTACTAGTGGGGAACCCACGCAATGCGGTGGGAGGCGTGAATGCAAACGATTTTGATGCTTTATGTAACACCCTTAAATTTGGAACGAACAACTAAATAAAGTTTTAATAAAATAACCCAACGAAGACAAAATCATTTCAACAAATCATTCCTCAAATACCTCGGAATAAAAACATCATTAAATTCTACAAATAAATAACTTAATCGGGTGTTGCTTAACACCACACCTGATTGCTAGTCCAAACTATTGCGGAAGACTTCACTAAACAAGTCACCTCTCGTGCACTCTACTCGCACTCGCCACTTCATAATGTATCTAGAGCTACCCCAACCTGAGCCTGTTGCACACGCCGACAAATAAAAAGGGTTAGGCTTACGCCTAGTGAGTTCAAGCATTTTATCATGACTACATAAAAATCATAAATCGGAAGATAGTAGTTTTAGTCATGATTTAAATAAATCTTTCATTGAAAGTTTGCGATAAAGATTATCATTTCCAAAGAGTTTCCTCAAACGGGCATAAATGACTCATTTTCCAACTCACTCAAATATGTGAATAAGTTTAGTTAGACAAAACCTTCAAATACGGTTGACAAAACATACTCAACCCGTAAAACATGGAAACCATCCGTTAAATATAACTCTTTATTAAAACACAATACGAAGCGATACTAATGAGACCGTAAAAGGTAATAAAGATCAAATACCATAAACGGGAAGACCCGTATCCGTTGAAGGTGGAGGTAACACAAATACCCAAAACATCATACATGGATGAGATATAAACCTCAACTTACGTACCATGGAAAACAATCCATATAAATAGAACATGTCACCGAAAACATGAGTAGTAATAAATACCCAAAACAACACCTTTCGGTGACGGGGGAGACCCGATTCCATCAGGAGTGACAGGCACACAAAGTTAGGTCACTTATGATGTTACTGGATTACACCTCAAGCCCCGGTCCTAGTTCCCATGCCATATAGACATCACAATCCTCGGACCATAATAAATTGCCTTTATTGCATACCCCGTAGAGTTACACCTCAAGGACTTACAGGGGACCACATTGCATATCCAGTCTAGACGAGTTTCACCTCAAGGACTCCAGTGTCCCCTATTGCCTACTCGCTAGTGGCCCCACAGCCTGACGCATATACCCATGCGTTCCCATAGTCCACTCCTCGTGCACAAAGAGATGGACCATCAAATAAAGACTGACTCACGTGCCTATGGATCCAATGCGACACATTCTACAAAACATGCTCAACCCGGAATGACCAAAACACCCAAGCATGTAAATATCAATAATGTGCAATAAAATGCATCTAAGCCCCAGTTAGGTAAACAAGTACCACAAAGCCGTTATTAACCCAAAACCTGACACGGTTAAACAAAAAGGGTTTTCCCAAAAGGACTCACACCTTTACAATTCTCAAAATAACTCTTGACACTAAATCGGGTATTTCCCACATGGTTTATAAAATCAATTTACACTAACATGATTAAACCGTCAAATAAACCTCATTTTGCGCAATTAACCTTTTAAAGACAAAATATGATTTCTAACCATCCAAATATTCAAAAGCCCCAAATATGGGCGTTTTACACATTTATGAAGATAAACATTTCAAAAGAGTTAAATTATTCAAATAACTCAACCACGTATCTTTTCAAGTAAAACACACACATATTTGTAAAATACTCATTTTGGCATGTACAACGTTTTCGCAAAGTAACTTGAACTCACCTTGCTAGATTTAAGCTAAATCTAGAGTTTCTCCAACGTAAGCTCCTTTGATGAAGTTTGCATCCTCAAGCCAAAACTTCCAAAAACCTAAATTCATAACTTCCAACCATGAATATTCATATTCAACCACTTCAAAACTATTCCCCAAACATCTTATATTAAAATCTCCATTTTGACCAAAACCCCAATATTAACCTAACTTCTCCAAAATCATCCAAACCAAATTTGAATAAACAAAACACTAGGAGATCATCAATGGAACATTTATAACTCATATAAAAGTATAGAAGCTAGGAGGATGAACTCACCACTTAGGTTTTGATGAAAATCTAGAAAACCCCAAAAATCTCTAAGATGTTGTGGATGAAACTTGCTCTTGCATCTATAGATGAAATCAATAGCATAAAATGGGTAAGGAACGCATCAATCTCCAAGAGAAACCCCAAAATCGGTTAGGGTTTTGTGAGGGAGAAAATGGAAAACGATTTGGGAGAGAAAGAAAAGAGATTCGAGAGACTTACCACCACCAAACACCCTTGAATCTTCCAATGATCTTCCAAACTCTTTCTAGATCCTGGAAGAGCTCTCAAAATCGGAACCATAGCAACTTGAATCACCAAAATCGGAGTTGAAATGAGAGAGATATGAAGAAGCGGATCAGGTGCTCGCGGGCGCGAGCAAATGGGAGCGCGGGCGCGAGCAGAGCTTCTGCCAAGTTTTGGGTAATTGCTCGCGAGCGCGAGCAAATGGGAGCGCAGGCGCGAGCAGTTCATTCGGTTTCTTCTTAAACACTGCTTTGGCCATAACTTCTTCGTTATAGCTCCGTTTTCGCTCCGGAAAGAACCGTTGGACTCGTATTCGAATTCCTCATCCAACAAGACCATAAAATTTAGGATTTAATCCAAATTCCTATTTTTCATATTTTTTTTCTTAAAAGATCGATTCCACACTTATTCAAAATTGTTCTTACCCGAAAATTACGGGTGTTACAATCCTCCCAACCTTAGGATGATTTCGTCCTTGAAATCAACATCCTTTACCACCCAAGACTAACCGACTCAACGCCGACTATAATTTATCAGTTCCTAACTGGAATCTAAATTCCCTCCACACAGTCTATAAAGACAAATCCTCGAACAATTGCTTATCAACAAAGCCCCTTCACGTACACTGTACTTATGTCCGGGAGAACACTCTGACAACTGGAATAATTCCTAGTCAGACGACTTCGGTTGTCTCCCAACCTTAGATGTTCCATACATCCCAATCATACTACATTTACACGTTCTTAACTTTTCTCTCCAATTCAACCCGACGTTCAATCACTACCAACATCAACCAAAACTTCAGAATCCTCAACTAATCCCGCTAATGGACTGGTATTTACTCTCAGCGGATCCCACCAATTTTAACACCAACGGTCATCACTGACCCATCAGCTACACAATCCCAAGGATGTGTCCAATTATCAAACATCAAGTTGACAGTTTCTCTTACCACGCAAGGAAAGTCATTTCCCTAAATCTTCTTATCACAAAAGAGCATCTTAAGATTACTACTACCATTACCATCATTCTTTTTTTTAAATCGGCTACAATCCCCCGATTACACTAAAGGTGCTTGGTCTCAAGCCCAAAAGTCAATACCTAAATATATCACCTACCTCAAATAGGTTACCGCACATTTATTCTCTTAATTACAAAGGCCATCATCCCTTAACCGATACCATTCAGTCTACGGTATTATCACACGTAAAATACTCAAGCTTCCACCGTCGAAGTGCTACACGCATTTACTCTTAACCGGGTTACTTACCCTTTCTAAGGTCCTAACGAGTTCAAGGTTTTCAAGTGCGTTATTCAATAAATATGCCAATTAATCAAAACAATTCACAAAATTTCAACGTAAAGATTTTCATATCAAATAAATCGTACGCATAGAAAACTACTATCGTTAATTCGGTAGTTACGCAAAAATGGACACGCTCGTCCCACATATGAAAATCATGTTGAAAATTATTCTATTGTAGTTCCGTTTACCCACAAAACGCAAAAGCGAAATAAACAATTTCTTTAAAATAAACCGCCAAGGTTCTAGTATGGATTGACTCATGACATGCACGTAAAGTAATTGCTCGACCTTAAACAGGGTGCAACAGAAAGGTGTGCACATATTTCAAAAGAAGTCCCAAACGACATTTGACTTCAAAATTTCCTTTATAGCCATAAGATGGCATGGAACAAGGTTCACCAACAAAATTTTGTGCGCGTCAGTTCATTTTACAAAACGATGAAACGGTTTACAAATTCACTTTAGTCAAAACACAAAATGACTTGTGTAAATTCCATATTTAAATCCAAAACCCATCCGTTTCCATCACTTGAAAATATCTACTAAAACATTATAAAACCTCAAATTAGGGTAGGCATGCAAGCTTGTAACACTTCTTAGGAATTTCTTGTAATGACACACATGCACCAAGTAACTCACACCAAAATTTCAAGAGATGAAATCCTTTGAATTGATTTCCCAAGATTTCTCATCCGGTCCTATAATGACATTTGCATGAAACATTTTTGGCAAACTTGCACACAACAATGCGTTTTTCCAAAACATACGAGGAAATAAGTGTTTATAATTTATGGACACCAAAAAGGGTTCAAACCTATTTTCAAATTTCAAGTTGCACAAACGGTGCGCATCAATGTTCAAAACATAAGGAATTCCACGCACTATAGTTTTATACAAACAAGTTTTATAAAATCTTTACCACGAAGTACTTTCGTCAAAATTTCGCACTTGGAACATAAAACGTCAAAACGTCGTTGCTTAAAAATGTATTTGTCAAAATACTCCAAAATACACATTTCCTCCAAACCAACAGGTTTTCAATTTTCCAAAAATATTCGGCCAATCAAAATTGACCAATGTCAACGACTCATACATTTGTATTTTTCAAACATCACTCATTGTAAACCATCCGTGATCCTCACACCTCTAAAACGTGCTTTGACCAAATGGTCTCTCGTTTAAACAAGGAGTTAATAAAACATTTTCATGCACGACTTGTTTATCAAAATATCGAAAAACAATGGTTACCATGATATGCATACCCCTAAGTCGATATAACACATTTACACGAAAATGATAATAAAACATTTAACTGGCCGAAAGCGCACCAAACTATTTGTTATGAAATATTACCAAAATATCCTTTCATGCATCACTTAAGCCATGTATAAGTCGATCCATACCCTGAACTAATTGTAACTTAATACTTGATCACACAAACTCTTGAAAGAAAAGTTACGCGACACTAGAGTTCCAAAACTCATCTTTTCTTAGTCGCCTTGTGGCATAAAATTAACTTTACTCAACAAAACTCGAGTGAGACCAAATGCCCAACTTAACTCGTAAAATTTTCACATAAGCAAATAGAGTATGCACATTGTAAAATTGTACCCACACGACACAAAACGTCGTACAATAAAACTCCATGAAATTCCACGAACTCAATGACTCCAAGTCAACAAAATAGCACCAAACATTGTGCTTCCGAAGTTAAATTGCTTTAAGCAAAATCATGGCTAAAATGCCAAAATCCAAAATCCCTTCTATAGTAATACCACATAAACAACATTGTTTAACAATTCACATTAAACAAGTTCTCCAAAATAACTTTACATAGACGTAATAGAAGATAACTTTCCGTCCAAACTCTAACATATGTGGAGGAGATCCAATGTTAAAGTTATAAGCCGTAGTCACTTGCCCAACATCTTAAACGTCATAAATATGGATATCACTGTATCATAAAGTAATGTTGAACAACAATAAAATGGAACAAGTTCCGACGGCTCACAACTCCCGTAATAAAATACTTTCGTGCAGGTTCGAAACCCATGATTTAAAATCTTGTGGGTGTGCTAAACATTTCCCAAAATTGTAACACAATCCATATATGGATTTGAAACACAAGAAATAATTAATGCAATTTATTTTCAAAAATAAATTTCGTGCATAATTTAGTCGGCACTCAACGTCTCAACTCATACTCCTCCAAAATCCTCCGGTCCACTATTTTCACCCGGATACTTTAACCTCTTAAGGCTAAGTCGGAAATTACTTCGACAAACCTTACGGTTTTTCCCCAATTCAAAGTCGGCTCAATAAGCCTATGGTTCTAGTCCAACCATCAATCTTGATCCGAAACGGTCTGCTTAAAGCAAATATCATGCTTATCGTCACTTCAAGTGACTAATACTAGAATCGTCCATCTATTCCAACGACTACTAGTTTAGAACCTTCTTCACTACCCCAACGATCATCACGTTAAAGTAATTCAAGTACGCATATGTACTAGTAGGTTCACCATGACACTGGCCAGGTGTCACTATGAACGCACCATACATGATTATCCTTGTTACTCTCGACGTGACTCTCGTTTCTAACAACATCCATCAACTTCAAAACATCCTATATTAAAGTGCCTAAAGGTGAATTTCACTCTCTTTTACTTAAACAAACACTAGTTTGAGTCTAGGTATCCAAAATCAACACCTAAATCTCTCAAACTTATGCTCTGATACCAACTTGTAACACACTCAAATTTGGAACGAGCAACTAAATAAAGTTTTAATAAAATAACCCAATGTAGACAAAATCATTTCTACAAATCATTCCTCAAATACCTCGGAATAAAAACATCATAAAATTCTACAAATAAATAACTTAATCGGGTGTTGCTTAACACCACACCTGATTGCTAGTCCAAACTATTGCGGGAGACTTCACTAAACAAGTCACCTCTCGTGCACTCTACTCGCACTCGCCACTTCACAATGTAGCTAGAGCTACCCCAACCTGAGCCTGTTGCACATGCCGACAAATAAAAAAGGTTAGGCTTACGCCTAGTGAGTTCAAGCATTTTATCATGACTACATAAAAATCATAAATCGGAAGATAGTAGTTTTAGTCATGATTTAAATAAATCTTTCATTGAAAGTTTGCGATAAAGATTATCATTTCCAAAGAGTTTCCCCAAACGGGCATAAATGACTCATTTTCCAACTCACTCAAATATGTGAATAAGTTTAGTTTAGGCAAAACCTTCAAATACGGTTGACAAAACATACTCAACCCGTAAAACATGGAAACCATCCGTTAAATATAACTCTTTATTAAAACACAATACGAAGCGATACTAATGAGACCGTAAAAGGTAATAAAGATCAAATACCATAAACGGGAAGACCCGTATCCGTTGAAGGTGGAGGTAACACAAATACCCAAAACATCATACATGGATGAGATATAAACCTCAACTTACGTACCATGGAAAACAATCCATATAAATAGAACATGTCACCGAAAACATGAGTAGTAACAAATACCCAAAACAACACATTTCGGTGACGGGGGAGACCCGATTCCATCAGGAGTGACGGGCACACAAAGTTAGGTCACTTATGATGTTACTGGATTACACCTCAAGCCCCGGTCCTAGTTCCCATGCCATATAGACATCACAATCCTCGGACCATAATAAATTGCCTTTATTGCATACCCCGTAGAGTTACACCTCAAGGACTTACAGGGGACCACATTGCATATCCAGTCTAGACGAGTTTCACCTCAAGGACTCCAGTGTCCCCTATTGCCTACTCGCTAGTGGCCCCACGGCCTGACGCATATACCCATGCGTTCCCATAGTCCACTCCTCGTGCACAAAGAGATGGACCATCAAATAAAGACTGACTCACGTGCCTATGGATCCAACGCGACACAGTCTACAAAACATGCTCAACCCGGAATGACCAAAACACCCAAGCATGTAAATATCAATAATGTGCAATAAAATGCATCTAAGCCCCAGTTAGGTAAACAAGTACCACAAAGCCGTTATTAACCCAAAACCTGACACGGTTAAGCAAAAAGGGTTTTCCCAAAAGGACTCACACCTTTACAATTCTCAAAATAACTCTTGACACTAAATCGGGTATTTCCCACATGGTTTATAAAATCAATTTACACTAACATGATTAAACCGTCAAATAAACCTCATTTTTAGCAATTAACCTTTTAAAGACAAAATATGATTTCTAACCATCCAAATATTCAAAAGCCCCAAATATGGGCGTTTTACACATTTATGAAGATAAACATTTCAAAAGAGTTAAATTATTCAAATAACTCAACCACGTATCTTTTCAAGTAAAACACACACATATTTGTAAAATACTCATTTTGGCATGTACAACGTTTTCGCAAAGTAACTTGAACTCACCTTGCTAGATTTAAGTTAAATCTAGAGTTTCTCCAACGTAAGCTCCTTTGATGAAGTTTGCATCCTCAAGCCAAAACTTCCAAAAACCTAAATTCATAACTTCCAACCATGAATATTCATATTCAACCACTTCAAAACTATTCCCCAAACATCTTATATTAAAATCTCCATTTTGACCAAAACCCCAATATTAACCTAACTTCTCCAAAATCATCCAAACCAAAATTGAATAAACAAAACACTAGGAGATCATCAATGGAACATTTATAACTCATATAAAAGTATAGAAGCTAGGAGGATGAACTCACCACTTAGGTTTTGATGAAAACCTAGAAAACCCCAAAAATCTCTAAGATGTTGTGGATGAAACTTGCTCTTGCATCTATAGATGAAATCAATAGCATAAAATGGGTAAGGAACGCATCAATCTCCAAGAGAAACCCCAAAATCGGTTAGGGTTTTGTGAGGGAGAAAATGGAAAACGATTTGGGAGAGAAAGAAAAGAGATTCGAGAGACTTACCACCACCAAACACCCTTGAATCTTCCAATGATCTTCCAAACTCTTTCTAGATCCTGAAAGAGCTCTCAAAATCGGAACCATAGCAACTTGAATCACCAAAATCGGAGTTGAAATGAGAGAGATATGAAGAAATGAAGTTTGGGGTGAAATTCGCGTTTTAAGCGGATCAGGTGCTCGCGGGCGCGAGAAAATGGGAGCGCGGGCGCGAGCAGAGCTTCTGCCAAGTTTTGGGTAATTGCTCGCGGGCGCGAGCAAATGGGAGCGCGGGCGCGAGCAGTTCATTCGGTTTCTTCTTAAACTCTGCTTTGGCCATAACTTCTTCGTTATAGTTCCGTTTTCGCTCCAAAAAGAACCGTTGGACTCGTATTCGAATTCCTCATACAACAAGAGCATAAAATTTAGGATTTAATCCAAATTCCTATTTTTCATATTTTTCTTAAAAGATCGATTCCACACTTATTCAAAATTGTACTTACCCGAAAATTACGGGTGTTACACTTTAATGATTTTGTTTGATGAGATGATTGCAAATATAACACCATTTTGCATAAAAAACTGACTTGGCTTCAATGGTACCATGCCTAAAATAATCAATCCTACTATTTGAATGTAATCCTAACTCATGAGTATTCACCTCAAGATTTCAAAAGGAAATAAATACTTCAGTTAGGAAATTTTAAGAAACCATCAAACGATAGTGCCTATAGCTTTAAACAACATATCACTCCACAAGGGTTGTCTCGTACTGGTTAAGGCCCCGGGGGATGTGGTGGAATATCTCATCTGCTCAAGGTTCGAATCTAGGCGTACACAAACAAGTGTGGCCACTGAGGTTTAATCAACGATTTAATTCTTATATACCGAGTTTGTTTGGTTTGATCGGGTTTCGATGTTTCAAGGATCTAAATATTGTTCATTACTTTTTATCGCCAACAGGACATAATCGGTTTTTTCACAAAGAACATGGTTAACGACAGTCTTGGAACGATCTGCAACGCACACATACTGAACGATAACAACATATAAAGTTTCCAAATGCAAAGAATGGCTACACCAGGGAAACGAATTACAGATACAATAACAAGGCGGCATGGATCAGACAAATAGCTCCAAAAACTGATATTTTCTTAGAAAAATGGTCCAAATTTGGAGTTTTCTCTCTCACCTTGAATTTGAAATCGAATTGGCTCCATGGTTGCTTCTATGCCTTATTTAGAGCCGGAGAGAGCTAGAACGAATTAGAGACTTAGGGGTCGTTTACCTAATCACTTACCCGGGTAAGTGTTTATCGGTAAAATTCAACACTATCATCTACTTCCCGCGTAAGATTTTAGTCCACCAAAATGGCATCGTATGCTACAATTTAGCCGGTAAGCGCTAACCTTGGTAAGAGTCGTCGCACTCACTTACCGGGTAAGACTCTCGGTCCTTGCTTCCGCTCTACCTGGTAAAATTCTTGGTCCTTGCCATATTCATCCGGTAAGCTAATATGACTTGATAAACACTTACCCAAGTAAGCGTTTTGTAAACGGCCCCTTAAAAACCCTAAAAAGTGGCATAAAGTCTGCATAAAGCCTGAAAAGCTAGCTTTGAAAACATAAAAACAACTAATTCTTCTATTTGAATTTTAAAATTCAAATAAGATAAGAGATAAGAAAAGAAGCGCCAATGTCTCAACAAATCTAAACTGATCATATTTAATTCTTATGTTCAATAATTCAAAAATTACCGTGTACAAAATCCATATTTGAATCACCTAAATTGAAACCATATCGAAACGTAGATTGGAAACCAAAATCAGAGCATTAGGTGAGGAATAGTGGTGAGGGGAAACCCAAATCCGAACCCTTTTCAATTTTATATCATAAGCTTTAGCAAATACGTACACATGGCTTTGTTTCTCATATTCATATCTAACTTCTTGAACATTCACCATCACTATTACTTGTTTAATGAGTTACAATCTTTGCAGGCATGGAGAAATCTAGTAGTTTGATGGATGACACAAGTTGCTATTATTGTTGATAATTACTATTACTTGTTTAATGAGTTACAATCTTTGCAATTGGTATCTTTTACAATTGGTTTCTAAACAACAACATACCTAAAGAATCCAAAGAGAGCCAACAGAAAATAGAAATACATACCAAAAAGGAACCCATATTAAGAATAACAACTGTAGCAAGAATACAATTTAATTGAACCTAAAGGATCATAGAGAGCCAAAGTTGTCACCAAATCTCATAAAAATAAGTCAACTTGGAAATGGTTGCAGAAGCAATATGCATAAGCCACTACTATTACAATCATCAATACCACCTACAATATATCAATTTAGAAGGAAAAAAATAGCATTCTTACATTTTCAAGATCCTCTGCAAAATTTCTTGCACCCACTTCAAGCTGTAACTAATGAATCCTAGCCATCATTAGTCCCTGTCTCACAGCAAAGATCAACAAAAATTGATGAGTGAGAGTAAAAACCATGACATTGCAAACATCATGTTCACCACCACTTCTTTACCATCAAAGAAAGTGCTTATGTCATAGATTGATTAAAGAAAGTGCTCCTCATACCAACCACAACTGGAAGCCATGCATTAAAATGTTGCATACAATGTTTTAGTAGATTAAAATCTTACCCAATAAGTTATATGAAAGGTTGAATCTTATCGAGATAAAAGTTGGCTAAACGGTCCCTAATGTTATAATATAAATATATATTAAATATTAGGATGCTGCACGTGAGATAATAGAGGGAAAAGTGAAATTACCTAAATGCCCTTTTCTTGATCACTACTCATCCAAGCTCCTATATATATATATATATATATACCCATGCAAGTCTCTTCATTTGAACTACACCTTTCATCCTCTTCCTTGTTCTTCTCTCGGCCGTAAACCCCACCAAACACCCTCCCTAAATTTGTTTTTGGTATCTAGAGTTGTATCTAGAGTTTGTGAGGTTGAGAGTGTTCTTGATATTCGGTGGTGTTCGAGAGGATTCGTTAGTTGTTCGTGGATCTTAAGATCCTTGTGCGAAGCACTGTGTAATCTCCTTGGTTGGTAATAAACACTTGCTCTCTCTCTTTGGTGGACGTACACTATCACAACAATAGTGGAACCACGTTAAATCCCGGTGTTATTTTGGTTGTGTTTTACTTGCCATACATATATATATATATATATATATATATATATATATCTCGTTATTATATATATATATATATATATATATATATATTTATCTCGTCAATATATATATTATATATATATATATATATCTCGTTATTATATATATATATCTCGTTATTATATATATATCTCGTCGATATATACACTTATATATCTTGCTATATATATATATATATATATTTATAGATACTAACGTTTCCATCGCTTTTATCTATTTATATAGGGAATTTAATTAAAATACCCAAAGTTTGACTTTGACTTACCAAAATACCCAAAATCTCGTCGAGTTTACGAAAATACCCAAAATTTTCGCGGTGGGCCCCGCGATCACGGGCCCACGCCCACGTGTCACGATTGTTTGGCCAAAAGTCCCGCGGAGGCCCCTCAAGAATGCCCGCGGTACACTTTTCGCCCCTCAAGATTGGCCGCGGAACCCCCCTACTTTGGACTCGGTACAATTTTTGCCCCTGCCCCGCGGTAAGCCGAAACTACATTTTTGGCCCCTCAAGTTTGGGGCAAAAAAATTACACTTTTGGTCCATGTAGTTTTTAGGTTATCATTTTATGTAGTTGAGGTTTTTAATGTATTGTTTTCTTTTCATTTTAATGTATTTAATATAGAAATTCATTAAAGAAAATGTTTTCCCCATTTTAAGTTATTTAATAAGGAAATTAATTAAAAGATCAGTTAATGCAAATCATCTTCCCAAACGAAACGGATACAGTGCAGGTAAACAAAGAAATCTATGACTGGAATGCGTCTTGGATTCCGGTGATGAAGTTAACCTTTTCCTTGATGACGTCCTCCATTCCCGTGTAGTCGTCTTCGATTTCTTGTAGTTCCTTTTCTACTTCCTTAATCTGTCGTTGCACCTCCCGAACGTGAGCCCTAGTAATGGCCAGTTCTCGTTTCTTCTCCGCTAGATACTCCATTTCCCCCTGCTGAATCCCCCTGTTATGGTTCCACATACCTTTAACCTCTTCGATACCGTCGTTCGCCTCATCAATGGATTTTTGCACTAAAGGAGTAATTCGTTGACTTTGTGGAAGACCCGTTGGCTGGGTACAATGATACATTGGTGGGTTTTTTCCGTCATTATCGTAGTGGTAATTCGCGCATGCCATCTCCCAGTCTTCTTCCTCCTCAACCGTGAATGGATAATCGGCCGCAGTTCGCCCATAGTTTCTCCACTCCTCGTCTGTTTCCGGTACCTTCCAGGTACTCCGGCGAGCTCCATCGTTCAGTGGTTAGTAGGCTGCCGAACGTGAAGTTCCAGCCCCATTCGCCGACCTGTTCCCCCTTGATCTTGAACCTCCAGCCATAGTGTTAAGAAAAACGAGAGAATGTTTGTAAACGGTGTAAAAGAATGTATAAAAGATAGATAGCAAGTTGTGAATTACTACTTCATCATGCCATCTACTTATAGCCGTGAAAATGTATGTTCTTCATCAGGGATGTGGATATGGTCAAAGATTTCGTCTGAAAAGTTGCTTGCATGATTCGTCTGAATAGTTCACTGCAAGATTCGTCTGAAAAGAGCCTGTAAGATTCGAATGAAAAAGTAACTGCAAGATTCGTCTGCAAAAGAGGCTGTAAGATTCGACTGAAAAAGTAACTGCAAAATTCGTTTGCAAAAGGAAGTCTGCTCTTGAATAAAGGTCTTTCATTAGGCTGAAAAGTAGTCTTTAAGTAGTCTAAGGATTAATGCACATGTGAATCAAGAAATGCTTGTTCATCCAATAATCTCTGTATTAGGATTACCGCAAGTTTCATAAACCTACTTACTAGGTGTTGGAAAATTTTAGTAAAAATATGGTTTTTACTAAACTTTGGACACATTTAAATATATATATATATATATATATATATATATATATATGTGTGTGTGTGTGTGTGTTATATAACTAACTCTTAGTAGGTTTATGTTCTCCTATATGAGAGCTTCAAAACGATATATAATGCGTCCAAAACGGAGTATGTGTGAATGAGATATCGATACTCCAAGTTGAGTAATTGGATGAAATTAGCAAAAACCAAATGGGTGTGGGAATGTGTCCCACATAAGAAGAGAGAGTAAAGTGTTGTTGCATGTTTTTACTGTTTTTGTCACACTTTTTAGGCTCCAAGTTAAATACTTTAACAAAATAATAAACAAAATTATAACTTCAATCACAATACTTTAACAAAATAAGTTAACACTAAAAATAACAATTATTTAATGTTACATAAACAACCTAATGTTGCTGTGTTTGACAATGCGCATAAATGGTCTCCGCCATATGTAGGCGAAAGTCCCTGGCCTCATCTTCGGTGCGGGAAGGGTGTAAATCTACCACATCGTCTGAAATCAAGATGCTGGCATTACGGCATACCCAGACACCGCAATCCGCATTCATCCCTTGCTGCTGTGGTGCATTCTTGTCTAACCTGTGACGGAAGTGCACTGACTTTTCACGACGGTCCACATCCCCGATCAGTCTAAAGAACTCCGGCACCTCAGCTTTAAATCTGTCAAGACGCTCATGCAAAGCGTCTGTGTAGAGATTGGCAGTGTCGCTGTCATATATGGTCATCACCATATGTGGAAGATCAAACACTCCGAGCAGCCAATGTTTAGGATGAATGCAGATAGGGATGTACACCTGAAATATTACAATATTAGACAACTTAGTTAGCAACCAAACAACTTAAATAAAATAAGAGTAAAACGATTTACATACAGTATCGAGGTACCGCCAATTCACCCCTTCCACACCATTGCATGAGTTAGCCACGGAGGCGGGACCTTGATGTGGAAGGACCATGAACGGAAAGAAAGTAGTGTGCATGACGGTCCACCTCGTGTCTGGTTGACGGGAACGTTGGAGAATGGCGACCCAACAATCGATGTGCTATACACAAAAAATAGATGGTTAGACATTTAATATAAATATATTTGATTATATGACTATAGTTAAACTTCAATACTAACCACATCCTCTAATTCAGACTCCAAAGGGTCAACTGCCAGCAATACTTTGAAAAACGAGGGGGTGATGTCCAGGTTGAGGAAAGGGATGAATACCAGGCGGGGGAGGTCACCAATCTGGCACATGTTCAATATATCCGAGGCCGGAAGATGCTCCGGTGAAGCCATCTTTCCCTTTCCGACTTTCTTTCCTGCCTACTTTCCTGCTTCCTTTGCATTCTTTTGAGGGGGCGGTGTGGTAGATTTTTGTCGTGTCCATGGGGAACCCCAACAGCGTGAACGTTTAGTCTCCCGAACCGGCTTAGACAGGCTTGCCTCCTTCGCCTGTGGATCTACAACATCCATCGGGTCATCTTCCGGCTCCGAGAAGTGCTCCTCGAAAATTTCCGGCCAGAGAGGTCCGTGAATGATGTGGTGCCGAACGTCGAAATTGGGGCTGTGTACCCCCCTGCACCCGACATCCCGACCTACGTGACATTGATCATTATAAGAGTTACAAATTTAGGAACTAACATATAACTATAATGGTTACTCAGTGTGACTTACACTCTCCGGGATTGACGAATAGGATGTGGTGCCCCCGACATCCCGACCTGTGTGACATTGATCATTATAAGAGTTACAAATTTAGGAACTAACATATAACTACAATGGTTACTTAGTGTGACTTACACTCTCCGGGATTGACGAATAGGATGTGGTGCCAAACGGCGGCATTTGGGATGTGTATCCCCCTGCCCCCGACATCACGACCTGCGTGACATTGATCATTATAAGAGTTACAAATTTAGGAACTAACATATAACTATAATGGTTACTCAGTGTGACTTACACTCTCCGGGATTGACGAATAGGATGTGGTGCCAAACGGCGGCATTTGGGATGTGTATCCCCCTGCCCCCGACATCCCGACCTGCGTGACATTGATCATTATAAGAGTTACAAATTTAGGAACTAACATATAACTATAATGGTTACTCAGTGTGACTTACGCTCTCCGGGATTGACGAATAGGATGTGGTGCCAAACGACGGCATTTGGGATGTGTATCCCCCTGCCCCCGACATCCCGACATGCGTTACAGTGATCATTATAAGAGTTACAAATTTAGCCACGGACATATAACTATAATGGTTACTCAGTGTGACTTACACTCTTAGGGAATGACGGATAGGATGTGGTGCCAAACGTCGCCTGTGCCCCCTGTCCGAACGGAGCGGGGATCGGCGTCGTACTCGACAGCTAAAACAAATTTAGAACGTAATATTAATATACAAACTAAAAGATCGTGGCCGACAAATTAAGTTAAACACTAACATTTACAGTGCGAAACTGTCTGGCGAATTCCTCCAGATCATCAAGACACGTGTGTACTGGCCCCCGAACGTAGTCCCACAGCTCGTGTAAAGTGCCATAAGATGGCTCGATGGAAGTCGGATCTTGATGGGAGGAGGAAGGGGGCGCCTCATATCGATCGGAAGGGGGCGGCTGATATCGATCGAAAGGGGGCGGCTGATATCGATCGGAAGGCATGGAAGAATGGTCGGGCCTCGCGTCGTCTTCCTCATCTTCGTCAGATGAGGAACTGGACCCAGATGGGGAAGGAGAGGGACGTCGGACCCTTTCCGCCTCTCTGTCAAAAAAGGCCACGCTGTTTCTGTACCAAGGCGTGTCCCTCTCGTAGGCAGTAGGCAGAAGGTTTGCGAAAGGCATAAGCGGCGGCTAAATATATGATAAAACACAAAAAAGTTAATAAGCGGGACTAACGTATGCAACATTGTAAACATAGTAAAAGAACTTACATGTCTAGATTGGCTGAAAAACTCAAGCCAAGTCTGCCTATTTAGGGAAAGACCTCGGTCCCAACGGGTTCCCTATGTAATCTGTCGGTGCGCTTGTTGAAATATTGAACGGCCGCGGGAAACACCTCCAAGATCCATATCTGGAATTACACAAGAAGAGCAAGTACGTAAAAAGGAAAGCCAAACAGTTTGTATGTATTATTATTTATGTTATACTACGTATCTAACCTTGAAGGCGTATGTAAATCCACAAAGATTCATCTTGGCAAGTCGATCGGGGCGTGTGGCGATGGCTCGGTGCATAATAGTGTAGCTATGTGTCCAGATGTGGCTACCCCACGGGTACCTGTTAAACAAATCCAAGTCCTCGACGGCCCTAAGGACCGTCTCGGAAGCAGTCTGGCTCCACTCACGGCCCATGAAGCCTATATCCACGATCGCCACCAAGCATACACGGACAGCATCCTGGTCGCTTAGGGCTTCAAGGCCCTGTTTCATCGTCTCCACGACCGTCTTCAGCTTCAAATGAGATGTTGACACGCCCCAAACCCTACGAACGAAGGAAATGTCTGCTAAGGGAGGAAGGGGGAGCCTCTCCAAAAAGTAGTCCTATAATTAGACAGAACTCACGACGCCTGTTTGGGCAAAAAATCACGTCGCTCGACCGCGACCAGAACAGGTAAGACGTATGATTAAGGACTATATCTTGTATTAAGGTAAGGTCTCGACAAAGACCCAGAACACCATCGTCGTCCCTCATAAAAGATAAGTCGTGAGTCCCTTACGATGCTCGACCATAGCGTCGCCCGATCCACACGACTATTATATAAGGACGTACGACTTCGACCAAAGCTAACGTTAACCATGACCGTTTATTAAGTGTTTAATGCAGGAGTAAAAGTCATTAAGGAGCAACGACTATAACCGACGCAATCATTAAACAGTCGGCGACCGTAACGGACGAAGATCATTACTCCGACGACCGTTTCCAACCGTTAAAGCCATTAAAGGAGGATTCATGGATGAAGCTGAGGACACGAAGACTATAAATATCAAGCTCAATCAACATTTCCAGACATCGAATATCCAGCGATTAACAACCGAAGCAATATTCAAGAACACCTGAAGGGAAGAACCATTATTCTAAGTATCGCTCTCGACGCACGACAACAGCCCTCGGCCAGCAGTTCACACTTTGTTTCGTACACGACAAACACCTATTTTTACATTCAAACACTTGTACTTTACATTTCGAAGCATTTTCTTCATTTGTATTGTAAACACTCTACGATCGACACTAGAATCCAAGGACATCGCCCATGATTGGCGACCATAGTGCAGCGACGACATCCCCTGTCGTCCTCAGGTTTTTTCCTCGATTGAGGTTTTTCCTGCGTCATCAAATCCCTTGTTTCTTTATTTTATTTATCGTCGCACGTCTCGTCGAAAGATTCTTTCTTTAGTTGTTTAAGTCCACATCGACCTTAAGTTGTCCCTTTGGTGCGCTTTTTGGCATTAACAACGCCCAAACCGCATTTGATGCCCGAAGAAATCAAAATACATCTCCTCCGGATCACCATTGGAGACCTCGACCTCCAACTGTAGAAACATGTGGACTAGCGTGGGGTCGCCACCAGGATTGGTAAGATCCATCCATGGACCGAAAGGTGTCCCTCTAAAGATGTCCTCAACGCTAGCTGCGCGATCACCTAATTCCGCGATGCGCTCTCTCAACTCCACCATGTAGCCAACGCGGTACTTTAACGTCAAGTCGATGTAAAAGAAATCCTTCTACATAGTCATTCACGGATGTTATAGTTAGTGTTATATATAGATGTTTTTGCTTGTTTGGTTTATTGTGTTGATAATTATTCGTCTGTTTTAGTTTTAGAAAAGAAACCACTCAATCTATTGGACTTCCAGGTAGCAGGGGAATCACAAGGATTGCTTAAGTCCCCACATACCTTAGGGCTATTTACACCCGTTTGACAAAATCCAAATATATATGTTGCGGATTATTTTATTTCAATATATAATAGTGTTATATATAGATGTTTTTGCTTGTTTGGTTTATTGTGTGGATAATTATTCGTCTGTTTTAGTTTTAGAAAAGAAACCACTCAATCTATTAGACTTCCATGTAGCAGGGGAATCACAAGGATTGCTTAAGTCCCCACATACCTTATGGCTATTTACACCCGTTTGACAAAATCCAAATAGATATGTTGCGGTTTATTTTATTTCAGTATATAATAGTGTTATATATAGATGCTTTTGGCAAGAGGCCAAAATTAATTTGAGTGTGGCATTTGAAGCCAATTTAAATGTTTTTATATATGCATACCATTTATTTACAGAAATTTATTTATGACTAGGAAACTCAAAAGAAAGATAAATAATTAAATAATTTAGCAAAGTTTGGGGACCTAAGTTGTCATTCACCAAAGTTTAGGGACCTAAGTTGTCATTCACCAAAGTTAGGGGACCTAAGTTGTCATTCCCCAAAGTTTATGGGACCTAAGTTGTCATTCACCAAAGTTAGGGGACCTAAGTTGTCATTCACCAAAGTTTAGGGACCTAAGTTGTCATTCACCAAAGTTTAGGGACCTAAGTTGTCATTCACCAAAATTTAGGGACCTAAGTTGTCATTCACCAAAGTTATAAAAAAACACTAACATATTTTTATAAAAAACACTCTAACATTTATTTTTATAAAAAACACTAATCGTTTTATAAAAAAAAAACACTAACATCTTTTTTTATAAAAAACACTGCTTAACATTTATTTTTATAAAAAACACTCTTAACATTTTTTTTATAAAAAACACTCATTTTTTTATTAAAAAAAACACTAACATCTTTTTTTATAAAAAACACTCTTAACATCTTTTTTTTATAAAAAACACTCTTAACATTTATTTTTATAAAAAACACTTTTTTCATAGGCTTTTATAAAAAAAAACACTCTAACATTTATTTTTATAAAAAACACTAATCTTTTTATAAAAAAAACACTAACATCTTTTTTTATAAAAAAACACTCTTAACATTTATTTTTATAAAAAACACTCTTAACATTTTTTTAATAAAAAACACTCATCTTTTTATATAAAAAAACACTAACATCTTTTTTTATAAAAAACACTCTTAACATCTTTTTTTTTATAAAAAACACTCTTAACATTTTTTTTATAAAAAACACTCATCTTTTTATAAAAAAAAACACTAACATCTTTTTTTATAAAAAAACACTCTTAATATCTTTTTTTATAAAAAACACTCTTAACATTTTTTTTATAAAAAACACTCATCTTTTTATAAAAAAAACACTAACATCTTTTTTTATAAAAAAAACACTCTTAACATCTTTTTTTATAAAAAACACTCTTAACATTTTTTTTATAAAAAACACTTTTTCCATAGGCTTTTATAAAAAACACTCATCTTTTTAAAAAAATCACTATAACATCTTTTTAAAAAAAACTCTAACATCTATAATAAAGAAAACATTATAACATACAAATAACACATTGAAACATACAACAAACTTAAAAACACTCTAACAACATACATATCATATATTTTAAAATTTAAAATAACAACATACAAGAAAAATACAAGAAACTTAAGAAAAACTTACCAAACGAGTAACACGAGCCATCTTCAAACAAACCGAGCGCGTATTCCACACGACAAATTGAGAGAGTTTGGGAGAGCAATTTTTTAATGAAAGTGGTGGCCAAAATAAGGTCCCCCACCCTCTCTCTTATAGCGGCCAAAATTAGGGTTTCAACCCTGTGTCGACGCGTGTCAAGTATATCCCGCGATCGCGGGGTACCACCGCGGACAGGGGCCAAAAGTGTACCGCGGGCATTCTTGAGGGGCCTCCGCAGGACTTTTGGACAAACAGTCGTGACACGTGGGCGTGGGCCCGTGATCGCGGGGCCCACCGCGGAAATTTTGGGTATTTTGGTAAACTCGACGAGATTTTGGGTATTTTGGTAAGTCAAAGTCAAACTTTGGGTATTTTAATTAAATTCCCATTTATATATATATATATATATATATATATATATATATATATATATATATATTTCGTGTGGGTTTAATTTTTTCTACGTTCGAGAATATATTGCGTAAACATTTAGATCAATGTTATCCGCATTTGTTGTTGGGTTTATTGTGCATTTGGATTTCTACTCGTTTTGGGACCTTAGAAATCATTCGTGAGCTTCTCGTATTTTCTTTGGCACGATAAATTTTTCCTAACGCCTAAATACTCGAAATGTCCATGTGTCTTTGTACAAGATAGCAACAACAAAGAACCAGAGAGTAAATGCTCAGAACCAATATATAAAAGCATGCATACATAACCAATCGCAAGGCAACAAGACTTCACATGATTGTAGCGAACATGGACAAAAACAGGTCCATGTAAAATAAACAAAAAAGCATATATATATATATATATATCTATACATATAATAAATAAGTAACTACATTGCCACGTGTCGTCGTCTAGTGAGCCGGCTTTATTGTTTTCCTGCCTAAACATGTATCTGGATGCATTTACATTATAGGTTCAATTAACACACCCACATTCACTTCTCCTTAAATCTCTCCTTAATTAAATTTTTAATATTTATACCTTACATTTACTACCCTTATAATTACCTATGTAGTTTACTTTTAATCACTTACTTTTTTTATTTTTCATTTTAGACTCTTATCATATAAATATAAATAATGTATATGAACTAAAATGCATTAAAAACATTTCTATTTTTTACAAATTATACCATTGTAATCGTTTCATCAATACCTTCGAAATAAGCCTAATATTGAATATTTTTTTGATACATACGTACATATCCATACTTGTAATAAATTCAAAAAAATCTCCATCGTGTATAGTAATCCCAAAAATACGGTATATCAAAAAACTTCCAAACTTTATTTCAAACTAAAGTTAAAGTTAATGTTAAAAAAATCTCCATCGTGTATAGTAATCTAATTAATGTTAATTATTCATTTCTAACTCCAAAAAATTTACTCGTATTTTATCCTAAAAATAAACTTATTTTACCCATAATAAGTGTATATCATTAGATACATACGTGCATATCCCTACTTATAATAAATTTAAAAAAAATCTGTAATCCAAAAAATACGGGATTTACTTCTAAGTTTAAATTCAAATTATTGATATAGTTTCATTTTTTTTAAATTCAATTTTATTATAGAGTTAACTTCATTTTGACTAATTAATGTTAATTATTCATTTCTATATGAACTAAAATGCATTAAAAACATTTTTATTTTTTACAAATTATACCATTGTAATCGTTTCGTCAATACTTTCAAAATAAACTCAATATTGAATATTTTTTGATACATACGTACATATCCATACTTATAATAAATTCAAAAAAATCTCCATCGTGTATAGTAATCCCAAAAATACGGTATAAACTTCTAAGTTTAAATTCAAATTATTGATATAGTTTTATTTTTAAATTCAATTTTATTCTAGATTTAACTTCATTTTGACTAATTAATGATATAGTTTCATTTCTAATTCAAAAAACTTTACCTTTATTTTATCCCAAAAATAAACTTATTTTACCCATAATAAGCGTATATCTTTAGATACATACGTGCATATCCATAATTATAATAAATTAAAAAAAAATCCGCAATCCCAAAAATACGGGATTTACTTCTAAGTTTAAATTCAAATTATTGATATAGTTTCATTTTTTTAAATTCAATTTTATTATAGAGTTAACTTCATTTTGATTAATTAATGTTAATTATTCATTTCTAATTCAAAAAAATATACCCTTATTTTATCCAAAAAATAAACTTATTTTACGCATAATAATCGTATATATCCAATTATGCCTTCGTTAATCTTAATTATCATCTATCTATACATATAATAAATAAGTAACTAGCATGCCACGTGTCGTCTTCTGGTGAGCCGACTTCAGTATTTTCCCGTCTAAACATGTATCTGGACGTAGTTTACATTATTAGTTCAATTAGCACACCCACATTTACTCCTCCTTAAATCTCTCCTTAATTCAATTTTTTTAATTTATAAAATTACATTTAGTACCCTTATAATTATGTAGGTAGTTTACTTTTAATCTCTTACTTTTTTATTTTTCATTTTATACTCTTATCATATAAACATAAATAATGTATATGAACTAAAATGCATTAAAAAAACATTTCTATTTTTTACAAAATATACCATTGTAATCGCTTCGTCAATACCTTCGAAATGAGCCCAATATTGAATATTTTTGGATTTATTACATTATTAAATATCATAAATATATACGAATTAATGTGTTTATGGGATTTAATTAATGTGTCGTGATTAGTATGGAATTTGTTGAAATTAGTATGGATTTGATACAAATAATCACTAAATTGTCGTGATTTTCTTTTTGCAATTTCATATCAATTTTTACTTCAAAGTCGAATTCATTTGACGAATTACGATTCTATCGAATTCTATTCTGTCAACGAAACACCCTTAGAATTATCATAAGAGATTTAATTATTTGGAAAAAAGAAGATATCACTTATCAACTGACTTTTGGATTATGAGTTCGAACCTTTTAAAAAAATATAAATATGCAATTATTGTGTATTCATTTGATAAATTCATTTATTAACAACATTTATAATAAGTATCAAACTTAATAGACATATTTTTAACTTCAAGATAATATTCCCTATTTGTGGAATTTTTGTTTTCTTTTTATCAATTATTGTATGTGTCACTAAATTATTCAACAACTATTAAACATCAAATAATTAACTTAAAACACAAATTTGATCGTCGCGCAACGGGCGAGCCAAAAACTAGTATATATATATATATATATATATATATATATATAAGAACCTCCATCTGGGAGTACCATCTCACAATTAACAACAACCATTACATCGAAGAAAGATTTCTAAAAGCTTAAAAAATAATTAATGGTGCATACAACTTGAAAAGTTAACGAAGTGCGAGAGACATATTTTGGTAAATTGCGAAGAGTAATCACATTGTACCAAAGCAAAAAGTCATACAAAATCGAGAAGCAGATAAAAACAATGAACACACAGAACAATGGCCTCTTACCTTGGATCAATACTGAACCACCGAGCATCAAGAACAGAAGCTTCAATCGATCTCTATTTACAAGCTTGAGTCAATTTGTAAACAAGATCATTAGGGTGAAACCCATAAATCGAGTTTTCAAACAGAAACCATCAGGGTCAAAGCTCATATCTCAAAGGGTAAATAGAAACCACCAAGAATGAACATAAGCAAACCTTGAATCGAGAGCGAAGCTCATTTCTGTCAGGGTTTAAATATAAACCACCGAGAATGAAAAGAAGAAAACCTTGAATCAAGAACGAAGGTCATTTCCATTAGGGTTTAAATATAAACCACCAAGAATGAACAGATGCTTACCTTCAATCGAGAACATAAGTTTGAAAGTGATTTGGGAGGGAAATCAAAAGAATAGAGTTCCAATGGTCGTCTAGGGAAGAGAACTTCTAGGGAAGGAAAAGTTTGATTTTAAAAGCCTTGAAGGTATTACTTTAAGCTATATATATATATATACTACATTATAAATCAGATTTAGGTGGCGTTTGTGTTCTGAATTCTGAAGTCTGATTTCATTTCTGATTTTGAAGTGTTGGTGCTGAAGTTTGAAATCTGAAAAAAAAAGATTGTTTGTTTTTTAAGCTGAAAATGTCTGAATCTGAATAATTATATATTTTACCCTTCAGTATATTATTATACTGTTTAATTTATATTAGAGTAAATTTCAATTTTGGTCCATGTGGTTTGTTGTTTTTTTCACTTTTGGTCCCTACAAAATTTTTATTGCAAAAAAAACCCTGTGATATGCATTTTTGCTCGATTTTGGTCCCTCTACTAATTTATGTTAACTTCAAACCGTTAAAAGAAAGGCTTTTTCGTCTTTCCTTATTTTACTTTAATTTTTTTTAAATAAAGAAAAACAGAGTATAATATAATTTATTAATATACATACACACACATAAACCACAAGAGCAAAGCACAAACCCATTCCCACTTCCTTCTCCGACCCCTACCTTTAAACCGTATCCAGGCTTAGACCATTTTCTCATATGCGCAAAACAATCGACAAAACCATATCCACGTCCTAAAAAACTCTTAATTTCTATAAATCCAAAAAATGGAAGCATTTCCTCTTTTGCACCTAATTTCATAAAAGGGAGGTCGACAGGGGGTGGCGATAGAAGGGATTAACCGGAGATGGTTGTGGGAGAGGGGTTCACCTGAGAGGAGGCACTAGAGAAAGGGGTCGGTAATTTCCTACAGAACTATCGATTTCCTCTCTCACTCACAACCCTTCGAGGCCGCAAAACAGGTCGATTCCAACATCCTTCTCACTTTTGATCTGCCCTAAATCTATCCTAATGCGGCATCCTAGTTTCAAAAGTACAACCCTGTTTTTGGACGAGAAGGATATGTGGAAATGAAAGAAAAAGAAGACAAAGGTAGAGGTTGGATTTGTGAACGATAGCCAGAGGGAACGATCGAGACGATTGGGACGATGTAGACGGGGGGACGCCGGAGTCGAGAGGGACGTTGTAGACGGGGGACGCCGGAGACGATTGAGAACAGTTGACGGTGGAGAATCGATCGAGAGCAACCGATGATGGTGTAGTCGGTGATGGTGTAGGAGCAGTCTCCGATGGTATGGTTTTGAAAGAGATGGTCGTGAAATGAAAGGAAAAGAAGGATAGAGAAAAGGGGTGGTCGGTGGTAAAGAAAGGGGGTGGTCGGTGGTTGTCAGGTTGATAGGAGGAGAGGATTAGAGGAAGTCTTCTAGGGTTAAAAAGAGCATATGGTTAAAAAGACCATTTTACCCTCATGTGCAAGACACATGGGGGCATTTAACAGCTGCAAACTAACTGACGTTAGTCTCAGGGACCAAAACCGAGCAAAAATGCGTACCACAGGGGTTTTCTTGCAATTAAAATTTTGTAGGGACCAAAAGTGAGAAAACAACAAACCACAGGGACCAAAATTGCAATTTACTCTTTATATTATTAATACAATTTCATCTATTTATTTATCATTATTACAAAATTTACATCCAATATGAATAAAGCTTCATAACAATTAAATCAATCTTGAGGAAATAAGAAATAAAGTATCTTTAGGGTGCGTTTGGTTCGTCGGATTTCGACGGAATCTGATGGAATTGGAATGGTCAATTTCGTTAACCATATTCCATTCCGATGTTTGGTTACCCATGGAATGAAATTGAAATCCAAACAATCCCTCAAATGTGGATTTCACCATTCCTTCACAAAAGAGATGGAATTGAAATCCATTCCATCCAAGATTTTGAAAATGACAAAAATACCCTCAATTAACACATAAAACCCAAAACGCACATTCTTTCTCACTACTGCTACTTCTTCGATCTGCAATTTAATTGTCTTCTTCTTCGATTGAAACATCACAATGAAACCACATCAGATATTCACAAGTTTGCTCTCTTTTTCTTCGATTGAAACCACATCGGTCTGCAACTGACGTCTTTTTCTTTTTCTTCTTCGATCTATTTTCGTCTCTCGAAGAAACCGTTCATTGATTTTATTCTCTTGATCTGGGTTCTCGATTTTCAATCGATTGTGGGTCTCGATTTGATTTCTATCGATCCTGGGTTCTCAATTTGCAGGGAGGAAGAAAGGTAAGGTATGGTGGCCGAAAAAATGGTGCTGCGATTGGAAGAAAGAAAAATGGTGTTGCGATTGGAAGAAGGAAAAATGGTGCTGCGATTTTCAATCGATTCTGGGTTCTAAATTTGCACAGAGGGTTCTCAAAAAGGGGGAAGAGGATATCGGTTTTGGGTTCTAAATTTGAACAGAGGGTTCTCAAAAAGGGGGGAGAGGATAAGGAAGAAAGAAGGGTTTAGGTCAAACAGGCTTTTTAATTACTAAACTTAAAATTAAATATTAACTTAGTTATCAAATTTAAATATTAATTTAGTTACTAAAATTAAAATTAAAAAAAAACGATATCTTTTATAATCTAATTACAAAACTAAAAAATATATAGAAATAATAGTAATTTATATATATTTTTTACATTAAATGTTAATTTAATTACTATTTATATTTAAAAAATATATCAAAGAAAGGTATTTTTGTCAATTTTCATTAATCCATTCAAATTCCTTTGTAAACCAAACAGACAGATTCCAAATCATTTATCAGATTACATTCCATTTCCTGCCAACCAAACATTTGATCAAAGTTGATAACATTTCATTCCAATTCTCTCCATATTCCAATTCCTTTGACAGATTCCATTCCTTCAGAAATCATTCTGTGAACCAAACACACCCTTACTTTTACCAATCATGATCTTCGTATTATTAAGAAAATAATTATTAGTAGAAAAGATATTATTTAGAGAAAAAGAAATCCATGAAATGTTTTGTAGTTTGGCCAAATGGACGTCACAAAACCATATAAATAAAAATAAAAAAAATAAAACTAAAATTTTGCTTCTCCAAAACACCACCGCCATTTTTTCTTTATACCCATCTTCTTCTATCTTTTTTCTAATCGCACAACCATTTAATCACATAGCCACTTTTTCTTCTTTATACCCATCTTCTTCTTCATACCTCCTTCAAAGAAGCAGGCCACATCGAAAAACAGGTAAACCTATTTCTTTTTCAGAGTTCATTGAAGATAATATCAACACCACTTTGGAACCGTCACTGCTTCGATCAACTCAAAAGTTCAAAATTACGATTACTGGAACTGAATCAAAGGTTCGAAAGTAAGATTTGTAGATGGAGATCGATGGAGGTTTTGCAGATGGAGATCGATGGAGTTTTGCAGTCGATCTCTGTTGAAGTTCTGAGGTACGTTAGAGAAGATATGAAGAGGAGGTGGCTTGGATGAGAAAAAGGTGAAAAAGCGAAAATAAGTGAGAAGGGTATCACTTTTTCGGTAAGTGGAAAATAAGTGATAAGTGGATCAAAATTAGGGGAGAAAACAAACACTCTTATTTCAAACACATCTGACCGAAAAAGTGAAAAGTGGTAAATAAATATTGATTTATAAAAGTCTTAAGTACAACTAAGGAAGCATATGGTACTGCTTCTTTAAACACAATCTCTTAAAAACTCTTAATTACAACTTCTAAAACACATTGTACAACTTGTTGATGTGTTGACTTTAACCCTTTTTTTCTTCCCATTTCCCAATGACGTTAACCTGCGTGGTTCACCACATACAGATTTCAAAACTGAAAAGTTTTCCTCTGTACGGAAGATTCAAAATTTGAATTTCATATTCGAATTAGGTTTCATATAATTCACCGCACCATTACGATTTGTATTTCCTTTACTCTGCCTTTTACAATCTTGATTTGTATGACTTTACCATCGATTTTGATTGGATTCTTAATGTTGGGTGAGTAAACAATCTTGGAATCAAGACGGGAAGATAGACCATACTTTCAACACTTTCTTCCTGAAATGCATATAAATCAAGAGTTAGGTTTCAGAGCATCTCCAACCGCATGGTAAATCCTTTGATTTGCCGTGCGGAGCTCTCCAACCGGCCGTCAATTGTAAAAAATAAATGCCGGCCATGAATTTGAAACGGCAAATATGTCGTGCCTTTTCCACACGGCAATTCTTGAGGTCCCACCACTTTCTCTTTAAATATTAATATTTAATAACACATATATATAATATTTAATAACTTATATATATATAATAACTTATAAATAAATTATGTCTTCAAAAACTTATAAATAAATTACAATGGTGGAGTTGAACAATTTCTTGCTCAACATAAAAAGATCAAAGATAAAAACACTTACTTTGAACTTCGAGATGCATTACTTGATCATTTGTCGGACGAATATACTAACTCGGAGCATTAGTATTATTTAATCATGTTTTTAATTTGTGTTATTTGAATTAATGATTTTTTTTAAAATGTAATATCAATTAAAAAATTATCGTTTTTATTTTTATCGGTCTTCATTAAATAAATTAATTACTAATTATTTATTATTATATTTACAATATATAATTATTGTTATTAAAAATAGTTAATAGTAAATAAAATATGTTATTTTAACGTGGGTCCACAAATTTGGTGTTTTTTTAGAGTATGGTTGGAGTTGAAGTTTTTTTTGTATTGTTGGGCCCACCAAAACTGATGTTTTTGGTGCTAAAAATGGTGCCAAGGTTGGAGATGCTCTCAGAAATCTGTTGATTTGGGTTCAACGATTTACAGCTCAACATCTCACCATCTGTTTATTTGGGTCCACGATTTAGGTATGTTTAATTTCGAGCTTTCATTTGTCCAGATTTCACGAGTATGGAGAAGTCACAGGTTTATTCTTCTTAACCATTTCGCCTCTCTCGACAAAAGATGTCAAAAAAAAGGTTTAAATCACACATTTATCGAAAATTTTGTTAAGAAGTTGCTAAGAATTTTTGTGTGTGCAGATGTTCGCCTAAATCACTCAGACTGTGCTCTCTCAATCACAGAACATCCACAACTCTGAGCCAATGAAACCGTAAATTGTAAGTTTCTCTGACCCTTGAGGTACCGTACGAAATAGGGAGATTTATTAGTTGCGCTTTTGATTTTTGTTCTTGTTTTTTTTTGATTTAGATGACGATTTTACAGGTTAATGTAACACCCTAAAAATCAGGGCTAATTTAAACCTCAATTGATCACCAGATTTAAACATAAACTTTTTAAACTTTATACATAAACACATATTTAACCTTGAGGATCATATTTACATATATAAAATTCTTCAAATAACCTATTAATCAAATCATGTCACTATAATCAGATTAACTAGATTATTTAAGCAATCTATTCAAAACCTCAATATTCAATAACTTCTCTGCTAATCCAAAAGCTCTCGTCCCACATCCCTTTATTTTCCAAGCTAGTACCTAGTAAGAAACATCATTTGAAACGATTAGGCTAACGCCTAGTGACAACATTCGGTTTCAAAATAATATTTGTACAAATCAATGTAAACAAGGCATAACAAACCTGGTTTACCCTTTTTCTTACCACACGCGTAACCATTCTTTGATATCGGGTTAAACCCGGTTCCATGACTACGACCTGACAATAAGCCAGTCATTTCTCATGGTCCAGAGCCCATACTACGAATCTTCACTGATTCTAGATTAATGCTCTTATCCAATAAATCGCAATAACACATGCCCATTTATTGGAAAGGAAGTAGAGATTACAATCACTCATGTCAATCCCTTTTTCTTCCTTAGAAATCGGGAATTTCGAATAAATCTACGTCTATTCCACGATTTCTCACACACATTGGAATAACGATTAGTACCACACGCCTATTCCATATGATCATAAAAACACTAGTGCCTATGGATCCATTACACTTAATATAGATTCCTCATAGCAATCGATATGAGCAAATCACATTTACACCACCTAGATTCCTCATAGCAATCGGTATGAGCAAATCACATTTACACCACATAGATTCCTCATAGCAATCGGTATGAGCAAATCACATTTACAAATCTCTCATTCTTACCATACTTGTACTTGACTCATAATTACCAAATCATACTCAATCCCATGAGTATGATTATCATTTAGAAAATTATATCATCATGTCTAACAATCAACCATGAATCATTACAGCTTCTATTTATCGGTCAAGCCTAAAGACTTACATTCAATTACCATACTTTCTTCTTGGAATAGAAATAGAAATAGCAATTATATATTGCCTATTTTTAATCCACTGAAAACATAGGAAATAACACTTACACTTCATCTAATTCATATTTCCACATTTCAATTACAAATAGCAACTCTACTTTGCCTATTTAATTATTCAACCTGAATAATATCAAACTAAAACAATCTTTAAATCTAACACACTACCATTCCACTGTAAGTATGTTCAAGCTACTAGGATTGTATTTCAATTCCTAAATCGTACCCTTCCAGAAGTTAGCAAAACCTAAAGTTACTGGGTACTCACAAGTGACCGGACAACCAAAGTTTCCGGACACCTCAAACTATCCGAATAACACAACTTTCCGGATATTCATAACTTACCGGATACACAAATCTTTTCGGACCCAACACTTTCCGGATACTACTCCTACCGGATACAACACTTACCGAATACAATAATCTTTCCGGATAAATAAGCCTTTCCGAATACTTACCGGATATACAACTTTTCGGATACAATTCTCACCGGATACATATTTAGTCCGGATACCGTCCGGTAACTACTAAAATAAACCACTTACCGGGTAACTTTGCCTTGTCCGGATACCTTAACACAGGGGTTTCCGGATGCTTCATCTACCGGATACCAACAAAGAGAAACTACCGGACACCTTCAAGTCTGTCCGGAAACTTCGATCTAATTCTTAAAATTTCTAGCCAGCTATCGATTTAAACCCATTTCTTCGAGACCAAACACACCAGTACTTTATAAATAAGTTTTCTAGTATAATCCAAACATTAATTTCATGATTAGAACAGTTTACGTAGGAAAAGTAGAATGAACTCACCTTATGGAGATAAAACCCACTTTTCTTGCAAAATCAACTTCCAATCAACAGCACCCTTTGTTTACACTAGTCTGGATTATTTACTTGCAGAAGAAATCTTTTCTTCTTCTCTTGCTTCCTGATTTCTTTCTCTCTTCTCTCCTTGCCGTACCAAAACACACACACACACATAAAGACACCACCAAGTAAAGTGAGGATGTGTCTCACTTTTGTTTCTTTTCTAAATCAAGAGGCGGTGGTGGATGGTGTAACTCTCACCATTTGCCAAAATTAACCCTCACACTTTCATAACTTGACAAGTTTACCCCTTCATCTTATAAATTAAAAATTACAGCTTACCCATTAACTTATAATTCTATAAAACAAATAACGAACTTATTCGGGGATATACCCTAAAATTAATCTATCAATTACCCAATCATAACTTATCAAATAATTATATTCAAATTATTTAATAAACCAAACATAATTCATTATAAAAATCGAGATGTTACAATACTCCCCAACTTGAAAATGATTTCGTCCTCGAAATCAAAGCTAGGTAAACCAATGATGATATTAATTCTTCATATTCTCTTCCAACTCTAAAATCACATTAACATCTCTGTCAGGATCGAATCTTAACAAGACTAATAATACTTAGAACTCAGAATTAAAGAATCTGCGGAATAGAACTTTAATTCACACAATCAAAGAACAATATATCAGAAAACACACAGCTGTTTGTATTCACTAATTCAACTCACAAGCTTACAACCAAACCTCAATCTTGATGAACAGGCTCAATCAAGACGACTTCTACTTCTATAGAAATAGGGTTCTAAACCTTGAGGTTAATTCTCTCTAAAACAAAACGTATTCTGAAACTCTCGTGTACCGAATAGCTATCTATCAACATCTATTTATACAAAATAATTACAAGATAACTATCAAAACAAAATCGATCTTCAGAATATTCTTTCATGATTATCTTCAATCATTCCATCTTTATTTCCAACATTCTCGCATTCCAAACTTATGATCACAAGCAGCATTAACATCTTTATGCACGAGCAGTATTAACTTCATTCAGTATGAGCAGTACTAATATTCTCCAGCAGCATTAATTCATTCCAGCAGCATTAACTTGACTCAGCAGTACTAACCTTGCTTCAGCAGTATTAATCTTGACAAGCAGTGCTAACCTTGCTTCAGCAGTATTAATCTTGACAAGCAGTACTAACTTCACTCTAGCAGTATTAATTATGCCCTGGCAGTATTAAAGTTGTTCTGGCAGTACTATCCATACTTAGCAAATCTTCAGTTCCCAACAATCTCCCCCTAACTTGACTTTTAGAAAGAGAAGTCAAGTTCTTCAGATGATGATGCTTCCAAAACTTAATCTTGAACACACAAGTCAGGATTCAATCCCAAACTTTGATTGATGATCCTTCTTACCAGGTATCTTGCCATCTTAGAATCTTTGTCACACACCAACTTAGCTTTTAGCATTCCACCCAACCTTGTCATGCTGTGCTTGTATATTTTATCCACCAAATAATACTCATGATATGCATAGTCAAGTGTTATGACATACACACCACAGTTTTCAATAAGCATCCAGTTGGTAACAGCTTGAAATTGCCTTTCTGTCAAATACTTAACTGCTTCTGTATTGAACATTAGACACAAGTATTCAAGTACCATTTTGGTGATGGACATTCCATTCTCAGTCAGCATATTTCCATACAGCTTCATTCCAACCTTGTACATCTCCTCTACATCAGATCTAGAGCATATTCTGATAAGTCTTCCCCATGTAGAACAGACTTCAAACTTCCCATCTGCTCTTTTGATTCTAATATACTCCTTTCTCTGCTCTATCAATGTGTCCCAGAAGATGATCTCAGGAGCCATAGAAGTTAATGGTTTAACTTTGATTGGACTAGTATCAACCACAGTAATATACATATCACATTGATCATTTGTTTGTGATTGTACATTGCTTGGTTGACCTGATGGAGTTGCCACTTCTTCTTCAGCAACTTTTTGATCAGCTTTCTCTTTCACAACTTCCTCCTTAGCTTCTTCTACAATGGGTTCCACCCTAGGCTTCTTTACAACTTTCTTCTTTGAAGCTATAGACTTTGTTCTTGGTCTTTTGTTTGACACCATCTTGGTTCTTTTGAGTGATTTAACAGCTTCAGGAATGGTTTCAGCTGTTTCCTTTGTTTCTGCTGCTTCAGGGATGGTTTCTGCTGCCTTATGTTTTTCAGCAACATTAACCATTTCTGCTGCTTGAATGGTTTCTGCTGCTTTTTGACTAGCAGCATTAACCATTTCTGCTGCTCTATCTGTTACTGCTTCTTTTATTATCTTTGATACTGCTGCTTCAACACTATTCTTCACAATCTCAAATACCTCTGCTTCAATCTCAGATTTAGTTACTGTAGATACAAATACTGTTTCCTTCTCACTTTCAGATACTGCTGCATCAACAAGACTCTTCATAATTTCAGCTACTGCTGCTTCAATCTCAGATACTGCAGCATTAACTGTTTCTACTGCTTTTTCTGTGGTTTCCGCTACTTGAAACTCAGATACTACTTCCTTCTCATTTTCTGCAGTTTCAGTTACTGCTGCTTTCTCACTTTCTGCTTCCTTTGCAACTTATGCAACCTGCTCAGCCTCCCCCTCAACCTTATGCTCATTCTCCCCTTCAACCTTTGCATCCTCCATGTTTAGTTCAGTTTCTAACTCCCCCTTTTTGGAAGCATCAGTGGTTGATCTTCTCCTTTTCAGAACATACTGAGCTTTCTTCCTTCTTTGCAACAGCTTGGTGATCATCTTCTTATTCTTCTCTATCTTGGTGTGTTGATAAAGAACCACCTTCTTAAGCTCATCAATCTCCTTCTGCTGATTCATGACATCAATGTTGATGTTGGCAATGGTTTCCATCAATTCCTCATAAGTATATCTATCCTCACCTGGTTTAGAAGTGTTTACCTTCCTTACAGGATCATTGGAAGTTTTAGTAGGTGTCTCTTGCCTAGCAAAAGCACAACCTACTCCCATGGTTTCTTGGCGCCTGGGTCCTCTGAATGTTTTCACATTCTGAGTTGCCGTGGGGAAGGTCTTAGTGATGTTACCACTGTCCTTCTCTTTGCTAGCAGAAGTAGTGGCAGCCTTGCAGCCCACATGCTCATCCTTCTCCTTAGAGAGCACCTTCTTGGGGTTGGGAGACACCCCTGTGGTTACCCTTTTGATATTCTCTATTGGAGAATGCTCCAATAGAGGGCTTGTAGGCTTTGGGCTATTAGGAGATACACCAAGGGAAGGAACCTTGTGTACCTTTCTTCTTTCAAACTTCTTGGTGATTTTGGGAGTGGGTCTTAAAAGAATGGACTGTGGGATTTCTTTGGTGATGGAAGGTTGGGATTGGTCATCAGTGGGTGTGTCTAATGGGGGCCTTGATCCTGATGCCATACCTTCAGAGGTGTGGGACACAACCATCATTGTAGAGAACAATGGGGTGTCAACTCCTTCCGAGTCCCTAGGAATTCTTCTCATATTTGAGAAAACCTTACCTTTAGGGGGTTTTGGCACATATACCTCAGCAGACTGAGGTAAATCCGTCAATTCATGGTTAATTACTTCTTGGACAAACCTGGGATACATGTAAAAGCTCTTTTTGGATTCTAGGTTTGCCACAAGATCATTAAAAATCATTGCTGAAAAATTGAACTTTCTGGCAGTGGCTAAGCAGACCAAGGCATAAGCAATGGTACTTCTAAACTCACTCCATCCAGTTGTTTTCTTTGAAATACAGTGCATAAGAGTATGAACAAGAAATCGCCATTGGGTGAAAAACTTTGACTTGTAGAATTTAAAAATTCCAATGGGACCTTCATACCCCATTCTTGGTAAGGTCGAGAAAAGTTCATCATTAGAGAGATAGGTTATACCTGAGGCATCATCTAAGTGAAGAGTGATGCGAATAACCTCCTCTGTGACCTTCAAGGGTTTGTCACAAACCCTTGTTCGAATGATTTTCTGCCCATCTTCGAATATAACAGTGGCATTCTCCCAAAATTGCTTTTGATGCTCGATATATATGGTTGGGCACACTGTTAGGGCATGAGAGATGTGTGTGGACTTAAGAAAATCCACAATATCATGAAATCCTGCGGCCTGCTTTGGCTTCTGAAGCATCGCAATCTCATTGTGCTCATCGACAAACTCCATTGTCGTCATTCTTCCTGAGGATTTGGATAGAAAACACAGAGATTCTAGGGAGAAAAGGTTAGAACGAGAGAGATATAAATTGAATGCAAAGAGACGTTATGAACTTTGGCGGGCTGAAAGAGTATTTATAGCAGTACTAGCCCTGATTTTCTTTAAAAGCAGTATTAACGACTTAGCAGTATTAACGACTGAGCAGTATTAACTGCAAGGCAGTATTAACTACACAGCAGTATTAACTACACAAGCAGTATTAACTACTAAGCAGTATTAACAACAAAGCAGTATTAACTACTAAGCAGTATTAACTACAAAGCAGTATTAACTACTAAGCAGTATTAACTACAAAGCAGTATTAACTACGAAGCAGTATTAACTACAAAGCAATATTAACTACACATTGGCAGTAGAAAATATGTACTAGCAGTAGTAACTCTGCACAGGCAGTAGTACCTATACTTACACTTTGCAGCACTTGTCAATCTGAGTCATACTGAGGTTCTGAGAAAACTTGTCAGTAACACCAAATATACAAAGAAATACAGGTATTAAAAATCATGAATTTATTCAAGGTTGATCAAGCCCACACTTGCTACCAAGAAAGTGAATCTACCCACATCAAAAGCTTTTGTGAATAGATCTGCAAACTGGTCATTGGTATGAACTTTAGAAACTTGAATCAATTTCTTTTCATTACAGTCTCTAATAAAGTGATACCTGATCTCTATGTGCTTTGTTTTTGAGTGCTTGACAGGATTGTTAACAATGCTAATGGCACTGTTGTTGTCAATGAAGATTGGAGTGTGAAGAAATGTTACCCCATAGTCCAACATCTGATTCTGAATCCATAACACCTGAGAACAGCAACTTGCAGCAGCTATATACTCAGCTTCTGTTGTAGATAAGGACACTGTGGTTTGTTTCTTACACTGCCATGATACAAGTCTTGCACCCAAAAACTGACATCCACCTGAAGTAGACTTCCTATCCATGTTAGCTCCACCTAAGTCACTGTCTGAGTATGCAAGCAAGTCAAATGAAGATTCATAAGGATACCAAAGACCTAATCTAGGTTGCCTTCTTAGGTATCTAAAAATTCTTTTGACTGCATGAAGGTGAGATTGCTTAGGTGTAACCTGAAATCTGGCACAAACACATACTGGAAACATAATGTCTGGTCTAGAGGCTGTGAGATACATGAGTGATCCAATCATAGATCTGTAATGATGGACATCCACATCCTCCCCCTCAAGATCTGCAGTGATCTGTTTGTGTGTCTCCATTGGTGTGCTTGCTGGCTTTGAGTCTGTTAAACCATACTTGTCCAGGATGTCTTTCACATATTTGGATTGGCTTATGAAAATCCCATCTTTCCTCTGTTTCACCTGAAGCCCAAGGAAGAAAGTAAGTTCTCCCATGGAACTCATCTTGAAGCTCTTGTGCATTAACTCTTCAAACTCTTTACACATGTGATCATTTGTGGATCCAAAGATGATGTCATCCACATAGATCTGAACAAGTAGTGTGTCTTTCTTTCTCCTCTTAATGAACAAGGTCTTGTCAATGACTCCTCTTTCAAAGTCATTTTCCAAGAGATAGGTAGACAGGGTGTCATACCATGCTCTTGGGGCTTGATGTAAACCATAAAGTGCCTTCTTCAACTTGTACACTCTGTCAGGGTGCAATAGATTCTCAAATCCAGGGGGTTGACAGACATATACTTCTTCATCAATACTTCCATACAGAAAAGCACTTTTTACATCCATTTGGTAGACCTTGAACTTCATGTATGAGGCATAGGCTAGAAATAGCCTAATTGCTTCAATCCGTGCCACTGGAGCAAAGACTTCCTCATAGTCTATGCCCTCTTCCTGAGTATACCCTTGTGCAACCAGCCTTGCTTTGTTTCTGATCACAATTCCTCTATCATCCTTCTTGTTTCTGAAAATCCACTTGGTGCCAATTGCTCTATGACCTTTTGGAAGGTCCACCAAGTCCCAAACATCCTGTAATTTAAACTGTAGCAGCTCCTCTTGCATTGCTTCTATCCAACTTGGATCTTTCATAGCATCATAAGCCTTTTTGGGCTCAATTTGGGATAGAAAGCAAGTAAGTACAGTATTAACTGTATTCTGCTGATCTTGTAGCTCTTGAAGTCTGCTTTGATTCCTAGTCATCATGGGAGAAGCAATGTCTCCTATAACCAACTCAGGAGGATGATTTTTCTGAGTTCTTGATGGATAACCAGATTCCTCTTGTAAGTTCACATCCAGATTTGACTTATTTAAGTCTGGATTTTCTTCAGCTTCTTCAGTCACTTCAGACTCTCTTGAAGTCTGATTTTCCTCTATTCTTCTCTCTTCTTCATTCTGAATGGGTTCAGCTTCCTTTTCTGGTTCACAGAAGTCAACAGGATCAATGGTAGGGAGTGGAAATATCACAGACTGAATACTGTTATCTGATGGTGGTGCATCCCTTTGTCCTGCATTTACATCACTACTGAAACCCAAAGAATTAGTGAGTGAATCAATGTCAAATAGCCAATCAGGACCTGAACCAATAGGATTTGGTGTGTTCTCATTGCATTTGACATTGTCACTTTCTTCAATTATTCTAGAAGAGGTATTAAACACTCTGTAAGCCTTACTCTGAGATGAGTAACCAACAAGAAAGCCATCATCTGCTTTGCTATCAAACTTACCTAAGTGAGATTTGGTATTGAGAATTGTACAAGGACACCCAAATGGTTTGAAAAATCCAATAAATGGTTTCTTTTTCAGAAAAAGCTCATAAGGTGTCTTGTTTTTAGGCTTTATGACCAAAACTCTGTTTTGAACATAACAAGCAGTATTAACTACTTCTGCCCAAAAAGTAGTGGGTAATTTTGAACCAGCTAACAGAGATCTAGCAGCCTCAATCAGTGTCCTATTCCTTCTCTCAGCAACACCATTCTGTTGTGGAGTCCTAGGAGCACTGTATTGTCTCTCAATTCCTTTTTCCTCACAAAAGGTGTTTGGATCAAAGTTTTTAAATTCAGTCCCATTATCTGATCTAATGACTTTCACTTTTTGATTTGATTGGTTTTCAATTCTAAGAATAAAAGATTTGATCAGTCCACTTGTCTCATCTTTAGTTCTCAGAAAATATACCCAAGTAAATCTAGAGTAATCATCAACAATAACTAAACAGTATGACTTCTTGCCAATGCTCATGACATTTGTAGGGCCAAACAGATCCATATGCAACAACTGAAGAGGATTTGAGATAGTGTTTATCTCTTTGGACTTATGAGAAGTTTTGTGTTGTTTGCCTTTGAGACATGCAACACAATGATCATCACATGAATAGACTTTTGATGGTAAACCCCTAACAAGATTATTTTTAACAAGTTTATTCATTGTTTTAAAATTCATGTGACACATCCTTCTGTGCCAAAGTGATGATTCATCTATTGTAGCTTTTGATACCAAACAATTTAGAGATGAATCAGATGAAACACTTTCTAAATCTAAACAATACACATTATCCTTTCTAGGAGTTCTCAATAGTATCATGTTTTCATCAACTACTTTGAATCCAGGAGCAAGAATAATGCATTCAGAATCAGTAAATAATATACTATGTTTCTTGTCACAGACCTGTGATACACTTAACAGGTTGTATCTCAATTGCTCAACATAGTAAACATCCACAAATGTCATCTTACCTTTTGACACATCACCTTAACCACTTATCTTACCTCCTGCAGGATTATTTCCAAAAGCAACATGTCCTCCATCAATTCTTTTGAAATTCTTGAGGCAGGCCATGTTACCTGTCATGTGCCTGGAGCAACCACTATCAACATGCCATATGCTCTTCCCCTTGAGCTGTTGGTTGCCCTGCACATCAGATAAATCAGTTAGTTTTTATTGGGAACCCAAGCCAAAGTGGTCTTGAGGAGCAGCAGAAGGCATTTGAGGAGCTACGCAGACGTTTATGTGAGGCTCCTGTTTTAACTTTGCCCGAGGGTATGGAGGATTTGGTGGTTTATTGTGATGCTTCATATCAGGGGTTGGGTGCCGTGCTTATGCAACGCGGCAAGGTCATAGCTTACGCTTCGAGGCAGCTGAAGCCTCACGAAGTGAACTACCCGACTCATGACTTGGAGTTGGGAGCAGTGGTGTTTGCTCTGAAGATTTGGAGACACTATCTTTATGGTGTCAAGTGTACTATCTACACTGATCATAAGAGCCTTAAATACCTGATGGATCAGCAAAATCTTAATATGCGACAGCGTAGATGGCTTGATGTGGTCAAGGATTACGACTGCGAGATACTTTACCACCCGGGTAAAGCGAATGTAGTCGCGGACGCACTTAGCCGACATCCGGTTGGGGGATCGCTGAAGGGTCTGTGTCAGCGGTTGACAGTAGTTGCACCTCTTTTGGAGTCGATAGGTGTCGCTCAGGAGGTGGCCGTGTTGGCGGAAAATGCAAAACGTGAGAGGGTTTCGGGAGAGATTCCGAAATTAGTACGGGATAGTCAAGGATTATTGACCCGATATGGTAGAGTTTGGGTCCCATTCACCGGTGGAAACCGACAGATACTATTGGACGAGGCGCATAAGTCCAAGTTTTCGATTCATCCGGGAGCTACCAAAATGTACAGAGACTTATGGGAAGGCTATTGGTGGCCCGGCATGAAGCGGGATGTAGCCAAGTGTGTGGAGGTATGTTTGACCTGTCGGAAGGTCAAGGCGGAGCACCAGCGACCGCACGGGAAATTGCAGCCTTTGGAGATTCCGGTGTGGAAGTGGGAGCAAATTACGATGGACTTCATCACGAAGCTTCCCAAAACTCAGCGAGGGAATGATACCATCTGGGTAATTGTGGATCGTCTGACTAAGAGCGCTCACTTCTTGGCGATTAAAGAGAGCTTCTCGGCGGATAAGCTCGCGGAGGTTTTCATCCGAGAGATTGTAACTAGGCACGGGGTGCCAGTCTCGATTGTCTCGGATCGGGATACTCGTTTCACCTCCCGGTTTTGGGAGAAGTTTCAGAATGAGATGGGTACGCGGTTGCATTTCAGTACAGCATTTCATCCTCAGACCGACGGGCAGAGTGAGCGTACTATTCAGACACTTGAGGACATGCTGCGAGCATGTGTGATTGACTTCGGGGGTAGTTGGGATCAGTATCTTCCACTAGCTGAGTTCTCCTATAATAACAGCTATCACGCTAGCATCGGTAGAGCGCCGTACGAAGTGTTATATGGCAGGAAGTGTCGGACGCCCATTTGTTGGGGCGAGGTTGGTCACAGGGTGCTGGGAAGTACCGATGTGGTGCTAAAGACGACAGAGATGATTCAAATGGTGAGGGATCGGTTAGTCACTGCTCAGAGTCGACAAAAGAGTTACGCCGATAAGAGACGATCGGACTTGGAGTTCCAAGTCGGGGATTACGTTCTTTTGAAAGTGTCACCCTGGAAGGGGGTAATCCGTTTTCGCAAGCGGGGAAAGTTGGGTCCCCGATATATCGGACCATACAAGGTCATCGCGCGTGTGGGGAAAGTAGCTTACCGATTGGAGCTACCGGAGGAACTGAGCCTGATCCACAACACGTTCCATGTTTCTCAGTTGCGGAAGTGTGTGATGGATGAGTCTGCAGTAGTTCCCCTTGAAGATATTCAGATTGACGAGCGACTCAACTATGTAGAGAAGCCGGTAGCCATCGTCGAGAGGAAGACGAAGACTCTACGGAACAAAGTCATTGGATTGGTGAAGGTCCAGTGGCAGCACCGGAAAGGTTCGGAATGGACGTGGGAACCAGAAGCCGAGATGCGGGAGAATTACCCGGAGCTGTTTGCAGGCGTGGACTTCGGGGACGAAGTCTAGTCCAAGCGGGGGAGAGTTGTAAAGCCCGTGTCCCGGTACGTTTTTCTTTTATTTATTTAATTAATTAAGTGTGTACCGTTATTTGTTTTGGAGTCGGGGTTTGATGTCGTTAAGGACCAAATGCTAAAATCCATCTTTTCCTAGGATAGGTTGTGAATGTTTAGGATAAGTTCAGGGGCTGTTTTTGTTTATTTTCCATTGTCCTTGCATGGGGCTCGGCCCATGGAAGGAAACCGAGCCCCTCCCATTTTCCTCTTTCCCTTTGTGATCACGCAACCACACCAGAATTCAAAAACCCTATTATACTTCCTTTTGGTTGGTGGTGCGGCAGTGTGGTAAGACGAGAGAGAGAGACCTGCGTTACGAGAGAGAGTAAGATAGAGAAGGATCGTGACCGCTGTTCGCCGGAAAGTGACGGAGACCGCTGTTCGCCGGAAAGTGAGGGAGACCGCCGGAGGTCACTGCCATCGTGACCTGCAGTTCGCCGGAGTTTCGAGGGAGAGAAGGATCGTGTGCGTTTGCGTAGCGTCGTCGTACGGTAATCACTTTTCTTGTTTCGTTTTCTTTCCTTCTCGTTCCCGTCGCCGCCACCGTTCGCCGCCGCTGTGGCGGTGGTGGATGGACGGCCGTGGCTGCCGTTGTGGGTGCGTATGCGTGAGAATGGCCGAGAGAGAGAGAGAGGGAATGGTCGGGTGTTGTCTCGTGCGTTCGTAATCGAAAATCCACCGCCGGCGGCCGCTGGCCGCCGCCGGTCGCCGCCGGCAACCACCACTGCCGGAGATGGCAGTGGGTGGCGGGTGGCCGTAGCCAGACCTTAGTAGCTTCAGAGCCTTAAACCGTGACTTAATCGTTAAGCCGTATAATTTAAACCGTTGCTTCTAAAATCATTCTTTTTATGCGAAAAAAAAATGGTCCAGCCCCTGTTTTGTGACGGCAATAACTTCTCCGTCGTAACTCCGATTGAGCCGAAACTGGCGCCCACGCTTCGAGCTCGGGACCGAGTACGTTTTCTGTGTTTTGACGGAAAACTGGTTCGGCCTCGAGTTGGGAGAAAAAGGGGTCGCAAGTTCTGCGGTTCGTCATTTTATGTGAAATTTCCTGGAATCTGCCACTGTTTTGCGTGGACCGTAACTTTTTACTCGTAACTCGTTTTGAGGTTATTTTGGTGGCCATAGTTCCCTGTTCGAGTCGGGAAGGTTTTTCGTGTTTTGCCGAAAGTCTGATTTAAACCGTAGCTAGGCTGTTTTGGACTGTTTATGCAGGCTGGACCGAAACTGGCAGTTTTGGTAACCGTTCGTAATTAACTCATAGTAAATTGTAGAAAAATCGTTAAGAGGCGTATAACATGTCCTTGGAACCCCAACTCAGAGGACTTTCTGGTCATGAAATAATATTGGGATTTTTCTAGATTTAAGAGGGTCGAAACGGGTCCCGAACAGACCTGTTTTGAGTGATCGGAAATTAGTTTTAGTGACGTTTTAAGCGTGTGTCGTGTCATAGGGTCCGGGTCTCGTATTGACACGTTTTGACATGCGTTTAGGTGCTGGAAGGTGACCGTGATTGTGAAGTTTGATTCGTGTTGATTAAGCTAGGCGCGCATTTGAGGTGAGTTCTCTCACTATATCTAATAACGGTTATTTTATCATTGCTGTAGTACGTGAGTGGTAGCTTTATGTGCTTGCGTTGGGGAACTAGATAGTGGGGTGTCTAGTTGATACTATTTTGCCATGTTAACTCGGTGGGACCGAGGGTCCGGCGGGGCCGGAGATTTTATACGCGGGGCGTAGAGACTCGGTGGGACCGGGGATTCGGCGGGGCCGAAGATGTTATCATGTGGTCGGTGGGACCGACTTGTCGGTGGGACCGACTTGTGCCTTTTTGGTGGGCGGGTGTGGATATACATGTTTATGGTTGTGTTCGTAGACCTGTATGATTGCTTATGTGTCACTATCTGTTTTAGGGGTAGTGTGGAATAACTGTATTATTTATGGTGTTTGAATTCACTAAGCTTCGTGCTTACCCTTTCCCAATAAACTGTGGTTTCAGGTACGAGTGGCTCTAAGGCGTGACGGGTACACACTGGCGCGCGGGATGAGCTGGCTGATATTGGTTTTATTTATTGAAAATTGTTTCCGCTGGTTTCTGATTACTTGAACGACATTTATGATTTTGCAATTAATATGTTGAGATTATTTAATGAGTTTTTATATATAAAACGTTTAATTAAAACTTTAAATTTCCTTGAAATTTTGGGATGTTACAACTTGGTATCAGAGCACAGCTTGAGTGAATCAAACGCACCTCGGTGTGTTTGGTCTCAAGTTGCGGCTGGGAAATTTTCAAATTCTTTATTAAATCTTTTTGGAAATAAAAGAAAAAGTAAAAACCCGTTCGAGGAACGGTGATCGAGGGCGCAGTGTGTACAGTCAGCCGGAGCCGAAGGGAAAGGTACAATGCTTAGTGGTTTATTGCTTTCTAGATCATAGAGTATGCATGCTAGATTGCCCGTTGTTGACACTATGCGGTATGTTGAATTACTTGCTATTAGGAGTTTATGCTAATTATGGTAGGTTACTAAGTGAATGCCCTCTAGGTTGTATGCAGTAAAAGACTTATAGCCTTAGAATATTCGATTTAGTTCTATTGCGCAGCTCTTGTTTGAGTCCAACCGTTCTAGGATAGAATCTTGTATTCGACTGTCTATTTGTTTTGCACTGCATGTAATCGGGTATTCGCGAGGCCACTCTTTATGATTAGTGAGGATTCATTAGTAGCAAGGGTAGTGATTGGGATGGAATTCCTAGGGAGCTAGGAAGAGTGAGTATATATGCCGGTGCAGGCATATGTGTGTAGTTGCGGCGAGAAGCTACTTGAACCCCTCGGGATGGGACTCGGAACGAGCGATGATAGGTGTGGAAGGTAGTAGTAGAGCTCCTACTACCGGAAGCACAGGATCAGTGCTCGAGTCGGGAAAGTCGCGAGGATCCAAGGAGCTGAGCGTGAGTATTGTTGATGTGAGTTATTAGGTACTAATAACTCTTTGTATGTTTCTTCTTTATAGAATGGCCATTACTAGGAGGAACAACGCGACTGAGCCGCGAGCTGAGGCGGGGATCACGGAGGAACAGATTCGAGAGATGATTGCGTCTGAGGTAGCGCATGCGGTCGGGGAGGCAATCCCCGAGATTATCACCGCCATCCAAGATCAGGTGACGGTTCTGCTAGAGGAGCGCATTGCAGCGATTCCGCCGCCTGCTGGGGGACAGCCCCGTAATCGAGAGTTCCAGTATCGGCACCTCTCTGCCTGTTCTCCACCAGAGTTCAAGGGAGACTCGAACCCAATTGTTAGCATGCGTTGGATTTCTGATATGGAGTGTGCCTTCTTGACTAGCGGCTGCCCGAATAATCTGAAGGTCCGTTTTGCTGTGAATTTGCTTCGCGATGGGGCGAAGGATTGGTGCGCCACAGCGCTGACTCTTACCGAGCGTACTACCCTTACTTGGGAGGAGTTCGTTACTCGGTTCCGTGCCGAGTACGTGCCTCCGGTAGAGATGGAGCGGATAGCGAAGGAGTTCTTGGAGCTGACCCAGACCACTGAGACTGTTAAAGAAATGAACAAGAAATTTACTGAGATAGCGCTGTTTTGTCCTCAATATGCCGCTTCGGAGGAAATGAAGATGGCTCGGTATAAGGATATGTTACGTACCGAGATCAGAGAATTCGTGAGCACGGTGCCGTACGCTTCTTTGTCAGCAATGATGGATGCAGCCCGGAGAAGGGAGCTGGAGTTAGAGACCCAAGCCAAGAAGAGAAAGGCGACACAGGCGGTGACGCCAATTTCTGCGGCGCAAAAGAAGTCAAGGTTTTATGATTCGCGCGGGAGCTCGAGGAGTGGTGGGTTTAAACCCAGGGATATTAGTGGGAGAAGGGCTGATGTGTGTTTTAAGTGTGGGCAGTCCGGTCATTTCAGCCGGGATTGCAAATCGCCGTTAATGGTCTGCTTTAGCTGCAAGCAGACGGGCCATGTGAAGGCCAATTGTCCGAATGCGAGGGCAACTGATGGGGGTGGTGTACAGAGGGCTCCTGCAAATGCCCCACTGCGCATCACTGACGGTCGTACGGGTCAGCCGGGGACAGAGGCAGCCCGAGGTAGGGTCCACCAGCTGAAGGTGGAAGAAGCGCAGGCGACGCCTAAGGTGGTGACAGGTATGTTTTATCACCCTCTTTCTTTTCGTCCTTCCTTTTCATGCCTTGTTTTTTTTATATGTTGTTAATTGTATGTTAGGTACGTTTCTAGTTAACTCGGTGCCTGCGGTTGTAATGTTTGATAGCGGGGCTACTCATTCATTTGTGTCTCGCACTTTTAGCGAGAGTTTGGGCCGAGTGGTGGGACGGTTAGGATGTCCTTTGGTAGTCGAGGTGGCCGATGATAGAACCTTGACGGTTACGGATGTGTATCGGGGATGCACGTTGGAAATCTCGGGTGTGAGGTTTCCCATAGATTTGATTCCGATAGCTATGCGAGAGCTTTGTGTGATTGTGGGCATGGATTGGATGGACGCGTTTGATGCGGAAATTGTTTGTCGCCACAAGCAAGTGCGGGTTCGAACCCCAAGCGGGGGAGAGTTGTTGATTCAGGGAGACTCGCCCAGACGGACTACGGCAATATGTTCCGCGGCGAGGACTCGGAGATACCTTCAGCACAGTGGGCAGGGGTACTTGGCGTATGTGATAGATACGCGTATTGACGAGGCGAAGAAGACTGCCGAAGATGTGCCATTCGTGAGGGAGTTTGTCGATGTGTTTCCCGACGAGTTACCGGGGATACCTCCCGAACGACAGGTGGAGTTTCGAATCGATCTGATTCCGGGTGCTGCTCCGGTGGCCAAGGCACCCTATCGCCTGGCTCCACCGGAAATGAAGGAACTGTATGATCAGTTGCAGGAACTTCTCGAGAAAGAGTTCATTAGGCCGAGTTGTTCACCGTGGGGAGCTCCGATCTTGTTCGTGAAGAAGAAGGATGGATCTCAGCGAATGTGTATTGATTACCGGGAGCTGAATAAGCTTACGGTAAAGAATCGTTATCCTCTTCCAAGGATTGACGACTTGTTTGATCAGTTGCAGGGAGCCTCGTGGTTCTCTAAGATTGACCTGAGATCCGGGTATCATCAGATGCGGGTACGAGGTGAGGATACGGAGAAAACGGCCTTCCGTACACGGTATGGCCATTACGAGTTCGTGGTGATGCCTTTCGGACTCACCAACGCACCAGCAGCATTCATGGACCTCATGAACAGGGTATGCAGCCCGATGCTGGATCGCTCGGTGATCGTATTCATCGACGATATCCTCGTATATTCGAAGACGAAAGAAGAGCACGAGGTGCATTTGCGGGAAGTTTTGGATGTTTTGAGGCGGGAGAAGCTTTATGCTAAATTCTCCAAGTGTGAATTCTGGTTGCGAGAGGTCCAATTCTTAGGACATGTCGTGAATCAGAACGGTATCATGGTCGATCCAGCCAAGATCTCAGCGGTAATGCGGTGGGAGGTGCCGAAAACTCCTACCGAGGTGCGGAGTTTTCTCGGGTTAGCAGGATACTATCGGAGATTTATCCAAGATTTCTCCAAGATTGCCTTGCCCATGACTCGACTGACGAAGAAAACTGCAGCTTTCAGTTGGGGTGAGGAGCAGCAGAAGGCATTTGAGGAGCTACGCAGACGTTTATGTGAGGCTCCTGTTTTAACTTTGCCCGAGGGTATGGAGGATTTGGTGGTTTATTGTGATGCTTCATATCAGGGGTTGGGTGCCGTGCTTATGCAACGCGGCAAGGTCATAGCTTACGCTTCGAGGCAGCTGAAGCCTCACGAAGTGAACTACCCGACTCATGACTTGGAGTTGGGAGCAGTGGTGTTTGCTCTGAAGATTTGGAGACACTATCTTTATGGTGTCAAGTGTACTATCTACACTGATCATAAGAGCCTTAAATACCTGATGGATCAGCAAAATCTTAATATGCGACAGCGTAGATGGCTTGATGTGGTCAAGGATTACGACTGCGAGATACTTTACCACCCGGGTAAAGCGAATGTAGTCGCGGACGCACTTAGCCGACATCCGGTTGGGGGATCGCTGAAGGGTCTGTGTCAGCGGTTGACAGTAGTTGCACCTCTTTTGGAGTCGATAGGTGTCGCTCAGGAGGTGGCCGTGTTGGCGGAAAATGCAAAACGTGAGAGGGTTTCGGGAGAGATTCCGAAATTAGTACGGGATAGTCAAGGATTATTGACCCGATATGGTAGAGTTTGGGTCCCATTCACCGGTGGAAACCGACAGATACTATTGGACGAGGCGCATAAGTCCAAGTTTTCGATTCATCCGGGAGCTACCAAAATGTACAGAGACTTACGGGAAGGCTATTGGTGGCCCGGCATGAAGCGGGATGTAGCCAAGTGTGTGGAGGTATGTTTGACCTGTCGGAAGGTCAAGGCGGAGCACCAGCGACCGCACGGGAAATTGCAGCCTTTGGAGATTCCGGTGTGGAAGTGGGAGCAAATTACGATGGACTTCATCACGAAGCTTCCCAAAACTCAGCGAGGGAATGATACCATCTGGGTAATTGTGGATCGTCTGACTAAGAGCGCTCACTTCTTGGCGATTAAAGAGAGCTTCTCGGCGGATAAGCTCGCGGAGGTTTTCATCCGAGAGATTGTAACTAGGCACGGGGTGCCAGTCTCGATTGTCTCGGATCGGGATACTCGTTTCACCTCCCGGTTTTGGGAGAAGTTTCAGAATGAGATGGGTACGCGGTTGCATTTCAGTACAGCATTTCATCCTCAGACCGACGGGCAGAGTGAGCGTACTATTCAGACACTTGAGGACATGCTGCGAGCATGTGTGATTGACTTCGGGGGTAGTTGGGATCAGTATCTTCCACTAGCTGAGTTCTCCTATAATAACAGCTATCACGCTAGCATCGGTAGAGCGCCGTACGAAGTGTTATATGGCAGGAAGTGTCGGACGCCCATTTGTTGGGGCGAGGTTGGTCACAGGGTGCTGGGAAGTACCGATGTGGTGCTAAAGACGACAGAGATGATTCAAATGGTGAGGGATCGGTTAGTCACTGCTCAGAGTCGACAAAAGAGTTACGCCGATAAGAGACGATCGGACTTGGAGTTCCAAGTCGGGGATTACGTTCTTTTGAAAGTGTCACCCTGGAAGGGGGTAATCCGTTTTCGCAAGCGGGGAAAGTTGGGTCCCCGATATATCGGACCATACAAGGTCATCGCGCGTGTGGGGAAAGTAGCTTACCGATTGGAGCTACCGGAGGAACTGAGCCTGATCCACAACACGTTCCATGTTTCTCAGTTGCGGAAGTGTGTGATGGATGAGTCTGCAGTAGTTCCCCTTGAAGATATTCAGATTGACGAGCGACTCAACTATGTAGAGAAGCCGGTAGCCATCGTCGAGAGGAAGACGAAGACTCTACGGAACAAAGTCATTGGATTGGTGAAGGTCCAGTGGCAGCACCGGAAAGGTTCGGAATGGACGTGGGAACCAGAAGCCGAGATGCGGGAGAATTACCCGGAGCTGTTTGCAGGCGTGGACTTCGGGGACGAAGTCTAGTCCAAGCGGGGGAGAGTTGTAAAGCCCGTGTCCCGGTACGTTTTTCTTTTATTTATTTAATTAATTAAGTGTGTACCGTTATTTGTTTTGGAGTCGGGGTTTGATGTCGTTAAGGACCAAATGCTAAAATCCATCTTTTCCTAAGATAGGTTGTGAATGTTTAGGATAAGTTCAGGGGCTGTTTTTGTTTATTTTCCATTGTCCTTGCATGGGGCTCGGCCCATGGAAGGAAACCGAGCCCCTCCCATTTTCCTCTTTCCCTTTGTGATCACGCAACCACACCAGAATTCAAAAACCCTATTATACTTCCTTTTGGTTGGTGGTGCGGCAGTGTGGTAAGACGAGAGAGAGAGACCTGCGTTACGAGAGAGAGTAAGATAGAGAAGGATCGTGACCGCTGTTCGCCGGAAAGTGAGGGAGACCGCTGTTCGCCGGAAAGTGAGGGAGACCGCCGGAGGTCACTGCCATCGTGACCTGCAGTTCGCCGGAGTTTCGAGGGAGAGAAGGATCGTGTGCGTTTGCGTAGCGTCGTCGTACGGTAATCACTTTTCTTGTTTCGTTTTCTTTCCTTCTCGTTCCCGTCGCCGCCACCGTTCGCCGCCGCTGTGGCGGTGGTGGATGGACGGCCGTGGCTGCCGTTGTGGGTGCGTATGCGTGAGAATGGCCGAGAGAGAGAGAGAGGGAATGGTCGGGTGTTGTCTCGTGCGTTCGTAATCGAAAATCCACCGCCGGCCGCCGCTGGCCGCCGCCGGTCGCCGCCGGCAACCACCACTGCCGGAGATGGCAGTGGGTGGCGGGTGGCCGTAGCCAGACCTTAGTAGCTTCAGAGCCTTAAACCGTGACTTAATCGTTAAGCCGTATAATTTAAACCGTTGCTTCTAAAATCATTCTTTTTATGCGAAAAAAAATGGTCCAGCCCCTGTTTTGTGACGGCAATAACTTCTCCGTCGTAACTCCGATTGAGCCGAAACTGGCGCCCACGCTTCGAGCTCGGGACCGAGTACGTTTTCTGTGTTTTGACGGAAAACTGGTTCGGCCTCGAGTTGGGAGAAAAAGGGGTCGCAAGTTCTGCGGTTCGTCATTTTATGTGAAATTTCCTGGAATCTGCCACTGTTTTGCGTGGACCGTAACTTTTTACTCGTAACTCGTTTTGAGGTGATTTTGGTGGCCATAGTTCCCTGTTCGAGTCGGGAAGGTTTTTCGTGTTTTGCCGAAAGTCTGATTTAAACCGTAGCTAGGCTGTTTTGGACTGTTTATGCAGGCTGGACCGAAACTGGCAGTTTTGGTAACCGTTCGTAATTAACTCATAGTAAATTGTAGAAAAATCGTTAAGAGGCGTATAACATGTCCTTGGAACCCCAACTCAGAGGACTTTCTGGTCATGAAATAATATTGGGATTTTTCTAGATTTAAGAGGGTCGAAACGGGTCCCGAACAGACCTGTTTTGAGTGATCGGAAATTAGTTTTAGTGACGTTTTAAGCGTGTGTCGTGTCATAGGGTCCGGGTCTCGTATTGACACGTTTTGACATGCGTTTAGGTGCTGGAAGGTGACCGTGATTGTGAAGTTTGATTCGTGTTGATTAAGCTAGGCGCGCATTTGAGGTGAGTTCTCTCACTATATCTAATAACGGTTATTTTATCATTGCTGTAGTACGTGAGTGGTAGCTTTATGTGCTTGCGTTGGGGAACTAGATAGTGGGGTGTCTAGTTGATATTATTTTGCCATGTTAACTCGGTGGGACCGAGGGTCCGGCGGGGCCGGAGATTTTATACGCGGGGCGTAGAGACTCGGTGGGACCGAGGATTCGGCGGGGCCGAAGATGTTATCATGTGGTCGGTGGGACCGACTTGTCGGTGGGACCGACTTGTGCCTTTTTGGTGGGCGGGTGTGGATATACATGTTTATGGTTGTGTTCGTAGACCTGTATGATTGCTTATGTGTCACTATCTGTTTTAGGGGTAGTGTGGAATAACTGTATTATTTATGGTGTTTGAATTCACTAAGCTTCGTGCTTACCCTTTCCCAATAAACTGTGGTTTCAGGTACGAGTGGCTCTAAGGCGTGACGGGTACACACTGGCGCGCGGGATGAGCTGGCTGATATTGGTTTTATTTATTGAACATTGTTTCCGCTGGTTTCTGATTACTTGAACGACATTTATGATTTTGCAATTAATATGTTGAGATTATTTAATGAGTTTTTATATATAAAGCGTTTAATTAAAACTTTAAATTTCCTTGAAATTTTGGGATGTTACAGTTAGCAGCACTAACACTGCTAGCAGCAGTATTGTTCTTAGAAGAGGTACTAACAGAGTTAGCAGCACTAACACTGCTAGCAGCAGCATTCTCTTGAAAAGAAGTACTAACAGTGTTAGCAGCACTAACACTGCTAGCAGCAGTATTCTCTTTAAAAGAAGTACTAACAGTGTTAGCAGCACTAACACTGCTAGCAGCAGTATTGGCAGTAGTATTGCTTCTAGCAGCACTATCCTTGTCAGCAGTACTATCTGAGGTAGCAGTACTAACATTAGTGCTTTTGGGGACCCACATATTGACACATTCCTTTTCAGTCTGTTTTCTCATGTGGCTTTTGGATTCAGCTTGTTTCTTAGCCACATTATTCCTTGCAGGCTTCCTATAACCAGAAGATTTTTGAAAACTTTTCTTTTGGTTAATAGGATTGAAATAACAGTGTTTGGCAAGATGATTCAATTTGCCACAAATAAAACAAGGTTTTGGTCTGTTAATCCTTTGCAGATCAACTCCTTGCTTTTGTGCCCACTGGTTATTCCAATTTCTTTGATTTCCCCTCTTTTTATCATGTTTTTGGGGCTTATTCTCTTGAGATTTCTTGCAAGAACAATGTTCACAAGTATTAGAGTTCACAACAGTGGCCTGTGTATAATGAACTCCCTTTCCCTTTCCAGTCCTTTTCATCTCATTGTTCTTAACACATGGACTTACACATTCCTCATCAGATCCTTCTTTTTCAGTCTTATCCTCAACAACTACTTTATCTAATGGATCTACTTCAGTGGCTCCTTCAGGTAAGTCCTTCCTATCCTTGGTTTCTAATAGGTCTGACTTAGGAGGGATGTAGGTGTTGTTGTAGGGTGGGGGTGTGGCATTGTACCCTATGCCTGGTTTCAACTTACTATGGATTTGAGAGTTGATTATGTTGTCCATGACTTTAGAGGCACAATTAAACTTTTCTACATCAAGTTTAACTTTCTCAAGCTCTCCTTTTAGTTTCTCACACTCTTCCCTGGATTCTCTAAGCTGGAACTCTAGACCATCCTTTTCCCATTTCCAGTAGTTTGTATCATAGGAGTGTTGAAGTTCATTGGCTTGAAAAGCCCTAATCTGTTCTTCAAACTTCTCAACAATTACTACATAGTCTTTTCTGTCCTTTTCTAATCTCTTAAGGTCATCACACATTCCCTGATTGTGATCTCTATACCTTTTAACAATGTCTATACAAGCTTGAGTACAGAGATTAGATTTTACCTCAGTGGGAAGATCTGAAACTTCAGCCATAAGAGCTTGATTTTGGATGGCCTCTTCTGCTTGATCACTCCAATCAAATCCCATTCCTTGTTGAGAGACAAGAGCTTGAATAGAGTTTCTGTTTTGATTGGAGCTTCCAGCCTGAGTTTGTTGATGGCTGTTGTGAGATGTTCCACCTCTGCATTCCCTGGCAAAGTGTCCCATCTTGTGACACTTGTAGCATTCAACTTTGGACTTGTCAAATCCAGCACCATCTTCTCTTCTTTGGGAAAAGTTGTTTCTCCCTGTCCTCTTTATGAATCTCTTCACCCTCATAGACAGCATAGCCATCTGCCACTTGATATCCATCTCTTCAAGATCATCAGCATTAATCTGTTCTATGTCATCATTAATCAATGAGGAATTAACATGACTAGAAAAGAAGGCTTCTAGTACTGAATCATTGGTCTTTTCCTGATTGACTCCTCCAGCAGCACTAACTGATTCAGGGTTAGCAGTAGAATCAGGTGATGCTGAAAGGAGTGCATCATTATGTACATATCCAGAGGGCTTCTTTTTGGCTTCAACCTCTGCTTCAAAGACTCTAAGATCATTGTAAAGATCATCAAGCTCTTTATCTTCCAATTGGTCATTCTGTCTGAAGGACACAGTATACATTGTCCACTCTTCACCTAATGATCTTAAGAACTTTCTGTTAACATCATCAGCCTCCATCTTGACTCCTACTGTGGCCAATTCTCCAATCAGCTTATTAAATCTATCAAAAGTTTGAGTCATAGACTCATTCTTAGTAGAAGTAAAGTTTTCATACTGCTGCTTGAGAATTGCTTTCTGATTCCTCTTGGTGCTTTTGGTGCCAGTGAATCTCTTTTCCAATGCATTCCACAGAGTCTGAGCATCAGTGCAGTGATGAAATTGATGCTGATATTCATTGGGGATAGCCAAAAGCAGAGTGCTTAAGGCCTTCATCTCTATTTGTCTGACTTTTCTCTCTGCATCAGTCTTTGGAGGAGGTCTTTTGCCATCTGGTCCAATTCTTCCTTCAGCACATGGACCATTCTCTATGATATCCCAGATGGAATAATCAGTAAGCAGAATATACTGCTTGATTCTAATTTTCCACATGTCAAACTCATTGGGTCTGAGCATGGGAACCTTAGAAACAAGAGTACTGTTTGATTCAATAGAATTGTCCATAATAATTGTAGAATTCTAAGAAACACAAGCTCTGATACCACTTGTCAGGATCGAATCTTAACAAGACTAATAATACTTAGAACTCAGAATTAAAGAATCTGCGGAATAGAACTTTAATTCACACAATCAAAGAACAATATATCAGAAAACACACAGCTGTTTGTATTCACTAATTCAACTCACAAGCTTACAACCAAACCTCAATCTTGATGAACAGGCTCAATCAAGACGACTTCTACTTCTCTAGAAATAGGGTTCTAAACCTTGAGGTTAATTCTCTCTAAAACAAAACGTATTCTGAAACTCTCGTGTACCGAATAGCTATCTATCAACATCTATTTATACAAAATAATTACAAGATAACTATCAAAACAAAATCGATCTTCAGAATATTCTTTCATGATTATCTTCAATCATTCCATCTTTATTTCCAACATTCTCGCATTCCAAACTTATGATCACAAGCAGCATTAACATCTTTATGCACGAGCAGTATTAACTTCATTCAGTATGAGCAGTACTAATATTCTCCAGCAGCATTAATTCATTCCAGCATCATTAACTTGACTCAGCAGTACTAACCTTGCTTCAGCAGTATTAATCTTGACAAGCAGTGCTAACCTTGCTTCAGCAGTATTAATCTTGACAAGCAGTACTAACTTCACTCTAGCAGTATTAATTATGCCCTGGCAGTATTAAAGTTGTTCTGGCAGTACTATCCATACTTAGCAAATCTTCAGTTCCCAACAATCTCAATGATATAATACCATTGTACCGATGATCACATTCTTAGATTGAAATTTCTCAATAGATCTCTCTAAAATCGCTTCCAGTTCCTCCACACAACGACTCTTCACATCCATTATTACTTCAGTAAATGGAATCACATCCTACCAACATAAAGTATGTCATATATCCCTTTCAATTTCTAGTCTTGAATACTTAATCACAGATAAAAATCTAGAAGGAACAAGGACTCAACTTCCCATATTTTCTGGATCTCATATCTTTTAACATTACCCACTCCCCAACTTGAAAACGACATAAATTTTTATCGGTCTCCTTCGGTTATTAATCCAAATCCCATTACCGAACAAAGTTATCCATAAAGGTGCCATTGGAGCTCTAACACCACTCCAAAATTTCAACTATGACATAACACTAAGAGACTTTTCTAAATCATCCATATTCTTTCGAATCATAACTCGTACTTCATCAATTCCACTTGTCTAATTTCTGTCTTTTCATCCGCAATTGAATTAAGACATGGTTACTAGGAGACAACTAATCTAGAATCGTATTAGGTCACCATCCCCATTGAAATTAAGCTTATGATTTAAATCAATAATGGGGTTTGACTACCCATAAAATCTTCTATTTGCTACCGATTCATTGCCATGAACACATCGTAATACTAGTAATTCCGTCGCAGGATTTCAACTTATTAACCAAATGACACGAATTCGTTGTGCAATGCTTAAAATTCTTTTATGTGTATAACATCGTCATCTCCCGATTTGGCCATTTGAATATCACCACTCTCGTGACCTAAGTATTGAGTCTATTCAAATTTAATTCAATAACTCAAACTCAAATAGTCAAATTAATAAGTAACCATTTAAAACAAGACTAATAAAATCTTTGAGGATTTCAATTCATATAATCGGCCATAAATTTCAAAACATACCGGTAATGGTTCAAATTTCTTAAGTTCACAAATCGTTAAACCAAACATCACATAAAACATAAAAGAACTTCGTATGACTATATTCTTAGGTCCGATCTTTCTATCATTTCTTCCCCACTTAAGCGTGGAGCACCACCCTCCAAACATTACTTGCCTCTTTCTCCCAACCTTTCCACATGCTGATAACATTTTCTCATTACTATACATAACCAAACAGTTGTATCAAAATTCTAACTTAAGGCATTCAACCAAGTCATCTTGAAACGACACCATCGTTCGAAGTTACTACACATTCTTTGATCTTCAATTAATACTTTCTTGGACAGTTCTTCCACACATAAGAAGCAACTCACATTCCATAAAAAATTTGCATCTACTACACCTCATTTTGACTAACACACCCATCATCTTCTTTAAATTTCCAATGATTCCAAAAATATGCTTACTTAGTGACTCACATAACCAAAAACACTTTGGATAAACACCCACTATCGCTCCGACATTCTTTTCCGGTATTAGCCATATCACCACGCCATCTTATAAACCACATGCCCCAACAACTTTATTGACAAATAGTACAATTCATCCGAAATCCCCATAAAGACTTCCATCTGATGCTTCCTCTTTCTAACATCACATTACATACTGGTTGACACATTTATCTTGGCAATTGATGCCACTACTCGTCCGTACATTCTCTACCCATAACATCTCACAGCAGACCATGTCTCTCATGGTTATTCGTATACACTTCAAACTTTCCTTCATGTTTTCCCGCATAATTAACCGAGTCTATTTCGCTACTTTATCCCTCCCCAACTTTAGTTGAACCACCCCTCACGAGTTTCTAATTAACTCAAACTTACTCGTGCAACGTTATTATCACAAGATCACCTTAAAACTCTTATTTTACGTCGGGGATATTTCATTCCTGCTTCACTACACTACTCATAACGAGTTGCTAATACCAACGCATTGATGACTTCTATTCTTTCCTCCGGATACAACCATCCTTTGACAACCGTATTTCCGTCATTGAACAAAGGTACCGACCCTCGTACAACCGGCACTAAAGTCCACTTCTGATTCTTCCATTACCCACCTCTCTTATTGAGCACGAATACCCAAAAATTACTTTTTGTAACAAATCCATAGATTAGAATTGAAATTAGGAAATTATCTGATGGAATTAATATAGAATTAAATTATAATCCCACTTCCCTTTCCAAAATGATCACTGGTGATTTTCCTTCTTCAATTGCTAAAGAACTCAATCTTCCCTTTTCCGTCACCTTTTCTCTTTCCGAACAACATAAAAATTACTACACATAATACATATTAACCATTTCAAAATCTATGAATTTTAGTTCGAAAATGGTTAAAAGAAAACTCACTTTGATTATGGTCACCAAAATCAGCAAAACCGGACAACGGATCAAAACCGACAACCAACTTCAAATCCGAGATTTAGAATTTGGAATTGGCACTAACTAACATGTTTAATGGGTTCAAATGCTATTTTACACTCAAAACGAGTACCCATACCCCTATTTTACGCCTTGAAACGACACCGGTACGCAAGAAACAAAACCTGAGAAATGCTGAAACAGTGAGTTGCGCGGTTTCTCACGCGACTTGAAGTCGCGCCGAAGGCCGCGCTAGTCTCTGGACAGCCATTTTGCACCTGCAACAGCCCCTGTTCAACTCTTTGACACCCCAACTCAAACCCAGGTCATTTTGATGAAGAAAATGTATGAAAACTTGACATAAATACATCTAGACTACTACCAATCTCTTATTCTATCACATAAAACATTTACTAACAAACACTCCTTAGAAAGAATAATCAAAACCATCTTCAAATCCTTTATTCATGGTGTAAGCTTCAATATCAACTTTAGACATGCTCAAATCATCTAAGGAGATAAGAACTTTGAAACCATTAACTATTATTCTATCATACGGGACTCCATAGTAAATTCCGTCATTACTGAACCAGAAGCACCAGTACTCGTTCTATGCGTTTGACTTTCCGATCCACTTATTAGAGGTTGCCTCGGCGGACTTTCATGGGTCCCGCCAGTTCCAGGTTGTCTCCCCAACCCCCAATCATTTATTGCTTCGTCCTCCAAAGAATTAGAGGACCTTGGTGGCATATTTACCATTGTTCTGATATAACACAAAGGAATAACCATAAGAAATAGTTACACATATCTAGACATACGAAACATACTTTACCGATCATTAATCACTATAACAATTTATAAACAAGTATACTCGTGTAGTAATATATTCATAATAACAGTAGCTAATTGAGATTGTGAACATACTACACATGAGAATCCTCGTTACCATCGTTACAGTACTAATTTCACGTATTTCCAGTCGACTCTAAGACTATCCCGTCTTAGTACTTCTACCAATATCTTACGAATCATCACTTAATTCATCTCAGCTTAAGTCTAGGTATCTCACTTAGCATACCTAGTTCGCTTAAACTAATGCTCTGATACCATATTGTAACACCCTAAAAATCAGGGCTAATTTAAACCTCAATTGATCACCAGATTTAAACATAAACTTTCTAAACTTTATACATAAACATAGATTTAACCTTGAGGATCATATTTACATATATAAAATTCTTCAAATAACCTATTAATCAAATCATGTCACTATAATCAGATTAACTAGATTATTTAAGCAATCTATTCAAAACCTCAGTATTCAATAACTTCTCTGCTAATCCAAAAGCTCTCGTCCCACATCCCTTTATTTTCCAAGCTAGTACCTGGTAAGAAACATCATTTGAAACGATTAGGCTAACGCCTAGTGAGAACATTCGTTTTCAAAATAATATTTGTACAAATCATTGTAAACAAGGCATAACAAACTTGGTTTACCCTTTTTCTTACCACACGCGTAACCATTCTTTGATATCGGGTTAAACCCGGTTCCATGACTAGGACCTGACAATAAGCCAGTCATTTCTCATGGTCCAGAGCCCATACTACGAATCTTCACTGATTCTAGATTAATGCTCTTATCCAATAAATCGCAATAACACATGCCCATTTATTGGAAAGGAAGTAGAGATTACAATCACTCATGTCAATCCCTTTTTCTTCCTTAGAAATCGGGAATTCCGAATAAATCTACGTCTATTCCACGATTTCCCACATACATTGGAATAACGATTAGTACCACACGCCTATTCCATATGATCATAAAAACACTAGTGCCTATGGATCCATTACACTTAATATAGATTCCACATAGCAATCGGTATGAGCAAATCACATTTACACCACCTAGATTCCTCATAGCAATCGGTATGAGCAAATCACATTTACACCACATAGATTCCTCAAAGCAATCGGTATGAGCAAATCACATTTACAAATCTATCATTCTTACCATACTTGTACTTGACTCATAATTACCAAATCATACTCAATCCCATGAGTATGATTATCATTTAGAAAATCATATCATCATGTCCAACAATCAACCATGAATCATTACAACTTCTATTTATCGGTCAAGTCTAAAGACTTACATTCAATTACCATACTTTCTTCTTGGAATAGAAATAGTAATAGCAATTATATATTGCCTATTTTTAATCCACTGAAAACATAGGAAATAACACTTACACTTCATATAATTCATATTTCCACATTTCAATTACAAATAGCAACTCTACTTTGCCTATTTAATTATTCAACCTGAATAATATCAAACTAAAACAATCTTTAAACCTAACATACTACCATTCCACTGTAAGTATGTTCAAGCTACTAGGATTGTATTTCAATTCCTAAATCGTACCCTTCCAGAAGTTAGCAAAACCTAAAGTTACTGGGTACTCACAAGTGACCGGACAACCAAAGTTTCCGGACACCTCAAACTATCCTAATAACACAACTTTCCGGATATTCATAACTTACCGGATACACAAATCTTTCTGGACCCAACACTTTCCGGATACTACTCCTACCGGATACAACACTTACCGAATACAATAGTCTTTCTGGATACACTATCTTTCCGGATAAATAAGCCTTTCCGAATACTTACCGGATATACAACTTTCCGGATACAATTCTCACCGGATACATATTTAGTCCGGATACCGTCCGGTAACTACTAAAATAAACCACTTACCGGGTAACTTTGCCTTGTCCGGATACCTTAACACAAGGGTTTCCGGATGCTTCATCTACCGGATACCAACAAAGAGAAATTACCGGACACCTTCAAGTCTGTCCGGAAACTTCGATCTGATTCTTAAAATTTCTAGCCAGATATCGATTTAAACCCATTTCTTAGAGACCAAACACACCAGTACTTTATAAATAAGTTTTCTAATATAATCCAAACATTAATTTCATGATTAGAACAGTTTACATAGGAAAAGTAGAATGAACTCACCTTATGGAGATAAAACCCACTTTTCTTGCAAAATCAATTTCAAATCAACAACACCATTTGTTTACACCAGTCTTGATTATTTACTTGCAGAAGAAATCTTTTCTTCTTCTCTTGCTTCCTGATTTCTTTCTCTCTTCTCTCCTTGCCGTACCAAAACACACACACACACACATAAAGACACCACCAAGTAAAGTGAGGATGTGTCTCACTTTTGTTTCTTTTCTAAATCAAGAGGCGGTGGTGGATGGTGTAACTCTCACCATTTACCAAAATTAACCCTCACACTTTCATCACTTGACAAGTTTACCCCTTCATCTTATAAATTAAAAATTACCACTTACCCCTTAACTTATAATTCCATAAAACAAATAACGAACTTATTCGGGGATAAACCCTAAAATTAATCTATCAATTACCCAATCATAACTTATCAAATAATTATATTCAAATTATTTAATAAACCAAACATAATTCATTATAAAAATCGAGATGTTACAGTTAACATCACTTTTTGCATCAGATTTTCAATCCAGGTTTGATCTGTTATTGAACAACGTTTGTTTCCATCGAAATCTTGCATTTGATTCATCTTAAACTTGCTTTTTTGAGCAGCCAGCTTCCGAAGATTTGTTCCAAAATTTCATAAAGATTGTTCTAAGACCATTTCCAATGGGGTCATTAAATCTTACACTAAACACTAAATTTGGTGTAAATCTCACTATTCACATCTCCAATGGGGTCACTATTTTCCGCACTAAATTTAGTGTGATGAATAGTATTACACTATATTTGGTGTAACACTATTCATTTACACTACTTTTATACCACTTTTTCAATTACATTTTTGGTCCCTCAATTTTGAGATTTATTATTTTTGTCTTTTAAAGTGTTAAAGTTTAAATAGGTTTATTATATATATATATAGGGTCCATTTCCGTTACAAACCAAATAGATTGTACAAACCCTGCAAACCAATCTTAGCCGTTCATCTACTCTAATCAATATCTGATTTTATTATGTTTCCTAATCTAAAGTCATGATCATAATTAATGAACGTTATCATCTTCCATATATATCACAATTATTATTAATGAATCATAATAATTACCATAAATATATTTGTTGTTTCCTAATATAGTGGTTTGCAAAGTTTGTACAAATTGCTTGGTTTGTAAATGAAACGCACCCTATATATATATGTATATTCTTTATATTAATTTTTTTATGTTTTAATTAAGTAAATAATATACAGCATGATAAAATATTCGATGCACCAATTGAAGTTGCAAGAGAAGTGTCATCGATAGAGGTTGAAACGGTGATGAATGATAATAACCAATTTCAATAATTTCTCACTCGTTATAGACAAATCAAAGACAAAGTGGCACACTTCGAGCTTCAGAATGCGTTAATCGATCATTTGTGAGAAAAATATAGTAATGAAAATAATTAAATGCATATGTATTCTCTTCTTTATTTGTTTTAATGTAACTTTTATTGTTTAATAAAAAGTTTTGTTTTATGCATTAAAATAATTTAGTTCATAATTAATAAAAAATAAAAAATAAATATGTTCTAAATAAAAAATATGGGTATAAAATTTTAAAGTTAATAAATATAAGGATATTATTAAAAGTTTAATAAATTAATATAAAAATGATTTGGTATAAAAAATAGTGTTACCCATTGGAGAAGATTTACTATTAACACTACTTTTTACACCACTTTTGATTTTTAGTGTAATATATATATATATATATATAGTGTGACCCATTGGAGATGTCCTAAGAAAGTTAACAATTAGAAGAGTTTTAAGGTGAGATCTTTTTAAGAGATTTTAAAAGTTTTAAGTTGAGATCTTTCTAAGAATTTTTTGAATTCATTGGCATGTCTACCCTCTTCACTACAGAATGGGAAGACCACTTATCTAGCCTTTAAGCACTAACTTGAAAATCAAACCAAACTATCAAAAGCAATGAGTAAGCCACAAAACTTTCATTTGCCAATGTTGCAGGTCTTGAGAACACAACCATGGAAGATATGAGGGAACTTGTATAATACAAGCTACCACCAACTAAGTATTTGAACCAAGAGAATGTGTGCATTTCCTTCAAAAAAAAAAGAGAATGTGTGCATAATTTTTTAGCTTTTTCTGTTTCTTCTAAAAAGTAGTGCATAAGTCGTTAAGGGCTTTTGGAATTTGGATGCACAACAAAGCGTTTAGCATTGGATATTGTTTCTGTGTGCTATTTTATTATAATCTAATTCACGGTATGGGTTTATTATCATTTGTTGACAGCTGATGGACAAAGTTGTGTTTTCTGATATCGTTTAACACTAGTACAAAAATCACTTTTTGTGACGGTTTTAAAAAACAGGTTTGTAACGGTTTGCTAAAAAAACGTTACAAAAAGTCAAATAAAAAGTTAGAGAATTGTTTTAGTAACAATTTTTATAAAGAAACGTTACTATTACAAAAACAATTGAACCATAAAGTAACATTTTAGATAAAAACGTCAATAAAAGGTTCCCTAAGGTAACGGTTTTGAAAAACCGTTGCCTTATGTTGTGACGTTTTTACAAACCGTTGCAATATAAGACTTTTTAGTGACGATTTTTTTCAAAATCGTTGCTTTATGTAGTAACGGTTTTAAAAAGTCGTTACCAAAAACTAAAATATGTGTAACAACGCTTATTTCAAAACCGTTTCCAAAAGTCACCAAGTTTTGTGGCAACGATTTTGCAAAATTTGTGTCACCAAAAGTAAGTGTATGGCAATGCTTTTTAAAAATTATACGTCACCATATGTCATGCTTTGGTAACGGTATTAAAACATTTACATCACAGTATCTTAAGCTACATTGACGGTTTTGAATAATTTATGTCACCATATGTCATGTTATGGTGACGGTTTTGAGTACGTTACCACATGTCATTCTACGGTAACGATTTAAAAAAAATAAAAGTCATCATATATTATGTTATGGTGACCGTTTTAAAACCAAATTTGTCACAATGGTGACGGTTTTGTATAATAAATGTCATTATATATCATGTTGTGGAGACGGTTAGAATAATAAACGTCAACGTAAGTCATGCTACGATGACGATTTTGTATAATAAACATGACCATATGTAATGTTATGGTGATGATTTTAAAAAATAAACGTCAGTGTATGTCATGCTACAGTGACGGTTTTAAAAAATTAAACAAGATTATGCACCTTACAGGGTTCAAACACTTGACACTCTCTCCATAGAAGGCATGCATTTCCCACCATGCCAAAGCCTCAGATTTGTTAACTTTACTTCCTTTTATTTATTTACCCTTTTTCCAGTGCCATTAATTCAAAATTCAAAAAACTGGCATACTTGCACTTGGGAATTCAATATTCAAAAAAGTGGCATACTTGCACTCCCCAAGAATCGAACACTTGACCCTCTCTACATAGAAGGAATGTGTTTGCCACCACACCAAAGCCTCAGAATTGTTAATTTTACCTTCTTTTATTTATTTATTCTTTCTTCACTGCCTTTATTCAAATTCCAACCGTTAGGTAACGGTCATATGACCGTTTTTCTTCATTTTGTAGACGTTTTTTTCACAAATTTAAGCACTTATCACACTATAAATAACATAGTTGGTGTATGGTGTCACATACGACGAAGACGAACGAATCGATGTTGATAACCTCGAAGAATAACATTTAAAAATTAAAAAAATATTTTTTGTGAAGGCCCGGTTAAGGACCGGTTTAGGGACCGGCCCGAAAGCCCGGGCTTATAAAAAGCCTAAGAGGGCTCGGATATTTGTGCTCAAGCCCGGCCCGGCCCGGCCCGGCCCGGCCCGACCCCGATCAAAGCCCGGGCCTTGGAATAGTGTTTCGGCCCGGTCCTTCCGAAGGCCCGGCCTGGCCCGATTTTTTGGCCATCTCTAACGTGCATAAATGTAATACATACATGCATACAAGCAGACAAACACACACACACACATAATAAGCCACCCTTGTTATTTTGTGGGCCTTAATATGACATGGAGTGTCTTATTGAGCTATAATGTTTCTTAATAAGCTTTTGGTGATTCTTAATAGGCTATAGTGGGTCCTAGTGGTCTTATTGAATGCAATATACACCACAAGCATATATGAGTACCGACCTAGATACAAACACGTAATAAGTAACCATTAGTGCTATTGGGCATTTTAAGTCATAAAAGGTAATGTTGGCCTATAATGGTTCTTAATAGGATTTAGTTGTTCTTAATAGACTATGGTGGGCCTTAGTGATCTTATAGAGCCCAATACATACCACATGCATACAAACACACGTAATCAGCTACCATTGATATTTTTGGGCCTTAATAAGACAAGGAGTGTCTTATTGGCCTACAATGGTTTTTAATAAGATTTTGGTGATTCTTAATAGGCTATAGTGGGTCTTAGTGGTCTTATCGAATGCAATATACACCACAAGCATATATGAGTACCGACCTAGATACAAACACGTAATAAGTAACCATTAGTGTTATTGGGCCTTGATAAGTCATAAAAGGTATTGTTGGCCTATAATGGTTCTTAATAAGATTTAGTGGTTCTTAATACACTATGGTGGGCCTTAGTGATCTTATAAAGCCCAATACATACCATATGCATACAAACACATGTAATCAGCTACCATTGGTATTTTAGGGCCTTAATAAGACAAGGAGTGTCTTATTGGCCTACATGGGTTTTTAATAAGCTTTTGGTGATTCTTAATAGGCTACAGTGGGTCTTATTGGTCTTATCGAATGCAATATACACCACATGCATATATGAGTACCGACCTGGAGACAAATACTATAATGGTCCTAATATGCTTTTGTGGTTCTTAATAAGTTATAGTGGGCTAATATACATGAATACAAACATGTAATGGTTCTTAATAGTCTATAGTGGCATTAATGATATTATAAGGCCCAATACATATGACATGCATATATGCAGTACATTCATGCATACAATCATGGAATAAGTCACTTTTGGTGTTACTCGGCCTTAACAAGTCATAAAAGGGCTTGTTGGGCTATAATGATTCTTAATAAGCTTTAGTAGTTCTTAATAGGTTATAATTGGTCTTACTGGCCTTATTGAACCCAATACACACCACATGCATATATGTAGTACATATGTGTGTATACTAACGCGTAGTACGTCACTATTAGTGTTGTTGGGCCTTAATAAGCCATCAAGGGTCTTATTCGATTATAATAGTTCTTAATTAGTTTTATTGGATTCTATTGAGCCTAAATCGATTTTATTGAGATTTAATCGGTTCTATAGCTAAGCTTTAATAGATTTATTTGATTTTAATCAGTTTTATTGAATTTTAATAGATTTATTGTTAACATATAATAATAACAAAAAAATCGATGAATTTATGATAAAATATAGTTTTATTGAATTTTAATATATATCTTATTATTTACAATAGTATATTTAAACTATATCTTAAATATATAAGATAAATAAATACATATATTTATACTTATATCGTCTTTAAATTCCTCAAAAAATTTGGACTAAAAATTTCCCTCCTATTTTTCTGTTTCCCTCCATCTATTTCCCCCCATCTAAGTATTCAAGAAACCTAATCTCTGCCTCCCACACCGACGCCTCCCTCCTCTAGTCCTCTGCCTCCCACAGTAGCCACCATCGTCATCGAGAGCCACCATCGTCGAGCATCGCCATCTAGCCAAACATCGCCATCTAGACCCATCTAGCCGAGCATCGCCATCGCCATCTACACCCTTCGATTTTGGTTTAGTAAGCTTCGATTTTGGTTCAAAACCCCTTCTTCTGTTCGATTTTGAAGCCCTTCTTCTGTTCGATTTTACACCCTTCGATTTTGGTTTAGTAAGCTTCGATTTTGGTTCAAAACCCCTTTTTCTGTTTGATTTAAAAAAACGATTTTGGTTCAAAACCCCTTCTTCTGTTCGATTTTGAAGCCCTTCTTCTGTTCGATTTTACACCCTTCGATTTTTGGTTTAGAAAGCTTCGATATGTTTGTGTGTTTCTGTGTAGAACGATACGTATAAGTTTTTGTTTATAGGATGCATCATATTGCAAGAAGTTTGAGATTTCAGGGCTTTTTTGGTTCAGATTGATTAAGGGTTTAGGGTGTACGAGGTATGTTGATTAAGGGTTTAGGGTTCAAATTTTCATATTTATAAATATTTTGTGTTTATATAATGAGTTTTGTGTCCATACTACTATCTAGGCATAATCTATACTGAATTGTAGTTGGCAATGGATGCCAACCATCTGAAGTGATGAAAGTTGGATGAGCTTTGTGTACTTGGTTACTTAAAATTCAAATTTTATTGACACTTCTTTTTTCATTTGCAGGAAATTGATTTTAGCTAAATTAAACATCCAAACATTTTACAGAATACTCTCAAATCCTACATGGTATAAAATATTTTGGCACTGCTTAACATCCAACTTAGAATAAAATGTTTTGGTACTGTTCTTTCCTCGAGATATGATTGATATTAATTGAGTTAATTTTATGGTATTTTTTTTATGTAGAGAATGTTATTTGCTATTTACTTTGTATTTATAGGAAGTGCTATTTTTCGTAAACCTACCCTTTATATAATACTTATCTGCATGTCTTACTCTGCCTTCTTCAACATGTGCATTAACATATTTTCTAAGAGAAATCCATGTGAGATATTTTTGTACGATTTAACATAATATCATATTCAAAGTGTTTCAAAGCTGGCAAGAATTAATGTCTTCTTCGATTGATTTTTCATTATTCATCCATGCTCTAAACTTAATCTTGCTATTACTACAGATTGTCGATGGATTTGATTCTTCTTCACGAGATGCCTAAGTACCTTGACAACAGAAGTGTCTTTGTGTTTGTCAGGTGGGTTTCATCTATCTCATTTAGATAATCGGTTTTCTTTGGAATATATACCAAGTTTGAAACCAGATGGCATTCTTCCGTTACGGGTAAGTCATTAGGGTTCGAGAAGTTTAGCTGATAGTTACTTCAATAATATTCATTACAATAGAGGCGTAACCCATTTACTGAACGATTTGATTCTGCCTGTTGAATTCGAAAGAACTAATGCTTTTGCATTATTGCCTTTCACCTCGAGTTACAATTATACATCCTATTGCTACATTTATGTTAGTGTTAAAGCAATCATGTTTCAGCAAAATACAAGAATATGATGGTGGATGTGTGGCATACAATTATAAGTGTATCTGTAAATTGGTATTCACCATTAAGATTAAACTTTCAACCAACTTTTTGGGGATAGAAAAGTTGTTTGTTTGTCAATGATTCAGTAGGTGATCTACTTTATGTAGAAATAGAAAACTAATAAACTTGCTTATGTAGAAAGATGCATCTCGACGTTTTTGTGTGAAACATACATCTTTCAAGTGTTCAAATTTACGTTCATAGTGTACAGTATTTGCTTGTTTGGTTGGTCTCCCAAAAACCTTGGAAATGTAACATTTGGAAGGCTTTTTGTAGTCTACTAGCAATACAACCCACTAGCAATACAACCCAAGTGATTCTAATATGTTTCCTGTCATATTTTGAGCTTCAGATCATGAGGGTAAGAAGAAACATTAGAGAAATATCGTAAAGATTACAATGGATGGAAGAGAAGTTTGTCCTGTCACAGGAAGAGATCGTGAAATTGAAAGTTTTTTCGAGATCCTCTCCTTGATGTGCTCTCCGACCTCCGTCTGAACATCATGCCCCTCTACCGACCTGGACGCTTCTCTTCTCAAGGATTCTTCTTCATGCCGCTCTCCTTCAGGTATTCTCACAAATCCAATCCCTCTCACGAATCCAATCTGTTGTGTTTCTTTGTTCGATTTCTGTTTGAAGTTTGACATCTTTCTGCTAATTTCTTTCTTGGATTTACCACAGTAAATTTGGTTTGAATAGTTCCTTTTGATTTAGAGGGTTACAATTAAGAGGCAGACCTTTTTTGCAAACAAGATTCACCTCTTAGCAATTCAGAGGTAACCAAACAGCCCCTGTATAACTGATAACAAAGCATATCAAGTGGTGTTAAATAAAACTCATTTCATTCACATATGAAGATATTTAGATTTCTGTTTCTTTTGTTTTGTGTCTCAGGCTATCATTGGGACAATTGCTGTCATTTTTGGTGTTACAAATGATAACTAGTAGTCCCGGCAAATTGTTGTACAGAATTAAGGAAGGGGTTGATGCCTATATGAAATCAATTCAGGTTTAAGGTTTGATCTTGATTTCTATAGTATACACCAACAGATTGCGAGCTTTCCTTATATCCAACAAATTACAAGTTTGCAATCTCATTACAACTTTGCATCACATCCTTTAGAAACTATTCTGTTTTTTTTTTTGCTTTAAGAAGTCTAAAGTTGCTTCGAGAACTTAAGTTTCTTATAACAATCAATAAAGTTTAGGAAGTAAATTTGTCGTTTTTGATTAAATGTTGTATTAATTTTCTGTTATGGGTCAACTGTAATGTTTTACCCCCCGCAGCATTGCGCGGGCACACTGCTAGTGTATATATATATATATATATATATATATATATATATATATACATGCCGATAGGCATGATAATATGTGAGAGGTGCCATTTTTTGTGAAAAATAATTTTAAACCGTTTTTTTAATTAAATACTCTCCCACATTAATCGTATGTAAAAATTGTCATTCTTTCGTGATTTGTTGTATTCATTGATTGTCGTTTTCTAATCAATTGGGATTTATTTGTTTGCAGGTAACACGAACAAACTAGAAAAATAATGGCGTGAAGCAAAAACAGACGAAGCGAAAAAACAACTATACAATCATTAACGGGATGGTGAAGAGATTGAAGCAAATGGGGATTATAGCTTACATAAATCTATTTCAAATATTTAGTACTTTTATTGTCCTTGTACATTTAATGTATATTATAACTTCAATATTCTTATATGTGATGTTAATCATTTAATTCATATTTTGAGGTTTTAAATTTATATTTATTCTTACAATGACGGTTTTGAAAAATAAGTGTCACCTATGTCATGCCACGGTGACAGTTTTAACAAATAAACGTCACCCTATCTTATGCTACGGTGACAATTTTAACAAATAAACGTCACCGTATCTTATGCTACGGTGTCGATTTTATTAATAAACATCACCGAATGTCATTCTATTGTGACGGTTTTGGAAAATAAACGTAATCGTTGTCATTCTACAGTGACGCTTTTGAAAATTAATGTCACCATTTGTCATGTCGCGGTGACGATTTTGAAAAATAAACGTCATCGTATATCATTCTATGCTGACAGTTTTAACTAATAAACGTCATAGTATTTCAGTATACAGTGACAATTTTTAAAAGAAACGTCACCATACGTCATGCTACCGTGACAGTTTTGAATAATAAACAACATTGTATGTCATTCTATAGTGACAACTTTGAATAATAAAGTTTACAATATGTCATGCTATAGTGACGATTTTGAAAAGTAACGTCAATGTTTGTCATGCTACGATGACGGTTTTAACAAATAAACGTCACCGTATGTCATTCAATGTTGACGGTCTTGAATAATAGACGTCACTGTATGTCATGCTACGGTGACAATTCTTACAAAGAAACGTCACCATATGTCATGCTATAGTGACGATTTTGAAAAGTTAACGTCACCGTATGTCCTGCTACGTTGACGGTTTTAGAAAAAAATGATTTTTCTTATACACCAAAAGTGACGGTTTTTAGCGTACGGTAACGATTTTTGATGTGATTTGGTAACGTTTTCTAAACGTAACCAAAAGTGTATCAAAAGTGACGGCAAGATAGGTGACGATTTTTATGTCCACGAAAACCGTTACCGTATACCTATGGTAACCGTTTTTAACCGTCACAAAAGACCTTTTTTGTACTAGTGTTAGTTGTTTGGGTATTGAAGTGATCAAACGACATGTGTTCGAAAAGGTTTTGCATTGAGACCTCAAACATATACATAGATACAGTGAAGATGTGAATACGTACACGGTTTTATTCTCATAAACTTATTACCTATATATATATATATCAACAGGAGCTTTACATTATGTCGACGAGAATAAGTTGTTTTTTCAAAGTACTTCTTATGGTAGGAAAAGTTGAGGTAGTTTAAGGGAGTTAACGTCAACGTCGTTGTATAGAAAACTGAAAAAGAGGATATTTGTAAGGATTGGACAAGATCGGACAAAATTAAAATAATAGTCTGTCCCATGTTTGGTACAACCAAACTAGGCTGGACTAAAACTGTAAAAATGACCAAATTACCCCTAAAATGTTATTAACATATTTTATTATTTAATGGTCATAAAAAAAAATATACATTCTTATGATATTTATTTATATTTTTATTTATCATCCTTCCTTTCATTATTACCAAAAAAAACTAAAAAAATTATGTTATTTATATGGGAAATTAATTAAAATACCCTAAGTTTGACCAAGTGTTACCAAAATGCCCTAAATCTCTCCCAGTTTGCCAAAATGCCCTTTTTCCGCGATGGGAGCCCGCAATCGCGGGCCAGGGACCATTTCTGACACTTTTTTAAACTTGCAGGGACCATTTTTGAAAAATTCAATCCCGCGATGGTTTAATTTTGGTGACTTTTCAATTGCAAGGGATCATTTTTGAAAAATTCCAGGGACCATTTTTGAAAATTTGGCCCACATAGACCACTGTTCACCCCGTGTTTCGTCCAATTTGATGAATTTAAAATGAAATGTTACACTTTCAACCCCTATACTTATTTACTAAATTTACTTTATACCTTTTACTTTCATTATTTTAATTTTACATTTAACACATATAATCGTTTATTAACTAAAATACGTTAAAAAAATACGTTTTAATTTTAACAAATTACACCATTATAATCGTCTCTTCGATACGTTCGAAATGAGTCCAATCTTGAATTTTTTTGGATTTATATATTTTAATATATATCATATACAGTTATACACTACATAAAAAAATATTTTATATTTAAAATTCATACCCTTATAGTTAATTATTTAATTTATGTACATCTTTTTTTTTTCAATTTTGTTTTACACTCCTATCGCATTAACATAATAATCATATATTAACTAATTCATTAAATCGTTTTAAATTATTATTATTTGAATGTGTTTATTGTTGGTGCAAGTGTACCACATCTCTATATATTTATATATATTTATTTTGATGATTACAAACACACCGTATTATTGTTTATCTAACAATTTAATCCAAGTGTGCAGTTGTTGAAGAACACGAAGATTTAAACTGAAGGGTTCAAGACGGAAGTGTTTACGTCGTCATCATTGTTTATAACTAATAATGATAAACACCCTAAAATAATATACCACTTGGATATTTCTAAAAAACCATAATTGATTTTAACTAAATAAGTTTTTGTTTTAAGAAGATCCAGCAAGATTTGGTTGCAGTCCTGGAAGGTGTCTTTTCTGACGCCGGTATACCGTGGAGAATACCCGGTATACCGCAGGTACACATTTGGCGGTATACCGCGGGTGTTCAGCCGGTATACCGCGGCAGGTTCCGTGTGCTTCTCTGATTGGTTGATAATACTTTTTCTGACGGCGGTATACCGCGAGTCCCAGCCGGTATACCGCGGGTACGTAATTCCAGAAGTCAACTTTGCATGTAGCCGTTGGTGTGTCAGTTACTTTTTCTGACGGCGGTATACCGCGTGCATTTGGCGGTATACCGCGGATGCACAATGCCGTTGGAGCTTCCTGATATATATACATGCATGCTGGAGAAGAGAACAACAAGACCAGACCACATAACAGTAACAACAAGCAGCAACCACACTCTCAGCTCTCTCATTTATAATATATATATTTTATAAAACATTTTTTTATAAAATATCCAAGTGTGAGATATTATACAAGAGTGATTACCCATTGTGAGTTATACTCCTCTTGTAAGTGTTTGAATAACGGGTGTGTGATCCTGTATATCTCGATAAGCTAAAGCTTGAGAGCCGTTTACTTTGCTCTGTATTTGGTTTGTATTCTACCGTAAAGAATACATTTATTGGATCGTGTCGGGAAGTGTCTCGGCTGCTGGTTTATCACAGTTGGTGGTAAATCAGTAAATCTCTGTGTCAAGTATCTCTAACCTTTATCTCTTTATTTATTCCGCTGTGCTTTATTATATTTGTTTATATAAACTGCTTTGCATTTATATTTATTTATATAATCTCTGTGTATTTGTTTATATTTACACTCTTCGTTATTATTTGTATACTCTGATTTATTTATACTGTTTCTGTACTGTATTTATTTATAAAAGAATTTTTGAAAGTAAAAGATTTAAATACAACCTTACCCCCCCTTAGGTTGTCTAACATTTGGTATCAGAGCGGGTCTTTCAAAAATTTCTGTCTTAATTTTTTTTAAATGGCTCAACAAACTAATTTTGTGTTCTCTAAACCTCCTTTGATAGATACTGAAAAGTTTGGCATTTGGGCCGAGCTATTTGAATGTCACGTTCGTGGCAAAAGTCAAAAAATTTGGGATATTATAGAAAATGGGAATTTTAATCCTACTATTATAAAAAATAATGTTATTGTTGATAAACCTGTTAAAGACTGGACTCCCGCTGAAGAATCTCATTTTTGTTTAAATTTTGAGGCTAAAAATATATTATATGCTGCTTTAACTTCCGATGAAATAGAAAGAGTATATACCTGTAAAACTGCTAATCAAATCTGGCAAAGCTTGAGTGACACTCATCGTGGAAATACTCAAGTTAAAAGCTCTAAAATAAATATTTTAGTACATGATTATGAACTGTTCGAAATGTCAAAAGATGAGTCAATCGACTCAATGTTTAAACGTTTTAACCTCATTATGACTACTTTGAAGAGATTAGGTCGCACTTATCCTAACGAAGACTATGTAAGGAAAATTCTTCGAGCACTTCCTTCGGAGTGGATGGCAAAAATTACATCTTTAGAAGACTCCCGAGATCTCGCAACGATGAAGCTCGATGATCTCATCGGCAATCTTAAAGTGCACGAAATCGCACTAAAAAGAAATCAAGTCCGGGAGCAAGTCAAAAAGAAATCCATCGCTCTCAAAGTCGTTGCCTCAAAAGAAAAGGAAGAGGAGGAAGATGCAAGTTCCTCGGATGACGAACCCGAAAATCTTGACGATTTAGTCAAGTTGGTAAGAAAACTTTCTAAACTTTTATCTAACAAAAAGTTTGCTAATAATGATAGGTTTCAAGAAAATGGAGACTACCGTCGTGGTGGTAAAAACCAAAGTCGCAACGTCCACAAAAGTGAAGACAAAAATGACGAATCTAGCGACGATGAAAAAGCCAATAAAAAGAAAGGCTTTTGCTATGTGTGTGGCGACAAGGATCACTATGCGAGTGTGTGTCCGAAACGAGCAAAACAAATCAACACACCAAAAGCTTTAGTTGGAGGCGCGTTGAGCGCAAGCATAAATGAGGCCAAAAATTTTTGTTTCATGGCCGACCATGATAATGAGGTATCTTCATCATATTCTTCTAAAAATAATTATGATAATAATTATAGTGATAATTATTATAGTGACGATGAAAATAATCTTGACGAATTATATAAATCATTTCATGATATGGCTGCTCTCGCAAATAAATATAAAGATGAAATTTCTAATTTAAAAGAAACCGTATCTGTATATAAAAAGGAAATAGATGACGGTAAACAAAAATCTGCTTATGATTTAGATATTATCACTAAATTAGAAAATAAATTAAGTGAAAAAGATATTTGCAAATCTTGTGATATTTTAAAAAATAAAATTGCTTGCTTAAATAAAAAGACACATGAAAATGTTGTATGTACAAAATGCGAGATTCTTGAAAATGAAATTGCATGTTTAAATGCTAAATGTAAATCGCATGAGAAAAATGACTTATTAGCAAATGCTTTTAATAGTAGCAATGATAAATTGCTTAAAATGCTTAATATATCAAATCGTATAAATTGCCGAAAAGGCATTGGTTCAAATACGTGTATTGAAAAATGTGATTGTATGCCAATTAAAAAGGTTTTTGAAAAACCTAAATTTGTTGTTAAAAATAAAACGCAAAAACCTCCGTATGTTCCTAAAATGAATTATGTGAATTATATGTCGAGAAAATCACATGCGTTTATGTATAATAATAAGTTTGCGAATCCTAAGAAAAATGTTAATCCGCATACTTCTTTTTACGTCTATGATGAATACGATCGTAAAATTAAAATGGTTAGAAAATGGATTCCGAAAGGAATGTTTAATGTTGACAATCCCGGTGGGATGCGTTTGTGGTTTTAAACCATTTTTATGGCTTTGTATGTTTGTCGTGTTTGTTTTATGTCGACAACATATTTTTTTGCAGTTTATGTTTTATACTAACTGTTAAAAGGACCCATAAGAAAAGGGTACCACGAAATATTTTCTTTGCCTTTTGTAGGTGTTTCCTGCGAGGATATAATACGTGGTTACCTGCCGAGGTTATAATACGTGGTTACCTGCCGAGGTTATAATACGTGGTTACCTGCCGAGGTTATAATACGTGGTTACCTGCCGAGGTTATAATACGTGGTTACCTGCCGAGGTTATAATACGTGGTTACCTGACGAGGTCATAATACGTGGTGATTTTTTTAAATCACATAAAATTAACCGAAAATTGAAGCCTTAAGATCCGTTTTGGTGCAAGTGTTTCGTATTGGTTTGTATATCTTTGTCTCTATTGCTTTTTGCATTTTATTTTATCCCTCAAATTTTATAAAATCAAATTGATATCGTTATTAATTTGAGGGGGAGCGTTTTAGCTCTTTTACCCATGAGTTTATGCTCTCTCAATTATATGCATATTTTGAGGGGGAGCATCTCTCGAGGGGGAGCATACCGTCTTTCTTAACCCTTTTTGCTTCGACAAACGGGGGAGAGAAACCGCATATGCTCTTGCTTAGCGGTTGTGTTTGTCATCATCAAAAAGGGGGAGATTGTTGGTGCAAGTGTACCACATCTCTATATATTTATATATATTTATTTTGATGATTACAAACACACCGTATTATTGTTTATCTAACAATTTAATCCAAGTGTGCAGTTGTTGAAGAACACGAAGATTTAAACTGAAGGGTTCAAGACGGAAGTGTTTACGTCGTCATCATTGTTTATAACTAATAATGATAAACACCCTAAAATAATATACCACTTGGATATTTCTAAAAAACCATAATTGATTTTAACTAAATAAGTTTTTGTTTTAAGAAGATCCAGCAAGATTTGGTTGCAGTCCTGGAAGGTGTCTTTTCTGACGCCGGTATACCGTGGAGAATACCCGGTATACCGCAGGTACACATTTGGCGGTATACCGCGGGTGTTCAGCCGGTATACCGCGGCAGGTTCCGTGTGCTTCTCTGATTGGTTGATAATACTTTTTCTGACGGCGGTATACCGCGAGTCCCAGCCGGTATACCGCGGGTACGTAATTCCAGAAGTCAACTTTGCATGTAGCCGTTGGTGTGTCAGTTACTTTTTCTGACGGCGGTATACCGCGTGCATTTGGCGGTATACCGCGGATGCACAATGCCGTTGGAGCTTCCTGATATATATACATGCATGCTGGAGAAGAGAACAACAAGACCAGACCACATAACAGTAACAACAAGCAGCAACCACACTCTCAGCTCTCTCATTTATAATATATATATTTTATAAAACATTTTTTTATAAAATATCCAAGTGTGAGATATTATACAAGAGTGATTACCCATTGTGAGTTATACTCCTCTTGTAAGTGTTTGAATAACGGGTGTGTGATCCTGTATATCTCGATAAGCTAAAGCTTGAGAGCCGTTTACTTTGCTCTGTATTTGGTTTGTATTCTACCGTAAAGAATACATTTATTGGATCGTGTCGGGAAGTGTCTCGGCTGCTGGTTTATCACAGTTGGTGGTAAATCAGTAAATCTCTGTGTCAAGTATCTCTAACCTTTATCTCTTTATTTATTCCGCTGTGCTTTATTATATTTGTTTATATAAACTGCTTTGCATTTATATTTATTTATATAATCTCTGTGTATTTGTTTATATTTACACTCTTCGTTATTATTTGTATACTCTGATTTATTTATACTGTTTCTGTACTGTATTTATTTATAAAAGAATTTTTGAAAGTAAAAGATTTAAATACAACCTTACCCCCCCTTAGGTTGTCTAACATTTATAAATATCGTGAATGGCAATAGGAGAAGGTTTTACGAGAAGAATATGAAATGGGTTTTGACAAGTTGGTATCACTGGACTCATTTAAGAATTGTGAAAATGGGTATTTGACGAATGATGATTCATGTGTGTTTGGAGCTGAAGTATTTGCAGTTACATAGTATGCACAAAAGGATCGATAATAAAATAAATAAAACGTATTTTAACTATAAGGGTGCGTTTGGTACGCAGACTGGATGGGACGGGACGGGACAAAAAAAAAATAGTTTCATGTTTGGTATGCCATGGGACAAAAATCAGATGGGACAACATGGAACAAAAACAAGTTTTAATGGGACAAAACATAAGATTTTTTGTTCCACCAAAATAGGTGGAACAACATGGGACTAAAACATCAGATTACTAAAATACCCTTTTTTCCAACGTAACTTAGATTAAAATTATCTCCTCCAGTTCAGTCCCGTCCCGTCCCATCCAGTTCAGTCCCGTCCAGTCCCGTCCCGTCCCATCTAGTATGCGTATCAAACGCTACCTAAAAGTACAACTGTATATGGTATATATTAAAATATATAAATCCAAAAAAATTCAAGATTGAGCTCATTTCGAACGTATCGAAGAGACGATTATAATGGTGTAATTTGTTAAAATTAAAACGTATTTTTTTAACATATTTTAGTTAATAAACGATTATATGTGTTAAATGTAAAATTAAATTATGAAAGTAAAAGGTATAAAGTAAAGTTAGTAAATAAGTATAGGGGTTGAAAGTGTAAATATGAAATCAAAATCACAATTTGGAATTGAAATTTACATGTTCAACCCCTATACTTATTTACTTACTTTACTTTATACCTTTTACTTTCATAATTTAAATTTAACATTTAACACATATAATCGTTTATTAACTATAATACGTTAAAAAAAATACGTTTTAATTTTAACAAGTTACACCATTATAATCGTCTCTTCGATACGTTCGAAATGAGCTCAATCTTGAATTTTTTTTGAATTTATATATTTTAATATTTATCATATACACTACATAAAAAATATTTTATATTTAAAATTCATACCCTTATAATTAATTATTTAATTTATGGTACATCTCTTATTATTTTTTTCAATTTTGTTTTACACTCCTATCGCATTAACATAATAATCATATATTAACTAATTCATTAAATCGTTTTAAATTATTATTATTTGAATGTGTTTATAGATATCTTGAATGGCAATAGGAGAAGGTTTTACGAGAAGAATATTAAATGGGGTTTTGACAAGTTGGTATCACTAGACTCATTTAAGAATTGTGAAAATGGGTATTTGGCGAATGATGATTCATGTGTGTTTGGAGCTGAAGTATTTGCAGTTACAGAGTATGCACAAAAGGATCGATGTATTTCCAACGTAACTTAGATTAAAATTATCTCCTTCAGTTCAGTCCCGTCCCGTCCCATCCAGTTCAATCCCGTCCAGTTCCATCCCGTCCCATCTAGTATGCGTACCAAACGCTACCTAAGAGTACCATAAATTAAATAATTAACTATAAGGGTATGAATTTTAAATATAAAATATTTTTTATGTAGTGTATAACTGTATATGATATATATTAAAATATATAAATCCAAAAAAATTCAAGATTGGGCTCATTTCGAACGTATCGAAGAGACGATTATAATGGTGTAATTTGTTAAAATTAAAACGTATTTTTTTAACGTATTTTAGTTAATAAACGATTATATGTGTTAAATGTAAAATTTAAATTATGAAAGTAAAAGGTATAAAGTAAATTTAGTAAATAAGTATAGGGGTTGAAAGTGTAACATTTCATTTTAAATTCATCAAATTGGACGAAACACGGGGTGAACAGTGGCCTACGCGGGCCAAATTTTCAAAAATGGTCCCTGGAATTTTTCAAAAATGATCCCTTGCAATTGAAAAGTCACCAAAATTAAACCATTGCGGGATGAGCCCGCGATCGCGGGATTGAATTTTTCAAAAATGGTCCCTGCAAGTTTAAAAAAGTGTCAGAAATGGTCCCTGGTCCGCGATCGCGGGCTCCCATCGCGGAAAAAAAGGGCATTTTGACAAACTGGGAGAGATTTAGGGCATTTTGGTAACACTTTGTTTGACTTAGGGTATTTTAATTAATTTCCCTATTTATATTATGTTTAACTAGAAGGGTACTCGCTCAATGCAGCGCGATATATCTTGTTTTAATGTTTTGTTTTATTTTTTATCATTTTCGATTTTATAAACGGTTTTCTGTAGTTTTGAGAAAATTATAATATTTTTTTTTATAAAAGTGTACAAAGAATGACGATTTTTGAGGGGTTCATGATTTGAGGATTTGAAAAGGGTTAAGAGATAAAGATTAATTAGGTAACCAATAAGGATTAAAGAATGATGTTTTTTAAGGGTTTACCAATTGAGAATTTGTAGGGAGTTAGAGATAAGGACTAAAAGGAATGAGTTAGAGATAATGACTAATTAAGTAATTAGCATTAACAATGGTACATAAGGATTCGTTAGTTGTTTATAAGAGATTTTAAGTAATCAACATTAAATACATAAGGCTTTATGGATTATTTTTAAGAGTTTTTTATAAATGTTTTATAATATAGTATAGATAAGCTAACCTAAAACACCCTCTATATGTCTTTCGTACGCTTAACCCTTCGCTGCCAACATCACCAACACCCTTAACCCTTCTCTTCAAAGTCTTTGTGTGCTTCCAAATCTCCATCACCATTCATCCATCGCTTGATCAAGATGCTTTTACCCAGCACCAACATCTTCACCTTCGTTCATGTGCTTCCCCTTGTCGTGTATTCTTGTTCAAAATCGCCACCAAGATCTCCAGCACCACTCCCTGCACCTTCCTCCCCTTTCTCGTTTTTTCTTGTTCAAAAGAGAGCCCATCTCAATACTATTTATTTTTGTCCCGTCCCACCTAGTCTGCATACCAAACGCACCCTTATATATAAAAGATATTCTCTATTACTTGCATTGCGCTTTGGTTTTTCATCTGTAATTTGTATTTATAATCACATACCCAAGGTGCGACAAAAAGTTGCAATTCATATACATTGTATTTAAATTTGTTTTTATTCCATGTTTCAAGTATCTAAACGTTGACTATATAACATATTTAGGGGTAGTTTACCAAACGCTTACGTGCAAATTTCATCAATTTCACTTATCTTATTGGGAAACATCCTTGGTCTTCAACATGGATTACCGGTAAGCTTTTACTTGGAGATATTGGTTATTTATGTGATGAAATTGGGTCCTGTTCTCCTAAAAGTTACACAGGAAAGAGCTAGCCCTTCTGTAACACCTCAAAATTTCCATAATTAGTGTACTTTTATTTTGGGAGAATGTTTAAAATAATAGAAGATATTATTTTAAACGTTGTGTTATAATGATATATCGAAGGGTCGAAGTGTAATTGACCAAAGTTTGGAAAGCTAATTATGAGTTATGGAACTTTAGGGGTTGATTTTGTTATTTGGATTAAGTTTTGGGTCAAATTGTTTCTTTGAGAAACTCTGAAGTATATCAAGAAAGAGTCGGCAGAATTTAGGGATATCTCAATTTTAGTTCTTGAAGTTGGTTTGTGAGATAGAGAAAGAAAAGAATTTCAGGATTGCTTTTGGTAAGAATTTCTATCTCAATTCCTACAATTTTCTTTCCTTAAGAGTTGAAATCGCAAAGTAACCCAGATTTTGGATAGGTTTCTGAGTTGTGTTGGTGATAGAGGATTGATTTTTTTTTCTGAACTTGCTTCTGTCGATTTCGAATTCAACAGGTGAGTTCATTTAACTATTTGAGTTAAATAAGACAAATGTTAAATTGTTATTTGTTTGAAATGATTAATAGAAGCTTATTGGAAAGTTTTGGAATGGAAATTAATTGAACTGGGTAAAATCGATGGAATCCGGAAGATGATTAATTCGAATATTCCGGATGTTTTCCGGATTGGGTTCCAGATACCGGATTGTAACGGATTCCGGATGGTTGTCCGGAATGTACCAGATCCGGAATATACCGGATTCCGAATGGGTCCGGAATTGAGGTTCCGGAATTGGAGTTTCCGGATTGTGATACCGGATGGATCCGGACTTGAGAGTTCGGAATGATTTTCCGAATTGAATTTCGGATGTGTTAATTGGTTAATCGAATTCCGGATGTGTTAATGTGTTAAGTTAATGTGTTAATTGCCCCCAGACCCCGCAAGGGCATTGCCCCTTGACCCCATCCGCTAACCGTGTAGCGGAACCCCCGTGCTAAGTCGTCGAAGGGGGACATTTGAGGATAAGGATATGATAGGTTATTTAGGATTCTTAGCATTGAGAATATGATACGAGATGTTGTATGTTTAAGATGTTATGCATATATGCTAGTAAGTGTAATGGATCCATAGGCACTAGCATTATTTGTAACGTGGAATACGCATAAAGTAAATTGTAATTCCCGTTGACGTTAAATGAGGAATAGGCATAAAGTAAATTGTAATTCCCATTTTGTATTGTGATAAGAAATCTAGGAATAGGCGAGAGTTAATCGTAATTCCTGATAAGAGATAGGCATAAAGTAAATTGTAATCTCTACTTGCTTTCCAAGAAATAGGCATAAAGTAAATTGTAATTTCTTGGACATGAGCGATGATCTAGAATCTGTGATGATTCGTAGTAGGTTCTCGAACGTGGTGATATGACTTACTGAGTGTTAGTAGTATTCATGGAATCGGGTATGTTCCCGTCATCGCAAGATGTTTATATGTACGGTAAGAATGATGGCAAACCAGGTTTGTTTATACGCTTTGTTTACATTGGTTTCCAAAGCTTATAACGTTTTAATTTGAAAATGGATGTTCTCACTAGGCGTAAGCCTAATCGTTTCAAATTAAATTTTCTTACCAGGTTCTAGCTCGGGAAAGGATAAGCTGGGATGAGCGTCGAGAGGTTCCTGAGTTATGCTTTTGATGACATGATGGAGAAGTTAATGGAAGTATTGATGTTTTGGAGATTTTGTAGACAACCTTTATAATCTAATTGTGCACGTTATGGATTAGATTAGTAGGTTGTTTATAAAAGTTGGATGTATATACAAAACCTTGTTATGACTTCTCCATTTATGTATGAAGTTTTTGGGAAATAGTTGTTGTGGACCTTGTAATAGTAAGGTTTAAATTTGTTGCGATTTTTGGACGTTTCACCTTCCACGGAGATTTGAGATCCTGACGCAGTAGGATTATGCGCGGAACGGATCGACAATCGGCGAACCCTAAAAGGGGATCAGTTTACCAACGTAAACAGATAAAACAATAAAGAAGTCTTGAATATCAAGAACTAATATTAATTCTGGGATTAAAACTAAATTGAATTAACTGAATGATAAACAAAGAAACCTAATAGTCCTATTTATACTAAACTACTTAAGATAACTATGGAAACTAATATTGGTATCAATCCCTAATGGAAAGAACCCTTATTGGAACACAACTAGAAAGCAATAAAGAATGAAATAGCTTATAGGTCGTAAGCTGGAAGAACCGCGCGGTTTATACCGCGGGTTTAAGTCGCGTAAGAAGCCCCATAAGGCTCTATTTGTTTAAGCTGTCTAGGGGTTGCGCGGTTTGTGCCGCGGCTTCAGGTCGCGGGCAAGGCCGCGTAAGTCCCTGTTTGTCTCTTTTTCGACTTCCTTTGGCTTGGTCCATTTGCTCTTCGTATCGGGTTGCTAGACGCTCTACATCAGTCTCCTCCACCTCCGAAGAACTCGACCCCGAGTTCTCATCAAAAAGAGATGTATCATCCGGGTGGTAATCGTAGATATCCGCAACGTTGAAGGTGTTCGATATATGGAAAGAGTCGGGAAGGGTGACCACATAGGCATTGTCGTTAATTTTCCGTGAAATCTTGAACGGGCCATACTTCCGTGGTTGTAGCTTTTTGTAAGTTCCAACGGGAAAACGCTCTTTTCGCAAGAAAACCATGACGTCATTGCCTACCTCGAAAGTTTTTCGGGGTCGGTGCATGTCAGCGGCGGTTTTGTTCTTTGCACCCGTGAGTTCAAGCATGGCTTTGACTTCATCTTTGACCGTTTGGATATCCTTAGCCATATTTTTGGCGGCGAGGCTAGTACCCGGGAGTTGCGGTAGTTTGACCAAGTCGACCACATGTTTGGGAACCGATGTATAGACAAAGGAAAAAGGGGAACAACCCGTTGTTGTGTGAGATGCGCTGTTATAGGCGAATTCGATTTGCGGGAGAGCAAGGTCCCATTGTTTAGGCTTGTTCCCACAAATACTCCGAAGCATGTTGCCTAGAGTTCGATTAGTTACCTCAGTTTGGCCATCTGATTGGGGGTGAGCGGTGCTGCTTTTGTTGAGTGTGGTTCCGAATAGGCGCCAAAGAGTGATCCAAAAGTGACTTAAGAATTTCGTGTCACGATCGAAAGTGATGGTTTTCAGAACCCCATGTAGACGGACGACTTCTTTGAAGAATAGTTTGGCGATGTTGCTTGCGTCGACGGTCTTTTTGCAAGCAATGAAGTGCGTCATCTTGGAAAAACGGTCGACTACTGTAAGATAGTCAACGCCTCGTTGTGTGCGGGGTAGTCCCAAAACGAAATCCATCGAAAGATCTTGCCAAATATCGTCGGGAACCGGTAATGGTAATTAGAGACCGGTGTTTTGAGATTGGCCTTTAGCAACTTGACAGGTGTAGCATTTTCGGACAATTGCCCCCACATCGCGCTTTAGGTATGGCCATTGATATCGGTCGAGCACACTAGCAATGATTTTGTCACGGCCCAGATGGCCGCCTAATCCTCCTCCATGTAAGTCTCGGATTAGTTTTTCACGAAGAGAAGAGTTAGGGATACATAATTGGTTACCTTTGAAGAGATAGCCGTCGTGGGTGTAGTAGTCTTCCATTGGTGTGCCCGTGTTGCATTTATTCCAAATATCCTTGAAATCATCATCTTCTTCGTATTGATCTTTTAAGACCTCAAATCCGACGATCTCATGGGCTAGGGTGATCATTAGTGTGGCGCGTCTACTCAAGGCATCGGCCACGCGATTGAGGACTCCGGATTTGTGTTTGATGACGAAAGGAAATTTATGGAGGCAACTTACCCATCGTGCATGCATTTTGCTTACCGATTTTTGGCTATGGATGAACTTGAGGGCTTGATGGTCGGTAAAGAGTACGAATTCTTTCTGCACGAGATAATGCTCCCATTGCTTCAAGGCTCGGAACACGGCGTAGAACTCTTGATCACAGGTGCTCCACTTTTGACGAGCATCACTTAGTATCTCGCTAAAGAAGGCGATGGGACGCTTTTCTTGGGAGAGGACAGCTCCCACTCCTATGCCGCTTGCATCACATTCAAGTTCAAAGACTTTATCAAAGTCGGTTAGAGCGAGTACCGGTGCGGAGCTTAGCTTGCGTTTGATCTCGGCGAAACTTTTGTCTTGATCGGGCCCCCATTGGAACTTTCCTTTCTTTAGACATTCGGTCATTGGTGCGGTGATGGTGCTGAAATCTCGTACGAACCGCCGGTAGAATGTTGCCAGACCATGAAAGCTTCGGACATCGGATACGGTTTTGGGAGTTGGCCATTCTTTTATTGCACGGACCTTGTCTTCGTCTACTTCTATGCCGGATTCCCCAACAACGAATCCTAAAAATAGGAGCTTGTTGGTGCAGAAAGTGCACTTCTTGAGGTTGACATAGAGCTTGTTTTCTTGGAGCACGGTCAAGACTTGTCGGAGATGTACGAGGTGGTCCATTTTGTTTCGGCTATAGATGAGTACATCGTCGAAATATACTACTACGAACGAGTCGATGAACGGGCGGAGGACTTGGTTCATTGTCCTCATAAACGTGCTAGGCACGTTAGAAGTTTCGAATGACATGACTAACCATTCATAAAGCCCGAATGGTGTTTTGAACGGGGTTTTCCATTCGTCGTCGGGTCGAATTCGGATTTGATGATAGCCGCTGCGAAGGTCGATCTTTGAAAATAGCTTTGCGCCGGCTAGTTCATCTAGCATATCTTCTAAACGGGGAATGGGGAATCGGTACTTGATGGTGATTTTATTGATGGCGCGGCTGTCAATGCACATTCTCCATTGATTACCTTTCTTTGGCACAAGAAGAACGGGGACTGCACAAGGGCTTAGGCTCTCGTGGATAAACCCTTTTCTTAATAGGTCTTCAACTTGTTCCCTCAATATCTCATTTTCTTTGGGGCTCATGCGGTAGTGAGGAAGGTTTGGTAGGTTCGCGGCCGGGATGAGATCTATTTGGTGCTGGATATCTCTCATAGGTGGCAATTCCGGTGGTAAGTCGTCGGAGATTAGATCTGTGAAGTCTTTGAGTATCTCGCTGATTTCTTCCGGGATTTCCTCGTTGACCTTTTCGGCGCTCATCAAGCCTTTTATGACTATGGAACAGAAATGTTGAGTCTCCTTGAAGTCGTTCTCAAGGAGTTGTTCATCGGAGGTGATGATTAGGACGTTCTCACCTTTCTTTTCCGGGGTCTTGTGAAAGCTAGCCACGGGTGTCATGGCAATTTTACGGTCTCCCCAACGGAATATCATCACGTTGTCCCTTCCTTTGTAAGTAACGTCGTTGTCGTATTGCCATGGTCGGCCGAGTAAGATGTGGCAAGCGTCCATATCGAAGACGTCGCAAAGGACATCTTCCTTGTAGTATTTGCCAATGGTGTAACAACCCACAATCCAAATATACATATAACATATAATTCATAACATGTTTTCAACAAAAGTAATTCATATTGCACATTTGGTCCCAAAGTCTGACTAATTAATATAAAAATTCAGTACAAACTTGATCCTATTTAGATAACATAATAACTAATAACACAGTTATAAGTACGAGAGCATCCACAACTTCATAACGTTCATCTTCCCCAAAAAGCTATTCACCAAGTATTCTAATCACTTAGTCTTACTGGAATCACCACCTGGAATACATATTTTAAAACAGAAAATGAGGGTTAGACCTAAGGGTCTAGTGAGTAAATCCCTGACATTTGGAAATCAATAAAAATTCATTTATATAAATACACATATATCACACGTAAGTTAATACCAACCAAGATTTGTGCATCATACCTGTCTCATCCCACCTTATCCCTCCACCAATGGCCAAATTTATTGGTTGCGAGCCAATTTAACACACCGGTCCAAAGCCCGGCCACGTATTATATTCTCATATAATACTCACGTAATTATAATATCTCAATATATTATAATCACCCACGTATGACACATTCATACAATTTATCAAGTATTTGTTATCCACATAATGTATTCCAGTAAAAATACTTTAAAGTAAAACTCACCTGTTTTGTTTATCACCAAAGTCTTTCCAAGTTATTTATCAGTACTTCAATCCTTCACAGAATCTGAAATCATGCAAAATACCAAATATCTCTTTTTAAAACTAAACTTATAAAATCATCGACTCAAGTCGCAACCTATTAAAAGTAAAATTAGAATCGCAATGCATAGTGCTAAGTCGCAATCAACTACTGCGACTTCACCCCCAAGTAGCAACCCACTATTGCGATTCCAACCCCAAGTCGCAATCAACTACTACGATTCCAAACCAAGTCGCAATCGACCATTGCGACTTCAAAGCCAAATCGCAATCAACTATTGCGACTTCGTTGAATATCGCAATCAACCATTGCGACTTCGTTGAATGTCTCAGTTCACTGTTCATCCTAAAAACTCAGAAATCGTACTTTTATGCTATGCATGTTGCTGTAAAGGTGCAGATATGTTTAAGACTATGAACATAACCTAACCTTAAGCTTAGATTTCCCAAAACATCCATAAATCATCAAAACCCACTTCAAAACTCATGTAAAAACTTCCTATACATAAAAGTAAAGATTGTATGGATTAATACCTTGGTTTCTCTTGGATAATTTCCTAAACCTTGCTGCAGATTCTTCTGATTTCTTCTCCTTCTTAACTTTCTTTGATTTCTCTCTTTTCTCCCTTCTCTTCACGTAACACACACATACACACTAGTAATTTTTCTAAGTATCTTAAAAGAGGACACCTCCTCCTCTTGAGGTGGGTGTGGCGGTGGTGGATATGAAGTTTGGCAAACATACCAAAAAAACCTCCAACTTATTCTATTTGGCAATATTTACCCCCAAACTTCCAAATAAAAATTAAACTTACCCCTTAACTTCTAACTTCATAAAACACTAACATAAAATCTTATAAAATTTTCAAATTTAAATTAGATTAAATACCTGGTTATTACAACATCTCCCTCTTAAAAGAATTCCGTCCCGGAATTCAATTTAAGCGAACAGATGAGGGTATTTGGTTCTCATTTCCGACTCTGATTCCCACGTCGCATCCTGACCTCTATGATGTTTCCACTGAACCTTTACCTGTCTGATCTCTTTGTTCCTCAATACTTTGATTTTGTGATCAACTATAGCTTCCGGTTCCTCTACATAGTTCAATTTTTCGTCAACTTGAATATCTGGTAGAGAGACTGCCTGATCTGGTGTAACCAAACACTTTCGAAAATTTGATACATGAAACGCGTTGTGAATCCTGCTTAATTCCGGCGGAAGATCCAATCTGTAAGCTACTTCGCCGATCCTTTCCGTAATTGCAAACGGCCCGATATACCTTGGACTAAGTTTACCTTGCTTCCCAAAACGTATGACTCCTTTCCAGGGCGAGACTTTCAACATCACAAATTCCCCGACTTGGAACTCTAACGGTTTCCGGCGTCGACCTGCATAACTTTTCTGTCTGTCTTGAGCCACTTTTAATTTGTCCCGAATCTGAGTAATTTTATCTGCTGTTAATTGTACTATTTATGGTCCTGCTAATTGTTTCTCCCCCACTTCATTCCAACACAGAGGCGTTCGGCATTTTCTACCATACAGTACTTCAAACGGTGCCGCTTGAATGCTGGAATGATAACTGTTGTTGTAGGCAAATTCTATCAAAGGCAAATGTTTATCCCACGATCCCCCAAAATCAACTATACAAGCCCGAAGCATGTCTTCTAAAGTCTGGATTGTTCTTTCACTCTGCCCGTCAGTCTGAGGATGATATGTTGTACTCAACTTTATCTGCGTTCCCATCTCTTTTTGAAGCTTCTCCAGAATCTGGAAGTAAAACGACTATCTCGATCAGAAATAATCGAGATTGGAACTCCATGTCGAGTTACTATTTCATTAATGTACAATTTGGCCAAACGTTCCAAGGAATCGGTTTCTTTTATCGGCAAGAAATGAGCAGACTTCGTCAATCTATCCACAATCACCCAAATAGAATCGAATCCCTTTGAAGTTCTAGGTAACTTGGTAATAAAATCAGTAGTGATCTGATCTCATTTCCACATTGGTATATCTAGTCGTTGTAACTGACCAAACGGCTTCTGATGTTCAATCTTTACTTTCTTGCAAGTAGTACAATCTTCCACATACTTAGCAATACTTCTCTTCATTCCCGACCACCAATAGAATTGTTTCAAATCTCCATACATTTTATTTGTACCAGGATGAATAGAAAATCGAGATTGATGAGCCTCTTGTAGTACACGATCACGTAATCCACCCAAACGAGGCACCCAAATTCTGTTCCCCATACACAATAACCCACGGTCATCTTTCCCAAGCAATGCTGATATTCCCACTAACCGTTCTGATTTCAAACTTTCTTCCTGATAAGCATCTATTTGGCACTTCAGTAATTCGTCAAAGATATTTGGAAGGAGTTCAGCTCGTAGCGATATCGCTTTTATCGTTCCACTTCTTTCTTGACGACTTAGTGCATCTGCTACCACGTTCGCCTTCCCGGGGTGATAAAGGATTTCACAATCGTAATCATTTACCAATTCCAACCATCTTCTTTGCCTCATATTCAGTTCCTTCTGATCGAAAAGATGTTGGAGACTCTTATGGTCAGTGAAAATTTGGCATTTAGAACCATAAAGATAATGTCTCCAAATCTTCAATGCGAAGACAACTGCTGCAAGCTCCATATCATGAGTAGGATATTGTCTTTCATGGTCCTTTAAATGACGAGAAGCATAGGCAATCACCTTTCCACGTTGCATAAGTACACATCCCAATCCTAGTTTAGAAGCATCACTGTAGACCACAAAATCATCGGGACCTTCTGGTAATGCTAATATCGGCGCGCTGCAGAGTTTCTCCTTCAATATTCTAAATGCCTCATCCTGTTCTGCTTTCCATTCAAACTTTAGATTCTTCCTGGTTAGCTTAGTCAATGGCGTCGCGATTCGAGAAAAGTCTTTTATAAATTTCCAATAGTATCCAGCTAGACCCAGAAAACTACGTACTTCAGTTGCCGTCTTCGGCGGTTCCCATCTTTCAATTGCTTCCACTTTCGCTGGATCAACTTGTATGCCCTTCTCTGAAACTATATGACCCAAAAACTGAACTTCTCGCAACCAGAATTCACATTTAGAGAACTTAGCGTACAACTTTTATTTCTTCAGTAACTCCAGAATCAAACGAAGATGTTGTGCGTGATCCTCTTTGGATCGAGAATAAATAAGTATATCATCGATAAACACAATGACAAATTTATCGAGATAAGGCTTACATACCCGATTCATTAGATCCATAAAAGCAGCCGGAGCGTTCGTTAGTCCGAAGGGCATCACCAAAAATTCGTAGTGACCGTACCTCGTACGAAAGGCAGTCTTCAGAACGTCTTCTTCCTTAACCTCCAACTGATGGTAGCCAGATCTGAGATCAATCTTGGAGAAGTAACAAGCTCTAACTAATTGATCGAAGAGGTCATCAATTCTTGGAAGTGGATACTTGTTCTTGATCGTGCGCTTGTTCAGCTCTCGGTAGTCGATACACATTCTCATTGAACCGTCTTTCTTTTTCACAAATAGAACTGGTGCACCCCACGGCGAAGAGCTGGGTCTGATGAAGCCCTTATCAGACAAGTCTTGAAGCTGTGCCATCATTTCTTTCATCTCTGGAGGTGCTAATCGGTACGGCGCACGAGCGATAGGAGCGGCTCCTGGGATTAAGTCAATACCAAATTCTACTTGTCTAACAGGAGGAAGACTATTCAAGTCTTCAGGGAAAACTTCTGGATATTCACTAACGATAGAAATATCCTCCAGCTTAATCTTTTCAGGCCTACTGTCTATCACATAAGCTAAATAACTAGAGCAACCCGTGTTGACACATTTACGGGCTTTTACCATAGATATAAGACTGGACTGATGATTCTTACGATCTCCATAAATCACTACTGATCTCTTATCAGGTAAAACGACATTGATTATTTTCTTATCACAAACTATGTTAGCCTGATTCTCAGCTAACCAATCCATTCCTACTACCACATCAAATTCAATCAAAGCTATTGGAAATAGTTGTATCAGTACTCCATACCCCTCTATATTTATCATGCAACGATCAAAAACTTCTTTAACTGCCACCTGGCTATCATTTGCAGTATCTACTAATAAAGCATGTTTTAACATTTTAGGCTCTAAATGCATGTGAGCAGCAAAGGAGGGAGACACAAAAGATCGATTTGCACCAGAATCAAATAACACTTTAGCACGCGTGGAGTTTATGAAAAATGTACCTGTGACCACATCCGGAGTTTCCTCCGCCTCTTTAGCTGTCATTTGGAATGTACGACCCCTCGTTTTCGGCGGTTCTATTCTTGGGACTACTGGTCTAGTAATGGATGGTTTCCCGGATGTACCCCCTTGTTGTATTCTACCTCGTGGACAATCTGATTGGAGGTGATCCGGAGAATTGCACAAAAAGCAAAACCGTGTTAATCGACAATCTTTAACAACATGACCGGTTTTCCCACACTTAAAACAAACCCGAGATTCCACTTGACAATTTCCCTGATGGTAGCGATTACATCTCGGACATGGTCTTTCCGCTGGTCGAAACGACGGACGGTTATCGAACCTCTGAAATCTAGGCTTCCTTGAATCCTGTGGTGGTCCTTCCCATTTCCTTTTTCCCAAGCTCTTATCTCCGGCATCCCTTTTATTATCTCGTTCTACATTTTCTGCAGCATCCACCGCAGTTGTAAAGGTATTTGGCCCTGTGGCAGTCACTAGTCTTCGGACTTCTGAATTTAACCCATAGATAAATCTCTCCATTTTCATCTTTTCTGTAGCAACATAATATCCTGCAAAACGAGATTTTTCTAAAAATCGTGCAGTATAGTCTCTGACTGACAAATTCCCTTGCTGTAGATTCATAAATTCTTCTTCCAATTGTCTGACAGCAGCTTGTGGACAGAAGTGTGTTGTGAAAGCTAACACGAATTCCTCCCATGAAAAAGTAGAGTATATATCCGCTCCTCTCGATTCTATATGAGCCTCCCACCAATACAGAGCATCACCTTTTAACATTGCCGTTCCATAAAGTACTTTATCTTCTTCAGCACATTTACACGTTTTGAAGATAGCCTCTATTTCTTTCAGCCATCTCATAGCTTTTACCGGATCCCGATCTCCTGAGTATGTAGGGGGCTTGCAACTAAGAAACATTTTATAGTCACACCTTTTCCTTACCGGTAAAACAGTAGCGGTAAGTGGCATCTCAACTTCATGTTTCGGATTTGATCTTTCAGTTTCATTATGACGATTACGTTCGAACATGGCTTGTATGCTATCCTGTAATCTCCCCATTTCAGCAGTCAGATCATCCCGTGTAACAAACTCTGTACCATGCGGTTGTGTTCTACCTCCAGTTCGGCCCCCAGTTCCCCTTCCGGTTCTGCCTCTACCACGATCTCCTCCTCTTCCCCCTGTTCCTATTGGTGGATTCTCTCCACGCGAATTCCTTCCTCTTCCCAGATTCCTTTGTCTAGTGCCACTTGCCATTCTGTGGATTCGAACAAAGTTAATATACACATAAGCACATACCCCATATAACAAGGTACTCTAGTTCAAACATGTACCTGTAAGATCATAATTACACTGGCCAGGTGTAATCTGAAATTACCTTACATGATGTTCCTTCTACCTTTTATACTTAGCATCCCCAGGTTCTAAAATAATAGGGACATCCTACTTCACATGCAATTTAAGTCTAGGTACACATACTAATACCTAAATCCCTTAAACTAAGGCTCTGATACCATCTGTAACAACCCACAATCCAAATATACATATAACATATAATTCATAACATGTTTTCAACAAAAGTAATTCATATTGCACATTTGGTCCCAAAGTCTGACTAATTAATATAAAAATTCAGTACAAACTTGATCCTATTTAGATAACATAATAACTAATACCACAGTTATAAGTACGAGAGCATCCACAACTTCATAACGTTCATCTTCCCCAAAAAGCTATTCACCAAGTATTCTAATCACTTAGTCTTACTGGAATCACCACCTGGAATACATATTTTAAAACAGAAAATGAGGGTTAGACCTAAGGGTCTAGTGAGTAAATCCCTGACATTTGGAAATCAATAAAAATTCATTTATATAAAATATTATTTATATAAATACACATATATCACACGTAAGTTAATACCAACCAAGATTTGTGCATCATACATGTCTCATCCCACCTTATCCCTCCACCAATGGCCAAATTTATTGGTTGCGAGCCAATTTAACACACCGGTCCAAAGCCCGGCCACGTATTATATTCTCATATAATACTCACGTAATTATAATATCTCAATATATTATAATCACCCACGTATGACACATTCATACAATTTATCAAGTATTTGTTATCCACATAATGTATTCCAGTAAAAATACTTTAAAGTAAAACTCACCTGTTTTGTTTATCACCAAAGTCTTTCCAAGTTATTTATCAGTACTTCAATCCTTCACAGAATCTGAAATCATGCAAAATACCAAATATCTCTTTTTAAAACTAAACTTATAAAATCATCGACTCAAGTCGCAACCTATTAAAAGTAAAATTAGAATCGCAATGCATAGTGCTAAGTCGCAATCAACTACTGCGACTTCACCCCCAAGTAGCAACCCACTATTGCGATTCCAACCCCAAGTCGCAATCAACTACTACGATTCCAAACCAAGTCGCAATCGACCATTGCGACTTCAAAGCCAAATCGCAATCAACCATTGCGACTTCGTTGAATATCGCAATCAACCATTGCGCCTTCGTTGAATGTCTCAGTTCACTGTTCATCCTAAAAATTCAGAAATCGTACTTTTATGCTATGCATGTTGCTGTAAAGGTGCAGATATGTTTAAGACTATGAACATAACCTAACCTTAAGCTTAGATTTCCCAAAACATCCATAAATCATCAAAACCCACTTCAAAACTCATGTAAAAACTTCCTATACATAAAAGTAAAGATTGTATGGATTAATACCTTGGTTTCTCTTGGATAATTTCCTAAACCTTGCTGCAGATTCTTCTGATTTCTTCTCCTTCTTAACTTTCTTTGATTTCTCTCTTTTCTCCCTTCTCTTCACGTAACACACACATACACACTAGTAATTTTTCTAAGTATCTTAAAAGAGGACACCTCCTCCTCTTGAGGTGGGTGTGGCGGTGGTGGATATGAAGTTTGGCAAACATACCAAACAAACCTCCAACTTATTCTATTTGGCAATATTTACCCCCAAACTTCCAAATAAAAATTAAACTTACCCCTTAACTTCTAACTTCATAAAACACTAACATAAAATCTTATAAAATTTTCAAATTTAAATTAGATTAAATACCTGGTTATTACAACATCTCCCTCTTAAAAGAATTCCGTCCCGGAATTCAATTTAAGCGAACAGATGAGGGTATTTGGTTCTCATTTCCGACTCTGATTCCCACGTCGCATCCTGACCTCTATGATGTTTCCACTGAACCTTTACCTGTCTGATCTCTTTGTTCCTCAATACTTTGATTTTGTGATCAACTATAGCTTCCGGTTCCTCTACATAGTTCAATTTTTCGTCAACTTGAATATCTGGTAGAGAGACTGCCTGATCTGGTGTAACCAAACACTTTCGAAAATTTGATACATGAAACGCGTTGTGAATCCTGCTTAATTCCGGCGGAAGATCCAATCTGTAAGCTACTTCACCGATCCTTTCCGTAATTGCAAACGGCCCGATATACCTTGGACTAAGTTTACCTTGCTTCCCAAAACGTATGACTCCTTTCCAGGGCGAGACTTTCAACATCACAAATTCCCCGACTTGGAACTCTAACGGTTTCCGGCGTCGACCTGCATAACTTTTCTGTCTGTCTTGAGCCACTTTTAATTTGTCCCGAATCTGAGTAATTTTATCTGCTGTTAATTGTACTATTTATGGTCCTGCTAATTGTTTCTCCCCCACTTCATTCCAACACAGAGGCGTTCGGCATTTTCTACCATACAGTACTTCAAACGGTGCCGCTTGAATGCTGGAATGATAACTGTTGTTGTAGGCAAATTCTATCAAAGGCAAATGTTTATCCCACGATCCCCCAAAATCAACTATACAAGCCCGAAGCATGTCTTCTAAAGTCTGGATTGTTCTTTCACTCTGCCCGTCAGTCTGAGGATGATATGTTGTACTCAACTTTATCTGCGTTCCCATCTCTTTTTGAAGCTTCTCCAGAATCTGGAAGTAAAACGACTATCTCGATCAGAAATAATCGAGATTGGAACTCCATGTCGAGTTACTATTTCATTAATGTACAATTTGGCCAAACGTTCCAAGGAATCGGTTTCTTTTATCGGCAAGAAATGAGCAGACTTCGTCAATCTATCCACAATCACCCAAATAGAATCGAATCCCTTTGAAGTTCTAGGTAACTTGGTAATAAAATCAGTAGTGATCTGATCTCATTTCCACATTGGTATATCTAGTCGTTGTAACTGACCAAACGGCTTCTGATGTTCAATCTTTACTTTCTTGCAAGTAGTACAATCTTCCACATACTTAGCAATACTTCTCTTCATTCCCGACCACCAATAGAATTGTTTCAAATCTCCATACATTTTATTTGTACCAGGATGAATAGAAAATCGAGATTGATGAGCCTCTTGTAGTACACGATCACGTAATCCACCCAAACGAGGCACCCAAATTCTGTTCCCCATACACAATAACCCACGGTCATCTTTCCCAAGCAATGCTGATATTCCCACTAACCGTTCTGATTTCAAACTTTCTTCCTGATAAGCATCTATTTGGCACTTCAGTAATTCGTCAAAGATATTTGGAAGGAGTTCAGCTCGTAGCGATATCGCTTTTATCGTTCCACTTCTTTCTTGACGACTTAGTGCATCTGCTACCACGTTCGCCTTCCCGGGGTGATAAAGGATTTCACAATCGTAATCATTTACCAATTCCAACCATCTTCTTTGCCTCATATTCAGTTCCTTCTGATCGAAAAGATGTTGGAGACTCTTATGGTCAGTGAAAATTTGGCATTTAGAACCATAAAGATAATGTCTCCAAATCTTTAATGCGAAGACAACTGCTGCAAGCTCCATATCATGAGTAGGATATTGTCTTTCATGGTCCTTTAAATGACGAGAAGCATAGGCAATCACCTTTCCACGTTGCATAAGTACACATCCCAATCCTAGTTTAGAAGCATCACTGTAGACCACAAAATCATCGGGACCTTCTGGTAATGCTAATATCGGCGCGCTGCAGAGTTTCTCCTTCAATATTCTAAATGCCTCATCCTGTTCTGCTTTCCATTCAAACTTTAGATTCTTCCTGGTTAGCTTAGTCAATGGCGTCGCGATTCGAGAAAAGTCTTTTATAAATTTCCAATAGTATCCAGCTAGACCCAGAAAACTACGTACTTCAGTTGCCGTCTTCGGCGGTTCCCATCTTTCAATTGCTTCCACTTTCGCTGGATCAACTTGTATGCCCTTCTCTGAAACTATATGACCCAAAAACTGAACTTCTCGCAACCAGAATTCACATTTAGAGAACTTAGCGTACAACTTTTATTTCTTCAGTAACTCCAGAATCAAACGAAGATGTTGTGCGTGATCCTCTTTGGATCGAGAATAAATAAGTATATCATCGATAAACACAATGACAAATTTATCGAGATAAGGCTTACATACCCGATTCATTAGATCCATAAAAGCAGCCGGAGCGTTCGTTAGTCCGAAGGGCATCACCAAAAATTCGTAGTGACCGTACCTCGTACGAAAGGCAGTCTTCAGAACGTCTTCTTCCTTAACCTCCAACTGATGGTAGCCAGATCTGAGATCAATCTTGGAGAAGTAACAAGCTCTAACTAATTGATCGAAGAGGTCATCAATTCTTGGAAGTGGATACTTGTTCTTGATCGTGCGCTTGTTCAGCTCTCGGTAGTCGATACACATTCTCATTGAACCGTCTTTCTTTTTCACAAATAGAACTGGTGCACCCCACGGCGAAGAGCTGGGTCTGATGAAGCCCTTATCAGACAAGTCTTGAAGCTGTGCCATCATTTCTTTCATCTCTGGAGGTGCTAATCGGTACGGCGCACGAGCGATAGGAGCGGCTCCTGGGATTAAGTCAATACCAAATTCTACTTGTCTAACAGGAGGAAGACTATTCAAGTCTTCAGGGAAAACTTCTGGATATTCACTAACGATAGAAATATCCTCCAGCTTAATCTTTTCAGGCCTACTGTCTATCACATAAGCTAAATAACTAGAGCAACCCGTGTTGACACATTTACGGGCTTTTACCATAGATATAAGACTGGACTGATGATTCTTACGATCTCCATAAATCACTACTGATCTCTTATCAGGTAAAACGACATTGATTATTTTCTTATCACAAACTATGTTAGCCTGATTCTCAGCTAACCAATCCATTCCTACTACCACATCAAATTCAATCAAAGCTATTGGAAATAGTTGTATCAGTACTCCATACCCCTCTATATTTATCATGCAACGATCAAAAACTTCTTTAACTGCCACCTGGCTATCATTTGCAGTATCTACTAATAAAGCATGTTTTAACATTTTAGGCTCTAAATGCATGTGAGCAGCAAAGGAGGGAGACACAAAAGATCGATTTGCACCAGAATCAAATAACACTTTAGCACGCGTGGAGTTTATGAAAAATGTACCTGTGACCACATCCGGAGTTTCCTCCGCCTCTTTAGCTGTCATTTGGAATGTACGACCCCTCGTTTTCGGCGGTTCTATTCTTGGGACTACTGGTCTAGTAATGGATGGTTTCCCGGATGTACCCCCTTGTTGTATTCTACCTCGTGGACAATCTGATTGGAGGTGATCCGGAGAATTGCACAAAAAGCAAAACCGTGTTAATCGACAATCTTTAACAACATGACCGGTTTTCCCACACTTAAAACAAACCCGAGATTCCACTTGACAATTTCCCTGATGGTAGCGATTACATCTCGGACATGGTCTTTCCGCTGGTCGAAACGACGGACGGTTATCGAACCTCTGAAATCTAGGCTTCCTTGAATCCTGTGGTGGTCCTTCCCATTTCCTTTTTCCCAAGCTCTTATCTCCGGCATCCCTTTTATTATCTCGTTCTACATTTTCTGCAGCATCCACCGCAGTTGTAAAGGTATTTGGCCCTGTGGCAGTCACTAGTCTTCGGACTTCTGAATTTAACCCATAGATAAATCTCTCCATTTTCATCTTTTCTGTAGCAACATAATATCCTGCAAAACGAGATTTTTCTAAAAATCGTGCAGTATAGTCTCTGACTGACAAATTCCCTTGCTGTAGATTCATAAATTCTTCTTCCAATTGTCTGACAGCAGCTTGTGGACAGAAGTGTGTTGTGAAAGCTAACACGAATTCCTCCCATGAAAAAGTAGAGTATATATCCGCTCCTCTCGATTCTATATGAGCCTCCCACCAATACAGAGCATCACCTTTTAACATTGCCGTTCCATAAAGTACTTTATCTTCTTCAGCACATTTACACGTTTTGAAGATAGCCTCTATTTCTTTCAGCCATCTCATAGCTTTTACCGGATCCCGATCTCCTGAGTATGTAGGGGGCTTGCAACTAAGAAACATTTTATAGTCACACCTTTTCCTTACCGGTAAAACAGTAGCGGTAAGTGGCATCTCAACTTCATGTTTCGGATTTGATCTTTCAGTTTCATTATGACGATTACGTTCGAACATGGCTTGTATGCTATCCTGTAATCTCCCCATTTCAGCAGTCAGATCATCCCGTGTAACAAACTCTGTACCATGCGGTTGTGTTCTACCTCCAGTTCGGCCCCCAGTTCCCCTTCCGGTTCTGCCTCTACCACGATCTCCTCCTCTTCCCCCTGTTCCTATTGGTGGATTCTCTCCACGCGAATTCCTTCCTCTTCCCAGATTCCTTTGTCTAGTGCCACTTGCCATTCTGTGGATTCGAACAAAGTTAATATACACATAAGCACATACCCCATATAACAAGGTACTCTAGTTCAAACATGTACCTGTAAGATCATAATTACACTGGCCAGGTGTAATCTGAAATTACCTTACATGATGTTCCTTCTACCTTTTATACTTAGCATCCCCAGGTTCTAAAATAATAGGGACATCCTACTTCACATGCAATTTAAGTCTAGGTACACATACTAATACCTAAATCCCTTAAACTAAGGCTCTGATACCATCTGTAACAACCCACAATCCAAATATACATATAACATATAATTCATAACATGTTTTCAACAAAAGTAATTCATATTGCACATTTGGTCCCAAAGTCTGACTAATTAATATAAAAATTCAGTACAAACTTGATCCTATTTAGATAACATAATAACTAATACCACAGTTATAAGTACGAGAGCATCCACAACTTCATAACGTTCATCTTCCCCAAAAAGCTATTCACCAAGTATTCTAATCACTTAGTCTTACTGGAATCACCACCTGGAATACATATTTTAAAACAGAAAATGAGGGTTAGACCTAAGGGTCTAGTGAGTAAATCCCTGACATTTGGAAATCAATAAAAATTCATTTATATAAAATATTATTTATATAAATACACATATATCACACGTAAGTTAATACCAACCAAGATTTGTGCATCATACATGTCTCATCCCACCTTATCCCTCCACCAATGGCCAAATTTATTGGTTGCGAGCCAATTTAACACACCGGTCCAAAGCCCGGCCACGTATTATATTCTCATATAATACTCACGTAATTATAATATCTCAATATATTATAATCACCCACGTATGACACATTCATACAATTTATCAAGTATTTGTTATCCACATAATGTATTCCAGTAAAAATACTTTAAAGTAAAACTCACCTGTTTTGTTTATCACCAAAGTCTTTCCAAGTTATTTATCAGTACTTCAATCCTTCACAGAATCTGAAATCATGCAAAATACCAAATATCTCTTTTTAAAACTAAACTTATAAAATCATCGACTCAAGTCGCAACCTATTAAAAGTAAAATTAGAATCGCAATGCATAGTGCTAAGTCGCAATCAACTACTGCGACTTCACCCCCAAGTAGCAACCCACTATTGCGATTCCAACCCCAAGTCGCAATCAACTACTACGATTCCAAACCAAGTCGCAATCGACCATTGCGACTTCAAAGCCAAATCGCAATCAACCATTGCGACTTCGTTGAATATCGCAATCAACCATTGCGCCTTCGTTGAATGTCTCAGTTCACTGTTCATCCTAAAAATTCAGAAATCGTACTTTTATGCTATGCATGTTGCTGTAAAGGTGCAGATATGTTTAAGACTATGAACATAACCTAACCTTAAGCTTAGATTTCCCAAAACATCCATAAATCATCAAAACCCACTTCAAAACTCATGTAAAAACTTCCTATACATAAAAGTAAAGATTGTATGGATTAATACCTTGGTTTCTCTTGGATAATTTCCTAAACCTTGCTGCAGATTCTTCTGATTTCTTCTCCTTCTTAACTTTCTTTGATTTCTCTCTTTTCTCCCTTCTCTTCACGTAACACACACATACACACTAGTAATTTTTCTAAGTATCTTAAAAGAGGACACCTCCTCCTCTTGAGGTGGGTGTGGCGGTGGTGGATATGAAGTTTGGCAAACATACCAAACAAACCTCCAACTTATTCTATTTGGCAATATTTACCCCCAAACTTCCAAATAAAAATTAAACTTACCCCTTAACTTCTAACTTCATAAAACACTAACATAAAATCTTATAAAATTTTCAAATTTAAATTAGATTAAATACCTGGTTATTACAACATCTCCCTCTTAAAAGAATTCCGTCCCGGAATTCAATTTAAGCGAACAGATGAGGGTATTTGGTTCTCATTTCCGACTCTGATTCCCACGTCGCATCCTGACCTCTATGATGTTTCCACTGAACCTTTACCTGTCTGATCTCTTTGTTCCTCAATACTTTGATTTTGTGATCAACTATAGCTTCCGGTTCCTCTACATAGTTCAATTTTTCGTCAACTTGAATATCTGGTAGAGAGACTGCCTGATCTGGTGTAACCAAACACTTTCGAAAATTTGATACATGAAACGCGTTGTGAATCCTGCTTAATTCCGGCGGAAGATCCAATATGTAAGCTACTTCACCGATCCTTTCCGTAATTGCAAACGGCCCGATATACCTTGGACTAAGTTTACCTTGCTTCCCAAAACGTATGACTCCTTTCCAGGGCGAGACTTTCAACATCACAAATTCCCCGACTTGGAACTCTAACGGTTTCCGGCGTCGACCTGCATAACTTTTCTGTCTGTCTTGAGCCACTTTTAATTTGTCCCGAATCTGAGTAATTTTATCTGCTGTTAATTGTACTATTTATGGTCCTGCTAATTGTTTCTCCCCCACTTCATTCCAACACAGAGGCGTTCGGCATTTTCTACCATACAGTACTTCAAACGGTGCCGCTTGAATGCTGGAATGATAACTGTTGTTGTAGGCAAATTCTATCAAAGGCAAATGTTTATCCCACGATCCCCCAAAATCAACTATACAAGCCCGAAGCATGTCTTCTAAAGTCTGGATTGTTCTTTCACTCTGCCCGTCAGTCTGAGGATGATATGTTGTACTCAACTTTATCTGCGTTCCCATCTCTTTTTGAAGCTTCTCCAGAATCTGGAAGTAAAACGACTATCTCGATCAGAAATAATCGAGATTGGAACTCCATGTCGAGTTACTATTTCATTAATGTACAATTTGGCCAAACGTTCCAAGGAATCGGTTTCTTTTATCGGCAAGAAATGAGCAGACTTCGTCAATCTATCCACAATCACCCAAATAGAATCGAATCCCTTTGAAGTTCTAGGTAACTTGGTAATAAAATCAGTAGTGATCTGATCTCATTTCCACATTGGTATATCTAGTCGTTGTAACTGACCAAACGGCTTCTGATGTTCAATCTTTACTTTCTTGCAAGTAGTACAATCTTCCACATACTTAGCAATACTTCTCTTCATTCCCGACCACCAATAGAATTGTTTCAAATCTCCATACATTTTATTTGTACCAGGATGAATAGAAAATCGAGATTGATGAGCCTCTTGTAGTACACGATCACGTAATCCACCCAAACGAGGCACCCAAATTCTGTTCCCCATACACAATAACCCACGGTCATCTTTCCCAAGCAATGCTGATATTCCCACTAACCGTTCTGATTTCAAACTTTCTTCCTGATAAGCATCTATTTGGCACTTCAGTAATTCGTCAAAGATATTTGGATGGAGTTCAGCTCGTAGCGATATCGCTTTTATCGTTCCACTTCTTTCTTGACGACTTAGTGCATCTGCTACCACGTTCGCCTTCCCGGGGTGATAAAGGATTTCACAATCGTAATCATTTACCAATTCCAACCATCTTCTTTGCCTCATATTCAGTTCCTTCTGATCGAAAAGATGTTGGAGACTCTTATGGTCAGTGAAAATTTGGCATTTAGAACCATAAAGATAATGTCTCCAAATCTTCAATGCGAAGACAACTGCTGCAAGCTCCATATCATGAGTAGGATATTGTCTTTCATGGTCCTTTAAATGACGAGAAGCATAGGCAATCACCTTTCCACGTTGCATAAGTACACATCCCAATCCTAGTTTAGAAGCATCACTGTAGACCACAAAATCATCGGGACCTTCTGGTAATGCTAATATCGGCGCGCTGCAGAGTTTCTCCTTCAATATTCTAAATGCCTCATCCTGTTCTGCTTTCCATTCAAACTTTAGATTCTTCCTCGTTAGCTTAGTCAATGGCGTCGCGATTCGAGAAAAGTCTTTTATAAATTTCCAATAGTATCCAGCTAGACCCAGAAAACTACGTACTTCAGTTGCCGTCTTCGGCGGTTCCCATCTTTCAATTGCTTCCACTTTCGCTGGATCAACTTGTATGCCCTTCTCTGAAACTATATGACCCAAAAACTGAACTTCTCGCAACCAGAATTCACATTTAGAGAACTTAGCGTACAACTTTTATTTCTTCAGTAACTCAAGAATCAAACGAAGATGTTGTGCGTGATCCTCTTTGGATCGAGAATAAATAAGTATATCATCGATAAACACAATGACAAATTTATCGAGATAAGGCTTACATACCCGATTCATTAGATCCATAAAAGCGGCCGGAGCGTTCGTTAGTCCGAAGGGCATCACCAAAAATTCGTAGTGACCGTACCTCGTACGAAAGGCAGTCTTCAGAACGTCTTCTTCCTTAACCTTCAACTGATGGTAGCCAGATCTGAGATCAATCTTGGAGAAGTAACAAGCTCTAACTAATTGATCGAAGAGGTCATCAATTCTTGGAAGTGGATACTTGTTCTTGATCGTGCGCTTGTTCAGCTCTCGGTAGTCGATACACATTCTCATTGAACCGTCTTTCTTTTTCACAAATAGAACTGGTGCACCCCACGGCGAAGAGCTGGGTCTGATGAAGCCCTTATCAGACAAGTCTTGAAGCTGTGCCATCATTTCTTTCATCTCTGGAGGTGCTAATCGGTACGGCGCACGAGCGATAGGAGCGGCTCCTGGGATTAAGTCAATACCAAATTCTACTTGTCTAACAGGAGGAAGACTATTCAAGTCTTCAGGGAAAACTTCTGGATATTCACTAACGATAGAAATATCCTCCAGCTTAATCTTTTCAGGCCTACTGTCTATCACATAAGCTAAATAACTAGAGCAACCCGTGTTGACACATTTACGGGCTTTTACCATAGATATAAGACTGGACTGATGATTCTTACGATCTCCATAAATCACTACTGATCTCTTATCAGGTAAAACGACATTGATTATTTTCTTATCACAAACTATGTTAGCCTGATTCTCAGCTAACCAATCCATTCCTACTACCACATCAAATTCAATCAAAGCTATTGGAAATAGTTGTATCGGTACTCCATACCCCTCTATATTTATCATGCAACGATCAAAAACTTCTTTAACTGCCACCTGGCTATCATTTGCAGTATCTACTAATAAAGCATGTTTTAACATTTTAGGCTCTAAATGCATGTGAGCAGCAAAGGAGGGAGACACAAAAGATCGATTTGCACCAGAATCAAATAACACTTTAGCACGCGTGGAGTTTATGAAAAATGTACCTGTGACCACATCCGGAGTTTCCTCCGCCTCTTTAGCTGTCATTTGGAATGTACGACCCCTCGTTTTCGGCGGTTCTATTCTTGGGACTACTGGTCTAGTAATGGATGGTTTCCCGGATGTACCCCCTTGTTGTATTCTACCTCGTGGACAATCTGATTGGAGGTGATCCGGAGAATTGCACAAAAAGCAAAACCGTGTTAATCGACAATCTTTAACAACATGACCGGTTTTCCCACACTTAAAACAAACCCGAGATTCCACTTGACAATTTCCCTGATGGTAGCGATTACATCTCGGACATGGTCTTTCCGCTGGTCGAAACGACGGACGGTTATCGAACCTCTGAAATCTAGGCTTCCTTGAATCCTGTGGTGGTCCTTCCCATTTCCTTTTTCCCAAGCTCTTATCTCCGGCATCCCTTTTATTATCTCGTTCTACATTTTCTGCAGCATCCACCGCAGTTGTAAAGGTATTTGGCCCTGTGGCAGTCACTAGTCTTCGGACTTCTGAATTTAACCCATAGATAAATCTCTCCATTTTCATCTTTTCTGTAGAAACATAATATCCTGCAAAACGAGATTTTTCTAAAAATCGTGCAGTATAGTCTCTGACTGACAAATTCCCTTGCTGTAGATTCATAAATTCTTCTTCCAATTGTCTGACAGCAGCTTGTGGACAGAAGTGTGTTGTGAAAGCTAACACGAATTCCTCCCATGAAAAAGTAGAGTATATATCCGCTCCTCTCGATTCTATATGAGCCTCCCACCAATACAGAGCATCACCTTTTAACATTGCCGTTCCATAAAGTACTTTATCTTCTTCAGCACATTTACACGTTTTGAAGATAGCCTCTATTTCTTTCAGCCATCTCATAGCTTTTACCGGATCCCGATCTCCTGAGTATGTAGGGGGCTTGCAACTAAGAAACATTTTATAGTCACACCTTTTCCTTACCGGTAAAACAGTAGCGGTAAGTGGCATCTCAACTTCATGTTTCGGATTTGATCTTTCAGTTTCATTATGACGATTACGTTCGAACATGGCTTGTATGCTATCCTGTAATCTCCCCATTTCAGCAGTCAGATCATCCCCTGTAACAAACTCTGTACCATGCGGTTGTGTTCTACCTCCAGTTCGGCCCCCAGTTCCCCTTCCGGTTCTGCCTCTACCACGATCTCCTCCTCTTCCCCCTGTTCCTATTGGTGGATTCTCTCCACGCGAATTCCTTCCTCTTCCTAGATTCCTTTGTCTAGTGCCACTTGCCATTCTGTGGATTCGAACAAAGTTAATATACACATAAGCACATACCCCATATAACAAGGTACTCCAGTTCAAACATGTACCTGTAAGATCATAATTACACTGGCCAGGTGTAATCTGAAATTACCTTACATGATGTTCCTTCTACCTTTTATACTTAGCATCCCCAGGTTCTAAAATAATAGGGACATCCTACTTCACATGCAGTTTAAGTCTAGGTACACATACTAATACCTAAATCCCTTAAACTAGGGCTCTGATACCATCTGTAACAACCCACAATCCAAATATACATATAACATATAATTCATAACATGTTTTCAACAAAAGTAATTCATATTGCACATTTGGTCCCAAAGTCTGACTAATTAATATAAAAATTCAGTACAAACTTGATCCAATTTAGATAACATAATAACTAATAACACAGTTATAAGTACGAGAGCATCCACAACTTCATAACGTTCATCTTCCCCAAAAAGCTATTCACCAAGTATTCTAATCACTTAGTCTTACTGGAATCACCACCTGGAATACATATTTTAAAACAAAAAATGAGGGTTAGACCTAAGGGTCTAGTGAGTAAATCCCTGACATTTGGAAATCAATAAAAATTCATTTATATAAAATATTCTTTATATAAATACACATATATCACACGTAAGTTAATACCAACCAAGATTTGTGCATCATACCTGTCTCATCCCACCTTATCCCTCCACCAATGGCCAAATTTATTGGTTGCGAGCCAATTTAACACACCGATCCAAAGCCCGGCCACGTATTATATTCTCATATAATACTCACGTAATTATAATATCTCAATATATTATAATCACCCACGTATGACACATTCATACAATTTATCAAGTATTTGTTATCCACATAATGTATTCCAGTAAAAATACTTTAAAGTAAAACTCACCTGTTTTGTTTATGACCAAAGTCTTTCCAAGTTAATTATCAGTACTTCAATCCTTCACAGAATCTGAAATCATGCAAAATACCAAATATCTCTTTTTAAAACTAAACTTATAAAATCCTCGACTCAAGTCGCAACCTATTAAAAGTAAAATTAGAATCGCAATGCATAGTGCTAAGTCGCAATCAACTACTGCGACTTCACCCCCAAGTCGCAACCCACTATTGCGATTCCAACCCCTAGTCGCAATCGACCATTGCGACTTCAAAGCCAAAACGCAATCAACCATTGCGACTTTGTTGAATATCGCAATCAACCATTGCGACTTCGTTGAATGTCTCAGTTCACTGTTCATCCTAAAAACTCAGAAATCGTACTTTTATGCTATGCATGTTGCTGTAAAGGTGCAGATATGTTTAAGACTATGAACATAACCTAACCTTAAGCTTAGATTTCCCAAACCATCCATAAATCATCAAAACCCATTTCAAAACTCATGTAAAAACTTCCTATACATAAAAGTAAAGATTGTATGGATTAATACCTTGGTTTCTCTTGGATAATTTCCTAAACCTTGCTGCAGATTCTTCTGATTTCTTCTCCTTCTTAACTTTCTTTGATTTCTCTCTTTTCTCCCTTCTCTTCACGTAACACACACATACACACTAGTAATTTTTCTAAGTATCTTAAAAGAGGACACCTCCTCCTCTTGAGGTGGGTGTGGCGGTGGTGGATATGAAGTTTGGCAAACATACCAAACAAACCTCCAACTTATTCTATTTGGCAATATTTACCCCCAAACTTCCAAATAAAAATTAAACTTACCCCTTAACTTCTAACTTCATAAAACACTAACATAAAATCTTATAAAATTTTCACATCTCCGTCGGATTCGGAGTCGGAACTAGAACTGGTGATCGGGTGGCGTCGGCCACCGGGTTGGGGTCGATGACGGCCCTCATACCTGTCTCGTCTTTGTCGGTTGTTGTTGTTGGCGTTAAACTGATTGGTGAATGCGGTTGTTAGTGTGTTGAGGGATGCGGTAATAGCCGTTGCTAACCCATCAAGATCTGATCTCGTGAGGGGTGGTGGTGGCGGTTGTTCTGCCATCTCGAAGGTGAAGAGACAGGTAAGTCTGTGCTCTGATACCAACTGACGCAGTAGGATTATGCGCGGAACGGATCGACAATCGTCGAACCCTAAAAGGGGATCAGTTTACCAACGTAAACAGATAAAACAATAAAGAAGTCTTGAATATCAAGAACTAATATTAATTCTGGGATTAAAACTGAATTGAATTAACTGAATGATAAACAAAGAAACCTAATAGTCCTATTTATACTAAACTGGTTAAGATAATTATGGAATCTAATATTGGTATCAATCCCTAATGGAAAGAACCCTTATTGGAACACAACTAGAAAGCAATAAAGAATGAAATAGCTGATAGGTCGTAAGCTGGAAGAACCGCGCGGTTTATGCCGCGGGTTTAAGTCGCGTAAGAAGCCGCGTAAGGCTCTGTTTGTTTAAGCTGTCCAGGGGGTTGCGCGGTTTGTGCCGCGGCTTCAGGTCGCGGGCAAGGCCGCGTAAGTCCCTGTTTGTCTCTTTTTCGACTTCCTTTGGCTTGGTCCATTTGCTCTTCATATCGGGTTGCTAGACGCTCTACATCAGATCCATCCCCTATATTCAGATGTTAAGGGGAAAAGCAAGGGGTTTCCTGTTAGGAGGTCACTGTTATCTGGCCGACTTTCATCAGGAGACATTAGCATAGCAAGGTTAGGAATCTGTGTTTTTTGTCTTGGGAAATTGTGTTTGTGTAGTTTGTTGCATACAGCTAGAGTTATCTCGAATACATACTTTCTACATTTATTTGCAAAAGTAGTGAATTTTTTATTTGCATATGTAGTATCATAATTTGATTAAAATTCCTTGGATTTTTGGGATTTGGTTTATTTGGAAGCTGCTATAAATATGGGGTCGCATAGAAGGAATTCAACTCTTTCTATTTGTTTCGTCTCCTATTTGGACTGAACTTTTGGAAGCTTTATCTCTGGAACAGTTGGATTGAAAAAACTTGGATTTTTTTTGGAAACTTTATCTTTGGAACTGCTGGATTGGAAAAGCTTGGAGTTTTTTGAAGCTTATTAAAATTAATCAGGTTATGGACATACACAATATGGTTTGTATTGTTCCCTATGAGAATTTATCTGAATTATGTGGTATGGTTTGAAATAGTCGGCTTTGTATGTTTTTAAGTGTATGAGAACTGTCATAGTAACTTGTAAAGAGAAGTTAGAAGTCATTAATTTCAAGATTTTTTTTACTCTTTGACCCTCTTTCTACCTCACTGTTTAGAGGAAGGGGGAACATCCCAACCTTTATTAAGTTAATCTCTCTTTGACCCTCACTCTTACCCGGTAAGCGCTAAACATGGTAAAAGTCGTTGTACTCACTTACCATGTAAGACTTTCTGTTCTCGCCTTCGCTATTACCGCTTAAAATTATTTGTCCTACCCATATTAATACAATAAGGTAACGTGACCCGGTAAACGTCTACCTGGGTAAACGGGCCCTAAGTGTAAATCATATCATCGTTAAAATATCATGTAACAAATTCACGAAAGCTTCAAAATCGTTTACATTTTCGCCTCCCGTCGCATTGCACGGGTACACAACTAATATGTTGTAATTAAGAGATTTTTAAGAATGCTGCTTAAAAGGTTCCTTAGGCTTTGTTAGTTGTATTTAAGAGTTTAAGACTTTTGGTAAATTTGATTTATAAGATAGTATAGATAAAATTTACACTGGAGCCCAACATTTTGATTTGATTCTATGGACGGAACATGTCCATAACACAGATTATATCTTCCATTAAATCAAAGATATTTAGCTTTTTTATAATTTTTAAATTTTATAATAAAAAATAATAATAATAATATACTATATTTAAATGGACTCTACCCTATCCACCTCTTCTTTTCCCCGACTCCTCACCTAGTTGCGGATCCATAAATTTCAACGACTAAAGGTACACTATAAACATTAGTTAACACAAGTTACATAGTGTAAAAGAAGTTAATGAAAAAAATACAATGTCATTAAAAATTAGCAAAATCTCTTTAGATGATGTAGAGTGAGAATGTAAAATTGTCTACTTTTATAAAAGTTTGTTTCATTGAATACCGACTTAGTTATTACCATGTACTAAATCAACAAAAATATGAGCATACTAACAAGTTGTTAGGTGCATAAAATAAAACTGTAAAGTAAGAGTTAATTATAGTCTTGGTCCATATGATATGTCAACTATTACAAAAAATGGTCCATAAACTTCATTTATCACAGATTAGGACTCGTCATATGTTATTTTGTAACAGATTGGTCCCTTCCTCTAACTGCCATCCAGTTCCTCCATTATCAGTGAGGGCATTTTCGTCCTTTTTCTTTTTTGTCTTTACTCAAGGGACTAATTTCGTAATAATCACATAAATCACACGGACCAAATCCGTGATTATGTTTGAAAAATAAATCTGTTAAGTTTTTTATACTTTTAGCTATGGTTATCAACGAGCTCTGACAACCCCGATTTTCCTTGTTAACTAAACACTAATTAAAACAAACTATTTAGCCAAATCAGTTTAGACAAGCTCTTAAACTCCTAGGTACAAATAGTTTTATCGAGAGAGAAAAATAATAATTCAAAGCAATAAGCTCATAAGCTAGGTTTACAAGACCCTTGATTGCGATATTCAAGAACCCATTTTGAAAATTTTAGTGAAATATAGGTACAATTGCTACTTTATCAAAATCCCAAGACAGTCATGTATCTTTGGTTTCGAACCGGCTATTTTTCTAAAGAAATTCAACTAATTGATTAGGTTAATTAACTCAAATAAAAATGACATTCATAAAGAAATCAAACTCAAGCAATTAAACTTGTTCACAACATCTTACATAGGAATCTCAAATGAAAATGCATCAAAACCTAAAGCTTAACTATTGTTGGATTGGAAAAAACTTAATCACACATGGCTAGCTTAGTTGAGATTACAATCTGAAAATGGGAAAGAGATTACCAAAAGCCTAAAGAAATTGATGATGGATGCTTTCAATCGTTTTCCAATTGATTCCCTCTCTATGATAGCTTTAATCAACCTCTTATACCTTTTTTCGGAAGAAACCATTGCCCAATCGATAAACACATGTTTTGTCCCTCAGATTCCATTGCTGCACCACTACGTGCCTTTTTAGCCGCAACCTAGGTTGTCCTGTAGCACCCGAAAATTTTGGTACGTATATCTTTAGTCCCGATATTATTATGGCTTATATAAGTTAAGTTAATCTTGGGAAACCACCCTTGTGTAGTAATGGCTCGTTTTGTCGAAAAACCTGACTTTTGCGGGTTCTCGGTACACACAGTGCGACTATGACGTGTGGCGGTGCCATAAGGCACAGTTGCTGGTCAAGGTCGCGGGGCAATGGGGGTGCTCGGTATATTTGGTGAGACAATGCCTGGCGACAATGACATGGGGCAAAGTCGCTAGGAGAGGGATACCTTTGGTACAACTTGGGCGACTATGAATTTCACTATCGCCTGGCAATGTCGCGGTCAGGCTTATTCCAGGTTAAAGTTCCTTGAGCAGATTTTTAGAGGGCATTCACTACAAAAATAGACTAGGTGCGATATCTCTCTGCATTTAAGGCGTTTCTCATCTTTTTCCTTCACTCCTCGTTTACTCCAACTTGAAGATCATCAAAATCATTGAAGTGTCCTCATCTAGAGTTTTTCTAGCATTTAAGAGGGAGGAAACTACTAGTCTTAACCAAGCTCTAAGTGTTCATCTATTTATAAGGTTTTGGAAATTTTTAGGTTTTAACCAACACCGAATATTGTGAGTTCATCCCAACCTTTTAAAACTTTATTGTAACACCTCGGAATTCCATAGTCAATGTACATTTATTTTGGGAAGAATGTTTAAAATAATAAAAAGTATTATTTTAAATGGAATGTCGGAAGGGTTGAATTTGTAATTGACCCAAAGTAGGTTAAGTGTGAATGTTGAAACTTTGGGGTTGGATTTGTTAATTGGCTATAGTTTCGGTTTAAGTGGTAAAAATGTGAAAGCTTAGATATTTAAATAAGGGAAGTCGGTGAGAATTGAGATTATCTCAGTTCTCACATTTTAAAGTCGGTTGAAACTTGAAAGGCAGAAGGAAGAAACGAATTCCAGGATTGCTTTTGGTAAGGAATTTTGATTGATTCCTTTAGTTATCGTTTGTTAAGAATTGAAATCAAAAGTAATTGTCAGGATCGATTCCAAACAAGAATAATTATACTTAGAAATCAGAATTAAAGAATCTTGCGGAATAGAACTTTAATCCAAACACACTCAATGAACAACTAATCAGAAAACACAATCTGTTTGTATTCAATACTTCAACTCACAAGTTTACAACCAAACCTCAATCTTGTTGAACAGGCTCAACAAGACGACTTCTACTTCTCTAGAAATAGGGTTCTAAACCTTGAGGTTAATTCCCTCTAAAACAAAAACGAATTCTAATGAATAAATCTCTGTGCGAATAGCTATCTATCAACATCTATTTATACTAAATAATTACAAGATAACTATCAAAACAAAATAGATCTTCAGAATATTCTTTCATGCTTATCTTCAATCATTCCATCTTTATCTCCAACATTCTTGCATTCCATAATTATGATCACAAGCAGCATTAACATCGTTATGCACAAGCAGTACTAACATTGTTCCAGCAGCATTAACTTTTACTTGCAGTACTAACCTTGCTCTGGCAGTAGTATTGTTGTTCTGGCAGTACTAACCATACTTGGCAAATCTTCAGTTCCCAACAATCTCCCCCTAACTTGACTTTTTAGGTTGAGAAGTCAAGTTCTTCAGATGATGCTTCCAAAACCTAATCATGAACACATAAATCAGGATTCAAACCCAGGCTTTGATTGATAATCCTTCTCACCAAGTATCTTCCCATTTCAGAATCCTTGTTGCAAGCCAACTTAGCATGTAGCATTCCATTCAACTTTTTCTTGCTGTGCTTGTATGCAACATCCACCAAATAATACTCATGATATGTATAGTCAAGTGTGATGACATACACTCCACATTTTTCAATGAGCATCCAGTTGGTAATGGCTTGAAAATTTCTTTCTATCATATACTGAACTGCTTCTGGTTTGAACATTAGGCACAGGTATTCAAGAACCAATTTGGTGATAGACATCCCTTTCTCATTCAGCATATTTCCATACAGCTTCATTCCAACCTTGTACATCTCCTCTACGTCAGATCTAGAGCACATTCTGATAAGTCTTCCCCATGTAGAACAGACCTCAAACTTCCCATCTGCTCTTTTGACTCTAATGTACTCCTTTCTCTGATCTACCAAGGTATCCCAGAAGATGATCTCAGGAGGCATGGAAGATAATAGGTCAACTTTGATTGGATCAGTATCAACCATAGTGATATACATATCACATTGAGCATTACTTGGTTGACCTGATGGAGTTGCTACTTTATCTTCAGCAACCTTTGTATCATCTTTCTTTTCTGGAACATCCTCTTCTTTTTCTTCTTCTACCACTGGTTCTACCCTAGGTTTCTTGACAACTTTCCTCTAGGTAGCTATAGACTTGGTTCTTGCTCTTTTCAGTGACACCAGCTTTTCACCCAGGGTTTCTTCTTGCTTTTTAGGGGTGTCATGTTTGGCTTTAATCAAAGCCTCTGCAACTTCAACTTCTTCCAAAGTAGGCATTTTAGTTTCTGTTGCTTCCTTTGTTTCTGCTGCTTCTTCCTTTATAGATACCGCTTCTGGCATGGTTTCTGCTGCTTCTTTTGTTTCTGCTGCTTTCTTTGTTTCTGCTGCTTCTTCCTTTGTAGATACTGCTTCTGGCATGGTTTCTGCTGCTTCTTTTGTTTCTGCTGCTTTCTTTGTTTCTGCTGCTTCTTTTGTTTCTGTTTCCTCTGGAATGGTTTCTGCTGCTTCTGCTTTTTGACTTTCATCAGCATTAACCGTTTCTGTTGTTGGTTCAGTTTCTGCTTCTTTCTGAATTTCATCAGCATTAACCTTTTCTGCTGCATGATCAGTTTCTGCTTCTTTCTAAATTTCAGCAGCATTAACCTTTTCTGCTGCATGATCATTTTCTGCTTCTTTTGCAATTTCAGCAGCATTAACCTTTTCTGCTGCATGATCAGTTTCTGCTTCTTTTGCAATTTCAGCAGCATTAACCTTTTCTGCTGCATGATCAGTTTCTGCTTCTTTTGCAATTTCTTCAACACACTCATTCTCCCCCTTTTCCTGTGCACTCTCCATGTTGAATTTAGCTTCTGACTCCCCCTTTTTGGGAGCATCCTTGTTAGGGCTTCTTCTTTTAAGAACATACTGAGCTTTCTTCTTCCTGTGCATCAACTTTGTAATCATCTTCTTATGCTTCTCAAGCTGTGTTTGTTGATATAGGACCACTTTCTTGAGTCCATCTATCTCCTTTTGCTGACTTACAACATCTGTGTTGATATTGGCAATGGTTTCCATCAATTCCTCATATGTATATCTATCCTCACCTTGTTTAGGAGTTTTTACTTCCTTTAAAGGATCACTGGAAATTTTAGTAGGTGTCTTTTGCCTAGCAAAAGCACTGCCTACCCCCGTGGTTTCTTGGCACCTGGGACCTCTGAATGATTTCTCATTCTGAGTTGCCGTGAGGAAGGTCTTAGTTATGTTACCACTGTCCTTCTCTGTGCTAGCAGAAGTAGTGGCAGCCTTGCTACTCACATGCTCAACCTTCTCCTTAGTGAGCACCTTCTTGGGGTTGGGAGACACCCCTGTGGTTTCCCTTTCGATATTCTCTATTGGAGAATGCTCCAATAGAGGGCTTAAAGGCTTTGGGCTTGTAGGAGGTACATCAAGGGAAGGAGCCTTGTGTACCATTCTTCTTGTAAACTTTTTGGTTATGTGAGGAGTGGGTCTTTGAAGAATGGACTGAGGAATTTCTTTGGTGATTGAAGGTGGGGTTTGGCTATCAGTGGGTTGGTCTAATGAGGGCCTTGACCCTGATGCCATACCTTCTTGTGTGTGGGACACACCCATCATTGTAGAGAACAATGGAGTGTCAACTCCTTCCGAGTCCCTGGAAGTGCTTCTCATATTTGAGAAGACCTTTCCTTTAGGGGGTTTAGGTACATATACCTCAGTAAATTGAGGCAAATCCGTCAATTCCTGAGTAATCACTGCTTGGACAAACCTTGGGTACATATAAAAACGCTTTTTGGATTCCAGGTTTGACACAAGATCATTGAAAATCATTTGTGAAAAATTAAACTTCCTGGCAGTGGCCAAGCAGACCAGGGCATAAGCAATGGTACTGCTAAACTCACTCCATCCAGTAGTTTTCTTTGAAATGCAATGCATTAAGGTATGAACAAAGAATCGCCATTGTGTAGAAAATTTAGACTTGAAAAACTTAAAGATTCCAATGGGACCTTCATACCCCATTCTCGTTAAAGTTGAGTATAGATCGTCATTAGGAATAGACGTCATACCTGAGGCATCATCCAATCGAAGAGTGATGCGAATAAGCTCCTCTGTAACATTCAAGGGTTTGTCACACACCCTTGTTTTGATGATTTTCTGCCCATCTTCAGACACCACGGTGGCATTTTCCCAGAACTGCTTCTGATGCTCGGTGTAGATTGTCGGGGTCACCGTTAGGGCATAGGATATATGCGTGGACTTGAGGAAATCCACAATGTCGTGAAAACCTGCGGACTGTTTTGGCTTCTGGAGCATGGCAATCTCGTTGTGTTCGTCGATAAACTCCATTGTACCTGAGGATTCTTGACAGAAAACAGAGATTCTTGGGAGAGAATAGTTAGAAAGAGAGAGAGATGAATAGAATTCAAAGAGACGTTATGAACTTTGGCGGGCTGGAAGAGGTATTTATAGCAGTATTAGCCCTAATTTTTCTTTTAAAGCAGTATTAACGACACATGCAGTATTAAGTACGAAGCAGTATTAACTATGTCCTGGCAGTAGTAACTATGCACTGGCAGTAGTAACTATGCACTGGCAGTAGTAACTATGCACTGGCAGTAGTAACTATGCACTTGTCAATCTGAGTCATACAGAAGATCCTGAGAAGAAGAGTTAATAGTACCAAATATAGAAGGAAATACAGGTATAAAAAACTAAAAATCATGACTTTATTCAAGGTTGATCATGCCCACACTTGTTACCAAGAAAGTGAATCTACCCACATCAAAAGCTTTTGTGAATAGATCAGCAAACTGGTCATTGGTATGAACTTTAGCAACTTGAATTAATTTCTTTTCATTACAATCTCGAATAAAGTGATACCTGATCTCTATGTGCTTTGTTTTTGAGTGTTTGACTGGATTGTTAACAATGCTAATAGCACTGTTGTTGTCAATGAAGATTGGGGTGTGAAGAAATGTTACCCCATAGTCCAACATCTGATTCTGTATCCATAGAACCTGAGAGCAGCAGCTTGCAGCAGCTATATACTCAGCTTCTGTTGTAGATAAGGACACTGTGGTTTGTTTCTTACACTGCCAAGATACTAGTCTTGCACCCAAAAACTGACATCCACCTGAAGTAGACTTCCTATCCATGTTAGCTCCACCCAAGTCACTATCTGAGTATGCAAGTAGATCAAAGGATGATTCATAAGGATACCAGAGACCTAATCTAGGTTGCCCTCTTAGGTATCTAAATATCCTCTTGACTGCATGAAGGTGTGATTGCTTTGGTGTAACTTGGAATCTGGCACATACACATACTGGAAACATAATATCTGGTCTAGAGGCTGTGAGATACATGAGTGATCCAATCATTGATCTGTAATGATGGACATCCACATCCTCCCCCTCAAGATCAGCATTGATCTGTTTGTGTGTCTCCATTGGTGTGCTTGCTGGCTTTGAGTCTGATAATCCAAACTTATCCAGGATGTCTTTCACATATTTGGATTGGCATATGAAAATCCCATCCTTCTTCTGTTTCACCTGAAGCCCAAGGAAGAAAGTAAGTTCTCCCATGGAACTCATCTTGAAGCTCTTGTGCATTAACTCCTCAAAGTCTTTACACATGTGATCATTTGTGGATCCAAAGATAATGTCATCCACATAGATCTGAACAAGTAGGGTATCCTTCTTTTTCCTTTTAATGAATAAGGTCTTATCAATGATTCCTCTTTCAAATTCATTTTCCAAGAGATAGGTAGACAGGGTGTCATACCATGCTCTTGGGGCTTGATGTAGACCATAAAGTGCCTTCTTTAACTTGTACACTTTGTCAGGATACAATGGATTCTCAAATCCAGGGGGTTGACAGACATACACTTCTTCATCTATAGTCCCATATAGAAAAGCACTTTTTACATCCATCTGGTAGACCTTGAACTTCATATATGAGGCATAGGCTAGAAACAACCTAATTGCCTCAATCCTTGCAACTGGAGCAAAGACTTCCTCATAGTCTATACCCTCTTCCTGAGTATACCCTTGTGCAACCAGCCTGGCTTTGTTCTTGATCACAATTCCTCTCTCATCCTTCTTATTTCTGAAAATCCACTTGGTGCCAATTGCCCTATGACCTTTTGGAAGGTCCACCAAGTTCCAAACATTCTGTAGCTTGAACTGTAGCAGCTCCTCTTGCATTGCTTCTATCCAACTTGGATCTTTCATAGCATCATAAGCCTTTTTTGGGCTCAATTTGGGATAGAAAGCAAGAGAGTACAATATTAACTGTATTTTGCTGATCTTGTAGCTCTTGAAGTCTGCTTTGATTCCTAGTCATCATGGGAGAAGCAATGTCTCCAATTACCAACTCAGGAGGATGATTTTTCTGAGTTCTTGATGGATGACCAGATTCCTCTTGTAAGTTCACATCCAGATTTGACTCATTTAAGTCTGGATTTTCTTCAGCTTCTTCAGTCACTTCAGACTCTCTGGAATTTGGACTTGAAGGCTGATTTTCCTCTATTCTTCTCTCTTCTTCATTCTGAATGGGTTCAGCTTCCTTTTCTTGTTCACAGAAGTCAACAGGATCAATGGTAGGGAGTGGAAATATCACAGACTGAATTCTGTGATCTGATGGTGGTGCATCCCTTTGTCCTGCATTTACATCACTACTGATACCCAAAGAATTAGTGAGTGAATCAATGTCAAATAGCCAATCAGGACCTGAACCAATAGGATTTGGTGTGTTCTCATTGCATTTGACATTGTCACTTTCTTCAATTATTCTAGAAGAGGTATTAAACACTCTGTAAGCCTTACTCTGAGATGAGTAACCAACAAGAAAACCATCATCTGCTTTGCTATCAAACTTACCTAAGTGAGATTTGGTATTGAGAATTGTACAAGGACACCCAAATGGTTTGAAAAATCCAATAAATGGTTTCTTTTTCAGAAAAAGCTCATAAGGTGTCTTGTTTTTAGGCTTTATTACTAAAACTCTGTTTTGGACATAACAAGCAGTATTAACTGCTTCTGCCCAAAAAGTAGTGGGTAATTTTGAATCAGCTAACAGAGATCTAGCAGCCTCAATTAGTGTCCTATTCCTTCTCTCAGCAACACCATTCTGTTGTGGAGTCCTAGGAGCACTGTATTGTCTCTCAATTCCTTTTTCCTCACAAAAGGTGTTTAGATCAAGGTTTTTAAATTCAGTCCCATTATCTGATCTAATGACTTTCACTTTTTGATTTGATTGGTTTTCAATTCTAAGAATAAAAGATTTGATCAGTCCACTTGTCTCATCTTTAATTCTCAGAAAATATACCCAAGTAAATCTAGAGTAATCATCAATAATAACTAAACAGTATGACTTCTTGCCAATGCTCATGACATTTGTAGGGCCAAACAGATCCATATGCAACAACTGAAGAGGATTTGAGATAGTGTTTATCTCTTTGGACTTATGAGAAGTTTTGTGTTGTTTGCCTTTGAGACAAGCAACACAATGATCATCACATGAATAAACTTTTGATGGTAAACCCCTAACAAGATTATGTTTAACAAGTTTATTCATTGTTTTAAAATTCATGTGACACATCCTTATGTGCCAAAGTGATGATTCATCCATTGAAGCTTTTGATACCAAACAGTTTAGGGATGAATCAGATGAAACACTTTCTAAATCTAAACAATACACATTATCCTTTCTAGGAGTTCTCAATAGTATCATGTTTTCATCAACTACTTTGAATCCAGGAGCAAGAATAATGCATTCAGAATCAGTAAATAATATACTATGTTTCTTGTCACAGACCTGTGATACACTTAACAGGTTATATCTCAATTGCTCAACATAGTAAACATCCTCAAATGTCATCTTACCTTTTGATACATCACCTTTACCACTTATCTTACCTCCTGCAGGATTATTCCCAAAAGCAACATGTCCTCCATCAATTCTTTTGAAATTCTTGAGGCAGGCCATGTTACCTGTCATGTGCCTGGAGCAACCACTATCAACATGCCAGATGCTCTTCCCCTTGAGCTGTTGGTTGCCCTGCACATAAGATAAATCAATTAGTTTTTATTGGGAACCCAAGCCAAAGTGGTCTTGGGTCTCCCTTGCTCATCAAAGTACTTACATTCAGTTTGGATAAGTTTTTCAACCTGAGGAACTTCAGTACTGGAGTACTTTGTCAAGATGATTGGTCTAGCAGCACAAACACTAGAAGCAGTATTATCTTTAGAAGAAGTACTAACAGTGTTAGCAGTACTAACACTGCTAGCAGCAGTATTGCTTCTAGAAGAAGTACTAACAGTGTTAGAAGCACTAACACTGCTAGCAGCAGTACTATCTGAGGCAGCAGTACTAACACTAGTGCTTTTAGGAACCCACATTGTGACACATTCTTTTTCAGTCTTTTTCCTCATGTGGCTTTTGGATTTAGCTTGTTTCTTAGCCACATGGTTTCTTACGGGCTTCCTATAACCATTTGATTTTTGAAAAGTTCTTTGAAAATTTATCCTTTGGTTAATAGGATTGAAATAACAGTGTTTGGCAAGGTGATTCAATTTGCCACAGATAAAACAAGGTTTTGGTCTGTTAATCCTTTGCAGATCAACTCCTTGTTTTTGAGCCCACTGATTATTCCAGTTTCTTTGATTTCCCCTCTTTTTATCATGTTTTTGGGGTTCATTCTTTTGAGAATTCTTGCAAGAACAATGTTCACAAGTATTGGAATTCACAACAGTGGTCTGTGTATAATGAACTCCCTTTCCTTTTTCAGATCTTTTCATCTCATTGTTCTTATCCCAGGGACTTCCACCTTCTTCATTAGTCTTGATGTAATTCTCTAAGGGGATCTCACCACTGACATTCTTGTTCCTTTTCTTAGACTCTTCTTTTTCAGTTTTATCCTCAACAGCAACTTCATCTAGTGGATCTACTTTAGTAGCTCCTTCAGGTAAGTCCTTCCTATCCTTGGTTTCTAACAGGTCTAACCTAGGAGGGATGTATGTGTTGTTGTAGGGTGGGGGTGTGGCATTGTACCCTAGGCCTGGTTTCATCTTACTGTGGATTTGAGCATTTATTATGGTGTCCATGACTTTAGAAGCACATGAAAACTTTTCAACATCAAGTTTTACTTTCTCAAGTTCTCCTTTTAATTTCTCACATTCCTCCCTAGACTCTCTCAGTTGGAACTCCAGACCATTCTTTTCCCACTTCCAGTAGTTTGTATCATATGAGTGTTGAAGTTCATTGGCTTGAAAAGCCTTAATTTGTTCTTCAAACCTCTCAACAATCACTACATAATCTCTTCTATCCTTTTCTAATCTCTTAAGGTTATCACACATTCCCTGGTTGTGATCTCTATACTTTTTCACAGTGTCTATACAAGCTTGAGAACAGAGATTAGATTTTACCTCAGTAGGAAGATCTGAGACTTCTGCCATGAGTGCATGATTCTGAATTGCCTCTTCTGCTTGATCACTCCAATCAAATCCCATTCCTTGTTGAGAAACAAGGGCTTGAACAGAGTTTCTGTTCTGGTTGAAGCTTCCAGTCTGAGCTTGTTGATGGTTGTTTTGAGATACTCCACCTCTGCATTCTGTGGCAAAGTGTCCCATCTTATGACACTTGTAGCATTCCACCTTAGACTTGTCAAACCCAGCACCATCTTCTCTTCTTTGGGAAAAGTTGTTTCTCCCAGTCCTCTTTATAAACTTCTTCACCCTCATAGAAAGCATAGCCATCTGCCACTTGATAACCATCTCCTCGAGATCATCAGCATTAATCTGTTCTAAGTCATCATTAGTTAATGAGGAGTTAACATGACTAGAAAAGAAAGCTTCTAGTACAGAATCATTGGCCTTCTCCTGATTGACTCCACCAGCAGTACTAACGGATTCAGGGTTAGCAGTAGAATCAGTTGATGCTGATAGGAGTGCATCATTATACACATATCCTGAGGGCTTCTTCTTGGCTTCAACCTCTGCTTCAAATACCCTAAGATCATTGTAAAGATCATCAAGCTCTTTATCTTCTAACTGGTCATTCTGTCTGAAAGACACTGTATACATTGTCCATTCCTCACCTAATGATCTTAGAAACTTCCTGTTTACATCATCAGCCTCCATACGAACTCCAACTATAGCCAATTCTCCAATCAACTTATTAAATCTATCAAAAGTTTGAGTCATAGACTCATTCTTTGTAGAAGTAAAATTTTCATATTGTTGCTTAAGAATTGCCTTCTGGTTCCTCTTGGTGCTCTTGGTACCAGTGAATCTCTTTTCCAATGCATTCCATAAAATCTGAGCATCAGTGCAGTGATGAAATTGGTGCTGATACTCATTGGGAATAGCCAAAAGCAGAGTGCTTAAGGCTTTCATCTCTGTTTGTCTAACCTTTCTTTCTGCATCAGTCTTTGGAGGGGGTCTTTTGCCATCTGGTCCAATCTTTCCTTCAGCACATGGACCATTCTCTATAATATCCCAAATGGAATAATCAGTAAGCAAAATATACTGCTTGATTCTAATCTTCCACATGTCAAACTCATTAGGCCTGAGCATGGGAACCTTTGAAACAAGAGTACTGTTTGATTCAACTGTGTTGTCCATAATGATTGTAGATTTCTAAGAAACCAAGCTCTGATACCACTTGTCAGGATCGATTCCAAACAAGAATAATTATACTTAGAAATCAGAATTAAAGAATCTTGCGGAATAGAACTTTAATCCAAACACACTCAATGAACAACTAATCAGAAAACACAATCTGTTTGTATTCAATACTTCAACTCACAAGTTTACAACCAAACCTCAATCTTGTTGAACAGGATCAACAAGACGACTTCTACTTCTCTAGAAATAGGGTTCTAAACCTTTAGGTTAATTCTCTCTAAAACAAAAACGAATTCTAATGAATAATCTCTGTGCGAATAGCTATCTATCAACATCTATTTATACTAAATAATTACAAGATAACTATCAAAACAAAATAGATCTTCAGAATATTCTTTCATGCTTATCTTCAATCATTCCATCTTTATCTCCAACATTCTTGCATTCCATAATTATGATCACAAGCAGCATTAACATCGTTATGCACAAGCAGAACTAACATTGTTCCAGCAGCATTAACTTTTACTTGCAGTACTAACCTTGCTCTGGCAGTAGTATTGTTGTTCTGGCAGTACTAACCATACTTGGCAAATCTTCAGTTCCCAACAGTAATCCAGTGTTTGAATAGGTTTCTGATTCGTGTGGTGAAGGAAGGTTGATTTTGAGTCTCTGTTGATTTCGGACTTAAACCCAGGTGAGTTCATCTGCTCATTTTGCTAAATGAAACCTATATGTGAATTGAAATGGATAAATATGTTTATTGATATATGTATGAGATAGACACAAATCGAATTTTTTAAAGTACTGAATGGAAATTGTATGAATTGAACTGGGTAGTACAGAATCCGGAAGATGAATAATCCGGACTGTTCTGGATTCCGGATAGTTGTCCGGAATGTACCGTATACCGGAATGTACCGGATTCCGGATGGTTTTCCTGAATGAATATTGGATATGTTTTCCGGATGATTCCGGACTTTGAGTCCGTATATTTTTCCGGATTGTACCGGATTACCATGTTTCCGATATATATTCGGATAAATGTTCCGGATAGAATTCCGGACTATGTTCCGGACTTGATTTCCGGATTAGTTTACTGGCCATGCTTTTTAGCATATTTTCATGTAAAGTTGTACTGTTAAAATATTCTATGATTACGAAACATATGTTGATTTTACAATACAAAAATATATATAACTCGACTGAAAGAATGATACGAGATGTTATATGTTTGAGTTATTAGGCATGTATGCTAGTAAGTGTAATAGATCCATAGGCACTGGCATTATTTGAAAACGTGGAATAGACAAGGTAAATTGTAATTCCCTTTGACCTGAAAATGAGGAATATGCATGAGTTAATTGTAATTCCCATTTCGTAAGGTGACGTGAAATCTTGGAATAGGCGTGGCTTAATCGTAATTCCTGATTTCTATGGGAAGATAAGAGATAAGCATGAATTAATTGTAATCTCTACTTCCACTCCAAGAAATAGGCATAAGTTAATTGTAATTTCTTGGACATGAGAAATGATCTAGAATCCGTGGTGATTCGTAGTAGGCTCTCGAACATGATGTTATGACTTACGTAGTGTTCGTCATATTCATGGAATCGGGTATATTCCCGACATCGAAAGATGTTATGTGTAGGGTAAAAAAGATGACAATCAGGTTTGTTTATATGCTTTGTTTACATTTGGTTTTCAAAGCTTATAAAGTTTTTAATTTGAAAAGTGGATGTTCTCACTAGGCATAAGCCTAATCTTTTCAAATTAAATTTTCTTACCAGGTACTAGCCCGGGGAGGTTATAAAGGGAGGAGTGACGAGTGGTATAAGAATTCTACTTTTGGTGATGAAATGGAGAAGTTAGCGTATACGAGGATGTTTTTGATGAATGGCCTAGACAACCAATATAATTTGATCTTAGTAATAAGGATTAGATTAGCAGGTTGTTTTGATAGTTCAAATGTATATATGAACCTTTATAACTAATTCTCCATTTATGTATAAAAGTTTGGACGATCTTGTGGTCAACTCTGATAAGTTTTAAGGTTTAAATTTGTTGTGGTTTTTGGGATGTTTCAGTTTGGTATCAGAGCTGTAGTTTAAGTAAACTAGGCATGATCGTGAGCTACCTAGACTTAAGCTGAGATGATTAAGTTGTGATTTATGAGATTGGGTAGGAATACTAAGACGGGATAGTCTTAGAGTCGACGGAAATACGTGAATTAAGAATTGTGATGATGGTAACGAGGATTCTTATGTATAGTATGTTCATAATTTCAATTAGCTACTGTTATTATGAATATATTGTTACATCGTACTTGTTTTATATTGTTATGGTGATTGATAAACGTTAAAGTACGTTTCTTGTGTTGGGATTGTGTATAGCCATTTCTTATGGTTATCTTTTGTGCTTCGACAGAATACGATGGTGAATACACCAACCAGATCTCCTAATTATTCAGAAGAAATGGCGGTAAATGAATGGGTGGTGGAGAAACAACCCGAAAGGGTTGGAACTTATGAGAGTCCACCAATGCCACCTATAATGGGAGGAGGAGGAAGTCAAGCACAACGAACGAATGTCGGTACCTCTAATCCGGTGACGACGGAATCCACTATGGAGTCCAGAATGATGGAAAATTTGATGCGAGCTATGAATACGGCATTGGCGCAGCAACAAGAGATATTTATGAAAGTATTAAATGACAGAAATATTGAGTCCCGAAGACCGGAGATGGGTACTGGTACGGTATGTACACCTGTAAATTCGGTGCAGAATGTGAATAGAAGGATGGAGAAATTTTGTTCGTATAAAACGTTTCTGAGCTGCAAGCCATCGGAGGTTGCTGGATCAGATAATCCAATTGCTTGTATGAATTGGATTAAAGAAATGGAACAAGCCTTTAGAGCTTGTGAGTGTGACGAAGAATCGAAGGTCAGGGTTGGATCTCAGATGTTACGCGGAAACGCTTTGACCTGGTGGAATATTGTAACATCGACAGTAACAGCTCCAGTTTTGGCTGCCATGACCTGGGAGTCATTCAAAAGAAAGATTCTAGAAGAGTACTGCAATGATAACGAAATAGATTGGATTGAAGAAGAATTCCAAACGCTTAAGAAGGGGAACTTATCAGTGAGAGAATACACTTGAATATTCTTGGAAAAGCTAAACTTAGTGGGGCATGTAGCTCCAACTGAAAAAGAGAGATTAAAGCCTGCCTTAAGGGCTTACCTACTGATATGATGTCACGAGTACGGAATTCCAAAGCCTTGACACTGACAGAAACGATGGAGGAAGCTAAGATAATCGAGGAAGTTTATGCTGGAGACAAAGAGGAAAAGGCTCAAGGGGGAGAGAAAAGAAAATGGGAAGGCCGATCCGAATCTTCTCAAAAATCCAGACCGTTTGGCAAGAATATTCGTTTTAAGTCTTGACGGGAACCAAACTGGTGCCAGAAATGTCGAAGCAAACATTTTGGCCCGTGTCGGGTGGTTTCAAATGAATGTTTTAAATGTGGAAAGAATGGTCACCAGATTGCAAACTGTCCCATCCGAGGGCTGACTTGTTATGAATGTAAACAGCTCGGTCACCTCCGAAAAGATTGCCCAAGGTTAAGGAAAAGCGGGAATCAAAAAAGGAAGCCGAATACTCCTAAGCCAACGGGCAGGGCGTTTCATATAACGGCTGATGAAGCAAAAGAATTGAAGGATGTGGTTTCTGGTACATTCTTTATTAACTCTATTCCTGCACGAGTATTATTTGATTGTGGTGCCAATCTGTCATTTATATCGAAGTCGTTTTATCAAAAGTTAGCTATGCCTATCACTACCTTGGAAGATGTCTTAGTAGTTGAAATAGCTAACGGGGGTCAAGTCTTAGTTCGTGAAAGACTTGAGAATTGTACAATTGTGATAGAAGGGAAGGAATTCCCGATCGATTTGATTTTGATGGAGATTGGGGGGTTTGATATAGTAGTTGGTATGGATTGGTTGGTGAGCAACCGGGCAGAAATTCTTTGTGCCAAGAAATTAATTCGGATCCCTATACCCGAAAATGATGTTGTATTCATTTATGGGGAAAATAGAAAAGGGGAGGTTCCGTTGATTTCTATTGCCAAAGCACGTAAATGTCTAGTAAAAGGATGTTCATCCTATTTAGCATATGTTTTGGATGCTAAAGTAGAAAAAAAAGAGCGGAAGATATAAAAGTGGTACGAGAATTCCCAGATGTGTTCCCTGATGATCTTCCAGGCTTACCGCCAGAACGACAAGTAGAGTTCAGAATTGATCTTGTCCCAGGAGCGGCACCAATAGCACGTGCGCCGTATCGTTTAGCACCGGCTGAAATGAAAGAGATGATGTCTCAACTGCAAGAGCTACTAGAAAAGGGATTTGTTATGCCAAGTTCTTCACCTTGGGGAGCTCCGGTATTATTTGTCAAAAAGAAGGACAACACTATGAGAATGTGCATTGACATTAGGGAGCTGAATAAGGTGACTATTAAGAATAAGTATCCGCTTCCAAGGATTGATGATTTATTTGATCAACTCCAAGGCGCAGGATACTTTTCCAAGATTGATCTGAGGTCGGGCTATCACCAAGTACGGGTAAGGGATGAAGATGTTCCCAAAACGACGTTTAGAAAGAGGTATGGGCATTATGAATTTCTTGTGATGCCATTTGGGTTGACAAACGCTTCTGCGGTGTTCATGGATTTGATGAACAGGGTGTGTCGACCATTTTTAGACAAGTCAGTCATCATCTTTATTGATGACATACTTGTTTATTCAAAGAATGAGGCCGATCACGAATGTCACCTTCGTGAAGTCTTAAATGTTTTGAGAAAGGAGAAAGTGTAGGCAAAATTATCAAAGTGTGAATTTTGGTTAAAAGAGGTACAATTTCTTGGTCATGTGATTACTTCTGAAGGGGTCAAAGTGGATCCGGCAAAGATAGAAGCAATGACGAACTGGGAAACACCAAAGAACGCATCAGAGATACGAAGTTTCTTGGGTCTGGTAGGTTATTACTGGAGGTTTATAAAAGATTTCTCAAAGATCGCTTCTGCCTTGACTATTCTGACTCGGAAGAATGTAAAGTTTGTATGGACTGAAAAGCAAGAATCAGCTTTTAGAACTTTACAAAAGAAGTTATGTGAAGCTCCGATTCTTGCACTACCGGAAGGAACGGAAGATTTAGTCGTTTATAGTGATGCGTCAAAGATGGGTTTGGGGTGTGTATTGATGCAACGTGGCAAAGTGATTGCTTACGCATCAAGACAACTCAAAGAACATGAAAATAATTACCCTACCCATGATTTGGAACTGGCAGCAGTGGTGTTTGCATTGAAGTTATGGCGACACTATTTATATGGAACAAAGTGCACTCTTTTTACTGATCACAAGAGTTTGAAGCATGTCTTTTATCAGAAAGAGCTGAATATGAGGCAACGGCGTTGGTTAGAGTTGCTCAAGGATTATGATTATGAATTGCATTACCATCCTGGTAAAGCAAATGTTGTGGCTGATGCCTTGAGTAGAAAAGAATATATGGGTGTTTGAAAACGACTAACGCCAGGATTGATGTGACGTCAAGTTTGATAGAAAGGATCAAGGTGGCACAAGTGGAAGCACTATTAGAAGAAAACTTGAAAGAGGAAGTCATGGTTAAAAAACGTCTTCAATTGACTGAAGATGGTCGTGGAGTCAAATTGTTTCAAGGCCGCGTTTGGGTGCCAAAGGTGGGAGGAAACCGAGAGTTAATTCTTGAAGACGCCCATAGGTACAAATATTCTATACATCCTGGTAGTACCAAGATGTATAGAGAATTGAAACTACACTATTGGTGGCCATCTATGAAGTTAGATGTGGCACAATGTGTAGAGAAATGTGTGACATGTTCGTTGGTAAAGGCTGAACATCAACGACCTTATGGGAGTCTACAATCTTTGGAAATTCCTGAATGGAAATGGGATAAGATTACCATGGACTTTGTGACTAAGTTACCAAGGACGTTGAAAGGTAACGATACTATCGGGGTAATCGTGGATCGTTTAACCAAAAGTGCTCATTTCTTGGCAATGAAGGAAGCTTCACCAATAGATAAGCTAGCCAAGTTATATATCGATGAAGTGGTTTTAAGACATGGTATACCAGTGTCTATAGTTTCTGATCGTGGCAGCCGATTTACTTCAAGGTTTTGGCAGTCACTACAAGAAGAATTGGGCACAAGAGTGAACTTGAGCACTGCTTATCATCCACAAACGGACGGGCAAAGTGAAAGAACCATTCAGACTTTGGAAGATATGCTTAGGTCTTGTGTGATTGATTTTGGAGATAACTGGGATACGCATTTACCCTTAGTGGAGTTTGCGTACAACAATAGTTATCATTCCAGTATTGGAAGAGCACCTTTCGAAGCCTTGTATGGACGGAAATGTAGAACTCCAGTGTGTTGGTTAGAAGCTGGAGAAAAACAATTTGCCGGTCCTGAAATTGTACAACAAACGGCCGATAAAGTGAAAGAAGTTCGGAACATATGAAGGTGGCTAAAGATCGACAAAAAGAGTTACGCCGATACGAAAGGAAAGCCGAAAGAATTTCCAAGTTGGGGAGCGTGTGATGCTAAAGGTGTTAGTATCATAAATGTCCTACATAATAGAAAGTTATATAAAGAATTATAGAACTTCATTATAGAGCTTAATTAGTTTATTTAATCTCTTTGTAAAAGCCCTTAATTGTGTTAATTAGGCTTAGTGGGCTTGGACCTTGGTTATAATAGGTCCAAGTATATAAGGATTGTTTCCTTTAGAATTAGGTTAGAAGGTTAATCATAGTATCGTGTGCTTAATAGTTGAGAAAGAGAATTAAGTTATTCAATCAAACCTTTTGTAACTCTCTTGAATCATTCAATAAGATTAATCGTTTCGTGTTTTATTCGTTGTTACCTGATCAAACTGGGATTCACAATTGGTATCAGAGCAGACGGACGAAACGATTCAAATTGATTCTTGATTTCTGCCGTGGTTACCGGAAGATCCTTAAATCTTTCCGGGTGGATTGCTATTTCTCGACAGTTACCGGGTAAGTTTTCTGATTTCATTCACTTACCGGATAAAATACACTTTCCGGATAGATGAATTTTTTTTTGGGTTACCGGATGAAACCAATCTTACCGGATAACCCATTTCCCAAGTTACCGGTTGACTTATTCTTTCCGGGTGATTCCTTTTTTCACCTTTCCGGGTGATTGTTTTTTAATTCAAAGTTACCGGAAGTTGCTATTGTTGACTACTTTATCTCTTTGACCACATCATACATAGCTATATCTCATACTTTACATGCTTAATGTTTTTTCCACTTCACGAATGCATGCCATACACTTAACACATCATGCATGCATGCATGATACATACATGCATTAGTTCACTTAACTTCGCTGCATGCATTTATATACATATATATCATTAATAATTTCATAGCATTTTTTATTGTTGTTGATAAGTTTTTTTCTTGTCTCAACCGGTAAGTTTGGTTGGTAAGTTCTCGTCGGTACCCGAGTTACCGCACGTCTCGTGATTAAGAGTCTTACGAAAGTTGCGAAATTCTTTTAACGATTGGTTTGAGAATTATTGCGACGTTTTTAAGCTTATTTTCGTCGTTTTTGATCTAACCTGGTTTGTTTTTCTTACAGGTTTCATTCTCGAAGATTGAAGTTTGATTTTGTTCGTTCGAATTCGATAATCCAATTTTAAATTTTGAATACGAATTTAGTTTTTAAATTTGTTTCTCAAATTTAATTTGTTGATTTTTCTTCCGCAAACTTTTCTTCAAAATAACACCGATCAACGATCAAATTTTTCAGGTAACAATGTCTTATTCATCTCAGTCTGAAGCAACTTGTCAGGACGAAGATGAGGTGATGGAGATTCTGAGCGAAAAGAAGTCTGCGTCCAAGTCACCTGTTGATCCACTAGCTCTTACTTTTTCAAAACGAGGCAAATCCTCCAGCCGTCGTTCCAAACGTGCCCAAGAGCCAAGTGAATCTAAGCCAGATTCTGAGGAAGAAGAGGACAGTGATTCTGATCCTGAGTTGACTGCTTTAAAGAAAACAATGGCTCTGCTCTCCAGATCCTTCCAGCAGCAGAAGCCTACATCCAATAATCAACGCTACTCCACTTCCTCCAACAAGTGCCATGTTTATCAGGATAAATACGAAGGCAAGAAGAAGGTAGATGAGTACAAGCAGACAGATAGGAAGGAGAAGATTGAGAAAGAGCAAGCAAGACTATATGAAAAGAATATCAAGCAGAAAGATGATTTGATCAGCAAGTACGTCAAAGAACTGAAGGAACAGAAATATCAAGTCTGGCAATATTCTGAGAAACTCGCTAAATCTGAAGAAAAGGCAACGATCTTAGAATCTGAAAACACTGAGCTGAAAAGGAAGATTTCTGATTTGCCATCACAAGACGAGATAAAGGCACTTGAAGAGAAAGGTAAACTCTTGAACTGTGAAAACCTTGAGCTTAAAAGTAAACTAACTACTTTTGAAAAGGTAATTGAAAAAGAGAAAGAAGTTTTTTCAAAGGAAAGGCAATTGCTGATACAAAAACAATCTGACTTTTCAAAGAAATCTCTTGAAGAGAAGAAGAGTCTTGAGCTTATATGTCTAAAACTTTCAACACAGATCTCCGACTTTGAAAAAATTCTGATTTTAGAAAGAGAGAAGTTTGAAACTGAACGCAAATCTTTTACTAAAAAGAATGGAGAACTTTCTTTGAAAATATCCGATTTGGAGAAAGAATTAGACATTCTAAGCAAAGAGACTGAGAAAAAGAAGGTTGAAGATTTTAGAGCAAAAAGTTTGAAAGATGATTTTGCATTCGAAAGAAAGATCTTTCAGACTGAGATTTCTAAGCTTACAAAGAGATTATCTGTTTTGTCAACTAACATTATGATAGAGAAGAGGCTAAAATCTGATCTCCAAAAGAAGTTGGATCTAATGCTTGAAAAGAAAAATGTGTTGTTTAACAATGACAAAGAACTTGAAACCAAAAACTCTGATGTTGAATCACCCAATCTTGCTAGTCCAGATACTGTTAATCAGTCTCTTTACGGTGATTCAGTTAATTCAGTTTGCTTTTCTAAGACTGTTTCAAGTTCTATTCTCAAAAAGGTTTCTTCAAAGACCTGCATTAGATCAAATAGCTCTTCAAAAGATCGGATTCGCACCTCTAATCTGTTTCATGACCCTATTATTGACAAATCAGATAATCAATTTTTCAAGAAAGTAAACATAGTTTGGAGAGTTAAAGGATCCGTTCCTACTCCAAAGTCATTCGTCTCTGTTAAAAGTGAAAAGAACAACAAAGCTTTCCACGCTAAAGCTTTTGTGAAAACTGATCGTGCTTACTCTGTTAATAAGATGATCAGATTATCTACACAGAATCTGTGTTGTTCTTATTGTGGAACAAGTGAGTTTGTGAATAAAGACCGTGCTAAGTATTGGTATGGTACTTATAGTATCCCAGGTCCTCATAGGGCATCAAACCAATAAGGATCCATCAAAAGATGGATACCAAAATCCTACTAATCTGTCTTGCAGGAATGTCATGTGCATTTAAATTAGAAGATTCTTTTCACATGACGAACATTCAAAGGTTATGCCAATTTTGAGGGGGAGTACTATCTTATAAAAGGTAAGTTAACTTTAACTGAATTCAAAGACCGTGGTAATTTGTAACACCCTAAAAATCAGGGCTAATTTAAACCTCAATTGATCACCAGATTTAAACATAAACTTTCTAAACTTTATACATAAACATAGATTTAACCTTGAGGATCATATTTACATATATAAAAATTCTTCAAATAACCTATTAATCAAATCATGTCACTATAATCAGATTAACTAGATTATTTAAGCAATCTATTCAAAACCTCAATATTCAATAACTTCTCTGCTAATCCAAAAGCTCTCGTCCCACATCCCTTTTATTTTCCAAGCTAGTACCTGGTAAGAAACATCATTTGAAACGATTAGGCTAACGCCTAGTGAGAACATTCGGTTTCAAAATAATATTTGTACAAATCAATGTAAACAAGGCATAACAAACCTGGTTTACCCTTTTTCTTACCACATGCGTAACCATTCTTTGATATCGGGTTAAACCCGGTTCCATGACTACGACCTGACAATAAGCCAGTCATTTCTCATGGTCTAGAGCCCACACTACGAATCTTCACTGATTCTAGATTAATGCTCTTATCCAATAAATCGCAATAACACATGCCCATTTATTGGAAAGGAAGTAAAGATTACAATCACTCATGTCAATCCCTTTTTCTTCCTTAGAAATCGGGAATTCCGAATAAATCTACGTCTATTCCACGATTTCCCACACACATTGGAATAACGATTAGTACCACACGCCTATTCCATATGATCATAAAAACACTAGTGCATATGGATCCATTACACTTAATATAGATTCCTCATAGCAATCGGTATGAGCAAATCACATTTACACCACCTAGATTCCTCATAGCAATCGGTATGAGCAAATCACATTTACACCACATAGATTCCTCATAGCAATCGGTATGAGCAAATTACATTTACAAATCTCTCATTCTTACCATACTTGTACTTGACTCATAATTACCAAATCATACTCAATCCCATGAGTATGATTATCATTTAAAAAATCATATCATCATGTCCAACAATCAACCATGAATCACTACAGCTTCTATTTATCGGTCAAGCCTAAAGACTTACATTCAATTACCATACTTTCTTCTTGGAATAGAAATAGAAATAGCAATTATATATTGCCTATTTTTAATCCACTGAAAACATAGGAAATAACACTTACACTTCATCTAATTCATATTTCCACATTTCAATTACAAATATCAACTCTACTTTGCCTATTTAATTATTCAACCTGAATAATATCAAACTAAAACAATCTTTAAACCTAACACACTACCATTCCACTGTAAGTATGTTCAAGCTACTAGGATTGTATTTCAATTCCTAAATCGTACCCTTCCAGAAGTTAGCAAAACCTAAAGTTACTGGGTACTCACAAGTGACCGGACAACCAAAGTTTCCGGACACCTCAAACTATCCGAATGACACAACTTTCCGGATATTCATAACTTACCGGATACATAAATCTTTCCGGACCCAACACTTTTCGGATACTACTCCTACCGGATACAACACTTACCGAATACAATAATCTTTCCGGATACACTATCTTTCCGGATAAATAAGCCTTTCCGAATACTTACCGGATATACAACTTTCCGGATACAATTCTCACCGGATACATATTTAGTTCGGATACCGTCCGGTAACTACTAAAACAAACCACTTACCGGGTAACTTTGCCTTGTCCGGATACCTTAACACAGGGGTTTCCGGATGCTTCATCTACCGGATAACAACAAAGAGAAACTACCGGACACCTTCAAGTCTGTCCGGAAACTTCGATCTGATTCTTAAAATTTCTAGCCAGATATCGATTTAAACCCATTTCTTCCAGACCAAACACACCAGTACTTTATAAATAAGTTTTCTAATATATTCCAAACATTAATTTCATGATTAGAACAGTTTACATAGGAAAAGTAGAATGAACTCACCTTATGGAGAGAAAACCCACTTTTCTTGCAAAATCAACTTCAAATCAACAGCACCCTTTGTTTACACTAGTCTGGATTATTTACTTGCAGAATAAATCTTTTCTTCTTCTCTTGCTTCCTGATTTCTTTCTCTCTTCTCTCCTTGCCGTACCAAAACACACACACACACATAAAGACACCACTAAGTAAAGTGAGGATGTGTCTCACTTTTGTTTCTTTTCTAAATCAAGAGGCGGTGGTGGATGGTGTAACTCTCACCATTTACCAAAATTAACCCTCACACTTTCATCACTTGACAAGTTTACCCCTTCATCTTATAAATTAAAATTACAGCTTACCCCTTAACTTATAATTCCATAAAACAAATAACGAACTTATTCGGGGATAAACCCTAAAATTAATCTATCAATTACCCAATCATAACTTATCAAATAATTATATTCAAATTATTTAATAAACCAAACATAATTCATTATAAAAATCGAGATGTTACAATACTCCCCAACTTGAAAATGATTTTGTCCTCGAAATCAAAGCTAGGTAAACCAATGATGATATTAATTCTTCATATTCTCTTCCAACTCTAAAATCACATTAACATCTAAATGATATAATACCATTGTACCGATGATCACATTCTTAGATTGAAATTTCTCAATAGATCTCTCTAAAATCGCTTCCAGTTCCTCCACACAACGACTCTTCACATCCATTATTACTTCAGTAAATGGAATCACATCCTACCAACATAAAGTATGTCATATATCCCTTTCAATTTCTAGTCTTGTATACTTAATCACAGATAAAATCTAGAAGGAACAAGGACTCAACTTCCCATATTTTCTGGATCTCATATCTTTTAACATTACCCGCTCCCCAACTTGAAAACGACATAAATTTTTATCGGTCTCCTTCGGTTATTAATCCAAATCCCATTACCGAACAAAGTTATCCATAATGGTGCCATTGGAGCTCTAACACCACTCCAAAATTTCAACTATGACATAACACTATGAGACTTTTCTAAATCATCCATATTCTTTCGAATAATAACTCGTACTTCATCAATTCCACTTGTCTAATTTATGTCTTTTCATCCGCAATTGAATTAAGACATGGTTACTAGGAGACAACTAATCTAGAATCGTATTAGGTCACCATCCCCATTGAAATTAAGCTTATGATTTAAATCAATAATGGGGTTTGACTACCCATAAAATCTTCTATTTGCTACCGGTTCATTGCCATTAACACATCGTAATACTAGTAATTCCGTCGGAGGATTTCAACTTATTAACCAAATGACACGAATTCGTTGTGCAATGCTTAAAGTTCTTTTATGTGTATAACATCGTCATCTCCCGATTTGGCCATTTGAATATCACCACTCTCGTGCCCTAAGTATTGAGTCTATTCAAATTTAATTCAATAACTCAAACTCAAATAGTCAAATTAATAAGTAACCATTTAAAACAAGACTAATAAAATCTTTGAGGATCTCAATTCATATAATCGGCCATAAATTTCAAAACATACCGGTAATGGTTCAAATTTCTTAAGTTCACAAATCGTTAAACCAAACATCACATAAAACATAAAAGAACTTTGTATGACTACATTCTTAGGTCCGATCTTTCTATCATTTCTTCCCCACTTAAGCGTGGAGCACCACCCTCCAAACATTACTTGCCTCTTTCTCCCAACCTTTCCACATGCTGATAACATTTTCTCATTACTATACATAACCAAACAGTTGTATCAAAATTCTAACTTAAGGCATTCAACCAAGTCATCTTGAAACGACACCATCGTTCGAAGTTACTACACATTCTTTGATCTTCAATTAATACTTTCTTGGACAATTCTTCCACACATAAGAAGCAACTCACATTCCTTAAAAAAATTTGCATCTACTACACCTCATTTTGACTAACACACCCATCATCTTCTTTAAACTTTCAATGATTCCAAAAATATGCTACTTAGCGACTCACATAACCAAAAACACTTTGGATAAACACCCACTATCGCTCCGACATTCTTTTCCGATATTAGCCATATCACCACGCCATCTTACAAACCACATGCCCCAACAACTTTATTGACAAATAGTACAATTCATCCGAAATCCCCGGAAAGACTTCCATCTGATGCTTCCTCTTTCTAACATCACATTACATACCGGTTGACACATTTATCTTGGCAATTGATGCCACTACTCGTCCGTACATTCTCTACCCATAACATCTCACAGCAGACCATGTCTCTCATGGTTATTCGTATACACTTCAAACTTTCCTTCATGTTTTCCCGCATAATTAACCGAGTCTATTTCGCTACTTTATCCCTCCCCAACTTTAGTTGAACCACCCCTCATGAGTTTCTAATTAACTCAAACTTACTCGTGCAACGTTATTATCACAAGATCACCTTAAAACTCTTATTTGACGTCGGGGATATTTCATTCCTACTTCACTACACTACTCATAACGAGTTGCTAATACCAACGTATTGATGACTTCTATTCTTTCCTCCGGATACAACCATCCTTTGACAACCGTATTTCCGTCATTGAACAAAGGTACCGACCCTCGTACAACCAGCACTAAAGTCCACTTCTGATTCTTCCATTACCCACCTCTCTTATTGAGCACGAATACCCAAAAATTACTTTTTGTAACAAATCCATAGATTAGAATTGAAATTAGGAAATTATCTGATGGAATTAATATAGAATTAAATTATAATCCCAGTTCCCTTTCCAAAATGATCACTGGTGATTTTCCTTCTTCAATTGCTAAAGAACTCAATCTTCCCTTTTCCGTCACCTTTTCTCTTTTCGAACAACATAAAAATTACTACACATAATCAGGGTTCTAAAAGGCGCGCCATGGCGCGATATATCGCGAGACGCGTCTCCGCCGTTACGATATAGGCCATAATGTTCTTGTAAGGCGTGGCTCACGCCATGGAGGCTCAAGGCGCGCCATGGCACGCCATATCGTCCGTTTTTTATAAGGCGTCAATATTAATTTTAAAATTTTGTACTTTTTTGTGTTTTTTAAAAATTAATACATATTATATATATATATATATATATATTAAATTGTTGGACAGAATTGTATTCATTTGAATAAAAAACAGAAACTTTATACATATATATTATATAATAGTATAAAAGATATATTAATTTGCCGCCTTAGTTCACGCCTTGAAAAACGCCGCGTCCCGCCATATCTTGTAAGGCTTAAGGCTTGGCCTCGCCGCCACGCCTTACGCCTTTTAGAACCTTGCACATAATACATATTAACCATTTCAAAATCTATGAATTTTAGTTCGAAAATGGTTAAAAAAAACTCACTTTGATTATGGTCACCAAAATCAGCAAAACCAGACAACGGATCAAAACCGACAACCAACTTCAAATCCGAGATTTAGAATTTGGAATTGGCACTAACTAACATGTTTAATGGGTTCAAATGCTATTTTACACTCAAAACGAGTACCCATACCCCTATTTTACGCCTTGAAACGACACCGGTGCGCAAGAAACAAAAACTGAGAAATGCTGAAACAGTGAGTTGCGCGGTTTCTCACGCGACTTGAAGTCGCGCCGAAGGCCGCGCAAGTCTCTGGACAGCCATTTTGCACCTGCAACAGCCCTGTTCAATTCTTTGACACCCCAACTCAAACCCATGTCGTTTTGATGAAGAAAATGTATGAAAACTTGACATAAATACATCTAGACTACTACCAATCTCTTATTTTATCACATAAAACATTTACTAACAAACACTCCTTAGAAAGAATAATCAAAACCATCTTCAAATCCTTTATTCATGGTGTAAGCTTCAATATCAACTTTAGACATGCTCAAATCATCTAAGGAGATAAGAAATTTGAAACCATTAACTATTATTCTATCATACGGGACTCCATAGTAAATTCCGCCATTACTGAACCAGAAGCACCAGTACTCGTTCTATGCGTTTGACTTTCCGATCCACTTATTAGAGGTTGCCTCGGCAGACTTTCATGGGTCCCGCCAGTTCCAGGTTGTCTCCCCAACCCCCAATCATTTATTGCTCCGTCCTCCAAATATTAGAGGACCTTGGTGGCATATTTACCATTGTTCTGATATAACACAAAGGAATAACCATAAGAAATAGTTACACATATCTAGACATACGAAACATACTTTACCGATCATTAATCACTGTAACAATTTATAAACAAGTATACTCGTGTAGTAATATATTCATAATAACAGTAGCTAATTGAGATTGTGAACATACTACACATGAGAATCCTCGTTACCATCGTTACAGTACTAATTTCACGTATTTCCTGTCGAATCTAAGACTATCCCGTCTTAGTACTTCTACCCATATCTTACGAATCATCACTTAATTCATCTCAGCTTAAGTCTAGGTATCTCACTTAGCATACCTAGTTCGCTTAAACTAATGCTCTGATACCATATTGTAACACCCTAAAAATCAGGGTTAATTTAAACCTCAATTGATCACCGGATTTAAACATAAACTTTCTAAACTTTATACATAAACATAGATTTAACCTTGAGGATCATATTTACATATATAAAAATTCTTCAAATAACCTATTAATCAAATCATGCCACTATAATCAGATTAACTAGATTATTTAAGCAATCTATTCAAAACCTCAGTATTCAATAACTTCTATGCTAATCCAAAAGCTCTCGTCCCACATCCCTTTATTTTCCAAGCTAGTACCTGGTAAGAAACATCATTTGAAACGATTAGGCTAACGCCTAGTGAGAACATTCGGTTTCAAAATAATATTTGTACAAATCAATGTAAACAAGGCATAACAAACCTGGTTTACCCTTTTTCTTACCACACGCGTAACCATTCTTTGATATCGGGTTAAACCCGGTTCCATGACTACGACCTGACAATAAGCCAGTCATTTCTCATGGTCCAGAGCCCACACTACGAATCTTCACTGATTCTAGATTAATGCTCTTATCCAATAAATCGCAATAACACATGCCCATTCATTGGAAAAGAAGTAGAGATTACCATCACTCATGTCAATCCCTTTTTCTTCCTTAGAAATAGGGAATTCCGAATAAATCTACGTCTATTCCACGATTTCCCACACACATTGGAATAACGATTAGTACCACACGCCTATTCCATATGATCATAAAAACACTAGTGCCTATGGATCCATTACACTTAATATAGATTCCTCATAGCAATCGGTATGAGCAAATCACATTTACACCACCTAGATTCCTCATAGCAATCGGTATGAGCAAATCACATTTACACCACATAGATTCCTCATAGCAATCGGTATGAGCAAATCACATTTACAAATCTCTCATTCTTACCATACTTGTACTTGACTCATAATTACCAAATCATACTCAATCCCATGAGTATGATTATCATTTAGAAAATCATATCATCATGTCCAACAATCAACCATGAATCATTACAGCTTCTATTTATCGGTCAAGCCTAAAGACTTACATTCAATTACCATACTTTCTTCTTGGAATAGAAATAGAAATAGCAATTATATATTGCCTATTATATAATCTGAAAACATAGGAAATAACACTTACACTTCATCTAATTCATATTTCCACATTTCAATTACAAATAGCAACTCTACTTTGCCTATTTAATTATTCAACCTGAATAATATCAAACTAAAACAATCTTTAAACCTAACACACTACCATTCCACTGTAAGTATGTTCAAGCTACTAGGATTGTATTTCAGTTCCTAAATCGTACCCTTCCAGAAGTTAGCAAAACCTAAAGTTACTGGGTACTCACAAGTGACCGAACAACCAAAGTTTCCGGACACCTCAAACTATCCGAATAACCCAACTTTCCGGATATTCATACCTTATCGGATACACAAATCTTTCTGTACCCAACACTTTCCGGATACAACACTTACCGAATACAATAATCTTTCCGGATACACTATCTTTCCGGATAAATAAGCCTTTCCGAATACTTACCGGATATACAACATTCAGGATACAATTCTCACCGGATACATATTTAGTCCGGATACCGTTCGGTAACTACTAAAATAAACCACTTATCGGGTAACTTTGCCTTGTCCGGATACCTTAACACAGGGGTTTCCGGATGCTTCATCTACCGGATACCAACAAAGAGAAACTACCGGACACCTTCAAGTCTGTCCGGAAACTTCGATCTGATTCTTAAAATTTCTAGCCAGATATCGATTTAAACCCATTTCTTCCAGACCAAGCACACCAGTACTTTATAAATAAGTTTTCTAATATAATCCAAACATTAATTTCATGATTAGAACAGTTTACGTAGGAAAAGTATAATGAACTCACCTTATGGAGATAAAGCCCACTTTTCTTGCAAAATCAACTTCAAATCAACAGCACCCTTTGTTTACACCAGTCTGGATTATTTACTTGCAGAAGAAATCTTTTCTTCTTCTCTTGCTTCCTGATTTCTTTCTCTCTTCTCTCCTTGTCGTACCAAAATACATACACACACATAAAGACACCACCAAGTAAAGTGAGGATGTGTCTCACTTTTGTTTCTTTTCTAAATCAAGAGGCGGTGGTGGATGGTGTAACTCTCACCATTTACCAAAATTAACCCTCACACTTTCATCACTTGACAAGTTTACCCCTTCATCTTATAAATTAAAATTACAGCTTACCCCTTAACTTATAATTCCATAAAACAAATAACGAACTTATTCGGGGATAAACCCTAAAATTAATCTATCAATTACCCAATCATAACTTATCAAATAATTATATTCAAATTATTTAATAAACCAAAAATAATTCATTATAAAAATTGAGATGTTACATAATTCATTCTGGATAACTTACTTGTGTTTGTTATTCTCCAATTTTAAATTCCATGATTGCCACGTGTCAGTTCATTGACTTAGTTATTTCCATGTCTCACATATTCGTTGATTTTTCGATGGAAATACACTCGTTTGAATTCCTAGTTGTTTTCCAAAGTTCGCTATTTCTTGCAAATGATTCCATTCTTATCTGATATAATAATTGTGACTTGTTCTTCACAATTAAATTTTCTGATCATTGTCTCATTATTGCAAATATTGTGCTTACTGAGTCAATCTGTTTAGCGCTTGATTTTGTTTCTTGAAATTCTGGAATTTCTACTTTGACTTCTGATTTACTCAGATCAGAACTCGGACTTAATTTTTATGACTTCTGATCATCTCAGATCAGGACTCGTTCTTAAATGTTTCGACTTCTAAACATTTCAGTTTAGAACTCGTACTTCACTGTCTACTAAACTGTTCTACTCGTTGCATGAAATGAGTGTTAGGACTTACATTGTTTCAATGGTCAATCTAGAGCCGGAAGGACCTACCCAAGAAACACATCCCTTATAGACAATAGTGAGGGGTCTAGATTGATAGATGAGTTCGGAGTGAAAAGAATATGGTGAGGCTGTGACAGGACTTAAAAGAATTAATTGGTCCTTACCAAACCGAGTCAGTTATCCGGGTAACCACACAATCTATTCATTCTCGTTCTTTGGAGATGAATATTGAAACAGACATGGACCCAGTGTCGATAACTCGTGTCACCCCACCTAGCTACTCAAGTATCTCACAAAAGATGCTTGTTTCATATATTCACGGAGGTTTAGCACATAATCTATCTATTCCTCACTCGGAGGTCTTAGATATTGAAACAGGAAGACATGAGCTCCGGTCTCCAAACTTCACATTCTATTCACTGTGTCAATTGATTTTTAACTTGAGTCCCAAGTTAAATCAATTTTTGAGCCAAATCGATATAATTTATTTCTTTCACACATGCACGAGTCTTTGTGATTCCAATCGCATATCTTCGTGATATTGTCGGAACAGTTTGAGAAGTAATTTTTAAAATTTTACTTCAGTGATAACTGGAAGTCCTATCAGAGATACCCCATTGCCAACTCTGAACATAGGCCACACAATTATTTTAATTGTTGTGAGAACAGTTACTAATGTGTTTCTGTGTTAGTTGATTACCCCATTCTGGTTACTTAATGTTATGATCTGGATTTTTTGCTACTCGTCATTATTGTCTTTGAATGTGCATGATGCTCCGGATGCTCCTACTCATCATGAGGGGAGAAAGGGTACAGATTCAAAGACACAGAATATCAAGTTGAGGGGGAGTTAGCAAAAGCCGAGGGGGAGTAACTATTGATTGATCAGCCGAGGGGGAGTAACTGTTTTTACTCTTCCGAGATTTTATCAGCTCCAAAAAGAGCTCAATCCGAAAAGAGTTCAAAGTGCATACAAGTGATCAAAGTGCTTACAAGTGATCAACTTTTCTCATCGTTTATCAAGTGGTGTTCGCTACAATTCAGTATTTCCTTCTTCGAGCATATTGGTTCTACAAGTTCTTTTAAAGTTGAAAGCAAATTCAAGAGCTTTATTCAAGGGGGAGCGCTGAAAAGACATGAAGACAAGCAACACCAAAGTGCTTCAAAGATTCAAGAGGGAGAGAAGATCAATGACCTAAAGATTTCAAGACCCGTTTTTTTCTTTATATAACTTTAGGGGGCGATTGTTAGGACCATAAATGTCCTACATAATTGAAAGTTATATAAAGAATTATAGAACTTCATTATAGAGCTTAATTAGTTTATTTAATCTCTTTGTAAAAGCCCTTAATTGTGTTAATTGGGCTTAGTGGGCTTGGACCTTGGTTATAATAGGTCCAAGTATATAAGGATTGTTTCCTTTAGAATTAGGTTAGAAGGTTAATCATAGTATCGTGTGCTTAATAGTTGAGAGAGATAGTTGAGTTATTCAATCAAACCTTTTGTAACTCTCTTGAATCATTCAGTAAGATTAATCGTTTCGTGTTTTAATCGTTGTTACCTGATCAAACTGGGATTCACAAAAGGTATCCCCGTGGAAGGGTGTGATAAGATTTGGAAAACGTGGAAAGTTGAGTCCTCGTTTTCTAGGACCTTTCACTATAACTAAGAGAGTTGGACTTCAAGCATATCAGTTGGATCTTCCACCTGAATTGGAAGGAATCCATAATACCTTTCATGTCTGTTATCTTCGAAAATGCTTAGCCGAAGAGGAAAATGTTATACCACTTTCTGAAATAAGAGTGGATGAGAAGAGTGGTTGCGTAGAAGAACCGAAAGCAATTTTAGAAAGAACGACTAAAAAGTTACGACATAAGGAAGTGGTCATGGTTAAAGTGCAATGGAAACATCATAGAGGTGAAAATGTGACTTGGGAAGCGGAGTGTAACGACCCGGTATCCCATAACATACATAATATATAACAATTAACATTTCATACACAACGTCGTTACTTTCATAACAAAATACATGATAATTCACATTCGGTCTCAAAGTCTCAAAACTATACAATACAAAAATGTAAACATATCCTAATCTTCATCAGCTAGCAATCGCCTCCTATGCTTTATTCTTCTCCTTGTTAACCAAAGATTCTTGACCTGGGATACATATTTTTGAAAGGAAAATGAGGGTTAGACCTAATGGTCTAGTGAGATAATCCCTGTCGTTTCAAATTCGTTATAAAACCAATTTATATAAAACCATGTTTCAAAATAGTTTATATACAACCTTCGTGTCAAATCACACATATACCGTAAGTATACAAACACCACATATACCACACGTATAAACACTACGTTAAGACTCATGCATCTCATCCCACCTTATTCCTCCACAACTGGCCATATTAATTGGTAGCAAGCCAACTAATTCACCGGTCCGCACACCGGAACCCGGCTACTCACCGGTCCGCACACCGGAACCCGGCTACCCGTCGGTCCGCACACCGGAACCCGACTACTCTGCACTTGTGTAATGTAATGCACATATAAATACAATATATATCTCAATATAAACACATAATCACATCATACATCACATATCCACTCCATACCTATCCATCTCATATATATATCACATATATATGTATCCCAGTTGAAAAACATTTTAAAGTAAAACTCACTTGATTTGTTTATCAAACACGCTCGCAAGCTTCTTTCAATTTGATTCTATCTTTCACCTCGACTCCACAGTATCTGAAACAATTTAAGATACATATACCGCTTTACTAGCCAAACACATAAAGCCTACCAGTTCCCGCTCTCAACTGTATCACTTATACTTTTACCTCTGACTTAATATCACAACATAACAAGGTACCGGAACTCTCAGTCACCGGGAGTTTATTATACCGGGACTTGACATCACTGGAAGTTGATAATACCGGGACTCCATGGTACCGAGACTCCATGGTACCGGGAGTCGACCAGACCGGGAGTCCACCGGGAGTCTAAGAACACAGTCGGTTTCATCTTACCTAGATTCGATTGAAATCAATACCAATCACTGAAATCGTAACTTCTAAACCGATAGAAACTTGCTATAACCGATTACAAACATAATATGAGAAGAAACTATACCTCAATAACGATTCCAAACGAATCAATCGAAGCCCTAACCGTACGAATCCTTTTTCCGCTTCTTCTCGCCTCAAGAACACACACACACTGATAATATCTGGATGTTGTTGCTGAATGAAATATCTGAATATCTTAAGAGTGTATATCAATTCCATACTTACCATTTAGACCTTGAACTTCTCATTAATGACCCAAATACCCCTAAACTTATAATTTACCCAAACTTACCCTAACATCCAACTTTAAGGTTAACTAAATTTAACGGAAAAGAGATTTTAACTAACGAACTTACCCGGGATATTACAACATCTCCCCCTTAGAAGAGTTCCGTCCCGGAATTCGGTTAAGCAAAAAGGTAATGAATACTTATCACTATCACCTCGAACTCAATCAAAACCATAGAAACTAACTGAATAGACATCCCACACCCACCTATATCTCTAACACAGATAAGCAACAAAAGAACATAAATAATAATGATCGTTTTTGCACCGAAGTCATATAACACTTTAGCACGTATAGAGTTTATTAGAATCCTACCTGTAACAGCATTAGGACTTTCTTCCACCTCTTGTTCCGTCATCTGAAAAACTCGACCCTTTGCTTTCGGTACCTCAGGCCCTTGTTCCTCTCCCGGCCTAACACCCGTTGGTCTCACCGCCATACTACCCTGTTGTGCTTTCCATTGCGGACAATCTGACTGAATATGATCCAGGGAATTGCAAACGAAACAAAATCGAGTTACGTGACAGTCTCTAGCAATATGACCAGTCTTCCCGCACTTGTAACATCTTCGGGACTCCACATAACAGTTTCCTTGATGAACACGATTGCATTTTGGACATGATCTTTCAACTGATCTGAAAGGTAAATAACTATCAAACCTCGGGGATTCGTATTCCTCCAAATCGTACGTCATTTCCTACAATTTCCTTTTTCCAAAACTTCTATCACTAACGACTCTCCTATTATCTTGCTCTACATTTTCCGCGGCATCTACTGCGGCTGAGAAGGTATCGGGTCCTTGTGCAATCACTAGCTTTCTAATTTCTGAATTTAACCCGAAAATAAACCTTTCCATCTTCAGCGCCTCTGTGGCAACATAGTACTCCGCAAAGCGAGACTTCTCCAGAAAGCGAGCAGTGTAATCTCTAACCGATAAACTTCTCTGATGTAGGTCCATGAATTCCTCTTCCAGCTGTCTAACTGTTGCTTGAGGACAAAACTGTTCTTTGAAAGCTGTTGTGAATTCGTCCCAAGTAAAAGTAGAGTATACATCCGACCTTGTGGAATCAATGTGAGCTTCCCACCAGTACAGAGCATCCGCCTTCAACATCGTTGTTCCGTATAATACTTTGTCCTCATCCGCACACTTACTGGTCTTGAAGATGGCTTCTATTTCTTTCAGCCATCTCATTGCTTTCACGGGGTTCCTGTCTCCTGAGTAGGTCGGAGGTCTACATCTTAAGAACATTTTGTAGTCGCACCTCCTTAGTACTGGTATAACAGTCGGTGTGATTGGCATTTCATCTTCGGGTCCAGGATCTGGTATTTCAACATGACGAGCTTGGTCGAACATAGCCTGGATATTTGCTTGAAGTCTTCCCATCTCCGTCATCAAATCGTTTCTTGTAATAAACTTCGTACCTCGCCCCAGAACTCTACCTCCGGTTCTGCCCCCAGTTCTACCTCCCCCTCGCTCTCCTCTTCTTCCTCCCGTTCCTATTGGTGGATTCGTACTATTCGGATTTCCTCCTCTTCTTCTATTCGTATTTCGAATACCGCTTGCCATTCTGTAAATTCAAATCAACGTAAATATACACATAATCACATACCCCATATAACAAGGTATTCCAGTTCAAACATGTACCTGTAAAATCACAATTACACTGGCCAGGTGTAATATGAAATTACCTTACATGATGTTCCTTCTACCTTTTATACTTAATATCCCAAGGTTCTAAAATATTAGGGACATCCTACTTCACATGCAGTTTAATTCTAGGTATAGATCCGTATACCTAAATCCCTTAAACTAGGGCTCTGATACCATCTGTAACGACCCGGTATCCCATAACATACATAATATATAACAATTAACATTTCATACACAGCGTCGTTACTTTCATAACAAAATACATGATAATTCACATTCGGTCTCAAAGTCTCAAAACTATACAATACAGAAATGTAAACATATCCTAATCTTCATCAGCTAGCAATCGCCTTTTATGCTTTATTCTTCTCCTTGTTAACCAAAGATTCTTGACCTGGGATACATATTTTTGAAAGGAAAATGAGGGTTAGACCTAATGGTCTAGTGAGATAATCCCTGTCGTTTCAAATTCGTTATAAAACCAATTTATATAAAACCATGTTTCAAAATAGTTTATATACAACCTTCGTGTCAAATCACACATATACCGTAAGTATACAAACACCACATATACCACACGTATAAACACCACGTTAAGACTCATGCATCTCATCCCACCTTATTCCTCCACAACTGGCCATATTAATTGGTAGCAAGCCAACTAATTCACCGGTCCACACACCGGAACCCGGCTACTCACCGGTCCGCAGACCGGAACCCGGCTACCCGGCGGTCCGCACACCGGAACCCGACTACTCTGCACTTGTGTAATGTAATGCACATATAAATACAATATATATATCTCAATATAAACACATAATCACATCATACATCACATATCCACTCCATACCTATCCATCTCATATATATATATCACATATATATGTATCCCAGTTGAAAAACGTTTTAAAGTAAAACTCACTTGATTTGTTTATCAAACACGCTCGCAAGCTTCTTTCAATTTGATTCTATCTTTCACCTCGACTCCACAGTATCTGAAACAATTTAAGATACATATACCGCTTTACTAGCCAAACACATAAAGCCTACCAGTTCCCGCTCTCAACTGTATCACTTATACTTTTACCTCTGACTTAATATCACAACATAACAAGGTACCGGGACTCCACAGAGTACCGGAACTCTCAGTCACCGGGAGTTTATTATACCGGGACTTGACATCACCGGAAGTTGATAATACCGGGACTCCATGGTACCGGGAGTCGACCAAACCGGGAGTCCACTGGGAGTCTAAGAACACAGCCGGTTTCATCTTACCTAGATTCGATTGAAATCAATACCAATCACTGAAATCGTAACTTCTAAACCGATAGAAACTTGCTATAACCGATTACAAACATAATATGAGAAGAAACTATACCTCAATAACGATTCCAAACGAATCAATCGAAGCCTTAACCGTACGAATCCTTTTTCCGCTTCTTCTCGCCTCAGGAACACACACACACACTGATAATATCTGGATGTTGCTGCTGAATGAAATATCTGAATATCTTAAGAGTGTATATCAATTCCATACTTACCATTTAGACCTTGAACTTCTCATTAATGACCCAAATACCCCTAAACTTATAATTTACCCAAACTTACCCTAACATCCAACTTTAAGGTTAACTAAATTTAATGGAAAATGGATTTTAACTAACGAACTTACCCGGGGTATTACACGGAGGAAGATATGAGGAATAGATATCCTCATTTATTTACATAACTTTGATTTCGGGGACGAAATCATTTTCAAGTTGGGGAGATTTGTAACACCTCGGAATTTCCATAGTCAATGTACTTTAATTTGGGAAGAATGTATAAAATAATATGAAGTATTATTTTAAATGGAATGTCGGAAGGGTTGAATTTGTAATTGACCCAAAGTAGGTTAAGTGTGAATGTTGAAACTTTGGGGTTGGCTTTGTTAATTGGCTATGGTTTCGGGTTAAGTGGTAAAATTGTGAAAGCTCGGATATTTAAATAAGGGAAGTCGGTGAGAATTGAGATTATCTCAATTCTCACATTTTGAAGTCGGTTGAAAGGCAGAAGGAAGAAACGAATTCCAAGATTGCTTTTGGTAAGGAATTTCGATTGATTCCTGTAGTTTTTGTTTGTTAAGAATTGAAATCAAAAGTAATCCAGTGTTTGAATAGGTTTCTGATTCGTGTGGTGAAGGAAGGTTGATTTTGAGTCTCTGTTGATTTCGGACTCAAACCCAGGTGAGTTCATCTGCTCATTTTGCTAAATGAAACCTATATGTTAATTGAAATGGATAAATATGTTTATTGATATCTGTATGAGATAAATACAAATCGAATTTTTTAAAGTATTGAATGGAAACTATATGAATTGAACTGGGTAGTACAGAATCCGGAAGATGAATAATCCGGACAGTTTCGGAATCCGGATAGTTGTCCGGAATGTATCGGATACCGGATTGTTTCCGGATACCGGATGGTTTTTCGGAATGTACCGGATTCCGGATGGTTTTTCGGAATGAATATTGGATATGTTTTCCGGATGATTCCGGACTTTGAGTCCGGATACTTTTTCGGATTGTTCCGGATTACTTTGTTTCCTATATATATTCGGATAGATGTTCCGGATTTAGTTTCCGGATAGAATTCCGGACTGTGTTCCGGACTTGATTTCCGGATTAGTTTACTGGCCAAGCTTTCTGGTATATTTTCATGTAAAGTTGTATTGTTAAAATATTCTATGATTACAAAACGTATGTTGATTTTACAGTACAAATATATATAACTCGACTGAAAGAATGATACGAGATGTTATATGTTTGAGTTATTAGGCATGTATGCTAGTAAGTGTAATGGATCCATAGGCAGTGGCATTATTTGAAAACGTGGAATAGACAAGGTAAATTGTAATTCTCGTTGACGTGAAAATGAGGAATAGCATGAGTTAATTGTAATTCCCATTTCGTATGGTGACGTGAAATCTTGGAATAGGCGTGGCTTAATCGTAATTCCTGATTTCTATGTGAAGATAAGAGATAGGCATGAGTTAATTGTAATCTCTACTTCCACTCCAAGAAATAGGCATGAGTTAATTGTAATTTCTTGGACATGAACAATGATCTAGAATCCGTGGTGATTCATAGTAGGCTCTCGAACATGATGTTATGACTTACGTAGTGTTCGTCATATTCATGGAATCGGGTATATTCCCGTCATCGGAAGATGTTGTGTGTAGGGTAAGAAAGATGGCAATCTGGTTTGTTTATATGCTTTGTTTACATTTGGTTTTCAAAGCTTATAAAGTTTTTAATTTGAAAACTGGATGTTCTCACTAGGCGTAAGCCTAATCTTTTCAATTTAAATTTTCTTACCAGGTACTAGCTCGGGGAGGTTATAAAGGGAGGAGTGACGAGTGGTATCAAAATTCTACTTTTGGTGATGAAATGGAGAAGTTAGCGTATACGAAGATGTTTTTAATGAATGGCCTAGACAACCAATATAATCTGATCTTAGTAATAAGGATTAGATTAGCAGGTTGTTTTGATAGTTCAAATGTATATGTGAACCTTTATAACTAATTCTCCATTTATGTATAAAAGTTAGGACGATCTTGTGATCAACTCTAATAAGTTTTAAGGTTTAAATTTGTTGTGTTTTTTGGGATGTTTCATCTATACATGTCAAAACTCTAAATTTTGAACTTTGAAACATCTCATTGTTTATATTTTTCTTGTTTGAAGGATTTTGGCTTGACTTTGGTATTTTTCAGATTTTAGAGTTCTTTCCATTTTTAAGTATAATGAAGGTTTTAATTATATGTGATGTAGAATGTGGTTTTATATGCATATTTATGGTTAAATAGTAAATACTTGAATGAACACACATTTGTGGTTTTCACTATATTGTGGAGTTTACTTGATAAAAGGTTTTTTTTTGGGAAAGAAGCTAATGGATTGTTGCTTATGTTGACTACGATTATTTTAAAGTGGTATAACTCTTGAAAAATCTATTTTTGTGAACAATCTATGTTAGAAGTGAAAATGGTCACAATTGGACCTTTATATGGATTTAGTTTCATATGGTGTTAGTTTTATACAAAGGAATGCATTGTATGGAAATGTTGATTTGATAATTATATGTGTGACAATGTGAGTATAGTTTTGTCACAAATGTAATTGTGACAAGCCTTAGATATTTATTATTGGATCCATAGGTATAAGAGTCGGCTTATTGTTGAGATAATTCTCATTTGTAATTAGTTGAGACATTGGGTCATCGGATGCAACTTGGTACGATTATGTGAAGCCGAATACTAGTCATTGACCGTAAATGTAATCGTAGTGAATGAGTATGACTAGAATCATCGATTTCCATCCTCCATATCTAAAGTACTAGTCGGAGAGCTCATGGCCATATAATCCTAGTATGAGATCAATAACTTGGAAAGTAACTTATTTTTGTGTTCCACTACAATCCTTGAAAATCGGGCATCCCCCGTCATCGTAAGATATTTTGGACCGTATGGTTATTATATGATTTTTGTGGAAACAAACTTCATAATCTTGGAAAACATTTATTGTTGTTTTATGCTTCATTTATTTATAAATGTTTGTTCTCACTAGGCGTAAAGCCTAAAACTTTTTCTTAAATAACATGTATATCAGGTTTTCTTAGCGGTGAGGCTCCAAGGTCGTGAGTGGAGAGTGGATACAGCTAGATAACATTTTTGGGGATAGACGACTTTTGGTTGGGTGGGCTAACATACTAAATATTGATTCTTTTGGAAGATGACAGTGACACCAATTTATAATCTAAACTTAATGTAGTTTAGATTAGTATGTTGTTATATATCATTTTCATCCTTTTGATATGTAAACGATATTACTATTTCCCTTTTTGGGTGATTCCATTTATGTAGATGTCATTGTTACATTATGTTGGTGCAAGTGTACCCAGCTTTAATATTGTGATATATTTTTGGTACACATAAAATCACATCTCCATATTTATTTTGATGATTACAAAACACACCGCATTCTTTGTTATCTAATATTTTATCTGAGTGTGCAGCATTTAAATAATCTCGATAATTTTATCTGAAGAAACCAAGACTGAAGACTTTCGTCGTTTTATTTTTAAAATGATAAATCACCCTAAAATAATATACCACTTGGATATTTCTAAAAACCCAATTTTAATTAATTAAGGTTTATTGAGAAGATCCATCAGATTGGTTGCGTCTTGGAGAAGTTGCCTTTTCTGACGCCGGCATACCGCGAAGGTTCAGGCGGTATACCGCGGAAGGGCTGCTGTTCTTCTCTGATTGGTTGGAAGTCCATTTGTCTGCGGGTACAGTCTGCACGGTATACCGCGGTGTTTAGCCGGTATACCGCGGGTACCATTTCCGTTGGTTTTTGCAGGGTTGACCTTCTCTCTAACAAAGTTACTTTTTCCTCTGCACGGTATACCGCGAGAGTTAGCCGGTATACCGCGAATGCCAAGGACCAGTTGCTCATCCAGTATAAATACATGCAACCCTCCAGCCTTCAATGCTACCAATTCACAATAACTCTCCCTGCATTTGATAAAGACTCTGCAGCATCTTCTCTTGATATTTAAACTGTTAAAATTATAAAACTCGTTTTTGAGTAAGAAATCTTGAGTTGATAGCAGATTAAAATCTCTCGATTAGTTGAATCAGCAACACAACTCAAGTGATCAAACTCTCTAAAAATATCCAAGTGATAAACCTTATTCAAGAGTGATTATTCATATTAAAATTATACCCTCTTGTAAGTGTTTGAATAGAGTGAGTGATCCACATAAATCTCTCAAAGTAGAGTGATTCGCGTTTGTTGTATTAAGGTTTGTGTTCTACCGTAAAGAACACGTTTTCGTATTGGATCTCCGAGAAGTGTTATTTTCTCGAGGTGGACTAGCCAACTTTGTGTTTGGTGAACCACTTTAAAAATATCGTTGTCAAGTATTTTCTTTCCCTTATCTATTTACATTTCCGCTGTGCTTTTAAATTATATCTGTTTATATAAATTGCTTTGCATTTATATTTATTTATATAATATCTGTGTATCTGTTTGTATTTACACTCTTCTGTATTATTCCGTACTTACTCCGTATTTATTTATAAAAAGAATTTTTGAAAGTAAAAGTTTTAAATACAACCTTACCCCCCCCCCTAGGTTGTCCAACAATTGGTATCAGAGCAGGTCTTTCAAAAATATTCTGCATAAATTTCTCTTATTCTTTTAAATGGCTCAACAAACTAATTTTGTGTTTTCAAAACCCCCTTTGATAGATACTGAAAAGTTTGGCATTTGGGCCGAGCTATTTGAATGTCACGTGCGTGGCACAAATCAAAAGATTTGGGATATTATAGAAAAAGGGAATTTTAAACCCACCATTGTGAAAGATGATGTTTTTATTGATAAACCTATAGATGAATGGACTACTTCTGATGAAACTCATTTTTGTTTAAACTTTGAAGCTAAGAATATATTATATGCTGCTTTAACAACTGATGAAATTGAAAGAGTATATACATATAAAACTGCAAATCAAATATGGGAAAGTTTAAATAATACTCATCGTGGAAACACGGAAGTTAAATCTAGTAAAGTGAATATTTTAGTTCACGATTATGAACTGTTCGAAATGAAACAAGATGAGTCGATTGACTCAATGTTTAAAAGATTTAACCTTATTGTGACTACGTTGAAAGGTTTGGATCGCACTTATCCTAACGAGGACTATATAAGGAAAATCCTAAGAGCCCTTCCTTCGGAGTGGATGCAAAAGATAACATCTTTAGAAGACTCCCGTGACCTTTCCATAATGAAGATAGATGACTTGATCGGTAATCTTAAAGTGCATGAAATTGCACTTAAAAGAAACAAAGATCGGGAGCAAGTTAAAAAGAAGTCAATCGCTCTAAATGTCTCAACACCAAAAGTCGAGAAGAAAAAGGAGAAAGCTGGCTCCTCAAAAGATCCATCCGAAACTCTCAATGAAGTTGCCATGTTGGTAAGAAACTTTTCCAAGTTTTTTAATAATAATAAATTTTCTAACAATGGCAGATTTCAAAGAAACGGTAACTACCGTCGTGGTGGTGAAAACCGAAGTCGTAAGTTCCATAAACGAGACGAAAAAGTAAAGAAAAATGATGACTCAAGTGGTGACGATAAAGCTAAGCCAAAGAGAGGTTTTTGTTACTCATGTGGCGACAAAGATCATTACGCCAATGAATGTCCTAAAAAGAACAAATTTCAAAATAAGAAGGAGAAAGCCTTCATTGGAGGCGCGTGGAGTGAAAGCGAAGAAGAAGACGAATATCAAGCTATTTGTCTTATGGCCGAAAGCGACGATGAGGTAAAATCTTCTTACTCAGATTATGATAGTGATAATGAAAATAATCTTGAAGAATTATATGAATCATTTCACAAAATGGCTGCTCTTGCAAATCGTTACCAAGACGAAAATTCTAGATTAAAAGAAACGATATCTGCATGTAATAAGGAAATTAATAATGGCAAACAAAAATCTGAAAATGATATGAATATAATTGCTAAATTAGAAACTAAATTAGGAGAAAAAGATTTTTGTAAATCTTGTGATGCTCTAAATAAAGAAATTGCATGCTTAAATAAAAAGTCACATGAAAATATTATTTGTGCAAAATGTGATATTCTTGAGAATGAGATTGCATGTTTAAAAGGAAAATGTGATTCGTATGAAAAGGATGATTTTTTAGCAAAAGCTTTTCAAAGTAGTAATGAGAAAGTCTTTAACATGCTAAATATGCCTAACCGTATAAAATGTAGAAAAGGTATTGGTTCCGATACGTGCAAAGATAAATGTTCTTGTATGCCCATCAAAAGATTTTATGAATCACCTAAAGTTAATACAAAAAATCAATATGTGCAAAAACATCCGTATGTGCGTAAAATAAATAATGTAAATTATAATACGAGAAAACCGTATGCTCGCATGTACCATGATAAATATTCTAAACCTAATAATAATGCGAATATAAATACTTATTTTTATGTGTATGATAAATATAATCGCAAAATTAAAATGGTAAATAAATGGATTCCAAAAGGAATGTTTAGTAATGATAATCCCGGTGGTATGCGTTTATGGCTTTAAATGTGTTACATATTATATATATAGTTTGAATATAATTTATTGTATATATTATATATAAGTAATATAATAGTATATGTACTTTTATATTGTTTATATATATGTACTGTTTATATATATATATACCTACGCACTACATATATATATACTTTGTGTGTTTAATATATTATATATATATTTTTGTTTGACTTGATATGTGTTATATATATATATTAATATTGTTTGATGTATTATATATATATATATTAATATTATGTAATGTATTATATATATATATTCTGTTTGACTTTATATATATGCATGTTGGTTGACATTGAAACTAATTGTCAAGGACCCACGAGAAATGGGGACCATAAAAATTACATCTTTATTATTGTAGATAAACCTTGATATGGACTGGATACTCGATAGTGGTTGCACACGTCACATGACCGGAAACAATAATCTCTTTTCATCATATAAGTCATGTGATGGTGGACAGGTAATTTTTGGAGGAAACTCCAAAGGAAATATAATTGGGAGAGGTACAGTTTCTTGCAATAATGTTCAATTTCTTAATGTTAACCATGTTGATAATTTACATTTTAATTTGTTAAGTGTTCGCCAATTGTGTAAAAATAATACAACTGTTGTCTTCGAAGAAGATTCTTGTAAAATCATAAAAAATGGCAAAGTTCTTTTAAATGGTTTTGTAAAAGGAAATTTATATATTTGTAAAACTGTTGTATCTGAAAATGTATGCTTATCTTCTATTAATGATGTTTCTACTTTATGGCATAGGCGTTTAGGTCACGCTAATCTAAGATTAATGCAAAACTTAAAAAATAAGGAGCTTGTGAGTGACCTGCCAAAATTAAAGTTTGATAATCATTTTTGTGATGCTTGTCGTGTCGGCAAACAACATCACGTTTCTCATAAATCAAAAAATGTTATTTCTACTCAAAGAGTTTTAGAGCTTCTACATATGGATCTTTTTGGCCCAATGGCTATTCAAAGTTTTGGAGGAAATTTTTATACTTTGGTTATTGTAGATGATTATTCCCGTTATACTTGGACTCTATTTTTGAGACATAAAAATGAGGCTTTCGAAAAGTTTAAATTTTTAGGAAAAAGAATTCAAAACCAACAAGGCTGTACGATTGTTTCAATACGTACGGACCATGGACGAGAATTCGATAATGAAGTACAATTTGGTGCCTTTTGTGATAAACATGGTATAACTCATAACTTTTCGGCTCCTCGAACTCCTCAGTCAAATGGAGTTGTTGAAAGGAAAAATCGAACGTTGCAAGAAATGAGTAGAACTATGCTAAACGAACATCAAGTTTCCCAAAAGTTTTGGTGTGATGCCGTTGCTACCGCGACCTATGTGCTTAACCGTGTCCTAATTAGAAGTATCCTAAATAAGACACCCTATGAACTTTACCGTGGTAGAAAACCTTCCTTAGCTCACCTGAAAGTTTTTGGATGTAAATGTTTCATTTTAAACACCAAATCCTATCTAACCAAATTCGATGCCAAAGCCTATGAGGGAGTGTTCCTAGGTTACTCTTGGAATAGCAAAGCCTATAGAATTCTAAATAAGGAGACCATGGTTGTAGAAGAATCCCTAAATGTTAGCTTTGACGAGAGTCCTCCCAAACCAAGTGCACCCTTAGCAAATGACAATATCCGTGAGGGAGACGTCTTAGCACAACAACTTAGCAACTTGGATTTAGGTACCCAACCTTCCACAAATAATATTGAATCTAGTGATGCCCCTCCTTGTTTTATTCCACAAGGTATAGATGATCCTAACCTTAGAACCGCTCGAGGCCATCCCGTAGATCAAATTATAGGTGACCTAAACCAAAGGACAACTAGATCACAAATCCATACCCATTGTGCTTTCCATGCCTTTATCTCAACCATAGAACCTAAAACCATAGATGAAGCTTTAGGTGATGAGGATTGGATAATGGCCATGCAAGAAGAGTTAAACCAATTTACTAGGAATGATGTGTGGGACTTAGTTCCTTGCCCTAGTAGTCAAACCATTATTGGCACAAGATGGGTCTTCCGTAACAAGGTAGACGAGAACGGTGGAGTCACACGAAACAAGGCACGTTTAGTTGCCAAGGGGTACAATCAACAAGAAGGTATAGATTATGATGAAACCTTTGCACCGGTTGCAAGGTTGGAGTCTATTCGAATGCTTCTCGCTTTTGCAAATGCTAAAGATTTTAAATTATTTCAAATGGATGTTAAAAGTGCCTTCTTAAATGGTATTATAAATGAGGAGGTATACGTTTCTCAACCTCCCGGTTTTGAAAATTTTGAAAATCCGACACATGTTTATAAATTGAAAAAGGCGCTTTATGGTTTAAAGCAAGCTCCGCGTGCGTGGTATGATAGATTAAAAACCTTTCTAATTGTTAGTGGTTATATTATGGGTAAAATAGATAATACTTTGTTTGTGAAATATGATCAAAATGATATTGTAGTTGTGCAAGTATATGTTGATGATATTATTTTTGGTTCCACTAATGAAAAACTGTGTAATGAATTTTCTGCAAAAATGACAAGCGAGTTTGAAATGAGCATGATGGGAGAGTTAAAATACTTCTTAGGACTGCAAATCAAACAATGTGAAACTGGTATTTTTATTAGTCAATCTAAATATTGTAAAGATATGTTGAAAAAGTTTAACTTTGAAAATGTCAAACCCGTTGAAACTCCAATGACCACAAACTTACAATTATCTCGTGACGAGGAGGGAAACGATTTTAATGAAAAGATTTATCGTGGAATGATTGGTAGTTTATTATATTTAACTGCTAGTAGACCTGATATCATGTTTAGTGTATGTTTATGTGCTCGTTTTCAATCTTCACCTAAACAAACTCACTATGAAGCTGTCAAGCGTATTTTTCGATATTTACGAGGTACTACTAATCTTGGCTTATGGTATGCAAAGCAACCCGAGTTAGAAGTAACGTGTTTCACCGATTCCGATCTTGGTGGATCTATTGTTGACCGAAAAAGTACTAGTGGGGTATGTGCCTTTATAGGTCTCTCACTTGTGTCTTGGTTCTCCAAGAAACAACAATCCGTAGCGTTGTCTACTACCGAAGCGGAATATGTAGCCGCCGCAAGAGCGTGTGCTCAAGTCCTTTGGATGAAACACACACTTACCGACTTTGAGGTACATCTAACCAAAATTCCAATCATGTGTGATAACTCAAGTGCCATAAACTTAAGCAAAAATCCCGTGCTACATTCTCGTACCAAACATATTGAATTGAGACATCACTTTTTACGAGATAATGTTCAAAAAGGCCAAATCGTGCTTGAAAAGGTTGATTCGGAAGATAATTTGGCTGATATTTTTACTAAAGCTCTTAACAAAAAAGCCTTCTTTAAATTAAGACTTGGTTTAGGCATGCTTGAGTATAACCCTTAAAAATACTAACTCTCAAATATTTCATATTTTGAGGGGGAGCATCTTTCAAGGGGGAGCATAGCGTCTTTCCTAACCCTTTTTGCTTCGACAAAAGGGGGAGAGAAACCGAGTATGCTCTCGTGTTTAGCGTTGTGTTTGTCATCATCAAAAAGGGGGAGATTGTTGGTGCAAGTGTACCCAGCTTTAATATTGTGATATATTTTTGGTACACATAAAATCACATCTCCATATTTATTTTGATGATTACAAAACACACCGCATTCTTTGTTATCTAATATTTTATCTGAGTGTGCAGCATTTAAATAATCTCGATAATTTTATCTGAAGAAACCAAGACTGAAGACTTTCGTCGTTTTATTTTTAAAATGATAAATCACCCTAAAATAATATACCACTTGGATATTTCTAAAAACCCAATTTTAATTAATTAAGGTTTATTGAGAAGATCCATCAGATTGGTTGCGTCTTGGAGAAGTTGCCTTTTCTGACGCCGGCATACCGCGAAGGTTCAGGCGGTATACCGCGGAAGGGCTGCTGTTCTTCTCTGATTGGTTGGAAGTCCATTTGTCTGCGGGTACAGTCTGCACGGTATACCGCGGTGTTTAGCCGGTATACCGCGGGTACCATTTCCGTTGGTTTTTGCAGGGTTGACCTTCTCTCTGACAAAGTTACTTTTTCCTCTGCACGGTATACCGCGAGAGTTAGCCGGTATACCGCGAATGCCAAGGACCAGTTGCTCATCCAGTATAAATACATGCAACCCTCCAGCCTTCAATGCTACCAATTCACAATAACTCTCCCTGCATTTGATAAAGACTCTGCAGCATCTTCTCTTGATATTTAAACTGTTAAAATTATAAAACTCGTTTTTGAGTAAGAAATCTTGAGTTGATAGCAGATTAAAATCTCTCGATTAGTTGAATCAGCAACACAACTCAAGTGATCAAACTCTCTAAAAATATCCAAGTGATAAACCTTATTCAAGAGTGATTATTCATATTAAAATTATACCCTCTTGTAAGTGTTTGAATAGAGTGAGTGATCCACATAAATCTCTCAAAGTAGAGTGATTCGCGTTTGTTGTATTAAGGTTTGTGTTCTACCGTAAAGAACACGTTTTCGTATTGGATCTCCGAGAAGTGTTATTTTCTCGAGGTGGACTAGCCAACTTTGTGTTTGGTGAACCACTTTAAAAATATCGTTGTCAAGTATTTTCTTTCCCTTATCTATTTACATTTCCGCTGTGCTTTTAAATTATATCTGTTTATATAAATTGCTTTGCATTTATATTTATTTATATAATATCTGTGTATCTGTTTGTATTTACACTCTTCTGTATTATTCCGTACTTACTCCGTATTTATTTATAAAAAGAATTTTTGAAAGTAAAAGTTTTAAATACAACCTTACCCCCCCCCCCCCCCTAGGTTGTCCAACACATTATTATTCCGGTTTAAATTTACCTTTAATTTTAGGGGTGTTACATGTCCGTCCACACCAAATAAAACCAGGTTGAACGAGAGTAAAAATAGTGTCTCTAGCGGATTTGGAGGCGACTTTAGTCACATGTAGAGCCGCCGGAAAACCTGGAGGCTGTTGATTCAAGAGAAGGCGAGTTTCTTTGCAGATGCAGCTGCTTGCAAAATCAATGTCCAATTATAAAAACATAAATTAGGCTTTTTAACAAATAGCGGAATACGTAAAAAAAACATGATTATCAATTTCTCTCCCGCTCTTCTCTCAATCTCAACTCTTCTTTTGAAGTATTTGGAGAAATTAGTCCATGTTGGAGAAATTGGGTCAATATATCTACGGGGTTTGAATCATGGACGGACCCCACTTAGGGCACGTGGTGGCACGTGCCACCGTTAGAATTTCCCGGCAAAGTGTAATTTTTTGTTGTTGTGAAGGTGTTACCGTAACGATTTAGGAGGTGCTACCGTATTCATTTGAAAACTACAAGGGGTGCACCTAAACTGAAAAAAAAGACCAAAATCTTATACCCATTCAACCAAAAAAACCGAAAAAATCTCTTGAAATCAACAAAAAATACCGAAAAATCTCTAGAAATTGATAAAAAAAAAACTTAAAATTCCTCTGAAATCAAGCAAAAACGTTAAAAATCTCTCAAACGCCAAAATTTGGCTAAAAACACATCAGACGATATTGAACGTTGATAAAAAGATGAAAGACACTTCGATAAAAACCGTAAGAAAAAATATGGTGTCACCGTATGAATTTATGTCTAGGTCCGTCCCTGGTTTGAATGAGGATTTATCTCCAAGATTCTTCATAATAAGCCTCACTGGTGTTTAAGAGGATTTAAAGAATGAACCATTTAGGTGATGATAAACAAGATCGAAACCATATGATACAAATAGGATATAAAGGAAAAGAACTGGAGGGGTGGTCGGAGAAAGAGGGGCGCGTTTGGTACGCAGACAAGATAGAACAGGACAGGGCGGGACAGGACAGGACAGAACAGTTGTTCAGCGTTTGGTAGACAAAACTGGATAGAACTGAACAAATAACATTAGATAAAATACAATAAATAAATTTTAAAGAATGGATAAAGTATAAAAGAGAATGCGTATTTGATGTTTTAGAAGAGAATTAGATTTTATTTTGAGGCTATATTGGTAAAACATAAGTTTGTTCCACCTTGTTCTATGGGGTGGGGGTGGAACATGCATGTTCCACTCTGTTTCACATAAAAGTCCTGCCAAACATGGGACAGTGATCCATGTTCTGTTCTGTCATATCATGTCCAGTGTACCAAACGCACCCAAAAAGATCGACCCTTTTTAGCAACAAAAAGAAAATATCGGTCCGAGCCTTAGCGTCCTTGGCCGAAAACTTAGAATCAAATCGAAACCGACGGTCCTAACCAGTCTTTTTATTTATATCTTTTATTAAATAACAAATACATTCATAAAAGAATGAAATGGATGATTATTTAAATAAAAAAAAATATGCCTCGAACTTTCATTTAATTGTAAAATAATTAATCCTTTTGACATCTTTGTTCTTTTATCTTTTCGATTTAATGTTTTTGTGTCTTCAATTTTATTTTCTATATGTGTCCTCATGAACATTTTTCATATTTTTTTTATTGCTTTTAACCTTAAGTAATTAAAGAGAATGGTGTTTATATCTAAAACATCCAATATTCCTTGTAATAAACTCTTGATTTCATTTGTGTTGCAGTTGTTGTTTAAAGTCGTTGTATACGAAGAAATATGGGCGTATGTTTAAAATATTTTATAACTTTTTATTGCCTTAATTTCACTACTTTGATGACAACAATTTATTGATAAATAATTTAGCTAAAGGTAACAGGTCTTGACTTGCCTTTTCGGACTTTAATCGGATTTTAACCGGACCGGTTCTCACTTAACAATTATCACACTTTATATAAGCTTCTATTAAACAGTTTAAGAATTGGTCCAAAGTTTGAAATTTAGGAAAAATGGCTTTCTCTATGCCTTTTTCTTATAGCATAGCCACACATTAATTTCTTTTTTATAACTAAATAGGGTAAAAATACTTTTTGTAATAGGAAATTTCAAAAAACTAATAAAAACACCATCATATTCCTTTAGGATATCCTCAGCGTTCCGTAGAAGCCCTCTTGCCACCTCATTTTTTTAATTCTTTTATTTATACATTTAATTATTTAACAAAATAAAAATATTTATATATTTTTTAATAAATAAAAATAAGATAAATAATAAAAATAAAATTCATATCATTCATTCAAAAATTAAAAATTACAAAATAAATTTAAAAATTACAAAATAAATTTAAAAATCTACTCGTCGTCATTGTTGGGAACTTGGATACGCCAAATATGTTCGACCAAATCCGATCGAATGTTATTATGAGTGGCCCGGTTTTGGACTTCTCTAACATTTGCCGCGCGTTGTTCCTCACTGATTTGGGTTTCGTTATCATCCGTGAAAAGGCCGTTTTCATCGCCACCACAAATAGCATGGTATTCGTCTTCGAGTATCATATTGTGTAATATGACACAAGCGTACATAATGTTTGCCAATCTTGCCGGTTCCCATGCGCGTGCCGGGTTATGAAGTATATGCCAACGTGCTTTAAGCACGCCAAAAGCTCGTTCAACATCTTTACGTGCCGCTTCTTGCGCGGACTTAAACTTTTGTCGTTTAGGGCCCCGTGGGCACGTAAATGATTTTACGAAAGTAGCCCATTCCGGATATATCTCATCCGCTAGATAATATCCGTGCTCGTAGGTGGCTCCATTCACCTCAAAAGGGCAGTAGGGTGCTTTTCCATCATATACATCGTTCAAGATGGGCGACTGATTGAGAACATTGATGTCGTTGTTGGAACCGGCAACACCAAAGTATGCGTGTCAGATCCATAGATCTTGAGAGGCCACTGCTTCTAGCATGATTGTCGGGTGCTCATGATCACCTCTCATGAATTGACCTCGCCATGTGTTCGGACAATTTGCCCACGCCCAGTGAGTACAGTCTATGCTTCCGAGCATGCCGGGAAATCCGTGTTTAGCTTCATGCGCGGCGTACAACTTCTGAATATCAATAAAAGTAGGCTTGCGTAAATATTTTTGACCATACAGTTCAATAATACCTGTGCAGAATTTGTACAGATACTCTCGTGACGTTGTCTCTCCCATACGGATGTACTCGTCAAGTGCGTCAGCAGTTACTCCATACGCCAATTGCCGAATAGCGGAAATACACTTTTGTGTTGGAGAAAAACCTTGTTTGCCTCTGTCGTCCAACCGAAATGTAAAATACGGATAATCTACTTCTAAATCTTCAACTATTCGTTCGAATAGTTGCCTGTTCATCCTGAACCGCCGCCTAAACATATCCGGTGTATAAACCGGGTTGTTGCCAAAGTAGTTGTAATACCCGGGTAAATCCGTTAGTTAAAAATCTAATTTCGTTAAGTTTAGTTAACTTTAAAGTTGATATTTAGGGTGAGTTAGGTGAATTTATAAGTTTAGGGGTGTTTGGATTAATTAATAAGTTAAAAAGGTATTTTGGTCATTTATGGATAGTATAGGGACTAAAGTGGTAAATTGAGTTGGATATTATCTCATTTAGAAATCAGATATTTCATAAAACAGCAAATATCCAGAAAACCTAAGTGTGTGTGTGTTGGGAAGAAAAGGAGCCAAAGAAGGAAAGAAGGCTAGGAAATTCAATTTGGTGTATGTGGAAGTGAAAATAAGGTAAGTTCCTTTGTATTTTGTGTTTGTAATGGTTGGTAAATGGTTTCTGTCGGATTAGAATTAATAGAATCGAACTGGTAGGAATTTCTGTCGATTTCTGGGTAAAATAGGAAGAACCGACAGAGGTGTCCGGACACAGTATGAATGTGTCCGGATAGTTCTGTTGGGGGTGTCCGGGTGATTATGTCGATGGTGTCCGGATGACTTTCTGAAGGTGTCCGGACAGGGTTTTATCCGGGTAAGTCCTTCTTGTTATACTTTTCCGGATGGAATGGGATACCGGATTCCTCATGTTGTCCGGATTCCTCATTTTTTCCGGATTCTTTGTGTTGTCCGGAAAGTTGTCCGGATAGTTTGAGGTTTCCGGATAACTTGGTTGTTTGGGTAATTTTGAGGATAAAAGTTATGTAGATGTATCTAGAGTCCATAACCTGCTAGTAAGTCTTATACATAAGTTGGTAAGGATATATTTGTATGTAAATGGTTTCAGATTCTGAGAATTTTTGATAAAGGATCGGATAGCTCGGAGAAAGGTTTGGAAGCATATTGTAAGCATTCAGGTGAGTTTTGCTTTAAAACGTTTTTGAACTGGAATACATATATGTGTATAAATATATATATGAGATGATTATGTGGTAGGAATATGATTATGTGTATATAAATGACAATATGATGTAATGAGATATATATTGTATTTATATAAGCTTTGCACTACACGAGTGCACTTGTTGCCGGGTTCCGGTGTGCGGACCGGTGTGTAGCCGGGTTCCGGTGTGCGGACCGGTGAGTAGTCGGGTTCCGGTGTGCGGACCGACAGGTAGCCGGGTTCCGGTGAGCGGACCGGTTGTTGATTTATTAGTTGGCTTGCTACCAACTAATATGGCCATTGGTGGAGGAATAAGGTGAATGAGATGTACACGATGCACGAGTCTGAATTGGTATTTAAATACGTGTGGTATGTTTATATTTTACGAAAGGATTAATGTTGGTCCCGAAAGGCCTATACAAGTTTGTAGAAGGGGGGGGGGGGGGGGGGGTTGAATACAAACACACTATTTTACTTTTCTAAATTGTTTATTGATAAATCATTAACAATTTACAGCTTGTTGCGGAAACAAGATTAAGGATAAACCTAAATCTAAACAAGTTGGAACACTAAGGTTTCTTGCACTAAGAAAGATAAGGAGATTACTAATAAAATCCTATCTTAAGAGAGATTTGAACTTGTCCAGAGTTAGCAAGTTACTTCAAATGAAGTGAGTTCATCTCTTTATATACTGCATGCATTTAATGCAATTCAGTATACACTTTACACGTGTCATTAGCGGATTGGTTGCATGTCATTGACCTTTGTTGACAACCTTAGTAGCCGCATGAATGAACAGTGTAGTATCAGAGTGGTTGTACGATCTCAGATTTTCGGAGGTTCTTTTTTGACATTTCGTACGGTGGCGTGCAAGGGAGGTTAAGACAAAAGTACTTTGTACGGAGGACTTCATGATCAGCTTTCGTTGATTCAACAATTATCATTTACTATTCAGCGAATGATAAAGTTCAGCGATAGCTGAAGTCTTGTACTTGATACTTCACGTTGAGTGGACAAATCTGAGTCTTCGCTGATCCGCATCAGTTCATTAGGAGACTTGTCGCTGGTTCTTGAGCTTAATCTTCGACTTCAGCGTAGAACCTTTGTTGACGTGAATCTTGTCTTCAGGGATCATAAGTAAACAACTAACTTATCAGCGATCACCATAAGGACTGAACAGACTCAGCGATATGGTGAACAGTGTTCGCTGAATGTTTAATCTAAAAGAGCGAGAGTTCCTATCAGTAGTACTGTAAGATCTTAGTACTTATCAGCGATAGTGAAACTCTGATACATATTGTTTACTTACAATTTTCACTAAGTATTTAAGATAGGGTCATTATCAAATCACTGAGGGTTTGGATCAACAATCTCCCCCTATTTGATTATGACATAGCAACAAAGAAAATTGCTATTTAATGAAAACATAAGGATAAAAAGAACTCATAAAATATTTGTCCCTTTTACTGTTTTCTGGGATCTTTTCAGTACTGATGGAGTAAAGTACATTCGCTGAAATCTTTCTTTAAATCTTTGAATCAGGTTACAATTTGAATAAGAAAGATTACAAGTACAAGCGAAATAAATTACAAGTACTGAAGGATGACTGATACAATAGAGAATGAGGTGATTGTTGTCAGCCTTCAAAGGGTTCTTCCTTAATGAGAAGTTCATCAAGGGTTGTCTTTTCAGTTGGAATCATCCAGTCAGGAACCTTTTCTCCTTTATTCTTTAGCTTCAGAGCAGCTTCAAAAATCAAGGGTTTTAGGTGTCGTGCCTGAATGTCTTTTCTGAAGTCGCACCAGTAGACGAGATCTCTGAGCTGTTCGATTGGAGTGATTGGGAGCTCAGCGATCCGTTGAAAGCATTTACGTCCGTCGTAGTCAAGAAAGAATATTCCATAAGGATTACTGATGACTTTACCAGGGACGAAAAGTTCACATGGTGGCAAAGAGATGTCAAGGGCAGATAGATCAGGATCAGGACCAAGTACTTCAGTGCGAGAGAAACCAATTCCAGTTTCATTTCGTATGACAGGACCTGAGTTTGAATCTTGACGTTTCTTCTTTGGTGAGCCCCTTTTTCTTTTCGGCTTTAGATCAGGAACAGGAGGAATATCCACACAAGAAGATATCAAATCGATCTGTCTGTTTATCAGCTTTTCGAAATGATCCTTGTACTTAGATTGTGATGGTTGGATAGCTAACCTCATCTCCAGCCATTCAGAGAGACCATACCTTTTTACAGTGTCAGCGCGAAAGGTTTCAGATGTGCCATCTTCTCTGAACAGTTTGATGTCAACAATAGGTACTCCGATGGAGGTTCTTCCAGAGATGAATACCTTGTTGATCTTCGCTGGACGATATCTGAAGTGGATTTTCTCTTTACACCAGATCAGGGTGGTCTGAGAAACTTCAGCTTTCTTTTCCACGATCTTCTGGGCTTGTTCCCAAAGCTTTCGTTGGATTTGAATGGGAATATGCTTCAGCTTGGGGTCTTTGACAGATTCTTGAGTGAGCTTGATGGCGTATTCTCTGTCTTTATCTTCAGCTTCCTTCCTTTCAGCGATGAGGCGTTCAGCTCTGAGATGTTCCTGGTATTCAGCTTTTGAAATTCTGAACTTAGGAGGAACTGAAGGCAGATGATCGCGCCTTAGAATGATTCGCTGATCCTCGAATCGCTTTATCATTTCTTCTCTCCTCTTTTGATCTTCTTCACTCAGCCTTTGAGGAACTGAGGAAGGTCTCTTATTGAGCAAGAGAGGTTGTTCTTCTGGTTCATCAGTCTCAGAGATTAAATCTAAGACTGGGATTATGTCTTCAGCGGTAGCTGGAATTATTGGTGAAGTCGCAATAGTAGAGCCTTCAGCGATATCCTCAAACAGGGGAGAGGACTAGCTGAAACGCAGCGATCTTACAAATAAGAACTGGGTAGAAGAACTTGGGTAGAAAAGATAGAAAAAAATAATGTGGATGTGTATGGTGTTTGTGGAATGGATAACTGATTGTTCAGAGATGATCAGGGAAGGAAAAATAAGTTTAGTGTACCTGACAAATCGGCTTTGTAAGCAAGATCGCCAGATTATCATCTTTAGCGATGCCTTTGTCTTTGCTTTTCTCAGCGCCAGAGGCTGAGTGCTTTGTCTTTGTTTTTGTCTTATCCCCTGTGGATTCGGTTATCACGATCCCTTTAAGAGCTTTTCGAGGAGCAGGTTTGACGACAAAGAATTCGTCATCTTCATCATCATCATCATCATCGTTCCTTGGAGAGGAGGATGGTTCAGCTTCAGGGATGTCGATGTCTTCGTCTTCTTCTGCTTCGGATTCCTCAGCATCTTCTTTGAGTTGCTCCCCCTCAGATACAAAGGCGAGGTTCTCAGTTCCCTCAGGGTTTTCATCTCCCTGAGGTCCAGTAACCAGATCTTCATTACCCTCTCCCCTGATAGATTCATCATGGGAAAGGTCTTCAGCGCTCTTATTTTGATCTTCAGCGCTCTTCTCTTGTTCAGCGCTCTTCTCCCCCTCTTTCTCATGATGGGCGGGGGAGGAATGGGTAGACTCAGCATTGGTGTTATCTCTGTCTTCTGGGCCAGAGATTTTCACACAACCTTCAAGCTTAGCTATTATGTCTTCTAGGCCAGAAATAGCAGGCGTGATCTTCTTCAGCTCTTGGCGATCCTCTGCGGTGAATGAGTCCAAAATAGGTGCAGGGGCCGGAGCAGGAGCTGGATTGTTTGCCTTGTTCACCAGCGTATCGATCATTGTCTTGACAGAACCAAGGTCGGTCTTCACTGAGCCCAAGTCGGTCTTGACCACTGACATATCACCTTCGAGTGTACCAACCGATTTCTTCAGCGTTGTAACCTCGCTGGAAACGGTGGAAACTGACGATTTGAGGTTGGTGTAGTCAGTGTAGATGTCGGAGAGCACTTTGGCAAAGTCGGCGAGAGTTTTATCAAGGCCTTTGATGTCATCAGAGGAGGCCTTCTTTTCCACCACAGTAGTCAGCTTCGTCAGATTCTCTCCAGCGTTTGTTACAGCTGTAGAGTTATTTGATAGACCGGTGGTGAGATCTGTAAGTTTCATCTCCATGGACTTCAGAGACTGGTTGATGTCTCCCAAATAAGGACCTGTAACATATAAGTACTTGTGAACAAAGGAAAGCTCAGAAGTTTCAGGTTTAGTTACAGTGTTTAAGGTGGGATCTGTACCTGCAGGAGCGTTGACGAACTCATCAAAGTTTCGAGTCCCTCCATAGTGTTCCATATCTCCCTCAAAAGTTCCGTGAGGGATGGAGATCTCTGCAGGTCCTTTCTTCGTCATTCGCTGAGAAGCTTCAACGACTTCTTGAATGATGGCATCTCCAGTTTTAGCTGGAGGAGTGTCCAAAGAAATAGAGGGAGGATCGAAGGATAAGAATCGGGGTTGGGTTTCAAGTTCAGCGTTGGATTCGCTGAGAAGTACTTCATCAGTCTTTTGAGAGACTGAAGAAGGTTGGGTAGATTCCAAAGTTCTAACCTCAGCGTTTAAGGACGCTGAAGTAGGTTTAGAAGGGATGGCTTGAATTGGTGTGGCAGAGCGTACCACGGAACTTTCCTTCAGCTCTTCAGAATGAGCTGAGGAGTCTTCAGCATGGAATTGCTGGGGTTGCTCCTTGGTTTTCTTGATCCTTTTGGAATCAAGAGGGGTAAGAGATTGTTTCCTTTTCTTAGAAGGAATGAATTTTGTGGCCTGGGAATCAGCGAGGGGTATTGTCGCTGAAGGAGCCACAGAAAGCGGAGAATTAAGTAGAGTGAGAAGGGTAGAGAGACGTACCTCGTTGGCGACAGGCTTGAAGTCGAGAACTTTAGGGCCAATCTGAGAGAGTTTCAGATCACCCTCAGGATAGCTGTCCTTCAGGCCATATTGAAAGATGGCGTTGATGAATCGTGGGTAAGGAACCCATGCTGGTCGGTCAGCGGTAGAATCAACACGTTGAATGAGGTCTTCATAGATGATGGAGGCCCAGTCAATGTTGAGACCTTTCAGCAGTGCGTAACCCATGGCCTGCTGAGGTTGAGCGGCTTGATCAGAAGATCCGGATTTCGCTGTCATGCAGCTGATCAGGTGAGCGAAGATGAAGTTCATCTCGCTGGGCATCTTGGATTTCTTTATCAGCGTCAGCTTCTTCTCAGGTAGCTTGTCTCTTCCAGTCTCCCATATGTAACCCATCGCATCAAGGAAAGCAATGATTTCTTCCCTGTCAGCGTGCTTCTTGTGGTCAGGTAATGGAATGAAAGGATTTTCTGAGGTAGCGTTGGGGAATTTCAGGGCTTTGCGGATTATTGCCGGGGTTATCTTGATGGTGCCATACTCAGTATCGCTGAGTATGCAGTCGATGGTTTTAGATGGATCTTTGGCGGAGGGTAGGTCGGTGTGTCTGGCAGAGTACCAGAATTGGGATAAGAGACGCTGACTGGCAGGAGGTGTGATTGTCAGTGCTGTGTAGATGGGGCTATTCTTCAAAAGATTTACAGCGTCGTCTAGATGGGATACCTGCTTCCGAGGAGGAAACTCGAGAAGCGCTGAGAGGTTGTTTGCCTTTGTCCAGTCTAGTTGATCCAGTTCAAACTTAACCTGAGGAGCTTTAGTGATTTCCAGTTCCTCAGAATCAGCGGAGATGGACTCAGCGGTAACATTCAGCTTTGAAGTTGCCATTTCACTGTATTATCAGTTCAACCAAAGATGTTAACAAATAAGAATTATCTTAATGTGGAAAGAAAATTTCCATTAAGATTTTTCGAATTTTGTCCATTTCATTCAGACAAAAAAGTCTTAATGAAGATTAGGGTTTTTCTTGTTTTTGAAAAAAAAACGAATATAACACCCATAAGCCTTGTATTCCAGTTTCTTAAAAAAAATGGATACGAAAGAACAAGTTTAAGATTTTAGATTTAAAACTTGAAGAACAACCATGAAATGGTTGTGTTTATAAAACCATGAAAGAAAATGATTTTATTTTTGAGTTCTTTTGTTTGATCTTGTGTAAAACAATGATAAGATCGAAAACAAGTTATTCGCATTTGATAATAGATAAGAACATATTAACCTTGAGTTTGATGAAGAAGATGATGAACAGTTCTTGAAGATTGAGAGCACAAAATGCAACAGTGTTCTTTTCTTGCGGAGAAAGATTGATTCGCGTAAAAGACAAATATAAACTTTGAGAGTGTTTATATAGGAAGAGAGTAGAGAGAGAAAAACTTGAGCGGGAAAGTTTTTCATCATGACACGGACACGTGTTTGCATTTGATTGGATAGACAACGAAACGTGCAAACGTGTGTCAGAAAAAGAGCGTGTCTGGTGTTATCCGTTGCAATGACGTCACAACTGTCCTTTCACATTCTTTCGTTGTCTCTGAGGTTTTGAAAGAAAAAAAAACTCAAGGACTCTTTGGAAAATATGAAGCACTGAATAGAAATATCAGTGAGGGTTTTAAGAAATTTCAAAATATCGCTGTTAAGGAAGAGATATTCAGCGATGTAAGAATTTGAAATCTTGCATTTTCATGCGTTTTGTCAGAGAGAGAAAACATACCTTGATATCAGTTTAACCTAATTTATTCAGAGAGAAGATGATGAAATGGATTGTACAAGTTTATTTTATTCGAGAGCCTATACAAGAATGTATAAACGTATCGCTGATTAAATGTGAACCGCTGAAGATTTATCCTTCAAAGTTCAGCATTCCAAGCTCGCTGATGAGAAAGTTGAATCTTGTCTCATCAAGAGGTTTGGTAAGCAAATCAGCTAACTGATAATCAGTTGGGATAAAATGAAGTTCTATATCACCATTCATCACATGATCTCTAATAAAATGATATCTGATTTCTATGTGTTTTGTCTTTGAGTGTAGCACTGGATTGTTTGCTATAGCGATGGCACTTGTGCTGTCGCAATAGATTGGAATTTTGGAGAGCTGAAGATCATAGTCTAGTAGTTGATTTCTCATCCACAAGACTTGAGAACAGCAGCTTCCAGCGGCTACATACTCAGCTTCAGCTGTGGAAGTGGACACTGAGTTTTGCTTCTTACTTGTCCAACTTACCAGCTTTCCACCCAGGAGCTGACATCCTCCTGTGGTGCTTTTCCTATCCATTTTGCAACCTGCAAAATCACTGTCTGAATAGGCGGTTAGATCGAATCCTGAGTCTTTGGGATACCAAAGACCTAGATTCGTTGTACCCTTAAGATATCGAAAGATTCGCTTTACAGCTTTCATATGGGATATCTTAGGTTCAGCTTGATATCGTGCGCACAGACATGTTGCAAACATAATATCGGGTCGGCTAGCTGTAAGATACAGTAGTGAGTCGATCATCCCACGGTACAGCGTGACATTGACAGGAACACCCTTTGTGTCCTTATCAAGTATCAGCGGTGGTGCCATAGGGGTTTTCATAGCTGAACTTTCAGTTAAGTCGAATTTCTTCAGCATATCTTTAACATACTTTCCCTGGTTTATAAAAGTTCCTTTTTCAGTTTGCTTAATCTGAAGACCAAGGAAATATGTTAGTTCACCCATCATACTCATTTTATACTCATCTTTCATTCTATCAGCGAAACGAGTACAAAGCTCAGGGTTAGTAGAACCAAATATAATGTCATCAACATATATTTGAACTAAAATGATATGACCTTTTATTTTTCTAAAAAACAAGGTTTTGTCAATCTTACCTCTCTCAAACTTTTCAAGGTGGAGATAAGTAGAAAGAGTGTCATACCATGCACGAGGAGCTTGCTTCAAGCCATAAAGTGCCTTATCCAGCTTATAAACATAACCTGGACGCTTAGGATCTGAGAATCCTGGAGGTTGTTCCACATAAACTTCTTCATTCAGCTTTCCATTTAGAAACGCTGACTTAACATCCATTTGATGTACAGTGAAGTTTTTGTGTACAGCATATGCTAAGAAAAGACGAATAGATTCAAGTCTTGCTACTGGAGCAAAGGTTTCGTCATAATCTATGCCTTCCTCTTGTCTGTATCCCTGAGCAACAAGACGAGCTTTGTTGCGAGTTACAGTACCATGTTCGTCCAACTTGTTTCGATAGACCCACTTAGTGCCTATCACTGTTTTGTCAGTTGGTCTCCGAACAAGTTTCCAAACTTTGTTTCTTTCGAATTCAGTCAGCTCTTCTTGCATAGCGCTGACCCAGTTTGGATCTCTGAGGGCATCATCTATTTTCTTTGGTTCAGTTAGAGAAATAAAGTTAACAAATAAACAAATATTACCCGCACTTCTACGAGTCTGAATACCAGCGTTGGGATCACCAAGAATTTGATCGATTGGGTGATTTACAGTCCATCGCTGAGCCGGAGCATGCGTCGCTGACTCAGTCTGAACTGGAGAAACTGAAGATGAGGCTTCAGCTACTTCTGGATTATCAGCTAAGAGAGGAATGCTTGCATTTGTCACTTCATTCACTGATTGCTGAGAAATAGATAGAATTTCTGAGACATTTGGATCAACTGCGGGTATAGTGTTTATAGGAACAGCTGAGACCCAAGATGTTTCAGCTTCACTATTCTGCATATTGGGAATGATAGTAGGACCATCATTTTCAGTTGTATGAGCATGAGTAGTGGGAACATCTTCTGAATCACCAAGATGAGAAAACATCCATTGATTCAGTTCTTCTGTATCAGCGTTTGGTTTAGAGTTCGCTGAACGGCATTCGTCAAACGTGACGTGAATAGTTTCTTCTACAGTTTGTCTTCTTCGGTTGAAGACTCTGAAGGCTTTGGAAACTGAGGAGTATCCAAGAAAGATTCCATCATCAGCCTTAGGATCAAACTTTCCAAGGGCATCTCTGTTGTTCAGTATGAAACACTGACAACCAAAGATGTGAAGAAAGCTGATTGAAGGCTTTCTCCCATGAAAAGGTTCATAGGCTGTCTTTTTGAATCTTTTGACTATCAGCGACCTGTTTTGCGTAAAACAAGCCGTGTTGACAGCTTCTGCCCAAAACTGAGTAGGCAGGTGAGAATCGATGAGCATTGAACGTGCAGCTTCAATAATTGTTCTATTTCTTCTTTCAGCGACTCCGTTTTGTTGTGGTGTTCTCACTGACGAAAAGTTGTGAGAAATACCCTTGCTCTCAAGGAAGGAATCAAGAGAACTGTTTTTGAATTCAGTTCCATGATCACTCCTTATTGAGCGAACAGTCATATTGTTCAGAGTTTCCATCTTCCGAAACAAAGGTGATGAGTTCTTCAGGGGTGTCACTCTTAGAACGGAGAAACATTACCCATGTGTAACGAGAGAATTCATCAACTATGACCAGCGTATATTTCTTTCCAGCGATGGATTGTTTGTTAACGGGGCCAAACAAATCCATATGGAGTAGTTGAAGAGGAGATGACACTGAGGAAACTTGCTTTGACTTAAAGCTTGCCTTGGTCTGCTTCCCTTTTTCACACGCTGAACATAAGGATTCTTTGGCGTATGAATGTTGAGGTAGACCAGTGACTAACTCTTTGGATGAAAGAGTATTCAGTGTCTTGAAGTTGAGATGTGAGAGCCTCTTGTGCCATAGCCAGTTGACATCAGAAGATGCCTTTGAGAAGAAACAGGAGTTCTCAGTGGTTGTTGAGTCCATGTTTATAACGTAAACATTTTCCAAACGATAACCGCTGAGAGCTATCTTCTCCTTTTTGTCAGAGACAAAGCAGGATTCCTTAGTGAAAATCACTTTGTTATCCATGTCGCAAAGCTGACTGATGCTCAGAAGATTATGCTTCAGCCCTTCAACATATGCGACTCTTCTGAAGGATGTTGTACCATTTGAAAGTACACCATACCCTCGGGTGTGTCCTTTTCCATTTCCACCGAAAGTCACAGAGGGACCCTTCTCTTCCTTGTATTCAGCGAGCAGGCTTTTCTTTCCAGTCATGTGTCTAGAGCATCCGCTATCGAGATACCAGATACCCTTCTTAACCTGCAATACAAAGGAAGATTAGTTTTGCTTGGGTACCCACTTCGCCATGTATACGCGTTTGTCAGTGGAAGTGGTTGGAATGGGTTCAGCAGTCTTTGCAGCATTTGAAGATTCAGCTTTGTCTTTCTTCACTTTGGTCAATTTCTTGACCTCAGCGGTAGGAGTCACCTTGACCTGAATTGCAACTGGTTTGGTCTTCTTGGGTGCTATCTTCACCTTAGCTATCTTATCAGCTTTGGTGGTTGTGGGACACTTACTTGCAATATGATCGGTAAGTCCACAGTGATAACATTTCCTATAACTAAAATTAGTTCTAGGACCACTTGAGTGCTGAGCTTTTAATTTGGAATTAGAAGTGCCAGCACCAAGTACACTATTGGTTTTTGAAATAGGACGAACATTCAGTTCTTCAGATTTCTTACCAAGGACATCTACTCTGAGTCTAGGAGTAGGTCGCTGAACTGATCCAGAGGTCTGATTTCTAGAACCAGATGAATGAATCACTAAGGCTTTGGAAGCATTCAGCTTAGGTACTAAGGTACCCTTCTGAGGATTTTGATAAATAACAATTCCTTTACCTTTGTCTTTAGAGACAGAGGTAGGTTTTGAATAAACCATTTTCTCCTTACCTTTTGAGGAGGTAGGAGTTTCCTCAGGGATTGGTGTAACCGACGAGGAGTACTGAGATGAAGAAGTGTCAGCTACTGAGGATACGAACGTTCCAAATTTAAGCATTGAACGTTCAGTGGTTGGTATTGGAGTATCATATTTATAACCCAGACCACGTTTATCACTCAGAGGAATCTGAGCCTTAATTATCTCAGTGATCTTTGTTGAAGAATTACACCATCCTTCAACAGTAGCTTGTTCAGCTTTTAATGCAGCGATAGCTTCCGCTCGTTCGATTTTGACTAGCTAATTTAAATGGACTTGATCTTTAAAATCTTCTTCAAATTTAGAAAGCTTTTCTATTTGAAGGTGGCAGTTTTTAAGATTTTCAGCGAGATCAAGATTTTGGTTTTCAACCACAGCTTTGCCGTTCATGGCTTCGTATAAACTTCTAGTCAGCAGTTCGATTTTACGGAGACTATCAGCTTCATCAATATTTACAATATTGGTAAAGAAGGAAGGTGATACCTGAATGGCAGATGTTGAAGTGGAGGGAATGTCTGAACTTTCTTCCTCTTCTTCAATCTTGGCCATGAGACATTGATTTGCTTCATCATCTTCAGAATCAGATGATGAGGCTTCTTCATCAGAAGCAGCCCAATCATAGTCAGCCATCAGGCCTTTTCCTTTCTTCTTAAAGCTTTTCAGCTTTGCATACTTCTCCTTCAGCTTTGAGTATTTGTCGTCTTTATTCCTTGGAACAAAGGATTTCTTTGTAAAAGCTGAAGGTCTCATGATTTTCTTTGACCTGCACTCGTTAGCGAAATGACCTGTCTTTTCGCAGTTGAAACAAGTAGCAGTAGCCTTATCAACAAAAGCTGATGACTTAGGCTTGTCAGCTATAGAAAGAGTTTTGTTCTTTCTAAACATTTTCTTCTTGGCGAATCTCCTGAACTTTTTAGTTAGGAGAGCCAAGGATTCATCATTATCTGAAGAATCAGAATCTGATGACCTTTCAGAGTTACTTTCTAACTCAGTGATAGTGACCACGGGTCGCTGAGTAGAAGGTTCCTCTGAGATTAAAGCAACAGGGGTGCTTTTGGAATCTTTTACAAGATTCTTCTTAAGATGGCTAGATTGCTCATGATTCAGCAATGTGCCATATAAGGTAGCAAGTGTCATTGATCTTAGATCTTTTGACAGCTTGAGACACATGGAATAATTGTCCTAGCTTTCAGGTAAACATTCTAAAAACTTTGTCATCACTTCAAAGTTAGAATATTCCTTACCAACCGTTTTTAGATCTATAATTAAGCAATTAAAACGTTGATGAACTTCAGAGAGAGTTTCATTCTTACCAGAAATGAAGCTTTCGTATTGTCTTACCAGGTTGATCTTTCTTGAATCCTGGACTTCAGACGTTCCTTCATACTGAACACATATTGTGTCCCACATGGCTTTTGAGGATTTCAGGTTCATGACGGAATGGTAGACTTCGTCAGGAAGGGCCATGGATAGTATGGATCTGGCTTTTGTATCTATAGCCACTTTCTTCTTGTCTTCATCGGTCCAATGATGGATTTCCTTTGGAATCAGCCTTTCTGGAATAGCAGCTCTAGTTGCAGTGGCTGGAACTGCAGGATCAATTGTTACAGGGGTGTGTGGGCCGTTTTCAAGATAGTAAGGTATAGTAGGGTCTACACCTTCTAAGAAGAGTGTCATCCTATTTTTCCACAAGTTGAAGTTATCTCTGGAAAATCTAGGGGGTTTTGCAAGAGAACCATTGTCTATATAGTGAGTGTTTGTGTTTGTGTTGGCCATTTTCAGATAATAGCTAGGAAGAGAAATATCTTAGATTAGATCTTGTTTATGAGATTAAACAAATCTGCTCTGATACCACTTGTTGGTCCCGAAAGGCCTATACAAGTTTGTAGAAGGGGGGGGGGGGGTTGAATACAAACACACTATTTTACTTTTCTAAATTGTTTATTGATAAATCATTAACAATTTACAGCTTGTTGCGGAAACAAGATTAAGGATAAACCTAAATCTAAACAAGTTGGAACACTAAGGTTTCTTGCACTAAGAAAGATAAGGAGATTACTAATAAAATCCTATCTTAAGAGAGATTTGAACTTGTCCAGAGTTAGCAAGTTACTTCAAATGAAGTGAGTTCATCTCTTTATATACTGCATGCATTTAATGCAATTCAGTATACACTTTACACGTGTCATTAGCGGATTGGTTGCATGTCATTGACCTTTGTTGACAACCTTAGTAGCCGCATGAATGAACAGTGTAGTATCAGAGTGGTTGTACGATCTCAGATTTTCGGAGGTTCTTTTCTGACATTTCGTACGGTGACGTGCAAGGGAGGTTAAGACAAAAGTACTTTGTACGGAGGACTTCATGATCAGCTTTCGTTGATTCAGCAATTATCATTTACTATTCAGCGAATGATAAAGTTCAGCGATAGCTGAAGTCTTGTACTTGATACTTCACGTTGAGTGGACAAATCTGAGTCTTCGCTGATCCGCATCAGTTCATTAGGAGACTTGTCGCTGGTTCTTGAGCTTAATCTTCGACTTCAGCGTAGAACCTTTGTTGACGTGAATCTTGTCTTCAGGGATCATAAGTAAACAACTAACTTATCAGCGATCACCATAAGGACTGAACAGACTCAGCGATATGGTGAACAATGTTCGCTGAATGTTTAATCTAAAAGAGAGAGAGTTCCTATCAGTAGTACTGTAAGATCTTAGTACTTATCAGCGATAGTGAAACTCTGATACATATTGTTTACTTACAATTTTCACTAAGTATTTAAGATAGGGTCATTATCAAATCACTGAGGGTTTGGATCAACAATTACCAAAGGTTTATCTAAACTATCTTGATACAAAGGATTTACATAAAAGGTTTTATAATGATTTTGGAAAGGACCGGGATTAACTCACTAGACTCGTTTGGTCTAACCCTCATTTTGTTTTCAAAAATATGTTTTCCAGGTTAAGGATCGGCAGGAGAGGATGAAGTGTAGGAAGCTTTTGATGGATGTTGATTAGGAAGCTTAGATATATTTTGTAATGTCAAGACTAATGAGACCGTACTTGGTTTGTTATGTAACTTTTGTTGTAAATCAATGATATGTATGAATGTTATGTATTATGATGTATGTTATGGGATTTGGGATGTTACAGTAGTCCCGCATAAGCCGCTCGTTTGCAGCTACTCGACCTCTTTCTATGTTCGCGGCCCTCTCTGTTGTTGACGACGAGGCGGTGCTACCATAAATCCATTGTGCAGTGTGTCGAAAAACTTCCCTTTTGTAGATTCAACAACTCGTCGGTGTCTACGGATGATGATGATGCGGTCGGTGAACCGGGTTGTGGCGAATCCATATTGTTTAAAATATAGAGAATGGAAGATAATGAGAGAGTTTGAGAGAGTTTGAGAGATTTTGGTGTGAAAAAACAAGAGGTTTGGATTAATATATATAGTGTGATTAAATTGGAAAAAAAATTAATTTATAAAAGTAGCCGTTGGGTTCGTATTATTTTCAAGATTTAAAAAAAATAGCAAAGAGCCGTTCGGGTTTCTCGGGTTTGAAAGCCCGCTGGCCGAGCCCGAGCATGAAGCTCGCAGGACCCCACCGCTGCCCGCAGGAGCCCGAGCCCGCTGGGCGCTGCGGATGGCCTTAGAAACATACTCTAATAAAACCATCTCCAATGGGGTCACTAAATTTTGTGTAAATCTTGCTATTCACATCTTCAATTGGGTCACTATTTTCCACACTAAATTTAGTGTGATGAATATATTACACTATATTTGGTGTAACACTATTCATTTACACTACTTTTTCAATTACATTTTTGGTCCCTCAAATTTGAGATTAATTATTTTTATCTTTTAAAGTTTAATAGGTTTATTTTATATATATTGTTTAATATAACTTTTAGGGGGCGTTTGGTTCGTAGAATGTTTTTGGATGAAATGGAATCTGTCAAAGGAATTTGACTTTGGAGGAATTGGAATGGAATGCTGTCAGGTTTGACCAGCTGTTTGGTTGACAGAATTGGAATGGAATCTGTTGAAGGAATTGGAATCTCTCTGTTTGGTTCACAGAATGTAGCTTTGGAATTGGAATGAAATTTGTGTAAATGACCAAAATACCCTTTTGTAGTTCATGTTCCAACATATGCAAACACCATTAATAATTAAGTGGTCATTCTTGCAACATATACCTCACAAACTCTTCCCGAGCTTCTCCTTCATAGTTCCAAAAACCTTAACACGGCTTCAGGATCACGTGTTATTTTCCTCAATGTCGTAAACCTTTCCATTGAAGTAAGATCCATCTTGGCAAGTTCAGAACCAACAATGGACTTCTTTTGATGTATCTCCATCTCGACTTTCACCAAATTGTCCGATGTTTTTTTCAAGTCTATCTCCAAGTATGACAGCAGCATTCTTTATTGCATCAACAAGAGGATCAGCTCGACTCTTGCGCTTCCTACTACCTTGAGATGTACACTCTTGACTTGGCATTCGACTATCTTCCATGACAACATTTTCATCAGATTGTTGTTCTTGACTTGGCATCTGGCTATCTTCCATGACAACATTTTCATCTAACCCATCATAGTCTCTCACTTGATTGCCATGAGCACGATCCTTTCCAAAAACGTAACACATTTCTTCATAATGTGGAAATGGTTTGTTTCGCCATTTCGCAGCCTTTTTGAGTACCTAAAATTGCAAAAAAAAAAATAGAAACCATTAAAATAAATTCTTAACATGGTAATAAGTTAAACATCACTAATATGTACCTGTAAGTAAGCATCCCAAACTGAATCGTCAGCAGTCACACACATCTTGACACTATCATACCCAAAACCACTTGTATATGTACCATGTAGCATATCATGTACAGTTTGCCAAGCTTTTTTCATGGTTTTGATTCTGGACTCGATGTGTGGTTTACATAATATTTTTTTTCAGGAAGAGAGATTTTCAAAGCTTCTTCCATAACCAACAAGTACCCGCAATTGAAGCCATTATCAGCTTTATATCCTCCAACATTTACCAAATTCACTAATGCATCCAAAAGTTTGGCGTCTTCCTCTTGTGACCAGTTTCGGTACTTACGACCTTTGTTTTTATCCGCCATACCTAATATTAAAGATCAAATTGTACTACTAAAATTAATAGCAATAAATTTGCACCATTAAAACACCAAATTGTGTGCAATACATAAAAGATTAAATTGTACTACAATACATAAAACACCAAAGTCTACTACAATACATAAAAGAATAAATTGTACTACAATACATAAAGATCAAATAGAAGCTTGCCAATCATCAAACATGTTTTGGGCCAAATTGTTTCTAAATTCAGTCCACTCGGTAGAAGTACCTATGGAAGTGATATTATTCTCATAATCCTACGTTTGCGTGTTGTGAGACTAATTCGGGCCATTTCCTGTTTATATATCATACATGAAACAACAGATTTTTTAAAATTCACATTGTAAATTTGATGTAAAACAGATGTAAATCAGATGTAAATGTAAATTCACATTGTAAATCACATTAGTTGCATATAAAGTATTTTAGATGTTAATCAATAATCATTTGTATTTTAGTTCAAGTGATCGACCTGCTAATTCTATGTAAACAGGGACATTAAAATGTTCAATTAACATATAACACCATTTAAAGGAATAAGATGTAAATCAGATTTCTTCATAGTTGAGACTATGTTAACAAACAACAGTAGCAACAAAATCTACTTCACCTAATTCCCTCTTAACCGCTCCAATTTCCCCCTAAATTAAAAATCCAATCTTTTTCACTTAAAACATCATTTCACCCCTTTCTTTCTTTCTTTCTACACACATACATACATATAGATATTATTATTATTAACAAACAACAGTAGCAACAACAGATGTAAATCACATTTAACAAACAACAGTAGCAACAAAAGGTGGTTCAAAGTTGCAGCAACTATGTTAACAAACAACAGTAGCAAAATCGAAGCAGATTGTAACAAGCAAGAGGTTTGTCTACTGATTTGTAACAGAAAGAGGTTTGTCTACTGATTTGTAACAAAATCAGTAACAAAATCAGATTGTAACAAGCAAGAAACAAAAATCGAAAGCAGATTGTAACAAGCAAGAAACCGAAGCAGATTGTAACAAGCAAGAAACATAAATCGAAAGCAAGCAAGCAAGATAAATCGAATCCAAGCAAGAATCGAAAGCAAGCAAGAAAGATAAACCAAAAAAACTTACCAGATCAGTCGAGAAGAAGTTGTGCGACGATGGAGAGAAAACGAGAGAGTGTTGTCTACTGATTTGTGAAGATGGCGGTTGATAAAAGGTAAATTAGGGCAAGGGTAATTTTGGAAATAATAAAATGTTTAATTCCATTCCTTTAGAATACCATGGTTAAGTGATGGAATGAAAAATAGCTATTTCATGGAATTGAATGGAATTTTAAAGATTCCATTCCTTTAAAAACCTTGAACCAAACAATGGAATTGAATCTGGTCAAAGGAATTTGAGATTTCAATTCCATCAAATTCCTTCACTTTCTGTGAACCAAACGACACCTTACTGTTTAATAAAAAGTTTTGTTTTATGCATTAAATTAATTTAGTTAATAATTAATAAAAAATAAAAAATAAAAAATAATAAGTTATGATCTAAATAAAAAATATGGGTATAAATTGTAAAGTTAATAAATATAAGGGTATTATTGAAAGTTTAATAAATTAATATAAAAATGATTTTGTGTAAAAAATAGTGTTACCCATTGAAAAATATTTACTATTAACACTAAATTTTACACTACTTTTGATGTTTAGTGTAAAATATAAGAGCATCTTCAACAACATTGCTAAAATAGAAGAAAATGGGTTTTTGTTTGCTATTCTTCTCCAACAACATTGTTATCTTGTTTGCTAAAATAGAGATTAATGAATAAATCTTTAAATATAGAGAATTCTCTAAATAGGAGAAAGAAATAATTATTTTATTCAAACCACCAATAACATAATTCTTTTATTATTTTATATTAAGTTTTTCTTTTAAAGTGTATTGAAAATATAAATTAAATAATATTATATTAATATAATTTATATTAAAATCTCTAAAATAACAAAACTGTTGGAGATGAATTTAACTCTTTCTAAAAAATTTAACTTTTAATTTTTTATTTTAGAAAATTTATAGCAAACATGTTGGATATGCTCTAATATGACCCTTAAGATGCCCTAAAGACCTCCAAAAAAAATCAATGATTTTAAATCGTTTTAATAAATCAAAATCTACGAGAAAAGAAATATTTTCTACACACTTGATTTGTGAAAAACTTTCAATTTTCAAATCACAAAATTTCATTCGTGAAATTAATTTAGCCAACAATAAGGTGGCACGTGGCAGAAGATGCATGGGTTTATACAAGAGTCTTGTATGTTGGAAACGGTGTAAAACGATGTCGTATTTGGTCAATGATTGACTGAAATCGGATTCTCGTGAGCGTACCATTCTGTCAGTCTAGCTGGACTCCAACGCCGTGATGGGTTCTATGTTACGGTCTCAACTCTCAAGGACGCCTTCTCTTTTTTTTTTCTTTTTTTTTTAAGGAAATGATTGCGTCACGAACGTGCAACGGCCTAGCCATCATCCGATCGGAATAATCCTATCATTAAAATAAGAACGTTATAGAACATAATAATACAAAGCGAAATAAAAGAACGGAAATACACCATAAACTTAAGGACAAGATAAAAACAAAAGTGATTCGGAGTCAAGTAAGCCGCTTCGTAAGCTTGTCTTTCCACCGCAAGGACAAGGCCCTGACAGTTCCAACTGAAGGCAATCAAAGTATTGATTCCTTGACTTTCTTGCATAAGCATAGCTGGAAGGTAAGAGAAAAAGTGGGAATGTGCCACTTTGTTGTTTTTCTCCTTGATGAAAGTGGGTATGATCCACTTTACTTGGTTGTTTTTTCCTAATTGCTGCTTATGCCTAGATACAGAGAATAAAATAAAAATACAGAGAACGTAATGGAACCGATCTTTCTGGCGTTTCCGATATTTCCACATTCTTTCTACCATTAACGATACCAAGTACTCTCCAGCACGCTTCTACGTACAAGTCTTGGATTTTGTTGGTGATGGCCGGGAGAACTACCATGGTGTCATAGAAATGGGACTCAATGGACATCCGTCTCGGAGAAGATGGGGAAACCAAAAGGGATTTAGAGCCACAAAGTGATTTAGAGCCACAAAAGGGATGTATAGCCACAAAGGGATTTAGAAGCTGAGACTTCTATAAACCGGGTCACGGTGATCGTCGGCGGTGGTTTTAAGCTTGAAACCTGAGAGACACAAGGGGAGAGGGAGAGGCACAGCGGCAACAGCGATATCGTCGTCGCGACAGGCAGCGGCGACAGCAAGCAGGCAGCAGCAGCGGCGCGGAGGCAGCGATGGCCGACTGGCGTTGGCCGGCTGGACTTCGGAGGCAGTAGTAGCGGTATCCCTGGAAGGTAGGGCGGCAGCAGGACGGCGGCGGCGGCAGCAGGACGGCGGCGACGGCTAGGCTTCTCTCTCAAACCCTAGAGAGCGTCTAACCTCGGACGCCTTCTTCTTTGCACCTGTATATTTCTTTTTTGACATGATTGTATGATAATAATTGATATAAGAGCATCCACAACAAGGATTTCATTAGAATTTCATTTGGATTGTAAGAGTGCCATGTAGGATTGCTAAATTAGAAATTGTAGTGGTTGTGAGTATGATTGCTAAATTAGAAATTGGTTTTGGTAATTTGCAAATGTCAAATCAGTATTTTTTGCTGATATGACAGTGAATAGTATAAGAAATTGTAGGGAATAATTTCTAAATAAGAAATTGTAGGGAATAATTTCTAAATTAGAAATTGTTTTATGTCAAATCATGTTTTGTGATGTTTTGTAGAGAATGTTTATAAAAAAAATGTATGAATAATTTTATTTGTTAATAAAAATATTTTTTTAAAGGTAAATATTAAAAAATGCAAAATATAATTTAAAATAAATTACATATTAAAAAAAATACAAACTTAACACATAAAAATACATCATTGTTCTTTTAGAAGTTCTTCAAGTTGATGTTCTTCAAGTCCGACCTACAATGAAGATATATTTCGGCGTAGATTTCGAATGAGGAGACAACTATTTCTTCGCATAGTTGAAGGTGTAAAAACTATGGATCCTTACTTTCAAAGTAATTCTGATTGCACTGATAGACAAAGTTTGTCACCAATTCAAAAGTGTACTGCTGTAATGCGTATGTTAGCATACGGTGTAAGCGTGGACGCCGTTGACGAATATTTACAAATTGGGGAAACAACGACAATAGACGTGAAGAAGTTCGTGAAGTCAATTACCCCAATCCCCAAAAACATCGACTATTGCAAAGAAACAAGATGCTGCTAGGAAAGATGTAAAGAGAGTGTTTGGGGGTACTCAAATCACGTTTCGCTATTATATGTGGGTCATCTCGTATGTGGTGCAAAGAGATAATTGGAGAAATAATGAGAGCATGTATACAGCATGATCGTCGAAGATGAACGTCATATTTATATTCGTCAATTTGATGATATAAACGATGATGTTAATTTTACTATAACTACGCCTCAAAACTCTCGTAGCATACTTCCCGAGTACGAAAACTATCTCCAAAATCACATACAAGTACGTAATCGGTCAACGAATCATTGTTTACAATCAGATTTGATTGAAGAGATTTGACAAAGATTTAGAGAAAAGAAAAATGACGATTAATGTAATATTTTTACTTTGTATTTTAATTTAATATTTTATAAATTAAATATTTTATTTTATTAATTTATTTTATTTTATTTTATTATAGTTATTTAATTAATAAAATATTTCATATTAAATTATAGTAAAGAGTATTTAATTGTATTTTTGTTGTTATTTGATTAAAATATAGTTTTTTATGATGAGGTGTCACTTTAGAAAGTGGGTGAAATTTCATTGTTGTGGTGGATAATTTCAAGATAATTGCAAAGCTGATGTGGCGCTGATGTGACCCATTTGCAATTGGAATGAAATTTCATTGTTGTGAATGGTCTAAAAATAGTTTACTAAGTGTTAGGGAGAGTTTTTATGTAAATACCAAGGAAATTTGTTTATTTTAAAAAATGAGAATAAAAATAAAAATACAGTAGAATGTGAATAGAATGAAGATTGTATTGATGATGTTTGGTTAAACCATTATAATCAATAAAAATTTGTTTTATATAATATTTTTAATTCAAACATGTGACGTCTAACATGAAAATAAAATTATTTTTCATTCAATATCGAAAGATGAAGTGTCGTATGAGAAAAAGTGATTGAGCGGGAATAAGATTTTTATTCACCCTCATTTGATCAGGTACGAAAATTAATGGGTTTGAGGTAATGAGTCCATTATATTATATCAAATCAAACAACATTTTTTATTATCATTATCATTTCTTACCCTTCAATTTCATCAATTTATAAAAAAAATTATTTCAAACATAAATATTCCCAATCTATACATACAACCTTACTCATATATGATTTACTGAAAACCCAACCAAACGACCTCATAACATACTTTTACATGAGTTATTTTTGACCCACCAACAGACACCTTAGCACATTTATAGATGACCTCAAATTCCATAAAAAAAATTAGTCTATGAATATATATAGGTCTAACATTTTTTTAAGGAAATTAATTAAAATACCTAAAGTTTGACTTTGACTTACCAAAATACACACTTTCTAAACCATTTTACCAAAATACCCATTTTTCCGCGATGGGGTTCGCAATCGCGGACCAGGGACCAATTTTGAAAATATTTTTTCCGCGATCGAGGGAGTGTCCTGCGGCACATTCAATTTGATGATTTTTTATTTGAAATTTACACTTTCAACTCCTATAATTATTTACTTAGTTTACTTTATACCTTTTACTTTTCTAATTTTAATTTTACACTTTCATCATATTAACACATATAATCGTTTATTAACTAAAATATGTTAAAAAACACGTTTTAATTTAAGCAAGTTACACCATTGTAATCGTCTCTTCGATACCTTCGAAATGAGCCTAATATTGAATATTTTTTGATTTAATTATTTTATTATATATCATATATACTACATAAAAATATTTTTAATATTTATAATTGGACCCTTATAGTTAATTATTTTTATGGTACATCTCTTATTTTTTCAATTTTGTTTTACACTCTTATCACATTAACATAATAATCTTATATTAACTAAATGAAAAATAAAAACTAATAGGTATAAAGTAAACTAACTAAATAAGTTTAATATAATTAAATCAAAGAATATTCAATATTTGGCTCATTTCGAGGGTATCGACGAGACGATATTAATGGTGTAACTTGTTAAAATTAAAAAGCATTTTTAATGTATTTTAGTTAATAATTGATTAAATCGTCAAATTATTTGGATTATACGTATCGATGCATTGCAACGGGTAAATAACTAATATATATATATATATATATATATATATATATATATATATATATTTATCGAACTCCTTAACATATTTTAACGTAATTATGTATGTTAATGTGATATGTTAAAACGTATTTTTTTAACATATTTTATTTAATATAAGATTATTCTGTTAATGTGATAAGAGTGTAAAATAAAATTGAAAAAATAAGATGTGTAATATAAATTAAATAATTAACTATAAGGGTCCAATTGTAAATATTAAAAATATTTTTATGTAGTATATATATGATATATAATTAAATAACTATATAAAAAAATATTCAATATTAGGCTCATTTCGAAGGTATCGAAGAGACGATTACAATGGTGTAATTTGTTAAAATTAAAACGTGTTTTTAACGTATTTTAGTTAATAAACGGTTATATGTGTTAATATGATGAAAGCGTAAAATTAAAATTAAGAAAATAAAAGGTATAAAGTAAACTAGGTAAATAATTATAGGGGTTGAAAGTGTAAATTTCGAATCAAAAATCATCAAATTGAATGTGCCACGGGACACTCTCCTCGATCGCGGAAAAAGTATTTTCAAAATTGGTCCCTGATCCTCGATCGCGAACCCGATCGCGAAAAAATGGGTATTTTGGAAAAATGGTTTAGAAAGTGGGTATTTTGGTAAGTCAAAGTCAAACTTTGGGTATTTTAATTAATTTCCGTTTTTTATCGTTAACCATGTTAATCAATTTGTACCAATAAAATTTCAGAAATTTTCTTTGTTTTAGTAATAGGAATCCAATTTTATCAAGGATAGTTTAGGGTTTTTAGTATTTTAGTTATTTGATATATATAATTACTTTTCTGTTATCACGTTAGGATATTTATGGTAGTTATTGTTATTTTAATTATTTAATATATATTTACTTTCTTATTATCACGTTAAGATATTTATGGTAGCTATTGTTATTTTTTAATTATTTAATACTCATATACACAAACTAGAAATAATGTGCACTTATACACAGACCGGAAACATTGTGCCCTTATGCACAAAATGGAAACAATGTGTAGTTATGCACTTTTGCACAATAATGTGCACTTATGCACTTATACACAGACTCGAGAAAATGTGCACTTATGCACTATGGAACACTTTGCACATGATGTGCACGTATGCACAAACTAGAAATAAGGATGGTTTCCTTGAAAGGCGGAGTCGGAATCTTGTTTTTTGGGAAGTGCCGTGAGATAAGGAAGGTTTCTATCTATGAATTAGGCTTATTTTGACAATTGATATATTTACCCCTCTTCATATATGTTTTTCTATTGTTCAACCGTGTAATTTAGTTAAATATGGAATAAAAATATGTTTTAATCTTAGCCCTTGATTTTCAAGATCAATGGCTCTAATTGGTTAACATTATTAACATTAAAAGGAAAGTTAACAAAACTAGGGAACCCTATATAGATTGGCTAATAAGTTAGTTGTTAATTTATAAACTAATAATGCTTGTCTAAAACTAACTAATGAGTTGGATAATAATATAAAATAATGTTAAAGAATAATAGAGTCTTAGCCGGTAAGTGATGGGAAAATTTCTTACCACGATTAGCGCTTACCGGAAAAATTATTATATACGATACCGTTTTGGTGTATTAAATCTTACATGGTAAGTAATTGATAGTGTTGATTAGAGAACCAATTGAGTTATAACGCATTGATCAAGTCTTAAGGGGATGTAGTGGAAAATCTCATCTATCCTAGCCTCCTAGGTTCAAATTCAGGTGCTACCAAAGTTCTTGTTATCATATAGGCTCATCTGCAGTGGCGAATCTAGAAACTTAGGTGACCGGTGTCAGATTTAGGAGTGTCAATTTTTTTTGAAATTGAATCAACCGAACTAAAATGATTTCGGGTTATTTGGTTTTTGGGTTGAACCGATTTTGGGTTAAACGGTTCAGTTTCAGTTACTTTTTTGTTATTTCGGTTAAATAGAAAAACAAATTATACCATAATTTTATATACTTTATCTCTATATAATATCAAGATGACTAATATTAAAATAAATTTAACAAACCAATACAGGAATTGGTTTCTTTTGGTTTTAGCGAAAAAAGAAATCAATTGTAATGGGGTCTTGTAAAAAGTTGAATGGGTCCTGTAAGTAGAAAACCTAGCCATTTATAAAAGATAAAAGAGAATTTTAAGCTAAATTCAATTTCTCTACTCCATGAGACCCCAAGAGTTTCTATGTGGCTCCGCCACTGCTCATCTGCAATGACTCCAAGTCATTCGAAGACTCGTAGTCACCTGAAATTAGTCGGTGTGCATAAACTAACCCGAAAACCACAATAATCAATATATATATTAAAAGAGAAAACCACAAAAGATGATGTGGCATCCTAAGATTTGAGAATTCTCCATTTCTTGAATTGTGGTTGATTTTCATCATCCCACATTGGTGGAAAGATGAAGGTTTTGAACCATGGAGTGGCTATAAGAAAGGAGGAGTGGATACTTTTGTGTCAACTCATGTGGTTGGCTCATTTAGCTTACCCTACATTTGCATCATCCCACATTGATGAGAAGATGCAAGTTCTAACGTATGAAGTGTGTATAAGAAATAAGGGTGAATGTTTTTGTGTCAACTCATGTGGTTGGCTCAATTTAGTCTACCTTATTTTTGCAAAACAAACTTTATATATATAATCATCAATATCAATCAATGTATCAATCATCAATATATAATTTAAAAGAGAAAACCACAAAAGATGATGTGGCATCCTAAGATTTGAGAATTCCCCATTTCTTGAATTGTGGTTGAGTTTCATCATCCCACATTAATGGAAAGATGAAAGTTTTGACCATGAAGTGGCTATAACAAAGGAGGAGTGGATACTTTTGTGTCAACTCACGTGGTTGGCTCATTTAGCTTACTCTACATTTGCATCATCCCACATTGATGAGAAGATGCAATTTCTAAAGTATGAAGTGTGTATATGAAATTCCCCATTTCTTGAATTGTGGTTAAGTTTCATCATCCCACATTGGTGGAAAGATGAAAGTTTTGAACCATGAAGTGGCTATAACAAAGGAGGAGTGGATACTTTTGTGTCAACTCATGTGGTTGGCTCATTTAGCTTACCCTACATTTGCATCATCCCACATTGATGAGAAGATGCAATTTCTAAAGTATGAAGTGTGTATATGAAATAAGGAGTGAATGTTTTTGTGTCAACTCATCAATAAATAAATATATTAAAAGAGAAAACCACAAAAGATGATGTGGCATCCTAAGATTTGAGAATTCTCCATTTCTTGAATTGTGGTTGAGTTTCATCATCCCACATTGGTGGAAAGATGAAAGTTTTGAACCATGAAGTGGCTATAAGAAAGGAGGAGTGGATACTTTTGTGTCAACTCATGTGGTTGGCTCATTTAGCTTACCCTACATTTGCATCATCCCACATTGATGAGAAGATGCAAGTTCTAAAGTATGAAGTGTGTATAAAAAATAAGGGGTGAATGTTTTTGTGTCAACTCATGTGGTTGGCTCAATTTAGTCTACCTTATTTTTGCAAAACAAACTTTATATATATATAATCATCAATATCAATCAATGTATCAATCATCAATATATAATTTAAAAGAGAAAACCACAAAAGATGATGTGGCATCCTAAGATTTGAGAATTCCCCATTTCTTGAATTGTGGTTGAGTTTCATCATCCCACATTGGTGAAAAGATGAAAGTTTTGAACCATGAAGTGGCTATAACAAAGGAGGAATGGATACTTTTGTGTCAACTCATGTGGTTGGCTCATTTAGCTTACCCTACATTTGCATCATCCCACATTGATGAGAAAATGCAATTTCTAAAGTATGAAGTGTGTATATGAAATAAGGGGTGAATGTTTTTGTGTCAACTCATGTGGTTGGCTCAATTTAGTCTACCTTATTTTTGCAAAACAAACTTTATATATATAACAAATAATTAAAATAATATTTTTTTGATAACTAATAAAGTTTCATTTTACACTACCCCAATAAATTAATATATCAATATATATATATATATATATATATAAGGAACAACTACAAATAGTGACTTGGCACCATGAGGTTTGAGTATTCCTCAAATCTTTAAATATGGTTGAGCTTCATCATTGGTGGGAAGATTATTATTTGGAAGAAGGTAGTGAAGATATATAAAAGAATGATGAAAGGTTTTGAAATCGATAATCGTGGTTAGAATCATAATATACCAAATGGTAAAATCAATCAATCAATCAATCAATCAATATATCAATATATATATTAAAAGAGAAAACCACAAAAGATTATGTGGCATCCTAAGATTTGAGAATACTTCATTTCTTGAATTGTGGTTGAGTTTCATCATTCCACATTGGTGGAAATATGAAAGTTTTGAACTATGAAGTGGCTATAAGAAAGGAGGAGTGGATACTTTTGTGTCAACTCATGTGGTTGGCTCATTTTGCTTACCCTACATTTGCATCATCCCACATTGATGAGAAGATGCAAGTTTTAAAGTATGAAGTGTGTATATGAAATAAGGGGTGAATGTTTTTGTGTCAACTCATATGGTTGGCTCAATTTAGTCTACCTTATTTTTGCAAAACAAACTTTATATATATAACAAATAATTAAAATAATATTTTTGTGATAACTAATAAAGTTTCATTTTACACTACCCCAATAAATTAATATATCAATATATATATATATATATATATATCATCAATCAATATATCAATATATATATTAAAAGAGAAAACCACAAAAGATGATGTTGAATTCTAAGATTTGAGAATTCATCATTTTCTGAATTGTGGTTGAGTTTCATCATCCCACATTGGTGGAAAGATGAAAGTTTTGAACTATGAAGTGGCTATAAGAAAGGAGGAGTGGATACTTTTGTGTCAACTCATGTGGTTGGCTCATTTAGCTTACCTTACATTTGCATCATCCCACATTGATGAGAAGATGCAAGTCCTAAAGTATGAAGTGTGTATATGAAATAAGGGGTGAATGTTTTTGTGTCAACTCATGTGGTTGGCTCAATTTAGTCTACCTTATTTTTGCAAAACAAACTTTATATATATAACAAATAATTAAAATAATATTTTTGTGATAACTAATAAAGTTTCATTTTACACTACCCCAATAAATTAATATATCAATATATATATATATATATATATATAAGGAACAACTACAAAGAGTGACTTGGCACCATGAGGTTTGAGTATTCCTCAAATCTTTAAATATGGTTGAGTTTCATCATTGGTGGGAAGATTATTATTTGGAAGAAGGTAGTGAAGATATATAAAAGAATGATGAAAGGTTTTGAAATCGATAATCGTGGTTAGAATCATAATATACCAAATGGTAAAATAATAGTGCAAAATTAAAATATAAACCAATGTTGGTGAATTGGGACCATGAGGTTTGAGTATTTCTCAAAATTTTTAATAAGGTTAAGGTTTATCATTTTCCTTTGTTGGTAATATGATAGTTTAAAAGAAAATTATGGTATAAAAATAGAGATGTAAGGTTTTGAAATCTATTACCATTGTTGGAGTAAAAACCAATATAAAAGAATGACATAAGATTTTGAAATCTATAACCATGATTGGAATCATAACTTAAAAAAACAACCACAAAGAGTGACTTGGAACCATGGGATTTAAGTAATCCTCAAATCTTGAAATGTGGTTGAGTTTCATCATCCCACATTGGTGAAGAAATGAAAATTTTGAAGTAGCAAGTGGCTATAAGAAATGAAGGGTGAATGTTTTTTTGTGTCAATTAACGTGGTTGGCTCAATTTGGTTTACCCTACTTTTGCATCATCCCAATTGGTTACAAGATGCAAGTTTTGAAGCATGAAGTGTGTATAGAAAATAAGGGGTGATTGTTTTTGTGTCTACTCAATACCCATGTGGTTGGTTCAATTTAGTCTACCTTATTTTTGCAAAAAAAATGTATATATATATATATATATATAACAAACAATTAAAATAATATTTTTGTGATAACTAATAAAGTTCACTCATTTTACATTATCCCAATCAATTATGTAACACCCCGAATTTCCATGATCAAAGTTATGTTATAATTTGATATCGAAGGATTTAAAGTGTAATTGACCAAAGTTTAACCTATTTGTGAATATTGAAACTTTGGGGGTTGGTTTTGTTATTTGTTGATAGTTTTGGATATTTAAAGGGAGAGGCGGTTGAATTGAGATTTTTATCTCAATTGCCGATTTTTTAAGTCGGTTTCCAGAGAAAATCGAGAGAGAAAGAGAAAGAGAAAGAGAAGTCTGGATTTGATTAGGTACTGTTCGATGGTGTGAAAGATTGGATTTATGAATCGATTGAGCTTGGCAGACTCTGAGTACGAACTCTCAATTAGGTGAGTTCATTCTTATTAAAAAGTATGTTTTTACATATCAAAAGTGATTTGCTAAATTGGAATTTGTTTTATTGAACCTATGTACATGTTAAAAGGATTGGTACATGTGATTTAAAGAACAGAGTAGGAAGTGTAAGTAATCAGACTGGAAATCACACGAAGTCCGGAAGATGACTTTTCCAGTACTTCCGGATTTGGGTATCGGATTCCGGAAGATTTTGAAATTCATAACAATGATTGGAATCATAACCATGATTAGAATCATAACCAAACAAATGTAAAGAAAAATAGTGCAAAATTTAAAGTGAACCAAGGATGATGACTTGGAACTATGAGATTTTTTTGTTTCTTAAATCTTAAAGTAAGGTTGAGTTTTATCATCATACATTGGTGAGAATATGATAACTTGGAAGAATATGATAAGCATTAGAAAAGAGATAGAAGGTTTGAAATCTATAACCATGGTTGGAATCAAAGTCAACCAAATGGTAAATATTATAGTGTAAATGGTGAATACTAAGTGCCAAATTTGGTGAGAAACGTGAGAAGTGGTTATCAACCGTTGGATGAGAAATAGACGAACATTAGGATGAGATGCAGCAAGATAAGATGCACCGGATAAATTTTCTTTTAAGCCACAATTCATGGGAGAGTATTTGATAAAAAATGATCAACGGTTTAAAAGTACTTCTCACACTTCTCACCAAAAATTACACTTCTCACTTGATCTAATGCGCGCGCGCACACACACACACATATATAATGATGACTTACGTTTCATTTTAACTCAATTGATTATCTTTACAATATTTTTTATTATCGCGCAACGCGCGGGCCTAACACTAGTAATAATAATAAACTTATTAAAATTGAGTCATTGTCTTATTGAAAACCCCCCCGACGTAGAATACTTGAAAATTCTCTAAAATCATTTACAAAACTATACATATAATAAATGTATTTTCAACGATGCTAAATCCATAAAAATGTAAGAAAGTTTGTTGGAATTCCTATTTAATGCAATAAATAACCTTTTTTTGAAACAATTTAGGCCATGTTTGGCAAACTAGCTGATTACTTATAAGCTAGCTGGTAGCTGATAAACTAGCTGATAACTGATAAGTTAACTGTTGACTGATAAGCTAGCTGGTAGCTGATAAGTTAACTGTTGACTGATAAGCTAGCTGGTAGCTGATAAACTAGCTGATGAAAAAGTCACGTTTAGCAAAATCTAGCTTATAAGCATGTAAAATGACAAAAAAAGACATGTTTAAAAAATTATCAATTACAATATTTAATTATATAATTAAAATAAATTTATAGCAATATAAGATGTTAGTTAATACAACTAATGTAGTAAAGAAAAATTAAATAATATAACATGTTAATTAAAAGAATTTAAAATATATTATTACACATATACTATAAATTTTGATTTTGTTAACACAAGTTTTAGAAAATATATATATTAACATATGATTTTAAATAACCGTTACATATAATATGAAAAAAATAATCAAATAATAACTAAAAAGATAATACGAATGGATAATTAAATACATTGATTAATATTAAAAATATATAAAAAATTTATATGATCAACAATAACTCTAAATAATTAAAAATTAATATCAATGTATAATTAAAATTTAATTTAATAAATTTAATTTAATTTTAATTAATATTTATTAATGAATAATAATTAAATTTAAAAAATTAATATTTATTTATAATAATAGTTAATAAATAATGAGAGAATTATTGGAATATTCACAAAAAACTACTTCAAGTAGCGTTTCAAAAAACTAGATTCTAGTAATGTAAACTAGTATACAAAAAATAAGCTAGCTTATAAGCTAGTTTTGTTTGCCAAACAATGCTTTAATAAAGTTATAAAACTTTATATTTTATCTATTGTGATTGATGATCTAAAATCTTGTAACATTTTATGAACGATAAACTTGACAGCTGCATGGAAATGAATGCTAAATTTAACATTTACGTAATGAAATATTACATTAAATAATTATTTTTTTAAATTGTAAATTTTAAACCTTTAGGGTTTGGTTCGCGGAATGTTTTTGGATGGAATGGAATATGTCAAAGGAATTTGACTTTGAAGGAATTGGAATGGAATGTTGTCAGGTTTGACCAGTTGTTTGGTTGACAGAATTGGAATAGAATATGTTAAAGGAATTGGAATCTGTCTGTTTGATTCATAGAATGTAGCTTTGGAATTGGAATGAAATTTGGGTAAATGACCAAAATACCCTTTTGTTAATTTTAATTTTAATCTGTGAACAAATATGTGAAAGACCTATAAATTGTGAACATAATCTGTTAACAAATATGTGAAACTATAAACTGCGAACATAGTCTGTAAACCCACTGATTTTATCCAAAAAAAGGCACAACCTGTGAAATCGACCACAATCTGTATGTTCCATTTTTTTTATGAAATCGACCACAATCTGTTTTGTGAAATCGACCACAAATTGATTTATCAAAAAAAACATCGTGAAATCACTGTGATTCTATGAAATCGACATAAAAAAAGCACCAAGGTTTGTGAAATCGACATAAAATCGACCAAGGTCTGTGAAATCAACATAAAATCAACCGAGGTCTGAGAAATCGACCAAGGTCTGTGAAGTCGACAAAAAATCGAAACCACATAATTGTAGAGAAACCACATAAAAGTCGTAACCATGAAACCATGGAAGCAATCTGTGAAAACATAGAAGTCGTGAAGAAGACGAAGCAATATGTGAAAACGTAATAGGAATGAAAATCGTAACCATGGAAGAAGTAGAAGTCGTGAAGAAGACGAACCTGTGTTGGTCGATATGAAGAAGGTCGATTTTTGGAGAAGACGATTTGTGAACTGAAGTGAAACCAGTGGAAGTCGAGAGTGAATATGGGGCTGATTTGTAGAGATTAGGTTATATTGGGGTTAAGGGTATTTTAGGAATTACATAAATGCTAAATTTCATTCCATTGAAATACCACCCATTTACCAAAGAATGTTCAACTCCTTAGGGTGCGTTTGGTTCGAAGAATGATTTCTGAAGGAATGAAATCTGTTAAAGGAATTGGAATGGAATGTTATCAGGTTTGACCATCTGTTTGGTTGACAGAATTGGAATTAAATCTGTCAAATGAATTGGAATCTGTCTGTTTGGTTCACAGAATGTAGCTTTGGAATTGGAATTTCGACAAATGACCAAAATACCCTTTTTTATAAAATAATTATTAAATACTTTAATGTGTAAAAAATATAATATACACAACCCAAAAATAAAAAATAAAATAAAAATAAAAACTAAATGTATTAAATTATATTAATAAAAAATAAAAATAAAAATAAAAATTACATTAAAAATAAAAAATAAAAATAAAAAATAAAAATAAAAAATAAAAATAAAAATAAAAATAAAAATAAAAATAAAAATAAAAATAAAAATAAAAATAAAAATAAAAATAAAAATAAAATAAAAATAAAATAAAAAACTAAAGTATTAAATTAAATGAGGGTATTTTGATCATTTAAACAAATTTGGATGGAATGGAATTCAATTCCATCCATTTTGTAAAGGAATGGTGAATTCCTTATTTGGGTAAAATTCATGGAATTCAATTCCATTCCATTGCAAACCAAACAACACAATGGAATTTGGTCAATGGAATTGACCATAGCAATTCCGCCCAATTCCGTCGGAATCGGCCGAACCAAACGCACCCTTAAACTATGGAATTTGTTGGAATTCAACATTCCAATTCCATTAAAAAGATTGAACCAAACGTGGGAATAAAATCTAATCAATGGAATTCAACATTCCAAATCCATCGATTTCCATTAGATTCTGTGAAACAAACGCCACTTTAGTATTGGGATTTTTTTATCATCCTAGGTAAAAACCAAAACAAATTATATTGCATTTTCATGTATTAATTACCCAATTTTTAATAAAATGAAATAAGTTAATTTGTGAAAAATCTACAAATTTAAACACAAACCCATAAAACACAAGTTGCCGTTTGAAGTTTCACATTTCTGGAAAAAAACTCCGTATCAAATTCCCATTTCCCAAAAACTTTTCAGCGCAATACTCTCTCTCTCTCTCTCTCTCCCTCCCTCCCATCAACCACAACACCTTTAATTCACACTTCACTCATTTCTCTTCTCTTTAATTCAATCAAAATGTTGAAAATGGCGGTTTTCTTTGTTCCTCTTTTCATCCTCTGTGTTTCTGGTAAGCTTTAAATCCAACATCATCCTCTGTTTTTCTTTTCTTCTTCTTCAATCTTAAATTTGTGTGTTTCTTTACCAGTTGCAGGTCAAGAAGTGTTGCAAATCTTAAGTCTCCATCAACATGGTTCAACTCCAGAAATGTTTCTTGGAGTATCTGTGCACCAGGAGAAGCTCAATGAGGTCTCAACCAGCATTTTAATGGCGGAAAAATGGCTTAGAACTCATGTTTTGTCGATTTACCCTTCAACAAACGTAAACTCCATTGTAGTGTCCAATGGGTTTCTCTGTGACGAAAAGGGGTTTGGAAATCAAGAAGAAATTTCAAGATTCACAGTTGCTGCAATGGAGAACATTCATCATTCCCTTGTTAGATGGGGTTTACAAAAGAAAATCAAAGTTTCTGTTTTGATTTCTTCCTCTAAATGCTTACGGAATTCGTACCTTAAACCTGTTTTTGCGGTTTTGGAAGAAATTAACTCGACTTTCACCATCAAATTACCTGATTTCTCCGACGAAACTTTTGGGATTTTGAGTTCTCATTTGGCGGATTTGGGTGTTTTTCAGTCAAAAACGTTGAATATTTTGTCTTCTGTGTCGAAACCCACATCGAGAAAACTTTCATTTATTCCCTCCGACGCCGCCACGACCCCACTCCCACCACTCATCGGAATCACTTCACCGTCGCCGGAGATGCAACCTCCGATGACGAGTCCGCTGTACAGCCCGCCGCCGCATTATGGAGTGAATCTTCCGCCATGCAATCCTCACCCCTACCCTCATCCTGCCGGCAGACACGGTGGTGGCCCTACGGCTGCTCCTCCACCCCTGGTCGGAGGAACGGCGGCGCCTCCGTTTTCACATGACGGAGTATGGTGTGTGGCGAAACCAAGTGTTCCGTCGGAAAAATTGCAGGAAGCCATGGATTATGCGTGTGGTGACGGCGGCGCCGATTGCGAACCGATTAGTCCCACCGGAAGCTGTTATTTTCCGGACTCCATTGTTGCTCATGCTTCTTATGCTTTCAATAGTTATTGGCAGAAGAACAAGAAGAACGGTGGAACATGTGGATTTGGAGGGACGGCCATGCTTATTAATTCTGACCCAAGTAAGCACAATTTTTAGTGTCAAAAAACCTACTTTTCAAATCCAAAATTCAGATTAATTCTTTCAGTTTTTCAACTCAAATAACTTTCCATCTCTAAACTCCTGTTAAGATGTTTACTGGGTTGTCGATATTTTCTCTAGAATCAAAATATTTATTACAAATTTCGAATTTTAAATTTGACAAGTTTGACTGACTTGATTATAAAGTCAAAGATGGTGTTGATTTTTTTTGTTCTTTTTTTGCAGGTTTTCTTCACTGCCATTTCACGCTTGAGTAAGTCCGGGAGGTTTTGCCGATGTGGTGGACGGTGGCGGTTGATTGAGAAGATATTAATGGTTAAATCTGTTTTTTGTTTAATTGAGACATGTAGTCTAGCTTATTAGGAAATAGTTGCATTATAGTTTTGAAATTGTGGTGGTTTTAGCCTTTGAGAATACTGGAAACCACCGGAAAACCGCCACTTGGCTAGCGGCCATTGGATATAACTATGTTAACTTCTGCTGCCTAATTCGAATCCATATGATTCGTTAGAAATTGAAATCCACGGCGAATGTGATGCACCTCATTTTCGTGTTGAACTGTTCGATTTCTCTTTTTTTGCGGGCTGGCCTAAGAATTGCGAATGTAATGACATTTTGGTAAAAGTTGGAGAGGAATGACAATAGATAAATTTGAGGGTCTGAAATGGCTATTTGAGTCTACAAGGGACGGACCTAGAATTTTTTTCATACGGTGGCACCATATTTTTTCTTACGGTTTTTATCTAAATGTCTTTCATCTTTTTATCAACGTTCAATATCGTCCAATGTGTTTTTAGCCAAATTCCGGTGTTTCGAAAGATTTTTAACGTTTTTTGCTTGATTTCGGGGGGATTTTTAAGTTTTTATCGATTTCGAGAGGTTTTTTCGGTATTTTATGTTGATTTCAACAAAATTTTTTGGTTGAATGGGTATAAGATTTGGGTCTTTTTTTCAGTTTAGGTGCATCCCTTGTAGTTTCCAAAATAATACGGTAGCACCTCCTAAATCAATACGGTGGCACCTTCACGAAAATGAAAATTTTTACCCTTTGCCAGAGAATTAATACGGTGGCATGTGCCACCGTATGCCCGCCCACCTGCAGGTCCGTCCATGGAGTCAATTGATTTGATATAACGGCCATGGTGATCGTAGTATATCGGGTCATTCATGAGATAATCACATTTATGTAAATGCATGTGTATGTAATTATTTTTTTTGGAAGGCATAGCGGCATCGACCATTTCGATCAACTACCACGAACACAATGCACGCACACCCGCACGCCTCCCCGGCGGTATCGGACATCCAAGGGCAGTCCACTAATCCGCCGCTGTCCCGGCCCAGCTTACGCTGGACCTAAGGCCCAACCACAGGCTGGGGGGGGGTAAGCCCAGTCAAAGACTGGACCACCCAAGGACTGGGTACTACCTCATGCCCTCAATTGCCTCCCTTGGAATCGAACCCGGGTAGACTGAGATACTATCCACAGCCCTCCCCCAAGGATGTTACCGTCCTTAGGTAGACCAACTGAGCTAGACATGATTTGTATGTGTATGTAATTATGTATACATAACATATTATATATATTGATTATGAACAAAAGAACACATGAATATAATAGATGACACGCAAACGAGGTTGAAAGACAATGTTATTGTGAAGAGAAGATGCGGACGAAGCACAATGTTGGAATAGCGAGTTTACACATTGATATTGCAAAATCTAAATCAACCCCCTAGTTTGTAATCTATCGGCCAACTGAAATCCCAATTCCTAATTGCGGGTTTTGACACTGTTATTGTAAAACTAGTTACTTTAAATGAATATATACATTTTAATATGATTATATTATTGAATAGTAAATAGAAAACATATGGGTATATCTAAAATAATATATAAGACATATAAATTTGTCGTCTTATGTCATGTCTTGAAAAACACCGCATCCGGTCTGGTCTGGTCACCCCATACCTCAAGTCATTTTAAACCTTGAATACTATAGCACCACAATTAACATCATATCATGGTTGTACACTTTTTAAGCGATATATAAAAGAATTACGACATTTTTTAGAAAAAAATATTTATTTATAAAATTTACTATCTACCATTTAACTTGCATAAGTTATAATAATTTATTTTTATTTCGATAAAATTATATATCAATCAAAGAACTTGGGTTAACATGCGTTTTTTAACCCATAATTGAGCCCATTATATCCTGTAACGGGTTTCTCATTTCCTTCAAATCTATTATTTGATTATCCAATCCAATAATTTTCTGTAAGATGTAAGTTTAATTTTCTTCCAAAACAAATTTTTATATATTTATTTGTTATTAGGAAAATAACACATGCCTTTTCCTTTCTTGTGAGATTTATTTTTGCAATTATTATTATTACAGCTTCATAACAAATAGAACTGTAAATCATCATATAAAATGACCGAAAAAGATAACACCAATATTAACAGTAACTAAGGGGCCGTTTACCAAACGCTTATCCGGGTAAGCGCTTATCAAGTCACATTACCTTACAGATTAATATGGCAACTACCAAGAATCTTACCCGGTAGATCCAAGGCAAGGACCGAGAGTCTTTCCCGGTAAGTGATTACGAAGACTCTTACCACGATTATCGTTTACCGGGAAATTTGTTGCATACGATAGCGTTTTGGTGGACTAAAATCTTACCCGATAAGTAAGTGATAGTGTTAATTTTACCGATAAGTGCTTACCGAGGTAAGCGTTTGATAAACGGCACATAAGATTTTAAAATAGTTATTGACTAATTTTATTATCGAGGAAGAATTAAAAGGTGGGTTAGGGCATAGGATTAAAGAGACAACGTGCTGAAGCTACCAAGTTCTGAATAAAATTCGACAAAGTTATAAGACTTTAAGGTTTTAAATGTTGTAGAAGCAAAATAGAGTAAACGACAATTTTGGTCCCTGGTATATACCAAAATCACCGAAAGTGGTCCCTAAACTTCAAAAACGACATTTTTCGTCCCTGGTCTCCTTATTTTGCTCTGAAAGTGGTCCCTAGCTACAGTAACTCTGTTAAAACCCAGTTAAGTCCCAGTTAAGTTAGGGGCAAAATGGTTTTTTTATATTTTTTGGCTCTTTTTCTATTAAAATAAAATAAAAATGAAATATTTTATATTTTATATATTTATATTATATATATAGATATGTAAAGAAATTGATCGATTCAAAATCTCACGCCGGCGATTCCTTCCACTGCCGGCAGCCGCCACTCTAGGCGACCACTTCCCCCATCTCAGTCATCACAGCCGGCGACAACCCCTACTCCACGAAAAAACCGCCACACGCCGGTGATCTCCATCTCGTTTTCTTTCCCTTTGCCCCTGTCGTTTCAAACAACCAGCAGCTCATTCTCGATTTTACCATCACTGGCGACAACCACAGCCGGCAACCTCCTCCATCACTGCAGGAAACACACACACACACAAGAGCTACTGCCCTAATCGATCTCTGCCCTCCATCCCTGTCGATTTCTATCAGTAGTTTGAACTTGCAATCGGCCTCACCATCCCTTCCTCTCTCGGTTGCTTCTAACACCAGCTGCACACAGACCATTCTCCATCTCGATTGCAGACCTGTAGTCGGCCTCACCTCTATTTCTCTCTCGATGGCTTCTAACAACAGCAGCAAGAAACCGTTCGTCATCGATCTACAAATCAGCCCCATCTAGATTTCGTGTACTAAGACCACAACACTCGATTTCAATCGCACCACAACTCTCCTTGATTTCACGACTGCATACTCCTTTGCCCTCTCGCAAACCACAAACATTCATCAATTTTAGATACGCAGATTTCCACATACCACATCACACAGTCCCATATTATGGAGTGAATTGCAAAGCTATCATGGTGTTGGAACTCAAAAACAAGAATAACAGGCAAGTTGTGGAGATATAAATGCAAAAAGGAATCTTGATTGTTGAAAATTTTGGTCCAAAATAACTCTGAAGATTTCCAAATTAACATTACATGATTGGGATTTGTAAAAAAGTCAACCATTGTTGCCAATTATATATATATACACACAGTGTCCGGCCACCACCTTCACCATCTCCGGCGATGGTTCGACGATGGTCCGACCACCACCTTCACCCCTGAGATTGTTCCCATTCCCCTCCTCCTTCCTCGTTGAGACCCTCACCCACCACCGTGACCCACAAAAACTGTGAAGTGGTGAAGGTGGTGGCCGGACCATCGCCGGAGATGATGAAGGTGGTGGCCGGACCACTGTATACACACACATATATATATATATATAGGCTGGGTATCAAATACAAACCAACTAGTTTGTACAAACTCGTACAAACCATACATAGCTTCATGATTTTGTAAATTTGGCTTCATGAATGTATATATATATATATATATATTTTGGCTTCATGAATATATAATTTGGCTTCATGAATATATCATTTGGCATTTTTAACTAATTTTTTTTACAAAAATACCCTAAAATACCCTTATTTTTGTAAAAAATTAGTTAAAAATGCCAAATGATATATTCATGAAGCCAAATTATATATTCATGAAGCCAAAATATATAAATATATACATTCATGAAGCCAAATTTACAAAATCATGAAGCTAGGTATGGTTTGTACGAGTTTGTACAAACTAGTTGGTTTGTACCCGATACCACCCCTATATATATATATATATATATATAAATTCAGCAGCTTTAATGGTGGTGATGGTGGTGGAGTTGTTATGGTGGTGATGGTGGTGGAGTGGTGATGGTGATGGTGGTGGAGTGGTTATGGTGGTGATGGTGGTTTCTCCACCATTGTGTGTGTATATATATATATATATATACATATCTATATCTATAATATAAATATATAAAATATAAAATATTTTATTTTTATTTTATTTTAATAGAAAAAGAGCCAAAAAATATAAAAAGACCATTTTGCTCCTAACTTAACTGGGTTTTAACGGAGTTACTGTAGCTAGGGACCACTTTCAGAGCAAAATAAGGAGACCAGGGACGAAAAATGTCGTTTTTGAAGTTTAGGGACCACTTTCGGTGATTTTGGTATACACCAGGGACCAAAATTGTCGTTTACTCAGCAAAATATGTTTGGGACCTGTGGAATTAAAAGTAATAGATTATGGGTTCTATGACAATTTTCCAAGATTCACCTACAATTGAATTGGATTGAATTGAATCAAATAAAAAAAATAGATAAAAAGTAAAACGGAACAGTGACAAATAGATTGAAGTTACCCAAAAAAAAATTAAAAACTTACAAACTCCTTTAATACTTTTAAGTTATTCTTCTCATAATATAATTTTGGGTAAGTTACATGATTGGTCCCTGTAGTTCACACTTTTTACCCATAGTGGTCATAAAATAAAATAAATACACGAATGATACTCCTGGTATACATTTTTGCCAGATTTTGGTCCCCCCTAACAAAATCAGTTAATCCTATTAACTCAAATAGGTACTTTCGTCATTACTCATTTTTTTGTCTTTTTCTTAATAAAAACTAAAAAAATATATTTTTTAATATTATATTAGTTTATATATTAATAAATAAACAAATAAATCTGGCTCCATACCTATTTCAATTTATGGGCAATCTAGGAACCTGCCCCAAAAACCAAGAAAATGAACCATAAATCAAAGACACCAACAGAAACAAGAACACAGTGCTATCCAAACTCATTAGCAGATCTAACCCAACCCCATCTTTTGGATTAAAAGTCCTCTCCATTGAGAACCCATTGAACGGGAAGCTCTTCATAACCCTAATTGCAGGTACGTTAGGTTGAATTAGGATTCGTTAAAATATATTGAGTTTAATCAATCTTGACTTTGGACTTAAATTGTAATGTTTCAGGGATTAGTAGATAAGGAATTTTAGTAGATGAGGAAGTAAAGGATGAAACTGAAGTTCAAGGGCTGAAATGGGACATTTCTATTTCTACTGGACTGCGCCTCACATGGATGCTTTCTTGGAGGGCAGCGGAGCACATTAGTGGAACTTCAGGGGCTAATTGTAAAATATGGCTGATGTATTTAATGGATGGGTCACTCTTCATTTGACCCCATCATATTCATATTTTCAGTTTAAGAGTTTTCATCTATTCTCTCTTTTTAGCTTTTAGGGTTTTCATTCTAGTTAATACATTTTGTAATTAGTATAACAATTTGTATTTTACTTTTGTTAATAAGAAGAGTTATTACTTTCAAGATGGTATGAGAGCTTCAATGGTAGATCCGTGATGCTCATCTTCATCGCTAGAAATCTCTAGTAACTCTTCTCTCTTATTTTTCGGTTTGCAAACCCTAAAATCTTTTTTGTTTTCTTTTCTTCGAACGAGGACGATGATGAAGTGAAGTCGAATCTGATGAAACCATTCAGATCGTTAAAATCTCGACTCTAGTCTCTTTTTTTCTCTTTTTTTCGAAGTTTCGTTCCGTTGTTTTGAAATAGATCGAGGATCTGATCAGATCTGTCTGTTTTAGAGTTGTTTTTTCGCAAGGTCTGCTCAAGATCTATTCATTGCGGATGTTTAGTTTCAGATCTTGTTCGTGTTAAATTCAACCTAATATGTTCCTCTCGACTCATTCAATAGTTGTACAAGGCCAGATCGGTTCGCTTGTATTTGTAGTTCTTTCTCGATCGACAAATCGGGTTGGTCCTTTCATCTGCTGCAGATTTGTTTGTGTTGTTCGTGGTTTTTCATCGAAGTTTCTTATCATTGTTTTCTGCGGTCGACGAAACCCTATGGTTCGTTGAAGAAACAATTGTGGAACGAGTGTCTCTAAAGGTGTTTTAAGTTTTTTAAATCTGATCCTCTTTCTCTTTCCTTCGTCGAACAAGAGACGATGAAGTTTCCCGTGAGTTCCATTGAGAAACTGGAAATGAGTCTCACCGTTGTGTTCGTCGTCGGTTCTTGTTTGGCTTCATCTATAGCGGTTTAGATTTACTTCTGTTATTGTTTAGATCTGATCTGCAACGTCTTCTCCTTCTTAATATCGGTTTACTTTTGTTAGATCTCGTTTAACACCACTTAGATCTATTCATATCTGTTATCGTGTTTAAAATTTTGTTTCAGATCTGTTCTTGCTAATGTAAACTGTTTTTCGACGTGTTAAGATCTGTGTTATCATTTTGCCGTTTGAGATCGCCTTCTGATATGTGATTACGGGATCTCTCAGATATTCGTTGTCCCGTTTCCTTGATCTGATATGCCTTTATCTTAGTCCTTGTGTTACTGATTGATGATGCTTACAATTGACGATCTGATAAACCTTAAGCGGTTCGATTGACGTTGATTACAGCTAGATTCTTCGTTTTTTGGTGATTGTTTCGTCATCTATTAAGCAGGTATCACTTTGTTAGGGTAGTTATTTTCTTCGATCTGTATATTGTCCTTAACTATTTGTTCATTTATCGCAGATCTGGTCCAAGATCTCAGATCTGGTCTAATTATATCTGATCTCGATATTTGTTTAGATTTTTGCTTGTATCTCAGACCTGGTCCCCTTTCCTTTGTTCTTTTCCTTTTTTTCCCTCACAGATCTGGTCCTGGATCTCAGATCTGGTCCTTGTTCTTATTCCTTTTTACTGTTATTTTAAATCTGGTCCATATTTTCTCAGATCTCTTGTTCTTATTTGTGTGAACTCTTGTACATTGCTAGTCTTTTTTATCTCTGTAGATTATGTACTTCATTTGTTCAGGTATATAAGTCTATCACTTCTAGTGATTCTCCCATTAGACGGTTAGTGGACCTCTATTGCATAAGGCTCTGTAAGTCTTCTTACTCTTTTTGCTTCCATTGTTCATTCCTTTATTTGGCTAACACGGAGCGCGCTGTACGTTCCTCTCTTTGTTTTTTAATCTCTGGTATTGTCTATTGGGCTTGATTTGTGCTTGTGTGTTCTCATTGGCTCTGTGCTGCTTGGTTATTCTCGTTTGTTTGGCTTGTTGTGTGCCTAATTTTTTTGGGTCTCTGAATAGTGGGCTTGACCTAGCACCTTTGAGTGTTTTAGGAATCCTGCTGTAATCTATTCAGAGTTCACCTCATGTGCTTTTGCTTCTCTGTTGTGGTCATGGCTAGTTCTGCAGATGATCCTGAAGGTTCAGGCGTAAAGGAATCCAAAGTCGCTAAGCTTGACTTTGGACATCCTTTATACCTGCACCCCAGTGACACCGGTGGGAAACCGTTATTGAATTTTAAATTGAGTGGCACTGAAAATTACAGAGTTTGGGCATGTGCTATGACCATAGCTTTGGAAACTAAAAATAAACTAGGCTTCATTGATGGATCTTGTCCTCGTCCTAACAATGACCTTGTCCTGGAAAAACAATGGGACAGGTGTAATTCTGTTGTCCTCTCTTGGATTTTAGGTTCTGTGACTGAGGATCTCTAACTAGGAAAAGTGTTTTCCAAAGATTCCTCCAAACTCTGGGAGGAATTAAAAGAAACTTATGATAAAGTGGACGGATCGGTCATGTTTAACTTGTCCCAAAAAATTAACTCAAAATGGCACTTCTGTATCTGAATATTACCACAAACTGAATTCCTTGTGGAAACAGTTTGATGCCCTTGTGAAACTTCCTTCATGTACCTGTAATGCATCTCATGATTTTCATGAGCATAGTCAACTTATCAAATTAATGCAATTTTTGATGGGGCTTGATGAGGTCCATCAACCTATCAGAAGTAATATCCTTACCCGTGACCCCCTCGCCTCGGTCAAAACCGCCTTTTCCCTTGTTTCTAGGGAGGAATCTCATCGGGGGGGGGGGGGGGGGTCACCCCTGCTTCTCACCCTAAGGGTCAACACACTGCCTTTTTAAGCAAAACCACTGAAACTAAAAGAAAAACTGGTGGCAAACCCTCTAATGTCATGTGTAAACATTGTGGGATTTCTGGCCATTCTATAGAACGTTGTTACAGACTCATAGGTTTTCCAAAAGACTTTCAATTTCGACCCAAACCACAAAATCAAAATTTTAAAACTGTTGTTGGAAATGCATGTATCTCTGAGTCTCTTTCTCCTAAACAACCTGTTTCTACTTTATCTTTTCCCTTTTCTGAGGAACAGGTTACCAATATATTAAACTTGATTGGTCAGAAAAACACTAAAGAAGGGGTATCTGCTAATATGGCAGGTATAACTTCTATGCCTAAATTGGGTTGGATCATTGATTCTGGTGCAAACCAGCATATGACTTCCAACACTTCTCGCCTTGAAAATGTTGTTGATGTCTCTGACTTGAACCTTACGGTAAATCAGCCTAATGAGGCTGAAGCCAAAATAAATAAAATCAGAAATTTCAAACTCACTAATACTGTAACTCTGTTTGATGTGTTGGTTATACATGATTTTCACGTCAATCTTCTTTCTGTTCACAAATTAGCCAGAGACAGTAAACTTTTCATAGGTTTTGATGAATTTCGTTGTTATGTTCTCAATCTTCAGGCTTCTCTTCGAGAGAGTGTTGTGGGGACTGGTAGTGAGGCAGGTGGGTTATATTTTTTTGATCAAAATGTTAACACTGAGTCTCTCCCTAGTAGTAACATGGTTGTTTCTTGTTCTGTGTCCACACACTTATGGCACAGCCGCCTGGGTCACCCAGCTGACCCAGTGTTGAAAGTGCTAAAGGACCAACTTAAACATGGAAATGACTTGAGTGTTCCTTGTGAGATTTTCCATAAGGCGAAACAAACTCGAGACAAATTTAACCTAAGTGAGCGTAAAACTAAATGTCTTGGGGAATTGGTCCATTTGGATGTTTAGGGACCTATCGTGTTCAAAGTAGGGAAAGGTACAATTATTTTCTAACTATAGTTGATGACTTTACCCGTGCTGTGTGGGTTTATTTGTTAAAAGGAAAACATGAAGTTAGTGATTACATTGTTGAGTTTGTAAACCTTATTGCGACTCAATTTGAAAAAACTGTCAAAATCTTTAGAAGTGATAATGGAACTGAATTTTCTAATTCCAAACTTAACTCATATTTTAAGAACAAAGGCATCATTCATCAAACCTCTTGTGTTTACACCCCACAACAAAATGGGGTGGTAGAACGCAAGCATCGACACTTACTTAATGTAGCCAAGGCTCTTATGTTTCAGGGAGGTGTTCCTCTTAACATGTGGAGTGAATGTGTTCTTACTGCTACATATTTGATAAATAGAACTCCTGCATCTATTTTAAATGGTAAGTGTCCTTATGAGCTTGTTCATGGCTTTAAATCTGTCCTTACTCATCTTAGGAACTTTGGGTGTTTGTGCTTTGTTGTTATACCAAAATTGACTGATAAATTTTCATCTAGATCTGAAAAGTGTATTCTTTTGGGGTATGCAAATTCCCAAAAGGGATATAGACTTTTTAGTTTGGATTCAAAGAAAATTATAATTTCTCGTGACGTGAAAGTTTATGAACACGTTTTTCCTTATAAGATGAGTTCGTATAAGTCGTTTAATCAAAACAATGGAAACTTAAATACCCTGAATTTCTTTGATTTCTTTACTAAAACTACTGATGATCGTATTGATTCACCTCCCAATAATGACAATGGGAACCCCTTAATTGATGAAACTTTTAGTGACCATAGTCAACTAGGTAGCCCTAGTAGAGCTGACAGTAGGCTGCCTCCATGCAAGTCAAATGACTGCATTAATCAAGGCACATCTATGCCATTTGGAAGTGACCTTGAACAAGACATAGGTTGGCAGCCACTGAATAGCACCGATGTGGCTGCCAGTCGGCCATGTGATGCTAATGTTGAAACTGTTAATGATCAAAATATGGGTTCCAATTCTGAGGAAAATCTGTCCCAGCCTTCCTCTTCTTCTTCTCACTCATCTAGAAAATCTGCAAGAGTATCAAATTTTCCAAGGAAGTTTGATGTTTTGTGGTGGAGGGAAAGGTTAAATATGAGATAGAAAAGGTTGTGAATTATTCGTGTCTTAGCAATGAGAATTTTTGTTTTGTTTCTAGTCTTAATAAATCTATTGAACCCAAAACTTTTAAAGAGGCTTGTAATGATATTAATTGGATAAATGCTATGAATGAGGAAATGGAAGCCCTTCATTGAAATGGTACATGGATAGTTTGTGATTTACCTCCTAATAGAAAACCTATATGTTGTAAATGGATTTATAAAATAAAATACAAGTCTACGGGTGAAATTGTGCGATATAAAGCTAGACTCGGTTCTAAGGGTTATAGTCAAAGAGAGGGTATTGATAGGCGGGTTTTGACACCCCGCGAATCTTACCGCAAGTGTACGGGTCGAAGTCAAGTAATAGTACTTGGAAAGTACGAGTATCGAACCAAGGGAACTAGGAACCAAGTATCACAATTACTATAAGCTCGATTAACTGGACTGTCGAAATTGGAAGATGGGTTTTAAAACTAATTACTAGCAAATCACAACTTAAACGTAAACGGAACAAAGAACAAATTAGGAACTTCGATAGAGAGAAAAGTTGAGGGTTGGAAATCCTCCGGTTCTACACATGCACACAAACAACTCAAACAATTAATAGTTTATCCCCTTAATGATTCCCAAATCTTCTAAAGTCACCGTTGTCTCTTTCAAGCCACAACGGGTTTTATTTTGAAAAGGATAAGTTTAATCTCTCGATCTCACCTATGGATCTCAAAACACATTAAGTACTCGATTTATATTTAACTTGGCTAGATTTTCTCTCGAAATCAACCTAACGGGTTAATTGGGACTAAGACTTATTCAGTATATCTCTATCACTGATTTATCGTCTTACGCATGCAATTCCTAGTTCTATTTAACAGTTAATTCTCTCGAACTCAACTGAAAATAATAAATCAATTAAAAGCTAGCTAGACTTTCAAAGGCATTAAACACAAAATCACATGCTTCATTAATCAAGGAAAAACCAATAAAAGTTCAAATCATCTGGTTACATGCTTTATAAACCGAATTCACTCCAACCCCCAACACGAACCGGTTAGTTCATGTCGGTGGTGGATTCAAACACAAGAGAGAAAGATGAAACTACGCATGTAAACATGGTAACGCGAAAGATTAAAAACATGAAAAATAACGTGATGAACTCCCTTCAATCGTGCTTGTATCTACGTTCCGTGATGATTGTCTCCGTGATCGGCCCTCTAACGTGACTCCGAAAGCTCCGAAAAGTCGCCGGAAATCGCCCCTGGTCGTCTGCCGAAAGTTCGATCTCGAATAATGACCTAAACCCCGGATAAAATAGCTGAAAATCGCGAAACAGTGACTTACGCGACTTGCCACGCGACTTGCAAGTCGCGGGCTAAGTCGCGCGTATGCTTTTTGCTGTGTGGGTCGATTTCTGGTTCGCGGGTCGGGTCCTGGTTCGGTCGCGGGTCTTGGTCTTGGCTTTTGGGCTTCCGTTAGGCTTCGTTTTGACTCGTTTTGACTCTTTTTAGCTTCTTTCTCGAGAAATGCCGCCTTTTAGATAACCTGTGTAAATCACTAGATAAACCGTAAAATACACGCCTTTTTACTTGAATACAAGCCAATCTCATTGGTTTGAGAACCGGAAATAACGCCAAAAAGTGGCGTTATCAGGTATTGACTATGATGAGACTTTTTCTCCAGTGGTCAAAATGGTAACTGTAAGATGTATTATTGCTTTAGTTGTACATTTTAAATGGAATCTTTGTCAATTAGATGTTAATAATGCCTTCTTGTATGGGGATTTGTCTGAAGATGTTTATATGACTTTACCTGAAGGTTATTATAATTCTGATGATCATAAAGTGTATAAACTTGTTAAATCACTTTATGGGTTAAAACAAGCTCCTCGTCAATGGTATGCTAAACTGTCTTCTTGCCTTATTGACTTTGGTTTTATTCAAAGTGAAAGTGATTACTCTCTTTTTACAAAATTTTCTAGGTCTGTTTTCTTTGCTTTATTAGTCTATGTGGATGATATTGTCTTGACTGGAAATAGTTTAGATTAAATAAATAAAGTGAAGGAGCAGCTGAAAGTCAATTTCTTATAAAAGACTTAGGAAAATTAAAGTTTTCCCTTGGTATTGATGGTTTTTGTATGTCACAAAGGAAATATTGTTTAGAATTGCTTAATGATTTTGGATATCTTGGGTGTAAACCTTGTAGTACACCTATGGATATGAATATAATGGTTACTGATTCTAGTAACTCTAGAGATCTTCCTTTGTCTGATTTTTCTGGTTATCAAAGGTTGATTGGTAGGTTAATTTATTTATTAGCTACGCGTCCTGCCATAGCTTTTGCTGTCTATTGCCTTAGCCAATTTATGCATTCTCCTAGACAATCTCACTTGAAACTTGCCCTTAGAGTGCTTAGATACTTGAAGCTTTCTCCAGGAAGCGGTGTTAGCTTCACCAGGTCAGATTTTTTTTGCTTAAAAGGTTTCGTAGACGCTGATTGGGGTAAGTGTCTATCTACTTGAAGGTCCGTTACGGGTTATTGTTTGTTTCTTGGAAATTGTTTGATTTCGTGGAGAAGCAAGAAACAAAATACTGTTTCTTGTTCCTCCGCCGAGTCTGAATATCGTGCAATGGCTGCAACTGGTCGTGAAATTATTTGGGTTTTGAAAATTTTAGATGATTTACATATAAAAGATTTACTGCCTGTAAATTTGTTTTGTGATAAATCAGCTATTCAAATAGCCTATAATCCTGTTTTTCACGAGCGCACTAAACATATCAAAATTGATGTACATCAAGTTCGACGACTAATTAGTGTGGGTGTGTTAAAAGTTTCTAAAATTCCTTCGGTTGAAAATACTGCTGATATCTTTACAAAATCTCTTGGGATAAATCAACACAACTTTTTATGTTCTAAGTTGAGAAATGCTTGATTTATTCAAAGGTCAAGATTGAGGGGGGATGTTAAAATATATTGAGTTTAATCAATCTTGACTTTGGACTTAAATTGTAATGTTTCAAGGGTTAGTAGATAAAGAATTTTAGTAGATGAGGAAGTAAAGGATGAAACTGAAGTTCAAGGACTGAAATGGGACATTTATACTTCTACTGGACTGCGCCTCACATGGATGCTTTCTTGGAGGGTAGCGGAGCACATTAGTGGAATTTCAGGGGCTAATTGTAAAATATGGCTGATGTATTTAATGGAGGGGTCACTCCTCATTTGACCTCATTAGATTCATATTTTCAGTTTAAGAGTTTTTATCTATTCTCTCTTTTTAGCTTTTAGGGTTTTCATTCTAGTTACTACATTTTGTAATTAGTATAGTAATTTGTATTTTACTTTTGTTAATAAGAAGAGTTATTACTTTCAAGAGGATTTGCAAAAAGGAGAACCGAGTGATTACGTATTTTTTGATTCAATGATGAAGGTGGTCCGATGATTGGATTTGATTCAAATCTGGTGGGAAGTTAAAGAGAGAAAGTAAGGTGGGGTTTTGAGATTGAGAGAAAGGAATGGAGCTGGATAAAGGGGGATGGTTTTCTGAATGAATAAGAGGTTGCAGATGATGATAAGGTGTTGGCCATGGCCAAGGCGTGATTACAATTGCAGAGAGAGAGAGAGAGAGAGAAGAAAATAAAATTCACAGCAAGAAAAAAAGAAGAAAACCAGTTAACTCTGTTAACTGATTGGGGTATTTTGATCATGTGGTATGTGTGTATGACAAATTCCTGAACGGAGATGGTGACCGACACCGGAGATGGTGAACGGCACCGAAGGGGTTTCCTGGAGACGATATATATATATATATATATATATATATATATATATACAGTGAGAAATGACCAAAATACCTCTTTGAGTTAACAGGGTTAACTAATTTTGTTAGAGGGAGAGACAAAAACCTTGCAAAAATGCATACAAGGAGTGTCATTCGTGTATTTATTTTGATTTGGGGACCATTGTGGGTAGAAAGGGTAAACCACAGGGATCCCATGTAATTTACTTTAATTTTGGAAATAAAATTTACTATATTCATTATGTATTTAAAAATAACAAACAAATTAATCTAAGGGTCTATTTGTCAACAACTTAATGAGATTAATGTGAGACTAAAAACTTATTCCGTGAGCTATACATTACTTTTTGGTAGTGACTTAAATGATTCAGGAAGTGATATATTCAGTAAGCTTCTAGAGAGCTTTATACAGAAAGCCAAGATTTTACTTTTTGGTAGTGACTAAATGATACAGAAAGTGATATATTCAGTAAGTTTTTTGGGAGTTTTATACAGAAAGCCAAGATTTTTCTAAATACGTCTCTCACAATTAAAAAACGTGCTCTTTTCATCTATCAAAACACTATCCCAATCTATACAAAAAAATTAGAGTAAATTACATGATTGGTCCCTGTGGTTTACACAAAATTGCACTATTGGTCCCTAAAATGAAATAATTACGTGTTTGGTCCCTGTGGTTTATATTTTCTCACCCCTTTGGTCCCTGTAACCTAACAGCGTTAAAAGATTCTGTTATGTAAGTTTACTTTAAGGGCATTTTGGTCATATTAACTATTTTCTATCTTTTATAAGAAAATTTGTATATTATATTAGATATTTGTAATAATAATAATAATATAATATATATAAACACTCCATGTGTGTTTATATATGATCCGCCGGAGGTACTCTTTCTTTTCCGATCTATCTTTCGATTTGGAAGGCAAGTAAGGGGGAATCGATCAATTTCTTTACAAATCCCAATCATGTAATGTTAATTTAGGTATACCAGTGTTGATTATGAACCAATTCACCATTAAGTTTGCTAATTCATATGTAATTGGCAACAATGGTTGACTTTTTTAAACCCTAGAACTCTCGGTTGCGTTCTTCCTGTAGAAAATGTTACCAATTTGGAAATCTTCAGAGTTATTTTGGACCAAAATTTTCAACAATCAAGATTCCTTTTTGCATTTATATCTCCACAACTTGCCTGTTATTCTTGTTTTTGAGTTCCAACACCATGATAGCTTTGCAATTCACTCCATAATATGGGACTGTGTGATGTGGTCTGTGGAAATCTGCGTATCTAAACTTGATGAATGTTTGTGGTTTGCGAGAAGGCAAAGGAGTCTGCAGTCGTGAAATCAAGGAGAGTTGTGGTGCGATTGAAATCGAGTGTTGTGGTCTTAGTACACGAAATCTAGATGGGGCTGATTTGTAGATCGATGATGAACGGTTTCTTGCTGCTGTTGTTAGAAGCCATCGAGAGAGAAATAGAGGTGAGGCCGACTATAGGTCTGCAATCGAGATGGAGAATGGTCTGTGTGCAGCTGGTGTTAGAAGCAACTGTTAATGCCAAAAATTGCACCAAAGTACAACTTAAGGTCGATGTGGACATTTAACAACTAAAGAAACGCATCTCAAGCCAAATAACACGATTGCGAGGAAAAAGTAAAAGAGACGAGAGATTTGGTGACGCGAAAAACCCCAAAACGAGGGAAAAACCCGCGGTCGACTATGTGATAGTCGACAGTGCACTATAGTCGCCAATCAGGGGCGATAATCCTTGTGTTACAGGTGATTTGTGTACAATAAGTTACAAATGAAGTAAAAATACACTTAGTCGTGTGTAAAAAGTGTGCTTCGTGTGTTTAAATGTTCAGGATGTCAGTCTTATGGAGCGTACGACCGTCGCCGAAATATACGACCAGGTATATGACTATAGATGTCTTGTAAGACCTTATCTTAGTATAGGAATGGTCTTACAAAAATGTCGTGAGACTAGGATAAAAATGTCGTAAGACCACTAAGTCGTAAGACCAAGATGATGATGTCGTAGGACCAGAGCGATATAAGACCGACGACAGGGGACTGTCGACGTAAGACCAACGAGTCGTAACTGGCGACACGTAACTGGAGACATAAGGCTAGTGACGTAAGACTAGCGATGTGCGACGTACGACACGTGACGTGCGATCATTAGATGTAAGATACTGTCTTGAATGACTATTGACGCAAGATGTCTTTTAATAATCAACTATCGTATGTCGGGGATAAGGCAATAATGGGTATTACCTTCATCGATCGGGGGTATGACTTTTGTAGGCATTAGGGTAATCGAAGTCCATGGGTCATATCGAAGGAATTCCTTAGGTCGGTCGAGGGTGTGATTTTTTACCCAAACAGTTAGCCCCCCGAGATTTGAATTTCAAAGCCATTTGAATTTCAGATCTCGTACCAAAGTAAAATGTGTTTATACAGAGACGTGTCACTTTTGCTAAGAAAATCGACTTGGTTAGCTAAAATCGTGAGTCCAGTCGATGGTGTTAAGTAAGCTGCGATGATCGAAAGATGATCTTTAATGCGCGAGGTACTTGTGGCATTCATCCACTAATGTGAAGGATGAAAAGTTTAACGACGATCGTAAGACGACCTTAAAATATAAGGAACTGACGATGATCGTAAGACGATCTTTATCAAAAGGAGACGTATGGGATGGGAGACAATCGTAAGACGATTGGGCCGAAATAATGCTTGGCGGCGATCATAAGATGATCGAACCAAGATAAAATTTAAGAATCTTGTGATACAGTCGTTAAAGACTTATGTTCTGGCGTTCTGAGCCGATACGGTCGTTATAGACTTTTGATCTGGCGTTCCGAGCCGATATGGTCATTAGAGACCTATGATCTGGCGTTCCGAGCCGATACGGTCGTTAGAGACCTATGATCTGGCGTTTACAGCCGATACGGTCGTTAGAGACCTAAGATCTGGCGTTTACAGCCGATACGGTCGTTAGAGACCAATGATCTGGCGTTCCGAGCCGACACGGTCGTTAGAGACCAATGATCTGGCGTTCCGAGCCGACACGGTCATTAGAGACCTATGTTACGTTGTGTAAGTTTTGCTTTAACGATAATCGGTAAAAAAATTTACCTTTCTATTGAACCTGAGTATTATGTCGACTCATACATGTCATGGACAAATGTAATGTCAACTGTAAAAATTCTATAAGTACCAAAATGAACAAGAAGTCGTGCGACTTGGGCATCCATTGTAATACAACGATTAGAACGTAAGTCATAAGACTTTTTGAATCGTATAAGCAAACATAAGCGCATGCGATCAAAGCATTCATTCAGAACATGAAATTTTTCGAAGTTAAAGAACTTAGCTTGTGGGGTCGCTAGACTTTACGATCGTGTGATTTGATCATACGATGAACTTGAATCATGTGTTCCTGTAGTTATACAATCGAGTCGTCTAATAAAACTGATTGTTTATACCGTACGATTTTACTGAAGTCGTATGATAGACTTAGTAACTTATGTCGTGCGATCCTGCGATAAAGCAATGTCAGAGGTTGGTCGTTGGCTAGCCAACGACCCTCCGATGCTTAAGTCAGTAATCGTTGTGATGAATAAAAAATCGTATGAAGGAAGGAAAAGGATTTAGAAGAAATACCTTTTCAGATGCGTTGCATTCCAGTTGCGTGAGATATTTCGACCGTCGAGGGTTTGGAGCCGATAGGCACCTTTACCCACGACTTTTGAGATACGATAAGGACCTTCCCACTTGGTGGAAAGTTTACCTGCATTAAGCTCTTGAGTGCTTTGGAACACTCGTCGGATGATAACGCCACTTTTTGGCGTTATTTTCGGTTCTCAAACCAACGAGATTGGCTTGTACTCAAGTAAAAAGGCGGATATTTTACAGTTTATTGAGTGATTTACGCAGGTTATATAAAAGGTGGCATTCCTCGGAAATAGAAGCGAAAAAGAGCCCAAAACGAGTCAAAACGAAGCCTAACGGAAGCCCAAAAGCCAAGCCCAAGACCCGCGACCGAACCAGGACCCGACCCGCGAACCAGAAACAACCCAGAGCAGCATCTGAAACCCGCGCGACTTTCCACGCGACTTGCAAGTCGCGTGGAAGGTCGCGTATCCCTCTGTTTGTCGAAAATCAGTTTTATAAGTCGGGATTTAGGTCACTTTTTCGGTATCCAACTTACGGCAGACGATTGGGAGCAGTTCGGGGGCGATTTTCAGAGCCACGTGACACCATTTGGAGCGAAGATCGAGAATCAATCGAAGGATCGTTCAAGACGCAAAGGAGATTTCAACACTGGGAAAGGGAGTTCATCAACTCATCTTACACATTCACCACGATCACGTTACCATGTTCACTTTCACTTTTGTTTCTCTTTCTTTTGTGTATGAATCCCCCAACATCATGAACTAACTTTAAGATGTTGGGGGTTGGATTGAATTAGGATTGAACATATGATGGATGACGAATGATTTTTATCAGTTTTCCGATTTAATGAATGCATGTGATTTTGTTCTTAATGCCTTTGTGAGCGTAGCTAACTTGCAATTGTTTTATTGTTGTCAATTATGTTCGAGAGAATCAATTGAGATCTAGAATTAGGAATTACATGTCTAAAGTAAGAAAGGATAGAGATATACCGAGTAAACTTTAGTCTCATAATAACCTACGCTTAATGTGTTTTGAACTATATAAGGTGAAATCGAGAGATTAATCTTGTATTTGTTTTCGAAATAAACTTCATGGTAGCTTGAGAAAGCATCATGTTGTTACACATATAACTGTTGTTACTTGAGAGAGAGCAATGGTTAGATCAAGGTTGAGTAGTCATTAACGGAATTAACTGGTATTTGTCATTAGTCTGATATTCATATGTGAAACCTAAGGATATCCAACCCTCAACTGTTTCTCCATCTGAACTCCAAAACTGCTTACTAGTTGTCTGGTGTTTGTTTGATTTTAATTTCTGCAAGTAATTAGTTATAAAACCAAATATCCAAATTTGACAGTCCAATTAATAGTTCTTGTAGTAATTGTGATATTTAGTTCCTAGTTCCCGTGGATTCGTTACTCGTACTTCCGTACACTATTACTTGATTCGACACCGTACACTTGCGGTTAGATTTCGCGGGGTGTCAAAACCCCGTGTCATCGGAGGACGTAATCGCCTTCTTCAAAGACTCGTGCTTGTGATTATACGGTTAATCTTGTGACTTGCCTTTATTGGCAATCATGAGATTAAAATATGCGAGTCATACTTATTTACGACTTTTACGTTTTGACATGCGTCTTACCATGACTGGTGATTGTGAGATTCAATATACAAGTCGTCTTTATTGACGACATATGTCATGACTAGCGATCGTGCGAGTCGCTTTTATTGGCGACCAACAATTTTTAACCTGCGTTTGTCGTGACTGACGATCATAAGAAAACGTGAGTCATCTTTTACTGAGGACTATAAATTGCGACTTGCGTTTGCCTTGACTGGCGATTGTAAGATTTAAAATATAAGTCGTCTCTTATCGACGATTACAAATTACCATGACTGGCGATCATAAAAACGTAAGTCGTCTTTTACCGAAGATTATATATTATAGACCTGCGTTTTTAAGTCGTAGAGACTTTGGTTTCTCACGATGTAAATCGTAAGACCTGTATTCATATGATCTTGCGAGCCTGTAATGTAAAATCGGGGGTGGTCGTTGGTTTTGACCAATGATCTTTTGATGCTTGAATCAACGATCATATATTAGATCAAAAAAAATTTAAACGAGGAGAATATACTTAGAGTATATATATAGAGTTGTTCTAAGTGGGACGTCACAGTTATCGTAACATGGAGTCGATAAACGCCTTTTCCGAGGAGTTTTGAAATCAAATGTGGTATTTTTCAGTTTGTGAAGGATGTTCCGAGCCCCCGAGTCCCTTGGATGATGCGATACATGCGATACTTTTGACGGAGCATTTTTTTTATCAGGGCTTGAATCTGGTTTCGAGCCGCATTCAATTCCGATTGAAGTTGAATCAGGGGATCTTGATAATTTGCCATGTACCTGAAAGACTTTACAAGATCGTTAGAGCGATGTGTGTGTTGGCTTGAGATTTCCTCTAGATGGGGTCCCACGGATGGCGCCAAACTGTTAATGTCAAAAATCGCACCAAAGTACAACTTAAGGTCGATGTGGACATTTAACAATTAAAGAAACGCATCTCAAGCCAAATAACACGATTGCGAGGAAAAAGTAAAAGAGACGAGAGATTTGGTGACGCGGAAAACCCCAAAACGAGGGAAAAAACGCAGTTGACTCTATGAGAGTCGACAGTGCACTATAGTCGCCAATCAGGGGCGATAATCCTTGTGTTACAGGTGATTTGTGTACATTAAGTTACAAATGAAGTAAAAATACACTTAGTCGTGTGTAAAAAGTGTGCGTCGTGTGTTTAAACGTGCGAAACAAACTGCTGTCGTGCGACTTGAACTGTTGTCATGCGGTTTTGAACTGGTGTCGTGCGGTACTGCGTTAGCGACGTGTGCTCGAATGCGAGAGAGAAAATGTAGAAGTAGATGAGAATGCAGTTGTATAGCTAGATGAATTCGTCTCCCCCTTTGCTCGAGGTTGGAGCGTGCCTTTATATAGGTTCCGCCAGTCATTAATGAGCTTTAATGGTTGGTCTTGTAACCGTTGCTGACATTAAATGCGCTTTGATGATTGTCTTTGTAACCGCTGTCGAGTTTTTAATGTCATTAAGAGCTCGATCGTTATTGTCCGTTGTACCATAATGGCTTGTAGACCTGCATTAATGAACAAAAGAAACGGCTGTTGACCATTGATGGTTAGTGTAATCGTAAGACCATCTTAAGTTCAGGACGTCGGTCTTATGGAGCGTACGACCGTTGCCGAAATACACGACCAGGTATATGACTATAGATGTCTTGTAAGACCTTATCTTAGTATAGGAATGGTCTTACAAAAATGTCGTGAGACTAGGATAAAAATGTCGTAAGACCACTAGGTCGTAAGACCAAGATGATGATGTCGTAGGACCAGAGCGATATAAGACCGACGACAGGGGACTGTCGACGTAAGACCAACGAGTCGTAACTGGCGACATAAGGCTAGTGACGTAAGACTAGCGATGTGCGACGTGCGACACGTGACATGCGATCATTAGATGTAAGATACTGTCTTGAATGACTATTGACGCAAGATGTCTTTTAATAATCAACTATCGTATGTCGGGGATAAGGCAATAATGGGTATTACCTTCATCGATCGGGGGTATGACTTTTGTAGGCATTAGGGTAATCGAAGTCCATGGGTCATACCGAAGGAATTCCTTAGGTCGGTCGAGGGTGTGATTTTTTTACCCAAACAGTAACCTGTTGGAACTTAGTATAGATGTGAGAAACCTTGTCCCACATAAGAGCCTAGGCAAACCTTAGAACACTTAATAAACCCAAACTTGAGAGCATTAAATGAATCATTTAATTGCTTGGCTTGGAGTGTGGTGTTCTTGGTGGGCTCTCTTTGACATGAATATACATATTTAATGTCAAAGATTGGGCCTTGGGCCTTGGGTCTCGATGGGGTCGAGATTCAACGTTTGAAGAACGAGTGTGGTTGTGTGTGCAGTGGCTGGCGCGGATAACGGCGCGACCCGAGCTACGCGAGAAGTCGCGCAGGACACTGGATGGACATGGAACAGTTCTCGGCGCGCACTACAGCGCGACTTAGACCGCGCCACAAGGCGCGCGGGACTCTGTGGTATTCGGCAGACAGACTGCGGCGCACATCTCCGCGCCGGTGGTCGCGCGGATGGCCTGGCAGTTTCTGTCGGTTGGTCGCAGTAAAGTATAAATACCCACACATTCTCATTCGTTTTCAATTAGATAAGATACAATTTTCTGGACATTTTTCTGGGTTTCTCTCCTTCTCGTTCTTCGCCAAACATATGACGATTCGCTAGATTCAAGTTACAAACTTGATTTCGATTGTTGTATCCTCTAGACAACGCCCGTACCATCGGCGAATGGAGAATGGAGAATGGTTTGTGTGCAGCTGGTGTTAGAAGCAACCGAGAGAGGAAGGGATGGTGAGGCCGATTGCAAGTTCAAACTAGTGATAGAAATCGACAGGGATGGAGGGCAGAGATCGATTAGGGCAGTAGCTCTTGTGTGTGTGTTTCCTGCAGTGATGGAGGAGGTTGCCGGCTGTGGTTGTCGCCGATGATGGTAAAATCGAGAATGAGCTGCTGGTTGTTTGAAACGACTGGGGTAAAGGGAAAGAAAACGAGATGGAGAGAGATGGAGATCACCGGCGTGTGGCGGTTGTTTCGTGGAGTAGGGGTTGTCGCCGGCTGTGATGACTGAGATGGGGGAAGTGGTCGCCTAGAGTGGCGGTTGCCGACGGTGGAAGGAATCGCCGGCGTGCGATTTTAAATCAAGAGAGAGGGATTTTTTTTGATTGACGTGGGGGAGATCTGATGTTGTGTTATACATATACATACAATCTCATGCACTCCCTCAACATTAACCTGCACCATGGGAATTGCTTACAGACCTCCACAAATGCCATGATGACTCCATTAAGTCCAAAACTTTTTTTAGACACACAAATGAGATGAATATGGGAACGAAAGCCTAAACTCTTGGCCGGAGAAGATATCAATGTCGGAGATAAACTGGTTTGGGGGTGGGGGGTTCAAGAACTCAGATGGGTATCATGTATTTAATTATATATATATATATATATTACATTTTTTATATTGTTTATTTTTAAAAGGAAATGAATTAATGATAAAAAGACCAAACTACCCATGAGATAACAGATTCTTTTAACAGTGTTAGGGCACTTGGATCAAAGACGTGTGAAAATGTAAACCACAGGGACCAAACACGTAATTATTTCATTTTATGGATCAATAGTGCAATTTTGTGTAAACCACATGGACCAATCATGTAATTTACTCAAAAAATTAATTCACAAAAATTATTTTATTCATTTAAAAACACCATTTAATGATTTACCACCAAACCTAACCACCCAACTCATATCTTGGCAATTTGGTCCACATATAACATAACAACCTAACAAGGATGAATATCTTCATGTACTGTGAATGCGCTCAAGCCCAAAAGGCCCAGCCCAATTTCATGTAACCTAATTTTTATATCAACCCCTACTATTTTCAATAAACCAAATTCGAAAATTTCAAATATATAAATAGAGTTTCCCCAAATTTCATGTCCTATTGCCACAACTTTTTTTTTTAAACTTTTAAATGTTGATATTAAGGTTGGCTTGTTATTCTTGATTTCCGGAGCATGTTGCGTCGACTCTCAAAAGAGCCGAACAAGAAAATACATGATTTCAGTAATTTCAGTTTTATAAAAAAAAATACCGATAAAGACACCCTTTGACTTTAAGAAGTCAAAATGCAAGTAACTTTGACATGACCTCTCAAAGAAATTATTCTAAGTCTAAGATCCATGGATTTGATGGTGATATAGTCAATGTAGGTTGATTCCAAATTCTAAGTTCTAAAATAAATCCATCTTTGGTTTAAAATTATTTCTATCATTTTCAAAGTCATACTACCATATACCAAAGGGGCTCCACCATTTTCTTGTGTCAACTTTATCATTAAAGTCATACCATATATATTATATTCTCTTTTTGCCCTTCAAATATATATATATATATATATATATATATATATATATATATATATATATATATATATATATATATATATATATATATATATATATATATATATATATTATATTCTCCGATCGGATTATTGCCCAAAATCAATCCAATTTATCGGTATATGATTCTTGTAATTTGAAAGGAAAAGGGTAGAGGTTAAAGGGGCCTTTTTAAAAAAAAACCCATGAAAATGTGAACAACTTAAGAGCTAGTGCATCATATGTTATTCTATATGATTTTCTTTTCATCTAAACTACATTTTTTAAATGTTTGTGAAACAAAAGTTACACGTGGTTTTTTTTTCCACATGTGCATTATATACATGTGCATGTAATAAATTACTTGTATGTACAAGTGTATACCGTCCCGATGAAGGGCTAATAGGATGTTCCTCAATTTCTCATTTTTTTGGGGTTTTCCCTTGAATCTGACCATATATATATATATATATATATATATATATATATATATATATATATATATATATATATATATATATATATATATATATATATATATATATATATATATAACTTGTATAATGCGTGTTACAATATCACAATTAAACTGATCATTTTTATAAGATTACGGGTGTAAAGAAAATGTGTATTAATACATCATATGTATTTGTCTAGTTATAAAGATTGTGATAATAATGTTGATGGCAACATATATTTACCAACATGAAATATATATATCTTAAAACATCGAAGATAACTAATATTTGCATAAATCAAAAAACGAATTTGATATCTTGATATAACCATCAAAACCTATCCACAACATTTTATAGTCTCAAGAAACAAGATCTACGACTTTTATAACGATTTTATAAACATTTTGCAACCCTGTCATTAAAATAAATACTTTTAAAGTCGTTATAGACTTGCACTGAAATTAAATACTCGATAAAATATGATGATAAAGATAAAAAAATAGTGTTCCACTTTACAAAATGGAGACCACAAAGTCTTGATGTAGTTCATCCATGCACTTAACCAAATTAATTAAGAGATAATTAGGGAACAATGGAAGTGTAATTAGACCAACTATTGGCTTCTTCCTTTTACCAAAGTCCCCCACAATAGTTATAACTTATAAGTCAACCAAAAAAAAAAAGTAGGTTAAAGGTGAGCATTTTTTAATCCACCAAAACCCTTTGTTCTCCACATATTGGACATGAAGGTGACAAAGTTGCTTTTTTAGGGGGGATTGGAAGACTTACATAGATTATTGTTCATACCCATCTAATTAATTACAATTAGTTTAACTTAATTATGTAGGTTTGGGCTTGGCCTTGATTAATTAATTTGAAGTGCTATTCTTTTGAGTATTTTCCTAACACTTTCATGTTTATATATACCTACCATGTCGGATTAGGGTTTTAATTACCTTTCTTAATCAACATAACAAGTTATTGTTTATCAATTTGCATTTGAAGTCAAACGATCATTAAGAAGTTGGCGGTGTGAATAGAGTTGAAGTTGATAAATAATGTATTTTACGTGTTACGGTTTAGGTTCATAAACTTTGATACGTAATTTGAGTGAAATAGTTTCTCTATGGAATATATAATAATTATGAATTACGTTTTGAATCACAGGTGATCTTATATATATATATATATTAAATATGTGTTTTGGTAGACATCCTGTGTGATTCTATGTTCATTATTTTTCTTTTTCAGTTTTTAATGTGAATCATGGGTTTTCACGCTTTAAATCACATGTGATCTTCTACATATTAAATGTTTTTTGCTACGCATCAAATGTAATTCTATTTCCTTTATTTTTTCTTTTCAGTATTTAATTTGAATCATTGTTTTTTACGCTTAAAATTACATATGATTACAATTTTTTAAGAAAAAAAGTCAATTAATCATGAATCATATGTTACGTTTTGACAAAAATTATATTAAATTAAATAATATCTTAAATAAACAGTAAACTCTTTAAATGAAAAATATAAGGGAAATTAATTAAAATACCCTAAGTTTGACCATTTTTTACCAAAATACCCTAAATCTCGGAGAGTTTATCAAAATACCCTAATTTTCCGCGATGAGCCCCGCGATCGTGGGCCCACACCCACGTGTCACAAAGTTTCGGTCTGGCCCGCGGTGGTTCCCCGCGATGGGCCCGCGATAGGCCAAAATTGTCACCGCGGGCAGGGACCAAACTTGTCACCGCGGCCATAGTTGGGGGGCTCCGCGAGACATTTTTCCCAAACCTGGGTGACACGTGGGCTGGGCCCGCGATCGCGGGGCCCACCGTGGAAATTTAGGGCATTTTGGTAAATCGGTAGAGATTTAGGGTATTTTGGTAAGAAGAGGTCAAACTTAGGGTATTTTAATTAATTTTCCAAAATATAAATTAGGCTCAGTTTAAATATCTTAAATAAAAAAAATTAATAAAAAACTAAATCGCGTTAAAATCACAAAATTGTTAATAAAAAAACTTTTAAAAAAAATGATTGTTATGTGTTATTTATTCATTTAAAAAAAATTAACTAAGACATTATTTAATAAATTATCTGGTCCATATTCATTTTCTTATTTTTTTTTATTTGGTTATTGGTATCGTTTTAACCCCCCCTCCCCCCTCTCTCTCTCTCTCTCTCTCTCTCTCTCTCTCTATATATATATATATATATATATATATATATATATATAAACCTTATGTTTGCAGAAAATTAGTATTTAAAATGTTAGATATATTACGTTTATTTTTTAAATAAATGTTTCTAATTAAAAGATGATAAAGATTAAAGAGTTTCATAACTAATTATCTATTTTACCTTAATTAATAATACATTTTCAGTATTCAAAAGTCAATAATGAACATATTTCTTGCAAAGAATGTTACCCTAAATTGTTATTACATTTTACTGATATCAGTTTGCAATTATCATAATATAAAAACGATTTCTTATAAATAAATATATAAAAAATAAATTCTACAACTTGCGAAGAATTATAATAAGTCCATAAGAGCATCTCCAACGGCTTTGTTAAAATAGAAAAAGTTGATTTTTTGTTCCGTAAACCTCTCCAACAGCTTTGTTATCTTGTTTGTTATAATAGAAAAAACTTAAATTTTTTTCAAATTTAGAGAATTCTCTAACTCTGTGTTCTCGAGTTTTTTTAAAGAGGGAAAGGAAGGGAAGGGGAAGGAAAATATTGCTGTTTTTCCTCCCAAAACTTTCCGCCCAAATGTGGGAGGAAACGGAAGGAAAAGAAAGAAATGAAATAAAAAGAATTAAATTTTTTATAAAATTACACATATACCCATTAATTACATTTCATTATAAAATAAATGAGGGTATATTAGTAAAAGTTACATATTTTCTTTTCTTTCTCTCCTACTCAAGAACATGAAAATTTATTTTCTTTCCCTCTCCTTCTTTCTTTTCCTTCAATCTCAAGAACACAAATACAAATATTTATTTTATCCCCTTTCTTTTCCTTTCTTTTCTTTCTCTTCCCTTTCTCTTCTTTTCTTTCCTTCTAAAACTCGAGAACGCAGCGTAAAACTTGATAGTAGGAGAGAAAATTAATTATTTTATTCAATCCCACCAATAAGATTTAACTTTTATCATTTTATATTAAGTTTTTATAAAGTGTATTGGGAAGATAAATTAAAGAATAATATATTAATATAGTTTGTGTTAAAATCTCTAAGATTGAAAATCTGTTGGAGATTATTGTAACTCTTTTTAAAGATTTTAACTTTTGATTCTATGTTTTAAAAAAATTATAGAAAAACTGTTGGAGATGTAATTTTAATCAAAAATGAAGAAGCGAGCAAATGCAATCATTTCTTCTCCTATTTTCGCAACTAAGAGCATCCACACGCGTCTTGCAAGATGCTCTTGCAAGATGACATGGCATGCCATGTGTCTTGCAAGGCCTTGCAAGACTTCCAACATCTTGCTAATTGTGCAAGACATTGCAACTAATAAACAAATCAATTTTTAATTTAATTAGTTTGTTTGTTTGTTTAAATATTAGTTATTATTAATATGTTTATTAGTTTATTTGAACATTATTTTTTTAATATTTTTATTAAAATTTCTTACCCACGCTTTATTTTAAAAAAATGATACTTTTATGTAATGTTTTTATTTAAACTGCTAAATTAAAAGTACATTAATATAAAAATTACGAAAATACAAATACTAATAGATAAACGTACACAATTTATTTATCTATATTTTATAATTAATTTATTAGTTATATTATAATTATCTATATTATTTATATTATAATTTATTAGTTTAGAAAGAAGTTTGGTCTTGCATGTATGTGGAATGTGTTATTGCAAAGCTGATGTGACACTTGTGAAAGGAGTAGGTCTTGCAGGTGTACGGATGGTCTAATAGCCTTTGTCATCAATTTAATTCTTTTTGTCTCAATTTATCCGTTCGTGGCTTCACTAGTAACTGAATTCTTACAGGAGACAACTATAAAAACAAATAAAAAGATACGATAGAAGTTAATGACTTGCCAAGAACGCTATGACGGTCGTAAAAGTGTAGGAAATTTTACACGACGGGTTGCATCTTTTGAATAAAGAGTGTTAAAGGTGTCGACATATTTTAAGATGAACATGTTATTATTGTATACAAACATATATTGTACGAATATGACCATCTTACATAAAGACTGAAATAAGCATGTGGCAACTACATTTTTGGACCTTAAATGTCACAATCATACCACAATAAAGTGAACTATGATCACTAGCAAAGAAAATAAATGAATTTAGAAGCAAACAAAAATGTCACTATTAAACCACAAAACCCATATTGGAAAAAAGAATGAAAAAAAATATATGCCAAAACAGCAAATAGCCAAATCTCCCATCAATTGATTAGTGGGGAAGAAAACAAGCATCACTAAAAGGAGAATCATACAAGATAACTTAAAAACACAAAGGCCCACATTTTTATTTTCAATTTAATTTCATACTTTAGTCACAATATTGAAAACCCAAAAGGGAATTTTGTGCAATTTCACATTTTGGGATATTCCAAATGAGATATGATCTTGCGGAATCATATCGCGATATTAGCGTCAAACGTAAAGTCCCGCTAAATCTTGCGCAAAAGAATCATGAGTGGGAAGACATTTATTCGGAAACAAAGAGAAACCACAAAATATTAGCGTCACCGATTCAACGAAAAAAGCCAAAATCTTGAAAATGATTTCAAGATTCATCCAAACCCGGATTTCTTAAACATATCTTTCAAGAAAAAGAAACATCATTTGGAAAGAATCTTTGGAGTATAAGATGGAAGATCTAAAGAAAAGCTACATTCATTTACCAAAAAAAAAAGGTAGGTCCCACATGAGGGATATACCCCCATGAACATATTTCTTTTGTCCTCTACCCCACCCCCACCCCCACCCCCACCCCCCACCCACCGATTAAAAACAAAACTTCAACTATTAAGTTTTTTTTTTTAAAAGGCTTCAACCACCCAAAGAAAGCCTTAAAAAGGAGTAAACTATATAGTTAGTTAGAACTCTCTAGGATCAACAAAAATAGATAAACCAGGCTGTGACTTTCTCCAGTCACCCACGGATCCGTCACTGTAGTCTTCCCCAAGCCTCTTTATGCACCATAAGTCCGTGAATGATAGCACTTTCCAATGTGGGATTGCTAACTTGAGCGGGTCCTCACTTGACACCTCGGTTGCAACCACACCACACTTGTATTCTTTGGCTAGGTTATGGGCGAACCCAAATAGGGCCTTGGCGAACCGGGTGTACATTGGGCCTTCACCACCGAACCCATATAACATATGGAACCCAAATGGGCTAAAAATCTTGGGTAGTGAAGGCAATCGTAAAAATGGAAAAACCCGATCCAAGATCCGGGTCGTTTTAGCAAACCCTTTTCGTAACTTCGATGCACCTTTCACTTCTAGCTTGAAAACATCTTTGCAATTCCACACACTCATAACGGCCCAAGTCTCTGGCGGGTCGGATAAAAAGTTTTCCGACCCGGCCCAAATGTAGGATTTTGGCAAGGCGAGAAAAGTGCCGAGGTTTAGTTGGTTGTTGAGAATTGAGTCAATGTCGCGTGGGAAGAACTCGGTGGTGGAGAATCGGCGGCGGTAGAGTGACTCGGCGTCGGAAGGGGTGAGTTTAATGACGGTTATACGGCTGCTCACCGGAATCCGGTGGGCAAATACCGGGTGAACGAGAACGGAAGGGTTACGGAACTTCGAGTAGCCGCATTTTTTCGTGAAGAGACTAACGGAAGGTTCGTTAGCCTCGTCAGTGGCCATGTAGGAATACTCAGCGCCGTTATCTCTAAACCATTCTTCCATTCTACAAACAAGCTTCAATCCGATTCTCATTCTCCTGTAAAAATTCCGAAAATAAAAATTAAATTATATTTAGGAAAGATGAAATATTTTTAATCTTTTGATCATTGGGTAAACTAAAGTTTCCATTTTTAGTAATCTTGATGATGATTTTCGTTGATCGGAGATGAAATTTACCGGTGAGCCGGCGAGACTCTGAGGCCCAAGATGTATGCGAGTTTAGTGAAAACCGGTAACGGTCGAGGAGGTTCACCGGTTTTGTTCCGTGAAATCTTTTTACCACAAGTAACAGTTTTGATACAACCCCTTATCATCCCCACTATCTCCGTCGTCTCCTCCGCCGCATCGCCGCCGCTATACACCAATTCCGCCACCTGTAATTAATTAATTTCGATTGTTATTCTTCTTCTTCTTATTATTAATTCGAAAAACTTAAGGATTGAAGTAAATATATAAAAATATATTAATACCAGCATGAGATAAGCAGGAGAGTTTCTAACTCTGCAAATAGGATCACCCAAAAGATCAGTGTAGAGAGAGAGTTCGGTGTTGGGACCCACCTCACAACTTCTCTCCACTTGTTCAACCCGAAAACTGTCGGTTTTCGGGTTGAACTCCCTTATGAGAACCACGACATCCTCCGCCACACCACCACCACCAACTCCGCCACCTTCCTCCGCCATCTTTCTTTGATGTTACGAAAAGGGTGTAATCGAAGTAAAAAAGATGATGAAAAGGTGCCTCCAAAACCGATTAAGATTCAGTAGAGTAGCTAGGGGGCCGTTTTCAAACTTTCCCTTTTAACTTTAGGTTTTTAATTTTTTAGAGAGAGAAAGCTATAGATATAGAGAGAGAAAGAGTGAGTGGTAGTTTAAGTTCATCATTGACGTGCTCTCTTCGTGTATCATGGCTCCATTTATATACATGATTTCGGGGGATACCCCCTTGTTCGAATTTTGTTATTTAATTCTGCGCTTTTTTAATTTTTCTTTTTAATTAAAATTAAAATTGAAATTTTTATCACAAAAAGGAAGAGAGAAATTGGCGGCTATGGCTGCGCAGTCCCTCTCTCTCATCTTTATTCCGATTATAATCATTTAATTTTTGATGTGAATGTGCATCCATCATGATCACTTCCATAATCATTGCCTCTGTTTTAAATCACTTCAAAATTATTTTATCAAAAATAAAATATGAATTACTTTTAATTAACATATATTTAAGCATATTCTTGTCGACATATTATATAATATAATCTTCAAACTCTAAAATTCTGGACGGAGACATATATATATATATATATATTCTATACATATATATATATATATATGGAGTATATAATCTTTGAATTCCAATAATCTACGATGGAGTTTAGTTGGTTTACCGGATGTATTATTGATTTGATTACTTTTGAATTATTTGTTTTTTTAAATATATAGAGATACTAAAGAGTTAATTTGTAAAAATATTTCTCATTATTTGGGGAAAATACACTTTAAATTGAATAACATACATTTAGGTTAATTTAAGAATGTGTAATTATGTCCAAATAATTTGATTTTGAAACGTCGATGTGAACAACAATTCAGTGATTCTAATTTGAGTTTCTTTTTAAAAAAAACTTATTAAATATAACTTTTTTTAATTTTATTTCTTCAATTTTATTTATAAATTCACATGTAATTTTTTCATAATCTTTTTATTAAACAAATATTAAAATAATAAATATTTATTTGATAATTTTTTCAACAATTTCGGTTTTTCTTTCTATTTTTTCAACAACTTCAGTGGCCACAATTGTTGCGTACGTCTGGATTCGAACCCTGGGCAGATGAGATATTCTACCACATTCCACAGGACCTTAACTAGTACGCCACAACCCTGTGGTTCGGTTTTTGTTTTTTGTCTTATATTTATGTCTTTAGATATTTTTTAATGGTAGATTAAAAATTTAATTTGAATTATTTTGAAAATAAATTTAAATTATTTAAAAAAATTAATTTGAATTACTTTTGAAAAATATAATTAGAATATAAGTATAAAAATGAAAATTTTAAGATATATAGAGAGACAAACACGAAATTAAATGTAGAAAACAAACAATCAAATTTAGTTTTTTTCTTTCTTTTCATTCACTACTTTAGAACATCTTCAATGCAAGGTTCTTATAAGCAAAAAGTGATGTGGCTTGTAAGAACTATCATTGTGGAGAGTTCTTATAAAAACATCATCCCTTTAAGGTTCTTATTTAAGAACTTTGGTTCTTACCATGAAGTTTGTGTAAAATATCAATGTTCTCATTTCTATTGGTACTTAAATTTAATATTTGATATTTATTTATAAATATAAAATAAATATTGATGTAGACAAATACATGAGACCCACAAAAATGAGGTTCTTATAAGAACTACTATTGTGGATTTTTATATGAATTTTTTAATTAATGAGGTGAAAATGAGATGACACCAAAAAGTAAAAAAAAATTCTTACAAAAACCTTGATTGGAGATGCTCTAAAAATTTAATTAAACTGTTTTTATTAATATATTTGCATTAAAACAAGGAAATCATAACTTCATAAAATTAATTGTAGGTATTTAAGTTGAAAATTTTCTTTTCATTCCCTACTTTATGAAAATACAATAAAACTGTTTTTATTAATATATTATTTGCATTAAAACAAGGAAATCAAAACTTTATAAAATTGATTGTAGGTATTTAAGTTGGCAATTTTCTTTTCATTCGTTTACTTTATGGAAATTTAATAAAAATATGTTTATTGATATATTTTGCATTAAAAAAACAAAAACTTTATAAAAAAATTTGTAGGTATTTGAGTAGAAATTTTTGTAAAATTTTATGTACTTATGGAAAATAATAATAAAAGTAATGGTATTTTCATAAGGCGAATGATTGTGTGAAAATATAAGGTTGACGTGATAAACGTGAAAAATGGATTTGAATCGTCGATTACTTTTAATCAAATGTGCTCCCATGAATTAAGGCTTAGAAGAGAATTGATGCGGTGTATCTCGATGCATCTTATCTCGGTGCATTTCATCCTAATATGCGTCCATTTCTCATCCAACAGTTTATAACCACTTCTCACACTTCTCAAGTTAATCTCAAGTTCTCCCCGAAACCCAACTCATTAACTCAATATAAATTATATACATGTTTGTTATCTATCTATACTATATTATAAAGCATTTAGATCTAAACTCTTAGTTACAACCTCCTATGCACAACGTATTGCTTCTTAATGCATACATTTTAAGAATTTCTTAATTATAACTAATTATGCATATTGTACAACCTTTTAATGCAAAGATTCTATCCCCGTCTTTGGATGAAATATCGACCCAATCTCAAATTCAAAATTCAAAATTCAAAGTTCAAAGTTCAAATTCAAATATCTCTTCTCAAATATTGTTACTCCCTCCAGATTCTCTCAACGTACTCCCCAGTCCACGACGAAATCTCTTTGAGTTCTCAGATGTTGTTCATGCTTACGTTCTTAAGTCTGTGTTAAATCCAATGATTGGTACGACTTCCATTTTGGACATGTTCTCATTGCATAAATGGATTATTCTCAATTGCATTTATCTTAGGGTGTTTTTGTTACACGTGTTGGTTTTTTTTGGTGTAGGTACCTAAGAGCATCAACGATTGTTCTTTATGGCTGCGTTTGGTATGCAGACTACATGGGACGGGACTGGACAAAAAAAAATAGTCCCATGTTTGGTACGCCATGGGACAAGAATAACATGGGACAACATGGGACAATTTTTTAATTTTGTGGGACAAAACATGAGAATTCTTGTTCCACCAAAATAGGTGGAACAAGATGGGACTAAGGTGGGAGATTACCATTTTACCCTCATAAGTAATCTGATATATACAAACCTAGCCAAATTTGTGAGCCTCCATCTTCATTTTAGCAAGAACGACTTCATCTCTCTTCTCCATCTCGTTTCATCCCCTCGGTTTATCTCCATTTTGCAGGTACGATTTCTCTTCTTCTCCATCTCGTTTCATCCCCTCGATTTTGCAGGTACGATTTCTCCTGCTGTATGTATGTTTTGCTGTTGTATGTATGTTAGCTGCTGAACCGAATCACCCCCAAACCAGACCCAAACCATGAGACCTGCAGTAGACCGAATCTCCACCGAAACCATGAGACCTGTAGTATGTATGTTTCTGCTGTTGATTTTTCTACTGTTGTTTTTGCTGCTGTATGTATGTTTTGCTGCAGTATGTATGTTAGCTGCTGAACCGAATCTCCACCCAAACCATGAGACCTGCAGCTACTAACAAACAGCAATGTTAGCTGCTGAACCGAATCACCCCCAAACAGACCCCAAAAGACCTTCACCTGCAGGCCCAAAAAATTGCTATAAAATGTATAAATTGTTTCTGCTGTTGATTTCTATGGAATGTATGTTTCTGAGTCATAAAACTCTAATGTATGTTTCTGAGTCATAAAAATTGCTATAAAATTGCTATAAAAAACAGCGTAAATATTATAGATAAAGTTATTTAAATAAATTTTGCTTGATTTGTGTCATTTATAATCATTATATGATATAAAATAACATTAGACAGCGCTTAAGGGCAATTTGGTCATTTTAACAGTTTTGTCCTGTCCTGTCCAGCTTACCAAACGCAAAACAGACAATTAGTCATGTCCTGTTCTAGTCGTACCAAACGTAGGACAGACAATTAGTCCTGTCCTGTCCAGTCCTGTCCCGTTCTGTCCCGTCCTGTCCCGTCCCATCCAGTCTGCATACCAAACGCTACCTATATGCTTGAATAGGTTTGTGCTCCCCTTTTGGTTCACTACATAAATATGTTCATCTAAATCTTCATCTCTCCAAATGGTCAAAATGTCTTTTTGGTTGACGTTTGCGTTAGTAGGGAGTTACCTTATCCAACTTATAAGTTGCTATGATGTAATGGATGGTGGAAATTCATCGATCAAGCACAACCATGCCTTAGCTTCTTTTTCTTTTATGCTTATCGTTTCCAGGAAAGGGTTCATCAAGGTATAAATGTTGCTTTTGGGTTTGTAGCTTTACATTTTCTGAAAGTCACTTCTTTTAAATATCTCAAGGTATAGTCGTATAGACCTAGTGTGGTTGAACTTGAGACTCCACAAATAGTAGACTTGGAGTAGTTGAGCTTGATATATCATTTTGATGTTAATCCAAGAGTGTGACTTATTTAACACGGAGTATGGCTTACTATTGTGTTCCGTCACTATCCTTGGAAATCGGGTCTCCCCCGTCATCGAAAAATGTGTATGAGTTCTTTCGAAAGTGAATTTGGCTGAAACGGTACAATGTATTGAATTAAGGCTATGTGTTCGTTTCAATTTCTTTACAGCTTTAAATTATAACTGTCTGATCTCACTAGGCTTTAGCCTAACATTTTTTTTACAAGGACGTGTATATCATGTCATTTTAGCTGTGGGACTACTCGGGTTTGAGCGGAGAGTCGTGTAGTTGGTTCGACACATTTATGGTGAAGAATAACTTTGGCAAATGTTTTGTGAACATGATCATTTTGAAAGAGATAGTAAAACTCGTCCTTAATCTAAACTTAGACTAGTTTAGATTAGTAGGTTGTTGAATTATCTCTTGTATTTTGTATTGTAAACGGCTTACTATTTCTCCTTTTTGGGTGATTCATTTTTTAAGCCTTTAACCATGAATTTACTCACGCCCGTCCTTAACCTAAACCTGTATTTTTCTGTAAATCATAAACATTTTATCTTGCATACAAAGCATAGCTCTTTGTACAATTAGTTTTGAGTTATTGTTGACAATAATAGAGTTTGGAGTTTTCCTTTTACCTTCGATCATTTTGGTCCATGCGGTTTAGGAATGTCTATACTTTCTAAATAGATTGGACAATATTAGGAGCCGTGAAGTTTACTAGCTTATCGGTAAATGTTGACGACGTCACTTACCTTACATGGTGAGTATGACAATTATCGACAATCTTATCCGATAAATGAGCGAGAAGACTCTTACCCAATAAGCTCTTACAGTTTAAACAACTTGTAGCATGGATGACATCTATCGCAAATTCTTGATGATTTAAACAACTTGTGCATCCTTAACAAACAATATGGTTTAATAAGAATCAAACAATCGGTAAGATTAAAACCTCCTAGTCGACATCTTTACTTTGATCATTTTACTCTTTTATAGTAAACAATACTTGTACATTTTTAGAGTCATACAGGAGTGTTAATCGATGAATGAGCTTTGAGCATCCAAAAAAGAGAATGAAGGCAATTTCAAGGGTTGATAGTGTTTGCTCAATGTGTCTTTTTTTTATTCAAAACTGACATATTTGAAGACATAAACTATGCCAAACGAGCGTTCAGGCAATTTCATTAATTTTCTCATCTTATTTTCACTACAACAAATTAGATTTATAGGACGTTATCAACTTCTGAGTGTCAAAATAGCCTACTTTATAAGATATAATTCTTAGGACCAAAGTTAAAGTGTCCTATCTAAGGACGTTGTAATAAGATTATAGGACGAATTTCAAAGTCTTAATAAGTTTTTAAGAACACCTTTAATATAATGTGTCGCGATAGCTATTTTATAGGACTATTGTGAGAAAGTGTCCTATAAACCCACTTTTTTGGGACACTTGCTTTTATATGACATGTTTTCAAATAATGTTCTATAAAATAGTCAATACGACACATTTTTATAAAAATGTCCTAAATAGCTTTTTACGACGTCTAAAAATATCTTATAAACATATTCCAACGCCTTTAGATAAAACATTTTATTTTTTGGTTCTAAAAATGTTTTATTTTTTAATGTCCTATAAACTCAATTTTTTTTGTAGTGTTTTGATAATAAAATTAGACCCGTTGTTTTGCGGATACATACATAACTGCTATAATTTTAATACATTGATATCATAATGATTAATAATAATGATATAAATAAAAAATAATGCTATAAATAAAATCAATGGGACCTTGAAGGTTTGGTTGTGGATGCTATAAGTAGGTGATCATGATTACTTTTCGATAAAGCCCTAGTTTGGACAATCAGCTAAGCATATATTTTTCATCTATTATATTCGATTTTTCTTTTTCAAATAATTCAATGATTTCATTTAAGAATTATTTAGACCATGTTTGACAAAATAGTTGATAAACTAACTGGTAATTTATAAGCTATTTGGTAGCTGATAAGCTAGCTGATGAAGAAGTCATGTTTGACAAAAAAAACTAGTTTATAAAAATGTAAAATGATCAAAAAAGACATCTTCAAAAGTTATCAATTACAATATTTAATTATATAATTAAAACAAATTTATAGCAATATAACATGTTAATTAATACAACCAATGTAGTAAAGAAAAATTAAATAATATAACATGTTAATTAAAAGAATTTAAAATTATTTACATATATATTATAAATTTTTTATTTGTTAAAACAAGTTTTAGAAAAAATATATATTAACTTTTGATTTTAAATAACCATTACATATAATATGAAAAAAATAATCAAAAAATAGTATATAAAACGATAATAGTTATTGATAATTAAAATATATTTATTAATAAATAAATACAAATAATTTATATGATTAACAATAGCCCTAAATAATTAAAAATAAATATCAATGTATAAGTAAAATTTAATTTAATAATTTTCAGTTAAATTTAATTAATATTTATTTATTAATTAATAATAATTAAATTTAAAATTTTAATATTTTTTATAATAATAATTAATAAATAATGGGGGCAATATTGAAATATTCACAAAAAAAACTACTGAAATACTACTCCAAGTAGCGTTTCAAAAGACTAACTTATATGGTCATCCAAACAGGTACCCAGAAAAAAAGTTAGGTTATAAGTTGGTGTTTTTTTGTCAAACGATGCCTTAATATTGTGAATTGCAAATACAAGTAACTTCAAGGTTATAATTAATATAAACTAATTTTAATTGTTCATCTACCTTAATAAATATTTTATTTTATAATATATTGATTATTTTTAAAATAAAATAATAATTATAATTAATAGACTATATCATCTTTTATAAATATATTGCATGTTTTTATTTGATAGTTCTTTTAGGATGCGTTTGGTATACAGACAGGACAGGACGAAACAAAACATGACAGAACAAGTGTTCAACGTTTGGTAAGACTGGACTGAACATGACAGGACATGCTAAATGACCAATTTGCCCATAGTGAACTGTTTAGTGTTTTTTTTACCAAATAATCAATCTAAATGATTCTAATTTACTTCATATAACTTGTTTCTCAAAAACATAAAACTTATTTACATGATTTGAGCATAAAGCAACAATATTGATGACATATTATCTATTTTGACTATCAACCAAGTAAATTGCAATTTCTTGCTGACAAAAAATGCTATCCATTTTTTTTCTAATAGAGGACATAAAAATTCTTGCTGACAAAAAATACCATCCATTTTTGTATTAACCAGGTCCTTTTGTGAATAAATAATAAGTTTGGGGTGCAAAGTGTGAAAAAGGAGAAGTTTAGTGTTCTTTGGGAAGAGTATAAATAGGGGTAAAAACCCTAGGAACTCTGATTTCAACAAAATCACTGTGTGCGGCTAGAGTGCGATTGGTGTGTGTGCAAAGAACTTGGAGATTTCTTGCAAGGAGTATCAAGATTTAAAGCATTCAAGGTAATCATCCTCTCATGAAATCTATGCTCTAATATATATTGTTATAGTGTTTCTTCATAAGAATGTTTTGGGTGTGGGAATAGAGAGGAAGGTGTGATAGCCTGAGAGAAGTCAATTGATTTCACAGTGTAAAGAATTTGAGTTACTTTCCATTGATGCTAAATCTATTGATTCCTTATTTCTTTGACTTAAAACCGAAAATGAATTTTAGAAGGAAGTTGAGAGTATTTTTGGTTGGGAATTGTCGGATCGAGGGGGGAAGCGATGAAACCTTGTGCGTGTTCGGAATCACCTGCTTCCGGAAGACGGATTTACCGGAGTCGAGCAAGGGATCCGGGCTTATCCGGAATTGGGGAGTCCGGACACGAGTCCGGAATTTGGGGCGGAATCCGGGAGGAGGCCCGGAATTGAGACCGATCCGGAATGGGATCCGATATAGAATCCGGATGTGTGTGGACACCGGAACCCGATATGGATCCGGGAAATACCGGGAACCGATACGGGACTCGGAAGTACCGGAACCCGACACTGGATTCGGGAAACTCTGGAACCGGAGTGAATCCGGGAAGCGAATTCGGTTTTCGCCTAATGCGGGACTTTCGTTGGTCAGAGGACTTGAGAGTGCATAGAGGGTCGGAAGACTTATCTGCTCTGTTTGTTGTATACAAATGTAGGTGCGGTAGAGATTAGCAGTTCGTTTTAGCAGGACATCAAGTCAGGTGAGTTTATCTACACAGAAGCTTAGCAATACTTTATTTGATTGCTCGTTCATTATATTTCGAACTGTGTGTTTTACGGGGTTTTAAATCTGTATGTATGAAGAGGTGATATTATGGTTATTACGGGGAGTGTGTCCCGTACAGAATGTTTGATCAGATTCTATCTAGTTTCTAAGGGCAGGTGTGTGCCCTAACAGGTGTGAACATGGCCAAGCGTGGAACATTGGTATGTGCATGTTTTATCCTAACTGACAAGGGTTTAAATTGTTTTATTATGTCCTGTGAACTCTTTAATATGTTATGTGTGTTGTGGGCGTAGTTTTGAGGGACCTCACTAGACCTTGTGGTATAACCCTCGCTTTTCAAATCTAAAACCCTTTTCAGGTAAGCAAGATTTAGAAGGCTTGCCTAAGGGAAAGGGGAAGATGTGAGCTGGAGCTTGCGTCGGTTGGAGTAGAAGACCTTTCCTTATTTATTTAGTTTCTATAATTCTCAGCTGTATCTAGGGATGATTCCGCGAACCCAAATGTTGAAAAATTTGATCTAATTTGATTGGACCTATGTTTTGGCTAGAATTGTATGGGTTGTTACAGTTGGTATCAGAGCGATAGTTTAACAGATTTAGGTGACCGGATGGGCCTAAACTTAAACTGTGGAATATGAAGACACATCTGAGATATAGGAAGCCTTTAGGGAAAGACCTTGATCACCGAGAGTTCGGGACGATGGTAGTGAGGACTCTCATGTAAGGTAAATTCAAATCACATCTGGCCAATGTCATTATGAATTTACAGGTGCATGGGTGTGCTTGATTACTGTTGTTCAAATGAGCGATGGAGGGGGTAGTGTGTAGAGAGTAGTGTTAGTGTGTAGAGTTCTCACCTTGCCATGATGGCAATGGTTTAGTGTGTTGTGCGAGACCGTCTTGGTGTGGGTAAAGACACCATCTAGAAGGAGTATTGTTTGAATTGTGGGTGGCCGTGATTGGAGGTGAGCTCCTAAATTCTGCTGATTCTTCATTCTGGGAGCTTTAGACGTCGATGAATTGGGATCTTGAGAGTTTCAACTCAAGATCGAGAAGTAGAGATGTGTTTTCTTACTCTCTGGTCAGTTGAAGAGTGACAAGGGCGGTTGAGAAATGGTAGACGTGTTGGTTGGTAATATGAGGCGAGGATAGGACGAAAAGGGGGCAAATGAAAAAGAGCTATTGTTGGTCAACCTAGTTGGGGTCGAAGTGAAGCCGCATATTTTGCAAATCAGTAGTCAAGTGGTGACGGTGAAGTTAGGGCATGCAAGTGTGTGGAAGCACCGATACCGAAGATTGATGCAAATGGGAGGAACCTGATGGTTTGATCGGAAGTAGGGCGCCGGTGTTGATTTGTTGTGACTGCAAATGGTTGACCTTCCTAGAGCGAATAGCCTTCAATGTAAAGCGAGTCATGCATTATATTTTCAAACAAGTTACATGAGTCCTTCATATGTGTGTGCGCGTGTGTGTGTGCCTTGTGAGTTTCTGGATTTGAAAATGAGTTGGCGCGTGCAAGCGTGTGCTTGAGGGAAAAGACATTTTTATTTACGTTGTGTGATAAATTTTGAATTTGGGGAAATAGCGATTTATTCACATCTTTTACGAGTGAGTTAACCTTTGTTGTAGAAATCATAAAAACATTTGATCGTATGGTTTTATAAGTGGAGTCAGTGTGGACACGTTGTTGTCATATCAGCGAGTGTGAGAGTCGACCGACTCTCCCAGTGTGGGTGATTTTTCCGTATTTAAAAAAAATTGCACGAAAAGAGTTTCAGTGAATGCACTTTCGATTGATAGACAAGGTTGTGAGATATCATGGGTTGCGGGTGAGTGATCCTCGAGATCGATGTGTGTGTGGCTATTCCTTATGGAGGCGTCGTGTCATACATATCAAACCTTGTTTCGCGATGTATTTCAAGTGTGTAAAACGATTTAAATCATTGTGTTGTCATGCATGAAGGCTATGAACTCGTTAGGAAGTGAGAGATATTGCGCTTAAGGATGTGCAAAGTTCCGCGAGTGGAAAAATGTGGTTGAGTCGTCGAGGGTCGATTCGTGACCTTGGTGTTTCCTTTTAGGGAGGGTGGCGTTTAACTGCAGTCTCAGTCTTTGATTTTAGAGATGCTTGTATTATGGTAGTCCTTGCTTTTGTTTGGTAATTTGACGCATGGATGACGGCGGGGGGTGTGTCCCGGGTGATTTCGAAGTAGGCAAGATACTTCGAAAAGTAGCGTTGTAGTATGTTGATGAAATGGTATCGGCGTGGAGCCAGAGCTTGAGGTGGCGTATTATTTAGGCTAATTGTTAGGCATTGATGTTGAAGTCAACGACGGTTGTTGAGATCGTTGTCGGGAGATTGGAATTGGAAAAGGTAATCCTGGTGTGATTATTTCGTCGGGTTTATAAGCGGAGGTAAGAAGTCGATTGGGAAAGGTGTGTATCTGTCAAGAGGTTGGACCACCTTTTTGTAAGTGTTCTGAAAGTGGAGAATTGATAGATGGGTAGGTGATTTTTCCTATGTGATTGATGTTTCGTTTGTGGATGAGGTAGTTAGCACAACTCATGTGGGACACGTGGATTATGTTGGTCTGCAAGGGAGCGTCTTATCGTTTGATTTATTTGAGCATGTCTCGTGTGGGTTCCGAAGAGTTGACTGGGGATAAAGACCCGATCGAGTGAAGTAGATGGTCATAATTTGTGGTTCATCTAGGTTGGAGAAAGGCAAAGTCGTGAGATAATATTATTTTGAATATATGTTGTGATTGGCATGGAGAAGGCAATGCGTACAAGTGATCGATGGGTTTGTACCTCTAGTGTGTAGTGGTTGTGTGGATAAGTTGGTGGTAACTTATACAAAGTGGGCATGCGAGTCGTTGGTGGTAAGGAGTTGCTGTGAGGTTAAGTGGTGGACTGGTGTCGTTATGGGATGAGCGTAAGTGGAAATCTTTGCTCGGGATTTGCTATTAAGTTATTCAAATGTGGTAACTTATGTGTGTTGAGATGCATAGATGTTTGAGTGGCGTGTAGTATTTTCATCTAAGAATAAAGAATGAGGTGGTAGTTGGTGGCTAGCTAAGAAGGAAATTGTGTACTCTTTGGTTGCGATGAGTTGATGAGTGAGTTTGCCTTGTGTCATTGAAATATTTGTGAAGATGGGGGATTGGTTAGTTTATGATGTTTCGTGGTAGATACGAAATCTCTGGGAATGTTGAGCTAATTCTTGTATGTAAAGGAAATCCAAAGGAGTGGGTTAATCTCGTTCGGGGAAAACGAGAAGTGTGTGGTGGCTTCGAGCATTGGGTGTTATTTCGGAATGACTTGGTTGAATTTCTTGTATGAGATGTGGTGGAATTGTTGGTTAGGCATAGTAACCGTTGAGTTGCGTGTATGGAGTGGTCAATGTTGGACGAGAGATGTTTTACACTAGCCTAAGGAATTGGGGATGGTATGTTGAATTAAGTGAGTGAACTAGAGGTAGAAAGTGTGGCAAGTGACGCAGAAGATGGGAAGCAACGTTTTCAGAGTGTCATTGTCGGATACATGAACTCCTAGTGGGAGTGTAAGAAAGAGGATTTGCGTGTATGTAATGATTCAAGGGTCGAGGGAAGCTAGTTTGCGTGGTTGGTCAAAAGTGTGCACCTTCTAGTGAGCTGTTGTTTGGAAACATGTTTTATGTTTTGAGAAGGAAGTGGAAGAAGGAAGTTGAATGTAGTGCTCGGAATGAAGGGCCATTGGGTTAGACTTGGTGATAGTGTGGGAAAATTTTCAAGTGAGCTTGCCGTTCGGTGTTAAGCTAATGAAGATGGTTTTGCATGAGCATGGACACTTCTTTCTAGGGAGTAGGTGAAACTTGAATTATTTCACATGTGGATGGACGACTGTTGGATGCAAGGAGAATTTGAATGTGTGTCTTCAGGATTGGTTTTGTTGGGATTGGTGGGCACTTCAGATGTTAGAGTGTGGAGGTTTCCTACTTTTAGCTTTGTATAGTGTGGGGGTGATGTGGTGAAAGTGTGTGAATTGTGATTACTATCGATGGATCGTAGCCAACACAATTCAGGTGAGGAAGTGTCATCTACCTTAGACGTATATTGTGTTGGGGAAAGTGATTGTAGAATTGTGTGTTATCTGTTGAAGAGAATCATAACTGTGAGTTAAGGTGATACTCGAGGTTGATCTTGTGCTAAGTTGGTGAATTGAACGTTCGTTATTCTAATAAGGAATTCGTGTAGTTGTGGCATTAACCTTTGAAAATCTGTTATGTCGCGGAGGTGAAGTTGTGAGTGAAAATCTTAATTAGTTTCAAAAGTGTGGGTGTAAGTGTGTGGACGGTATTGTGTATAGTTGGCCTGAGGCATCATAGTTATGGTTCGCGAATTACCTGGGGTAAGAGTTGTAGTTAACCGAAAGTGTGGATTTTTTTTGCATACGCTCTGTTGTTGAAGGGTCATGCAAAGTGGAAGCAAGAGAATCCTTAGAGAGGCAAAGAGGTGGGCATGTGCAGTTATCTGAGAACCTCCCAAGAGTAAATATGTATCGTGGGAAAGAGACGTTAGGCGAGACCGGAGGTCGCGCGGTCGACCACCGATAAGTCAACCAGATTCGTGGGAAGTTAAGGGTGGCACTAGACCGTCAAAGGTTGTATGCGAGCAAAGGGAGGAAATTGATCGAACTCTAGTAGGTGACAAGTGATGCTTAAGGTGTCGTCGTGGAATGGCGTTGTGCGATTTGGAAAGAAAGGGAAGCTAAGGCCTAGGTATGTCGGGTCGTTTTCCATCACCGAACGTGTGGGCGAGGTGACATATGAGATGGAATTGTCAGAGGAACATCGGGGAGTTCATTCGACCTTTCATGTGTTGAACCTAAGAAAGTGTTTGGCCGAAGAAAGCATGGCAGTACCGTTAGAAGACATTCGTGTGGACGAAGAGATAAATTATGTTGAGAAGTCGTTGGCGATCGTAGATCGCAAGGTTAGAAAGTTGAGGACTAAGAAGATCTCGCTGGTGAAAGTTCATTTCCATAGGTGGCAAGAAGCAACTTGTGAAGTGGAATCGGATGTGAGGACCCATTTCCATTACTTGTTCAAAGACGGAATTCCGGGGATGAAGTTCTTTTGAGGAGAGGATGATGTAATAACCAGGTCCTTTTGTGAATAAATAATAAGTTTGGGGTGTAAAGTGTGAAAAAGGAGAAGTTTAGTGTTCTTTGGGAAGGGTATAAATAGGGGTAAAAACCCTAGGAACTCTGATTTCAACAAAATCACTGTGTGCAGCTACAGTGCGATTGGTGTGTCTGCAAAGAACTTGGAGATTTCTTGCAAGGAGTATCAAGATTTAAAGCATTCAAGGTAATCATCCTCTCATGAAATCTATGCTCTAATATATATTGTTATAGTGTTTCTTCATAAGAATGTTTTGGGTGTGGGAATAGAGAGGAAGGTGTGATAGCCTGAGAGAAGTCGATTAATTTCACAGTGTAAAGAATTTGAGTTACTTTCCATTGATGCTAAATCTATTGATTCCTTATTTCTTTGACTTAAAACCGAAAAGGAATTTTAGAAGGAAGTTGAGAGTATTTTTGGTTGGGAATTGTCGGACCGAGGGGGGAAGCGATGAAACCCTGTGCGTGTTCGGAATCACCTGCTTCCGGAAGACGGATTTACCAGAGTCGAGCAAGGGATCTGGGCTTATCCAGAATTGGGGAGTCCGGACACGAGTCCGGAATTTGGGGCGGAATCTGGGAGGAAGCCCGGAATTGAGACCGATCCGGAATGGGATCCAGTATAGAATTCGGATGTGTGTGGACACCGGAACCCGGTATGGATCCGGGAAATACCGGGAACCGATACGGGACTCGGAAGTCCGGAACCCGACACTGGATTCGGAAAACTCTGGAACCGGGGTGAATCCGGGAAGCGAATCCGGTTTTCGCCTAATGCGGGACTTTCGTTGGTCAGAGGACTTGAGAGTGCATAGAGGGTCGGAAGACTTATCTGCTTTTTTTGTTGTATACAAATGTAGGTGCGGGTAGAGATTAACAGTTCGTTTTAGCGGGACATCAAGTCAGGTGAGTTTATCTAAACCGAAGCTTAGCAATACTTTATTTGATTGCTCGTTCATTATATTTCGAACTGTGTGTTTTACGGCGTTTTAAATCTATATGTATGAATAGGTGATATTATGGTATTACGGGGAGTGTGTCCCGTACAGAATGTTTGATCATATTCTATCTAGTTTCTAAGGGCAGGTGTGTGCCCTAACAGGTGTGAACATGGCCAAGCGTGGAACATTGGTATGCGCATGTTTTATCATAATTGTCAAGGGTTTAAATTGTTTATTATGTCATGTGAACTCTTTAATATGTTATGTGTGTTGTGGGCGTAGTTTTGAGGGACCTCACTAGACCTTGTGGTCTAACCCTCGCTTTTCAAATCTAAAACCCTTTTCATGTAAGCAGGATTTAGAGGGCTTGCCTAAGGGAAAGGGGAAGATGTGAGCTGGAGCTTGCGTCGGTTGGAGTAGAAGACCTTTCCTTATTTATTTAGTTTCTATAATTCTCAGCTGTATCTAGGGATGATTCCGCAAACCCAAATGTTGAAAATTTTGATCTAATTTGATTGGACCTATGTTTTGGCTAGAATTGTGTGGGTTGTTACAATTTTCTTGCTAACAGAGGAAATCAAAAAGAGAAATTGGAAACAAGAGACAAAATTCATAAATCAGGGATTGATCGATCTGTGGAGAGGAAATCCCAAATCACATAAATCGATCGCAGGGTCACCAACAATCATAGAAATCACAGTGGAGAAGAAGTCAGCGTGTGGAAATCGAGTGGGAAAGAAATCGAGTGTGGAGAAGAAATCGACTGTGGAGAAAAAATCGAGTGGAGAAGAAATCGCAGGTTAGGTTTTGGTTTTTCATGAAGAAATCGATGGGAGAAGAAATCGACTGGAGAAGAAATCGCAGGCTAGGTTTGGTTTTTCATGAAGAAATCGATTCGAGAAGAAGTCAACTGGAGAAGAAATCGCAGGTTAGGTTTTGTTTTTTCTTGAAGAAATAGATTGGAGAAGAAGACGACGATCGATGCGGATGGGAAACGCAAGTATGAGCATATTAGGTTTTGATTTTTCTTGAAGAAATCGATTGGAGAAGGAATCGATTAGAGAAGAAGATGACGATCTAATCCAGATGGGAAACACAAGAGATTAGGTTTTGGCTTTTCTTGAAAGGGTATGTTGGAAAAATGAGGCGTGTTCTCTCTTGTTCCATGGGGGTGGGGAGGGACAAGCCTGTCCCGTATTTGTTCCAGTTAGTTCTAGCGTGTCCCATATGTGGTCATACCAAACATGGGACAAGTCTGTCCTGTTCCACCTTGTTTTGCATACCAAATGCATCGTTATTCATTTAATCAAATACTTCTGATGGAATCTAAATAAATTACTTCTAATATTTTATCTATATGTATATATATAATATTTTTTTGAAAATAATTATTAATTCAAAACAAAACATATACTTTAATGAAAATAATATCTTTGATAACACATAATACTTAAAAAAAAGTACAATGATTATTCAATAAACTTAAATTCAATGACAAATGTGGTTCTAGAGTATCTAGACCATATAATTTTAAATATAATTTCTTTAAATATAATTTCTAAACGGTATGTCATTTTTAGAAAATAATCTAGAAATTCTCCTCTAATACAATGAATCTTACTATTTTTAAATTAACGTCTTATCATAAAAACTATATTTTTGTTAAATAATAATAAAACCTAATTAATTATTATTTACCGTTATCTAAAGGTAAATTAATTAAAATACCCATACTTTGAATTTGACTTGCAAATATACCCGCATTCTCAAAATTTTTGCAAAAATACCCATTTTGTCCGCGGTGGGTCCCGCGATCGCGGACTTGTGTCACGTGGCCTGCGGTTGGGCCTGCGATGGTCCCGCGGTTGGCTGATTTTTTCAGGTTTGGCCCCTCTAGTTTTGGGTAAAAAAATTATATTTTTGTTCCTCTAGTTTTTAGGTTATCATTTAATGTAGTTGGAGTTTTTAAAGTGTTGTTGCATGTCTTTGCTCTAACACAACTTAGGTCTCTTTTGTTTGTTAAATTACAACTTCGGTCCCTTATTTTACTAAATTACAACGTACATAAGTTATGTTTGATAAATTACACGGGCCGATAAAGTAGATAAAATCATGTTATAGATCAAAACAAGAGCACTAAACATACAATATTTATCGTCCCAATCAAGGGAAATCAATGTTCAGATCAACGCTATCATATGATGGGCCCTGCGTGTTACTTACTTGGCTGACTGAACGCCTACTCGGCACGGTTGAAGGGGCGGGATTCAGACACTCTCCACGAGTATGTCCTATTGCTTGGCACCCAGTACATTTTCGTTGTATTGAACCTTCACCACGATGGAGTTATTCCCGTCCATGGCAACCGCCAGGAACATCATACCCAAGTAAGGGCCATTTAAATGGGCAGCGTCTATTACCAGGACACGACGCAGATTTGCCACAAATGTGCGGATCTGCAAAAACGTAGGTGGTTTCCCTTTGTAAATGTTATAGTTTATAATGTGTAAACATATGCCGTGTTAAAATACGTACCGCGGGTCCAAGGGCAACGAAGCACATCTCAAACCGTCCATTTGAACCGGTCCTTATCTGGGTGACCGTACCTGGATTATGCAGCTGCAAATTATATAAATACGTTGGGAGTCGTTCATACGACTCCTCGAACGTGCCTCTAACCATTAGCAGTGCCCTGCATCGCGCACGCCAGCCTTGGTGGTAACCAATTGTGATCCCGTACTACTGGTGTACATCGCTCACGATGTCCTTTGGACGCAATGACCTGCTAGCATCAAGAAATTTGCTTTTCAATATCGCACCCAAAGTCCTTTTGTTGGCTTGTTTGTGGTTGGGATTCAGTTGCATCCTCGAACAAGTGTGTACGTCGTGCAACTTTCTAATAACTAACATCCCTCCTTTCTCTCCCACGGGCCTCACGTACAACCTCTAATTACAATTTTCTCTCGCACATTCAACTACGTATCTGCTTTTGTCGGATCTCGGCGTGTAACTTTCGAAACCCTCTTCTATGAACTTAATTCCGACCTGTGTGGCCAAGTCATCCTTCGAATCAAATATCTCACATACTTGTATCCTTGAACTGCGATTATAAGGTGTAGGTTCGTAGGTTAGTGTATGGGTATTCGGGTCTGGAAGAATATGAGGCATATCAAAAAAGTCATTTAACTGACTAAATGATTTATTACTAGGGGTATATTCTTCGTCCTTATCACTATCGGTATCTGATCGGTATATATCAGAATTACCCATTGTGAAAACATGGGTTTCGTCATCAGCAACTCTAGCAAAGCGTCCTTCTTGGTCTTCTTTTTCTTCTTCTTTTTGTGGTTGTTGTTGTTGCGTCTCCGGAACAAAATCAGGATAACAGTCGTTAAGACCATATGCATGATCCAAATAAACTGTTAGACCGTAGGACGCCTGGAATTGGGAATCAGGCTCCTCCATTTGGAGGTCTTCGTCATCACCGTCGTCGCACACCGATGAATCGGCATGCACAAAAAGTAATGGAGGTCTTTCTGATTCGGCTGCAAAGTGCAGAAAACCAGAGATATCCCCATCGTTGGATAACTCCACAATTGACCCATCACCATTTTTAAACACTAACTTGCAAACAGCAGAAGGGTCGATTCCACATTTTTGCATGGCGTATGCAACAAACTTCTGATGAGTAAAGTTTACTGGCAATTTTACACCATGCTTAGATTTATAAGCAAAATTCCACTCATTGTTGTCTTGCACCCATTCACCATCGTAACTATAAAATAGTTTAGCTTTTGCAACAGATGAACTCATTTTTTCAGTAGTATTTCAAAAACAAAATACTGAAGAAAGAAAGCAAGAAAGAAGGATGGAATGTGTGTGAATCATGGATTGCATTTTACTGATATTTATGGATGAAATCTCATTGAGGAAGATGAATTGCAACCACAAATTAGTCTTCCAAGTACAATGATTCAACATTGATGAAACAAGCCAGTGAATTTCAACCACAATTTGGTCTTCTAAGTACAATAATTGTGGAAAAAAAACAGTAAAAACATGCAAAAATTCGTGTAAAAAGGACAAAAAATGTAATTTTTTGCCCCATCGCGGACAGGGGCCAAAGTTGTTACCGCGGCAATAGTAGGGGGGCCTCCGCAGGACATTTTGGCCAAACTTGGGGGACACGTGGCACGCGTCCGCGATCGCGAGACCCACCGCGGAAAAATGAGTATTTTTGCAAAAAAGTCAAGAATTTAGGTATTTTTGCAAGTCAAAGTATGGGTATTTTAATTAATTTCTCTAATCTAAAACCAAATTATTGATTAATTAAATAATTATTATAAATTAACTAAAAAGTTGTTAATTTTAAATTTTAAACTTTAAATTTTAAATTATGTTTTTAAATCAATAAATAAATTACTTGTGCATTAAAAAAGTTAAGTTTATTAGTGTTTCGTATAATTTTAACTTTATGTATATTTATTTTAGGAAAATTAATTAAAATACCCTAAGTCAAACCATCTTTTACTGAAATACCCAAAATCTCTCCCACTTTGCAAAAATACCCCAAAAATCCGCGATGGGAGCCCGCGATCGCGGGCCAGGGACCTTTTCTGACACTTTTTTAAACTTGCAGGGACCATTTATGAAAAATGGAATCCCGCGATCGCGGGCTCATCCCGCGATGGGGTACTTTTTGTGACTTTTCAATTGCAAGGGACCATTTTTGAAAAATTCCAGGGACCATTTATGAAAATTTTGATATTTTGGCACTGTTCACCCCATTTCGTCCATTTTTACGAATTTAAAATGAAATGTTACACTTTCAATCCCTATACTTATTTACTAAATTTACTTTATACCTTTTACTTTCATTATTTTAATTTTACATTTAACACATATAATCGTTTATTAACTAAAATACGTTAAAAAAATACGTTTTAATTTTAACAAATTACACCATTATAATCGTCTCTTCGATATGTTCGAAATGAGCCCAATCTTGAATTTTTTTTGGATTTATATATTTTAATATATATCATATACAGTTATACACTACATAAAAAAATAATTTTTATATTTAAAATTCATACCCTTAAAATTAATTATTTAATTTATGGTACATCTCTTATTTTTTTTTCAATTTTGTTTTACACTCCTATCGCATTAACATAATAATCATATATTAACTAATTCATTAAATCGTTTTAAATTATTATTATTTGAATGTGTTTATAGATTTCGTCTGAAAAAGTTGCCTGCATGATTCCACTGAAAAAGTAACTGCAATATTCGTCTGCTCTTGAATAAAGGTCTTTCATTAGGCAGAAAATTAGTCTTTAAGTAGTCAAACATAGCTAATTAATGAGAATTTAGATCAGATTTATATGGTACTATCAAATGCAAGTTTCTATAATATAGATATTGTTCTACATTACATGATACCAATTTTTGCATCATATGAATCACTTCCAGACAACAAGAACCAATACCCCAATAATCAAGAAATAAATGCTTGTTCATCCAATAATCTCTGTATTAGGATTATCGCAAGTTTCATAAACCTACTTACTAGGTGTTGGAAATATGGGTTTTACTAAACTTTGGACGCATTTAAATTTATATATATGTGTTATATATAACTAACTTTTAGTAGGTTTATGTTCTTCTATATGAGATCTTCGAAATGATATATAATGCGTCCAAAATAGAGTATGTGTGAAAGAGATATCGATACTCAAAGTTGAGTAAATGGATGAAATTAGCAAAAACCAAATGAAGTAAACAGTAAGTCAATCACAATACTTTAACAAAATAAGTTAATACTAAAAATAACACTTATTTAATGTTACATAAACAACCTAACGTGGCCCTATTTGACAATGTTCATAAATGGACTCCGCCATATGTATGCGGAAATCTTTGGCAACAACCTCGGCCTCGTCAGGGTGTACCCATACCTCATTTTTATTTATCAACATTTGGACATTACGGCATACCCAGACACCGCAATCTGCAGTTAACCCGGCCTGCTGGGGTGCATTCTTGGCGAACTTATAGCGAAAGGCACCTGTCATTTCGCGTCGTCTAACATCCTTGACCCGACAAAAGAAGTCATTCAGCACAGCTTTAAACTTTGTCATTTGCTCTTCCAATTGCTGTCTGAAGAGACTGGCACTGTCGTTATCATATATGGTCATGGTCATAGCGTCAAGTTCAAACACTCCAAGCAGCCAATGTTGGGGATTAAGGCATATAGGGATGTACACCTGAAATATTACAATATTAGACAACTTAGTTAGCAACAAAACAAGTTAAATAAAATAAGAGTAAAACGATTTACATACCACATCGAGGAGAGCCCAAGAGGTCCCTTCCACGCCATTGCATGAATTAACCACAGAGGTGGGACCTAGATGCTCAATCAACAAGTAATGAAAGAACATACTGAACATCATGGTCCACCTCGTGTCTGTTCCACGATGTCTTTGCAACAACGAGACCCAACAATCGATGTGCTATACATAAAAAATAGATGGTTAGACATGTAAAATAAATATATTTGATTATATGACTATAATTAAACTTCATACTAACCACATCCAGTAAGTCAGACTCCAAAGGGTCAACGGCCAGCAATACATTGAAAAACGAGGGGGTGATTTCCAAGTTCAAGTGAGGGATGAAGATCAAGGGGGGGAGGCGACCAGTCCGGCACATCCTCAATATTTCTGATGCCGGTTGAGGCTCCGGTGAAGACACCTTTCCCTTTTTCTTTCATCCCTTCTTTCCCCCCGCTTTCTTTGCTTGTATTTTAGCGGCCGGTGGTGTCGTAGATCCTTGTTGGCCAAACGGGTGACGAAACCATTGTGAAATTTTATGCGACCGCTTTTGAGGGAGCGGGGTCACCTGTGGTGGTGGATCTACAACATCCATCGAGTCATCGTCAGGATCCGAGAAGTGCTCCGAGAAGTGATCCTGGATAATAGGAGACCCCGTCTGAAAATTACGTTACTCAATGTTTTAAGTACAATTTAGGAAATGTTCACAATTAAACCAAAACTACCAAAATAACTTACAGTATGCATTTCTGGCCTGTAATAGTCATCGGCCGAACCGCCAAAGATGTTTGTGATTGATGTGGTGGCGAACGGCGGCGGCATCTGCGAGGTGTATGCCCCCGACATCCCGGCCTGCGTGACATTGATCATTAAAATAGTTACAAAATTAGGATTATCGATATATAACTATAATGGTTACTCAGTGTCACTAACACTCTCCGGGATAGTCGAATATGATGTGGTGGCGAACGGCGGCGGCATCTGCGAGGTGTATGCCCCCGACATCCCGGCCTGCGTGACATTGATCATTAAAATAGTTACAAAATTAGGAACAAACATATAACTATAATGGTTACTCAGTGTCACTTACACTCTCCGGGATAGTAGAATAGGATGTGGTAGCGAACGGCGTTTGGGACATCCCGGCCCCCGACATCCCGGCCTGCGTGACATTGATCATTATAAGAGTTACAAACTTAGGAACAAACATATAACTATAATGGTTACTCAATGTCACTTACATTTTCAGGGAATGACGGATGGGATGTGGTGGCAAACGTCGCATGTGCCCCCTGTCCGAACGGAGCGGGGATCGGTGTCGTACTCGACAGCTAAAACAAATTTAGAACGTAATATTAATATACAAACTAAATAAACGTGGCCAACAAATTAAGTTAAACACTAACATTGACAGCGCTAAACTGTCTGTAGACTTCCTCCAGATAGTGTACACGTGTCTCTAGCGGCCCGTGGACGTAGTCCCATAGGACTTCATGTGAGCCACGCTGTGGCTCGTAGGAAGGGGCCGCCTGATATGGATTGTAGGAGGAGGAAGGGGGCGCCTGGTAGGAGGAGGAACGGGGCGCCTGGTAGGAGGAGGAACGGGCCGGCTGGTAGGAGGAGGAAGGGGCGACTGGTATCCACCGGAAGGGGGCCTGTCGTCGTCTTCCTCATCTTCGGAAGTAGGGGGACGTCGAGCCCTTTCCGCCTCTGCGTCAATAAAGGCCACGTTGTCTCTGTACCAATCTGTGCCCATCTCGTCGACAGTAGGCACAAGGCGATCGGCGGGCAAGAGTGGCTGCTAAATATATGATAAAACATAAAAGAAATTAATAAGCGGGACTAACGTATGCAAATTGTAAACATAGTAAAAGAACTTACATTTCTAGACGCTTTGAAGAACTCAATCCAAAGCGACCTACTTAGGGTAACACGCTTGTCCCAACGGGTTCCCCTAAGTACTCGATCGTCGCGCTTGACGAAATATCGGATTGATGCGGGAAACATCTCCAAGATCCATATCTGGAATTAGACAAGAAGAGCAAGTACGTAAAAAGAAAAGCCAAACAGTTTGTATGTGTAATACCCCAGGTAAGTTTGTTAGTTAAATCCTAGTTCCGTTAAATTTAGTTAACTTTAAAGTTGGATGTTTAGGGTAAGTTTGGGTTAATTTATAAGTTATGGGTGTTTGGGTCATTATTGAGAAGTTCAAGGTCTATATGGTAAGTATGGATAGATATTATCCCTTAAGCTATATCCAGATATTTTCATTTACAACAATTATCCAGATTTCAGTTTAGTGTGTGTGTGTGTGTTGAGAGAGCAAGAAGGAGAAAAGAAGAAAGCTAGGGTTAAGGCTTCAATTGGATTGCTTGGAAACGATTTAAGGTATGTTCCCTGTGTATTTTGTGTTGGTAATTGCTAGTAAGTAGTTCCTATCGGAGTAGAAACATCCCAAACACTTCTGTTAATGATTCAGTCGATTTCTGGGTGAAAATGGGATAAACAGTCAGAGGTGTCCGGATAATATGAAGGTATCCGGGTAGTTTCTTGGGTGGTGTCCGGGTAGTTTATTGATAGTATCCGGATGATTTGTTTGAGGGTTTCCGGGTGATTTAGAGTCCGGATGGCATCCGGATTCCTTGTGTTGTCCGGATAAATCGTGTTGTCCGGATTAGTCTTGCTGTCCGGATTACTGAGGTTGTCCGGAAAAGTCATGTTGTCCGGGTTGTTTGGGTTGTCCAGATACTTTAGCTGTTTTGGTCACTTTTGAGGATTTGAGTTATCTAGAGTCCTTGGTCTTCTAGTATGTTTTATGTGATCAGTTAGTAAGGGGATATTTGTATTTAATCTATTTGCAGACTCTGTGGATTGGGATTGATAGACTGAATCTTTGGAAAAGGCTTGGAAGCGTATTTTAAGAATTCGAGGTGAGTTTTACTTTAAAAGTATTTTCAACTGGAATACATACGTATGGTTTGGGAATGTGATAATTAGTGATTAATGTGCCTATATGTATGGTGTACGTGATTGATAATATATTGAGATATATGTTGTGTTTATATTGCACGGAACGAGTATAGGTGAGCCGAATTATTGTTCGGCGGAGCTGTATGGAAATACAGCGGGGCTGCATGAAATTGCAGTGGAGCTGTAGGTAATTGCAGCGGGGCTGTATGTAATTACAGTGGAGTCGACTGTATTGTACAGTGACGATGATTAGTTGGCTTGCTACCGACTAATGTGGCCAGGGGAAAGAAGATGAGATGAGGAGAGATACACGGTGCACGAGTCCTAATGTGGTATTTATATACGTGTGGTATATGCGTGCTTATACGAAAGATTTTATGTAAACTATTCTGATACAAAGTATTATGTGAAAAGAGTTTTATATTGATTTCGGAAAAGACCGGGATTAACTCACTAGACCCGTTTGGTCTAACCCTCATTTTGTTTTCAAAAATATGTTTTCCAGGTTAAGGATCGGCATGAGAGGATGAAGTGTAGGAAGCTTTTGATGAATGTTGATTAGGAAGCTTTTATATATTTTGTAATGTCAAGACTTTTGAGACCGTACTTGGTTTGCGATGTATCTTTTATTATGGATGTAATGAAGTTATGCAATGTATGTTATTTGTTGTATGTTTTGGAAACCGGGTCGTTACAGTATGTATTATTAACAATTGTTATACTACGTATCTAACCTTGAAGGCGTATGTAAAACCACAAAGATTCATCTTTGCATGTCGATCGGCGCGTCTGCCTATGGCTCGGTGCAGATTAGAGTAGCAATGTGTCCAGATATGGCTACCCCACGGGTAGCTGTTAAACAGCTCAAGGTCCTCGACGGCCCTAAGGACCGTCGATGAAGCATGCTGGCTATACTCACGGCCCAGGAAGCCCATATCCACGATCACCACCAAGCATACACGGACAGCATCGTCGTCGGTTAGGGCACTAAGGCCCTCTTTCATCTTTTCCCGGGCTGCCTTCAGCTTCAAACGAGATGCTGAAATGCCGAAAACCCTAGGAACGAAGGAGCAGTCTTCTAAGGGAGGAAGGGGGGGAGCCTCTCCAAAACGTAGTCCTGTAATTAGACAGAACTCCCGACGCCCAAAATGCAATTGAGAGCCGAAGAAATCAAAATGCATCTCCTCCGGGTCAGCGTTGGCGTCCTCGACCTCCAACTGTAGAAACATGTGTACTAGTGTAGGGTCGCCACCAGAGTAAGACACATCCATCCATGGCCCGAACGGTGTCCCTCTATAGATGGTCTCAAGGGTATCTGCGATCACCTAATCCCCTAAACAGCGCTCCTAATTCCTCGATGTATGAAACTTTGCACCTTACCGTCAAGTCGATGTTAAAGAAATCCTTCTACATAGTCATTCACAGATGTTATAGTTAGTGTTATATATAGATGCTGCAGTTTATTTTATTTTATATAGATGTTGCGGTTTATTTTATTTCAACATATAATAGTGTTATATATAGATAAAGTGCGGTTGTATTTTATTTCAACGTATAATAGTGTTATATATAGATAAAGTGCGGTTTATTTTATTTCAACGTATAATAGTGTTATCTATAGATAAAGTGCGGTTTATTTTATTTCAACGTATAATAGTGTTATATATAGATAAAGTGCGGTTTATTTTATTTCAACGTATCATATTGTTATATATAGATAAAGTGCGGTTGTATTTTATTTCAACGTATAATAGTGTTATATATAGATAAAGTGCGGTTTATTTTATTTCAACGTATCATATTGTTATATATAGATAAAGTGCGGTTGTATTTTATTTCAACGTATAATAGTGTTATATATAGATAAAGTGCGGTTTATTTTATTTCAACGTATAATAGTGTTATATATAGATAAAGTGCGGTTTATTTTATTTCAACGTATCATATTGTTATATATAGATAAAGTGCGGTTGTATTTTATTTCAACGTATAATAGTGTTATACATAGATAAAGTGCGGTTTATTTTATTTCAACGTATAATAGTGTTATATATAGATAAAGTGCGGTTTATTTTATTTCAACGTATAATAGTGTTATATATAGATAAAGTGCGGTTTATTTTATTTCAACGTATAATAGTGTTATATATAGATAAAGTGCGGTTTATTTTATTTCAACGTATAATAGTGTTATATATAGATAAAGTGCGGTTTATTTTATTTCAACGTATAATAGTGTTATATATAGATAAAGTGCGGTTGTATTTTATTTCAACGTATAATAGTGTTATATAAAGATAAAGTGCGGTTGTATTTTATTTCAACGTATAATAGTGTTATACATAGATAAAGTGCGGTTTATTTTATTTCAACGTATAATAGTGTTATATATAGATAAAGTGCGGTTTATTTTATTTCAACGTATAATAGTGTTATATATAGATAAAGTGCGGTTGTATTTTATTTCAACGTATAATAGTGTTATATATAGATAAAGTGCGGTTTATTTTATTTCAACGTATAATAGTGTTATATATAGATAAAGTGCGGTTTATTTTATTTCAACGTATCATATTGTTATATAGAGATAAAGTGCGGTTTAGGGACCCTAGTTGTCATTCTTAAAAGTTTATAAAAAATTGTTAAGAGTGTGTTTTTATAAAAAAATTGTTATAGTTTTATGGTTTTATGTTTGAATGTGATATTTGTATGTTATAATGTGTATGTTGTTATAGTGTGTTTTTTCATATAAAAATTGTTAAAAATGTGTTTTTTTATAAAAACACACCCTTAACAATTTTTTATAAAAACACACTCATAACAATTTTTTTATAAAAAAACCTGTTTTTATAAAAAATTGTTAAGGGTGTGTTTTTATAAAAAAAATTGTTAAGAGTGTGTTTTTATAAAAAAAAAACATTGTTAACAATTTTTTTTTATAAAAACACACTCTTAACAATTTTTTTATAAAAAAACTCTTAACAATTTTTATATGAAAAAACACACTATAACAACATACACATTATAACATACAAATATCACATTCAAACATAAAACCATAAAACTATAACAATTTTTTTATAAAAACACACTCTTAACAATTTTTTATAAAAAAAAACACATTTTTAACATTTTTTTATAAAAACTGTTTTTATAAAAAAAAAAATTAACAATTTTTTTTATAAAAAAACACATTATAAAAACCATAAAACTATAACAATTTTTTATAAAAACACACTATTAAACATTTTTTATAAAAAAACCGTTTTTATAAAAAATTGTTAAGGGTGTGTTTTTATAAAAAAATTGTTAAGAGTGTGTTTTTATAAAAAAACACATTGTTAACAATTTTTTTATAAAAACACACTCTTAACAATTTTTTTATAAAAAAACACTCTTAACAATTTTTATATGAAAAAACACACTATAACAACATACAAATTATAACATACAAATATCACATTCAAACATAAAACCATACATATCATGTTAAACATAGAACATATTCAAACATAAGTTATAAACACTATAACAACCTACAAATCATATATCTTAACTTAAAATAACATACAAAAAATAACAAATAACATAAGGAAAACATACCAAAGAGGTAATACGAGACATCTTCACAAAACCCGAAAGCGTATTCCACACGACAAAATTGAGAGAGTGGGAGAAAATTGAGAGAGTTTGATTAAAAATTGAGAGAGTGATTAAAAAAATTGAGAGTGACCGTGTCCCCCCCCCCCCCCCCCTTATATAGTGCGGCCGAAGGAACAAGGGAATTAGGGTTTAGGGTTCGTCAAAGGGATTTTAGGGTTAACCCTGTGCCGACACGTGGCACAGGAGCCCGCGATCGCGGGAGGTCAAAGAAAGTCAATCGCGGGCAGGGACCAAAAATGCACACGCGGGCATTCTTGAGGGGGGAAAGCTGTACCGCGGGTATTCTTGAGGGACCAACGCGGGCAAAGTGGGCAAACTTTGGTGACACGTGTAGCCCGCGATCGTGGGGGTCAATGAGTCAAACGCGGACAGGGACCAAAACTGCACACGCGGGCATTCTTGAGGGGGGAAAGCTGTACCGCGGGCATTCTTGAGGGACCAACGCGGGCAAAGTGGGTAAACATTGGTGACACGTGGCCTGGAGCCTGCGATCACGGGCTCCATCGCGGATTTTTAGGGCATTTTTGCAAAATGGGAGAGATTTTGGGTATTTCAGTAAAAGATGGTTAAACTTAGGGTATTTTAATTAATTTCCCTTTATTTTATTAATAAAACAAACTATGCCAAATATACCCGTTATTTTTAATGGATAGGGTAGGATATGGATAATTACCCGTTTCGTTACCCGCTATTTTAAATGGATTGGATAATGAATTAACCCTTACCCTACCTATACCCTACTCGTTGTCAGCCCTAACCACAGTATAAATAACACACCTTCAACTTGCATAATTTAAACCATACTGAAACAAGCAATTCAATATATGTATAAAATGTACGAGCAATACAAACAAGTATCATCAAAGCTTCGGGTTAGGAGGACTCACCTGACGTCCACGCTAAATTTGCTCTCACTTGCACTTGCTATCCTCAAACTGCACCTACATAGTCACCCGACACACCAGAGCGGATAAGTCACTCAACAACTCACTCAGGGTCAAGATCTCTGGGCTACTACCAACAACACATAGTCCGGACACTGACAGTCCGGAATCCGGACATCCCCTTCCGGACTCTTCTGGATCTCGCGCTTTTCCGGGCGCAACCAAATCCGGGTCTTCCGGATTCTCCCGGATCCCCCCTTTATCCGGTACTAACTTCCAGACACCCCAATCCGGCTTATCCGGATTTCTCCCTAATCCGGTACCACTTCCGGACTCCCACACGTTCCCGGTACCGACATCCGGTCTCATCCGGATTCCCAAGGGTTTATAGACCGTGCGATTTCCGATATGGGTTTTTGGTCGAACACGGACTTCCTCCGAATACCCCTAATTCGACAAGTAACCCGACTGAACTATGATTTTAAGCTACTACAAAAAGATATGGCATTTTCAAATCATCAATGGGAAATCGGTTCCATCCCAAAACACTTTTAACTCACTGATTCCTCCAAATAATACCCATTTCAACTCTCACATCATTTTGAAGAGTTCCAAAGAGAAAACGTCATCATACTCACACTAGACATAGAAAATGCAAAGGAGACGTGATTACTTCGAAGAAGTCTAAGATTCACGAATCTTAGCTCTCAATTTCCAAGCTCTTTCTCCTCAAATGCAAGGTTTGCTCCACACAAACTTCACAGCACCAGCCGCACAATACTGATGAGAGAAATGAGGGATTTTAGGGGTTTTAACTCTACTTCCTAATTCACACAAAGGCCCCCAAACTTTCCAACCCTCACATCTCACACACTACTTTATTATTTAATTCAAGAATAAACCCGGTTATTACAAAAAATATTACATTTATTGATTTTTTTTATGTTTCTTTGAATTTTTACCAAAACTCGTCAATCGAATCAGATTGTAAACAATGACTCGTTGAACTTGTATATGATTTTGAAGATAATTTTATACTCAAGAAACACGTTAAGAGAGATTTGAGGTGTAATTATAGTAAATTGTATCATAGCCTATATCATTAAATTGACGAATATAAATATTACGTTCATTTTTGACGATCATGTTGTGCATAATTATACACACTCTCATTATTTATTCAGTTATCTCTTTGCACCACATACGTGATGACTCGCAAACGAGAAAAATCGAAAATGATCACAAAATTGATGAAAATGGATAACATAACAATGACTCAACCACAAAAAATATTATACAAACGTCAACTTTAAAAACTTATAAGCGAACAATTATGTAATTTTATTTGCGTTGAATTTGTAATTCTATTATGTAATATACTTTATTGTATTTTAATATAAATTATATTTTTTTGCCATTTTTTATATTTATTTATATTAATGTTATATTTATAAATGATCAAAATATAATTTAAATTTATAATTTAATATAAAAGCTTTATCATTTTTTATTAATGATTAGACTAGGTATTTTTCTATAACCAAAATCTCATTTAATAGATTAGGTGCATATTTTTTATAAACATATTCATAAACATAAAAAAAACATGATATAGCTTAAAATTTATCATAATATATGATTTCTTAAAAATATCATTCAATACCACGTTAACAAAAATATATTGACATAACATTAATGATCAATTACCAATCACCAATTTCTTATTAAAAAACCATACTATCATCGTCATAATTTCTCATAAATCTACATGATACTAAAAAAGTTCTTACTTTTTTTACAATGGAGTAATTTTAGAGCATTCTAATAACCCAAACAAATATAAAACATACCATAACATTAAATATTAATTAGTCTAAAGGGGGTCCTAAAATTTCTCAATTTACAACTGTCTCAAAACTAGGTTTGCGGAAGCAACCTATACACAACTGAGAATATAAACTGAAATAAAGGATAACTGGAACTATCGTCTATCAACATCCACACCTTAGCTCTTCTCCTTTCCCTTTCCAGAGCTTCCTACTAACGTCTTTCCTAAAAAAGTTTAGTTTTGGAAAAGCGAGGGTTAGACCATGAGGTCTAGTGAGCTCCCTCTAGTGGCAACAGTTTCATTATCAAATATTAAAAACATTTCACAACATTCATAAACTACAACTGTAAACAAAGCTTCCATGTAACAACCACACATGTAAATGGCACACTGAAGTCACTCGGAAGTGACGACGTGTCAGTCTCACACTGCCTTGCTGTGTCACTCCTCCCATGGCATAAACGGGACCCCCCCCGGTATGAGCACTGGCGGGCCACACCCCCTACTTAGCCAATTCACAGTTATCCATAATGTATGCATACACTTTAAACTAACTTTCCAAACACATCATCATACAACATAGATAAACCATTTCACATTTCTTCCTTACTTCTGAAATCACGTTAAAACACGTATTTAGTTAGAAAAACTCAAGTGTTGCGTTTGATCGGATCTTTCTATCACTTTCGTCCTCCAAAGTAAACACCTGAGTAAATGGATGAGAAGCATAAGCTAACCGGATACCAAACTACCCGGACAACTACACTATCCGGACGACTACTCTATCCGGACGTCTACACTATCCGGACAACTTCACTATCCGGACAACTACTCTATCCGGACGTCTACACTATCCGGACAACTTCACTATCCGGACAACTTCTCTATCCGGACGTCTACACTATCCGGAGACCTACACAGGTCACTTACCGGACGCGGTCTGATGACCGATTGGAATATTAAACCCACTGCTAATCCCAAATAAGCTTGATTTCAACAGTAATAAACGCATTAACACTAAATCTTAACCGCACCTTAACAACCCTTTCACTGCTAAAAACAAGAATACCATCTACTAAACCACTTAGAGCAATTATTACAAGTTTTCAACCAGACTGATTTCCTCAAAACAAACCAAGAACAAAAGGGCTGAATCATGAAATTACCTGGAAGGATTGATGCAGTAAATAGCCTCCAAGTCTCTCCCTTCCTTGATTTCTTCCAAAACTCTCTAATGGCAATCAATTTCTTCTCCTTGCTCTAGCTCTCTCTCAAACTCAACCGCTAAAGAAGATAACCAACATCTAGGGTTTTGTGCCAAATTAAGGGTTTTATACACTCTCTAAAATTACAATCCAACCCCCGAAGTTATAAGTTTACCACAATCCCACAAAACTCTTATTCTTTTCTTTAAGGACTTTGGTTATTACAATACTCCCCCCTCAAAAGAATTATGCCTTCGGAATTCCTTGGTCGAAGAGGTGAGGGTGTTTGGCCCTCATGTCCGCCTCTACCTCCCAAGTTGCCTCTTGGCCCTTATGAAACCGCCACTGGACCTTTACCAATCTGATCTCCTTGTTCCTTAACTTTCGAATCTTGCTGTCCACAATCTCTACCGGTTCCTCTACGTACGTCAACCTCTCATCGACACTGATATCCTCCAATGGAACAGCCACATCTGTCTCGGCCAAACACTTCTTTAGGTTCGAAACATGAAATGTCGGATGAACTCCCTTTAATTCTTCCGGCAAGTCCAACTTGTAGGCTACTGCTCCGACCCGTTCAATAATGACGAAAGGCCCCACATATCTCAGCCTCAACTTTCCTTTCTTCCCGAAGCGCACTACTCCCTTCCAAGGCGAGACTTTCAACATTACTTTGTCACCTACTTGAAACTCGATAGGTTTCCTTCTTTTGTTTGCATACTTTCTTTGCCGATCCTGCGCGATCCTCATTTTCTCGCGGATTAGTTATATCTTATCTGCAGTCATTTGCACAATTTCTGGACCTGCTGTAACACCCTCAAATTTGGAACGAGCAACTAAATAAAAATTCAATAAACTACCTAACAAGGTAAAATCATTTATACAATTCACTCCTTAATATACCTCGGAATTTAAACATTATAATTCCCAAATAGAATAACTTAAACGGGTGTTACTTAACACAACACAAGTTGCTAATTCCAAGTACGTGCGGAAGACTTCACTACTCAAGTTACCTCTCGTGCACTCTACTATCACTCGCCACTTCACAATGTAGCCAGAGTTACCCCAACCTGAGCCTGTTGCACATGCCGACAAATAAAAAGGGTTAGGCTTACGCCTAGTGAGTTCAAGCATTTTATCATGACTGTATAAAAACATAAATCAGGGATTAGTGGTTTTAGTCATGATTCAACAAATCTTTAATGAAAGTTTGCGACAAAGGTTATCCTTTCCAAAGAGTTCTCAAAATAGACATAAATGACTCATTTTCCAACACACCCAAATCCATGGGAATCTTCCCCAAAAGTGTAAAGCGTTTTCCAAAAATGAGTTACGAACCCCGACCCACTCGAATACGTGAACAAATCTAGTTTTAGGCAAAACCTTCAAATACGGTTGACAATACATACTCAACCCGTAAAACATGGAAACCATCCATTTAAATATATTCTTTCGTTGGAAACTTAATACGAAGCAAAACTCACACAACGTAAAATGTATTAAAATTAAAATACCATAGAATAAAACTCCAGCAGTTAAAACGTCAATAAGAATGTAACATAAATCCGTCCATCAATCATGGAAAACAATCCATATGCATGTAATATAACCTCAACAATGTGAATAGATAAATTACCCAAAATCAACACCCTTCGGTGACGGGGGAGACCCGATCTCATCAGATGTGGCTAACACATAAATTAAACCACGATTAAATAAATGTAAGTAAGCTTCTTGGATGTGGAAAACGGATGACATCAACCATACTAGGTCTTTAGTAAATCCTTGGCATCAATCATACTATATCTTTAGCCCATCTTAGACATCAACCATACTAGGTCTTTAGTCCATCTCAGACATCAACCATACTAGGTCTTTAGTCCGTCTTCGGCATCAACCATACTAGGTCTTTAGCCCCTCTTAGACATTAACCATACTAGGTCTTTAGTCCAAGCCCTCAAGTTCAACCATACTAGGTCTTTACCTTGGAAAACCCACCATCCAAAACAAGCTTACTTAACTTAAAAATTCATACATGACCTCAAAAGAATAACTAATGCATTCAAACTCATGTAAATCTCAAACATAATGCAACTCATGCAATGCAAACCCCAAGCCTACGTCGAGCTTAATAAAACCGGGCGAATGCCATCAAGACTCAATCGAGTCCAAAACCGAGCCCTCTGCTCAAAGATCTAATGATCATTTATCAACATCAAATCATGCAAATGAAATGCAATTAAGCATATAACACATCCTAGACTCCACCCCGAGCATGTAAATATCAACGTGCAATAATATGCAACACGGTGCAATAAAAGCAACCCGTAAATAAGACTCCACATCGAGCCATTTAAACCGGACAATTGTCCCAAGACTATCTCAAATTCAAAACCGAGCAAAGTGCTCCAAGCTTGCTAGACCCATAATGTCGGTCATCATCGCATAAAACGCGTTTAAACATTGTTTAAGCAAACACGTATCCCAAAATCATCATTAACCCCAAAACTCAACACGGGTTAAACAAAAGGGTTTTCCCAAAGGACTCACACCCTTAATATTCTCAAAATGACTCATAACACTAAAGTGAATTTTCCCAAATGGTTTAATTAAAATCATTTACACTAACATGATTAAACCATCAAATAAACCTCATTTTGAGCAATTAATCTTTTAAAGACAAAACATGGTTTCTAACCATCCAAATAACCAAAAGCCCCAAATATGGGTGTTTTACACATTTATGAAGATAGACACTTCAAAAGAGTTAAACCATTCAAATAACTCAACCACATATTTTCAAGTAAAACACATAAGTATTTGGAAAATACTATTTTGGCATGTACAAAGTTTTCGCAAAATAACTTGAACTCACCTTTGCTAGATTAAGCTAAATCTAGAGTTTCTCCAACGAATGCTCCTTTGATGAAGTTTTCATCCTCAAGCCAAAACTTCCAAAACCTAGGTTTATGAATTTCCAACCATCAATACTCAAGTCTAACCATAAGGAATCATCATCCATTCAACATATACCAAAATACCCAATTTATACCAAACCCTAGTTTCATTCATGAAGAGGATGAAGATTATTTCAACCATCCACCATCAAAATCGTCCAACAACATCCCAAAGTAGAAGAAAGATGAAATCAACAACAATAACAACCATTGAGTAGGGAGAGATTACCTTAACCATTCGAATCTTCCAAAAACGAGCTCCTACTCTCCACAAAAGTTCCAAGCTCCCAAATGTCCATCAATGGAAGAAGAGGGTTTGATTTGGTGAAGAAATGAGGAAGGAGAGGGGAGGGGTTCTAGGGTTTTTAGTGAGAGGGGCGATTTTTAGAGAGAGAGATGGAATAGATAATGAAAGAAAGCTGCAAGCCGTGGGTTTAAAACCCTCTGAGCCCGACGGCGAGAGTGACAGGCGAGATTGCCACTGTCACTCTCGTGGGGCACTCTCGCCCGCTACCCAAAAATGCTCACGGTACACTTTCGGCGAAAGTGACACTGCGAAAGTGACCATGTCACTCTCACGAGTGTCATACTCGCTGGACCTCCCAAAACCCTCGGTACATTCTTGGCGAAAGTGACACTGCGAAAGTGACCATGTCACTCTCGCGAGTGTCATACTCGCTGGACTTGTACCGAGTCCAAACTTGGCCAATTTATCGAGAGATCCAATTAGCATCACGTGTTCCACACTCCAAAGCGAAACCTTGTCCTTTAATACTTCTAGACGGAATCATTTACAATTGGAATTAGGATTTTTGGGGTGTTACACCTGCTAACTGACTTTCTCCCACTTCTTTCCAGCACAACAGCGTCCGACACTTTCGCTCGTACAAGGCTTCGAATGGTGCCACTTGGATACTCGTGTGGTAACTGTTGTTATACGAGAACTCTATCAAGGGCAAGTGCACTTCCCACGATCCTTTGAAATCTATTACACAGGCTCAGAGCATATCTTCTAATGTTTGGATGGTTCTCTCGCTTTTACCACCGGTCTGAGGATGGTAAGTTGTACTCAACTTCAATTACGAATAGTCCTTTCGCTCTGGCCATCCGTTTGGGGATGATATCCTGTGCTCAACTTCACTTGCGAACCCAACTCTCGCTGAAGACTTTCCATCAAAACGACGATGTAAACCGACTATCACGATCGGAGATAATAGATCGCGGCACCCCGTGCCTTGACACGGTCTCATTAATATATAACCGTGCTAACTTCTCCAATGGATCGGATTCCCTGATTGGAAGAAAATGCACGAACTTGGTGAGACTATCCACAATCACCCATATTGCATCGCGACCCTTCGGAGTCCTTGGTAATTTCGTAACAAAATCGATGGTTATGTTATCCCATTTCCACACTGGTATCTCTATAGACTGAAGTTCCCTATATGGTCGTTGATGTTCTGCTTTAACCTTCAGACACGCCACACATCGTTCCATAAAGTGAGCGATGTCCTTCTTCATTCCTGACCACCAGTAAAACTGCCTTAAGTCCCGGTACATCTTATTCGTCCCTGGGTGTATAGAATATCACGACCTATGCGCTTCTTCCAGAATGCTTACCCTCAAGTTCCCCAACTTAGGAACCTACACCCGGTTCTTCAAACACCTCAAACCACTACTGTTGACATTAAGCAAAGACGTAACTCCAGCGATTCTTTCACTCTTTAAATTTTCTTCTAACATCGACTCATCTTGAGACTTATTGACCTCGTCCAGGAGACCTGAAGTCGCCTCGACCCTGAAGGCCACCACTTTAGTCGATTCCCTTCGCTCCTTCCGACTCAACGTGTCAGCAACCACATTCGCTTTACCCAGGTGGTAAAGGATTTCACAGTCATATCGTTCAACAGCTCCACCCATCTCCTCTGTCTCATGTTCAACTCCTTTTGATCGAAGAGATGATTAAGACTCTTGTGATTGGTGTAGATCTAGCACCTCACTCCATACAAGTAGTGTCGCCATATCTTTAAAGCGAACACCATTGTCGCTAGCTCCATGTCGTATGTAGGGTAGTTTTTCTCGTGATCTTTCAACTGTCGAGATGCGTAGGCAATCACCTTTCCATTTTGCATCAGTACACACCCTAACCCAAGCTTGGAAGCATCACCGTAAATTAAAAATCCTTCAGATCCATCTGGTAACGACAAAATTAGAGCGCTGCTTAGACTTTCCTTCAACTTCTCAAATGCGGCCTCTTGAGCTTCAGTCCAAACGAACTTGACGTTCTTCCTCGTCAATGCGGTCAACGGTGTGGCTATTCGAGAGAAGTCCTGAAGGAACTTCCAGTAGTAGACCGCCAACCCAAGAAAACTTCTTACTTCTGATGGCGACTTTGGCGGTTCCCAATCTTTAATTGCTTCGATCTTAGCCGGGTCTACTTTGATACCATCCGCCGACACCACGTGGCCTAGAAACTAAAATTCTCTCAACCAGAACTCGCACTTTGAGAACTTAGCGTACAACGTCTCGCGTTTCAACAATTCCAAAACCGCCCGGAGGTGCTCCTCGTGATCTTTACGGGATCAGGAGTAGATCAGAATGTCGTCAATGAAGACAATTAACACTTGTCCAACAACGACCTACACACTCTGTTCATCAAGTCCATGAACACTGCTGGGGCATTAGTCAGGCCGAAGGGCATAACTAAAAACTCGTACTGTCCATATCTTGTCCAAAAGGTCATCTTAGGCATGTCTTCCTTTCTCACCTTCAGCTGATGGTAACCCGATCTCAAGTCTATCTTCGAGAAATAGCTTGCACCTTGCAACTGGTCGAAGAGGTCATCAATTCTTGGAAGCGGATACTTGTTCTTAACTGTTACCTTGTTGAGCTCCCTATATGTAACATCTCGAATTTTCATTAAATTATATTTAATATGAATGGAGCATTCTTGTAATTCGAGTTAAGATTTGAGTCACTTTGTAAGTTTATAATTCATGTTGGGTTGAAAATGTAAGTGGGAGCTATTATTGATAATATGAAATGAGAATGTGTGTTTGGTTATTTTGGAAAATTGGAGGGTTACTTAAGAAAAGAGGTTAAACTGAATTGAGATATTATCTCAATCCAGTGTTTGGGTCGGCAAAAGAAGGCAGAAAGAAAAGAGAGAGAAAGAAGAGAGAAAAGAGAGAAAAAGGAAGAGAAAGAAGAGGAATCAAGTTGAAAACTTTGGTAAGAAATCAAAGTGTTTTTTTGTAAATTCGATTCCAGTAGCAAGATGATGTACATAAAACAATATAATTTCATTTAGGTGATGTTTGATTTGGAATCAGATTGTGCTGAGAAGTGGGTTTTTACAAACAAAGGTGAGTTCATTCATTTTTGCTTAAAACCTTGTTTTCTGCCAAATTAAATGTTAAGACATGTGTATAAACTGTATTGGGACTGTATGGTTGTGTTTAAAACAAGCTGAATGGAACTAGGCATGGCAACGGGGCGGGTATGGGGCGGGGACCCCCATCCCCGGCCCCGGCCCCGGTTTGTAATACCCTCCCCCGGCCCCGGGCAAACCCCGGTCAACCCCCGGTCAAACCCCGGTCAACCCCCCTAAACCCTTAATAACTAATAAAATATATAATTTTTTTTAATATATATATATATATATATTTAATAAAAATATACATTTTTTTTAATATATATATATATATACCGGGTCCGGGGCGAGTCGGGGACCCCCATCCCCGACCCCGGCCCCGTCCCCGGTTTTCTTAAATGGGAATCCCCGGCCCCGGTACCCGGTTTGGCGGGGAATCCCCGGCCCCGATCGTGGCGGGTGGACCGGGTTTCGGGGCGGGTCGGGGCAATTTGCCATGCCTAAATGGAACAGACATGGTTTTAGGATGGATTTTTAAGCTGCAGGTCGTAGTTTCCGGATAAAATGAAAGTATCCGGAAACCACTGTATGAAGGTTTCCGGACAAGGCAAAATTATCCGGTAAGTTGTTTATTTTGGTAGTTCCCGGATGAATTAGTTACCGGACAGTATCCGGATTAAATAGGTATCCGGTAAGAATTGTATCTGGAAAGTTTGTATATTCGGAAAGCTTATGTATCCGGAAAGTATGTGTAGCCGGAAAGTGATAGTTGTCCGGAAAGTTGTATTGTCCGGATTGGTTATGTTGTCCGGATTGTTTAGGTTTCCGGTAAATACCCGAATGGGATTAGTATCCGGTAAGTTTGAGATATCCGGTAAGTTTGAGATATCCGGTAAGTTTGAGATATCCGGTAAGTTTGATATATCTGGTAAGTTTTGTGTATTCGGTAAGATACGAGGTCCGGATAGTTTTTATGGTGTCCGGAAACTCTAGCTGTTCAGTCATTTTTGATGTTCTGGATTCTTTTGAGTATCTGGTAACTTGAGAGTTTTGATAACTCTGAGACAGGGTATAATGGAGAAATTGAAATACAATCCTAGTAGCTTGAACATACTTACGGTTGAATGTTAGTGTGTTAGGCTAAAGGGTTTGGCTTAGGATAATACTATACTTATGTTAGTTTGTGTAATGGATCCATAGGCACGGTTATGTATTGTAACGAGGAATAGGCATAAAGTAATTTGTAATCCCCGTTGACCTAAAATGTGGAATAGGCATAAAGTAAATTGAAATTCCCATTTCGTAGAGGTGTTATGACAGGAGAAATAGGCATAAAGGAACTTGTAATTTCTATTTCATAGTGTGATGTGAATTGCGGGATAGGCATAAAGGAACTTGTAATTCCCTTTCACATGGAAATGGAGAATAGGCATAAAGTAAGTTGTAATTCTCATTTCGTGGTATAGGAATCGAGGAATAGGCATAAAGTAAATTGTAATTCCTAATTTCTATGGAAAGGTCAGAGATAGGCATAAAGTAAATTGTAATCTCTACTTCCAGTCCAAGAAATAGGCATAAAGGAACTTGTAATTTCTTGGATAAGAGCATAATCTAGAATCTGTAATGATTCGTAGTAGACTCTTGATTTTGATAATGTGACTTACTGAATGTTAGTCATATTCATGAGTTCGGGTATGTTCCCGTCATTTAGATGAGCACGTGTACGGTAAGAATGGTGGAGAACATGTTTGCTTATATGGTTGGATATTTTCAAGCTGTTAGTGTTTTAATTTGAATTTGGATGTTCTCACTAGGCGTAAGCCTAATTGTTCAAATTAAATGTTCTTACCAGGTACAGGCTCAGGGAAGTAAGCGGGATATGGGACGAGAGCTTTTGGAAGGAATCAACTTTTGAGATAAGCGGAGGAGTTATCTAACGCATTGAGGTCTTTTGATGGATTGTTTAGATAACCTAGTTAATCTGATTATAGTTAACATGATTCGATTATTAGGTTATTGGGAGAAGTCCACGTTTGTATATACGAAACCTCTTAGTTGATTCTCTTCTTATATAAAAGTTTGGATGTTGTTCTATCATAACTTGTTATAATTTGAGGTTCAAATTAGCCCTGGTTTTTGGAGTGTTACAATATGGTATCAGAGCATTAGTTTAAGTGAACTAAGTATGCTAATGAGATACTTAGACTTAAGCTGAGATGAATTAAGTTATGATTCGTGAGATATGGGTAGAAGTACTAAGACGGGATAGCCTTAGAGTCGACGGAAATACGTAAAATTAGTACTGTAACGATGGTAATGAGGATTCTCATGTATGTTATGTTCATAATTCCAATTAGCTACTGTTATTATGAACATAATTGTTACACCAGCATACTTGTTTCTAAGTTGTTACAGTGACTAATGAACGGTAAAGTACGTGTTGTGTATCTGGTTATGTGTAACCAATTCTTATAGGTTATTTCCTTGTGTTATATCAGAACAATGGTGAATACCCCACCAATGTCCTCTATTTCTTCGAAGGATAGGACCGTGACTCAGGGTGGAGTCTTGGGTGTGTTATATGCTTAATTTCATTTTATTTGAATACGTGCCGGTTTAAGTGTTGGTCTTGTGTGTGAAGACCGTTTGATGATTTTGTATTCTTAGTACCTTTGGGACTAATGAACCTTGGTGAGTTATATGCATTGTTGAGTTATGAAAGAGTTACATATACGTGTACATGTAGATGCATATATGATTTGACTTCATTGGGAAGGTGGCAATGAAGGGGTTGTAAGATTATCATGCCTCAGAGCGTGTGTTGCATGATGTGAGTTAGATGCATTTAATTTGCATAAATTGATGTTGATAGACGATCGTTAGATCTTTTGAGCAGAGGGCTCGATTTTGGACTCTGTTGAGTTTCGAGGGCATTCGCCCGGTTTTAATAAGCTCGACGTGGGCTTGGGGTTTGAATTGCATTATATTTGGAAAACCATGTAGAGTGGTCGATCAGGTGGGTTGTGAAACACTTGTACAATAAGTTGTAGCAAGGGTAAGAAAGCGGGTGTTGGTCATGGTATAGTGTCAATAATGAGTTGGGATGAGTACAACGGTTGACCTGGTTAGAGCAAATAGCCTTCTATTGCATGTTGAGTTCATGTAGTATGTCATTAAACGGGTTACACAAGTTCTTTCACGTTGAGAGCATGTACGTGCACAACAAATTTTCTTGTTTTGGGAAATAAGTTGACACTCGCAAGCGTGTATTTCTAAGAAGTAAAAGACAAACTTGTTTTTATTATACGATAAAGCTTTGAAATTAGTGATCTACGAATTATTTCACGCTTTTATTTGTGGAGGAGAACCTTCGTTACGAAAATATTGAAAACGTTTTATTGCGAGATTTTGTTTTATAAACCAAATGAGCATTGACTCGTTATTATTATATGAACGAGTGTTGGAATTGACAGACCCACTTTGGATAAGTGATTTCGTTCGAAAATTTTCCAGTCGTATGTGAAAGGGTTTCATTGGAGACAACCGTAGTGTCGGCATCGTTTTGGATGGACAAAGTTACGAATTATCATAAGAGTACCTGTGAGCGATCCTTGCGATCGTTGTGTTTTACTATTCATCTTGAATTGTGTTGCATCCTGCATACTCAAGCTTGTTTCATGATTTTGTATCTATTGCATTTTTTTTAAATGTGCAAAATAATTTCAATCGTTGTGTCATCGTGCATGAAGGCTATGATCTCGCTAGGTCTAGGAAAGTATTATGATTGAAGTTAAGGAAAGGCTTTGGGGAGTTGAGTTGTCAGTTAAATAAGATATGGTCGAGTTATGATCTTAGTGTTTCCGTTAAAGGAGGTGGGTGAATACCGAGAGCCTCGGGCAGTGAATTCGGAATGTCAGTATGATTGTAGTTTGAACTATTGCTTGGTTATGTGAGAATAGTTTTAATTGCGGTGGAATTTGAAATGGTCAAAGTGTTTCAATTGGTGGAATGGTAATAAGTAGCGTTACGTTACTTGATGTAATGTTATCGGCTGTGAGTCTGAGTGCTGAGATGGTGTGGTGATTAGATTTTGCGCTAAGAAAGGTCTTGTGTTTCCCCAAATGAGAACGGAAGGATATAAGTGGATTATGATGCGTTGGATGAAGTGGGTTCCGTAAGGAATCCTGGATTTTTGGGAAGAAATGGAATCATCATGTAGCCCATTAATATAGAGGTTTGCGACTGTTTAACATGTCCCAAGATGGAGGTTTTGTCAGGAGATTGAAATTTGAGAAATGAACCCGTTGTGTGTGAACGGATGAGGTCGTCCGACAGTGTGTAAACAATATGGTGCAGGAACATCTAGTGAGGACATGAGGAGAACGGAAGATTTCCAATGTAGATGTGATGTCCATTGAGGTTTTGATGATTCGCTTATGCGTGAAGCCTTTAGCACATCGGAGTTTGACCGCGAGGTGTAACACCCGTAATTTTTGGATAAGCATAATTTCGAATCAGTGAGAAACCGATCTTTTAAGAAAAATATGAAAGGTAAGATGTTGGGTTAAATCTTAGATTTTATGGTCTTGTTAGATGAGGAATTCTAATACGAGTCCAGCGGTTCTTTCCGGAGCGAAATCGGAGCTATAACGAAGAAGTTATGGCCAAAACAGTTTCGGTACACTTTGTGTGACTATGACCAGCGACAATGACCGTGTCATTGTCGCGAAAATGGTACAACCTATGGTACACCTTGTGCGACTATGACCAACGACAATGACCGTGTCATTGTCGCAGACGGGTACCTGGTTGCTGTCAAATACGAATTTCATCCCCCAAACTTCATTTCTTCATATCTCTCTCATTTCAACTCCGATTTTGGCGATTCAAGTGGCTATGGTTCCGATTTTGAGAGATCTTCAAGGATCTAGAAGGAGTTTGGAAAATCATTGGATGATTCAAGGGTGTTTGATGATGGTAAGTCTCAAATCCCCTCACTTTCTCTCCCAAATCGTTTTCCCTTTTCTCCCTCACAAACCCTAACTGATTTTGGAGATTTTTCATGGAGATTAATGTGTTCCTCCTCCATTTTATGCTAGTGGATTCATTCATTGATGCAAGAACAAGTCTCATCCACATCACTAGAGATTTTGGGGTTTTCTAGGTTTTCATCAAAACCTAAGTGGTGAGTTCATCCCCCTAACTTCTATACTTTTATATGAGTTATAATTGTTCCATTGATGATCTCCTAGTGTTTTGTTTCTCCAATTTTGATTTGGATGATTTTGGAGAAGTTAGGTTAATATTGGGGTTTTGGTTAAAATGGAGATTTTGATATAATATGTTGGGGAATGGTTTTAAAGGGGTTGAATATGAATATTCATAGTTGGAAGTTATGAATTTAGGTTTTTGGAGGTTTTGGCTTGAGGATACAAACTTCGTCAAAGGAACATACGTTTGGGAAAAAAATCTAGATTTAGCTAAGTATAGCAAAGGTGAGTTCAAGTTACTTTTCGAAAACGTTGTACATGCCAAAATGAGTATTTTACGAATATGTGTGTGTTTTACTTGAAAAGATAGGTGGTTGAGTTATTTGGATAGTTTAACTCTTTTGAAATGTTTATCTTCATAAATGTGTAAAACGCCCATATTTGGGGCTTTTGAATATTTGGATGGTTAAAAATCATATTTTGTCTTTAAAAGGTTAATTGCTCAAAATGAGGTTTATTTGACGGTTTAATCATGTTAGTGTAAATTGATTTTATAAGCCATGTGGGAAATACCCGATTTAGTGTCAATAGTTATTTTGGAGAATTGTAAAGGTGTGAGTCCTTTTGGGGAAAACCCTTTTTGCTTAACCGTGTCAGGTTTTAGGTTAATAACGGCTTTGTGGTACTTGTTTACCTAACTGAGGTTTAGATGCATATTATTGCACATTATTGATATTTGCATGCTTGGGTGTTTTGTCATTCCGGGTTGAGCATGTTTTGGTAGACTGTGTTGCGTTGGATCCATAGGCACGTGAGTCAGTTTTATTTGATGGTCTATCTCTTTGTGCACTCGGTTGTGTGGTTGGTTGACTTCGTCCCTTCACACAACAAGACGCGTTTTGTCCGTCACATGGTGCTGGAAGGCTGATATCAGCGGGCACTATTGGAAACGCATGGGTATATGCGTTAGGCCGTGGGGCCACTAGCGAGTAGGCAATAGGGGACACTGGAGTCCCTGAGGTGAAACTCGTCTAGACTGGATATGCAATGTGGTCCCCTGTAAGTCCTTGAGGTGTAACTTTACGGAGTATGCAATAAAGGCAATTTATTATGGTCCGAGGATTGTGATGTCTATATGGCATGGGAACTAGGACCGGGGCTTGAGGTGTAATCCAGTAACATCATAAGTGACCTAACTTTGTGTGCCCGTCACTTTTGATGGAATCGGGTCTCCCCCGTCACCGAAAGGTGTGGTTTTGGGTATAATATTTTATCCTTATTTTCGGTGACGCACTTGATTTATATGAAATGTCTTCATGGTTCATTGACAGAGTTTTTATGCCTCATTTATTTGAATGTTTTAAGTATTGGAATTTTGTCCATGTTTATAATTCTTGGGATATTTACGTCTAAACATGTTTTGAGTGAGTTGGAGTTGGAATTCATTTTAGAAAACACTTTGTACACTTTGGGAACTTTTCTCCTAGATTTTGTGTGCGTTGGAGAATGAGTCATTTAAGCCCGCTTGGGAAACCCTTTGGAAATAATAATCTCTGTCGCAACTTTCAACGAAAGATTTATCTAAATCATGACTAAAACCACAACCTTCCGATTTATGATTTTTATGTAGTCATGATAAAATGCTTGAACTCACTAGGCGTAAGCCTAACCCTTTTTATTTGTCGGCATGTGCAACAGGCTCAGGTTGGGGTAACTCTAGTTACTTTATGAAGTGGCGGTGCTAGTAGTGTGCACGAGAGGTGAAGTGTTTAGTGAAGTCTTCCGCACTTGTTTGGACTAGCAACTTTGTGTTGTGTTATGTGACACCCGTTTAGGTCGTTTTATTTGGGGAATTTTAATGTTTTTAATTCCAAGGTATTTTGAGGAATAAATTGTATAAATGAATTTATCTATTTTGGTTGATTATTGAATTTTAAAGTTAGTTGCTCGTTCCAAATTTGAGGGTGTTACACGAGGAGTTGGCGAGAAACGAGAACTTGCTCGAGGAGTTAGGAGAAGTAGATTCCTTCGGGAATCCTTGTCTGTTGTGAGGTGGCTGGACATTTGTATGTCGATTGTCGATGTTGAAATCAATGGCCGTTCTGTTAGATGGTTGTCAGGAGGCTGATATTGGAGAAGTAACTATAATGTAGTTATCTTGTTGTTTCTCTCTTGCAAAGATGTAAGACGTTGTTCGAAGAAAGGTATGTATCCGGCATGACGCTGGATCACCTTGTGTGAGTGTTACAAAAGTGAAAGATCGTGGTTGCATAAGTGATTTTTATGGGGTTTGATGATCCACATAAGAACGAAATGTTGCGGTAATCGAAGCGGGTGTGCTTTGAATAGTTGACCTTGACATGTGGTGCGTCTAGGCCGGGAAAGACAAAGTCAGGAAATGATTTTACTTCAAATGAAATGGTGTTATGGGTAACATGAAGGAAGTAGTATCTTTTGTGGGGTGAAGGCACTATGAAAGCTTGTTTTCAATGTGGTCGCGTGGTGCGATAGTGGTGTGAGGAAGTGGTAGCACTTTGTACCGAAGAAATGTGTAAGTCATAGATGTAAAGTTGGTTTGCCGTAATATTGAAGTATTCAAGGGTAGGCGGGTATGCTTGATTGAAGCGTATGGATTTTTCCGGCAATGTACGTTAATGCTATTTAGAGATCAGGAGATTTAGTTGCGGTTAGTGACGGGATGAAAGGAGAACCCTTGTTCTTCTCGATTCCATTGGATTTTTTTGGAGTGAGTTTTCATACTTCATTTGATTGTCAAAGAGGATACTGTTGGTCCCGAAAGGCCTATACAAGTTTGTAGAAGGGGGGGGGGGGGGGGTTGAATACAAACACGCTATTTTACTTTTCTAAATTGTTTATTGATAAATCATTAACAATTTACAGCTTGTTGCGGAAACAAGATTAAGGATAAACCTAAATCTAAACAAGTTGGAACACTAAGGTTTCTTGCACTAAGAAAGATATGGAGATTACTAATAAAATCCTATCTTGAGAGAGATTTGAACTTGTCCAGAGTTAGCAAGTTACTTCAAATGAAGTGAGTTCATCTCTTTATATATTGCATGCATTTAATGCAATTCAGTATACGCTTTACACGTGTCATCAGCGGATTGGTTGCATGTCATTGACCTTTGTTGACAACCTTAGTAGCCGCATGAATGAACAGTGTAGTATCAGAGTGGTTGTACGATCTCAGATTTTCGGAGGTTCTTTTCTGACATTTCGTACGGTGGCGTGCAAGGGAGGTTAAGACAAAAGTACTTTGTACGGAGGACTTCATGATCAGCTTTCGTTGATTCAGCGATTATCATTTACTATTCAGCGAATGATAAAGTTCAGCGATAGCTGAAGTCTTGTACTTGATACTTCATGTTGAGTGGACAAATCTGAGTCTTCGCTGATCCGCATCAGTTCATTAGTAGACTTGTCGCTGGTTCTTGAGCTTGATCTTCGACTTCAGCGTAGAACCTTTGTTGACGTGAAACTTGTCTTCAGGGATTATAAGTAAACAACTAACTTATCAGCGATCACCATAAGGACTGAACAGACTCAGCGCATTATGGTGAACAGTGTTCGCTGAATGTTTAATTTAAAGAGCGAGAGTTCCTATCAGCGGTACTGTAAGATCTTAGTACTTATCAACGATAGTGAAACTCTGATACATATTGTTTACATACAATTTTCACTAAGTATTTAAGAGAGGGTCATTATCAAATCACTGAGGGTTTGGATCAACAATCTCCCCCTATTTGATTATGACATAGCAACAAAGAAAATTGCTATTTAATGAAAACATAAGGATAAAAAGAACTCATAAAATATTTGTCCCTTTTACTGTTTTCTGGGATCTTTTCAGTACTGATGGAGTAAAGTACATTCGCTGAAATCTTTCTTTAAATCTTTGAATCAGGTTACAATGAAGAACAGAAAGATTACAAGTACAAGCGAAATAAATTACAAGTACAGAAGGATAACTGATACAATAGAGAAAAAGGAGATTATATCAGTTTTCAAAAGGTTCTTCCTTAATGAGAAGTTCATCAAGGGTCGTCTTTTCAGTGGGAATCATCCAGTCAGGAACCGTTACACCTTGTTTTCTTTTCTTCAGCGCTTCTTGAAAGATCAAGGGTTTTAGGTGTCGTGCCTAAATGTCCTTTCTGAAGTCACACCAGTAGATAAGATCTTTGAGTTGTTCGATTGGAGTGATTGGGAGCTCAGCGATCCGTTGAAAGCATTTTCGTCCGTCGTAGTCAAGAAAGAATATTCCATAAGGATTACTGATGACTTTACCAGGGACGAAAAGTTCACATGGTGGCAGAGAGATGTCAAGGGCAGATAGATCAGGATCAGGACCAAGTACTTCAGCGCGAGAGAAACCAATTCCAGTTTCATTTCGTATGACAGGTCCTGAATTTGAATCTTGACGTTTCTTCCTTGGAGAACCTCTTTTTCTTTTCGGCTTTAGATCAGGAACAGGAGGAATATCCACACAGGAAGATATCAAGTCGATCTGTCTGTTTATCAGCTTTTCGAAATGATTCTTGTACTTTGATTGTGATGGTTGGTTAGCTAACCTCATCTCCAGCCATTCAGAGAGACCATACCTTTTTACAGTGTCAGCACGAAAGGTTTCAGATGTGCCATCTTCTCTGAACAGTTTGATGTCAACAATAGGTACTCCGATAGATGTTCTTCCAGAGATGAATACCTTGTTGATCTTCGCTGGACGATATCTGAAGTGAATTTTCTCTTTACACCAGATCAAGGTGGTCTGAGAAACTTCAGTTTTCTTTTCCACGATCTTCTGGGCTTCTTCCCACAGCTTTCGTTGGATTTGAATGGGAACACGCTTCAGCTTGGGGTCTTTGACAGATTCTTGAGTGAGCTTGATGGCGTATTCTCCGTCTTTCTCTTCAGCTTCCTTTCTTTCAGCAATGAGGCGTTCAGCTCTAAGGTGGTCCTGATATTCAGCTTTTGAAATTCTGAACTTAGGAGGAACTGAAGGCAGTTGATCAGGCCTTAGAATGATTCGCTGATCCTCGAATCGCTTTATTATTTCTTCTCTTCTCTTTTGATCCTCTTCACTCAGCTTTTGAGGAACTGAGGAAGGTCTCTTATTGCGCGAGAGAGGTTGTTCTTCTGGTTCATCAGTCTCAGAGATCAAGTCCAAGACTGGGATTATTTCATCAGCAGCTGGCTTTATTTGTGAAGTCGCAACAGTAGAACCTTCAGCGACATCCTCAAACAGGGGAGAGGACTAGCTGAAAAGCAGCGATCTTACAGATAAGAATTGGGTAGAAGAACTTGGGTAGAAAAGATAGAAAAATAATGTGGATGTGTATATAGGTTTGGAGAACTTAGTGAGCTGTTGAGAAGTTCAGGGAAGGAAAAAGTAAAGTTTTAGTTTACCTGACAAACCGGCTTTTCAAAGAGAATCGCTAGATTTTCATCTTCAGCGAGGCCTTTGTCTTTGCTTTTCTCAGCGCCAGAGGCTGAGGGCTTTGTCTTTGTCTTCTCCCCTGATGGTTCTTTTATTGAGATTCCTTTAAGAGCTTTGATCCTTGGGGCAGGTTTGACGATAAAGAAATCATCGTCATCTTCATCATCATCATCATCCTTTCTTGGAGAGAAGGATGGTTTGTCGTCAGGGATGTCGATGTCTTCATCTTCTTCTGCTTCGGAATTCTCAGCATCTTCTTCGAGTTGCTCCCCCTCAGATACAGAGGCGAGCTTCTCGGTTCCCTCAGGGTTTTCATCTCCCTGAGGTCCAGTGGTCAGATCTTCATTCCTCTCTCCCCTGATTGATTCATCATGGGAAAGGTCTTCAGCGCTTTTGTTGTTCAGATCTTCAGCGCTTTTCTCCTTGGAATGTTCAGCGCTCTTCTCCCCCTCTTTTTCATGATGACTGGGGGAGGAATGGGCAGACTCAGCATTGGTGTTATCTCTGTCTTCTGGGCCAGAGATTTTCACACAACCTTCAAGCTTTGCTATTCTGTCTTCTAGGCCAGAGATAGCAGGCGTGATTTTCCTCAGCTCTGTGCGATCCTCCTCTGTGAAAGATTCCAGAATAGGGACAGGGGCAGGAGCAGGAGCTGGACTATTTGCCTTGTTTACCAGTGTCTCGATCATCGTCTTCATAGAGCTAACGTCGGTCTTTACAGAGCCTAAGTCAGTCTTGACCTCTGACATATCACCCTCGAGTTTTTCAACCGATGTCTTCAGCGTTGTTACTTCGCTGGACATGGTCGAAACTGATGTTTTGAGGCTTGTGTAGTCAGTGTAGATGTCACAGAGCACCTTGGCAAAATCGCTGAGCGTCTTATCAAGACTCTTGATGTTTTCAGTGGAAGCTTTCTTCTCCACCACCGTTGTCAGCTTTGTCAAGTTCTCTCCAGCGTTTGTTACAGCTGTTGAGTTGTTGGAGAGTGTGGTGGTGAGACTGGACAACTTTGTTTCCACGGACTTCAGCGAGGCGTTGATGTCTCCCAAATTAGGACCTGTAACATATAAGTACTTGTGAACAAAGGAAAGCTCAGAAGTTTCAAGTTTAGTTACAGTGTTTAAGGTGGGATTAGTACCTGCAGGAGGATTGATGAACTCGTCGAAGTTGCAAGTTCCTGAATAGTGTTCCATATCCTCTTCGAAAGTACGGTGAGGTATGGTGAACTCTGTAGGTCCTTTCTTCATCATTTGTTGAGAAGCATCAGCGGCGGCTTCTGGAATGATGGCATCTCCAGTGTTTGCTGGAGGAGTGTCCAAGTGAGTGGAGGGAGAAGCGAAGGTTAAGATTGGGGTTCGGGTTCTGAGTTCAGCGTTGGAATCGCTGACAATTACTTCATCAGTCTTTTGAGAGACTGAGGGAGGTTGGGTAGTTTCCAAGTTTCTAACCTCAGCGTTTGGAGACGCTGAAGTCTGGATTGGAGGGATGGCTTGCACGGGTGTGGCAGAGCGTACCACGGAACTTTCCTTCAGCTCTTCAGAACGAGCTGAGGAGTCTTCAGCATGGAATTGTTGGGGTTGCTCCTTGGTTTTCTTGATCCTTTTGGAATCAAGTTGGGTGTGTGAGGGTTTCCTTTTCTTATAAGGAGAGGATGTTGTGGCCGGGGTATCAGCGATTGGTATTGTCGTTGAAGGAGCCACAGAAAGCGGAGAATTTAGAAGAGAGAGAAGAGTAGAGAGACGTACCTCATTGGCGACAGGCTTGAAGTCGAGAACCTTAGGGCCAATCTGAGAAAGTTTCAGATCACCCTCTTCAGGATAGCTGTCCTTCAGGCCATATTGAAAGATGGCGCTGATGAATCGTGGGTAAGGAACCCATGTTGGTCTGTCAGCGGTAGAATCGACACGTTGAATCAGGTCTTCATAAATAATGGAGGCCCAGTCAATATTTAGACCTTTCAGCAGTGCGTATCCCATGGACTGCTGAGGTTGGGCGGCTTGATCAGAAGATCCGGATTTCGCTGTCATGCAGCTGATCAGGTGAGCGAAGATGAAATTCATCTCGCTGGGCATTTTGGATTTCTTTATCAGCGTCAGTTTCTTCTCAGGCTTCTTGTCCCTTCCAATATCCCAGATATAACCCATTGCGTCAAGGAAAGCAATGATTGCTTCTCTGTCAGCATGCTTTTTGTGGTCAGGGAATGGAATGAAGGGTTTTTCTTTGGAGGCATTTGGGAAGTTTAGGGCTTTGCGGATAATTGCAGGTGTGATCTTGATGGTGCCATACTCAGTATCGCTGAGTATGCAGTCTATGGTTTTGGATGGATCTTTGGCAGAAGGTAGCTCAGTGTGTCTGGCAGAGTACCAGAACTGGGATAAGAGCCGCTGACTGGCAGGAGGTGTTATGGTCAGGGCTGTGTAGATGGGGCTGTTCTTCAGAAAACTTACAGCATCGTCCAGATGTGATACTTGCTTCCGAGGAGGAAACTCGAGAAGAGCTGAGAGGTTGTTGGCCTTAGTCCAATCGAGTTGATCCAGCTCGAACTTCACCTGGGGGGCTTTGAAGATTTCCATTTCCTCAGAGTCAGTGGAGATGGATTCAGCGGTAACATTCAGCTTTGAAGATGCCATATCACTGTATTATCAGTTCAACCAAAGATGTTAACAGATAAGAATTATCTTAATGTGGAAAGAAATTTCCGTTAAGATTTTTCGAATCTTGTCCATTTCATTCAGACAAAAATGTCTTAATGAAGATTAGGGTTTTTCTTGATTTTAAAAGAAAAGTAAAACCCATAAAATCTTGTATTCCAGTTTCTAAAAGAAAAATGGATACGAATGAAGAACAAGTTTAAGATTTAGATTTAAAACTTGAAGAACAACCATGAAATGGTTGTGTTCATAAAACCATGAAAGAAATGATTTTATTTTAAAAAAAGTTCTTTTGTTTGATCTTGTTAAAACAAAGAGAAGATCGAAAACAAGTTATACGCATTTGATAAAAAATAAGAACATATTAACCTTGAAGTTTTGATGAAGAAGATGATGAACAGTTCTTGAGGTTTTTGAGAGCACAAATGCAACAGAGAATTCTTTTCTTGCAGAGAAAGATTGTTCGCGTAAAAGACAAATATAAACCAAGAGTTGTTTATATAGGGATTTTTAGAGAGAGAAAACCTTGAGCGGGAAAAGGTTTTCATCATGACACGGACACGTGTTTGCATTTGATTGGAAGTTTGAACAAAACGTGCAAACGTGTGTCAGAAAGAAATCGTGCCGAGTGTTATCCGTTGCAATGACGTCACAACTGTCCTTTAACATTCTTTTAGGATGTCTCTGAGGTTTTGAAAAACTCAGGGACTCTTTTGAAAAACATGAAGCACTGAATAGAAATATCAGTGAAGGTTTAAGGAATTTTCAAAATATCGCTGTTAAGGAAGAGATATTCAGCGATGCAATTTATTTTGAAATCTTGCATTTACATGCGATTGTCAGAGAGAGAAAACATACCTGGATATCAGTTTAACCAAGTTTATTCAGAGAGAAGATGATGAAATGGATTATAAAAGTTGATTTTATCCCGAAGCCTATACAAGAATGTATAAACGTATCGCTGATAAATGTGAACCGCTGAAGATTTTATCCTTCAAAGTTCAGCATTCCAAGCTCGCTGATGAGAAAGTTGAATCTTGTCTCATCAAGAGGTTTGGTAAACAAATCAGCTAACTGATAATCAGTTGGGATAAAATGAAGTTCTATATCACCATTCATCACATGATCTCTGATAAAATGATATCTGATTTCTATGTGTTTTGTCTTTGAGTGTAGCACTGGATTGTTTGCTATAGCGATGGCACTTGTGCTGTCGCAATAGATTGGAATTTTGGAGAGCTGAAGATCATAGTCTAGTAGCTGATTTCTCATCCACAAGACTTGAGAACAACAGCTTCCAGCGGCTACATACTCAGCTTCAGCTGTGGAAGTGGACACTGAGTTTTGCTTCTTACTTGTCCAACTTACCAGCTTTCCACCCAGGAGCTGACATCCTCCTGTGGTGCTTTTCCTATCCATTTTGCAACCTGCAAAATCACTGTCTGAATAGGCGGTTAGATCGAATCCTGAGTCTTTGGGATACCAAAGACCTAGATTCGCTGTACCCTTAAGATATCGAAAGATTCGCTTTACAGCTTTCATATGGGATATCTTAGGTTCAGCTTGATATCGTGCACACAGACATGTTGCAAACATAATATCGGGTCGGCTAGCTGTAAGATACAATAGTGAGCCGATCATCCCACGGTACAGCGTGACATTGACAGGAACACCCTTTGTGTCCTTATCAAGTATCAGCGGTGGTGCCATAGGGGTTTTCATAGCTGAACTTTCAGTTAAGTCGGATTTCTTCAGCATATCTTTAACATACTTTCCCTGATTTATAAAAGTTCCTTTTTCAGTTTGCTTAATCTGAAGACCAAGGAAATATGTTAGTTCACCCATCATACTCATTTTATACTCATCTTTCATTCTATCAGCGAAACGAGTACAAAGCTCAGGGTTAGTAGAACCAAATATAATGTCATCAACATATATTTGAACTAAAATGATATGACCTTTTACTTTTCTAAAAAAACAAAGTTTTGTCAATCTTACCTCGCTCAAATTTTTCAATATGGAGATAAGTAGAGAGAGTATCATACCATGCACGTGGAGCTTGCTTTAAGCCATAAAGTGCCCTGTCCAGTTTATAAACATAACCTGGACGCTTAGGATCTGAGAATCCTGGAGGTTGTTCCACATATACTTCTTCATTCAGCTTTCCATTTAGAAACGCTGACTTAACATCCATCTGATGTACAGTGAAGTTTTTGTGTACAACATATGCTAAGAAAAGACGAATAGATTCAAGTCTTGCTACTGGAGCAAAAGTTTCGTCATAATCTATGCCTTCCTCTTGTCTGTATCCCTGAGCAACAAGACGAGCTTTGTTGCGAGTTACAGTACCATGTTCGTCCAACTTGTTTCGATAGACCCATTTAGTGCCTATCACCGTTTTGTCAGTTGGTCTACGAACAAGTTTCCAAACTTTGTTTCTTTCGAATTCAGTCAGCTCTTCTTGCATAGCGCTGACCCAGTTTGGATCTCTGAGGGCATCATCTATTTTCTTTGGTTCAGTTAGAGAAATAAAGTTAACAAATAAACAAATATTACCTGCACTTCTACGAGTCTGAATACCAGCGTTGGGATCACCAAGAATTTGATCGATTGGGTGATTTACAGTCCATCGCTGAGCCGGAGCATGCGTCGCTGACTCAGTCTGAACTGGAGAAACTGAAGATGAGGCTTCAGCTACTTCTGGACTATCAGCTAAGAGAGGAATGTTTGCGTTTGCCACTTCATTCACTGATTGCTGAGAAATAGATGGAATTTCTGAGACATTTGGATCAACTGCAGGTATAGTGTTTATAGGAACAGCTGAGACCCAAGATGTTTCAGCTTCACTATTTTGCATATTTGGAATGATAGAAGGACCATCATTTTCTACTGTGTGAGCATGAGGAGTGGGAACATCTTCTGAATCACCAAGATGAGAAAACATCCATTGATTCAGTTCTTCTGTATCAGCGTTCGGTTTAGAGTTCGCTGAACGAGATTCGTCAAACGTGACGTGAATAGTTTCTTCTACAGTTTGTCTTCTTCGGTTGAAGACTCTGAAGGCTTTGGAAACTGAGGAGTATCCAAGAAAGATTCCATCATCATCCTTAGGATCAAACTTTCCAAGGGCATCTCTGTTGTTCAGTATGAAACACTGACATCCAAAGATGTGAAGAAAGCTGATTGAAGGCTTTCTCCCATGAAAGAGTTCATAGGCTGTCTTTTTGAATCTTTTAACTATCAGCGACCTGTTTTGCGTAAAACAAGCAGTGTTGACAGCTTCTGCCCAAAACTGAGTAGGCAGGTGAGAATCGCTGAGCATTGAACGTGCAGCTTCAATAATTGTTCTATTTCTTCTTTCAGCGACTCCGTTTTGTTGTGGTGTTCTCACTGACGAAAAGTTGTGAGAAATACCCTTGCTCTCAAGGAAGGAATCAAGAGAACTGTTTTTGAATTCAGTTCCATGATCACTCCTTATTGAGCGAACAGTCATATTGTTCAGAGTTTCCATCTTCCGAACAAAGGTGATGAGTTCTTCAGGGGTGTCACTCTTAGAACGGAGAAACATTACCCATGTGTAACGAGAGAATTCATCAACTATGACCAGCGTATATTTCTTTCCAGCGATGGATTGTTTGTTAACGGGGCGAAACAAATCCATATGGAGTAGTTGTAGAGGAGATGACACTGAGGAAACTTGCTTTGACTTAAAGCTTGCCTTGGTCTGCTTCCCTTTTTCACACGCTGAACATAAGGACTCTTTGGCGTATGAATGTTGAGGTAGACCAGTGACTAACTCTTTGGATGAAAGAGTATTCAGTGTCTTGAAGTTGAGATGTGAGAGCCTTTTGTGCCATAGCCAGTTAACATCAGAAGATGCTTTTGAGAAGAAACAGGAGTTCTCAGTGGTTGTTGAGTCCATGTTTATAACGTAAACATTTTCCAAACGATAAGCGCTGAGAGCTATCTTCTCCTTTTTTTCAGAGACAAAGCAGGATTCCTTAGTGAAAATCACTTTGTTATCCATGTCGCAAAGCTGACTGATGCTTAGAAGATTATGCTTCAGCCCTTCAACATATGCGACTCTTCTGAAGGATGTTGTACCATTTGAAAGTACACCATACCCTCGGGTATGTCCTTTTCCATTTCCACCGAAAGTCACAGAGGGACCCTTCTCTTCCTTGTATTCAGCGAGTAGGTTTTTCTTTCCAGTCATGTGTCTAGAGCATCCGCTATCGAGATACCAGATACCCTTCTTAACCTGCAATACAAAGGAAGATTAGTTTTGCTTGGGTACCCACTTCACCATGTATACGCGTTTGTCAGTGGAAGTAGTTGGAATGGGTTCAGCAGTCTTCGCAGCATTTGAAGATTCAGCTTTGTCTTTCTTCACTTTGGTCAATTTCTTGACCTCAGCGGTAGGAGTCACCTTGACCTGAATTGCAACTGGTTTGGTCTTCTTGGGTGCTATCTTCACCTTAGCTATCTTATCAGCTTTGGTGGCTGTGGGACACTTACTTGCAATATGATCGGTAAGTCCACAGTGATAACATTTCCTATAACTAAAATTAGTTCTAGGACCACTTGAGTGCTGAGCTTTTAATTTGGAATTAGAAGTGCCAGCACCAAGTACACTATTGGTTTTTGAAATAGGACGAACATTCAGTTCTTCAGATTTCTTACCAAGGATATCTACTCTGAGTCTAGGAGTAGGTCGCTGAACTGATCCAGAGGTCTGATTTCTAGAACCAGATGAATGAATCACTAAGGCTTTGGAATCATTCAGCTTAGGTACTAAGGTACCCTTCTGAAGATTTTGATAAATAACAATTCCTTTACCTTTGTCTTTAGAGACAGAGGTAGGTTTTGAATAAACCATTTTCTCCTTACCTTTTGAGGAGGTAGGAGTTTCCTCAGGGATTGGTGTAACCGACGAGGAGTACTGAGATGAAGAAGTGTCAGCTACTGAGGATACGAACGTTCCAAATTTAAGCATTGAACGTTCAGTGGTTGGTATTGGAGTATCATATTTATAACCCAGACCACGTTTATCACTCAGAGGAATCTGAGCCTTAATTATCTCAGTGATCTTTGTTGAAGAATTACACCATCCTTCAACAGTAGCTTGTTCAGCTTTTAATGCAGCGATAGCTTCCGCTCGTTCGATTTTGACTAGCTGGTTTAAATGGACTTGATATTTAAAATCTTCTTCAAATTTAGAAAGCTTTTCTATTTGAAGGTGGCAGTTTTTAAGCTTTTCAGCGAGATCAAGATTTTGGTTTTCAACCACAACTTTGCCGTTCATGGCTTCGTATAAACTTCTAGTCAGCAGTTCGATTTTACGGAGACTATCAGCTTCATCAATATTTGCAATATTGGTAAAGAAGGAAGGTGATACCTGAATGGCAGATGTTGAAGTGGAGGGAATGTCTGAACTTTCTTCCTCTTCTTCAATCTTGGCCATGAGACATTGATTTGCTTCATCATCTTCAGAATCAGATGATGAGGCTTCTTCATCAGAAGCAGCCCAATCATAGTCAGCCATCAGGCCTTTTCCTTTCTTCTTAAAGCTTTTCAGCTTTGCATACTTTTCCTTCAGCTTTGAGTATTTGTCATCTTTATTCCTTGGAACAAAGGATTTCTTTGTAAAAGCTGAAGGTCTCATGATTTTCTTTGACCTGCACTCGTTAGCGAAATGACCTGTCTTTTCGCAGTTGAAACAAGTAGCAGTAGCCTTATCAACAAAAGCTGATGACTTAGGCTTGTCAGCTATAGAAAGAGTTTTGTTCTTTCTAAACATTTTCTTCTTGGCGAATCTCCTGAACTTTTTAGTTAGGAGAGCCAAGGATTCATCATCATCTGAAGAATCAGAATCTGATGACCTTTCAGAGTTACTTTCTAACTCAGTGATAGTGACCACGGGTCGCTGAGTAGAAGGTTCCTCTGAGATTAAAGCAATAGGGGTGCTTTTGGAATCTTTTACAAGATTCTTCTTAAGATGGCTAGATTGCTCATGATTCAGCAATGTGCCATATAAGGTAGCGAGTGTCATTGATCTTAGATCTTTTGACAACTTGAGACACATGGAATAATTGTCCCAGCTTTCAGGTAAACATTCTAAAAACTTTGTCAGCACTTCAAAGTTAGAATATTCCTTACCAACCGTTTTAAGATCTATAATTAAGCAATTAAAACGTTGATGAACTTCAGAGAGAGTTTCATTCTTACCAGAAATGAAGCTTTCATATTGTCTTACCAGGTTGATCTTTCTTGAATCCTGGACTTCAGACGTTCCTTCATACTGAACACATATTGTGTCCCACATGGCTTTTGAGGATTTCAGGTTCATGACGGAATGGTAGACTTCGTCAGGAAGGGCCATGGATAGTATGGATCTGGCTTTTGTATCTATAGCCACTTTCTTCTTGTCTTCATCGGTCCACATGTGTATTTCCTTTGGAATCAGCCTTTCAGGAATAGCAGCTCGAGTTGCAGTGGCTGGAACTAAAGGATCAATAGTTACAGGGATGTGTGGGCCGTTTTCAAGATAGTAGGTCATAGTAGGGTCTACACCTTCTAGGAAGAGCATTATCCTATTTTTCCATAAGTTGAAGTTGTCTCTGGAAAATCTAGGGGGTTTTGCAAGAGAACCATTGTCTATATAATTTGTGTTTGTGTGGGAGGCCATTTTCAGAAAATAGCAAGGAAGAGAAATATCTTAGATTAGATCTTGTTTATGAGTTTAAACAAATCCGCTCTGATACCACTTGTTGGTCCCGAAAGGCCTATACAAGTTTGTAGAAGGGGGGGGGGGGTTGAATACAAACACGCTATTTTACTTTTCTAAATTGTTTATTGATAAATCATTAACAATTTACAGCTTGTTGCGGAAACAAGATTAAGGATAAACCTAAATCTAAACAAGTTGGAACACTAAGGTTTCTTGCACTAAGAAAGATATGGAGATTACTAATAAAATCCTATCTTGAGAGAGATTTGAACTTGTCCAGAGTTAGCAAGTTACTTCAAATGAAGTGAGTTCATCTCTTTATATACTGCATGCATTTAATGCAATTCAATATACGCTTTACACGTGTCATCAGCGGATTGGTTGCATGTCATTGACCTTTGTTGACAACCTTAGTAGCCGCATGAATGAACAGTGTAGTATCAGAGTGGTTGTACGATCTCAGATTTTCGGAGGTTCTTTTCTGACATTTCGTACGGTGGCGTGCAAGGGAGGTTAAGACAAAAGTACTTTGTACGGAGGACTTCATGATCAGCTTTCGTTGATTCAACGATTATCATTTACTATTCAGCGAATGATAAAGTTCAGCGATAGCTGAAGTCTTGTACTTGATACTTCACGTTGAGTGGACAAATCTGAGTCTTCGCTGATCCGCATCAGTTCATTAGTAGACTTGTCGCTGGTTCTTGAGCCTGATCTTCGACTTCAGCGTAGAACCTTTGTTGACGTGAAACTTGTCTTCAGGGATTATAAGTAAACAACTAACTTATCAGCGATCACCATAAGGACTGAACAGACTCAGCGCATTATGGTGAACAGTGTTCGCTGAATGTTTAATTTAAAGAGCGAGAGTTCCTATCAGCGGTACTGTAAGATCTTAGTACTTATCAACGATAGTGAAACTCTGATACATATTGTTTACATACAATTTTCACTAAGTATTTAAGAGAGGGTCATTATCAAATCACTGAGGGTTTGGATCAACAGATACTGTAACCGTTAAGCTGTGGTGCTTCATTTTGAAGTTTAGTCAGGAGCGTTGGAGTATTTCGAGGATGTAAAGAAATGCAATGAGTAGAGATTGTACAGCGCTGAAAATAGCAGGGATCAAGGGAAGAAACCCAACATTTTAACGTCAAAGAGTTGAAACTTTTATGTGATGATAGAAGACGTTAAGGAATGGATGGATAAGTTTTAATAGTGTCCTTGTTTATTCTATGCATAGGTGTATGTATATTATGTAAGTAATGCTAACTTGTCTTTTTGTATTTTGGTGATATCAAAAGTTAGCTATATCGGTTGTTATTATTGAAAGACGCTTTAATTATTGAAATAATTAAAGAAGATCAAACAATAGTGGGATAAAGATTTGATGATAATAGTTGCTTTAAGGAGGATTGCAAATCTAAGTTGGGGAGCTGGTAATGTTGAAAGATGTAAGGTTCAGAAAATGTGGAAAGTTGAGTCCCTATTCTTCCTGGACTTTTAATTGTGATAAGGTTTGGCAACGTGAGAAGTTGAGTCCTCGTTTTCTAGGACCTTTCACTATCATTAAAAGAGTTGGATTGCAGGCATATCGGTTGGATCTTCCACCGGAATTGGAAGGAATCTACAATACTTTTCATGTTTGCTATCTTCAGAAATGTTTAGCCGAAGAGGACGATATGATTACACTTATTGACGTAAGAGTGAAAGAAAAGAGTCTCTGTGTGGAAGAGCCTGAGGCGATTTTGGAAAGATCGGTTAGAAAATTACGTAATAATAAGGAAGTGGTTATGTTCAAGGTACAATGGAAGCATCATCGAGGTGCTAATGTGACTTTAGAGTCGGAAGAGGATATGAAGATTAGATATCCTCACTTGTTTACCTGACTTTTTTCAAGTTGGGGAGTATTGTAACATCTCCAATTTTCATTATATTATATTTAATATGAATGGAGCATTCTTGTAATTCGAGTTAAGATTTGAGTCACTTTGTAAGTTTATAATTCATGCTGGGTTGAAAATGTGAGAAACCAAAGTGGGGGCTATTATTGATAATATGAAATGAGAAGGTGTGTTTGGTTATTTTGGAAAATTGGAGGGTTACTTAAGAAAAGAGGTTAAACTGAATTGAGATATTATCTCAATCCAGTGTTTGAGTCGGCAAAAGAAGGCAGAAAGAAAAGAGAGAGAAAGAAGAGAGAAAAGAGAGAAAAAGGAAGAAAGAAGAGGAATCAAGTTGAAAACTTTGGTAAGAAATCAAAGTGTTTTTTTGTAAATTCGATTCCAGTAGCAAGATGATGTACATAAAACAATCTAATTTCATTTAGGTGCTGTTTGATTTGGAATCAGATTGTGCAGAGAAGTGGGTTTTTACAAATAAAGGTGAGTTCATTCATTTTTGCTTAAAACCTTGTTTTCTGCCAAATTAAATGTTAAGACATGTGTATAAACTGTATTGGGACTGTATGGTTGTGTTTAAAACAAGCTGAATGGAACAGACATGGTTTTAGGATGAATTTTTAAGCTGCAGGTCGTAGTTTTCGGATAAAATGAAAGTATCTGGAAACAACTGTATAAAGGTTTCCGGACAAGGAAAAATTATCCGGTAAGTTGTTTATTTTGGTAGTTCCTGGATGAATTAGTTACCGGACAGTATCCGGATTAAATAGGTATCCGGTAAGAATTGTATCCGAAAAGTTTGTATATTCGGAAAGCTTATGTATCCGGAAAGTATGTGTAGCCGGAAAGTGATAGTTGTCCGGAAAGTTGTATTGTCCGGATTGGTTATGTTGTCCGGATTGTTTAGGTTTCCGGTAAATACCCGGATGGGATTAGTATCCGGTAAGTTTGAGATATCTGGTAAGTTTTGTGTATTCGGTAAGATACGAGGTCCGGATAGTTTTTATGGTGTCCGGAAACTCTAGCTGTTCAGTCATTTTTGATGTTCTTGATTCTTTTGAGTATCTGGTAACTTGAGAGTTTTGATAACTCTTAGACAGGGTATAATGGAGAAATTGAAATACAATCCTAGTAGCTTGAACATACTTACGGTTGAATGTTAGTGTGTTAGGCTAAAGGGTTTGGCTTAGGATAATACTATACTTATGTTAGTATGTGTAATGGATCCATAGGCACAGTTATGTATTGTAACGAGGAATAGGCATAAAGTAATTTGTAATTCCCGTTGACCTGAAATGTGGAATAGGCATAAAGTAAATTGAAATTCCCATTTCGTAGAGGTGTTATGAAAGGAGAAATAGGCATAAAGGAACTTGTAATTTCTATTTCATAGTGTGATGTGAATTGCGGGATAGGCATAAAGGAACTTGTAATTCCCTTTCACATGGAAATTGAGAATAGGCATAAAGTAAGTTGTAATTCTCATTTCGTGGTATAGGAATCGAGGAATAGGCATAAAGTAAATTGTAATTCCTAATTTCTATGGGAAGGTCAGAGATAGGCATCAAGTAAATTGTAATCTCTATTTCCAGTCCAAGAAATAGGCATAAAGGAACTTGTAATTTCTTGGATAAGAGCATAATCTAGAATCTGTAATGATTCGTAGTAGACTCTTGATTTTGATAATGTGACTTACTGAATGTTAGTCATATTCATGAGTTCGGGTATGTTCCCGTCATTGAGATGAGCACGTGTACGGTAAGAATGGTGGAGAACATGTTTGCTTATATGGTTGGATATTTTCAAGCTGTTAGTGTTTTAATTTGAATTTGGATGTTCTCACTAGGCGTAAGCCTAATTGTTCAAATTAAATGTTCTTACCAGGTACGGGCTCGGGGAAGTAAGTTGGATATGGGACGAGAGCTTTTGGAAGGAATCAACTTTTGAGATAAGCGGAGGAGTTATCTAACGCATTGAGGTCTTTTGATGGATTGTTTAGATAACCTAGTTAATCTGATTATACTTGACATGATTCGATTATTAGGTTATTGGGAGAAGTCCACGTTTGTATATACGAAACCTCTTAGTTGATTCTCTTCTTATATAAAAGTTTGGATGTTGTTCTGTCATAACTTGTTATAATTTGAGGTTCAAATTAGCCCTGATTTTTGGGGTGTTACACTATAGTCTATGCACATCCGCATAGACCCATCCTTCTTCTTAACAAATAGTACCGGCGCTCCCCAAGGCGATGAGCTCGAACGAATGAAACCCTTGTCGAGTAGCTCTTGCAACTGCGTCATCATCTCCTTTATTTCCGTTGGTGCCAGACGATAGGGCGCACACGCAATCGGTGCCGCTCCAGGCATCAAATCTATTCTAAACTCTACTTGACGATCTGGGGGCAGATTCGTCAAGTCATCCGGAAACACTTCTGGGTACTCACTTACTATAGGCACATCCTCCACTCCCTTCTTCTATTTCTTAGCATCCAACACGTATGCTAAATACCCCAGACATCCCTTCCCCAAACATCGCCTAACTTTCATCATAGATATCACACACGACTTCCTATCCCGACGGTCCCCATAGATTACTACTTCCTTCTTATCAGGCAAGGTGATGCGAATCAACTTCTTATTACATACAATGTTAGCGTTGTTATCCGCTAACCAATCCATTCCTATTATCACATCAAACTTCCCCATGCCCATAGGGTACAAACGCAATGGAAATAAATGACCATTTACATCAATGCTACACCCCTCATAGACCTCCTTCATCCAGACTCGACTATCATCCGCTACTTCTACCTCAAACCCAAAGTTCAACCTTTTGGGTTTTACTTGCAATTTCCGAATAAAATTAGGCGACACAAAAGAACGATTGGCGCCTGAATCAAACAGTACTTTAGCAAAAGTCGAGTCAATAGAGAAAATACCTGTCACCACATCTGGCGTATTCACCGCTTCCTCTGCCGATATGTGGAAAGCCCTCGCCTTCGCACGAGCAAGCTCCACCTTTCTATCATCATCTCTTCCACCACTATTACCGCCATAGCTCCCAACAAATCATCTATTTAAATGCGGACAATCCATCTTGACATGGTCTGGCGAACCACACTGATAACATGATCTCGAACTACGACAATCTCGTGCCATGTGCCCCATCTTTCCACACTTGAAACACTCTTCCTTATCCGCCAAACATTCCCCTTTATGCATCCGGTTACACTTTCCACAAGGTTTCTCTTCTGCTCTGGGTCTCACCCGCATCTCGGGTTTAGGAGCACTAGGCCTCTTAACATCACGGTTCGGCCCTTCCCACTTCCGTTTATCCCCGACTCTCTCTGACATCTTCCTGTTCTTCTCTTTTTCCGTGAGTTCCACAGTATCTACCGTAACTTGAAAAGTAACGGGATCCTTTACCTGAACCAACTCCCTCACACTACTCTTCAATCCCCAGATGTACCTCTCTATGCGCCTCTCCTCAGTAGGTACATACAGTTCAGCAAATCGAGCTTTCTCAATAAACTTTGACGTATACTCTTGTACTGACATTGTCTCTTGTTCCAAGCCCAAAAATTCCTCCTCAAGCTTCTTAACGGCCGCCACTAGGCAAAACTGAGCTTTGAAACTCTTAGTGAACAACTCCCAGGTAGTTGTCTTTGCTATCTCTGAACCCTTACCTCCAGTCTCGACATCCCACCAAAAGATGGCATCTGCCTTCAGCATAGACATGGCAAACAACACCTTGTCTTCCTCAACACACTTACTTGTGTCGAAAGCTAGTTCCATCTCGCGGATCCATCTTAGAGCCAAGACTGGATTGCGCTCCCCGCTGAAAGATGGAGGTTTGCACGACGCAAAAATCTTGAAAGTACATCCTTTCATTGTCTTCGGTTCACTAGCCACAAACAGAGTCGACAACGAATGATCTCCCACCACAGTCAGAGGTAGGCTAGACGCCTCGGTCTTCGTCTTGTTCCCACTTTTAGATCGTCCCTCCGACGTGGTCTTAACATGATTTTCCAACAATGCTTGCAAAGTCTCTTGCAGTTTGCCCATTTCAGCAGTAAACTTTTCATCTGTCACAAACACTTGGTTCCGATTTCTCCTCGGACTGTTCGATTGACTCCCCCCGCCTATCTAGGCGGTACTTTCTTGATGGAAAGGCTCACGCACTTCAGGTGCTCCCACACTCTTAGTATGACGGTTGGTCGGCATCTTTTTCCCTCCTCGAGTTGCCACGCCAGCCCCCACTGCCTGGGAGGTAACTCGCAGCGGCGGTCTTCCCCGTCCTCTTCCTCGGCCTCCGCCCCTTCCGCGGGTGGTCACCCGCCTCGGAGGATTCACCGGTTCCTCCTCCAGAACTTCCTCCACGCGAATCTCCCATGCAACCGGAGTCGTACCCACTACCGGCACGGATCTACTCCTCAGTGTTCTTTCAGACATTCTTGATTACTGTAACATGCCAAAAATAAATAACTTAAGACTACAACTCCAGAATAGTAAGGCAAATTAAGCACATACATGTACCTGTAAATTCACAATTACACTGGCCAGGTGTAATCCCGAATCTACCTTACATGACTGTCCTCGCTACCCTATTAGTCTTATCCCTATTATAGTGCTCTCCTAACGCTTTCTTGATTCTCAGTTGTGATTTCTACTCCCACAGTTTAAGTCTAGGCCCGTCCGGTCACCTAAATCTCTTAAACTATGGCTCTGATACCAATTATAACAACCCAAACAAATATAAAGCATAGCATAACATTAAATATTAATCAGCCCAAAGGGGGTCCCAAAATTTCTCAATTTACAATTGTCTCAAAACTAGGTTTGCGGAAACAACCTATACACAACTGAGAATATAAACTGAAATCTAAAGGATAACTGGGAATAACTATCGTCTATCAGCATCCACACCTTAGCTCTTCTCCTTGCCCTTTCCAGAGCTTCCTACTAACATCTTCCCTGAAAAGGTTTAGTTTTGGAAAAGCGGGGGTTAGACCATGAGGTCTAGTGAGCTCCCTCTAGTGGCAACAATTTCATTATAAATATTTAAAATATTTCACAACATTCATAAACAACAACTGTAAACAAAGCTTTCATGTAACAACCACACATGTAAATGGCACACTAAAGTCACTCGGAAGTGACGACATGTCAGTCTCATACTGCCTTTCTGGGTCACTCCTCCTATGGCATAAATGGGACACACCCTTCGGTATGAGCACTGGCGGGCCACACCCCCGACTTAGCCAATTCACAGTTATCCATAATGTATGCATACACTTTAAACTAACTTTCCAAACACATCATCATACAACATAGATAAACCATTTCACATTTCTTCCTTACTTTTGAAATCACGTTAAAACACATATTTAGTTAGAAAAACTCACCTGTTGCGTTTGATCAGATCTTTCTATCACTTTCGTCCTCCAAAGTAAACACCTGAGTAAATGGATGAGAAGCATAAGCTAACTGGATACCAAACTACCCGGACAACTTCACTATCCGGACGACTACACTATCCGGACGACTACTCTATCCGGACGTCTACACTATCCGGACTTCACTATTCGGACGTCTAACTATCCGGACAACTTCACTATCCGGAGACCTGCACAGGTCACTTACCGGACACGGTCTAATGACCGATTGGAATATTAAACCCACTGCTAATCCCAAATAAGCTTGATTTCAACAGTAATAAATGCATTAACACTAAATCTTAACCACACCTTAACAACCCTTTCGCTGCTAAACACAAGAATACCATCTACTAAACCACTTAGAGCAATTATTACAAGTTTTTCAACCACAAAACCCAAAAGACTGATTTCCTCAAAACAAACCAAGAACAAAAGGGCTGAATCATGAAATTACCTGGAAGGTTTGATGCAGTAAATAGCCTCCAAGTCTCCCCCTTCCTTGATTTCTTCCAAAACTCTCTAATGGTAATCAATTTCTTCTCCTTGCTCTAGCTCTCTCTCAAACTCAATCGCTAAAGAAGATAACCAACATCTAGGATTTTGTGCCAAATTAAGGGTTTTATACCCTTCTCTAAAATTACAATCCAACCCCCGAAGTTATAAGTTTACCACAATCCCACAAAACTCTTAGTCTTTTCTTTAAGGACCTTGGTTATTACAAGCATCTCAAAATCTTTATTATGGTAAAAAACAATCATCTAACTTCCTTAGAGGCTTTATTTCGTATTTTTATCGTCATTTTTTGTAACTTTTTCCAATTGAATATAAAAAAAATAGAATACAATAAAATAAAGAGAATTTAATTAAAATATCCAAAGTTTGACTTTGACTTACCAAAATACCCATTTTCTCTCTTATTTTATCAAAATACCCATTTTCCCGCGATGAGGGTCTGCGATCGCGGACAGGGACCAATTTTGAAAATTTGTGCGTTTCATATTTACACTTTCAATCCCTGTCCGTGATGGGGATTGAAAGTGTAAATATGAAACGCAAAAATTTTCAAAATTGGTCTCTGTCTGCAATCGCAAACCCCTATCGCAAGAAAAATTGGTATTTTGATAAAATAAGAGAGAAAATGAATATTTTAGTAAGTCAAACACAAACTTTAGATATTTTAATTAAATACTCTAAAATAAATATAAAAAATATGCCAAACAAGATAAAGAGCTCAAGCTATAATAAAGAAAGTCAATATTTTATTCACAAGAACCTCTAATTATTAAAAGAAATAGAGTTATATATTAAAAAAGAAATAATATATATAATTATATTTAAAAGTGAGAATGGATGATGGGATGATGCATCATGTGAAGATAGTCAAGCATGGGGACGAATCACATGTTTTGCGCAGACTCCAACAGACATTAAGATGGCGAACGTGGCAGTAGAGAAAACCGTCAATCTAAATATATGCCGTTTTGGCGTTTTATGTTCTTTTGAACGCTAACTAACTACTGGCTGCGTGCCTCTTCCGATCATTATCTCAATTTTAGTGGTCCTTTCATCAAATCCATTTGGCTATTGCTAATGGGACATTGCTAATGGCACCCCTTCGTGCAGGTGTTGAATGCGAAAGTTGAAAACGTTTTTAAAGTCATCAAATATCAACTTAGTTACATAATTTTATTATGCCTTTGTTATTATTGTTATATATAATATATTATCACTTTTATATTATTATTAGGGAATTTAATTAAAATACCTAAAGATTGACTTTGACTTATCAAAATACTCATTTCTCTCCTGAATTTGTCAAAATACCCATTTTTTCCGCGAAGGGGGTCTGCGATCGCTGGCAGGGACCATTTTTGAAAATTTTTGTCCTGCGGTCGCGAAGAAAAGTCCCGCAGCACATTTGATTTTGATTGTTTTTATTTGCAATTTACACTTTCAACCCCTATACTTATTATTTACTTTACTTTATACCTTTTACTTTCATAATTTTAATTTTACATTTAACACATATAATCGTTTATTAACTAAAATACGTTTTAATTTTAACAAGTTACACCATTATAATCGTCTCTTCGATACGTTCGAAATGAGCTCAATATTGAATATTTTTGGATTTATTTATTTTATTATATATCATATATACTACATAAAAATATTTTTAATATTTACAATTCATACACTTATAGTTAATTATTTCATTTATGATACTCTTATAGTTAAAATACGTTTTATTTATTTTATTATCGATGGTCCAAGTGTAAGTATTAAAAATTGGCGGAGGCTTTGTGATGGACAAACATCGATCCTTTTGTGCATACTCTGTAATTGCAAATACTTCAGCTGCAAACGCACATGCATCATCATTCGCCAAATACCCATTTTCACAATTCTTAAATGAGTCCAGTGATACCAACTTGTCAAAACCCCATTTCATATTCTTCTCGTGAGACCTTGTCCTATTACCATTCACGATATCTATAAACACATACAAATAATAATAATTTAAAACGATTTAATGAATTAGTTAATATATGATTATTATGTTAATGCGATAGGAGTGTAAAACAAAATTGAAAAAAATAAGAGATGTATCATAAATTAAATAATTAACTATAAGGGTATGAATTGTAAATATTAAAAATATTTTTATGTAGTAAATATTAAATATAATAAAATAAATAAATCCAAAAATATTCAATATTGGGTTCATTTCGAACGTATCGAAGGGACGATTATAATGATGTAACTTGTTAAAATTAAAACGTATTTTTAAACGTATTTTAGTTAATAAACGATTATATGTGTTAAATGTAAAATTAAAATTATGAAAGTAAAAAGTAAAAAGTAAAGTAAGTAAATAAGTATAGGGGTTGAAAGTGTAAATTGCAAATCAAAACAATCAAAAATCACACCACCCGGGACACTCCCCCGCTATCGCGGGATGAAAATTTTCAAAAATGGTCCCTGCCCGCGATCGCGGACCCCTTCGCGGAAAAAATGGGTATTTTGATAAAATCTGAGAGAAAATGAGTATTTTGGTAAGTCAAAGTCAAACTTTAAGTATTTTAATTAAATTCCCTTATTATTATTATATAGTTCATAATTATTATTAAATATATACTACTATATTATGATTTTAAGGGGTTGCTATGCATACCCCTCCAAATTGTATACCCCTGCCATTTCCTGCAATGTTGTCTTCTCTCACAAACAAATAAATTTACTTTTTATACCCTTTTAATTATTTAATTAGTTTATTTTATACATTTTATTTTTCTAATTTTCATTTTACACTCTCATCATATTAACACATATAATCGTATATTAGCTAAAATACGTTTAAAAATACGTTTTAATTTAATAAATTACACCATTATAATCATCTCTTCGATACGTTCGAAATGATCCTAACATTAAAAAAAATCTCGATACGTCATTCTTGAAAATTTTTGATACATATTTATGATATTTCACAATATTATTAAGTTAAAAAGTTATTCGATAATAAACTTCTTTTAAAATTATTGATGAGAATATTGTAATAATATAATTTGTAAAAAAATGCATTTATTAATATGTTTTAGTTAAACTATGATTATTATTTTTAATATTATAAGGGTGTAAAAGAGATATAAAAGAAATTAATTCGTACATGTTCATGATATTTAATAATAGGATTAAATCCAAAAGGCCACTGATGTTTAATCAGGGCTGATGTCTTATGGTCACAATTTGCCAATGGATTAGCCTAGGCATAGTCTAGGACACCCTTTAATAAAATACAAAAATATTCAATATTGGGCTCATTTCGAAGGTATTGACGAGACGATTACAATGGTGTAATTTGTAAAAAAAAAAGAAATGTATTTTTAAAGCATTCTTGTTCATATACGATTATTTATGTTAATATGATAAGAGTGTAAAATAAAAAATAAAAAAGTAAGGAATTAAAAGTAAATTAAATAACTAATTTCTAAGCGTATAAAATGTAACTCGGTGCTTTGTATAATTGGGGAAGTGAGAGTTTAGTAGTTGTGAGACATGTACATATAGCATCAAAAGTCATACGACTTAAATTTCAACATTAAGTGCCGTTTCATGCTTGTATATAGTATATATATGTTAAAAAATACGTTTTATGTAGTATATATGATATATAATTATATAATTAAATCAAAAAATATTCAATGTTGCCCTCATTTCGAAGGTATTGACGAGACGAATATAATGGTGTAACTTGTTAAAATTAAAAAGTATTTTTGAACGTATTTTAGTTAGTATACGATTATATGTGTTAATATAATGAAAGTGTAAAATGAAAAATAGAAAACTAAAATGTAAAAAGTAAAAAGTAAAATAATCAAATAAGTATAGAGATGTAAATTGTAACTTTTAAATCAAAAATTAAAAAAATAAAGCATGTGGGGGAAGGGGGTATAGAAACTTGAGGGGTAGTTTAGAATACCTCTTTTTAAATATATTAATATCATTATATATAATCTATATCATATTACACACAAATATATATAGGGAAATGTTCAATAGAGAAGTGCAAATATTTAGAGAAGTAGAGAAGTAAAAAAACACGGGTCCGTTCATATATGAACGTTCATATATAAACAGTCATATATGAACGTTCATATATGAACGTTCATATAACAGTCATATATGAACATTCATATATGAACGTTCATATATAAACAGTCATATATGAACGTTCATAAATGAACGTTCATATAACAGTCATATCTGAACGTTCATATGAACGTTCATATATAAACGTTCATATATGACTGTTTATATATGAACGTTCATATATGAACGGACCCGTGTTTTTTTACTTATCTACTTCTCTAAATATTTGCACTTCTCTATTGAACCTAAGGCTATATATATATATATATATATATATATATATATATATATATATATATATATATATATATACTAGGAGTCTAATCATACAATTCAACGCAATACATTTGAGTTTTAATATTTTTCCTTTTATTTTGTTTTTGTCGTATACATATATTATTGTCAAATTAATAATTTAAAAGTCCTTGTTCTTTTATAATTGGGAAATTAATTAAAATGTACCAAGTTTAAAATTGTGTTACAGAAATACCTCATCTCTCTCCCGGTTTGCAAAATTACCCCGAGTTTTCGCGATTTAACTCTCGATTGCGGACTCAGGCAAAAAATGAGATAGGTCCACGATGCACTCCATTTTCATCCGCGATGCACAATTAATTTCCCTAAATTTATGGTTGAGACCTATTTTGGGGATTTTTTTCATCCGCGATACAAACTTTATGTCTCTTTTTGGCAACATACAAAAAGTTGATTATAATTTTATTTACATCCGCGATGCACACTTTATTTACATCTTTCTCAAATTTTGCCCATCTGACCCGCGAAGGACATGATTTAATGAAATTGGGTCCGCGATCGAGGGTAAATTCGCGAGAGAAACGGGTATTTTTGTAAAGTGGGAGAGAGATGGAGTGTTTCTGTAACCTAATTTCTAGCTTGGTCCATTTTAATTATTTTCCCTTTAGAATTTGTTTAATTCAAAGTTTTATCATAATTTAATTTGGGTTTAATATAGTATAGAATAGTATAAATATGTATATTACAGTTTTTAAAAGTCTCAATTGCCTTATAATATAGTATATGTGTGTGTGCGTGCATGTGAATATGTCGATTATTATATTAATGTGATAAGAGTATAAAACAAAATTGAAAAAAATAAGAGATGTACCATAAATTAAATAATTAACTATAAGAGTATGAATTGTAAATATTAAAAATATCTTTATGTAGTATATATGATATATAATAAAATAATTAAATCAAAAATTATTCAATATTGGGCTCATTTTGAATGTATCGAAGATGCGATTACAATGGTGTAACTTGTTAAAATTAAAACGTATTTTTAACGTATTTTAGTTAATATACGATTATATGTGTTAATATGATGAAGATGTAAAATTAAAATTAGAAAAGTAAAAGGTATAAAGTAAACTAAGTAAATAATTATAGGGGTATAAAATGTAAATTTCAAATCAATTTATATCAAATTGAGTGTGCATCGCGGACTACCCCCTCCAAATCGCGGGACTAGGGTCTCCAAATCGCAGGAAAATTGTTGGGTCCGCGATCGCGGATCCTATCGTGGAAAAAATTGGTATTTTTGCAAAACCAACGAGATTTTGAGTATTTTTGCAAGTCAAAGTCAAACTTTGGATATTTTAATTAATTTCCCTATAAAATAAACTAAATAACAAATTATAAAAGTATAAAGTTTAATTCTTTAAAATCTTGCTATTTTGGGAATCACTATAAAGACATAAAATCTTGCTATTTTGGGAATCACTATAAAGATGTGGCTATAGACTGAATTGAAGCTAGGAGATTTTCTATTTTGGTCAATTTTGCATTATATTTTACAAACTAACTGCTAAATTAGTTGTTAATTAATAAGTTAATTGATTGATGACTAATTAGTTAAACTAGTTGGTAGTTGAAAAACAAGTTTATAAGAGCATTTCCAACAGCTTCCTCAAAATTTCTCCAAAATGGGGAAATAAAAGTCAAAATCCTCAAAACAAAATACATTCATCTCCAACAGATTCTCCATTTTAGAGAATTCAACATTAAATATATTTTTAAAATATTCAAAACATTATTACTTCCAACAAATGTTTAGAAGGAAAATAATAAAATATTATTTCTCTCACTTGATAATGATTTTTGGGGTAATCTCCATATTTGGAGAAAATTACATTCTCTCTCTTACTTTTTCCAAAATGGGGATGGTTTTGAGGAAGCTGTTGGAGCATATTTTAGGACCAAAATCCTCATATTTTTCATTTTCTTCAAAATGAAGAAGCTATTAGAGATGCTCTAAAATAATCACATTTGATAGACCTAGCTGATAAACTAATTGAGAAATTAAAAATTACAATAAATAAACATTTTAAAATTTTAGTCAATAATAACATTTTATAGTATAACTAAAATGAATCAATAATAATAGTATGCTAATTAATATAAACCATATATTTAATAAATTAAATAATATAATACGTTAATTAATATAGCTTTAATTTGGTTATTAATTATATATATCACTCACATTGTTTACATTAATTGTTGGGTTTTAACTTCATTTATTACATAATCCCTCTAGGACATGCAGATTCTTATGGATTTGGTCCTTCACACTAACGACCGTCTATTTTTTGTGTTAAGTAGAAGGGTAAAATGGTCTTTTTATTTTTCTTTCTTATTTTTATATTTTTAGACCACATGGACCAAATATGTAATTTATCATGTTATCAACTTCATCTTTTTCATCAAAAACATAAACAAACCCTAAGAAGTAAAACCAAAACCAATATATAAACTAAGGGAGTAATCATAGATGGATAAGAACAGGCCAGAGAACACGCCGGAGAAGATTACAGGTCGAACCACAGATCTGCAACACACTGGGATCAGGTTCTTTCACTATATCCACAAAAGACCTTGAGTTAGTGCATCTCCTTTGTTTGCTCGAGTTATCCTTCCTAATCTTCCTACTCGCATCTTTCCACCTGTTCTTCTCTGAATCTCGATTTCTTTGGTCATTTTGGTTTTTTTTTCCATGATGTATTTTGAATGTTTACTCTTACGTGATAACAACCAACCCAAATGTTGTTAAGGTCCCTTTCCATCTTCTTCGTGTCATCTACACCCAAGTATCGAGCGAAGCCAAACTTCCTGCCTATGATATTCCTCTTTCGGGCAATGTAAATACTAACCAACTTCCCGTTCTTGCGGAGCAATTCCCAAAGACATTCTTCATTCATGTCCCCCATAAAGTTGGTAAGAAAGTAGATGGTGACTTTCCCCCAAAGGAGTCGTTGGTGAGTGGCGAGTGCTTCCCAATTGGTCCCTTCCAAATTTCTCTCTCCCTCTCTCTCTCTCTCTCTCTCTCCCCTCCCTCCAAGACACCACCCCTTTTAAAGAAAAATAGTGATGATGCCTAAGAGGAACACATGAAACAAACAAGCCCCAAGGAAGACTAAACTACCCGGTCTCCTATCCATCAAAATCACATCCCCACACCAATCCGACCATAACATTTTAAAATCCTTGTCTCGCTTGGAGATCCATTGTGAAGATTTGATGAATTTGGTCACTAGGCGCTAAGGGTGTTCGCGGTCTGGTTTGGGCGGTTTAACCCCTCAAACCATAAACCAGACCGCAAAATAGCGGTTTATTAAATTTTCAAACCGAGCGGTTTGACATCAAGTGCCCAGACCGGTCAAACCGGACCGTGGTTTAGGCGGTTTGGTCCGACCGGTTTAGGCGGTTTGGGTCTTTTATGGGTTTTAAAGTTTAAACTTAAAAAACATATATAATTTTGAAGTCGTGACTCATGAAGACATGAACGAGAACAACGAATAGTGAATGCATATTAGGATTCAAGATAAATTAGATTTATGTTTGGGTTATTAGGATTTAAGACAAAGTTGAGTCTAAGCTTTAAAAGTTGGGCTAGAGTTTTATACGAAAGTGAATGCATTATATATATATATATATATATATGGCGGTCGGTTTGGTCCAAACCGCAGACCAGACCGGACCGCCAGATTTGGCAAAATTCCAAACCAAGTTGGACCGCCAGACCGCTTAAACCGCCAAAAACGGTCCGATTTGACTTGGTTCGACCGGTTTGAGCGGTCCAACGGTTTTTCTGAACACCCCTGCTAGGCGCACTCGAAAAAACCCGGGTGTTACTGTGTTTCCAAATCAAATATTTCGCCTTCTAAATGTGTCATCTAGAACACGGAATACGATGTGCATCCGAACCGGCCAACAAGCCGTCGAGGGAGAAAAGTGAGGAGTATTCCACCCCACCACCTAAAGATATCCTTCCACAATGAGAAACTCAAAGGCCACTTGACGAAACAATGCTCAATAGTTTCCACCTCATTATCGTAAAAAAAGCAAATAGTAGAATATAAATGCAATCATTTGTCATGAAGAACCGCTCGAACTAGAATCCTCCCCCATCAAAGCCGCCAAATAAATATGCAAACCTTCCTTGGCGTGCAAGTAATTCATTGAGTTGGAATAGAGTTCCTAGAAACCTGCAAAAATTGTCTTCAATCAAGAACCTAAGAGTCGAGACAGAGAAAGTACCATCCTTACCAAGCCACCACACCCAATCCTCCTCATTTGGCCTAACACTAATGCTATTGATAACATAATTTAACTCCTCTATGTCACTGATCGATCTTCCCCTAGGATCCCTAGCCCACTTCTATGATCCACACCACATGTTATCAACTCTCTCCACCCGATTACGCACCGAAACATCCTTTTCGACTTCCAACCTAAATAGCCTTGGGAAAATCCCGAAAAGTCTATAGTTACCTAGCCATTATCTTTCTAAAAAGAATTGTCCTCCCATCTCATATCCTTTTTCCGAAGGAATTCGAAAAATCGACAACAATTTTGGACAAGTTCTTTCCTACATGGGCAATGCCTCCGCATGCCCTTATTGATCTGAAACTCGAGTTCCCAATCATACCCAACCCTCCATCATCTCCATAAATACTCTTAATAACCCGAACTCACAACTCCTCCTTACACGACTTAAAACGACACCACCATTTTCCAAGAAGAGCCTAGTTTGTATTGTAACACCCCAAAATTTGAGAAAACACATTTTGGGACTCACGGACGTCCGCGAGGTGTGGAAGTCCGCGGGTCATCCGCAGAAGCAACATAGCTTTTTGGGGATTTCGGCCATAGCGAGCCGGACGTCCGTGAAGTGCCATGCAGACGTCCGCGAAACATATGATGAGATATTTTGGGTTTTTAACCCTTTTCCCTCTCCCTTTTCCCTCATTCACCTTCAACCTCAAACCCTTCTCCCTCTCTCTCTCTTAAATTGTTTTCTCTCAAGAAAACCCCAAACCTCCACTCTCCTCTTCATCTTCTTCCCCAAATCAAACCCTCACCATTGTTGGAAACCTTAACCCCTTTCAAGGAAACCTTCCACTTCATCTTCTCCATCAAGTTCTAGGGTTTCACCCCAACCCCTTTTTCCTCCATTATGAAGATTTGGAGAGTGTGGTTCTTTTGGTGATGCTAGAAGTATAGTGGTTAGTGGATTCATGTATGGTTAAGGTAAGTGGGTATTTCGGTATAAAATGGTTGGTGGATGGTTTTTCATGGTTAGATCTAATTATTGTGGTTGAAAACTTATGGATCTAGGTTTTTGGAAGTTTTAGCTTGAAGATGCAAAATGCATCAAAGGAGCTTACGTTTGGAGAAATTCTAGATTTAGCCTAAATCTAGCAAGGTGAGTTCAAGTTGCTTTGTGAAAACTTTGTACATGCCAAAAATGTTATTTTCCAAGTATTTATGTGTTTACTTGAAATTATCTAATATTGGGTTATTTGGTGGATTTTAACCTTTGAAATGTTTAACTTGGTAAATGTGGTAAAATGCCCATGTTTGGGATTTTTGGGAAAACTCGATAGTAAATCATAAACGAAAATGTTTTGATGATTTGGGGCATAAATGAAAATCATTTGGTGAAAATGCACTTCTAGTGTGTAGGTTCCCAGATTCACGTTGTATCACATTAATGGTAGTAACTAGTAACATAGACAGCGGAAGCATTTAAATATAAAGCCATTAAAGTGAGTGATTGTGTGAATGATATTGTAATAGTGAGAATCAATTATAGAACAGGATAATGATAACAAGATCAAATAAGAAACGTTGCTCGTATATTGATAATAGATAACACCAAGAACAAGATCAATGGTGTATCCTAAAATCTCACAGGGAACAATATCGTACGGAGGTAGTGCTCGGGATTACTGTAGTGTGCTTAAACAATTGTGGAAAACTATTCTTCCAAAAGCTTACAATTGTTTGTTCCACTACCTCTCTATTTATAGCCCTGATAAAGTGTAGACAGTGTACTATCGTACCCTAGAATGACACGTGGAAAGTGTGTCTCCTAATTTTAGGGCATACGTGGAATGTATGGACACTTGTCTAACACTTGGGATTTCTTACGAGACTTAGGCATCACAGAGGTCTTCACTTCAACAGAGCTCATAGACCAGAGCCTTGTTGGTCTTCGGGTTGTGAACAGTTCTTCTGTTGATCTTCTGACAGAGCTCTGTTGAGCTCTGTTGGTTCTACCAGAACTCTGTTGAGTTTTGTTGATCTTCTTGAAGCTTTTTTCTTCTAAGTCTTCTGCTGCATCTCTGATGGTCTTCTGACTTGATAATATTTTCAATACTTTTACATTACAGATACTTGGGGCTAACAATCTCCCCCTAAGTATTGAAAATAAAAATTTGAAACAGAGATGTAAACAAAAAGAACAGAGAATATTTACCTCTGTTAGCCTTTGTACTATTCGTCTAAGATATTACAATGCATGGTAAGAAATAGTACATTTATGCATAGTTATCTCCCCTAAGAATTCTGTCGAATCTTCTGATTAGAATACGGAAGTCCAGCATCAGATCAATCTGGTCGACGAAGAGTTTCTGCTGTTCTTCTGGACACTTGCTTCTTGGGAGATCTTGGATTATGTTCTTGAGGTATACTAGCGACTCACTCGAGTATTTGTGGAATTCAGCTGCTCTGATGGCCTTCTTTGTGCCCTTCTGTCGGCAGACAAATACTGGAGGATCTTCTTCTACGGTTCCAGTTCTATGATGGCCATAACCCTCAAGGTTTTCATTTGGTGGTGCAATCGCTAGTTTCTCTACTTCAAACTCTATGCCTAGCTGATAATTAGTCTGTATTCTGAGATTGATGTGCTCTTGCATAGCGAATCTGACTTCTGGTAGCGCAGTTCTGGCCGGCGTGTATCTTTCTGAGAAGTTCAAGCAATATGCGTGAAGTAAGATCAGGTCGTATGGGTTCAGAAGGACGAGATCATTGTCATTGAAGATTTCATTTCTGCCTTCTGTTGATTCCACAGTATACTCATGGTATGTGACTCTGTCATGTTGAAACTTCTTGTGCTTGATGTCCAGGTTTCTGCGGATACCGAAGTTTATGTTGATGGCTTTGTTCAGATTTGACTTGGTTTGGATGAACTTTAGTCTTGCATCAAAAATGGTGTTTATTCTGATTGGGTTAAGGTATGGGTTAATGGGTACGGCATTTACAGGGATGATGTCTCTGTCAGCATATAGAAATGCAAATACCGTTTCTAAGGCAGGGTTTTCGGTATGATGGGTAGAGGTTTCTGGGTTCTGTTCTGGTATTATTGGGTTTGGGTCATCGTGGGTTTCTGCCATAAGAACGTCGATGTGATCAGATTTTTGAGTAGCTTGAGGTTGGGCTTGACTTGTTTGTCCTTCAGAAGAGGATGGGTCTGTCCTCTCTGGTTCTTTTCTTGGAGATGTAGGAGGGGTATCTAGGCAGATGATCTCTGGTGGTTCTTGTGTTGACGCTTCTGTTGGTTTGATGACTCTGTCCTTGAACATATAGTCAAATGCCACCACAGTCATTTCTGGCGTGTGTTCCTTTGTTATCCCCTTTTCTTCTCCTGTAGCCTCTGCCTCAGTTGCTTCTGTGACTCTCCCTTTACCCTTGGCTTCTCTTTCTTTTTCAACCTCTTTCTCTTTCTCTGCCTCTTTCTCCTTCTCCTTCTCCTCCTCTTTTTCTTTCTCCTTCTCCCCCTTTTGTTGTTCTGAGGACTCACCCAATTGATCGTCTGATTGACCTTCTTGAGCATCTTCAAAATCATCATCATCACCAGAATCGTCAATTCGAGCTGCTGGTGAGGGCGGAACAACAAATCTTAGATCAACTTTGTGTCTCTTGCTTGAAGGTTCTCCTGTAGGTGCTTCTTCTGCAGGTCTTTTCAATGTAGAGGTAGCCTGTAAAATAATGTTAGTAAAGTTTGAGGCTTCCTTCGTCATTACATCCTCTACCTCTGTTGCAGCACTTCTGATCTCTTCTACTTGAGCCTCAAAGTTGACCTTGTGAGTATCAAGAGACGCTTTCACATGTTGTTCTGTCGCCTTAGCTTTCATTACAAATTTTGATGAAATCGTCATCATTCGGCTAAGAATTGATTTTCTGAAGTCTCCCATTTGGCCAACAGTCATGGGTAGGTCATTTGGGTTAGGGCTGGAGATGTTGAGTGGAGTAGCAGATGAGGTGGTTGCTTCTTTTATGGATTCCTTAACAGAGTTGGTAATTATCTCTGTCAAGGTTCTGACGTTGGATTCTGAAAGAATAACTGTAGGGATGGGAAGGGTTCTGTTCATCTGCGATATGTGGTTCTCTGTTATGAGTTGTTTTAGCGCTGCAAGCTCTGTCGAAGTCTTTTTGGCTTCCTCTGCTCTGACTGTTTTTAGCTCGACTATCTCTGTTGTCAGCTTTGCAATCTCTTCTCCTCTGACCCGTTCAGACTCTGTTCTGAGTGCTTCAGCCTCGGCATATTTTTGAGTTATCTCTTCATGTTTGTTCGAGATTCTCAGCAGTTCTTCCTTAAGAGAAGCATTTTCCTTGCGGATCAGCCCCTCCTTCTATTCATTGATAAGTTTATACTCATTCAAGGAGTTGTTGATACTATCACAGAAGCTTTCGAACTCTGCTCTTGTGACAGTGTCAACGGGTGTAACCTTGGTTCCAACACATGGATCCAATTCTGCCTCGAGTTCAGAGGCGCCTCCGTCAAGAGTTGTGTTGATGTTGGCTCTTGGAGGACTTCCACCTGATCCTTGATGTTCCCTTTGAGGGGAAACAACTACAGGTGTTCTGACCAGAGTTTCCTCTTCCAGCTCAGGATCTGAAGAAGGAAATCTGATGTGATGAGAAGCATTTGGATCAAGCAAAGTCTTCCCTTGTTCTACTATGGTCTCCCATTGTCCCTGAGTCGGACAGATGCTACGTGAGATTACAAAGATCTCTGGTCTAGTTTGTGTCATGTCTACATGAGCCACATAGGCATCATTGTGTGGAGGTGACCTATTGATGTTATGGGGCGAATGAACATCACTACCAAAGATAGCTTCCCCATGTTCGTGCATACCAGAAGCATGAATAGTTGCTTCTGGTGGTTCTTGCTGGTTGGGGTTCGAGGTGTGCACCTCTGTTTCAATAATCCTTTGGTCTTGATCACCAGGATTAGACTGTGTGGAAGCACTGGGATTTTGGTTAAGGATACCCTCAGATGTGCTCTGTTGAGCATCTTTTTCTATCCTCACATTCTCCTCGGCTCCTACGACTGTAGAACTCTCTGGATTCTCTCTGATATTTCCCTCTTGCTCACCACTATCAGAGGAGATATTTTCCACCTCTGGTGTTTCCTGTACTTCCTCATGGACAGCCTCTCTAGGAGATGCTCTGTCCTCTACTACCTCCATCATTCTAGAGGAAGACCCCACTTCAGGTGCTCTTCCCTCTGGTCTGTTAATTTCCTCTCCTATCTCCTCACTCAAGCTCTCTAAAGAAGGCTCAGATCCTAAGTATGCTGGGGTTCTCACCTCAGGTTCTTGAGGTTGAGCAGCACTCTGATAGTTGTGGATAGAGATATGGTCTGGGGCGATAAGGGCAAGCATTGTACCTGGAATTCTTCTTATGAAGGGGTATTCGCCTGATGTGGTGGGGAGGAATTTGGACATTGTCCAAACAGGTGTGGAGCGACCCTGATGAGTTAGTTCCAGTCTGTCGAAGGCTCTTCTGATTACCAGACTGATAAAGCGTGGAAACTTGATCATCTTTAAGAACTTGTGGGATCCAACGACTCCTCCTTTTGCGATGGATGAGGTTTTTGTGTTAACAGCGGTAAGAAGATCGTTGTAGAGAATGCTGGCGTAGTCAAAGTTTCGATTGAAGAACAATCCATACATGATTTGTAGGATTTCCGTTGTGGCTTGGTCTTGACTACCAGATTTGCTGGTAAGGGTTCTGTTTAAGGTGGAGAACATGAAATTCCACATAGTGGGTAGATTCTGTCGCTTGAATTCTCCTATCCTATTCAGATCCTTGTTGTAACCCAGAAATTTCATGAAATCCAGAAGGACAGCTGTTTTTGGTGGTTTCTCATAGGCGTCTATTCCTAGCTGTCTTTTGGTTTTCATTCTGAAGATTCTTCTTAAGGTACTTGCTCTAATGCGGATTGTTCCCGCTCCTCCATTACTTAAGTTGACGCTCCCAACTATCCCGTCTTGTTCTTCGATGTATTGGCATGTGGTCCACCATTGTTGGACATAGATCGCAGGAAGATGGTCATCGAACTCTGTTAGGGCTCTAAAAATATCAGAGTTTCTAAAGAACTCAATGAAGACATGATACAGGGGTAGATAGAGTCCTGGAGTGGGATCGAATCTGTAGTTGTTGTCAGCAAACTCGTATGGAAGAACAATGATATCATCAGTGGGTTCTATTCGGCTAGAATCAGCAGAGTTTTGGGGTCCGCCATTGTTGCAGGTTTGGGGTTTTCTTGAAGAACACAGAGGATTTGAATAAAAGAGGGAAAGGTGAAAGGTTTAGAAGGTTTAGAAATGAAATAGGTCAAGGTTATGGATATTTATAGTCAAAACTTGTGGCTGGGTAATCGTCGTGGGTACTGTAGGCACTCGAGTGTCAGAAGGTAGAGTGGCCTGAACAGTGTATCGTGGGAACAGCTAGTGGTTTTGTTTTCAATTAGAGAGTGCCATGTGGATTTGTTCTGACCACTTTTGTGCAAGTAAACCGTCGCGGTTAGAGATGTGCGGGTGACAAGCGGTTGACGCTTAGAAATAACTCGCACCTCTGATGACGTTACTTCTGATGACATGGCATAAAACCGACAGAGCTCTGTTGGAGCTTTGCAAGTTTTTCCTCTGATGAGTAACCCTTTTCATTCTTTTCAAGTACTCCTTTGGTGTTTCACCTTTACCCAAAATTATTTAAAAATTCTGTCTCTAATGCAGAAATGGCCAAAGAACGAGAACATAACTGATTTTTAGAAATTTCACAGAGGTCTGGTGAGAATCAACAGAGGCTCTGGTGAAATATTAGAGTTCTGGTAAGTTCTTGACTTTATCAAAGGATTTTCATCAGAACATGTTTTCCCTCTTTCTTCAAAAAGATTTTTCTTTTCAGAACAGAAAGAGAAGTCATTTTGATTTGAAAATCAGATTTGACTCGCTCCCCCTAAAACCATGCGCAAAATTTTATAAACTCCCCCTTAAAATATGAGCAAAAAAAAACTTTTTACAAAAAGAATTTACAAAAAATATATATACAAACAGATTCACTTAGCTTGTTGAAAAAGTATGCATGACAGAGTTCTGGTGAAAAGCAGAGACTCTGTTGAACTATCCTTCCTAACTTTTTGACAGAGCTCTGTTGGAACATCAGAGGCTCTGTTGAGTTTGAACAGAGTTAGGAGGACATGTTCAGCATACCCAGTTTGCTGATTAAGAAGTTAAATCTCCTTTCATCAAGGGCTTTTGTAAACACGTCAGCAAGCTGGAAGTCGGTTGAAACAAAGTACATTTCAATCGTCCCTTTTTCAACGTGATCCTTTATGAAGTGGTACCTTATATCGATGTGCTTTGTCTTGGAGTGCTGAACTGGATTAGCTGTGATTGCTATGGCGCTCTTGGAGTCACACAGAATTGGAATTTTTCCATACTCTAGGCCATAGTCTTTGAGTTGGGTTTTCATCCATATCACTTGAGAGCAACAACTGGCAGCAGCAACATACTCTTCTTCGGCTGTAGAAGTTGATACGTAATTCTGTTTCTTGGATGTCCAACTTACCAATTTTTCACCAAGTAATTGGCAGCTACCAGACGTACTCTTTCTGTCATTCTTGCATCCTCCGTAATCTGAGTCTGTATATGCTACAAGCTCGAAACCAGAATTAAGAGGATACCAGAGACCCAAAAATTGAGTCCCTTTAAGATATTTAAATATGCGCTTGACAGCAGACAAATGAGATTCTTTAGGATTTGCTTGAAATCTGGCACAGAGACAGGTTGCAAACATTATGTCAGGTCTGCTAGCAGTTAAGTACAGAAGTGATCCTATCATGCCTCTGTAGTTCTTGACATCTATTGGTTCACCCTTAAGGTCAGAGTCGAGTTTAACTCCAGTGGCAATAGGAGTTTTCATTGGATTTGAATTGTTGAGCTTCTATTTTTTCAAAATATCAGAGATATATTTTGACTGACTTATAAAAGTCCCTCTGATGGATTGTTTTACTTGTAAACCAAGGAAGAATGAAAGTTCTCCCATCATGCTCATTTTGAATTCACTTTTCATCAAATCCTCAAACCTATCACAGTACTCTTGTTGTGTAGACCCAAAAATAATGTCATCAACATATATTTGTACCAGAAGTATATCATTCCTATACCTTCTAAAGAATAGAGTTTTATCGACATTACCTTTCTCTAAGTGATTTGTCAACAGAAAATTGGACAGAGTTTCATACCAGGCTCTGGGAGCTTGTTTAAGGCCGTATAGAGCTTTGTCTAACTTGTAAACGTGGTCTGGAAACTCCGAACTTTTAAAACCAGGCGGTTGCTGGACATAAACTTCCTCTTGTAGTTTGCCATTCAGAAAGGCAGACTTTACATCCATCTGATAGACCTTAAAACCTTTGTGAGCAGCATAGGCTAAGAAGATTCTTATGGCTTCTAGTCTAGCTACAGGGGCAAAGGTTTCGTCATAGTCGATACCTTCTTCTTAGCAGTATCCTTTTGCAACCAGACGGGCTTTGTTTCTGATGATTATCCCATCTTCATCCTTTTTATTCCTAAACACCCACTTGGTTCCAATGGCCGCTTTGCCTTTAGGAAGTGGAACCAAGGACCAAACTTTGTTTCTTTCGAATTCCAGAAGCTCTTCTTGCATAGCTTCGATCCAGTTTGGGTCTTCAAGGGCTTCATAAATTTTCGTTGGCTCAATCATGCTTAAAAAGTTTACAAAGAAAGCTTCATTGATTGTGGCCGATCTCGTCTTCACACCATCTTCAGCAGCACCGATAATTTGATGATGGGGATGATCCTTTGTCCATCTTGTCATGGGAGCATGGACAATAGGAGGGGTTTGTGCTTCTGATGGGAAAGGATGAATTTCAGCATCAGAGCTCTGTGGGTTGGCACCAGGGCTCTGTGGCACACAACTCTGGAGAGTGGCCTCATTGCTCTGTGAATTGCCACCAGGGCTCTATGAAGGTGAGCTTTCGAATAGGGAATCTCTCCCAACATTGGTCAGCAAGGGTGATGATGGCTCACTTTCAGGTTCTCTTATATTTGATTGTGGTTCCTCATTTCTCTGAATTACACCTGTAGACAGATAAGTAGATGGTGAAGTATTGGAGGGACCAGTAAGAGTTGTACCTGTCAGATTCTGTTCTGTTGAATTCTGAGCTTGGTCGCCTCTGTTGATGTTGACAGAGGAGATATCATCATCAAAGAAATCATTGAACATAAGATTGATGTCTTCTTCCCTTGTCTTTGAAGAACTTGGCTTCTTCTGTTCTGTCTGTGTCCCCTCTGTTGATTTGCAATCAGAGGCACCTGATGTACTTTCATCAAAGGACACGTTGACGCTCTCTTGAATGACACGAGTTCTGATGTTGTAGACTCTGTAGGCCTTAGAGGTTAAGGAATAACCAATAAAGATTCCTTCGTCCGCCTTTTTTTCGAATTTTCCCAGCTGTTCTCTGTCATTCAAGATGTAGCACTTGCAGCCAAAAACATGAAAGAATTTCACGTTTGGCCTTCTGTTGTTGATGAGTTCATAGGGAGTCTTTTTAAATCTTTTTACAATGACAACTCTGTTTTGGGTAAAACAGGCTGTTGAGACTGCCTCTGCCCAGAAGTTGATGGGAAGGACAGAGCCAGCCAGCATGGTTCTGGCGGCTTCTACCAGAGTTCTGTTCTTCCTTTCCACTACACCATTCTGTTGTGGAGTTCTGGCAGCTGAGAAGTTCTGGGAGATTCCTTCTTCTGAAAGATAGGCATCTATTATGGCATTCTTGAATTCTGTCCCGTTATCACTTCTCAACTTTTGCACTTTTAATCCTAACAGAACCTATATCCTTCTCAACAAACTTATTAGCATTTCTGGGACATCAGATTTTACTCTGATGAACTCAATCCAAGTATATCTAGAAAATTCATCAATAAGTACTAGGATATACTTCTTGCCCGACAGACTTTGCACAGAGATAGGACCACAGAGATCCACATGAAGCATATGCAAAGGTCTGGGACAACTATGATCACTCTTAGTTCTGTGTGAAGATCTTTTCATCATTCCCAGTTCACAGGCAGAACAGAGATGGTCTTTGTCAAATTTCAGTGGAGGAAGTCCTTTTACCAGATTTAATTTCACGAGCTTGTCAAGATTTGAAAATTTTAAATGGGCAAATCTTTTATGCCAGAACCAGGCATCTTCATTTTTTAAAGACACTAAATAGAGCTTTTCTGTTGTAGAGTTTTGGTTAGGATTGAAATTCATTTTATAAAGATTTCTTTTTCTGTCGGCTCTTAAGAGTTCTTGACCAGACTCGGAAAGCAACAGAGAACAGTACTTCTTCCTAAAATTGACATCGAACCCATGATCACAGAGTTGACTTATGCTAAGCAGATTATGGTTTAATCCTTCAACATAAGCAACCTCAGAAACTAAAACACCACCATTGATTAAAGTACCGTAGCCTCTAATCTGTCCGCCATTATCTCCTCCAAAGGTTACTGCACTTCCATTTTTGTTCTTGAAAGAAGTAAGCAGCTCCTTATTCCCCGTCATGTGCCTTGAGCATCCTGAATCTAAATACCAGATCTGCATATGGGGTTTCTGCAAGACAAATTAGTTTCTTTTAGGTACCCATTGCATTTTGGGTCCTTTCTTGTTAGGTTTGGGGGTGTTCAAAGGCTTATCTGCTGGCTTTCCATTTTGGGATGGTATGCCAGAGGGTTTCTTCTGTGCATTCTGAATAGTCTTGGGATTTTTTCTTTGAGACGACTGATTCAGAACACAGTGAGGACCATTCATATGGTTCTTTAACTGTAACAGAAGTTGAATACAATTGCATTTGATAAAACATGAAGATTGATGCAAATTGTTGTTTTTATTCAAAAACTGTTGTTTAAAGGGAGCTTGATTTTGAACAACTTTAGGACTAGATGTCTTTACGTACATTCTGTCCTGTGATTTAAAATTGTTGTTTCTTGGAGCAAACTCTCTTGACACAAAACTGTTTCTCTTTTGATTTACAATAGGTGTAGAAGTAGGTTGGTCATTGACTTTCCATTTTCCTTTCTGCTCTGTTGTAAATTTGACTTGATCATAAGCGTAAGGAACAGAGGTATAGCCTTCATGAATAATTTTAGCTTTTCCTCTTTTCTTCTCTTCTATCTCATTAGAGGAAAGAATTCTGATTCCCTTATTTTTCAGATTTGGCAAAGGTATAAATCTGTTCTGTTTCTTAAAGAATGAGACGTTTTTCAGAGAACCAGATTCAACAATTGCCTGTTTAGGTTTGTGCAAAGAAGTCTTAGGAGCACAGAAAATTTGCTCATCTACCTCAGAGTCAGAGTCACTGTCAGAGCACAAAAAGTCTCTGGTGGCTCTGTCAGAGGTGTTAGACTCATTGGGTATCTTAGAGTTATCAGCTCTGGTGGATTTAAACTTTCTTATCTTTGGTTTTAAAGCATCGCAAGCAACATTTTCTTCAATAACTTTCAAAATATCCTCTTCAAAAGTTGTTCGTAAGGTTTCAGAGGATGGAGAGAAGACTGGGACATCAGGATTGAGTTCTCTATGTATTGAAGCACAAGAGGGTTCTGTAACAGAATCAACAGACTTCTGTTCTTTGAAAGAATTGAAGTTAAAGATTTCTTTCGGATCAAGACTTTTGATGGAATCAGTAAGCTTTATTTCAGCTCTTCCCTGATCAAGAATAAACTTTTCAGATGGTTTTGTAACCTTTTCTTGATTCAAGGTGTCATAGCTGACATTCCTTAAGCTTAGTCTTTTTGCTTTTGTAAAATCTGATATTTTGGCTCTTTTGAAAACATCAGTTCCAGAGATCACATCCTCTTGCATTTTTCCAATAGAGAAGGCAAAGGGATAAGATTCCCTTAACCTTCTTTTGTAAGGAACAATGTCATTAAAACCTAGACCTTGCTTGTCTTCTTGAGAATTGATTTTGGTATACACATTCTGTGCATCCTGGTACTTTTTGATTAACATCTCCTTTTTCTGTAGGGATTGATGTAAAATTTCCCTCTCTCTCTGAAAATAGTCTTTTAGAGCAACAGAGTTTAAACGTTCATTTTCAGATTTAGCAACTTCTTCAGCCTTTTGTTTCAAACTTTCTTCAAACTCTTTAACCCTTTTTAAAAACGTGCTTTCTTTCTTTTGTTGTAAGGCTTCTAGCTCAGATTTTTCTCTGGATATTTCTTCCTTTTCCTGTTCCAAGAGAGTTTTCTCTCTCTTGTAGAAGGATAGATCCTTCTGAGCTAGCTTTCTTAACTCTTTTTCCTCAGAAAGCTTTTGTTTTAAGAGTTGAAACTCTTCAGTAAGTAATGACACATGCATCTCAAGTTCTGAGTCAGACTTGGATTCATAGAAATGTACCTTGGCACTGGGTCTGGTTGTCTCTAGCGCTCTGTTGTCTGGCTCTGTTACGGTCAGGGCAAATGCATGAGCCACATCTTCTTCTTCGGACTTTTCTATTTTTCCTCCGGTCATCCAATCAACTTCCAAACTTCCATCATCCACAGCAACAATGGCTTGCTCTGGTTCATCGTCAGAGGATGAATCAGAGGTCCAATTCTCCATCTCAGCAACATAGCTTCTTTCTCTGTAGTTGTACTTGTATTTATTCTTGTAATAATCTTGATCTTTCACAAGTTTTCCTTTACAGTTAGCAGAGAAATGACCAGGTTTGCCACATCTAAAGCAACGTCCATCATTCTGATTGATGGGTTGGGCAGCATCAGCCTTCTGTGGAGCAAAAGTATTAAACTTCTGTTGTGGTTGTTGTCTCTGTTCTGTCGGAGCTCTGTTGTGATGGCTCTGTTGTGGGGGTGCAGCATAAGCTCTGTTCTCATCTTTCTCAAATCTACCTCTTCTGTCGAATGCTCTGTTGCCAAATCTCTTGTTGAATTGTCGAGTGATTAATGCAAGAGATTTAGCAAACGCATTTATATCGTCATCCTCATCTGACGAGTTTTCTTCAGTATCACTTTCAGCTACCAAACTCTTACTCTTCTTCTTCTTTCCTCTGCTCGAACTTTCTCTGTTTGTCTTTCCTTCTGTGGATTTCTTTGATTCAGAGACTAACGCGATAGGTTCTGCAATGGTGGATTTGCCTTTTTGTTTGACAACATCCTTCTCTTGTGCGGCCAAAGTGCCATACACATCGGTAAGAGACCATGCATCTAGATTTTGGTTAGCTTGTAAAGACATGGACAGATTTAACCATTCATCATTCAGACTTTTCAGGAACAAAACATTGTTATCTTCCTTCGACCTAACAACCCTACACTTTTTACATTTGTTTATCAAAACATTGAATCTGTTGTAGGTTTGTTGTAAGGTTTCCTCAGGAAGTGCCATGAAATCATTGTATTCATTTATACATTGGGTCCTTCTGTTCTTTTGGGTTTTGATGCCACCCTCAAGCTGATTAAGAAGTTGATCCCAGATTTCTTTGGCAGTAACACATGAATCTAGTTCTTGAAATATTTCATTAGGAATGGCCATAATCAGAAGTCTAACTGCTTTTAGATCATTTTCCATTTTTAATGTCTCTTCATTAGTGAACCCGGTGGTTTTGGGTTCAAGGTGAGCAGGAATCTCAATAGTAGTTTGTGTTGCGGGTACACGTGGAACCAAAACCATGGGTTTGAATGGTCCATCCGTGACAGAACGCATTAAATCTCTGTCCATCCCATCAAGGAAGTTAACCATCCTAATCTTCCATTGAGGATATTCATCTCTCAGAAGAGTAGGAGGCTTAGTCAGAGAACCAGCAGTATAAATAGCGTTGATATGGTTATTTACCATTTTTCAGAAAAATAGGGTATTACAGTTTCAAATGGTTTTGAAAGAGTATAAACTGAAAGTAAGTTAATAGTAACCAATGGAACAGTAATGAACAGTAGATAGGATCTTTAAACTAGACTGGAAAGCTTAAAACAGTGGAAATAATAACTTCTAAACTTTAAACTTTAAAACAAAGTATACTAGGAAGCTTTGAAATGCACACACAATCAACAACAATGAATCAACATTGGTAGATTGGATTGTTTGATTTAAGAAAATCAACCTGGCTCTGATACCAATTGTAGGTTCCCAGATTCACGTTGTATCACATTAATGGTAGTAACATAGACAGCGGAAGCATTTAAATATAAAGCCATTAAAGTGAGTGATTGTGTGAATGATATTGTAATAGTGAGAATCAATTATAGAACAGGATAATGATAACAAGATCAAATAAGAAACGCTGCTCGTATATTGATAATAGATAACACCAAGAACAAGATCAATGGTGTATCCTGAAATCTCACAGGGAACAATATCGTACGGAGGTAGTGCTCGGGATTACTGCAGTGTGCTTAAACAATCGTGGAAAACTATTCTTCCAAAAGCTTACAATTGTTTGTTCCACTACCTCTCTATTTATAGCCCTGATAAAGTGTAGACAGTGTACTATCGTACCCTAGAATGACACGTGGAAAGTGTGTCTCCTAATTTTAGGGCATACGTGGAAAGTATGGACACTTGTCTAACACTTGGGATTTCTTACGAGACTTAGGCATCACAGAGGACTTCACTTCCACAGAGCTCATAGACAGAGCTATGTTGGTCTTCGGGTTGTGAACAGTTCTTCTGTTGATCTTCTGACAGAGCTCTGTTGAGCTCTGTTGGTTCTACCAGAACTCTGTTGAGTTCTGTTGATCTTCTTGAAGCTTATTTCTTCTAAGTCTTCTGCTGCATCTCTGATGGTCTTCTGACTTGATAATATTTTCAATACTTTTACATTACAGATACTTGGGGCTAACATAGTGCTTATTTGGAAATATGCATAGTTTATGTTATGATACGTTTTGAAAATACGAACGTGTAGGATTTGAGCTTTGAATAAATGAGACAGGTATGAAAGTATTTAAATGCTTTGCCCTATAGATGGAGATTTGTATAAATGCCCTTTTAACGCATGTTTTGGAAATATGCATAAGTTATGTTATGGGACGGCTTGAAAGTGTAAACGATATGAGTTCCTTTGAAAAATGGGATGTCCCTCCCAATGTTATGTTTTGGGTTATTCATGAATTTAAAACGGGTGTTCGCATAAACGTGTGTTGTTTACGTTTAAATCATTTTATGACTTTTACTAATGGTCGTTTGATTTATGGAGCCCATGGCTCGGTTTTGACTCCGTTGGGTCTTGGGGACATTTGTCCGATTTTGATAGCTCGATGTTGGTCGTTTGATTATGTTTTGCATTTAATGCATCTATTTGAGAATTACATGTTTTGAATGCGCTAGTTCATTCGTTTGGGGTCATGTAATGTTATATTAGTAATGCAATGGATCCATAAGCACTTTAGTCTTTATGCCGATGTTGGGACGCTAGTTTTCCACATCGCGGCACAGTTAGGCATCGACGGTATGGTATAAGTCCCATGTGCGAATACGTTTTAGTCATTATGCCGATGATGGGACGATAATTTTCCACATTGCGGCACAGTTAGGCATCGACAGTATGTTATAAGTCCTATGTGCGAATATGTTAAGGATGTTGCCCCAATTTGGGTGTGGTTTTAAGTGGCCACACTCGGCATCCGTTATATGTCTTATTAAGTGTTTGGCTTTACCAACTTGTCAAGTGGCTTACTTTTGTGTTCCATCACTTGCGTTGGTAAGCGGGTCTCCCCCGTCGCTGAAAGATGTTGTTTTGGGTAATTACTTTTATCATGTTTTCGGTGACGTAATTATATATCTATATGGATTGTTTTCCATAATTTATGGGCAATGTATTATGTTTAATCCTGGTTGGGATGTTTTGAACAAGGGAGCTTTATTCACGTTTCTAACATTTGGGAATTTAATGTTTATTCACATTTTGGGTGAGTTTTGGGTTTGAGCTTACATCGCAAAGGAATGTTTTACGTGGCGTTGCGATCGTCTAAAATACGTATTATTGGAAATCAGATTGTCTTCATAATTAGTGCAAATCATTTTGGAATTATGTTATACTAAAGCTTTCAGCACAAGATTTGTGTGATTTGGAAAAATGGGTGATTTGCACCTAAAGTAAATTCCTTTGAACTCATGACTTAAATTGCATCTCTCTCTCACTTATGAATTTATATGGTCATGATAAAACTCTTGAACTCACTAGGCGTTAGCCTAACCCTTTTTATTTGTCGGCATGTGCAACAGGCTCAGGTTGGGAGTAGCTTTAGCTACACTGTGAAGTGACGAGTGCTAGTAGAGTGCACGAGAGGTGACTGGATTAGCGAAGTCTTCCGCATTCATTTGGGACTAGCAACTTGTGTTATGTTAAGTAACGCTCATCTTAAGTTATTAGTTGTAGTAATTATGATGTTTAAATTCCGAGGTACTTTCAGGAGCGATTTAAAAGAAATGATTTTATCTACGTTTGGTTATTTTACTGAAATTAAAGTTAGTTGCTCGTTTCAATTTTGAGGGTGTTACAAGTTGGTATCAGAGCATAAGTTTGAGAGAATTAGGTGTTGATTTTGGATACCTAGACTTAAACTAGCGATCTTTTAAGTAAGGGAAAGTGAAATTGCACCATTAAGCACATTAAGATAGGATATTTTGAGGTCGATGGAGTCGTTAGAAACGAAAATCGCGTCAAGAGTAGCAAGGATAATCATGTACGGTACGTTCATAATTACACCTGGCCAGTGTCATGGTGAGCCTCCTTGTACATGTGCATAGTTTAACTACTTAAATGTGATGATCGTTTGGGTAGTGAAGAAGTTTCTAAGCGAATAGTCGTTGGAAAGGATTGACGATTTTAGTATTAGTCACTTAGGGTGACAATAAGCATGATATTTGCTTTAAGTGGACCGTTGTGGGTCAAAATTGATGGTTGGATTAGAATCGTAGATTTATTGAATCAACCTTAATTTGAGAAGGAAACCGTAAGGTTAATTGATGTAATTCCCAAATTTGCCTTAAGAGGTTTTGATAACGCCACTTTTTGGCGTTATTTTCGGTTCTCAAACCAATGAGATTGGCTTGTATTTAAGCAAAGAAGCGGTATTTTATGGTTTATCGAGTGAAATGTGCAGGTTTTCTAACAGGCAGTAATCTTAGAGAAAAGAAGCTAAAAAGAGCCCCAAAAGAGCCAAAACGAAGCCCAACGGAAGCCCAAGATCCGCGCCCGAACCAAGACCCGAACCGCGAACCAGAAACCGACCCGTGCAGCTCAAGAAAGCGGGCGACTAGTCGTGTGACAGGTCGCGTAACCCTCTGTTGTGCGACTTTCAACTATGTTATTCCGGGTTTAGGTCATTATTCGATATCCAGTTTTCGAGACACGACGGCAGCAGCTTAGGGGGCGATTTTGGGAGACATTCTACGCCTTTTGGAGCCACGATAGAGGAGAGATCGAGGAGGAAGTCACGACGTGAAGCGAATTAGAGACGAGAGAAGGGAGTTCACTATTACGTTTATTTCGTTCATAATCATTATGTTTACATTCATCGTTTCCATACTTTCTCTTGCGTTTGTATCCACCACCGACATGAACTAATCTTTTCATGTTGGGGGTTGGAATGAATTTGGTTTTTAGCGTATAAACATGTGACTCGAGACTTTTATCAGTTTTTCCTTGTTTAATGAAGCATGTGATTTTGTTCTTAATGCTTGTGTGAATCTGGCCAATTTACATTTGATTTGTTGTTAGCAATTAAGTTTGAGAGAATTAATTGTTACTTAGAACTAGGAATTGCATGCCTAAGGTGAGAAATTGGTGATAGAGATATACCAAGTAAACCTTAGTCCTAATTGAACCATTTAGGTTGAGATCGAGAGATAAAACCTATACGTTCGAAATAAATCTTGCGTTTAATGTGTTTTGAAATCCATAGGTCGAGATCGAGAGATAAAACCTGTCCTTTTCAAAATAAAACCCGTTGTTGCTCGAGAGAGAACAACGGTGATTTTAGAGATTGGGTATTCATTAAGGGGATTAACTGGTAATCGTTAGAAGTCGAGTGTTCGTACGTGAAAACCTTAGGATTTCTAACCCTCAACTGTTTCTCTATCTGAAGTTTCCTAAGTTATTTGCTGTTCCGGTTGTGATTTACTTTAGATGAAATTAATTAGATAATATAAACCATCATCCAATTTCAATAGTTCAGTTAATAGCAATTATAGTAATTGTGATACTTAGTTCCTAGTTCCCGTGGATTCGATACTCGTACTTACCGTACGTTATTACTTGATTTCGACACCGTACACTTGCGGTTAGATTTAGGGGGGTGATACTTGCCTATCAAGTTTTTGGCGTCGTTGCCGGGGAACTAGTTGCAACTGATAGCACTATCAGCTATAAGCGCTATTAGATTGAACAATTTTTTTTATTTCTGTTATTCTACTTTATCACCTTCAATTTCTGGATTACTGATTTCGCCTACTTCCTCTTCAGGTACTAATTGGTTTCTTTACAAGACCGAAATGGGCGACGAAGCGAGACGTCCTATGCGGTCGTTTGCCGACCCAAATGTGGCAGCGGCACGCATAGGCATCCAAGCGCCCGCTACTGGGGCGAATTCTTTTGAGCTCAAACCGAGTACCATTGTCATGGTACAACAGAATCAATATGGAGGAGCGCCGACTGAAGATCCTCACGCACATCTCCGTGCATTCGAGAGGATTTGCAGCACATTTAAAATCAATGGCATGAGCGAGGATGCCATCAAGCTGAGGTTATTCGGATTTTCACTCAAAGGCCGAGCCGAAACATGGACCGAGAGTATCCAACCGGACTCGATCACTACATGGACACAACTGAAAGCAGCCTTTCTTCAGAAATTCTTTCTACCGGGGAGAACTGCTCAACTAATGGCCAACATCACTCATTTCGCTCAGTGGGAACAAGAGACCTTATACGAGGCATGGGAGCGATAGGATATGTTGAAGAAGTGTCCTCACCACGGGTTACACAGCTGGGTAATTATCCAGACTTTCTTTGGAGGTCTTCACCCGCAGTTCAAAAATGACATCACTGCTGCAGCGGGTGGGGCTCTCATGAACAAGACGTATGAAGAAGCGGTCGAGCTGATCGAGAACTTGGACGAGCACAGTTTTTCTACTCCAAGATCAGCCGTAAGAAGAGTCGCGAGTGTTCAAGAGTCGGATGAGCTGAAGGAACTAAAAGCTCAACTAGCTTTTATCACGAATCACTTGAAAGGAGGTAGTCCGCAAGATCCCGAGCAAGTTCAGTTCCTACAGAACCGAAATCACCAGCCGAGAAACGATCCTTTCTCCAATACGTATAACGAAGGGTGGTAGAAACACCCCAATTTTTCGTGGAGTCAACCCGGTCAACAACAAGGTAATTTTTCTAACTCTTCTAATTTTTCTCATACTAATAATGTGTACCGTCCTCCAGGTTTCAACCAAAGGAACGAAGGACCATCTATGGAGAAGAAACCGGGGCTGGAAGAGATGATGATGAAGTTCATGACCAAGATGGACAGCACGGTTGGAGAATTAGCAAGCACGGTCAACACGGTCAAAGCGGCGACTGATCAGAACACGACGTCTATCAAGATCTTGGAAAGACAAGTGGGGCAAATCTCCGAAGCCCTACAAAACCTAGCCCCCAGAACATTCCCGAGTATGACTAAAAAGAAACCAAGAGAGGAGTGTAATGCCATTTACCTGAGAAGTGGCAAGGAGTTGATTGGAAACCCAACACGAGAATCGTCATCAAAAGAGATCGAGCAAGATGTGGAGATCATTGACATAGAAGAGTTGGAGGCTGATAAAGAGTTCGTGATGAAGGAGAACACGGAGGATGAAGAGAACACGAAGAGCGGAGATACGAAGCCAAAGCAACCACCAGTCAAGCCGGTGGTACCGAGAGTGCCGTATCCGAGCAGACTTAAATCGCATAAGGATGATGTTAATTTTTCTAAGTTTCTTGATATATTTAAAAAGTTGCATATTAACATTCCTTTTGCAGATGCTTTGGCACAAATGCCCTCATACGCGAAATTCATGAAGGAGATTCTATCCAAGAAGAGGGCGATCGATCACCAGTCCACCGTTGCACTTACTGAGGAGTGCAGCGCAATTATTCAGAACAAGCTTCCCCCGAAGCTCAAAGATCCAGGGAGTTTTTCGATCCCTGTTCAAATTGGGAAGTCTAATTTTGATAAGGTTTTATGTGATTTAGGGGCGAGTATTAACTTAATGCCTCTATCTATTTTCAGGAAGCTCGGATTGGGGGAAGTGCAGCCGACATACATGACGCTTAAGCTCGCTGATAGATCGATCAGATACCCATATGGAGTGATATAGTATGTACTCATCAAGGTGGGTAAGTTCTACTTTCCAGTCGACTTCGTGGTCATGGACATAGATGAAGATGAAGAGGTCCCGTTGATATTGGGACGACCATTTCTGGCCACGAGCAAAGCTCTAATCGATATGGAAGAAGGGGATATGACACTAAGAGTTGGCGGAGAGAAGGTAGTGTTCAAGATGTTCGAGAGTAGAAGGCGTAATGAGGCTGACGGTCATAGAAGGCCAGATGTGGAAGAATACGCGGAGAATCGCAAGTGTGGGCGAGCCGAGTCCGCGGATACCGAGCCAAGATGAAATCCACACAGTCGTGCCACGACTTTAACTACGGCGCTGGGTGAGAGGCAACCCACCGAGGTTAGTCTTTATTTTATTTCCAGTTTTTGAATGATTTTATTTACAAAAAAAAAGTTTCTGAAACAGAGACTTACGCGACTTGTGCTGCGGGTTACAAGCCGCGTGCCAAGTCGCGGGAGTCCCTGTTTGGTTTTTAGAGTTTTTCGTTTTCTTCGCTTTCTTTCGCTGTTTGCTTTGTTTCTTTTGTTTGTGCATTCCCCTTCTCCGTCTTCTCCGATGTCTTCCAACTGGGCGTTCCAATCTTTCAAGAGAATCTCTCCGGGCAAACAGGTACGTTCGAACTCTGTAGTTAACGAGTGGTGTATGATGTTCGTTCTTAGTAGTTAACGAGATGCAACAAATCTAAGTTTCACTTAGGTTTGGGGTGCCTCACTTTGTAAACATCTACACACTCACTTTTATTCCTGTGCAAACCTCGGTTTCACCGAGGTTTGGGGTTGGCTTTGTTTGACAAACCTAGGCCACGACCTAGGTTTGGGGTGGCCATGTTCTTGAAAATATTTAGAATGGCTCTTTGAGTTCGTGCTTTAATGTTATGCCTTACCTGTCTGATACCTGTAATAAGCGCACAACTACACTTGTCTCGTTTCGTGTCGCCTGAACCGACACTTGCACATTGGGGACAATGTGTGGGTAAGGTTTGGGGTTGCCCAATCGGGCCCACGTTATGCACGTAGATTTTCCGCACTTCTGCATGCTTAGATCACAGTAGCCAAAATTTTTGTTTTGAATGATTGAGACCGACCATTGTGGGAAGAATCTTGTGATAGTGACGTGACCGCTAGGGAAGGACCGGGAAAAGACATGACTAGAGACATTAGTGGAGACCACCCATTAGTGAGATTTGAGCCTAAAAGACGTTTTTCACTTCGAGAGATTCATACACTTAATTCATATACACCTGTCGAGTCCTTGTCGTGAATATAGAATGATCTCGCTATATTAGTGCATTGAGTAGCAAAGACGACCATCGGGATATTGGGTAAGGGTGTAGTAGACCATATCGTGTGGACCTTAAGAGATGATTCCAGGCATTGTGTATTTGTTTAACCCTGTTTTTAGCTATCATAACTTTCTTACCCAGTATGTGTGCACCCATAGCCCTTTTTGAAGCCATACACTCACCTTCTTCGTTTCTAACCCACCTTTAAACCCGAGCCAACAGCCTTAGCCAACCCTATCCGAAAGTGTGTCAAACAGAGGCGGTAATGAATTGTGATAGATAGAGCGGAAAAGAAAGAATACAGGCCAGTCACGAAAATAAATAGAAAAGAGGGCCAATGCAGCCCCAATCAAATTAAGAGGACCAATGAGTCCCAAGTTTAAAAAAAATAAAAAAAATAAAAATTATTTACAGTTTTTAGACAGCTTCACAGCAGCTGAATAAGAGAGTCAAGGCGACTCCATTAGTGACAAAGAGGGCCAAATGATAGAGCATAAAGCTAGGAAGTTCAGATTTGCTAAAGCTTGACACACCAAGGATCCTTGAACCGTTTGCCCCCTTCACTTCTTAGCCATAACCTTAGCCCCGTTACAACCCGTGTAAAGACCTGGATGATCTTTTGGAAAATGTGATTAGAGTTTACGACTACCTTTGCTAATATTCCCTGTCTTGCTACTTGATTCCTTTCTGAGATCGACTTTTTGGACATTTGTGCGTCTTTCTGTAGAGTTGTCATGTGAGTATCGATTTTCTTGTACATAAATTCCTATACATGACAATATGTGCGATAACCTAGGTTCGAGTGAATGAGAGCATCCCGTGAGGTAGGGTTGAGGCGAAATGTTTTCCCTGGTATGTCTGGACCTAGTACGACCCTAATGTAATCGGAGCTGTCACGAGTTCAACTCACAATGGAAAGTCATAGATCAAACAGAATAAAGATGAGGCGAGAGTGAGACAGGCATTCACGGGTATGGGAAATCACCAGTGCATTACATGGTACCGATTGGGAGTTGTGCAGTTATTACATTTCTCTGATATATGCTTTTATTCTGTTTTTATCGCTAATTTGCTTGTGGACAAGCAACGCTCGGTTTGGGGTTGTTGATAACGCCACTTTTTGGCGTTATTTTCGGTTCTCAAACCAATGAGATTGGCTTGTATTTAAGCAAAGAAGCGGAATTTTATGGTTTATCGAATGGAATGTGCAGGTTTTCTAACAGGCAGTAATCCTAGAGAAAAGAAGCTAAAAAGAGCCCAAAAAGAGCCAATACGAAGCCTAACGGAAGGCCAAGACCCGCGCCCGAACCAAGACCCGAACCGTTAACCAGAAACCGACCCGCTCAGCCCAAGAAAGAGGGCGACTTGCCACGCGACTTACAAGTCGCGTGACAGGTCGCGTAACCCTCTGTTGTGCGACTTTCAGCTATGTTATTCCGGGTTTAGGTCATTATTCGATATCCAGTTTTCGAGACACGACGGCAGCAGCTTAGGGGGCGATTTTGGGAGACATTCCACGCCTTTTGGAGCCACGATAGAGGAGAGATCGAGGAGGAAGTCATGACGTCAAGCGAATTAGAGCCGAGAGAAGGGAGTTCACTATTACGTTTATTGCGTTCATAATCATTATGTTTACATTCATCGTTTCCATACTTTCTCTTGCGTTTGTATCCACCACCGACATGAACTAATCTTTTCATGTTGGGGGTTGGAATGAATTTGGTTTTTAGCGTATAAACATGTGACTCGAGACTTTTATCAGTTTTTCCTTGTTTAATGAAGCATGTGATTTTGTTCTTAATGCTTGTGTGAATCTGGCCAATTTACATTTGATTTGTTGTTAGGAATTAAGTTTGAGAGAATTAATTGTTACTTAGAACTAGGAATTGCATGCCTAAGGTGAGAAATTGGTGATAGAGATATACCAAGTAAACCTTAGTCCTAATTGAACCATTTAGGTTGAGATCGAGAGATAAAACCTATACGTTCGAAATAAATCTTGCATTTAATGTGTTTTGAAATCCATAGGTCGAAATCGAGAGATAAAACCTGTCCTTTTCAAAATAAAACCTGTTGTTTCTCGAGAGAGAACAACGGTGATTTTAGAGATTGGGTATTCATTAAGGGGATTAACTGGTAATCGTTAGAAGTCGAGTGTTCGTACGTGAAAACCTTAGGATTTCTAACCCTCAACTGTTTCTCTATCTGAAGTTTCCTAAGTTATTTGCTGTTTCGGTTGTGATTTACTTTAGCTGAAATTAATTAGATAATATAAACCATCATCCAATTTCAACAGTTCAGTTAATAGCAATTATAGTAATTGTGATACTTAGTTCCTAGTTACCGTGGATTCGATACTCGTACTTACCGTACGTTATTACTTGATTTCGACACCGTACACTTGCGGTTAGATTTAGGGGGGTGATACCCGCCTATCCGGTTTGAACATCCGGATGACAATAGTGGACCAGAGGGATTTGGAGGAGTATGGGTTGAGACGTTGAGTGCCGACTAAGTTATGCACAAAATTTATTTTGAAAATAAATTGCATCAATTATTTCTTGTGTTTCAAATCCTTATATGGATTGTGTTACAAATTTTGGAAAATGTTTAGCACACACACAAGATTTTAAATCATGGGTTTTGAACCTGCATGAAATTATTTTATTGCAGGAGTTGCACACTCCGTCGGGACTTGCTTTATTTTATTACCGCTCAACGTTACTTTTGGATACCGTGATATCCATATTTTTATGATGTCTAAGATGTTAGGCAAGTAACTACGGCTTATGACTTTAACATTGGATCTCCTCCACATATATTAAAGTTTGGACGGAAAGTTATCTTCCATTATGTCTATGTAAAGCTGTTTTGGAGACTTTGTTTAATGTAAGTTTGTTGGTCAATGTTGTTTATATAGTATTACAACAAGAAATGGATTTTGGGATTTTGGCGTTTTAGTCATGATTTTGCTTATAGCAGTTTGACTTTTGGAAGCACAATGTTTAGTGCCATTTTATTAACTTGAGGTCATTGAGCCCATTTGAATTTATGGAGTTTTGTTTTGCGACGTTTTGAGTCGTGTGAGTGCAATTCCACAAGGTGCATACTCCATTTATTTATGTGAAAAAATTATGAGTCATGTTGGGTATTTTGTACCACTTGGGCTTTGCTGAGAAGTATTTGTTTATGCCATAAGGCGACCAAAAAGGGATGAGTTTTGGAACTTTAGTGTCGCGTAATTTCTCTTTCAAGAGTGTGTGTTAACATGTATTTCATTGCAAATAGTTCAGTGTATGGATTGATTTATACGTGGCTTAAGTGATGCATGAAAGAACACTTTGGTAGCATTTCATAATGATTTGCTTATTGCGCTTTCGGTCAGTTGATTGTCTTATTACCATTTCATGTAAGTTAATTATATCGACTAGGGTGTGCATAGCTTGGTAGCCATTACTTCCCAACACTTTGATAAACGAATCGTGAGTGAAAACATTTTATTAACTCATTGTATAAATGATGTCCATTTGGTCAAAATGTGTTTTAGTGTTGTGGGGATCATTCACGGTTTACGATACGTTATATTTTGAAAACACGAATGTGTGAGTCGTTGACAGTTGGTCAATTTTGGTTTGATAAATGTTTTGGAAAATTGTAAACCTTTATGGTTTTGGAGAAAGTGTGTATTTGGAGTATTTGACGAATAAACTTTTAAGCATTGACGTTTAAACGTTTTATGTTACGGGTGCAAAACTTTTGATGAAAATGCGCCGTGAGAAGGATTTGGAAAATTATTTACTTAAACCTAGGGAGCGTAGAAATATTTATGTTTTGAACATTGATGCGCACCGTTCGTGAAATTCGGGAATTGAAATAGGATTGAACCTTTTTGGTGTCAATAAATTACTAACATTTATTTCTCCTAAGCTTTAGGAAATCACATTGATGTGTGCGAACCTTGTCAGAAACATTTTACTCACGTGTCATTATACGACCGGATGAGAAAATTTTGGAAACTGATTTAAAGAATTTCATCTTTTGAAATCTTGTAGTGAACTATTTGATACATAATTAGTTCCAATTCAAGAAAGCTACTAGGAAAAGTGTTACTAGCCGGCATACATACTTTGATTTGAGATTTCCTCATGATGTTTTGTCGACACTTTCAAATGATGAAAACGTGTTACCTTTATCTTAAATTTGGAACTTACACAAATCATTTTATGTTTTGATCAAAGTGTAATTATGAACCGTTTCATCGATTTTGTAAAAATAAACTGACGCGCGCAAATGTTGTTGGTAAACATTGTTCCATGCCATTTTATGGTTAGAAAGGAATTTTAGAGTCAAATATCGTTCAAGCTTCTTTTGAAGTGCGTGCGAAACTTTTTGTTGCACACCATTTAAAGTGAGCAGTTACCTTATGTGCATGTCATAAGTCAATCCATACTAGGACCGTAGTGGTTCGTTTTAAAGAAGTTGTTGATCACACTTTCACGTTTTGTTGATAATCTAAACTGCAGTGAAATAATTTTCAATGTGATTTTCATATGTGGGACGATGTGTCCATTTTTTCGCAACTGCCGAACTGATAGTAGTAGTTTTGATGCGTACGTTTAATTTGATATGAAAATCTTTGTGTTGAAAATTCATATGAAAAGTTTTGTTGATTGGCATATTTGTTAAATAATTCACTTGAAAACCTTGAACTCATTAGGATTTTGGAAATGTTAAGTAACCCCGATTAAGAGTAAGTGTGTATAGAACCTCGACTATGGAGAGTTGGGTGTCTAGACATGTGATGTGACTATAGGCCGGATGATATCGGTAGCAGAGTCGATGTGCTTGTGGTAATTGGAGGGTTAGATTTGCAATAACGTATTTTGAGGTTGGTATAACCGTTTTGTCGGCAACCCTGTTTTGGGTCTTGGACAACTTTCGCATGAAGGACCCTTTAGACATCGTACTGGTAACCCTAGTAGTGGAAAGGATTGGCGAGCGGAACTCGTGTGCGAAGATTCGTTTAGAGCTCAAAGCTTGGTAGTATGACTAGGTGTCGACCTTCTTGGGTTCAAGGTCGAGAACCGTTAGCGTATTCAGAGGGTGTAGTCTGATTTTAAAAGAAATGATGGTAATAGTTGTAGCAATCCTAAGATACTCAAGTGTGATGAGTAGATTTGGTAGGGATGATTTCCTTGTGTGGTAAAGGAACCTGCCTGTTTGATGATTATGTTGGGATTGATTCTTGAAGTCTATTAGGGTTCGTTGGAATTAAACGACAGCTAATGGTAGGAACAGTCGGAATTGGAGGTTCTGTTGGGTTCGTTAGTGGACAAACCTTGGATTGATTTAGAGCCTGAAACCGAAATCGGGAAGTATGGAACATCTAAGGTTGGGAGACAACCGAAGTTGTCTGATCTGGAGTTTTTCCAGCGGGTGGAATGTTTCCCCCGACATATGTACCGTGTATATAGGAGGGCATTGTTAGTAAGAGTCTGCTTGAGGTTTGTCTTAGCAGTTCGTGTGGGGAAAATTTAGATTTCAGTTGGGAGCTGATGGATTATGGTCGGCGTTGAGTCGGTTAGCCTTTGATTGAAAGGGATCTAGATTTCGAGGACGAAATCATTCTAAGGTTGGGAGGATTGTAACACCCCAAAATTTGAGAAAACACATTTTGGGACTCACGGACGTCCGCAAGGCACAAGGCCGGAAGTCCGCGTGTCATTCGCGGAAGCAACAGAGCTTTTTGGGGATTTCGGCCATAGCGAGCCGGACATCCGCGAAGTGCCATGCGGACGTCCGCGAAGCATCTGATGAGATATTTTGGGGGTTTTAACCCTTTTCCATCATTCACCTTCAACCTCAAACCCTTCTCCCTCTCTCCCTCTCTCTAAAATCGTTTTCTCTCAAGAAAACCCCACACCTCCCCTATCCTCTTCATCTTCTTCCCCAAATCAAACCCTCACCATTGTTGGAAACCTTAACCCCTTTCAAAGAAACCTTCCACTTCATCTTCTCCATCAATTTATAGGGTTTCACCCCAACCCCTTTTTCCTCCATTGTGAAGAATTGGAGAGTGTGGTTCTTTTGGTGATCCTAGAAGTATAGTGGTTGGTGGATTCATGTATGGTTAAGGTAATCTTCTTCTCTTCATTTTTGAAGTTAGGGTTTTGAGGTAAGTGGGTATTTCGGTATAAAATGGTTGGTGGATGGTTTTTCATGGTTAGATCTAATTATTGTGGTTGGAAACTTATGGATCTAGGTTTTTGAAAGTTTTAGCTTGAAGATGCAAGATGCATCAAATGAGCTTACGTTTGGGGAAATTCTAGATTTTGCCTAAATCTAGCAAGGTGAGTTCAAGTTGCTTTGTGAAAACTTTGTACATGCCAAAAATGTTATTTTCCAAGTATTTATGTGTTTACTTGAAATTATCTAATATTGGGTTATTAGGTGGATTTTAACCTTTGAAAATTTTAACTTGGTAAATGTGGTAAAATGCCCATGTTTGGGATTTTTGGGAAAACTCGATAGTAAATCATAAACGAAAATGTTTTGATGATTTAGGGCATAAATGAAAATCATTTGGTGAAAATGCACTTCTAGTGCTTATTTGGAAATATGCATAGTTTATGTTATGATACGTTTTGAAAATACGAACGTGTAGGATTTGAGCTTTGAATAAATGAGACATGTATGAAAGTATTTAAATGCTTTGCCCTATAGATGGAGATTTGTATAAATGCCCTTTTAACGCATGTTTTGAAAATATGCATAAGTTATGTTATGGGACGGCTTGAAAGTGTAAACGATATGAGTTCCTTTGGAAAATGGGATGTCCCTCCCAATGTTATGTTTTGGGTTATTCATGAATTTAAAACGGGTGTTCGCATAAACGTGTGTTGTTTACGTTTAAATCATTTTATGACTTTTACTAATGGTCGTTTGATTTATGGAGCCCATGGCTCGGTTTTGACTCCGTTGGGTCTTGGGGACATTTGTCCGATTTTGATAGCTCGATGTTGGGCGTTTGATTATGTTTTGCATTTAATGCATCTTATTTGAGAATTACATGTTTTGAATGCGCCAGTTCATTCGTTTGGGGTCATGTAATGTTATATTAGTAATGCAATGGATCCATAAGCACTTTAGTCTTTATGCCGATGTTGGGACGCTAGTTTTCCACATCGCGGCACAGTTAGGCATCGACGGTATGGTATAAGTCCCATGTGCGAATACGTTTTAGTCATTATGTGGATGATGGGACGATAGTTTTCCACATCGCGACACGGTTAGGCATCGACAGTATGGTATAAGTCCTACGTGCGAATATGTTAAGGATGTTGCCCCAAGTTGGGTGTGGTTTTAAGTGGCCACACTCGGCATCCGTTATATGTCTTATTAAGTGTTTGGCTTTACCAACTTGTCAAGTGGCTTACTTTTGTGTTCCATCACTTGCGTTGGTAAGCGGGTCTCCCCCGTCGCTGAAAGGTGTTGTTTTGGGTAATTACTTTTATCCATGTTTTCGGTGACGTAATTATATATCTATATGGATTGTTTTCCATAATTTATGGGCAATGTATTATGTTTAATCCTGGTTGGGATGTTTTGAACAAGGGAGCTTTATTCACGTTTCTAACATTTGGGAATTTAATGTTTATTCACATTTTGGGTGAGTTTTGGGTTTGAGCTTACATCGCAAAGAAATGTTTTACGTGGCATTGCGATCATCTAAAATACGTATTATTGGAAATCAGATTGTCTTCATAATTAGTGCAAATCATTTTGGAATTATGTTATACTAAAGCTTTCAGCACAAGATTTGTGTGATTTGGAAAAATGGGTGATCTGCACCTAAAGTAAATTCCTTTGAACTCATGACTTAAATTGCATCTCTCTCTCACTTATGAATTTATATGGTCATGATAAAACTCTTGAACTCACTAGGCGTTAGCCTAACCCTTTTTATTTGTCGGCATGTGCAACAGGCTCAGGTTGGGAGTAGCTTTAGCTACAATGTGAAGTGGCGAGTGCTAGTAGAGTGCACGAGAGGTGACTGGATTAGCGAAGTCTTCCGCATTCATTTGGGACTAGCAACTTGTGTTATGTTAAGTAACGCCCGTCTTAAGTTATTAGTTGTGGTAATTATGATGTTTAAATTCCGAGGTACTTTCAGGAGCGATTTAAAAGAAATGATTTTATCTACGTTTGGTTATTTTACTGAAATTAAAGTTAGTTGCTCGTTCCAATTTTGAGGGTGTTACATGTATCATGAAGACTACCTCCCCCAAAACCCCCTCGTTCTAGATTAATTTAATACAATTTTATCCAAGCCTATTTACGATTTGAATCTGATCCCCAAAAGAAATCTCTCATCACACTCTCAAGAGACTTTATAACCTAAGGTCGTGGCACAAAATAGGGAGAAATAGTTTAGAGAAAAGTTGCATAAAACAAATTTTATCAATGTTAATATGCCCCCGAATGAGAGATAACGAAACTTCCACCTGGACAATTTCGACTTAAAGCACTCGATGATATGATTCCAAGACAAGAAAAAGAAAGGACCTCCGAGCAACAACCCACTATCTGAAACACTCGCACAAAACAAGCTACTTTTAGCAACATTTATTTGGAGATATGAGGCCAATTCCAAACACTTTAGGATACCCACCAAGTTCGTGACATTTGTGCTATCCCAGTCACCGAAGAAAATTGTATCATCCACAAATTGAAGGTGAGAAATACAAACCTCATTTTCCCCCACCAAGATGCCTTTGAAAACATCGTTATGAACCTCCTCTATCATGACCACATTTATACCTTCAACCGCAATGATGAAAAGGAAGTGTGATAATGGATCACCTTGACGAAAACCCTTATGCATTTCGAAAAAGGTGAGCTGATAAAAGGAACGGAGACTGAAGCTGAGTTTAGACAGACCAAGTGAAACACCCTAAAACAGAGTCAATTTAAACCTTGAAATTTCCACCAGTTATGATCAAAAACTTTCAAACTTATATAGCCTGAGGATCAAATGAAAGGTTTCTATATACAATTGACATTACTTAAATAACTTATTAATCTAATCACCTCATAACAATCAGATTAATCGAATTATCTAAACAACTGTCCCAAAGACTTCAAAGAATAACTAGATCCTTTGTTATCTCTAAGTCCGAATCTCTCCAAAAGTTCTCTTCTCTCGTTCCCGCTACTTCCCGGAGCTTGTACCTGGTAAGAAGATTCAACTTGAAACATTAGGCTTTCGCCTAGTGAGAATACTCAAATCAAAATAAAATTTAATAATTAAAATATGAACAGATAACTCAAACATGTTCTCACCCATCTTACCGTACGACAACTCCTTTCCAAATCGGGGAATCTACTCCACTCCCATTCCTATGACTAACTCATTTAATCGTAACAACAAAATAAGAATTAACTCTGAATCATTCCAGATTCACAACCAATATTCACACACAAGAAATTACAAGTCAAAACTTGCCTATTTCTTAATCAGGAAGTAGAGATTACAAATTACTTTATGCCTATCTCTAATCTTCCTCTCATCACAGGGAAATCTCCGATCTTCCCGAAAACAATGGAAATCTCTGATCTTCCATAAATCGAAATGGGAATTACAAATCAAAATCTGCCTATTCCACATTCCACCTCTGCATCAATGGTCCCAATGGGATTATAATATCGCGATACTCAATCGGGACTCACGATGGTTCGACGTTCACCCAATTACTAAAATTACACCCCTTTGGTCTATGGCGAGTAATCGGTTCCCATTATACCGTACCCAAGTGCCCCCGAAGACCGGGTGCCTATTTTAGTAAAAGCACAAAGCACATAACACAATATATGTAATAATCGATACTATGATATGCGTCCGACATTTAATGTATCATTTCTCCAAACATATTCTATATATAAAATAAAGAATATTATTATCTCCTCATCTCAATCTCTTTACTATTCCTCCTCTGTAATCGGGTACGAAATCACCATCTCAATTGTTATCTATATTTTTGGACTCATGGATAGGCTTTTATAATTTCTCTCAATAAAACTTCAAATCACATTTCGAGTTCATAATCATATCACAGATTTCATATAGTAGATAATCATACTCATTATAACGAATATGAATAATTCTGGTTCATCAACTTCTTAACAATCCCCTCATAGTAATTTAACACGAGAGTTAACATATATATCAGTTGTTAATCTGTATTTTTGAACTCATGGATGGATCTTTATAGTTTAACTCAATGAAGCTTCAAATCATATTTAGAGTTCATAACCATATAGCAAATTGCATGTAGTAGATAATTCAGCTTCGCATACAAGATAATAATAAGTACTAGATCATCAACTTCATAGGTAACTCACCCTTTAGAAATTTTAGCATGGAAATCAACATAGCACAACTTTTAATCGCTCTCTTGGCTTATCTCGGATTTTAATCAAGTCCATATAAAACATATTCATGCATACATATAAAACGTCTAATTCAATATTAATTACTGAATTTTAAAGAGAGTTGAATAAACTCACCTGATGTGTTATCACTCCTTTTAGTCCTTTTTAACTCGTAAGGCTCCTTTCTTCACTACCACAACTTACTGTATTATTCAGTTTACATATACTGATATTAATTTTCCAAAACAGAACCCTCTACAACTGAAAATCCTTAATTTCTAAAAATTACATCTCAAGTCGCAATGGACTGAAATCGCAGTCAACTATTGCGATTCCAATTCCAGATCGCAACCAACTGTTGCGATTTCACCCCAAGTCGCAACTCACCATTGCGATTCCACCTCAAGTCGCAGTCCACGGTTGCGACTACAGTACCAAGTCGCAATCAACGGTTGCGACTCCAACTCCAAGTCGCAACGGTCTATTGCGACTCCACTACCAAATCGCAATTGCCCACTGCGACAACTATGAATGTCGCAACTCAAGGTTGCGACTTCGATGATGTTCATCCAAGTCTCAGTCCACTCTGTTCAATCTTAAACCCATAATTTGCAGTTTTTCTCTTATGATTGTTTATGCCAATTTGCATATATGTTTAATACACTTATCTTAACATATCCTAAAACTCATATTCTTATAATCATCACAATTTACTCAAAACCCATCAAAATCTTCTAAGAACACTTTTACTACTAAAATGAAGAATTTAAATGAATTGCTTACCTTATGATTCTTCAAACCCACAACACCTTGAATGATTTCTGCTATTCCTTCTCCTTCTCTTTGCTCGATTTCTCTATCTCAATCTCTCTCTCGGTTTTCTTTTCTCAAACCGCAATACACACACCAAAACACAAAATCTCACACTCACAATTAGTCTTGTATGCCTTAATTGATGACACCTCAACCTTGATAAAACATGAGTCATAGGACTCTTACCAAGTAAACCTCTAACTTTCAAGGAATTGCACAACCAACCCTACAAATGAAAATCTATCTCAAGCAACACTTATAAACAATTACAAACTTAACCCCAAGTTAATTTGTAATTCACAACCTTATACAACGAAAATTTGGGATGTTACAATACTCCCCAACTTGAAAATGATTTCGTCCCCGAAATCAAAGTCAGGTAAACAAATGAGGATATCTAACCCTCATACTCTCTTCTGACTCTAAAGTTACATTAGTACCTCTATGGTTTCCACTGTACTTTCAACATAGCTATCTCATTACCACTACGTAGCTTTCTAACCGATCTTTCCAAAAATTACCTCCGGTTCTTCCACACCGCATCATTATCACAACTCACTTTCCAGGTTTCAAAATAATATTAACATGTACTATCTGAAATTTTACGTACACTGTAAATTAAGCATACATGATACTATTAAATACTTCAACAACCACGGCAGTCCATTAGTACTTCCATGACTTACACATTTCTTCAATATAGAATGCTATTACTTCCTCACATCACTATCTCATCGTACAACCACAATACAACCACGCACCAAAGTATTGAACATCATAAATGATAACTCTTATTGAACTTGCAATGTGATTACATTCTTAAGTCCGATCTTTCTATCCTTGTTTCCCCACGTTAGTATGGAATATTATATGTTTCTTTCTTCTAACTTTCCACATACCGATAGTATTTTCTCCTTACAAAACATAATTAAACAGTTTCACCAAGATCTCTAACTTCAAATATTCAACTAAGTTATCTTGGAACGACATTACCGATCAAAGTTAGTACCATTCTTAGATCTTCAACTAATAATTTCTCGTACATTTCTTTCACACATAAGGAGCAACTTATATTCCTTAAAAATCTTGCCTTCGCTACACCACATTGACCTACATACTCATCATCTTTATTAAACTTCCAGTGATTCACAATACAACTTAATTGGCAACTCATACCATCAAAATTTCTTTGGATACACTCACCACTGCTCCGACATTCTATTTCGATATAAGTCATATTACCAAGTTATCTTACAAACCACATGTTCTATCAATCTTTATTAACAAATAATACTCTCCAACCGGAATTCCCAAATCTTCCATTCGGATACTTCCTCTTTCTAACATCACGTCTCATACTAGATGATACATGCATCTTGGCAATTAATGCCACTACTCGTTCATACCTTCCCCCCTCATAACATTTACCACAGACCATGTCTCTCATAGCCATTCGTACCTATTTAATTTTATGATCCTGTTTTCTCGTCCAAATACCCGAGTCTATATCACTAAATATCTCCTCCCCAACTTTAGTTGAACTATTACTCAAAATTTTCTAATTAATCTTGAACTTATTCGTTCTTACTAGCTCTCTGTGATTCCAATATGTTGCATAGACAGAGTACAATTCCTCACATATCAACACAATCTATACACTCCCTTTGTTCATCTCTAGTATTTCATCTTTTATAAATCTTCCACATCGTAAGTAAACACTTATCTGAAAGCAACAGTCCTTCACTGTTCTAACAATCCCACCAGGTGATCCTTCAACTTTTAAGCTCTTAATTAAAACTTAACATTCATACATGATCCCAAAAGGATAACCAATGCATTCACGTTATATAAACTTAAATTTTCAACACCGATTATGCAAGTTCAACCCCAAGCCTACGCCAAGCTTATCAAATCGGTTCAAAGTTCTTAAGACTTAACTGAATCCAAAACCGAGTCATCTACTCAAAGGATTTAAAGATTATTTATCAATATCAACTCATGCAAATAAATACATCTAACTCACATTATGCAACATACACTCCGAGACGTGATAATCTTACGACCCCTTCATTGCTACTTTCCCAATGAAGTCAAATCATTTGCAAGTACACGTAAATGCAACTCTTTTTCATATTCCACAATGTATATACTATGCCCAAATTCATTAGTTCTAAAGATACTAAGTAAATATCAAACAGTCTTTACACCTAAGACTAACACTTAAACTGTCACTGGTTCAAATACAATGCAGTTAAGCATATAACACATCCAATACTCCATCTCGAATCACTAAACTGTCAAACATTCAAAAGACTCATTTGAAAATAATCAGTCCTTTAAGGTCAAAACAAACGTTTGGTTAAACACGTGTCACTCACACGGTTACGTAAACCAAAAATGCCTCTTTACTCAAAATCTTTACCTTATTAATCCCTTAATTGGCCATCGACCCCAAAATAAAAGCTTGTCACTCTCAAAACATTCACAATTCCCCAATTGTGTTACACACACTAAAATCCACTTTGCGCATACCCTCTGCATAACAGCATACCGGTATCGCTCACGGTTTTGTTCCTACCTGCACGGCATACGTGGGACGTATCTAGACCGTACCCAGTGGCAGACAAAAGGCCTCATACACCTTACACAACTCTCGCCTTCAAAGTCAAAACTTGACATCTCAATACTTCCTTAACCCTGAATCTAATTCTTCCTCCAGACACAACCGTAGTCGCAACAGCCGACCCTCGGCAACTGTATTACTAATCATCGAACAAGGGTACAGACCCTCGTATTAATGTTACTAAAGTTCATTTTCAATTTTCCCACTGTTCATCTCTCATTTGAATATAATTACCAAAACCTCAAACTTTCTCCCAAGATTTATCCACACCTCTCCACTCTTGGAGTTCTTTCTTAGCTTAAAGCGTAATACTCTACGACCTAGTGAGTTCATAGCCTTCATGCTTGACAATATAATAAATAACTCAATCCACACTTTTCTCATTTAAATAAACAATATTCGAAACAACGTGAGCACACACGCCTCAACCATTTTCATAACTCCCATGTTCTTCACAATGATCTCAAAAACCGTTTGTCTACAATTTTCGTAAAACTCAATCTTTCTCAACCAAAAATGTTGTTACAACAGTAATATCTTAGATGAAGATCTTTTCATACGACAAAAGTTTAAAATTTACTGACATAGTGTAAACTAGTCGTTTCTCACACTCTTTTATATGACATCATCAAATCAATAATTTTGTTGGTTATAAAAAGTTTACTGATCAACACTTTCTCGACCTATTTACTATCATACAACTTTTTATGTAAAGTAAGAAGTATTTTGCAAGTTACTAAGCCCCAAAATTTCGTTAGGTAGCGTAATTGAAATTGCCCTTTTTCTTTAAATAAATACTTGCACATACTAATTCATCTTTGAATAAAACTGTTATTTATGCATTTGATTTGCAATCAAGAAAACTCATGTAACACACATTAAAACATCGTGCCCAGAATTTACTCGCAATGAAGGCTATTTTACTCAAACAAGGTCAATCGCTTTACTTACATATCTTATCATTGACACTTTACTTCCGACCCGAAATCGCCCTCTCGGCCTTATAATAATTGCTACATCTGCATTACATGGCTCCCATACTCAACCATGTCATACTAATTCTATATTAATCAATCATCTCATACTCTATCTCTGTACTTATCAAATCACCTATTAAAGGTTGCCTTGGCAGACTTTCATGAGTCCTACCAATTCCAGGTTGTCCTTCAAACCTCCAATCATATACTGCTCTGTCCTCTAAAGGACCTTGGTGACGAATTCACCATTACTTTACTATAACTTAAAGAGATAACCACGAGAAATGGTTATGCACTTACATACATACAAAACGTACTTTACCGATCGTTAGTCACTATAACAATTCAGAAATAGACATGCTCGTGTAACAATATATTCATAATAACAGTAGCTAATTGAAATTGTGAACATATCATACAAGAGAATCCCCATTATCATTGTCATAGCACTAATTTCACGTATTTCCGTTAACTCTAAGACTATCCCGTCTTAACACTTCTACCCATATCTCACATATCATAACCTACTACGTCTCAGTTTAAGTCTAAGTATCTCATCAGCATACTTAGTTCGCTTAAACTAGTGCTCTGATACCATACTGAAACACCCTAAAACAGAGTCAATTTAAACCTTGAAATTTCCACCGGTTATGATCAAAAACTTTCAAACTTATATAGCCTGAGGATCAAATGAAAGGTTTCTATATACAATTGACATTACTTAAATAACTTATTAATCTAATCACCTCATAACAATCAGATTAATCGAATTATCTAAACAACTGTCCCAAAGACTTCAAAGAATAACTAGATCCTTTGTTATCTCTAAGTCTGAATCTCTCCAAAAGTTCTATTCTCTCGTTCCCGCTACTTCCCGGAGCTTGTACCTGGTAAGAAGATTCAACTTGAAACATTAGGCTTTCGCCTAGTGAGAATACTCAAATCAAAATAAAATTTAATAATTAAAATATGAACAGATAACTCAAACTTGTTCTCACTCATCTTACCGTACGACAACTCCTTTCCAAATCGGGGAATCTACTCCACTCCCATTCCTATGACTAACTCATTTAATCGTAACAACAAAATAAGAATTAACTCTGAATCATTCCAGATTCACAACCAATATTCACACACAAGAAATTACAAGTCAAAACTTGCCTATTTCTTAATCAGGAAGTAGAGATTACAAATTACTTTAAGCCTATCTCTAATCTTCCTCTCATCACAGGGAAATCTCCGATCTTCCCGAAAACAATGGAAATCTCTGATCTTCCATAAATCGAAATGGGAATTACAAATCAAAATCTGCCTATTCCACATTCCACCTCTGCATCAATGGTCCCAATGGGATTATAATATCGCGATACTCAATCGGGACTCACGATGGTTCGAGGTTTACCCAATTACTAAAATTACACCCCTTTGGTCTATGGCGAGTAATCGGTTCCCATTATACCGTACCCAAGTGCCCCCGAAGACCGGGTGCCTATTTTAGTAAAAGCACAAAGCACATAACACAATATATGTAATAATCGATACTATGATATGCGTCCGGCATTTAATGTATCATTTCTCCAAACATATTCTATATATAAAATAAAGAATATTATTATCTCCTCATCTCAATCTCTTTACTATTCCTCCTCTGTAATCGGGTACGAAATCACCATCTCAATTGTTATCTATATTTTTGGACTCATGGATAGGCTTTTATAATTTCTCTCAATAAAACTTCAAATCACATTCCGAGTTCATAATCATATCACAGATTTCATACAGTAGATAATCATACTCATTATAAGGAATATGAATAATTCTGGTTCATCAACTTCTTAACAATCCCCTCATAGTAATTTAACACGAGAGTTAACATATATATCAGTTGTTAATCTGTATTTTTGAACTCATGGATGGATCTTTATAGTTTAACTCAATGAAGCTTCAAATCATATTTAGAGTTCATAACCATATAGCAAATTGCATGTAGTAGATAATTCAGCTTCGCATACAAGATAATAATAAGTACTAGATCATCAACTTCATAGGTAACTCACCCTTTAGAAATTTTAGCATGGAAATCAACATAGCACAACTTTTAATCGCTCTCTTGGCTTATCTCGGATTTTAATCAAGTCCATATAAAACATATTCATGCATACATATAAAACGTCTAATTCAATATTAATTACTGAATTTTAAAGAGAGTTGAATAAACTCACCTGATGTGTTATCACTCCTTTTAGTCCTTTTTAACTCGTAAGGCTCCTTTCTTCACTACCACAACTTACTGTATTATTCAGTTTACATATACTGATATTAATTTTCCAAAACAGAACCCTCTACAACTGAAAATTCTTAATTTCTAAAAATTACATCTCAAGTCGCAATGGACTGAAATCGCAGTCAACTATTGCGATTCCAATTCCAGATCGCAACCAACTGTTGCGATTTCACCCCAAGTCGCAACTCACCATTGCGATTCCACCTCAAGTCGCAGTCCACGGTTGCGACTACAGTACCAAGTCGCAATCAACGGTTGCGACTCCAACTCCAAGTCGCAACGGTCTATTGCGACTCCACTACCAAATCGCAACTGCCCACTGCGACAACTATGAATGTCGCAACTCAAGGTTGCGACTTCGATGATGTTCATCCAAGTCTCAATCCACTCTGTTCAATCTTAAACCCAGAATTTGCAGTTTTTCTCTTATGATTGTTTATGCCAATTTACAGATATGTTTAATACACTTATCTTAACATATCCTAAAACTCATATTCTTATAATCATCACAATTTGCTCAAAACCCATCAAAATCTTCTAAGAACACTTTTACTACTAAAATGAAGAATTTAAATGAATTGCTTACCTTATGATTCTTCAAACCCACAACACCTTGAGTGATTTATGCTATTCCTTCTCCTTCTCTTTGCTCGATTTCTCTATCTCAATCTCTCTCTCGGTTTTCTTTTCTCAAACCGCAATACACACACCAAAACACAAAATCTCACACTCACAATTAGTCTTGTATGCCTTAATTGATGACACCTCAACCTTGATAAAACATGAGTCATAGGAATCTTACCAAGTAAACCTCTAACTTTCAAGGAATTGCACAACCAACCCTACAAATGAAAATCTATCTCAAACAACACTTATAAACAATTACAAACTTAACCCCAAGTTAATTTGTAATTCACAACCTTATACAACGAAAATTTGGGATGTTACACCAAGATCCAATGACACCACTTCCCATTGAAGCCCATTTGCATCATCATAATGCCCCAAAGTTAATCCCAATCAAGACAATTGAAAGCCTCTTTGAAGTCTACTTTAAAAATAGTCGACTTTTTTGCCATATTAGTTTCCCAATAACTCTCTTTAACCTTTCCGCCAAAGATGTAGCAACAACTTTATAAATACACCCAGTTAGACTTATCGGTCTGAGGTGCCCAAAGTTGATTGGATCCGAGAGCTTTAGGATTAGAGCAACGAAAGACGAATTAAAACCCAGACTAATGGATTCATTTTCCCAAAACCAATATGTAGCTTCCATGATCTCCACCTTAAGAAGATGCCAAAATCTTTTGATGAACCAAAAATTAAACCCATCACGACCAGGGGATTTTGAGCCACCGTAAAGATTTATCGCATTTAAAACATGTATTTCCGAAAACTTAGCCTCAAGAAACTCAACCTCCTCGAAATCCATCCTTTCAAATAAATTACTTCTAATTTTCGGTCGAACGGTCTGAGCTTCTTCAAATCTAGAGCTAAAGTATTTGTGTGTCATAGACTTGATTAGAGAGGGATCTTCACACCAATTTCCACCGACAGAAATCCCGACAATGTTGTTTTTGAGATATTTCCTTTTAAGAGACGAATGAAAAAAATTCCGAGTTTTCATCACCCTTGAGAATCTATTTCGAACTAACTTTTGTCTAAGAAACAATCTTTTTTTAGTACTTTTCTGATATTGATCTACTTTCTCATTCTATCTTAAATATGAAATGGATAAAGTTTATCTTTCTATAATTAAGGATAAAACTGTTTTTTAGATAATTAAAAAATGTAATAATTTTAATATCTTATAAATACCTGTGTTTTTTATTATAAACATTTATTTTAGGACGTAAAAGTATTTTTTTAAGGAAAATAACAATTTTTTTTCTGATCATTAATATCTAAATTAAATTATTATTTTTGGATACAAATACAAAAGACAAACTGAAATGGACCGAGATTCTCCTAGTCATTTCTTCCTTCTTTTTGACTTCACTTTCTTGGTCAAGTTTCGTGCTTTGACAAATTTGGTATATTTTTGTTGTTAAATAATTTGTTTCTTGGCCAAAATTATAATAATTATTTGACAAAAATAACTTATAACATATTATATTGAAATAATTTTAATAGGATTTGTATTAAATACGGGTATATCAGAAATTAGTTCATCTATATCGATTAAGAAGATTTTGCAAAACAAGTAAAATATGGTTTGCATACGACAAATTCGGATGTAAATATATCTCGGAGAGTCAGAATGTCAGCTATGGGAATGATGTTATCACATGTGATAACTTGCTAGACTCGTCATTAGAAGCAAAAAACTTGGCCCAGTTGCAGTCAGGTAATGGAATGTGACGACATGAATGAACGACTGTCGGAACTGACGTAAGTTAAATCCTATTGTACTATCTAAAGTTATTTTAGTTTACGTTATTTCTAATCTAATCAGAAAATATGGATTATTATTCTATTAGCGATATGAGTTGTTTTTGACCGTTTTGATCTCTAAACGGTATATTGTTTGTTTTACTATGTTACAGGTTCTTAGTTCTCTTCTCTATGCTGTTATTTCGTCAGTTCTCTAAGGGCTTGTTTGTTTTTTTTAAAAAGTCTTAAAAGCTCTTTTATCTATTTCGGTCAGAGGATGTCCAATTAAGAGTGTTTGTTTTTTTTAAAAGAGCTTAAAAGCTCTGAAAAACCCTTAATTCACAAGAGACAAGCTATTCTCTTAAAATCTCTTTTTCTCTAACCTCCTTAATCCCTAAATCCTTTGCATCTTTTATCGCGAAGTTCATCACGCCATCTCCGATGACGCTGCTCACCGGAGGAACTCCGGCCGACTAGTTCAAGCGTCGCAGCAACTCCTTGAACGGAACCAAACACGTCTTTCTGGTCATATCACAAAGCATGGGTATATCCTGAGTGGCATCTCGATCGGAGTGTGGCATGCCATCAAGAATGGTCTCAAATCGGAAGTCCGGCAAACCTTCGACGGATTCCGGCCCTTTGGATCTGATGAGACGCTGGTGATTGAATTCGGTGTTGACGCTGGATCTGATGAGACGCTGGTGATTGAATATTTCCCGGAGCTTTGACAACTGTTCGTCGTCGAGTTTCACCGTAACCTGGTCACCGCTTATCTCTCTGTCTCAGAAATCAATCTTTCTTATCTATTTGAGTGGCTTGTGGAGAACCTCAAGGATCTAAAGACTTGTCGTCAGAAAATTACAACTGCAGGAATTTTCGGTTCACCAAACAAAAAAAGTATCGCGAAGCAGGCTTTTGTACATCTCCTACGTAAATGTCTCATGGTTTCTTCACTTGGTAATAACCATCTGACGCTGCAACCTCAGTTCTTGCACAAAGGGCTGGTAATCAGACGTTGGTCATGAAACTGAACAAGCTAGCATCCTTGCATGAATCAAACACAGATCCTGTTAAGGAACCTGCTATTGATTCTGAGAGCTTTTACAACCAGCAAGAGAATTTCATATGGGAAGCAACCAACAAACTTGATTTATTTAAACGGAAATTATCACAGAGAAGTAAGTTGAAGATGGCAGTGAAAACGAAGAGCATGAAATGGAGTGCTGGGAAATCATGGAAGCCGTGTCCGATTGGTATGTTGTCTTTGGATGTTGGTTCTTCTGGTGTTGTTCCTGTTCTTGATTTTGACGAAAAGTTAGACGAAAAGGTGGAGGAGGAAGTAAAGCAGCATTGTGGTGGTAAGAGAGAAGCTGATGAAGTTTTGGAGAATTCAGATGTTAAAAAGTGCAAATTTATTGAGATTTCAGATTTCAGACATTACAAAAACAAACAGTCTTATGATTCAGATTTCAGATTTCAGATTTCAGCACCACCTCTTATAAAACAGAAGTGAAATAAGACTTCAGACTTCAGACCTCTTAAAAAACAAACAGCACCTAAGTAACTTTTGATTGAGATAGTATACGTTTTGACATCATAACAGTTCTATTCCTTTCTCAGCCAACTTGTCAAACCTCAATTTATTGAGGACTTCAGCTAAGTAGTTTTTTGTGTGTATTTTTCATGGATTTTGTCGAAATTTTATCAAGTCTGTTTTTGTCATAAAAAGACATACTTAATAATACATAGACACTTACTTACTTATTTTAGTTTTCCATTTTTAATGATAGTAATGTAGAATTTTCGGTTTGATCAAATCAATAAAGTTTGAATTCACCACAACATATATATGAATCAACCAAGTCCTTTGTTCCAAAAAATTCAAGGTTGATTTGCCATGTTGTTTGAATATGCCATGTAGCTTGAAAATATAGTTTCACATTAGTAATTAAACTGAAAATATGTTTGATTTTGGGTTTTATTTATTTTTTATATTGATTTTGATGATTAGGGCTTATATTTGGGTTAATTTAATGTGTGATTTTCTTGGTGTGGTGGCCGGGAAAGGTTTCTCACCGGAAAAGATGATCGGACCGAAATAGAGGAGTGGTCGGTGATGGGTTATGATTGGTGTTATTTTTTTATAATTAGTAAATGCTTCTAGTTGTACAAAATGCATCTAAAACTGTATAATATAAATATATTAACGAAACAAGTAAAATAACTAATATACCTCTGAGTTAATGATTTTTTTTAACATGATTAGGTCAAGGGACCTGGTCCATAATAAAAATGAAACCACAAAGACCTTAGTCATGAATTTTAGGGTCCAACAACCTTATTCGTAATAAACATGAAACCATATAACCAAAATTTGCAATTTATTCTTAAAACCGAGTGCAATATCTTTCATTTTAATTCCATGTCATCGTTACTTCCTTGTCTTTTAACATAGGTTACCAAAATAATGTAAAATTTAATCAATTTTTTTTGTGTCAATAATATTCTGTAACTAGCTACTTGCTATTAGGTTAATTTTGATTATTTTTTCTTAAATATAAAATGTTGTAACTTTTCTAAGACACTACTTTCATCTGTATCAAATTAGATGTTCATATTTTTATTTTTGTTTGTCTCTAAATAAATGTCTGCTTTAAAAAATAAATGTTTATATTTCCTTATATTTTTAACGAGATAGAAAGAATTCTCTCTATTTTTTGAAGCTAATTTTTTTTTCCTTTTAAAGAGAAATTACATTTTAGCTCATTAAAAATTATACTAATAGTTATATATTCTTAAAATTGTTTGTATTTTCCTTGTTAACACGTTTATTTTGGGGTGGAATGAATGAAAATTAATAGATATATTTTGAAAATTATATTTTTTGTCCCTAAGGCCAGGATAACTTGTAACAACCTAAACATTCTTTTGGATTATTGTTGGAAGTTCAAGGTTCATTGTGTGAGACCTTAAATCTCGGAGGACCAATATTGTAAGAGAGTGGTTGGGAGTTCCTCTATGGGAAAGGAAAATGTGTGAAGCTGATAGAAGAGGCCAGACATGAAAGAGTTTCATAATTTATATTTAGACATTTATAAATCTCTATTGTGGATGTGTTATCCGTTGCGAACGTTGAGATCTTTGTGATACTTTGACTTGGTTTATTTGGGACCATTTTTGTTATATTGACATGTTTATGCTATTGTTGGAATTACTTGAAAGCCTTTAGAGTGGTATTTATGTGAATTTAACACATTACCTAATTCAAATAATCCAGGTGTTCGGTTGTGGGATTGTTAGCCTTTAGAGCGTGTATGTAATAACCAAGTTTTAAATTTAAAGAAGCGTAAGGTGGGTGGAAGGAAAGTGAAAGCTAAAATCTTGAGGGACCATAGTGTAATTTCATTGGAAGGTATAAAACCCTCAAATTAGGCACAAAACCCTAGACATAGTGCATTTTGAGAGCGGATGTGTATTGTGGAAGCAAGAGGAAGAAATCAAGATATCACTGACGATTTTAGAAGAAGGCAAGGAGGGTGTGGTATCTGGGTCAGCTCTAGCATCGAATTCTTGAAGGTAATCTTCTAATCTCAGATTCTTATCGCGTTGTAATTTAGTTTTCTTGTTAATAGAAGTTCCTGGTATATTGAGGATTTAATTGAAAGTGTTGTTGTTTGGGTATTGATTCGGTGAATCATTTGTGACCAATCGTTTCCTGTATTAGACCCTTTCGGTAGCAGATTTAACACTTCTGTTTGGGTTGGGTTTTGGTCGCTTAGTGTAAGTTAAATATGAAGTTCGTCTATTCCGGAAGTTGTAAATCCCGATTCCGGACAAGTCCTTCCGGAGTGGCGGAATCCGGAAAGGAATCCGGAAGTGAGTAATCCGGAATAGTGCGAATTCCGGAATAGAATCCGGAGCGAGATGCGGATTCCGGAATAGGATCCGGAACGAGGTGCGGAATCCGGAAGAGATCCGGAATAGGTGGAATCCGGAACTGGATTCGGAAAAGGGGTGGAGTCCGGACTCTAGTATCGGACTCAGGACCTCACTTGTGACCCAGTTTATTTTAGAGTCTGTTCAGAACGTCGTGAGAGCCAACTTATGACTTATTATCCTTATTTTCTATAATATCATAGGTGTTCCATCTAGAAATTTGAAGCTTGCGTGAGAAGTATTTTGCTAAGACAGCAGGTGAGTTTTTCTAACTAGATGCGTATTTTAAACGTGTTTCAGAAGTATGTGAATATAAAAGCGATGTGTTTTATTTATGAAAATGCAAGTATAGAAGTTTATTTGAGATGTATTCATACATTGTTGTTAGATGTAAAGTGGCTAAGTCGGGGGGGGGGGCGTGGCCCGCCAGTACTCATACCGGGGGGAGTGTCCTGTTTATGCCATGGGAGGCGTGACCCAGTAAGGCAGTGTGAGACTGACACGTTGTCATTTCCGAGTGACTTCAGTGTGCCTCTTACATGTGTGGTGGTTATTTACAAAGGTTTGTTAAAAGTTGTTTTATACGAACGTTATGAGATGTTTTAAATAATTATTATTTAAACTGTTGTTTCTTGAGGGAGCTCACTAGACCTCGTGGTCTAACCCTCACATATTTCCAAACTAAACCTTTTCAGGGAAGCTGATAGTAGGAAGCTCCGGCAAGGGTAAAGAGAAGAATTAGAGTACAGACGTTTCTAGTGATAGTGCTTCACTTTTACTATTTAGACTTTTATTTCTTTCTCAGTTGTGAATAGGTTGTTTCCGCCAACCTAGTTTTGAGACAGTGTACTTGAGAAATTTTGAGACCGATTTTGGGATATTTTATATTATGTGCAATATGCTTTAATTTTGTTTGGGTTGTTAGAGTGTATTAAGGCTTTGGACCTAATGTGAGTTTTCTACAACACTTTTTGTATAAATGATGACTTGTTAAGGTGTGAACTATTATTGCATGATTTCAATTATTTTAATCGGTGGCTTTTCATGTGTGAACTTTTATGTTAGAGGGGGCTCACTAGACCTTTGGTATAAACCTCTCTTTTATAAAACTGAAAAATCTTTTCAGGTAAGCATCATATTGAGAGTTCTAGCAAAAGGAAGGGTAAGATGTGAGCCTGGATCTAGAAGATGGAAGTGGGGATTAGCTATCTTATATAATTCTCAGTTGTGGATGTGTTAACCGTTACAAACTTTTGAGATGTAGTAAATGTCTGATTTATTAGATATCAGTTTGGGGTCGTTTGGAAATATTTTATGTTAATGATATTTCGGAAATTAGGTTTCATGTTTGCTTTGTATTTGGTCCTTGTTAGCTTTAATTAGCTCCTAATTAAATGAATGTTTTATAAAGATATTTTAATGTTTTAGATATTTACTTATAGATATTTTACTTAGATGTTTTAATTAGATATTTTAGATATTGTCTAGATTTTAGATATCTTAAATATCTAATGTAAATATGGCCCTATATAAGAGGTGTCCATATGTCTTTTTAAGTAGTGAGAGATATGGAAAGCACACAAAAACACACATAGACTAATTTCTTATGAGAGTCGTTTCATGTTTAGTGTGGTGTTCTTCAACATTTCTCCTCTCCATATTTAATCATCAATGAATATGAGATAAGTTTCTTTATGATTGTTCTTCATGTATATCTTATCTCTATATTTAAATATGGACTTTATATTTCTTCTATTGTTGCTCAAAAATGGGATCAACAATTGGTATCAGAGCCAATTGAAGAAACTTTTCTTCAAAATCGATCATCTATGCAACAATGGAAGTTTTAGATGGTTTAGTTTATGATATACTTTATGTGTGTGTTTTGATTCTTTCTCATTCATTGGTTTTATTTGATAAGCACTAAGTAGATGGTTGATCTATGATCCCATCCTTGTGTGTGCTTAAGTCCATAGCAATTCTTTTTGCATCTTGGTAGTAAGGTTGTTGATCTTTGTTTGATCTGACCTTTATTTTCAAGATTGGACTATCTTTGATCCAGATTTTGTTTGTCTTCCGCTGCTCATAAACATTTATATATGGATAACAAAATCTTTTGGGTCTTGAGAAAGTTGTTTGAAAAAGATTTGATGTTTTGTTACATGTTCAAAGTCTGATCTGAAACGTTTTTTTAAAAACTTTGAGTTCTTCTAATTAGTTTTCTGACTTGATCAATTAGAGATCGAATTATTTGCACTCACGGTTTTAAAAATTATATGAAGATCGTCTTATCTTTTACATCAAATCAGATTCAATGACAGATTTGCGCTGCTGTATTAAACTGATCATATCTCACTCATAAAAACACCGATTGATGCGATTCAAAAGGCCCTGGATTCCTAAGACACAGATGAACAGATTTCATGTTTTGAGAATTCAGAGATTCGAAATTTATAAAGGTCATATGCATCATTGAAGTAGACAACAGTGTGCTGATGGAAAGCTGATGGACAGATCTGCCCGACTGTGGTAAAACAACCATATCTTTGTCGTACGAGCTCAAAAAGAGATGATTCAAGATGATCTGAACAGCTAACAAACAAATTCAAGTTGTTTGTGTTTTGAGTTTTTGCAAACTCCAGAGGTAAAATGGTCTAAATTAGTGTCAAAGTAAGTGTAAACACTTCTGCCAAGCCTCTGCCGCACACGACCAAGCTTCTGCCGCACGCGACCAAGCTTCTGCCGCACGCGACCAAACCTCTGCCAGCCACGACTAAACCTCTGCCGAGCAGAGAGAACCTCTGTCGAGCCACGACGAAACCTCTGCCGCCAAACCTCTACCAAGCGGCGACCAACCTCAACCAAGCAACGACCAAACCTCTGCCGAGCAGCAAACAACCTTCTGTGATACTGTTCACCACAGAGCCTCTGTGAAACCCGACATAGCCTCTGTGGACTGAACCTCTGCGATCGAACCTCCGAGCCCGATTTTTGTTTACTTGCTGTCAGCTTTGCGCTGCTTCAGAAAAATACGCATAACTTTTGACTCGGTGCTCCAAATTACTCGATTCCAGTGGCATTGGAAAGATTATTCACAGATGCACGACTTTGATGTTTTGAGTTTTCTCAAATTATGTGTGCTGATATGCCAAAATCAGCCTCAAAGTCTGCTGCAAGGTGCTAGACCGAAAGCATCGCATTTCACTCATGCTCTTTCCGCTTTCAAGAACGGTGTTCTCTCAACGGTTCTTCATGGTGTCAAGCTACATTTGTCACATTTTAAATGTCACTCCATCCTCTGTTATTCACGTTTAAAGCTCGGTGGATGAGCCTACATTTGAGGGGGAGCACATGATGCTTTGAAGACTTGAAGAACAGAACATCAAAGTTTCTAAAGAAAGCAAAGGGGAGACTATAAAATGATGCTTTCTTTATAAAATATTAGGGGGAGATTGTTAGCTTTAATTAGCTCCTAATTAAATGAATGTTTTATTAAGATATTTTAATGTTTTAGATATTTACTTATAGATATTTTACTTAGATGTTTTAAATAGATATTTTAGATATTGTCTAGATTTTAGATATCTTCAATATCTAATGTAAATATGGCCCTATATAAGAGGTGTCCATGTGTCTTTTTAAGTAGTGAGAGATATGGAAAGCACACAAAAACACACATAGACTAGTTTCTTATGAGAGTCGTTTCATGTTTAGTGTGGTGTTCTTCAACATTTATCCTCTCCATATTTAATCATCAATGAATATGAGATAAGTTTCTTTATGATTGTTCTTCATGTATATCTTATCTCTATATTTAAATATGGACTTTATATTTCTTCTATTGTTGCTCAAAAATGGGATCAACAGTCCTTGTCCTTACTAGCTGTTATAAGAGTCATATTAAGTGACCCCACGTACCAAGTACCAGAAGAGCATTTTTGTCATTCGTTGTAACGACCCAAATCAAAGACAAGCCAAAATCCAATAATTAATTAAAATAAATGCCAAAAAGGCCCACACTGTCACAATATCAAAATTCCAAAATTTTGGTTTGCGGAATTAACCCTATTACAGCTGAGAAATTGCATCTATATCTATAAAAAGAGAAAGTCTTCTAGATCTTCCTAGACGCAAGCTCCAACTCACATCTTGCCCTTGCCCTTGCCCTCAACTACCTGCTTACCTGAAAAGAGTTTTGCATATTTGAAAAGTGAGGGTTAGACCATGAGGTCTAGTGAGATCCCTCAAGATAACAACATCGCACCACACATATCAATTAAAGAGAGTTTAAATGAAATAACGAACCATTGCGCCCTTAACAGTTTAAACAAACACACGTATGCTAATGTTCTACGCTTTGGTCACACACACACTTGTGACATCGTGTTAGGGCACATACCCGCCCTTGATAATTATACATAACTTATTCATTTATTCCGTATGGGACACACTCCCCATATTAATCATAATATTACCTCTTTAGCACGTGTAAATAATCCACGTAAAGACAAGCAATTCAATATATAAACGAACAAGTAAATAAATCAAGTATCGCCAAAGCTTCGGCTTAGAAAGACTCACCTGATGTCCACGCTAAATGTTCTTACTTGAAACTGCTATCATCTATCCGTACCTACATTTGCACATGAGTGGATAAGTCACTCAACTACTCACGTAGCGTCCCGACCCTCTAAGCACTCTAAAAAATGCTACTGATAACCAGAGTCCCGGACACATGCAATCCGGATTCCGGATTTACTTTCCGGACTCCTTCCGGATTCCGGTACTTTCCCAGACCCCTTCCGGATTCCGGTGCTTTCCGGATTGTATTTCGTATTCCTGTGTTTTCCGGATTCCACAACGTTTTCCGGGAAACCTCTTCCGGACGACAACCAGCTTCCGGACTCGCACAATTTCGGATTCCCAAGGATTTCCGGATAGAGCGACTTCTGGACAAATAGGGTTTTATCGTACTGCAATACCTCATTACATCAAACGGTTCTACTCAAGATCGATTTTAAGTCACGACAAACAAGGAGTCATAAATACTAACAATTTAGCGAGCTAAAACATTCGATTTCCCATACCGATTTGGTTGGGACCAAACACACAGTTTGTTTTTTCTCACATTCTTGAAGAGATATCAGTCAAATGATCTCCAAAACCCAAAACCCCATCATTCAAGATCCACACCATGATTCCAGTTATCACTGAATAGATTAATAGGTTAAGGAGAAAGAATTTACCTCAAAGAAAGTGATGATTCACACCTCCAAGCTTTGATTCTCCAATGTCCTCTTCAAGATAGCAAGGTCTGCTCCCCACAATTTCGCACACAGTAGCCACACTCAAAATGAGGAAGGAATTGAGGGCTTAATGGTTTTAACCTTACTTCCTAAATTCACACAATAGCCACCAAACTTTTCAACTTTCACATCTCACACACCACTTTATTATTTATTCCGAGAATGAACCCGGTTATTACATTCGTTTTCTTTTAATTCTTATATTGTACAAGTTTGTACCAGATATGTGAAAGTATTTGATGCAATTAAGGTTGAAAAATTTATATCATTCATTTATCTTTCCTTTTTATTAAATGAAATACAATATTGTATATTTACATTCTAAGGTAGGACATTTAAAAATAACAATAAACAAATAAATGAGCACAGTTTGGCGAGCGAGAGGTACTACACGGAACCAATTATCGGTGTTAGACTTAGTGACCAAATTTAAAGCAATAACATCAAAACACATTTTGAGTCAAGAGATAGATAAATAGACACATCCCATTGCACTGATGCGTTTGTAATTTTAAATTGTAAGGAAGAAATCAGAAGTTTTCAACCAACCAGATAAATAAAAAATATGATTAACTTTATTAATTATTGTACTTAAAAGTATATGAAATTGACATTATGAATTTTAATGTAAAATGGAATACATTTGTTGATCCCATTTTTGAGCAACAATAGAAGAAATATAAAGTCCATATTTAAATATAGAGATAAGATATACATGAAGAAAAATCATAAAGAAACTTATCTCATATTCATTGATGATTAAATATGGAGAGAAGAAATGTTGAAGAACACCACACTAAACATGAAACGACTCTCATAAGAAACTAGTCTATGTGTGTTTTTGTGTGCTTTCCATATCTCTCACTTCTTGAAATAAGACTATGGACACCTCTTATATAAGGCCATTTACACATTAGATATTTAAGATATCTAAAATCTAGACAATATCTAAAATATCTATATAAAATATCTAAGTAAATATCTATAAGAAAATATCTAAAACATTAAAATATCTTTATAAAACATTCATTTAATTAGGAGCTAATTAAAGCTAACAATCTCCCCCTAATGTTTTATAAAGAAAGCATCATCTTATAGTCTCCCATTTGCTTTCTTTAGAACCTTTGATGTTCCGTTCTTCAAGTCTTCAAAGCATCATGTGCTCCCCCTCAAATGTAGGCTCATCCACCGAGATTTAAACGTGAATAACAGAGGATGGAGTGACATTTAAAATGTGACAAATGTATCTTGACACCATGAAGAACCGTTGAGAGAACACCGTTCTTGAAAGCGGAAAGAGCATGAGTGAAATGCGATGCTTTCGGTGCAGCAAGAGTCCATTGACTTTGACACAGATTCTGACCATTAAGCACACTGATTCAGACCAAAATCAAAACATGAAAAAGTTTCACCTGTGTCTTAGGAATTCAACGCAACTGGACTCATGCGAATCGGAACACCGAGTAGGAAGTTATGCGCGTGTTTATGAAACAGTGCAAAGCTGACAGCAAGTAAACAAAAATCAGGCTCTGAGGTTGAGTCGCAGAGGTTCAGTCCACAGAGGCTCTGTCGGATTTCACAGAGGCTCTGGGGTGAACAGTACCACAGAGGTTGGTCGGCAGAGTTTTGGCGGCAGAGGTTGATCGTAGTGCCGACGGAGCTCTGATGATGATTTTAGTGAAACACCTTTGTCCAGCAGATGTATACTGACTTTAGCAGAGGTTCTGACCAAGAAGAACACCGATTCAGACCAATCTCAAAACACGAGAATTGTTCATCTGTGTCTTAGGAATCTAACGCATCCGGATTCATCAAATTTGGAGCTTTGAGGAGCGAGTTCTATTGAAAATACGACAGGTGCGCAAAGCTGACAGCAAGAACTAAGACGTTGCGCTATGGGCTCTGAGGTTCGGTTGCAGAGGTTCAGTCCACAGAGGCTCTGTCGGGTTTCACAGAGGTTCTGTGGTGAACAGTAACACAGAGGTTGGTCGCGTGCGGCAGAGGGTTGGTCGCGTGCGGCAGAGGTTTGGTCGCGTGCGGCAGAGGTTTGGTCGCCGCTCGGCAGAAGCTTAACAGCAGTGTTACACTTACTTTGACACTGATTTAGACCATTTTACGTCTGGAGTTTGCCAAAACTCAAAATACAAACAACTTTCATTAGTTTGTTATCTGTTCAGATCATCTTGAATCACCTCTTTTCGAGCTCGTACGACAAAGATATGGTTGATTTACCACAGTCGCGCAGATCTGTCCATCAGCTTTCCATCAGCACACTGTTGTCTACTTCAATGATGCATATGACCCTTATAAATTTCGAATCTCTGAATTCTCAAAACACGAAAGCTGTTCATCAATGTGTTTTGAATCCAGGGCCTTTTGAATCGCATCAATCGGTGTTTTTATGAGTGAGATATGATCAGTTTAATACAGCAGCACAAATCTGTCATTAAATCTGATTTGATGTAAAAGATAAGACGATCTTCATATAATTTTTAAAACCGTGAGTGCAAATAATTCGATCTCTAATTGATCAAGTCAGAAAACTAATTAGAAGAACTCAAAGTTTTAAAAAAACGTTTCAGATCAGACTTTGAACATGTAACAAAACATCAAATCTTTCTCAAACAACTTTCTCAAGACCCAAATGATTTTGTTATCCATATATAAATGTTTATGAGCAGCGGAAGACAAACAAAATCTGGATCAAAGATAGTCCAATCTTGAAAATAAAGGTCAGATCAAACAAGGATCAACAACCTTACTACCAAGATGCAAAGAGAATTGCTATGGACTTAAGCACACACAAGGATGAGATCATAGATCAACCATCTACTTAGTGCTTATCAAATAAAACCAATGAATGAGAAAGAATCAAAACACACACATGAAGTATATCATAAACTAAACCATCTAAAACTTCCATTGTTGCATAGATGATCGATTTTGAAGAAAAGTTTCTTCAATCGGCTCTGATACCAATTGTTGATCCCATTTTTGAGCAACAATAAAAGAAATATAAAGTCCATATTTAAATATAGAGATAAGATATACATGAAGAACAATCATAAAGAAACTTATCTCATATTCATTGATGATTAAATATGGAGAGGAGAAATGTTGAAGAACACCACACTAAACATGAAACGACTCTCATAAGAAACTAGTCTATGTGTGTTTTTGTGTGCTTTCCATATCTCTCACTTCTTGAAATAAGACTATGGACACCTCTTATATAAGACCATTTACACATTAGATATTTAAGATATCTAAAATCTAGACAATATCTAAAATATCTATATAAAATATCTAAGTAAATATCTATAAGAAAATATCTAAAACATTAAAATATCTTTATAAAACATTCATTTAATTAGGAGCTAATTAAAGCTAACAACATTCACTCGTCATATCTTGGTATATGAATAGAAAAATGCCATACTCAAATCTCATGTTCCCTCAATTTCCCGTCAATTACAGGTGAAGTCATATCTATAAATTTATTTAATTTTTTTTCTCGTCTCTCCTCAAATCGATCATGTGTTCGGGTTATTTTTAAACATGAATGGAACATGAATTTAGGGACAATAGATTTTTATTCCTTAATGCATGCATTTTGAATATTTATTTAATCAAATATCATAGAGTAACTGAATAATTATTTTATTTGTTGATTTTATTAAGTTCAAACGTAAAATCTAATAAATTATATGTATACAATAATAAGTTAGGAATTTAATTAAAATACTCAAAGTTTGACTTTGACTTACCAAAATACCCATTTTCTCGCTGAGTTTACCAAAATACCCAAAGTTTCCGCGGTGGGCCCCGCGATCGCGGGCTAGGGCCTACGTGGCACACCTGTTGGGCCAAAGTGTCCCGCAGAGCCCCCCAACTATGACCGCGGTGACACTTTTGGTCCCTGTCCGCGGTGGTTGTCCGCGATGGGCAAAAAATTACATTTTTGGTCCTTTTTTGCACGAATCTTTGCATGCTTTTACTGTTTGTTTCTGTTTTTTTCCACAATTATTGTACTTTGAAGACCAAATTTTGGTTGAAATTCACTGCATGTTTGAGATTTCATCCATAAATATCAGTAATATGCAATCCATAATTCACACTCATTCCATCCTTCTTTCTTTCTTTCTTTCTTGCTTTCTTTCTTGCTTTCTTTATTTAGTAAACAAATGGCATCGTCATCTAACCCATCGTCTACACCTGAAAGAATGCCACCTAAACTCCAGAAGGCGATAGCAAAAAAGGAAAAGGAGATAGACCAACTGACAGAAGAGTGGAAATAGATTATCTCCAGAAAGAATGTACACTTGACAAGGATCGAAGTGGAAGAAAAGGAGATCAAAAGGATGAAAGGGGATATAAAAGATAGGGAGGCTCGTATTCGTCGAGAAAAAGATGAAATTCACCACATTATGCAAGACTTCGCAATTCTTCAAGCGAAGGTAAGTGAGAAGCAAAACTGGATTGATCAAACTAAAGCAATTTTTGAGTAGGTGGTGGTACGGGTGTTGCTATAGTACTTTGTTGTTTATGTGTTGTTGTTTTGTACTTTTCCAGTTCGACATTGTTGTTTCGTTCCTTTCCTGTTTGTATGTTGTTGTTTAATTTGTCATGAATAAAGGTCTTTAATTTGTCTGAAAAGTAGTGTTTAAGTAGTCTGAAATTTGTCTAAAAAGTGGTTCATATAAAAAATACAACTCATAGATGTTATACAAGATTAATTCATAACAAACACATACTAATCAATACAGTACAAAATTATCCAAATTTGAGGCTACGGCTAGACGATGGTTTGGTTTTTGACAATCTAGGTCGACTTCTTACATGCTCTGGCGAGACGAGTCTCAAAGTGTTAAGCTCCACTTTCTCGATGTACACTTCAATCACAGTATGGCCGTCAACATACTGGCGTATGTTGACTACATCTTCGTCGGTACTCAATTCTACCAGTCCAGTCAAGAAGTATGCATTCGGCCTCTTAAAATACAACCTATTATATTTTGGTTCTTCATAGTCCTGCTCTTTCATGATCTGTTCAAGCAGTTGCATAGAAAGATCCTCCACATCTAACATGTCAACATAAATTTCTAGACCACGGAAATAATGTCTTTTGGGTGGTTCCGTGAAGTACCCACCATGGTGGACTTTCATGGTGAACAACTGTGGATATGCATCTGTTGATGAACATTAATTAATATAGTTAGTTCGTAGAACAACGGTAGTAACAAGCAAAACTCAATGAAACATGCACACTAACCATATAACTCTTTGTCAGTGTCTGAAAGCGATTCAGATAAACGCCTAAAGCACCAAACATGAAGGTTTGGGGATGCCATGTAAGAATACGTTAACGAATAATATGTTCTCGTATATGTGTTTTATGACTAATCTAGCGTGGGTTATTTATAGGCAAATGTGGACAGGGGCCACTTTTGAAAAATCTTCTCCCGCTATTGAATGATTTTGATTGTTTTGATTTGCAATTTACACTTTCAACCCCTATACTTATTTACTTAATTTACTTTATACCTTTTACTTTCATAATTTTAATTTTACATTTAACACATATAATCTTTTATGAACTAAAATACGTTAAAAAAATACGTTTTAATTATAACAAGTTACACCATTATAATCGTCTATTCGATACGTTCGAAATGAGCCCAATATTGATTATTTTTTTATTTATATATTTTAATATATATCATTATAATCGTCTCTATATAACCATTACTATTCTCTCAATTTAGACTACTACCATTATGATCATCATCCCATGTTCTGTTTCAAGTACCTTTCAAAAGATAACTGGTCCCAATCAAGGGAAATCAATGTTCAGATCAACGTACATAAATTATGTTTGATAAATTACAACGGGCCGATAAAGTAGATAAAATCATGTTATATATAAACAAGCGCACTAAACATACAACATTTATCGTCCCAATCAAGGGAAATCAACGTTCAGATCAACGGTATCATATGATGGGCCCTGCGTGTTACTTACTTGGCTGACTGAACGTCTACTCGGCACGATTGAAGGGGCGGGATTCAGACACTCTCCACGAGTATGTCCTACTGCTTGGCACTGAGTACATTTTCGTTGTATTGAACCTTCACCACGTGATGGACGTCGGTTGTTCTTTCTCGGTCTCACGGCTTTGTTCTTATCGTTTAACGGTGGATAGCATGGCGGAAGGGGGTCGGGTGGATACACCCATGCTTCAGGGGGTCCAACTGGATTTATTACCTCTGCGTATGTTCTCCGGTAAGTTTCGGACGTGAAGAAAGTTACAGCCAAATCACTGCAATCTCTACGACCCATATGTCTTACCGCAGCGATGGCATGGCCGCACGGTAACCCAGATTTTTGCCATTGGAAACACGAACAAACATGGTCGGTCATATGGACAGGCGCGTGAAGATGGTTATCCCGAACCTCATGCCTCCCATACCCGATTTCGCTTACCCTCCATGTCGACGTGTGACGCGCCCTGAAGAGAACTATCTCCCCCGCCTTTGGTGTGAGTCTATTTTGCAGCTCAGCTCTTTTTCGGCGTCGAAGTTGGTACCACTCTTGTTGAAAGGTCCGAAAGTAGTCCATAAGATTAACAATCGGACATCTACGCGCAAAACGGGAGAGTGCATTCACCGACTCTGCACCATTGGAGGTCAGAATGTCATACCGTTGTGCAGGAAAATGGGCCGCGGACCACCTCTCCGGTCCAACATCTTTCATGACTTTGGCTGCTTTGTCTGCACTAACTCGTAGAAGATTCATGTACCGGTTAAACTCCCGATCCGTATATGCTCTGCATGCCGCCCAGTAGACATCCTTGTAGGTGGTAATACGTTTGTCATGTGTTTTGGCGTTCATCTCCAAATGTCGACAACAATAGGCGTGAGGGGCGTTTGGGTACATGGCAGAGATTGCGGCGCTTATGGAAGGAGCCCTGTCGGACATAAACACCAACCCTTGTGGGTCTCCGATAGCTTGTCTCAACATGGATAGAAACCAAGTCCACTCGTCCCCGATTTCGGACTTGCCTACTCCGAAAGCTACTGGAACGATGGAGTTATCCCCGTCTATGGCAACCGCCAGGAACATCATACCCAAGTAAGGGCCCTTTAAATGGGCAGCGTCTATTACCAGGACACGACGCATATTTTCCAGAAATGTGCGGATCTGCAAAAACGTAGGTGGTTTCCCTTTGTAAATGTTATAGTTTATAATGTGTAAACATATGACGTGTTAAAATACGTACCGCGGGTCCAAGGGCCACGAAGCACATCTCAAACCGTCCATGTGAATCGGTCCTTAGATGGGTGACAGTACCTGGATTCTGCAGCTGCAAATTATATAAATATGCTGGGAGTCGTTCATACGACTCCTCGAACGTGACTCTCACCAATAGCAGTGCCCTGCATCGCGCACGCCAAGCTTGGTGGTAACTAATCGTGACGCCGAACTGCTGGTGTACATCGTCCATGTTGTCCTTTGGACGCAATGACCTGCTAGCATCAAGAAATTTGCTTTTCAGTATCGCACCCAAAGTCCCTTTGGTGGCTTGTTTGTGGTTGGGATTCAGTTGCGTCCTCGAACAAGTGTGTACGCCGTGCAACTTTCTAATAAGTAACGCCCATCCTTTCTCTCCCGCGGGAATCGCGTACATCCCTCCACTTACAGTTTTCTCTCGCACATTCAACTACGTATCTGCCTTTGTCGGATCTCGGCGTGTGACTTTCGAAACCCTCTTCCATGAACTTAAGTCCGACTTGACTTGCCAAGTGATCCTTCGAATCAAATATCTGACCTACTTTTAACCTTAAACTGCGATTATAAGGTGTAGGTTCGTAGGTTTGTGTATGGGTATTATGGTCTGGAAGAATAGGGGGCATATCAAAATAGTCATTTAACTGACTAAATGATTTATTACTAGGGGTATATTCTTCTTGATCATCACTATCGGTATCTGATCTGTCTATACCATCATTACCCGTTTTGAAAAAATAGGTTTCGTCATCAGCAACTCCAGCACAGCGTCCTTCTTGTGGTTTTTGTTGTTGCGTCTCCGGAACATAATCAGGCTGCTCCATTTGGAGGTCTTCGTCATCAGCGTCGTCGTCACCTTCGTCGTCACCGTCGTCATCACCTTCGTCATCGTCTTCGTCGCACACCGAGGATTCGGCATACACAAAAAGTAATGGTGGTCTTTCTGATTCGGCTGCAAAGTGCAGAAAACCAGAGATATCCCCATCGTTGGATAACTCCACAAATGACCCATCACCATTCTTAAACACTAACTTGCAAACAGCAGAAGGGTCGATTCCACATTTTTGCATGACGTATGCAACAAACTTCTGATAAGTATAGTTTACTGACAATTTTACACCATGCTTAGATTTATAAGCAAAATTCCACTCATTGTAGTCTTGCACCCATTCACCATCGAAACAGAAAAATAGCTTAGCTTTTGCAACAGATGAACTCATTTTTTCAGTAGTATCTCAAAAACAAAATACTGAAGAAAGAAAACAAGAAAGAAGTATGGAATGGGTGTGAATTATGGATTTCATTTTACTGATATTTATGGATGAAACAACTAACGTTGATGAAACAACCAACATGAATTGCAACCACAAATTGGTATTCCAAATACAATGATTCAACATTGATGAAACAAGCCAGTGAATTTCAACCACAAATTGGTCTTCAAAGTACAATAATTGTGGAAAAAAACAGAAACAAACAGTAAAAGCATGCAAAGATTCGAGCAAAAAAGGACCAAAAATGTAATTTTTTTTTGTCCATCGCGGACAACCACCGCGGGCAGGGACCAAAAGTGTCACCGCCGTCATAGTTCGGGGGGGCTCCGCGGGACACTTTGGCTCAACTGGTGTGCCACGTAGGCCCTAGCCCGCGATCGCGGGGTCTACCGCGGAAACTTTGGGTATTTTGGTAAACTCAGCAAGAAAGTGGGTATTTTGATAAGTTAGAGTCAAAAATTTGGGTATTTCAATTAATTTCCCTAATAAGTTATAACTTTGAATTTCAAAAAGTTATTCATTGATAAGCAATATATAATATTTAATAAATACATGTAATTGTATATTATTTAATAAAAAATAAACTCACACATCACTCTTTTATGTGTTACCAAACTATTAAATTTGTATTTCCTTAAACCACATACATAATCCAAGAAGGGGCTTATTGTTTACCTTTTAATAGTTCTATTAAGAGGTAATTTCTGAATCGTTAAAAGATGAATCTTGTTTGAAAAAAAGTTTGTCTTTTAATGGTTCTAATACCATTTGAATGATTTTGTATCTTGTGTCTCCCTTAACAATTCAGCACCCTAATTTCATTCTGAACAATTACCAAACAATCATATTTCATTTTGCATTATATCATAAGAGTCTCTTAATAATTCTAACCACTTAATCATTCTGCACCAAACCATCCACCAACTGCCAAACAACCCCTTAAAATTAGTATTAAGAACAATCTTGATTGTATGCAATGTAAAATGTCTTTTTTCATATATGTAGTGAAAATATAAATTATATTTTAATTTAGAGAAGAGTTCAATAAAATCAAATGAACTTTAGTATTTAGAGTGATTAAGTAATTGGACAATTTTTTGAAACAAATAAATCCTTAGAAATTTTAGTTTTTTAAATAAATCCTTGGATTTTTGGAAACATGTTAAATACATCATTATTACATAAAAATGTGACTTGCACCTACATAGAAGTGAAACTACAAATAATAAAAGATATCACATACTTTATCTGCCTACAAATTACGGAGAAATTCACTAAAATAGCTAATCCAATCAACCAAATTCAATTTTTAGCCAATTTTACAAAGTTTCTTCTCAAAATAGTCAAATTTTACGCATAATGTTTTTTTTTCTACATAAGGATTGTTTTTTGCTCGAAAAAACATCCCAACGCAAAAAAAAATTATGTGTAAAAATTCATTTTCTATGTAAAATTTTAGAAAATTTACGCTTTGCAATCTTATAATTAGTTATTTAATTATTTTATATCTATTGTTTTTCATTTTTCATTTTTTATTTTACATCTTTATTATATTAACACAGATAATCGTATATTAATTAAAAGATATAAAAAAATACGTTTTTACAAATTATTCTATTATAATCGCCTCATCGATACGTTCAAAATGAGCCCAATATTGAATATTTTTTTTATCTTATATTATTAAATTATCATAAATGCGTAAACTTCGGCTTTTAGGAGGCTTTCAAAAGTGTCTAAAACTGAATTTGTTTGATGGGATTGACTATTTTAGTTAACTTCCTCATTTTTTTATTTTTATGCGATAAAGTAGATGACATGTTTTTTGTTTTTTGTTTTTAATTTCTAGTTTTACCTGCTATGTAGGTAGCATGTTACATTTTTAAGTAATAAAAATATATTTAACAGGTTTTCAAAAGTCTAATGATTTATTTAACATGTTTTAAAATGTCTAAAGAATTATTTGTTCCAAAAGATTGTCCAATAACTTTATCACTACAAACGGTAAAGTTTATTGGACTTTTTTAAAAACTTTTTCCTTTAATTTATAGCTCCCTTAAAATCTACAAAACTGAAGTATTGACTTATTAACGTGATTGAGATGTTTCCAATCATATGTATTTAAAATTACCTAAAGTGAGTCATTTAGAGCCATTATTGAATAAAATTTGTACCATTTTGTCTTCATAAAATATGTCACTGTTAGTATATTTGTCCATTACGTTAAATCTAGTAATAGTATGGACCAATTTCAAAAAAACTATACAATATTAAAAAACAGATGTTTAAAGAGGACATTATTTGACATGTAACACACTTAAATTAGTACTATACTATATAATAAAATAAAACCAAGAAATGTGTAATGCATTATATATATTTTTTGCGATTGAGACCATGGAAATTTCCAAGAAGCTTAATAATTTTTGGCAGTTATTTGGTACCCTCTAATGCACTACTAACCAAACACAGATTTCCGACCGATTTAAAAGTTCTTTCATATATAACAAACATCTTGATTTAATATTTTACTCTTAAAATGACGTTTTATCTTTAATTAGGTATTAAATATTTCACGATACAAGAAAACAAGACTACGTACGTCATCCTAGCTAGAAATACACGGTTGAGAAAAAAATATAAAAAACTCTAAATATTGTTTATGATCTTTTGTTGTAACAGTACCTGGGCTTAACTAAAATACCCCATATATATATACATGGTACAAATCAAATACAAACCATGTATTTGTTGCACCCTTTATAAACCAATTTGCATATATGCATTATTCCATATAAATGTATGTCTATTATATGTATATTCTTCCACGTATGCATATGCACATTGTTCATATATGCACACTGGTTCTGCACATATACACACTGTGGTTTGTAAGGTGTGCGATAAATGTAAGGTTTGTATTTTACGGAGCATATATATATATATATATATATATATATATATATTGAAGCATGGGGCTAATTGTCACCCTTTTCAAGTTGGAGCATGCATATCACAAATGCCCAAATTGCCAAGAATGAGTTGAAATTGAAGTTTGTCTAGTCCCTTGAAAAATATCTTTGAACTATATGTGAGTTGATACATAAGGTGTATAAAATAATCTATTGAGGATTGCGTCATGAATAAAATGGCAATCGATCTAGATTTGTTGGATACGCTAATGAAAAATTATATTTGTTGTAATTTGAAGAGCATCCTCAATGTCCCATTAAAAAAGAATAAGTCTAGGTTGTGATATTCCATTAGACAATAACGACTTCAACCAAATGACTTCCAATGTGATATTAGCATATGTTGATATTCAACGTCAACGGAAGAGAGAGAAACTATGTTTTGGTTCTTTATTTTGAGAAAATTTCGGACCCAAAGTGATAAACCAATCGAGTAAACCATGGGTTTCACATTTTAAAATGCATATTGCACTGCATAGTACGGTTTGATAAAAATGCAAACCACGTAACGAAAGTTCTAAACCTCGCGACGCGGTTTGGATAGTTTGTGCAACTTTACGAATGTAACAACCCAAAAAACTAAAATAAACCATAATATATATAATATATATCCAACATCCACAAATCAAATATCTAAATACATCCCAATAGTTTACTACGGGTATACACCTCCACGGCTGAGAATTATAAAATAAACTAAGTCCGAAAAGTTCTATGCAAAGAGCTACTAGACACCACTTCTGTCTTCAAGGCTCCGGGCTCACATCTCTTCCTTCCCTTTGCTAGAGCTCTCGCTAATATACTTACCTGAAAATGACTTTCAGTTTTATAAAATAAGGGTTAGACCGGAGGTCTAGTGAGTTCCCTCTAGCAACAAAGTTCACTGAACAAAATATCACCATAATCAAGTTATAGAAAGGAATAGTAATGTTTCACACAATAGACAATTATGCACACTTCCACACATGTAAATGGCACACGCCTTTGGTCACACACATCTGTGACAACGTGTCCGGGCTCACACGTGCCCTTAGATGAATGACATGAAACGAGAATGGTGGCGCATGTCAGGAATATAAGGCATTATATTCGGTTTGGCTAATGTTGGCTAGAATTTTATTTTTTACTATGTGTTTTCGAGACGCGGTTGGTAATGAGCGTTACAATTCGAAGTAAAGTAAAGTCATGTGTTAGTGTCATAATAAAATGCTATCAGTAAGAAAGTAAAAGGGATTATACTTCGAAGTCGTGCAAGAATGCTAAGGGATACTTGTATTAGCCTATAAGGTAATAAGGTATTACACCATAGTCAAGTGACGACTTTGGGTTGTTATTTACGAGTACGATGTGATGGAGGTCGCAAGTTTGAATAATTAATTCAAATTTGGTGTACTTAGTGGTAGATTAAAGGATTGAAATTAAAATGTCGAAATATTCCTTTTGTAAAGGAATGTAAGTGGTTCGGTTAACTCCGTTTAGAAAATTGAGAAGTGTGCTAGATCATGGAGAATTAATTATTTTTTCGCAGTAATCTTGTGTGCTAGAAGGGTTGACTATCTTGATTAGGGGTTGTGGTGGAACCGTTTGTCTAGACTTAGTCTTGTAAATGTAATGTATGGTTATGGTGTTTGAATTTGGTGAAAATTAGGCAAGTGATAATGAGTGGGGCGTCGGTATTTCATGTTGGTGTAAGCAAGCGAATATGGTACTTTTCGTCGGTTGTCGAGTGTTTACAAACTTCTCGATATGGCTTGGAAAGGGTGTGAATGCAAGCTCTCATTAAGATATTGGCAAATTAGTTCGCGTGATCGGTTTAAAGCATGCAACCGTTGACAAGCCTTACATTGAAAGTGCATGTTTTGAGTTTTCGAAAAGGAAGTGGTAAAATGTGATCGAATGTAGTGCTCTGAATGAAAGACTATTGCATTAAGTTTAGTATTATTGTGGAGAATGTTCCAAGTGAGCTTGACGTTCAGTGTTAAGCTGATTATAATAGTTTTGTGTGAGCATGGTTGCTCCTTCTTGTGAAGCGAGTGAATCTTGGAGTTATTTTGAAAATGCATGGATTATTGGTAGATTTAGTAGGATTTTGATGGGCGTTTTTAGGATTGGATCATCATGATAAGTGAATTATTCAGATGCCGAATTGTTGAAAATTTCCTTTTTATACTTATATATGCAAAGGTGGCAATAAAGTGGTGGTCGATGAAATAGTGCAGATGAATCGATTAATATTAAGAAGTTAGTGATCAACATTATATTAGGGGAGAAAGTGTTAATTGTATTGAATGTATGCCATTTTTGTGGGCTTTATTAACAAATGTGTGTAAGATTGACAAAGAAACTCTAAATTGTGAGCCTGCATATGAAATTCAAGGATGACCATGTCTTAAGTTGGCGGATTAAGTGTTTATTATGATTAGTTGGGGTTCGTGGTGTTATGGTGTAAACTGCATTAAAATTCTTTCATTTCTAAAGAATTGAAGTAGTACATGAAAACCCAAATTTAGACGCGTTTTGAAACCGTGAGTCCATGTGTGTGGACAAAACGGACTATATCTGGTACGACTGGCCTTGGATTGGGATGTTACACAGAGTGCCAGTATCGAGCATGTTAGGTTATGATTGCTAGTCCGTTTCTGTCCTCGGAAAGAATTTTATTAAGAAATGGGAGTTCCAGATCAAATCAAGAAGTTTATCATCCCTAGTTTGATGATGAAATGTGAGAGTCATACAAACCCTTGATGTTAGATAAAGGTTGCGCTTATGATTTCGGGGAGAGGGTAAAGTCAATTATGGTGACTATAGCTGCTTATAATAATTTTAAAGGGATAGTTTACAAGGTGTACCGTCTGAGGCATTATGGCCGAAGGGGTGGAATATCTCTGTGATGGAACGAATTAGAGAAATTTAGTTGGCTGGATCTAAATTGTTTGGTTAGTTAAATATAGTTAAGTTTGTTAATATTCGGGAAGGGTTGAAAGTGTCCTGTAACGACCCAAAATCCTAGTGAGTCTTGGAGTTTGGTGGTCAAAATGAAAGTTAAGTTAAGGGGCCATTTCTGTCATTTGATGAAGGTATATAAATGCACAAACTTCTAGGGCAGCCTCCATTCCCTAAAATCAGTATTGTTGGTGTGAGGTTGGCGATTAAGAGAGAAAAGGGAGAAGAAGGAGGTTTTTGGGAAGAAAGAAAGAGGGTGAAGAATCATAGAGGAATCAAAGAAGAAATCAGTAAGGTAACCCTTATTCCTCGTTTATTCTTGTGTTCGATCTCTTCTGGTTTTGGATTCTTGGGATTTGTTGTAGTGATTCTTTGAGTTTTCACCTCTTTTCCTTCTAAAGGGGTTTTAAGGGTTTTTGTCTTGTTAAACCGATTTAGAAGTTTATAAATGGATTAAATGAGTATTTGAGGTTGGTGGATGAACCCTTGTAGATATCTAATCGACTTAATGGTTAAATCGGAGTATAAATCAGCTTTGGACTTGTTAAAATTCGAACAACAGTGTTTTCCGGACACCAGTGTTCGTTGGTGTCCGGATATGTCGCAGGTGTCCGGGTAAGTGCCCCGTGAGGATGTCCGGGTGTTTCTTAGTATCCGGGTAGCTGAAGTCTCCGGATAAGTCTAGTGTCCGGAAAAGTGTTGTGCCCGGATATGTCTAGTGTCCGAAAATGTGTTGTATCCGGAAAAGTGCTGTGTCTGGGAAGGGGTATCCGGACAGTAGGTTTGAACCGTTTAATCTGATCCGAATCTAATGCCCTTAGGTGTTCGACTGGTTTAGCTGGGAGGTATATAAGAAGTACGCTCTACGATAATCAAAGGTGAGTTCTCTCAGTCCTTTTTATGACGTACCATTTTTACTGAATATGGTTCCTTTATCGAGCATGAATTGATTTATAAAAGTTATGCATGCTTTCATGATTTACATGTTTACACCCGAACGAAAGATGTTTAATGTTTTCATGCATATGGTTTCAAATGTATGTGTATGCTATGTGGAGTCGGTTGCACGGTGGGGCCAGGGTACCTTGGGATCTCTGATCCCTTGGGCATATGGAGGTTAGCTTGTAGGTTGGAATTCGTTTTCTCCTACATGAAGGAACGGGGAGTCCATTTGGATTCCGACATAGACGAGAGTGTGTCCGTTTGGCCCCTGTCGGAGTAGCTTTTGCAATTCCCTGAACCCCGTGTTTAACCTTGGTTGATGTTATGAGAAAGATGTGAAAGTATTTCCTTTATGAAATTATCTTTTTACTGTGATAAATGTTTATGGAGGGAATTCACTAGACCTTTTGGTCTAACCCTCGCTTTTCAAAAACTAAACCATTTTCAGGTAAGTGTACAGTGGGAAATTCTAGTAAGAATTAGATGAAGCCAAGAAAGGTGTGGAGCTCATAGCGACTCCAAGGTTTTGAATGATGACTATAGATAGAATCTCGGCTGTGGATTTAGAGACTTCCGCTGTCAATTTTGTTTAGTATGAATTATTGATGATGTAAAGACAAGGTTTTATGTAATTCGAATGCTTATTTATGGTTGTTTGCCTGTTATGAAAATTGGGATGTTACAAATGGTATCAGAGCCTTAGTTTAAGGGATTTAGGTGACCATTCGGGCCTAAACTTAAACTGTAAGATGAGAAACACAGTCGAGACATAGGATTGCCTCTAGGAACGATCACTATAAATGCGCTTAGGAATAAGGTGCCAAGGACAAACGTGTAAGGTAAGTTTGGGATTACACCTGGCCAGTGTAATTACGAACTTACAGGTACATGTGCGTGCGTACAATACCTTACTTATAGAAAATTTGTTGTGTCACGTCTAGGAAGGATTAACTATCGGTTTCTTTCAATTTAGCGCTATGGCTGGGAGAACGTTGAGGAATAGGTCAGCAAGATCCCTGAGGGATAGACCGAGCTCCATTGTTTGGGGAAGTGTCGTGTAAGAGTCATTATGATGTGATGTATGTAGACATCGTAGAGAAGAAACGTTGTAAAGAATGTTATGAGTCGTCTAGAGGTAGCTCTTCGTGGATTCGGAGAGGATGAATGTTTGAGTTTGAGTAAGACTCCAATTTCGGGAGAGTCCTAGTTATGGAAACCATGGGATAGATTGGGAGGGTAAGATCGAACAATGTCAAAACCTTGAAAGTATCAATGGAGCCTTGACTTGGTTAGTCTAGCTTTTCATTGGCAGGATAAAGGGAATAAGGTACTTATAGTGAATTGAAAGCATGTAAAAGTAGAAGGTGAGACAGTCGATCAAAGCGAAAATAGTGTGACATGGTTGAGTAAGTGAGATGTGGAACACATGTACATCAAGTTAGTGCTTGACCGAGGGGCGACCCTTGGTCGAAAGAAGAGTGTCAAGGATAAGTTGCGTGGGTAAAGCGGTTGACCTTGCTAGGGTGAGTAGCCTTCAATTGCAAGTGGAGTTTCATGCATAGTTTTCTTAAATATAACACGAAAATTTTCACGATTTAAATTAAATGTGTAAATATCTATTTTGATCGAAAAGGAGTCAGAATGTGCAAGCGTATGTTTAAAGAAAAGGTGGTTTCATTCACATTGCACAATGAAATTTTGAGCCTAACGATTGCAAAGTATTTCACATTTTTCATGATAAGTTAAATCATTACAAAAGGTCGAGAAGACGTGTGCCAGCAAAACTTTTACAATCAAATGAATTTTAACCGATTGATATCTTATAAAAGAGTGTGAGAACCGACTGGTTTACTTGGTGTCAGTAATTTGTTTCGAGATTGTGTCGTATGAAAGGATTTTCATTCAACGTATTACTTCCGTAATAACATCGTTCGGAATTGAGTAAGATTAAGGTTCACGGAAAGATGTATGCAAACGATTCTCGAATCGTGATGCATGGCGTTGAAGTTATAAGAGTGATGGGGTCATGTGTACCCAAGTGTTTTCCAAACGTTGTTTAGTTAAAATGATGAAATGTGCGAAAAGATTTATTGTCATGCATGAAGGCTATGAACCTACTAGGTCGTAGAGTATTACGTCTTAAGCTAAGGAAGAACACCGAGAGCGGAAAGGCGTTTGTCAAGTCAAGGGAGAACGTAAGTAGTTTTGGTATTTGTGTTTAAGGGGAGAGTTGGACCTTGGAAGAGTCGGGAATGGATTTTAGTGTCAGGTGTACGAGGGTCTGTACCTTTGCTCGGTGACTGAGAACACAGTTGCCGAGGGGCGATGGTGTCCGGAGGAAGGACTAGAAGTCATCAAGGTATTGGTTTTAGCAACTCTTTATGAGTAGTGTTGTGAGGCAGGGATGAAAGGTCCACGGTGTGGGCCATGAGTTTCGAAGGGAGCTTGTAATATTGATGTTACATGAGTAAGTTTCGAAATAGGGGCGACGGATTATAAAGTTAACTATGATGTGTAGGGAGGAATAGGTCCCGTAAGGAACTCATGTTAAAGGATAGGATAAGGAAGTAGTTAAGAGCGTCTTTTGTTGTTGAAGTCGGCAACGGTGTATGTTGGCCGAGGCCGAAGACTCAAACCAGATGAGTGTAAGTTGATAGAACATCTTGTAGAGGTGTTAAATTCGTAAGAGAAGTTATTGTTTTGAATAAGCATTCTATTTGTGAAGTATGGAGGGTTCATAGAATGATGAGGTAAGTAGCGCGAGCGAAGCGAGTGTGTAGACTTTATCGTTTAGTGAGGGATTGTGTCCAGCTTACGTAAAAGCTCGAATCGTAAAGAGCTAGCTAGAATGTCTGTGTTTGAGCTAATTGAGAACTCGTGAGTTATAGTCAGCAAGTTGCGAAAGGACTAAGTAGCGAGATAGGCTCGATTTCATGCGGGTAACTTTGAGGGCGAGTTTAAACTGTGTATGGATGATCATGAGAGATCTGGTCTGCAGTGTGATGTTATGGGCAAAGAGTGTACGGATGTGTAGTGACAGTATTTGTCAAGCTTTCTGTGTCAACCGAAGATGTAGTAAGGCAATGTTAGAAAGATGAAGGATTAGGAGGAAGTCCTTTCGGGATTTCAGATAGAGTGTACGTTTTGCAATCCTAGTTGTTGAAGTACGTGGTTTGTAAGTTGGTGTTTATTTTGACTGTTATCGGGATGGAATGCCGGGGGCAGAAATGGGTGATTGCCCAGCTGGGAGACTAAGCTTTGTGGTTGTGTATGTTGTTAAGTAAGTATATTCTTGAAGGCAGAGTAAGTTTAAAGAAGATGATGAATAGGTTAGTCAAGCTGTAGTATAGTAGATGAGAAATCGCTAAAGAATGAAAATTGCTTCTTATGCGTGAGGGAATGATCCTAGAAGGAAATGGTTGGAATTTTGGTTATGTTTAAAGAATGACATGAGGATGATTGTGGGTCGGAGTGATAGTATGATCATTAGTTAATTTGAAAAGTCATGATAGTGGTATAAGCCTTTGGTTGGCGGTTTAAAATTTTATAGATTTGTTAAATAATGACATTCATTTGTTAATACAGGATGTGTTACAATTCTACCGAGAATTCTTGGGGAAGTTTTGTTAAGATTAAAACACCGATTGTTAAAGAATTATTTAAGGTAAATCTAAGTAAGAAAGCTGGAATGGCTGTATATATATATCTATCTGATTTTATGATCTTGGTGATTAATCGAAAGAATTGTGGAACCCGAGTTTCGGGGTGTTCCAGAATTAATAGATCCGTTTGTAATAGGGAATCCAAGGGGGGTGGATTATTAGAGTGAATAGGGGACGTTACTAAGAAGCATACTTTGGGGTCATTGGAAGTTTTAAAGAGGATGAGGGTTGTGTTAGTCAAAATGTGGTAGGATAGATGTGAATTGTTGCTTATGTGTGAAAGAAATGTTTGAGAAGGTAAAAGTTGGAGATTAAAGAATGAGTAGTGACGTCGAACACTGGTCTAGTATCAAGACGGCTTGGTTGAATGCCTTAAGAAAAGATCTTGGTGCAACTGTTTGGTTATGTGAGTATTGAGAAAGCGATACCAGCATGTGGAAAGGTCGGGAGAGAGGGGCAAATAATGCTCGGTGGGCCATGCTCCACGCTAACGTGGGGAGGTGAAGATAGTATGTCGGAATAAGTGAGTAAGTTGGAAGTAGTAAACCTGACGGTGATGGCGAAAGGTGCAGTGTTGTGTAGATTGTCATAGATAAGCGTGCGAACCGTTGGAAAGAGTATTGAGGAAGGAAATTGTGTTTGATTTTGTACAGGAAAGAAGTGGATGAGACAACTGAATGAATTAAGTTAGTGACGTTGTGAGAAATGTTTAAACGAATTGGTCGTGTAGTGATTAAGCTAGTGAGAATAGTATGGTGTGATCATGGTTACTCCTCCCAGTTGGGCGAGGATAACCGAAGTTATGTTTTTTTTATGATTGAACGAACATGACAATTAGCGAGGAATGGTTGTGTTTCAGGATAAGTTTAATTCGAGTAGGTGGACACTTCAGCAATGGGTTAGAGGTTCCTACTCTTAGTTACATATAAGTATGGAATGGTGAAGTGGTGAGGATATGAGAGATGGTTGACGAACTGTGGTCTAGGTGGCCCGAGATTGGGAAATGTTATCTGCATAGACAATTGTTGGGTGGCACAGGGTTGAGAGTTGGGATACGGTGAAGGAACTCTGGGTTGTGAGTTGTCGAGGTATACAGGGTTGGCCTGGTGCCAAGCTGTCAAGTGTGGGTTGGTCTCTTGGTAAATGAATCTCGGGTGATGGCGGAGGATTTAGCCAAGTTCCCCCTTAAAGGAAGTATAGATGCTTGAGGAGCCTTAGTTAATCTTCTGTTGTCAAGTCCGATCGAGTAGGAACAGTAGCCTACGAGTTAGAGTACCGTAAGAAATGAAAGGGATGCAACCAATGTTCCATGTTTCGAAACTATTGAGGTGGTTGACTGGGTCAGAAGCGGCATTACCTTGGGGAAGGGTCAGTTTTGGTATGGGCAAGATACCCGCTTATTTCTTTCCAATGAGGAATTTCAGGGACGAAATTCTTTTAAGGGGGGAGTGTTGTAACGACCCAAAATCCTAGTGAGTCTTGGAGTTTGGTGGTCAAAATATAATAAATGAAAGTTAAGTTAAGGGGCCATTTCTGTCATTTGATGAAGGTATATAAATGCATAAACTTCTAGGGCAGCCTCCATTACCTAAAATCAGTATTGTTGGTGTGAGGTTGGCGATTAAGAGAGAAAAGGGAGAAGAAGGAGGTTTTTGGGAAGAAAGCAAGAGGGTGAAGAATCATAGAGGAATCAAAGAAGAAATCAGTAAGGTAACCCTTATTCCTCGTTTATTCTTGTGTTCGATCTCTTCTGGTTTTGGATTCTTGGGATTTGTTGTAGTGATTCTTTGAGTTTTCACCTCTTTTCCTTCTAAATGGGTTTTAAGGGTTTTTGTCTTGTTAAACCGATTTAGAAGTTTGTAAATGGATTAAATGAGTATTTGAGGTTGGTGGATGAACCCTTGTAGATATCTAATCGACTTAATGGTTAAATCGGAGTATAAATCAGTTTTGGACTTGTTAAAATTCGAACAGCAGTGTTTTCCGGACACCAGTGTTCGGTGGTGTCCGGATATGTTGCAGGTGTCCGGGTAAGTGCCCCGTGAGGATGTCCGGGTGTTTCTTAGTATCCGGGTAGCTGAAGTCTCCGGATAAGTCTAGTGTCCGGAAAAGTGTTGTGTCCGGATAAGTCTAGTGTCCGGAAAAGTGTTGTGCCCGGATATGTCTAGTGTCCGGAAATGTGTTGTATCCGGAAAAGTGCTGTGTCCGGGAAGGGGTATCCGGACAGTAGGTTTGAACCGTTTAATCTGATCCGAATCTAATGCCCTTAGGTGTTCGACTGGTTTAGCTGGGAGGTATATAAGAAGTACGCTCTACGATAATCAAAGGTGAGTTCTCTCAGTCCTTTTTATGACGTACCATTTTTACTGAATATGGTTCCTTTATCGAGCATGAATTGATTTATAAAAGTTATGCATGCTTTCATGATTTACATGTTTACACCCGAACGAAAGATGTTTAATGTTTTCATGCATATGGTTTCAAATGTATGTGTATGCTATGTGGAGTCGGTTGCACGGTGGGGCCAGGGTACCTTGGGATCTCTGATCCCTTGGGCATATGGAGGTTAGCTTGTAGGTTGGAATTCGTTTTCTCCTACATGAAGGAACGGGGAGTCCATTTGGATTCCGGCGTAGACGAGAGGGTGTCCGTTAGGCCCCGATCGGAGTAGCTTATGCAATTCCCTGAACCCCGTGTTTAACCTTGGTTGATGTTAAGAGAAAGATGTGAAAGTATTTCCTTTATGAAATGATCTTTTTACTGTGATAAATGTTTATGGAGGGAATTCACTAGACCTTTTGGTCTAACCCTCGCTTTTCAAAAACTAAACCATTTTCAGGTAAACGTACAGTGGGAAATTCTAGTAAGAATTAGATGAAGCCAAGAAAGGTGTGGAGCTCATAGCGACTCCAAGGTTTTGAATGATGACTATAGATAGAATCTCGGCTGTGGATTTAGAGAATTCTGCTGTCAATTTTGTTTAGTATGAATTATTGATGATGTAAAGACAAGGTTTTATGTAATTCGAATGCTTATTTATGGTTGTTTGCCTGTTATGAAATTTGGGATGTTACATGTCCCAAGTCATGCTGATGAGCTACGCAGATAAAAGGCGTAAACCTATTGAAATTCAAGTTGGGACAAAGTGATGCAGAAGATATCCCTGTGGAATGGTGTGGTGCATTTCCGGAGGAATGGAAAGTTGATCCCACATTTTGTCGGGACATTTGTAATTTTGAAAGAAGCGGGGAAGTCCATTACAAGTTAGGCTTTACTAACAACGTGAAGGGTATTCTTAACATAGTCATGTCTCAAATCAAAGAAGTGCCTAGTGGAAGTCGATATGGCAATACCCTGTTTAAAGAGCAGATTGATCAGAAATTGGACATTGACGAGGAATCTGAGGTGGTTCAGTCGTAAGATCAAAAGTCGAGGAACAAAGAAACTAACCTTGTGGAGGTGCAATAGCAATCCCATAAAGGTCAAGAGACAACCAAAGAGGTGCAGTCGGAAAAGAGGTCCAAATTTCTGCATTTGTGACGTATAGAATTCTGGGGTGGAGTTTTTAAGGGGTGGGGGTGTTGTAATAACCCTTATCGTGTTTATTTATCAAGTATGTAAGTCTATGGATGTAAATGTAAACCCCTCTCTTTTGTAGGGAATTGTTAGTAAATAAGTGGCTAGAAGAGGGCAAACCCTCTTTCCACTCTCATTTGTGAATGATGGGTTTTAGAGAAATAGAGAGAAAATGGAGGCTTTGGTGAGATTGAATCTCCATTGGAGCTATGGTGAAGATTTGAAGCTTGAATATCAAATAGGATCATGATCCTCAAGGTAAGCTTCCTTCTCTCAGGCTCAAGGCCACCATTAATGGAGTCTTGGACTTTAGATGTGTGTCCATCATTTCTGTAACACCCCAAATTTCTTGTGAGTAATACCGTACTGTTTGAGTTTTTATGAAATCCCGTATCTTCTTTTCTTGTGAGTAAGACACTTTTATGTTTACTGGTATGTGTGGTTTGCGTAAGAAGTGGTATTTCATGCAAACCTTTTTGTACGGGAGTCATGTTCGGAGTTTCGGGGTTCGTTTCGGCAAAAAGGGATCGTCGGACAGCAACCAGGAGTCACCCAGCGACTATGCCCGGCGACATTGCCCACGACATAGTCGCATGTGGCATTGTCGTGCTCGGAGGGAAGGTAACATCATTCGAGCAGTAAGTGGTCGCCGAGGGGCAACTATGCCCGCGACCTTGCCCAAGGGCGTAGTGCCGTAGTCGCGACGGCATAGTCGCGATTGGAGGGCGAGATTAGCAGCTTAAATCGCGAAAATGGAGGGTTTCATCTCAGATTTGTTTTCTTTTTTTCCTGCAGCAAAAGCCACGATCCTCTCCCTCTCATTGGCGATTTTAACCTCTTCTCTCATCATTAAAGACTAGAGTTCCATTTATTGTTGGTAAAAGTAGTTGGTGTTGCATTTACTCCTTGTTGCAACCTTCTCATTCCAAGAATTTACGAGAAAAAGCTACTTGGAAGTCTAGGGTTTCCACATTTAGAACGTTTCTCTACCAATACTCTAAGTAAGTTCTTCTTACTTGATTTCTACACCTTTATGTAGGATTGTCACATTAAGAAGTTTGTATTTCTTGAATCTAGGGCTTTCTTCCCCAAGATCCAAGTATTCTACATTTTAGGGTTCTTCCAAGTTTGGGGATTTTCTCACCACAAAACCCTAGTTGGTGAGTTTTTCTCGTATATATGTCTTACTTAACTCCTTGTTAACTAAAAATGAAAGATTTGCATGATTGTGGAATTGTGACCAAAAACTAGGGTTTACCCTACATTAATTGTTTGAAATGAATATATATATATATATATATATATATATATGTATATATATTTGTATTCCTCACGGTTGATGAATATGTATATATATATGGGTAAGTGTTGTGATTTATAAAAGTATACAAGCATGGGTATATAGATATATGTATATATATTGGCAATATACATGTATGAATATGCATATAGGTACCATAATTAATTGGATAGATTTCATGTACTGTCAAGTAGTCTTAATGAAAGGAAAATGGTATGGCCTTTATGTGTTATGTGCGGCTATGGAATTTCGTTTACAATATTACGTGGGGACAATTATCGTACCACAATGGTAGAAATTAAACTATATGCATACATGATCATGATTTGGAATTGTCATAGTCTATTTCCTTGTGCACGAGGATTTGGACCTTTATGGAATATGTGTATGTAATGGTTAAGCCATTGGTGGCTACTAGCGGGTATGCAATAAGGGGCAATCGTCCTTGAGGTGTAACTCGTCTAGGATGGATATGCAATATGGTCCCCGTAAGTCCTTGAGGTGTAACTCGACGGGGTATGCAATAAAGACAGTTTATTTATGGTTTGAGGTTGTGATGTCTATATGGCATGGGAACTAAGACCGGGACTTGAGTTGTAATCCATCAACAACAAGGTGACCCCACTCACGTGTTCTCGTCACCTAGATGGTAACGAGTCTCCCCCGTTTTGGAGAAATGTCTCTTTTATTTTATGACAGGTGTGGATCACTATAACTTGTGGAAAATTGGTAATGTGAGAAATTAAGTGGAGCCGGTATCTTTTCTTTTGGCATTGTTATAATTCTTTGATAATGCATCATTAACTTGAATCTTATTAGACTTTTGGTCTAACACTTGAGTGTATGTTGTGGATTACAGGTTTCACTTAGCGGCGTCTAGTTCGTCGTGTTGCCGACCATGCTTAGGAGCTTGGGAAGGTCGGGCTTTTTGGGAATCGAGAAGAGAGGCACTTTTGGAGACATAGTGACACTCAGATTAATCTAGTTAATTATAATCTAGATTAATAGGTTGTTGTATGTTATATCTTAATACTCTTTTATTGGTACATTGTCCAAACTACCCCATTACACTTAAGGGTTTTAGTTGGCTTATATTTTGAAGTTTTAAACTTACCCATTTTCCGGAATTCTCCCTATAATTGTTATTTAAATTTTAGGGTGTTACAAGTTGGTATCAGAGCTCTAGTTTAAGTGAACTAGGTGTGCTAGTATGATGCCTAGACTTAAGCTGAGACCATTAGGTGATGAAATGTGAGGAAATTGGGTAGAGACATTAAGATGGTACGTTTCGGAGTCGACGAAAATTACGTTTTTGTGAATTATGAAAGTGGTAATGAGAATTCTTATGTGTAGTATGTTCATAATTTCAATTAGCTACTGCTATTATGAATATATTGTTACGTGAGCATGCTTGGTTGCTATGATTATGAGGATCAATGATTGTTCTAGTACGTTTCTTTATGTATATCTCGTAGTCCATGCTCTTATTCTTATCCCTGATGTGACAAATAGAAATGGTAAATACTCGAGGCAGAACTCAGGAATATAATGTCGTGAACGAATCCACGGTCGATCAACCAAACATTGACATGTCAGCTTTACCTCCTCCACTCCCAGTTTTGTTGGGCCGGAGAGTGGAACAGATTCCGAGAAGAAATATTGCCTCTACCAACCTGGTCATAAAGGAAGTGACCCCTCAAACTCAGATGATGGACACAGTGGCGGATCCAGAAATTTTGACGATGGGAGTCGGAATTTAAGTAACATAATATTGCAAGAATCATTACCACCACCATTGGTTCCGAATATTGTCATTTTTCTTTTCAAAAATCTTTTTATTTAGTCCTGCGAATTACTAAAATAATTTCTTCTAGAACATCTTATCGTTTTGTTATAGAAGTAATAAAACATTAACGTTTAACCCTAAACTTTTTCTAAAAACATTTAACACTAAACAAATTAATGAAATCTTAACAATTAGCAATAATCTAAATGGCGTGAGGTGTGCGTGGCAGGGAGGCCAAACCACAATGAGGCCTTGGCGTTTTTCAAAATGTGATTCAACGTGACATGAAACACAAACCTTTTACCTAATATTAAGTTGGAATTCAAGGAATATATGTTACTAATAAAGAGTAACCAATACTAACTTACTAATTAAGACTTTTACCCAATATTAAGTTACTAGTTAAGACTTTTACTAATTCAAGAGAATATATAAAATAACATTAAAATCAAATCAAATAATATAATAAATATAATGGGCCAAGGGTTAGTGATTGAAGTTATGCTAAAATTGGAGGGTCAACCAAAAACAATTTGGGTATCAAACTACATTACATGCCAATAAAATATAAAATAAATATTATAATAAAGGCAATTATGTGATGGATCTTATGGGTGTCAGTTGACCCCTAAACCTTCAACATGAGTCCGTCCTTGGATGGACATGATGCGGGCAATGAACGATACTATGGCTAAGCAACAAGAGTTGTTCATGAAACTTTTGGAGGACAGAGATGCACAACCGCGCCGTCATGAGACAATTGAAGAAAATGTGGGTGGGGGATCCGGAGGAACCTGTTGGTCGTGGGTAAAAGTCTTTTATTTTGTAGTGGAATACCGATCGATGGACCTGTTGGTTTACCTTTTTTTGTACCAAATAACTAGGTATATCATTGCTTGCTATTTGTCTTATGTATTCAAATAAAAAAACACAATAAAAATATAATTAATAGTTTTATGCTCAACCAATTTATTTTGTTTTGCATGATGCATTTTAAATGTTTTTTTTCTAACTTCTTAAGAAATTATTTGTAAAATGCATATGATTGAATAATTTAATTTGGCCAATATAATATTGTATTGAAAATTTGAAAGATGACAAAGACTAAACCCTCAAGTTGCATTCTAAAGAATTCTCATGGAAAATACTTGGAAATGTAGCAAGAATTTTCTATGTTTAATTACTACAACGAAAGAAAATAATAAGTCAAATAACATTACCAATTAACTATGACGGACTTAGTAAAGTTGACAACTATTAATTAATGTTTCATCTAGTAATCAAAGAAGAAAATGTATGTGTCATTTTGAGTAAGAACTTCGTTTAAGTTTTATTTATGTAGAAGTTAACGAAAATCAATGTTTTGAACAGTATTATCAGTTGAAATAAAAAAATAAAAAACATATACATATATCGTTCTTGAAATTATTGAGAGTATCTACACTTTTTATACATGTAAATAGAAGGTATTGTAACCTAATATCATTTATCAAAACTTAATAGCTATTTAAAAAAAAGTTGATTACTGATAATTTTCTTTTTTCAATCCACCCTAAATAATGTGAGAGAACATTTTTTAACATCACTCAATAGCTTATTAGGCCATAAACATTGAAAAGCTTGTTGTTTGGATTCCATGTGATATATAATTGATATACTGTTTTTCTTATTCCTATTATTTTTTTCTGAAACAACATAAACATAAAAAGGAGATACTTCTATTGGCATCATTGGCTTACTCAAAGGCATCGTTCGGCAAAAAAAAAGCTAGCTTATAAGCTAGTTTTTTTTCTAGGTACATGTTTGAATGATCATAAGCTAGTTTTTTGAAACGCTACTTGAAGTAGCTTTTGAGTAGCTTTTTGTGAATATTTCAATATTGCCTTCATTATTATTAATTAACTATTATTATAAATAAATATTTATTTTTTAAATTTAATTATTATTAATTAATATTAACTGAAAATTATTAAATTTTTAATTTTTTCGAGATATTGTTATTCATACAAATTATTTTTATATGTTTTTTTTAATATTAATCAATATATTTTAATTATCAATTACTATTATCTTTTTAATTATTATTTGATTATTTTTTCATACCATATATAACGGTTATTTAAATCATAAGTTAATATATATTTTTTTGCTAAAACTTGTTTAAACAAATTTAAAATTTATAGTATATATGTAATAATAAATTTTAAATTTTTTTAATTAACATGTTATATTATTTAATTTTTCTTTACTACATTGGTTATATTAATTAACATATTATATTGCTATAAATTTGTTTTAATTATATAACTAAATATTGTAATTAATAATTTTTTGAAGATGTTCTTTTTTGTCATTTTACATGTTTATAAGCTAGTTTTGTCAAACGTGACTTCTTCATCAGCTAGATTGTCAGCTCCCAGCTAACTTATCAACTACCAGTTAGCTTATCAGTTAACAACTAGCTTATCATTTAGTTTGCCAAACATAACCATAGAGACCTAAGAAACCAAAAGCATGTTACTTGCATTGACCTCCACTTTGGACCATATATATCGAAGGGTCTTTATAAAAAAGTGAACTGAAATTATTATAAAAGATTCTCATTCTTTATATATATATATATATATATATATATATATATATATATATATATATATATATATATATATATATAAGATCATGAGTACCGCCAACTCACGAACCCACTGAACTCTGATGTCATCTCAGCGTCACATCAACTTTTTTCTTTCCTACCCTCCTTACCCTAAAGTGGAGTACCCTCCTTACCCTAAAATGTATGGCTTTGATTTGAGAACCTCAAGATTTGTAAGATCCGTGAGATCCATCATAAGCTATTAATTTGAGATAATTAATGTTGGTTATTAAATATATATTATAGGATAATTTAGAGATTTGACAATAAAGTATTTTTTAGGAAAGTCAAGTTCCATATCAACATACATGCACAAATGCACACAAGATAAATACATTGTGAACAGAATGCAAACAACATTAATATATTCTTTACTAGGTGTTCACAAAGTTCGTGGTGTTCCCAAGTGGTAGATTTAAGTTTAGCTTTGTTAGTTTAGTTGGTGTTCACAAGCTATATCATATCTTGTAAATTCTCAATGTGTTTACAAATGTAATAACCGAGATCTTTATTTGAACAGAATAAGTTTGTGAAGGAAGTTGCATAATTTTAAAGTCAAGGGGCTGATTTGTAATTTTGATAAGAGGGTATAAAAGCTCTCATATTGGGCTCAAAACCCTAGAAGCAAATCATTTGTGTGTGAGTGTGTGTGTGTGTGGCGGCTTAGAGAGAAAGATCAGAGAAAGAGAGAGTTTTGATCTCAAGAGAAAATTGGGGAAAGAGATTCTTCAGAAACCTTCAAGATTGGAAGAAGAAAAGGAAGCTAACTGCATCAACAAGCACAAGGTAATCCCTACCACTTCTTAGTAATTTTAGAATTCTAGTATCAGAGTGTTTGGGCAGAAATTAAGAGGTCTTGTAAATTGTTTGACTCATAAGAGTGTTGTTTACCACTAAATAATCACATTAATAGAATTAGAGTAATCTTTTGGTCGGGAAAGACTTCTTAATCGATTGAAAGGGATTAATATTCGGCCCTATTGTTACTCAGAATCGCGTCGCCAAATGACGATTGCGAGAGTCCGGAATTTTGAGTCTGGAAGTTAAATCCGGTATTGTAGTCCGGAATGGGTTTAGAACCGGAATTGTATAGGATCCGGAATCCCCAAAGAGGGATCCGGAGTTGAAATGGGTCGAGAGGATCCGGAGTTGGAAGTAGGTTCCGGAGTTAGGCTTATATAATTGGAATCCGGAATTTAAGTTCACAAATATCGGATCCGGAATCTGGGCTTGGGCCGCACAGATCCGGAATCTAATAAGACCCGGAATGAGGTTCCGGAATCTTATTAGGGATCCGGAACTCGTTGGTTTGGGCCGAACTTTAAGATCCGGAGTTGGGCTTTAAATAGTGGGGATCCGGTACTGTTATTTTGGACCGTGGATCGGGAAATAGTGAGGGTCCGGTATTGTTGTGTTGGGCCATAGATCCGGTATTATTATTGGATCTGGAGTTTATTTAGATCCGGAAGTTTTGTTAAGTTCCGGAGTGGGTCAAATCCAGATACGAGCCCAAATTGGGTGTAGTAGAGTCCAAACAATTTAGCCCGATTCCAGGGTTTGTTGAGAGTCGAGTTAGATAGAAAATTGTTCAGACTGGGCTAAGATTAACCTAAGACTCACTATTCTTATTCTTGTAATAACATAGGTTTTCACCTTAAAATCTGAAGTTTCTGCGAGAAGAAATTGTTAAAGCGCTAGGTGAGTTTTTCTAACTAAAATACGTGATTTTATACGTGTTTTCCAAAGAAAGCGAATGAGTAGAAATGCCATGTTATTTTACATGATTTACTTGCTTGAAAGTTATATGAGATGTATGCATACATTGTGTTAGACGTAAATTGGCTAAGTCAGGGTAGGCCCGCCAGTGCTCACGTGTACCAACCCAATCTAAATAAAGCTTACATAGCATTTATATTTAAATAATTACAAAACTGGGTCCCAAAAATTTCATTACATTTGTCTCAAAACTTAGGTTGGCGGAAACAACCTATACACAACTGAGAATAACTATCTACTGAAAGTATGAGTGGCACTGCTTCTATCTGCGTATATTCTCTAATCCTGTCCTGCTCACTTGCCAGAGCCTCCGACTACGTGCTTACCTGAAAAGGTTTAGTTTGGAAAATGCGAGGGTTAGACCATGAGGTCTAGTGAGCTCCCTCCTGACAGTTCTCAAAATCATTTAAAAACAATTTATAACTTTCATAAACAGTTTATAACTATCAAACATAAATCTTTCACACATCTTTACATAAAACTTCCACGGATAAATCCGCTCCCGTAAATGGCACCCTGAAGTCACTCAAGAGTGACAACGAGTCAATCTCACGCTGCCTTACTGGGCAATACCTCCCATGGCATAAACAGAACCTCCCCCCAACGTGAGTTCTGGCGGAACCTCCCCCCGACTTAGCCAATTTACGTCTACCACAATGTATGCATACATCTCATATAACTTTCAAGCAAGTAAATCATGTAAAATAACATGGCATTTCTACTCATTCGCTTTCTTTGGAAAACACGTATAAAATCACGTATTTTAGTTAGAAAAACTCACCTAGCGCTTTAACAATTTCTTCTCGCAGAAACTTCAGATTTTAAGGTGAACACCTATGTTATTACAATAATAAGAATAGTGAGTCTCGGGTTAATCTTAGCCCAGTCTGAACCATTTTCTATCTAACTCGACTCTCAACAAACCCTGGAATCGGGCTAAATTGTTTGGACTATACTACACCCAATTTGGGCTCGTATCTAGATTTGACCCACTTCGGAACTTAACAAAACTTCCGCATCTAAATAAACTCCGGATCCAATAATAATACCGGATCTATGGCCCAACACAACAATACCGGATCCTCACTATTTCCGGATCCACGGTCCAAAATAACAATACCGGATCCCCACTATTTAAAGCCCAACTCCGGATCTTAAAGTTCGGCCCAAACCAACGAGTTCCGGATCCCTTAATCGGATTCCGGATCTTCCTCATTCCGGGTCTTATTAGATTTCGGATCTGTGTTTCACGCCGGGGGGGGGTCCGTTTATCCGTGAAAGTTTTACGAGAAGTTGCTTTGTGAAGTTGCTTGATAGTTATAAACTGTTTTGAAACGTTTTGAGAACTGTAAATTGAGGGAGCTCACTAGACCTCATGGTCTAACCCTCGCATTTTCTAAACTAAACCTTTTCAGGTAAGCTGGTAGTAGGAGGCTCTGGCAAATGAGCAGGGCATAACTAGAGAGTAAATGCATATAGAAGCAGTGCCACTCATACTTTTAGTAGTTAGTTATTCTCAGTTGTGTATAGGTTGTTTCCGCCAATCTAAATTTTGATTCAGATGTAAAGAAATTTTGGGACCCAGTGTTGTAATGCTTATAATAATGCTATGCATGTTCTATTTTAGACTGGGTAGTTACAACAAACTATAATAATATTTCTAACAAAACATTTACAATATTATCAACTTGTATACATATTCAATTGTGTTTATATGTACTTACATGTTACACATAAAGGAGAGTGAAGAAGCGGTTTTTTAACCCCCATTTGGCCCTAAAATTTTCAATTAGAACTATATTGACTTTTCAAAGATATAAGAATTTATTTTTTTTAACCAATATATTTTGTCCAAATTAAATCTCTCTAATGAAAAAGTTATCAAGAAAAACCATATATATATATATATTATACTCGGTAATTAGTGGATGTATATAACCATATTAATTTCAGCATGCATTATTTTACTTCACATTTGATGTTTATATAACTACAAGCTCTCTCTCTCTCTCTCTCTATATATATATATATATATATATATATTGATGAGTTGAAAGAATCTTGAGTTGTATTTCAATTCGTCAAATTAGTTTGGGGGGTCAAAAGAGTAACGGGTCCAACGTTTGAACGGGTGGGTTTCGAGGATTTTAATAAGATGTTGTCTCAATCATGGGATGAAGATCATGGGTCCTGAGACAAACACAATATCTATAAACAATTAAATTGAAAACAATTAGAGACAAAAGGATGGACAATTGCCTTGGGTATCATCAAGCTAGGGATCTTGTTCCCTGTTGATATGTGTATATATATATATATATATATTCCGTACATACCCTTTTGGCCAATCATATGCGGATGACAAAAACATCGGAAAATTACAACGTTCATTGTATAGCCAGTGCGAAACATCATATCCTTAAATCATGTACCTGGTTTACATATGGATTACCTACTTGATTTCCTTATCAAACCCGATGGTTAATTAATTTTCATATATAATTATTGTTTAAGATTTGAAAATCAAACCTGATGGTTAATTAATTTTCATATATAATTATTGTTTAAGATCTGAAAATCAAGATATATCGACTAAAAGGCTTTCATCATTATGTATTTTTGTTTTGTAATCTATTAGGTATTACACGAGAATGAGATTTAAACTTTGAACATCTACGTTATTTTACCATCTAAGGAAGCGAAACATATATATATATATATATATATATATATATATATAGAGAGAGAGAGAGAGAGAGAGAGAGAGAGGACCCTTCTTTTGTTAACCCTACATTTAGTGTTAACCATGTTAACCAATCTAGACCACTCATCTTAATAATCAATGGCTAAGATTAATTCAATTATTTTAAAATTTATTAAATGATGAGTTGGCTAATTTAATGACCCGCATATATGAATAAGGGCAAATTCGTCATAAAGCTAAAAATGTGTTTACAACTGATAAGGAAAGAAACGACTTTCCTAATTTCACGTTTTCATTAAACAAAAAGATTAAAGCTCCAAAACACCATATTAGCCATCGCCAGACTTCTTCCAACCTGCAATCTTCTGCTGCTTCCATGGTCTTCTTTGTTTACTTTCGTTATCTCATTCTTTGTTTACTTTTGTTTACATGAGCGGCCGTTCTCGTATTCTCGTAAATAGTTAGCGTTCTCGTTTGAACCTCTATATATATATATATTGAGAGAGAGGGAGGGGGGATTATGGCATAAATAAATAAGCAACGTTACATTTATAAAGCACCGCCTTTTTTGACAACCTTTTCTTCCTGTTTAATTAAACATAAACCATGGAAAAGGACTGGATGATTAATGTCATTTGATGCTTATATTTGTTGTGCTTACATAATATATATATATATATAGAGAGAGAGAGAGAGAAAGAGAGAGACGGGTTCAAACAAGAAAAATATCTATTTAAAAGAACACGATAACGTACAAAATCATTAGTGATTTTACATTAACGCACGAAAAAAAGACTTTGGCCGCGGCTTCAAGTTTGCGTGGCTTTTTTGCATGTTAATTTAAAATCACTAATGATTTTGTTCATACTCGTGTTATTTTAAATAGTTATTATTCTCGTTTGATCCTCCCTATATATATATATATATATATATATATATATATATAGAGAGAGAGAGAGAGAGAGAGAGAGAAAGAGAGAGAGGAATGTTCAAACGAGAAAGCTGACAATTTAAGAAAACACGAGAACGACCACCCATGTACAAACACTACTAAAGGAAAAAATTTACCTACGAACTTTTCTCTGGAAAATCTGTCGCTAAAGGGTGATTCGTCACAAAACCTTCACAGAAGTTGGTGGGTAAATTTTTGGTGGGTAATGCATATTAGCAACGGATTACCCAGGGATTCTCTGGATGATCCATGGGTATTTTCTCGTAAAATATCGGATTCCACCGAACCATTGATATTTTCTGGGTGATCCCTGGGTAAAAGTCATTTCTTTTGTAGTGAAACCATATGTGATTTTACACTAACAACAAAAAACTGGACGCGAGTGACTTTGGCCGCGACTTAAAAGTCGCGGGACAAGTTGCATGAATCATATATGTTTTTGTACATGAGCGGCGTTCTCGTGTTTTTTCTTATATAGTTAGCGTTCTTCTTTGAACTCACTTCTCCCTCTCTCTCTCTCTCTCTCTCTCTATATATATATATATATATATAGATATAATTTTCTAAACCCTCATGTCGTGTAATGGATACATTAATTGAACTTGTATGTAATTAGTTAGGATCTTTCGTAGGTTTATAACCTTTGTTTGGTCCCATACTCAAAGTCATTGGTACGGTCTTAAGTTGCTTAGAATCTTGACCTAATCCTATTTGGTTATACTATATCGTTTTATTAACCATGCTAAAAAAAGTAAAAGAACAAACTTTTTTACAAGAATCCTGGGAAATTAAAAACCCTTTTATGGGCATCTTACACCTTTTGGTTGACCGTTTACTATTTGACTTAGAAAAAATGGAATCACCAAAGACGACATATTGCATGAGAAGTGATGATCGACCCGACAACTTGATCTAAAATTTGTCTTTATATCTTAACCTACCAAAAAAAAAATATGAATTGTTAAATTAGGGTTTTGGAAGTTTCGAGAGGAAGCAAGTAGGTAGCATGTTTATAAATGTGTCAAGTTGAATGGGGACTTAGGAGTGACATGGTTGTTAGTGGGTGTGTGGGTGGGTGTGCTCAATTTTATATAAAGATTTGGCTTAAAATTAAGCCAGTTGGAGGTATTGGTCCACTCAAGATTTTGAAATATATAAAAGTTGGTAATGTGGCTCGAGGAATCATTTATTCTAGTCATTAATGTCTCTCTATGTATATAATATTTAATTTAGTTTATAAACTGAAGCCAATATATTATCAACTCACAAATGATGAAGAAGATGTGTGTGTTTATTTGTCGCATTTATCATGTATAAATATTATATATACTTCAAAAAAATTGTTTGATTTTGGTGGACAATGTTTGGACCCGGCATTTTAGTGGAAGCTCATCTACCTAGGGTTCAAATCTAGGCACTACCAAAGCCTTTGTGGCCATGGAGGTTCACATGCGATGACTCCAGACCATTCGTGGTTGCCCGGGGATTAGTCGGTGCACGTAAGCTGACCCGGAAACCCACGTTATCAAAAAAAAAGGTGAGGAAGACGTTCGAAGTATTGTCAAGTGTCAATTTCTTGAGTTATATCATTTTTGATTCTTTTAGAGCATCTCTAATTAATGGTTTCTTGAAGAAGACTTGATGAAGACTAGTATCAATATTCGGGTCAGCAAGTCCTCACAGTTATATTTTATTATTATAGGTTCAAACTTGTTGAAATTATATTTGTAAAGATTTGCATAATAATAGAATTCGAGTTACAATAAAACTTCCTTTACACACTTGAGTTACAATAAAACTTGACAACTTGCATAATAATAGAATTCGAATATCCAAATCTTCCTTTACACACTTGAGTTAGATCATTTTTTCTACCTTATATCTATTGCCTTTCTTTTCGGCTTGTTTCTATTTGATAAGGTTCGTTTGAGCCTGAGTTTATTTTTTATGTGTTTTTAGTGAAGATTTATACTAAATGTTTGATGATTTAACGTGAAACATATATAACTAATTCCTTATTTTTCACGATTATGATACATTTGTCAAAGTTCGATTGTGAAAAAGCTTTTTCTACATTGATATTATGAGCACTTAAAAAATATCTAAAAGAAAACAAGTCTTGGGTTAAAAATAATTTATTTGGACAAAATCTCTTATACAGTATACATATACAAACATACATACATATGTACATACATGATACATGTATACATACACAGTCGGGAGCAAACGATAACTATGACCAAAATAAGAGAACACGAGAATGCTCAAATCACTTGTGATTAGGCACGAATTGGTCGTGACCTACGTTGTGGGCCAACTCGTTCATGCACCACTTCGTTGGACCATGTTCCGTGATCGATATGATTTCAATGTAAACATGTTCTTATATATTTTATTGAGTCCGTTCTCGTTTGATTCTATCTCTATGAATATATGTGATCCCAGAACAAGTAATCAATCCATGTATAGCAATAAGATGGTCACCAATATATTCAATGAAGATCAATCACAAAGTACAAAGATGAATTCTAGAGAGAAAGACTATGTGTGTATACTTGTGTGAAATGGTGATTGATGACCTAATGAGAAAACTAGGCATAGCAAACATTATATACTATGTAAATTTCTAGTTACAAAATTAGTCCCTCTACATAGTACAACTTAGAATATTAGGCACTAACATTCTCCCCCTTTGTACAATGTAGAGGCAAAGAGTTTAAGCGTCCACCGGTGCCACGTACTTCTTCCGAATCCCGAAGATGATCTCAAACCTCCTCAGTGCATTCCGGTACTCCTTTCGGTATGTGTAACATCCCATATCCCATATACACAACATAACACGCAATATAACACAAATAGATATAACAAACAAACTTCACATTTCAAGTACGGTCCAATAGTCTTTTACAATAGAAAGAAAACATTTGAAATACAATCCTTGTACTATTTACATACATAACATTTAACATTTCAATACAACTACTAAATAAGTCAAAAACTTCATCTTATAGTCCTTCTCACTAGCCTTCCAATTCGTACTCTATTTACTTTTCCTTACTTGATCCGCCACCTGGAATACATATTTTTAAAACAAAATGAGGGTTAGACCCGATGGTCTAAGTGAAAAACCCCTGTTAGTTTAAAAATCATTTATATAAACTTCATTCATATAAATCACATCATATAATTACATATATCCAATTAAGCTCACACATCATGTACCTTTCCTTCTCATTTCTTCCTGGCCATATTAGTGGTAGCAAGCCAACTAATAATATACAACGCTGCACAACATCTACAGCCAAACAACGCTATACGGATTCTATAGCCAAACACACCGGTCCTAGACCCGGCCAACGTATTATAACACATTATAATACTCATGTAAATATAATACCTCACTATATTATAATTCACATATAAACACATAGTCATCAACTATTTCATTCCCAATCCACACATATACGTATTCCAGTTAAAAACGTTTTTAAAGTACAACTCACCTGATTGCTTATCAACACGTTCCCAAGCCTTCTAAACAGGTTCAGTCTTTTACCCAGAATTCACAGGATCTGTAACACATAGATACAGATATCTCTTTACCACATAAAACACATAAGTCTTACTAAGGCTAAGAACTCTAAAGAACTCAAATCCTCAAATGTTCCCCTAAGGCGACTTAACACGGGGGTTCCTCATTCAGAAAACCTTTTCAGAAAACCTTATTCAGTCCTCATTCAAAAACTAGTTAAAAATAACCAAACAGCTAAAGTATCCGGATACCTCAACTTTTTCGGACAACACAACTTTTCCGGACAACAGGACTTTTTCGGATAACTTATATAATCCGGACGTCATCCGGACACCAAAGTGATCCGGGTACTACCCGGTATCCAATTCTATCCGGTAAATATAGGAAAAAGAAACTTACCCGGATAAAAGAATCGTCCGGACACCACTAATATATCATCCGGACACCATCGACAGAACTACCCGGACACTACCAACAGTGCTATCCGGACACCTTCAACGTATCCGGACACCATTGTCGGTTTACCCAAAATTCACCCAGAATTCGGCTGAGGTTTACACCAGATCGATTATGTTGATTCTAGACCGAGAGAAACAATCTACTAACCATTATAAACATAATTAGTAAAGGAAACATACCTGTAACTACTTCCAATTGCACCAAATTGAAACCCTAACTCCAAAACCTCTTTTCTTCTTTTTTTCTTCCTTTCTCCACAAAACACACACACACCTTATGATAATATCTGAGTTTCTGATATTTTTGAATTATCTGATTACCAAGAGATAATATCTAACCAATATTTATCCTCTAAACCCTAAACTATCCATTAATGACCCAAAACACCCTTAACTCCTAATTTAACCCAAACTTACCCTAAACTTCCAACTTTAAAGTTAATTAAATTTAACGGAATGGGGATTTAACTAACGGACTTACCCGGGGTATTACAGTATGTTATAGCATCCAGAACTTGCTTGATCAGCTCCTTCTCCGTATCTTTCAGCTTTACCTCCTCGCTTGCATCCAGACGCAATCTATTTTCAAGGTGGACCTCAATAATCTTGAAAGATCCGTCACTGAACTTGTTGGCTTCAATAACTCTCATAAATCTCTTCTTTGAGTCTCTATCGAAGCAAACAACTCCAAGATCCGGTTTCTTCAATAGTGTGTAGGCTGAGACACCTTGAATATCTGACAGGCGCCGGTTCGGTGGTCTTAGGTTTACTCGGGCTTGGTGAGATTCCAAGGCCATTTGGAAATCCGTAAGATAAGAAAATTTCAGAATATTCCGCATGAACCTCTTGACACTCTTATATGCAGAAGACCATTCAATCTTCTTTTGAGGAGCTCGTGCCAGGATGTCATATAAGCTGCAGAAGTCGTCAAGCTTTAGACTCTTGAAATCTGCTTCTGAAAAGACGTGTACGGAGCCATCAGATCTTTGTACAGTGGATTGCGGGTACCAGACTTTAGACAGCTTGCAGTAATCTATGTTCAGCACCTTCATGATGGCTTTGTCTGACCATACCACATTTGTGTTCAGACATTCATTGCCCATGACATGTAGAAATTCAATCCTGCGCAATGATGGCCAGTCTTCAACCCCGTATACCTTTGCTAAGTCGATCCTCTGGACATCCCTAACAAATAGGTCTCTCCTTATACTTTCTTGGAAGGGAATCAGAATCCGAACTCGTTCACCTGTAGCCACATACCTAGGCTCAGCGTCTATCACTTCCTGATAGATTTCCAATTCAGCTACGAGTACAGGATCCCTGATTCTACCATCGGCTTGAACTTGAATAACTGGAGCAGCTTCTTGTATTACTGGAGGCGCGGAAGTACTTGCACTTTGATCAATCAATAGTTGTGGTTGAGTAGTATCATCTGGATTTTCGTTGTCGGAATCCGAAGCAGCCATAATAACTCCGGTGATGTCAAAAATATCTTCTATTTCCTCTTTGATCTAGACTGTTCTTCTCTCAGGTTCTTCCTCAGAATCAATGTCAATATAGTCGACAATCAAAGCATCCGCCATCCGTTCATCATCTGTTCCATTGTCAACAACCGAAGGCTTTTCAACCCCAGTTATGACATCAGCTAGAACTTGGGTTTCATCCACTTAGACCATATCAGTGTCCGTTCCACCTGCCCCTGTCTCCCTTTCACTAGTTGGCTGACCTGATCCCCCAACATCTGCAGTAGCTGTAGCACTGGATTCACCAACCCGTGCTCTCTTCTCCCCCTCATGAAGATCAGGATCTTCCGGATCATCATGCCTTTGTTTCTGTGGAGCTTGAGCTTGTATCCCACACTTCTCTTCAACTACCTTAAGCCGGTTAGAGATGGAGGTGAATCCGTTCATCATAGCGTCCGTCATATCTTTCATAGAATCGGTTAGACGCTGGAAGTCGTTGCTAGAAGGTGGTTGGTGTGATGTTTGGGCTTGAGGTTGGGTATGTTGATGGAGTAATCCAATTAGGTCAACTTGTTTAGCTGTACTTGTGTCACTTTTGGCTAGGAGTCGGCCTAATAGCTCGGATTTGAGCTGGTCTTCTGGGATTTGGTGTAACGGAACTGGTGTTGGTGTTTGTGGGTTGGATTGTGTGTTGGATGGTTGATTCTGAGGGGTTGATGATGATTTAGCAACTGCTTTGCCCTTGATGGTTCTGCTCACTTCTCTTGCTAGTTGCTCAACGGTACTCTGCATGGCTCGCCGATGTTGCTTGTAGGCATAATCAATAGAAGCAAAAGCAGACGCCAGTAGTGGAAGTGTAATATAATGTGGAGGCGGCCGAGTATGCGTACAACCTGTTCAGGAGGAAAATTGGGAAACAAAAATCTAACATCCGGACCACTTAGGTTACCGGTTAAAGTAGGGGTTGTAGCAACCGTACTGTCTGTGCACATGGCTGGCATATTGTTGACCATGACAGGACTTCCACCCAGTCCTCGTGGGGCACCAACAAATGGCGGCCGCACTCGGGGTGTTCCGGTTGGAGCACGAAAGCTCACAACTTGTTGGGATTCCAACGCATGTGGCCTAGGAAAAGATGTATATCTAAATGGCTCTAGACTCAACATGCGTGGAATAAAAGTCGGTGGCCGGGGCAGGAGCCTACCTATTTCAATATCAGCAGACACCAAGTGTGTCGTCGATAGCAGTTGTGCTTGATCCCCTATGGAAGATGAAACACCAGCAAATTGAGATGCCGACGAGTGGCTTAGTGGGGTTGTGCTTTGCATGGATGAGTGCACCATGGCTTGTTCAATACGCAACGGCGACGTACGCTCGTTGATAGAAGATGTGGCTACCCGGCTTGGATCGGTTTGGGGAGAGTCAGTAGTTAAAACTTTATTTGACCCTATCTCTTTCTCTCCCATTTCTTTTCTCGCCACATCACTGCTCACATGTATATTTTCTACTATAGCTCCCTCATTCCACCTTATGTCACCAAAATCTCTGGAGGTTCCGACGTTCCAGGTGGAATCAGCATCGGAACCCTCAATATGTTGACTCCGACCAATGTGTCTTGGGATTAGATCCGCTTCAGGGTCATGGTCGGGATCGGAGTAAGAATCATCATCAGCCCTTGGTTGGTCAGATGCTTCATCCTCAGATGATGAAGCATCGGGGTTAAAATCGGTATGTCATCGAGGATGGGAATACGAATAGCTCCGGTAAAAGATGCCTGACGAGCAGTCTTCGCCACCCCACCCACTCTCTTTCTTAATGTTCTTGTCACCACTTCCCGTTCAGGAACCCCAAGTTCCTGAACCTGCTCAACATGTAGACCCTCACCGCCTAATGGGATAGCACCATGGGGAGGTCCGGCCGGTTCTGGCCAGACCACTAGTGCGTTAGCTAATCTATACTGCCTAACTACCTCAGACTGCTGGTCGGCATACGCAAGTACAGGCTCGGGAATCACGACGATGTGTACAAAGTCAGCATATGCTGGCATGTTCAGATAATGCATGTATTGTGTTGGTCCTTGTACCGCATTCGGGCGTCTAGGAATTTCCTGGTTGCCCTCCAAGATCTGGTGTATAAGAATCTAGAAGAATCGTTGATACGACACGAAGTTTCGGTTCTTTGTCGGTCGTCTTTTGTCTTTGACCAGCTCTTGTAGCTCGTTCCAGAGTAGTATGGCATAGTCTATGTTGCGGTTGAAGGCGAATGCATGGAACATGCGAATGGTCGGAAGGTTGCATTTGTCAAGCCCAATATGCTTTGACGTCATGCATCTGTTGAATATGGAGCAAAGGGTGTACCATACTGGTGGTAGGTTCTTTCGTAAGAATTTGGAGGAGCCGGCTAGGACAGGGTTCTTTGGGTCTTGGTAGCCTAAGCTTTGGATATCTGTGTAAAGTTGGGCTTCGGGTACCATATCTTCAAAGTTCGGGTTAAAGGGTAGGTCTAAGGCTAGACGGAGTCGTTTAAGGGTAATCCGAGCATCGAAATGATCGACTCGGGCAGTAAAGTGTGGACCCCGTTGGTTTGTAGGAGGATGGAATTGTAGTGTGTGCCAAAACTTTTGTAAATAAATGAGGGGTACAGTGACTACCCTTGTGAGCACTGTTCGGAGGGGATGGCCGCGGATGATCTCGATGATAATCTGGTGGTCGAACGCCACGTCGAGGTCTAGATGATGATTATTGTCGTGAAGGGCAAGGTGGAGATTTCTCGGTAGAAGCTCCGTATCTAGATCACGGGCGTTAACCGATGGATGCGACGATCGGTGCGACGGCATGATGGTGTTCTCGTCAGAAGAATGGCCGTCATTATGAGCCATCTGAACAGTGACAAAGTTTAGAGCAGTTCCCAAAAATTGGTTTTCTTCAAAAAATTTCCAAAAAATTTCCTAAGTGTGGGAACTATCGCAACACACACAAAGGTTATCGCAACAATAAAGTTATCGCATTGAAGAGGTTGCGATGAAATGTTATCACAACAAGCAGGTTGCGACAGTTATGAATAATAGACGATTGCGACATGTTTGAACACATGAATCCCTAAGGTTGCGATAATTATGAACTTAAGATATTTCCTAAGTGTTTTCAAGCCCAGAAACTATTTTCGCACAAAATCGTGTTTTAAACCTACACTATAATGCTCGCAAACAACACAGAAGTAAAACCCCTAACATATATTTCTATCTAACATATCCTAAACTTATCGATTTCAACATATGAATATGAAGGGTTTTAACAAGTTCGAACTCTAAACAAACCTAAAACAAACTGTAAGCATGGATTCAATGGATGAAATCGATTGAGAAACAAGAATCCATACCTCAATTACAATCTGAGTGGAGTAGAATCAACGAACAACTCGAGAAAAAAACTTGAAAGAGATCAACAGCCGATTGCAGTTGAGACAAGAAACTCAAACAACTCGTATATAAAGGATTGAGATAAGGTGACACGTGGCACGATACGATTGGTCCAAAGTTTGACCCCACAATGTCAGGTTATCGCAAGTAAGAGGTTGTGATAACCCTCCTTGTTGTCACAATGAACAGGTTGCGATAGAAGTTCAACCTTTTCGCAACAGATGGTTGCGATAAGTTACTGTTCATTGGGGATTATCGCAACAGAGGGTTGCGATAAGTTACTGTTCATCAAAGTATCACAAGTAGGTGGTTGCGATAACAGTAACACTTGGACATTTTTCAGATAAAATTTGAAAAGATTTTATCACATTGGAAGATGTCCAACTTCCAATTGATTCAGCACTCAAGGTTTTAAACACAGTTTTCACTCCCCCTTAAATGATGCATAGATTTGAAAAATTGTTTTCATCATTTAAGAGTTAGTGTTTGAAAACAAATCAGAACACTTACCTTGACTTCTCGGAAGCAACAGTCACAATGGATCTATACTTACACGATCTGGCAGTTATGCACACTCCCCCTAGATTTGTGCATATGATCTGTTCTATAACTCCCCCTGAAACCAAGAACATACCTTTGTGCAGATACAGGTATCATAACAAATCATAGATAAGACAATTAAAAGAAGAGAAAGAAAGAACGAGTTGAAGAAATATATGTACTACGACTAAGATATGAAAATTTAAATAACAGATATTGAGAATAGAATATGATGAAAATTTGAGTGTATCAATCTAGATACGAATATTTCCATCTATTATATGATCAATATATGGAAGTTAAACTTTCATATTCAGCATGCCGAGCTTGGATACTAGAAAATTGAAACGTTTTTCATTCAAGGCTTTGGTAAAGAGATCGGCAAGCTGATACTCAGTTGTAACAAAATACAATTCAACAGTTCCTTTCTCAACATAATCTTTTATGAAATGATACCTTATGTCAATGTGTATGGTTTTGGTGTGCTGGACAGGGTTAGCAGATATAGAAATAACACTCTTACTGTCGCAGTAAACGGGGATCTTCTCGTATTTAAACCCATAGTCCATGAGTTGAGTCTTCATCCAAAGGACTTGTGAACAACAACTCGCCACGGTAACATATTCTGCTTCCACGTTTGATGTTGAAACACAATTCTGCTTCTTCGACGACCAACTCACAAGCTTGTCTCCCAAAAACTGGACGTGCCCAGAGGTGCTCTTTCTATCCAGCATGCTTCCTCCGTGATCAGCATCTGAATATGCAGTGAGTTCGAAACCGGTTCCCTTGGGATACCACGGTCTGAGGTATGGAGTGCCTTTCAAGTACCGAAAGATTCTTTTGACGGCGCCGATATGTGACTTTTTAGCACAGAGACAAGTCGAAAACATTATATCTGGACGACTAGAGGTTAGGTACATTAGACACCCGATCGTTCCTCTATAAAGCTTGACATCAGCATCAATACCGTCTGGATCTGGACCTATCTTAGATCCAAGAGCCATAGGCGTACCGATCAACGTACAGTTTTCCATCTTGAATTTCTTCAAGATATCAAACACATACTTCGACTGGTTGATGAAGATACCCGTAGAGAATTGTTTTACTTGTAATCCGAGAAAGAAATTAATCTATCCCATCATACACATTTGAAATTGAGTCATCATAATGCCCGAAAACCAAGTACAAAGTCCAGGGTTAGTCGAACCAAAAATAATATCATCAACGTAAATCTGAACTAAAAGAATATCACCTCCATTGCGTAGAGAAAACAGAGTTGTGTCGATTTTACCTTTCACAAAGCCAGCGTTTAGTAGAGAGGTAGATAATCTTTCATACCAGGCTTGAGGGGCTTGTTTGAGACCGTAGAGGGCTTTGTCAAGAATGTATACGTGATTTGGATAGTCTTTATCCACAAAGCCTTTCGGTTGAGACACATACACGTCTTCCTTAAGGACACCGTTCAAGAAAGCGGTCTTCACGTCCATTTGACAGACGGTGAAGTTCTTGAAAGCGGCATACGAAAGAAACATCCGAATTGCCTCAAGTCGAGCAACCGGCGCGTATGTCTCGTCATAATCTATCCCTTCTTGCTGCCTATACCCTTTTGCTACCAAACGAGCTTTGTTGCGCACAATTATTCCGTCTTCGTCTTTCTTGTTCTTTAGGACCCACTTGGTACCAATGACTGTCTTACCTTTGGGTCGCGGAACTAGTCTCCACACCTTCAAAGCTTCAAACTGATTCAGCTCTTCTTGCATCGCAACCAACCAATCAGGGTCTTCTAAGACTTGTTGAACTGTTGAGGGCTCAACTTGACTTAGTAAAATTGCATATAAAACTTCATTGGCGGATGCGGATGCAGATCTTGTCTTCACTGGTTCAGATACATCACCAATCACCTGATCAATTGGGTGACTGTGTGTCCACCTTGTAGAGTGTGGATGGAGAGATATAGCACCTTCATTGGGGTCTACAAGGGTAGGATCCTTATCAAAGTTCAACTCGATCGTCAGCGTCGGTTCCGGTTGTGAGAGGGGTTGCTTGTCAGAATTGACAATTGGCATAGCCTCGGGAACTGATTCGGTAGATTGTTCAGGATTGTTGTGATTACCCTGATCAGTGACATTCGAAGATGTTCCAGATGAAGAAGCACCACTTGTAGATGCATGTGATCTTGCTTGTGTAGATGCCATCGTTGTGTTCCTTGGAGAAGTTGGAGGAGTAGTTGCACCAGTATTTGATGAGGTCAGCACCGGCGAAGGGCCTGACACAGTAGCTTGTACTGGTGGTGTTTCAACTTGAATCCTGTCATTTACAGATGAAGAAGATTTATCATTACCAAAATAGTCATCATAAAAATGTTCAAACAAAACATCAAGTTCGTTAGGATTAGAATTAGAAGTGGAAGCTTGATCCTTGTTTGAAGATCTAGTCATCATTGGACGGATTTGTCCAGATGCTAGAATTCCGGAAATCGCGGGTTCTGTACTGTTTTGCACATAATCCATTTCTTCAGATTCATCGAATTTGACATTTATGCTTTTCATCACAGTTCTGGATGACTTGAGGTAGACTCTGTATGCTTTAGATGTGAGCGAGTAGCCGATGAAGAAGCCTTCATTACCCTTAGGACTGAATTTGTTCAGGTTGTCCTTATCGTTCAGCACAATACACCTGCATCCAAAGACACGAAAATAGTGTATTACAGGTTTTCTATTATTAACCAATTCATATGGAGTCTTGCCAAACCGTCGATGTATGATTGAACGGTTTTGTGTATAGCATGCCGTTGCAACAGCTTCAGCCCACAGAAACAGAGGTAGATCAGCATAAGACATCATCGTTCTGGCCTCTTCAACGAGTGTACGGTTTCGTCTTTCAACAACACCGTTCTGCTGAGGTGTTCTGGCCGCAGAATATTGATGAGTAATTCCTAATGACTTGAAGAAGTCATCAAGGGTTCTGTTTTTAAACTCTGTCCCGTTATCTGATCTGACAATCTGAACTGATTGTTGACGATTCACTTGAAGTTGTTTGATTAACGAGATGATCAAGTCAGGTGTTTCATCTTTTGAGCGTAGGAACTTGACCCATGTGTATATCGAGTAATCATCGACGACTACTAACACGTAACATTTGGCTCTAATACTCTGAGTCTTCATCGGACCACAGAGATCCATATGAAGGATTTCTAAAGCTTTACTTGTGATGGGTTTGGGTTTCGGTGGATGATGAGCACGCTTCATCTTCCCCTTCTCACATGCGGTACAAAAGTTGTCTTTCTCAAATTTCAGAACTGGTAGACCTATGACTAAATCACCCAACGTCAACTTTTGAATGTAGCGGAAGTTGAGATGAGATAGTCGTCTATGCCACAACCAGCTTTTCTCTAAAGACGCTTTCGACATAAGACATACGTCATTCTTAGGCTTGAGAGTTGATAGGTCAATGATGTACAGATTGGACTTTCTAGAACCAACAAGAAGCTCATCTCCTCCGTCGGTAAGAACTGCACAACGGGTCTTCTTGAAATGGACTTCTAGGTCTTTATCACAAAATTGACCTATACTAAACAAATTGTGTCCTAAGCCCTCGACGTAATTGACTTTTGTAATCCTCACATTATCTTTGACAACATCTCCGTAACCCAAAATTGGAGAATATTGATTGTTTCCAAACTTCACCCTACCACAATCCTTTTCCACAAAATTAACGAGCAACTCCTTTCTTCCAGTCATGTGTTTTGAGCAGCCTGAATCTAAGTACCAGACATGACTGGGCTGCAAAATGGAAATTAAACGGTTTTAGGTACCCATTGCCAATTGGGTCCTTTCTTATTAGTAGGTTTGGTCTTGACATTATGAGTTCTATAACTGGTTTTAAGATAATCATTTGAGTAAAACCAACGGTTATAGTCAGATTTGTAGATAAAATCATCCACACCACAAGAAGCACAAAAAATTTGATCACGTGCCAAATTAATCAGTTGTCGCATTGAATAAACCTTGTAAGGAACTACAAGTTTTCGTCCCTTGTCAACATCATAATTAATAACATTTGAAACAAAATTGTCTTTCTTGGAATTTAAAACATTTGAAGTAACGTGGGATGATTTGATCTGGGCCACATCCTGTGTGGACTCCTTTATTCTCCACTCAAGGCGCGTGTTGTTTCTGAAATTACGATCTGAAAAACCAGACAAATAGGAGTCGTAAGCTTTTGAATTCTGAGCTTGAGAAGAGTTAACATGCTTCTTTCTTTTTGTTTTTGTTTTCTTTTTCTGTAATGATTGTTTTGATTTAGATTTGGGATAATAATCATTAACAGAAATTTTCTCAGCTGATGTAGAAGATTCCCCTTTCAAGATAATCTTTTCAGGTTCTTCTTCTTTTATTAGAAAGTCAGTATGATCTGGAAGTTTGGCTCTAAAGTCAAATTGAGCAGGCACTTCACATACATCTTTACCTTTGTCCTTACCAACATTCTCACTATCACAATCAGGCTGACTGTCCAATGAAGTGTGAAAAATACCATAAGACTTTGGATAAAGAAATTCATTTATTTCTTTTTCAATAGCTTTATCTTCTTCTGTATAAAAATGCATTTCAGGAGAATTTTTAACAAATTGACTTTCCAAATCCCAAGATTCAAAATCATCTTTGTCATCAACTGTCCAACTCCTGAACACAGTATTTCCCACGAAAGCTTTGCATGAGGAAACATCTGAATCTGAAGAATGCTTTTCTTTTGAAACTTTTTCTTCAGACATTTCCTCAAGTTTTGTTTTCATTTCTTTTAAACTTTCCGAAAACACTGTGATCATAACTTCCTTTTCGATCTCAAAAGCAAGCTTCTCGTCATTTCTGACTTCTTGAATAGTACTTTCGATCTTGCTTTCGAGGTCCATGAGTTTTTGTTCAAGAACCATTGGTGGAAAATACCTTTTACCTTCCAAAATAGGTTTTTCAGTATTATCCTTTTGTGTATTTTCCGTTTCCTCCGGTTCTTTAACAACATAGCTCTCAAAGTAATCATTTAGCAAGGTTTTTTTGTTATTTAAAGCTTTTGGATTATCAGGACCATACCAAAAAGGAAGTTGCATTTTAACAGTGGTTTTTTTTATTTCTTCCTCAGCCTCATAGTCTTCACCATCCATTTTAAGCCATTTAATTTGATAGTTAGAATGTATTGCAAGTTCAATCCATTCAAATTTATAAAGAGTGGGAGATTTTATTAAGGCATTGCTCAAGTACTGTGGATTGTCAAACCCGATACCCCACTTTGAATTGAAATATCTGAACTTACTTGGCTTATGCATGTGAATTGTTTGTTCAGTTTGACCTGCTTTGTACAGTTTATTTTCAAGATCTTTGACATTTTCACACAGCTCATCATTTCTATCTTTATAAGCATGTAAAAGACTTTCAAACTCATTACTCTTGGTTTCCGAACTCATTAATTTATCTGATAGTTCAGTTATTTTATCTTGAAAATACGCATGACCAATATCGAACTCAGTCTTTTTATTTTCTAATTCTTGAATTTGACTGTCTTGTTCAATTAGTTTTTTCCTTAGAGTGGAAATTATTTCATCTGCTATGTTCTGGTCAATTGTTAGTTCTTCTAACTTCTTTTCTAAATATGTTTGTTGAATAAAGAATTGATTATAGAGATCGAGATGTACCTCATTTGAAGTAGACTCTGACCCTTCATCATCGGCGTTTCTGGTCATGAGACACATCTTGTTTTTAGCCGGTTTCTCATCATATGCTTCATCGTCAGTCTGATCAAGCCAATATTCTTCTTCAACCAACAGCGCAATCCCCGATTCTTTCTGTTCAGCAAGCATCAACTTGTTCTTGTAATAACTAGAATCCCTCACTTTCGGCTTCCGACACTCTTTTGAGAAATGACCATTCTTCCCACAATTGTAGCACTTTGGTGCTTCATCCTTCTTCTCAAATACCTTCTTCTCACCTGGCCTCTTATACTCATCTGGCCTTTTATACTCAGCCCTCTTGTCCTCAAATTTCTTGCTCGATTCAACATGAGCTTTGTGCTCGAAGTTCTTAGAGCCAGAAGCATACCTCTGATTGTTAGAACTGGGGCTTTTCCCAAACTGTCTCTGAAAAGATCTGGTAAGGAGTATCATTGCTTGCTTCATGCTTTCAACATCATCTATCACACCCACTTCATTCTGTTCCTCATCAGACTGGTTACCCATATTCTTTGAGTAATTCATGTTAGACAATAAAGCAAGTGGGTCTAACTCATCTTCCTTAACCTCTCTTTTCTCTTCCTTCTTCTCCTTCTTCTTCTTCTTAGCTCTCTTTGCATCTGCATCATCTTCATCCTGCTTCAAGGTTTCGTACATCTCTTGTAGAGGCAAATCAGCTAACTTAGCATTCTGTTTCATTCGGTGAGCATACTTCTTCCATTTCGGTTGAAGAACACTCAGGAATTTCACATTATGCTCGATTATAGATTTGTTTATATTGTACCTATTCAGCTCATTCAGGATGGTAGTGAAACGGTCATAAGCAGAATCAAGTGCCTCTCCTTCCTTCTGTTTAAAATTTTCATACAAATTGATAGCATTAGAGATCCTCATCAGGTTCTCTATTTCAGATCCTTGATACAGCTTTGTCAGTTCATCAAACATGGCCTTCCCAGAATAATTTTTGCTATCCACCTTTCGATAAATATCGTTGGTTAAGGCTTGAATAACTAGGGACTTTGCCATTTTGTCTCCATATGCTTTGTTCTTTTGTTCAGGACTATAATGTAATGGTAGAACCTCAACCAAGTCTGGAATTGAGTCACCATCAGTAATAAGTCCCCTTCTCGTTTGTTTCTCCATGGGACCATTCTTAAGAGAATTAGAAATAAATTCCCCGTTCTCTTGTCGCTCAACATAATCGATGAATTTGTCTTTCCAAATCTTAAACTCCTTGGGAAAAAGAACAGGTGGTTTGTTCTTCGACCCAATAGTTAATATGTCTCTCGCTGTCATATTAGATTACTTGTTGATGATCGTTAAGTATTCCTTAGATTCGATTAGCAAAAAAATAGTTTCACACGGTCTTGTCTCAACCCACTGTCTGTCTCAGCCCACTTCTTGTCGCAATACACTCCTTGTCGCAACCAAGGACTTGTCACAACACAATAACTTGTCGCAATTAACAAGTTGTGAAAGTAGCCAAAAACACTTGTCGCAGCTAACAGGTTGCGATACTATCCAACAAAAGTTCTTATCGCAACAGAATATTACGATAAGTACTGTTCAAAATCACGTAGGTTGCGATAGTTAAGACTTGTCGCAACAGATAGTTGCAATAGTATACTGTTCACGATGAAAAATTGCGATAACAACGGCTTGTCGCAACAGAGGGTTGCGATAGTATACTGTTCACTTTTGATGTACTGCGATAGTTATGAATCACTGAATGTTGCGAAAGTTATGAATATCGAAGTTGCGATAGTTTTGAATATTCAGAGGATCGTGAGTTGATTCTTCAAAAATGATCCAATTGCTTTGAAATTTGGTACGTAGGTTCGCAACTGTATTCTGGACAACTTTAATTATTCAAATTTTGTCCAAAAACCACTAGAACAGTGATTTCTAAACAAAAACAGTGAGTTTTCTTCTAAAAGTCCGAAAAATTGATTTTGCACAAATTGAGACAGATCCTGGTGTAATTGAGGAATCAAAACACACAGGGAAGATAATCAAACACTCCTAGATCAATTCTAATCCATTTGAAGCACTCAAATGGCTATAATCAATAAGAAATGGATGAAAAAATGAAGAACACTCAAAATTGCAAAACTCTCAAAATACTAATCTGATGTAAATGAAATACTATGATCTGATACCAATTGTGATCCCAGAACAAGTAATCAATCTATGTATAGCAATAATATGGCCACCAATATATTCAATGAAGATCAATCACAAAGTACAAAGATGAATTCTAGAGAGAAAGACTATGTGTGTGTACTTGTTTGAAATGGTGATTGATGACCTAATGAGAAAACTAGGCATAGCAAACATTATATACTATGTAAATTTCTAGTTACAAAATTAGTCCCTCTACATAGTACAACTTAGAATATTAGGCACTAACAATATATATAGGAGGTTTAGAACGGTATCCACTTATGCATACAACTAATTTAAGTTGTTTTTTGTTTTTTATGCATGTGTACATTTTTTTGGACAACAAAAAACAGGCATCTTTATTAGAAACCCGAAACTAGCGAGAAGCTAGCAATCTACACAGTGGTTACATAAATTCAAGGGAGAGCTTAAACAATCCTCCCAACATAAGGCTCTACTTATCTTGGATCCGTCTTTAATCTAATAAAAACTAAAGTACAAAATTAAATTGGTGATCTCTCTACTATTCCTCATCTTCCCTTGGTGTAACTTCTTGTTCCTTTGATTACACAAAACCCAAAAGTAAGTCATGTAGACCACTTTTGCATTCTTCTTACTTTGCCTCTGAGGACTCGATTGTTGCACGATCATCCACATATCAATCACCGAATTCACCGCCACTGGTCGGATTTTCCACCATTAATGAAGACGAGCTCCCACCTCTCGTGCGGTTGAGCACTACACAAATAAACGATTACAGTTCTCCGGATGTGACACACAACATGGGCAAACATCAGAATCGATGTCAATGCCCTTTTTTAACAGATTATCTTAGGTAGATATCCGCTCTTGTAGTATCCTTCATAGATGCATATTGACTTTGACCAGGACCCAAGTATTCCAGCACGTTTCCCGATCAGCACCCTAAAGGATCGTACAATCCACCATCATACGAAGGGAGGCACCCGTTCTTTTCCTTAGGCCACTTCAGCATGCATTACTCGAGTCCTAATGGAACAGTTGTCCAAGTTAATTCCCCGCTCCTCCAACTCTTTGTACAACCCTACTACCGATCCCTAAATACCCCCTTTAGCTCTACTCCTATTCCCGTCCAAAAGCCCACCCGAACTACCATAGAAATAAGTCACAATTCGTCTCCACATTGCTTCTGTATATGTTCGGTAACGCCACCACAACTTCCTGTTGCTCCCAAAGGGGTTATACAAGTTTGTAGAAGGGGGGGGGGGGGGGTTGAATACAAACACACGATTTTTATCTTTCTAAATTGTTTATTGATATATATCAAACAATTTACAGTTTGTTGCGGAACAAGATTAAGGAATAAACCTAATCTAAACAAACTATGAGAACACTAAGAGTTTGTTGCACTAGAAATAGAGATTAAGAAAATTCAGAATACTAAGGAGAGTACTCTTTCACACAGTAAGTTCAGCGAGAGAGGAATGGCCGAGCACTTCAAAATGAAGCAGGGTTTCCTTTATATACTGCATGCATTTAATGCAAGTCAGTATACCTTTACATGTGGCACCCTCTAGTTGGTTGCATGATTTGACTTCAGTAGACAACCTAGTGGTCGCATGATGAACAGTGCAGAATCAGAGTTGGTTGTACGATTCTAGACAAAAGGGATGTCTGTTCTGACAAAATCGTACGGAGGCGTGCAAGGGGGATAAGATAAAAGTTGCTTGTAGAACGGGTTTCATGATCAGCGTTCGCTGAATGACTCTTTATCAGTGAATGATAAAGTTCAGTGTTCGCTGAAGTCTTCTACTTGAAACTTCACGTTGGATGGACAAGTCTTGGCTTCGTTGATATCCGCATCAGGTCACTAGTAGACTTAGTCGCTGGTTCTTTGGCTTGATCTTTGACTTCAGCGTAAAACATAGTTGACGTGAATCTTGTCTTCAGGGATCATAAGTAAACAACATAAATTATCAACGATCATCAGTGAGACTGAACAGACTTAGGGCTCACTGATGTACAGTGTTCGCTGAAGTATGAATTTAAGGTGTATGTTTTCATCAGCGATACTAAACAGACTTAGTATATTTTCTTTGATGGCAAAACATTAATACATATTGTCTACTTACAATTTTCACTAAGTGTTTCTCAGGGTCATTATCAAATCACTGAGGGTTTGGATCAACACTTCCCCAACATCATAAGATTCAAGGACTTTAATTTGCTGATACCAAGCCCCCATTTTCCTTGATATTTAAGACTTTCTCGCACGCAACCGAACAAAACTTTCCTTTTTCCTCACTACATCCCTAGAAGAAACAACACCGAATGCTCTCCAAAATGCTGATAACTAATGCATGTGTGCATTATGCACATGTACATGTTACAAATTACTTGTATGCATAAGGGCATATCGTCCATTAACGACTGACAATGTATTCCTCAGTTTTTCATTTTTCTTGAGGTTTTTCCTTGAGCCTGGCCATATATATATATATATATATATATATAGAGAGAGAGAGAGAGAGAGAGAGGAGGGCGGTCGCGGGAAGATGAAAACGCATGATAATGAATATTTCATGAATTCATGATCAGTGTTATCTATCATAAATAATTGGGATAGAAAAATATGTCTTAGGGGAACCTACCGATACTCCCACACGCATATATATATATATATATATATATATATATATATATATATATATATATATATATATATATATATATATATATATAGAGAGAGAGAGAGAGAGAGAGAGAGAGAGAGAAAGGATCATGCGAGAAGTTAAACGTTATGCGAGAATGCGAGAAGTGTTTAATCATATATATGATTACACAGCATGTGAGTGTGTTTAATCATATATGATTAAACGTGTATGTATTGCCAATGTAACATATGCTTAATCATATATGATTAAGCTTGTGTATCATATATTTTTTTTGAATGGCAATTGCATTCGGGGGTATCCTGGACTTAGTCCAGACTAATCCCCCTTCGACCCGGCCACGATTCGGCCCACGATCCACGACCCGGCCCAAACTACAGGCCCACGAACTGCCCCTTGATTCGGGGATACCTCTGCATGATCACCATGGGGTTCGAACCCGGGTAGTAAGGGCTGCCAACCACTTACCCCCCAGGATGTTACCAAACCACTGGGCTACAATGTCTTTGGTGCTTGTGTATCATATATGATTACACACTTCTCGTATTCTCGCATAAGGTTTACCTTCTCGTTTGAACCATTAATTTTTATTTAATCTTTGATATAAATTGAAGTCTTAGTTTTTTTTTGGAAGGCATAGCGGCATCGACCCTACGATCAACTACCACGAACACACGCACACACGCACGCACACCTTCCCGGCGGTATCGGGCATCCAAGGGCAGCTCACTAATCCGCCGCTGTCCCGGCCCAGCTTACGCTGGACCTAAGGCCCAACCACAGGTTGGGGGATCAGCCTAGTCTTCGACCGGACCATCCAAGGACAGGCCCAACCAGGTTGAGCGGTACTCCTCAAGCCCCCAACTGACTCCCCTAGGGATCGAACCCGGGTAGACTGGGATACCATCCACAGCCCCCCCACCCCAGGATGTTACCGTCCTTCGGCGAACCAACTTAGTTATGATATTAATTTTCTATCATTGTTTACTGGAAAAACTTTTTACAAAGAAAATCCACGAAATACTTTTTGGAAATTAGAAGTCAGCATAAAATATTTTGCATATAACACATATATATGCTATAAATATGATTACTCTCTGGCAATGCAAACATGATTTCATAAATCGACTTCCTTTTTATGTTTTCTAAAAAAAGCAAATTAAGTACATTGCATTCACCGTATATTACAATAGCCTTCACAACTTTTATTTCAGGCAAACCGTACGTAACGTTACATCATATGAACTAAAAGCCAATACAATCAATATGTTATACCGAATAATTTATTATAATGCCTCAAGTTTGACTGCTGACTTACAAAAATGTCAAAACTCTCTCCAATTTAACCAAAATAACCAAAAAATCCATGAAATACCCCGTGATCATGGACTTCTTTAAATTGTTGTGCTTCACGGACCAATTCAAATCAATTTCATGAAAAAACCAACCTTCACGGACCCAATTCATCTTCTTCGCGGACTAAAATCATGTCCTTCGCGGACATCTCCATCCTCGATCGCGGACAACCATGTTGGTTCACGGACAATTCCAAAGGTGGGAATCCAATTTTTTTAAGGAGTCTGTGATTACGGGGCATTTTTACGGATTCTTTTAGGTATTTTGGTTAAATTAAGGAGATTTTGAGCATTTTAGTAAGTCAGGAGTCAAATTTGGGGCATTTTTGTTAATTTCTGTAATATATATATATATATATCATTTTATATATTACACATGCATAACTATGGTAACAGCTGTCGAGTTTCTTTTTCCTATATGTATATATATTTATTTTATTAATTAATTCTTTTATTGGAATTAATACAGTTTAATAATACATACTTGTTCCTAGTGGTGGAAGAAAACAAGGGTGGCCACAAGCTGGACAGTATATACCTGAAAACTTTTGTCTTGAGACCAATTTGACCCGCCAAACAGATATTTCTTTGTCACATAATAATAATAATAATAATAATAATAATAATAATAATATATTATTATTATTATTATTATTATTAAATTAATTTTTTAATTATATATTTCATAATTGTATGTTGAGTTTTCAATATGACATAATATTTTTCTTGCATATACTAATAAAACCTTATTCATTTAACGAAACTCTTGCCATTTATGATTACAAGAACACACCAAAACCACTGTTCTAAAATATTCGTCGTACAGTCGCTATGGCATGTCATGACATAAAGACTTGTGTCTCACGTCACGTTAAGCTTGTGGCACGCCATGTGCTAGTGCGCAATTTTCGTAATGCAATATTTTATTGTTCTTTATGTTTTTATATATGTTTTATTTGCAAATTTTTTAACATATAACCTAATTTAACTTGCTTGTTACTATTGACTCATTGAATAACACTACAAAACATATGTTTTATATATAATATGATATATGAATTAGAAATTTGACGTCATAAGTCACATCTTGAAAATGCCATGACTTCGCCGTGACTCCTAAGGCTTGAAGCTTAGTCTCGCCGCCACAACACGCCTCACGCCATTTAGAGCCTTGATCGAAACGTTAAGTTTTAAATTATATTTGATTTACCTTTGTGAACAGTCATGTTAAGATTTGAATAAAAAAAAAATTATACGATTCATATGTATGTAACAGTGAATTTAAAGCCGTTAAACTTTACAATATATACCATGAATGATTAAATAGTAATAATAAACATGCAAGTGTTTTTGAAGAAGATCCGAGTCATATACTCATATATATAGTTTTGATGTATAGGACAGAGGTAGAAAAGGAATAGAGGGATGGTTTCCATATTCCATCGATAGAGAAAAGGAAGTGACGATGATACCCTTGCTGGTTTAGCAAAGGTACAAGGTGATGAGGCAAGAGGGAGAAGGGTAATATGGGGAAAGGAAAAAAAGAAAATTGAATGGATGGGATAAAGCTGAGGAGGTGTCATATCGATCAGTTTGTTTGTTTGTAGGGTTAAGTTATTTGGTTTTGGAGTCAAGTGTGGGACAGCAGGGTGCGGCCCTGGCTCGGTCGTATGCAACCCCCTCATTATGTCTTAACCTGTTAAACCTGCCTTTTGCCCATATTCACTGTGCATGCGTACATCCTTCGATATGACGTTTCATGGTATATGTTTTATCGTATACTTTGGAAGGAAATAACACCAACTCCTAATTTATTCATATATATATATATATATATATATATATATATATATATATATATAGAGAGAGAGAGAGAGAGAGACGGGTTCAAACGAGAACAATACCTATTTAAAATAATACAAGAACGAGCCAAATCATTAGTGATTTTATATTAACGCATGAAAAAAGACTTTTGCCACGGTTTCAGGCAGGGGCGGAGCCAAAAAGTTTATCTAGGGGGAGGCTAGAAACAGTGTAAGTAAATTTACGATTTTAATGTTTAACAAGTTCCTGATAAGAGATAAGTTTTTTTTTAATATATAAATATTTGTCTATAGACAGTAATTGTTAAAAAAAGTGACTAAACAACATAACTATGTCTATATTTATATACACAAAAATGATACATGTCTATAAGTGTAGATAAACATATAAACAATAAAACATTTCAAAATAGTTAATGTAAAATCACTTATAATTTTTTGTTCGTTCTTGTGTTTTTTTAAATAGTTAATGTTCTCGTTTGATTATCTCTCTGTATATATACATATCATACCCCCCCCCCCTTTAATTAGTTAATTAACTGATACTTCGTATGTTCTATATGAAAAAGACTACCACTACACCAAATGTTGTCTTAGACAACAAATGTTAATTGCCTATGTTGCTTAAGCTAAACTTAGACAACAAAGGTTATTGTATGTGCCTAAGTTTTCTCTTAGACAAAGTATGGTTCTATGTTGCCTAGGTGTGACCTTAGGCAACATATAATCGATTGTATGTTGCCTCAAAGTTTTTTAAACAACATTTTAACATACGTTGTCTTAGTTGAATGTTGACCACTCATATTTTTTTTAAATCGGTAAAAGTTAACTTAGACAACATATAATCCATTTCCTTTGTTATATAAGATCTTTTTTAGGCAACATATTTTTTCTGTGTCTATGTTGCCTTAGATAAAAAATACTAATAAAATTTTAAAAAAAACATAAAAAGTTAATATTTTCTTGAATTGAAAAAATAATTAATAAACTTTATAATAATATCCTCCGGTAAAATTAAAAAAGATTAAAAAAATATGTGTACTTTTTAAAAAATGTATGTGTAATTTTATATGTGTATTTTTTAAAAATTATGTGTAATTTTTAAAAATTGTATAAGTCATAAAAGATCTTGTTGGAATTGGACCTTAATAAACTTCAGTAGTTCTTAAGATCTTCCCAGGGATTGAACGTCAACAAGTATATATTAGGTCTCTACTTGCTACAATCTGCTTCCATGCTTATCAACAGGTAATCATCTAAATCTAATCTCTTGTGGCATTACATGATTGTTAAATTGTTGGTAACAAGGACCACATGGAGTTTATAATTTTATTTTCATTCTTTTTTCATCATGACAGAGGTACCCATGAGTGACGAGGGCGTTCTTTGTGGAATTCTCGACTACAAAGTTTTGAGGATATGATAGCTAGGTTACCCACTCCCACTTCTAGCTAGTTATTGTTATGTACAAACATTGATTTTTTTGATCGAATACCAATTTTAGAAAATTGAACTTGTTATTAATGTGTATTTTATATATGTTATACAATGTATAAGAAAAATAGATATAAAATTAATATTTTAAAAAATAAAATATTAGCAACGGATAAAAAGGAATGTGTTGCTAATAGTGGTCAGTTTTGTAGTGATATCTAAATAATTAGCTTGTCTTAATAGTACTGTGTGTAAGACAACATATGCAAATAGAGTATGTTGTTTAAGATGATACCTTAGGCAACGCGTGCATTAATTGAATGTTGCCTTAGAGTTTGTTTGAATCAACATATGTTTTTTCCATAGGCAACATAGCCTTTTAGTTAGCTTAGGCAACATATGTTTGTCTATGTTGCCTAGGTCCTTGTCCTTGTGCAACATTGAGAATGCAACATTGCTTGGGCTTGTTGCCTAAGCCTTAGGCAACACATAAACCCCTCTTAGGCAACATTTTTCGTTTTTCGTCTAAGTGACATTTTGAGGTAATGTACGACGGTTGATGTGTTGTAATTGATCAGTTTCGATTGAAAACTATATCTAAAAGCGAGGCTTACCATCTAAGGAGACGGTACACATGAGAACCACAAAAATAGTAGATATGTATTAATGGATAAAGTCATTGACGGAATACATATATATATATGTATTAATGAATATACCCGGTCTTATTGTTCTCTCGTGAACTTGATCGAACTCACTAATTAGATATGGATTTCAGTTCTATAATTTTTTTTAGAAAGAGAGACAACGCAAACAGAAGAAAAATAAAATACATAGGAGGAAGCCGTATAGAATCGAGAAAAATGAAGAAGTAATATATAACGGACACTAGAATATCTTGGAGTGGTTTCATATATCTCAAGTCGCTTAAAATCGAATAAAACATATTATACAAGATACATCATTATTTTCGAATACGAATAAATATATTTTGATAATTGTTTAACATGAGTTATAAATGGTGAAAAAAGAAGAAATGAAAATGACTAATAAAAGGTAAGGGCCACCAAAAGAGAGTGGTCATTATTAGGGTTTGATCGGCATCAATATTACTGACATCGTCCTCAAATACATGTGACATGATTTTTGTTGTTATATATTATTGCTTCAAGATTAGTTTCTAGAGACCAACTTTTGATCAATAAACGCCATATCAAAAAGACAAAAAGGAGTTCTGAATCAGCTTTGAAAGATCTTCAACCACCATGCAAAATTAAAACCCTACTGTTTGGTTCTTGTAATCAGAGATATATATATATATATATATATATATATATATATATATATATATAGATTCGATATGTCTCTGCATATATTGCCTTCATTTTAGCTCCATTCCAAACGAACTGTTACAAATCATCATGGCGTACGACTTTCAAACATATCGAACCAAAACGTACATACCCTAATAGCTGCAAACGACTCACGTTGATGATCGATCATCGTTATAAGTTTTAATGGATGTAATGATGGAAGCTCGTTTGATGCTGTCACGAACCATGTGCCAAAATGCTAATTATTTGTTGCAATTGATTCGGATTAAGCTCCTCAAAACATGGTCCATGCTTGATGGAAAAAAGTTAGTTTTTTCATAATTTAATTAAGGAGCCAAAAAACGTAGTTAATTATATAAGTGAATATATAATTGGAGAGAAAGGGAGACAAGGAAGCATTTGATTCTTGTGATGGTTAATGTTGGGTATGCACGTGGCAAGCTAAGAGGGTCGATCGGATGGATCCTTGGCTTGGCTAGCTAGTTGGCTTGGCTTGGCTTGGCTTGGGTCCAAATGTATTACTCCAAGTCGCAAATCTTTTTCAATTCTTGGAATATGAAATCATATGAATTGCTCATGGAACATAAAAGCTTTGGTCCCTCCTTTGTTTTTGCTTTATAAGCATGGGAATATTATAAAACAATCCCAATGTGAACAAAGAGATCTAGTGGGACTTGTGTAGTAATCACTTATAGAAAGAGAGGGGAAGGGTGATTGTGTAATTATCTATCTATTTTTCATTTATATATATATATATAGAGAGAGAGAGAGGGAGGTTCAGGAGAAAACCTCAAGAAAATGAAAAACTGAAGAACACCCTAATAGCCCTTCATCTACACGGTATGCACTTGTGCATATAAGTAAGTTAAGTTGTTTTTTTGATTGTATGCACACATGCATCATGCATTTGTGCATATATGCACGTTTGTATGTTACAAATTACCTGTATACACAAATTCATACCGTCCAGATGGAGGGCTATCAAAGCGTTCCTTAGTTTTCCGTTTTTTTGAGGTTTTCCCCTGAACATGACCTTAAAACCTTAAAAAAACGGAAAACTGAAGAACACCCTGGTGGCCTTTCATCTGCACGGTATGCACTTGTGCATATTGGTAAATTATGTTATTTTTTGGTTTTATGCACAAGTGCATTATGCATTTGTATATGCACAAATGAATATTACAAATAACCTGTATGCGCAAGTGCACACCGCCCAGATGAAGGACTACCAGAGTGTTCCTTAGTTTTTCGTTTATTTGAGCTTTTCCTTTGAACCAGACCCCATATATATATATATATATATATATATATATATATATTGTCCTCTTCTTTTGTTAACTTTCCATTTAGTGTTAACCATGTTAATCAATTTAGACCAATAGGAATCAAGAGATTTTCTTTGTTTTAGTAATAGGAATCTGGTTTAATTAGGGGTAGTTTAGGGTTTTTAAGTTTTTTAATTATTTAATGTATATTTACTTTCCTAATATCACGTCAGATATTTATGGTAGTTAATATTTTTTATAAGATTAACGTTAATGTTCTTCTTCTTCAAAAACAGTTACCAAAACAGAACCAAGGGGTTGTTGGAACAATGTGCACTTATGCACAAACTGGAAACACTGTGCACTTTTGCACTCTTACACGATATGAAAATAATGTGCACTTATATAGTTATACACAATATGAAAATAATGTGCACTTATACCCAATATAGAAACAATATGCACTTATGCACGGTTTGGAAACAATGTGAACTTATGCACATTAGATAATAATTTCATATTACACATCAAAATAATTGGGTATATGCACGCAAATACAATATCAGATTACACTTCAACAAATGTGCATACATGCACATCTAAATCTATGAATTTGTTCTCGTCAAAACAAGTGCATTTATGGTCTATCTCTTTTCAAAGGCATATATGCACATATTAAAACTGCATATATGCACATTCAATCTAAATTCACTGAACAACAAAGTCTGACCAAATAAGAGTAACAATGTAAAATCCAAATGTAGTGAAATATAACTTCAATTGGTGCAACCAGGGACTCCTTTATTCTATTTTTTGTTTTGGAAGTCACATTCTTGACAACTTTGTGTAGCATTTTTTGTTCTTCTGCCTCGACATCGACCTGAGTCTCCATTGTATTTTTTAAGTTTGAAAAATATGATTTCAAAGCGATTCTTTCACTTTTCTTTCGAACTGAACAAAAAAACAATTGCGAACTTATGAACACAAATTGGTTTATAAAACCCGATCTGAACAATTCAAAAAATGTTACCGTTATAGGAATGTTAGGTAATAGTATTATGACCGTTTCAACCGTTTTTGACTTTTTTTCTTCATATTTTAGCCCCCTAAACACTATATAAGTCATATCGTTTATGGGGTAAGATACCAACTTACAAAACACAAAAAACGCAAAAAAAACGTTCACAATTCTCGATATATTTCGTGATTTTGGCTCGTATTAAGTTCTAACTCTCATCTCTTTCTCCTCCAAAATTTCCGGTGAACATCATGATGCATCAAACGAAACAAGCGACCAAGTTCTCGTTGAGCACAGACAAAAGTCCGAGGCTTGGATTTGTTACAACATGGTGATCCTCACGAACGAGGAAAAGAAGGCGCAATGCAAAATGTGTCATGCTCTCCTTACGGTGGAAGGAAATTCAAACTTAAAGCGGCACACCGAAAAAACGTGCACGGGGTTGAGATCGGGGGGCGATTCAAGTCAAACGACACTTGACATTCAAGGTCAAATATGGTTGTATGATGCTTATTTGAACCGACAAATGACAACAAAATGTGTCATTCAAGTCGGGTTACCGTTCGGACATTTCGACAATCCTCACATTACGAAGTTGATCCAAAAAACGCTACAACCACACTACAAGCCAATAAGTTGTCAAACTCATAAACGTGATGCAATTAAAATATGGAAAATTTGTAAAAATGAAATGCGAGAAATCTTTGGTCTTTTGCTTAACAACATTTCTTTAACGTGTGATGTATGGAGCGCACCACACAAGTTGCCGGTTTCTTATATATGCATAACGGCACATTGGATTCAGCAACAATCGTGGCAATTATTCAAACGTGTAATCACGTTTCAACCGTTTAATGCACCACATTCGGGTGATCACCTATTTTCAATTACTAAAAAAAGTCTTATTGCTTATAATTTATATCCTAAAGTCCTTAGCATTTCACATGATAACCTTATGGTAGTAATAATAAAATCGATGTGTGGAGAAATTAAGGTTGGCTATGACCCCTATTTTAGACGATCATTTATTTCATACACGTTGTTGTGTACACATTATCAGTTTGGCCATTCAAGACGATTTAAATACTTGTAAACCCATAATAAATAAGCTTAGACTTATGTTACGGAGAATTTTGACAAAAGGTAATAAAATGCATGCGACATACAGAAAGTATTGCGAAGATGTTGGTTTTAGAGCTTTAAGACGGAACTTTGATATGTTCGTTTGACGAAATTCGACTTATTATATGATTAAAAGTTGTTAAAACAAAAAAGTTATATGCAAGCATTTTATAATTGTGAGTTCCAGATCCGTGCAACGAACAATGAAATCAACAGATAATAACAATAGAGTTTATGATTTCAACTGGTCATCCCTATTAGCTTTCAATTGAGAGAGAATTACAATTAGGAGTAGGAAAGCAAAAGAGACAACTGGCCTATTTTCTAAGGCTAAAGCACATTATATATAACGGGCCCGTGGTTAACAAGCCCACGGCCCGTTCACTAACTAAGCTCAAAATAAGGAAATACAATACAGACCCTTGAACTTTAATACAACAAATATTGACCCTAACAATCTCCCCCTTTGTATTGAAGTTCGAGTTCGCGCCAGTTGTAGACTTATCTACGAAGCGCAAAGTGTACCTCGAATATTCGGATAGCGCGGCGATAGTCGATGCGTTCTTCAACCACTTCTAAAGCGTTTCGTGCAGTTATCTCATTCGAGTTCGGAACATACGAAACCTTCTGATTTTCTGATTCATAAGAAATGATTTTGCGAAGAGCATTTTGGACTTTGAAGAGCGTGCCGTCGCAGAATCTGTCTACCTGACTGAAGCGCATAAATTTTTTCTCTTTCTGTTCGTTGATGTAGACTATCCCAAATTCCGGTTGTAGAAGTAGAGCGTTCTCGGGATACATCTTCAACTCAGGAGCATTCAGATTCGGCTTGATCAGATTTACCTTCTTTGCCCTGTTCTCGATTGCCATTTGGAAGTCCGTTAGATACGACATCATGATGGTACAGACCAGGAATCGACGAACAGCTTCGAGCGCCTTTGTGACAGGTAGTGGTCGGATGGTTCTTGTACGAAGGTCTTTCAGAATTTCCAGGAAGTCGAACGGTCGGAGGTGCTGGAAGTCAGCTTCAGAAAATTTCCATTCATTCCCATCTTAACGCCGGACAGTGAATACAGGATAAACGATTTTCATAATGCGGCTTGACTGTATGTTGAGTACCTCTGTGATCTGATGCTTGGTTCTGACTTGACTGACTGGAAGACACCGCTTCATTGCACTGATGTATCGGCGTTGGTATTCGGGGTTGAGGTTGTAAATACCAAGGCAGAAGGTCGGGTCGATCGGGCGAAGCTTGTGGACGAACAACTTCTTCATGGATTCCTCCAGGTGAGGAATAAAGATCAGAATCTTCTCCCAACGGATTTGTTGCGGTTGAGGAGGTGGGAGATCAGAAGTTGTCGGTTGCTGAGGAGATGTCGGAATATCGGCAGTTGTGGTCTCGGGTCTTGTTGAAGTTTCAGCGGGTTGAGCAGAGTGAACGGGGGTTCCATATAAATTCTGGAGCAGGAACTGATCGTAGTCTACGTTATCATCTTCATCAGTAGGGAAGACCAAATTAACCTGGAAATTTGCGGCACTGGCGGCTTTTTCATACCATGTAACTTCGGTTTCCGGGTTGGTCTCGCAGTCTGGATCAATCATATCCAGTATCGGGCTGTCTGATGAGTCAAAATTAACCAGTTCCTGTGTTGAACCCTCAGGCTTTTCAACCGTCGGGTCTTCATCATCTGAAATATCCATATCTATTACCATCTCGGCTAGAGGCAACTCGGCTTCAGGTTCGGCGTCGGTTGTTGTTGCCGCAGTTGCTGGTTCCAGTTGAACCACAATTATCGATTCGGTGAGGATTAGGGCGGTCTCGGTAGGTCTTAGTCTTTTCTCCCCCTCACGGTGATCAGGATCATCCTGGTCATCGTGTTTGCGCTTTAGACCGCCAGCTTGACTCTTGCAGGTATCTTCGAGTGAACGAACTCTCTTAGATAACGTTGTCATCGCTTGTTGGAAGTCCTTGAGAGTCGAGTCAATGGTATCCAATCGAGTGGTAATGGACGAGGAAGGAGCAGTGACCTGAGATTTCAGAACGGATAGCAGGTCTGCTTCGGTAGAGGCGTCGATTTCGGATTGTTGGAGCAGTTGGGCTAGAAGCATCGTCTTGAGGGTATCCACCGAGTAGGTAGACTGAGTAGTAGCCGGTGGAGGTGTAGGTGCAGTTTCAGCTTCGACGATCTTCTCTTTTCCTTTGATCAAGCTCTTGATTTTGGCGAGCTCGGCGGCGACGTGCTGCTCCATTGCCTCGCGGACAGCCTTAAGGGTGCTGTCCAGGGACCCTGGTGACACAAAGTCGGGAAATTTAACTCCGGGATCACTTAGATTACCCGTTGAAGCATCTACCGCAGAGGCAGAGCCACCTACGTTCACAGTTTGCAAAGTGGTAGCTGTGGTAGAATTTCCGTCCGATCCTCGTGTTCCGCCTGACGGAGACACTACAAACGTTCTGATCGAGTCATGAAGAGTCTCGATTTGGTGTTCCTCATCATGTGTCCTAGCCGAAGAATGTATAATATCAAATGGCTCTAGACTCGATTGTGCACGAAATGAAGGCGAGACCGGGGGTTGCTGGTCTCTTATTTCAACACCAGTACTCTCCGATTGAGAGACCGGTGGAAGTTGTTCTTGATCCCCGTGAGAGACTGAAACATCCGTCTTTTGAGAGACGGATGAGTGGAGAAGGGGGTTGTGCAATTGCTCCGCTGGGTCCACGGAGGCTTCTTCAATATCCTGTCCCAACAAATGAGACGGGATAGTAGATGTGGTTACCCGGATATCACTCGGTTGGGGTCGCTCAGGAGCCTCGTTATCTTTACGGCTAAATCTTTCCTGGTTCGCTTTCGAACGCAGTTCCCTCCGTCTCACATGATCTAAGTCATCACCTAATACTCCCTCGGGTCTCCTAACAGGTTGAGAAGAAGTGATAGGTGATTCAAGTGGGATTCCCACGGTAAAATCCGGGTTTGGTCTGATATCGGGAGGTATTAATTGCAGACGAATGTTGCGGTCTGTATCGGATTCCGTGGAGTCAGATTCCACGTTTTCAACATGTGGGCGTGGTGAAGGAGGGTCGGAAAGATATGGTTCAGAGTCATGTTGAAGCATCGGTCGTGAGGACGATGCTCCGGCTTCGCCTGTCGGTCGGATGATAGGAATGATAGGTTGTTGGCTAGAACTGGGACGCAGATCCAATGCACCTCCTGTTGTGGTTCCCCTCCCGATAATTCTCAACAAACCCCGCCCGGCAGTACCTGCTGTCCGGGCCCTTCCTCCTCTTACTCTCGGACCCTCACGTCTCTCGGGTCTAAGTCCCTGGACAGGTCCCTCCGGCGCTGGCTGGACCTTGGGATTCCCTATCGCTTCAGGTATGGGCATGGCAATGGCATTAGATGGGTTACGGATTACCATGTATTGTAGGTGGTGAGGAGGACATACCAGATGATTCGGACGTCGCGGTATTGGTGGATTGGAGTCCATATGTTGTCGCGCCTGAGTGGCGGTCGGCGAGGGAGGGGCACTGAAGCAGGCTAACAACATGGGTCGTCCTCGTCAAGGGAGGTCTCGAGTTCAGAATCAGTCCATTGAAATTTTTTTAGGGTTTTGGTAAATCAGTAAACGGTAATTGGGTATTTATATTTATATAAAATATTAATTGTTATAAAAAAATTATATCGGATATTCGGACGGGTCGGGTGGGTGAGACGTTGACCCAACCCAATCCTACATATCTGGAAATTATTTTGGGTTTAGGGTTTTGGATATTTGGGTTCTCGGTTTCGTATTTTGAGCGTGTATTTCGGTTTAGGTCGGTTCGGGTTATTCGGCTTGGGCGGGTTTTGCTCACCCCTACATGGCACACTCTCTTTTGTTCCCCGCTTCACAACCGAAACTTGGTTTTATTCATTATGAATATGTATGCGCATCATCGGGTGTCTACATTCAACATGAATAACAAATGTGAACGTTATTTAGTATTGATGATGAATAATATAGTATTCATGATGAATGGTACATTATTCACGATGAATAATACATGAATGATCCGTGAAGGTGTGGAGACATGGCGGGCTCTCCTTTGTTCCCCGGTTCACAGAAACTCGATAGATTCTCGATTCGTATCGATGGGTGTTGGGTTACGGTGATGAAGAATGCGAGACCTTACGACATTGAAGAAAGTGTTGAAGAATGTGATGTCGAGTTACGGACTTACGGTGTCGAGGTGTTGTACACACTTGAACGTACTAAATATTCATAATTAATATAACACATATACAACATTTCACGTAAAAACGGTGGAAAAAAACGATTTCAAGATGGATGTCACATCGAAGAGCACGAAATTCTCGTTTTTTTGATGTAATTTGTTTAACTAAAATATTAGTAATTTTTAAAATAATTTATTTTAAACTTTAAGTGGTAAATGTTTTTAATTAAAAAGAAAATAAAAAGTTAAATATGGTAGACGTGAGATTTAACTATCTTCCTTTTTTTACCCCTAATCACCTTAATTAATAATTTTAATTAAATATTCTATTTAATATGAGTTGTTGGATCAATAGAGATGGAGGAGTCGAGATCCGTCCTCACGTGCACAATGAAAATTGAGTTTTCATTTGAGGTGGGTTCAAACGAGAACGCTAACTATTTAAGAAACACGAGAACGGTCGTCCTGTACAAAATCATACATGATTCACGTACAAAATCATATATGATTCACGCGACTTGCCCCGTGACTTTCAAGTCGCGGCCAAAGTCGTCGACATCCAGTTTTTTGCAGTAAGTGTAAAATCACATATGATTTTGTACATGGACAACTGTTCTCGTGTTTTCTTAAATACTTAGCGTTCTCGTTTGAACCTTCCTATATATATATATATATATATATATATAGGGCTGAGTTCATTTGCTAACCTTATTTTTTGTGCTAACTTTGTTAACTCAAATCTTAACCATTGATATTGTATTTGATGGCTGAGATCAAAACCATCCAAGCATTAACTACGACATGAGCCATTGAAATAATTAATGATATTGAACACAAATGAATGAGCCATTTTAGGAATTTGACTCAATTGCTTTTTTTACATTTACTACACAGTAATGTTCATCAATGTTCATATATGCAAAATGTGCAGGTAACATGTTCATTAATGTGTAGGCAAAATGGCAAACGTTAAATGTTATTACATGTTCATGTGTAGGCAGAAAAACTAAATTTTATGATGTTCATTTAGGTTCATATATAGGGTTGGGTTCATCCATGTTCATAAAATATTTATTTGAACCTTTATGAACATTGTTTATCCTTCGCATCTTCCCTGCTCATAGAGGTTCATGTATAGTTGGGTTCATATATAATCGTGTTAAAATATAAGACTCATGTTGTGATGGCTATATTACTACCATCGCATCTTCCCTGTTCATAGAGGTTCATGTATAGTTGGGTTCATCAATCGAACGAACATCTACGTCTACTCTCTCCTCAACATCGTTAAAAACACTGTGATTCATAATGTTGTTGTCTATGTCCATGATGCAACAATATGAATTTTATACACTCATTTGATACAAAAAGGTATAAAATATTTAAGAATTAAAAATATGCTAGAATTAAGAAAAATTTGATATTTGTAACTCCCTCAATACATGAATGTTACAAAAAAATACATGGAATTCTATGCATACCCCTACTTAATTGTTGGATCACATTTGAAACCACGATAGAAAATGACTTCCTATTGGTTGAAAGGGGTTAACATAGTTAATACAAAATCTTGGGTTAACAAATGAACTTCTCACTCTCTCTCTCTCTCTCTCTCTCTCTCTCTCTCTCTCTATATATATATATATATATATATATATATATATATATATATATATATATAGGCTGGGTATCTTTTGCAAACCAGTGTATTTGTACAAACTCGTACAAACCATACCTAGCTTTATGATTTTGTAAATTTGGCTTCATGAATATATATATATATATTTTGGCTTCATGAATATATAATTTGGCTTCATGAATATATCATTTGACATTTTTAACTAATTTTTTTCGGTGGAGCCCTAAAATACCCTTATTTTTGTAAAAAAATTAGTTAAAAATGCCAAATGATATATTCATGAAGCCAAATTATATATTCATGAAGCCAAAATATATATAAAAATATTCATGAAGCCAAATTTACAAAATCATGAAGCTAGGTATGGTTTGTACGAGTTTGTACAAATACACTGGTTTGCAAAAAATACCACCCCTATATATATATATATATATATAGGACTGGGTTCATATGAGACCAACCTGTTTTCGCGAGACCACAAAATAACACTAAAACTTCACAGCGATTTATTGTGAAGGTACGAAAAACAGCAAACCTTCACAGAAAAAACACTATGAAGGTTTACCTTCAGATTACCTTCACAGTATTTTGTTGTGAAGATTTGGTGTTATTTGTGTGGTCTCACGGTCTCACGAAAGAATGAAATCTGAATATAAAATGAGTATGATGGGTGAACTGACTTATTTCCTTGGCCTCTAAATCAAGCAGCATGATAAGGGTACGTTTATCCGCCAAGATAAGTATGTCAAAGATATGCTGAAAAAATTTGATTTAACTCAAAGCTGAGCTATGAAAACCCCTATGGCACCTCCATTGACACTTAACAAAGACCTTCAGGGAAGCCTGTTAATGTCACTTCCTACAGAGGGATGATCGGCTCACTTCTTTATCTTACAGCTAGCCGACCTGATATTATGTATGCAACTTGTTTATGTGCACGATATCAATCCGAACCCAAAGAATCCCATCTGATCTCTGTAAAGCGAATTTTCAGATATCTTAAGGGTACTCCCAGCCTAGGTCTTTGGTATCCCAATGACTCAGGGTTTGATCTAACTGCCTATTCAGATAGTGACTTTGCAGGTTGCAAGCTGGATAGAAAAAGCACCACAGGAGGTTGTCAACTCCTGGGTGGAAGCTGGTAAGTTGGACAAGTAAGAAGCAAAGATCGGTGTCCACTTCTACCACTGAAGCTGAGTATGTAGTTGCTGGAAGCTGTTGTGCTCAGGTCTTATGGATGAGAAATCAGCTATTAGACTACGACCTTCAGCTCTCCAAAATTCCAATCTATTGCGACAGCACAAGTGCCATCGCTATAGCCAATAATCCAGTACTACACTCAAAGACTAAACACACCGAGATCATGTATCATTTTATCAGAGATCATGTGATGAATGGTGATATAGAACCTCACTTTATCCCTACTGACTTTCAGTTAGCCGATCTTTTCACCAAACCTCTTGACGAGACAAGATTCAACTTTCTCATCAGCGAGCTTGGCATGTTGAACCTTGAAGATTAAATATTCAGTGGTTACGCATTATGTCAGTGATAAAGGAAATTATGTCTCCTTATTTTTCATCTAATCTCTGAACCAAATTGATTCGCTGATAACAAGGTATGTTTTTCTATTCCCATTCGCTGAAGCTTACTTCAGTATGCTGTGTTTCAAAACTAAATTGATCGCTGAACATTTTTCCTTCAGTGATTCCTTTGACATAACTATGCTCACTGATACTTCTTATCAGTGACTCCTCTTTTTAAAATCCTCTCTGATATTTTCAAAACCTTCAGGGAACGTTTTTTAAAATGAAAAACAAAATGGCTGGTAACAAATACGACTTCGCCTACTGCAACGAATAGAACAATAAGACGATAGGGGTATGCGACAAGACATTTCTGACTATGACGTCATCAAAACGGATAACCTATGGCACGACTTTTTCTCTGACGCATTCGTCCGTTTGAATTCTTGCCCAATAAGCTTCGTGGGACGTGTCCATGTCATGATGAGTAACTTTTCCTGCTCATCATTTTCTTTCTCTACACTCACTATATAAACTCTTCATGTTTATATTTTTACCTTTTACGCTCATAAACTCTATCAAGCAAGAAATATTTAAGCATTTTGTTCTAGGATTTGTGATATCCAAACCTGTTACTCGAATCTTCAACCTTCACTCAAATAGGTTCATATCTTTTTCTTATCTTAAATCTTTTTATATCTTGTTTTGATCTTATTTCTTGATACATTGGATCAAAACAAACGTTTTTCAAACATAAAATCATCTTCTTCATGATCTTATGGACAAAACTTGAAATATAGTTTTTCTTTTGAGTTTAAAATAAAAATCTTAAACTTAAACATTCATACGTTTTTCCAGAATCCCTCTCCTTAAAAGGAAAATGGAATACATTGTTTTTTCACTAGTTTTAAACTCTTCTAATACTAGAAAACCCACATTTTAATGTTTCTTCCCTAAAAAGGAAACTGTAAAACCCTAAAATCTTCAAAACCCTTATTTTGGATAAAACATTTCCATTTTAAGAAGTTCATCTTTTTCTTCTCTACTTTTTTTTCTAAAGAGAAATGGCATCCTCAAAAGTTGCTGCTACGAACACCACTTCTCCTCCAGTCTTGACAAGGGCTGACAATCTGAAGTGTGAGCTGAACCAAATCGTTCTTGCCTCAAACAACTTTTATGCCCTGCTAGAATTTCCAAAGAAAAAGCCATCCCCACATCTCACTGACGTTGTCAACTTCATAAAGACATGTCCCTTATCCACTGCTATGACCATCAACCCCCCTGCACACCGCAACCTCTTACAGCATTTCTGGTATACTGCTCATCATACCACTACTACCTCTAGAAATACTGGAAAGGAATACTCAGTATTCGGGTTTCAAACCAAACTGGGTCAAGGAGCCACATCCCCTGCAGCCATCCGCCAAGCACTGAATCTCCCTGGCAGTACCAAAACTAACCCTTTCGTTCCTCTCACTGACCCCAACACCACTGAAGGTGAGGCTGAACTGATAGCCTTCCTTGACCTCATGAACAACATATGGGACACAACCCGCAGTGCGGAGGCCGAAAAAAAAGCTTACCAAGGTCCTCAAAAATAAGATGCCTGCTGAGTTAAACTTCATCTTCGCCCACATCATAAGTTGCATGACGACCAAAACAGGCTCTACTGATCAAGCCTCTAAGACTCAAGTAGCCATGTCCTAAGCACTACTGAAAGGGATGAATGTGGACTATGCTCACATTATCTTTGAAGACCTGATGGACCGGGTCGAGAAACCTGAAAGCTCCACAACTGTTCCCTACCCGCGTTTCATCCCCGCCATCCTACAACTGGCTTTGGGTAGCCACTACCCTAGGCAGGGAGACTACAAGCTCTCCCAAGTTGTCTCCAAGGTACTCGACTTCAAACCCATCCAGGGCGAGGTATGTCTCTCTACTCTACTCTCTTTTCTACGCCCCACTTCTTCTCCTTCAGCGGCTCATTCAGCGGCACAACCCTCCGCTGATACCCAGGCTACTACAACCACCTCTTCCAAAAAGAGGAAACAATCTACTACCCCAATTGGCATCCATATGAAACGTCCAAAAACTAGGACAAATTTAAACCTTAAAATTTATCAAGGTTAACCATAAACTCATCCAAACTTTTATACATAAATGGATAATTAACTGTGAGGGTTCACATATACAATTTGAACTTATCAAAACAACCTACTAATCTAATCCTAAACATTAAGATTAGATTATACTAGTTGTTTAGACCATTCATCAAAACATCCTCGTATGTGCTAATTTCTCCACTCATCACCAAAAGTTGAATACCAGAATTCACTCGTCCCTTTTCCCATTACTTCCCCGAGCTCGTACCTGGTAAGAAAATTTAAATTGAAACAATTAGGCTTACGCTTAGTGAGAACATCCATTTTCAAATTAAAACTTATAAGATTTGAAAACCAAATGTAAGCAAAGCGTATAAACAAACCTGGTTTACCACCATTCTTACCGTATACATGCTCATCTTGCGATGACGGGAACATACCCGATTCCATGAATATGACTAACACTCAGTAAGTCATATCATCACGTTCGAGAGCCTACTACGAATCATCACAGATTCGAGATCATAGCTCATGGCCAAGAAATTACAATTTACTTTATGCCTATTTCTTGGAGTGGAAGTAGAGATTACAATTTACTTTATGCCTATCTCTTACCTTCCCCTAGAAATCAGGAATTATGATTAACTCTCGCCTATTCCTAGATTTCTCATCACAACACGAAATGGGAATTACAATTTACTTTATGCCTATTCCTCATTTCACGTCAACGGGAATTACAAGTTACTTTATACCTATTCCACGTTTCACATTATAATACGAAATGGGAATTACAATTTACTTTATGCCTATTCCTCATTTCTCATCACCTTACGAAATAGGAATTACAAGTTACTTTATGCCTATTCCTCATTTCAGGTCAACGGGAATTACAAGTTACTTTATGCCTATTCCACGTTACAAATAATGCCAGTGCCTATGGATCCATTACACTTACTAGCATACGTGCATATTTACTCGAACGCACAAAACATTTCATATCATATTTTTTTCGGACACCATAAACTATCCGGACATCATAACTTACTGGATATCAGAACTTTCCGGACACCAAGACTATCCGGACATCGCAACTTTCCGGACACCCAGACTATCCGGTCAAAATGTTCGAAACTCGTATCCGGAAAACATACTTTACCGGACACATACAATCCGGATAACGTCCGGATACCAAAGTCCTCGGGTAACATCCGGTAACTATCTATCCGGAAACTAAATCTATACCGGATACTACTGGAAAAAAAACTTACCGGATACTACGCCTTATCCGGACACCATCGCACAAGAGTTTACCGGATTCTGCACTTTTATCCGGTAACTTCGACGGTGTTCTATTTTCACCATCGATTTCCTCCATAACTCAATTCTCAATCTCATACATATTACTCCAATAGTTTTAAACATTTAAACAGTTTACAAACATATATCTCATCCAATTTCAACTTCAATTTATTTAGAAAAGAAGATGAACTCACCTTAGGTCGATAAACGCAACCGAAATCCAGAAATCAATTTCTTCTCTCCACTGAATCAATAACCATTAAAAGATGATTTTGAACTTACAATTACCAATCCTTTCAGAAATTCAGTAGAGAAGTTGATTATAAACCCTTACCAAAAGAACCAATTTTCTTGATTTCTTCTTCTCTGTTTGTTCCCAACCGACTTCATAGGAAACCCAAATGAGATATTATCCCAATTCCTTGCCGACTCCACACTTAAATATCACATTCACAAATTTCAAATTTAACCCTCAACTTATCAATAATCATATTTTAACTTCAAAAATCACAAATTAAAATATTTGATCCATTAACTTCAAACTCTTAACTTTCAAAATAAATTACAAAGACAATGTAATTTTCGAGGTGTTACACCATAAGTCCAAGAAGATCCACCAGGAGAAACCTCAGCCTTCGCAGGCTCAAGAATCAGCGATGTCCTCTTCACAGGCAACGCTTGATGATTTTGTGGTCAACTCCTCCACACCTGCATCAACCATCCCTACAACCACTCCAGAGAATCAAATCTTTGAAGCTTCTATGGAACCTACCCCACGTCTTCAGCGCCTCAACGCACTGAAGAGGTCTCCATCGGCGTCTCCAACACTGAATCTATTGCCCCACTCTTCTCAGCCACTGCTTCTTCTTCTATTTCTTTTGTCTACACCACCTTCAGCGTTGCATCAACAATTCCATCACTTCCTCTGATGGATACAAACACCTCCACTCTACAGAACTTGATCCGGCGAAACTTCACAAGATCTGTACGATCCTCTACAACAATCCCTCTTCGTTTGTTCGAGGATGACCTGGAACATTGGGGAGGAACTCGAGACTTTAGTGCCTTATCCAACCCAAATCCTACAGGTATCCATACACAATCCATACCCCTCTCTGAAACCCCAATTTCTGATCTTTCATTTGCTCACAAGTTATTTTCTTTTTCAGGTCCTAATTTGGGGAAAATCAGCACGTCCCTCAAGGGCATCGCTGACAAGGTGGAAACTCTCTCCAACAACCTCTCTTCCAACTCCTCGACAATCACTGATGTTGGGGACACGCTGAAGACCATCTCCACTACCCTTGCAGAGAAAGCCAACTCTACTGATATCTCTAATCTGAAAGGGGGAGTGAAATACCTGGAGATCGCTCTCAACAACAACATTTATGCGCTCCAGGGTGTCAAATCAGAGGTTGCCACCCTTGCCAGCGACCAAAAGCAGCTCTCCACCCAATTCACCAGTCTCAGCGGTGAATTGGGTCCCTAAAAACTACCGTATCAAACCTCCAAGGTGAGGTGAGCGGCCTTTCCACAAAGGTAGATAATTACAACTCGCTGCTCACCAAGATCATGGAGAGGATGGAAGCTCTGACGGTCCTGTCTCCCACTTCTCTCAAAATGATCGCAAGCTTTTGGGGATGACAGTGGATTTCGTCATTTTGGCTACATCTTGCATCCCTGACATGGAAACCAGGTTGGATACTGTGGAGATGTTAACGGCCACCACTTCAGAGCACCCTGGCCAAGAAGACAGGGTCCTTAAGGAAAATGTTGATGCTGCCTATACTGTTACCTCCCCCCATTCGGTGGAAGAAGGGGAGAAGATCGATGAAGACTTCCCCTGAATTGTTGAGGGGGAGGAAGAGAACGCTGACCCTCGGGAACTTGTTCATCATATGGGAACCGTTGAAGAACCCTCTCCTTCTGAGGGGGAGCTAAGCGAAGACCCTCCTCATTCTTTCGCCGGCAAAATCCTTAACATCGACTCTGAGGATGAGGAAGAGGATGATGAAGAGGATGAAGAGCTAGAGATAGTTGATGAAGAACCCTCATCTCGTCCTTCTCCCAAGGATGATGACGATGATGATGAATATTTTTGGTTCCATCCTGAAGTCATCAAAGTCCCTACTCTGAAGGGTGTATCAATAAATGAACCAGGGGAGAAGAGCGCTGCAAAGTCTCCTGCTAAGAAGATGCAACACGACAAAAATAAAGGCCTTGCAGATGACAACTTGTCAGACATGTTATTTCTTCTTTCCATACACTGCCTCCCTCCTCTACCCATTCTCAATTTTTACCTTACTCCTCCTAAAACCTCTAAACACTTAGCCAATTCTTTCTATATCTCCTTCTACCTTCAAAAGATCTAACTTAATTGATCATTTTGTTTCAGCTAGTCCTCTCCCCTGCTTGAGGCTATCGCTGAAGATCATCCATCAACACCGCAACAAATAATTCCAGCTCTCCAAGCTGAAGATCAAATAATCCCGGTCTTTGTCCTGAATGAGACTGATGAACAAGCTGAAGAACAACTGCTTTCCCATCCCAGAAGACCTTCTATGCCTCCTCAAAGGTCAGTTGAAGATGAACAAAGAAGGAAAGTGTTGGAACTTAGTATAGATGTGAGAAACCTTGTCCCACATAGGAGCCAAGGCAATCCTTAGAACACTTAATAAACCCAAACTTGAGAGCCATAAATGAATCATTTAATTGTTTGGCTTGGAGTGTGGTGTTCTTGGTGGGCTTTCTTTGACATGAATATATATATTAAATGTCAAAGATAGGGCCTTGGGCCTTGGGGCTCTTGGGGTCTCGATGGGGTCGTGATTCAACGTTTGAAGAACGAGTGTGGTTGTGTGTGCAGTGGCTGGCGAGGATGACGGCGCGACCCGAGCCACGCGAGAAGTCACGCAGAACACTGGAGGGTTCGAGGAACAGTGCCTGGTGCGCATTGCGGAGCGACTTGAGCCGCGCCAAGAGGCGTGCAGGCCTCTGTTGGGTTCGGTATACAGTCCTTGGCGCGAGTCTCCGTGCGGGTTGACTCGCGCCGGCAGACGCGCGGCTGTCTGGCAGTTTCATTCAGTTGGCAACAGGAATCTATAAATACCACACCATTCTCATTCGTTTTGATACAGATTAGATACGAATTTTCTGCATATTTCCTGGGTTTCTCTCCTTCTCGTTCTTCACCAAACATATGATGATTCGATAGATTCAAGTGTAAACTTGAATTTGATTGTTGTATCCTCTAGACAACGCCCGTACCACCGGCGAAATTTTGTCTTAGGACACTGCGTGAAGTGCAGGCCTCAATCGATTACAACATCTTCGTGGAATCTTCGTATCAAGTAAGGTTTAATTTTTGTTCTTCGTTTGATTGTTTGTTTTATGATGTAAAACAAAGTTTTATACAAGAAATTCTTTTCTTCTCTTCAATTTTCTGTCCAATTATATACATAATACATATATATGATTGATTACTCCTAACAATCTAAGACAAAAAATTTGTTAAGGAGCGATGGATCAATCATTGATGAAAAGTCACGTGGAGAAACCCGAGAAATTCAAGGGTTCGGACTTCCGACTATGGCAACAAAAGATGTTGTTCTACTTGACAACTCTTCGCGTTGCCAACGTACTCACTGAGGAAGAGCCACCGGCAAATCTTCCGGTAGGGGCGGACGGGGCGGCACCGTCACAAATACAATGTCCGCTCATGAACGATCGATCGAGACATGGAGAACCAACGAGTATAATTGCAGAAATTATATATTGAATGCTCTCGACGATTCCCTCTACGATATCTATTCCTCTTGCACAACGGCAAGAGAAATTTGGGAATCCTTGGACGCCAAATACAAAACTGAAGTGGCATGTTCCAAGAGGTTCGCAGTGGGAAAGTTCTTGCACTACCGGATGATTGACTCAAAGCCTGTGGTAAAACAAGTAGAAGAATTGCAAATTCTTGTCCACGAACTCGATGTTGAAGGTATGGGGCTTAATATACGTTTTGTGATCGGTGCTATCATTGATAAACTTCCTCCATCGTGGAAGAACTTCAAGTTATACTTGAAGCGTCTTACAGAGGAAATTACATTTGAACAATTGCTCCTCAAAATTCGTGTTGAGGAGGACAACCGACTCAATGACAAAGTCGATGCCATCCAAATCGAACCACATGCCAACATGATTGAAGGTAGTTCATCTAAGTCGAAGTTCCCGAAATTCAAGGGAAAGGGAATTGCACCCAAGAGGCCTTTCAACACCGGTAAAGGCCCCTTGGCCCCACAAAAGAAACAATTCAAGAGGATGACATGTTGTTGGGTATGTGGCAAGCCGGGACACCGAGCCAAAGATTGTCGATTCAAGCGTGATCATGGTGGTGCCGGAGGAAGTGGTGGTGGGGGAAATAGGGCATCTACAAGTCATGCCAATCTCACCCACTCCCCGAACGAATTCGTTGGTGTAATTGAAGCCCACATGGTTACCAACACGATGGATTGGTGGATCGACACCGGGGCTACTCGGCACATTTGCAATTCGGAAAGCTTGTTTGCATCCTACCAAAAAGTGAGTGATGGGGAGTCGATGTTCATGGGGAACGCATCGACTGCAAAGATAGAAGGAAGGGGGAAGGTCAACTTGAAACTGACTTCCGATAAAGATCTTGTGTTGAATGATGTTGTACATGTACCTAGCATAACTAAAAACTTGATTTCTGGCCCTGTTCTAAGTAAGAAAGGGTTCAAAATTGTAATCGAATCTGATAAGGTTGTCATCACCAAGGGTGGTGTGTACGTTGGGAAGGGCTACCTCAACGAGGGGCTCTTCAAGTTAAGCGTTGTAAATAGCTTTGATGCCGCCAATGTTAATAAAAATAAGGCAGGCCCTAGCGCTGATAGTTCTATGTACATGATTGCTCCTTCTAATCTTTGGCATTCTAGATTAGGACATGTCAACTTTAGATCAATTCAAAGAATGATCAAACTTGACATGATTCCTAAGTGTTCCTTTGATAAATCGACTAAGTGTGAAGTTTGCGTAGAAGCTAAATTCACAAACCATACACACAAGTCTGTTGAAAAATCAAATGAAGTACTTGGGTTGATTCACACTGACTTATGTGATTTCAAGGCAACTCCTTCACGAGGAGGTAAAAACTATTACATTACCTTCATTGATGAATGCAGTAAGTATTGATATGTGTATTTAATCCATACAAAGGATGAGGCCTTAAACATGTTTAAAACTTATAAGGCCGAAGTCGAGAATCAACTCGACAAGAAAATAAAAATTCTAAGATCGGATCGGGGAGGAGAATATGAATCCCATGAATTTGTAGAATTTTGTGCTACACATGGCATTGTTCATCAAACTACCGCTCCATACATTCCTCAACAAAACGGAGTGGCCGAGCGGAAGAATAGAACGTTGAAGAATATGATAAATTCAATGTTGATCACGTCCGGAGCTCCATACCATTTATGGGGTGAGGCGTGTCTTACTGCGAATATGATCCTAAATAGGATCCCCCACAAGAAGAGTGATAAATCCCCTTATCAACTATGGAAAGGGAGATTACCATCCTACAAAAGGATGAAAGTGTGGGGTTGCCTTGCCAAGGTTCAAGTCCCTTTACCGAAAAGGACAAAACTTGGACCTAAAACCGTTGATTGTGTATATATTGGACCAGCTCTTAATAGTGCTGCTTATAGATTCTTAGTATTTAAATCTTGTGTAAATGACATAAGCAATAACACTATCATAGAATCTGCGGAAGCAGAATTCTTTGAGACCACCTTTCCTTACAAAGAAAAAGAGGATCAAACCTCTAATTCTAGGAAAAGGTTGCATGATGATACACACACTTCAATTGAAACAAATGCAAATGATCAAACACATGAAGGTGAAACCTCCAAGCTTCAAGAAGAATTGGAACCAAGGAGAAGCAAACGTGGTAGAGTAGCCAAAGACTTTGGACCTGATTTTATGACCTTTAATGTTGAAGGAGAACCTCTACCTTATAAGGCCGCCATGGAATCATCCGAGGCACCTTATTGGGAAGAGGCAATCCATAGTGAGATAGACTCCATAGTACAAAATAATACATGGAGATTGGTTGACCTACCTCCGGGTCATAAAGTAATAGGTCATAAATGGATATTCAAGAGGAAGTTGAGACCCGATGGCACTATAGAGAAATACAAAGCTCGACTAGTTGCCAAAGGATATCGACAAAAGGAAGGTCAAGACTTCTTTGATACCTACTCTCCAGTCACAAGAATAACGTCTATACGTATGTTGATGGCCATAGCAGCAATTCACAATTTGGAAATACACCAAATTGATGTGAAAACTGCTTTCTTGAATGGAGAGTTAGACGAAGAAATATATATGCAACAACCGGAAGGGTTTGTTGTCAAAGGTCAAGAAAACAAAGTCTGTAAGTTGATCAAGTCCCTTTATGGACTTAAGCAAGCGCCAAAGCAATGGCATGAAAAGTTTGATAACACGTTGATATCAAACGGGTTTCAAATAAATGAGTGTGATAAGTGTGTCTATGTGAAGCAATACAAAAATACATATGTCATTATATGTTTGTATGTAGATGATATGCTCATCTTAGGATCGAATTTGGATGTAATCAATCAAACCAAGAAGATGTTGCACTCCTCGTTTGATATGAAGGATTTGAGAGTAGCATATGTGATCCTTGGTATAAAGATTCAAAGGAATCCAAATGGTTACACTCTCACCCAATCTCACTATATTGAGAAGGTACTTCGAAAGTTCGGTCACTATGATGATAAACCGGTGGTGACTCCATTTGATCCTTCTAGTCAATTGAAGAAGAATCAAGGATATAGTGTGGCTCAATTAGAATACACACAAGTTCTTCGAAGCTTGATGTATATCATGAATTGCACACGATCGGATATAGCATATAGTGTGAGTAGACTAAGTCGGTACTCACATAATCCCAGAAAGGATCATTGGTATGCACAAGTGAGAGTGCTTAGATATTTGAAGTATACAATGAATTATGGGTTACACTATACGAAATACCCTCCCGTTCTAGATGGGTATTGTGATGCCAATTTGTAACATCTCTATTTTTATAAATGGATGATGTTTGGGTTTATTAAATAATTTGAGTATAATTATTTGATAAGGTATGATTGATTAATTGATGGATTAATTTTAGAGTTTATCCCCGATTAAGTTAACGTTATTTGTTTTGGGGAGTAATAAGTTAAGGGGTAAACTTTAATTTTAATTTATAAGATGAAGGGTGAAATTTGACAAGTAATACAAGTCAAGGGGTTGTTATGAATTATGTGGTGACTCACCACCACTTTATCCATATATGGAGGCAAGATAGCTTTTATGCTATCTTGTGTGTGTGTTTATGGTGTAAGATTAGAGAGAAAAGAGAGAGAGTCGTGAGAGACAAAGAAAAAAGAAGAAAAATGATTTCTTGATGTTGGAATTTTAGAGGAAAAAGCTGAAGAAACAAAGGTAATATCTTATGCAAATTCCTCATTTTATGATTATAAGGTTTTCTAATGGTATAGAAATGGGTTTTGATGATTTTGGTAAGATATGGAATATCTGGATTGATGTTTATGTTCTATTAGTAGTATTAAACATATCTGCATGTTTACAAGAACAAACATGGCTTTAAACTATAGATTTCTGGAAAATTACGTTTTTCAGTTAGTTGAGATATGTATGAATGTTAGTTAGTTGCGACAGTTATGAACTCAGTTAGTTGCGACAGTTATGAATTTAGTTGGTTGCGATATGGTGTCATGTCTCAACAGTTGGTTGCGATATGGTGTCATGTCTCAATAGTAGGTTGCGACATAGGTTATCGCAATAGTTGGTTGCGATAAGAGACGAGAATTTTGGGTAATAAGGATTCTTAATCTTCAAGGGTTCTGTACAGTAGTTTAATATCAGTACCATCTGTAATTGGGTATTTCAGATCTTTGTGAAGTTGGTGACGGGAACTCATACGTTTTAAGAAAACAAAGTAGGAGTGATGCGTCTACTATCACGTGAGTTCATTCTTACCTTACCTTTTTATAATGTTTTTATAAATGAACTACTTAAATGGATTTTGGAAGAATGATTTTATAAAATAAAATCATTTATTGATGGTTATGCTTAAATTCATTATTGATATTGGAAAATGATTTATAGCAATAACCTGTATGAGTTTTTAATTATTGGATATAATGAGCAAGTGGATTGCGATAAAATTTATATCAAGGACCGTGAGTGATAATATTGATGGTTAGATTTATGTTATAAGAAATTGATATATTAAATGTAATTTGCTTATATTGGATAATATGAAGGATTTATAAAGGAAATTCGCTCATACCGTTGCTATGAGGAATCTATGGGATATAATATGATTTGCTCATACTGTTTGCTATGAGGAATCTATGTAATGGAGATTTGCTCATACTGTTTGCTATGAGGAATCTAGGTAAAGAAGATTTGCTCATACTGTTTGCTATGAGTAATCTATATGAATTGAATATGATTTGCTCATACTGTTTGCTATGAGGAATCTATATTAATTAAATGTGATTTGCTCATACTGTTTGCTATGAGGAATCTATATGAATTGAATGTGATTTGCTCATACTGTTTGCTATGAGGAATCTATGAGGTATAAATATAATTCGTTTATACTGTTTGCTATGAGGAATCTATATAAAGTAAATACCTGTAAGAGTACAAATAGGTAATATGGATCCATAGGCCTCGTGTTTGGGAAATCGTGTAATAGACGTAGATTTATTCGGAATTCCCGATTTCTAAGGAATAGAAGGGATTGGCATGTGTATAGTGTAATCTCTATTTCCTTTCCTAGAAATGGGCATGTGTATAGTGCGATTTCTTGGATATGAGTATTAATCTAGAAATGGTCATGTGTATATTGCAATTTCTTAAATAAGAGCATTAATATAGAATCAATGGAGATTCGTAGTGTGAGCTTTGGAATATGATGCAATGACTAACTTGGTATCAGTCATATTCATGGAATTGAGTATAACTCTGTCAATAAAGGATGGTTATGTATGTGGTAAGAAAAAGGGTAAACCAAGTTTGTTATGCCTTGTTTACATTGATTTGTACAAATATTATTTTGAAACCGAATGTTCTCACTAGGCGTTAGCCTAATCGTTTCAAATGATGTTTTCTTTCCACGTGCTAGCTCGGGAAAGTAAAGGGATGTGGGATGAGAGCTTTTGGATTAGCGGAGGAGATAATGATTATTGATGTTTTGATGGATTGCTTAGATGATCTAGTTAATCTAATTATAGTGACATGATTAGATTAATAGGTTATTTGAAGAATTCGGTATTTGTGAATATGACCTCATAGATATTTCTCTGCTCAGATATAAAGATGGAAATTTATATTTAAATCTTGGTATAAATTAAGGTTTAAATTAGCCCTGATTTTTAGGGTGTTACAAATTGGTATCAGAGCTTTAGTTTAAGCGAACTAGGTATGTTAATGAGATACCTAGACTTAAGCTGAGATGAATTAAGATATGATATGTGAGAAATGGGTAGAAGTACCAAGACGGGATAGTCTTAGAGTCGACGGAATTACGTAAATTAGTACTGTAACGATGGTAACGAGAATTCTTATGTATAGTATGTTCACAATTTCAATTAGCTACTGTTATTTTGAATATATTGTTATACAAGTATACTTGTTTCTAAATTGTTACAGTGACTAATGAGCGGTAAAGTACGTTTCGTGTATCTGGTTACGTATAACCATTTCTTATGGTTATTTCTTTGTGCTAATTTATCTGTTATATTTTTGGCCCGTATCAAAAGTTAGCTATATCAGTTGTCATTATTGATAGATGCTTTAATGATTGAGATAATTAAAGAAGATCACGCTATAGATGGATAAAGATTTGATGATAACAGTTACTCTAAGGAGGTTTGTAAATCTAAGTTGGGGAGTGGGTAATGGTGAAAGAGGTAAAGTTCAGAAAATATGAAAAGATGAATCATTGTTCTTTCTGGACTTTTATTTGTGATTAAGTATGTAAGACTTGAAGTGAAGAGATATATAAAATATTTCATGTTGATATGATGCGATTTCACTTACTAAAATGAGGGTGGATGGTAAGAGTAGTTGTTTGGAGAACTGTAAGGGATCATAGAAAGATCAGTTAAGAAGTTGTGATATAAGGATGTGGTATTATATCATCGAGATGCTAATGTGATGTTAGAGTCGAAAGAGGATATGAAGATTAGTGTAACAACCCGGTTTCCCAAACATGTTTCAAATAACATATATTGCATCACATTGTTACATTCATAAAAACAAATTACCAAACAATTCACGTACGGTCCCAGCAGTCTCGAAACGATACAACATAACACCTATTCAGTTCCTAATCCTTGTCAGCTATTAACCCCGCCTTACACATTAATTCTTCCCTTTGCTAACGAACGATCCTCAACCTGTAATACATATTTTTAAAACAGAAATGATGAGGGTTAGACCTAATGGTCCAGTGAGAAAAATCCCTGTCAGTTGAAACTGGCCAAGAATCCAATTAAATAAAACCTTTTTAATACAAACACACATATATTACACGTAATTAAATACCAACCAAGACTTGCGTTTCGTATCCACTCAATCCCCCCCTTATTCCTCCACAATTGGCCAAACTAGTGGTTGCAAGCCAACTAGTCAATTCACTCTGCTGTACAACATCTACAGTAAACACGCCTGTCCGCTTACCGGAACCCGGCAACACACCGGTCCGCACCTCGGATCCCGGCCCCGTATTCTCGCAGAATACTCATATAATTACAGTATACCATCATGTATATAAACATTTCAATAAAAACACATAATCACATTATGTATCACATTCTCAATCCATACATATCCATTTCATATAGATATATAAATCACATATATATGTATTCCAGTTGAAAAATGTTTTTAAAATAAAACTCACCTGAATGCTTTTCCAATAGTTCTCCAAAAATCTCTTCAACAAGTCCCACTTTTATCTTTGAATTTTACTATCTGAAATAGTTAATTAACAAGAATACACCTCATTAATAAATCTGTATTTTAACACTTTTCGCAACCCACAGCTTGCGAATTCCTCACTTTTCGCAACCCATAGCTTGCGAATTCCTCGCTTTTCGCAACCCACAGTTGCGAAAACCAAAGAACTCGCAACCCACTGTTGCGAAAACCTCAGAACTCGCAACCCACTGTTGCGAAAACCTTAGAACTCGCAACCCACTGTTGCGAAAACCTCACTTCTCGCAACCTACTGTTGCGAAAACCCTACTTCTCGCAACCTACTGTTGCGAAAACCCTACTTCTCGCAACCTACTGTTGCGAAAACCTGCAAAATTACTGTTCATCGTCTTTTTAATTAAGCTCAGCCAAAAACGACTTTCATTCTAATATTTACCCAGAAATCGTACTTTTAAGCTTAGACTTCCCAAAACATCCATTTTTAACAAAACCCACCTAAAAACTTAACTAGCAACTCAAGAACACTTTTAAGAAATTAAAACACATACAAGGATGGATTTGTTACCTTGCTTACATCAGTTTGGTCCTTTAAATCACAGCAGCAAACTCTGGATTTCCTCCTTCTTCTTTCCCTTAATTTCTCTCTCGATTTCCTTCTCTCTCTCTCTAAACCGAACACACTACACACACTAACACTTAGGATATTTTCTCTTAATTGAAAAATGGACACCTATCCTTATTAAAATAGGAAGTCGGTTTTGGCTAAAGAGGTTTGGATAAAAGACCAAACAAACCTTAAACTTATCTCACTTGGCAATAAATACCCCTAAACTTTCAAATAAAAATTAAAACTTACCCCTTAACTTCTTACTCCATAAAACACTAACATGAAACTTATAAAATTTTCAAATTTAAATTAGATAAAATACCTGGTTATTACAACATCTCCCCCTTAAAAGAATTCCGTCCCGGAATTCACTCAAGCAACGAACTAGGGTAACTACTGTTGAAAAGATATCAAATTCTATGAACACATCAAAGTGTTTACGGAACCCTCAAAGGACTTTTTACTAGACCCACCGCTTTACTGCTTCTAGTTTACCATTTGTTCCCACTTCAATATTTCAACCCAAAACATCAAGAGTTTTAATTTCTCACAAGAAATCCGCCCCTCTAAAACAACGATACACACTCGATAATCAAATCCTACGAAGGTTCAAATTAACTCGAAAATTCACTTATCTCTTAGAAAGAAATAACTTAAACTCATATGAATCTAATCCAAATAACAGAACAGTATATGCTTACTCGGGACATTTACCACGCTAATACTATTTTTAACCTCACCGGCCTTTTACTACAAACGTCGTGTTCTACACTTTTACAATACTAACTCTAAAACGTAAACATATACTTTCAATATAAAATTTGCTTAGTAAATACTACCTATTTCTTATACTCTTTCATGGAATAGAATATACTCAACACGAATCACTTTATATCACGGAAAAATTTCTTAATGTTATCAAACCCGTAAACTTCATCCTTCCATTTCCATTTCCCATGAAAGCATAGCATAATTACTATAATCACACAACCATACTTAATTGCACTTGACACCAATTCATCCATCAAATTAAAACAAAGTCTAAATAGCAACTTAATTTCTCGAATATCAGAAAAACACAATTTCAAACATTTCAATTATCTCAATAACCTCACCACCATAACTCATACCGACTTCCATCCAAATATCAATACCAATTCATTCCTTAATAAAATAACAAACTCGCTATCACATCAATTCCTTACATCTCCAACTTAGCACAAAAATACTAACACAAATCTTTACACATTTGTTTCACTTAAACCACTCCGCAATTGAAATTTATCAACACCGGTCTCACCTTACCCAACTAAAATAATTACCAAATCATCATATAATAATTTCACTACAAAACTAAGCCGAAAAGAATTCATCACAACTCCGCTAAAAAAATTCATGTTACTAATCATATGACTCATTAACGACTTAACATGCAAAGTCCAGCACCAAGTTTAAAACAACTCTTTATCTTAAACAACTCCATAAAGAAGGTTCATCACACGACCATCAAAATATTTATTGATCATTGCTTTCTTCCCACTAATCATAACACTTAATATAAATCCCTTTTTCAACTTAAATTCTCCAATCCATGGGAAGTATTAGGTAAACATCCAACCCATTGAACCATTTTTCTATATCCAGCAAACTCTTAAGCATCAATTTCTTATACTTTATTATCATAGTATGCATATTCTCTTTCAGTTAAGTCCAGGTTACCAGCAACCTAGTTTTCTAACCTTGCGACCCACTATCGCCAACACTTCCCCCACATTATTCCACCTTTGATCCAATCCGGTGTTTTCTAACGGTACAACCTTACTTGCTTCGGCTAAGCCCTTCCGCAGAATCGACACGGGAAAGGCTGAATGAACTCTCACTATGCGTAACCCTTCAATACCAAGGCGCATACCAACAATTTAGTATCCTCCTAACTACAACAACTCTTACTCCAAGAGGAAAACCCGCGTGATACAACAAGGTATAATATCCCAGATCAATCATACCAATATCATTCACAAATCCAGATTCCAGGTTCACCTCATCCTACTACCCTTGCTATGACGGAATCTCCACTAGTCATGACGAGTCGCCTCGCGAATGCACAGTCGTATACAGTGTGAAATCAGATAGACATTCGAAATAAAGATTCTATCCCACAACGGTTAGACTCAAACAAGAGCTGCGCAATAGAACTAAATCAAATATTCTAAGGCTATTTAGTTTCTACTGTATACCACTTATAAGGCAGTCACTTAACAACCTATCAGGACTATCATAAATTCCTACTGGCAAGTAATAGTCATGCAGCAAAGTGTAATAAGCACCAGACAATCTAGCATACATACTCCTATGTTCTAGAAAGCAATAAATTACACTAAGTACTCTACCTTTTCCCTTGGCCTCGGCTGACTGTACACACTGCGCCTTCGATCACCGTCTCTAAAATGTCCCAACAATCCAACACTCAAAAAAAAATAACGACATTCTACTCCCCAATAGATTACAAAATCAACTTGGAGTATCACCTTAACCCGTAGTTGAACTTTTCTCCATAGGTCATCCCCAACTCTACCGTCACTTCTCTAATCCAAAATATATCTAAGACGGACAACACTTTCTTGCATTAATTACACCGACCCCGAACCTTAGATTTCAATTGATTTCCACACTTGCCACAACATCACTCTCATACTACTACCACGTCCTGTCCCATGGTCCTTCACCCCGATCATTACATTCGACTATTTTCTTCTACTCTTTCCTCAACATAAAATACGTTTCCCCAAGGATAGCTCACTAGGAGGTGCTTACTCTAGACCGATCCTATGAGCTAGCTTTCTTTCACCTCCAAACCAATCGCACACACCCAAATCTCACAATTACTATACTTAACCAATAATTTCACCATACCTCATATCAGGAATTTAACCGAGTTAATCCGAAATCACATCTATTGCCCGAAACAACCACACACTTTTTCATTTTTCAAATATCGTTAACATATTCTTTCAAAACGATAATAAACAAATTGGATCTACACTATACACCCATCCCCAAAATATAACAACCATAAAAACATCTTTATAACAAAATCAGTACATCTTTATTTCACCTCGTGCCTTTTTCAGCACAAAATATGTCATCGTGCCTCTTTCCACGTACAATATTTCACCGTGCCTCTTTCAGCACAAAGTTATATATATATATATACATATATATTTTTATATATCACAAATCATTTAACACGTTTAAAATTTTATTCATAACATAAACTTTAACATTTGGAGGCATAACCTAGCGTTTGAAATACTGAATTATACATAACGCCACATTCTACACTTTCGAAATAACTTTCCAAAATTCTAACATGCACCTTCAATTTGAAAAAAAAAATTGTAAACAATTGCAAGTGTTAGATCATTCATTCCAATTTAAACTACCATCCACTTTCGTTCTCATACAATAAATTTTACTACCACCTTGATAAATCTTTCAAATCCAAACACATATGATAACGGGTTATCACCTTGATCACTAATAGCTTTTCCTTACTAATCACTCCCAAAAACAATCTTCACTTTCTAGTTCAATTATCCCTGATTTCTCACTTAAATTTATCCCAAGCAATATCATAATGAATAAGCATACTAAATTCGATATCATCCAAAATATTTGTTACACTCTTACTAAATTAGAACCAACCTCTTTTCACACCAAATGCTTCCAAGCCTACACTCTTACTAAGCCTTATCGAAATTAATTCATATATCCTTAATATAAAACTTGTTAACAAACGGAAACTTTAAATCAATCACTCGACAATCTCTTCTTTCATCATAACTACTTATTCCAATATATACCGAATTACCGTGGATCACTTATCATTACCTAATCGACAATTTTAACAAAAATCAAGTTCCAACACCATCCTATACTTACTACTACCTCAAATTCCGACAACATTATCAAAAATAACTTAATAGGCACTCCATTCCTATCTATATTACCAATACAATTATCAAAAAAATTTCTAACGCATATAAGCAACAAAAGATTGAAAATACAATTAATCAGTTTGTACCGTAGTCAAATAGCACTTCAGCACGTGTAGAGTTTATATAAATATACCTGTCTTCGTCTCTATCCATACGTCGAGACCGACTTGCCACTCTGTAGATTTCAACAAGGTTAATATACACATAGGCACATACCCCATATAATAAGGTATTCCAGTCCAATCATGTAACTGTAAGTTCACAATTACACTGGTCAGGTGTAACTCGAATTTACCTTACATGATGTTCCTTCTACCTTGTTATACTTAATATCCCAAGGTTCTAAAATAATAGGGACATCCTACTTCACATGCAGTTTAAGTCTAGGTACATATACTAATACCTAAATCCCTTAAACTAGGGCTCTGATACCATCTGTAACAACCCGGTTTCCCAAACATGTTTCAAATAACATATATTGCATCACATTGTTACATTCATAAAAAGAAATTACCAAACAATTCACGTACGGTCCCAGCAGTCTCGAAACGATACAACATAACACCTATTCAGTTCCTAATCCTTGTCAGCTATTAACCCCGCCTTACACATTAATTCTTCCCTTTGCTAACGAACGATCCTCAACCTGTAATACATATTTTTAAAACAGAAATGATGAGGGTTAGACCTAATGGTCCAGTGAGAAAAATCCCTGTCAGTTGAAACTTGCCAAGAATCCAATTAAATAAAACCTTTTTAATAGAAACACACATATATTACACGTAATTAAATACCAACCAAGACTTGCGTTTCGTATCCACTCAACCCCCCCTTATTCCTCCACAATTGGCCAAACTAGTGGTTGCAAGCCAACTAGTCAATTCACTCTGCTGTACAACATCTACAGTAAACACGCCTGTCCGCTTACCGGAACCCGGCAACACACCGGTCTGCACCTCGGATCCCGGCCCCGTATTCTCGCAGAATACTCATATAATTACAGTATACCATCATGTATATAAACATTTCAATAAAAACACATAATCACATTATGTATCACATTCTCAATCCATACATATCCATTTCATATAGATATATAAATCACATATATATGTATTCCAGTTGAAAAATGTTTTTTAAAATAAAACTCACCTAAATGCTTTTCCAATAGTTCTCCAAAAATCTCTTCAACAAGTCCCACTTTTATCTTTGAATTTTACTATCTGAAATAGTTAATTAACAAGAATACACCTCATTAATAAATATGTATTTTAACACTTTTCGCAACCCACAGCTTGCGAATTCCTCACTTTTCGCAACCCACTGTTGCGAAAACCAAAGAACTCGCAACCCACTGTTGCGAAAACCTCAGAACTCGCAACCCACTGTTGCGAAAACCTCACTTCTCGCAACCTACTGTTGCGAAAACCCTACTTCTCGCAACCTACTGTTGCGAAAACCTGCAAAATTACTGTTCATCGTCTTTTTAATTAAGCTCAGCCAAAAACGACTTTCATTCTAATATTTACCCAGAAATCGTACTTTTAAGCTTAGACTTCCCAAAACATCCATTTTTAACAAAAACCCACCTAAAAACTTAACTAGCAACTCAAGAACACTTTTAAGAAATTAAAACACATACAAGGATGGATTTGTTACCTTGCTTACATCAGTTTGGTCCTTTAAATCACAACAGCAAACTCTGGATTTCCTCCTTCTTCTTTCCCTTAATTTCTCTCTCGATTTCCTTCTCTCTCTCTCTAAACCGAACACACTACACACACTAACACTTAGGATATTTTCTCTTAATTGAAAAATGGACACCTATCCTTATTAAAATAGGAAGTCGGTTTTGGCTAAAGAGGTTTGGATAAAAGACCAAACAAACCTTAAACTTATCTCACTTGGCAATAAATACCCCTAAACTTTCAAATAAAAATTAAAACTTACCCCTTAACTTCTTACTCCATAAAACACTAACATGAAACTTATAAAATTTTCAAATTTAAATTAGATAAAATACCTGGTTATTACAATTAGATATCCTCCTTTGTTTACTTAGCTTTGATTTCGAGGACGAAATTATTTTAAGTTGGGGAGCATTGTAACATCTCGATTTTTATAAATGGATGATGTTTGGGTTTATTAAATAATTTGAGTATAATTATTTGATAAGGTATGATTGATTAATTGATGGATTAATTTTAGTGTTTATCCCCGATTAAGTTAACGTTATTTGTTTTGGGGAGTAATAAGTTAAGGGGTAAACTTTAATTTTAATTTATAAGATGAAGGGTGAAATTTGACAAGTAATACAAGTCAAGGCGGTTGTTATGAATTATGTGGTGACTCACCACCACTTTATCCATATGTGGAGGCAAGATAGCTTTTATGCTATCTTATGTGTGTGTGTTTATGGTGTAAGATTAGAGAGAAAAGAGAGAGAGCCGTGAGAGACAAAGAAAGAAGAAGAAAACTGATTTCTTGATGTTGGAATTTTAGAGGAAAAAGTTGAAGAAACAAAGGTAATATCTTATGCAAATTCCTCATTTTATGATTATAAGGTTTTCTAATGGTATAGAAATGGGTTTTGATGATTTTTGTAAGATATGGAATATCTGGATTGATGTTTATGTTCTATTAGTAGTATTAAACATATCTGCATGTTTACAAGAACAAACATGGCTTTAAACTATAGATTTCTAGAAAATTACGTTTTTCAGTTAGTTGAGATATGTATGAATGTTAGTTAGTTGCGACAGTTATGAACTCAATTAGTTGCGACAGTTATGAATTTAGTTGGTTGCGATATGGTGTCATGTCTCAACAGTTGGTTGCGATATGGTGTCATGTCTCAACAGTTGGTTGCGGTATGGTGTCATGTCTCAACAGTTGGTTGCGATATGGTGTCATGTCTCAACAGTTGGTTGCGATATGGTGTCATGTCTCAACAGTGGGTTGCGACATAGGTTATCGCAATAGTTGGTTGCGATAAGAGACGAGAATTTTGGGTAATAAGGATTCTTAATCTTCAAGGGTTCTGTACAGTAGTTTAATATCAGTACCATCTGTAATTGGGTATTTCAGCTCTTTGTGAAGTTGGTGACGGGAACTCATACGTTTTAAGAAAACAAAGTAGGAGTGACGCGTCTACTATCTGGTGAGTTCATTCTTACCTTACCTTTTTATAATGTTTTAAAGTTTGGTAAGGTGTATTTATAAATGAACTACTTAAATGGATTTTGGAAGAATGATTTTATAAAATAAAATCATTTATTGATGGTTATGCTTAAATTCATTATTGATATTGGAAAATGATTTATAGCAATAACCTGTATGAGTTTTTAATTATTGGATATAATGAGCAAGTGGATTACGATAAAATTTATAACAAGGACCGTGAGTGATACTATTGATAGTTAGATTTATGTTATAAGAAATTGACATATTAAATGTAATTTGCTTATATTGGATAATATGAAGGATTTATAAAGGAAATTCGCTCATACCGTTGCTATGAGGAATCTATGGGATATAATATGATTTGCTCATACTGTTTGCTATGAGGAATCTATGTAATGGAGATTTGCTCATACTGTTTGCTATGAGGAATCTAGGTAAAGAAGATTTGCTCATACTGTTTGCTATGAGGAATCTATATGAATTGAATGTGATTTGCTCATACTGTTTGCTATGAGGAATCTATATGAATTGAATGTGATTTGCTCATACTGTTTGCTATGAGGAATCTATGAGGTATAAATATAATTCGCTTATACTGTTTGCTATGAGGAATCTATATTAAGTAAATACCTGTAAGAGTACAAATAGGTAATATGGATCCATAGGCCTAGTGTTTGGGAAATCGTGTAATAGACGTAGATTTATTCGGAATTCCCGATTTCTAAGGAATAGATAGGATTGGCATGTGTATATTGTAATCTCTATTTCCTTTCCTAGAAATGGGCATGTGTATAGTGCGATTTCTTGGATATGAGTATTAATCTAGAAATGGGCATGTGTATATTGCAATTTCTTAAATAAGAGCATTAGTATAGAATCAATGGAGATTCGTAGTGTGAGCTTTGGAATATGATGCAATGACTAACTTGGTATCAGTCATATTCATGGAATTGAGTATAACTCTGTCAATAAAGGATGGTTATGTATGTGGTAAGAAAAAAGGTAAACCAGGTTTGTTATGCCTTGTTTACATTGATTTGTACAAATATTATTTTGAAACCGAATGTTCTCACTAGGCGTTAGCCTAATCGTTTCAATTGATGTTTTGAACCCATATATATATATATATATATAGGGGTTAAATCATGTGAGAACCGTGGGAACCGATCTAAGCCATCATTTGGTTTTGATCCAATGGTTTTAAAAACATAAAAATTCATTCATAGGTTCTCACGGTTCTTAACCTATTTTTGCCTATAATAATGTTCATAGATTAAAATCAATTAACGGCTTAGATTGGTTTTCATGGTTCTCAACCTATTTTAGGTTCTCATTTGATTATCGTCATATACACACACACACACACACACACATATATATATATATATATACACACACATAGGGGTTAAATCAAATGAGAACCACAAATATGTTTCAAATATGTTACAAACATGTGAGAACCAATATAAAAATATTTTTTACCTGAAATTTTTCATCAAATACTAGGATTTAAGATATTTTGCTTCACATATATTTGTTCCTAATATGATAGTTTCACATGAATTTGTTTCATCATGTGAATATTTTTTACGTGAATTTTTCATTTCACTAGGTGAATCAAAAATAAAATTTCACATGTAATATTTTCATAAGATGAACACGAACATATGTGAAACAATATCTTAAATCATATGTTTTGATGAAAAAAATCATGTAAAAAATATTTTTATATTAATTCTCACGGGTTTATAACATATTTGTGGTTCCAATTTGATTATCGTCATATATATATATACTACGTGTATTACACGGGGTAATTTAAAAAAATTAAATCATACCAGAAAACTTATCTTACATTTATAAATTTATAATAAACATTTATTTTCGAAAAATAAAAAATATAAACTATGAGGTTGGATATGTTATTTCGCTTAAAATAACTTTTTTTTAAAACGAAAAGAGAATATATTTGGTTGAATATGATGATTAATTGATTATATGTCAAGGTTTTAAGTAATTATATGTAAAGATTTGCTAGAAGACAATCATAAGAAAATAAAATACGAAATCTTGTGAGTTTTTAAGTCTTGAATCGATAAGGTCGGTATTTAATCATCCACAAATTAGCAAAAATACATAAAAACACTTGATTAAGGTGTCGTTTACCCGAACACTTACCCGTTAAGTGCTTATCGATAAAATCCAACATCACTTACTTAACGGGTAAGATTTTAGTCCACCAAAACGGCATTGTATGTACAATTTACCCGGTAAGCACTAACCGTGGTAAGATTCTTGTTCCTTTTATATTCATCAGTAAGATGATGTGACTTGGTAAGCGTGGCGCCTTAAATATCTATATCAATCGTATACTTATATTTTATAATAATATCAATCAAATTTTTTATATAATTATAACCAAATCAACTATTATGGAAGATTAATTTAAAATGAATTGACGGGAAGCATAACAATTTGACTTTGAAAATATCATTAACTAACCATCTGTTGATAACTGATATTATGTAGTTCAATTAAAATTAGAGGAAATAATATAATCATGATTAAGAAAGTATAAATAATTAAATATACTATACTAAAATATTTGCATATTTATATTTTTGAAAAAGGTTCGAACTCATAATTCAAAAGTCAGTTGATAAGTGATATCTTTTTTTTCCAAATAATTAAATCTCTTATGATAATTCTAAAGATGTTTCGTTGACAGAATGTAATTTGATAGAATTGTAATTCGTCGAATAAATTCGACTTTGAAGTAAGAATTGATATGAAATTGCAAAAAGAAAATCACGACAATTTAGTGATTATTTGTATCAAATCTCATACCAATTTCAATAAATCTCATACTAATCACGACACATTAATTCGTATATATTTATGATATTTAATAATATAATTAAATCCAAAAATATTCAATATTGGACTCATTTCGAAGGTATTGACGAATCGATTACAATGATATAATTTGTAAAAAATAGAAATGTTTTTTTAATGCATTTTAGTTCATATACATTATTTATGTTTATATGAGAAGAGTTTAAAATGAAAAAAAAGTAAGGGATTAAAAGTAAACTACATACATAATTATAAGGGTAGTAAATGTAACATATAAATTAAAAAAAATTGAATTAATGAGAGATTTAAGAAGAAGTGAATATGGGTGTGCTAATTGAACTTATAATGTAAATTGCGTCTAGATACATATTTAGGCGGGAAAATACTGAAGTCGACTCACCAGAAGACGACACGTGGCATGCTAGTTACTTATTTATTATATGTATAGATACATATATATATATATATATATATATATATATATGGATGAGATCGAGAGAACCCTAGAAAAACCGAAGAAACTAATCTAAACCGTTAGATTGAAATGATCCAAATGATGACATTAAAATGGTGGTTATAACCACTTTTTCCAAAATATAAAAACATTTCCTCCTAATTTTCAAAACCGAAAATCAACGAAAACAACAAAAATTGGAGCAAAACAAATTACACCAAAAAAATGATTACGTTATTATCTTTAATTTGACAACTATTTTGATATACTTTTTCATCCATTTTTTCGTGGTTCCTCGGTTCATTTATTTTTGGGGATTCCCCTTGATTTTAAAGATGCCCGGACCATAACTAACAAAAAATGACCCAACTCAAATTGACTATTTCATGCGTTTTACCTTTAATTTACTTGATTCTTTAAGATGGACCGAAGAGATCATTCCTTTTTAGGTTAATTGGAATTTCCATAATGGTATTGGTGGGAAAAATATATTAACTTTTTTTGTGTACATAATTCTTTTTAGTCATTTATTGTTTACTTTTTAAACTTCGTCTTTCCTGTATTTTCATATATACCTAAATTGTAAATAACATCACATATTTTTAAAAACAATTACATTAAAAAATATTAATTGGTAAATAAATAAATCATTTTAGATGTAATACCTAGGGGTGTCAATTTTGTACCAAGACAAACCAACCAATTCTTATATCAACCGTACCAATTTAATTGGTACCAACGAACCCGTCACTCGGAATAAATCATACACATACATCATGTATTCATCTATGCACCCTTTCGTGCACCCTAGTAAAAAAAACACGCAAACTTACACAAAATAATGTCGCTTTGATTGATGCTTTTCGGTAAAATGAAATATATATTCACAATCATACATCTATACAAACAAACTCTATAATTATTATCCAACAATGTTGATGCACGGAAATTCAAAAGTTGATAAGGTTTTTCGTTATTATTTAGAAAAAAAGAAACCTAGTTTAGAAGAAGGCCAAATACGTGGATCAAAAGTTAGGTTACATCGGAAAATCAAGGTAGAGGCCAGCGCTAGTTTCACCGAGACTTAAGTCTCGGGACAACTCTCGCAAAGAGTTTCAGAAACTACCGAGAGTTTCAGCGCTACTTAAGTCTCGGAACAACGTACTCTCGTGGATTGATGTATTTCTTTATTCTTGAGTTGATCAATTTCATTCCTTATTTTATTTATTTAGTTTACTTTTAGTTTAAGATTTATCATTAGTTAATCTTTTATTTGATTTCCTAGTTGGTTTAGGATAATGATTAGATTTGAATATAATCTTAGACTATAAATATGGTTTATTGTTTTCTTTGTTAATTAGAGAGTTTATTGATCAATAAAGTTATCTTTTAGAGTTTTTTCTTATTTTCCGTGATCTATGATTGTAGACTCGTTAATCCTTTGGATTTAGACGCTTGTCTATCCCTTCCGCGTATTCCTACTGCATCATTTGGTAGCAGAGCAGGTTTTGCCTGTCCTTTTTGCTAACCATGCCAGATTAGTAGTCCGCTACCAAAGTAGACCTAGCAGAGATGAAGGTAGCCTTATCCACAACACTCGTTAATCTAACGGCGGTTGTTAACAAGTTATATCCCCACAACTGTAGTCGCCGGAGAAGGGACATGCATGGGGAACCAATCAAGGTTCCACACATCTACGATTATACCCGTATTATAGATTGAATCTCTTTCCTATTTGAACGACCATCCATTCTGCAAAAAGCCGACCGAAAAAGACAAAGACTTAGTCGAACAAGTCGAAGACGAAGTCATCCTCGTCGCAAGAGAGTTACAACAAGATACATGTACCGATCTCGAAGAGTCGGTAACAAATTTTGGATTAGGTGTTAATGAAACCAAATGTGAGTTAGTAGAAGACACTCCCAAAACTCCACCATTTGAGAGCTCAATTCAAGTCAAACCAGTGGTGCAGTAATTTGAAAAGGATGACTCCGAAGATACTCCCGAAATGCCACCATTGGAGAGCTCGATTCAAGTAAAACCACTTTTGCAAAAGTTATAAGGGGTGCTTGCAAAAGATACTTAATATGTTTCTACCGTACAAAACAGCCAACAACTAATTGTTTTGTGGTGCATACCAGCCTCATAAAACTACATGCCAAACGTGTAAGTCTTATGGAGTCGGATGAAGCTGTTTTTCAAGTGAACTCGACGTCGAGTTTTTTTAAGTGAGGGTGTTTGGTGTAGGGAGAATTCAAGAGTTAATAAGGTTTTTCATTGGTATTTGGAAAAGAAGGAAACAAGTTAGGCCACATCGGAAAATCAAGGCAGAGGCTAGTGTTGGTTTCACCGAGACTACCGAGAATTTCAGCACTACTTAAGTCTCGAGACAACTCTCGCGAACGTGATTGATGTCTTTTCTTGAGCTGATCAATTTCCTTCCTCATTTTAATTAATTAGTTTTTTTTAGTTTAGTATTTATCCTTAGTTAATCTTTTATTTGATTTCCTAGTTGGTTTAGGATTATAATTGAATTTAATTCATAGTTATCTCTTAGTTATCTTAAACTATAAATAGGGTATATTATTTTCTTTGTTAATCAGTCAATAAAGTTATATTTTAGAGTTTTATCTTTAGTTTAAGAGTTTTCTTTTATTTTTTGATTTTACGATTGTATATTCGTTAATTCTTTGGATTTAAAAGTTTGTCGATCCGTTTCGTGTATTCGTATTGCGTCATAATGTATATCCAAACTCTTTTGAAGTGTATTTTTACAATTTAATTAGTATAAACTAATCATATAAATAAAATATACAATCCACATATATCATGGTTGAAAAGACTTGGGAGGGGAGTAACTAGCATCCATTGGAGATAAGAACAAATTCAGAAATTCACATTCTCTTGACAATGCCAATTCATCATATATTATATGATACATGTCAACATCATCATCATTACAATGTCCATAGTCTTTATTATATCCAAAACATTATGAGTAGTATATACTTTGTATGTTATGTATCATATGCATTGCATGGATGGTGTTAATATAATGCCCATCCCTCTCTCTTGCATTATCATGGAATGTCATGTCATGACTCATATATATAATGAGGGTTGGTGGTGCCATTGAAAGCTACATCCACTTCTTTTTGCAAGACAGATACTTTGATCATCTGTTATGCTTCTACTTCCATGTACACCTCTTAATTAGGGGTGAGCATAACCCGACCGACCCGATTAACCCGACCGGCCCGAACCCGATTCCACCCGAACTTTGGCCACCCGACGGACCCGAACCCGATCTTTTATGTCGGGTACTTCGGTTCGGTTCAGTTTGGGTTTTCCCGAACCCGAACCCGCCCGAAACCCGATTAACCCGAAAAAAATGTATTTTTTTAATTTAATAAATTGTAAATATAAATATATATTGTATTTTCTTATTTAAAAAAAATATCTTGCATCAACCATATGGTGTTCTTCTTAGAGATTATAGGAGAGGAATTCACTAATGTTGTTATTTATGCAGTAAATCAGAACGATCATAAGGCCTATGTACCATTTCGATGGATCATAGCAAGTTTGGGGGTTGGTTTAACACTAATTATAGCAGCCGTAGGTTTTTTTATTTGCTCGAGATCATCAATTATAAATTGGGCTTAAAATGAATTGGAATGAATTGGGCTTAAAATGAATCTGGCCCAACCCGCCCAACCCGACCGCCCAACCCGAACCCGATTCCACCCGAAACCCGAATTATACTTTGGGCGGGTTTCGGGGTCTGATCCCCCCACCTGAACCCGATCGGGTTGGCCAAAAATCGGCCCGAACCGCCCGACCCGCCCGTTTGCTCACCCCTACTCTTAATAATAGTTTAACTATCCATTTGACACTATAAGAAAAATCCTTATTCCGACTAAAAATCACGACGAATTAAAATCGTCGGTAATTTTTGACGGATCAGTTACGGATTACTGACGGATTCGATTTAAAAAGTAAAAAATAAATTATCCGTCGGTAATCCATCGCTAATTACCGATTGATTTTCGACGGATTAATTAATTAAAAAATAAAAATATCAACTTATGTTTACATGTAATTTTATTAGTTGGCATCTACTTGTGTTTTCCTCGTGACAAATGTTCAGAAGAGTGATAAGGATGACTACATAAATTCGAGGAGACGATAGTTAGATTCCCCCTCCCCTTCTAGGCTATATAGTTAGTGAGTATGGATATTGGTTTAGTTTATATGAAAAGTATTATTTGCAGAGTTTGTGTATTTCTACTGGAAAATCTTAATAAATTTGATTATTTTTTTTAAAAAATCAAATTTTTACCAACGGATTAATGACAGTGTTAGTGCCTAATATTCTAGGTTGTACTATGTAGAGGGACTATTAGTGTAATTGTTAGGACTGATCAATCACGGTTGTGAATTGTGTAGATGAACAAAAACGAATTCAATTGAAATAACGAATTGTCATACAAATCTTTTCATACAAACATAAACAAACAATGAAATTGTAAACCTTACTTGATACGAAGATTCTTGTAACACGAAAGAGATTAAGGCCTGCGATTATGCAGTGTCCTAAGACAAAAATTCGCCGTGTGTATTGGCGTTGTCTTGAGGATACAACAATCTATTCAAGTTAATACTTGAATCTAGCGAATCGTCATACGTTTGGTGATGAACGAGAGGAGAGAGAACCCAAAATTCTTATGAATTTTCGTGTCTATTATGTCTAAAAAACAAATGGAACAGATGGGGTTTAAATAGGTTTGGTGCAGTAACCGAAACTAACCACCAGACAGCCGCGCGTCCGCCGGCGCGGGTCAACACGCGCAGAGACTCGCGCCAAGGACTGTATTCGAAATCCAACAGAGACCTGCGCGCCTCGCGGCGCGGCTCAAGACGCCCCGCAATGCGCGTCAGGCACTGTTCCACGAATCATCCAGTGTTCTGCGCGTCTACTCGCGCAGCTCGGGTCGCGCCGTCATCCGCGCCATCCTGCACACCACATTCGTTCTCCAGTTATTGAATCTCGACCCCATCGAGACCCAATCTTTGACATTTAATATATATATATATATATATATATATATATATATATATATATATATATATATATATATATATATATTTGTGTCAAAGAGAGCCCACCAAGAACACCACACACCAAGCCCAAGCAATTAAATGATTTATTTAATGCTCAATGGTTGGAGTTTATTAAGTGGTCTAGACTTTGCCTTGGCTCCTATGTGGGACAAGTTTTCTCACCTCTTCACTAAGTTCCAACAATACCCTACATTTTCTATTCAAACCCAAATAATACCCCACATTTATATTATGGAACTTATGTTTCTATCACCAAGCTAGTTATAATATGCATCGGAAACGGTGTCTTTTGGACTTGAACCTTTCCTAGTGAATGCCTATCGGATCTACTTCGTGGATAGTGAACTAAAGTCTTGAACTAGCCACTTTTTGTAGTAAATCGAGACAATTGGCATCACACATATTGTAGCTATACGTAATTAAGTTCTTACCGTTGTGTTCATTTCGGTCGTGAACATATCCTTTCTTCATGAGAGTTTTAGAAGACGTAGCCATATCCGTCCTCAAAGATGCGACCCCACATCAGTCTCACATAGGTAATTCCGATCAAGAATATTCCGTTGTATTCTACTAAGAAGCAATCAGCATTATTAAGAATAATTATTCATCCCTATATCATCAACGGAAAAACACAAAGGAAACATCATAGGAATAGGCATACCTTTGTTTGATTGCTGCTTGAGTTGACCCCGACTAGTTTGCCTATTGAACCTAGACCATGGGATCTCCAATTCCTCTAGGTTAGGTTGCCGCAGAGGAAACTCATTGTGTTGGCTTTAAGCCCATTCCCCTCGATGTGTAGGATACTTGCTCTCTACTTACGCCTTTTGTCAAAGGATCGACAATGTTCTCCTTTGACTTTACGTAGTCAATGGAAATGATTCCATTTTTCAGCAAGTCCTTTATAGTGTTGTGGCGCCTTCGTATGTGACGAGACTTTCCATTGTAGATCTGATTCTTCGCTCTTGTGAGAGCGGCCATACTATCACAATGGATACCAATAGCAGTCACCGGTTTTGGCCACAACGGAATACCCTCTAGGAAGCTTTTTAGCCATTCGGCTTCTTCAGCGACTTTGTCTAACGCGACAAATTCTGCTTCCATAGTTGATCTGGTATTCACGGTTTGTTTAGAAGATTTCCAGGAAATCGCAGCACCACCAAGTGTGAACACATATCCACTTGTGGACTTACTCTCCGAATGATTGGAAATCCAATTAGCATCACAATACCCTTCTAGAACGGGAGGGTATTTGGTATAGTGTAACCCATAACCCATTGTGTATTTCAAGTATCGAAGCACCCTTACTAGTGCATACCAATGGTCTTTTCTGGGGTTATGTGAGTACCGACTAAGTCTACTCACACTATATGCAATGTCCGGTCGTGTACAGTTCATGATATACATCAAGCTTCCAAGAACTTGAGTGTATTCCAACTGAGCAACACTATCTCCTTCATTCTTCTTCAATTGACTTGAAGGATCAAATGGAGTCACAACCGGTTTGTCATCATAGTGACCAAACTTCCGTAGCACCTTCTCAACATAGTGAGATTGGGTAAGGATGTAACCATTTGGATTTCTTTGAATCTTTATACCAAGGAAAACATCAGCAACTCCCATGTCTTTCATATCAAATGCGGAGTGTAGCATCTTCTTGGTTTGGTTTATTACATCCAAGTTTGATCCCATGATGAGCATATCATCAACATATAAACATATGATAACATAAGCATTCTTATATTGTTTCACATAAACACATTTATCACATTCATTTATGTAAAATCCATTTGCTAACATAGTGTTATCAAACTTCTCATGCCACTGCTTTGGCGCTTGTTTAAGTCCATAAAGAGACTTAATCAACTTACAGACTTTGTTCTCTTGGCCTTTTACAACAAAACCTTCCGGTTGTTGCATATATATATCTCTTCTTCTAATTCACCATTCAAGAAAGCGGTTTTTACATCCATTTGATGTATCTCTAAATTGTGAATAGTAGCTATTGCAACCAACGTCCGTATGGACGTGATTCTAGTAACCGGTGAATATGTATCGAAGAAGTCCTGACCTTCCTTTTGTCGGTACCCCTTGGCAACTAGTCGAGCTTTGTACTTCTCTATAGTGCCATCGGGTCTCAACTTTCGTTTGAAGATCCATTTGTGGCCAATGACTTTATGACCCGGAGGCAAATCAACCAATTTCCATGTGTTGTTTTGCACAATGGAATCAATCTCACTGTGGATGGCCTCTTCCCAATAAGGTGCCTCGGATGATTCCATGGCGGCCTTATAGGAGAGAGGTTCTCCTTCAACATTAAAAGCCATAAAGTCCGGTCCAAAGTCTTTAGCGATTCTTCCCCTTTTGCTTCTTCTAGGCTCAACCTCTTCTTGAACTTTAGAGGTTTCCGCATTCCTCGATTGATCACTCTTAGTTGAATCAATGTTCACTTGAGAGTTCACGTCATCAATCGATCGTTTACCAAGGTTAGAGGTGTTACCCTCTTTTTCTTTATAAGGGAAGATCGTCTCAAAGAATTCCGCTTCAGCAGATTCTATGATCGTGTTATTGCTTATGCCATCTACATTAGATTTATGAACTAAGAATCTATATGCAGCACTATTGTGGGTTGGACCAATATATACACAATCAACCGTTTTGGGTCCAAGTTTAGTCCTTTTTGGTAAAGGTACTTGAACCTTAGCAAGGCAACCCCACACTTTCATCCTTTTGTAGGATGGAATCTTTCCTCTCCAAAGTTCATATGGAGTTTTGTCACTTTTCTTGTGGGGGATCCGGTTAAGGATCATATTTGCAGTAAGGCACGCCTCACCCCATAAATGATGTGGAGCTCCGGACGTAATCAACATTGAATTCATCATGTTCTTCAATGTTCTATTCTTCCGCTCGGCCACTCCATTTTGTTGAGGAGTGTAAGGAGCGGTAGTTTGATGTATAATGCCATGTGTTGCACAAAATTCTGCAAATTCGTTGGATTCATATTCTCCTCCACGAGCAGACCTCAGAATTTTGATTTTCTTCTCAAGTTGATTTTCAACTTCAGCCTTATAAGTCTTGAACATGCTTAAGGCTTCATCCTTAGTATGTATAAGGTAAACATGGCAATATTTACTGCAATCATCAATGAAAGAAATGTAATAATTCCTTCCTCCTTTTGTAGGAGTTGCCTTGTAATCACACAAATCACTATGGATTAACCCGAGAACTTCATTTGATTTTTCTACCGATCTATGTGGGTGATTTGTGTATTTAGCTTCTACACAAACCTCACACTTAGATATTTTATCATTAGAACATTTAGGAATCATGTCAAGTTTGAACATTCTTTGTAATGATCTAAAGTTAACATGTCCTAATCTAGAATGCCAAAGGAAAGTAGGATCCACAATATACACAGAATCAGTGCTAGTGCCTGCCTTATTTCCATTATTTACAATGGCGGCATCGAGAGTGTTTACATCACTATTTACAGATAGTTTGAAGAGTCCCTCATTGAGGTAACCCTTCCCCACATATGCACCACCTTTGGTGATGACAAATTTGTCCGATTTGAATACAAGTTTGAACCCTTTCTTGCTAAGAATAGGGCCAGAAATCAAATTCTTAGTTAAACTAGGTACATGCAACACATCACATAACACAAGATCCTTTCCGGAAGTCAACCTCAACGTGACCTTCCCCTTTCCTAAGATCAACGCGGTAGAAGCATTTCCCATGAACATCGGTTCCTCTTCCTTCACCTTTTGATATGTATCGAACAAGCTTCTCGAATTGCAAATATGACGGGTTGCCCCGGTGTCGACCCACCAATCCATTACATTGGTTACCATGTGTGCTTCAACGACTCCAACAATTTGGTTTGGGGAGTGAGCGATGTTTGCATGATTGTTTGCCCCGCCGGCTCCACCACCTCCGTTTCCACCAGCACCATTATTATCTCGTCTATGTCGACAATCCTTGGCCCTATGACCCGGTTTCCCACAAACCCAACAATGCATGACTTTCTTGAAAGGTTTCCTTTGAGGAGCAAATGTACCTTTCCCGGAAGTGAAAGGCCTTTTTGTTATAATGTTTTTCCTTTTGAATTTAGGGAACTTTTGCCTCGAAGTACTTCCTTCAACCATGTTGGCGTTTGGTTCCAAGGGGTTGGCATCGGCTTTTTCGTTGAGTCGATTATCTTCCTCCACTCGCAATTTGAGGACAAGTTGTTCAAACGTTATGTCCTCCGACAGATGCTTCAAATAGAGTTTGAAGTTTTTCCATGAGCGAGGCAATTTATCGATTATCGACCCAACCAAAAAATTGCTATTTATTCCCATGCCTTCCACTTCTAGTTCGTGGGATAGAATCTGCAATTCTTCGAGTTGCTTCATCACCGGTTTTGTATCCACCATCCGATAATTCAGAAATTTCCCAACGATGAATCTTTTGGAACACGCAACTTCAGTTTTATATTTCGTGTCCAAAAACTCCCATATCTCCCTTGCCGTACCAAGGGTGGAGTAGATATCGTATAGGGAATCATCGAGGGCGTTTAGAATATAATTACGGAAATTATATTTGTTTGCTCTCCATGCCTCGATCGTCCTTTCTTGCGCAGCCACTTGTATTTGAGTGGGTGGCGTTCCATCGTGATTTCCCGGTGGTGTCGGTGATGGTTCCTCCTCGGTGAGGACGTTAGAAACACGAAGTGTTGTTAGATAAAACAACATCTTCTGTTGCCAACGACGGAAATCCGATCCTCTGAATTTGTCGGGTTTCTCCACGTGATTTTTCATCACATTCGATTGATCCATAGCTCCTAACAGAAATTTTTGTCTTAGATTGTTAGGACTGATCAATCACGGTTGTGAATTGTGTAGAAGAACAAAAACAAATTCAATTGAAATAACGAATTCTCATACAAATCTTTTCATACAAACATAAACAAACAATGAAATTGTAAACCTTACTTGATACGAAGATTCATGTAACACAAAAGATATTGCGGCCTGCGATTATGCAGTGTCCTAAGACAAAAATTCAACGTGTGTATTGGCGTTGTCTTGAGGATACAACAATCTATTCAAGTTAATGAATCTATTCAACATTCGTTCTCCAGTTATTGAATCTAGACCCCATCGAGACCCCAAGAGCCCCAAGGCCCAAGGCCCAATCTTTGACATTTAATATATATATATATATATATATATATATATATATATTTGTGTCAAAGAGAGCCCACCAAGAACACCACACACCAAGCTCAAGCAATTAAATGATTCATTTAATGCTCAATGGTTGGAGTTTATTAAGTGGTCTAGACTTTGCCTTGGCTCCTATGTGGGACAAGTTTTCTCACCTCTTCACTAAGTTCCAACAGTAATTGCTAATGTTACATAGTATAAAATGTGAACTTATCCTAGAATTCTCATTAGGTCATTCAATCATCACACACTCAAGTACACACACTATCATTTGCTCTCTACATTCATCTTTGTACTTGGGATTGTTCTTCATATTGAATATATTGGTGGCCATCTGATTGCTAAACATGGTTTGATTACTTGTTCTGGGATTACAATTGGTATCAGAGCATAGTATTTCATTTAGATCAGATTAGTATTTTGAGAGTTTTTTGCAATTTTGAGTGTTCTTCATTTTTTCATCCATTTCTTATTGATTCTAGCCATTTGAGTGCTTTAAATGGATTAGAATTGATCTAGGAGTGTTTGATTATCTTCCCTGTGTGTTTTGATTCCGCAATTACACCAGGATCTGTCTTAATTTGTGCAAAATTCATTTTTCGGACTTTTAGAGAAAAACCTACTGTTTTGGTTTGGAAATCACTGTTCTAATGGTTTTTGGACAAAACTTGAAGAATTAAAGTTGTCCAGAATATTGTTGCGACCCTGCGTACCAATTTTCAGATCAATTGGATCATATTTGAAGAATCGGCTTAAGAAAATCGGGATATTCAAAACTATCGCAACCTTTGAATATTCATAACTTTCGCAACTCTCAGTGTTCTTAACTATCGCAACTTTTGGTTCTTGGGTACTCATAACTATCACAGTCCACAAGAAGTGAACAGTATACTATCGCAACCCTCAATTGCGACAAGTCGTTACAATCGCAATTTTTCATCGTGAACAGTATACTATCGCAACCTAGGTGATTTTGAACAGTACTTATCGCAATACTCAGTTGCGATAAGAATTTTTGTTGGATAGTATCGCAACCTGTTAGCTGCGACAAGGTTTTGGCTTACTTTCGCAACTTGTTAATTGTGACAAGTCTTTGATTGCGACAAGTCCTTGGTTGCGATAAGAAGTGTATTGCGACAAGAGTGGGTTGAGACAGACAGTGGGTTGAGACAAGTCAGTTAATTGTTACTAATCAAATCTAAGGAGTACTTAACGATCATCAACAAGTAATCTAAATATGGCTACTTCAGAGTCTACTTCAAATGAGGTACCTCCCGATCTCTATAATCAATTCTTTATTCAATAAGCGTATTTAACAAAGAGGTTAGAAGAACTAACAAATGACCAGAACATAGCAGATGAAATTATTTCCACTCAAAGGGAAAGATTAATTGAACAAGATAGTCAAATTAAAGAATTAGAAAAGAAAAAGACTGAGTTCGACATTGGTCATCCGTATTTTCAAGATAAAATAACTGAACTATCAGATAAATTAATGAGTTCGGAAACCAAGAATTGTGAGTTTGAAAATCTTTTACATGCTTATAAAGATAGGAATGATGACCTATGTGAAAATGTCAAAGATCTGGAAAATAAACTGTACAAAGCATGTCAAACTGAACAAACAATTCACATGCATAAGCCAAGTAAGTTCAGATATTTCAATTCAAAGTGGGGTATCGGGTATGACAATCCACAGTACCTGGGGAATGCCTTAATAAAATCTCCCACTATGTATAAATTTGAATGGATTGAACTTGCAATACATTCTAACTATCAAATTAAATGGCTTAAAATGGATGGTGAAGACTATGAGGCTGAGGAAGAAATAAAAAAGAAAAACCACTGTTAAAATGCAACTTCCTTTTTGGTATGGTCCTGATAATGCAAAAGCATTAAATAACGAAAGAACCTTGCCAAATGATTACTTTGAGAGCTATATTGTTAAAGAACCGGAGGAAACGGAAAATACACAAAAGGATAATTCTGAAAAACCTATTTTGGAAGGTAAAAGGTATTTTCCACCAATGGTTCTTGAACAAAAACTCATGGACCTCGAAAGCAAGATTAAAAGTACTATTGAAGAAGTCAGAAATGACGAGAAGCTTGCTTTTGAGATCGAAAAGGAAGTTATGATCACAGTGTTTTCGGAAAGCTTAAAAGAAATGAAAACAAAACTTGTGGAAATATCGGAAGAAAAAGTTTCAACAGAAAAGCATTCTTCAGATTCAGATGTTTCCTCATGCAAAGCTTTTATGGGAAATACTGTCTATAGGAATATGATAGTTGATGACCAAGATGATCTTGAATCTTGGGATTTGGAAAGTCAACTTGATCCTGAGATATATATCCCTACAGAAGAAGATAAAGCATTTTGAGAAGAACAAAAGAATTTTCCTTATCCGACGTCTTATGGTATCTTTCCCTCTCCATTGAAGAGTCCGTTTGATTGTGATATTGAGAATGTTGGTAAAGACAAAGGTAAAGCTGTATGTGAAGTGCCTGTTCAATTTGACTTTAGTGCCAAACTTCCAGATCATACTGACTTTCTAATAAAAGAAGAGGAACCTGAAAAGATTATCTTGAAAGGGGAATCTTTAACATCAACTGAGAAAGCTTCTGTTAGTGATTATTACTCTAAATCTAAATCAAAACAATCATTACAGAAAAAGAAACGAAAAACAAAAAGAAAGAAGCATGTTAATTCTTTTCAAGCTCAAAATTCAAAAGCTTACGACTCCTATTTGTCTGGTGTTTCAGATCGTAATTTGAGAAACAACACGCGCCTTGAGTGGAGAATAAAGGAGTCCACACAGGATGTGGCCCAAATCAAATCATCCCATGTTACTTTAAATGTTTTAAATTCCAAGAAAGACAATTTTGTTTCAAATGTTATTAATTATGAGTTGCCAATAGACGAAAACTTGTAGTTCCTTACAAGGTTTATTCAATGCGACAACTGATTAATTTGGCACGTGATCAAATTTGTTGTGCTTCTTGTGGTGTGGATGATTTTATCTGCAAATCTGACTATAACCGTTGGTTTTACTCAAATGATTATTTTAAAACCGGTTTTAGAAAACATAATGTCAAGTCCAAATCAACTAATCAGAAAGGACCCAATTGGCAATGGGTACCAAAAGCTGTTTAAGTTCCATTTTGCAGCCCAGTCATGTGTGGTATTTGGATTCCGGTTGCTCAAAACACATGACTGGTAGAAAGGAGCTGTTGAGCAACTTGGTGGAAAAGCATGGAGGGAGAGCAACTTTGTGGAAAAGGAGCTACTGAAACCAAACACATTGACATAAGGTATCATTTCATAAAAGATCATGTTGAGAAAGGAACTGTTGAACTGTATTTTGTTACAACTGAGTATCAGCTTGCCGATCTCTTTACCAAAGCCTTGGATGAAAAACATTTCAATTTTCTAGTATCCAAGCTCGGCATGCTGAATATGAAAGTTTAACTTCCATATATTGATCATATAATAGATTGAAATATTTGTATCTCAATCTAGACTTCGTATCTAGATTGATACACTCAAATTTTCATCATATTCTATTCTCAATATCTGTTATTTAAATTTTCATATCTTAGTTGTAGTACATATATTCCTTCAACATGTTCTTTCTTTCTCTTCTTTTATATATGTCTTATCTATGATTTGTTATGATACATGTATCTGCACAAAGGTATGTTCATGGTTTCAGGGGGAGTTATAGAACAGATCATATGCACAAATTTAGGGGGAGTGTGCATAACTTCCAGATCATGTAAGTGTAGTTACATTAAGACTGTTGCTTCCGAGAAGCCAAGGTAAGTGTTCTGATTTGTTTTTAAACACTAACTCTTAAATGATGAAAACAAATTTTCAAATCTATGCATCATTTAAGGGGGGGTGAAAACTGTGGTTTAAAACCTTGAGTGCTGAATCAATTGGAAGTTGGACATCTTCCAATGGGATAAAATCTTTTCAAATTTTATCTGAAAAATGTCCAAGTGTTACTTTTATCGCAACCCTCTACTTGCGATATACTTTTGAACAGTAACTTATCGCAACTCTCGGTTGCGATAAGCCACAATGAACAGTAACTTATCGCAACCATCTATTGCGATAAGCTGGAACTCTATCGCAATATGTTCATTGCGACAACAAGGAGGGTTATCGCAACCTCTTACTTGCGATAACTCGACACTGTGGCGGTCAACCTTTGGACCAATCACATCGTGCCACGTATCCTTTGTCTCAATCCTTTATATACGAGTTGTTTGAGTTTCTTGTCTCAACTTTCAAATACTCAAACTTCTCTCAACCCTCTCTCTCTCTCTCGAACTGCTTGGTGACTTTGATTTTCAAGGAACTTTTTCGCGATTCAAACCCATCACAGTGTATTCGCATTGCTATCGAGGTAAGGATTCCTGATTTTCATTCGTTTTTGTCCATCAAATCCATGCTTAGTGTCGATTTTAGGGTTTATATGCGAACTCTTAAACTGCCTTTTATCTTATGCATTAAAATCGATGCTTCTGTGTTAGTTTATAGGTAGAATCGATAAGGGTTTAGCTTCTGTGTTGTTTGCGAGCATTATGGAATAGGTTTAAACTCGATTTTGTGCGAAAATAGTTTCTGGGCTGGAAAACACTTAGAAAATATCTTAAGTTCAAAACTATTGCAACCTTAGGGATTCATGAGTTCATATCTATCGCAGCCTTAGTTGTTCTTCACATTCAAAATTGTCGCAACCTTCGTATTCAAAAATCAAAACTATCGCAACCTATTAGTTGTGATAACATCTTATCGCAACCTGCGTGTTGCGATAACATCTTGTCGCAACTAGTGTGTTGCGATAAAATTTCCTCGCAAGTCCTTCATTGCGAAAAGGTCTTTGGTTGCGACAACCTTTTTATGTTGGTTGCGATAATTTCCAACACTTGGAAATTTTTTTGGAAATTTTTTTGGAATTTTTTTGAAGAAAACCAGTTTTTGGCACTGTTCTAAACTTTGACACTGTTCAGATGGCTCATAATGACGGCCATTCATCCAACGAGAACACCATCATGCCGTCTCAACGGTCATCACATCCGTCGGTGAACGCCCGAGATCTAGACGCAGAGCTTCTACCGAGAAGTCTCCATCTTGCCCTTCACGACAACAACCACAACCTTGATCTTGACGTGGCGTTCGACCATCAAATCATTATCGAGATCATCCGCGACCATCCTCTTCGAACAGTGATCACGAAGGTAGTCACTGTGCCCCTCATATACTTACAACCGTTTTGGCACACACTACAATATCATCCACCTACACACCGACGGGGTTCACACTTTACTGCTCGAGTCGATCATTTCGATGCTCGAATTACCCTCAAACGACTCCGTCTAGCCTTAGACCTACCTTTAACCCGAACTTTGATGACATGGTACCCGAAGCCCAACTTTACGCAGATATCCAAAGCTTAGGCTACCAAGACCCAAATAACCCTGTCCTAACCGGCTCCTCCAAATTCCTAAGAAAGCACCTACCACCCGTATGGTACACCCTTTGCTCAATATTCAACAGATGCATGACGTCAAAGCATACCGGGCTTGACAAATGCAACCTTCCAACCCTTCGAATGTTCCATGCATTCGCCTTCAACCGCAACATAGACTATGCCATACTACTCTGGAACGAGCTACAAGAGCGGGTCGAAGACAAAGCACGCCCGAAAAAGAAAAGAAACTTCGTGCCGTATCAACGATTCTTCCAGATTCTTATACACCAGATCATGGAGGGCAACCAGGAAATTCCTAGACGCCCGAATGCGGTACAAGGACCGACACAATACATGCATTATCTGAACATGCCGGTACATGAAGACTTTGTCCACATTGCCGTTATTCCAGAACCTGTACTTGCCTATGCCGACCAGCAGTCTGAGGTAGTTAGGCAGTATAGATTAGCTAACGCACTAGTGGTCCAGCCAGAACCGGCCGGACCTCCCCATGGTGCTATCCCATTAGGCGGTGAGGGTTTACATATTGAGCAGGTTTAGGAACTTGGGGTTCCTGAACGGGAAGTGGTGAGAAGAACATTAAGAAAGAGAGTGGGTGGGGTGGCGAGGACTGCTGGCCAGGCATCTTCTACCAGAGCTATTCGTATTCCCATCCTCGATGACATTCCGATGGAATCTGAGGATGATTCTGATTTTGACCCCGATGCTTCATCATCCGACGATGAAGTATCTGACCAACCTCGAGCTGACGATGACTCTGACTCCAATCCCGACCATGACCCTGAAACGGATCTAATCCCGAGATACATTGGTCAGAGTCAACATATTGAGGGTTCCGATGCTGATTCCACCTGGAACGTCGGACCCTCCGGAGATTTTGGTGACATAAGGTGGAATGAGGGATATTTAGTAGAAAATATTCATGTGGGCAGTGATGTGGCGAGAAAATAAATAGGAGAGAAAGAGATAGGGTCAGATAAAGTTTTAACTACTGACTCTCCCCAAACCGATCCAAGACGGGTAGCCACATCTTCTACCATCGAGCGTACGTCGCCGTTGCGTATTGAACAAGCCATGGTGAACCCAGCCATGCAAAGCACAGCCCCTCTAAGCCACTCGTCGGCATCTCAAATTGCCGGTGTTTCATCTTCCACGGAGGATAAAGCACAACTGCTATCGGCGACACACTTGGTGTCTGCTGATATTGAAACAGGTAGGCTCCTGCCCCGGCCACCTCCTTTTATTCCACGCACGTTGAGTCTAGAGCTATTTGGACATACTTCTTTTCCTAGGCCACACGAGTCGGAATCCCAACAAGTTGTGAGCTTTCGTGCTCCAACCGGAACACCCCGAGTGCGGCCGCCATTCATTGGTACCCCACGAGGACCGGGTGGAAGTCCTGTTATGGTCAACACTATGCCAGCCATGAACACAGGCAGTACGGTTGCTACAACCGCTACTCTAACTGGTAACCTAAGTGTTCCGGATGTTAGACAATGTTTCCCAATTTTCCTCCTCAACAGGTTATACAAATGCTTGGATCGCGTCCATATTACATCACGCTACCATTACTGGCGTCTGCTTTAGGAGCAATTAAAACTGCCTATTTGCAACACCGACAGGCCATGCAAGGTACAGTTGAGCGATTAACACAAGAAGTGAGCAGAGCCATCAAGGGCAAAGCAATTGCTGAATCGTCATCAACACCTCAGGATCAACCATCCAGCACACAATCCGACCCACAAACACCACCACCAGTTCCGTTACACCAAATTCCAGAAGACCAGCTCAAATCAGAGCTGTTAGCCCGACTCCTAGCCAAAAGTGACACTATTACAGCTGAAGAAGTTGACCTGATTGGATTACTCTATCAACATACCCAACCTCAAGCCCAAACCTCAAACCGACCACCTTATAACAACGAATTCCAGCATCTAACCGACTCTATGAAAGATATGACGGAAGCTATGATGAACGGATTCACCTCCATCACTAACAGGCTTAAGGCAGTTGAAGAGAAGTGTGGGATTCAGGCTCAAGCTCCACAGAAACGAAGACATGATGACCAGGATGATCCTGATTCTCATGAGGGGGAGAAGAGAGCAAGGGTTGGTGAATCTAGTGCTACAGCTACTGCAGATGTTGGGGGTTCAGGTTAGCCAGCTAGTGAAAGGGAGACAGGGGCAGGTGGAATGGACACTGACATGGTCCAAGCGGATGAAACCGAAGTTCTAGCTGATGTCATAACTGGGGTTGAAAAGCCTTCGGTTGTTGACAATAGAACAGTTGATGAGAGGATGGAGGATGCTTTGATTGTCGACTATATTGACATTGATTCTGAGGAAGAACCTGAGAGAACAACAGTCCAGATCAAAGAGGAAATAGAAGATATTTTAGACATCACCGGAGTTATTATGGCTGCTTCCGACTCCGACAACGAAACTCCAGATGATACTACTCAACCACAAATGCTGATTGATCAAAGTGCAAGTACTTCCGCGCCTCCAGTAATACCAGTGGTACAAGAAGCTGCTCCAATAATTCAAGTGCAAGCCGATGGCAGAATTAGGGATCCTGTACTCGTAGCTGAATTGGAAATCTATCAGGAAGTGATTGGTGCCGAGCCAAGGTATGTGGCTAAAGGTGAACGGGATAGGATTCTGATTCCTTATCAAGAGAGCATAAGGAAAGATCTGTTTGTTAGGGATGTCCAGAGGATCGACATAGCAAAGGTATACGGGGTTGAAGACTGGCCATCACTGTGCAGGATTGAATTTCTACATGTCATGGGCAATGAATGTCTGAACACGAATATGGTAAGGTCAGACAAAGCCATCATGAAGGTGCTGAACATAGATTCCTGCAAGTTGTTTAAAGTCTGGTACCCGCAATTCACTGAACAAAGATCCGATGGCTCCGAACACGTCTTTTCTGAAGCAGATTTCAAAAGTCTAAAGCTTGACGACTTCTGCAGCTTATATGACATCCTGGAACGGGCTCCTCAAAAGAAGATTGAATGGTCTTCTGCATATAAGAGTGTCAAGAGGTTCATGCGGAATATCTTAAAATTTTCTTATCTTACGGATTTCCAAATGGCCTTAGAAGCTCACCAAGCCCGAGTAAACCTGAGGGCATCGAACCGGCGTCTGTCAGATATTCAAGGTATCCCAGCCTGCACTGTATTGAAGAAACCGGATCTTGGAGTTGTTTACTTCGATAGAGACTCGAAGAAGAGATTTATGAGAGTTATTGAAGCCAACAAGTTCAGTGACGGAACCTTCAAGATTATTGAGGTTCACCTTGAAAGTAGATTGCATCTGGATGCAAATGGGGAAGTAAAGCTGAAAGATACGGAGAAAGAGCTGATAAAGCAAGTACTGGATGCTATAACATACCGAAAGGAGTACAGGAATGCACTGAGGAGGTTTGAGATCATCTTTGGGATTCGGAAGAAGTATGTGGCTCCGGTGGAAGCTTAAACTCTTTGCCTCTACATTGTACAAAGGGGGAGAATGTTAGTGCCTAATATTCTAGGTTGTACTATGTAGAGGAACTATTAGTGTAATTGCTAATGTTACATAGTATATAATGTGTACTTAGCCTAGAATTCTCATTAGGTCATTCAATCATCACACACTCAAGTACACACACTATCATTTGCTCTCTACATTCATCTTTGTACATGGGATTGTTCTTCATATTGAATATATTGGTGGCCATCTGATTGCTAAACATGGTTTGGTTACTTGTTCTGGGATCACAGACAGATTTTCCGTAGGTATTAAATTTTATTTTTTTTGACCGTCGGTAATCCGTCGGTGATGGTTGCCATCGATGATCCATCGGTAATTGGTAACCGTCGGTAATCTGTCGGTGAACCCACGTTGATCCGTTGCTAATTGGGCCCGTCAAAATCCGTCGCTAATATATGTCGAAAATTCAATCGTCTACGATTTATTTTGTAACAGCCATTCATCCGCTTTTATCCGACAAAAAATATCCGTCGGAAATAATGGTTTTTCTTGTAGTGTGATTGTTAAATGATTAAATGCAGAATTATATAGATATGTGTGTGTGTATGTGTGTGAGTCTGTGAGAAATTTTTCTATGTTATATTAATCATATGACATATTTGAACGTGATATTTGTACTTGTATATAACAAATATCAAAGTTCTATGTACATATATTCCAATGTTAATGTATATGAATATATGTATAAAAATATTTAGGAAATACAAAAGCATATATACATACATAGGGTGAAGTTATTTTGTTAACCAACAAAATGTACTAATTTTATTAACCAATTTATAGCATTGATCTAAAAATCGAATGGTTGAGATGAAATGAGGGTAAACCATTTATTACACAATTGATATGGGTTTTCTTAAAAAAAAAAATTCAAAATATCTTAGGTGTTTTGAGTTTGCTCTCGTTCATCAAAGTTCGTTGCATCGCAGATGGATTTTCGTCGTGATCAAAAGCATGTACAAGCATGAAACATAGTTTTTGGTGCATATTTTTGTTCATACTTTTTTGTTCATATTTGTTCTTTCATAGTTGACACAAAACCATGAGTTGTGTAGTTTTATATTTAGTTCATGGATTTTGTTAGGGGGTGAACATTCATAAACCAATCATGCCTTTTTCCAGAGAGTGACACGTGTGGTGAACAATAGTGGTAGGGTGAATATTAATGAACTAATATATAATAAAGAGTATGTGAACCTTTGTGTGTTTTGAACGTGCATGAACCAAAACACAACAACCGAAACTAATTCCTTAGATGAAGACTACGTTTTTAATGTTCGTAAATGTGCACAATCTATAAATGTCAAATCTACTCCACAAAACAACTACTCTATCAAAACTATTGACCGATCAAGTCCTTTTCATTCGGCTCAGATATTTCGACGGTGTTGGTACTACCGTTTTGCGTCGCCGCTTCGTCATTGGTGTTGAGTTGTGTTTCATCGACTAATCCCGACGACGTATTTACAAATGTCGAACCATTATTCACACCGACTCCTCCATCGTCAATGTCCAACCTTGCGGAATTATAAGAATAGTTCAACAAATCGGGATGAATGTGGCCTTGATCATGACGAAAATACATCTTCGATGCAACGAACTTTGATGAACGAGAGCAAACTCAAAACATCTAGATATTTTGGAAAAAAAATTAAGAAAACCTATATCAATTTTGTAACACCCATTAATTATTAATTTTGTAACTCCAATTTAAAACTCTAAAAAAAACTTATTTATAAAATAATAAATTTAACCTTGGACCATAATTAATATGTTGAACCAAACCAGCTTAAAAGATGAAATTCTATTGGTTGAAATGGGTTAACAAAGTTAACACCTTTTGGGAGGTTAACAATATAACATTCCTCTCCATCTCTCTCTCTCTCTCTCTCTCTCTATATATATATATATATATATACATATATACATATATATATATAGGGTCAAGTTATTTTATTAACCAAAATTTTGGTGTTAACCCTATTAACCCTATCTCATCCCTTGATTATTTAGATTAATGGTTGAGATTAAATAATCATTAAACTCTTAAAATAAATGCTTAATTTTTAATGATGATATGTGAACCATCACGAAAGGGGCAAAATAGGAAATTATATTGTGAGAATATTCTCTGATAATTAACCAAAACATTTAATGCTTCAACTCCATTGTGAGAATATTCCGGTGAACAACTGTGATTAACTCAATTTTAAGATAACCTAATGTATGTTTAACACAATACTACGATCACCTTAATGTATGATTAACACAACAGTAAGTGCACATCAGTGAAACTTCGGTGTTCACCATGTTTGTGAAATTATGTGTTCACCATATCAATTCTGTGTTCACCATGTTTCACACTTATGAATACGATATATTGGCCTATGCACATTTGTGAAATTCTGTGTTCATCATGTTCCACCCTCATGAATATCCTAAAATTGATGAGCCTGTGAACAGCTGTGATTAAGGCAATTTTAAAATTGACGAGCCTGTGTTACTTCTGTGTTCACATGTTCATGTTTCACAAATGTACGCTTAACAATAGAAAATGAACAATAGAAAATTCAAAACACCAAGCTATTAACTAAAAAATTATGAATTCCTAATTTAAATTTGTAACTGCCAATTAATTATTAAAATTTGTAACTCCAAACTAAAAACTATAAAAAAATCCATTTATAAAATTCCAACTATACCCTTGAGCATTAATTCATATGTTACTAACAACCAACTCAAAGGAAGAGCTCTCATTGGTGGAAAAGGGTTAACAAAGTTAACACCTTTTGTATAGTTAGCATAATAATTTGCCTATATATATATATAGGAAGGTTCAAACGAGAACACTAACTATTTAAAAAAAACATGAGAACAACAAATTATGTGCAAAATCACTTGTGATTTTACATTAAAGGCAAAAAATTGACGCAAACGACTTTAGCTGCGACTTAAGTCGCGTGAAATCATATATGATTTTATACATGAATCATGTATAATTTTATATATTAAAAGTGTTTTCTTAAATAGTTAAGGTTCTCATTTGAATCATATATATATATATATATATATATATATATATATATATATATATATATATATATATATATATATATATAAAATTGACGGGAGAGGTTGATTTGAGAAGTGCTAAATATATGAGAAGTAGAGAAGTAATCTTAGTCATTTATTCGGTCAACATTTGCGGCTTTGACCGAGAAACAACGGAAAATTCCTCGTGTGGTTTGCACAAGATAGAGGGGTAGTTTCGTAAAATACACGGGACGAGTTCTTATATGAATCCGTGTGATTCACATATGAACATTTGTAATTCACATATGAAGTCTTTTTAACTAATTCATATATGAACATTTGGGATTCATATATGAACCTTTATGATTCATATATGAATCGTTAATTAGTTCATATGAGAATTAGTTAAAAAAGAGTTCATATATGAATCACAAAGGTTCATATATGAATCAGTTAATTAGTTCAACTCATTCATATATGAACCTACAGTTAATTAGTTCATATATGAATCACAAAGATTCATATATGAATCACAAAAGTTCATATATGAATTAGTTAAAAAGAGTTCATATGTGAATCACACAGATTCATATATGAACTCGTCCCGTGTTTTTGTAAAAGTTACGAAACTGTTCTTCTATTTTTGGAACAACCACAACTTTTGACCAATTAAAGTCGATCTTGACCGAATGGTCAAGATTACTTCTCTACTTCTTATATATTTAGCACTTCTCAAATGAACCTAAGGCTATAATTGACAACATAATTAGAGAACAAACATTTTATACTACGTAAAACTTGAAAATACAAGTGAGTTACAAAGGTTCATATATGAATTAGTTAAAAAGAGTTCATATGTGAATCACACAGATTCATATATGAACTCGTCCCGTGTTTTTGTAAAAGTTACGAAACTGTCCTTCTATTTTTTGAACAACCGCAACTTTTGACCAATTAAAGTCGATCTTGACCGAATGATCAAGATTACTTCTCTACTTCTCATATATTTAGCATTTCTCAAATGAACCTAAGCCTATAATTGACAACATAATTAGAGAACAAACATTTTATACTTTGTAAAACTTGAAAATACAAGTGAGTTACAAATAGTCCCTAAACTATATCTCAAAGACATTTTTAGTCTTCAAGACCAAGAATTATGTCGAAAGTTAACTATTTTGTAACAACTAATCCCTTTCGCTTTGAGAGATTAAAAACATCCCTATAATGCTACAGCAAATTCAATGGAGCTACTAACGGGGTGTTTGGGATTGCTTATTTTTTTTGAGAGTGTTTGGATTGAAAAAAGGAAAAGTGCTTAGGACTCTTCATCACCACAAATAAGTTGTTATTTTAACTTATTTGAAAGTGCTTATAACTTATTTGTTCAAATTACATTTTTACCCCTAACTCCTTTCTATCATGACATAAGTTGATAAGCACTTTTAAAAATAAGCATAAGTTGTTTTAAATAAGCAATCCTAAACACCCCCTTAAAACTGCATTTAAAAAAAATCATTGTAAGCTACTAAGCTTAAAAAGTTTGTACAAATTAAAATAAATCGTAAAAAATAACTTTTCAAGTTTGAAATCTAGTTTTAGAGCATCTCCAATCCCTTCTACAAAACGGAGATTTTAGGGATTTTTTGCTACAACTTATTTCTCAAAACATTCTACAAAATGGAGAAAATATGAGAGATATGAAAATCTCCAAATTTGAAGATATCTTCAAAAATGATTAAATATGAGACATAAATGATTTTTTTATTTATTCTACCAATTAGATTGCTTTAAATTAAATGTTTAGCGCGGGGGGATAATATTTTATGAGTTGTATTGAGTATTTTAATAATATAATCAATTGTGTAATCTTCAAAATAAAGAATTTATTAGTAGAAATGTGATTTTTTTAGAGATTTTGACTTTTTACTTCAACATTTTAGAGATATAGTTGGAAATTGGAGCATCAAACACTGTAGCTAATTAGCATAGCATATTTGGCCCTTGTCATGTTTAGTTATCACCCACTTAGCACCATATCCTGAACACTTTCGGCAATCGTCATGCCTTCTTATTTACAAACATAACTTAACACCATAAAACACACAATAATAGAATAAACCAAAGGATACCACATTAGGAAGATAGATTCAGACCACAAGGTGTCAAGGGCATTGTCAGCGAAAGGATACCGCATAATACAGTAAAATCCGGTTTATATTATGTTAAATGTATCTAAAAGTCTTAATAGACTCTTTAATTGATTTAAGTTTATAAGACGTAACAATTGTATGTCTTATGTAAGAGTGTTATTGAGAAATTTGTATGAACATATCTTTTTTAAAAGACACTACTTCAAATAATGTCATATAAAAAGACTAATAGGAAGCTTTATTTCGAGAGTCGATAAAAATGTGTTGGGATGCCCAAAATCGCTTAATCAATTTATTGTAACACATTTACGTGTAATGACCCAAAGTCCAAGAATCATTCAATTAAAAAGGCATATACCAAAATGGTACCAAGGTAGCAATTCACAATATGTCTATGAAATATCTCTAATGTTTGCAGTAGAAACATACAACCACAACCGAGATTTATTACATCAAACTACGTAAAAGTTTTAAGATAACAACTTAAACCATCAAGAAGCCTCTACTAAAGACCTCATTACACCGATCACAAGCCCTTGTTAGAGCTTCAACTTGATATCTACTGAAAGTAGGTTTTCAGCTTCATAACTGAGGGTTAGACAATTTGGTCTAGTGAATTCCTTATTGGCCATCGGAGTACAATTCGCATATTACAACAATTCATATGCATAGTATCAATTAAATTTAGCTTAAAGTTTACACACACACAACAGTCAACAATACATAACGGTAGCACACTTGTAGGCACTCACACCTGCTATCAAACATGTCAGGCCTACATTGAAACACCCTGAAATTCACAATGAATTTAAACCTTACATTTCTCAGAGTTTTTACCATCACAATTTCAAACTTACAAAATTTTATCATAACAACCATGCATATAAACTAAACCCTGATCTACACGTTTTTCCAAAAGCGTAACTCTGGCACTTCCTCGACACTCATCACTTGGAATCCCTTCCCGTACTAGCACCTGGTAAGAAAATTTAATTTGAAAAGATTAGGCTTACGTCTAGTGAGAACATCCAATTTTCAAATCAATATCTTTATAAACTTTAAAAACCAAAACTGTAAACAAAGCGTATAAAGTAATCTGATCTCAACTTTCTTACCGAACCACTAACGTTTTTCATTCACGGGAATCATACCTGATTCCATGAGTATGGTGACACTAAATATGTCATAGTATCATATTCGAGAGCGCCACTACGAATCACCACGGATTCTAGTTTATAGCTTATGTCCACGAACTTACAATTAATCGCTATACCTTTTTCTTGGAGTGGAAGCAGAAATAGCAATTATATATTGCCTATTTTAATCCACCAAAAGAAAACGAAAACAACAATTATACTTTGTCTATTTCACGTTTCCATGACTCTATTACGAATAGCAATTATATTTTGCCTATTCTTTACAGTTAGTACGAATAGCAATTATACCTTGCCTATTCCACTTCTTAACAAGAATAGCAATTCTACCTTGCCTATTCAATCATCTCAACACGAATAGCAATTCTACTTTGCCTATTCAATTATTTCAACATGAATAGCAATTTTACACTGCCTATTCAATCATTTCAACATGAATAGCAATTCTACCTTGCCTATTAAATCATCTCAACCTGAATAGCAATTCTACTTTGCCTATTCAATTATTTCAACATGAATAGCAATTCTACTTTGCCTATTCAATTATTTCAACATGAATAGCAATTCTACTTTGCCTATTCAATTATTTCAATCATGAATAGCAATTCTACTTTGCCTATTCAATCATTTCAACATGAATAACAATTCTACTTTGCCTATTCAATCATTTCAACATCTTGATAAAGGGAATAATAATTATACCTTGTTTATTCCTCATTCTTAAATACAAAAGAGAATAGTAATTCTATCTTGCGTATTCTAAGTTATCAAATAATACTAATGTCTGTAGATCCATTACACTTACTAGCGTATATGCATAACAACATAAACACGCAACATCTCGTATCATATTCTCAACGCTAAGAATACTGGATAACCTATCGTATCCTTATCCTCAAATGTTCCCCCTTCGGCGACTCAAAGTCCGAAACCATCCGGAATCTATTCCTCGGTCCGGAATGGTCAGGAATCGGGTCTCAAATTGAGACCGAAATTCAATCGAAACCGGATCCTATTGAAACTGGATCCTAAACCGGATCTCACCGAAACCGGATCCAAATACCGGGACTCCTCAAGCCTGGATCCAATACCGGATCTCCTAAAATCCGGATCTCGCCACATCCGGATCCAATACCGGATCTCCTCAAATCCGGATCTCACCACATCCGGATCCAATACCGGATCTCTTCAAATCCGGATCCCATTCCGGATCTCACCACATCCGGATCCAATATCGGATCTCCTCAAATCCGGATCCCATTCCGGATCTCACCACATCCGGATCCAATACCGGATCCCCCAATTCTGGATCCCACTCAATTCCGGATCTATACCGGATCTCACGAATCCGGATCCAACACCGGAATTCACCGAGTCCGGATCTCATACCAAATCTCACCCATACCGGATCCAAAATGAAAACCGGAATTAGACACCGGGACCTCGATACTGGGTATTCGATTGCACGTCAAGTTTGCTCTAAAAACTCATCTAAGTTCAATTTCTTGGTCAATTTCATTTCAATACATATATATACCAAATCATTTAGATAGTTTGCTACCAGTTATCTTATTCGATTTCAACTGAAAATCATTTAGAAGAAGAGATGAACTCACCTGGGTTAAGAATACAGACTGCAAATTTCCAATCCAGACAAACTTCCAGACTTTAATTCCAACACTGATTTAGCCTAAGAAAACGAATAGAATTAAGATTATTGATCTTCCAAAGATTCAACCAAGAATTTCTCAAATTCCTTACCGAACGATATTGCCCAATTGATTTTTCTTCTCTGCTTGAAACCCTTAAAGAACCAAGACTGAATTGAGTTTATCTCAATTCAGCCGATTCAATCTTTTATCCAAATCATAATTTCACTAATTAACCCAACACTTTAGTCCCATAGAAAAATCAACCCCCAAAGTTTCATAACTCACACTTATCTTTCCAACTTTGGTCAATTACATTTTGACCCTTCAAGTATTACATTTTACAATTAGTCCAAATCTTAGACTAAATTACAATTCGACCCAATTCATATTAAATATAATATAATGGAAATTCGAGGTGTTACATACATGCATCATGAAACAAATTCAAGAGCACTAAGTAGTGGATGCACACGTTGTTATGTATGTTGCCACATCCACACGAAGATAACACACATGAAGCATATCATCAAGTAACGATTTACAAAACCAAACACACGTTCATGCTTGTTATTTAAAACATCTAAAGTCACAATTCACATGTTTTAATCCACATTTATAGAGTAATGGTGCAAGAAGACTCGAATGTCGTCTGACACTCCACATCGAGTCTTCACGGCTAGAACTTTCCAAACAGAATGCCTAAATAAATCGCGTTTAGAAAGGTGTTAAACACTTGTAAATAGTCTTTTAATCCTCTTTTATAACACTCTAAACAAAAACCTTGAACAAAGCCCCAAATTGGTCCCACAACAGAAATTGAAAAATCTCAAAAACATGCATAACAAGGCCTTACACGATGTGGCTCACAACCCCAAGTCGCGACACAAGTCGTGACTTCTTACGTATGCTCCTACATGATCGACCACGCGACCGTAGGTAGCGATTGAGGTCACATTGGCCTCTATTGACCTGCAACACTTTGAAAAGTCTCCCAAAAACCTGATTTCTCAACTCAAACATCGATTTTTAAAATTATCCTACATAAAACCAACTTATTTGAACCTCCCTACTGATTCTAAAACACATTTGAATGCCAAACACAATAAAATTTTATTATCGTAGATCCAAAACTCAAAGTTAAACTTCTAATCATAACAATCACAAGTTCTAGAATAAATAACAAAAACTCCAATGAATTACATAGGGACTCCATTTAGTCTTTAAATCATGATTAGATTCAAACCCAAAGAAGATTTCCACCATAAAATCTTCATTTCATCAACAATGACTCACTCTATATAAAAAAAACCCTAAAACATAGAAAGCCCAAGCCATGGAGGTTCTAATAGAGAAGAATGATGGAGTTCATACCTGAAAATGAGGAACAACCCTTCCTTCTTCTTCAAGATAAGATCCTCGGATACCCCCTCCCCAAGAAGCTCTCTAACTCTAATTGTTCAAACAATCTGATGTGTAACGACCCGGTTTCCAAATATAACCACAAGCATGAACCATCCAAATATGATTCGAAAAGAATCGACTAAAATAATCTTCCTAGAATCATCTCAAATAAAACGACGGTAAGAGTATTTCTAACCGCAATAATAAGTAAAATATTTATTAATCTTTCCAACAAAGATCCTTTAACATGAAAATCCCAAGATCTCCAATAAATACCCAACAACAGAAACATATAAACCTAACCGGAGATTAAGATTGTTGATTGTTACCGATATAAATATCACCCAAACTTTATGTGGAAATAAACTTTACCCGATAATATTAATGAACCGGTAATTGGAGACAACTTTCACCATAATTATTACCGCTTACTCTTTTCCCAGACTAGCAATACCAATATAAAGTTCATTTGAATTGTATATTTTTTTTAAAATAAGGGTTAGACCATACGTTCTAGTAAGTATATCTTTGTCAAAGAAATACCTCAATAAAATCACTTTCACATAATGCCATAAATCATTTAGTCATAAAGTAAGCTCTCAGACACTACGAACCAATTAGTCATAAGTTGGCACTGAGGCACAACATTCATCCCAAATAACTAACCAAAACAGTCGCCACAATTTAACCGCACACAGCCCGATAAGATTGCAATCACCATCAGTTGTGGCCCTCCACACGAAACAAATTCATGGGAAATATATATATATATATATATATATATATATATATATATAGAATCCCACAGCTCAGACCATCACAATCTTAACACACCTGACTTCTATTGTGAAAGTCTCTTTATCCCAAAAATTTATAATCAAACAACATGTATTAAAAATCGTATCACAGTTTATGGAAATATCTCAAACATACCAATCCGGTATAGCATAAAAGTAATAATCATTTAATAATATATGCATTTCACTTTGAAAATGGTTAAAAGAAAACTCACATCGAGTCCAACTATTCCAACCCGAGTCTTAACGGTTAATATATCTTAAACCGAACCCCTTACAAAAATAAACCAAACCAAATTCTTCAATTTCCTTCCATCGTCTCTTTTTTCCAAATCTTACTTTCTCTCTCTAAAAACAAATATACCAAAGGTGAAAATGAGAAATGGAGTCGGCGGAATGTGAATTATAGATAAAAAAAGAGAATTTCCTTCTATGTATTCCCATTTTCAAGTTTGGACCTCCAAAAATGCCCACCTTTACCCAAAAAAAAACTTTAGTTTCTAAGATATTACCATTAAAAAAAAACTTTGGGTTATACAACTTCTCCCCTTAACATAATTTCGTCTCAGAATTCATTCAAACAACAAACAAGGGTAACTAAATACCAATTAACGAGATTTCACAAAATCAACCACTTTGATCCATCAATAAATATTATTTGTTCCCACCTAAAACAATCTTTCAAATCACAACAAGAGTACCAACAAATTGCCATAACTGTCGATACCTTAATTAAGTTCACTTTCCATCCTTGGCTTACCACCAAGATTATCCCAACTAAACTCATAACACAACACACCTCACGAAACAATCTAATGTTATTATTTTACATAACTACAAAACTCAATAACAAGACAAAGACTTGTACGTTTACCTTAGCATACAATGCCAATTTCTCAACCACACAATTACCACACCATAATATCATGCCACGATAATCATACCGCAAAATCCTCATGACACCCTTTATACATTCAGTAGACAATGCTTTCATCATACAAATTATAACATCAACATCAATTTAAAATAAGCTCATATCGAGACTTAATTTTTTTCAAGTCTAGATGAAAACACAATGTTAAATATTTCATTCATCCCAAAGGCATCATAAGCATAACTCACACCGACTCCCATCATATAATATCAGCACAAATCAAATCCTTAATCATAACGTTAAACCCGTTATCACCTCATTTTTTTACATATGAGACTTAGCAGTATAAAGTCTTAACAATTCCTTCACTTAAACCACTCCATAAAGGAACTTCGTCAACATTAACCTAACCTCACATAACCGACAAAAATCACCAATCATAATACTAATTATATAAAGCCATTTCATAGCTTAAATTCTCAAATCTAGGGAAGTACTAGGTAAACACCTAACTCCCTTAAATCACTTTTCTACACCAATAAAAGCTCACAAATATCAAATCCTTGCAACAATACTGATAAAATTCAACAAATATTGTCCCTCAGCTTAAGTCTAGGCTACCATCAACCTAGTTCACTTAAACTAAAGCTCTAATACCTTTTGTAACGACCCGGTTTCCAAATATAACCACAAAAACAATGAACCATCCAAATATGATTAAAAAGAATCAACTAAAATAATTTTCCCAAAATCATCTCAAATACAACGATAGCAAGAATATTTCTAACCACAATAATAAATAAAATATTTACTAATCGATCCAACAAAGATCATTTAACATGAAAATCCCAAGATACAACATAAACGTATAAACCTAATAGGAGATTAAGATTTTTTCCGATATAAAAAATCACCCGAACATTATTCGGAAATAAACTTTACCCAAAAATATTAATGAATCGGTAATTGGAGACAACTTTCACCATAATAATTACCGCTTACCCTTTTTCTCATGTTAGCAATCCTAATTTAAAACTCATCTGAAATGAAAGTTTTTAAAAACAAAATGAGGGTTAGACCATACGGTGAATAAATCTCCGTCAAATAAATAATTCAATAAAATAACTTTGACATAATGCCATTAATCATTTAGTCCTAAAGTAGGCTCTCAGACACTACGAACCGGTTAGTCATAAGATGGCACTCAGGCACAACATCCATCCTAAAAGTCGGGTGTCTTAGGTGTGTGATGGTCGGAGCTGGAAAAAGAAAGGCACTGTGTGCCAACTTATGACAAACTGGAAAAAGGTGAAAATGAAGAAATAGAGACGATGGAATGTGAATTATGGATAAAGAAGAGAATTTCTTTTTATATATCCCCATTTTACAAGTTTGGTCCTCCAAAAATGATCACCTTTACAAAAAAAACTTTCGTTTCTAAGATACTACCATTAGCAAACTTTGGGTTATTACATGATGAGTGAGAGGATGAGACCCCAATCTCATATATCCATTACATACACTTTCGGTCCTACAACTTTGTGCCCCCTCCAAACCATCCTTATACTTCGCTTTTATTCCAAATACTGAAATCAGGTTATTACATTACGTATGACACAAAATTGTTTGGTCTTCTAAACCTAATTCCAATAAATCGGTCCATTATGATATATAAACATTTGACGTTCTATAAATCCAATCACGTTAGATCGGGTTTTATTGGATTTGGCCAACCTTGAACCTAGCAGCAGCGGTGTGACCCAATTTTTGTATGAATTAGTGTACTGAACGCCCTAAAATGTTGTAAATATGGTAAAAAAAAACACTTACACATACACACATATAAATGTATATTCTAAAATAAAATATTTGTAGTTGATCTAGATTATGGGAAACACTTGATATGATACTTGAATCGGTACAAATGTCATCACGGCATACCAGTCCTTACTTATATTAGGGCATTCATCACGTTATGGTACATAATCAGCTTTTCGGTTTGTATCCTCATATACAAACTAAAACTATTGTTTTTGTAAATAAGATGATTAATCTTTGAGAATACTTAAGCATGCTAAACATTTGAAAATAATGCAAACCATTCTACGCATGTATTATACATATTTCTCGTTTTGTAAGTCCCGCCTAATCATTTAGCTTTATGGAACTATAACACCCCTAAAATGGGAGCAAATTTAAACCATAAAATAAGACGAAACGACTTTTAGATTGAAATAAATCACCCAATAAAGGGGAAGGTGTGTCAAAGTTTACATTACAAATAAGAACAATAATTAACAATCTACTAATTTAAACCAAATCTAGATTTAGATTATGAACGGGTCTCACTACACTCCCTTAAAAGAATCTATCACATGTATTTCAAATTGTCAACCAAAAGTATTGTATCGTCCTACCAGTTGCCTCTACCGGCATACATCTCTCTACTCAAGTATTAGTGGCTCTGCTACCTTGAGATCAAACACTTTACATTAAAATAAACAAAAGTAAATACGGTAACATAAACTTGATATAAACCACAATCTCAATATATCATTTTAAAGTTAATGAAGTCAAAACATATCTTATAGTGACAGAGAAGACCCAATTTACCATGGATAGTGATGAAACCCAAGAATAAGCCACTGTTATTGAGCCCCATTACCATGGCATTAGACCCCCGATGACCCTAGTGGTCGGAGGAAATGATAACCCTCAAAAGAGCCAAAGCAACTAACAAATCATGCAAGTATACATGGCTTACTAGTATCGTCTAAACCAAGTAATAATGGTAAATATTACCAAGTATCGTACCTCAAGGATAAATGAAATCAAGGATTGTGGAAGTCAATCTTAAATGATGATTTCAGAAGGTGAACTCGAAGCAGTTTGGTGAGATTTGTTAACAACTACAAAGATATAACAATAATAAAACAAAGCATGAGTGTAAGATCCAATTGAGATTTCAGTGCGAGTGCAACAAAACCTTGCTACAACAACATTGAGGTTGTTGCAACAATAGTTCTCAACATCACACTATAGATTAAACGACCTATTTTCGAAGTGCAGTCAAAAGCTCACTGGCAGTACCCTTATCGTATCAATAATGAGTACAAATCCAAGCATAGTAATAGACTTATCCTTCTTTCCATATAGGTGTAACTATATCAATTCTTACAACAAACTACAACATTTTACAACCCTTTACTTCTTGTTATTTACATTATCTTCTATAAAAGCTCAACTCATTTAAATGAAATAACACGTGTCAATTTGTCAAAAATCATCTAAATGAAACTTTAAGAAATGAAGTGAATAATGGGGTTGATAGTATCACAAAAGCAATTATCCACATGCATGGTTGGCTTAATCTCCCAACCTTCATTCACACTCAAGGTAGGGTGATTAGCCCATCATCGTTTTGCAATAAATGTAAGACATTAATGTAATTGACGTAAATGTAAAAAGCATGAAAGTAGATCACATAAATGTGAAGACTTTGAAAGTAGAATGTAAAGACTTGAAAGTAAAAGGTGTTTGCAAACACTGAAGAACTTGTTGTAGCAACTTCGACATAAGAACTCTTAAACCGAAAGCTTGACAACGCATTACCCAAACAAGCATTAACAAGAACTAGTGGTACAAGTACTAGGTTAAGCAAAACATGATTCTAAAAGTAAATACAATTATGCAAGTCAGAAAATACTAAAATAATTTTCTACATAGGTGATAAAGTGTATATATATGATGTTCTAAATTTATACCGCAAGCGTACGGGTTATGTACTGTTAATGCCAAAAATCACCCAAATGATAACTTAAGGTCGATGTGGAGCTTTAACAACTAAAGAAAAGGATCTCAAGACAAGCAACACAATCTCAAACAAAAAGTAAATAAGACGGGAGAATTTGTGATGCGGAAAACCCAAACGAGGGAAAAACCGCTGCCGACTTGGGGAAGTCGACAGTGCACTATGATTGCCAAAAAGGGACGATGTCCTTTAGTAACAAGTGTCGTGTGTACAGTAGATTACAATAAGAGTAAAAATAAACTTAATCGTAAGCTAATGTTGTGCATCGTGCGTAAATCGTGCGAAATAGACTGCTGTCGTGCGAAATAAACTGCTCGTCGTGCGAAACTTGCGTGAGCGATATTTGTTCAAATGCTCTGATGATCACTATTGTATTGCGTAGAAAATGTAGAAGTGTTCGGGTGTAGATGTCCGTTGAAATGTGAAGCAAGCCTTTATATAGCTTTTGGTAGCATTGAATGTGCCTTGATGACTCGTTTGTAACCGTTGTCTTGGTCTTTAACTGCCATTAAAAGCTCGTTCGTTATGACCATTGTGTAATGATTGCTCTTGGACCTGCATTAATGAGACAAAGAAACGGTTGTTGACTGTTAACGGTTAGTACGGTGGTACGACCGTCTTAAGTCACGGTTGTCGGTCGTAAGGATCTTACGACCATCACAAAAATATACGACGAGATAGACGTTTGTAAATAATCTGCAAGACCTTATCTTAATACAAGAATGGTCTTACATAAATGTCATATGTATTTTTTATCGTCGGTCGTAAGGTGTGGGTTTTTACCCAAACATGTACCATACGGGTCGATCACAGGGAGGTGTTAGTCTAAATACTAACTAATTAATAATCATGGCCTAGCTATGCATATAAGATAATTGGGTTGATTATAAAACTAAGTGGACTTAAAAGAAACGAGATCAAGGGAAGGAGATACAATAAGAATCAACTTAAAGTAAAACTAAGACATATAACTACAGAACATTAGTAATGTCAACCTCGGATTTTAGTGATGGTGAAAATTCGTTAAGCAAAACTACTTCAACCCTCTCTAGAGGTGGAAAAGCTTTTCTAACCAAGATACATATTTACTTTCACAATATGTATACGTTGGGAAAAAATATTAAGATTTAAAACAAATATTTTTCCCAATCAATGTCCGTGACTATTTGCATGTTAGGATCATTATCATTGATCAATTTAACCCAAGTAAAAGACCAAACTTTCGTTTTCATCAAAAACTAAATGAATTAACTAGATCGTTAAAAACCAATTAAATCAATCCCAACTTTTGTTAGAGTTGGCATCCAATTTAAAAACAATTAATCAATACCAAAATCTCGATCCTAAGCGACGATTACCCAATAAGATGAATATTAACTCGAAACCAAGCTACAAGTTATTTATTTAGACTCCAAAAAAATCAAAGAAAAAGTAAACCCAAACTGGCAAGACAATTACATTAGGCACAATCTAATAACAATCAACATAAACAAAATTCAAAGACAAACAATGAATCACTAAGCAAATATGTGCGGAAAATTAAACTAGGTGAAAAACAAATTAAACTAGGTGCTGAAATTCAAACAAATGGAGAATATTGATTAACCTAATATGCAAAAATTTAATCCCTAACCTAATGCGTAGAAAATCATAAAAGGTGCATAATTGAATTGATTTGCAGTAAATTAAAATAGGAAGTAAGGAATATAGATACATAAACATGAAGGACAATGGAGTAAACAATCGAGAGGTGTAGAGAAACTAAAACTTGATGCAAACAAATAAGAATTGATGAAGAAAAACTTGGGAGCGATTAAATTAATGACAGTATTCGAACGAAACAAGAAATGACCAAGTATATTAAGAAGATAGAGAAGACAATACTAGTAATCGCATGAAAAACCGATTGCAAATCGGATTCCAATGGCCTAAGATTGAAGCACAATCTTCTTACCCATATAATGAAGAAATCGACCCAAGAAACTCAGAAAAAAAACATAGTCGTCGTTGGTTATCTCCAAAAAAACGACTTAGGGAAGAAAACAACCTACAAAGGGGGTTGAATTTGGTAGGTCAAAAAGCCCAATGAAAAAGCCCAAAATAAAATAGTCCATATGACTTTCATGGTTGTGAAGAATCTATCACTCCCGTGAAAGTGCAGTTTAAAAATTAAATGTGATTCAGGAGTAGTGCTTCACGACCGTGAAGAAATCTTTGCACCCGTGAAGCTGTGGCAGAAACTTTCAATCATGAATCAATGAGTTTTCTTCGCGCCAACGAAGCATGGACCACAACTATGTCCTTCTGATTTCTATTCCAATGGTTTCTCCTCCTCGTTCTCGATTCTATTCTTATGTCCTTCCTCTTCGACTTCATCTTTTATATTCACTCGATCTTTCTTTTCTTTCTTCAAATCGAGCATGTCTTCACATATCTCGCCTTTAAAACTATGCACAATATGCACAAAAACATATACCAAAGCATATAAACTATCCAAGAAAGAAATTCCAACCATGATTAAAGTAAATAAGAAAGAGATAAAAAAAACAATGCATGAAAAAGGTAAACTAAACACTAAAGCATAATAGCAATGCAACTAATATACACAAAGTTAAGTGCATAAATGCACTTAACGGTATACTTCTATACACTTATCACCTAAATATGCTCGTTCACTAGAAATTACACCGTATGGTTAATGGTCGATGTTCGACTCTAAAGTTAACAACACAAAGCTCCCGATGACCCAATGCATATTTATAGTTACAAGAAGAGAAAGAGTATCATTTCAAACCATTCACACGACTCATATGTCAATGGATCCATTGCATTTAGTCTAGTACTTAAAATTGACTAGATATATTCAATCCATAAACATTTATGCCAACTGAGTCAATAAGAGGTAATAGTCCCCATTTTATCAATAAACCCAATCATAGACAAAATCCTTGATTTTAAGTTTCCAAAACAATTTTGAAACTCGGATCAATAATCCTCAACATATATACATAAAACTCCACATTTAACCCATAAAGTACCTCAAGTTCCCATGTTTCCCAATTTTTTACTTAAATGGTCCAAATCTTCACAATGACGTACAATGTATAAATAAAAGGATTAAGCAACTAAAACAAATCATTTTAGCATGTATAAAGTTTTAGAAAAAGAAGAAGGAACTCACACAACTAGGTTTTGATGAAAACCTTGAAACCAAACCCTAGAAATGAGAGGAAATCTTTGAGACTTGACCTTTACTTGAACATAATCCAAAATCTTCTTAGATACTAGAAGGGATCTTAATGTATGCTATAAATGATGGACCCAAGTGAAATCAATGAAGGGGGAAAAGAATGGGAGTAAATGAGGTGAGAGGAAGATTAGACGAGATGATAAATAAATTTTGGAAAGGAAAGGAGATCATTGGGTTAGGGACCTGGAAAAGTTGGCGGCTTCTCGTGCACTCTAGGTCGCCGTGACCAGGTCGCTTGCACCCCACGTATGGTCACGAAACGAGGTGCCCTTGATGCGGCTTCCTCGTGGTCGCCCACCTCACCCTTTTTGGACGAATTTTCTCGTGCGACATGTAACACCCTCAAATTTTGGAACGAGCAACTAACTTCAAAATCAATAAAATAATCAAAGGAGATAAAATCATCTCTACAATTCATTCCTGAAAATACCTCAGAATTTAAACATTTCAATTCTATAACTAAAACTTAAGACGGGCGTTACTTAATACAGCACAAGTTGCTAGTCCCAATTAAATGCGGAAGAATTCACTTAATCAAAAATCATCTCTCGTGCATTCTACTAGCACTCGCAACTTCACAGTGTAGCTAAAGTTATTCCCCAACCTGAGCCTGTTGCACATGCCGACAAATAAAAAGGGTTAGGCTAACGCCTAGTGAGTTCAAGCATTTTATCATGACTATATAAAAACATAAATCAAATGAGAAATAAATTAGTCATGATGTCAAAAGAGTTTACTTTAATTGCAAATCACCCATTTTTCCAACTCACACAGTTCCCATGCTAAAATCTTTATTATAACATGATTTCTCAAAATAGACTTATTCACAAAGTCAACGAAAAGGTGAAATAACATTTGACACTCAAAACGATTAAACTTATACTTATTTGTCATTATCCCAAAACATCCCAAAATATGGATGAAACATAATCCACAACTCCTACACGTGGAAATGCAAACCCCGAAATATGATACGTTACCGAAAACATGGATAAACACAATTACCCAAAACATCACACACGGATGAGATATAAACCACAACTCACATACCATGGAGAAACGATCCATATAAATATAACACGTCACCGAAAACACGAGTAGTAATAAATACCCAAAACAACACCTTTCGGTGACGGGGGAGACCCGTATACATCGCACGTGACGGAACACCAAAGTGGGTCACTTACTATGTAATAAAAACATCCACGTGGATTACTCTCGTAAAACTGAGCTCAATCACTCCAGGTCTATTGCCCACGAGACTAGGGTGCCCCAACTTCAACCACTCTAGGTCTATACGCTGAGTCACCAAATCCACAACAGCACACTAGGGATTACACCTTACCGCCCATGAGACGACGCCCGACCAACTAGGTCCACGCCTTACCTATCATGGATCCCGATGCCTATCCCGTGCTAAGCACATGTATGGAATTACACCTTACTGCCCATGAGACGACGCCCGACCAACCAGGTCCACGCCTTATCTATCATGGGACTCGATGCCTATTCCGTGCTACAAAAGAAACTAATGTCTCGTAAACCGAGCTCAATCAATCCCGACCTCTTGCTCGTGAGACCAAGGGGAAACTCAACTGCCTATGGATCCATGGCTAATAAGGTCTAAATATTACACGACCCCAAATGAATAAACGTAACGCATTCAAAACATGCAAATCTCCAATAACTCAATTCATGACCAAAACTCAACTTTGAGCTATCAAACTGGACCAATGTCCCCAAGACTTAATATAAATCAATACCGAGCCACAAGCTCAACTCCCTCAAAAGATAGATTATGAAAAGTCACGAAATGACACCAAATATAACAACACACACCATTTGCCGGTTGATACCTCAATTCTATGAAAACCCGAAATAAACCTTGGATCGGGATAACCCTTATTTCCAAAGAGGACTCACACCCTTAATATTTTCAAAATGACCCATTACACTAAAAGTGCATTTCCCAAATGGTTTATTAAAATCATTTACACATATATGATTTAAACCCTCAAATAGACATCATTTTGAGCAATTAATCTTTTAAAGACAACTTATGGTTTTTAACCATCCAATCATCCAAAGCCCCAAATATGGGTGTTTTATACATTTATGAAGATACATACTTCAAAAGAGTTAAACTAACTAAATAACTCAAACATAGGTCTTTTCAAGTAAAACACACAAATATTTGGAAAATACTCATTTTGGCATGTACAAAGTTTTCGCAAAGTAACTTGAACTCACCTTAGCTAGATTTAGCTAAATCTAGAGTTCTCCAAACGTAAGCTCCTTTGAAGAAGATTGCATTCTCAAGCCGCAATCTCTAAAACCTAAATTCATGAATTTCCACCCATCAAAACCAAAGTCTAGCCATAAGGAATCATCATCTATCCATAACATACCAAAACACCCATTATAACAAAACCCTAACTTCATATTCAAAGAGGAGAGGAGATTACCTTAACCATACTTGAATCCACCAACCCAAAACGTCTCTACAACCTCCAAGATGCTCCACAACTCCTAATCTTCAAATAGAGTGGGAAGGGTTGGGTAAAAACCCTAGAAATCAGTGGAGAAGATGAAGTGGGGGTTTCCTTTTGAAGGGTTAAGGTTTCCAATCCATGGTGGGTGTTTGACTTGGGGAAGAAGATGAGGAAACCACTTGAAACATCAAATCTTGGGGTTCAAAAGCTCAAAATCGGCTTTGGATGCTTAGGGTTTTGAGTTGAGAAAAGAATGGATGAAATGGGAGAAGTGAGAAGGGATTTAGGGTGAGAAATGGTTTTAATCGGATTCCAGCTCCCCGACCGCGACAATGCCACCGCGACAATGACATGGTCATTGTCGCTGGTCATTGTCGCGACCCACGTACCACATTCTGTTTGGTTTCTCGATTTGCCCCTCCATCGCGACAATGACACCGCGACAATGACATGGTCATTGTCGCTGGTCATAGTCGCACAAAACGTACCGAACCCCGAAACTCAACTTTTCAACGCCAAAACTCCCGATACTCTTAGAGACTTTACGTAATGTCTTCCAAACATAAATCCCACCATTTTCAAGATGCAAAACATTTGGGTGGTATTTATTTACCGAAATTACGGGTGTTACAATCCTCCCAACCTTAAAATGATTTCGTCCTCGAAATCTATATCCTTTACAACCCAAAGCTAACCGACTTAACGTCGACCATAATTCATCAATTCCTAACTGGAATCTAAATTTCCCCCACACAATCTATAAAGGTAATTCCTCAACCAATTATTACCAACAACATCTTCTCAAGTACACCGTACTTCCGCTCGTGTGAATACTTCTTTCACTGAGGTAACCCCAGATCGGACTACTTCAGTTGTCTCCCAACCTTAAAACGTTCCATACTTATCGATTTCAGTTTCAGACTCCAAGAATCCATCCCAAAAACAATCATAAAACCGACAAGTCCTTTAACCGTACACGAAGGTTATTCCACCAAAACCGCTCATCACCATTGAGCATCTTAGGGTTACTATCCCATTGCCATCATTCCTTTAAAATCGGGCTACAATTCCCGATTACATTAACGATGCTTAGCCTCAAGCCCAACAGTCGACACTCAATTATACCACCTACCTCAAAATAGGTTACTGCGCATTTATTCTCTTAATTAGAAAGGGCATCGTCCCTTAGCCGATACCATTCGGTCTACGGTATTATCACACGTGGAATACCCAATCTTCCACCGCTGAAGTGCTACACGCACTCACCCTTAACTAGGTTGCTCACTCCTTCTAAGGTCCTAACGAGTTCAAGGTTTTTCAAGCGAATATTTTAACAAATATACCAATTGACACGGGGTTTTGACACCCCGCGAAATCTAACCGCAAGTGTACGGTGTCGAATCAAGTAATAATGTACGGAAGTACGAGTATCGAATCAAAGGAACTAGGAACTAAATATCACAATTACTACAAGAACTATTAATTGGACTGTCAAATTTGGAGATTGGTTTTATAAACTAATGAAATGCAGAAATTAAAATCAAGCAAACACAAGACAAACAGAACAGCTTTAAAGACTTCGATAGAGAGAAAAGTTGAGGGTTGGAAATCCTCAGGTTTTACACATGCACCCAATCAACCCAAACAGTTACCAGTTAATCCCCTAAATGAATCCCAAATCTTTTAAGATCACCGTCGTTTTCTTTCGAATAACAACGGATTTTATTTTGAAAAGGATTAGTTCAATCTCTCGATCTCACTTCTGGATTCCAAAACATATTAAGCACTCAATTTATGTTAAATTGGCTAGATTTTATCTCTCGATGTCAACCTAACGGTTTAAATGGGACTAAAGCTTACTTGGTATATCTCTATCACCGTTTTGGGCTTTAGGCATGCAATTCCTAGTTCTATATAGTAATTAATTCTCACGAACTTAATTACTAATCAACAAATCAATTGTAAACTGGCCAAGATCACAAAAGCATTAAGAACAAAACCACATGCTTCATTTAATAAGGAAAAAACTTGATAAACGTTCGAGTCAATTCGTTACATGCTTAAAAACCGAATCCTTCCAACCCCCAACACGAACCGGTTAGTTCATGTCGGTGGTGGATTCAAACATAAGAGAAAAGGATTCAAGAGTGAATGTAAACATGATCAAAAAGTGACAAGATGAAATCGTGATAACAAGTGATGAAAACTCCCTCTCGTGTTCGTCTCTACGTTCCGTCTTGAATGCACTCGTGATCGGCTCTGTATCGTGACCTCGAGGACTCCGAAAAGTCTCCAGAAATCTCCCCCTAAACTGCTCTGGCCGTCCTCGAAAAGTTGCGCGAATAATCACCTAAAATCTCCAAAAAACGAGTTTTATTTCTGCGTGCCGCGGTTTGTGCCGCGGTTTGCAAACCGCGCGCCAAACCGCGCGGCGGCGTGGAACAGTGTGGGCCGCGGCTTGTGCCGCGGTTTGCAAACCTCGCGCCGCGGTTTGGGAAAACTGTGTGCCGCGGTTTTGGACTGTGTGCCGCGGTTTTGGACTTGGATCTCGGACTTTCGTTGGGCTTCGTTTTGGCTCTTTTGGGGCTCTTTTTAGCTTCTTTTCTCGAGGAATGCCGCCTTTTAGCTAACCTGTATAAATCACTAGATAAACCGTGAAATACACGCCTTTTTACTTGAATACAAGCCAATCTCATTGGTTTGAGAACTGAAAATAACGCCAAAAAGTGGCGTTATCAACAACCCCAAACCGAGCGTTGCTTGTCCCCAAGCAAATTAGCGATAAAAACAGAATAAAAGCATATATCTGTGAAAGAATAATAACTGCACAATTCCAATCGGTACCAAGTGATGCATCGGTGATTTCCCATACCCGTGAATATCTATCTCACTTTCGCCTCATTCTTTAATTTGTCCGATCTATGACCTTCTATTGGGAGTTGAACTCGTGACAGTTCCGATTACATTAGGGTTATACTAAGTCCAGACATGCTAGGGAAAACATTTCGCCTCGACCCTACCTCACGGGATCCTCTCTTTGCACTCGAACCTAGGTTATCGCTCGTGTTGTCATGTTTACGGAGGTTATGTACAAGAATACTCAAATTTCATGACAACTCTATTTGAAAGACGCACAAATGTCCAAAAATTTGATCTCAGAAAGAATTCAAATAGCAAGACAGGGAATATCAGTAAAGGTAGTCGTAAACCGTAATCACATTTTCCAAAAGATCATCCAGGTCTTTACACGGGTTGTAATGGGGCTAAGGTTAAGGTTAAGAAACGACGGGTAAAAAGGATCAACAATCCTCGGTGTGTCAATCATTGGCAATTCCTGAACTCTCGTTGCTTTACATTCGCTTACTTGGCCCTTTTCATCACTATTGGAGTCGCTTTGACTCTCTTATTTTTCAGCTCTAACTATTATCTAATTACTGTATTTATTTAATAATAGTTTTTTTTAGTTGGGACTTCATTGGTCCTCTTTTCTACTTCTCGGGTTACATTGACCCGTTTTATTCTCATGACTGGCCGGAATTCTCTGTTTTCTGCTCTATCTCTATTAGTTCATTACTGCTTCCGATTGACACACTTTCGGATAAAGGTTGGCTAAGGCTTTTGGCTAACGGGTAATTGATGGGTTTAGAAAGAAATAGGATGAGTGTTTGGCTGCAAGATGGCTATGGATACACAAAAGGGTGAAAGGGGACGATAGCTAAAAATGGTTTAAAATAAAACACATAATGCCTGGAATCATATCTTAAGGTCCACACGATATAGTCTATTGTACCCTTACCTAATATCCCGATGTTCGTCTTTGCTACTCAATGCAATAATGTAGCGAGATCATTCTACATTCACGACAAGAAATTCGAAAAGTGTATAAGAATTATGTGTATAAATCCCTCGAAATGAAAGACGTCTTTTAGGCTCAAAACTCACAATCGGGTGGTCTCCACTAATGTCCCTAGTCATGTCTTTTCCCGGTCCTTCCCTAACGGTCACGTCACTATCATAAAGTTCTTCCCACAATGGTTGGTCTCAATCATTCAAAAATAAAAAATTTAGCTATTGTGATCTAGACACTCAGAAATGTAGGAAATCTACGTGCATAAGCTTGGGCCCGATTGGGCAACCCCAAACCTTACCCACACATTGTCCCCAATGTGCAAGCAAAGTCGTAGGTGATGCGACTCGATCATTGTGCAGTTATTTACAGGTATAAAAAGTACGGGTAAAACATTAACATAGCATAGCAAAAAGAAAAACCCAAACCTAGGTCGTGGCCTAGGTTTGCCAAATAAAAGCCAACCCCAAACCTCGGTGAAACCGAGGTTTGCACAGGGTTAAAAGTGAGTGTGTAAGGATGTTGAAAAAAATGAGGCACCCCAAACCTAAGTGAAACTTAGATTTGATGCATCTCGTGCAATTACACTAGAACAACTCATCAAACACCACTCTTTTAACAGAGAAATGATTAGAACATACCTGTTTTGCCCAGCCAGAGGAGGTTCTTGAAAGATTGATCATTTGGAGAGGGAGGGGAGAGCACGCACGCACAAAAGAAACAAACAAACGACGAAAGAAAACAAGAAAACAGAAACACACAACGTAAGAACGGAATAAAAACTACACGAAAAACGAAAAACGAGGCAAATGGGACTCCCGCGGTTTAGCCCGCGACTTGCAAGTCGCGTGGTAAACCGCGTAACCCTCTGTTTCAGAAAACCAACAGAGGGCCCCGCGACTTGCTGCGTGGTATGCAAACCGCGTGACAAGTCGCGTATGTCCCTGTTTCAGCTATTTTTGACTTTTTCGATTTTTCGGTTTTTATGGTTTTTTTTTCATTTAATAAGGAAAAAAACTTGATAAACGTTCGAGTCAATTCGTTACATGCTTAAAAACCGAATCCTTCCAACCCCCAACACGAACCGGTTAGTTCATGTCGGTGGTGGATTCAAACATAAGAGAAAAGGATTCAAGAGTGAATGTAAACATGATCAAAAAGTGACAAGATGAAATCGTGATAACAAGTGATGAAAACTCCCTCTCGTGTTCGTCTCTACGTTCCGTCTTGAATGCACTCGTGATCGGCTCTGTATCGTGACCTCGAGGACTCCGAAAAGTCTCCAGAAATCGCCCCCTAAACTGCTCTGGCCGTCCTCGAAAAGTTGCGCGAATAATCACCTAAAATCTCCAAAAAACGAGTTTTATTTCTACGTGCCGCGGTTTGCAAACCGCACGCCAAACCTTGCGGCGGCGTGGAACAGTGTGTGCCGCGGTTTGCAAACCGCGCGCCGCGGTTTGGGAAAACTGTGTGCCGCGGTTTTGGACTGTGTGCCGCGGTTTTGGACTTGGATCTCGGGCTTTCGTTGGGCTTCGTTTTGGCTCTTTTGGGGCTCTTTTTAGCTTCTTTTCTCGAGGAATGCCGCCTTTTAGCTAACCTGTATAAATCACTAGATAAACCGTGAAATACACGCCTTTTTACTTGAATACAAGCCAATCTCATTGGTTTGAGAACTGAAAATAACGCCAAAAAGTGGCGTTATCACCAATCAACAAAACTTTTCACAGAAATTTTCAACGCAAGGATTTTCATATCAAATAAGTCGTACGTATAGAAAACTACTATCATTCAAATCGGTAGTTACGCAAAACGGGCACGCTCGTCCCAATGAAAGTCATGTTGAAATTATTTCATTGCAGTTCAGATTATTCACAAAACGCAAAAACATAATAAACAATTTCTTTAAAATGAACCGCCACGGTTCTAGTATGGATTGACTCACGACATGCACATAAAGTAACTGTCCACTTTAAACAGGGTGCAACAAAAGGTGTGCACGTATTTCAAAAGAAGTCCCAAACGACACTTGGTTCAAAATTTCCTTTTAACCCTAAGGTGGCATGGAACAAGGTTTACCAACAAAATTTTGCGCGCGTCAGTTTATTATACAAAACGATGAAACGGTTTACAAATACGCCTTAGCCAAAACACGCAATGTCTTGTGCAAGTTCTATATTTAAGACAGAACCAATACGTTTCCATCACTTGAAAATATCGACTAATGACAACATAAAACCTCAAATCGGGGTGGGCACGCAAGCTTGTAACACTTCTATTAAAATTTCCTTGAAACGAAATAACATGCATCAAATGGTTCGCGACCAATTTCAAAGAGGAAACTCTTTAAATCAATTTCCCAAAATTTCTCATCCGGTACTATAATGACATTTTGAGTAAAGCGTTCATAGCAAAACTTGCACACAACAATGCGTTTTTCCAAAACATACGAGGAAATAAGTGCTAATAATATATTGACACCAAAAAGTGTTCAAACCTATTTTCAAATCTCAAATTGCACCAACGGTGCGCATCAATGTTCAAACATAAGAATTCCACGCACCATAGTTTTATACAAACCATTTCTCTAAAATCTTTATCACGAAGCACTTTCCTCAAAATTTCATACTTGGAACATAAAACGTCAAAACATCATTGCTTAAATATATTTGTCAAAAATACTCAAAATGCACATTTCCTCCAAAACCAAAAAGGCTTTCAAATTTCCAAAATATTCGGCAAATCTAAATTGACTAATGTCAATGACTCATACATTCGTGTTTTTCAAATATTCCATATCATAAACCATTCGTGATCCCCCACACCAATAAAGCATGCCTTGACCAATTGGCCATTCATTTAAACGGGGAGTTAATAAAATAATTTCACTCACGATTCGTTTAACAAAGTGTCGAAAAACAATGGTTACCAAGCTATGCATACCCCTAAGTCGATATAACACATTTACACGAAAATGATAATAAAACATTTAACTGGCAGAAAGCACACCAACAAGTCATTATGAAATGTCACCAAAACGTTCTTTCATGCATCACTTAATTCATGTATAAATCAATCCATACATTGAACTATTTGCAACAAAATGCTTAATAATACAAACTCTTTAAAGAAAACACGCGACCCTAGAGTTCCAAACTCATCTCTTCTTAGTCGCCTTACGGCATAAAATTAACTTTTCTCAACAAAACTCGAGTGAGACCAAATGCCCCCCCTAACTTATAAACCTTTCACATAAGTAAATAAAGTTTGCACCTTGGGAAATTATACTCACACGACTCAACATGTCGTAAAACAAAACTCCATGAACCTCAATGGACTCAATGACTCCAAGTCAATAAAACGGTGCTAAACATTATGCTTTCAAAGCCAAATTGCTATAAGCAAAATCATAAATGAGACGCCAAAATCCCAAAATCCCCTTCTAGGATAATACCATATAAACAACATTGTTTAACAATTCACATTAAACAAATTCTCCAAAATAACTTTTCATAGAAGTAATGGAAGATAACTTTCCGTCCAAACTCTAACATATGTGGAGGAGATACAATGTTAAAGTTATACGTCGTAGTCACTTGCCCAACATCTTAAACGTCATAAAATATGGATATCACTGTATCATAAAGTAATGTTGAACAATTATAAAATGGAACAAGTTCCGACGGGCTCACAACCCCCGTAATAAAATACTTTCGTGCATGTTCAAAACCCATGATTTAAAATCTTGTGTGTGTGCTAAACATTTCCCAAAATTGTAACACAATCCATATATTGATTTGAAACACAAGAAATAATTAATGCAATTTATTTTCAAAAATAAATTTCGTGCGTAATTTAGTCGGCACTCAACGTCTCAGCTCATACTCCTCCAAAATCCTCCGGTCCACTATTTTCACCCGGATACTTTAACCTCTTAAGGCTAAGTCGGAAATTACCTCGATAAACCTTACGGTTTTCCCCAATTCAAAGTCGGCTCAATAAGCCTATGGTTCTATTCCAACCATCAATCTTGATCCGAAACGGTCTGCTTAAAGCAAGTATCATGCTTATCGTCACTTCAAGTGACTAATACTAGAATCGTCCATCTATTCCAACGACTACTAGCTTAGAACCTTCTTCACTACCCCAACGATCATCACATTAAAGTAATTCAAGTACGCACATGTACTAGTAGGTTCACCATGACACTGGCCAGGTGTCACTATGAACGCACCATACATGATTATCCTTGTTACTCTCGACGTGACCCTCGTTTCTAACAACATCCATCAACTTCAAAACATCCTATCTTAAAGTGCCTAAAGGTGAATTTCACTATCATTTACTTAAACAAACGCTAGTTTGAGTCTAGGTATCCAAAATCAACACCTAAATCTCTCAAACTTATGCTCTGATACCAACTTGTAACACCCTCAAATTTTGGAACGAGCAACTAACTTCAAAATCAATAAAATAATCAAAGGAGATAAAATCATCTCTACAATTCATTCCTGAAAATACCTCAGAATTTAAACATTTCAATTCTATAACTAAAACTTAAGACGGGTGTTACTTAATACAGCACAAGTTGCTAGTCCCAATTAAATGCGGAAGAATTCACTTAATCAAAAATCATCTCTCGTGCATTCTACTAGCACTCGCCACTTCACAGTGTAGCTAAAGTTATTCCCCAACCTGAGCCTGTTGCACATGCCGACAAATAAAAAGGGTTAGGCTAACGCCTAGTGAGTTCAAGCATTTTATCATGACTATATAAAAACATAAATCAAATGAGAAATAAATTAGTCATGATGTCAAAAGAGTTTACTTTAATTGCAAATCACCCATTTTTCCAACTCACACAGTTCCCATGCTAAAATCTTTATTATAACATGATTTCTCAAAATAGACTTATTCACAAAGTCAACGAAAAGGTGAAATAACATTTGACACTCAAAACGATTAAACTTATACTTATTTGTCATTATCCCAAAACATCCCAAAATATGGATGAAACATAATCCACAACTCCTACACGTGGAAATGCAAACCCCGAAATATGATACGTTACCGAAAACATGGATAAACACAATTACCCAAAACATCACACACGGATGAGATATAAACCACAACTCACATACCATGGAGAAACGATCCATATAAATATAACACGTCACCGAAAACACGAGTAGTAACAAATACCCAAAACAACACCTTTCGGTGACGGGGGAGACCCGTATACATCGCACGTGACGGAACACCAAAGTGGGTCACTTACTATGTAATAAAAACATCCACGTGGATTACTCTCGAAAAACTGAGCTCAATCACTCCAGGTCTATTGCCCACGAGACTAGGGTGCCCCAACTTCAACCACTCTAGGTCTATACGCTGAGTCACCAAATCCACAACAGCACACTAGGGATTACACCTTACCGCCCATGAGACGACGCCCGACCAACCAGGTCCACGCCTTACCTATCATGGATCCCGATGCCTATCACGTGCTAAGCACATGTATGGAATTACACCTTACTGCCCATGAGACGACGCCCGACCAACCAGGTCCACGCCTTATCTATCATGGGACTCGATGCCTATTCCGTGCTACAAAAGAAACTAATGTCTCGTAAACCGAGCTCAATCAATCCCGACCTCTTGCTCGTGAGACCAAGGGGAAACTCAACTGCCTATGGATCCATGGCTAATAAGGTCTAAATATTACACGACCCCAAATGAATAAACGTAACGCATTCAAAACATGCAAATCTCCAATAACTCAATTCATGACCAAAACTCAACTTTGAGCTATCAAACTGGACCAATGTCCCCAAGACTTAATATAAATCAATACCTAGCCACAAGCTCAACTCCCTCAAAAGATAGATTATGAAAAGTCACGAAATGACACCAAATATAACAACACACACCATTTGCCGGTTGATACCTCAATTCTATGAAAACCCGAAATAAACCTTGGATCGGGATAACCCTTATTTCCAAAGAGGACTCACACCCTTAATATTTTCAAAATGACCCATTACACTAAAAGTGCATTTCCCAAATGGTTTATTAAAATCATTTACACATATATGATTTAAACCCTCAAATAGACATCATTTTGAGCAATTAATCTTTTAAAGACAACTTATGGTTTTTAACCATCCAATCATCCAAAGCCCCAAATATGGGTGTTTTATACATTTATGAAGATACATACTTCAAAAGAGTTAAACTAACTAAATAACTCAAACATAGGTCTTTTCAAGTAAAACACACAAATATTTGGAAAATACTCATTTTGGCATGTACAAAGTTTTCGCAAAGTAACTTGAACTCACCTTAGCTAGATTTAGCTAAATCTAGAGTTCTCCAAACGTAAGCTCCTTTGAAGAAGATTGCATTCTCAAGCCACAATCTCTAAAACATAAATTCATGAATTTCCACCCATCAAAACCAAAGTCTAGCCATAAGGAATCATCATCTATCCATAACATACCAAAACACCCATTATAACAAAACCCTAACTTCATATTCAAAGAGGAGAGGAGATTACCTTAACCATACTTGAATCCACCAACCCAAAACGTCTCTACAACCTCCAAGATGCTCCACAACTCCTAATCTTCAAATAGAGTGGGAAGGGTTGGGTAAAAACCCTAGAAATCAGTGGAGAAGATGAAGTGGGGGTTTCCTTTTGAAGGGTTAAGGTTTCCAATCCATGGTGGGTGTTTGACTTGGGGAAGAAGATGAGGAAACCACTTGAAACATCAAATCTTGGGGTTCAAAAGCTCAAAATCGGCTTTGGATGCTTAGGGTTTTAAGTTGAGAAAAGAATTGATGAAATGGGAGAAGTGAGAAGGGATTTAGGGTGAGAAGCAAACTAAATCAAGACAATAAACACTTAGAATTCAGAATTAAAGAATCTGCGGAAAAGAACTTTAATTCTCACAATCAAGAACAATGTAACAAAAAATTCACCACTTTGTGTATTCACTAAATCGACTCACAAGATTACAACCAAACCTCAATCTTGTTGAACAGGCTCAACAAGACGACTTCTACTTCTCTAGAAATAGGGTTCTTAAACCTTGAGGTTAATTCTCTCTAAAACACAATCGAATTCTTTTTCACACACGTATATTGACTCGTCTATTCTAATAGCTATCTATCAATACTATTTATACACCATAATTACAGGATAACTATCAAAAAATAAATGATCTTCAGAATATTCTTTTAAGCATATCTTCAATCGTTCCATCTTTATCTCCTTCAATCTCGCATTCCATGTTCTGATCCCAAGCAGTATTAACTTCATTCTTCTCAAGCAGTACTAATAATCTTTCAGCAGTAGTAATGTTTGATATGCCTAAGCAGTACTAACAGTTTTCGTAAGACATCAGCAGTACTAACTTTTGATCAGCAGCATTAATGATATTCCAGCAGTAGTAATATACCAGCAGTATTAACTTTGTTCAGCAGTATTAACCATGTACCAGCAGTAGTAACTTGTCTAGCAGTACTAATCATGTTCTTGCAGCATTAATGACTCAGCAGTACTAACCTTGAACTAGCAGTAGTATCTTTGTTCTGGCAGCACTAACATTGATCTGGCAGTAGTAATGTTGTTCTGGCAGTACTAACCATACTTAGCATATCTTCAGTTCCCAACAAATGGTTTTAATCGGATTCCAGCTCCCCGACCGCGACAATGCCACCGCGACAATGACATGGTCATTGTCGCGACCCACGTACCACATTCTGTTTGGTTTCTCGATTTGCCCCTCCATCGCGACAATGACACCGCGACAATGACATGGTCATTGTCGCTGGTCATAGTCGCACAAAACGTACCGAACCCCGAAACTCAACTTTTCAACGCCAAAACTCCCGATACTCTTAGAGACTTTACGTAATGTCTTGCAAACATAAATCCCACCATTTTCAAGATGCAAAACATTTGGGTGGTATTTATTTACCGAAATTACGGGTGTTACACTGCGACATAGGCCTCCCCACACAACTCCCTAGCCTCTATTGAATTTCAAGCTCAAAGCCAAACTCAAGAAACATTCCAGTAGCTCATGCTACTTTTCGTGTGGCTTAGGCTGCCAGAAGGTCGCCAGAAACACTGATTTGCATAAAATTGTCCTTACTGATGCTGCCAACCACATATACATATGCAAATGAATGAAATACCAATCCCAGAGATACGATAACTAATCATAAATATAACATCTAGACTTACGAGAAAACCCAAATTATAAAACTATCAAATGATTATAAAATCACGGGTGTTACAGGAACTAAGATAATACTAGACTGTTACTGTCACAAACGCATGTATAACATATAAATATTAAGTGCCTATAAATGCTACAAAACACAAATAGCAAACTTATATTAAGAAAATACATATATGAACTATATTATATGTTGTAACCGACAAAATGTGTATGCCACCTTACATGCATGCTTGAGCTTGCTTTGACTATACATGGGTTCACGTTAGACCTTGCATATGACGTCTTTGAACTAATAGAAATTCAGTCACTCATCGTTGGTACAATATATCTTGACACCTCCGTCTTGCTTTCGATAAATAGAGGTTGACTGGTTCAATGCTCTATGTTTTCTAACTAGTTTCGGCCTTAACAAAACCAAAATTTTACTTATTGATCCATTACAACAACAATTTTATTGCACTTTTTCTCAGTTCCATGGCCTTACATATTGGCCTTACAGTCGATGTCGATCAACTTCTTACATGATAGCTACGACTATATGGTCGATAAAACAGTGGCGGATCTAGGATTATGTCCTCATGGGGGCACCTTTAAGGTAGTTTAAATGTCCGTAAAGTTGTCCGATGTATTTTTAGCCTAAATCCAACGTTTCGAGGGACTTTTTTGGTTTTTTAGTCGATTTCGAAAGTTAATTTTTGTTTTTTGGTTGATTTCTAGATACTTTTTTTTGGTTTATGGGGTCCCGACCAATAAGTTACTGGGGGGACATTAAGCCATACAACTGGAAATTTCGTTTTTTTACCCTAAAAAATTCAAATTTTTTTTCTTTTCGTGGGGGCCCTTCCCCCCACAACCTTCTACATAGATCCGCCCCTGCGATAAAAGAAATCAGACATTTAATCATTGTTTCTTAGATGAATCACTTCTTATCTCAAGAGGAACGAATGGATGGGATTTTTGGCTACTAATTTCTTTTAATAAGATCAACATACAAAATTTGAATCCACCTCAACGTCCAATCCAATTATCATGGCTTGGAGATTATCCCAAGTTTAACTAAAACAATTTTTGATAAGCATACAATTAAGTCCTCATCTTCCAATTACTTGCTACTCTTAGAGGCAACCTCTGAATCGCTAAAAGGTAAATCTTGTTTGGTAAAAAAAAATGTCTGCCTCTTAATGGTTCTAAAACCCTTTGAATGATTTAGCATTATGGGCCTCTCTTAACCATTCAGCACCCTGATTTCATTCTAAACAATTACCAAACAACCATATTTCATTTTGCACTATATCATAAAAGCCTCTTAATCTTTCTGGCCACTTAATCATTCTGCACTAAACCATTCAGCAACTGCCAAACAACCCCTTACACTTCCATTTATCGCCACACTTCAACTTTAAAAGAAAATCTCTCGAAACGGTGTAGTTCGCTAAAAACATATCGGGTAACTATGCGGGTCGTTGATCCACCTTAAGGGTGCGTTTGGTACACTGGACAGGACAGGACAGGACAGAACAGAGATCACTGTCTCTTGTTTGGCATGACTTTTATGTGGAAAAGAGTGGAACAAGATGGAACAGGCCTGTTCCACCCCTACCCCATGGAACAAGCTAGAACAAGGTGGAACAGACTTATGTTTTACCAATATAACCTCAAGATAAAATCTAATTCTCTTCTAAAACATCAAATACACATTCTATTTTATATATTATATTTTATTCATTCTTTAAATTTTATTTATTTGTATTTTATCGAATGTTATCTATTCTGTTCTGTCCAGTTACCAAACGCTGAACAAATGTTCTGTCCTGTTCTGTTCTGTCATGTCTCGTTCTGTTATGTTCTATCATGTCTGCGTACCAAACACACCCTAAAGATGCACCTATTAGACAAAAATCTTGGATCCGTGAGTACTCCATTCTTTGTATATGTATATATATATATATATATATTATTATTGTGGATGATTAAGAAATTGTGTTGACATGACGTAAATTGTTTTGTTTTATATCCAACATTTTATGTTGGTGTTTTTCTACGTGAAGAAGAGAAGAGAAAAGAAAAGGGATGGCGGAAATTAATTAAAATACCCTAAGTTTGACCATGTGTTACCAAAATACCACAAATCTCTCCCACTTTGCAAAAATACCCTAAAAATCCGCGATGGGAGCCCGCGATCGCGGGCCAGGGACCTTTCTGACACTTTTTTAAACTTGCAGGGACCATTTTTGAAAAATGAAATCCCGCGATCGCTGGCTCATCCCGCGATCGCGGGCTCATCCCGCGATGGGATTATTTTTGTGACTTTTCAATTGCAAGGGACCATTTTTGAAAAATTCCAGGGACCATTTTTGAAAATTTGACCCGCGTTTGACACTGTTCACCCCCGCTTTCACTGTTCACCCCCGCTTTCGTACAATTTTACGAATTTAAAATGAAATGTTACACTTTCAACCCCTATACTTATTTACTAAATTTACTTTATACCTTTTACTTTCATTATTTTAATTTTACATTTAACACATATAATCGTTTATTAACTAAAATACGTTAAAAAAATACGTTTTAATTTTAACAAATTACACCATTATAATCGTCTCTTCGATACGTTCGAAATGAGCCCAATCTTGAATTTTTTTGGATTTATATATTTTAATATATATCATATACAGTTATACACCACATAAAAAAATTTATATTTAAAATTCAAACCCTTATAGTTAATTATTTAATTTGTGGTTTTTAATGTATTGTTTCCTTTCCATTTTAATGTTTTTAATATAGAAATTCACTTAAGTTATTTAACAAGGAAATTAATTAACAACATCATATAAAAATTATTGCAAATCATCTTCCCAACCGAAACGGATACAGTGCATGTAAACAAATAAATCTATTACTGGAAGGCGTCCTGGAGTCCTGTGATGAAGTTAACCTTTTCCTTGATCACGTCCTCCATTCCTATGTAGTCCGATTCGAGTTCTTCTAGTTCCTCTTCAGCTTCCTTAATCTCTCGTTGCAGGTGTCGAACGTGAGCCCTAGTCATGGCCAGTTCTCGTTTCTTCTCCGCTAGATACTCCATTTTCCCCTGCTGAATCCCCCTGTTATGGTTCCACATACCCTTTACCTTTTCGATACCGGCGTTCGCCTCATCAATGGCTTTTTGCACTGCGGGAGTAATTCATTGACTTTGTCGAAGACCCGTCGGCATAAAATCATACATTGGTGGGGTTCTCATGCCATTATCGAAGTAGTAATTGTCGGATGCCATCTCCCAGTCTGCTTCCTCCTCAGGCGTGAATGGAAAATCGGCTGCAGTTCGCCCACAGTTTGTCCACTCCTCGTCTGTTTCCGGTACCTTCCAGGTACTCCGGCGAGCTCCGTCGTTCAGTGGTTGGTAGGCTCCCGAACGTGAAGTTCCAGCCACATTCGCCGACCTGTTCCCCCTTGATCTTGAACCTCCATCCATTGTGTTAAGAAAAGCGAGAGTGTGTTTGTATAAAAGATAGATAGGAAGTTGTGATTCGTCTGAATAGTTCACTGCAAGATTCGTTTGAAAAGAGCCTGTAAGATTCGACTGAAAAAGTAACTGCAATATTCATCTGCTCTTGAATAAAGGTCTTTAAGTAGTCAAACATAGCTAATTAATGAGAATTTAGATCAGATTTATATGGTACTGTCAAATGCAAGTTTCTATAATATAGATATTGTTCTACATTACATGATACCAATTTTTGCATCATATGAATCACTTCCAGACAACAAGAACCAATACACCAATAATCAAGAAATAAATGCTTGTTCATCCAATAATCTCTGTATTAGGATTATCGCAAGTTTCATAAACCTACTTACTAGGTGTTGGAAATATGGGTTTTACTAAACTTTGGACGCATTTAAATTTATATATATGTGTTATATATAACTAACTTTTAGTAGGTTTATGTTCTCCTATATGAGAGCTTCGAAATGATATATAATGCGTCCAAAATGGAGTATGTGTGAAAGAAATATCGATACTCAAAGTTGAGTAAATGGATGAAATTAGCAAAAACCAAATGAAGTAAACAGTAAGTCAATCACAATAGTTTAACAAAATAAGTTAATACTAAAAATAACAATTATTTAATGTTACATAAACAACCTAACGTGGCCCTATTTGACAATGCTCATAAATAGACTCCGCCATATGTTTGCGAAAATCTTTGGCAACATCCTCGGCCTCGTCAGGGTGTACCATACCTCATTGTTATTTATCAACATTTGGGTATTACGGCATACCCAGACACCGCAATCCGCATTTATCCCGGCCTGCTGGGGTACATTCTTGGCGAACTTATAGCGAAAGACACCTGTCATATCGCGACGTCTATCATCCTTGACCCGACAAAAGAAGTCAAATAGCACAGCTTTAAACTTTGTCATCTGCTCTTCCAATTGCTGTCTGAAGAGATTGGCACTGTCGCTATCATATATGGTCAAGTTCAAACACTCCAAGCAGCCAATGTTGGGGATTAATGCATATTGGGATGTACACCTGAAATATTACAATATTAGACAACTTAGTTAGCAACAAAACAAGTTAAATAAAATAAGAGTAAAACGATTTACATACCACATCGAGGAGAGCCCAAGAGGTCCCTTCCACGCCATTGCATGAATTAACCACAGAGGCGGGACCTAGATGCTCAATCAACAAGTAATGAAAGAACATACTGAACATCATGGTCCACCTCGTGTCTGTTCCACGATGTCTTTGCAACAGCGAGACCCAACAATCGATGTGCTATACATAAAAAATAGATGGTTAGACATGTAAAATAAATATATTTGATTATATGACTATAATTAAACTTCATACTAACCACATCCAGTAAGTCAGACTCCAAAGGGTCAACGGCCAGCAATACATTGAAAAACGAGGGGGTGATTTCCAAGTTCAAGTGAGGGATGAAGATCAAGGGGGGGAGGCGACCAGTCCGGCACATCCTCAATATTTCTGATGCCGGTTGAGGCTCCGGTGAAGACACCTTTCCCTTTTTCTTTCATCCCTTCTTTCCCCCCGCTTTCTTTGCTTGTATTTTAGCGGCCGGTGGTGTCGTAGATCCTTGTTGGCCAAACGGGTGACGAAACCATTGTGAAATTTTATGCGACCGCTTTTGAGGGAGCGGGGTCACCTGTGGTGGTGGATCTACAACATCCATCGAGTCATCGTCAGGATCCGAGAAGTGCTCCGAGAAGTGATCCTGGATAATAGGAGACCCCGTCTGAAAATTACGTTACTCAATGTTTTAAGTACAATTTAGGAAATGTTCACAATTAAACCAAAACTACCAAAATAACTTACAGTATGCATTTCCGGCCAGTAATAGTCATCGGCCGAACCGCCAAAGATGTTTGTGATTGCTGTGGTGGCGAACGACGGCATGTGATGTGCCCCCGACATCCCGGCCTGCGTGACATTGGTCATTAAAATAGTTACAAAATTAGGATTATCGATATATAACTATAATGGTTACTCAGTGTCACTAACACTCTCCGGGATAGTAGAATATGATGTGGTGGCGAACGGCGGCGGCATCTGCGAGGTGTATGCCCCCGACATCCCGGCCTGCGTGACATTGATCATTAAAATAGATACAAAATTAGGAACAAACATATAACTATAATGGTTACTCAGTGTCACTTACACTCTCCGGGATAGTAGAATAGGATGTGGTGGCGAACGGCGTTTGGGACATCCCGGCCCCCGACATCCCGGCCTGCGTGACATTGATCATTATAAGAGTTACAAACTTAGGAACAAACATATAACTATAATGGTTACTCAATGTCACTTACATTTTCAGGGAATGACGGATAGGATGTGGTGGCAAACGTCGCATGTGCCCCCTGTCCGAACGGAGCGGGGATCGGTGTCGTACTCGACAGCTAAAACAAATTTAGAACGTAATATTAATATACAAACTAAATAAACGTGGCCAACAAATTAAGTTAAACACTAACATTGACAGCGCTAAACTGTCTGTAGAATCCCTCCAGAAGCTGTACACGTGACTCTAGCGGCCCGTGGACGTAGTCCCACAGGTGCTCATGAGAGCCACGCTGTGGCTCGTAGGAAGGGGCCGCCTCATATGGATTGTAGGAGGAGGAAGGGGGCGGCTGGTAGGAGGAGGAACGGGCCGGCTGGTAGGAGGAGGAAGGGGGCGGCTGGTAGGAGGAGGAACGGGCCGGCTGGTAGGAGGAGGAAGGGGGCGGCTGGTATCCACCGGAAGGGGGTCTGTCGTCGTCTTCCTCATCTGCGTCAGATGTGGAAGTAGGGGGACGTCGAGCCCTTTCCGCCTCTGCGTCAATAAAGGCCACGCTGTCTCTGTACCAATATGTGCCCATCTCGTCGACAGTAGGCACAAGGCGATCGAAAGGCAAGAGTGGCTGCTAAATATATGATAAAACATAAAAGAAATTAATAAGCGGGACTAACGTATGCAAATTGTAAACATAGTAAAAGAACTTACATTTCTAGACGCATTGAAGAACTGAATCCAAAGCGACCTACTTAGGGTAACACGCTTGTCCCAACGGGTTCCCCTAAGTACTCGATCTTCGCGCTTGACGAAATATCGGATTGATGCGGGAAACATCTCCAAGATCCATATCTGGAATTAGACAAGAAGAGCAACTACGTAAAAAGAAAAGCCAAACAGTTTGTATGTATTATTAACAATTGTTATACTACGTATCTAACCTTGAAGGCGTATGTAAAACCACAAAGATTCATCTTTGCATGTCGATCAATGCTTCTGGCTATGGCTCGGTGCAGAATAGAGTAGCAATGTGTCCAGATATGGCTACCCCACGGGTAGCTGTTAAACAGCTCAAGGTCCTCGACGGCCCTAAGGACCGTCGATGAAGCATACTGGCTATACTCACGGCCCAGGAAGCCCATATCCACGATCACCACCAAGCATACACGGACAGCATCGTCGTCGGTTAGGGCACTAAGGCCCTCTTTCATCTTGTCCCGGGCTGCCTTCAGCTTCAAACGAGATGCTGAAATGCCCCAAACCCTAGGAACGAAGGAGCAGTCTTCTAAGGGAGGAAGGGGGGAGCCTCTCCAAAACGTAGTCCTGTAATTAGACAGAACTCACGACGCCCAAAATGCAATTGAGAGCCGAAGAAATCAAAATGCATCTCCTCCGGCTCAGCGTTGGCGTCCTCGACCTCCAACTGTAGAAACATGTGTACTAGCGTAGGGTCGCCACCAGAGTAAGACACATCCATCCATGGCCCGAACGGTGTCCCTCTATAGATGGTCTCAAGGGTATCCGCACGATCACCTAATCCCCTAAAGAGCGCTCCTAATTCCTCGATGTAGGAAACTTTGCACCTTAGCGTCAAGTCGATGTTAAAGAAATCCTTCTACATAGTCATTCACAGATGTTATAGTTAGTGTTATATATAGATGCTGCGGTTTATTTTATTTTATATAGATGTTGCGGTTTATTTTATTTCAACGTATCATATTGTTATATATAGATAAAGTGCGGTGGTATTTTATTTCAACGTATAATAGTGTTATATATAGATAAAGTGCGGTGGTATTTTATTTCAACGTATAATAGTGTTATATATAGATAAAGTGCGGTTTATTTTATTTCAACGTATCATATTGTTATATAGAGATAAAGTGCGGTTTATTTTATTTTAACGTATCATATTGTTATATAGAGATAAAGTGCGGTTTATTTTTTATAAAAACACACCCTTAACAATTTTTTATAAAAACACACTTTTAAGAATTATTTTTATAAAAACACACTTTTAACATTTTTTATGAAAAAACACATTTTTAACATTTTTTTTATAAAAACACACTCTTAACATTTTTTTATAAAAAAACACATTTTTAACAATTTTTTATAAAAAATACATTCTTAACAAATTTTTTATAAAAACACACTCTTAACAATTTTTTTATAAAAACACACTTTTAAAAGAGTGTGTTTTTATAAAAAAACACATTTTTAACAATTTTTTTATAAAAAACACGTTTTTAATTTTTTTTTTATAAAAACACATTGTTAACAATTTTTTTATAAAAACACACTCTTAACAATTTTTTTATAAAAATACACTCTTAACAATTTTTTTATGAAAAAACACACTATAACAACATACACATTATAACATACAAATATCACATTCAAACATAAAACCATAAAACTATAACATTTTTTTATAAAAACACACTCTTAACAATTTTTTATAAAAAAACTGTTTTTATAAAAAATAGTTAAGGGTGTGTTTTTATAAAAAAATTGTTAAAAGTGTGTTTTTATAAAAAAAACATTTTTAACAATTTTTTTATAATAACACACTCTTAACAATTTTTTTATAAAAAAACACTCTTAACAATTTTTTATTAAAAAACACACTATAACAACATACACATTATAACATACAAATATCACATTCAAACATAAAACCATAAAACTATAACATTTTTTTTATAAAAACACACTCTTAACAATTTTTTATAAAAAAAACTGTTTTTATAAAAAATTGTTAAGGGTGTGTTTTTATAAAAAAATTGTTAAAAGTGTGTTTTTATAAAAAAAAAACATTTTTAACAATTTTTTATAATAACACACTCTTAACAATTTTTTTATTAAAAAACACACTATAACAACATACACATTATAACATACAAATATCACATTCAAACATAAAACCATAAAACTTTAACATTTTTTTTATAAAAACACACTCTTAACAATTTTTTATAAAAAAACTGTTTTTATAAAAAATTGTTAAGGGTGTGTTTTTATAAAAAAATTGTTAAAAGTGTGTTTTTATAAAAAAAAACATTTTTAACAATTTTTTTATAACAACACACTCTTAACAATTTTTTTATAAAAAAACACTCTTAACAATTTTTTTATTAAAAAACACACTATAACAACATACACATTATAACATACAAATATCACATTCAAACATAAAACCATAAAACTATAACATTTTTTTATAAAAACACACTCTTAACAATTTTTTATAAAAAACTGTTTTTATAAAAAATAGTTAAGGGTGTGTTTTTATAAAAAAAATTGTTAAAAGTGTGTTTTTATAAAAAAAACATTTTTAACAATTTTTTTATAATAACACACTTAACAATTTTTTTTTTATAAAAAAACACTCTTAACAATTTTTTTATTAAAAAACACACTATAACAACATACACATTATAACATACAAATATCACATTCAAACATAAAACCATAAAACTATAACATATTTTTATAAAAACACACTCTTAACAATTTTTTATAAAAAAACTTTTTTTATAAAAAATTGTTAAGGGTGTGTTTTTATAAAAAAATTGTTAAAAGTGTGTTTTTATAAAAAAAAAACATTTTTAACAATTTTTTTATAATAACACACTCTTAACAATTTTTTTATAAAAAACACTCTTAACAATTTTTTTATTAAAAAACACACTATAACAACATACACATTATAACATACAAATATCACATTCAAACATAAAACCATTAAACTATAACATTTTTTTTATAAAAACACACTCTTAACAATTTTTTATAAAAAAACCGTTTTATAAAAAAATGTTAAGGGTGTGTTTTTATAAAAAAATTTGTTAAAAGTGTGTTTTTATAAAAAAAACATTTTTAACAATTTTTTTATAAAAAAACACTCTTAACAATTTTTTTATAAAAAAACACTCTTAACAATTTTTTATTAAAAAACACACTATAACAACATACACATTATAACATACAAATATCACATTCAAACATAAAACCATAAAACTATAACAATTTTTTATAAAAACACACTCTTAACCATTTTTTATAAAAAAACTGTTTTTATAAAAAATTGTTAAGAGTGTGTTTTTATAAAAAAAAACACATTTTTAACAATTTTTTTATAATAACACGCTCTTAACAATTTTTTTATAAAAACACTCTTAACAATTTTTTTTATAAAAAACACACTATAACAACATACACATTATAACATACAAATATCACATTCAAACATAAAATCATACATATCATGTTAAACATAGAACATATTCAAACATAAGTTATAAACACTATAACAACCTACAAATCATATATCTTAACTTAAAATAACATACAAAAAATAACAAAAAACATAAGGAAAACATACCACAGAGGTAATACGAGACATCTTCACAAAACCGGAACGCGTATTCCACACGAGAAAATTGAGAGAGTTTGATTAAAAATTGAGAGAGTTATTAAAAAATGAGAGTGGCCGGTTTTTGGTCCCCCCTCCCCCTTATATAGTGCGGCCGAAGAAAACATTTAGGGTTTGGTTCGTCAAAGTGATTTTAGGGTTAACCCTGTGCCGACACGTGGCACTTTTTGCCCGCGATCGCGGGGGGTCAAAGAAAGTCAAACGCGGGCAGGGACCAAAACTGCACACGCGGGCATTCTTGAGGGGGGAAAGCTGGACTGCGGACATTCTTGAGGGACCAACGCGGGCAAAGTGGGCAAACTTTGGTGACACGTGTAGCCCGCGATCGCGGGGGTCAACGAGAGTCAAACGCGGGCAGGGACCAAAACTGCACACACGGGCATTCTTGAGGGGGGAAAGCTGGACCGCGGGCATTTCTTGAGGGACCAACGCGGGCAAAGTGGGCAAACTTTGGTGACACGTGGCCTGGGGCCCGCGATCGCAGGCTCCATCGCGGATTTTTGGGGTATTTTTGTAACATGGGAGAGATTTGTGGTATTTCAGTAAAACATGGTTTGACTTAGGGTATTTTAATTAATTTCCCTTTAATTAATGCTTAAAAGATTCAACTTTTTTTTTAAATCCAACTTTGTTTTTCCTTTCCAATCAACAAATGAGGTTAAAAGGATGACTTTTACATGATTGCATGCACCATGGGCTTATTTAATTAATACATTTGGCAACCAATCCCACTGATTAATTATTAATTAATTCAATATCATACGTTTAAGTAAAAACCGAATCAAACAAATCGGCTTCAAAAATCAACTGGTGAGGTTGATTGATCCAATTTCTTCAAGTTATATTTCATTAAAAATACATAAATATTATAAATATGTCACTAAAATAAAATTAAGTTTATAGGATACGTAAAATAAAGGGTATTTAATTAAAATACCCAAAGTTTGACTTTGACTTGCAGAAATACCCAAAATAGGGGTGAGCATTCGGTCGGGTCGGGGCCCAAAACCCGTCACCCGATCGGATATCGGGGTGGGGTGAGACCACCCGAAAACCGACCGAAGTACAAATCGGATATCGGGTCTTTCGGGGTCGGGTCGGGTCGGGGATTCGGGTTTTTTGGGCTTTTTTGGAACACTTTTTTTGGGCTTTTTGGGGCTGTGAATTATCATGTACAGACTCTGTACCAAGTATAGTTGATGTGCCACCTTCTTTAGATGCTTCATATGCCATAGTAATGCAAACATTCAGGCAATCATGTTGGATTTGGATGTGGTATTTTGAATCTAATGGTTTACAAGTGTGTAAAAAACTGATCTGGAATGTCTTTGGAAGTCAAAATCAAGACCTAGAGGCATATTCATGATCAAAAAGTGGCAAAATATGAAGCTTAACAAAGGAACTTGAAGATATTGACGAGTGTAATGAAGTATTCAATCGTTTGGGAATTTGTACAGCTTAAGAAGGTATTTACTTATTTTAAATTTAGTAAAAAAAAAATTAAAGTTCGGATATTCGGGTCGGATCGGGTGGGAAAACCCAAACCCAACCCGATCCTATTTTACGCGTTTAAAGTTTCGGTTCGGGGCATTCGGGTTCGGGGAAATCGGGTGACGGGTTTTTTACGGAAATTTCGGGTCTGGTCGGTCGGGTTTATCGGACCGGTCGGGTTTTGCTCACCCCTAACCCAAAATCTCAATCTGTTTTGCAGAAATACCCAAAGAACCCGCGCGATGGGATTTGGCCCGTGGTGGTCCCATGGTGGTCAATATTTTACACTTTTGGCCCCTCCCCTCGATGGGGGCCGCGATTTAGGGCAAAAAAATTGTAGTTTTGGTCCCTCTAGTTTTTAGGCTATCATTTTATGTATTTAGGGTTTTTCAGGTGTTTTTGCATGTTTTTACTGTTTTTTTCACATGTATTGTCTGAGTTGTTTCAGGTATTTATTTAAAGTAATGTTTCTTTCCATTTTAATGTATTTAATATAGAAATTAATTAAAGAAAATGTTTTCCATTTTAATTTTTGGTCCCTTTTTTCAACTTGGGTCTTTTGTTAAATTACAACGTAGATCACTTATGTTTGATAAATTACACGGGACGATAAAGTAGATAAAATCATGTTATATACAAAACAAGAGAACTAAGCATACAAGATTTATCGTCCCAATCAAGGGAAATCAATGTTCAGATCAACGCTATCATGTGTTATACTTCCATGTGGTTCAAGCTCCGACGGGCCCTGCGTGTTACTTAGTTGGCTGACTGAACGTCTACTCCTTGGCACGCTTGAAGGGGCGGAAGTTGGACACTCTCCACGAGTATGTCCTACGCATTGGCACCGAGTACATTTTCGCTGTATCGGACCTTCACCACGTGATGGACGTCGATCGTTCTTTCTCGGTCTCCCGGCTCTGTTCTTAGTGTTTAACGGTGGATAGCATGGCGGAAGGGGGTCGGGTGGAGACACCCATGCTTTAGGGGGTCCAGTTGGATTTATTACCTCCTGGTATGTTGCCCGGTAAGTTTCGGACGTGGAGAAAGTTACAGCCAAGTCGCTGCAATCTCTACGACCCATATATCTTGTTGTAGCGATCGCATGGCTGCACGGTAACCCAGATTTTTGCCATTGAAAATATGAACAAATATGGTCGGTCATATCTACAATCGCGTCAAGTAGGTTATCACGAACCTGGTACCTCCCATACCCAATTTCCCTTACCCTCTATGCCGACGCCTGTCCCACCCTGGGGAGAATTATCTCCTCCGCCTTTGGTGTGAGTCTATTACGCATCTCACCTCCTTTTCGGTGTCGAAGTTGGTACCACTCTTGTTGAAAGGCCCGGAAGTACTCCATAAGTTGTACAATCGGTAATCTATGCGCAAAACGGGAGAGTGCATTCACCGACTCTCCACTATTGAAGGTCAGAATGTCATACCGTTGTGCAGGAAAATGGGCCACGGACCACCTCTCCGGTCCAACATCGTCCATAACTTTGGCTGCATCCTTGGCACTAACTCATAGAACATTCATGTACCGGTCAAACTCCCTAGCCGTATACGCTCTGCATGCCTTCCAGTAGACGGCGTGGTGGGTGGTAATACGTTGGTCCTTGGATTTGGCGTTCATCTCCAAATGTCGACAACATAAGGTGTGAGGGGCGTTTGGGTACGTGGCAGAGATTGCGGTGCTTATGGAAGCAGCCCTGTCGGACATAAACACCAACCCTTACGGGTCTCCGATAGCTTGTCTCAACATGGACAGAAACTAAGTCCACTCATCCCTAGTTTCAGACTTTCCTACTCCGAAAGCTACGGGAACGATGGCGTTATTCCCGTCCATGGCAACCGCCAGAAACATCATACCCAAGTAAGGCCCCTTTAAATGGGCAGCGTCTATTACCAGGACACGACGCAGATTTTCCATAAATGTGCGGATCTGCAAAAACGTAGGTGGTTTCCTTTTGTAAATGTTATAGTTTATAATGTGTAAACATATGACGTGTTAATATATGTACCGCGTGTCCAAGGGCAACGAAGCACAACTCAAAACGTCCCTTTGAATCGGTCCTTATCTGGGTGAGCGTACCTGGATTCTGCAGCTGCAAATTATAAAAATACGTTGGGAGTCGTTCATACGACTCCTCGAACGTGCCTCTGACCATTAGCAATGTCCTGCATCGCGAATGCCAGCCATGGTAGTAACCAATTGTGATCCCGTACTGCTGGTTTATATCGTTCACGATGTCCTTTGGACGCAATGCCCTGCTAACATCAAGAAATTTGCCTTTCAGTAATGCACCCAAAGTCCTTTTGATGGCTTGTTTGTGGTTGGGATTCAATTGCGTCCTCGAACAAGTGTGTTCGTCGTGCAACTTTCTAATAAAAAATATTCATCCTTTAGGGCCCACGGACCTCGCGTACAGCCTCCAATTACAATTTTCTCTCGCACATACAACTTCGTATCTGGTTTTGTCGGATCTCGGCATGTAACTTTCGAAACCCTCTTGTATGAACTTAATTCCGACCTGTATGGCCAAGTCATCCCTCGAATCAAATATTTGACCTACTTGTATCCTTGAACTGGGATTATAAGGTGCATGTTTGTAGGTTTGTGTATGGGTATCCGGGGTTGGAAGAATAGGGGCAAATCAAAAAAGTCATTTAACTGACTAAATGATTTACTACTAGGGGTATATTTTCCTCCTTCTTCGTCCTCATTACTATCGGTACCTGATCTGTCTATATCAAATCTACCCATTGTGAAAACATGGGTTTCGTCATCAGCAACTCCAACAAAGTGTCCTTCTTGGTTTTCTTGTTGTTGTTGTTGTTGTTGTTGTTGTTGCGTCTCCGGAACAAAATCAGGATAACAATCGTTAAGACCATATGCATGATCAAAATAAACAGTTGGGTCGTAGGACGCCTGAATTTGAGAATCAGGCTCCTCCAGTTAGAGGTCTTCGTCATCACCTTCGTCATCGTCTTCGTCGCACACCGATGAATCGCCATACACAAAAAGTGATGGAGGTCGTTCTGACTGGGCTGCAAATTGCAGAAAGCCAGAGATATCCCCATCGTTGGATAACTCCACAATTGACCTACCACCATTTTTAAACACTAACTTGCAAACAGCAGAAGAGTCGATTCCACATTTTTGCATGGCGTATGCAACAAACTTCTGATGAGAAACGTTTACTGGCAATTTTACACCATGCTTAGATTTATAAGCAAAACTCCACTTATTGTTGTCTTGCACCTATTCACCATCGTAACAGAAAAATAGCTTAGTTTTTGCAACAGATTAACTCATTTTTTCAGTAGTATCTCAAAAAAATACTGAAGAAAGAAAGCAAGAAAGAAGAATGGAATGGATGTGAATTATGGATTGCATTTTACTGATATTTATGGATGAAATTTCATTGAAGTGGATGAATTGCAACCACAATTTGGTCTTCCAAGTACAATAATTCAACATTGATGAAACAACCAAGATGAATTGCAACCACAAATTGGTCTTCCAAGTACAATAATTCAACATTGATGAAACAAGCCAGTGAATTTCAACCACAAATTTGTCTTTCAAGTATAATAATTGTGGAAAAAACAGTAAAAACATGCAAAAATCGTGCAAAAAGGGACCAAAAATGAAATTTTCACCTCCAAATCGCGGCCCCTGATAACTCTATTTTTAGAGTTATTATTTCCTTGTTTTTCCTACTTTATTTTGTCAATTTTAGCCATTTCACTTCTAAAAACCCCCATTCTTATTATAATTCTCGAAAATGAGCAAAAGGAGTGAACCATAGTATTTAATGAACTATTTGGTGGAATTTGGGTGTTTTTCACGTTTTATCCTGCAGTGCCCACTGTTGTGCCCACTCCGGCTGCCCACTATTCGAGCTGATCAAGAAAGACAAAAGAAACTATTAGTTGGGATCTAATTTTCTGGAAGAAGAAGGTTCATTGGCAGGGAAATGGCTGTAGGAAGTACAAAATGACATCTACATAGAAGATTGCAACAAGTACTCCTTTATGTACTTGGAAATTGACTTGGAGAAGGATCCATTGGGTAATAGGTTTGCACAAGGGGATGATTTCTGCCATTATACAGCAGTTTTTACCCATTGGAAGACTCATCTCTTTTGTGTAATATCCAAGTCTTTCCTCTAGTATATAAAGGAGCACTTGGGTTCATTTATTGCATCAATCTAGCATTCTTACAATCATCTTGGGTTAAGAAGATAGCTTTAATTTCTCTCATCTACCACATTAGTTTAGTCTTTTAATTACTGCATTAACTTAGCTTTAATTTCTGTAATTTCCTTTCCTAGTTAATTGTAGTTCGTAAAGCACAGTGGACAGAGCCGAATTCTCGTTCCCCACTGTGAGCACTATTCAATCCACTTTCAGTTTTATTATGTGCAAATCTTCATCTTTTGTTTTCTTTATTTCGGAAATGTTAGGCTAAGCATCCTTTGGGATGTAGGAAGGAGAAGTACCTGGATTTTATAGAAAATGCTTGAGTAATCTTTATACTTAGAATATTTATTGTTTTGGTCATTCACTCTCGATATTTACCCAAAGATGCGAACAAGCCGATCACTTGCAAGGATCTAAAAGTCTAGTTCTTAACTTAGAAATGAGTAGAACGCAGTGACACGAGCTTGAATGATGCTAGGGGATTCGAAAGAATTCTTATGACACTTACGAAAGTGAGGTCGGCATAGTGAGCTAATCTCTGCCCACTGGAGTAGTAGGCAAGCTAATTTGTGTATTAAAAACACTTAGAGTATTTGTCTCTACACATTCCATCGAGGCCTGAAAAGGTCCATTTAGATATTACCATTGAAAAAACAACAAGTACTAAGAGTATGGGATTTTTATCTAACGGTGTGAGTATTTTTGTAACCGGGCTTTTCTAGCGAAAATGTCCACCACAAATACGAGGATCACTCTAAGGACCGAGTATTTGAGATAAAATCTAGGGAAAATCCAACCTATATTCCTCCTTTTTAACATTTAGTAAATCGTTTCAAGTAGCTATTTTACCAAACCAAAACCAAGTATTATTTTCCTCTCTAGTTGAAACTTGTAAAAGGAGCTCATGAGAACCGTATTGTCTTGATTGTCCAGTCTCTGTGGATTCGATTATGGTATTTTACCAACTATTACTTGCTGTGACGATCATAGTGGACAGTGTACACTTGCACTTCCCACTGTGGACAGTTTGCAACCCACTGCGATTTAAGCACCACATTTCGCACGTACCAAGTTTTTGGCGCCGTTGCCGGGGACTGGCGTGATTTTAAATCTCAAGACATTAGTTTTTGTTCGAGCCCGAGTAACTCGTTTTTCTAAGCTTTTCGTGTTGCATGCCAAGGCAACAACACGAACCTTTGTTACCAATCGATCTTGAAATAGAGAAAACTTTTCGAAGAAGACGCAGAAACAGAAATCGACAACCCCCTGTGATCCTCACTGTGAACATGGCTGCAATACCGCCACCTGTAGTGGAGACCACAATCACGATTGCCGATAGCAAGGATCGAAAAATACGGGACTATGCTACTTCCGGAGTTGGTGATTTAAGCTCCGGGATTTTAAGACCCAATATTGTTGCAAATCATTTTGAACTCAAACCGGTGATGTTTCAAATGATCCAAGCCATGGGTCAATTTGGAGGATCACCATCTGAGGATCCGCACTCACACTTAAAATCGTTTTTAGAAATGACCGATTCCTTTCAGTTGCAAGGTGTTAGTGATGAGGCATTAAGACTAAGGCATTTCCCTTTTTCATTAAGGGACAAGGCAAAGTCTTGGCTGAACGCACATGCACCTCACTCGATAACCACTTGGCAAGAGCTTGCCGATAGATTTTTGCAAAAATACTTTCCTCCAACAAGGAATGTTAGGTTTCGAAATGATATAATTTTGTTTAGGCAAGAGGAAGATGAGGCTGTTTCGGATGCATGGGAACGATTTAAAGATTTACTTCGGAAGTGCCCACATCATGGCATCCCACATTGCATTCAATTGGAGACCTTTTACAATGGTCTTTCCAATGCAGCCAAAATCATCTTAGATGCAACAGCTGGTGGAACATTTACGAGTATGACCTACAACGAAGGATATCAAATCTTAGAAAAAGTGTCCAACAACAATACCGAATGGTCAAATCCTAGAGCACCCATGCCAAAAACCAACACCATCGATTCCGAAGCACTCAAAACCATGAATGCACAATTAGTGGCCTTGACAAAAATCGTTTTAAATCAAAATCGAGGCCAAGTCAATTCCGCAACCCATCTCGCTGATAACTGCTCCCTTTGTGGAGATAAGCATGTTTTTGATTTTTGTCCAGCAAATCCCGAATCTGTTAATGTTATAGGAACCAATCCGAGGAACAACCCTTATTCGCAGACTTATAATCCAGGTTGGAGAAATCATCCGAATTTCTCTTGGTCTGGTAATCAAGGACTCCAACCCCAAGGGCCGAGTCATATCCAGCAAAGACCATACAATCCCCCTGGATTTCAGCAACATCACAGTGGGCAGTCCCCACATCATAGTGGGCAGTCCCCACATCACAGTGGGCAGTCCTCACAACCATACCAACCACGATCTACTCAACCCGCTGAGACCCAACAGTCACTTGAATCAATTCTCAAGGGTTTTATGAATCAAACTCAAGCAGCCATTAGAAATATAGAGACTCAAGTAGGACAACTAGCCGTTGAAGTTAAGAATAGACCACCAGGAACGTTACCTAGTGATACCGAACAAGCTAGGGTGATAGGAAAAGGACCAGAACATGTCAAGTCCATAACTCTTAGGAGTGGAAAGGATCTGAAAGATATCGTTTTTGAGTCTGATGATTCGCCTCAAAAACCCACTGTGAGCACCACAGTGGGAACTCCTCAAGTCACTGTGATCCCCACAGTGGGGAACGACATCCCTGACCTTCCCACTTTTGGACCTGTTCCCAAACCTACTGTTTCAAAGCCAATACCACAGCAAACTCAAATTGACCCACGAAGCATTCCCTTTCCTCAAAGAATGAAGCATAAAAATGTCGATGTTCAGTTTAAAAAATTCTTAGACATTTTTAAGCAACTTCACATTAACATACCCTTGGTAGAGGCTCTCGAGCAAATGCCAAGCTATGTTAGATTTTTAAAGGATATTTTGAACAAAAAGAGAAAGTTGGGTGAATTTGAGACTGTGGCTTTGACCGAAGAATGTAGTGCCCTCCTTACTAGCAAGATTCCACCTAAGATGAAAGACCCGGGTAGTTTCACCATTCCATGCATTATAGGAGGACAAGAAGTAGGTCAAGCACTTTGTGATTTAGGAGCTAGTGTCAACTTGATGCCGCTGTCCATTTTTAACAAGTTAGGTATTGGAGAGGCTAGACCCACAACCGTGACTTTACAACTAGCCGACCGGTCCATTGCCTTCCCAAAAGGAAAAATAGAAGACGTCTTGGTCCAAGTGGATAAATTTATCTTCCCCGCCGATTTTCTAGTTCTAGATTATGAGGCCGATAAAGAAATCCCAATCATCTTAGGGCGTCCGTTTCTTGCAACCGGACGTACTTTGATTGATGTGCACAAAGGAGAACTCACGATGCAAGTCAATGACCAAGAGGTAACTTTCAATGTTTTTAAATCTCTTAAATATATAGACACCGAAGATTGCTTTGCCTTGAGTTCGATTTATGGAATCCACAGTCTTGACACACTGCCCACAGTGGGGAGTACAGTTCCCACAGTGGGGAATGACAGTGAGCACTCTGAATCAGAGAGTGATGACACTTTTGAGGATGAGTGTAACGAAATGGTTGCAGTTTTTGAACCTCTGGACTTTAAGGATAGAAATGTTCAACCCCCTTCAATAACACAACCTCCCGAGTTAGAGCTTAAACCATTGCCTTCCCATTTAAAATATGCTTATCTCGCTAAGGATAATAAACTTCCCGTTATTATCTCTTCCAAACTTAGTGAGGAACAAGAACAACTTCTGATCGATTTATTGATAAAGCATAAGGGAGCAATTGGTTGGACTATAGCGGACATTTGAGGAATTAGCCCCTCTTTATGTCAACATAAGATTAACTTGGAGAGTGACCACCCGGGGAAAGTCCAACCCCAAAGAAGGTTGAACCCCATCATGAAAGAGGTAGTTAAGAAAGAGGTCTTGAAATGGTTAGATGCTGGTATTATCTATCACATTGCTAGTAGTAGTTGGGTGAGCCCCGTTCAATGTGTCCCTAAAAAGGGAGGGACGATCGTAGTAAAAAACGAAAAGAACGAGCTCATTCCCACTAGGACTGTCACGGGATGGAGAATATGCATGGATTATAGACAACTCAATTTGGCCACCAAGAAAGACCATTTCCCCTTACCTTTCATTGACCAAATGCTTGATAGGTTAGCGGGAAAGGAATTTTATTGTTTTCTAGATGGATACTCCGGATACAACCAAATCCACATAGCTCCCGAGGACCAAGAAAAGACCACCTTTACTTGTCCCTACGGTACCTTTGCGTTCCGGAGGATGCCATTCGGTCTTTGTAATGCCCCAGCCACTTTCCAACGTTGTATGATGGCCATTTTCTCCGACATGATAGAAGATACCATAGAAGTTTTTATGGACGATTTTTCTGTGATAGGGACATCATTTGACAATTGTTTGGGAAATTTAGAGAAAAGCCTAGTGAGATGTGAGATCCACGACCTAGTCTTAAATTGGGAAAAATGTCATTTTATGGTCGAAGAGGGTATTGTTTTAGGACACCTTGTCTCAAAAAGAGGGTTAGAAGTGGATAAAGCCAAGCTTGAGGTAGTGGCACAACTTCCCGAACCCACAACGGTGAAAGGTATTCGCAGTTTTTTGGGTCACGCAGGTTTTTATAGGAGGTTCATCAAAGATTTTTCAAAAATTACAAAACCCCTATGTAACCTGTTACAACATGAAAAAGACTTCATTTTTACCCAAGATTGCCGAGAAGCTTTTGAAAAAATCAAGGAAGCTTTAGTCACAGCACCCATAGTGACCACTCCTGACTGGTCACTCCCATTTGAAGTGATGTGTGATGCCAGCGATTGGGCTGTGGGGGCCGTTCTCGGACAGAAAAAGAACAAAGTTTTTCACCCCATTTATTATGCAAGTAAAACGCTAATTGAAGCCCAGATTAATTACACTGTAACTGAAAAAGAATTACTTGCGGTGGTGTTTGCTTTTGATCGTTTCAGGTCATACTTGATAGGGACGAAGGTCATAGTGCACACCGATCATGCAGCAATAAAATATTTAATTACTAAGGCTGATTCTAAGCCTCGGTTAATTAGATGGGTTTTATTGCTACAAGAATTTGACCTTGAAATCGTCGACAGAAAAGGAACAAGCAATCAGGTTGCCGACCATTTGTCCAGGCTCGAGAAGACAGTGGGCACTGTTGATCCCACTCCTGATCCCACTCCGGTAAGAGAAAAATTTCCCGATGAGCAATTGTTATCCGCTCAACATCATGAAAATAATATTCCTTGGTATGCTGATATTGCGAACTTTTTAGCAAGTGGACTTAAGCCCCACGGGATGAATGGACAACCATTTAAGAAGTTTTTACATGACACTCGTCAATATGTTTGGGACGATCCTTTTTTATATAAGATAGGGACGGACCAAATATTGAGGCGATGTGTCCACGGGTGTGAGCAACATCAAATACTCCATGGTTGTCATGCATCCCACTACGGTGGCCACTTTGGTGGAAACCGCACTGCTGCAAAAATTTTGCAAAGTGGGTTCTTTTGGCCCACTGTGTTTAAAGACTCTTACGAGTGTGTAAAAAGTTGTGAGCAATGCCAACGCACCGGGAATATTTCGCAAAGAAATGAGATGCCTCTTAATAATATTCTAGAGGTAGAACTTTTTGATGTTTGGGGGATCGATTTCATGGGACCCTTTCCAAATTCCAATAACAATTTTTATATCTTGGTTGCGGTAGACTATGTTTCGAAATGGGTAGAAGCCGTCGCATGTCACTCTAATGATGCCAACACCGTGGTGAAATTTTTGCACAAAAATATTTTCACTCGATTTGGAACACCACGGGCATTGATTAGTGACGAAGGCACCCATTTTATAAACAAAGTCATGGCCTCGGTTCTTGCTAAATATGACATACATCATAGAGTGGCCACCGCATACCACCCGCAAACCAACGGTTTGGCCGAGCTTTCAAACCGTGAGATCAAAGGAATTTTAGAAAAAGTTGTTAAACCGCACCGAAAAGATTGGTCAACCAAACTCGATGATGCTCTTTGGGCCTACCGAACGGCCTATAAAACTCCTTTGGGAATGTCTCCATTTAAATTAGTTTTTGGCAAAGCTTGCCATCTACCGATTGAATTGGAGCACAAGGCATTTTGGGCCCTTAAAGAGCTTAACATGAGTGAAGGTGCTGCGGGAATCAAAAGGACTCTACAGTTGCATGAGTTAGAAGAGTTGCGTTATCACTCTTATGAAAACGCAAAGTTGTATAAGGAGAAGACCAAGATGTGGTATGATCGTCGAATTAACCATAGGGAATTCATGGAAGGACAACAGGTATTATTGTTCAACTCCCGTCTCAAACTCTTTCCGGGTAAGCTAAAATCTCGTTGGACGGGACCATATACCATTGTCAAGGTAAGTCCCTTTGGAACAGTAGAGCTAAAGTCCCCACAATCTGGTCAAACGTTCAAAGTCAATGGGCAAAGGGTGAAGCATTTTCTGAACGAGAGTGCCCACATCCCTGCCCACTCTCCACCCCACCTTGATTAAGCAACATCGGGACCACTTGTAAATATTTTATTTCAGTTATTTGCTGCGTTTTTATTATTTTTTGGTATTTTTAATTCTGCATGGTAGTTCATTTCGATGTGTGTAGGAGAATTTTAGCACTTTTTGGAACAAAAAGGTTCGCAGTGGGCAGAGGCTGGTCACTACGCTTCTCACTCTCGGTCTGACTTATGAAGAGACGGTTTGGGGGGGGGGGGCAAGGCTGACACACATCATGCTTTTTCTTACACAAAGGTCACCTTTTCATGCCACTTGTCCTTTCCCCACCTATTCCCAAGGAAAGCTATCATTGTCTCTCTCTCTCCTAAACCGTTCCCTCTCAAAAACAAAGAAAACCCTCCTTTTCAAAATCAAAGCCTTTCTCTCTCCTTAAACCACCTACACTATTCATCTTCTTCTTTCTCCTTCACGAACCAAAAAAAAAACCATTCCAAAACCCTAGTAATGGCAAGAAGCAAGAGATTGAACACTCACCCAGAGGCGCCCACACGGCCGGCGATCCGCCGCCGCACCGCCGACGACCAACCACCGGAGGCCGTCACCGGAGATCTCAATAAAACCCCACCAATCTCCGGCGAACCTCCGGTCATCTCCAATGTTGCAGACGCGAGTTCATCCAAACCAGAGAGTCCAAAAGCCGTATCTTCATCAAGGGTCTCGGAATCTGTTCAAAACCCTTTTGATGATACAGATTTGCAGGAGGATGAAGAAATGCTGAGATTACAAGAAGAATACAACAAAAGGGTCGCGGAAATTAAGATGAAGAGGGAGAAGCCGAGAGAAAGCGCCGTGAAGAAGAGGAAAGAATCAAACGAGAGGAGGAAGAAAGATTAAAAAGAGAGGAGGAGGAGAGATTGAAGAAGGAAGAAGCCGCAAGATTGGCTAGAGAGGAGGAGGAGCGATTGAAAGAGGAAGAACGAAAGAAGGCTGAGCAAGCAAGGATTCTCGAGCAAGAAAATAAAAAAGCAGAAGACGAGCGTTTGGCTCGTGAGGAAGAAGAAAGAAAACGCCTTGATGAAGAAAGGCAGAGCAAGATTAAGGAGCAGACTCAGACTGTAGACATTCCCCAGAACAAAAATGCTGATAGTGTGGAGGATGTCCACACCACTGCCCACAGTGAAGAAACCCCAACCAGAGCACTCCAGAGGAACAGGGGAGTGGTTACACGATCTGGTGCATCCAAGAAGGCATCGTCTGCAAAACCGAAAAGAAAAGCGTCGAGGAAAGGTAAGGGTATCGAACCCTCTTTAAGTTCTTCTTCTAGTGATACTAATACGGGAAGTGAACAAAACCTTTCTGAAAATCCACATCTGTCCACTGTGGGGACTGCTCATGCCCCTAGTGGGATACCGAGGCAATTCACTTCCCCAGCTGCTAGAGCCCACTTTGAGTGTATTTGCACTCGGAAGTTGAATTTAGAGAGGGGTTTCGACCCCGACTTTGTAGAAGCCAATCCCTTTGTCAAAGATAAACTTGTAGCGCAAGATTGGGCAACCATTGTCACTGCCAATCGCCGCGCTAATGCATCATTAGTCCGAGAATTTTATGCTGAGGCCTCCCAAGCCAAAGAATCATTTGTTAAGATCAGAGGAAAGGTTGTGGACTATACTCCAGGCAATATAAACCGAGTGTTAGGTAGAGGACCTCCGAAACCTTGTGCTTTCGGACAGTTCCTGGCAAAGATGACTCCGGCTGATGAGGAATTGATTTTAAAAGAAATAGCAGTTGAGGGAAGGCCATGGAATCAAGATGGCCAAAGAAGGTGTCTATATGCTGGCAGCCTCACCACTGAGGCTGCTGTGTGGTTCCAATTCCTAAGGGCCTCGGTGGCCCCAACATCGCACGACACGACTCTCTCCATGCATAAGTGTGCTATGCTTTACTGCGTTCTCACTAAAAAGAAGATCAATCTGGGAATCGTAATGCATGGTGCCATCCATCAGGCCAGAACACGAACCAAGGTAATCCTACCCCTTCCTTGCCTTATTACACTATTGCTAATAGATGTCGGAGTGCCCACAGCTGAAGAAGACCAGTGGATCATTTCCACGAAAAACATCAGTATTCAGACAATTAAGAAGATGAGAAGAGAGATAGGAGGCCTGTCTGTTGAGCCTGCCCAGGTACAACCCAATGTACGAATAGCCGACGAGCACATAGTGGGCACTGAAGTGCCCACTGTGGAGAAGAAGGGTACCCCACTGCGACCAACAACTAAGGGAGAAGCAAGCACCAGCACAGTAAGCCCAATGACCGCCATTCTGAACGCCATTTCAGCCCTCACATACAAAGTCGACCTCCTCGCGGCTGAGCAGAAGCATGTAAACCGCGCGCTTGAGGCAGTCTGGATGTATAACCGAGATCGTGATGAGGTTGTAAACCAGATGTACATGGCTGCCGATCCTCTCCTTGCCGCACAAATCCCAGAATTTCCAGAGGGGATCTGCCCCACTATGGCAAGTGAGGATGAGTTTGAGGAAGACTTGGCCGACAGCTCACCAAAGGCTACCCCTACTCCGTGAATGGTTTGTTTTAAAACAATGGTTTCGCTCATTTGCTCACCAAAACAATTTTATTTTGTGTTTATTTGATCTTTTTGTGCCTATGGCTAGGCATTGACACTTTTTGCTGTTTTTACATTTTAATTTCGATGCATGAAAATCCTGCCGGTAGGTAGGTACTTTTGGGTACTAACGTATTGATTGTTTGAATGCTTTTGACCTCGTTTCCATTTCAAGGTACAACTTTCGGATTCCAACTTAAAAAGGTCACTTTTGTAAGTACAAATCTCAACTTGTCCCGTGAAATGATTTAGGCCATTTTTCGCATCTAAACACAACCCTTTTTGTACCCACAACCACCTCCTTTGATCCATTTTTCTATGTCACAGTGGGGACACTGTGAGATTTTAAGTTTGAGGTGGGGATTTCCAGAGTGACTTCCAGTCTGCCCACAGTGGGGACACTGTGAAGTCCAAGTTTGAGGTGGGTAAGCCATACCCCCTCCCAAAAATATATATATATATATATATATATATATATATATATATATATATATATATATATATATATTTATAGAGAAAATACAAAAATAAAAAAAACAGAAGAAAATCGGAGTATCACTAACAAAATTGATGGTGTGCCTTTTCCGGACCATCAAAGTGCTCACTCCCAGAAAAAGATGGTGTGCCCATTCTGGACCATCAGAAGAAAAAATAGCCATACCCAAATAAAGCCTGAAAGTGTACGTACCTATCATTACAAAATACTAAACACCCACTTCTTGAAATAAAAATCTCAAAGCGAGATCCTCGGTCCATGTTTGGAAATTCGTGCCAAAAACCCTTGGGAAAAGATTCAAAGCCATAAACCCTTCAAACCCAAGAAAGCCCTATTGATCAAATGGTAAACAAGGGAAAGATTTCGTCAAGTATAAAAGTGAAGTTTTTAAGTTTCGGACCGAAGGAAGTATCGGAGGAAGGAGATCAAAAGCTCATTCAAGTCAAGAAGTATGTAAGTCCCTCAAAATTTCGAATGCATTATTTTTCATTTTATTTCATTATTTTTATTACTTGGGGACAAGTAATGGTTTAAGTTTGAGGTTGTGATAACTCTATTTTTAGAGTTATTATTTCCTTGTTTTTCCTACTTTATTTTGTCAATTTTAGCCATTTCACTTCTAAAAACCCTCATTCTTATTATAATTCTCGAAAATGAGCAAAAGGAGTGAACCATAGTATTTAATGAACTATTTGGTGGAATTTGGGTGTTTTTCACGTTTTATCCTGCAGTGCCCACTGTTGTGCCCACTCCGGCTGCCCACTATTCGAGCTGATCAAGAAAGACAAAAGAAACTATTAGTTGGGATCTAATTTTCTGGAAGAAGAAGGTTCATTGGCAGGGAAATGGCTGGAGGAAGTACAAAATGACATCTACATAGAAGATTGCAACAAGTACTCCTTTATGTACTTGGAAATTGACTTGGAGAAGGATCCATTGGGTAATAGGTTTGCACAAGGGGATGATTTCTGCCATTATACAGCAGTTTTTACCCATTGGAAGACTCATCTCTTTTGTGTAATATTCAAGTCTTTCCTCTAGTATATAAAGGAGCACTTGGGTTCATTTATTGCATCAATCTAGCATTCTTACAATCATCTTGGGTTAAGAAGATAGCTTTAATTTCTCTCATCTACCACATTAGTTTAGTCTTTTAATTACTGCATTAACTTAGCTTTAATTTCTGTAATTTCCTTTCCTAGTTATTTGTAGTTCGTAAAGCACAGTGGACAGGGACGAATTCTCGTTCCCCACTGTGAGCACTATTCAATCCACTTTCAGTTTTATTATGTGCAAATCTTCATCTTTTGTTTTCTTTACTTCGGAAATGTTAGGCTAAGCATCCTTTGGGATGTAGGAAGGAGAAGTACCTGGATTTTATAGAAAATGCTTGAGTAATCTTTATACTTAGAATATTTATTGTTTTGGTCATTCACTCTCGATATTTACCCAAAGATGCGAACAAGCCGATCACTTGCAAGGATCTAAAAGTCTAGTTCTTAACTTAGAAATGAGTAGAACGCAGTGACACGAGCTTGAATGATGCTAGGGGATTCGAAAGAATTCTTATGACACTTACGAAAGTGAGGTCGGCATAGTGAGCTAATCTCTGCCCACTGGAGTAGTAGGCAAGCTAATTTGTGTATTAAAAACACTTAGAGTATTTGTCTCTACACATTCCATCGAGGCCTGAAAAGATCCATTTAGAGATTACCATTGACAAAACAACAAGTACTAAGAGTATGGGATTTTTATCTAACGGTGTGAGTATTTTTGTAACCGGGCTTTTCTAGCGAAAATGTCCACCACAAATACGAGGATCACTCTAAGGACCGAGTATTTGAGATAAAATCTAGGGAAAATCCAACCTACATTCCTCCTTTTTAACATTTAGTAAATCGTTTCAAGTAGCTATTTTACCAAACCAAAACCAAGTATTATTTTCCTCTCTAGTTGAAACTTGTAAAAGGAGCCCATGAGAACCGTATTGTCTTGATTGTCCAGTCTCTGTGGATTCGATTCTGGTATTTTACCAACTATTACTTGCTGTGACGATCATAGTGGACAGTGTACACTTGCACTTCCCACTGTGGACAGTTTGCAACCCACTGCGATTTAAGCACCACATTTCGCACGTACCAGCCCCCATCGAGGGGAGGGCCAAAAGTGTAAAAAATGGTCCACCGCGGGACCATCGCGGAACCTAGTCCGCGATCGCGGACCCCATCGCGGGTTCTTTGGGTATTTTTGCAAAACATGTTGAGATTTTGGGTATTTCTGCAAAACATGTTGAGATTTTGGGTATTTCTGCAAGTCAAAGTCAAACTTTGGGTATTTTAATTAAATTCCCTAAAATAAATAGGCGTTCTAATTGAGTGTTTTAAAGGACCAAACAAAAAAAATATCATATCTAAAAGTATTACAACAAGTTTATTGGACGTTTTTGTGCGTCGTAGCAATTTTTTAGAACATTTTTCAAATAAAATGTTATATTAACTATTTTATAGGATGCTATTTGAAATAAATGTCTTATAAATACATGTGTCTTCTAAAAAGATGAGTTTATATGACAGTTCTCAAAAGCGTCTTAAAAAATCTGTTACGACACTAAAAAAAGGTCATATATATGAACTTATTATAACACTTCTAAACAGAACATTTTTTTTTGGTTCTATTAATTAACTTAGGTCCTATAAAACATTCTATTTGAACACTTATTTTTTTAGACGTCAAATAAACTCAATTTTATTGTAGTGTATATAAAAATATAAAATATAAGATTGATCAAAAGTCATTTTGATTGTAATTTAAGATTGGGCTTTATAATGCAAAAAAATACAAAAATATAATTAAAAACTACTACTTACCAAAATTTACACAAGCATTATATGTATGGGCATGTGCGTGTGTATATATTTAAGGTTGGGTTCCACTGATAAGTTAAATTTAACGTGAAAAATGTGAGAAGTGATCATCATCCGTTGGATGAGAAATGGACGTACATTAGGATGAGATGCACCGAGATGTAGCGGATCAATTACCTTCAAAGGTGCAAATCATGGAGGGCATTTGATTAAAATTGATCAACGGTTCAAATCTACTTCTCACGCTTCTTACGTGAACCTCAACTTCTCACACGATCGTTCGCATATATATATTTATATACATATATATATATATATAGGGTTAAGTTCATTGGATGCACATTAGGAATTTAGGATGAGATGCACCGAGATGCACCAGATTAATCCTTATATCAAGTGTGATTCATGAGTAGGTTTTAGATTGAAAATGATCAAGAGTCTAAATCTTTCCTTTTCTTCTCATATTAGCTTTTCTTCACATGCGATCCTTTGTTTATAATTGAATTGATTTGCAGTAAATTAAAATAGGAAGTAAGGAATATAGATACATAAACATGAAGGACAATGGAGTAAACAATCGAGAGGTGTAGAGAAACTAAAACTTGATGCAAACAAATAAGAATTGATGAAGAAAAACTCGGGAGCGATTAAATTAATGTCAGTATTCGAACGAAACAAGAAATGACCAAGTATATTAAGAAGATAGAGAAGACAATACTAGTAATCGTATGAAAAAACGTTTGCAAATCGGATTCCCATGGCCTAAGATTGAAGCACAATCTGCTTCCCCATATAATGAAGAAATCGACCCAAGGAACTCAGAAAAAAACATAGTTGTCGTTGGTTATCTCCAAAAAACGACTTAGGGAAGAAAACAACCTACAAAGGGGGTTTAAATAGGTAGGCCAAAAAGGCCAATGAAAAAGCCCAAAATAAAATAGTCCATATGACTTTCATGGCTGTGAAGAATCTATCACTCCCATGAAAGTGCAGTTGAAAAATTAAACGTGATTCAGGAGTAGTGCTTCACGACCGTGAAGAAATCTTTGCACCCGTGAAGCCGTGGCAGAAACTTTCAATCATGCATCAATGAGTTTTCTTCACGCCAACGAAGCATGGACCACAACTATGTCCTTCTTATTTCTATTCCAATGGTTTCTCCTCCTCGTTCTCGATTCTATTCTTATGTCCTTCCTCTTCGACTTCATCTTTTATATTCACTCGATCTTTCTTTTCTTTCTTCAAATCGAGCATGTCTTCACATATCTCGCCTTTAAAACTATGCACAATCTGCACAAAAACATAATCCAAAATCTTCTTAGATACTAGAAGGGATCTTAATGTATGCTATAAATGATAGACCCAAGTGAAATCAATGAAGGGGGAAAAGAATGGGAGTAAATGAGTTGAGAGGAAGATTTGAGAGATGATAAATAAATTTTGGAAAGGAAAGGAGATCATTGGGTTAGGGACCTGGAAAAGCTGGCGGCTTCTCGTGCGCCCTAGGTCGCCGTGACCAGGTCGCTCGTACCCCACATATGGTCACGAAACGAGGTGCCCTTGATGCGGCTTCCTCGTGGTCGCCCACCTCACCCTTTCTGGGCGAATTTTCTCGTGCGACATAGGCCTTCCCGCACAATGCCCTAACCTCTATTGAATTTCAAGCTCAAAGCCAAACTCTAGAAACATTCCAGTAGCTCATGCTACTTTTCGTGTGGCTTAGGATGCCAGAAGGTCGCCAGAAACACTGATTTGCATAAAACTGTCCTTACTAATGCTGCCAACCACAAATACATATGCAAATGAATGAAATACCAATCCCAGAGATACGATAACTAATCATAAATATAACATCTAGACTTACGAGAAAACCAAAATTAGAAAATTATCAAATGATTATAAAATCACGGGTGTTACAGGAACTAAGATAATAATAAACTGTTACTGTCACCAACGCATGTATAACATATAAATATTAATCGCCTATAAATGCTACAAAACACAAATACCAAATGTATATTAAGAAAATACATATATGAACTATGTTGTAACCGACAAAATGTGTATGCCACCTTACATGCATGCCTGAGCTTGCTTTGACTATACGTGGGTTCACGTTAGACCTTGCACATGACGTCTTTGAATTAATAGAAATTCAGTCGCTCATCGTTGGTACAATATATCTTGACACCTCCGTCTTGCTTTCGTTATAAATTTTTTAGCATGCATATGCGTTATATGACATGTTTAGACATCGTTTTTTATTATGATTTGTGTTAAAAATCACTTTTTTACTTATTGATCCATTACAACAACTATTTATTGCACTTTTTCTCAGTTCCATGGCCTTACATATTGGCCTTGCAGTCGATGCCGATCAACTTCTTACATGATAGCTACGACTATATGGTCGATAAAAGAAATCAGAGATTTAATCATTGTTTCTTAGAGGGATCGCTTCTTATCTCACGAGGAACGAATGGAGGGGATTTTTGGCTACTAATTTCTTTTAATAAGATCAACATACAAAATTTGAATCCACCTCAACGTCCAATCCAATTATCATGGCTTGGAGATTATCCCAAGTTTAACTAAAACAATTTTTGATAAGCATACAATTAAGTCCTCATCTTCCAATTACTTGCTACTCTTAGACTTAGGGGTTGTTTGTTTACCTCTTAATGGTTCCATTAAGAGGCAACCTCTGAATCGCTAAGAGGTAAATCCTGTTTGGCAAAAAAAATGTCTGCCTCTTATTAATGGTTCTAAAACCCTCTGAATGATTTAGCATTCTGGGTGTCCCTTAACCATTCAGCACCCTGATTTCATTCTAAACAATTATCAAACAACCATATTTCATTTTGCAGTATATCATAAAAGTCTCTTAATCATTTTGGCCACTTAATCATTCTGCACTAAACCATTCAGCAACGGCCAACCAGCCCCTTACACTTCCATTTATCGCCACACTTCAAGTTTAAAAGAAAATCTATCGAAACGGTGTAGTTCGCTAAAACATATCGGATAACTATGCAGGTCGTTGATCCACCTTAAAGATGCACCTATTAGACAAAAATCTTGATCCGTCAATGCTCCATACTTCGTATAATTATATATTTATTGATGATTAAGTAATTGTGTTGGTGTTTTGTTTTATACCCAACATTTTATGTTGGTGTTTTGCTACGTGAAGAAGAGAAAAGAAAAGGGATGGCTTTAATTAATGCTTAAACGATTCAACTTTTTTTTTAAATCAACTTTTTTTTTCTTTTCCAATCAACAAATGAGTTTAAAAGGATGATTTTTACATGATTGCATGCACCATGGGCTTATTTAATTAATACATTTGGCAACCAATCCCACTAATTAATTATTAATTAATTCAATATCATACGTTTAAGTAAAAACCGAATCAAACAAATTGGCTTCAAAAATCAATTGGTGAGGTTGATTGATCCAATTTCTTCAAGTTTTATTTCATTAAAAATACATAAATATTATAAATATGTCACTAAAATAAAATTAAGTTTATAGGATACATAAAATAAAGGGTATTTAATTAAAGGGCATATATACACAAATGCATGTTACAAATAACCTCTATGCACAAGTGCATACTGTCCAGATGAAGGGCTCCTAGAGTGTTCTTCAGTTTTCCGTTTTTTTAGGTTTTTCCTTGAACCTCTCTCTCTCTCTATATATATATATTTATATATATATAGAGAGAGAGAGGGACTCTATATATATATATATATATATATATATAGAGAGAGAGAGAGAGAGGGGGGGATAATAAATTGTAAACCTCTAAATGTGTGTAAACTTTATAAACTTTGGATTTCATAGGTTTTCTTGATGAAATTGTTTCATGAAATTGTTTATTTTGATGAAAGTGTTTCATATCATTCATTTCTTGAAGAAATTGTTTCATATATTTGTGTTTTTTTATGTAAAAACGAAAAAAATTCATCAAATTGAGACAATATATGAAACAATTTCATAGGAATGAAAAAAAATATATGAAACTACATAAAAACACAAATATATGAAACAATTTTATTAAGAAATGAATGATATGAAACAATTTCATCAAAATAAACAATTTCATGAAACAATTTCATCAAGAAAATCTATGAAATCCAAAGTTTACACGAAAAAAAGTTTACAAAATAGTTGGCCTCTATATATATAATTTTTTTTTAAAAACATATTCATTATGATTATCTTCGGTTATTTATCATGAATTGTGAAATTATTTATAAAATAATTTTTTTAATGCAACAAAACTTTATTGAGAAAAAATCAAATACAATAAAAGTCAACAAAGTTTTTATTCAGCAGAAAACTCAGCAAAGCAAACAACAAAACAAGCTAAAAAACACATTACAAACAAAAGTTAAACCAAATAATATAGATAGACATTTGACAACAAAGCTTGCTCAAAGCTCGCCTGCACATACAACTGAATGATCCATGAGGACACAAATTGAGTAAGTTAAAAGCACTCTCATGGGTTGCAACACCAATCTACATGTGTATTTTTAATTTGATTTGAATTCCAAATGAAAGAAAGCAATCGAATTTTGAACGCTAAATCTATAATTGGTTGCTCACGAACTAAAAAACCACTTTATTCCAAGATGACCGGATCACATACATAGCGATCCAAAAATTTGCTTGTCATACTTTCCTAGTAGATTGACAGATGTAACATCCCGATTTTTGGAACTTTTAAGATAAATATGAAAAATAGGATTTTGAATTAAATCCTACATTTTATAGTCTTGTTGGATGGAGAATTCAAAGACGAGTCCAACGGGCCTTTTCGGAGCGAAAACGGAGCTAAAACGAAGAAGCTATGGTCAAAACAACTTTCGGTACAATCAAAGCTAAAGTGACCAACGAAAGTGACACTTATGTCACTCTCGCATGTCACTCTCGCCGGTTTTGTACCGAAAGCCATTTGACCACGGCGAGAGTGCCCAGCGAAAGTGACATTTGTGTCACTCTCGCACGTCACTTTAGCCGTCGGGTACGTGGAGCATAAAACGTGATTTTCACCATTTCAACCCATTTTTCGTTTCCCACTTCTTCTCCTTCAACCCTCTCTCTCCCAAACCGAAACCCTAAGCCCCCAAAGTCGATTTTGAGCCATTTAGCCACAAGATGAAGAAATTTGGAAGTGATTTCTTCATCTACCATGGTTTTGGGAAACAAATCTTGAAACCCTTTCACTTCATCTTCTTCACCCAAAGTTTTCTAGGGTTTCATTTAACCTTTTTGTCCATTTTGAAGAGTTGGAGCTTGTAGTGTTTTGTTGGTGATCTAGAGGTGTTTTGGTTGGTGGATTCAAGTTATGGTTAAGGTAATCTTCTCATATCTTCATCTATGGAAATTAGGGTTTTAGGTATAAGTTGAGACTATTGATGAAAATGTTTGGGGAATGGTTTTGTATGGTTGAATATGGTTTTTGATGGTTGGAAACTTATGGATCTAGGTTTTTGGAGGATTTGGCTTGAAGATTCAAGTTTCTTTAAAGGAGCTCAATTTGGGGAAAATCTAGATTTAGCCTAAATCTAGCAAGGCGAGTTCAATTTGATTTGCGAAAACGTTGTACATGCCAAAAACGTTATTTCCAAGTATTTGTGTGCTTTACTTATAATTATCAACTATTGAGTTATTTGATGAATTTGACTCTTTTAAGTGTTTAACTTTACAAAGTTTGTAAAACACCCATATTTGGGATTTTTGGTTATTTTGATGTGTAGAATCATAAATATGTTCTTAAATGATTTATTTCTCAAATGAAGCTTATTCAATGGTTTAATCATGTTAGTGTAATTGATTTTATAAACCATTTGGGAAAATGCACAATTTAGTGTCATGAGTCATTTTGAGAATTATAAGGGTATGAGTCCATTTGGGGAAACCCTTTGTTTTAACCCGTGTCGAGTTTTGGGTAAATGATGATTTTGTGGTATATATGTACCTAAGCGATGTTTAAATGCATTTTATGCTATGAGGTCCGTTATTTATGGGTCTAATGAGTTTTGAGCATTTTGCTCGGTTTTGACCTTGAGGGAGTCTTGGGGACATTTTGTCCGAGTTTGATGGCTCAATATGGAGTCTTATTTATGGTTTGCATTTATTGCAACTTGATGCATTTTATTGCATATTATTGTTATTTACATGCTCGGGTGCTTCAGTCATTCCGGGATGGGCATGTTATTGTAGACTGTGTTGCATTGGATCCATAGGCACGTAAGTCGGTCTTTATTTGATGGTCTATCTCTTTGTGCACGAGGAGTGGACTATTGGAACGCATGGTTATATGCGGTAGGCCGGTCGGGGCCACTAACGAGTAGGCAATGGGGGACATTGAAGTTCTTGAGGTGTAACTCGTCTAGACTGGATAGGCAATGTGGTCCCATAAGTCCTTGAGGTGTAACTCGACGGAGTAGGCAATAAAGGCATAGGAAAGGTTTGAGGTTGTGATGTCTTTATGGCATGGGAACTAAAACCGGGACTTGAGGTGTAATCCAGTAACATCATAAGTGACCTAACTTTGTGTGCCCGTCACTTTCAATGGAATCGGGTCTCCCCCGTCATCGAAAGGTGTTGTTTTTGGGTATTTACCTTTATCCATATTTTCGGTGACGCATTTTATCTATATGATATGTCTTTCAGGGTTTATTGGCGGAGTTCTATGCCTCATCCTTATTGGATGTTTTAAATATTGGAGTTTTATTCATGTGTATAATTACTGGGGATATTTAACGTCAAAGCACGTTTTGAGTGAGGTTGGATTTGAATTCATTTTGGAAAACGCTTTATACATTTTGGGAACTTTTCTCATAGACTTTGTGTGCGTTGGAAAATGAGTCGTTTACATCATTTCATAAACTCTTTTGGAAATCGTGATTTATGTCGCAAACTTTCATTCAACGAATTATATAAATCATGTTATAAACTCTTGAATCATTAGCCTAACCTTTTTATTTGTCGGCATGTGCAACAGGTTCAGGTTGGGGTCAATTCTAGTGACATTGTGAAGAGATGAGTGGTAGTAGGTTGCTCGAGGAGTGAAGTGCTTAGTTAAGTCTTTGATAACTCTATTTTTAGAGTTATTATTTCCATTTATTTTCCACTTTATTTTGTCAATTTTAGCCATTTCACTTCTTATAACCCTCATTCTTGGTATATTTCACGAAAACGAGCAAAAGGAGTGAACCATGGTCTTTAATAAATTATTTGGTAGAATTTGGGTGTTTTTCACGTTTTATCCTGCAGTGACCACTGTTGTGCCCACTCCGGGTCCCCACTCTTCGAGCAGATCAAAAAGAAGAGAAAAAGAAACTATTAGTTGAGATCTAATTTTCTGGAGGAGGAAGGTTCATATGGCAGAGAAATGGCTGGAGAAGTACAAAGTAGTTTTCATTGGAGATAGCATCAAGTACACCTCCTTGTACTTGGAGATTGACTTGGAAAAGGGACCATTGGGTAAAAGGATTACCCATAAGAGTTGAATTCTGCCACAACACAACAGTCTTTACCCATTGGAAGACCCACCTCTTTTGTGTAATACCCAATTCCTTCTCCTAGTATATAAAGGAGCACTTGGGTGCCATTAAATGCATGCTTGGCTATCATCTTTGAATACTTGTTAGTCTTAAATTCTCTCAACTACCACATTAGCTTTAGTCTTTTATTTACTGCAGTAACTAGTTTTAATTTTCAGTAATTTACTCTCTTAGTTTAATTGTAATTCGAACTACACAGTGCAGGGACGACTTCTCGTTCCCCACTGGGAGCAGTCTATTCAATCCACTTTCAGTTTTATTATGTGCAAGTCTTCATCTTTTGTTTTCTTTACCTCGGAAATGTTAGGCTAAACATTCTTTGGGATGTAGGAAGGAGAAGTACCTGGATTTTATTAAAAATGCTTGAGTAATCTTTATACTTAGAATATTTGTTATTTTGGTCATTCATTCTCGATATTTACCCAAAGATGCGAACAAGCCGATCACTTGCAAGGATCTAAAGTCTAGTTCTTAACTTAGAAATGAGTAGAACGCAGTGACACGAGCTTGAATGATGCTAGGGGATTCGAAAGAATTCTTATGACACTTACGAGAGTGAGGTCGGCATAGTGAGCTAATCTCTGCCCATTGGAGTAGTAGGCAAGCTAATTTGTGTATTAAAAACACTTAGAGTATTTGTCTCTACACATTCCATCGAGGCCTGAAAAGGTCCATTTAGAGATTACCATTGGCAAAACAACAAGTACTAAGAGTATGGGATTTTTATCTAACGGTGTGAGTATTTTGTAACCGGGCTTTTCTAGCGAAAATGTCCACCACGAATACGAGGATCACTTCTAAGGACCGAGTATTTGAGATAAAATCTAGGGAAAATCCAACCTACATTCCTCCTTTTTAAAACCTTAGTAAAATCGTTAAAGTAGCTATTTCACCAAACCAAACCAAAGTATTATTTTCTTCTCTAATTGAAACTTGTAAAAGGAGCTTATGAGAACCATATTGTCTTGATTGTCCAGTCCCTGTGGATTCGATTCTGGTATTTTACCAACTATTACTTGCTGTAACGATCATAGTGGACAATGTACACTTGCACTTCCCACTGTGGACAGTTTGCAACCCACTGCGATTAAAACACACATTTCGCACTTGACAGTCTTCCGCGTTTATTTTGGGAATATCAGCTTGTACTCGAGTTAAGTAACACCCGACATTATGTGGTCTCATAGTATGATTTGAGTTGTTAATTGTAGGAATTGTTATGTTTAATCTTGAGAAAATTCCAAGAATGGTTCGTAGAAGGAACTTTATTCCTTAAGTGATTATTTTATCGAAATTTTATTTAGTTGCTCTTTCCAGATTTGAGGGTGTTACAAGTTGGTATCAGAGCCGAGAACCGGACTGGTGTGCCAGCGAGGACGCTGGGCTCCCAAGGGGGTTGATTGTAAGATCCCACATTGGTTGGGGAGGGGAACAAATGTTGCCTTATAAGAGGAACTTGATACCTCCCCTATCAGACGCGTTTTAAAACCGTGAGTCCAGGTGTGTGGACAAAGCGGACAATATCTGGTACGGTTGGCCTGAGATATTACAACAGAGTATCGTCGTCTCCTCGAGTGCAGAAAATTCTTCAACTAACCTCAAATTTGGTACTTGCAAGCCTCACCAACCGAACATATTGCCCAAACGGGGGATAACTTTCTACAGAGGAGAAAACAATGAACCATAGATTTCACATCTTCCCCACAACGCATACACAACGAAGAGTGAAGATTGAGATCTATCGAATTAGAAGTCTACCAAGTCTGAGTCTCCACATAAAAAATCCTTACATTCTTAAGAACCAGATTGTTACGTTTTGTTTCCATGAGCTTGAGGCCTAAGAAACTTTAGATCAACCAAAGCTTTAAGTTTGCTAAAATATTTGATATCATACTCTTACAAAATTTAAGGTTCTTCTTTGACATTTCTCATACATACATACATAGGGTAAAGATCAAGGGAGAACCTAGAAAAAAAAAAGAACCTGAGAACCATATATATATATATATATATGTGGTAGGGTTCCGGTGAGAAATTGAGGTTAACGTGAGAAAGCGTGAGAGGTGGTTATCTACCGGTGATGAGAAATGGACGCACATTATGATGAGATGCAACGAGATAAGATTCAACGAGATGCACCGGATCAGTTTCCTTCTAAGACGCAATTCATGGGAGGGCATTTGATTAAAATTCATCAACGGTTCGTATCCATTTTTCACGCTTCTCACATTAACCTCAACTTCTCACACGATCCTTCGCTTATATATATATATATATATATATATATATATATATATATATATATAGAGAGAGAGAGAGAGAGAGAGAGAGAGGTACAGGGGAAAACCTCAAAAAACGGAAAACTGAATAACACCCTGGTGGCCCTTCATCTAGACGGTATGCACTTGTGCATACAGGTAAATTATATTGTTTTTTTGTTTTTATGCACAAGTACATTATACACTTGTGCATATGCATGTGTGTATATTACAAATTCTTGTATGCAGATGAGAGACTACCAGAATGTTCTTCAGTTTTCCGTTTTTTGAGGTTTTTCTCTCAACCTGACCATATATATATATATATATATATATATATATATATATATATATATATATATATATATATATATATATAGGGGTTAAATCAAATGAGAACCAATAAAAGATTGAACTCCGTGAGAACCGATCTAAGCCGCAATTTGGTTTTGATCTTATGGTTTTAATTAAAAGTTGTTTCACCACATGAAAAGGGTAAAATCGTCATTTTGGTAACTGAAATTCACCATATGAAACACATACTATTTCACCTCATGAAAAAAACAATTTTTTCATAAATATGAAGTTTCATCTATATGTTATTTCACCACATGAAACCAACCATTATATGATATTTTACCACATGAAACCAAATACTATACGTTATTTCATCACATGAAACCAACCATTATATGTTATTTCACCACATGAAACCAAACACTATACGTTATTTCATCACATGAAAGCAACCATTATATGTTATTTCGTCACATGAAACCAAACACTATATGTTATTTCACCACATGAAACCAAACACATTTTCTTCTACTTTTTATTTCACCCCATGAAACCAGAAACAAAAAACCCTTAATTATGTTCTGTGTGTGAATCCTGTTTGAACAATGATCGTGTGGTGCAAATCGACGCTAGTGAGAAATCATGAAGTCCATCGGATGTTGGTGTTGATTCGAAACAGTAAACATTATTTCACCACATGAAGTGAAACATATTTTTCTTTTGTTTGTTATTTCACCCGATGAAACCATGAAAGAAACAAAAAACCCAAAATTATGTATAGTTTTCATCCTTTTCGCACACCCATGTAAATGTAAGGAATCTCCATAACACCATCAACAATCAAAAGCGATTTCCCTTCATCATCTCTCGCTTCCCCTTGCCAATTGAGCAAAACGCTCAACGCATAACCAGGTATAATTTTTCCCTTTTGGACATTAACGTAAGCCTCCCCTTCCACTTTCTCGATCTTTTTCGTCTTGATGAAGAGGTTCCCTTCGCCGTCGAGTATTGTGTGATCGGAGAGGAGTTTTGACAATAAGTTTCTCGACCACTCGATAGAATCGGTCTCGACCCAGTGCCATATATGGACATTCGCTCCTTCTGGTCTGTCTTCGACGATTCAGCGCTTATCTCCTTCGCTGTATTTTCCATTGTTTTTATCAAAACAACATAGGGTTTTTTCAACGGTAACAGAGTAGTGGTGATGGAAATCCAAAAGCGGCAGCGATGGGTTGTTGATGGAGGATATAAAAAGCGAGAAAAGGAGTGTCTAGAGGGTTCAAGGAGCAAAAGGTTCTGTAGTTTTAGAAACCCTAGATCTATAGATAAACTGAATTGAATATAGCGGTAACAGGCCAACAAGAAGAATCTAAAAGATTAGTGGGTTCCAAACAATCTCATTTGATTGGGTTGTCCTGGTGGGTTTTGCCGAGTTGATTAGTGAACTATTAGCTGGGTTTATACATTAACCGACACAATTATTCATTAATGTTGTCGTGTTCTTTTCCCCATCGCGAACGCCAGAATCGATCCGTCGCCGACGTCGACATCGTTCGAATCGAAGGAAATCAGTATTGTATCGTAGTAGAACACAATCTTCTTGTTAGGGTTACGAGCCGTGACGATGAAGTTGAATTTGGTGGTGAGTTTATTCGACGATGTGAGGTTGAACTGAGAGACATGGAGAGACGAGACTGATAACGTAGGGCGGTGACGACGGTAGAGAACGTACACCACTCCGCCAACAATTGCAGCTATGACGATTAAAAGTATGATAGTGAAAAGTGATTCTCAGGCAGCAGGAACAGTGACACGTGGGAAAAGGATGAAGATGGGAGAGACTTAAATTACAAGATTACCCTTTAAGTTTCAAAACTTTCACTAATATTACAACAAATGCCATCATTTTTAATGACCGTTGATTAAGACCCTTGAATGATTTAGATTAGTCCTTACGGTCCTCAATTTTTTTACGGTTCTCATTTGATTACCGTCCTATATATATATATATATATATATATACAAGATTCAATCGAGAACCATGATATAAAAGAATGCGATAACGTAAATTCACATGTGATTTTGTACTAAACTCACGTGTAAAATTAAATGATTACATGCAACATCCGCTAAAACCTAAGTCGCAGGCTAACTCGTTCGCACACTCTTGCATTAACCATGTTCCAAAATAACATCTGATTTTAGTTTAAAATCACATGTTAAATTGTTAATTGACCATTCTCTTATTTTAGACGAAATCAAGAAAATTGTTATTATGTATTGTCATACTTTTTGTATATATACACATAGAAAGAGAGAAAGGTATAAGCTTGTGTGTGTCTATGTATATATAGAGTGTTTGTATTCATATCCTCTCTTCACTGACATAATATCTATTTCTTACCAAATACCATGACTCATATATCCCTATAAAAAATATGAATAGCAATATTCACATAGAGGAGGATCATGTGAGAAGCCAACTGATTTGCGAAAAGATGAGAAAGAATATGAGCCACATAATCCATTAATTAAAAATACCATAAATAAAAAATTAAAAATAATTTTACAGATTAAGATATTTATCATTTTAAACCGGATAAAGTCTTGAATTCTCATTATATCTTTTAGATTTATTCATAATTTTATAATTAAGTTTTTTGTAAAAAAAACCTAGATACATTTTTAATTAAAAAAACACAAATTTGACCAAATATCACATGTGATATCCATGATCAATTCATTATTTTTTTCACAATTTTTTGGATTCACGTATATTTTAGTTTATCATATGTGATTACGTATATTTATAATAATAGATCTTTTATAATATAAATATTATCATATGTGATTATCCGTCTTCTATATTCAGAGGTACATTATTATATGTGATATATATAAAAAATTCACATAGTTAATCATATGTGATACATAATAGATAATATATTAAACGAAGTTAATCACATGTGATTAAGGCATTGTTTGGCAAAAAAAGCTAGCTTATTTTTAGGTACATGTTTGGATTTATAAGCTAGCTTTTTGAAAAGCTACCTGGAGTAGCTTATGAGTAACTTTTTGTAAATATTTCAATTATGCCCTCATTAATATTAATTATTATTTTTTAACTATTTTTTTAATATATCTTTTTTTGTCATTTAAATGCTTATAAGCTACTTTTTGTCAAACGTGACTTTTTCATCAGCTAGCTTATCAGCTACCAGCTAGCTTATCAGCTACCAGCTAGCTTATCAGTCATAAGCTAGCTTATCAGCTAGTTTGCAAAAACGTGAATCCAAAAATTAAAGATAAAATTATGAAAAAATAATAAATTGATTGTGGATATCACATGTGATATTTGATGAAAATTGTGATTTTTTTAATCAAATATTCATCTAGAAAAAATTATATAAAGCTTAAAAAATATAAATTTACTAAAATTAAAAAATAAATAAATTTAAAACATATAATGAGATTTTTAAGGATTTATCCAATTCAAAATCATAATTATCCTAATTTTTAAAAATATTTTACACTTTTATAGTATTTTTTTTAACTAATTGATTATGTGTCCTATGTTCCTTCTCGCCTTATCGCATATTGACTGTCTTCTCGTTTGAACCTTCCTCTATTCACCTATATATGATGCACTTTATTTTATCTTTTTTTTAAAAGCAAACATTTGTATTATATATCTTGTAATAATACAATGGGAGTCACCAAGGCATTTTAGTATTCATAGGAACCACATACCCAGGCATAAACTCACGAAACAGATTACATACAAGACCCAAATTTTTAGCCTAGAGTATTTGTGACAGCTGCACCGTCACCATTTGTGAGATGCAAAATTCGTTAAAAGTGCAGGTCTTTTATTCTGCCCGTTCCTCTCGATCAGCTGCGTGTCACCACCTACAGTACCCGTCGTGATCTGCAACCACCCCCTTGTCTTACGTTGTCGTCGGATCTACGAGCCATCCCGTCCATCCCCTTATCATACCTTTAGATCTTTTCACGAGCCATTCAAATATATTCCTTTGGAATTCGAAAAATAAGTCCGCTATATTTCCTTTTTCCGCCATAAACACCATCTTATTTCTATGTCCCCAAATAAGATACATTAGCGACCACTTGACCCCCGTCCATACCGCATTTCCTTTCGCATTTTCCTCTTTCGGGTTGTTTTCTTGTAATACATCTTGTACATTTGCAGCCCCCTCTAGGTTCTTCTTCCACCACTTCCCGGTAAGGTTCTGTAGCTTCTTAACCTCCGGACATGTCACAAGTGCGTGATCTAAGGTTTCAACCACTTCTCCGCATCGAGGGCTTAGTGTCGAGTCCAGATCGATACCCATCTTATCTAGCTTTACTCTACATGGTATTCGACCTAATCGTACTCTCCACATAAAGATACATACCTTCCTTGGAACTATCGTTGACCATCTCGTTTGAGTCTCCTCTCCACTTGCGTTGTCTTCTATTGCCTCTTGAATCTCTCGCATTCTTTTTACGGTGTATTCCTTAGAATCGTCAATTAACCACTCCGGTTCGTCCCTCTTTCCTTCATTCGGTGTAAAATCGGACAGCTTGTTTATTAGGTTGTCAAGCTCTCCTTTTTCCCTTCCTCTCGGTTGACGCCTCTAATTCCATTCCCATTGCCATCAACCATCGATCCACTCCCCCATTTCCGCAATAGTTGCGTCCTTTTTCTCCTCCAATTGGAAGAGCCGTGGGTATTTATCTTGAAGGCGTTCGTTCTCGATCCATCTCTCCTTCCATATCTTTGTGTCCTTCCCATCGCCAATTTTCTTTCCGAATGACGCCTTGAAATGTATTCCTTTGCTGTCCAATTCCGTCCCAAGCCGTATTATGTTGGACCATGTCGTACCTGCACCATTAAAACCAAAAGATTTGCCCCATAATCCCCCCTTCCCCGTATAAGCTTTTTATTACTTGTACCCATAACGCATCCTTTTCGTTAAGGAAACGCCACCACCATTTTTCTAATAGCCCCCGATTCATTGATTCTAAACTCCCAATATTTAACCCACCATTCCCAAAAAAGTTTAACGTCTTTGCCCAATTTACCCAAGTCACTCCCTTACTCACCGAATTCCCATTCCCCCCTCCTCAAAAAAATCTCGATCTCATTCTCTCGCATTCTTTCATCACTCCACTCGGGGCACGAAACAAAGAGAAGTAATACAACGGTAAGCTACCCAAAACCGATTTCACCAAAGTGAGTCTACCTCCAAATGAGATGATTTTCGCTTTCCAAGTTGCAAGTCTTTTCCTTACCTTTTCTACTGTCGGCCTCTAATGTTCTAACCTTTTCATTGTAATTCCAACCGGGAGTCCGAGATAGATAAAAGGTAGTCTTCCGTGTCCACATCCCATGCTTCTCGCCCAAGTGAATACTTCCTCTTCCTCCACCCCTACTCCATAAGTTTTACTCTTGCGGACATTGATTTTAAAGCCGGACATTTTTTGCAAACAATGTAATATCTTTAGAAGATTCTTTAAGTTCGATATACTCCATTTCCCAAAAAACACCACATCATCCGCATATTGCAAATGGGATATCGATACTTCATTTTTCCCAACTTTTACCCCGTCGAATATTCCTTTTTTCCCGCTTCGTTTATCAATAAATGTAGACTTTCGGCTACAATGAGAAAGAGGAACGGGGCGAGAGGATCCCCTTGTCTTATTCCTCTCCTCATTTGGAATTCCATAGTCGGGGATCCATTTATTAAGACCGATGTTGTTGCGGAATTGAGGCATCCTTCTATCCAAGATACCTATTTGTGGTCGAACCCCATCTTTCTCATACTATCAATGAAAAAAGACCATTCAATGGTGTCGTAGGCTTTCTCAAAATCCACTGAAAATCAATCCTTTTCTTTTTCTCTTCCGAATCTCATCGATAACTTCATTTGCAATCATCACTCCATCTAAAATATATCGACCTTTGATGAAAGCGCTTTGTGGATTGCTAATGATTTTCCCCATCACCTTTTTCAATCTTTCCGCCAAGATTTTTGCGATTACTTTGTACAATATGCCAATTAGGCTTATTGGCCTAAATTCTCCAAGTTGCGGTGGAGCGTCGACTTTCAGTGTTAGAGTTATAAAAGATGAGTTGCATCCTCCACTTAACTTTCCTCTCTCCCAAAACCACTTTATCGCCTTACTTAAATCTTCCTTTACTATTTCTCAAAACTTCTTCAAAAACCCGACCGTGAATCCGTCCGGACCCGGAGATTTATTGCTTCCACAACTTTTTACCGCGTTCCACAATTCTTCTTCTTCAACCGGTCTTTCCAGTTCTATCGCATCCTCCATGGAGATTTTTGAATATTTTCCAGCACATAATTTCGGCCCAACACCAAATTGTGAAGAAAATTTACCTCTAAAAAAGTCGTAGGCAAATTTCTTTATTTTATCCGGGTCTTCCAGCCATCCATTGGTAGTTTGCAACCCTCTTATCATGTTCTTCCTCTCCCGTTGTTTGATTGTCGCGTGGAACATTTTTGAATTTTCGTCTCCATGGACCACCCACTTCGCCTTTACCTTTTGCTTATCCATTTCTATTTTTTTCTTTTCTAGTTCCAGCCATTTATTTCTTGCTTGAAGCCATCTTTCTCTATCCATTCCCATCCATCCCTTGTCTTCGACCTCTCTTTCCATTTTCATTACCTCCTCCTTTGCGTCCCCCAATTCGCTGTCAAGTTTCCCAAAAAATTTCTTTGCCCAAATCTTGAGATCGTTTTTGATTTTTTTCAATCTATCTCGAAATATCCCGTCCGGCCACTTTGATGTCACCTCTTTATTCCATGCGATTTTCACCACTTCCTCTATTCCAACCTCATTAATCCATGAGTCGAAGAACTTGAAAGGTTTAGGACCAAAATCCTTCTTATCTTCAAATAACATGATCGGTGCGTGATCCGACCATTTTCTCTCCAAGCATTTCACACCCAATTTCTTCCATGTGATTCCGAATTCCCTCGTCATCAAGAACCGGTCAAGTTTGCTATGTTTTAGCCCGTCGTCACTAATCCTTGTAAATTTCTTTCCGAACATTGGTATTTCTAATAAATTACTTCTATTTATAAAATCATTGAATTCCTCCGCACCTTTCACATTCGTGACCGAGTTAATTCTTTCGGCCTCACTTCTCACTTCGTTGAAATCTCCAAAAATACACCAATGATCTCCTCATTTGTGACATGAACTTCTAGTCTTTTTCACACCTCCAATCTCTCCTTTCGGTCGTTCGGTCCATATACGTTGATCAACCCAATTTTCCTCTCCTCCCCTATCCAATTACCGACCACCACAAGGAAGGATTCATCCCTTACTTCGATCTCACTGGAAAATGCTTTTTTATCCCACATAATGATGAGCTCCCCGGATTTGCCACTAGCATTACTTTGTACGAATTCCACATCCACCCCTCCCCAGATTCCCGCCACGTGGGTTATATCCCAATTTTTTACTTTTGTTTCCTGATACTAACCACCCAAGGTCTTTCTTTCCTTACAATCTCTCTTATCCAATTCTTTTTCTCCCACGACCCTATCCCACGAATATTCATTGAGACTATCTTCAATAAACAATAGTGTTAGAGCGAACCGTACCTTCCTTTGAGTTTCCAGGATCATTGGGGTTCTTCTTCATATGTACCCTAGTTACTTGGTCATTCCATTCCATCCCTAGTCCAGTGCCAAATTCTTTTATCGCTTCTGTTGATTCCCTGCTCCCTAATTCATTGGACATTGATGTATATAACCCTGAGTTTAGCGGTACTTTCTTAGAGGTTTTGCTGCCCAAAATTTTTCTTTCCACTGCATTACCTATCACTTTCTTTGCTCCTGCCTTTTTACCGCCATTTGATTATTTGTTTAATCAGGTGGAAGATAACTTTCCCTCCACCGAAATTAGCGACTTCAATTTTTTTTCCTTTTTACTTTTTCCTGTTGTCTCTTGATTTTTGCTTGCATTCGGTGTGCTTGGAAAATCAGTTGTTGTATTACACTGCCCAGATCGATTTTTATCGTTTAATTGATTGTTGTAGCAGGCCCACCATGATAAGTCTTTCTCTTTACTATTTGGTGGGTCCATATTGACACTCTTTGGGCTTTGTGACTTCAGCCCAGTTCCTTCACCCTCCTTTTTCGATTCCTTTGAGTTTGGGTTTGAAACCGGGTCCTGGGTCGACCCGTAACCACCCGTCTGTGGCACATGAGCTGTCGCCATTTCTTTGGGACTTCCACCCTCTTTATGATAATTAAAGTTTTGGTCCCCCTTCCCAGAAGCAACCGACTTTTCAGCTTCTTTCTCTTCTCCCTCCCTCGTCTCTCCCCTACCGGCGTCGATTTCCACCGTCGCTTCTTCACCGGATGTTCTACCGGCGGTTGTTTCTCCGGCCATGTCGCCGGCGAATTTGTTTCGGTTGTCTTCAACGGTATTTTCTTTTTCTTTTTCCTGCCCTCCAAGCCAATTCTCCTCGATTCCCCACTCATCCTCCTCTTCAGATTTTCCGTCTTCTTCGGACCAAACCGACAATGCCCACGATCCCCCTTCTTCCTCCTCACCTTCTTCTTCTTATTCGTCTTCATCTTCTTCCTCCGTTACTCCCATTAAGCTGCTCTCCTCTTCTTCTATTTTAATCTGATAGAAGAAACTCCCCACCTTCACAATCTTTATGCCGTTGATAGTCGATTGCAGAGCAATACTGATTAAGATTTTGCCCCATAGCAGATTCTCACTTTCTTCAATATTACAATTACACGTTTTATGAATTTTCCCCACTTGCTAGCGAGTTTCGTAAAGAATTTCTCATTCCAGCCGTGGAGAGGAACTCCGGAAAATTTTAACCATGTCAGTCTTTCCGAGTTGCGATAACCTTCAGTCCATTTCCGCAGATCACTTACCCAGAAGTGCAGACCGTTGTTTTTGTCCATTAGCACCTTATTCATGTTTTCTTCACTATTCATTTTTATTAGAACCTGACGTCCACCCAGCATTTTCACATCCACCATCCCCAGTGTTTTGTCTTTGGATATGATTGTTATAATGTTGTCGATCGCTCTCACTTCTCCAACGATACAATGATTCAGGTACTTTTTCTCACTTTGCGCAGGAATCCATTCTCCCAGTATCTTTTCTACTTCCTCTTTGCTTTCAACATTTACATCCCTTTCATTTGCATATTTCTCCCCTTTCACCACCTCTGCATAAGTTTTTTCCCCCATTTTGATTCTTCTTTCCATCGATCTCTCCTCCGAGTGACTTGGCCGATATTCCGACTTTCTTTCATGATCACTTTTGCTTCGGTTTGTTGCTGCCAAATACGCCCTTAATTTGAAAGACCCTATCCATATGTTATTCAATCTCTTCTCCAGTACACCTGTCCCGGTATCCTTTCGAAACCTCACAAAACCAAACTTTTTCCAATTCCTTAAAGTTCTACTTGCCATATATATGTCCGTGACTACCCCATAATTTTTAAAAATCCTCCACAGATTGCCCATCTCCATGTCCATCGGAAAGTTAAACAATAGGAATGAGATCTGATTCGAGAAGTTGCCTACCTTAGTTCCTCGATTTGTGCTGCTGCCGTTGTAGTAGTTCTGCCGTGTTCGTGCCCCCTCACCGGTCCTCACTCGCCGTCCCTCACCTCCCTCTCTCTCTCTCTCTCTCTCATCTCTCCCTATTTCCGTAAGAGATTTTATAGTAGTGATCCCGCACTTTATTTTATCTTAAAATTTTTACTTTAAAATCTTTTATCTTTTCCTGGCTTTAGAATTTTTTGGATTTTGTATTTTTCGTTTTAAATACAAAATAAATAACTAATTGTATTAATAATAGCAATATAATTACGTGTGTCCAAATTAATATCTTAAATATTTTTAAATTATAAAATTTTAAAGTTGGAAAATTAGTGGCCCATCTTTATGTAGTCGTTTGCAATGATTTTCGAATATTAATTTCTATATTTAATTATTGGAACCTTTGAAATCAAATTAATTATTTTTGTTGTCTTTTGGTCCTTCAAATGATTGGTCAATATCATTAACAGTTTAAATTGTCCTCTTCTAATTTTACCACTTTTAGATACCCAGAAACATTTTTGCATTTTTAATATTTTTAATGCTTTTACTAATTCAAGTATACACCAAATTCAAATCATGAAAATGATTTTTTTTTTCATTTTAGAAAATAAGAAATGATTTTTAACACACTTTATTGCTTTTGGTAAGAAAAATAATCTTTGGTTTAACTTGATACTATCATTTAGAGCACCTATGCTACAAATTTACTAAAATACGGTAAAAAAAATTAAAATCTTTAAAAAAATTGCATCTAAATCCAACAGTTAGCTATGCTTTTTAGCAACTCTAGTATTAATTATCTCATTAAAATACTTAATTTATTTAATTATATTATTAAAATATTCAATATATGAAAAGCTGAGAGAATAAGAGTTTACTTTTTGGGGATAATAATTAGTTTTAGGGAAAACCATCTATTTAAAAATTTCTCTAAATTTAGAGATTTTTATAATCTCTCTCATCTTTTCTCTATTTGGAGCAACAAAAATGCTAAAATTCCGGGTTTTTTTTTTCATTTTATCATAGCTGTTGGACATGCTCTTAATAAATTACCATAACCGTTAATTAAAGTATGTATAAATGTCGGTAAATAACAATAAACTTGAAAACCAAGATCAAAGTTGTCAAATATCCAAATTTTTCGAATTATGCTCGGCTCTATTCAAATGAATTGCATATCGAGATTGTTTAGCATACCAGTTTAAGCAAATAACACGACTTAACATACTAAAACAAAATCATTATACAAAGACATGGTATAAACTTGTAATGATTAAAAGAAATATCTTTTGTATATTTAAACCGAAGCACCTTTATATCAAAATTAAACATATTAGGAACGATCATATCATAAGGTCGTTTTATTTTAGATAAAAAAACGAGTAAAAGTTAAAACGAGGAAAAAGACAAATATTAATAAAAACCGACAATCCTTCTTAATCAAATTATTGAGAAATATCCTCTTTTTGGCCACCTCAAATTGCATCCCACGGGTGGGTGGTGGGGGTAGTGGTGCATGATATGAAGTTAGGTGTGTCATGGAGGGAGAGAGTGGGTGACCAATAAATGGATGATGATGATGATAGGATGGTTTCTTATAATTTACAAATTCATTCATAATAATAGTTCTTATGAGAAACTCATATTTGTGGGTCTCATGTATTTATCTATATCAATAATTATTTTATATTTATAAATAAATATCAAATATTAAATTTAAGTACCAATAAAAATGAGGATATTGACATTTCACACAAACTTCATGGTAAGAACCAATGTTCTTAAATAAGAACTCAAAGGTGATGAAGTTCTTATAAGAACTCTTCATAATGGTAGTTTTTACAAGACACGTCATTTTTTCCTTATAAAAACCTTGCATTGGATATGGTCTAAGATCTTCGCACCTATTGGGAACCAAACCGAAATTGCCCTTCTTATTGACACAATAGACCACCATCAAACTAACTTTTATACAGTTTTAAAATAAATGGTTCAATAAAACCAAAAAACACCAATTATGGATTTATATTTCAAAGTATTATTAATTCATCCTTGTTTCAAGAATGAATTCCCAAACATACGCATCAATAATAAATATATAATTATTAAACTATTAATGATGGCACAGGGGACTTACCAAAAAAATATTACATACTTAAAAGCATTGGGGGTAATTTTAGTAAAAAATGAAAAGGAAAGGGGTATAAGTGTAAATAGAGGAGATTTGATATCGCATAGTAGAGGTGTATTTGGGTGAGGAAATCTAGGGTGGGATTGAGGAAAGTGACGTTTGAGATGCACCTCCAAACAAAAAATATGAAAATGACGTTTGAGAGAGGGGTTGTTGTTGTTGTGGACACAAAGACCCCACACCCCCCTCAACTATCAAACAAATGTCCTCTTAGTCCCCCATATCTTTTTCTTTCTTTTATATATTGATTAGTGGTTAGATAAGAATATCCATCCACTTATTTTTTTCCAATATATTATTATATTATATGTGCACCAATAAAACTTACATTACCTAAATGAAAAGATTCAATCATTACTAAAACCAACCAAATTGAAAGAAACCCAAAAATGTTATTAAAGATAATGTTTGGGAAGGTAAGATATGTATAAATGTTATATATGTTTAAAATGATAAGAGATATTATTTGATCTTATTATTCAACAATATTCAAGAATAAATTATAGAATATAATTATTTTCAACCATTTATAACTGAATGATCAAACTAAATATTATTCAGGAGATCATGTGAAAAGTGTCATTTTTGGTGAGAAGTGTGAGAAGTACTTTTAAACCGTTATATCACTTTTAATCAAATACCCTCCCATGAATGCTATTAAAGATAATGTTTAGGAAGGTAAGATATATATATAGAAAAAGGTTCAAACGAGAACTATTTACGAGAACTACGAGAACGGCCGACCATGTACAAAATCACTAGTGATTCGCGTACAAAATCACTGGTGATTAAAATTCTGGTCACGCGCACTTTGGGCCGCGACTTGCAAGTCGCGCGAATCACCAGTGATTTTGTACGCGAATCACTAGTGATTTTGTACATGGACGGCCGTTCTCGTAGTTCTTGTAAATAGTTAGCGTTCTCGTTTGAACCCACCTCTCTATATATATATATCATTTTCGACCATATATAATTGAATGATCAAACTAAATATTATTCATCTTTATTGTAGATTGAGATGTTTGAATTTAACATTTTTGATATAATCAATAAGTTTGGGAGAGGGGTAAACCTGTAAAGGTGAAAAAGGGTAAAAAAAATTAAGTTGGATGATAATGGGTTGACATATTATTACTTATTTTTTTCACTTTTTTCTAATATCATAAATTATTTCAAAATATTGTTAAAAATAATAATTTAATTTAACAATTTGAATAGGTAGAAAACCCAAAAAAACAAATATATAATGCACACATGAATTGAGATGGTCCAATATTTTACACTGTTAGTATAGGACTATAGGTTGAAAAACCAAAAAAAAAAATCCACAAACATTTGGCCCATTTTAAGACCCATTGGGCCACGATCTATCCACGAAAAAGAAAAAAACTTACCAGTCTTTTTGTATCCTTTGATATTTAATATTTAGGTTAGAGTGAATTACACCGGTGGTCCTTATGGTTTACCCAAAAATTTGGATTTGAACCTTAAAGTACACTATCTATGATGGTGGTCCCCAATAAATACTCTTATAATATTTTATACTAAAATAATGAAACCGAAAAAGAATATACAAATCTCCAAATTTAAGAAAAAAAATTCAAAACTCAATATCAAGGACATGGTACAAAATATAAATTTTGAGTGTCAAACTTGAGAACAGGGTTGTTGATAAATTAGAGCATTTAAACAGTTACTCAAGCTTGAGTTTAATAATTCTAAATCTCGAATCAATCTCGGACAAGAAATAAAGTTTATATAATATAATGATTTGAGATTTATAACACCAACTAGTGATTTCGGGACCCAAATAGTGATTTCGTAACTGTCCCGGTCCCACCCAAAATACGAAGGACTGGTTATGCTTTATAAGACCTGGTTATGAGAACCGGGCCCGGGCCGGGACCAAACCGGTCCCACTTTTTTTTTAAATTGATTTTGTACTTATAAAAAAAATTGAAAATTTTGGTCAATCAATACACTAATAAATACATTTTAATTATAATCAGGTCAATCAAATACACTGATAAATACGTTTTTATTATATTGGGTCAATCAAATACACTAACAAATACGTTTTATTATAATTGGATCAATCAAATACACTGAAAAATACGTTTTGTTATAATTGGTCAAATAAATACAGTAACAAATAGGTTTTTATTTTAAAAAATACATTTAAAATAAATTTTAAATAAAAAATCGTGTCAGACCTTATTTTTGGATGAAAATTGTAACCGGTTAAGGATCAACGGGCCCAAACCGGTCCCAAACGTTCCAGGGCCGAGCCCATTTGGCCATCTCTACTTCATTCTCTCTCTAAATTATGTCAAAAGACAAAAGTAATATGTTTCATCCTCATCTCTCTAATTTGGGTTTAGGTTTAGCCCTTTATGGTTTTACTCTGTTATCTCATTTTGCAGTTTAATCAAAAACTTTGGTTGTTGTTATTGCCAAAAATCACCTCAAAAGATAACTTAAGGTCGGTGTAGAGCTTAACAACTAAAGGGCTAAAAGCCAAAAATCACCTTTGTTATCTCTAAATTTGGTTTAGCCCAAACGTTCCTAAAGAATAGGAACCTTTCGACAAACCACACTACAAACAATAGAAAGTAAAAGAGACAAAAGAATTTGGTGACGCGGAAAACCCCGTCGAGGGTAAAAACCGCGGACGACTATAGAAGTTGGCGGTGCACAATGGACGTCAATAAGGGACGTCGTCCTTGTGTAACAGATGTCGAGAGTACAAACGGTTAAAATAAGATAAAAGTAAACTTAATCGTAAGATTCTATCGTGCGTCGTGAGTGAAAACACTTCGTCGTGAGTTTCTTCGAAGGAAAATGCGGATGTTTGCTCGAGTGCTTCGTGAGTGCTTCTGGAAATCACTTCATGTTAAAATGAGACATTCCCCCTTGCTTATATAGCTTCGATTGTCATAAATGTGCCTCATTATTGCGTGTAACGGTCCTTGCAATTGACGCTCTTGATGATGGTCTTCAGTTATAGCCGTTGGACCATTAATATCTAGAGACCTGCATTCAATAGTCAAAGGAGAAAACTCTTCGTACGTTAGTAAACCAATCGTCATAAGTGTTGGGTCACTTAAGATTTGAAGATGACCTCAGTCTCTTATTTTTACACAATTCATACTTAGAATAATTTTTAGGTTCTTTACAAGCAGTTTAATTGTATAAAAATGTTCGGTGAAGTCGAAGATCAACCGAAGAAACAAAGTAGAAGTATATCTTCAAAGCGGATTGAAGATAGACTTCTCAACCAAAGATTAAGCTGCTACTTGGGACTTCCTAAAGTCTTAGGCCAGTACACTTGAAGAGCAAAATGAAATGTTAGACAAGATATTTGAAGACAATGTTAGGCAAGATATTTGAAGAAAATGTTAGGCAAGATATTTGAAGACATGTTAGAAAATGTTAGGCAAAATATTTGAAGACATGTTAGAAAATGTTAGACAAAATATTTGAAGACATGTTAGAAAATGTTAGGCAAAATATTTGAAGACATGTTAGAAAATGTTAGGCAAAATACTTGAAGATAACATGTTAGGCAAAATACTTGAAGACATGTTGGGCAAAATGATATCTTCGGCAAGACACTCAAAGAAGTCTTCGGCAAAGAAATCTTCAGCAGGTATATTCTACTTTATCTGCAAAATATATCTAGGATATCTTGCTTTGATAGAGACACCATCCGAGTATCAGAAAAAGGTTGTTTGGATTTCTGATCTCTTTCAAGAAAGTTCAACATCAACAAACAAGTCAACGCTTCAAGACAAACGTGCAAAGACAAAAGTACATCTCAGTACTTTTCAGAATACATGCTTCCTTCCTGCCTTCCAAGCTCTACTTGACAAGTTGTTGGAGTTGGGTTTGATTCGTGAAAGAGATGAGAAAGATGTGATTGTAAGAACTAGGATAGAACCAGAGATCGCGTAGAGCTCGCTTTCCGTAAGAGATATTTCGACCCTATTCTGCCCGGGTATCACGAAATTCTCTCGAGGATAATCTCTGATTTTTCAGTGTATCGATTAAGGCAGAAATCGATCCATATAAATACACTCTAGAAAACGTAACCTACACTGTATTGTATCAGGAAATAATATCTCATTTAATGAAATTGATTGTGGACTTAATGACGGGAGTTACAAATGAGAAAAGCTTCCCTGACGCCGGCGCTACTTTCCGCGCCAGATAAGTAGCGCCGAAATGAGCGCCAAACATAAAGCAGACCACGGCGCCAGTTTTGGCGCTAGACAACTGGCACCGATATGCGCGCCATGCACAAACCCGTGCACAATCCAGAGCCTGGCGCCAGTACTGGCGCCATTTCTCATTTCCCAATCCCACTTTCTAACGTGACATTCTCAACCGTCCAACAATCCCGGGTTCTAGTTAGCTTACACGAGTGTGCACTCCACACCTCCTAACTCATGTTATAGCTTAGCTAACAACCCCATTATTACCTTTGTGAATCCAATTACACAAAATGACCGATGATTTCACTAAAATCACCAACATTCCTCCCCCATTTTAGTGCAATCCTTGATTCACAAATAAAATTACAATACAGGTAAACAAACTCATGCATAAATGAAAATATCTAAAAGATTGAATTTCCATCTTAGTACATTACACATTTCAAATACTCGCGAATCCGGGTGTCCTAAGGATTGAACCCGTCAACCCATTTGAGTACCAGAAAATAACATACACATGAATTTAAAAATATCTAAAGCATAAACTTGACACTATACAGGCCATGTGTCCTTATCCGTTCGTGAGTGCATCAAAGCCAAGTCCAAGCTTCTTGAAGCAGCCACACTTCCCACTCATATAGGTAGTTCTTTTCCTCACGCACCTACACATGCATTTTTACAAAAGAACAATTACCTCCTTCACTTGCAGTACCGAGCATACACCTTGGGATGACCGTCTTGTGCTCCAATCTCTTAGAGTGAGCTTTCCCATTGAATTCAACTTCTAACGTTGTATTAGAAGGGAATTGGGTATCTCACTATTAGAGATTTAGATGGACTTTAATCCCATCCCTATCACCGGCTTGTAAACCAAGTCCCTAGCTAACCCCTTCGTCAAGTGGTCCGCTAGATTTTGTTGCGACCGAACAAATTCAACCGAAATCACCCCATTCGTGATTAGCTCACGAATCATGCTATGTCTAACACCTAAGTGTCTAGACTTTCCATTATACACTTGGCTATAAGCTTTAGCCAAAGTAGCCTCACTATCACAACGGATATAGATGGGTGATATTGGTTTCGGCCATAATGGAATTTCATGGACCAAATTCCTTAGCCATTCCGCCTCTTTACCGGCAGCGGCTAATGCCACAAATTCTGAATCCATAGTCGAACTCGTGATGAAAGTTTGCTTCTTGGAAGCCCATGAGAGGGCACCTCCCCCAAGCAAGTACACCCAACCACTCGTAGAAGAATGATCTTCCAAATTGGTAATCCAACTTGCATCCGAATATCCCTCCAAAACCGAAGGAAATCCGACATATGACAAACCATAATCAATGGTTTTCTTCAAGTATTTAAATACTCGTCTTATCGCTTGCGAATGATGAATACTAGGATTACTAGTATATCTACTCAACTTTCCTATGGCAAATGCGATATCCGGCCTAGTGCTTGTCATGGCATACATCAAGCATCCTATAGCCTTTGAGTACTCGAGTTGTGACACCGCTTCACCCGAATTGGGCATAAGCTTCACACTCGGATCCCATGGGGTACTTACCGGAGAACAATCAAAGCTATTACATTTCTTTAATACTTTATCAATGTAATGAGATTGCGTAATTGCAATCCCTTTGTTCTCACGCTTGATCCTTATACCAAGAATCACCTCCGCCTCTCCCATGTCTTTCATGGAGAAACTTAACGACAAAAACTCTTTGGTTTTCCCAACTTGATCTTGGTTGGTGCCAAAGATCAACATGTCGTCAACATATATGCAAATGATTACACCGTTACCGGATGAATCAAATTTGCTATATACGCACTTGTCCGCTTGGTTTATCATAAAGCCATTGGACAAGATAACCTCATCAAATTTCTGATGCCATTGTTTGGGTGCTTGTTTAAGCCCATACAACGATTTTACAAGTTTACACACCTTATGTTCCATTCCGGGCATAACAAAACCTTCCGGTTGTTTCATGTAAACTTCCTCCTCCAAATCACCATTCAAGAATGCCGTTTTGACATCCATTTGGTGAATCACCAAATTGTGAATAGCGGCTAAGGCTATCAACAATCTAATCGTGGAAATTCTTGCAACCGGGGCATAAGTATCAAAATAATCGATGCCTTCCCGTTGCCTAAAGCCTTGGATCACTAATCGAGCTTTGAACTTGTCGATTGACCCATCCGCTTTCATCTTCCTTTTGAAGATCCACTTGCAACCCAAAGGTTTGCAACCCGGTGGCAAGTCCGATAATACCCAAGTATTATTCCCCATGATGGAGTCCATTTCATCATGTATTGCTTCTTTCCAGAAAGCAATATCTTGAGACTTCATAGCCTCATCAAATGATTTTGGATCCTCCTCAACACTATAACAGTAAAGGAATTGGGATCCAATCTCATCTCTTGATCCCTCTACCAAGTACACTTGGAAATCGGGACCAAAGGATTTTTCAATCCTTCCTCTTTTGCTCCTTCGAAGCACCAGAGATTCGGTTGGAACAATTGCTTGTTCTTCAACCTTACTAGTTTCACTAGTACTTGGAACTATGTCCTTTGGCCTCGGCGTTGAACAGAATCTAGTCTCATCAAATATCACATCTCTCGATTCTATAACGGTGTGAATCGCTATAGAATCATTAGGTTCAATAACATAGAACCTATATGCTTTGGAATGCTCGGCATATCCAACAAAGATGCAGTTAATGCCTTTCTCACCCAAAGTCTTTCTTTTGGGTTCGGGTAGTCGAACAACCGCTCGACAGCCCCAAACTCGAATATAACTCAAGTTCGGCCTTTTCTTGAACCAAAGTTCATATGGGGTAATCTTGTTCCTTTTATTGGGAACTCGATTCCGCAAATAACAAGTCGTTAGCATGGCTTCCCCCCAAAATCCATCACTCAAACCCGAGTAGGATAACATAGAGTTCACCATTTCTTTGAGAACTCTATTTTTCCGTTCCGCCACACCATTTTGCTGTGGTGTATAAGGCGCCGTAGTCTCATGAATGATTCCTACGGATTGGAAAAACATGGGGTCGTAATACTCCCCACCACGATCGATACGTAAATACTTTATTAAGCCATTCATTTGCAATTCAACCTCCGTTTTAAAAACTTTAAATTTAACCAACGCTTCATCTTTTGAATGTAATAGATAAACATAGCAAAAACGTGAAGCGTCGTCAATAAAAGTGACAACATACTTTTTATTACCAAAAGACGGAGTCGAATGCAAATCACAAAGATCACTATGAATTAATTCAAGTACCGAAGAGTCCCTTTTCACGTTAGGAAAAGGTTGTCTAGTGATCTTTGTTAACATGCAAGTTTTACACTTATCAGTCTTAATATCAAAAGCCGGAATAAGACCGTCTTTTGACATTTCAACCATCCGTTTAAAATTAACGTGACCAAGTCTTGTATGCCATAAATTAGAATCAACACAAACGTTATTTGCAATAAAAACAGAATTTGAAACAACATTCATTTTATTCAAATTCAACATAAACATATTATTAAGCAAATAACCAAATCCTACAAAAGAGCCACCCTTTGACAAAATAAATTTTTCCGACTCATAAACTTGCCTATACCCTAACTTATTCAAAATACTACCGGAAACCAAATTCTTTCGAATTCGTGGTACAAACAAAACATTAAAAAGTTCAACAACTTTGCCAGAACTAAATTCTAGCCTAACTAAGCCTCTTCCAAGAATGGGAGCCATCGACTCGTTCCCCATGCGAAGCATTGATCCGTCTTCAACCGGTTCCAAAGAAGTGAACCAACAGCGATCTTTGCACACATGACTTGTAGCACCCGAGTCAATCCACCAAGCAATATCATCATCCTGCACATAAAATGATTCAGATATTAGTGGAACATAATTCAGATTTGAATTAAAACCAAAGTCAAGAAACTGACCTTGCCGTGGGTTTTGATCATTGGATCCTTGCCCACTTCCACTCGTGCTTGCTCCACCCTTATTCTTGACAACCCGACAATCCCGCTTGAGATGGCCGGTCATCCCACAACTCCAACATGTTAAAGTAACCTTTTTATTGGGCCCTTTCTTAGCATCATTGAACTTCCATTTTCCTTTGAACTTGTTAGTCTTTCCCTATTCCACCATGTTTACCGAAGGTGCAGAAACCTCATTTACTTTAGGTTTCTCAGCCTCTTGCGCCCGAAGAGATTCCTCTATGCGCAAGTGACTACCGAGTTGTACAAGAGACAACTCTTCCTTCTTGTGTTTCAACATGTGTTTAAAGTCTTTCCAAGAGGGAGGCAATTTATCAATTATGCTCGATACGGAGATGGATTCGTCTATCTTGATATTATGTTGAGCATATTGGCCTAAAATGCGAAGGAGCTCACTGTATTGCTCCATCACCGGCCTTGAGTCCACCATTTTGTAATTGTTAAAATTGCTAACGAGGAACTTCTTACTAGAAGCATCCTCGGCCATGTATTTGGACTCGAGAGAGTCCCATAGTGTAACATCCCCAGTCCACCGTACACGATATTGTCCGCTTTACGGATACCCTCTTCATAACAGCATGCCGGCACTGCTCGCGGTTTTGTTCCTGCCCGCACAGGCATACGCGGGACCCACCCAGACCGCACCCAGTGACAGGCAAAAGGCCTCATGCAAGGAAGGTATCCATCCACCCTTATAAGGAGGACTTCGTTCCCCCTCCTAGCCGATGTGGGATCTCACAATCCACCCACCTAAGTGGGATCAGCGTCCTCGCTGACACATCGACCCGGTGACCGGCTCTGATACCATTCTGTAACATCCCCAGTCCACCGTACACGATATTGTCCGCTTTGCGGATACCCTCTGCATAACTGTAACGTCCCAAAAATTACAAGCAAATTTAAATTTTTAAATAAACAATTCATTGATAACAACTCAATAAATGATCCCAACGTTTCGTTTGTAAACACATAATTAATGTCTTTATAAAAATAAAACCAGCGGAATAAACGTTTAATTATTAAAATCATAAAGCAACCAGCTCTTCTCGCGTGCCAGTGTGTACAAGTCACGCCTTGGAGCCGCCCGTACCTGAAACCACAGTTTATTGGGAAAGGGTAAGCACGAAGCTTAGTGAATTCCAACACATGCGCAGATAGGAATTATATACATATCACCCCTATCCGCACATAAGCAACAACATCACAGTTACATAAAACGAGTAAACATCTACAAGTAATTATGTATCCAACACCTCAGTACCATCGAGGCCTCGGTCCCACCGAATTGTAATGTATCCAACACCTCAGTACCATCGAGGCCTCGGTCCCACCGAATTGTAATGTATCCAACACCTCAGTACCATCGAGGCCTCGGTCCCACCGAATTGTAATGTATCCAACACCTCAGTACCATCGAGGCCTCGGTCCCACCGAATTGTAATGTAACCAACACCTCAGTACCATCGAGGCCTCGGTCCCACCGAATTGTAATGTAACCAACACCTCAGTACCATCGAGGCCTCGGTCCCACCGAATTGTAATGTGACACATTTATACCAAGCATTCAAACCAATCAAATATTACGCACCACAAACAACTAGTTCACACCACAAAGACAATAGTACATACAAACTATTATGACATGCATACAACCCCTAACTACACAGTGAGAGAACTCACCTCGAATGCGCGCCCAGCTTAATAACACAATTCAAGCTTCACAATTACGGTCACTTCCCAGCACCTAAATGCATGTTAAAACGTGTCAATACGAGACCCGGACCCTATGACACGACACACGCTTAAACCGTCACTAAAACTAAATTCCGTTCTCGCCAAACAGGTCTGTTCGGGACCTGTTTCGACCCCTTTAAACCCAGAAAATTCCCAATATTATTTCATGACCAGAAAGTCCTCTGAGTTAGGGTTCCAAGGACATATTATACGCCTCCTAACGATTTTTCTACAATTAATTACGGATTTTATAAGATCAGCCCGCAGAACAGCGAAAAACAGCACTTATCAGTATAAAACGACAGTTTGACCCATGCTACGTCCCGAACTGGGTTTTGCACAAAACACAGAAAAGTTTCTAGACTCAAAAAGGGAACTTTTGACACCGGTTTCACCCCAAACCGAGTTACGAGCAGAAAGTTATGGTCTACGCAAAACAGTGGCAGATTCCAGAATTTTGCACATAAAATGACGAATCACCGAAATTGAGACCACTTTTCCACCCAGCTAGAGACCGAACCAGTTTTCTGCTAAAACACGGAAAACGTGCCCGACCCCGAACTTGAACCGTGGGCGCCAGTTTCGGCTCAAACGGAGTTACGACAGAAAAGTTATGACTACACGAAAACTGGACAGCACACTAGAATTTTCATAAACTGATAGCTTTATAAAACGGTTCGCGGCTTAATCGATTCGGGATTTACGCTAAGAGTGTCACCCACTGCCACCGCCCTCCACCCACAGCCACCGTAGCGACGGCGTGCGGCGGTGGTGGTCTCGCCGGAAAAACGAAAAGGAAAAAGAAAAGAACGAGACGAACGAGAGAGCTACTTACCTCACGACGACGTCTCACCACCACAACCAAACCTCTCTCTCTCGATTCCTCCGACGACAGCAGGTGGTGGCGGTCTCTGACGACAGCAGCAGCGGCGGCGAAAGGGGCTGCCGCTGCGTTCTTCTTCTCCTCTCTCTCTCTCTCGCGATCTCTCTCTCTCTCTTCGTTTCTCTCTTTCTCGGCCGCACATCGCAAGGAAACGAGAAGGGCTCTAGGGTTTAGGTGATTGGTTGCTTGAATCACAAGGAAAGGAAAAAGAAAACGAGAAGGGATTCAGCCATGGGCCGTGACCCATGCAACAAGTTCCAAAAAAATGCACAAATAGCCCCTCAACTATACCTCATCTCACAATCTATAACAAAAGACACGTAAGCTAACATTTTTGGTCCTTTTTGACACCAAACCACTAACCAAAAACAATTAAAGGTAAACACTTTAAAATGGTTTAAAGATTTATTACGCATTTGGTCAAACTTGCTAACCCCGTTAGTAAAGATTCGCTAAAAGAACGATATTAAAGCAATTAATTAAAATATATATAAACATACCGGGACACGGGCTTTACAACTCTCCCCCACTTGGATTAGACTTCGCCCTCGAAGTCTCTGCCTACGAATAGCTCCGGATAGATCTCCCTCATCTCAACCTCAGGTTCCTAAGTCCACTTGAAACCCCTACTAAACTTCTCGAATACTATTCTTACTAACGTACTCTTTCTAAGACACTGGGATTATGATCAGCAAAACACCCCGACAATTGAAATCATTCCTAGCCAAGCGACTACGGTTGTCCCCCAACCTTAGATATTCCATACATTCCGAGTCCAATCTCAAGCTCTAACCACTCTAAAGCTGCTCACCAGTATACTCCACAGGATACTCGATTACGATCCCTCCTATCATTAATTGACGATTAACTTCTACGAATTCTAATAGACTCCAAAGATTTTCAATAACTTATATTAACAAAACATCGACCCCCTGCCGAACATCGGTCCAACCGATTACAATAACAAACATCGGCCACCCGCCGAACATCGGTCCAACCGATTACAATAACAAACATCGGCCACCCGCCGAACATCGGTCCAACCGATTACAATAACAAACATCGGCCACCCGCCGAACATCGGTCCAACCGATTACAATAACTCACATAAGCGTGGTATTATCCTAGACATTAACACAATTAGCTATTCCCCACAACCAAATCAACTAACACACACGTAGGTCATTCCACCATAACCATCCATCACAAGTGATCATTTCAGGGTTACTACTACCGTCACCATGATTATCTTAAAATCGGCTACAACTCTCCGATTATACTAAAGGTGTTTGGCCTCAAGCCCAAAAGTCGACACCTAAACATACCACCTACCCCAAAATGGTTGATGCGCATTTATTCTCTTAATAACAAAGGGCATCAATCCCTTAACCGATACTATTCGGCCTACAGTACTAACGCGCGTGGAATATCTACCTTCCACCGGCGACGTATCATCCACACTTGCTCTACGAAGCCAAGTCACACTGTATCGAGGATACACCTTGACGTCTACCTCCCAGGTAACGCCTCAAGACCCAGCACACCGGAACTACCTCCCAGGTAAGTGCCCACAACTATATCCTCCTAGTACCTACTGGAAAGTCTAGGTTAAAACACATGAATACCGGGGTCCCACCCCGAGATACCCAACCGACCATTACCAACGACTGACTAACGTGTCTAAGGATCCAAAGCAAACAACCTACCAACAACATGCCTATTCCGGATTGACTCACTCACCCAAACATGTAAACACTCAACGTGCAAAGAATGCCAAACGGTGCGACAAAAACAACTCATCAACTAGACTCCACATCGAGCCATTAAAACCGGGCAATTGGCCCATGACTAACTCCAAGTCAAAACCGAGCAAAATGCTCCACGCTTGCTAGACCCATAGGTCGGAAAATGCGTTTAAACAAAGTTTAAGCAAGCAATACCCTGAAATCAACCTTAGTCTCAGACTCAACACGGGTTAAACAAAAGAGTTTTCCAAAAGGACTCACACCCTAAAAATTCTCGAAATGACACATGACACTTAAAAGCACATTTCCCCAAATGGTTTACAAAATCATTTACAAAATATTTTCAACATCAGGATTTTCATCTCAAGAGATCATATGTAATAAAACTACTATTACCTGATCGATAGTTACGCAAATCTGGACACGCTCGTCCCACATAGGAAAATCATGTTGAAAATCGTTCCATTGCAGTTCAGTTTACTCACACAAAAGCAAGCGTAATAAATAATTTCTTTAAAATGAACCGCCTCGATTCCAGTATGGATTGACTCATGACGTGCACTTAAAGTAACCGCTTGACCTTAAACAGGGTGCGACAAAGGTGTGCACATAATTCAAAATAAGTTTCACGACATTTGATTCAAAAATTCTTCTTCTTAATCATAAAAAAGACGTGGCACAGGGTTCGCCACAAATTTTTCGCGCGTCAGCTAATCACACAAAACGATGACACGGTTTACAAATATATTTTTGTTAAAACACAACTATCTCGTGTAAGTTTCAAACTTGAAGACAGAAACCAGTCCGCTTCTATTAATTGGAAATATCGACTAAAACCTCATAAAATCTCAAACTGGGGGCAGGCATGCAAGCTTGTAACACTTCCTCAAGTTTCGTACTTGGGACATATAATGCCAAAACATTATAGTTTAAAATGTATTTATCGAAAATGCTCAAAATACTCGTTTCCTCCAAAGCAAAAGTTTTTAATTTCCCAAAAAGAAAAGATCGGTAATTCTAAATTAACCGAATGTCAACAATCTACGCATTTATATTTCCAAAATATAACACATTGTAATCGTATGCATGATGTTCACAACATTAAAACACTCCTTGGATCAAATGGTCTTTCATTTCGACAAAAAGGAACTAAAACATTTTCATGCACGACTCGTTCATCAAAATATCGAGAACAAAGGTTACCCCAGTATGCATACCCCTAAGTCGATAAATCGCATTTTCATGGAAATGTCAAAAAAACCTTTAGCTGACTAAAAAAAAGCGCACAAAACAACTCCTTATGAAATGTTACCAAAATTCCTCCATGCATCACTTATGTCACGCATGAATCAATCCACACACTGAACTATTTGCAATAAAACACTTAGTAATACAAACTCTCGAACGAAAAGTTAAGCGACACATGAATTCCAAACTCATTTTAAACAAATCACCAAAATAGCCTTTATACAGACATCGTGGAATGTAACTTTTCGTCTCAACTCTAACACATGTGGAGGAGTTCCAATGTTAGAGTCTCAATCCGTAGTCACTTACCCAACATCTTAACCACCACAAAACATGGATAACATCGTACCCGAAAGAACCGTTGGAAAAATAACGAAAATGAGACAAATTCTAACAAAGTTTGCATTCCCGTGATAAAACGATTTCATGCACTTTCAAAACCATATTTCAAAATCTTATGCGTGTGCTGAGCAGTTCCCAAAATTCCTAAACACCGTCCATACAAAGATTTGAAACACAAGAATTTGTTAATGCAATCTTATTTCCAAAATAACTTCGTGCATGACTCATTCGGCATTCAACGTCTCGACCCCTACTACTCCGAAACTCTCCGGTCAACTATTGTCATCCAGACATTTAAACCTCTTAAGGCAAGTTGGGAAATCACATCAAATCATCTTACGGGTTTTCCTCAAATCAAAGTCGTCTCTATGAGCCTATGACTCTAGCACAATCTTCCATCTTGGCCCGAAATGATCTGCTTACAACAAATATCATCCTTATCGTCACTCCAAGTGACTAATATTAGAATCGTCTTTCTATTCCAACGACTACTAGTTTAGGACCTTCATCACTACCCCCAACGATCATCACCTCAAAACACTTCGAGTACACACCTGTACTAGTAGGTTTACTATAGTTGTTCCTCCTGGTGATGGCTAATCTGGGTAGACAATACAACGCGTTATTAGCACATAATAACTCATACTAACAACACTCACGCTCAACTCCTTGGATTCCTCGTGACTTCCCCGACTCGAGCATTGATCCTGTGCCTCCGGTAGTAGGAGCTCTACTACTACCATCCACACCTATCATCGCCCGTTCCGAGTTCCATCCCAAGGGGTCCAAGTAGTTTCTCGCCGAAACTATACACATATGCCCGCACCGGCATATGTACACACTCTTCCTAGCTCCCTAGGAAATCCATCCAAACCACTACCCTTGCTACTGCCAAATCCCTAATAGCAAGCAGCAGACATGCAATACAGTGTAACAAGCACCAAGCAATTTAGCATACATACTCCTATGTTCTAGAAAGCAATCTAGCACACGTACTCGTACATAAACACCCTTCCCAGCTCTCTAGGAACTTCCTCTTATCCCACTACCCTTGCTACTACCGAATCCCTACTAATTATAACGGGTGACCTCGCGAATACCCGATTATATGCAGTGCGAAATAAATAGACAGTCGAATACAAGACTCTATCCTAGAACGGTTGGACTCAAACAAGAGCTGCGCAATAGAACTAAATCGAATATTCTAAGGCTATAAATCTCTTACTGCATACGACCTAGAGGGCATCCACTTAGTAACCTATCATAATTAGCATAAATTCCTAATAGCAAGCATTACAACATACAGCATAGTGTCCACAACAGGCAATCTAGCATGCATACTCTATGATCTAGAAAGCAATAAAACACTAAGCATTGTACCTTTCCCTTCGGCTCCGGCTGACTGTACACACTGCGCCCTTAATCACCGTTCCTCGAACGGGTTTTTACTTTTTCTTTTACCTCCAAAACGATTTTAAAACGAATTTGAAAATTTCCCAGCCGCAACTTGAGACCAAACGCACCGAGGTGCGTTTGATTCACTCAAGCTGTGCTCTGATACCAAGTTGTAACGTCCCAAAAATTACAAGCAAATTTAAATTTTTAAATAAACAATTCATTGATAACAACTCAATAAATGATCCCAACGTTTCGTTTGCAAACACATAATTAATGTCTTTATAAAAATAAAACCAGCGGAATAAACGTTTAATTATTAAAATCATAAAGCAACCAGCTCTTCTCGCGCGCCAGTGTGTACTCGTCACGCCTTGGAGCCGCCCGTACCTGAAACCACAGTTTATTGGGAAAGGGTAAGCACGAAACTTAGTGAATTCCAACACATGCGCAGATAGGAATTATATACATATCACCCCTATCCGCACATAAGCAACAACATCACAGTTACATAAAACGAGTAAACATCTACAAGTAATTATGTATCCAACACCTCAGTACCATCGAGGCCTCGGTCCCACCGAATTGTAATGTATCCAACACCTCAGTACCATCGAGGCCTCGGTCCCACCGAATTGTAATGTATCCAACACCTCAGTACCATCGAGGCCTCGGTCCCACCGAATTGTAATGTATCCAACACCTCAGTACCATCGAGGCCTCGGTCCCACCGAATTGTAATGTAACCAACACCTCAGTACCATCGAGGCCTCGGTCCCACCGAATTGTAATGTGACACATTTATACCAAGCATTCAAACCAATCAAATATTACGCACCACAAACAACTAGTTCACACCACAAAGACAATAGTACATACAAACTATTATGACATGCATACAACCCCTAACTACACAGTGAGAGAACTCACCTCGAATGCGCGCCCAGCTTAATAACACAATTCAAGCTTCACAATTACGGTCACTTCCCAGCACCTAAATGCATGTTAAAACGTGTCAATACGAGACCCGGACCCTATGACACGACACACGCTTAAACCGTCACTAAAACTAAATTCCGTTCTCGCCAAACAGGTCTGTTCGGGACCTGTTTCGACCCCTTTAAACCCAGAAAAATCTCCCAATATTATTTCATGACCAGAAAGTCCTCTGAGTTAGGGTTCCAAGGACATATTATACGCCTCCTAACGATTTTTCTACAATTAATTACGGATTTTATAAGATCAGCCCGCAGAACAGCGAAAAACAGCACTTATCAGTATAAAACGTCAGTTTGACCCATGCTACGTCCCGAACTGGGTTTTGCACAAAACACAGAAAAGTTTCTAGACTCAAAAAGGGAACTTTTGACACCGGTTTCACCCCAAACCGAGTTACGATCAGAAAGTTATGGTCTACGCAAAACAGTGGCAGATTCCAGAATTTTGCACATAAAATGACGAATCACCGAAATTGCGACCACTTTTCCACCCAGCTAGAGACCGAACCAGTTTTCTGCTAAAACACGGAAAACGTGCCCGACCCCGAACTTGAACCGTGGGCGCCAGTTTCGGCTCAAACGGAGTTACGACAGAAAAGTTATGACTACACGAAAACTGGACAGCACACTAGAATTTTCATAAACTGATAGCTTTATAAAACGGTTCGCGGCTTAATCGATTCGGGATTTACGCTAAGAGTGTCACCCACTGCCACCGCCCTCCACCCACAGCCACCGTAGCGACGGCGTGCGGCGGTGGTGGTCTCGCCGGAAAAACGAAAAGGAAAAAGAAAAGAACGAGACGAACGAGAGAGCTACTTACCTCACGACGACGTCTCACCACCACAACCAAACCTCTCTCTCTCGATTCCTCCGACGACAGCAGGTGGTGGCGGTCTCTGACGACAGCAGCAGCGGCGGCGAAAGGGGCTGCCGCTGCGTTCTTCTTCTCCTCTCTCTCTCTCTCGCGATCTCTCTCTCTCTCTTCGTTTCTCTCTTTCTCGGCCGCACATCGCAAGGAAACGAGAAGGGCTCTAGGGTTTAGGTGATTGGTTGCTTGAATCACAAGGAAAGGAAAAAGAAAACGAGAAGGGATTCAGCCATGGGCCGTGACCCATGCAACAAGTTCCAAAAAAATGCACAAATAGCCCCTCAACTATACCTCATCTCACAATCTATAACAAAAGACACGTAAGCTAACATTTTTGGTCCTTTTTGACACCAAACCACTAACCAAAAACAATTAAAGGTAAACACTTTAAAATGGTTTAAAGATTTATTACGCATTTGGTCAAACTTGCTAACCCCGTTAGTAAAGATTCGCTAAAAGAACGATATTAAAGCAATTAATTAAAATATATATAAACATACCGGGACACGGGCTTTACAATAACAGCATGCCGGCACCGCTCACGGTTTTGTTCCTGCCCGCACAGGCATACGCGGGACGCACCCAGACCGCACCCAGTGACAGGCAAAAGGCCTCATGCAAGGAAGGTATCCATCCACCCTTATAAGGAGGACTTCGTTCCCCCTCCTAGCCGATGTGGGATCTCACAATAATTGTAAGATCCCACATTGGTTGGGGAGGGGAAAAAAGGTTGCCTTATAAGGGACTTGATACCTCCTCTATCAGACGCGTTTTAAAACCGTGAGTCCAGGTGTGCAGACAAAGCGGACAATATCTGGTACGGTTGGCCTAGGATGTTACAGATGGTATCAGAGCTGGGAACCGGACTGGTGTGCCAGCGAGGACGCTGGGCTCCCAAGGGGGTGGATTGTAAGATCCCACATTAGTTGGGGAGGGGAACAAAGGTTTCCTTATAAGGGACTTGATACCTCATCTATCAGACGCGTTTTAAAACCGTGAGTCCAGGTGTGCGGACAAAGCGGACAATATCTGGTACGGTTGGCCTGGGATGTTACACATAGCTCTTTGGAGGATTCAACATTTTGATAGATGTCGAAGAGGGAGTCACACATACCGTTCAAGATGTGACCACGACAGATGTAGTCGTCATTCTCCCACTTTCCGCGACGCCGGGTAACTTCCAACGTCTCGTTCTCCATTATCTCCGGTATCGGGGTGCTTAGCACATACACCACCTTCAACGTTGTCAACAAGAAGTGCATCTTCTTTTGCCATCTACGGAAGTCCACGCCTTCAAACTTCTCAAGTTTTGTGAACTTTGAAGTCATGTCTCTTACAGTTTGATCACCCGCCATTTCTTTTCACGGAACAAAATTATCTCTTACGATTGTTGGAGTTGGGTTTGATTCGTGAAAGAGATGAGAAAGATGTGATTGTAAGAACTAGGATAGAACCAGAGATCGCGTAGAGCTCGCTTTCCGTAAGAGATATTTCGACCCTATTCTGCCCGGGTATCACGGAATTCTCTCGAGGATAATCTCTGATTTTTCAGTGTATCGATTAAGGCAGAAATCGATCCATATAAATACACTCTAGAAAACGTAACCTACACTGTATTGTATCAGGAAATAATATCTCATTTAATGAAATTGATTGTGGACTTAATGACGGGAGTTACAAATGAGAAAAGCTTCCCTGACGCCGGCGCTACTTTCCGCGCCAGATAAGTAGCGCGGAAATGAGCGCCAAACATAAAGCAGAACACGACGCCAGTTTTGGCGCTAGACAACTGGCGCCGATATGCCCGCCATGCACAAATCCATGCACAATCCTAAGCCTGGCGCCAGTTTTGCGCTAGCCAACTGGCGCCATTACTGGCGCCATTTCTCATTTCCCAATCCCACTTTGTAACGTGCCATTCTCAACCGTCCAACAATCCTGGGTTCTAGTTAGCTTACACGAGTGTGCACTCCACACCTCCTAACTCATGTTATAGCTTAGCTAACAACCCCATTATTACCTTTGTGAATCCAATTACACAAAATGACCGATGATTTCACTAAAATCACCAACACAAGTGTCCATGCATTTAATGCATGAGGCACTATATAAAGAGGTCATCTCCTTCCTTGCAAATTAACCAGTTTACAGACTCTCCAAGCTCTCAAGTGCTGGCATTTCTCTTCTCTCTCAAAAGTTCATTGTTTGTACTAAGTGTTTTACAATTGTTCTTATTCTCTGTGTGTCTGTGTGTAAGATTGTTTGAACTGATTTATCTGTTCTCTTCCGCAACAATCAATAGTTTATGTGTGTAATTCTTAGTTGAAGTAAATCAATAAAAGAATTAAATTAAGTGAAAAATTTTGTGTATTGTATTCAACCCCCCCCCCCCCCTTCTACAATACTTGTTACCATTGCTACTCAATAGATGGGACCAACAAGTGGTATCCGAGCAGGTCAGTTTAATCTAATAAACTTGACCTGCAATGGCTTCATCTTCTTCTTTAAACAATGTTTCTTCTCAAAACTCTATTGCTGGATCATACGACAATGGCTCCATTGCCAAACCACCAAAGTTTAACCCTAATAACTTCTCCTTGTGGAAAAGTCGTATGATGCTCTTCCTAGAAGGAGTTGACAGCAGATATCCCACCATACTCCATGAAGGACCTCTTGTTCCTAGAGTTTGGGATCGTTTTAATGCCAAAAATAAACATAAGGATGGTGATGAGTCTTCTTCTGATGAGGAAGAACGAACACCTGCTACTGGGAGATACATTGTAAAGGACCCCAGTAAGTACAATGATAAAGATAAACGTCTTGTAGCTCTTGACATTAAAGTCAGAGCCATCATTGCCCTCTCTCTGCCTGATGAGGTTTATCATTCTCTTGTGAACTTTTCTACTGCTAAGGAAATGTGGTCCACTCTGTGTGTTGTTTATGAAGGTACGTCTGAAGTGAAAAAGAGCAGAAATATTGCTCTTGTTAGAAAATATGAACTCTTCTCTTATGAGAAAGGAGAATCTATTTCAGACTACTATAATCGTTTTAACAGTCTTCTTAATGATCTTAAACTGTTGGGTCACATGTATGATAATGAGGAAGTCATGTGCAAGTTTATGGATTGTCTTCCTGATTTTTGGGAAAACATCTGTACTTGTATAAAGACAACCAAGGATCTTGATCACATGCCTCTCACTGCTCTTTATGGAACTCTCTTCAACTATGAGCAGACTAAGCTGCAAAGGAAGTCTGTCATCACAGATATAAAGAGCTCTTCCCTAGCTCTCTTAAGTGACTCCTCCAAAAGAACTATTTGTACTCCAAGAATCACCTACCCATCTGACTCTGACCATGATAGTCAAGAAGATCCCAATGAGCATTCAGAAGCATATCTTAGTGACGCTGATGATGAATGTGAGGAAGCTTCAGTTGACAAATTATCAGATGGAATGGCCAGGATGGATGGGTATTCTAAATCCAAATCTCACTTTTCTTCTGAAAAATCTAAGTTTAGTCGAAAACCCTCCTCTTCTCTATCCAAGCACTCTTCTTCAAACAAATCAAATGAAGAATGTTTTAACTGTGGTAAAAAGGGTCATTTTTCTTCTGAGTGTAGAAGTAAATGTTTTGAAAACCCAGATCTTCTTCCTCATGCCAACTTTCCTCAAAATCGGGAAGATCCAAATATGATTCTGATCGGGCTGAAAGATACAAAGAAAAATACAAGAGAGAAAAAGAAAGAAACGAAAGGCTAGTCAGAAAGGGAAAGGGTCTGCCTGCTAAATCCCACGATCTGGCAGATGAACCCACATCTGAAAGCGAGAAGGACACCTCAAATGTCTGTTTCATGGCCAAGATAAATGACATGGATCCAGAAGGCCACATCTCCTCAACTGCTCTTATATCAGCTAAGTGCTTCTCCTCCTCTTCACAGAATTGACAGACTCAATCCCTACTGTACCTTCTCCTCAGGAAACCTTAGCAATCCAAACCAACCTTAATCCTCAACCCTCCTTTTTCAACCCAACAAACATACTCATCTTTCCACCTCATCAATCCACATCTCTATCAATCTCTATAAACACAACCTTTTTACTTTCCTTGATCCACGTCATCTCAATCTCAACCATCCATTTTCTTACCTATCCAAAATTACCCTTCATCTCACCCCTTCTTTCTCATCCCTACAAACACATCTTACCCTATACAAAAACAACCTACATCCTATCCTAAATTAATTCTTTCTCCTAACTTCTAAAAAGTGCCAATACTTTCCTTTTCCTCCTATAAAATTCGACAATTACTCTATCCCAAAATCATCTCTCAAAATCCCTTATTCCTAATCCTTCTCACAGATCCCTCTCTCCTTCCTTACTAATCGGTAACCACCACCGCCGAAAACCATTCAGCAGCTTGCCGAACAGCACACTTTGCCGAACTCCACATCCGCCGAAAACCATCATTTTTGCCGAAGCTCTTTTGCCGAACATCTCCAATTCGGCACCCTTGCCAAACTCAACCCTAGCCTAACCCCTTTTTGCCAAAGACTTCTTTCCCTCCATAGTCGCCGAAGCCCTCTCTTGCCGACACCAAAATTGCCGAAACAATCCATAAACCCATCTCTCTTGCCGAACTCCCATCAGCCTGCATCATCGGCTGTTGTTTGCCGAAACCCTAGCCAAACTCCTAGCTGCCGACGCCACCATATCGGCGCTGCTGCCGAACAACCATCTTTCTTGCCGACAAGCATCACCGAACGGTCCCTGCACCGACCACCCCCTCTCCTTTTGCCGAACACCCATTTTGCCGAAACATTGTCGAACTCCCATCGCCAGATCTCTCGGTTGCCGAAGTCCCTAGCCGCCGAAGCCATAATCGGCTGGACCCTCTTGCCGATTTCTTCAGTTCTGCCGAAATTACACGCTGCCAAACACTGCCTCATTGCCGAACTGTGTCTTTGCCTAACACCTTGCCTAACTTCTTTTCCTAACACCTTGCCTAACCCTTGCCTAACTTCTTTGCCTAACACTTTGCCTAACCCTTGCCTAACATCTTGCCTAACACCTTGCCTAACCCCTTGCCTAAATTCTTGCCTAACATCATTCCCAATCTCCACTCCTACAAATTTGCCTTTTTCCCTGAAGATTTTCTTCTGCCTCTCAACCTCAACCTTCTCTTCCTTTAGCACAACATCCTGGATTTGAAGATCCCTCCCTTCATGACTATGTGTGGAGCTTGAAGATCTACCCTTGAAGATGCCTTGAAGATCTACATTTGAAGACTACACTTGAAGATTGAAGATGACTTCAATATTTTTCCCACAATCTTCTGAAGATAAAATCGTTTCCATCATCTTCCGAAGATCATTGACAAACATCTTCAAAAAAAAAAACTTGTGTTCTGGCCGATTTTCCAACTTTTCTTAGTGTTTTTCCTACATCGGCCGCTGAGGGGGAGAATTCATCTGAGGGGGAGCAACATCAACCCTTGGTACTCATATCCAGCGTCCAACTCGAAAAAAAGAGGAAATCGGCGGACCGGTCAAGGGGAGCACATCAGTCCGGGCGGATCTAACTGAGGGGGAGAAACACAAAGACCGGCTGATCTAACTGATGGGGAGAAAAACAAAGACAAAGGATGATGATGCTGAACAGGAAGCGCTGAAGATGCCAAGAGAAAGAAAGATGATGCAAGAGATGGGCAGAAGCATCCTGAGCCGGATTCACTTAACCTCAAACCTCCCTCAAAGATTGTCACCATTATGGGTTTGTCTCCTACCTTAAACACAGACTCATTTGGCTGAAATCTTTTGGAGTAAGTGAATGACTTGAAGATTTGGAAGATCTGAAGAAAAGCAAAAGTGCCTGAAAGATAAAGTTCTCCAACACATCAATAGGGCTGCTGATCCAAATGAAGAGTCCTCAAGCCAGACACAAGTTTCAACTCGACCCTCCAAAGATGCAAGTAATATTTGTTTTGTTCATATTGTTTATACTTCTTTCCTTTTTCTTTCATTTGTTTGTACAACTATACCTTTTATTTTATTTTACTTGTAAATGTCGGATACGAAAAAAAAATCCAAAAAGAACAAAAAGAATGGACTATGTGAAAAGAACCCCAAAAGAGTAAACAATGGTCAAAACGAATTATTCAGTATTTCATCCTTAAATAGGGGAAGATTGTTGGGTCACTTAAGATTTGAAGATGACCTCAGTCTCTTATTTTTACACAGTTCATACTTAGAATAATTTTTAGGTTATTTACAAGCAGTTTAATTGTATAAAAATGTTCGGTGAAGTCGAAGATCAACCGAAGAAACAAAGTAGAAGTATATCTTCAAAGCGGATTGAAGATAGACTTCTCAACCAAAGATTAAGCTGCTACTTGGGACTTCCTAAAGTCTTAGGCCAGTACACTTGAAGAGCAAGATGAAATGTTAGGCAAGATATTTGAAGACAATGTTAGGCAAGATATTTGAAGAAAATGTTAGGCAAGATATTTGAAGACATGTTAGAAAATGTTAGGCAAAATATTTGAAGACATGTTAGAAAATGTTAGGCAAAATATTTGAAAACATGTTAGAAAATGTTAGGCAAAATACTTGAAGATAACATGTTAGGCAAAATACTTGAAGACATGTTGGGCAAAATGATATCTCGGAAAGACACTCAAAGAAGTCTTCGGCAAAGAAATCTTCAACAGGTATATTCTACTTTATCTGCAAAATATATCTAGGATATCTTGCTTTGATAGAGACACCATGCGAGGATCAGAAAAAGGTTGTTTGGATTTCTTATCTCTTTCAAGAAAGTTCAACATCAACAAACAAGTCAACGCTTCAAGACAAACGTGCAAAGACAAAAGTACATCTCAGTACTTTTCAGAATACCTGCTTCCTTCTTGCCTTCCAAGCTCTACTTGACAAGTGTCCATGCATTTAATGCATGAGGCACTATATAAAGAGGTCATCTCCTTCCTTGCAAATTAACCAGTTTACAGACTCTCCAAGCTCTCAAGTGCTGGCATTTCTCTTCTCTCTCAAAAGTTCATTGTTTGTACTAAGTGTTTTACAATTGTTCTTATTCTCTGTGTGTAAGATTGTTTGAACTGATTTATTTGTTCTCTTCCGCAACAATCAATAGTTTCTGTGTGTAGTTCTTAGTTGAAGTAAATCAATAAAAGAATTAAATTAAGTGAATTTTTTTGTGTATTGTATTCAACCCCCCCTTCTACAATACTTGTTACCATTGCTACTCAATCGTTGGGACCAACAGTAAGGGAACTTACACGGTCGTTAGATACAGTTGTCGGAATCTCTAGACCAGCTTGGTCGCTAGTTCAACATCGAGACATACTTACGATCATCATTAGAAGTGATGATCATGGTACCGAACATGAGTGGTCATCAGTAGGGGTGAGCAGCGGAACTGGGTACCCGCCTTTGGAACCGGAACCGCCTAGGAACTGCCGGTTCCAGAACCGAAACCGATGTGACTTGTTCCGGTTCCGGTTCCTAAAATACGGAACCGATTAAAACTGGGTCCGGTTCCGGTTCTCATTTTTTAGAACCGCTACCCGCTGGGTACCCGCCGAGACCGGTTCCGGGACCGGGTACCCGGTCCCGCTGTGTACCCAGAACCGGAACCGCTGGGTACCCGGTATATTTTAATATAAAATATCTATATATTTAATTTTTATTACATATAAATATTTAATTTAATTAAAAACTTAATAAAGTATCAAAAATTACTTTAGGGTTAGTGACTTCATTCCATATTCATTCACAATTCACAAATCAAACCACAGCTGCCACACACTCACACTTTCTTCACCGGCCTCACGAAGGTCTGCTCAGCCACCGGCCGCCGTCCGCCGCACCTTATCTCTGCGTACACAGCCGCCGCACCGTGCCTCTGCTCCAGCCCTCCACTCGATTGAACGATATATAAGGTGAACTTATTTTGCTGTTAAACCAATTAAGTTGTTGGATTCCAAGTTTGTTCTCGATTTTGTGAACTTAGTTTCATCATTTTGCTGTCTGGATTCCAAGTTTGTTCTCGATTCCAACCATCCCTTGAAAAGTGTATTTGGAATTGTTCCATTTTTACCCATCAAGCATACAACTTGAGTTCTATAAAGTTCTTTATCTAGTGCACTGGTAATTTCTTGACATTTTCTTTATCTGAACACCTCCACTTTGATGGAAATACCTAACAGAAGCATTAAGCATTAGAAATTAATCACAAGTGGGAGTTTGACTTTTGTAGTTCTAGACTAGTGGTCGACCATCTGACTATACTCCAACCTGAGTATAGTCATGCGTATCATTCCATTGTGGTTGTATCATGCGTATCATTCCATGAACCTGTGATGTACAGCTTTTGGATACATATTTAGATCCGACGCTTTTCTTACAAAAGTTATCAGCGGGTACAAAAAATGTTAAAAAGTATTTGTTAGCGGGTACCCGGAACCGGAACCGGTTCCCAGCGGTTTCGGGACCGGTTCCAAAAAAATGAGAACCAACGGTTCCGGTTCCGGTTCTTTCTTTCTAGGAACCGCCGGTTCCGGTTCCGGTTCCAAGAAAAAAGGGCGGGTACCCGGTATTGCTCACCCCTAGTCATCAGGACCTTATCTTAATACAAGAATTTTCTTAAGTGTTTGTCATTAGTCTTAACGTCGGGCGTGACTTGTGAATTTTTACTCAAACAATTGTTAAAAGGCCTCCAAAAGTATTAGGACACCTTTGTAGTGTATAACTCAAAACTGTAAACGAACATCTAGCTCGAACTCATATATAAGATATAAAAAAAATCTCTAGCTTGAGTCTAATATTATTTTATCTATTCGAATCTGAATAAACTGCAATTCAACTAGACTCGGTTCAAATTGTTAACGCCCAAAGCATTAAAGGTAAATTAAAATAAATACTCCTCTTGGAGACCCGTTCTTTCTTTTACCTAACATATTCACCTTCGGTTATTTCATACTCTAATTTTGCACAATTTCACTATCACTGAAATTCAATAGATATTCATCATAGATGAGTAGCTACTACCATCTCCAACAGAAAGTGTTATATATAGCATTAGTGTTAAATTTTAGCGTTCAAAATTACACTAACTATCATAATAGCACTAGTTGTATACTTGTATCCAACCGGTCAATATTAGAATGTAGCACTTCTATATATTTGACATATATTATTAATTTATCTTATAAATATAAGAGTAAACTCCAATTTTGGTCCTTAACGTTTATGGATTTTTTGAAAGTGGGACTTGGACTTCAATAAGTCTAGATTTAGGGGTTGTTTGGCAAGTGCAAAATGATTAAGAGGCTCTCATGATATATTACAAAATGGAATATGGATGTTTGGTAATTGTTTAGAATGAAATTAGGGTGCTGAATGATTAAGGGAGACCCACAATACAAAATCATTAAGAGGGTTTTAGAACCATTAAGAAACAGATTTTTTTTTGCCAAACAAGATTTACTTCTTAGCGATTTAGAGGTTGCCTCTTAACGGAATTATTAAGAGGTAAACAAACAACCCCTTAGGGGGCGTTTGGTTCGCAGAATGTTTTTGGATGGAATGGAATCTGTCAAATGAATTTGACTTTGAAGGAATTGGAATGGAATGTTGTCAGGTTTGACCAGCTGTTTGGTTGACAAAATTGGAATGGAATCTATTAAAGGAATTGGAATCTGTCTGTTTGGTTCACAGAATGTAGCTTTGGAATTGGAATGATATTTGGGTAAATGACCAAAATACCCTTTTGTTAATTTTAATTTTCTGGTTTGCTCATCTTTCTGGTTTATTTATTGGTTTATTCATCTATCATTATCAGACATGGTTTTGTACAAATCGAAAGAATAAACCGAAATCATGTACAAATCGAAAGCAGAAACCGAAACAACCAGATGCTAAAATCGAAAGAACAAATCGAAATCATGTACAAATCGAAAGAACAAACTGAAACAACCAAATGCTAAAATCGAAACAACAATCGAAACAACCAGATGCTAAAATCATAAGATATGTTACCATAAGATAAAATCGAACGATATGCTAAAATCGAACGATATGCTAAAATCGAAACAACCAGAAGATAAAGGAGAAATCGAAAGCAACTATCGTAAGCACAAATCAGTCGAGAAAGATAGGTTACCAGATCGTGGAAGTGCAATGGCTGTGGAGAACGTCCTTTGCGATGGAGAAGAAAACGAGAGAGAGGTAAGATTGTGGGTGTATCTGTGATCCGAGAAATCAACAACAATTCAAGTATTAGGGAGAGTTCGAGATACAAACGTCATCCTCATATTAAATGTTAATCATTTTAGTACATGGAAGACTCTCTCTTTCTCTCTAGAATTATGCTCCTTACATTGTGCCACACTTTACAAATGAGTCTCCTAACACTTTATATAGACAAGCCCAAGGCCCACTAAGTGCTAAGCCCAAGTCCGTTACAAACATAAGCCCTTTACAAAACTTTCATATAATTAGGACATTTTTGGTCCTAACAGTATCGGCTGAAAATAATAAAACTAGGGCAAGGGGTAATTTTGGCATTATGAAAATGTTGAATTCCATTCCTTTCAAAATACCTTGTTTATGTGAAGGAATGAAAAATGTCAATTTCATGGAATTCATTGAAATTTTTTGAATTCCTTTTGTACAAAAGATTGAACCAAACACCGGAATGGAATCTGGTCAAAGGAATCTGACATTCCAATTCCACCAGATTCCACCAGTTTCTGTGAACCAAACGACACCTTAGTCTTTCAGGTTTGGATTTTGCTTTGAAAATAGGACCTCGTCACTAACTCCGTTAAAAATGACCGTTAGAGACAACGGTATTTTTGTCTAATCTTGTTTTATCCCTTTTTTTTGTTCTTTCTTATTTTTTTAAAAACTATCGTACTATAGAAACCAATTACGGCATCGTTTGGCAAAAAAAACTAGCTTATAAGCTAGCTTTTTTCTGGGTACATGTTTAGATGACCATAAGCTAGCTTTTTAAAACGCTACTTGGAGTAGCTTTTTGTGAATATTTCAATATTGTCCTCATTATTTATTAACTATTATTATAAACAAATATTAATTTTTTAAATTTAATTATTATTAATTAATAATATTAATTAATATTAACTGAAAATTGTTAAATTAAATTTTAATTATACATTGATATTAATTTTTAATTATTTAGAGTTATTATTAATCATATACAATATTTTTATAATTTTTTTTATATTAATCAATATATTTTAATTATCAATTATTATTATTGTTTTAATTATTATTTGATTACATTTTTCATATTATATGTAACGGCTATTTAAAATCATAAATTAATATATATTTTTTCTAAAACTTGTTTTAACAAATTCAAAATTTATAGTATATAAATTATAATAAATTTTAAATTCTTTTATTTAACATGTTATATTATTTAATTTTTCTTTACTATTGGTTGTATTAATTAACATATTATATTACTATAAATTTGTTTTAATTATATAATTAAATATTGTAATTGATAATTTTTTGAAGATGTCCTTTTGGTCATTTTGCATATTATAAGCTAGTTTTTGCCAAACGTGACTTCTTGGTCAGCTAGCTTACCAGCTACTAGCTAGCTTATGAGTCAACAACTAATTTATCACCTATCGGCTACTTTGACAAACATAGCCTATATGTAATTAATTATTTACATCGTCGTCATCCCTCTTTCTTCGTCATCATCCCAGATCTAAACCTACATGGTTCCCATTGAGATCTTCAAAATCAACATTTAGCAGTGAACGAAGTTGAAGCAATGGCAGCATAGGTAGCAACAACCCAACAGGGACCACCCATCCCCCTCTTTTTTTCTTTTTCTGGAACCACCCGTTTAAACTAAAGCAAAAGTCGATCGGAGAAAGATATGTTTACGTAGGGACGAAGCGACCGGGAGTGTTTGGTCCGTTTGGCTAGTTTGGTTTGTTTCGTCGGAGAAAATAGAGGGAAAGGAAGAAGACTATGGTCTCTGTGTAAACGACCAGGGAAGAAGACGATGGGGCTTTGCAGGTCTACTATTGCTCCACTGGATGGACCCTGTTTTGGTTTTTTTTGGTTTCTGTGTGACTGTGTGGTTTTTTGCCGATGATGAGGTTTTCCGGTATCACCATCAATAATATGGACGGGGACGGAGGGTGTTGATACAGAGGCTGTCGGAGATTTTACACCGTCATCGTTCCTGTTGTGGTGAGACAACCGATCGGTTAGTTTCTTTCAAGATGAATCGATCTATTTAGGCCAAGAGTCATGCCTGTTTTGCATATCACGTCCATGGTTCCTTCTTGCCTTTGCCAATTACTCACTCGATTTTATTTCTATCGATCCACAAAACAATAATCAACGGGTTTCTCTTTCTCCCTCTCTCTCAACACGATGAATAGTGCATAAAATTAAGTTTAGGTATTATTTTGATTTAATTTTGGGTTCATAAAATTAAGTTCCGATTAATGGTTGGGTGTGATTTTGAAGGTTTAGGTTTGAATTTGGTGTTTGGGTTAAGGTCTGCCAGAGGATTTGTAGCCGGAGTAGATGACTACTGTTTAACCGGAGAAGATTATCGGGAAGGGGTGTAAAAATTACATAACAATTTCATATGGATTGCAAATGTGACACGTAGAATTGCAAAATTAGAAATTGTAGTGGTTGCGATTATGATTGCAAAATTAGAAATTGTTTTTTGTAATTTACAAATGTCAAATCAGTACTTTTTGATGATGTGACAGTTAATAGTATATGAAATTGTAGAGAATAATTTCTAAATTAGAAATTGCTTCAAGTCAAATCATGTTTTGTGATATTTTGTAGAGAGTATTTAATTGTAGTTTTGTAGAGAGTATTTAATTATAGTTATTTAATTAATAAAATATTTCATATTAAATTATAGTAAAGAGTATTTAATTGTAACAACCCAATTTCCATAAAATAACATTAAACAATATTACAACAAAAAACGGTCTTGACACAAGAAATTTACATAAGTTCTACTATAAACTCGCAGCGGAAACACCTTCACAACCGAGATACTACAGGAAGCCCGACGGTAATCTACAAGTCTTCACTAGCCTCTAGCTCTTCTACCTTGACACGACCTTCCATCATCATCAGATGAAACTCCATACACGACTAACACCTGAAAATGGTTTTAGTTTTTGAAAAGCGAGGGTTAGACCATGAGGCCTAGTGAATTCCCTCTTTAAAACAATTTCACATGCATAGCAGTATAAAACATTTAACCATTAAAGGTGATCGGAAACCCAGTTTAAATACTCGACTCCACATAAGGGGATAGCACAGTGGTCGCAACTTTCATCACCTTACTAAACCAGGTACGACATTCACCTTACAAAGCCAGGTACGACATTCATATAAATGAATGTATAAACAACTTGCATGCAATTGTAAACATTTCCATGTCATATACAATAAAACCTTTCAAAAGTTTAATCATGTCATCATGCTCGTAACCATAATCAGTTATGAAAACCTTTCGCAAAACATTTCATTCACACAAAGAAGGTAAGGGAACTCACCTTAGCCTTAGCACATCGACACACGTTCCGGAACACACTTTAGCTCAAACCGAACACCTGAATTGGACGTCATAAAAATGGTGTTAACCATCTAATTACATCCCAAAACATCCCTACTAAACCCCTAAGACAAACCCCCAAACGATGCCTCGATTCTAGACCCGAAACACGAAGCGAACCGAAGGATGTTCACAAAACAGGTACTTACGCCACTTGTCCCGTGGTTTGCAAACCGCGGGACAAACCGCGCAACTCCCTGTTCGTCTTCCCCAAGTCTGCACAACCAAAATCAGTCCGAAATCTCAACTCCAATACCCCCAAAATGCTCCCAAATCGATTTTTAAGCATCCAAAACAAGATAAAGGATGTTCTAGACCTTTCTCCACAATTTCCAAACAACAAAAGAACATTTAATCTAATAAAATCTAACCAAAACCCAACTAATGATTCATCACTTTTACCCCAAAACTCAAAACTCCATTAAAACCCAAAACACTGCTGGAATCAACTTCCACCATTGAAATGGTGAAGGATTCTCAAAGGAGGTAATAAAATCCATAATCCAACTCTAGAACTCCCAATACATTAAACCCATGGATTTCCAAATTCAAAACATTAAAACACTAGAAAAATCTTACACCACACTCATCCAATTCATCCTTTCAAATGAAGAAAACAAGAGAGGGAAAGATTACCTTGAAGAAGATGATGAATAATCCACATTCAGCTCCAAATCCAAACTCCCTCTTCAAGAATCTTCAAACTCCTCCAAGTCTTCCTCTAGCCACCCACAATACGTTGAACAACCAAAAATGAAGATACTTAGGGTTTTACCCCTTTCTATACCAATTCACATTTTCTAATTTGCAACCAAGCCCCCAAAGTTGTACACTTCACACATTAGCCCCAAAATCTATATTTACTCTAACCTTTGCAAGAAGAAGAAAAATATGGGGTGTTACATCACCTCCCCCTTATTAGAATTTCGTCCTCAGAATTCCATTGTCGGGCCCATGCTGCAATAGGATATAACTTCTGACTTCCAATGCTTATATTGCCCCAAAAAAATTCTTAAGGAGTTGCAACAACATCTCTACAAGATTAGTCTCTTTGCCTTTCAAATTCTCGACCATCCAGCCCCAAAGATTGTTCCTGACGATATGACAAAATCTGACTCCTCAAATATACACATTGCTAGCGATGATACACTATACTGCTTTCCAACCCATACTCGCTACAAAGGTTAAAACACACCAAAACGTTCCAGATTTTCACCGAGTGCAATTAACTCATCCATTAACTCTCCAAATCTTTCCATAACCGCCATAATGCATTACAATGTGGCCCAACTCAACATCTTCTTGGAACACACTACTCCAATCCTTAGGAAAGGTTTTCCCGCCTTGAGATCGAAATTACTCATACTTTCCGATCCAATCCTCTTAGTCCCAATCACTTATCCATCCCTCCTTGATCAGAACTGACAACGTACGACGTTCCTTGAAATCGTTCCTCAGCCGACTACAATGTTCTTTGGTCGGTATCATGCCAACCATACACACTTGCAATTTCTTCGATCAATCATACTACTCACACCAAAATACTCTCTTGAGAGAAAACGATGTTGGGATAATCTCAATCATACCTCAAGTACTAGATATGTAAATAGGGCAAAGATGAAAAGGTGTGACTTTTCATATGAAAAGGTGTGACTTTTCATATGAAAAGGTGTGACTTTTTATCCTCCAACCGCCATAACCGAACAGTTACAATGGTTCATTGGCACCGGTTGATCTAGTATAAATAGGAAGCATATGTAACAGATTATGATAGACAAAAAACACATATTCTCTTAAATTCTCTCAAAGTTCTTCATCATGGAAGCATAGTTTGATTCGTCGGCTTCGAGAGTTCGATTCTTGAATGGGTTGTTGTATCCTCTAGATAGACGTCCAATTGATACGGTACGAGGGACGAATTTCTGTCTAAGGACACTGCTTGGCAGGCCTCAATCCAAATAACGATCTTCTTCAACTTCGTGATCAAGAAAGTCGAGTTAGTATTTTATCTTGAACTTTTGATTATGTATTTTCATTGATATGTAAATTTCGGATATATATATATACATATAAATAATTCAGTATTTCCATTTGATTCAATATTGTGTGTTACGAATTTCAATTCGTGTATCTAAGGTCTAACAATCTTAGACAGAAATTCCATTGACGATGGAAAACTCTTCTTTGTTGAAATCAAATGTGGAGAAACCCGAAAAATTTAAGGGTTCCTGTTGATCCAAACCCTCAGTGATTTGATAATGACCCTCTCTTATATACTTAATGAAAATTGTAAGTAAACAATATGTATCAGAAATTAACCAAAGTGAAGAAAGACAAAGCTGAATCTTCAAATGCTGCGAAGACTGCTGAATCTTCCATTCCAACTACTTCCACTGACAAATGTGTATACATGGTAAAGTGGGTACCCAAGAAAAACTAATCTTCCTTCGTATTGCAGGTTAAGAAGGGTATCTGGTATCTCGATAGCGGATGCTCTAGACACATGACTGGAAAGAAAAGCCTGCTCGCTGAATACAAGGAAGAGAAGGGTCCCTCTGTGACTTTCGGTGGAAATGGAAAAGGACATACCCGAGGGTATGGTGTACTTTCAAATGGTACAACCTCCTTCAGAAGAGTCGCATATGTTGAAGGGCTGAAGCATAATCTTCTAAGCATCAGTCAGCTGTGTGACATGGATAACAAAGTAATCTTTACTAAGGAATCCTGCTTTGTCACTGACAAAAAGGAGAAGATAGCTCTCAGCGGTTATTGTTTGGAAAATGTTTATGTAATAAACATGGACTCAACAACCACTGAGAACTCCTGTTTCTTCTCAAAGGCCTCATCTGATGTCAACTGGCTATGGCATAAGAGGCTATCTCATCTAAATTTCAAGACACTAAACACTCTTTCTTCAAAAGAGTTAGTCACTGGTCTACCTCAGCATTCATACGCCAAAGAGTCGTTATGTTCAGCGTGTGAAAAAGGGAAGCAGACCAAAGCAAGCTTTAAGTCAAAGCAAGTTTCTTCAGTGTCATCTCCTCTACAACTACTCCATATGGATTTGTTTGGCCCTGTTAACAAACAATCCATCGCTGGAAATAAATATACGCTGGTCATAGTTGATGAATTCTCTCGCTTCACTTGGGTAATGTTTCTCCGTTCTAAGAGTGACACCCCTGAAGAACTCATCAATTTTGTTCGGAAGATGGAAACCCTGAACAATCTGACCGTTCGCTCAATAAGGAGTGATCATGGGACTGAATTCAAAAACAGTTCTCTTGATTCCTTCCTTGAGAGTAAGGGTATTTCTCACAACTTTTCTTCAGTGAGAACACCGCAACAAAATGGAGTCGCTGAAAGAAGAAATAGAACAATTATTGAAGCTGCACGTTCAATGCTCAGCGATTCTCACTTGCCTACTCAGTTTTGGGCAGAAGCTGTCAACACTGCTTGTTTTACGCAAAACAGGTCGCTGATAGTCAAAAGATTCAAAAAGACAGCCTATGAACTTTTTCATGGGAGAAAGCCTTCAATCAGCTTTCTTCACATCTTTGGATGTCAGTGTTTTATACTGAACAACAGAGATGCACTTGGAAAGTTTGATCCTAAGGCTGATGATGGAATCTTTCTTGGATACTCCTCAGTTTCCAAAGCCTTCAGAGTCTTCAATCGTAGAAGACAAACTGTAGAAGAAACTATTCACGTCACGTTTGACGAATCCTGTTCAGCGAACTCTAAACCGTCCGCTGATACTGAAGAACTGAATCAATGGATGTTTTCTCATCTTGGTAATTCAGAAGTTATTCCCACTACTCATGCTCATCCAGTAGAAGATGATAGTCCTATCATTCCAAATATGCAGAACAGTGAAGCTGAAACTTCTTGGGTCTCAGCTGTTCCTATAAACACTATACCTAACGCTGAACCAAATGTCTCAGACATTCCATCTACTTCTCAGCAATCAGTGAATATAATGATAACTGCATCCATTCCTCTCTTGGATGATACTCCTGACGTCGCTGAAGCTTCATCTTCAGCTCCTCCAGTTCAAGTTGAGTCAGCGTCTCACGCTCCGGCTCAGCGATGGACTATAAATCACCCAATTGATCAAATTCTTGGTGATCCAAACGCTGGGATTCAGACTCGACGAAGTGCAGGTAATATTTGTTTATTTGTAAATTTTATTTCACTAACTGAACCAAAGAAAGTAGATGATGCCCTCAAAGATCCAAACTGGGTCAGCGCCATGCAAGAAGAGCTGACTGAATTCGAAAGAAACAAAGTTTGGAAACTTGTTCAGAGACCAACTGATAAAACAGTAATAGGCACTAAATGGGTCTATCGAAATAAGTTGGACGAACATGGTACTGTAACCCGCAACAAAGCTCGACTTGTTGCTCAGGGATACAGACAAGAGGAAGGTATAGATTATGACGAAACATTTGCTCCATTAGCAAGACTTGAATCTATTCGTCTATTCTTAGCATATGCTGTACACAAAAACTTCAAAGTACATCAGATGGATGTTAAGTCAGCGTTTCTAAATGGAAAGCTAAATGAAGAAGTGTATGTGGAACAACCTCCAGGATTCTCAGATTCTAAGCATCCAGGTTATGTTTATAAACTGGATAAGGCACTTTATGGCTTGAAGCAAGCTCCATGTGCATGGTATGATACTCTTTCTACTTATCTCCATATTGAAAAATTTGAGCGAGGTAAGATTGACAAAACTCTATTTTTTAGAAAAGTGAAAGGTCATATCATTCTAGTTCAAATATATGTTGATGACATTATATTTGGGTCTACTAACCCTGAACTTTGTACTCGTTTCGCTGATAGAATGAAAGATGAGTACAAAATGAGCATGATGGGTGAACTAACATATTTCCTTGGTCTTCAGATTAAGCAAACTGAAAAAGGAACTTTTATTAATCAGGGAAAGTATGTTAAAGATATGCTGAAGAAATTCGACTTAACTGAAAGTTCAGCTATGAAAACCCCTATGGCACCACCGCTGACACTTGATAAGGACACTAAGGGTGTTCCTGTCAATGTCACGCTGTACCGTGGGATGATCGGCTCTCTATTGTATCTTACAGCTAGCCGACACGATATTATGTTTGCAACATGCTTATGTGCACGATATCAAGCTGAACCTAAGATATCTCATATGAAAGCTGTAAAGCGAATCTTTCGATATCTTAAGGGTACAACGAATCTAGGTCTTTGGTATCCCAAAGATTCAGGATTCGATCTAACCGCCTATTCAGATAGTGATTTTGCAGGTTGCAAAATGGATAGGAAAAGCACCACAGGAGGATGTCAGCTCCTGGGTGGAAAGTTGGTAAGTTGGACAAGTAAAAAGCAAAATTCAGTGTCCACTTCCACAGCTGAAGCTGAATATGTAGCTACTGGAAGCTGTTGTTCTCAAGTCTTGTGGATGAGAAATCAGCTACTAGACTATGATCTTCAGCTCTCCAAAATTCCAATCTATTGCGACAGCACAAGTGCCATCGCTATAGCAAACAATCCAGTACTACATTCAAAGACCAAACATATAGAAATCAGATATCATTTTATCAGAGATCATGTGATGAATGGTGATATAGAACTGTAAAGCCCGTGTCCCGGTATGTTTTTTTAAAATCCTTAATTTTCTTTCTAGCGAGTCTCTTTAACGGAAGTTGTCAAAGGGACCTCGAATGTTAGGTATGGCAAACCTTATTTTTTTTTACAATGTAATGGGAATTTAGGGATCAAAAGTGCCAAGGTGTTGGAGTTTAGGGGCCAATTGTGGACATAAGGGATTTTTGTGGGGTGAACGGCTAAGGAAGGGGGACCGACCCCCCCCCTTTCTCTCTTCTCGTCGGTTTCCAAAATCAGCAACAAAACAGCCCCTTTGATTGTTGTGGGTTTTTCTTTTGGTTTGGATTTTGCCGAGATGGAGAATTAGTGAGTGAGAGAAAGAGATCGCAAGAGAGAGAACCAAGAGAAGAAGAGAGAGAGTGGTCACCGGAGTTCCAGTCGCCGGAGGTTCCAGTCGCCGGAGTTCCAGTCGCCGGAGGATTTCCATTCACCGGAGAAGTCGAGGGAAGAGAAACGACCATCGCAAGGTAAGCCGTTCCCCTCGCTCTATCTTGTTCGTTCTTGTTTATTCTTTTTCCGGCGAGCAACCGCCGCCTGCTGCCGCCGCCGGCGACCACCCTGCCGGAGAGGGCGGTGGGTGGTGCTCGTGTGGCGGGACCCTACTGACCTAAACCCACCGTTGCTTAGAAAACCCGAACTCGTAAAAAAAAAAAATCAGTTGCGTAATCGCCTTATAAAAAATCGTCAGTTTATGTGAATAACCGTTCCGCCACTGTTTTGCGACGGCTATAACTTTTCCGTCATAACTCCGATTGAGCCGAAACTGGCGCCCACGCTTCGAGCTCGGGACCAGGCACGTTTTCTGTGTTTTAGCGGAAAACTGGTTCGGCCTCGAGCTAGGAGAAAAAGTGGCCGCAAGTTCAGCGGTTCGTCATTTCATGTAAAGAATTCTGGATTCTGCCCTGTTCTTGCGTAGCCGATAACTTTTTACTCGTAGCTCGGATTGGGGTGAAATTGGTGCCAAAAGTTCCCTTTTCGAGTCTAGCAACTTTTCCGGGTTTTGTGCAAAATCCAGTTCGGGCTGTAAATTGAGTTAAACTGCTGTTTGTAGCGAAAGGTGCTGTTTTTTCGCTGTGCACATAATCAGTTTTGTAAAATCCATAATAAATTGTAGAAAAATCGTTAGAGCGCGTGCGATATGTCCTTGGAGCCGTAACTCAGAGCACTTTCTAGTCATATAAAATGTTTGAGGATTTTCTGGGTTTAAGAGGGTCGAATCAGGTCCCGAACAGACCCGTTTAGTTAGGTGGAAAAGTCATTTTAGTGACGGTTGTAGCGTGCGTCGCGTCTTTAGGTCCGAGTCTCGTATTAATGCATGTTAACGTTCGTTTAGGTATTGGGAAGTGATTTTTGGATTGTGGAGCTTGGAATTTTGATTACGAGCTAGACGCGCTTTTGAGGTGAGTTCTTTCACCGCGTAGTTAGGAATTTCATGTATGTTGTTTTTGTGTTATTGGTTGTTACGTGTAATTATGTGGTTGCATGAGATAATTGGTATGTGGTAACTGTTAATGATTGGCGATTTGTATATTTATATTTTGCTCACTCGGTGGGACCGAGGGCTTGGTGGGACTAAGCTTATTTGTATTGTTTTACTCGGTGGGACCGAGGGCTTAGTGGGACTAAGCTTAGTTATATTTTGTTTTACTCGGTGGGACCGGGGGCTCGGTGGGACTGAGCTTATAATTAATTTATCTAGTTGCTCGGTGGGACCGAGGTTTGTCTTTATATGATAATTGATTGTGGCTGTATTCAAGGTGATAGTGATGTGGCCTACTTGCGAGTAGGGGCGATATACGTGGGTTGCTACCTACGTGTGTGTTTGAATTCACTAAGCTTTAGCTTACCCTTTTCCCTTATGTTGTGATCTCAGGTGCGAGGGGCAGGCAGGTTTGACGGTACACACGAGCGCGGAGCGTTGATGATGTTTTTTTAATTTTTACTTTTAAACCTCTAGACTTTATTTATAACATTTTCCGCTGCGTAACTTTTTGAATGGTTTGGTAAACGAAATGTTTCAACTTGGTTTGCACATTATTAGATTGGGGTGATTTTTATAATGAAATGTATGTTTAAAAATTTTTAAAATTTCTTGTAATTTTTGGGACGTTACAACTTGGTATCAGAGCACAGCTTGAGGGAATCAAGCACATCTCGGTGTGTTTGGTCTCAAGTTGCGGCTAAGAGATTTTAAATTCTTTTATTTGATCTTTTTAAAAATTAAATGAAAAGAGAAAACCCGTTTGGGAAACGGTGATCGTGGGCGCAGTGTGTACAGTCAGCCGATGCCAGCTGGGAAGGTAAGGAGCTTAGTGTAAATGTCGCTTTCTAGGCATAGGGTATGCATGCTAGATTGCTTATGTGAACTGTATGGTACTGTATGCTTATTACTTGCTTATTGGAAATCATGCTAGCTCTGATAGGTGGTTAAGCGAATGCACTTTAGGTTGTATGCGGTAGGAACTGAATAGCCTTAGAATATTGGATTTAGTTCTATTGCGCAGCTCTTGTTTGAGTCTAACCGTTCTAGGGTAGAATCTTTTATTCGAACGCCTATCTGGTTTTTACACTGTATACGACTGTGCATTCACGAGGCGACTCGTCAGGGTTAGTGGGATTTCCGTCTTAGCAAGGGTAGTGGGGTGATATGACTATTCTAGAGAGCTAGGTAAAGTGTTAGCAGTTACTGGAATGTGTATACGTGTTGTTTGTGGAAACCAACTACTTGGACGTCCCGGGACAGGACTCGAAACGAGTAAGGATAGGTGTGAAGGGTAGTAGCCGAGCTCCTACTATCTGAAGCACAGGATCCATGCTCGAGTCGGGGAGAGTCGCTAGGAAGCCAAGGTGTGGAACGTGAGAGTGGTAGGGTGAGTTAGTTGTGTTAATAACTCTCTGATTTTTTTTAGAATGGTCAACACTAGAAGGAACCGCGCGGCTGCGCCGCAGGCTGAGGCAGGACTTACTGAGGAGCGTATTAGGGAGCTGATTGCTACAGAGGTGTCTCACGCGATCGGGGAGGCGATTCCCGAGATCATCACCGCTATTCGAGATGAGGTGGTGATTCTTCTAGAGGAGCGTATTGCGGCTATTCCCCTGCCTGCGGAGGGTCAGCTTCGTACCCGAGAGTTCCAGTATCGGGATCTCTCTGCCTGTTCCCCACCAGAATTTAAAGGAGACCCGAATCCTATTACCAGCATGAGGTGGGTATCCGACATGGAATTCGCTTTCCTGACCAGTGGCTGCCCGGACAACCTAAAGGTCCGTTTTGCAGTAAACCTACTTCGTGACGGCGCGAAGGATTGGTGCGCCACGGCATTGACGCCTGCCGAGCGCACTACCTTGACTTGGGACGAGTTTGTCACTCGTTTCCGTGCAGAGTATGTACCGCCGGTAGAAATGGAACGACTCGCGAAGGAATTTCTAGAGCTCACACAGACTACAGAGACAGTAAAGGAAATGAACAAGAAATTCACTGAGATGTCATTATTTTGCCCACAGTATGCTGCCTCGGAAGAGATGAAGATGTCACGGTATAAGGATATGTTGCGCACGGAGATTCGGGAATTTGTTAGCACGGCTCAGTATACTACGCTGTCTGCCATGATGGACGCTGCTCGGAGGAGGGAGATTGAGCTGGAGACCCAAGCCAAGAAACGGAAGGCAGCACAGCCGGTGCGCCCATCTCGGCAGCACCGAAGAGATCGAGGTTCACGGATACGCGCACGGGTTCTAGGGGTGGCGGGTTTAAACCCCGAGATACCGGGGTGAGGAGAGTTGAGGGGTGTTTTAAGTGTGGCCAACCCGGTCACCTTAGCCGGGATTGTAGGGTACCGTTAGTGGTTTGTTTCAACTGTAATCAGACAGGCCATGTAAGGGCCAACTGTCCTAGGGCAGGGGTAGCTACTGGGGGTGGAGCACCGAGGGCGCCTGGGAATGCCCCGTTACGTATTACCGATGGTCGAGCAGGCCCGTCGGGGGCGGGAGCGGCTCGAGGCAGAGTCCACCAGTTGACGGTGGATGAGGCGCAGGCGACGCCTAAAGTGGTTACAGGTACATTCCCTTTGTTTCCCTCTTCTTGTTTTTCCTTTGCATGTTGTTTATTATTTTGTGTCGGGATTATATGGTAGGCACGTTCCTAGTTAACTCGGTGCCTGCGGTTGTGATGTTTGATAGTGGGGCTACTCACTCTTTTGTGTCACGCACGTTTAGCGAGGGTTTGGGCCGAGTGGTAGGACGTTTGAGTCATCCTCTTGTTGTTGAGGTGGCTGATGATAGGACCTTGACGGTCACGGATGTGTTTCGCGGGTGCATTTTAGAGATTTCAGGAGTGCGGTTTCCCATTGACCTGATCCCGATTGCCATGTGGGAGCTTTGTGTGATTGTGGGAATGGATTGGATGGATAAGTTCGACGCGGAGATTGTTTGTCGCCACAAACAAGTGCGAGTTCGAACCCCAAGCGGGGGAGAACTGTTAGTACAGGGAGATTCGTCTAGGCGGACTACGGCTATATGTTCGGCTGCGAGAGCTCGAAGGTACCTTCAGCATAGTGGTCAGGGGTTCCTGGCATATGTGTTAGACACGAGAGTTGGGGAGGAGAAGGAGTCTGCGGAAGATGTGCCAGTTGTACGGGAGTTCATCGACGTATTCCCTGAGGATTTGCCGGGGATACCTCCCGAACGACAGGTAGAGTTTCGGATCGATCTGATCCCGGGTGCTGCTCCGGTGGCCAAGGCACCCTATCGCCTGGCCCCACCGGAAATGAAAGAACTGCACGCCCAGTTACAGGAACTACTCGAAAAGGAGTTCATCAGACCGAGCTGTTCGCCGTGGGGAGCACCTATTTTATTTGTAAAGAAGAAGGATGGGTCACAGCGAATGTGTATAGATTACCGGGAGCTGAATAAGCTTACGGTAAAGAATCGTTATCCGTTGCCGAGGATTGACGATCTATTCGACCAGCTTCAGGGAGCCTCATGGTTCTCTAAGATCGACTTGCGGTCAGGGTACCACCAGATGCGGGTCAGGAGTGAGGACACAGAGAAGACAGCCTTCCGTACACGGTACGGTCATTACGAGTTCGTGGTGATGCCTTTTGGGCTCACCAATGCACCAGCAGCATTCATGGACCTCATGAACCGTGTGTGCAGTCCGATGTTGGACAGATCGGTGATTGTATTCATCGACGACATTCTGGTGTATTCCAAGTCCAAGGAGGAGCACGAGGTACATCTTCGGGAAGTGTTGGAGGTTTTAAGGCGAGAGAAGTTATACGCGAAGTTTTCCAAGTGCGAATTCTGGTTACGAGAGGTCCAGTTCTTAGGACATGTCGTGAACCAGGATGGTATCATGGTTGACCCAGCTAAAATCTCAGCAGTGTTACGGTGGGAAGTACCGAAGACTCCTACCGAGGTGCGGAGCTTCCTAGGTTTGGCGGGGTATTACCGAAGGTTTATTCAGGATTTCTCCAAGATCGCGTTGCCGATGACGCGATTGACGAAGAAATCTGCGGCCTTCAGCTGGGGTGAGGAGCAACAGAAGGCGTTTGAGGAGCTACGCAGGCGGTTGTGCGAGGCTCCTGTACTAACCTTGCCTGAGGGTATGGAGGATTTGGTGGTGTATTGCGACGCATCACATCAGGGTTTGGGTGCCGTGCTTATGCAGCGCGGCAAGGTCATAGCCTACGCTTCTAGACAGCTGAAGCCTCACGAAGCAAATTACCCGACGCATGACCTGGAGTTGGGAGCGGTAGTGTTTGCTCTTAAAATTTGGAGGCACTATCTCTATGGTGTCAAGTGTACAATCTACACTGACCATAAGAGCCTCAAGTACTTGATGGATCAACAGAATCTTAATATGCGCCAGCGAAGATGGCTCGATGTACTGAAGGATTATGACTGCGAGATACTTTACCACCCGGGTAAAGCGAACGTGGTCGCGGACGCACTCAGCCGACACCCGGTCGGTGAGCCATTGAGGGGTTTATGTCAGCGATTGACAGTGGTGGCCCCTATCTTGGAGTCAATAAAAAGCGCTCAGGAGGTGGCTGTCTTAGAGGAGAATGCGAAGCGGGAAAGAGTGTCGGGGGAAATCCCGAATTTTATTCGTGATAGTCGTGGGTTGTTAACTCGACATGGTAGGGTTTGGGTTCCACTCCTCGGTGGGAACCGTCAGGTGCTGATGGATGAGGCGCATAAGTCCAAGTTCTCGATTCATCCGGGGGCTACAAAAATGTACAGGGACTTGCGCGAAGGTTACTGGTGGCCCGGCATGAAGCGGGATGTGGCTAGATGTGTGGAGGTATGTATGACCTGTCGGAAGGTCAAAGCGGAACATCAACGACCTCATGGGAATTTGCAACCGTTGGAGGTTCCGGTTTGGAAATGGGAAGAAATTACCATGGACTTCATAACGAAACTCCCAAGGACTCCCCGTGGGAATGATGCCATCTGGGTGATTGTTGACCGTCTGACCAAGAGTGCTCACTTCTTGGCCATCAGGGAGAGCTCCTCGGCGGAGAAGCTTGCGGAGGTGTTTGTGCGTGAGATCGTGGCCAGGCACGGGGTGCCAGTTTCGATTGTCTCCGACAGGGATACTCGTTTTACCTCTCGGTTTTGGGAGAAGTTCCAGTCGGAGATGGGTACACGGTTACACTTTAGTACAGCCTTCCATCCACAGACGGATGGTCAGAGCGAGCGAACCATTCAGACCCTCGAGGATATGCTTCGAGCTTGTGTCATTGACTTTGGAGGTAGTTGGGATCAGCACCTTCCTCTAGCAGAATTTTCCTACAACAACAGCTATCACTCTAGTATTGGCATGCCGCCGTACGAGCTGTTGTACGGTAGGAAGTGCAGGACGCCCGTTTGTTGGGGCGAAGTGGGTCATCGGGTGCTAGGGAGCACTGACATTGTGTTAAGGACGACCGAGATGATACAGATTGTGCGGGATCGTTTGGTTACAGCTCAGAGTCGACAGAAGAGCTACGCCGATAAAAGGCGATCAGACTTGGAGTTTCAAGTTGGCGACTATGTGTTATTGAAGGTTTCACCCTGGAAAGGGGTGATCCGGTTTCGTAAGCGCGGGAAGCTAGGGCCTCGTTATATTGGACCTTACCGGATCATCGCCCGCGTGGGGAAAGTGGCTTACCGGTTAGAGTTACCGGAGGAACTGAACTTGATTCACAACACCTTCCACGTTTCGCAATTGCGGAAGTGTGTGATGGATGAGTCTGCAGTAGTACCGCTCGAAGATATTCAGATCGATGAGCGGCTTAATTATGTGGAAAAGCCAATTGCTATTCTTGACAGGAGGACGAGAACCTCGCGGAACAAGGTTGTTGGGTTGGTGAAGGTTCAATGGAGACACCGAAAGGGTTCCGAGTGAACTTGGGAACCTGAAGCGGAGATGCGAGAGAATTATCTGGAGCTGTTTGCAGGAGTAGACTTCGGGGACGAAGTCTAATTCAAGCGGGGGAGAGTTGTAAAGCCCGTGTCCCGGTATGTTTTTTAAAATCCTTAATTTTCTTTCTAGCGAGTCTCTTTAACGGAAGTTGTCAAAGGGACCTCGAATGTTAGGTATGGCAAACCTTATTTTTTTTTACAATGTAATGGGAATTTAGGGATCAAAAGTGCCAAGGTGTTGGAGTTTAGGGGCCAATTGTGGACATAAGGGATTTTTGTGGGGTGAACGGCTAAGGAAGGGGGACCGACCCCCCCCTTTCTCTCTTCTCGTCGGTTTCCAAAATCAGCAACAAAACAGCCCCTTTGATTGTTGTGGGTTTTTCTTTTGGTTTGGATTTTGCCGAGAGGGAGAATTAGTGAGTGAGAGAAAGAGATCGCAAGAGAGAGAACCAAGAGAAGAAGAGAGAGAGTGGTCACCGGAGTTCCAGTCGCCGGAGGTTCCAGTCGCCGGAGTTCCAGTCGCCGGAGGATTTCCATTCACCGGAGAAGTCGAGGGAAGAGAAACGACCATCGCAAGGTAAGCCGTTCCCCTCGCTCTATCTTGTTCGTTCTTGTTTATTCTTTTTCCGGCGAGCAACCGCCGCCTGCTGCCGCCGCCGGCGACCACCCTGCCGGAGAGGGCGGTGGGTGGTGCTCGTGTGGCGGGACCCTACTGACCTAAACCCACCGTTGCTTAGAAAACCCGAACTCGTAAAAAAAAAAAATCAGTTGCGTAATCGCCTTATAAAAAATCGTCAGTTTATGTGAATAACCGTTCCGCCACTGTTTTGCGACGGCTATAACTTTTCCGTCATAACTCCGATTGAGCCGAAACTGGCGCCCACGCTTCGAGCTCGGGACCAGGCACGTTTTCTGTGTTTTAGCGGAAAACTGGTTCGGCCTCGAGCTAGGAGAAAAAGTGGCCGCAAGTTCAGCGGTTCGTCATTTCATGTAAAGAATTCTGGATTCTGCCCTGTTCTTGCGTAGCCGATAACTTTTTACTCGTAGCTCGGATTGGGGTGAAATTGGTGCCAAAAGTTCCCTTTTCGAGTCTAGCAACTTTTCCGGGTTTTGTGCAAAATCCAGTTCGGGCTGTAAATTGAGTTAAACTGCTGTTTGTAGCGAAAGGTGCTGTTTTTTCGCTGTGCACATAATCAGTTTTGTAAAATCCATAATAAATTGTAGAAAAATCGTTAGAGCGCGTGCGATATGTCCTTGGAGCCGTAACTCAGAGCACTTTCTAGTCATATAAAATGTTTGAGGATTTTCTGGGTTTAAGAGGGTCGAATCAGGTCCCGAACAGACCCGTTTAGTTAGGTGGAAAAGTCATTTTAGTGACGGTTGTAGCGTGCGTCGCGTCTTTAGGTCCGAGTCTCGTATTAATGCATGTTAACGTTCGTTTAGGTATTGGGAAGTGATTTTTGGATTGTGGAGCTTGGAATTTTGATTACGAGCTAGACGCGCTTTTGAGGTGAGTTCTTTCACCGCGTAGTTAGGAATTTCATGTATGTTGTTTTTGTGTTATTGGTTGTTACGTGTAATTATGTGGTTGCATGAGATAATTGGTATGTGGTAACTGTTAATGATTGGCGATTTGTATATTTATATTTTGCTCACTCGGTGGGACCGAGGGCTTGGTGGGACTAAGCTTATTTGTATTGTTTTACTCGGTGGGACCGAGGGCTTAGTGGGACTAAGCTTAGTTATATTTTGTTTTACTCGGTGGGACCGGGGGCTCGGTGGGACTGAGCTTATAATTAATTTATCTAGTTGCTCGGTGGGACCGAGGTTTGTCTTTATATGATAATTGATTGTGGCTGTATTCAAGGTGATAGTGATGTGGCCTACTTGCGAGTAGGGGCGATATACGTGGGTTGCTACCTACGTGTGTGTTTGAATTCACTAAGCTTTAGCTTACCCTTTTCCCTTATGTTGTGATCTCAGGTGCGAGGGGCAGGCAGGTTTGACGGTACACACGAGCGCGGAGCGTTGATGATGTTTTTTTAATTTTTACTTTTAAACCTCTAGACTTTATTTATAACATTTTCCGCTGCGTAACTTTTTGAATGGTTTGGTAAACGAAATGTTTCAACTTGGTTTGCACATTATTAGATTGGGGTGATTTTTATAATGAAATGTATGTTTAAAAATTTTTAAAATTTCTTGTAATTTTTGGGACGTTACAAGAACTTCATTTTATCCCAACTGATTATCAGTTAGCTGACTTATTTACCAAACCTCTTGATGAGACAAGATTCAACTTTCTCATCAGCGAGCTTGGAATGCTGAACTTTGAAGGATAAAATCTTCAGCGGTTCACATTGATCAGCGATAGGATAAAATCAACTTGTATAACCCATTCTATCATCTTCTCTCTGAATAAACTTGATTCACTGATATCAAGGTATGTTTACTCTCTCTGACAATCGCATGAAAATGCAAGATTTCAAAACAAAATGCATCGCTGAATATCTCTTCCTTAACAGCGATATTTTGAAATTTCTTAAAACCTTCACTGAATATTTTCATTAAGTGCTTCATGTTTTCAAAAGTATCTCTGAGTTTTTCAAAACCTCGGAGACAACCAAGAATATGAAATGACAGTTGTGACGTCATTACAACGGATAAAACCCCGGCACGTTTTCTCTTCCTGACACACGTTTGCACGTCTCGTTCAAACTTCCAATCAAATGCAAACACGTGTCCGTGTCATGATGAAAATATTTTCCCGCTCAAGATTTTCTCTTTCTAAAATCTCTATATAAACAAATTCTTTGATTATATTTTTCTTTTACGCGATCAATCTTCCTCCGCAAGAAAGAATTCACTGTTGCATTTGTGATTTCAAAAACTTCAAGAATTGTTCATCATCTTCTTCATCAAACATCAAGGTTAATATGTTCTTATTATTTACCGAATGCAAATAACTTGTTTCTGATCTACTCTTTGTTTTAACAAGATCAAACAAAAGAACTTCTTAAAATGAAATCATTTTCTTTCATGATTTTATGAACACAACCATTTCATGGTTGTTCTTCAAGTTTAAATGCAAAAATCTTAAACTTGTTCTTCACACATTCGTTTTTCCAGAATCTCTTTCTTCATAGAAAATTGGATAACAAGAATAAATGGGTTTTATATTTCATTTCTTAAAATCAAGAAAAACCCTAATCTTCATTAAGACTTTTGTGTCTGAATGAAATGGATAAAATTTGAACCATCTTAATGGAAATCCTTTCCACATTAAGATAATTCTTATTTGTTAACATCTTTGGTTGAACTGATAATACAGAGAAATGGCTTCATCTGACATTCCTGCTACCGCTGAGAACATCTCCGCTGATTCTGAGGAAGTGGACATCCTCAAGGCTCCTCAAGTCAAGTTTACCCTTGATAAACTGGATTGGACTAAGGTGAACAACCTCTATGCGCTTTTCGAGTTTCCCCCTCGAAAGCAAGTCACACATCTAGATGATGCTGTGAATTTTCTAAAGAATTGCTGCATCTCCAAAGCCCTGACCATAACACCTCCTGCACATCAGCTTTTGCTCTCACAATTCTGGTACTCAGCCAGACACTCTCAACTACCTTCAGCCAAAGACCCCTCCAAATCAATCAATTGCATCCTCTGCGACATCGAATATGGCACGATGAAGATCACCCCTGCCATTATTCGCAAAGCTCTCAGCCTTCCAATAGCTACCAAGGAAAAACCTTTCGTTCCCCTCCCTGACCCCAAGAAAAACTCAGACAGGGAAGCCATCATTGCATTTTTCGATGCAATGGGCTATGTATGGGAAATCGACAGAGACATGAAGCCCGAGAAGAAGTTGATGATTATCAAGAAATCGAAAATGCCCAGCGAGATGAATTTCATCTTCGCTCATGTTATCAGCTGTATGACTGCAAAGAGCGGCTCCTTTGACCAAGCCGCTAAACCTCAGCAAGCAATGGGTTATGCACTGCTGAAAGGTCTTAACATAGACTGGGCATCGATTATCTATGATGACCAAGTTCTAAGGGTGGACACCGTCGCTGACAGACCTCCATGGGTTCCCTACCCCCGATTCATCAGCGCCATCTTCCAATATGGCCTGAAGGAGAGCTACCCAACTGAAGGTGACCTGAAACTCTCTCAGGTCGGCCCAAAGATACTCGACTTCAAACCGATGGTGAATGAGGTACGTCTCTCTACACTCTTGTCTCTTCTCAACCCTTCTTCTTCTCATTCTGTGGCTCCTTCAGCGACAATACCCATCGCTGATACCCTGGCCACAAAATCCTCTCCTAAGAAAAGGAAACATTCATCTACCCCACTTGATTCTAAAAGGATCAAGAAAACAAAGGAGCAACCCCAGCAATCTCATGCTGAAGACTCCTCAGCTCTTTCTGCAGAGCTGAAGGAACGTTCAGTGGTACGCTCTGCCACACCTGAACAAGCCATCCCTTTTATCCCAACTTTAGCGTCTCTAAACGCTGAGGTTACAAACTTGGAACCTACCCAACCTCCTTCAGTCTCTCAAAACACTGATGAAGTGATTGTCAGCGAATCCAACGCTGAACTCATAACCCAACCCCCATTCTTATCCTTCGCTCCTCCCTCCACTCATTTGGTCTCTACTCCAGATCTAACTGGCGCTGCCATCATTTCCTCGGAACCTAAAGCTGATTCTCCAGGAATGATGAAGACAGGACCTGCAGAAAAATCCATGGGCACTTTTGAAGATGACATGGAACTTTACTCAGGAACCCGTGATTTCGATGAATTCACCAATCCTCCTGCAGGTAAACAACAACCCATAAACACTGTGACTAAACCCCAAACTTCTGAGCTTTCCTCTGTTCACAAGTTTTTATATGTTACAGGTCCTAATTTGGGAGATATCAACGCCTCTCTGAAGTCCGTGGAGACAAAGCTGACAGGTCTCACCACTACTCTCTCCAATAACTCTACAGCTGTAACAAACGCTGGAGAGAATCTGAACAAACTGACAACGGTGGTGGAGAAGAAGGCTTCCACATATGACATGAAGCAGGTTGATAAAACTCTCAGCGACTTCGCGAAAGTGCTCGCTGACATCTACACAGACTACACCTCTCTCAAAAACTCAGTTTCGTCCATGTCCAGCGAATTTACATCGTTGAAGACATCGGTTGGACATCTAGAGGGGGATATGTCTACTATGAAGACTGACTTAGGCTCTGTTAAGACCGATGTTGGTTCGATGAAAACGATGATCGAGCAGCTGCTACACAAAGTGAATACTCCTGATCCTGCTCCTGCCCCCGTCCCTGCATCTGAAAACTTCACAGCGGAAGATCGCATTGAGCTGAAGAAAATCAATCGTACTATTTCTGGCCTTGAAGACAGATTAGCAAAGATTGAAGTTTGTGTAGGTCTCTCTGGCCAAGAAGACAGAGAACCTACCAACGCTGCTGAATCTACCCATTCCTCCCCCAGTCATCATGAAAAAGAGGGGGAGAAGAGCGCTGAAGACCTCGCCAAGAGCGCTGAAGACCTTTCCCATGATGAATCTATCAGGGGAGAGAAGACGAATACTGAAGAAACCACCGCTGGACCTCAGGGAGATGAAAACCCTGAGGAAACCGAGAAGCTCGCCTCTGTATCTGAGGGGGGCAACTCGAAGAAGAAGCTGAGAAAACTGAATCCGAAGCAGAAGATGATGAAGCCGTCGACATCCCTGATGATGAACCATCTTCTTCTCCAAAGAATGATGATGATGATGACGAAGATGACGATGACTTCTTTATCGTCAAACCTGCTCCGAAGATCAAAGCTCTTAAGGGAATCTCGATAAATGAACCTTCAGGGGAGCGGACAAAGACAAAGCCCTCAGCCTCTGGAGCTGAGAAAGGCAAAGGCAAAAGCGTCGCTGAAGATGACAATCTGATGATCTTGCTTGAAAAGCCGGTTTGTCAGGTATGCTAAACATCTCTCACTCCATCCTTCCTCTTGCATACACTATCAGTTCTACTACCCAAGCCTATACACTTGAACCAATTCTCTCTATCTGATTCTACCCAAGTTCTTACTCGTAAGATCGCTGTGTTTCAGCTAGTCCTCTCCCCTGTTTGAGGATATCGCTGAAGACTCCACAACTGCGACTTCACCAATAATACCAGCTGCTGCTGAAGAAATAATCCCAGTCTTAGATTTAATCTCTGAGACTGATGAACCAGAAGAACAGCTACTCTCGCACAGAGGCAGACCTTCCTTAGCTCCTTAAAAGCTAAGTGAAGAGGATCAGAAAAGAAGAGAGGAAATAATAAAGCGATTCGAGGATCAGCGAATCATTCTGAGGCGTGATCAACTTCCTTCAGTTCCTCCAAAGTTCAGAATTTCCAAAAAGGAATACAAGGAACACCTCAGAGCTGAACGTCTAATCGCTGAAAGAAAAGAAGCTGAAGAAAAAGACAGAGAATACGCCATCCAGCTTTCTAAACGATCAATAAAAGACCCCAAGCTGAAAAGAGTTCCCATTGATGTTCAACGTTAGCTCTGGGAAAACGCCAAGAAGATAACTGAAGAAAAGAGAATCGTGTCTCAGTCAACTTTAGCCTGGTGCAAAGAAAAGGTCAACTACAGAGACTTTCCTGCCAAAATCAACAAGGTATTCATCTCTGGAAGAACAACCCTTGTTTCAATCGCTGAAATCGAGATATTCAGAGAAGATAAGAAGTACGAAAAATTCTATGCTGAAGCCATAACGAAGTACGGTCTCTCTGAATGGTTGGAGATCAGGTTAGCCATCCAGAAGTCCAAGTCGAAATACAAGGAACATGTTGAAAAACTGATCAACAAACAAATCGACTTAGTCTACTCCTGTGTGGATATTCCTCCTCCTCCTCCTCTCGAAAGTCAGAAAAGAAAGGCCTCAGCGAAGAAGAAGAAATCTATATCTTCAATTGATGGCCCTGTCATTCGAAATGAAACAGGTATTGGTTTTTCACGTGCTGAAGTCCTTGGTCCTGATCCTGATCTTTCCATGCTTGACACATCTCTTCCTCCTGGTGAGACTTTCATCCCTGGCAAAGTCATAAGCGAACCCTACGGGATATTTTTTCATGACTACGATGGTGGAAAGCTTTTTCAACGCATCTCTGAACTTCACATCACTCCCATCGAACAGCTGAGAGATCTCATCTACTGGTGTGACTTCAGGAATGACCCTCAGGCACGACATCTAAAACCCTTGATTTTTGAAGAAGCGCTGATAAAAAAAAACAAGGTGTAACCGTTCCTGACTGGATGATTCCCACCACATCAATGACCCTTGATGAACTTCTCATTAAGGAAGAACCTTTATAAGCTGATATGATCGCCCTTTTCTCTATTGTATCAGTTATTCTTCTGTACTTGTAATTTATTTCGCTCGTACTTGTAATCTTTCCATTTCTCTTTGTAACCTGATTCAAAGTTTTAAAGAAAGATTTCAGCGAATGTACTTTACTCCATCAGTACTGAAAAGATCCCAGAAAATAGTAAAATGGACAAATAGTTTATGAGTTCTTTTTATCCTTATGTTTTCATTAAATAGCAATTTTCTTTGTTGCTATGTCATAATCAAATAGGGGGAGATTGTTGATCCAAACCCTCAGTGATTTGATAATGACCATCTCTTATATACTTAGTGAAAATTGTAAGTAAACAATATGTATCAGAGTTTCACTATCGCTGATAAGTACTAAGATCTTACAATACCACTGATAGGAACTCTCGCTCTTTTAAATTGAACATTCAGCGAACAATGTTCATCATTAATGCTCTGAGTCTGTTCAGTCATTATGATGATCGTTGAGAAGTTAGTTGTTTACTTATGATCCCTGAAGACAAGTTTCACGTCAACAAAGGTTCTACGCTGAAGTCGAAGATCAAGCTCAAGAACCAGCGACAAGTCTCCTAATGAACTGATGCGGATCAGCGAAGACTCAGATTTGTCCACAACGTGAAGTATCAAGTACAAGACTTCAGCTATCGCTGAACTTTAGCATTCGCTGAATAGAAAATGATAATCGCTGAATCAACGAAAGCTGATCATGAAGTCCTCCGTACAAAGTACTTTTGTCTTAAACCCCCTTGCACGACTCCGTACAAAATGTCAGAAAAGAACCTCCGACTGTCTGAAATCGTACAACCACTCTGATACTACACTGTTCATCCATGCGACTACTAAGGTTGTCAACCAAGGTCAATGACATACAACCAACCAGCTGATGACACGTGTAAAGTGTATACTGACTTGCATTAAATGCATGCAGTATATAAAGAGATGAACCCACTTCTTTTTGAAGTAACTTGCTAACTCTGGACAAGTTCAATCTCTTATCTCAAGATAGGTTATTATTAGTAATTTCCTTATCTCTCTTAGTGCAAGAAACCTTAGTGTTCCAACTTGTTTAGATTTAGGTTTATCCTTAATCTTGTTTCCGCAACAAGCTGTAAATTGTTAATGATTTATCAATAAACAATTTAGAAAAGTAAAATCTGTGTGTTTGTATTCAACCCCCCCCCCCTTTCTACAAACTTGTATAGGCCTTCGGGACCAACATTTCCGATTTTAGAAGATGGCAACAAAAGATGCTCTTCTACTTGACAACTTTGAAAGTGTCTAACGTGCTTACCGATCAAGCACCGACACCGCCGGTTGGAGAAGGAGAAAACGCCCCATCCCAAATTGAATTGGCTATGTTCCAACGATCCTTGGATATTTGGAACGCCAACGAATATAATTGTCGGAATTTTATTCTTAATGGTTTGGATGATGGTCTTTATGACATATATTCATCCTTCACCACGGCAAGAGAAATTTGGTAGTCGTTGGAATCAAAGTACAAGACGGAAGTCGCTTGTTCCAAACGATTTATCGTGGGCAAATTCCTAAACTATAAGATGACGGATTCCAAACCGGTCGTGAAACAAGTAGAAGAAATGCAAATCTTGGTCCATGAATTGAAAGTCAAAGGTATGGGCATCAACTCTAACTTTGTTATTGGTTCAATTAATGACAAGTTACCTCCATCCTGAAAAATTTTAAACTCTATCTTAAACATTTGTCCGAGGATATGAGTTTTGAGCAATTGATACTCAAATTGCGGGTGGAGGAGGACAACCGGATGAACGAGAAGGCGGATGCAATCTCGTTGGAACCAAATGCAAACATGGTTACCGGAAACTCATCAAAGTCAAAGTTCCAAAAAGGAAAGGGAAAGGCCACGGGTTTCAAGTATAACCTCAATACTTCAAACCTGATGTCCGTACAACGAAAGCCTTTCAAGAAACGTGTGATGAGTTGCTGGGTATGCGGAAAGCCGGGGCATCGAGCGAAGGATTTCCGCCATAGGAGAAACCATGGTGGTCCCGGAGGAGGAGGCGCCGGAGGAGGAGGTGCCGGTGGAAACCCCCATCAAGCCAATGTGGTCAATGCTCCAAATCAATTCGTTGGAGTAATTAAGGCTTTTATGGTTACAAACGTGACCGATTGGTGGGTTGATACCGGTGCCACCAAACATATTTGTAACTCCAAGAACATGTTTGCTACATACCAAAAAGTTGATGATGAAGAACCCATGTATATGGGTAATGCCACGACCGCAAAAGTTGAAGGGAAGGGGAAGGTGAATCTCAAGCTTACATCGGGGAAGGAACTTGTGCTCACCAATGTCTTGCATGTACCGGCTATTACAAAGAACTTGATTTCTGGACCCACACTTAGTAACAAAGGATTCAAGATGGTGTTTGAATCAGATAAATTTGTAATTACTAAGGATGGGATGTATGTTGGAAAGGGCTACCTAAATGAGGGGCTCTTCAAACTTAGTGTGATGAACAATGATGATGTAAATATTGTAAATGTTGTAAATAGCAATAAAACCGCAGGCTCTAGCTCTGCTTCTATGTACATGCTTGACTCTTCTTCCTTATGGCATTCCCGTCTAGGACATGTAAACTTCCGATCCTTACAAAGGATGACAAGACTTGGGTTATTACCCAAGTGTTCCATGGATAACAAGACAAAATGTGAGGTATGTGTTGAATCTAAATATTCAAGCCATCTACACAAATCTGTTGAAAAGTCTAATCAAATACTTGACTAATCCACGACGATTTATGTGATTTCAAAGCCACACCCACACGTGGAGGAAAGAACTATTATGTATCATTTATTGATGATTGCAGTAAATATTGTTATGTATACCTAATACATACCAAAGATGAAGCTTTGAATATGTTTAAGACATACAAGGCTGAAGTTGAAAACCAACTTCATAAAAGAATAAAAATTCTGAGATCCGATAGAGGAGGAGAGTATGAGTCTAAGGACTTTGCAGAATTTTGTTCTCATCATGGCATAGTTCACCAAACCACGACTCCCTATACTCCACAACAAAATGGAGTAGCCGAAAGGAAAAATAGAACATTGAAAAACATGATCAATTCAATGTTGATTACTTCGGGAGCACCACATAGTTTGTGGGGTGAAGCCTGCTTAACTGCAAATATGATACTTAATAGAATTCCTCATAAAAAGAGCGACAAATCACCTTATGAACTATGGAAAGGAAAACTTCCTTCCTACAAAAGGATGAAAGTGTGGGGTTGCCTTGCAAAGGTTCAAGTACCTTTACCCAAAAGGACAAAACTTGGACCAAAGACCATTGATTGTGTATATCTTGGTCCGGCAAGTAATAGTGCTGCTTATAGATTTCTAGTCTATAAGTCAAACAATGAAGATATCCACAACAACACAATTATGGAATCAATTGAGGCTGAATTCTTTGAACACATATTTCCTTACAAGGATAAAGGGAAAGAAATCTCTAAACCAAGGAAGAGAGTATGTGAAGTAGAGAACACCGATAGTGTTGAGAAACCAAATGAAGAAGGTACATCAAAGGCTCAAGAAGAAAACCTAGAGCCTAGAAGAAGTAAAAGGGGAAAGATTGCTAAAGACTTTGGACCCGACTTCATGACATTTGTTGTCGATGAAGAACATCAATCCTATAAAGCCGCCATGGATTCATCGGAGGCACCTTATTGGAAAGAGGCTATTCAAGGTGAGATAGACTCCATTGTTCAAAATAACACATGGAGATTGGTAGATTTACCACCGGGTCACAAGGTAATTGGTCATAAATGGATCTTCAAGCGGAAATTGAGACCCGATGGCACTATAGAGAAGTACAAAGCTCGACTAGTTGCCAAGGGGTACCGACAAAAGGAAGGTCAAGACTTCTTCGACACCTATTCATCGGTTACTAGGATCACGTCTATACGGACGTTGATTGCGATAGCGGCTATACATAACTTAGAGATACATCAAATGGATGTGAAACCCGCGTTCTTGAATGGTGGATTAGAAGAAGAGATATATATGAAACAACCGGAAGGTTTTGTTGTAAAAGGCCAAGAGAACAAAGTCTGTAAGTTGATTAAGTCTCTTTATGGACTTAAACAAGCGCCAAAGCAGTGGCATGAGAAGTTTGATAACACTATGTTGTCAAATGGTTATCACATAAATGAATGTGATAAGTGTGTTGATGTGAAACAATACAAAGATGCTTATGTATGTTGATGATATGCTCATCATGGGATCAAACTTGGATGTAATAAACCAAACCAAGAAGATGTTAAACTCCGCATTTGATATGAAAGATATGGGAGTTGTTGATGTTATCCTTGGTATAAAGATTAAAAAGGATCCAAATGGTTACATCCTTACCCAATCTCACTATGTTGAGAAGGTGTTGCGAAAGTTTGGTCATTATGATGACAAACCGGTTGTGACTCCATTCGATCCTTCAAGTCAATTGAAGAAGAATCTAGGAGATAGTGTTGCTCAGTTGGAATACACTCAAGTTCTTGGAAGCTTGATGTATATCATGAACTGTACACGACCGGATATAGCGTATTGTGTGAGTAGACTTAGTCGGTAGTCACATAACCCGGGAAAAGACTATTGGTATGCACTAGTAAGGGTGCTTCGATATTTGAAATACACAATGGGTTATGGGTTACATTATACAAAATACCCTCCCGTTCTAGAAGGGTATTGTGATGCTAATTGGATTTCCAACCATTCGGAGAGTAAGTCCACAAGTGGATATGTATTCACACTTGGTGGAGCAGCGATATCTTGGAAATCTTCCAAACAAACTGTGAATACCAGATCAACTATGGAAGCAGAATTTGTCGCATTAGACAAAGCCGCTGAAGAAGCCGAATGGCTAAAAAGCTTCCTAGAGGGTATTCCGTTGTGGCCAAAACCGGTGACTGCTATTGGTATCCATTGTGATAGTATGTCCGCTCTCACAAGAGCGAAGAATCAGATTTACAATGGAAAGTCCCGACACATACGAAGGCGCCACAACACTATAAAGGACTTGCTGAAAAATGGAATCATTTCCATTGACTATGTAAAGTCAAAGGAGAACATTGCCGATCCTTTGACAAAGGGCCCAAGTAGAGAGCAAGTATCCTTCACATCGAGGGGAATGGGCTTAAAGCCAACACAATGAGTTTCCTCGGCGGCAACCTAACCTAGCGAAATTGGAGATCCCATGGTCTAGGTTCAATAGGCAAACTAGTCGGGGACAACTCAAGAAGCAATTAAACAAAGGTATGCCTATTCCTATGATGTTTTCCTTTGTTTTCCGTTGATGATATAGGGTTTAATGTTACATTCTTAATAATGCTGATAGCTATTATGGTGGAATACAACGGAGTATTCTTGATCAGTATTACCTATGTGAGATTGATGTGGGGTCGTATCTTTGAGGACGGATATGGCTACGTCTTCTAAAATTCTCATGAAGAAAGGATTGTTCACGACCGAAATGAACACAACGGTAAGAGTCAACTATGCATAAACATGATATGTGTGATATTCATTGCCTTGACTTACTACAAAACGTGGTTAGTTCAAGACTCTTCGTCACTACCCACAAAGTAGGTCCGATGAATACTCACTAAGAATGGTTCAAGTCACCTAGACACCTTTTTCTGATGCATTTCATGTTTATTTCCTGAATAAGAACAATAAATACTTTGAGAATATCTTATTTTCTATTCAAATGTGGGGTATTGTTAGAGTTTGAATAGAAAATGTGGGGTATTGTTGGGATAATCTCAATCATACCTCAAGTACTAGATACGTAAATAAGGCAAAGATGAAAAGGTGTGACTTTTCATATGAAAAGGTGTGACTTTTCATCCTCCAACCGCCATAACCGAACAGTTACAATGGTTCATTGGCACCGGTTGATCTAGTATAAATAGGAAGCATATGTAACAGATTATGATAGACAAAAAACACATATTCTCTTAAATTCTCTCAAAGTTCTTCATTGTTCTTCATCATGGAAGCATAGTTTGATTCGCCGGGTTCGAGAGTTCGATTCTTGAACGGGTTGTTGTATCCTCTAGATAGACGTCCAATTGATACGGTACGAGGGACGAATTTCTGTCTAAGGACACTGCTTGGCAGGCCTCAATCCAAATAACGATCTTCTTCAACTTCGTGATCAAGAAAGTCGAGTTAGTATTTTATCTTGAACTTTTGATTATGTATTTTCATTGATATGTAAATTTCGGATATATATATATATATACATATAAATAATTCAGTATTTCCATTTGATTCAATATTGTGTGTTACGAATTTCAATTCATGTATCTAAGGTCTAACAAACGACTCTACTCGAGTCAACGCCGCAATAACCCGAATCTCTAAACGGACACCGATCACTCCCTTCATCGACATTACACAAGATTACCCTCATATCGCTACCGCATTCTCACCACTGTATAACATTCTTATCAAAAGGAAGAACACCATCCCACCAATACAGTTTTCACCTGGCACTATTTACGTTTCCTCAAAATCACACCGATCACACGTGCCACAACAGTTACCAATCAACGGTCCAAACTCACAACAATTACTAAGCCATAACTCGTTCCTATACACAATTATATTCCTTGCCAAATCCACCGAATGGTTCCACTAAATAGGAACTACCACCAAAATTCACTTGCCCTCCCACAAAGAGGAGTGACCAAGCTCACTCAAACTATCTCAATTAATCGAGTACTGAACGACACGCTCACGAGGAGCATTCTCCCCGACAATACCGAATCTAATCCAAAGGTCTCTCAACCAGGGCACTCCATCCGACCACTTGTTTACATTCTAACTTAATACTCTAAAGATGCCTCAAAAGAATGTCTCGCTAATATGAGCCCGCTTTTAGACCTGTCGCACGAACTAAGCTTCATCAACCCTTTAACCATGACATACACAACGATCCCTTTTTTTCTTATGCCTTACAAATAACAGTTCCTTAATTATAGTCCACCTTTCCAGTGTCTCCGGACATCTTCTCACCGCAAGCCTGTCTATACTTGATCTACCATACCGTCGTCATTTCCTCTCGTGCCTACACAGAACGCCCATCACACACCGCTACAGCCCAAAAGAACGGTTCCTCCAAAATCATCAATCAAGACCTTTAGCCATGTCCTCATAAAGTACTTAGCTCCGAGAACTACCACGAGCTCCTAACTTTCCAACACAGTCGACCCACTCATTGCATTTCTTTACATCCACGGAATACTCCAACGCTCCTGGCTAACTTCTTAACGAAGCACCACAGCTTACAGTATCCTCCTCGACAATCAAGTGAAGTATGAAAATTCACTTAAATTCCAATGGGATTGAGAAGAACAAGGGTTCTCCTTTCATCCCGTCACCAGCCGCAACTCAACCTCCAGCTCTCAAAATATCATTAACGTATACTCCTTGAAAATCTACACACTTCAATCGAGCATACTCACCACCTTTGACTATTCCAATATTATGGCGAACCATCATTACATCTATAACTTACACGTTCCTTCGGTACAAAGTACTACCACTCCCTCATACCACTATCGTGCCACGCAACCACATTACAAACACGCCTTCACGATGCCATTACACACCCAAAAGATACTACTTCCTTCATGCTACGCCTAACCCCATAGGAGATCCCTTATGCTACCATAATCTTTCACTTCTGAAGCACTCACTCAAGGTGGTCCAGCGTCATGCCGGATGCACACCTTTCTCCAAACAACCTCTCACATCTTTGCAAGGAAACTCAACAAAATAACCACACTATAGATACTTCTCCAATACCAACCTCCTAACAACTATCTAACAGAACGGTCACTGATTCAACTTCGACAATCGACATGCAATTGTCCGTTCGCCTCACGACAGACAAGGATTCCCGAAGGAATCTACTTCTCCTAACTCCCGAACAAGTTCTCGTTTCTCGTCAACTCTACGCGATCTATCTCCGTTGTGCTAGACACCTTACACATAGGCTAATCATCAAAACCTTAAAGGGCATCACAGCCACGTTGGTGATCTTTCGTTCTCCCAATGCCCTCACAAGGTGTTCTTACACCCTAACATTTACACATTCTCGGACGACATTATTCGATCACACACAACGGTTCATTTCCCACGTTTCAATTTCCTGACATCACCCCTAACTTGAGACATGCTAAGCAGTCGAAAACCTCCTCATCAAAGGACTACATGACGATGATTCCATTCCTTCCTGACAATCTAGGATTCCTAACAGAACCCACTTCGTCCTATGCATTATAACCAACTTATACCCCACCGTTCTCACTTGAGAGAAAACCAACACAAGATCTTTCTTAGCGCAAGTTCTAATTACCAAACCATCTCAGTACTCCAACTCAAAGCCGAAAACATTACATCAAGTAACGTAATGCTACTGATTACTATTCCACTCACAGAAACACTTTGACCATTTCAACTTCACCGCGATTAAAACTATTCTCACATAACCAAGCAATAGTTCAAACTACACTCATACCAACATTCCGAATTCACTGCCCAAGACTCCCGGTATTCACCCACTTCCTCTAACGGAAACACTAAGGTCATAACTCGACCACATCTTATTCAACTAACAATTCCACTCCCCAAAGCCTTTCCTCAACTTCAATCGTAATACCCTTCCCGACCTAGCGAGTTCATAGCCTTCATGCACAGTGACAACGATTAAAATCATTTTGCACTTTTTTTTAAAAACGTAATAGATACAAAATCATAAAACAAGCTTGAGTATGCGCGAAACAACATCACTCAAGATGAATAGTGAAACACAAAATCACAAGGATCCCTCACAGGCACTCTTACAATAATTCGTAACTTTGTCCATCCAAATCGATGCCGTCACAACGGTTGTCTCCAATGAAATCCTTTCCAATACGACAAAATCTTTCGAACGAAATCACTTACCCAAAGTGGGTCTGTCAACTCCAACACTCGTTCATATAATAGTAACGTGTCATTACTCATTTGTTTATAAAACAAAACCTCGCAATAAAACGTTTTCAATATTTTCGTAACAAAGATTCTCTCCACAAATAAAAGCATGAAATAATTCGTGGATCTCTAAGTTCAAAGCTCTATCGTATAGTGAAAACAAGTTTGTCTTTTACTTGTAAAGAAGACACACGCTTGCATGCGTCAACTCATTTCCAAAAAGAAGAAAACCTGTCATGTACGTACATGCTTTAACATGAAAGAACTCGTGTAATACATTTAATGACATAATGTATGAACTCAACATGCAATTGAAGGCTACTTGCTCTAACCAGGTCAACCGTTGCACTCACTCCAACTCTTCACTGACTCCATACTATGACCAACAACCGCTTTCTTACTTTTACTACAACTTGTAGTACAAGCGCTTCACAGCCCACCTGATCGACCACTCAACATGGTTTAACAATTAATCACGTATCTCACCTTCCACTCTTATACATACCTCAAAACAACATTGATCTCTTGCAATCATTAACCTTGCCACTAAATCGATTGACTAAGGAATCCAAGACTAGATTCCCTCACTCGATCTTGAACTGAAGCTTTCTAGGTTCCAAGATAGTCTACATTTCCTATCCCAACTAGTAGACACCTCAATTCCAAGTATCAAACGCCTAGTCGGCCCACTGACATACCGAAAATCACTTCACCTAGAAGGTAAAATCATCACATCACCAGCGATCTCCCATGACACATCAGCCTTTTGCTATCAAATACAAGGTTAGAACCTTCCACACACTGCTACACCCACCGCTTATCCCGACAATAGAGATTGATTACACCCATGCACCTGTAAATCCATAATAGCATTGGCCAGATGCTATTTGAATTTACCTTACATGAGGGTTCTCACTACCATTGTCAAGATATCTTACGATTAAGGTCTTTCCTACTGGCTTCCTATATCTCAGTTGTGTCTCACTCTACCCCACAGTTTAAGTTTAGGCCCATCCGGTCACCTAAATCCCTTAAACTATGGCTCTGATACCATTTGTAACAACCCAATTTCCATAAAATAACATTAAACAATATTACAACAAAAAACGGTCCTGACACAAGAAATTTACATAAGTTCTACTATAAACTCGCAGCAGAAACACCTTCACAACCGAGATACTACAGGAAGCCCGACGGTAATCTACAAGTCTTCACTAGCCTCTAGCTCTACTACCTTGACACGACCTTCCATCATCATCAGATGAAACTCCATACACGACTAACACCTGAAAATGGTTTTAGTTTTTGAAAAGCGAGGGTTAGACCATGAGGCCTAGTGAATTCCCTCTTTAAAACAATTTCACACGCATAGCAGTATAAAACATTTAACCATTAAAGGTGATCGGAAACCCAGGTTAAATACTCGACTCCACATAAGGGGATAGCACAGTGGTCGCAACTTTCATCACCTTACTAAGCCAGGTACGACATTCACCTTACAAAGCCAGGTACGACATTCACCTTACAAAGCCAGGTACGGCATTCACCTTACAAAGCCAGGCACGGCATTCGGGCATCAGTAATAGTTTCCCACTGTGCAACCCGACCCTCCACGTAACAACATCCTCACAAGCATATGCAATCAACATTTACGTATAAATGAACGTATAAACAACTTGCATGCAATTGTAAACATTTCCTTGCCATATACAATAAAACCTTTCAAAAGTTTAATCATGTCATCATGCTCGTAACCATAATCAGTTATGAAAACCTTTCGCAAAACATTTCATTCACACAAAGAAGGTAAGGGAACTCACCTTAGCCTTAGCACATCGACACACGCTCCGGAACACACTTTAGCTCAAACCGAACACCTGAATTGGACGTCATAAAAATGGTGTTAACCATCTAATTACATCCCAAAACATCCCTACTAAGCCCCTAAGACAAACCCCTAAACGATGCCTCGATTCTAGACCCGAAACACGAAGCGAACCGAAGGATGTTCACAAAACAGGGACTTACGCCACTTGTCCCGTGGTTTGCAAACCGCGGGACAAACTGCGCATCTCCCTGTTCGTCTTCCCCAAGTCTGCACAACCAAAATCAGTCCAAAATCTCAACTCCAATACCCCCAAAATGCTCCCAAATCGATTTTTAAGCATCCAAAACAAGATAAAGGATGTTCTAGACCTTTCTCCACAATTACCAAACAACAAAACATCATTTAATCTAATAAAATCTAACCAAAACCCAACTAATGATTCATCACTTTTACCCCAAAACTCAAAACTCCATTAAAACCCAAAACACTGCTAGAATCAACTTCCACCATTGAAATGGTGAAGGATTCTCAAAGGAGGTAATAAAATCCATAATCCAACTCTAGAACTCCCAATACATTAAACCCATGGATTTCCAAATTCAAAACATTAAAACACTAGAAAAATCTTACACCACACTCATCCAATTCATCCTTTCAAATGAAGAAAACAAGAGAGGGAAAGATTACCTTGAAGAAGATGAAGAATAATCCACATTCAGCTCCAAATCCAAACTCTCTCTTCAAGAATATTCAAACTCCTCCAAGTCTTCCTCTAGCCACCCATAATACGTTGAACGACCAAACATGAAGATACTTAGGGTTTTACCCCTTTCTATACCAATTCACATTTTTTGATTTGCAACCAAGCCCCCAAAGTTGTACACTTCACACATTAGCCCCAAAATCTATATTTACTCTAACCTTTGCAAGAAGAAGAAAAATATGGGGTGTTACAGTAATTTGCAAATGTCAAATCAGTACTTTTTGATGATGTGACAGTGAATAGTATATGAAATTGTAGGGAATAATTTCTAAATTAGAAATTGTTTTAAGTCAAATCATGTTTTGTGATGTTTTGTAGAGAGTATTTAATTGTAGTTTTGTAGAGAGTATTTAATTATAGTTATTTAATTAATAAAATATTTCATATTAAATTATAGTAAAGAGTATTTAATTGTAGTGTTGTATATAGTTTTTTATGATGATGTGTCACATTTGCAATTGGGTGAAATTTCATTGTTGTGGGTATAATTTCAAGATAATTGCAAAGCTGATGTGGCGCTGATGTGACCCATTTGCAATTGGGATGAAATTTCATTGTTGTGGATGCTCTTATAATGTTATGGTTTTTACAAAAATAAGTAAGCATAAAAAAGAACCAAAAGGGAGATAAAATATGATTGGACGAAAATACCCCTATCTCTAACGGCCATATTTAACAGAGTTAGTGATGAGGTTCCATTTTCAAAGCGAAATTCAAACCTATAGGACTAAATTTAGACTTATTGAAGTTGAGGTTCCACTTTCAAAGAAATCCATAAACGTCAAGGACTAAAATTAGAGTTTCCTCTAAATATAGTATTTTGTGTGTATATTAACTCGTTTAAGTAAATTAGTTATATTTAGGGGTGAGCAAAACCCGACCGACCCGAAGAACCCGACGGACCCGAAACCCGAACTAACCCAAAAACACTAAACCCGACAACCCGAAACCCGAATTACCCGAACCCGATCAACCCGAACTTCACTTACGGTTCGGTTTGGGTTTGGGTTTTCCAAACCCGAACCCGTCCGAAACCCGAAGTTTTTGAAAAAATATATATTTTTATATAATAATTCGTAAATATATATATATATATATATATATATATATATATATATATATATATATATATATATATATATATATATATATATATTTGTTCAAGAACTCATCTTAAAAAAGTTCACAGAAGAACTTGTCTGCAAGTTTTCTAGCATCTATTATTTGATTGCAAAACGATAGAAATTTATTTCTTTTCGATGCAAATATCTCTGTGCCAAGAAAATTAGTTACAACTAGCAAGAATAAACCCTTTGCAAACCAAACTGATTGAAAGGATGGAAGAAACTAACTCGCTGACAATCAATATATATCGTAACGAAATCTACAACAACGGAACTAGATTAAATAAAAATGGCTTACAGTGAATGAGGGATGTGAGTGAGAAGCGTATATTGGATGATAAGGATTCACGACTTCATACATGGTGGCAGCAAAGAATGGACTAATTGCGAAAGTGGAATGTTGAAAACTAGAAGCGAGTTAGTTTCTTGAATAATTTCAATGGGCTGAAAATGGGCTTGGATCCGGCCCAACCCGATGAACCCGAAACCCGAATTACCCGAACCCGATCAACCCGAACTTTACTTGGGACGGGTTTCGGGGCCTGTTTTGTCCACCCGAAACCCGATCGGGTTGGGGGTTTTTTGGCCCGACCCGACCGATGCTCACCCCTAGTTATATTTATATATTTTAATGTGTTATAATAGTTAAATAAAAGTAGTTAATATGCATAAAACGAGGTTAAGCAAATTATTAAAGCTTTAACCAATTAAAACAAAAGATGTATCTAACACAAATTTTATCTGAGTTAAAATGAGGTTAATCGAATGGAACTTCAACATAGGCTATTTTGATCCACCAACAAACACTTTAGCGGTTAGTTGGAGATAACTTGTTCTTTTATAATATCACTTTAGCTTTTGAGCACATCAGTTGAGATCAGGGGCTCCCCTGGGGTGTGCCGGCGGTGCCGGCGCACGGGGCCTCTGTTTTTCGAGGGGCCTCTGTAATTATAAAAAATACAATTTATTATTGTTTTCTTATAAAAGTTAGAGTAAATTACATTTTTGGTTCTTGTGGTTGACACCCATTATTAAGTTTGGTCCCTCTTTCAAACTAATTATAATTTTGGTCATTGTGGTTGCTAATTTATTTTATTTTTGGTCCCTCTGACCAACTTTAATTAAAAAACTTAGTTAAATTATGGATATTTTGGCTCATTCATCTTTTCTTTGTCTTGTTCACTTTTTGTTTTATTAGATTATATAGTAAAGTACACTTATAGTCCCTATGGTTTGTCTTTTTCTTCTTTTATCATGTTTCCTACCTTTTTTTCATTTTTCACTTTATATTCTTATTTATATTAATTAATGATAATTGTAACTAGCAATACATTAAAAGTATGTATTATATTTTATATACATTTAAATAAGGGAAATTAATTAAAATGCCAAAAGTCAAACAAAGTGTTACCGAAATGCCATAAATTTTTTCCATTTTGCAAAAATGCCACAAATACCCGCGATGGGAGCCCGCGATCGCGGGCAATGGCATTTTTGTAATTTTTTAGCCCGCGATCACGGGAGGAGCCCGCGGTGCATACGATTTCATCTTTTTGGTTGAATTTTGATTTTATATTTACACTTTCACCCCTTATACTTATTTACTAAATTTACTTTATAACTTTTATTTTCATAATTTAATTTTACATTTAACACATATAATCGTTTATTAACTAAAATACGTTAAAAAATATGTTTTAATTTTAACAAGTTACACCATTATAATCGTCTCTTCGATACGTTCGAAATGAGCCTAATCTTGAATGTTTTTGGATTTATATATTTTAATATATATCATATAAACTACATAAAAATTATTTTTTATATTTAAAATTCATACCCTTATTGTTAATTATTTAATTTATGGTCTCTTATTTTTTTTCAATTTTTTTTTACACTCCTATCGCATTAACATAATGACAATAGGACAAGCTTTCACGAGAAGAATATGAAATGGGGTTTTAACAAGTTGGTATCACTGGACTCATTTAAGAATTGTGAAAATGGGTATTTGGCGAATGATGATTCATGTGTGTTTGGAGCTGAAGTATTTGCAGTTACAGAGTATGCACAAAAAGATCGATGTATGTCCATCACAAAGCCTCCGCCAATTTTTAATACTTACACTTGGACCATCGATAATAAAATAAATAAAACGTATTTTAACTATAAGAGTACCATAAATTAAATATTTAACTATAAGGGTATGAATTTTAAATATAAAAAATATTTTTTATGTAGTGTATATGATATATATTAAAATATATAAATCCAAAAAAATTCAAGATTGGCTCATTTCGAACGTATGGAAGAGACGATTATAATGGTGTAACTTGTTAAAATTAAAACGTATTTTTTAACGTATTTTAGTTAATAAACGATTATATGTGTTAAATGTAAAATTAAAATTATGAAAATAAAAGGTATAAAGTAAAGTAAGTAAATAAGTATAGGGGTTGAAAGTGTAACATTTCAATTCAAAATTCAACAAATTCATCGAATTACACGGGACACCCCACGGGGTAAAATATTTACAAAATTGCCACTGCCCACGATCGCGGGCTCTCGTCGCGGAAAAAAGGGCATTTTGACAAACTGATCGAGATTTAGGGTATTTTGGTAAACCAAAGTCAAACTTGTGGCATTTTAATTAATTTCCCATTAAAGTTTTTAATGAGCTTTTATTTCACTCGTTATACTCAACATTAAATAACGCTCTTTTTGATTTTTTTCACTTCTAAAGTTCTAAGTACAAAATAAGATTCAATAATTTTAATTATTTACTAGTTTTCATATATTTTTAATAATTTCATATATAATTATCTTTGATTATGTAATGGAATTTACTTAGAAACAAATAAATTTAATATTTGATGATTTTTTTATATGTTGTTTGCAATTTTTTAATTAAAATGTTAGTTTCTTTTAACGATGATAGATTAATAAAACGTTCTTGCTGGTATGTGTTTTCGTATTTACCTAGAACATTGATTACTTGTAAGATCCCACATTGGTTGGAGAGGGGAACAAATGTTGCCTTATAAGAAATACTTGATACCTCATCTATAAGACGCGTTTTAAAACTGTGAGTTCAGGTATGGACAAAGCAGACAATATCTGGTACGTTTGGTCTGGGATGTTACATTACTTCCATAAAAGATATGATGTCAACAACTAATAAATTTTAATCAGATAATTTTAAACGTCCAAAAAAGAAGCGGACGCAATTTTCAAAGTAAAAGAATAACCATTAAAAGATTTATTATAAAAAATGCGACGGAATATAATAGAAAATATATTAATTAATAGTATATTTAAAAGAAATTAAGGGATAGATACATTTAATCTATCGTACAGGGCCTTCAAAATGTCAGGGCAGACCCTGGTTGAGATGGCCAGACAAATAAAACTTTCAATGTCATTAACTTAACAACCTAAAACGGCCCCTTTGAGATTCTCTGTCTTTACCGCTTCGAGCCATCACCGAAAGGTGATCGCAACCGAAAATAAGCAAATTTGAACCACATAATTTCGATAACTTAACCTACCAAACGTGTAATTCAAAACCTAATGATTTACAGCATCAATTCACCAAATTTTATAATTTTGAGCTAAGAAATCAATTGATTTCTTAGACTTGGGGCTCGAAGATTATTACTATTAAGAAATCAATTCACCAAATTATATGAATTAAGCATCTCCACCAGCTTCCCTATTTTGGAGAATATGGGGATTTTGGACTCTATTTTTGTTCTAACAACTTCTCTAAAACTCTATTTTTGTTCCAATAACTTCTCTAAAACTATCTCCAAAATGAAGAAAGTATGAGAGAGAATGGGTTTTTCTCCAAATATGGAGATCACTCCAAAAATGATTACCAAGTGAGAGAACCAATAGAAAACTTTGAAAATAAATATGTAGAGAGAGAAATAATATTTTAATAGAAGAATGGAATATTTTAATATTATAATGAATGTTTTTTCTCCAAAATGAAAAATCTGTTGGAGATGAATGTAATTCTTTTTGGAGATTCCGATTTTTGGTTCTCTATTTTGAGAAGCTATTAGAGATGCTCTAAGATATCAGTCTTTGCCCAGACTTGGGCCTCGAAGTATATCTAAGAAATCAATTTTAGCCTAGACTTGGGTCTCCAAGATTATTGGGCTCAGACTGTTTTGGGCTGTAAGGTAGCCTTTATCCACTCTATATTATCCAACTATTTCAATATTACCATTTACCAATACTCTGTAATTTAGGGTTTGCAAAAAGTTAATCTAAATTCAATTAGAATAGTATAAATTTATTACAATTGTTCTATCATAATTGGATATCTAATTATAATTATTATATCACATATAAAATTTTCAACATTCAAGTTGGAACAGATTTTTTGATGACAATTCAAAATTCAATAAAACTGTATCACATTCAATTACCCATCCAATTAATGAATGTATGTATAATAATAATAATAATAATAATAATAATAATAACAACAATAATATTTTAACCAAACCTTACAATACAAGTATGTTCCAGTTAATTGTTAATTTGTTATGTTCAAATTTTGTGTGGTTTATTGTTTTTTCACAGTGTGGTTGATTTTTAAAGCATGCAGATGAGGGAAGAAAATGCTAAACAGTTAATATCACCTCTTTTATTTCTTTCACTTTGTTTTTGCAATCATAAACCAAGTCTTACATAAAGACTAATTAAAGGTCGGATGTTACTAAACCAATAAACAATTGCTATCTTCAAATGTGCGGAAAACGTCACTCAATAGTTACATTCTTCTCGTGCATCTAACTAGTACTCGAATCTTTCCAATGTCGCTAGCACCATTCTCCAACAAAGACCTGATACACATGCCGACAAATAAAAAGTGTTAAGCTTAACACCTAGTGAGTTCTAGAGTTTTATCAATTATATAAGACGGAAAAGCGGAATGAATATTATTTAAATCGTAATTCTCAATATGCAAAGTATTTTGAATAGAAATTGATCTCTTCCTCAAAACCCCATTTTCGTGATAAATTACTTGAATAGACACACCCCATAATCACGAGAACAAACTTAATACTCGCACGAAATATCGTAGGGTTAAAATTCATAAATACCGAAACATGGTAATAATTCCTTTATTCAAAACTTTGATATATGAAGGGGATCCAATAAATCAAAGTCATAAAATATGGTTACTCGGCAAAACCCAAACAATGTTAAAGCATAGATATTACAATATCCCAAAATAACGGTTAACAACAAAGGCGGAGACCCGTATCCATTGAGAGTGGAGAGAACACATAAGTATACCACTCGTACAACGTTAATCGCATGACACTTCATGACTTGAAGTCCAAGTGTCCCTACGACTTCTTAACAAGTTTCACCTTAAGAGTCGGTTGACCTTAGTGTCTAGTCCCACAAATTGCACCTCAAGGCCGAACACATTTAGGACTACCTTCAAGGCATTACCTCAAGCGGCGTAGGTCCTAGTACCCACCTCCAATATAGCACTTCTAGACTCAACCTTCCTAGTGCCTACTTGAAAAGTTTAAGATCAAGAAACATGAGTCCCAGAGTCCAACCCCACAATACCCATTCTACCATTTAAATAAGACTGACTCACGTGCCTATGGATCCAATGCATCACAATCTAAATTCCATGACTCCAAAAGAATGCCCAACATCCTCAAAACATGTAATTAACAAATAAATATGCCTCAAATGCATAAAATTCCAAAAGAATGTCCAACACTCTCAAATCATATAATTAGCAAATAAATATGCCTCAAATGTATATAGTTTCCAAAGAATGTCCAATACTCTTAAGTCAAATAATTAACAAATAAATATGTATCAAATGCATATAGTTTCAAAAGCCCATCTAGAGCAAAATAAACCGGACTAAGGTCCCCAAGACTCTTTTAAGCCAAAACCGAGCCAAAAGCTCAAAACTCAATTAACCATCAAATAAAGGTATTCAAAACAATAAATCGCATTTAACCGACTTCTATGGAAATACATATCTCAAAGTTATGATTAACTCAAAACTCATCATTGGTTGATACAAACCATTTTACATATAAAATCATATTCTTATATTTCCAAAATGACTCATAACACAATAACGTGCATTTCCAATTGGTTTATAAAGCCAAATACACTATAATGCATTAATACCAAATAATGCTCATTTATAAGATAAATCATAAAAATGACATGCACTTATGATTTATTTGCCAAATACTTAAATATCCCGAATAAATGCATTTTCACGATTCATGATCAAATATGCAAAACTCACTAATTAACCCACATATTCGATAAATATCAAGTAAAACATATTAGTATTTCAAAACATACATTTTTGGCATGTACATATTTTTTACAAAGCAACTTGAACTCATCTTGCTAGATTTAGGCTAAATCTAAAATTTACCTCAATCTTGAGTTTCCTTGAAGAAACTTAAATATACAAACAATCCTTCCAAATCCTAGATCCATAAGCTCCCAACACATAAACAAGCTCCCAACACATAAACAAACAAACCCAGGTGCTTAGAATCATTCTCCAAACACTTATTAACAAAATCTCCATTTTGACCTAACTTTTCCCAAAATCATCTAAACCGAAATTTGAAAACTAAAAACACTTGGAAGTCATAAATATAACATTTATAACTAATATAAAATTTTAGAAAAGAGTATGATAAACTCACCACTTAGGTTTTGAGCAAAACCCCTAAAACCTGGAAATCTCAAGAAATGGAGATGAACATTTGATCTAGCACTTGAGGTTGTAATCACAAACTTAAAGATGAAGGAACACTTTGATTTCCAAGAGAAAATCCCCAAAATCAGTTAGGGTTCATATTAGAAGGTAGGGAATCGATTTGGGAGAGAAAGGGTGTAACATCCCAAAATATTTTTTTTCTTCTTAAAACGTATATATACATAAAACATCCATATAAATAAACCGCAAGTCTAATTGTTCAACGCAACGGAAGGTTTTCAGTTAAAACTTGTCTAAGTCTTGAATCATCCTTCATCATGCCTTTATTCCAACGCCAACCCGGTTCTAGATTTTCTCTTTCCCTTTGCTACTACTCCCGAGTGAGTGACGACCTGGTTGCATAATTATTTTGAAAAGGAGTTGGGTGAGCCTAGGGCCCAGTGAATTCACAGTTTTATGCATGAAAATAATATCCATAACAATTTTCACAAAGCATCATAATTTAACATGCGTACGGTAAAACAATATAATTCACAAAGCCATCGGCATCATGGAAGGTGCCTAACTCACACAGCTTTGCCTGGCGGACTCACACAACATGCTCGTCTTACCATAGTACACCTCCATTGCCAAACAAATTTTCACATATATATCATAAAACATGTCATGATTTATTGCATAAACGACATAATAAAATTCTCGAGAATATTAAGCAATTTTATAAAATTATGCAACCGTTTAAAAATCACGTTAACTCACAGTACTCGTCGGAGCCCGAACCGTTCTTGAAGTTCCTCACGCCTTCCCTACAATTTACGATCACATTTAACTCTAAAGTACAACACCCGAACTAAAACTTCGAATTAACCGATTTCGATTATGGACTATTATTTACCTAACTGCTTCGAAATGCCCTCACATAAATCCTAGGGTTGCAATTATATAAGTGTACATTTATATATATATATATATATATATATATAAATATACACATATTTTGATGAAACCCCATATCGATTTATGTAACCCACGAGAATAGCTAATCCATTTGTTAAACTCATGCCGTATATATATATATATATATAGTCTAAGCAAACTGTCATATATCCATGGATAAACTGTCATATATGCATGGATGATATGCATATATATGTATATTGAAGCTTCCATGTCAAAACAGAATCTTAAACAAACTTCCATGCCATGAGTATATGCATATGTCTATATGTATATAAATATATACTGAAGCTCCCTATATATGCATTCTGATTTGCATGCATAAAATTTCCTTTGTACATCCATCTATCCCTATTTACTCCTGCAAGAACACATATATATATATATATACATATATGTCATGGCAACAACTAATATGATTTCACATGTTAATATCTACATTTTGAAATACATTTTCTTCCTTTCTTTCAACAATTGTGACCACCGAAACGTAATATCTAACTTTATTCTTGCCTAAGAATCCTTTAATTACAAGATTTCTCAACCCTTTGATCCATCGTAATGGCGAAAAGTCAGCCCCTCTATTACATATAGTGACCGAGAACCATAAGTTCTACCTCTTAGTACCAAAACGAGGGTCACCATTTGACAATCCCGACGTCATAGAGACTATCGTTGTGACGAATGGTAGAGGTGCTAGCGGTGACCGTTAGCCACCGTTGCCCTACGGGAACGCACCCGAACGATCGAACGACTAAAGCGATGATCTAATAAACAAAATTTAGAAGCGAGAGGTCCGAAAGACTTACCGATTGGCACCAAACTAATTGCGATGTACAACAATATCGATTTCTTTTCGGCATCAACTGTTGCCTTTGCTTATCGAATATCTTTCTATCAACCCGATTTACGTAAGCTTATAAACTCTTAACCCCATTTTATACTAAACTATTGTCGGTTTCTAGGAAAGAAAACGATAAGTTCATGGTTAATGTGCAGAGGTTTCACGTCCCTTGGGTTTCATGGCCATTGAATCACATTATAATTTTACACTCTAAACCCTTCTTTTTCTTTGTATTTATACAACAAACCCTTATAGATTGATTATTATTATTATTATTTTTTGGTTATTACAAAGGGTGAAGTAGGAGAAGTGATGAATGAGAGGAAAGAAAGAAAAATCGCATATTTAAGGATCTGTTACTGTAACGTCCAAAAAATTACAAGAAATTTAAAATTTTAAAATAATGCATTTCATTATAGTCAAACCATAAATTAACAAATCCCATTACAAATAAAACTAAACGTCGTTAATTTAAACCGTCAAATAAAATTCATGCAACGGAAAAATTATAAAATTAAATCCCGACATTTAAAAGTGAAACTTGAACAGCCTTCGCCTTGCGCTAGTGTGTACCGTCACGCTCGACTGCTACTCGCACCTGAAATCATAAGATATTGGGAAGGGGTAAGCACGAAGCTTAGTGAATTCTACCACCTACGCAGGTAGCAATCACACATATATCGCCCCTACTCGCAAGTAGGCAAACAACACCGCAATTACAAGTATAATAACATATCAAAGTTTAAACATGTAATCACATACCTCGGTCCCACCGAGCCCTCGGTCCCACCGAGTTCACATTATTTGATATCCGTACTAGCTCAGTCCCACCGAGCCCTCGGTCCCACCGAGCCCCTCAGTCCCACCGAGGTGTACACAAAACATACACAATTCACATATTATATAATTTACAACTAGCTATCACACCACAACTAGTTCACGTAAGCATACAATAACACGCAGAACCAAACACAACATAATTGTAACTACTAGTCTACGCAGTGAGAGAACTCACCTTAAAGCAATGCAAAGCTCTCGCAATCAGCAACACCAACCCGCCAACTTCCCTCACCTTTTTCCACCTAAATATGTGTTAACAAACGTCAAAGGGAAGTCCCAACCCAAACCACAATTACTAGCTTACAAACTAAACATTCCAGCTTTTAATCTACAAAACACAGGTCTGTTCGGGACCTGTTTAACCCCTTATAAACTGATAATTCCAGAAATCAAATTCCATAATCACAAAGTCCCATGTCTTAGGGTTCCAGAGACATATCGCACGCGTTCTAACGATGTTCCTAGCATCCTATATGAATTTTACAAAATCGACTCGCAGAACAGCGAAAAACAGGACCTGTCAGTACAAAACGACAATTTGACACTAGCTATGGTCCGAACTGATTTTTTCGTAAAACATATGAAACTTTATAGACTCAGAGTGGGAGATTTTGGCACTGGTTTCACCCCGATCCGATGTTCCTAGAATAGGTTATGGCTTTTACAAAACAGTGGCAGAAACTATACAATTCACATGAAAAGACAACTATTGCTTAATAATCCATTAAGTCATGACTTAAACCAAACAGACCCGGAAAGCCTAATAGCTTACTGGAATAAGGTTATACTAGGCTGGTCAACAGCCGTGCACCACCCACTGCCGCCCCCGGCGGTGGTGGTGGTTGGCGACGGTGGTCACGGTAACACCCTCCGGCGAAACCTCCCAACATCACCCACCCCGACTCACCCGCAACCTCACACCTGCACACACCCACACACCTGCACACACCCGCACCCCCCCTGCCGCCACCACAGCGGCGTGCAGCGGCGGCCCCACCGCCGGCAGCCGTGGCTGCGGCGGTGGTGGTGGCGGTTTACGGCGTTTCTTTGACAAACGACAACAACAAACGAGAAAAATAGACGAACCTACCTCGACGAACCCTTCTTCCTCCTCTTTTCCGACCACACCCGCCGATGATTCCCTCACGCCGGCGATCACCTTCTTCCTCCTCTCGACTCTCGCTCTCTTTCTCTCTCGGCCGAACACAACAAGGGGGAAGGGAAGGGGGTATCTTAGGGTTTCTTGGTGGGTTGCAAAAGTGAAAACGAAGGGGGAAGGGGAGGGGGTCGGTCCTTTGGCCGATCCCTTGCATAACTATGGGCCCCTTGCCACTTTTGGCCCCTCAACTAACTTCTTCTCGCAAACTAACAAACGATTTGACATATTTAACAATTAGGTCCAACTCGTCTAATCCCGTTAATGGAAACCACGTTAAATAAAACTTAAAAAGAATTAATAAGGAGAAATTACGTACCGGGATACGGGCTTTACAACTCTCCCCCACTTGGATTAGACTTCGTCCTCGAAGTCTAGACGGGCGAATATCTCGGGATAGTTCTCGCGCATCTCCGCTTCGGGCTCCCACGTCCACTCTGAACCCTTCTGGTGCTGCCACTGGACTTTCACCAGTCCAATGATCTTGTTGCGCAGGTTTTTCGTCTTCCTCTCGATGATAGCTATCGGTTTCTACACATAGTTGAGCCTCTCATCAATCTGGATATCCTCGAGAGGAATCACGGCAGACTCGTCCACTACACACTTCCGCAATTGAGAAACGTGGAAGGTGTTGTGAATCAAGCTCAGTTCATCAGGTAGTTCTAAACGGTAAGCTACCTTCCCCACACGCGCGATAATTTTGTAAGGTCCGATGTAACGGGGCCCTAACTTTCCCCGCTTGCGGAACCGAATTACCCCTTTCCAGGGTGACACCTTCAGAAGAACATAATCCCCGACCTGAAACTCTAAGTCCGACCGCCTCTTATCGGCGTAGCTCTTTTGCCGACTCTGGGCAATAACTAACCGATCTCGTACCAACTGAATCATCTCAGTCGTTTTCAACACGACTTCGGTGCTCCCTAATACACGGTGACCAACCTCGCCCCAACAAATGGGCGTCCGACACTTCCTCCCATACAACATCTCGTACGGCGGCATGCCGATACTAGAATGGAAGCTGTTGTTGTAGGAGAACTCAGCTAACGGAAGATACTGATCCCAACTACCCCCAAAGTCAATAACACATGCTCGCAGCATGTCTTCGAGTGTCTGAATAGTACGCTCACTCTGTCCATCGGTCTGTGGATGAAAAGTTGTGCTAAAATGCAATCGTGTGCCCATCTCACTCTGAAACGTCTCCCAAAACCGGGAAGTAAAACGAGTATCCCGATCCGAAACAATTGAAACTAGCACCCCGTGCCGGGTCACAATCTCTCGGATGAAAATCTCCGCGAGCTTCTCCGCCGAGGAGCTCTCTCTGATGGCCAAGAAATGAGCGCTCTTAGTCAAACGATCCACAATTACCCAGATAGCATCATTCCCTCGCTGAGTTTTGGGAAGCTTCATGATGAAATCCATCGTAATCTGCTCCCACTTCCACACCGGAATCTCCAACGACTGTAATTTCCCATGCGGTCGTTGATGTTCTGCCTTGACCTTTCGACAGGTCAAGCACACCTCAACCCATTTGGCGACATCCCGCTTCATGCCGGGCCACCAGTAATCTCCTCGCAAGTCTCGGTACATCTTTGTAGCTCCCGGATGAATCGAAAACTTGGACTTGTGCGCCTCGTCCAACAGTATCTGTCTGTTCCCACCAGTGTATGGAACCCAGATTCTACCGTACCGAGTCAGTAAACCTCGACTATCACGGATAAAATTCGGGATTTCCCCCGAAACTCTTTCACGTTTTGCATTTTCCTCCAAAACGACCACCTCCTGAGCGCTTCCTATCGACTACAGGATAGGTGTAACCACTGTCAATCGCTGACACAAACCCCTCAATGGTTCACCGACCGGATGTCGGCTAAGTGCGTCCGCGACCACATTTGCTTTACCCGGGTGGTAAAGTATCTCGCAATCATAATCTTTAACCACATCGAGCCACCTTCGCTGACGCATATTGAGATTCTGTTGATCCATCAAGTACTTGAGGCTCTTATGATCAGTGTAGATCGTACACTTGACGCCATAGAGATAGTGCCTCCAAATTTTTAGGGCAAACACCACTGCTCCCAACTCTAGGTCATGAGTCGGATAGTTCGCCTCATGAGGCTTCAGCTGCCTCGAAGCGTAGGCTATGACCTTGTCGCGCTGCATAAGCACGGCACCCAAACCTTGGTGTGAGGCGTCACAGTACACCACCAAATCCTCCATGCCCTCGGGCAAGGTTAACACAGGAGCCTCGCACAAACGCCTGCGTAGCTCCTCAAAAGCCTTCTGCTGCTCCTCACCCCAACTGAAAGCCGCAGATTTCTTCGTCAATCGTGTCATAGGCAACGCGATCTTGGAGAAATTTTGGATAAACCTTCGGTAATATCCTGCCAACCCTAGAAAACTTCGCACCTCGGTGGGAGTCTTCGGCACTTCCCACCGCATCACCGCTGAAATCTTTGCTGGGTCGACCATAATACCATCCTGATTCACGACATGTCCTAAAAATTGGACCTCTCGTAACCATAATTTGCACTTGGAAAACTTAGCGTACAACTTCTCTCGCCTCAAAACCTCTAAAACCTCTCGTAGATGCGCCTCGTGCTCTTCCTTGGACTTCGAATACACCAGGATATCGTCGATGAACACAATCACCAATCGGTCCAACATCAGACTACACACTCGGTTCATGAGGTCCATGAATGCTGCAGGTGCATTGGTAAGTCCAAAAGGCATCACCACAAACTCGTAATGGCCATATCGCGTGCGGAAGGCCGTCTTCTCCGTATCCTCACTCCTTATCCGCATCTGATGGTATCCCAACCTCAAATCAATCTTAGAGAACCACGAGGCTCCCTGAAGCTGGTCGAACAAATCGTCAATCCTTGGCAAAGGATAACGATTCTTTACCGTAAGCTTATTCAGCTCTCGATAGTCTATGCACATTCGCTGAGACCCGTCCTTCTTCTTCACAAATAAGATAAAAGCTCCCCACGGCGAACAGCTCGGTTTAATGAACTCCTTTTCAAGAAGTTCCTGCAACTGGGCGTACAGCTCTTTCATTTCCGGTGGAGCCAGGCGATATGGTGCCTTGGCCACCGGAGCAGCACCCGGGATCAGATCGATCCGAAACTCTACCTGTCGTTCGGGAGGTATCCCCGGTAATTCGTCGGGAAACACGTCAGCAAACTCCCTCACGACTGGCACATCCTCGGCGGTCTTCTTCACTTCGTCAACACGCGTGTCTATCACGTACGCCAAGTATCCCTGCCCACTATGCTGAAGGTATCTCCGAGCCCTCGCAGCTGAACATATCGCCGAAGTCCGTCTAGGCGAGTCTCCCTGGACCAATAGTTCTCCCCCGCTTGGGGTTCGAACTCGCACTTGTTTGTGACGACAAACAATCTCCGCATCAAACGTATCCATCCAATCCATGCCCACAATCACACATAGCTCACGCATAGCAATCGGAATCAGGTCGATGGGAAACCTCACACCCGAGATTTCCAGTGTGCATCCCCGAAACACATCCGTGACCGTCAAGGTCCTATCATCAGCCACCTCAACTACAAGAGGACACCTTAACCGTCCTACAACTCGGCCCAAACTCTCGCTAAAAGTGCGAGACACAAACGAGTGAGTAGCCCCGCTATCAAACATTACAACCGCAGGCACCGAGTTAACTAGGAACGTACCTAACATACAATTTTACCAATATAAATAATCACACAAGATATAGAAAGGAAGGACAAAAAGAGAGAGTGCTAAAAATGTACCTGTCACCACTTTAGGCGTCACCTGCGCATCGTCCACCTTTAGCTGGTGAACTCTACCTCGAGCTGCCTCCGTCCTCGGCTGTCCCACTCGACCGTCAGTAATACGCAATGGGGCATTCACAGGCGCCCTCTGTGCCCCACTCCCATCTGCTACCCTCGCACTAGGACAGTTGGCCCTCACGTGACCCATCTGCTTGCAGTTAAAGCAGACCATTAACGGCACTTTACAATCCTGGCTAAAGTGACCGGACTGTCCACACTTAAAACACCCTTCAGATCTCCTTACTCCGGTATCCCTGGGCTTAAACCCGCCACTCCCCGAACCCGCGCGCGAATCTGTGAACTTCGACTTCTTTGGCACGCAGAGATTGGCGTCACCGCCTGTGCCGCCTTCCTCTTATTCGCTTGGGTCTCCAACTCAAGTTCCCTCCTCCGGGCCGCGTCCATCATCGCAGATAATGAAGCATACTGTGCCGTGCTCACGAATTCCCTAATCTCGGTACGCAACATGTCCTTGTATCGAGACATCTTCATATCTTCCGAGGCGGCATATTGGGGGCAAAACAATGCCATCTCGGTGAACTTCCGATTCATCTCCTTCACCGTCTCTGTTGTTTGCGTGAGCTCCAGGAACTCCTTAGCGATCCGTTCCATCTCCACCGGAGGTACATACTCTGCGCGAAAACGAGTGACAAACTCTTCCCAGGTCAAGGTTGTGCGTTCGGCAGGCGTCAATGCCGTAGCGCACCAGTCCTTCGCGCCGTCACGAAGTAAGTTCACTGCAAAGCGAACCTTCAGATTGTCCGGGCAGCCACTGGTCAGAAAAGCACACTCCATATCGGATATCCATCGCATACTGATGATCGGATTCGGGTCTCCCTTGAACTCAGGCGGAGAACAGGCGGAGAGATCCCGATACTGGAACTCTCGGGTACGGGGTTGTCCCCCTGTAGGCGGTGGAATCGCTGCAATTCGCTCCTCCATCAGAACCACCACCTCATCTCGGATGGCAGTGATAATCTCGGGAATTGCCTCCCCGATCGCGTGTGCTACCTCGGCAGCAATCATCTCCCGGATCTGCTCCGTAGTGATCCCGGCCTCAGCCCGCGGTTCAGCCGTGTTGCTTCTTCTAGTGATTGCCATTCTAGGAAAAAGAAATTACAACGAGTTATTAGCACAAATAACTCACCCTACCACGCTCACGCTCCACTCCTTGGATTCCTCGTGACTTTCCCCGACTCGAGCACGGATCCTGTGCTTTAGGTAGTAGGAGCTCTACTACTACCCTTCACACCTATCCTTACTCGTTTTAAGTCCTGCCCAGGAGTGTCCAAGTAGTTTCTTGCCAACAAATAAACCCATATGTCCGTTCCAGCATATGCAAACACTCTTCCTAGCTCCCTAGGAAAAATCATAATACCCCACTACCCTTGCTAGGACGGAACCCCCACTAACCCTGACGAGTCGCCTCATAAACGCACAGTCGTATACAGTGGAAACCAGATAGACATTCGAATATAAGATTCTATCCTACAACGGTTGGACTCAAACAAGAGCTGCGCAATAGAACTAAATCCAACATTCTAAGGTTATTCGGTTCCTACTGCATACAACCTATAGTGCATTCGCTTAACAACCTATCAAGGCTAACATAAGTTCCTATTAGCAAGTAACAACCATACAGTACCATAAAATCCACACAAACAATCTAGCATGCATACCCTATGGTCTAGAAAGCGATAAATACACTAACTACTGTACCTTCCCACTTGGCGTCGGCTGACTGTACACATTGCGCCCTCGATCACCGTTTCCCAAACGGGTTTTCCTTTTTCCTTTATTCTAAAAGATTTTAGTAAAAGAATTTAAAATTTCATAATCGCAACTTGAGACCAAACACACCGAGATATGTTTGATTCACTCAAGCTGTGCTCTGATACCAAGTTGTAACGTCCCAAAAATTACAAGAAATTTAAAATTTTAAAATAATGCATTTCATTATAGTCAAACCATAAATTAACAAATCCCATTACAAATAAAACTAAACGTCGTTAATTTAAACCGTCAAATAAAATTCATGCAACGGAAAAATTATAAAATTAAATCCCGACATTTAAAAGTGAAACTTGAACAGCCTTCGCCTTGCGCTAGTGTGTACCGTCACGCTCGACTGCTACTCGCACCTGAAATCATAAGATATTGGGAAGGGGTAAGCACGAAGCTTAGTGAATTCTACCACCTACGCAGGTAGCAATCACACATATATCGCCCCTACTCGCAAGTAGGCAAACAACACCGCAATTACAAGTATAATAACATATCAAAGTTTAAACATGTAATCACATACCTCGGTCCCACCGAGCCCTCGGTCCCACCGAGTTCACATTATTTGATATCCGTACTAGCTCAGTCCCACCGAGCCCTCGGTCCCACCGAGCCCCTCAGTCCCACCGAGGTGTACACAAAACATACACAATTCACATATTATATAATTTACAACTAGCTATCACACCACAACTAGTTCACGTAAGCATACAATAACACGTAGAACCAAACACAACATATATGTAACTCTTAGTCTACGCAGTGAGAGAACTCACCTTAAAGCAATGCAAAGCTCTCGCAATCAGCAACACCAACCCGCCAACTTCCCTCACCTTTTTCCACCTAAATACGTGTTAACAAATGTTAGGTCTAGAGTTTTGTCAAAAACACAAGTGTTGAGTTCTGAGTAAGAAGACTAAAGAAGACTCAGAAGACTCAGAAGTTCTGAGTAGAAGACTCAGAAGTTCTGAGTGAGAAATCTCAAAAAGATTCTAAGTGTTGGATTCTGACTAGAAGGTTCAGAGTTCTGAGTAGGAGACTCGGAACTTCTGACTATGAAGACAAATGTTCTGAAGCGCTTATTCAGAAGTATGTTCAGAATTCATATCTTGGGATATTCTCTGTTATATTCAGTTACTAATTAGGACACGTGTAATTGTTCTATTAGTCTGTTTCTCATATGTACTGTAGCTTTAGCTTTTCTCTACAGTATATATAGTGTTAGCAACAGTTCGCTAACTAATCTTTGATATAATCTTTGGTGAATCCATTTAGAGAAAAATTCATTGTAATATCTTGTAATTCACAGATTGTTAATAAATCATATGACCAGTTGCTGTGAATACGATCTTAATTGTTCATATTTGATTGTAAGAGTGTATCCTGGACTTTCAACAAACGTCAAAGGGAAGTCCCAACCCAAACCACAATTACTAGCTTACAAACTAAACATTCCAGCTTTTAATCTACAAAACACAGGTCTGTTCGGGACCTGTTTAACCCTTTTTAAACTGATAATTCCAGAAATCAAATTCCATAATCACAAATTCCCATGTCTTAGGGTTCCAGGGACGTATCGCACGCGTTCTAACGATGTTCCTAGCATCCTATATGAATTTTACAAAATCAACTCGCAGAACAGCGAAAACAGGACCTTTCAGTACAAAACGACAATTTGACACTAGCTATGGTCCGAACTGATTTTTTCGTAAAACATATGAAACTTTATAGACTCAGATTGGGAGATTTTGGCACTGGTTTCACCCCGATCCGATGTTTCTAGAATAAGTTATGGCTTTTACAAAACAGTGGCAGAAACTATACAATTCACATGAAAAGACAACTATTGCTTAATAATCCATTAAGTCATGACTTAAACCAAACAGACCCGGAAAGCCTAATAGCTTACTGGAATAAGGTTATACTAGGCTGGTCAACAGCCGTGCACCACCCACTGCCGCCCCCGGCGGTGGTGGTGGTTGGCGGCGGCGACGGTGGTTACGGTAACACCCTCCGGCGAAACCTCCCAACATCACCCACCCCGACTCACCCGCAACCTCACACCCGCACACACCCACACACCTGCACACACCCGCACCCCCCCCTGCCGCCACCACGGCGGCGTGCAGCGGCGGCCCCACCGCCGGCAGCCGTGGCTGCTGCGGCGGTGGTGGTGGCGGTTTACGACGTTTCTTTGACAAACGACAACAACAAACGAGAAAAATAGACGAACCTACCTCGACGAACCCTTCTTCCTCCTCTTTTCCGACCACACCCGCCGATGATTCCCTCACGCCGGCGATCACCTTCTTCCTCCTCTTGACTCTCGCTCTCTTTCTCTCTCGGCCGAACACAAGGAAAATCAAAAGGAAAATCAAATATACCCAGTTGTGGACCTAGCATTTTGGCTGTGCGAGTGCACCTTTAAATTGGATCAAATGTCGGCAAAATCGTTCGATGTGTTTTTGTAGAATTCCGCCCTTTGGAGATTTTTTTTGGTTAATTTCGAGAAACAAAAATCGGTCTTTTTGGTAAAGACTAATCTAAAAACTCAATAGGGGCGGAGGCTTGATTTTATGTTTATTTTAATTAAAAACAAATTGACACCCGTGCTCCTGTTTATTTTAATATGTATTTCATGTTTTTTATTTACACTATTGATCCCTCATTTCGGTGCTCCATATCCCAGAGCTAAAGTTGAAGGGGGTTAACCAAAAAAATAATATAGGTGTAACAACTTAGAAATTTAAGGTAACAATAGCATTAAAAGTATTGCGAAAAGGGCACCAAAGTGAACTAATCAGTATATCAATTACATCTTATAGTTGCAACTAATCCAAACGAAAGTCTAAATGTCTAACTAACAAGCACCATATCCATCTTCTAGATCCAACGATCACATTTTCCCCTTTCCTTTGCTAGTACTATCAATAAGCACCTGAAAATGTTTTCAGATTTATAAAAAAATGAGGGTTATATCGGAGGTCTAGTGAGTTTCCTCTAGTACAAAAACCCACACCACGAAATATCATTATGGATGAGTTATAAAAAGAATAGTAGAAGTTTAGACCGTGAACAATTTTGCACACATGTAGATGGCACACACTTATGGTCATGCACACATGTGACAACATGTTTGGGCTACACACATGCCCGTAGGTGAATGACATGAAAATAATTTATGGATTCTATTTGGGTTACATCTTCCATTTAAAACCATTACACGCCCACTCCAAATGAATACAGACTTTAAATAACGATCAATTTCCAAACCATGCAAGTTTAAAATCTAATATAAGTTTATCAGTGAATCAACATGCGTAATCAATGATCATTTATAAAACTAAAGAGGTAGGAAACTTACGTGAACTCCAAGCCTATATCATATACCTTAGGCTAAGAATTTCCAAACCGAACACCTGAATTGAGGTGGTCAAACGAAGTGTTATTATCCCAAATATACCTTTATAATATCACTAACAACTCCCAAGATTACGTCTCAAAACACAACCCCAAATGATCACTCACCAAAAACTTGGTTTCGAACATCCACGAGATTACGCGACCTGGCACGCAACCTAGGTCGCGGGACAATCCCCGCGACCTACTGTCCGCTTGCGACTGCCCCGTTCGAGCTTTACAGTCCAAACACTCATCCTAAACCCATATTTATCATTTTCCGTCATTTCCTAACGAATTTATTTGGCATAAACACCCAAATCTATCACACTTTAATGAAAACGAGGTTTCCACTCACTTTTAAGCATTCTATAAACGTATGCCCAATCCAAACCTAGATTGGCATTCTAATTTGCAAAAATCATTAAAAACTCATGAACTTCATGATTACTTAGTGATTTTGATATACCGAAACCAAGTATTTATCCACAATCCAACATATTATAAACTCAACAACAATTTCCAAAACCATTTGCGATTATCCAAACATATACAAATTTCATTTCACCCACAAAAATCATAAAAACATTTCTAAATTGAAAAACCCAAAAATCCTTGAGGATTTTGTTGAAATAAGAAGAATCTATAACGAAATTCATCCCCAAAACTAAAAAATAAGAAAGATTATAACAAATATATGTTTCATTAAGAAAACCCCAACTATTTCTCAAGTTTTGAACATCATCTCAAACTCTCAACAATAGAGGAAGATAGAAGCATGAAAAAGATGAATTTCATACCTTATTTTGAAGAATCAAAATAGCTTTTTTGTCTATCTCCAAAAATTTCTTTCTCTCCAAGATTTCTGATGGATGACGAGTCCGACAAATAATAAAATCCTATTACCTCAAATTGCAACCTAAATTGCAATAGTGGCAAATAGGGTCGATTCTACAGGGATTGGATGTGAACGGTGTTAAACTTCTACGCTTTATTAAGAGGGGGGAGGTGGCTAATAATTAAACTACTAAACTAAGCATATAAAATTAAAGCGAGAAACGATAATTATAATCAAGCAATGAGTGTAAATCATTGACCGGATCGTGTATCATAGACTTATTCTTAAAAACATTTTTCTCATCTTATACCAGATTGGCCGTAAGTGTGAACACGCGCCAAACACTCCACTTATCCTTATAATTAAACTAGCCCCAGACACCCGACGGATTATTTTCTAATTGATTAAGTTAATTCTAGTTACGAACATAGAAATAAACCTACCAATTGGATTAAAGTTGAGATAAGCACCAATCCTAGCAAATGATTAGAAGCCGAACCATTTAAGCTAGAATAAGCAAACTTACAACATTCAACAATTAATTCAGCTACCAATTGAAATGTTGTTTGCTACCTTAGCTAAATGAGGGACAATTGCGGATCCCTAGTTTCGACTAGCAACTCACAATTAGGTTATCTAAATAAACGGGCCCATCAAATTAGAGAAACAAACGATGAGAAAACGAATTACACAAAGTTTGCATAAATAGAAATCAAATGAAATTGAATGGTTCAACAAGTCTCAACACAACTCTAATCAAATATTTACAAACTCATTGCTTGAAAAGAAAATACTAACTAAAAAGAGCAAATAGTAAACCTAATCTAAGATACATACTTAATGAAAGAAAATATCAACAATTGCTTCCCAAAAATCGTCTTTCTCCTCTCTTTAATTTTTTGGAGCGATTCCCCCTACAAACGACGGTTTTTCGATCGATTTTTATATATTTTCTCCATAAAACCCGCTTGGAAAAGACGTGGGTTCCTCGATTTGAGGCTGCCAACTTGATTTTTGAGTCGAAAACAGTAGCCGACATGGGTTGGGCGTGAGATAAATAGGCGGTGAAGTTGCCCGCACTTCAAATCGAATGGAACGTCGAGTTTCAACTCGGCTTGGACTTCTTTTCTGCCAATTTTGGGCAGCAAATGGGCATCGTTATTGAAGATTATTATTTGGGCTTTTCTTCTTTTATGCACTTAATACACGAATTGGGTTTTGGGCTTTTCCTTGCATCCACCACCTGCCAAAGAAAGGGATTTTATATAAGAAAGAAAAACCCTATGTGGCTAAGTAAAGCCGTAAACGAACCGAACGAACACGAACAAATGTTTGTTCATGTTCGTTCGTTTAACTTAGCCAAACAAACGAACGAACACGAACAATAAACGAACAAAATTTTTGGTGTTCATGTTTGTTCGTTTAAGATATAGCTTTGTTCATGTTCGTTTGTTAAGCTAATAAGCGAACAATAATCGAACGAACATGAACGAACAAAAATTTTAACGTTCATGTTAATTTATTAAGCTGATAAACGTACAATAATCGAACGAACATAAACAAACATACTTAAATAGGCAAAAGAGCTCAAGCCATAAGACTGATGGATAGATTCCACTCACCTAAAACTGATGATAAAATGGCTTCTCTTCTTAGACTCATCTCTCAATTCCACATCGCTTAGAGTAAACTATTTTTTAAATCTACAAACATATATTAAGCATCCATGCTGATTGAATGTAACTCGTCCATTTTTCTTATTTTTTTATTATTAATATAATAGTCATTAATTACTAATAAATTTTTTATTTAGTAAAAATCTAGTTGTCAATTTAATATATTTATCATAAGTAAATGATTTTATCTAAACGAACATAAACGAACAATACTAACCAAACGTAAACGAACATAAATGTACGAACGTTCACGAACGTAAATGAACGAACGAGACATTTGTTCATGTTTGTTCGTTTAACTATACGAACTAAAAAATTTGTTCATGTTCGTTCGTTTATTAAATAAACGAACTTTCCGCCGAATAGTTCACAAACGGTTCGTTTACCGCCATATGGCTAAGTGGAGCAATTAGATGTGGTTCGTTCTTTTTTCTTTTTTAAAGCATCATTTAACTTTGTATGCTTAGTCCATGTTGGATTTGATATATATGCCAGCCATATAAATCTTTGGGATACATGCTCTATTTTGATTGAAATTCATCCTTTTGGCATCAATTTCTCCCAAATGGGAGCTCTTCTCACACACACATGATATGTGTAGGCGTAGGCGTAGGGCAAAATGAAGAAAAAGGGAAGCAAACCCCCTTTTAATACCATTTACATTTTGGTCCTCCAAATAAACAAGGTTCGCCACTTTCAGCCCCTTTAATTTACAAGAAATTCAAATCTAGAATTTAGATTATTACAATAGGCAAAGGGTTGGAATTGAACCACAAACCTCCACTAAAGAGAGCTTTTAACTCAGCCACACAAACCATTCCACCTATTGCATCTTTGTGTAAAAAAAATTGTATTAAAATATTGAGGACACCCTCAAAATCAAGCAGGTGCACCTTCAAAACGTCTACATTTTTTCTTTTTCACGGTAATCAAGTGAGCGGGTGCACGGGACCCTGCTCGGTCCTTAGTAGGTCGGCTCTTAAATATACCATTAAACCTGCCAAAAATCTATAGGAAGTACATGCAATGTAAGACACATGATTAATATATTATATTAGGTGTCTTTTGGTTTGCAAATTCTGAAGGAAACTGATGGAATTAGAACGTTGAATTCCTTTGACTTTCATTCCCTCGTTTGGTTCAAAAAAAATTAAAAATTGAATCTTCAATTTCCACCAAATTCCATAAACAAGGCATTTCAACATTCCTTCACAATAAGTTGGAAATTTGATGAAATGAATGTTATATTTTCATAATCTCAAATATACTCTTTAACCCAAATATAACTTAATTTAATACTTTTGTTTTTAACACGTGTCTTCATCTGAATTGCGTATTTTCTCGTGTTACCTTCCCAGTTAACTCATGTTCATAATGTTTTCCACGTGTTGGCGCTCCGTGGTTATCGATACCATCCGTTGCATGTCATTGATCATCCACTTGACAAGATTGAGCCATATTTATCTTATGTTGAGGAGCCTGAAGCTGTTATCGGATGCGAAGAAAGAAAAATGCGTTATTGATCGATTCCATTTGTTAAAATCTTATGGCATAATCATTCTGAAAGTGAAGCAACATGGGAGACGGAGGAATCAATGAAAAAACAATATCCGCAACTTTTTGAAGGTACATAAATTCATGACTCTAACTAGATTTCGGAGACGAAATCTTTTTAAGAGTGGAAGATTATAATATCCCATATTTAGTAAATCTAATTTAATTTTGTGACCAAAAATCAAACTTGTGTTTAAGTTGTAAGATCGTGCTTTAATGACTTGTACCTTAGTCTTCAAGAGTTGTACATTAGGTCAAATTTATATTATATATTACATTTAAATACTAATATTGTATAAACAATCTTGGGTTATGACCAAAGTTGTAAAGGATTTATCAAAATAGGATTAAATTGAAATAAACCATAGTTTAAGTGTTATGTTGTAAATATTAAAAATATATATGAGTTAATAAATTTTTAATATCTAAAACTTTCATTCCAAAAATATGATTCTCTCTAACTTTCTTGACATCTCCGGCATCTTTTCTCTTCAAACCCTAAAACTCATCTTAAAATTTCAAATTCTTGTTTTTTTTGGGAAGGGTGTCATAGGCTATGCCTAGACTAATCCCTTGGCAAATTATGATTGTAAGACATCAGCCATGATTAAACCTCAGTGGCCACAAATGTTGCGTACGCCTGGATTAGAACCCTGGGCAGATGGGATATTCTACCACATCCCCAGGGGCTTAACCAGTACGCCACAACCCTTGTGGTTAAAGATTTGATGTTAGAAATGGAACTAAGAGCTCAAAATAAGGTATGTTCATGGTTAAATTTTGTTGATTACTTCAGTTTTGGGACAAATGGGTTAAACCCTAAGTTATCTATGAATCATAGGTGGAAGATTGAAGAATTGAGGTGGAAATTCTTCAACTTTGGTGTTGTGAGAAAAGACAGAGTGGTAAGTTTAAAAACTTGTATAAAATCAGTTGTTTGTTCAAATAAAATGTTATTTATATCTATGGAAAGCTCTATGAATGTAGAACAACTTTGTGGTTTATACCGAAGTCAAGTTCGAGCTGTAAATGGCTCGAAACATTGAATTTCCAGACCTGTTTGCAGACACTCAAAATTGCGTATTGTTTGTATAAACACTGTAGAAAATAGAGCAGAGCTCTAAATTTTGTGAATCCGGTTGCTATGAAATCCTAGGAGGTATATGCACAACTTTCATTTTGACAAGAAAGTTTGGTCCTGCCTCTAAGCATGCTAAAAAGGCTTAAGCTCTAGGTATAAAGAAGGTGTTAACTATTGTTTGGATGTGTAAAAATTGGATTTCTGCAAATGTTGTTTAGGGTTCTAAGAATTGTGTGAAGTGTTCATCAAGTGTCATAAGGGTATTTTAAGTATGTTTGAAGGTCAGTAGGCTCTTTTAAAGTATAAAGGCTTGTAGGAACTTGAAGTTGATGAGAACTATTACCGAAAATCGTCTAAAATCATTTTATTATAAGTGTAGGTATACCGAAAGGAGAGAACCTTCATAAGCCTCAATGAAACACCCTAAAAACCACAATAAATTTAAACCTTAATTTATCATAATAATTTACAACATCTTCCCAAAAGTTTTCATTCACAACAGAGGATTAGTGACAAGGTTTAATTATAACTGAAGTATCATAAACAACCGACTAATCTAATTCATAACCAATAACATCAGATTTTATGGGTTGTCTATAATATCTCCAAAATAATCCTTGTTCTACTAAATTCTCCAACATAGCTCCAAAAGCATAACTCTAGGACTTCTCGACACTCATCCGTGCTTATACCTTCCCGAGCTAGTACCTGGTAAGAAAATTTAATTTGAAAAGATTAGGCTTACGCCTAGTGAGAACATTCGGTTTTCAAATTAAAACTTTATAAGCTTTAAAAACCAAAGCTGTAAACAAAGAATATGATTTAACCTGCTCGCAATCTTTCTTACCGTACACATAACATCTTTCGATGACGGGAATCATACTCGATTCCATGAGTATGACAAACACTGAGTAAGTCATAGAATCATGTTTAAGAGCTCACTACGAATCACACAGATTCTAGATCATTGCTCAAGTCCAAGAAATTACAATTTGTCAATGCCTATTTCTTGGAGTGGAAATAGAAATAGCAGTTATATCTTGCCTATTCCTCATTTCCTAATACAAAGCGGAAATAACAATTATATCTTGCCTATTTCACATTTTTACGTCACAGTACAAATGGGAATAGCAATCATCCCTTGCCCATTCCACATTTCTCAAATATAAACGGGAATAGCAATCATCCCTTGCCCATTCCATATTTATCAAACATAATGGGAATAGCAATCATCCCTTGCCCATTCCACATTAATCAAATATAAACGGGAATAGGAATCATCCCTTGCCCATTCCACATTTATCAAACATAATGGGAATAGCAATCATCCATTGCCCATTCCACATTAATCAAATATAAACGGGAATAACAATCATCCCTTGCCCATTCCACATTTATCAAACATAATGGGAATAGCAATCATCCCTTGCCCATTCCACATTTATCAACATAATGGGATATCAATCATCCCTTGCCCATTCCACATTAATCAAATATAAACGGGAATAACAATCATCCCTTGCCCATTCCACATTAATCAAATATAAACGGGAATAACAATCATCCCTTGCCCATTTCACATTTATCAAACACACGGGAATTACGATTAGTCCACGCTTATTCCACGTGTTCACATAATACTAGTGCCTATGGATCCATTACATCTACTAGCATACGTACATATTTACTTTAATGCACAAAACGTTACATATCATATTCTCAATTGTCCCACTTCAACGACTTAACCAGATAACACATCCGGAAAATCCCTTATCTGGAACCCATATCCGGAACTATCCGGAAAACTCATCCGGAAAAGTATTCCAGACTCAAAGTCCGGAACCATCCGGGATCACCTCCGGTATCCGTATCCGGTATCCCAATCCGGAACCTCAATTCCGGAATCCGGTACACCGTCGAGTCCTTATCCGAAATCCGATAACAACATCGGATCTTCATCCGGAATCCGGTATATTCCGGATCCGATACATTCCGGACAACCATCAGGAATCCGGGACTGTCCTGGAATTAATCTTCCGGACTACTCAATTTTTACCCAGTTCAACTTACAGTTTCCATTCCAGATCTATTCAAAAGCTTCTATTGATCATTCACATAATTATCAATCTAACAATTTATTTATTTAACTCAAAATAGATAGACGAACTCACCTTAGAATTTTGAAGTTGACCAAAGCAAGCTCAGAACCAAAATCAATCTTCTATCACCAACACAACTCAGAAACCTACCCAAATACTGAGTTACTTTGCGATTTCAATCTTTAAAGAAAGAAAACTACAAGAATTGAGATGGAAATTCTTACCGAAAGTAATCCATAAATTCTTTTCTTTTCTTTCTCTGCTTCTAAACCGACTCCAACAACAAAAGGAATTGAGATAATTCTCAATTAGCCTACTCTTTCTTTAAATATCAGAGTCATGAGTTTCAATTTTCACCCTCAACTTAATCAAAATCAAAATTTAATTCCAACTATGACCAATTACAAATTTGAACCCTTAACTTCAAACTCATAACTTAACCAAATTCAAATTACAAAGACAATGAAATTTTCGAGGTGTTACACTCAAGCTTCATGTGTTCATTTCTAAAACATCTCCAAGGTACGAATATCTAGTTTGTTTCATTACGTGGGGAATTAATTGTGGTGATTATCCGTTCCGTAAATTCTTGATCATGAAATACATCCGCAAAAGTGGATGTTATTAAGTTGTTATTCGGAATACTTTTGTGTTTTATATGATCTTTTGTTTGATGAATTTGAGTACTTGATAACTTTTATCCGAGACCGGTATGTTTTTAAATTACTTCCAAATATTTGATTTATAAATCTCAATGAGTGTATTGAACTCGTTATGTAAAGTTTATTCATTAGATTTTGATTATGAGTCTGAGTTATTGAATTTCACTTGGACTAGGCTCAACAATCGGGGCACAGATGTTGAGACGCCTCCATGATGGCTAAAATAGTCATGGCGTTCTCATGAAGGCTATGGCCAAGCCATATAGAGAACGCTAGATGCATCCTTAGAACCGAATACCAATTGCGTTGTTTACCGGATAGAGCCGAATACCAATTACGTTGGTTACCGGATAGAGCCGAATACGACTTATATTGGTTACCGGATAGAAGCGAATACCAAATATGTCTGGTTACCAAGGAATGAGACGGTGTAGTTGTCGACACTTCCATTTCATTAAGACGCATGATAGGACTGATCATCCATCGGGAACAACGTATTTTAATGATACATATGACTTTCTTACGTTGAATTTTTAATTATATAAGTTTCAGTTTTAGAGTTTTACACTTAAACCTATTTCAACTTTTATCTTAATGTTTCTTTTCAGTAACTGTTAATGCCAAAAATCGTCCAAAAGGATAACTTAAGGTTGATTGTGGAATTTAACAACTAAAGAAAGGAATCGTTCGACAAAGCAATGCGATAAAGACATAAATGTAAATAAGACAGAGATTTTGGTGACGCGGGAAAAATCTCAACGAGGAAAAAAACCGCAGACGACTGTGGAAGTCATCGTTGCACTATGGTCGCCAAACAGGGGCGATATCCTTATGTTTCGGGTGTCGATCGTACAATGATTACAATACAAATGAAAGGAAATACTTTAAATGTAAAGTAACAAGTGTATCAAATATAAAAATGAGTGTGTCGTGTATAAAAACAATGTGTCGTGTGTGAAAGTCGTGCGTCGTGAGCGATCTTTTGAGAGAGAATTCTTTGCTTCGAGTGTTCTTTAGAGTTCTTGAGAGTTCATATGATTCCAGATGGAAGAGATGATGGAGATTGAGTGAGATCAGATGATCCTCAAATGATGATTGAGCCTTCGCTTTTATAGTCTTCATATCATTCAATGATCTTCATAAATGCCATACGTTAGTCGGTCGAGGTCGCAAGGTTCCACGCGACAGTCGTGAGAGCTAGACGACGTCATGGTCGAGTGTCGTGAGGCGAATAACTTTCGATTTTGACTTTGATCAGGGAATAAAGTATTGTGATTTTACCTTATTATGGATAAGTGTAATAAATGTTTTCCTTACCTCGGTCGTGGTCGAGACTGGTGAATTTTTACCCAAACAGTTTGCCCCCAAAATTTGAAAATAGAAGAACAAATTCGAATTTTAAATTTTGTTAGTCGGACGTCCAGGGTCGTGACACGTGTTTAAGAGCTCACTACGAATCCATGAGTATGACAAACACTGAGTAAGTCATAGAATCATGTTTAAGAGCTCACTACGAATCACACAGATTCTAGATCATTGCTCAAGTCCAAGAAATTACAATTTGTCAATGCCTATTTCTTGGAGTGGAAATAGAAATAGCAGTTATATCTTGCCTATTCCTCATTTCCTAATACAAAGCGGAAATAACAATTATATCTTGCCTATTTCACATTTTTACGTCACAGTACAAATGGGAATAGCAATCATCCCTTGCCCATTCCACATTTCTCAAATATAAACGGGAATAGCAATCATCCCTTGCCCATTCCATATTTATCAAACATAATGGGAATAGCAATCATCCCTTGCCCATTCCACATTAATCAAATATAAACGGGAATAGGAATCATCCCTTGCCCATTCCACATTTATCAAACATAATGGGAATAGCAATCATCCATTGCCCATTCCACATTAATCAAATATAAACGGGAATAACAATCATCCCTTGCCCATTCCACATTTATCAAACATAATGGGAATAGCAATCATCCCTTGCCCATTCCACATTAATCAAATATAAACGGGAATAGCAATCATCCCTTGCCCATTCCACATTTATCAACATAATGGGATATCAATCATCCCTTGCCCATTCCACATTAATCAAATATAAACGGGAATAACAATCATCCCTTGCCCTTTCCACATTAATCAAATATAAACGGGAATAACAATCATCCCTTGCCCATTTCACATTTATCAAACACACGGGAATTACGATTAGTCCACGCTTATTCCACGTGTTCACATAATACTAGTGCCTATGGATCCATTACATCTACTAGCATACGTACATATTTACTTTAATGCACAAAACGTTACATATCATATTCTCAATTGTCCCACTTCAACGACTTAACCAGATAACACATCCGGAAAATCCCTTATCCGGAACCCATATCCGGAACTATCCGGAAAACTCATCCGGAAAAGTATTCCAGACTCAAAGTCCGGAACCATCCGGGATCACCTCCGGTATCCGTATCCGGTATCCCAATCCGGAACCTCAATTCCGGAATCCGGTACACCGTCGAGTCCTTATCCGAAATCCGATAACAACATCGGATCTTCATCCGGAATCCGGTATATTCCGGATCCGATACATTCCGGACAACCATCAGGAATCCGGGACTGTCCTGGAATTCATCTTCCGGACTACTCAATTTTTACCCAGTTCAACTTACAGTTTCCATTCCAGATCTATTCAAAAGCTTCTATTGATCATTCACATAATTATCAATCTAACAATTTATTTATTTAACTCAAAATAGATAGACGAACTCACCTTAGAATTTTGAAGTTGACCAAAGCAAGCTCAGAACCAAAATCAATCTTCTATCACCAACACAACTCAGAAACCTACCCAAATACTGAGTTACTTTGCGATTTCAATCTTTAAAGAAAGAAAACTACAAGAATTGAGATGGAAATTCTTACCGAAAGTAATCCATAAATTCTTTTCTTTTCTTTCTCTGCTTCTAAACCGACTCCAACAACAAAAGGAATTGAGATAATTCTCAATTAGCCTACTCTTTCTTTAAATATCAGAGTCATGAGTTTCAATTTTCACCCTCAACTTAATCAAAATCAAAATTTAATTCCAACTATGACCAATTACAAATTTGAACCCTTAACTTCAAACTCATAACTTAACCAAATTCAAATTACAAAGACAATGAAATTTTCGAGGTGTTACACTCAAGCTTCATGTGTTCATTTCTAAAACATCTCCAAGGTATGAATATCTAGTTTGTTTCATTACGTGGGGAATTAATTGTGGTGATTATCCGTTCCGTAAATTCTTGATCATGAAATACATCCGCAAAAGTGGATGTTATTAAGTTGTTATTCGGAATACTTTTGTGTTTTATATGATCTTTTGTTTGATGAATTTGAGTACTTGATAACTTTTATCCGAGACCGGTATGTTTTTAAATTACTTCCAAATATTTGATTTATAAATCTCAATGAGTGTATTGAACTCGTTATGTAAAGTTTATTCATTAGATTTTGATTATGAGTCTGAGTTATTGAATTTCACTTGGACTAGGCTCAACAATCGGGGCACAGATGTTGAGACGCCTCCATGATGGCTAAAATAGTCATGGCGTTCTCATGAAGGCTATGGCCAAGCCATATAGAGAACGCTAGATGCATCCTTAGAACCGAATACCAATTGCGTTGTTTACCGGATAGAGCCGAATACCAATTACGTTGGTTACCGGATAGAGCCGAATACGACTTATATTGGTTACCAGATAGAAGCGAATACCAAATATGTCTGGTTACCAAGGAATGAGACGGTGTAGTTGTTGACACTTCCATTTCATTAAGACGCATGATAGGACTGATCATCCATCGGGAACAACGTATTTTAATGATACATATGACTTTCTTACGTTGAATTTTTAATTATATAAGTTTCAATTTTAGAGTTTTACACTTAAACCTATTTCAACTTTTATCTTAATGTTTCTTTTCAGTAACTGTTAATGCCAAAAATCGTCCAAAAGGATAACTTAAGGTTGATTGTGGAATTTAACAACTAAAGAAAGGAATCGTTCGACAAAGCAATGCGATAAAGACAAAAATGTAAATAAGACAGAGATTTTGGTGACGCGGGAAAAATCTCAACGAGGAAAAAAACCGCAGACGACTGTGGAAGTCATCGTTGCACTATGGTCGCCAAACAGGGGCGATATCCTTATGTTTCGGGTGTCGATCGTACAATGATTACAATACAAATGAAAGGAAATACTTTAAATGTAAAGTAACAAGTGTATCAAATATAAAAATGAGTGTGTCATGTATAAAAATAATGTGTCGTGTGTGAAAGTCGTGCGTCGTGAGCGATCTTTTGAGAGAGAATTCTTTGCTTCGAGTGTTCTTTAGAGTTCTTGAGAGTTCATATGATTCCAGATGGAAGAGATGATGGAGATTGAGTGAGATCAGATGATCCTCAAATGATGATTGAGCCTTCGCTTTTATAGTCTTCATATCATTCAATGATCTTCATAAATGCTTCTTGTAACTGTTGTAACGGACGCTGGATTGAATGCTCATAACTGACCTTGTCGGTTATAGCCGTTGGTTATTAATGACATTGATTCCTGCATTTAAACAATGAAAAAGTAACAGAAATGCCATACGTTAGTCGGTCGAGGTCGCAAGGTTCCACGCGACAGTCGTGAGAGCTAGACGACGTCATGGTCGAGTGTCGTGAGGCGAATAACTTTCGATTTTGACTTTGATCAGGGAATAAAGTATTGTGATTTTACCTTATTATGGATAAGTGTAATAAATGTTTTCCTTACCTCGGTCGTGGTCGAGACTGGTGAATTTTTACCCAAACAATTTGCCCCCAAATTTTGAAAATAGAAGAACAAATTCGAATTTTAAATTTTGTTAGTCGGACGTCCAGGGTCGTGACACGTGTCAAAAAAGTTACTTTGGTTGCCTTGGGACTGGATTGGTCCAATTCCAACTAGAGAGGAAGTCGAAAAGGGGATAAGATCGTGACGTCATGTTGACGCACGATCATGCTTAGCAGCTGTCATTGCCAGGTGTCGATGATCCGTGTGGTTATACGAAAAGGCAAGGGCACGTGTCGATCATCGAAGGATTCGACCTGACACGATCATTTACATAAATAGCGACCCTTGACGGATCCTTTCCTTTTTACGATTTCAGAGATATTTAAGAGAGAGATTTTCTTGCTTTTCTTTAGCGATTCGCTTCTAAACCTGCAAGAGTTAGAGTTTTCGAGGATTTATAGCGCCTATATAAGGTACGATTTCTTGAACTTTTGCAAATCTGCTTAGAAATGTCGACCGAACCTATAAGTTCTATTCGAGAACAAAAGGATCTAGACGACCTTAGAAGTTTAGCAAAAATCCCTGCGGGGGTTAAATTAATTAGAGCAGGTCAGACCCGACCAAACGAGTGTCCTGAGGGGTATATCGTAATATACGAATACCCTTTTAAGATAGGCTTCGAATGGCCTTATTCGCCTTTGGCCAAGGCTTTCATGATCGAATTCGATTTAGCGCCGGGCCAATTAATGCCCCAATTCTGGCGAGTCGTCCAAGTGATTGAGCGCCTTACCAAAAAATGGGAGTCTCCCATGAATGTGTGTGACCTTCTCTTGGCTTATCAAGTCAAGAAGGATGGGTATCTGTTGGGTCACCAAGGATTTGAAATTGACTCACCGATGTTTTCCCTAAAACTCCTACTTAGAATATTTTAGTTCAGTTCTTTGAATGACTTGTACAAGATATCAAATGTTCGGTGAAGTCGAAGATCAACCGAAACCAAGCTTGAAGACTCTCTACTTGTGGAAAATAGAAGACTCTCGGCAACATTCAAACAAGTCATCACCACCGAAATTCCTTGACATTTCGGTGGCCTTCTCTCCACCGAATTTATAGGACATTTTCGGTGGCCTTCTCCCACCGAAGTGCATGGACAGTTTCGGTGGCCCCATCCACCACCGATGACCCTTTCGGTGCTCCTCTCACCACCGAAATATACTTGTAATTTCGGTGGTCCTCTCACCACCGAAATATACTTGTAATTTCGGTGGTCCTCTCACCACCGAAACATGCTTGCAATTTCGGTGGACTAGTCTTCTTTCCACCGAAGATTTCTCAATCTCGGTGGAAACCACTTCGGTGCTAAAGGCTCAAGACAGAAGATCATTTATTATGGGACAATATCCTCCAGCAGAGAAAAGTGACAGTTTGTCTCTTTATCCACTTTCAGTTAAGGTCCCTATTATCTGCTCAAGCTACTCTGTCTGCACCTAGTGAAAAGTGACAAGGACTTCACAGTTCTCCCGAAGTCAACATTATCAGCATATGTGAAGATGACAAGTGTCCCAAGCATTTAATGCTTGGGCACTCCTTGGCACTATAAAAGGAGAAGTGCTCTTCATGCAATTCTCACGCTTTCAAGAAATTCTCTCAGTGCAAGAAACCTTCTTTTAAGCCTTAAAACTCAATAGCTTTGCTCTTAGTGTTCTTAGTTGTTTTGTTGTATACTTTGTGTAAGATTGTTAGAATAGTTTATCTGTTCTTTTCCGCAACAATCTTAAGTTTTCTGTGTGTAATTCTTTTGAAAGTTTTTCAAATATAAGAATTAAAATTGTGAAATTTTTGTGTATTGTATTCAACCCCCCCTTCTACAATACTTGTTAAGCCATCTGGGACTAACAAGTGGTATCAGAGCATAAAGTTTAATTCCATAAACTTGATCTGCGATGGCTGCCTCCTCTTCCTCTACTGTTGAAAACTCTTTTCAAAATAACTTTTCTGAAAATGGGTCTATCTCCAAACCACCTAAGTTTAATGCTAACAACACTTATGTTCCTAGATCTGTGCTTTTAAGAAAATCAACTTCCAAAGATTTATCCAAAGGAATCCTTGGGTCCAAGCCTCCTGCTCTGTTCTCCTCTAACAAGGTTATAAGAACAAATGATAAAAGCCAAAACATGAAAAATGCTAAAAAGGTGTTTATCTATAGAAAATGCTATAACTGTGGTGACACTTTTCATATGGCTAAGGACTGTCCCAAGGATAGGATTGATAGATCCAAGCTTAAGGAATCATGCTCTTCTAACCCCAAAGGACCCGTTACAAAATGGGTACCAAAGAACTAATATGTGTTTGCATGCAGGCTTTTGAGCACCATCAAATTTGGTATTTAGACAGCGGGTGCTCACGCCACATGACGGGAAACAAGTCTCTTCTCATCAACTATGTGCCGGGAAAAGGTCTATCTGTAACTTTTGGTGATAATTCTAAGGGTTACACCAAAGGATACGGAACTCTCTCTAATGGATCTGTAACCTTCAATAAAGTGGCTTTTGTGGACGGCCTCATGCATAACCTCCTCAGCATTAGCCAACTGTGTGATCTTGGATACAAAGTCATCTTTGAACTTTGTGTCTGCTCCGTGGTAGACAAACAATTCAATGTGGTGTTATCGGGAAGACGGATGGAAAATGTCTACGTCATAGATATGGGACAATCCAATTCTTCATCAAATGTCTGCTTTGTGTCAAATGATGCATCCAAAAGAAACTGGTTGTGGCACAAACGTCTCTCTCATCTAAACTTCAAGACCTTGCATAAAATCTCCAACAAAGAGCTGGTGACGGGCATGCCAAAGTTGAACTTTGTCAAAGAGAAGCTGTGTGATGCATGTGAAAAGGGAAAGCTCACCAAAACATCCTTCAAGACGAAGCAATGCTCTTCCATCACTCTTCCTCTTCAATTGCTGCACATGGATCTATGTGGACCAGTCAGCACTCCAAGTCTTGGAGGCAAAAGGTATATTCTTGTTATTGTTGATGAATTTACCAGATATACTTGGGTGTTCTTTCTCAGGTACAAAAGTGATGCCACTGAAGAAATCATCAACTTTGTCAAGAAAAATGAAGTTCTCAATGGCCAGCTTGTCCGCTCGGTAAGGAGTGACAATGGCACTGAATTCAGAAATAGTGCTCTTGAAGACTTCTTCACCGAGAAAGGGATCTCTCAGAACTTCTCTGCTGTCCGTACTCCTCAGCAAAATGGAGTGGTGGAAAGAAAAAACAGAACACTGTGTGAGGCCGCTAGATCCATGCTGAGTGAATCAAATCTCCCCACCTATTTTTGGGCCGAAGCTGTGAATACTGCCTGCTTCACTCAAAACAGGTCAGTAATATCCAAAAGACATGATAAAACCCCGTATGAAGTTTTTCATGGCAGAAAACCAAATATTGGCTTTCTTCATGTCTTTGGGTGTATCTGCTTTATTCTTAATGATCGTGAAAATCTTGGGAAATTTGATCCCAAGGCAGATGAGGGAATATTTGTTGGGTACTCCTTATCCTCCAAAGCTTATAGGGTGTACAATCTCAGAAGAAAATGCATTGATGAGTCCATTCATGTCAAGTTTGATGATCTCAGATGTTCATCACTTTCAAGTGATGAGAATGATTTACACAGATGGATCTCATCATGTATTGGTGATACCCCCTTAGTCACTTCATCACTATGCAGGTTCCCAGATTGATAGAAAGAGTACTACAGGAAGCTGTCAGCTCCTTGGGGGAAAATTGGTAAGTTGGTCCAGCAAGAAACAAAACTCTGTATCAACCTCTACTGCTGAGGCTGAATATGTAGCTGCTGGGAGCTGCTGTGCTCAGATTCTATGGATGAGAAACCAACTAAGGGACTATAATCAATTCTTTTCTAAAGTCCCAATTCTGTGTGATAATTCCAGTGCTATAGCTATAGCAAATAATCCTGTTCTTCACTCTAGATCTAAACACATCGATATCAGGTATCATTTCATCAGGGATCACATTTCCAAAGGTGACATTGAACTGCACTTCATTCCCACCGATTTGCAGCTTGCTGATATTTTCACCAAACCTCTTGATGAAACCAGGTTCAACTTTCTCATCAGTGAACTTGGGATGTGCAATTTCCAAGAATAAACATGTGTTCATGCTCCACCGATCTCACATCGGTGGACACCTTCTTATCTACTTCTCTCTCTCTCCACCGATCTCTCATCGGTGGACAAATCTATGTGTTAAATCATTTCTATCTCTTTTCCAACACCGAAGTCCAATTTCGGTGATAATCTCAAGTATCGGTGAAGCGTGTCTACCACCGAAGCCCATTTCGGTGAAAATTTTCAGAATCGGTGAAACTTGTCCACCACCGTAGTCTCAAATCGGTGATCATCCCAAATCGGTGAATCCATTCTACCACCGAAGTCCCATTTCGGTGGACCTCATCCAAATCGGTGAAACCATTCTACCACCGAAGTCCCATGAACACCGAATCCACCACCGAACCTCCACCGATCGTCTACCGAACGAACACCGAATCCTCCACCGAAGCATCACCGAGCCTACACCGATTCACACGGTTCCCAAAGCCCACTTGTGACCACTCAATTGCTTTTGCGTCAGACCCTTCGCCTATCCGCCGCTCCGTGTCTCGATTCCCAATAACCCTTTCACCTCATGAGCCGCATGTCCCCTCTCCCCATACAAAATCATCATCATAGTGCCTTATCCTTTCCCTATATATACATACCTCCATTCACTTCCTCCCCACTCCTTTCTCACAATTCAAAACTGCAACTCTCTCTTCTCTTTCAAACATATCTCTCTCATGGCATCCTCACGATATCCAATTCCTACACGTTTTGAAGACCTCCGCTTCAACCAGTGCAATCACGTTGCCCGCCTCGAATCCGATCCCGCTCATCCCGAGTTCTCTACTATTGCTAAATTTCTGTCTCGCTCTCCTCTTCTTCATGCCTTCACATGCAACCCAGGATGAGCAAAATGCTCATTGGACAGTTCTGGCTCACCTCCGTGTACGATCCCTCCAATGAGGCCATTCACGCCTCCATCTTCACCAATGCCGAAGGTGATCACGACCTCACATTTGGGGTCGATGATGTTCGTCTCGCTCTCAAGATCGACGCCTTTTCCAACTATGAAGACATGTATTTGGACACCATACATGAAGACATTGTTCTTACCACCGGTTATGTGCTCGACGACTCCTCCAAAAGCTCCAAAGGCCCCGGTACTCTTCTTCGCAGCAAAATGGGAGGCATTTGAAATTTCTTCTTCGCCCACGTTATCCATTGCCTCTCACGCAAAACAAGTGGGCATGATCAATCGCCTTCACACGTCAACAAACTCGCTCATGCCCTCATCTTCCAAAGGAAAGTTGACTTCGCCCAATATTTCTTCTCAGAGCTTGTCGAGGTCATCAAAACTCCCAAGAAGTGTTACGTTGCTTTTCCCCGCTTCATCTCCATGATCTTACAACACAAGCTTTCCAAAGCTTTGGAAACCGATCGCCGCTCTTCCTCGCCCCGGTTCTCTTATGAATGGTCATCTCCCGTTGTGGGCACCAAAACCCTCAACGTCAAGCCGCTCGCCACCGATCGCCCATTACGCCCAGGTATGATTTCCTTCGCTCTATCTCCCGAACTTCGTTGGGGTGATGCGGAAATTCCCGGGTTTCGCCACCTGGAAATTCCCGAGGTCACTCCAAATGTTGTGGTCCCTTCTCCCCGTTCCCGAGTGACGTCGGGTGGCACTCAAAAGAAACGACAAAAGGCCACCGACACCTCCGCTCCCGCTTCTCGAACCACGTCACCGAGAGATCCCTCGGAGACTTCCTCGGTTCACACCCCTTCTCACAAGAGGAGGCATTCACCTTCCCATTCGGGATCTCTTCCAAAGAGGTCTCGGAAACCATCGGCCCAACCGACTCATCCAACCGTCGATTCTCCAAAATCGCCGGTTGTTGAACTTCATCCCTCCGGGCCAAGGGTACCTGCTACACACCCCACCGTCTCCTCTGTTGCCTCTCGAAAGGCCTCAGTTACATTTCAGGAGGACCCCCCACATACCTCCCCACTCGACTCTTTGGGTGGTGGAGATGACCTCGAGATCTCTCCGCTCGAGGGTTCTGACTTCACACTACACAGCTTTACACCCGATCAGTTTTCGATCGAAGACATTGCACAACCCTCTAAGGGTTCCCCCCCAATTCCACCCTTTGATTTTTTCGATTTTCTTTTAGCGGACACTGGTTCTCCCCAAACCATCCCGTCCACCGAAGAACATCACACCGAGTCTCCCTCGTCTTCACACCAATCACCCCCCCGATCACCTACTCCCCCCCGATCACCTACTCCCCCCCGAATGTTACACACCGACGACTTGATGCCTTACCTCCATATTCCCATTCCCGAACCTGACCCCCACCGACTCCTCTTCCAGTTTCCCGAAATCGGTGGCCAAACTTCCCCGCACATCGACCGCACCTCTACCTTTCTTAAATCTACCATCACCTTAATCTCCCAAGCCAATTCCCGCATCTCTACCCTCGAGTCTCAGCTACCGCATCTTCTTCTTGATGCCATCACCGAAGCCCTACGCCCCATTCACGAACAATTATCTACCCTTTCTACCACAGTGGAGTCCCTCTCCAAACCTTCCACCGACTCACCCAGTCCTGAACGTTCCCAGTGGGAAATGGATCTCGGTGACTTTGCCTTGGTTCCTCATACCACCGAAACGAGTCTGGCCTTCCTACACTCCAAGTTTGATAAGGCCTTCTATGAGTTGGGTTTCAAGTTACCGGCTGTTCCTGAGGGGGAGAAAACCACGGCTCCACCGAAACTTCCATCCATAAAGAAACTTTCCAGTAACCAGCCTCCACCGAAACCCTCTCCACCGAAATCCTCCTCTCCACCGAAATCCTCCTCTCCACCGAAATTCTCCTCTCCACCGAAATTCTCCTCTTCACCGAAATCCTCCTCTCCACCGAAATCCTCACCACCGAAACCCTCTCCTCCACCGAAAACCTCTTCTCCACCGAAACATGTCTCACTCTCACCGACCCATACTGGCTCCACCGAAGCTCTTGACCTTAATGCATCAGTTGAGGGGGAGCAGTCCAGCAATGCTCCCGAAGACAAAGGAAAAAGAACTCTTTCGGCCGAAGAATTAGCCAGAGAAGCAAAGAAGAAAAAGGATCTGGCAAGATATGGGGCTCGACCGAAGGACGCTGAAACTCTCAAACTCAAGCCTGCTTCCCAACCTATCACCACCGAACTTGGCCTCTCTGCTCAAGAAATTGAGGAAGCAAGAATAGCTCAAATCGACTTAGATAAATCCAGAGATCTGTCTCTCAAAGCTGCCGTAGAAGAAGCTTCAAAAGTCAAGTCCACCGATGCCATCCAAACACAGAAATCGGTGCTCAGTGCCTTGGAACAACAAAATAATGAAGAAATTAATTGGTACAAAAAGACCACGCACCACCGAAGCTATAGGTCACAAATTTCTTCAGTAAAGATTGCCACCTCCAAGGCAAACCGTCAAGACATCAGATTGATTATTAACTGGGAAGATGGTTCTATGAAAAGTGTGAAAGAAAGCCATCTCCAACTCTTCGGTCTCTCGGAATGGTATGAAATCACTCAACACCTTGTCAGGAGTCCAAATCCAAGGAAAGACATCTTTGTCAAATACATTGATGGTCTAATGAATAAAATGAAGGAGATCAAAAGAAAACATAACATCATCCTCTCCACCGAAGAAAGAGCCAAACTGCTGTCTCTGAAAGAGAAGATCATCCTCCCCAAAGTCAAAAATCCTCCTGACTCAGTCTTCAAGGAAATGGCAAGAGAAGGTAAAATCCCGAATGTAAACAATCTTAACCTTACCATTCCCACTTCTGTTCCCTATCCTACCACAACCTTAAGCCTCTCACCAATACCAGGATTGTTCTTTAACGATGGTCTCGGTCGTCGGGCATTCTTCAGATTTGCCCAGATGTCCATCGCCGATACTATATTTCTGGAAGGCATTCACAACCTCTTTCCGAACATCCCCGAAGCTCAACCGTTCTATAGAAACTTACTGGATGAAATCAAGCGCCGCAAAACCTCAAAGAAGTAAGTTCTCTCCATTTGGTACTTGTAAAAGTTAGTTTCTCATTTTGTAAATTGTACGAGAACTTATCTTAATACAAGTATCTCTATTTGAATTTTATTTCCGTACATACTTCATCTTTCGTTACCTGTAAATACTGTACATAGTATACATACGCATACAAAAGAAAAAGATCAAAAAGAACAAAAAGAATGGTCTATGTGAAAAGAACCCAAAAGAGTAAAAAGGGTCAAAAACGCACTTACTTTTATTTACTCTTGAATATTCTAAGATAAGGAGCTCAAATTCAAATAGGGGAGATTGTTGGGTCACCAAGGATTTGAAATTGACTCACCGATGTTTTCCCTAAAACTCCTACTTAGAATATTTTAGTTCAGTTCTTTGAATGACTTGTACAAGATATCAAATGTTCGGTGAAGTCGAAGATCAACCGAAACCAAGCTTGAAGACTCTCTACTTGTGGAAAATAGAAGACTCTCGGCAACATTCAAACAAGTCATCACCACCGAAATTCCTTGACATTTCGGTGGCCTTCTCTCCACCGAATTTATAGGACATTTTCGGTGGCCTTCTCCCACCGAAGTGCATGGACAGTTTCGGTGGCCCCATCCACCACCGATGACCCTTTCGGTGCTCCTCTCACCACCGAAATATACTTGTAATTTCGGTGGTCCTCTCACCACCGAAATATACTTGTAATTTCGGTGGTCCTCTCACCACCGAAACATGCTCGCAATTTCGGTGGACTAGTTACCACCGAAACATGCTTGCAATTTCGGTGGACTAGTCTTCTTTCCACCGAAGATTTCTCAATCTCGGTGGAAACCACTTCGGTGCTAAAGGCTCAAGACAGAAGATCATTTATTATGGGACAATATCCTCCAGCAGAGAAAAGTGACAGTTTGTCTCTTTATCCACTTTCAGTTAAGGTCCCTATTATCTGCTCAAGCTACTCTGTCTGCACCTAGTGAAAAGTGACAAGGACTTCACAGTTCTCCCGAAGTCAACATTATCAGCATATGTGAAGATGACAAGTGTCCCAAGCATTTAATGCTTGGGCACTCCTTGGCACTATAAAAGGAGAAGTGCTCTTCATGCAATTCTCACGCTTTCAAGAAATTCTCTCAGTGCAAGAAACCTTCTTTTAAGCCTTAAAACTCAATAGCTTTGCTCTTAGTGTTCTTAGTTGTTTTGTTGTATACTTTGTGTAAGATTGTTAGAATAGTTTATCTGTTCTTTTCCGCAACAATCTTAAGTTTTCTGTGTGTAATTCTTTTGAAAGTTTTTCAAATATAAGAATTAAAATTGTGAAATTTTTGTGTATTGTATTCAACCCCCCCTTCTACAATACTTGTTAAGCCATCTGGGACTAACAGTATCATCGCTATAGCATGTTTTCTAGGTTCAAGGCCGATCGCACTTTGGTCCTAAAGACTTCTGTAAATGATCGTAAATGGAAGACCATGTAGGCGTTTGCACGTAAGTCGACTCTTGATTCTGAGAGCGGCTGGATTAGGGCCGGCTGGAATATGTCGGGTGAGATTTTTCTAGCTTTTTTGTCGCACGTCGTGTGCTAATTTAACTTCTAACCTGCTTTCCATGTGTTGACAGGCATTAAATTTGAGGATGTGAAGCCTTACGCCAACTCTCAAGCAAAGGTCGACGCTTTCTTGGAATTCAGCGTGGTCGAGCGATCGTTTTTCACACGGCATCTGGTGGACGACGACGACGACTTGGTGTATCTAGGGGAGAATCTGGGAGGGAAACGTGAAGAAGAGTAAGAAGAAGAGTCGAGAGAAGGAGAAGAAGAGATGACTGGTAAGTGCATTACTCATTTCTATTCGACCTCGATCATTTCTCTTACATCCATCATGTAACGTTTTCTCTTCGTTTTTTTCCTGGAGAATCTCAAGGAAAGGTGTTGACCGCCAGCGCTAAGAGGGCAGCTCAACTTGAGCTTGCCCGTAAGGGCAAAGAGAAGAGACAAAAGACCTCGACCACTGGATCCGAGGTTCCAAAGAAAACGAGGACGACGATCCCGAGGGAACCGTCTTTAAAGGCTGATGACTCGTCGAGAGTATGTGTTCAGAATCACATTTTAAGCAACCCTGCAAATTTTGGTTGAAAAATTCTGATTTTTGAGCAAGTTATGGTGATTTGAAGTTCAGAATGTTCAAAAATCACAAAATCCAAACATTTTTCTAAGGCATTTTCTCTGGATAGTTTTATCAGAATTCTGACTCTGTTACTCAGAAGTTCTGACTCTATTACTCAGAAGTTCTGACTCTACTACTCAGAATTCTGACTCAACTAATCAGAATTCTGACTCTGATACTTAGAATTTTGAGCAAGTTACTCAGAAATCTGACTCTTCTAATCAGAATTCTGACTCTACTACTCAGAATTTTTTTTTTTGATAACTAATGAGGAATCATCGTAGATGATTACCAAAATCTCTTGATTTTGCAGGATTATCTTGATTTCAGAGGAAGTATTGACTCAAAATTTGATCTGATTGTTTCAAGATAATGTTCAAAACCCGTGATTCAACGTTTTAGGTTTTTGAACATATCAGTTCAAAACCCGTACTTAAATGACAATGGCTTCTGAATAATTCAGTTCAGGACCCGTACTTCAGAGACTAAGACTTCTAAACAAATCAGTTTAGAACTCATACTTCTCAGGTGATATCCTTAACTGTCATATTTTTCTGTTTCAAGGAACAAGTGGTGAAAGGTAACATTGTATTATGTTTTATTTCTATTGCTTTGAATGTTTGAATCTTAACAATTTAATTCAATGATATGATTTTTTTTAATTTTCATTCAATGAATAAATGTGTGTCAAAAAGTGATTTTACAAGTATTTTGTATTATCTGAGCTATATTTGTTTCAACTTTCACTTCTGAATTAAATCGAAAGGTAAGCAAAACATGAATGAAATTATGCCGAATGCTCAATGTTATGAAATCTATACTTATATAGAATATAATGTTCAAAAAGCCTAAATGTCAGAATGTTGGATGGAAACAAAAATATGGGGGAAGTACTACGTTTTAGTACCAAGTGATTGAGATGAAATATAAATATATATAAAATCATTTAGTTTGAAAGTTTGTACCTGTGGCCTTTCTGGTTTGGGAGATTAAGTCCTAAGGGGTGCTAGTCACCTAGTCCCTAAGATCAACTGGTCTAGGATCGGCTGACCCAAATCCTTCTATAGAACCAGATAGAAAGCCATGTTCTACTGGTACAGATGGGTTTAAGATATATCGATGTGGCCTTTCTGGTTTGGGAAATTAAGTTCCAAGGGGTGCTTGTCACCTAGCACCTAAGACCAACTGGTCTGGGATATGCTGACCCAAATCCTGCTATAGAACCAGATAGAAAGTCATGTTTAACGATGTATCTTATTCTTACTAAACTTTTTGATTAAAAGATGCCAATGTGCACAAAATTAAAAGATGTCAATGAGCACAAAAGAAAAGATGCCAATGAGCACACATCTCTTGAAACTTTGGAAAAATACAAAGTCACAATAAACCTGTAAATTTGTGAAAATCCTGATTTTGGACAAATAGTGTGAGTAGAGCAAAGTATTCTTATATGTTTTTGAATTGCTTATGCTTGAAGCTAATCATATTTCGCATGCTAAGCACGCCAAATAGATTTAATAAAGGGATTGAAACTGAACATTTTTAACTTGATATGCAATGATGACTTGTATTTGAATCCAAACACATACATTTGATATCATTTGATTGAAAAATCTGATAAATTTCATTAAGTTGGATTTCTTTTGTAAAATTTTCAAATGATCAAATGTTAGTAGTTATCAAGTGTAGTTCAGTGAATCTTATTTTTCTTGTATAAATGTTTTCATTAAAGCACTATATTTGAAATGAATAATTTTAATGAAATATATGCATACTTTTAGGGGGAGAAAACAAATTGCTCCATAATTCTTATTTTGAGGGGGAGCAAGGTTATTCATTAAGGAGGAGAAAAAGCATAAACTTCATTCGAAGAAAAAGCATCGCTAAAGTTTTGAAAATCAAGGGGGAGAAAAGCTAAAGATTTTGAAGATGATTTTGCTTTCCAAAACTTTAGGGGGAGAAAAGCTAAAGATTTTGAAGATTGATATGGTTTTTGTACAGAAATAACAAAAGAGAGAAATGTTATTTTAAGAAGGAGAAGAGGAAAAGAAAACTGATCGGTTGTTTCTTATAAAGAAATCTTATGAAAGCTGAAATGAAGATGAGAATTGTCATTTCAAGGGGGAGCAAAGAAAAAGCAAATATATAACAGAAATCAATTTGGAAATCGTTGATGCTGCTGATTAAAGACTGACCAGAAGTTGTTAACTTAGATTATTCAGAATTCTGAGCAAAATTTGTCAAAGCATTCAGAAGAGCTCCTTCTGAAGATTATTCATGCTCTAAGAATTTGATGATGAATAGTACAAGTGTGTTTGACAAAAAGGGGGAGATTGTTAGGTCTAGAGTTTTGTCAAAAACACAAGTGTTGAGTTCTGAGTAAGAAGACTAAAGAAGACTCAGAAGACTCAGAAGTTCTGAGTAGAAGACTCAGAAGTTCTGAGTGAGAAATCTCAAAAAGATTCTAAGTGTTGGATTCTGACTAGAAGGTTCAGAGTTCTGAGTAGGAGACTCAGAACTTCTGACTATGAAGACAAATGTTCTGAAGCGCTTATTCAGAAGTATGTTCAGAATTCATATCTTGGGATATTCTCTGTTATATTCAGTTACTAATTAGGACATGTGTAATTGTTCTATTAGTCTGTTTCTCATATGTACTGTAGCTTTAGCTTTTCTCTACAGTATATATAGTGTTAGCAACAGTTTGCTAACTAATCTTTGATATAATCTTTGGTGAATCCATTTAGAGAAAAATTCATTGTAATATCTTGTAATTCACAGATTGTTAATAAATCATATGACCAGTTGCTGTGAATACGATCTTAATTGTTCATATTTGATTGTAAGAGTGTATCCTGGACTTTCAACAAACGTCAAAGGGAAGTCCCAACCCAAACCACAATTACTAGCTTACAAACTAAACATTCCAGCTTTTAATCTACAAAACACAGGTCTGTTCGGGACCTGTTTAACCCTTTTTAAACTGATAATTCCAGAAATCAAATTCCATAATCACAAATTCCCATGTCTTAGGGTTCCAGGGATGTATCGCACGCGTTCTAACGATGTTCCTAGCATCCTATATGAATTTTATAAAATCGACTCGCAAAACAGCGAAAAACAGGACCTTTCAGTACAAAACGACAATTTGACACTAGCTATGGTCCGAACTGATTTTTTCGTAAAACATATGAAACTTTATAGACTCAGAGTGGGAGATTTTGGCACTGGTTTCACCCCGATCCGATGTTCCTAGAATAAGTTATGGCTTTTACAAAACAGTGGCAGAAACTATACAATTCACATGAAAAGACAACTATTGCTTAATAATCCATTAAGTCATGACTTAAACCAAACAGACCCGGAAAGCCTAATAGCTTACTGGAATAAGGTTATACTAGGCTGGTCAACAGCCGTGCACCACCCACTGCCGCCCCCGGCGGTGGTGGTGGTTGGCGGCGGCGACGGTGGTTACGGTAACACCCTCCGGCGAAACCTCCCAACATCACCCACCCCGACTCACCCGCAACCTCACACCCGCACACACCCACACACCTGCACACACCCGCACCCCCCCTGCCGCCACCACGGCGGCGTGCAGCGGCGGCCCCACCGCCGGCAGCCGTGGCTGCGGCGGTGGTGGTGGCGGTTTACGACGTTTCTTTGACAAACGACAACAACAAACGAGAAAAATAGACGAACCTACCTCGACGAACCCTTCTTCCTCCTCTTTTCTGACCACACCCGCCGATGATTCCCTCATGTCAGGATCGAATCTTAACAAGATAATTAATACTTAGAATTCAGAATTAAAGAATCTGCTGAATAGAACTTTAATTCTCACAATCAATGAACAGAATATCAGAAAATACACAGTTGTTTGTATTCACTGTTTCGACTCACAAGATTAACAACCAAACCTCAATCTCGTTGAACAAGCTCAACAAGACGACTTCTACTTCTCTAGAAATAGGGTTCTAAAACCTTGAGGTTAATTCTCTCTAAAACACAATCGAATTCTAATTGTATTTGTATATCGTATTATTTTCTCTTCGTCTTCTTAATAGCTATCTATCAACAAATATATATATACTGAATAATTACAAGATAACTATCAAAATAAGATTGATCTTCAGAATATTCTTTTAAGTATATCTTCAATCGTTCCATCTTTATCTCCTTCAATCTCGCATTCCATGTTCTGATCCCAAGCAGTATTAACTTCATTCTTCTCAAGCAGTACTAATAATCTTTCAGCAGTAGTAATGTTTGATATGCCCAAGCAGTACTAACAGTTTTCGTAAGACATCAGCAGTACTAACTTTTGATCAGCAACATTAATGATATTCCAGCAGTAGTAATATACCAGCAGTATTAACTTTGTTCAGCAGTATTAACCATGTACCAGCAGTAGTAACTTGTCTAGCAGTACTAATCATGTTCTTGCAGCATTAATGACTCAGCAATACTAACCTTGAACTAGCAGTAGTATCTTTGTTCTGGCAGCACTAACATTGAACTAGCAGTACTAACATTGATCTGGCAGTAGTAATGTTGTTCTGGCAGTACTAACCATACTTAGCATATCTTCAGTTCCCAACAATCTCCCCCTAACTTGACTTTTCAAGATGAGAAGTTAAGTTCTTCAGATGATGCTTCCAAAACCTAATCATCAACGCATAAATTTGGATCCAATCCCAGACTTTGATTGAGAATCCTTTTTACAAGGTATCTTGCCATCTTAGAGTCTTTGTCACTCACCAACTTAGCATGCAGCATTCCTTTCAACTTTTTCATGCTGTGCTTGTATACAACATCCACCAAATAATATTCATGAAATGTATTGTCAAGAGAGATGACATACACTCCACAATTCTCAATGAGCATCCAGTTGGTAATGACTTGAAAATTCCTTGCCATCAAATACTGAACTGCTTCTGGTTTGAACATTAAGCACAAGTATTCAAGAACCATCTTGGTGATAGCCATACCTTGCTCTGTCAGCATGTTTCCATATAGCCTCATTCCCACCTTGAACATCTCTTCCAAGTCAGATCTAGAGCATGTTCTGATAAGTTTTCCCCAAGTAGGACAAACTTCAAACTTTCCATCTGCCCTTTTGATTCTGATCAACTCCTTTCTTCCATCTTTCAATGTGTCCCAGAAGATGATTTCAGGAGCCATAGAAGATATTGGTTCAGCTTGGATTGGATTAGTATTAACCACAGTAATATACAAATCACTTTGAGCATTTGGCAGTGATTGTACATTGCTTGGTTGGCCTGATGAAGTTGCCACTTCTTCTTCAGCAACTTTTGGATCAGATTTCTCTTTCACTACTTCCTCCTGGGCTTCTTCTACAGTTGGATCCACCCTTGGCTTCTTTACATCTTTCTTCTTTGAGGCTATGGACTTTGTTCTTGGCCTCTTTGTTCTTTTGAAAGATTTAACAGCTTCAGGAGTGGTTTCAGCTGTTTCTTCTTTGTGGCTCTTAGCAGCACTAACAGTTTCTGCTGCCTTTTGTTTTTCAGCAGCAGTAACCATTTCTACTGCTATAGCTGTTACTGCTTCTTTTATGACCTTTAATACTGCTGCTTCGACACTGTCCTTCACAATCCCATATATCTCTTCATCAATCTCTGCTTTAGTTACTGTAGGAACAGATTCTGCTTTCTTCTCACTTTCAGATACTGCTACTTCAGTCTTAGATACTGCAGCATTATCTGTTTCTACTGCTGGTTCTGTTTCTACTTCTGTTGCAACCTCAGCAGCAGTAACTGTTTCTACTGCTGGTTCTGTTTCTGCTTCCTTTGTAAGATCAGCAGCAGTAACGGTTTCTGCTGCTGTTTCTGTTTCTGCTTCCTTTGTAATATCTGTAGCCTCCTCAGTCTCCCCCTCAACCTTATACTCATACTCACCCTCAATGTTTGCATCCTCCATGTTTAGATCAGAGTCTAACTCCCCCTTTTTGGAAGCATCATTGGTAGGGTTTCTTCTCCTAAGGACAAACTGAGCTTTCTTCTTTCTGTGCATCAACTTAGTGATCATCTTCCTTTGCTTCTCAAGCTGTGAGTTTTGATAGAGGACCACTTTCTTGAGTTCATCAATTTCCTTTTTCTGATCCATGACCTCAATGTTGATATTTGCAATAGTTTCCATCAATTCCTCGTACGTATATCTATCCTCACCCTGTTTAGGAGTTTTTACCTCCCTTAAAGGATCATTGGAAGTTTTAGCAGGTGTCTCTTGCCTAGCAAAAGCACTACCTACCCCCTTGGTTTCTTGGCACCTGGGACCTCTGGATGATTTCTCACCCTGAGTTGCCGTGAGGAAGGGCTTAGTTATTTTACCACTGGCCTTCTCTTTGCTAGCAGAAGTAGTGGCAGCCTTGCGACTCACATGCTCAACCTTCTCCTTAGTGAGCACCTTCTTGGGGTTGGGAGACACCCCTGTGGTTTCCCTTTCGATATTCTCCATTGGAGAATGCTCCAACAGAGGGCTTAAAGGCTTCGGGCTCTTAGGAGATACAGCAAGGGAAGGAACCTTGTGTACCTTTCTTCTTTCAAACTTTTTGGTTATTTTGGGAGTGGGTCGTTCAAGAATGGACTGAGGGATGTCTTTTGTGATGGAAGGTTGGGATTGGTCATCAGTGGGTGTGTCTAATGTGGGCCTTGACCCTGATGCCATACCTTCAATGGTGTGGGACACAACCATCATTGTAGAGAACAATGGTGTGTCAACTCCTTCCGAGTCCCTAGGAAGTCTCCTCATATTTGAGAAAACCTTCCCTTTAGGGGGTTTTGGCACATATACCTCATCAAATTGAGGTATATCCGTCAATTCCTTAGTTATCACTTCTTGAACAAACCTTGGATACATATAAAACCGCTTTTTGGATTCCAGGTTTGATACAAGATCATTGAAAATCATTTGTGAAAAATTAAACTTCCTGGCAGTGGCCAAGCAGACCAGGGCATAAGCAATGGTACTGCTAAACTCACTCCATCCAGTAGTTTTCTTTGACATGCAATGCATTAAGGTATGAACAAAGAATCGCCATTGTGTATGAAATTTAGACTTGTAAAACTTAAAAACTCCAATGGGACCGTCATACCCCATTCTTGTTAAAGTTGAGTATAGTTCTTCATTAGGAATAGAAGTTATTCCTGAGGCATCATCTAATCGAAGAGTGATGCGAAGGAGTTCTTCTGAAACTTTCAAGGGTTTGTCACATACCCTTGTTTGGATGACTTTCTGCCCATCTTCGGATTCCACGGTGGCATTGGCCCAGAATTGCGTCTGATGCTCGATGTAGATAGTCAGATTCACCGTTAGGGCATAAGAAATATGAGTGGACTTGAGAAAATCCACAATGTCGTGAAATCCTGCGGCCTGCTTCGGCTTCTGAAGCATCGCAATCTCATTGTGCTCGTTGACAAACTCCATAATCGTTGTGCTTCCTGAGGATTTGTATAGAAAACACAGAGATTCTAGGGAGAAGAGGTTAGTACGAGAGAGAGAAGAAGTTAATGCGAAGAGTCGTTATGAACTTTGGCGGGCAAACAGGGGTATTTATAGCAGTATTTGCCCTAGATTTTCAAAAGCAGTATTAACGACATATGCAGTATTAACTACACAAGCAGTATTAACTGCTAAGCAGTATTAACTACTCATTGGCAGTATTAACTGTGCACTAGCAGTATTAACTACTGAGCAGTATTAACTGCAAAGCAGTATTAACTACTGAGCAGTATTAACTGCAAAGCAGTATTAACTACTGAGCAATATTAACTACTCATTGGCAGTAGAAAATATGTACTAGCAGTAGAAACTCTGCACTGGCAGTAGTAACTCTGCACTAGCAGTAGTAACTCTGCACTAGCAGTAGTAACTCTGCATTAGCAGTAGTAACTCTGCACTGGCAGTAGTAACTATACTTGCACTTTGCAGCATTTGTCAAATCCTCAAATGTCATCTTACCTTCTGACACATCACCTTTACCACTTATCTTACCTCTTGCATGATTATTCCCAAAAGCAACATGTCCTCCATCAATTCTTTTGAAATTCTTGAGGCAGGACATGTTACCTGCCATGTGCCAGGAGCAACCACTATCAACATGCCAGATGCTCTTTCCCTTGAGCTGTTGGTTGCCCTGCACATCTGATAAATCAATTAGTTTTTATTGGGAACCCAAGCCGAAGTGGTCTTGGGTCTCCCTTGCTCATCAAAGTACTTGCATTGGGTTTTGATGAGATTTTCAAATTTAGGTACTGCAGAATTGGAGTACTTTGTCAATATAATTGGTCTAGCAGCACAAACACTAGAAGCATTATTAACCTTAGAAGAAGTACTAACAGAGTTAGCAGCACTAGCAGAGTTAGCAGTACTAACAGAGTTAGCAGCACTAACTGAGTTAGCAGCACTAACAGAGTTAGCAGCACTAACAGAGTTAGCAGCACTAACAGAGTTAGCAGCACTAACAGAGTTAGCAGCACTAACAGAGTTAGCAGCACTAACAGAGTTAGCAGCACTAACACTGCTAGCAGCAGTATTGGCAGTAGTATTGCTTCTAGCAGCACTAACTTTGTTAGCAGTATTGCTTCTAGCAGCACTATCCTTTTCAGCAGTACTATCTGAGGTATTAGTGCTTTTGGAGACCCACATATTGACACATTCCTTTTCAGTCTTTTTCCTCATGTGGCTTTTGGATTTAGCTTGTTTCTTAGCCACATGGTTCCTTGCAGGCTTCCTATAACCATTGGATTTATGAAAAGGTCTTTGAAAATTTATCCTTTGGTTAATAGGATTGAAATAACAGTGTTTGGCTAGGTGATTCAATCTGCCACAGATGAAACATGGTTTTGGTCTGTTAATCCTTTGCAGATTAACTCCTTGCTTTTGTGCCCACTGGTTATTCCAATTTCTTTGATTTCCCCTATTTTTATCATGTCTTTGGGGCTTATTCTCTTGAGATTTCTTGCAAGAACAATGTTCACAAGTTTTAGAGTTCACAACAGTGGTCTGTGTATAATGAACTCCCTTTCCCTTTTCAGTCCTTTTCATCTCATTGTTCTTAGCACATGGACTTTCACATTCCTCATCAGATCCTACTTTTTCAGTCTCATCCTCAACAACTACTTTATCTAATGGATCTACTTCAGTGGCTCCTTTAGGTAAGTCCTTCCTATCCTTGGTTTCTAATAGGTCTGACTTAGGAGGGATGTAGTTGTTGTTATAGGGTGGGAGTGTGGCATTGTACCCTATTCCTGGTTTCAACTTACTATGGATTTGAGAGTTGATTATGTTGTCCATGACTTTGGAGGCACAAGTAAACTTTTCTACATCAAGTTTAACTTTCTCAAGCTCTCCTTTTAGTTTCTCACACTCTTCCCTAGACTCTTTCAGTTGGAACTCCAGACCACCCTTTTCCCACTTCCAGTAGTTTGTATCATATGAGTGTTGAAGTTCATTGGCTTGAAAAGCCTTAATTTGTTCTTCAAACCTCTCAACAATCAATACATAATCTCTTATGTCCTTTTCTAATCTCTTAAGGTCATCACACATTCCCTGATTGTGATCTCTATACCTTTTAACAGTGTCTATACAAGCTTGAGAACAGAGATTAGATTTTACCTCAGTAGGAATATCTGAGACTTCTGCCATGAGTGCATGATTCTGGATTGCCTCTTCTGCTTGATCACTCCAATCAAAAGTACTGTTTGATTCAATAGAATTTTCCATAATGATTGTAAAATTCTAAGAAACACAAGCTCTGATACCACTTGTCAGGATCGAATCTTAACAAGATAATTAATACTTAGAATTCAGAATTAAAGAATCTGCGGAATAGAACTTTAATTCTCACAATCAATGAACAGAATATCAGAAAATACACATTTGTTTGTATTCACTGTTTCGACTCACAAGATTAACAACCAAACCTCAATCTCGTTGAACAAGCTCAACAAGACGACTTCTACTTCTCTAGAAATAGGGTTCTAAAACCTTGAGGTTAATTCTCTCTAAAACACAATCGAATTCTAATTGTATTTGTATATCGTATTATTTTCTCTTCGTCTTCTTAATAGCTATCTATCAACAAATATATATACTGAATAATTACAAGATAACTATCAAAATAAGATTGATCTTCAGAATATTCTTTTAAGTATATCTTCAATCGTTCCATCTTTATCTCCATCAATCTCGCATTCCATGTTCTGATCCCAAGCAGTATTAACTTCATTCTTCTCAAGCAGTACTAATAATCTTTCAGCAGTAGTAATGTTTGATATGCCCAAGCAGTACTAACAGTTTTCGTAAGACATCAGCAGTACTAACTTTTGATCAGCAGCATTAATGATATTCCAGCAGTAGTAATATACCAGCAGTATTAACTTTGTTCAGCAGTATTAACCATGTACCAGCAGTAGTAACTTGTCTAGCAGTACTAATCATGTTCTTGCAGCATTAATGACTCAGCAGTACTAACCTTGAACTAGCAGTAGTATCTTTGTTCTGGCAGCACTAACATTGAACTAGCAGTACTAACATTGATCTGGCAGTAGTAATGTTGTTCTGGCAGTACTAACCATACTTAGCATATCTTCAGTTCCCAACACCTCACGCCGGCGATCACCTTCTTCCTCCTCTTGACTCTCGCTCTCTTTCTCTCTCGGCCGAACACAAGGAAAATCAAAAGGAAAATCAAATATACCCAGTTGTGGACCTAGCATTTTGGCTGTGCGAGTGCACCTTTAAATTGGATCAAATGTCGGCAAAATCGTTCGATGTGTTTTTGTAGAATTCCGCCCTTTGGAGATTTTTTTTGGTTAATTTCGAGAAACAAAAATCGGTCTTTTTGGTAAAGACTAATCTAAAAACTCAATAGGGGCGGAGGCTTGATTTTATGTTTATTTTAATTAAAAACAAATTGACACCCGTACTCCTGTTTATTTTAATATGTATTTCATGTTTTTTATTTACACTATTGATCCCTCATTTCGGTGCTCCATATCCCAGAGCTAAAGTTGAAGGGGGTTAACCAAAAAAATAATATAGGTGTAACAACTTAGAAATTTAAGGTAACAATAGCATTAAAAGTATTGCGAAAAGGGCACCAAAGTGAACTAATCAGTATATCAATTACATCTTATAGTTGCAACTAATCCAAACGAAAGTCTAAATGTCTAACTAACAAGCACCATATCCATCTTCTAGATCCAACGATCACATTTTCCCCTTTCCTTTGCTAGTACTATCAATAAGCACCTGAAAATGTTTTCAGATTTATAAAAAAATGAGGGTTATATCGGAGGTTTAGTGAGTTTCCTCTAGTACAAAAACCCACACCACGAAATATCATTATGGATGAGTTATAAAAAGAATAGTAGAAGTTTAGACCGTGAACAATTTTGCACACATGTAGATGGCACACACTTATGGTCATGCACACATGTGACAACATGTTTGGGCTACACACATGCCCGTAGGTGAATGACATGAAAATAATTTATGCATTCTATTTGGGTTACATCTCCCATTTAAAACCATTACACGCCCACTCCAAATGAATACAGACTTTAAATAACGATCAATTTCCAAACCATGCAAGTTTAAAATCTAATATAAGTTTATCAGTGAATCAACATGCGTAATCAATGATCATTTATAAAACTAAAGAGGTAGGAAACTTACGTGAACTCCAAGCCTATATCATATACCTTAGGCTAAGAATTTCCAAACCGAACACCTGAATTGAGGTGGTCAAACGAAGTGTTATTATCCCAAATATACCTTTATAATATCACTAACAACTCCCAAGATTACGTCTCAAAACACAACCCCAAATGATCACTCACCAAAAACTTGGTTTCGAACATCCACGAGATTACGCGACCTGGCACGCAACCTAGGTCGCGGGACAATCCCCGCGACCTACTGTCCGCTTGCGACTGCCCCGTTCGAGCTTTACAGTCCAAACACTCATCCTAAACCCATATTTATCATTTTCCGTCATTTCCTAACGAATTTATTTGGCATAAACACCCAAATCTATCACACTTTAATGAAAACGAGGTTTCCACTCACTTTTAAGCATTCTATAAACGTATGCCCAATCCAAACCTAGATTGGCATTCTAATTTGCAAAAATCATTAAAAACTGATGAACTTCATGATTACTTAGTGATTTTGATATACCGAAACCAAGTATTTATCCACAATCCAACATATTATAAACTCAACAACAATTTCCAAAACCATTTGCGATTATCCAAACATATACAAATTTCATTTCACCCACAAAAATCATAAAAACATTTCTAAATTGAAAAACCCAAAAATCCTTGAGGATTTTGTTGAAATAAGAAGAATCTATAACGAAATTCATCCCCAAAACTAAAAAATAAGAAAGATTATAACAAATATATGTTTCATTAAGAAAACCCCAACTATTTCTCAAGTTTTGAACATCATCTCAAACTCTCAACAATAGAGGAAGATAGAAGCATGAAAAAGATGAATTTCATACCTTATTTTGAAGAATCAAAATAGCTTTTTTGTCAGGATCGATTCTTAACAAGAATTAAACTTCTTAGAAACAGAATTTAGAGAATCTTGCGGAATAGAACTCTAAATCAATTAAAGAACAATCAATAGAAATTCAATAAACTGTATATATATCAAACAGTTATAACTCACAAGTTTTACACCAAAACCTCAATCTTGTTGAACAGGCTCAACAAGACGATTTCTACTTCTCTAGAAATAGGATCTATGATCTTGAGGTTAATTCACTCTTGAATATCGAATTCTGTATACTATCTATCTTCTGTTTTTCGTGTATTCTAATAGCTATCTATCAATACTATTTATACAAAAGTAATTACAAGATAACTATAAAAAGTAAATTGATCTTCTGAATCTTCGTTAAACATATCTTGATCAATTCCTTATTTGTCTCCAAAAGCATCGCATCCCAAACTTATCAACTCAGCAGTATTAATGATGATTTGGCTCAGCAGCATTAACAACCTTCAGCAGTATTAATGATGATTTGGCTCAGCAGCATTAACAACCTTCAGCAGTATTAACCTTCACAGTCTTCAAGCAGTAGTAACTCAGCTCAGCAGTACTAACCATGTCTAGCAGTAGTAAATTGGTCTAGCAGCACTAACTTCGTCTAGCAGCATTAACTTCATCTAGCAGCAGTAACCTTGCCCAGCAGTAGTAACGAAGAACTGGCAGTAGTAATGAAGACTTAGCAGTACTAACCATACTTAGCATATCTTCAGTTCCCAACAATCTCCCCCTAACTTGACTTTTAGGAAAAGAAGTCAAGTTCTTCAGATGATGCTTCCAAAACTTAGTCATCATGTACACACAGATTAGGACTTAGGCCTAGACTCTGATTGAGAATCCTCTTTACCAAGAATCTTCCCATTGCTGAATCCTTGTTGCAGGTTAGCTTAGTATGTAACATTCCTTGCAGTCTCTTCATGCTGTGATTGTATATTTCATCCACAAGATAGTATTCTTGAGTTGCAGAGTCAAGGGAGATGACATATACTCCACAGTTTTCATAGAGCATCCAGTTGGTAATGACTTGAAACTGTGTGTTTAACCTATGCTGAACTGCTTCAGGTTTGAACATTTGGCACAAGAATTCAAGTACCATTTTAGAAATTGACATCCCTGGCTCAGTCAGCATGTTTCCATATATCTTCATCCCAACTTTGAACATCTCTTCTAAGTCTGATCTTGAGCAAGTTCTGACAATTTTTCCCCAAGTAGAAAATACTTCAAATTTTCCATCAGCTCTTTTTATCCTAATGAACTCCTTTCTACCATCTTTCAAAGTGTCCCAAAAGATGATTTCAGGAGCCTTAGATGATATTGGTTCAGCCTGAAGTGGAATTGGGTTAGAGTCAACACTAGTAATGTACAAGTCACATTGGGCATCCGTTTGTGATTGCACATTGCCTGATTGCCCTGATGGAGTTGCCACTTCTTCTTCAGCAACTTTTCCATCAGATTTCACTGTTTCCTCCTGGGCCTCTTCTGCAGATGACTCCACCCTTGGCTTCTTTTCATTTTTCTTCTTTGAAGTTATGGGCTGGGTTCTTGGTCTTTTCTTGGACATCATCTTGGTTCTTTTAAGAGTTTTGACAGCCTCAGGAGTTGGTTCAGCTGCTTTAAGTTTTTCAGCAGCAATAACCATTTCTGCTGCTATGGCTGTTACTGCTTCTCTTAGTACATGTAGTGATGCTGCTTCAATACAGTTCTTTACAATCCAGTAAATTTCTTCATCTATTTCAGCTTGAGATGTAGTTACTGCTTCCTGCTCAGTTTCTGCTGCTTTGACTGTTTGGCCTTCAGCAGCATTAACTGTTTCTGCTGCTTGTTCAAACTCAGCAGCATTAACAGTTTCTGCTGCTGTGGTTTCTGCTGCTGTGGTTTCTGCTGCTGTGGTTTCTGCTGCTTTAACACACTCTTCCCCCTTTTCTGTCTCACTGGTCTCCCCCTTAACCTGTGCATACTCCATTTCCATCTCAGTCTCTATGTGAACAGTCTCCCCCTCAATTTGTGGACCCTTCAGTTTCAGTTCTGCTTCTGACTCTGACTCCCCCTTTTTGGGAGCATCATCAGTTGAGGTTCTCCTTCTTAGCACAAACCTTGCCTTTTTCTTTTTGTTCAGCAACTTGGTGACCATCTTTTTGAGCTTCTCAATTTGAGACTGTTGGTAGGTGACCACAGTCTTAAGTTGCTCAATCTCTTTCTTTTGTGCCATGACATCCAAGTTGATATTCCCTAAGGTTTCCATCAATTCCTCATAGTTATATCTATCCTCACCTTGTTTAGAAGTGTTTACCTTCTTTAAAGGATCCTTGGAAGTTTCAGCAGAAGCCTTCTGCCTAGCAGAAGCACTACCTGCCCCCTTGGTTTCTTGGCACCTGGGTCCTCCTAATGATTTCTCATTTAGAGTTGCCATGGGGAAGGTCTTATTTATGTTACCACTGTCCTTCTCTGTGCTAGCAGAAGTAGTGGCAGCCTTAGCACCCATATGGTCATCCTTCTCCTTAGAGACCACCTTCTTGGGGTTGGGAGACACCCCTGTGGTTTCCCTGTTGATATTCACAATTGGAGAATGCTCCAATTGAGGGCTTAAAGGCTTAGGGCTTTGAGTAGGTACATCAAGGGAAGGAGCCTTGTGCACCTTTCTTCTTTGAAACCTTTTGGTGATTGTGGGAGTGGGCTGTTCAAGAATGGACTGAGGGATTTCTTTTGAGATGGAAGGTTGGGATTGGTCATCAGTGGGTTGATCTAATGAGGGCCTTGATCCTGATGCCATACCTTCAGAGGGGTGGGACACAACCATCATTGTAGAGAACAATGGTGTGTCAACTCCTTCCGAGTCCCTAGGAAGTCTTTTCATATTTGAAAAAACCTTCCCTTTAGGGGATTTGGGTACATATACCTCAGTGAACTGAGGTAAGTCCATCAACTCCTTGTTAAGAACTTCTTGCACAAACCTTGGATACATGAAAAAGGTCTTTTTGGATTCCAAGTTTGATACAAGATCATTAAAGATCATTGCTGAGAAATTGTACTTTCTGGCAGTGGATAAGCAGACCAAGGCATATGCAATGGGACTGCTGAACTCACTCCATCCAGTAGTTTTCTTGGAAATACAGTGCATCAGGGTATGAACAAGAAATCTCCATTGGTTGAAAAATTTTGACTTGTAGAATTTAAAAACACCAATGGGACCTTCATACCCCATTCTTTGTAAAGTAGAAAAGAGTTCTTCATTAGGAATAGAAGATATACCTGAAGCATCATTCAACTGAAGGGAGATGCGAATAACCTCTTCAGTGACTTTCAAGGGTTTATCACAAACCCTTGTTCGAATGGTTTTCTGCCCTTCTTCAACACTAACAGTGGCATTCTCCCAAAATTGTTTCTGATGTTCGATATAGATTGTTGGGCTCACCGTGAGTGCATAGGAGATGTGCGAGGATTTGAGAAAATCGACTATATCGTGGAATCCCGCAGCTTGTTTCGGCTTTTGAAGCATGGCTATTTCATTGTGCTCATCCACAAACTCCATGATGCCTAAGGATTCTTGAAAGGAAAGCACAGAGATTCTGGGAAGTCTAGGTTAGAACGAGAGAGAAGAAGTAAATGCGAAGAGTCGTTATGAACATGGGCGGGAAAACAGGGGTATTTATATGCCCTAGATTATCAGAAGCAGTATTAACTACCGAGCAGTATTAACTACCGAGCAGTATTAACTGCCAAGCAGTATTAACTACCTAGCAGTAGTAACTACTCTAGCAGTATTAACTGCACTAGCAGTATTAACTACCGAGCAGTATTAACTACTGAGCAGTATTAACTACCAAGCAGTATTAACTACCAAGCAGTATTAACTACCAAGCAGTATTAACTACCTAGCAGTATTAACTGCCAAGCAGTATTAACTACCTAGCAGTATTAGCGACCAAGCAGTAGTAACTACACTAGCAGTATTAACTGCACTAGCAGTATTAACTACCGAGCAGTATTAACTACTGAGCAGTATTAACTACCAAGCAGTATTAACTACCAAGCAGTATTAACTACTTAGCAGTATTAACTACTGAGCAGTATTAACTAGCAGTATTAACTGCACTAGCAGTATTAACTACTAGAACACAGGCAGTAGAAACTCTGCACTGTGCATCACTTGTCAAAACCTCAAATGTCATCTTACACATCACTTTTACCACTTCTTTTACCTTCTGCAGGATTATTTTCAAGAGTAACATGTCCTCCATCAATTCATTTGGAATATTGAAGGCAGGCCATGTTACCTGTCATGTGCCTAGAGCGACCACTGTCAACATGCCAAATGCTTCTTCCCTTAAGCTGTTGGCTGCCCTGCACATCTGAGAAATCAATTAGTTTTTGTTGGGGACCCAAGCCATAGTGGTCTTGGGTCTCCCTTGATCATCAAAATACTTACATTCTATTTTGATGAGCTTGTCAAAGTGAGGAACATCAGTGCTTGAGTACTTTGTTTTGATGATAGGTCTAGAAGCAGTACTAACTGATGTAGAAGTGCTAACTTTGGCAGCACTAACATTGCTTCCAGAAGTACTAGCCTTCTCAGCAGTATTAATTAACTTAGCAGTACTAACACTAGAAGCAGTATTAATTGTAGAAGAAGTACTAACTGTGTTAGCAGTACTAACACTGCTAGTGACATTATTGCTTCCTGCAGTACTAACATTGTTAGCAGTACTAACTGAGTTGGCAGTATTATCATTGGTACCTTTAGGCATCCATACTCTAACACTTTCTATTTCTGCCTTTTTCATATGGTTTATGGTTTTAACTTGTTTCTTTTCCACAACTTTCCTCACAGACTTTTTATATCCCCCACTCTTTCTGTAACCAGCAGGTTTTTGAAAATATCTTTGAGCATTAAACCTTTGGTTAACTGGATTGAAATAACAGTGTTTGGCTAAGTGATTTAGCTTACCACAGATGAAGCAAGGTTTTGGCCTGTTGATTCTGTTCAGGTCAACTCCTTGTCTCATAGCCCACTGGTTATTCCAGTTCCTTTGATTTCCCCTCTGATTATCATGTTTTTGGGGCTTGAGCTCTTGAGATTTCTTACAGGAACAATGTTTACAGGTATTGGGAGCCACAACTGTGGTCTGTTTGTAATGGACTCCCTTTTTCTCTTCATTCCTTTTGATCTCAGTGTTCTTGACACATGGACTCTCACATTCCTCATCAGAGTCTACTTTGTCAGTCTCATCCTCAACAACTATTTCTTTTTCACAAGGATCTAGATTGATCTTTAATTCAGGTTCCTTTCTATCCTTGGTCTCTAACAAATCAGACTTAGGAGGTATGTAGTTGTTATTGTAGGGTGGAGGTGTGGCATTGTACCCTATCCCTACTTTCATCTTGTCATGGATTTGAGCCTTAATGATGGTGTCCATGGTTTTAGAAGCACAGGTAAACTTTTCAACATCAAGTTTAACCTTCTCAAGCTCTTCTTTTAATTTCTCATTCTCCTCCCCAGACACTTTCAGCTTAATCTCATACTCATTCTTCTCCCACTTCCAATAGTTAGTATCATAGTGGTGTTGAAGTTCATTAGCTTGAAAAGCTCTAATCTGTTCCTCAAACCTTTCTACAATCCTAACATAATCTTTCACATCTTTCTCTAGCCTCTTAAGGTCATCACACATACCCTGATTGTGATCCCTATATCTTTTAACATCATCAATGCAAGCTTGAGAGCAGAGTTTAGATTGTACCTCAGTGGGAATATCAGATACTTCTGCCATAAGAGCTTGATTCTGACAGGCTTCCTCTGCTTGATCACTCCAATCAAATCCCATTCCTTGTTGAGAAACATGGGCTTGAGAGGAGCTTCTGTTTTGATTTCCATTTGGAGCCTGTTGATGTGATCCTCCATAACACTCATCCTTGGATTGGTCAAAGCCTTCACCATCTTCTCCAATCTTTCCTTCATTACATGGGCCATTTTCTATGATGTCCCATATTGCATAATTAGTAAGAAGAATGTACTGCTTGATTCTCAGTTTCCACATGTTCAATTTATTGGATTTGAGCATGGGAACTTTTGAAACAGGAGTACTGTGAGTATCCATTGAATTGTCCATAGTTTCTAAGATACCAATGCTCTGATACCACTTGTCAGGATCGATTCTTAACAAGAATTAAACTTCTTAGAAACAGAATTTAGAGAATCTTGCGGAATAGAACTCTAAATCAATTAAAGAACAATCAATAGAAATTCAATAAACTGTATATATATCAAACAGTTATAACTCACAAGTTTTACACCAAAACCTCAATCTTGTTGAACAGGCTCAACAAGACGATTTCTACTTCTCTAGAAATAGGATCTATGATCTTGAGGTTAATTCACTCTTGAATATCGAATTCTGTATACTATCTATCTTCTGTTTTTCGTGTATTCTAATAGCTATCTATCAATACTATTTATACAAAAGTAATTACAAGATAACTATAAAAAGTAAATTGATCTTCTGAATCTTCGTTAAACATATCTTGATCAATTCCTTATTTGTCTCCAAAAGCATCGCATCCCAAACTTATCAACTCAGCAGTATTAATGATGATTTGGCTCAGCAGCATTAACAACCTTCAGCAGTATTAATGATGATTTGGCTCAGCAGCATTAACAACCTTCAGCAGTATTAACCTTCACAGTCTTCAAGCAGTAGTAACTCAGCTCAGCAGTACTAACCATGTCTAGCAGTAGTAAATTGGTCTAGCAGCACTAACTTCGTCTATCAGCATTAACTTCATCTAGCAGCAGTAACCTTGCCCAGCAGTAGTAACGAAGAACTGGCAGTAGTAATGAAGACTTAGCAGTACTAACCATACTTAGCATATCTTCAGTTCCCAACATTTTTTGTCTATCTCCAAAAATTTCTTTCTCTCCAAGATTTCTGATGGATGACGAGTCCGACAAATAATAAAATCCTATTACCTCAAATTGCAACCTAAATTGCAATAGTGGCAAATAGGGTCGATTCTACAGGGATTGGATGTGAACGGTGTTAAACTTCTACGCTTTATTAAGAGGGGGGAGGTGGCTAATAATTAAACTACTAAACTAAGCATATAAAATTAAAGCGAGAAACGATAATTATAATCAAGCAATGAGTGTAAATCATTGACCGGATCGTGTATCATAGACTTATTCTTAAAAACATTTTTCTCATCTTATACCAGATTGGCCGTAAGTGTGAACACGCGCCAAACACTCCACTTATCCTTATAGTTAAACTAGCCCCAGACACCCGACGGATTATTTTCTAATTGATTAAGTTAATTCTAGTTACGAACATAGAAATAAACCTACCAATTGGATTAAAGTTGAGATAAGCACCAATCCTAGCAAATGATTAGAAGCCGAACCATTTAAGCTAGAATAAGCAAACTTACAACATTCAACAATTAATTCAGCTACCAATTGAAATGTTGTTTGCTACCTTAGCTAAATGAGGGACAATTGCGGATCCCTAGTTTCGACTAGCAACTCACAATTAGGTTATCTAAATAAACGGGCCCATCAAATTAGAGAAACAAACGATGAGAAAACGAATTACACAAAGTTTGCATAAATAGAAATCAAATGAAATTGAATGGTTCAACAAGTCTCAACACAACTCTAATCAAATATTTACAAACTCATTGCTTGAAAAGAAAATACTAACTAAAAAGAGCAAATAGTAAACCTAATCTAAGATACATACTTAATGAAAGAAAATATCAACAATTGCTTCCCAAAAATCGTCTTTCTCCTCTCTTTAATATTTTGGAGCGATTCCCCCTACAAACGACGGTTTTTCGATCGATTTTTATATATTTTCTCCATAAAACCCGCTTGGAAAAGACGTGGGTTCTTCGATTTGAGGCTGCCAACTTGATTTTTGAGTCGAAAACAGTAGCCGCCATGGGTTGGGCGTGAGATAAATAGGCGGTGAAGTTGCCCGCACTTCAAATCGAATGGAACGTCGAGTTTCAACACGAACAAATGTTTGTTCATGTTCGTTCGTTTAACTTAGCCGAACAAACGAACGAACACGAACAATAAACGAACAAAATTTTTGGTGTTCATGTTTGTTCGTTTAAGATATAGCTTTGTTCATGTTCGTTTGTTAAGCTAATAAGCGAACAAATCGAACGAACATGAACGAACAAAAATTTTAACGTTCATGTTAATTTATTAAGCTGATAAACGTACAATAATCGAACGAACATAAACAAACATACTTAAATAGGCAAAAGAGCTCAAGCCATAAGACTGATGGATAGATTCCACTCACCTAAAACTGATGATAAAGTGGCTTCTCTTCTTAGACTCATCTCTCAATTCCACATCGCTTAGAGTAAACTATTTTTTAAATCTACAAACATATATTAAGCATCCATGCTGATTGAATGTAACTCGTCCATTTTTCTTATTTTTTTATTATTAATATAATAGTCATTAATTACTAATAAATTTTTTATTTAGTAAAAATCTAGTTGTCAATTTAATATATTTATCATAAGTAAATGATTTTATCTAAACGAACATAAACGAACAATACTAACCGAACGTAAACGAACATAAATGTACGAACGTTCACGAACGTAAATGAACGAACGAGACATGTGTTCATGTTTGTTCGTTTAACTATACGAACTAAAAAATTTGTTCATGTTCGTTCGTTTATTAAATAAACGAACTTTCCGCCGAATAGTTCACAAACGGTTCGTTTACCGCCATATGGCTAAGTGGAGCAATTAGATGTGGTTCGTTCTTTTTTCTTTTTTAAAGCATCATTTAACTTTGTATGCTTAGTCCATGTTGGATTTGATATATATGCCAGCCATATAAATCTTGGGGATACATGCTCTATTTTGATTGAAATTCATCCTTTTGGCATCAATTTCTCCCAAATGGGAGGTCTTCTCACACACACATGATATGTGTAGGCGTAGGCGTAGGGCAAAATGAAGAAAAAGGGAAGCAAACCCCCTTTTAATACCATTTACATTTTGGTCCTCCAAATAAACAAGGTTCGCCACTTTCAGCCCCTTTAATTTACAAGAAATTCAAATCTAGAATTTAGATTATTACAATAGGCAAAGGGTTGGAATTGAACCACAAACCTCCACTAAAGAGAGCTTTTAACTCAGCCACACAAACCATTCCACCTATTGCATCTTTGTGTAAAAAAAATTGTATTAAAATATTGAGGACACCCTCAACCTCAAAATCAAGCAGGTGCACCTTCAAAACGTCTACATTTTTTCTTTTTCACGGTAATCAATTGAGCGGGTGCACGGGACCCTGCTCGGTCCTTAGTAGGTCGGCCCTTAAATATACCATTAAACCTGCCAAAAATCTATAGGAAGTACATGCAATGTAAGACACATGATTAATATATTATATTAGGTGTCTTTTGGTTTGCAAATTCTGAAGGAAACTGATGGAATTAGAACGTTGAATTCCTTTGACTTTCATTCCCTCGTTTGGTTCAAAAAAAATTAAAAATTGAATCTTCAATTTCCACCAAATTCCATAAACAAGGCATTTCAACATTCCTTCACAATAAGTTGGAATTTTGATGAAATGAATGTTATATTTTCATAATCTCAAATATACTCTTTAACCCAAATATAACTTAATTTAATACTTTTGTTTTTAACACGTGTCTTCATCTGAATTGCGTATTGTCTCGTGTTACCTTCCCAGTTAACTCATGTTCATAATGTTTTCCACGTGTTGGCGCTCCGTGGTTATCGATACCATCCGTTGCATGTCATTGATCATCCACTTGACAAGATTGAGCCATATTTATCTTATGTTGAGGAGCATGAAGCTGTTATCGGATGCGAAGAAAGAAAAATGCGTTATTGATCGATTCCATTTGTTAAAATCTTATGGCATAATCATTCTGAAAGTGAAGCAACATGGGAGACGGAGGAATCAATGAAAAAACTCTAACTAGATTTCGGAGACGAAATCTTTTTAAGAGTGGAAGATTATAATATCCCATATTTAGTAAATCTAATTTAATTTTGTGACCAAAAATCAAACTTGTGTTTAAGTTGTAAGATCGTGCTTTATTGACTTGTACCTTAGTCTTCAAGAGTTGTACATTAGGTCAATTTTATATTATATATTACATTTAAATACTAATATTGTATAAACAATCTTGGGTTATGACCAAAGTTGTAAAGGATTTATCAAAATAGGATTAAATTGAAATAAACCATAGTTTAAGTGTTATGTTGTAAATATTAAAAATATATATGAGTTAATAAATTTTTAATATCTAAAACTTTCATTCCAAAAATATGATTCTCTCTAACTTTCTTGACATCTCCGGCATCTTTTCTCTTCAAACCCTAAAACTCATCTTAAAATTTCAAATTCTTGTTTTTTTGGGGAAGGGTGTCATAGGCTATGCCTAGACTAATCCCTTGGCAAATTATGATTGTAAGACATCAGCCATGATTAAACCTCAGTGGCCACAAATGTTGCGTACGCCTGGATTAGAACCCTGGGCAGATGGGATATTCTACCACATCCCCAGGGGCTTAACCAGTACGCCACAACCCTTGTGGTTAAAGATTTGATGTTAGAAATGGAACTAAGAGCTCAAAATAAGGTATGTTCATGGTTAAATTTTGTTGATTACTTCAGTTTTGGGACAAATGGGTTAAACCCTAAGTTATCTATGAATCATAGGTGGAAGATTGAAGAATTGAGGTGGAAATTCTTCAACTTTGGTGTTGTGAGAAAAGACAGATTCATTGTGGTAAGTTTAAAAACTTGTATAAAATCAGTTGTTTGTTCAAATAAAGTGTTATTTATATCTATGGAAAGCTCTATGAATGTAGAACAACTTTGTGGTTTATACCGAAGTCAAGTTCGAGCTGTAAATGGCTCGAAACATTGAATTTCCAGACCTGTTTGCAGACACTCAAAATTGCGTATTGTTTGTATAAACACTGTAGAAAATAAAGCAGAGCTCTAAATTTTGTGAATCCGGTTGCTATGAAATCCTAGGAGGTATATGCACAACTTTCATTTTGACAAGAAAGCTTGGTCCTGCCTCTAAGCATGCTAAAAAGGCTTAAGCTCTAGGTATAAAGAAGGTGTTAACTATTGTTTGGATGTGCAAAAATTGGATTTCTGCAAATGTTGTTTAGGGTTCTAAGAATTGTGTGAAGTGTTCATCAAGTGTCATAAGGGTATTTTAAGTATGTTTGAAGGTCAGTAGGCTCTTTTAAAGTATAAAGGCTTGTAGGAACTTGAAGTTGATGAGAACTATTACCGAAAATCGTCTAAAATCATTTTATTATAAGTGTAGGTATACCGAAAGGAGAGAACCTTCATAAGCCTCAATGAAACACCCTAAAAACCACAATAAATTTAAACCTTAATTTATCATAATAATTTACAACATCTTCCCAAAAGTTTTCATTCACAACAGAGGATTAGTGACAAGGTTTAATTATAACTGAAGTATCATAAACAACCGACTAATCTAATTCATAACCAATAACATCAGATTTTATGGGTTGTCTATAATATCTCCAAAATAATCCTTGTTCTACTAAATTCTCCAACATAGCTCCAAAAGCATAACTCTAGGACTTCTCGACACTCATCCGTGCTTATACCTTCCCGAGCTAGTACCTGGTAAGAAAATTTAATTTGAAAAGATTAGGCTTACGCCTAGTGAGAACATTCGGTTTTCAAATTAAAACTTTATAAGCTTTAAAAACCAAAGCTGTAAACAAAGAATATGATTTAACCTGCTCGCAATCTTTCTTACCGTACACATAACATCTTTCGATGACGGGAATCATACTCGATTCCATGAGTATGACAAACACTGAGTAAGTCATAGAATCATGTTTAAGAGCTCACTACGAATCACACAGATTCTAGATCATTGCTCAAGTCCAAGAAATTACAATTTGTCAATGCCTATTTCTTGGAGTGGAAATAGAAATAGCAGTTATATCTTGCCTATTCCTCATTTCCTAATACAAAGCGGAAATAACAATTATATCTTGCCTATTTCACATTTTTACGTCACAGTACAAATGGGAATAGCAATCATCCCTTGCCCATTCCACATTTCTCAAATATAAACGGGAATAGCAATCATCCCTTGCCCATTCCATATTTATCAAACATAATGGGAATAGCAATCATCCCTTGCCCATTCCACATTAATCAAATATAAACGGGAATAGGAATCATCCCTTGCCCATTCCACATTTATCAAACATAATGGGAATAGCAATCATCCATTGCCCATTCCACATTAATCAAATATAAACGGGAATAACAATCATCCCTTGCCCATTCCACATTTATCAAACATAATGGGAATAGCAATCATCCCTTGCCCATTCCACATTAATCAAATATAAACGGGAATAGCAATCATCCCTTGCCCATTCCACATTTATCAACATAATGGGATATCAATCATCCCTTGCCCATTCCACATTAATCAAATATAAACGGGAATAACAATCATCCCTTGCCCATTCCACATTAATCAAATATAAACGGGAATAACAATCATCCCTTGCCCATTTCACATTTATCAAACACACGGGAATTACGATTAGTCCACGCTTATTCCACGTGTTCACATAATACTAGTGCCTATGGATCCATTACATCTACTAGCATACGTACATATTTACTTTAATGCACAAAACGTTACATATCATATTCTCAATTGTCCCACTTCAACGACTTAACCAGATAACACATCCGGAAAATCCCTTATCCGGAACCCATATCCGGAACTATCCGGAAAACTCATCCGGAAAAGTATTCCAGACTCAAAGTCCGGAACCATCCGGGATCACCTCCGGTATCCGTATCCGGTATCCCAATCCGGAACCTCAATTCCGGAATCCGGTACACCGTCGAGTCCTTATCCGAAATCCGATAACAACATCGGATCTTCATCCGGAATCCGGTATATTCCGGATCCGATACATTCCGGACAACCATCAGGAATCCGGGACTGTCCTGGAATTAATCTTCCGGACTACTCAATTTTTACCCAGTTCAACTTACAGTTTCCATTCCAGATCTATTCAAAAGCTTCTATTGATCATTCACATAATTATCAATCTAACAATTTATTTATTTAACTCAAAATAGATAGACGAACTCACCTTAGAATTTTGAAGTTGACCAAAGCAAGCTCAGAACCAAAATCAATCTTCTATCACCAACACAACTCAGAAACCTACCCAAATACTGAGTTACTTTGCGATTTCAATCTTTAAAGAAAGAAAACTACAAGAATTGAGATGGAAATTCTTACCGAAAGTAATCCATAAATTCTTTTCTTTTCTTTCTCTGCTTCTAAACCGACTCCAACAACAAAAGGAATTGAGATAATTCTCAATTAGCCTACTCTTTCTTTAAATATCAGAGTCATGAGTTTCAATTTTCACCCTCAACTTAATCAAAATCAAAATTTAATTCCAACTATGACCAATTACAAATTTGAACCCTTAACTTCAAACTCATAACTTAACCAAATTCAAATTACAAAGACAATGAAATTTTCGAGGTGTTACACTCAAGCTTCATGTGTTCATTTCTAAAACATCTCCAAGGTACGAATATCTAGTTTGTTTCATTACGTGGGGAATTAATTGTGGTGATTATCCGTTCCGTAAATTCTTGATCATGAAATACATCCGCAAAAGTGGATGTTATTAAGTTGTTATTCGGAATACTTTTGTGTTTTATATGATCTTTTGTTTGATGAATTTGAGTACTTGATAACTTTTATCCGAGACCGGTATGTTTTTAAATTACTTCCAAATATTTGATTTATAAATCTCAATGAGTGTATTGAACTCGTTATGTAAAGTTTATTCATTAGATTTTGATTATGAGTCTGAGTTATTGAATTTCACTTGGACTAGGCTCAACAATCGGGGCACAGATGTTGAGACGCCTCCATGATGGCTAAAATAGTCATGGCGTTCTCATGAAGGCTATGGCCAAGCCATATAGAGAACGCTAGATGCATCCTTAGAACCGAATACCAATTGCGTTGTTTACCGGATAGAGCCGAATACCAATTACGTTGGTTACCGGATAGAGCCGAATACGACTTATATTGGTTACCGGATAGAAGCGAATACCAAATATGTCTGGTTACCAAGGAATGAGACGGTGTAGTTGTCGACACTTCCATTTCATTAAGACGCATGATAGGACTGATCATCCATCGGGAACAACGTATTTTAATGATACATATGACTTTCTTACGTTGAATTTTTAATTATATAAGTTTCAGTTTTAGAGTTTTACACTTAAACCTATTTCAACTTTTATCTTAATGTTTCTTTTCAGTAACTGTTAATGCCAAAAATCGTCCAAAAGGATAACTTAAGGTTGATTGTGGAATTTAACAACTAAAGAAAGGAATCGTTCGACAAAGCAATGCGATAAAGACAGAAATGTAAATAAGACAGAGATTTTGGTGACGCGGGAAAAATCTCAACGAGGAAAAAAACCGCAGACGACTGTGGAAGTCATCGTTGCACTATGGTCGCCAAACAGGGGCGATATCCTTATGTTTCGGGTGTCGATCGTACAATGATTACAATACAAATGAAAGGAAATACTTTAAATGTAAAGTAACAAGTGTATCAAATATAAAAATGAGTGTGTCGTGTATAAAAACAATGTGTCGTGTGTGAAAGTCGTGCGTCGTGAGCGATCTTTTGAGAGAGAATTCTTTGCTTCGAGTGTTCTTTAGAGTTCTTGAGAGTTCATATGATTCCAGATGGAAGAGATGATGGAGATTGAGTGAGATCAGATGATCCTCAAATGATGATTGAGCCTTCGCTTTTATAGTCTTCATATCATTCAATGATCTTCATAAATGCCATACGTTAGTCGGTCGAGGTCGCAAGGTTCCACGCGACAGTCGTGAGAGCTAGACGACGTCATGGTCGAGTGTCGTGAGGCGAATAACTTTCGATTTTGACTTTGATCAGGGAATAAAGTATTGTGATTTTACCTTATTATGGATAAGTGTAATAAATGTTTTCCTTACCTCGGTCGTGGTCGAGACTGGTGAATTTTTACCCAAACAGTTTGCCCCCAAAATTTGAAAATAGAAGAACAAATTCGAATTTTAAATTTTGTTAGTCGGACGTCCAGGGTCGTGACACGTGTCAAAAAAGTTACTTTGGTTGCCTTGGGACTGGATTGGTCCAATTCCAACTAGAGAGGAAGTCGAAAAGGGGATAAGATCGTGACGTCATGTTGACGCACGATCATGCTTAGCAGCTGTCATTGCCAGGTGTCGATGATCCGTGTGGTTATACGAAAAGGCAAGGGCACGTGTCGATCATCGAAGGATTCGACCTGACACGATCATTTACATAAATAGTGACCCTTGACGGATCCTTTCCTTTTTACGATTTCAGAGATATTTAAGAGAGAGATTTTCTTGCTTTTCTTTAGCGATTCGCTTCTAAACCTGCAAGAGTTAGAGTTTTCGAGGATTTATAGCGCCTATATAAGGTACGATTTCTTGAACTTTTGCAAATCTGCTTAGAAATGTCGACCGAACCTATAAGTTCTATTCGAGAACAAAAGGATCTAGACGACCTTAGAAGTTTAGCAAAAATCCCTACGGGGGTTAAATTAATTAGAGCAGGTCAGACCCGACCAAACGAGTGTCCTGAGGGGTATATCGTAATATACGAATACCCTTTTAAGATAGGTTTCGAATGGCCTTATTCGCCTTTGGCCAAGGCTTTCATGATCGAATTCGATTTAGCGCCGGGCCAATTAATGCCCCAATTCTGGCGAGTCGTCCAAGTGATTGAGCGCCTTACCGAAAAATGGGAGTCTCCCATGAATGTGCGTGACCTTCTCTTGGCTTATCAAGTCAAGAAGGATGGGTATCATCGCTATAGCCTGTTTTCTAGGTTCAAGGCCGATCACACTTTGGTCCTAAAGACTTCTGTAAATGATCGTAAATGGAAGACCATGTAGGCGTTTGCACGTAAGTCGACTCTTGATTCTGAGAGCGGCTGGATTAGGGCCGGCTGGAATATGTCGGGTGAGATTTTCTAGCTTTTTTGTCGCACGTCGTGTGCTAAACTTCTAACCTGCTTTCCATGTGTTGACAGGCATTAAATTTGAGGATGTGAAGCCTTACGCCAACTCTCAAGCAAAGGTCGACGCTTTCTTGGAATTCAGCGTGGTCGAGCGATCGTTTTTCACACGGCATCTGGTGGACGACGACGACGACTTGGTGTATCTAGGGGAGAATCTGGGAGGGAAACGTGAAGAAGAGTAAGAAGAAGAGTCGAGAGAAGGAGAAGAAGAGATGACTGGTAAGTGCATTACTCATTTCTATTCGACCTCGATCATTTCTCTTACATCCATCATGTAACGTTTTCTCTTCGTTTTTTTCCTGGAGAATCTCAAGGAAAGGTGTTGACAGCCAGCGCTAAGAGGGCAGCTCAACTTGAGCTTGCCCGTAAGGGCAAAGAGAAGAGACAAAAGACCTCGACCACTGGATCCGAGGTTCCAAAGAAAACGAGGACGACGATCCTGAGGGAACCGTCTTTAAAGGCTGATGACTCGTCGAGAGTCGCCCCGCCTGAGAAGGTGAAGGTGTCGGTCGCATCACCCGCGAAGACGACGAAAGACGTCTTCTGGTGCGATCGGCGCAATACCTATCAGTTATGCGCCTCCGGCGGAAACGGCGAAGTCTTCGTCCACCACATCGACCCCTTTGTCGGCCGACAAGGGAAAGGGTCATTCGACGGGAGAGGATAAGGTCACGATGGTCAACTTTACGTTGCCGTCAGACTTTTTGGCTGCCAATGTCCTGGACGGGACGGACCTGTTTCCCAATCTGGGGAAGTATCTGCTCCCTTCTTTCAGGGAGCGCTTCGAGGGATTCCCGATCGAGGAGACGGGATCTCATGTTGCCGGACTGGCGTTTCAGGTAAATTTTTCTTTCAAAACTTGTGTTATTTTATCGTTGTTTAACTTTGTCGAACGTCTACTAATCGTGTGTCTTGTCTTTTACAGGCATTCCAGTCCTCTCTTGCCTTGCGCGCTGAAACGGAGAAGATAAGGGGTCAGGTTTCCTCTGCTCACGAGAGGGGGAACGCGGCGTTGGATAGAGAGAGGGTCTCTTTAGAGAGCAAAGAGGCTATGTCAAAACGTCTCAAAGCGGCCCTGAAAGAGTTAGAGGCCGTTGGTCGTGCTAAGGACGAGGACAACCATTGCCTGATGCAGTCCCTATCTACGATCTCCGACCAAAGGGAAGAGCTGGAGAGCTCAAGGGGTCTTTGGCCGCAAGTGAAAATGAGGCTGGAGACTCCAAATCTAAGGTGGCGATTTTGGAGAAAGAGGTGGAGGGCCTTAAGGACGAGGCTAAGTCTGTCTTTGCCTTGGATCGACTAACTGCACGGGCGGCGATTATCAGGCGACATATATCTGGGAAGAATCCCCTGGCCTTGGCGTCGGAAGAGCTTGCCTACTACCTGAGCGATGTCGGATCTGCGAGAGATATCGACTCAGATGATGAGAAAGAGGCCGATGAGGAAGAGGTGGAAGAGAGTTCTAAGGGCGAAGCCGCCGGCAAGGACGCGACTGTCGATCCTCCCCTGCCCTAGGAATTTTTACCCTTTGCCTTGCTTTCTACTGCTCGATCGTTGGTGGTCGAGTCATTTTGGTGTAATTAACCGTTTGATGAAATGACACTTATATTTCCTTCGAACTTGTGCATTATATTATTGTTAATTAATAAACAATCATCGAGCACAATACTAAATGTACGGGAATTGTTTGGGCAAAAAATCACGTCGTACGACCACGATCAGAGCAGGTAAGACGCACGTTATAATCCAAATCTTGTATTAAGATAAGGTCTCGACAAGAACCCAGGAAACATTCGTCGTCTCCCGTAAAAGGTAAGTCGTACGTCCCTCATGACGCTCGACCATAGCATCGCCCGTCCCGCACGACCGTCGCATAGAACCATGCGACCTCGACCGAACTAACGTTAACCATGACTGTTACGTTTGTTAAGTGTTTAATGCAGGAATCAAAGTCATTAAGGAACAACGGATATAACCGACGCAACCATTAACGATCGATAGCCGTAACGGACGAAGATCATCATGGATAATCACTCCGGCAACCGTTTCCAGCCGTTGTAGCCGTTGATCAAAGCATTAATGGAGCTAATTAATGACGCGAAGACTATAAATACCAAGCTAAGTCTTCACATCAAAGGACATCGGTTAACATCCAACACCCATCAGCGATCATCAGCGAATATTACCGAACAGCATAGAAAAGCATCCAAGTTCACAAAGAAGAATAATCAAACTCTGGAAATCAAGTACTGACAGCAAGAACTCTACAGCAAATTCAAGTGAAGCATTCTCTCTCGAAGAACTCACTCTCGACGCACGACGACAGCTTTCGACCAACAGTTATTTACACTTTGTATTCACACACAACAAGCACTTGTACTTTACATTTCGAAGCATTTCCTTCATTTGTATTTTAATCTCTGTACGATCGACGCCAGTACCAAGGACGTCGCCCCTGATTGGCGACCATAGTGCAGCGACGACACCCACTGTCGTCCGCAGGTTTTTTCATCGTTTGAGGTTTTTCCTGCGTCATCAAATCCCCTGTCTCGTTTATTTTTTCCCTCGTCGCATGTCTCGTCGAAAGATTCTTTCTTTAGTTGATTAAGTCCACATCGACCTTAAGTTGTCCCTTTGGTGCGATTTTTGGCATTAACAGTTTGGCGCCATCCGTGGGACTACATCTAGAGAAAATCCTATACGAACGTGCACCCTGCTAACAGTTTCTTGAAGTTTTTTCTGCTCTCTATTACAGGAACAATGGCAGTGTTGGTCCCGAAGGGCGATACAAGTTTGTAGAAGGGGGGGGGGGAGGTTGAATACAAACACACAGAATTTACTTTTCTAAATTGTTTATTGATAAATCATTAACAATTTACAGCTTGTTGCGGAAACAAGATTAAGGATAAATCCTAAATCTAAACAAGTTGGATCACTAAGTTTCTTGCACTAAGAAGGAGAAGGAGATTACTAATAAAAACCTATCTCAAGATAAGAAGGATGAACTTGTCCAGAGTTAGCAAGTTACTTCAAAATGAAGTGAGTTCATCTTCTTATATACTGCATGCATTTAATGCATGGCAGTATACAATTTACACGTGGCAGCAGCTGATTGGTTGCATGTCATTGACCTTTGTTAACAACCTTAGTAGACGCATGTTGAACAGTGTAGTATCAGAGTGGTTGTACGATTTCAGACAATAAGGAGGTTCTGTTCTGACATATCGTACGGAGTCGTGCAAGGGTGGATGAGACAAAAAGTACGTTGTACGGAAGACTTCATGATCAGCTTTTCGATGATTCAGCGATCTATCATTCTTCATCAGCGAATGATAGAGTTCAGCGATAGCTGAAGTCTTGTACCTGATACTTCACGTTGAGTGGACAAATCTGAGTCTTCGCTGATCCACATCAGTTCATTAGGAGACTTGTCGCTGGTTCTTGAGCTTGATCTTCGACTTCAGCGTAGAACCTATGTTGACGTGAAACTTGTCTTCAGGGATCATAAGTAAACAACTAACTTATCAGCGATCACCATAGGTACTGAACAGACTTAGAGTATTATGGTGAACAGTTTCGTTGAATGTTTAATCTAAAGAGCGAGAGTTCCTATCAGCGGTACTGGAAGATCTTAGTACTTATCAGCGATAGTGAAACTCTGATACATATTGTTTACTTACAAATTTCACTAAGTATATAAGAGAGGATCATTATCAAATCACTGAGGGTTTGGATCAACAATCTCCCCCTATTTGATTATGACATAGCAACAGAGAAAACTGCTATTTAATGAAAACATAAGGATAAAAATAACTCATAAAATATTTGTCCTTTTTACTGTTTTCTGGGATCTTTTCTGTACTGATGGAGTAAAGTACGTTCGCTGAAATTTTTCGTTAAACTTTGTAAAGATTACAGAGGGAAGTGGAAAAATTACAAGTACAACGAATAAAATTACATGTACAAAAGATGTAGACAGATAAGGATAGAAAGAATTTCAAGGCGATCCTATCCGTCAAAAGGTTCTTCCTTAATGAGTTGTTCATCAAGGGTCATTGATGTGGCAATCATCCAATCAGGGACATCTACTCCTTGATTCTTTTTCTTCAGAGCTTCTTCAAAAATCAAGGGCTTCAGGTGTCTAGCTTTGATGTCGCGTCTGACTTCACACCAATATAAGAGATCTCTGAGTTGTTCGATGGGAGCGAGGTGGAGCTCAGAGATACGTTGAAAGTGATGGTTTCCATCGTAGTCTAGAAAGAATATACCATATGGATCACTTACAATTGTGCCAGGAATGAAAGTTTCTCCAGGTGGTAGGGAGGTGTCAAGCGCTGAGAGATCAGCATCAAGGCCAAGAACTTCAGCACGAGAGAAACCAATACCTGTTTCATTCCGTATAGGAGGACCTGAATCAGAGACTTTCTTTTTCTTAGCAGAGACTTTTCTTTGTTGAGGAAGAGGAGGAATATCCACAGCTGAAGAAAGCAGGTCGATCTGTTTGTTTAAGATCTTCTCGACATGGCTTTTGAACTTTGAGCGCGATCCCTGAATGGCTAATTTTGTTTCTAACCATTCAGAGAGACCAAACTTTTCTAAGGTAGCCGCATAGAAGGTTTGCTTGGTCTTGTCATCTCTGTAGACATCCACTTCAACAACAGGAACGTCAGCGTACAGTCTTCCTCTGATGTTTACTTCGATGATTTTGGATGGTCTAGATCGATAGGTCAGCATTTGTTTAGCCCATTCCAAAGTCGTGTTAGAGACCTTAGTCTTTTCTCTAACGATCTTTTGAGCATCATCCCATAGCTGACGTTGAACATCAATGGGAACTCTTTTCAGCTTGGGGTCTTTTATTGATCGTTGAGTAAGCTTGATGGCGTATTCTCTATCTTTTTCTTCAGCTTCCTTTCTTTCAGCGATTAAGCGTTCAGCTCTGAGGTGTTCCTTGTATTCCTTTTGGGAAACTCTAAACTTTGGAGGAATGGAAGGAAGTTGATCACGCTTCATAATTATTCGCTGATCTTCGAGTCTCTTGATCATTGCATCTCTCTTTTCTTGTTCCTCTTCACTTAGCTTTTGAGGAGCCAAGGAAGGTCTGTTTTTGTGAGATAGCATCTGTTCTTCAGGTTCTTCAGTCTCAGAGATCAAATCTAAGACTGGGATTATATCTTCAGCATTGGGAGCTGGGATTATTGAAGTCTCAGCTGTATGAACTTCAGCGATATCCTCAAACAGGGGAGAGGACTGACAAACCGGCCTTTTAAGCAAGATCATCAGATTGTCGTTTTCAGAGACACTTTTTCCTTTGCCTTTGTCAGCTTCAGATGCTTATGGCTTTGTCTTTGTCCGCTCCCCTGAAGGTTCATTTATCCGGATCCCTTTAAGAGCTAGAGATCGCTGAGCAGGCTTGACGATAAAAGAATCATCATCATCGTCATCTTCGTCATCATAAATAATTGATGCCCAGTCGATGTGTAGACCTTTCAGCAATGCGAATCCCATTGCTTGCTGAGGTTGGGCAGCTTGATCTGAGGAGCCGGTCTTGGCTGTCATGCAGCTGATCAAATGGGCGAAGATGAAATTCATCTCGCTGGGCATTTTTGACTTCTTTATCAGCGTCAGCTTCTTCTCAGGCTTCTTATCCCTGCCTGTTTCCCATACATAGCCCATTGCGTCGAAGAATGCAATGATGGCTTCCCTGTCTGAGTTCTTCTTGTGGTCAGGGAGGGGAACGAAGGGTTTTTCCTTGGTAGCGATGGGAAGGCTGAGGGCTTTGCGAATGATGGTAGGTGTAATCTTCATTGTGCCAAAGTCAGTGTCGCAGAGGATGCAGTCGATGGTTTTTGAGGGATCTTTGGCTGATGGTAACTGAGAATGTCTGGCAGAGTACCAGAATTGAGATAGCAAAAGCTGATTTGCATGAGGAGTTATGGTCAGGGCTGTGGAGATGGGGCAGTTCTTGAGGAAGTTCACAGCATCAGCGAGATGTGTGACTTGCTTTCGAGGAGGAAACTCGAGAAGCGCATAAAGGTTGTTCACCTTTGTCCAATCCAGTTTGTCAAGAGAGAACTTGACCTGAGGAGCCTTGAGGATTTCCACTTTCTCAGCAGTGTCAGTAGCAGTGTTCTCAGCGTTGGTGATCTTGGGAATGTCAGAAGATGCCATTTTCTGTATTATCAGTTCAACCAAAGATTAACAAATAAGAATAATCTTAATGTGGAAAGATTTTCCAATAAGATGGTTCGAATTTTGTCCATTTCATTCAGACAGAATGTCTTAATGAAGATTAGGGTTTTTCTTGTTTTTGAAAAACGAAATTTCAAACCCAATAAAAATCTTGTTTTCCAGTTTCCTTTGAAGATTGAGATTCTGGAAAAACGAATGAAGAACAAGTTTAAGATTTTTTCATTTAAACTTGAAGAACAACCATGAAATGGTTGTATTCATAAAACCATGAAAGAAAATGATTTTATTTTTAAGAAGTTCTTTTGTTTGATCTCGTTAAAACAATGAGAAGATCAGAAACAAGTTATTTGCATTTAATAAATAATAAGAACATATTAACCTTAGAAGTTTGAAGAAGATGAACAGTTGTTCTTGAAAAATCGAGAGCAAAATGCAACAGTGAATTCTTTCTTTGCTTGGAGGAGAAGTTCGCGTAAAAAGAAAATATAAACCAAGAAATTGTTTATATAGACAGATTAGAGAGAGAGAGAAAATCTTTGAGCGGGAAAAGATTTTCATCATGACACGGACACGTGTTTGCATTTGATTGGCGAGTAAACGAAAACGTGCAAACGTGTCAGAAAGAAGAACGTGTCGGGGTTTATCCGTTGTAATGACGTCACAACTGTCCTTTCATATTCATGGTTGTCTCTGAGGTTTTGAAAAACTCAGGGATACTTTTGAAAATATGAAGCACTGAATTTAGAAATATCAGTGAAGGTTTTTAGAAATTTCTAAGTATCGCTGATAAGGAAGAGATATTCAGCGATGTAATTTATTTTGAAATCTTGCATTTACATGCGATTGTCAGAGAGAGAAACATACCTTGATATCAACGAATTAAGTTTATTCAGAGAGAAGATGATAGAATGGGTTATACAAGTTGATTTTATCCTATCGCTGATCAAATGTGAGCCGCTGAAGATTTTACTCTTCAAAGTTCAGCATTCCAAGCTCGCTGATGAGAAAGTTGAATCTTGTCTCATCAAGAGGTTTGGTGAACAGATCAGCTAACTGATAATCAGTTGGGATAAAGTGAAGTTCTATATCACCATTCATCACATGATCTCTGATAAAGTGATATCTGATTTCGATGTGTTTTGTCTTTGAGTGTAACACTGGATTATTTGCTATAGCGATGGCACTTGTGCTGTCGCAATAGATTGGAATATTTGAGAGCTGAAGGTCATAGTCCAGTAGTTGACTTCTCATCCACAAGACCTGAGAACAACAGCTTCCAGCAGCTACATACTCAGCTTCAGCTGTGGAAGTGGACACTGAGTTTTGCTTTTTACTTGTCCAACTTACCAGCTTTCCACCCAGAAGCTGACATCCTCCTGTGGTGCTTTTCCTATCCATTTTGCAACCTGTAAAATCACTATCTGAATAGGAGATTAGATCGAATCCTGAATCTTTGGGATACCAAAGACCTAGATTCGTTGTACCCTTAAGATATCGAAAAATTCGCTTTACAGCTTTCATATGAGATATCTTAGGTTCAGCTTGATATCGTGCGCACAAGCATGTTGCAAACATAATATCGGGTCGGCTAGCTGTAAGATACAATAGTGAGTCGATCATCCCACGGTACAGCGTGACATTGACAGGAACACCCTTAGTATCCTTATCAAGTGTCAGCGGTGGTGCCATAGGGGTTTTCATAGCTGAACTTTCAGTTAAGTCGAATTTCTTCAGCATATCTTTAACATACTTTCCCTGATTAATGAAAGTTCCTTTTTCATTTTGTTTTATCTGTAGACCAAGGAAATATGTTAGTTCACCCATCATGCTCATTTTATACTCATCTTTCATTCTATCAGCGAAACGAGTACAGAGATCAGGGTTAGTCGAGCCAAATATAATATCATCAACATATATTTGAACAAGAATGATATGACCTTTTACTTTCCTGAAAAATAGAGTTTTGTCTATTTTGCCTCGCTCAAATTTTTCAATATGGAGATAAGTGGAAAGAGTGTCATACCATGCACGTGGAGCTTGCTTTAAGCCATAAAGTGCCTTATCCAGTTTATAAACATAACCTGGATGCTTAAGATCTGAGAATCCTGGAGGTTGTTCCACATAGACTTCTTCATTCAGCTTTCCATTGAGAAACGCTGACTTAACATCCATCTGATATACTTTGAAGTCTTTGTGTACAGCATATGCTAAGAATAGACGAATAGATTCTAATCTTGCTACAGGAGAAAATGTTTCGTCATAATCTATGCCTTCCTCTTGTTTGTATCCCTGAGCAACAAGACGAGCTTTGTTGCGGGTAACAGTTCCATGTTCGTCCAACTTGTTTCGATAGACCCATTTAGTGCCTATCACTGTTTTGTCAGTTGGTCTTCGAACAAGTTTCCAAACTTTGTTTCTTTCGAATTCAGTCAGCTCTTCTTGCATGGCGCTGACCCATTTTGGATCTTTGAGGGCATCATCTACTTTCTTTGATTCAGTTAGAGAAATAAAGTTAACAAATAAACATATATTACCTGCACTTCGTCGAGTTTGAACACCAGCGTTTGGATCACCAAGAATTTGATCAATTGGGTGATTTACAGTCCATCGCTGAGCCGGAGTGTGAGACGCTGACTCATCCTGAACTGGAGGAGCTGAAGATGAGGTTTCAGCGACGTCTGTAGTATCAGCCAAGAGAGGAATTGATGCAGTTGTCATTATATTCACTGATTGCTGAGAAGTAGATGGAATGTCTGAGACATTGGGTTCAGAAGCAGGTATAGTGTTTATAGGAACAACTGATACCCATGATGTTTCAGCTTCACTATTCTGCATATTTGGAATGATAGTAGGACCATCATCTTCAACTGTATGAGCACGAGGAGTAGGAATGTCTTCTGAATCACCAAGATGAGAAAACATCCATTGATTCAGTTCTTCAGTATCAGCGGACGGTTTAGAGTTCGCTGAACGGGATTCGTCAAACGTGACGTGAATTGTTTCTTCAACAGTTTGTCTTCTTCGATTAAAGACTCTGAAGGCTTTGGAAACTGAGGAGTATCCAAGAAAGATTCCATCATCAGCCTTAGGATCAAACTTTCCAAGGGCATCTTTGTTGTTCAGTATGAAACACTGACATCCAAAGATGTGAAGAAAGCTGATTGAAGGCTTTCTCCCATGAAAGAGTTCATAGGCTGTTTTATTGAATCTTTTGACTATCAGCGACCTGTTTTGCGTAAAACAAGCAGTGTTGACAGCTTCTGCCCAAAACTGAGTAGGCAGGTGAGAATCGTTGAGCATTGAACGTGCAACTTCAATAATTGTTCTATTTCTTCTTTCAGCGACTCCATTTTGTTGTGGTGTTCTCACTGAAGAAAAGTTGTGAGAAATACCCTTGCTCTCAAGGAAGGAATCAAGAGAACTGTTTTTGAATTCAGTCCCATGATCACTCCTTATTGATCGAACGGTCAAATTGTTCAGGGTTTCCATCTTCCGAACAAAGGTGATGAGTTCTTCAGGAGTGTCACTCTTGGAACGGAGAAACATAACCCATGTGTAACGAGAGAATTCATCAACTATGACCAGTGTATATTTCTTTCCAGCGATGGATTGTTTGTTAACAGGGCCAAACAAATCCATATGGAGTAGTTGTAGAGGAGATGACACTGAGGAGACTTGCTTTGACTTAAAGCTTGCTTTGGTCTGCTTCCCTTTCTCACACGCTGAACATAAAGACTCTTTGGCATATGAGTGTTGAGGTAGACCAGTAACTAACTGTTGGGAACTGAAAATGAGCCAAGTATGGATAGTGCTGCTAGTCCATGATTTCTACTGCTAAGTCTACATTAATACTGCCAGAAGAAAGTTAATACTGATGGGCAAGGTTACTACTGCTAGACAAGGTTACTACTGCTAGACAAGGTTACTACTGCTAGACACGGTTAGTACTGCTAGACCAAATTACTACTGCAAGACATGGTTAGTACTGCTGAGCTGAGTTACTACTGCTAGAAGACTGTGAAGGTTAATACTGCTGAAGGTCGTTAATGCTGCTAAGTCAAATCATTGTTAATACTGCTGAGTAGATATGTATGGTATGAGAAGATAAAGAAGGAAAGCTGAAGATAAGCATGGAAGTATATTTTGAAGATCGTTTTATTCTTAGTAGTTATCTTGTACTTATTCTGTTATATATATAGATAGCTATTAGGGTTTTAGAAAAGAGAACAGTTTTTAAAAAGTTTGTTTAGCCATTCAGAGAGAATTAACCTCAAGATCATAGATCCTATTTCTAGAGAAGTAGAAGTCGTCTTGGTGAGATCTGTTCATCAAGATTGAGGTTTGGTGTAAAGCTTGTGAGTAATACAGTTTGATATATACAGTGTGTTGAATTCTATTGATTGTTCTTTAATTGATTTAGAGTTCTATTCCGCAAGATTCTCTAAATTCTGTTTCTAAGAAGTTTAATTCTTGTTAAGAGTCGATCCTGACAAGTGGTATCAGAGCATTGGTATCTTAGAAGCTATGGACAATTCAATGGATACTCACAGTACTCTTGTTTCAAAGGTTCCCATGCTCAAACCCAATGAATTTGACATGTGGAAACTGAGAATCAAGCAGTACATTCTTCTTACTGATTATGCAATATGGGACATCATAGAAAATGGCCCATGTAATGAAGGAAAGATTGGAGCAGATGGAAAGAGACCTCCTCCCAAGACAGATGCTGAAAAGAAAGTCAGACAAACATAGATGAAGGCCTTAAGCACTCTGCTTTTGGCTATTCCTAATGAGTACCAACATCAATTCCAACACTGCACAGATGCACATATGTTGTGGAATGCTCTGGAGAAAAGATTTACTGGCACAAAGAGCACAAAGAGAAATCAAAAGGCTATTCTCAGGCAACAATATGAGAACTTCATGTCTGCAAAGAATGAGTCTATGACTCAAACTTTTGACAGATTTAATAAGTTGATTGGAGAATTAGCTACTGTGGGTGTACACATGGATGCTGATGATGTCAATAGAAAGTTCCTTAGGTCATTGGGAGAAGAATGGACCATGTACACAGTCTCATTCAGACAGAATGACCAATTGGAGGACAAAGAGCTAGATGACCTCTACAATGATCTGAGAGTATTTGAGGCTGAAATTGAAGCCAAGAAAAGGCCATCTGGATTTGTTTATAATGCTGCTTTATTATCTTCATCCTCTGATAATGCTGCTAACCCTGATTCTGTTAATACTGCAGGTTCTGTTAATGCTGCTGGTGGAACTAACCAAGAGAAGACTACAGATTCTGTACTAGAAGCATTCTTTTCTAGTCATGTTCACTCTTCTCTAATCAATGATGACTTAGAGCAGATTAATGCTGATGATCTGGAAGAGATGGACATCAAGTGGCAGATGGCTATGCTATCAATGAGGGTGAAGAAATTCATCAAAAGGACTGGGAGAAACAACTTTTCCCAGAGAAGAGAAGATGGTGCAGGCTTTGACAAGTCCAAGGTTGAGTGTTATAAGTGTCACAAGATGGGACACTTTGCCAGAGAATGCAGAAGTGGAGGATCACATCAACATGCTCCAAATGGAAACCAAAACAGAAGCTCCTCTCAAGCCCTTGTTTCTCAACAAGGAATGGGATTTGATTGGAGTGATCAAGCTGAGGAAGCCTGTCAGAATCAAGCTCTTATGGCAGAAGTATCTGATATTCCCACTGAGGTACAATCTAAACTCTGTTCTCAAGCTTGCATTGATGCTGTTAAAAGATATAGGGATCACAATCAGGGTATGTGTGATAACCTTAAGAGGCTAGAGAAAGATGTGAAAGATTATGTTAGGATTGTAGAAAGGTTTGAGGAACAGATTAGAGCTTTTCAAGCTAATGAACTTCAACACTCCTATGATACTAACTATTGGAAGTGGGAGAAGAATGAGTATGAGATTAAGCTGAAAGTGTTTGGGGAGGAGAATGAGAAATTAAAAGAAGAGCTTAAGAAGGTTAAACTTGATGTTGAAAAGTTTACCTGTGCTTCTAAAACCATGGATACCATCATTAAGGCTCAAATCCATGACAAGATGAAAGTAGGGATAGGGTACAATGCCACACCTCCACCCTACAATAACAACTACATACCTCCCAAGTCTGATTTGTTAGAGACCAAGGATAGGAAGGATCCTGAATTAAAGATTAATATAGATCCTTGTGAAGTAGAAGTAGTAGTTAAGGATAAAACAGAGAAGGAAGAATCTAAGAAGAATAAGAGTGTTAGTAGTAAGGTTCCTTTAGACAATGAAATTGTGACCAATGAGAAAGATGGAAATCCTTGGGGAAAGAACAATGAGATCAAAAAGACTGAAAAGGAAAAGGGAGTTCATTACACACAGACCACAGTTGTGAACTCCAATACTTGTAAACAGTGTTCTTGCAGGAAATCTAAAGAGAACAAGCCCCAAAAACATGATAATCAGAGGGGAAATCAAAGAACTGGAATAACCAGTGGGCTATGAGACAAGGAGTTGATCTGAACAGAATTAACAGGCCAAAACCTTGTTTCATCTGTGGTAAGCTAAATCATTTAGCCAAACACTGTTATTTCAATCCTGTTAACCAAAGGTTTAATGCTCAAAGATCTTTTCAAAAACCTGGTGGTTACAGAAAGAATGGTGGATATAAAAAGTCTGTGAGGAAAGTTGTGGCAAAGAAACAAGTTAAAACCAAAAGCCACATGAAGAAGGCAGAAACAGAAAGTGTTAGAGTATGGATGCCTAAAGGTACTAATGATAATACTGACAACTCAGTTAGTACTGCTAACAATGTTAGTACTGCAGGAAGCAATAATGTTGCTAGCAGTGTTAGTACTGCTAACACAGTTAGTACCTCTTCAACAATTAATACTGCTTCTAGTGTTAGTACTGCTAAGTTAGTTAATACTGCTAAGAAGGCTAGTACTTCTGGAAGCAGTGTTAGTGCTGCTAACACTGTTAATGCCTCCTTAAAAGATAATACTGCTAACAATGTTAGTACTGCTAACAAAGTTAGTACTTCTGCATCAGTTAGTACTGCTTCTAGACCTATCATCAAAACAAAGTACTCAAGCACTGATGTTCCTCACTTTGACAAGCTCATCAAAACAGAATGTAAGTATTTTGATGATCAAGGGAGACCCAAGACCACTATGGCTTGGGTCCCTAACAAAAACTAACTGTTTTATCTAATGTGCAGGGCAATCAACAGCTTAAGGGGAGAAGCATTTGGCATGTTGACAGTGGTTGCTCTAGGCACATGACAGGTAACATGGCCTGCCTTCAATATTTCAAATGAATTGATGGAGGACATGTTACTTTTGAAAATAATCCTGCAGAAGGTAAGAGAAGTGGTAAAAGTGATGTGTCAGAATGTAAGATGACATTTGAGGATTTGACTAGTGATGCATAGTGCAAAGTTACTACTGCCAGTGTTCTAGTAGTTAATACTGCTAAGTAGTTAATACTGCCCTTGCAGTTAATACTGCTAAGTAGTTAATACTGCCCTTGCAGTTAATACTGCTTTGTAGTTAATACTGCAGGTGTGGTTAATACTGCTTTGTAGTTAATACTGCTTTGCAGTTAATACTGCTCAGTAGTTAATACTGCTAATGCATAGTTAATACTGCTTGTGTAGTTAATACTGCTCAGCAGTTAATACTGCTTGTGTAGTTAATACTGCTCAGAAGTTAATACTGCTTGGTAGTTAATGCTGCTAGGTAGTTAATACTGCCTTGCAGTTAATACTGCTCGGTAGTTAATACTGCCTATGTCGTTAATACTGCTTTTGAAAATCTAGGGCAAATACTGCAATAAATACCCCTGTTTGCCCGCCAAAGTTCATAATGACTCTTCGCATTAACTTCTTCTCTCTCGTTCTAACCTATTCTCCCCAGAATCTTTGTGTTTTTCTTTCAAGAATCCTCAGGAATCATGGAGTTTGTTGATGAGCACAATGAAATAGCCATGCTTCAGAAGCTGAAACAAGCTGCGGGATTCCACGATATCGTCGATTTTCTTAAATCCTCGCACATCTCCTATGCCCTAACGGTGAGCCCAACCATCTATATCGAACATCAGACGCAATTTTGGGAGAATGCCACTGTTAGTTTCGAAGAAGGGCAGAAAACCATTCGAACAAGGGTTTGTGATAAACCCTTGAAAGTCACAGAGGAGGTTATCCGCATCTCTCTTCACTTGGATGATGCCTCAGGTATAACCTCTCTATCTTCTGATGACCTATATTCGACTTTACAAAGAATGGGGTATGAAGGTCCCATTGGTGTTTTTAAATTCTACAAATCAAAATTTTTCAACCAATGGAGATTTCTTGTTCATACCCTGATGCACTGTATTTCCAAGAAAACTACTGGATGGAGTGAGTTCAGCAGTCCCATTGCATATGCGTTGGTCTGCTTATCCACTTCCAGAAAGTACAATTTTTCAGCTATGATCTTTAATGATCTTGTATCAAACCTGGAATCCAAAAAGAGCTTTTACATGTATCCAAGGTTTGTGCAAGAAGTTATTAACAAGGAATTGATGGACTTACCTCAGTTTACTGAGGTATATGTACCCAAACCCCCTAAAGGGAAGGTTTTCTCAAATATGAGAAGAATTCCTAGGGACTCGGAAGGAGTTGACACACCATTGTTCTCTACAATGATGGTTGTGTCCCACCCCTCTGAGGGTATGGCATCAGGATCAAGGCCCTCATTAGATCATCCCACTGATGGCCAACCCCTACCTTCACTCACTATAAATATCCCTCAGCACATACTTCAAAAGCCCACTCCTGTTTTATCCAACAAGTTTCAAAGAAGAAAGGTGCACAAGGTTCCTTCCCTTGATGTACCTACTCAGAGCCCTAAGCCTTTAAGCCCTCAGTTGGAGCATTCTCCAATTGAGAATATCAACAGGGAAACCACAGGGGTGTCTCCCAACCCCAAGAAGGTGCTCTCTAAGGAGAAGGATGAGCATATGGGTGCTAAGGCTGCCACTACTTCTGCTAGCACAAAGAAGGACAGTGGTAACATAAATAAGACCTTCCCCATGGCAACTCTAAATGAGAAATCATTAGGAGGACCCAGGTGCCAAGAAACTAAGGGGGCAGTTAGTGCTTCTGCTAAAAATTCCAAGGATCCCTTAAAGAAGGTAAAAACTTCTAAAAAGGGTGAGGATAGACATAACAAAGAGGAATTGATGGCTACTTCCAGTGATCCTGTAAAGAAGGTAAACACTTCTAAACAAGGTGAGGATAGATATAACTATGTTGAATTGATGGAAACCATTGGAAATGTCAACTTGGATGTTATGGCACAGAAGAAGGAGATTGAGCAACTGAAGACTGTGGTCACCTACCAACAGTCTCAAATTGAGAAGCTCAAGAAGATGGTCACCAAGTTGTTGCACAGAAAGAAAAAGGCAAGATTTGTGCTGAGAAGAAGAATTCCAACTGATGATGCTCCCAAAAAGGGGGAGTCAGAGTCAGAATCAGAAGCAGAACTGAATATGAAGGGTCTACAAGTTGAGGGGGACACAGTTCAGATGGAGACTGAGATGGAAATGGATAATGCACAGTTTAAGGGGGAGTCCAGTACACAGAATAAGGGGGAGGCAGAAAAGGTGGAAGAGCTTGTTAAAGAAGCAGAAACTGTAAAGGCAGCAGTAACTGAAGTTCCAAAAGAAGCAGTAACTGAAGTTGAAGCAGAAACTGTTAATGCTGCAAATGTTCATGAAGCAGCAGAAATCATACAAGAAGTAGTAACAGAAATCTTGAAAGCAGCAGTAACAGAGAAAGAGCCAGTAACTGAAGTAGCAGCAGAAACTGTTAATGCTGCTGACTCTAAACAAGCAGCAGAAACAGTTAATGCTGCTCAATCTACAAAGAAAGCAGTAACAGAAACAGAAGCTGAAACAGTAACAGAGAAGCTTACAGTAGAAGAAGTGGAGGTTGCAGAGGCTTTAATCAAAGCCAAACATGATACACCTCCAACTGCCAAGAAACAGGAAGAACCTAAGGATGCAAAGATGGTTTTCAGCAGAAAGAGAACAAAGTCTGTGGCTATTAAAAAGAAGTGTGTAAAGAAGCAAAGAGTAGAACCTGTTGAGAAACCAGTGGTAGAAGAAAAAGAAAAGGAAGAAGTTGCCAAGGATGAAGGACAAGGAGATAGTAAGACAGGTCAATCCAGTAATGCACAATCACTTAGCAATGAACAATGTGACTTGTACATCACTATGGTTGATACTGAACCAATCAAAGTGACTCCATTAGATTCAAAACCTCCCGAAATCAGTCACTGGGATACTTTGATAGATGAGAGAAAGGAGTATATCAGACTCAAGAGAGCTGATGGGCAGTTTGAAGTCTACAGAACATGGGGACAAGTTATAAGAAGATGCTCAAGATCTGACTTGGAAGAGATGTTCAAAGTAGGCATGCAGATCTATGGTAACATGTTGACAGAAAGAGGTATGTCTATCACAAAGATGGTGTTAGAATACCTATGCCTAATGTTCAGACCAGAAGTAGTTCAGCACATAACAGCAAGACCTTTTCAAGCAGTAACCAACTGGATGCTCTATGAAAATTGTGGAGTGTATGTTATATCAATTGACAACACATATCAGGAGTATTATCTGGTGGATGAAATCTACAAACACTGCATGAAAAGACTGAAAGGGATGTTACATGTAAAATTGGTCTGCAACAAAGACTCTGCTATGGGAAGATTCTTGGTAAGAAGGATTGCAAATCAGAGTCTAGGTTTAAGTCCTGGTCTATGCTTATATGATGACTAAGTTTTGGTAGCATCATTTGAAGAACTTGACATCTTTTCCTAAAAGTCAAGTTAGGGGGAGATTGTTGGGAACTGAAAATAAGCCAAGTATGGATAGTGCTGCTAGTCCATGATTTCTACTGCTAAGTCTACATTAATACTGCCAGAAGAAAGTTAATACTGCTGGGCAAGGTTACTACTGCTAGACAAGGTTACTACTGCTAGACAAGGTTACTACTGCTAGACACGGTTAGTACTGCTAGACCAAATTACTACTGCAAGACATGGTTAGTACTGCTGAGCTGAGTTACTACTGCTAGAAGACTGTGAAGGTTAATACTGCTGAAGGTCGTTAATGCTGCTAAGTCAAATCATTGTTAATACTGCTGAGTAGATATGTATGGTATGAGAAGATAAAGAAGGAAAGCTGAAGATAAGCATGGAAGTATATTTTGAAGATCGTTTTATTCTTAGTAGTTATCTTGTACTTATTCTGTTATATATATAGATAGCTATTAGGGTTTTAGAAAAGAGAACAGTTTTTAAAAAGTTTGTTTAGCCATTCAGAGAGAATTAACCTCAAGATCATAGATCCTATTTCTAGAGAAGTAGAAGTCGTCTTGGTGAGATCTGTTCATCAAGATTGAGGTTTGGTGTAAAGCTTGTGAGTAATACAGTTTGATATATACAGTGTGTTGAATTCTATTGATTGTTCTTTAATTGATTTAGAGTTCTATTCCGCAAGATTCTCTAAATTCTGTTTCTAAGAAGTTTAATTCTTGTTAAGAGTCGATCCTGACAAGTGGTATCAGAGCATTGGTATCTTAGAAGCTATGGACAATTCAATGGATACTCACAGTACTCTTGTTTCAAAGGTTCCCATGCTCAAACCCAATGAATTTGACATGTGGAAACTGAGAATCAAGCAGTACATTCTTCTTACTGATTATGCAATATGGGACATCATAGAAAATGGCCCATGTAATGAAGGAAAGATTGGAGCAGATGGAAAGAGACCTCCTCCCAAGACAGATGCTGAAAAGAAAGTCAGACAAACATAGATGAAGGCCTTAAGCACTCTGAGATTAACGCAACAGGGGTGCTTTTGGAATCTTTTATAAGATTCTTCTTAAGATGGCTTGATTGCTCATGATTCAACATCGTGCCATATAAGGTAGCAAGGGTCATTGATCTTAGATATTTTGACAACTTGAGACACATAGAATAACTGTCCCAGCTTTCAGGTAAACATTCTATAAACTTTGTCAGCACTTCAAAGTTAGAATATTCCTTACCAACAGTTTTCAGATCTATTATTAAGCAATTAAAACGTTGGTGAACTTCAGAGAGAGTCTCATTCTTACCACAAATGAAACTTTCATACTGTCTTACCAGGTTGATCTTTCGAGAGTCCTGGACTTCAGCAGTACCTTCATACTGAACACATATTGTGTCCCACATGGCTTTTGAGGATTTCAGGTTCATGACGGAATGGTAGACTTCGTCAGGAAGAGCCATGGATAGTATGGATCTGGCTTTTGTGTCGATAGCCACTTTCTTCTTATCTTCGTCAGTCCACGTATGAACATCTTTGGGTAGCAGCCTTTCAGGAATAGCAGGTCTATTCTCAGCGGTTGGCACTGCGGCATCAATTCTTACAGGAATGAATGGGTCGTTTTCAAGATAATAAGGCATAGTAGGGTCTACACCTTCTAGGAAGAGAGTCATCCTATTTTTCCATAGATTAAAATTATCTCTGGAGAATCTAGGGGGTTTTGCAAGAGAACCATTGTCTATATAGTTTGTGTTTGTGTTGGTGGGCATTTTCAGAAATAGCAAGGAAGAGAAATCTTAGTATAGATTAGATCTTGTTTACGAGTTTAAACAAATCCGCTCTGATACCACTTGTTGGTCCCGAAGGGCTATACAAGTTTGTAGAAGGGGGGGTTGAATACAAACACACAGATTTTACTTTTCTAAATTGTTTATTGATAAATCATTAACAATTTACAGCTTGTTGCGGAAACAAGATTAAGGATAAATCCTAAATCTAAACAAGTTGGAACACTAAGTTTCTTGCACTAAGAAGGAGAAGGAGATTACTAATAAAAACTTATCTCAAGATAAGAAGGATGAACTTGTCCAGAGTTAGCAAGTTACTTCAAAATGAAGTGAGTTCATCTTCTTATATACTGCATGCATTTAATGCATGGCAGTATACACTTTACACGTGGCAGCAGCTGATTGGTTGCATGTCATTGACCTTTGTTGACAACCTTAGTAGCCGCATGTTGAACAGTGTAGTATCAGAGTAGCACTTCTAGACTCAACCTTCCTAGTGCCTACTTGAAAAGTTTAAGATCAAGAAACATGAGTCCCAGAGTCCAACCCCACAATACCCATTCTACCATTTAAATAAGACTGACTCACATGCCTATAGATCCAATGCATCACAATCTAAATTCCATGACTCCAAAAGAATGTCCAACATCCTCAAAACATGTAATTAACAAATAAATATGCCTCAAATGCATAAAATTCCAAAAGAATGTCCAACACTCTCAAATCATATAATTAGCAAATAAATATGCCTCAAATGTATATAGTTTCCAAAGAATGTCCAATACTCTTAAGTCAAATAATTAACAAATAAATATGTCTCAAATGCATATAGTTTCAAAAGCCCATCTAGAGCAAAATAAACCGGACTAAGGTCCCCAAGACTCTTTTAAGCCAAAACCGAGGCAAAAGCTCAAAACTCAATTAACCATCAAATAAAGGTATTCAAAACAATAAATCGCATTTAACCGACTTCTATGGAAATACATATCTCAAAGTTATGATTAACTCAAAACTCATCATTGGTTGAGACAAACCATTTTACATATAAAATCATATTCTTATATTTCCAAAATGACTCATAACACAATAACGTGCATTTCCAATCGGTTTATAAAGCCAAATACACTATAATGCATTAATACCAAATAATGCTCATTTATAAGATAAATCATACAAATGACATGCACTTATGATTTATTAGCCAAATACTTAAATATCCTGAATAAATGCATTTTCACGATTCATGATCAAATATGCAAAACTCACTAATTAACCCACATATTCGATAAATATCAAGTAAAACATATTAGTATTTCAAAACATACATTTTTGGCATGTACATATTTTTCACAAAGCAACTTGAACTCATCTTGCTGGATTTAGGCTAAATCTAAAATTTACCCCAATCTTGAGTTTCCTTGAAGAAACTTAAATATACAAACAATCCTTCCAAATCCTAGATCCATAAGCTCCCAACACATAAACAAGCTCCCAACACATAAACAAACAAACCCAGGTGCTTAGAATCATTCTCCAAACACTTATTAACAAAATCTCCATTTTGACCTAACTTTTTCCAAAATCATCTAAACCGAAATTTGAAAACTAAAAACACTTGGAAGTCATAAATAGAACATTTGTAAATAATATAAAATTTTAGAAAAGAGTATGATAAACTCACCACTTAGGTTTTGAGCAAAACCCCTAAAACCTGGAAATCTCAAGAAATGGAGATGAACATTTGATCTAGCACTTGAGGTTGTAATCACAAACTTAAAGATGAAGGAACACTTTGATTTCCAAGAGAAAATCCCCAAAATCAGTTAGGGTTCATATTAGAAGGTAGGGAATCGATTTGGGAGAGAAAGGGTGAAGTAGGAGAAGTGATGAATGAGAGGAAAGAAAGAAAAATCGCATATTTAAGGATCTGTTACCCGTCGACGACTATGCCAGTGATAGTGTCAACGCAGGGCATTGTCGCAGGAAGTGTACCGAAGGTGCCCTCCCTTCTACGACTTTGTCAGGCGACAGTGACACTGTCATAGTCGTTTGGCATTGTCGCTAGGCCTGTACCGAGCCCCAAAACTCTACTTAGCTCACACGAAACACTCTCGATTCTCTTAAGGACTAAAAGCAATAAATTCCTAACGAAAAACCACAACTTAGAAACCACCAAAAATTCACGGGGTGACTTTTTACTTTTTAAGTAATTCATTTATTATTATTGTTGTTGTTTTAGATTAGAAAAAATCAAGTTATTATAAAATCGTATATTCATTAAACCAGACGAACAATTAAGGGGGTGTTTGGGAGTGCTTATATTTTTGACTTATTTGCTTATAGCTTCTCCCCACTGCAAATAAGCTATTTGGAGTGTTTGGATAGAAAAAATCAAAAGTACTTATTTGCTTCTCCTCACCACAAATAAGTTGTTTTTGATAAGTCATTCCATACCTACTTATTTACTTCTCCTTATTTTCTTATCTATCCAAATTATCTTTTTACCCTCAATTTTTAACAAACACTTTTTAAAAACTGTTTTTCCTCACCACATAAGCAAATAAACATAAGTTAAAAATATAAGCACTCCCAAACACCCCCTAAGTTTCATTTGTATTTGAAACTTTTTTTTAATATATTTTGGATGGTTTTTAATCTGTTAAAAGGAATTTTATTACTATATTTACTAATGAAGTCGCTAAACCTCGGTATAACAAAATTAGGAAAATAACTAAAATGGCTATTTTTAGAAAGAAAAAAAACTTTAAAAATTAGTTAAAAGTGAATTTAATTAATAAGATTGACTATTTGAATAATTTCAGTTAACAAAATCAACCTACTTTCAAATATATCCAATGTTCTAAAAAAACTCGTCGTATAGCCGCCATGGCACCAAAGCTTGTGTGTCACGCCACGTTAAGCCCATGGCATAATGCGCAATTATTGTAAAGAGATATTTAATTTTTCTGTACGTTTTTAATATTTTATTCACATGTTTTTGATATATAACCTAATTTAAATTGTTTATTACTATTGACTAATTGAGTAACACTACAAAACATACGTTTTTATATATAATATTATATATGAATTATAAATTTGACGTCATAAGTGACGCCTTGAAAACGCCATGGCTTCGCCATGACTCTTAAGGCTTGAGGCTTGGCCTCACCGCCATGCCACGCCTCACGTCATTTCGAACCTTGAATAGATCCGATAAATTTTTGGCACGTCAAAGCAATCTATATCTTGGTCATGAAAATCAAAGATCATGTGGGGTTAAAATGTATGGAAATCCAAAATATTCTTTGTGGAAACCCTAAATCAATCTCCCGATTCCCGAAAAATTGTTTCATATTTTTACGTGTTTAATTCAAGATGGGAAAAACTCTCACGGTGTATATATTTGAAAATTTAAAATGGCTTTAAAATTACGTTTTAACACCATGGATGGTAAAAACTATCCCACAGATAATCCGATACTCGAACCTGGTTTGACCGGTAAATCCACGAGTTAACTAGGAATGAAGAATCCCTGAATTTAAGAATCAAGATATGCAGCATGTGTACATTTGCTTGTAATCAAGAATAAAAAAGTTGGTATCAATGTTCATTTAAAAAATATGCAAATGTATTTGAACAAGTAAAAAGTGCAATAACTTGTGATCATATATTTTTGTAGAAAATGTAGAGATATGATTGGTATGTAATAATTTATAAAAAATCACCAAATTTGTACACAAAATTTTAATCATGTATCAATTATATTCATTTGTAGTTAGGATGTATGTTCTCCTAACAAAAGGAAAATCAAATATACCCAGTTGTGGACCTAGCATTTTGGCTGTGCGAGTGCACCTTTAAATTGGATCAAATGCCGGCAAAACCGTTCGATGTGTTTTTGTAGAATTCCGCCCTTTGGATATTTTTTTTGGTTAATTTCGAGAAACAAAAATCGGTCTTTTTGGTAAAGACTAATCTAAAAACTCAATAGGGGTGGAGGCTTGATTTTATGTTTATTTTAATTAAAAACAAATTGACACCCGTGCTCCTGTTTATTTTAATATGTATTTCATGTTTTTTATTTACACTATTGATCCCTCATTTCGGTGCTCCATATCCCAGAGCTAAAGTTGAAGGGGGTTAACCAAAAAAATAATATAGGTGTAACAACTTAGAAATTTAAGGTAACAATAGCATTAAAAGTATTGCGAAAAGGGCACCAAAGTGAACTAATCAGTATATCAATTACATCTTATAGTTGCAACTAATCCAAACGAAAGTCTAAATGTCTAACTAACAAGCACCATATCCATCTTCTAGATCCAACGATCACATTTTCCCCTTTCCTTTGCTAGTACTATCAATATGGTGCTAACCTGAAAATGTTTTCAGATTTATAAAAAAATGAGGGTTATATCGGAGGTCTAGTGAGTTTCCTCTAGTACAAAAACCCACACCACGAAATATCATTATGGATGAGTTATAAAAAGAATAGTAGAAGTTCAGACCGTGAACAATTTTGCACACATGTAGATGGCACACACTTATGGTCATGCACACATGTGACAACATGTTTGGGCTACACACATGCCCGTAGGTGAATGACATGAAAATAATTTATGCATTCTATTTGGGTTACATCTCCCATTTAAAACCATTACACGCCCACTCCAAATGAATACAGACTTTAAATAACGATCAATTTCCAAACCATGCAAGTTTAAAATCTAATATAAGTTTATCAGTGAATCAACATGCGTAATCAATGATCATTTATAAAACTAAAGAGGTAGGAAACTTACGTGAACTCCAAGCCTATATCATATACCTTAGGCTAAGAATTTCCAAACCGAACACCTGAATTGAGGTGGTCAAACGAAGTGTTATTATCCCAAATATACCTTTATAATATCACTAACAACTCCCAAGATTACGTCTCAAAACACAACCCCAAATGATCACTCACCAAAAACTTGGTTTCGAACATCCACGAGATTACGCGACCTGGCACGCAACCTAGGTCGCGGGACAATCCCCGCGACCTACTGTCCGCTTGCGACTGCCCCGTTCGAGCTTTACAGTCCAAACACTCATCCTAAACCCATATTTATCATTTTCCGTCATTTCCTAACGAATTTATTTGGCATAAACACCCAAATCTATCACACTTTAATGAAAACGAGGTTTCCACTCACTTTTAAGCATTCTATAAACGTATGCCCAATCCAAACCTAGATTGGCATTCTAATTTGCAAAAATCATTAAAAACTCATGAACTTCATGATTACTTAGTGATTTTGATATACCGAAACCAAGTATTTATCCACAATCCAACATATTATAAACTCAACAACAATTTCCAAAACCATTTGCGATTATCCAAACATATACAAATTTCATTTCACCCACAAAAATCATAAAAACATTTCTAAATTGAAAAACCCAAAAATCCTTGAGGATTTTGTTGAAATAAGAAGAATCTATAACGAAATTCATCCCCAAAACTAAAAAATAAGAAAGATTATAACAAATATATGTTTCATTAAGAAAACCCCAACTATTTCTCAAGTTTTGAACATCATCTCAAACTCTCAACAATAGAGGAAGATAGAAGCATGAAAAAGATGAATTTCATACCTTATTTTGAAGAATCAAAATAGCTTTTTTGTCTATCTCCAAAAATTTCTTTCTCTCCAAGATTTCTGATGGATGACGAGTCCGACAAATAATAAAATCCTATTACCTCAAATTGCAACCTAAATTGCAATAGTGGCAAATAGGGTCGATTCCACAGGGATTGGATGTGAACGGTGTTAAACTTCTACGCTTTATATTAAGAGGGGGGAGGTGGCTAATAATTAAACTACTAAACTAAGCATATAAAATTAAAGCGAGAAACGATAATTATAATCAAGCAATGAGTGTAAATCATTGACCGGATCGTGTATCATAGACTTATTCTTAAAAACATTTTTCTCATCTTATTCCAGATTGGCCGTAAGTGTGAACACGCGCCAAACACTCCACTTATCCTTATATTTAAACTAGCCCCAGACACCCGACGGATTATTTTCTAATTGATTAAGTTAATTCTAGTTACGAACATAGAAATAAACCTACCAATTGGATTAAAGTTGAGATAAGCACCAATCCTAGCAAATGATTAGAAGCCGAACCATTTAAGCTAGAATAAGCAAACTTACAACATTCAACAATTAATTCAGCTACCAATTGAAATGTTGTTTGCTACCTTAGCTAAATGAGGGACAATTGCGGATCCCTAGTTTCGACTAGCAACTCACAATTAGGTTACCTAAATAAACGGGCCCATCAAATTAGAGAAACAAACGATGAGAAAACGAATTACACAAAGTTTGCATAAATAGAAATCAAATGAAATTGAATGGTTCAACAAGTCTCAACACAACTCTAATCAAATATTTACAAACTCATTGCTTGAAAAGAAAATACTAACTAAAAAGAGCAAATAGTAAACCTAATCTAAGATACATACTTAATGAAAGAAAATACCAACAATTGCTTCCCAAAAATCGTCTTTCTCCTCTCTTTAATTTTTTTGGAGCGATTCCCCCTACAAACGACGGTTTTTCGATCGATTTTTATATATTTTCTCCATAAAACCCGCTTGGAAAAGACGTGGGTTCCTCGATTTGAGGCTGCCAACTTGATTTTTGAGTCGAAAACAGTAGCCGACATGGGTTGGGCGTGAGATAAATAGGCGGTGAAGTTGCCCGCACTTCAAATCGAATGGAACGTCGAGTTTCAACTCGGCTTGGACTTCTTTTCTGCCAATTTTGGGCAGCAAATGGGCATCGTTATTGAAGATTATTATTTGGGCTTTTCTTCTTTTATGCACTTAATACACGAATTGGATTTTGGGCTTTTCCTTGCATCCACCACCTGCCAAAGAAAGGGATTTTATATAAGAAAGAAAAACCCTATGTGGCTAAGTAAAGCCGTAAACGAACCGAACGAACACGAACAAATGCTTGTTCATGTTCGTTCGTTTAACTTAGCCGAACAAACGAACGAACACGAACAATAAACGAACAAAACTTTTGGTGTTCATGTTTGTTCGTTTAAGATATAGCTTTGTTCACGTTCGTTTGTTAAGCTAATAAGCGAACAATAATCGAACGAACATGAACGAACAAAAATTTTAGCGTTCATGTTAATTTATCAAGCTGATAAACGTACAATAATCGAACGAACATAAACAAACATACTTAAAAAGGCAAAGGAGCTCAAGCCATAAGACTGATGGATAGATTCCACTCACCTAAAACTGATGATAAAGTGGCTTCTCTTCTTAGACTCATCTCTCAATCCCACATCGCTTAGAGTAAACTATTTTTTAAATCTACAAACATATATTAAGCATCCATGTTGATTGAATGTAACTCATCCATTTTTCTTATTTTTTTATTATTAATATAATAGTCATTAATTACTAATAAATTTTTTATTTCGTAAAAATCTAGTTGTCAATTTAATATATTTATCATAAGTAAATGATTTTATCTAAACGAACATAAACGAACAATACTAACCGAACGTAAACGAACATAAATGTACGAACGTTCACAAACGTAAATGAACGAACGGGACATTTGTTCATGTTTGTTCGTTTAACTATACGAACTAAAAAAATTGTTCATGTTCGTTCGTTTATTAAATAAACGAACATAAACGAACTTTCCGCCGAACAGTTCACAAACGGTTCGCTGAACGTTCGGTTCGTTTACCGCCATATGGCTAAGTGGAGCAATTAGATGTGGTTCGTTCTTTTTTCTTTTTTAAAGCGTCACGTTGGATTTGATATATATGCCAGCCATATAAATCTTTGGATACATGCTCTATTTTGATTGAAATTCATCCTTTTGGCATCAATTTCTCCCAAATGGGAGCTCTTCTCACACACATGATATGTGTAGGCGTAGGCGTAGGGCAAAATGAAGAAAAAGGGAAGCAAACCCCCCTTTTAATACCATTTACATTTTGGTCCTCCAAATAAACAAGGTTCGCCACTTTCAGCCCCTTTAATTTACAAGAAATTCAAATCTAGAATTTAGGTTATTACAATAGGCAAAGGGTTGGAATCGAACCACAAACCTCCACTAAAGAGAGCTTTTAACTCAGCCACACAAACCATTCCACCAATTGCATCTTTGTGTAAAAATTTTGTATTAAAATATTGAGGACACCCTCAAAATCATGCAGGTGCACCTTCAAAACGTCTACATTTTTTTCTTTTTCACGGTAATCAAGTGAGCGGGTGCACGGGACCCTGCTCGGTCCTTAGTAGGTCGGCCCTTAAATATACCATTAAACCTGCCAAAAATCTATAGAAAGTACATGCAATGTAAGACACATGATTAATATATTATATTAGGTGTCTTTTGGTTTGCAAATTCTGAAGGAAACTGATGGAATTAGAACGTTGAATTCCTTTGACTTTCATTCCCTCGTTTGGTTCTAAAAAAAATTAAAAATTGAATCTTCAATTTCCACCAAATTCCATAAACAAGGCATTTCAACATTCCTTCACAATAAGTTGGAATTTTGATGAAATGAATGTTATATTTTCATAATCTCAAATATACTCTTTAACCCAAATATAACTTAATTTAATACTTTTGTTTTTAACATGTGTCTTCATCTGAATTGCGTATTGTCTCATGTTACCTTCCCAGTTAACTCATGTTCATAATGTTTTCCACGTGTTGGCGCTCCATGGTTATCGATACCATCCGTTGCATGTCATTGATCATCCACTTGACAAGATTGAGCCATATTTATCTTATGTTGAGGAGCCTGAAGCTGTTATCGGATGCGAAGAAAGAAAAATGCGTTATTGATCGATTCCATTTGTTAAAATCTTATGGCATAATCATTCTGAAAGTGAAGCAACATGGGAGACGGAGGAATCAATGAAAAAACAATATCCACAACTTTTTGAAGGTATATAAATTCATGACTCTAACTAGATTTCGGAGACGAAATCTTTTTAAGAGTGGAAGATTATAATATCCCATATTTAGTAAATCTAATTTAATTTCGTGACCAAAAATCAAACTTGTGTTAAAGTTGTAAGATCGTGCTTTAATGACTTGTACCTTAGTCTTCAAGAGTTGTACATTAGGTCAAATTTATATTATATATTACATTTAAATACTAATATTGTATAAACAATCTTGGGTTATGACCAAAATTGTAAAGGATTTATCAAAATAGGATTAAATTGAAATAAACCATAGTTTAAGTGTTATGTTGTAAATATTAAAAATATATATGAGTTAATAAATTTTTAATATCTAAAACTTTCATTCCAAAAATATGATTCTCTCTCTAACTTTCTTGACATCTCCTCCATCTTTTCTCTTCAAACCCTAAAACTCATATTAAAATTTCAAATTCTTGTTTTTTTTGGGAAGGGTGTCATAGGCTATGCCTAGACTAATCCCTTAGCAAATTATGATTGTAAGACATCAGCCCTGATTAAACCTCAGTGGCCACAAATGTTGCGTACACCTGGATTAGAACCCTGGGCAGATGGGATATTCCACCACATCACCAGGGGCTTAACCAATACGCCACAACCCTTGTGGTTAAAGATTTGATGTTAGAAATGGAACTAAGAGCTCAAAATAAGGTATGTTCATGGTTAAATTTTGTTGATTACTTCAGTTTTGGGACAAATGGGTTAAACCCTAAGTTATCTATGAATCATAGGTGGAAGATTGAAGAATTGAGGTGGAAATTCTTCAACTTTGGTGTTGTGAAAAAAGACAGATTCATTGTGGTAAGTTTAAAAACTTGTATAAAATCAGTTGTTTGTTCAAATGAAGTGTTATTTATATCTATGGAAAGCTCTATGAATGTAGAACAACTTTGTGGTTTATACCGAAGTCAAGTTCGGGCTGTAAATGGCTCGAAACATTGAATTTCCAGACCTGTTTGCAGACACTTAAAATTGCGTATTGTTTGTATAAACACTGTAGAAAATAGAGCAGAGCTCTAAATTTTGTGAATCCGGTTGCTATGAAATCCTAGGAGGTATATGCACAACTTTCATTTTGACAAGAAAGTTTGGTCCTGCCTCAAAGCATGCTAAAAAGGCTTAAGCTCTAGGTATAAAGAAGGTGTTAACTATTGTTTGGATGTGTAAAAATTGGATTTCTGCAAATGTTGTTTATGGTTCTAAGAATTGTGTGAAGTGTTCATCAAGTGTCATAAGGGTATTTTAAGTATGTTTGAAGGTCAGTAGGATCTTTTAAAGTATAAAGGCTTGTAGGAACTTGAAGTTGATGAGAACTATTACCGAAAATCGTCTAAAATCATTTTATTATAAGTGTAGGTATACCGAAAGGAGAGAACCTTCATAAGCCTCAATGAAACACCCTAAAAACCACAATAAATTTAAACCTTAATTTATCATAATAATTTACAACATCTTCCCAAAAGTTTTCATTCACAACAGAGGATTAGTGACAAGGTTTAATTATAACTGAAGTATCATAAACAACCGACTAATCTAATTCATAACCAATAACATCATATTTTATGAGTTGTCTATAATATCTCCAAAATAATCGTTGTTCTACTAAATTCTCCAACATAGCTACAAAAGCATAACTCTAGGACTTCTCGACACTCATCCGTGCTTATCCCTTCCCGAGCTAGTACCTGGTAAGAAAATTTAATTTGAAAAGATTAGGCTTACGCCTAGTGAGAACATCCGGTTTTCAAATTAAAACTTTATAAGCTTTAAAAACCAAAACTGTAAACAAAGCATATGATTTAACCTGCTCGCAATCTTTCTTACCGTACACATAACATCTTTCGATGACGGGAATCATACCCGATTCCATGAGTATGACAAACACTGAGTAAGTCATAGAATCATGTTTAAGAGCCCACTACGAATCACACGGATTCTAGATCATTGCTCAAGTCCAAGAAATTACAATTAGTCAATGCCTATTTCTTAGAGTGGAAATAGAAATAGCAGTTATATCTTGCCTATTCCTCATTTCCTAATAGAAAGCGGAAATAACAATTATATCTTACCTATTTCACATTTTTACGTCACAGTACAAATGGGAATAGCAATCATCCCTTGCCCATTCCACATTTCTCAAATATAAATGGGAATATCAATCATCCCTTGCCCATTCCACATTTATCAAACATAATGGGAATAGCAATCATCCCTTGCCCATTCCACATTAATCAAATATAAACGGGAATAGGAATCATCCATTGCCCATTCCACATTTATCAAACATAATGGGAATAGCAATCATCCATTGCCCATTCCACATTAATCAAATATAAACGGGAATAGCAATCATCCCTTGCCCATTCCACATTTATCAAACATAATGGGAATAGCAATCATCCCTTGCCCATTCCACATTAATCAAATATAATCGGGAATAGCAATCATCCCTTGCCCATTCCACATTTATCAACATAATGGGATATCAATCATCCCTTGCCCATTCCACATTAATCAAATATAAACGGGAATAACAATCATCCCTTGCCCATTCCACATTAATCAAATATAAACGGGAATACCAATCATCCCTTGCCCATTCCACATTTATCAAACACACGGGAATTACGATTATTCCACGCTTATTCCACGTGTTCACATAATACTAGTGCCTATGGATCCATTACACCTACTAGCATACGTACATATTTACTTTAATGCACAAAACGTTACATATTATATTCTCAATTGTCCCACTTCGACGACTTAACCAGGTAACACATCCGGAAACTATATATCCGGAACCCATATCCGGAACTATCCGGAAAACTCATCCGGAAAGGTATTCCAGACTCAAAGTCCGGAACCATCCGGGATCACCTCCGGTATCCGGTATCCCAATCCGGAACCTCAATTCCGGAATCCGGTACACCATCGAGTCCTTATCCGGAATCCGATAACAACATTGGATCTTCATCCGGAATCCGGTATATTCCGGATCCGATACATTCCGGACAACCATCAGGAATCCGGGACTGTCCTGGAATTCATCTTCCGGACTACTCAATTTTTACCCAGTTCAACTTACAGTTTCCATTCCAGATCATTCAAAAGCTTCTATTGATCATTCACATAATTATCAATCTAACAATTTATTTATTTAACTCAAAATAGATAGATGAACTCACCTTAGAATTTTGAAGTCGACCAAAGCAAGCTCAGAACCAAAATCAATCTTCTATCACCAACACAACTCAGAAACCTACTCAAATACTGAGTTACTTTACAATTTCAATCCTTAAAGAAAGAAAACTACAAGAATTGAGATGGAAATTCTTACCGAAAGTAATCCATAAATTCTTTTCTTTTCTTTCTCTGCTTCTAAACCGGCTCCAACAACATCGCTTTTGTTTGATGGGTTTAAACGACGGATCGACGTTAAGCTTATGAGAAATAACGTTGGGGTCGATCCCGACCATGTCTTCGTGCGACCAGGCAAAGCAGTCAGCATGCTCCTGCAAAAAAGATATGAGTCCTTCTCTAATGCTGGGGCCGAGGGACGATCCCACGAGGATTTTTTGGTCGGGCTTGCTTTGATCCAGAATGATTTCTTCCAGGTGATAATCATCGACTACCGTTGGGGGATTCTGCACATCTTCGAGCCCTTCATGCACCGGAATAGCGACTTGTTTAGGGTTTCCATTATCTGCCATTTTTCCTGAAATAGAGAGCAGTGGAAACTCCAAGAAACTGTTAGTACGACGCACGTTTGTCGAAGATTTTCTCTAGATGGGGTCCCACGGATGGCGCCAAACTGTTAATGCCAAAAATCGCACCAAAGGGACAACTTAAGGTCGATGTGGACTTTAACAACTAAAGAAAGGAATCTCTCGACAAAAGCGTGCGACAAAGATAAAAATGCAAATGAGACAGAGGATTTGATGACGCAGGAAAAACCTCAACGAGGAAAAAACCTGCGAACGACAGTGGATGTCGTCGCTGCACTATGGTCGCCAATCAGGGGCGATGTCCTTGGTGTTACTGGTGTCGATCGTACAGAGATTACAATACAAATTAAGGAAAAGACTTCGAAATGTAAAGTACAAGTGTATGGAATGTAAAACAAGTGTATGTCGTGTGTGAAAACAATGTGTAAAATTGTTGGTCGAGAGCGAAAGTCGTGCGTCGAGTGCAGTTCGTCGAGTGAGAGCCTTTCGCTTGTAGTGTTCTTCTGAGCTCGGATGTTTAGCTTCTGTGTTTGATGTTCTCTGATACTTTTGTGTTGATCAGGTGTCTTGAACTGATGATTGAGCTGGGATTTTATAGTCTTCGGATGACTTTAATTGAATCATTAAGATCTTTGATGATTGTTGTAACGATCGTCGTCTTCAATGTGAGTTTAGATGCTCATAACTGATTTCGTCGGTTATAGCCGTTTGTCCATTAATAACTTTGACTCCTGCATTAAACACTTGAACAAACATAACAGTTGTTAACGCGTTAGTCGGTCGAGGTCGCATGGTTTTATGCGACGGTCGTGTGGAACGGGCGACGTCGAGGTCGATTGTCGTGAGGAACTCTCGACTTACCTTTTAGGAAGGATGGCGGAGGTTCTTTGGGTCTTCGTCGGGACCTTATCTTAATACAAGGTATAACTCATGACATACGTCTTACCTTCTCTGGTCGCGGTCGAGACCTGTGAAATTTTGCCCAAATAGATGACATCGGCATTTTTTATGAACGATGTCGCCAGGTGGATCATGGGAATACTGTCGAATATTGGTTTGACCAGAGCAGACCCAAGGTTTGCTAAAGTGTCGGCTTGAGTGTTCTGGTCCCTTGGGATCTGTTCGATGGAGAACGTCTTAAATTGTTCGGATTTTTCTTTTGCTACCTTCAGGTACGCTGTCATCTTTGAATCTTTAGCCGTAAATTCTCCATTGATCTGGTTCACGACCAGGAGAGAATCGCTTTTGACATGCAGCACGGTTGCCTTCGAGTCGTGGGCCATATTCATTCCCACGATCAGGGCTTCATACTCAGCTTCGTTGTTGGTGGTTTTGAAGTCGCTCGGACTGAATATACCATCTTGCCCCCCTGTGGCGACTTTAAGACGACGCCTAGTCGTGAACCTCTAGTGTTGGATGAACCGTCGACATACAGAGTCCAAGGTACGCCGTCGTGAGTCGCCACAGTTGACACTTCGAGCTCTGCTTCCTTCTACAATTCGGGGCTGAAATCAGCAATGAAATCCGCCAAGGCTTGCGATTTGATCGCGGTCCTGGGCTTGAAATCGATGTCGTAACTGCTGAGATATATACTCTATTTTTCCAAACGACCTGTCAACTCAGGTTTCCTCAAGACAGACTTACGAGAAAAGTTAGTCACGACGGTAATAGGATGCGATTCAAAATAGTGTCGCAGTTTCTTGGCGGATGTGACTAGCGATAAAAGCAATTTTTCCATAGAGGAATACCTGGTTTCTGCGTCTAAGAGAGATTTACTTACATAGTAGATCGGCAATTGCTGTTTTTCATCTTCTCGTGTCAGGACGGCACTTACTGCATTAGGACTAACAGCCAAATATAGCTGCAAGACCTCATGATCGTGAGGTTTTGACAATAGAGGAGGCGACGTCATGTACTCCTTAAGTTTCTGCAATGCTTGCTCATGACCGTCGGTCCAGTCGAATCCTCTATTTTTCCTGAGGACATTGTAAAATAGATGTCATTTATCTGAGGATCGAGAGATAAACTTGTTCATAGCTACCACCCGACCAGTGAGCCTTTGGACTTCTTTGAAATATCTCAGAGATTTGATCTCGATAATAGCTTTGATCTGGTCGGGGTTGGCCTCGATTCCTCGTCGAGTGACCATATAACCTAGGAGTTTCCCGGCACTGACACCAAAGGAACATTTCGTCGGGTTGAGCTTCATGTTATACTTTCGAAGGATGTCGAACGACTGCCTCAAATTATCAACGTGGTCGATTGCTTGCTTTGACTTGACCAGCATATGGTCAATATAAACCTCCATCGTGTCGCCGAGATGATCTTTGAACATTTTGTTCACCAGACGCTGGTAGGTGGAACCTGCAGTTTTAGACCAAACGACATAACTTTATAATAGTAAATACCTCGATCCGTCATGAAAGCAGTTTTTTCTTGGTCCTCAACGTGCATCAAGATCTGATTGTATCCAGAGTAAGCATCCATGAACGTCAACAGTTCATGTCCTGCTGTCGCGTCGACCATGGCATCGATATGTGGCAATGGGAAAGGGTCTTTTGGGCATGCTTTGTTGAGATCTGTGAAGTCAATACAGACCCTCCACTTGCCATTCTTCTTTGCCACGACCACGACATTAGCGAGCCAATCGGGGTACTTTACTTCTCGAATTTTCCTTGTCTTCAGGAGGTTGTCGACTTCGTTATTTATCACCTTATTCCTTTCAGGAGCAAATTTCCTACGCTTTTGCTTGATAGGTTTGAACGACGGGTCGATGTTGAGCTTGTGGGAAATGACGCCAAGGTCTATGCCGACCATGTCTTTGTGCGACCAAGCAAAACAATCGGCATGCTCCTGCAAAAAAGATATGAGTTTGTCTTTTAGGCAGGGAGCGAGGGGCGACCCTATGAGGACTTTCTGGTCAGGCTTGTTCTGGTCCAGGATGACTTCCTCCAGGCAATAATCGTCAACTATCCCAGGAGCACCTTGTGTATTTTCAACCTCCTCGTGCGTCTGGACAATGATTTTCTCTTGATCTCTGCGGTCTGCCATTTTCCTGAAACAGAAAAAGAGGGAACTCCAAGAAACCGTTAGTAAAACGCACGTTTGTCGAAGATTTTCTTTAGATGGGGTCCCACGGATGGCGCCAAACTGTTAATGCCAAAAATCGTCCAAAAGGATAACTTAAGGTTGATTGTGGAATTTAACAACTAAAGAAAGGAATCGTTCGACAAAGCAATGCGATAAAGACATAAATGTAAATGAGACAGAGATTTTGGTGACGCGGGAAAAACCTCAACGAGGAAAAAACCCGCGGACGACTGTGGAAGTCGTCGATTCACTATGGTCGCCAAACAGGGGCGATATCCTTATGTTTCGGGTGTCGATCGTTCAATGATTACAATACAAATGAAAGGAAATACTTTAAATGTAAAGTAACAAGTGTATCAAATATAAAAATGAGTGTGTCGTGTATAAAAACAATGTGTCGTGTGTGAAAGTCGTGCGTCGTGAGCGATCTTTTGAGAGAGAATTCTTTGCTTCGAGTGTTCTTTAGAGTTCTTGAGAGTTCAAATGATTCCAGATGGAAGAGATGATGGAGATTGAGTGAGATCAGATGATCCGCAAATGATGATTGAGCCTTCGCTTTTATAGTCTTCGTATCACTCAATGAACTTCATAAATGCTTCTGGTAACTGTCGTAATGGACGCTGGATTGAATGCTCATAACTGACCTTGTCGGTTATAGCCGTTGGTCATTAATGACATTGATTCATGCATTTAAACAATGAAAAAGTAACAGAAATGCCATACATTAGTCGGTCCAGGTCGCAAGGTTCCACGCGGCGGTCGTGAAAGCTAGACGACGTCATGGTCGAGTGTCGTGATGCGAATAACTTTCGATTTTGACTTTGATCAGGGAATAAAGTATTGTGATTTTACCTTATTATGGATAAGTGTAATAAATGTTTTCCTTACCTCGGTCATGGTCGAGACTAGTGAATTTTTACCCAAACAGTAACCTATTTCTTATTTGGTATTTCTTGTGTTATTATTCGTTGACTGGGCAGTTTTGCTCAGCCGAGGTTTGTTTTGCTTTAGCTCGGCAGATTCGGGATCTAAACCAGGGCAGGATAAACGGTCGAGATGGCTTAGGAAGCAAAAAGACTAGTTGTTTTAATCAAGGCTTTTGTTATGTAAATATGTAATTATATTAATCGTATAATTACTGATGGATGTAAATTGTAATGTAATCTTTTGGGAGTTTTGTTAGAGCTCTATATTGTAAATGGTAGACTTTTGATCCGCTTTCGATTGTGACATGCCCGATCAAATAAAAATTTGAATCAACACCGATCAAATAAAAATTTGAACTGACAAGCTTAGATCAGTCCTAATTTTCATCCTAAGAACCGATCGAAGAGCGGCTTGAATTTTGGAGAAATAGTAATTTTTTTACCTTGTCGGTCCGGACTTAGACCTTGTGCATCTTTTGTCGAACACGTACGAAAGTTTAATTTATCCTATAACATTTTATTAGAAACATGTATATTATTTAAGTAATATAGCATTTGTAATCATGTGTACATGAATAAGAATAATGCATAAAAATTGTGTGTTTGACTTGTTAATCAACTAATTGATATAGTTGTTAACAGGGCCGGCCCTGGCCATGTGCAGCCCGTGCGGCGGCACAGGGCATCAGAAGCCCAAGGGCATCAAATTTTGATATGCTATTAGCTAATGACTTTAGTACCAAACAATAACTATCTCATGCTCAATTCGTCAAGATAATCAACTAAGCGCTTAATCGGTATTTGGTCCATTAATGAGAATGAATGGCATCATGAACGTTCAAACAACTAGCAGAAGCCCAGGGGGCATCAAATTTTGATATGCTATTAGCTATGACTTTAGTACCAAACAATAACTATCTCATGCTCAATCCGTCAAGATAATCAACTAAGCGCCTAATCGGTATTTGGTCCATTAATGAGAATGAATGGCATCATGAGCGTTCAAACAACTAACTAAGTTGGCCTGTCATCTTCTTCATCTATTCGAGTTTGACTGTTCCGATTTTCAAGGCTTGAAAGGCGTGCCATTTTCAGTCGACAACAACGACGATGAAACAAGAATTCTAAGATCAAAAAAATCGTTTCCCCATTTTTCACATTGTACTCCACTTTTCGTTATCTATGTGTATTCTCCCAAATAAGTTCATAGGTTATCTTGTTCTAGGAAACATTTTTCTTTTTATACAAAATAATATTTGTAAAAAAACAATCATCTTATTCTAAGAAACATTTTTCTATTTATATTCAAAATGATATTCGTAAGAAAATCAAATATCTTATTCTAAGAAACCTTTTTCTTTTTGTATTCAAAATTATTTGCAAAAAATCACATCTTTTCCATAAATACTTGTGAGAACTTCAAATTTCATAAATTAAGAAATCATCTTTTCCTTTAGTTGTATTATTTTTAAGGCCTTTTCTTTGACATGTTAAATGTGTGATTTTGAATAACGCCCACAAAAATTTGGTACCCAAGTTTATATTCTTTAGGGGTTTTCGTCAATGTAAGTAAAACTATATCCACCTTAGTGCCTTTCTACTTTCTATTAGAACACAAAAGTAATACGCCTCATCATCACTTCTGTAAATTGTACATATGCATCTTTGTTATCTAATTTTGCAGTGTAATAAAAAAAACTTTATGTGTAACAGGGCCTCCAACAAGATTGAAAGATTGGAATGTTCTTGTTAATTATAATAAATAAAAATCAATATGAAGGTGAGCTGATTGGTTTAACCAGGTTTCAGACCCCTTAAAACTAGTATGTTGCGTTTGCTAAAAAATCGACATGGAGGCACTTTTTTTGCCTTCCTGCACAGGGCATCCAAAACCTCAGGACCGGCCCTATAGTTGTACATCCTATTCCAACTGTTGAAGTCCATCGCTCAACTCTCAAGTGATAGAAAGAATCGAGTTCTAATCCTGGAAGGCACAACTTGTTCATAAATGGGTCATATGTTTGCTTCCAAAAAAGAAAAATATGCCAGATTTATGCATAAAAAGCGTTTCACATCTAACATCTAAATTATATAATAAATATTGTGATATTGATACTATAATTTAAAAAATAGTTTAAATTACATTCCGGTCCCTGTGGTCTGCTGATGTTTTGGATATCATCTCGAAAACGCATTTATTATATTGGTTGTCCCTATGGTATGCAAAAATGCATGCTCTGGATCCCTCCCTCTAACAAAATCCGCTAGCCCGGTTAACTGAAGGGACATTCTCGTCTTTTACCCTTTTTAATTTTTTTTTCTAATTTGTTTAATTATATTATATTTTAATTGTTTTATTATTATTATTTTCTTTTTTTCTTTTTCACTAACAAAGAAAATCAAAACCAAAACATAAAACTAAAATCAAAATAAAAATAAAATTTAAAACACAAAACCAAAACCAAAACCAAAACCAAAATTAAAATCAAAAACTAAAACATAAACCAAAATCAAATCCATACCAAATGAAGCCAAAAGAAAGAATGGTGATTTTTATGGAAACCCAAAATTAAATCCAAACCAAAAGGAAAACAAGGGTTCTCAAAACCTCTTAAGAAACTGTGGAGCTCGTCTTCTTCACATGCTTTTTTTTTGAGTTTTTTAGGTTTCTTGGTTACTAGAAAAACCTTATCAAGAAATGAAGAACATTAGATCTAAGTCTCTCCTTCGAACTCCTGATTCGAACCCCGCTGTGTCACGAAGAAGAGAAGACGGGATCTGGCTCTATCTTTCTCCGTTGATTTTGATTTTTTGTTCGTAATTTTGATTCCATCCCGGTATCGTATTAATGTTCATGTATTTTTTTCTGAAAGATTTAGATTTAGGGTTTGAAAATTTCATCAAGTTTAGGGTTTTTTTAATTAGTTTAGGATTTTAAGATTATATTAGTTTAGGATATTTCTTGTTTTTGTGTTCTTGAGGATGAACTTGATTTGCATATATGTTCTTATAAAAATGGAATTTAATTTCTTTTTGTGTTTGTATTCTTGAAAATGAATTTGATGTTTTTTTTTGTTCTTGAAACGCACATGAAGGATGACGATGAGGAGATAGAGTAGAGGGGACAAAGTATATTGTATTTTTATATTTTTATCAGTGAAGGACAAGGAAAGAGGGTGAAAAGACGAAAGTGCCCTCATACTTAACTAGGTTAACAAAATCTTTTTGATTCTGTTAGAGGAATGGACTTAGAGCGTGCGTTTTTACATATCACAGGAACAAACAGTGTAATAAACGTATTTTAGGGATGATATCTAAATTATCAGTAAACCACAAGGACTAGAAAAGTAATTTACTCTAAAAAAATCTGATTAATCAAATATATTCACCCCACTATTCACTTGGAAAAAAAAAAGTAGGTAAAGGAGAAAAAGTTCATGATGGTGGAGTTCATCAATGGCATCCATGAATTCTTTTTCCTACTTTGAATTTTGTCCTACACATATAAATATTGCAATTAAATGTTTATTCAAATGAATTAAAAGGTTATTCTATTTTACATTTTTCTAACTACATACTTGAATATAGAAATTTAATAAATTGTTAACTAAACATTTTCTTTTTACTCTAGTTGTAATAACCGTAACTTCTTTGCCAAGATGTTAGGAATAAAGGTGTTTTGGGAGGTTTTTAAGTTTAGGGGCCTTTAAATAATTAAAAGATGGAGGGCTCTTGTGCAATGAGTGAAAAGTATAAAAACCCTTCTTTTGCCCTAAATTTCATTTTGATGCGTGTGTGGAGGCTGGAAGAATACGAAGAACTCCAGTGAGCTTTGATCGCACACAAATCAGAAGAAATCAAAGAAGTGGGAATTAGTAGCTAGCTTATGCATTAATTCTTCCAGGTAATCTCAGATTCTAATCCTTGTTCTTGGCTTATTTTGAGAGAATCTGGTTGTTGGGGTCCTTGTGGTTGAATAATTGTGAATGATGCTCTAAGTGGTTATTAGGTATTATCTTTGTGTTGATCAACAAAGGGATTGTTAAGAAAGCGTTAAGTATTGTCAATAATGCATGTATTGTTCTGAAATCAAGTTTGTTTGGGTTTAGCAGTGGATTCAATACCCAATCGTTCGACATAACCCACGTCCGGTAAGTAGTGTCCGGATCCCGTATCCGGTAAGTGATGTCCGGATTGTGTGGTATCCGGTAAGCAGCGTCCGGATTGGGTAGTATCCGGTAAGTGATGTCCGGAATGTGTGGTATTCGGTAAGCAGCGTCCGGATTGGGTAGTATTCGGTAAGTGATGTCTGGATTGTGTGGTATCTGGTAAGCAGCGTCTGGATTGAGTATTATCTGGTAAGTTGTGTCCGAGTTGTTCGGTATCCGGGAAAATAGTGTCCGGACGGTTTATTACCGGTTAGCTTACTTTCCCCTTCCTTTCATTCAGGTATTCATTTTGGAGGTCAAGGGTAATAGAAGGATCCGATCAAAAACATCAAGTGAGTCTTTCTAACTGAAAATGTGTTGGCTTATGTACTATTTAAAACGCGTGAGATGTTGCGAAACTGCATGTTTTATATTTTATATGAAATTGCATGTTTTGATATGTTTGAGGAAGTTGAGATACTATGTATGCATACAATTGGAAGTGGGCATGTTATGGCTAAGTCGGGGGTGTGTCCCGCCAGTGCTCATATCGGGGGGGTGTCCCGTTTATGCCATGGAGGGTGTGTTCCAGTTAAGGTAGTGTGAGACTGACACGTTGTCACAGGTGTGCGTGACTTCAGTGTGCCATTTACATGTGTAGTTCTTGTGTTTGAGAGTTTGAATGTTTTAAAGTTGAGAATTGTTATAAATGACTAGATACGTACCCGCGCGCGATGCGGCGCGAAGTATCTTGAATCTAAAACCGGGAATTCGAAAAAATAATTTTGTTTCATTTCATTTTTATTCGCTTTTAAATCGCATATCAGATGTATAAAATTAAAGATCAATATGGTTAATTGGTCAAAAATTGAAAACTATTCGTTCGATAGTGGGGTCTTCAAACCCATAACATTTGTGCTCATTTTGAAGGTTTTGATGAATGGTTATAATGGTATAATTTATAAAAAAGGAAAAACATATTTGTTTAATGTATTTTAGTTTATGTATGTTGATATGATAAGGATGTAAAATGAAAAATGAAAGGAGAATGGATATAAAATAAATTCAATAACTAATTATAATGCTATAAAGTGTAATTTAAAAATAAAAATTATTTTTATTTTTAATTATCATGTTGAACGTCAGAGGTTTTAAAGCTTTTTTTAACTTGTACATGATGCATTGAGATTTGTACTTCTTAAAAAATCAATAATAACCGTAAATGGAATTATTTTTAAAGAAGTATAATAGATAAAATATAGATAACTCAATGAAGGCCACAATCGATAGTAGGGGTTTAGCCCATCGACTACATCTATCGCTGAATCAACTTCCGAATCTTCTAGGGAGGAGTTTAGAGGCCTTATGGTAGCACGAACTTCTTTTTCTTTCTAGGTCATGCGAAGGGGGCCAAAGAAATGTAAAAAATACTAGACCATCCCCTATTTCTATGTTATCCATTTTTTCCATCAAAGCCTTACCCAGTTCATTCTATTTATCCCTTATTCAGATGAAATGGAGCTATTTGACAGAGGAACGTAAGCCAACTCGAGCGTAAAATGTACAAGTTTAAAAAAAAATCTCGGTACGTCATTTTTGAAAAATCTTGATACGTATTTATGATATTTCACAATATTATTAAGTTAAAAAAAATATTCAATAATAAACTTATTTTGAAATTATTAACGAGAATATTGTAATAATATAATTTGTAAAAGAATACATTTATTAATATGTTTTAGTTAAACTATGATTATGTATTTTTAATACTATAAGGGTGTAAAATTGAAAATGAATAATTTAAGGGATATAAAGCAAATTAATTCGTACATGTTCATGATGTTTAATAATATGATTAAATCCAAAAATATTCAATATTAGGCTCATTTCGAAAGTATTGACGAGACGATTACAATGGTGTAATTTGTAAAAAATGAAATGTATTTTTTTGATGCATTCTAGTTAATATACGGTTATTTATGTTAATATGCTAAGTGTGTAAAATAAAAAATGAAAAAGTAAGAGATTAAAAGTAAATTGAATAACTAATTCTAAGAGTATAAATTGTAACTTAGAAATTGAAAATTGTTTAAGTTTTGAGAGATCTTGGGAGGGTTAGCTTCTAAGGTTGTACACGATGCTTCTTTTATTGTAATGTTAGAAAGTAACCCAATGTTTAGAAAATAACCGTTTTACAATTTTTATAAAGTAGTATAGATTATAAACCGTTTAAAATGTTTTTATGTGATGTGGATGTTTGTTTTTAGAGGGAACTCACTAGACCTCATGGTCTAACCCTCGCATTTTCAAAAACTAAACCATTTTCAGGTAAACACTTAGGCCATCCGTAGCCCAGCGGGTTCCCCATGCGGGTAAGGCCAGGTGGCACAGCGGGTTCAGGGGGTTCGGGTACGCAGGGGGCGGGTTATAGCGGGTTCGGGGTGCGGGCTCGGCGATCGGGTTCCCCACCCCGCTCATACCCGAAGACTTTATCAATTTTTTTTAATTCTAACGGTAACATTCAAACGGCTATTTGCAATTTTTTTTCAATTTAAACACTATAAATCAACCTCAATCTCATATATTTTTCACACCAAAATTTAAACACTCACCTCAATCCTTAAATATTTTCTTTCATTTCTTTCAATCCGATATAAACTTTATGGATTCGCCACCCGGTTCATCGTCCGCTTCTTCATCATCCATTGACACCGACGAGGAATTCGGTCAACTATTTGATCGTTATGCAGATTTGTTGCGAGAAGCTGTAGCTAGACGGTATGGTAGCACCGCCTCATCGTCAAGAAGACCGAGGTCCGAGAACATAGAAAGAGGTCGGGTAGATGCTAACGACCGGCTTTTGCGGGACTACTTTGGCGAAAACCCGGTGTATAATCCGGATTTGTTTAGACGGCGGTTTAGGATGAGCAGGCAACTATTCGAACGAATAGTTCAAGATTTATCGGGAGTGTATCCGTATTTTACACAACGGATTGATGGACTACGCAAACAAGGTTTCTCTCCGATACAAAAGTGTGTATCCGTTGTTCGACAATTGGCGTATGGAGTAGCTTCCGACGCACTTGACGAGTACTTGAGGATGGGAGATAAAACGTCACGAGATTGTCTGCACACTTTCTGCACAGGTATTGTTGAACTCTATAGTGACAAATATTTATGCAAGCCTACTTACGATGATATTCAGAAGTTGTACCACGCGCATGAAGCTAAACACGGATTTCCCGGCATGCTCGGCAGCATAGACTGTACTCATTGGGCGTGGGCAAATTGTCCGAACGCATGGCGAGGTCAATTCATGAGAGGTGATCATGAACATCCGACAATCATGCTAGAATCGGTGGCCTCCCAAGATTTATGGTTCTGGCACGCATTCTTTGGTGTTGCCGGTTCCAACAACGACATCAATGTTCTCAATCAGTCGCCCATCCTCAACGATGTCTATGACGGAAAAGCACCTGAGTGCCCTTTTGAGGTTAATGGAGTCACCTACAAGCCCGGATATTATCTAACGGATGGAATATACCCGGAATGGGCACTACAAAAATTACTACTTTTGCCGGAGGAAAATGTCGTCGGCAAAAGTTTCGAAAGTCGCCGGCAAAAGCTCAAAATCTTTTGCCGTCGAACTTTTTCGTCGGTAATAGTTTCCGTGAAAAGCTTGCCGCTATAAGGCTTTTTGTCGGCGAATAACATGTGTCGTCGGTAAACATACATTTGCCGGCGAAAAAGAGTCGTCGGTAAAAACTGAAGTCACCGGCAAAAACATCTCTCACCTAATCGCATAAAATCCTTTTCCCGGCGACTAAATATTTTTGCCGGCGTATTTTTTCCGTCGGCAAAAGTTATTTTTTATTTTTACGCATAGCTTTTTACCGACAAACAAACTCGTCGGCAAAAGTTAGGTTTGACTCTTTTGGTCAAGTTTCTCTTGACGGAAAAAGCAGTCGGCAAAAGTTAGGTTTGGCTTTTTGGCCAACCTTTTTACCGAGGGAAAAACCGACGGTTCTCATTATCGACGACTTTCTGACGATTTTTTAAAATTTTGTTTGGCCTTTACCGACGGTTGCCCATTGGTAAGCCGTCGGTTTGGATTTTTAATTTAAAAAAATATTTTAAAAAATAGTATTTCCTGTGTGTGTATATATACAGTACCACATACAAAATGCATACAAAACTATAATTTCAACCCAAAATTTATATACATTCCGTACATATATCCATAATATCCATACATGTATCCGTACAACTTTACTAATATATGAAATCCATACCAATATCAGCTAATACATCTATGAAAGACTACAGGAAGGGGCGGATCACGTGACGTTGCATCATTGGAAGACGGTGGTGGGTATTGTCAAACTAACATCGCCTCTTTAGCTTTTAGTCCGTCTACCATCATGTATTCTCCTTCTCACGTCGTGCGTTTTCTTCTCTCGACACTACCGCTCCTCATCTATTTTTTGAAGCTTCTCTTTTAATTCTTGCACCTACAAAAATAAAACACTAATGAGTAAATTGACATATGTTCCAATTAAATAAGAAAATAAAAAGAAACAAAAACTTAACCACACTTAAGCTGGAATAATTTATGTTTACAATAGAAACATATGTGAACCGAATAAATTTTTATGTTTACAATAGATGGTTTTTTATTTTACTATCAAGAAGAAAATCCCATACATTTAAAACCTATTATAACATCCAAGAAGCTGTGAAATCTAGCTCATGTACCTTGTCTACCACTTGAGGATCGAAGAAAACTTTCAGAGATCACGCCTGCATAACGGACAAGATTCGTGTCTTACCAGCCATTTATCGATACATTTATCGATACAGGGTAGGTGAAACATATGATGGCATTGTGGCAAACTTATCACCATTTCTCCGAGTTAAAAATCCTGAAGAAATATCAAACACAGGTTAGTATTATGAATAAAACAAGAACCAAATGGCGATAACTAGTTGTTAAACTAGTTATGTTTGGTAAATACTAACCGATAAACTAGATGACAATGTATGAAAATGACCTTAAAAAAATATGTCGAAAAAATACAAGGGGTATAATTGGAAAAAGAAAACGTAAAGTGGCCCTTGGAGCTTCTTGAAATGTTACTTATTGTAAAAATGACCTAAAAGGACATCGTTGAAAAATTAACCGGAAAAGTACAAGGGGCATAATTGGAAAGAAGCTAAAAAGCCCCCAATGCTTATTGAAACCCTATTTGAAGTAGCATTTCAATAAGTTAGCTTATGGTTCAAACTAGGGATTTCTCAATAATCTCAAAAAAAATTGACACTTCCATTAGCTACCGATGGATCAAGAAATCTTGTTTTGAAGGAATTCTAAAAACAAATCGTATTTTACCTTAAGGCATACAGAGCACGAAACTCTCTCCCCCGAATCTTCCATATTGTTGTCACTTGTAACAGTGATTTTAGGTATCTTTTCAAGCCTTTAGAACCACCGGTGTCAAATATGTTATTAACCTCATCAAAGCTCGTTTCAACCGCTCCCATCTAAATGAAAGGCCAAAATATCAACAATAAGAAAGCGGGAATTTAATATGTTAACAAGAAATATATTCATACATGTTAAAGCATCATTTCCATTTGCATTATAAAACTACACTAGTAAAAGTAGTACAACAACATTATCAATCACACAATTCCATTAATTTAATATAATTTAATGGGAATATTCTCCCTACCCATTATCGTCAAAACAACCAATTCTCAAATTGTTCATAAATCAGACAATCAGTTCGCATACTTCTGTAAACCCTCAAAGATTTAACACAAGCTTCCCTCCAACTAGTATTCAACCAAATCTCTAAATATAATGGTTGTGTTCAATACTAAGACTTCATTTTTTATAAATATATTTGGCCACGTTTTGGGTTGAAAACACACATATACAAACAAAATAAAGAAATTCCTGGTAAAAAATAATCAACCACAGTAAACAAGGGGTTTTGGCGTTTTGGTTTTACCTATTTCAGTCGTGGCTCATCGACCGGTGCTTCTCGATGGCGTACTTCTTGACGATGGCGATGTCGACTGGTGGTAGTGACTCGTGGTGGCGACAACGACAGTTTCTTCTCGATGGAGACGGTAATGCTTCTCGATGGCGACGTCGGTTGGTGGTGGTGGCTCTCGACGGAAACGGTCTATTGGTGGCGCGACAACGACGAAACAATGGCGGTGGCTGGTGGTTGAAACTGCAAACGGTATGGTGGTGGTGTGACACCGACGACGACACTCGGTTCGTGGTGGTGAATGGTTGGTGGCGGCAAAATGTGTTTTGACAGTGGTGGATTCCAGGGATATGTTTTGATTGTGGAGGCGGCAATATGTGTTTTGACCTAAAAAAGGGTGGGAAGAAACGAATTGGGGAAGGTGGGAAATTGGAAATAATTTGGGGACGGGGCGGGAGATGAAAATGTTATGTTGAATTAATTTTTTTGTTTTCAAATTTCTTAAACAATATATTAAATACATAAACCGTTTAATTTAGTTAATTTTTTTAATTTATAGTTTCTTAAATAATATAGTATATCAATGAAAGTTTAACTTAAATTGTTTTTTTAGTTTATATTTTTTTTAAAACATATTAAATACAGTTTATTTTGTTTTAAATTAATACAGTTTTTTACTTTAACTTCATAACAAAATAATTGTGTTATCCGTCAAAAAATAATTTTATTTTAAGGTTTCATATAAAAATAATTCCAAGTTTTCAATACGGTCCATTAAAGCACAATATGATCCATAAAGGCTCAATACAGTCCATTAAAGCTCAAACCGTTCCATAAGTCCATAATGGTCAATTAAAGCCCAATACGTCTCATTAAAGTCCATAACGGTCCATTAAGCCCATAACGGTTCACTAAAGTCCAATACGATCCATAAAGACCCAATACGATCCATTAAAGCTCAAACCGTTCCATAAGCCCATAATGGTCCATTAAGCTCATAACGGTCCATTGAAGCCCATAATGGTCCATTAAGCCCATAATGGTCCATTAAGTCCAATACGGTCCATTAAGCCCATAACAGTCCATTAAGCCCATAATGGTCAATTAAGTCCAATACGGTCCATTAAGCCCACAACGGTCCATTGAAGCCCATAAAGAGGGAAAAAACTTACTTGGTTCATTGTTTAAGACTTCTTTATATGTATGAATGTATTTACTTGGTAAATAAAGAGGGAAAAAAGAGAGGTGTTAAAACTTCTTTATATGTATAGATGTATTTACCTCGTAAAATGTTTACTCGTAACTTGTTGTCTACGATACCATTTTGATGAACTAGACTCTTACCCGGTAAGGCAAGTAAGAGTGTTAACTATAATTGGTAAGTGATTATTGATTAACCTCAATGCTTTAACGAATTCAATGGTTGTCAATGATTCTTAATCGCTTATGTTGGGCCTATGGGTCGTATAGGACTCAGTGGCTGTTAACGAACCTAATTGGGCCTTCATGGATTGTAGTGGGTGGTGCTGAACTTTATTGGAACTTAATAGGCTCATGTGACTCTTAAGTAACTACAGTAGGCTTCATGGGTTTTAGTGGCTCTTAACGAATTTGATTGGGTCGTGGTGGGCTTCAATATCTCTTGATGAATTCTTATTGGACTTAATGGGTCGTACACGACTCAATGATTGTTAATGAACCTCACTGCATTCATGAGCCTTGATGGGTAGTATTGGACTCAGTGGCTGTTAATGAGCTATATTGGGCCTTCATGTGTTTAAGTGACACTAAATGAAATGTATTGGGCCATCATGGATTGAAGTGGCTATTTATGAACTCTAATAGGTTGTATTGTTGTATTACAATCGGTTGTTAATGAACTCTATTGGACCTTAATCGGCTTCGATGGCTCTTAATGAATTGTAATGGGCCAACACAAATTTTATTCGAATCAAACGATATGTGGCTACCAATATATCTCGCGGTAGTTAGCTGTGATGAATCATATTTGGCCATATTGGTTTGTAATGAATCTCTTGGATGATAGCTGGTTGTAATGGGTAATCATGCAAATGGTATTGGGTTGTAATGGGTCGTATTGGAGTATAGTTGGTTGCAATGGGTAGCAATGCAAATCACTGAATGATAGTTGGTTATAATGGGTATAACGCATCGTATTGGTGTAATAGTGCATCATATTAGTAATGACTTGCAGTGGACCTATTGGGTTGTAATTGGTTGTATTACACAGTAGCAAGTCGTATTTGTGTTATTAAGTGTTATTGGGTTGTATTGGGTCTTGTTATAATGTATTAATATATGGATTTTCATAGTTGATGAGAAATTAAGTTGATTTTTTTTTACAAAAATTAAGTGAACAAATTAATATAATTTCGTCCGTAATTAAAACTTATTATAATTTATAAAATACTTTTGCTAAAGAGTTTGGGAAGTCTGCTAGTAAAAGTACAAATAAAAAATATTGAAAATTAAATTACAATTGCCGACGGATTTCCCAAACTCGTCGGCAAAAATGTGAGTGATTTTTTTATTAATAAAACAAATATATTTTTGCCGGCGAGTTTGGGAAATCCGTCGGCAAAAGTTTAAGTGAAAAAAATATTAATTATAATAAAATAACTTTTGCCGGCGAGTTGGTGAATCTCGTTGGTAAAAATGTTACATAAAATTTTTAAAAGTATTTTTACCGGGGAGTTTAGGAAGCCCGCCGGTAAAGGTAACTTTACCGGCGACTTATACAAAATGCGTCGGCAAAAGTGCATCTTTGCCAGCGGGATTTTCCTCCGGCAAAAAGTTAAACTTTTACCGGAGGATTTCGTCTAAGTCGCCGGCAAAAGTTAATTTTACCGGCGGGTTTCCCAAACCCCCCGGTAAAAGTGCAGTTTCTTGTAGCGGGGCTACTTTTGTAAAAGCGTTTACGTGCCCACATGATGCTAAACGAATAAAGTTTAAGGCCGCACAAGAATCGGCACGTAAAGATGTTGAACGAGCTTTTGGCGTGCTTAAACAACGTTGGCATATACTTAAGTACCCGGCACGCGGATGGCATAAGAATCACTGTTCTAAATGGCTCGCCGCAACAGCCGCCATGGCGTGCCGTGGCTTAAGGCTTGTGCCTCACGCCACGTTATGTTTGTGGCACGCCATGACCCAATGTGCGGTCTTTTGTGACACGATATTTTAATTTTTTACGTTCTTAACGTCTTATGTCCTAGTTTTTAATATATAATATAATTTAACATGTTTATTATCATTGAATCATCGAGTAATAGTACAAAACATATGTTTTTATATATAATATTATATATGATTTAGAGATTTGCCGGCATAAGTCACGCCTTGATAAACGTCGTGGTCTCGCCGTGGCTCCTAAGGCTTAAGGCTTGGACTCGCCGCCACGCCACGCCTCACGCTATTTAGAACCTTGATAAGAATAAATTGGCGAATATTATGTACGTTTGTCTCATATTACACAATATGATACTCGAAGACGAAGGCCATGCCATTTGTGCCGATGGAAACGCCGTGGTAGCGGATGAAACACAAATCACTGAGGCACAACGCGCGACAAATGTTCGAGAAGTCAAAAACCGAGAGACTCATAATAACCTTCGGTCGGATTTGGTCGAACATATTTGGCGTATCCGACTTCCCAACAACGACGACGAGTAGATTTTTAATATTTTGTAATTTTGAATTTTATTTTGTAATTTTTCATTTTATTTTGTAATTTTGTAATTTTTAATTTTATTTTGTAATTTTATTTTTATTTTTATGAATGTTATGATTTTTTATTAAAAAATTAGATGAGGTGGCATGTGGGTTCAAGAGGTTCAAAAGGTTGGGGTACGGGATTTGTGGGTTCAAAAAGATTCAAGAGGGTTCAAAGTGGAAAGCTGATGTGGCGCAGAGGGTAAGAGGGTTGTGAACCCTGGGCTACGGATGGCCTTAGTAGAAAGCTCTAGTAAGGGCAAAGAGAAAGCGCGAGCGTGAAGCTTTGGACTAGAAGGAAGCTGTTATAGTTAGCATGTCAAACACAGTCTTTAGAAATCTCAGTTGTGTAATATGTTGTTTCCGCAAACTTTGTGTTGTACTCGTATGTTTGAGATGGTATTTTGAGACCGTTTCGACAAGTTATTTATTTAATGTCGCTATGCTTTATTGGTTGAGTTGGGTTACACTAGTCGAATTAATAAACAATTTAAAGCAAAAAAGGCAAGGTGAAAAAATGCATTTGATGGAAAAAATGTTAAGAATTCATCTCCTCTGCCATTGTTATTATGTCTTTTTATCCAAAATAATTCATTAACTTACTTGATATATTGCAATAAAAGTCTTTAACAAATGTCTAAGTTACTAAATTACCCTTTAACAAAGCCCAAGTTGGTAAAAAGAAACTGTGACCAATAATTAATTTATAATAATTACTATTAACAAAAGAGTGTCTCCTTTTTTTAAAACACATAAATTTATAAAATAAAATCAAAAGACACTTAAATTTAAAAGATTTCTTTTTTAAAAGAACAATGTTTTTAAGACTAACTTAAACATGTTCATGGTTTTGCAAACTTCAACTTTTTTAAATTTAAAACCAAGCTAGTAACTGATAATAGTAACTGATAATTAAACTTTGATTACCCTTTTCCTTGGAATGAAATTGAGTACAAGTGGATCGATAAATTAAGAGTGATTGTTTGTTTTTAGAAAATTATCTATCGTCTGGATTGCTTTATGTAAGACATGCGTGTATTTAACTTAACTTCTAGTCATTTTGTTACAAACGTACGTAAGATTCTTGTTCTTACTAGAAAATAAAAATTGTGGTCCTCAAAGCCATATATTAACGTACCACTAGTAATAAAATGAAATTACGACGCTTCCCTTGTGAAAACGGACTTAATAATTGAGAGTTATTTGCCATAATATCTATAAGAAACCATATTTTATCTGATAACCAAATACTAAAGTGTTCAATAATTTCCCTCTAAGCTGCAATTCATGGGAGAACATTTGATTAAAAGTGATAACGGTTCAGATCCACTTCTCACGTAAACCTCACATTCTCACACGATCCTTCGCCTACGCATGAATTGGGTCATCTATCTTCATATGTGGAGAAGACTGAAGAGTTATTAGTGTCATCTTGTACACAATTTTTAATCCTAACAGGATTTTCTGCATCACGAGCTTATTGTGTCATTCCTTTTTATTTTGTCTCGAATAATTCATTTTTTAGTTGATTGCCTCACGGTCATGATCCGACCGTAAATTACTTAGTGCATTTTTGGTATAGAAAAACACATGTAATAATTGTTACCTGATAAATATATATATATATATATATATATATATATATATCAACCAAGTAAATGAACTATTTATTGAAAGAAATAATTTTCAGACTATATAATAAAGAAAAAAAATTTATTTTTTGACCCACAAGATGATGCCTTTTGTTATATATTGTCACAACTTGTTATCACCATAAAAAGAAGATAAACGAGATTTCTTACGCCAACAGATTCATCTTACGTCATAATTGATCGCATAACGTACATTTGATGTAGTAGTGTTCGATAATTCCTCTCACTTCCATAACACGTACAAAGCAAAGAGTTAAGGTCCAATCCCAGAATCCTTCCCCAATGAAGTGTCCAAATGAAAATACAATGTGTTTGATTCACAAACTTTTTTAGCTTGTTTGTGAAACAAAGATTACACGACAAAAAATTTTACATTATGAATCAAATACATATGAAACAAAGTTCTCACGGATCCCGCAAATTTTAGAGTTCTCATATATATGATTAAGCTCCATAAACCATATATCAAACCACATTGCTAGGGACTCTTGTTTCTATCAACAGATGATTGCGAGGGGGATGAAACTATTTTGCCTCCCTTTCTCATGTATCTATTCACTTGAGTTTCTCTTTAATGAATGGTAAAATGTTATTTTGTTTCTTTTAAAACTACAATAATTTTTATTTTTGGGTTGGTTTTAATATGGAAAATTGATTGAAAATGCAATATATATATTTATTTCTATTTTGTATAACATATTTACGAATCGTATATTTTGGTATCTCGCATATGACATCTCAAACATATAGATACACCCGATAAAACATGAAAATACAACGTATTACGTCTCGATCATTATCTTGTGTCACGTACTAATGCAATTGGCCTAAATGCTTGAAATATCACATCTGATATATCAACATGAAGGTTTTGAGAATACGTTACACAAAATAAAAATCCGACCAAAATACATTACATTTTCATACAACTTGCTCCTCTCGAAAAATGGAACTTTTTCTTTTTACTGTGTTTCCTTATTCAAAAATCTTTGATTAAGTTAATTTATAGCCACATATTAAACATGAGAAAAGTTTAGCTGCAAAACAATTTTTCGGAAAAAACTTGTTCTCATTCACCATAAATAATTGTAACGTTCCAAACCCAAATCATGAGACCGGCCCAATAATTCTGAACTTAAAAACATGATGGAAGTTATAGATAACCAACAAATTTAAGGGGTGTTTGGTTGGGGGTAGGGGTATTAACGAGTCGAGTTTTTAACGAGCTACTCGAGCTTGAGCTCGTTTATCTCAAGCTCGAGCCTAATAGTTGTCGAGCTCGAGTCGATCTCGAACACAAAATAAAGCTCGCTAAAGTTAACGAGTCGAGCTCTATAACACCGATGTTCGACTCTACTCGTTCGAAAGCTCGATTAAGCTTTACGAGTCAAGTCGAGTCGAGCCGAACCATTCGAGCATACACTTTTTCGAGCCTGACGTATTTATATGTTTACAAATTATATAATCAAAATATAAAAATTATCGATCTTGGCTACATAAACGAGTTAATCGATCTTGAATTTGAGCTCATAAACGAGCATTGAGCTCAAGCTCGAACATTGAAGAAATATTCAAGCTCGAGCTCGAGCCCGACTTTGAAAAATTAATCGAGCTCGAGTCTGGTAATATTTTTTTGAGCTCGACTCGAATAACCTGCTACTCGACTCGACTCGGCTCGTTAACACCCCTAGTTGGGTATTGAGGGGTAAGGAATGAGAATGGTAATGAAAATTGCTGTTTGATTTGATATAATATAATGGATTCATTTCCCCAAATCCATTAATATCCATTCCTGACCAAATTGAGGGGAATGGAAATCTTATTTGAAACGCCCTAAAAATCACAATAAATTTAAACCTTCAATTTACAAGATCCACAACAGTTTCTTTCAAAACTTCCATACATAAATGGAGAAGTTATAACAAGATTCGTATCTACAACAGACTATTATAAACAACCTACTAATCTAATCCATAATGTACACGATCAGATTATAAGGGTTGTCTACAATATCTCCAAAATATCAATGTTTCACCTGGAAATAGAAATCGAATACACAGTCTGCCAAACTCAAAAATCACTAAACCCAAGCTTTCACACCAACGAGCAAGTACCTAATCACAACCAATTTAACTTATGATTGTCAAATCTTGAGAACTAGAAATTGAGAGGGTAATCGAATTTCTTACCGAAAGAAACCTGCAAATTGCCAATTTCCTTTCTTCTGCTTAGACCGGCTCCAGGGATGAGGATTGAGATAAAATCTCAAATTTTTACCGACTTCCTCTTTTATACATCAAACTAATCTTAAATTACAGAAACCACCATGAAGTTCACAATTCCACAATTAGTTTAAAACTTTAGTCCAATACACTTTTAGCCCTTCAACTATAAATTATAACGTAGCTTTGTTCACGGAAATTCGAGGTGTTACATTATTCCCGCTCAATTAAGCATGGCAATTTGACCCGACCCGATGGGGAACCCGATCCACCCGACCCGACCGGGCCGGGGATTCCCCGCCAAACTGGGTACCGGGGCCGGGGCTGGGGCCGGGGTGACCATCCCCCGACCCGCCCCGGACCCGGTATATATAATTAAAATTTTATTTATTTTATATATAATAAATGTATCACATGTTGCCATCTTTGGATTATTTCTTTAAGTCTAACAATTTGACGAATGCCATTCAATTTGGCTCCTCCATTGTCATCCATTGATCTTTTTCCTCTTGCTGCATTTCGAAAATTGTTAGAATTGGGTTTGTGGATAACATCTAAATCGACAAAAGCAAACGCATTTATGAATGATATTGAAAAAAGAAACAATTTGGCACAAAAATAGATCACCATGAAACACAAAAACAAGAAAAGAAACCTGAAGGTGGTGGTGAACAGAGGAAATTAATGGATATAAGTAGAAGAGAGATCTGATGCGAACATGATGAAAAGAGACCTGAAGGTGGTGGTGAACCGGGTCGGGGAACCGGGTACAAACTGGGGACGGATGTTGACCGGGTCTTGATCGAAAGTTGACTGGGGACGGGGTTGGTATCCCCGTACCCGCCCGGGGCCGGGGGAGGGTATCACAAACCGGGACCGGGGCCAGGATGGAGAACCCCGCCCCATTGCCATGCCTACGCTCAATCATCTTTTCTCATGCGTCCCTTCATTTTTCGATGTTGAATGAAAAATATTTTTATTTTCATGTTGGACGTTACATATTTATATTAAAAATATTATATAAAATATATCTTTATTAATTATTTTGACTTAATCAAACAACATCCATGAAATGTTCATTCCTATTCCTATTCCTATTCCCATTCTCCCGCCTTCATATTTTCATTCCAACTCTCATTCCTTAAAATGAACCAAACACCCCTAAACTTATAAAAATCTCACAAATCTACATGTATATTCATTTGGAACGGATTATTACAATAATAAACTAAATTTTTTTAAAACATTAGTTACGAATTTTCATGAATATCTCGAACATATAATAGGCTCTTATTTGTCTTTTGATTTAAAATCAGAATTTATGTTTGGAATAGAAACCGTATTGGAATATAAAACTTTGTAAGAACTTATCCACTATAAAGAAAGCGAAAGGCCATCAAGAAATATCCTTGATGAAAAAAAAGAAAAAGAAAAAGAAAAAAAAAGGCAAATCCAACGGTTGTGGAACACCCATTCGCGGAAACACGGAGCCGCTCTCGCCCAGTACTTTGGAATCTAAACCCAACCACTCTCTCCACCCACCCACCCACTACTCCAACACCGCTTAACTCAACCATGGTTAAACCCTTAAATCCTCCCCTTTGGCTTTATATACACCATTACCCCTTAATTTCATCATCAATTCCTCCTTTTCTTCTGGATCAGTGGTGAAGGATGAGTTGCAATGGATGCCGAGTTCTTCGAAAAGGATGCAGTGAGAACTGTCTTCTTCGACCGTGTTTACAGTGGATTCAAACTCCTGAAGCTCAGGCTCACGCCACGGTTTTCGTCGCCAAATTCTTCGGCCGTGCTGGTCTGATGTCGTTCATCTCCGCCGTTCCAGATAATCAACGTCAATGTAAGTAAACTGTTGATTTATTATTATGATAATCAGAATGCTAGGGTTTCTAGTCTTGCTATGTTTCATGAAGGATCGAGAGCATCTCTAACAACTATGCTAAAATAGAAGAAATTGATTTTTAACAACTTTTTTGCTCAAACAACTATGTTATCTTGTATTTTAAAATTAAAAAAAAAATGAGAAAACATATAATTCCTCTGTAACCCACTTTTTTTAGAAAGAAAAATCATATTTTAATATTTCCATAATAAGAAATATTGAATTAAAATGTTAAGAAGAAATAAATAATATTTTATTAATTATTTTAATAATATAATTAATACTATAATTTCTAAAATATCTGGTTGTTAGATGTTTGTTAGAGTTGAAAATAATTTTTTTTTGAGATTTCAATTTTTGATACTCTGTTTCAAAAACTAAACCGGTGTTTTTTGTGTTTTACAGCTTTGTTTCAATCGCTGCTATTTGAAGCTGCTGGCCGGACTGTAAATCCGGTGACCGGTGCCGTCGGACTTTTATGGACAGGCAACTGGCACGTATGTCAGGCGTCAGTTGAGACGATCCTTAGAGGCGGAACGTTACGACCGATTCCGGAGCTTCTGAACGGACATCTATCAACGCCGGAACTCCGTGATTCATCGGAAACCGATGTAACGTGCACCGACATGTTTCAGATTCAGGATCCGATTACGCTTTCGCGATCTAAGGTACCTAAACGCCGGCGAAGCAATGAGGCGCAGCAATCAAGCATGACGCCGTTACAGGATCTAGATCTGAATCTAAACCAGAGTTTTCAGATAAGGAAGCCGGAGAAACAGCGAGTAGGAAGTCCGTCGATGAACTCCGAAGATTCCGTAACTACGACGTGTTTGGATCCTGCTTTTCGAGATTATAATCATAATCCACGAGGAAGAGGAGATGGAGAACTGCAAATTTTGAATTTATTCAACTGATTTAACTCGATCGGAGCTATATAGTATGATATAACGTAATTTGCTTTTGAGATTTTTGATTTTGTACGGATAGAAAGGGAAGATGTTGGCCGGGATTTTGGATTCCGGCGAGTTTTGTAGATCACCGGCGGCACAGGATTTCCCTCTTTCGTTTCTTAACTCATCTGTACATCAACCACATACATGGAAAGGGAAAAATGAAAGAATTTGCAAGATGACACGATAGATGATAGCAACGTCTTATACGATGTAGGATCCACTAAATTTAATAAATTTATAGAGTATTTTAATAATAATAGAAGTCTACTCGTGCAATGCAGCGCGATATATCTCGATTTTAATGTTCTAATTTATTTTAATGTGTGGTTTCGAGAAAACGGTCATGCTTTTTTTATAAATTAGCTTAAAAAATGACGCTTTTAAAGAGTTAATGATTTGAGGATTTGAAAGTGGTTAGATATAAGAATTAATTAATAAGACTCCACGGTTTAAGAATTTGAAGGTTGTTAGAGATAATTATTAATCAATTTATTAGTATTGAAAGTTGTACATAAAGTTTTATTAATTGTTTTTAAGAGATTTTAAGTAATTAGCATTAAATAGCGGTACATGAAGCTTTAAAGGTTGTTTTTAAGAGTTTTTTTTCATAAATAATTTATAATATAGTATAGATAATTAATATTGAAATTTTCAACATAGGAAATTTGTGTAGTTTTGTTTTTTAAGATTTGAACTTGTAATGTTTTATATAAGAGAAAATAGAGAAAGTAGCGAATACATACATGTTAAATCTGATCTAAATAAGTAAAGAGTTTGCATTAAAGTTTTATTCTTTTTTTAATCAATTTTCAAGTATATATTAGAGCATCTTCAACAGCTTTCCTAAAATGAGGAAAATGGAGAAAATGAGGATTTTGGGCTAAAAATGTGCTCCAACAGCTTCTTCAAAACTATCTCAAAAATGGAGAAAGTTGGAGAAAGAAGATTTTTTTCTCCAAATACGAAGATTACTCCAAAAAATGATTACCAAGTGAGAAGACCAATAGAAAATTTTGAAAATAAATATGTAGAGAGAGAAATAATATTTTAATAGATAAATGGAATATTTTAATATTTTAATATTTTAATTAATGTTGGATTCTCCAAAATGGGAAAGCTGTTGGAGATGAATCTATATTTTTTGGAAATTTTGGCTTTTGATTCCCCATTTTAGAGAAATTATGGAAAAACTGTTGTTGGAGATGCTATTACAAGTTAAGAAATCTTTCAATCATATTTTCTTTCTCATTATTAGACTTAAACGAATTATATAATAAGATTGCTATACAAGGATGTATCTTAATATTTTTGCAGTAACAACTTTAGGTTTTGTCGATTATTGATTATGAAATACAAAATTCTATACCAAACTGAAAACAAATATTATATTGAAAGATTAATAATATAGATCGGGTTTATATTGTGACTTTGTCCTTGTTGACCCTTCTCTTTTCGGCTCATAAGATACTACTATCTTAAAAAAAATATTAAGGTAAAACTCGTAAATTTCAAGAATACAATATATTTGTAACATTTACTAAATATGTAGCACTCATAGTTTTGTTTGTCAGGTCGAAGGTTATTCACGACACTCGACCATAACGTCGTCCAACCCACACGACCGTCGTAAGATCCCTGACAATCACGATTAACTAACGTACGACATGACTGTTATCTTTTCTCTGTTTAATGCAGGATCAACGCCAAATGACCAACGACTATAACCGACGAATATAATCAATGAACATTAATTCTCGAAAACCGTTACGACTGTTATCCGGCTTTTACGAAGATCATTAGATGACCACCAACATTATATAAACAAAGACTTCAGCCTCATTTGCGGACACCTGAATTCGAGGACACTCACTGCATAACGAAAAATATTCAAGCAAAAGGAACTCTCTCTCAAAAGACCACTCACGACGCGAACACACGACACTCTGTTTTTTTCACACGACGCACTATTTACTTTACGAATTAATTTATTTTCTGATATTTGTACTGTAATTGTTTGTACTCACGACGCTTGAAACACAAGAACGTCGTCCCTGATTGGCGACCATAGTACATCGACGACACCCATTGTCGTCCGCGGATTTTTTCCTCATCGAGGTTTTTCCCGCGTCACCAAATTCCTCTTGTCTCCTTTATTTTGTCTTTGTCGCATAGTTTGTCGAGAGATTTCTTTTCTTTAGTTGTTAAGCTTCACATCAACCTTAAATTGTATTTTTGGACGATTTTCGGCATTAACAGTTTGGCGCCCACCGTGGGGCCCCATCTAGAGAAAGTCATCGACAAAGGTGCGTCCGACTAACAGTTTCTTGGAGTTTTCTATTTTTTCTCTTTCAGGAAAATGGCGAGTCAAGGAAATCAAGAGCAGATCATCGCCCAGATGCATTGGGAGCTGGAAGCTGCGCGTAATCGCATCGATGCCCTTGCTGATCAAAGTCGAAGGGCAGCTGAAGAAATCGCGCGATTGAGGAATCAAAATCCGAATGGATCATTCGGACAGCAGAACGGTCCAGGACCACTGTTTGGTGCACCATGGGTAGGACCTCTGCCTCCGCCACCACCAAGTCCTCCAGCGTTTACTCTCGCCCCAATTCCTCAAAGTCAACCGGCGCAATTCCCAATCCCGACGATCCCGCCACAAATGTTCCCTTTCAGCGGAGAAGCCGCAGGTTTATCCCAGCAGAATGGATTTCTGAATTCGGGATTATCCCAGCAGCGACCAACGGTGTCAATTCGCACGATCCCGTCACTCAGCGACTAAAGATGTTGGAAGACCAGAACGAACGTGTCCCGTCCTTGCTCGCAAAATTGTCGGGGGCAGCCGTGCCTGTCGACGTCGAGCCTCGCACAGGGTTTCAGGCCTCCCCTTTCGTCGAAGAGATTGTCCTAGTCGACGTCCCCAAGAAATACAGTATCCCAACCTTCACACCCAAATATTATGGTATTTCGGATCCCACAGAACACGTCGTTCAGTATAAACAACTGATGTGGACTGTGTCGATCCCTTATCAGTACCAGGAAGTTTGTATGTGCAAAGGTTTTGGGGCGACCCTCACGGGTGCCGCCCTCCAATGGTTGATTAACCTCAAGCCTAAAGGGTCCTTTGCTGAGTTAGTCAATTAATTTTCCCAGCAGTTCGCTATCAGTCGTAAGATGGAAAAGCAAACTAGCGACCTATACTACGTCTTGCAGAAGACCGGTGAATCTATCCGGAGTTATTTCAACAGATTCAATGCGGAAATGATCAGTGTCCGTAACTGTGACGTCAAGACCGCGATCAAAGCCTACAAACGCGGTCTAGGCGACAGTTCGGGTCTATACACTGATTTAACAAAGTATCCCCAGAAAATTTCGAAGACGTCCGAGCAAGAACCCTAGCTTATATAAGGGTAGAAGACGACGCTGCCTTCCGTCGAAAGCATTCTGATGACAAAAGATCACTGAGCGTAAAGAAGTCAGAATTCAAAACGAAGGCGGTATCCAAATCGGAGCCCGCACGACATATCTCGAATGTCCGATTCGAGAAAAAAAGACCGCGTTCCCGACCAAATTTCCTCAATATCCTAAGATATCCTTCTACGGATTCAAGGGAACTTCCAAGGATTTGGCCGATGCGACCATCCGGTGGCCGAAGAAGACCGACAGAGATGACGACAAGAAAGACAAATCGAAGTGGTGCAATTTCCACGTCGATCATGGTCATACGACGGACGATTGCATAGCCCTTAAGAAAGAGCTAGCATACCACGTCCCGAAGGGCAATCTCAAGGATATCATCGACAACGACGTTACCACAGTCAACGACGCTCGACCACCATCCCCCGACCATGCAAAGGTTGTAAATTGCATAATTGGTGGTTCCGACGTCTGTGGTCTGACGTATTCCGCAACTAAACGACATGGCAGCCGAGGACCAGATGATCGACCTACCCCTCGCTCATCAAGACCCAAAGGAGACCTGGAACTAGAAGCAATGAAGATTTCGTTCGACCAAGACGACCTCGGCGACTCGCATCAAAAGCATCATGACGGGTTGATCATTCAACTCACGATTGGTAATTGCCTGACCCGACGAGTCTTGGTCGACGGGGGCATCTCAGCGAACGTCATCTTCCTTGATACCATCAAGGCCATGGGAATCGATCGATCGGAAATTACCCGACGCTCGACAACCTTGGTAGGTTTCAATGGAGACGCGACGAGTACCTTTGGAGAAATTACTCTGCCCGTCTACGCCCGAGGGATCAACAAACCGACAAAGTTCAACGTCATCGATTGCTCGTCGGCCTATAACGTCATCTTAGGTCGACCATGGATCCATGACATGAAAGCCGTTCCTTCGACGTATCATCAGACCATGAAGTTCCCTACGCCATGGGGAGTCTAGGAGATCAAAAGTGAACCGAAAGTCGCCCGCGACTGCTACAAGACGACCCTGAAATCACAAAAGCAGGCCATCTAGCAATTACAGGTCCAAGATGCTCCTAGGACTGCCGACGACTATCGCCTGGAGGAAGTCGTCCTGGACCAGAGCAAGCCTGACCAAACCGTCTTTATAGGTTCATCCCTCGACCCTTGCCTTAAAGAAAAGATAATATCTTTTTTGCAGGAACATGCCGACTACTTTGCCTGGTCGCACGAAGATATGGTTGGCATTGACCCGGACGTAATTTCTCATAAGCTCAACGTCGACCCGTCTTTCAAACCTGTAAAGCAAAAGCGACAAAAATTTGCTCCTGAACGGAATAAGGTAATTAATGACGAGGTCGACAACCTCCTCAAGATGGGAAAGATACGAGAAGTGAAGTACCCCGACTGGCTTGCAAATGTCATGGTCGTGCAAAAGAATAATAGCAAATGGAGGGTTTGTATCGACTTCACAGATCTCAACAAAGCCTATCCAAAGGACCCTTTTCCATTGCCACATATCGAAGCCATGGTCGACGCAACAGCAGGACATGAACTATTGACGTTCATGGATGCTTATTCCGGATACAACCAGATCCTGATGCATGTCGAGGACCAAGAAAAAACTGCATTCATGATGGACCGAGGTATTTATTGCTATAAAGTTATGCCCTTTGGTTTAAAAAATGCAGGTTCCACCTACCAACGACTAGTGAACAAGATGTTCAAAGATTACCTTGGTGACACGATGTAGGTGTATATTAACGACATGCTCATCAAGTCAAAGCAAGCAGTCGACCACGTCGATCACTTAAAGCAGTCATTCGACTTCCTACGAAAGTATAGCATGAAGCTAAATCCGACGAAGTGCTCTTTTGGCGTCAGCGCCGGGAAGTTCTTGGGCTATATGGTCACGCGACGAGGGATCGAGGCCAATCTAGATCAGATCAAGGCCATTATCGAGATCAAATCTCCAAGGAATTTTAAGGAAGTCCAAAGGCTCACTGGTCGGGTGGCAGCTCTGAACAGATTTATCTCTCGATCATCGGATAGATGCCATCTATTCTACAACGTCCTACGAAAAAACAAAGGCTTCAACTGGACAGACGATCATGAGCGAGCACAACAAGAACTGAAAGAGTACATGTCGTCGCCATCGCTGCTGTCGAAACCTCATGATAACGAGGTCCTGCAACTATATTTGGCCGTCAGTCCTAATGCGGTAAGTGTCGTCCTAACACGAGAAGACGAAAAGCAACAACTGCCGATCTACTATGTAAGTAAATCCCTTTTGGACGCCAAAAAAAGGTATTCCTCTATGGAAAAATTACTTTTGTCGCTAGTTACAGCTGCAAAGAAATTGCGACAATCACACCCTATTACTGTCGTGACTAACTTTCCTCTTAAGTCTGTCTTAAGGAAACCTGAGTTGACAGGTCGATTGGCGAAATGGAGCATATATCTCAGTAGTTAATACATCGACTTCAAGCCCAGGACAACGATCAAATAGCAAGCTTTGGCAGATTTCATCGCCGATTTCAGTCCTGAACTGGAAAAAGAAGCAGAGCTCGAGGCGCTCACTGTGGCGACTCACGACGATGTGCCCTGGACTCTACATGTCGATGGGTCATCCAACATTAGGGGTTCAGGACTAGGCGTTGTCTTAAAGTCGCCACAGGGGGGCAAGATGGTGTACTCCGTACGATGTAACTTTAAAACTACCAACAATGAAGCCGAATATGAAGCCCTGACCGTGGGAATGAGCATGGAACACGACTTGGGGGCAACCGCTCTACATGTCAAAAGCGATTCTCTCCTGGTCGTAAACCAGATGAACGGAGATTTCGCGGCCAAAGATTCAAAGATGACAGCGTACCTAAAGGTAGCTGTTTGGGTAAAATTTCACCAGTCTCGACCACGACCAAAACAAGGAAAACATTTATTACACTTTTCCATGACGAGACAAAATCATAGCCACTTTATCATCTGACCAGAGTTAAAATCGAAAGTTAATCACGACACTCGACCATCGTAAGGAACCTTACAACCTCGACCGACTAACGTATGACATTTCTGTTATGTTTTCACTGTTTAATGCAGGGTCAATGCCATTAATGACCAACGACCATAACCGACAAAGATCATTATGAGAAATAACTTCAGCGACAGTTACGACCGTTATTTGAAGCTTTTAAAGAATCATTTAAAGCATTCAAAGACTATAAATACCAAGGGCTGAATCATCATCTATGACATCTTGGTGTTAATGCCAAAAAGCGCACCGAAGTACAACTTAAGGTCGATGTGGACTTTAACAACTAAAGAAAAGAATCTTTTGACAAAGCGTGTGACAAAGACGAAAATGTAAATGAGATAGAGAATTTGGTGACGCGGGAAAAACCTCAACGAGGAAAAAACCCGCGGACGACTGTGGAAGTCGTCGCTGCACTATGGTCGCCAAACAGGGGCGATGTCCTTTTGTTTCGGGTGTCGATCATACAGAGATTACATTACAAATGAAGGAAAGACTTCGAAATGTAAAGTAACAACTGTTTCGAATGTAAAAACAATGTGCGTTGTGTGTTTAAACTGTGTGTCGTGCGCTGATGTCGTGCGTCGAGAGCGATTCTTCTGAGAGCGATTTCTGTGCTTCAAATGTTCTTTCGAGTTCGAGTGTTTGTGTCTGTTGTTCCATGTCCCTTGAACTGAGGATTGAGCTTGGAATTTATAGTCTTCGGGGCTTTAATTGGCTCATTAAATACTTCGATAACTGTCGTAACGGACGTTGTCTTTAGTGCTGTTAATGGCTTTCATCAGTTATAGCCGTTGTCCATTAATGACGTTAACTCCTGCAATAAACACTAAACAAACATAACAGTTGTATCACGCGTTAGCTAGTCGAGGTCGCATGGCTCTATGCGACGATCGTGTGAAACGTACGACATCGTGGTCGAGTGTCGTGAGGTAAATAACTTTTGATCTTAACTTTAGTCGGGGGGATAAAGTGCTATGATTTTACCTTATCAGAAGTAACAGAAGTGAGTGCTTTTACTTACCATGGTCGTGGTCGAGACTGGTGAAATTTTGCCCAAACAGTTTGCCCCCAAAATTTGAAAGTAGAATGCTAAATTCAAATTTTAAATTTTGTCAGTCGGACGCATAAATTTTGTTAGTTGCTTTGGGACTAGACTGGTTCAATTCAAACTAGAGAGGGAAGTCGAAGAGGGGATAGGATCGAGACGTCATACTGACGTTCGATGGTGCTTAGCAGCTGTCATGGCCAGGTGTCAGCGATCTGCGTGGTTATACGAAAAGACGGGACGCGTGTCGATCATCGAAGGACTCGACCTGACACGATCGACTGCATATATAAGGGTCACGATGGGTCTTTCCTTGTTTACGTTTTCAGAGAATTTTAGGCAAAGATTTCTTATTGATTTCCTTGCTGTTTTTCGTCTGATCCCTTCTATTCTAGCGAGAATCTTCGACTCGGTTAGGATTCTCAAGGTCTAGAGTGCTTATATAAGGTGCGACTCTTTGGTTTGCGTATGCATTGCAAATCTATTGCTAGGAAGCCTAGGAAAAATTGGGATATCTGGGGTCTTTCAGATAGACAAACATTGTTGACGGGGATAGAGATGTCGACAAAGTCCAGAAGTACCATCAAAAGCGACGAGGATATCGACGACTTCAGAAGCTTATCGAGAATTCCTGCTGGGATAACTATAAGCAAGGCGGGCAGGATTCGTCCCGAGATATGCCCTGAAGGGTACGTCGTGATATACGAGTACCCATTCAAGATAGGCTTCCACTGGCCATATTCGCTTCTGGCCAAGGCATTTATGTGCGAGTTCGATCTTTCGCCAGGGCAGCTGATGCCCCAATTTTGGCGTGTGATCAGGGTCATCGAACGACTTACTTCACACTGGGAGTCGCCCATGAACGTGAGGGACCTGTTGACGGCGTACCAGGTCAAGAAGGACCAATACCGTCGCTATAGTTTGTTTTCGAGATACAAGGGCGAGCGCACCTTGGTTCAAAACACGTCAGTCAATGATCGAAAATGGAAGACTCGGTATGTGTTTGTGCGATTGGCGACGTTAGATACCGATAGTGACTGGATCAGATCTGGTTGGAATATGACGGGTAAGCCTTTCATCGTACATCTTATGTCACTTTGGTGCTTTCCGTCTAATATTTTTTCTTATGTGTAGATATTGATTTTGACAAGGTAAAACCTGACGATGACTCTAAAGCCAAGGTCAAGAAGTTTCTGGAGTTTAGTGTTGATGAACGATCGTACGTCACGCGTCACCTGATAGATGAGGACGACGACACTGTTTTCCTGGGTGATAGAATACGGATGGGTCGAGAAGAAAAAGAAGAAGAAGAGGAATCTGAGGAGACTGAGCAGGAGGAGAAGGAGGAAGAACCAGACGTAGAGATAACTGGTAAGTATCCTTTGGCCTTCTTTCCGTTCAACCTAGTCTTTTTCCACCCTCAAGTGTCTAATTCTTTCTTTTGCCATGTAGGAGAATCTCGGGCGAAGATGACGCCTGCAGCTGCCAAGAAGACGGCTCAAATAGGAGAAGGAAGACATGGAGAAGGATGCCTCGACGACTGGGTCGAGGGTCCTAAAGAGAAAAGAGGTCCCGACAGCTGGGTCGGGTATTCTTAAGAGGACGAGGATGTCTGTTACGAGGGAACCGACGTTAAAGACAGGTGGCTCATCTGGAGTCGCCTTGTCTAGGAAGGCGAAGGCGTCGGCCATGTTTGACACGACCGATGTAAGATCTGTTGATATGGCGCAACCGGTGTCGATGTCTCCCACTGCCGCATCTGGCCCTTCGACGACCGACAAGGGAAAAGGTGCGCAGACGGGCTTTGTGGGGGAAACGACGGTCAACTTCACGTTGCCGTCGGATTTCTTAGATGATAATGTCCTAGACGGGACGAGATTGTTCCCCCACTTGGGAAAGTACCAGCTCCCTTCTTTCAGAGAGCGTTTTAACGGGGTTTCTCTCGAAGATACGGAATCCCATGTCACTGGGCTCGTGTTTTTGGTATGTCTATCTTTCAAGACTTTGTCCATTTGTCGTTTTCATCGTTGTTGTTATTAACAATGCTTATGTTATGCTTTCTACAGGCGTTTCAAGCCTCCTTGGCTTTGCAGACCGAAACGTTGAAGGTAGAAGGTTTGACGGCTTTTGCTATTAAGGAAGAAGATGCGGCGTTGGAGAAGGAAAAGTCTGCTCTGGAGCGAGAAGAGGTGACGTCAGTGCATCTCGACGATGCTTTGAACAAGTTGGAAGCCGTCGGTCATGCGAGAGATGACGTGAGCTCGCTCCTGAAGCAGTCCCTGACTTTGATGCGTGACCAAAGAGAGAAGTTGGAGGAGATGAAAGAATCCTTGACTGTGAGAAAAAAAGTAGTCGAGGAATCTAAATCCAAGATCGTGGGCTTAGAGAAGGAGTTAGAGGAGCTGAGGGACGAGAATAAGTCCATCTTCTCTTTTGCTCGACTCACTGCACGTGCGGCGATCATGCGACGCCACTTGCTGAGCAAGGATCCTTTAGCCTCGGCGTCAGACGAGCTGGACATCTTTTACAAGGAGGTCGGGGCTGAGAGGGAGCTTGACTCAGACGATGAGAAAGAAGTTGAGGGGGAGGAAGGTCCCCAGGTCGAGGCATTAGGCAAGGATGTGGCCGACACTCCTCCTCTGCCTTAGAAGATGTGTCTCTGCTTATTTCGTTTCTTTGCTACTCGATCGTTGGTGGTCGAGCTTTTTTGTAACTGATAGTTTATTCAATGAATGAAACTTAGACTTCTTTTGAACTTACGCTTTGTATATTTCATGAACAAATATAATGTTAATCGTAAGATTCAGTAAGTAGAGAATAATCGAGAAATCATGCGACTTAGGTATCCATTGCAATACAACAATTAGAACATAAGCCATAAGACTTCTAAATCGTGTATACAAACATAAACACATGCGATCAAAGCATACATTCAGAGGGTGAAAATCTTTCAAAGTTAAGAAACTTAAAGTGCAAAATCGTTAGACTTTGCGGTCGTACGACTAAGTCGTGCGAAGAACTGCGAATCGTGTGTCCCTGTGGAAGGATGATCAAGTCGTAGACCTGATCGTTTACGTCGTGCAACTTTGCGAAACTAAATCGTTTTAGACTTAGTGATAATCGGCGTGCGATTCTGCGAAAAAACAATGTTAAAGGTTGGTCGTTGGCTAACCAACGACCCTCCGATGCTTAAGTCAGTAATCGTTTGTGATAAAAAAATCGTATGGAAGAAGAAAAGGGGAATTTTGAAAGCACACCCTTTCGGATGGGGTACTTGCCCCCCGTCATTTATCATCCTATTCTTTTCAGGAGAGAGTAGGTTTTAAATGACGGATCGACACTGAGATCTCGGGGAACAATGTCTACGCCTATGTCGACCATGTTTTCGTGCGACAGGGCAAAAGTAGTCGGCATATCCTGTAGGAGAGGCATAAGTTTTAAGATTACGGATAGAAGGACGAACCTGTCGAAACCGTTAGTAGGACGCACGTTTGTCGAAGATTTTCTCTAGATGGGGTCCCATGGATGGCGCCAAACTGTTAATGCCAAAAATCGCACCAAAGTACAACTTAAGGTCGATGTGGACTTTAACAACTAAAGAAAAGAATCTTTTGACAAAGCGTGCGACAAAGACGAAAATGTAAACGAGACAGAGAATTTGGTGACGCGGGAAAAACCTCAACGAGGAAAAAACCCGCGGACGACTGTGGAAGTCGTCGCTGCACTATGGTCGCCAAACAGGGGCGATGTCCTTGTGTTTCGGGTGTTGATCGTACAGAGATTAGAATACAAATAAAGGAAAGACTTCGAAATGTAAAGTAACAAGTGTTTAGAATGTAAAAACAATGTGCGTCGTGTGTTTAAACTGTGTGTCGTGCGCTGATGTCGTGCGTCGAGAGCAATTCTTCTTAGAGCAATTTCTGTGCTTCAAATGTTCTTTCGAGTTCGAGTGTTTGTGTCTGTTGTTCGATGTCCCTTGAACTGAGGATTGAGTTTGGAATTTATAGTCTTCGGGCGCTTTAATTGGCTCATTAAATACTTCGATAACTGTCGTAACGGACATTGTCTTTTGTGCTGTTAATGGCTTTCATCAGTTATAGCCGTTGTCCATTAATGACGTTGACTCCTGCAATAAACACTAAACAAACGTAACAGTTGTATCACGCGTTAGCTAGTCGAGGTCGCATGGCTCTGTGCGACAATCGTGTGAAACGTACGACATCGTGGTCGAGTGTCGTGAGGTAAATAACTTTTGATCTTAACTTTAGTCGGGGGATAAAGTGCTATGATTTTACCTTATCAGAAGTAACAGAAGTGAGTGATTTTACTTACCTTGGTCGTGGTCGAGACTGGTGAAATTTTGTCCAAACACTTGGCATAACTGAACTCTGAGAACTCACACAGCGAAAATACTTGAAGCGAAACTCTCTCTCGAACAGACGACGCATGACACACAGTTTCTATACACGACGCACCCGTTTTTACATTAGATACATTTGTCTACTTTATAAATTAGCTTATTTTTATCATTTGTATTGTAACCATTGTACTCTAGACACCTGAAACATAAGGACATCGCCCCTGTTTGTCGTTCGCGGGTTTTTTCCTCGTTGAGGTTTTTCCCGCGTCACCAAAATCTTGCGTCTCATTTACTTTTCTGTCTTAGTTGCATTGCTTTGTCGAACGATTCCTATCTTTAGTTGTTAAGCTCCACAATCAATCTTAAGTTATCCTTCTGGATGATTTTTGGTATTAACAGTTTGGCGCCCACCGTGGGGCTTCATCTAGAGAAAATCTTCGACAAACGTGCGTCTTACTAACGGTTTCTTGGAGTTCCTTCTTTTTCTGTTTTAGGAAAATGGCAGGTAATGAAATCCCAGAGCATGTCATCGCCAAGATGCATTGGGAGATTGAAAATGCGCGCCGTCAAATCGATGCCCTTGCTGATCAAAGTCGAAGGGCAGCCAAAGAAATCACACGACTGAGAAATCCATTCAGACCACATAACGGTCCTAGACCATTCGTGCAGAATCCAGGTCCAGGATCATTCGGTCAGAATCCAGGATCCGCTCCCTTCATCCAGAATCCAAGATCGGGTCCATTCGTTCAGAATCCAGGACCAGGGCCATTCGGTCAGAGTCAGCAACAAGGTCCATTCATGCAGAATCCGCAGCAGGGATCGTTCATCCCAAATCCCCAGTTCGGGCCGGTTCCTCCTCAGCATCTGAGACCACCACCCATGCATAATGGGTCCCAGCCGTATTTCGTCCCTTTCAACGGGGACGACAATGGCTCGTCGTACGGAAATGGTACCAGTTCAGGGGTTAACCCTCAAATAGGTATGAATTCCGATCATAACGACCCCGTCGCGCAGCGGTTGAAGATGCTGGAAGACCAGAACGAGCGTGTCCTGTCCTTGCTCGCTAAGCTACCGGGGGCAGCCGTGTCTGTCGACGTCGAGCCTCATTCTGGGTATCAGGCATCGCCTTTCGTTGACACGATCGCGACTGTCGACGTCCTGAAGAAGTACAACATCCCCTCTTTCACGCCCAAGTATTTGGGGATAACCGACCCGACGATGCATATCGCGCAGTACAAGCAACTGATGTGGACGATCTCGATTCCACATATGTATCAAGAAGTTTGCATGTGCAAGAGTTTTGGGGCAACCCTCACAGGTCCTGCCCTCTAGTGGTTGATTAACCTCAGACCTAAATCCATCGGGTCGTTCGCTGAGTTAGTCAACCAGTTCTCCCAGCAATTCGCCAGCAGTCGCAAGATGGAAAAGCAGACCAACGATTTGTACTATGTCGTACAAAAGGCTGGAGAATCGATCCGGAGCTATTTCAATAGGTTCAACGCAGAGATGATCAGTGTCCGTAACTGTGACGTCAAGACCGCGATCGAAGCCTACAAATGTGGCCTAGATGACAATTCGGGTTTATACACCGATCTGACCAAGTATCCCCTGGAGAATTTCGAAGATGTCCGAGCCATAACCCTTGCTTATATGAGGGTGGAAGACGACGCTGCCTTTCGTCGTAAGCATACCGACGACAAAAGGTCGTTAAGTGTAAGGAAGCCAGAGTTCAAGACAAAGGCAATATCCAAGCCAGAGCTTGCGCGACAAATCTCGAACGTCCGATTCAAGACAAAAGCGGAATCTAAGACCACGACAAAATTTCCCCAGTACCCTAAGATATCCTCCTACGGATTCAAAGGGACCACTAAGGACTTGGTCGAGGCTCTGAGGACCGTCCAGGCGACCATCCGGTGGCGGAAGAAGACCGACAAAGACGACGATAAGAAAGATAAATCGAAGTGGTGCGACTTCCATGTCGACCATGGTCATGCGACAGACGACTGCATAGCTCTAAAAAAGGAGCTGGTATATCACGTCCCGAAGGGCAATCTCAAAGATATCATCGACGACGTCGTTACTCCAGCTAACGACGCTCGATCGCCGACTCTCGATCATGCGAAGGTCGTCAATTGCATCACTGGTGGTTCCGACGTGTGCGGTCTGACATATTCTGCAGCCAAACGTCACAACAGCCAGGCACCCGACGATCGACCTAACCCGCGCTCATCAAGACCCAAAGGAGATCTGGAGTTAGAAGCCATGAAAAACACGTTCGACCAAGATGACCTCGGTAACTCGTATCAGAAGCATCATGACGGGTTGATCATTCAACTCATGATTGGTAATTGTTTAACCCGACGAGTCTTGGTCGATGGAGGTAGTTCAGCGAACGTCATCTTCCTTGATACCATCAAGGCCATGGGAATCGATCGATCGGAAATCACCCGATGCTCGACAACCTTGGTCGGTTTCAATGGAGACGCGACGAGTACCTTTGGAGATATCACCTTGCCCGTCTATGCAGGGGAATCAATAAGCAGACGAAGTTCAACGTCATTGATTATTTGTCGGCCTATAACATCATCTTAGGTCGACCGTTGATCCATGGAATGAAAGTCGTTCCCTCAACGTATCATCAGACCATGAAGTTCCCTACGCCGTGGGGAATCCAGGAAATCAAAAGTGAGCCGAAAGTCGCCCGTGACTGCTATAAGACCACCCTGAAGCCGCAGAAGTAGGTCATCTAGCAGTTACGGGTCGAGGAAATTGTCCTGGACCAAAACAAGCCTGACCAGAAAACCTTCGTAAGTTCGTCTCTCGATCCCTGCCTTAAAGACAAGCTAATATATTTCTTGCAGGAACATGCCGATTGTTTTGCCTGGTCGCACGAAGACATGGTCGGCATAGACCCTGACGTCATTTCTCATAAGCCCAATGTCGACCCGTCATTTAAACCTATCAAACAAAAGTGCCGGGATTTTGCTCCTGAAAGGAATAAGGTAATAAATGATGAGGTCGATAACCTCCCCAAGACAGGGAAAATTCGAGAAGTAAAATACCCCGATTGGCTTACTAATGTCGTGGTCAATGGAAAGGTCCTTATCGTATCTCAGAAGTCGTGGGTAAAGGTGCCTATCGGCTCCAAACCCTCGACAGTCGAGATGTCCCATGTAGCTGGAATGCAACACATCTAAAAAGGTATTTCTTCTGAACCCTTTTCTCTCATACGATTTTTATTCATTGTTTGGGCAAAAATTCACCAGTCTCGACCACGACCAAGGTAAGGAATAACTTATTCCCTTTTCCATAACGAAGGTAAAATCATAGTACTTTAAAGTCTTGATTAAAGATAAAATCGAAAGTCTTTTTACGTCACGACACTCGACCACGACCGTCGCCTAGAACCATGTGACCTCGACCAACTAATGCATGACATAAACTGTTACGTTTGTTTAGTGTTTAATGCAGGAGTCAACATCATTAATGGACAAACGGCTATAACTGATGAAGGTCATTAAACAGCACAAAAGACGACGTCCGTTACGACAGTTATCGAAGTATTTAATGAGCCAATTAAAGCGTCCGAAGACTATAAATATCAAGGATAATCATCATTTCAAGGGGACGAAAAAGAACACAGAGACACAACATTGAACAATAGACACAAGCACTCAAAACGAAGAAATCACTCGTAGAAGATCACTCTCGACGCACGACATCAGCGCACGACACACAGTTTTAACACACGACGCACATTGTTTTTACATTCAAAACACTTGTTACTTTACATTTCGAAGTCTTTCTTTCATTTGTATTGTAATCTCTGTACGATCGACACCAGAAACACAAGGACATCGCCCCTGTTTGGCAACCATAGTGTAGCGACGACTTCCACAGTCGTCCGCGGGTTTTTTCCTCGTTGAGGTTTTTCCCGCGTCACCAAAATCTCTGTCTCATTTACATTTCTGTCTTTGTCGCATGCTTTTGTCGAACGATTCCTTTCTTTAGTTGTTAAAGTCCACATCGACCTTAAGTTGTACTTTGGTGCGATTTTTGGCATTAACAGTTTGGCGCCATCCGTGGGACCCCATCTAGAGAAAATTTTCGACAAACGTGCGTCGTACTAACGGTTTCTTGGAGTTTCCCTTGTTTTCTGTTTCAGGAAGATGGCAGCCCCATGAAATTAAGAGCATGTTATTGCTCATATGTATCAAGAGCTAGAAGTTGCTCGGAATCAAATCAATGCCATGGCCGAGCAGAGTCGCAGAGCAGCCGAGGAGATCGCACCGCTGAGAAATACCTTTGGTCCTCAGCATGGTCCTAGGCCGTTCGTTCAGAATCCAGCCCAAGGATCGTTCAGTCAAAATGGTCCTAGACTATTTGCGCATAATTCAGGTCCAGGATCGGGTCCGTTCGCTCAGAATCAGCATCCAGGTCCGTTCATGCAGAACCAGCAACCGGGACCGTTCAATCCAAATCCCCAGTTCGGGACGGTTCCTCCTCAGCATATAAGGCCACCACCCATGCAGAATGGATCGCAGCCATTTCAAAATGGGTCACAGCCATTTCAGAATGGATCGCAGCCGTTTCAGAACTGGTCGCAGCCGAATTTTGTTCCTTTCAACGGAGACGCCCATGGCTCGTCGCATGGCAATGGCACCAGTTCAGGAGCCAACCCGCAAGCAGGTGAAAATCCCGACCTCAATGACCCCGTCGCCCAGCGATTGAAAATGCTAGAGGATCAGAATGTGTGTGTCCTATCTTTGCTCGCCAAGCTACCCGGGGCAGCCGTGTCCGTCGACGTCGAGCCTCGATCAGGCTATCAGGCGTCGCCCTTCATCGATGAGATCGCAATCGTCGAGGTCCCAAAGAAATACAATGTTCCCGCTTTTACACCCAAGTATTCAGGAGTGACCGATCCAACCGAGCACGTCGCGCAGTATAAGCAACTCATGTGGACGGTCTCAATCCCATACATGTATCAGGAAGTATGTATGTGCAAGAGCTTCGGTGCGACTCTCACTGGTCCTGCCCTCCAATGGTTGATCAATCTCAAACCCAAATCCATCGGGTCGTTCGCTGAGTTGGTCAACCAATTCTCTCAGCAATTCGCCAGCAGTCGCAAGATGGAGAAGCAGACCAGTGACCTGTATTATGTCGTGCAGAAGGCTAATGAATCTATTTGAAGCTATTTCAACAGATTCAATGCAGAGATGATCAGTATCCGCAATTGTGACGTCAAGACCGCAATCGAAGCTTATATGCGTGGTTTGGACGATAGTTCAGGTTTATATACTGATCTAACCAAGTATCCCCCAGAAAATTTCGAAGACGTCCGAGCCCGAACCCTAGCGTATATGAGGGTAGAAGACGACGCTGTCTTTCGCCGCAAGCATACCGACGACAAGAGGTCGTTAGGTGTAAGGAAGCCAGAGTTCAAGACGAAAACAATTTCCAAAATAGAGCCCGCGCGTCACATCTCGAACGTCCGATTCAAGACGAAAGCAGAGGCTAAGACCGCGAGCAAGTTTCCTCAGTACCCCAAGATATCCTCTTACGGATTCAAAGGGTCCACTAAGGATTTGGTCGAAACTCTGAAGACCGCCCATGCGACTATTTGATGGCCTAAGAAGTCCGATCAGGACGACGCTAAGAAAGACAAATCTAAATGGTGCGACTTTCATGTCGACCATGGTCATGCGACAGACGATTGCATAGCTCTCAAAAAGGAGCTAGCATATCACGTCCCGAAAGGAAATCTCAAGGGCATCATCGATGACGTCATTACTCCAGTTAACGACGTTCGACCACCAACCCCCGAGCATGTAAAGGCCGTCAACTGCATCACTGGTGGTTCAGACGTATGCGGTCTGACGTATTCCGCAGCCAAACGTCATGCCAGCCAGGCACCTGATGATCGGCCTATCCCGCGCTCATCGAGACCCAAATGAGATTTGGAGTTGGAAGCTATGAAGATCGTATTCGACCAAGACGACCTCGGCGACTCGTATCAGAAACATCATGACGGGTTGATCATTCAACTCACGATTGGTAATTGTTTAACCCGACGAGTCTTGATCGATGGGGGCAATTCAGCAAACGTCATTTTCCTTGACACCATCAAGGCCATGGGAATCGATCGTTCGGAAATCACCCGACGTTCGACGACTTTGGTCGGTTTCAATGAAGAAGCGACGAGCACCTATGGAGATATTATCTTGTCCGTCTATGCCGGAGGAATCAACAAGCAGACCAAGTTCAGTGTCATCGATTGTGCATCGGCCTATAACATCATTTTAGGTCGACCATGGATCCATGAAATGAGAGCCGTTCCTTCGACATATCATCAGACCCTGAAGTTCCCTACGCCATGGGGAATCCAAGAAATTAAAAGTGAGCCAAAAGTCGTCCGCGAATGTTATAAGACAACCCTGAAGCCGTGAAAGTAAGCTGTCCGACGGTCGCATGTCGAAGGTTAAGCATGACCGTAGGGTCTCGACAGGTTCGTCCTTCTACCCGTAATCTTAAAACTTATGCCTGTCTTGCAGGATATGCCGACTATTTTTGCCCTGTCGCACGAAAACATGGTCGACATAGGCATAGACGTTGTTCCCCAAGATCTCAGTGTCGATCCGTCATTTAAAACCTACTCTCTCCTGAAAAGAATAGGATGATAAATGACGGGGGGCAAGTACCCCATCCGAAAGGGTATGCTTTCAAAATTCCCTTTTTCTTCTTCCATACGATTTTTCATCACGAACGACTACTAGCTTAAGCATCGGAGGGTCGTTGGTTAGCCAACAACCAACCTCTAACATTATTTTTTTCACAGAATCGCACGACAATAATCATACGACTCTAGTTTCGCAAGGTCGCACGATATAAACGACCAGGTCTATGACTTGATCAACCTTTCATAGGAACACACGATTCAAGCTCATCGCACGACTTAGTCGTACGATCGCAAAGTCTAAACGATTTTACATTTTAAGTTTCATACTCTGAATGTATGCTTTGATCGCACGAGCTTATGTTTATATACACGATTTAAAAGTCTTATGGCTTGCGTTCTAGTTATTGTAATGCAATGATGCCTAAGTCGCATGATTTCTTGGTTGTTCTTTACTTAGTGGACATTACAATTGATATTGTATTTATTCATAGAATCACAAGTTTGAGTTCCATTCATTGAACAAACTGTCATTTACAAAAAACACGATCACCTACGGTCAGGTAGCAAAGAAACAGAAATAAACAAAGATATTTTTCTAAGGTTGGGGAGGAACGTCGGTCGCACCCTTGCTCGACACGTCGCCCTGGATATCCTCCTCCTCCTCGACTTCCTTCTCATCATCCGAGTCGAGGTCTCTCTCGGTCCCGACCTCCTTGAAGAAGATAGCCAACTCGTCCGACGCTGAGGCTAGAGGATTCTTGCCCAGCAAGTGACTTCGCATGATAGCCGCTCGTGCAGTGAGTCGAGCAAAGGAAAAGAGGGACTTATTCTCATCCCTCAACTCCTCCAGCTCCTTCCCTAAACCCACCGCTTTGGATTTGGAGTCTTCAACCTCTTTCCCCTTCATGATCAGAGACTCTTTCATCCCCTCCAGCTTCTCCCTTTAATTATGCATCAAAGATAGAGACTCCTTTAGACGTGAATTCATGTCATCCCTTGCGTGGCCAAGCGATTCCAGCTCGTTCAAAACATCATCGAGTTTCACTGACACTGCCTCTTCGCGTTCCAAAGCGGACCTTTCCCTTTCTAACGCTGCATCTTCTTTCTCGATAGCAGAGGCCGTTAAGCCTTCTATCTTTTTTGTTTTAGCATGCAACGCCAAAGACGACTGAAACGTCTGAAAATATAAGCACATTAGCATAGTATATGACGTCGACAACAGATAAAAAACAAAAGTGTTGAAAGATAGACTTACCATGAATGCTAATCCAGCAACATGGGACTCAGTATCCTCAAGAGAGACCCCGTCGAAACACTCTCTGAAAGAAGAGAGCTGATACTTTCCCAAATAAGGGAACAATTTCGTCTCGTCTAGGACGTTATCATCCAAAAAATCCGACGATAACGTAAAGTTCACCGTCGTTTCAGAACCCGTTTGCGCGCCCTTGCCCTTGTCAGCCGAAGTAGGGCCTGACGCGGCAAGAGAAGGCATCGTCGCCGGTTGCGCAGTATCAACGGACCTTGTGTCAGAAACCTTCTCGACAGACGTGGTCGATACCTTCGCCCTTTTAGACGAGGCGACTCTCGATGAACCACCCGTCCTTGACGATGGTTCCCTTAGAACGGACATCCCCGTCCTCTTTGGGGGACCCGACCCAGATGTCGGGACTTCTTTTCTCTTTAGAACCCTCGACCCAGTTGTCGAGGTATCTTTCTCCCTGTCTTCCCTTGCCTTGCGAACCAGCTCGACTTGAGCCATCTTCTTGACGGCTGCAGGCGTCATCTTCGCCCGAAATTCTCCTGTATGGTAAAAGAAAGAATTAGATGCTTGAGGATAGAAAAAGATTAGATCGGGCGGAAAGAAGGCCAAGGGATACTTACAAGTTATCTCTACTTCCGGTTCTTCCCCCTTCTCTTCCTCCACAGTCTCCTCAGAATCCTCTCTCTCGTCCTCTTCTTCTTTCTCCTCTCGACCCATCCTCATTATATCGCTCAAGAAAACGGTGTCGTCATCCTCGTCTACCAAATGACGTGTGACGTACGATCGGTCCTCAGCACTAAACTCCAGGAACTTTTCGACCTTAGCCCAGGAGAAGTCGTCCGGCTCTACCTTATCGAAATCAATATCTACACGTAAGGAAGAAGATCAGTCGAAAAGCAATCGAGCAACAGAATAACATAAGACATACGATAAACAACTGAAAGTTCACCTGCCATATTCCAACCAGATCTAATCCAGTCACTATCGGTGTCCAGCGACACCACCCACACAAATACATACCGAGTCTTCCATTTTCGATCATTGACTGACGTGTTTAAAACCAAGGTGCGCTCGCCCTTGTGTCTCGAAAACAAACTATAACGACAGTACTGATCACTTTTGACCTTATATGCCGTCAGTAAGTCCCTCACATTCATTGTTGGATTCCAGTTTGAGGTAAGTCGCTCGATGATCAAGATAACTCGCCAGAACTGGGGCATCAGTTGCCCCGGCGAAAGGTCGAATTCACACATGAATTCCTTGGCCAGGAGCGAATATGGCCAATGGAAGCCTATCTTGAACGGGTACTCATATATAACGACATACCCCTCGGGGCACATCTCCGGCCGAACCTTGCCAGCCCTGCTTACGGTGATCCTCATGGGAATCCTCGCTAGACTTCTAAAGTCGTCGAGATCTTCTTCGTTTGTTATGGCGCTTCTAGGCTCCGTCGACATTGCTAACCCTGTTAAATTGATTTGCACTTCTGAAAGACCCCAAATATCCCAATTCCTCCTAGGTTTCCTAGCAATGGATTTGCGACGCATACGCAAACTGAAGGGTCGCGCTTTATATGGTCGTCCTAGACCTTGGAGAAACCCTAACTAAATCGAAGATTCTCGCAGGTTTGGAAAAGATCAGATGAAAATCGACAAGAAAATCAAGAAGAAATCTGAAACCGAAATCGTAAAACATGGAAAGATCCATCGTGATCTTTTATATGTAGTCGATCGCATCAGGTCGAGTCTTTTGATGATCGCCACGCGCCCCCGTCTTTTCGTATGACTACACAGATCGTCGACACCTGTCAAACACAGCTTGTAAGCACGATCGTGCGTCAGTATGACGTCACGATCCCGTTTCCTTTTCGACTCCTCGTTCAGTTAAAATCGGATCTATCCAGTTCCAAGACGACCAAGGTAACTTTCGACACGTGTCATAGTCTTATGCGCCCGACTGACAAAATTTAAAATTCGAATTTGCCATCCTACTTTCAAATTTTGGGGGCAAACTGTTTGGGAAAAAATTCACCAGTCTCGACCACGACCAAGGTAAGGAAATACTTATTCCCTTTTCCATAACGAAGGTAAAATCATAGTACTTTAAACTCTTGATTAAAGATAAAATCAAAAGTATTTTTACCTCACGACACTCGACCACGACCGTCGCCTAGAACCATGCGACCTCGACCAACTAACGCATGACATAAACTGTTACGTTTGTTCAGTGTTTAATGCAGGAGTCAACATCATTAATGGACAAACGGCTATAACTGATGAAGGTCATTAAACAGCACTAAAGACGGCGTCCGTTACGACAGTTATCGAAGTATTTAATTGTAACATCCTGAAATTTCAGTAATAGTGTTTTAATGAGAATTGGGATGTATTTGTATTTTGGTGTAACCTTGAATTATATAGAAGTTTTATAATTTATTAGAATTAAAAATGCAAGAGGTTAAAGTTTGGTGTTACTTTTGGAATTAATGAAACATGAGGGAGTGTTTTGTTAATAGGAAAATGTGTATATGATAATATCTGATTTATTGAGATTCTATCTCATTTATATAAGTAGGAGTCGGCAAAAGAGAGAGGGAGATATAGAGAGAAGCAGGAAAAGAGAAAAAAGGGAAGAAAGCAAGATTTTCATCAAATTGGTAAGGGATTTGTTGATGTTTTCAGTTGTGATTATTGTATGTGTTAGTTTATGAACGAAATTATGTTTTGGATTTGATTTACATATCAGTAACATCAGATTTGAAGCATCAGATGGAGGATTAAAGTGGGTTTTGCAAACCTAAGGTGAGTTCATTTGTACTTTTCTTAAATCAGTGTTCTTATGTTAAATTGAACCGTGAAATAGTTGTATAAAGTGATTATGAACTGTAAGGTTGTACTGGGAATAAGCTGAATCGAACATACAAGAAGTTAGATTGAATTTTAGACTGCAGACCCGACTTTTCCGGATGAATCGTCGTATCCGGAAAACCCCAATGATGAATGTTTCCGGACGCAGGAAGTATCCGGGTAGGTTTTATGTATTACAAGAATCTGGATGAAGTAAGTACCGGATGGTATCTGGATGACTATAGAGTCCGGATGTTGTCCGGATTTAAATATTATCCGGAAAAGTAGGAATTTACCGGAAAGGATGTGTTGTCCGGGTGTTGGGATTGTCCGGGGAAATTATGGTATCCGGAAAATGGAAACGTCCGGATAAGATGGGTTATCCGGAAACTTTGGGTTGTCCGGACACTTTGTGCAGACTGGCCAATTTTCAGTTCTGTTAATTGTGAATCGTTGTGATTTAGTGATTGAGACATAATTAGTTTAGCATGAACATACGTACATTCGAAGGGTAGTATGTTAGGCTTGATGACTGTGCCAGTTTGATACTAGACAGGTGTTTGGTATAGGTAAAGGAGATTGGCTCATACTGAATGATATGAGGAATCTATATGGTATAAAGGTGATTTGCTCATACTGAATGATATGAGAAATCTGTATTAAGAATTTACTTGCACGAGTAGAAATAAGTGTAATGGATCCATAGGCACTGAAGTTTGGTAATCACATGGAATAGGCGTGTGGTATTACTCGTTTAATCGTTATTCCAGTGTGTGTGGGAAATCATGGAATAGGCGTGTGGTATTAATCGTTATTCCTGATTTCTAAGGAAGAGAGTGAGATTGACATAAGTGCTTGTGATCTCTGCTTCCTTATCGATAAATGGGCGTGTGTAATCGCGATTTATTGGTGGAGAACATTGATCTAGAATCTGAGAAGATTCGTAGTGTGGCTCTGGGGTATGAAATGCTGATAAATGGGCGTGTGTAATCGCGATTTATTGGTGGAGAGCATTGATCTAGAATCTGAGAAGATTCATAGTGTGGCTCTGGTGTATGATATGCTGATGGAATTGTTGTCAGTCATAGTCATGGGAGTGGATGAAATTGTGTAATGGAATAGAGTTATACGTACGGTAAGAAAAGGAGTAACCAGGTTTGTTATAACCTGTGTACATTGATTTTTGAAAATGTTATTATTGAAACGAATGTTCTCACTAGGCGTTGGCCTAATCGTTTCATATGATGTTTTCTTACCAGGTGCAGGCTCAGGCAAATAAAGGGTTGTGGGACGAGTGTTTTTGGAATAGCAGAAGTGGCAATTAACAAAGAAGAGATTTTTGAAGGATAGCTTAGATAACGCAATTAATCTGATTATAGTATCATGATTAGATTAATAGGTTGTTCGAAGTATCCTGTATTGTAAATACACTCTTGATGGTTAATTCCTTTGATATCTATATAAGTTGTAATTTTATTGTCATAACCTGTTGTAACTTGAGGTTTAAATTGGCCCGGATTTTGGGGCGTTACAATATGGTATCAGAGCACTAGTTTAAGCGAACTAAGTATGCTGATAAGATACTTAGACTTAAGCTGTGATGGAGTAGGTTATGATATGTGAGATATGGGTAGAAGTGTTAAGACGGGATAGTCTTAGAGTTAACGAAAATACGTGAAATTAGTACTGTGACAATGGTAACGAGGATTCTCCTGTATGATATGTTCACAATTCCAATTAGCTACTGTTATTATGAATATATTGTTACGCGAGCATGCTTATTTCTGAATTATTACAGTGACTAACGATCGATAAGGTACATTTTGTATGTGTGTACGTGCATAACCATTTCTTATGGTTATCCCTTTATGTTTTAGTAGAATGATGGTGAATACGCCACCAAGGTCCTTTGAAGGACATATCAGTTTTGATTGGAGGTTGGAAGGATAACCTGGAATTGGCGGGACTCATGAAAGTCCGCCAAGGCAACCTTTAGTAGGTGGATTGATATGTGTGGAGATAGAGTATGAGATGATTGATCAAGATGGAAATGGCATGACATGGTGGAGTATGTGGATCGTGGAATGCCAGTATAGCAAATGTTATAAGGCCGAGGGGGCGACCACTGGTCGGAAGTAGAATGTCAATGATAAGTTACGTAAGTAAGACGATTGACCTCGTTTGAGTAAGTAGCCTTCAATTGCGAGGAAAGTTTTATGCCTGGTGTTTTAGTGTGTGTTACATGAGTTTTCATGATTTCAAACCAAATGCATAAATAACAGTTTTAGTCAAGGTTGAATTAGCATGTGCGAAAGTGTATTTAAAGAAAAAGGCAATCCCATTTACGTCGCACAGCGAAATTTTTGAAGTTTTTACAAAGTATTTCTTACTTTACATGAAAAGTTGAATTGCAGCAAGAAAGCGTTGGTCAGCAAAACGTTTAATAACTAACAAGAGTATGGACCTATTAAACATCATATAAATAAGTGAGAGAACCGACTAGTTTATTTCGTGTCGGTCAAACTTTTTCGAACTGTTGTCGTACGAAGAGATTTTCATTTAGTATATTACCGTCGTAACAACACTGTTTTGGTTGAGAAAGATTGAGTTTTTCGGAAATTTATTATGCAAACGGTTCTCGAGATCGTTGTGCAGTACTTTGGGGTATGTGTGCCCAAGTTATTTTCCCAGTAGGGTTATTTAAAATGAGAAAATGTGCGAAATGATTTTGTCATGCATAAAGGCTATGAACTCGCTAGGTCGTAGAGTATTACGTTATAAGCTAAGAAAGAACTCCAATAGTGGAGAGGTGTTGGATAAACCTTGGGAGAAAGTTTGTAGTTTTGGTATTTGTGTTCAAATGAGAGATGAACAGTGTGAGAGTCGAAAGTGGACTTTAGTGTCGATTGCATGAGAGTTTGTACCCTTGTTCGCTGACTAGGAATACAGTTGCCGATGGACGGTTGTGTCCGGAGGAAGAATTAGGTTCAGTTAGGGACCTTAAAGTTAAGGAAGTGTCGACATGTAAAATATTGACTTTGAAGTCTATAGTTGTGTAAGGTGTATGAGACCTTTCGTCTGTCATTGGGTGCGGTCTGGGTGCGTCCCGCGTATGCCTGTGCGGACAGGAAAAAAAAAACCGTGAGCGGTACCGGTATGCTGTTATGCAGAGGGTATGCGCAAAGCAATTTTTATTGTGTACGACATAATTAAGGATTTTTGAGTGATTGACGAATAAATCACTAATGAAAGAAGTTTCGAGTTATTGTTGCGCAAGCGAAAGATATGTAGTCAAAACACGCTTTTAATGTTTATTGTGGATGTGCAATATTTATGATGTTTTACGTTTTAAAAATGTGAACATGTGGGTTGGGGGATTTTGGTAAATCCGACCATGTAAAGTTTTAAGAGTGGTAAACCTTTGTTTTGGGGCCGATGGCCAATTAAGGGATTAAAAAGGGTAAAGATTTTGGGTATCAATGCACTTTGGTTTACGTAATCGTGTGAGTGACACATGTTTAACCAAACGTTTATTTTGGCCTTAAAGGCTTGATTTATATTTAAATGAGTCTTTTAAATGTTTGTTAGTTTTAGTGACTCGAGATGGAGTCTCGGATGTGTTATATGCTTAACTGCTTTCTATTTGAACAAGTGTCGGTCTTAAGTGTAAAGACTGTTTGATAAATTGTGCGTTCTTAATACCTTTGAAACTAATGAACCTTGGCGAAGTATATACATTGTGGAGTATAAAAGAGTTGCATATACGCATATATATATGCCTATATAAGTTGACTTCGTTGGGAAAGTAGCAATGATGGGGTCGTAGGATTATCATGCCTCGGAACGTGTGTTGCATAATGATCATTAGATCCTTTGAGTAGATGGCTCAGTATTGAACTCAGTTGAATCTTAAGAGTATTGACCCGATTTGATAAGCTCGACGTAGGCTTGGGTTGAAATTGCATGAATGATATTGTAATTGAAGTTTACTTGACGTAAATGCTTTGGTTATCCTTTTGGGGTCATGTATAAATGTTAAGTCTTGACTGATAAGTTTAAAAGTTGAAGGACCACCTTGTGGGGATGGTAAGAACAGTGAAAGACTGTTGTTTTTAGATAAGTGTTTTTACTTATTATGTGGAAGATTTATAAAAGATGAAGTACTAGAGACGAACCAAGGGAGTGTAAAGAAAATGTTGATCTGTGAGGGATTGTACCATGTTTTTGTATTGGTTTGGAATCACAAGGAGCTAGTATGAACGTATAAGTTCAAGTTAATTAGAAAATCGTGAGTGGTAGTCCAACTGAAGTTGGGGAGGGATAAAGTAGCGAAATAGACTCAGTTAAATATGCGGGAGAACATGAATATACGTTTGAATTGTGTATAATTGACCATGAGAGACCTGGTCTATTGTGAGATGTTATGGGTGGAGAATGTACGAACGAGTAGCGGCATCAAGTGCCAAGATAAGTGTGTCAACTTATATGTAATGTGAAGTTAGAAAGAGGAAGCATCCAATGGAAGTCTTTTCGGAGATTTCAGATAAAGAGTATTATTTTATCAATAAAATTGTTGGAGTATGTGGTTTGTAAGATGGTGTAGTGATATGGCTAATATCGGAATAGAATGGCGGAAACGTAGTAGGTGTTTATCCAAAGCGATGTTGGTTGTGTGAGTCGCTAGGTAAGTTTATGTTTTTGAGTCATTGGAAGTTAACGAAGATGATGGATATGTTAGTCAAAATGTGATGTAAAAGATGCAAAATCCTTAAGGAAGATGAGTTGCTTCTTATGTGTGAAAGAATTGTCCGAGGAAGTATTAGTTGCAGATTAAAGAATGTGTAGTAACTTGGGACGGTATGTTGTTTCAAGATAACTTAGTTGATTGCCTTAAGTTAGAATTTTGGCACAGCTGTTTGGTTATGTTTAGTAATGAGAAAATGTTATCAGTATGGGGAGAAAGTTGGGAGAAAGAGACAAGAAATGTTTGGAGGGTAGTACTCCATACTAACGTGGGAAGAAATGATAAAAGATCGGACCTAAGAATGTAGTTATACTACAGGTTCAATGGGATTATCACCCTTGATATACAACAGTTTAGCATTTGGTTGCAATATGGTCGCATAGTGCGATAGTGGTGTGAGGAAATGGTAGCACTTTGTACTAAAGAAACGTGTGAGTCATGGATGTAACAATGGTTTGTAGTATTTATCGAAGTATTCAAAAGTGGTGAGTATACTCAATTTAAGGTGAGTGTAGATTTTCAAGCAGTAGATGGTAATGTTCTTTTGAGACTCAGAGATCGAGTTACGGTTAATGTCGGTGTGGTAGACCAAGAAATAGTCGGATAAAGATTTGATGATGAACAGTTACTCTAAGGAGGTTTGCAAATCCAAGTTGGGGAGCGGATACTAATGAAAGAGGTAAGGTTCAGAAAATATGAAAAGATGAATTCTTGTTCTTTCTGGACTTTTAGATTGTGATTAAGTATGTAAGACTTAAAGGGAAGAGATGTACAAAATAATTCATGTTGGTATGATGCGATTTCTTTTACTAAAGTAAGAGTGAATGAGAAGAATTGTTGTGTGGTAGAACCAGAGGCAATTTTGGAAAGATCGGTTAGAAAGCTACGTTGGCAAGGAAGTAGCTATGTTGAAAGTAAAGTGGAAACACCATCAAGGTGCTAATGTGACTTTAGAGTCGGAAGAGAATATGAAAGATAGACATCCCCATTTGTTTACCTGATCTTGATTTCGGGGACGAAATCATTTTCAAGTTGGGGAGTATTGTAACATCCTGAAATTTCAGTAATAGTGTTTTAATGAGAATTGGGTTGTATTTGTATTTTGATGTAACCTTGAATTATATAGAAGTTTTATAATTTATTAGAGTTAAAAATGCAAGAGGTTAAAGTTTGGTGTTACTTTTGGAATTAATGAAACATGAGGGAATGTTTTGTTAATAGGAAAATGTGTATATGATAATATCTGATTTATTGAGATTCTAACTCATTTATATAAGTGGGAGTCGGCAAAAGAGAGAGGGAGATATAGAGAGAAGCAGGAAAAGAGAAAAAAGGGAAGAAAGCAAGATTTTCATCAAATTGGTAAGGGATTTGTTGATGTTTTCAGTTGTGATTATTGTATGTGTTAGTTTATTAACGAAATTATGTTTTGGATTTGATTTACATATCAGTAACATCAGATTTGAAGCATCAAATGGAGGATTAAAGTGGGTTTTGCAAACCTAAGGTGAGTTCATTTGTACTTTGCTTAAATCAGTGTTCTTATGTTAAATTGAACCGTGAAATAGCTGTATAAAGTGATTATGAACTGTATGGTTGTACTGGGAATGAGCTGAATCGAACAGACAAGAAGTTAGATTGAATTTTAGACTGCAGACCCGACTTTTCCGGATGAATCGTCGTATCCGAAAAACCCCAATGATGAATGTTTCCGGACGCAGGAAGTATCCGGGTAGGTTTTATGTATTACAAGAATCCGGATGAAGTAAGTACCGGATGGTATCCGGATGACTATAGAGTCCGGATGTTGTCCGGATTTAAATATTATCCGGAAAAGTAGGAATTTACCGGAAAGGATGTGTTATCCGGGTGTTGGGATTGTCTAGGGAAATTATGGTATCCGGAAAATGGAAACGTCCGGATAAGATGGGTTATCCGGAAACTTTGGGTTGTCCGGACACTTTGTGCAGACTGGGCAATTTTCAGTTCTGTTAATTGTGAATCGTTGTGATTTAGTGATTGAGACATAATTAGTTTAGCATGAACATAAGTACATTCGAAGGGTAGTATGTTAGGCTTGATGACTGTGCCAGTTTGATACTAGGAAGGTGTTTGGTATAGGTAAAAAAGATTGGCTCATACTGAATGATATGAGGAATCTATATGGTATAAAGGTGATTTGCTCATACTGAATGATATGAGAAATCTGTATTAAGCATTTACTTTCACGAGTAGAAATAAGTGTAATGGATCCATAGGCACTGAAGTTTGGTAATCACATGGAATAGGCGTGTGGTATTACAAGTTTAATCGTTATTCCAGTGTGTGTGGGAAATCATGGAATAGGCGTGTGGTATTAATCGTTATTCCTGATTTCTAAGGAAGAGAGTGAGATTGACATAATTGCTTGTGATCTCTGCTTCCTTACCGATAAATGGGCGTGTGTAATCGCGATTTATTGGTGGAGAGCATTGATCTAGAATCTGAGAAGATTCGTAGTGTGGCTCTGGGGTATGAAATGCTGATAAATGGGCGTGTGTAATCGCGATTTATTGGTGGAGAGCATTGATCTAGAATCTGAGAAGATTCGTAGTGTGGCTCTGGTGTATGATATGCTGATGCAATTGTTGTCAGTCATAGTCATGGGAGTGGATGAAATTGTGTAATAGAATAGAGTTATACGTACGGTAAGAAAAGGAGTAACCAGGTTTGTTATAACCTGTGTACATTGATTTTTGCAAATGTTATTATTGAAACGAATGTTCTCACTAGGCGTTTGCCTAATCGTTTCATATGATGTTTTCTTACCAGGTGCAGGCTCAGGCAAATAAAGGGTTGTGGGACGAGTGTTTTTGGAATAGCAGAAGTGGCAATTAACAAAGAAGAGATTTTTGAAGGATAGCTTAGATAACGCAATTATTCTGATTATAGTATCATGATTAGATTAATAGGTTGTTCGAAGTATCCTGTATTGTAAATACACTCTTGATGGTTAATTCCTTTGCTATCTATATAAGTTGTAATTTTATTGTCATAACCTGTTGTAACTTGAGGTTTAAATTGGCCCGGATTTTGGGGCGTTACATTAATGAGCCAATTAAAGCGTCCGAACACTATAAATATCAAGGATAATCATCATTTCAAGGGGACGAAAAAGAACACAGAGGCACAACATTGAACAACAGACACAAGCACTCGAAACGAAGAAATCACTCGTAGAAGATCGCTCTCGACGCACGACATCAGCGCACGACACACAGTTTTAACACACGACGCACATTGTTTTTACATTCAAAACACTTGTTGCTTTACATTTCGAAGTCTTTCTTTCATTTGTGTTGTAATCTCTGTACGATCGACACCAGAAACACAAGGACATCGCCCCTGTTTGGCGACCATAGTGCAGCGACGACTTCCACAGTCGTCCGCGGGTTTTTTCCTCGTTGAGGTTTTTCCCACGTCACCAAAATCTCTGTCTCATTTACATTTCTGTCTTTGTCGCACGCTTTTGTCGAACGATTCCTTTCTTTAGTTGTTAAAGTCCACATCGACCTTAAGTTGTACTTTGGTGAGATTTTTGGCATTAACATTCATCACGACGATTACTGACTTAAGCATCTGAGGGTCGTTGGTTAGCCAACGACCAACCTCTGACATTGTTTTATCGCAGGATCATACGACATAAGTTACTAAGTCTATCACATGACAACTGTATTGTTAATGCCAAAAATCGCACCAAAGGGACAACTTAAGGTCGATGTGGACTTAAACAACTAAAGAAAGAATCTTTCGACGAGACGTGCGACGATAAATAAAATAAAGAAACAAGGGATTTGATGACACAGGAAAAACCTCAATCGAGGAAAAAACCTGCGGACGACAGGGGGTGTCGTCACTGCACTTTGGTCGCCAATCAGGGGCGATGTCCTTGGATACTGGTGTCGATCGTACAGTGATTACAATACAAATGAAGGAAATGCTTCGAAATGTAAAGTACAAGTGTTTGAAATGTAAAACAAGTGTTTGTCGTGTACGAAACAAAGTATGAACTGATGGTCGAGGGTTGTTGTCGTGCGTCGAGAGCGATACTTAGAATAATGGTTCTTCACTTCAGGCGTTCTTGAATATTGCTTTGGTTGTTAATCGCCGGATATTTGATGTGTTGAAATGTTGATTGAGCTTGATATTTATAGTCTTCGCATCCTTAGCTTCATCCATGAATGCTCCTTTAATGGCCTTAACGGTTGGAAACGGTCGCCGGAGTAATGATCTTTGTCCGTTACGGTCTCTGGCTGTTTAATGATTGCGTCGGTTATAGTCGTTGCTCCTTAATGACTTTTACTCCTGCATTAAACACTTAATAAACGATCATGGTTAACGTTAGCTTTGGTCGAAGTCACACGCCTTTATATAATAGTCGTGCGGATCGGTCGGCGCTATGGTCGAGCGTCGTGTTACCTTTTACGAGGGACGACGATGGTGCTCTGGGTCTTCGTCGAGACCTTATCTTAATACAAGATATAGTCTTTAATCATACGTCTTACCTGTTCTAGTCGCGGTCGAGCGACGTGATTTTTTGCCCAAACTGTTTGCCCCCAAAATTTGAAAATTGAATGTCAAGTTTAAGTTTTAAATTTTGCTTGTCGAAGACTTGTGACCTGGGTTGAGGGACTTACCTAGTTGTCGTGGAACTGAACCGGTTCACCTTTAACTGAACGAGAAGTTGAAAAGTTATGACGTCATACTGACGCACGATGATGCTTACCAGTTGTCGAAGATTCGGATAGGTATGGACGCGTGTTGATCATCAGCGGACTCGACTTGTTGCGATTTCCTGCATAAATAGAGATCACAATGGGTTGTTTTCTTTAGAGATTTTCTTTAAAAGTTTTCTGTTTCTGATGAGGCCCTTCTCTAGAATCTCGACTTTGTTCAAATCTTGGGTGGTCGGAGATCTATCAAGGGTCGCGATACCCGAATCGTTGACGATGTTGGTTACGATGAACACGGTGTTTGTGTATTCTGCGCACCTGGCGACGATGTCTTCTGCCACGTCAACCCTTTCACCAGCCGACAGGGGCGGGGGTGTAAAGACGGGAGAGAACGAGGAGGAACTTATGGTGATCAGCTTTGCGTTGTCGCCGTCCCTCTCGTTTGACTACGTCCTCGTCAGGATGAAGTCACTTCCGCATCTGGGGAAACATCAGCCCTTAGTTTCCGAGGAGTGTTTTCAAAGGATCTCTGTTGAAGAGATAGGGCTGTGTTTAGCCGAACTGGCGTTCCTTGTAAGTTTTTCTTTCAAAACTTGTGTTATCGATGTTCTTTCGTTTTTATGTTTTGCTAACGTGTTCCCTTCGTATTTGACAGATGCTTCTGTTTCTTTTCATTAAGTGTGTCAAGATGGGAACATTATGGAGTGGAGGTCACTCGTCAGAAAACATATGTTCCAGCCTTAACGTTAATCTTAAGAGCCACATTCTCAGAATATTATGGCGTAAGGAGTTGGAAAACAATTCCTAACATACTCGTTTGATCCTTGCATTAACATGTTTTGACGCTGCCACGATCTCGAAGGTCAAGACTCCGTGCAGAACATACGACTGACACTCTTCTCCACATTTTTTGTTTTATGTAGTTTACGCTCGAGCTTATTAGTGTGTAATGAGTTTTAGTCTGTCTTTGTATAACTGTTCGTTTTGTGAACATGTTATCGTCTGTAAAATGAGCGAAGAATCGTGCGACTTAGGCATTCTTTGCAATATGATGAATATAACTCAGACATTTTGAATTGTATTGACAATCATGAATATATATCATCGATGAATATGAAAAAATTTCAAAGTTTAGAAACTTTTATTGAGAGGTCATTAAAACCTACCAATCGTACGGTGAAATTTAGATGCCCCTGTGATAAGACGATCGATTCGTGAACTTGGGCATCTATGTTGTGCGTTCCCGTAATTACCTTTCGATCCTATGATGTTTATTTTCAAGTAACAATTTGTATGAGAAAGAAGTAATCTTAAGAGAAATATCTTTTGAGATGCGTCGCATTCCAACTACGCGGGATCTCTTGATTGTCGAGGGTCTGGAGTCGATAGGCTCCCTTACCAACGACTTCAGAGATACGGTACAGGCCTTCCCACTTGATTGAAAGTTTTCCCGCGTTGGGTTCTTGAGTGTTTTGGAACACTCGGCGAAGAACATAATCGCCTTCTTGAAAGACTTTGACCTTGACATGTTTGTTGAAAAACCGTTCGACCGCTTGCTTCTGCAACGCCATTCTGATTAAGGATGATTCTCTGAGTTCTTCGAGGGAGTCGAGGTCGCAACTTAGATCAACCAAGTTATGTTCAATGGAAGTGTGCCTTGAGGTTGGGAGTTGGACCTCGACCGGTAGGACTGCTTCGCAGCCGTAGACGAGAGAGAAAGGGGTTTGTCCTGTGGACGTGTGTGGCGTCGTGCGATTTGCCCACATGATCGAAGGGAGTTCTTCGACCCATCTTCCCTTTGCAGCCTTCAACCGCTTCCTGATCGAAGCTATAATAGTTTTGTTACTCGATTCCGCAAGTCCATTGGCTTGAGGATATCTGGGAGTTGAGGTTGTTAGCTTGATATTCCTGTCATCGCAGAACTGCTGGGTCCTATCGCTTATGAATTGGGATCCATTGTCGCAGACAATCTCGGACGGAATTCCAAACCTTTTGTCCTGGAGCAGGTGGCAGCTTGCCGACGATATCCATTCCCCACCTCATGAAGGGCCATGGGATAAGCGTTGAGTGCAAAGGTTCTGAGGGTTTATGAGACATACCTGAGTGTCGTTAACAGGGGTCGCAACTCTAGACGTACTTGATGGCGTCTTGTCGCAGTGTTGGCCAAAAATATCCTTATCGGGATATACGATTAGCTAAACTACGACCTCCTGAATGATTACCGCATTCGCCGTCGTGCATCTCTTGGAGGATTTTCTGGGCTTGATTTTTGCTGATGACGCACCTTAAATTTAAGCCCGTCGATGATCGCCGATAAAGCTTATTTTCGATCATGACGTACTTAGATGCTTTGAATCTGATTTTTCGAGCCTCCATTTTGTCTTCGGGGAGTTGGTCGTGCACGAGGAAATTTCGAATGTCGCGTGACCAATCATCTTCTTCGTCTTCGATCTGGATGACGTCTGTGTTTCCAATGGGCGGCGTTGCCAGGTGAATCATAGGAATAACAACAAATATTGGTTCAACTAAAGCGGACCCAAGGTTTGCCAATGCGTCGGCCTGAGTGTTCTGGTCTCGCGGAATCTGTTCAATAGAAAAAGATTAAAAATTTTTGGAAATTTCTTTTGCCACGCTTAGATATGCTGTCATTTTTGAATCCTTGGCTGCGAATTCTCCATTGATCTGATTTACTACCAGCAGGGAATCGCTCTTGACATGCAGTGCGGTTGCCCCCGAGTTGTGGGCCATATTCATTCCCATGATCAGGGCTTCATACTCAGCCTCGTTATTGGTGGTTTTGAAGTCGCATCGGACCGAGTATACCATCTTCCCCCATGTGGCGACTTTAAGACGACGCCCAGTCCAGAGCCTCTAATGTTGGATGATCCATCGACATTTAGAATCCAAGGTACGTCGTCGCGAGTCGCCACAACGGACACTTCGAGTTCTGCTTCTTTTTCTAACTCAGGGTTGAAATCGGCGATAAAATCTGCCAAGGCTTGCGATTTGATCGCGGTCCTGGGTTTAAAATCGATGTCATAACTGCTTAGATATATACTCCATTTTGCTAAGCGACCTGTCAACACGGGTTTTATAATAGATCGGCAATTGCTATTTTTCATCTTCTCGTGTCAGAACAGCACTTACTGCATTTGGGCTGACAGCCAAATACAACTGTAGGATCTCGTGATCGTGAGGTTTTGACAACAGAGGAGGCGACGCCATGTATTCCTTGAGTTTTTGCAAGGCTTGCTTGTTTGGGCAAAAAATCACGTCGCTCGACCACGACCAGAACAGGTAAGACGTATGATTAAGGACTATATCTTGTATTAAGATAAGGTCTCGACAAAGACCCAGAACACCATCGTCGTCCCTCATAAAAAGTAAGTCGAGAGTTCCTCACAACGCTCGACCATAGCGTCGCCCGATCCGCACGACTATTATATAAAGACGCGCGACCTCGACCAAAGCTGACGTTAACCATAGCCGTTTGTTAAGTGTTTAATGCAGGAGTCAAAGTCATTAAGGAGCAACGACTATAACCGACGCAATCATTAAACGGACGAAGATCATTACTCCGGCGACCGTTTCTAACCGTTAAGGCCATTAAAGGAGCATTCATGGATGAAGCTAAGGACACGAAGACTATAAATATCAAGCTCAATCAACATTTCAACACATCGAATAACCGGCGATTAACAACCGAAGCAATATTCAAGAACACCTGAAGTGAGGAACATTATTCTAAGTATCGCTCTCGAAGCACGACAACAACCCTCGACCAGCAGTTCACACTTTGTCTCGTACACGACAAACACCTATTTTTACATTCAAACACTTGTACTTTATATTTCGAAGCATTTTCTTCATTTGTATTGTAATCACTGTACGATCGACACCAGTATCCAAGGACATCGCCCTTGATTGGCGACCATAGTGCAGCGACGACATCCACTGTCGTCCGCAGGTTTTTTCCTCGATTGAGGTTTTTCCTGCGTCATCAAATCCCTTGTTTCTTTATTTATTTATCGTCGCACGTCTCTTCGAAAGATTATTTCTTTAGTTGTTTAAGTCCACATCGACCTTAAGTTGTCCCTTTGGTGCCATTTTTGGCATTAAAAGTTTGGCGCCATCCGTTGGACTACATCTAGAGAAAATCCTCGACGAATGTGCATTCTACTAATAGTTTCTTGGAGTTTCTTCTATTTTCTGTTGCAAGAAAATGGCAGCCCCTGGAAATCCGCAGCAAGCCATCGCTCAGATGTATCAGGAGCTCGAGGTTGCCAGGAATCAACTCAATACAATGGCAGAGCTGAATCGCAGAGCAGCTGAAGAGATCGCGCGGCTAAGGAATCCTTTTGGACCCCAGAATGGTCCTAGACCATTCATCCAGAATCTAGGTCCGGGACCAGGCCCGTCCGCACAGAATCAGCATCCAGGTCCATTCATGCAGAATCAGCAGCCGGTTCCATTCATTCCGAATCCCCAGTCTGTGCAGATTCCCCCTCAGCACATCCGACCACCACCCTTGAACAATGGATCCCAACCATTGCAAGGTGGCGCCCAGCCGTTTCAGAATGGATCCCAGCCGTTTTCCCAGTCGTTCCAAAGTGGTCCGCAACCTTTCCAGCAAGGATCGCAACCTTTCCAGCAAGAATCGCAATCTTTTCAGCAGAGATCGCAACCATTTCAGCATGGACCACAATCGTTTCAGAATGGACCGCAACAATTCCACTATGGGTCGCAGCCATATTTTGTTCCATTCAACGGGGACACCAATGGTTCGTCGCATGGTAGTGGCACTAGTCCAGGGACCAATCCCTCGACAGGGGCAAATCCTGATCTTAACGATCTCGTCGCCCAGCGTTTGAAGATGTTAGAAGACCAAAATGAGCGCGTCCTGTCCTTGCTCGCCAAGTTGCCTGGGGTAGCCGTGCCTGTCGACGTCGAGCCTCGCTCGGGGTATCAGGTGTCGCCCTTCATCGACGAGATCGCCACCGTCGAGGTCCCAAAGAAGTATAACATTCCTGCCTTCACTCCCAAGTATTCGGGTGTGACCGATCCAACCGAGCATGTCACGCAGTATAAGCAGCTCATGTGGACAATCTCGATTCCACACATGTACCAGGAAGTATGCATGTGCAAGAGTTTCGGGGCGACTCTCACTGGTCCAGCTCTCCAGTGGTTGATCAATCTCAAACCCAAATCTATCGGGTCGTTCGCCGAATTGGTCAACCAATTCTCCCGGCAATTCTCCAGCAGTCGTAAGATGGAAAAGCAGACTAGTGATCTGTACTATGTCGTGCAGAAGACCAATGAGTCTATTCGAAGTTATTTCAATAGATTCAATGCCGAAATGATCAAAACTGCGATCGAAGCTTATAAGCGTGGTCTAGACGATAGTTTAGGTCTGTATATCGATCTGACCAAGTATCCCCCAGAGACTTTCGAAGACGTCCGATCTCGAACCTTAGCATATATGAGGGTCGAAGACGACGCAGCCTTTCATCGCAAACACACTGACGACAAGAAGCCGTTAGGTATCAAGAAGCCAGAATTCAAGCCGAAAGCCATATCCAGAATAGAGCCAGCGCGTCAGATTTCAAACGTTCGTTTCAAGACGAAGGCAGAAGCTAAAACCACGACTAAATTCCCCGTGTACCCCAAGATCTCCTCTTATGGGTTCAAAGGGTCAGCTAAAGACTTAGTCGAAGCTCTGAAGACCACCCAAGCAACCATCCGGTGGCCGAAGAAGTCTGACTTGGACGATGCTAAGAAGGATAAATCAAAGTGGTGCGACTTCCACGTTGACCATGGTCATGCGACAGATGATTGTATCGCACTCAAGAAGGAATTGACATATCATGTTCCACAAGGTAATCTCAAAGATATTATTGATAATGTCGTTATTAACAGCCATCGACCATCGACTCCTGACCATGCGAAAGTTATCAATTAAAATCCCCTACACCATTGGGAATCCTAAAGATCGAGAATGAGTCGAAGCGTCGCTTTGGTGCCCTGTCGTACGACGACATGATCAATCACAGACAATATCTCATCGGATCGTCGTGTCGTCCTGTCATTTAAAACCTATCTTTCTTTCCAAAAAGAATAGGATAATAAATGACAGGGGGCAATACCCCATGAAGGAGAAAGGTATGATTTCTAACTCTTTTCCATACAAATTTTTCTCACAAACAGCTACTGACTTAAGCATCGGAGGGTCGTTGGTGAGACAACGACCAACCCTCGACATCGTTTTATCGCAGGATCGCACGACATAGACAATCAGGTCCATGACTTGATCACACCTTACAGCTAGTCGAACGACTTAGTCGCACGATCGCATAGACGGCTTCGCAGCCTGAGCTTCTTAACTTAGAAAAACTTCGCGTTTTGAATAAATACCTTAGTCGCATGTATTAGTGTTTGATTAGCATACATTCTAAACGAATGCCTTATTTTTTTTCTTATACCCTGTATGGATGCTTTGATCGTATGTTCTCATATTTTATAAGTACCTTGGTCGCATGATTTCTATGTATCATATGTTCAATTGATGCGATATTTGTTTACCAAATAGATAAAGCATAAGTTCGACCATAAAAAAAATTGTCAAGAACATATTCGACCCCCAACAGTCGAGCAACAAAAAAAATATAGATCGACAACTCACCCGTCATATTCCAGCCCTCTCTGATCCAGTCACTATCAGAGTCGAGCGTCGCCAACCGTACGAATACATATTTCTTCTTCCACCCACGATCATTGACTGATGTATTTAAAACCAAAGTACGATCACCTTTATATCTCGAAAACAAGCTATAGCGCCAATACTGGTCCTTTGTGACTTTGTACGCCGTCAGAAGGTCCCTCACACCCATCGGTGAATCCCAATCGGAAGTAAGTCATTCAATGACCAAAATGACTCGCCAAAACTAGGGCATCAGTTGTCCGGGCGAGAGGTCAAATTCGCACATAAACTCCTTGGCTAGAGGCGAATATGGCCAGCGAAAACCTATCTTAAACGGGTACTCATATATAACAGCATACCCTTTAGCACACATTTCAGGACGAACGCCACCAGCCCTGTTTAAAATGACCCCCATGGGAATCCTAGCCAGGCTTCTGAAGTCGTCTAGATCGTCCTCGGTTTCTATAAAACTCGTAGGTTCCGTCGACATCTCTAAACCTGTCAAATTAATAAGCAAGTCCGAAAAACCCTAGATATCCTAGTTCTTCCTAGGTTTCCTGGCAATGGACTTGCGGCGCATACGACGACTAAAGAATTGGTATCTTATATGATCCCGAAAATTGATTCCGAACAGGGTAATCGAACGAAAAGCGACAAAGAAACCCTAAGAAAAAGCTCTGCTCAACACTCTCCTAAATCGTAAACAGAAGAAAGCCAAATCGCAATCTCTATTTATGCGGACGGATATGTCAGATCGAGTATTTCGTATATCCGCCTGAATCTCCGACACTTTTCTTCGACAGCTAGTAAGCATCATCGCGCGTCAGTATGAAGTCACAACTTTTCAACTTCTCGTTCAGTTAAAGGCGAACCGGTCTAGTTCCACGACAACCAGGTAAGTCCCTCAACCCATGTCACAAGTCTAAGCGTTCGACAAGCAAAATTTAAAACTTAAATTTGACATTCAATTTTCAAATTTTGGAGGCAAACTGTTTGGGCAAAAAATCACGTCGCTCGACCGCGACCAGAACAGGTAAGACGTATGATTAAGGACTATATCTTGTATTAAGATAAGGTCTCGACAAAGACCCAGAACACCATCGTCGTCCCTCATAAAAAGTAAGTCGAGAGTTCCTCACAACGCTCGACCATAGCGTCGCCCGATCCGCACGACTATTATATAAAGACGCGCGACCTCGACCATAGCTGACGTTAACCATAACCGTTTGTTAAGTGTTTAATGCAGGAGTCAAAGTCATTAAGGAGCAACGACTATAACCGACGCAATCATTAAACAACCGGCGACCGTAACGGACGAAGATCATTACTCCGGCGACCGTTTCCAACCATTAAGGCCATTAAAGGAGCATTCATGGATGAAGCTAAGGACACGAAGACTATAAATATCAAGCTCAATCAACATTTCAACACATCGAATATCCGGCGATTAACAACCGAAGCAATATTCAAGAACACCTGAAGTGAAGAACCATTATTCTAAGTATCGCTCTCGACGCACGACAACAACCCTCGACCAGCAGTTCACACTTTGTCTCGTACACGACAAACACCTATTTTTACATTCAAACACTTGTACTTTATATTTCGAAGCATTTTCTTCATTTGTATTGTAATCACTGTACGATCGACACCAGTATCCAAGGACATCGCCCCTGATTGGCGACCATAATGCAGCGACGACATCCACTGTCGTCCGCAGGTTTTTTCCTCGATTGAGGTTTTTCCTGCGTCATCAAATCCCTTGTTTCTTTATTTATTTATCGTCGCATGTCTCGTCGAAAGATTATTTCTTTAGTTGTTTAAGTCCACATCGACCTTAAGTTGTCCCTTTGGTGCGATTTTTGGCATTAACATTGCTCATGATCATTGGTCCAGTCGAAGCCCCTATTTTTCCTCGATCTGTCATGAAAGCGGTTTTCTCTTGGTCGTCAACGTGCATTAAAATTTGGTTGTATCCAGAATAGGCGTCCATGAACGTTAATAACTCATGCCCCGCGGTTGCATCGACCATGGCGTCAATATGAGGTAACGGGAATGGATCCTTTGGACAGGCTTTATTGAGATCGGTGAAGTCGATACAGACCCTCCATTTTCCATTCTTCTTGGCTACGACCACGACGTTAGCGATCCAATCAGGATATTTTACCTCCCGAATCTTTCCTGTCTTGAGGAGGTTGTCGACCTCATCATTTATTACTTTATTTCTTTCAGAAGCGAACTTGCGATGTTTTTGATTGATAGGTTTGAACGATGGATCGACGTTAAGCTTATGAGCAATGACATTGGGGTCAATACCGACCATATCTTCATGTGACCAGGCGAAGCAATCAGCATGCTCCTGCAAAAAGGATATGAGTTTTTCTTTAATGTGGGGATCAAGGGATGAACCCACAAGATTCTTTTAATCGGGTTTGCTTTGATCTAGAATGATTTCCTCCAAATGATACTCATCGACAGCTGCTGGGGAGTCTTGTGCATTTTCTAAGCTTGCGTGTACTGGTATAACGACTTGTTCTGGATTCCCGTTATCCGCCATTTTTCTGCCACAGAAAACAGAAGAAACTCCAAGAAACTATTAGTAGAATGCACGTTCGTCGAGGATTTTCTCTAGATGTGGTCCCACGAATGGCGCCAAACTGTTAATGCCAAAAATCGCACCAAAGGGACAACTTAAGGTCGATGTGGACTTAAACAACTAAAGAAAGAATCTTTCGACGAGACGTGCGACGATAAATAAAATAAAGAAACAAGGGATTTGATGACGCAGGAAAAACCTCAATCGAGGAAAAAACCTGCGGACGACAGGGGGTGTCGTCGTTGCACTATGGTCGCCAATCAGGGGCGATGTCCTTGGATACTGGTGTCGATCGTACAGTGATTACAATACAAATGAAGGAAATGCTTCGAAATGTAAAGTACAAGTGTTTGAAATGTAAAACAAGTGTTTGTCGTGTACGAAACAAAGTATGAACTGATGGTCGAGGGTTGTTGTCGTGTGTCGAGAGCGATACTTAGAATAATGGTTCTTCACTTCAGGTGTTCTTGAATATTGCTTTGGTTGTTAATCGCCAGATATTTGATGTGTTGAAATGTTTATTGAGCTTGATATTTATAGTCTTCACGTCCTTAGCTTCATCCATGAATGCTCCTTTAATGGCCTTAACGGTTGGAAACGGTCGCCGGAGTAATGATCTTTGTCCGTTACGGTCTCCGGCTGTTTAATGATTGTGTCGGTTATAGTCGTTGCTCCTTAATGACTTTTACTCCTGCATTAAACACTTAATAAACGGTCATGGTTAACGTTAGCTTTGGTCGAAGTCGCACACCTTTATATAATAGTCGTGCGGATCGGTCGACGCTATGGTCGAGCGTCGTGTTACCTTTTATGAGGGACGACGATGGTGCTCTGGGTCTTTGTCGAGACCTTATCTTAATACAAGATATAGTCCTTAATCATATGTCTTACCTGTTCTGGTCGCGGTCGAGCGACGTGATTTTTTGCCCAAACAAGTATACCTTCGCAGGGTCGCATGACATAAGTAATCGGGTCTACTATATGATTTGATTATCTTATCGCATGGACGCGTGATTCAGATTCACCGCACGATCTAATTGTGCGATCGACCCACGATCTAAGTGTTTTAACTTAGAAAAATTTCATGATCTGAATGTATGCTTTGATCGCGTGTACTTATGTTTGCTTACATGATTTAGAAATATAAAAGTCTTATGACTTATGTTTTAATCATTGTGTCGTGTTGAATGACTGAGTCGCATGTCTTCTTGTTCATTTTTATACGACGTATGTCATAGTTAATATTCATAAAGTGTAATGCACGAGTTCAGAAGAAATGTAAAATTCATTCATCAAACGATAAGTTACATCCAAATAGCTCGACCACCAACGGTCGAGTGATAAAAAACAAGAGTTAAGAAATTTCTTAAATCCGAGGAGGATCGTCAGTCGCGTCCTTGCCCGAGGCTTCGCCCTTGGGGCCCTCTTCAATATCCTCCTCCTCGACCTCCTTCTCGTCATCTGAGTCAAGATCTCTCGCAGATCCGACGTCCCTCGGATAGAAAGCAAGCTCCTCCGACGTCGAGGCAAGAGGATTCTTCCCCAACAGATGTTGCCTCATGATCGCCGCCCTGGCAGTCAGACGAGCCAAGGCAAAGACGGACTTAGCCTCGTCCTTCAGTTCCTTTACCTCTTTCTCCAGGCTCACCACCTTGGACTTGGATTCCTTGGCTTCTTTTTCTTTCACAGCCAATGACTCCTTCGTCCTGTCCAACTCCTCCCTTTGATCGGCGATCAAAGACAGGGACTGTTTAAGCCGGTGGTTCGCCTCGTCCTTCGCATGTCCAATGGCCTCCAACTCGTTCAGAGCATCGTCGAGCCGTACAGACATCCCCTTGGCACGTGCCAGAGCGGACTTCTCCCTCTCCAATGCCGCATTTTCCCTTACGAGAGCAGAGGACACTAGACCCTCTATCTTCGTGGTTTTGGCGTGCAGGGCCAAGGAAGACTGGAACATCTGTAAAACACAAAGAATATTGTCAGTAAACACTCGATAAAGTTTAAACGACGAAAGGTAAACAAGTATTGAAAGAAAGACTCACCAGGAACGCCAGTCCGGCAACATGTGATCCCGTCTCCTCGACGGAGACCCCTTGAAAACGCTCCTTGAAAGAAGGGAGCTGGAACTTCCCCAGATGGGGGAAAAGTTTCATCCCGTCTAGGACACTGCTGACCATAAAGTCCGACGACAATGTAAAATTAACCGTCGTGACCTTAGCCCCTCCCGTCGGCTGATCCTTGCCCTTGCCGATCGACAAAGGATCCGACGTGGCTGACGGGGACTTCGCTGTTTCCGCCGGAGGCGCATAACTCATGGGTGTTGCAGCAATCGCACTGGAAGAAGTCTTCCTAGGCGACGCGACTTTCGCCTTCTCAGGCAAAATGAATCTCGATGAGTCATTATCCACCGAAGACGGTTCCCTCGGGATCGTCGTCCTCGTCTTCCTTGGGACTTCAGGACCAACGGACAAGGCTCTCTGCCTCTTTTCCCTGCCCTTACGAGCAAGCTCAAGCTCAGCTGCTCTTTTAGCAGAGACACTCGGTATTCGTGGTTGAGACTCCCCTAGAAACCGCAGAAGAGTAAATATTATGAAAAGCACAAAGAAAGGAGATTCGAAGTAATCTAGAAAGGAAGGTATGCTTACCAGTCATCTCTCTTTCTTCTCTCGACTCCTTTTCTTCCCCCTCTTTTTCTTCACGTCTTTTCCCTCGATTCTCTCCTAAGAATACCAAATCTTCATCATCGTCCCCTAAGTGTCGCACGATGAACGAACGCTCCGCGACGCCGAACTCTAGAAAGGCGTCGATTCTTGCTTGAGAGTTGGAATAAAGCTTCACGTCCTCGAACTTGATGGCTGTCGATATAAAAACAGCAAGTTAAAAATCAGGTAAGAATCACAAACCACGACATACGACAGTGAAATTTTAAAGCTCACCCGATGTATTCCATCCGGTCCTAATCCAATCACTCTCGGAATCAAGGGTCGACTTACGCATGAAAGCATACCGAGTCTTCCATTTACGATCGTTTACAGCGGTCTTTAAGAGCAAGGTACGATCACCCTTAAGCTTAGAGTACAAGCTACAACGATGACACCCATCCTTCTTGGCTTGATAAGCCAAGAGGAGATCGCGTACATTCATGGGAGTATCCCATTTCTTAGTAACACGCTCGATCACTTGTATGACTCGCCAGAATTAGGGCATTAGCTGACCTGGTGCTAAATCGAATTCTAACATAAAAGCCTTAGAGAGTGGCGAGTAGGGCCATTCGAAACCTATCTTAAAGGGGTATCCGTATATCACAATATACCCCTCGGGACATTCGTTCGATCGAATCTGACCTGGGCAGATCATTTCAACCCACGCAGGGATTTTTGCTAGGTTTCTAAGCTCATCGAGGCCCGATTGTTCTTGAATAGTACTTTCAGGATCTATTAACATTTCTAACAGACTTAAAGGAATCGATAGAAATCGTACCTTATATAAGCGCTCTAGACCTTGAACAATCTTAACCAAGCCGAAGATTCTCACGGGTACAGGAAAAGATTGGACGAAAAATGGTAAAGAAATTAAGGCAGCATCTCTTTATGAATAAACTCTTCGAAGGCGTAATGAGGAAATGATCCGTCAAGGTCTCTATTTATGCAAGAAATCGAGTCAGGTCGAGTCCCTTTGATAATCGCCACGTGCCCCCGTCTTTTCGAATGACCACACAGATCGTCGACACCTGTCAAAGACAGCTGGTAAGCACGATCGTGCGTCAGTATGACATCACGATCCCGCTTCCTTTTCGACTTCTCGTTCAGTTAAAATCGGATCGATCCAGTTCCAAGACAACCAAGGTAACTTTCGACACGTGTCATAGTCTTATGCGTCCGACTGACAAAATTTATAATCCGAATTTGGCATCCTACTTTCAAATTTTGGGGGAAAACTGTTTGGGCAAAATTTCACCAGTCTCGACCACGACCAAGGTAAGGAAACACTTATTCCTTTTTCCATAACGAAGGTAAAATCATAGTACTTTAAACTCTTGATTAAAGATAAAATCAGAAGTCTTTTTACCTCACGACACTCGACCACGACCGTCGCCTAGAACCATGCGACCTCGACCAACTAACGCATGACATAAACTGTTACGTTTATTCAGTGTTTAATGCAGGAGTCAACATCATTAATGGACAAACGGCTATAACTGATGAAGGTCATTAAACAGCACTAAAGACGACGTCCGTTACGACAGTTATCGAAGTATTTAATGAACCAATTAAAGCGTCCGAAGACTATAAATATCAAGGATAATCATCATTTCAGGGGGACGAAAAAGAACACGGAGACACAACATCGAACAACAGGCACAAGCACTCGAAACGAAGAAATCACTCGTAGAAGATCGCTCTTGACGCATGACATCAGCGCACGACACACAGTTTTAACACACGACGCACATTGTTTTTACATTCAAAACACTTGTTACTTTACATTTCAAAGTCTTTTTTCATTTGTATTGTAATCTTTGTACGATCGACACCAGAAACACAAGGATATCGCCCTTGTTTGGCGACCATAGTGCAGCGACGACTTCCACAGTCGTCCTCGGGTTTTTTCCTTGTTGAGGTTTTTTCCGCGTCACCAAAATCTCTGTCTCATTTACATTTCTGTCTTTGTCGCACGCTTTTGTCGAACGATTCCTTTCTTTAGTTGTTAAAGTCCACATCGACCTTAAGTGGTACTTTGGTGCGATTTTTGGCATTAACACGCAGATCTGACAGGAGTTGCGTCGATTGCATCATAAGACGTCCTCGTCTTCTCAGCGGATGCAATCGACACCTTCGCCTTCTCAGGCGAGGTGACTCCAGATGAGCCGCCCGTCTTCAAAGACGGTTCCCTCGGGACAGACATCCTTGTCCTCTTCAGGACCCCGACCCAGTTGTCGGGGCCTCTTTCCTCTTCTCCCTCGCCTTGCGAGCCAATTCGGCTTGAGACGCCTTCTTAGACATCGCAGACGGCGCTTTCGGCTGAGATTCTCCTGTAAAGTAAAAAAGGAAGAACAGTTAAGCAACTGAAGTAGTGGAAAGAGTAAGTCGAGCAGAGTAGGGTACACTTACCAGTCATCTCTATCTCCTCCTATTTCTCCTCTTCCTCCTCTTTCTCCTCTTCCTCCTCCTCTTCCTCTCGACTCCCCTGGCGATTCTCGCCCAAGAAGACTAAGTCGTCGTCGTCTATCAGATGACGTGTGACGAACGTTCGATCGTCAATGCTGATCTCCAGGAACTTCTTGATCTTGGCCTTGGAGTCGTCGTTGGGCTTCACCTTGTCGAAGTTGATATCTGAAGGCACATAAGGGAAACGATTAGTCAAAAAGTAAATAAATAAATACAATAAAAGCGCTCGACCAAAGCTAAAACTCACCCGTCATGTTCCAACCGGACCTGATCCATTCACTGTCGGGGTCCAGCGTCGCTACACGCACGAATGCGTACTTGGTCTTCCATTTGAGGCCGTTGACCGCAGTTTTCAGAACCAAGGTACGATCGCCCTTGTGTTTCAAAAACAGGCTGTAGCGACGGTATGTATCCTTCTTGACCTGATAAGCCGTCAGCAGGTCTGTCACGTTCATCGGCGACTCCCAATTCGAGGTAAGTCGCTCGATGACCTGGATAACACTCCAAAACTGGGGCATTAGCTGCCCCGGCGATAAGTCAAACTCACACATAAACGCCTTAGCTAAAGGCGAATATGGCCATTGGAATCCTATCTTAAATGGGTACTCGTATATCACGACATACCCCTCTAGACACATCTCCGGTCGAATTTGACCGGCCTTGCTCACTGTAATCCCCGCAGGGATTTTGGCTAAACTTCTAAGGTCGTCGAGATCATCTTGATCTCGAATGGTACTTCTGGGTTCGGTCGACATTGCTAAACCTGTTAACCAAATTTGTCTCTCTAAAAAACCCCAGATGTCCCAATTTTTCCTAGGTTTCCTCGCACTTGACTTACGACGCATGCAAAGACTAAGAGGTCATACCTAATATAGGCGCTCTAAACCTTGAAAACTCTAAACAGCTCAAATATTTTGCAGGTTTGGAAGGGATTTGCTGAAGAATGGAAAGAAATCGAGAAGAAATCTCACTCTAAAAACTCTCTATAAGCGTAAAATGGAAAAGATCCATCGCAGGTCTCTATTTATGTAAACGATCGTGTCAGGTCGAGTCACTCGATGATCGACACGTGCCTTCGCCTTTTTGTATGCACACACGGATTGTCGACACCTGGCTTCTACAGCTGTTAGCCACGATCGCACGTCAGCGTGACGTCACGATCTTATCGCCTTCTCAACTTCCATAGTTCAAATCGAACCGATTCAGTTTCCCGACTAACGACTTTCGACATGTGTCACGACCCTAGACGTCCGACTGACAAAAATTTAAAATTCTAATTTGCCACTCTATTTTTAAATTTTGGGGGCAAACTGTTTGGGTAAAATTTCACCAGTCTCGACCACGACCAAAACAAGGAAAACATTTATTACACTTTTCCATGATGAGACAAAATCATAGGCACTTTATCATCTGACCAGAGTTAAAATCGAAAGTTAATCACGACACTCGACCGTCGTAAGGAACCTTATGACCTCGACCGACTAACGTATGACATTTCTGTTATATTTTCACTGTTTAATGCAGGGTCAATGCCATTAATGACCAACGGCCATAACCGACAAAGATCATTATGAGCAATAACTTCAGCGACAGTTACGACCGTTATTTGAAACTTTTAAAGAATCATTTAAAGCATTCAAAGACTATAAATACCAAGGGCTCAATCATCATCTCTGACATCTTGGCATAACTGAACGCTGAGAACTCACACATCGAAAATACTTGAAGCGAAACTCTCTCTCGAACAGACGACGCACGACGCACAGTTTCTATACACGACGCACCCGTTTTTACATTCGATACACTTGTCTACTTTACAAATTAGCTTATTTTTATCATTTGTATTGTAACCATTGTACTCTCGACACCTGAAACATAAGGACATCACCCCTGTTTGGCGACCATAGTGCAACGACGACCTCCATAGTCGTCCGCGGGTTTTTTCCTCGTTGAGGTTTTTCCCGCGTCACCAAAATCTTGCGTCTCATTTACTTTTCTGTCTTAGTCACATTGCTTTGTCGAACGATTCCTATCTTTAGTTGTTAAGCTCCACAATCAACCTTAAGTTATCCTTCTGGACGATTTTTGGCATTAACAGTAGCAAAAGCAAAATCAGAAGTTTTTAAACCGTTCTCAATCGAACAGATTCCAAGGGACCAAAATACTCAGGCCGACGCTTTAGCAAACCTTGGATCTGCACTCAACAAACCTTTATTCGATAACATTCCCATGATCCACCTGGCAACACCATCCATCGAGAATGACGATGTCGTCTAGATCGAAGACCAAGAGGATGATTGGTCGTGCGATATCAGAAATTTCCTTATGCACGACCAACTCCCAGAAGACAAGATGGAAGCTCGGAAGATCAGGTTCAAGGCTTCTAAGTATGTCGTGATTGGAGATATACTCTATCGACGATCATCGACAGGCTTGAACCTAAGATGTGTTACCAACAAAAGTCAAGTTCAAAGGATCCTTCAAGAAATGCATGATGGAGAGTGTGGCAACCACTCAGGAGGTCGCAGTCTAGCCAATCGTATCTCTCGACAAGGCTACTTTTGTCCGACACTACGACAAGATGCCGTCAGGTATGTCCAGAATTGCGATCCTTGTCAACGACATTCAGGTACGTCCCACAAACCTTCTGAACCTTTACATTCGACACTAATCCCATGGCCCTTCATGAGATGGGGGATGAATATTGTCGGCAATTTCTCCTCGTACTTACAGATTGTTTTTGTTATTCCAAGATCTTCAATAACGTGCTCTGATACCAATTGTTAAACCCTAAAGATCAATCAAGATAGAGAAGATGTGAATTTGTCATCTCATTGATCAAGAACACTGTATACAGGATAGTAGTTCTGCACTTTCTCTCTCTAAGATATGAATGTGAATTCAGAGAATGTTTCTAAGAGTCTCATCCTAAACTAACCTACACAAAGGCTATTTATACAAAACACATTACAAGGTGTAAACAACACAATACAACTCAATACATTGACTTTGACTTTGACCTTTCTATATTTAAACCTTGAAGACATATTGCACTAACAATCTCGCCCTTGGATTCAAGGTTTAAACAAATGCGATCAGCAAGCTTTAGCTTTCTTGAATCTTCGGTCTTCATCAAAGCTTGTCAAAGTCAAAACGTCGTCCAATCTTCAAACGACAAATAACGAACTTATTTCTTCGAACAGGAGAATATGAATCTTCACACAAAGATTTTGAATACAAATAAGCACAAGTTCAAGAAAAAGAGATCACAGAATGGATCAATCGATTTTCCTCAAACTCTTGAAGAATTCTCCCCATTTCCATTGACTTGAAGATTTACCAAATATCCCATGTATATATTAAAAGATAGAAAACTCCCTGAAATCATGTGATGTTCAATGTCTTCTTTGAAAGCACAAGTACTTCATCTTCCGAGAGTTCAACACTTGTCTCTAAATCTGCAAAACAGATTAAGTAGATTTTGGTACCCAACGAGTCTTGGGTCCTGACACGTTAAGCGGAGCTCTATAAGAAGGAAAATGGTAAGTACCATACCAATATTGAACATAATTATTATTAACAAAATCATTATTTCCGCAATAAGAATTAACAAAAGAATTAATTTTCGTTGTAAAGTTCTTATTTGGAAATGATGATTGTGGTACATCTTTTCCAGGAAATTTACCTTTTACCTTCCATTGCATGTTGACTCTTTTGTAGGAAGGAAGATCATCATAGTATTTGGAAGACATATCCACAGAATGCTCGTAGAAAATGTTTGAAGGACGCATCGGACATTCTGAAAAACACTCGGAGTTGTTGAACGACCTCACTTTGTCTTTTAAGGCATTTCGTTCCTTTGTCATCAACTCGAGCTTCTTCCGAATATCACAATTCACCCTCTTTTCCTTCATGATATCTGTAGATAAACCCGCCAAATTTTTCGTGAGTTTCTGAATTTCTTGCTGAAATATCTTCCGTTCTACAAAAAAATCATCCTTTACGCTCCTTGCTTGAAACTCAGCTTTCTTTCTCTTTTCTAACTCACTTCTTTCCAAATCCAACTCCTCTTGCAGTTCAGAAATTTTCTCTGAAAGCTTCCCATTCTTCACTTCAAGCTCTTTTCTTTTAAACTCAAACTCGGCTCTTTCCTTCTCCACCTTTTGCTTCTCTAAACATAATACTTTCTGAAAATCTGAGTTCTGCTTGGAAGTCTTTGGAATTGGAGTTCAAAAGCTTTGTTATCTTCACAAGCTTTAGTCTTCATCTTCAATTCCTTTTCAAGATCCGAAATTCTTAGAGCTAGACCCTCTCTTTCTTTCTTATGTTCTTCTCTTTCATCTTTTATTAATTTTTCTAAATCTGATAGTCTCTTTGTAAGCTCAGTGATCTTCTCAGAATCTTCTATCACATCCTTCATGTCTTCCTTTTTCTCTAAATCAACTTTCTTTTCTTTCGCTTTTGACGGTTCCTCTATGTGAATTTCTGATGTTGTCTGATTTGTATCCTCCTTATCAGCATTCTTCACTTTCTTTACCCAGAAATCAACATACGATCCATGCATTAGCTTCGTTAATTCCTTCCACAACAACATAGGATTATTTTTGAAAGCATTTAATCGAGCACAAGTATATTGTGGAAGTTTGGAAATAACAAGGATCAAATATAATGTTGCATCTTTATCAGCTCTCTTCCGATATATCTCTTCTTCAGTAAAATCTTCTTCCCGTTTATAAAGGATCAACGGGCCTTCGGTGAAAGATTTTATCATTAAATCTCCATTTTCTCTTCTCGAAATGAAATCCATGAAGTCGACCGTCCATTTCACAAAATCCGAATCCTTGTTAAGCATCGGAGGACGATTACCTGAAACTTGATAAGCCATCGTGATCTAAAAAAAATCTTAAGCAGAACAGATCAGAAAAAACAGTAACCAAACAGAAAGGTCTGAAATGAACAATTCAGAAAATTTGACTAAGTAACAAAAAATCACAAGAGCAGTTGCGAAATACTCAAAATTCACAGATGAGTGGCTTGCGAAAAGTTGAGATTTGCGTAGGAGTGGTATACGAACAGCTTGAGGTTTGCGTAACAAAGGCTTACGAAAAGTTACTGTTTTCGTATGAATAGCTTGCGAAAACCAGTGTTACACGAAAGAAAACCCTTGAGATCTGGTGCAGAAAATCTGTTAACCAATCTTGCGAAAACCGAAGTATACGAGATCTGGAAGCAGTCAAGCAAGTAGCTTAATCTAATTAAGCAAGCAAGCAACTAGGTGAAACTAATTCAAAGCAAGCAAACATGTAGGTGAAAATTAATTGAAGCAAGCAATCATGTAGGTGAAAATTAATTGAAGCAAGCAATCATGTAGGTGAATTTAACTAAGTCAGGAATTCGCAAATGCCTCTCGCGCAAACCTTCTTCTTTGGCTTGCGAGTTCCTTAAGCTTACACACATACAGCTGAATTTATGTAGGTTGCGAATTCTTTTTCCAGATACAAAACGCATAATAAGCACACATACACACGTCTCATGCACACATACACACAGCTCATGCATTCACACATACACATTAAATTTGATGTAGCTTGCGAATCCCTTCAGGATGCGAATTCCTTTCCTGCAATATCACAAACTCAACAACCAAATTAAATCTCTTGAATTATGATTCAAAACAAGTTACAAACAACTTCTAACCACATCTGAACAACAAAATTGGATCAAAATTCAAGACCTAAAATAATTTTTCAAGAACATCTCAAGAACATGATGAATCCAAAAATTTCAAAAATGATTTTTATGAATAAAACCTTGAAATTTTTGATCAATTCATGTCTAAAAACTGTTTTTGGACACGAATTTGCACAAAAATCAATCAATTCAACACCAAATTGCAAAATCAATGTTCCAAAAATTCCACAGAGAACTTTTTCTCAAGAACACCAAATTTTACAAAATCTTAAAATTGAACAATTCTTGATGTATTTTTGTGAAATTGATGATGTAAATCTTGTTTAGAATGATGGAGAAATACTTTGCAATCAAAATTAAACACAAAAACACACTAAAAATCCATAACCCATTTGTGTTCTTCAAGTTCTTCAAAAATGGTGGATTTCACCAAAAAACTTCAAATCTTCATCAAAACTTCGAATTAATCAACCAAACTTTGCAGAAATGTTAGAAAACAAGTTTCTAACACGATGAAATTTCCTTGAGAATTCCGCAAATTTGATGTGTTAGATCAGTAGAAATTCTCCTCTAAATCTTGAATCTGCTCTGATACCAATTGTTATTCCAAGATCTTCAATAACGTGCTCTGATACCAATTGTTATTCCAAGATCTTCAATAACGTGCTCTGATACCAATTGTTAAACCCTAAAGATCAATCAAGATAGAGAAGATGTGAATTTGTCATCTCATTGATCAAGAACACTGTATACAAGATAGGAGTTCTGCACTTTCTCTCTCTAAGATATGAATGTGAATTCAGAGAATGTTTCTAAGAGTCTCATCCTAAACTAACCTACACAAAGGATATTTATACAAAACACATTACAAGGTGTAAACAACACAATACAACTCAATACATTGACTTTGACTTTGACCTTTCTATATTTAAACCTTGAAGACATATTGCACTAACAATTTTTCTAAGCGGATAGAAGCGGTTGCCCTTTCCCAAGTCCGGGACAAGGAGGCCGTCTCTTTTATCCAGACTAACATCATATGCAGGTTCGGGATTCCGTCTGAAATTGTCTGCGACAATGGATCCCAGTTCATAAGCAACAGGACTCGACAGTTCTGTGAAGACCGCAATATCAAGCTGACGACCTCAACACCTAGGTACCCTCAGGCGAATGGACTTGCAGAGTCGAGTAACAAAACCATTATTGCTTCGATCAAGAAAAGGTTAAAAGCTGCAAAAGGAAAGTGGGTCGAAGAACTCTCTTCAGTCCTGTGGGCGAATCGCACGACGCCATGCACGTCCACATGACGAACCCCTTTCTCTTTGGTCTATGGTTGTGAAGCAGTTTTGCCGGTCGAGGTCTAGCTCCCAACCTCGAGGCATACTTCTGTCGACCATAACTTGGTGGATCTAAGTTACGACCTCGACGCCCTTAAAGAACTTAGAGAATCAGCATTGATCAGAATGACATCACAACGAAAAGCGGTCGAGCGACATTTCAACAAGAGCTTAATGCAGGTAAACTTTCCACCAAATGGGAAGGTCCCTATCGTATCTCAGGAGTCGTGGGCAAGGGTTCCTATAGACTCCAAACCCTCAACAATCGAGATATCCCACGCAGCTGGAATGCGACACATCTGAAAAGGTATTTCTTCTAAGCCCTTTTTTCATACGATTTTTTATTAACACGACGATTACTAACTTAAGCATCGGAGGGTCGTTGATTAGCCAACGACCAACCTCTGACCTTGTTTTATCGCAGTATCACACGACATAAGTTACCAAGTCTATTACACGACTTAAATACATTATCGCAGGATCACACGACATAAGCAACCAGGTTTATTACATGACTTGATTGCACGATTGCAGGAATGCACGACGCAAGAGACTAAGCCTATTACACGATTTAATTATACGATTATAAGGTCCAAAGATCTCATGATCTAAGTTTTTTAACTTAGAAAAATTATCATGTTTTGGATGAATGCCTTTGTCGCAAGTTCCTATGTTTGTTCTATACGACTTATGTTTATTTGATGATCGCATGATTAGTATTGTACTCGTTGTTTGCCTGCAATATAAATGAGAGTTGATTGACAAAATAGAAGCATAAGTTCCAAAAGAAATATTTCTATTTATCAGGGGTTACATCAAAAGACTCGACCCCCAACGGTCGATCGGTAAAAAACAAAATGAAAGAATTTCTAAGGCTGGGGTGGGTCATCAGCTGTCTTAGGACCAGAAGATTCGCCCTTAAAGACCTCGTCCTCTTCCGCTGCCTCCTCGGCTTCCTTCTCGTCGTCTGAGTCGAGGTCCCTCTCAGATCCGATGCTCGACAAATAGAAGGCCAACTCATCTGACGTAGAGGCAAGAGGATTCTTGCCCGACAGATGTTGTCGCATGATCGCCGCCCGTGCAGTCAGTCGAGCAAGAGCGAAAATGGACTTCAGATCGTTCCTTAGCTCATTCACCTCCCCCTCTAGCTCCGACACCTTGGACTTAGAGTCTTTGGCTTCTTTTTCATTCACAGCCAAAGACTCCTTGTTCCTGTCCAGCTCGGCCCTTGAGTCGACTATCAGGTCCAGGGCCTGCTTCAGACGGCGGTTCACCTCCTCTTTCTCACGTTCAATGACCTCCAGGTCATTCTGAACGTCGTCGAGTCGCACAGACAAAGCCTCGACCCGGGCCACCGCGGCCTTCTTCTTTTCCAGTGCCTCCTTCTCTCTTTCGAGAGCTGAGGACACTCGACGCCTTGTCTCTCCCATTTCGGAGTACAAGGCTAAGGAGGACTGGAACGCCTGAAACATAAAAAGACATGAGTTGATAATACTCGACAAAAAAGTGTAGCAAGCAATAAAGACAAGTTTTAAATACTCACCATGAATGTGAGTCCAGCAACGTGGGAACCTGTGTCGTCGACCGACACCCTATGGAATCGCTCCCTGAAAGACGGGAGCTGAAATTTCCCCAGATGAGGAAAGACCTTCGCAGCGTCCAGGACGTTGTCAGCCATGAAATCCGCCGGCAACGTAAAGTTGACCGTCGTGACCTCGGCTTCCTCCTCCATGTGACCCTTTCCCTTGTCAGCTGACGAAGGGGTCGACGTGGCAGATAAAGGCACTGTCATTGTCACCGGAGGCGCTGAACTGATCGGTGTCGCATCGATCGCATCAGAAGACGTCCTTGTCTTCCCAAGAGATGCGACCGATACCTTCGCCTTCTCAGGAGTGATGACTCTCGATGAGTCGCCCGCCTTTGAAGACGGTTCCCTCGGGACTGTCATCTTGGTCCTCTTCATCACCCCCAACCCGGTGGTCGAGGTCCCTTTTCTCTTCTCTCTGCCCTTGCGGGTCAACTCAGCTTGGGCCGCCCTTTTGGCAGCCACAGATGATGACTTCGCCTGTATTTCCCCTGAAAAAATGTGGAAAAAGAAAGGAACATTACACAAATGAAATAATGAAAGGGTCACAACGAGAAAGGTACACTTACCAGTCATCTCTCCTTCTTCTCTCGGCTCCTTTTCTCCTCCTTCCTCTTCTTCCTTCTGTTCCTCTCGATTCTCTCCAAGAAACACCATGTCTTTGTCGTCCTCCTCGTCTACAAGGTGTCGTGTAAAGAAAGATCGTTCGATAGCACTGAACTCCAAAAATTTATCGATCTTGGCCTGAGAATCGGCGTTGGGCTTCACGTCCTCGAACTTGATATCTGTCGACACAAAGAAGAGAAGGTCAATTAGAAACAAATCAATAAATCCAGCACAGGACGTACGACAAAAATCTAAGAAATCTCACCCGACGTATTCCAACCGGCCCTAATCCAGTCACTCTCTGAGTCCAGCGTCGCTACACGAACGAACGCATACCTGGACTTCCACTTACGGTCGTTAACCGCAATTTTCAGGACCAAGGTGCGGTCGCCCTTATACCTCGAAAAGAGGCTGTAGCGATGACGACACCCGTCCATCTTGACTTGATAGGCCGTTGTTAATGCCAAAAATCGCACCAAAGTACAACTTAAGGTCGATGTGGACTTTAACAACTAAAGAAAGGAATCGTTCGACAAAAGCGTGCGACAAAGACAGAAATGTAAATGAGACAGAGATTTTAGTGACGCGGGAAAAACCTCAACGAGGAAAAAACCCGCGGACGACTGTGGAAGTCGTCGCTGCACTATGGTCGCCAAACAGGGGCGATGTCCTTGTGTTTCTGGTGTCGATCGTACAGAGATTACAATACAAATGAAAGAAAGACTTCAAAATGTAAAGTAACAAGTGTTTTGAGTGTAAAAACAATGTGCGTCATGTGTAAAAACTGTGTGTCGTGCGCTGATGTCGTGCGTCGAGAGCGATCTTCTACGAGTGATTTCTTCGTTTCGAGTGCTTGTGTCTGTTGTTCGATGTTGTGTCTCTGTGTTCTCTTTTTCGTCCCCTTGAAATGATGATTATCCTTGATATTTATAGTCTTTGGACGCTTTAATTGGCTCATTAAATACTTCGATAACTGTCGTAACGGACGTCGTCTTTAGTGCTGTTTAATGACCTTCATCAGTTATAGCCATTTGTCTATTAATGATGTTGACTCCTGCATTAAACACTGAACAAACGTAACAGTTTCTGTCATGCGTTACTTGGTCGAGCTCGCATGGTTCTAGGCGACAGTCGTGTGAGCTAGGCGACGTCGAGGTCGAGTGTCGTGAGGTAAAAAGACTTTCGATTTTATCTTTAATCAAGAGTTTAAAGTACTATGATTTTACCTTCGTTATGGAAAAGGGAATAAGTGTTTCCTTACCTTGGTCGTGGTCGAGACTGGTGAATTTTTGCCCAAACAGTTTGCCCCCAAAATTTGAAAGTAGGATGGCAAATTCGGATTTTAAATTTTGTCAGTCGGACGCGTAAGACTGTGACACGTGTCGAAGGTTACCTTGGTTGTCTTGGAACTGGATCGATTCGATTTTAACTGAACGAGGAGTCAAAAAGGAAACGGGATTGTGACGTCATACTGACGCACGATCGTGCTTACCAGCTGTATTTGACAGGTGTCGACGATCTGTGTGGTCATACGAAAAGACGAGGGCACGTGGAGATTATCAAAGGGACTCGACTTGACTCGATTTCTTGCATAAATAGAGACCTTGACGGATCATTTCCTCGTTACGCCTTCGAAGAGTTTATTCAGAAAGAGATTCTGCCTTGATTTCTTTACCATTTTTCGTCCAATCTTTCCTGAACCCGTGAGAATCTTCGGCTTGGTTAAGATTGTTCAAGGTCTAGAGCGCTTATATAAGGTACGATTTCTGTCGATCCCTTTAAGTCTGTTAGAAATGTCAATAGATCCTGAAAGCACTATTCAAGAACAATCGGGCCTCGATGAGCTTAGAAACCTAGCAAAAATCCCTGCGTGGGTAAAACTGATCTGCCCAGGTCAGATTCGATTGAACGAATGTCCCGAGGGGTATATCGTGATATACGAATACCCCTTTAAGATAGGTTTCGAATGGCCCTACTCGCCACTCTCTAAGGCTTTTATGCTATAATTCGATTTAGCACCAGGCCAATTAATGCCCCAGTTCTGGCGAGTCGTACAAGTGATCGAGCATGTTACTAAGAAATGGGATACTCCCATGAATGTACGCGATCTCCTCTTGGCTTATCAAGCCAAGAAGGACGGGTGTCATCGTTGTAGCTTGTACTCTAAGCTTAAGGGTGATCGTACCTTGGTCTTAAAGACCGCTGTAAACGATCGTAAATGGAAGACTCGGTATGTTTTCGTGCGTAAGTCGACCCTTGATTCCGAGAGTGATTGGATTAGGACCGGATGGAATATATCGGGTGAGCTTTAAAATTTCACTGTCGTATGTCGTGGTTTGTGACTCTTACCTGATTTTTAACTTGTTATTTTTATTCGACAGCCATCAAGTTCGAGGACGTGAAGCCTTATTGCAACTCTCAAGCAAGAATCGATGCCTTTCTGGAGTTCAGCGTCGTGGAGCGTTCATTCATCGTGCGACACTTAGGGGACGATGACGAAGATTTGCTATTCTTAGGAGAGAATCGAGGGAAAAGACGTGAGGAAGAAGAGGGGGAAGAAAAGGAGTCGAGAGAAGAAAGAGAGATGACTGGTAAGCATACCTTCCTTTCTAGATTACTTCGAATCTCCTTTCTTTGTGCTTTTCATAATATTTACTCTTCTGTGGTTTCTAGGGGAGTCTCAACCACGGATACCGAGTGTCTCTGCTAAAAGAGCAGTTGAGCTTGAGCTTGCCGATCAGAGGGGGGAGATGGACAAAGTTAAGGAATCCTTGGCTGCGATTACAAAGGAAGCTGAGGATTCTAAGTCCAAGGTAGAGAGTCTGGAGAAAGAGGTGCAAGCTGCTAAGGACGAGGGTAAGTCCATTTTTGCCATAGCTCGCCTGACCGCTACGACGGCGATTATGAGGCGACATCTGCGGGGGAAGGACCCTCTTGCTTCGGCGTCGGAAGAGCTCGACATTTATTTGAAAGGTGTCAGGTCTGTGAGGGACCTCAATTCGGATGATGAGAAGGACGTCGAGGAGGAAGTGGTAGGCGAAGATCTTCAGGGCGAGGCCTCGGGCAAGGATGCGACTGATGCCCTTCCTCAAATTTAAAAAGTTCCTTACTTTTGTTTTTACCGATCGACCGTTGGTGGTCGAGTTCCTTTTAATGTAATCGACAGTTTATGAATGAAACTTAGACTTCTTGTCGAATTTGCGATTTTGTGAATAAATACAACATCAATTGTAAGATTCACTAAGTAAAGAATAACCAAGGAGTCATGTGACTTAGGTATCATTGCATCACAATAACTAAAACGCAAGTCATAAGACTTTTAAATCGTGTATATAAACATAAGCTCGTGCGATCAAAGCATACATTCAGAGTATGAAACTTAAAATGTAAAGTTGTTTAGACTTTGCAATCGTACGACTAAGTCGTGCGATGAGCTTGAATCGTGTGTTCCTGTGAAAGGATGATAAAGTCATAGACCTGATCATTTATATCGTGCGACCTTGCGAAACTAGAGTCGTATGATTATTGTCGTTCGATTCTGCGAAAAAAATAATGTTAGAGGTTGGTCGTTGTCTAACCAACGACCCTCCGATGCTTAAGTTAGTAGTCGTTCGTGATGAGAGATCGTGTGAAAGAAAAAATGAAAAAGGACTTAGAATACGTACCTTTCTATATTCTTTTCTCTTTTATGTCTATTTGCCCCCCGTCATTTATTGTCTTATTTCTTTCAGAGAAAAATAAATTATGAATGAGGGATCGACACCGAGCTTTTGAGAAATAACGACTGTGTTTATGTCGACTGTGCTTTCGTGCGACAGGGCAAGATAGTCGTTTTATTCCTGCAGGAAAGGCATGAGTTTATCTTTAAGGTTAAAGATAGAAGGACGAACCTGTCGAGACCTTACGGTCGTGCTTAACCTTGTGACTGTTAGACAGTTTACTTCCGCGGCTTCAGGGTGGTCTTATAGCAGTCGCGGGCGACTTTTGGCTCACTTTTAATTTCTTGGATTCCCCATGGCGTAGGGAACTTCAAGGTCTGATGATATGTCGACCTAAAATGATGTTATAGGCCGATGCCCAATCGATGACACTGAACTTGGTCTGCTTGTTGATTCCTCCGGCATAGACGGGCAAGATAATATCTCCATAGGTGCTCGTCGCTTCTCCATTGAAACCGACCAAAGTCGTCGAACGTCGGGTGATTTCCGAACGATCGATTCCCATGGCCTTGATGGTGTCAAGGAAAATGACGTTTGCTGAACTGCCCCCATCGATCAAGACTCGTTGGGTTAAACAATTACCAATCGTGAGTTGAATGATCAAACCGTCATGATGTTTCTGATACGAGTCGCCGAGGTCGTCTTGGTCGAATACGATCTTCATAGCTTCCAACTCCAAATCTCTTTTGGGTCTTGAAGAACGTGGAATAGGCCGATCGTCAGGTGCTTGACTGGCGTGACGCTTGGCTGCGGAATACGTCAGACCACATACGTCCGAACCACCGGTGATGCAATTGACGACCTTTGCATGCTCGGGGGTTGACGGTCGATGGTCGCTAGCTGAAGTAACGACGTCATCAATGATATCTTTGAGGTTTCCTTTCGGGACGTGATATGCTAGCTCCTTTTTGAGAGCTATGCAATCGTCTGTCGCGTGACCATGGTCGACATGAAAGTCGCACCATTTAGATTTGTCTTTCTTAGCGTCGTCCTGATCGGACTTCTTAGGCCATCGAATAGTCGCCTGGGCGGTCTTCAGAGCTTCGACCAAATCCTTAGTGGACCCTTTGAATCCGTAAGAGGATATCTTGGGGTACTGAGGAAACTTGCTCGCGGTCTTAGCCTCTGCTTTCGTCTTGAACTCTGGCTTCCTTACACCTAACGACTTCTTATCGTCGGTATGCTTGCGACGAAAGGCAGCGTCGTCTTCTACCCTCATATACGCTAGGGTTCGGGCTCAGACGTCTTCGAATTTTTCTGGGGGATACTTGGTTAGATCAGTATATAAACCCGAGCTATCGTCCAGACCACGCTTATAAGCTTCGATTGCGGTCTTGACGTCATAATTGCGGATACTGATTATCTCTGCATTGAATATGTTGAAATAGCTTCGAATAGATTCATTAGCCTTCTGCACGACATAATACAGGTCACTGGTCTGCTTCTCCATCTTGCGACTGCTGGCGAATTGCTGAGAGAATTGGTTGACCAACTCAGCGAACGACCCGATGGATTTGGGTTTGAGATTGATCAACCATTGGAGGGCAGGACCAGTGAGAGTCGCACCGAATGCGGATACTGATCATCTCTGCATTGAATCTGTTGAAATAGCTTCGAATAGATTCATTAGCCTTCTGCACGACATAATACAGGTCACTGGTCTGCTTCTCCATCTTGCGACTGCTGGCGAATTGCTGAGAGAATTGGTTGACCAACTCAGCGAACGACCCGATGGATTTGGGTTTGAGATTGATCAACCATTGGAGGGCAGGACCAGTGAGAGTCGCACCGAAGCTCTTGCACATACATACTTCCTGATACATGTGTAGGATTGAGACCGTCCACATGAGTTGCTTATACTGCGACGTGGTCGGTTGGATCGGTCACTCCTGAATACTTGGGTGTAAAAACGGGAACATTGTATTTCTTTGGAACCTCGACGGTTGCGATCTCATCGATGAAGGGCGACGCCTGATAGCCTGATCGAGGCTCGACGTCGACGGGCACGGCTGCCCCGGGTAGCCTAGCGAGCAAAGATAGGACGCGCTCATTCTGATCCTCTAGCATTTTCAATCGCTGGGCGACGGGGTCATTGGGGTCGGGATTTGCCCCTGCTTGCGGGTTGGCTCCTGAACTGGTGCCATTGCCATGAGACGAGCCATGGACGTCTCCGTTGAAAGGAACAAAATTCGGCTGCGACCCGTTCTGAAACGGCTGCGATCCATTCTGAAACGGCTGCGACCCGTTCTGAAACGGCTGCGATCCATTCTGTATGGGTGGTGGCCTTATATGCTGATGAGGAACTGTCCCGAACTGGGGGTTTGGGTTGAATGGCCCCGGCTGTTGGTTCTGCATGAACGGACCTGGATGCTGATTCTGAGCGAACGGACCTGGATGTTGATTCTGAGCGAACGGACCTGATCCTGGACCTGAATTATGCGCAAATGGTCTAGGACCATTTTGACCGAACGATCCTTGGCCTGGATTCTGAACGAACGGCCTAGGACCATGCTGAGGACCAAAGGGATTTCTCAGTCGTGCGATCTCCTCGGCTGCTCTGCGACTCTGCTCGGCCATGGCATTGATTTGATTCCGCGCGACCTCCAATTCCTGATACATCTGGGCAATGACATGCTCTTGATTTCCAGGAGCTGCCATTTTCCTGAAACAAGGAATAGAGAAGACTACAACAAACCGTTAGTAGGACACACGTTTGTCGAAGATTTTCTCTAGATGGGGTCCCACGGATGGCGCCAAACTGTTAATGCCAAAAATCGCACCAAAGTACAACTTAAGGTCGATGTGGACTTTAACAACTAAAGAAAGGAATCGTTCGACAAAAGCGTGCGACAAAGACAGAAATGTAAATGAGATAGAGATTTTGGTGACGCGGGAAAAACCTCAACGAGGAAAAAACCCGTGGACGACTGTGGAAGTCGTCGCTGCACTATGGTCGCCAAACAGGGGCGAAGTCCTTGTGTTTCTAGTGTTGATCGTACAGAGATTACAATACAAATGAAAGAAAGACTTCGAAATGTAAAGTAACAAGTGTTTTGAGTGTAAAAACAATGTGCGTCGTGTGTAAAAACTGTGTGTCGTGCTCTGATATCGTGCGTCGAGAGCGATCTTCTACGAGTGATTTTTTCGTTTTGAGTGCTTGTGTCTGTTGTTCGATGTTGTGTCTCTGTGTTCTCTTTTTCATCCCCTTGAAATGATGATTATCTTTTATATTTATAGTCTTCGGACGCTTTAATTGGTTCATTAAATACTTCGATAACTGTCGTAACGGACGTCGTCTTTAGTGCTGTTTAATGACCTTCATCAGTTATAGCTGTTTGTCCATTAATGATGTTGACTCCTGCATTAAACACTGAACAAACGTAACAGTTTATGTCATGCGTTAGTTGGTCGAGGTCGTATGGTTCTAGGCGACGGTCGTGTGAGCTAGGCGACGTCGAGGTCGAGTGTCGTGAGGTAAAAAGACTTTCGATTTTATCTTTAATCAAGAGTTTAAAGTACTATTATTTTACCTTCGTTATGGAAAAGGGAATAAGTGTTTCCTTACCTTGGTCGTGGTCGAGACTCGTGAATTTTTGCCCAAACAGCCGTAAGGAGATCGTTCACATTCATGGGCGACCCCCAATCCTTAGTGAGTCGCTCGACGACTTGAATGACACGCCCGAATTGGGGCATTAACTGTCCCGGTGATAGGTCGAACTCACACATGAACGACTTGGCTAGAGGAGAATATGGCCATTGGAAACCGATTTTGAACGGATATTCGTATATCACGAAAAATCCGTCTGGACACATGTCTGGACGAACCTGACCAGCCCTACTCAGCTTAATCCCTACAAGAATCTGTGCTAATTTCCTAAGGGAGTCGAGATCATCTTGATCTCGAATGGAACTCTCTGGCTCAGTCGACATCGCTAACCCTGTAAGCCTAATCTTCAAATCGGACAGAGCGAAGATATCCCAATTCCTCCTAGGTTTCCTAGCTATCAATTTGCGACGCATAAAAGGGAGAGAGATCGTACCTTAAATGGGCGCTCTAAAACCTCGAATACACTAATTTGACTTGATATTTTGCAGATTTGGGAGAAGATTCGCAGAAAAGAAGCAAGAGTCGAAAATGAAAATCACTCTAAAAATTCTCTGAACGCGTAAAATGGAAAGTATCGGCCAAAGGTCTCTATTTATGCAAATGATCGTGTCAGATCGAGTCGTTCGATGAACAACACGTGCCCACGCCTCTTCGAAAACCAAGCAGATCGTCGACACCTGGCATCCACAGCTGTCAAGCATAAACGCACGTCAGCATGACGTCACGATCTTATCCCCTAATCCAACTCCCCGCGTCATCAGTTCGGTTGGAATTGAACCGATTCAGTTCCCAGGCAGCTGGAACGTCCATTGACACGTGTCACGACCGCAGACATTTTTCTGACAAAAAATTCAAAATTCAAAATTTGAAATTACCTCTTCATTTTGGGGGAAAACTGTTTGGGTAAAAATTTACAGGTCACGACCACGACAGAGAAGGAAAAGACACTTCTTACACGACACGTCTTATGTTAAGATAAAGACCTAATGATCGCAAACACTCGATAACTCTATCGTCAGACCTAAGTTCAGGTCGAAGGTTATTCACGACACTCGACCATAACGTCGTCCAACCCACACGACCGTCGTAAGATCCCTGACAATCACGATTAACTAACGTACGACATGACTGTTATCTTTTCTTTGTTTAATGCAGGATCAACGCCATTAATGACCAATGATAGGCGGGTTTACACCCCCCTAAATCTTACCGCAAGTGTACGGGTCGAAATCAAGTAATAGTACAAAAGTACGAGTATCGAACACAGGGAACTAGGAACTAAGTATCACAATTACTATAAGATCTATTAACTGAACGGTCGAAATTTTGAGTTGTTGGTTTTAAATTAGATTATTGCAAGAAAACAAATCACAAACGGGACAGTAAACAACTTAGGCAACTTCGGATAGAGAAAACAGTTGAGGGTTGGAAATCCTAAGGTTTTCACGTACAAACAATTGACTCAAAACAATTACCAGTTATTCCGTATAATGAATACCCAATCTCTAAATTCACCGTTGTTCTTTCTCAAGCAACAACGGTTTTTATCTTGAAAAACACAAGTTTTATCTCTCGATCTCAACCTATGGAATTCAAAACACATTAAACTCAAGATTTCAACGGGACTAAGGTTTACTTGGTATATCTCTATCCAATTTCTCACCATAGGCATGCAATTTCTAGTTCTAGTTAACAATTAATTCTCTCGAACTTAATTGCAAAACAACAAAACAATTGAAAGCTGGCCAAACTCACAAAAGCATTAAAGATTAAATCACATGCTTCATTAAATTAGGAAAAACTGATAAAAGGTTCAAATCACATGTCTATAAGCTTAAACCAAATTCATTCCAACCCCCAACATCTAAAGATTAGTTCATGTTGGTGGTGGATAAAAACATAAGAAAAGGAAGAGAAATCGTATGTGCAAACATAGTGATCGTAAACGTGATGAATGTAATGGTGAACTCCCTTCTCTCGGCTCTAATCCGCTTCGCGCGGTGAACTTCTGATAGATCGATCCTCTATCGTGGCTCTAAAGTCTCCAAAAAGCCTCTGAAAATCGCCCCCAAGTCGCTTGCCGTCGTCCGTGTGCTAGATGATTCGATAAAATCCGGAAAAACGCCAAAATATAAAAGCTGGAACAGGGACACCCGCGGTTTATGCCGCGGTTTGTAAGCCACGCAGGAAACCGCGCGGTTTCCTGAGGAGCTTCGGGTCAGGTTCGGGCACGGGTCTTGGGCTTGGATCTCGGGCTTCCGTTGGGCTTCGTTTTGGACTCTTTTTAGGCTCTTTTCGCTTCTTTTCTCGATGTTTGTCTTCCTTCGGATTACCTGCACATTTCACTCGATAAAACATAAAATTCCGCCTTTTTGCTAGAACACAAGCCAATCTCATTGGTTTGAGAACTGAAAATAACGCCAAAAAGTGGCGTTATCAACAACCCCAAACCGAGTGTTGCTTGTCCCCAAGCAAATTAGCGATAAAATAGAATAAAAGCACACATCAGTGAAATAATAACTGCACAACTCCCAATTGGTACCACGTAATGCACTGGTGATTTCCCATACCCATGAATGCCTATCTCACTCTCGCCTCATCCTTATTCTGTTTGATCTATGGCCTTCCATTGTGAGTTGAACTCGTGACTGCTCCGATTACATTAAGGTTGTACTAGGTCCAGACATACTAGGGAAAACATTTCACCTCGACCCTACCTCACGGGATACTCTCATTTCACTCGAACCTAGGCTGTCGAACATGTTGTCATGTATAAGGAAGTTATGTACAAGAATACGAGAAAATCACATGACAACTCTAATGAAAGACGCACAAATGTCCAAAAAGTCGATCTCAGAAAGGAATCAAGTAGCAAGACAAGGACTATCGGTAAAGGTGGTCGTATACCCTAATCACATTTTCCAGAAGATCATCCAGGTCTTTACAAGGGTTGTAACGAGGCTAGGGTTATGGCTGAGAAACGAAAGGTAAGCGGATCGAAAATCCTCGGTGTGTCAACTATTAGTAGCTCTGAATTTCTTTACTTCAATTTCTATCACTTGACCCTATTTGTCACTACTGGAGTCGCTTTGACTCTTTTATTGAGTTGTTGTAAAGCTATCTAAATAACTGTATTTATTTTCTTTTTGTATTTTTTTTAAAGTTAGGACTTCATTGGTCCTCTTTATTTGATTGGGGCTGCATTGGCCCTCTTTTCTACCTATTTTTCATGACTGGCCTGTACTGCTTCTGATTGACACACTTTCGGATAAGGGTTGGCTAAGGCTTTTGGTTTGGGTTTAATGGTGGGTTCGAAATGAATAGGGTGAGTGTTTGGCTGCAAACTAGGTTATGGAAACACACAAAAGGGGTCAAAAGGAACTATAGATAAAAATGGGTTGAACAAAATACACACAATGCCTGGAATCAACTCTCAAGGTCCACACGATATGGTCTACTATACCCTTACCCAATATCCCGATGGCTGTCTTTGCTACTCAATGCAATATTATAGCGAGATCACTCTATAATCACGACAAGGAATTCGAAAAAGTGTATAAGAATTTCGTGTTTAAATCCCTCGAAATGAAGTACGTCTTTTAGGCTCAAATCTCGCTATTGGTTGGTCTCCACTAATGTCCCTATTCATGTCTTTCCCCGGTCCTTCCCTAATGGTCACGTCACTATCACAAGATTCTCCCCACAATGGTCGGTCTCAATCATCCAAAACAAAATTTTAACTACTATGATCTAAACATTCAGAACTGCAAGAAATCTACGTGCATAACGTGGACCCAATTGGGCAACCCCAAACCTTACCCACACATTGTCCCCAATGTGCAAGTGTCGGTGCAGGCGATACACAGATGTGACACGTATCATTGTGCAGTTATTACAGTCATCAAACAGGAAGGACAAGTATTAACACAACATATCTAAAAGCAAACCCAGAGTTATTCATAAATGGCCACCCCAAACCTAAGCCGTGGCCTAGGTTTGCCAACTAAGCCAACCCCAAACCTCGGTAAAACCAAGGTTTACACAGGATTAAAGGTGAGTGTGTAGATGTTTGAAAGATGAGGCACCCCAAACCTAAGTGTAACTTAGGTTTGTTGCATCTCTTTTAACTAATAAGGAGAAAAACATCATACACCACTCATTAACATACAGAGTTAGAACGTACCTGTCTGATCGGACGGAGGATATTCTCATGAAAATTGGATCGACCAGTTGAGAGACATCGGAGAAGGTGGTGGGAGAGCGCCGGAACAAAAGGAATGAAAGTAAAAGGAGAAGGAAGCAAAGAAACGAAACGACACAAACAAGCAAGAACTGAACACACGAAACCATAAAGCAGACAGGGGACGCGCGGTTTTTCACGCAGTTTGTAAGCCGCGTAACATACCGCGTAAACCACTGTTTGATCATCTTTCCAGAGACACCCGCGGTTTTCTACGCGGTTTGGAAGCCGCGGGATATACCGCGGGACTCTCTGTTCCAGCTATTTTTGTATTTTTTTTATTTTTTTTATTTTTTTTTAATAAAAGCACTCAACACATAAATGATAAAAAGAAAACTGAAAAAGATCAAACCTCGGTGGGTTGCCTCCCACCTAGCGCCTTGGTTTCGGTCGTGACTCGACCTTCCTTCTAATCACTCCTTCGGCTTTCCTTGATCACCCGGTTCCTCTTCACCTTTACCTCTTCCACTCTCAAACATCTTGAACGTTACCTTTTCGCCGCCGACCCTTAAAGTCATCTCTCCTTCCTCCATATCTATCAGCACTTTGCTCGTGGCCAGAAAGGGTCTTCCCAATATCAACGGGACTTCTTCATCTTCATCTATGTCGATCACCATGAAGTCCACCGGAAAGTAGAACTTGTCGACTTTAATCAACACATGCTCTACCACTCCATACGGATACATTATTAATTTGTCTACGAGTCAGAGTGTCATGTACGTTGGCTTTACTTCCCCCAAGCCAAGTTTCCTGAAAACAGATAAAGGCATTAGATTAATACTTGATCCTAAATCGCATAACACCTTATCAAAACAAAGATTCCCAATTTGAATAGGGATCGAAAAACTCCCTGGATCCTTAAGCTTCGGGGGAAGCTTGTTCTGAATGATCGCACTGCACTCTTCAGTAAGTGCAATGGTAGACTGGTGTTCGATTGCCCTCTTCTTGGATAAGATCTCTTTCATGAACTTGAGGTATGTTGGCATTTGGGCTAGCGCTTCTGCGAAGGGGATGTTGATGTGTAGCTTCTTGAAGATGTCAAGGAATTTCTTGAACTGTTCCTCGTCTTTATGTGCCTTCACCCGATTCGGAAATGGTAGCGGTGGTACAAACGGTTTGACTATCGGCTTCGATGGAGGTGTCACCTCTTTTTCCTTCGGCTTCTCCCGATCAATCATATCACTAGAACGCTCATCTTTCAGCCCAACATTCGCCTCCTTGATTATCTCTTTGCCACTTCTCAGATGAATGGCATTACATTCTTCTCTTGGTTTCCTTTCAGTCTGACTCGGAAACATTCCTGGGGCTCGGTTTTGTAAGACTTTTGAAATCTGCCCCACTTGTCTTTCATGGATCTTGATGGATGCGGTGTTCTGATCAGTTGCAGCTTTCACCGTACTCACCGTGCTTGCCAAACCTTTAACCGTGTTGTCCATCTTTGTCATAAACTTCATCATCGTATCTTCCAGCCCCAGTTTCTTCTCTACGGATGGTCCTTCATCGAATTTCCTTTGGATGAAACCTGAAGGACGGTAAACATTGTTAGCATTAGAAGAATTAGAAAAGTTGGGATGATTACCTTGTTGTTGTTGGCCGGGTTGACTCCATGAAAAGTTAGGGTGTTTCTTCCACCCTTCATTATATGTGTTCGAGAAAGGGTCGTTCCTCGGCTGGTTGTTCCGGTTTTGTAAAAACTGAACTTGCTCGGGTTCTTGCGAAGTAGGGAACACGTCCGGACTACCTCCCTTCAAGTGGTTGGTGATAGCGGCTAGCTGAGCTTTTATTACCTTCAGTTCATCCGATTCTTGAACACTCGCTACCGGTCTGATAGAAGATCGTGGAGTGGCATAACTATGTTCGGCTAGATTCTCGATCAAATCGACTGCTTCTTCATAAGTCTTATTCATGAGAGCTCCACCCGCTGCAGCAGTGATGTCATTCTTAAACTGCGGGTGAAGGCCTCCAAAGAACGTTTGGATAATCACCCAACCATGTAACCCATGATGTGGACACTTTTTAAACATATCTTTATATCGCTCCCATGCCTCGTAGAGAGTCTCTTGGTCCCATTGCGCGAAGTGAGTAATGTCGGCCATCAGTTGAGCGGTTCTTCCCGGTGGGAAGAATTTCTGGAGAAACGCAGCTTTCAGGCCTGCCCATGTGGTGATCTGATCCGATGGTAGGCCCTCTATCCAAATTTCAGCTCTACCCTTTAGGGAAAAACTGAATAGCCTCAGCTTGATCGCGTTCTCCTCCATCCCATTGATCTTGAACGTATTGCAGATCCGTTCAAATGCACGGAGATGTGCATGGGGATCTTCAGTTGGCGCTCCCCCAAACTGATTCTGTTGTACCATCACTATGGTACTCGGCTTGATCTCGAAGTAGTTCGCCCCAGTAGTGGGCGCTTGGACTCCTATGCGTGTGGCTGCCACGTTCGGGTCGGCAAACGACCGCATAGGACGTCTTTCCGGAGGTGGTGGAGGTGGGTCATTGCGAGGAGGTCTCTCGTCACCCATCTTCAATTGTCTTTGAGCTTTGGATGCTTTTCGTATCTGACGGGCGGTTCTTTCAATCTCCGGATCGATCGGTTCGATTTCCTTCCCACGGGTTTTCCTTGGCATAAACCAGTTAGTACCTGAACTGGAAAGGAAACAAAATTAGCAATCCAAAAACTAAAAGCGATGGAACAAAATAATAAAAATAAAGAAAAAATTTGTTCAATGTAATAGCGCTTATAGCTGGTAGTGCTATCAGTTGCAACTAGTTCCCCGGCAACGGCGCCAAAAACTTGATAGGCGGGTTTACACCCCCCTAAATCTTACCGCAAGTGTACGGGTCGAAATCAAGTAATAGTACAAAAGTACGAGTATCGAACACAGGGAACTAGGAACTAAGTATCATAATTACTATAAGATCTATTAACTGAACGGTCGAAATTTTGAGTTGTTGGTTTTAAATTAGATTATTGCAAGAAAACAAATCCCAAACGGGACAGTAAACAACTTAGGAAACTTCGGATAGAGAAAACAATTGAGGGTTGGAAATCCTAAGGTTTTCACGTACAAACAATTGACTCAAAACAATTACCAGTTATTCCGTATAATGAATACCCAATCTCTAAATTCACCGTTGTTCTTTCTCAAGCAACAACGGTTTTTATCTTGAAAAACACAAGTTTTATCTCTCGATCTCAACCTATGGAATTCAAAACACATTAAACTCAAGATTTCAACGGGACTAAGGTTTACTTGGTATATCTCTATCCAATTTCTCACCATAGGCATGCAATTTCTAGTTCTAGTTAACAATTAATTCTCTCGAACTTAATTGCAAAACAACAAAACAATTGAAAGCTTGCCAAACTCACAAAAGCATTAAAGATTAAATCACATGCTTCATTAAATTAGGAAAAACTGATAAAAGGTTCAAATCACATGTCTATAAGCTTAAACCAAATTCATTCCAACCCCCAACATCTAAAGATTAGTTCATGTTGGTGGTGGATAAAAACATAAGAAAAGGAAGAGAAATCGTGTGTGCAAACATAGTGATCGTGAACGTGATGAATGTAATGGTGAACTCCCTTCTCTCGGCTCTAATCCGCTTCGCGCGGTGAACTTCTGATAGATCGATCCTCTATCGTGGCTCTAAAGTCTCCGAAAAGCCTCTGAAAATCGCCCCCAAGCCGTCTGCCGTCGTCCGTGTGCTAGATGGTTCGATGATAACCTACAATCCGGAAAAACGCCAAAATATAAAAGCTGGAACAGGGACACCCGCGGTTTGTAAACCGCGCGGTTTCCTGAGGAGCTTCGGGTCTGGTTCTGGTCTTGGTTCGGGCACGGGTCTTGGGCTTGGATCTCGGGCTTCCGTTGGGCTTCGTTTTGGCTTCGTTTTGGACTCTTTTTAGGCGCTTTTCCGCTTCTTTTCTCGATGTTTGTCTTCCTTCGGATTACCTGCACATTTCACTCGATAAAACATAAAATTACGCCTTTTTGGTAGAACACAAGCCAATCTCATTGGTTTGAGAACTGAAAATAACGCCAAAAAGTGCCGTTATCAACCAACGGCTATAACTGACGAAGATCATCAATGAACATTAATTCTCGAAAACCGTTACGACCGTTATCCGGCTTTAACGAGGATCATTAAATGACCACCAACAATATATAAACAAAGACTTCAGCCTCATTTGCGGACACCTGAATTCGAGGACACTCACTACATAACGAAAAACATTCAAGCAAAAGGAACTCTCTCTCAAAAGACCACTCACGACGCGAACACACGACACTCTGTTTTTTCACACGACGCACTATTTACTTTACGATATAATTTATTTTTTGATATTTGTACTGTAATCGTTTGTACACAAGGACGTCGCCCCTGATTGGCGACCATAGTACATCGACGACATCCATTGTCGTCCGCGGGTTTTTTCCTCGTCAAAGTTTTTCCCGCGTCACCAAATTCCTATCGTCTCCTTTATTTTTGTCTTTGTCGCATAGTTTGTCGAGAGATTTATTTTCTTTAGTTGTTAAGCTCCACATCAACCTTAAATTGTATTTTTGGACGATTTTCGGCATTAACAGCCGGTGTTCTTCATCTCCACTCATTTTCTCCCCTCTTTGTTGTATGTCTTGTGTTCCTTAAGGAGGAGAAGATGTTTTGGGAAGCCGTGGAGCTAGGACTAGGGATATTTGCTTGTAGATCCTAAGTTTTCTTTAAAGAAAGATCAAGGTTTGGTGAAATCTAAATTTAGCCTAAATTTAGCAAGGTGAGTTCAAGTTGTTTTGTGAAAACTATGTATATGCCAAAAATGTTCATATTAAAGTATTAACGTGTTGTACTTGTTATTTATCAAATATATGGACTAACAAAAAATGAAGCGAGTTTCATGCATATAAAATGAGTCTAAAACTAAAAATAAGTAAAGAACGACTTTTGAAAATATAATAATAAAGGCTCCTTTATAAAAATATAAATACTTTCATTGATACAAAATATCATTGTAAATCTAATATAACATTTTTAAGGAGAGTTTGTTTTCATTGTGTCGTTTAACCAAGGTTCTAAATGACGTGAGGTGTGGCGTGGCGGCAAAGGCCAAGCCTCAAGCCTTAGAAGTCATGGCAAAGTCATGGCGTTTTCAAGGCGTGACTTATGGCGTTAAATTTCTGATTCATATATGAAATTGTATATAAAAATATATATTTTGTAGTGTTACACAATAAGTCAATAATAATAACCAAGTTAAATTAAGTTATATATTAAAAATTTTGCAAATAAGACATTAAAAACGTAAAGAAAAATCAAATATTGCATTACGAAAACTGTGCATTAGGCCATGACGTGCCACGGACTTAACGTGGCGTAAGACACAAGCCTTGATGTCATGACACGTCATAGCGGCTATGCGGCGAGTTTTTTAGAACATTACTTTTAGAGTAAATTACTGTTTTGGTCCCTGTGGTTTGTCAAAAAAATACGGAATTGGTCCCTAAACTTCATTTATTACAGTTTTGGTCCCTGTGGTATGCAGAATTTTACGGAATTGGTCCCTCGAGCTGACGGACGTCTATTTCCTCCGTTAAGCTCGAGGGCATTTCTGTCTTATTATATAAATTACGGATTTGGTCCTTGTCTTTTTATTACTTTATATATATATATATATACACACCACCACCACCACCACACCACCACCACCACCACCATCAACCCATCACCACCACCACCATCATCAACCCATCACCACCACCACCATGAAGTTTCTGGTGACTTTTCTCTCTTCTCTTTCTCTCTTGGAAACAACTATGAAGTTTCCGGCGACTTTTTCAGAATCCGGCGAAAGTCCGGCGAACTCGTTCAAACTCGTTGATTTCTTGCTCAAAACTCGAAATAAAAACTTGCAATCTGTTAGAAATCAATGGAGAAATGATTTGGTACAATTAGATTCGACTAACACTCAACATGTCATCAAAATCACATTTCATCTTCAAGACCCACTTCGATGTACATTCTGTGAAATTTTTCAGAAATTGAAATCATGAAATTGTTGCTCAAATCTCGAACAAACAGTTGTAACACACTCAGAATCAATGGAGAAACACTTTGGTATGATTAAATGCAACCAAACCACACTCGAGCACCGAAATCTATTTTCATCATCTTCACCATCACGAAGAACACCCACTGTGAAATTTTCAGAAAATTAAAATCCCTTAATACTTGATGAAAATCGATCCTGAAATTTACTGTATGTTCAGAAACACCAAACAAAGTGATATGTATGATTAAATTCCATCAAAACATCAAACACAATCCAGAAATCAAATCCAAAATTCTGAAAATTTTCGGGATGAATAGTGAATTACTGTTCATCAAGAGAGAAAGAATATGGGTTGATGATGGTGGTGGTGGTAGTGGTGATGGGTTGATGATGGTGGTGGTGGTGGTGGTGGTGGCGGTGATGGTGGTGGCGGTGATGGTATATATATCATGTATATGTTTGTATGTATATATATATATATATGGTTTCAGAGAATGAAAGAGGAGAGAAAGAAGGAGAAGAAAGAAAAGTAAAAAGGATTTTTTTTAAATAATTTGACACGTGTCATTTTCTAATTGGTCATTAAAAATAAGAAAAAATAAAATAATAAAAAATCATTAAAACTTAATTCTAAAAAAAAGAAATTGAAAAAGACAGAAATGCCCTTAATGATAACGGAGAAAAGAGACGGCTGTAAACTCGAGGGACCAAATTTGTAACAAAGTGCATACCACAGGGACCAAAACAGTAATAAATGAAGTTTAGGGATAATTCCGTATTTTTTGACAAACCACAGGGACCAAACAGTAATTTACTCTTACTTTTATCATTTAAAAGGAAAAAGAGGGAGGGATTGGGTGCATGCTGCCACTCGCCGTATTTAGTGGGGATGATGGGTCCCACAGAACCTTCTCATACCAATCCAGCTCCTCTTTCGCCGTTTGCCGACGAAACAAGCCACACGCCCTAAGTGAAAAAAAGACACCGGCAAATATCACCCCCACACTATCTCTAATTTACTTCTTTGGTCCACTAAGTCAACTAAATTCACAAAAATACATCCTAAGGTTACAGAAGTGGTTTCAAAATTAGCACCATACCATCCTCTAACATGTACTCCTTTTTCTTCTCACAATAATATTAAATCTAAAATGTGTGTACAATTACCTTTTTAATCGCTACTTAATATGTCTCTACAATTTTGCAGGGTTCAGAGTTTTAGTGTAAACTGGTGATGAAATATTATATCTTATCTGTGTTTGAATTCAGATCCTAACATCCTGTGTAGTAGTCAGGTTAAGCCTTAGATGATCGTAACTCATCAATGATGTATCTAGGCAAAACCTGGAACCTTTTCCAAGGCCTTAATATATATCTGTCTCGTGTTTATCGATTGTTTTGTGGATATTAAACATAAAAATTTATATATAATATTTATTCTAAAACCCGTTCAACCCGAGGCTTATTTGTTTTTTTTTTTTGTTTTTTTAAATAATTTGAAAATAAAGACGTTGACAACGGCTATTTTTTTTAAAAACAATTAAATTTTTTTTCAATTTAATCACACTATATATATAATCCTAACCCATTTTATTTTTCACACAAAACAACTCTCTCATTCTTTCATTCTCTTCCATTCTCTATATTTTAAACAATATGGATTCGCCACAACCCGGTTCACCGACCGCATCATCATCATCATCCGTAGACACCGACGAGTTGTTGCATCTACAAAGGGAAATTTTTGTAGGCTTGGTTCGAGAGACTGCACAATTAAATTAGGGTAGCACCGCCTCATCGTCAAGAAGAGAGAGGGCCGCAAACATAGAAAGAGGCCGAGTAGCTGCAAACGAGCGGCTTATGCGGGACTACTTTGGCAACAACCCGGTTTATACACCGGATATGTTTAGGCGGCGGTTCAGGATGAGGAGGCAGCTATTCGAACGAATAGTTGAAGATTTACAAGGACAGTATTCATATTTTACACTTCGGTTGGACGGCAGATACAAAAAAGGTTTTTCTCCGATACAAAAGTGTACTTCCGCTATTCGGCAATTGGCGTATGGAGTAGCTGCTGACTCACTTGACGAGTACATCCGTATGGGAGAGAAAACGTCACGAGATTGTCTGCACAAATTCTGCACAGGTATTATTGAACTGTATGGTCAAAAATATTTACGCAAGCCTACTTTTATTGATATTCAGAAGTTGTACGCCACGCATGAAGCTAAACACGGATTTCCCGGGATGCTCGGAAGCATAGACTGTACTCATTGGGCGTAGGCAAATTGTCCGGTAGCATGGCGAGGTCAATTCATGAGAGGTGATCATGAGCACCCGACAATCATGCTAGAAGCAGTGGCCTCTCAAGATCTATGGATCTGGCACGCATACTTTGGTGTTGCCGGTTCCAACAACGACATCAATGTTCTCAATCAGTCGCCCATCTTCAACAATGTATATGATGGAAAAGCACCCGACTGCCCTTTTGAGGTGAATGGAGCCACCTACGAGCACGGATATTATCTAGCGGATGGGATATATCCGGAATGGGCTACTTTCGTAAAATCATTTACGTGCCCACATGACCTTAAACGACAAAAGTTCAAGTCCGCGCAAGAAGCGGCACATAAAGATGTTGAACGAGCTTTTGGCGTGCTTAAAGCACGTTGGCATATACTTCATAACCCGGCACGCGGATGGGAACTCTCAAGATTGGGAAACATTGTGTACGCTTGTGTCATATTACACAATATGATACTCGAAGACGAAGACCATGCTATTTGTGGTGGCGATGAAAACGACCTTTTCACGGATTATATCAAAACCCAAATCAGTGAGGAACAACGCGCGGCAAATGTTCGAGAAGTCAAAAACCGGGACACTCATAATAACCTTCGGTCGAACATATTTGGCGTATCCAAGTTCCCAACAATGACGACGAGTAGATTTTTAAATTTATTTTGTAATTTTTAAATTTTTAATGAATGTTAGTAATTTTAATTTTTATTATTTATCTTATTTTTATTTATTAAAAAATATATGAATATTTTTATTTTGTTAAATAATTAAATGTTTAAATAAAAGAATTAAAAAAATGAGATGGCAAGAGGGCTTGAGGGTTCCGCTACGCCACTTTAGGGCTTGAGGGTTTGAGGAGAGGGTTAGGAGAAAAGCTGATGTGGCGCTGAGGTGGCTTGAGGGCTTGAGGGTTGCATTACGGATGGACTAAGTCTTGCAAGGTCTTGCAAGACACATGGCATGCAATGTCATCTTGCAAGACCACTTGCAAGACGCGTGTGGATGCTTACTAGATAAAAATAATTCATATATTTTATTGGCTGAGTCTCTCATATCTAATGACTTTATTTGATAAAAGATATGACAATAACTAAAATTACTTGGTTGCATTTAAAGGATAAAAGATATTACTATCAATACATTTTGAATATCAATAATATTATTCAATAAGATAAATAAAAGTATAAATTTATCGGAAATGTTTACCCACAATCAATTAATAGAGGATTCGTTGGTCCGAATAAACTAGTATTATACCCGTCCGTTGATCGAGTATACGACATGACTTTAATATATGCATCAATAAGATCCATTGTTACAGGTTTATCATCAATTGACAGAGTGACATTAACTCAAAAGAAAATTAGACAAACATGAATAATCCTAATCCCATAAAAACAGGGCACCAATCTCAAGCATAGTTATTCTCTTTTTCATTAACCTATTGAAGAGATATTAAATAAACTAATTACCCAATCATACCAGGACATATGTTGGTTGGAGCATTAATCTTTGAATTGGTCTTTTTAGTCTCGTGGGTTATGTTGAAACATGCTCCATCAACTATTTCTATTTTTAGCTTTATGACCATGCACATACCAACCGGAATTTAAAAGCATTATGTCGAACTTTTGACGTGCATTGCCTTTGCCATCCCATTCCTAACACGAATCCATTCCAAATTTATGTTTGATCTCAACCCTAATTAATTTATGACCAAAAATAGAATCTTTGATCATCTACCATCATTTATAAAAACAGGAACCAGTTAAAACCATTTTGTAACCACAGAATTAAGGGGAAATATGCATAATTGCATAGCCAAAAGTTATGCATATGCCAAGATTTAGTGTAACACCCCAAAAAAATTTGGGAAAAACGTTTTTGGACCTACGGACGTCCGCGAGGGCGAATGTCGGACGTCCGCGAAGGGCGGACTTCCGCATGTCATCCGCGGAAGCAACAGAGGTTTTGGGATGGAAATAGTTCGACCGAGGCCGGACGTCCACGAAGGACCATGCGGACGTCCGCGATCTGTCTGATGAGATATTTTGTTTTAAGAGAGACATTTTCCCTCTCTCTTTCCTCATTTCATCTTCAACCTCAAAATCAGCCTTCTCTCTCCCTCTAAACCGAATTTCTCCCAACAAACCCTCACCATTGTTATGAACCTTAACCTTTCTAGAAACCTTTCACTTCATCTTCTTCACCAAGTTTCTAGGGTTTCATCCAACCCTTTTCACTCCACTTTGAAGATTGGGAGTTTGTGGTTCATCTTGGTGATTCTAGAGGTATTTTGGTTGGTCGATTCAAGTATGGTTAAGGTAGTCTTCTCCTTTCTTCATTTATGGAAATTAGGGTTTTGGTATAAGTGGGTATTTTGATGTAAAATGGTTGGAGAATGATTCTACATGGTTAGATCTAATTATTGATGGTTGGAAACTTATGGATCCAGGTTTTTGAGGATTTGGCTTGAAGATGCAAGTTTCTTCAAAGGAGCTTACGTTTGGAAAAATCTAGATTTATAAGAGCATCCCTTTCACAAAAACCTACAGACCCCCCTATCCTGCCACTTCAGCCCCTATCTCTTCTCTAAAGGGGCGCACACTCGCTGTCTACTAAATGAGCTCACGAAGCGATCTGGGGGCGAAGCCTTAAATTGAGTTGCGGACCCCACAATAAAGAAAGATGGAACACAAGAAGCTCAGTAGCAAGCCGTCTCATAGTCACCACTTGTCTGTCGTTTCAAGCTTCCAAGCCTAATTTAGCAAGGTGAGTTCAAGTTGATTTGTGAAAATGTTGTACATGCCAAAATGTTTATTTTAAAGTATTTGTGTGTTTTATATAAAATTATCTCTTGTTGAGCTATTTAGTGGGTTTTGATTTAATCAAAGTGTTAAGCTTTATAAATCTTGTAAGATATCCTCATTTGGGGATTTTGAGTGAATGATAAAATAAATCACGAGTGAAAGTGGTTTTGTTAACTTATTGCATATGTAAAAGTTATTTGGTCAAAATACACTTTTAGTGTTTGTTGTGATTTTGCGATAACTATGATATGTTACATTTGAAAATGTGAACGTGTGAGTTGGGGATTTTGGTCAATCTTGACCGTATGAATATTTTGAGAGTTGTAAACCTTTTATTTTGGGCCGAAGGCCAATTGAGAATCGAAAAGGCAAAGATTTTGAGTAGCGATGTATTTTGGTTTACGGAAAACGTGTGAACAACACGTATTTAGCAAAATGGTTATTTTGCCTTTAAGGGCTTGATTTATACTCAAATGAGTCTTTTGAGCGTTTTCCGGTTTTATTAGCTCGAGGTGGAGCCTTGGATGTGTTGTGTGATTAATTGAGTTTTATTTGAGTATGTGCCGGTGTGAGTGTTTGGTCTTATGTGTGAAGACCGTTTGATATTTTGTATTCTTAGTACCTTTGGGTCTAATGAGCTATGGCGGGATATATGCATTGTTGAGTTATAAAATATTTGCGTATACACACACACATACATATAGATGCATATATGATTTGACTTCATTGGGAAAGTGGCAATGAAGGGGTTGTGAGATTATCATGCCTCGGAGCATGTGTTTGCATGATGTGGGTTAGATGCACTTCATTTGCATGAGTTGATTTTGATAAACGATCATTAGATCTTTTGAGCCGATGGCTCGGTTTTGGACTCGTTTGAGTCTCGAAGGCATTCACCCGGTTTTGAAAAGCTCGACGTGGGCTTGGGGTTCGATTTGCATGAATTGCATTATATTTGAGATTTACATGATTTGAATGCATTGGTGATAATGCCGTTTTACGACATTATTTTGATCCCGAAATCGGTCTGTTTGTTGTAAGTTTCCAAGTAAAATAGTAGAATTTAATGGTTTTTGTGAGTAAGTACAGGTTTTTATGAAAGAATGATGAAGGAAGAGTTTTTTTGGATCAATTGGAGCAAGTTGGCAACTTTCCTGGACGAAAATCGAAAAATGGCAATTTTTGGCAAACAGAGCTCTGCGCTACTGCTAGCGCTACTCCATCTGCGCCACTATCCGCGCAGAGGTCTGTTCCGTGTTTTTTCCAGTGTTCTGCGCGTTTCTCTGCGCGTCTCCACACGCGCTGCCATACGCGCTGAAGCCCTGAGCGTTTTTATTCCTTATGACGGCTAGGGTTGAGGGTATTAATGATCAGTTACGTTTGGAGACTCTTTCTGGACGATTTTGGGAGATAGAAGGCGACTTTTGAAGGCGATAAGAGGGCTAGAAACATCAAGTAACGAGAATCAACAGGGCGGATCGAATACGTTCATCGGTTGCTAAAGCTTTTCAGGGAGTCAATAGATTTCATTTTCTTTTAGAACATTCATGTTTACTTTCGTTTCAATCTTTTCGTTTCTGAGTTTTGAAACCCCCAATATGAACTAATCCGTTCATGTTGGGGGGTTGGTGTGAATCATGGTTTGATAATCGTTTAGCTTTACAGATAGATGTGATTGGTTTGATTTAGATGGATGAAACATTTGGGCTTGTTCTTAATGCTTGTAATAGTCCGATCACCTATTATTTGATTTTATGAATCTTTTAACGTTTGAGAGAAGTTTTGAGATTTGATTAATCCTTTATGTCTTGGACGATTTTGAGATAGAAATATGATATGTCGTTCTTTGTGGCTTTTAATCACTGATTGTTCAATTATAATTGTTTAGATCGAAAGATGATATAATGTTTTGAATGATTTTTGCTATAGCTTGATAGAGTATAGTAATGGATTGTGATTATGCTTTTCATCCTGAAGTTATTTCAATCATGTCAAACCTGTTTAGCTAAGTGATTGTTTTCATGAGGAAAACCAACCCTCCAACTCTCTCTCTTATCTGAATTAATCAAAGTTTTAATTCGTGTTTTCCAACAATCAACAACTCAATTTGCATTAGTCTAATTAATAGTCCATACAGTCATTGTGGTATTTGACACCTGGTTCCTTTGGTTCGATACTCGTACTTTCTAAGTAATATTACTTGATTCGACCCGTACACTTGCGGTAGATTTAGGGGGGTGTAAACCCGCCTATCAAGTTTTTGGCGCCGTTGCCGGGGAACCTGTTTTGTGTGAATATCACTACCAGTTGTAGAAATTATTAGATTAGACACGCTGTCTTTATTTAATTTTAATTTGCTTTGACAATTCATATATTTTTGGGTTTTGAGATTGTATTTTCTCCGTTTCAGGTTACCTCTTGGTTTATGCCAAGAAGAAGACTGTTTCGGGAATTACTACCGATTGGCCCGGAGATAGAACGGACTACCAGAGACCTGAGAAGACAAGCACGAAACAGAATGGCTGACGTCCACATCCACGTTGAAGATGATTGGGGAGAGGGTATGCCCATCAACAATGGTCCTCCATTGAATAATGGTCAACCACCTCCAAATGCAAATGCGAACAACGTCAACAATAATGTTAATCATGGCGTCAATAACAATGTCAACCATCCACCACCGCCACCACAAAGGGTACCAATGAGAAATTTCGCCAACCCGAACATGGGAGCTGCACAACGAGGACCATATGCACCTCCGATAGCTGCTAACAATTTTGAAATCAAGCTTGGTACCATCCAATTGGTACAATCGAACATGTTTGGAGGTGCAGCAACTGAAGACCCCCGTGCACACTTGCGCGCATTTGAAAAGATATGCAATACTTTCAAGGTGAATGGGGCTGATCAAGATTCGATCAAGATACGGTTATTCCCGTTTTCATTGAGGGATCGAGCCACTACTTGGGAAGAGAATATACCACCGGGGTCAATTCGAACTTGGAACGATATGGTTACAGCTTTTCTCAACAAGTTCTTTCCACCGGGGCGAACGACTCAACTGTTATCCGACATCACGCATTTCTGGCAATGGGATCAAGAGTCTTTGTACGAGGCATGGGAAAGATACAAAGCGATGCTCAAGAAGTGTCCACATCATGGGTTACAAGAGTGGATGATTATCCAAACATTCTATGTGGGATTGAATCCTCAGTTTAAGAATGACCTCACAGGTGCTGCAGGTGGAGCCTTAATGAACAAGTCCTATGAGGAAGCGGTCGAATTGATAGAGAATCTAGCAGAACATAGCTATTCCACACCAAGGTCTGCTTTTAGAAAGGTTGCAAGCGTGCAAGAAACAGAAGAGTTGAAGGCTATAAAGGCACAACTGAATGCATTGACTAATCAAATGAGAGGAGCTACTATTCAACCGAATGTTCAGAATGTTTATCGTCCCCCAGGTTATAATCAGAGGAAATATGATGAAGGGCAATCTTCAGAAAAGAAGTCGGGGTTAGAAGACATGATGATGAAATTCATGTCAAAGATGGAAGGCGCGGTTGAAGGATTGGCAAGTACAGTGGGTAATGTGAAGGCGACAACTGACCAGAATACCGCCTCAATCAAGATGTTAGAAAGACAAGTCGGACAAATAGCTGAAGCACTACAATCACGGACTCAAGGTCAATTCCTTGGTCAGACTGAACGAATACCAAGAGAGGAGTGCAAGGCTATTTATCTGAGAAGTGGCAAGGAGTTGATCAATAAGCCTACACGAGAAACATCATCAAAGGAAACCGAGCACAAAATGCAAGATGTCGAGATCATAGAAGTGGATGGGAAGGAAGGCGGTGAAGAAGGTATGACGAAGGAAAACCCGGAGGATGGAGAAAAGAAGAAGAAGCAACCACCAGTCAACCCGTATGTGCCACCGCTACCATTTCCGAGTCGAGCAAAGGCACATAAAGATGAGGAACAATTCAAGAAGTTCCTTGACATCTTCAAGAAGCTACACATCAACATCCCCTTCGCAGAGACACTAGCCCAATTGCCGACATATCTCAAGTTCATGAAGGAGATCTTATCCAAGAAGAGGGCAGTCGAACACCAAGCTACCATTGCACTTACTGAAGAGTGCAGTGCGATCATTCAAAACAAGCTTCCCCCGAAGCTTAAGGATCCAGGGAGTTTTTCAATCCCTATTCAAATGGGGAATCTTAATTTTGATAAAGTGTTATGTGATTTAGGAGCAAGTATTAACTTGATGCCATTATCTGTTTTCAGGAAACTTGTCTTGGGAGAGGTGAAGCCAACATACATGACCCTTAAGCTCGCGGATAGATCTATAGTGTACCCATATGGAGTGGTAGAAGATGTGCTCATCAAGGTTGGCAAGTTCTACTTTCCGGTGGACTTCGTGGTGCTGGATATTGATGAAGATATAGAGGTCCCGCTGATATTGGGAAGATCCTTCCTGGCCACGAGTAGATCGCTGATCGACATGGAAGAAGGCGAAATGACCCTGAGGGTTGGCGGTGAGAAAGCGGTGTTCAAAATGTTCGAGAACGTACGAGGTCAAGTTGAAGAGGAGTCGGGCAATTATGAAAAGCCTAAGGAATGATCAGACGGAAGGTCGAGCCACGACCGAAACCAAGGCGCTGGGTGGGAGGCAACCCACCATAGGGTTAATTTTATTTTATTTTTTATTTTAGCAATTTCTTATATTGTGTGTTTTTGCTTTTGTTTATTGTTTTGTGTTTTGTGTGTTTGTGTTTAGTTTTTGATCTCTGAAAGCAATCCTGTTATGACCAAGAGCAAGGCAGCAGAAGAAAGGGCAAAAACGAGTGAACAGTGGTCCGCACATGCATCCTGAAAGGTATATACACAACACCTCTTCCCAAACCTCGGTTTCACCAAGGTTTGGGGTCCCTGTTTTCACTTGAACTTTATCGTTGTATGATTCCTTGTTGAGAAAACAAACCTAATCTAGAGATTAGGTTTGGGGTGGCGTAATTATTTTTATCTGTACCGTTTCGCAATTCTCGTGTTTATCTTGTGTGCTGTTAATTGGTTCCATTGAGGACAATGTGTATGTCTGGTTTGGGGTGGTTTGTCGAGTCTATCATTTGTTGATCTCAGTGGATTGAACAATCACCCTATTTATAGTGAGGAATAGGCGACCAGTTTAACATGATTTAGTGTGAGAGTTCGAAGACACTAATTTTGGGGGGAGGAGTTAAAAGGGATAATATAGCACTAGGTTGGATCTAGGTGAATGCACACACAGAGGCATTAGTGGAGACCACCCGTGAGTTGTTGAACCATACATTTGCTGATTTCGATTCTGAGAGACTACACACTACTCGATACACTTCTCATTTAGTCTTTTGGTCGTTGTTGTAGTTGATCTCGCTATAACTTGCATCCGTTATCAAAGACATTCATAGGAATAGGAGTGAAGCTTTCGCCTATCTTTGTGAACAAACTATGTTTGAAATCGTCAAGATTTTGGTTGCTGCTAATCCCACTGTTGTTCATAACTCCAAGTACCCAAAAGAAACCCGTTGTACCCCTTTAAAAAAAACAGTCAATCAGTCATAAAAGGGTTTGCCAAAAAATATATATATAAAACTGAGGGGTCAGTTCAGGGAGTTCAAATAAAGAGTTGAGAAGTATGAGCGAAAGAAAACGGGAGGGTCATCCAATTATCAGCAAACCTCCTTCTGAGGATTGTAAAGCCATTGACCTCCATCCGAAAGCAGCAACCATGGCACATTCAAAGATCTAAGTTCAACATGGTGAGTTTCTAAAGGAGTGGCGAAGCAACATTTCTATGTCCTAGTCTTGATAGTGGATTCCTTCTGAGATCCATTTGTATACAACTGTGCGTTCTTGTTTAATTGTTGTTCATGCATATTTTGTGAATTCTTGTACCCAACTTCTGAAAGCATGACAACATGTGTGAAACCTAGGGCCCGAGTGAAGAGAGAAAACCGTGAGGTAGGGTCAAGGCGAAATCCTCTCTATATGTGTTTAGCCGAGGTACACTTAAGTGTGGTGTGGTCCCTGATAGCTCCTTTTTCCCAAAGTTTTGCTGTTTAGAATTTCTTAGCAGGTCTGCTGATTGTTCGTCCATCTCTTAGGTAATTCGTGGTGATTGTTGAGTTGACTTGAGATCACTAATGATATTCTCGACAACACGAAATTGCGATGGTTTGATTTATGGTTAAATGCTTATTTGTGTCGCTGTTTTGCTTGGGGACAAGCAACGATCGGTTTGGGGTTGTTGATAATGCCGTTTTACGACATTATTTTGATCCCGAAATCGGTCTGTTTGTTGTAAGTTTCCAAGTAAAATAGTAGAATTTAATGGTTTTTGTGAGTAAGTACAGGTTTTTATGAAAGAATGATGAAGGAAGAGTTTTTTTGGATCAATTGGAGCAAGTTGGCAACTTTCCTGGACGAAAATCGAAAAATGGCAATTTTTGGCAAACAGAGCTCTGCGCTACTGCTGGCGCTACTCCATCCGCGCCACCATCCGCGCAGAGGTCTGTTCCGTGTTTTTTCCAGTGTTCTGCGCGTTTCTCTGCGCGTCTCCACACGCGCTGCCATACGCGCTGAAGCCCTGGGCATTTTTATTCCTTATGACGGCTAGGGTTGAGGGTATTAATGATCAGTTACGTTTGGAGACTCTTTTTGGGCGATTTTGGGAGATAGAAGGCGACTTTTGAAGGCGAGAAGAGGGCTAGAAAGATCAAGTAACGAGAATCAACAGGGCGGATCGAATACGTTCATCGGTTGCTAAAGCTTTTCAGGGAGTCAATAGATTTCATTTTCTTTTAGAACATTCATGTTTACTTTCGTTTCAATCTTTTCGTTTCTGAGTTTTGAAACCCCCAATATGAACTAATCCGTTCATGTTGGGAGGTTGGTGTGAATCATGGTTTGATAATCGTTTAGCTTTACAGATAGATGTGATTGGTTTGATTTAGATGGATGAAACATTTGGGCTTGTTCTTAATGCTTGTAATAGTCCGATCAACTATTATTTGATTTTATGAATCTTTTAACGTTTGAGAGAAGTTTTGAGATTTGATTAATCCTTTATGTCTTGGACGATTTTGAGATAGAAATATGATATGTCGTTCTTTGTGGCTTTTAATCACTGATTGTTCAATTATAATTGTTTAGATCGAAAGACGATACAATGTTTTGAATGATTTTTGCTATAGCTTGATAGAGTATAGTAATGGATTGTGATTATGCTTTTCATCCTGAAGTTATTTCAATCATGTCAAACATGTTTAGCTAAGTGATTGTTTTCATGAGGAAAACCAACCCTCCAACTCTCTCTCTTATCTGAATTAATTAAAGTTTTAATTCGTGTTTTCCAACAATCAACAACTCAATTTGCATTAGTCTAGTTAATAATCTATACCGTCATTGTGGTACTTGACACCTGGTTCCTTTTGTTCGATACTCGTACTTTATAAGTACTATTACTTGATTCGACCCGTACACTTGCGGTAGAATTAGGGGGGTGTAAACCCGCCTATCAAGTTTTTGGTCCTTTTTCCCAAAGTTTTGCTGTTTAGAATTTCTTAGCAGGTCTGCTGATTATTCGTCCATCTCTTAGGTAATTCGTGGTGATTGTTGAGTTGACTTGAGATCACTAATGCTATTCTCGACAACACGAAATTGCGATGGTTTGATTTATGGTTAAATGCTTATTTGTGTCGCTGTTTTGCTTGGGGACAAGCAACGATCGGTTTGGGGTTGTTGATAATGCCGTTTTACGACATTATTTTGATCCCGAAATCGGTCTGTTTGTTGTAAGTTTCCAAGTAAAATAGTAGAATTTAATGGTTTTTGTGAGTAAGTACAGGTTTTTATGAAAGAATGATGAAGGGAGAGTTTTTTTGGATCAATTGGAGCAAGTTGGCAACTTTCCTGGACGAAAATCGAAAAATGGCAATTTTTGGCAAACAGAGCTCTGCGCTACTGCTGGCGCGCCTTCTGTTCCGTGATTTTTCTAGTGTTCTGCGCGTTTCTCTGCGCGTCTCCACATGCGCTGCCATATGCGCTGAAGCCCTGAGCGTTTTTATTCCTTATGATGGCTAGGGTTGAGGGTATTAATGATCAGTTACGTTTGGAGACTCTTTCTGGGCGATTTTGGGAGATAGAAGGCGACTTTTGAAGGCGAGAAGAGGGCTAGAAACATCAAGTAACGAGAATCAACAGGGCGGATCGAATACGTTCATCGGCTGCTAAAGCTTTTCAGGGAGTCAATAGATTTCATTTTCTTTTAGAACATTCATGTTTACTTTCGTTTCAATCTTTTCGTTTCTGAGTTTTGAAACCCCCAATATGAACTAATTCGTTCATGTTGGGGGGTTGGTGTGAATCATGGTTTGATAATCGTTTAGCTTTACAGATAGATGTGATTGGTTTGATTTAGATGGATGAAACATTTGGGCTTGTTCTTAATGCTTGTAATAGTCCGATCAACTATTATTTGATTTTATGAATCTTTTAACGTTTGAGAGAAGTTTTGAGATTTGATTAATCCTTTATGTCTTGGACGATTTTGAGATAGAAATATGCTATGTCGTTCTTTGTGGCTTTTAATCACTGATTGTTCAATTATAATTGTCTAGATCGAAAGTTGATACAATGTTTTGAATGATTTTTGCTATAGCTTGATAGAGTATAGTAATGGATTGTGATTATGCTTTTCATCCTGAAGTTATTTCAATCATGTCAAACCTGTTTAGCTAAGTGATTGTTTTCATGAGGAAAACCAACCCTCCAACTCCTTCTCTTACCTGAATCAATTAAAGTTTTAATTCGTGTTTTCCAACAATCAACAACTCAATTTGCATTAGTCTAATTAATAGTCCATACAGTCATTGTGGTATTTGACACCTGGTTCCTTTGGTTCGATACTCGTACTTTCTAAGTACTATTACTTGATTCGACCCGTACACTTGCGGTAGATTTAGGGGGGTGTAAACCCGCCTATCAATTGGTTATTCTTTTGAGGTCATGTATAAATTTTAAGTTGAGTAAGCTTGTTTTGGATGGTCGGATCCCAAGGTAAAGATCCAGTAGAATTGAACTTGGTGGTTTAGACTAGAGATCCGGTATGGATTGATGTCTCCGTGGACTAAAGACCCGGTTTGGGTTGATGTCGCACTAGGCTAAAGACCCGGTTTGGGTTGATGCCTCACTTGACTAAAGATCCGGTTTGGATTGATGTCACATTAGACTAAAGATCCGGTTTGGATTGATGTCTCCGTGGACTAAAGATCCGGTTTCGATTGATGTCTCACTAGGCTAGAGATCCGGTCTGGGTTGATGCCTCAATAGACTAAAGACCCGGTTTGGGTTGATGTCTAAAACTGACTAGAGACCGGGATGGTTGATGTCATGTGTGTTCCCATCCATGAGGCTTACTTGTGTTTATTAATTGTGGTTTAATTTATGTGTTCGCCACATTCGATGGAATCGGGTCTCCCCCGTCACCGAAGGGTGTTGTTTTCGGGTCATGGTTTATCCATGTTGTCGGCGTCGTGTTATATGCGTATGGATTGTTTTTCCATGATTGATGGACGGTATTCTATGTCTCCTCCTTGACTGGATGTTTTCCACTATTGGAGTGTTATTTCGCATTGATGATTATTTGGGAAGTTATTATTTATTTACCTCTTGAGTGAGTTTTGGATTTGAGTCCATCGTTGAGAAATGATTTTCATTGAAGGCTTTCCTCACGGATTTGGTGTGCGTTTGGAAATTGGGTTGTCGGTGTATTTTTATACAAATCCCATTTTTGGAAATCATGATTTACGCTAAACTCTTTTGTCTAACCAATTGTTTGATCATGATGTAAACTCTTAAACTCACTAGGCGTTAGCCTAACCTTTTTATTTGTCGGCATGTGCAACAGGTTCAGGTTGGGAATAAATTTAGCTACACTGTGGAGTGATGAGTGCTAGTAGGGTGCACGTGAAGTGTTTTGCTTAGTGAAGTCTTCCGCACTTATTTGGGAATTAGCAACTTGTATTGTGTTAAGTAACACCCAATTAGAAGTATTAACTGTGAAAGTTGTGATGTTTAAATTTTGAGGTATTTCCAAGGATGAATTGTAGAAAGGATTGTATCCTCTTTTGGTTATTTTATCGAAATAAAAGTTAGTTGTTCTTTCCAAATTTGAGGGTGTTACATTTAGACACAGCCATTTCGATTCCTTGAGAATTAGACCAAAGAAAGATGGGGTTGTAAAATGGGTCTGAAGTTGAATGAAGAAAACTTGAGTAAAAAATAAAGGCATGCTCACACAAACCCACAATTAAGCTTAAAGAGAAAGGCCAAACTAATCTAATATACCTCCCCCAACTTGCACACCGAGCTTTCCCAAATTGGCAATGAACTTATTAAACCATCTTGGAACAACCGCCCCCATGAAGTTAGAATGTTTGAGATCCATTGGAACCATGAAGACATGAAGCATGGGATAAAACAGAAAAGCAACTTGAGATGTGATGCATAGGAAATAGAAAGAAAAAAAAAGTTAGCAAGCCAAAACCAATTATGAAGACATGCATTAAGTAGAAAACAAAGACCATGTAATATTAAAGAATAAACTGTAAGCAAAAGTAGCTCAAAAACCAAAAGAGGTTACCATAAAGTAATAGTCATAAACTCATAATAAATCAGACTATTAACCTGACGGTATTTCAGTGTGTTAAATCAGATAATTTCTTAAGATCAGTTTGATGAGCCTGGATGAAAGAAGATCCGAATGACCCGATTGCTTTATTGGAAGCAACACATCCTCCAACATTATTTCAGCAGCCTCGATGTAAGCCTGGTAAAGCAGAAAACAATAAATAACTAACTACTCGTAACTGCAGTACACTTTGTAGCAAATTAATAGTCCTTTCATGGTCTAAATCTTCTTCGAACTCAAAATGGATTCAGAAAACCAATAAAATTTAGGGGCTCTTTGGATGGTTTTTCCATTAAGTGTTGTATGGAAAAAGTTGTCCGTGTGAATTAAGGTCTTTATAGAATGGGAAGAGTTTTGTTTGGGAGTTGTATATATATATATAAGAGTTTATACAGTTTGTTAGATTTCACTGGTTTATAAAATAGTCTTGGCATATATATATATATATATATATATGTGTGTGTGTGTGTGTGTGTGTGTGTGTGGAAGGAGGAAAGGAGTGTGTTTTTTAATTGGGATGGGCGGGTTTGGAAAAAACTTGGCTTTCTGCATAAAACTACCCGAAGTTTACTGAATAAGCCACCTTCTATATCATTAAGCCACTACCAAACAGTCATGTATAGCTGACCGAATAAGCTGTGAGTCCCATTAAGCTCATTAAGCAACTAACAAACAGACCCTTGGTGTTTATTGATCAAAAGCAAAGAGAGAAGGTTTACTTGGAACTCTTGATTTGGCATATGTAGCAGTTGCAGCAGAGTTCATTACGATCTTTGTAAGTTTAGTTGCGGCATCTGAAAGATTTTGTTGGACGACTAAAGAACAATACAACAAATCATTTTCAGTTTTAAGGGAATGATTCGATACTAAACTTGAATATGAGCAAATTACCATTCAGAAGTTACCTTGACACAAGATATTCCAATTTCTTTTTAAGAAAAGATGCAGCCTCATGTGGGGTTCCACTAATCCCTCCATATTAGATACTTCTACAGCCAAAGAAAGTGTTGCAGCTATGGCGATTGCAGGTGCCCCACGAACCACCATCTCTCTTATTGCTTCCCTGGATATACAAACACGAATAATTGAACTTAAAGCTTTGGCATTTAACCTTTGAAAGGAGACATGTGTAACTTACCAGCCCTCCGCAGCATCTCGAATTTCCAAATAGATGGTATCAAGAGGAAGGTTTCTCTGCTCAAATTGAAATAAGTCAAGTGCAAAGATAGTTGTGTTCACTAATTTAAGCACTCAATTATACATAGATCACCACAATCAATAGAAAAACATAGTGATTATATCGGTTCTTCGTTTCTAGCAAGTTTATGGTTGGACTCCATCCATTCTCAGAAAGGAAGAGCAAAAAAGGATGAACATTGATTTTTGAGTTCAAAGCCAGTACTGGAAAACAAAAGTGTCGTAAACTATAACAGAAACATGGCAATGGCATCCCTGATTTCTGAGTTATATGATCATCAGTTCATTCTTCCCATAAAAATAAGAACAATTACTATTTGACATTAGTTTATCATTAGAATCTGAGTTTGGGGAACAACTGGTTTGACCAGAAAAAGGGTCAAAATCAAATACTTACCACACATGATGGTTGTCAATGTCACGATGATGATTTGATATGCTCAAGTGTATCTTAATCTGAGTTTGAAAGCATCCTGCCTGAAACAAAGACAATAGGTTAATAGTTAGTTTGTTCAAGTAAACATGGTATTGGAAGGCAATATTATTGATTTGAAGTTGGAACAAAAACTTAGAAAAGAAAGATTACCATCAACAACATAAGAACTCTGAAACGAAGACAATGGGTACTGTTAAGGATGTCGTAGAAGTACAAACTCTCCAAAAACATATATACATATAAATGAAGTCAAAACGAGTTGATTGTGCACATATCAACTCACCAGAAAAATATAAATGTGAGAGAAAGTGAATAAAATGAGTGGCTATTACCATAACATTTTCTTCCCTTCATCTGGTTTTGCTAACCTGCAAATTTTGAGAAGAAGGAATCAAATTTCTAAACAAATCTATTAATAAAACAACCATTTAAGCAAATTGGAAACCTATTTGGTATTGATTGAATATAAAACAAAACGAAATCGCTTGTAACACTTACTACACAAGAGAGTTCTTTCCGAAGTCGATCGATGCATGGAATCGATAAGCTTGATTCATTTGATTTCTCATCCTTCTTAGTATCAACATTGGCATCAATCTTATATTCTTTCTTCTCTTCTAAAATTTATGTTAACATTACATCGTAATTGGGGATCAATCTTAGAAATTGGAAAAATTAGGTTTCCCTGATATGGACTAACCTTCTGTTTAGCATCACGATCTGGTGTATCTTCAACGACGAGATAAGCCATTAACGGTGCTTCTTCATCCCAGGGTTGCCACCGATCTGAACCCAGGGCTGAACGATTTTCGGGATGATGGTTTAGACAACAGGAGGAGACGTATTTAGAAGTTTGAAGAGGAGATAAATTAGGAGAAAGAAACCGTTTTGAGAAACGTAGAGAACTGGCCGGAAGGAAGGGGAGTGGGTTGTATCAAAACCGCTGGAACTGTCGATGATCAGTAAGAGACACCGTTCAATTTCTAGCATTCTCGCAGTTGTCATAGAAATCGAGAAGGAGGCAAGCGGGAGCGAAATTAGGGCAAGACGTGGTGAGATGGAGAGAGATCGGGGTGGAGACGTGGTGAGAGGGCGGAGAGAAATCTGGATGGAAGAGGATAGAGGATAGCAGAGGCGTGAAATGGCGATGGTGAGTAACCGTATATTTTAAACGGTCCAAATCAAATCTCACATGAATTTAAACGGCCGAGATCTAATAGTTGACTAGTCTAGAATCATCACTTGCACAAATTGCTTATTATTTCTTTTACCAAGAAACGAGGTTGCTATTTAATAGTTTTTTAAAGTAAAATTAGCGAGGATTGAATTTTTTGTTAAATGAGATATTTTTCAGGTGCAATCAAAATTTGTAAAATTGTTTGATGTGTTTTTGGTTGAATTTTATTGTTTGAGATTTTTTTTTAAGTATTTTTATTGATTTTTGATAGATTTTCTTAAGTTTTCCTAGTTGATTTTGTAGGGGTTTTTTTTGATTTTTTTTAAAATTTTTGGGTTTTTTTTATTTCTAAGCACATTTTCGATTTTTTGGTTGAATACAAACACAATAAATTTTCACTTTTTAATCTTTGTTTTTATTTCAAACATAAAATTACATATATGTTGCGGAAGCTAGAAAACAAGACATTGATCCTAAACAATTTGAGTATGACAAATTTACTCACGCCGAAAGAAAAAAAGAAAAAAAGAAGAAAATTCTTTTTCAGATCTGAGAGAATAAGATAACTCGCAGATAATCACGCCGATTTTACTTTGATCCTTTCACAAAGAAGTTATTTCAGAACAGGTTATTTGCAAACTAACACGATGAAAACATTTTATGACCTTCATTGCATTAAATGTTCTCCTTCAACTTTAACATGTGTATACATAGAATTTGTTGATCCATGCATGCTTGTAATTTTATTTAATTCTTTTGAGATAATGTAGACAATTGTTAACCCTTATCATTATAATAACCTCATTCCTAAAAATTTGAAGTTATAGAAGTGCAAGGGGGTTAGTGCAATATTCCTAATTTCAGGGACTATATGCTAATTGAAGGAAACAAATAGAGCAAAACCCTCTCAACCCATCTCATTTGTTTCATACGAAGTTGAGGAATAGAGAGGTTAGAGGATGGAGAGAAATTTGGAGCTTCTCAATTGGAATCTTGGTGAAGAAGTCTTGCTTCAACGAATTTAGGGATCATCTTCTTTAAGGTATGTTTCTTTATTCTTCTTCTTTATGCTTAGTTGGGTTAGGTTGTGGTTTGGGGTTTGATAACCCATTTGATTGTTGGATTTCTAACCATCTAGAAAAGAAAACAAAAGGGTTTTGAGATTAATTCCTTCTGGGTTTTTGGTTATTGATAGGCGGGTTTACACCCTCCTAAATCTAACCGCAAGTGTACGGTGTCGAAATCAAGTAATAGTACAAAAGTACGAGTATCGAATACAGGGAACTAGGAACTAAGTATCACAATGACTATAAGATCTATTAACTAAACGGTCGAATTGGATGATGGTTTGAAAATCGTTTAAAAACTAAATAAAACTAGAATCGATTAACGAAAGGTTTGGAAAGAACTTTGATAGAAAAAAGGGTTGAGGGTTGGACTTCCTATGGTTATACTACTGATGAACGAATACCCGAACAATGATTATCGATTATTTCTATGAACCCTAGTTTTGAGATTCACCGTTATTCTTTCTCAAGCAATAACGGATTTTATCTTAAATTCAGTAGTTTGATCTCTCGATCTCCACCGGTGATTTTAAAACACATTAGGTTAAACTTTTACAAGGCAAAAAGGTGATTCGGCTATCTCTACCCGAATCTCCTTTCCGGCACTTGATTACCTGATCTAGTGATTAATTAATTCTCTCGAACTTAATCAAAAACCATGGAATTCAATTGAAGGTGATCAAGCTACAATTGGGTATGAAAAACTAAAATCAAGTACTTCATAGATCAAATCAAATAACAATCATTCGGTTACACGTCATCCATCATAAAACCATAGTCGTTCCAACCCCCAACATCTAAAGATTAGTGCATGTTGGGGTTGGATAAAAACTCAAGAAAAGGATAGAAAGTGGTGTGTGGAAACATCGTGATCATAAACGTGAAGAATGTACTGATGAAATTCCTTCTCTCTTCTCGAATCCGCTTCGCGTGGTGAACTCCTCTTCAATCTGTCCTCTATCGTGGCTCAAAAGTATGCACAATATCTCTGAAAATCGCCCCCTCACAGCCTACCGTCGCACGTGTCGAAGTGATGACCAAATTCCCGAAAAACACAAAGTATAGCAAACGAACAGATACTTACGAGACCTGGCCCGCGGCCTCAGGCCGCGGCGCAGGCCGCGCGGTTTCCTGAGGAGATCCGGGTCAGGTCTGGGTCATGGTTTGGGCACGGGTCTTGGGCTTGGATCTTGGGCTTCGTTCTCGACTCTCTTTTGGACTCTTATCTGCTGCTTTTCTCGATGCTTGTCTTCTTTCGGATTACTTGTACATTTCACTAGAAAAACCATAAGATTCCGCCTTTTTGCTTCAACACAAGCCAATCTCATGGTTTGTGGCCTGAAAATAATGCCAAAACGTGGCGTTATCAACAACCCCAAACCGAACGTTGCTTGTCCTCAAGAAATTAGCGATAAAAGAGAATAAAAGCATATATCAGTGAAACAATAACAGCACAACTCTCAATCGGTACCACGTAATGCACTGGTGATTTCCCATACCCGTGAATGCCTATCTCACCCTCGCCTCATTCTTATTATGTTTGATCTATGGCCTTCCATTGTGAGTTAAACTCGTGATTTCTCCGATTACATTAAGGTCGTACTAGGTCCAGACATACTAGGGAAAACATTTCGCCTCGACCCTACCTCACGGGATACTCTCATTTCACTCGAACCTAGGCTGTCGCACATGTTGTCATGTATAAGGAAGTTATGTACAATGATACTCAATAATTACATGACAACTCTAATGACAGACGCACAAATGTCCAAAAAGGCGATCTTAGAAAGGAATCAAGTAGCAAGACAGGGACTATTGGTAAAGATGGTCGTATACCCTAATCACATTTTCCAGAAGATCATCCAGGTCTTTACAAGGGTTGTAACGGGGCTAGGGTCATGGCTAAGAAACGAAGGGTAAGCGGATCAAAAATCCTCGATGTGTCAACCATTAGCAGTTCTGAACTATCCTGGCTTCAATTTCTTTCATTTGGCCCTCGTTGTCACTGCTGGAGTCGCTTTGACTCTCTTATTTATCTGCTGTAGAAACTATCTCAACTACTGTCTTTTTGTTTTGTTTTGGGGCATCATTGGCCCTCTTTATTTGATTGGGGCAGCATTGGCCCTCTTTTTTAGCTCTTGGGTTAGAATGACCGAATTTATTTTCATGACTGACCTGTACTTTTTCTTTTCTGCTTTATCTTCTGTTGTTCACTACCGCCTCTGATTGACACACTTTCGGATAAGGGCTGCCTAAGGATTTTGGCTAGGGTTTAATGGTGGGTCTGAAATGAACAAGTGGTGAGTGTTTGGCTGCAAAGGGGTTTTGGGTACACACATAATGGGTCAAAAGGGGTGATAGATAAAAACGGGTTAAAAGTGCACACAATGCCTGGAATCATCTCTCAAGGTCCACATGATATGGTCTACTATACCCTTACCCAATATCCCGATGGTCGTCTTTGCTACTCGATGCAATATTATAGCGAGATCAGTCTATAATCACGACAAGGAATTTGAAAAAAGTGTATACGAATTAAGTGTTTAAATCCCTCGAAATGAAAAACGTCATTTAGGCTCAAATCTCGCTACTGGGTGGTCTCCACTAATGTCCCTAGTCATGCCTTTTCCTGGTCCTTCCCTAATGGTCACGTTACTATCACAAGATTTTTCCCACAATGGTCGGTCTCAGTCATCCAAAACAAAAATTATTAGCTAATATGATCTAACCATTCAGATGTGCAGGAAATCTACGTGCATATACGGGGGCCCGATTGGCAACCCCAAACCTTGCCCACACATTGTCCCCAATGTGTAGGTAAGTGGTACAAAATGTGACAAAAATTGTTGTGCGTTATTACAGTCATCCGACAGAGAAATATAAAACAGTACAGTACAGCATCACAAATCAAGAACAAAAGATCACGAAAACAAACCCAACTACTGGTGCGAAGAGGATGATGTGCCCCCGGATTGTCGGCCTCTTACTCTCCTTCGGCCTTAGGGCTGCGCTGGTGGTGCTTGTGGTGGTGGTGGAAAGCCGGCGTGGGTGAGACGTGCGTCGAAGCCATCCATACGTTGGTTCATGCCTTGGAACCCAATCTTCATCCGTTTGTTCATCCCTCTAAACCCGACCGCCATCTGATCAGTCAATCGGCGCATGTAAGGAGGAGTGTCGCCGCCGTGCTCGGCAGCCTCCGCCGGTGGTGCATCCAGGTCGTAATCGGGATCACTTTCCGAGGCACTCTCGGATGAGTCATGGACTGGTGCGGCGAGTCGCCGTCTCTGGTAGTCTGGGTCTGCTCGCCTGCTCGCCTCTAACTTCGCTGCCACCGTTATTTTGTAATTATATTGTTTCTTTCGGAAATCCTCTTTCGATGCGGTGAGGTATCCTATCGGGACACCGGCTTCCCTGCAAAAGTGTATGATTAGGCAAGGGAACGGTAAGATACCATCAAGAGTCATACATGCATCTAGCAACTCCATCCATATAATATGCCCGATATCCATCGGGAGGTTGTTGTGCAGGGAGTAGAGGACTTCCGCCACTTGGCTATCGGCGGTGGTGTTATGCGATGATGGCTTTAGCGAGGCTTTGACAAATAGCATTAGGAATGCAATGTCAGTGTGCATCTCACTCTTCAGAATGTGTTGGTGTGTTTTATTCCACCCGTCATGCCCATTTTGCCGCAAGGATGCGGCGATGGTCGGACTCAATCTTTACTGGAATGCCGGGTGAGGAGATAACCCGTAGGTCGTGCTCAATTCGGTCAGGCGGGGAGCGTGGAAATAGGTACATATGTCGTTCGGTGAGATCCGAACCTCTTTGTTGCCCATCTTTACCACGCATCGGTCGTGGTACACAGCCGGTATCATGCAGGCAAAAAATTCCTTAACCGTTTCGATACAGTATATGGAAGGGGTTTGGATGAACCTCTCCCATGAGTGTTGACGTATGATGACCAGCACCCTGGATCCGGCCGGTAGATCAGCAAGCTTAATACCTCGTTCGCCAAAGGGTTGGCACCCTTTCTCTACTATCTGTGCGATTCGACAGTCTCTATCCGGATTTTCTCGATCGAACATCCTCCGCCGGTTGCTTGGATGGATACGCTCATATTCAGGAAACGAGAGATGAGTGCTCGGATGGGTCCTCATTATCTGCAAAAATAAATGAACTCAAGTGAGTTATCTCGCTCATAGCTACCCCAAACCTCGGTAAAACCGAGGTTTGCAAAGGGGTAAATGTGAGTGTGTGGATGTTGAAAAGGAGGGCACCCCAAACCTAAGTGAAACTTAGGTTTGTTGTATCTCCTTTCATTTACATGTACGTACAACATAACTCACAAATCCCATGCATGCAGATTGCCAATAAAATAAACTTTTTAGCTCATGCATCTTGACCAACAGTCACCACGTAATTCCCTAGTGCATACATCTAAAAATATTCACTGGTTTGCACCATTGAACAGTAACTCGACGAACCCCAAACCTAAGTGAAACTTAGGTTTGGCTATGCTTGCACAAAAAGATAAAACCCACAAAATTAACGTAGGGACTTCATGTTTTCAAGAAATCCCCAACGTACCATTTATGCACAAAAGTGGGAGGATTTCACAAGATAATGGGCACCCAACATTTTTCCCCATTCTACTTCCCAAAAACTCCCCATCACAGATTTTAAGCACATAGTCTCACAAAGATGTAGATACTCAGTTGCATACAAGTTGAACATTCTAAACATACAACGAGCATGTAATCACAATCTAAGTATAAAATCAACAATAAAGCGCCACATTTGTGAGAACTTAAGACAATAGGGAAGCAAACATACAAGCACTTGGAAGCAAGAAATGAAGGAAATAGGAACATACTTACACCACACCATAGCATATGAAGACCAAGAGAGGCAAAGGAGAAACACATACCTTGAAGATCTTGCAAAATGGAGCACAACTACTCTGGAAAATAGGGAGAAAAGCTCTTGAAATGTTGATGGAGAAAGAGAGAGATTCGAGATGAGAAAGAGAGTAATTGCAGAAAAAATGAAGAAGAAAGAAAGAAGAAGAAAACAAAACTTGAAAAGACATAAAGCAACAAAAACTGCACACACAAAACCCTAGACAGTCATGGGGAGCCGCGCGGCCTGGGCCGCGGGCTACCCCGCGTATGTACCTGTTTCAGAAAAACATCCAAAGACACCCGCGGCTTGGCGCGCGACTTGAGGCCGCGGGACCCTCTGTTCCTAAAATCTTCCAGGGGCTTGCGCGGCTTGGCGTGCAGCTTGAGGTCGTGGCCTAGCCCGCGTATGTCTCTGTTCCACCAATTTTTTTATTTTTTGTAAATCAAAACACACTAAAATGAAACTTAAAACGAAACAAACCTCGGTGGGTTGCCTCCCACCCAGCGCCTTGGTTTCGGTCGTGGCTCGACCTTCCTTCTGATTACTCCTTCGGGTCCTCTAGAAACGTGGTATCAGCTACCACCGTTTCTTCGCCATAGTAAGGCTTTACTCGTCGGCCGTTCACTTTGAAAGTCGCCCCATATTTTCCTTGTAGCTCAACTGCTCCATATTGGTATACCTTCTTGACGGTGAACGGTCCAGACCACTTGGACTTCAACTTTCCTGGGAACAAACGAAGACGTGAGTTAAATAGTAAAACACTCATACCTGGAACAAGTACCTTTTTACGAATTTGCTGGTCATGGAATCTCTTGGTCCGCTCTTTGAAAATTGATGCGTTCTCAAATGCATCTAGCCGGATTTCCTCTAACTCATTCAGCTGCAATAATCTCCTTTTTCCGGCTGCATCCAACTCCATGTTCAACTTCTTTATCGCCCAAAATGCTTTACATTCGAGTTCCACCGGTAGATGCCATAACTTCCCAAACACTAGCCGGTAGGGAGTGGTACCAAGAGGGGTTTTGAATACGTCCGGTATGCCCACAATGCGTCATCTAACTTCAACGACCAATCCTTCCGAGATGAATTCACTGTCTTTTCCAGAATCTGCTTTAGTTCCCGATTGGAAACCTCCGCTAGGCCGTTGGCTTGTGGGTGATATGGTGTAGTGACTTTATGCTTCACTGAGTATTTCTTTAAAACCGCTTCCAAATACCTGTTGGTCCCGAAGGGTTATACAAGTTTGTAGAAGGGGGGGGGGGGGTTGAATACAAACACACGATTTTTACTTTTCTAAATTGTTTATTGATAAATCAAGACAATTTACAACTTGTTGCGGAACAAGATTAAGGATAAACCTAATCTAAACAAGTCTTGAGAAACACTAAATTTCTTGCACTAGAAAGAGTTAAAGAAATTACGAATAATAACTTAACAATAAGAGAGAAATAAGAAGATGGTTCGAGCACACTTCAAAACTGAAGTAGGGTTCTTCTTATATACTGCATACATTTAATGCATGGCAGTATGGCTTTACACGTGGCAGCAGATGAGTGGTTGCATGTCATTGACCTTTGTAGACAACCTTAGTAGCCGCATGGTGTACAGTGTAGAATCAGAGTTGTTGTACGATTACAGACAAAAGGGATGTCCGTTCTGACAGTTCGTATGGAGACGTGTAAGGGAGGTAAGACAATAGTAACATGCATGGAGACTTCATGATCAACTTTCGTTGAGTCAGATCTTTATCAGCGAATGATAAAGTTCAGCGATTGCTGAAGTCTTCTACTTGATACTTCACGTTGAATGGACAGGTCTTGCTTCGCTGATATCCGCATCAGTTCATGAGTAGACTTGTCGCTGGTTCTTGAGCTTGATCTTCGACTTCAGCGTAGAACTTTGGTTGACGTGAAACTTGTATTCAGGGATCATAAGTAAACAACTAACTTATCAGCGATCATCAATAAAACTGAACAGGCTCAGAGCTATATGACAATGAACAGTGTTCGCTGAATATCTAATATAAAGAGAGAGAGTTACTATCAGCGGTACTGTAAAGTCTTAGTACTTATCAGCGATAGTGAAACTCTAATACATATTGTTTACTTACAATTTTCACTAAGTGTTTAAGAGAGGGTCATTATCAAATCACTGAGGGTTTGGATCAACAATCTCCCCCTATTTGATTATGACATAGCAACAAAGAAAATTGTTATTTAATGAAAACATAAGGTTAAAAAGAACTCATAAAATATTTGTCCCTTTTACTGTTTTCTGGGATCTTTTCAGTACTGATGGAGTAAAGTACATTCGCTGAAATTTTTCTTTAAACTTCGTAAAGATTACAGAGGGAAGTGGAAAAATTACAAGTACAGAAGATGTAGACAGATAAGGATAGAAAGAATTACAAGGTGATCCTATCCGTCAAAAGGTTCTTCCTTAATGAGAAGTTCATCAAGGGTCTTTGATGTGGGAATCATCCAGTCAGGGACCGTTACACCTTGATCCTTTTTGTTCTTTGCTTCTTCAAAGATCAGGGGCTTGAGGTGACGTGCCTGAATGTCGCGTCTGACTTCACACCAGTATATGAGGTCTCTGAGCTATTCGATGGGAGTGATTGGAAGCTCAGAGATGCGTTGAAAGTGTTGATTTCCATGGCAGTCTAGGAAGAATATACCATAAGGATCACTTACGACTTTGCCAGGGATGAAAGTTTCACCAGGTGGTAGGGAGGTGTCAAGCGCTGAGAGATCAGCATCAGGGCCAAGAACTTCAGCTCGAGAGAAACCAATACCTGTTTCATTCTGTATAGGAGGACCTGAGTCTGAGGCTTTCTTTTCCTTTGCAGAGGCTCTTCTTTGTTGAGGAGGAAGAAGGGTGGAAGGAGGAATATCCACAGCAGAAGATACCAAGTCGATCTGAGAATTTAAAATTTTCTCGACATGGCTCTTGAACTTTGAGCGCGATCGCTGAATGGCTAATTTCACTTCCAACCATTCAGAGAAACCAAACTTCTCTAAAGTAGCAGCATAGAGAGTTTGCTTAGTTTTGTCTTCTCTGAATACATCAACTTCAACAACAGGAACGTCAACGAACAGTCTTCCTCTAATATTTACCTTGATGATTTTGGATGGTCGAGATCGATAGTTCAGCATTTCTTTACACCATTCCAAAGTCGAATAAGATACTTTAGTCTTTTCTTCAACGATCCTTTGGGCATCATCCCATAGCTGACGTTGGACATCAATGGGAGTTCTTTTCAGCGCGGGGTCTTTCACCGATTGTTGGACAAGCTGGATGGCGAGAGCCTTATCTTTTTCTTCAGCTTTCTTCTTTTTGACGAGTAATTTTTCAGCTTTTAAATGATCCTCGTATTCTTTCCTTGAAATCCTGAACTTTGTGGGAGCAGGGATTTTGTCACGAGGAAGAATGATTCGCTGATCTTCGAGCTGTTTGATCATTGCATCTCTCTTTTCTTGATCCTCTTCACTTAGCTTTTGAGGAGCCAAGGAAGGTCTGTTTTTGTGAGAGAGCAGCTGTTCTTCAGGTTCATCAGTCTCAGTGATTAAATCCAAGACTGGGATTATTTCTTCAGCTCTTGTGGCTGGGATTATTTCTGGTGTAGTCGTAGGAGCTTCAGCGGGATCCTCAAACAGGGGAGAGGACTAGCGGAAACACAGCGATTGTTTAAGTAAGAAAAGTTGGGAAGAAAAAGATAGAGAAAAGAATGTGGTTAAGTGTATAGAGGTTTTAAGGATAGAAGGATTGAGATTGAGAAGGGATAGACGAGGGATGCAGTGTAAGGGAATAGAAGGTAGTGTACTTGACAAGCTGACTTTTGAAGCAAGATCGTCAGATTGTCTTCTTCAGCGAGGCCTTTGTTTTTGCCTTTGTCAGCTTCAGACACTGCAGGCTTTGTCTTGGTCCGCTCCCCTGAAGGTTCTTTTATCTTGATCCCTTTTTTAGCTGGGGCTTTTGCAACAGGCTGGACGTAGAAGAAGTCGTCATCATCATCATCATCTTTGGGGGATGATGATGGTTCTTCATCAGAGATGTCGACAGGTTTATCATCTTCAGTTTCTTCATCAGACTCGACCTCTTCAGCATAAGGTTCGGTCACGTCAGCAGCAGCTTCCTTGAGTTGCTCATCGAGTTGCTCCCCCTCAGATACAGAGGAAGGTTTCTCGGTTTCCTCAGGGTTTTCAACTCCCTGAGGTCGTGAAGTAGAAGTACCAGCAGCAGCAGTTTCAATAATACCCTCCCCTTCAGCATTATGGGGAAGGTCTTTTTTAGTCTTCTCCCCCTCTTCCACATTATGGTTGGGGGAGGTAACAGATTGTTCAGCAGCAACATGTATTTGGTCTCTGCCTTCTAGGCCAGAGATCCCAACACAGTTTTCAATCTTTGCTAATCTGACTTCTAGGCCAGTTATAGCAGGATTGATCTTTTGAAGATTGTCTCGATCTACCTGAGTAAAATGAGAAGTTAGGGCGTTCAGGCGATCGAGTACTTTCTGAACAATTTCTTTGACTGCGGAGACCTCAGCCTTGATCGTGGAGACTTCACCCTTAAGAGAACCAACCTCTGTCTTTAATGATGTGACTTCATTGGACAAAGTGGTGAAGTTTGTTGAAAGAGAGGTGGTGGCGGTTGAATTGTCAGCGAGGGTGGTAGCAAATTGAGCGATGCTACCATCCACCTTCTCCAGATCAGTTTTGGAGGTTTTTGTATCAACGATCTCGGTCAGCTTTTTGAGTTTCTCTCCAGCGTCTGTAACCGCTGAAGAGTTCGTGGAGAGAATGGTGTTGTAATTTTCCACCTTTGTTTCCAGGGCCTTCAGGGAGGTGTTGATATCCCCCAAATTAGGACCTGAAACAGTTATTAACTTATGAACAGAGGAAAGCTCAGAAGTTTGGGGTAGAGAGAGAGGAGTGTTTTGGATTATGTTTATACCTGCAGGCGGGTTGGCGAAGTTGTCGAACCCTTTGTGTCCTGAATGAAATTCCATGTCGCTTTCAAGAGTACCTTGGCGCATGGAGGTGCCTGCAGATCCTAAGTTTGCATCCATCATCGTATTTAGAGTGTCTGCAGCTGAGTCATGTACGATGAAGGGTGTCCCTGAGAAAGTTGGGAAAATTGGTGCAGAGACCAAAGATTGAGTAGGAGGAATGATGGTTGAGAATGATGGTTGGGTGCGGGGTTCAACGTTGGATTCGCTGAGAATCACTTCAGTCTGTAGAGAGGCTGAAGGAGGTGGGTTCATTTCCAAGTTTATAACTCCAGCGTTTAGAGACGCTGAAGTCGGGATGGAAGGGGTGGCTTGATCAGCTATGGCAGAGCGTACCACTGAACTTTCCATCAACTCTTCAAGATGAGCTGTGGAGTCTTCAGCATGTAAATGCTGGGGGGTTGCTCATTGGTTTTCTTGATTCTTTTGGAACCAAGTTGGGTAGTAGATTGTTTCCTTTTTCGAGAAGGAGTAGAGGGTGCAGCGTGGGTATCAACGGTGGGGATTTCCACTGAATGAGTTGCAGAAGTAGAAGAAGGAGGATTGAGAAGAGATAAGAGAGTAGAAAGACGTACCTTGTTTTCCAGCGGTTTGAAGTCGAGCACCTTAGGGCCAACCTGAGAGAGTCTCAGATCACCCTCTGTTGGGTACCTCTCGCCAAGTCCTTGTTGAAAGACGGCACTGATGAATCTGGGATAAGGAACCCATGCAGATCTTTCAGTCATATCTACTCTGAACGCAAGGTCGTCGTAGATGATCGAGGCCGAGTCAACATTTAGACCTTTCAGCAATGCATAGCCCATTGCTTGCTGAGGTTGAGCAGCTTAATTATAGGAGCCACTCTTCACTGTCATGCAGCTTATCAGATGTGCGAAGATGAAGTTCATCTTGTTGGGCATTTTGGACTTCTTGATCATTGTCAGTTTCTTCTCAGGCTTCTTGTCCCTTCCAGTATCCCATGCGTAACCCATTGCATCGAAGAATGCAATGATGGCTTCCCTATCAGCATGGTTTTTGGGGTTTGGGAGAGGGACAAAGTGATTTTCTTTGGTAGAGGTAGGAAGGCTCAGTGCTTTCCTAATAATGGCAGGGTTGATTTTGGTGGTGCCAAATTTTGTGTCACACAGAATAGAGTCAACGATCTTCGTTGGGTCTTTGGCATGGGGTACCTGAGCTCTTCTGGCAGTATACCAGAACTGAGATAGTAGGAATTGATGAGCAGGGGGTGTAATGATCAGCGCTGTAGATAAGCAGCATGTTTTGAGGTATTTCACAGCATCATCCAGATGTGTGACTTGCTTTCGAGGAGGAAACTCGAAAAGCGCATGAAGGTTGTTCGATTTTGAAAAATCGATTTCCTCAAGCTTGAACTTGACCTGAGGAGATTTGACGAGAGTCAGTTTCTTTGCAGCCGTGGATTTCTCAGTGGTAGGAGCAGGAGTAGAAGATGCCATTTCTATTTTAACAATATCAACCATGAACATAGATAAAGAATAGTCTTAATGTGAAAGATTTTCCAATAAGATGTTTTCGAATTTTGTCCATTTCATTCAGACAAAAATGTCTTAATGAAGATTAGGGTTTTCTTGTTTTGAAAGAAAAACAACCCTAGTAAAAAGTCTTGTTTTCCATTTTCCTTTAGATAAGGATTCTGGAAAAACGAATGAAGAACAAGTTTAAGATTTTGAGTTTTAAACTTGAAGAACAACCATGAAAAGGTTGTGTTCATAAAACCATGAAAGAAATGATTTCATTTTAGAAAAGGTTTCTTTTGTTTGATATTTTAAAAGCAATAAGAAGATCAGAAACAAGTTATGCAGGTAAATAATAAGAATATTAACCTGGTAATCGAAGAAGAAGATGAACAGATTTCTAGAAATAAGCAACAGTAAATCTTTTCTTGCTTGGAGAAGAAGTTCGCGTAAAGAAAAAAATATATAAACCCGAAATAGTTTATATAGAGAGATTTTAGAGAGAGAGAAACTCGAGCGGGAAAGTTTTTCATCATGACACTGACACGTGTTTGCATTTGATTGGAAGGTAAACGAAACGTGCAAACGTGTGTCAGAAAAAGAACGTGTCAGGGTTTATCCGTTGTGATGATGTCACAAACGTCCTTTCATATTTTAGGATGTCTCTGAGGTTTTGAAAGCTCAGGGACTATTTTGAAAAACATGAAGCACTGAATAGAAATATCAGTGTTAGTTTAAGAAATTTCAAAGTATCGCTGTTAAGGAAGAGATATTCAGCGATGCAATTTGTTTTGAAATCTTACATTCACATGCGAACGTCAGCGAGCAAGAGAGAAAACATACCTTGATATCAGCGAATCAATTATGTTCAGAGAGAGAATGATAGAATGGGTTATATAATTGTTTTATCCTATCACTGATACAATGTGAACCACTGAAGATTTTACTCTTCAAAGTTCAGCATTCCAAGCTCGCTGATGAGAAAGTTGAATCTTGTCTCATCAAGAGGTTTGGTGAACAGATCAGCTAACTGATAGTCAGTTGGGATAAAATGAAGTTCTATATAACCATTCATCACATGATCTCTGATAAAATGATACCTGATTTCGATATGTTTGGTCTTTGAGTGTAGCACTGGATTGTTGGCTATAGCGATGGCACTTGTACTGTCGCAATAGATTGGAATTTTCGAGAGCTGAAGGTCATAGTCTAGTAGTTGATTTCTCATCCACAAGACCTGAGAACAACAGCTTCCAGCGGCTACATACTCAGCTTCAGCAGTTGAGGTGGACACTGAGTTTTGCTTTTTACTTGTCCAACTCACCAGCTTTCCACCCAGGAGCTGACAGCCTCCTGTGGTGCTTTTCCTATCCAATTTGCAACCTGCAAAATCACTATCTGAATAGGCGATTAGATCAAACCCTGAGTCTTTGGGATACCAAAGACCTAGGTTCATAGTACCCTTAAGGTAACGAAAGATTCGATTTACAGCGATCATATGAGATTCCTTAGGTTCAGCTTGATATCGTGCACACAAACAGGTTGCGTACATTATATCGGGTCGGCTAGCTGTAAGATACAAGAGAGAGCCGATCATCCCACGGTACAGCGTGACATTAACAGGTATTCCATTTGAATCCTTGTTTAGTGTCAGCGGAGGTGCCATAGGGGTTTTCATAGCTGAACTCTGAGTTAAATCGAATTTCTTCAGCATATCTTTAACATACTTTCCCTGATTAATGAAAGTTCCTTTTTCATTCTGTTTTATCTGAAGACCAAAGAAATATGTTAGCTCACCCATCATACTCATTTTATACTCTTCTTTCATCCTTTCAGAGAAACGAGTACAAAGATCAGGGTTAGTAGAACCAAATATAATGTCATCAACATATATCTGAACAAGAATGATATGACCTTTCACTATTCTGAAAAATAGAGTTTTGTTGATTTTACCTCGCTCAAAATTTTCAATTAGGAGATAAGAGGATAGAGTGTCATACCATGCACGTGGAGCTTGCTTTAAGCCATAAAGTTCCTTATCCAATTTATAAACATAACCTGGATGCTTAGGATCTGAGAATCCTGGAGGTTGTTCCACATAGACTTCTTCATTCAGCTTTCCATTGAGAAATGCTGACTTAACATCCATTTGATATACTTTGAAGTCTTTGTGTACAGCGTATGCTAAGAATAGATTAATAGATTCTAGTCTTGCTACTGGAGCAAATGTTTCATCGTAATCTATGCCTTCCTCTTGTCTGTATCCATGAGCAACAAGACGAACCTTGTTGCGGGTTACAGTTCCATGTTCGTCCAACTTGTTTCGATAGACCCATTTAGTGCCTATCACTGTCTTGTCAGTTGGTCTTCGAACAAGTTTCCAAACTTTGTTTCTTTCGAATTCAGTCAGCTCTTCTTGCATGGCGCTGACCCATTTTGGATCTTTGAGGGCATCATCTATTTTCTTTGGTTCAATCAGAGAAATAAAGTTAACAAATAAACAAATATTACTTGCACTTCGTCGAGTCTGAACACCAGCGTTTGGATCACCAAGAATTTGATCAATGGGGTGATTGACAGTCCATCGCTGAGCCGGAGCATGAATCGCTAACTCAACCTGAACTGGAGGGGCTGAAGATGAAGCTTCAACAACTTCTGGAATATCAGCCAAGAGAGAAGTAGGTGCAGATGTCATCACATTCACTGATTGCTGAGAAGTAGATGAAATGTCTGAGATATTTGGTTCAGAAGCAGGCATAGTGTTTAAAGGAACAGCTGAGACCCATGAAGTTTCAGCTTCACTATTCTGCATGTTTGGAATGATAGTAGGACCATCATTTTCTACGTTATGAGTATGAGGAGTGGGAATATCTTCTGAATCACCAAGATGTGAAAACATCCATTGATTCAGTTCTTCAGTATCAGCAGAAGGTCGAGAATTCGCTGAACGGGATTCGTCAAAAGTGACGTGAATAGTTTCTTCAACAGTTTGTCTTCTTCGATTGAAGACTCTGAAGGCTTTGGAGTATCCAAGAAAGATTCCATCATCAGCCTTAGGATCAAACTTTCCAAGGGCATCTCTGTTGTTCAGTATGAAACACTGACATCCAAAGATGTGAATAAATCTAATTGAAGGCTTTCTCCCATGAAAAAGTTCATAGCCTGTTTTATTAAATCTTTTGACTATCAGCGACCTGTTTTGCGTAAAACAAGCAGTGTTGACAGCTTCTGCCCAAAACTGAGTAGGCAGGTGAGAATCACTGAGCATTGAACGTGCAACTTTAATAATAGTTCTATTTCTTCTTTCAGCGACTCCGTTTTGTTGCGGTGTTCTCACTGAAGAAAAGTTGTGAGAAATACCCTTACTCTTAAAGAAGGAATCAAGAGAATTGTTTTTGAATTCAGTCCCATGATCACTCCTTATTGAGCGAACGGTCAAGTTGTTCATGGTTTCCATCTTCCTAACAAAGGTGATGAGTTCTTCGGGGGTGTCACTTTTAGAACGGAGAAACATAACCCATGTATATCGAGAGAATTCATCAACTATGACCAGTGTATATTTCTTTCCAGCGATGGATTATTTGTTAACAGGGCCAAACAAATCCATATGGAGAAGTTGTAGAGGAGATGACACTGAGGAAACTTGCTTTGACTTAAAGCTTGCTTTGGTCTGCTTGCCTTTCTCACACGCTGAACATAAGGACTCTTTGGCGTATGAGTGTTGAGGTAGACCAGTGACTAACTCTTTTGAAGAAAGAGTATTCAGTGTCTTGAAGTTGAGATGAGAGAGCCTCTTATGCCATAACCAGTTGACATCAGATGAGGCTTTTGAGAAGAAACAGGAGTTCTCAGTGGTTATTAAGTCCATGTTTATTACATAAACATTTTCCAAACGATAACCGCTGAGAGCTATCTTCTCCTTTTTGTCAGCGACAAAGCAGGATTCATTAGTAAAGATTACTTTGTTATCCTTGTCGCAAAGCTGACTGATGCTTAGAAGATTATGCTTCAGCCCTTCAACATATGCGACTCTTCTGAAGGTTGTTGTACCATTAGAGAGTACACCAAACCCTCGGGTATGTCCTTTTCCATTTCCACCGAAAGTTATAGAGGGACCCTTCTCTTCTTTGTACTCAGTGAGCAGGTTCTTCATACCAGTCATGTGTCTAGAGCATCCGCTATCGAGATACCAGATACCCTTCTTAACCTGCATTACAAAAGAAGATTAGTTTGTCTTGGGTACCCACTTAACCATGTGTACACACTTGTCAGTGGGGGTAGAAGAGGAGGTGGAATGTAACGTCCCAAAAATTACAAGGAATTTTAAAATTTTAAAATAATGCATTTTATTAAAGTCAAACCATAAGTTAACAAATTCCCTTACAAATAAAGTTAAACATCGTTAATTTAAACCGTCGAACAAAAATTCATGCAGCGGAAAAGTTATAAAATTAAATTCCCATTTAAAAAGTTAAACTTAAACAGCCTTCGCCTTGCGCCCGTGTGTACCGTCATGCTCGACTGCTACTCGCGCTTGAAAACATAAGATATTGGGAAGGGGTAAGCACGAAGCTTAGTGAATTCTACCACCTACGCAGGTAGCAATCACACATATATCTCCCCTACTCGCTAGTAGGCAAACAACACCGCAATTACAAGTATAGAAACAAATCAAGGTTTAAACATGTAATCACATACCTCGGTCCCACCGAGCCCTCGGTCTCCCCGAGTTCACACAACACTTTTACACAATTCCTCGGTTCCACCGAGCCCTCGGTCTCCCCGAGTTCACATTAAATGATATCCATACTAGCTCAGTCCCACCGAGCCCTCGGTCTCCCCGAGTTCACAAAACACATGCCAATCACATATTATATAATTTACAACTAGCTATCACACCGCAACTAGTTCACGTAAGCATACAATAACACGCAGAACTAACACGACATATAAGTAACTCCTAGTCTACGCAGTAAGGGGACTCACCTTAAAGCACGCAAGTATCCGCAACCGCAACACAAGCCGGCCAACTTCACTCACCTTCTCCCACCTAATTACGTGTTAACAAATGTCAAAGTGAAGCCCCGACCCAAAACCACGACTACTAGATTACAAGTCACATATTCCAGCTTTTACTCTAAAAACACAGGTCCGTTCGGGACCTGTTTAACCCCTTATAAACTAATAAATCCAGAAATAATATTCCATAATCACAAATTCCCATGTCTTAGGGTTCCAGGGACATATCGCACGCGCTCTAACGATTTTTCTACAATTAAATATGGATTTTACAAAACCGACTTGCAGAACAGCGAAAAACAGGACCTTCCAGTACAAAACGACAATTTGACACTAGCTATGGTCCGAACTAGTTTTTCCGTAAAACATATGAAACTTACTAGACTCAGAATGGGAGATGTTTGCACTGATTTCACCCCAATACGATGTTCCTAGAAAAGGTTATGGCTTTCACAAAACAGAGGCAGAAACTATGAATTTCACATGAAATGACAAATATTGCTTATTAACCTATTAAGTCATGGCTTAATCCAAACAGACCCGGATAGCGTAAAAGCTTACTGGAAAGGTCATACTAGGCTGGTCGACAGCCATGTACCACCTACTTCCACCTCCGGCGGTGGTGGTGGTTGGCGGCGGCGACGGTGGTCACGGTAACACCTTCCGGCAGAACCTCCCAACATCGCCCATCCCGACTCAACCGCAACCACACCCCCGCACACACCCGCACACCTGCACACCCTGCACCCACCCCACTGCCGCCACCACGGCGGCGTGCAGCGGCGGCCCCACCGCCGGCAGCCGTGGCTGCGGCGGTGGTGGTGGCGGTTCACGGCAAACCTTAGGCAAACGATGACAACGGAAAGGGAAACGAACCTACCTCGACGAACCCTTCTTCCTCCTCTTTTCCGGAAGCAAAACGACGGCGTCTCGCTCTCCTCTTCCCGACGAACCCTCTCTCTTTCCGGCGAACACCCTCTCTCTCTCCGGCGACTCTCTCTCTCTCTCTCGATCTCTTTCACTCACGGCCGAAAAACACAAGGGAAGGGGAGGGGCCGTAGGGTTTCTATCCTTTCTCTCCTTGCTACTCACGAAAACCAAACACCCACAAACAACATGGTTCGGTTTTGGACTTTGCATGGGCCGAACCCATCATATTTTTGGCCCTTTTACAGTTTTGGTCCCTTAACTACATCCTTCTCGCAAACTAACCAACGTTTTGACATATATAACTATTAGGTCCAATTCGTCTAACCCCGTTAACGGAAACCACGTAAAATAAAACTTTTAAAAAGAATTAATACAAAGAAATTACATACCGGGATACGGGCTTTACAACTTTCCCCCTACTTGGATTAGACTTCGTCCTCGAAGTCTAGACCGACGAATAACTCGAGATAGTTCTCGCGCATCTCCGCTTCGGGCTCCCACGTCCACTCTGAACCCTTCCGGTGCTGCCACTGAACCTTCACCAATCTAATGACCTTGTTGCGCAAGTTCTTCGTCTTTCTCTCAACGATAGCTATCGGCTTCTCCACGTAGTTGAGCCTTTCGTCAATCTTAATGTCCTCGAGAGGAATCACGGCAGACTCGTCTACTACACACTTCCGCAATTGAGACACGTGGAAGGTGTAGTGAACTAAGCTCAGCTCATCCGGTAACTCTAAACGGTAAGCTACCTTCCCCACTCGAGCAATGACCTTGTAGGGCCCAATGTAACGGGGCCCCAACTTTCCTCGCTTGCGAAACCGGATCACCCCTTTCCAGGGTGAAACCTTCAACAACACATAATCACCCACCTGAAACTCCAAATCTGATCGCCTTTTATCGGCGTAGCTCTTCTGCCGACTCTGAGCAGTAACCAGACGATCCCGCACCATCTGAATCATCTCGGTCGTCTTCAGTACGATGTCGGTGCTCCCTAATACCTGCTGACCAACCTCGCCCCAACAAACGGTCGTCCTGCATTTCCTACCATACAACAACTCGTATGGCGGCATGCCAATACTAGAGTGGTAGCTGTTGTTGTAGGAAAACTCCGCCAGCGGAAGGTACTGATCCCAACTACCTCCAAAATCGATAGCACAGGCTCGAAGCATATCTTCGAGGGTTTGAATAGTCCGCTCACTCTGCCCGTCCGTCTGTGGATGAAAAGCTGTGCTGAAATGTAGCCGTGTACCCATCTCCGACTGAAACTTCTCCCAAAACCGGGAGGTAAAACGAGTATCCCTGTCGGAGACAATCGAAACTGGCACCCCGTGCCTGGCTACAATCTCTCGCACAAACACCTCCGCAAGTTTCTCCGCCGAGGAACTCTCCCTGATGGCCAAGAAATGAGCGCTCTTAGTCAGACGATCCACAATTACCCAAATAGCATCATTCCCTCGCTGAGTTTTGGGAAGCTTCGTGATGAAATCCATCGTAATCTGCTCCCACTTCCACACCGGAATCTCCAACGGCTGTAACTTCCCGTGCGGCCATTGATGTTCTGCCTTGACCTTTCGACAGGTCAAGCACACCTCAACACATTTGGCGACATCCCGCTTCATGCCGGGCAACCAATAATCTTCTCGTAAGTCTCTGTACATCTTAGTAGCTCCCGGATGAATCGAAAACTTGGACTTGTGCGCCTCATCCAACAATATCTGTCGGTTCCCACCAGTGAACGGAACCCAAATTCTACCATACCGAGTCAACAAGCCTCGACTATCACGGACAAAATGCGGGATTTCTCCCGAAACCCTCTCGCGTTTGGCATTCTCTTCAAGAACTGCCGCCTCCTGGGCGCTACCTATTGACTCAAGAAGAGGTGCAACCACTGTCAATCGCTGACACAAACCCCTCAGCGGTTCGCCAACCGGATGTCGGCTAAGTGCGTCTGCGACCACATTTGCTTTACCGGGGTGGTAAAGTATCTCGCAATCATAATCCTTGACCACATCGAGCCACCTTCTCTGACGCATATTTAGATTCTGCTGGTCCATCAGGTACTTGAGGCTCTTATGGTCGGTGTAGATCGTACACTTAACACCACATAAATAATGTCTCTAATTTTTTAGGGCAAACACTACTGCTCCCAACTCTAGGTCATGAGTCGGGTAGTTCGCCTCATGAGGCTTCAGCTGCCTCGAAGCGTACGCTATAACCTTGCCACTTTGCATAAGCACGGCACCCAGACCTTGGTGTGAAGCGTCACAGTACACCACCAAGTCTTCTATGCCCTCGGGCAAGGTTAACACCGGAGCCTCGCATAAACGTCTGCGTAGCTCCTCAAAAGCCCTCTGCTGCTCTTCTCCCCAGCTAAAAGCAGCAGTCTTCTTCGTCAAACGGGTCATAGGCAACGCGATCTTGGAGAAATCTTGGATGAATCTCCGATAATACCCTGCCAACCCTAGAAAACTTCGTACCTCGGTGGGAGTCTTCGGCACCTCCCACCGCATCACCGCTGAAATCTTGGCCGGATCGACCATAATACCGTTCTGATTCACGACATGTCCTAGGAATTGGACCTCTCGTAACCAGAATTCGCACTTGGAGAACTTAGCATAAAGCTTCTCTCGCCTCAGAACCTCTAAAACTTCTCGCAAATGCATCTCGTACTCTTCCTTCGTCTTCGAATATACGAGAATATCGTCGATGAACACAATCACCGATCGATCCAACATTGGGCTACATACCCTGTTCATAAGGTCCATGAACGCTGCTGGTGCATTGGTGAGCCCGAAAGGCATCACCACAAACTCATAATGGCCATATCGTGTGCGAAAGGCCGTCTTCTCCGTATCTTCACTCCTCACTCGCATCTGATGATACCCCGATCTCAAATCAATCTTAGAGAACCACGAGGCTCCCTGAAGCTGATCGAACAAGTCGTCAATCCTTGGCAGAGGATAACGATTCTTTACCGTAAGCTTATTCAACTCACGGTAGTCTATACACATCCGTTGAGACCCGTCCTTCTTTTTCACAAACAGAATTGGGGCTCCCCACGGTGAGCAACTCGGTCTGATGAACTCCTTTTCGAGAAGTTCCTGCAACTGAGTGTACAACTCCTTCATTTCCGGTGGAGCCAGGCGGTAGGGTGCCTTGGCTACCGGAGCAGCACCTGGAACCAAATCAATACGAAACTCTACCTGTCGTTCGGGAGGTATCCCCGGTAGATCATCGGGAAAAACTCCAGCAAACTCCCATACAACTGGCACGTTCTCCGCAGTCTTCTTCTCTTCCTCACTGCGCGTATCTATCACATATGCTAAAAATCCCTGCCCACTATGCTGAAGGTATCTCCGAGCTCTCGCAGTTGAACATATCGCCGAAGTCCGTCTCGGCGAGTCTCCCTGAACCAACAGTTCTGCCCCGCTTGGGGTTCGAACCCGTACTTGTTGGTGACGACAAACAATCTCTGCATCAAACTTATCCATCCAATCCATGCCCACGATCACACAAATCTCACTCATTGCAATCGGAATCAAATCGATGGGAAATCCCACACCCGAGATTTCCAACGTGCATCCCCGATACACATCCGTGACCGTCAAGGTCCTACTATCCGCCACCTCAACTACAAGAGGACACACTAACCTTCCTACTACCCGGCCCAAACTCTCGCTAAAAGCGCGAGACACAAACGAATGAGTAGCCCCGCTATCAAACATCACAACCGCAGGCACCGAGTTAACAAGGAATGTACCTAACATACAATTTTACCAATATATAACCACACAAGACATAGAAAGGAAGGACAAAAAGGAAAAGCAAAGGGATGTACCTGTCACCACCTTAGGCGTCGCCTGCGCCTCATCCACTTTCAGCTGGTGAACTCTACCTCGAGCCGCTTCCGTCCCCGGCTGACCCGTTCGTCCATCAGTAATACGCAATGGGGCATTCACAGGCGCCCTCTGTGCCCCACTCCCATCTGCTACCCTCGCACTAGGACAGTTGGCCTTCACATGGCCCGTTTGCTTGCAGTTAAAGCAGACCATCATCGGCATCTTACACTCCCAGCTGAAATGGCCGGACTGCCCACACTTGAAACATTTATCAGCCCTCTACCCACTAGTATCCCTGGGCTTAAACCCACTGCTCCTTGGACCCGTCCGCGAATCTGTGAATTTCGACTTATTTGGCACCGCAGAGATTGGTGTCACCGCCTGCGCCGCCTTCCTCTTCTTCGCTTGGGTCTCCAACTCAAGTTCCCTCCTCCGGGCCGCGTCCATCATCGCAGATAATGAAGCATACTGTGCCGTGCTCACGAATTCCCTAATCTCGGTACGCAACATGTCCTTGTACCGGGACATCTTCATATCTTCCGAGGCGGCATACTGGGGGCAAAATGTAACATCCCAGGCCAACCGTACCAGATATTGTCCGCTTTGTCCGCACACCTGGACTCACGGTTTTGTTCTTGGCGACCTGGCAAGGACTTTGCAAGGACTTCCCAGGAGGTCACCCATCCTGGTACTACTCCCACCCAAGCACGCTTAACCACAGAGTTCCCAAGGAACCCGCATGCTTGTGGCCCCAAAACACGTTGTGTCTGGTAAGGCCAAGGCTTACTAATATACCCAGCATCTCTCATGTCCACGGCCGATGTGGGATATGCCTAAGGTGTTACACACACCCCCCCTTAGGGACTCATCGTCCTCGATGAGGTTTGCCCCACCATCCCGAACGGCACACAAGTGACCCTGATACCATTTGTAACACCCCGCTTACCACGACACAATATTAAGTTGTAACGTCCCAAAAATTACAAGGAATTTAAATTTTGAAAAATAATGCATTTCACTATAATCAAACCACAAGTTAACAAATCCCATTACAATAAAAATAAACGTCGTTGATTTAAACCGTCAGACAAAGTTAAGCAGCGGGAAAGTTATATAATTAAATCCCCATTTAATAAAAAATTAACTTAAACAGTCTTCGCCTTGCGCCCGTGTGTACCGTCATGCCCGACTGCTACTCGCACCTGAAATCATAAGATATTGGGAAGGGGTAAGCACGAAGCTTAGTGAATTCAAACCATAAATAGGATCGCAATTATATCAGCATCACCCTTAAACAACTAGTTATCGCAACCAACTCATACAATGCAATCACGTCTTGCACCCAAATTTATATATACCAAATACACCAAATATACCAGCCCATATTTTTCTTGGAACATCCATCAAGAAAATATATCACGAATAATAATAAGCCTTATACTTCTTGGAACGACCATCAAGAAGATATAATCGCAACTCATTATACAAACACATATACTTTTTGGAACAACCATCAAGAAAATATATCACCATTAACAATAAGCCTTATACTCCTTGGAACGACCATCAAGAAGATATAATCGCAACTTATTATACAACACATATACTTCTTGGAACAACCATCAAGAAATATATCACCATTAACAATAAGCCTTATACTCCTTGGAACGACCATCAAGAAGATATAATCGCAACTTATTATAAAACACATATACTTCTTGGAACAACCATCAAGAAGTACATCAATCACAGTTCAATATATATACACAATTATATATACCCCATAACACAATAATATCAGCTAACAATCATAACTATCACACTTGAGCTATAGTAACACAAATATAATTCCCATCCTATTTAGTGAGAGAACTCACCTCAAAAGCAAAGCTTATGTCCTCAACAGCAACACGAACCGGCCAACACCAGCTCACCTTTTTCCACCTAAATAAGTGTTAACAAATGTCAAAGTGACACCCCAACCCAAAGCCACGACTACTAAATTATCAAATACATTTTCCTGTTTTTACTCTCAACCCACAGGTCTGTTCGGGACCTGTTTAACCCCTTATAAACTGACAAATCCAGAAATATTTTTCCATAATCACAAAGTTCCATGTCTTAGGGTTCCAGGGACATATCGCACGCGCTCTAGCGATTTTTCTACAATTTACTATGGATTTTACAAAACCGACTTGCAGCACAGTGAAAAACAGGACATTTCAGTACAAAACAGCAATTTGACACTAGCTATGGTCCGAACTGGTTTTTCCGTAAAACATATGAAACTTACTAGACTCAGAATGGGAGATTTTGACACAGATTTCACCCCAATACGATGTCCCTAGAAAAAGTTATGGCTTTCCCAAAACAGTGTCAGAAACTGTGAATTTCACATAAAATGACAACATTGATTATAAACCCATTAAGCCATAGCTTAACCCAAACAGACCCGAACAGCCTACAAGCGTACCGGAGAAAGGTCATACTAGGCTGGACAACCACCGAGTACCACCCACATCCGTCTCCGGCAGCGGTGGTGGTTGGCGGCGGCGACGATGGTTACGGTAACCCTTCCGGCGAGACCTCCCAACGTCACCCACTCCCGACACACTCGCAAAACGCACCCGCACACACCCGAACACACCCGCACCCTGCACACCCCTGCACCCACCCCTCTGCCGCCACCACGGCGGCGTGCAGCGGCGGCCCCACCGCCGGCAGCCGTGGCTGCGGCGGTGGTGGTGGCGGTTTACGGCTTCCGACAACGAATAACACAACGAAAAGAACGGTACACGGGATTACCTCGACGTGACTTTTCCTCCACCCTTTCCGGCAGAAACGACGGCGACTCTCCTCCTTCTCCGGCGAACTCTCTCTTCTCCGACAAACTCTATATCTCTCTCTACTCTCGGCTCACTCTCTCTTGATGGTTGTCACTCTCTCTCGACCGAACTCACAAGGGAAGGGGAGGGAGGAGCCGTAGGGTTCTTCTCTCCTCTTACTTCTTTTCTTCCTTGCCAAGCCACCAAACAAACACCCTCCAAATGAAACATAAAACGTTTTTGGGTTTGCACGGGCCGAAGTATACATACTTTGGCCCTTTAACACTTTTGGTCCCTCAATAATTCCTTCTCGCAACCTAACTAATGTTTTGACATAATTAACGATTAGGTCCAAATCGTCTAACCCCGTTAATGGAAACCCCGCTAAATAAAACTTTAAAAAGGAAAGAATTAAAACAAAGAAATTACATACCGGGATACGGGCTTTACAACTCTCCCCCACTTGGATTAGACTTCGTCCTCGAAGTCTATGCCCGTGAATAACTATAGATAGCTCTCCCCCATCTCAACCTCAGGTTCCCAAGTTCACTCGAACCCTTTCGGTGTTTCCACTGGACCTTTACTAACCGGAATCTAAATTTCTCACCCCGTCTAGAAATTCTCGAATACTTTTCTTACTAACAAAACTCCACATCGAGCCATTAAAAAAACCGTGCAATTGACCCATGACTATCTCAAAGTCGAAACCGAGCAAAATGCTCCACGCTTGCTAGACCCATAAGTCGGTCAAAAACGCGTTTAAATAAAGTTTAAGCAAGCAATACTCTAAAATAAACATTAGTCCCAAACTCGACACGGGTTAATCAAAAGAGTTTTCCAAAAGGACTCACACACCTGGACTCACACCTGGACTCACACCTGGACTCACGGTTTTAAAACGCGTCTGATAGAGGAGGTATCAAGTCCCTTATAAGGCAACATTTGTTCCCCTCCCCAACCAATGTGGGATCTTACAATCCACCCCCTAGGGAGCCCAGCGTCCTCGCTGGCACACCAGTCCGGTTCCCGGCTCTGATACCATCTGTAACATCCCAGGTTAACCGTATCAGATATTGTCCGCTTTGTCCGCACACCTGGACTCACGGTTTTAAAACGCGTCTGATAGGGGAGGTATCAAGTTCCTCTTATAAGGCAACATTTGTTCCCCTCCCCAACCAATGTGGGATCTTACAATCCACCCCCCTTGGGAGCATAGCGTCCTCGCTAGCACACCAGTCCGGTTCCCGGCTCTGATACCATCTGTAACATCCCAAGTCAACCGTACCAGATATTGTCCGCTTTGTCCTTTTATTCCAACGACTACTAATTTATAACCTTCGACACTACCCCAACGATCATCCCATCAAAGCAAATCAAGTACACACCTGTACTAGTAGGTTTACTATAGTCGTTCCTCCTTGTGATGGCTATTGTGGGTAGATATTACAACGAGTTATTAGCACATAAAAATTCACACTAACAACGCTCACCCTCAACTCCTTGGATTCCTCGTGACTTTCCCCGACTCGAGCATTGATCCTGTGTTTCCCATAGTAGGAGCTCTACTACTACCTTCCACACCTATCATCACTCGTTCCGAGTTCCATCCGATGGGTCCAAGTAGTTTCTCGCCGATAACTACACACATATGCCCGCACTGGCATATGTACACACTTTTCCTAGCTCCCTAGGAATTCCACCCAACTCCACTACCCTTGCTATGACGAAATCCCCACTAGTCATGACGAGTCGCATCGCGAATGCACAGTCGCACACAGTGTAAAACCAAATAGACATTCGAATATAAGATTCTATCCTACAACGGTTGGACTCAAACAAGAGCTGCGCAATAGAACTAAATCCGACATTCTAAGGCTATTTGGTTCCTACCGCATACAACCTATAGTGCATTCACTTAACAACTTATCAAGGCTAGCATGAACTCCTATTAGCAAACAACAAACATGCAGTATAGTGTAATAAGCACCAAACAATCCAGCACACATACTCATATGTTCTAGAAAGCAATCTAGCATACATACTCATATGTAAACACTCTTCCCAGCTCACTAGGAATTTCATCTCATCCCACTACCCTTGCTACCACAGAATCCCTATTAGCCATAACGAGTTGCCTCGCGAATAACCAGTCGCATGCAGCGTGAATCAAATAGACATTCGAATACAAGATTCTATCCTAGAACGGTTGGACTCAAAAAAGAGATGCGCAATAGAACTAAATCAAATATTCTAAGGCTATATGATCCTTACTGCATACAACCTATAGGCCCTTCACTTAACAACCTACTATAACTAGTATTGATTCCTACTAGCAAGCAATCATCATACAGTACAGTGTAAACCACATAGGCAATCTAGCATGCATACCTTATGATCTAGAAAGCGATAAATACACTAAGTACTGTACCTTCCCACTTAGCGTCGGCTGACTGTACACACTGCGCCCTCAATCACCGTTTCCCAAACGGGTTTTCCTTTTTCTTTCATTCGAAAAGATTTTAGTAAAAGGATTTAAAATTTCATAGCCGCAACTTGAGACCAAACACACCGAGATGTGTCTGATTCACTCAAGCTGTGCTCTGATACCAAGTTGTAACATCCCAGACCAACCGTACCAGATATTGTCCGCTTTGTCCACACACCTGGACTCACGGTTTTAAAACGCGTCTGATAGAGGAGGTATCAAGTCCCTTATAAGGCAACATTTGTTCCCCTCCCCAACCAATGTGGGATCTTACAATCCACCCCCTAGGGAGCCCAGCGTCCTCGCTGGCACACCAGTCCGGTTCCCGGCTCTGATACCATCTGTAACATCCCAGGTTAACCGTATCAGATATTGTCCGCTTTGTCCGCACACCTGGACTCACGGTTTTAAAACGCGTCTGATAGGGGAGGTATCAAGTTCCTCTTATAAGGCAACATTTGTTCCCCTCCCCAACCAATGTGGGATCTTACAATCCACCCCCTTGGGAGCATAGCGTCCTCGCTAGCACACCAGTCCGGTTCCCGGCTCTGATACCATCTGTAACATCCCAGACCAACCGTACCAGATATTGTCCGCTTTGTCCACACACCTGGACTCACGGTTTTAAAACGCGTCTGATAGAGGAGGTATCAAGTCCCTTATAAGGCAACATTTGTTCCCCTCCCCAACCAATGTGGGATCTTACAATCCACCCCCTAGGGAGCCCAGCGTCCTCGCTGGCACACCAGTCCGGTTCCCGGCTCTGATACCAAGTTGTAACGTCCCAAAAATTACAAGGAATTTAAATTTTGAAAAATAATGCATTTCACTATAATCAAACCACAAGTTAACAAATCCCATTACAATAAAAATAAACGTCGTTGATTTAAACCGTCAGACAAAGTTAAGCAGCGGGAAAGTTATATAATTAAATCCCCATTTAATAAAAATTTAACTTAAACAGTCTTCGCCTTGCGCCCGTGTGTACCGTCATGCCCGACTGCTACTCGCACCTGAAATCATAAGATATTGGGAAGGGGTAAGCACGAAGCTTAGTGAATTCAAACCATAAATAGGATCGCAATTATATCAGCACCACCCTTATTCAACTAGTTATCGCAACCAACTCATACAATGCAATCACGTCTTGCACCCAAATTTATATATACCAAATACACCAAATATACCAGCCCATATTTTTCTTGGAACATCCATCAAGAAAATATATCACGAATAATAATAAGCCTTATACTTCTTGGAACGACCATCAAGAAGATATAATCGCAACTCATTATACAAACACATATACTTTTTGGAACAACCATCAAGAAAATATATCACCATTAACAATAAGCCTTATACTCCTTGGAACGACCATCAAGAAGATATAATCGCAACTTATTATACAACACATATACTTCTTGGAACAACCATCAAGAAATATATCACCATTAACAATAAGCCTTATACTCCTTGGAACGACCATCAAGAAGATATAATCGCAACTTATTATAAAACACATATACTTCTTGGAACAACCATCAAGAAGTACATCAATCACAGTTCAATATATATACACAATTATATATACCCCATAACACAATAATATCAGCTAACAATCATAACTATCACACTTGAGCTATAGTAACACAAATATAATTCCCATCCTATTTAGTGAGAGAACTCACCTCAAAAGCAAAGCTTATGTCCTCAACAGCAACACGAACCGGCCAACACCAGCTCACCTTTTTCCACCTAAATAAGTGTTAACAAATGTCAAAGTGACACCCCAACCCAAAGCCACGACTACTAAATTATCAAATACATTTTCCTGTTTTTACTCTCAACCCACAGGTCTGTTCGGGACCTGTTTAACCCCTTATAAACTGACAAATCCAGAAATATTTTTCCATAATCACAAAGTTCCATGTCTTAGGGTTCCAGGGACATATCGCACGCGCTCTAGCGATTTTTCTACAATTTACTATGGATTTTACAAAACCGACTTGCAGCACAGTGAAAAACAGGACCTTTCAGTACAAAACAGCAATTTGACACTAGCTATGGTCCGAACTGGTTTTTCCGTAAAATATATGAAACTTACTAGACTCAGAATGGGAGATTTTGGCACAGATTTCACCCCAATACGATGTCCCTAGAAAAAGTTATGGCTTTCCCAAAACAGTGTCAGAAACTGTGAATTTCACATAAAATGACAACATTGATTATAAACCCATTAAGCCATAGCTTAACCCAAACAGACCCGAACAGCCTACAAGCGTACCGGAGAAAGGTCATACTAGGCTGGACAACCACCGAGTACCACCCACATCCGTCTCCGGCAGCGGTGGTGGTTGGCGGCGGCGACGATGGTTACGGTAACCCTTCCGGCGAGACCTCCCAACGTCACCCACTCCCGACACACTCGCAAAACGCACCCGCACACACCCGAACACACCCGCACCCTGCACACCCCTGCACCCACCCCTCTGCCGCCACCACGGCGGCGTGCAGCGGCAGCCCCACCGCCGGCAGCCGTGGCTGCGGCGGTGGTGGTGGCGGTTTACGGCTTCCGACAACGAATAACACAACGAAAAGAACGGTACACGGGATTACCTCGATGTGACTTTTCCTCCACCCTTTCCGGCAGAAACGACGGCGACTCTCCTCCTTCTCCGGCGAACTCTCTCTTCTCCGGCAAACTCTCTATCTCTCTCTACTCTCGGCTCACTCTCTCTTGATGGTTGTCACTCTCTCTCGACCGAACTCACAAGGGAAGGGAAGGGAGGGGCCGTAGGGTTCGTCTCTCCTCTTACTTCTTTTCTTCCTTGCCAAGCCACCAAACAAACACCCTCCAAATGAAACATAAAACGTTTTTGGGTTTGCACGGGCCGAAGTATACATACTTTGGCCCTTTAACACTTTTGGTCCCTCAATAATTCCTTCTCGCAACCTAACTAATGTTTTGACATAATTAACGATTAGGTCCAAATCGTCTAACCCCGTTAATGGAAACCCCGCTAAATAAAACTTTAAAAAGGAAAGAATTAAAACAAAGAAATTACATACCGGGATACGGGCTTTACACAAAACAATGCCATCTCGATGAACTTACGATTCATCTCCTTCACCGTCTCCGTTGTTTGCGTGAGCTCCAGGAACTCCTTAGCAATCCGCTCCATCTCTACCGGAGGTACATATTCTGCGCGAAAATGAACGACGAACTCCTCCCAAGTCAAGGTAGTGCGCTCGACAAGCGTCAACGCTGTAGCACACCAATCCTTCGCTCCGCCACGAAGTAAGTTCACTGCAAAACGAACCTTCAGATTGTCCGGGCAGCCACTGGTCAGAAAAACACACTCCATATCGGATATCCATCGCATACTAATGATCGGATTCGGGTCTCCCTTGAACTCAGGCGGAGAACAGGCGGAGAGATCCCGATACTGGAACTCTCGGGTACGGGGTTGTCCCCCTGTAGGCGGTGGAATCGCTGCAATTCGCTCCTCCATCAGAACCACCACCTCATCTCGGATGGCAGTGATAATCTCGGGAATCGCCTCCCCGATCGCGTATGCTACCTCGATAGCAATCATCTCTCTAATCTGCTCCTCAGTGATCCCGACCTCAGCCTGCGGTTCAGCCGCGTTGTTTCTTCTAGTGATGGCCATTCTAGGCAAAAGAAATTACAACGAGTTATTAGCACATAATAACTCACCCTACCACGCTCACGCTCGACCCCTTGGATTCCTCGCGACTTTCCCCGACTCGAACATTGATCCTGTGCTTCCGGTAGTAGGAGCTCTACTACTACCATCTACACCTATCACTGTCCGCTCCGAGTCCCATCCCGAGTACCCAAGTAGTTGCTCGTCCAAACAAAAACCATACACGTATGCCTATACTGACGCATGTACACACTCTTCCTAGCTCCCTAGGAATAATCATAATACCCCACTACCCTTGCTAGGGCGGAACCCCCACTAACCCTGACGAGTCGCCTCGTAAACGCACAGTCGTATACAGTGGAAACCAGATAGACATTCGAATATAAGATTCTATCCTACAACGGTTGGACTCAAACAAGAGCTGCGCAATAGAACTAAAAACAACATTCTAAGGCTATTCGGTTCCTACTGCATACAACCTATAGTGCATTCGCTTAACAACCTATCATAGCTAGCATAAGTTCCTATTAGCAAGTAACAACCATACAGTACAGTGTAAACCACATAAGCAGTCTAGCATGCATACCCTATAATCTAGAAAGCAATAAATACACTAAGTAATGTACCTTCCCACTTAGCGTCGGCTGACTGTACACACTGCGCCCTCGATCACCGTTTCCCAAACGGGTTTTCCTTTTTCCTTTACTCTAAAAGATTTTAGTAAAAGGATTTAAAATTTCATAGCCGCAACTTGAGACCAAACACACCGAGATGTGTTTGATTCACTCAAGCTGTGCTCTGATACCAAGTTGTAATGTCCCAAAAATTACAAGGAATTTTAAAATTTTAAAATAATGCATTTTATTAAAGTCAAACCATAAGTTAACAAATTCCCTAACAAATAAAGTTAAACATCGTTAATTTAAACCGTCGAACAAAAATTCATGCAGCGGAAAAGTTATAAAATTAAATTCCCATTTAAAAAGTTAAACTTAAACAGCCTTCGCCTTGCGCCCGTGTGTACCGTCATGCTCGACTGCTACTCGCGCCTGAAAACATAAGATATTGGGAAGGGGTAAGCACGAAGCTTAGTGAATTCTACCACCTACGCAGGTACCAATCACACATATATCGCCCCTGCTCGCTAGTAGGCAAACAACACCGCAATTACAAGTATAGAAACAAATCAAGGTTTAAACATGTAATCACATACCTCGGTCCCACCGAGCCCTCGGTCTCCCCGAGTTCACACAACACTTTTACACAATTCCTCGGTTCCACCGAGCCCTCGGTCTCCTCGAGTTCACATTAAATGATATCCATACTAGCTCAGTCCCACCGAGCCCTCGGTCTCCCCGAGTTCACAAAACACATGCCAATCACATATTATATAATTTACAACTAGCTATTACACCGCAACTAGTTCACGTAAGCATACAATAACACGCAGAACTAACACGACATATAAGTAACTCCTAGTCTACGCAGTGAGAGGACTCACCTTAAAGCACGCAAGTATCCGCAACCGCAACACAAGCCGGCCAACTTCATACACCTTCTCCCACGTAATTACGTGTTAACAAATGTCAAAGTGAAGCCCCGACCCAAAACCACGACTACTAGATTACAAGTCACATATTCCAGCTTTTACTCTAAAAACACAGGTCCGTTCGGGACCTGTTTAACCCCTTATAAACTGATAAATCTAGAAATATTATTCCATAATCACAAAGTCCCATGTCTTAGGGTTCCAGGGACATATCGCATGCGCTCTAACGATTTTTCTACAATTAAATATGGATTTTACAAAACCGACATGCAGAACAGAGAAAAACAGGACCTTCCAGTACAAAACGACAATTTGACACTAGCTATGGTCCGAACTGGTTTTTCCGTAAAACATATGAAACTTACTAGACTCATAATGGGAGATTTTGGCACTGATTTCACCCCAATACGACGTTCCTAGAAAACGTTATGGCTTTCACAAAACAGAGGCAGAAACTATGAATTTCACATGAAATGACAAATATTGCTTATTAACCTAATAAGTCATGGCTTAATCCAAACAGACCCGGATAGCGTAAAAGCTTACTGGAAAGGTCATACTAGGCTGGTCGACAGCCGTGTACCACCTACTGCCGCCTCCGGCGGTGGTGGTGGTTGGCGGCGGCGACGGTGGTCACGGTAACACCTTCCGGCGGAACCTCCCAACATCGCCCATCCCGACTCAACCGCAACCACACCCCCGCACACACCCGCACACCTGCACACCCTGCACCCACCCTACTGCCGCCACCATGGCGGCGTGCAGCGGCGGCCCCACCTTCGGCAGCCGTGGCTGCGGCGGTGGTGGTGGCGGTTCACGGCAAACCTTAGGCAAACGATGACAACGGAAAGGGAAACGAACCTACCTCGACGAACCCTTCTTCCTCCTCTTTTCCGGCAGCAAAACGACGGCGTCTCACTCTCCTCTTCCCGACGAACCCTCTCTCTTTCCGGCGAACACCCTCTCTCTCTCCGGCGACTCTCTCTCGATCTCTTTCACTCACGGCCGAAAAACACAAGGGAAGGGGAGGGGGTGTAGGGTTTCTCTCCTTTCTCTCCTTGCTACTCACGAAAACCAAACACCCACAAACAACATGGTTCGGTTTTGGACTTTGCATGGGCCGAACCTATCATATTTTTGGCCCTTTTACAGTTTTGGTCCCTTAACTACATCCTTCTCGCAAACTAACCAACGTTTTGACATATATAACTATTAGGTCCAATTCGTCTAACCCCGTTAACGGAAACCACGTTAAATAAAACTTTTAAAAAGAATTAATACAAAGAAATTACATACCGGGATACGGGCTTTACATGGAAGGTTCAGCAGTCTTCGCAGCATTTGAAGATTCAGCTTTGTCAGTCTTCACTTTGGTTAATTTCTTAACCTCAGTGGTCTTCTTTGCCTTGGGGGCAATGCTCTTCACCTTAGCTATCTTTTCAGCTTGGGTGGTTGTGGGGCACTTACTAGCAATATGATTGGTAAGTCCACAATGATAACATTTCCTATAACCAAAAGTAGTTCTAGAACCATTTGCATGCTGAGCTTTTGATTTTGAATTAGAAGGACCAACACCAAGTAAGCTATTGGCTTTTGAAATGGGAGGAACATTCACTTCTTCGGATTTCTTACCAATGATTTCCACTTTGATTCTAGGAGTAGATCGCTGAATAGATCCATGCTGAATAAATCCAGGGATCTTATTCTTTGAACCAGAGGGATAAGTCACTGAAGCTTTAGACGCATTCAGCTTTGGTACAGAGGTACCCTTCTGAGGATTTTGATTAAAAATAATTCCTTTACCTTTGTTTTTAAAGACTGAGGTAGGTTTTGGATAAACAACTTTTTCTTTACCTTTAGAAGTTAAGGTAGAGATTTCCTCAGGGATAGGCGGTTTAGAAGAGGAACACTGAGATGAGAAAGTGTTAGGGATAGAGGATACGAACATTCCAAATTTAAGCATGGAACGGTCAGTGGTTGGTTCTAGAGTATCAACTTTGTAACCAAGACCACGTTTATCACTCAGGGGAATCTGAGACTTAATTATCTCAGTGATCTTTGTTGAGGAATTATACCATCCATCAACAGTAGCTTTTTCAGCTTTTAATGCAGCGATAGCTTCTTCGTGCTCGATTTTGACGAGCTGCTTTAAGTGAACTTGATCTTTAAAATCTTCTTCAATTTTAGAAAGATTTTCTATTTGAAGGTGATAGTTTTTAAGTTGTTCAGCGAGATCAAGGTTTTGATTTTCAACCACAGTTTTGCCATTCATGGCTTCATATAAACTTCTAGTCAAGAGATCGATCTTTCGAAGACTACCAGCTTCATCAATATTTAAAATATTGGTAAAGAAGGAAGGTGATACCTGAGTAGCAGAGTTTGAAGTAGAGGGAATGTAAGAATTTTCTTCCTCATCTTCAAGTTTGGCCATGACACACAGATTGGCTTCATCATCATCTTCAGAGTTAGATGATTCTTCTTCGTCAGAGGCAGCCCAATCATAGTCAGCCATAAGGCCTTTGCCTTTCTTCTTAAAGGTTTTCAGCTTTGAATACCTTTCTTTCAGCTTTTTGTATTTTTCATCTTTAGTCCTGTGAGTAAAGTTTTTCTTGGGAAAAGCTGAGGGTCTAGAGACTTTCTTTGACCTGCATTCACTAGCAAAATGTCCTATCTTTTCACAGTTATAGCAAGTAGCAGTAGCCTTATCAACAGGGGTTGATGATCTTGGCTTGTCAGTAATAGCAAGAGGTTTATTCTTCTTGAAATTACTATTTCTAGAAAATCTCCTGAACTTATTTGCCAGGAATGCCAGAGTTTCATCATTATCTGAAACGTCAGAGTCTGATGATCTTTCAGAGTTAGTTTCCAACTCAGTGACAGTGATAGTCGATCGCTGAGTGGAAGGTGACTCTGAGATTAAAGCAACAGGGGTGCTTTTGGAATCTTTTACAAGATTCTTCTTAAGATGACTCGATTGCTCATGATTCAGCATCGTGCCATATAAGGTAGAAAGGGTCATTGATTTTAGATCCTTTGACAGCTTGAGACACAGAATAACTGTCCCAGCTTTCAGGTAAACATTCTAAGAACTTTGTCAGTACTTCAAAGTTAGAATATTCCTTACCAACAGTTTTCAGATCTATTATTAAGCAGTTAAAACGTTGGTGTACTTCAGAGAGAGTTTCATTCTTACCACAAATGAAGCTTTCATACTGTCTTACCAGGTTGATCTTTCGTGAGTCCTGGACTTCAGAAGTACCTTCATACTGAACACAGATTGTGTCCCACATAGCTTTTGAGGTTTTCAGGTTCATGACGGAATGGTAGACTTCGTCAGGAAGAGCCATTGAGAGTATGGATCTGGCTTTGGTGTCGATAGCCACTTTCTTCTTATCTTCATCAGTCCACATATGAATTTCCTTAGGAATCAGCCTTTCTGGAATAGCATGTCTATTCTCAGTGCCTGGAACTGCAGGGTCAATTCTTATAGGAATATATGGGCCGTTTTTAAGATAATAAGGTATAGTAGGGTCTACACCTTCTAAGAAGAGAATCATCCTATTTTTCCATAGATTAAAATTATCTCTGGAGAATCTAGGGGGTTTTGCATGAGAACCGTTGTCAATATAATTAGTGTTTGTGTTGGTAGCCATTTTAAGAAATAGCAAGGAAGAGAAATCTTAGTATAGATCAGATCTTGTTTATGAGATTAAACAAATCTGCTCTGATACCACTTGTTGGTCCCGAAGGGTTATACAAGTTTGTAGAAGGGGGGGGGGGGGGGGGTTGAATACAAACACACGATTTTTACTTTTCTAAATTGTTTATTGATAAATCAAGACAATTTACAACTTGTTGCGGAACAAGATTAAGGATAAACCTAATCTAAACAAGTCTTGAGAAACACTAAGTTTCTTGCACTAGAAAGAGTTAAAGAAATACGAATAATAACTTAACAATAAGAGAGAAATAAGAAGATGGTTCGAGCACACTTCAAAACTGAAGTAGGGTTCTTCTTATATACTGCATGCATTTAATGCATGGCAGTATGGCTTTACACGTGGCAGCAGCTGAGTGGTTGCATGTCATTGACCTTTGTAGACAACCTTAGTAGCCGCATGGTGCACAGTGTAGAATCAGAGTTGTTGTACGATTACAGACAAAAGGGATGTCCGTTCTGACAGTTCGTACGGAGACGTGCAAGGGAGGTAAGACAATAGTAACATGCAGGGAGACTTCATGATCAGCTTTCGTTGAGTCAGATCTTTATCAGCGAATGATAAAGTTCAACGATTGCTGAAGTTTTCTACTTGATACTTCACGTTGAATGGACAGGTCTTGCTTCGCTGATATCCGCATCAGTTAATGAGTAGACTTGTCGCTGGTTCTTGAGCTTGATCTTCAACTTCAGCGTAGAACTTTGGTTGACGTGAAACTTGTCTTCAGGGATCATAAGTAAACAACTAACTTATCAGCGATCATCAATAAAACTGAACAGGCTCAAAGCTATATGATGATGAACAGTGTTCACTGAATATCTAATATAAAGAGTGAGAGTTACTATCAGCGGTACTGTAAAGTCTTAGTACTTATCAGCGATAGTGAAACTCTAATACATATTGTTTACTTACAATTTTCACTAAGTGTTTAAGAGAGGGTCATTATCAAATCACTGAGGGTTTGGATCAACAATACCGATTACAGAAGTGACTCCCACCATCGCTAATCAGTGCTCTCGGGACTCCAAACCTCGCAAAGATATTCTTCCGTAGGAAATTAATCACTACTTTAGAATCATTTATTGGAGTCGCGATCACTTCCACCCACTTAGACACGTAGTCCACCGCTACTAATATATACTCATTACGGAACGAGTTCGGGAACGGTCCCATGAAATCTATCCCCCACACGTCGAAGAGTTCGACTTCCATGAAAATCTGCATCGGCATCTCATCCCTCTTGGATATGTTCCCCGTTCTTTGGCACCGATCACACTTAGAGATGAAGTTTTGAGTCTCTTTGAACATAGACGACCAAAAGAAACCAGACTGAAGAACCTTTGCCACTGTTCTGTCGGTGCTAAAGTGGCCCCCACATTCCAAGGTGTGACAGTGGTTTAAAATGTCGGCCTTCTCTTCCTCCGGGACACATCTACGGATCATACCGTCGGCACAAAGCTTGTAAAGGTACGGCTCGTCCCAATAATATCTTTTGGCCTCAAAGAGAAATCTCTTCTTTTGGTGGGAGTTCATCTGATATGGCACTACTCCTCCCACCAAATAATTCACCAAGTCCGCGAACCAAGACTCAGAATGACTAACCTTGAAGAGCTGCTCATCCGGAAACGAATCGTTGATGAGGGTCTGGTCCTTGCTTTGTTCTTCACCTCCCTTAAGTCTCGAGAGGTGATCCGCCACAGTATTCTCGAAACCCTTCTTGTCTAAAATCTCCAAGTCGAACTCTTGGAGTAATAACACCCAACGGATGAGTCTCGGTTTAGCATCCTTCTTGGCCATTAGATACTTCAAAGCGGAGTGGTCGGTGTAGACGATTACCTTGGATCCAACTAGATAAGATCAGAATTTCTCGCAAGCATAGACAACGGCTAAGAGCTCTTTCTCTGTGGTCGCATAATTGATTTGAGCGTCATCCAATGTCTTGCTCGCATAGTATATCACGTGCATTCTCTTCTCTTTCCTTTGTCCCAACACCGCTCCGACCGCGGTGTCACTCGCATCACACATCAGAATGAATGGAAGACTCCAATCCGGGGCCGTGAGGATAGGTGCTGAAATAAATTCCTTCTTTAACCTGTCAAAAGCAGAGATACAATCAGCAGTGAAATCAAATTTATCATCTTTGAGCAATAAAGAACACAAGGGTTTAGTAATCTTAGAAAAATCCTTGATAAACCGCCGGTAAAAACCGGCATGCCCCAAGAAGCTTCGAACTCCCTTGACAGAGTTCGGATATGGTAGATTCTCGATCACCGCCACCTTGGCCTTGTCCACTTTAATCCCCGCTTTCGATACTTTGTGACCAAGCACTATCCCTTCGGTCACCATAAAGTGACACTTCTCCCAGTTCAATACCAGACTTGTCTCTTTACATCTTTATAGGACGGCTTCCAAATGTTCCAAACATGTATCAAATGAAGGTCCGAACACTGAAAAGTCGTCCATAAAAATCTCAATCGTCCGCTCCACCATGTCTGAGAAGATAGCCATCATACACCTCTGAAAGGTAGCTGGAGCGTTACATAACCGAATGGCATTCTCCGGTAAGCAAAAGTATCATAGGGACATGTAAAGGTCGTCTTGTCTTGATCTTCGGGGGCTATTGGTATCTGATTATACCCCGAATACCTGTTTAAGAAACAATAATACTCATGCCCTGCCAATCGCTCCAACATCTGATCAATGAACGGGAGTGGAAAGTGGTCTTTCCGAGTGGCATCATTCAGCTTTCGATAATCAATACACACTCTCCACCCCGTAACCGTTCGGGACGGAATGAGCTCATTGTTGTTGTTTCGGACAACGGTTATACCACCCTTCTTTGGCACTACTTGGACCGGGCTCACCCACGGACTATCCGGAACCGGATAGATGATTACAGCATCAAGGAGTTTTAGAACCTCCTTTCGGACCACTTCTTTCATATTCGGGTTGAGCCGACGTTGATGTTGAACTACCGGTCGGTGTCCTTCTTCAAGATTGATTCAATGTGAGCAAAAGGTCGGACTCAAACCTTTGAGATCGGCTATTGTCCATCCAATTGCCGCTTGATGCTCCCTCAGAACTCTAAGTAACTTCTCCTTTTTCTCAGGACTCAACTTGGATGAAATAATTACCGGTAATGTTTCCTTGTCTCCCAAGTATGCATACTCTAGATGTGATGGCAACGGTTTGAGCTCAAGTTTTGGTGGTGTATGCGATGATGGTTGAGACTTTGGAATAGGAGTTCCCAAAACTTCAACCACGGGTCGTCGAGGCCCCTTGTATGATGGTAATGCATTTAATTGCATCACACTTTCGCTTTCCGGATCATCATCGGTACCCATCAACACGTTCTTCAATTGGTCTCCGGAAACTTGCATGCCACATGTTTCTCTAATCACGGAATCCATCACATCTACCCGGTAGCACTCATCTGATTCCATTCTGTGTTTAGCTGCCCGAAAAACATTGAAGACTGCCTCTTCATCACCCACTCGGAGTTTCAGTTTTCCCCCTTTAACATCAATCAATTCTCCTCCCGTGGCTAAGAAAGGTCAATCAAGAATCAAAGGTATCTCTTTGTCCTCATCCATGTCGAGGACCACGAAGTCAACTGGGAAATAAAACTTGTCTACCTTGACCAGCACATCTTCAACTACGCCATACGGGTACTTGATTGATCTATCGGCGAGTTGGAGGGTAACATTTGTCGGCTGCACTTCCCCGAGCTAGAGTTTCCTGAAAATAGGCAAAGGCATTAAATTAATACTTGCTCCAAGATCACACAAAGCCTTACTAAATTCAGAATTTCCTATATGAACAGGGATAGTAAAACTCCCTGGATCCTTAAGCTTCGGGGGAAGCTTATGTTAGATTATCGCGCTGCACTCCTCAGTAAGTGCAACTGTTGCATGCTCCTCAATCTTCCTTTTGTTAGAAAGGATATCTTTCAAGAATTTCACATATGAGGGCATTTGTGCAAAAGCATCTGCAAAAGGAATGTTAATATGTAACTTTTTAAATACATCAAGAAATTTAGAGAAATTAACTTCATCCTTATGCGCTTTAAGCCTGCTCGGATAGGGCACTTTTGGAGCTATCAGCTTGACCGGTGGTTGCTTTGGCATGGTTGGATGCTCTTGCTTCTTCTCTTCACTCTTCGATTTCTCCTCAATCACAATATCTTCATCGGCTTCCATCTCATCCATATCTACGATCTCAACATCTTGCCTTTTGGAATCGTTTTCCTTTGATGAAGGCTCTCGTGCCGGGACTCTAATCAGCTCCTTGCCACTTCTCAGATGAATGGCTTTGCAATCTTCCCGGGTTTTCCTTTCGGTCCGACTCGGAAATGTCCCGGGAGCTCGGTTTTGTAGGACTTCAGAAATTTGTCCCACTTGCCTTTCAAGAAGCTTTATAGATGTCGTGTTCTGATCAGTAGCCGCCTTGACTGTGCTTACCGTACCGGCTAATCCCTCGACCGCGCTATCCATCTTAGACATGAACTTCATCATCATGTCCTCTAGCCCCGACTTCTTCTCCCTGGATTGTCCTTCATCGAACTTCCGTTGGTTGTAACCTGGAGGACGATAGACATTGTTAGAATTAGAAGAATTGGAAAAGTTAGAATGATTACCTTGTTGTTGTTGGCCGGGTTGCCCTTGCGGTTGACTCCATGAAAAATTAGGGTGCTTCTTCCAACCCTCATTGTACGTGTTCGAGAACGGATCGTTCCTTGGCCGGTTGTTCCGATTTTGCAGAAATTGAACTTGTTCCGGCTCGTTCACGGGTGGAGCCATCTCTGGCATACCCTCGTCCATCATAAATGCTGATTGAAGAGAAGATCCCTTCAATTGACTCGTGAGTGCGGTTAACTGAGCTTTTATGGCCTTCAACTCATCATTCTCTTGCACACTCGCAACCCTTCTAACTGCCAATCTCGGAGTGGAAAAACTATGTTCAGCCAGATTATCAATCAACTCGCATGCCTCCTCATAAGACTTATCCATTAGAGCTCCACCCGCTGCAGCTGTAATGTCGTTTTTGAACTGCGGGTGAAGTCCACTGAAAAACGTTTGAATCACAACCCAACCGTGTAACCCATGATGAGGGCATTTCTTTAGCATGTCTTTGTACCGCTCCCAAGCTTCATACAATGTATCTTGGTCTCATTGAGCAAAATGGGTGATCTCGGCCATAAGTTGGGCGGTCCTGCTCGGTGGAAAGAATTTATAAAGAAAAGCAGCTTTCAGTTGCGCCCAGGTGGTGATCTGATCCGGTTGGATACTCTCTGTCCAAGTTTCGGCTCTGCCCTTAAGTGAAAAGCTAAACAGCCTCAGCTTGATTGCATTCTCGTCTACCCCATTGATCTTGAAAGTATTGCAGATCCTCTCAAATGCACGGAGGTGTGCATGAGGATCTTCTGTTGGTGCTCCTCCAAACTGATTTTGTTGTACCATCACGATGGTACTCGGTTTGATCTCAAAGTAGTTCGCCCCAGTAGCGGGCGGATGGATGCCTATGCGTGCGGCTGCCACATTTGGATTGGCAAACGACCACATAGGACGTCTCTCAGGAGGAGCTTCGTCACCCATCTTCAAGTGTCTTTTAGCTTTAGATTCTTTTCTTAGTTGACGGGCGGTCCTTTCGATTTCCGGATCGATCGGTTCGATTTCCTTCCCTCGGGTTTTCTGTGGCATAAACCAGTTAGCACCTGAAATGGAAAGTAAGCAAAATTAGCAATCCAGAAACTGAAAGTAATAAGAAAAAATAACAAGAGTAAAGAAAAATGTTCAATGTAATAGCGCTTATAGTTGGTAGTGCTATCAGTTGCAACTAGTTCCCCGGCAACGGCGCCAAAAACTTGATAGACGGGTTTACACCCCCCTAAATCTAACCGCAAGTGTACGGTGTCGAAATCAAGTAATAGTATAAAAGTACGAGTATCGAACACAGGGAACTAGGAACTAAGTATCACAATGACTATAAGATCTATTAACTGAACGGTCGAAATTGGATGATGGTTTGAAAATCGTTTAAAAAATAAATAAAACTAGAATCGATTAACGGAAGGTTTGGAAAGAACTTTGATAGAAAAAAGGGTTGAGGGTTGGACTTCCTATGGTTATACTACTGATGAACGAATACCCGAACAATGATTATCGATTATTTCTATGAACCCTAGTTTTGAGATTCACCGTTATTCTTTCTCAAGCAATAACGGATTTTATCTTAAACTCGCTAGTTTTATCTCTCGATCTCCACCGGTGATTTTAAAACACATTAGGTTAAACTTTTACAAGGCAAAAAGGTGATTCGGCTATCTCTACCCGAATCTCCTTTCAGGCACTTGATTACCTGATCTAGTGATTAATTAATTCTCTCGAACTTAATCAAAAACCATGGAATTCAATTGAAGGTGATCAAGCTACAATTAGGTATGAAAAAATAAAAGCAAGTACTTCATAGATCAAATCAAATAACAATCATTCGGTTACACGTCATTCATCATAAAACCATAGTCGTTCCAACCCCCAACATCTAAAGATTAGTTCATGTTGGGGTTGGATAAAAACTCAAGAAAAGGATAGAAAGTGGTGTGTGGAAACATCGTGATCATAAACGTGAAGAATGTACCGATGAAATCCCTTCTCTCTGCTCGAATCCGCTTCGCGTGGTGAACTCCTCTTCAATCCGTCCTCTATCGTGGCTCAAAAGTTTGCACAATATCTCTGAAAATCGCCCCCTCGCAGCCTACCGTCGCACGCGTCGAAGTGATGACCTAATTCCCGAAAAACACAAAGTATAGCAAACGAACAGATACTTACACGACCTGGCCCGCAGCCTCAGGCAGCGGCACAGGCCACACGGTTTTCTGAGAGATTCGGGTCAGGTCTGGGTCATGGTTTGGGCACGGGTCTTGGGCTTCGTTCTCGACTCTCTTTTGGACTCTTTTCTGCTGCTTTTCTCGATGCTTGTATTCTTTCGTATTACATGTACATTTCACTAGAAAAACCATAAAATTCCGCATTTTTGCTTCAACACAAGCCAATCTCATTGGTTTGTGGCCTGAAAACAACGCCAAAACGTGGCGTTATCAGTTATCATCGAGAAAACAAAACCATTTGATTTGTAGCTTCTTTTACAAAAATGGTTTGAGTTTTAGTGTTAAAATGGAGCTCAATGTATGGATTTTGATGGAGGAAATGGAGTATTGATTTTAGTTAATGGTTTAAAAGGATTAAGGTATCAAGTATATCAATTTGGAGGCTCAGAAGCTAATTTGGGAAAGTTTAGGTGTGTGAAACCCTTGAGAAATTGTAGAAGAGTCGTGCAAGGGTCGGACCAGTATGGCGTGGGTAAGGTCGAGCCAAAAGCGGCGGTACGAGCTGCCTCCCCGAAACCGGCTTTTGCTTCGATCTCGTTTAAGGCTAGTATTAAGGCACCGTTTAGGGGATTGTCTTAAGGTTTAATAGGGATTTCTTTAGGGGTATGATTATATGGTTTAACACCCTTTTATACCGTCTAATTCAGGTGCTCGGTTTGATCAAGAGTAGCTTCGATGTGTGTATGTGTGTGTCGAATTACCAAAATTCAGGTGAGTTCCCTTAATTAACCCTATCTTTACAAATGTTTTGAAATGAAATGCTTTGAACTACTAAATTTGGTTTTGAAAGTTTTAACATGATTTACACCTATTAAGATTTGATCATGCATGAAATAAACTGTTGATTAGTGCACATGCGATATCTATGTGTTTTTCATAAATTGGTATATGATGATTTGGAGTCGAGTCGCACAGTGGGTTAGTGTACCTGGGATGGTGAATGTTCCTTGGAAGTTTGCTTATATATATCGTGTGCACGAAATCCGTTTTCTGTACTCGAGGGGAGCCTGTTTGGGCCCTTATCGTGGTTATCACTATAGAGTAGGGGATGACTATGAACACTGTGCAAATACCCAAGTGTGATGTTGATTTGTTAAATTGAACTTTGATGGGCCTTTATGGCGAATTGCATATCACTAGTTGTGGTTTGTTAAATTGTTTTCGAGAGGGGATTCACTAGACCTCATGGTCTAACCCTCGGTTTTCAAAACTTAAAACCATTTTCAGGTAGGAAAGTGGTAGGAGGCTCCTCTAAGGGCAAGGAGAAGCCGTGAAGGGCAAGTGAAGTCAAAAGAATGTACCCTTTAGTTTGATTCAAAATTTGTAATATCTCGGTTGTGGTTGTGTTTTCCGCAGCTAGACAATGAGAATATTGTTACGTTTCGACGTGAATTGTTGAGACCTTTTTGCTTTATTTATGAGGTATGCTTCTATGGTTTTTGGGACGTTGCAATCATCCCTTCATATGCAGAGGTAACAATAAAGTATGACTAACATTAATAAAATAACACTTTAGAACATAGTTTGGTTGTCATGCTTTTCCACGTTCCCATACTAGGATGAGAGTCAGGGAGAGTTAGTGAACCAAACTTGCTGAAAAAGTCTGCATTTCGAATTTCGGCTTGCCAGCAATAGTATTTGTCAAACTACACAATGACTATATCTTCTATTGATCTTCTCTTGGCTAAATGACAAACCATTTCGCTTTTGTGGCAATCTTGGCCACTCATCAACTACTCTTCAACTTTGTTGAAAGCTCTTTACATTTTGGATCAATAAAGATAGTTACAAGACTTTTACAAATTAAAATCATATTTTGTTGAATCTGAAGTATAAGTTATACAACAATTTCTAGTTACAAACATTTATGAAGTACAGTCATGTCGGATAGTAAACATTTGGAATAATTCAAAGTAGTATGAAATATGATAAATGCTAAGAGCTTCTATCGGGGTACAACATTATTCCAAGTTATTGATCTGATGGTCTTAATTCGATGGTTTAAGATTGTTTCTTTTGAAGACGTCGGATTTTAGACCTTATTAACACTCTAATCCGATAGACTAAGTCTTATCGAATTATGACTAATTTTGTAGCAAAACTTAAGAGTTTATTCTAAGTGTTTACTTATATGATATCTATTTGTATTATCAAAAAATCCGATCGTTGAGACCATCAATAGATTTGTCCCAAGAATAATTCCTATTTTTGTAAATATAAAATAGTTGTTTTGATATCAATACGTGAGGAAAAAAAATAATAAAAACCAGTTTAAATATGAGTTACAAAGAGTACATTTAAAATCATTTTTTTCAGCTGATTCTTAAAACCCTTTATTTTCAATTTGTATATGCTTTTTATTATTTTTTCTTTAACACACATTTATATATATGGAACTAACTTATAAATTCAATCTTTTGATTTGACATAAAAAATGGTGTATATAAGAGCATCTTTAATAAATATGTTAAAGTAGAGATTCAAGAGCTCCGACTTTAGATAAATCTCTGAAACTAAATATTACGAATAAGCTTGAATGTGTTATAATTTTTTATATAAAATGTACTGGGATAACGAATTTATAAAATATTTTAATAATATGGTTAAGACTATGATTGTAAAGATAAAGTAGTTGTTGGAGCTAGATGCAACATTTTTTAAAGATTTTTGATTCATTTATTAAAAAAATTATAGTATAACTGTTGGAGATACTCTAACGGACACACTTTTTTGATTGACAATTTGATACTTCAAAGTGTAGACCTAAGTTCCATGACCCTTCTTTTCAAAATTTGACTTAGAGCGTCTCAAAACTTTTCTAATATGGAGAAAATTAAATGATGATTTTGGGTTGTTTTTTGCTCCAAAAATCTCTTTAGAACTTTCTTTAAAATAGAGAAAATATGAGAGGGTGTAATTTTCTCCAAATTCAGAGATATCCCAAAAAATGATACCAAGAGAGATTTTTTTTTTAATTATTATATCCAACTAATGAGAATTGAAATCTTGAAATGAAATGTTTAGGTGAGAAATAATGTTTAATTAAATATATAAAATATTTTAATAATACAAACACTGACCTATTGTTAGGAGTAATCAATCACATATACTGATTATGTATATAAACCAATGTTCTAAAAAAACGCGCCATGGCGCCGAGGCGCAACCTTGCCGCCATGTTGGCGACGAGATAAGGCGTGGAACTCGTTATGACCCGCCATGGCGCATTATAGCATGGCCCGCCTTGGCCCGCCATGGGGCGTTATGCCGCCATGGCGCATTATTGCGTTTCAAATTTGTGTATTTTCGCTTTTTCAAATCTATGTATTTCGAATTTCAATTTGAATTTTTCCGTTAGTATCGATTAGAATTTAGATTTTTTTTGTAACACCCCATATTTTAAGTTCTTGTGGTTGTTGAGAAAATATAAGAAATTGGGGGCCAATGTGTGAAACTTGAAAAACTAAAGTGTCTAGGAGGTGAAAAGAAGAAGTCTCTAGATGAAAAACCCTACTAAACCCTCATTTTGTTCATAGTGTCGGCTGAGAAGTGGGGAGAAGGAATAGGGTCACAAGAAGTCACAATTGGAGGTTGGAGAAGGAAGGTTTCAGCAAGATAGTGAAGGAATTTCTGTCAAGGTATATCATCTTCCTCATCTCCTTGTTTTGTTGTTAGATTGGAAGTTAGAGATGTGTTTTCTTAATGCATTCTTCTCCTTCAATCTATTTTAGAAAGAAACCACTTGGAAGGGTAGAATTAAGAAAGCTATTGGTGAAATGGTGAACTCTTGATGAAATTGCAACCTTCCAATGGAGGTTCCCAGATTTTGTTATATTTGGGAACTTCTTGCTTTGAAAAGAAATAATCCATGGGATATCTAGTGGAGGAATTGAATGTTTTGGAGTGAGTATTGATCCCTTTAGAGTTTATATAGTGTTAATCTTCGTTTTTGGAAAAGTAGCAAGCAATTGAGAGCATTTTGGAAGTTTTGGGTGATTTTTCGGACTGATCTGGTTGTACAGAGGGGAGGGGGCTTCGAACAGGGACTTACGCGGTTTTCCATGCGGTTTGGAAACCGCGGGAAAAGTCGCGCAACTCCCTGATTGCGTGCACCTCTGTTTTGCTTCGTTTGTCGTTCGGGCCTGGAATCGAGGCGATGTTTAGGGGCTTGTCTTAGGAGTCTATAGGGGATGTTTTGGGGCTTAATTAGGGAATCTAACATCACCTTATTTAACCCCAATTCAGGTGTTCGGTTGAGCTAAAGTGTGTTCCGGAGCGTGTGTCAATGTGCTAAGGCTAAGGTGAGTTCCCTTATCTCTTTTGGTGCAAATGAAATGTTTTGCTAAAGTTTTCGTATCTGAACTTGGTTTGAGCACGATGGCTTGATTTTATACTATGAAAGCTTTGTTATTTCACAATGTGGAACTGTTTATAAAATACACGCATGTTATGATTATGTTTATAAACGTGCATGTTTGGCTTACGTGATAACATCCGTTATGTGGTATGATGTGTGGAGTCGGGCGCACAGTGGGAGTAGTGTACCTTGGGATATCATGTCCCTTGGGAGTTGATTAGTTACCCCGTACATTTGGAATTTATTTCCGATGTATGTGGAGATGGGGAGTTTGCTTGGGCCCCGAGGGCGAGAGGGGAGTCTGCTTGGGCCCCGAGGGCGAGAGGGGAGTCTGCTTGGGCCCCGATCGTGGAGATTACCATGTGGTGGAGAATGTCTACGAACACTGTGCAAATGCCCGTATGTGACGTGATTTGGTCGAATTCTCGAATGGGCCTTTATGGCGATTTGCATTTATATGTTAATTAAATGCTTTGTTAAACTGTTTTCGGGAGGGAATTCACTAGACCTCATGGTCTAACACTCGCTTTTCAAAAACTAAAACCATTTTCAGGTGATTGTCGTGTTTGGGGTTCATCTGGTGATGATGGAAGGTTGTGGCGTTGTAGAAGAGCTAGAGTGTTAGGACACTAAATGTCCTAATTATAAGATAGTTTTGTAAAGGGGTAATTAATAGTAATATGGGCTTGGATATAGTGTAATGGGCTTGGGCTTAACTATGTAACAAGGGGTATATAATGTTTAGTGTGTGTAATTAGGGTTAAGTGTGAGTAGCCATTGCAATGTAGCCTCCAAGGTGTTTGCGTGTGTTCTAGAGAGAGATCCATTCTCTCTCTAGGTTGCTTTCATCTTGAATAATACACCACTTTGAATTATACTATCTCTTCTTGTTACCAATCTATCAATATATGAATCGTTGCCTTGTTTAATATGGGACTAACAAGTGTTAGGACACTAAATGTCCTAATTATAAGATAGTTTTGTAAAGGGGTAATTAATAGTAATATGGGCTTGGATATAGTGTAATGGGCTTGGGCTTAACTATGTAACAAGGGGTATATAATGTTTAGTGTGTGTAATTAGGGTTAAGTGTGAGTAGCCATTGCAATGTAGCCTCCAAGGTGTTTGTGTGTGTTCTAGAGAGAGATCCATTCTCTCTCTAGGTTGCTTTCATCTTGAATAATACACCACTTTGAATTATACTATCTCTTCTTGTTACCAATCTATCAATATATGAATCGTTGTCTTGTTTAAATGGGACTTAACAAGTGGTATCAGAGCCAAAATCGAAGGAATCAATCATCGATACGATCATTCTGCAACGATTCATCTTCAACAGCCCAATCTTGGTATGAAACAGTCATTTTTCGGATTTTTTTGTTGCACACACTGTTTTGGGATTGAAAAACACATTTCTGTTCTTTTTTGGACAAAACTCGAAGTATTAATGTTGTCCAGAATACCCTCGCGCATCTACATACCAATTTTCAGCCCAAACAGATCATTTTTGAGGATTAGACTTAAGATTATTTGAATCTTCATCCATGTCGCAATCAACATGCATTCAAACATTCATCCGAGTCGCAATGGTCATATATTCATGCATATCGCAATCCACTGCTCATGAACAGTACCAAATCGCAATGGTCTATTGCGACTTGGCCTCCAAATCGCAATGGTCTATTGCGACTTGGCTCCAAATCGCAATCCACATCACGATGAACAGTACCAAATCGCAATGGTCTATTGCGACTTGGCCTCCAAATCGCAATTGCCTATTGCGACTTCGATCCCGAATCGCAATCCATTACACTATGAACAGTACCAAATCGCAACCTTCAGTTGCGACTTGGGTGAACTTTTACCTATTGCGACTTCAGGTGCTGCGACTTCAGCTATTGCGACTTCAGTGCATTGCGACTTCAGTACATTGCGACTTCAGTGTGTTGCGACTCTGGGTTTTAACATGGTTTGTGTTGCAACAAAGGGTTAAAAATGTGTAATCGTGACTGTTTCTAGAGATCCAGATGGTATCCTCGCCTAAGTAATCACCCTTTCAATTACAAAAAAAAAAAATCCTTAGTCTCAGGAGGGGGCATTGTTCATGGTGTTTAGCATAAAGCATGTGTGACATCATTCCCATATTTAGGCTGTCACATACATATATTGCAACTGTCAATGCTTAATAGAGCTCAAGTTTGCCAAGATTTTCAGAAGATGGGTGTTGGAATTCAGTCTTTGGTTGAATTGAATTAGACGTTTGAGCATTTGCAATCATCATTCTGGAGTTTTGTTGACGATGCTAGACCGTTGAGTGCTCTTCTGACCTGATCAATCAGAATTGTGAGTGCTTGCAATCGTTGTTCTGGTGCTTTGGTTGTGATTTAGACTCTTGAGTGCTTATAATCATTCAGCTATTTCTTGAAGATTGAAGTTCCGGATTTTCATCATTCAGTATTCTGATATTTTGGGGATGAGCATTTTTCTACAGTTGATGAACAATGTTACTTGTGGAGTTCTTCTAAACCCTACCTTATAGTGTATGCTTCATTATGTTTCCTCCTTCGAGCAAATCCGAATCACGCTCTTAAGCCGAATTCCTATTCAACTCGTGACTTATCGACGGATTTGGTGTTATAGACTGAGTTTGCATTTGGTATTGTCACGCAACAACTCGCTCGTTATTTTTTCTTGTGAGCTTATCGGTACGAGCTAGAGTTTCCACATTTATGAAGATATTTTTCATGCACTCGGTCGAGACATTGAATCCGATTTGTCAAGGTTGAAATATAAAGAGTAAGAGCATATTTCAAGGGGGAGCCTAGACTACATTTGAAGAATTGCATCACTACGGTTTTCTAAAGAAATCAAGGGGGAGAAGAATTAAAGATCTTTCGAGATGGGTGATTCCTTTACAAAACTATAGGGGGAGATTGTTAGGACACTAAATGTCCTAATTATAAGATAGTTTTGTAAAGGGGTAATTAATAGTAATATGGGCTTGGATATAGTGTAATGGGCTTGGGCTTAACTATGTAACAAGGGGTATATAATGTTTAGTGTGTGTAATTAGGGTTAAGTGTGAGTAGCCATTGCAATGTAGCCTCCAAGGTGTTTGTGTGTGTTCTAGAGAGAGATCCAGTCTCTCTCTAGGTTGCTTTCATCTTGAATAATACACCACTTTGAATTATACTATCTCTTCTTGTTACCAATCTATCAATATATGAATCGTTGTCTTGTTTAATATGGGACTAACATAGAGTCTAGTGAAGATTTGTAGATTACCGTCAGGCTTCTTGTAGAATCTCAGTTGTGAAGGTGTTTTTCCGCTGCGAGTTTAGAGTAGATCTGATTTATTGTACATTTTGGGACTGTTTTTTATTATAATATTACAACTTATATTTTATTAAATTTTGGGTTGTTACAAATGGTATCAGAGCCATAGTTTAAGGGATTTAGGTGACCGGATGGGCCTAAACTTAAACTGTGGGGTAGAGTGAGACACAACTGAGATATAGGAAGCCAATAGGAAAGACCTTAATCGTAAGATATCTTGACAATGGTAATGAGAACCCTCATGTAAGGATAATTCAAATAGCATCTGGCCAATGCTATTATGAATTTACAGGTGCATGGGTGTAATCAATCGCTATTGTCGGGATGAGTGGTGAGTGTGGCAGTATGTGGAAGGTTCTAACCTTGTATTTATTAGCAAATAGTTGATGTGTCATGGGAGGTCCTATATTAACCTTGTGATGTGGTGTTTGTAACTTCTAGAAGAAGTGTTGTCTAGAATGTTGATGAGTTGTCTAGAGGAAAACTCTCTGGGATAGGAAGTGAGAATTATGTTGGCATCTTGAAAACCTTCAATTCAAGATCGAGTGAGAGAATCTAGTCTTGGATTCCTTAGTTAAACGGTTTAGTGGCAAGGCTAATGAATGAAGGAGATCAGTGTTGTTTTGAGGTATGCATAAGAGTAGGAGGTGAGACAACTGGTTAGTTGGTAAACCATGTTGAGCGGTCGATCAAGTGGGTTGTGGAGCACTTGTGCTACAAGTTGTAGTATAAGTAAGGAAGCGGTTGTTGGTCTTAGTGAGGTATCAGTGAAGAGTTGAAGTGAGTGTAACGGTTGACTTGGTTAGAGTGAATAGCCTTCAATTGCATATTAAATTTCATGCATTATGTTATAAAACTTATTACACAAGTTCTTTCATGTTAAAGGCATGTACGTGCATAACAAACTTTCCTTGTTTTGGGAAATGAGTTGACACTCGCAAGTGTGTGTTTTTAAAGGTAAAGGACAAATTTGTTTTCACTATACGATAAAGCTTTGAACTTAGAAATCTACGAATTATTTCACACTTTTAATTGTGGAGGGAATCTTCGTTACGAAAATATTGAAACGTTTTATTGAGAGGTTTTGTTATAAACAAAATGAGTATTGACTCGTTATTATTATATGAATGAGTGTTGGAGTTGACAGACCCACCTTGGGTAAGTGATTCCGTTCGAAAAAAATTCAGTCACATGTGAAAGGGTCTCATTGGAGACAACCGTAGTGTCGGCATCGATTTGGATGGACAAGGTTACGATTTATCGTAAAAGTAACTGTGAGCGATCCTTGCGGTCGTGGTGTTTTACTATTCATCTTGAATGGTGTTGATTCATGCGTATTCGAGCTTGTTTTATGATTTTGTACCTATGGCGTTTTTGAAAGAGTGCAAAATGATTTCAATCGTTGTGCTATTGTGCATGAAGGCTATGAACTCGCTAGATCGGGAAGGGTATTACGATTGAGGTTGAGGAAAGGCTTTGGGAGTGGAATTGTCAGTTGAATAAGATGTGGTCGAGTTATGACCTTAGTGTTTCTGTTAGAGGAAGTGGGTGAATACCGGGAGCCTCGGGCAGTGAATTCGGAATGATGGTATGATTGTAGCTTGTACTATTGCTTAGCTATGTAAGAATGGTTTTATTGTGGTAGGATTTGAAATGGTCGAAGTAATTCTGTTGGTAGAATGGTAATAAGTAGCGTTACGTTACTTGATGTAATGCTATCGGCTTTGAGTCAGAGTACTGAGTTGGGTTGGTAATTTGATTTTGCACTAAGAAAGATATTGTGTTTGTTTTCTCTCAAGTGGGAACGGTGGGGTATAAGTTGGTTATAATGCGTTAAATGAAGTGGGTTCTGTTAGGAATCCTAGATTATCGGGGAGGATTGGAATTATCATCATGTAGTCCATTGATATGGAGGTTTGTGACTGTTTAACATGTCTCAAGTTAGGGGTGTTGTCAGGAAATCGAAACGTGGGAAATAAACCGTTGTGTGTGAGGGAATTAGGTCGTCCGAGAGTGTGTAAATGATATGGTGTAGGATCACCAAGTGAGAGCATTAGGAGAACGGAAGGTCACTAGAGTGGATGTGACGTCCATTGAGGTTTTGATGGTTCGCTTTTGCGTAAAGTGTTTAGCATAGCGGAGTTGGATCGCGAGGAGTTGACGAGAAATGAGAACTTATTCGAGGAGTTAGGAGAAGTAGATTCCTTCGGGGATCCTTGTCTGTCGTGAGGCGGCTTGACTTTAGTGTGCCGATTGTCGATGCTGAAATCCATGGCCGTGATGCGGGATGGTAGTTAGGAGGCTGGTAATGGAGAAGTAACTATAGTGTGGTTATCTTGTTGAGTTTTCTTACAAATATGTAAGAAGTTGATCGGAGAAAGGTGCATATCCGGCATGACGCTGGACCACCTTGTGTGAGTATGTCAGAAGTGAAAGATCATGGTTGTATAAGTAATTTCCTATGGGGTTTGATGATCCATATAAGAACGAGATGTTAGGGTAATCGAAACGGGTGTGCCTTGAATAGTTGACCTTGACATGTGGTTCGTCTAGACCCGGGAAAGGCAAAGTCGGGAAACGTTTTTTTTGCTTCGTATAAATGGTGTTATGGGTAGCATGAAGGAAGTAATATCTTCTGTGTGTGGAAAGGCATCATGTTAGCTTGTTGCAATGTGGTCGCGTGGTGCGATAGTGGCGTGAGGAAGTGGTAGCACTTGGTACCGAAGAACGTGTAAGTTATAGATGTAATGGTGGTTTGCCGTATAATGGAGTAGTCAAAGGGAGTGAGTATGTTTGGTTGAAGTGTGTGGTTTTGCGGGCGGTATACGTTAATACTAGATTGAGAGCAAGAGATTAAATTGCGGTTGGTAACGGGATGAAAGGAGAACCCTTGTCCTTCTCGATCCCATTGGATTTTGGGTGAGTTTTCATACTTCACTTGATTGTCGATCAGGATATTGTACCCGTTAAGCTGTAGTGTTTCGTCGTGAAGTTTAGTCAGGGGCGTTGGAGTATTCCGTGGATGTAATGAATTACAATGAGCGGGTCGGCGGTGTTGGAGAGTTAGGAACTCTTGGTAGTTCTTGGTGTTAAGTACCTTATGAGAACTTGGCTAGAGGTCTTGACGGATAATTTTGGAGAAGCCGTTCTTTTAGACTGTAGCGGTGTGTGATGGGAAGTCTGTGTAAGCATGAGAGAATATGATGACGGTATGACAGATCAAGTATAGACAGACTCGCGGTAAGAAGATGTCATGAAACACTGGAAAGGAGGATTGTGATTAAAGAACTGTTATTTGGACGACATAAGATAAGGGATTGTTGTGTAGGTCATGGTTAAATAGTTGGGAAAGCTAAGTTCGTACGACCAGTCTAAAAGCTGGCTCATGATATCGATTCATTCTTTTGAGGCATCCCTAGTGTATCGAGTTAGAAGGGAAACAAGTGGTCGGATGTAGTGCCCTGGTTGGGAGACCTCTGGATTAGATTCAGTATTGTCGGGGAGAATGCTCCTCGTGAGTGTGTCGTTCAATATTCGATTAATTGAGATAGTTTGAATGAGCTTGGTCACTCCTCCATGTGGGAGGGAAAGTGAACGTTGGTGGCAGTTCCTAGTTAGTGGAACCATTCGGGGGAACTGGTGAGGAACATAATTGTGTATAGAAATGAGTTATGGCTTAATGATTGTTGTGAGTTTGGACCGTTGATTGGTAACTGTTGTGACACGTGTGGTCGGTGTGATTTCGAGGAAACGCAAATTGTGCCAGGCGAAAGCTATATTGGTGAGAATGCAGTAGCGATATGAGAGTATTCTTTTGGTGTGAGTAGTGTGTATGATCGAAGGAATTGCAGGTGTGTATGGTTGGCTCGTAACCGACCTAAGAACGTTGTAGTTGGCTGAGGAACGATTTCAAAGAATGTCGTATGTTGTCGATTCTGATCAGAAACGGATATATAAGGGAATGGGGCTGAGATGATTGCATTGAAAGGTATGAGTATGTTCAATCTCAAGTCGTGGAAGACAGTCTCATGGATTGGAGTAGTGTGGTTCAAGAAGAAAGTGAGTTGAGTCGTATTGTAGTGGATTAATGGCAATTATCGAAAGAACTGGGATTTGTTGATTGATTTGAATGTACTCAGTGAAAATTTGGAATGTTATTGGTGTGTCTTAATCCTTGGTTAGGGAGTGTTGGTTGGAAAGCAGTATGATGTATCTTTACAGACAATGAGAATGATTGAGGAGTCGGATTTTGTGGTATCGTTAGAAACACTCTTTAGGGCTGAATGGTCGAGAATTTGAAAGGCAGAGAAGTTGATCTTGTAGAGATATATTTGCAACTACTTAAGAAATTTTGGGCAATGTAAGTATTGGAAGTCAGAAGTTAACTCCAACTTTCAACATGTGTCCGACAATGGAATTCCGAGGACGGAATTCTAATAAGGGGGAGGTGTTGTAACACCCCATATTTTAAGTTCTTGTGGTTGTTGAGGAAATATAAGAAATTGGGGGCCAATGTGTGAAACTTGAAAAACTAAAGTGTCTAGGAGGTGAAAAGAAGAAGTCTCTAGATGAAAAACCCTACTAAACCCTCATTTTGTTCATAGTGTCGGCTGAGAAGTGGGGAGAAGGAATAGGGTCACAAGAAGTCACAATTGGAGGTTGGAGAAGGAAGGTTTCAGCAGGATAGTGAAGGAATTTCTGTCAAGGTATATCATCTTCCTCATCTCCTTGTTTTGTTGTTAGATTGGAAGTTAGAGATGTGTTTTCTTAATGCATTCTTCTCCTTCAATCTATTTTAGAAAGAAACCACTTGGAAGGGTAGAATTAAGAAAGCTATTGGTGAAATGGTGAACTCTTGATGAAATTCCAACCTTCCAATGGAGGTTCCCAGATTTTGTTATATTTGGGAACTTCTTGCTTTGAAAAGAAATAATCCATGGGATATCTAGTGGAGGAATTGAATGTTTTGGAGTGAGTATTGATCCCTTTAGAGTTTATATAGTGTTAATCTTCGTTTTTGGAAAAGTAGCAAGCAATTGAGAGCATTTTGGGAGTTTTGGGTGATTTTTCGGACTGATCTGGCTGTGCAGAGGGGAGGGGGCTTCGAACAGGGACTTACGCAGTTTTCCACGCAGTTTGGAAACCGCGGGAAAAGTCGCGCAACTCCCTGATTGCGTGCACCTCCGTTTTGCTTCGTTTGTCGTTCGGGCCTGGAATCGAGGCGATGTTTAGGGGCTTGTCTTAGGAGTCTATAGGGGGTGTTTTGGGGCTTAATTAGGGAATCTAACATCACCTTATTTAACCCCAATTCAGGTGTTCGGTTGAATTAAAGTGTGTTCCGGAGCGTGTGTCAATGTGCTAAGGCTAAGGTGAGTTCCCTTATCTCTTTTGGTGCAAATGAAATGTTTTGCTAAAGTTTTCGTATCTGAACTTGGTTTGAGCACGATGGCTTGATTTTATACTATGAAAGCTTTGTTATTTCACAATGTGGAACTGTTTATAAAATACACGCATGTTATGATTATGTTTATAAACGCGCATGTTTGGCTTACGTGATAACATCCGTTATGTGGTATGATGTGTGGAGTCGGGCGCACAGTGGGAGTAGTGTACCTTGGGATATCATGTCCCTTGGGAATTGATTAGTTACCCCGTACATTTGGAATTCGTTTCCGATGTATGTGGAGATGTGGAGTTTGCTTGGGCCCTGAGGGCGAGAGGGGAGTCTGCTTGGGCCCCGATCGTGGAGATTACCATGTGGTGGAGAATGTCTACGAACACTGTGCAAATGCCCGTATGTGACGTGATTTGGTCGAATTCTCGAATGGGCCTTTATGGCGATTTGCATTTATATGTTAATTAAATGCTTTGTTAAACTGTTTTCGGGAGGGAATTCACTAGACCTCATGGTCTAACCCTCGCTTTTCAAAAACTAAAACCATTTTCAGGTGATTGTCGTGTTTGGGGTTCATATGGTGATGATGGAAGGTTGTGGCGTTGTAGAAGAGCTAGAGTCTAGTGAAGACTTGTAGATTACCGTCGGGCTTCTTGTAGAATCTCAGTTGTGAAGGTGTTTTTCCGCTGCGAGTTTAGAGTAGATCTGATGTATTGTACATTTTGGGATTGTTTTTTATTGTAATATTGCAACTTATATTTTATTTAATTTTGGGTTGTTACATTTTTTATCGTTTTATATGAATTTAAATTGTTAATAACTTAATTCTTATTGTTCAAGACACTGACATAAAAACACACACACATATATATACATATTCGCCGTCTTAAGCCACGCCTAGGAAAACGTCATGGCCTCGCCGTAACTCGTAAGGCTTGAGGCTTGACCTAGCCGCCATGTCACGTCTCACGCCATTTAGTACCTTGATATAAACGAACACAAATAGAAGAGAAGAATAGAAATTCTTATATAAAATCTTGGTTTTACACCATACAACAAACAAATACATGAACAAATTAATCAAAAACGTACTTGATTTGTAGATTTTTGTAGAGATTGAAATCGATTGAGGCCTGCACGAGAAGCAGTGTCCTAAGACAGACTTTTTGCCGGTATATCGTTCGTCTAGAGGATACAACAGTCGTATTCAACTTTTACACTTGAATCTAGCGAATCATATTATGTTTGGTGATGGAATGATAGAGAGGAAACCCATAAATTATGAAGAAAATCGTCTGAAAACGAATAAGGAGATGTGTGGTGTTTATAGATTTTTGTCACCAATCGAAAGTTACTGCAAGTGGCGCGGTCAAGTCGCCCTAGTGGCGGAGCCATGATTTTGGTCTAGGGGGAACGTCACTTATAAATAAATAAAATAAAAAGTAAATATTAAACTTTTCAAAATAGCAAAAACACCTTAAATACTTATGGCATCATTTACGTGTGATTGCTTCATTATCTATCCCAACAAAAAAATCCGTTTCATTATAAGAAATCAAACAATCCATTAAATATTGTTGAAGGTTAAATCATCAAAGCAACTAAATCAAATTAGTTAAATCATCAACCCAACTAAATAGTTAATTACAAGAGCTAGCAAATTGATATTTAATAAGTAATAACAAATGCTAACAATTAATATTTAACAATAACGATAAACAAAACCCAACTTATTTTTCTAATTAATAAACTTTAAAAAAGGTGTTGCTATAGAGACATCTCTCTATACCTATACCTACGCTAAGCATAATTACACACATTCTATCTCATCTTTACACATTCTCTCTCCTCTCTTTACTATCCTTTTTCTTCTCTTCTATCTTTTTTCATAATAAAAATTATAATTATAACTAATATTATCTAGGTTTTTTTGTTAAACTTTTCAGCATTAATAATATTTGTTTTGTAGAAAATAAAAATTCAATTATATAATTTATTTACTGTATATGTACATAATTTATTTAGCTTCTATTTTAATTTGTTTTCTTAATATTAATTTATATACAAATCATGTTTGACATATATTTTTGCAATATTAACAATATTTTTGTATTTTAAATAAAAACAATTTCATTTGGTTGAAGTTAATGATTAAATTCCAGATACTTATTTGTAGAAGACTAGACAACTTCATATTAAATACGAAAAAGCAGTACACTTATTATATAAATAACCTGACGAATAAATAATAAATAACAAGTATATATTTTTAATAAGTTTAAATAGTAAAGTATTAGTAAAATTTAATAATATAATTTTGTTGTAGTTACGTATTAATTGATAATTTTTTTTTATAATGGTGGTAAACTGGTAATAGTAACTAATAATGAAATATTGAATAAGAAATCATTTTTTCTTAAGATACATAGGGTTAAATTAATTTTGTTAAAATTAATAATGATAACTTAATTATTAGAGTAATAACTAAAATTACATAATAAATATTTAATAATGTTGGAAATATAAAAAGTAAGACTTGTTATTAATATACTAGAAGTTCACTCGTGCAATGCAACACAATATATCTCGATTTAATGTTCTAATTTATTTTAATATGTGGTTTTATGAAGTTCATGATTTGAGGATTTGAAAGTGGTTAGAGATAAAGATTAATTAATAAGAGTTCACTATTTAAGAATTTGAATGTTGTTAGAGATAAGTATTAATCAAGTAATTAGCCTTAAAAACGGTACATAAAACTTCATTAGTTGTTTTTAAAATATTTTAAGTAATTAACATTAAGTAGTGATAAATATATTATAGATATATGAAAAAAGACTAAATTAAATAGTAACTAATAAATATATAAAAAAATAACCTGTTTCTAACAAATAATAAATAGAAAAATTCAAAATTGCAAAATAAAAACAAAAAATACGTATGGAGGGATAGTGACGAAGTGCCAGGTGGCAAAAGCCACACCTTTATGACCATAAGTTGGAACTTTTTTTTTGGAAAGGGTTCCTGGGCCTTCGGCCCAGTACATCCCTGGCAAATACACCTACCGCGAAGTAATGCAGCCCTGAGATAATCCTCAGTGGCCACAAGTGTTGAGTGTGGGATTTGAACCCGGGCAAGCGCTATGAACTCTCCAGGCCTTACCACCACACTACAACCCTTGTGGTTATAAGTTGGAACTTGGAAGCTTCAAGTTTGGTGGTTGAGCAAGTAGAACTTGGCCATGATATTTATTAAGAAAATTATTATTATATATATATATATACCGGAACCAGCTATACCGGAATTGTAGTTGGGCCGCTAAGAGAATCCGGAATCCCCATAATGGATCCGAAAATGTTGATGGGCCGAAGTGGATCCGAAATCCTCATAAGGATCCGGAATTGATTTGGGTTTGGGCCGCTGATTAAGTCCGGAATCCTTATGGATCCGGAATGTGTTTGGGTTGTAGGAATCCGGATTTAGTGTCTCGGAATGGGCCGAGTTCGGGTATGAACCCAAGGGGGGGTTTGTGAGGAGTCAGGTTACGACCTCAAACCCTTCCATACTTTTATTGCATACTCCGTAGAGTTACACCTCAAGGATTTATGGAACCTTGTTAAAAGGATCACAATTTAGGAATATGTAGTTATTACACTTTTTAATTAACAAATGGACAATTTTACCCTTAATCACAGAGATAAATTTTCTCCATCTCAAAATTAAGGGTAAAATGGGAAAGTAGGTAAGGGATTTGCTTTGAATCATAAATTTATGGCTCTAAAGGCTCCAGAACGGATTTAGGGTTTGGGGAGAGTTTTTTAGAGAGAAATAAGGAAATGGGTATAAGAGAAAACGAGAACAAGGCAACAAAAATCGGACTAAGTAGCCTCTACACCCCGACGGCGATAGTGACACCGCAGTATCCGGAAAACCCCTGTTGTCCGGACACTTTTGTGAAATTGGAAATGTTAAGTTTTAATGTTTGGAAGCAGATTCTAGATGAATTGTCTAGTTAAGTTTCTAAAAGTTTTCTAGGGGCGCTGCCCCCAGACCCCGCAAGGGCGTTGCCCCTTGACCCCATCCGCTAAGTTGTCGAAGGGGGAGTATGGGAGGATGAAGATACGATAGGTTATCTAGTATTCTTAGATTTGAGAATATATACATAAATTAATTCTAAGTTATTTCAATTATAATATTATATATTTTTACTATTTTATGGATCCTACAGTCTTGATACAGTGCCCACAGTGGGAAGTACAGTGCCCACAGTGGGGAGAGGCCAAAATGAATTTGAGTATGGCATGTGAAGCCAATTTCAATGTTTTTATATCTTCATACCATTTACGGATGTTTCAGTAAAATGTTACATATACATATTAGGGCTTCGGAAGTGTGACTTGGGTTGAGTTCATTTGTTAACCTCCTATTTTGTGTTAACTTTATTAACTTCATTCAACCAATAGGAATCCATTTTAGTTGGTGGTTCAAATTTATATATAACCATTAAATAGGGGCATGGATGGAATTCCATGTTTTTGTTTTATTACATTGATTTATTAAGGGAGTTACAAAAATCAAAAATCTCCTTGATTCTAGCTATATTATCATTTCACAAATATTTATAGTCTTTTCTATCAAATTAGTGTTTGAATTCCTACTGTTGCATCATGAACATGAATGATCAAGGTGTTTTCAACGACGTTGAAGAGAGAGTAGACGTAGATGTTCATTTGAACATGAACAAATATAACAAATATATATTGTTCATATAGGTTCACTTAGGCTTATATTTCATCGTTATTCATGCATAGCCTTAACATTTTCACATCATACATGATATGACATCAATATTACATGCTCTAAATGGAATAGTAATTAACTAGTAAGTAACACCATGTAATTTTGGAGTAATCGAACATGAATGAACATATAGTTGCTCATATATGAACAATCTGTTGTTTGCATATAATTGAACAATTATGAACATATAATTGAACCAATATGAACATATAATTGAACAATTAGGAACATTGGATTGGACATAGGAACATTAATTACACGACTTAATTAATGAAAAAAAGTAGGTTGTGTCAAATTCCAAAGTTACCCTCTTCATTTGTGTTCAATGGGAGAATTAATTACACGACTTAATTTCTTAATTAATTAATAAATGGTTTTAATCTCAACCATTAACAAGAAAATGAATGGCTAAGATGAAGTTAATACAAAATGGGAGGTTAACAAATGAACCTCCCTCCCTCTCTCTCTCTCTCTATATATATATATATATATATAGGGTCAGGTTTGAAGGGAAAACTTTTAAAAAAACGGAAAACTGAAGAACATCAAAAACGGAAAACTGAAGAACATCCTTAGTGCCCTATATATATATATATATATATATATATATATATATATATATATATATATATATATATATATATATATATATATATATATATATATATAGGGTTGGGTTCACGTGAGACCAACCTGTTTTCGTGAGACCGTGAGACCACAAAATAACACTAAAACTTCACAACGATTCATTGTGAATGTAAGCAAAACAGTGAACCTTCACAGCAAAAACACTTTGAAAGTTTACCTTCACAATACCTTCACAGTCTTTTACTGTGAAGGTTTAGTGTTATTTTGTTGGTCTCACAGGTCTCACGAAAATGGCTTTGTCTCACATGATCTCAAGTCTATATATATATATATATATATATATATATATATATATATATATATATATATCCATAGGTTCAAAAGAGAAGTGCAAATATTTAGAGAAATAGAGAAGTGATATTGGCCATTTATTCGGTCAAGATCGGTTATAATTGGTCAAAAGTTGCGGCTTTGACTGGTCAAAAGTTGCGACTGTTCCAAAAATAGAAGGGCAATTTCGTAACTTTTACAAAAAACACGGGCTGGGTTCATATATGAATCTGTGTGATTCACATATGAACTATACGTTCATATATGAACCTTTGTATTTCACATATGAACTCTTTATAACGAATTCATATATGAATCTTGTGATTCATATATGAACCCTTGTATTTCATATATGACAGTGATTTGAATGCACCGATAGACGTGTAATTAATTAAACCTTAATGCAAGTATACATTAAAATCTAATATCGTCTTTCAAGTAATAATATGGTAAGAACCATGTATCGTTCCCACAGAGATTGGAGTTAAAAGCGTATTAAAAGTCTATTAAAAGAAATGGTTTCCAAGGATCAATTCGGAGATTAATATTTGTTTGTTGGTGTTTGGAATTATCACAGATTATATAACAATTAATAAAGGATAGCAAGGGTGCAAGATCTTGGGGTGAGATTTAAACAAAACTTCTAGCAGACCAATGCTGTGGCAATGCTACAGCATTGCGTCTTTCAATACTTAAGTTCATCATCTACTTTTCAGGTTGCCCTCTCGGGTTTTCTACCTTTTACTACTGATCTAGCAGCCACTCGACCCATCTCTGGTGTCATGTGTCAGAACTATCGATAGCAAAAGGAGTCCTTCCAAGTATATGGATAAACAAATCTCTTTGTTAAAAATAACTCTCTCGAGCCGATTCCCATATTAGTTAAGTTGACATGTTCTAAGTGGGTCATCTCTGACTCGCACTCTACAATATTACCATCAAAACAGATGATCAACTTATCGGGCAAAATCAACCAGAAAGAACAGAGGTAACAAATCTCTTTGTCAGTAGCTCTCTCAAGCTTACTTTCTTTGTCATTCGGATTGACGTGCATATCAATGGTTCATCTCTGAGACCATGGCACTTTAACACTTTCAAAGTGATCAACCGTCCTGAAGTAACTTGATATTTTATAATACTTAACATGAAATGGTGAACATCATTATTGAGAAACGATGTCCACTTTTCATTATGTTTAAAACCTCACCCTTTAATCTCACACCCAAGCTATTTAAATCTAGCTACTCATACTAAAATGTAAATTACGAGAAATATAAATTGCATAAATAAAAGACATTAAGTAAAGACGTAAATGTAAATGACTTAAATATAAAGTGCAAGAATTTAAAGATTATGAATTAGTGCAGCAATGCTATGAACAATGCTGCAGCAACTCATAAAAGCTATGAATATTAAGAACAAGATGAAGAACAAGATGAAGATCATAAGTTAGAATTGCATAAATTAAAGAGAGTTTGGAATCAGCTATGTGAACTGAATTATCCAAGTTGTGTATCCTGATTCTTTTCTCTCGATTGTCTTTTTAAAACATAAACCCACATCTCCTATTTATAATAGGAGGAAAGAGAGTACACTATTTAAAATACTATTTGACTACTATGTAACTAGTACATAAGGACATCAACACCCATGCCTCCCATGATGATCATTTTAGAGTTTCCAAAACTTCTCCAAGCATTAACTTCTTATCTTCTAGACATTGCTGGACATTCCCAAAAATTCAGCACTCAAAAAGCCTTCTAGAAGTGGTCTTGTCGTTCCAATGATCAGTCTTCAATGCTACAACATCGGGCAAAGGGGCTGCACTATATAAATAAACATAATAAGCCTTCTTAAAACAGTAAATGACAGGTAAATCATAGTCTTAGCTCCATCAAACAAAGGTTAAAAATAAGTAATAAAAATGACTCAAATGTTGGGGTAAAATAGCAAATCCTACTTAAAAAAGATAAGAAAGAGATGCAATATGCATTAATAAATAATGCATATCACACCCTCAAATTTAAAGTGTTGTTTGTCCCCCAAACAACTAAATAGACCTAAAGAAAAGAAAATGACTCAATTTTGAAATTTCTCGCTAGAATACGACATTAAGTGCCTACATTATGTACATCGTATCTATGAACTAAATAGCCTTTTATAAATCCCTTATCATTCATTTAACCCCAAGTGTGTGTGTGTGTCATAGGCTAGCACCACTCTTCCCTTTGTTGGACACCAACACATCCTATAATTAAAGTCAATAGGGCTTTATCGGGTTTCTCTCTGGCGTATCTTTTCTCACCAAGCCTTTTCTCACAACAAATAATTTTTCAAAAAATTTGGCATTTTGTGCACTTTTGTTGTTGGATTTTTGTACCTTGCCCCTATGGGGCATTTTTGGTATTTTTTTTCTCATGCATATCAAGTGAGAGCTTTGCTCTTTTTGGTTGATCTTTTCATGCTTTTTTAAGGTGTAACCTTCCCACCCTCAAATTTGGGACTTACAATGTCCTCATTGTAACATTTTAAGTATGTAAGTGTATCAAGGCTACAAATGGCTCTTTGGATTTTTGAAAAGAAGGCCTAAATCATCCTTTAAAAGTGTTTAGGATGTGTGAGTCAGATTGAATCCCAAGAAGAGAGTGGCTAGTTCTAACATGAACACACGACTTTTAAGCAAACTCATGACGTTAAGGAATTATTCGGGCTATAAAATCAAAGACACACTATGTACCTAATGCATTTATCTATCAAGAGAAAATAAACCTAAGAATTAAAATGACACTATCCCAGACTCAAAAATTAAAATTAATGGAAGCTAAGGAAAATGAAATGGACCCGTCCTACTCTTTAAGAGTAGGCTGTGTGCCTGCGGATGCCCCTGCGAATGCTGCAACATCCATCTCCTGCCTCCTTTCTGTCAGTAACCCGATTCTGTCAGCTCGCAACTCCGTAATTTCCTTGACCAACTTCCTATTCTCACCCTTCACCTTCTTCATTCTGGCCAAGATCTTCTTAATCTTTCTCGCATTCTCTGATTCGCCACCTTTTCTCACTTCTTTCACCGCAACTTTCATCTTTTTTACCAGGTCTTCAAATCTTGTGTCCAATGCAACATCCTGCTTGGTTAAACTTTCGATGATCTGGCTGTTCTGTGCTAGAATATCTTGCATCATCCCAACAATGTCGTCCTTGCTCGACTTTCCTTGCCTCAACCGGATTACACTCTTCATATCTATCGCATATTTTTCATCTCCCTCGGTTTGAACAATGTCTTCCTCATACTGAGGAATACCTGCAGCTGTGAGAAACTTCGAAAGCAAACCAGGGTAGAAAAACTTTCCCTGGTTTCTTTTCCCACAATACTTGATACCGCTAAGAATAACATCTCCCACATTTATCGTCTTTCTGCTCATGATACAATAAAGCATTATCATTCTCTCACAATTAATTGTGCTATCATGCGTGGTCGGACACAGTGAGCTTCGGATAAAGCTCATCCAGACATTTGCATCAGGCAAGAGATTAATCGCTCTAAAAATCCTCATTTTAAAATTAGCATGCGGTTCCCATGCAGAATCAGGCCTACCCACCACCCTAATCATATTGTCTAACTCTGCTTTTGTGGCTGTTTTAACAAGAGTATCATAATCTGTGACTAGTGGTGATGTGAGGCCTAAAAAAGTATTGACGGCCTCGGCGGTAATGTGAATAGTCACACCTCTCACAATAATCAAAGGTGGTGTGCAATGTTGAAACTCAGCATAAAATTCTTTGATAAGAGTTAAGTTGTATGACTCTTTTACCTCGCAAAACTTAGCCCAACCACGGCTGTTAACAATGTTGCTGATGAACTCGAATTCTTCTAAACTTTCCCTATCAAAACCTTTGTCGATTAGCCCTGTTTTCTTACTCTGCGCTTCAAACAAATCTTTAGCTTTCTTCTTGCTAAACCCGTTCAGTGATCTTTTCGGCCGAGGGATGATATGTGGTTGTGAAGTTCCCGCATCCGAATGCTTCCTGGATGTGATATGTGGTTGTGAAGTTCCCGCATCCGAATGCTTCCTGGATGAATCCGCATCACCTCGTTTCTTCTTTGTTTTCCGAGCAGCGACAGTTTTCTTCTTTGCTTGTTTTCCCTTCTTTTTATTCTGCTCGGTACCTGAAATGTTAGGCTCCTGCATTTTTTCAGAGGCTTTTCTTTTCCTTTGTGTAGGGTTATCCCTCCTACCGGAATGGTCAACGATTTCCATGGTTTGGTCCTCATCTCCAAGTTCCTGATGCTGTATGGATGCTACAGCATTAGTGAACATTCCAACACTTGCACTCATTCTATCTAAGCTTTCAGCCACATTCACCATTATGTGCATTGTATCCAAAGTTTGGTCATCCAAAACAGGGTCTGGTTGACCAAATGGAAGTTCATGTGTATTATCAAATGGCCAAGTGAGGCACAACAGTGGTGGTGTTTGTGCGAAATTTTGTGTGCAGTTATAAATAGACTCACTATCTTCTTCAATGGTGAAATAATCTTCTAGTTTTATCGTAAAATCAGAAGATACCTCATCTGCAAGTTCGTTTAAGTCCGGAATGGAGTTGGTTGTCTCTGTGTTACTGTGAATGGGGGTTGTACTTGTACCCACATCCCCTTTTTTCGAATAGCTTCCCCTCACCATCGCCTTGGTGAATCTCGGTTTAGGGGTGGATGAAACTAGGGTTTCCGGTTGTGATTCCGTCTCCACAGTGGTGGTTTCGATTGATTCCGTCGATGGGATTTCTTGGGTTGGGTTTTCGGGTATAATGGGAATGGGTTTATTTGGTTGGTGTTCGACCACCGTAGACGAAGAGACGACGGCGGTGGTGTTCGGTGGTGGTTGCGACAGTGGTGGTTGCGACGGCGAGGGTTTCGACGGTGAGGGTTTACCAGCTGGGTCCGCCCGTTCGGCTTCGTTGGTGGCGTGCGTCTCTGGACTCGTCATCTCCGGCTGTTGGATGGTTTCTCGTCGTCGAGTGCTTCTTCTCCTGATATCGCGTCGATTAGCAGGTACTTTTACCCTTGCCATGGTAGGTGAGTTCCTTGGTGAAAGAGTGGTGAGAGTGTTTGAAAAGCAGAGGGAAGAAGAGATGAGGAGAAAGTCGGTGTGGAGAAGAAAGAGACACAGTTAAGCTTTTCTAGAAGAATGGAAGGGAAAAGGTTTCATTTAATGGGTTTTTTTTTTAAAAAGTAACCTGATTGTTTGGCTTTGTCATCATAAATGAACTAAGTTGGTTGTATATGAAAAAGAAAGTACTTCTTTTAGTTAACCTTAAAAAGTACTTATAATAAAAAAAATAAACCAACCATACCTATCCCATGTGCCAATCCTACCCACTAAAAGAAAGAGATAAAGAAATCTGGAGTTGTTAGGATAAAAGGGACAACCAACTTCTTCTTTGCAACACTCTTGGCTAAAATACTATTCCTAGTACCTTTAAGGTAAGCCAACAAGTTATCAAAAATGATGATCTCTTTTCTTAAGCATGCTCCTGAATTAACACACTCCAGATTTATACACTCTTCCAGCAAAAGTAGCAGGGCCCACATTCAGATTTTTCAAACTTTTTCTCTTTACAAAGCTAGGGCATGGATGCTGAATTGATGCTACAGCATCCCATGCTTATCTTTTGTTCCTAAAGGGATGACATCCTATAAAGCTGTAAATTTACGCTAGAAAATTAGAACTAAAGAATATTTACAAACAAGTATGGACTAGAAAGAGTCCACGGCTTTTTATGAAGTTTTCCTCAAAGCGTAGCCAATTCCACAGAGCAATGCTCTGGGAATGCTACAGCATTGTGATATGCTTTCACTCTCTGGCCATTTACTTTGAAAATGCTGCTATTCTCAGGGTTTATCAAGTCAATAGCCCCAAAGGGATAGACTTTGTGGATGGTAAAAGGACCAGACCACCTACTCTTGAGCTTTCCTGGAAACAGTTTCAGCCTTGAGTTGAACAAAAGGACCTGCTGTCCTTCTTTGAATTCTCTGGGTTGGATTCTTTTATCATGCCATTTTTTGGTCTTCTCTTTATAGAGTTTGGCATTCTTATAGGAAACGTTCCTATGCTCTTCCATTTCACAGAGTTGCAATTTCCTTTTGTTTCCAGCCTCATCTAAAGCCATATTTAGCTCTTTGATAGCCCAATATGCTTTATACTCAAGTTCCAAAGGTAAGTGACAGGCTTTTCCAAAGACTAGCTTATATGGGGACATACCAATTGGTGTTTTAAAAGCAGTTCTGTATGCCCATAAAGCATCATCCAGTTTAAAAGCCCAGTCTTTCCTGGTTGGTTTTACCACTTTTTCTAAAATGCTTTTGATTTCCCTGTTTGACAGCTCAGCCAGTCCATTAGTCTGTGGGTGGTATGCAGTAGCTATCCTGTGCCTAACATTGTATTTTTCAAGAACTCCTTGCAACAATTTATTTACAAAATGGGTACCCTCATCACTAATGAGTGCTCTGGGGGTACCAAATCTTGTAAAAATATGTTTTTGAAGAAATTTAATTACAGTTTTTGCATCACTGTTAGCACAAGCTATTGCTTCCACCCACTTTGAGACGTAATCAACAGCCACTAGAATGTATTGGCAATTGTTGGATGGTGGAAAAGGTCCCATAAAATCTATTCCCCACACATCAAACAATTCTACTTCCCAGATTCCATTTAAAGGCATTTCATTTCTTTGAGAAATGGAACCAGTCCTTTGACATTCATTACATCTTTTGGCAAAATTGTGGGAATCTTGGAAGAGAGTCGGCCAATAGAAACCAGATTGTAATACCTTGGCTGCAGTCCTTTGACCTCCAAAGTGACCTCCATATGCTGAATTGTGGCAATGGTGTATGATTTCTGCCACATCATTTTCTGGAACACACCTTCTCAAGATTTGATCTGCACCAAGTCTAAACAAAAAAGGGTCATCCCAAAGATAAAACTTACTATCATGGCAAAAATTTTTAAGCTTATGGCCAGTACAATCAGGAGGTTTGATGCCACATGATAAGTAGTTGGCAAAATCAGCATACCAAGGGATGCTGGATGAATGCTGCAGCATCAAGATTTTCTCATCTGGGAAGGTTTCAATGATATCTCCTTCCCCTTTCTTTTCCATTAGGTTCTCTAACCTAGACAAATGGTCTGCTACTTGGTTGTTTACTCCTTTTCTATCCACAATCTCTAGGTCAAACTCTTGCAACAACAGAACCCACCTAATCAACCTAGGTTTGGCATCCTTCTTAGAGATTAAGTACTTAATGGCAGCATGATCTGTATGCACAATGACTTTTGTTCCCACTAAGTATGACCTAAATCTCTCAAAAGCAAATACTACAGCCAAGAGTTCTTTTTCAGTTGTTGTGTAGTTGATTTGTGCTTCATTCAAAGTTTTACTTGCATAATAAATTGAATGAAACACTTTTTCTTTCCTTTGACCTAAGACAGCTCCTACAGCCCAGTCACTTGCATCACACATGATTTCAAAAGGTTTTTCCCAATCTGGGGCCACAACCACTGGAGCAGTTACCAAAGCTTTCTTTAAAGTAATGAATGCATTTCTACATTCATCATTGAAATCAAATTTGTGGTCATTTTGTAAAAGCAAACACAAAGGTTTTGAGATTTTTGAAAAGTCTTTGATAAACCTTCTGTAAAATCCAGCATGACCAAGAAAGCTTCTAATTCCTTTTACAGTGGTTGGTTCAGGTAGTTTTTCAATAACTTCCAATTTGGCTTTGTCTACCTCAACCCCCCTTTTTGAAATCAAGTGTCCAAGAACTATTCCTTCTTTGACCATGAAATGACACTTTTCCCAGTTTAGGACTAAATCTGTTTTTTCACACCTTTCAAGACTCTTTTTCAAGTTTTCCAAACAATTATCAAAAGATGAGCCATATACAGAAAAATCATCCATAAATATTTCAATGGAATCTTCAAGCATATCAGAAAATATGGACATCATACATCTTTGAAAAGTTGCAGGAGCATTACAGAGACCAAAGGGCATTCTCCTAAAGGCAAAAGTACCATAGGGACAAGTGAAGGTGGTCTTTTCTTGATCCTCGGGTGAAATGGCTATTTGATTGTAACCGGAATATCCATCCAAAAAGCAGTAATATTCTTTTCCGGCTAACCTGTCTAACATTTGGTCAACAAATGGTAGTGGAAAATGGTCCTTTTGTGTAGCTGTGTTGAGCTTACGGTAGTCCATGCAAATTCTCCATCCCGAAACTACTCTAGTTGGGATGAGTTCATTCTTTTCATTGGCTACTACAGTAAAACCTCCTTTCTTAGGGACACATTGAACAGGACTAACCCAAGAGCTACTGGCTATAGGAAAAATGATTCCCGCATCTAACCATTTTAACACTTCCTTTTTCACTACTTCTTTCATGACAGGGTTTAGCCTTCTTTGTGGTTCAATGGATGTGAAGTTCTTGTCTTCTAAGATGATCTTATGTTGACAAATGGAGGGACTAATCCCTCTAAGGTCAGCGATGGTCCATCCTATGGCTTTTGAGTGTAGTTTCAACAAATCCACTAACTTCTTTTCCTGATGCAATTCTAAAGAGGATGAAATGATAACAGGCAGTTTGTTCTCATCTTTTAGAAAAGCATACTTTAAATGGGATGGGAGTTGTTTTAACTCCAGGTCAGGTGGTGAATTGATTGATGGTGTGAAAGTCTTTTGTTCACTAGGCTCCAAAGATTCAAACTTAGCAACAGTCTCATCTATACTCTTCTCATCATCATCATCATATTCCTTATCATCCTTTTCTTCCAACCTACAAATTTCCCTAACTCCCTCTTCATTACACAGGTTTTCAATCACACTTAGTCCAGAACATTCTTCCATATCATCAGGGTATTTCATGGAATTGAAGACATTGAATGTGACTTTTTGGTCTTGAAGTCTCATGGTCAACTCTCCCTTTTGGACATCTATCAAAGTTCTTCCAGTGGCTAAGAAAGGTCTTCCTAATAGAATAGGAATATCTTGGTCAGCCTCAAAATCTAAGATGATAAAGTCAGCAGGAAAGATGAATTTGTCAACCTGAACTAAGACATCTTCAATTTTACCCTTAGGATAGGCAATGGTTTTGTCAGCTAAGATGAGTGTGACAGTGGTTGGTCTAGCTTCTCCTATACCTAAACTCTTGAAAATAGACAAAGGCATAAGATTGACACTTGCTCCCAAATCACATAAGGCTTTTCCAACTTCTTTCCCACCTATGGAACAGGGAATGGTAAAACTCCCTGGATCTTTGAGTTTAGGTGGAATTTTGTTGGTTAAGAGAGCACTACACCCTTCAGTCATGGCCACAGTTTCATATTCCGTCAACTTCTTTTTCTTGCTTAAAATGTCTTTAAGAAATTTAGCATAACTAGGCATCTGCTCAATTGCTTCAACAAGGGGTATGTTGATATGCAACTGTTTAAACACATACAAAAATTTCTTGAATTGCAATTCTTCCTTATTATTCTTTAACCTTTGGGGAAAAGGAACATAAGGAGGAATTGGTTCAATAACGGCTTTCTTTGTTTGTGTTGAGCTTTTAGGGTGGACTTCCTCCACCCTCAAATTTGTATCATTGATACCTTGTGTTATGTTTTCTTTGACAACATCTTTGGGTTTGTTGACTTCAATTTCTACTGTGTCTTCCTTTGGGATTGGGGTTTTTGGCTCTAAGTCCTTAGGATATGGTTCTTCTAGGATGGTGGGTAATGCTGTAGCATTAGACTTGGACTTTGGATGTTTTTCTATTTCAGCTTGGGTTTTCTCTAAGTCTTTCCCACTCCTAAGTGTTACAGCTTTCACATGCTCTTTTCCCGGTGGTCTTGGGATTTCTGTGTTACTTGGTAAGGTCCCGTTGGGTCGGGTGTTTTGGTTAAGAGCAATCTGACTGATTTGGGTTTCAAGGCTCCTTATTTGAGCATCATTCCTCGTCATGTAAGCTTTGAACATAGCTTCCAAGGAAGATGATGGTTCAGTTTGAGAATAGGATTTGTTTTGAAAAGATGGTTTGTTATTTTGGAAATTCTGATTCTGATGATTTTGGTTGTTTTGGTAATTTTGAGAACTGCTGGCATGATGTTGGTTTTGAAAATTGGAATTTCCTTGTTGCTTATGCTCAGGTGGGTTTAAACTTGGACTGGTCCATGAAAAATTTGGATGTTGTTTCCAACTGGCATTGTAATTGTTAGAGTAAGGACCATTCCTATTATGAACATAGTTAACTGATTCAGAATTTTGAGGACAGTGTTCAAAAGAATGGTCTCCACTACAACAAACACATTGCACCGAGAGAACAGCTGGAGTAGGTTTAATGGCAGTCGGCTGTGTTCCCTGACCGGTAGTTATGTTTTTAAGCATATTGGTGATAGAAGCAAGCTGAGCTGTCAACGCAGTGTAAGCATCTAAATCATGCATTCCCGCATTCTTCTTGGTAGTTGGTGCTCTTGGATCAGCCCAATGCCCATTGTTTGTGGAAATCTTTTCAAGAATTTCATACCCGGTGTTATAGGTGTTGGAAGTAGAGGCCCCTCCTGATGTCGCATCGAGCATTTGTTTTGCATTGGAATCAAGTCCAGTGTAAAACGTCTCGAGTTGAATACAGTAGGGAATGCCATGGTGAGGGCATTTCCTTAATAATTCCTTAAACCTTTCCCATGCGTCGGGAATTGCTTCATCGTCCATTTGTTTGAACATGCAAATTTCGTTTCGGGACTTAGCATTCCGGGTAGGTGGAAAATATTTTCTCAAAAACTTTTCTGCCATGTCAGCCCATGATGGTATAGAACCTGGCGTCAATGAATTAAACCAAATCTTTGCCCGATCCCTTAACGAAAAAGGAAACAGTGTGAGTCTTAGAGCATCAGAAGATACTCCAGGAATCAGAAAAACATCGGTGATCTCCTTAAAAGATTTTAAATGTGAGTGTGGATCTTCCGATGGGAATCCGGCAAATTGACCATTGGCTTGCAACATGTGAAACATAATGGGTTTTGGTTCAAAATGTGTTGTATCCATGTGAGGCTTTACAATTCCTGAATTTAATTGCTCAAAATTAGGAATTGCATAGTCCATGATTCTCCCATTTTTTGAGTTTGCAAGATCAATGATATTTAATGGTTCATTTTGATCATTGTTACCATGAGATTCTTCCTCATCATTATCTTCATTATGAATGTGGTGCTCTTGAAAATCTTGATTTTGTGGATTTCCAAAACGTGGCGGATTTCTGAAATTGGGTTGATTTCCAAAAACTGGTGGGTTACCAAAAACTGGTGGTGGGTTTTCAAAATTATGGCGTGCTCTAGGATTTCCTAAGTCTGGTGGTCTCATTTGGTTCACTAGAGGTGGTGGTCGTATTTCTACGCCTGGTGGTTGTGGTTCTGCAACGAATGGTTGTAGATGTCTACGCTCAAATCCGGGTGGTGCATCCATATCGGGAGGATCCATAGAACTTGAAGCTCTTTGTAACCTCCGTCTAAGATGAAAGGTTCTTTCTATGTCAGGATCTAACTCAAAAAGTTCCCCACGTTGGATTCGTGGCATATACCACACAAAGTATGATTCGAACGGTGTTTAGAAAAACTAAGTCTTTTAAAATACTTTTAAAAACTTTTAGCGTGCCAATCCCCGGCAACGACGCCAAAAACTTGACAGTGATTTGAATGCACCGATAGACGTGTAATTAATTAAACCTTAATGCAAGTATACATTAAAATCTAATATCGTCTTTCAAGTAATAATATGGTAAGAACCATGTATCGTTCCCACATAGATTGGAGTTAAAAGCGTATTAAAAGTCTATTAAAAGAAATGGTTTCCAAGGATCAATTCGGAGATTAATATTTGTTTGTTGGTGTTTGGAATTATCACAGATTATATAACAATTAATAAAGGATAGCAAGGGTGCAAGATCTTGGGGTGAGATTTAAACAAAACTTCCAGCAGACCAATGCTGTGGCAATGCTACAGCATTGCGTCTTTCAATACTTAAGTTCATCATCTACTTTTCAGGTTGCCCTCTCGGGTTTTCTGCCTTTTACTACTGATCTAGCAGCCACTCGACCCATCTCTGGTGTCATGTGTCAGAACTATCGATAGCAAAAGGAGTCCTTCCAAGTATATGGATAAACAAATCTCTTTGTTAAAAATCACTCTCTCGAGCCGATTCCCATATTAGTTAAGTTGACATGTTCTAAGTGGGTCATCTCTGACTCGCACACTACAATATTACCATCAAAACAGATGATCAACTTATCGGGCAAAATCAACCAGAAAGAACAGAGGTAACAAATCTCTTTGTCAGTAGCTCTCTCAAGCTTACTTTCTTTGTCATTCGGATTGACGTGCATATCAATGGTTCATCTCTGAGACCATGGCACTTTAACACTTTCAAAGTGATCAACCGTCCTGAAGTAACTTGATATTTTATAAAACTTAACATGAAATGGTGAACATCATTATTGAGAAACGATGTCCACTTTTCATTATGTTTAAAACCTCACCCTTTAATCTCACACCCAAGCTATTTAAATCTAGCTACTCATACTAAAATGTAAATTACGAGAAATATAAATTGCATAAATAAAAGACATTAAGTAAAGACGTAAATGTAAATGACTTAAATATAAAGTGCAAGAATTTAAAGATTATGAATTAGTGCAGCAATGCTATGAACAATGCTGCAGCAACTCATAAAAGCTATGAATATTAAGAACAAGATGAAGAACAAGATGAAGATCATAAGTTAGAATTGCATAAATTAAAGAGAGTTTGGAATCAGCTATGTGAACTGAATTATCCAAGTTGTGTATCCTGATTCTTTTCTCTCGATTGTCTTTTTAAAACATAAACCCACATCTCCTATTTATAATAGGAGGAAAGAGAGTACACTATTTAAAATACTATTTGACTACTATGTAACTAGTACATAAGGACATCAACACCCATGCCTCCCATGATGATCATTTTAGAGTTTCCAAAACTTCTCCAAGCATTAACTTCTTATCTTCTAGACATTGCTGGACATTCCCAAAAATTCAGCACTCAAAAAGCCTTCTAGAAGTGGTCTTGTCGTTCCAATGATCAGTCTTCAATGCTACAGCATCGGGCAAAGGGGCTGCACTATATAAATAAACATAATAAGCCTTCTTAAAACAGTAAATGACAGGTAAATCATAGTCTTAGCTCCATCAAACAAAGGTTAAAAATAAGTAATAAAAATGACTCAAATGTTGGGGTAAAATAGCAAATCCTACTTAAAAAAGATAAGAAAGAGATGCAATATGCATTAATAAATAATGCATATCAATATATGAAACTAATTAACCGTAGGTTCATATATGAATCAGTTGAACCAATTAACTGATTCATATATGAATCTTTGTGTTCATATATGAACCTTTGTGATTCATATATGAATTTTTTTAACTAATTCATATATGAACCTTTGTGTTCATATATGAATCTTTGTGATTCAGATATGATTTTTTTAACTACTTCTCATATGAACAAATTAACTGATTCATATATGAATCACAAAAGTTCATATATGAATTAGTTAAAAAGAGTTTATATGTGAATTACAAAGGTTCATATATGAACACAAAAATTCATATATGAATCACCCAGATTCATATATGAACTCGTCCCGTGTATTTTCTACGAAACTACCCCTCTATCTTGTGCAGACCACGCACAGATCATGCGAGAAATTATCCGCTGCTTCTCGGTCAAAGTCGCCGATCTTGACCGAATAAATGGCCAAGATCACTTCTCTAAATATTTTCACTTCTCTTTTGAACCTCTCCCTATATATATACATATATATATACATATATATATATATATATATATATATATATATATATATATATATATATATATATATATGGTCAAGTTCAAGGAAAAACCTCAAAAAAACGGAAAACTGAAGAACACCCTAGGGGCCCTTCATCTGGACGGTATGTACTTGTGCATACAGGTAATTTGTAACATGCACACATGCATATGCACAAATGCATAATGCACTTGTGCATAAAAACCAAAAAGTCAACTTAATTTACCTGCATGCACAAATGCATACCATCCAGATGAAGGGCCCCAATGGTGTTCTTCAGTTTTCCATTTTTTTGAGGTTTTCCCTTGAACCTCCTATATATATATATGTATACATATATATATATATACATATATTCTTCATATGTAAACATTTTTTTAATGTAAACAATGTAACCATATCATGACCGTCGATCTAAATGTTGTGTGGTCTAGATGGAAGCGGTGGCAGTCTTGTAAATATGGACAATAGTGGTGGCAATGATGGTATCTGGGAAATTGAAAGGAGGGTAATCTCGGGTATTCAGCAAATCTGAAATAAGGAAACAATATACAAAATCAATTGATCCCGCATATCACGCTTCATTCTCAAGGGAGTTCAAAATCGATTGAAGGTAACCGACTCCATTTTTGACGGAATCTGGTGCGAAAATTTGAAAATATAAAATGGATGATGAAAATCGGGCGCGAATCATGAGAGGTATGAACCGTAACCTAGATTTTTCGAACTTGGAGATGGAAGGCATGTCTGCTCAGAAAATACATGAAGAACAAGGTATGAAATCGTGTTTTTCATATGTGTAATCGATTGGAGAAACTTGTGCATTGTACAAAAAAGTGCAAAAAAGTTGTTGCAACCTTGATGTTTGATGGGGTTTCGTAGATGATGAAAACGTATGAAACTGTTTCATATAATAAGTTGTTGGTAATCAATCGGTTTCATGTAATAAGCTGTGTGTAATCGAAAAATCAGTGGGTTTTTGGTTGAAAAAATGAAAAAAGGATAAAATAATTTACATTGTTAGTGAATCCAATGGTTTCACAATTTTTATTAAATCTGTCAATAAAACCCTAACTTAGTTGTATGAAATCACTAACCCCACTCTTACATTGTTGGTATATAAAATGTTTCATATGTACTTTATATAAAATGTTTCATATGAAACCGTATATTCAATAGTTGTTAATTGTTGAATCATAATGACAAAGCATTCCAAAAAATACATTACTTAACTAAAAAGCCTATGAAACTCTCATTTTGTAAATAGGCTAACAATATATGAAAAAATATTAATCCCAAAATTGTTTCATAAATATGAAAAACTAACAACTCTCAAAGAATGGTATTTTTTTCGTATCGCACGGTTTCATATTTTACATATAAAGTTTCATATGTTTTTTTCATACAAAACAAAGAATTATATCAGCCAACGGGTATTTTTTTCGTATAGCACGGTTTCATATTTTACGTACAAAGTTTCATATTTTACGTACAAAGTTTCATATTTAATTCGTATCCTACGGGTTTAATATACTTTATAGACAAAGTTTCATACATTTTGTTTCATATAATTTACATCATCCAACGTTTTACATGACATACACAAACAAATTACAACTAGAATTTTAAACAAATGATTATAATAATATGAAACTTGTATGAAAAATCTAAGTTCAATAACGTAACTCACCCTAATGCCGAATAAAAGTTGGAGATTGATAATTATGGATTGCTTCGTTGTTACATTGATCACAAGGAGCAATTATATCTTCATCGCTGTCAACGCATGGTTGGTAATTATCTACTTCGTGATTATCATCGACATTCTCAACAACATTATCGACATCCTCAGCAATATTTGATTCAAATGCATCGGTCAGCATATAGTCTGTGAAAAAATATGAAAATCTGTGTTCATCCTCAGATTCATCAAAATGTTCTTGATTTTCCATGAGAGCAATGGTAATTTTTAAAGAAGATTGAATATGAACACTAAAATAATTCAGAATGATGAATGGAATAATTCAGAAAACTATTAACATTAAAATCGGACTGGATATTGATTAAAAACAAATTAATTAATTAATTAGTTTTCTAAAAATATGCTAAGAAGATACTTTCCATAATGTGATCCGACTAAATATTATTGTATGGACATTTTTTCCTCTGTCAAGTGTTACCAAAATTTTAGGCTTACATAGTTTACATAAAAAAATGTTTACATTTGAAGCTCCCTCTATATATATATATATATATATATATATATATATATAGAGAGAGAGAGAGAGAGAGAGAGAGGGCCCTTCTTTTGTTAACCCCCAAATTAGTATTAACCTTATCAACTATTCTCAACCAATAGGAATCAAGTTTGATGTTTGGTTTTTCAACATTATGGACGGTTTATGCAGGGGCATTTTTTGGAAGAACATGTTTTTATTATTTCCAGTAATATTACCTTCCATAATTCACGCCATCCAATCTTGGCAGTTTTGATTATATATTATTTTAATATTAAAGATAATCTTCATCATCTTTTCTCTTAATCTTATCATATCATTAATATTCTTTTCACGTTTTTACTGGTTCATTCATAATCGATCATGAATTCTACTCAAGAAGAAAGCGGTGTTTCAATGTTTCGATCTTCGGTTTCTAATCAGAATGATTATTCCAACGATATCGAAGAACAAACTTTGGAGAAGGATGGTGTTCTTACGCAGATTATATTTTTACACCCACAACAAGCATATCAGAGAATAGCATATATGCACATATCAAGATTGCATATATGCATATTATTAGATCTGCAGTTATGTAAATTTTACACATTCAGCATATATGCACATATCAAAATTGCATATATGTATATTTTACACCCACAACAAGCATATTAGAGAATAGCATATATGCACATTAGAGAATTGCATATATGCACATTAGAAAATTGCATATATGCACATTAGAGAATTGCATATATGCACTTTACAGAACTACGTTCATAGCATATACTGAGAATGTTAAACCCACTATCATAAACCAATCATATTGATTAAACCTAAACGATCAATATCCAAAAATCTAATCGATTTGGGTTTGCTCGATTTGGTAACGATTTGCACAAGATTTGGAAACCCCCGATTCGTATCTTCTATGCATTCGAATCGAACGACCTTGGAAGTGGTATCACACCATTTTTGCGAATCGATTTTGAGAAACCTGTTGATGGAACTAATTTTTGAAATCGATTTGGAGACCACTGTTGATTTTTGGATGATTTTTGCCGATTTGGAGATTGGAGAGAGAGAGAGACTCTATTGATGGAATCAATTAGAGATAAGTTATACCTCCTTAAATGTAGCTCTCAATTTAATTGTTTCCTTATCAAGATTTATTAAATGACTATAATACCCTCATGCATATATGCTTTAGCCGTGGGTTTAGTTTAATCATGAATTAAAATATGTTTTTAATCTAAGCCATTGATTTAGATTATTAAGGGTCCAGATTAGTTAACACAGTTAACACTAAATGACTGGTTAACAAAAGAAGGGGACCCTATATAGATATATATATGTACTAGCAGTGTACCCGCACATTACGGCGGGATGCAAAATTTTATTCTATTTTTTTTAACTTGGTGAACAACACACAAATGATTCAATGTCAAAATTTAAGATATTACTCGCATTCCTATATGTGTAATATTAGTAATGTACCCACTCAATACAGCAGGATACATTTGAACTCGTAATTATGCTTTTTATTTCATACGTTCTTCGTCCCTCTGAAATTTACTTTTATGGTTCCGTCGTATTGAAATGCAAATTTGTTAATACTACTTATTAATCAAATAAAGTTGATTCTTACTATTCCACATAATTGCACTAATAATAAAAAAAATTGGTTAAAAAGTCTTGGCTTTGATTTATAATCTAAAAAGGGATGGAACACCCAGAGAAATTTTATTGAAATAAAAAGTAAATTATTGATTTTAATGGGCATACCCATTTTTAGAAACGAAACACCTACACATAAAAATTCCATTAAGATTGCAAACCAAAATCATTCTATCTAAACTTCTCCAAAATAGCTTCCATCCGATTCCCAGGTCGCACTTGTAACAGAAAAACACCACTCTGTAAAGCTGCAAACCACATCCCATCCAAACCCAAATATTTGAACACAATTTGTGATACTTAGGGGCCGTTACCAAACGCATACCCAAGCGCTAACCAGTAAAATTAACACCATCACTTACTTACGGGGTAAGATTTTAGTCCACCAAAATGGTATCATATGCAATAATTTTCCCGGTACGTGTTAACCGTGGTAAGAGTCTTTGCCCTCACTTACCGGGTAAGACTATCGGTCCTTGCCTTAGCTCTTGTCGGCTAATATTCTTGGTCATTGCCGTATTTATCCAGTAAGGTAATGTGACTTGGTCATTGTAATTGAGAAGACTACAATGAGAGGGAGCTATTTTATACTAATGATTGCATGAAATTTGAACTTGAAAATGTCATACAAACTATGGGTGATACAAATCAGAAGACTGCCAAAAATAGTTGAAAAAAGGTAAACATAATAATAGTTGAAAAAATACAAAAATTTCACAGTTTAGATAAAGTGTTTGATCTGTAAGCAACTCTAATCGTACACCAAAATAACAATTTTGTCATTCTCAAAACTCCAACCAGATAATTCTTTTTTACTTCATTTCATCCTTGAGGAAAAGGAAACCTATTAACTGCATCAAGAAACGGAACCTATTAATTGCATCGAGAAACATATGAAAACCGGTTATTTTCATCACAATTAAAACAACACCAAAGAAGTAAACTATGAAACCGTATTGAACAAGTAGATGTGAAAAAACATGGTTTGAACAATCCATTTTGTGTGGATTAGAAAAACAAAAGAAGAAACACATGCTTCTTTGGGGTGCGTTTGGTACGCTGGACATGACAGAACAGAACAGAGATCACTGTCTCATGTTTGGCAGAACTTTTATGTGGAACAGACAGGAACAAAGTGGAACAGGCCTGTTCCACCCCCAACCCATGGAACAAGCTGGAACAAGGTGGAACAGACTTATGTTTTACCAATATAAGCTCAAAATAAAATCTAATTCTTTTCTAAAACATCAAATACACATTTTATTTTATATTTTATTCATTATTTAATTTTTATTTATTTTTATTTTATCTAATTTTATCTGTTCTGTTCTTTCCATTTCTGCCTACCAAACGTTGAATAGCTGTCCTGTTCTGTTCTGTTCTGTCTTGTCCCGTCCTGTTCTGTTCTATCCTGTCTGCATACCAAACACACCATTGAGGACTTTCAACAAACACATGGTAAGCAATACACATTAACAAATAAATAAACTACAAAACTGATGTTAATAGACTGAAGTCGATAAAAAAAAGGTTGAAGTGTCTGGATCAACTCAACTCAACTTAGGCATTGGACTGGAAGAAACCTTCACGTGGACCAATATGTTATTTAGTAGAAATAGGAAAGTACCTTATGTGATGAATGATATTAGCTATGCGTTAGGGTTTCGAGAGAGAAAGTGAGAGAGAGAGAGAGAGCCGCTGTCGCTGCTGCTGTTGCTGCTACGCCGACTGCCGCTGCAGCTGCCTGCCGCTGCTGCTACGCCGACTGCTGCCGCTACTGCTACGCTTGTAATAACCGTGTTTCTTTTATTTATATTTTGGTTCGATAAATAAAATTGTGATAAAATTTCGAAGTTAAGAAAGTGGTATGGTCTAAGTGTGAAGAAATTAAAAGTTTGGTGTTTTATGAGAAAAGTATAAAAGGAAGGGAAAAACCCTAATTCTTTCATTTTAGCAATTGTCTAGCGTGTGTGTGTGTTGGCGGCTAAGAGAGGGAGCAAGATAAGAGATTGTTGGCAAATTGGAGAAGAGGAAGAAATATTGGCAGCTGAATCCTTGATTTATCCAGTAGAAATCTTCAGGTATCTAATAATCTGTCTTCTCCTTTAAGTTTTATGAAATGTATTGGGTTTTTGAGGAGAAACTTGGTTTCTATGGAATTTCTTGTGGTTTCCTCTTTAACTTGTTAAGAAAGGGTAATAATGGGTTATTGTGTTAGTCATCGACCCATAGTTGCTATCTGGAAGTGTTGGGAGGATTAGGACAAGAAGTGTTGGATTTTCCTGCATTTTTGTGTTTATTCGTCGCGTCCGGAAACCTTCAGATCAGGATAGCGTCCGGACATTTCGGTGGTGTCCGGATGAGGTGTGGTGTCCGGATGTGTCTTCTGTCCGGGTAAGTTGTGGTGGTGGTTTCCGGTAGTTAACCGGAAACCCTTGAGAACCCGGAAGTGTCCGGATTGTCCGTTCGGATAGTTTAGGACGTCCGGAAAGTTAAGGTTGTCCGGGTAGTTTGGTTGTCCGGATAAATCTTCCGGACAGTATTGTGTGACCCTGTAGTGCAGTCTGTTAGGCCGAGGTGTTACCCGTGTGAGTGTGTAATTCGATCAGATGACTTATCGCAGTAGTGTGTATCCTTATAGGTGCAGTTGAAGGGAGGATCCATCTAGTAAGAGGATTAAGCAGGACGTCAGGTGAGTCTTTCTGAACCTAAATTTTATACAAGTGTGTGGTTGGCGAATTTTATCAAATTGTGAGTTTTCCAACTGTTTTATTACAAAGTGAAGACTAAGTGTGTGGCACGGTTATCATTTAAACGGTGTGCTTTTCAATTATTTTTATTGAAAAATGACGAGTCAGTGTGTGGTGTGGTTATTTTGTAACAGTGTGCTTTTCAACTGCTTTTATTTCAAGGCAAGGTATAAAGGTGTGATTTATATGTGTGGCTTATATGTGTGATTTAAATGTGCGTGACCATGCTCTGGCTTTTGTGTGAAATGGGGGTGTGTCCCATGATTAGTATATATATATATATATATATGAATTTGTTTCATATATAGGCGGTGTGTGCCCGATTACGCTGTCACAGTGTGGGTGACATGGGTGGTGTGTGCCCGATTGCGCTGTCACGGTGTGTGTGACTTTAGCGCGTGCCAGTAGCATGTGTCAATGTGTGCATATCAATTTTGTGTGCTTGTTATGATTTATACAAACTCTGTCATAACTGGTTTTTTATAATCTGTGAGATTTTGGTGCGACTTGGTGTGGAGGGAACTCACTAGACCTCATGGTCTAACCCTCGCTTTTCAAAACTAAAACCTTTTTCAGGTAAGCCGTAGTCGAGAGCACGTTTAGAGATCTGGCAAGACGTGGATCGGAGCTTGCGTTGGAAGGAATTAGAAGAACCTCCTTGAAATGTTTAGTTAGATTTATCTCAGCTGTTTTTAGGGTTATTTCCGCTAACCCTGTGATGTAAATTTCTGATAGTGTGATCACGTTGAGCCATTTATGGCGTTTTAATTTAAAGAGGTAGATTCTAGCTTGTACGTTATGTTTTGGGTTGTTACAACGCTGCCGATGTGGATCTGTTCTTTTGACCTGTTTCATCAGAAAGGGTTTCGCCGACTGCCGCTGCTGCTGCTACGCTGCCGCCGACTGCCAACCAGCCGCCGTCGTCGCCGCCGTTGTCGTGGTCGCCACCGCTGTCGTCGTCGCCGCCGCTGCCGTCGTCGCCGCCGCTGCCGTCGTCGCCGCCGCTGCTGCCTGCTGCCGTTGTGACTCTTTCTGCTTGTCTCTCTCAGATCTCAAAATTAAACCCACCTCCGGTGAGTTCTCCAACATCAACGTGCTTCGATTTATAGAAGTTTCAACTTCTAAACCCCCCTGTGGCTTTAAATCCTTCTGTGGCTCTCATATCTGAGAAGAAGTCGTTCGGCTACACTCCGACGACCATAACGACGTTTATCGGTGATACAATGGAAGATCTCCCGACCATCGCCACCAAACTCCACGACTTTTACGACGACGCCTATGGGGAAATTGTCAAAGCCTCTGGAGAGTACTTGGTAACGTTAAGGGTAGCAAAAATGTGGAAATACCGGAAACGTTGGAAATTCCGATACCCCTACAACCAAAGTAAGAAAAATAATTTCATTTTGGTTACTTGGCAAGATCAGCAGATAGGAAAAATCAAGAAAGTAAAGTGGACCATGTTAGAGTTATTATTGTGTATATGTAAAGTACAAGGTCTATTCTATAATTATCTATAACTTAGCTGTATATATAGGTTACTTATGTTTCAGTATTAGGTTAATCAATTGATAGGCGGGTTTACACCCTCCTTAACTAGCCGCAAGTGTACGGTGTCGTCTCAAGTAATACGTACGTAAGTACGAGTATCGAATCCACAGGAACTTGGTGTTAAGTACCGCAATGACTGTAAAGACTATTAACTGAACGATTGGAAATTGAGGGATGGTTGATTTTAACTAATTAATTGCAAGAAGACAAATCAAAAACAAGACAGTAAACAGCTTTGGAAACTTCCGATAGAGAAAACAGTTGAGGGTTGGAAATCGTTAGGTTTTCACATACGAATATCAGACTTAAACGATTACCAGTTATTCCCTTAATGAATATCCAATCTTTAAAAGTCACCATTGTTCTCTTTCGAGCAACAACGGGTTTTATTTTGAAAAGGACAAGTTTTATCTTTCGATCTCAGCTTATGGATTCCAAAACACATTAAGCGCAAGATTTATTGTGATCATATAGATTTAATCTCTCGATCTCAACCTAAATGGTTCAATTAGGATTAAGGCGTATTCGGTATATCTCTATCACCAAATTCTCGCCTTAGACATGTAATTCCTAGTTCTAGTTAACAGTTAATTCTCTCGAACTCAACTGGAAACAACAAAACAACTGAAAGGTAGCTAAACTCTCAAAAGCATTAAAACCAAATTACACGCATTCATTAAATAGGAAAACTGATAAATGTTCACATCATCTGTTCATATGCTTACAAACTAAATTCATTCCAACCCCCAACATGAACAAGTTAGTTCATGTCGGTGGTGGATTCAAATACGAAAGAAAAGAAAAGAACAATGGAAGAAAACATGGCAAACGTGATCGTGGTGAATGGAATGATGTACTCCCTTCTCTCGTGTTCGTATCTACTTCGCGTGATGAACGTGTCTCCGATTGATCCTCTAACGTGGCTCCGAAAGGTGTAAAAAGTCTCCCAAAATCGCCCCTAATCGTCTCTGGCCGTCGTGTGTGTTCCCTTAAAACCTAGCTACAGAAATTAGTTTTATAAAACTGGGTGTCGGGGCCAACGCCGGTGCGGATGGGCTGGCACCATGACTGGCGCCAGATTCTGTTTGGAATGTTGGTGTGGATGGTGGCGCGGGTTGGCTGGCGCCAGCACTGGCGCCAGTTTCTGTTTCGTGATTTCTCGATTTCTCTCGTTTTCAGCTCTGGAACTCAACTTTGCTGCTTTTTTGACAAAAATGCTTGTACCTATACTTTCTCAACAAAAACCCATGAAATACTCGTATTTCACTTGAAGACATGCGTAAACCACCTAGTTTGAGATTCAAAATAATGTCGAAAATCGACATTATCAACAACCCCAAACCGAGCGTTGCTTGTCCTCAAGCAAAATAGCGATAAAATAGAATAAAAGCACATATTAGAGAAACGTAATAACTGCACACTCCCAATTGGTACCACGTGATGCACTGGTGATTTCCCATACCCGTGAATGCCTATCTCATTCTCGCCTCATTCCTATTTCGTTTGATCTATGACCTTCCATTGTAAGTTGAACTCGTGACTGCTTTGTTTCTATTAAGGTTGTTCTAGGTCCGGACATACTAAGGAAAACATTTCGCATCGACCCTACCTCACGGGATTCGCTCAATTCGCTCGAACCTAGGTTATCGCACATGTTGTCATGTCTAAAGAGTTTATGTACCAGAATACGCAATAATTACATGACAACTCTATTGAAAGACGCACAAATGTTCAAAAAGTTGATCTCAGAAAGGAATCAAGCAGCAAGACATGGAATATTGGTAAAGGTATTCATAGACTCTAATCACGTTTTCCAGAAGATCATCCAGGTCTTTACACGGGTTGTAACGGGGTTAAGGTTAAGGCTAAGAGATGAAGGGTAAAATGGATCAAAATTCCTCGGTGTGTCAATCATTGGCGATTCCTGAACTTCTTTACTTCACATTCGCTCACTTGGCCCTTTTCGTCACCACTGGAGTCGCTTTGACTCTCTTATTATGCAGCTACTGTTATCTAACTAACTGTATTTATTTGTTTTTTTTCTTTTTTTTAAAGTTGGGACTTCATTGGTCCTCTTTTTTTTATTGGGGCGACATTGGCCCATTTTATTCTCAATGACTGGCCTGCACTATTTTCTTTTCCGCTATATCTTTCATAGTTCATTACCGCTCAGATTGACACACTTTCGGATAAGGTTGGCTAAGGCTTTTGGCTCGGGTTTAAAGGTGGGTCTGAAATGAAAAGGTGAGTGTATGGTTACAAAGGGCTATGGTTATACACAAATGGGTGAAAGGGTACGAAAGCTAAAAACAGGGTTAAACAAACACACAATGCCTGGAATCATCTCTTAAGGTCCACACGATATGGTCTACTACACCCTTACCTAATATTCCGATGGTCGTCTTTGCTACTCAATACAATAATATAGCGAGATCAGTCTATATTCACGACAAGGATCTCGAAAAAGTGTATATGATTTTCGTATATGAATCCCTCGACATGAATAACGTCTTTTAGGCTCAAGTCTCACTATATGGCGGTCTCCACTAATGTCCCTAGTCATGTCCTTTCCCAGTCCTTCCCTAATGGTCACGTCACTATCACAAGATTCTTCCCACAATGGTCGGTCTTGATCATTCAAAACAAAAATTTGGGCTAAAGTAATCTAAGCATGCAGAGGTGCGGGAAATCTACGTGCATAAACGTGGGCCCGATTGGGCAACCCCAAACCTTACCCACACATTGTCCCCAATGTGCAAGTATCGGCGTAGGCGATACTAAGACAAGTAGAGTTGTGCGGTTATTACAGGTATCAAACATGTAAGGCATAACATGACATGAAGCACAAAGAGCTAATCTAGCATTTTCAAAAACATGGGCAACCCCAAACCTCGGTGAAACCGAGGTTTGCACAGGGATAAAAGTGAGTGTGTAGATGTTTAAAAAGTGAGGCACCCCAAACCTAAGTGAAACTTAGGTTTGTTGCATCTCGTTTAACTAATACTGAAATAAACATCGTACACCACTCATTAACATAATGAATTAGAACATACCTGTTTGCCCGGAGAGATTCTCTTGAAAGATCGGAACGCCCAGTTGGAAGATATCGGAGATGACGGAGAAGGGGATGCAAGAACAAAAACAAAAGGAAAAGGAAAGCAAAGAAAACAGATTTAAAAAAAAACACCAAATGCAGAAAAATAAAGAAAATGCACACCTCGGTGGGTTGCCTCCCACCCAGCGCCGTATTTAAAGTCGTGGCACGACTGTGTGGCTCTCAGCTTGGTTCGGTATCCGCAGAATTGATTCGCCCACACTTGCGATTCTTCGCGGATTCTTCCACCTCTTGCTTTCCATGACCAACTCCGTCTTTGTGCTTCCCACTCTCAAACATCTTGAATATCGCCTTTTCATCACCAACTCGTAAGGTCACCTCTCATTCCTCCACATCTATCAGTGCTTGGCTCGTGGCTAGGAAGGATCTTCCCAGTATCAGCGGGACTTCTATATCTTCGTCGATGTCCATCACCACGAAATCCACCGGAAAGTAAAACTTTCCCACCTTGATGAGCACGTCCTCTACCACTCCATATGGGTACACTATGGATCGATCCGCCAGCTTGAGCGTCATGTACGTCGGCTTCACTTCCCCCAATCCGAGCTTCCTGAAAATAGATAGAGGCACTAAGTTAATACTCGCCCCTAAATCACACAACACTTTATTAAAACGAATATCACCAATTTGAATAGGGATTGAAAAACTCCCTGGATCCTTAAGCTTCGGCGGAAGCTTGTTCTGGATGATTGCACTGCACTCTTCAGTAAGTGCAATGGTCGATTGGTGATCGACTGCCCTCTTCTTTGATAAAATATCCTTCATGAACTTGAGGTATGTCGGCATTTGGGCGAGTGCCTCCGCGAAGGGGATATTGATGTGAAGCTTCTTGAATATGTCGAGGAACTTCTTGAATTGTTCCTCATCATTGTGTGCCTTCACTCGATTAGGGAATGGTAGTGGTGGTACAAACGGGTTGACTACCGGCTTTTTCTCTTCACTTTTCTTGTTCTCTTCAATCACAACCTCATCGGCTTCTAGCTTAGTCACTTCTATGATCTCGACCTCTTTCTCTTTAGGATCGGTTCCTTTTGATGTGGGATCTCGTATTGGCTCTCCATTCAGCTCCTTGCCACTTCTAAGATAAATGGCATTACACTCTTCCCAGTTCTTCGTTTCAGTCTGACTCGGAAACGTGCCTTGACTCCGAACAGCTAACGCCTCTGCCATCTGTCCCATTTGTCCCTCAAGAATTTGAATTGATGCGGTGTTCTGCTCTGTCGCAGCTCTTATCGTTCCGACTGAACTTGACAATGTACCAACAGATGATGTCAACTCTCCAACCGCATTGTCCATCTTTGACACAAACTTCATTAGCATCTCTTCCAATCCGGACTTTTTCTCCCCTCCTTGTGCTTCTTCTTGCCTCCTTTGATTGTAACCTGGAGGACGATAAACGTTAGAAGATTGAGTAGAAGAGTTAGAAGTATTACCGTACTGATTTTGTTGCTGCTGAAACATGGGCTCTTTTTGTGCATTTTGAGGCTGGCTCCACGAGAAATTAGGATGACTTTTCCATCCCTCATTATAAGTATTTGAGAACGGGTCGTTCCTCGGCCGGTTATTGCGGTTTTGAAGGAATTGCACTTGCTCCGGCGGAGGAAGCTCTTGAGGTGAACCAAATGACTCTTGACAGCCCATATCCCCTTGGAGAGTTGGTTGAATTGTTGTCCCTTTTAGCTGATTTGTGATAGCTGCCAATTGTGCCTTAATAACTTTCAGTTCATCACTTTCTTGCACACTTGCCACCTTCCTAGTGGCTGACCGAGGAGTGGCATAACTATGTTCCGCAAGATTCTCAATCAACTCATACGCATCTTCATACGACATATTCATCAGTGCACCACCAGCAGCGGAAGTGGGGTCATTTTTATGATGTGGATGCAACTCTTGATAGAATGTTTGGATAACCATCCATTCTTGTAGACCATGATGAGGGCACTTCTTTAGCATACCCTTGTACCGTTCCCAGGCCTCATAAAAGGACTCTTGATCCCATTGGCCAAAATGAGTGATATCTGACAGCAATTGGGCTGTTCGCCCCGGTGGAAAGAATTTGTTTAAGAAATCCATCACCATATCATTCCATGTACGAATCTGCCCGTTTGGTAGACTCTCTTCCCATTCAGCTGCTCGACCCCTCAATGAAAACGGAAAGAGTCGGAGTTTGATCGAACCTGGGTCAACCCCATTCACCTTGAAGGTGTTGCAAATCTTTTCAAATGTTCTCAAATGGTTGTGCGGGTCTTCAGATGCTGCTCCTCCAAACATATTTGCTTGCACCAATTGGATGGTGCCAGTCTTGATTTCAAAATTGTTTGCTGCAATTGGAGGAACATAAGGTCCTCTCTGGACGGCCCCCATGTTCGGATTAGCAAAATTCCGCATAGGCACTCTCTGTCGTGGTGGTGGTGGACGATTCACATTATTGTTAATACCATTGTTGTTAACATTGTTGTTGTTAACGTTGTCTAGACCCTCCATCTCTTGCTGACTTCTGAGTCTGGCTTGCCTCCTTAATCTCCTTGCAGTCCTTTCGATTTCAGGATCAAACGGTTCGAGTTCACCAGAGGAACTCCTTCTTAGCATAAACTAGAAGCAATCTGCAGTAGAAAGTAAGTCACCAATCAGAACTTGCAGCAATGAAGTAACAAGAAACTTGGGTCAAAATCTTGAATACGAAAAATGAAATAAAAATAAATTGCAAAAATAAAAAAAATGCTCAATGTAATAATCCCTACAGCTGGTAGTGATATCAACACAAAACAAGTTCCCCGGCAACGGCGCCAAAAACTTGATAGGCGGGTTTACACCCTCCTTAACTAGCCGCAAGTGTACGGTGTCGTCTCAAGTAATACGTACGTAAGTACGAGTATCGAATCCACAGGAACTTGGTGTTAAGTACCGCAATGACTGTAAAGACTATTAACTGAACGATTGGAAATTGAGGGATGGTTGGTTTTAACTAATTAATTTCAAGAAGACAAATCAAAAACAAGACAGTAAACAGCTTTGGAAACTTCCGATAGAGAAAACAGTTGAGGGTTGGAAATCGTTAGGGTTTCACATACGAATATCAGACTTAAACGATTACCAGTTATTCCCTTAATGAATATCCAATCTTTAAAAGTCACCATTGTTCTCTTTCGAGCAACAACGGGTTTTATTTTGAAAAGGACAAGTTTTATCTTTCGATCTCAGCTTATGGATTCCAAAACACATTAAGCGCAAGATTTATTGTGATCATATAGATTTAATCTCTCGATCTCAACCTAAATGGTTCAATTAGGATTAAGGCGTATTCGGTATATCTCTATCACCGAATTCTCGCCTTAGACATGTAATTCCTAGTTCTAGTTAACAGTTAATTCTCTCGAACTCAACTGGAAACAACAAAACAACTGAAAGGTAGCTAAACTCTCAAAAGCATTAAAACCAAATTACACGCATTCATTAAATAGGAAAACTGATAAATGTTCATATCATCTGTTCATATGCTTACAAACTAAATTCATTCCAACCCCCAACATGAACAAGTTAGTTCATGTCGGTGGTGGATTCAAATACGAAAGAAAAGAAAAGAACAACGGAAGAAAACATGGCAAACGTGATCGTGGTGAATGGAATGATGTACTCCCTTCTCTCATGTTCGTATCTACTTCGCGTGATGAACGTGGCTCCGATTGATCCTCTAACGTGGCTCCGAAAGGTGTAAAAAGTCTCCCAAAATCGCCCCTAATCGTCTCTGGCCGTCGTGTGTGTTCCCTTAAAACCTAGCTGCAGAAATTAGTTTTATAAAACTGGGCGTCGGGGCCAGCGCCGGTGCGGATGGGCTGGCACCATGACTGGCGCCAGATTCTGTTTGGAATGTTGGCGTGGATGGTGGCGCGGGTTGGCTGGCGCCAGCACTGGCGCCAGTTTCTGTTTCGCGATTTCTCGATTTCTCTCGTTTTCAGCTCTGGAACTCAACTTTGCTGCTTTTTTTTGACAAAAATGCTTGTACCTATACTTTCTCAACAAAAACCCATGAAATACTCGTATTTCACTTGAAGACATGCGTAAACCACCTAGTTTGAGATTCAAAATAATGTCGAAAATCGACATTATCATCAATCTCTTGTAATTGTTCTCTCAATATATGAAAAGCCGCTGACGTTCAACACCATCTCTCTCTGTTCTCGATTCATCGATTGATTCACACATCTTTTCTAACATGGTATCAGAGCTTTAGGTACGTCTCATCTATCCTTCTGATTACTCGCCTTGTTCGATTTTCTTTGTTCGAGTTCTGTCTGCTATTACTTCCGTTTCTTGTCGAATCGCAAAACCCTAAGTCGCATACTCCGGAACTGCTAAAATTCCGGAACAACCTAAAATCTCACATTCCGGAACTGCTAAAATCCAGAACTGCACTCTCTCGCACTCCGAAACTGCTAAATTCCGGAACTGCTCTTTCACATTCCGGAACTACTAAAATCCGGAACTGCTCTCTCTCACATTCCGGAACTGCTAAAATCCAGAACTGCTCTTTCACATTCCAGAACTGCTAAAATCCGGAACTGCACTCTCTCACATTCCGGAACTGCCTAATACTGCTTGTTTTGCTTCCGGAACTTATTTTCTCTTAATTTCGGAACTGATTTGTATCAATTTCGGTACTGCTTTGTCTTGATTCCGGCCTGATTTGTCTCACTTCCGGAACTGCTTTCACATCCGGAACCTGCTTGTTTTGTTTCTCTTTAATTCCGGAACTGTTCCCTAATTCTGGAACCTATTCTCATTTCCACAATTCCGGTTATTGCTTCTCCTTAAATTCCGGATCATTCTTGATTCCGGAACTCTTATTCCGGAACCTATTCTCATTTCCCACACCCCGACAACAGGGTTTGAGAACAATTCCGGAACTCAACTCCGGCTCTCACTTTTCTGAAATTAATTCCAAAACACTCAGTTCCATCACACACAACTCAGAAACTCCTCTCTTTTCGGTTTTCAATTCTGGAACACACAGTTTCGGTACCTCACGATCAGCTCCTTACATTCCAGAATTCCCTTCCGGTCTTCAGTTCCAGTTCTCAATCAGTTTTCTAATAAGTCAGATGGCTCTCAATAGCCAGTCTCAATACAGTGATTGCATGTTTTGTCACTCTACTTCTCATCTTCTTCTCAACTGCCCAATTCGAAAATGTCGCTGGTGTGGGATCACACAGCCACGACACTATGGGTCTGACTGTCTAAAACATCCACGAAATTCAGATAAGCAAAAGCAACAACGCAGTCAGTCATATGCTGGATCAATCACTCAAGACTCCTCTACGCCGACAATTCAGGCACCGCATAGCAACAACTCATTGCCTGACCAATTGGAACTCCTGCTCCGAAACCAAGAGCTTATAGAGCGATTCATGACAGGTTCTATGGGTATGAATTCTCAGTGCAATATCTCAGCACCAGGTAATCCTTGGCTATTTGATTCTGGATGTTGTAACCACATGACACCTAAGGCTGATGGGTTTATCTCTAAGCAAACCTCCAGCATGTTCTCATCAGTCCGTACTGCGGATGACACTCGCTTACCTGTATCTTTCAGTGGGACTATCTCTACCCCCAATATACAATTACCTGATGTGCTACATATTCCTAACTTATCTCTGAGCCTGATTTCAATCACTCAGCTTATGGAATCCGGTCTAATTTTTCTGTTTCATCCTTCTGATTGTGTTGTGCAGGATCCAAAGACCAAGCAGATCCTTGGAGTAGGCCGTAAAGTTGGTCGGATGATTGAAGTGGTCTACTTCCGTCTTCCCTTACACTCATCAAATTTTGTTGCTTCTGTTACCAGTACCCCTTCCTTTGAATTATGGCATAAGCGTCTAGGACATCTATCTTTAGCTAGAATAAAACTGTTAGCTAATTTAGGATTACTAGGCAACACTTCTTCTGAAAACGTTTCTTGTTTATCTTGTCAACTTGGCAAACATCATGCCTTACCCTTTCAACTAAATGAATTTAAATCTCCTTCTTCTTTTGCTGTCATTCACTCTGATGTTTGGGGGCTAGCTCCACATCCATCCATGGGAGATTCTCGATACTTTGTTATCTTTATCGATGATCACACACGCTTCACATGGATATATCTCATGAAACATCGCTCCGAACTACCTCAAATATATATTACCTTCGCCCGTATGATTCTGACCCAGTTTTTCAAGCCCATAAAGATTCTTCGAGCAGATAATGCTATGGAATACAAGGAATCTTCTCTCCTCTCTTTTCTTCAATCTCAGGGTACTCTTTCTCAATACTCTTGTCCTGGCACCTCTCCGCAAAATGGACGCGCAGAACGTAAACATCGCCACATCCTCGATACTATTCGTACTCTATTAATCTCAGCCAAGTGTCCAGAACGTTTTTGGGGCGAAGCTTCCTTCACGGCTGTCTACACCATCAACCGACACCCGACCCCCATCCTAAATCAAAGATCTCCTTATGAAGTGCTCCATGGGGTCTCCCCTGCATATGAACTCTTAAAAGTATGGGGTTGTGCCTGCTTTGTTCAATTGCAACTTCATGAACACACCAAACTCGAACCTCGTTCTCGATTATGCTGCTTTCTTGGCTATGGTATTGAACACAAGGGTTATCGTTGTTGGGATCCAGTCTCTAAGAGACTACGTATATCCCGTCATGTCACATTCTGGGAACATCTTCCCTTCTCAACAGTGTCCAAATTTCAAGACATACCCAATCCTTCCACTTCCTTCTTCACTGATAACTCTATCTCTTTGGACTCACTCCAATTAGATCCCATACTCACCTCTACATCTGATCCACCTGCTTCCGTCTCACCTCAATTTGTGACCTCCTCATCTGTCCCACCTCCCTCCATCTCACCTCCATCTGAGCCTTCCTCTGAGCCATCTGATCATGATCAATCATCTGCACCACCTCCAAGTACTACTTCTGAGCCATCTGCTGAGTCTATGGATCCTAGCTCCTCTCAACCACAAGATGGAGTACGTCGCTCAGACCGGGTAAGACATGTTCCTTCTCAACTTCGTTATTATCATTGTTATGCTACATTACTGTCCAACCATGAACCCACTTCCTTCAAGGAAGCTGCTTCTAACCCTTTTTGGAAGCAAGCTATGACTGAGGAACTTCATGCCATTGACAAAGCAAATACATGGGAGTTTGTACCTATCCCACCGGGCAAGTCACCTATTGGTTCCAAAATGGGTCTTCAAAATCAAAACAAAGTCCGATGGATCCATTGATCGATACAAAGCACGTCTTGTGGCAAAAGGCTTCAATCAAGAATATGGCATTGATTACGAGGAAACTTTTGCTCCTGTGGTTCGAGTCACCTCGGTTCGTAGTCTTCTCGCCATAGCTGCCACCAAAAGATGGCCACTCTATCAGATGGATGTCAAGAATGCCTTTCTCAATGGCGATCTCGAAGAGGAGGTCTACATGAGACCCCCTCCAGGTGTGATCTCTCGACAGGGTCACATATGCCGACTTAGAAAAGCCCTCTATGGTCTCAAACAAGCTCCTCGTGCTTGGTTTGAAAAATTTAGCAATACTGTCATTTCATTGGGGTTTTCTCCGAGTAATTATGATTATGGCCTGTTTACTCGGACCTCTGCTGCAGGTACTATCTTACTCCTATTGTATGTTGATGATATGATCATTACCGGCAGTGACTCTACACGTATCACCCATCTCAAACAGTCTCTCAGCTCATGCTTTGAGATGAAAGATCTTGGTAAGCTACACTACTTCCTTGGTCTTAAAGTTCTGTCAGACTCTTCCGGCATCTATGTCTGTCAAGCCAAGTACATTTCAGATGTGTTGTCCAAAGCTGGGATTACAGACAACAAAGTTGCATCTACACCCATTGAGCAAAATCTGCATCTTTCTCCCAATGCCAGAACCCCGCTGCGGGACCCTACACGGTACCGTCAACTAGTTGGTTCTTTGGTCTACCTAACTGTTACTCGACCGGATCTTGCATATGCAGTTCATATAGTCAGCCAGTTCATGGCTACTCCGTGCTCCGATCACTATGCCGCGGTTCTTCGTATCCTACGGTACCTCAAAGGGACAATGTTTCATGGGCTTCACTTCTCATCCACATCGTCTTTAACGCTCCGTGCATTCTCAGATGCTGACTAGGATGGAGACATAACAGACCGTCGTTCGACCACCGGGTATTGTTTATTCCTTGGGGACTCTCTTATTTCCTGGCGCAGCAAGAAACAATCTCTGACAGCTCGGTCTAGTACTGAAGCTGAGTACCGAGCCTTAGCTGACACTACACAAGAACTTGTATGGCTACGCTGGTTACTATCTGATATGGGTGCTCATCAGATCTCTCCAACACCATTGTGATGTGATAACAATAGTGCTATTCAGATTGCTCACAATGATGTCTTTCATGAGCGTACAAAACACATCGAGATTGGCTGTCATTTCACTCGTCAACATGTTCTTCGCAAGACGGTTAAACTTCTACCGATTTCAACCATTGATCAGACAGCGGACATATTCACCAAAGCTCATCTTCCGGGGCGTTTTCGGGCCCTTGTTTCCAAACTCAACTTGGCTCATTCTTCCCCCACTTGAGTTTGAGGGGGGGGTGTTAGAGTTATTATTGTGTATATGTAAAGTACAAGGTCTATTCTGTAATTATCTGTAACTTAGCTGTATATATAGGTTACTTATGTTTCAGTATTAGGTTAATCAATCTCTTGTAATTGTTCTCTCAATATATGAAAACCCGCTGACGTTCAGCACCATCTCTCTCTGTTCTCGATTCATCGATTGATTCACACATCTTTTCTAACAGACCATATCCACTTTCAAAAAGGAGGAAATCGTCAAAGAAAGGTGGCACCTTCCCACTGTTTCTCCTTACCTTCAGGCTGTGATTTTGCAAAAAAGAAGAGGAATCAATTCTTTGATCGCCTCCAGTTGGAACTGCAGGGGCCTTGCCTTTCCTCGGGAAGTTCAGGTTCGTCGGGAGATTATCTCGATCCATGCGGTGGATAGACAAGCTAACGAAGCGGCTCACTTGACTACGAGACACTTTCGTTTTTTATCTTGTCCACAATGTTACGGTGTTTTTCAGTCTTTCATTTCGTTTTGTATTAATGTTTTCTGTAACGGTCAAAAGTTTAATGATAGGATTGTTCTCCCGATCGGGTGATGGTTTGGCCGAAACACGATCGTGATGCAATCATTTCTTTTCAAAAAAATAAGATATTAGCTATGCGTTTGTTATGGAAAAGACGTATTGTATTTATTTCCCACGTAGTCAACTTTTCTAGACAAACAAAGGATTTACGTTTGGCATGTTTGTCCACCATTTAAAAGGAAGTAAAATCCATATGTTTGGTACGTGGGTTTTAAACTGATTATTGCAATATATATACAAGAATAAGAATAAGATAATTAACTGTAACACGATGATTAAAGTTAACAGTAATTAAGCAATCTGTTTTTTTTTCATAGCAACTTCTTGTGTATTTCTCAAAGACTGATCATTCACAATCAGAATTGTATTTGTCAAAAATCACATGAATGATTTATTATTGTACGTTTAAACATCTTGACGATGATAATATTTCAAAGTTCATGATTCCTTTGCATTGCAATCACTTTTTCTATTTTCGTGGACCATGAGATATTTCACAAATAATTGGCTCTTTCATCGAGAACGTATATCAGGATTGAAGAACACATCATCATTATTATCGAATAACCGTCTAAACTACATTTATAGGTGCCATATATAATTTTTACATACAAGAAATGTGTTCCTCACATATGATTAGAATTTGTTATGACATCTTTTGTGATGTTAAACTATACTATAATAGATCAAATATTGATAATGATATATCTGTATCTAACACCTCGTGTCCATTAATCTGAATCTTTTGGAAATTTCGGGGCTAAGGTGTGAAGGATGCAACTTTCAGGACTTAATGGCAAATCTGAAAATTTATTTAAGGGGTAAAACCCCTAAACCCTCATTTGATGCTTCTCTCTAACGTATTGTTGGTGGCTAGAGAGGGATTTGAAGAGTTCTTGAAGTTTCTTGAAGAGAGCTTGGATTTGGAAGCTGAAAGTGGTGTTTATTCTTCATCTTCTTCAAGGTAACCATTCCCTCGCTTGTTTTCTTTATTTGAAGGGATTAATGGGAAGAGTTTGGTGTAGGAATCTCTATTATTTTAGTGTTTTGGGTGAATGCTTCAAGGGTGGTTGTTTTGTTTGGGTTTTCGTTTGGTTTCCACTCAAAGAATCACCATGGTTGGGGTTTTCCTCATTTTCTTTCTTGTTTGAGGTTTTGGTGGCTTTTGTGGGAAAATAATCAAGGATTGGATGGATTTTGTTGGATTAAATGATGTTTTGATGTTTGGGGAGTGTGGGGAAAGGCTTAGAACATCGACTACCTCAAGTAGAAGGCTTAAAATCGATTTGGGACGAGTTGGGAGTGAGAAAGAGCAGTTTTCGGCTGAAAATCGAGTGCAGGTACTCCGCACGAGTCTTGGCGCGAGTTAACTAGCGCGAGAAGCAGCGCCAAGCCATGTTGCGCGTTTTCGGCTCTTGTTTCGCGTACTGTTTTAGGCTAGGATTGTGGTATCATTTAAGGGTTGTCTTAGGGATGGTTTTGGGACGTGATTAGATGGTTTAACACCATTCTTATGTCGTCCAATTCAGGTGTTCGGTTGAGCAAAAGTGAGTATTAGGACGCGTGATGATTTGCCATGCTCAGGTGAGTTCCCTTAACTCTTTTGTGCATATAAATTGTTTTGCTAAAGTTTTCATAACTGAACATGGTATTGAGCATGATGGCATGATTAAACAATTTGAAAGGCTTTATTATTGCATGATGTGGAAATGTTTATTAACGCATGCACGTTATGAAAATGTTTATAAATGTACATGTTTGTCTTATGTGTTGTTATCCATGACTTGACATGGTGTTTTGGATTCGGGTTGCACAGTGGGAGTAGTGTACCTTGGGATATCATATATCCCTTGGGAGTTGATTTATACACTCCGTATGCCTGGAATCTGTTTCCTGTATATGTGGGAATGGGGAGTCTGCTTGGGGCCCGTAGGCGAAAGGGGAGTCGGCTTGGGCCCCAATCGTGGATACTACCGGGTGGTAGAGAATGTCTATGAACACTGTGCAAATACCCAAGTGTGATGTTGCTTGGTTGAAATATTTTTGATGGTCCTTTATGGCGGTTTGCATATTGATGTATGTGGTTTGTTAAAATATTTTTGGGAGGGTATTCACTATACCTCATGGTCTAACCCTCGCTTTTCCAAAACTAATTTTTTTTCAGGATAGAGTCTTGTTTGGGGTTTCATATGGAGAAGATGGAAATAGGTGACGCTGTAGAAGAGACATAGTCTAGTGGAGGCTTGTAGCTTACCGTCGGGCTTCCTGTAGCATCTCAGTTGTGAAGGTGTTTATCCGCTGCGTACTTAGAGTTAGAATTGATGTAAATTGTATACTTTGGGACCATTTTTGGTTGTAATGTTGCAAATTTTATTTTATGGATTTTGGGTTGTTACAAATGGTATCAGAGTTATAGTTTAAGGGATTTAGGTGACCGGATGGGCCTAAACTTAAACTGTGAAGTAAGGGGGGACACAACTGAGATATAGGAAGCCAATAGAAAAGACCTTAATCATTGCGAATCTTGACGATAGTAGTGAGGACCCTCATGTAAGGTAAATTCAAAATCGCATCTGGCCAATGTGTAACATCTCGAAATTTCCGTAAATATTTGTAGTTATTTTGGAATGTTAATTAATGGGAAATTATGTTGAAATTTATGTTCAGAGTAAAATTAGCCATTTGTTGAGGGCTAAATTGCAATTTGGGAAAAATTGAGATATTTATATAGGAAACCAATGAATATGAGGATATCTCACTCTTCTATTGTAACATCCTGAATTTTCAGTAATAATATTTTAATGAGAATTGAGATGTATTTGTATTTTGTGTAAACTTTGAATTATAAGGAAGTTTTATGATTCATTAGGGTCAAAATACAAGAGATGAAAGTTGGATGTTACTTTTGGAATTAATGAAACTTGAGGGTGCTTTTGGTCACTTTTGGAAAGTGTGTTTGGATATAGTGGCTGAAATGAGATATTATCTCATTCAGATTTTGTTGAAGTAGGCAGAAAGAGAGAAGGGATAGAGAGAAAAAGGTAGAAAGGAAGAAAAGCTATATTTTGGTCTTCAATTGGTAAGGAAATTGGTGATAATTTCTGGTAAGATTGTTGTTGTTAATAGATTATGTACGAATCTGTGTATTGGATTATTTTACAGAATCATTATCAACAGATTGGGGGAAATCAGATTTGTGCAGGAAGTGGGTTTTGCAAACATAAGGTGAGTTCATTTGTACTTTGCTTAAATCAGTGTTCTTATGTTAAATTGAACCGTGAAATAGTTGTATAAAGTGATTATGAACTATATGGTTGTACTGGGAATGAGCTGAATCGAACAGACAAGAAGTTAGATTGAATTTTAGACTGCAGACCCGACTTTTCCGGATGAATCGTCGTATCCGGAAAAACCCTGATGATGAATGTTTCCGGACGCAGGAAGTATCCGGGTAGGTTTTATGTTATTACAAGAATCCGGATGAAGTAAGTACCGGATGGTATCCGGATGACTATAGAGTCCGGATGTTGTCCGGATTTGTATATTATCCGGAAAAGTAGGAATTTACCGGAAAGGATGTGTTGTCCGGGTATTGGGATTGTCCGGGGAAATTATGATATCCGGAAAATGGAAACGTCCGGATAAGATGGGTTATCCGGAAACTTTGGGTTGTCCGGACACTTTGTGCAGACTGGGCAATTTTCAGTTCTGTTAATTGTGACTAGTGATTGAGACATAATTAGTTTAGCATGAACATACGTACATTCGAAGGGTAGTATGTTAGGCTTGATGACTGTGCCAGTTTGATACTAGGCAGGTGTTTGGTATAGGTAAAGGTGATTTGCTCATACTGAATGATATGAGAAATCTGTATTAAGCATTTACTTGCACGAGTAGAAATAAGTGTAATGGATCCATAGGCACTAAAGTTTGGTAATCACATGGAATAGGCGTGTGGTATTACTCGTTTAATCGTTATTCCAGTGTGTGTGGGGAATCATGGAATAGGCGTGTGGTATTAATCGTTATTCCTGATTTCTAAGGAAGAGAGTGAGATTGACATAAGTGCTTGTGATCTCTGCTTCCTTACTGATAAATGGGCGTGTGTAATCGCGATTTATTGATGGAGAGCATTGATCTAGAATCTTTGAAGATTCGTAGTGTGGCTCTGGGGTATGATATGCTGATGGATTTGTTGTCAGTCATAGTCATGGGATTGGATAAAATTGTATAACGAAATAGAGTTATACGTACGGTAAGAAAAGGAGTAACCAGGTTTGTTGTAACTTGTTTACATTGATTTTTGCAATTGAAACGAATGTTCTCACCAGGCGTTGGCCTAATCGTTTCATATGATGTTTTCTTACCAGGTACAGGCTCAGGCAAATAAAGGGTTGTGGGACGAGCGTTTTTGGAATAGCAGAAGTGGCAATTAACAATGAGGAGATTTTTGGAGGATAACTTAGATAACTCAATTAATCTGATTATAGTGACATGATTAGATTGATAGGTTATTCGAAGTATCCTATATTGTAATTACACTCTTGATGGTTAATCCCTTTGCTATCTACATAAGTTGAAATTTTATTGTCATAACCCGTTGTAATTTGAGGTTTAAATTGGCCTGGATTTTGGGGTGTTACAAAATGGTATCAGAGCATTAGTTTAAGTGAACTAAGTATGCTGAGGAGGTACTTAGACTTAAGCTGTGATAAATTAAGTTATGATTCGTGAGAATGGGTAGGAATACTAAGACGGGATAGTCTTAGAGGTGACGGAAATATGTGAAATTAGTACTGTAATGATGGTGTTAGGTCCATGATCTTCATACAATCCAAGTATTGTGTAACAAGATGATGAAGTACATTATTGAAAAGGAAATCTAACCTAGAGAGAACACAAAGTGATTAGAGATCTACATCTTGTATTAATGAATTCACTTATTACAAACTACAAGTAAAGACCTATTTATAGTCTTCATCACTTGCTACAACAATTAAGCATAAGCCCTTTAACACAGCTATTGCTTTACAAAACTTTCTATTATAAAGGACAACTTCAGTGTCCTAACATTCTCCCCTAAAGTTTTGGAAAGCAAATCCTGCTATTGAACCAGATAGACTATAAAGTAATAATTCTAACAGATTGAAAAAAAACCTGTTAGAATTCATTAATACAAGATGTAGATCTCTAATAAAAAAATGTTAGGACACTGAAGTTGTCATTTATAATAGAAAGTTTTGTAAAGCAATAGCTGTGTTAAAGGGCTTATGCTTAATTGTTGTAGCAAGTGATGAAGACTATAAATAGGTCTTTACTTGTAGTTTGTAAGAAGTGAATTCATTAATACAAGATGTAGATCTCTAATCACTTTGTGTTCTCTCTAGGTTAGATTTCCTTTTCAATAATGTTCTTCATCATCTTGTTACACAATACTTGGATTGTATGAAGATCATGGACCTAACAAGTGGTATCAGAGCCAAATCGAAGAATTTTTCATCGATACGATCATTGGATCTTCACAATCCAAGCGTTTTTAGCCCTATTTTGCTCAGATTTCGGAGATTTATGGTGTTTGTTCAAGAAAAAAAGTCGAACTCACTTTTTGGATCAAAACTTCATCAAATCGATCGAATTACATGTTTTGATCAACTAGAAATCCGTTCATCTTCATTTTTCGAATAAGTCTGCGAAAGAATAACTGAAATTGGTCAAGATTTGAAGAAGTTATGATGATTTTAGTGATTTTCGGATGCTGTTACTTGAATTCGGATTATTCTTGATGAATTCGGATTATTCTTGATGAATTCGGATCCTTCATCGTTTACTGTTCATTGATGATTTCGGATCCTTCATGCTTTAAGGTTCAAAGATATTCAGCTTGCCACATACATTTAGCAACTGTCAAAGTTTAAAAGAGCTCAAGTCTTTCAAGATTTTCAGAAGTTGATTGTTGGAGTAAAGTCTTTGATTGGATTGGAAGAGACGCTTGAATATTTGCAATCATTATTCTGAAGCTTTGTTGACGATGCTAGACCTTTGAGTGCTCTTTATCATTCTTCTGACTTGATCAACCAGAATTGTGAGAGCTTGCAATCATTGTTCTGGTGCTTTGGCTGTGATTCAGACTTTTGAGTGCTTATAATCATCCGGCTATTTCTTGAAGATTGAAGTTCTGGATTCTCTTCATTCAGTGGCTTGAAGTATTTTGAAGACGAGCATTTCTCTACAGTTGCTGAACAATGTTATTTGCTTGGGTCGTCTCATCCCTACCGAGTAGTGCGTGTTTTTACCGTTCCTTATTCGAGCAAATTCGTACCAAGTTCTTAAGCCGAATTCCTACTCAACGCGTGATAAAACGACGGATTCCTTGTTTTACACTAAGAATGCATTTGGTTTTTCATTCAAAACTCACTCGTTATCATTCTTGTGGGCTTATCGGAACGAGCTCGAGTTTCTACATTTTGGAGATGTTGTTCGTGCACTTAGTGGAGTACATTGGATCTAAGTTTACTCAAGGTTGAAAATATGATGAATAAGAGCAACATTCAAGGGGGAGCCAAGCCTACATTTGAAGAATGCACCGCTAAAGTTTTTACAAGGAAATCAAGGGGGAGAGGAGCTAATGATTTGAAGATGATTTGCTTTCCAAAACTTTAGGGGGAGAATGTTAGGACACTGAAGTTGTCCTTTATAATAGAAAGTTTTGTAAAGCAATAGCTGTGTTAAAGGGCTTATGCTTAATTGTTGTAGCAAGTGATGAAGACTATAAATAGGTCTTTACTTGTAGTTTGTAAGAAGTGAATTCATTAATACAAGATGTAGATCTCTAATAAAAAAAATGACTTTATAGTAAATCTTGAATACAATAATGCTCTAACAATTTTAATGTTAGGACACTGAAGTTGTCCTTTATAATAGAAAGTTTTGTAAAGCAATAGTTGTGTTAAAGGGCTTATGCTTAATTGTTGTAGCAAGTGATGAAGACTATAAATAGGTCTTTACTTGTAGTTTGTAATAAGTGAATTCATTAATACAAGATGTAGATCTCTAATCACTTTGTGTTCTCTCTAGGTTAGATTTCCTTTTCAATAATGTACTTCATCATCTTGTTACACAATACTTGGATTGTATGAAGATCATGGACCTAACATGTGGTATCAGAGCCAAATCAAAGAATTTTTCATCGATACGATCATCGGATCTTCACAATTCAAGTGTTTTTAGCCCTATTTTGCTCAGATTTCGGATTCTTATGGTGTTTGTTCAAGAAAAAGTCGAACTCACTTTTTGGATCAAAAGTATGCCAAATCGATCAAATTACAAGTTTTGATCAACTAGAAATCTGTTCATCTTCATTTTTCGAATAAGTCTGCGAAAGAATCACTGAAATTGGTCAAGAATTGAAGAAGTTATGATAATTTTAGTGATTTCGGATGTTATTACTTGAATTCGGATTATTCTTGATGAATTCGGATTATTCTTGATGAATTCGGATTATTCTTGATGAATTCGGATCCTTCATCGTTTATTGTTCTATGATGATTTCGGATCCTTCATGTTTTACTGTTCATGGTTTCGGATGCTACTATTGTTTGGATGGCTTAGATGGTTTCGAACTGTTCAGAGTTGTTGGTTTCGGATCTTGTGAAGTCCGAAATATTGCTGAATTTGGTCATCTTAGTTCTGAATTTCGGAATGTGCTTACACCTAAAGGCTCAAAGGTATGGATGGCTTCGCATCTTTCTAATCCTCATTCTAATGGTTTCGAATTCCATTTATTCAAGATAGGCATGGTTTCGCATCCAACATGATACGAAATGGCTTGATTTCGAACCCTACATGATCTAGATTCATTGATTTCGAACCCTTCACGATCCGAATTCATTGATTTCGCACTCTACATGATTTGAATTCCCTGATTTCGCACCCAACATGATCCGAATTGAGTGATTTCGAACCCTTCATGATCCGAATTCCCATGATTTCGGACCCTTCTTGTTCCGACTTCCTTGATTTCGAATCCTACTTGATCCGAATTGAGCTGATTTCGCACCCTACTTAATCCGGATTCATTGGTTTCGGATGCTTCATGGTCCGAATTCATGGTTTCGGATCCTACTAAGTCTCAGGAGGGGGACATTGTTCATGAAATTTAGCATAAGGCGTGTGTGACATCATTCTTATATTCAGTGTGCCACATACATTTAGCAACTGTCAAAGTTTAAAAGAGCTCAAGTCTTTCAAGATTTTCAGAAGTTGATTGTTGGAGTTCAGTCTTTGATTGGATTGGAAGAGACGCTTGAATATTTGCAATCATTATTCTGAAGCTTTGTTGACGATGCTTTACCTTTGAGTGCTCTTTATCATTCTTCTGACTTGATCAACCAGAATTGTGAGAGCTTGCAATCATTGTTCTGGTGCTTTGGCTGTGATTCAGACTTTTGAGTGCTTATAATCATCCAGTTATTTCTTGAAGATTGAAGTTCTGGATTCTCTTCATTCAGTGGCTTGAAGTATTTTGAAGACGAGCATTTCTCTACAGTTGCTGAACAATGTTATTTGCTTGGGTCGTCTCATCACTACCGAGTAGCGCGTGTTTTTATCGTTCCTTCTTCGAGCAAATTCGTACCAAGTTCTTAAGCTGAATTCCTACTCAACTCGTGATAAAACGACGGATTCCTTGTTTTAAACTAAGAATGCATTTGGTTTTTCATTCAAAACTCACTCGTTATCATTCTTGTGGGCTTATCGGAATGAGCTCGAGTTTCTACATTTTGGAGATGTTGTTCGTGCACTTAGTGGAGTACATTGGATCTAAGTTTACTCAAGGTTGAAAATATGATGAATAAGAGCAACATTCAAGGGGGAGCCAAGCCTACATTTGAAGAATGCACCGCTAAAGTTTTTACAAGGAAATCAAGGGGGAGAGGAGCTAATGATTTGAAGATGATTTGCTTTCCAAAACTTTAGGGGGAGAATGTTAGGACACTGAAGTTGTCCTTTATAATAGAAAGTTTTGTAAAGCAATAGCTGTGTTAAAGGGCTTATGCTTAATTGTTGTAGCAAGTGATGAAGACTATAAATAGGTCTTTACTTGTAGTTTGTAAGAAGTGAATTCATTAATACAAGATGTAGATCTCTAATCACTTTGTGTTCTCTCTAGGTTTGATTTCCTTTTCAATAATGTTCTTCATCATCTTGTTACACAATACTTGGATTGTATGAAGATCATTGACCTAACAAGTGGTATCAAAGCCAAATCGAAGAATTTTTCATCGATACGATCATTGGATCTTCACAATTCAAGCGTTTTTAGCCCTATTTTGCTCAGATTTCGGAGATTTATGGTGTTTGTTCAAGAAAAAAAGTCGAACTCACTTTTTGGATCAAAACTTCATCAAATCGATCGAATTACATGTTTTGATCAACTAGAAATCTGTTCATCTTCATTTTTCGAATAAGTCTGCGAAAGAATCACTGAAATTGGTCAAGATTTGAAGAAGTTATGATGATTTTAGTGATTTTCGGATGCTGTTACTTGAATTCGGATTATTCTTGATGAATTCGGATTATTCTTGATGAATTCGGATCCTTCATCGTTTACTGTTCATTGATGATTTCAGATCCTTCATGTTTTACTGTTCATGGTTTCGGATGCTACTATTGTTTGGATGGCTTAGATGGTTTTGAACTGTTCAGAGTTGTTGGTTTCGGATCTTGTGAAGTACGAAATATTGCTGAATTTGGTCATCTTAGTTCTGAATTTCGGAATGTGCTTACACCTAAAAGTTCAAAAATGTGGATGGTTTCACATCTTTCTGATCCAAACTCTAATAGTTTCGGATTCCTCTTGTTCCGAATTGATGGTTTTATATAAAGATATGAAATTCATGTTCAAGACTTGAAGACAATCTGTTGAAGATTGTATTGAAGAAGGTTGACTTTTCAAAGAGAAAGACAAAGACTTTTCATGTTTGTCTGAAGATTCTTCAAAGCTAAGTTCTTAAACATGTGGTCATAAATTGTCCTCTTGTTCCTGAAGATCAAGAGCTGAAGACTGCTGCTATTTTTTTAAAATCTTGAATCCAAAGGGGGAGATTGTTAGAGCATTATTGTATTCAAGATTTACTATAAAGTCATTGTTCTGTATTAGTCAATACTGTATTGTAATTGCCTTTATACCTTGTATGTTATGGGTATAAATAGGCTTGTCTAGATCATTAGCTAGAGTCCCTTTAGAAACCTCTTGAGCATTTTGTCATTTGTACTTCAGAGATCAATATATGGATGACAAGTTTGCTATCTAGATTCTCTCTACATTTGTTCTTTACATATTGCTAGATTTGGGATTTCACAGATGGTAACGAGGATTCTCCTGTATAATATATTCACAATTTCAATTAGCTAATGTTATTTATGAATATATTGTTACATAAGCATGCTTGTTTCTAAATGGTTACAGTGACTGATTAGCGGTAAATTACGTTTTTGTATATCTAGTTATGTATAAACCATTACTGATGGGTATTCTTTTGTGCTCATCCAGAACAATGGTAAATACTCCGCCGAGGTCTCCTAATTCTTCTATGAATAGGAATTGGTTAGACGATACGGGAGAAAGACAAACTGGAGTAGGCGGAATTCATGAGACGCCACCAGATTTTCTTTCCTTAGGAGGAGTGTGGAATCCGGCACATAGAGGGGGTACCAGTACTGCCGATCAAACACCATCGGAAGCAAGTATGGAAGGACGCATTATGGATAATGTTACCAGATTGATGAATGCATCAATGGAAAGACAAGATGAAATGATGAACACCACCATGGGAAGGCAAGCAGAAATGTTCATGAAATTGTTTAACGATCGAAATACGGAACCAAGACGGACAAGAGTTGATACTAGTGTGATAAATCCAACGGGCAACCCAGGGCCGGAGACTGAAAGAAGGGTTGAAAGAAATTGCTCTTACAAAACCTTCTTGAGCTGTAAACCACCGGAATTCAAAAGAGAAGATAGTCTAATAGCTTGCATGAATTGGCTAAGGGAAATTGAACAAGCTTTTCGAGCTTGTGAGTGTTATGATGAAAAGTCTAAAGTTAAATTTGGATCACAGATGTTACGCGGTAACGCGTTATTTTGGTGGAATGTGCTAGCAGCTTCTGTGCCAGCTTCTGTTTTGAATGCTATGACTTGGGATCAGTTCAAAGCAAAGATTCTGGAGGAGTACTGTAACGAAGCTGAAATGGATCGAATCGAGGAAGAGTTCAGGAACCTCAAGAAAGGCAATATGACTGTGAGAAAGTATACAAAATCCTTCATGGAGAAGCTGAACCTGGTGGGGCATGTGGCTCCGACTGAGAAAGACAAAGTTAAAGCTTATCTGAAGGGTTTACCAGCAGATATGATGTCAAGGGTGCAGAGTTCAAAAGCTTCAACATTGAGAGAATCGATCGAGGAAGCAAAGGTTATAGAGGAAGTGTATGCTAAGGATAAAGAAGAAAAGACCCAAGTTGGGGAGAAGCGGAAATGGGAAGGTCGATCAGAGCATTCACTGAGGTCAAGGAACGCTGGTAAAGGTACTTCTTATGAATCACGTCGTGAACCGAACTGGTGTCCAAAGTGTAAAAGCAAGCATTTCGGGCAGTGTCGAGTGATAGCATCTGAATGTTTTAAGTGTGGAAAGAGTGGGCATACTATGAATAATTGTCCAGTGCGGGGAAATACATGTTTTGAGTGTAAGCAACCGGGTCACTTTCGTCGGGAGTGCCCAAGGCTGAAAAAGAGCGGCGATCAGAGTAAGAAACCAGTTATTCCGAAGCCAACGGGTCGAGCTTTTCAGATGACCGCTGATGAAGCTAAGGAATCAAGGGACGTTGTCTCGGGTATATTCCTTGTTAATTCTTGTTATGCGCGTATTTTGTTCGACTGTGGAGCAAATTTGTCATTTGTGTCCAAATCATTCTATCCTAAATTAGCTACGCCTGTTACTACTTTAAATGATGCTTTAGTAGTAGATGTAGCTAATGGGGGTCAAGCTTTTGTTCGAGAAAGGCTTGATGGTTGTACTATTCTTATAGAAGAGACGAAATTTTCGATCAACTTGTTGTTGATGGAAATTGGAGGGTTTGACATAGTTGTGGGTATGGATTGGCTGACAGCCAATCAAGCAGAAATATTTTGCGCAAAGAAATTAATCAGGATTCCGATGACCGATAAGGATGACGTATTCATCTTCGGGGAAAAGCAAAAGGGGGAAATTCCGTTAATATCTATTGTGAAGGCGCATAAGTGTTTAATGAAAGTATGTATGTCCTATCTGGCGTATGTCTTAGATGGAAGGTTGGAAAAGAAACAATTGGAAGATATCAAGGTGGTACGTGAGTTTCCTGGCATATTTTCTGATGATCTTCCTAGCCTACCTACTGAAAGGCAGGTGGAGTTTAGAATTGATCTCATTCCAGGTTCGTCTCCGATAGCGTGGGCACCTTACCGTCTAGCGCCATCTGAAATGAAAGAGATGATGACTCAACTCCAGGAGTTATTAGATAAAGGTTTTGTCAGACCGAGTTCTTCGCCTTGGGGAGCTCCGGTCCTGTTTGTTAAGAAGAAAGACGGTACTATGAGAATGTGTATAGATTACCGCGAGCTGAATAAGGTGACGATTAAGAATAAATATCCGCTTCCAAGAATCGATGATCTATTTGATCAACTTCAAGGGGCAGGATGTTTTTCTAAGATTGATTTGAGGTCAGGGTATCACCAAGTGCGGGTTAGAAATGAAGATATTCCTAAGACAACTTTTAGAACCAGATACGGGCATTATGAGTTTCTAGTAATGCCATTCGGGTTGACAAATGCTCCAGCTGTCTTTATGGATCTGATGAATAGAGTGTGTCGACCTTTCTTGGACAAGTTTGTTATCGTCTTTATTGATGACATACTTGTGTATTCAAAGACTAAAGCAGATCATGAACAACACCTACGTGAAGTCTTAAAAGTTTTAAGAAGAGAGAAATTGTACGCGAAGTTTTCAAAATGTGAATTTTGGTTAGAAGAAGTACAATTTCTAGGTCACGTGATCACTTCAGAAGGAGTCAAGGTAGACCCAGCTAAGATTGAAGCTATGGCAAATTGGGAGACACCTAGAAGTGCATCTGAAATAAGAAGTTTCTTGGGTTTAGCAGGTTATTACAGAAGGTTTACTAAAGACTTTTCTAAGATTGCATCTGCTTTGACTATTCTGACTAGAAAGAACGTGAAGTTTGTCTGGACGGAGAAACAAGAATCGGCTTTCAGAGCTTTACGTCAAAAGTTGTGTGAGACTCCGGTTCTTGCTTTACCAGAAGGAACATAGGATTTAGTGGTATACAGTGATGCTTCAAAGATGGGTCTAGGATGCGTATTGATGCAACGAGGCAAAGTGATTGCTTATGCGTCAAGACAACTTAAGGAACACGAAAAGAACTACCCGACACATGATTTGGAGTTAGCGGCTGTTGTGTTTGCTTTAAAGCTGTGGAGGCACTACTTGTATGGAACCAAATGTACTCTTTTTACTGACCATAAAAGTTTGCAGCATGTTTTTGATCAGAAAGAGTTAAATATGAGACATCGAAGATGGTTAGAATTACTTAAAGATTACGATTGCGAATTGCATTACCATCCTGGAAAAGCAAATGTAGTGGCCGATGCTTTAAGTAGGAAAGAGTATAGTGGATGTTTGAAATCGATCAATGCTAGAATTGATGTGACATCGAGTTTGATGGAAAAGATAAAAGAGGCACACGCGGAGGCTTTACGGGAAGTAAACCTGAAAGAAGAAGTGATGGGCAAGCAACACCTTCAGCTAACTGAAGATGGTCGTGGAATAAAACTGTTCCAAGGTCGTGTTTGGGTACCAAAGATTGGAGGAAATCGAGAGCTGATTCTCGAAGACGCTCATAGATCTAAGTATTCCATACACCCTGGGAATACAAAGATGTATCGAGATCTGAAATTGCATTATTGGTGGCCGGCTATGAAAGTAGATGTGGCCCGGAAGGTAGAAACATGTAGAACATGTTCGTTGGTGAAAGCAAAACATCAGAAACCTTACGGAAGTTTCCAATCTTTGGAAATTCCGGAATGGAAGTGGGAGAAGATCACCATGGACTTTGTGACGAAATTACCCAAGACGCAAAAGGGTAACGACACAATATGGGTAATCGTGGATAGATTAACTAAGAGCGCTCATTTTCTGGCTATGAAAGAAACATCACCAATTGAGAAATTGGCGAAGCTGTATATTGATGAGGTGGTGTCAAGACATGGTATACCGGTGTCGATTGTGTCAGATCGTGATGGTCGGTTTACCTCAAGGTTTTGGCGATCACTACAAGAGGAATTGGGTACGAAAGTTAATTTGAGCACTGCTTTTCATCCACAGACTGATGGATAGAGTGAAAGGACTATACAAACTTTGGAAGATATGCTTAGGTCATGTGTGTTGGATTTTGGAGGTAACTGGGATACACATCTACCGTTAGTAGAATTTGCGTATAATAACAATTATCATTCCAGTATCGGAAGAGCGCCCTTCGAAGCCTTGTATGGTCGAAAATGTAGAACCCCGGTATGTTGGTTAGAAGTCGGAGAGAAACAGTTTGTTGGTCCAGAATTGGTACAACAAACAGCTGATAAGGTGAAAGAAATTCGACAGCATATGAAAGCAGCTCAGGACCGACATAAGAGTTATGCTGACCCGAAAAGGAGACCAAAAGAATTTCAAGTTGGGGAGCATGTGATGCTTAAAGTGTCCCCATGGAAGGGTGTGATAAGGTTTGGTAAACGCAGGAAGTTAAGTCCTCGTTTTCTAGGACCTTTCACTGTCATTAAAAGGATTGGTTTGCAAGCATATCAGTTGGATCTTCCACCAGAGTTGGAAGGGGTTCATAATACTTTTCATGTGTGTTATCTTCAGAAATGTCTAGCCGAAGAGGAAGATGTGATTCCACTTACTGATGTAAGAGTGGATGAGAAGAGTCGCTGTGTGGAAGAACCAGAGGCAATTTTGGAAAGATCGGTTAGAAAACTACGTAATGCTAAGGAGGTAGCTATGTTGAAAGTACAGTGAAAGCATCATCAAGGTGCTAATGTGACTTTAGAGTCGGAAGAGAGTATGAGGGATAGGTATCCTCATTTGTTTACCTGATTCTGATTTCGGGGACGAAATCATTTTCAAGTTGGGGAGTATTGTAACATCCTGAATTTTCAGTAATAATATTTTAATAAGAATTGAGATGTATTTGTATTTTGTGTAAGCTTTGAATTATAAGGAAGTTTTATGATTCATTAGGGTCAAAATACAAGAGATGAAAGTTGGATGTTACTTTTGGAATTAATGAAACTTGAGGGTGCTTTTGGTCACTTTTGGAAAGTGTGTTTGGATATAGTGGCTGAAATGAGATATTATCTCATTCAGATTTTGTTGAAGTCGGCAGAAAGAGAGAAGGGATAGAGAGAAAAAGGTAGAAAGGAAGAAAAGCTATATTTTGGTCTTCAATTGGTAAGGAAATTGGTGATAATTTCTGGTAAGATTGTTGTTGTTAATAGATTATGAACGAATATGTGTATTGGATTATTTTACAGAATCATTATCAACAGATTGGGGGAAATCAGATTTGTGCAGGAAGTGGGTTTTGCAAACATAAGGTGAGTTCATTTGTACTTTTCTTAAATCAGTGTTCTTATGTTAAATTGAACCATGAAATAGTTGTATAAAGTGATTATGAACTGTATGGTTGTACTGGGAATGAGCTGAATCGAACAGACAAGAAGTTAGATTGAATTTTAGACTGCAGACCCGACTTTTCCGGATGAATCGTCGTATCCGGAAAAACCCTGATGATGAATGTTTCCGGACGCAGGAAGTATCCGGGTAGGTTTTATGTTATTACAAGAATCTGGATGAAGTAAGTACCGGATGGTATCCGGATGACTATAGAGTCCGGATGTTGTCCGGATTTGTATATTATCCGGAAAAGTAGGAATTTACCGGAAAGGATGTGTTGTCCAGGTATTGGGATTGTCCGGGGAAATTATGATATCCGGAAAATGGAAACGTCTGGATAAGATGGGTTATCCGGAAACTTTGGGTTGTCCGGACACTTTGTGCAGACTCGACAATTTTCAGTTCTGTTAATTGTGAATCGTTGTGATCTAGTGATTTAGACATAATTAGTTTAGCATGAACATACGTACATTCGAAGGGTAGTATGTTAGGCTTGATGATTGTGCCGGTTTGATACTAGGCAGGTGTTTGGTATAGGTAAAGGTGATTTGCTCATACTGAATGATATGAGAAATCTGTATTAAGCATTTACTTGCACGAGTAGAAATAAGTGTAATGGATCCATAGGCACTAAAGTTTGGTAATCACCTGGAATAGGCGTGTGGTATTACTCGTTTAATCGTTATTCCAGTGTGTGTGGGGAATCATGGAATAGGCGTGTGGTATTAATCGTTATTCCTGATTTCTAAGGAAGAGAGTGAGATTGACATAAGTGCTTGTGATCTCTGCTTCCTTACTGATAAATGGGCGTGTGTAATCGCGATTTATTGGTGGAGAGCATTGATCTAGAATCTTTGAAGATTCGTAGTGTGGCTCTGGGGTATGATATGCTGATGGATTTGTTGTCAGTCATAGTCATGGGATTGGATAAAATTGTATAACGAAATAGAGTTATACGTACGGTAAGAAAAGGAGTAACCAGGTTTGTTGTAACTTGTTTACATTGATTTTTGCAATTGAAACTAATGTTCTCACTAGGCGTTGGCCTAATCGTTTCATATGATGTTTTCTTACCAGGTACAGGCTCAGGGAAATAAAGGGTTGTGGGACGAGCGTTTTTGGAATAGCAGAACTGGCAATTAACAAAGAGGAGATTTTTGGAGGATAGCTTAGATAACTCAATTAATCTGATTATAGTGACATGATTAGATTGATAGGTTATTCGAAGTATCCTATATTGTAATTACACTCTTGATGGTTAATCCCTTTGCTATCTATATAAGTTGAAATTTTATTGTCATAACCCGTTGTAATTTGAGGTTTAAATTGGCCTGGATTTTGGGGTGTTACAAAATGGTATCAGAGCATTAGTTTAAGTGAACTAAGTATGCTGAGGAGGTACTTAGACTTAAGCTGTGATAAATTAAGTTATGATTCGTGAGAATGGGTAGGAATACTAAGACGGGATAGTCTTAGAGGTGACGGAAATATGTGAAATTAGTACTGTAATGATGGTGTTAGGTCCATGATCTTCATACAATCCAAGTATTGTGTAACAAGATGATGAAGAACATTATTGAAAAGGAAATCTAACCTAGAGAGAACACAAAGTGATTAGAGATCTACATCTTGTATTAATGAATTCACTTATTACAAACTACAAGTAAAGACCTATTTATAGTCTTCATCACTTGCTACAACAATTAAGCATAAGCCCTTTAACACAGCTATTGCTTTACAAAACTTTCTATTATAAAGGACAACTTCAGTGTCCTAACATTCTCCCCTAAAGTTTTGGAAAGCAAATCCTGCTATTGAACCAGATAGACTATAAAGTAATAATTCTAACAGATTGAAAAAAAAACCTGTTAGAATTCATTAATACAAGATGTAGATCTCTAATAAAAAAAATGTTAGGACACTGAAGTTGTCCTTTATAATAGAAAGTTTTGTAAAGCAATAGCTGTGTTAAAGGGCTTATTCTTAATTGTTGTAGCAAGTGATGAAGACTATAAATAGGTCTTTACTTGTAGTTTGTAAGAAGTGAATTCATTAATACAAGATGTAGATCTCTAATCACTTTGTGTTCTCTCTAGGTTAGATTTCCTTTTCAATAATGTTCTTCATCATCGTGTTACACAATACTTGGATTGTATGAAGATCATGGACCTAACAAGTGGTATCAGAGCCAAATCGAAGAATTTTTCATCGATACGATCATTGGATCTTCACAATCCAAGCGTTTTTAGCCCTATTTTGCTCAGATTTCGGAGATTTATGGTGTTTGTTCAAGAAAAAAAGTCGAACTCACTTTTTGGATCAAAACTTCATCAAATCGATCGAATTACATGTTTTGATCAACTAGAAATCTGTTCATCTTCATTTTTCGAATAAGTCTGCGAAAGAATAACTGAAATTGGTCAAGATTTGAAGAAGTTATGATGATTTTAGTGATTTTCGGATGCTGTTACTTGAATTCGGATTATTCTTGATGAATTCGGATTATTCAATGAATTCGGATTATTCTTGATGAATTCGGATCCTTCATCGTTTACTGTTCATTGATGATTTCGGATCCTTCATGCTTTAAGGTTCAAAGATATTCAGCTTGCCACAAACATTTAGCAACTGTCAAAGTTTAAAAGAGCTCAAGTCTTTCAAGATTTTCAGAAGTTGATTGTTGGAGTAAAGTCTTTGATTGGATTGGAAGAGACGCTTGAATATTTGCAATCATTATTCTGAAGCTTTGTTGACGATGCTAGACCTTTGAGTGCTCTTTATCATTCTTCTGACTTGATCAACCAGAATTGTGAGAGCTTGCAATCATTGTTCTGGTGCTTTGGCTGTGATTCAGACTTTTGAGTGCTTATAATCATCCAGCTATTTCTTGAAGATTGAAGTTCTGGATTCTCTTCATTCAGTGGCTTGAAGTATTTTGAAGACGAGCATTTCTCTACAGTTGCTGAACAATGTTATTTGCTTGGGTCGTCTCATCCCTACCGAGTAGCGCGTGTTTTTACCGTTCCTTCTTCGAGCAAATTCGTACCAAGTTCTTAAGCTGAATTCCTACTCAACTCGTGATAAAACGACGGATTCCTTGTTTTACACTAAGAATGCATTTGGTTTTTCATTCAAAACTCACTCGTTATCATTCTTGTGGGCTTATCGGAACGAGCTCGAGTTTCTACATTTTGGAGATGTTGTTCGTGCACTTAGTGGAGTACATTGGATCTAAGTTTACTCAAGGTTGAAAATATGATGAATAAGAGCAACATTCAAGGGGGAGCCAAGCCTACATTTGAAGAATGCACCGCTAAAGTTTTTACAAGGAAATCAAGGGGGAGAGGAGCTAATGATTTGAAGATGATTTGCTTTCCAAAACTTTAGGGGGAGAATGTTAGGACACTGAAGTTGTCCTTTATAATAGAAAGTTTTGTAAAGCAATAGCTGTGTTAAAGGGCTTATGCTTAATTGTTGTAGCAATTGATGAAGACTATAAATAGGTCTTTACTTGTAGTTTGTAAGAAGTGAATTCATTAATACAAGATGTAGATCTCTAATAAAAAAATGACTTTATAGTAAATCTTGAATACAATAATGCTCTAACAATTTTAATGTTAGGACACTGAAGTTGTCCTTTATAATAGAAAGTTTTGTAAAGCAATAGTTGTGTTAAAGGGCTTATGCTTAATTGTTGTAGCAAGTGATGAAGACTATAAATAGGTCTTTACTTGTAGTTTGTAATAAGTGAATTCATTAATACAAGATGTAGATCTCTAATCACTTTGTGTTCTCTCTAGGTTAGATTTCCTTTTCAATAATGTACTTCATCATCTTGTTACACAATACTTGGATTGTATGAAGATCATGGACCTAACATGTGGTATCAGAGCCAAATCAAAGAATTTTTCATCGATACGATCATCGGATCTTCACAATTCAAGTGTTTTTAGCCCTATTTTGCTCAGATTTCGGATTCTTATGGTGTTTGTTCAAGAAAAAGTCGAACTCACTTTTTGGATCAAAAGTATGCCAAATCGATCAAATTACAAGTTTTGATCAACTAGAAATCTGTTCATCTTCATTTTTCGAATAAGTCTGCGAAAGAATCACTGAAATTGGTCAAGAATTGAAGAAGTTATGATAATTTTAGTGATTTCGGATGTTATTACTTGAATTCGGATTATTCTTGATGAATTCGGATTATTCTTGATGAATTCGGATTATTCTTGATGAATTCGGATCCTTCATCGTTTACTGTTCTATGATGATTTCGGATCCTTCATGTTTTACTGTTCATGGTTTCGGATGCTACTATTGTTTGGATGGCTTAGATGGTTTCGAACTGTTCAGAGTTGTTGGTTTCGGATCTTGTGAAGTCCGAAATATTGCTGAATTTGGTCATCTTAGTTCTGAATTTCGGAATGTGCTTACACCTAAAGGTTCAAAGGTATGGATGGCTTCGCATCTTTCTAATCCTCATTCTAATGGTTTCGAATTCCATTTATTCAAGATAGGCATGGTTTCGCATCCAACATGATACGAAATGGCTTGATTTCGAACCCTACATGATCTAGATTCATTGATTTCGAACCCTTCACGATCCGAATTCATTGATTTCGCACTCTACATGATTTGAATTCCCTGATTTCGCACCCAACATGATCCGAATTGAGTGATTTCGAACCCTTCATGATCCGAATTCCCATGATTTCGGACCCTTCTTGTTCCGACTTCCTTGATTTCGAATCCTACTTGATCCGAATTGAGCTGATTTCGCACCCTACTTAATCCGGATTCATTGGTTTCGGATGCTTCATGGTCCGAATTCATGGTTTCGGATCCTACTAAGTCTCAGGAGGGGGACATTGTTCATGAAATTTAGCATAAGGCGTGTGTGACATCATTCTTATATTCAGTGTGCCACATACATTTAGCAACTGTCAAAGTTTAAAAGAGCTCAAGTCTTTCAAGATTTTCAGAAGTTGATTGTTGGAGTTCAGTCTTTGATTGGATTGGAAGAGACGCTTGAATATTTGCAATCATTATTCTGAAGCTTTGTTGACGATGCTATACCTTTGAGTGCTCTTTATCATTCTTCTGACTTGATCAACCAGAATTGTGAGAGCTTGCAATCATTGTTCTGGTGCTTTGGCTGTGATTCAGACTTTTGAGTGCTTATAATCATCCAGCTATTTCTTGAAGATTGAAGTTCTGGATTCTCTTCATTCAGTGGCTTGAAGTATTTTGAAGACGAGCATTTCTCTACAGTTGCTGAACAATGTTATTTGCTTGGGTCGTCTCATCACTACCGAGTAGCGCGTGTTTTTATCGTTCCTTCTTCGAGCAAATTCGTACCAAGTTCTTAAGCTGAATTCCTACTCAACTCGTGATAAAACGACGGATTCCTTGTTTTAAACTAAGAATGCATTTGGTTTTTCATTCAAAACTCACTCGTTATCATTCTTGTGGGCTTATCGGAACGAGCTCGAGTTTCTACATTTTGGAGATGTTGTTCGTGCACTTAGTGGAGTACATTGGATCTAAGTTTACTCAAGGTTGAAAATATGATGAATAAGAGCAACATTCAAGGGGGAGCCAAGCCTACATTTGAAGAATGCACCGCTAAAGTTTTTACAAGGAAATCAAGGGGGGAGAGGAGCTAATGATTTGAAGATGATTTGCTTTCCAAAACTTTAGGGGGAGAATGTTAGGACACTGAAGTTGTCCTTTATAATAGAAAGTTTTGTAAAGCAATAGCTGTGTTAAAGGGCTTATGCTTAATTGTTGTAGCAAGTGATGAAGACTATAAATAGGTCTTTACTTGTAGTTTGTAAGAAGTGAATTCATTAATACAAGATGTAGATCTCTAATCACTTTGTGTTCTCTCTAGGTTTGATTTCCTTTTCAATAATGTTCTTCATCATCTTGTTACACAATACTTGGATTGTATGAAGATCATTGACCTAACAAGTGGTATCAAAGCCAAATCGAAGAATTTTTCATCGATACGATCATTGGATCTTCACAATTCAAGCGTTTTTAGCCCTATTTTGCTCAGATTTCGGAGATTTATGGTGTTTGTTCAAGAAAAAAAGTCGAACTCACTTTTTGGATCAAAACTTCATCAAATCGATCGAATTACATGTTTTGATCAACTAGAAATCTGTTCATCTTCATTTTTCGAATAAGTCTGCGAAAGAATCACTGAAATTGGTCAAGATTTGAAGAAGTTATGATGATTTTAGTGATTTTCGGATGCTGTTACTTGAATTCGGATTATTCTTGATGAATTCGGATTATTCTTGATGAATTCGGATCCTTCATCGTTTACTGTTCATTGATGATTTCAGATCCTTCATGTTTTACTGTTCATGGTTTCGGATGCTACTATTGTTTGGATGGCTTAGATGGTTTCGAACTGTTCAGAGTTGTTGGTTTCGGATCTTGTGAAGTACGAAATATTGCTGAATTTGGTCATCTTAGTTCTGAATTTCGGAATGTGCTTACACCTAAAAGTTCAAAAATGTGGATGGTTTCACATCTTTCTGATCCAAACTCTAATAGTTTCGGATTCCTCTTGTTCCGAATTGATGGTTTTATATAAAGATATGAAATTCATGTTCAAGACTTGAAGACAATCTGTTGAAGATTGTATTGAAGAAGGTTGACTTTTCAAAGAGAAAGACAAAGACTTTTCATGTTTGTCTGAAGATTCTTCAAAGCTAAGTTCTTAAACATGTGGTCATAAATTGTCCTCTTGTTCCTGAAGATCAAGAGCTGAAGACTGCTGCTATTTTTTTAAAATCTTGAATCCAAAGGGGGAGATTGTTAGAGCATTATTGTATTCAAGATTTACTATAAAGTCATTGTTCTGTATTAGTCAATACTGTATTGTAATTGCCTTTATACCTTGTATGTTATGGGTATAAATAGGCTTGTCTAGATCATTAGCTAGAGTCCCTTTAGAAACCTCTTGAGCATTTTGTCATTTGTACTTCAGAGATCAATATATGGATGACAAGTTTGCTATCTAGATTCTCTCTACATTTGTTCTTTACATATTGCTAGATTTGGGATTTCACAGATGGTAACGAGGATTCTCCTGTATAATATATTCACAATTTCAATTAGCTAATGTTATTTATGAATATATTGTTACATAAGCATGCTTGTTTCTAAATGGTTACAGTGACTGATTAGCGGTAAATTACGTTTTTGTATATCTAGTTATGTATAAACCATTACTGATGGGTATTCTTTTGTGCTCATCCAGAACAATGGTAAATACTCCGCCGAGGTCTCCTAATTCTTCTATGAATAGGAATTGGTTAGACGATACGGGAGAAAGACAAACTGGAGTAGGCGGAATTCATGAGACGCCACCAGATTTTCTTTCCTTAGGAGGAGTGTGGAATCCGGCACATAGAGGGGGTACCGGTACTGCCGATCAAACACCATCGGAAGCAAGTATGGAAGGACGCATTATGGATAATGTTACCAGATTGATGAATGCATCAATGGAAAGACAAGATGAAATGATGAACACCACCATGGGAAGGCAAGCAGAAATGTTCATGAAATTGTTTAACGATCGAAATACGGAACCAAGACGGACAAGAGTTGATACTAGTGTGATAAATCCAACTGGCAACCCAGGGCCGGAGACTGAAAGAAGGGTTGAAAGAAATTGCTCTTACAAAACCTTCTTGAGCTGTAAACCACCGGAATTCAAAAGAGAAGATAGTCTAATAGCTTGCATGAATTGGCTAAGGGAAATTGAACAAGCTTTTCGAGCTTGTGAGTGTTATGATGAAAAGTCTAAAGTTAAATTTGGATCACAGATGTTACGCGGTAACGCGTTATCTTGGTGGAATGTGCTAGCAGCTTCTGTGCCAGCTTCTGTTTTGAATGCTATGACTTGGGATCAGTTCAAAGCAAAGATTCTGGAGGAGTACTGTAACGAAGCTGAAATGGATCGAATCGAGGAAGAGTTCAGGAACCTCAAGAAAGGCAATATGACTGTGAGAAAGTATACAGAATCCTTCATGGAGAAGCTGAACCTAGTGGGGCATGTGGCTCTTACTGAGAAAGACAAAGTTAAAGCTTATCTGAAGGGTTTACCAGCAGATATGATGTCAAGGGTGCAGAGTTCAAAAGCTTCAACATTGAGAGAATCGATCGAGGAAGCAAAGGTTATAGAGGAAGTGTATGCTAAGGATAAAGAAGAAAAGACCCAAGTTGGGGAGAAGCGGAAATGGGAAGGTCGATCAGAGCATTCACTGAGGTCAAGGAACGCTGGTAAAGGTACTTCTTATGAATCACGTCGTGAACCGAACTGGTGTCCAAAGTGTAAAAGCAAGCATTTCGGGCAGTGTCGAGTGATAGCATCTGAATGTTTTAAGTGTGGAAAGAGTGGGCATACTATGAATAATTGTCCAGTGCGGGGAAATACATGTTTTGAGTGTAAGCAACCGGGTCACTTTCGTCGGGAGTGCCCAAGGCTGAAAAAGAGCGGCGATCAGAGTAAGAAACCAGTTATTCCGAAGCCAACGGGTCGAGCTTTTCAGATGACCGCTGATGAAGCTAAGGAATCAAGGGACGTTGTCTCGGGTATATTCCTTGTTAATTCTTGTTATGCGCGTATTTTGTTCGACTGTGGAGAAAATTTGTCATTTGTGTCCAAATCATTCTATCCTAAATTAGCTACGCCTGTTACTACTTTAAATGATGCTTTAGTAGTAGATGTAGCTAATGGGGGTCAAGCTTTTGTTCGAGAAAGGCTTGATGGTTGTACTATTCTTATAGAAGAGACGAAATTTTCGATCAACTTGTTGTTGATGGAAATTGGAGGGTTTGACATAGTTGTGGGTATGGATTGGCTGACAGCCAATCAAGCAGAAATATTTTGCGCAAAGAAATTAATCAGGATTCCGATGACCGATAAGGATGACGTATTCATCTTCGGGGAAAAGCAAAAGGGGGAAATTCCGTTAATCTCTATTGTGAAGGCGCGGAAGTGTTTAATGAAAGTATGTATGTCCTATCTGGCGTATGTCTTAGATGGAAGGTTGGAAAAGAAACAATTGGAAGATATCAAGGTGGTACGTGAGTTTCCTGGCATATTTCCTGATGATCTTCCTAGCCTACCTACTGAAAGGCAGGTGGAGTTTAGAATTGATCTCATTCCAGGTTCGTCTCCGATAGCGTGGGCACCTTACCGTCTAGCGCCATCTGAAATGAAAGAGATGATGACTCAACTCCAGGAGTTATTAGATAAAGGTTTTGTCAGACCGAGTTCTTCGCCTTGGGGAGCTCCGGTCCTGTTTGTTAAGAAGAAAGACGGTACTATGAGAATGTGTATAGATTACCGCGAGCTGAATAAGGTGACGATTAAGAATAAATATCCGCTTCCAAGAATCGATGATCTATTTGATCAACTTCAAGGGGCAGGATGTTTTTCTAAGATTGATTTGAGGTCAGGGTATCACCAAGTGCGGGTTAGAAATGAAGATATTCCTAAGACAACTTTTAGAACCAGATACGGGCATTATGAGTTTCTAGTAATGCCATTCGGGTTGACAAATGCTCCAGCTGTCTTTATGGATCTGATGAATAGAGTGTGTCGACCTTTCTTGGACAAGTTTGTTATCGTCTTTATTGATGACATACTTGTGTATTCAAAGACTAAAGCAGATCATGAACAACACCTACGTGAAGTCTTAAAAGTTTTAAGAAGAGAGAAATTGTACGCGAAGTTTTCAAAATGTGAATTTTGGTTAGAAGAAGTACAATTTCTAGGTCACGTGATCACTTCAGAAGGAGTCAAGGTAGACCCAGCTAAGATTGAAGCTATGGCAAATTGGGAGACACCTAGAAGTGCATCTGAAATAAGAAGTTTCTTGGGTTTAGCAGGTTATTACAGAAGGTTTACTAAAGACTTTTCTAAGATTGCATCTGCTTTGACTATTCTGACTAGAAAGAACGTGAAGTTTGTCTGGACGGAGAAACAAGAATCGGCTTTCAGAGCTTTACGTCAAAAGTTGTGTGAGACTCCGGTTCTTGCTTTACCAGAAGGAACATAGGATTTAGTGGTATACAGTGATGCTTCAAAGATGGGTCTAGGATGCGTATTGATGCAACGAGGCAAAGTGATTGCTTATGCGTCAAGACAACTTAAGGAACACGAAAAGAACTACCCGACACATGATTTGGAGTTAGCGGCTGTTGTGTTTGCTTTAAAGCTGTGGAGGCACTACTTGTATGGAACCAAATGTACTCTTTTTACTGACCATAAAAGTTTGCAGCATGTTTTTGATCAGAAAGAGTTAAATATGAGACATCGAAGATGGTTAGAATTACTTAAAGATTACGATTGCGAATTGCATTACCATCCTGGAAAAGCAAATGTAGTGGCCGATGCTTTAAGTAGGAAAGAGTATAGTGGATGTTTGAAATCGATCAATGCTAGAATTGATGTGACATCGAGTTTGATGGAAAAGATAAAAGAGGCACACGCGGAGGCTTTACGGGAAGTAAACCTGAAAGAAGAAGTGATGGGCAAGCAACACCTTCAGCTAACTGAAGATGGTCGTGGAATAAAACTGTTCCAAGGTCGTGTTTGGGTACCAAAGATTGGAGGAAATCGAGAGCTGATTCTCGAAGACGCTCATAGATCTAAGTATTCCATACACCCTGGGAATACAAAGATGTATCGAGATCTGAAATTGCATTATTGGTGGCCGGCTATGAAAGTAGATGTGGCCCGGAAGGTAGAAACATGTAGAACATGTTCGTTGGTGAAAGCAAAACATCAGAAACCTTACGGAAGTTTCCAATCTTTGGAAATTCCGGAATGGAAGTGGGAGAAGATCACCATGGACTTTGTGACGAAATTACCCAAGACGCAAAAGGGTAACGACACAATATGGGTAATCGTGGATAGATTAACTAAGAGCGCTCATTTTCTGGCTATGAAAGAAACATCACCAATTGAGAAATTGGCGAAGCTGTATATTGATGAGGTGGTGTCAAGACATGGTATACCGGTGTCGATTGTGTCAGATCGTGATAGTCGGTTTACCTCAAGGTTTTGGCGATCACTACAAGAGGAATTGGGTACGAAAGTTAATTTGAGCACTGCTTTTCATCCACAGACTGATGGATAGAGTGAAAGGACTATACAAACTTTGGAAGATATGCTTAGGTCATGTGTGTTGGATTTTGGAGGTAACTGGGATACGCATCTACCGTTAGTAGAATTTGCGTATAATAACAATTATCATTCCAGTATCGGAAGAGCGCCCTTCGAAGCCTTGTATGGTCGAAAATGTAGAACCCCGGTATGTTGGTTAGAAGTCGGAGAGAAACAGTTTGTTGGTCCAGAATTGGTACAACAAACAGCTGATAAGGTGAAAGAAATTCGACAGCATATGAAAGCAGCTCAGGACCGACATAAGAGTTATGCTGACCCGAAAAGGAGACCAAAAGAATTTCAAGTTGGGGAGCATGTGATGCTTAAAGTGTCCCCATGGAAGGGTGTGATAAGGTTTGGTAAACGCAAGAAGTTAAGTCCTCGTTTTCTAGGACCTTTCACTGTCATTAAAAGGATTGGTTTGCAAGCATATCAGTTGGATCTTCTACCAGAGTTGGAAGGGGTTCATAATACTTTTCATGTGTGTTATCTTCGGAAATGTCTAGCCGAAGAGGAAGATGTGATTCCACTTACTGATGTAAGAGTGGATGAGAAGAGTCGCTGTGTGGAAGAACCAGAGGCAATTTTGGAAAGATCGGTTAGAAAACTACGTAATGCTAAGGAGGTAGCTATGTTGAAAGTACAGTGAAAGCATCATCGAGGTGCTAATGTGACTTTAGAGTCGGAAGAGAGTATGAGGGATAGGTATCCTCATTTGTTTACCTGATTCTGATTTCGGGGACGAAATCATTTTCAAGTTGGGGAGTATTGTAACATCCTGAATTTTCAGTAATAATATTTTAATAAGAATTGAGATGTATTTGTATTTTGTGTAAACTTTGAATTATAAGGAAGTTTTATGATTCATTAGGGTCAAAATACAAGAGATGAAAGTTGGATGTTACTTTTGGAATTAATGAAACTTGAGGGTGCTTTTGGTCACTTTTGGAAAGTGTGTTTGGATATAGTGGCTGAAATGAGATATTATCTCATTCAGATTTTGTTGAAGTCGGCAGAAAGAGAGAAGGGATAGAGAGAAAAAGGTAGAAAGGAAGAAAAGCTATATTTTGGTCTTCAATTGGTAAGGAAATTGGTGATAATTTCTGGTAAGATTGTTGTTGTTAATAGATTATGAACGAATATGTGTATTGGATTATTTTACAGAATCATTATCAACAGATTGGGGGAAATCAGATTTGTGCAGGAAGTGGGTTTTGCAAACATAAGGTGAGTTCATTTGTACTTTTCTTAAATCAGTGTTCTTATGTTAAATTGAACCATGAAATAGTTGTATAAAGTGATTATGAACTGTATGGTTGTACTGGGAATGAGCTGAATCGAACAGACAAGAAGTTAGATTGAATTTTAGACTGCAGACCCGACTTTTCCGGATGAATCGTCGTATCCGGAAAAACCCTGATGATGAATGTTTCCGGACGCAGGAAGTATCCGGGTAGGTTTTATGTTATTACAAGAATCTGGATGAAGTAAGTACCGGATGGTATCCGGATGATTATAGAGTCCGGATGTTGTCCGGATTTGTATATTATCCGGAAAAGTAGGAATTTACCGGAAAGGATGTGTTGTCCAGGTATTGGGATTGTCCGGGGAAATTATGATATCCGGAAAATGGAAACGTCTGGATAAGATGGGTTATCCGGAAACTTTGGGTTGTCCGGACACTTTGTGCAGACTCGGCAATTTTCAGTTCTGTTAATTGTGAATCGTTGTGATCTAGTGATTGAGACATAGTTAGTTTAGCATGAACATACGTACATTCGAAGGGTAGTATGTTAGGCTTGATGATTGTGCCGGTTTGATACTAGGCAGGTGTTTGGTATAGGTAAAGGTGATTTGCTCATACTGAATGATATGAGAAATCTGTATTAAGCATTTACTTGCACGAGTAGAAATAAGTGTAATGGATCCATAGGCACTAAAGTTTGGTAATCACATGGAATAGGCGTGTGGTATTACTCGTTTAATCGTTATTCCAGTGTGTGTGGGGAATCATGGAATAGGCGTGTGGTATTAATCGTTATTCCTGATTTCTAAGGAAGAGAGTGAGATTGACATAAGTGCTTGTGATCTCTGCTTCCTTACTGATAAATGGGCGTGTGTAATCGCGATTTATTGGTGGAGAGCATTGATCTAGAATCTTTGAAGATTCGTAGTGTGGCTCTGGGGTATGATATGCTGATGGATTTGTTGTCAGTCATAGTCATGGGATTGGATAAAATTGTATAACGAAATAGAGTTATACGTACGGTAAGAAAAGGAGTAACCAGGTTTGTTGTAACTTGTTTACATTGATTTTTGCAATTGAAACGAATGTTCTCACTAGGCATTTGCCTAATCGTTTCATATGATGTTTTCTTACCAGGTACAGGCTCAGGCAAATAAAGGGTTGTGGGACGAGCGTTTTTGGAATAGCAGAACTGGCAATTAACAAAGAGGAGATTTTTGGAGGATAGCTTAGATAACTCAATTAATCTGATTATAGTGACATGATTAGATTGATAGGTTATTCGAAGTATCCTATATTGTAACTACACTCTTGATGGTTAATCCCTTTGCTATCTATATAAGTTGAAATTTTATTGTCATAACCCGTTGTAATTTGAGGTTTAAATTGGCCTGGATTTTGGGGTGTTACATCTATCTTGAAGTCGGTTTGGCACGATCAATTTTGGTAAGAAATTTTGGGTGATCTTTTCCAATCCTTTTTTATTTAGATCGATAGTATGAGTAAAGTTTGGCTTCCAATTAGGTTTGAATCATTAAGAATCAGATTCAAATTTGGAGTATTAGGTTAAACTTAATCTGCAGCTTGCGTTCGAACTCTCATTAGGTGAGTTCATCTTATTTTGATATTTTAGACATTGAAATTGAACGATTTTTGTGTTATTAATTGTCTACGAGTTTTAGAACTGCTATAGTGATGTGTATTGAACTAAGAATTGATCTATTAAGAGTAGTTGATGGTAAAAATGCAATACAATCGAAGTTATCGGATAAAACGTAGTATCCGGTAAACCCCTGCTCGATGGTGTCCGGACAAGGCGTCGTATCCGGTAAGTATTAATTTCCTCAGTGTCCGGTAAAAGTTAAGTTCCCGGAAGTATCCGGAACTCATTGTTTTCCGGATGAGTCCGAAATAAATTTGTGAGTATCCTATAAGTGAGGTTTCCGGATAGAAGTTCCAGATAACATTTACCGGATTACTTTGGTATCCGAATTGTATGTGTTCCCGGTAACTTTCAATGTCCGGATAGGTTTAATGTCCGGTAAGTCTAATGTCCGGATAGTATTGATGTCCGATCAAATTTGATGTCCGGATAGTTTGTGGTATCCGGGAAGTTTTGGGTTCCTGGTAACTTTTGAGTTTCCGGTAACCCGTACTTTTTAGATAAATTTTGATAGGAAACAACTATAACTAATTGGAATTTTATCCTGGTCGTATGATATGATTTGACGTATGATTTGGTTGATACAAACTTATGCTAGGAAGTGTAATGGATCCATAGGCACTAGTATTATATGAACACGTGGAATAGGCGTGGACTAATCGTAATTCCCGTGTGTTTGATAAACGTGGAATAGGCGTTGACTAATCGTAATTACCGTTTGTTTGAAATGAGGAATAGACATGGACTAATCGTAATTCCCATTTCGTACCGAGATGTGAAATCGTGGAATAGGCGTGGACTAATCGTAATTCCCGATTTCTATAGGAAGGAAAGAGATAGACATGGCTTAATTGTAATCTCTACTTTCTCTCCAAGAAATAGGCATGGACTGATTGTAATTTCTTGGATATGAGCAATGATCTAGAATCCGTGGAGATTCGTAGTGGGCTCTTGAACATGATGTTATGTCTTACTCAGTGTTTGTTATGCTCATGGAATCGGGTATGATTCCCGTCATTGAAAGATGTTAAGTATATGGTAAGAAATATTGTGAATCGGTTAAATTATACGTTTTACTTACAATTTGGTTTTCAAAGCTTCTAAAGTTTTAATTTGAAAACTAGATGTTCTCACCAGGCGTAAGCCTAATCTTTTCAACTCAAATTTTCTTACCAGGTACTAGCTCAGGGAGGAGCAAGCAGGGATGAGTGTGGAGAAGTTTCAGAGTTTATTTTTGGGAGTTTTGATTGGAGAAGTTAGTAGAACAACAATTTTTGGAGATATTATAGACAACCCGCATAATCTAATGTCGTTGATTATAATTTAGATTATTTGGTTGTTTATGATATGTCAGTTGTAATTAAACCTTGTTACTAATTCTCCGTTTATGAATGACACATTTGGAAGAATGTTGTAAGTTATTATGATAAATTTAAGGTTTTAATTTACTGTAATTTTTAGGGTGTTTCAGCATGGGTGTACTCAACCTCTATTGTTGGAATGACTGGTGAGTGTGACATTATGTAGAAAGTTCTAACCTTGCAATTGATAGCAAAGGGCCGGTGTGTCATGAGAGATCGCTTACGATGTGATGTTTATTCATTCTAGAAGAAGTGTTGCTCGGTATGTTAATGAGCCGGCTAGGGGTATAATGTCTTGGGATTCTTGAGCGATGAATGATCTATCAAGGGAAAACTCCTAGTTTCTAGTGAGTCCCCATTCTTGGAGCTAAGGTTTCGATCAGTTGGGATAATAAGTGAGGACTATGTTGGAATCTTGAAAGCTTCAATTTAAGATCGGGTGAAGGAATCTAGTCTTTGACTCTTAGTCAATCTATTTAGTAGTAAGGCAATGAGGGAAAGATATCGGTGTTTGATTGAAGTATGCGCAGGAGTAGAAAATGAGGTAATTGGCTATTTATCGACCTGAGGAAGTCAAAGTTTAGAAACCGGATGAATTAAAAATCATTGTTCAATTTGGAAACCGTGTAGAGTGGTCAAACAAGTGTGTTGTGAAGCACCCGTTTAGCAAGTTGTTGCAGGAGTAAGAAAGCGATCGTTGGTCAAAGTAGAGTGCTGATGATAAGTTGGTGTGAGTATAACGGTTGACCTCCTTAGAGTAAATAGCCTTCAACTGCATATCGAGTTTCAAGCATTATGTCATTAAATGTGTTACATGAGTCCTTTCACGTTAAAAGTATATACGCGCATAATGAATTTCTTATTTTGGAAATGAGGCGATGTGTGTAAGCGTGTGTTTAAAGAAAAAGACAAACTCGTTTACGTTGCACGATAAAATTTTGAAATTAGTGATTTGCGAATTATTTCACCCTTTTTCATGTTGAGAGAGTCTTCGTTGCAAAAATCATGGAAACGTTGGACTGCAAAAGTTTTATAACAAAAATGAGCGATGACACGCTATTATCATATAAATGAGTAAGGGAGTTGACTGACTCACTTTGTGTAAGTTATGACGTTCAAAAATTTTCTAGTGTATTGGAAAAGTTCATTTTGTGGCACCAACATCGATTTGGGTGGACAAGGTTGTGAATTATCGTGGGGTTTCATGTGAGCGATCCTTGCGATCGCTGTGTTTTACTATTCAGATTGTGTGATGTAGTGTCATGCATACTCGAGCTTGTTTGTGATATTGTACCTATTGAATTTTCAAAGGTGTAAAATGATTTCAATCATTGTGTCATCATGCATGAAGGCTATGAACTCGCTAGGCTGGGGAGGATATTACAATTGAGGTTAAGGAAAGGCTCGGGGAGTTGAATTGTCGGTTGAGTGGAATTTGGTCGGGTTATGACCTTCGTGTTTCCGTTAGAGGAGGGCAGTGAATGGCGGGAGCCTTGGGCAAGGAATTCGGAAATGTTAGTATGTTTCTAGTTTAGACTCTTGTTTGGTTATTTGAGATTGGTTGGGTTCGGGGTGAAGTTTGAAGTTGTCGAAGTGCTTATATTAGTTGCATGTTAATGAGTAGCGTTACGATACTTGATGAAATGTTATCGACTTGGATCCTGAGTATTGATGGTCTTGTAATTAGATTTGCGCTAAGAAAGTCTTGTGTTTTCCTCAAGTGGAAACGATGGGGTATAAAGCTGGTTATGATGTATTGGATGAAGTGGGTCCCGTTGGAAATCCTGGTTTGTCTGGAGGTTTTGGAAACATCTTCATGTTGTCTATTGATATTGAAGTCTGTGACTGTTTAGAATATCCCAAGTTGAAGGCATTGTCAGGAGATTGAAACTTGAGAAATAACTCTGTTTGTTTGGATGTAATATGTCGTTCGGGGAAATGAGTATTTTGGCATGATGATGGACCACCTCGTGTGGGCGTTAGGAAAGCGGCAGATCACCAGTGTGGATAGGTGATATCCTAGGAGGTTTTAATGATTCGTTTATGTGTGAAGCGTTAGCACAACGGAAGTAGATCGTGATGAGTCGACGAGAAAAGATAACTTGTGTGAGTGAATTAGATGATAGTGATTTTATGGTTCATCTGGATTCGAGAAAGATAAAGTCACAATATGACCTTATTTCGAATATATTTGTGTTATAGTTGGTATGAAGGAAGCGCTATCTTTTGTAAGTAAAGGGATCCTGAAAAGTTGGTTTGCAGTGTGGTATCGTGGTGATAGTTGTGTGGGAAAGTTAGTAGCATTTTGTACCAGGGAAATGTGTAAGTCAAAGATGTAATGATGGTTGTCGTTTTGCTGAGTGGTGATATTGTGTTGTAATATGGGTTAAGAGTAGGTGTAAAAACTTGGTTTGGAGATTTCTGGAATGGTGTTCAAAGGTGGCAAGTATGCGAGAGTGATGTAACATCCCCAGCCCACCGTACACGATATTGTCCGCTTTGCGCATACCCTCTGCATAACAGCATACCGGTACCGCTCACGGTTTTGTTCCTGCCTGCACAGGCATACGCGGGACGCACCCAGATCGCACCCTGTGACAGGCAAAAGGCCTCATGCAAGGAAGGTATCCATCCACCCTTATAAGGAGGACTTCGTTCCCCCTCCTAGCCGATGTGGGATCTCACAATCGATACCATTCTGTAACATCCCCAGCCCACCGTACACGATATTGTCCGCTTTGCGCATACCCTCTGCATAACAGCATACCGGTACCGCTCACGGTTTTGTTCCTGCCCGCACAGGCATACGCGGGACGCACCCAGATCGCACCCTGTGACAGGCAAAAGGCCTCATGCAAGGAAGGTATCCATCCACCCTTATAAGGAGCATTTCGTTCCCCCTCCTAGCCGATGTGTTTTAAAACTGTGAGTCCAGGTGTGTGGACAAAGCGGACAATATATGGTACGGTTGGCCTGGGTTGTTACAGAATGGTATCAGAGCTGGTCACCGGGTCGATGGTTCAGCGAGGACGCTGATCCCACATGATTGGGTGGATTGTGAGATCCCACATCGGCTAGGAGGGGGAACGAAGTCCTCCTTATAAGGATGGATGGATACCTTCCACACAGGTGCGATCTGGGTGCGTCCCGCGTATGCCTGTGCGGGCAGGAACAAAACCGTGAGCGGTATCGGTATGTTGTTATGCAGAGGGTATGCACAAAGCAGACAATATCGTGTACGGTAGGCTGGGGATGTTACAGAATGGTATCAGAGCCGGGAACATGACTGGTGTGCCAGCGAGGATGCTGGGCTCCCAAGGGGGGTGGATTGTAAGATCCCACATTGGTTGGGTAGGGGAACAAAGGTTGCCTTATAAGAGGGACTTGATACCTCCCCTATCAGACGCATTTTAAAACCGTGAGTCCAGGTGTGTGGACAAATCGGACAATATCTGGTACAGTTGGTCTGGGTTGTTATAAGTGAGTTGTATCAGTTTCAAGCGATGTTACGTTAATGCTATTTTGAGATCAGTAGGGTGAGTTGTACTTGGTGAGTGACTAAAAGAAGAACCCGTGTTCTTCTCGGTTCTGTTGGATTTTGAGCAAGTTTATCTCACTCCGATTGAATGTCGAAGAGAATGTGGTTTGCAATAAGATGTGATGCCTTGTTGTGAACTATAAATGAGAGTGTTGAAGTACTCCTTGGGTGTAAATGAATACAGTGGATAGGTCGACTGTGTGAAGTAGTCAGAAAATTCATGGTAGTTCTCAACATTAAGTATTCATTGCGAGCACTTGGCTAAAGGTCTTGACTGAGGATTGTGGTGAGACTGTCCGGTTGGGCGCATAATGACGTGTGTTAGGTGCTTCTTGTAAGCACGGGAGGAAGTGTAAATGGTAGGTCATAGCAAATGGTTAATCTGGAGGTGAGAGGATGTTAGAAGACATAGAAAAGTGGGATTATGATTAAAGACTTGTTATTGAAGGGCATGAGAAAAAGGCGCGTATGTCATGGTTAAAGAGTTGAGAAAACTAATTCTCTGCGAATGATCTATAGCTTGCACTTATTAGCGAGGCGTTCTATGAAAGAGTCGTTGATGTTTTAAGAAGGGGTGGAAGCAGGTGGTTGAATGTGGTCTTGGATGTAAGACCATTGGATTAGACTTGGTGCTGTCAGGGAAAATGGTCCGTGTGGACTTGGCATTCATTATTCTATCATTTGGAATAGTTTGAGTGAGCATGGTCGTTCCTCTTTGTGAGGCAAGTGAACTTTGGAAGTTATTTCGAAATAGTGGGACCATTTAGTATATGCTGGGAGAAATCGAAATGTGTGTCCTTCGAATCGGATCGGCTTGGGGAAGTAAAACTGTTCAGATATTAGTCTGCAAAGGTTTTCTTCGTATAATTATGTATGAAAGCAGGTAGTGGCGTGATGGTTGATGGGAGTATAGATCATTTGTTTTGACGACCATTGATGCGTGTGTGCTCAATGTGGTCATTGAAGTGACTTTTATGTCGGGTGTACGCTATATTGAAGGGATGCAAAATTTTGAATGGATGTTGTCGACCTGATACTTGGTGCGTTTGGTACGGTGGATCGAGGAGATTGTGAGCAGGTATAATTTTCAATTTACCGACATAAGAACGTCATGGTTAATCGAGGGGCGATTTCAAGGGATGTTGCACGTCGTTGATTCTGATCAGGAATGCCTGGGTAACTTAAGGGAACTAAGTTGATTAGATCGAAAAACATGAGTCCTTGAATCTCAAGTCGGGGGACGGTTAGATGCGGAACACATCCCCATAGAATGGAGTAGCATGTTTTGAGAGGAAAGTAAAGTTGGGCCACGTTTATTTCGATCATGTCGGTTATCGAAAGGGTTGGAGAGATAATGTACGAAGTGAATGTACCTGACGAAGATATGGAAAATTCATAGTATGTTTCACATCTCTACCTTAGAGAGAGCTTGTTGGAATTCGTTATGGCGCTACCTTTGCAAACAATGCAAATGGATGAGGAGTTGCATTTTGTCGCAGGGTCGGAAACGACCATCCAACCGGAAAGTCGAGAAGTTGGGATACAAGAAGTTGGTCTTGTTGAGGTGCTATTGCAACTCCTTAAGAGTTAATATACAAGGTAAGATTTGGAATCAGGAGCTAATTCCAAATACCCGAATTTGTTCGACAATGGAATTCCGAGGACGAAATTCTTTTGAGAGGGATCTGTATGTAACACCTCATGTCCATTAATCTGAATCTTTTGGAAATTTCGGGGCTAAGGTGTGAAGGATGCAACTTTTAGGACTTAATGGCAAATCTGAAAATTTATTTAAGGGGTAAAACCCCTAAACCCTCATTTGATGCTTCTCTCAAACGTATTGTTGGTGGCTAGAGAGGGATTTGAAGAGTTCTTGAAGTTTCTTGAAGAGAGCTTGGATTTAGAAGCTGAAAGTGGTGTTTATTCTTCATATTCTTCAAGGTAACCATTCCCTCTCTAGTTTTCTTTATTTGAAGGGATTAATGGGAAGAGTTTGGTGCAGGAATCTCTATTTTTTTAGTGTTTTGGGTGAATGCTTCAAGGGAGGTTGTTTTGTTTGGGTTTTTGTTTGGTTTCCACTCAGGTATTGTTCAAGAATCACCATGGTTGGGGTTTTCCTCATTTTCTTTCTTGTTTGAGGTTTTGGTGGGGTTTGTGGGAAAATAGTCAAGGATTGGATGGATTTTGTTGGATTAAATGATGTTTTGATGTTTGGGGAGTGTGGGGAAAGGCTTAGAACATCGACTACCTCAAGTAGAAGGCTTAAAATCGATTTGGGATGAGTTGGGAGTGAGAAAGAGCAGTTTTCGGCTGAAAATTGAGTGTAAGTGCTCCGCACGGGTTTTGGCGTGAGTTAACTAGTGCGGGAAGTAGCGCCAAAGGCTTTCAAGTGCTCTGCGCGAGTCTTGCTGCTAGTTAACTAGCGCGGGAAGCAGCGCCAAGCCGTGTCGCGTGTTTTCGGCTCTTGTTTCGCGTACTGTTTTAGGCTAGGATTGTGGTATCATTTAAGGGTTGTCTTTGGGATGGTTTTGGGACATGATTAGATGGTTTAACACCATTCTTATGTCGTCCAATTCAGGTGTTTGGTTGAGCAAAAGTGAGTATTCAGACGCGTGACGATTTGCCAAGCTCAGGTGAGTTCCCTTAACTCTTTTGTGCAAATGAAATGTTTTGCTAAAGTTTTCATAACTGAATATGGTATTGAGCATGATGGCATAATTAAACACTTTGAAAGGATTTATTATTTCATGATGTGGAAATGTTTATTAACGCATGCACGTTATGAAAATGTTTATAAATGTACATGCTTGTCTTGTGTGTTGTTATCCATGACTTGACATGGTGTTTTGGAGTCGGGTTGCACAGTGGGAGTAGTGTACCTTGGGATATCATATATCCCTTCGGAGTTGATTTATACACTCCGTATGCCTGCAATCTGTTTCCTGTATATGTGGAATGGGAGTCTGCTTGGGCCCCGTAGGCTAAAGGGGAGTCGGCTTGGGCCCCAATCGTGGATACTACCGGGTGGTAGAGAATGTCTATGAACATTGTGCAAATACCAAAGTGTGATGTTGCGTGGTTGAAATATTTTTGATGGTCCTTTATGGCGGTTTGCATATTGATTTATGTGGTTTGTTAAACTGTTTTCGGGAGGGAATTCACTATACCTCATGGTCTAACCCTCGCTTTTCCAAAACTAAAACTATTTTCTGGATAGAGTCTTGTTTGGGGTTTCATCTTGAGAAGATGGAAAGAGGTGACACTGTAGAAGATACATAGTCTAGTGGAGGCTTGTAGCTTACCGTCGGGATTCCTGTAGCATCTCAGTTGTGAAGGTGTTTATCCGCTGCGTACATAGAGTTATAATTGATGTAAATTGTATACTTTGGGACCATTTTTTGTTGTAATGTTGTGAATTTTATTTTATGGATTTTGGGTTTTTACACTGTAACTACTTACTTAACAACATGTAAATACATAAGCCAGGGGCGGTTGGGTGGATCTAGAATTTTTTTCAAATGGTGGCACCATTTGACTATAAAAAAACAAATATAGAGATGCTTTTCACAAAATTAATATTAGTCTGGTGTTCCGCCCCTGCCTTAAATATTTACATGTTGTTTGAGCCCTATTATTGCAATTTTTAGAAAGATAATAAAAGCTAAAAACTATAAAAATGACTATAACAAGACTCGAACTCAGGTCTGCATGGAATAAATGTCTTCCAAACCAACTATACCAAGCGAAACTTGTATCTTTATTGTAGTTTCGATATATATATGGTGGCACAAAACAAATTTATATGGTTGCACCTTTGACGCATCGTAGGTTTGCTGAAGGATCGATAAGCGTCTAAACCCTTTTGATAACGAGATTACGAAACGTATAACTCGGAAACTTAAGAGAAAACTGTTAAAAAGATGAGCTTTTATTAATCAATAAACTGATTAACAAAGAAACCTATCAACCCTATTTATAATCTAAATTAACAAAAAGATAAATACTAAACTAATAAAAGATAAATAAGAAAATTAAACTTAATCGTAATCTTATTTAGGAAACTATAAATAATAAATAAATAAATAAGACATGGAATGGCACGTGAGACCTCTAGTGGAAATGGATATGAAGAAGGATGGTCACGTGGACCTTTTTCTCATGGCGCGTTTAAACTGCAGGAACATCCGCATGCAGGAACATCCGCATGCAGGCCAAACAGTCCCTTGCGCGGTTCATCATGCAGCCTAGCGTCCCTAACCCGCGTGACTTCCAGCGCCAACGTATTTTTTTATTTTTCTTTTTCCGACTTTTCCAACCAATTTGACTTTTGATTTCGAGCTCGTTTTCTTCTCTTCCAAATATTAGAAAAAGACCCGGTTAACTCTCGAAACCACTTGTATCAGTTTACAAACCTAATTTTTTTTAACCTTCGACAAAAGAATAATACGGTGACACGTGCCACCGTAACCACCTATATAGGTCCGCCCATGATATAAGGCATGATTTAAAATTAACTTATATATTGAGGGAGTTTTATAAACTGACCAATTATTTATTAAAAAATATCATGGGCAAAGCCTTAACTAATTATTTTTTCGGTAGTTTCATTCCAAGTAAGATAAAGCTTTTAAAATGTTAATTCACTTCTTTAAACTAAGATAAAGCTTTTAAAATGTTAATTCACTTCTTTAAACTATTTAAACCTGATGGGTACTAGAGAGGGCAAAATACCTGGCCGAGATACTATTCGTTAAACCGGGCCTCTTTTGGCCCAGGTCAGGCTTGAACACAAAATACCAGGCCAGCTTAGATTTTTATGAATCCGGGCTTTGGGACTGGGCCGAAAATCGGGACTTAAACCGGGCCGGAACCGGGCTTCACAAATAAAATATTTTTTTAAAAAAATGTTATAAATGTTATTCTAATTATGTAATACACTAAAAATGTGTTGGGTCGCTCAAATATACTTAAAAACTACGTTTTATTATAGTTTCGATTGAACAATAGATTAAAAAAATACATTGAGTTAATGAATTATAAAAAAATACATTAAAAATTACATTGAATTATAAAGAACATACATTAAAAAATACATTGAATTATAAACAAAATACATTAAAAATATTGAATTATAAATAAAATACGCTTAATCCTCCCATGGTTGATAGTATTGAGTTCCGATCGATTCAAGTGTGTTAACAGCCGTTCCTTCATCGAGGTTATCAACATCGAGTCGTTCGTCGTCGTCGTATTGTGATAGACTACCTATACTACCTTCATTTTTAGCGTTTTCCACAATTCTAGTGCCCCACGTCTAAGAGTTTGACGACTTACCGGTTGGTAACGAGGTTGTAGACACTTTTGGATCATCTTGGTCATGAGAGGATTGTTGAAATGTTCAAACGGAAAACCCATTGGAATGACACATTTAGTAGTCATTTCTCGGGTCAACATGGCATCGTAAGACCATATTTGACCTTGATTGTCAAGTATGGGTTGGCTTGAATCACCTCCGGACTTCAAAGATGGGCACGTTTTTGTGGTGAGCCTCTTTAACGTCGAGTTTCTCGTGGTTGTAAGGAGAGATTTACACAATTTGCCTCAGGGGCAGTCCAATGGTTTAGGATGCCCAGGGTGAAAAACAAAAAATATGCCCCTATCTAGTAAACGGCTCATCCCCACGCCGATTATTATTGAAAGTAAAAAGTTCCAACGGGGATTGGGGGGGGGGGGGGGAGGGGATGGTGGACATAAACCAAAACCCCAAACAACAAAATAATGATAACATCGCCTAAAACGGTGTCTTCGTCAATTTCGTGAAACAAAAATCATCAATTAATGTATTAGACTTTCTATGCTCAAAGTTTCTAACCCGTTAAAGCCTTTCTTGACTCATGATAGTCGGCAAATATGACTTCAAGAGCTTTATTGATTATGTAAAGATTGAGCAATTTCCTGTTGTTTTTTCTTTCTTTTTCTATTTAGAACACGGTTGTTATCTAGCAAACACATATTACCAAATTGATCAAAGTATCAAACAACCAAGTAATCAACTGACCAAACAATCAAAATTCAAGAAATCAAATATCAAATATGCAAATAATCAATAACATGTTAACACTTAACCAAATAGGCAAAATGTTCAAACATAAAGGCACATATAAATCTTTTATTGCTAAAAATTGAGTGCTCAAACACAAAGGCACATATAAATTCAGAAACCAGTATCCACATCCTTCTTGAAATCATGGACTTGATGTAAAAGCTAAAAATGTTCAAGTTATTTGTGTGGTTTTAAACAAGGGGAATCACTCAACCAATCAACTCAGTACAACTCTAATCAAGTCGAATTCAACCATCCAACATTCAATAACTCATCTCTTACCCATCACAGCTCAATTTG